>JAYKYS010000004.1:22060000-27060000 GCA_036924285.1 Asterella californica
AGGAGAGTGATGATGATGGAGAACAAGCAGAAGATTGAAGAAGTTGACACATGCTGGAGGATGTGCAGGTTTGGAGGGGGTGGATGTCGTGATGTGAAACATTTCACATAGTAAATGATTCACCTCTCTGCTAGGAGTTAGTCTCTCTGAGTGAAGTTAAGACGTCAGAGAAGTCGATTCTGGAGGCTGTGGACATTGACGGCTACGGGTTACGCTTCTGCTCCGACACTTGGGAGTTAATAGCGGTAGAAGTTAGCTTAATGTTACTTATAGTCCTTCATGCATATATTAACACCGTTATGTTATACGTTTTAAGTCCTAGTAGGCTGATAGTATGCTAGTTATCTTGTGCGCTTGTGCAAATGACTTCTTACTTGTCTATGATGTTCAATGTACATAACTTAAGGTTTTCATGCTGATAGGGGTTTAAGCTCATGGGTTGTACTTACTTGTCGCCCATGCACGCTTTCTAGCTGGTTTAAGTTATCTTTCAAAGTTGCGTGTCATTTTAGGTAGTTTAAGATTTACGCTGGCACTTTAGGGAACTTGACGTGGTAGCTTATGAGTGAAATTAAGTTACCACATGGTTTAAAGCTCAAAAGGACAACCAAGTGGAGCTATGAACTCCTATTGGTTCATTTTTGTCTTTTGTAAAACTCTAAATTTAGAAACAGAGATCTAATGGAGACCAATGCAGAAAGTTCGTTGTAGACCACATTCGAGATGTAGAAAAGATTTTGATGCGTTTGGAGGAGGTACACCTAACTCTGTCAGATACCAAATCTAACTTTGGAATGTGAGAGATTGTGGTGGTGAGTCATCTGTGTGGTACTTTTGGAAGGCGTCCGAACCCAGAGAAGGTAGATGCTATAGCAAGAATAGCTGACTGTACCAACGTCACATGAGGACTTGGGAGCCCTAGAGCTTGATATGGAGATCCATGGCTGTCTTCTGAAGAAGGTACCCATTGATTCCGGCTCCGGAGTTAACATCATGACTGAAGAAACTGCGCATGCCCTAGGCTTCATTGAGTTTCGACCTACTCCTAGAATCCTCAAAATGACAGATCAGACCAGAAGACGACCTTTGGGGCAACTGAAAGATGTCTTCACGGAAATTGGAGGAGTATCTTTTTACCTCACTTACATCATTGCGACCTGTAGCTAAGGTTGGATATTAGGTGTTGATAGGAAGACCATGGCTGTATGCTACAAATGTAAATACCAATTGGAGAAGACATCGTTTGAGGTTTCCCAATCCTACACCCAAGCCAAGTGAGAAGACCAAAGTCTCACTACCTTGGATGAAGATTGGACATCAAGGTGAAATTCCCTCTACGACTGAGAGGTACACGTTAGAAGACTCAGATGCGTCTTCTGACATTGATGAACGATATGATGAGTTTGTGGTGAATAACTTGTGTACTATAGAAGTAGCAGAGATCGCAGAAGAAGTGATCTGTGGATACATTGAATGCTACAAAATTGTGGAAGAAGAGCTTCCAAAAGACGAAAGTACCGTCTTCCCTTCGGAAGATCCGACAGTTGGTCTTCCAAAAGACGAAAGAACCATCTTCTCTTCGAAAGATCTGACAGTTGGGAAGACGAAAGTACCGTCTTCTCTTCAGAAGATCCGACAGGTGGTCTTCCAGAAGACGTATCTGAACCGGAAGAAGCTCCCAAACCGTAATACTTTGGTGTTAGTGAGTACAGTCACACTGAAGGAATGATAAACCTTGATGATCTTCAAGAAATGGAGGTCGCTCCTGGGAAGAAGCTGAAGCTTTCCAAGGTGATCGAGGGCCAGCAGTTGGAAGACTTTAGAGAACTTTTGATAGAGTTCCAGGACGTCTTTGCTTGGACCATAGAAGACATGAAGGGCATACCTCGAGAACTGGGAGAGCAACATATTGACTTGCTGGAGGGCGTTGTTCCTGCACAGCAGAGGTAGTATCGACTCAACCACAAGTACTCACTTTTGGTGAAGGATCAGATCGATCAATACTTGAAGACAGGAGTCATATTCCTAGTACTTAGTAGTGAGTGGGTAGCTCCTATTGTCATCGTGCCGAAGAAGCAGACAGGCAAGACCCGAGTGTGTCAGGACTTCCGGAAGCTGAACCTGACCACAAAAAAAGATCATCATTTTTTATCTTTCACCGATTCTGTGTTAGACCAGGTAGCAGGACATGAGTTCTATAGCTTCCTGGATGGGTATTCTGAGTACAACCAAGTTTCAATCAGAGAAGAAGACAAGTCGAAATTCACTTTCACTACTGATTGAGATACGTACGCGTACAACCAGATGCCGTTTGGTTTATGCAACGCACCCGTCACATTTCAGCGACTGATGATCACAATCTTCAAGGAGTATCTTCGCACCTTCATGGAGATCTTCTTGGATGACTTTTGTTTGTTTGGATCGAAAGAAGATCATCTGATATTTCTGAGGAAGTGTTTTTTGAAGTGTAGAGAGCATCGCTTGGCTCTTCACACTGAGAAGTGCTTCTTTGGTATGTCAAAAAGAATTTTGCTAGGACATAGGATTTTTGGAAGAGGTATAGAAGTCGACAGTGCTAAGGTGAAAGTCATCATGAAACTTCATCCACCTGCTAACCTGACTCATTTGAGAAGCTTCCTAGGCAACGTACGATACTACAGGAGGTTTATTGACAAGTACGCAGAGGTAGCATGAAGACTAACCAAGTTGCTGAAGAAGGACAAACCTTACATTTGGTCTTCTGAGCAGCAGGAAGCATTCGAAGAAATGAAAAGACTTCTGTCAGAATCTCCTATCCTAAGGCCACCTGATTGGGAGAGAGTCTTCCATATTTATGTGGACGTTTCTGCTTTCGCCATAGGGGTGGTATTGAGTCAGAAAGATGAGAAGAAGAAAGATTATCCCATCTACTATACGGGAAGACAACTCAGTGATGCAGGGAAGAAGTACTCTACAATTGAAAGGGAGTGTCTTGGCATGATTTATTCATGTAGGAAGATTAGGCACTATCTTCTAGCTAATCCGTTTGTCTTCTATGTGGATCATTTTTCTTTGAAACATCTAGTGAAGAAAGCAGATTTGGCTGGTAAGATAACTAGGTGGATTCTTCTACTCCAAGAATTTACTTACACAGTTGAGTACAGGCCTGGAAGACAGCATGTGAGCGCTGACTACTTATCCCGATTGGAGACTGAGCGACGAGAAGATGAAGTGGAAGACGAGTTCTCTGACGAGAAGCTGTTTTCAGTTTCTGCAGAGACATTCTCATGTGAGGAGAGACGTACCGCCTGCTTCCCAGAAGACGAGACTAGGTCTTCTGATCTGGTCTGTGACTTCCACAGAAGAATCGATCTTCAAGGACTTAAGGAAGTTCTTGGAAGACCAACAGTACCCCGAGGGATTGGATGCCGAGCAGAGGGCTGTCTTCTTACACAAGGCAGGTCCTTACGCCATCTTCCAGGATATCATGTTTAGAAAGGGACATGACGAGAAGCTAAGGAGATGCCTTGAGTCTTTAGAGATTAAGCCAGTGATCACGGGTTTTCACTACGAAGATGCTGGGAGTCACTATGGGCTGAAGATCACGGTGAAGAAGATGTTGGACGTCGGTTACTGGTGGCCGAGCATGTACAGAGACACTTTTCAGGAGATCAGGAAATGTGATGCGTGCTAGAGGGTGGGAAGACCAACAGCTACTACTAGGTGACTTCTTACTCCCATTCTCCCGCTTGCTCCTTTTGAAAAGTGAGGAATCGACTTTGTTGGATCTATCGCCCCGGTGGCTAGAAGAACGCGAGCACGGTACATCTTGATAGCTACCGACTATACTACCAAGATGGTAGAGGACGAAACCACAAGAAAGAATGACGTCACAGTGATAGCCAGGTTCCTCTGGCACAACATTATCACTCGATACGGATGCCCGCTGGAACTAGTATCAGATAGGGATACTCATTTTTTAAATAAGACTATTTCCCTCCTGACCCAATACTTCAAGATAAAGCATCGGAAGACAACGTCATACAACCCGAAAGCTAACAGACTGACAGAGAAGTCGAATGGTCTTCTTTGTAATATTCTGAATAATGTAACAGTTAACCATGCGTATGATTGGGACACGAAATTACCATCTGTGTTATAGGCTTTCAGGATTTCACCCAAGGTCACGACTTAGAAGACATTCTTCTACCTAACTTATGGAATGACACCTGTTGTTCCCATCGAGTTAGAGGTCCCTACTTACAGTTTAACCATTACCGAGCGAATGGAAGAAGAGGAAAACCAAGAGCAACGTCTTCTGAACTTTGTGGAGTTTGAAGAAGACATGAATGCAGCTGTGGAGAAGACGTACGAAGTGCAAGCACAACGTAAGGTGAACTATGATGACAAGCTGAAGAAGGTGACCGTCGTAGATGGAGACTTGGTTCTTCTATACGACAACATGCATCTCAAGTTTCCTGGGAAGCTTCATCTTCGCTTGATGGGTCCTTATCGAGTCTTGGAGGTCTTCACCAATGGCTCCTTGCAGTTGGAAGAGTTAGATGGTACGTTGATGACCACCCGTGTTAATGGGTGGCGTGTCAAAGAATATTGGACGTGAACCAGCTCTGATGTTTGCGAGGACCCAAACATGTGAGGGTGGACGTATGTGGTGCCCACAATTTACAAGATGTATGAATTTTTGAAATTTTTGAAGTTAATCACATGTCCGTGTAATTGAAATAACCTGGTTGCTTAAGAATACATCTTGCTTAGAAGGAAGATGGTCTTAAGAACTTTTTGTAAGAGAAGTCGACTTCTTCCGAAGACAGAAGAAGGACATCTTCCGAGAAGACGTCTTCCCGATCAGGTCTTCGGAAGACGGAAGACGAAAGACGCGTGTCTTCCAGAAGACAGCGATAGCGACAGCGACCGCGACTGCATGAACATCAACCACGTACCACCCAGTAGGAGGGTAGGTGTACCTACCAGGTAGCCCAAGGTAGTAGGTAGGTCAGGTAGGTCGAAGAACCCCCCTAACTGCGCAAGAAGATACGGGAGAAGTGCATTAGCGCATAATCATCACCTGCTTCCCGCATCGAAGGCATTAGCACAGAAGATTGAGTAGGCGGTGCCGAATTGAATTAAGAGGTGCCGAATTGAGTGAGGAGGGCCAGCAGAGTGAAATCGAGGTCAGCTAGGATCGAATTGCAGCTAGAGAGAAAACGAGGACGAATTTCTGAGAGTAGGAAGCACCTTCGAGCTGAAGGAGTCTCTTATAGACTCTCGGAAGCAAACATTGAAGGGCGATTGAAGAAGAATCTGAGGTGGAGCCCTGATCGATTGAGAAGCAGCAAGACATTGACGATAGAAGCAACTCTGTGAAGTCACATTGGAGTTGAGGTGGAACCGGAAGCGCGCAGAAGACTGAAGGCACTAAGGGAAGCAGGCAGAAGACTGTTTGAGGTTCTTACCATGTTCTCTTCCTTTCCCACCGCTTCTCACCTCTTGTTTAGTATCCCCTGCGCTTCCCCGGTTGTTTGCAAAAAATCCATCGATCATTTTTCCCATCCCGTATTTTCTTTCTGTGGAATTGGACGCGGAAGCGCTGTCCAATTTTCGACAGTCATCTTCTCGCTTCTTCTCGAGCTATAATCGAGCTTCCCTGTTTGTCGTTCTCAAATTCGATCCCTTAGCTATCAATTTCCTTACCCTACCGCACCTCTACTCCCGAATCCCTAGACAGAAGACGCTTCTGAAACCTGAACATCTTCGGAAGACGCTTCTGGATGTTTGAAATCTTCGGAAGACGACTGTGTGTAATTCGTATCAAGAGTGGATTGGATTTGCTTTTGTGTTGAGAGAGGTTTGGTACGAATCCTGAGTGACTTGGTGAGTTGTTTGTTGTTTCGAGAAGCTGAAAGTTGGGAACCAGGCATGTGCCTCTCGATCTTCCAAGCTTCTCAAATCCACATCTTCCTAGAGAGACTAGAAGGTTGGAAAGGCTGGCAGAATGCACGAGAAGACGTGAGGGTCCTTTACGGTCTCTTCTGTCAGACCCATAGCAGCCTATTCCTTCTTCTTCCCGAACTTAGAAGAGAGATGTGAGAAGTCTTGCTGGCAGAATCTGGAGAGAATGGTCGAGGGTCATGTCTTCCCATCATGAAGCAAGCTTCTTCTGAGTGTGTATGAGAGGTGAGGAGTCAGAAGAATAGAGTATGAATGTCTTATATCCGTTGTGAGGTTAGATTGCGTGTCGGAAGCAGAAGACATGTAAGACCAGTGAAGGGAATGGTTGCGGGAAGTCTTCTGAGAATGTTATTGAATCGGAAGCTGTACCGGGAGTCTTCCTGGAGGCCACTGTCACAGTAGGAGCTCGCGACCATCTTCTGAACTTTTCATACAATCTGCTTTTCGCATATCTTGTATCTTCTGTTAGGAAGTATGATGTAATGCAAGGTGGGTTGTCTTCTTAGGAATCCATGCAATGCCTTGCTTAGTTAGGATTGGTTAGATATAGCTCAGAAGATGAGAAGAGCTTAGGAAGCGTTGTTAGAATCTCGGAAGACGGAGTAGCTATCTTCTGGAAGACTAGATTCGTCTTCTGAGAGTAGAAGTTAGATTGTGAGAACTTGGGAAGGATTGAGCCTTCGACTCACAGTAAGTACGTGTGGCTTAGTGCAACAGAGCTTCAAGTATGTCGATGCATCCTCGAGGGTTGGTGTTACCAGCAGCAGAGTTGGCCGAGGTCAAACCCTTCATCAAGGAGTTGGGTCTCGACTTCTTCCTGTGGGATTGGAACCTCACCGACCAGGATCTTCTGGAGGAGGTTTGGGCAGCATTACCAGGCTGTAGTGGCTTCTCTTGAGCCATCGCCCTCTTCTCCACCAACTCCATAGCTGGTTGGATCTCTGAGTAGAAGAAGGCACTAAACTCCTCCAGCCTTCTTCCCGCGGAAGACAGACTCATCCTCACGATCCGGACGGAGGTGTCTTCCTTGTCTTCCAGAGGCAAGGATGCCTCTTCTGCTGCTGTGACCTTTTGCTTCTACGTGCGAGAAGAAACTACTCTTCTCATCTTCCGAGGTGGAAGATCCCTCCCCATGTCAGAAGCGGTCCTCTTTACTACGCTTCTTCGCATTGCAGTAGGAGTGTCCATCCAACCTTCATCTTCTAGAGTCTTCAGAAGACTCCTCGGTGTTGCAAAAGCGGTCTTCTGCGTAGTTCGAGTACTTAGTGGCTCCTCTTGAGAGTCGGACTCCGATTCAGAGTGAATAATCGAGGAGGTGGTCTTCCTAAGCACACTCCTAGGACCCATCTTCCTTGATGATGTCGCGTCTTCTGACCCACTGGAGTCGTCTTTTCTCACTAAAAGTGTCTTCTGATGAGTACCTGACCTCATCTGCGACATCAGAGTGGTAGAGAGAGTCGTGGCCGCTGCTCGGTCGTCTTCTCCTGAGATCTCTTCCTTTACCTTGTGCTGCCATGTTGGCCCATACCTCGCCAACTGATCTTCTATTAGGTCCCCATTGGACACGTACATGTAACAGAGGAACGGAGTAAGGTGTCCTCCGCCGGGGTGCCTAAGTACACCATCTCTGCCTGCACATATGCATGGAAGAACGTGCCCCAGTTGATGGGCAACCTTTCCCAAATGGTTTCTAGGAATTCCACGTCTTGGTCTCCAAGGTACCTCATCTTTTGCATTTTTCCTTTGGGAAAGAGGTGAAGGAACAGCGTCGCCAAAAGATGCTTTTGCGGCTCCTAGTAAGCTTCGACCTTCCATCCGTTTCTTCCATACCTGTCCTCCCGGAAGAGACAAGTTGTGCTCCCATGCACATGCCACCTCCTCGAGATCATTGGTAGGATCTTCTTCTCTAACTCGTACCCCTTGTTCTTTGCTTCTGACATGTGGAAAGCCATACGCCACCATTCTGCTGTCCAGGAAGATGATCTTCTCCGGACAACTCCTGCCTTCATAGGTACACGGTTGCGGGGAGGATTCGGTCTGTGCACCCTGATGCGGCAGGAAGAAGACCAAAAGAAGGTAGAAGCGCTGGAAGCCAACCTCCGCACCACGGAGAAGCTCGCAGCGAAGTACAAGGCGGAAGTAGCCGCTTCTGCCAAGGAGTTAGCGCAGCTGAGAAAGAGCAACCAGGAGTTGCAAGCGCATTTATAGCAACATGACCAAGAGGTTCTGCGAGTCAGAGGTAAGATCACCACCCTCGCAGAGGAGAAGATGATGTGGAAGACACTACAAGAAGCTGTAGAAGCACAGACTGCGGCCGAGAAGACGCAGCAAAAACCAGCAGAAACCAGCGGAAGCTCGTGCGCAGGGGTTGCTAGCTCAGACGATGGAAGTACTCCGCAAGAAGTTCAACTTCACCGCTGTGTCGTGATGTGAAACATTTCACATAGTAAATGATTCACCTCTCTGCTAGGAATTAGTCTCTCTGAGTGAAATTAAGACGTCAGAGAAGTCGATTCTGGAGGCTGTGCACATTGACGGCTACGGGTTACGCTTCTACTCTGACACTTGGGAGTTAATAGCGGTAGAAGTTAGCTTAATGTTACTCCTAGTCCTTCATGCATATATTAACACAGTTGTGTTATACGTTTTAAGTCCTAGTAGGCTGATAGTATGCTAGTTATCTTGTTCAAGTGACTTCTTACTTGTCTATGATGTTCAATGTACGTAACTTAAGGCTTTCATGCTGATAGGGGTTTAAGCTCATGGGTTGTACTTACTTGTCGCCCATGCACGCTTTCTAGCTGGTTTAAGTTATCTTTCAGAGTTGCGTGTCATTTTAAGTAATTTAAGATTTACGCTGGCACTTTAGGGAACTTGACGTGGTAGCCTATGAGTGGAATTAAGTTACCACATGGTTTAAGGCTCAAAAGGACAACCAAGTGGAGCTATGAACTCCTATTGGTTTGTTTTTGTCTTTTGTAAAACTCTAATTTAGAAACAGAGATCTAAAGGAGAGTTCGAGCATTTGGTGAGGACATTGCAAAATCTGAGAGTACAGGAAGACCATCGAACCTCAGTGATGTTGCTACAATCATTTATTCTTGCTATAGCATCTACCTTCTTTGGGTTCGGACGCCTTCCAAAAGTACCACACAGATGACTTACCACCACAATCTCTAACATTCCAAAGTGAGATTTGATACCTGACAGAGTTAAGTGTACCTCCTCCAAACGCATCAAAATCTTTTCCACATCCCGAATGTGGTCTACAACGAACTTTCTGCATCCATCAGAAGTCACAACTTCGTCTTTGTCTTCCACCGGATAGCCTTTCATGAGAATATCATCCAGAAACGAGATAGTGACCTCATGTACAAACTCTCGTAACACCTTATGCATCGTATTCTGCATATGGGCTACTGAGTTTGTCGCATCTTGTAGATGCTGCTTCTACTTTGGGGCTCTCAAGTCCTCTTGAGGTGATGATTTTGCGCTAATGCGCTTCTCTCATATCTTCTCGTGTAGTTAGGGGTTCTTCAACCTACCTGACCTACCTACTACCTTGGGCTACCTGGTAGGTACACCTACCTTCCTACTGGGTGTTGCGCGGTTAGGTGTATGTAGTCGCAGTCGCAGTCCTGTCATTGTCTTCTGGAAGACACGCGTCTTCCGTCTTCCGTCTTCCGAAGACCTTGTCGAGAAGACGTCTTCTCGGAAGATGTCCTTCTTCCGTCTTCGGAAGAAGTCGACTTCTTACAAAAAGTTCTTAAGACCATTTTCCTTCTAAGCAAGATATATTCTTTAAGCAACAAGGTTATTTCAATTACCCGGACATGTGATTACTTCAAAAATTTCAAAAATTCGTACATCTTATAAATTGTGGGCACCACATACGCCCACCCTCACATGTTTACGTCCCCACAAACATCAAAGCTGGTTCACATCCAATATTTCTTGACACGTCACCCATTAACGTGGGTGGTCATCAACGTACCATCTAACTCTTCCAACGGCAAGGAACCATTGGTGAAGACCTCCAAGACTCGGTACGGATCCATCCAGCGAAGATGAAGCTTCTCATGGAACTTAAGATGCATGTTGTCGTACAGAAGAACCAAATCTCCATCTGCGATGGTCATCTTCTTCAGCTTGCCATCATAGTTCACTTTACGTTGTGCTTGCATTCCTGTCTTCTTCGAACTCCACAAAGTTCAGAAGATGTTGCTCCTGGCTTTCCTCTTCTTCCATGCGTTCGGTTACGGCTAACGTGTAACGATGGGGACAACAGGTGTCATTCCATAGGTTAGATAAAAGGGTGTTTTCTGGGTCGTGACCTTGGGTGAAATCCTGAAAGCCCATAACACAGATTGAAGCTTCGTGTCTCAGTCATATGCATGGTTAACAGTTATCTTATTCAGAATTTTACAAAGAAGATCATTCGACTTCTCTGTCAGACCGTTAGCTTTCGGGTTGTACGGTGTCGTCTTCCGATGCTTTGTCTTGAAGTACTGGGTCAAGAGGAAAATAGTCTCATTTAAAAAATGAGTATCCCTATCTGATACTAGTTCCAGCGGGCATCCGTATCGAGTGATAATGTTGTGCTAGAGGAATCTGGCTACCACTGCAACGTCGTTCTTCCTTGTGGCTTCGTCCTCTATCATTTTGGTAGCATAGTCGGTAGCTATCAAAATGTACCGTGCTCGCGTTCTTCTAGCCACCAGAACGATAGGTCCAACAAAATCGATTCCTCACTTTTCAAAAGGAGCCAGTGGGAGAATGGGAGTACGAGGCCATCTAGTAGTAGCTGTTGGTCTTCCCACCCTCTGGCACGCATCACAATTCTTGATCTCTTGAAAAGTGTCTCTGTATATGGTCGGCCACCAGTAACCGGCGTCCAACATCTTCTTCACCGTGATCTTCAGTCCATAGTGACCCCTAGCATCTTCGTAGTGAAGACCCGTGATCACTGGCTTAATCTCTGAAGGCTCAAGGTATCTCCTTAGCTTCTCGTCATATCCCTTCCTAAACAGGATACCCTAGAAGATGGCGTAAGGACCTGTCTTGTGTAAGAAGACAGCCCTCTGCTCGGCATCCAATCCCTCAGGATACTGTTGGTCTTCCAAGAACTTCTTTAAGTCCTTGAAGATCGATTCTTCTGTGGAAGTCGCAAAGACCGGATCAGAAGGACTAGTCTCGTCTTCCGGGAAGTAGACGGTACTCCCCCCTCAGATGAGAGTATCTCTGTAGAAACTGAAAACAGCTTCTCGTCAAGGAACTCGTCTTCCACTTCATCTTCTCGTCGCTCCGTCTTCAATCTGGATAGATAGTCAGCATTAACATGCTGTCTTCCAAGCCTGTACTCAACCGTGTAAGTAAATTCCCGGAGTAGAAGAATCCACCTAGCTATCCTACCAGACAAATCTGTTTTTTTCACTAGATATTTCAAAGAAAAATGATCCACATAGAAGACAAACGGATTAGCTAGAAGATAGTGCATAAACTTCCTACAGGAATAAATCATGCCAAGACACTCCCTTTCAGTTGTAGAGTACTTCTTCTCTGCGTCACTGAGTTGTCTTCTCGCATAGTTGATGGGATAATCGTTCTTCTTCTCATCTTTTTGACTCAATACCACCCCTATGACGAAAGTAGAAACATCCACATAAATGTGGAAGACTCTCTCCCAATCAGGTGGCCTTAGGATAGGAGATTCTGACAAAAATCTTTTCATTTCTTCGAACGCTTCCTGCTGCTCAAAAGACCAAATGTAAGGTTCATCCTTCTTCAGCAACTTGGTAAGTCTTCCTGCTACCTCTGCGTACCTGTCAATAAACCTCTTGTAGTATCTTACGTTGCCCAGGAAGCTTCTCAACTGAGTCAGGTTAGCAAGTGATGAAGTTTCATGATGACTTCCACCTTAGCACAATCGACTTCTATACCTCTTCCAGAAATCCTATGTCCTAGCAAAATTCCTTCTGACATACCAAAGAAGCACTTCTGAGAGTGAAGAGCCAAACAATGCTCTCTACACTTCAAAAAACACTTCCTCCGAAATATCAGATGATCTTCTTTCGATCCAAAGACACAAAAATCATCCAAGAAGATCTCCATGAAAGTGTGAAGATACTCCTTGAAGATCATAATCATCAGTCTCTGGAATGTGGCGGGTGCGTTGCATAAACCAAACGGCATCTGGTTATATGCGTACGTGCCCCAATCAGTAGTGAAAGTGGTTTTCGACTTGTCTTCTTCTCTGACTGAAACTTGGTTGTATCCAGAATACCCATTCAGGAGGCTGTAGAACTCATGTCCTGCTACCTGGTCTAACACAGAATCGATGAAGGATAAAGGATGATGATCCTTTTTCGTGACCAAGTTCAGCTTCCGGAAGTCTTGACACACTCGAATCTTACTTGTCTGCTTCTTCGACATGATGACAATAGAAGCTACCCACTCACTACTAAGTACTAGGAAGATGACTCCCGCCTTCAAGTATTAATCGATCTGATCTTTCACCAGAAGCGAGTACTTGGAGTTGAGTCGATACTGCCTCTGCCGTGCAAGAACAACGCCTTCCAGCAAATCAATGCGATGCTCTCCCAACTCTCGAGGTACGCCCTTCATGTCTTCTACGGTCCAAGCAAAGACGTCCTTGAACTCTGTCAAAAGTTCTCTAAAATCTTCCAACTGCTGGGCCTCAATCACCTTGGAAAGCTTCAGCTTCTTCCCAGGAGCGACCTCCATTTCTTGAAGATCATCAGGGTTTATCATTCCTTCAGTGTGACGGTACTCACTGGCACTAAAGTATTCCGGTTTGGGAGCTTCTTCCGGTTCAGATTCGTCTTCTGGAAGATCAACTGTCGGATCTTTTGAAGAGAAGACGGTACTTTCATCTTCTGGAAGACCAACTGTTAGATCTTCCGAAGGAAAGACGGTACTTTCATCTTCTGGAAGCTCTTCTTCCGTAATTTCGTAGCACTCAATGTATCCACAGATCACTTCTTCTGCTATCTCTGCTACTTTTGTAGTACACAAGTTATTCACCACAAACTCATCATATTGTTCATCAATGTCAGAAGACGCATCTGAGTCTTCTGACGTGTACTCCTCAGTCGTAGAGGGAGTTTCACCTTGATGTCCAATCTTCATCCAAGGAAGTGAGACTTTGGTCTTTTCACTTGGCTTGGGTGTAGGATTGGGAAACCTCAAACGATGTCTTCTCCAATCAGTACTTACATTTGTAGCATACAACCATGGTCTTCCTATCAACACCTGATATCCAACCTTAGCTACAGGTCGCAAAATGATGTAAATGAGGTAAAAAGATACTCCCCAAATTACCGTCAAGACATCTTTCAGTTGCCCCAAAGGTCATCTTCTGGTTTGGTCCGTCATTCTGAGGATTCTCGGAGTAGGCTGAAACTCAGTGGAGCCTAGGGCATGCGCAGTTGCTTCAGTCATGATGTTAACTCCGGAGCCGGAATCAATGGGTACTTTCTTCAGAAGACAGCCATGGATCTCCAGATCAAGTTTTGAAACTCTCAAGTCCTCATGCTCTATCCTTAGGATCGGGGTACTCTGGGGAAGTTTAGCTATTCTTCTCTTCCTCGATCCTCGAAGGACAGACTGTAACAACTTCCTGTAACCAGCATTGTCATCCAAAAGCTGTTGGAACGTTATATCTGTCTTCTGATTCCACAAGTCTCGCAAGAAGTCATAAGGGGATCGCTTCAGAAGAGTGACTGGTGTTTCCAACAAAGAAGATGTAGTAGCTGCTTCTTTGGATGGAAGACCAGAATGGTGTCTTCTCTCGACTGGAGCTGTTTCCGTGAGACAGGAGCTGCCGTAGTCGGTGGAGGAAGCTGCTGTACTATCTTCCGTCGCTTCTCCAGCTCTTCTTGCATGATCGCTTCAACTTCTTACCTAATGTCAAGAGCAAAGTACTTCAGATCTTCTCGGTCGTAAGCAGGAGAAGAAGGTCGCTCAAGGGAGGATGACCTCTCCTTACGCTGCTTCTTCTTCTTGATCTCCTTCTGACGAGATTCTGACTTCTCTTTGCTTCTGGTACTTATCTTGAATACTACTTTATCCAGGACTTCTTCTGGAGGCCAATTGTCTGAATCCGGACAAGGGCTCCAAATAATGTCATCCGTCAAAGTGAAAGAGGAAGCTGTCTCAAGAGACTTCGTCTTCTGAGCTACAGTCGTCTTCTGCGGCTGAGGTTCTTTTTCTTCGCGCTTCCCGAGGTCTGGTTCGTCTTCCTCTATATGAAGACAATCTGTACAATCCCCAAAATCTTCTTCTTTTATTGTGATGTGCTGTACCACTGCTAGCTCGAGTTTAGAAGCTGATGCGACTTCTGCAGGAGGCGTGGTCTCTACAAATCTAACCATTTGTCGGTAAGGTCTGAGGATAATTTCTCGTGAAATGTCTAAATATTAACTAGAAATTCTATATTAATTAAAAAATATATACATATTAAATGTAAACACCCAAGAGATACAAAAAGATCCTCACATAATCTATAAATAAAAAAAGAAAAACACTACAAGTCAAAATCAAACAATTGAGAATATTTAATTTATTACTTAACTCTTTCCAACAGAAATGTTAGATAATAAATTAAACCCTTGCATATTTTACCTCTTCCATCTTCTGATGGGGTGAAAAAAAGATGCAAAGAAGACGCCTTTATACAGTTAGTGAAAGGGTATGCACGAATTGAGTTACAAGTACGGTTGTATTCACGTTCACGGACTTTACCATGTGAGGTATGGTGAGGCTTTATGACCGTTTTGTCTGCACCCTTGAAAGTTCCATTGTGGGTTTGTTTGTATTTTGGCTTATGATATTATATTCATCTCATGTCCAGTTGGAGGGTTAGCTCTAAATTAATGTTTCTAAGAATTTTTTCATTCGTCAACAAGACTTAAGTTATAGTTGAATTGGTTCCACTTATTGTCACTATGCTTATAGTTTTTCTGATTTGTAGAGATAATATGTTTTGTTCACCTAAGAGTAGTTTAAATTAGATTTCTAAATATAGAGATTTAAATATAAAGATTTAAATTTACACGCAAAACCAGTCGCGAATTATCACTACAATAAAATATAAAATTTTTCTCTATTTTTCAATATAAATTAAAACTTATATTAATTGACGAAAACCATCCACGGATTGTCACTGCAGTAAAACAGAAATATTTCTCCCCGCTTCCTTGAGTTTTGTATTTATACCATTCTTGTCCTTTTCTTATTCTTTTACAAAGCCGTGAGGTAGGATATTTGGCTGCGAGCTCGTCCCACTTTCCCGGTTCTGTCTGTTCTTTCCCATCGAAGGTGAGCCTCAGCGTGGGACGGAATCGACGGTGCGAGCCAATCAACCTTGACGTGCCCACTCTCTCCGCCCTACCGTGGGCTTAGCAAAAGTAAGCATGCCATGTGTCCTGGACCACTTAGCAGTCTGTGAGCAACATCGACTCCGAAATTATAACTTAGGCGTGCCCGGCTCACTGGTGACCTGTTCAGAAATCCTTTTATCGGCCACCACGTGATGCATGTGATCTGCTATGACCACGGTAGCTGCTGGGAATAGCACGGGAAGTGAATGAAGTTCTTCGATCCCATGTCAAGGAATTCGACTCCGTGCAGGTGACCATCCACAGCGACCACCCGGTCCATATGTTGTACATGTTGCGCAGCTAGATTTGCGAGGGCGCAGAGACTGACATTGATTCATATACTCCGGCGCATTCGTGAAGGAGTTTTACCAGGCAATCCATCCCACTGAGGAACAAACCTACTCGGTGGTCATGGTCTACGTCGTTATATCCAAATCCTGGATGAGGTTGCAGCAGCGCCATGGACAATGTCGGAGAAAGCGGGATTCTGAGATTCCATCACTCGAGAGAAGGGGTTTCGGGAGGACTTGAGGGGTCAGCGAGGTGCACTTAAGGGAATAAATTCCAAAACTTTCTTTGTCGTTCTCGTGGGGTTAATTAATCCGGAGCTCAGCGGGAGCTTGCTGGGAACTGAAAGAGACAAGATTCTGTTGCTCCACTTTCTCTATTCGGAAGCTTCTTTATTCTTTAGTTGGGACTCATGTGTGCTGCGAGTATCCTCAAAGACAATCCTGACGCACGCTTTATCTTTTGCCGACAGCAGGGAATTCACTTTCTGTCCGATGAGTCTCGCACTGATCATGGAACACGCAACCATTCCGGTCCTGGATCAAGGTTAGCAACGTACTCAGCAGCGTTTCTACCGCGAACCGCTGTCACTTCTGCTGCTGCTGTAGCGATGTTAACGCTGATGTGACTTCCACTGTCGCCTGGAGAATTAAACTTCGGGACTTCGATCATCGAAAGGGGTACCTGACGAAATGTGAAGATTGAACTTTTGCTCGCGACTTGCAGGTCTTGGTCGAGGTTTAGTTTCACAGCCGTTCGACACCATGAGACTTCCTTTCCGTGGAAGGCGTTCGTTCAAAGATTGAAAGAGGAGACACAGAAGGCGACAGGTACGTGAGACGCCCCCACCGAAAATGGCGAACCGTCTCTCAAGCTCCGCCACTCGTGCCGTTGGTGTACTCACGTACTTCCTGGCCACCTCCTCCTTGTTTAATCTCTGCGTTTCAACACCGGAAGAAGGTTTGTTGAACTTCCAACGCGACGTTACAGCAGTGTAGGCGTGATTCTCTTCTTTTCCTTTTAGAGCGATTAGTCCGCATAGCTATGCTTAAATGGTTCCGAGGACTTGGAAGGAACATGTACCGTGCAGAGCTCATCGATGAGAGATCACGCCTTTTGATACATGGCTTGCCATTCAGGAGTGGCTCTTTTGAAGGTGATGGATAGATGGCAGCCGAAGTTTGCGACTTGGATACCAGGAGGAGATCCTTGTGATGGCTGGGAAGGTGTCACTTGTTTCGACGGACACGTCACTGGACTGTAATGAATTCTTACCAGACTTGTTTTTCTGCATCACGTTCGGGGAAGAAAAATCTGGAATCTGAAAGCACATAGATAAAGATAGCTGGCAAAGGCAAGCAGGCTCGAGGGATTATTGGTTGAACAAAGTACAAGTTTTCTCCGGGCAGTGTCTAATCCGAATTTGCCAGTTGGGATGCGGGTTGTGAGAATTTGTTTTCTGTCTTAGTTTCAAGACGTGAAGAAGCTTAAGCTAGAATGTGAGAAATAAGTTTCGCGGTGTTATGATATCGAGCTCTAACGCCGCGCACAATGAACTATGAACTGCTCAGCTGAGTTCAGATCTCTCGATGTATGCTCTGTCATACACATGGACTTCCCTAGCTCGCAAGGATTCATAGCCGAGGAGTTCGAACTGAAAACCTTATACGAGTCTCACATAGTAGTGTCGACTTCAGGAACGTTACAAATCGAGGATTTAGTGGAGACTTGGCACCAGAGATTGGTCTGTTGACAGAGTTAATCGTTCTGGACTTGAGCGGCAACGATATACGGGGCAATTTGCCGGGGAGCTTGGAATCGTGTGTCCAACTTCGGTTCATGTAAGACGACTTGAGTTATATATATATATATGTTGACCTTCGACAACAAGTTCAGGAAATTTAGCTATTGTTTGTAGCTTTCTCCCTCTCAATTTGCTCATGTTTGTGCTGTAATGCTGGTCTCTCGTTTGAAAGAGAGCTATGTAAAGTGCACTGGAGCAGTTGTAGCCCTATAGACTGTTTCAAGCTTTCCTCTTTTGATGCAGGGACCTGAGCAATACTCCATGGAATATATCCTTCCCTGAGGTCCTGTCAAAGCTTACGAACCTGGAAGACTTGTAAGTCACGGGTTATGTTCTTTCGCCTAGTTTCTGTTTGTCGGTCACGTCTATTTACTGATGAGATGGCCAGACTCAATCACCAACTCAGCCTCTGCAGGTGGGCACAGCCTTTTTCATGGGCATCAAACTGAATCTTTATCAGGGCAAGATGTCTCGAGTCCAGAATCCTTCTTCGCGCATCAATTTATGCAACGCTAACAAGCTAGGACTTTGAAATGAAAGCGCCCCACAAATCTTGCAGGAGCTTCGGTAGCGGAAATTTGGCTGGAGTCGTACCCCGCGCATTCTTCGGTCTTACTAAGCTGAAGAAACTGTGAGTATATTTTCCACAGATATCAAATTTGAAGATCATAATTACCTGAAACTTGGACGATGCCGGGCTTTGCCTCAAATTCTCAATTCTACGAGCTCGAGGTTTTCCCAACTAGTTGGTCTTTCCTAGCTTCAAATTCCCAAGCTTTATGGCGATGATTCGACTTCATTAACTTCTACATCTTGAGCACGAAATGTAAACTTATACCAATTGTCCTCTTGAGCTGCAGGTACTTGAACAACAATCTGGAGCTAAAGGCGGACCTCAAACGCTTCAGCTCATTGACGAATCTCGAGGAGCTGTATGTTGGAAATGGGAATTTTTTTCGTTTTCCCCGTATGTCGTTTTCTCGTCTGTTGGAACGCCGCGTTGATGCGAAAGTGGCTATTAGTTACGGAGTTTCTGGAGGGCTTTTTTTGTCCACTTCCGTTATGAAAACGTAATTAATGTACGGGGCAGCCTAATCCAGTCAATCCGTCTTCAGATCACTATGGAAGCTTACCTTCGATTCCCGAATACCGGAGGAGTTGGGGAACCTGAAGAAGCTGCGCTACTTGTAAGTAGTAATCTCGAAGTTGAAGGACTCCAGGACTAGCTCGATGTCTTTATGTACGGTTCAGAAGAGATTTTGCAGATCAGTTTGCAGTCCTTTACCTTTCAGGTCTATTATAACTTGAGATTAGAGTGTAGCCTGATGTCCATCTTTTTGTGATGTAGTAATTGCCATGATTGTGCGCTTGTTGGTGGACTACCGGTGAGTTTTGGTGGGTTGCAGGCATTGGAAGAACTGTAAGTTTCTATCTTCACTGTTCCGGAAACATTCCATAAACTATCGTGAGCTTCGCCTGCTGCTACTGTACGGTCGGTCGTTTTGCTGCTAACCGTCACTTTGGGAAGACGACAAGAAAATGGAAACATTTTGTCGTTTTCTGTTCTGATAATTATTTCACCTGCACTTTCAGTATTTACTTTCATGTCTCTCACTATGTTCACTTCCACTGTTGTACGAAATGCCTAGCCTCACAGCACCTCGTTATGATGCTGGAAGTCCGGAGTATGTTGTTGATTCTAGGCAGTGGAGAATCTTCATGCAAGAAAATATTTTAGCTGCATATCTACACTGTTGGCCTCATTTTGTGTACGTTGGAAGATAGTGTTATACCAACTTTAATGCTGATAACCATACGATAGTGGTATACCGCTAAGTTTTGTGTGCTTCAAACGAGAATTTTGTACATGTATATGCTTGGTTAAATTATGATGATAGACATTGAGAGGTCTGATTTGCAGATTTGGTGTCTTCTCAGTTCTTGGGTGCATAAACAGGATGGAGTTCTTGGGAAACTAGTGATTAGGATGTTATTTTTTCATTCTTACTGTAAGGATAGTCGTTTGCAACTGTAAGTTTGGAGACCTAGTCCCACCTTACTCTAGTTTAATTTCTTCCAAAGCACATCTCACCTGGTCTATACCTTTCTTTGCAACTAAATATTTTCGCGACCAGAATCAGGTTTTATCCTTGAAGGAGGTCTTCAAATTAATCAAGTAATTAAACATTGAGTCAACTCTTAGACTTATAGTTTGTGTCGTGGAACAAATATATTACTGATATGGATATGGAATGCTGTTGATAATACCCATTTGATCTGATTTGATGCGACTATTAGTACTCTACGTGATATTGTGTCGGTAAAATGAAATGCATGCAGACAACTGTGTGGATGAATGTGTTTAGGTTTTTATTTAGTGTAGATGTATACTTACTTCTAGGATTTTTCTTTAGTTTCTTTTTCTTATGAAGTCGAATTTGACTTTTTACTTGACTTGATTAGTGTTATCTATGAGATTACACATAAAAGCTTGTATCCAGCTAAACTGAGATTTGCAAAATTTACGAGCCATTTTCTCGGATACAATCTTTCTGAGCGTCACCCACTATCATCTGGTCTCTCTCAGTTCTATCTGACATCCTTTCCTACCGTTTGCATGCGCAGAAATCTTCGCCAAAATGCTCTCACTGGAAACATACCCGATTCTTGGAAAAATCTCATGAGAATGACTAACTTGTACGATATATAAGCCTTGCGTTGCAGTTGTTACAGTAGCTCCTTTAATTTGGTGGATTTACTATTGTAATGTATGATATATCTAAACAGCTAGCGCTGCAGGATTCGATGTCCTAAAAGTACATAATATTCATCTGCGAGTAATCCAGATGGGCTAACCTTATAGTCACATTGATCCTGCAGTCGTATTGATTCCAATGCCTTTCTTGGGAGTTTTCCTGACTGGGTCTTCAGCGGGATGCCTGAGTTGGAATACTTGTGAGTAACCTAATTCAGGCGTGGACTGTCGAGTCCTCCTGTAATTGTTGAGTACGATATTCATCTGCCTTCCCATCAATGTAACTACAACGTGCTCGACGTGACAGATATCTGAGCAGGAATCAGTTCTATGGAATAGTGCCGAATATATCGTTCTTGGAACGGGAATATGATATAGCTTCAAAGTTCAAAATTCTGTAAGTCAGCCGCACTGTTTTCGATCTAAGTACATAACGTCGAACCTCTTAAGTCTCTCGATACCTCACTTACTAAGAACGTACTGCAGCTGGCACTTTTCGCTTTGCTGATATGAAAATCTGAAAGGACTGTACATGACAGACGAGTCTGTCAGCTTGACACTGCGCGTGTATAAAGCAGCCAATGTGTTTAAAGGCCCACAACTCACCTTGTAGTTTGAGAATTCGGACACTATGTATGTTACAGTATGTAATCGAATTAAAGTCGTATGCATATATATGCCCAGGAGTGCATGAGTCTTGAAATACTGTCCGCTCATAACATTCTGCTTGCTCCAGGCGTTGGGATTGTAACTACTTGCAGGGATTCACTCCGTGTGGACCTAGGAACCCCTGCAGTAATGCAACGTGAGTTTGAGTTACTGAAATTTGGTTTGGAAGATGTAATTTACTACAAATCTCTGGCCTGCTGGACAGTTGAGTACTTTGGAGTTTACTTGACTAATAGGCATTTCATAGTTCGAATGCGTAATTAATTCGTAATGAGGCTGCAGGTACGTGTGTTTACTGGCAGACTTATTTCTTTTCCTTGGCGGCGTTGACGCATGCATGCAGCGTTACCTTGAGAGGACTAAATCAAGACAATTCTAGCTTCTATTTCTATCCGAACTGCTATGAGGATGCCGATGTGGACGATATTTCAAGAGTATCGAATTGTGTAGGCCATTCACTCACTTGTGACAGCTTTCGGACTTTAGTTCTCAACCAGAGGGGCTGTCCGGCGTGTCCACAGAATCAAGTGCTCCAGTCTGGTTCCACAGCTAACAACGGATGTCTATGTCAACTATTTACGTCAGGTATGTGTTTCGGACTGTAACTTTTCTTGGTCATAGAGGCGCCGTAAACCCTTCGCCGCATTTTTTGTCAGTTATAATTTCGTCCTTTGTGACCAGCTACAGCCGCAGTTGAATTTATTATTCAGTTTAATGTACTGAGTATTAATATTGACTGTTGCATATATAACAACTGCGACGACCGGGCCGCACAGGATCTGGATCAGATTTCCCCGTGGGCGCCGTGGTGGGTGGAGTGGTAGGGCTGGCATTCGTGTTGGCCGTCATTTGCCTGAGCCTCCTTATTTGGAAGCGCCGAAAGCACCTCTCTCTGAAAGAGATCTTCGGACTTAGAGATGAAGCAGACGAAGGTAGGTTCATGGAGACCACATAAAAACTGGCAAGCACTCGTGCAAGATCTAGTCTTGGCTGATCAATGAAGTAATTCTCCTCTAGTAAAGGCACAGAATTACCGGAGAATTGATCATGATACATCCTTCTTTCTCGTATCTACTGTAGTTACGTTCCAGCTACTTGAGAGGACTGAACGACTTATTCTCGCTATTGTAGTTGTTTACCAGGATCAGGATTTAATAATGCTTCATACGCTTCTTGCTTTTCTGCTGTGGTCAAAGCAGAGTCGGCTGAGTGGGTTGTTCCCGCTGGAGTTGAGCGATTTACACCGGAGGATCTGGCAAGAATAACTTCGGACTTCAGTGACAAACACGTGATAGGGCACGGGGGATTCGGGAAAGTTTATCATGGCACTCTGGATGACGGTCGTGAAGTTGCGATCAAGAGGGCGGCCGCAGGAAGCGTGCAGGGTTCTCGTGAATTTCGTAATGAAATCACACTTTTAAGTCGACTCCACCATCGGCATCTTGTTCGGCTGGAAGGATTTTGCGCGGAGAAGGATTTTCAGGTACGTTCTTTGAAATCTTTCGTTCTTGATCAAACATGCTCACCGACCTGTTCCGAGGGCTGAATCGCCATGGAAGTGTTGAGAAGCTAAAGAACTGTAACTTGGTTTCTGTTGAATGTGATTACATAACGGCACTAGCTAGGATGGCGTGGAAGATTTTGATGAGCGAAGGCCAGGGCTGTACGTACTGATGTGACATTTGTCTGGCCCACTGGATGCAACGCAGGTACTCGTTTACGAATTCCTCAAGAGAGGAAATCTTCAAGATAACTTATACGGTGAGTGAAAGTTCGACATCAATCTGATCCGGTCACCTTTGTATCACCGGGCTACCCACCACGTACACTAGGATGATCAGAAGGAACTTGATTATTTTCGTACATTAGCAGAGTATGCTTTCTATTCCAGAGTGTTCTCTTTGTCTCTTTGGGTAGGTGGGTAGTTATTTATGCTCATGGTGACTCTACAAACAGAAGTTCTATCTTGAAGATACGTTTCTGATCGGTTGCACGCACCTGGAGTAGGAGTCTAAAACAATATGTGGTCACTGCCTAAGAATTCCATATTTGAGTCTTGGTTGAGGTCAAGTACATTTCACCAGTCTCCATGGGATTCGTTGAGCTGGAATGGGCGAAGGTGTCAGTTCACTGTGATGTTTGTAAGCGTTCTGAACCCGTTGGCCCTCTGTTGAAGATCGATGACAAGGAAATACCGTAGACCGAGGGCTCTGTTCTTTATAGCTCGATGGGAACTATCGATAGCATTGCTATTCACACTGTATTAATGTGCTTTCAGGAGAAAAAGTGGAACAGAGGACTCCCCTCACTTCTTACAAGAGACTCGAAATCGCCTACGGTGTGGCTCAAGGACTAGAATACCTTCATTCGTTCGCGGTAATCACTTCACTCATCCTCTTCTTTGTAAGTACTGCCTGTCATGAGGCAACTCAACGGATGTCGATCTGCGAAGTAGGATGGAATTGCTGTGACCCGTACATCATGCACCGAAGAGCTTCAATGGGACATCCTCCCAGGTGCCATTGGATGGATATCCTCATGGTTCTCTCAGGGACGTTCACTTTGCAGACGCCAGGATCATGATCATGAGTAAACAACAGTTCCATGCAGGTGGACTTGCAATTGGACGATGGGCCTGTTTAACTAGAATAAATTCCTAGGACTTCGTCGACAAGGTAGGTATTGCTAGCTAGGGAGCAATGAGGATAAGGATAAGGCTCTAGCTTTCTTTTGTTTACCTTTTACTGTTCCTAAAGGACAACACGGCCCGACAAAACTTCATTCTTGTTGAACCGTTACAAGCGCGAGCTACATGTGCACCCTCGAGGCCAGAATGGACTATATATCAGTCGTAGGCACTCACTCGTCACTGTCTGATCTTGAGAGCGAAGATCAGGCTCTGGTGCATCATGGCCGAAAGCACAGAGTTGCTAGGGCTTCCATAGAATCTCCTCGTATGTCATATGATGAGGAGACGGTATATATGTACGTCACTGCAGCAGCACAGGGGACATTGCATGCGCGTGTACTTTTATAGATATCAGGTCACTGACGTGCTTCGCTTCTAAAGTTGGCGTGAATGTATACTCTTGTCTGTTTCGTGGACCGCAGGATCCTCCTGTAATTCACCGCGACATCAAACCGTCGAACATCCTTCTGGATGACCAACTGGTGGCCAAGGTTGCGGACTTTGGAATCTCCAAGGAATCTCCTAAGCAGGATACGCATGTATCCACGCGGCCGGCTGGTACTGCTGGGTAAGTACTGTGCAATTTCGTTGATGGCAATCAGAGTGCATCGTAAGAATTTTTGTTGTTTCGTCGTTTTGTTATAGGCCTGGCTGGAATGATCTCTAGATCTTCATGTTGTGCTCGACCTTACAGGTCTCCCTTGTTCATGCATGCAGTGTGCAGCCATCGTCGCATGTATTTGCTGTGTTCTCGTTCTCTTGATAAGCTGGGTAACCTAGATACTTTAATTGTAATTTGCGCAGATTTCTCGATCCTGAATATTTTCTGAGCCGGCAGCTTACTCCAGCAAGTGACGTGTATGCTTATGGGGTCGTCTTGCTCGAGCTGATCACTGGACAAATGGCTATCGACGCCAACCGGAAAGACGAATTCAACCTTATTCAGTGGGTACGTACGACGACTGGATAGATGCTAGCTTGAAATTCTTTTCTCTGTTTATGCTTCAGCTGAGATTCTTCTGATTGCACTTGATGTCGATGTCTGCGACATTCGTCAGTAATATGCTTTGATCACCTTTTGAGTAACAGGTGAGGAAAAGATTCAAGACTGCGGGTGTTATTTCGGTTATCGACCCTGCGATCGAGAACGACTACTCCGCGGATGCATATACGGTGCTCACAGAGTTGGCCCTCAGATGTGCTGATTTCTCCAAGTCTCAAAGGCCATCAATGAAGGTACGAACCTGACACCGATTCAGATCTGACAAGTTTTAATGATCACTTGCATGAACAATTAATGACACTATCTATATGATCACAGCTTTTTGCTCACATATAGTTCATGTATGCGTGTGTACACCACTTCTGGTTGTAACTTTTCAAACTAGTAATCTCCTCTTTACTTCCTCTTTACTTCCCATTTCGACCTCATTCAGCTAGTAACCCACTGATGGGAGGAACTAAAGCGCTCTTAGCTTGATTAATTAGTCACGCGAGTCCTTGACTTATGGTTATGTTATCTTGGCAGGAAGTATTGGCGGCTTTGGAGTCACTCATAGGTCGCAGGACACCCACAACTCCGGCAAGTAAAGAGACAGACTGGCTAGCTAAGAGAAACAAGCTAAGTAACTCTTACATGACCATGGACAGTGAATCTCCTAGCCATACTACTAGAGGAAGTGAAGAGTCAGAGTCAGCCGGAACTTTAACGGTCGAGTCAGAAGGGCTGGGACCAAGGTAGATGTGATCACTCAGTACTGTCTGGTATCAGAGCTCGACCCTCTCCTTATAGGTCGAGTGCCCGACTAAAAAAGAATCTTTTTTTTCCCGGCTGAGCATTTGATTTGTTCATGATTCTGCCTTCATCTGTATTCAACGTGTACCGTAGCGAGTTACTTGTCAGTTTGTAGTGCTTTAGACAAACGGCAGAACTTGTGAAGTACGGCAGATGAGATTTGAAGCCTGTGGATATGTACACCTTTACAAGTATTTCGGCGAGCATCAGCGGTTTTTAGGTTAACCCCCCGTGACGTGGGGATGAACTGTGAGCAAGTTCTACAGTAGCGGAGAATTTTCCAGCCTTTCCGAGCAGTGCGTGCTAAGGAATTCGGTCGCGCATCTGTCTGAATGCTCTACATAGTCCCTACGGACAGTTCATGAACGTAAAGAGGGACGATGACTAGTCTCTACTGCCTACAGAGTAATTATTCCATCCGGAACAAAGAAAGATGATATGCATGATCGAAAGTGAACCAAGTGCAGTGGTATAGTATATCCGTCTTCAAACAGTCGTATGTGGTATTCTTTTTGTTTGCGATGATTCGGAATTGCCTGTTTGCGAGGAGTTCGTGCGAATAGCCGGTTTAGGTGTGCACTGTTCAAGTGTATATCTTTCGCGAATTTTGCCTGAGCATTAACTAATGGGTCCACGCCTTCACCACTTCGCGGTTGGTATTGCCTGGTAGAGAAATTGCGTTATAGATCGATCTCACGAAGTGGTGAAAAAGAGCCTTATGGCGCTGAGTCTCTTGTGACTTCACGTGTCAAAGGCTGACTGTACGGTTTGCATAGCTGTCCGACAGTTGCGAACCCGGGAAGGAAGGGGGAATGTTTGTCGTGTAGGGTATTTTGCCCGACGATTGCGAAACCCACGAAAGGGGAATCTTTGCCGTGTAAGATATTTTGTTGTCACTAGGTGACAGTTAGAGAAGGAACGAAAGGGGGGACATGTACAGTTCGCAAATGCATAGCCCTGCAGTTCCATGGCAAGCGTGGCACCTTGGTAGATTGGGGTTAGCCAGGCGTATCTGGTTGGTTACCGTGATGATCTAGTGGGCGACAGAGACAAGAGGAGGTGGAGCATATCATCTTTACATCTATCTCGATATTTGTATTTTCGACCCTAAACTTTGGATTGGCTGTGGAACAGGAGGGTAACGAATGCACTACTCCGATGATAGATGGAGAGAAAACAGTACTTCATGTCGTCATAGTGTCTCTTGGGTCTTTCATTTCAGAATTCCACTATTTGAGTATACATGAGGAAGCTCCTTCTCCTAGAGTTCTCTATGTGTAGTCTGAAGCCTACGTTATATTCAGAAGGGAATATGTAGAATTCCAGTTATGACTAAAGTTTTCTTCGGGGAAGAATTTTGTTTGATATAAATTAAACAATTCATGATCATAAGAAAGGGAATATGTAAAATTGGAATATGTAAAATTTCAATTTACGACCAAACTCTTCTTCAAAGTAGTCTAATCCATCTTTCCATGATGATACACTCGAGCGGAAGCGCTCCATTTGATCCACACTCGAGCTGGTCCACAAGTTTGTCCCTATGGACACTAAATTGATACCTAATTTCTCCTTCTTCGCCGTTATTCGACACTAAGTCTTCCGGTTGCCGGCGCGCGAAATAGTAGATAGAGATTAGGCTTAGAAATGATATATGTTAATTATCTCAGAACTTCAACACACATCTGGTGGACGTTCTCATCAGTTCTCTAAAAATGCATAATATGCATCATTTTTTTAATAGATTGGTTCGTTCATGACTCCTCTATGCGACTATGCATCCAAAGTGTATATATACATCCGCTTGGCATATATATGCCAAGCGGGCAGAAAGGACTAAGTGTGAAAATCGAACATGAAAAAATGGGGTGGTTGATAAGAGTCGTTGTTTCCGAAGCGAAAAGGAAGAAGAAAGAATCGATTTAAATTTACATAGTATTTCATGAACATCGTACATGTTCATTCATTCATTCAGTTTGAAACATGATTTAAACTTTAAATCATCGGAAATGAATGCAAGCGAAAATGAACATATACTATGATTAAGTGATTATATGAGTGTATAAACATTTTAAGAACATTGGTAAACCTCACTTTGACGTAATGAAAAGGAACATCAACATATTACTATGAGATTAGTTTATGATGTCTAAAAAAAATCATCAAATATTCAAACTCGTTCATCATACTGGACTGCATAGCGCTTTTTCCTATTTCTGATGCCGCATGGTAAGGATAGCTGTAAGAAACTCTGCCTTCTGCGCGTAGCCGGGGCAACGTGTGTCGAGTTCTCCTGCCGAGTGTCTGCCGAGGCTGTGAAAGCGCACGGCTGCATAAAGCCACACAGCGAAAGAGGCCTAAAAACAAATCAAACAAAAAGAAACAGAAACCCTGCTTTCTGAAATCCATCGGAAATCAGTCAATCAATCAGGGTTTCTGCTTCCCTACTCTGCTTTTCGTTTTAGCAAAAAGCAAAGTTCATGAACTGAATGTTCTGAAATCCGTTCGTTTCTCATGATCACCATCTCCATTTGCATGTGCTCTCAGATTTCGCAGTGTCCTCACCAAATGCTCGAACTCTCATTTAGATTCTAAATTTAGAGTTTTACAAAAGACAAAAACAGACTAATAAGACTTCATAGCTCCACTTGGTTGTCCTTTTGAGCTTTAAACCATATGGTAACTTAATTCCACTCATAAGCTATCACGTCAAGTTCCCTAAAGTGCCAGCGTAAATCTTAAACTACTTAAAATGACACGCAACCCTGAAAGATAACTTAAACTAGCTAGAAAGCGTGCATGGGCGACAAGTAAGTACAACCCATGAGCTTAACCTCTATCAGCATGGAAACCCTAAGTTATGTACATTGAACATCATAGACAAGTAAGAAGTCAATTGCACAAGCGCACAAATGCTTGAACAAGATAACTAGCATACTATCAGCCTACTAATATATGCATGAAGGACTAGGAGTAACATTAAGCTAACTTCTACCGCTATTAACTCCCAAGTGTCGGAGTAGAAGCGTAACCCGTAGCTGCCAATGTCCACAACCTCCAGAATCGACTTCTCTGACGTCTTAACTTCGCTCAGAGAGACTAACTCCTAGCAGAGAGGTGAATCATTTACTATGTGAAATGATTCATATCACGACATCCACCCCCTCCAAACCTGCACATCCTCCGGCATGTACCAACTTCTTCAGTCTTCTGCTTGTTTCTCATCATCATCACTCTCCTCCGCCTCAACCTCAAACACTAGAACGTCTCCGTCTCTTGTTGTCCTCTGCTCTGACTCCAGAAACTTGAACAACTCTATTGATCCTCTACGTCTTTTGAACAATTTCACACGTTTGTCAGCCACATATAGCTTCAAAGGAGTACCATCCAACTCACGTAAACTGTAAGTGGCATTTTCATAAACATCTAGCACAACATAAGGCCCGAACCATCTTCGAGAGAACTTACGAAGCGTAGAATGTTGATTCTCCAACGTGCTATCATATACCAGAACCTAGTCACCAACACGTATCGGCTTTGGTCGTAGTCGGTGGTCTTGTCAAAACGTTCCTTGTTTCTGACTCGAGCCACCTTCAGCCTCTCCTGTGCTTCAGCAAGATCCTCCTCCTTCCGCTCTAACTGCCTGGTACGTAGAGCAATAAGTGAAGTACGATCTAAATCATCTTCCCATGGTAACGTAGCTCACGTAGGAAAGTCCTCCTCAGCAAGCATGATCGGTTTCTGCCCCAACATAAGCTCAATTGGCATATAGCCAGTCGTGGTACAGTGTGTAGTTCTATCAACGCACAAAGCAAATGAAAGTAGTCTCGGTCATTCTCTAGGCCTACCATCACATGCTTTCACTAAAAGAAGGGTGTCCTCGTTCACTCTTATCAATGCTCTCTGGGTTCATGGCAGTAGTAAGCTGAAGCTTTACTCCATAACGAGCAAAGAACTCCTTCACCTCTGCACCTCTCAACTCGTCTCTATCTGCATGTAATCTCTCAATAGATCCATAGAGACAGATGATATCTTCAAGCACGAACTTGTATATGTTCTCTGTAGTCTTCGTTCGTAGTGCTCGTCCCTCCACATAGTTGGAAAGATCCTCTCGAGCCAACATCAAGTAACGCATCCCCCATAACTCCGGTGGCATCATCACAAGATCAAGAACCCACTGAAAGTGGATACTAAGTGGATAAGTAGGTATAAGTCCATCTCTGTAACGGACCTTAGAGTAGAACTGGCAGTGTAGACACGACCCAACAAAGTCCACCACGTCTTGATACAAACCCTTCCAACCAGTAACGCTCCTTCATCTTCATGTAAGTAGCCCATACTCCATGATGTCCAACACACAAGGTATCATGAACCAACCAATGCAGAAAGTTCGTTGTAGATCGCATTCAAGATGTGAAAAAGATTTTGATGCGTTTGGAGGAGGTACACCTAACTCTGTCAGATACCAGATCTCACGATGGAATGTCAGAGATTGTGGTGGTGAGTCATCTATGTGGTACTTTTGGAAGCCGTCCGAACCCAAAGAAGGTAGATGCTATAGCAAGAATAGCTGACTGTACCAACGTCACATGAGGACTGGAGAGCCTTAGAGCTTGATATGGAGATCCATGGCTGTCTTCTGAAGAAGACACCCATTGATTCCGGCTCCGGAGTTAACATCATGACTGAAGAAACTGCACATATCCTAGACTTCACTGAGTTCCAACCTACTCCGAGAATCCTCAGAATGACGGATCAGACCAGAAGACGACCTTTGGGGTAACTGAAAGATGTCTTGACGGTAATTGGAGGAGTATCTTTTTACCTCACTTACATCATTGCGACCTGTAGCTAAGGTTGGATATCAGGTGTTGATAGGAAGACCATGGCTGTATGCTGCAAATGTAAATACCGATTGGAGAAGACATCGTTTGAGGTTTCCCAATCCTACACCCAAGCCAGGTGAGAAGACCAAAGTCTCACTTCCTTGGATGAAGATTGGACATCAAGGTGAAACTTCCTCTACGACTGAGGGGTACACGTCAGAAGACTCAGTTGCGTCTTCTGACATTGATGAACGATATGATGAGTTTGTGGTGAATAACTTGTGTACTACAGAAGTAGCAGAGATAACAGAAGAAGTAATCTGTGGATACATTGAGTGCTATGAAATTGTGGAAGAAGAGCTTCCAAAAGACGAAAGTACCGTCTTCCCTTTGAAAGATCCGACAATTGGTCTTTCAGAAGACGAATCTGAACTGAAAAAAGCTCCCAAACCGGAATACTTTGGTGCTAGTGAGTACAGTCACACTGAAGGAACGGTAGACCCTGATAATCTTCAAGAAATGGAGGTCGCTCCTAAGAAGAAGCTGAAGCTTTCTAAGGTGATCGAGTTCCAGCAGTTGGAAGACTTTAGAGAACTTTTGACAGAGTTCCAGGACGTCTTTGCTTGGACCATAGAAGACATAAAGGGCATATCTCGTGAACTGGGAGAGCATCATATTGACTTGCTGGAGGGCGTTGTTCTTGCACGGCAGAGGCAGTATCAACTCAAGTACTCACTTCTGATGAAGGATCAGATCGATCAATACTTGAAGGCGGGAGTCATCTTCCTAGTACTTAGTTGTGAGTGGGTAGCTCCTATTGTCATCATGCCGAAGAAGCAGACATGCAAGATCCGAGTGTGTCAGAACTTCCGGAAGTTGAACCTGATCACGAAAAAGGATCATCATCTTTTATCTTTCACCGATTCTGTGTTAGATGGGTATTCTGGGTACAACCAAGTTTCAATCAGAGAAGAAGACAAGTCGAAAACCACTTTCACTACTGATTGAGATACGTACGCGTACAACCAGATGTCGTTTGGTTTATGCAACGCACCCGTCACATTTCAGCGACTGATGATCATAATCTTCAAGGAGTATCTTCGCACCTTCATGGAGATCTTTTTAGATGACTTTTGTGTGTTTGGATCAAAAGAAGATCATCTGATATTTTTGAGGAAGTGTTTTTTGAAGTGTAGAGAGCATCACTTGGCTCTTCATCCTGAGAAGTGCTTCTTTGATATGTCAGAAGGAATTTTGCTATTTCTGGAAGAGGTATAGAAGTCGACTGTGCTAAGATGAAAGTCATCATGAAACTTCACCCACCTGCTAACCTGACTCATTTGAGAAGCTTCCTGGGCAACGTACGATACTACAAGAGATTTATTGACAGATACGCAGAGGTAGCAAGAAGACTTACCAAGTTGCTGAAGAAGGACGAACCTTACATTTGGTCTGGTGAGGAGCAGGAAGCATTCGAAGAAATGAAAAGACTTCTGTCAAAAATCTCTTATCCTAAGGTCACTTGATTGGGAGAGAGTCTTCCATATTTATGTGGACGTTTCTGCTTTCGCCATAGGGGTGGTATTGAATCAGAAAGCGGTATCAAATGATTGAAACCATCTAACAATGTTTGCCTCCGCCTAGGCCTGTGGAAGAATTCGAACCTTATCGGTCTTGAGCGCCCTCATCTTAGAGGCGGATAAGCCTTTGTACTTAAGAGCTGGACACTTATCATGTTCAGTCGCTCACTTGGCGGCATATTGTTCGACACAATTTTCCATGACATGTCTCGAACCGTTAAAATCTGCATTGTGCTTCTTCTGCAGAAACAGGAGTCGGTTCCCAGCCTGAACGCTTGCGTTTATCAGGTCCTATATATAATGCTCGAGTGACGTATGCCTGATAATGTCTGGGATATGGAGAGCGCTTCCTATCGCTAAAGTATACCTAATTAACTATTGGGAGCTGAACTCAGAGGAGAGCTAACGGTACGATCTGAACGACGAATGTGGTGTATAAACTCGAGTAAGTTGAGGAACGTGGACCACACAGGTCCATGACGTCTAACGCCAGGCTCCGTTGGACAGTACACAGAATCATATCCAGGTCGAACAAGCTAAATGAAGGAAGTCAATATTCACTGATTCGAAAATGTGTCACATGGATGTGTAATTACGTTACATGGTACGGTGCTCACTCTACACCAGTCGCACTACCCTTTGCTTCTCAGGACCAAGATCTTCCACTGACTGACAGTTCACACATGCGTAAAGGCTTACAGACGTCCTTGAGAGCCATGATCATGTATTTTCTGGAAACATTAAGTATTCGCCGATACTACAGAATGACGGTGGAGGCCTGATTTTACTTTCAGCGTAGATGTAGGAAGTCCACCCTCCACTTTAATTTCAGATGACGAGAAATTTCTTGTACTGCAAGGCTGTCTCCTCAAAAATGTTCGCCCGGAGATTTCCTAGAAAAGAGCATTAAAAGCACGATTAACTGGTCCCTTGCATTTGCTTGTACTGTTCTGAACTGATCAATTCTGGTAGTGTGGACCTTGAAAGTGCTGCATGTTCGATCGACTGCTTCTTTGACAGTTATTGTCTTATACTATACAAGCACAGTGACTTGCTGGGTCGCTACAGAGATACAAGCCAAACGATCGAGTTGACCGTTTGGAAATTAAACTGAGAGAGTCTAGATAAAAAGGTTCGAACTATCGCAATTGCAGTAGGGTGGGGGTCACCAACCAGACAACTCCTAGTCATATCATGCCCCCCAAGAAGCTGGAAGATGGCAAGGTGCTACCGCGACAGCTCATCACAATGTGCCGTCGAGCCTGTCGCTAGATTGCAGCAAGCGGATGCAACTTTATCAATTTGACGCACTCATCGTATACAGCAGTCACTCCCAGAGCGTCTTTCAAGACATCTCGTGCTGCGTTCATGCTGTTAGTCTACGTGTCCGTACGCACTGGAAGCATTCTTCAGTCACCGAAAGTGATCCGCTCGAGCCTCGAGGTAACACCCCCCAAGTACCGTAACCGTGGGTCTTGGGGTCGACTCTTATGACCCCAAGTATCCTAACAAAAGGTCTAATTGTCTAATCTCACAATCGACAGGAGTCGGCCAAAGTTGAAAACGTCCAGTAATCTCAGGCAGATGCGTTACATCAGTGGATGATTCCAGAAGGTACTAAACATCGTGAACTAAATGTTCTATAATTTTCTTACGCTGAATAAAGGAGACCGGCTGATGACTAGTACTGAGTTTATGGTGAAATAGGTTTGCAAAGTGGATGATCGAATATCTGTCGACGTCAAAGGGCCGAGATCCGCAGATTGAATCTGGGAAAGTATCGTCCGGATTCCGAGACTCCTGCCTTCCAGTGCACACAATGCCCTGTCGTTCTCGAAGGGGTACCTGTGAGCTCTGAGACTCTCGCTCAAGATGTTAACCTGTCACCTACCTCTCCTGCTCCAGATTCCTTTTGTTGCTTGTAAAGGAACAAATTCCCTCTCTTTCTGTATCGATCCACATTGACTTTGGTGTTGTCTAGCTCTACCTTCTGTACATGTTCGTTTTCCTTTTCCTCTCTCTCTTTTCGTTGAATCACTGATCCAGTTAATCATTATCATTGATCATCGAGGATCTGTCCCTCTTTCCCGTGCGAGCAGAACTACAACATAACAGTAGAGCAACAATAAACTAACTATACAATGGACGCGCATCTACATGACATCATGTAGATGCGCGGAGTCGTGAGGAGTCAGAAAGTTGACAATTCGTACTGTCGACAGTTGCAACTGCTACATCTTTTCCTCTTTCCTGCTGCTTACGATTAGAGAAGTCGACGCCCCTGACTAACATACACGAATCGATGATTAAACTGGTTGCATGGGTAGACTTTCAGTTGTCGCGCGCATTGACCTGTGAGGAGGGGAGTTGAATTAGTATGGTTGTGACCGCACTGAAGAAGTTTGTATGCGCTTTAGCTTGATGCGTTCGAAGATCAAGCTCCGAACATTTACTTGACTCGGTCACAGCCAGCATACCATGTTTATATAGTCAATGATGTCCTGACTACTAACTAATAATGCGCGGGAGCGACGACTCAGATATCCCTAGTCGTAACGGCGATGCGGCTGATAGAAACCCTTCGTGACGACAGAAGATCGTCCAGTGACGAGTGACAGAAACCTTTCATTCAATTGGTGAGGGTGTGGTTATACTCAATGGAGTCCACTGGAGCGCATGGACGCCACAGCCAGCCTTCCTTGACTGACTCTCTCTCAAGGACACAGAGTATGACAACGGAGCGCTACCGTAGGCAGAATATTCACCTGGGGGACAATCGAAGCGGCAAGCGACGCGTGGATGGATGGGCAGAGGGAATTTCGCTTTGACGCGCTGCATGCCCATCTCGTACTTTACTTCACACGTCCTTCAGAGTAGGTGCATGTGCGTATGTTCTCGAGAGCGAGATTGTCTTTATGTATGGCCTCCACTAATGTGACTTATAAGATGAGCGCAAAAAGAAAGGAGACTGATTTGTTGCAATTGAGTAATACTACTGACGTACGTAATTCCTGGACAAGTTCTGAGCTGTCATATATACTCTAGTGCGCGTGGAACATTATGGGCATCTTCAAGTCTGGACTCTGTACAGTCCTTGTCGTCTGCTCGGCCAAGCATCAGTCCTCTTACCAAGGCTTTGCGATGCTTGCTGATATTGTGATCAAGCTGGATCTTCCTGGACGCTGTACAGTAAGGTCATCTATCTGAGTACTAACAGTCATAATGCTTATCATAGGTCGGACAGCTTTTCTGGTGAAACCCTCTAGTAAACCGTAGTTATTGATAGAAGACGGCTTAAAAGAATATCTTCTCGGTTAAATACAATAGCTGTTTCTTATTTCTTGAAGAAAACTATTTTTGGTGTAATTTTTAAACTGATTATTATTTAGATTTTCGATTTTTTAAGAAATAGTGCTGGTTGAAATACACTAAATGCCGTTGCTGTACGAACGATGATGCTTATACAATGTTTTCACGAGCAAATCCTTGCAAGGTAAAGTCCAGGTTGAAATAAGGGCTATTAAGAAGGTTCGAAGCAGACTGGACGATTTCTGCTCCTACTTTCCGATTTCGGAGTCAGCACTAATTTTGCTAGACAGATTCACCTTGCGTATTTGCAGAGTTGTCAACCGGTGAAGTCCGAGGATCAGCATTATGTCGACATGTATGACAGCATTTACAGCAATAAGATCTGATACATCTTTATCTCTCTTGAAAGAGAGACAAAGATGCATTACTATGGTACATGATCCAGCTGTAACACATCGTCAAACATCAACGAGTGTCACTTTTGTATTCCAATGCGCAAACAGTATGAGATACCCTCGCAAGGACATTACTATATCATGATAAATGATGATATCATTATCATTAAAATTTTCGAGGTTGGAAGTGATGATATACCGATGCATTTTCATTTCCATAGAACGTCAATGATAGTCGGACCGACTCAGATGTGGTGAACTCTATAGTGGTCTCCCTCTGCCACCTACAAATTTTTTGTTTCTCTGGAAAGTATTTATCAATATAAGTATCTTACGATTCTGTTGTGTACCATTGGATCTCAACTCTACAAGGTTCTTTTTTCTCACCACGAGTGATTATCTGAAGAACCTACAAACCCAAAATGTGGAGTTGAAGCCGACACATCACGTCGCGTCTCATCTCATCTCATCTCGTCAAGCCAACAAGCCAGCTTGCTGACGTGTGAGAGATAACAAGTTTTCAATGGTGTGGGAGTGCGTAAAACGTTATCATCCGTCCCGACACTATTACTGAAGCTTGCATTTAACTTCTCCGTTCTTACTTTTGGACTATACCACTAGACCACTAACTCTTGATGTCTTACAAGGATGCTCATAAGTACTTAGTGACTTGTTCTATTCTCTAGGAGGTCTTACTAGGTATTCCGAGGAGAGTGGTAGCGAGATCTCATAGTCTTAGAGAGAAGCTACACTTGAGGTATTGTTCTTCAGGTCGTAGGTGGATGCATGAAAGGTGTCAGTGGATGTTGAGTGGTGTGAGTTAGTATAGCTACATGGTTGAAGGTCTTTGGAGTTACTAGAGGATTGGACATCTAGTTAGCAACTCCAAAGACATGTTATGATCGTTGGTGACCATATATTGTGCATATGACTACATGATGGAAGAGACGTCAGTCCAGGTGGGGCTGAATTTCTACCTTTGTGAATGTTTGAGGATGGAGAGTTGTCATTTGGACTTCTTGTGGTTGGAATCTCTCCATGCTCTACTTCATGTTTGTGCGTCATGTTTACTTGTGTTGGCGCTTGATTACTGGAGTGATTACTCTAGTGTGCTATAGGTGTTGAGGCTGGAGTTGCAGACCATTCAAACTATCTATGTTTCTCTCACGGTGAGGTTGGACTTGCGGACCAATAGACCATGAGAGGTTGCTTGTGGTGATGATAGGTTAAGGTTGCTCATACTTATCATAGTAGGGGATAGGTTAGCTCAGTACGAGTCGAGTTAGTAGTGGTCACGTGTGGTGACGAGGTTTCATTTTCAGTGCTCAAGTTTGAGCAATTGGTTCATGGTTGATGGTGTGTTTGTGATTGACATAAGATTTTATCATCATGAGGCTCTCGAGAGGTTTCACGAGCGCTTTCTCTATAGTACGTGATGAGTTCACATAGAGTGGTTGTAGGTATCAGCCACATACTAGTTTTAACGACGAGGAGTATTGTTTTGACGATGTCAGTGGTACTTCTCACGTTGTTATTTCATTGATCGTGTGGGATGTGGACGAGATTTATAGGATCATGAAGGCTCCTCGGTGATACTCGGATGCAGTGGGTATCATTGTGCTGGATGATTTCATCCAAGAGTTAGACAGTTGATTTCATATGCAGCAAATGTGAAACCCGCAGCTGTTTGCTCTCTTCATGGCATGAACGGAATTATTTCAGCATTTGGAGGGGCCGGCGATGGACAACTATCACGTGTTCAGGCAAGACTATGGTGCAAATATCGAGTTGTGGAAACAATATTGATCTCAACTATGTGTCGATTACTACTGACACGTTCACTTGCAGTATGACATGGCGAGAAATCATTTGGAAGTTGCAGCTAAGGTTGTTGAGGTCGTGTGTGTAGACGTAGTTGAGTCCGTTAATGGTGAGCAGGAGAGACATGCTCATGATGTTACTCAATAACAACCAATTGCTTCGTCCTCTACCTCTGGTGTGATGACATAGAATACTTGGGAGCCTTAGATTTGAGCCAAGCTTATAGGAGGAGAGAGACGGAGAATACACAATCTATTGAGGGGTTACAAGAGGGTACCTTGAAGGGACCGAGTATATGGATTGAGTTGGCTAGTGACACGTCAATCTTTCGACGTTTTTATAGATATAGTGATAAGAAGAGAGCCTTGATCCATAGTCGGACTCAAGACTTGGTCGAGGTTACTTTGGTGGAGATATCTTATGGAGAGTATGCATATATCATTGTTATGCCAGCCAAGAAGAATATGTATTGCAACTACATTGATAGGTGGTAGGTTTCTTCTAGTCCTACGCTGCTAGATAGGACTACTGAGAAGAAAAATGCTCAAGTTCCTTCTGAAATACTGAAGAGAGGAGTTGAGACTATCCGTAGGGTCACAGGGTGGGGTGATCTTGTTGACGCTACGTCTATCAAAGCATTCTTGGACGTGGATAGACACGTTCACTGGCAGGATGCTTTTGTGTGAAGAGAAGAGACTGCGAGAAGCCTCTGAACTTGATACTGGAGTTCCAGAGGAGATTGGAGATAGACGGAGAGTCACAAGGAGCGAGCAGCCCCTTCAGAGGACATCCCGTCTACTTCTGCAACTCCTCCACCTGCACCTGGTCCAATGGAGGACGTGTAGAGATCCCAGCAGGAGTCAACGACTGCTGATAGGCGGTTTACTACCCAAGAGAAAGGAAAGGGACCGGCTTACAAGTTGACAGCAGACATAGAAACTTCAACTGATCTCAAGAGCATCTTGGAGCAGAGAATACTTGACGCGTGAATTGAGTTTTCTCTTCAGGAGGTTCTTGGTATTGCGAAGAGGGAGTTTCATGAATTGATCATCGACATCATCAAGCGGAAGAGACAGGTGATGTCCGAGCAAGTAGAGAGTCAGATGATAGATGCAGTAGGAGCTTCTCTGAATGATGTAGAATTCGAGAAGGTGCATTTTCAGGAGATTGATGACTAGGGGTACGAGCAAGAAGCGTTAGTTGTTGGTACTAATACTATTGAGTTTGACGATGAGGAAGCTGACGAGGAGAGTCCAGCTACTAATAGTGACTTCAGGAATAGGCATTGAGCTCGTGCTACGACTGTTACACGAGGTCGCCTTGAAAGCTTGTCTGAATCTGTTGCTGCTTTGGTTGATTACGGTTCTGACATCAACATCATGTCGTGGGAGGTCAGTGGCATATAGAACTGAACCATGGTTGGGTGCTATGAGATGCAAACAACCAGAAGGGTGAGTTATACAGCGCTTGTCCTAATGTGAGGGTGAAGCTAAGTGATGTGGAGGTAGATCAACACTTCTTCGTGTAGTCTTCTGCTTCATATCTTGTGATTCTTGGTCAACTTTATATTACTGCAGTTCGAATGGAGATCAAGGTGATGGATGACGGATCTCACTATGCTAGGATCCGTAGTCCAGATGATAGACATTCTGTGCAGTTTTTGACCATTCGTATGAACCACGAACAAAATCGACAAACTCTGAGAGATTCTCTTATCTGTAGGAGTAAGGGTTTTCAGAAACCACTCTTGTATGACGGGATAACAAAAGTGATGGATCTGCTACTACTATTATCCCGCTTGAGCAGCCTGTCACATCAGGCTGACGAAGAGGTTGCTCAAGATTCTGAGAGTAGTTATATTGTACATAGTTGGAAATTTGGTTTGATGACTTTCAGTTCTGATGATTGGAGTGAGTTCACATGAGTAAAGGATTTGACTGAGAAGAGTAGGAAGCAGATGGAGAAGTATGCAGCAAATCTGCGTTGTACAGGAGTTCTAAATGAAGGTGAGATGATTTTTGATGTTTACGAGGAGTTTGTAAGTGTACAGTCTTTTGTTCGTTGGTTGGATGATGTAGATAGGTTGATGCAGTGGATGGAGGAAGGGTGGTGATCCCCATCCATTCTCGTAAAGTCTATGAAGAGATTGTCTCGTGCTTACAATCTCGTCCTCATCCGAGATTGGAGAGTGGATAGAAGGATGAAATCTGTTGGTGTGGCTCTCGTCAAGAAGCAGAGGTGCACACCAAATATCAAACTATAGCGAAGAAGGTGAAACCAATAGCGACCTAGTTATCGGTTGACTCACAACAACAGATGGAGTTAGCTGCCACTGAGCTTGTACTGAGAGATCTTAAACAGATAGGACACAAGTTTACTTAAGAGACACTCGAGCAGCTCTAGATAGGAAGGGGTGGCTTCTTGACTGAAGTGGAGAAAAGAGCTTTCGAGTAGATGATAGTTAGCCATGGTAAGGCATTTTCTTTCTCAGTTGAGGAGATTGGTTGTGTGGATCCTAGTCTAATAGCTCCGATGGTTATCTTCACTGTTCTTCACGTACCTTGAGACTTGAAGCCGATTCTAGTCCCACGTGCCTTGCTACCGAAGGTCATTGAGTTACTGAAGTAGAGGATGACAAGAGACGAAGATGTCTCGACTACTGAAGAGGTTGAGGCGGATGAGAGTGATGATAATGATGAAGAGCAGACATAAGGATGAAGAGGTTGGCACATGCCGGAGGATGTGCAGGTCTAGAGGGGGTGGATGTCGTGATTTGAATCATTTTACATAGTAAATAATTCATCTCTCTGTCAGGAGTTAGTCTCTCCGAGTGAAGTTAAGATCTTAGAGAGTCGATTCTGGAGGATGTTTATATATTTTGAGTCCTAGTAGGTTGTTTACCGTGTTGATAGAGTTTAAGCTCATAGATTGCACCTACATGTCACTCATGCATGCTTCCTAGCGTGGTTAGGTTATCTTTTGAGATTTCGTGTCGTTTTACAATGTCTTCGCATGTAGTTTAATGTTTACGCTGGCACTTTAGGAGCTTGACGTGGTAGCCTATGTGTGAAATGAAGTCACCACGTGATTTGAGGCACAAAAGGACAGGGAAGTGAAGCTATGAACTCTTATTGGTCCATTTTTATCTTTTTGTACTCTAAACTTAGTAACAGGGGTCTTAAGAAGACTTCGAGCAATTGGTAAAGACATTCTGAAATCTCGAAAAAGAGGAGGATAGAGCTCGTCGTGCCAGTCGCTGTGAGTGAAATTCTTGATCGATTTGGAGTAATAAAGAAGGAGTAATGGTAGATTGAAGTTCAGATTGTGTCAGAATTGCATCACTTTTGTTGATTTTGGGATTTTCGGTGTCAATCGCAACAGAACTGAGGAAATCGCTTCAAACCTTCGTGGTCGCATTCACTGTCAGCAGGGCTACGACTGTCCATAAATTTTCATGTCAATTTAGTGAGTGAGTAATTCAGGGCGACGGCTGAAGCAGAAGGGGTATGAAAAGCTCTCAATCTAGAGCAGCAACTTCAGAGATCGAGATCTGGAGAAGTGTGTACAATCAAGAGGTCAAATTTCACAGGGATGTTCAGCATGCTGTAGACTCCAAATCCTGTAAGAATCATCGAAAGTTATCGAGCCAATTCTCTGTTCTAAGTCACAATAGTTGTATGGGTACCAAAAATTATCAGAAATTCCTCAATCAGAACGCTTCTGACCATATCTCGGTGCTCGAATTGGATCTCAGGCTGAAACTTCGTATGTGTGTTCAGTAGGACCTCATTTGCATGCAGGAGAAGTTTTGAGATCTAAGCCATCATATGTTTCTGATTCTTGACTGTTAAAGTTCACTGTCTGATCTTATTACTGCTAGTTCGACTTGATTTTCGTTTCCTGAATATACTAGAGGATCCAATCGAACAGTGTGAGTGTCTATAATGCCTCTTATGACCTGAAACCTACTCTTGAGTAAGTAACCATAGCCAGAAGCCCAACGCTTCCCTGAGTAGACGTAACACAACCTTTACGATCATATCACAGCTAGAAGGTTCCGCCCTTCTCAAGAAAACTCTCACCTCGACATCGTCTTGCAGAAAAAATCTATTTTCAGCTCAGCAATTCAGTGCCCATGACGGCTGATGTTTAATTGGCAATGGACTCTATCATCTCGAGGACAGATTTGGACAAGTGCTAGATCCCTGCCCCACTATTGACGATCTCTATATGCTCGGAGACTCAGTCTTGGTCGCTGACCAAACCGCGCTATAACTGGAAGGACCCCAATAGTTCACATTTTACCTCCCAGCTAGAGATCAAGACCTCGCCTACGTGTCAGACCACAATCCAACCAGCGGACCAGCGTCTTTCTTTTCAATCGCAACATGCACAAGATTCGCTTCCCAAGCTCCACATCAAACTCAGTCCCACACAAGTGCACAACCAAGAGGAAGAGCACACAGCTGATTTACAGAATTTTCCTCCCCTATTTTCAGAGCCTATGTCCACACTTGAAATCTTTGCTCCACAATTGATGGAAATCGCGCACTTGGATAATGAGGGTCCAATTTCTTTTCAGCCGAGCTCTACCCCCTTAACATGACACCCGTTGGTAGTTTCCCACACGCGCACCCCACCTGCAGATCTTCCCTCAGTCCCACACGTGACCATTGATCGCACAAGCATCGACACACTACCCTCTACGCGCACAGCAAACCTCCACACACGGATCGCATCTGTTGACTTGTCCTCCCTCGCTGATAGTCGTCAAGTGACAATTGCACACTGAGAAAGATCAGTTAATGACCTCAGTCTCGCGTCTCTTGAAAGGCCCACATCCTTCTTCGCACGCCCCACCGGTCATGCATGACCTCCGAGGTCACGGGAGATCTTAATGACCTCCGTAGACCAAGAGTACCTCATCTCAGAAACTCTCACGTGGTCTCTCGGAGATCCACGGTGGTTACCGGACTCCGCGCCGGTACCTTGAGGCCTTGCATCTCGCAATGCGGTCCCTCCGAGATCCGCATCACCACCGTGGGGCTTGTCACGCTGATCTCCGACGACCTCGGGCTCGGAGACGCGGTTCTTCAGAGATCCGCGCTGACCCACGCACAGGCCTTGTCACCCGCGTAGACCTTCGCGGACACGCATGGTCTTCTTGGCCCGCGCCCTGGTCCACTCGGTCCGACTTTTGTCACTAACGACTTACCTTCACCAGCTTGGGGTCCTCCCGGCTTGCATTCTGCAATTTCTTACCCGTCTGGTTTATTTTCTCGGTCTTCTCCGCATCTCCTAGACGGTCTTCAGGGTTTTACATCCGGTAGTCGGACTCCTCCTCCGACGCCACCTCGACCCTGCGCTCTTGTTACTACAACGAACGATCTCTCTATCTTGTGACACCAGCGCCTCAGCCATATCAACCACCACCGAGTCAACGAGTTGAGTCATCGCATGTACGTTACCGGTCTCTCTTCCTTCTCACTCTCTGATGATATTTGTCCAGCTTGTGCACACGGCAAGCATGCGCATATTAGATTCCCACGTGCTAGCTCCAACCGCTCAACTCGTTCCTTGACACTGGTCAAATCTGACATTAGTGGTCATATCTCTCCTTGCACTTTTTCTGGCTACGGATACTTCATTACATTTATTGATGATTACTCGCGCTACAATATCACTCGTCTCTTTTACTATAAGAGTGGTTGTTTTGATGCTTTCTAGGACTATCTTGTCTTTGTTGACCGCGCCACTGGTCAATCCTTTGTCACCTTGTAATCAACCAACGGCGAGGAATATTGTTCAGCTGTTTTTGACGCTTTCTGCCGTGAGCGCGGCATCCAGCGTCAATTCACAATCCCCTACTCATCTCAGCAGAATGGTGTTGCTGAGCACAAGAATCGCAGCTTGCTTGATGCTGTCTGTTCTATGCTTTCACCACCAACCTCATCAAGCCCTTCTAGGGTGAAGCAATCACTTGTGCCACCTTCCTCCAGAACCGATGTCTGTCTAAAGTCATCCGGTCTATGACCACACCTTATGAACTCTGGCACTCCTATGCCTCTACTACTCCTCGACAACCGATCTCTTCTTTTTGTGCATCTTTGACTGTTGCGCTTTTTCCCATGTCTCCGAGGTTGAGCGCACAAAGCTCGATGATCGCTCTCACGAGTGTATCTTCCTTGGCTATAGCGGCCAGAGTAAAGACTACCGTCTCCAAAGAAAATCTTAGGGTCATACTTTCATCTCTCGCGATGTAATTTTTGATGAGTCTTTCTCGACTCTCCCTCTAACATCTGCCCCCTCTGCTAATCCCTCACTCACTCAAGAGCCTCTTGAGACCGATGTCCATTTTTATCACACTGTGCCTACTCCTTCTGCTGATCCAGCTTACATTCCGTCTGTCTCTCTCGACTTCTCTTCAGTGGGAGTTCATCTGCTCTCTCCTACCGTTCCAACTCCAGTCTCATCCGTTGGTCTTGGATCTAGAGGAGGAGTTTCTAGCAGTCGTGGCGCTGGAGGAGGAGTCACCAGCAGTTCCCAATCTAGTGGGAGTAGTTGTCCTCCACGTACTCACTCCTCTAGCTATACACACAATCACTCTCCTCTTGCAGAGCACATGAGCTCGCGTCATCCTTATCTCCGGCGTACATCACCACGCTCACCACGTATTTCTAGCCCTGCCCACAGCGAGTCATCCCTTCCCTCATTGGATTTCTCAGCACCACCTCCACTGAGATGATCAGCTCGGCAGTCGGTTCTCCCACAGCAGAACCCTGATGAGGGCTACGACCCTTCATCGTTGATCTCGAAGTCTCGAAAAAATACCAAGCAGGCGTTGATGGTAACCCTCAAGCCCGTGTCAATAGAACCTGTCTCTTACACAGAAGCAGTATCTTCTCATGATGCTGATCAGTGGAGAAGAGTAATAGAGGAGGAGTTAGATTCTCAGGAATCTAATGATACTTGAAAACTCACCGACTTGTCACAAGGACGCCGACCGATAACATGTAGTGGACCTTTAAGTTGAAACTTAATACCGATGGGTCCATTGCTCGTTACAAGACGAGACTCGTGGCTCGTGGTTTCACTCAAATCTACGGGCTGGATTACACAACAACTTTTTCCACTGTAGTCAGTATACAGTCAATACGGCTCATCCTTGCCATCTCAGCGCAGTACAATCTACATGTACATCAAATGGATGTTAAAACTGCGTTTCTGAATGGAACACTTAACGAGGAAATATACATGTGTGTCCCGAAAGGAGTGACTGCAGCAGGACGCAACCAAGTATGCATATTGCTTAAGACTCTCTACGGTCTTAAGCAGTCATCAAGAGAATGATATTTAATCATCTATAAATTCTTGCTTTCTCTTGGATTTGCTAAGTCCGGTGCAGACGGAAATGTTTACTACCTACATAAAAAACAACACTTCGTCATCCTTGTCCTCTACGTGGATGACACTGTAATTGCCAGTAGCAATGAGGCTCTATTATCTCATGTAAAAGAGAAATTGAGTTCACGGTTTAAAATGATTGACATCGGTCTAGTCCATCATTACCTAAGCATTGAAATTAACCGCGATCCATCTTCAGGCAGTATCAGACTTAGTCAAACTCTGTATTTGACACAGAAGCTATTCCAGTTTGGTTTATAGGACTGCAAACTTATAAGCACCCCTCTAGTTACAAATGAGAAACTTTCTCTGGACGACTCTCCAGTCACTGAAGAGGAGAAGAAACTATGTAATAGTTATCCTTACCAAAGTGCAGCTGGTTCTATTAATTTGGCCGCAGTATGCACTCTTCCTGATTTGTCTTATCCCATTAGTGTACTCTCTCAGTTCATGAGTAGTCTTGGACCTAGACACATTGCCGCTATAAAGCAGATTTTTGTTACATCAAGGGAACTCTGAATTTATACCTTGAGCATTCTCAATCATCCCAACCCTACTCTCTGTTCAGTTACTCCGATGCTGATTGGAGAAGACATGCGGAGACAAGACATTCTACATCAGATAATTGTTTCATCTACTCTGGAGGATCCATTAGCTGGTCCTCTGAGAGACAAAAGTCAGTAGCCCTGTCAAGCACAGAGACAGAATATGTGGCTCTTAGTACGAGCTGTTCAGAAACAATCTGATTACGTCAGCTCCTAACTGACGTCGGATTGCACGACAAGGAGCCCACTGTGACATATTGTGACAACCAAAGTGCGATGGCCCTAGTCGATACTAGCAAGTTCCACGACCGTACGAAACATATCGACATACGATATCATTTTAGAATACACTACAATATGAATATACTTTTTAGTAACTGATTCAGGTTATTAGGTGGTGACCTTTCGTAAGATCACCAAGGCCAAGACCCAAAACTATATTATCCAAGCCAAAGGTCATTGTACATTAAATAATTCATTTGCTTGGTTCAGCCTACTCTCTCTTAAGAGCTCTCTCACTCACACTGTCCTTATGCCGTGACTTAGAGTTTTACCTTAGTCTATTCTAGCAGTAGTCCATTTAGAGTTTTACCTTAGTCTATTCTAGCAGTAGTCCATTTCCAACAGCAAGTGGGTCCTTTGGAATTGAAATAACTGTCACCATACGAGCCACTCCGTCGCTTCAACAAGAATTGTTTACCATGGGTGGTGTTTCGATCTTCGCGATGCCTTGATGCTTGTTGGCAAAGCAGGAAGTCGACGGTTCACTGCCTAGGTTTGGAGTAAGTGTAGACCTGAAGTGCCTGCTCTGAGCTTGGCTAACTTTAGCAGTCACGGAAGCCTACTGTAGCCTTTCGACACTCTGAGGAAGAGAAACCTCCACCTCCACCTCCACAGGGTCAGAACAGAAACTTGGACCGTCGACGTCACAGCATCCAATCATACATTTGTGGCGTCAGCTGACTGTAAGTTGCCGAGAGAGACCGAGAAGTAGGCAGTCAATCTTCAAATGTGGACTTGTCCTAAGATACACAGGCTGCTGTTCTAGTTGTAGACTAGCTCAGAAATCGGAACAACTTCATTGATGGGCTTAAGATGGCTGATGAACCCTCGCGAAAAGAACAGTGTTACGCTTTTGACTCTTAAGTAAGGATACTGGTAACTCTTCAGCGCAACTTTTGGCCACGCCCCCGTTCTCAGACGCGGCATACGCGTTGGTTCTCTGGATATCCTCTCGAAGGTTACAATGTCATCCATCTTGATTCTTGAGCATCAAAAGATGTCTGGATTAATTATGCTGACTACAGTATCAGTATGCAAACAAGAAGCTTTCTCATAATGATACAGGAAAGTCGATGTGAAGTTTACATACCGTAGGGACTGCGCACTTAACGACATGGATGATACGGTGTGAATCAGAACCCAGACCAGGACCATAGATTCAAAATTCTCATGTCCTCAATGACGTGCAGTCCTTCCGCTGGTTTCAGCCCTGTGTTGCCGCTTCTTAGCTGGTATGTTCGCATGCCTTTCGTTTTTATTTGGTTTGGAGTAAAAAGTCAGAAAAATATATAAGCGAAAAAGAATGAGTTAGTCTACGTGCATATGCCAGAGGTACTCAGGGAATCTCCTAATATCTGCACATCAGAAAGTTGCCTAGAGTACATTCAGTGGTCAGCGCAACTTCCAATTCCTTACACAACTGACAGGAGTCCTTGATTAATCTCTCGCCTTGACCTTTCGAATATCCTGTTGAGATCTGAATCATGCATCCAAGGTGAAAAGAAACATAAATAGAAAGTATTTCATGGTTAGAACCGCAACAGTAACACCAAAAACTTTTCATTACTGAGCTCGAAGTAACAATAGGATCACGTGGAGATCCATCCCATATCCCCTTTCACAATACAGCTACCATGACCCCGAAGTTTTTAAGGTTGATAGTAGCACTCCGCAGGTACTTCTACAATATTTACAAACGTAACTTCCGACGAACTACTACCGTAACAGTTGCTTGTAACTCATCGACTGCCAAAAGCTAGTATTTAGATCGGTACTGTAGCTAACTAGCTGCATTGCTTTGCTTTGCTTTGCATGCTAGGTTGGTTTGAGTCGAATATGGTACACATACTTACTCTATCTGGCAACTGACGTCCGTCCAAGATTAACAACCAAAACTTAGTATGACGTACCGAACCGGACGTCATACTATCGACCGTTCCTATCTCTTTTTCCACGCCACCTCGTAATGTACATACTCGGAGTGCTACCACTCTTCTGACAGTGAGAGGACTTTAGTAGAGCGTCGAGAACGAGTTTCGCTCCCCTGCTGCCTATGCTGAGATATACTACATATATATATATATATATATATATATATATATATATCCACATCAGACGAGTAGAAGACACGTCGTTGCTCGGAAACATGACGCAGCATACAATATCTTTTACCAGCTGTTACCAGCTGTTACCAGCTGACTTGCTCAACAGAGACCTCGCTCAGATATAACCAAAGAATGGTGGAGTTCTGCAGGCATTCAGGTGGCATGCAGCAAGATATGAGCCACTGCGGTCCTGAACTTCAGTTCACGTACGGAAAGAGAAGATAGACCAGCTGCAGGATAACAACGTTAGCATTGAGGCCGTAAAACGCACAACCAAATAGATTGTCGATTCGCACTACGCGCTTATCCCGTCTGCCTTCTGAGTGGGCGCTCCGCCCGTCAGCAGCTACATGCCGTGACCCACAGTAGCAACAATCACACGTCGAGCGTAACCAAAATGCCTCGATCCTTAAGCTTACTGCCTAGGACGCCTGCATTTTTTGTGAACAATTTATCACCTGTCCTCCTTCTCGTGCTTGCGTGCTGACAACGAACGCACATTCATCTCAACAACTCATCATCTCCAAACGTACCAGCAAAACTTCTTAAGACTTTGACTATAATCGCCAGCCCGTCACTACTTTCTCCAGACCGTGCTTTTGTAGTCCTTCTTTTACACAATAGTCTGGAGTAATATCCTGACGGTGAGGCATGGCGCCAGCTCGATGCGCGCGTACGCTGCTAGGACTCGTTATTTTTGAGCCATATCGGTTAGTTGATCATCAGATCCTTGCCACATGCCCGGAGGGGAAATGTCGGCTAAAAGACGTCGTTTGTGATATTTGTCCTGCATATCATCTCCATCATCCGACCACATCCCAGGAGGAGAAATGTCCGCTAAAAGTATTCTCTTTTGGAACCGACTGTCATTCACCTCAAGGTCAGTCCAGATTCCAGGAGGCGAAATGTCAGCTAGCAAAGCTCTCTTCCCAGACTTGGAATCTAACTGATCATCATTACCCTGCCACATTCCAGGAGGGGAAATGTCAGCCTGCAGAGCTTTCCTTCTGGGTAAATTCACCTCCTGCACACGTTGAAAACTGTCTTCGGCCATCATTTTTGCGTCTTGATATATACTCTCTCCCAAAACAGCGGCCAGTATAAGAGCCTTAGTACGGAGACTTCCTTCGTCATGACCCGTGATATGCCACATTCCAGGAGCAGGAATGTTCGCAAGACTCAAGAGAGCAAATTCCTGAAGCAACTGCAGATATTCTTCTTTGTCTTCATCGACGGCGGGCCAAGCTGGTGAACGGAGGGAGTTGTCCGTCACTCGACTTTCACCCTGCAACTGGTCAATGTTGCCCATAACCTGTGAGGTATCAACAATCTCGCGCAATGGTCTCTTTCTGGTCCCCTCTGCATCGAGATCGCTACTCAATTCCCCTTCCCCTACAATTCGCACTGCATCTGTAGATTTCCTGTTGCCGGCGCCCTCATTCTTTGATGAACTCCAAACTGTAGAGCTTGACGATAAAACCGGTCCAGTTACAACTGGCGTTTTACCTGGAAAGTCAAATTCAAAGGACAATCAGCCTCCGCAGCGAGAGAAGTAAAGTAGCTTGCTGCAACTACATATTTTACTGTAGTTCGCTAAGCATAGACGGCACCGCGGCTTGAGCGAACTAACTCAGACGTGATTGCAAGTCCTTTCGGGCTCTTTCCTTAGGCCTGGGTTCAGACTACATAGGAACAATGTCTCACCATTGAATGATTCTGCGCTAACTCCACCAGTCAGCCACCGCATCCTTGGCATATGAGCAGGATTCTCCTTCAGCCCCGGGTCCACACCTGCATTGATTGAAATGTCCACGAATTGTGTCAGAAATCTAAAGTGTCCTAATTCAGACAGGGTAATCGAATTTGCTAATGCGTAAATTTTTAAATTGCCTTATACTCAGTCGATACTCTGGGCCTACTAATGCGGGCAAGAGATCGACGAAGAATGTAAATGTTAGCCATTGCTAGCTCGTACGCATTGCTTCGCTTTTGATGCTAATAACTCATATCATCTTCTTGAGTTCATCTTCTAGCTTAGGGAGGGCGGGAATTGTAAAGCGGACGAATATATTTGGCCACTCGCCCCATCAGAAAGACGCACGCAGAGAAGTAGGGCGTGCGGGGCTGGAAGCCCAAGCTAAGTAAGACAGAGAGATCATACCTTTGATAAACGTGTCAGCTCTTGCAGCATCGGACAAGGAGAAAAAGATGGAACTGAAAGATGATACTATCATGATTATGGATATGATGAGCTGCATAGAGAGCTTAACTGAGAGCGGGCAATGGTCAATGCTGCTGCTGCTGCTGAGCGAGATGGATAGAACGATGGAATCGGACGAGGAAGAACGAAGGAGAGCAGATGGAAGATGGCAGGAAGCAGCAAGTGTAGGACTAGTAGTAATTGGTTGCTAAAGAGCTGCTCCTGCTGTTGCTGCTGGCTGCAGGAATGTGCAGAAGGATTGAACAGCCTCATGTCTAAATACAAGATCGCTCAGGCAGGAAGGCAGTCGGCTGGAACGGAACATGGTAGTGGCAGTGTCTCTTAGGCCTACCACCGGCCACTCGTAAGGAACCTCATTAAGCTTGGGTGGTTGAATCTTGTTTACCACCGGCCAGTGACTGGTTTGTACTTTCTCTCTCTCTCGGAATACTACTCTCGCGACTCTTCCCAGCGTGGCGTCACTGGTCAGACCAAATCTATACCCCAAACATATAAAACTGGGCCATGAGTACTTTGCTACCAATGTTGAGGAACACGAGTGGTTCCCTGAGTTTTCGATCAGGTAAAACGGGCGCGCAGTTCGCACACCAAGAATAATTCTAATGCTCCCACGGCCGAGTAACTCTACGCGTCTGTGATTCGCCATAGACTCTAACAACTCTCCCCCTGCATACTGCACTGGACTACCCAGTGGAAGGATCTAACTTAACGTTGATCAATCGCCAAATTCAAATTTTTTCGTGCTTAAACCGCGACGGAGACATCACGGGAGATGCAGAACAGAGTAGCGAATGTTTGGTGTTTCCCATGTGTGCAACAACGGCCAGCGCGTATGGGCGCCCTTACGCGCTGGCCTACGCAGGAAGGCGCGGAAAAGTATCAGGAATGTCTAGGGCTGGCACCGGCTCACTTGAGTTGGGTGACTGTGAGATTGGCACGGTTACCTAGTGTTCCTTTCCTTCTCTTTCGCGTCGAGAAAAAGACGAGTGAGATGCGACCGCTCTTCTTTCCTTCTCTTTCGCGTCGAGAAAAAGACGAGTGAGATGCGACCGCTCTTCTTTCCATCTCTTCTCGTTGTAACAAAGAGGAAGATATGCTACCAACGGCATCAGTGAGAGTGTTACTCTTTAAATAAACTTGATTCCTCTCTTTTCCTTCACGACAACACGATCACTTCACTCAGCTGGAGAATAGTCGTTATTCCTCGAATTATCCCTCTCGGGGAGTATCGCCCGCTACGCACCTTAAATCCAGTAAGTCTTTCTTCTTTCCGCTCTTTCTTTCCCTTCATCCTTTCTATGTCGCAGCTCCCACCGTTACGGTCGGTGAGTTAACTCGTACTGCGGAGATGAAACTGTAGATACAGTGTGTTCTGGAACAACAAAATCCAGCCTCATGTGTCGGCGGTAAAAACAGCCGCGTAAAATAACGAGTGGACTGCTGTGAGTTTAGCAGCACTGGAATCAGCACTAGTAGACACAACTACCTTAGCTTTAAACTTAGGAGGAAAAGAATAAATAAGGTAAGATGGAACAGGTGGGAAAACCTCCACCCTCCATCCAAAGTGGAAACGAAGGGAAAAAGGGACTAAAAAGAATGAAGCAAGCCACCTCAGACAACTAACCAAGGTCCTCGTCCCCCAAATTCAGTTGTGTTCTGTAATAATGTTACAGGTGATTTTCGTAACTCTTGTGTACTTAGTGCTTCTACTCTCCTACAAGTAAAACTAATCGACTCACGTGTATAACGACTTCATTAACAATCTCTACAAGGGCTTGTCCGCACATGGAGGTTTTGGCTATTGTATCGGGTCTACAACACTATCTAGATTTTTCGTGACAACTAGTGATAAAGCAATTATGCGCACTGAATATTTTCCTAGGACATTGTAGAAATGACTGAAAGCTAGAGTAATATATGACATCTGAATAATGAAACAGATATCCAAACTCAAACCCCCAATGTGATATTGGACTTGGGGTAACTTTAGCTCAATCATTTTCAGAACACTGTTGGAGAACTGATTTTGAATTCACTCGTGGCATTGAGCACTCTCTCCTCTAGTACTGTCGTCCGATATGTAGCAGCTTCAATATCATATTGAAGCTTGTACGAAGGAGATTTGCACTTCTCTTTATCTCAAGTTTTCTCTGATTTTTCAAGAGTATAGACATAGATAGTCTTCACTAGGACTGGCATCATCTCTTCTGTACTTCATTGAGCTCTCATGTTGGCTCTTGGTCAAATAAGCATGTACAGACATTGTATCTACTGGATCATCCTCTCCAGTAGCACGTCTAATCGTTGTTGTTGTCTTTAACAACTCTTCCTTAGTCATTTTCTTTTTCTCAATTATGGTCATAGCATGACTCCACATGTCAAGAATATCTCCATGCTTCCTAGAAGCACTTTCTCCTACTTCAACTCCATAGGTAGCAACTTCCACTGATGCAACAACATACTGAGATAGTTACAAAACCACACTCGTAACTCTCACCCCAGACGTTTCCTCCAATACTTGGTGTTGAGCTGCTTTTAGAAGATAAGATGAAAACAATAGACTAATGATGATTAGAAATAGGTTTCTGAAGCGGTTGGTATTCTTACCAAGAGAGACTATAGGAGAGAGAAGGTGGTAACAAATCATGGAATAAGACTACCACTTATTGTAGTACCGTGTAAGCAACCGACTATACCTCTACATATTGATGCACCTCCTAGTATTCTTATTCTTGTAATTGTTCCGCAATAGAGAGATACTATGGAAGAGTTAGTGAAAGGGATGAAGGACTTGCGGATGAAGTTAGCAAGGTTGGAAGAGAAAAAAGAAGCACATGATACAAGATTTGTCCCTAAGCAAGGTTATGTACAAAGGTGCATTTGGTGTGATAGTGTTGATCATGCTCAAAAAGAATGTGATGATTTTGCCAATACTCTACAAAGGAAGGAAGGGAAGATTTTCAATTTTTTATAATTAACATAATGAATACGTTGAAAGATAATGGAGAAATTCTCAAAAATAACTTCGAGAAGGGAAGAATTTTGTAGGTTATTGTTGGATGACTGTAGGAATAGCTCCACTTTGTCATTCTCAAGTGTGAGCCTTTCCATCCACGACAACTGTAGAAATTATCTCTTAAATTCTCGAAACAATCCCGTGGCAATCAATCCTTTGCTAGGTTGTTCACCCACTCCATGAATGACTTCTTAATTACTCTATCCACATCCTCTAGAGAGTACTATCCTTCAATTGAAGAGTAAACTCCTCCCAAGTAGTTGCATGACCTCGAATGATCTCTCTCACATGCTCCCGTAACTCAACTACAACGGCAAGCTCAAACGTTTGTACCATTTTCTTTTCTAGTACTTCAAGTACTTGGACACACTTCTCTCATCAAATTGATCCAGCATTCCCACATGGTTGCAAAACCACACACGTAATTCTCACCCAGACGTTTCACGTCGAGTTCACCAATTGTCGAATAGTATATTTTTCTGTCTAGGAATACACTATGTATATGTTGTGCAGAGGTTCTTCAATCCAAATTGATCGAGAGCTTTTGAACAATATTCTTCATCGCTCAAATGACCATCCGAAGTCATCAAAGTCTCCCGAAACCACAAAAATTATCGTTAGAACATCATTGATCCAAAAGTAGACCAATGAGAGCAAAATCAGCTCTAATTTTGTCTTTTTCACTAGAACGACTTGTAACATCCAAGGACACTAAGACTAAGAGACTAAGAGAAACTATAAAAATCTCTAAGACATGTTGAAAGATTCTTTATGTAACGTAAAAATATAGAAACACTAAACTAGAATGAGACAATTGAGTCGCCGACTAATACAAAGTCAACATTACAACCTGAAAACTATATACAATGAAAAGTACGACAAAAGAAAATGATGACGCTATCACTCGGTTGAAATACTCTTCCTCAAAATTTCTCACGATCCATGCTCCATGATTGATCTTTGGTCTACAATGAACCAAATATAGACCTTGAAATGAACAACTGGCTGGATAGTTGAGATCCATTCTTCGTCATAACAAGATGTACACTATCAGATCTCAATTCTCTCTATATGTAGCAAACTTTGTGAATAATGAAAACAATAAAAAGTAAGATTTTGGATTGAAAATCTGCACTCGTACGTTACTGTTTGTGGTTCTCGACCCTACGTGCTTCCCACAGCTAGATATCTTGTGTAGTCTTGAATATACTTCTCACGACACCGACATAAATGAAAGTCTTGACAAGAAAGTCTATCTACTTGTCAAAGTTAGCTAAACTATCAGTTACAAGAACACCCACGTTGACATTTTACATACTATACTAACATACCATGGAACTTCTAGAAGTATGAATAAATGAACAAATTGAAGTATCCTAACATGTGTCTTGACGTCTCTTGCATGAAACACACGTTGTCGAGCTGTACTACGATTCTTGTGTGAAATTCTCGTAGAGCTTAGGATGTGTTTTTTTTCTACGTTTCGTGAATCTTATCGCATAAGTCACCGAATCTGGACGCAAGAGTGCTACCATTGAAAATAGCTTACAGAGAGCTTTCCAACAAGGTTATTTGGAAGAGTACATAGGATACTACGGGGGTTTGTAGTTCATCTTGAGTTTCAATCTGTTACACAAAACTGTGCGAGCCCTCGCACAATTTTGTCTTGGTGGAGAAAAGTTTGGGTAAAATACTTCAAGGTGCTATAACTTCGTGTAGGGAAGTAAGTTGACGACGATCCGGATACCATCAGTTCTGGTTTTTTCACAAAGATCGTGCTTGGCACTTAAGGTTTAGGTTTTGGTAAATAGGTTGAGGGATTTTGGAGTTTGAAGATCGTGGACTTAGAAGTATCATAACTTCTTCCACAGAAATCAATAGGAGACATACTACGTATCGTTGGATTTGATTTTTTGAGGGCTACGTAGCTATAGTATTAGATCAGGGTTTTAGAGAATTTGGTTAAGATCACATACCAAGATCACCAAAAGCGGTAAGTCCATCACCTTCCTCATGAATTCATCACCAAAATATAAAACTAATCACTGTCAAAAATAGTCACGATGGATGCAATGAAGCTTGATGTGAAATGGATTCTAGTACCAGACCTCCATCCATAACCATTCTCGTAGTTCTTCACTCCTCCATGCAGACCACCGAGAAACTCTCACGAATCACCCACTAAAAGAGAATGTCTCATGAACCTTGGACCCACCATTTTATACTCAAATTTGACAACAAAGACAACTGGAGTGCATGCGCATATTTTGATGATTTGGCACGTTCTATTGCCGTGCAGTCATAAACAGATAATAAAGATTGTGACATCCATCACAATAATAGTTATGATCATTTGAAGTCTCAGCTTGATTCTTGACTGAAGATTGTGTGATGGTTCGTACAATTTTGAACCCTTAGTCTCCTCTCTACCTAAAAGTGCAAAAAACTACACTCGCGTAGTTCGGGTATAAATCCTCAAAGTTTATCCAAAACTTCAATTAGTTGTAAAACTCTCTACGTTGCTCCAAATCTAATATTTTTGATGTCATCGGAAAGCTCTTGAAGAGATCTTTCCAATGATATCTAGCATTCACAGATATGATCCTTGTACAAATAGTTATGTCGCTTTTAAGGTTTTTGACCCTCCTTGAAGCTTAAACTGTATGAGGACTCGCATACTTTTGCATGAAAACTCTAAGGAACAGCTGAAAATTACAAACGATTGTAACTTCATCTCCTTAAGTCCAAACTTTATGTTTTTGGTATCAGTAGAACGGGCTCTGAAAAACCTATCCTATGGTATCAAAAGTCAAGATTTTGACCTTTGCAGCATTTTCTACGGCCGTTTGAAGTTTACTATGACCTTCCAAGACGAAAAATTATGTAAGCTCGTGCAATTTTGTAACCCAAGACCCAAAGTGACAAAAATGACCTCAATCCAACCTCTCATGTCCTAAAAATCCAAGTACAAATGTACAACCTTTCGGCAGCTTCCCAAAATCTCTATAGACTGAACGGTAGAACCCGTCGGCTTATCATCAAGATTCTCTCAAATCAATTCCAATCCAGTCCAAGCTACTTGATGTGAATTTCTAATGGCTTCTAGAAATGTCCAGACATTCAAACGAGTCTTCTGGATTTGAGACAGAAGCACACCGAGGTATAGGAATTGATGGACAGAACAAAGATTTTTGGACAAGGAGGGAGGAAGAAGATCAAATTCGATTCTTTGGGAACAGATTGAGAAGAAGGCTTGTCGAAAATTGGACAGCGCTTTCGCGTGTAATTCTCTCAAGAGAAATTTCAAGGGAGGGGGGATAGGTAGACTTCATGTAAACAATCGAGGAAGCGTGAAAACATAGGAACACAAGGATAGAAGCGATGAGAAAGAAGAAAGAAGCGAGAAGAACCTCAGTATTGCGCTTCCAATGTGCTATGCTTCTGCTTCACTCTTCAGACGTCTTCTACATGCACCTAAGTAATTCGATTCTGCTCACGATGACTTCATCTTGCTATGATCCTGCTCTCGTATTCGACTTTGAGCTCCGCTGTCTTCAAGGCAGATGCTTCCAATCTTTGATTCTCAGAGACTTTCAATCTTTGATTCTCTTGGAAACTCCTATCTTCTTCTAATTCGAGTTATCTTCTCGTTGGAAGACTATTGCTCTCAATCTCTCACTGAATTCACTCAGCGCGCGCCTCTAGTGTCCTCCTCGGTTTTGAATTGAGTAGAGAAGAAGGAAAACGATATGGCGCCTATTTTCTTGAGCTTCTCTATCTACTCCCCGAGTTTAGGTAATTGCTCTGTCGACCCTGGTCCTACCTACTACGGCGATGGCTGTCCTTTAGGTACACGTAACTTCACCTAGTAGGTGCGAGGTTGGTGATTCCCGCAATTACAATCACAATCCTCATGGGAAGACTTCACACTCTATCTTCTATATCTCATCTTCTAGAAGACGTCTTCCGGCTTCGGAAGAAGTTGACTTCTTCTCATGAATTCATCTTAAGTTAATCTTCCCGCTAAGCAAGTTGTAAACTTAAATAATAAGGTTACTTCAATTATATAGACACATCATTAACTTAAAATTTTTGAAAAAATCTCCAAACTTGCAAATTGTGGGCACCATAATCACACATTGTCTGAGGTAATCATGTTGGATCTCAACTTTTTCTCATAAAACTTTAAGTACAAGTCTTGTAGCTCTCATGTTTCTCATTAAACATGACCCATGAAGTCTTTTGTAGAATCCACTCAAAAAATGATCTACAAATGTAGTATGTATTAGATGATGGTTTATTATGAATTTCACCACAATCTTACATTGCTCAAATATATCTTTTACCCATTTGAGCTTCCTAATGTCCTCCTCCAACAAGTTAAGGCTATGAGCTATACAACCTCCTCAGATGACATGCAGAAATTTCTCCATCATGAACTTTTCAGCAAAGACGTTCATAAGAGCATTTCAGCAATGAATTGTAACACTCAACTTGGATCCAACTTCTCTATCTCCTCTATTATATCATTTGTCACCCATTTTGCATCCTTCACAATGCTAATCCCATTCAAAGCTCTGACAAAGAGTTCATCCAATCTGTTGGTTACCATTATGTTCATCAGTGATCTACCTTGAACATGAGTTCATCCATTGCAAGAGATAGTCATCTTGCAATCTGCTCCTTTGTGAAACATGGTCTTCTCTGCCGCCTCTTTCACTATCTTGTGGGTTGCATTCAAGATAGGACCTCTCAACTTGTAATCACTTGGGAGCGTATACCCAACAACATTCTCTGAAAAGTTAAAGTTTTTTGATGAAAGCGGTGTCGGGATATGATACGTCTACCTAAGAAAGCGTTGGGCTTCTAGCTGTGGTTGTTTACTCAAGAGGTAGGCTTCAGGTTATAACATGGCACTATAAAAACTCACACAGGTCTGTTGGGTCCTCTAATACGTACAAAAAGCGGAAATCAGGACTAACTAGTAGTAATAAGGTCAGATGGTGAATTTAACACTCAAGAACAAGAAACAAAAGATAATTTAGACTTCAAAACTTCTCCTACATGTAAAGGAGTCCCTACTGAACACACATACTAACTTTCAGCCTGAGATCAAATCTGAGCACCGAGATATGGGCAAAAACGTTTTGAGTAAAGAAATTACGACAATTTCTGGCACCCAGATGGTTACTTTGACATAGAACAGAGAAATGGTTCGATAACTTTCAATGATTCTTAAAGGATTTGGATTCTACAGCACGTTGAACATCCTTGTGAAATTTAAGCTGATGGTTGTACACAGTTCTCCAGAGCTCGAGCTCTGAAGTTGCTGGTCTAGATTGAGAGTTTTTCAGACCCCCTCTGCTTCGGCGGTTGCCCTGAATTACTCACTCACTCAAATGACGTGAAACTTTTTGGACAGCGTAGCCCTGCTGACATTGAACGCAACCACAAAGATTTGAAGCGATTATCTCTATTCTACTGCAAATGACCCAAAAACCTCAAGATCAACAATTGTGATGCAATTCTGATCCAATACGAACTTCAATTTGGCATAACTCCTTCTTTATTGCTCCAAATAGATCGAAATTTTCATTGATAGTGATTGGCACGACGAGCTCTCTTATCCTCTGTCCTTAGAGTTTCTAGTGCCTCTACCAAAAGCTCAAACTCCCCTTAAGACCGCTGCTTCTAAGTTTAGAGTTTCACAAAGGACAAAAATGAACCAATGGGAGTTCATAGCTCCACTTCCCTGTCCTTTTGTGCCCCAATCTACGTAGTAACTTAATTTCCCACATAGGTTACCACGTCAAACCTCTAAAGTGCAAGCGTAAACCTTAAACTTCATCCGAAGACATGTAAAATGAACCCTTAAAGAACGTAACCCTGAAAGAACCCTTAAACAAGCTAGAAAGTATGCATGGGCGACATGTAAGTACAACCCATGAACTTAAACTCTATCCATATGATAGACTTAAAGTTGTGTACTTTGACAACATAGTGATTTCATAGAGTATGAAATCACTTGCACAAGCGTACGAGTGCTTGAACAAGATAAATAACATACTATCAACTACTAGGACTCAAAATATAATAGTGTTAACATGCAAAGATGTCAAACATATGCATAAAGGACTACAAGTAATATTGAGCTAACTTCTAGAACTACTAAACTCAAGTGTCAGAGTAGAAGTGTAGCATGTAACCGCCAAGTAGCGTGACAGTTGGATGACACATAGAATGAAAAGACCATCCATTCATCGCACAAGTCATAGACCAATACTCATCTGCTTGTTGTTGTTGTGCTTTGTTAAAAAAAATAAGAATATTTTTCTTATATATGACTTCGTCCTCTTGGTCGTTCTGCTTGACTCGAAAATCCTTCGTCAGCTCTCAAAGATGAAAAAACATTTGAATATTGTGAAAGAAGAAGGTTGCCAACATCATCCTCTCGTAAGATGTGTTCTCCATCGCTATTGGTATCTGATTCTGCTCAGTGACTAAGTGGAATTTCAACACGTGCGTCATCCAATGCTCCTTAGCTGGACCATTGAGTGTTTTTGTGTCTCTCCTTAATCTCCATTAGTGTCAAAATGTCATATACCACATGTGATGGAGCAGCAAGACATGTGGCAACATCTCTCCAGATTTCCGAACTACATGAACATCACCTCTGGTGTTATGTGTTTTGTGCTTATGAAGTGTCATTTCACCTTGAGATGTTGTACACAAATGCATGTTTGCAATGTTTGCAATGCTTGCATTGCACAAGCACATGGTCGTTATCTACAGTGTTGTTCACAATTATATACTGATCTCGAGTTGATTATGAACAAAGATCTCTCGGTTTCAAAATCTCTCTTGTATCTCAAGTATCTAGCATCACATAAGCGACGTCGATGTTCTCTCCTCTTCTTGTTTTGATGTTCCATCTTGTCTCTATACTCACTCCCTTGTCGCTTAGAAATAGACAACACTAGACCAAATGATCAAATCACTCTAGTCCAATCGAGGACCGTGAATGCAGTCCACGTAGCTAACGATTATCTACTTCTATAGTATATCATCGACAATTGATAATAATCAATCCTGATCACTTTAAAACAAAAAACACTAGCTCAGATGATCAGATCACTTTTGTCCAAATGAGGATAGTGAGTGTAGTCCACGTAGCTAATGAAATGCTAAATCAGAGACGACACGGTCATAAACTAGAAGATGTGAGAGAACACATGATTCTCTGAATGAAGCATGGAATTTGAACATGAACTTCACACTCCAGAGCCTCTTCTTGTACTATGAGGTCCAAATTTACATTTATATCAAAGATTTATCCATAAGAGGTTATTTAATGTTCCATCACACTTCACTCTAAATGCTTTATGGTCTTTAATTGAAAATAAAACTACCCTATTTGATAGGCTTAACAACCTTATTTATCAAGGCATAACTACTAAAAAAGATAAATCTAGAGATTTTGTGTATAAAAGTGATCGCTATTAGATAGTTCACCTAATTGGATATGCAAAATGATCATCGTTCCACCCTGGTGTACCCCACCCTTGGTAAGGTCACTCCAAACTACGGTCTCTTCACTCGAGGCGTCTGACCAAGAGGCTCTTGGTCGTTTCACACTAGGTCACTTCACCATGGGGCTCTCATTCGTTTCACCTTGAGGTGTCTCTGTCGCTCCTCCTCGTATCACTTCATCTCAGAGCGTCCAGTTGCTCCATCTTGGGTCACTTCATCCATTACTCTATCTTACGACGTTCCACCTTAGAGTCCAGTCGTTCCGTTACTAGAGCATCAAAATTTTTTATTCAAATCTCACCCTACGGAGATCTCCCACTTCCATCTCAATTTACCAATTGATATTAATAATAGATTTTGAATTTGATGAAATTTTGCTTAAATTGGCAAAATTTCAGTTAGTCTTAAACCTGGAGGTGTATTAAGTCGGTGCTTATGAGTAACTAGGAGTTAAGTGCCATCTTCTAGTTTAGATTGCAAAGGACGATAGTTAGTTTTAGGATATTTCTTATGTCTGACGCTTTACAAAATTAGATATTGTATAGTCTGCCGTTGCATGGCCTTTACTGTGTCTTCTCACTTGGGCTCTCTCCCCTCTGTTGGCTAGTTGGTGTGTTTTGTGTTCCTTTGCTATCTCTGTTGGCTATTTATTAAGCTCTCTGTCTCCCGCTGAGGAGGTAGATCTTTCCTTATGTAGAATTTAAGTTAGCCCTAGAAAAACTCCAGATCTTCAGTCCTTTATACTTAGGTAGATTCGGACCGATGTCTCCACGTGATTTGTATCAAGGTTTTAATCTTTTTATTATTGATTTGGAGAGCTTGGGATCTCGAAACTTTCTTTCATCACTGTATATCATCATCTGCATGGGTACCACCACTTACTAGTACAATACCAATGTACTAGTAAGTGATGGTATCTCATCTTGATATAGTCCCAAGCTCTAGTAGATCGACTGCTAGTATAAGCCGAAGTGGTTAGAGTAGTTATAGTTAGTTATGGGGCTAACCCATCATTAAGGTTTCCCTTGTACTCACCTCCATTATATATACATGGAGAGGCAAAGTCGCTCTCATCTCGTTCATATTTTACTTCCTTGTCTACTTGCTCTCTCTTCTTGGAGTGTTCTCGAAGTATCGATCTTTTCTAGTATCAGAGCAGTAGAGAGCGTGTGTCTCTTGCTGATGAGCAAGATGGAGTTTGTGCATGAGAACTACAAGGGAGAGCAGCTGGAGTTTTGTCTGATGTCGAGCACTATCCTGCTGATGCGTTCGGGTGAGGTGAAACTATTTCTTTCGCCACCAGAAACTTTGAACATGATTTTAGAGACCTAGACGAGATAGTTGTCGATCAGCCTCATCGCTAATAGTTGTCGATCAGCCTCATAGAGGTTGTCGTGTTCAGAAGGTGGGAATTGTGTACTCGGTCAAGTTTCAGCCGATTTGGAGGTTTGGAGGTTTCTAGCACTTTGAAAAATTTGTGAAATTTCAAGATATCACGAGCTCATTTCTGACCTCATTTGGTCCATTTTGATCTTTCTTGGTGTGTTCTCTCGACATTTTTCGCTCTATTTTGTAGACCTACAGTTCGCTGATAGATTCTTTCTTCATTCTCGCTGCAAGAGGAGTTCACGGATTTGCTTTGTTGTGACTTGTGACAACTCTTGATCATGAGATGTGAGCGGACGAGTTTCGTGGAGGTTCTGTGAGGTTTTCCGCGTACAAAATAGTGCAATTTCTACATTGCAGCAATGGAGGAGTCCGTGTCTTTTGTAGTGACGCAGGATTACTCCTTTTGCCTATTTAGTATACAAGATATCGTTCCCACAAAGGATTTACGTAAGTAATCGCTGCTCTAAGTTCTAGGATCTGTTCAAACACACAAACACACGGGTTTTGCCTAAAAAGCCCGTCTTCTCACAAAACCACACAAAACCACACGTCTTCCAAACACGCCACATGGTGCTCTGGAACTAAACAAACAACTACCAACTAAAATATCACACAATTATGCACAGAGAAGCTCGGGAAGACGATCTTTTTGCTTCCAGGCCGCTTCTTTCGATCTTCTCAATACCGTCTTCCTGAAGCGATTCTTGTCTTCTGGGGGTTCAGCTCGTCTTCTCACACCTCCAGAAGGCTGCCCTGCTTCGCAGAAGTCGACTATTAACGGCCGTTACACCTTATTCTCACACTCACATCCCAGCGGGTTAGATTAATCACAGGGTGTATGCCCCCTGTAGCCTTCCCAGGCTTCTGCCTACGGAAGTTGTCTTCCTGCAGCACTACAACGACATTCACCTTCACGAAAGCTCAATAGAAGTCTCGGAAACTCACTGGAAACTCACTAGAAGAAGGTAAGAAGATGGGGAAGATAAGAAAATCCAAACAAGAGAAAACAAGATGAAAAGAGTAAATTAAGATTCCGACAGGCTTCTAGTCCGGATCCTGACTAACAAGCCATCCCTGCTTGTAATAGTTTGGGGAGGAAGACAACAAACGTGAGTACTGTTGCACCGTCTTCTACTCGAGGATGTCGTCTTCTGCTGTGGGAAGAAGACTTCTTTCTTCTTCACTTCGCTGCTCTGACTGCTCTGTCTTCTGGGATCCCTTATCCATAAGACCGTTCGTACGTAGATCCCAAGTGCTCTACTGAACGAGGCAAGATACACTTCCACAACTGCTGACAGTCACCGCCACTCAAGAAGAAGACTTCCCATGCACAATTGGGAGCGAATTCAAGGAACCCACCATCCAGAAGACATGAACAAAGCTTCTGCACTCAAATCCACAATCTATTCCCCGAGAAGAAGTCACAATGGCATTGGAAAGCTCACTCCCTCTACTTCCTGCGTCTACTCCTCGACACACCAGTCTAGCTAACAGGACTGCACGAGGATGCCGTTCCCTGTTCTTAGACTGTCCACTACTTCTATCTACATCTTCGAACCACTGCTGGTACGAGTATGCAGACCCCTCCTGTATATTCCAAGACTATTCGTATGTTTCCCACAACGGGTGTAGTGTGCTAAGACTATTTATCTTGTGTCTTTGCTCTAATGTGTCTCGTCCGTCTGCACCATAGAATCGATGTGTATGTGCAGTCGCTACAGAATTCTACAGAACTGGTAGCACAGGCAGAACTCTATCTCCTACTCTGTGATCCTACTTATGTCGCTGCCATGAGAACCAGGGGAAACAACCACCAGGGAGAGAGAGGCGCTGACAGGAGGTTGTCACCTCACATGCAAGCGGTTCCCTTGCCCGAATTGGTCATCCACCTTGTCCTTCCTATGCTACCTATGCTGCCACATGGTGTCCTAACTAATTTTACATGGAAAAACTGCCACCCTTAAGATAGCATGTTCGGTTCTACTATATTTGGATTTGTCAATGGAGTTACTAACTACTCAGATTGCACGGAGGCAATCTCTACCTGATCTGCTCCTATCAGAGCTCCTAACGCGGCTTCTGATAAGCTAGAAAGCCCTGCAGTTACCTCGGGTGTCACTGAGGTGGCTTCCTCCTCATTGTCTCTTGCTGGCTCTGCTGTCGCTGCTGCTGCGTCTTCCTCGGCTTCGGCTTCTGCTTCAGAAGACAGAAGCGTCTTCTGGGAAGCGGAGTCGACCGGTGCTTCTTCCGTCTTCTGAGGCACGGGTGCGGGACTAGGGACCATGGGGACCTCATAGGGATCCGGGGAAGTCGTTTCCTCCACGCGGAATACCTGGGAAGACGGCTCGTCTTCCTGTCTTCCAAAAGACATCTTGTCTTCCGGGGCGTCTTCTGGAGTCTTCTCGGCTTCCAACGCTGTCACCACCAAGTGTACAGCGAGGTCGAACTCCTCCTTCTCCATTCCGGATCCAGTCGATGGTGCTGGAGCGTGGGAAGATGCGGGTGCAGGTGTCGGAAGCGAGGGAAGACCATAAAGTGTCTTCACTCTTTCTATCTGTCGATCCAAGTACCTGAACATGCTCTCCCGACATTCCACCAACATTGCTTTGGACTCGCTGTCCCATCCTCTAGCTAAGGTAAGTAACTTCCTACCCGCCTTGTAGTTGAACTTCTTCCGAAGCGCTTCCACCGACTGTGCCAACATCTTCTGTGCATGGGCCTCTGCTGCTTCCCTCTGCGTCTTCCATATGGTCTGTTCTTCTACGAGGACGGTGATCTTTTCTCGCACTCGGGTGACTTCCTGATTGCGCTGCTGTACCCGCGTCTGCAACTCCTGGTTGCTCTTCCGAAGTTGTATCGATTCCTTGGCAGAAGCGGCTGCTTCCACCTTGTATCTTGCTGCGAGCTTCTCCACGGTGCGGAGACTAGCTTCCAGCGACTCCGTCTTCTTCTGGTCTTCCCCCTGTCGCAGCAAGGTGCGCAGGCCGAATCCAGGTTGTAAGGGCTTCTCCTGTGCCCTCGCTCTCTTCTCCAGCAACTCCATAGCTGGCTGGATCTCCTTCTGGAAGTAGGCGCTGAACTCCTCCAGTCGTCTTCCTGCGGAAGACAAGTTCATCTCCACCACTTGCTCCGCGGTGTCGACTTCGTCTTCCAGAGGCAAGGAAGCCTCTTCCACCACCACGGCCTTCATCTTCTGCGCATGAGAAGAAGCTACTCTTCTCATCTTCCGGGGTGGAAGACTCCTCATGACAGGAGCGGCTCTCTTCTTTGCGCTTCCTCGCATCGCAGCAGGAGCGCTGTCGGAGTGTGATCCGTCTACCTAGGAAAGCGCCGGGCTTCTGGCTGTGGTTGTTTACTCAAGAGGTTGGCTTTCAGGTCACAACAGGAGCTATAAACACTCACACAGGAGTGTAGGATCCTCTAATATGCTCAAAAAGCGAAATCTAGGTTTCATTAGTAGAAATAGGTTTAGACGGTGAACTTTGACACTCAAAGAGAGGAAAACTATGAAGGTTTAGACTTCTAAACTTCCCCTACATGTAATTTTTGGCACTACTGAACACACACACGAAGTTTCAGCCTGAGATTGAATTCTAGCACCGAGATGTTGACAGAAAAGTTCTGAGTAAGAGAATTATGACAATTTCTGGTACCTAGACAGCTATTCTGACCTAGAACAGAGAATTGGCTTGATGAATTTCAAATATTCTCACAGTATTTGAAGTCTACAGGATGCTGAACATCCCTGTGAAGTTGGGACTCCTGAATGTACACAGAACTCCAGATCTCCTCCTCTGAAGTCGCTGCTCTAGATTAAGAGCTTTTCAGACCCCCTCTGCTTCAGCGGCTGCCCTGAATTACTCAGTTACTCAATCAATATGAAACTTTTTGGACAGTCGTAGCCCTCCTGACAGTCAACGCAACCACGACATTTTGAAGTGATTTCCTCTATTCTCCTGCAATTGGCATCGAAAACCCCAAAATCAACAAAAGTGACGCAGTTTTGGCATAATCCGAACTTCAATTGGGCATAACTCCTTGTTTATTGATCCAAATCGAGCAAAAATTTCACTGACAGTGCTTGGCACGACGAGCTCTCTCTTCCTGTGTTCTCAGATTTCGAAGACACCTCACCAATTGCTCGAACTCCACTCTAGAGCTCTGTTTCTAAACTTAGAGTTTTACAAAAGACAAAAATGGACCAATGGGAGTTCATACCTCCACTTGACTGTCCTTTTGTGCCTTAAACTACCTGGTAACTTATCTACACTCATAAGCTACCATGTCAAGCCCCCTAGAGTGCCAGCGTAAAACTTAAACTACCTAAAATGACACATAGCCCCGAAAAATAACTTAAATTAGCTAGAAAGCGTGCATGGGCGACAAGTAAGTACAACCCATGAGCTCAAACCCCTATCAGCATGGAAACCCTAAGTTATGTACATTGAACGTCATAGACAAGTAAGAAGTCACTTGCACAAGCGCACAAATGCTTGAACAAGATAACTAACATACTATCAGCCTATTAGGACTCAAAATAGTGTTAACACCGTATGCAAAGGTGTCAAACATATACATAAAGGACTAGAAGTAATATGAGCTAACTTCTAGAACTACCAAACCTAAGCGTCAGAGTAGAAGTCAAGCATGTAGCCGCCAAATGGCACGACAGCGCCCATCCATCCTTCGTCTTCTGGAGTCTTCGGAAGACTCCCAAGCGTTGCAGAAGCAGTCTTTTGCTCTGATCGGGTACTCAGCAGGTCTTCTTCCAAGTCGAACTCCGATCTTGAATGAATGAGGGAGATGGGTGTCCTCGGTACACTTCTGGGACCCATCTTCCTCAGTGGCGTGACGTCTTCCGACCCACTAGACTCGTCTTCTCTCATCAAAAGCGTCTTCTGGTGAGAGCCGGGCCTCAGCTGTGGCATCAGAGTGGGAGGGGGCGTTGCTGCTGCCTCCCGGTCATCGTCTTCCGAGGTCTCCTCCTTCACCTCATGTCGCTCCGTTGGCCCATATCCTGCCAGCTGATCTTCCCTAAGATCTCCCATGGCTACATACAAGTAGCAGAGGAAGGGCGTCAGGTGTCCTCCCGCCGGGGTACCCAAGTATGCTAGCTCCGTCTGTACATAGTTGTGGATGTACGCGCCCCAGTAGATGGGCGTTCTGTCATCCCACACTGATTCCAAGAACTCCACGTCCACTCCACTCCTAAGTACCTTGTCTTCTGCGCTTTCTCCTTGGGAAAGAGATGCAGAAACAACTTCGCCAGGAGGCGCTTCTTCGGCTCCCGGTAAGATTCTATCTTCCAACCGTTCCTCCCCTGCCTGTCTTCCACGAAAAGGCAAGTGGTGCTCCTAGGCACATGCCACGGCATCACAATCCTAGGCAAGATCTTCTTCTCGTACCAATATCCTCGGTTCTCGGATTCAGGCCTGTGAAAAGTCTTACGCCACCAGTCTTCAGTCCAGGAAGACGGTCTTCCCCGAGCTACTCCTGTCTTCGCAGGTACATGGTTATGCGGTGGTAACGCTGCCCACACCTCCTCCAGAAGCCCTTGATCTGCGAGGTTCCAATCCCACAGGAAGAAGTCGAGCCCAACTTCTTGAGGAAAGGAGTGGCCTCGGCCAATTCTGCCGTTGGTAACACCAAGCCTCGCGGATGCATCGTCATGCTGTAAGATCTGTTGCACTAAGCCACAAGCACTTACTATGAGCTGAAGGCTCAGTCCTTCCCAAGTGCTCACAGTCTAGCTTCTACTTCTCAGAAGACGAAACTAGTCTTCCAGAAGACAGCTACTCCGTCTTCCGGGATTCTAATCGTACTTCCTAGATAGCTCTCGTCTTCCGAGCTATATCTAAACAATCCTATCTAAGCAAGACCTCGCATGGATTACCAAGAAGACAACCCACCTTGCATTACATCCTACTTCCTATCAGAAGATACAAGATATGCGAGAAGTAGAGTATAAGAAAGGTTCAGAAGATGGTTGCGGGCTCCTGCGGTGACAGTGGCCTCTGGGAAGACACTCGGGACAGCTTCCGATTCACTGTCTTTCTCGGAAGACTTCCCTTCACTGGTCTCACCTGTCTTCGTCTTCCTACGCGTAATCTATCCTCACAACAGACTCAAGACAATTGCACTCTGTTCTTCTGAGTTCTCACCTCTCATACGCACTCAGAAGAAGCTTGCTGCATGATGGGAAGACATGACCCTCGACCATTCTCTCCAGATTCTGCCAGCAAGACTTCTCACAACTCTCTTCTAAGTTCGGGAAGAAGAAGGAATAGGCTGCTATGGGTCGGACAGAAGAGACCCGAATGGACCCTCACGTCTTCTCGCTCATTTTGCCAGCCTTTCAGTCTTCTAGTCTCTCTAGGAAGATGTGGAGTTGAGAAGCTTGGAAGACCGGGAGGCACAGGCCTAGTTCCCGACTTCCAACTTCTCGAAATAACAAAACAACTCACCACACCACTCGGGATTCGTACCAAGCCTCTCTTAACACAAAGCAACACAAATCCACTCTTGATACGAATTGTGTTCAGTCGACTTCCGAAGACAGTCTTCCGAAGACAGTCTTCCGAAGACAGTCTTCCGAAGATGGTCAAGTTTAAGAAGCGTCTTCTGAAGATGTTCCCATCTTCCGAATCGTCTTCTGTTCCAGGTTTCGAGGGTAGTGAGGTAGTAGGGTAGGGAAATTGATAGTTGGGGTCTCCAATTTGAGGGCTAGGAGTAGGGAAGCTCGAATTGAGCTCGAGAAGAAGCAAGGAGATGTCTTGACAGAAATTGGGCAGCGCTTCCGCGCCCAATGTCTCAAATAGAAAGAATGGGAGGGGGGAGAGGTGGGATAATCGATCAGGCTGCCTGCACACAATCAAGGGAGCGCGGGAAATACCAGACAATGGCAAGAAGAAGTGGGAAGGGGAAAGAACAGGGGGAAGAACCTCTACAATCTTCTTCGGCTCCCCGAGTTGCCTTCGACCTCCGCGCGCTTCTGGCTCTTGTCCTAGCTCCAATGCGATGCCCCCCGACTGCGCCTGCTGTCAATTTCTGGCCACGCCTCGATTCCACCTTCGATTCTACTCGCTGCTCTCCAATGTCAGCTTCTCGGGAGCTCACAGAAACGCCTTCGCTCTTTGGCCTTCTGTGCCCCAGCAATTCGGTCTCACCCTTCGCCTAGCTGCCAACTTGTTCTCTCCTACCTCGGTGTCCTCACTCGATTCCTCTCTCAATGCTTACTTGCGAAGCTCACTCTCTCAATCGATCTTCTCAAGCGCGCTGAAGCTGCGGGAAGTTGGAATGCGCCTAATGTGCTTCCTTACGCATCTTCCCCGCAGATTAGGGGTCCTTGACCTTAGGTGTCTTCCCCGACCTACCTACCTATTCGGTGCGACCCAGTAGGTACACCTACTGTCTTACCCGAAAACTCGTGGTTAGGCCTTCGCGGTCGCTGTCTTCCGGAAGACATGTGTCTTCCGCCGTCTTCTCATCTTCCGCCGTCTTCCCGTCTTCTGAAGACGCAACTGAGAAGACGTTCTTCCGAAGACGGTCGTCTTTCGAAGAAGTCAACTTCTTATTACAAACAGCTCTTAAGATCATCTTCATGTTAAGGAAGACGTAACCTTAAGTAACAACGCTTCTTCAGTTATACAAACAAGTTATTATTCTTAAAAATTTCAAAAATTCGTGCATCCTGTAATTTGTGGGCACCACATCTTTGATCACTGGAGAGAACCTCGAAAAGAATAATGCTGACATTGCGCTGACAGTTTCAGCATCGATGATCGGTCACATTCGGGATTGTGATATGGCCAAGAAAGCTTGGGATGCACTCGCACGTCTATTTCAATCTAGAATAGAGACGTGGAAGCTGCAATTGTTGCAGCAGTTCAATACTGTGAAGAAGTGGTCGATGTGCATTAACTACTATGTCAACCATGTCAAGCAGCTCGTAGATCAGTTATCTTCTGTCAAAGTCAAGATTGATCTCACTGTCTTGATCGAGACCACATTGCATGGACTGCTTGCAGAGTACAAACAGTTCATAACATCAATTTTGACCAGAGAACCCCTTCTGCGGTGTCAAGGTGAGAGTTTTCTTGAGAAAGACGGAACCTTCTGGCTGTGATATGATAGGAAGACTCTGATACTCTTACTCAAGGAAGCGCTGGACTTCTGACTGTGGCTGTTTTACTCAAAGGATAGACTTTTCATGTTACAAAAGGGCGCTATAGGCACTCGTACATATCTGTAGGAACCTCTATTATGTTCAGGAAGCAAAGTTCAAGTTTAATTAGTAGTAATAAGATCAGACGGTTAAAGAGAAGAAAACTATGATGGTTCAGACTTCTAAATTTCTCCTACATGTAAAAGAGGCCCTACTGAGCACACACACAAAGTTTCAGCCAGAGATTAAATTCTAACACCGAGATATGGACAGAAACATCATGAGTAGAGAAATTATGGCAATTTCTGACACACAGATGGCTATTACGACCTAGAACAAGAAATTGGCTCGATCACTTTCAGAGATTCTTACAGGACTTGCTGTAACACAGCTTGTTGAACACTCTGTGAAGTTGGACCTGGTGGTTGTACACGGTTCTCCAGATCTCGTTCTCTGAAGTTGCTGCTCTAGATTGAGAGCTTTTTAGACCCCCTCTGCTTCAGCGGTCGCCTTGAATTACTCAATCACTCAAATGATATGAAAATTTTTGGATAGTCGTAGCCCTGCTGACAGTGAACGCAGCCACGCAAGTCTGAAGCGATTATCTCTTTTCTGCTGGAATAGACACTCAAAACCCCAAAATCAACAAAAGTGATGCAGTTTCAACTCAATCCAAACTTCAATTTGGCATAACTCCTTCTTTATTGCTACAAATTTTTCAAGAATTTCACTGACTGTGACTGGCACGACGAGCTCTATCTTCCCGTGTTCTCAGATTTTGCAGTGTCCTCATCAAATGTGGAACTCTCCTTTAGACTTCTGCTTCTAAAGTTAAAGTTTTACAAAAGAAAAAAACGGACCAATGGGAGTTCATGTGGTGCCCACAATTTACAGGATTTACGAATTTTTGAAATTTTTGAAGATAATAACATATCTGTGTAATTGAAATAACCTTGTTGCTTAAGATTACATCTTGCTTAGAAGAAAGATGGTCTTAAGAATGTTTTGTAAGAGAAGTTGACTTCTTCCGAAAACGGAAGAAGAACATCTTCCGAGAAGACGTCTTCCCTACCAGTTCTTCGGAAGGCGGAAGACGGACATCTTCCGGAAGACAGTGACTAAACCTTCGGGATATCAACCACGTGTCACATCATCGCGAGAGAGTAGGTACTACCTAGTAGTGGGTGAATCGGGGTTACCAAGACATTACCCTAAAACACGGAGAAGAAACGGACGAGGCGCATTAGCGTAAGATCGATAGCCTGCTTCTCATAGTGAAAGACGTCTGCGTTTTGAGAAGCCGGTTGTCATCGAGGTGTCGAATTGGACCTGGAAGCGAGGAGAGTGTAATTGAGAACTCAGAGAACCGAATTGAGGTCAAAGAGAGTGCGAGGACGATTCTATGAGAGATGGAAGCACAGTTGAGCTGAAACAATTCCTTCAAATTCTAGGAAGCAGACATTGAGGATCAATTAGAGAAGTTTCCAAGGAAGAGAAGGATCGATTGCATCAGCAAAGGGATGTAGCTCAAGATTGACGACAAGAGCAGGTTCGTGGGACCGCATTGAAGCTGGGATTGAGAGCAGAAGCGCACAGAAGACTGAAGGCGCACTAGAAGCAGCCAGAAGCTGTACTGAGGTTCTTCCTGTGTTTTTTCTCCTTCTCATCGCTTCTCGTCTCTGATTTGATGTTCCCGCGCTTCCCCGCTGTCGGAGTGTAATCCGTCTACCTAGGAAAGCGCCGGGCTTCTGGCTGTGGTTGTTCACTCAAGAGGTTGGCTTTCAGGTTACAACCGGGGCTATAAACACTCACACAGATGTGTAAGATCTAGTAATATACCCAGAAGGTGAAATTCAGGTCTAGCCGGTAGTAACAGGGTCCGGCGGTGAACTTTGACACTCACGAAGAGGAAAACTATGAAGGTTTAGACCTCTAAACTTCTCCTGCATGCAAATGAGGTACTACTGAACTCACAGACGAAATTTCAGCCTGAGATCAAACTCTGACACGGAGATATGAACAGAAAAGTTTTGAGCAAGAAAACTACGGCAATTTCTGGTACCTAGCTGGCTATTTCAACCTATAACAGGAGTTTGGCTCGATCAATTTCGAAGTTTCTTACAGGATTTGCAGTCTACAGGGTGCTGAACATCCCTGTGAAGTTGGGACTCCTGAATGTACACAGAACTGCAGATCTCCTCCTCTGAAGTCGCTGCTCTAGATTAAGAGCTTTTCGGACCCCCTCAGCTTCAGCGGCCGCCCTGAATTACTCAGTTGCTCAATCGATATGAAACTTTTTGTGAAATCGTAGCCCTGCTGGCAGAGAACACAACCTCGAAGTTTTGAAGCAATTTCCTCAAATCTGCTGCGAGTGACACTGAAAACCCTAAATCCAACAAAAGTGATTCAATTCTAGCACAATTCGAACTTCAATTGCTCATAACTCCGTCTTTATTGACTCAAATCTATCGAAATTTTCACTGGAAGTGCTTGGCATGACGAGCTCTCTCTCCCTGTGCTCTCAGATTTCGAAGATCCCTCACCAAATGCTCGAACTCCACTCTAGAGCTCTGTTTCTAAATTTAGAGTTAAACTAAAGACAAAAACAGACCAATGGGAGATCATAGCTCCACTTGGTTGTCTTTTAGTACCCTAAACCACGTGGCAACTTAGTTTTACTCACAGGCTACCACGTCAAGCTCCCTAGAGTGCCAGCGTAAAACTTAAACTACCTAAAACGACACGCAGCCCCGAAAAATAACTTAAATCAGCTAGAAAGCATGCATGGGCGACACGCAAATACAACCCATGAGCTTAAGCCCTATCAACATGGTAATCAACCTACTAAGACCCAAAATAGTGGTAACACCATATGCAAAGGTGTCAAACATATACATAAACGGCTAGAAGTAATATAAGCTAACTTCTAGAAGTACTAAACTCAAGCGTCGGAGTAGAAGTTAAGCATGTAGCTGCCAAGTAGCGCGACATCCACCCCCTATGAACCTGCACATCCTCCGGTATGTGCCATCCAGATCAAGACTCTTCAGCTTCGGCTTCAAACTCATCTTCAACATGCATTGAGTCTTCAGCTTCGTCCTCTGTAAACTCTGCAACGTTCTGGTCCTCCCCTCTCCTCCTAAAGAGCTTGATTCTCTTTCCTGCGACTTGTATCTTGAGCACTGCACCATCTAACTCTCTCAAGGAGTATGTGGCATTATCATAAACTTCTAACACTACATAAGGTCCAAACCATCTCTTGGAGAACTTCCTGATAGTGCTATGCTGATTATCAAGACTACTATCATAGACTAACACCCAATCACCTTCCTTAACTGGTTTGGGTCGTAATCTATGCGTTCTATCAAATCTGCCTTTGTTTCTCTCTCTAGCAGTCTTTAACCTTTCCACAGCTTTGGCAACATCCTCAGGTCTTCGTTCTAACTGCTGGATCCTTAATGCAAGAAGATCCTCCGTACTTCTACCATCTTCCCATGGCAAAACATTCCAAGTAGGCACAACCTCCTCAATCGGCATCACAGGTTCCTATCCTAGTATCAATTCTGCTGGCATGTAACCTGTAACGGTACTATGAGTTGTACGGTCTGCCCATAAAGCAAACGATAGCAGTCTAGGCCATTCACGGATCTTACCCTTGCAAGCTTTTACCAAAGCTTTGATGATTGGCGGATGACCTCTTTCGCTCTTGTCATTCCCTTCAGGATTGTAAGCAGTGGTTAACGCCAACTTGATTCCCAATCGCTTGAAGAACTCAACTGCTTCTTGTGAATCCAGCTCACCCCTATCTGCAGTGATCTTTCCCACACACCCATACCTACAAATAACATCTTCAAGTAGAAAACGGCAGACACTAGCAGTGGTCTTCGTCCTCAGAGCACGGCCTTCGACTTGGTTAGATAGATCTTCTCTAGCCAAGACTAGATACCTCATTTGTCCAAGTCCAAATGGCATAGTTACCAGATCAACTACCCATTTATAATGAATGGCTAAAGGATAAGTAGGATGCAATCCATCACGATGGCGTACATTGAAGTACATCCGGCAGGGTATACAGGATGAAACAAACTGTACTACATCCTTATACATACCCTTCCACCAATACTTTTCCTTCATCTTGGCAAATGTAACCCAAACTCCTCTATGACCGGCCCATAAACTCTCATGGAACTCCTTGATCAGCTTCTGCTGCAATCCCAAGTCACATACCACCCGCTGTGGTACACCTCCTTGTAGCTCACCATAAGATCCACACAGATGTCCCACTATTAACACCTCCTGTTCTCCAAATACAGACTTTGCTCCTGATAAAGTCAAATGAACCTCCTCCAGGCGACTCAATATCTTATCACAGTCGGCTATGTGATCTGCAACAAACTTACGGCACCCCCTCTGATCCATTATCTCATTCTTCTCCTCCTCAGCACACCCTTTGATCGGCACATCATCAAGGAATGGCATAGTTTTTTCAGGAATGAAGTCCCTTAAAACTTTGTTCATGTCATTCATCATATGTGCTACAGAATTGGTAGCACCTTGCGGCAAGGTGCACATCCTTAGTAACCCCAAAGGTGTCCTCATTGTAGTCAAGTCTCTACTCTCAGAGGATAACTGAAACTGATCATAACATGAATATAAGTCTCCCATGGAATAGATAGCACGACCAGCAAAAGCCTCTGCAAACTCGTCTACAATAGGTCCTATACCCATATTCCTGATAGTCACCTTGTTAACTGGCTGCATATCTTGGATAAATCTCAAAGCTCCACTCTTCTTCGGAACAGTAAACCATCTGCTAGAGTAGGGAGCTATAGATGGTTTCAAGATACCCATCCTAATCCTCTCATTGAGCAAGTCTATCAACTTTGGTAGATGAGCTCTAGGTACAGGGATAGGACGTAGATTCCAAGGCACATGCGGTATAGTAAAGATTACCATAGGTGCGACTACACTTGGATCTACACATCTTACTTCATGTGACTCAAACGCAAACGCCTTACCATGCGTAGATAGCATCTCCCTGAAGCTCTTCTTCTCTTGCTCAGTAAGAAATCCATCACCTCCAATCCTCAGGTCCTTCAGTGTTGTTTCTGTAAACTGGTGCCCAATTCTTCTCGGTCCTCTAAGCGTCGGTTCTCGTGCAGCTTGCTCCATCTTCTGAGTGTAATCGAGAGGTAAAGGCAAAGCCACTGGTTTGACTTTCTTTGCCACTGACTTGTACTTGGTCTCCACATACACCTCTTGCCGATCTATAAACTTATCAATTACATCATAAAGCTCCTTGGAGCTCACACTCACCACTCTATCTACATCATATATAGAACTTTCTACTATAGATTTCAACTCCCCTATAGTATCTACCAAATACTGCTCTTCAAACACTCCAGATATGTATTCATCTCCGGCTAACTCTCCACTATCTCTCAGAGACTGTTGTACATACTTCACATGTTGCCTCTCAAACCTCTTCAGATTCTCAACCTTCCTATAACACACTGATCCATATGACGTCAATCCTAAGAAGCTAGTGGATAAAGCTTCCTGCTCTACTGGATCAGGCGAGAATTCTAGCTCTACTGTACCGTTGAAGTCTCGCTCTTCAATGGTACTCTGCCAAAACCCCTAGACTCTCTAAACTCCTGAGTAATCTTAGGCAGTGGACGGTCTCTCAAGCTATCACGATTCCTCTCATGTTCTGCAGCAACGGTCAAAAACTGAACAGCTCTTTTGCCGTCTCTACTACGTATCCTAGCATAGGCTGAACCATCATCCATAACTCGTGTCTCCATTCTAACAGCAGTAATGTAAGGCTGTCCTAGAATGATAGGATAGGTTGACATGTCTTGCACAAAGAAATTCTGAACATCACTAATGTCACCCACAGTTACCTTGATTTTGTGGCAAGCACCATAGAGTTCTCCTCGCTGGTTGTTGGCAGCACGGATAAGCCATCCATGGTCGGTGTCTATAGGCCACCTCCCACGCTTGTACAGCTCCTGAGACATCAGATTAATCTCTGAGCCATGATCAATCAATGCCACCACATGTTCCTCTAGATCTCCCAGCTTCACCAAGGTCTCTGTGGTTGCTCTCGCCCAATGGTTGTGAGAATAATGGCTCTTCTGCGATGCTTCCACCTCATCTTCAAACCTCACGTGCTGATCTGATCTTCCCTCTGATACTTGAGAGCAGTAACCAGCAATCTCATCTTCCTCATCCTCTGACAGTTTGGTCCCTAGAGCGTTAAGCATAGCTGCTTCACCCAAAATCTGACGTTTCCTCTTGATGATATCTATGATAACCTCATGGAACTCACGCTTTGCAATCCCAAGAATCTCACCCAAAGTAAACTCAACTTTCCTATTCAAGATACGGTTCTCTAACACCTGCTTCAAGTCTGTAGCAATCTCAATGTCAGACTGAAGTTTGTATGCATGCATCTTACCCTTCTCCTTGCTTTTCTCCTTCTCCTTTGGTGTTGTAGATGGTAGATCCTCCATAGTCTCCTCCCGAGTAGATGTTGTCTCCTGCCTTGCATCTGGTCTAGCACTTTCACTCCTTGTAGCAGGTCGTTTGGCGGTAGAAGCCTCACCTGCATCCTCCCTCCTGCGTTTTTCTTCTAGTAGAGCTTCATGCTGACTTCTTGCAACATAAGCATGCACTGACATAGTATCCACAAGGTCATTCCATCCTGTAGTTTCTCTAATTGAGTTGCCAACCCTTCGTAGCACATCCTTGTCTAGCTCTGTTCTAGGTACGGACCGCACTACATCAAACCACAACCCAGTAGTCCCTTTCTCTCTCTCCATTTCCACTTTCACTCCACACGTTGCAGCATTCACAAGAGAAACAACATGTGATGCTGATATATCATTCACAAGTCTCTTCATACCACCCTTGCCAAAGTTGGTTCCCAGCATCATCCCAGTCTCTCTCAAATGGATCTTACCATCTTTGAAGAAGATAACATCCTTCCTCAATGCATCTGAAAACTCTCCACAATCTCTTCTTACATGGTCTAGGCTATCGCACCATATACAACGATGAACAAAGCCTTCCCTCATCTGAGGTCTCTGCATAGCAGGTTGTACATTCTGCTCCTTCTCTTCTAACCTAGTGAGCTTAAGCTTAAGCTCCTTCATACCCTTAATCAACTCATCAAGCGGTGAGTCTTCCTCTCTAGCAATTACCAAAGCAGGCTTAGTAGGCAACTGCTTGACAGGAATTATCAGAGGTGCTGCTTCACTTACCACCACCTTGTCCCTTCTTCTCTGTCTCTTGATCAGCAAAGAAACAGCCTCTTCAACCTCCTTCCAATCAGTCTTCAATCCTCTCTCCTCACTCTTGCCTTCCAGCAACAGCTCAAGCTTCTCCTGAATAGTCACGTCCGCTGCTTGTAGGAAAAGCTCGGTCTTCTCAACCTCTAGTGTAAGCTTCTCTGTCCTAGAAAGTTGAGCATATTGACGATCAAACTCCCTTAACAACTCATTTACAGACAAACCTTTGTTAGGCTTCACCACCCACTCCAAGAATGTTCTCTTGGTCACCCTCTCTGAGTCTTCAGTGTAGTACTTCTCCTTCAAAGCTCGCATAAAGCTCTCCCAACTCTGTCCTTGCTGCTGCTTGAGCTCCTTCACACGCCCACGAATCTCAGGGACAACAACAAGTTCAAAGTTCTCCACCATCTCCTTCTCAGGTACCTTGTTTACCTCCATCTCCCTAGCATAGTATCGCACATACTTGGAAATATCTGTACCCTTGAACTGGTCCATCTGATGCACCACAGATTGCAACACCTTGGTTGCTAATACCTCCTTCCTCTCTGTGCTCTGCTGCTGCTGCATAAACATGAAAAAAGCTTGGAACATCTTCATCGTAGCAGCATCCAACTGAACAGGTTGTTGAGCAGCAGCAGCAGCAGCTCCACTTGATGATCCTTTGTTGGCCATGATATCTGATCTTGTAACACTCTCAAGAAAACTCCCACCCTAGGTGTTTCACGTCGAGTTCACCAAAAAGAGAGTATGTCGGAGTGTAATCCGTCTACCTAGGAAAGCGCCGGGCTTCTGGCTGTGGTTGTTCACTCAAGAGGTTGGCTTTCAGGTTACAACCGGGGCTATAAACACTCACACAGATGTGTAAGATCTAGTAATATACCCAGAAGGTGAAATTCAGGTCTAGCCGGTAGTAACAGGGTCCGGCGGTGAACTTTGACACTCACGAAGAGGAAAACTATGAAGGTTTAGACCTCTAAACTTCTCCTGCATGCAAATGAGGTACTACTGAACTCACAGACGAAATTTCAGCCTGAGATCAAATTCTGACACGGAGATATGAACAGAAAAGTTTTGAGCAAGAAAACTACGGCAATTTCTGGTACCTAGCTGGCTATTTCAACCTATAACAGGAGTTTGGCTCGATCAATTTCGAAGTTTCTTACAGGATTTGCAGTCTACAGGGTGCTGAACATCCCTGTGAAGTTGGGACTCCTGAATGTACACAGAACTGCAGATCTCCTCCTCTGAAGTCGCTGCTCTAGATTAAGAGCTTTTCGGACCCCCTCAGCTTCAGCGGCCGCCCTGAATTACTCAGTTGCTCAATCGATATGAAACTTTTTGTGAAATCGTAGCCCTGCTGGCAGAGAACACAACCTCGAAGTTTTGAAGCAATTTCCTCAAATCTGCTGCGAGTGACACTGAAAACCCTAAATCCAACAAAAGTGATTCAATTCTAGCACAATTCGAACTTCAATTGCTCATAACTCCGTCTTTATTGACTCAAATCTATCGAAATTTTCACTGGAAGTGCTTGGCATGACGAGCTCTCTCTCCCTGTGCTCTCAGATTTCGAAGATCCCTCACCAAATGCTCGAACTCCACTCTAGAGCTCTGTTTCTAAATTTAGAGTTAAACTAAAGACAAAAACAGACCAATGGGAGATCATAGCTCCACTTGGTTGTCTTTTAGTACCCTAAACCACGTGGCAACTTAGTTTTACTCATAGGCTACCACGTTAAGCTCCCTAGAGTGCCAGCGTAAAACTTAAACTACCTAAAATGACATGCAGCCCCGAAAAATAACTTAAATCAGCTAGAAAGCATGCATGGGCGACACGCAAATACAACCCATGAGCTTAAGCCCTACTAAACTCAAGCGTCGGAGTAGAAGTTAAGCATGTAGTCGCCAAGTAGCGCGACACCGCTCGTTTGCAAGAAGCCCATCGATCGATTCCCCTACCCTGAAATTTCCTCTATGAGAATTGGGCGTGGAAGCGCTGTCCAATTTTCGACAGCCGTCTTCTCACTTCTTCTTAAGTAGGAATCGAGCTTCCTCATCTCTCATTCTTAAATTCGATCACCTGACTGTCAATTTCTCTACCCTATCACACCTTTGTTCCCGAACCCATGGACAGAAGACGCTTCTGAAGATCTGAACATCTTCGGAAGACTCTTCTGAACGTCTGAACGTCTTCGGAAGACGACTGTGTTCAATTCTTATCGAGATTGGATTGGATTGATTTTGTGTTGAGAGAGGTTTGGTACGAATCTTAAGTGACTTGGTGAGTTGATTGTTGTTTAGAGAAGCTGGAAGTTGGGCCTGTGCCTCCCGATCTTCTGAACTTCTCAAATCCACATCTTCCTAGAGAGACTAGAAGGTTGGAAAGGCTGGCAGAATGCGCGAGAAGACGTGAGGGTCCTTTACGGGTCTCTTCTATCAGACCCATAGCAGCCTATTTCTTCTTCTTCTCGAACTTAAAAGAGAGTTGTGAGAAGTCTTGCTGGCAGAATCTGGAGAGAATGGTCGAGGGTCATGTCTTCCCGTCATGCAGCAAGCTTCTTCTGAGTATGTATGAGTGGTGAGAAGTCGGAAGAACAGAGTATGGATGTTTCGTGTCTGTTGTGAGATAGATTGCGTGTCGGAAGACGAAGACAGGTGAGACCAGTGATGAGAAGCCTGGCTGCGGGAAGTCTTCCGAGTACGTCAATTAATCAGAAGCTGTCCCATGAGTCTTCCTGGAGGCCACTGTTACAGCAGGAGCCCGCGACCATCTTCTGAACTTCTCGTATATTCTTCTTCTCACATATCTTATATCTTCTGTTAGGAAGTAGGATGAAATGCAAGATGGGTTGTCTTCTTGGTAATCCATGCGATGCCTTGCTTAGTTAGGATTGTTTAGATATAGCTCGGAAGAGGAGAGGTACTTAGGAAGCACTGTTAGAATCCCAGAAGACGGAATAGCTGTCTTCTAGAAGATTAGATTCGTCTTCTGAGAGTGGAAGCTAGATTGTGAGGACTTGGGAAGGACTGAACCTTCGGCTCACAGCAAGTATGTGTGGCTCAATGTAACAGATGCTCGAAGCATGTCGATGCATCCTCGAGGATTGATGTTACCGGCAGCAGAGTTGGCAGAGGTCAAACCCTTCATCAAGGAGTGTTGGGTCTCGACTTCTTCCTGTGGGACTAGAACCTCGCAGACTAAGATCTTATGGAGGAAGTTTGGGCAGCACTGCCTCCTCACAACCTTGTACATGCGAAGGCAAGAGTAGCTCGTGGAAGACCATCTCCCTGGACGACAAAGTGATGGCGCAGGTCTTTCACAGATCAGAATCAGAGAACCGAAGGTACGAGCTCGAGAAAAAGATCTTACCCATGATCTCGGAGAAGTGGCATGTGTCTGGAAGCACGACTTGCCTCTTCCTGGAAGATAGACAGGGGAGGAACGGATGGAAGGTAGAAGCGTACCGGGAGCCACGGAAGCGTCTTCTGGCGAAGCTATTTCTTCATCTCTTTCCCAAGAGGAAAGCACAGAAGACGAGATACCTTGGAGGTCAAGACGTGGAGTTCCTGGAAGCCATCTAGGAGGGGCTGTCTATCAATTGGGGTGCCTTCTTCCACGTTTACGTTCAAGCAGAGTTGGTGTACTTGGGCACCCCAGCAAGAGGACATCTCACCCTGTTCTTCTATTATCTGTACGTATCTAAGGGGGACTTGACAGAAGATCAGTTGGCAAGATATGGACCAACAGGACAGTGCGAGGTGAAGGAAGCGACCTCGAGAGAAGACGACCGAGCAGCAGCTGCAACTCCCCCTCCCACTTTAGAACCTCAGACGAGACCAGGCACTTATCAGAAGACGCTTCTGGTGTGAGAAGACGACTCCAGCGATACGGAAGACGCGTCACCGCTGAGGAAGAAGATGCTTATGAGTGTGCATAGGAAGAGCACATCTTTCCTGATCATTCATTCAAGATCGGAGTCAAATTCACAGGAGGAGACGCTGAGCACCAGGATTGTGCAGAAGACAGCTTCTGCAACTACATGGAGTCTTCTGAAGACTCCAGAAGCCGAAGTATGCATTGACATCCCAACTGCGACTCGAAGAAGCGCAGTGAAGAGAACCGCTCCTACAGTGGGAAGAGATCTTCCACCTTGGAAGATGAGAAGAATAGCGTCTTCCCACTCGCAGAAACAGAAGACCACAGTGGTGGAAGAGGCATCCTTGCCTCTAGAAGACAAGGAAGACACCTCTGATCGGATTGTGGAGATGAACTTGTCTTCCGCGAGAAGAATGTTGGAGGAATTCGCTGAATTCTTCCACTCAGAAATCCCGCCAGCCATGGAGTTGGTGGAGAAACGCACGATGGCTCAAGAGAAGCCATTGCGACCAAGATTCGATCTGCGCACCTTGATGCAGCAGGAAGAGATCCAGAAGAAGATGGACGCGCTGGAAGCCAACCTCCACACCACGGAGAAGCTTGCAGTGGCGTACAAGACGGAAGCAACCGCTTCTGCCAAGGAGTCAGCACAGTTGAGGAAGAGCAACCAGGAGTTGCAGGCACGTCTACAACAGCGTGACCATGAGGTTCTGCGGGTCAGAGGTAAGATCACCTCTCTTGCAGAAGAGAAGACGACATGGAGGACACTGCGGGAAGCCGCAGAAGCACAGGCTGCAGCAGAAAAGATGCAGCGAGAAGAAGTAGAAGCTCGAGCGAATGGACTCATGACGCAGTGGTGGAAGCACTTCGCAAGAAGTTCAACTTCACCGCGGGTAGGAAGCTTCTCACCCTAGCAAGGGAGTGGGATGACGATTCCAAGATGATGTTAGTGGAGTGCAAGAACAGCATGTTTTGCTACCTGGATCGGTAGATTGAGGATCTGAAGACACTTTACGGTCTTCCCTCGATCTCACGACCAGCAGCTACATCTTCCCATCCTCTAGGATCAGCGATCGAGACAAATTTGGAGAAGGAGGAGTTCGACCTTGTGAAGCCTTGGTTTTTCGTTTTGTTAATTAATTGATTTGTTGTAAAGTAAATAAGAAGAATAGATGATAGAAGATAAACGATATGAGTAGAATAGTGTTAATTAGAAGTTTAGTGAAGAATCTTAGTTCTGGAGGAATTTATCGAATCTATGGAGACACTGAAAGATGATTTCCTCATAGATGAATTCTTGGGGCGAAGACCTTTCTAACGGTATGTTGTGCGAGGCAATCGGAGACCGAATGACGAAGTTACAGCAGACTGAAGAATGTCAGTCGTCAAGAGGAAAACCCTAACTTCGGCACGTGCAGGAAAACCTATCGCGGGATATAAGCCAGGTAACAAGATATTTACTTTACTCTTTTACTATTCCCAGAGCGAGCGATAGCAGGGCGCAGCGAGCCGCATTTTCCGAGCGTCGAAGTACATCAGTTACGGGCGAGGAAGCCAATTTGCGAGGAAGAACCCGATTACGGGCGAGGAAGGAATTACAGCGAAGAATCCGTTTGTGGCGAAGATCGTTGCAGTGATCATAGGGATGCGAGGGATGCAGACGGTTAAGTCGCCGAGGCTCCGATCGTTTGAAGTTAATCGAGCGGCTCTTCGTCGCTATGAGAAGGAGCTTGAGGAAATGGGACTAGCGTTCCTCTTACTTCCTTGGTGGGGGATGGTCTCCTCCAAATTGGTGCACGAGTTGAAGGTCTGCAAGCAGCATCCGGCCGATAATCACTATGGACGACCATGTAACTGGACCGAAGCTCACTGGTCCGCTGTCTTGGGAACTGACGACGCAGGTCGGGAAGATGATCTTCTGTTTGACACCACATCTGCCGCTGCTTCGCCAGAAGCAGTGAAGAACTTCCCGAATCTCTTCAAGGAGTTACCTCTAGGGAGGAACGGCTACCGAACGAGCGATTTCTACGACCCGAAGAAGAGAGAAGTAGCCGATGCGATTATGGCGATCTTCAGGCCACGAAGAACGACATACATGTCGAACTGGCAAATCAACTTCATCGAGCAGCTCTTCGCCAGACGAAGAGCACATTGAGCGAGGATCTTTCATCGACATGTGCTGAAGCTTTGGAATGCGAATGACTTGGCGTACATAGGACCATTCGTATCTGTGTTCTATATGGGGATGGGGTTGCTATCTGACGAACAGCAGACGAAGTTAGGTTTTACCGCAGCTGCCGAGGAAGATGAATTTCAGGTGGTACAGACTCCAACACGAGATGTACAACTCGAGAGGGTCTTCGACGAAGTCGAGGCCGAAGGAGCACAAGCCGAAGTAGCAGTGGAGGTAACGAAGAAGAACGAGGCATCGACTTCAACGCCAACTCCAGAGAAGACGACCGAAGAGGTAACTCCGGCCGAAGACGAGGATGTAGTCGAGGTATCTCCTCCGATCCGCAGGAGTGGAAGGAAGAAACCTCTGGAGGAGACGCCGAGGTCTGTGCAGAAGTCCCGGAAGAAGATGAAGATGACGAGGACAGTCCGCGCGGATGATGAACCAGCTGACGAAGAAGTGGTTGAGGAAGCTGATGAAGGAGATACTCCTCGGACAGAGAAGAGCATGGACACTACACCGAAGACTACTCTTTCTCTATCGACGATAGGAGAGATTGAACAGCTTACTTCTTCGGCGAAGTACATCCAGGAGGTGGTCGCACCCTTGTTGTATAGCTTAGAAGGGAACCGAGGAACGTATGAGGAAGTTGTCGGTCAGAAGCTGAATCTCGCGGAGTTGGTGCAGACGATGCACTTCGGCCGAGGTAACTGGAAGGAGGAAAAAGAGAACTTACGAGCAACTCTCGTCATGGCACAGAAGGAGACCCAAGCGAAGGTCGAGGAATTGAAGAACGAGACCTCGGAGAAAGAGCTTCTTCTTCGGCAGAAGTTGGATCAGGAGAAAGATCATGAGAAGGTACTTTCTATAATGAAGAACCAGCTGGATGAGATGCGCACTCAGAGAGATCAAGCTCAGGACGTGGTTGCAGAAATGACCAAGGAGATCGAGGACTCGAGGAGACGATTGACTAAGGCCGAGGAGCTGAGCGCTCAACTTCGGAGTAGAGTCGAGCCAGTGCTGAAGAACTACTTCGCCGTTGAGATGGACGCCGAAGAGGCGGGGTTTCTTCGCCAGGTTAGAGAGGAGTTCTTAGATGCAGATGCGGAGGGTACTTCAGCTAAGAACCGGATAGCTAGGCTAGGCCAGCGAGTAATTAGGGAGCTTAGGGAGGTTAGAGCAACCGTAGAGTTCTCAGTTTACGAGATAGGTAGAGAGCTAGCGGTAGGAAGCGGTGTCGTTCCTGGTGTCGTTTCGGACACATGACCTTCATCCGACGGGCCAGAAGTAGTCCTGACTTCTTAGGAGGAAGATCCGTCATCTTCGGGAAAATCAGTATATAAGCGTTGTGTTGTTCGTATTCAGGACCTCTATGTGTTTTATCATTTTTGAGTTTTCTATTTCCTGAGTTTGCGGAGCCATTGAGTGTTTTGTCTTCTTCGGGGATTTACCTACGAAGTATCGTAGTTTGCTGTGGTAGGAGTTAGTCTGGGTGCCGAAGGATTTGCTGTCGACATTTGAAATCAGAGTAGAACGTTTACGGTGAGGACTGAGAATAGACCAGCATCTGCGGAGTTAGTTTCCTACGAAGACGTTTTTGGGCGAAGTTGACTTCGGAAGAAGTTGTTCTTTGGTAGAACACTTAGGAAGGAGTTCAGTCTGGTACTTCGGCGGAAGAAGAGTCTTCTTCTCCCAAGTTTCCCGAGAGCAGTAGTAGTGGAAGTAACTTAGTGAAGATACTTAGCGTTTATGGTGTTAGAAGCTACCTAGTAGCACTTCAGCAGTACTTCCTCGTACGACATTTCTGCCCGTGGCTCTGTTTCTCTGTTGTTCATCTGTTTCTTGAGGTCCCTGACCTGTTTAGTACCTATTATGTTTATTTGTCAGGATTATCAACTCTGTCTTGTTGGATGGACCTGAGTTTGATCTCTACCGGGACTGATTTCTGCCCGTGAGAATAAAAGACAACTATAAAGAATCACCTTTGTCACATGTTTACTACTTTTGGATGATCTTTACTTGCATCTCTGTGGGTTCGATCCTTAAATTACTACTTTCGAACATCTTTTGGTTTTCTTGTGTGTTACAGACCTCGCCGTTGTCGGAGTGTGATCCGTCTACCTAGGAAAGCGCCGGGCTTCTGGCTGTGGTTGTTTACTCAAGAGGTTGGCTTTCAGGTCACAATAGGGCTATAAACACTCACACAGATGTGTAAGATCTAGTAATATGCTCAGAAAGCGAAATTCAAGTCTAGCTGGCAGTAATAAGATCCGGCGGCGAACTTTGACACTCACGGAGAAGAAAACTATGAAGGTTTAGACTTCTAAACTTCCCCTACATGCAAATGAGGTACTACTGAACTCACACACGAAGTTTCAGCTTGAGATCAAACTCTGACACGGAGATATGGACGGAAAAGTTCTGAGCAAGAAAACTACGGCAATTTCTGGTACCCTGATGGCTATTTCAACCTAGAACAGAGAATTGGTTCGATCAATTTCAAATATTCTCACAGTATTTGAAGTCTACAGGATGCTGAACATCCCTGTGAAGTTGGGACTCCTGAATGTACACAGAACTCCAGATCTCCTCCTCTGAAGTCGCTGCTCTAGATTAAGAGCTTTTTAGACCCCCTCAGCTTCAGCGGCCGCCCTGAATTACTCAGTCGTTCAATCGATATGAAACTTTTTGGGAAATCGTAGCCCTGCTGGCAGAGAACACAACCTCGAAGTTTTGAAGCAATTTCCTCAAATCTGCTGCGAGTGACACTGAAAACCCTAAATCCAACAAAAGTGATTCAATTCTAGCACAATTCGAACTTCAATTGGTCATAACTTCGTCTTTATTGCCTCAAATCGATCGAAAATTTCACTGGAAGTGCTTGGCATCACGAGCTCTCTCTCCCTGTGCTCTCAGATTTCGAAGTTCTCCTCACCAAATGCTCGAACTCTCCTTTAGAGCTCTGTTTCTAAATTTAGAGTTTAACTAAAGACAAAAATAGACCAATGGGAGTTCATAGCTCCACTTGGTTGTCCTTTAGTGCCCTAATCCACGTGGTAACTCAACTTAACTCAAAGGCTACCACGTCAGTCCCTAAAGTGCCAGCGCAAATCTTAAACTTCACGCGAAGGCATGTAAATTAACACGTAACCCTAAAAGATAACTTAACCAATCTAGAAAGCGTGCATGGGTGACAAGTAAGTACAACCCAGGAGCTCAAACCCCTATCAGCATGGAAATCCTAAGTTATGTACATTGAACGTCATAGACAAGTAAGAAGTCACTTGCACAAGCGCACAAATGCTTGAACAAGATAACTAGCATACTATCAGCCTACTAGGACTCAAAATAATATTAACACCGTATGCAAAGGTGTCAAACATATACATAAAGGACTAGAAGTAATATGAGCTAACTTCTAGAACTACTAAACCTAAGCGTCGGAGTAGAAGTCAAGCATGTAGCCGCCAAGTAGCGCGACATCCACCCTCTCTGAACCTGCACATCCTCCGATATGTGCCAGATCCAGATCAAGACTCTTCAGCTTCAGCTTCAAATTCATCTTCAACCTCCATTGAGTCTTCAGCTTCATCCTCAGTAAGCTCTGCAATGTTTTGGTCCTCCCCTCTCCTTCTAAAGAGCTTGATTCTCTTCTCTGCGACTGGTATCTTGAACACTGCACCATCTAACTCTCTCAAAGAGTATGTGGCATTGTCATGAACTTCTAACACCACAGAAGGTCCGAACCATCTCTTGGAAAACTTTCTGATGGTGCTATGCTGATTATCAAGACTACTATCATAGACTAACACCCAATCACCTTCTTTAACTGGTTTGGGTCGTAATCTATGCATTCTATCAAATTTGCCTTTGTTTCTCTCTCTAGTTGTCTTTAACCTTTCCACAACTTTAGCAACATCCTCAGGTCTTCGTTTTAACTGCTGGATCCTTAATGCAAGAAGATCCTCCGTACTTCTACCATCTTCCCATGGCAAAACATTCCAAGTAGGCACAACCTCCTCAACCGGCATCACAGGTTTTTGCCCTAGTATCATCTCTGCTGGCATGTAACCTGTAACGGTACTATGAGTTGTACGATCTGCCCACAAAGCAAATGGTAGCAGTATAGGCCATTCACGGATCTTACCTTTGCAAGCTTTTACCAAAGCTTTGATGATTGGCGGATGACCTCTTTCGCTCTTGCCATTCCCTTCAGGATTGTAAGCAGTGGTTAACGCCAACTTGATTCCCAACCGCTTGAAGAACTCAACTGCTTCTTGTGCATCCAGCTCACCCTTATCTGCAGTGATCTTTCCCACACACCCATACCTACAAATAACATCTTCAAGTAGAAAGCGGCAGACACTAGCAGTGGTCTTCGTCCTCAGAGCACGGCCTTCGACTTGATTAGATAGATCTTCTCTAGCCAAGACTAGATACCTCATTTGTCCAAGTCCAAATGGCATAGTTACCAGATCAACTACCCATTTATAATGAATGGCTAAAGGATAAGTAGGATGCAATCCATCACGATGGCGTATATTGGAGTACATCTGGCAGGGTATACATGATGAAACAAATTGTACCACATCCTTATACATACCCTTCCACCAATACTTTTTCTTCATCTTGGCAAATGTAGCCCAAACTCCTCTATGACCGGCCCATAAACTCTCATGGAACTCCTTGATCAGCTTCTGCTGCAATTCCAAGTCACATACCACCCGCTGCGGTATACCTCCTTGTAGCTTAGGACGCTTCCATAGATGTCCTCCATGTAAAAAGTAACCATAAGCTATTCTACGGATCCTTTTGAAATCTGCATCAGACCAGCCTTCTTGCCTTTCCAATGAACTCAAATAGCGCCCAAGATCCAACCACTCGCCATCATACACAGTTTCCTCAAAAAACTCCAACGGAGCTGCAAAACAGCTTCTATCTTTTCTAGCAAGAACACTAGAATAGAACTCTGTTCCTACATCCTCCTGGTCATCTATCATTTCTTTCTCATTGTAATATCTAGCCCTTGATAACATATCTGCCACAGGATTCTCTTTTCCTGCAATATGTCTAAACTCTGGGTTCAAGGACTTGATATATGCTATCCACCTCAACATAGCAATATCTGGAGTTGTACAGCTAGTGATCATTCCCAAGAGAGGTAAACAATCTGTCTCCACAACCACAGGTGCTCCTATCAAGTATTCCTTATCACTCTTCATCGCAGTAACTACTCCCCATAGCTCTCTCTTGACCTGAGGGTAGTCTCTCTGCCGTGAACTTAACACCTTAGCTCCAAAACGCACCACATATCTATTTCCATCCTCATCATCTTGTCCTATAGCCCATCCAATGCCAATAGGACTAGTATCAACAGTAATGATAACAGATCTGCCCAACTCATATGTTACCTTCCGTAGAGTTGGTGGTGAAGACAACAGATCCTTCAACTTCTTCATAGACTCGCTTTGCTCCTCTTGCCACTGAAATCTTTGCCCCTTCCTCAGCAACTTGTACAACGGATCTGCTACATGTGCAAAGTGTGGAATCCATATATGATAAGACACACATGCACCTAGAAACCTTCTCACCTCGATAACTGACCCACATGTCTCCTTCATCCTTCGAATGACATCAACCTTGTTTGGACAAGGTTTCCGACCATAAGATGCACATAGGTGCCCCACAATCAACACCTCTTGTTCTCCAAATACAGACTTTGCTCCTGATAAAGTCAAATGAACCTCCTCCAGTCGACTCAGTATCTTATCACAATCAGCTATGTGATCTGCAACAAACTTACGGCACCCCCTCTGATCCATTACCTCATTCTTCTCCTCCTCAGCACACCCTTTGATCGGCACATCATCAAGGAATGGCATAGTTTTTTCAGGAATGAAATCCCTCAAAACTTTGTTCATGCCATTCATCATATGTGCAACAGAATTGGTAGCACCTTGTGACAAGGTGCACATCCTCAGTAATCCCAAAGGTGTCCTCATTGTAGTCAAGTCTCTACTCTCAGAGGATAACTGAAACTGATCATACCCTGAATATAAGTCTCCCATTGAATAAATAGCACGACCAGCAAAAGCCTCTGCGAACTCGTCTACAATAGGTCCTATACCCATATTCTTGATAGTCACCTTGTTAACTGGCTGCATATCTTGAATGAATCTCAAAGCTCCACTCTTCTTCAGAACAGTAAACCATCTGCTAGAGTAGGGAGCTATAGATGGTTCCAAGATACCCATCCTAATCCTCTCATTAAGCAAGTCTATCAGCTTTGGCAGATGAGCTCTAGGCACAGGGATAGGGCGTAGATTCCAAGGCACATGCGGTATAGTAAAGATTACCATAGGTGAAACTACACTTGGATCTACACATCCTACTTCATGTGACTCAAACGCGAACGCCTTACCATGCCTAGATAGCATCTCCCTGAAGCTCTTCTTCTCTTGCTCGATAAGAAATCCATCACCTCCAATCCTCAGCTCCTTTAGTGTTGTTTCCGTGAACTGGTGCCCAATTCTTCTCGGTCCTCTGAGCGTCGGTTCTCGTGCAGCTTGCTCCATCTTCTGACTGTAATCGAGTGGTAAAGGCAAAGCCACTGGTTTGACTTTCTTTGCCACTGACTTGTACTTGGTCTCCACATACACCCCTTGCCGATCTATAAAGTTATCAATTACATCATAAAGTTCCTTGGAGCTCACTCTCACCACTCTATCTACATCATCTACAGAACTTTCTACTATAGATTTCAACTCCCCTATAGTATCTACCAAATACTGCTCTTCAAACACTCCAGATATGTATTCATCTCTTGCTAACTCTCCACTATCCCACAAAGACTGCTGTACATACTTCACATGTTGCCTCTCAAACCTCTTCAGATTCTCAACCTTCCTATAACACACTGATCCACATGATGTCAGTCCTAAGAAGCTAGTGGATAAAGCTTCCTGCTCTACTGGATTAGGCGAGAATCCTTTCTCTACTATACCGTTGAAGTCTCGCTCTTCAATGGTACTCTGCCAAAACCCCTAGACTCTCTAAACTCCTGAGTAATCTTAGGTAGTGGACGATCTCTCAAGCTATCACGATTCCTCTCATGTTCTGCAGCAACGGTCAAAAACTGAATAGCTCTTTTGCCGTCTCTACTACGTATCCTAGCATAGGCTGAACCATCATCCATAACTCGTGTCTCCATTCTAACAGCAGTAACGTAAGGCTGCCCTAGAATGATAGGATAGGTTGACATGTCTTGCACAAAGAAATTCTGAACATCACTGATGTCACCCACAGTTACCTTGATGTGGGACAAGCACCATAGAGTTCTCCTCTCTAGTTGTTGGCAGCACGTATAAGCCATCCATGGTCGGTGTCTATAGGTCACCTCCCACGCTTGTACAGCTCCTTAGACATCAGATTAATCTCTGAGCCGTGATCAATCAGTGCCACCACAGGTTCCTCCAGATCTCCCAACTTCACCAAGGTCTCTGTGGTTGCTCTTGCCCAATGGTTGTGAGAGTAATGGCTCTTCTACGATGCTTCCACCTCATCTTCAAACCTCACATGCTAATAGGATCTCCTCTCTGATACTTGAGAGCAGTAACCAGCAATCTCATCTTCCTCATCATCCGACAGTTTGGTCCCTAGAGCATTAAGCGTAGCTACTTCACCCAAAATCTGACGTTTCCTCTTGATGATATCTATGATAACCTCATGGAACTCACGCTTTGCAATCCCAAGAATCTCACCCAAAGTAAACTCAACTTTCCCATTCAAGATACGGTTCTCTAACACCTGCTTCAAGTCTGTAGCAATCTCAATGTCAGACTGAAGTTTGTATGCAGGCATCTTACCCTTCTCCTTGCTTCTCTCCTTCTCCTTTGGTGTTGTAGGTGGTAGATCCTCCATAGTCTCCTCCCGAGTAGGTGTTGTCTCCTGCCTTGTCTCTGGTCTAGCCCTTTCACTCCTTGGAGCAGGTCGTTTGGCTGTAGAAGCCTCACTTGCATCCTCCCTCCTGCGTTTTTCTTCTAGTACAACTTCATGATGACTTCTTGCAACATAAGCATGCACTGACATAGTGTCTACAGGGTCATTCCATCCTGTAGTTTCTCGAATTGAGTTGCCAACCCTCCGTAGCACATCCTTGTCTAACTCTGTTCTAGCTACGGACCGCACTACATCAAACCACAACCCAGTAGTCCCTTTCTCTCTCCATTTCCACTTTCACTCCACACGTAGCAGCATTCACAAGAGAAACAGCATGTGATGCTGATATCTCATTCACAAGTCTCTTCATACCACCCTTGCCAAAGTTGGTTCCCAGCATCATCCCAATCTCTCTCAAATGGATCTTACCATCTTTGAAGAAGATAAGATCCTTCCTCAATGCATCTCAAAACTCTTCACAATCTCTTCTTACATGGTCTAGGCTATCACACCATATACAACGATGAACAAAGTCTTCTCTCATCTGAGGTCTCTGCATAGCAGGCTGTACATTCTGGTCCTTCTCTTCTAACCTAGTGAGCTTAAGCTTAAGCTCCTTCATACCCTTAATCAACTCATCAAGCGGTGAGTCTTCCTCTCTAGCAATTACCAAAGCGGGTTTAGTAGGCAACTGCTTGATAGGAATTATCAGAGGTGCTGCTTCACTTACCACCACCTTGTCCCTTCTTCTCTGTCTCTTGGCCAGCAAAGAAACAGCCTCTTCAACCTCCTTCCAATCAATCTTCAATCCTCCCTCCTCACTCTTGTCTTCCAGCAACAGCTCAAGCTTCTCCTGAATAGTCACGTCCGCTGCTTGTAGGAAAAGCTCTGTCTTCTCCACCTCTAGTGTAAGCTTCTCTGTCCTAGAAAGCTGAGCATACTGACGATCAAACTCCCTTAACAACTCATTTACAGACAAACCTTTGTTAGGCTTAACCACCCACTCCAAGAACGTTCTCTTGGTCACCCTCTCTGAATCTTCAGTGTAGTACTCCTCCTTCAAAGCGCGCATAAAGCTCTCCCAACTCTGTCCTTGCTGCTGCTTGAGCTCCTTCACACACCCACGAATCTCAGACACAACAGCAAGTTCAAAGTTCTCCACCATCTCTTTCTCAGGTACCTTGTTCACCTCCATCTCCCTAGCATAGTATCGCACGTACTTGGAAATATCTGTCCCCTTGAACTGATCCATCTGATGCACCACAGATTGCAACGCCTTGGTTGCTAATACCTCCTTCCTCTCTGTGCTCTGCTGCTGCTGCATAAACATGGAAAAGGCTTGGAACATCTTCATCGTAGCAGCATTCAACTGAACAAGTTGCTGAGCAGCAGCAGCACCTCCACTTGATGATCCTTGGTTGGCCATGATATCTGATCCTGCAACCCTCTAAAGAAAACTCCCACCCTAGGTGTTTCACGTCGAGTTCACCAAAAGAGAGTATGTCGGAGTGTGATCCGTCTACCTAGGAAAGCGCCGGGCTTCTGGCTGTGGTTGTTTACTCAAGAGGTTGGCTTTCAGGTCACAATAGGGCTATAAACACTCACACAGATGTGTAAGATCTAGTAATATGCTCAGAAAGCGAAATTCAGGTCTAGCTGGCAGTAATAGGATCCGGCGGCGAACTTTGACACTCACGGAGAAGAAAACTATGAAGGTTTAGACTTCTAAACTTCCCCTACATGCAAATGAGGTACTACTGAACTCACACACGAAGTTTCAGCTTGAGATCAAACTCTGACACGGAGATATGGACGGAAAAGTTCTGAGCAAGAAAACTATGGCAATTTCTGGTACCCTGATGGCTATTTCAACCTAGAACAGAGAATTGGTTCGATCAATTTCTAATATTCTCACAGTATTTGAAGCCTACAGGATGCTGAACATCCCTGTGAAGTTGGGACTCCTGAATGTACACAGAACTCCAGATCTCCTCCTCTGAAGTCACTACTCTAGATTAAGAGCTTTTCAGACCCCCTCAGCTTCAGCGGCCGCCCTGAATTACTCAGTCGCTCAATCGAAATGAAACTTTTTGGGAAATCGTAGCCCTGCTGGCAGAGAACACAACCTCGAAGTTTTGAAGCAATTTCCTCAAATCTGCTGCGAGTGACACTGAAAACCCTAAATCCAACAAAAGTGATTCAATTCTAGCACAATTCGAACTTCAATTGGTCATAACTTCGTCTTTACTGCCTCAAATCGATCGAAAATTTCACTGGAAGTGCTTGGCATCACGAGCTCTCTCTCCCTGTGCTCTCAGATTTCGAAGTGCCCCTCACCAAATGCTCGAACTCTCCTTTAGAGCTCTGTTTCTAAATTTAGAGTTAAACTAAAGATAAAAATAGACCAATGGGAGTTCATAGCTCCACTTGGTTGTCCTTTAGTGCTCTAATCCACGTCGTAACTCAACTTAACTCAAAGGCTACCACGTCAGTCCCTAAAGTGCCAGCGTAAATCTTAAACTTCACGCGAAGGCATGTAAATTAACATGTAACCCGAAAAGATAACTTAACCAATCTAGAAAGCGTGCATGGGTGACAAGTAAGTACAACCCATGAGCTCAAACCCCTATCAGCATGGAAACCCTAAGTTATGTACATTGAACATCATAGACAAGTAAGAAGTCACTTGCACAAGCGCACAAATGCTTGAACAAGATAACTAGCATACTATCAGCCTACTAGGACTCAAAATAGTATTAACACCGTATGCAAAGGTGTCAAACATATACATAAAGGACTAGAAGTAATATGAGCTAACTTCTAGAACTATTAAACCTAAGCGTCGGAGTAGAAGTCAAGCATGTAGTAGCCAAGTAGCGCGACACCGTCCACTTGGTAGTGACAGCGCTGGAAGCCGAAAAGACCATGGAAGACGTCCCGGAAGACAAGGTATCTTCTGGAAGATAGGAAGTAGAGTTGTCTTCTCAGGTATTTCGAGTGGAAGAGGTGACTTCCTCTGACCACTGTGAAGTCACCCCAGCTCTTAGTGTCGAACTAGTGTCACAAAAGAGCGAGAAAGCGCAAGTGGACTCAGCTTCTCAAAAGATGTTTCCGTCTTTCAAAGCCGTCCCAGAAGAGCAAGCCACGAACAGAGAGGAGGAAGCCACCTCAGTCACATCCGAGGTACTCGTAAGGCTTCCCACCTTATCAGAACCTAAATTAGGAGTTCAAGTAGGAGTAGATCAAGAGGGGATCACACCCTGCGAATTAGAGTAGGCAGCAAGTTAAGAAGACAGTTTACTTGTCTAATTTTGGTAAGAGTTGAAATTTGCTATCTTAAGAAGTCACAGTTTTCTTTGTAATTTTAGCTAACTGTCCATGTGGCGGAGTAGGCAGCGCATGAGTAGAAAGTAAGTTTCTAAACCAAAGCAGGGAATCGACTGCATGTGAGGTGGTGGCCTTCTGACAGTCCCTCATCTCCCTGATTGCAAGTTGAGGATTGGAGGGGATCTCCCCTACGCCTCAAGGTAGTAGTATAAGTTAGGATACAGAGGAAGCCGTTTCTGTAGGCAGAAGCCTGGGAAGGCTACAGGGGGCTTACATCCTGTGATTGATCTAACCCCGTTGGGAATTGGAAGAGCAATGTATGATAGACACTGATAATTTGACGGCTACGAAGCAGGAGCAGTCTTCTGGAGATGTGAGAAGCCGAGTTGAACCCCCTAGAAGCCGAGAATTGCTTCGGGAAGATTGTCGTGGGAAGACTGAAAACTGTAATTTGGAAGCAGAAAGCGTCTTCCCGAGTTTCCCAGTACATATATGTGTGATATTTTAGGTGGTAGTTGTTTGTGTAGGTCCAGGGCACCTCTTGAAGGGTCTGGAAGCCGTGTGGTTTTGTGAGAAGACAAGATTTCTAGATAAAACTCGTGTGTTTGTGTGTTTGAACAGATCTTAAAACTTAGAGCTGCGATACTTGTGCAAATTCTCTCTAGGAACGATGTCTTCTATACTAAATGGGCAAAAGGAGCAATCTTGCGACACTACAGAAGAGAAAAATGACCAGAAGAGAAAAACATGTAGCCGCTGACGATGAGATCTCCAAAATCCTGCTTCTTGCGTCCACCGATTGCAACAACAAGCACTCCAACACACCTTGGGTACACAGATAGGTCTCTCAAGATTCAAATAACTTTATTTCGGCGTCGTTGCATCATCAATCTCTTCAACTGTAAAGAAAATCTCTCTCTCTTCCTCTCCTGCGTGTCTCTCTCTCCCGTCAATCAGTTCTCAGTCAAAAGTCTACCAAGTACGTCAATCCGAACCTAATAGTGAAATTCAGGCCCCTGGATCTTATTCCTCTCTCTGCCCCAACTGAAATTCTCAGAAATTTGATCCAACGTCGATCAAAAGTCCTCTGTAGATTTTCAAACGATCTTTTCATAAAACTGCCCCCTGAGAGTAATTTCTCCTCAGAACAGTTTATTAGACAACGTCCAAGCTTAAAACTCCTACCCCTCTCCCTACGATGATCTCCCAATTCAATCTGTCAGCAATTTGATCTTCCTCCAACCTCCTAGCTTCCCCTGCGTGTCCTCAACCCCCAATCCCTAATCCTCCTCCTTCCGCTTCAGCTCTCTCAGAAAAATCCTTTTCAAACTGTCCCCGATCCCAAGCTGTCGCAGGTATTTAACCTAAAGTTTAAGGCCCCAGCTAAGCTGCCCCCTACTGTCCTTATAAGCGCAGACACTTATCAGAAGCAGGGCCATAGCTAAGATGTCCTCCCTGCTTTCCTTATGCGTACAAAACTTTATTTCCAAAGTTGACCCCTTTTTAATACAAGTTTCACAGTTGTCTCTACAAACTCTACCCCTTCACTAAAAAAGGTTCTTATAGCTTCATTCGTAATCGCAAGCCGACTCGATGGTTATTTAACTAATCAGCAAAAGTTTCTCGTGCTCTTGATGCCATCTCGATGCCACCCTGAATATACTACAAGCCATCCAATGTAAGCCGAAGCCCCAACACTTATGAGGCTGCCCCACAAGGCTTACAACCCCCTCATATGCGCACCAGGTATTTCCCATAGTATATTCAAGATGGCATGCGGAGGCTTAGGTCAGGAAGCCCACGATTAAGAGAGATACCGGTCTCCCGCCCCTAGATATGCAAGATTTTGCTGCATATCCAACATAGACTCCCTTCCAGGAAGCCAACATGCCGGAATATGAACCAGAGGCCACGGAGGGATTGATCCTGAGACCACTTCCCTCCTATCCTAGATATGCAGGATGTGGCAGCATATCCAACATAGACTCCCTTCCAGGAGGCCAACATGCCGGAATAGGAACCAGAGACCAGGGGGGGATTGATCCTGAGACCACTTCCGTCCTAGGCACGCGCCATATCACTGGGATGGCCTTTGGTTCCGTTCAAGAAGGTAAAATTTTCTGTACATATGTTTTCCTGAAGAAATTTTCCTGTAAAGTCTTTACTAACCTTTCCTACACTAACTTCTCTATACAACTCTATTTTTAATGAACAAGGAGTCAAAACTATAGTATTTGTGAACACCTACACGCTCACGCTATCAGATTCTGAGTTCGAGTCACGAGCTAGAATCGACGGATTTCCCTCTTTCACATATTTCTCAGTCTAAAACTCGTGCTAACTATTACTTAAAACACTTTCTGTCAAGACTGGAAGCATGAAGTCGTTCTCCTCGTCGAGCTCTTCATTCTGATGCCCTTCGACCTCTTTCAGGGTGATATTTCAGTCTAAGCTAGGGGGCAGCTTGTCAAGCATGGCCCCAGCTTAGCTCATGCCCAGCTTGATAAGCTAGGGTGCAACTTCCTGAACAAATGCTGGTTGAGTGTCTTCTGAAGTTTCGTTTCATCATGTGAAATGTCACGCACTACGACATTCACCCCCTCCAAACCTGCACATCCTCCAGTATGTGCCAACTTTTCCACTAGTCCCCATGGTTTTCTAAATTATCATCTTCCTCCTCATCGTCCTCTACGTCTCCTTCTGATACCAGATCTGCATCTGCATTCATCATCTGATCTGACTCCAAAAATTCATCTAGCTCAATGGATTCTTCCCTTCTTCTAAACAACTTGATACGCTTACCAGCAACAGGAAGTCTTAGAGGTGTACCATCGAGCTCCTGTAAAGAGTAAGTAGCATTCTGATGCACTTCTAAGACAACATATGGGCCAAACCACCTCCTAGAAAATTTCCAAACCGTAGAGTGCTGATTCTTTAACGTACTGTCATACATCAAAACCTAGTGTCCAGCATGTATGGGCTCCGGTCAGAGCCTGTGGGTCTTGTCAAACCTGTCCTTGTTCTTGAGACGAGCCTCTTTCAGTTTCTGTTGAGCCTCTATAAGATCCTCCTCCCTATGTTCCAACTGCCTGATTCGAAGTGCAAGAAGTTGTACATGATCCATTTCGTCCTCCCACGGTAAAGTAGCCCATGTAGGAAAGTCCTCCTCTGCCGGCATAATTGGTTTTTGACCCAGCATTAGTTCAATGGGCATGTATCCAGTAGTAGTGCAGTGAGTCGACCTGTCAATCCATAGAGCAAAAGAGAGCAACTTAGGCCATTGTCTATGCCTACTATCGCATGTCTTTACCAGAGCTTGGACAATCGACGGATGTCCTCTCTCGCTCTCACCAATTCCTTCCGGATACATGGCAGTGGTGAGTTTGAGTTTCATTCCGTGTTGGGCGAAGAACTCCTTCGCTTCCGTACCACGCAAGTTTTCTCTGTCTGCACGCAATCTCTCTATAGATCCGTACCTACAGATAATATCTTCAAGAACAAACCTACATATCCCTTCTGTGGTCTTCGTCTTCAGAGCTCGTCCTTCCACAAAGTTGGAGAGGTCTTCTCGAGCTAACACCAAGTGCCTCATCCCCCATAATCCAAGAGGCATTGCTACCAAATCAAGAATCCATTGAAAATGGATACTAGGCGGATAGGTTGGTACCAGGTCATCTCTTTAACGTACCTTTGAATAAAATTGACAGTGCAAGCATGAACTCACAAAGTTCATCACATCTTGATAAAGTCCTCTCCACTTGTATCTCTCCTTCAACTTTGTATAGGTAGCACAAGCTCCTCGATGTCCGACCCACAAAGTGTCATGAAACTCCTTCATCAACTGTTGCTTGATCTACAGATCATCTATAACTCGTAAAAGTGCTCCATCTCTTCTCTTTGGACGCTTCCAAAGATATCCATCTCGCAACAAGTAATCATATGCCTTCCTTCTTACCTCTCTGAACTCTGCATCACTCAAACCCTCCTGCATGTTTAAAGAACTCAGAAAGAACCCAATGTCACGTAACCTTCCCGTGTAGAACTCCTCTCTGAACGGCTCCAAGTGTGTAATCCGCCGATTGACCTGACACTGAGCATCCTTTCTCTCTTCTTCCTCAGCTTCTGAAAACATGACATCCTCATCTACAAATCGAGTCCTTGACAACATATCTGCGATCACATTCTCCTTTTCTTTTATATGCTTCAGCTCTGGATTCAAGCTTCTAATATAGGCAATCCAACGTAACATTGCTATGTTTGGCGTGTTGCAGTTGGATATCATACCTAGTAGAGATAGACAATCCGTTTCTAGGACTACATGAGCACCAATCAGAAACTCACGGTCTGTCTTCATCGCCTTCACCGCTCTCCACAACTCACGCTTCACCTGAGTCTCGTTGCCTGTCTGTCAAGATCCTAGCTCCAAACCTAGAAGTAAACCGCATACCGTCCGCATCATCTTGACCTATTGTCCAACCAATCGCTTTTGGACTAGTATCTACTGTGACAATGACAAGTCTCTCACATCCGTAGTCTACTCTTCTCAAAACAGGTGGAGACTGTAGAGCCTCCTTCAGCCTATTCATAGCTTCTCGATGGACTGGGGTCCATACAAACCTTTTACCCTTCCTCAATAATGCATACAAAGGCTCAGCAACATGAGCATAATGAGGAATGGATAAATGAAAATGTCGAACCTCTGTGATATTCTTACAGTCTGCCATCCTAGCTATAGCTTCAACCTTCTCCGGATTTGGTCGCCTTCCAAAAGCACCACACAAATGTCCAGCCACTAAAATCTCAGACACACCAAACTTGGACTTAGCTCCTGACAGGGTGAGATGTACCTCCTCCAAACGAGTTAAGATACGTTCTCCATCCTTGATATGATCTGCAACAAACCTCCTACGTCCATTCGCAAGTACTGCTTCATCCTTGTCTTCAACCGCACAACCTTTTATAGGAATATCATCTAGAAATGGAATGGTAACATCAGGCACAAATTCCCTTAGTACCTTATGCATCATTCTGCATATGGACCACCGGTCGCTCCTTGTGAAAGAGTACACATCCGCATCAATCCCAGAGGCGTATGCATAGTAGTTAAATCTCTACTCTCCACAGCCAGCTGGAATTGATCATAACCAGAATATAGATCTCCTATCGAATAGATAGCTCTCCCTGCAAATGTCTCTACTATCTCTTCGATCACAGGACCCGTCCCATCGTTACGAATGATTACGTTATTTGCAGACTGTAGGTCTTGAATAAAATGCAAAGCTCCTAACTTCTTGGATACAGTGAACCACCTGCTAGAATATGGCCCCATAGACGGCTCAAGTATCCCCATTTGTACCTTCTCCTTCAACAACTCGATGAGCTTAGGCAACAAAGCACGAGGAATTGGGATCAGTTCCAGGTCCCAAGGCACATGAGGGATTGTGAATATAACCATAGGCGCTATAACCTTTGGGTCCACACAACCTATCTCCTCTGCTGAAAAAGAGAATGCTTTATCATGCTTCACTATCATCTGTTCAAACACTATCTTCTCGACCTCAGTCAAGAAATCACCCCCTCTTATCTGGAGCTCCTTCAATGTCTCCTCAGTAAACTGGTGCCATACTCGTCTATGATCACGCAATATATGCTCAGTCTCCACTAACTGTACTTGCTGCTGGGAGTTAATAGGTAGTTGAGCTGCTACCGGTCTTACCTTTCTCAGTATAGATTTGTACTTCGCATGGACATCTGCTTCCTGAGGGAGTGCACACCAATAACTTGCTTCTCTCCCTTCGTTATTCTGCATCGGATGAGAAAAGAACTGCACGTATGTAGCAATCTCCTCATATATGCGTCGAGAGTGGATAGAGATCACCGCCACACTATTTTTCCCTTCTACCAATCTACTCACATTGTCTAACCAACCGACAACTGACTGTACTGTAAATCCTCTGCGGTCCTATCGATCAACTACCCCCCGATCTCTCAACCTCCATGATCGTCATCCACGAATCTGCAACATGTCGGGCTTGTCTCTCACTCAGGGGTCACCTCTGATGGCTTTGATGGAAGCACACCATGAACTTGAAGGGAAAATGCTAAGTTCACTCATTCATACACCCACCAACTTATCAACTAAAAATCTCCTTAAACACATCAACTAAAATCCTCTATTCTAACGACGTCTCTCAAGTTCTCACATGCTAAAAATATCCCACACTCTCTATATTACTCAAGTTGTCATTACGACAATGTGAAAACAAGGATGAGGAGCTCTTCTCTACTCCTCTATTTATACATTCTAGGTTTTTACTTTGGTACCCCCGGTAACTCAGCCGTAACTACTTTTACCGGGTTTTACTAAGATATTACTTAAGGTAAAAGCATTCATCACATGGGCTTTTTACCTTTTCACATGGGCTTATTCCTTCAAAGTCAACAACTTCTAGAAGGATTTTGGAATATTCTCAAGGAATCTTGAATTTCCACCCCCCTCTACACTAGGACCCACTAAAAAGGAAACATGTGGAATCTCTTCTTGTTTTTAATGCCCACAAAGTCCACAACATTAATCCAACCACTCATATCAAGTCAAAAAGGAGATAAGGGATACTTTCCACCTCCTTTCTACCTTTTAGACAAGATGACAAGATAGTAGTGCTCACTCTTTAGGAAATATCTGAATTCTGCCAAAAGTACAGCTAAGTTTAACCATAACTAACTTTTAGCTAGTCATGACTAACTTGATACCTCCTTAAAGTACTTGGGCAGCAAATAAACATTCTCAACACTTAGTTATAACTAAATACCTTACTAATGGACCAACTTCCTATGTGTAACATAGGTCGTTACATTTTACCTCCGGACTAAATTTTCGCTCCGTCCTCGGAGTGAAGAGAGAACTTTCGTCGATGAAACAACTTCAACTTGTCATGGTTGACCCGATCGAATCTCCTTCCTCCCAACTCCTGAAGGTCATACATGAAGTTGCTCCACACCTTATCTACAACAAAAGGACCAAAATATCTAGGAAGAAACTTCTTCCTAGCCCTCTTGAATCTGATAGCATCATACAACATTACCCAATCTCCGACTTGAAAAGGTTTTACCTCCCTCTTGCCCAACCGTTTGTCGTAACTCTTTTTTTGATACGCTTGAGCTCGTTCCATCCGGATCATTGCTACCGCTCGGGTCTCTTCCAACTCCATGAGTTGCTCCCTTCTTGATCTGACCACGTCTTCTCCTCTCGACCTCTTCAACTTTCGTTGAATAGTTTGAAAAGTATCCAATTCGAATTGGATCGGCAACTTGGACTCCACTCCATAAACCAGTCGAAATGGAGAGTATCCAGTAGAAGTCTTTGTTGTCGTTCGGTACTCCCATAAGATGGCATGTAGCCTCTTATCCCAAGTATGTTTCGTAGTCTCAACACCAGCATCTTTGGCGAGCATCATACAAAGTGTAAGATTGGTCTTCTCCGCAAGACCATTAGCATTTGGTTTGTATGAGGTCGTTACTCGTGGTTTGATAGAAAAGTGTTGTAGCATAGCAGTAGTCATGCTCCCTACAAACTCTCCTCCTCTATCCGAGACCAACTCTAATGACATCCAAATCTTGTGATGATCCTCTCCCATAAGAATCTACCGACTTCTATTTCATTGGTCTCTCTCAAAGGTCTAGCCTCTACCCACTTGGTACAATAGTCAGTGGCGACTACAATGTATCTATTGTCTCGAGGTGTCTTATTAAGAGGACCTACAAAGTCAATACCCCACTTCTCAAACGGTCTTAACACGGGAATTGATCTTAACGGAGGTGTTCTAGTAGACTTCAGAGCAAATGCTTGACATACGTCGCAAGTTTAGCAATAGTCTAAACACTCTTTGAAAATCCCTCTCCAGTGGTAACCCGCATCCAAAATCTTGAAGGCTGTTATCTTACTAGCAAAGTGACCTCCGCAAACAGTTCCATCGTGAAACTCGTGCATTAGCTTGAATGCCTCCTTTTGACCAACTGCTCTTCTTAGTAACCCATCTGCTCCTTGATGAAACAGAATTCCCTCCACCATGATGTAAGGTTTGCATCTCTTGATCAACGCGTTACGTTCTCGAGTATGCATACCTTCTGGAAAAGAGCCATCTGCAAGGAAACTCCAGATTTCCTTGTACTCGTCCGGTATCTCCTCAATGCTTGTGATGGTCATCAGATGTTCGTCTGGAAATGAATCATCAAACGGTTCTTCTCCCTCATCATCATAAGCCCTCGACAAAAGATCAGCATTCGCATGCTTTTTCCCTGGTCTATCTTCGATCACGTAATCATATTCTGTTAGAAGGATGTTCCAACGAGCAATACGACCTTCGGCATTAGGCTTATTAAAGATATACTTTAAAGCCTTGTGATCTGTGACTATGGAAAATTTCCCCCCAGCAAGTAATGTCAGAATTTCTTCAATCCAAAGATCACCGCTAATCCTTCTCGTTCAGTCACGGAGTAATTCTTCTCCGTTGGCACCATCTGCCTACTAGCATAAGCTATAGGATGATCATGCACATCTTCATCTAACTGACTTAATGTACACCCGATAGCTACATTGGAGGCATCCGTATACAGAATAAATGCTTTACTCCACTCAGGTTTAGCAAGTATAGGAGCTGTCACCAATGCCTTTTTCAGCTCCTCAAATGCTTCCTTTGTCTTCTGATCATGCACTATCAAGTCAAAATCAACTCCCTTCTTCATGTACATAGTCAAAGCTATTGCTTTGCTTGAGAAGGAAAAGACAAACCTACGATAATATCCAACCATCCCAAGAAACTGTCTCAACTTTGTCAAGTTGATTAGAAATGGAAGATCCACAATCTTCTTCACCTTTTCAGGATCTACCGCAATCCCCTTCTTGGAAATGATGTGTCCTAACAGCAGACCTTCTTCGCAGCCAAAGATGCACTTCTCTGGATTCAAAGAAGCGTTAGCTTGCTCCAACCGCTGCAAAACTTTGATCACATGATCAAAGTGGTCCTCCTTTCTTCCGTACACACAGAAATCATCAATGAAATCACGAACAAACTTCCCTATGAATGGTTCGAACACCTTGTTCATGAACCTCTGAAACGTGGCCAGAGCATTACACAGTCCGAATGGCATCGCTCGAAATGCAAATGTTCCCCAAGGAGTAGTGAAAGTAGTCAACTGCTGGTACTCCTGTGCTATCTTGATCTAGTTGTATCCACTATAACCATCACCAAAGTTGTACCACTCATGACCAGCAACTTCCTCCAAAATCTCATCTATAAATGGTAGAGGATAATAATCCTTCTTGGTAACTGCATTCAGCTTCTTATAGTCTATGCACACTCGCAGCTTACCATTCTTCTTCTTGACAATCACAATGGGTGAAACCCATTCTGAGTTCTCCACCTCATAGATGAAACTCGCCTCCTTCAACTTGTCTATCTCCTCCTTGACCATCATTGCCGTTGTGAGATTGACCCTCCTCTGCTTCTGTCGAACTGGTCTTGCGTGCTCCTCCAATTCGATTCGATGAGTCTCGAGAGTCACCTCCTTCAAATCCTTGTAGCTGAAAGCAAACACATGGATATATTTTCGAAATATATCTAGGAATCTACTTTTCTCCTCTTGAGTGACATTGATACCAAACTTCAAGATAGAGAGTCTTCTCACAATCTCTACCTCACTCAACTCTTCTTTGTCAGGATCGTTCTCCACTGCTGGTCGAGACAACAAGTCAATAGCACTAAGCTGATGTAATGATTCATCTCGATCAAATCCTTCGTCCTCAGACGAGGATTCTTGATCGTAAGAATCTCCGGTATCTACTTCTGAGACACTCTGATCGTCCTCCGTATCAGATTCCCAGTAATCACTAGTAGGTCTATCAGAGTCAAAAGTCACAACTCCAACACCCGAGAGAGGAACTATCACTCTATGATCTCTAGGCCCAATCCGTAAGTATCCCTTGTGCCACCTATCAGTGGTGCGCACAGCTCTCAACCAAGGCCTACCTAGGAGCAAATCATAACTAGAGTCCTTTAACACTTGAAAGGACATCAATGTTTGAACTCCCATCACAGACACGACCACCTTCTCTAACACACCAAGAGGTCTTACCCGTTGCTTGTTAGCCATCCCCACGACAATGCTAGCCGGACGAGTTGGTTCCATCCCCAACTTCTTCATCAACCTCTCCGATATGACGTTTACAGCCGACCCTCCATCCACCAATACGTCAGAGACGTAGTGACCATTCAACCGGACTTCAATCTTTGAAGCCCTAGTGCATACCTCTGAAGCATGCACATCCACCACACCAACTCCCACTGACTTTGATGTCTTGTTCTTGGGTTTCTTCTTCTTGTTTCTCTTAGAACTCAGTCCTCCTCTGAGTTCCTTTCGTAAGCTAGGATTAAGTGCGATAAGTTGTCCAACAGTGATGTTGGCTTTCTGAGCACCCACATCTTCAACCACATCATATCTCGCTTGGGAAGATGAAATGGTGAAATCCGCCATCCCCAGCTTCCTTCTTGGTTCCCTTGGTGTAATCGAAACATTACTCGAATGAGTACTTCTACTTGTTGACTCCTCCATGAAAACCGGTTCATCAGAAAATCGAGTTCTTTTTCTTTCTTGAGCTAAAAGCTCCACCGGTGCATGAGAAGAGTTTGAACTCTCTCCTTTCTCGTAGATGGGATCTCGCACGACATCGATAGTAGCCACCCCCTTGTCTCGTCTTTGTGATGGATTTCCTCCACCCACATTCATTCTGACAGCTTCGGCACCTCTCGCTCCGTTGTTAAGACAATTTTGCTGGAAATGAGAACCTCCACACGTCCAACAAGTGATTCCTCCAAAGTTACCTTGGTTGCCTCCAAAGTTATCTTGATTTCCTCGGTTGGGATTGTTGTCGTAACCTCTTTGACCTCCTCCTCCACCTTTGTTCCTCCATTCTCGTAACTGCACCACGTTTATCTTGAGATCCGCAAGAATATCGGTGATGCTCTTCAGCTCGGCATGAAAATCAGAGGTGGCAGTAGACATCGTTGTTGGGACAAACGGTCTTGGCACCACCGTTGGAGTAGGAGCTGACGTTGAAGCAATCACCAATTGTGATGGTGCAGGTGCGATCGTTGTGGCTCCACCAGGAGTCGGAGTTGACACCAAAGCAACATGATGAGGTTGGATGATATCTCCTTCATCCAAACTCTCTTCCATATTTGTCGCAATCTTGATGGCCTCCGCTTTGGTTGCTGGCTTCTCGTACCTCACTTGGGTTCGAATTGAAGACCTCAACCCTCCCACCAAGTTCTTGGTCAACACTGCTCCAATCCTCGCCATCGTTAACTCCACATTGTCTCACTCTTTCGTAGGACCGTCTGAAATCGTTGCTCCAACTTATCCACCCTTTCGGCATATTGCCGAACTTTCTCGTCGCCCCGTTGCTTCAAATGAGTAAGCTCCACCATGAGCTTCTCATAACTCTCTTCTGGAAGAAATTCTTCAATGAGTGCATTACTCAACGTCTCCCATGTGTCCTCAACTGCACTAGGTGTCTGGCTCTTCACTCGGTCTTCATACCACGTAAGAGCAAAATCTTCTAAAAACTCTGGCAGTAACAACACCTCTTGTGCCATCTCTTCTCCTTCCTTCTCACGTTGTTTTCGATGCAACCCCTTTTGAAGTCTCGTACAAATGGTTCTACATCTTCATTGTCCTTCCCATGAAACACAAGTAACTTCTCCATCTTCTAACTATTCTTTTTACCCTTCTAATTTTTGTGCAATAACTACTCGCTAAAAGAGTACGAACATCACCAATTCCATTCGCGAATAATCTATCATAGATAAAATGAAAAGAAATGGTTGTAACAACACCTCTTGTGCCATCTCTTCTCCCAAGGTAATCATGAGGCTGAGTCGCATCACCGTCTTCTCCACCATCCGAATGACGATCTCCATCACAACTCAGCTGAGTCCTCTTTTGAAGTCGACAACTTCTCCGTCTCAGCTCTTTGAGTCTCGTCCAACTTCTCGACTACTGACGTAAGTAGGGCGGCCACATCGACGCACTTGTGTCCTCTTGATAGATCACCCACTCCACAGCTTGGACAAGGATCTTCGCCTAGAAGATGAATTGGCGCTGGTGACGATGGACCCACTCGAAGACTTAAATCAGTAAACTCCCGCTTCCCTTTAGCTCTCTCGGTTCTGATTCTAGTTGGACAATTCACTACTTTGTGTCCCAACCCTCTACAGAAATAACACCACAAGTCGATTTCTACTCTTCTCCTCGGAGATTCTACTTGAGGTTTAGTACTAGGGTATTCAAACTCAACGATAATCTCTCTCGAACTTTCTCCGACACTTACTATGACATCTAAACCTTGAGGAATGTTTCTAAGTCTAACTTTCCAATCTTTTGAATTTCCACTCATGTTGCACCTTCTCAACCATTAAGTGGACAAAATATCATAGAGGAAAATAATTCTACATCACTTTCTTAACTCTTCTGAGCTTTATATTGGAAATCGTGTATTATATATGCTATACACGAAATAAAATCTAATCTAAAATTAACTATCGAAGATATGATCCTCCTCACCATCGTTTGTACTAATCACAACAGACATCTTGAACTCACTCTTGTAAGGATCCAACTCTATTTCACCAGGAGCATTCGTGGCCTCCACAGTGAATGATGCTTTAAACTCGGCTTTCTTCAAATCTGTGCCAATGGTCGCGGAAGCTTCTTCGTATAGGGTAAAGAAGGCCCCCCAAGTGCTATAGATGCGGGTTCGTAACTCATCTATACTTAACTTGGGCTTCTCCATCTCTATTCGAACTCCTAAACGTCTCTTCTTCCACCTCGTCATTCGAACTGGATTCCTCATGAAGTATCTTCAAGACCTCCTTGTATGCCGAAACGTATATCTCTTAGTTGGTAAGAGATCTCTCCAAGATTTTTGTGGTCTCCAGTAGCTCAACCTCCAAGCTACTAAATCATGAAGTTTCAACAGAAACTTCCATAATCAGAAGAGATGGTGATGACTGTACAAATTCTCAGAGAACTGAAATTTGTATATTTTCACTGCCCTCATGGTTGTCAACCCCCTCCACTTTGAAAAATTCTTTCTCCCTCTTCAGACCTCATCTTCTCATGATTTCTTTTCTCCTGGATAGCTTATCAGCCAATCTAAAACACTGGAAAGTTTCTCAGGAAAATAAAATTCACAGAAAATTTGACACTGACTGTAAACTTTTTCCAGAGAACAGAATTCCTCAACTCTCACGAATAAACCCCCTCAACTTTGAAAATTCATTGCTTCTTCTCTAGACCACCTTTTCCTATGATTTTTTTTGTCCTAGATAGCTTATCAGCCAATCTAAAACACTAGAAAGTTTCTTAGGAAAATAAAATGCACAGAAAAGTTGACAGCGACTGTACAAATTTTCCAGAGAGCAGAATTTCTAAACTCACAAATTTCTCTCCTCTAATAACTTTTCTCTCCTCCTTTCTCTACAACTCTTGTTGCACCCTCTTTCAACTCTCCTCAAACCCTTTCTAAGTGAACAAGATGTAAAGAATGACTTCGAACGCGTCATATATCACTACGGGATACACGAAAAGTTCTAATGTTGCTAACATCGCGTTAGCTCTCTCTCCTCTCAACGTTCTCTCCATGTGTTCTCTCATAATCTCTTTTTGTCTAATATAGAACTGAACTCTAAACATTTTCAATGATCCCTTCAAATGAGGTCCCGGCAACGGTACCAAAAATGTAAACCCTCCGCGGTCTTATCGATCAACTACCTCCCGATCTCTCAACCTCCACGATCGTCATCCACGAATCTGCAACATGTCGGGCCTGTCTCTCACTCAGGGGTCACCTCTGATGGCTTTGATGGAAGCACACCATGAACTTGAAGGGAAAATGCTAAGTTCACTCATTCATACACCCACCAACTTATTAACTAAAAATCTCCTTAAACACATCAACTAAAATCCTCCATTCTAACGACGTCTCTCAAGTTCTCACATGCTAAAAATATCCCACACTCCTATATTACTCAAGTTGTCATTACGACAATGTGAAAACAAGGATGAGGAGCTCTTCTGTACTCCTCTATTTATACATTCTAGGTTTTTACTTTGGTACCCCCGGTAACTCAGCCGTAACTACTTTTACCGGGTTTTACTAAGATATTACTTAAGGTAAAAGCATTCATCACATGGGCTTTTTACCTTTTCACATGGGCTTATTCCTTCAAAGTCAACAACTTCTAGAAGGATTCTGGAATATTCTTAAGGAATCTTGAATTTCCACCCCCCTCTACACTAGGACCCACTAAAAAGGAAACATGTGGAATCTCTTCTTGTTTTTAATGCCCACAAAGTCCACAACTTTAATCCAACCACTCATATCAAGTCAAAAAGGAGATAAGGGATACTTTCCACCTCCTTTCTATCTTTTAGACAAGATAACAAGATAGTAGTGCTCACTCTTTAGGAAATATCTGAATTCTGCCTAAAGTACAGCTAAGTTTAACCATAACTAACTTTTAGCTAGTCATGACTAACTTGATACCTCCTTAAAGTACTTGGGTAGCAAATAAACATTCTCAACACTTAGTTATAACTAAATATCTTACTAATGGACCAACTTCGTATGTGTAACATAGGTCGTTACAGTACAGACATAAACTCTTCAAACAAACCAGAAACCACTTCGTCTTCAGGTAGAACTCCTACACGCCACAACTCTGATATCTGCTTCACCATCCATCTTTTTGTATTTTTCTCCATATCTTCAACTCTTGTAAATCGACTCCACTCATCTGCCTCAAACATCAGCAATCCAGACTGCCAACTCTGTACACCACAGTTGTCTCCAGACCTTTGTACATGTCTCGCTTTCAACTCTGACGGGACGTCAACAGTAGGTTCTACACCCATGTCTTCCCGCTCTACAGGAGTAGACTGCGAAAACCCTTACATCTCTTCGTTTGAGAATCTCTAAGGGTTTGTCGGTTACGCTCATGTCTTGAACGAACCGTCAAAAACTGTACTGAGTACTTATCATCAGGACTCCGAACTCTGGCATAATGAGACCCATCATTCATCACCTTTGTCCTCATTCGAACAACGGTGATGTATGGTTGGCCCAGTATGACAAGATAGGAGGCACACGATTGTACAAAGAAATGCTGATCAACTTCTACATCCCCAATCCTTACACGCATATTGGGACAAGCTCCATATAACTCATCCTTTTGATTATTTGCAGCACGAAGTACCCAACCATGATTCCTTTCGATTGGCCACTGCCCCTTCTCATACACCTCCTTGGAAATGATGTTGATCTCCGACCCGTGATCCACAAGTGCAGGTATTGGTTCAGAAAGTCCTCCAAGCCGAACCTGCGTCTCTGTTGTCGCTCTTGCCCAGTGCTTCTCTTTGAAATCGTTGTCTGCGCTTGACCTATCCTCTTCAAACTCTTCGTCTTCATTCTCAATAAAGCTGGACCAGCAACCCATGCCTCATACTCATCATCTCTGAACTGATCAACACCAATAGCATCTACTGCTCCAACCATCTGACTACTTACTTGTTCAATCAATACATGTCTCTTTCTCTTCATGATGTCTATTATCAACTCATGAAACTCTCTCTTTGCGATACCATGCACTTCACGAAGAGTAAACTCAACTCTAGCATCCAAAATGCATTGCTCTAGAACAGCACGCAAGTCTGTTGTTGTTTCGATGTCTGCCGCTAACTTGTAAGCTGGAGCTTTCCCCTTCTCTTGTACTGTAAACCTCTTTCCTCGTACTCTATCTGTAGCAGTAGTCTCTTGTGGCAAATCTTGTACACCTTCCATAGGATCTACTGCAGGTGGTGGAGCTGTAGAGGTAGAAGATATATCCTCTGCAGTAGGAAATCTACCAGCTGGTACAGATGGTGATGGTTCCGCTGCTCTCCTCCTCGTTGTAGAGTTGAGAGTTTTCCTCGAGAATGGCGGAACCTTCTGGCTGTGATATGAGCTTGAAGGCTGTGTTCAGTCTACTTAGGAAAGCACTAGACTCCTGGCTGTGGTTGGTTTGCTCAAAGGATAGGCATCAAGTTACAAGGTGATACTGAAAAACGCTCATACAAGTCTCTTGGCTCTTCTGATATGTTCAAGAAGCAATTCAGGCTTAACTAGCAACGATAAGATCTGACGGCGAACTTTGGCACTCAAGATTGAGAAATATGTGAAGGTTTAGACTTCAGAACTTCTCCTACATGTCAATGAGGTCCTACTGGATACACATACGAAGTTTCAGCTTGAGATCAATTCAGAGCACCAAGATATGAGTAGAAACTTTCTGAACAGAGAAATTGTGACAATTTCTGGTACCCAGCCAGCTATTTCGACCTATAACAGGAGATTGGCTCGATCAATTTCGAAGTTTCTTACAGGATTTGCAGTACACAGCTTGCTGAACACTCTTGTGAAGTTGGACCTCTTGATTGTACACAGAACTCCAGATTTCGTTCTCTGAAGTTGCTGCTCTAGATTGCGAGCTTTACAGACCCCCTCTGCTTCAGCGGCTGCCCTGAATTACTCAGTAACTCAAATCACTTGAAACGTTTTTGACAGTCGTAGCCCGGCTGACAATGAACGCAACCACGAAGGTTTGAAGCGATTTCCTCAATTCTGCTGCAAATGACACTCAAAACCCCAAATTCAACAGAAGTGCTATAATTCTAACACAAATCGAACTTCAATCAGCCATAACTCCTTCTTTATTGCTCCAAATCGATCAAACTTTTCGCTGACAGTGCTTGGCACGATGAGCTCTATCTCCTTGTGCTCTTAGATTTTGCAGTGTTCTCACCAATTGCTCGAAATCCTCTCTAGACCTCTGTTTCTAAGTTTTGAGTTACACAAAAGACAAAAATGAACCAATGAGAGTTCATAGCTCCATTTGGCTGTCCTTTTGTGCCTTAAACCATGTGGTAACTTATCTACACTCATAGGCAACCACGTCAAGCCCCCTAGAGTGCCAACGTAAAACTTAAACTACCTAAAACGGCACGCAGTCCCGGAAGATAACTTAAATTAGCTAGAAGCGTGCACGGACGACACGCAAATACAACCCATGAGCTTAAATCCTATCGACATGGTAATCAACCTACTAAGACTCAAAATATATAACATCATCCAAAAAATGAACTTCTCTGAGGTCTTAACTTCACTCAGAGAGACTAACGCCTGACAGAGAAGTGAATCATTTACTATGTGAAATGATTCACATCACGACATCGTAATCCTCCGACGGTCACTATCTTCTGGTACTCCTGCATCTAAATCAGAAGCGTCTCGTCTTCTTTTGTCTTCGATCATGACATCTTGTTCACCACTTGTCTCTAAAAACGCTCGAATAGAAGTTGCATCTACTGGGTCTCTTCATCCAGTAGCTCTCCTAATGCTTTCAGCTCCTCTCTTCATCATTTCAACCGGAACCTCAACAGCCTGCTCAACCATAGTTGGATTAGAGCGCACCTCAACTCTCTCAGTATATACATCAACCTCCGCAGAACCTGCAATCATCGCTGTAGTGTTTGCACCAGTAAGTGCTAGAAGAGAACTCCTCATTCCTCCTCTTCCAAAATATGTGTTCAGAGGCTACCCAGTGGCGGTTAGATACAACCTATTATTCTGATAGTTGACTACGCCCTCTCGCAAGACAACCGCTAAGTCTTGACAGTCTCCTCTGAGATGATCTGGGTTGTCACACCAAATACATCTCCTAGTAAAGGTTCCTCCTACAGGTCGAGCACCTGGTGCAACGGGTCGTTGGTCTCTCCTTAAACCTTGTGGTGCCCACAAATTACAGGATGCATGAATTTTTGAAATTTTTAAGAATATTAACTTGTTTGTATAACTGAAGAAGCGTTGTTACTTAAGGTTACGTCTTCCTTAACAGGAAGATGATCTTAAGAGCTGTTTGTAATAAGAAGTTGACTTATTCAGAAAACAACCGTCTTCGGAAGAGCGTCTTCTCAGTTGCGTCTTCAGAAGACGGGAAGACGGCGGAAGATGAGAAGACGGCGGAAGACACATGTCTTCCAGAAGACAGTGGCCGCAAATGCCTAACCACGAGTTTTCGGGTAAGACAGTAGGTGTACCTACTGGGGCGCATCGAATAGGTAGGTAGGTCGGGGAAGACACCTAAGGTCGAAAACCCCTAATCTGCGGGGAAGATGCGTAAGGAAGCACATTAGGCGCATTCCAACTTCCCGCAGCACAGCGCGCTTGAGAAGATCGATTGAGAGAGTGAGCTTCGCGAGTTAGCATTGAGAGAGGAATCGAGTGAGGACATCGAGGTAGGAGAGAACAAGGTGGCAGCTGGGTGAAGGGTGAGATCGAATTGTTGGAGCACAAACAGCAGAGAGCGAAGGCGTTTCTGTGAAGCTCCCGAGAATCTGACAGTGGAGAGTGGCGAGTAGAAGTGAAGGTGGAATCGAGGTGTGGGCCGAAATTGACAGCAGGCGCAGTCGAGAGGAGTCGCATTGGAAGCTAGGACAAGAGCTAGAAGCGCGCGGAGGTCGAAGGCAACTCGGGGAGCCGAAGAAGACTGTAGAGGTTCTTCCCCCTGTTCTTTTTCTCTCTCACTTCTTCTCGCCTTTTCTTGGTACTCCCGCTTCCGTGATTGTGTGCATGCAGCCTGATCGATTACCCCACCCCTCATTCTTTCTATTGAGACATCGGGCGCGGAAGCGCTGCCCAATTTCTGTCAAGACATCTCCTTGCTTCTTCTCGAGCTCAATTCGAGCTTCCCTACTCCTAGCCCTCAAATTGGAGACCCCAACTATCAATTTCCCTACCCCACTACCTCACTACCCCGAAACTTGGAACAGAAGACGATTTGGAAGATGGGAACATCTTCGGAAGACGCTTCTTGAACTTGACTGTCTTCGGAAGACTGTCTTCGGAAGTCGACTGAACACAATTCGTATCAAGAGTGGATTTGCTTTGCTTTTGTATTTAGAGAGACTTGGTACGAATCCTGAGTGGAGTGGTGAGTTGTTTTGTTATTTCGAGAAGTTGGAAGTCGGAAACTAGGCCTGTGCCTCCCGGTCTTCCAAGCTTCTCAACTCCCCATCTTCCTAGAGAGACTAGAAGACTGGAAGGCTGGCAAAATGAGCGAGAAGACCTGAGGGTCCATTCGGGTCTCTTCTGTCCGATCCATAGCAGCCGTTCCTTCTTCTTCCCGAACTTAGAAGAGAGTCGTGAGAATACTTGCTGGCAGAATCTGGAGAGAATGGTCGAGGGTCATGTCTTCTCACCGAGCAACAAGCTTCTTCTGAGTGTGTATGAGAGGTGAGAGGTCAGAAGAACAGAGTGCAATTGTCTTGAGTCTGTTGTGAGGATAGATTGCGTATAGGAAGACGAAGATAGGTGAGACCAGTGAAGGGAAGTCTGACTTCTGGAAGTCTTCCGAGAAAGACATTTAATCGGAAGCTGTCCCGAGTGTCTTCCCAGAGGCCACTGTCACCGCAGGAGCCCGCAACCATCTTCTGGACTTGTCATGCACCTATGTTTTGCGAATCTTGTATCTTCTGATAGGAAGTAGGATGTAATGCAAGGTGGGTTGTCTTCTTGGTAATCCATGCGAGGCCTTGCTTAGATAGGATTGTTTAGATATAGCTCGGAAGACGAGAGCTATCTAAGAAGTACTGTTAGAATCTCGGAAGACGGAGTAGCTGTCTTCTGGAAGACTAGTTTCGTCTTCTGAGAAGTAGAAGCTAGACTGTGGGCACTCGGGAAGAACTGAGCCTTCAGCTCATAGTAGGTGCTTGTGGTTTAGTGCAACAGATCTTCTAGGTATGTCGATGCATCCGCGAGGCTTGGTGTTACCAGCGGCAGAATTGGCCGAGGCCACTCCTTTCCTCAAGGAGTTGGGTCTCGACTTCTTCCTGTGGGATTGGAACCTCGCAGATCAAGGGCTTCTGGAGGAGGTGTGGACAGCGTTACCACCGCGTAACCGTGTACTTGCGAAGGCAGGAGTAGCTCGAGAAAGACCGTCTTCCTGGACTGAAGACTGGTAGCGCAAGACTTTTCACAGGCCTGAGTCCGAGAACCGAGGATATTGGTACGAGAAGAAGATCTTGCCTAGGATTCTGAGTTCGTGGCATGTGCCTGGGAGCACCACATGCCTTTTCGTGGAAGACAGGCAGGGGAGGAACGGTTGGAAGATCGAATCTTACCGGGAGCCGAAGAAGCGACTTCTGGCGAAGTTGTTTCTGCATCTTTTCCCCAAGGGAAAAGCGCAGAAGACAAGGTACTTAGAAGATCAGGACGTGGAGTTCCTGGAATCAGTGTGGGATGACAGAGTGCCCATCTACTGGGGCGCGTACATCCACAACTACGTACAGACGGAGCTAGCATACTTGGGTACCCCGGCGGGAGGACACCTGACGCCCTTCCTCTGCTACTTGTATGTAGCCATGGGGGATCTTAGGGAAGATCAGCTGGCAGTGTATGGGCCAACGGAGCGACAGGAGGTGAAGGAGGAGACCTCGGAAGACGACGACCGAGAGGCAGCAGCAACGCCCCCTCTCACTCTGATGCCACAGCTGAGGCCCGGCTCTCACCAGAAGACGCTTCTGGTGAGGGAAGATGAGTCTAGTGGGTCGGAAGACGCCACACCACTGAGGAAGATGGGTCCCAGAAGTGTACCGAGGACACCCATCTCCCTCATTCATTCAGGATCGGAGTCCGACTCGGAAGAAGACCTGCTGAGTACCCGATCAGAGCAGAAGACTGCTTCTGCAACGCCTGGGAGTCTTCCGAAGACTCCAGAAGACGAAGGATGGATGGGCGCTCCTGCTGCGATGCGAGGAAGCGCAAAGAAGAGAGCCGCTCCTGCCATGAGGAGTCTTCCACCCCGAAAGATGAGAAGAGTAGCTTCTTCTCGTGTGCAGAAGATGAAGGCCGTAGTGGTGGAAGAGGCTTCCTTGCCTCTGGAAGACGAAGTCGACACCCCGGAGCGAGTGGTGGAGATGAACTTATCTTCCGCAGGAAGACGACTGGAGGAGTTCAGTGCCTACTTCCAGAAGGAGATCCAGCCAGCTATGGAGTTGCTGGAGAGGAGAGCGAGGGCACAGGAGAAGCCCTTACAACCTGGATTTGGCCTGCGCACCTTGCTGCGACAGGGGGAAGATCAGAAGAAGACGGAGAAGCTTGCAGCCAGGTACAAGGCGGAAGCAGCCGCTTCTGCCAAGGAGCTGGTACAGCTTCGGAAGAGCAACCAAGAGTTGCAAGCGCGGGTACAGCAGCGCAATCAGGAAGTCACCCGGGTGCGGGAGAAGATCACCGCCCTCGCAGAAGAGCAGACCATATGGAAGACGCAGCGAGAAGCCGCGGAAGCGCGAGCTGCAGCTGAGAAGACGTAGCGGGAAGCAGCAGAGGCCCGTGCACAGAAGATGTTGGCACAGTTGGTGGAAGCGCTTCGGAAGAAGTTCAACTACACCGCAGGTAGGAAGTTACTTACCTTAGCTAGAGGATGGGACAACGAGTCCAAAGCGATGTTGGTGGAATGCCGGGAGAGCATGTTCAGGTACTTGGATCGACAGGTAGAAGAAGTGAAGACACTTTATGGTCTTCCCTCGCTTCCGACCCCTGCAACCGCATCTTCCCACGCTCCAGCACCATCGACTGAATCCGGAATGGAGGAGGAGTTCGATCTCGCTGTACACTTGGTGGTGACAGCGTTGGAAGCCGAGAAGACTCCAGAAGACGCCCCGGAAGACAAGATGTCTTTTGGAAGACAGAAAGACGAGCCGTATTCCCAGGTATTCCGCGTGGAGGAAGCGACTTCCCCGGATCCCCATGAGGTCCCCATGGTCCCTAGTCCCGCACCCGTGCCTCAGAAGACGGAAGAAGCACCGGTCGACTCCGCTTCCCAGAAGACGCTTCTGTCTTCCGAAGCAGAAGCCGAAGCCGAGGAAGACGCAACAGCAGCGACAGCAGAGCCAGCAAGAGACGATGAGGAGTAAGCCACCTCAGTGACACCCGAGGTAACTGCAGGGCTTTCTAGCTTATCAGAAGCCGCATTAGGAGCTCCGATAGGAGCAGATCAGGTAGAGATTGCCTCCGTGCAATCTGAGTAGTTAGTAACTTCATTTACCATTCCAAATATAGTAGAATCGAACATGCTATCTTAAGGATGGCAGTTTTCCCATGTAATATTAGTTAGGACACTATGTGGTAGCATAGGTAGCGTGGGAAGGATAAGGCAGATGACCAATTCGGGCAGGGGAACCGCTTGCATGTGAGATAGCAAACCTCCTGTCAGCGCCTCTCTCTCCCTGGTGGTCGCCTCCCCTGGTTCTCACGGCAGCAACATAAGTAGGATAGCAGAGTAGGAAATAGAGTTCTGCCTGTGCTACCAGTTCTGTAGAATTCTGTAGCGACTGCACACATCGATTCAATGGTGCAGGCGGACGAGACACATTAGAGCAGAGGGACATGATAGATGGTTCTTCGCACTACACCCGTTGTTGGAAACATACGAATAGTCTTGGAATATACAGGAGGGGTCTGCATACTCGTACCAGCAGTGGTTCGAAGATGTAGATAGAAGTAGTGGACAGTCTGGGAACAGGGAACGGCATCCTCGTGCAGTCCTGTTAGCTAGGCTGGTGTGTCGAGGAGTAGACGCAGGAAGTAGAGGGAGTGAGCTTCCCAATGCCATTGTGACTTCTTCTCGGGGAATAGATTGTGGATTTGAGTGCAGAAGCTTTGTCCATGTCTTCTGGATGGTGGGTTCATTGAATTCGCTCCCAATTGTGCATGGGAAGTGTTCTTCTTGAGTGGCGGTGACTGTCAGCAGTTGTGGAATTGTAGCTTGACTCGTTCAGTAGAGCACTTGGGATCTACGTACGAATGGTCTTCTGGGTAAGGGATCCCAGAAGACAGAGCAGTCAGAGCAGCGAAGTGAAGAAGAAAGAAGCCTTCTTCCACAACAGAAGACGACATCCTCGAGTAGAAGACGGTGCTACAGTACTCACGTTTGTTGTCTTCCTCCCCAAACTATTACAAGCAGGGATGGCTTGTTAGTCAGGATCCGGACTAGAAGCCTGTCGGAATCTTAATTTACTCTTTTCATCTTGTTTTCTCTTGTTTGGATTTTCTCATCTTCCTCATCTTCTCCAATCTTCCCCATCTTCTTATCTTCCTCTAGTGAGTTTCCGATACTTCTATTGAGCTTCCGTGAAGGTGAATGTCGTTGTAGTGCTGCAGGAAGACAACTTCCGTAGAAAGAAGCCTGGGAAGGCTACAGGGGGCATACACCCTATGATTTATCTAACCCGTTGGAATGTGAGTGTGAGAATAAGTTGTAACGACCGTTGTTAGTCGACTTCTGCGAAGCAGGACAGCCGTCTGGAGGTGTGAGAAGACGAGTTGAACCCCCAGAAGACGAGAATCACTTCGGGAAGACGGTATCGAGAAGACCGGGAGAAGCAATCTGGAAGCAGGAAAATCGTCTTCCCGAGCTTCACTGTGAATAGTTGTGTGATATTATAATTGGTAGTTGTTTGATTAGTTCCAGAGCACCATTTGGCGTGTCTGGAAGACGTGTGGTTTTGTGTGGTTTTGTGAGAAGACGGGATTTCTAGACAAAACCCGTGTGTTTGTGTGTTTGAACAGATCTTAGAACTTAGAGCAGCGTTACTTGTGCAAATCCTATGTGGGAACGATATCTTGTATACTAAATGGGCAAAAGGAGAAATCCTGCGTCACTACAAACCTGCCATCTCAACCCTCAAATCTCTCAACTGTTGAGTGAGCTCTTCAATCAGGTTATGTTGATTTCGGTTCTCAACAGGTCGTTGCTGCTGTCTAGGTCCTCTTTGTGCTGGGATAGGTACTACATGCGCTTAAGGAACCACTTGGGGAACCACTATAGGTGCTTGGAGAATCACAATAGGTGCCTGAGGTATTATAGGAGGAGCTACAGGAACCTGAGGAGCTACTCTCTGCTTTGACAAGATCTCTAGCTGCAGTATCATCCTACCACGACGTTGTCTAGCAAGGGTGGATACTGCTTCCTCCACTCTCCTCCAATCAGATGTAACTCCTCCTTCAGCTCCACGATCACCTAACATAAAACAAAGTCTGTCCGCTGTGAACTCATCCAGAGCCCTTAAGAACAACTCCGTCTTCCTAGCATCTAGCGTCAACCTCTCTAGACCAGAAAGCTGAGAGTACCTCTTCTCAAATTCACGAATCATCTCATTCAATCCCATAGAACATCCAGGCTGGCGCTCTATCCAATCCATGAGAGTCATTCTGGTTACTCTTTCTGAATCTTCTTCTAGAAACTCTTCTCTCAATGCATGTTCAAACAGAGTCCACCCACCTAAATGTCTTCTTTGTAAACTTCTCACCTTCTCTCTCAATTCAGAGACAACAGTCAACTCAAAGCTTAGAATTACCTCAACTTCAGGTGCCTTGACCAACTCCATCTCACCCACATACTCCCGCAGGTACTTAGTAACGTCTCTTCCATCGAATCGCCCACATCGACCAACAATTGCTTGTAATGCTCTTGTGGACTTCTGCTCAACTCCCCCAATTGCAGGCTGCTGCTGAATCAAGGTAGCCAACGTCTGAAGAATCTGAGACGTGTCTACAGCAGGCTGTGTTGTTGCTGTTAGAACCACCGTAGGCTCTCCTTGAGAGCCAATTCCATCTTGACCAGGAGTCCCTTGAACAAGAGCACCTTGAGCAGCAGCTACACCTTGTACGGCAGCACTGTGATCCATCTTCTCAATTCAGTCAATTCTCCAAATCAATCACCCCAATAGCTCTCAGTGGAAGCACCAGATGATGTGGCGAGAGTCTTTCTTGAGGAGGGCGGACCTCCTGACTGTGATCGATCAGAGAAACGACCAGAAGAGAAAAACATGTAGCCGCTGACGATGAGATCTCCAAAATCATGCTTCTTGCATCCACCAATTACAAAAAAAAACACTCCAACACACCTTGGGTACACAGATAGCTCTCTCAAGATTCAAATAACTTTATTTCAGTGTCGCTGCACCATCGGTCTCTTCAACTGTAAAGAAAATCTCTCTCTCTTCCTCTCCTGCGTGTCTCTCTCTCTCGTCAATCAATTCTCAGCCAAAAGTCTACCAAGTACGTCTCAATCCGAACATAATAGTGAAATTCAAGCCCTTGAATCTTATTCCTCTCTCTGTCCCAACTGAAATTCTCAGAAATTTGATCCAACGTCGATCAAAAGTCCTCTGTAGATTTTCAAACGATCTCTCTCATAAAACTGCATCCTGAGAGTAATTTCTCCTCAGAACAGTTTATTAGACAACGTCCAAGCTTAAAACTCCTGCCCCTCTCCCTACGATGATCTCCCAATTCAATCTGTCAACAATTTGATCTTCCCCCAGACTCCTAGCTTCCCTTGCGTGTCCTCAACCCCCAATCCCTAATCCTCCTCCTTCCGCTTCAGCTCTCTCAGAAAAATCCTTTTCAAACTCTCCCCGATCCCAAGCTGCCGCAGGTATTTAATCTAAAGTTTAAGGCCCCAACTAAGATGCCCCCCTGCTGTCCTTATAAGCGCAGTCACTTATCGGAAGCAGTGCCCTAGCTAAGCTGCCCCCTGGCTGTCCTTATGCGTACAGAACTTTATTTGCAAAGTTGACCCCTTTATAATATAAGTTTTACAGTTGTCTCTACAAACTCTACCCCTTCACTAATAAAGGATCTTATAGCTTCATTCGCAATCGCAAGCCGACTCGATGGTTATTTAACTAATCAACAAAAGTTTCCCCTACTCTTGATGTCATCTTGATGCCACCCTGAATATACTACAAGCCATCCAATGTAGGCCGAAGCCCCAACACTTATGAGGCTGCCCCATAGGGCTTACAGCCCCCCCATATGCGCACCAGGTATCTCCCATAGTATATTCAGGATGGCATGCGGAGGCTTAGGCCAGGAAGCCCACGATTAAGAGAGATATCGGTCTCTCGCCCCTAGATATGCAGGACGTGGCTGCATATCCAACATAGACTCCCTTCCAAGAGGTCAACATGCCGGAATAGGAACCAGAAGCCAGGGGGGATTGATCCTGAGACCACTTCCCTCCTACCCTAGATATGTAGGACGTGGTTGCATATCCAACATAGACTCCCTTCCAAGAGGCCAACATGCCGGAATAGGAACCAAAGGCCAGAGGGAGATTGATCCTGAGACCACTTCCCTCCTAGGCAGGCGCCCTATCACTGGGATGGCCTTTGGTTCCGTTCAAGAAGGTAAAATTTTCTGTGTACATATGTTTTCCTGAAGAAATTTTCCTGTAAAGTCTTTACTAACTTCTTACACTAACTTCTCTATACAACTCTGTTTTTAATGAACAAGGAGTCAAAACTATAGTATTTGTGAACACCTACACGCTCACGCTATCAGATTTTGAGCTCGAGTCACGAGCTAGAATCGAAGGATATCCCTCTTTCACATATTTCTCAGTCTAAGACCCGTGCTAACTATTACTTAAAACACTTTCTGTCAAGATTGGAAGCATGAAGTCGTTCTCCTCGTCGAGCTTTGCATTCTGATGCCCTTCGATCTCTTTCAGGGTGATATTTCAGTCTAAGCTAGGGAGCAGCTTGTCAAGCATGGGTGCAGCTTCCCAAACAAATGCTGGTTGAGTGTCTTCTGAAGTTTCGTTTCATCATGTGGAATGTCACGCACTACGACACCGCAGCGAGAAGCTGATGAGATACATCAGGGGGGAACTAGAAGAAGCCACTTCTCCGCTTCCAAGAGCTTCTTGGAAGACTCAGTCTTGGAAGATTGCAGTGAGTTCAACATCAAGCAAGCGAAGAAGACGTTCCGAACTTGTGACTGGTTGTTCAGACATCCAGTCTGCCAGATCTAGTATTAGAAGAAGAGGGACAACTCTTCTCAGCACTTTGGTGGATGTCTCCGACCAGAGGAAGAAGCAGAAGACGCACGGGTAAAGACCCTGAGTGGATACATTCACCTCAGCGAACCGCTTCTAGAGAGCAGCGGGTATCCTTGAGACACCAAAAGAAAGAAGAAGAGCTCAAGAAGATTCGATCAGTAGATTTGGAAGAACCTTCCATCTTGAGCATTATCTTTGGACAAGACAGAAGCCAATCGGGTGACCACATTTATAAAGTAGATTTTGGTATTGGTTACGCGGAAGACATCTTCTCAAGTGCGGGAGAGGCTTCTCAAGGAGAAGGAAGACTGGAGGGGATCGCTCCAGTCTTCCGCGTAATCAGTACCAAAATCAGAGGGTGACAGCAACAGTAGCTCTGACTCAGAAGACGACATTCGTGACTCAGAGAGATCTGGGCCTTCGAGAAGACCATCCCCACCATCTGGACCTGAGAGAGGAAGAAGTTGGCAGTCGCACCAGCCGGCAGTCGACATGACCTCTCACACTCGGTAGAAGTATCATCCGTACGACGATGATGCTGACGCTGATGACTTCATCACGATGTTCGAGACCATCTCTCGATCCAACAAGGAAGACTCTGATGCCGACAGACTCTGTGTATTTCTTAGTTTGATCATAGGGAAGAGAAGGAAATGGATGTGTAAAGCGTTGGATGACGAGTTAGTTATGGCCGCTTGGGCTACTCTGAAGGCAGCTTTTCGGAAGAGGTTTAGAGGAGTGAGCTATGACCGGATGACCCTCATAGAACTTCAAAGGCTCAAACGGAAGAAAAAAGAGACACTGCGGGATTACACCGAGAGGTTTGAAGACCTCCTGGATCACATCCTTCAGAACCAAAGAATATTCGGTTATTGTGCTTAGCAAGTCGTGGACTGGTACTTGGGAGGATTGTCTCAAGATATGGAATTGTACTGTAGAAGAGGAGGAGGTGATGATTTAGTAGAAGTACAAAAGCATGCAAAGCAGTATGAAACCTTGAGCATCACTCGAAATATGACGAAAGACAGAGGGAAGATCTCGAAGAAGTCGAAGAAGTCTTCTAGGAAGTCCAAGTCCACTGAAATTGATAACAGTGATTCGGAAGCATCCTCTACTTCTAAAGAGTCTACTGTCGAAAGTTCAGAATCAGAATCTGAACAAGAGAAGAAGACACGGAAGAAGAAGAAGGAGAAGACACGATCCAAGGAAGAAGTTGTACAGAAGACTCCTCAGACTCAGATCATTCAATCTGCACCTGATCCCCGGATCGATGAAGTGTTGAAACAATTTGCCGACCTGAAAGTTCATCTTCTGAACCAGAAGGACAAGCGGAAGCAACCTATGGCTTCCCGACCAAACATTTGGTGCAACTTTTACAACTCTTCTGGACACACCAAAGATCAGTGTACACAGGACCAGGCTGTTAATTGAGCAGGTTGGGAAGAAGACGATTAGAGATATCTACACGATCCCAGTGGGGAATCTTGCTATAAGATCGAGACGATACATCCATTCATCCATACGCCTCCTGCTCAATATAATCGTTATACACCTAGAGACAAGGCTAGTAATGTACAGATCAGGACGCCCTGGCAACCTTCTTCATCACAACGACCTCTAAATCCTCTTCCTGGAGCATGTAACAATTGTGGAGAGACAGACACTGGTGGTCCACCTGTCCTCATCCGAGAAGACAGATTGGGCAAGTGCCCTTGTGTGGGAATTGTAAGGAAGCATAACATTTCACAGGAAATTGTCCTCAGACCCTACGTCCCCGACAAATGATTAGATTTGCAGATACCACGCCTCCTGCAGAAGCCGCATCAGCTTCTAAACTTGAGCTAGCAGTGGTACAGCACATCACGATAGAAGAAGAAGATCCTAGAGATTGTATGGATTGTCTCCATATAGAGGAAGACGAACCAGACCCCGGGAAGTGCGAAGGAAAGGAACCTCAGCTGCAGAAGACGATTGTAGCTCAGAAGACGAAACCACTTGAGGAAGCGTCATCTTTTACTTTGGCAGATGGCACTGTGTGGAGCCCTTGTCCGGATTCAGACAGCTGGTCTCCAGAAGAAGTCCTGGATGAAGCAGTATTCAAGGTAAGTACCAGAAGCAAAAGGAAGTTAGAATCTCGTCGAAAAGAGATCAAGAAGAAGAGCAGCGTAAGGAGAGGTCACCCTCCCTGAGCGGCCTTCTTCTCCTGCTTACGACCGGGAAGATCCCAAGTACTTTGCTCACGAAATTAGACAAGAAGTTGAAGCGATCATGCAAGAAGAGCTGGAGAAGCGACGGAAGATAGTACAGCAACTTCCTCCACCGACCACGGCAGCCCCCGTCTCACGAGAACAGCTTCCAGTCGAGAGAAGACACCATTTGGATCTTCCACCCAAGGAAACAGCTCCTACATCTTCTCTGTTGGAAACACCAGTCACTCTTTTGAAGCGATCCCCTTATGACTTCTTACGAGATTTGTGGAATCAGAAGGCGGATGTAACCTTCCAACAACTTTTGGATGACAACACTGGTTACAGGAAGCTGTTACAATCTGTCTTTCGAGGATCGAGGAAGAGAAGGACAGCGAAACTTTCCCAGAGTATCCCAATCCTGAGGATAGAGCATGAGGACTTGGGAGCCCCAGAACTTGATATGGAGATCCATAATTGTCTTCTGAAGAAGGTACCCATTGATTCCGACTCCGGAGTTAACATCATGACTGAAGAAACTACGCATGCCCTAGGCTTCACTGAGTTCCAGTCTATCCCGAGAATACTTAGAATGACGGACCAGACCAGAAGATGATCTTTGGGGCAACTGAAAGACATCATTTTGCGACCTGTAGCTAAGGTTGGATATCAGGTTTTGATAGGAAGACCTTGGCTGTATGCTGCAAATGTAAATATCGATTGGAGAAGACATCGTTTGAGATTTCTCAATCCTACACCCAAGTCAGGCGAGAAGACCAAAGTCTCACTCTCTTGGATGAAGATTGGACATCAAGGTGAAACTCCCTCTACGACTGAGGGGTACATGTCAGAAGACTCAGCTGCGTCTTCGTAGCACTCAATGTATCCACAGATCACTTCTTCTGCTATTTCTACTACTTCTATAGTACACAAGTTATTCACCACAAACTCATTGCTACGCCATTAGAGTAAGGGATAAAGCTAAGAGTAGATGATGGTGAGTTACTTGATGATCCACACATGTACAAGTAGATGGTTGGGAGTCTTATCTACCTGACGATCACCATACCAGACTTGAGCTATGTTGTCGGTCTGATTAGTCAGTTCATGCAGTCACCACGGAGATCACATTTGGACGTTGTCAAACGGATCCTCTGCTATGTGAAATTCTCGATGTAATACAGACTTCACTATCGATACGGTGGACCATTGTTGTTACACGACTACACTGATGTTGTTTGGGCAGGAAGTGCCGACAAGTGATCCACGTCAGATTATGCTTTTGGACTTGGAAGTGCTACTATAAGTTGGGCTTCTAAGAAGCAACCTACGGTTGCTTTGTCATCAACAGAAGTAGAGTACCGAGTAGCAACGAACACAACATGCGAATCAATTGGCTTCGATGTCTTCTATCTGATATTGCTGTGGAATGTACAGATCCTGTTGTTGTATATACATACAACATTAGCAGCATGAAGTTAGCTAATAATCTTGTTCTCCATGCTAAGACGAAGCACATAGAGGTGCACTATCATTTCATTAGAGAGAAGGTCCTTGCAAGAGAGATTGAGTTTAGTTATGTGAGCACATGAGATCAGGTTGTCGATATCTTCACTAAGGCATTGCCTAGAGATAAGTTTGATGATTTTAGACATTGTCTAGGAGTACAGGATGTAGAGTCGAGCTTGAAGGGGAGTGTTGATATAGTCCCAAGCTCTAGTAGATCGACGGCTAGTATAAGTCGGAGTGGTTATGGTAGTTACAGTTAGTTAGGGGGTTAACACATCATTAGAGTTTCCTTTGTAGTCACCTCCACTATATATACATAGAGAGACAAAGCCTCTCTCATCTCGTTCCTATTTTACTTCCTTGTCTACTCGTTCTCTCTTCTTGGAGTGTCCTCGAAGTATCGATCTTTCTACATCTCACTCAATTATTATCCTTATCAATGTATCTAGGATCGAGGTTCTAACGATCTAAGTAGAAATGTACTCCAAGATCTGATGTCCACCCAAAGTAATCACAGTCTCCGCTTTGTTGATAACTTGCTAAGCCAAGTAAGGTGACCGATAAGAGAGATTCAATGAGAGGTAGTTGGCCGCTTCGACTAGAACGTCACTCTTCTAGCTGGGGAGGAGGGTTTGATCCTCATGCATGCTAGCATAGGATCAGACGGTTCGTCCAGAGACATATCCAAGATTAGATTTTGGGAGAAATTGAGATGCATGGAGAGAGGATTGAACGCTTTAATTATTGGTGAAGGAGAGTTAGATCGTTTGGATCATTCCGGAGTTCAAACTTGTTGTCTTTGGATCCATCGAGTTCTACAACAAATTGAAGACGATACGAAGTTTCATTGAGCTGATTGGGAGTTTTGGGTAAAATAAGCTCGTAAAGAGACGCTTATGTCAAATTTTGTTCGTATCTGACATGAGGTTGGATTGATCTTCACGATCGATGGACCAAGCTCTTTGTTCTAAGTGCCTATGCGATCAAGGAGTCTTCACCTACGCACAAGAGAAGATCGTACGTGGATTGGGTTGCTCGTTTGGGTGTGATGAGTGAATTTGAGTCGTAAGGGATTGATTTTCATCAGTATTTTTACTTCATGCAACCAAATTTCTTATGTGGTTTTACGAAGAGAACTCCAAATGGCTTGTTTGGAGTCTCATAATGTGTAAGGTAGTCAAATCTACTTAAGGGAAGAGACGGATCTTAGATCAGATGGTCCATTTTATCATTGTGCGTGGATGATGCGGACCACAGAGATGAGATTTTGAGATTTCTATGCGACAAAAAAATGGACATATCTTGGCTGTTGGATGTCGGATCTTAAGGTTCTTGGAGCCTACGGAGTCAAGAGGAAGGACTCTATCAGTTTCTGAAGACCGTTCGGCTAAAGGGAGAAATATCTAGATTTGTATTCTTCGGCTTTTTTCCTACGGGTTGGGTGTCTACTTCAGCTTTTGACACGATTCTTGCTATATCGTTAGCTACGTGACCCTCGTTTGAGTAAACACTGTATTCAACTTGCTTATCCAACACTATGCAAGTTCTTGGACTATAAAATACTGGTAGTTTTTGGAAAGCTGTACTTTTTGCTAAGCATTAGAATATATATGAGTAGATAGTGAAAAGCAGAAAGGGATGGAGAATTTTGTAGTGTAGCGAAACAGACGGATGGAGTTGATGTGGAAAGCGAGAAGAGAAAAGAAGTAGCGAGAACGGACGCATGGAATCGTTATAAAAATGAAAAAAAGAAAAGAAAGAATAGATCCGGATAAATTGCTGATAGCCTCACAATTCTATTGCAAGCATAGCTTCTTGTCTTATTTCTCTTTACTATGAAGTTCATTTGCCATGTATATTCTCTTGTAATAAAAGAAAAAGTTCTTCTCATAATTAAATAAGACAAATTGAGTTCCTTTCATGGAAGAGAATCGTTTTCAGTATTCACAAAACATGCCCGGATTCTCAAAGAGGATGGAACTCGGCATGTAACCGTAGAATGCAGCATGTAAAATTGTCGATGAAAATCATTCGTGTAATAGACACTTTAACGATTTACACTATCGATCCACTATAATATAAAAAATTATCTCCTAAGGAAGCCAGTTAGAATCTATAACTGAAGTAAAATACTCCAAACCACGTAATTATTGTAAGCCCCAACGGGTAACCTTTGATCACCAAACAATAATATCAGAACCACCAGAACCACCGAGAAATAAGAAATAACTCCCTTATTTCCTCTTATAGAGTGTGCACTGAGCAGGAAGAATATAAATATTGTCTATTTAGTTTAATTTATAACCTTGGAAACCTTTCCATGAGGAAAAGTTTTATCATGAATTAAACACGTGTACATTAATCTGCACGCGTCCTCCTCCTAGACAACTTCTTACTAGTGGACTAAAATCCTTCTTTTAGTCGAAATCTAACAATCATGATGATGCATAGATCTTGAAGTTGTAAATGAGATTGATAATAAATAACGTTGAACCTACCGGCATTAGCTTGATCAGTACAACTTGGAGTGCAGGTTCTGTCGCTTACCACTCCTTTGGCAGGGGTGCTACGTCCTATGGAAAGTTTTTACGAAACAAAAACAAATAAGAATCAGATACATTTTCGCATAATTTTTTTTTGTAAATATTCTGATTTATGAAACATATATAAAGACTTAAATATACTTAGATTTTCAAATTTTTGAGTAAAATCTACAGAAGAAGATCTAAGAACTACTTGTATTTTAATTCTTCAATCAAATTATATTATATATATTGCTGATTATATTAAATGTTTAAGGTTATAAATCTTAACTTTGTTTTCTTGTCTTTTGCTAAGGTTAGATCTGTTCCATCATGGGGTATAGCAAGAAATGCTAGTACTGACACCCTTATCCGGCAGGAACAGTTTCCCCTTCACCTCTGTCAAGGAGGTACAGAGGAAGCTCAAGCTCCCCCATCAATCTGACGATGGTAAGATTTGAACGAATAATTATACATGCAACATGGATTTTTGTCCCATGGAAGAAGAGGACAAGCGGATTAACCGCAGTAAAAATTTAGCCTTTTTCATTGCTTCATCGTTTCATAAAGCGTTGTATAAAAATAGTTTTGTTGATATAAAATGATCTAAACTTATAGTACATATATTGTGAATTGATCTAGAGAATGATGTTATCATCGTTCCTATGAACAATAAACATTATCCTGGTACCACTTGTCACGTGAAGATGAAATATAGATGCACATCAGATCACACATATTACATTTACTACAGTGACTACTGTTGACGTTAAGATCCGGTCAAGTGGTTGATGGAGTCCGACAAGTTTACAATGGAGCTTGCACGATGGGTTCTGATCTAACATGAGTATGACTTCCAAGTAGTGCATAGACCTGGAGTTGCAAACCTAGATGCCGATGAGTTGAGTCGCAACCCATGCACGAGTCAATAAAATCAAACTGGAGCTCGATTCAGAGTTCAAAACCCAGACTACCCAGTTCTCAGCAGAAACCTAAGGTATTTAATCCAAAGCATTTAAGACAGACTTAGAAAAGTACAAAATAACTATTATTCGTAAACTTAGATGGGTAGTCTAAAAATCAGAATATTATTCACAAACTTAGAAGGGTAATCTAAAAATCAAAATATACTAAGAGCACTCCGAGATAGTATCTGATTCGTTCTGATGTAAAATTCATATGTAGAAACATGAAGATATTGTGATACATGAAGTGAACTGAGGCTAAGGTGAATATGCATGCAAAGTGATGTTTGGGGAAATGAACGAAAAGGACAAATTAGTATATAGGAGAAGAAAATACGGAGCGGGGATAGTACATATCCGTGCGAATGGTCCTAAACCCAAGATGAAGAATGGACGGGAAAGAGTTTGAATGACCATTTTAGCAGAAAAAATAAAAATCTTCCGTACAGTAAGCAGACATGCTCAATGTTTGCTTACTCACGGAGCACTGTGAAATAAATCCAAAAAAATCCAAATCTATATTTAAATATCTAAATACGGTTATTTTAGGCTCTCGAAAATATAATAAATAGTCATGAGATCGTAACCCGTGAACTCTGGGAAGAAGAATGTATATGCATAGTCAGTTCAAAAGTAACCACTTCGACTTCTGAGCTTACCACAACACACGAACTATGGGAAGAGAAAAAACTTAGAAGCGCAGTGAGTTAAAAAGTAACTCTTTCTATTATAAATAAAATCTTGTATTAAAATAATAAATTAATATTTAATAACTTAATGTATTATCTAACCCTTCTAAGAAGAAGGGTAGGGAAATACATTAAAGGGTATGTATATTCTTCCTCGTCCGAACTTGGAAGAGGGTGAATATGCATGCTTAAGAACGTCAATATGATTATGCGGGAATATGTTGAGGTAAGAATTTGAACGATATACAGTCTATATATGACTTTAAGTGAAGTCATAAGTTAAAGGACTTAATTCGGCTTCATGGGTGGATGTTAGCTGTTCGAGCCCGCTAATCTCCAGCTGATAATCCAAGAGTTAGCTGGTATTCCCTGAAATGCATTGATTGACAGCAGTTGACTGGAGTGATCTAGGAGTCGGTTTTAAATCTAACTTTAAGGTAATATGACATGAATTATCTGCTTCCACTGAACTTATTGATATACAATATCAGTGTGGCTACGAGAAGTGTTCCAGATATATTTTTCCTATAGTTTTTCATTGGATCATATTTTTCTCTCTTTAACATCCATGATCAGTTTTCTTTATCTGTACCTTGGGGAGTCCTTTTTCAACACAGATAAAGTGGAAGCATATAATTCATGGAAGCATATCTAGATTTTAGTAGATTTTAGTAGAGCCTTCTTTAACATCATGATGTACTTGACCTAGCTTACCTGCTCAAAAATAGATTCTGACACATTAAATCTTCTATATCTCATTCAACGGATCCACAACCTATATAGACAATAAGTTTCCTGTGCAAGAACTCAAACTAGTTTCTTGCAAGACGTCTTTGATCCAGAGCAGTCTGGTACTACATGTATGTAGGAGAACCTTAAGCTCAATGCGCGAAAACAGCAAGAGATTAGCTCGAAAGTACTCAGAAAGGTTTGAGTCTTTTCTTCCTAGCTAGCACCTCGATTATTCCATGCAAAGATCGACAGGTTTCCTCAAGGTGTCTCCAATTCTGTTGCCCCTCCATACCTAGTATAGACCAAAGAGGCCAAATCCAGATACTACAATAGTATCAGAGAAGCAAAGGGAAAGTGCATATCCTGCCCCACGGCCTTGTACAATAAAAAGAAAAAGGACAAGAATGGTATAAATACTCGTCGTTTCAAAGGAGATTGCACGTCAGCTAGGACGTTTGATTTCGGGATGCACTTTTTGGGGGTGCACTAAAATTTAAATCACTCTTAACATTGTACAGTGAAAGAAACTAAAGCGTGGGGTGCAGTGAAAATACTTAAGACACGCCTGGTTCTTGAAGACGTCAAATTTAAATGATAAATATCTAAATTTAAAATCCTATATTTAAAATGCTATATTTAAAAAGTCTAATTTGAATCATAGGAGAAGGAAACACATGAAGTTCTGTAAACCAACATAAACCATAAACAATGTCACCACACCTGGAACTATCCGAGTATAAGGCATGAATCAAGTAGATATAAATTATAGATTGAAGTTATAATTTAGAGCTAACCCTTCCTAAGAAAACGGTTAACTCTAAATTATACCCCATGTACACTATCTAAGTGTACATGGAGTGAATATACAGCCTCATAAGTGCATATCATCCTCCACGGCCTTGTATAGCAGAAAAAGTGGGGACCGTCCTTAAAGTTATAACCTATGCCTTCATTCTGCAGTGTCAATTTAGCGTTAACGGGACCGACCGTAACGTTATAACCTCTGGTTTCATTTTGCAGTGTCAATTTAGCGTTAACTGAGTATTGAATGAGGCATGGTTGTTGATAATTTAAAAGTCGTACAATAAGATATTGAATATTCTTTCTCAATTGAATCTTGAATCATTAAGTAAAAGTGTAAGTGACCATCAAGTGTCAGCTTTTGTCAATAAGAATTAAATATCTAAATTTATATTATTAAATTTATATTACTATATTTAAAAAATAAATTTAAACACGTATGACCTGAAGAAAACAAGTTGACCTTCGGAAGGGACCTAAACCTAAACAAGTTGACCTTAACTCACATCGATTATGGGATGTGAGTTATGGGTTACCTATCTTACTATAAATCAACTCTCATTGACGAATAACGATTAACTCTGAGACATTAATTTACAATTAACCCTTTCTAAAAAAAATTAAACTTAAATTATACCCATGTACACTGTCTAAGTAATATACAGTAAAGAGTGGTTACAGTACAATGGGTGCATAGTACTATTGCCTTGCCTTGGGTTCCGTGAATTATCTCAGAGACCTGCAAGCGGAGCACTATTAAGGCTTCTGCTGGTGGAAACGGCTAAAAAAGGGCTCGTTTTGGCCTGTTGCACGCTTCAAAAATGGACAGTTAGAATCAGATAAACAACAAATTTGGAGTAGCACATTTTACATGTATCGGGACTGGACCGGACATACTGTTCATCTGAGGGGCCCAGTGAAAAGTAGGCTCCAGAATTCATGCATTGGACGGAAGCAGGTCACCGTGTTGACATTGATTCGCTGAATGTTTAAACGGAAGCAATTCTGGTGTTCTGAGCCGATCAATTATCGTACTATCAGTCTGTCCAAAGATGAAACTCGGATTCTTTGGGCAAAGAAGCGCGACGCAACGAATAGCAAACGGATGTCAAGCCGGGCTAGATGTTACCATTCTGTCCTGTTCAGTGTTCTGCTTGAAAGTCAAACCTGATCTTGGAGAATACAGAAATCCAAAGTCCGTCATTTATCTAATATGATCTAATATGATCTAATCTTCTCAGACGATGCAAGTTCCGAATCCGGACAGCCTCCATGCATATGCTTTCATTAACATTTCTGTCCATATCTTAGCTTATGCATGTTCACATAAGTAGATGAACTGTAGCTCACGTCCATCATATTAGCAGTATGGACTCTGCAGTGAATCGAGATGGGATCTCCTTGTCTACAATCATGATCATGGTAAACTGTGCTACTTCGCATGAATCGCATCTACAAAATCTGAGAGCGTGAAAGCAAGGACCACAACTTCTGTATCTGGCGGGGTAGTAATTAGGGGTCTCGCCTGTTTGTTGTGCGCAGAAAAGCTGAGGACTTACAGCTGATCCAAAGTAGACACAGGTGGATCAAAGCCGGTCAGCACTGATCATGCTATAATCAACAAAGCTGCGACTCAGAGAAAGAAAGACGAGGAGCACCATATATATGCTGCAAGTCAGCGTTACAGCAATCAATTGCAACTGGTCAGTAATCAACTTTATCAGTATATAACTTCCAAATTTCTGACGAACCTGTTACATGCTTTTGACTTCTGAGTGTCAATAAAATTGTGAGTAAGAGACTGACAGCTAATTCGATTCCTCAAGAAACTCACCGAGTCACCGTAACTGGGGCTTAAAACGCGCTGCTCCAGTAACGAAACCTGGAGCAGCAGATTTCCCATACTCAACCTGGCGCGGCGGAAGATTGCACCATGCGCAGGAGTCATCCGGAGTATGGCCTAGACTGTACGTACTTGTCAGTAAAATTTGAAATCAGGGCATGGGCATGGCCATGACAAGGTGGGGCCAGGGGAATATGCACTTGGAAACGAGAAACTCCAGAGTTGTATAGTGCTAGTAAAGCTGGAGCTGATAAGTTGTGCGCATTGTCATATCAGGGGTCCCACTCTCCACTTTTGCATCGACTTGTTGAAACTTGAAAGTTTTACGCCATGTCGTCAGAATCTGTAAGTAGCTAAATGCCAGGCCGCCCCTGGGCCCCGGCGTCGCTCTCAGCTTTGTTGACAGATAGCATCTACAGTAAGAAGAACAAACGCGTGCTTCCTACAAGTAGGACGCAGCACTTCCATCGAGGTCAACTGATACTGAGAGAATAGCTCCATCCAGAAGGGGAGACGCGTACCAAAGATCCTTCGCTGGTCTCCTTCCTTTTCACCTTGACTAGTCAATGTCCGCTCAGTTTACTGCGATAGCAAGTAAGCCTACATATAGAAGTGAGTCAGTCTTTCTTTCTGCAAAAATATAATATAATATAATATAATATAATTTCTTTCTTTCTTTCTGCACGTAGTCGAGACTCGAGAGTGAAACAACTGTCCGTGTTTACCAGAACAAAGACTCAGCACGAGTCTGATAAGTAGTCAAGACCGCGGCTGATTCTTTCTCATATAAAAGCCACGATGATCAATGAACAACCGTTAGTTCCCAGTCGGGAGCACTCAGCTGCTCAGCACCGTGCTTGGAGATCAGCACAGCAGTAATATTTATGTGTCCGCGCGCGCTTCAGGGAGAGCTCGAGGAAAAGCTGTGGTCTAACTCGAACCAGTGAGCGTGCTAAGCTCCAAAACTGAAGGCTTGCAGTCATGATCGTACTTAGCGGATTGAATCTTGTGCCACCTCGTTGACGTAGTCATTTCGTAACTACTGTATATGAGGCATGCATCGACGGCAGATGAAGTTCTACTGAACTTACATCAAACAGTTTGAGAAGGAAATCCGGCCGATTGTGTACGTGATCTTGGTAATCCTAATCTAAAAGAACAGAGTGACGTCAGACGAAGGAAGTGTGGACTGAGCTGAAATAGGATTAAAACAAGAGTTGTTCCCTTCTGACTGTTGTTTTCAGTACAAAAAGTAGTAATAAACTCTGATAAGAAACGTATTAGTCAACGAAAACTATGATAAGAATTGCTGTGAAGGGTCATAAATATTTTGACGATAAATGAAATGATTAAGAGGACAAAAACGTATTGTTACAACTAAACGAGCTTATTGTTCCATATATATGAATATGCGAGTATGAATATGAATATGAGTACATCTAATGTTAATACATCTATATGTTAAAATATGAGATCACATATGAGATCTATATCGTCTTCTCTTAACAATGTCACATTGAACACAAAGAAAGTTAGCAGACATATATTAACCTTGGCCGAATGTTCTTATGAGAAAACATTGCAAAGGTAGTTCTAACCTAGAAGAATTAAACTACCCTACAAACTAGGCTTCAGTTACTGTAATCAATGTGGTTTTTTTTCCCGGACAACGAAACTAACACTTTGCTCCAAATTACAAGTATATGCTGTGCGACAAAGTTGATGGTGGTAAGATATAAATCATGAAATATTAAAAAGATCTTAGTTTTTCTTTTATAATAAAACTAACTTTTGATTATAACTACCAAACATAAAATACTCTATTAATCAAAATATATAACATTCAAAATATCAAATAAAAACTAAGACTTTTTAATATTTCATGACCGTATCCGACAACAGTCAACTTTGACATCCAACACTTGGAGAAACACCTGCACCGCAAGTTCCAATGTTCTGCTCCAGTGTTATGCGAGAACCAAAACTCTTGGAATGTCAACCGAAAAGCTCAAACAAACCGGATCGCATGCCAGACTCAGGGTACACTGCTACGGACAACGGTAGTCAAGTGGATATCGCCAGCGTGCCAGCGCAAAACCTGTCAGAAATCGAGCCGAGGACTGGCAACACAAGAGAAGCGGAAAGGCAAATGGGTTTCTGAGGGCGGATACTACTTCTCTACATCCACATCGGCAGAGTTCCCCAGCACACGACTTCTCGAGCGATAAGCTTTTATTTCTGTATCTCCATTGATACGCTACGATAGAAAATGCTTAGGCCAGGACGGGATGGAAAGGACCGCGTACACACCGTTTCGAGGTTATGTTCTTGTTTAAATAGATACTCTGTAACACTATAACACGGCTGGCAGACACAACACGTGTGTTGCCAGACAGCCGTTGAGCACGTGCACACGAGGCGTTGGTTGCCGCGCTGATTGGGCGGCTCACGTGCACATGAAAAACAACTCTACTAGTACACCCACGCACTAAACAGCATCCGGTTCCTTTGTTTGGTTTGTTTTTAGTTCTTTAGAACTTTTTGCAGCCGTGCGCTGTTATCCTTCCACAGCTTGAGGCCCGCGGCGAGAGAACTCGACCCCCACCGCCCCGGCTACGGACGGATGGGGCTGCCAACAAGGTACTTCTTGTTAGCTAGGATCATCCGGTGCAGACCTGATGCACAAACCGAATCACAGCGCACGCTAAAAGCGTTTGTATCCGATTCTTGCCGTGAATGCTCATGCAAATCCGGTTCGCTGACACGATGGGCGGAGGATGTCACGACTGATGGAGGATAGAGCAGAGTTTCTCGTGTTGCTGCGTGTGAAAGCACAACCTTCTTGCCAGGTTCTCGGCATGCCGCCACATACGCGCACGGCATTTCACGGGCGGCGTTTGCCCGCAGGAATCCCGCGGCTTCCATATCCGCGTCCTTAGTTTTCCGCACGTGGAATAGCCTCAGGCCAGACCCTTTATGACTAACTTTATCACTTCTTGTGATCGTTTTCTGCGCAAACGTTTTTGTTTCAGCGGTACAAGTTTTAGACGTACCGCAGCTTTCTTGCATAAGTCGCGATCTTTGTGTAATCAAGAAAGCTGCATAGACTTGTGCTTGAGGTTGAATAATTTTGTTTATTACACACGAAAAAAACCTGTAATCATTACACTGAAATCTTATAGTCATACATTTTGTGAAAGTAAAGATATTTTGTCGCTGTAATGCGTCTTGACTGCACTTGAAAGTCTTGAAAGTTTTGATAAGTGCGATAGTGAATATTAATGGATCTTATTGTATTCATATGATTCAGTTTTCTCTAGAATCAGAAGATTATTCTCTCACTTTTTCCAATACCGAGCTTGCATAAGAACATTTCGCTTCACACAGAAATTGGAAATATCAAAAATGTGAAAATGAGTTTATAATAGTTCATGTGGGAACAGATTACTTGAATATTCACGAATATATGCATGCAACCTTAGCTTTCTACCGCACTGAAAGAAGAAAACAAGTACAGTAGTCCTTGTAATGGAGTTACGAGGCTATGCGTGAGCGATTCATCTGGATCTAAATTCTTTTTTCTCTTTTTTTCACAGCGACTCCATCAGTCTATTCTTTGTTAAACTTAGTGCTCGGCTTTTTATTGAGAAATGGAATCTGTTTTTGAGAAAATAGTCAACCGAACAAAAAATCCCCTCCTCTTTCAGGTTTTCACAATGAATGTATAACTATGCTAATGCATAACAACAAGCACAAGAAAAGAAAAAAAATTCAAGAAGTTGATTAGTTCTCAGTGAATATACACGTCTGCCAAATTGCAATATATATATTACAAGATGAACTTTTGGATTACGATGACAAGAATGTTTTGATAGGACTAAAATTCAGAGAAAAATTAGTTGGAGATTATTATGGAGAATCCACTATGGAAAACTCCAGGAAACATGTTGTAAAAGAACTAAATTGTTTCTAACCGAACTAAATAGGGACCGCTTGGGAATAACATATGAACTATACGCGGAATAAGGAAGTCAATAGATCTACTTTGTTTGTTCAAAACGCGGAAGAAACAGAAAAATTGTAAACATTGTGGAAATATGCAAAGCTCTTTTAAAACCCGGATATGACTACAAGTGCTCCTGGTGACCCAAAAACCGTATTTTGTCCCAATTTGGAATCTGTGAAATAAGGAATGAACTTGAAGTTAGTCACTAACTTTACAAGGCATCTCGAAATAAACTGCGTAGTGATGACAGAGATGAAGATGATAAGGTTTTAGAGAGCAAAATAAAATCTTTTCTTCAGACTCAACAAACACTAGGATGAATAAAAAAATATTCTCTTTCATGCTTTTATGTTCGTACTCAAGGTTTAACGTACAATCATAATCTATCAACCATGAAAATATATATTTGACAAAATCCTTCTACACGAAAAAGTTTCATCAATACTAAATCTTGTGTAATTACCTCGTCCATCTTCAGGTTGAGAGGTGAATATATGGACGCTCTATCTTAATACACGCAGAAATAATATCCGTGGAGTTGCTGTAAGGGTTAGTGTGTTCCAATTTCCTTGAACTCACTCACTCGTTAATATCATCCTTAGCATAAACTTTATGTGTTTTGCACATTCAGCATAAACTAAAGGAAAAGGAAACATAAACTAAAGGCGAGGCGAGTTCTGAAACGAGAACACGGAAGGTGCATTTTTCGCGTGCTGAAACTCCCCGTGCTGAAATGCTTTCCGCGGATGCGGAACCAAACCAACATTCTCGCATGTCTTTGTCTGCTGTCCGTGTTCCTTACAGTACCGGCGCAACAGACAGGGCACGGCGAACTCGACCGTCCTAGATGAAAATTACGTTGTGGTGCACACAATTTACAAGATTCACGCATTTTTGAAATTTTTAAGATTAATAACTTGTTTGTATAACTGAAGAAGCGTTGTTACTTAAAAGTATGGTTTCCTTAGAAGGAAGATGATCTTACGTTCTTTTTTTGCAAGAAGAAGTTGACTTCTTCGGAAGACGGCCGTCTTCCGGGAAGCGTCTTCTCAGTTGTATCTTCCGAAGACGGAAGACGGCAGAAGACAGAAGACGGCGGAAGACGGAAGACACGTATCTTCCGGAAGACAGCGACCGCAGAAGTCTAACCGCGTATTCCCCAGTAAAATAGTAGGTGTACCTACCATGTAGCACCAGGAAGGTCAGGTAGGTGAGGAAGGTCCGGTAGGTCGAGAACCCTTAAACTATGCGAGAAGATGCGAAGGAAGTGCATTAGCGCAGGAACACTACCGCTTTCTGCATCGAGGTCATTTTTTCCTAGAAGATCGAATTGAGAGGTGATCGAGTTGAGAGAGGTCATCAATGGTCATCTGTCTAATATTACATTAAACTGCCACCTCCTAAGATAGCATGTTCGGTTCCTACTAAGTTTGGAGAAGTCAACTTGTCTTCTGCGCTTTGCTACCTACTCTAATTGCTCGGATGTAATCTCCATTGGATCTACTCCTATCTGAACTCCTAACTCAGCTTCTGATAAGCTAGGAAGCTTTGCAATTACCTCGGGTGTCACTGAGGTGGCTTCCTCCTCGACATTCGTCGCTAGCTCTGCTGCTTCTGCTTCGGAAGACAGAAACGTCTTCTGAGAAGCTGGGTCGACTTGTGCTTCCTCGCTCTTCTGAGGCACTAGTTTGTCACTGGGAGCCATGGTGACCTCATAAGGATCCGGGGAAGTCGCTTCCTCCACTCGGAATACCTGGGAAGACAACTCTTATTCCTGTCTTCCAGAAGACATCTTGTCTTCCGGGGCTTCTTCTGGGGTCTTCTCGACTTCCAACGCTGTCACTACCAAGTAGACAGCGATGTCGAACTCCTCCTTCTCCAAGTCGGATCCGGTCCGATGTCGTGTCGGATATTGCGTGAAGGATGTCCAAGAAAACATGAGGTTCCTGGCTGTGGAGATGTTGTGTGCTGAAACAGAGACAAGACAGAGAAAAACAACCACGAAAACGAACGCTGCTATATATACACTCCAAATGTATGTACACTGCCGGTTGTTTCTCCTAAGAGCACAGAACTGAGAACCAGACCAGAGCAGTCTGTAACCTGTTTCAAAAGCCCCTAAAAACAACCCTTGAATTCCAAACCTGATCCAAAAACATCGGAGCGCAGCTCAAAGCAAGAGAAACTTCCTTTTGCTAACAAGCAGAGCCACAACAATATCACACGATCTAAACCCAAGTCCAAACCACATCCACGCAGTAGCTCTTGGCTAAAGCTAGCTACCACAAGCTGTATATAGCCAACCAGAACTCTAACGAACTCAAAAGAGCAAAATCCGTAGCGAAGAAACCGAAAAAGACCTATCTGTGAACTTCCTCCTTTCGCCGAACGGACTTCAGATGTCGATAGGGTCTCCTCCGCTGACTCCGTTAACCCAAGAAACCTTCAGATCCGACTTCCAACAGCCAAGATATCGCCGATTTTTGGTCACAGGTGACCAAACTTTCAAAAACTCCTCCCTGCGGCTTAAAACCGCACACATCGCACAAACGGATCGTCTAAACTGATATCCGTCTTCTCTGGCAGGTAGATCTAGCTACCCTGAACCCAACGAGACTCCAAACAAGTCATTTGGAGTTCTTCTTGCAAAACCACGCAAGAAATTTGATCGCAGGTTGCAAAAAATTGACATAAATCAGCTCCCTGCGGCTCAAAATTGCTCACCACACCCAAACCAACAATCCAATCTACGTGCAGTCTTCTCCTATGCGTAGATGAAGACTCCCTGATCGCGTAGGCACCAAGAACGAAGAGCTTGGCCCATCGATCGCGAAGAACAACCCAATCTCAGGTCGCAGGCGATGAAAAACCTGACGCAAGCGCTTCCCTGCGAGCCAATTTCACTCAGAATTCTCAAACCGCCCGATGAAAACTGGTATCGTCTTCAATTTCCTGTAGAACTCGATGTTCTGATCCCGATGGATCCAAGGACAGCAAGTTTGGACTCCGGAACGGCTCGAACGGTCCAACTCTCCTTCACAGGTAACTGAAAACTCCAAATCTGCTTCCTGCATCTCAATTTCACTCAGTACGCACTCCCCGATCCATCTCTTCCCAAACCGTTTGAACCTGTGCGTAGCCTGCACAGATCTGAACCCAAGGACGCCTTGCGCGCTTGCATTGGACTCCTAAATCTCCCGAACCGTTCGTTGACAGGTCGCAGACGCAAACTAGCCCCTAAGCTGCCTCCTTGTTACAGTCTTGGTACGTACGAAGTTCTCTCATTAATAATGAAGCAGGCCCCTTGCGTCTTTGATATAGCGCCTGAAGCCTCAAATACCCAGTCAGCAAGTAAACTAGGGTCTAGCTTGATTTTATCTTCTTTCGAATCGCATAACTTCTTCTCTAGATGTCCAAACGAAATAAACAAGATACCCATGGAAAGCTGACAACGAGCTCTACCCATCTATGCGATAAAAGTGAAGATCCGAAGTTGTGCCAAAAATCCATAAGCTGGGGCTTAGTTTATATTTGCCTTCTTTCGAATCGCATAACTTCTTCTCTAGATGTCCAAACGAGGTAAACAAGATACCCATGGAAAGCTGACAACGAGCTCTACCCATCTATGCGATAAAAGTGAAGATCCGAAGTTGTGCCAAAAACCCGTAAGCTGGGGCCTAGCTTGTTTTCTCCATCTTTCGAGTCCTGTAACTTCTCCACTAGGCGTCCAAACGAAGTAGATGAAGTGCCTATGGAAAGCTGACAAGGAACTCTACCCATCTATGCGATGAAAGTGAAGATCCGAAATGATGCCAAAAGCCCGAAAGCTAGGGCTTAGCTTGTCTTACCCATAAGTGTCTTTGGAGCGACAAAAGTCGAAATTTGATTTTCATGTAGGAGCCGGTCCACGACACAACACCGGTCGATGGTGCTGGGGCTTGGAAAGATGCATTTACGGGTGGCGAAATCAAGGGAAGACCATAGAGTGTCTTCACTCCCTCTATTTGCCGATCCAAGTACATGAACATGCTCTCCTTGCACTCTACCAACATCGCTCTGGACTCGTCGTCCCATTCTCTAGCTAAGATAAGAAGCTTCTTACCCGCGGTGAAGTTGAATTTCTTCTGAAGCGCTTCCACCGACTGAGCTAGCATCTCCTGCGCACGAGCTTCCGCTGCTTCCCGCTGCGTCTTCTCGGCTGCAATCTGCGCTTCTGTGGCTCCCGCAATGTCTTCCATGTCATCTTCTCCTCTGCAAGGGCGGTGATCTTATCCCGCACTCGCAGAACCTCCTGGTCACGCTGCTGTAAACGCGCCTGCAACTCCTGGTTGCTCTTCTTCAGCTGCGCTAACTCCTTGGCAGAAGCGGCTGCTTCCGCCTTGTATTTCGTTGCGAGCTTCTCCGTGGTGCGGAGGTTGGCTTCCAGCGCTTCTACCTTCTTCTGGCCTTCTTCCTGCCGCATCAGGGTGCGCAGACCAAATCCAAGCTGTAGTGGCTTCTCCTGAGCCTTCGCTCTCTTCTCGATCAACTCCATAGCTGGCTGGATCTCTGAGTGGAAGAAGGCACTGAACTCCTCCAGTCTTCTTCCCGCAGAAGATAGACTCATCTCCACGATCCGATCGGAGGTGTCTACCTTGCCTCCTTGCCTCCTTGCCTCCTTGCCTCCTTGCTTTCTTCCAGAGGCAAGGATGTCTCTTCCACCACTATGATCTTTTGCTTTTGCGCGCGAGAATAAGCTACTCTTCTCATCTTCCGGAGTGGAAGATCTCTCCCCATGGCAGAAGCGGTCCTCTTTACTACGCTTCCTCGCATCGCAGTAGGAGTATCCATCCAACTTTCGTCTTCTGGAGTCTTCGGAAGACTCCCTGGTGTTGCAAAAGCGGTCTTTTGTGCAGCTCGGGTACTCAAGGGCTCCTCCTGTGAGTCAGACTCCGATCCAAAATGAATGATCGAGAAGGAGGTGGTCTTCCTAGGTACACTCCTAAGACCCATCTTCCTTGGTGGTGTCGCGTCTTCCGACCCACTGGAGTCGTCTTCTCTCACCAGAAGCGTCTTCTGATGAGAACCTGACCTCATCTGCAGCATTAGAGTGGGAGGGGGAGTCATCGCTGCTGCTCGGTCGTCTTCTCCCGAGGTCTCCTCCTTCGTCTCATGCTGCCCTGTTGGTTCATATCTCACCAACTGATCTTCCGTGAGATCTCCCTTGACCACGTACAGGTAACAGAAGAACGGAGTAAGATGTCCTCCTACCGGGGTACCTAAGTATACCAGCTCTGTCTGTACATAAGCGTGGAAGAACGCACCCCAGTTGACATTCTCTTCGGCATACACTGCTTCCAGGAACTCCACGTCATGATCTCCAAGGTACCTCGTCTTCTACGCCTTCCCCTTAGGAAAGAGGTGAAGGAACAGCTTCGTCAGAAGACGCTTCTGCGGCTCCCGGTAAGATTCAACCTTCCAGCCGTTTCATCCCTGCCTGTCCTCCAGGAAGAGACAAGTTGTGCTTCCAGGCACATGCCACTTATTCGAGATCATGAGTAAGATCTTCTTCTCGAGCCAACAACCTCAGTTCTCAGATTCTGGTCTATGAAAGGCTCTACGCCATCACTCCTCTGTCCAGGAAGATGGTCTTCCACGAGCTACTCCTGCCTTCGCAGGTACACGATTGCGAGACGGTAATACTGCCCAAACCTCCTCCAGAAGACCCTGGTCGGTGAGGTTCCAATCCCACAGGAAGAAGTCGAGACGCAACTCCTTGATGAAGGGTTTGGCCTCGGCCAGTTCTACTGCTGGTAACACCAACCCTCGAGGATGCATCGACATACTTGAAACTCTGGTGCACTAAACCACACGTACTTACTGTGAGTCGAAGGCTCAATCCTTCTCAAGTTCTTTGAGTCTAGCTTCCACTCTCAGAAGAGGAATCTAGTCTTCCAGAAGACAGCTATTCCGTCTTCCGGGATTCTAACAGTGCTTCCTAAATAGCTCTCGTCTTCCGAGCTATATCTAAACAATCATAACTAAGCAAGACCTCGCATGGATTCCTAAGAAAACAACCCATTTTGCATTACATCCTACTTCCTAACAGAAGGTACAAGATATGCGAGAAGTAGAGTGTATGACAAGTTCAGAAGAGGGTTGCGGGCTCCTGCGATGACAGTGACCTCTGGAGAGACTCCCGGGATAGCTTCCGATTCAATAATGTTCTCGGAAGACTTCTCGAAGCCAGGCTTTCCTTCACCTGTCTCACTTGTCTTCTACTTCTTACACGCAATCTAACCTCACAACAGACACAAGACATTCGCACTCTGTTCTTCTGACGTCTCACCTCTCATACACACTCAGAAGAAGCTTGCTGCTCGGTAAGAAGACATGATCCTCGACCATTCTCTCCAGATTCTGCCAGCAAGACTTCTCATAACTCTCTTCTAAGTTCGGGAAGAAGAAAGAATAGGCTGCTATGGATCGGACAGAAGAGACCCGTAACGGACCCTCACGTCTTCTCGTGCATTCTATCAGCCTTTCCAGTCTTCTAGTCTCTCTAGGAAGATGTGGATTTGAGAAGCTTGGAAGATCGGGAGGCACAGGCCTAGTTCTCAACTTCCAACTTCTCGAAATAACAAACAACTCACCAAACCACTCGGGATTCATACCAAGCTTCTCTTAACACAAAAGCAAATCTAATCCACTCTTGACACGAATTGCACACAGTCGTCTTCCGAAGACAGTCAGGCTTTCGAAGCGTCTTCCGAAGATGTTCAGGTTACAGAAGCATCTTTCGAAGATGTTCAGATCTTCCGAAACGTCTTCTGTCAAGGTTTCGGGAGTAGAGGGATGGTAGGGTAGGGAAATTGATAGCTGTGATCTCGAATTTGAGGACGATGGGCAGGGAAGCTCGAATTGCACTCAGGAAGAAGCAAAAAGATGGCTGTCAAAAATTGGGCAGCGCTTCCGCGCCTAATGTCACAGAAGGAAAAATGTGGAGAGGGATTCAATCGATCGGTTTGCTTGCAAACAACCAGGGAAGCACGGGGGATATCAAACAAAAGACGAGAAGCGGTGAGAAGAGAAGAGAACATGGGAAGAACCTCAAACAGTCTTCTATCTGCTTCCCGAGCTGTTTTCAATCTTCTGCGTGCTTCCGGCTCTGACCCCAGCTCCAATGCGACTCCACAAAGCTGCTTCCGTCGTCAATTCCTTGCTACACCTCAATCGAACAAGACTCCACCTTCGATTCTTCTCAGCCGTCCTCAATGTCTGTTTCCGGGAGTCTCTAAAAGACTCCTTCATGTCTATGTGCTTCCTACTCTCAGCAATTAGCCCTCGCCTTCTTCCTAGCTGTGAATCGATCCTAGCTCAAGTCAATTTCACTCTGCTGGCCCTCCTCGCTCAAGTCAATCACCTTCCAACTCGATCTTCTAGCCAAAAATGAGCTCGATGCGGGAAGCGGTAATGTTTCGGTGCTAATGCGCTTCCTGCGCATCTTCTCGTGCAGTTTAGAGGTTTTTGACCTACCCGACTTACCTAACCTACTCGGTGCTACCTGGTAGGTACACCTACTTCTTACGCGGTTAAGCTTCCGCGGTTGCCGTCTTCCGGAAGATACGTGTCTTCCGTCTTTCGCCGTCTTTTGTCTTTGGAAGACACAACGGAGAAGACGCTTCTCGGAAGACGGTCGTCTTCCGAAGAAGTCAACTTCTTCTTATGAAAAAGATCGTAAGATCATCTTCCTTCTAAGGAAGCCGTAATCTTAAGTAACAAAGCTTCTTCAATTATACAAACAAGTTATTAACCTTAAAAATTTCAAAAATTCGTGAATCTTATAAATTATAGACACCACAAGATAGGACACTGGTGGTCCACCTGTCCTCATCCGAGAAGACAGATTGGACAAGTGCCCTTGTGTGAGAACTGGAAGGAAGCAGGACATTTCACGAGAAATTGTCCTCAGACCTTACGTCCACGACAAATGGTTAGATTTGCAGAGACCACGCCTCCTGCAGAAGCCGCATCAGCTTCTAAACTTGAGTTAGCTGTGGTACAGCACATCACGGTAGAAGAAGAAGATCTTGTGGATTGTACGGATTATCTCTATATCGAGGAAGACGAACCAGACCCCGAGAAGCGCGAAGGAAAGGAACCTCAGCTGCAGAAGACGACTGCAGCTCAGAAGACGAAGTCACTTGAGGCAGCTTCCTCTTTCACTTTGACGGATGGCACTGTTTGGAGCCCTTGCCCGGATTCAGACAGTTGGCCCCCAGAAGAAGTCCTGGATGAAGCGGTGTTCAAGGTAAGTACCAGAAGCAAAGGGAAGTCAGAATCCCGTCAGAAGGAGATCAAGAAGAAGAAGCAACGTAAAGAGAGGTCATCTTCCCCTGAGCGGCCTTCTTCTTCTACTTACAACCGAGAAGATCCGAAGTACTTTGCTCATGACATTAGGCAAGAAGTTGAAGCGATCATGCAAGAAGAGCTGGAGAAGCGACGGAAGATAACAGCAGCTTCCTCCACCGACTACGGCAGCTCCTGTCTCACGGGAACAGCTTCCAGTCGAGGGAAGACACTATTCTGGTCTTCCATCCAAGGAAGTAGCTACTACATCTTCACTGTTGAAAACACCAATCACTCTTCTGAAGCGATCTCCTTATGACTTCTTGCGAGACTTGTGGAATCAGAAGGCGGATGTAACCTTCCAACAGCTTTTGGATGACAACGCTGGTTATAGGAAGATGTTACAATCTGTCCTTCGAGGATCGAGGAAGAGGAGAACAGCTAAACTTCCCCAGAGCACCCCGATCCTAAGAATCGAGCATGAAGACTTGGGAGCCCCAGAACTTGATATGGAGATCCATGGCTGTCTTCTGAAAAAAGTACCCATTGATTCCGGCTCCGGAGTTAACATCATGATTGAAGAAACTGTGCATGCCCTAGGCTTCACTGAGTTCCAGCCTACTCCGAGAATCCTCAGAATGGCGGACCAGACCAGAAGACGACCTTTGGGACAATTGAAAGATGTCTTGACGGTAATTGGAGGAGTATCTTTTTACCTCACTTACATCATTTTGCGACCTGTAGCTAAGGTTGGATATCCGGTGTTGATAGGAAGACCATGGCTGTATGCTGCAAATGTAAATACCAATTGGAGAAGACATCGTTTGAGGTTTCTCAATCCTACACCCAAGCCAGGTGAGAAGACCAAGATCTCACTTCCTTGGATGAAGATTGGACACCAAGGTGAAACTCCTTCTACGACAGAGGGATACACGTCAGAAGACTCAGCTGCGTCTTTTGACATTGATGAACGATATGATGAGTTTGTGGTGAATAACTTGTGTACTACAGAAGTAACAAAGATAGCAGAAGAAGTGATCTGTGGATATATTGAGTGCTACGAAATTGCGGAAGAAGAGCTTCCAGAAGACGAAGATACCGTCTTCCCTTCAGAAGATCCGACAGTTGGTCTTCCAGAAGATAAATCTGAACCGGAAGAAGCTCCCAAACCGGAATACTTTGGTGCTAGTGAGTACAGTCACACTGAAGGAATGATAAACCCGGATGATCTTCAAGAAATGGAGGTTGCTCCTGGGAAGAAGCTGAAGCTTTCCAAGGTGATCGAGGGCCAGCAGTTGGAGGACTTTAGAGAACTATTGACAGAGTTCCAGGACGTCTTCGCTTGGACCATAGAAGACATGGAGGGCATACCTCGAGAGCTAGGAGAGCATCGCATTGACTTGCTGGAAGGCGTTGTTCCTGCACGGCAGAGGTAGTATCGGTTCAACCCGAAGTACTCGCTTCTGGTGAAGGACCAGATCGACCAATACCTAAAGATGGGAGTCATCTTCCCAGTACTTAGTAGTGAGTGGGTAGCTCCTATTGTCATCGTGCCAAAGAAGCAGACAAGTAAGATCCGAGTGTGTCAAGACTTCCGGAAGCTGAACTTGACCACGAAAAAGGATCATCATCCTTTATCATTCACCGACTCTGTGTTAGACCTGGTAGCAGGACATGAGTTCTATAGCTTCCTGGATGAGTATTTTGGGTACAATCAAGTTTCAATCAGAGAAGAAGACAAGTCGAAAATCACTTTCACTACTGACTGGGGCACGTACGCGTACAATCAAATGCCATTTGGTTTATGCAACGCACCTGCCACATTCCAGAGACTGATGATTACAATCTTCAAGGAGTATCTTCGCACATTTATGGAGATCTTCTTGGATGATTTTTGTGTATTTGGATCGAAAGAAGATCACTTGATATTTCTGAGGAAGTGTTTTTTGAAGTGTAGAGAGCATCGTTTGACTCTTCATCCTGAGAAGTGCTTCTTTGGTACGTCAGAGGGAATTTTGCTAGGACATAGGATTTCTGGAAGAGGTATAGAAGTCGACAGTGCTAAAGTAGAAGTCATCATGAAACTTCACCCACCTGCTAACCTGACTCAGTTGAGAAGCTTCTTGGGCAACGTAGGATACTACATGAGGTTTATTGACAGTATGCAGAGGTAGCAGGAAGACTTACCAAGTTGCTGAGGAAGGACGAACCTTACATTTGGTCTTCTGAGCAACAGGAAGCATTCGAAGAAATGAAAAAGCTTCTGTCGGAATCCCCGGTCCTAAGGTCACCTGATTGGGAGAGTCTTCCACATTTACATGGATGTTTCTGCTTTCGCCATAGGGATGGTATTGAGTCAGAAAGATGAGAAGAAGAAGGATTATCCTATCTACTATGCAGGAAGACAACTCAGTGATGCAGAGAAGAAGTACTCTACAACTGAAAGGGAGATTTACTCCTGTAGGAAGTTTAGGCACTATCTTCTAGTCAACCCGTTTGTCTTCTATGTGGATCATTTTTCTTTGAAACATCTCGTGAAGAAAGCAGATTCGTCTGGTAGGATAGCTAGGTGGATTCTTCTACTCCAGGAATTTACTTACACAGTTGAGTACAGGCCCGGAAGACAGCATGTTAATGCTGACTACCTATCCAGATTAGAGACGGAACGACGAGAAGATGAAGTGGAAGACGAGTTCCCTGACGAAAAGCTGTTTTCAGTTTTCGCAGAGACACTTTCATTTGAGGGGGGGCGTACCGCCTGCTTCCCAGAAGACGAGACTAGAAATTCGGATCCAGTCTTTGCGACTTCCACAGAAGAATCGATCTTCAAGGACTTAAGGAAGTTCTTGGAAGACCAACAGTACCCCGAGGGATTGGATGCAGAGCAGAAGGCTGTCTTCTTACACAAGGCAGGTCCTTACGTCATCTTCTAAGGTATCATGTTTAGGAAGGGACATGACGAGAAGCTAAGGAGATGCCTTGAGCCTTCAGAGATTAAGCTAGTGATCACGGGTCTTCACTACGAAGATGCTGGGGATCACTACGGGCTGAAGATCACAGTGAAGAAGATGTTGGACGCCGGTTACTGGTGGTCAACCATGTACAGAGACACTTTTCAGGAGATCAGGAAATGTGATGCGTGCCAGAGGATGGGAAGACCAACAGCTACTACTAGGTGGTCTCTTACTCCCATTCTTCCACTTGCTCCTTTTGAAAAATGGAGAATCGACTTTGTTGGGTCTATCGCCCCGGTGGCTAGAAAAACGCGAGCACGGTATATTTTGATAGCTACCGACTATGCTACCAAGATGGTGGAGGGCGAAGCCACAAGGAAGAACGACGCCGCAGTGGTAGCGAGGTTCCTCTGGCACAACATTATCACTCAATACGGATGTCCGCTGGAACTAGTATCAGATAGGGATACTCATTTTTTAAATGAGACTATTTTCCTCATGACCCAATACTTCAGGATAAAGCATCGGAAGACGACGCCGTACAACCCGAAAGCTAACGGACTGACAAAGAAGTCGAATGGTCTTCTATGTAATATCCTGAATAAGATAACTGATAACCATGCGTATGATTGGGACACGAAATTGCCATCTGTGTTATGGACTTTCAAGATTTCACCCAAGGTCACGACCCAGAAGACACCCTTCTATCTAACTTATGGCATGACATCTGTTGTGCCCATCGAGTTAGAGGTCCCTACTTACAGATTAGCCGTAACCGAACGTATGGAAAAAGAGAAAAGTCAAGAGCAGCGTCTTCTGAACTTTGTAGAGTTTGGAGAAGACAGGAATGCAGCTTTGGAGAAGACGTACGAAGTGCAAGCACAACGTAAGGTGAACTATGATGGCAAGCTGAAGAAGATAACCATCGCAGATGAGGACTTGGTTCTTCTCTACGACAACAGACATCTCAAGATTCTTGGGAAGCTTCATCTTCACTGGATGACTCCTTACCGAGTCTTGGAGGTCTTCATCAATAGCTCCTGCAGTTGGAAGAGTTAGATGGTACGTTGATGACCACTCGTGTAAATGGGTGGCGTTCAAGAAGTACTAGACGTAAACAGAAGTGCTGAAGCGTTGATGTTTGCGGGGACGCAAACATGTGAGGGTGGGCGTATGTGCTGTCCACAATTTACAGGATTCATGCATTTTAGAAATTTTTAAGACTAATAACTTGTTTGTATAACTGAAGAAGCGTTGTTACTTAAGATTACGGCTTCCTTAGAAGGAAGATGATCTTACGATCTTTTTCGCAATAAGAAGTTGACTTCTTCGGAAGACGGCCGTATTCCGGGAAGCATCTTCTCCGTTGTATCTTTCGAAGACGGAAGACGGCAGAAGATAGAAGACACGTATCTTCCGGAAGACAGCGACCGCAGAAGCCTAACCGCGTATTCCTCAGTAAAGTAGTAGGTGTACCTACCAGGTAGCACCAGGAAGGTCAGGTAGGTCAGGAAGGTCGGATAAGTTGAGAACCCCTAAACTGCGCGAGAAGATGCGAAGGAAGTGCATTGGCGCAGGAACACTACCGCTTCCCGCATCGAGGTCATTTTTGTCTAGAAGATCAAACTGAGAGAGGGCCAGCAGAGTGAAATTGATTAGAGCCGAGATCGATTCGCAGCTAGAAAGAAGGCGAGGACGAATTGCTGAGGATAGGAAGCACATCGAGCTGACGGAGTCTTCTGAAGACTCCCGGAAGCAGACATTGAAGGACGATTGAGAAGAATCGGAGGTAGAGTCTTGTTCGATTGAGGGGTGGCAAGACGTTGACGGCAGCAGCAGCTTGGTGGAGTCGCATTAGAGCTGGGGACGAAACCGAAAGCACGCAGAAGACTAAAGACACTACAGAAGTAGACAGAAGATTGTTTAAGGTTCTTCCCATGTTCTCTTCCCTTCCATCATGCTTCTCGCCTCTTGTTTGGTATCCCCCGCGCTTCCCTTGTTGTTTGCAGGCAAACCCATCGATCGTTTCCTCATCCTGAATTTTCCTACTGTGAAATTGGGCACGAAAGCGCTGCTTAATTTTCGACAGTCATCTTCCAACTTCTTCCCGAACTGCAATCAAGCTTCCATGTCCATCGTTCTCAAATTCGAATCCGCAGCTATCAATTTCCCTACCCTACCGCATCTCTACTCTCGAATCTCTGAACAGAAGACGCTTCGGAAGATCTGAACATCTTCGGAAGACGCTTCTGAATGTCTGAAGTCTTCGGAAGACGACTGTATGCAATTCGTATCGAGAGTGGATTGGATTTGTTTTTGTGTTGAGAGAGACTTGGTACAAATCCTGAGTAACTTGGTGAGTTGTTTATTGTTTCGAGAAGCTGGAAGTTGGGATCCAAGTCTATGCCTCCCGATCTTCCAAGCTTCTCAAATCCACATCTTCCTGGAGAGACTAGAAGACTGGAAAGGCTGGCAGAATGTGCGAGAAGACGTGAGGGTCCGTTACGGGTCTCTTCTGTCCGACTCATAGCAGCTATTCCTTCTTCTTCCCCAACTTAGAAGAGAGTTGTGAGAAGTCTTGCTGGCAGAATCTGGAGAGAATGGTCGAGGGTCATGTCTTCCCGTCATGCAGCAAGTTTCTTCTGAGTGCGTATGAGAGGTGAGAAGTCGGAAGAACAGAATGCGAATGTCTTGTGTTTGTTGTGAGGTTAGATTGCGTGTAGGAAGCAGAAGACAAGTGATACCAGTGAAGAGAAGCTTGGCTTCGGGAACTCTTCCGAGAACATTATTGAATCGGAAGCAGTCCAGGGAGTCTTCCTAGAGGCCACTGTCACCGCAGGAGCCCGCAACCATCTTCTGAACCTGTTACACACTCTACTTCTCCCAAATCTTGTATCTTATGTTAGGAAGTATGATGTAATGCAAGGTGGGTTGTCTTCTTAGGAATCCATGCAAGGCCTTGCTTAGTTAGGATTGTTTAGATATAGCCCGGAAGACGAGAAGAGCTTAGAAGCACTGTTAGAATCTCGGAAGACGGAGTAGCTGTCTTATGGAAGACTAGATTCGTCTTCTGAGAGTGGAAGCTAGACTGTGAGAACTTGAGAAGGATTGAGCCTTCGGCTCACAGTAAGTACGTGTGGCTTAGTGCAATAGAGTTTCAAGTATGTCAATGCATCCTCGAAGGTTGGTGTTACCGGCAGCAGAGTTGACCGAGACCAAATCCTTCATCAAGGAGTTGGGTCTCGACTTCTTCCTGTGGGATTGGAATCTTGCCGACCAGGGTATTCTGGAGGAAGACCACCTCCTTCCCGATCATTCATTTTGGATCGGAGTCTGACTCACAGGAGGAGCCATTGAGTACCCGAGCTGCGCAGAAGACCGCTTCTGCAACACCGTGGAGTCTTCCGAAGACTCCAAAAGATGAAGGTTGGATGGATACTCCTACTGCGATGCGAAGAAGCGCAGTAAAGAGGACCGCTTCTGCCATGAGGAGAGATCTTCCACCCCGGAAGATGAGAAGGAGTAGCATCTTCCCGTTGTCGTGTCGGATATTATGTGAAGGATGTCCAGGAAAACGCGAGGTTCTTGGCTGTGGAGATGCTGTGTGCTGAAACAGAGACAAGACAGAGAAAACAACCACAAAAACAAACGCTGCGATATATACCAACTCCAAATGTATGTACACTGCCGGTTCTTTCTCCTAAGAACACAGAACTGAAAAACAGACCAGAGCGGTCTGTAACCTGCTTCAAAGCTCTTAAAAACAACCCCTGATTCTCAACCCTGACCCAAAAACACCGAAGCGTAGCTCAAAGCAAGAGAAACTTTCCTTTGCTAACAAGTAGAGCCACAGCAGTATCACGCGATCCAAACCCGAGTCCAAACCACCTCCATGTACAAGTTCTTAGCTAAAGCTAGCTACTACAAGCTGTATATAGCCAACCAGAACTCTAACGAACTCAAAAGAGCAAAACCAGTAGCGAAGAAACCGAAAAAGATCTATCTGTGGACTTCCTCCTTTCGCTGAACGGACTTCAGATGTCGATAGGGTCTCCTCCGCTGACTCCGTTAACCCAAGAATCCTTCAGATCCGACTCCCAACAACCACGATATTGCCAATTTTTGGTCGCATGTGATCGAACCTTCAAAAACTCCTTCCTGCGGCTTAAAACCGCACACACCGCACAAACGGATCGTCTAAACTGATATCTGTCTTCCTAGCAGATAAATCTAGCTATCACGAACCCAACGAGACTCTAAACAAGTCGTTTGGAGTTCCTCTTGCAAAAGCACGCAAGAAATTTGGTCGCAAGTTGCAAAAAACCTGACGTAAATGGACTCCCTGCGGCTCAAACTCGCTCACCTCACCCAAACCAACAATCCAATCCACGTATTGTCTTCTCCTATGCGTAGATGAAGACTCCTTGGTAGGCACCAAGAACGAAGAGCTTGGCACATCGATTGCGAAGAACAACCCAATTTTAGGTCGCATGCGATGAAAAACCTGACGCAAGCGCTTCCCTGCGAGTCAATTTCACTCAGAACTCTTTAACCGCCCGATGAAACTTGGTATCGTTTTCAATTTCCTGTAGAACTCGATGTTCTGATCCCGATGGATCCAAGTACAGCAAGTTTGGACTCCGGACCGGTCCGAACGGTCCAACTCTCCTTCACAGATAACTGAAATCTCTCAATCTCTCCTTCCTGCGTCTCAATTTCTCTCAGTATACATCCCCCGATCCGTCTCTTCATAAACCGTCTTATCCAATACGTAGCCTGCACAGATCTAAACCCAACGACGCCTTTCGCGCTTGCATTGGACTTCTAAATCTCCTGAACCGTCCGCTGACAGGTCGCAAGCACAAGCTAGCCCCTAAGCTGCTCCCTTGTCACAGTCTCTGTACGTACGAAGTTCTGTCGTAATAATGAAGCAGACCCCTTGCGTCTTTGATATAACGCTTGAAGCCTCAAATACCCGGTCAGCAAGTAACTAGGGCCTAACTTGATTTTGTCTTTTTTCGAGTCGCATAACTTCTTCAGTAGACGTCCAAACAAAGTAAACAAGATGCCCATGGAAAGCTGACAACAACCTCTACCCATCTATGTGATGAAAGTGAAGATCCGAAATTGTACCAGAAGCCCGTAAGCTGGAGCCTAGCTTGTTTTCTCCATCTTTCGAGTCCTGTAACTTCTCCATTAGACGTCCAAACGAAGTAAACAAAGTGCCTATGGAATGTTGACAAGGAGCTCTATCGACTGATCCGATGAAAGCGAAGATCCGAAATGGTGCCAAAAACCCATAAGCTGTGGCTTAGCTTCTTCTCATGAGTGTCTTTGGGACGACAAGCATCGAAGTTTGAATTTCAGATAGGAGCCGGTCCACTACACGACACCGTGCGTAGAAACAGAAGACCATAGTGGTGGAAGAGGCATCCTTGTCTCTGGAAGACAAGGTAGACACCTCCGATCGGATCGTGGGGATGAGTCTGTCTTTCATGGGAAGAAGACTGGAGGAGATCAGTGCCTTCTTCCACGCAGAGATCCAGCCAGCTATGGAGTTGGTAGAGAAGAGAGCGAAGGCTCAGGAGAAGTCACTACAGCCTGGATTCGATCTACGCACCCTGATGCGGCAAGAAGAAGGCCAGAAGAAGGTAGAAGCGCTGGAAGCCAACCTCCGCACCACGCAGAAGCTCGCAGCGAAGTACAAGGCGGAAGCAGCCGCTTCTGCCAAGGAGTTAGCGCAGCTGAAGAAGAGCAACCAGGAGTTGCAGACGCGTTTACAGCAGCGTGACCAGGAGGTTCTGCGAGTTCGGAGTAAGATCACCGCCCTTGCAGAGGAGAAGACGACATGGAAGACACTACGGGAAGCCGCAGATGCGCAGACTGCAGCCGAGAAGACGCAGCGAGAAGCAGCGGAAGCTCGTGCGCAAGGGATGTTAGCTCAGTCAGTGGAAGCGCTTCGGAAGAAGTTTAACTTCACCGCGGGTAGGAAGCTTCTTACCTTAGCTAGAGAATGGGACGACGAGTCCAGAGCGATGTTGGTAGAGTGCAAGGAGAGCATGTTCCGATACTTGGATCGGCAGATAGAGGGAGTGAAGACATTTACGGTCTTCTCTTGATTCCGCCACCCGCAACTGCATCTTCCCAAGCCCGAGCACCATCGATCAGATCAGACTTGGAGAAGGAGGAGTTCGACCTCGCTGTCCACTTGGTAGTGACAGCGTTGGAAGTCGAGAAGACTCTAGAAGAAGCCCCGGAAGACATGTGTCTTCTGGAAGACAGGAAGAAGAGTTGTCTTCCCAGGTATTCCGAGTGGAAGAAGCGACTTCCTCGGACTCCTATGAGGTCACCATGGCTCCCAGTGTCGAACTAGTGTCTCAGAAGAGCGAGGAAGCACAAGTCGACCCAGCTACCCAGAAGACGCTTCCGTCTTCCGAAGCAGAAGCCGAAGCCGAAGCAGAAGCAGAAGCAGAAGCAGCAACAACAACAGAGCCAGCGACGAATGTTGAGGAGGAAGCCACCTCAGTGACACCCGAGGTAATTGCAGGGCTTCCCAGCTTATCAGAAGCCGAGTTAGGAGTTCAGGTAGGAGTAGATCAAATGAAAATTGCATTCGAGCAATTAGAGTAGACAGCAAAGCGCAGAAGACAAGTTGACTTGTCCAAACTTAGTAGGGACCGAACATGCTATCTTAGGAGGTAGCAGTTTTAGTGTAATATTAGATAGATGACCATGTGGCAGAGTAGGCAGCGCAGGAGTAGTAAGGTGGATGGCTAATTAGGAAGGGGAACTGCTTGCATGTGGGGTGGCAGCTTTCTAACATCTCTCCCTGGTTGTAGTCGAGGATTGGAGGAGATTCCCTCTGCGCCTCAAGGCAGATGCATAAGTAGGATCACAGTGCAGATTTTCGTAGACACATATGCCTCACTGTGAGTAGGAGCATTTTATACACACAGCACAGGAGGCGCATTTGTGCACACACTACTGTGTGCACACACACTACACCCGATGTTAGAGACATACGAATAGATTGGGATTACACCGGAGGGGTCTACATGCTCGTTGCCATCAGTGGTTCGAAGATGTAGATGGAGGTAGTGGACAATTTAGGAGCAGGAAACGGCATCCTCGTGTAGTCTTGTTGACTAAACTGGTGTGTCGAGGAGTAGGAGCAAAAGTAGAGGGAGTGAGCTTCCCAACACCAATGTGCCTTCTTCTTGAGAAATGGATTGCTGATTTGAGTGCAGAAGCTTTGCCTGTGTCTTCTGGGTGGTGGATTTCCTTGGATTCTCTCTCGATTGTGCATGAGAAGCATTCTTCTTGAGTGGCGATGACTGTCAGCAGTTGTGCAGATTTGCAGCTTGGCTCGTCTAGTGGAACACTTCGGATTCACGTACGGACGGTCTTATGGATAAAAGATCTTAGAAGATAGAGTAGTCATAGCAGCGAGAGAAGAAGAAAGAAGCCTTCTTCTCACAGCAAAAGACGACATCCTCAAGTAGAAGACTGTGTAACTGTACGCATGTTTGTTGTCTTCCTCCCCAAACTATTACAAGCAGGGATGGCTTGTTAGTCAGGATCCGGACTAGAAGCCTGTCGGAATCTTAATTTCTCATTTCTATCTTGTTTCTCTCTTGTTTGGATTTTCTCTTCTTCTCCATCTTCCCCATCTTCTTACCTTCTTCTAGTGAGCTTCTGAGACTTCTATTGAGCTTCCGTGAAGGTGAATGTCATTGTAGTGCTGCAGGAAGACCATTTCCATAGGCAGAAGCTTGGGAAGGGTACAGGGGGCATACACCCTATGATTAATCTAACCCGTTGGAATGAGAGAGAGTAAGGTGTAACAGACGTTGCTGGTCGACTTCTACGAAGCAGGAGTAGTCTTCTGGAGGTGTGAGAAGCCGAGTTGAACCCCCAGAAGTCGAGAATTGTTTCGGAAAGACGATACTGAGAAGACCGGAAGAAAGTGACCTAGAAGCAGGAAGCGTCTTCTCGAGCTTCTCTGTAGATAGTTGTGTGATATGTTAGTTAGTAGTTGTTTGTTTAGGTCCAGGGCACCTTCTGAAGGGTCTGGAAGCCGTGTGGTTTAGTGAGAAGACAGGATTTCTAGGCAAAATCCGTGTGTTTGTGTGTTTGAACAGATCTTAGAACTTAGAGCAGTGTTACTTGTGCAAATCCTCTGTAGGAAAGATATCTTGTATACTAAATGGGCAAAAGGAGTAATCTTGTGACACTACATACATCATAGATTCATGTCTTCCGAAGGATAAAACAATTACATTGTCTCACAGGTGAGCACTGTGAGGGTCTGAGCCTCGATTCCCGGATATCTTTTGGAGCTGCGTACGTGTGTGAGCAGCCGACGAGTCTTCATGGCGGCGCGTAATGAGAAAATAATACGTGTAAAAGTTAAAATAAAAGATTCTCTAACGTCTAGAAGGTAAAACTCCATAGTTTATCTAACAATAGTTTTGTTCAGAGTGAAAGTGACACGTAATGAGAAAATAGAGAGTGCGAAAGGACCAAGCAGCCAATGGAACAAATGGGATCATGATATATTGCGTGAAAATCTTTCCTCAACATTCAGTCATGCAAATGTAACAAAGATTATGCGCTGGTGGAAAAATTTGTACACGTCTCTTAGCTCTTCAATCAAGCACTTAGTGGAACATAGAACCCTTAGTGGCACTTAGTTTTAATCACCATCAAACTGAGATCAGTGAGAAAGTTTTGTTGAAGACGTCAAGCGGAAGAGGTTGTAAGAGGTCTCCTTGAGTGGAATGGTTGTACACATAAACAAAGAAAGAATTAGATCGTCTGAGAAAAACTGGGATCAAGTTCTCACTCAAAATTTTGAGAGAAGTTGCCATTGATCTCCTCGGGACATCTGAACATCCTGAGTTCACTTTCGCATGTGTAGAAGATGAGAAGCTGATAAAAGAAAAGATAACTCCATGATGAATTCAACATTTCATGGAGTGCAAAAACATTGTTGGTCGACCCCAGACAAGAAAATTTATGATCAATCTCGAAAAACAAGCCCACATTGACAAATCAGTTGCTTATCACATGGGTGTGCTAGCAAGAGAGATTAAGTGGTGTGTTCTTGACAAGAACTTTATCAAAAATATGGATGAAATGCACTTTATCGTCAATATGTATAACGGTAGAACCTTTGATTTTTATGCTAACAGTGACGTCAAATACATTGGCGTTGTCTCTAGAGGATAAAAGAATCACAATGGTGGTGCGTATTACAGACGGATCTCAAGCAAAGATCGAGGTCCATTTCTCATTTTTCAGAACAAGAGTTGCTCGTATCCAATAAAAAATGTACATGATAACAGAAGTCTGTTACCGTACATGACAAATGATGTATGGAGACAACGGGTACAAGAACCCATAGCTCAACAAACAACACATAATCAATCAAGGTCATATGGATCGATAATTTCAGTGGTCACAACGATACATATGTTGTGATTGAAGCTGCTACTAATATCAACGTCATAGTTAAAAAATTGATAACATGTGCTATTGATAAAGTGCAGCCAGTCAATTCATCTGTGATTTCAAAAATCAAAGACAAGTGGACTGCTGCATGGGAGAAGCACAAGTTCGGAATGATCAAACAAGGTATAGAAGAAGGCCAGAATTCAGGTGCGTTGAGAAACCAAAGATGGCATTTCTTTCTGAAACTTGCTGTCGCATCTGTTTGAAAGACAATGCGCAGAGAGACAAAAATGACCGTACGTATGCACATAAAGCTATGATTGGATGTGATCTTTCTCTTGACATCACGGGACGTTGGCATGAAAACAACTCACTCTAGAGTTGCAGACCATCGTTACAAGATATAAGAATCACTTTGACAAGATCTATGATTCCTGAATAGGAGCATGACTGCATGCATGTGTATTTCTTGAAGAACACTTTGTGATAGTGTGCTATTCATAGTCTCGTCTAAAACATGCAAATAGACTAGAAGTTCAACTACTTTTTGTTTAGATGTCTCGTGTTTTCTATCGGACCAAGAAAATCTAGTATCGCATTATCAAACTCTTTGGATCCACTGTTTATCTTTATGAGAAGATATGAATCGATAGAAAGCAATGCTCCACTTGTTAGACACTCTTCTATTCGTTGATACCTGACGTCATTTGGTGATATACCACCAAGCTGTAATGTATCCACTTTCTTTGATCAAAGTTGTTTCATCAACAAAGAGCATATGTATCTGTTCGACGTTCATGCTTATATCCGCTGATGACTTGATTATGTTCTCATCCAGCAATTTGAATTTTGTTTCTCATATCTGTACAAGTAGAAAGTGAGATGAGAAATGTAGCTTCAAGAGAACTGTAATACAGTTGACTAACTCATTGACTCACAAACTGCAAAACTTACTTCTAGACGTTTCTTGCTCACTCATTCATGGATGAAAATATCATGTATTTCATTGAAAATATTCCTTTTCTATGTTGTTGACTCCAAAACTCATATTTGAGATCGACGCATCTGTGTTTTTTCCATATTCATGACCTATGGCAAAAAATGAACTAATCACAGAAGATAGAAAGAATGTCCAGAATAAAAACTGAATGAATTCAGAGTGATTGGTTTCAATTTTTTTTCTTAATAATACTTCTCCTGACACTATTTCAGTGTAAATATAATTAATATGTATCACACTAAATACACTTTACTTTTATTAATGTGTATGACACTAATAACACTAATAACTTCGAGTACCCCCTCAAAATACCCTTGCCGAATTAGTATCACTCACCCTAAATACGATAGACGTGTTTATCTAAGTATGCAGTGGACTTCCACGGTTCGAAAAGCACGGGTAGTCAGAGACACACATAGCAGTGACGGTAAATTCAAATTATGTAAAGGAGTTACAAGCGTGCGAGATGGATCGAGAGACGAAAGCAGAGGCACCGATCAAGGGAGGCGCGAGTTGAGCGATGGTGGAAGCAAGCGCACATTTCGATGAAGAATTGAGCAAATATGGTGACCTTGATCGAATCCGATTTCCGTACGGAGAGAAGAAAATTTCAATGTGCCTTCTGGCACACGCGATCATGCGACTGATTTGACCTGGCACTCACAGCGTGATGGTACCTTTCGGCACTCGTCTTGTGTTTCGAACAGGACTCAATTCTGTTCCACCAGTGACTGTTTACACCTGCGCGAGACTCCGTTTCCACTATCCGGGAGGTGAAGCGCAAGTTCGCATCTGTTTCGGACAGGTCCGGTCTTTCAGCTTTCCGCTACGGACAGTATGGCTGCCTTCGCTAGGACTGTTAATCTTCTTCTCACATTCATCTTCTTTGACCGTTCCAGTTTTATGAGTTCAACCCTTCAGTCGTCTGGATCCGCAGATGATCGATGTACTTCATCACTCTGATGTATTTCTCAACTTTTCAAGTCCATGGCGAGTTGCTGCAGTCCATACATCTTGCATTATTTAGCGGTAAATGTTGATATATTTGAAGGCAGTAAACCGACCAAGCTAACCTCTATGAAGTTTTCATGAGACTAATTCTAGGTGTTAAAAGCTCTTGTTAAGCCTGCAGGGTGTACACGAGCCTTAGTCAGACTGTAATTTTGACCTTTAGTCCTTATGAAGCTTGCGGAGCCCTTAGGGCCATTAGTTTCCAAAGCACACGATGTTGTGTCTAGTTATCCCCAAACAGCTTTACTAGCCGGACAATCTACTACAGAACTGTATCCTGAAGTGCTCCTGAAGCGTGTCACTTTGTTTCGTGGTGTCAGGCATGTACACCATCAATGCAATACATGAGACGAAGGTTTACAGCATAACGTAGTCACTGCCCTACGTTACTCCTTCAAAAGAAGGAGAGACTAGCTCTTTGTTGTGACTGACTAGGACTGGCCTTTGTAGAACAAAATGTACATGAAGTCACTACCTGCGTTACTCCTGCAAAAGAAGGAGACTCACTCCGTGTTCTGCTTTCTGGCTTCAGACCCAACTTGCAAGAATTGCCGGGACTAACCTTTCTATAGGAGTTAATTCTACAAAAGCTGACTACAAGCTTCGCTATTTTCACAATCGATCGCACTATTGTCCATGGCATAGAATAAGTATGGAACTTTCAAACTTAAGCGTCCAGTCCATGCACATTCAACAGAAGTACAATTAGTGAGTAAAAGAGTTAAGTGCACTCATTTTATAACAATTTCGTAGTGAAAAAAAAATTTTCCTGCCTGTTTCTGCATCAGGAGTAAACAACCCTGTTCCTACAGCAGTTCGCACAGTCTTCGTAAATAATGCCAAACTACAACCATGATGCCAAAAGCATTCCATGTGAGCTGCTACTCTTCGTCTCCCGCCTCCGAATCAGGACCAGGACTGCACTCCCGCCTCGACTACACTGTCAGAAACGTACACTATCCATTGCCGTGCCCGTGCTGGCACCCTCGTAGTCGTTCTAGAACTGCGATTTCTCATCAACTTTAACAGCCGGGAACCAAAACCGTCCGTAGCCGGTAAGCGGATTGAGGAAGACAATTTCAACTTTGGGGGACTGAGTAAGATGGTTTCGAGGAATGAAGAAGAAAATAAGCTGTCCAACGACAATTTTGTTTAGAGTCGTGTAGCCGTGTAATTGTCTTTGTATCGCTTTAAGTATTTATCCTCTTGATTTTTTATATTGTTAAAAATTATAATGAAAATTTATTTATTAAATTTACTTATGATTGAAACAGACATCCGAAATGAACAGAAGATAAAGACGCCCGTGAGCGCTTGACCACAACTACAACAGTCATCCGCTAACGACGAATATTTGCGAAAAATTTCAGCTTTGACACACACAACACTTTTAAACATATATATATTTAAAAATAAAAAATAGACTCATGAGATAATGAGTTGGCATATTTCATCACTAATAGACGAGTAGGTGTCACCTTCTATCTCCTTGAAGGGGATATAGCGAATCACGCGATACAATTTAGGACAATCGACCTCTGTACTATACTAACCATTTGCTTGGGTATATAGATCTTTCAGATTTGCTTTGTTAGTTTCTATCACACCTCTTTTAACAAAGTATGTTAGCGATCACCCCTCTGACTAGATATTGATTATGAAACCAGTCATTTTTGCTATGTTAGTATTTTTCCGAACTGCAACACATTGTTTTCTGAACTTCAGTTTCTAGAACATGTATCGTCTAACATGTACATTATTATTTAAATGATTTGAATGATAGAGATATACGATTTCAATGATAGAGTTATTTAATTTTGATCAAAAATAATAAAATTAACGAAATCGTAAAATAACTATTTTTACTGTCGATTACCCATCAAAGGTGTGATAAACCCTAACAAACCTAGTGGATGTGTTAGGGTTATCAAGCAAATCAAGCAAATCTCTGATAGATGTTGCATCCAAGTTTCACAGCACTCGATTTCCAAGTTACTCCAAGAGGGGAGAATAGGAAAAGGTTTGTGGTTCAACATGTGTTACTAAAACCAGTCAGAAGAAGCAACAATACAATTCATAATTGAACCAAGTTTATCTCAAAATTGTAGGTTCTTTTGTGAAATTCACACATGAATAAACATTTTTCGTCTACATTACTGATACGGAAGCAATTTTCTTCGACCAATGAAAATGTTGTTCCGAGTATCTTGAATAGTGTGTTGGTAAAAGATATGCAAGTGTAGAGTTTTAAAATCAAGTTTAAGGTAGGATTTATTTTAAAAAACTGTTTCAGATAAACGTTAGTAAGATGAGGTTTAATGTTAGTTTTGAAGTCAGAGTAAGTTGAGTGAGATTTAACTTGAATTAAATTTTAATATAATTTGAGACAAGTTAAAACCCAAGTCCACTATATATATTAACCAGGAGGACTTCATTCTGCGGGTGTGCAGTTTGTGAAGAAAGAAATTTAACCGTTATAATACCCAAAATATATTTACTGATACAGTTTTTTTATGAAAACAATATCGGTTTAATAGAACCCCGACGACCGATCGATCATTTGGAGTAGAGATATGAATTTTTCATTAGTGCTGATGGTGTAAAAACAAGCAAATATGCATCTCAAATGAGTATGCGAACAAAGCGACACAAAAGGAAAACCAGACATATAGGTTTGAATTTTTTTTGAAATGATTCGCTGTACATGATCATTTGGTAAAAAGTGTTTTTTGAAAAAAATGAAAATCTATAAAAGTGCTCTATGCAGCAAGCAAACATGCACAATGTTGCTTACTGCAAAGATACAAGACAAATCCAAATCAAAATCTATATATCAAAATTTAATTTACTAAATTTAAATAGTTTTGAGCTGAACATAACACATGGACTCTGGGAAGAGGAAAAACCTAAGCACAATGACTTCAAACGTAACACCTTCGACTATAACTAAAGTCTTGTGCACGAATATAAATAATCTTCTTTTAATACATATTAATATATGAACTAACCCTTCCCTCTGGAAGGATTAGCTCAGAAATTAATGGCATGCATAATACCTCCCCATCTGAACGTGGAAGAGGTGATTATGCATGTTTTCCCAATATGGGAGTCGGGGAAAAATAGACAGACGAGGGAGTGGGAGGCAGAAAGCTCTCAAAGCAAAAAAAAGCATAACCGCCTCGTTGTGCTGGAACATAAAAGTGCGAACACTAAAGTATGAAAATCTTACCAAAAAGAGTTTCATGTTTTTAACACCAAACTCTTTCTCGGGTGAAGCCTAATATAATATGCATGCAAGATTGACTTCTGGGTATTTTTTCTCGTTTATTGTTATCAAGAAAATATATAACTATGAAATGAAAATCTTATATTATTGAGAAGTTGAGAAAAAATTCAACAAATCTCTAAATATTCAATTTACACTTACCTAGAGATGCAAAAGATCTTTACATAACCCATAAGGCAAGAAAGATGAACGAACGAAAATGGATATGAATTGTCCATGTGATGAAAAATTCACCATGTACGTATTTCACAAGCAGACTAAGGTGTGAGAAATCCGAGGTCTGAGAGTATTACGTCGTCGAGGTCTTCATTGTTGTGTCGTGGACCGACTAGCGTGTGAAACCACAGGTCTTAGGAAAATTATTTTCACAACTTACTGCAAATATATTTCCCAACGATTAATTTTTTGCGGCAATTCATTTCTAAAAAGATGATTTGTGCATAGTTTGCTGTGATTGACAACGTCTATGTCAATCAGCTCGGTTTATATAATTTATGATTTAGCTCATCACTTTGATAAAGGATGCAATTGCGAATCACGTCAATATTTGGGATCAAGATTTTGTGAGCTTGAGATTGACGATAAAGCAAGTTTCAGACACCGTTGAGGTTTCAACCATAAACAATGTTGACTAGAGATCACCGGATGTTGTTTTATATGACTCCGTCGACACCTAGTAGAGCTAGAGTTACATATACATGTGCCATCAGAAACATTATCATATGGATAACGAGCTTTATAATTACTTGTTTTCTCTTTGAGATGTACAGACAGTGTACGAGAGATTACCGCATCAAAAGACTCTACTCAAACATAAGCAAGAAGATCTAAAGATTCATTTGATCATAGGGTATCCATAAAAAATAATTAGATGTTTCATCAGACTTGTTCATTTTCTCTTACAAGCATTGGTACAGTGTGAGAAGGTCTTCCTACATGTTCATATTATCAGATTGTATCCTTCTATCCATCTTGCGACAGCGCACGGGGAGGTCTTCCTGCAGGTACATATTATCCATTTGTATCCTTCCATCCATCCTTGTTGTAGCGCACAAAAATATCTTCTTGCATGTACATATTATCTATTTGTATTCTTTCTCATGACACCACATGCATATGGATCCGAGAAGATCTTAGTGCACACATATTATCCATTTGTATCTTTCAACTGGCAGCTCATGAGAAAGTCTTAATGCATGAACATATTATCCATTTGTATCTTTCCACCCATCCTCGTGGTATCGCATGAGATTGAGAAGGTCTTCTTGTAGGAACATGTTATCCATTTGTATCCTCTCACCCATCCTCGTAGCACCTCATGAGAATCTGAAAAGGTCTTCTTATAGGTACATAATATCCATTTGTATCCTTCAACTTGCAGCGCATGAAAAAGTCTTCGTGCAAAGACATATTATCCATTTGAATCCTTCCATCCATCCCCGTGGCAACACATGCATATGGATCCGAGAAAGTCTTCTTGCAGTTACATATCATTCATTTGTATCCTTCAACTGCCAACGCATGAGAAGGTCTTCTTGCATGCACATATTATCCACTTGTATGCTTCCACCCATCTTCGTGGTACCGCATCACGATCATGCTTGTTGAATATAATTATCAAATTCTTCTTTTAGTTGATTCTCAGATTCTAGATCAATCTTTGTTTGGATATAGTTGCAGAAAGGCATGACCTGTGTATTAGTAACTCATAATGAATGCATACCAAATTGATCATGTTTACTGTACTTTGAATATCTCCTCAAGATCGATATCTAGAGTTTGTTGAATAGTAGAATTCACACTAATGAAACCTCAAGAACAGATTTGTTTACTTAATAAGAATGATCTATGTACTCTTAACACATCAATACGTACATTATGTACTTCCATCGATCATATGCATAGATCGAAGAAAGTACATACTTTCATCAATAAATTTGACTTGTATCCATCTTATGCTTGATAGCTAATGTCTTCGTTGAAGATAATACCACAAAATTGAGAAACAGACCTGAGTGATATGTAATATGCACCAAACCTTCTAAAACAAGTCTCTGAATCTCAACCTAGATCCAAAACTACCGAACTGTAGTTCAAAGCAAAAAAAATATCTTTGCTAACGAAAAGCTTTGCACCAGTATCGCACGATTCAAACCCAAATCCAAACAATATCCACGTACAAACCCTTAGCTAAAAATAGCTACCACAAGCCATACATAACCAACTAGAACTCTAACAAATTCAAAAAGATGAAAACCGTAGCGAAGAAATCAAAGAAGACCTATCTGAGGACTTTCTCTTTTCGACAAATGATCTTCAGATATCAATAGGGTCTTCCACCTTGAGTTCGTTGGCTCCAAGAACTCTCAGATCTGACTCTCGACAGGTGAGATATCTCTGATTTTTTGTCGCAGATGATCGAACCTCCAAAAACTCCTCTTTGCAGCTTAAAATTACGTACATCCGCAGAACAGACTCTCTGATTTGAGATCTGTCTTCTCTGATAAATAGATTTGACTATTCTAAATCCAAAAAAACCGTTTGGAGTTCTCTTCGCAAAACCACGCAAGAAATTTGATCACAAGAAGTGAAAAATTGACATAAGTCGTTCCCTTGTGACTCAACTTCACTCACCATGCATAACACAACAATATGATCTACGTACAATCTTCTCCTATGCATAGATAAAGACTCCATGATTACATAGACACCAAGAAAGAAGAGCTTGGCTCACTGACCGCGAAGAACAACCCAACTTCATATGACATAAGCGTCTCTTTGTGATTCAAATTTTCTCACATCTCTCAAATCGCTCGATGAAACTTTGTATCATCTTCCTTTCCTGAAGAACTCGGTGTTTTGATCTCGATGGATCTAAGGACAACAAGTTTGAACTCCGGAAGGATCTAAACGGTCCATCTTTCCTTTGAAGGTCACTGAAGCACTTCAAATTTATGTCCCAATTTCTCTTAGAACACACTCCTGATCCGGCTCTTCAAGAACCATCTTAACCAGTGCATAGGCTGTACAGATCTAAACTGACACCTTGTGCACATGCATTGGACCTCTCAATCCTTTGAAATGTCCACCGACATGTTGTCATAGAGCGTGAAGTTTGATATGAGAATACACGAGGTATCTGACTGTAGAGAGATACAACAAGACCTTGGACCAACTCGATGAATTACTAATGTCTTCAATATCCAATCTATCAAGCTTTTGTCTTGATTTATATTGATCTAACTTGACCTCAAGTGTAACACGCGTGCACGCCACAACACAACTGTGCGTTCAATCTTATTCTAAGTACAAGAAGGATTCATATATGATAAACATATACTTTAGATCATAGAAGCACCTTCAAACAATCCCTTAGGTCTGTTTGTGCACTAGAAGTACCCTCTTCACTATTTTTCCTCAATAAACTACTTAAAATGCTCAATTTTGACCTTCTACGGTTCATTGATATGAGCTCCATTCAAGATGAACCTACAACAATGGATACTCTACTGAACAAGCTTTCCAATGATACTGGTAACACATTGATTAGATCAAGGTAACTCCTACCACGATAGATCAAAATAAATAATTTCTAACACTTCTCACCCGAAACGTCTTAACCTTTCTTCCTAACCCTTATGTTTAATCTAAGTTTTGAGTGATCAAACAAACTCCAAACTAAGCATGCAGCATACCACTAGAAATCTTGTCTTCTAGAGCTTCCAACAAGATAAGGGATGCATGCAACAAGCAACCATTGAGCCCGAAGCGTGGTACCGAAGACAACAGTATTGTCTCGATCCTCAGTCTCAAGATCAGACGCAGACGTGAACAACAGAACCCTAGTGGACTTGTGCTAGGTTGAGAACGTTGGGAGTAAGACTAACGGCTTGGTCGACAAATTGAGAACAGATGAACTCTAAGCGGTTCTCTTGACCTAGGTTGAAACATTGGGTTAGGGCGTAGGGGTCTATTCCAGGGGACCCTAGACGAATGCTGACCTAAAGGGGGCAAGTCATAAAACATATCGAAACGTAAGTTTGAGACGTGGGTCCGAGATGTGGATCCAAAATATAAGTCCGAGGCGTAGGTCCGAAACTTGGGTCTGAGACGTGGGAGCAGGATGTGGGTTTGGATGCTGGTCCGAACCACAAGGTCCCAATCTGGGACTGGACCACAATTTCTTGAAAAACTGCTAAGTGTTGGAACTCCAGCGACGTTTCAAGTTGTGTACCCCAAAGATGCAGCAACTTTGATCCTATTCTAAATACAAAGGTGGAGTTTACCTTAAGAGAGATTTTGGACATTGCTGAGCGTGAGTTTCATGATGTCATTATTGACATCATCAAATAGAAGCACAGATTACGAGTGAGACTGTTTTATCACATGCTTTAGATACTAAGATGTCAATGGGTGAGGAGAAAGAACTTGCAAACTATAATTTACATTCTTCAAAGAATAAAGAGATCGAAGACATCGAGTACATTTTGAGGATGAAGAGGAGGATGAGAAGCAAAGCTCAAGTCATTATAGTCACAGTCACTATGTTCGAGCTACGACAAAAACATTGACGAGAAATGAAGATTTGGATGAGCCGATGGTTGTTCTGATTGATCGTGGATCAGAAATCAACATCATGTCGAAAGAGTTGTACAAGAGGTAAAAGTGAAAATATCGATCCAAAATGTAGGTCCGAAACTTGGGTCTGAGACGTGGGAGCAAGATGTGGGTTTGGATGTTGGTCCAAACCACAAGGTCTCAATCTGGGACTGGACCACAATTTCTTGAAAAACTGCTAAGTGTTGGAACTCCAGCGACGTTTCAGGTTGTGTACCCCAAAGATGCAGCAACTTTGATCCTATTCTAAATACGAAGGTGGAGTTTACCTTAAGAGAGATTTTGGACATTGCTGAGCGTGAGTTTCATGGTGTCATTATCGACATCATCAAATGGAAGCACAGATTACGAGTGGACTGTTTTATCACATGCTTTAGATACTAAGATGTCAATGGGTGAGGAGAAAGAACTTGCAAACTATAATTTACATTCTTCAAAGAATAAAGAGATCGAAGACATCGAGTACATTTTGAGGATGAAGAGGAAGATGAGAAGCAAAGCTCAAGTCATTATAGTCACAGTCACTAGGTTCGAGCTACGACAAAGACATTGATGAGAAATGGAGATTTGGATGAGCCGATGGTTGCTCTGATTGATCGTGGATCAGAAATCAACATCATGTCGAAAGAGTTGTACAAGAGGTAGAAGTGAAAATATTGACACAAAACATGGGTGGGTCATAAAGGTAGCAAACAACACAAGATGAGATCTATATGGAGCTTGTACAGATGTTAGGGTGCGGATAGATAATGTTTCGCGCACCTACCGCCTTGTTGTGCCAGCGGAAGCTCTTGCTCAGTAGGTCGCGAACTTTACACCGCTAACCTGCAAACACAATCACAAGTTAGCGTCCATGCACCACTTACCTTATCTCAGTTTGGTCCGGACCAGAGCCGGACCGTCTCCCTATTCATCAAGCTCAGCTGTTCCTAAGTCCCGACCTAGACCCGCCTAGGTCGGTCTCAAAACATGAGCAAGTCACAAGATGACTTGGGACGGACTTCCCATAAAGTCCAGGGTCCTAAACGGTGCCTCCAGCACACCTAGCGGCCCAACCGCCCGTGATGTCCATCTGGGTCTAGGCTCCCAAATGGTGGTCTAACCCGCCGACTCGTTCCCTAGTCTTGCCCCAGCCCTTACAGCGTTCCCAAGTCCAAACGTCCAAGTCTGGACGGGAACGTGCCTTGGAACCGGCCCAGCCATCACCTCATGCCTCCAGAGTCCATCCGTCGAACCTTGGGGTCGGGTGACTCGTCCTGGCCCACCCAGACATCGAGCCCCCCTCATATATACTTCTCGGGATCGGCGGCTCCGCCCTCCTCTTTGGTCCCTGAAAATTATACCACAACCCAATTGTGTTTCGGCCATAATTTCCAGCTCGGAGGTCAGATCGAGGAGTGTTATATATCACTGAAAAGCTCTCGCCGAGACCTTTCCAATGATACCTCACTCGCCTCGAGATCTTACGTGGAGCTCCGTCCATGACCTAAAACGTCCTTGGAGCTCCAACACTTAGTCATTTTCCGAGAATCTATGGTCCAGACCCGGACTTGAACCTTGTGGTCGGACCAGCGTCCGAACCACGGTCCGTCTGCGTCTCGGACCCACGTCTCGGTCTTGCGTCTCGGACTTACGTCTCAGACCTATGTCTCAGACTTATGTTTCGGTCCGTTCTCAGACTCGTCCCCTTAGGTCAGCGTTTGTCCGAGGTCCTCTTGGGGTAGGCCCTTATGTCTTACCCAAGGTTCCAACCTTGGTTCAGAGAACCACTTAGGGTTCATCTGATCCCGACTTCTCGGCCAAGCTGTTAAGTCCTACTCGCAGCGTTCACAACTTAGCGCAAGTCTGCTAGGGTTCTGTTGTTCGCGTCTGCGCCTGATCTTGAGAATGAGGGTTGCGACACTCACCCCCACTTTGGAGGTTGATGCCCTCATCAACAATGATCCTTTAAGTTAACAACAAGTTCAAAATGGGTAGCCAACCCCTTGGCGTCTGAATTGCGTTCAGGTAGCTAACCCGCAATTCTCTTCTTGGCTTGAGTCTTAAGTTGTCGCTAGAACACTTAGAAAATTCCAACTAGTCTTGGGAAAAGCCTTACCTTGCGCAAAAAGCCTTCTCTAGGCGATCTGGGCCATCGGCCCAGATCGCCTCAAGTTGCTACTCGTATGGTTCAACGTTCCTTCACTCCTCGCTGGAAGGAGATGTCATCATCTTGCTAACGCCCTTGTTGTCCTTGTCGCCGTTTGAAGAGGTTTAATACTTCGCTCGCATGTGCGAGATCTTCCTCTGGCACCCAAGTTGCTTCCTTCAAATGGTAACCACGCCATTTGACCAAGTACTCCATCCGGTTTGATTTACGTCGAGATTGCAAAATGGACTCCACCTCATATTTTGCTTCGCCTTGCACGACATCAGGTTGAGGCCTAAGAACCTGTTTGCGCTCCGGTCGCAAATCATCTTTGAAGTATTTGTTCAATAAAGAAACATGGAAAGTTGGATGCAACTGCCATTCGGGAGGAAGGTCTAACGTATAGACATCTTCGTGCGGATTCTTGACAATGACAAAAGGTCCCGCGAACTTCGATGAAAACTTCGCCGAGATTTCCTTCGGAAGTATGAAGTTTTTTGTACTTAACCATACTTCTTTGCCCGCTTGAAACTTCACTTGCTGTCGATGCTTGTTTACCTGCTTCGTGTATCGTTGCTGCGTCTTCTCGAGGTTCTTCTTTACTTGCTCCTCGCGCCGCTGCATTGCCACCACCAACTCTTCAGCTGATGTTTGCCGTGTTCTTGGTCGTGCCGATGTAGAACTCCTTGCAAGAGGCAAGTCAAGAGGCCCTTCTGGCTCACGTCCGTAAGCCAGCAAGAAAGGCGATTCATCGGTTGCCGAATTCTTTGTGGAATTGCAATACTCCGCAAGACTGAGCCACTCCGCCCAATCACTTTGGTCTGCGCTCACATAATTCCTCAAGTATTGATTCAGAACCGAATTAACTCGTTCCGTTTGTCCATATGTTTCCGGATGAAAGGCGGTACTAAATTTTAACTTAGTCCCCAACTTTTTGAACAAGTGTTTCCAAAAAGCACTTGTGAACTTAGAGTCTCTATCTGAAATAATACTCCGAGGTAATCCATGTGAACGCCACCAAGTATCTAAGAACAACTGAGAAGTCGTGAACGTTGTTGCAGTATCCAAGGTCGGAGCAAACTTCGCTAGTTTGCTAAACCGATCAACTATCACAAAAATCGCGTTGTATCCATTCGAGTCAGGCAGAGAGGTAATGAAGTCCATGCTAATGCTTTCCCAAGGCCTGGCTAGAATCAGCAGAGGATGAAGCAACCCTTGTTTCTTCTCATAAGAAACGTGGTTCGCTTGACAGGTTACACATGTTTTCACAAAGTGGGCAACATCGTCTTTCATGTGGGGCCAATAAAACTTTTTAGCTATCACTGCTAAAGTGGACTTTTCTCCTTTATGGTATGATAAGGGCGCATCGTGACATTCTTTTAACAACTTGGTCCTAAGTTTTCCTTGTCCCACATAAACCCGACTTTGCTTGAACATGAGTAAACCATGTCTTAGCTGCACGGTCTGCAACTTCACTCCTCGCTTGAGTTGTTCCAGGTATTCCTTCGCTTGGTCATCGCCCATGTAACCTTCACGTATTCGCCTCTCCAAGTCTGACTCCTTAGGATACATAGCTCGTAAAATCTGTGTTGACGATGGAAGATATTCCTCCTTGCGACTCAAGGCGTCAGGAACCACATTGTCCTTTCCTGCTTTGTGGATTAATTCCACGTTCATGAGCGCCAAGGTATCATGCTAATTTCCGCGCCATGCACGGTCTCATCAAGAGATCCTCATTACTAGCTGCACAAAATTTTGCTTGATCAGTTGCTTTGGCGTCACCCGATCTTGAGTCTCAAAGTACTTGAGCAAAATATTATCAATATACACTTGGGTTTTGTGAAGTCCCAAGTAATGCCGTCATTTCCTCAAGCAATGAACCACTGCAAACAGTTCCTTCTCATGAGTCGGCCATCGACTCTCCGTTCCAGATAACTTCTTGCTTTCGTACGCTACAGGTTTTCCATCTTGCACCAACACTCCGCCAATCGCATAGTCGCTCGCGTCCGTGTGCACCTCGAATGGTTTGTCGAACTTTGGCAGCTTCAATACTGGCGCCTTTGACAAAATAGCTTTGATCGTCTGAAACGCATCATCCACCTCCTTGGTCCAACTTGCCTGTGCGTCTTTGCCCGTCCAGTCCGTCAGCGGCTTCGCAATCTTTGAAAACCCTTTCACATACTTGCGGTAGAACTGCGTCAATCCTAAGAATCGCCGCATCCCCTTCACTGTAGTCGGAGGCTCCCAAGTCACTATCACGTCCACCTTCTGCATATCCGGACCGACTCTTTCTGCACTAATGACATGTCCCAAGAAGTTAATGCGTTCCAAACCAAACTCACTCTTGTCAACATTGGCATACAGCTTATGCTCCCGTAGCTTCTTCAACACCACCCTTAGCTGCTCCGCGTGCGACTCCAAGGTTTTGGAGTAGATCAAGATGTCGTCGATGTAAACGATGACAAACTCATCCATCTCCTCGCGAAAAATTGAGTTCATCAATGTAGTGAACGTCGAAGGGGTGTTGTAGAGTCCAAATGGCATCACCACGAATTCAAATGATTCGTATTTGGTTCGACAAGCAGTCTTCTCAACATCTGGGTCAACGATATGGATCTGATAATATCCTGACTTCAAGTCTATCCTTCTGAAGTACTTTGCGCCCGCTAGCCTATCAAAGGGGTCGTCTATCCTTGGCAAGGGATAATTATTCTTCACCGTCACCTTATTGAGTGCATGATAATCTACGCATAGTCGTAACTTCCCATCCTTCTTCTTTGCAAAAAGAACTGGGCCTCCATAAGGTGACTTACTGATTTGAATATATCCCCGCGCTAATAGCTCACCGAGTTGTCTTTTCAACTCAAGGAGTTCCACCTGATTGAGTCAGTAAGGGCTTTGGAAGGTGGTTCTGATCCTGGCAAGACTTCGATCTTGTGATCCACCACCCGCCTTGGAGGTAACTCAGCAAGTAACTCATCCGTCAAGACATCCTCAAACTCCTTAATCACTTCACGAAGCACCTTCGGAAGTTTAGTCGCGTCTCTTGATGTTTCCTCTTCTCTGTCACCCACCATCAAATCTGCAACCTGCATCAAACACATGACCCCGTCGTTGAAGTCCATCTGTTTGTCTTTGATCAAATTCACCGCAAAGTCGTCAATTTTTCGCGCCTTTCGGATCAGCCTCACTCCCAGCTTCCGTCCTTTAACTCAACGTTTAACCTTAAAGATTTCCGCCTAAGTTCCACTTCAAACTTGTCCAAGAAAGTGTTCTCCAAAACCGCATGGATATCATCCATCTCGCACACCGTGAAGTTCTCTATGAACTCCAACTTCCCACACACAAATCGTACGTCCAAGGCCACTTCAGAAGTTTGGTACGTCTCCCCCTTGGCAAAGCGCACTTGAATATGCTTGTCTGCCTTGGAGGTAGACAAGCCCAACTTCTTCACCAACTTTGGACTTATGAAGGAGTGAGTCGCTCTTGTGTCCACAAGAAAAGTAACATCACGGTTAGCAACCTTGGCTTGTAGAAACATCAATCTCGGCGTCTTCTTCGTGGTTCTCAAGGTCACAGTCATCTGGCCCTCCAACAAGTCCTTTGCAACAAATGCATTCATGCTACAGTTACTAACCTTAGGTTTCGTACACCCCTTAGCAATATGGCCCGCCTCGCCACAGTTGTAGCAAGTAAACTTAGCACCATTGCCCTTCTGTGGTGTTTGTCCCTTAGGTTTTGCTCCTGTTTGCTGCCGCTTTGCTGTCAGGGCAGAAGTATCCTTCCGATCCTTCTCACCCCCATCCCACTTTCGCTTGAAGCCCTTGTTCTTCCTCTGGAACTTGTCCGTGCTACGTGGTTCAAAAGGTTTATGTTGTTGGACTTCGTCGTCCTCAATTCGCTCCGCTAGCTTCAAAAGTTCAGCAATTGTCGCAGGTAGCTCCGGCATCTTGAAGAGAGCCTTCTCCGAGCTAGACTTGAGTCTCCCAGTAAATATACATATTTTGGTCTCCTCAATCCACTTGGAGAACGAATCCAGCTTGGCACTGAACTCGCGCACATCCCTGTCTGCTTCAGCCGAACTAACTCAACACCATCCCGAATCCTTTGATATTCCGGAGTGAATCGTCCTGCGAGCAACACCTTGAACTCGTTCCAACCAAGCGCCGAGACAATCAAGACATGTTCATCCCTGTATGCAGTCCACCAGAGAAGCGTATGATCCTTTAGGAACATAAATGCCGCTCTCACCTTGTCTGACTCTTGAGCCTGTTGTATCTCAAAGTATAGGTCCAACTCAGTTAAGAAATCCTTAACCTTGCGAGCCCGTCCTATACCTGAAAACAGGGTCGACAAATTCGTCTTACAAAGCTTTCTAGTAGACGAAGAACTCCCTTGGCCTGCCTCAAGTTCAGCGATACGTTTATCCCTGGAGACCATGCCTTCCTGCATGGTCTTCATCATCTTGATGAGTTCCGCATACAAGGCTCCTTGACTACCCGCGCCTGCATCATTGGGCACCGTTGACAAGACTCCATCTTGCTGCACTGGTGCCGCAGCCGGTACTAGGCTTCCTTGACGTTGGGGCGAATGGTTATCGGTTGTCGTCCCTTGACTGTGCCTTGGGGCTAGCTCGAGTCAATCTGCTCCGTTAGCCCCTCCTCCTTTCTTGGTCTTCCTCTTGGAACTCTGTCCGTCGTCGACCATCGCTCCAAATGTTTACCTAGAAACGCTGATCCGTTTCGTGTCTCGCATCCCTCCTCAAGCGTCTAGCCTTCAGCCGCTACCTCAAGTTCTCGCTCACCGAAGCGTCGGCTCTGATACCACTTTTCGCGCACCTACCGCCTTGTTGCGCCAGCGGAAGCTCTTGCTCAGTAGGTCGTGAACTTTACACCGCTAACCTGCAAACACAATCACAAGTTAGCATCCATGCACCACTTACCTTATCTCAGTTTGGTCCGGTGTCGTGTTGTACATGGGTCTGTACAGTGAAAACTAGTTGCAAAGAGATCTTTTCTTTGTTGTGTAAAAGAAGCTGCCCTGTAGCTTATCAAGCTGGGCAGGAGCTAAGCTGGGGTGGTGCTTGACAAGCTGCCCCCTAGCTTGAGTTGGAATATCACCCTAAAGGAGTCGAAAGACACCAGAATGCAGAGCTCGACGAGGAGAGCGGCTTCGTGCTTCCAATTTTGACAGAAAGTGCTTTAAGTAATAGTTAGCACGTGTTTTAAACTGAGAAATATGCGAAAGAGGGAAATTTGTCGATTCTGACTCGTGACTCGAACTCAGAATCTGATTGCATAGGTGTGTAGGTGTTCACAAGTACTATAGTTTTGACTCTTTACTCGTTTAAAACGGAGTTGTATAGAGAAGTTAGCGTAGAGAAAGCTAGTAAAGACTTTACAGGAAGATTTCCTTAGTACAGCATATGTACATACTGTAAAAGCTTTTTGAACGGAACCAAAGGCCATCCCAGTGATAGGGCGCCTGCCTAGGAGGGAAGTGGTCTCAGGATCAATCCCTCCTGGCCTCTGGTTCCTATTCTGGCATGTTGGCCTCCCGGATGGGAGTCTATGTTGGGTATGCAGCCATGTCCTGTATACCTAGGAGCGGGAGACCGATATCCCTCTTAATCGTGGGCTTCCTGGCCTAAGCCTCCGCATGCCATCCTGAATATACTATGGGAGATACCTGGTGCGCATATGGGGGGGGCTGTAAGCCCTGTGGGGCAGCGTCATAAGTGTTGGGGCTTCTGCCTACATTGGATGGCTTGTAGTATATTCAGGATGGCATCAAGAGCACAAGAAACTTTTGTTAATTAGTTAAATAACCATCGAGTCAGCTTAAGATGGGGAATGAGGCTATGAGAACCTTTATTAGTGAAGGGGTAGAGTTTGTGGAGACAACTGTGAAACTTATTTTAAAAAGGGACCAACTTTGTAAATAAAGCTCTGTACGCATAAGGATAGCAGAGGGGCAGCTTAAGCTAGGGCCATGCTTCTGATAAGTGAGTGCACTTATAAGGACAGCAGGGGGCAGCTTAAGCTGGGGCCTTAACTTTTAGGTTAAATACCTGCGGCGGTTTGGGATCGGGGACACTTTTTCAAGAGATTTTTCTGAGAGAACTGAAGCGGAAGGAAGAGGATTAGGGATTTGGGGGTTGAGGACACGTAGGAGAAGCTAGGAGGCTGGAGAAGGTCAAATTGCTCACATATTGAATTGGGAGAGCATCGTAAGAGAGAGAGGTAGGAGTTTTAGGCTTGGACGTTGTTTAAATAAACTGTTATGGGGAGGAATTACTCTCAGGGGACAGTTCTATTGAGAGAGATCGTTTGGAAATCTACAGGGGACTTTTGATCGACGTTGGATCAGATTTCTGAGAGTTTCAGTTGGGGCAAGGAGAGGAATAAGATTCAGGGGCCTGAATTTCTCTATTAGGTTCGGATTGAGACGTACTGGGTAGACTTTTGGCTTGACGGGTGAAGAGAGGTGCGCAGGAGAGGAAGAGAGAGATTTTCTGTATAGTTGGAGAAATTGGTGGCGCAGACGACACTATAATAAAGTTAATTGAATCTTGAGAGACCTATCTGTGTACCCAAGGTGTGTTTGAGTGCTTGTTTTTGTAATTGGTGGACGCAAGAAGCAGGGTTTTGGAGATCTCATCGTCAGCGGCTACTTGTCTTTCTCTTCTGGTTGTTTTCTTGGATCGATCACAGTCAGGAGGTCCGCCCTCCCCAAGAAAGACTCTCGCTCTGACACCGGATCGGAGTCGGACCGTCTCCCTATTCATCAAGCTCAGCTGTTCCTAAGTCCTGATCTAGACCCGCCTAGGTCGGTCTCACAACATGAGCACGTCACAAGATGACTTGGGGCGGACTTCCCATAAAGTCCAGGGTCCTAAACGGTGCCTCCAACACACCTAGCGGTCCAACCGCCCGTGATGTCCATCTGGGTCTAGGCTCCTAAACGGTGGTCTAACCCGCCGACTCGTTCCCTAGTCCTACCCCAGTCCTTACAGCGGTCCCAAGTCCAAACGTCCAAGTTTGGACGGGAACGTGCCTTGGAACCGGCCCAGCCATCACCTCATGCCCCCAGAGTCCGTCCGCCGAACCCTGGGGTCGGATAACTCGTCCTGGCCCACCCAGGCATCGAGCCCTTCTCATATATATTTTTGGGGATCGGCGGCCCCGCCTTCCTCTTTGGTCCCTGAAAATTATACCACAACCCGATTGTGTAGAATCGAGGAGTGTTATATATCACTGGAAAGCTCTCATCGAGACCTTTCCAATGATACCTCACTCGCCCCGAGATCTTATGTGGAGCTCCGTCCATGACCTAAAACGTCCCTGGAGCTCCAACACTTAGTCATTTTTCCGAGAATCTGTGGTCCAGACTTGACTCGAATCCTGTGGTCGGACCAGCGTCCGAACCACGGTCCGTCTGCGTCTCGGACCCACGTCTCGGTCCCACGTCTCAGACTTATGTTTCGATCTGTTCCCAGACTCGTCCCCTTAGGTCAGCGTTTGTCCGGGGTCCTCTTGGGATAGGCCCTTATGTTCTAACCCAAGGTTCCAACTTTGGTTCTGAGAACCACTTAGGGTTCATCTGATCCCGACTTCCCGGCCAAGCTGTTAAGTCCTACTCGTAGCGTGCACAACCTAGCGCAAGTCCGCTAGGATTCTGTTGTTCGCGTCTGCGCCCGATCTTGAGAATGAGGGTCGCGACATAATGTTGCTATCAAGCAAAACTTCTTTGTTCAGAAAGCAACGTCATATCCGCTCATCTTTGGACCATCTTTGATCACAACAACATGGATGGAGACAAGATGCTAGACGACGGATCTTCTTATGCTAGGATCCAAACTCATGATGAGAAGAGGACGTACAGTTCTTGACTATATCTTCAAATCACGAGCGTAATCGATATCATCTAATGGAGAAACTGCTTCCAACTATGAGTGAAGAGTTCAAGGATTTTTGTTAAGTACCGCTATAGAGCAAGATTGTAATGGTCCGCACGAGAAGGTACTCTTGCTTGAAAGAGAAAGTATCTTTTGTATAGGTTTGTCAGATTTTCAGAGTGTGAGATTGTTCTTTACAAGAAGGTTGAAGCACTGAGAAGAAAAGAACGAAAACATTTGCGTGAGGTTGAGTTATTGTTGAGAGAGTTGGATGGACTAGAAAGTGATGAATGAATTTCTGGTGTTTATGAGGAGGATGGATTGGAGGATCCTCTATGAGAGATCGCGTCTATTGGATGAGAGGATATGTGTAACACACAAGAAAACCAAAAAATGCTCGAAAGTAATAATTTAAAGATCGAACACACAGAGATGCTAGTAAATATCATCGAGATGTAGTAAACTGGTGACAAAGGTGATTCCTATGATTATCTTTTATTCTCACGAGCAGAAATCAGTCCCGGTAGAGATCAAACTCAGGTCTATCTAACAAGACATAGTTGATAATCCTGACAAATAACATAACAGATACTAAACATGTCAGAGACCTCAAGAAAAAGATAAACAACAAAGATACATAGCCACGGATGAAAATGTCTTCACGAAGAAGTACTGCTGAAGTGCTACTAAGTAGCTTCTATCACCATAAACGCTAAGTATCTTCACACTAAGTTATGTTCACTACTACTGCTCTCGAAAACTCGGATGAAGAAGACTCTTTTTCGGCCGAAGAAGAAGTTCACCACGAAGACAATTCTTAAGAAGAACAACTTTCTCCAAAGCAACTTCGTCCTAAAACTACTTCGTAGTTGCTGGTTTGTTCTCAGACTTCGCCTCGAACTCCTACTCTGATTTCGGATGTAAACAGCAAAGAACTTCGTCACCCAGACTAATTCCTACCACAACACACTACGAGACTTCGTAAGTAAATCCTCGAAGTAGACAAATACACAAGGACTCCGTAAACTTCAGAAAATAGAAAATCCAAATAACAAACACATAGAGGTTTTGAGAACGAACAACCCAACGCTTATATACAGTTTTCCTCGAAGATGAAGGATCTTACTTCTTAAGAAGAAGAATTATATTCATCGTCATATCACGTCCTCACAGAAGGTGGAACCGAAGTATCTGTACTACCTAACTGTAAAGTCCTAGCTATACTCCATAATGACAGTTTAATTTTCTCTCTTATCTCACGAATCTCACGTACTATCTTCTCTACGACTCTAACTATCCTACTCTTGGCCGAAGGATCTGCCGCTGTCGTCATCTCCACCCGAAGTCGCGTTAGAAGCTCCTTCTCTGAAAAATCGAGTTCGGTGGCGAAGTACGAAGTTAGCACTTCATCCACTTTGCTCCAAAGTTCTTATGTCTTCGTCTTTGTCTCTACAGCTTTCACAAGTTCCTCGGCCCTGGTCGCCAACTGATCCTGTAAAGTATCCCTCTCTGACTTCAAGTCGTGAAACCTTGAAGTCATCAAGTTCAACATTACCTGCAAGTCCTGAATATCCTGTGAAGACTTTACCTGCTCTTCGGGCTTCGCTTGAAACGGAGCATCGCACTCCAACGTCAACTCCGAAGCGTCTTCCAACTTCGTCATAAGTTGGTGCTTCTCTTCAAACCATCCCTTCAGTCCGAAGTGTATCGCACTAAGCAATTCGGACAATGTCAAGGGCACCTTCACCTCTTCCTCGTATATCTGTTTCTACGTACACAATTGAGCGAGGAATGACAGCGCGGTATCACTCAAGAAGTCTAACGTCTTCTCGAACGTCTGTAGCTCCTTCCCAATACTTCAGTCTCTGCGGGCCGAAGTCGTCGTTTCATCCTGCTGCGGTGAAGTATGAAGTTCTCTTGAGGACTCTCAACCTGCACCTCAGTTGCTCCCGAATTCACTCTTCGCAATACAAACTCTTCGGACTCTTCCTCGACTCGATTTTGTCCCGGACGCACTTCTCTTACAATTTCCACCGAAGAAGACTTAGCTGGTACTTGAGTTTCTTCGAATTCTTCCTCGGAAGTCTCAGTCATCGACTTCTTCACCTTCTTCTTCCTGCACGAAGTAGCTCTTTCTAGCGTCTCGTCATCCGTTCTTCTCCTCTTCGTCCGAGTACTCGGTCTTGCAGAAGTCACAAGTGTCACCATGTCATCCCGGTGAAGCATCGGCTCTAATATCAATTCGTCTTTCGTCCAACTCCTCGGTCCATACTTGTCTTCCTCTGTCGGCGTCAACAAGTGCATCTCTCTATAGAAGACTACGGCAAAGGCTGCGAAGTACATCGATCCGCCTTCGTCGAAGATACAGAACAACTTCTGTACATGCACATGAAAGATCCTCGTCCAATATGTCTTCATCCTCGCAAGTATCAACTCGATGAAGTGAATCTGTCAGTTGATCAAGTACGAAGTTTGGTAGGGTTTGAATATCGTATTCAAAGCCACCGCAATGTCTCCTCGGAACGGATCTATGTAACTCTACAGCTTGAATCTGTTCGTTCCTACCAGCATCGTGGAGAAGAGCTCACTGTACTTCGTCATTTCGTCTGAAGATGACTTCGTCGTGCTGCCATACATCAGATCTCATGATTGTCCTGCCTCATCGATCTCAAGCACAAAGCTCCAATGCGAGAGTGTTTAGTTCTGTGGCCTTCCTCGCAAATCCGTTGTCGTACTGCATGACGTTAAAGGTGCGGAAATGGAACTTCAGAAGACACTCGACATGCATTTGTTCGGGAAGCTGCGCCCTAGCTTATCAAGCTGGGCAGGAGCTAAGCTGGGGCCATGCTTGACAAGCTGCCCCCTAGCTTAAACTGAAATATCACCTTGAAAGAGGTCGAAGAGCATCAGAATGCAGAGCTTGACGAGGAGAGCGATTTCGTGCTTCCAGTTTCGACAGAAAGTGTTTTAAGTAGTAGTTAGTACGGGTTTTAGACTGAGAAATGTATGAAAGAGGGAAATCTGTCGATTTTGGCTCGGGACTCAAACTCAGAATCTGATAGCGTGAGCGTGTAGGTGTTCACAAGTACTATAGTTTTGACTCTTTATTCATAGAAAACGGAGTTGTATAGTGAAGTTAGCGTAGGAAAGGCTAGTAAAGACTTTACAGGAAAACTTCTTAGTAAAAGCATGTGTACAGAAAATTTAACTGTTTTGAACGGAACCAAAGGCCATCCCAGTGATAGGGTGCCTGCCTAGGAGGGAAGTGGTCTCAGGATCAATCCCTCCTGGCCTCTGGTTCCTATTCCGGCATGTTGGCCTCCCGGATGGGAATCTATGTTGGGTGTGCAGCCATGTCCTGCATATGTAGGGGCGGGAGACCGGTATCTCCTTTAATCGTGGGCTTCCTGGCCTAAGCCTCCGCATGCCATCCTGAATATACTATGGGAGATACCTAATGCGCATATGGGGGGGCTGTAAGCCCTGTGGGGCAGCCTCATAAGTGTTAGGGCTTTGGCCTACATTGGATGGCTTGTAGTATATTCAGGGTGGCATCAAGGGCACGGGAAACTTTTGTCAATCTGTTATTTATCCATCGAGTCGGTTTAGCAATGGTGAAGGAAGCAGTATGATGTTTTACAGTGAAGGAGTCTGCTTTACAGAGGTAGCTGTGTACTTTTATTTAAAAGAGAGTCAGTTTTGAAAGAAGAGTTTTGTACGTAAGGACAGTAGGGGGCAGCTTAAGCTGGGGGCCTGCTTGTGATAAGCGACTGTGCTTATAAGGACAGCAGGGGGGCAGCTTAAGCTGGGCTTTTAGGTTAAGTACCTGCGACGGCTGGAGATCGGGGGGGACACTTTTCTGAAGAGATTTTTTTTACAGGGAGCGGAGAGCTGAAGCGGAAGGGAAGCTTGGAGGCTGAGGGAGATCAACTTTTTTCTGACAGAACTAAATTGAGGAATTGGGGTGATCGCGACAGAGGGACGGACAAGTATTTGGGGGACTGAGAGCAGTTTGGAGGCAGAATTACTTCTGATCGGACAGGAGGCAGTTTTATTGAAGGAGATCATTTTGATAATCTGCAAGGGACTCTTGATTGACGTTGGATTAAATTCTTGATAGTTTTCAGTTGGGAGGTTGACGCAGAGAGAAGATTAAGAGTTTGGGGTCTGAATTTCACCTACCAGACTTGAATTGAGATGAATTTGGTGGAAAGAGAGCATTATTTGAGTGGAGAAGGGGGACTGAGACTGAGAAGGTCAGATTTTTCTGAGAAATTTCAGTGCTGAAGCTGTCGTAGGGAGGGCTACAAGGCGTTGGAGTTCTAATCTTCATCGGTTGTAGGTTCTGGAGAGAAATCTGCTGGAGAAAAGACTAGTTGAGTGGGAATTGGCTGTTTGGCATCTGCGGTGATCAACGTAAGGAGTTAAGTAGAGATAGGTTGTAAATTAATATATGTGGAGGACTATTGAGTGTGTTTGGAAGAGAAATAAAGCATCGTGAGTTCAGTATTCTCCTATCTGTTGTGTCTGAAGGTGGATCTGTCTCCTGAGACTTGAGACTTGATCTGTTGATTAGTAAGTGATCTATAGTCATAGTCACTGTGAGTGACTTCAGCTGTTGCGATCTCCTGCTTGGCTCTTATCTTGGTACAATCTCTACTTCTATCTCGCGATCTATCACAACCAGAAGGCTCGCCTTTCCTGAGAAGGACTCTCCTCGACATAAATCTGGTGCTTCCACTGAGAGTCATCTTGGGGTGATTAATCGCTGAGGTTGCTGAGGTTGAGATTTGCATACAAGGGAAGATGGATCGCAAGAGCGGGAGTGGTGCTACTGCCTCTACGGCTGGAGCATCGACGTCTACTGCTGCACCTTCGGCTACACTTATGTCTTCAGCAGCCACTGCAGCATCAAGCCTGGATACTACTGAGATACTGAAGACGCTGGCGGCTTTGGTTCAACAACATCCGATCGTCGGAGGGGGTGAGTTGAAATCTACAAAAGCTTTGCAGGCGATTGTGAATAGGTGTGGTAGATTTGAAGGCAGAGATATTTCCAGATATCTTCGTGAGTACAGAGGAGAGATGGAGCTTGTGAGGGTGACCGATGCAGAGATGATTGGAAGTTTTGAGTTGGCTGTGATTCCTGAGTTGAGAGATCAAGTCAAAGACGTACAGAGGAGAAATCTTGGTGTTTGGGCAAGTTTTGAGCGAGCTCTCCGAGAGGAATTCCTGGAGGAGGATTCTGAGAGAGTTACTAGGAGAACTTTTTTGGATTGGATTGAGCAGCAACCTGGTCATAGGATGGGGTTGAATGAGTTGCTGAGAGAGTTCGATCGAAGATACCGACAGCTTTCGACGCTGGAACGGATAACCTTGGATGCTCGAAGGACAGAGCTCTTCTTGCAAGCCACCGATGAGGCTACAGCAGATCGATTATGCTTCATGTTAGCAGTTCGATCAGCTGAAGGAGGTGTTACTATGGATTGGAGAAGGGTGGAAGATGCTGTGGCCGTTCTGACAAGGCAGAGGCGAGGGAGAGTGGCCGTAAGAGGACGACCGCTCGCAGAGGTGATCCATCAACCTTATGCTCCACAGGTACAGCAGCCCCCAGCTCTTGCTCCTAGACCTGTTATTCCTGTAGAAGCGCCTCTAGTGCCAGTTCTGCCAGTTCCTGCACAGAGAGTACCTGTTCAGAGGGTGGTTGAGAACCAGGGTCAACACAATCAAATTGAGGAGTTGATCCGACAGATGCGTGAATTGAAAGTAGAGCTGGCTGGTTTACATAGGGAGCTCCCACCAACGCCTGGTGCTGCTCGTCCAAGGGGTGCTCCTGTCCGTAGGTGTATCTGGTGTGACAGTCCAGATCATCTTCGAGGAGATTGCCAAGAGCTTACAGCTGCTCTACGAGATGGTGTGGTTCGCTACCAAAATGGCAGACTGCACCTTGTTTCTATCGGAGAGTCATTAAACACGCAGTTTGGACGAGGAGGTATGAGGAGTCTACCTCAAGTGGCTGCAACTGCAACAGTAACTACAGTAACAGTACCGCCGATGAATCTTGATGTGTATGCTTGTGAAGCCTTGATTTTTCATTTTTGTTAATTAATTGACTAGTTGTAGACTAAATAAGAAGAATATGTAGTAAAAGATAGAGGATAGAAGTAGAGTAGTGTTAATTAGAAGTTTAGTGAAGAAGATCTGCTCTTGAAGAATCAGTTGAAGTTGTGAAGTAAGTTTGGAGGGAAATTTCCTCATGAATGGATTCTTTGGACGAAGAGCTTTCTAACGATATGTTATGCGAGAAAAACGGAGTCCGAATGACGAAGTTATCAAGGATTTAAGAATCGATGAAGTTGGTGGGGAATGACTTCTTCGTACTTCGGCCGAAGAAGAACTTCGTCAGACTGAGAAAAACTCTATCTACGGCATGTGTGACAAAGTCGTGAAGATATATGAGAAAGATGTTAAGTCATTGTCATATCGTGTCTACAGTGTCTGAATAGACAAAGAGACCAAGAGAGAAATTGACGAAGAAGTTGATCTTCAGCGAAGATTGTTTTGAAGAAAGTAACTATATGTGAGGAGGTTCTTCAACTTCATACTTCGTACCTCAAGATTTCAACTTCGGACTTCAACTTCGGACTTCTGACTTCAGTCTTCGGACTTCAACTTCGGTCTTCGGACTTCAACTTCGTACTATCTTCAACTTCGTACTTCATGACCAACTTCGTACCTTTCAACTTCGTACCTTATTTCAACTTCGTACTTCGTACTTCATGACCATCTTCGTATCACATTTAAACTTGGAGGTGAAGTTGAACTTGACGACTACGACACTTCACGACATGAAGTCATAGAGAGACACATTGCAGGAACTGCTAGTGACTAAGGATGAAGAACTCAAGAAGGTTTCTCAAGCGAAGGCGACTTCAGATGAAGAGACTTCGGAAGAAGACCTTCGGGAGAAGAGACTTCGGAAGAAGGATTTCGGAAGAAGAACTTCGGACGAAGGTGGAAGAGGTCACAACGACATACTTCGCCACCGGGCTTAACGGGGACAGAGTTAGAGCTACTCCAGCGGCTTCGGGCAGAGTTAACAGCAGCGTCGGATCCTTCGGCGAAGAGCAGAATAGTTAGACTAGCGGAGAGAATTATACGAGATTTGAAGGAGCTTAGGGAGACAGTTAAGTTTACACTATGCAGTTTAGGACAGAAGTTACAGTTAGGTAGAGTAGATACTACGGTTCCGCCAAGTGGGGAGTCGTGATCATGCGGTCTAGATGTGACCATCTTTTGTAGGAAATGAGATCTGTCATCTTAGGGCGAAGGGCTATATAAGCGATGCGAGTTTCTGTCATTTAATCTTTTTCCATGTTTTCAGTGTTTCTTTCTTAATTTTCGATTGCGCAAGATTGCGGAGTGTGAGTGTGAGAAAAGTGAGCGAAGGTGATTTACCTACGAAGGACGTAGTTTGCTGTCGCAGGTGTAAATCTGATTGATGCAGATGAGCGAAGGTGGCCTTCGGCGAAGAGAACCTTCGGGCTATTTGAGCGAAGAACATTTCGAGAATCTGAGAACATATTAGTTACTGTGAAGTGGAAGAGCATAAGTTAAATTGTAAGAAGAGTTTGGATGATGGTGGCTTCATCTTAAGTCTGCCTTCTTCAAATAAGTGGGAGTCTTAAGAGTGAGGATTTAGTTGGAAGAACATTTCTTAGGAAGAGTAGGGACTTATTCCTTGGAACCTTGATGTGAAATCTGTATTCTTCTGTCTTTTCAGAAGAAGACCAGTAACATTTCAGCAGTACTTTGCTACCTCATTTACTCATACGTCTATATTCTCGAATCTTTTATATGTTTGTTGGAAAGGTCCCTGATCAAAGAACTATTTCATTGTTATTTGTATTCGATTTATCAGGTTTTACTTGGGTTTGGTTTCTTATCAAACTTAAACTCTCATCCGGATATTATTCCATTCCGTGAGAATAACAGAAAACTATCTGAATTATCATTGTGACGTTGTAGTACTGTGTTTTGTGTAATTGTTAACTGTATCTTCGTGGGAACGATCCTTTATTTACTATTTCCGATACTTTGTGTTTCTCTGGGTTGTTACAATGCTGGGCATATTGAAGTTTCTTCTAGCCCTTCTTTGCTGGATAGGTCTCTTGAGAGGAGCAGTACTGAGGTTCCTTCTGAGGTGTTGAAAAGAAGAGCGGAAACTATCCGTAGAGTCACAAGGTAGAAAGATCCCGTAGATACAACGTCCATTAAAGCTTTCTTGGACGTAGATAAGCATGTTCATTGGCAAGACGCTTCTGTAGAGGAGAAGAGGCGACGAGATGCCTCTGAGCTTGAAACTGGGAATCCAGAGGAGACTAGAGAGGGACAGGGACGAAGGGTCACTAGAAGACGTGCAGCTCCTCCAGAGGATGTCCGGTCTACCTCTCAGGCTCCACCACCTGCTCTAGGTCCAATGGAGGACGTACAGAGACAACAGCAGGAACCAACGACTGCTGGCAGAAGGTTCACTGCTCAAGAGAAGGGGAAAGGGCCTGCTTACAAGCTGGCTGCAGATATTGAGATCTCCACTGATCTTAAAAGCATTCTGGAGCAGAGGATATTAGATGCACGGGTTGAGTTTTCGCTTCGAGAAGTTCTTGGTATCGCAAAGAGAGAGTTTCATGAGCTGATTATTGATGTCATCAAGCGAAAGAGGCAAGTCATATCTGACCAGGTAGAGAGCCAAATGATAGATGTGATAGGAGCTTCTGTAAATGATGTGGAGTTTGGGAAGGTACATTTTCAGGAGACTGGTGACAAGAGGTACCAGCAAGAGGCGTTAGTTGCTGGAACTAGCACTATTGAAGCTGATGATGATGAAGCTGATGGGGAGAGCCCAATTGTTGACAGTGACTTCAAGAAGAGGCATTGGGCTCGTGCTACAACTGCTACACGGGTACGTCTTGGAAGTTTGCCTGAACCTATTGCTGCTTTAGTTGACCACGGATCCGAAATCAATATCATGTCACGAGAGATATATGAGAGAGGATTGTGGCCTATCGAGCTGAATCATGGATGGGTGATGCGTGCTGCTAACAACCAGAAGGGAGAGTTGTACGGAGCTTGTGGAACTTCAGAAGAACCTTGGAGACTAGTGGAAGAGAACCTTGGAGACTAGTGGAAGAGTTGGCACATACCGGAGGATGTGCAAGTTTGGAGGGGGTGAATGTCATAGTGCATGACGTTAAAGGTGCGGAAATGGAACTTCAGAAGACACTCGACATGCATTTGTTCGGGAAGCTGCGCCCTAGCTTATCAAGCTGGGCAGGAGCTAAGCTGGGGCCATGCTTGACAAGCTGCCCCCTAGCTTAAACTGAAATATCACCTTGAAAGAGGTCGAAGAGCATCAGAATGCAGAGCTTGACGAGGAGAGCGATTTCGTGCTTCCAGTTTCGACAGAAAGTGTTTTAAGTAGTAGTTAGTACGGGTTTTAGACTGAGAAATGTATGAAAGAGGGAAATCTGTCGATTTTGGCTCGGGACTCAAACTCAGAATCTGATAGCGTGAGCGTGTAGGTGTTCACAAGTACTATAGTTTTGACTCTTTATTCATAGAAAACGGAGTTGTATAGTGAAGTTAGCGTAGGAAAGGCTAGTAAAGACTTTACAGGAAAACTTCTTAGTAAAAGCATGTGTACAGAAAATTTAACTGTTTTGAACGGAACCAAAGGCCATCCCAGTGATAGGGTGCCTGCCTAGGAGGGAAGTGGTCTCAGGATCAATCCCTCCTGGCCTCTGGTTCCTATTCCGGCATGTTGGCCTCCCGGATGGGAATCTATGTTGGGTGTGCAGCCATGTCCTGCATATGTAGGGGCGGGAGACCGGTATCTCCTTTAATCGTGGGCTTCCTGGCCTAAGCCTCCGCATGCCATCCTGAATATACTATGGGAGATACCTAGTGCGCATATGGGGGGGCTGTAAGCCCTGTGGGGCAGCCTCATAAGTGTTAGGGCTTCGGCCTACATTGGATGGCTTGTAGTATATTCAGGGTGGCATCAAGGGCACGGGAAACTTTTGTCAATCTGTTATTTATCCATCGAGTCGGTTTAGCAATGGTGAAGGAAGCAGTATGACGTTTTACAGTGAAGGAGTCTGCTTTACAGAGGTAGCTGTGTACTTTTATTTAAAAGAGAGTCAGTTTTGAAAGAAGAGTTTTGTACGTAAGGACAGTAGGGGGCAGCTTAAGCTGGGGGCCTGCTTGTGATAAGCGACTGTGCTTATAAGGACAGCAGGGGGGCAGCTTAAGCTGGGCTTTTAGGTTAAGTACCTGCGACGGCTGGAGATCGGGGGGGACACTTTTCTGAAGAGATTTTTTTTACAGGGAGCGGAGAGCTGAAGCGGAAGGGAAGCTTGGAGGCTGAGGGAGATCAACTTTTTTCTGACAGAACTAAATTGAGGAATTGGGGTGATCGCGACAGAGGGACGGACAAGTATTTGGGGGACTGAGAGCAGTTTGGAGGCAGAATTACTTCTGATCGGACAGGAGGCAGTTTTATTGAAGGAGATCATTTTGATAATCTGCAAGGGACTCTTGATTGACGTTGGATTAAATTCTTGATAGTTTTCAGTTGGGAGGTTGACGCAGAGAGAAGATTAAGAGTTTGGGGTCTGAATTTCACCTACCAGACTTGAATTGAGATGAATTTGGTGGAAAGAGAGCATTATTTGAGTGGAGAAGGGGGACTGAGACTGAGAAGGTCAGATTTTTCTGAGAAATTTCAGTGCTGAAGCTGTCGTAGGGAGGGCTACAAGGCGTTGGAGTTCTAATCTTCATCGGTTGTAGGTTCTGGAGAGAAATCTGCTGGAGAAAAGACTAGTTGAGTGGGAATTGGCTGTTTGGCATCTGCGGTGATCAACGTAAGGAGTTAAGTAGAGATAGGTTGTAAATTAATATATGTGGAGGACTATTGAGTGTGTTTGGAAGAGAAATAAAGCATCGTGAGTTCAGTATTCTCCTATCTGTTGTGTCTGAAGGTGGATCTGTCTCCTGAGACTTGAGACTTGATCTGTTGATTAGTAAGTGATCTATAGTCATAGTCACTGTGAGTGACTTCAGCTGTTGCGATCTCCTGCTTGGCTCTTGTCTTGGTACAATCTCTACTTCTATCTCGCGATCTATCACAACCAGAAGGCTCGCCCTTCCTGAGAAGGACTCTCCTTGACACCGTCTGAATTGTGTCCTCGGCAGATTAGTATCTCAGTCACCAATTCCGTCAACACAACGTCCTAATTCTGTAACAGAAAAAGACAATCCCAAATCCTCAAGTTATCTCTCATAGGGCTAGAAGTCTGACCACTTCGTCGCAAAAGTCTTCAGCCTCGCAGGCGGCTTCCCTGAAGTCTTCATTCCTCTGTCACGTCAGTTTGGGCACCTCGGCTAGGTTGACCGAGTGCGAAGTGGCGCATCCCGGTAAGGCCGTTAGTGCCGTTAGGGCGAGTTGGGAGGAGAGTCCACTAGGGGTAAACTTCGCAGGTAGGGCTTGGAGGCCTTAGTTCTTTGAGTTGAGCCTTCAAGCTCCAGGCTATGGTGGATAGTCTAGTTGAGTGTAACCTGGATTCTCTTCGCGTTTAGAGTGGGTTTGGCTTGACCGTTTGTGAGTAATCCTTGTTGTGGTGTTGGAGATGGTAATCTCTGTATTCAGATTACTCAAAGAACTAAGTGCAGGTCGAGGCGGAGTTCAGTAAGAGCTCGCAGATCTGAAATCGGAAATCGTCCGCTGGTATCTTCGGGCGTTGCCGTTCGTGGTTGATTGTTTGGAGCTGTGATCGAGGTGTGTGGACGCCGTGCTACATTGGTGGTCGCAGATCGATTTGCTGTTGTTGGGGTCGAGTGGAGATTTCTGTCATGCGGAAGCGCTGCAGAAATTTTGCGGAATGTTCTTGAAGTGTGTTGTTGGAGCCGGATTGCGCGTTTGGGCGTAGCAGCTGAAATACTTGTCAATGTCGGGCCGGAGTGGACTCTTTGGAAGCGCATTGGAGAGACGATTCTAGCGCACTAAGTTTCGTGGAGTTTGGCCAAGGACTGAAGAAGTTATGGCATGTCGAAGTTCGCTGCCGTGAAACCCGCAAGCACTAAAAGGCTAGTTACGTCAGATTTTGGCTCAATTTCGTGGGAAAACTCGAGTTTATGCGTTGTTTTGTGTGTGTGTGCATCCGAGAAGTGTGTGTGGTGCATTTGCGAATCTGTTTTGGTGGTGTTCGGGTTGGATTTGGAGGTTCTTGCTGTTTACGTCAGATTTTGGTCACCCGTGTGCACCCGCAAGCTGTTTTCGCTGTTTTGGAGGCTGTTTTGGTGCAATCTTCTGCAATTCGAGGTGGAGCCGAGCCTCTTCTGGTGTGTGTGTGCTTCGAGGAGCAGAGGTGCGTGAGTGCGGAGGCGTGAGAGCGGAGTGCGAGAGTGCGGAGGCGGAGCGGAGCTGAGCCTGAGCCTGAGCCCGAGCTCGCGCCCGCCGCAAGCCAGCTTGCTGGCGTGCGTGAGAGAGGTATCCAAGTTCTAGTGTGTGGGAAGGGTAAAACCAGCTGGTCACCCATCCCAACACTATTTCTGGACCTGGACTCCTGACTTTTTAGTCTTAGCTTTGGCTTTACCACTAGACCAATAGCTCTTGGTGTCCTACAGGGATGCGTGCAAGTACTTATGGACTTGTTTAAGGTAGTAGGAGACCTTCTCGCACGTTCCTAGAGGAGTGGTAGGGCGACCCCATAGTATTAGGGGCAAGCTATAGTTGTGGTAGTGTTTGTCTATACCGTAGAGACGCGTGTGTAGGCAGTTGGTGGCAGTTGTCTTGGGTGAGCTAGTAGAGCTACCACGTGGATGTTTTTGGAGCTACTAGAGGTGTGGACATCTAGTTAGTGACCTCCAGTGTCAGTTACGACAGTTGGTGACCATATATTGTGCATGTGGTCACCGACGAGGAGACGTCAGTCCGGGTGGGGCTGGATTTCTCTTTATGTGAATGTTTGAGTGTGGAGGGTTATCGTTTGGACTTCTTGTGGTTGGAACCCCTCCATATTCTGCTTCCTGTTTGTGCGCCACGTTTGCTTGTGTTGGCGCTTGATTTCCGGAGTGAGTTCACTCCAGTGTGCTGTCGGTAGTGAGGCTGGAGTTGCGGACCAGTCAGACTACCTTTGTCTCTCTCACGGTGCGGTTGGAGTGACAACCAACAGACCGTGAGAGGCTGCCTGTGGTGATGGCAGGTACAGGTTGCCCTTACCTTGACCGTCCTAGTAGGAGATAGGTGAGCTCAGTAGGAGCGGGGTTAGGCAAGTGGTGGTTACGGTGGTGACGGAGATTGCGACTTCCGGTTGGGGAGTGTGCTAGCGGGATTCTCTCATCACGGAGTTCTCGGGAGGTTCTGGTGGGGACTTCTCCGACAGTGGGTATACACGGAGTGGGGTGAGGTACCGTCTACCTACACCATTGCCGTCGGTTGTTCCAGAGGACGAGTCAGACGCAGACAGCGCGTTTTCTGGTGGTGAGTCTAGTGTCACCACACCGTTGTTGTGGGACATGGACGAGATCTATGGGGCCACGAAGGGGCCTCGACGTTACTCGGGTACAGTTGGTACCATTGAGCTGGATGACTTCATCCAGGAGTTCGACAGTTGGTGCGATCTGCAGCAGATGCGGAACCCACAGCTGTTTACACCCTTCATGGCGTGGAAGGGTTTGTTCCAGCACTTGGAGGGACCGCCGATGGACGATTATCATGAGTTCAGGCGAGATTACAGTGTTGAGATCGAGTTGTGGAGACAACATTGGTCTCCCAACTACGTTTCTATCACTACTGGCGCAGTTTCGGGAGGCGTAGCACCTGCGAGTTCGGGTGCCAGTAGCAGTGGTACAGCCGCAGGTGGCGGAGTACCTACTACCAGCGGTGCGTCCGCAGGTAGTGGAGCAGGTGGTAGTATGAGCGGGATACCACCAGGGTTTAACCCTGTGGTTCAGTTCTTCCAATGTTTGAGGAAGAACTATCAGGGTGTGCGGACCGACAAGTTGAGGAGTCTGCAGGAGTTCCAGCGGAAGACTGGAGAGAGCCTACGCGAGGCGTTTACTCGCATGAGGCGGTTGATCAGCGTTACCCAAGGGGTGACGGAAGCACAGGCAGTCCAGTTCTGGAATGGGATACTAGACCGGGAGCTGCGTAGAAGAGTTAGAGATGCTACTCTTCTTAGAGATACCGCTCCGACGTTGGCGGTTGTCTTTAGTCTGGCTGAGCGGATTGAGCTCAACATGGTGGAGGAGAGGGTGGTGGTTGCTGGGTTCAGCAAGGAGACACCACATGGAGCGACCACCTCTTCTCGAGGATCACAGGCTACGCAACAGCGTGGTGGTGGTGGTGGTAAGGATCGTGCAGAGCAGTCACGATCGCAGGGAGGTGTAGGAGGATCTGGTGGGCAGAAGCCCATGCCGTCCTTCTCTAGTCAGCAGCAAGCGGGTCCTTACTGGACGTGTGATGGTCCTCATCAGCAGAGGGACTGTCCACAGAGGAGAGGTTATGAGACGTCAGGGACATCAGGGACGTCTCCAGCAGTACCTAGGCAATGTGAGCATTGCGGACGACCTGGTCACAGTAGTGACCGTTGTTTTGATCTCCATCCCGAGTTGCGGCAAGGGAAGGCTGATCGTGGACGAGGCGGAGGAGCTCAGGGAGGCCGTGGTGGTCGAGCTGGAGGTAGAGGTCCAGCACCTGGGAGAGGACCGATCGGTCCACCGCCTGCTACGACGTCAGAAGCAGGTATGGCTGCTCGGATTGAGCAGTTGGAGCAGAGGATAGCTAGTATGGCTATGGCTCAGCGGAGATCGGGTGGAACAGAGGCTTCCACGTCTTATGGAGGAGAAGGAGGTGACTTCGACTTCATGGCTGGTGTGGCGCAGATTGAGGCATCTGCGGCAGTGACTAGAGGTGCAGTACGTGCCTCTGAGCCACGAGGTGCGTCAGTGGAGTTGGATCCACAACGCGGGGAGGCTGGTAGACAAGCCAGGCTTCCCCAGTCGTTCACGTTATCGGAGGCGTTGAGGACCACATCTATGGTTCCTAAACGACCTACCGATGGTGCAGTAGAGTTGGAGGCATCGACATCCAGGAGTGGGTGTGATGTGAGTCCACCTTCGACGTCTGTGGATGCGACGTCGAACCCGATGTTGGGGGCAGCTACAGCAGTTTTGCGAGCCCCACTATTCTCAGCCACGGATATGAGGGCATTGGGAGTCAACTTGGCTCCAGTGTTCCAGTTGGCGGCCACGCTCAGTGAGAGCGAGGATGTAGTTACCTCTAGTGCTGAGGTAGTTCAGCGAGAGGCGGTAGACGTGTCCATGGAGTCGAGGATCAGGACAGCTACCAGTGGTACTTGGCAAGCGGCGGCTGCTAGGTTAGATGAGTTACCAGCTAGGCCGGCGATTGACCGTGCTAGTTTGGCACCAGGTGTGGTGTTGTTGGACAACAGAAGTGGTATCTTCTGTTTGGTGGCACCTTCAGGGAAAGTGTATCGACCCCAGAAGGTCTTGTTAGACTCTGGAGCCCAACCGTTGATGTTGGGAAAGGCGGCGTGTATTGGTTTGGGTCTGAGGAAGTCCGAGATAGAGAGATGTCCATTCCAGTTGCAGACATCTCTAGGGGGATCAGGAGGTACGGCTCTCCACATGACACGTGAGATGTTGACGGTGAGAGTTCGGCCAGATCACCCCACGGATGGCTCTATGGTGAAGGCCAAGGCCATCGTTACAGCCGCAGAGTCTTATGATGTATTGGTGGGAGGTGCTGTGTTGTACCCTATGGGGTTCGTGATTGACTATTGGGCAGAGACAGCATCTTACAGACCAGGTTGGCAGTCCGGTGAGGGACGAGTGAGCCGCTTACCAGTGCGGTTCAGTGCTAGAGTTGGGACGACGGAGCCTACACCAGGAACGATGGCATCCGTTGCAGGGTTCAGTTCGATCATGACTTGGCCGGACGAGTTGTTGGAGGGTAATGCCCATGCGGAGGATACTCCAATCTATGAGGAGGTGGAGGACATGCCTACCATGTCTACGTTAGTACCATCTGCCTTAGATGTTCCACTCTGGAGTTCGAGTGGAGGGTTGCAGCAGTATGCTGATCAGTTGGTGCAGCAGGCTTGGAGTGAAGCTTTTGTACCACCAGTAGAGGAACAAAGGGTTGTTCCTGCTACTGGCCCTGTGACCTTATCACCGTTGGATACGACTCCCATTGTGTGGCAGTATCCAGAGGAAGGTGTATGTGTGCTGGAGCTGTTTGGAGGGATCAGCACAGGTTTGGCTGCGGTATTGCAGGCAGGTATACAAGTACAGCGATACTTGTATGTGGAGAGAGATGAGATTGCGAGACGCATCTCATTGCGACATGTGGCACGTTTGGTGCAGAGATATCCTGAGTTGTTGCCCATATCAGCTGTTAGAGGATACCAGCAAGCATTACCGTCGGATATTTCGCTGCTGGGGGCGCAGGATCTTACGTTTGTGGGCACCATTCACTTGGTGATAGCCGGATGGCCATGTCAAGGTCACACGCGTGCAGGGAGAGGTCAGGGTTTACATGACCCGCGATCTAGGATGTTCTGGGAGATGTTACGGATCCTACGACACCTCCAGATGCATCAGGTGGATTCTCCAGCATACATCTTGGAGAATGTTCCTTTGTTGGGTGATGCTCGTACACAGATGATGGCGAGTGTGCACCAAGTGCGGTCTTGGGTTGGACCAGCAGTGTTGTTGGATGCAGCGAGAGTGGGATCTCGTGCACATCGTCCACGGTTGTGGTGGACGAACTTGTTACCGAGAGAGGTGCTTAAGCGCGCACACGATGGAGTGAGACGACCAGCGCACCTCACGGTTGATAGCATCTTGGATGCAGGACGACGATCTCAAGTAGTGAGAGTCGTCGATAGGTCACCCATGGCAGTGGTGAACCTAGTGGGACGGCCCATGGTAGCATTACCCACATTGGTAAGCTTTCCAGCGTCACATGCTTACAGAGATGGAGGACCTGGGCTTGTGTGGGATGCTCAATTACGGCAGTTGGTGGAGCCCAATGCCGATGAGAGAGAGCGAGCGATGGATTTCACTACGGGTACGACGGCAGTAGCTTCGGTGTCGGAGGCTTCACGTCGTCAAGTATTGGGTCAAGCAATGGACTTGAATTGCTTGACATGGATTGTTAGCCTTGGATTGGCTGAGCAGCGTCGGATGCGATCGACGGGTGTTACTGCTCGAGCACTCTTGAGCTCTTTGCCTACCGGGTCGGTGGAGACAAAGGCTGGGGGCGAGGCACGTGGAGTTCGTCATCCTTGGACATCATGGGATGTCATAGGAGAGAGTGTAGAGTTTGCAGCTGGAACTGCAGAAGTTTTACACACAGTAGCGGTGGAGGTTGTTGGTGGTGAGCAGAAGGAAACTGCTCCAGAGGCTGCAAGATAGCAGTCAACGACTTCGTCTTCTACCTCTAGCATGGTGACAGAGGATACTTGGGAGCCGGAGATCGGACCCAAGCTTATAGGAGAGGAGAGACGAAGAGTCCAAAGATTCCTGAAGAGCTACAGGAATTGTTTTGCCTTCAGTATGAAGGATTTGGGTACCTTGAAGGGACCTGGTATACGGATCGACTTGGCTAATGACACGCCAATCTTTCGACGTCCTTACAGGTACAGTGACATGGAGAGAGCCTTGATCCAGAGTCGGACTCAAGACTTGTTGGAGGTTGGGTTGGTGGAGATGTCGCATGGAGAGTATGCATCTGCCACAGTTATGCCAGCCAAGAAGGATATGTATGGCAACTACACAGAAAGACGGATGTGTGGGGACTATCGTCCTATCAATCGGCAGACGAAGTCCGATAAGTATGCCATGCCGACACCTGAGGAGATCTTTGATGCAGTGGGGTATGTGAAGGTCTTCAGTACTTTGGATCTTCGAGCAGGGTATCATCAGTTGCCAGTGAGAGAAGAAGATAAGTCCAAGACAGCATTCTGGGGAATTGACTCTCACGGCAAAGATTGTTTGTATCAGTGGCGGTTCTTACCATTTGGGTTGAAGAACGCCCCTGCTGAGTTCCAAAGGGTGATGGACAGAATCCTAGCAGGATTGGATTTTGTCAGATGTTATATTGACGACATCTTAGTCTATAGTGCTACAGTGGAGGAGCACGAGAGACACTTACGGGATGTGTTTGAGCGGTTGAGAACTCATGGGTTGAAGTTACACCCTGGGAAGTGTAAGTTCTTCCAGGAGTTGGTAGAGTATCTGGGCCACACCATCTATCCAGGTGGGTTGGGTGTTCAACAGACGAAGGTTGAGGCTATTGCACGTATCCCACGTCCCACAGATGTGAGTCGAGTTCGAGCATTTGTTGGTTTGGCGAACTTCTATCGTCGATACGTGAAAGGGTTTAGTGCAATTGCGAAGCCGTTGACCAAGCTGATGAAGGTGGACCAGGAGTGGCAGTGGGGAGATGAGCAGGAGCGAGCTTTCATAGAGCTCAAGGATAGGTTGACATCTGCTCCCATCTTGAGGAGACCCGTTAGGGGGCGTCCTTTCCAACTGCACACCGATTGGAGTATGTTAGGACTTGGAGCAGTGCTGACTCAGCATGATGATGAGAAAAAGGAGTTCGTGGTGGCGTATGCCAGTCGCTCCAACAATTCAGCGGAGGCGAGGTATAGTTCGTATGAGGGAGAGTGTTTGGCGGCGGTGTGGGCTGTTGCACACTTTCGATGTTATCTGTTTGGGAACCCCTTTACTCTCATCACTGATCACCAGCCGCTCAAGTGGTTGATGGAGTCCGACAAGCTTACAGGGAAGCTTGCACGATGGGCTCTGATCTTACAGGAGTATGACTTCCAGGTAGTACATAGACCTGGAGTTGCAAACCTAGATGCCGACGGGTTGAGTCGCAACCCGTGCACGAGTCAGCAGGATCAGACTGGGGCTCGCTGGCATGACGAGGTTGATGAGGAGATAGTGCCAGGGTGGCATGCATCTGCCTTTCTTTGTGTGTTGGCCATGAACTCTAGTATGGAGGGCCAAGTCGTATCTTTCTCTGGTCAGAGAGTAGATGATGAGTCTCCAGATCCTGAGGGTGGAGATGGTGTTTCAGACCAGCGAGATATCCATGATGATGTGACCGTGATGGAGTATCTACGTACTGGTGTGGTAGTAGGCACAGTAAGTGCCAAGGAGCGAGATCGTGTCCTTCAACGAGCAAAGAGATTTCGACGAGAAGGACGACATGTACTTCGAGTGTGGGGTGATGGGAGAGTACGGATAGTGCCACATCCATCCCAGAGGGCACAGTTAGTACGCCATGCCCATGAGGAGTTGGGACATTTTGGAGTGAAGCGTACGCATAGCTTACTCCAAGGACAATATTGGTGGCGTGGTATGCACATCGATGTGCAACAGTTTGTCGCACGATGTGTGGTTTGTGATCGAGTACGAGCATCGTTTAATGCTCCTACTCCACAGTTACACCCCTTACCGATTATGGGGTTGGGTTACCGTTGGAGTTTGGATTTTGCGGGACCCTTACCGTTGACCGTACGTCACCACCGGTATGTGTTGGTGATGGTGGAGCACTTCTCCAAGTGGATTGAGTTGGTGGCATTACCAGACAAGGCGAGTGAAGGGACGGCGTACGCGTTCTTAGATCGAGTGCTGAGTCGTTTCGGAGCACCAGCTGAAGTGCTGACAGACCAAGGTACAGAGTTCCTTGGTGAGTTTCAGGCCTTGTGTGATCAGGCGCTGATTGATCATCGAACTACATCTCGAGATCATCCTGAGGCGGATGGTTTGGCGGAGAGGGTAGTTCAGACGGTGAAGAGAGGATTGCGCAAGTATGGCTTGCAGAAGGGCCACTTGGGAGACTGGGATGTGCAGTTACCATGGTTGGCTATGGGCTACCGTTTTAGCTGACAAGCATCTTTGGCTTCCTTCTCACCGTATTTCTTATTGTATGGCCGAGATCCAGATCTACTTTCGGCCATTCGTCGTGATTCTGCTGAGGTGCTGGACCTTGATGACCCGGATATGTGGGTGAGAGCATGTTCTCAACGAGCAGAGACATTTCGGAGAGTTATGCCTATGGCCTTTGAGAACCTAGCGATTGCCCAGCATAGAGACACGTTGCGGTATGCGACTATCCGAGGAGGAGGTTATCGGCCGTCGATTCGCAGGTTTCATCCTGGCGATTATATCTATCTACAGCAGACTGCACCGACGACGTTGGACGTGACCGCAGGGCGCACTATTTTACGAGTGCGTGAGGTGTTACCTTCTGGAGTACTCATGTTAGAGGGCCGTGATGGTGTTGTGTGGAAGGACCATGTGCGTAATTGCGCGCCATGTCATCTTCCCAACATTGATGGTACCGTCGACCCAAGCTTAGCAGTTGTACGCGCGGGCTTGAGGTGTATGTTGTGTGGGTCTGCTAGCGGAGCAGCCCGTATGTTGGTGTGTGATGGTTGTTCGAGAGGTTGGCACATGTCATGTTTGACTCCACCTCTCAGTGTAGTTCCTACTGGACGGTGGGTTTGTCCTCGATGTATATAGCGGAGATAGTCAATTAGATCTTTGCGTGGTATGGATTGCAGACAGGCGACTAACGATGGGGCGATGTAGCACCCGGCCTCCTGATCCTTGCACCCATGAAGGTGTGTATCACGTAGTTGGGATATGGAGCTATCTGGAGTTAGAGGGACCTAACCGCTAGTTAGGGGGGCGATTGTGGTACACTTGTGTATGTGTATGACATCGTCCATGTGTTATGTGTATGTGTGGTGTTTCTCTGACAGCGATGTATGTTATGTAGCGATGTGTATGCGCACGACAGCTGTCACGTCAGTTTGGGCACCTCGGCTAGGTTGACCGAGTGCGAAGTGGCGCATCCCGGTAAGACCGTTAGTGCCGTTAGGGCGAGTTGGGAGGAGAGTCCACTAGGGGTAAACTTCGCAGGTAGGGCTTGGAGGCCTTAGTTCTTTGAGTTGAGCCTTCAAGCTCCAGGCTATGGTGGATAGTCTAGTTGAGTGTAACCTGGATTCTCTTCACGTTTAGAGTGGGTTTGGCTTGACCGTTTGTGAGTAATCCTTGTTGTGGTGTTGGAGATGGTAATCTCTGTATTCAGATGTTAGGGGGGCGATTGTGGTACACTTGTGTATGTGTATGACATCGTCCATGTGTTATGTGTATGTGTGGTGTTTCTCTGACAGCGATGTATGTTGTGTAGCGATGTGTATGCGCACGACACCTCGCATCCTTCCCAACTGCTGAAGAACGAAGTTCTTCGGCTCTGGAAGTGCCAAGTTCCTCTTTTCTGTATTCTGTCGCTCAAATGCTGCGAAGTCTAAGCGTTTATTCTATTTTTTTCCAGTAGATTATGTTTTCGTCAATTTTTTATTGCTCTTTCCGGAAAGCTACAGTAAATCTGCGAGTGGGAATAGTAAAAGTGAGATGTTCTAACTCCTCTTATATCTATTTCCTCTCGCGTCTCACGTGCAAAGTCCCTCGTGATTTTCGGCGACGAAATCGTGCTAACTTCAGTCATACTGCTGTCATTCTTCTTGAGGTCATAACGTCTTCGTCTGACATCTATTCTCAGTCATGAAACACTGACCGAGTTCTGAAGTAGTAACACTCCTGCGAGTCTAGAATCTTTCAGAAGATTCTTAACTTTAAACTCTTAATAGTAAAAAATAAATACTGAATATTATTGCTGTTACTTAGAATCTTTTGACTTATTCTATTTCCGTGTGCTGCAGTTTCGAGTGACGGGTGTTTTATCTCCCCTGGAGCTTTCCTTTTCCCGCTGAGGTGACCCGTCTCTTGTATCATGGTTACCATGGGTTACCATGGGTAAGTTCAGATGAGGTGTTTAACTTTTTGATCTCCTAAGACGGCGAGGAGGTTACGGGCCCAGACAAATTTACTCTTTCGCGAATTTTCTAATTTGCCCGTGAAGATGAGTTGCGAGTTTGGTTCTCTTCTCCAAGGAGGAATCCATTTTTTCCTTAAACTTTGACACCCCTTAATCACAATATCTTCTTACATCCTTGTAGGGCTAGAACAAATGAAACGATTCTAGTCGTGTATGCATGTGTGATTGGAGCTATTTGGATGCGGCTATGACCGTTCCATAACAAGATCAGAAATGAACTTGGAACTTCATGATACAAATATGAGTATCCACCTCAAGACTGAAGTGAATACTTAAACTTTTGAAAACCTAGATATTTTGTCGGGAAATCTGGAGCTTCTTGGCTTTGAAGCGGCTACTTTCCTGTGAGCTCTATGACGCTGTTTATATAATGAATCTCTTAGCTCAGTTGGAGTGCCAATTTTCTTTACAGTAATTTGTAACTTAAATCAATAGCTGATTTTTGAACTCAGTGGCTTTCCTTCACAAATGGAACTATGTAAGGTCACATGCCAGCATGACTTTCTCTGGTCATGTTACCTTTTCACTTTTCCAAGCTCAAGATTTTCCGACAAAATAAGAAATGTTTTGAAGTGAATATGCATACTCGTCTCATGAAGTTCAAGTTCATTTCTGATCTTGTCATGAAACTCTCATAGTAATCTGATTATGGTGAATCTACAGTAAGTAACTGGGATAGAATGTGTTCAGTTCTCCCAAAATCAGTAGATGCTAAGTTTCCCAGCTCCGCACAGTATTCTGAATCTGCCCACTATGGTAAGTGCACTTCCAAGTTAAGTTGAGACTCTTGAACTGCACGGTGATTTGATTAGGTCTGCAAGCTGATTAAATTTGCTCGGGTAGATCTAGATTTGGGCGAACTTGAGGTAAGGCATAGGTAGATTACCAGGAACTGGTCCCATGTCCCATGTGTAACAGTAGTAAAGGTTGAAGCCAGCGAGCTTGTGTGATCTGCTCATGCTTTGAACGTAAGTTTTAGGGTAACGGATTTTCCGCTGCATATGAGCTTCCCCTGACAAAATCCCCAGAAACATAAACCGTGAAGAAACTACAGGAGAGTTGACTTAGAAATATGCTAGAGTCTGGAGCCCACTAGTCAATCAGACCGATTCACCTAAACAGCTTTTAAGACATTCCACAGCTTAACACTGAATATAGGTTGGAAAAAGCTTAATAAAATAATAAAAAATATAGGTTGGAAAGTTTTCCTAAGCTACCTCTTTACACTGCGAAGAGTGTTAACTCCCCTGAATATCCTTATCATTATTGTCCGGTTCATGCATGTTCTGTGATGGCTTTTAAACGCATACGCAAGTAAAAGTGAGCATGTGAAACACGCGCACTGAGTTCCTAGGTCAGACAAGACGTCCCCAGTGACTCATACAGACAACCTTAAGGCTGAACACCGATAAACCGTGCAGTTGACTTTCAGTTCATACAGGATTCAAAGACCGGACAGAGATTCTCACCAGCTCGAGTTGCCTTGAATTGCAATGTAAACTACTACACAGAAAAGGTATGTATTGACTCTCCAAGATTATGCGCCGCCTTCTGCTTATCGCCACTGCTCATTCCTCATAATTACATACATCCTGCATACATCGGCCGCACTCTGACCACGCCACCAAATGACAAAAAAGATCAGTGTACAAAGTTACAAACAACTGTGAAATATGTGGGTTCGGGCCCTTTCCCGTGTTCGTAAAAAAAAAGACAAACAAACAACTGTGAAAAGAGAATATCCACTGCGTTACTTACTGTGGCTTAGCGCAAGTTGAGGACTCTGATGCTGCCATCATATTCGTATTCGAGGAAGTAAGTCTATGCGGCCTCACGTTGATGTTGCGACTCTGATGGCGACTGGCAAATCATTCTCTTTCCTCTTAGGCCTCAGATTCTCCTCTCCGGCTCATACTCTCAACTCCAGTGGCTGTTGCGGAATAAAACATGGCTGATACCTAAGCATATGCATGACCATGAGGACCGCAACTTATGTTGATATGTCTTGATACTGCAACGCTTGGATTATCTATACTGCGCATGCTGGATCATGGTTGAAAGAAAGCTTTCTTCACAGTGATCGCGGATGAACGAGTACTCGGGACCTGTACAAACTGCCAGTCAAACCATGTGATAAAACCATGAGAAAAAGCAAGTGCAGAAAATTCTAAGTTTTTGGAGAAATCTATAATTTTTAACGTGCAGTCTATTCATGTACGGAAGAAAAAGCAAGATAGTACAGGAGTTCATGAGAGGATTCTTGAACCTCTAGTTGAATCGCGGTTCCTGAATTAGTTTCTTGGATTTGGACCTCATGGATCACCAGTGAGAAGGTTGTCTCCAAGTTTCAAACATTTGGAACTTGATTCGGTAGTAACTCTCCTGATCATGACCACAACACGGGAGTTGCAAATATTGCAGCAGCGTGTCAGTATCGATCGCATTCTTGCCTCTGAACTCAGTCCAGACCAAACAAGGCACCTGCGCACACACCCGTACGAGCTCTAAGAAAAGATCACACTCTGTCTCGTGTGTAATCAAATATACAGCTGAAAACTAACTCAAGACTATACGGTAACCACGGAGTTGTATCTGAAAACTTCTGTCATAATCTGCCGGTGTGAAGCCTGTCAAATAATGAACGTTAGGAAAGTAACGTACCACGCCAACTACACCCGCAACAGATAAGTCAAACGACAGAACTCTACTGCCAAGAATCAAGAAAACATTCGATGAGAAGAAGGTGAGGTCGAAGAACACAAAGATTCATGGCGCGCGGCAGATAGCAAAGTACTTGGAGGTTTGAAAGGCTCAGCACATACTTGCAGCAAACTTGGACACCAGGTGAAACTGTTTCTTCACTTTGCATCATGTAAAGAGTGCTCGGGAAACCCTTTTGAAAGACTTTGCAACTATAACGTTGTACATGGCGCTACTTTGGTCCAGCAAGGTTCTAACCTTACACTACTAGATAAAAGTACTATTTGATCATCTATTGAGACTCAAATGGTCTCAACGTCCTCTTTCTTCCCTCACACTAACATTCACATAACGCAGTATCACTTGCAAGCAGTGACTATTTCAGAGGAGGGCATCAAATAATTTGCTGATTTTCTTGAAAATGGACGGTGCATTTAGGTGTCAGCTCCTAGCACCGAACCGTTTTTCTAATTCGGTTCCAAAGTGGTTTGGTTCTACAAAACGAGGTTCGGTCCGGGTCGGAAAACGAAAAAGGTTTTAGATCAGTTTTCATTTTTTAATGGTTTAAATTAGTTGTTTTGAATTAAAGTCTATTAAACTAAACATTAAACAAGGGTGTAGCCAGTTAAAAAGGCAGTTCATAATATATGCATAAGTTATGAGCTGCCGGTACCCTCGACACGCAGTTTTATTTCTTAACACTCTGTTCTCTCTGATTAACTTTAACGTTCGTCTCTTAAGTGTTATAGCTGGCTCTTATTATCCCTGCTTTTTTTCTCTTTTCCTCACTTCCACGTGTCATTGAGAATAGTATGCATCTATGGCCAAGACGGAGAAGAAGACAAGCACGCTAAGCGAAGGAAAACTTGTCATCCTTATTGATTACAGTTGAGTTCTTTAAAGCTTCTGGATGACTAGAGGGGAAAAAATCCGCTTCTCAAGTAAAAAAAAATCATTTTGACTAAACATAGAATAGCCATCCTTATCATGAAAACAAGAAATTATGCTTGGAATGGAATTGTGAGGCTATATGTTAGTAATTTATCTGGATCTAAGTTCATTTCTCTTCCTTTCTGAATTTCACATATACTCTCTCCGTCCTTCTCTCTTCTTAACTGTATTCTAATACGATAAAATACACTACACTATAAAAGAAATCAATTCTTCTTTTTATTCTCACCATCGACATATAGCCGAAGCAAAAGTGAAGTCAAATTTCTATGTCTGACTTTTTTTAACATAAATTTACCAATTCTATTCTCTTTCAAATATTAATGAAAATATGAAACCTGGATTTCATGCTACTCATTAACACTTGGAATGTAAAATACGCATTCAACAGTAAACGTTAAGGGAGAAGAGGCACTACTCCAGCATAAAGACATTGTAGAATAACTCACGGGTTGAATCAAGTCAAGATGATACCATCTGGATAGTGAAATAAAACATTTGCGAAGATTTACTCTTTTGCTTTAAAACATCAGGTGCGTGTATAAAAGGAAAGAAAGAAATATTCGTTTTCTCTTACCCTATACTGTAGGTTAGAGAGAAGAGAGGAGAGAAGATATTTTTTTTGTTCTATAAAACCACCTAAATTTCGTTTCAGTATTTTTCAGTGGATACTCAATAGTTAATTCTAAAGTAAATCATTATCGTGTAAAGCTCTGGGATAGCTTTGATTTAATTCTTTATTTAAGTTATTCTGTTGTAGCAAGCAAATTCTTTCAAAAGAAGTATTTTGGGTTTTTAACGGTTTAATTTCTTTGTTTGCTAACTGTCCTCCTGGTTACCAGGAGTATTTATAGGGACACTTGGGCTTTAAACAGGTGTTTCGGAATTTCTTTGCTTCGGATTTCATTATGTACGGTAAGTGACAATGACACTTGTTCACTTCATCGAGGAGACATGATATTCTAGTCATATAGGACTTTATATCGTTCTTATTTTCAATTTCGAAGTATTTAAATCGTTTTTATTCATCTCAAAATCCAACATATTAGTATATTTACCCCATGATGATAAGCGGCTTAGTGTCTGATAAATGTAGACGCCTCCCCAACCTTAGCTCAACCAAAATGCTAAACTCTCTTCTCGTTCCTCAATTTTAAGCCGGTGGATATATAATGTAGAATGAACTCATTACGCGCAGGAACTTTCGTGCGGGTAGTCGGGGGTACTAATTAGAAGGACAAATGCCCATTCTGACATACGAACGAAATGTATTCAAATGAGATAGAGAACTTTACATTCTCCACGATCAAGTGATGTGTGTCCTTTCCTCTATTTTCAAAACCCAGACTATGTGTGAACATCTTTTCATGATTGCTCTATCCCAACATTTTCATGCCCTTACCAGCTAAATCCGAATCTGCTCCAGACTCAGCCACTAAAAATAAGTCGAGATGAATAAACTGGAGCCTTCTCAATTTGAGTAGCTTGGTATGTATGAGAGGGGAAACACGCATGCTGTCCAGGATTTTCGCCTCGTGTGTTCTCTGCCGTGAAATACAGATGCAGGTTGTTAGACACTCGCCTCAGTCGAACATATCTCAGCTTGGAATGATGTGTACATAATCATTGTGAACTTTCTTGTAGCTTTTATGCCTCCAACTTACTCAGGACTTGAGTACTTCTAAAGGTCAAAGCTGGACTTGAAGCACTGGAGATGGTGAGAATAACCCATGACTGACAGGACACACAGTGGACACAGCTCAAGGTCTTCGCCAGGAACTGCAGGGTGGAGACAGAAGGCACTTGCAACAATGCAGCAACATGAACTATCAATTACCTTTCAGTAGCGTGTCCCCTCCAAATTCTCTAAGAACGACTGTCAGCTGTAGTTCCACATGTGAATAAGTTGACAATGGTCTGAAAGAGTCGAAAGTAACCAGATGCTGAAATCGGCCTCGTTTGCCCTATATTCCATGCCACATTTCCTCTGTTCCATTCTGACAGAAAACGTTTGCTTTTCATCATGCAGCACCACACACCCACACACCAAGCTATCGTAGAGTGTCACAAAGTGAATTAACCTTCGGAGATAATGGCTGCCTTCAAAACTTGTGAGTGCTTTGATAGTCATCACAAATCCCGACTTCCGCTCAAGAGTTCTTTCCCTGTCTGAGGTTTGATATGCGCATGCGTGCTTTGATCCGTTCTTCCTCAACTTCGGCCCAAGTCACAACTTCTTGCCTTGCCTTATCATTCAGTGACAATGGAAGTATGAAAGGCTTACCATCTCCTCTCAGCATGGCTGGGAGCTTCCAAAGACCAGCGAACTTGCCCTCCAAATTAAAACTGTTCACACCTTCCGAAATAAACATCTCCGGATAGGAAAAGTTGAAGGGGGAAGTGAAAACATCGATGAAATACAATTCACCGAAGTTGATGTTCTCGTTCGGTCTAGACAGTGAGTGCCAGTTGGTGATAATATACTTATCTCCAGTGTTCTCCAGATTAGCGAGTCCTCGAAGTCCATCCTTGAGAGTATTATGTTGGATTGCATCACGGCAGATAATGAGGTCAGGATGTACCGTATCATCGATGGGAGTGTTGGTGAAGTCTACTCGGGCAAAGTTCATGTTCGGCCAGTCTTTGAAGTTGGCAATGTTCTTTTCTATCAAGTCCGGGACTATGTCGAAGCCTGTGTACTTTGTCAAGTTGAATCCTTCTATCAGTGGCTGCCAATTCACATCTAGAAGCATGCATGGCGATGTACTAAGAAGACTATCTATCAAAACCTCAAACAAGAAGCTAACCGTTCTTCATAAGGGGGAGACATAACCAACTTGAAAGTTACTGCCACTTCGTTCGAAAAATTTTAAGACTGGTCTTTAGATAAGTCATCCCATGACTACCACCTAGAATTAGAACGAGTTCTTGGTTCCTTCTCCCACGTGATGGTTGTAATTTTCTAGGACAGGAAGGAAGGAGGCTGCAGAGGTCGACCTTAGATGCAAGACACACAGAGTAACATTCAGCTAACAAAGGCCAGAAGAAACGAATGACTTCGAAAGTCAAGACTCAAAAGATAGTTGGACAGGCACTACCCACCTCCACAAGGAACATCGAGAAGCTCTTTCACACCATAAGTCTTTAGCGCAAAACCAATTAACTTCCTTACATTCGCCGTGTAATCTCTTATATTGCCAAGCCCAGAGCCAGACTCTCCTTCGCCCCAGTAATCTTCAGCACATATCTTCTCAAAAGCTTTAGATCTCCCTTCGTCTCCATGTCCCGCATCACCTGCCCTACCTCCTCCTGCCTCGGGGTCCTACAATTGGCCTTGAACGTGCCATCTGTGCGACTACTAGCAGATTTGAGTTCCCCTCCCGTGAGGATATCGTGCGATCTGGTTCTCACTAACAGATGACATAGAGATCAAAGCTACAGACAAAACCATGCCAAAACTTATATGCGGATCACACTCCTCAGCTGATTGCCAACCGCCATGACCCACAAGCTAGCAAAGCATTCATTGTTAATTACGACCAACGTTCTGACCTTCGTTATTTTTGTAGTCCGACAGCTGCAATACAAAGCTTTGAAATTGTGCCCTTGCTTGTCTCGCTTACACCAGACGTTTTCACTGCTTCAAGAAATCAGAACATGTCATTCGATTGGTATAACGGCGAAAGGATTCAAACAAACGAGCATTCCAAGCTACAGCAGTCTGTGCGGAGTGTATACTGTTGGAATTGTCAACTTCGACCGTGCATGTGCTAATCAAGGCGATTCATCTGACGATTACCTCCTACTGAATGCACCATTTCATCATCGTCTCTCGCCAAAATTCACAAGGCGAAGTCAACTGCAAGCAGCACCTGGATACGAAAGGGATTTCCACAAGCAAGCGGATTCCTCGTTCGCCATTCCTCCAACAAAGTCCGACAGTTCGTCGAACATCACACCCCGTCCCTCTTAATTCCTTCACTTCTTCTTTCGGCCCGCCCTCCTGGACCTGCACATGATTTCAGCGACGAGATCCACAACATGACATAACCCACGAGGATACCGTACAAGCCGGACCTTGAGCTGCGACGCGCTAATTAGCATCATACTGTACAAGTCATCCGACTACTTATAGTTACTCTGGCCCAGGGAAGAAGATCTCCTCCAGCTTCCCTCCGTAGTGACGTGCAATCATGCTGGGGAACAAGCAACCGGCTTATTCAGTCTCAGAATCGACGCAGCTTACTCCATCGCACCGTTATAGTGACGAAGGAGAAGTCCAAGCTACTGCCGACTCGGTAGCGATGGCAGGTCCTCGTTCTAGCAGATCATATGGTAAGTTTTGTGGAACACCACCTATATGAACTCGCTTGAGCACAAATGTCAGATATCATCTTGAATGAATAAGATCTTTCTGATTTCTGTTGTACAAGAACGAGCTGGATTTTCTCACTCAGAGGATATTCAAAGAGGATATTCACCTCATATTCTCTGACAAGCCTGCATATTCACCTCCTCCATCGGGAGGCACAGTCGTTTAATTTAACACCTAACCCTTCCGGCCGGAAGGGTTAGGTGTTATATTAAACGACTGTATATTCTGTGGTATTAACGACTAAACCTTCCCGGTCTTGTACCTTCCGGAGCGCGACAGTCCACCCAACGTTTATGGTTTATCTCCTGCTCTCCCCGTATTTTCAGGTATAGATTATTATTTTATAAAATATAATAAATTTTATATTTATTTAATATAAATATTTACTTAACATATATAGATTTCCGATAACAATAAAAGAACAAAAAAAATGCAAGAGTCTATTCCAGCACGTAAAAAAAAAGAAATTTTATGGTGATAGAAAACCCAGCCCCACGCCTCGCACCGACCACAACTACTGACGTATTTTCGGTTCCAGAAAAACCGCTTGTCGTCTTCCGCTCCCTGGCCGGAATGGCCACTGCTATGCATATTCACCTCATGTACACTGAAGTGTACATGAGATGTACGTTAATTAATATTCTAACTTTTTCTATGGAAAGGGTTAGAATATTAATTAACGTCCTCGGCAAACGGCACGATATAACCATTAGAACTCCTGACTTATATCCCCAGGAAACTTAGAGTTAACTCTACTCCTCTTAAATGACGTCTTGCGACTCTGCATGAATCTTGATCGTCCGATGAAGTGATAAATCACGATATATCACTATTACACTGCACGGCAGTGTAATTAATATGAGTAGAGTTAACGTGTTGCCCCAGGAACGCACCAGCCCGCTCTTCACTTATGGGTTCTCTCCGGATGAGTTGGCTATTTTGAGACAGATTAACATATAATATTTATAAAATAATTTAATTTTTATCTTAACTTATAAGAATAAATTTTTATAACACTTACACATATTCTGATAAAAGAAAACAAAATTCACTGTACAAGGCCGTACAGTGAATTTTGTTTTGTTTTGTAAAAACATTCAGGAAGGAGGATATTCATCTCATGTACACTGAAGTGTACATGAGGTGAGTTAATTAATATTCTAACCCTTCCGATGAGAAGGGTTAGAATATTTATTAACGTCCTCAACAAATGACGCGATTTAATAATTAAGGCTCCGGACTTGTACCCCAAGGAGCGCAGCAGGCAGGCCTTCACTTATGAGTTCTCTCCAGACGAGTTGGATACTCTGGGACTGAGTAACATATAACAGTTAAAAATTAATTTAATTTTCTATAATAACTTAGTAAAATAAAATTTTATAACACTTACCCGTATTCTGGTAAGAGAAAACGAAATTCTGAACAAAGCCGTGGGGAAGGATATTCACTCGAAATAACCAAGACAGGAGTGTGAATTCGTGCGTGGACAGCTGAAGGCAAGAGGATACATCAGCCATTTAAAGGGTAGAAGCTGGTATACAGAATAGCCAACTCTGATAAATCCTTGGGGTAAAGGTCGAGACTGTGAGCTCCAACTAGAGGTTGTGATGGTGCTAGTATCGTTGGGTGGAAATGGACATGTTTGATTGTAATCGGTTAGCAAACTTTCCTGAACAAGAAAGCTTACCCTTAGGTTTACTTTCACTATCTCTCAAAGAATGTCTCAGTTAACTGAATAACTAAGACACGGTTCTCTGAAATCCTATAACGAATATCCTGAATGAGCTATACTATTTTATCTTCCTGAAATCTTATAACGAATATCCTGAATGAACTATACTATTTTATCTTTGGAATTTCTCTGAAAGTCTGGAATTTACTTCATCTCTCGTGTAACTTCCCTTTTCTCACAGTACAACCTTTATCTTATCTTGACTAGGGTAACGGAGTTATGCTTTCACGGAACACCTACTTCTCTGAGTCCTCTCTTCCCTGTCAGACTTCTCCTTGCGTCACCTCACTTTGACTTCACTTGTTCTCTCTCCTTGCGTCACCTCACTTTGACTTCACTTGTTCTCTCTGTATCTAATATCTCTGAAGATCTCTTCCCTGAACCGGACTCTCCGAGTGACCAGTTCACTAATTGACTTCTCTGGATGATCCATCCCTCTGGTAAAGTCTACGAGATAGCAGACTTTTCCTCTTAGCAGTTCTGGAATTACTATTCACTTCTCAAAGAATACCTCAATTCTTCCTTGAGTTGATGTAAGACCTCTTTCACTCTGAAGATGAGCAGTAGTACTTGACAAACAAACACATACACGCAGAAACATACACTCAGGCCATACACACACTTGCATGTATAGATAAGCTGATATGCAGACTCCTGATCCTGAAAAAGAGTTTTTACTAACGTTTGAAAATATACAAACTTTGACGAGTGTGTGCTCTTATTCTCTGAGGGATTGCTCTTAACACTGGTCCTCGGAATGATCAGGGATCTCAGCCTAAATAGTAATCGATAACCTTAAATTTCTAACTAAACATCAACGACAGTGACCGTGGACTGACCTTCCGTGGTGCATGTGGTACTCTATAGAAGATGGTGTGGCGTGTTCCGACTCCCGAGGTCTCACCCCATGCCAAGCTGCGCTCTTCATTCACAACAGTGAGACTGAGCGCTAGCGCGCGTGTGTGTTCGTTATACACTACTACTGGCGTTCTCGGCTTTTGCTGTCCGGCCTCTGGCACTGCATTCAAATGAGCTCGAATTAGCAGGGATGCTCAATTCCCTTGCATTCAGCGGCGAACCTTGGATGTTGTGATCTTGACACGCTCTCTCCGCTAGACAGAGAAATAAGCTCCACTTTGAAAACATGCACTAAAAGTGATTCTGGAAGAGGAAATAAAATGAAAATTACTTACTGGACGAGAATCTCTCTTTGCGTATTCATTTAGATCTACATGGACTCAATTGCAAACAATTCTTTTGAAATAGTGAGGATACATTGGAGAGTTTTATTATCAGTGGAAAATAAAACTCTCCAATGAGTCATCACCAGAAAGCATTACCTTCAAGCGGTAATCTCCTAAGCACTTACCATTTCACATAATTTAGATTAATATCAATTAAATAAAACGAGAAAAAGAAGTGAAAAAATCATCTTGAAAACCCCCATGCTTCAAAATTAGAACTATGTTACAGAATGTACCGATTCTACTTGTGACTTAAGAGAAAAAAATTTCTGACTTTATTTAAGAGACTTTTGAGCCTTTGGTTTCTTTTCTTCCTTATTCATTTTTCCCTGAAGAAAGTCAACAAATTATGCAGATGCATGGAAATAAAATTCTGGACACACTCTGGTTTTCGTCCGGTTATCCCGTAATTAATCAGTAAACTAAGGTTTTTTCATCATTATTTATTTTTTCAATTAAACTTTTCTACTTTAGAAAATGACGATAAATTCTCACTGTGATCTCTACTTTTTGTCTTCACTTATTTTGGAAGGGGACGGTTAGCTATGCAAATGCATAGCAAAACTCATATTCTTGAATCTTCCCTCATATATTGTTCTTGTTTTGTTACTTATCCTATAGCAGAACGGAGTTGAGATGAATATTATGTGAACTGGATATTCACCTCATTTACACTCAGAAAACTGGAGGGCTTTCTAAATTTACATTAATTTATGTTCTAAACTTTCCAGCGCGAAGAGATAATGCATAAATTAATTTGAAAATGAAATAACACATTTTGCTAAACAGTGTTCCTGACTTATACCCCCAGCAGTGCATCAGTCCTTGTATCAGTTATGGGTTATGTCAGGATGTGCTGACAACTTCGGGACTGGTTAACACACATCAGTTACAGAGAAATTTAATTTTTTATAACAATTTATTATAAGATTCTATATAAATCTTATATGTTTTCTGATAAGAGAAAACGAATTTCGATGTATAAGGCAGTGGGGGGAAGATATTATGTCGTTGGAAAAAGCTTCAATCTTGTATCTAAAGTTACATTCACATTGGTGCATTCCTTCTCCTTTCTGTACATATATTTCATGTTTTGGCTATTTAGTTTCTACTAATTTCTTTTTGTGATAGAATAGTTGTTAATAGTTGAAAACGCACGTTCGACTGGCATTTACGGCCGTACGGTTACATTTGCACCGTGCCATAATTCTAGAGTGTACGAAAATACATATTATAGCATCTGGCTTTAGTTACACATGAAAAGTAGATTTTCTTATATTTTTCACATGAAAAATAATAAAAAAAAATTTCCAAATTGTATTTGAGAATAGTTGAAAAATGATCCAGCTGTGTAAAGATCTATAAGTAATGACGGAAACACGACCGCAAATGCCAAGCTTGCGGCAATCTCGAACCCAGCAGGCTAAACCGAGGCTAGCGGGAGCCTTGTCCATAACCGTCCAGTATATGTCATGTGGCTTGCAATTGACATGGGCATGTGACTGCATGGCGTGTATTCAAATAATTAGGAAAATATTTCTTTTTTATTTTATTTTTTAAGAAAAGGTGCAGTACGCCAAGTGTTAAGGGTAAAAATTTTTGAGAACCAGAAATTATTGGACGGCAATGAACGGTAACCGGTTTTTCTGAATCATTTATGAGTCTTTCCGGTTTTGTTAAGAGGTAACTTTTCGTTTTGTAAAACTTTAACCTGCCAAAAATCTTGCTTGACACCATTTCAACCCGACTTTTCGGAATTCTAGCCGGTTGAGAATACAAAGAATGCTGGTTAGCTCCCAGCGCTAGGTACGCCCACAGAAATTTTACTGCCAGGAGAATAAATACAATGGACGCACCACGCGAGATAGAACTCGAGCGAGATCTCAATCCGAACAAGAATTTATTAAGTGGAAGAGGGGGCAACCATGAGTGTACTTTGTCATGTAATAGTCCATAGAACTATGGAGCTGAACGAACAGCCAGATAGATAGCGGAGTAGGCAATAAACAGAGAGTACGAAGCCAGTGAAATGCACTATGACGATAAACGATGAAGCCAGTGGTACAATACTTTTAAAGAAATCAGAGTGAACTGTTGCAGAGTAGGTTGAACGTCGAGCGTAATCCGAAAGGAGTCAATCCACCATCAACGTACTGCGAGGATTGAGCCGGAGCTGGGAGTTGTACAAGTGAAGTTGGCATCGATGATGCCAACAGTGACAACATCCAAAAACAAAAAAACCTAGAGTGGTATGTTCGACCTGGATGGATGAAAACAAAGCTAAAAGAACCAAAGGGAGGGGGACACAAGAGAAAACTGCTCTAAATACATCTTGAAGAGCTGAACCGAAAAGAGAAGAAATGATAGACCAGAAAAGAGAATAGTGAGGTACAGAAAGAATACATGATGAATGCCCTCGTGTCTGGAGCCACATGATTCACCGAACTACGATGTATGGAGAATTTTTTCTGCTCGTGTATTGCTGAAAAAGTTCTCATGAAGAACCCTCCAAAGAAAAAAATCTGCAAGCGATAGAGAGGAAGTGAAGAAGTAATGAAATGCCAGACTTGTAGTCAAGACATGGAGGTATCCAACCCCAAGCATGTGTTGAGCTTGGTAGCAAGAATAGATTGGAGACGAGAAATGAAAATGATACAGATCTGATGGACGAGAATAAGAAAGGAGAGGAGAGAGCGATGAGTTGCGATGAGAGAAATATGGAGAGACCAGTCGGAAGAAGAAGATGAGACACGAGAAAGAAAAGAGAATAAACGGATAATATCAACAGTGAGAGGGGTTGCCAAAGCGAATAACTGGTGAATGTTAGAAACATATAGGTGAGCAATCTGTCTTTTTCTAAGTTGAGGAACAGTATCGTATCATACCAATTTTTGTACGTGAAAGTTGTCCAAGAATACGTGAGATATATGATTGTGAAAATATCGTGTGTGAGTGAGAGAAAGACATAGACAAACATGAGAACGAGACGAAATATATCCAAAATCTCACTTTATATATACACATCCGTTATCTACTACAACAATGAAGTGAGAAGACTAGAACAATCTCTAGTCTTGACTCAAGTCTTTAACATAACCTTAGAATCCAATCTTGGGACAAGAACTATCGAAATGTAACTGAAAGTAAGGAAAACATCTTTAACGGTTAGCTTCATAACAACATCTCGTTACCAAATAACCTTTGTACAACAGCCGCATCCATAACAGCGCAATCACATCGGCGCCGCTAAATATATCACTAGTCCAAATGCTCAGATCTTTCTAACTCAAATGAAGATCGAGAACGTAATCCATGTAGCTAACGATACATGAAGTGTAACTCGTATGCAAATCCAAACTCTTAGCATCTCCACCGCTCACTATATCACTATCCCAAATAGTGAGATCATTCTAACTCAACTGAAGGCGAGAATGCAACTCAGGTAGCTACCGATATAGCGATAATCACGTCAGAAGTTGAAGTATCCACCGAACTTGTAATAAAGAAACCGAAGAATATCGATCTAGAACTTCTTCATTTCACCGAATGATCTTTTGAAACTTGTAGTGTCCTTCTTCTTGACTCTTTAGGCTCCAAGAATCTTAAAATCTGACACCCAACATCCAAGATGTGAACAAGTTTTAGTCGCAAGTGACTGAAAACTTCCTCTTTGCGATCTAAATCCGTGCACATCGTCCAACGAATCATCTGATTTGAGATCCGTCTTCCTTGATAGGTTAATCTAACTACATTGTACCCAACGAGACTCCAAACAAGTTGTTTGGAGTTCCCATCCAAGAAATTTGGTCGTAAGAAGTCAAAAATTGACATAAATTGACCCCTATGACTCAAATTCGCTTACCACACCGAACCCAACAACCCAATGCGCATACAATCTTCCCTTTTGCATAAGTGGAGACTCTCCAGTCGCATCAACAGAAAGAACGGAGAGCTTGGCTCACCAATCACGAAGAGCAATCCAACCTCAAGTCGCACGTAACAAAAAATATGACATAAACATCTTCCTGAGTCAATTTCTCTCAGAACACCCAATCCGTTTGATCAAAATCTGTTTCATTATCAATTTCTTGTAGAGCTAGGTGTTCTAATCCCGATGGATCCAATGACAGCAAGTTTAGACTCTGAACAATCAAACTCTCCTTCACATATAACTGAAGCGTCTAATCGTCCTTCTTTGTATCTCAATTTCATCCAAATCCCAACCTCAATATGTCTCTAAACAAACCGTCTGATCCAATGCATAGCCTATACAAATTTGAATCTGATGATGCCTTGTCACCTTGCGCCGCACTCACCAATTTCCTAAAATCTCCATCTTTACCTTGTAGGTTCGTTGACATATCACTTGTATATTTTTAAAATAGCAATAAGTTGTTATTATTTGTTGTAGATAACAACCTACTGTCATTTTCTATCTTTCATCAATGATCCGTTTGTCAATGATCCATCATAAATAACAACATGTCATCATTTTACCATATTCACCACCGGCCCATTTGCCAGTGATCATTCCTAAATAACAACCTGTTGTTATTTTTCAATTTTTTCCAGCGGATCGTTTTTCCACCAACAACCCAAAAATCTATAAAGATAAAAAAATCATCGTAACTTTGCCATCTTTACTCTGTACGATTTGAACCAATTTTCATCTGCTCGACAAGATCCATCCAATGCTGCTGTCAAATCTATGTTAGCAGAAAGTTGGGAAATATTTTTCAGAGGACATTTGTTTCATATCATAGTTGGTCCACGATGCGACAATGGGTACAATGTGGACCAAAAGGTAATTTGAAAAGGAGAGCGACTGTAAGTTTAAGCATGACATAGGACAGAAATCTATAGTCTGATGGCATTATAGTCCGATGGAGAGAGGTGGTATCTGTCTAGTGATAAGAGACTAAGATTTTTGAAGATTAATGCTCGCTCTAGTCCTAGACTAGAAGATGGCTAACAATGCTCGAAGATGATGGAACGTTGACTCCTGCAGCTTGTAGATGGTGGTGTCGTCCGTGAAGCAACAGATATCGATGAGAGTTTTAAGATCGAAGCGAATTACTTGTAGTGTGTCAATCGATGTCACCTTCCGAAATTAAAGAATGAGTGGGATAGTGGAGAGGATGAACAAAAGAGAGGTCAAGGGGCAATCCTGGCATACCTCTCTAGCTATAGGATAAAGAGATGTGAAGACACCATCCACCTGGACTTGAGCAGTCTCACACACCATCATTGTAAGACGGGACTGTAGAGTGAACTCAAACTCTAATGTTCTTCGAAAAGCATTCTCATACTTTCTATAGTGAGAGAAGGAGTACAGTATAAGATTCCGATCAATGCTGATCATTCAAAGTGAGCACACGGATCGCTGACACCATCTAGGGGTCTCAGAATGAGCCAAACAAGGGCTCGTTAGAAAAATCTCCAAGAATATGAACTAGGGCATTTAAAACATGCCTTAAGTCTGTCTCTAACGACTTGTTTTTGGATCAAAAAAACATCGTTTGGACCCTTAAATTCTTTCTAGAAAGTTTTAGTGATCTTTTGGTACTCTTATTTATTAATAGAAAGTACTCTTTTGTTGCATCTATTCTCAAACGATTTAGACATAACTGATCGTTACACGCAAGACTTGTATCACATCAATTTTCATCTCTAATCGATAAGTAGAACTCTACTTATTACATTCATGCATATGACCAAAGCAACAAAGTCCTCATCGAAGCCCATCTGACAAAGCAGCTGTCAGATGTAATCAGAAAAAAGTCTATCATAGACCTTTTTGAAGTCAAGCATAAGAAATACCTCTGTGCGCTTAGAATGTCAAAGTAAGTCGTGCGTAAGAGCAAAAGTGAGCACACAGTTCTGCACACTCTTGTCTGTGATGAACTCTTGCTGCTGACATGGAACCAAGTTGGGAAGCAATAAAGCAAGCCGAGCTGCAATTAACCTTGGTGATATTTTTGTAATGTGTGAGCGTTATAGACCGTCAGTCATGCAAAGAGTGAGATGTGCTTACTTTAAGAAACAATTCTATAACTCTGACCAAAAAATGACTAGGAAAATGCCAGAAATACCAATAGTGTTGAATGAGTTAAAAAATATCACAAAAGTATTAGTAAATCATCATTAAAGCCATCCAAACCTGGTGACTTACAGAAGGCAGACCCTTTAGAACCTTATAAATTTCTAGGTCATAAGACATGTCCAACAAGAAAGTTTGGTCTGTAGCTTACACGATAGTCGAGACGAGTGCCAGGAGGGAGACTAAGTCCCTACATTGTTCCTCAATAGGCAAGGGTTGAGAGTAGAGGTGAGCGTAAAATATAAATGCGATATCGCATATATGGACGAGGTAAGTTAGAAGCTCACCAGTCGGAGCAATTAAGTGCGTGAGCTTGAGACGGATCCATTTCCGGCAAGACATGTGAAGGAAATACTTGGAGTTAGTGTCCTTGTGGATCAAATAATGTTCACGTGTCCAAAGGCGGTGCTTGTGATCAGCTACAGTCTCGAGCCATCGAATATCTTGTAACAAAAAAAATACTGAGGCGGTAATGTGTGTCGAAGGCGTAGGAATGGCAAGCAAGCATTGAACCTCTTGGTTGTTGTCTTGGACATGTGAAAGGGCCCTAAACAGTTTGTAATGAATTTGTTTGAGACAGCCCAGAGGAGAAAACCACGCTCGATTGTGTCTGACTTAGAGAGGTCATATGAAAAGCTGTGGGTGTCCACTTTTGATGACTTTTCTTGCGTTGGAAAGCTTGTCTCGAGGACTTTTTCCCTGTGGTTTTATATTTTTGATGGATTTCAGGACAAGTCTGCGAGGATCTGCTAACGAGCGTTAGCAGATTATCGTAGCCTTGTTGTGAGTAGGGTAACTTTGGGAGGCCGTAGCAGATATCGTAGCTTTGCTGAGATTAACTGGTAGGGTAACTTTGGAAGGGCGTAGCATAGTGTAGGAGTATCCGTTTGACGTGATTTCTGTCGTGTTGAAAATGTCTCATCGTGCACTTTCAACTTATGGTTTCACATTTGAGTTTAGGCGGTTTAGGAGAAAATATGCAGCGAATTGCTAGCGGACGTTAGCAGTTTTCCAAAGTTTCCTTGGATTTGAGCTGGTTGAACAATTTCTGAAGGCTGTAACTTTTCACTCAGGTGTCAATTTGAAGTGATTTTGGCACTTGGAAGATTTTCTAGAGGTCTTTGTGAGTAGCTGAAGAAACTTGAGGTTAGAAAATCCGAGTAGACACCACGTACCTCTAAGATTATAGAGTGAAAACTATGAATTCTTGGACGGCATAACAAGTGTGAATAAATCATTCTTCAGTGTGGGTTTATATTTGGTTTCCTTCTCTCCAAATGTGCATTTCTTCCACAACCTGATATCTCGTGTAGCATGGACATCATTCATGTAACCTACAAATCGACACCAATAGACGACTTGTCCACACTATTGGTCATCATTTCGATTTTTCACTTAACGACCATCTGCTTGTATCTACTATATTGGACTTCTCCCACCCATGACTGGTGTACCTCATTCTGTCTTTTTCAAAGCGGATGCTTTCCTCCTTCGCTCGGATACTGTGTCTTCTCAACTGGCTGCTGTTTGACACTCGCGATGGGCTTCTACTTTACACTTGTCCCTGGTAAATCATCCTACTTCACAAAATCCCAAGAGGGTTGCGATAATCTCTAACGCCCACTAGCAAATACTCTCATACTTTCTCCAAAACTCATGGAGAATATAAAAGTACATGGAGGAAGTTCTCGAGATGAGCTTCTTATGCAACAAAAATTGTCTCAAATTGACACTTACAATTTGCACAATGACCTTCTGAAACTAGACATCTTTCGTCACTTCTATAATCTTGCGGAGATCTACTAACGCTTGTTAGTAGATATTCGTCAACGTTTTTTCAAACACCAAAATGTCATCTCACTCAAGGTACTCTGTGCCGAATTTTTAACAAAATCTCTTGTAACCTACCCTTCCAGCCCAAGGCTGCGAGAATCTGTTAACGCGCGTTAGCAGTTCACCGTGAACTCTTCCTCCCAAGGCAAAAATCCACCCAACTAGATCAGAAACCCGAACAAGAAAACTCGCAGAAAATTTCAGTAGCCTAACGACATGATCTCAAAAACTCTATGATCTTTTGAGAAATTGTCTAGCTTTTATAGTTTTCATCAACCACTCCTTCAGTCCACATGTCGTCACTGAGAGCCGCCAAATGACGTGCATGCATGTTGGCAAATAGCGCACATCTGCAATCAGTCACTTTTCATCCAAGCACATCGCCACCTCAATCTTAAGTCCACGGCAGAAAATTTTCCAGAGATGTCGAACACCTTCTGCAAGAGAGAATGCAATCCTTAGTGAGATCAGCTAGTCAGCAACTGCAGCGAGAGACATACCTTACAGTTTGCTACGCAGATGAGCATCCGCGAGAGAAATCGATTGCGAGGCCGCCGAAAATGAGGAAGGCATTAGGTCAATGAGACGTTAGACTATGCTAAGAGCGATAGAACAGCGTCAGCAAACCGTTCTTGATATCATCTTTGGAATAAGTATTTTATCGAGAGTGCACGTAGGACAGTCTCACCGAAGGGGGGAGATTTCCAAGGAGCACGAGCTCGAGGATGAGACAGAGTGTTCCATATTTGCTCCCAAGACAAATAACGATAGTGTGTGAATGAAAAGAGAGTTGAGAATAAATGAAGCACATAACCGAGAAAGATGATGAAAGAGTGAAAGAGAGAATGAAAGCAGAAATCTAAAAGATCAGAACCGATACATGTAGAGAGAGAGAGAGAGAGAGAGAGATGTCGGAAGCACAAGATGTACGAAACAAGCGTGTCCTCTTAGAGCAAGAAAGCTCGAGGAAGCGTATGCGAGATAGTGAGGTATCGATCAACACAAAGGTGGATGAGGTCCTCTCAATCTCCTACCTTGGTCTAGCTTAGTCTCAAATGTTCTCTTTTTATTATTTATATTCTTGAGAACTCTTATAACTGTAATTACTTTACGATCTTTTTTTCATGAGCAATCTAGTGTCGACTAGTTGCAGCAACACATGAGGATGGAGAGCAAACATATATCTGAGTTTTCTGCATAGCATTCGGACTTACAATTGCACCATCGCTCTCCTGCCTCAATCCTAGAATTAGATGGTCATGGAGATATCGTGTGCAAAACAAAGATAAGAAAGAGAAATAATCACGAGACTGGATCTTTCTAGATATATCAAATCTCACTTTATGCACACTTATGCAATTTTCTGTCAACCAAGATTCATGAATGAGTTACGAACATACAAATGTAATGTGTAGTATGCAGTCAAGTTCGTAAACAAGTCTCTAAATCCAAATCTACACACATATTGCCAAAACGCAAAGTAAAGTAACAAAACATGTTTTTGCTAACAAGCTTACCAATGATGTCCAATAACTCTAACATGATACAAAATCCACCTATGTACAAAAAATATATATATATAAGTCCACATAACCAACTAGACGCGTTGAAAATATCAAAACTCTTAGCAAAAGAATCTATTTAAGAATTACATTTTTTCACCAACGCGATGATAAGGTATTCTCTCTAGACTCTATTTGCTCCAAGAACCTTCAAATCTTACTCCCACTACCCAAAATATTTCTATTTTTTGATAGTAGATAATCGAATTCTCAAATTCCTCCTCTTGCAACTTAAAGTCACAGACATCAGCAAATAGACCTTCTGATTTGAGATCCATTCTTCTCTTACAAAGATTTTAACTATTTGGATCCCAATTACTCATCAAACAAGCAATTCAAAGTTATACTCACGAAGAATGAAAGAAAATATAGATCAAAAAATCTAAAATTAACATAAATTGATTTACCTTGTATATCACTCATAACACAATAATATAATCCATTATAATCTTGTCTTGTACGTAGATGAGGACTCTTTGATAACCATAGCATCAAGAATGAAGAGTTTAGTTCATCGATCATCAAGAACGAAAAAACTTTAGTTCGCAAGTGAATAAAAATTGATGAAGATGTCATCTTACAACTAATCTTTCTCATATCTCATATCATTTTCTAAACTTTATAATGCTTACTATTAAAATCCTAAACAAACTAAAAGTTAAGTGTGTAACTTTAAGAGTTACACACTATTTTACCACTCATAGTGAAAATAAAGATTCAAAAGTAAAATAGTGTGTAACTCTTAAAGTTATGTTTCAATTAAAATTGAAATTAAGAAATGATCCACGACACCATAACACGTACTAGCATTCTTAAGACAAAAACGCAAAGAGGATGAAAAAGCATCAAAATGAACACAAAGAACCAAAAACCAAATCTAGGATCTATAAACTCCTCTCACTAAATGTATCTCTTTAGCTACCGAAGTTACCAATTATTTTCATAAATGCTCGAGTAAATGTTACCTACATGAATGACAAAGTCTGACAATTGTCTAGAATGCAAATGGTGTAAAAGAAAAGAGACTTAATACACTATTTAGTAAAATGTAGTAGACGACATGATGCATTAGCTTTGCAAAAGAACACACTGATAGACCCATTCTCGCTTGAAATCTAAATGCTCTCCAAATTGAACATAAACGCTTGGACTTTAGACACCGTATTCTATTAGACACCAAGTTTCTATTTAGAAACTTGGTGCAACCTAAATAACGTGAACATCAAGACAGAGAATAATATATGCAACATGAACTTATGGGGAACAGTGGTCCCCTTGCTGTTATCGGAAATATTTAAATATTAAATTTAAATAATATACTCGAATATTTTATATGACATATGACATAACCTATAAGGAGAAGAAACCCAAATGCGCTTCCGAACTGTATATATCCGGGAGGCTAGAAGCAAATAACAAAAAAAAGTTGAAGGAGAATTAATTTATTACCTAACTCTGGGTGAATAGATATGCATGCCTACCATAATCAATCAATCGACGGACAAAACACTGACTGCAAAAATAACTAGCGTTTCAATCAAGCGCACCAACTTATAAAATTTCATTTCATCTACTAAACGAAAATCATTACACCAAACATAGAATAATTATTTCATATTTCAGAAATTTTAACATTTTCCTCACAATAACATCAAATATTTGCTTCAAACTTCAAAGGTGTCCTCGCGTTTAATCAATAACGATTTCTCATCGTATTCTCCTTGAAAACGGGTGACTAGTTGCAACTCCTAGGCACGTTTGATGTGCTCTTTAACTGCTAGTAGGGGTTTCTGCCCTCCCTGGCAGGCACGCACCTTCAGCCTGCAGGCAACAAGAAGAAGCAAGTGCTGGAGGTAGAATCTATCAGCGAAAGAATTCTTATCTTCGATTACTGCCTCAGGATGGGTGAGAAGGAGAGGGCATCGAGTAACTGCGAAACAAGAGGATGTAACCGTAAGTGGACCCCCGAGCGGAAGGCCTCTCAAGAGCGGGAAAGACTCCTCTGCTAAATTCGTCTACGGCGGGTTAGCATATCGTTTTGAAATATGCCAGGGTTAAGTTCACTAGTTCGTCGAACTACAGTAGTGAACTAGTTTCGAGAGCAGAACTTGCCAAGGACCACGATACTCGGTAACTGCATCAGTGGAAATCCTTGGCGGAACTGGACCAGGCTTCCCCGTGGCTGCTGAAATAAAGCATAAAGCACGGAATGAACAGAGAGGAGGTCCTCCATATTCTTCTCTGAATATTCCACAAAATCGCGATGAACACGACTGACTTTTTATTCAAAAGCTTTTCAACACTAAGTCTGAAAATACTACTTCCTTATCGCATGCCAAGCCACCATAACATCCTAAACACATCTGAAGACCGACACTCAGGATGTACCAGAAGCACCTAATTTGAAGATTCGACGGGCAACCTTCAAACTGTTTAACAATTGGCTATTAAAAGCCGCCTCTGCTCCTTAACAGCACTAAGTCCTAAACCTAAAGTCACTTACGGAATTTCCTAGTCATGGCTTGGAAACAATCGTGTCCGAGATACTATCACTGAAATATGCTACGATAAAGCCATGGTATAGAATACATATTCTACCCTAGTAACACCACTGTACCTTCCAGTCATCAGTTTTCCCTACCCAAGTGCATACCTTCAACAATTACCACCACTTAGTCCTGAGTTGAAACTCCTTTACAATGGCTATCACTAACCTTCCATATTCTTCAGAACCAGAAAAAAAACCTCTGATCAAGAAGCCTGTACGTAAGCCTTAGGCTTCGGCTTGACTTCTGCCTCGTTGACACTTCGGACAAATATTGCATCAGGCTCATGGCTGCAACAGGACGAATCCACAGAACGGATTAATTACGCACTTTGTAAGGCAGATGCTCCAACCAGGAAAATGAACAAAATGAAAGAGGGGACAGTTAAGAAAATTACGGCTTTTCACCCTCCTCAAAAGTGTAGCTTGAGGCTACGGCTAGCAGCCGTCCATCTCTGCTGAAGGAAAGAGCAGCAATACTGGTGGGATATCTCGAGTACTGCACAAGAGGCCGCAGAAACGCTGGTTAGTTCGCCCTCGTCGTACAAGATCAAATCAGGGGTCCAGCTGGGTCCCAGCGGCTAGTGATCTCCGATCCAACATCGGATGAGCTAGTACCTTCAATTTCAACCAGTTCATTTTAAACAATCAACTACACTGCTGACAGTTACAGTCAACACTAACAGATCTTTCCTGTTGCATATCCTAGACCAGTCAAGTTACCTGGTATAGTCTCTTCTTGTTGTTACCATCCCAGACATTCACATAGCCATCACACCCGCCGGTTGCAAAGGTTCCATAACTGGAATGTCCACCAAGACGGGATCCGAAAAGTTATGAGCCAGATAGTAACGCAAAACGCAAAAAGATACAGGTACAAACCTGCGATCTAACGAGATCATAAATAGTAGATACTGCACTGGTTTGGAGATCTTGACGTCAATAGCTACACGGATTATCTACACAAACTACAACAATGGAGGCAGAATGAACTATCAGTATATTGCGAACGATGGAGACAGGTATTCTCAAACACGTGAAAAACGGTAAAGGAATTAAGTCCTTACATTGGATGAAATGCTATGGCGTTCACTGGATACACAGTATCTCGTCCGGCCTCCGACTTCCGATGGCATTTGAAGGCATACCTGATATTTTTAATATGGAAAACCACACACAACTGTCCGTGAGGAAAAACGTGAAGTCCGATTCTGTGAGCAGTCAATGAAGGACCCTTGTGGCCACTTGTTGCCATGAACAATCACGCATTCCTCTAGTAACTAAGTTGCTAAACATAGCATCTGACTTGAATATACAGCCACGCGTGCAATCATGAGCAAAGGTAACAGGAATTTCTTCCTTAGAAGTATACTTTTTGGCTTGACCAGCTTCTGAAAGATCGAAAAACTCCATCGCAACACGTCCTTCCACAGAACTCAGGGCGTAACCTGCCATTTCCCAGAAAAGAAAAGTGTGAGAACGCTATTTGAAGAGAGGGATAGCAAATACGGAGCCATGGTGAGTAAACACCAGTAGTAAAAGCCAGGTTGTGAGCCTAGATAACCACTCCGTTGTTAAGCTCAACTTTGAGCATAAAAATCTAGGTGCCTGATGGAAGCCTGGACAAAGGTTTTGGTCCACCAAACCACCCGTACAGTTACACGACTTAGGTGGTGGATACACAACAGAGAGAGGCCTACCCCCAACCGCCTTTGAGAGCCACAGAAAGGTATGTACTAGAAATACAGTCGCTCTTGAAGTATTCTCCACAGTCAGCCCATGAGTTGTGCTGGTCGTGTCGGATAATCTTGCTTGAAACTTTGGACAACGCGTACAACACTACTCCTTTTACGGAAAGAACTCTCTTCACGATATTTTCTCGATCCACACCTCAAATGCACAACAATTTAGTGGTGACCCAACTTTTGGACGCGGTGACTCGTTAGTATAAGACAGGAATAAGTTACCTACGAACAAAAGGACAGATCAGGGCAAGCACCTGTTCCGTTTGGATAGCAGCGGACACATCTAGTCTGGTACTTCAGAGATGACTCGCGACGTTGTTCCGCTTGAGACATATTGCGCAAATCGTAAACATTGATATGTCGTCCAGCTGTAGCAACTACCAGGTGGTGCCCAACAAGGGACATGGAATACACACGTTCTGGCTGAGGATAAGTTTCCTGTCCACTGGCAGCGCGGGCATCCCAACATCTCAAAGTCTTGTCCCAGCTCCCGGAAATGACTTGCCCTGCAACAGCAATCAAAATTTTCGCTGTAAGACAAGCCAAATGCTTAAGGATATGCCAGTGAGCATCATAGCGTATCAATTGTGAATATAGGGAGAATTTCCACGTTATCAGTGTTTGCCCCGTTTCAACTGGTCTGCAATCTTCTCTTTCCTGAACATTAACAACTTTAGGGGAGGACACGAAGTTCACCGGTTGTGTGCGAGTACTCGACACATCTCACAGGAGCATCATGCGTTCCTAGAATATCTTCCCTTCCTGTATTGAAGTCATACCTGTGAATGGGGACCGATTAGATTTCAATTTAATCAAGAGCCTTAAGCTCTAAGGGGCACACACAGTACAAAGAAACGAGCAGGTAAGAAAAGTGCATCACCAAAAGAACAGGATCAGGTGAATGCAGCTCTCTGGCTCCGAACCTAAGCAGCAATGACCTACCCGAATAAACTAAAGACTACTTTAAGTTTCAAAAATTTAATCAGTTAGAAAAACATCAAGCTGATACAGTTAAGAATATATCCTTCGTTCTTCCTTTGTAACTGTTGTGCTACATGGGCAGGCAAGAGCAACAACAAAGTCGTAAACGTAATTGGGCTATCCTTGCAAACTTTTTGGGACAACCAACGTATGTATTCTTAAAAGCCAATCTCTTAAATGCCAGTTTCCAATACGAATTCTTCCATACATGCCTACCCCTCCAGAATAGTGAGCGATTTCCCAGTATTCAGCCTCATTGTGGAAATGAGGCTGAATACTGGGAAATGAGTCTGATGAGTGATGGCCTACAACTGGAGCCTCATTGTGTGGTCATGCGTGAGGTTCAGTGTCCTCGGAGCAGGGAGATCGAACGGAAACACGAGGCATTTGACAGGGGATCTCCTGGATAGTCTACATTCCTTACGGAGAATGAAAGCAATCCTTAGATACTAGAACAAGGGCGTCTTCTAACTTAAGGGGGTAAATTCGACAGGAGGGAAGGCAGCGCAAGCTTGACTTCTTCTCAGCATCAGGGAGTAGCTGGAACGCGACTGATTTGTGGCGACTTCCGACGATATGTAGCATCAAAACAGTACCCATACTCCAACCATAAACGGGACAACTTTTTCATACGCATCCCACAGTCGCAGCACTCACCTCCTAACAGTCCTGTCTGCCCCCGCGCTGAAGCCAGATGCATCATCGTGAAAGCAGCAATCCAAAACTGGACCTCTGTGAGCAAACGACCCCTTCAACACATTGGCACTCGCATCATAGAGTCTCACTTTCTGCAAAACAAAATCTGTTGTGTGTTGGTCGCAGCAGCAGATCACTTTTAAGTTCGAAAAACTGCAACATGCAAGAATCTGTTTACATATGTCTCTATATCTCTGGATCTCTCTGCATCGGCGTAGAGTGCGCTAGGCGTACAATTTCCATCTCCAAAACCGAGGGTTAGGACGCACATTATCCCAAGATGAAACCAGCAGGTGATCACTGTGATTGGAGAACCGCAGATTAGAGATGCCATCTCCGGGAGGCGAACTCAGCTCCCGCCCCGATCCCCCAGTTCCTCCGATCATGTTGATAACTGTCAAAATCGGAGCGCCACGCCTGTCAAGCGGGGGAGTGAAGACTGGAATGACGGGCCAGAGGGGCAAGAAACGAAATGTAGCAGACAAGAAAGGCAGCGGGCGAGGGAGCGACGATTCGATATCCCGTCCTCTACTCTGCTGCCTAGCTCCTGCAGCTTTTCTCTCTTCTGCTGATATTTTTCCCTTTTTTATTAAAACTATGTGGGATGTGACTTCGTAAGATGCTCACTGCTTCAAGCTTTTATTGATTTGGCCATTCATGCGTGGATCGTGCAGCCACCGCCCGACCACCTGCCACTCCGATGCAGGCCAAGTGCGCGGGACAGTGATCTTTCTTATAATAGCCAGAATGCACTCCCACAGATCTGTAAATTAGCAAACGGAGCAACGACTGCTGCGAACGGCACTAGCAGCAGCAACAGGGACTGACTGCTGGCGCGGCGCGGCGCGGCGCAGCACAGCAAGCGCAATGTTCTCGTCTCTTCCTCGTCCTCCACCGGTTGCTGAATTGCGTATGAACTTGTACAAATGTTCCTACTCCTTCCTTCCTCCCTTCCCTTCCTTCCTTCCTTTCTTCCAACGGCCGCTCTCGATCGATAGATCAAGGAAATCGCACTGTGGGTTTCAAAAGCTTTTCAAATTTTCTCTTGCCACAGTACTTCCCTCCCAGCAACAAAAAGCCTCATCTGCCAATTTCTTACTCTCGTCCATCGCGACAGCCCCTCGGATGCGGACAAAAACTCAACGAAAACTTTTACTGCGCAACTCCCCTAGTTACCCGGTAACGGGGTCCAGCTTTTACTCATCCTTTTTAACCCCAGGTCACGTGAGGAGACCGGAAGCTATCCCTTTTACCAAAGAGAGAATGCTTTTAATTCACCTCGCATACCTTTCACCAGATGCTCCTTTCAAAACTTTCATATTTGTGCTGGATGGATTGTCGGCACCTCACTGCTGTAACGTGCGATCTACTCACTCATTAATCTCTTCCACTCCCCTCATCGTCGTCAGCTTCGGTCATCGCTATGCTGCTAAAGGAGGTGCTCGGCCCCGTTGATGGGCAACAAAGACGGACTAATTTAAACAAGAATGAGGCAGTTCCCTATGCAACGGATTCAGTCACGATAATAGTGTCAGGATAGCTCGTGTGGATAAACTAGCATCCCGGATGTTTACCTAAAGATCGAAGGACTCGAAATTATAGATAAGTGGTTAGATCGTGTACAAGCTCCATAGAATTTCCGATATTTGAGGAAACGTGTCCTAGGGTTGACATATGCTGCCCATAACTGGTTGTATTCTAACACAAGGCATGGAAAGGTGCGTACCTCTTTGTTTTTTCTCTCAGAGTTATCTTCATCGTGCCTCCGTATGTTTATCGCGCATATAAGATGAATGTAAATTTGCAGTGGGTTCTACTCCGATAAAACTTGGCTAAATAGAGACATTTCAGAAATACCTAGCCAAGAACAGAAAATACAAGCAGGATATGAAGATGAAGATTCATCTCTGCTATTGGGACACCTAAAATCAGTGTCTCAAGTGATTTAGCCTACAGTCTTCTAAGAAAAATGTCATGGTTCAATCCTTTGCGGTCACGGTTAGAGATGAATGCGCTACAAACTCTTAATGAAACTTCTGGTCTAAATCCCCTTGTGATTGATTCACATGGACAGTTTTATGATCCGCGAAGATCTCAAGAGACAAATAATAACATATATCATTTTATTGATTATTTTTTTATTTCGAATCAAGAGTATATTATAATAATGTGTAATCTGATTTTAATCTAAATGCAAGGCAGATTAAAAGTTATATGATTCAACGAAGTGTAAAATCAAGGCTGTTTAAAATAACACGATTCAAGGATGTATAACAGACAGAGAAAAGAGAGTGTAGGAAGATAATTCGAAGAAAAATCTAAATTTACGGATAGAATAGTCCACAAAAACAACGAAATTTGATTTATACTTTTCAAAAACAGACTGAAAGAATCACCTGCATGCAGACGACCAAAAACGGAAAACTGATCTATAAACTCAACAAGAATAGTTACTCTCACTCTGGAATAAATTGTCGTTTTATTTCTTTGGTTTGAAGCTCATTTTACAGAAATGTTTTCCAGAGTGATTAACGGACAGAAGGAATAAAAGACAATCACAGTTCATTGACCAGTGCCATAAATAACTCGTACCAAGAGTGTTAATACTGATGCTAACTTCCATCCAACCTCAGCTAGGCGTATACCCTCATCACCTAATAATATAGTGGCTTTTCCGAGACAAAGCTTGGTGGTGGTGTGTACCGTATAGGTGTTGATTAGAAGTGTAATACCAGCTAAAACTGACTCATGCCGTGGTGCAAAATCTGGACCATCTTCCTCTACAAGTTAGTCAGACCTGTTGCGAACAACGAACAAAGAAAATTTGAAAGTCGTAGGACAGAAGATTTCTGTTTACAGTACCTAACAAAGAATGAGGAAGGTGAAGTTGTTGACTTTTATGCGACCCAGAGGGAAGTTTCTGAAGTTATCTGGCGGATTCTGGCCCCAGAGAGCGTGCTAAAGGTCACACTCTCGATTTCCGTTAAGCCATATTAGACATATTCTTCTAAAATTCGCCTGTACGACCAACGACTTACACTACCACAAATTTGCCAAATCTACTCTGAGGGCCTTGCCCCGGTAGATGGCTGTGGAGTAATTTAGGCGTGCTTTAACTACGAACACTGAGCACTGCGCAGAGGCATTATGTCCATTTAATTGTACTCCTCAATTGTCTGTATCCTAGCGAGCACGAGCAGTAGATGAACAGCCACATGACACCCACAATTGCTGCTGTCAAGACTTGCAACCGCCAGTGGAAAACATTACGGTTCCGAGCAGAAAACAGATTACGAGCGTTGCGAACCGGGAGTCTCTCTCCAGCTGATATTCGTGAATACTCGGGGTTTAAGTTGTCACAAGATCAGTGGACGACCTCGAAAGCTCTCTCAACGTAAACTTTACGTTGAGAGAAAGTTTACGTTGAGAGAGCCGGTGCGCCAACCAGCTGCTAGGACTCTTCATGTTGATAGTGAGGCCCCGTGAAGTCTTTGTCTAACCTTGGCATCACCGCTTAAAAACCAAATTCCACTTTCGGCGCAACGCATTTACCTTCATTCTGCTGTCGTTGATGGCACACTAGACCCTTTCATGGAATCTGAACCTGTAACAACCCAGCAGTGTATCAAGTGGTCGCTCGGACAGTGTAATCACGGTTTGGACATGAATCCGTTATTACACTGTCCGAGCGACCACTGACAACTGTCTGAACAGTTGTACTCCATCGTTGCACTGCCTGGAAGCCTCGGGAATCAGGATACAACTGACTCTCACTATGCCGTCTACGAGTTATGGTCAGGTACATTAATAGCATACATATAAAATGCGAGAAGATACTGTTGCTTCCCAATAACTCTTGCTTTTCACCTCTTTACAACAGAAAATTCAGATGTCAGTCAGGTAATCGTGCCGCTACCCTGAATTCTTTAAACCTAGCAAGCGGCCTGAACATATGCACACTGCATATCAAAAATTCCTCTTTCCACGAAATTATCCATGGATCAACTGTGTATTAGCTCCCATAGTTTGGCTCGTTAAGCTGCAACACAATGCATGACCTGAGCCGCGCGAGTACCAAACAGAGCGAACAAAAACTTCTACTGCTACAGATGTACCAGTCCACGAGGATGCCTGTTCCAGTCGATTTGAAGCCTGTGTGGTCAGCTTTCATACACCAACAGCTTACTATACCTTCCCAGCCTCTACGTCCACAATGTGTCTTAAGACTTCTCCTCAGAACCGTATCAACAGCTTCGCAGGTCCTTTTCCAACCCAGACCTTATACAGGAGGTCTACGTGAGCGAAAACGTGGGCTGAAGTACTGTGCCTATCGAGGTGGCCAAGTTCTAATGTGTAACAATTTTCATGATCACGTCACCTTGAGGAAGACAAGCTAAGCTTTAACAGCATCCTGTACCAACGTTGGGTCCACTGGAACCACTGAATTGTAGTGCTCCCCTAGCCCAAAGGCATGTCGATGATAAGAAACTCTTATACTCGGATTCAGTACAGGTGCACCCTCCAGGCTGTCTTCTTTATACTCCTTCCCCATTTCGACGTCGGGTAAATTTGCTGAGTAAACAACAATGTGCTTCGATAACGCGTGGGACAAAGCTCCCAATTCCAATTGTCCCCCCCAAGCTGCTGTTGATTCCACCTCCTCACAGTATCTCTCAAACTTCGTCTGCACGGTGTCATCAGGATTATCACCCTCTGTCGTTTCCCCTCCTATAAAGGGCATGAAATCCTCAGCATGAGTCCTCATATAGTTCGCGGCTAATCGTCTAAGTTCTTGATGAGAGTACTGGACGAGTTCAGGGTGCAACGCGATTTGATCATCAACTGCCCTGTAAAGGCAATGTCCATCAGATTTTATTTCCTTCAGAGTATACCCAAGCGGTCCAAGCTTTCCCTCCAACTGCTGGTCTTCTAAGACTCGCTCGCTGACGACATTGTTCTGTTCTTCCTGGGAGATGAAAAATACAGAGGTTACAAGTCCAGGCTAAGTAATTGGCACAGACGGTGGCAGGAGACGCAGAACAGAAAGACATACACACTAGGTTGTCGAGTCTACACCGCAGAAAACGGGGAGGGGCTTCCTTACCTGGATCCGTTGCTCCCGCTCAGCTTCTTGTTGAGCCCTCTTATCTCTCCACTTCTGTCCCTTCGAAGGCCTGTGCGTGGTACTAGATCCATTTAACGAGACACCAGCGATGGCCTTTACCTTCGCCTCTATGCTATTGAGCTCCTTGTCGTCCACCGGTATCCCCAAGGAAGCAAGCTCCTTTATATGCCTGGATTTCAATTTCGTGTCAAGCCTTGCAACCTCCTCCTCTGCAAGCTTTTTCTTTCCCTTCTGCTCAGCCTTGCTTCCTTTTGCGGCCGCCTTCTTCAAACCGATTTCCTTGTTTTGCAATTCCTTGATTTCCTTCCTGCATAAACGTTACCACTTCTTTTCAGTGCTACGGAAGACGCATGACTAACCCCTACGTCATGCAATGATGGATTAAGTCGACTTTATAGGGTTTCTCCAGTAGGGTTTAAACCAGACGCTGTGGTCATCTCGCTGAAACCTTGTCATACACCCGCTCCTTTCCTTGCCGCAGCAAAAGTGATTAACTGTTAGAACACGAGGCTTCAGACGGCCTGGGGACAGTTCGTTTGTCTCGCTCAGATCCCGTCAAGAGAAACCCAATCCAAAGATGTCAGAACAGTCGCCGCTTCTCGCAGGTATGACACGACAGATAAGAAAGTAAGAGTTGGCACATCTCCTTAAGGCAAGAATACCGAAAATTCTCACGTGGGATGCAAACGCAACGTTCCAGTTAACTGTCCATGTTCGCAACAGATTTTCCAGAAAGTTCGTACAGCACAGAGGTCGAATCCACGAAGCATACACGACGCACAGAAGGGATGACCTGAACAAAAATTAACTCCACCCAACAGCTTTAAGGAGGAGCGTCCCGACAGAGTTACTCGACGGAACCGACTCGGCATGGTCCTCGCTTCTGACAAGCGAAGAAGTGATCCTTTGTGAAGTAGAGTGTGGATGAAAAATTGTCCTCAGGTTCAAAAAAGCTCAAAACTTCTATGCAGTTAGACTATGCAACCCACAAGTAACAAAGATCGATGCCCTTCAAGGTACTCCGCTGCAAAAGGTGGACGTTTCTCAATCGTCGCTTCGAATTCAGCTCCCTTGTAGATAAGCTTATCTCGACAGAACTGTGCCACAGTTCACAGAGAGACCAAATGACGTTGCAAGTAATCACTGAAATAGTCAATGTAAAACCAATCCTCAAAGGCGGACGCTGTTAATCGCAAGACCTAAAATTTGCACCCTAGCAATCTGTCGCCCTTGAACACAGTCTCGAAGATTTGCAAACCACGAAGCGGCAACCATGGCCGATAATATGCTCTATTCTCTTAGCCAAATGCTTTGGTTGGGAAGGGGCCTACGAACTGACTGTCGGCAGTCATTTGGGATATAGTTGCAGTGTTTGCCTCTTGAGCCCCTCCGAGTGAAGGGCCTCGCGTTTATTGTGAGGCCTTCAGGTACTAAAATTACATGTCCAACAAAACCTCGTCTCTGGTAAGGGGTTGATCGTCAAGCTTCAACCCGAGGTCATGCCAAACGAAACCTTGTACATTAGTCCCTAAGGAGACAGGGCAAGGCACGGTTCATGGTTTGTTATGGATGCATCCAGCAAGCTCAAAACGACAACTGATAAAGGACATCCGGACTCAAGTAGACATGATCAGACTTGTCAACGTGTGTAGTGATTATTTGGGTTGACAGAATACATCGGGGCGATGTACTCCCATCGCCCGATCCAGGTGCAAGTTAGGGTGTAACATGGAAAGCTGATTAGACGTTACATGGCGTTGAAAAGATGTTGGATAGCACTGCAGTAACCAGCTTGGCCGGACCCGGAAATCAGAAGTGAATTCTACAAAACACCTACCGTAGTGAGTGAGCCAGTATACAACTCATCCTCTTCGCCCGGCTACAACTCTTGAAGCCAAGGCATTCAAACAACTTAAAACGACACGCTCCACAGATAATACCCAAACCAGAGATCCAGTTACTCATGAAATGAAAGTTAGCACCTCCACGGCAGAAGAAAACGCTCCGTCAAATCCACGCTGACATGAAGCTCACGCCGATTACAACAAACAAAGACACAGTGCTTCATCTAGAAAACATGATCTGGAAAGGGAGAAGTAGTACTGGTGACGGGCGAGCATTTCAGAGCGACTCTCTTTGACAATAGTCCCATCTCCAGTTGTGGTGCCATCACCAGACTTCGATACGAGAATCTCCGTCTCTGTGTCCTCCATCTTTCAATTCATGCCCTCAGTATTATCCTCTCTCTCCCCTCACTTCTCTTTTCCTCTCTCTCTCCTGATCGCTTTCACTCACTGAAATTCCGGTGGTCTCTCCAAACTTCGTCGATGCGTGGGACTGTCCTCAGTTTCCTTCAAACCCGTTGTTACAGCCAGTAGCCAGTGGCCCTCGCCACCTGTCTCCTTGCAATGGTCATACTTCCGGGTTGCCTGTGTCGGCTTGGCTATATATATTCCACAATCGACTCGACGTCGTAGAACTCTTGTTTAGGGTTCTCCGAAGCATCCGTGATGAATATAAAACAAGTGTTGAGCGGGTGCTTGGGACATCGCGAATACATGTGCCTAAGGCCGTATGGTCCAATAGCACAGTGCACGCACCACGTAGTCACCGTAACTTTCACTTAAAATCTGGTACAGTTTTGGAGTACGAGCTTTCAGTCCGTCAATGATCACGACCTCATTTTCACGTAAGAGTAAGTATGGATGCTTCGCGCATCGCAGTGTGCTGATCGGCCTTTACAATCTTCGTCCTTCGTCTCTAGCAGGGCTCTCTTAGGTTCTAGGTTCAACCTGTTACGGCAATGCTTTATTCCGACGACTCCGGACACCTCCAGGCAACTGTTTTCAGTTTCTCATGCGTGGGGAGCCGGGATGACGTCATTGTCGTCAATTTATATATCAACTTGCGAAATCGAATGAGCTAGGCTGCTAAGGTTCTAGTATCCAGGGGGAGTCGATCCTTCCATTCCTCTCCCGTAACGATTTCTATGGATTTCTATGAAGTCGAATCTCTTATGGTTCACTCTCGTAACTTCAGTTCATGTGTTCATCAAAAAGTCTGTCTAGCTTGTGGACGTAACATGGAGGCCTCCGCAGCCTACAGTTCTACTAATGAACAAGCTTACGAGAAGCAAGAAAATTTTTGAAGACGCGTTTTGAGCCTGTACATTTATCATACAACAATAGCTATCGGTATGTGTGGGCAGCCCAAAAACCGTAGTTCTTGATTTCATTCTTTTGCCTACCATCTTGACATCATTCATGTTTGCAAACAAGCGTAGAGAGGGATTCCCGGAGCAGATGTCGAACTTCCACTATTTTCTTGCAGAGAGCAGCAGAGGCCAATTCCATGGTAATCCGTATTAGCACAACATTCGCAGCACAAAAGCAAAGGGATAAGCTTTCAAGAAATCAACCGCAGTTGTTGCTCGGAAGGAATAAACAAATCGTGTCGTACTACTACAATAAAACTCAAGCTAATGTTGTTTGGGGCAACACACGCTAGATCTGACGGTGCTTCGTGCTTTTAGGGCATTATCAGACGCGTCCTCCTTTCGGGTGAAAGACGCGGAACAGGCGCATCCTAGCCTTCGGCCGTTTCAGATATTCGGCCAGAAATAGGTGGAACGAAAATTTGAGACAGCTCTTCGGCCCAAAAAGCAGGGTTTCCTCCTACTGCGACCACGTAGAAGGAGTGGTGTCACAAGCAAAAATGCATTTCCTCTTGCCTCTACCGATAGTTCTTTTGTGCTTGTATGATATCCTTCTTTTTTGCCTTTGTACTACCAAAAGGTTTTCGTGTCTTGTACCGGCTACGATGTGAATTAGGGAATAATATTTGAGTTTAGGCTTGAGAATAATATTTTAATTTACTGCAAACATGATTTTGACAATAACATTAGGTAGGTATTGTCAAAGAAGACTAAAATTGATATTTTTATCATCGCTAATGGAATGAGACGAAGGAGCTGACATGGAGGACTGAGGGTTGATATGTCATTTTTCTGACATGTCATAAAAATGACATTGTGGAAGGTCATTTTCTGATATAGCATTGCTGACATGGCACTTTTGGCAGAGATAGCAACCTGCTGACATGATGATGATGATTGGACTCACACGATGACATGTCAGTGAGAGATTATATGACACTGATATGTGTCTTTACGTATGTAAAGCTATAAGGATCGGTTTAGCTATAAGGATCGGAGGGAGGTCACACTTGAGCAACACCCTATCGAGTTGGAGAACGAGGTCAAACCGTGCTACCAAAGCAATGAAGAGTGAGTCCTCCATTGTTGATTTGGTGAAAGAAGAGATCGAGAAATGTCACTATGACGACGAGAAAACAAGGATGATGAGCTCTTATTTACTCCTCTATTTATACATTATAGGTTGTTACTTTAGTAACTTCCGGTAACTCAGCCATAATTATTTTTACCGAGTTCTACTAAGATATTACTTAAGATAAAAGCATTAATCACATGAGCTTCTTATCTTTTCACATGAGCTTATTCCTCAAAGTCAACAACTTCTAGAAAGATTTTAGAATATTCTCAAATAATCTTGAATTTCCACTCTCTTCTACACAAGACCCACTAAAAAGAAGACGTGTGAAATCTCTTCTTGTTTTTAATGCCCACAGCAAGATTTCTCTCCTCTGCTTCTCAATTGTTGGGCCACCCTTTCTCTTCAATCCAATTTGCAAGATAGAAAAGTGGTTAAGTCGAACTAGATTGATAATTTAGATTTCAATCTATACACCATCTTGAAAAGAGAATATCACGTAGACGTCTTCATTGTTGTACGATACTCTAATAAAACCGCATGAAGACGCTTGTCCCAGTTGTGTTTGGTCCCTTTCATGTCAACATCCTTTGCTAACATTTGACACAAGATAAAGTTTGTTCTCTCTACCAAACTGTTTGAACTAAGTTCATATGAAGTAGTAACCCTATGAGAAACAGAGAAGTATGTTATAGAAACAATCATATCGCTCTTAAATTCTTGACCTCTATCAGAAACTAACTCCAAGGAACATCCAAACTTAGTAATGATCTGTTTATAGAGAAATCTAGCCATCTCAACTTCTCCAATAGCCATAAGAGGTCTAGCGTCTATTCACTTTGTAAGATAATCAATGACGACACAATATAATTATTTTTGCAAGGGATGCGATTCAAGAGTCCAACAAATCTATTCTCTATTTCTCAAAAGATCCAAGAACCAGAATAGATCTAAGAGGAGTATAAACACTAGATTTGATAGCGAAAGCTTGACAAACATCAAATGTTTTACAATACGTCAAGCAATCTCTAAACATCCTCCTCCAATGATATCTCGCGTCAAGTATCTTGTGCAGATGTCAACTTGCCTGTAAAATATCTTCCACATATTGGACCGTCATAGAATTCTTCCATAAGTCATAGAGATTATATCCTATGGGGTTCCTGATCGTCTTTTGAGTAGAGACAGCATCTTACAGACCAGGTTGGCAGTCCGATGAGGGACGAGTGAGTCGCTTATCAGTGCGGTTCAATGCTAGAGGTGGGACAACGGAGCCTACACCAGAGACAATGACATCCATTGCAAGGTTCAGTTCGGTCATCACTTGGCAAGGCGAGTTGTTGGAGAGCAATGTCCATGCGAAGAATACTCCGGTCTTTGAGGAGATGGGGGACGTGCCTAACATATATATGTTAGTACCATCTGTCTTGGATGTTCCACTCTGGAGTTCGAATGGAGAGTTGTAGCAATATGCTGATCGGTTGGTGCAGCAGGCTTGGAGTGAAGCCTTTGTACCACCAGTAGAGGAACCAAAGGTTGTTCCTACTACTGGTCTTATGACCTTATCACCGTTGGATATGACTCCCATTTTGTGACACTATCTAGAGGAAGGTATATGTGTGCTGGAGCTGTTTGGAGAGATTAGCACAAGTTCGGCTGTGGTATTGCACGCATGCATACAAGTACAGCGATACTTGTATGTGGAGAGAGATGAGGTTGCGAGACGCATCTCATTGCGTCATGTGACACGTTTGGTGCAGAGATATCTTGAGTTGTTGCTCATATCAGCTGTTAGAGAATACCAGCAAGTATTATCGTCGGATATTTCGCTGTTGGGGCGCAAGATCTCACGTTTGTTGACACCATTCACTTGGTGATAGCCGAGTGGTCATGTCAAGGTCACACGCGTGCTGAGAGAGATCAAGGTTTACATGACCCGCGATCTAGGATGTTCTAGGAGATGTTACGGATCTTACGACATCTCCAGATGCATCAGGTGTATTCTCCAACGTACATCTTGGAGAACGTTCCTTTGTTGGGTGATACTCGTACATAGATGATGGTGAGTGTGCACCAAGTGTGATCTTGGGTTGGATCGGCAATGTTGTTGGGTGCAACGAGAGTATGAGTGCACATCGTCCACGATTGTGGTGGACGAACTTGTTATCGAGAGAGGTGCTTAAGCGCGCACACGATGGAGTGAGACGACCAACACACCTCATGGTTAATAGCATCTTGGATGCAAGACGACGATCTCAAGTAGTGAGAGTCGTCGATAGGTCATTCATGGCAATGGTGAACCTAGTGGAACGGCCCATGGTAGAGTTACTCACTTTGGTAAGCTTTCCAGCATCACATGCTTACAAAGATGGAGGACCTGGGCTTGTGTGGGATGTTCAGTTATGGCAGTTGGTGGAGCTCAATGCCGATGAGAGAGAGCGAGTGATGGGTACGACGGCAATAGCTTCGATGTCGAAGACTTCACGTCGTCAAGTTTTAGATCAAGCAATGGACTTGAATTGCTTGACATGGATTGTTGGTCTTGGATTGGTTGAGCAGCGTCGGATGCGATCGACGGGTGTTATTGCTCAGACACTTCTGAGCTCTTTGCCTATCGAGTCGGTAGAGACAAAGGCTGGGGGCGAGGCGTGTGGAGTTCGTCATCCTTGGACATCATGAGATGTCATAGGAGAGAGTGTGGAGCTTGCAGCTATGACTGTAGGAGTTTTTTGCACTGTGGCAGTGGAGGTTGTTGGTGGTGAGCAGAAGGAAACTGCTCTAGAGGTTGCAAGATAGCAGTCAATGACTTCGTCTTCTACCTCTAGCATGATAACAGAGGATACTTGGGAGTTAGAGATTGGACTCAAGCTTATAAGAGAGGAGAGACGAAGAGTTCAGAGATTCCTGAAGAGCTACAGGAATTGTTTTGTCTTCAGTATGAAGGATTTGGGTATCTTGAAGGGACCAGGTATAAGGATCGATTTGGCTAATGACACGTCAATTTTCCGACGTCCTTACAAGTATAGTGACATGGAGAGAGTCTTGATCTAGAAAAGGACTCAAGACTTGTTGGAGGTTGGGTTGGTGGAGATGTCGCATGGAGAGTATGCATCTGCCACAGTTATGCCAACAAAGAAGGATATGTATTGCAACTACACCGATAGGCGGATGTGTGGAGACTATCGTCTTATCAATCGGCATACGTAGTCTGATAAGTATGCCATGCCGACACTTAAGGAGATCTTTGATGCAGTGGGGCATGTGAAGGTCTTCAGTACTTTGGATCTTTGAGCAGAGTATCATCAGTTGTCAGTGAGAGAAGAAGATAAATTCAAGACAGCATTATGGAAAATTGACTCTCATTGCAAAGATTGTTTGTATCAGTGGCGGTTCTTATCATTTGGGTTGAAGAACGCCCCTAATGAGTTCAATAGGGTGATGGACAAGATCCTAGTAAGATTGGATTTTATCAGATGTTATATTGACGACATCTTAGTCTACAGTGCTATTGTGGAGGAGCACGAGAGACACTTACGAGATGTGTTCGAGCGGTTGAGAGCTCATAGGTTGAAGTTACACCCTGGGAAGTGTAAGTTCTTCCAGGAGTTGGCAGAGTATTTGGACCACATCATCTATCCAGGTGGATTGGGTGTTCAACAAACGAAGGTTGAGGCTATTGCACGTATCTCACGCCCCACAGATGTAAGTCGAGTTCGGACATTTGTTGATTTGGTGAACTTCTATCGTCGGTACGTGAAAGGATTTAGTGCAATTGCGAAGCCATTGACCAAGCTGATGAAGGTGGACCAGGAGTGACAGTGGGGAGATGAGCAGGAGCGAGCTTTTGTAGAGCTCAAGGATAGGTTGACATCTGCTTCCATCTTGAGGAGATCCGTTAAGGGGTGTCCTTTCCAACTACACATTGATTGGAGTATGTTGGGACTTGGAGTAGTGCTGATTTAGTATGATGATGAGAAAAAGAAGTTTGTGGTGGCGTATGCCAGTCGCTCCAACTATTTGGCGGAGGCGAGGTACAGTTCATACGAGGAGGAGTGTTTAGCTGCAGTGTGGGTTGTTGCATACTTCCGATGTTATCTGTTTGGGAGTCTCTTTATTCTCATCACTGATCACCAGTCGCTCAAGTGGTTGATGGAGTCCGACAAGCTTACAGGGAAGCTTGCACGATGAGCTCTTATCTTACAGGAGTATGACTTCCAGGTAGTACATAGACCTAGAGTTGCAAACCTAGATGACGATGGGTTGAGTCGTAACCCATGCATGAGTCAGCAAGATCAGACTGAGGCTTGATGGTATGACGAGGTTGATGAGGAAATAGTGTCAAGTTGGCATGCATCTACCTTTCTTTGTGTGATGGTCATGAACTCTAGTGTGGAGGGCAAAGTCGTATCTTTCTCAGGTCAGAGAGTAGATAGTGAGTCTTCAGATCTTGAGGATGGAGATGGTGTTCTAGACCAGCGAGATATCCATGACGATGTGATAATAATGGAGTATCTACGTAATGACGTGGTGGTAGACACAGTAAGTGCCAAGGAGCGAGATCGTGTCTTTCAACGAACAAAGAGATTTTGACGAGAAGGACGACATGTATTTCGAGTGTGAGATGATGAGAGAGTATGGATAGTGCCACATCTATCCCAGAGGACACAGTTAGTACGACATGCCCATGAGGAGTTGGGACATTTTGGAGTGAAGTGTACGCATAACTTACTCCAAGAACAGTATTGGTGGCGTGGTATGCACGTCGATGTGCAGCAGTTTGTCGCACGATGTGTGGTTTGTGATCGAGTACGAGCATCATTTAATGCTCCTACTCCACAATTACACCCCTTATCGATTATGAGGTTGGGAGAGTTTGGATTTTGCGGGACCCTTATCGTTGATCGTACGTCACCACCGGTATGTGTTACTCCACTTCTCCAAGTGGATTGAGTTGGTGACATTACCGGACAAGGCAAGTGAAGGGACTACGTATGCGTTCTTAAATCGAGTGCTGAGTCGTTTTGGAGCACCAGCTGAAGTAATGACAGACCAAGGTACAGAGTTCATCGGTGAGTTTCAAGCCTTGTGTGATTAGACGCTGATTGATCATCGTACTACATCTCGAGATCATCCTGAGGCAGATGATTTGACGGAGAGGGCAGTTCAGACGGTGAAGAGAGGATTAGCAAGTATGGCTTGCAGAAGGACCACTTGGGAGACTGGTATATGCAGTTATCATGGTTGGCTATGGGCTCCCGTTTTAGCCGACAAGCGTCTTTGGCTTCTTTCTCATTGTATTTTCTATTGTATGGCCGAGATCCAGATCTACCTTTGGCCATTCGTCGTGATTTTCTTGAGGTGCTGAACCTTGATGACCCGAATATGTGGATGAACGCATGTTCTCAACGAGCAGAGACATTTTGGAGAGTTATGCATATGGCTTTTGAGAACCTAGCAATTGCTCCGCATAGAGACACATTGCGATATACGACTATTCAAGGAGGAGGTTATCGGTCATCGATTCGTAAGTTTCATCCTGACGATTATATCTATCTACAGCAGATTGCACCGACGACATTGGACGTGACCGCATGGCGCACTATTTTACGAGTGCGTGAGGTGTTACCTTTTGGAGTACTCATGTTAGAAGGCCGTGGTGGTGTTGTTTGGAAGGACCATATGCGTAATTGCGCGTCATGTCATCTTCCCAACATCGATGGTACAGTTGACCCAAGCTTAGCAGTTGTACGGGCGAGCTTGAGGTGTATGTTATGTGGGTCTGCTGGTGGAGCAGCCTGTATGTTGGTGTGTGATGGTTGTTCCAGAGGTTGACACATGTCATGTTTGACTCCACCTCTCAGTGTTGTTCCTACTGGATGATGGGTTTGTCCTCGATGTATATAACAAGGATAGTCGATTAGATCTTTGCGTGGTATGGATTGCAGACATACGACTAACGATGGGACGATGTAGCACTCGGCCTCCTGATCCTTGCACCCATGAAGGTGTATATCACGTAGTTGGGATATGGAGCTATCTGGAGTTAGAGGGACCTAACCGTCATTTAGGAGGGCGATTGTGATACACTTGTGTATGTGTATGACATCATCCATATGTTATGTGTATGTGTGGTGTACCTCTGACAGCGATGTACGTTGTGTAACAATGTGTATGTGCACGACAACTGTCACGTCAGTTTGGACACCTCGGCTAGGTTGGCCAAGTGCAGAGTGACGAATCCCGATAAGGTCGTTAGTGCCGTTAGGGCGAGTTGGTGGGATAGCCTACTAGGGATATACTTCGCAGATATGGCTTGGAGGCCTTAGTTCTTCAAGTTGAGCCTTCAAGCTCCAAGCTATGGTGGATAGTCTAGTTGAGTGTAACCCTGATTCTCTTCGAGCATAGAGTGGGTTTGGCTTGACCGTTGGTGAGTAATCTTTGTTGCAGTGTTGGAGATGATGATTTCTCTGTTCAGATTATTGTGGTACACTTGTGTATGTGTATGACATCGTCCATGTGTTATGTGTATGTGTGGTGTACCTTTGATGTATGTTGTGTAGCGATGTGTATGCGCATGACACATGTGTCGCTCACATGTCATCATGACTTCATATTTTGATCATTGGTATTTGTTTGCTTGGTCAGTGCACCCGTCTCAAGATTAATTGAACAATCAAACATTCTTATTAGAAGGTGGATGTGCGACAGATATCATCTCCACGTCCTTGTCCGATATTAGAGTTCTTAGAGGTGTATTCTGACAGGAAGTGCTCCCCAACTGACGCACAATTTCTTCCACCATCGTTCGTATCGATCACAGCAAGGTCGATCCAACTTCTTTCACCACCTCACTCGCAATATGTTGATCCACCATCTTCATCATCATCATGAACTCTTGTTAATTTTCTTGCTCTCCAACCACGACAATATCCTTCACGCGATGAACTTACCATGGCCAGAGATGGAGGAGGCGGAGAAGAAGCTGTTGACTATCATATACTAAATGTTGCTCGTGGTCTGTCATTATTAATTTTTCTAAGTGCTCAAGGTCTACAACAATGCAGAGAGAAGTGCAAATGCGAGTTAGTTACTCATGGACTATCAAGGTACTTCAAGATCATTTCTTTTTTTGACACTAGTACGCCATCGGGTTTGAATTTTTGAAGATATTCATACATTTGATGTTTTCTCATATCTTTTTCCACATCTTTTCACACATGTTTTATGTCGTACTTATGACTTAATGATGTCATAATGGTTGGTAGAAAACCAGAAAGTCCAACGACTTTACGACAATTTTTTCACACGAAGTCTGACAACCATGTAGTCCATTTGTGATAACTTATGACAAAAGTATGACATTGAGGTTGTCGCAATGTTATCTTACATTTCTCAGATTTGTGTCGGCAAAACATATAGGATGCTTATATGGAATGTCATATTGTTATCGCAATGGTCTAGACAGAAATCTTAAATTTTGTTGACATGTCGACGACAAGTTTTTTGCAACCATTACAACATATATCATTGCATTTTGTTTTACTTTTATGACGTCAGTATGATAGATTTACGTACTTTGACTGTCGTAATGATATCAGACTTTATGTTTTCGATTGTTTGGCTGATCCTCGGTGTTCTCAGTGTTTTTTGCATATCCAACATATCACCTCGTCCCAATCCATGTCCGTCGAGTTTTACGATTACTCGGAAATAGAAAAGTGACAATGACATCCTCCAGTGTCTCAAAGCTTGAGTAGCGATACATTCGTCTTCATTTGAAAATGAGTCCATTCGTGTACCTCCGAATCTACTCTGGTTCTGTTTATTTCTCTCGAAGTTATTATGTTATGTTCTTTAGATGTCTTATGTTGAATAACGTATCGATGTAGGAATCTTTTACTCTTGAACAATTCATATTTGAAGAGGACAACAAAAAATTTTTGACAGAGCCGTACTGACCTTGTTATGACTCAATGGACCATTGTGTTTAGAAGGACCTTCACTACCCTCTTCACCTGATACTTCCTAGTCTACTTTACAGAATATCTCTCATCATGTCGATCTGGACGTCAAATCTCCACTGGTGGAGGATGTATTGACCCCCTTCTTCATCGCATGTAGTAGTATATTCGCCACACAAAACGCATTTGTTTGTTTCAAATGAACAAAGACGAATGATCACTGCAAGTGATACCTTCGAGATCTATAAGCTAGCTTGTCTCTCATCCAAGGATACTTCAGATGACTAAGATTACTAGTGCATCATAATTACAAAGATTCAGTCACATCCATACTCACTTCACTTAACTCTCTAACGCGTACTGGAAATCCTCAGCTGTCCTATCGATCAACTATTCTCTAATCTCTCAACCTCCACGATAGTTATCGATCAACATGCAACATGTCGAGTATGTCTCTCACTCAAGGGTCACCTCTTATGACTTTGATGAAAGCACATCATTGACTTGAAGAATAAAATACTAAATTAGTCTTTCACAAACCCATAAACTTATGAAGGAAATGATAAATTGAGGATGTGTGTTGATTACAAAAAGCTCAATGTTATCATAAAAAAGAATTACTATCCTCTATCTTTCATCGACGAGATCTTGAAAGTGATGCTGGAAACGAATGGTATAGCTTTGGATATGGTTATAGCGGATATAACCAGATCAAAATTGTGCATGAACCTAACTACTTTCAGTACTTCATGGGGTACATTTACATTTCGAGTCATGCGGTTTGTTTTGTGCAATGCTCAAACTACGTTTCAAATGTTTATGAACAAAGTGTTCAAACTTTTCTTAGGGAAGTTTGTGAGAGATTTTATAGATGACTTTTGTGTTTACGGGAGTAAAGAGAAGCATTTTGAGCACCTTGTGAAGATCTTATAATGTTTAGATGACTGTAAGAAAACCGACGAGATGATTTTGACCGTCTAAGCTCTTGTCTTCACTCTTTCTGCTAGGTTTTCAATCTTGATAATGATCACAACGGAATGGATGAATGAGAAAGCGTTGGAAAATTCGATCATGTCCCAATGCTTTCTACCATCAGCTGAATCTTCATAACGGCCGTAATTAAGATGGACAAAAAAATGTTAGACAATTTTGACTCGAAGCAAGGACAACGTTAACGTCCAAAGTGATGGTCAAAAACATGAATATAGTTTTAACACAGAAAATGTCACTCCGCATTGCATTGCACGATGGAAATAGAAATTCAAACCACAATCATTCGCACCGTACTGCATGAAGAGAACGTTTTCTTCCTTTCTCTATACTGCGACTTTCTTGGACTCTTCGGCTAAGACTTCGGACACTCTCACCTATTGGGTCTCGTGCCCTCCGGGGCCACAAAGTGCGTAGCACCTCTCCTTAGAGTCTCGTGCCTTTGGCGACCGTAGGGTTCGGAAAAATCTTGGTTTTTCGCTCTATTCCTAATTCAGCTATTAGATTTTCTGTGGAGAAAGTTTAGCGCGTGTCCCGGATTGCTTGCTTAATAGCATTCAAGCTATTTTTTTTTGCTTGGGGTATGATTCTAGGTGATGAGTCTTGCACTTTGTAGGAAAAGGATATTAGTCCGACGGGTACACCAACGCTCATAAGCCGGGTAAAGCGCCCTACGATGTTCAACGTCAAGGTCGAGCACGTAATGCCTCTCCCTAAGGTCTCGTGTCCTGTCAGTTTTTTTTTGTGAGTTGTTTTTCTCTTTTTTGTCTGACAGTCCCGGGCCCCTGTCGGACAGTATTTTTCTTCTTCAGCATATCCCGACAGCCGGGAAAAAAAATCTTTTTTTTGAGCTTTTTGCCCTATCCTATTCTTGCCCACTCTACGGTTGGCGCGTATAACCTCAGAGGGTTTAAGGGTTCCCTAGTTCCGGGGTTCCTTTATCCGAAAGGGGCCGTAAGGCTCCCGCTAGACGCCCGAGGCGCGTTGAAAGAAGAGGAAAGGACATCACATTACTTTCCCTCAGGTCTATATCCGATGTTCCGGATGCGCTCTTAATCACTTTATGAAAACCTCCATTCATTACCAATACTGATTACAGATACCTCTTTAAAAAATTACTGCTAATAGTGGGTGTTGAAAAACAATCGATTGTTTCATATATCTGTTTTGAACACGGCTAGTAGTTTACAATAGTGACATCAAAGTAGACAACTTTATTTTATTATTTGGTAGATAAACAATGAAAGTATTTATCAAATGTTGGAAACTCTAGGAATTATCAGTCGTGTCACGTGCGGGTTACCTAGGATTGTACCTTTCTCACCAAAGCCACCAGTTGAAAGGTACAAATCATGAACAACCCTAGGTTTTTTTTTTTAAGGAAAGAGCGGCGGTACGCTCGAGATAACTTTATTAAAAGTTCAGGTGGAAATCCTGCGACTCCACACCCAGGTCCCAAGTCTTAAAACTAAATCTACTGTTAGCCTGCGACCCCACACTCGGGTCCCAAGCCTTAAAACTAAATTTACGGTTAGCCGGACTAAGGACCTCCTGGTAAGCGGAGCTAACGCCGTAGTGGATACTCTCGCTGCTAGCTAACGTGGTGCTGCCCTCGCTAGTCGTCAGACTGGTGATCATCGTCCTCGTGCAAATCGTAACCCCGCCGAAATTCTTGCTATCGATAGCAGTGCTCTTTCTCTGCCCCTCCTCGGGATTATCGAGCGGTATTACTTTGTAGAGAAAGAGGATGGTGCTGCTCTCCTCCGCCCCACCCGCCGCCCTAGTTGACGTTTCTTTTCTCTCGGTGTACGTACCGTGAAAGGTGACAGGAAAGAGCACGCCGAGATTGCTGCAATCCATGCTTTTCTTAATATCGTTGCGCAGGAGATCGATGCTGGTGTCTTTGGCGGAGCTGTTTCTTTCCGTTGTCGTATTGTACATAGGTCTGTACAGTGAAAAGTATTGCAAAGAGATGTTTTTTTCTATATTGTGTAAAGGAAGCTGCCCTACAGCTTAACAAGTTGGGCAGGAGTTAAGCTGGGGCCATGCTTGACAAGCTGCCCCCTAGCTTAGACTGGAATATCACCTTGAAAGAGGTCGAAAGGCACCACAAGGCAGAGCTCGACGAGGAGAGCGACCTCATGCTTCCAGTTTTGACAAAAAGTGTTTTAAGCTATAGTTAGTACAGGGTTTAAACTAAGAAATGTACAAAAGAGAGAAATCCGTCGATTCTTGCTAGTGACTTGAACTCAGAATCTGATAGCGTGAGTGTGTAGGTGTTCACAAATACTATAGTTTTGACTCCTTGTTCATTAAAAACGGAGTTGTATAGAGAAGTTTGCACAGAAAAGGCTAGTAAAGACTTTGCAGGAAGATTTCTACACTAAAAGCATATGTACAAGTTTTAAATGCTTTTAGAACGGAACCAAAGGCCATCCCACTGATAGGGCGCCTGCCTAGGAGGGAAGTGGTCTCAGGATCAATCCCTCCTGGCCTCTGGTTCCTATTCTGGCAGGTTGGCCTCCCGGATGGGAGTCTATGTTGGGTATGCAGCCATGTCCTGTATACCTAGGGGCGGGAGACCGATATCTCTCTTAATCGTGGGCTTCTTGGCCTAAGCCTCCGCATGCCATCCTGAATATACTATGGGAGATACCTGGTGCGCATATGGGGGGGGGGGGGGTTGTAAGCCCTGTGGGGCAGCCTCATAAGTGTTAGGGCTTCGGCCTACATTGGATGGCTTGTAGTATATTCAGGATGGCATCAAGAGCACAGGAAACTTTTGTTAATTTGTTAAATAACCATCGAGTCAGCTTAAGATGGGGAATGAGACTATGAGAACCTTTATTAGTGAAGAGGTAGAGTTTGTGGAGACAACTGTGAAACTTGTATTAAAAAGGGGCCAAACTTGTAAATAAAGCTTTGTGCGCATAAGGACAGCAGGGGGGCAGCTTAAGCTAGGGCCCTGCTTCTGATAAGTGACTGTGCTTATAAGGACAGCAGGAGTGCAGCTTAAGCTGGGGCCTTAAAACTTTAGGTTAAATACTGCGACGGCGGAAGATCGGAGATACTTTTCAAGGGAGTTTTCTGAGAGAACTGAGGCGGAAGGAGGAAAAAGGAGCAGAATTAGGGATTGAGGAGAGGAGACGCTGAGAAGCTTGGAGACTGAGTGGGGATCGATTTTTCTGACAGAATTGAGTGGATTGAGGAGAGGAGACGCTGAGAAGCTTGGAGGTTGAGTGGAGATCGATTTTTCTGACAGAATTGAGTGGATTGAAGAGAGGAGACGCTGAGAAGCTTGGAGGCTGAGTGAGGATCGATTTTTCTGACAGAATTGAGTGGAGTGAGCAGGGGAGATCGTGAGAGAGGCAGGAAAGTGTTTTGGAGACAAGAACCTCATATGTTACACAGTTTTGAGGTTTGGAAGGAGTAGAATTGAACGGATAGAGGTGGTTTATTGGAAGGAGATCGTTTTTGACAAGGCTTTGGTTGTCGTGAGATCAAATTCCTTGGAATTTTCAGCTGAGAAGGACTCAGGAGAGGAGGAGAGAGATATTTTCTTAAACAGTGAAGCAGTTGACACTGAAATAAAGCTATTTCTACTCCGGAGAGATCTATTTGTGTACTTGAGTGCGTGCTTGAGTGTTTGTTTTGCAATTGGTGGGCACAAGAGGCTGTGTTTTGAGATTTCATCGTCTGCAGCGACCTATTTTCCTTTCTGGTCATTTCTCTTTGATCTATCATAGTCAGGAGGTCCGCCCTCTCCAAGAAAGACTGTCGTCACGACACCGTGCTCTTGTGTGTCCAGGAATTCTCGGTAGGGGTGTGGGCAGTTCGTCTTCGCTCCGTCCTCTTCGACGAAACTCCCTTCTTCTTTCTCCGGAGAGAGAGTCTGCTATGATTGAAATCATTGGTAGCCTGATTGACACAGTCGTCGTCATCCAAGCTCGGCACAAACAGCTCGATGGCTTCCCCCTGGCGACGGCACCTTCTCTTCACTCTTGTCTTATTGTTCGGAAGAGATCTATTTTTTTGCACGTGTGCGCCTTTCTCCTTTCTCCTCTTATCAAGATGCTTTTGACCCGCGTTTCTAATGATTCCGTTATCTTGAAGGTACCCGGATGGAGGTGCTCGAATCCTTTCCGTTGAGCAGTCTGGACCCACTGCGCTTTCTCTTCGGGTTATCAGGCTTCATCGGGATTAATCTCCCTACGCAGTTGTCAGTATCCATGTCAGGCTGGTGGGGTCCTTTTCTCTCTTTCTCCCCTTTGTCGTTGCCCTCCCTCGCTTGTTGCCTTGCGATGTTGAAGTCAGCTTGGTTCGTCATCTCCTGTCACTTGGTCCGCTTGTTCCTGGGCACCTTGGCGAGGCGCAGTCTAGGAGTAATGCTCCTTGAAGGTAAGTAGCCGTGGTGAGCCTCGTTTCGCGTACCCTGACTATTCCGGTTCATTCCTTCTCTGCTAAATCTCTGGTGGAGCTGCTCTTGAATGTCCTTAATGCTTTTCATCGCATTGATCCACCCCTGTTTGTTTCCCTCGCTCGCATCTTTCTTTAGGGCTGCCCACGCAGTCTTAGCGACCTCGGTGAGAATTCTAGCGGCGGGGCGGTCAGATCTGGTGTTTCTGAAGACGAGGTTTGTCCTTTCGGCCCAGGCCACCTGGGTATGTTCCACTACCAAGTACAGCAGGGCTGGGTTAACCAGACGAATCTCTATCGCCTTGTCGATAGTGCTCAGAAGGCTCTCCTCCACTCTGTACTGGACCCCCCAGTTCCTCTTATGAATCTGTAGCCTGATCCATCTTCGTTTTACCATCGCACAGTCCCACAAGAGGTGTTCTATGATTTCATCGGTTTCTCTGCATCTGGGACATAACCCATTCCCTATGTCCATTTGAGAGGCCCTCTTATTCGTAAAGAAGCTCTTGTTCAGAACCCGCCAAACCCATAGATTTAGCCTGTGAGAGCCCCCTTTCTCCCATACTCTTTGCCATCTCCTCCTCCACATTTCCCTTGTGTCGTTTACCTCCCACCTCCTACTTAGCGTTGTCGCGCTACTTGGCGGCTACATGCTTGACTTCTACTCCGACGCTTAGGTTTAGTAGTTCTAGAAGTTAGCTCATACTACTTCTAGTCCTTTATGTATATGTTTGACACCTTTGCATATGGTGTTAACACTATTTTGAGTCCTAGTAGGCTGATAGTATGTTAGTTATCTTGTTCAAGCATTTGTGCGCTTGTGCAAGTGACTTCTTACTTGTCTATGACGTTCAATGTACATAACTTAGGGTTTCCATGCTGATAGGGGTTTGAGCTCATGGGTTGTACTTACTTGTCGCCCATGCACGCTTTCTAGCTAATTTAAGTTATTTTTCAGGGCTATGTGTCATTTTAGGTAGTTTAAGTTATACGCTGGCACTCTAGGGGGCTTGACGTGGTAGCCTATGAGTGTAGAAAAGTTACCAGGTAGATTAAGGCACAAAAGGACAGTCAAGTGGAGCTATGAACTCCCATTGGTCCGTTTTTGTCTTTTGTGAAACTCTAAGTTTAGAAACAGAGCTCTAGAGGAGAGTTCGAGCAATTGGTGAGGTATCTTCGAAATCTGAGAACACAGGAAGAGAGAGCTCGTTGTGCCAAGCACTGTCAGTGAAATTTTTGCTCGATTTGGATCAATAAACAAGGAGTTATGCCCAATTGAAGTTCGGATTGTGCCAAAACTGCGTCACTTTTGTTGATTTTGGGGTTTTCGGTGCCAATTGCAGCAGAATTGAGGAAATCACTTCAAAACTTCGTGGTTGCGTTCACTGTCAGGAGGGCTACGACTGTCCAAAAAGTTTCGTATCATTTGAGTAATTGAGTAATTCAGGGCGGCCGCTGAAGCAGAGGGGGTCTGAAAAGCTCTTAATCTAGAGCAGCGACTTTAGAGAAGGAGATCTGGAGTTCTACAAACATTCAGGAGTCCCAACTTCACAGGGATGTTCAGCATCCTGTAGACTTCAAATACTGTGAGAAGATTTGAAATTCATCGAGCCAATTCTCTGTTCTATGTCTGAATAGCTGTCTAGGTACCAGAAATTGCCATAATTCTCTTATTCAGAACTTTTCTGTTCATATCTCCGTGTCAGAATTTGATCTCAGGTTGAAACTTCGTCTGTGAGTTCAGTAGTACCTCATTTGCATGTAGGGGAAGTTTAGAGGTCTAAACCTTCATAGTTTTCCTCTCTTTGAGTGTCAAAGTTCACCGCTTAAGCCTATTACTACCAGTGAGACCTAAATTTCACTTTTTGAGCATATCAGAGGATCCTACACTCCTGTGTGAGTGTTTATAGCTCCTGTTGTGACCTGAAAGCCAACCTCTTGAGTAAACAACCACAGCCAGAAGCCCGGCGCTTTCCTAGGTAGACGGATCACACTCCGACATACTCTCTTTTTGGTGAACTCGACGTGAAACACCTAGGGTGGGAGTTTTCTTGAGAGTGTTACAGGATCAGATATCATGGCCAACCAAGGATCATCAAGTGGAGGTGCTGCTGCTGCTCAGCAACCTGTTCAGTTGGATGCTGCTACGATGAAGATGTTCCAAGCTTTTTCCATGTTTATGCAGCAGCAGCAGAGCACAGAGAGGAAGGAGGTATTAGCAACCAAGGCGTTGCAATCTGTGGTGCATCAGATGGATCAGTTCAAGGGGACAGATATTTCCAAGTATGTGCGATACTATGCTAGGGAGATGGAGGTGAACAAGGTACCTGAGAAGGAGATGGTGGAGAACTTTGAACTTGCTGTTGTCCCTGAGATTCGTGGGCGTGTGAAGGAGCTCAAGCAGCAGCAAGGACAGAGTTGGGAGAGCTTTATGCGCGCTTTGAAGGAGGAGTACTACACTGAAGATTCAGAGAGGGTGACCAAGAGAACATTCTTGGAGTGGGTGGTGAAACCTAACAAAGGTTTGTCTGTAAATGAGTTGTTAAGGGAGTTTGATCGTCAATATGCTCAGCTTTCTAGGACAGAGAAGCTTACACTAGAGGTTGAGAAGACCGAGCTTTTCCTACAAGCAGCGGACGTGACTATTCAGGAGAAGCTTGAGCTGTTGCTGGAAGACAAGAGTGAGGAGAGAGGATTGAAGACTGACTGGAAGGAGGTTGAAGAGGCTGTTTCTTTGCTGGCCAAGAGACAGAGAAGAAGGGACAAGGTGGTGGTAAGTGAAGCAGCACCTCTGATAATTCCTGTCAAGCAGTTGCCTACTAAGCCTGCTTTGGTAATTGCTAGAGAGGAAGACTCACCGCTTGATGAGTTGATTAAGGGTATGAAGGAGCTTAAGCTTAAGCTCACTAGGTTAGAAGAGAAGGAGCAGAATGTACAGCCTGCTATGCAGAGACCTCAGATGAGAGAAGGCTTTGTTCATCGTTGTATATGGTGTGATAGCCTAGACCATGTAAGGAGAGATTGTGGGGAGTTTTCAGATGCATTGAGGAAGGATCTGATCTTCTTCAAAGATGGTAAGATCCATTTGAGAGAGACTGGGATGATGTTGGGAACCAACTTTGGCAAGGGTGGTATGAAGAGACTTGTGAATGAGATATCAGCATCACATGCTGTTTCTCTTGTGAATGCTGCTACTTGTGGAGTGAAAGTGGAGATGGAGAGAGAGAAAGGGACTACTGGGTTGTGGTCAGATGTAGTGCGGTCCGTAGCTAGAACAGAGCTAGACAAGGATGTGCTACGAAGGGTTGGCAACTCAATTAGAGAAACTACAGGATGGAATGACCCTGTGGATACTATGTCAGTGCATGCTTATGTTGCAAGAAGTCAGCATGAAGCTGTACTAGAAGAAAAACGCAGGAGGGAGGATGCAGGTGAGGCTTCTACAGCCAAACGACCTGCTACAAGGAGTGAAAGGGCTAGACCAGAGGCAAGGCAGGAGACAACACCTACTCGGGAAGAGACTATGGAGGATCTACCACCTACAACACCAAAGGAGAAGGAGAGAAGCAAGGAGAAGGGTAAGATGCCTGCATACAAACTTCAGTCTGATATTGAGATTGCTACAGACCTGAAGCAGGTGTTAGAGAATCGTATCTTGAATGGGAAGGTTGAGTTTACCTTGGGTGAGATTCTTGGGATAGCAAAGCGTGAGTTCCATGAGGTTATCATAGATATCATCAAGAGGAAACGTCAGATCTTGGGTGAAGCAGCTACGCTTAACGCTCTAGGGACCAAACTGTCGGAGGATGAGGAGGATGAGATTGCTGGTTATTGCTCTCAAGTATCAGAGGGAAGATCAGATCAGCACGTGAGGTTTGAAGATGAGGTGGAAGCATCGCAGAAGAGCCATTATTCTCACAACCATTGGGCGAGAGCAACCACGGAGACCTTAGTGAAGCTGGGAGATCTAGAGGAACCTGTGGTGGCATTGATTGATCACGGCTCAGAGATTAATCTGATGTCTAAGGAGCTGTACAAGCGTGGGAGGTGGCCCATAGACACCGACCATGGGTGGCTTATCCGTGCTGCCAACAACCAGCGGGGAGAACTCTATGGTGCTTGTCCCAACATCAAGGTAACTGTGGGTGACATCAGTGATGTTCAGAATTTCTTTGTGCAAGACATGTCAACCTATCCTATCATTCTAGGGCAGCCTTACATTACTGCTGTTAGAATGGAGACACGAGTTATGGATGATGGTTCAGCTTATGCTAGGATACGTAGTAGAGATGGCAAAAGAGCTGTTCAGTTTTTGACCGTTGCTGCAGAACATGAGAGGAATCGTGACAGCTTGAGAGACCGTCCACTACCTAAGATTACTCAGGAGTTTAGAGAGTCTAGGGGTTTTGGCAGAGTACCATTGAAGAGCGAGACTTCAACGGTACAGTAGAGATAGGATTCTCGCCTGATCCAGTAGAGCAGGAAGCTTTATCCACTAGCTTCTTAGGGTTGACATCATGTGGATCAGTGTGTTATAGGAAGGTTGAGAATCTGAAGAGGTTTGAGAGGCAACATGTGAAGAGTGTACAACAATCTTTGTGGGATAGTGGAGAGTTAGCAGGAGATGAATACATATCTGGAGTGTTTGAAGAGCAGTATTTGGTAGATACTATAGGAGAGTTGAAATCTATATTAGAAAGCTCTACAGATGATGTAGATAGAGTGGTGAGAGTGAGCTCCAAGGAGCTTTATGATGTTATTGATAAGTTTATAGATCGACAAGAGGTGTATGTGGAGACCAAGTACAAGTCAGTGGCAAAGAAAGTCAAACCAGTGGCTTTGCCTTTGCCACTCGATTACAATCAGAAGATGGAGCAAGCTGCACGAGAGCCGACGCTCAGAGGACCGAGAAGAATTGGGCACCAGTTCACAGAAACAACACTGAAGGAGCTGAGGATTGGAGGTGATGGATTTCTTACTGAGCAAGAGAAGAAGAGCTTCAGGGAGATGCTATCTAAGCATGGTAAGGCGTTTGCGTTTGAGTCACATGAAGTAGGATGTGTAGATCCAAGTGTAGTTGCACCTATGGTAATCTTTACTATACCGCATGTGCCTTGGAATCTACGTCCTATCCCTGTGCCTAGAGCTCATCTACCAAAGCTGATAGACTTGCTCAATGAGAGGATTAGGATGGGTATCTTGGAACCATCTATAGCTCCCTACTCTAGCAGATGGTTTACTGTTCCGAAGAAGAGTGGAGCTTTGAGATTTATCCAAGATATGCAGCCAGTTAACAAGGTGACTATCAGGAATATGGGTATAGGACCTATTGTAGACGAGTTTGCAGAGGCTTTTGCTGGTCGTGCTATCTATTCCATGGGAGACTTATATTCAGGTTATGATCAGTTTCAGTTATCCTCTGAGAGTAGAGACTTGACTACAATGAGGACGCCTTTGGGGTTACTAAGGATGTGCACCTTGCCACAAGGTGCTACCAATTCTGTAGCACATATGATGAATGGCATGAACAAAGTTTTGAGGGACTTCATTCCTGAAAAAACTATGCCATTCCTTGATGATGTGCCGATCAAAGGGTGTGCTGAGGAGGAGAAGAATGAGGTAAAAGATCAGAGGGGGTGCCGTAAGTTTGTAGCAGATCACATAGCTGATTGTGATAAGATACTGAGTCGACTGGAGGAGGTTCATTTGACTTTATCAGGAGCCAAGTCTGTATTTGGAGTACAAGAGGTGTTAATAGTGGGACATCTGTGTGGATCTTATGGTCGGAAACCTTGTCCAAACAAGGTTGATGCCATCCGAAGGATGAAGGAGACATGTGGATCGGTTACTGAGGTGAGAAGGTTTCTAGGAGCATGTGTGTTTTATCATATATGGATTCCACACTTTGCACATGTAGCAGATCCGTTGTACAAGCTGCTGAGGAAGGGGCAAAGATTTCAGTGGCAAGAGGAGCAAAGCGAGTCTATGAGGAAGTTGAAGGATCTTTTAGCTTCACCACCAACTCTACGGAAGGTAACATATGAGTTGGGCAGATCTGTTATCCTTACTGTTGATACTAGTCCTATTGGCATTGGATGGGCTGTAGGGCAAGACGATGAGGATGGGAATAGATATGTGGTGCGTTTTGGTGCTAAGGTGTTAAGTTCACGGCAGAGAGACTACCCTCAGGTCAAGAGAGAGCTATGGGGAGTAGTTACTGCGATGAAGAGTGATAAGGAATACTTGATAGGAGCACCTGTGGTTGTGGAGACAGATTGTTTACCTCTCTTGGGAATGATCACTAGCTGTACAACTCCAGATATTGCTATGTTGAGGTGGATAGCATATATCAAGTCCTTGAACCCAGAGTTTAGACATATTGCAGGAAAAGACAATCCTGTGGCAGATATGTTATCAAGGGCTAGGTATTACGATGAGAAAGAAATGATAGATGATCAGGAGGATGTGGGAACTGATTTCTATTCTAGTGCTCTTGCTAGAAGAGATAGAAGCTGTTTTGTAGCTCCATTGGAGTTATTTGAGGAAACTATGTATGATGGCGAGTGGTTGGATCTTGGGCGTTATTTGAGTTCACTGGAAAGGCAAGAAGGCTGGTCTGATGCAGATTTCAAGAGGATCCGTAGAATAGCTTATGGTTACTTTTTACATGGAGGACATCTATGGAAGCGCCCTAAGCTACAAGGAGGTATACCGCAGCGAGTAGTATGTGACTTGGAATTGCAGCAGAAGCTGATCAAGGAGTTCCATGAGAGTTTATGGGCTGGTCATAGAGGAGTTTGGGCTACATTTGCCAAGATGAAGGAGAAGTATTGGTGGAAGGGTATGTATAAGGATGTAGTACAGTTTGTTTCATCCTGTATACCTTGCCAGATGTATTCCAACGTACGTCATCGTGATGGATTGCATCCTACTTATCCTTTAGCCATTCATTACAAATGGGTAGTTGATCTGGTAACTATGCCATTTGGACTTGGCCAAATGAGGTATCTAGTCTTGGCTAGAGAAGATCTATCTAACCAAGTCGAAGGCCGTGCTCTGAGGACGAAGACCACTGCTAGTGTCTGCCGCTTTCTACTTGAAGATGTTATTTGTAGATATGGGTGTGTGGGAAAGATCACTGCAGATAGGGGTGAGCTGGATTCACAAGAAGCAGTTGAGTTCTTCAATCGATTGGGAATCAAGTTGGCGTTAACCACTGCTTACAATCCTGAAGGGAATGGCAAGAGCGAAAGAGGTCATCCGCCAATCATCAAAGCTTTGGTAAAAGCTTGCAAGGGTAAGATCCGTGAATGGCCTAGACTGCTACCGTTTGCTTTGTGGGCAGATCGTACAACTCATAGTACCGTTACAGGTTACATGCCAGCAGAGTTGATACTAGGGCAAAAACCTGTGATGCCGATTGAGGAGGTTGTGCCTACTTGGAATGTTTTGCCATGGGAAGATGGTAGAAGTACGGAGGATCTTCTTGCATTAAGGATCCAGCAGTTAGAACGGAGACCTGAGGATGTTGCAAAAGCTGTGGAAAGGTTGAAGACTGCTAGAGAGAGAAATAAAGGCAGATTTGATAGAACGCATAGATTACGACCCAAACCAGTTAAAGAAGGTGATTGGGTGTTAGTCTATGATAGTAGTCTTGATAATCAGCATAGCACTATCAGAAAGTTCTCCAAGAGATGGTTTGGACCTTATGTGGTGTTAGAAGTTTATGATAATGTCACATACTCTTTGAGAGAGTTAGATGGTGCAGTGCTCAAGATACCAGTCGCAGGGAAGAGAATCAAGCTCTTTAGAAGGAGAGGGGACGATCAGAACATTGCAGAGCTTACTGAGGATGAAGCTGAAGACTCAATGGAGGTTGAAGATGAGTTTGAAGCTGAAGCTGAAGAGTCTTGATCTAGATCTGGCACATACCGGAGGATGTGCAGGTTCAGAGGGGGTGGATGTCGCGCTACTTGGCGGCTACATGCTTGACTTCTACTCCGACGCTTAGGTTTAGTAGTTCTAGAAGTTAGCTCATACTACTTCTAGTCCTTTATGTATATGTTTGACACCTTTGCATATGGTGTTAACACTATTTTGAGTCCTAGTAGGCTGATAGTATGTTAGTTATCTTGTTCAAGCATTTGTGCGCTTGTGCAAGTGACTTCTTACTTGTCTATGACGTTCAATGTACATAACTTAGGGTTTCCATGCTGATAGGGGTTTGAGCTCATGGGTTGTACTTACTTGTCGCCCATGCACGCTTTCTAGCTAATTTAAGTTATTTTTCAGGGCTATGTGTCATTTTAGGTAGTTTAAGTTATACGCTGGCACTCTAGGGGGCTTGACGTGGTAGCCTATGAGTGTAGAAAAGTTACCAGGTAGATTAAGGCACAAAAGGACAGTCAAGTGGAGCTATGAACTCCCATTGGTCCGTTTTTGTCTTTTGTGAAACTCTAAGTTTAGAAACAGAGCTCTAGAGGAGAGTTCGAGCAATTGGTGAGGTATCTTCGAAATCTGAGAACACAGGAAGAGAGAGCTCATTGTGCCAAGCACTGTCAGTGAAATTTTTGCTCGATTTGGATCAATAAACAAGGAGTTATGCCCAATTGAAGTTCGGATTGTGCCAAAACTGCGTCACTTTTGTTGATTTTGGGGTTTTCGGTGCCAATTGCAGCAGAATTGAGGAAATCACTTCAAAACTTCGTGGTTGCGTTCACTGTCAGGAGGGCTACGACTGTCCAAAAAGTTTCGTATCATTTGAGTAATTGAGTAATTCAGGGCGGCCGCTGAAGCAGAGGGGGTCTGAAAAGCTCTTAATCTAGAGCAGCGACTTTAGAGAAGGAGATCTGGAGTTCTACAAACATTCAGGAGTCCCAACTTCACAGGGATGTTCAGCATCCTGTAGACTTCAAATACTGTGAGAAGATTTGAAATTCATCGAGCCAATTCTCTGTTCTATGTCTGAATAGCTGTCTAGGTACCAGAAATTGCCATAATTCTCTTATTCAGAACTTTTCTGTTCATATCTCCGTGTTAGAATTTGATCTCAGGTTGAAACTTCGTCTGTGAGTTCAGTAGTACCTCATTTGCATGTAGGGGAAGTTTAGAGGTCTAAACCTTCATAGTTTTCCTCTCTTTGAGTGTCAAAGTTCACCGCTTAAGCCTATTACTACCAGTGAGACCTAAATTTCGCTTTTTGAGCATATCAGAGGATCCTACACTCCTGTGTGAGTGTTTATAGCTCCTGTTGTGACCTGAAAGCCAACCTCTTGAGTAAACAACCACAGCCAGAAGCCCGGCGCTTTCCTAGGTAGACGGATCACACTCCGACATACTCTCTTTTTGGTGAACTCGACGTGAATCGAACACGCAACCAAAAAGAGAGTATGTCGGAGTGTGATCCGTCTACCTAGGAAAGCGCCGGGCTTCTGGCTGTGGTTGTTTACTCAAGAGGTTGGCTTTCAGGTCACAACAGGAGCTATAAACACTCACACAGGAGTGTAGGATCCTCTGATATGCTCAAAAAGCGAAATTTAGGTCTCACTGGTAGTAATAGGCTTAAGCGGTGAACTTTGACACTCAAAGAGAGGAAAACTATGAAGGTTTAGACCTCTAAACTTCCCCTACATGCAAATGAGGTACTACTGAACTCACAGACGAAGTTTCAACCTGAGATCAAATTCTGACACGGAGATATGAACAGAAAAGTTCTGAATAAGAGAATTATGGCAATTTCTGGTACCTAGACAGCTATTCAGACATAGAACAGAGAATTGGCTCGATGAATTTCAAATCTTCTCACAGTATTTGAAGTCTACAGGATGCTGAACATCCCTGTGAAGATGGGACTCCTGAATGTTTGTAGAACTCCAGATCTCCTTCTCTAAAGTCGCTGCTCTAGATTAAGAGCTTTTCAGACCCCCTCTGCTTCAGCGGCCGCCCTGAATTACTCAATTACTCAAATGATACGAAACTTTTTGGACAGTCGTAGCCCTCCTGACAGTGAACGCAACCACGAAGTTTTGAAGTGATTTCCTCAATTCTGCTGCAATTGGCACCGAAAACCCCAAAATCAACAAAAGTGACGCAGTTTTGGCACAATCCGAACTTCAATTGGGCATAACTCCTTGTTTATTGATCCAAATCGAGCAAAAATTTCACTGACAGTGCTTGGCACAACGAGCTCTCTCTTCCTGTGTTCTCAGATTTCGAAGATACCTCACCAATTGCTCGAACTCTCCTCTAGAGCTCTGTTTCTAAACTTAGAGTTTCACAAAAGACAAAAACGGACCAATGGGAGTTCATAGCTCCACTTGACTGTCCTTTTGTGCCTTAATCTACCTGGTAACTTTTCTACACTCATAGGCTACCACGTCAAGCCCCCTAGAGTGCCAGCGTATAACTTAAACTACCTAAAATGACACATAGCCCTGAAAAATAACTTAAATTAGCTAGAAAGCGTGCATGGGCGACAAGTAAGTACAACCCATGAGCTCAAACCCCTATCAGCATGGAAACCCTAAGTTATGTACATTGAACGTCATAGACAAGTAAGAAGTCACTTGCACAAGCGCACAAATGCTTGAACAAGATAACTAACATACTATCAGCCTACTAGGACTCAAAATAGTGTTAACACCATATGCAAAGGTGTCAAACATATACATAAAGGACTAGAAGTAGTATGAGCTAACTTCTAGAACTACTAAACCTAAGCGTCGGAGTAGAAGTCAAGCATGTAGCCGCCAAGTAGCGCGACAGCGTTATATCGGAGGGCTCCTTCCTCGGTAGTATCTCCTTCCACATTTTGAAACTTTGTGTCCATCCCCTTAGTACCCTCTCCCCAATCGTCCAGCCCAATTTGGGCTCTTCTGCAGTGCCTCGGAGGTTAGCACCACTTCGCCCCCCCACCTGACCAACGCTTGAAAAGCTCCTGTCCTCTCCTCCGGTTCCCTGTCTGAAGCAACGTCGAGATGACAGTTACCAAGGCCAATAATTAGATCCTGTTCTTTAACCCCCCCTCAGCGTCGTTAGCCCCCTCCTGCAAGCTTCTTTGGTGGCTTCTCTTTTCGCTTGATCGCTGACTCTTTCCACCTGTTGCCATAGAGTCGTGACCTGCTCTATGCTCAAGTCAACGTTTAGCTCCAAGGGGGATCCCGTAAGGGAAAGTTTTGAGTGAACCTTTGACCAACCTTTCAGAAGAGAGTTTAGAGTTGGTAAAGTCTTGCACTGTAGGTTATTTAACAGCAGCAGACCCTCTTCAAACGACCACTCCTTGTGCTGTTTTTTGTTCGCCCTTTTCTTCAGGGCTTCTCTTATGCCCCACTTGGCTATGCACTTCCACTCTTGGTGGTCCCCTTCGAGAAGCTTCCCTAAGTATTTCAGTTTTAGTGCCATCGCAACTTCCGAGAAGGGAACAATCCCTAGCCCCCCTTCCCTTTTGCTCTTCGTTATCGTGTCCCATGCCACCAGGGCCGTTTTGTTCCCTCCTTCCTCGTTCCTTCCCCATAGGAAACCTCTGCATACACCTTCTAGCTTCTTAAGACCCTCCGTCGTAAAATTGTTGCAGGTTAGTTGGTATGCTGGTATGCTTCTTAGCACATGTTGGAGGAGAACCACCTTACTAGGCCAGGACAATAGTCGATTCGTCCAGTGTTGTAACTTTTTTTGCAGTTTTTCAACAAGAGCATTCACTATTAGTCCCTCCGTCACTCCCACTCCGATAGATATAGCTAGATATCTGTGGAGCTGACCTGGCTTGGCGATCAAACAGCCTGTTTCCTCTAGCCAGGTCGGAATCTCGCTCATACCTAGAGGCAGCACTAAAGATTTACTCAAGTTTAGTGCCGCACCAGATACTAGTTCGTACTGTCTAATAACTTCTTGGGTCTCCCTGAAGCATTCCTCCGTCCCTTTTATCATCAGACATGTGTCATCCGCGAACAACTGGTGCAATAAGCTCTTCCCCTCTCTTACCTGTATGCCTTGAATTTTCCCTTTTCGCTGAGCATCCTTGAACATGTCCATGAGAGGTTGTGTTGCTATGGCGAAAAGATAGGGGGCTACAGGGCATCCCTGGCGGACTCCTCTATTCAGGTTAATCTCGTCTGTGAAGGCTCCGTTGACATGTACTTTCGCTGTTCCTCCTACCGTTAACCCTTTTAACAGATGAATGAAATGATTCCCAAACTTCATTTGTTTCATCGTAGCTCATAGGTATTCGTGAGAGACTCTATCGTAGGCCTTCATGAAGTCGACCTTGAAGAATAGTGCTTGTTGTCCTGTGGTCTCCACCATCTCTTGACCCAGTTTGAAGCTGAGGACATTGTCGAGGATGTCTCGGCCTTGGATAAAGCCTGTCTGCTGTTCGTCTACTACTGACCCCACAACCGTTTTCAGCCGTTCCGCAAGAATTTTGCTTAGTATTTTGTATGAAGCCGTCAGTAGGGAAATAGGTCTCCAGTTACTCAAGTCAGCCTTGTTCCCTCCTTTCATGATTAGTTTGGTGACTCCTTGCATCGTTTTGACGTCGCTCGTACCGCTGTTCCAGTAGGCTTGTACCATCGCTATGCACTCAGTTTGAATAACTGTCCAGCACTCCTGGAGCATCTCATACGTTACTCCGTTCGCGCCTGGAGATTTCTCTTTAGGGAAGTTCATGATTACCCCCTCTATCTCCTCCGCCGTCGGAGTAGCCTGCAGGTGATGATTTTCCTCCTCCGTGACAAACTTCGTGATTAAGCTGAGTATGAGTGCTCTCTCTTCTTTGTTTGCAATAGCACCCTCGTCTTCCTCGTAAAGGTTGGAGTAGAAGCGGTGTATTCTCCCTAGTATTTCATAGTGATCCTCAGTGGTTCCACCCTCCTCCAATGCAACCGCTTTTATCTCTTCTCTGCTATGTTTTGCTTTGAGTTGGGCAAAGAAATATCTAGATGGTGCTTCCCCTTCTTTCAGCCATCTAATTCTGCTTCGCTTCCGCCATAGGCACGTTGTCGTGTCGTGGACCGGCTCCTACCTGAAATTCAAACTTCGATGCTTGTCACTCCAAAGTCACTCATGAGAAGACAAGCTAGGCCCCAGCTTACGGGTTTTTGGCACCACTTCAGATCTTCATTTTTATTGCACCAGTGGATAGAGCTCCTTGTCAGCTTTCCATAGGCACTTCATCTACTTCGTTTGGACACCTAGTGGAAAAGTTACAAGACTCGAAAGATGGAGAAAACAAGCTAGGCCACAGCTTACGAGTTTTTGGCACCACTTCGGATCTTCATTTTTATCGCACCAGTGGATAGAGCTCCTTGTCAGCTTTCCATAGGCACTTCATCTACTTCGTTTGGACGCGTAGTGGGAAAGTTACAAGACTCGAAAGATGGAGAAAACAAGCTAGGCCCCAGCTTACGGGCTTTTGGCGCAACTTCGGATCTTCACTTTCATCACATAGATGGGTAGAGCTCGTTGTCAGCTTTCCATGGGCATCTTGTTTACTTTGTTTGGACATCCAGAGAAAAAGTTATGCGATTCAAAAGAAGGTAAAATCAAGCTAGACCTCTGGTTACTTGCTGACTGGGTATTTAGGGCTTCAAGCGTTATATCAAAGACGCAAGGGGCCTGCTTCTTATTATTCAGGAGATTCAAGAGAGAACTGTACGTACAGAGACTGTTGCAAGGGGGGTGCTTAAGGGGCTAGCTTGCGCCTACGACCTGTCAACGGACGGTTCGGGAGATTTAAGAGTCCAATGCAAGCGCGCAAGGCGTCATTGGGTTCAGATCTGTGCAGGCTACGCACTGGTTCAAACGGTTTGTGAAGAGACGGATCGGGGGTTGTGTTCTGAGAGAAATTGAGACGCAGGAAGTAGATTTGGAATTTTCAGTTATTTGTGAAGGAGAGTTGGACCGTTCGGGCCGTTCTGAAGTCCAAACTTGCTGTCCTTGGATCCATCGTGATCAGAACAACGAGTTCTTCAGGAAATTGAAGACGATTCAAAGTTTCATCGGGCGGTTTGGGAGTTGTGAGTGAAATTGGCTCGCAGGGAAGCGCTTACATCAGATTTTCGTTCGCCTGCGATCTGAGATTGGGTTGTTCTTCGCGATCGGTGAGCCAAGCTCTTCGTTCTTGGTGCCTACGCGATCAGGGAGTCTTTATGTACGTATAGGAGAAGACTGTACGTGAATTGGATTGTTGGTTTGGGTGTGGTGAGCAAGTTTGAGCCGCAGGGAGCTGATTTACGTCAGTTTTTTGCAACCTGCGACCAAATTTCTTGCGTGGTTTGGCAAGGGGAACTCCAAACGACTTGTTTGGAGTCTTGTTGGGTTCAGAGTAGCTAGATCTATCTGCCAAGGAAGACGGATATCAGTTTAGACGATCCGTTTGTGCGGTGTACGTGGTTTTAAGCCGCATGGAGGAGTTTTTAGAGGTTCGGTCACCTACGACCGAAAATCGGCGATATCTCGGCTGTTGGGAGTCGGATCTGAAGGTTTCTTGGGTTAACGGAGTCAGCGGAGGAGACCCTATCGACATCTGAAGTCCGTTCAGCGAAAAGAAGAAGTCCACATATAGATCTTTTTCGGTTTCTTCGCTACGGGTTTTGCTCTTTTGAGTTCGTTAGAATTCTGGTTGGTTGTATACAGCTTGTGGTAGCTAGCTTTAGCTAAGAGCTTATACATGGATGTGGTTTGGACTTGAGTTTATATCGCGTGATACTGTTGTGGCTCTGGTTGTTAGCAAAGAGAAGTTTCTCTTGCTTTGAGTTACGCTTTGGCGATTTGGGTCGGGGTTGTGATTCAGGGGTTTGTTTTAAGGCTTCTGAAGTAGGTTACGGACCGCTCAGGTCTGATTATCAGTTCTTTACTGTTAGGAGAAAGAAACGGCAGTGTACATACATTTGGGAGTGTATATATCGCAGCATTCGTTTTCGTGGTTGTTTTTCTCTGTCTTGTCTCTGTTTCAACACACAATATCTCCACAGCCAGGAACCTCGTGTTTTCTTGGACATCCTTCACGCAAAACGTCTGACGCGACAACGTGTCTTGATGCTCTCTTCGCCTAAGTGCCCTTCAGCTTCACTTAGTTCGAGTTGGAGCTCCTCTGACTGGTCACTTTCAGCTCTGATTCTTATCTTCAGTAGGTCTTCTTCCAGTTTGGACCTTGGTTGTCTTCTATTGGCTCAGTCCTTCTTTTCTTTCATCCGTTATCGTATACCGTGTTTTTCTGTCTAGGAATACACGGGGTATATGGCTGTGTAGAGGTATGTGGATTGACAAGGTTGGATCTAGATCTGGATGTTTCCACTCAAATGTTTCACTATCTACTCTTCTAGCCTGAGTGACCTTGTATCCGCTCGTCTCAAGTTTAAAGCTTGCTACGATCCAAGGTTACGTATAGGTTGCATAAACTTGTGTTACAAACAGATCTTTTGTATTCTAACTAAAAATACTCAGATCTGTATTATCTAACTGAAGTTATTCATCTATATCACTGGAAGCCTGACTTCTGAATAGCTCCCCAGCGACGCTAACTGGCCATCAATCCAACTATCACAACTTCATAGTACAATCAGAAGATACTAAGATCACTCAATCAACTTGATAGAGTATCGATACAACTTGCTGTACACCCTGGTCTACCGAGTATTCCAGCAAGGCAAAACATGCATAATCCAAAACACTATTCAGATCTCAATATAGCACCAACGGCGGTAGTACCTGGCAGCTCCGAGAACCCAAACAGCGGCTTAAGACTCATGGTGGCTCCGTTCTCCTTCATCACCAAGAGCTGAAATCAGCCCCACACCTTCCAATGTCGAGTTGTATGCAGGTATGGCAGTTTCAGCAACAAACTCCTCTCCAAATTGCTCGAAAATGATCAAATTGACAATAGATGATACCGAAAAAACCCGAAACTGCTCATAACAGAAGTATTTTCGAACTTTGAGATCTCAGTCCTTCCAAACTACTCGACCAATGATGATCAAACTTCACAAGAAGCTTGATTGGACCCTTCACTCCTACCCTGAACAATTTTCAGGTCGAAATCTCAAACCAATTCTCAGATATGGATCAAACCGTAATCTGTGCTAACTTCAGAGCTTTACAGACCCAGGTACATTTGATCCAAGATTCTGAACAAACTACTCGACCATTTGAGGTGAAACTTCCCAAGTATCTTATTGATAAGACATTCTTCAATCCTGGAAAGTTTCACTCAGAAATTCGACTCAGATCTTAAGCAATAGCAAACTATCCATGGCTATCACAGTTCGCTGTCCCCGCCTTATCCCATCTGCATTTCTCAACTTCAATCGGTCGGTTCAGAATCCAAATCGATCAAGAAACTGACCAAATTGATATCAAAATGACCAGCACGCCGTCAGTTCTCCAACCCAACAGACAGCTCCTCAAAACTCCTCGCGAGTCTCTCAGAACAACCAGAAACGTAGCAGTAGGTACAAATTTCACCCCCCTCCACTCAATTGATCATAACGCGCTCATACTTTCATCAAATCGATCGATTCTTCAGCCCAGATTGTAGCCCCGGTCGAGAGCTCTCCAACCATACCCTTCGTTTTGCGAATGGACCTCTGAAGTCTCCAGAAACCACAGAAACGTCGCGAGGATCAGCTAGAACACCATTGGTCCAAAAGTGGACCAATAAGAGCAAAAAGAACTTTACTTTTTGTCTTTTCTCCTCTTAACTTTTCCCTTAGAACGAATTTTTACTCTCCAAGGAGACACAAGACATCAACAACACTCTAAGACCTCAGAAAATCCTTCAGATATGTCGATGGATTCTTCGCGGTCCGTAACTACACAGAAGCGCTCAACCAGAATGAAACCAGTGAACCACAGACTAATACAACGTCAATATTACAACCTGGAAACGTTCTACAATAAAAGGTACGACAAAAGGAAACGGTGAAGCTATCACTCGATTGTAATATTCTTGCCCGAAGTTTCTCACGATCCAAGCCCCATGATTGATCTTCGGTCTGCAATGGCACCGGACATCGACCCAAAGGTTGAAAGGAACGTTCGATGGATAGTTGAGATCCATCGTTCTTCACAACAAAATGTACACCGTCATATCCCAAGTCTCTCCGTATGTTACGATTGGAAGGATCACCGGAAGCTGTAACTCCATCACCCTCCCCATGAACTCATCACCAAAGTACGCAACTAACCACTGTCGAAAGTGATCGCGGTGGATGCAATGAAGCTTGATGTGAAACGGATTCGGGAAAGGAAGATCTGGAACCGGTAACACACCTCCGTCCATAACCACCACTCCTGCAGTTCTTCACTCCTCCATGCAGACCACCGAGAACCCTTACGAATCACCCGCTGAGAGAGAATGTCGTATGAACCTTCGACCCCCCATTTTATACACAATCGCGGTGACAAGGACCACTGAAGTGAACGCGCACAGATCGATGACTTGACACATTCCTCTACCGTGCGATCACTTAAACAGATAATCACAAACGTGGCACTCATCACACCGTTCGGCGAGTTACGCGATACGGTTCACGAAACACGGAAAAGAAACACAACATAGGTTACACAAGAATTTCACACAGGAGCCGAACCACAACATGACATCCACCCCTTCTAAACCTGCGCATCCTCTGGTATGCGCCAACACTCACAAGTTGTGGTCGGCATCACACTATATCTTCATCTTCTTCAATGATGTCGTTGGCAATATCTTCGTCATCCAAATCTTCTCCGTCATCATCCAAGATATCAAACTCTGCTCCGACTTCCTCCATGCTTATCCCTTCATCTCGCTTCTTGAAGAGTTTCACACGCTTGCCTGCAATGGGAACCTTGAGCTCTGCCCCATCAAGCTCTCTTAGTGAATAAGTGGCATTGTCAAGCACGACAAGAACCACATACGGGCCGAACCATCGCTTAGAGAATTTTCTAAGCGCACTGTGTTGGTTGTCCAAGCTACTATCGTAGACCAACACCCAATCTCCTTCTTTAATCTCCTTTGGCCTTAATCGATGACGCTTATCGAATCTGTCTTTGTTTCTCAAGCGCGCCTCTTTCAGCTTCTCCAATGCAATCTCTACATCTTCAGGTCTTCTCTCTAGTTGACGGATTCGGACAGCAAGAAGATCTTCTGTAGACATACCATCCTCCCAAGGTAGAACACTCCAAGTAGGTATGTGCTCCTCAATGGGCATGATAGGTTTCTGCCCCTGCATCAACTCCGCCGGCATATATCCCGTAACTGAACTATGAGTCGAACGATCAGCCCATAATGCAAACGGAAGAAATCTTGGCCATTCTCTTGCCCTCCCCTTGCAAGCTTTCACAATAGCTTTCACAATAGGAGGATGACCACGTTCACTCTTCGCATTACCTTCTGGATTGTAGGCTGTGGTGAGAGCTAACTTCACACCACACCTCTTGAAGAACGCTTTAGCCTCATCATTGTTCAGCTCCCCTCGATCAGCCGTGATCTTCCCAACACAACCATATCTACAAATCACATCTTCCAACAAGAATTTGCAGACTCCCTCTGTGGATTTTGTCCGTAAGGCTCGCCCTTCCACTTGGTTGGACAAATCCTCACGTGCCAAAACTAAGTATCGCATCTGCCATATACCAACTGGCATAATAACAAGATCTACTACCCACTTATAATGCATTGCAAGTGGATAAGTAGGATGTAATCCATCTCGATGCCGAATTCCTGAATACTCTTGACAAGTTTGGCATGTCTCCACAAATTGAACTACATCTCTGTACATGTTACGCCACCAATATCTCTCCTTCAGCTTTGTAAAGGTGGCATAAATACCTCTATGTCCTGCCCACAAGCTCTCATGAAACTCCTGCATGAGTAACTTCTGCATGTCAACCTTGCACACAACCCTTTGTGGCATCTTACCACCTTGCTTAGCATGTTTCCACAAATAACCACCTTGTAGCAAGTAGTTATAAGCCTTCCTCCTGATTTGTTTAAAGTGGGCATCACTCCATCCTGGCTGTCTAGTCAACATGCTTAGATAGCGTCCTATGTCTATCCATTCTCCTTCATATATCTCCTCCATGAACGGTTTCGAATGCTCACTCTCACCTCCTTGAGCTCTACAGAAAACAGTAGTACCAACGTCTTCTGTATCTTCTATCATCTCCTCCTCATCCTCATACCTCGCACGAGATAACATATCAGCTACTGGATTGTTCTTCCCCGCTATGTGTCGAAACTCAGGATTTAAGGACTTGATGTAAGCAATCCAGCGTAGCATAGCAATATCAGGGGTGTTACAATTTGTAATCATCCCTAATAGTGGTAAACAATCTGTTTCTACTATTACTGGCGCTCCAATCAAATAGTCCTTTTCAGCTTTCATAGCTGTAACTACTCCCCATAACTCTCTCTTCACTTGAGGATAGTTTCTATGTCGCTCACTCAACACCTTTGCTCCAAATCTGACTGCAAAGCGATTCTCTTCTTCATCATCCTGTCCTACTGCCCATCCAATGGCTATCGGACTAGTATCAACAGTAAGTATCACTGGTTTGCTATCCTCATAGCTCACACGACGAAGTACAGGTGGAGAAGATAACAATTGCTTCAATCTCTGAATCGTCTCAGTATGTCTCTCCTCCCATGCAAACCTCTTGTGCTTTCTCAACAGATCGTAAAGAGGATCTGCCACATGTGCAAAATGTGGAATCCACACATGATAGAAGACACAAGCTCCAAGAAACCTTCTCACCTCTGTTGTTGAACCACAAGTATCCTTCATCCGCCGTATAGCATCCACTTTACCAGGATCAGGCTTGCGTCCAAACCATCCACATAAGTGCCCCACAATCACAACCTCTCGCACTCCAAATGAAGACTTGGCACCTGATAGTGTCAAATGCGCCTCTTCAAGTCGTGATAAGATTTTATCACAATCTGAAATGTGATCAGCAACAAAGTTTCTACACCCCTTCTGATCCATTGTCTCATCTTTCTCCTCCTCAACGCATCCTTTAATTGGAATGTCATCCAAGAAAGGCATGGTCTTCTCAGGAATGAACTCACGGAGAACCTTGTTCATCCCGTTCATCATGTGCGCTACCGAGTTTGTTGCTCCTTGTGGTAGTGTGCACATTCTGACCAACCCCAACGGTGTCCTCATGGTGGTGATATCTCTACTCTGTTCAGCAAGTTGAAACTGATCGTATCCAGAGTAAAGATCTCCTATAGAGTAAATAGCCCTCCCAGCAAACGCTTCAGCAAACTCTCCGACGATAGGTCCTATGCCTGTATTTCTGATGGTCACTTGGTTCACAGGTTGCATATCTTGGATGAACCGTAATGCACCACTCTTCTTTGGTACTGTAAACCAACGACTAGAGTATGGTGCAAATGATGGTTCCAAGATCTTCATCTGCATCTTCTCCTTCAAGAGCTCTATGAGTTTTGGTAGATGCGCTCTAGGTACAGGAATTGGCCTCAAGTCCCAAGGAGCATGTGGAACTGTGAATATGATCATTGGCGCCACAATGCTAGGATCTACACATCCGATTTCTGAGGCTTCAAAAGCAAAAGCTTTCCCGTGCCTAGTTAACATCTCCCTAAACCTATTCTCCTCCACAGACAAAAGAAAATCTGTTGAACCAACCTTCAACTCCTTGAGCGTAGTTTCAGTGAACTTGTGACCGACCCGGCTAAGATCTCTCAAGCTTTTCTCCTTCGAAGATTGCTGGACTCGCTGGTTAGAATCACTAGGTAATGGCTGAGCAACAGGTTTTACCTTCTTGTCTACCGTTTTGTACCTAGTATCAACTCTAACTTCAGGATCTACGAATGACTCTATAGCTGTATAGAGCTCCCTAGAGTGTACTTCCACCACATGATCCTCATCTTCTTGCTCATGCATAGCAAGTTCATCGATGAAATCTCCCAACCCTAACTCCAAATAAACACCTTCTATCTTATCATCCTCTTCAAGCACACCAACTCTCTTTAGATCTTTTTCAGTTTTTCGCACAACTTTCTGCTCCCACTTCTGCAAGTCAGCAAGTCGTGTATGTGTAGCAAATCCACTCCCAGAAAATCTCACAACTCCTGTACAAAAAGCACTTTCTTTCTCTAGCGAGAGTACCTTCTCCAGTGTACCACTATGTCCTCGCTCTATAGCAGTACTTGTCAAAAATCCTTGAACTCTTCCGTGACCTTAGGCAAGGAACCACCCCTCAGATAATCTCTGTTCCGCTCGTGGTTTGCTGATACAGTTAGAAACTGTACCGCTCTCTTGCCATCCTGACTTCTGATCCGCGCATAAGCAGATCCATCATCCAAAACCTTGGTCTCCATCCTCACAGCTGTAATGTAAGGTTGACCGAGTATCACCGGGTATGATGTACTATCTTGAACAAAGAAGTTTTGTTCTATAGTTACATCTCCCACCTTCACTTTCACATCAGGACAAGCTCCGTAGAGTTCTCCTCGTGTGTTGTTCGCCGTTCTGATCATCCAACCATGATCTATATCAACAGGCCATCCACCTTGCTTGTAGATGTCCTTAGAGACAATATTGATCTCTGATCCATGATCAATGAGAGCAACCACCGGATCTGTCATCTCTCCCACCTTCACTAAGGCTTCGGTAGTAGCTCTAGCCCAATGTCCTCTAGTGTAATGACTAGGGACCTTGTCATCGTTATCATCCTCAAACCGAACCTTGCGGTTGATGCAGCATTGAGCTAGTTCTAACTCTTCCTCTCTTGATATCCTTGTGTCTAATGCATTAGACACAGCGGTTTCTCCTGCCAATTGCCTTTTTCGTTTGATGGTGTCAATAATGACATCATGAAACTCCCTCTTGGCAATCCCAAGAACCTCTCGCAAAGTAAACTCGATCCTGGCATTGAGTACTCTCTCTTCTAGTACTCCTTTCAGATCTGTAGCAGCTTCAATATCAGACTGAAGCTTGTATGAAGGAGATTTACCTTTCTCCTTACCTTTGCTCTTCTCTGAATTCTCGGGAGTAGAGGATATGACCTCTTCCATAGTCTCCTCTGGTAGAGGCATCATCTCCGGTCTGAACTTTTCTCCTCTTGTTTGCCTCTTGAGAGCTGTTCTCTCTTCGCTAGGGCCTGCTTCATCTCGTTTGCGCTTCTCCTCCATGAGAGCCTCATGTTGACTCTTCGCCAAATAAGCATGTACAGACATTGTATCCACGGGATCATCCCATCCAGTAGCACCTCTGATTGCTGTGGCTGTTCTGAGCAACTCCTCCCTTGCCATTTTCCCTCTTTTGTTCGTGCTTACCGCATGGCTCCACATATCAAGAGTATCTCCATCCTTCTTAGAAGCACTTCTTTCTCGTACTACCTCAACTCCATAAGTAGCAGCTTCTACCGACGCAGTAGCATGTTGAGATAGATACTCCTCCAGTACTTGCTTCATTCCTCCTTTCCTGAAGTTGGTTCTAAGAATCTCTCCATTATCCTTCAGAGCAATCTTTCCTTCCTTCCAATAGACTACTCCATCTCGTAGAGTTTTGGCAAAATCACCACACTCTCTTCGAGCATGATCAGAACTATCACACCAAATGCATCTCTGTACATAATCTTGCTTAGGAGCAAGTCTGGTATCATGTGCTCCTCCCTTCTCTTCCAACCTTGCTAACTTGATCTGCAAGTCCCTCATCCCTTTTACCAACTCTTCCATAGCATCTCTTTGCGGTGCAACTTTCGGGACAGGAATAGCAGGAAGTGGAACTTGAGGTACATGCACAATAGGTGCTTGCACATTGGGTACCATTGGTTGCCTACGAGGTACTATGATCGGTGGTGGTCTCTCTTCTTGTCTTACCACCACCTTCCCTCTCCGGTACTCTCGTTTGGCAAGTACACTCACTGCTTCAGAGACTTTTCTCCAATCAGTCGTGAGTCCGTTGTCTTCCATCCTATCTTCTAGAAGCAGCTCCAACTCCCTTTGTAATTCATTGTTGGCTGCTTGTAGAAACAACTCCACCTTGTCATTCTCCAATGTGAGCTTCTCCATCCGAGACAACTGAAGGAATTGTCTCTCATACTCCCGAAATAGCTCTGTGGCAACAAGCCCTTTGTTGGGTTTGTTTACCCACTCCATGAATGACTTCTTAGTCACTCGGTCTGCATCTTCTAAAGAATACTCTTCTTTCAGCTGAAGAGTAAATCCTTCCCACGTAGCACCATGAGATCGGATGATGTCCTTCATGTGCTCTCGTAGTTCAGGTACGACAGCAAGCGCAAATGTACTCACCATCTCTCTTTCAGGCACCTTGCTCAACTCCATCTCCCGGGAATAGTACTTTAGGTACTTGGATATGTTCTTCCCGTCAAACTGATCTAGCAACCCCACAACAGATTGCAAGGCTTTAGTAGCCATTGCTTCTTTCCGTTCAGTGGCTTGCTGTTGTTGCATTACCAACGCGAATGCCTCAAGCAATCGCATATCAGACCGTGAAAGCTTGGTCACCTTTGGTGCCTCTCCAGATGTAGAAGCCTCATCTACGTAATGACCCAACCCTTCAATGTCCATGGTGGCAAAACCACGCACGTACCTCTCACCCTAGACTTTTCACGTCGAGTTCACCAGCTATCGTATACCGTGTTTTTCTGTCTAGGAATACACGGGGTATATGGCTGTGTAGAGGTATGTGGATTGACAAGGTTGGATCTAGATCTGGATGTTTCCACTCAAATGTTTCACTATCTACTCTTCTAGCCTGAGTGACCTTGTATCCGCTCGTCTCAAGTTTAAAGCTTGCTACGATCCAAGGTTACGTATAGGTTGCATAAACTTGTGTTACAAACAGATCTTTTGTATTCTAACTAAAAATACTCAGATCTGTATTATCTAACTGAAGTTATTCATCTATATCACTGGAAGCCTGACTTCTGAATAGCTCCCCAGCGACGCTAACTGGCCATCAATCCAACTATCACAACTTCATAGTACAATCAGAAGATACTAAGATCACTCAATCAACTTGATAGAGTATCGATACAACTTGCTGTACACCCTGGTCTACCGAGTATTCCAGCAAGGCAAAACATGCATAATCCAAAACACTATTCAGATCTCAATATAGCACCAACGGCGGTAGTACCTGGCAGCTCCGAGAACCCAAACAGCGGCTTAAGACTCATGGTGGCTCCGTTCTCCTTCATCACCAAGAGCTGAAATCAGCCCCACACCTTCCAATGTCGAGTTGTATGCAGGTATGGCAGTTTCAGCAACAAACTCCTCTCCAAATTGCTCGAAAATGATCAAATTGACAATAGATGATACCGAAAAAACCCGAAACTGCTCATAACAGAAGTATTTTCGAACTTTGAGATCTCAGTCCTTCCAAACTACTCGACCAATGATGATCAAACTTCACAAGAAGCTTGATTGGACCCTTCACTCCTACCCTGAACAATTTTCAGGTCGAAATCTCAAACCAATTCTCAGATATGGATCAAACCGTAATCTGTGCTAACTTCAGAGCTTTACAGACCCAGGTACATTTGATCCAAGATTCTGAACAAACTACTCGACCATTTGAGGTGAAACTTCCCAAGTATCTTATTGATAAGACATTCTTCAATCCTGGAAAGTTTCACTCAGAAATTCGACTCAGATCTTAAGCAATAGCAAACTATCCATGGCTATCACAGTTCGCTGTCCCCGCCTTATCCCATCTGCATTTCTCAACTTCAATCGGTCGGTTCAGAATCCAAATCGATCAAGAAACTGACCAAATTGATATCAAAATGACCAGCACGCCGTCAGTTCTCCAACCCAACAGACAGCTCCTCAAAACTCCTCGCGAGTCTCTCAGAACAACCAGAAACGTAGCAGTAGGTACAAATTTCACCCCCCTCCACTCAATTGATCATAACGCGCTCATACTTTCATCAAATCGATCGATTCTTCAGCCCAGATTGTAGCCCCGGTCGAGAGCTCTCCAACCATACCCTTCGTTTTGCGAATGGACCTCTGAAGCCTCCAGAAACCACAGAAACGTCGCGAGGATCAGCTAGAACACCATTGGTCCAAAAGTGGACCAATAAGAGCAAAAAGAACTTTACTTTTTGTCTTTTCTCCTCTTAACTTTTCCCTTAGAACGAATTTTTACTCTCCAAGGAGACACAAGACATCAACAACACTCTAAGACCTCAGAAAATCCTTCAGATATGTCGATGGATTCTTCGCGGTCCGTAACTACACAGAAGCGCTCAACCAGAATGAAACCAGTGAACCACAGACTAATACAACGTCAATATTACAACCTGGAAACGTTCTACAATAAAAGGTACGACAAAAGGAAACGGTGAAGCTATCACTCGATTGTAATATTCTTGCCCGAAGTTTCTCACGATCCAAGCCCCATGATTGATCTTCGGTCTGCAATGGCACCGGACATCGACCCAAAGGTTGAAAGGAACGTTCGATGGATAGTTGAGATCCATCGTTCTTCACAACAAAATGTACACCGTCATATCCCAAGTCTCTCCGTATGTTACGATTGGAAGGATCACCGGAAGCTGTAACTCCATCACCCTCCCCATGAACTCATCACCAAAGTACGCAACTAACCACTGTCGAAAGTGATCGCGGTGGATGCAATGAAGCTTGATGTGAAACGGATTCGGGAAAGGAAGATCTGGAACCGGTAACACACCTCCGTCCATAACCACCACTCCTGCAGTTCTTCACTCCTCCATGCAGACCACCGAGAACCCTTACGAATCACCCGCTGAGAGAGAATGTCGTATGAACCTTCGACCCCCCATTTTATACACAATCGCGGTGACAAGGACCACTGAAGTGAACGCGCACAGATCGATGACTTGACACATTCCTCTACCGTGCGATCACTTAAACAGATAATCACAAACGTGGCACTCATCACACCGTTCGGCGAGTTACGCGATACGGTTCACGAAACACGGAAAAGAAACACAACATAGGTTACACAAGAATTTCACACAGGAGCCGAACCACAACATGACACCGTACTTTCCGTACCCTTCCCCAGGCTAGTGCCCATCGAACTCTGGGGTCTTCTTGCCTTGTATTGTTGTTTTGCCAGGCTCTCTCGACCTCTCCTCTGATTCTTGGGTCCTTCAGGTAACTGACGTCCATTTTAAAATATGTGGTTTTCCGAACCTGAGACTTGTTGTTGTCTTCCTTCAACCTCAGTTCAACCATGACAAGTACGTGGTCGGAGAGCGTTTGCCTTCCATCGTGGGTAAGCCTGTTTACTCTATCACACCACTCAGCACTGTCATTTAGGTAGATTCGATCTAGCCTTGCTTGATCTAGTCTGAGACCCGTTCTGACCTGTCGCGTGTATGTAGGACCTTCTTTCGTCACCGCGCAGAAGTATGTGTCAACTAAGTCGGTCTGTAAGAGAGTATTCCTCCACAGCCTGAGCTCACTGTCGTGAAGTAAAAGGGAGGGTCCCAAGCTGTCGTCGGGGAGCTCAACCATGTTCCAATCTCCCATCAGCACCCATGGCCCACTCCTTATCATTGCTCCCAACCATTCCCACAGTTGACGTCTCCTTTCCCTACAGTTAGGAGCATAAATCGAGGCGATGCCTAGCGGGCCCACCGCTGATGACACTATAGTCCACGCCACAGTGCCATCACCTTTGGTTCTAAGGTCTTCCACCTGTACATGAGGCCTCAGGAGTAGTGACGCTCCCCCTCTTCCTTCCTCATTGTAATCTGTGATTTTGGTACCTTGGGGTAGGATTATGTTCAGATTGTGGTCTAATCTGTCCTCTCCGTTTTGAGTTCCTGCAGAGCGATGATGTCCACCGGCACTCTTTCTCTTCTCATCCACCGACGTACAATCGACACTCTGTGGGGGTCGCCCAGACCACTTACGTTCCAGGTAGCTAGCTTTAAGTTTGTTTGCATCTTATTAGCACTCTTTTATTTATAACGTACTCCAGCTAGCTATTGGCGTTACCTTCTCCCTCGCTGCTCTCGTTGGCTTTTTAATTTTTCTCTTTATAGAGATAGCCCTTCCACCTGCACCTGTGAAGCTACCACTTGATGTGGTTGGAGCGAAGGGGGTACCCGTCTTCTTTGCTGCCCTCCTCTTCGCCAGGCTGTTCAAATCTAGATCCCTCAGAGCCTCTCTCTCCAAGCCTTGGAGTGGCGATGTTAAAGGAAGGGCCGTCATCCATTCCCCATTTTGTGAGTTTGGAAGTCCTCCCTATAAATCCCCTCCCCACCGGTCTTGCCCCCAATCACGTAAGTCTGGAGGAACCAATAAGCTTTGCGGCTCCGGTGGGTTGAAGTCTTCCGCCCTGTTCGCCTCAGTTTGTCCTGCACAATACCCTTCCGTAACCATCTGCGTAGATTCTTCAGCGGTCTCCTCCCGGTCGTAGTCTGATTCACTGTTGTCCTCTGTGGGCTGCTGGTGCCTCGAAGTTGGTGCGTACTTCAGCGGTTTTAGTCCTTTCCCTTTCTCCTGGTCTTTCTGCGAGCTTTCCTCCCTTGGTGCTCCTCCTGTCGTTTCCTGCTCTCCCTTGTTTTCCTTCCCTTCGCTCCTATCTTGGTCGTTGTCATTCGTTGCGTTGAGGTCAGGAATGTCGCCCTTTCCCTTGTCGTGTTCGCTGCTCTGGTTGTCCTCCATCGTACTGTCGACTTGGAGGGGCCTGTTAACCTCTTGCTGCTGAGGAGCGTGCGTCGACTCTGTGGATGGAGTGGGAAGAGTGCCTTCTCTGAGCTCTTCCATGACTACTCTTGGTAGGTGAGATTTTCCCCGTCCTGTTCATCTTCCTGTTCTCTTGCGTTCAAGCTTAAAGCAGCGAAGCGGTTAGTCGACGATTTAACTTCTATCCACTTACCCACCGTCTTCCCACCTTTTTTTGACTTCCCTGTGACCTGTGTGTAACCTGCATCACCTTGGGGAGTTTCACTCTGTGCCTCCTTCGACCCCCCTTCTGTTGGGTCCTATTGGTGATCTGCCTTTTTCGTGGCTACCTCTCCTTGCGAGTATGCAGCGTTCTTGCGGCTTTCTGGGCAGTGTTTCACGAAGTGGCCCTTCCGTTTGCAGGTGAAGCAGGAGTCTGGCAGCGATTGGTATACAATCGGTTGAGCTATGGGCTCCCCTACTCCGATATTTATCAAAATGTGATCCTTTAGATCCGTTTCTGGGTCGATCAGGATGCACCCCCTTATGTGGGGGTAACCGTTCGTCGACTTCATCGTAGTTCGGTACAGTACCGGCCCTATCGCCCCTAGGAGTTCATCGGCTCCTACTTCAAATGTTGGGTCTACCAGCGGAAGATCTACCCAAATAGCCACCGTCTTGGAGTTCTCCATATAGGTTTTGAAGCCTGGTTTCCACTGTGCCGTGAGGATGATTCGTCTGTTGAAATATAAAGGGGACTTTTGCAAGATAAGTCTCTTCTGCTCCTCGTCCTTCAGCACTACCAGAAAATGCTTTCTACTCAGCATTCTTAGTTGTAGAACTTTGACCCCTAGACTAGGTTCCAGGTGTTTGGTGATCCACAGCTCGAAGGCATCCCTTGATGGGCTGCAGTCAACTATGGACATCACCACTGCTGTTCTTCTCAACTGAATAAGTCTGCTTGCTACTAGGTCTCTGCTGAGTTCGACCAGTATCCCGTTTTTAAGTTCCCCCAACTGTTGGTTTTTTTTGATATTTGCCAGGGCATCCACTAGCTCTTTATCTGGGAGGTCTTTTCCGGCGCTCAGATCGAGGCCATCCATGTACGGGTTTTCTCTTCCTTTGCTCAACATCTTCAGAGGTTTTGCCCAGTTAGTGTTCGTGGCTGTGCTGGCATTTTCCTTTCCTCCTCCCTTTGTCGTGTTCGCTTCACTATTTTCCGCTGCTGTTGCAGTATCTCGCGTTGGTAGCACTTCTTTGCCTTCTCGGCTTTGCAGCTTTTCTTGGATGTTACCCGCTGAACCTATCTCCTTGGTCTTTGTTGTTGCAGCTGACACCAGACCCCGAAAATCAGCAGCATTCATGGAGGGAGGCGAATCTGTTACTATCCTATCTTCTTCCGACCCTGTTACATTCTGAGTTACCGCTTCCATGGTTGTACATTCCCGCTCTTCTGGTGGGGAGGCCGTCACCAGCTCGGGGTCCCTTTTCACCTCCTGGGGCGTTTCCTGTCGCCCTTCATTCCTTTCTTCATGAGGACGCTTTTTCAAGCTTTGCTGCGATGGGGAACCTGTGCCTCCGCTTCGCCCCGCACTACCCTCATTTTGTGAATCCAGGCCAACGTTGCCTTCTAATCTATGACGCTTCTTCTCCATTACCTTTTTGACCTCCATTGACTCCCGTTCTTGTGATGTGACCTCTATCAATCGATCCCCCATTTCGTTCTTGATCTTCTTGATGGTCGCTCCCTTTGTGCCCAAAACTCTTTCCCCTTGTAATATTCAACGTAGAAATCTAAATATAAATCTAAATGTAAAAATGCTGCCTGCCAATCCTCCAAAACTCATAAGCATTCCTCGCATCAAATCTCCGAGTGAGCGATAATCGCAAGTAGCGTTGCTGCACGCTTCCTTCGCGCTCGTGCCGCCTTCGTCATCGCCGCCTCGCTCCGTGTCCTGAACAACCCTAGGTAACATTGGAATACTACTTAGTAATTCCAGCACGTGGATAAATGAACACTCATTACACTTCAACATCAGACCATCTGACTGAGAAGGAGGATCCTCCTGGATAGAGGAGGTCTACTGTACTCTCCTCTTATTATGAGGGATATGGGCCTCATGTACACTTTAGAACATTAATTAATTTCCTCAGATAAACGGCGCCATTAGACATTTAGTTCTCCGGTCTTATACCCCCAGGAGCGCAGCAGCCCCCTCTTCACTTATGGGTTCTCTTCGGATGAGTTGGCTACTCCAGGAGTAACTAACATATAATAATTATGAATTAATTCAATTTTCTATATAACTTAGTAAAATAAATTTTAGTAACACTTATACGTTTTCCGATAAGAGAAAACGAATTTCAATGTACAAGGCCGTGAGGAAGGATATTATTCAGGTGTCTATTTAGGTCATCTTCATCAAAATACATCATTGAACCTTTTTTGAGCAAAAAGGGTTTGGCAAAATTAAATAGAGATTATTGGATCGTTCTCTCTAAAGCCTTGTATCGTTCACAGCATTGCCACCGGCGCATCTCTACATATGCGTTTGTTTTTTCTTGTAAATCACAATGTATTATTATTGTTATTATTATCAATTTTGTTATTTCTAATAAAATCTAACCAAATATTGTGACTCCTGTCATATCCTGGGCATGCCTCCTGGTTAAGTAATTATGGAATCTTGTAAAACTAATAATCTCACATTCTCTAGTGTGTAAACCCATTTCAAGACTATTAGAAATATGAACACTATAATCTCCCTCGTGCGGGTCGTTTTGGAGTCTAGTTGGAGTGACGGGAGAAAATATTTGTGAAAGCGAGCTTCTATCATGTGAATTCACTGTACTCCTTCGACAATCTGCAATTTACGATTAATGTGAGAACTTGAGGGTAAACTGAATGAATGACAAGGTTCTGACTTCTTGAACCCTGGACTTGTGTGGTCTGAGGAAAGGCACAAACGGAAGCAGGGATGCTGCTGCTGCAGGTTCTACGGGAGGAAGTGTAGAGGTGAGACGCCACTGCACCTTCGCCCGGTGCTTCGGTCGGGAGTTGGACAGCCATGCTTTTCAGCTCCGTGTTAAAATTTTCTGGATCTATAAGTGTACGCTGCGTTTCCGATCCAAGTGGGAGAGCCGATGCACTTTTGAGTAATGCAGTGGTGGTCAGTCGATCATCTCTCGTTCGAAATTCAAGTGTCTCTGGTGGGTTTCCTCTAGAGGCAGGATCCAAGCGCTTCATAAGGAGCAAAGGAGGATACGGGTCTGCGACGCGACGAGCAATGGAATCATCAACAGTGAGTGATATCGAGAAAGCTCAGTTCGCAGAATCTGAAGCATTGGTATCTCCGGATGTTGCAGAAGAATTAATTCCTGAGGCGCTTGTATGGGCCGCCCTCCATGGACTTTTGGTCGGGGACAAGTCCGTGGCGAATTCTGGAAAGATTGCAGGCGTGGGTATGGTTCATGTTCCTTTCTCACTCCTACCTTCACCCTTTCCTACAAAAGCCTTCCGACAGGCTGTGAGGTTGGCAACTCTGTTCAATGATCTCGTCGACAAAGTTAGTTTAGATGTTGAGTTCTTGAAGCACGCGTTTGCCCAAACGCAGAAGGCAGATGACTTCACTGCCAGGCTTCTTGCAATGTACTGTACAATTCTGGATGAAGGAGTGAAGCAGGACATTCGTCTCGGACTTAGCCGATCGGATTACATGTTAGATGTTGCCACGGGCGACCTTCTTCAGGTCGAACTCAACACAATTTCTTGTTCCTACTCTGGACTAGCTTCTGTGACAAGTGACTTACATAAGCACCTTGTCTCTCAGGTTGGAGGTTCTACCAGGCTGGAAAGCAGTAGGGTCCCCAAAAATAATGTCACTGACGGTTTTGCTAGAGCCTTAGCGCTGACTTGGAAGGAGGTCGGAAATAAAAATGCAGTAGTTCTTATGGTTGTTCAAGCTGAAGAGTGGAACATGTACGATCAGCATTGGTTGAGTTACAGGGTGAAGGAACTTCACGGAATTCGTGTGATACGGAGAACTCTATCTCAGGTTCATGCTCAAGGGAAAGTCTCCGCTGACGGTACGCTGGTTATCGATAATCAGGATGTTTCCGTCGTTTATTACCGGGCTGGATATACTCCCAGTGACTATCCTTCTGAGATAGAGTGGGAGGCTAGGCTGCTCATGGAACGCTCTTCAGCTGTCAAATGCCCTTCGATCTCCTACCATTTAGTCGGTGCCAAGAAGATACAACAAGAACTAGCCTTGCCGGGTGTTCTTGAGAGATTTGTTGATGACAAAGTGGCAGTTTCAGAACTAAGAAGTAGCTTTGCTGGTTTGTGGGGTTTGGAAGGTGCTGACGGCGAATCCATAATACAGACGGCAATCAAGGAACCTCACGGATTTGTGCTGAAACCACAGCGAGAAGGCGGTGGCAATAATACGTATGGAGATGATGTAGCAACCAAGCTTACTGAGTTGACAGCGGCAGGGGGTGATGGCTTAGCTGCATATATTTTGATGCAGAGAATCTTCCCCGCAGTGCACACCTCTTATCTCGTCCGAGGCGGTACTTATTCTGCAGAGAAAACTGTTTCGGAATTGGGAATTTACGGAGCTTACTTACGGAGCGGGAACCGGGTGATTGTGAACGAGCAATCAGGTCATCTGGTGAGAACAAAGGTTTCACACTCCAATGAAGGTGGAGTCGCAACCGGATACGCCGTGCTTGATAGCCCTTACCTTATTTGAGATGGAATCAAGGCCGCAAATGTTCTGTGAATCGACTTGGAGCCTCGTTCCTGATCGTCTTCGAAGTGAAAGACTTGATACCCAACTTAGTCATATAGTTGGGAGCAAAGTACTGTCAGGCACAGGGTGCACATCGTCAGGGGAAACTTCTTATGGTGCTGGTTTGACCGTTAGGACAGCGGTCGATAAGGTTGTTAGATTTCACAAAATCGATTTGTTGCTGTTCAGAAAAGCTCTTGTGCCGTGCGGATGTAGAAGGTAACTTCCCTCCTGCTTGCATAACATTTGTGGTTAGTTATTTGTATAATATCCTAGCAACATTAGGCGTGCTCAGACCACTAGAACCAACGGTAAGAAGTCTCTAGGATCATGAGAGCATTCACTTTTTGGTCGTCAAGACTTTCGGTGAAGTTAGTCTGTTTTCTTCCAGATATTTTGTTCTTCGCGGTAAGCGGAACGGTAGGACATGTCATTCGAAGAGAAGTTGTGGTTAAGTTCACAACTTTCCCTGACCAACTTCGCAGATATGTACAGTAGTAGTTTCCATACGCGACTACTACAGGTGCTGTAGTACTTCACATCCTCAACTTACACCGGAGCAAGCACCTTGCTGCAGCAACATTCTGTCATTCTGTACTGTTTCAAGTATTTTCTCATCACTTTCCTAGCCGCCTCGTCTCGGTGAAGTTCATGTCTCTGTAATGAGATTTGCAAGGAAGACAGGTAGACATTAAACTTTACACCAGAGGGTTAAAGGCGACCTTCAGTCATGGCGCCGAATTATGATATTTCTGCCTTGACGTGGTAAGTAGCGCCTGTGGGAGGAACTGTACAGCTCTCCTGGGGATCCTCATAGTGATATATGACCTTGTAAGTTTTAAGCGGATATACCTCGTGACGCTACTTACGAAGTACTTAGATCCAGTTTCGTTATTCTCTTGAACCCTGTTGTAGTAATGCTCGACCTCTGGCTGTATCTGCGCAGGTAAAGGTCTTTTGTACCTCGCAAAGAATAAGTAGCTGGAAGCAGGCGAGAAATGTTGTGAACAGGGGTTCTCAAAAGCACACAAGTGTTCGTTAGAAACGTTTGTAGGTTGATGATTTAATTAAATCCACCCAATCTTCATTCTGTTAAAAGGATGCAATGAGTATCAACTCGGTTTTAATATGAATCCATCTGTAGATTGTTTGTCTACAGTTTAACTCTTATTTTCCTGTCTTCTCCGGTCTGCTACTCAGATCTCGAGTATTGTTGAACCGATATTATGGGATATGTTAATGCGGAACCCGGAATTATGGAAGGTGAGTCTGTCTGAGACATCTCCATGATGCTGAAATCAGCATTGGTACCACGGTTCCTATTTGAACGTGGTCCCAAATGCTGATTACGGTTTACAAAAGTTGTGAGCGATGAGTCCGATCAAGGCCGTTACCGGAAACAAGCGGTGCCAGCTGATGAAGTTGCTCGCTAGTCACGGTTTACGACCTAACTCGTTGCTTTTATTCATGACGATGTTGGGATAGGTACGCCCCTGCCGATAACATTCATTTTTGCATTATTGTTCGATACGAGTTATTGTTTCCGTCATTTGTGGCTCTCGATTTATGTTAACTCTGACCTGATTATTCTACTACTGTGATCTGGCCTGTTAAGCTAAGGGAGAATGGTCACTCATCCAGAACCTGAATTTGCTGGATCAGCGAATTAATTCGGAAGGGGACCTAGCTGATGAGGTCTGCGCTTTCATTTGTCTTTCTGTTACTTATAGCTAGATAACTGCTTCTGTTTTCTCGGGTTTTGCTACGGAGATGGTGAAGTGACTGCAAAGCTGCTTCTGTATAAGGTATACTTGGGTTCTCGCTAGCTGGGAACTGCAGACCCAGTGCAGAGGGTGGTGTAATCCGTGTAAGAGCCGATGCTCCACGGCGAAATCAGCTCTACAAGCATATGAAGAAATTGAAATTCTTTAAGAAATCTAAAGATTGGGATACTTGGGCACTCTGTAACGTTACTTGTAGATTTCAGACCTTTGCTATATCCGATGCTTTGGCCTTCATTGTTGTTATGCTGCTTTGGTATTTTCAAAGAGTTCCTTATAATACCGTACGGGTGTCAACAGAGCCTTGACACCCGTACTGGAGTCAGTAACTGGATTTGTGTGTGATATCATCCGTCTATTGTTGCATCCATACCGCATCTGACATCGTCGCTATATTCGAGAAAATTTCGCATATATTCACGGAGAGGAAAATATGTATAACCTTTAATTTATGACCAAACCGTTCTTAATGGAAAAGTCTGATCATAAATTAAAATGTATATAAGTTTATTTTCTCAGTCGTTCCATACGGATGTTTTTATGATCATTTCCGGATTGCTATGTGTACTGCACTTAGTGTAACTTAGATCGGAGAAGGTAGATAAAGAAAAAATTTCTCGTTGCTTTGTCTAACTAGAAAGAGTGGGAAAAATATCGGAGGATATCCTGAGAAAGAGTGCCACTTTTCCCAAGCAAGTGTTGTTCAAATTTAGCTTCAATTCTGATGTGCGCGTACTTCTCCTTAAACGTAGTCTAAGGAGAAACGTAGAGTCTAACTCTTTATGCTGATGGACAGATTTTCTTCTACTTTTCTGCAACACCATAGCCAACCTCAAGCAAATATTTTTCTCCACTTCTGCCGCTTGTCGTCTTTCTCACTTTGTTCTTCTGTGGTGCTTGCGATGCATATTCTTTAGGTAGTAGTAACGTTCATATCATTGCTTAGTGTAGCTAGACAAAAAGTTATACGTAATTCTTTCTAAGCAACATCAAGTATGCCTAATATGGTGGGTGCAGTAGAGGGGAGTCATGTCAAGCTGTACCAGACCCACGCAGTGAGCACGAACCTCTCGTTTATTGATCACGATACGATATGCGTATGGAATTTGTGATCACGGGCTTCTGTTTATTGACATTTGCTGCACCGCACCCGGAGGAGTTAACGACATAATCGTGTTGAATCAGAGTAACATATGGAAGAAACTTATCAATTCTTCTATCAGTATTTTGGTCCTTAGAGAACATGTAACTGGAATTACATGAAAACATGTCAAACGTTTCATTTACGGTGATCAAGCTATGCAGTTATGCCTTTCTTGATGGAAAGATTCGCGGCTCGATGCTCTTTAAGACAAGAAGAGTTTGACATGAACAAAAGTAGAGCTCGGATAGAAAACGCATTTGCTCTCCTTAAGACCAAATGGCAGATTTTGAAGAACTGTAATGTTGCCTTGCAATATGTTGCAATATTGTTATTGCTTGCTTATACAAGCATCATGTAGATTCTAAAAGTGAATTGTCATATACCATACAAGAGAAGCACACCGGACAAGATGAGAAGTCTTGAAGAATTATGAGATAGTGTTTCTATGTATACTAAAATTATCGTACAAATGAAAGTAGTTACTGGCTTCAGTAAATGATACGATAAGAACATGTTCATTATCGTAAATTTTACGTTGCTACTAGAACATCCGAAAAAACAAAAATCATACATAGTACAAACACTTGAAAAGCCAGGACGTACTTCTAAGTCACCCGTTCATAGAATTCTATGTGTATGTGATCCATTCAGAAAGAACCATCAGATGTAAATGTAGCTTGAATGTCTTGATGTCATGGTTGTCGGTTCCTATCAAAACTATGTCCATCATAGTTTACCATTAAATGCCCGTTATACTTTCATGTCACTTTTCTAATGTTCTGAAACGATAATTTGTCATCACGAGTCATTTGCTGACATTTTTAGATAATTAGGTTATATATTATATCTCTATATAATAAAGTTTTTCCATAAAGCTGTAAACTTATTCTTGCATTTACATGTTGAACTGTTTTGTTGATGTGGGAAACTGAGTTTATATGGTTTTTATAACTCGCACATCTTTGTCCGTTTTTACTGAATATGCATGCAAGATAAACTTCAGGGAACTTTTGTCTTCTTGTTGTTATCGAGATAAGATAAGTGTTAAGAAAAAATCCTATACTAAGTTCACAAGAAAGATCAAAATACTTTATAAATGTGAAGTGTAAGTCAACCTGGAGATACGGGAAGACCTAGACATAAACCATAAGGGAAGCGAAGGGAAGGGACACCCCTAAAGTACATATGCAGGATGTTGATACCACCCGAGCATATTTTATCAAATGTTTAATTTATTATCTAACCCTTCTCAATAGAAGAGTTAAGTAATAATTTACACCTTTGCATATTTACCTCTCTGTTAGGAGGAGGTGAATATGCAAAGAAGTTAGTCTCTTAGAAAATGTATCATGCTAGTCAAGTGTATGAAAAGAGAGTTGCGAGAGAAATGATCAATTTTACACCTTTCCAACTGCGAACAAATTCAAATGATTTAACTGCAGTAACTAGGAAGTAAATTATAACTGCTGTCAGTGGTCTCTCGTACAACCAAAGATGTTGTGTTGGATCTTACTTGAAAGTAATTGGATCGAGAAAAAATGCACAAGGCTCCTGAATTCTTAGATACAATGAACCATCTGCTAGAGTATGACCTCATATACGGCTCAAGTATCCTCATCTGTACTTTCTCTTTCAGCAATTCAATGAGTTTAGGTAGCAAGGCACGAGGAACCGAAATCAGTTTCAAATCCCAAAACACATGAGGGATTATGAATATAACCATAGGTGCTAGTATCTTTGGATCCACACAATCTATCTCTTTCGCTGAAAAAAATGCTTTATCATGATTCGCTATCATATGCTCAAAACAGTCTTCTCAACCTTAGTCAAGAAATCACCCCCTCCTGTCTGGAGCTCCCTCAACGTCTCCTCGGTAAACTGATGTCCTACTTGTTTATGACCACGCAATATGAGCTCAGTGCTCACTAACTATACTTGCTGTTGCGAGTTAGCAGGTAGTTGAGTTGTCCCCTGCTTCACTTTTTTCAGTACAAATTTATACTTCGCATGGACTTCTGCTTCATGAGGAAGTTCACACCAATAATATCCTTCTCTCACTGTTCTGCATCGGATGAGGAAAGAACTGCAAATACATAACGATATTCTCATATATTTGTCAAGAGTGGATAGGAATCACCATCATATCATCTTTCCTCTCTATCAATCTACTTACACCCTCCAACCAACTAACAACTGAATGTACAGACACAAACTCCTCAAACAAGCTAGAAACTACATCATCCTCATGCAGAATACCTGCACGCCACACCTTTGATATCTGTTTCACCACCCATTTTTTGTATTTTCTTTCATATCCTCAACTCTCATAAACTGACTCCACCCATCACTTTCGAACATCAACAATCCAGACTGTCAATTATGTACACTGTACATGTCTTCAAACTCTTGTACATGTTTCTCAACTCTGATGAGATCTCAATAGTAGGTTCTACACCCTTGTCATCTCGCTCTACAAGAGTAGACTACAAAAATCCTTACATATCTTTGTCTGAGAATCTCTAAAGGTTTGTCGATTCTGCTCATGTCTCAAACGAACAATCAAAAATTGTATTGAATACTTGTCATAAAGACTTCAAATTCTGACATAATGAGATCTATCATTCATCACCTTTGTCTCCATTCGAACAGCGGTGATGTAAGGCTGACCCAATGTCACAAGATACAAGACAGACAATTATACAAAGAAATGTTGTCAACCTCTACATCTCTAATCCTTACACGCATATTTAGATAAGCTCTAACTCACTCTTTTGGTTGTTAGCAGCTCAGAGTATCCAACCAAGGTTCTTTTTGATTGATCATCGTCCCTTCTCATACACCTCCTTTGAAATAATATCGATTTCCGACCCATGATCCACAAGTGCAGGTATCGATTTAGAAAGCCCTCCAAGTCGAACCTACGTCTCCGTTGTTGCACGTGCTCAGTGATTTTGTTTGAAATCATTGTCCATGCTTGACTTGTCCTCGTCAAATTCTTCATCTTCATTCTTAACAATAGCAGGATCAGCAATCCATGCTTCATACTTGACATCTCCGAATCCATCAACGCCAATAGCATCCACCACTCCAACCATTTGACTAGTTACTTGCTCTTCCAACACCTGTCTCTTTCTTTTCATGATATCAGTTATCAACTCATGAAATTCTCTTTTTGCGATAGCAAGTACCTCACGAAGAGAAAACTCAACTCCGACATCTAGAATGCATTGCTCCAACTTGTAAGCTGGAGCTTTCCCCTTCTCTTATGTTGTAAACCTCTTCTCTCGTACTCTGTCAGTAGTCTCATGTGACAAATCATGTACACCTTTCATAGGATCTACTGTAGGTGGTGCGACTGTAGACGTAGAAGGTACATCCTCTGCAATAAGAAACTTATCAGTTGGTACCGATCTAGATGATGATGGCTCTGCTACTCTTCTCCTCGTAACTCTTCTACGGTCACTGTCATCAAGTGCTCCTGCATCTAAGTCAGAAGCATCCCGTCGTCTTTTGTCTTCCATCAATGACATCTTGTTCACTGCTTGCTTCTAAATACGCTCTAACAGAAGATGCATCTACATGGTCTCTCCATCCAATAGCACTCCTAATGCTTTCTACGACTCTCTTCATCATTTCAAATGAAACTTCAGCAGTTTGCTCAACCATAGTTGGATTAGAACGCACTTCAACTCTTCCTTTATATACATCAGCTTCTGCAGAGTCCGTAGTCATTGCTGTAGTGTTCACACCAGTAAGTGCTGGAAGCAAACTCCTCATTCCTCCTCTTCCAAAATGTGTGTTCAAATGTTGCTCAGTGGAGTTTAGATGCAACCTGTTGTTTTGATAATTGACCCCTCCTCTCGCAAGACAACCGCTAAGTCTTGGCAATCCTCTCTGATATAATCTATACTATCACACCAAATACATCTCATGACAAAGGTTCTCCTACAGATCGAGCACCTGATGCGGTTGGTCGTTGGTCTCTTTTCAGATCTGTCATCTCAACTCTTAAATCCTTCAACTGTTGAGTAAGCTCTTCAATCATGTTATGATGATTTTGATTCTCAACAAGGCGTTATCTATGACCTCTCTGTGCCGAAACAAGCACTACAAGTGTTTGAGGAATCACTACATGTACTTGGGGAGCTATAAGTGGAACTACTTGGACTTGAAGAACCACTCTCTGTTCTGGCAAGGTCTCTAGTTGTCCATCTACAGCCAACCTACCACGATGTTGTCTAGCAAGAGTAGATATTGCTTCTTCCACTCTCCTTCTAGTCAGATGTAATTCTCCTCTATGCTCCACGATCAGCTAACATGAAACAAAGTCTATCTGCTGTAAACTCATCCATAGTCTCCAAGAACCTCTGTCTTCCTAGCATCCAACGTCAATCTTTCTAGACCAGAAAGTTGCGAGTACTTCTTTTCAAACTCACGAATCAACTCATTCAATCTCATGGTACGTCTAGGTTGACGCTCTATCCAATCAAGGAACGTCCTCCTGATGAATCTATCAGGATCTTATTCTAGAAACTCATCCCTCAGTGCATGCTCAAATAGAGTCCATCCTCCTAGATGTCTCCTCTATAGATTTCTCACTTTCTCTCTTAGTTAAGAAACAATAGTCAACTCAAAGCTCAGAATTATCTCAACTTTAGGTGCCCTGATCAGTTCCATCTCACCCAGTTACTCTCGCAAGTACTTAGTAATATCTCTGTCATCAAATCGTCTACATCGACCAACAACTACTTGTAGAACCTTTGTGGATTTCTACTCAGCTCCCCCAATTGCAGGTTGCTGTTGAATCAGAGCAGCCAACGCTTGAAGAATCTGAGTTGTATCAACAGCAAGTTGTGCACTTGTCATTGGAACTATAGAAGGTCCTCCTTGAGAGTCAACGCCATCTTGGTCAAAAGTCCCTTGGACAAGAACACCCTGAGCAGTAGTAACATCCTGGACGGCAGCACCATGATCTAACTTCATCACTCAATCTAACCAATTCTCCAAATCAATCACTCCAATTGCTCTCAGTCGAAGCACCAGATGTCGTGAGGAGGGCGGACCTCCGGAATGTGATTGATTATCAGATCGATCTAAAGAAAATGATTAGAACTTAAATTCGATCTCTTGCATCCACCAAATCAAATCAGACATCCAATCTGTGCAAACAAGTTTTCCCAGACCCAAGAACTTTATTCACGTCTCAAAATTTAACATCAAGGTCATCAACGATCAGAATCTTCCCCTCTGTCTCCTGCGCGCGCCTCTTTCTCTCTCAAGCTAGTTCTCTATAATGTCCTCCAAACTGTCATAGCACGTCGATTTATCTAAAACTCAAACCCCCTGCTAAGCAACTCCCTAACTAAGCAGACCCCTTTATGTCCTTATATGGACATTCACTTATCAAGCAGCCCCTTTGCTAAGTAGCCCCTTAGCCAAGCTAACCCCTTGTTACATAAAGATTTCTCAACCCTCAATGTCATCTTGATGCAACCGAGATTATGAACTAAGCCATCTTTTTAGAACCTATGCCACAGCTACAAGAGCACCCCATAGGATTTACAGCCTTCAGTAGCTGTATCAAGTATCTCCCAACTCATAATCTTGGTTGCATGCAGAGGCTTAGGCCAAAGAGCCCACGTTTAAGGAGAATACTAGTCCCTCGTCCCTAGATGTGCATGACGTAGTCACACACCCAACATAAACTCCCATCCAGGAGGTCAATACGTTGAGATAGGAAACATGAGCCAGGAGGATTTTGATCCAAGGACCTCTTTTTTCTAGGTGGACGCCCCTTTCACTGAGGTGGCTCCTGTTTCCGTTTAATACACTAAAGAAACTTGTACACATACTTATAAAACTATTATCTCTTTTGCTAGCTTTTAAGATGCTATGTCCACTATACACCTCTATTTCTAGTGACGAAAGAGCCAAAAATATACTACTCAAGAACACCTACACGACGGTGTCATCAGATAATGAATCCGAGTCACCAACAGAAAACGACAGTTTCTTCTTTGTTCACTTTCTTAATCTAGAAGCGACGCAAACATCTACGTATATCCTTATTCACATAAATGAAAACACGTGTCTGGTCTAATCAAGAAGAGCTTCCACCTGGTACCTTCATGACTTCTTAGTCGTTCTTTGGAATATTAGCTAGGGGGCAGCTTGTCTAGCTTGGCCCTAGCTTAGCACCTACCCAGCTTAACAAGCTCATGGGCAGCTTCTTTTACAACTACGTACCCAATGGAAGAAAACTCATTTTTGATATCAAGTTTCACTTTACAGACCCTCGTGCAACAAGATAACGAGATGAAGAAGAAGAAGGTATGATGATCGGAACTAAAGCTATTTATATACAAGCAAATGAGATACAAGTATGTTAGGTCATGACCAAAGAAATGAAAGACAAAATTTTGAAGATGGAAACTCATCCGGATCAGACTCTCCTTTTGAGGATAGAAAAGAAGACGAAGTACCGATCTAGGAAAAAGAAGACCGGATTGTACGAGATGTCATCCGAGATCTTGATAATCTACATGCACAAGAAAGAGCTCCATAGTGAGCAAATGGATCCAGAGACTCTTCCACAAATGAAGAGTTCAAATTTCCTTTCAACGGAGAGAAGACTATCTCGGACAAAAGTAATCTCAACATACACAGTTTGAGAAGAATAGGAAGAAAGCGTATCCACATCAATATGACAGAAGCTACAATTCCAATGGAACTGGAAAAACTTACAAGTTGGAAGGACATAGCAAAGCAGGTTGTAGACCGTATCATGCAGCAAGAAGCGGATGTAAGCATAAGAGAACTCCTTGAAGTTGCACCATATTGCATGCAAGCAATAATGAATCACCTCACCACAATTCAAACCAAACGAGCTTCAAGTTCAGAAGAACATCCAAAACCAAAGATACAAGGTAGGGCGGATATCCTTATCTCGTCACTCCAACGGTCACCTTGGAAAGATGAAGGACCAATCCTTCAAATAACAATAAAGGGAGTTTTGTTAAGAAACATTTTACTTGATGGAGGATGATGCAAATGTTCTAAGTGAAGAATTACACAAAAGACTTAAGAACATAGAATTACACCCATCACCGTTCAACTTAAAAATGACAGACCAGAGAAAAAGTCCTTCCCACCAGAATAGTCAAAGGATCATCTGTTACGATTGTCAATATGAATTTTAAGATTGATGATGTAGTGATGAAAATGATAGATGAATAGAAGGTTGTTCTCATGATACTAGGACGACCGTGGCTAAGACAAGCCAAAGTACAACAAAAATGGGCACCTAATAAAGACTACATTGAACTAACTTGACAAAGAGAACCACACCAGATAAGCACCAAATCCTTAGACAACGGACACAAGGTTCGACTCAGACTAGTCAACATCTGTCATTTAGATTGGACCGAAAGAATGACGGACGAAGAAGAAGAAATGTTGTTATAGACACAACAAACCTAGTGCTGATAAGAGAACTCAAACTTGAACAAATCCGGATAAAGCAACCAAAAACTACACCAAAGATGTCAATGGGTGAACAAGTGATGGAGCTCGGATATACAACCGATATAGCTGTATAATAGACCTGCAAAGGACGACCGACAAGAATAAATAACACATTGGACAGTAGCACTTGAAGGAACCTACGAGGAGTTTGATCTAAAAATTCACAAAGACGCAGGAACCGTAAAAAATAGAAATCAGTTACATACAGAGAACTAGAAAGACCTATTTTATCTAATCCACGAATATTTTGACATTTTTGTATGAAACTACGATGACATGAAAGGAGTATCTACACATATCTAGGTGAAAATCAGAAAAAACTACTACCAATAGTTGTATCAACGAGTCAACGAACATACCAGATGAATCCTAATTACGCAGAAAAGATGAAAGTAAAAGTTGAAAGTACTGAAAGTAAAGTTTATATATCTTGTAAAATCAGTGGCTATCACCCTAGTCATTGTTCTCAAAAGAATAGAATTTGACGGGTATGTGGAGATTACTAAAAACTCAACGAACATATTGTGAAAGATCCATTTTCAATATCGTCATCGATGCAATACTATATAGAGTTGTAGGATAAGAAGTCTACTCATTCATGGATGGTTTTAGTGGATATAACCAAGTTCAAATTTAAAAAAAGATCAACCAAAAACAACATTTATTACATCTTGGGGAGCATTTGGTTACGTAAAAATGTCATTTGGACTGAGTGGTGCACCACCAACTTTCCAAAGACTCTTTGCATAAACTTTTAGTCATACGTGGACATATTCATGAAAGCTTTCTTAGACGACTTCACCATATACAAAAAGGATTGTGATCATTTGTGACAACTCCAGAAATATTTTGATCAATACAGACTACATCAACTCAGTCTCAACCCTCAAGAATGCACCTTTTAGATATCATCCAAAGTACTACTTGATCACATTATCTACAAATAAGTTTTACTGATGGATCTCAAAAAGATAACCCGGATGGCATACCTACTTTCATTAATCAACAAAAAAGAAGTCCGAAGATTTAGCGAGATGGCAAGCTACTATCTACAATTCATTTACCAATTTGTGAAACTCATTCAACCAATGAATAAGTTAAACAAGGATGGAGTGGAGTTCATTTGGACAGAGGAATGCGAGAAATCCTTCCAAGCAATTAAGAAGGCACTATCACAAGCACCTATCCTTCAAATTCCAAACTGAAATAAACCTTTTCACATTCACACTTACGCATCCGGCCCAAATGAAACTATACTACCACAAATGAGAAGCACTAGCAATGATATACGCAATAAAGAAATTTAGACACTACTTGCTAGGCAACAAATTCATCTTCTTTGTTGACCACCAAGCATTAACTTATTTAGTTAGTAAAGCACATATCACAAGAAGAATTACTCGTTGGCTATTACTCCTCCAAGGATTTGACTTCACAGCCATCTATAAACTCCGGCAAGACTAAAGTATTAACATATTAAGGCAACTGAGCCGAGTTGAAACATGACGCATCAGAAGAAATTGATTCAATGACAACAAAACTTTATGAATTTGAGGAAGACGACTCAATTATATGGTGTGCCCAAACGAGCAAGATAAAGAAAGGAAAGCTGAAATTTAGATTGTAGTGACCTTATATCATCTATCAAATCCTCAAAAATAGAACCACCATAATAGCCACCTTCGGATGGAAATGATGTTAAGTTTGTAGATGAAAACAAACTACTACATTTCTTTATAAGGGAAGACAAACCAAGAGACATACTGACCTAACAAGTTGAATACTTGATCCGGTTAACCAATGATACAAGTAATACGGATCCAGAGATAAATCCCAAAGACAATCTGAAAGATGACTCGGATGATGATACAGAAGAAGATTCAGATATTCACGTGATTCAGTTAACGGTAAGTACAGAACACACCAACGAATCAAGAAGCGAGAATACAACAACGGTATTAGAGCTTGGGGGGGCTATGCTTGGCAAGCTGTCCCCTAGCTTGGGTTGAAATATCACCCTGAACGAGGGCGAGAGTTTCCAGAATGCAGAGCTCGACGAGGAGAGCGACCTCATGCTTCTAGTTTTGACAGAAAGTGTTTTAAGCAATAGTTAGTACGGGTTTTAAGCTGAGAAATATATGAAAGAGGGAAATCCGTCAATTCTGGCTGGTGACTCGAACTTAGAATTTGATAGCGTGAGTGTGTAGGTGTTCACAAGTACTATAGTTTAGACTCCTTATTCATTAAAAACGGAGTTGTATAGAGAAGTTAGCGTAGGAAAGGCTAGTAAGACTTTACAAGAAAATTTCTTCATGAAAAAATATGTACAGAATTTTTAACCTTCTTGAACGGAACCAAAGGCCATCCCAGTGATAGGGTGCCTGCCTAGGAGGAAAGTGGTCTCAGGATCAATTCTCCCTGGCTTCTGGTTCTTATTCTGGCATGTTGGTCTCCTGGAAAGAAGTCTATGTTGGATATGCAGCCACGTCATGCATATCTAGGGGCGGGAGACCGATATCTCTCTTAATCGTGGGCTTCCTGGCCTAAGCCTCCGCATGCCATCCTGAATATACTATGGGAGATACCTGGTGCGCATATGAGGGCATGCCATCCTGAATATACTATGGGGGGGGCATATGGGGGGGGCTGTAAGCCCTGTGGGGCAGCCTCATAAGTGTTGGGACTTCGGCTTACATTGGATGGCTTGTAGTATATTCAGGGTGGCATCAAGATGGCATCAAGAGCACGAGAAACTTTTGTTAATTAATTAATTAATCATCGAGTCGGCTTAGCAATAGCCAAGGAAGCTGTGAGACCTTTATTAGTGAAGGAGTCTGCTTTGTAAAGACAACTGTGAAGCTTTTATTAAAAAAGGAGCTAGTTTAGTAATTAAGGTTCTGTACGTAAGGACAGCAGGGGGCAGCTTAGCTAAGGGCCTGCTTGTGATAAGTAGTTCTGCTTATAAGGACAGCAGAGGGGCAGCTTAGCTGGGGACTTATCTTTTAGGTTAATTAACATGCGGCCGCGGTGTCGCGCTACTTGGCGGCTACATGCTTGACTTCTACTCCGACGTTTAGGTTTAGTAGTTCTAGAAGTTAGCTCATATTACTTCTAGTCCTTTATGTATATGTTTGACACCTTTGCATACGGTGTTAACACTATTTTGAGTCCTAGTAGGCTGGTAGTATGTTAGTTATCTTGTTCAAGCATTTGTGCGCTTGTGCAAGTGACTTCTTACTTGTCTATGACGTTCAGTGTACATAACTTAGGGTTTCCATGCTGATAGGGGTTTGAGCTCATGGGTTGTACTTACTTGTCGCCCATGCACGCTTTCTAGCTAATTTAAGTTATTTTTCGAGGCTACGTGTCGTTTTAGGTAGTTTAAGTATTACGCTGGCACTCTAGGGGGCTTGACGTGGTAGCCTATGAGTGTAGATAAGTTACCAGGTAGTTTAAGGCACAAAAGGACAGTCAAGTGGAGCTATGAACTCCCATTGGTCCATTTTTGTCTTTTGTAAAACTCTAAGTTTAGAAACAGAGCTCTAGAGGAGAGTTCGAGCAATTGGTGAGGGATCTTCGAAATCTGAGAACACAGGAAGGGAGAGCTCGTCGTGCCAAGCACTGTCAGTGAAATTTTTGCTCGATTTGGATCAATAAACAAGGAGTTATGCCCAATTGAAGTTCGGATTGTGCCAAAACTGCATCACTTTTGTTGATTTTGGGGTTTTCGGTGCCAATTGCAGCAGAATTGAGAAAATCACTTCAAAACTTCGTGGTTGCGTTCATTGTCAGGAGGGCTACGACTGTCCAAAAAGTTTCGAATCATTTGAGTAATTGAGTAATCCAGGGCGGCCGCTGAAGCAGAGGGGGTCTGAAAAGCTCTTAATCTAGAGCAGCGACTTCAGAGGAGGAGATCTGGAGTTCTGTGTACATTCAGGAGTCCCAACTTCACAGGGATGTTCAGCATCCTGTAGACTTCAAATGCTGTGAGAAGATTTGAAATTCATCGAGCCAATTCTCTGTTCTATGTCTGAATAGTTGTCTAGGTACCAGAAATTGCCATAATTCTCTTATTCAGAACTTTTCTGTCAACATCTCAGTGCTAGAATTCAATCTCAGGCTGAAACTTCGTGTGTGTGTTCAGCAGTGCCTCATTTGCATGTAGGGGAAGTTTAGAAGTCTAAACCTTCATAGTTTTCCTCTCCTTGTGTGTCAAAGTTCACCGCCTAAGCCTATTACTACCAGTGAGACCTAAATTTCGCTTTTGAGCATATCAGAGGATCCTACACTCCTGTGTGAGTGTTTATAGCTCCTGTTGTGACCTGAAAGCCAACCTCTTGAGTAAACAACCACAGCCAGAAGCCCGGCGCTTTCCTAGGTAGACGGATCACACTCCGACAGCGAGAGAAGGGGGACTTTTTTACACAGAGTAGAGAGAGAAGCCATCGGGACGCACAGGAGAAGCTTGGGAGCAGAGGAGATCAGATTTCTAAAAGAATTGAGTGGGGAGGTCGACGCAAAGGAGGAGACAAGAGTTTAGAAGCTTAAACTTTGTCTATTATATAGTTTGGAGGCAGAATTACCTTCTAAACGGACAGGAGGTAGTCTATTGAGGGGAGATCAGTTTGATGATCTGTGAGAGGTTTTTGATCGTTGTTGAATCAAATTTCTGAGAGTTTTCAGTTGGGAGGTTGACGCAAGGAGAGGAATAAGAGTCAGGGGCCTGAATTTCACCTACTAGATTGAGATTGAGGTTGAGGTGAACTTGGTAGATTTTTGGCAGAAAAGTGATAGATTGAGAGAGAGACGCACAAGAGAGGAAGAGAGAGAGATTTTCTTTACAGTTGAAGAAATTGATGGTACAACCGACACTGAAATAAAGTTATTCTGAGTCCTGAAAGATCTGTCTGTGCACCTGAGTGTCTGCTGGGTGTCTGCTTGAGTGTTTGTCTTGTAACTGGTGACGGCAAGAAGTGGAGTTTTGAGATCTCATCGCCAACAACAACCTATTTTCTCTTTAGGTCGTTTCTCTGATCAATTACAGTCAGGAGGTCCGCCCTCCCCAAGAAAGACTCTCGTCGCGACAGCGTAACGAGTAATTCAAAACAAACTTATCGATAATAGACATTTGGCAGCAGGAACCACGACCAAGAATACAAAGATGACAAGGACTACTAAGGAAAACTTATCAGGAAAAACACACTAAGTCTTTTTGAGATCCTCGACAGAGATGAAGGCGATGACGAGCAAACTCTTGCAAAACAATCTCTTGTGAGAACAAAAAAGGTTTGAATATTTGAGTCAATAACGTGTATGCAAGAACCTGTGGTGTGAACAGGAACCGAAGATGAGAACATACGAACCGCACAAAGACAAACACAATAATGGAGGTTTTGAGAATCTATCCGTGCTACGCGATAAGAAAGAAATCGATCAAATGCAACAAAGTCATCCACATCAACCCAAGAATGAAGAAAGAGTACGATTGGGATGAAGACGACGCATATGAAGCCTAGATGGAGTAGTTCAAATCCATGTTTATGCTAAAAATCATGGATTTTTTCCATGCGAAAGTAATATACGATCTAGAGACATTTTAAATTCGAATGCGAAGACGAGAAGGTGTATCTTGATGAAAAGTTAGTAACATATAGTTTTGGCTTGTGGAAGAACGTCCAATGCGAGTTAACCGTCAGAAAAACCTCATAGAACAACATATGAGAAATTACCTAGTGATCATGTCGAATCGAGTTACACCAATCTACTACTCGAATATATACAATGATCCAGTTTGGAGATCATGATAATCTTGGATTAACCGGATCGTCCTTTTGAAGTAGGAAGGACGAGAAAGGGTTAAGAATATCTCAGCACTAGTACCTCAATGAGCTACAAGAGGAAATCATCAATTGGTCAGGAATCGTGACATAGTGATTAAAGGTAGAGTTGAAGAAGTTACACGTCACTCCTATCGATAAGAGAGTACAAACCTTTGCGGGAGCACATATCACCTGGATGTGAAAGCCAACAAGTAACCAAGTGGGTGCGAGAAAGAAGCAAGGAGAAGATTCATATACAATTATTAAACTACAATAAGACGAGAAGTTCGCTCTTGAGAGAGCAAGAAAACGGATCAGAAAGGATACGAGAACCTCATCAAGAGCAACCCGTCAAACAAAGACGAAGATCATGACAATGAAACGTCAACCAGAAACACGGGGTGCTCTTAAGGATAAAGTACGAGCCAGATACACTGAAGTTGAAGAATCATCACACAAGGATGAAATAGAGGAACCTTGAGAGGAACCCGACTAGTCACTCGCAAGAGTAATGATACAACGACCCTGAAACCAACGTCAAATGTAGGAAGAAGAAGAAGAGGAAGAAGAGCACGAGTATCAATCCGGTCTGGAATTCTGGAAGATGACAAAAGTATCAGTTATAGTTATCAAGAAGAGCAAAGAGAAAACTCCATCCGAAAGAAATGCTTCTCTTTTTGAAAGTCAAGCATCCGAAAGAGAATAAATCAACTGTGACAGGAGTGACGAGGACGGATGCTCCAGAACGAAGATCGAGAAGAACATCAAATGTCACTATGAAGAAAAGATCAGTGAATTCATCTAAGACCGACAAGAGAAAGAAGAAAGTCAAACCACAGACAATTTAGGTGAAGAAGTATCTGACCCAAACAAACGAGGAGATTTGGAAGGAGGGCATTTCTGGCCAGAGGACCGGCAAAAGAAGTGTTCTTCGGACCCAATGAGACACCTCGGAAAGGTGTAACCACCCAGAGTTCGGAGGACTTTACCTCGGTAAATAACACATAGAAGAGAAGAGAAGTATAGAAACCACTTCTACACAAGTACTGCATTGGGAAGATGAGAGAAGGAAGCCCCGAAGGAAGATCATCGTTGAGCAAATGATAAATATCGAGTCTCTAGGGAGAGATACACCTGAGACATCGAGTATTTCGAAGTTGAGGAAAGAAGAGCTCCGAGACGCATGAACATGGAAATACGAGGAGATCTGAGTAAGGATGCGAAACTAAGCATGATCAAAGATGAATACCTAACCCATATGTCTAAACGAGCTCGAAGGACTAGAGAGATAGACAACATGTGATTACGGTAATCATGGATCTCTTAATGAGATGACATCCGCGTTAAGAGAAGCATATGTTGGTGCATCCACATGCAAGCAGATTAACTTGTATGCTCATGTAGTGGACCAACGATAGAAGAAAGGAGTAGACATATTTTTTGAGACGGAGAACGAGTTAGCTAAGCTATCGATTGCAGTACGAGAATAATTTCAGATTTTCACCGAGATACGCATAGGTTGTTTAGCTATACGACTTCTATGTTCAGTTTGATGCAGGAATTGTACACGACATACTGTGTATATTGTATGTCGTGTACAATATACACTGAATTGATTACGAGAAGAGTTAGTATTGACGGCTGTAACGATCGCACACTTGACGAATACGATATCAGACATTCAAACTCGAGTCCGAGCGTTGTATGGTTTGATGGATTTAATAGATCCAAAGGGAGATCACGAGAAGGAGTTTGAGATATCGCCCAACATATCACTCGAAGACAAAAGGATAAGGATGATGTCGAAGCCCGACCTTTCGAACATTCCAAGCTTCCAAAAGATCGAGACGATTTGATAGATAAGAATACGGATGATTGAGGGCAGTCATCAAGCAGAGAAGGAGATAAATGTTAACTTAATCTTCACCTATGAATTTTAGAGGAGAATCCGAAGATATCATCCAAAATATTACAGATAGTTATGAAAGTCAATCCGGATAGATACAGTAGGATTATCTAGATACGTGTTGTAAATATGGAAGTTATAATCAGATTATTATCTTTACGGATCGAGGTCTAGATACATCCGGCCGTTAGACAATTAAGTTATTGATCTTGATATAACGGTCTAACCGCGTGTTGCTTAACGACTAGTATATAAGGGATCTTGTCTCTGAGGATGCATTCTTTGATATATCAATCAAGTGTATAGGGGAACTTTGTATAAAAGAATTTATAAATTTGGGAGAAACTTGTACACCATGTCTGAATGTCATGTTCCATGAATATTTGGATCTGATACAAAGAATTCTATGATATTGGTATGAATCACGAGTAACGACTATTAGTACACATGGTACTGTAGGTTGAATCACGTGAAGAAAGAGAATCTAGAGACGTCTCCATTGATAAACTCAAAGAGATCATTCATTGTATGGAGGATGATGAGTCATTGCTCTGCCATCTCCACCTCTTCTTGATAGTGGTCTTTAGTTTAAAGACGTTTCTTTTAGAGCATGTTTTCATGGAAGAGCTTTACTCCGTCAGAAGCATGACTCTTACACTACTTCGGAGGTTTACCTCTCCCCGTTCAACCTCACGACCATCTGGCTAGGATGATATGAGGCTAAGAGTATGTCCGGGTTAGTTCTCAGAAGGTACAAGATCAATTTCTTGTTCTAGTTTAGTCTAATATAATAGAAAATGTTTTCTTTTAGATTTTTGTAAATGGTTTGATTTTCACATTCATGGTTCCTAAAAGTAAGTGGCTATAAGTGATTCAATTTTTTAGTTCACAACATATTATTATTTTAAAATAGTATTAAAATATATAATATATATAATATAAAATTAATAAAATTATATAATAATTACATAAATTAAAAATTTTATTGATAAAAACTCATGTATAATACAATTCAAGATTTTTCTCTTTACAGTGGCATAGTTATACGTCCATTGTAAAGACCAAAAAAGAGAGAGAATTGTTTTCGTGTAATATATTTTGTATTTTGTAGCATCGAATGGTTAAGTGAAGAAAAGAGAGAACAGACCGGTTATGAAAATCTGAAAAAGAATTAGATTAGATTCGTATTAATCGTTAACTTATAGCCTCACAACATTACAAGCGTATCTCCTTGTTTTCAAGTGTTCTATTTCAAGTTTTAAAACGAGGTAAGAAAATTCAAAACGATTTAGTTCATAAACGGTTAAATTCAGGATTAGGGAAACGGTTTGGTCTTGGTTCAGTTTTGTTTGGAAACGAACTGAACCAAGTTTTTCTCGCACGAATTGTCTTCTTTTGTTTTACTTTCTTTCGTGAAACGTTGTTGCCCGTCTTTCATTAAACACTAGACAAGGTTAACATTCTAGATATTCTTTACCCTAACTTTTTTATTTATAATTACATCTGTAAAATTCCTTCATTAAAGTGATTATAGATATAAATTATATACATTATTTTCAGTAATATAATTATAAATTTATAATCACAATCCGTTATGAAAGACTAGACAAGTTTGACATTCTGTATATTTTTTTACCTTAATTTTAATTTTATATCATATTTTTAAATCTTTTATATTATATACATACAGTCACATTCTGGGCTTTTCATTAAATAATGTGATTATAATTTACAATGACAAAGCGAATCGTGACAAAATACAATGTCACCAAGGTTTTGTTTTTTGTTTTTGTTTTGTTACAACAAGGTTTGGTTGTACATGCGTCGCTCATGATAACAACAAGAAGCCCAGAAAGCCAACCCCGGCCACTCGGCGGGTTAGAACCCCGGTCCTGGACTTGCCAGGCCGAGGAACAGACCAGCACGCTAGGCGTAACACCAACAACACTAAAAGACAACACAAATTGTTGGCTAATCTTCGAGTCATCCTCGCACCCACATAAGGTAAGTCCTGTAGTGAAAATGGTGGTTGTCATTAATCGTCAGGTAAGGTCACTGCAGAGGTGTGAAGAGCGTTGGCAGGCGCGCGCGCAGCATTCTTAGGCAATGGATATTTATGAAGCTGACTGCTGTCTAATGATTTCCTTAGTTCTGATCCCCACTCCTCCCATGCTAGTTATTGTGCTTCAGAGGGAAGTTCAGAGTTAACTCGTACAGCAGATGGAAGATTAGAAGGCAACTACAATTGACTGTCGACAGAAGGTGGGGAAAGCGAGAGTACGACAAACCTACGCCACTACCGTGGCAGCAGCAGTGGTACTACTCTAGGAATGGTGATGTCATCAGACTCCTTCTCTGCTGTTTTCCCTCCTCTCCTCGCTGCTTGATAGATACCGTTGCGTATCAAAAGCGAGAGCAATGGATTTGACCGTTCCTCTGGTCTGGGATCGAGAGGGCAGGTGGACGTTCGCTGTTGTTTATGATGAAAGTCTGTGGAATTTCTGTCTGGGCCTTCAAGAGCAATGGCAGTCGGTCGGTAAAAGTACACAGATTCTTCCCTGCTCTTGAAGCGAAGGCTAAGCATTGGAAGTGTTGCCACGGTAGTTCGGCTCGTTCGGTGAGACTGTGGGGCGCTACTTCCAATCTGCTTATCAGCAATCTCTCCCCGTACATACTAAGAATGATGGAGTTGACCCCAGAGATCCACTTACCGCCCTGTTCTCCATGACCTCAGGAAGCGTATGTGTGGATCACTCGCTTTCACTTGCAGCTGATAAGCATCAGCTACTTCCTTCTGGTGCGTGAGAAACCCCGGCAGTTTGGAGCAAGAATGGCACGGGAGTGCTTGAGCTTTAAGCTCTTGTATCTCCTCGTACTGGTGCTTCTTCCCTCAGGTATGACAGCCGATCAGAGTTCTGTATCTTTTTGTGGCATTCTGCATGGCGTAGTTCGCGATTCATTGGCTGCAGGGCGATGCTCAGTGTTCCGAAAATGTAGCAGCCCTTTTCGTGCCATATTCGCTTGTGTCCTGGAATCTCTGATCCCCTCAGTCAGTAAGTTTTTGTATGAGCAGCAGGGACATTGATAACGAAGCCATTGCCGGCTTTCTGATCATCAACTCCACGGAATCTCATGCTTTGATATCTAAATTACACTTCGTTGCTGAGCTCGAAGATCGTCGAAGCGGCAGTTTGTTGATCTTTCCTAAGGTGAAACGAATGCTGTTTGATGTGCTTGTGTAGGGCCCCAACTGTCCGAGGCGAGGACAATCACAGTGGTAAATAACTGTAAAAACACGATATGGCCGGGGACTCTGTCGAACGCGGGTCAGCTGAGTCTGGTGAACGGGGGCTTCTTTTTAGCTGCTGGAGCTCGTCAGGCGATCACTGCCCCGGTCGGTTGGGCCGGAAGATTCTGGGGCCGGACGGGCTGTACGTTTGATGTCTTGAATGCAGGGACTTGTGAAACAGGGGACTGCGGACGAGGCTTACACTGCGATGGCGCGGGTGGCGTGCCGCCCGCAACGTTGGCCGAATTCACTTTGGATGGCTATGGCTCGCAAGACTTTTACGACGTGAGCTTGGTCGATGGTTATAATGTTCCACTGGCGATTGTTCAAACCGGTGGAAGTGGCAAATGTGGCAATCCTGGATGCACTTCCGACTTGAACCTCAACTGCCCGTCTCAACTGCAAGTTGTGCTCAACGGCACTATCGTATCTTGTAAAAGCGCCTGCGAGGCGTTTCAAGCGGACATCTACTGCTGCAGCGGTGCGTACAATAGCCCGAGCCTCTGTGGACCTACTGAATACAGCCAGACGTTCAAGGAAGCTTGTCCGACCGCTTACAGCTATGCGTACGATGATGGTTCTAGCACCTACACTTGCACCGGCGGAGGGTATGAAGTAGTTTTCTGCCCGAGTGGAACAAGGTGAGGCCGGCGTCCATTTACATGTCAGTGTTCATGAATTTAGATCAGATCAGCTAGGAAGAGAGAGGATTCGTCCTTTAACTAAATAATCAGTTTACCGCGAGAGCGTAGAGAGGTTTATGGATCTCCCGAGAGTTTAGAGAGATTCTTGGTGCTTTATTGTGAAACTTGGTACGTCTTCACGAATCACGGCCCTGCTCGATTCTTGAAGTCGAACCTATGATTTAAAGCAGGCACAGACCCTTCAGACAAGGGTTCGTTTGTGTTGCTTCGATGCCAAAGCTTAGGCTGGAATTAGCGCGCATCAATCTGATGAGAGAAGAAGCCTACAGTAGGCAGAATCCAACAGTACGTCGGAGCCCAGTACGCCTCGGGCTTCTGTGATTTTTGTGTCTTCCTTCTCGAGGACAGCTAGGCATGATACAAGTTTATCAGACCTCGAACCACTAATGTACCGGCGTACTCTTTACACTACAAACATACAAATGCTGAGCATATGTATGTTTGTCTGATGAGAAGGTTCAAAAGCGTGGAAGCTATCGGTTTAAATATTACTTTCTGTCTTGCACATTTGCAGCATTCAGTCTTATGTGCACATTCAGCAGCTGTATACACGTACTGTTTATATCATGTCATTCGGGCTGTTATGGTGCTTGCCTGAGTATGCTTAGTCTTTTGGGGATGAATCACTTTATACCAGCATGCTTTTCGTATTTTACGTATTTGAGTGCATACCTACTCATCAATTACATTGGTGTCAGTGTCGAATGTTTTCCTAATTCTGAATCTATGCTGCTTGTGTTGCTGATAATTTTAATGTCATAACTAAGGCACACCCTCGTCTAATTTCGTCTCTCTTAAGGATATTGTAACATGCTCTTGATGTATCCTCAATTCTAGCTCCTTGTGCACTTTTAGACCTCGGCCGCTTTCAGCATTAGAAAGATCATACATATAAAACTTTCTGCACTGCATGTCATCTATATTGCACTTACATACCAGAGGATCAGTCTGTGGAAATGTGCTCTTCGCTGGACTTTCCCATGTCTGTCCCCACGTTAGAAATATTCAAACTTGACACTTAAATTAGCTCACATTGACACACTTCAATGCTGCTTACTGTGGACTCCTCTATGGTTCAACTTTTTCGGGTTAGATGTGTGGGGCTAGACCTTGCATAACTGCTATACTCATGGACCGACCTATTGTAGAAACTGTAATCTGTGTGTTAAACTGCTGAAATGCCATCGCTCATGGACGTATCATATATTCATGAAGCTAACCGACTGCACAATTCTGAGCTCCGTTATCTTTTTTCTCCTGTGTCAGCGTTTCTCTTGCGGAATCGATGGTCTTGAAGACAGTACTGTGCAAGATGTTGTAGATAAAATAAGGCCGCAAGTTACCAGTCATCATAGCTTCAATATTTATGACAGGAGGGGAATTTGGACGCCCTAGTAATCCTTCCGTAAACGCTGACGGTTTGCAATGATTTGTCGCATGGCGCAGCGTAGGGGAAGGGATACCTAATTCTCCTCCTCCTAGCTCAAGCTCTCAGCCTCCTGTATCTCCAGGAGTAAACAACGCGCCACTACCTCCAACTGATGGAGGGAATGCTCCGTCAAGCCAATTCCCCCCTCGACCAGCCGAAGCGCTTCCGCCGTGGGGTTCGACAGCTGCGCCACCGCCACCAGTGACTTCATTCACAACACCTGGGACCGCGACACAGTTCCCCAACCCTCAAACTGCGGCGGCTCCGACGAAGTTCAGAATACCCTTGCACCTGCTGTGGTTCTTCTCCCCCCTTACTGCAGTAGCGATGTACGTTATCACTGTGGCTGCCTGAGCCTGGAGAAGTCTTACACATCCCACCACCACAGGCTACAGTAAAGTAGAGGGGCGACAGCTGGAGCAAGTGGCTTAGCTCTCATGATCCCTCTGGCTCATCTTTCTTTATGCTCGTTAGTTTCTCCTGCAAGTTTGCTGTAGGCGTTGTTGATTTTGTTTTTGGTAATGCTGATTGTTGTGATTAGAAGAAGATCTGAAGGGGCGACGTGAGTGAATGATGTGTGCGTGCCCAGCATTGTACAATGTTTAGAGCGGCATTTCTCCACGAATCCTGAAAGGAATGTTCCTGGCGCGGTGGCTACTTCGCAAAGTTTTGAGTTCTGCGTACGCTGCTGTTCTTGCTTCTGGTCTTGTCCGAAAGAGTAGAACGAAGCAGGGACCATTTAGTTTCAAAACAAGAAACGCAGAGCGGTTTGGACAGTCGATAGACAATTAGACGTAAAGACTTGGAGCTTCAGAAGCGAACGATGCAGAGCTGGACGTGGTGGACAAGGGAAACTTCTCGTCCAGTATATGTGAGTATGTATCGTGCACAGTATCCCGGAACTTCTGTTGATAAGTTTGACGATTAATGCTTCTCGTTCTTTTCTTTCTTGGTGGGCAACCTTAAAGGTTGATGTTTGGTAGAACACATCCTATCAGAATTGCTTGGTCAATCAAACGTTCGTCTGGGTTGACATCTAGCGACTCTCATGTTAAAGAGGACACGTGAAATCAAAGCAGAATAAGTCCATTAAGGAGTATAACTCAATATTCTCGGGAATTAGTGTTTAGGACAGGTTCCGGATTAAAGTTTTTACAAACTAAAGAATGGAGGCTGCAGTACTTAGGATTCTGTGACAGACTTTACATATCTGGATCTATAGAAGATGAAATCATATTTGGAAAACGTTTTTGTGTTTCAAAATCCAATAATTTGTTGTTATTGCAGATCTCATCCAAACTATACTAAACAAGTTTAGATGGATATTTGGGGAAGAGGTTGCTTGTTAATGAATAAACTATTGTTCATCAATAACTGAATGTGAACATACGTGTGGAAAAAGACTATCATTAAGTTCCAAGTTTGTTTACCCTAGTGTCAGATTTAACTCTTGATATCATGAATGTTTTTAGGTCATAATAGATAATTCTTCAAGATAGTGTTTATTTTAGTGTTAAGTGATAAGTGATAACAGATATATGTGTGAAAATCAATTTTTTTGGTCTAATTTTGACCTTCATTTAGCATAGAATGAGAAAAGAGAGTCATTAAACCTTGAATCTTATGTGATATCATAGTGCTGGATTTTCATTGGTTGAACATGTGTTTCTTGGGATTGAATTATAAGTTAAGTAGATTTTAGAGTGCAATCATTCTCCTCATAATCTCGAGGAAGGTTTAAAATTAAGGCTTGTTATTCTGAGGGGAAGTAGATGATGCTACAAAGTGTTATGGAAGCTTCGTGGATGCAGTTTCTTCGAAGCTTTGTAATCCTAGTGATGGACAAGTAGTGAATGTCTACCAGAAACCACAAGCTTGCATTTCTTCTTTGATTCTTTTCTTGTCTCGAGAGTACAACTGGGTACTAGATCTATGTGTCGGGAGTGGTACGGCAACTATTTGCGCTCTCAAGACTTACGTCACTGTGGGACTACTGAGTTGTTTTGACGTCAATCTATGTACATACCTCAACGCGTATGTACTATGGACTCGTTACCCTTTGCTGACTTCGGGGTTGTTTCCACGGCTGGCGATCATAAAGAATCCATTCCTCCTGCATATGGTGCTTTACATGGAGATACCTCAGCGGTTGTCCTTTTAGTCTCATGATATGTAATTACAGTCAGAAATTTACTTCCTCAGTCCCCTGTATGGACAATTGAACCTCCTCGGTCCCCTGATGTTCAAACTTACTTCCTCAGTCCTTGACCGGCTGGGGCGCCGGTGCCAACTGCAGTAGAGGCGTTACCTGGTGAGCAAGACGCAAGTTAGCAAACCTTACTGCAAGAAGGACCCAAGCACCGGACGTTCATGGCTTTACTGAGAGCGTGTGCTGTCGCCGGTCGATTAGACGAGGCGTAAGCTCTCACCTTCTCGCTGACGGCTGAGCAGAGTCTGCTATAATGCAAAGAAAGATGAACTTGGTGTGCTTACTCTCTGATGCTTAAGATTAATTTAACTTCTAACGCTCTTCTTACGTCCCACATATTTGATAGATACGGAGTGTTGAGGAGAATGGCAGCGAACGGTCTTACTTTGGACAAGCACTGCTACGCTGCGCTCATAACAGGTCATAAAAACAAGAAACATCAGAATGAGGAGACCGGACAAAAGGTAGCCTTGCTTGCTCCTTTCTTTCTGGAGTTTCCAGTGTTGTAACTCTTCTGTGCCAAATATTGTTAACACAGCATTCCCATCATGAAAGTTAACTAGCTGCAGATATTTGAATTATTGGAGAGATGCAGTTAGCAGAGCATGTCAGGACCGTGGCAACCACAGGGGAAGCCAAATCTGGTGATGATGCTGGAGACTGGCTTCTCAACATTCTGCCCAACCCGAACGTGGATTTAATCGTCGTCTTACGGTGTATCACGCTGTCTTGTTGAATTTCGGGTGTTAGTTTCATGTGTCATCCATTCGATGCGACAGTAGACACATTCTGAGTTTACATTGAGAAGCACAACATGGTCAATCACTTCCAACGCATGGTATTGGGCTGGGCTTCAAAATGGATGCTCCAGTCCAGGAGGAGTGGATGGATGTGTCGATGAAAATTCTAATGAAGGGTTTGTGGTACAGATGCTTATTGATGGTGCTCTTGCTCACCCTTCCCCCGCGAATAGGACTGCGCAGAAGCTACTGGTATGACGTGTTGTACCGAGGTGGTGCAAAAAGGCTTCTTCTTACACATTAAAGCAGTCGGTGGACTTCTGAGAAAGGCCTGCCAGGACGGGATAACTCCATTCAACCGGTTCGACCGGCGTGCTCGACGGTCGATACCCGGTAGTGAGACTGAGGAAGTAAGTTTGAACATCGGGGGACTCAGCAGGTTAAATTGTCCATACAGGGGACTGAGGAAGTAAATTTCTGTAATTACAGTTGGGTTATCCTTTACGTCCCCGTCTCTGGATCAAGATGGACTTTCTCATTCATATGTTGCTAATGAGTCTTCCATTGAGATGTTCTTTCTCTTTATGTTGATATTTCTTAGTCTTTTCGTGTAGATGTAGTTAGATCAGCGGTTATATGATTTTTATGCCTAGCTCGGTTAGTTCGTTATTTTTCTTCCGACAGAACTTGTATCTTTCATACGATTTAGCTCTACTATTATGACGTCTCCTCTAGTTTAGCTTTCTCTTATGAGAGCAAAAGCGATGGAGTCCTATTCTTGTGTATAATATTATTAACATGTACAATTTTTCCACTGTGGATCGAATTCTATTACCACATGTTTGGTTTTTTTAGTGGTGTTCTTTGTTCCGTAAAATGAGTATGTATTTGTATCATTTGGACTTTGTTGTTTTCTCGACAAACTTAGAGACCTTTAATTCGCATATTTCTCATGTTGCTTGTTACATTTACTTTGGAAACCAAACCAAGACTCAGTGACGGATCCTGGTTTAAAGTGGTGAGTGTTAATAGTGATGGACTGCTATCTCCTTTGAAATATAATATACAATTTGCATCTTGAATCACCCATAATTGTACTAGTGAAAAGACAGAAAATATCAAAGGAGTATTATGGAGGATATTGTCTTCCCAGTTACAATATTTTCCCCATCATATATACCAAAAGATCCCTTGAGGCCAAAGCCGATTAATGTATGACAACTTTTTGAGGAAAAAAATGACTGATCCACCAGTTATAAACCACCAATCAAGGAATCATCGGTATAAACTAATAGAAAATTCAACTCATTAACAAGTTTGTTATCCGTGGAAATGATCCGCTAGTCAATTGAGGATGAATTTGAAAAAGAATGGTTCATTTCTCCATGGAATATAAAATTTTTGATCTTGATTCCCTCATCAAGTCATAAATTAACAAGAAAATTACTCTTATTATTGCATTATATGGAACTTTGTAATATCTCTTCTATGGAAGAGGAACTATTGCATTATGAATGTAGTTGATTTTGGTCTTAAATTTTGCTACTAAAGCTCAATTTGTATATTTCTCTAGATAGCAAAGTAATTCAGTTAATGATTATCAACATATTATATCAAACATGTAATCAGTTACCTTTTCCATTAAAAACACTTTTTATTTATAAGAGACAAAATATTGACTTCTCAGTTGACACGTCTCATTTAACCCACCGATAGGTAGATCAAGAGTTGCTTTCTTAAGTTTTTATAGAATAACTGTTCCATAGAGATTAAAAGATATTTATATCATTATTTTATTATTCAGCACAGTTTTGTATTTGTTAAAGCTCAAGTGCCTCTATAAATATATCTGGTAACCAAAAGGATTTCATTTTCTGGGTGGACTATCTGCGAACAAAGGAATTACGGTTATGCCCAAAAATACTCTTGCTGATAGAATTTGCCTGCTCTAAATCAAAGCTCTCCACTGTATGATACACTGCACAACAAATTACTGAATATCCACGGAGAAATATTTAAGTGGAGTTTTGATAATTTCTTAGAAAAAAATAATATATTCTCTCTAACCTAAATACACTGGGAGGAAAAGAAGAATATTCTCTTCTGTTTTACAATCGCAACTCAGACTTCAATCTCATCTTAGAACTCAGAGAAATAAAATGCACAATGACAAGATAGAACTCAGATTCCGAGGCGGTCCAACCTGAGCAGCAGAACTGTAAGAGCATGAACGAGCGATCGACTCAGAAATCCAACTCTCTGAATAGGAAAGAAAAAAAACGAAGCGATGAATAACAAACGGATGAGAAGACCCATCTACTCGAAAAAAATTAAAAAGGAGATCTCAGAAGACAACCACGCAACACCCATCTGTGAGAATAACATCCAAAATGTAGTTCTTGCTGAGAACAAGAAGAAGACAAACGTGAAGAGCGCCGGTAGAATACGGAGCTGTGATACGAAAGACAAAGACAATAAGATGTTTTGGAATTTTTTTTGAGTTTATCTTTCACTCAGAACAAATTCTTACAAAAAACTTATTTTTATGAAAGAGTCCAAGTGTACAGAAAATTAACATTATTATATTTAACATATCTTAGGAGAGTCTTGTTCAGATGGACTGAGAAGACTGGATAAGATTTACGATACATGTTGTTGCTGATAATTGTTTGATAGATGTATATAAAAACCTGTAAGTATAACGCTGTGAAGCAGTCCGCACTTCTCTATATATTCCATCTTCTCAAAAAAATATATGTAAGTTAAATTTATGAGCTAACATTTTCCAACAGAAAGGTTAGCTCATAAATTAAACGCTTGCATATTCTTCTCTCCCGAACTTGGAAGAGTGTGAATATGCAAGGAAATATATAAGTATGAGAATATCTGAGTATACGTGAGAGTACAATGGCCTAGTGGAAGTTCGAACTGTTAGCGAGGTTACGGTAACTAGCACTAGGCAATAAAGTAGAACTTAGCTTATAGTAATAGAGTTGGGAACGGTCACTCCTTTATCATATATAAAGGTTATCACTAAAAGAAGCTTTTATTTTTTGGGTCTTGATAGATAAGCAAAGCATAAAAGTATAAAAGCATTGTGTTTTCTTGTTAGAGAAGTTAAACTTACAGCTATCGTTAACCATCGAACAGAAAATCAGCACAATTCCCATTAGAGCTATGCCAAAAGTACATAAAAACAGCAAGAAAAGCAGTAGGCACTTTACAAACATCTTAGTCTTGCATGAGGGAATCGAAAGCATTTTTTAACTTCATTATCCAAAATAAAAGAGAGATGGAGGTTATCAAATCAGAAAACTATTTCCAATTTACCTTAAAATATGTTTTATCGCCAATATAACACTTTTATCTTGAATAAAGTCTTTCCCTGTAAAATATCACTATAGGGCCACTCGATCCTTTCTCCATAAAAAATTAAATGGAGTTTGAGAGCACAAGCCATAAATGTAAAATGTCAGAGAATGCAGAAATTGTACAAATGTTGGATTTGAAGGATCGCAGAGCAACTGCATCGACTGCATACATTAACAGACGTAAAATATACAGACCAAACCAGTAAGAGGATTTTAGGAGTTTATGGAAATACTTTACAGTGAAGGACTGAATGGCACTGTTATGGAAACCGGACAACAAGCGGAATTTACAATACTTCTCTTTTGTAGTGAGAAACTAGATGAAATCATCAGTCATCATCATAAAACAGTCAATCATTAACAAGGAAAAACGAGCAAAGATAGAGTATGACAATAAAAGATTAAACCCCAGGTGCGGTATAATAGTAAAGAAAACGATATTCCTATTTTCCTACCTTCTACCTTTAGGTTAGAGAGAAAATATTGTTTTGTTCCAAGAAACTACCAAAACTTCATTTCTCAGTTGATACTCAATAATTAAATGTCGAGTGAATCACACTAATGAGATATCTTTGAACTAAGCTTTACACTTTGTAATTCACCTCAAAGAAATGTAAACATGGAGATTTAGGGTTTCTGGGAACCAAAGAGGATATTCTCTACAACGTAAAGTACACGGTGATGAAAAACAATGTTTCTTTTCTGGCAAATAAACCCGCACAGGGGTTTAAGCGGATAATTTCACAGTTAGTCCTGGTAGATTCGAGTATTGTCCCCCAAAGATAAAGAAATCAAAATGCACTCATCAATGAAAGAATGTGATTCGGTGTTCAAAAAGCGCATCGAAATAAGAAAAGTGAGACTACAGTAGAGAGTGAGCAAAACATAAAAGGAGAAAGAGCAAGAACAGAATTTCCTCTGTTCGAACGCAAGCTCGTAACTCGTCTTAGTATCCAAGTCCATCGAATGAATATGATAGCAAGGTGCTCCCCTTTATTTGAATACTCACCAATGCTTTAAGAGTAGAGTGGAACGCAAACACACGAAAATTGATCCAAAATACAACATTGACAGATAAAAGCCATTGTCAGTGAAAATGATTTGAATGTTAAGCTCAGAGCGATTGGTGAACACCATATCTCGAGCGAATCCGAAGATAAACAACCCGTGCAGAAAGCAGGTGAACTTCAGAAGTTAGAAGCAGTTGCCATGGATTAGAAAGAAAGTGCAGGACAGGAAGTGGGAATGTTTGCAAGAATATCTCGCGGCAACGTGTACTGAGAAAGCTCAACTCTGTGTCTAAGACACAACCGAGTGCACACGTCGGATGAGACACATGAGAGATCGCTTTTACTTGAGCAGGAACAAGTCAGATCAAGTGATTTGAGAGTCTTCTTGTCGCGAAAGGCAGACGCTGAGAGAAAGATTAAAGTGTGTACGCAACAGAAAACCCAAACGTTTTTGTTTCGAAGGCAAAGGGTGGCAAGCAACCAAAAGGCCCTAGTGAAGGCACCCCCTTGCCCATCAGGTTCCACGACTCGCACACCTGTGCGTACCTTGGAACAAGCTTAGGGGTGGTATATTGCAAAATATGCCCAAGACTTAGGTGGAGGAAATCTAACAAATTGACCGACAACAATGACCACAAGTTTAGCCTCGGTAAGATTTCACCTTTATGATTTCAGATTTCGTTCTTTCTCTCATTTAGCTCAAGTGGAAGGAAAATGCGCGACTGAAGCGGTGAGCGTGCCGGGGCACGCAGTTTACTGTCGTCGGCGGAAGGCGTACGCAAGAGCGAAAGTTTTCGCTCTCTTTGAGCCACTTCACAACGTGAAAGAGCAAGAACAGAAGCAACAATTTGCTTCCAGTTGGTTCGTGGTCAACGACTGTCTGCATAGATCAAGGGACGACGATGGTCTGATGGTCAGCAGGACGGATGGTCATGGGAACAGAATAGTTTGTCAGCAAACTTGAACTGTTCCGGCTTTCGGCTTCTGGCTTCTGAGCACTCTCAGCAGACGATCGCATGCACGAGGTAAGCGAGAGCCCGATTTTGTCAATCGCCGCCAAAGCGTACTGGCTGGTGAAGCTTTCTCCAGTCCCGTGCTTGTCCACTTATCCACTTTGTCCAAAGCGCCGGTGGGACTTGATTCCATGGCACACTCTGGATCCGCTCGAGCCATCCATTTTCTAATCGAGCAAACCACTTGGAGAACGATTGCTCCGACGCTTGGTAAGTACCTCTCCCAGAAGGAAAAACGCGACCCAATGAATAGCAAACGGATGGGAAGACCCCATCAAGCCTTACTCCCAGAAGTACAAGCTCCCTTCTTTGAATAGGTCGCCGCTCATGCTGACCATCTCCTGCTGGACCGGTTGGTACTTCACTAGGTTTCTTCCTCAGCACTAACATTCCCCAGTGCCCATACATCACGCAACAGTACGTGTGAATTACACTTCCGTTAGGGACTGTTGTGCCTAAGCTAAATCTTAAAGAGAGTGAAGGGTATGTGTCTCGCTTAAAGTTTAAATGTCATCTAAGACCCTAGGACTAAACGGACTGAAAGGAAGTGTCTTATCTAATTTTTTCCTCAACAAAGACCTTAAGAGTAAACAGACAGAAGGGATATACCTTGTCTAGATTTTTAAATTTCACAAAGGACCCTAGGACTAAACAGACCGAAGGGTATATGTCTTGTTTAAATTTTAAGTCTCATAAGGACCCTAGGACTAAACAGACTGAAGGATGTGCTTTGTCTAAATCTTAAATCTCACACTCAGGACTCTAGGACATAACAAGAACACAAGAACCCTAAGCAAGATGCAAACGGGACAGCGACCTGCAGCCGCACACAGAAAAAACACAAGAACTTTAAGCATGCTGCAAACGGTACACGATCTGCAGCCGCACACAAAAAGAACACAAGAACCTTAAGCATGCTGCAAATGGAACAGGGACCTGCAGCCGCACACAAAGAGAACACAAGAACCTTAAGCATCCTGCAAACTAGACACGATCTGCAGCTCCGCACAAAAAAATAATCAAGAACCTTAACGAGCCGCAAACGAGGAAAACAGATTTTATCAAAATCTAATCTAAACTCATTATATAATCGCCATATAGATCATTTACCCTTACGCACACGACTCACACTCAAATGCCTGTGATTTATTCGGATCTTCGCGTCTTGGACCCTGCTCGACTCCACCATATCCCTTCCCGGTTCGCACGCTTGTGCTTCTCATTATTGCTTAAACCACCTGGGCCCCTATATTAGTGGTGGGTTAACCCACCTCTAAACAGTTTAGTCACGATTTCTGAAAAACAGGCGGAGGTGGGTTTACCCACGATATTTCGTCCAGCTGTCGCATTTTTATTTGTTATGCAGTGATGTTGATCTATGGTTCAAAACGTTCGTCTGGTTGAGACATAACATTTGAGCCATCTCTGGTCCCAAACTGATATCTGACGCGAACAATATGGCACATATAAGATTTCAGCATCTTCGGGAGAATCTTCAGAATATTCCTTTTTTGAAATTCGAATTGTTCTAATATCGATTTAATTTGGTACTGTGTGAGACGAACTTCGTATAAGAACAATAACAACCTGAAAAATCATCCAATCTGCAAACTGAAAAATTGAGATCGCTGCCGGGAGGCGAGTTTGAAACGCATCGGAAATATACAAAACCGGAAAAATTTTACCGGCATACCGGAAAAGTTTTTCCGGTATGGCTTTTCAGTACTGCAGGACCAGCAGCAAGCTGCTGCAGGTCCTGCAGAGCCTCCTGCCCTCTCGCTTCCTGCCTCCTGCCTTCCTGCCCCCTCGCTTCCTGCGCAGACCCCGCACCTTCTCCCTTCCTTCCTTCCTCCAGCCCTCCAGCCCTCCAGCCCTCCCCTTCTTCCTACGCTCAGCCCTCCCCTTCTTCCTACTTCCTTCCTCCGCCCTTCTAGTCTTCCTCCTCTCCATCTAATATTGTTTTCTACTTAGACATTTTTCACTTTAGGACTTAGTCATTTCCAAGTGTCTTAGTCGTCTTCAACACTCATTCATGTTTTGAGTAATATTTTCAAATTAGTATAGTTATAGTGTTAGGATAGGACTATTTTGATTTTGTATTAGTGCTGTCATGTTTTGATTTTATATTAGTCTTTTCTTGATTTTGTATTAGTCCTCTTTTGTTATTTTTACTTAGTCTATATTTTATAGGTTTATTTAAATAATTTTCATAATTTTTAGATGATTTGAGGATATCTTAGTGACGAGGACTGACCTCCGGACGGATAGGTTCATTTTTTTGCCAAGATTTAAGTTCATGCCTCCTAGAGTACATCCACCACGACCGGGCGATAGACATAGACCTAGAGGATGTCCGGAGGTCCCTGGAGGGTTGATTAGGGTCCCAGAGTCGTTGCTCCCGCGATATGTACAACTGATGCAACTTTTGGGACCTGGTGCAGGGCATGCTGTGGTTATGAACTTTCTGTTTGCGACTGCTCGGGTCCTTATTGATCAAATGATCAGAGAGGCAGAAGTTCAGAATCAGATTCCAGATGTAATTCCAGAGGAGGGTGATTTGGAGATACTTGTACCAGAGGGAGATGATGATGAGTTTGTGGCCGATCTTGATGTTTTGAATGCGTTGGGTGTTCAGGTATGGTCGTCTTTCCACCCTTTTCAAGCAAGTTGAAGTATGCTTGTAAATCCATGAATGCGTGTGCATTATATATTTCTTATTTTAATTGCCATATTTTATCTATAGGTGGCAGATGACGTGTTGGACTCTCAAGTCCCATTAGATCCAATACTAGATTCTCAGATCCCCAATGAAGTGGATGATCGTGAGCCACATGAGAGAGACATGAGAGAAGTTGACATACTTGTCGAGGATCTCCCGAGGGTTGGATTTGTATCTTTGTCTCGATTGAGGGAATTCTTTCAGGACTTCAAGGTGAAGTGTCCTCACCCAAGATGTGATAAGCTCTTGTTACCTCCAACAATCAAGGCTTTTCATCAGACTTGGAAGTTGAAGTTCAGTTGTGAGTGTCAGCACAAGTTTGTTTGGTTGTCGACGGAGATGGAGTTGTATTATGGGATCCCCGATGTCGTGTGCCGTATGTATCATTCTGCACTATGTGCGGGATTAGGATATACACAGTTGGATTCAATCTATGGAGAGGTTGGCCTACATCCTATAGGACGGAAGCACCTTTATGGATTTCAGAGCAGGAAGAGACGAAGGATAGGATGGATTCAAGCAACACTTGACCGATGGACGATCAAGAAAGAGGAGGTTCAGTCGGAAGTTCTTGCACGACATTTTCCTGACTTGAACCATGTACCCATGGGAGGTGAGTGTATTCACACTGAGCTAAGTCACTTGTTTATTACTCATGTTGTCATATCATGTGCATAAGTATTCTTACTCATAATGTCCTAAATATGTATTTTTGAATTTGACTTGTATGTCTTAGGAAACTTTGTTGTGTATGCTGATCTCCGTTACGACTCCACCCGAAATGGTTACAATGGCACTTGTGCATTCCTTGATGCGTCTGATGGTCGAGTCATCGAGATGGTGAATATGACTCGAGTCGAGGCAGGAGGAAATTCATGGTTGATAGAGGATGCGGCATTTGAGATCGGGATCCAGCGATTGATAGCACGTGGTATTGTTCCTGACGAGGTTGTCCATGATGACAAGTCATCGGTGGATGTTATATTGCGTCGACACGGCATTGTGAGCCAGAAGGACCTATGGCACAAGTGCAAGAACGTGATCAAGAAGTTCTTAGCGGAGGTGCAGACCAAGAAGCGTCCTCCCGGTGGTGTTGAAGATGCTGAGGTGATTGCTGACCTTGAGCTCCTTACAAAGAGACAACTGGAAGCATGGCTTCGATCTCAAGGAGCTTCGACTATGGGAAATAAACCCGTGTTGGTTCAGCGAGTGGCTGGGATACGAGATCTTCGAGATAGTGAGATCGTCGGTTCTCGACGATATATGTATCCAGAGCTGATGACTCACGGTATTGCAGACAAGCTGAAGGGATGGATCTACACTTGTTGTCAGCTGAATGCGAGGAGGACAGTCATGGTTGGTGGTCGTTATCGTACTGATGGTGAAGACGACACGAGCATCTTAGTCTCGGACATTCAGAATGCAGCCGATCATTGGGCAGGAGATCACAGGACGTGCATGACTCTACCCGGAGACAGACCTTGCTGCAATATCCCAGACTTAAATAGACCCGCATCGGACACATATTATCTACGAGGTATGTTCAGTATATTCTATAATGAATAATTGCTTAGATTAAGATTAGTTTAGACTTGAGCACTTCCTTATGATGTAAACCGTAAATGATGTCTGCGTTGTAGATTCTCCCACTCATCGAGCTATGGTAGAATTCATGAAGAAGACCATTACGCCAGCGAAGATGCGATTTTATACAAGAGCTCGAGAGAACTATATGTCGGAGACATTCAATTCGGTCATAAACAAGTTTGCAACGAAAAGGACGCATTTTGCGAAGTCACATGAAGCTCGATTGGCAGCCTGTTGCATGGACTGGAACGAGAATATACGTCGGGAGCCCATCAAGATTTATCAACGACGTCCTCAACATACGACAGTGCGCAACCGGACTCAGACACGCCGAGAGCTACCTCAGAGAACAACAGCATGGAAGACTGAGTTGAGGGACACGATATTTGGCGAGTATACGAGGTAGTCTATGTAAGTACTAAACTTGATTGTTCACTTCACTTATTTTGGAAATTGAATGCTGATGAAGTTATAACTGATAATTTGATTGTTTCTGCACAGGTGACGATCAACAAGTATTAAAGTATCTATTAGCAACATTTTCCATTGTTGAATATTGAACATAGTACAAAAATGTTTTCATCGTATAGAACTTGTTGTTTTTCCATATGGTAAAAATTATGAGAGATAAAACTCTTGTACTTTTCGGATTAATATGAAGTAATATCATCTACCTTGACACTAGCTATAATTCAGGCTTCTGCCATGGCTTTTAGGTTTTTCCATATGGTAAAAATTATGAGAGATAAAACTCTTGTACTTTTCGGATTAATATGAAGTAATACCATCTACCTTGACACTAGCTATAATTCAGGCTTCTGCCATGGCTTTTAGGTTTTTCCCGGTAGAGTCCTACACTGTTGAAGTGCTTTGACAGATGAACTCGTTGAATTCTAAACTCGAGAATGCCACTTGGAGTACGGATTAAAATATTTGCAAGCTACTGTTTTTAATGTTCGAGTGTTTCTTATAAGCACCAATGAAGTGGTTTCTTTACAGGAAGGGCCCAATATGTGCTAAACCTTTCGTACGTTAGTGGTTCCTTCTATGAATGATATGAGGAAGTTGTTTCCCAATGAGCTTCTGTAGGGAGAGCTAAACATGAAACAATTTGTGCCAAAAGGTGACTTTATATTATTGGCTTACTCTAAGGTTTAGGATGTTGTGTTATCTTTCGCCGTTTTGTCACTGAGAAATTATCCCTGTAGAGTTTTGTCCTTGTAACTTCGCGTAGAACCGTAGTGGTAGTCTTGGGGTTATGCCATCTAGACTACAACCGTGGCGTATCACAGGTGATGCGAAATCGATAGGAAATTAAACTTAGAGCCAGTTCTTTTGCTTGCGATATTTTTCAGGCTTATCATCGTTCACGAAGTATAATGAAGAGTCCCCACGAGAGTGCACGAGAGTGAGACGACGACAAGACTCTAAAGCCCAAGTTGATGGGCAGATACAAGGACCGAGGCGAACTGGGGCGAACAAGACTAAAAATTCGACCCGACCCAGACGAACTGTCGAAGCTGCGGTTGCTGCATTATGCCTAGCCATTGGACTCGCAGCTCAGTAGCGGGAAACCGACACGTTGTGAAGCACACGACATGCCACACTCGACTGAGAGACTGAGAGAACTCCTTCCACAGCCTGAAGAATATAATAATATTATCTAGTCAGACTCACTCAGTCCCCTGTCGACAAAACTCATTTTTTCCTCGTTCAGCGTTTCACCATGGCCTATCTTTACAGATCCGGTTCCGTTCGACCCTGCCCTGTTCGTCTTTCCAGACTTTCTAATACTGCAAAACTGATAACATCAATGGCCGGGTGTTGTGGAGTCAAACCAGAAATCCCACCAAAAATTTCTCCTCCTTCGCTGCAACCTTTGCGGCAGACTCTGTGCCACGGCTATGCTGAGAGGAGACAGAAAATCACATGACATGCTACAGGGGGTTGAACCCTTGGAAGCCCCCATCTGGGCATAGCATTTCATAGGAGCTCATTCAGGAGCTCCTAGACCTGCTAATCAGGATGCAATATGTATGCAACTAAGAAAAAAATGAGAAACAGAGACAGAGATACGAGAATCTACATGTACATTACACAACAGAAACAGAAAAATTAGCTCTGAAAACCAACAAAAACTTCACTGTGATCATGAAACTCGTTTTTTACAGCAGCTTCAAGGAGTTCCGGCAACTGCTTCCGTTCTACATACCCAAGAAGAAAAGAGAGCTCTCGGTAAATAGCAAAACGCTTCTTCTTGGAGGTTTCTTCGGTGTAAGAGGCTGAAATACAAGCTATCAATTCACTCTCAAAGTCCCATAGGTGTTCACCTCCATCAGAAATAACGAAAGCCATCACAGCGGCACAATAACCAGGAAAACCTAAACGCAGTTCTTGTGTCGTGAAAGAAAGAGAACTGTCACCAAGACAACCACCCGAGACTATCCAAGTATCTTCCAACTCTTCATCAGCCATCACCCTGCGTCTCTTCACCGTATGTGGCATGGAACCTATCTGAACCCAGAAAGAAGATAACACTCACAGTGCACTCCCCCTAATGAGAACGAGTTTTCAATCTGTCAAAAACTAACCAGAAAACTTGAGAACCAAAAAGAACCATGATAAACCACTGAACAAAGAACTGAGGCTCGAAAGTGAACCGAGAATCGAAAAGAACCAAGATAAACCTTAGAACTGATAACTGAGGCTCGAAGGTGAACTGAGAACCGAAAGTACCAAGCGAAACCACTCAACTGAGAAGCCAGGCTAGAAGGTGAACCTCGATATGTTGTAGGCAGCGATGGCTCGAAAGTGAACCTCGATATGTTGTATATTCCACCTGCATATACCCAGCAAATAGACAAGATAACTGAGATAAAGTCAAATCCATAATGCAGGAAGTCGAGCTTTTAGAATGTCATACAGAAGCAAGAAACAAATGTGCAAATCTTTACAGGGAGAAACTCGGAACTGCAGAACTAACGGTGCGGTCAGAACGATCGGATATCCAACAAACTGATGCCGCAAACCTGCAAGCCTCACAGAGACTATAACATTCGATGGACTAAACGAAACTATTTTCGGGTTTGCCTGAACCCTGAATGCACCCGCAAAACCTCGAACCTGAACCTGCAATGCACCCGCCTTGAAACCTCGATTGAGAACCGAAAAGCCGAGAAAACAACTGAATACAGAAGCTCGAACTGAAAAGAACCGACACAAACCAAATCAAAAGTGCTGCGGAGTAATGATGACGTTGTAGCGATGGCCAATAAGAGCACGACGATGTTGAACCCCAGCGATGGCCCGAAGGTGGCAGCAAGACAGAATAAATGAAACTGATCGAGCCTGAATCCGCAACGCACCCGCAAAGAATCGACACAAACACCGGAACGATTGCGGAATGATGGCGACGCCACAGCAATGGTGAAGCCGCAGCGATGGCCGGGAGAAAAACACTGAAAATCTAGAGCCTGAACTTGCCGCGCTCATCCACAACCTGAACCTGCGAACGATGGCGAACCTGCAGCGAGAAAACGAGTCTGCGAACGATGACGAACCTGCAGCGAGAAAACGAGTCTGCGAACGATGGCGAAGCCGCAGCGAGGAAACGAGTCTGCGAACGATGACCAAGCCACAGCAATGAAATGAGTCTGCGAACGATGACCAAGCCACAGCGAGCTCGCGAGGAAGCGAGCGAACAATGACGAAGCCGCAACCTCGTGAGCGATCAGGCGGTGGAGAAAAAAACCCTAAACCCCGTGACGCGCTCAGGCGAGTTCAAAATTTTCCGGTACGAGGCACTCGGTCACTGTTCGATGCAGTCCCGCTGTACGCGGCAATATGCCACGTAAGCAAGTCGCCAGTACGCCCCTTTTATAGGGGCACTGGTGGTTTAATGAAGGAGGCATAACGTCAAATACGCGACCCAATAACGTCAAATGGTTTCGTAGCTTCGCCTTTTCCTTTCCCTTGGTCGGTCTGTGTTCGCTGTCGCCGACAAACTGACGGACGTTCTCGAGTATTCGAGTATTCGAGATGGTGCATTGAGTCCTGAGTCTCCTGAGTGACTTGGAGGATGCGGGTGTAACATCATTTGAACAAGCTCCTTTCTCATGATCGCTATGGCCTGCAGCTTTCTACTTGCAGAGCTCGGTGCGAATCTTGTACGTCATGGTGCTTCCACGTGGCGGCATTGCGCAGCGAGTCTGAGCTTTACAGTGTTCAGGTACATTTTCATGCTTTTCACGGTGCTGCTTCTGTTCCGGCGAGGCCAAAGGACGAAACAGCAACTCCCTGGACTACTGTAATACTCCCGCAGACCCCTGTTCCACCAGCATTATTTAGCAGATGGAGGTTCTACTGTATATAGTTGGGGATAAAATCCCGCAAATAGCTACCTACAAAGGCCTATGTATTCTGTCCATTACTCCAATTTCACGGCGCGAAGCTGAGAAGCTCGTTCCTCCACCACTTCATATACTGTTCATACGGTAAATATCTGAATCTCCTCATCATCCTTGAATGCCTGGAAAAATGTCAGTTATTTTCCGGCACTTACTGAAATCGCCAGGCAATTTGATGGAAATTGCCGGTAAATCTTCCCGGTTCTGAATTTTGAGAGTATAATTTGAACTTCTTGCCAGTAATTTGTCAATTTAACCGGAAATGATTTCTCTATTTTGCCGGAACTCCGCGGTCATTGCATGATGCTTCTAACCCGGATTCTGTTTTATGTCCTGAGAAGCATCTGGCCCTACTTTCCAGTTCGTATGGAAGCTTGTTAGCGTCCATCCATACCTTCAGTAAATAATGAATCGAGTATTGCCTAGTCTTGACCCTACATGACGATACCCGTCAGGTTGTGTAATAAGTCGAAGCAAGATGCTCGTCCAACCTGACCATCGAGATAGAAATCATTACATGTGAAAGGTTTGACATCCATAGCACGCTGGTAGAGAAGGTTGTGGGAAGAACACTTTCGCTTATACGTTTTTCCATTATGAATAATCAAACAGACTTCTCGAGTCCATCAGGACACGCTTACTGCACAAAACTGGAAACACGCTCTAGAAAGCTTTAGTTGCTAATCATCTTTCATCGTTACAAGTCACCTCCTCTGTACACATCTCGCAATAATCTACATTTGTTATACATCTAACCGTCTACACATATTACGGTGTAAACACAACAATGTCACACAGACGCACTTCTGTTCATCACATGTTCTGCTCGTTGTCAGCACATGAATGTGCTCTTGCTATACTTCCAGAACCAACTAGAATAACCAATTGTAATGCAAAGCAATTTCTTCGGCTGGTGTAGCATAGAGTGGATTAAAAACCCCAAGTGATCTTCTCATCTCTGACCTCCAAGGCTGTAGACGCTGAGTACGCTCCTACTCCTGCTGCTGATACTTGAATATCGAATGGAGCTTGATTCCCTGCTCTTCAAAGGTCAATGCGAAATGACCTGGGAAGCAGCGCCACGCTTGACCATCTCCTGATGGTCTAAACCCAAATCCTTACTACATGCGTGCTCCTGGTGTCTGGACGCACAAAAAATGGAAGCGACAGTAATCGCAGTAATCTATACACACCACAAGCCTCTCAACAGAAGAGAACTGGGTGAAAGAATTTATTAGTGGCGTTTCAGTGGATCTCTGGAATTTCGTCGTGTTGTCTTTGCTTCTGCACCTTGTTAGCACCTTTCCGTTGACGATGCGATGAGAACGACCACTGCCACCATGAACATAGAAAGCATAGCTCCGAGCAGCATATAGGTCTTTCGAGAAGAGCGGTTGTACTCTCCGAAGAGAACTACACCCCACAATGTCCCGACTAACGGCAATGCCTAAAACAAGAGTTACATCATAGCATATCAGTCCCAGCAAAATTTTCAGAATTAGGACAATCAGACACTTATTAATTAAGTCCACTATGCTGAAAGGTTAAAGGTGTCTTTCATGTTACAGGCAAATACCTGGACTGCATCCGCCGCTGCATAACCTGCTGCTTGCCCACCCATGAACTGGCAGACATTCCCGAAGCCACAGACAAGGCCTGCGATGACAGCAAGGTGCCGACCCTTCCAGTCCTTCACGTAGGCAGTCAGCGAGGACTCGGGCAATCCCATCATTGGATGATACAAGAAGTAGATGTTAAGAGACATTGCCAGCACGAAGAATGCAGTAGAGAAGTAAAAAAATGTTGCATAGACCGACAGGTGTGGCACTCCTGGCTTGAGTAGGTGAAATTGGTCGTTCGTTGCTAAGTTGAATAACGGTGAAAATAACGCGTAGCATGCGCCCGTTAAAAATGCTACACCCAAACCGAACATTACACCGTGACCTCGCACCTGCGTCACCAACAAGTAATCATTCTGAAACTCGGCACTCGACAATCAGAGAAATTGTGAAACAAAGGAACCCGAACTCTGTGTCACAACCACAAGGAAGAACCAACAATAATTTGAATACGTAGAATAAAAGCGTTGCTTTACAAGGATAATCTGTGTTTGTTCAGAGGAAAGCTCAATTCTGATTGCTTTCTCAGATAGACATATTTCTAATCAAAGGTTGCTAAGGTATTTTCAGATTGACTCGTCATAGACCGGCTAAATCATAGTATTACCATGGCTGTTATGCTATCGTCTGAGACGTGCTTACCTTAATAGCTCTTACTTCTTCAAGCTGCTCAAGATATGCTGCACTTCCAGCCGCCGAAGAAGTCTCATCCATGAAATGCAGCTCTGGAGCTTTACCTAACACATATTCATACTTCCCAGTGACACCTCTCTCCACATCACCCTTGCTCGAACCTGACACAAATGACGTTCGTAAATCCAAGGGATAGAAGCTACATTAAACACTTTACATCAGTTATAAACTTCTGGGATTTCGCAATCAGGTCGACAACGTTAATAAACTCTTTTTCACCTTTCGAACTCATGCATGCATGACTCCGCAACTCGACGATTAGGTCCTGAGCAGGTTGACCTAAATATATTCCAAATAAAAATCGAAACGGGTCAAAAGGTAGCATGCATACTCACCCCACTGCTCGAGTAGAGACTTGCCTCGCGGTAATAACCCTCCGCTTCCCGTGGACGAGGTGCTTTGAGTATCTTCTGGTGGACTTCCAGTCAGAGCTCTGCAACAAGAACAAAGAAAATATTTGTTAAGCGGCCTAAAGCTTCTGTTTTATGCAGTTTGCCACTAACGTTATCCTCATTCAACCCTCTGCATGAATCAGCGAAAGCACGACAATGCACACGTTGGTGAGAGTGGTACTTCTATTTAGCATCCGGGAGAGGTCCAGGAGACGTACTTGTAAGCAGGATCTGCTTCGAAGGTTTGAGCACACTTGGCCTTCGTATCAGCTTCATTGGAAGCATGGCAGAACGAGCCAATAATTACAGCCATAAGAAAGCAGCCAACACCAGGGAACAATATTGATGCCTTGTTCAACCCTTCGTCTAAAAAGTAGTTGACAGTAGTTCCTGATAGGTGTTTACATCGAATTCACAAAGCAGTGTAAGTACTGTACTAATCCACAGCGCCATAGTGGTCAACGAATAGTTCAGTTAAACTCCAAACTCCTCAATTGAGACATCTAATTGCCCAGGAACTGAACCGTTCGAGTCCTGTAGTAGCACTTGAATTACTAACCCTACAGTTACGGAAAGCTGACCACCAAATATCAGCCCCTCCCTTCTTGAACTACTGCGTCGTGGAGAAAGGGAACACCCAGATAGCAAAGAAAAGCCTTGTCTGTATGCCCTTCAAAACAGATAAGCAGTGTGCTCCATGATACTGCTGAACTTACCTCCTACAACAGCAATACTTGCCGATACAACTTCCGTAAGAGAAATGCCAACTAGCGCCAGAGAGTACTGCATACTTATGTTTCCCGAGCACAAAGCCAAGCCTCCAAGCATGGCAAACACAACAGAAGGAAAATTGTCCTGCACAAGTAAACATAAGAATTTCGTCATCTCACGCCCGGAACAGCCAGTGGGCGACTTCTTTAGCACAGGACAATAACATACATATCCCCGGAGACTTAGTCTTTGTTCAACTGATCCGGACCACACCTTGAGGCTCCAGATTTGGAAGCGTATAACCCGGCAAATCAGGTGAAAAAGAAATTGCCCAAGACTCAGTTCGACAGTCCTGAAACTGTATCCGATAGTTCCTTGGCCCACAGGCTTTAACGAGAAGTCAAGGACCAACTACGGGTGAACAAAGGATTGGCGAGTGTCAAGATAACCATGTAACCTTCTGTTCACCAAGCGCTTCAGGCTCACACTTCACGTATCACCGCAAGGAGGTCTACGCTGGCCAACAGAGTAGCAGTCTTACTGACACGGAAAGGACCACATTTGATATAACTCTGTAGGACAACTTAAGCCCCAAGACCTTATTCTGGAAAGAGCGCTTCATAGATAAGAAGAGCAGTTTATCCATGGCGTCTGTTTCATCGACCAAGAAGAGAGAACAGAAAGGAAGCTGGACCCAAATACACTAGTTTCAGATGATCTATCCTCATCTGGCCAACTTTAAATAGGAGAACCTTGAGCGTCACAGTCGCCTCAAACGCAGACAACTGAGCTAAACAGAACTTGTCAAAGGTAAAGTTGCCCCGAGAATAGGATGAGCGCCATAATCTCGGGTTTGGCAGCTCTTGGCCAAGATAGAGATCCAATTCTGATCAATCGCTTCAACATTATGGATGTACGTAACACCCCGAGGTGTGGTCCCCTGGAGTCTCTCAACAACAGCATTAGCGTCCTCGTCCGACACCTTGCTAATGTGTGTTGTTAGCACACATTAGCAACAACATGTGTGCTAACATGTTGTTGCTAATGTTAGAACACAACATGTTAACATGTTGTGTTAGCATGTTAAGGTTTTAACCTAAACAAAACCTCAGGGGATAATATAGTTTCTAAACTGCGTGTAAACTGCAGAAGAACTGTGAACCTTAAGCTGTGAACTGAGAGTGGAAAGTGGATACAAGGACTACTCATGAACCGTTTCACATTGTTTCAGTTTAATCGAGTGAAGGACAAGAGCGGTCAAGTGTGAATAAGGCACGTGGGAAATCTCGGAAGCGAAGCCAGTGAACAGGATGTTACGTTCAGCTCCTGGTGTACTCTTTGATACTCTGTGGTAGCAGCGAGTACAAGGGGCCACATGAACAGAGACTTGTACTGCGCTTCTGCAATAAATCCTTAAAGCTGCAGCTAATGAATGTATTTCCAGAGCCGTTTCTTCATCCATTCTGAAGCGACTGACCCGAGAATTAGATTTACATGGCTAGAAGATCCAAATACATATACAGTATATTGACGAGAGGTTCTCCAGCACTATGATAGCAACAACGGAAACCTGTTAGTGCTTTGAGGTGAACCCCTGTATCGTGGCCAAGAGAAAGCAGTGAAAATTGAAGATCAAGAATTTTTTACTCTACGTCGCACAGTTGCCTGGGACGATGTCGACAAAGTCACATGAATTTTTACCTAGTAATATCTCTAAGTAGACAAGGCACCAGTTCCCTCTTTTCAGTTCTGTTGTTCATTCACCAAAGAGGGTCTTAGGATATCTCACCTGGCCTATCTGGTCGATGAAGTTTGGACGGGCTGCAGTGCTGGGACCTGCTTGACCAAGAGTTAACGCGAAGACACAAGCGGTCAAGTACGTGCTGATGGCATAGTCCAAATAAGTGTGCTGTGGCAGCCGCCCCCGACGCTCAAGCACATTGAAGAAGGCCGGCCATGATCCAAGGCACCATAGGGACACTATCATCAGCGCAATGGCGCTCGCCTTATCTGTTACTAGGAACATTTTTGTTGTCCTACCGGTTACGAAGTGAGACTAAACGTTTGAATCCTCTGCCGGGATTAATTTCGATACAAACGGGTACGAATGAATGCTAAAACTTCCAATGCTCGCTGCCGTGAAACTTTTTTGGTAGATTAAATTAGCCTGATAACTGGAAACGTCTATCTTTTCTCTAGAATATGCGAGGAACGTCGTGCACGCTCTTGCACCTCCTGTAGTCAGTCTTGATCCTCATGGTCTAGTAAGTACTTCCTGCAGAAGGCAACTCTCCTCTGATCTCTTCCGCCTAGATCGCCGAAAGTGTCTTGCCGTCCGGTCCACGTTTATCCTTAACTGCGTCACAGGTCCCTTCCCATAAGCGTGTAAACCCGGGTCCTTGAGCTTCTTTAATTCCAAGATTACACCGTGTACAGGACTGCAACTGCCGGCGCTTTTTCAATTCTCTAATATGTTAACAACGTTCACTAGCACCTCCGGCCCTCTTTCACAGTTGAGGTTCCGCTTAGCCTTCGCTTGTAGATATTTTGATTCTGAAACCAAAACGACATTCAATCAGTATCTTGCATCGGCAGCTCGTTGCAGAGACTTGCAGGAAATCGTCCTGATACTTTCTGACCGTAGGAAACGTCTCATTTCTCATATGGATCCGTCAACCACCGTAATGTGATCAACGCTGGGTTACGTCGAAAATACATCCGACTGCATTAGATTGCGCTAAAGCACCAACAACACTAACAACAGCAGTCGGGAAGGCCACGACTGCAAATGGTCAACATCTTAGCAGCGTTTCTCCGCAAGTTCCCAGAGTAAGACGATTCTGTCTGGACCATAAACTCCACAATAAACTTCCGCATAAAATTGAGTACAATTCTCATAAAAGGACAAGCTTCTCGATCCACGTTCGTGACCGAGCTGCAGCGTCCTCTTCTCCGAATCTGCATACATTCTCGTTTCCGAAACCAACGTAGGTCCAACGAGTAAGTGTGGAACACAAAACTCAGACTTCACTGACACGACTGTAACAGTCTCCCACCTGGTGATATATTCAAGAGTTCGGATCTCTGTTAAAGCAGACGACTAGCCTAGCTTCTCCTCTCTTCTGTGCGAAATCTCATGTAATAAATTCTCAGAAATGGACTACCTCCCTGATGCAATGTGCCCTGTCGCCGGTGCCAGGAGCAAGAAAAGCGATCTGAAAAATATACTGTAACTGATAAGAACGCCCTTCTATCTCTCCAGCGACCTCGTTTAAATTTGTAAGACAGAGACGAGCAGGTGCCACTCGAAGATGCTAACAAATGAGACCCGGGACAAGATATGTATACCTCCTCCGAAAACCTCCACTGATTCATCCACGGATTCCTCCATATTGCAAGGTAACAGTGACAGGCACTGTTTCCCTCTCCCCCCAGTACAAGACTACAAACTAGAAACTTAGGAAACAGTCATATTATGAGCGAAAGGACAAAGATGGTTAATCCACAAAGCATAAGGTATTGCTCCCGAGACCTTCTAGCTCCCCGCTCCGAGTTCTTCTCAAGCTATCCTGACATCCGAAGGTCTTCCGATTGTCACTTCCTCTCCATTACGCATGCTTCCAGTTCATTTCCTGCCACAGGTTTGCTAGTGACGAGAGACTCACTCTGAAACAGTTGAGGCGAACGCTCGTGTTATTCCTGCTAACGCTGAGTGAATGAGGTCTGTTTCAAAATGCATGTGAAGCTCCAGCACAATCCACTCCGTTCCCTCCTAGAATAGCAGACGTCCGACATCCAAAGACGAAATAATAGAAATCCAACGACAGAAGAAGTGGGCCATCTATCCTCGCTCCAAAGGAACCCAATATACGACAATCTTAACAGTACGACAGCTGACACGGCCAGCCAGTGTAACTTTCGAATGCCACCACAGCACACAAACAACATTCGTGGCGAGAGAAGGGAAAGGAAAATACGATTTGCATCATCGTCTCCCGCCTCCCGAATGTCCCGTCCACCTCGTCTCACGCAGTCAACGAGTGGCAGCGACGCCAGAGAAAGGAAAAAGAGCGACAAAAGAAAAGCGACGCCAGAGTTGTTCACCTGCCACGCTGGACGCCTTCTAGACACCACCTTGCGTTCCAAGTTCACGGCGGAGCATAATAATAATAACATCAGTGCTCGGGGCTAGCCGGCTGGAATTCCAAACAATCCGGTTAGAACTGTGGCTAGGTGGATCTTTTACAACCAAAAATAGCATGTAACTATAAATTATATGTTATGAAAACCGGTAGACGATCGTTATAAACCCTCATTCTCGCATTCATTAATCTGCGGATATTTTCCGGTTCCGCAAAAATCTAACCCCGAGTACTGGGGTTAGATATTTTTCCGACAGCGAGTTTTCATTGCTCTACAGAGAGCTTTAGCAGGAGCAGTTCACAGGAGGGCAATCGCAGTAGGTGATGCCTCTTCAGGTGCGCCAGTTGTTTCTAGAGGTACTGATTTTTTGATCTCCGACATTATAGATGCGACAGGCGATTTTAGAGCTACTGATAGCGGAGCTTAGCCCCGATGTTCTTCCCTTCGGGGTGGTTGTTGCTTGGCCCTTCGGGTCCTTTCTTTCCCTTGTGAGGCTTGATGGGGTATTCCCATCCGTTTGCTATTCATTGGGTCGCGTTTCCTTCTTAGTACTGGGGCATATGTGGTCTAGAGAATGTTGTCGCGTGCCGAATAATATGATGACTTTAGCGCTGGTTTGCGGGAACTCATTTCGGCGTCCCCGCCAACTTGCAGGCGAACCATGTCCGGGCAGTGGTGGGCCCACATGTCAAGGAGAACAAACTGCATCTGTCTTTTCGAAGCTTTTCTACACGAGGTGCTCGCCAACCTGTGTACCGTGTGACCGGTGACCATGAACTCTTATCATTGTCACGTACCCTCTAGTCTTTTCACATTTTGAACAAATAAATGTGATTTTTCATGTGTAAATTAATTAAAATTTATTATTGATTCAGTGTCTGTTCAATTTATTTTTATCTTCTTGTGCTATCGAATGAGTGTCAGAATCAGTAGAAACACTATCTCCTAAACCAATATCATTGGACTTGTAAACAAAGCTCGAAGAACCTCAAGCCACGGCTTTCTGTGCATAATTTTCTTTTAAATTCTAAACTTGGAACTCACCGTCTCAATCAAATAATTTAACTTGTCCGTACGCTCACGCTTTGGTTAATCACCTTTCAGTTACATCTATAAACTGAAATTACTCCACATCCCTTCCACACGATACATTCTGCTTGACTTGCATCTATCCGCATATGCAGTAAATAGATCTGCATGTGAAAAGTACGCATTAATCAATCAAAATGTGGAGGGACTAGGAGCTCTTGGCCAGTTGGTCTCTCTGCTCTGGAGTAGCAGAGAGACCGTCTGGCGGATCCATGCGAGGAGGCATTCCACAACAAAATAGCGATTCTTGGACTTTTCATTTTGCATATAATTTTATCTGCACAGCATGTCGTGAATTTTTTATCGTCCTCATACAATAAAACACTATTTGAAAATGTTACCTTTCCGTGGGTTCATAAGACAGGCACAGAAATTTGTTTCTTCACACCCTCAGTAGGTTCTTTTAGCTTAATCACATCATCTTAATGATGTATTCCTTAATCGCTCTTTGTTTGTAAAACCAGTCACTATGTGATGTTAATTACATGTTGAACTGCACATATCAAGTTTTCAAGCATATATGATCTAACGTGTCTTTATATAAATAATTTGAATTACATATATATGTAATGACTGGAAAAATAAAAAATATAATGACGAATGACAAGATAACCAGGTTTTACTGGTGGTAACCAGTCAGGAATGTGATCAAGCGATACATCGTTAGGACGGGTGTGATCAAGCACCCAGAACCTACTAGGTGTCTGATGAAGCAGATTCTGTAAGAAGGCATCGATCCATTCCACATCGTCATTACGATGTGCAGTAGACGTCAGTAGGAGACATCGCCACGACCTTATGTCGATTCGTACGGCCACAAAACACGCGAAATGATAACCATATGACGAGACTCTCGATCTGTCCTTCCAGGTATACTTGGCCGATAAAGGTTTATCGGCGGATACTTTTCTGAGGCGTTTACGAGGTGCATGCAGAAGGTATCAGAACTGTCACCAGGCACCGTAGTATCCAGGCAACCGTTCTTTCTGTCTTTCCGGACTCATGACTCGTGACTCGTGACGGAACTTCTATGTGTGGGACGACACGCAGGACCAAGTTCTCATTGCAATAGGTACTGGAAATGCCTCTTGACTGGTAGACGGAATGTCCCCCATTGTTGCAGTGAATGAAGTGACGGCCCTACAATAAGGCTGGAAAGGCGGCGAGTAGACAATGAAGACAAGTTTCTCTCTGACTTACGTTGTTGGCTACGGCCGCCAAACTAGAGTTCCTCCAAGCCCACCTCTTTAGAACTGCTATTCTGAAAGCTCAGTATGAAGATTTACTTCAGTTCTACAAATAGCGGAGTTGAGCTCAGTTGTCTGCTTTTGCTTTTCCTTTTGCTTTTCGCCAGATAGCTCTTTCAGGACTCGTATGCTGTGGGACTTGCTGCAGCCGGGAGTTGCTACCCCTTTCACAATTTCAACAACCCGGCAGTACGACTCGGACCCACTTTCCGCCGCCCCGGCGACGGCTCGGCGTGTCTGTCCACAAGCTACTGAATGCTGAGAATTAGTCGTACTGTTACAACATGAATCCGTGTCGAGAAGTCACACGTGACCGCGTCCAAGCTCCAAGAGACTAAACAACAGTGCGGAAGAGGCGAGGAAGGACAACGTAGTTACCCAGTACTCTGTTCATCTGACTCGTGACCAATTTTTGTGTCTTACCATGTTGGGTTCTCCCGCGTTCCATGTCTAGCGGTGGGCCCCACTTGAACCGTAATTGGGCGTCAGTATGGTCATATCTTCGGATAATTAGTCGCGTCCTTCTCCTCACAGTAGCCACGTGTAAGTGGTGAGAACCACGCCTCGTCCGAAGACGAGATCTGATACGTTCTCATATTCAGACGTGTAGGCGCAGATTAAGGCAGGAGCATTTTTCTTCATCAACTTCTGGAAAGCCTTTGCGTCACAGGTACCCGAAACTTCTTTCGTACTACAGTGCACTTCACTACATGTCGATGTCTTGGTTTCCAGTTTTCCTTTCGAGAGAACTTTGACAACTCAGTTGGCGTTCGGACTACAGTTAACCGCAAATACACACACGAAGCCAGCTATAGTACAGTGCACTCCAGTACATGTCGTTTCTCCTTCTCTTTGTGAAGGGGAAACGTTTACTAGGCGAATTCTTTTGCCCTACATAAAGTACAGACGACTAATCATGATTCATATAAAACAGTCACTTGGTCCATAAATGCATTGAGGTATAAACCAATTAACTTTCCTAAATCGTATGGATAAGATATATTGTTTTGATACACTTCTTATTCACTATCGTTATTCTCAGTTTGATTGTTACATTTATTTGTTATAACAGTCAATCTTAACTACCAACACAGCCATAAAAAACAATTTTCAATATATTTTAATTGCGGGAATTTATTTCATCCAATGTAGACTTCTCTCCCTCTTTAACTTTGCTTTCTGTGGTTGTAATTAATTTCCATTCGCAAAGCAGTTTTGAATCTGCATATGATTCAATGCATGACTCGTACATAAACCTTAATACTTCTCTTACGGTGTATTTCATCATTCCATATATTCTTTTGCTTTTCGTTAAGTTGACAGTTTTCATAGTAAATAACCAGGTAAATATGACCTAAACTTCAACATGTGCATCTTTCATCCTTATGACAATGACAGAACAATCAGTTGTGATGTGAGATGATTTGGGACTCCTGAACATGTCTTTCAAGTTTGGCAAACTCTTTTCTGCAAAGAGTGAGGAGGGAACACCATCTTAGGTTTAAGCAAGCAAGATACTAAGAGCAAGTCGACTTGTTTTTTCAGATCATTTTTATCCTACTAAAGTAATATCTACCATCATCCTTTATTTATCCTGCAGTAAAACACTTTGTGATTGATGTAATTGCCTTCTCCGTGGGGTCGAGTCCCCCTGGCGGGGGACTCATGCTGTGCAAGGCAGCAACATACAGCTGCAGAAAGCCCCACAGCGAAAAGAGACTTGAAAACAGAACCAATCAAAAAAAATTCCTCACCACTTTCTTACGGTTCTCAATGCTATACTGTGAACTTAGAAGTCATAGTATTCTCGACCTCACTCATACAACAAAGTAGATATATTAGTTGCATATATATATATGATTATGACTTCACGAAAGGGTTAATAAAATATAAATAGTAGTTATCAAATATATTTTATATTATTATAAAAATATCAGTTAAATATATTAGAATAACAATCCTTTTCATTACAAAATACAGAACAAAATATACTTTGTTCTCCCAATTGAAACGGTCACATGGCTCGTCCGTTTCTTCTAGTCAATATAGAAGAAATGGTAATACCATTTCTTTTACCACTTTCTTCCACCATTTCTTTTCTTACATTCACGCATAATACCATAATGATGCAAGTTTAAATACCATAGTGCTAACAATAACTAGGAGCAAATAATGATAATTAATATATAAATTGACAACCAGCTGTTTATTTCAAATAACTACGATTAGTTTGAATCTCAGATGGAGCTCCCGATTTTCTCGAAAAAGGTTATCGACGTATCTCAGCTTTCGCTGTCAACCAACTTCAAGATTTGTTTGAATTTGAAGACTATAAAGTTACGAACATTCTGCCTAGTGTAAGCAGTAAACGAATCCTTAGTTGAGTCACTAATGACGTGATTTCCAAAACTACTATGGTTGCGTTATTGCCTCTTACCTTTTTCTGTGCAATACAAGTTTTGTCGTACATTAAAATTCTGCCCCCAGTGCAGAAGTTCCCTAGCGATTGCCTTCTTGCAGAAGACTTTTAATAATCACAAAAAGCCAAATAGATATGTGCAGTATGATATAGTATGATCCCTGAAGATTGCACTTACTTAATCAGACTCGTATCTGTTGTTGCCGTTGATATATTTTATGTTCATAAGAAAACAATTAAAGAATAGCATCGCGTGCAGTCAGACGAGAGCTCGTGAATGGTACAATATCAATCTGTTAAGGTATGAGGTCTGAGCAAGTAAATGTGCTCTTTAGAGATCTGATTAAGTAAAAAAAATGCGCAAGGATTTGATTAAGAGATCAGGTTCTAGAGCAGAATGTGGTCTTGATAATCCCCTCCTCTCATTATAGGAAGATGGGTCTATTGGAACTGAGTTTGAGGTTGGAACTTTATTCTCAGTTCCAATAGACCCTTCTTCCACAGGAGTGTCAGGAGGTTATTTGGATTTTTTGCATCAACATAATGAATAGTTAAGATATTATCAGATCCGAGTAGCTGATCCAAATATTGAAAAGGCAGCTTGTCGAACTAGACACGGATCATTTGAGTTCGTAGTGATATCATTCAAACTCTCCAACAATCTTTCGATATTCACTACATTAATGAACACAACTTTTCACGGGGAGATGGACGAGTTTCTCATCGTTTACATCTTGATCAACTCAAAAATCCTGGAGTCGCACACGGAGCAACTAAGAGTGTTGTTGACGAAGCTACGAGAGCATAAGCTGTTTGCCAACGTTGACAAGAGTGAGTTTGATTTGAAACGCATTAACTTTTTGAGACATGTCATAAGTGCAAAAGGAGTCAGCTCGGATATGCGAAGGTGGACGCGATTAGAATATTTTATAGTTCATGTATACCCTTTTACAAGGACTTCTACTATAAGAATATAACTCTTTAGAAGGTATTATGCATCTCTCATATTTTGTGTCTCTTTATAAGCTAATATACATTCATGTGTTTTTCTGTGCTTTGGAATTTCACTTTTGCAATGGTATTTTCTCAAAACATAATATTTATAAATATATTTTATAGTATAAATAAATCTGACCGCTTAGTGGATTTCATAACCTGTTTCACCTGAAACAGATCACTGAAACCAGTACTATCTTTTGGGCCTTGTGTTATCTATCGGTTTCAACAAAAACATGTAATATAAAATTCTTATCATGGACTATCTTGTCTCTACAACCTGTTTTAGTTATAATAGTTTACTGAATCAAGTGCCCTTATAGAAACCAGCCACACTTGATAGAGCCCGTGCTCTTTATAACATGGTTAATTTGAAACATGTTATAAGCACCACTTTGGATGAGGTGGTTTCTATAATCTGTTTTATTCACAACAGGTTATAAGAACCACATATGATTCAATTGAGGCGATTTTGATTACCGGTTTCATCCAAAATAGGTTATAAAAACCACTTATATTTCAAATGATCTGATTTTTATCACCTGTTTCGTTCGGAAAAGATCACAGAAACCACCTAACAGTTTTGAATCTATAACTTTTTTCAGATGAAATAGATTACAAATAAACTATTAGATGAACATTTTGGGAATACAAGATTACACCGACATTAGAGCAAAAGCACACTTCCGTGAGATGAAGAACATCCACCAGAGCGCGGACCAAACTGTAGAGAACACGGTGCTATAATTAGGTCCAATGCCATGACAAACACCAAGAAAAATCTGACCAGTTGGAGCAAACCTACTGATGCGAACACAACAAAAATCAATCATCCACAAATAATAGCGCAGAACTGCACAGTGATGAGGATGTCGCATCAAGAACTATGAAAATAAAAGATGCACTTCTTGGAGGATCCACTCACGAATATATGCTAATGAAATGCAGAAAGATCGAGATATCTAATGAGACCCACAGTGAAAAGAACACCGTAAGCACCACGATGTTGAAACGTATACACCATCGACGTCACAACAACCACTGAACTTTACAACAAACGATAACAGAAGCAGCGGATCTCATAATAGTACTCGCAGCGGATCTCAATGTAGTGACGAATATGATGAAATGAACTTGCAATGAGCACAGCAAGCTCCATAACCTCATGAATCCTACAACGCGTAGTCACAACACACAACAACAACTGATCACATTTGTTCGAGTACAACAACCCTATTCACCCTCTTGTCTTGTCTTGAAATGACTTCATGTTCTAGCAGCTCGAGGCGCTCGCTACTGTGCAGCTGGAAGAATGCCATATCACCTCCTTGGGTCTTATATACTTGAATAAGTGGTTTAAATGCTAAAAGAAGAAAAAGATACAGAAATCTAGACATGCCTCGTAAGATAAGCATAGACATACTCTTTTCTGAAAGATAATTACGAGAGTTAAGTTATTACTAATTAAATATTAAAATATTCTAAATATTGATTTATTATATAATATTTTTATCAATAAGAGTAAGTAATAAATGAATGAACATATTGCACTCTTGCATGTACATTCGTCTGGAAGAGATGATACATGCAATGGAATAAGTCAGAGAATATCCATAGAATGTTCGGTTTAAAGACTTAACCACTTTATATAAATGAATTTTGTTTTTGTTGTTTTCTTAAAGGTGATTTGGAACCAGAGCTTCTAGCACAAGCAAATTCATGTTAAAGGAAGAAAGTACTACTACACAGATAAGCCTCCGTCAAAGATGTCGTCTATTGAACATCCGAAAGGTCAACTGAGTTCAAGTCGTCTCGTTAAGAAGATCCTCCAAATTGTTGTCGTTGTCAGTTAATGACGACGATAATATCTTCACTTCCTTTTCCTTTTTTCTAAATATAAAGCGCACGCCATGCGCACAGAAGTCACCTCTCTCGCCAGACTCCAGACTTTCGACTCCAGTTACGGTCTGACGGAAAGCTTCGGATTGACTGTATGGACATACGCCCTACTGTAGTTACCGCAAGCGCGAGAACAACACAATGTTGTCAGCAAAAGTCCAACCACGCAGTTGTTTCTCAGCCATCAAACCTGATCAACAGCGCTACTGTAACTCGGTTCACTTTTTTCTTCATCAAACCTGATCAACAGCGCTACTGTAACTCGGTTCACTTTTTCTAGCGTTGATATCTGACGCTGGTAAAAGTACTGTAGTGGTGAGTTCCCAGACCGGTCAAATGGAAAGCATGGATGGAAAGGTTGAGGGTGTGACTATTCCTTTTGTATATAAGAATTTTCAATAACTTTTCCTCCATTTCAAATGAATGGGGAAAAGAATAAGGATAAAGAATATAAACCTTAGAGGTTTTGGAGTAAAGTCTGATATACACTGTCCAACTTTAGAAATAGAGTGAACAGAGAAAACAAGTGGATGGAAAGCCAATAGTTCCTCTTCTGCTTTTCTAACGTGAGCCCACACGAACAGCCCACAACTTTATCGAAAATGCCAATAACTTTTGGTCACTTCATAATTCGAAAGGCCAATCATTTCTCTCACTTCTGTGCTGTGGAGAACTCATCTCTTCAGAGGTGAGAAAGGAATGTGCAATTTACTTCATCAACACAAAAGTACACTTATTTTCCACGCGCACTGTGAATTAATTATGCATGCTACGTGAGTTTTGAACAGGAAGGAAAAGGACAAGCAAGAAATTAAGGAGAAACCTATGGATGTAGACTGGTTATGGTATGGACAAGATGAATCAGACTTGGAAGAAAAAAGATCTCTTTTGCTTTGTGTTAGACAATAATATACAAATATGACGTTTAAATCTCAGATTAAATGATATAGAAAATAATTAAAGAGTTATTGAACAAACTCAAACTTTACGTTATCTTAGGCTCTCGAAAATGAGAGAGCTGTCGTAGGAGACACTATAGTAAGTTGGCTTTGGGGTGGCTTCTCCGTAAAAAGAGAAAACAGCAATCAATATTTTTTTGAGGTTAGTTTAGGATTAGGGAAGGATGTCAAATTATTCATTCTAAATATTAAATATTAACATACTACAAAGCAGCAGATATTCTTGACATAACCTATAAGAGCAGTGCATAGAAATGAGTTTAGAGAAGTAAAAGTCCAGGTTCCGGGGTCACCACATTGATTTTAATCTTGACATAATTTATTGATAGCGCAAGAAGGGTTAGGCAAATTTGGCAAATTAACAAACGTGACACCCTTCTTCATTCTGGAAGAGGGTGAATAATACCTTGTAACTTATATATATCTTATTATTGTACCTTCACTGTGTTATTTAGGTTTTCTACTCTCAATATTGCTTCTACTGCAATAGAAGCTCTGCACAACCTCCTAATCCACTCCTATTCTCACTCACTTGTTTACAATACGGTGTAAGTACTGTCTAGTGGATACCCAAAGTTCATATCCATGATGGTCAAGAATCTGATAGAAGTAGAAGAGAAGTATATAGTTTTTTTGAAAGGAAAAGTTCGATCATTCTTATTCAGTAATTTATTTAATGATATTTTCATCCACTACCTGCCAATTATTAATGAAGCTTTTGTACTCAGAAAATTAAAGTCAGAGGTGAACTAGTACGGTGAACTTGACCTCTATATTACATCCACCTAAGTGTTCGATCATAAAGAAATAGCTATCGAGTATTTGTTATATCATATGTTTATGGTGTTATCATTTTAGAGTAATGTGAACATCATTGTTGAAATGTAAAAGTTACCATGAGACTATCGATGATGTAACGTCGAGTTAAACCCAGGAATTGGCTTGATCATACCCCGAGTACGTTTCATGCGCTTGATCACACCCCTGAAAACAGTGTATCGCTTGATCATACCCTTGACTGGTAAAGAGCAATGGTCCCGGTCTGAGATGACATTTCAGCTCACAATCCCCGTCCATGCTGATGTGTAAATAGCGATAAGAAGATGTAAGAAGCGGGAAGCACAGCCGTAGAGCTCAGTAGCGAGAGATTTGACTTCAACTCCTCGAAACTGTGTACACGTTAGAGCGGACGAGGCTACTCTGTACACATCAGAGCGGACGGAACGTTCCAGTTGACATGCACAGTCCAACATGTCTTGTCTAACCGGGACCACTGCCTGTTGCCAGTCACGGATACGATCAAGCAACAGAATGTTTTCAGAGGTATGATCAAGCGCAGGAATCATTATGAGGTATGATCAAGCCAATCTCTGAGTTAAACCAGAAAGAACTAGGTGTACATCTTGCTGTTGTGGATGCAATATGAGCCTCTTCGTACAAACTTCACTTCTATATGAACCTCTAAAATAGATGATAAATATCCATATTTGTGCTATAGTACATGTAAGGTTAAATAACTAGTTAATATTCTAAGGAAAATTTTGATGACTGTTAGAGTGCATATATATTATCCTTGTGGGTTGCTCTACAACAAGAAGACCCGTAGCCTAAAAACGAATAACAAAATGTAAAAACAAAAGGTTAACAAGGGATGATCCTCACAGAGAGGTGTCTGATATGTTACAATATCATACTTTGTGAAAAGATAGAATTATCTCCACAAATGTGTTTGATGACACCTCTCCACAAATGTCTCTTAATGACGTATTACTTGCTCTTACTTGGCTACCGTCAGTAAATCATCATTTTGATTTCGTACATTATTTCATTATCTTCGACCATGTCTAAATAACTTTGTCATTCAAATCATTTCAACAATAAAATACACGTTAAATGATATATGCTCAAAAAACTGAGGTATGCAATGTGACATGTCACAGACATGACAAAATGACTGGTTTTATTTTCAATAATTACGTCGTTAGGAAAGACATAATCAAGCACAACAAATCTACTGAGAGTGTGATCAAACAAATTTTTTGAATCATCTCATCCATTATAGCCATTGTAAAGTGATCCCACTTATAGTAGCAATCTATTCCTACTAATCAAATTTAATACAACGGAGAGGAACAAATATCTAAAGTGTAATCCATCATTCTTTTATTTAATCATAGTTATTGAATATTATATCTCAACTTTATTTTCTGATTCCAAACAGTATGTATGTATCCTTTTTATTATCCAAACCTTAAAATATAAAACATCTCTCTAGTAATAACCTCTATGTAGTGATAAGAAGTGACGGATCTCCACTCTTTCACTAGTCAACTTGGTTGCTTATTCACCTCTTCCATCGGAAGATGGAAGAGGGCTGCAACCAAGTTGATATATTGATTTATTACTTAACTTATTGACTGCAGCACCCTCCCGCATTTGTACCATGTGAAGCGCAAAGCCACACACTCCACTTATGGGTTTTCTAAAAAAGCTTCCAACGTTCTTGGAGCAAGTAACAGTTAACACTTAAATATTATTTTGATTTTAATATCTACTTAACTTAGAGTATTTATATAACACTTACATCATTTCCGATATCATAAACAGATCAAAAGTATAGAAGTTCATTGTGGATGCTTATTCACTATAAACATGTTCTATTGTATACGATTAGTATGCATAGATATGTGTGCATCATTTTATTTTTATTTCCTTTTTAAGAAAGAAGATGGTACGCTCGGGACTTTATTGAGAAGCAAGAATAGCGCCAAAGCATACAAGGAGGACCAGTAACCACAATAGCCGAATGAAAGGCATGTGGTCGAGTAATCCAACACTAAGTATGCGGTCTTAGAGGCCGTAATTAAAGGCCCGAGTCCACCTCCACTGCAAAGAAAGAAGAACAATAAACATCCTCAAGCGGCATCGGCATTTGGAGGCCGTGACGTAGAACTTGAGGGCGTTTTTTTTTTTGCCGTTGGCTGAGCAGGAGTTTGTGATTGATATTTGTTTTTTGATGTATCTGACGCCGCTTCTTTTGGTGTGTTCTAAACGTCTTCTTTCTCACGGTCATTTTGAACAACGAGAGCCGAACGACGATGGGGCCGCTCATGCAAGGGCATGTGTGGAACCACTTGCACGACGACGGTCGCTGCCGCTCGCTCGAGTGCTGATTCTCAGAAATTCATCGGACCTTTGCGACTGTTTTGACTTATGGGTGAGCTCGTCAGGTCATGCGCGCCGATTCGTGGATTTTCTTTCTTCGTCTTGTATTCATAGATTGCATGAGCTCTCGTCGAGACTTTCGTATTTCTTCTTTCTTCTGCTGTCATGCTCGGGGATTGATCTCATTGTAGGGGCTCTTGTCGAGTTTTCTTGTTGCTCCATGACTTCTCTTCTTCCAGGGGCTGTCGTGCTCACTGATTCTCATTTTTTCCGTCTCTTGTTGCAATTTCACTTACATCGGAAGAAAGATGCTGTCGCTCCAAGTTTTGTTGCTGATACTCCTCTTTTCTCGTTTGCTCGGTTCTCCTATCAGGGATAATTGAGCAATCGAGAAGTCTTTTCTGCTTGGTCCAGATTTCACATTGGGTATTTCTTCAGCACGGTAGACGCCATGGATCTTGCTACTTCATGAAGAAGTTACCTAATTTTTCATCTTGCTGCCCTTCGATCGCGATCTACTAGAGGGGGGCCATCCTATTTCTTCGCTGGAGTGCGAAGAAACATCTGGTAGACGCCATGGATCTTGCTGCTTCATGAAGATGCTGCCGACTTTTTCATCTTGCTGCCCTTCGATCGCGGTTTATTGGAGGGAGGTCGTGTTGTATCTTCGTTCGGATCCTCTCTCTCGCTTCATGCAGCTTCACGTGTTCTGGCTTTGGACTCAATTATCATTTTCTTACAGGGCCGCCGTTGCTATCGTGGTGTTCGTCCTTCACGTTTGCGCAAGGATGGCGAAAGTAACTTCGAAACCTACTGCGATACACATGTCGACGGGGTGGGCGGTTCGTTGCATTGTAATTTCATGCTTTTCTCGTTATCGTCCTTCACGTACTTCTCTTCGCACATATTTGCATTTTTGCCTGATGGCTAGTGATTTTGAAGATAATGATGGAACCGATGATGAAAAAGTTACCTCTCCTCGTCTCTCGTCTGAAATACTCCTGCGTGCAGTCCTTTACTTGTACCATCCAGCCCTTTGATTGTACCGTCGAGTCTTTATTCACCAGCGTCATCGGACCTCTCCCCTTTTGTGTCTCCACATCCTTTGTCTGTATTACATAGTATTCAAGCATTTTGTAACCATGGTATCGAGGATTACAAGTGCCAAGTAGATCAATTTTCTGTTCCATCCATTCAATCTCTTTATCTGTTGCTGTCTTCAGGATATCTTTTGTTTTCTGATCAGAGCTGTACCTGACAAGGAGCTACATTTACATCGATTTCTGATTCTGTTTGAAGCCGCCTAAATTCTTGTTGCTTGGATAGGATTACGTCAAAATATTTTATGCTTTCTCAGGGACGATCGAGTGCTCCTAGTGTATAGTGGATCCTTTCTTATATGTGGAGTGGAAAGACTTGTGACTGATTTTAAGAATAGTTGATCCATCATTTTTCTTATCCGAAATTCATCCGTCACGAAGAGAATGAGACTCTGAAACCAGTCATTTATTCTGTGTTTAGACAGAAATCTGTAGCCTGCTAGACATTATGCTAGACATTAAACAGTCGAATTTACATGATAAGTTGTAAACACTATCCATACCTTTTTGATGCAAATACGGATTGGTCGAAGTGAGCATCGACTAGTCCGAATGTTTCTCGTTCGAAGCAGACAATAACCAAAAGTCTTGAGGTATCAGTGACTATTGGTCAGACAAGAGGTGACCTTGATCTTGCTTGTTGGGGTCCGTTATGCAGTTTCATACAGCGTGAATGTGAGACTGGTCTTATCTCTGTGGAGAGAGGGGGTGCTCTGTTGCACATTCACATCCAAGAAGTCTTATGTTTGCGGACCTCTAGTCTTATAGATGTTAAGAACATGCTCATCGTCGTCCTAAGTTGGAAAAGAAGCAGTAGACCACTAGGGGTTGAGATTTGCGTGAAGAAGCTTAATAATCGAGGTCTTCATACCTTCGTCGACATCGTTGGTTATTGTATGAAAAACAAGTTTGAGGTTCATCATCGTTCTTGCATGAAGAATATCAATGATTCGATGCTTGCAGATGGAGACGAGGTTTTCACTCTCTTCGGTGCAGCAGACACAAAAGACCCAGTGGAACTCAGTTCTAACAACATACTGCAAAGAGTCTTGCAATTCAACAAGTACAAGTGTAGACATCCGCTTGGAAGTACATTGCGATCTTCACTGCGATCCATGGTTTGATCTGGGAAATACTCTCCTTCGTGCATGTGGCTTAGGGATAACGGAATACAGCGTGCCAGAAGCAATACATTGTGGAAGTCAATTGTACACCCGGAGACTATCACTATGAGGGATATAGATATCATGTTCTTTTCTAACCAATAGACTCGTAGACGACACTTCGACGCAGTCAGTCAAGAGGAAGAGGAGCGCTTGCTGAGTTTATCATCCCCGAGGATGGACATAGTCTGCCCATTGTTTGAGTCTGTGCGCATTTTCCTTGAGTATATGTCGTTATGCAGTGCTTTCTTTCGCGACATGACAGCGAGACGAGAGGAAGATAATATTGTGCACGCGAGCAGCTCTATCCGCTTCTCTATTTTTTCCATTTTTCTCTAGTTTTCATCATCAGGTGAGACAACAGAGGAGAGACCGTCGAGCACGCAGGAGAACTGTTAGAAGTCTACTGCAGAAGTCCAAGTTTTGAAGTGTAGATAAGACAGTAGCTACCAAGGTTTGGAACTGTAGATATTTCAGTAGTGCAGGATGACTAATTTTGTATTTTAAGTTACGAGAGTTTGTCATAGACGAGCCACTATGGTCTAGATTATAAAGACCTAATAAATTTTCAGTGTTCCACCGTGGTCTTTTCTTTCTCAAAGGCCTCAATGTATCTTACATGAACCACAAAACGTCCGTATACACTTCCACGAAGCCTCACGTCCACAAACGACGAACTCAAAGTGATCGTGTATGAGTACAGTAATTTGCGGGTACTGCAGGTTTGAAAACGAGGAATGAAGAGCAGCATAGTGTAAAATGTAGCCGAAAAAAATAGAAAAGCCCAAAGTGGCTTAAACCCAAAACGAGGAGAAAAAATACACAAAGAAAACAGTTGAAAACCCTGCAATACACTTTTAGGTGAATATGCAACAGGGAAGAACAGTAAGGGGTGTCATTTCATTTCATACCAAACAGATTTTTTTCTCAGGATCGGGTTTAGATCGGGGTCTTCTCGCGAGACAAGTCCGATTCATTTTCATGGATCATGTCTTTTTTTGCCTTCCAAGTTATCCGGACAAGTATCTAACTAAAATTCTGCATAAATTTTTTTAAGAAGATTTTCTGAGAGTATTTTTAACTCAGACTCGCATTTGAACTCTTCGAGCATAGTATACTTACCAAATGTGCGAAAATGACACCCCTAGTGGCAAACAATCCCAAGAATCACCACTAATAGATTAAAGTTCATGTTGTGTGTTTCATGTCTTAACATGAACTTTCTTTTATCGAAAGTCATTTGACTGGTGCAGGAAAACACTTTTAACCAATAATTGTTTAGTTTAATAAATCACCAATCGTTCATAAACTGATGTCTATCTTAGTATTTTTTGGGTTTGTGGCGGTTAGCTTGATGGGCTAGCTTCCGCTTCCCAACATGGAGGTGCAAATTCGATATTTGAAAACAGACAGAGTAGCTTATGCATGGAAACATATGAGCCGTTAATATTGTTTTCCGAATTTAGCTTCTATTATTATTATTTAGTTTAAATTAGTTTTTTTATTTAATCTAGTTTTATCTGAACATTGGCGTATTCAACACAGTCTAGAGAAGAAATTTTAGTCTCAATATGTTATTCATGAACTGAACTCCACAGGTCAAGAGGGGTCTTCTTCTGCTACTACTTTCTTCGGTTGGACCTTGCAAAGGATGTTTGATTTGTCCGAGCTGCCGAGTAAATGTTGTCCTTGTGATCACATGGCAATCTGACTGACTTTTAGACGTAGTTACGCTTTCCACGAGATCCCCGACGTCCTTTCTCGTGCCCTCGGCGTAGCCACGCGCGCCCCGAAAGTGATCGAGATATCCGGACCAGGTGCTTGACGTCGTTCTAAAGCTCGTGGACCTTCGAAGATTGCGTAAGTGGAGCGTTTGTTCGACAAATCGCAGGAGCTATAACTTCTATCCTTCTACTTGGCGTCCCATTAAGACCCAGTTTTGACTTGTGGTAGCCAGAATTTGAAATTTGATCTCCTTTTGTCATTTCTTGGAATGCGCTGGAGATCAGGATGTTCTGTTTACCACTGCAGTCGTCTGTCTGAGCCAGCACCACAAACGCGCCCAAAGAAAAGACAAGGTGATAAGCTGGACAAATGGCGACTAGTTCTTCCTCGGATTTGGAGCCCTCATCCTTTTTCACTTCTGCTATCCATGATAACCTGCAGCAACCTTCTCCTGGCTTATCTATCCAATGATCCCTGTCTGTCTGCCCGGCTGTCTACTGAAAGAGACAGCCGGGCAGTCAATATTTCCCTTTGGAATGTTCTTTTACTTTTTCCACACGTTCCCCTCGGTCTTTCTCGTACCTCCTTTCCACATAAAGGTAAAGTTATAATCTAATCTCTATTTTAAAACAAGTTCCCGAACTTCCGGAAAAGCGCGTGTGCGTGCGATTGTCTTATTTAAGTCTGGATCCGCAACTCTCTCGTCTAGAAGTTCATATTTATTAATTATAAAAGCTTTTGGTTTTCCAAAATTGATTTTAATTCAGAATTTATGTTTAATAACTTTATACTTTTAAGTAACATAAAGTGAAATACAAAAAAAGAGAATTGTATAGTATGCGTTGCAGTTCCAAAATCCAAGTACGACGCCTCCTGCCATGACCAGCCAGAGACAATTCTCATCCGACATTTTTTCTCTGTCTCTTCGCTTTGTCTCTTTCCTTCGTTTCGGTCAAAACTTCAAGCAGCATACATATTATTAGATTCATCTCACTTTTCCTCAAAGAGAAAAGGGAATAGAACCTTTAACTTTCGATTTTGGAGAGCATTATTCTACTGTTAGAACTATTCTCCGTTCAAAATCATGGTTTTTGGTTTATATAGATTTTATTATTTGTATTTGATAATTTATTTAATTTCAATTCATTATGTTTATTTACTCCTTCCTCGAGTTCGGCTCATCTACAACGATTATCAGCTTATGAATGTGGTTTACAGTTGCGCTCTACAGCTTCCCAACGCTGTAGAACGAATACGTGGTAGAAGACTCTTAGTAAACTTAGTAATTTCTTAACTGTATAAATTTTCTCCGTTAAGTCACGAATATAAGAGTCCCGAAAATTGGTTAATGAAAGTTAATCTGAAAACATCTTTGATCATCTTTATATTATTCGGTCATGAAATCTGGCAAGTAAAATGTCAATATAGAACTCTAGACTAGTTTTACAGTATGCATTTTATTACAAGACAACTTTGTTATATAATGAGTGAGAAATTGCAGAATTCTAGTTTGCATGGTTGCTTGAGAAAAACCAAAAAAACAAAATCTGAAACTAAACTACAAAGTGAGGAAAAGGGAATATTCTCTTTACTCTTTACCTATGCTCTTATATAGGTACTTGTGGGTTTAAAAAGTCTTTCTTGCGTATATAAAAGATTCAACATATCAGAATAAAACCAACCAAGGGAATGGTTTGTTTTATCGCGATAATAAACATATAAACGTTTTTGCTACGGATTACAGTTTGTTCCACTTTGGGTGATCAAGTGCATTATATAAACTCAGCATTCTCTTCTAGACCAAACTAAAAATCTATGAATTAATTAAATATCCTATACCAATAAAGGCATAGTCACGCACTCAATGATCATTAAACATGTTCACTAAAAATATAACAAACTATTCCGAAACTTATAAACTAGTTAATGGAAATCTATATGAGTGAACCACATTATATTATTACAATTTTTTTACATTTTAGAACATGAATCTACTGAAAACATCTTTTGGTTTTTGAATCAAAAAACAATACCAAACCCATATTATATACAGATGTTATTATTATTGCTATGCATTTGCATAGCTAACCGATTCTGTTGAAATAAGAAAAAATAGGCGGAAGAGAAAGTGGGATTTTTTTGTCGTTTCTATATACATAGACTTTCGATAAAAAGCCCCAGCGCACCATTATATGCTTGTAAACTAGATGTTTTGATTCTGCGGATGGACTATCTGAGGACAAAGAAACTGAATACTTATATTTGAACTTACTCCTGGTGATAAGATTTCCTTATAAGAAACTAAATTTTGAACTAAGATTTAGATCAAACCTCTTCCGTAGCTTTACATATGTGACTAGTTTCACAATTAAGTATTCAATATTTACTGAAAAATGGTAAATAGAATGTTGGCGATTCTTTGAAACAAAACAGTATCTTCTTCCTTACCTAAAGTAAACAGAGAAAGTACATTTTCCTTCGCTTTTATACTTGTACTTAAGGTTTAATGTAGCATATCTATACTTAAACTATAAATTCATTTGATATTAGTTTGTTGTACATCTAAACTAGTTTGAACTGTTCCTTGGAAATATCATGTATAGTTCCAAGGAATACTAAGAAATTCGATTCGTGAATCCATAAAAAGTATAGTTTTTTCTTTTATTATTTTATCCAATTATATGAAAAAAAAAAATTGAGTTGGATAAATCTCAAATGCATAGCCCTGCAATTCCATTGCAAGTGCATCACCTAGTTTGAAATCATCGACATTATATATGAGTCAACTTTCTTGCATATTCATCTTTTCCAAATTTGGAAGAGTGGAATATACAAAGAACAATAGTTTATGTCCTAATATTTCTAATCTTTCTTCTTGGAAGGGTTAGGCTATAAATTAAAACTTAAAATTAAAAATATTTTTACTCGTGAGAATTACAGTTTTAGATAACTGGGGTGCATGTACAATGAAGTTACCAAATGGAATCTAAAATTTATGATTTAAATTTAATAATTTTTTATTTTTTAAATTGTATTTTATTAATTTAGTTAATTTATAGAACTTTTACACAAGTAACGATTTGCAAACCCTGTCTAGCAATATTTTCCAGTGACTGCGTGTTTTACTCTAAATTATTTTGAAGGCTGATGTAAATCAATTATCGATGATTATTTTATTTATTTGTTAAACGTTTGTCTTTTCCCTCCTTCTTCCTAGAGTGCAGTTTGGATGCATATTAACTTTTGGAAATATCTTGTAAACTTCATTCTTAGCTTATTAATAATTCTCTTCTCAAACAAAATAATACTGCAATATTTGACACAATGTTTTGGAACTGAACATCGACTTCAAGCAGTAATGGTTCTTTATTTATCACAAGTTTACAAGTTCCGTAGGAGAGAATTGCTCGAACGGACTTCCTTCACGCATATAGAGAAAACCTCGACGTTTACACCAATTAGACTCTCATACATGTGACACGTGGCATCTCCTACACATCCACACACTAAGCACAAAGTTAGGCCCCTCAAGAGGAGCCTTTACTTCCAAACACACAGCCGCTCCTTCTGAAACTGCTCACGTGGCTCCAAGTGTCACCAGCAGAATAGTCGATTATAGGTATGATATCCAATGAAACAAGAGTGAAAACTATGAGATCCGCTGAAGCAAAATAAGCAAAAGAATTAGCTGTCCAAGCAAATATGAGTTTCATAATAAATAATGAACTTTGATGGCCAGATCTCAAAGAGTGTCTAAAATTGATGCTGAATCTTCCACAATTTTGCCGATGCATCGATTCCATCAATGACACTCTCTGCAAATTATATTTCCATTTAAAAACCATACACAGAAACTGGTTCTATGGAAAAATCGAATCAAATCTATAGATCATATCATATGTAGTGGTTTGTAAGAGTTCATGTAGAGGGTTTATCACAATGAAGTTTTATATAAACGTTGAAGTAAAATATTTGAGAAAACATCATAACATAATGATTCAACGAAAATCAAAATTGTATATCAGAACTGGAATCATGTATATGGGTCCAATCGTAGAATAGTACTGAATATGATATGTTATGTGTTAACTGCGCTCGAGGTAATCAACTTTGTATCATCTATTTTTTAATTATTATATAGCAGCAAATATTTTATAATATAAAGTTAGATTTATATCTGGATGCTTCCAGAAGTGACATTTGCAGTGAGGATCTAAATTGTATTACAAGAAGGATATATGAATGTTTAAGGTGATGATGATCTAGGTGGCTTTGATTCGTTTTGTTTGTAAATCTCTTCAAAGTCAGGATGTGTGCTGCTGCTTTGACTCAATTTTCTATACAAGTTCTGTTTCTTATGGAATTATAAAATTTGAACATAACTAGTGAAAATGGTAAGCCTAAGAAAACATAAACCTCATCAGGAAAAGAGGGTAAGAATATGAATGGAAGTAGTAGGAAAATGAAAAAATCATGAAATCAACGTTTGTAAAGTGTTGTTATGAAGACCGTAACTAGTGAAAGAAAAAATGGAATACAAGGAGTCGTACATTGTACTCATAAACAAAAAGTGAAGATTAAATAGAATTTGAGCAGATTCGTCATGTATATGTCTTGTTAAAGTTTTTCTTCACATGACAATTGTCTTTTTGAAACGTCAATTGAATAAGCAAAGAATCACAACTTAAGAGTGAAAGTTGTTAAAAATGTAAATCATAGAACCGGACTAATGTAATCTCCACGTATTAGAGAGACTAGTTCACGAGAAGTAGGATGTTTATTTGTTTGATATTCTTATAGATGTCTAATGATGATATCCTTGTTGATGATGTAACCAAAAGTTAGTTTTATGAATTGTTGTTGCCAGATATTCTTTTAAAGTAAGAGAAAAGAAATGAAAGAAAATTCTACTTAGAAAATCTATGATAAATGATAAATATTATTACATATCTTTTGAGGTCTTCGCAGACCATGGAACTGTTCATGTGAGTCCACCACAGTGGGACTCAAATCAGAAGCTTCATTAACAGTTTGCAACGCATGCACATCCAATCGTGCCCGCAAAGGAATGAACCCACGACTTTTCTCTTAGAGGTCTGTAGGCTAAACCACTTGGGACATCAATCTTCTATGCTTGTTTGTATCACCTTTATGCATAATCATGAAAGAAGATACACGAGTACTACACAAACCTCTATGTTGGAGATATGATGCAGAAAGTGAAAAGAAGCTGAGAGAAGAATTAGAAAATACTCTAGATAGAGTGATTAAGAGAAAGGAAGAGAATGATTAAATGACATAATAGAATGCTGGTAGAGATGCAATCGGAAGAGAAAATTGAGCAAGTGGTCAATGAGCTAAAATCAAAAAAATCGGTATGGTTAGACTGAATTATGACAGAAACAATATGATCCTTAGTCCACAAATGAACGGAATATAAAGAGATTCATTCAAATCTTTGACAACATATTGATCTTCAAGATGGGGCAGAAATAGATCTCCAGATGTCATTCGGGCAGTGATTAACCCAAAAGTGCCAGCTGCATGGTCACAAGGCAAACTCAAGGAGACCAGATAAAGAGGGTCGCGAACCCTAAATGAGCCATTCTCAGTTTTCAATATTTGAAGAGAGAGAGCACTCTTGGTGGTGAGGGGAGGAGACTGTATTTTTCAGTGTAGTGTATATTGCCTTGGAGGTCAGAAATTAGGAGCTAGAACTGAATGCACATCAAGCTCCTTGGAGAGCAGATCTGGAGAGTAGACCTTGAGAGCCGACTTGTGATCAACAAGGAGGATAGGGTGTAGCTTAGATCGTTGACTTCAGATCTGATCTGAGGACTGAAAATTCAGAGCGTTCAGAGTGATAAGAGCTTATCTGGTGAAGTCTTAGTTCTGGAGTTAATTACTCACATCAGAGTTGCTGAGTAGTGAAGAATTGCCGGTCCAAGAGCGCTGCGTGACCTTGTCAGCAAGTAAACGCCATGTAATGTATATGAGCTCGTGACTTTCTCCATTCTGATAAGTAGGCTTGAGTTGTGTGCCAAAACTGAGTTGGGCGCATCTGGTGTCGTGTTGACTTTATTTCGGTGCAATTGCTTTGCCTTCCTACTTCCTAGCATCTACTCGGTCTCCTAGTCTTGACGGTTGCTCTTTGTGGGTCTTGTCGTTCCGACTTTATCACCAATAGCGGAAGCGCTGTCCAAATTTTATGCAACCCATGTCTAGAATAGTTCCACCTGTATTTAGTAACCTAAGATTGACAAGAGATCTACAAAAGACTAGTTGGTTATTCGAAACCCGTTCAACAGTTATTAAATCCTCTGTGCTTATTAGCGGATAGTTTAACGAATTGGATCTGGAGACACAAATAAAGTATACAGGTCTCCAAGGAGGTTCACGTTCGGCAGTTCATTGGTTAGAGACAAAGGAATCTGTTCCGAGATCTGCGGTCGAACGTTACAGTTGGTATCAGAGCAAGCTCAAGTTGAGTCTTTGCTAAACACCATCGACAATGAAGGCTGTGTCGACCGAGTTGGACGAGATGAAAGCATTGCTGAGAAAGTTGGAAGGCCGACTTGAGGAAGTGGAAACTGAGAACAAGATGCTGAAGGCGGACCTAACTCAAGCAAAAGCGACACAAGAGAAGGAAGCGGAGGTTCCCGTACTGCAAATCGAGCAAGTCAAGGATTTAGCACTACCAGGTGAAGGAGCAGTTGATATTGCTCAAGCAGATAAGAATGAAGATGGGTCGCAGAAGGTGCAAGAGAATGTTGCGGAAGGCAGCTCAGCCAAAGAAGGGCACAAGCGGAAAGTGAAGTGGGCTGAACCAGCGACACCATCAGCCTTCAACGGTGAGAAAAGCTTTTCCATGTTTGAGTTATGGATTACTGAAATGGAGAATTACCTGGAGAATTTTGATGAGCGCAGTTGGTTCACCTATGCTGTTAGTAGACTGGAAGGAGAGGCTAAGGAATGGTATGGAGGTCAACAGCGGATGAGGAGTTTGAACGGTACAACTCCTATGTCCACTTGGCCGGAGCTGAAAGATGAACTCCGACGACATTTGGTACCAGTGGATGAAGCTACACAGTTTCGACTAGAGCTCATTCATCTGAGACAGACAGGGAGTATCAGACAGTATCTCCAGCGATTTTCTGAGTTGGTTACTCGTTTGCACATGGTGGATCGCATCGACTTGCTGTTTCACTTGAGAAAGGTCTACAAGGTTTCTATGCTAGTGTGTTTGATAGCTGGGTTATGTTTCATAAGTCCGAGGACATGCAAGACTTGTTTGCATTTCTGGAAGTAGCAGAGAACACTAGAGAACGTAACTACACCGTGCAGCCCTCCAAGTTTCAGCGTGGAACAAGTGGTGGCGAGCCTAGTAGAGGATTTTGGCGCAATCCTCAAGGACAGATAGCGTCCTCTCAGAGTAGAGGTGGTAGAGGACGTGGTGGTGGAAGATTTGGTGCAGCGGGAAGGAGGTTTCCTCGTGGGTCTCAACAGCAAGGAGTTACTCGTGGTCCTACTCAGACCCGACCTACTGGATCTTATGCATCCAATGTAGGATCCAACCAAGCTTCGACTTCAGGTGCTAGGAGCAGTGGAGCTAGCAGTGCTACACCTTCAAGGACGATCATCTGTTTTCGATGCGGACGAGACGATCATATTGCTCGTGAGTGTCCTCAACGTTCAACAGCGAGCAACGTTCGTGGGTTGACAACTGAAGAGACAACCAGTGTTGAAGAACCAGTTGAGGCGACTACTGAAGTAGAGGTATGTGCTGGTGAGCATTTGGTAGAACATGGAGATTTTCTACCGTGGATTGAAGTAAAAATAGGAAACCACCGGTGTTGTTTGCTTATTGATACTGGAGCAGATGTGAATGTCTTGGATGAAAAACTGGTCAGGACCTTAGGGGTGACTAGAACCAAGATCATGAGTCCGTTGTTGGTAAGGTTTGTGCAAGGCAGCACAACCGTTACAGAAAAGCTCATGAGTGTTCCTATTACTGTTGGAGGGGTAACTAGGAAGCATGAGTTCTTAGTTATGAGCTTAGGTGACACAATGGAGGGTATCTTGTCCTGGTCTTGGTTACAAGAGACCAAGGCCAAGCTAGATGTTCAAGAAGGGAACGTCATAGTCATAGATCGATGGGGCTTGGGTCAACCCCATCCATTGATCATCAAAGAGAGACCCAAGGAGCCAAACCATGTTGTCCGTAGGTTCCAACAAGCCAAAGTGGCATTTCAAATCTGCACAGCTAGGCAGTTTGGAAAAGGCAGATCAAGTCGGTAGACGAAGCTTGGGTTGTAGTAATGTCTAAACCCAAGGTGGAGACTGATGAGGAAGAACGTGTTGCTGCTCTTCCCATACACCCTGATATGCAAGTACTGATTGAGAGGTATTCTCGCATAATGCCGGATCAGTTACCAACGGGACTTCCTCCGAGGAGAGCCTTGGATCATGCCATTGATCTGGTTCCTGGGGCTACACCTATTGCAGTGTCATCAAGACGCATGTCGTTTGATGAGTGACAGAGCTAAAGACTCAGTTGAAAGAGTTGGTAGCTCAAGGTATCTTACGACCTAGTATATCACCTTATGATGCCCTAGTCTTGTTCGTGGCCAAGAAAGATGGTGGTATCCGCATGTGTGCAGACTATCGTGCACTTAATAAGGTTACTGTCAAGAACAAGTATCTTTTTCCTCTCATGGATGAAACCACAGATCGGTTGGTCACAGGAAAGTACTTCACCAAGTTGGATCTTCGTTCTGGATATCATCAAATCCGGATCAAAGAAGGAGATGAAGAAAAGACGGCTATAAGGACGAGGTATGGTTTGTTTGAGTATACAGTGTTGCCGTTTGGATTGTCCAATGCACATGGTACTTTTTGCAGGCTGATGAACGAGATCTTCAGAGATCTTTTGGATGAGAGTGTTATCGTGTACGTGGACGATATCATCATCTTCTCATCCATTTGGGATAAGCATCTAGCAGATGTTGAAACAGTTTTTAAGCGCCTGGAAGAACATCAACTCTACCTCAAGAAGAGCAAGTGTTCTTTTGGACAAGAGAGTGTGGTGTTTCTAGGATGTTTGATCGATGCGCATGGTATTCACCTTAACAGGGCTAAGATTCGAGCCATTGTTGAATGGAAGAGACCTGAGAGTGTTCATGAGCTTCGATCTTTTCTTGGGTTAGCCACATACTTTCGGCGCTTTGTTTATCAATTTGCGCATAAAGCCGCACCTTTATTTGGCTTATTGCGCAAGGCTTCCAAGGTTATTTGGAACCCAGCAGCTGAAAGAGCATTTCAAGAGTTGAAACAAGCACTGACAGAAATGTTTGTGCTAGCTCTTCCAAAGATGGGAGAACCTTTCGAGGTTCACACAGATGCTTCTCAATGGACCATTGGAGGAGTGTTGATGCAAAGAAAGCATCCAGTGGCTTACGAAAGTCACAAGTTTTCAGAAACTGAGACGAAATGGCCTGCTCATGAACATGAGATGTTCGCAGTTGTCCACTGTCTGAAACGTTGAGAGCATTATTTGTTACCAAGCAAAGTTACTGTTGTAACGGACTGTGAGGGTAATACATACTTTCAGAGTAAACCTCGTTTGTCACGTAAACAACAGAGGTGGCAAGTGGAGCTTGCACGTTTTGATATCGAATGACGGTATCAAAAAGGGAAGGAAAATATTCCAGCGGATGTGTTAAGCAGACGTGTCCAGGCGTTAACAACTCAAGACACAAGTGAAGAGCTTTTGGATCGAATCAGACAAGCATTGCCAGACGATCCTCAGGCTCAACGTTGGACCAGTCAACAAGTGAGAGATCCATTGGTACGTAGTCTCTCATTTCGCAATGGCCTTTGGTTTTATAAGCAAACCAAGGTCTATGTTACAGCTGGATCTCTAAGGACACTCGTAATGCAAGAATGTCATGATTGTGAACTGGCTGGACATGGAGGACAGAATAGAACGTGCAACGAGTTAAAGAGCAGTTCTATTGGCCGTCCATGTTGGAGGATGTAATCAAGTACGTGCAAACTTGCTTGACATGTCAGCAACAACGAACTGAGCGAAGGAGACCTGCAGGATTGCTGAGACCTTTGCCAATACCTGATTTGCCTTGGGAGAGCATAAGTATGGACTTATGCACCGGTTTATCTGAGTCAGGAGGTTTTGACACTTTACTAGTTGTCATCGATCGTTTCAGCAAACAAGCTCACCTCATCCCTTGTAGGGAAGCAGTGACGTCAAAAGGTGCCGCTGAGCTGTTCATACGATATGTTTTTAAGTATCATGGGATGCCTAAAGACATCGTTTCAGACTTGGATAGGAGGTTTGTAGCTGAGTTCTGGAAGGGTTTGTTTTGAAGACTCGGAACTAACCTCAATTTCAGTTCCTCTTATCATCCTGAAACTGATGGTCAGACAAAGAGGACTATACAGATAGTGGAGCAAGGGTTGAGAAACTATATCATGCGAGATCAAAGTGATTGGAGCGAGCACTTGGACTTGGCGGAGTTTACATATAATAACACTAAGCATTCGAGTACAGGATTTAAACCATTTGAAGTGATTTATCGAGGCTCTCATGCATCTTGGACTCCTATAGCTCTAGCTACCAAGGGGCATGAAAACACAAGAAGGTCAAACCAAGATCCTCCAGATCTAGAGACTTTCATACGTGTTCAGGGTACTGTGTTTCAAGAAGCCAAGAAACACATGGAGAAGGCACAACAACGGTATGCCAAGTATGCAAACCGTGGTAGGCAAGACGTACAGTTCGAAGAAGGACAGAGGGTCTGGTTGAGAACCAAGAACTTCAAAATACCAGCAGGGGTGGACTTAGCCAAGAAGCTTCTTCCAAAGTGGGCAAGACCATTCCTGATTGAGAAGAAGTTAGGTCCTGTGACTTATAAGTTACGTTTTTCAGCTAGTATGAAGCATTATCACCCCATCATTCATGTTTCTAACTTGAAAATGTTTCGTGAAGAACTAGAATCGTTGCCAGGAAGATATCAGAAATGGCATCCAGTGTTAGAAACATTACCAAGAGCTGATGATCTTGAGTTGATTGAGATAGTAGATCATCGAGCATCACCGAATCCAGATGGAGCTGGAGAACCCGTTACTCAATATCTATGTCGTTGGACAGATAGAGTTCCGGGATTGGTAAGTGAAGCTTGGGAGTTCTTGGATGATCTACCATTGTACAAGTTCCACGAACCACTGCGAAGATACTTTGTGAGACGACAGTCCGCAGTGATCACTTCCAGCTAAGCGGTGGATTGAATCGAGTCAAAAGGGTCATGCAAAAGGGCCCTTCAAGGACACTGGAACCGAGTAGATCTGACCAATCTGCTCGTCTAAAGGTGGAGTTGTGGTCTACTGACTGCTTATGGCTGTCGGATGTCAATCAGGTTTAGGCTGACGCTACTATGTGTGTATCATAGTAAGGAGGTGGATAAAAGAAAACTGACGAGTTCACCACCTGGAAGCTTCAATGAATGCTCGATAATGGAGCATAGTTCTGGGAAAGAGCTTAACCTTACCCTGGATGGGGTAGTGTTTCTCTGGATTTGAGAAAGTGTTATTCCTAATGTGGTATTGCAGATATCGCAGTTCAGTGGAAGAACTGCGTTTTGTTAGTTGGGGCGATTGTAACACCTTTTGCTTTCCAACCAGATGTCATTCGGGCAGTGATTAACCCAAAAGTGGCAGCTGCATGGTCACAAGGCAAACTCAAGGAGACTAGATAAAGAGGGTCGCGAACCCTAAATGAGCCATTCTCAGTTTTCAATATTTGAAGAGAGAGAGCACTCTTGGTGGTGAGGGGAGGAGACTGTATTTTTCAGTGTAGTGTATATTGCCTTGGAGGTCAGAAATCAGGAGCTAGAACTGAATGCACATCAAGCTCCTTGGAGAGCAGATCTGGAGAGTAGACCTTGAGAGCCGACTTGTGATCAACAAGGAGGATAGGGTGTAGCTTAGATCGTTGACTTCAGATCTGATCTGAGGACTGAAAATTCAGAGCGTTCAGAGTGATAAGAGCTTATCTGGTGAAGTCTTAGTTCTGGAGTTAATTACTCACATCAGAGTTGCTGAGTAGTGAAGAATTGCCGGTCCAAGAGCGCTGCGTGACCTTGTCAGCAAGTAAACGCCATGTAATGTATATGAGCCCGTGACTTTCTCCATTCTGATAAGTAGGCTTGAGTTGTGTGCCAAAACTGAGTTGGGCGCATCTGGTGTCGTGTTGACTTTATTTCGGTGCAATTGCTTTGCCTTCCTACTTCCTAGCATCTACTCGGTCTCCTAGTCTTGGCGGTTGCTCCTTGTGGGTCTTGGCGTTCCGACTTTATCACCAATAGCGGAAGCGCTGTCCAAATTTTATGCAACCCATGTCTAGAATAGTTCCACCTGTATTTAGTAACCTAAGATTGACAAGAGACCTACAAAAGACTAGTTGGTTATTCGAAACCTGTTCAACAGTTATTAAATCCTCTGTGCTTATTAGCGGATAGTATAACGAATTGGATCTGGAGACACAAATAAAGTATACAGGTCTCCAGGGAGGTTCACGTTCGACTGTTCATTGGTTAGAGACAAAGGAATCTGTTCCGAGATCTGCGGTCGAACGTTACAATTGGTATCAGAGCAAGCTCAAGTTGAGTCTTTGCTAAACACCTCAATATTTTTGAAAATAGATTTCAAAATGCATACGACCGAGTAAACCAAACCTGCATGTAGGAAACCATGAAGGGAATATATATACACGAATAATTATTAAACTATCAAATGGCACAATGAAAAGAGCGGAGTCAAACGAACATGTGAATGAATACTAAGTCGACATGCTTCTAAATTTTCAAAAGGTCCTCCAAGAATTACTTTTAAAGCTTGTTGTATTATTTTCACAGATGTGATATTATTGCTTCTTTGTTCTAACATTCGAGCTAACTTGTTTAGTTGCATCATTAAGTTTGGAACCCAACATCTTAGTAGCCAGAGGAAAAGAAAGCAAAAGCGATTCTCGTAGTAGCGGCAAGCGAGATAGGAACATCCATTTTGAATTTGATTCCAAGGTTTTTAATAAGAAGGATAAATTATTTTTATTTGAAGACCGTCAGGTTATCCTGCATTACGTATATAATTTTAGATTTAGCAGATAAGGAAAGATGGCTTAATACTGAGGCGGCGACGTGTTTGTTCTGTAGCTGATTTATTACAAAGTTCTTATTAAGAAGGTTGTAATTTTTTAACTGCTATTAAAGCTGCTCTAAATGATTTAGAAGTTGGAAACATTACTATTTATTTTCTTCTTTTTTATCTACAACTGGAAAAGTTTCAAAAATGTAGGCATACTACGAACCAGTAGCTACTTGAACTAAAAAACAAGTGCAGAAAATATATATGTAAATAATAGATGTGTCGCTTCATCCTGTTTTCTCGCCATTACTACGAGAATCACTTTTGCTCAAAATATTTCAAATATTTGTAGAGATAATCAGGTTCGACGTTCCTTTTGTCACATTTGGCTTGAAGTCTATTATTTTTAGTTTAAATTTGTTTATTTTATCAACAAAAATAGGACATAAAATTTTTGAATTTTTTAATGTTTAATAAAACACGAAAGACTATATTACATGTACGTATATTAACAAGTGTAGATGAAATCACTCCAATTTGTTTGGTAGTCAGTATATTTCCATCGAAATTAGAAGAATCTTTTCTGTTTTTTTGGTTATGTTGTTCAGGTGAAGCTAATTCAATTCGAAGGGATTGTAAAAAAATTATTTCGTTCTTAATAGTCATTTTTGTATATTTTTGCAAAAAATTGAAAAAAATGGGAAGGCTTATTAAAAAAATGATGATTCAACCTCAAAGTATTTTAAATGCTCACTTTGTTTGGGCTTTTAGTTTAATGTTCTTATTTAGTGGTAAGTTGATTGTTATTAAGACTTTGTTGAATCCTGAAAGTTTATACTCAGAATTTTGAAAAGAATTCTCATTGTCTTCCTCTTTCTCATTCCTAAGAAAAAAGAGGAATTTTAGTTGCTATTACTCAAACAAGTATGAAACTAAATAGTACTTTCATTAAGTAATCTATTAAAAAATCGTAAAAAGATGAGACAAGATTGTTTTCTTGCTCTACTTCGATTCACGATACCGCTCAAATCCATACAAAAAAATGAAGATTAAGAGAAAATCCAAGGACTTAACCTTCCACGGAGAAAGTCAATGCTACTATAATCTTTTGTTGATAACACATGACTGCAGTTGGAAGCTAGTACAATCAACTTCACACACTTTCAAAAGCGGTAACATTGTATGAGAAATCCTAGGAGCAAAGCTGAATATCAGTAAGTCATGGATCATACACCATAGGCTCAAAAAGAATTTCAGAGTGGATGACAAGAAGCGGATGTAAAAAGCAGAAGAAAGAGAAATAATGACATATTTGTAATACATATGTATAAAGTTCTTGCTTAACTAGCAACAAGTTTCCTGCATAATAAGATTAGAAAATGTTAAGGTGTTTGTCATACCTACAACTCAATTTCATAAAGAGAATAATAGTCAAACATGTCTTAACGAGCATCATGGTCTACAACTTGCTACATGTGTGACTAGTCACATATATAGTAATATTGTAGAGTTAGAACACATAATTTAGAGAATTTTTGTGAAGCACATATCGACAAGAGCAACACAACATTACTCTAGTTTCTTGGAATGATTCTTAAACATAAAATAGTAAAAGAGAGCTAAGAGGATACTGCAAGTGCAATAAGACTAACTGTTAATGATAGCTAGTCCAAGCAATATGGAGATGTTAGATTCTACATGGGATAGATATACAAGTTTGATGTAGTGAAATAGTTGATGGTTTATCAATTGGTTGGATGTTGGGTTGTTTATCGACACAACTCGTGCACATATCTCTTAATGCAGAAGCATCTCTTTGCAAATATAATACGTTGTCGTGGAAAAGACATTTATTGGAGAAAATGCAAAACTTCTAACTATGATAAGATAGAAGCAAACAAGAATCACGAGAAAGTACTGAATTTGTTCTTAGCTCGTCAATGCAGAATGATTCATCTGGATCTTAAAAACATCTTCAATACACGCGGTAAAAAGAACCTATCGTCCAAAATTGTTCCATGGACCGTCGATCTAGATTCACCATTGGAAACATATGTCGAGATGAATCCACGGACCTAAAATTATTATTTGTGCTACTCCAATAAGCGAGTAACATGAAGTCAAAGGTTTATAACTATGAGATTTCCAAAAAATGCAGAAAATCTCAAAATAACTCTTCTGCTAATTTTCATCAAACGTACTTTCTTCTACAATCTCAGATTTCAAACCACCATTGGAAAACTAACGAGCCTAATTGTGCAAAGCTTTATGTTCTGATAAGAGACTAATTTGACTAATTTGACTCAAAAGTTATTTCGGACCTTGACAAGTAGTGCGAATGAAGTCAAATTATGATGATTTCAAGCAGAATTTCGAGATGAAAATGGCTGTCAAGTGATTGCACTTGAGACATCATTCAATATGATATTGTCTGATTTTATCCAGAATAGCTTTTCTGGTCTTCAAAATCATGTTTAAGTTTACAATATCAGTGACTTAGAACACAACTAAATTGGGTATCAAGCATGAACTTGAGTTATCTCAAATCCCCGAAGTTATCTCTTACTGTCTATGAATCTACTTTGAAGCTCCAACAATCACTTCTCTCAAAATATATCAGATTTGGGTATCAATCTGAAGACGTCCGAATAACATGACCAAAGTTCCGTCCGAATTACCAACTCGATCAATATGTCTAAAAAATATATCTAGGAAAGTTGAGCTCTAAATATAACAAGTATATACATAGTTCATAGACTACAAGTCTATATACTAACTCTTTCTTCTACATGACAACACTATGTCGGATTATTTGAGCGTCTTCACAATATAGTGTTAGTATCAACTTCTCTCATTGAGATCAATATCTAAAATTTGAATGTTATTTTTGTGTATGCAATATATTGTTTGTATTTGAAATGTTGACCTTGGTTTCCATATTACATGTAATGTTTACGGAGCTATGTAACATGCTAACCCGAAGAATGCTACATTACTTCTAAAGAAAATAAAATCTAATGTTATCATGTTCGTCGAACTTTAAAGTATATCATTTTTATTTTTCGCTTGCATGCATATGGCTTTTTCAAAGTTATATTCTTATCTTGAACTCTAAGATAAAAGTCGCAAGTGTAATTCATGAATCAAAGGACAAATATTTTCCGATGATGACATGGATGATTACAAAGAACTACTGCATTCAGAAACACTTCTGCAGTGGACTCTTATTAAATACTGTCTTAACTAGAATCGTATATTGATTTTGATCATCTATGTGATGATTTTATGTCGATAAAAAATGTGTATTATGGTACAAATACAATGAGTTTGTAATCGATGGACATATGCACCGGATAAGAAATTAATGATAAATAATTCAACAAGATGTTCATATGAACTGCTTGAATAAAATCACTTTTAACATTGAGAGGTGAATACGACAATGAGGTTCACTAGTGCAGAAATTAGATCATTTTATCATCTCATATATACAATGTATGGTGTAAACTTGGGTTTGGGTGAATGGTTAGATTTCTTGTGGTTTTGCTTGAATATTTTGAGCTTCTACTTAAGCTCTTTTTATATACGTTGAAGTGGACATCATATATTATATTCATAATACACATGTGTGCTTTTTTGCCTGGTTAAACTTCAGTTAGAGATATTTGTTTAAAGAGTAATCACTCCAAAGAAAACCTAAACTGGTATCCAACTCGAATCGTTTAGAAAAGATCAAAAGTGAGAACCCGATTTATTTATTCACCGTATCGAGACTATGAACTAGACTTTTTGGTATCGAATTAGTCCAAACCAACTGTAAAATACCATTCGATTTCATGGTTCTAGACAAAACTGGCGTCAATTCTAAGCACGAAAGGCAATGTACGTAATAACGGGTTTAAAGTCAAATAATCAATACTTGCCAATATATATATATATATATATATATATAATAATTATAATATTACGTTATATAGTTTATCGTGTTGCTATCCGTGTGGAAGTTAGTTTCTTTGACTGTACACCTATTCAATTCCGTACCGCTCGCGGTTACTTTTGTGAAGAACTTCTTTTTCTTTAATGGCAGTATCACTACCAAATATAACAATTCTGACATTTTCATTTTCTATATTTAAAGCCATTCTTTTTACACCGCTGGCAAATTCAAATTCCCCCTGCTTGAATTTTGTTCAATCCATAAACGCAGTTTTCCAACTGAAAACTCTTGTACAAAACTGTTGTGATGTATTTTCTGCTGGTAAGTTATGTATACATATTCATCCTCTCCCAAGTTCGGAAGAGGGTAAATATGCTTGCCTTTTAATTGTAAATCTTTTTACCTGGTAATACTTTTATCTTTAACCTTCTCCCGGTATATACCAGGAGAAGGTTCGATATTTGTAACTTACGTATGGGATTTGGGTTACTGCAGCGGCCATGTATTATGAAGTGAAATAAATTCAGTATCGGTTTTCAGTTTTAGTATTCTAAATTTAAGAAGATAAATTTAGAGGAAAGTTGTCACTTATTGCTCCTTCTGCCTAAAATTTATTTTAGAATCAGGTCAAGCATCACTCTTTTGCCAGTAAGCCTGCGTTTTTTTCCTGCTACCTATTGTATTTTTCACTAAGCTGTTCTTGCCAACGAACTAGTGTTAATAATATTTTGAGATCTGTAAACATTATTTTCTTCTTCTTTCCAACTAAAAGTGCACTTTGGATAGATATTGAGGTATTATAGTCATGCATATTCATCTCCAATGAAAAGACATGTATATTCACTCCAACCTCAGTACGATCATTTTATTCAGTGTCAATGTAATTTTGAAATAAATTATTTATCGACTCCATCCAATCATGTGCTCTCCTCATAGACTCTAACGAGGATCGAATTATAAGTTGACTTCTCTAATTTACTTTTTATTTCACTTGTGAAATGACATACATTCAGTCCTACAGTATATATTTTTTGACTTCTTTCCAGGATTTTGGGGTTAAAACTCGAGATTTTTCACCTCTGGGTTGAGATTCGAACTCGTGTGGACAGCTCTCGAGATCTAGACAGTAAGCGCTGCGTCAGCCTGTGTACTTGAACTTCTTTTAAAAGAAATACATAAATTTGGAAGAACTCATCAATGTTTTGATCTCGTATTCAAACTCGTGTGTCCTAGTCTGTAGATCTAGACGGCAGTCACGGCACCAGCATGCATATTTGAAGTTAATTATGCTGACCCAACCCCACCCATTCTAATTATATAAAAACAATGATATATTTATATCATTGTTATATTCTTACCTTGGTATCAAGATCCATGCCTGCGAATCTTCTCACTTTATTTTCAGTGCGAAAATACCATTTGTCTCTTTCTGTCTTTTATGCAAACATGCACCTTGGATGTATATTCATCTTCTTTCAAGTTCGGAAGAAAGAGAAATATACATGCAGTGTAATGTACTACCTAACCCTTCCTTCGAGAAGGGTTCGGTAGTATATTAAATTCCTTGTTATTTTTTGATTTTCTGCTTCTAGCCTCTCACACTTATACCTATGAGAGTGCAGTTATTTTTCTTTGCCTTATGGGTTATATAACGATCTTTTCGTGTATCTAGGTTCATTTAACATTTAACTTTTAGAGATATTTTAAAATATATTTTTAACTTAGTATAAAATTTATACATAAAATTATATATTTTCCGATAACAACAAGCGGGAAGCAATTACCCAGAGGTTAATGTTGCATGCATATTATGAACTCACCGCTTGGCTGACCACTTCTCTCTAGTTTACTGAGTGTGTGCTCTAAATTCTATACAATATCCCACTTCGTGGACCCGGCTGGATTGTGTTGCTCCTTTTTAATATCTGCCTATTACTTTTCTCTAGAAAATGTTTCCTAATGTTTCTTCTGGTTGCTTGCATGAGATGAATGATTTACCCTGTTTACTTCCCGTTTAGTTTATTCGACATGCATATTGCATATGTGACGGTATGTAATTTATATCCAAATTCTACCTTCCAAGAGGGTTTAGTCATAAATTAACGCAGTATTGAAAGATGATTTTATCATTTTGTCCTTTCACGACTCTTTTCTAGCAAAGTCAGATCGCGTTGACAAACATTCGTCATGGTTTTAACTTAAACAACTCTTCAATGTCACAATTGAGAAACAATAGAATTACACTAATAATTAATCTTTAATCTTTAAGTTAAAATATTTATTTAATCAATGAAGCTTTGTTATAAGGTGGCACCGAGATCGTGATGGATGCGCTTCATGCGTCATTGGAACTTCAGTCCGATTGGATGATTATATAGATAGACGTGGAGAATGCATTCAATTTCATTTTGAGAGACGTCATCTTTTTGAAGTTGTTGTTCGATATGTCTCAACTCATATCTTTTGTTCAGACATTTTTTGGTGCTACTACCCATCTGTATTATTTTCATGGTTATTTAGTGCATGATGTGGAGGTCATATGATCCGCAACAGATACTGGACAAGACGATCCTCTAAGAGGTCTATTGTTCGCCATGGTTCATTTTTAAGCCTTGCGAAAGATGACGGCTCTCAACACAGGATGTATGATTCTTTCTTTACACAACGATATTCATATTGTGAGATCCGTTTCTTGTTAGGATATGTATTCAAGGATCTTCGAGCGGAGCTTTTGACCATTGGTTTGTCGATTAAGGTGACCAAGTGTCGGGCTTGGTCTCCTTCTGGTTTGGATTCTTCTTTCATCACCTTAGAGGGCTTTCTCACTCCTCATGATGACATTAGAGTCTTGGACACCCTTTTTCGTTCACTGGAGTTTGTATTCTCTTTCTTAGAGGAGCATTTATTGGAGCATGATCGTTTGGATCCTCTCTTATCTTGACTTGAGGACCCTCATATCACATTCTTCATTTTATCTTCTTGCTTTGTGAGAAGACCATCATTTCTGCAGAGATGTATACCACCTACTCCTACTTTCCTCGACAGTTTGGTGCGGTTTGATCAGGGCTTGTTGACGACTTTGTAGATATTATGGGACCATGAGCTTTTCTTTGTCCAGAGGGAGAGTTGGTCAGAGAGCAAGTTACTTGACCTCGCAAGCATGGTGGAGTAGACCTCCTAGCATCTAGGGTCTTTGCTCTTTTGGCTTTCTTGGGCAGCAGTGCTCTAGTCGCACCATCTTTTGCATTACATTTTCACGTACATCATGTTTCACTATTGCAGGAGTTTGTTCTGCATATAGGAGATGTGTCCTTCTCTCTATAGATATCATTATGTCAGTGTAAAGATGATTTATCTATTCCGACTCAGTCTCTCTTACCTCTTTTTTATGTCATTGCTAGAGGCGAGATGCCTTCACTCCAGAGGACACTCAATCATAGTTTCTATTCACATCTAGTCCTTGATCGTCTCCAGTCAGATGGACTTTCAGATCATATTATCGCCCGTCTTCGTTCTTGCGCGGGTCCAGGTGCAAGTGCTTGATTTTCCACCAAACCTTCTTCTCTTCGATTACTTATCACACCTTCAGCTTACATTATAGCAACACGTGTTTGATTGATTCTCTGTCATGCGCATACATATCGCTACACAACATACATCTCGTCAGAGATACATCACATATACAACATATGGACAATGTCATACACATACATAAGTTTATCACAATAATAAAGATTGCTACTCACTCCATCACACCAACCGGCAATACACAAACACTAAAGTCGAGCCACACTCACTCTACGCACTGGAGAATCCAAGTTGCGCTCACCAAGACTATCTACTATCACCAAGAGCTTAAAGACTCAACTCGAGGAACTAAAGCCTACAAGCCTTACCTCCGAAGTATACCCCTAGTGGGGCTAGTCCAAGAACTCGCCCTAACGGCACTAATGGCCCTACCGGGACTAATCACTATGCACTCGGTCAATGGTTGATAGAGATACATCACCACATGCACGTAACTCATGAATGATGTCATACCCATACACAAGTGTACCACATTTGTCCTCTTAATTGACGATTAGATCTCTCTAACTCCAGATAGTCCATATCTCAATTACGTGACATATAGCTCCGTGAGTACAAGAATCACGAGACCGAGTGCTACATCACCTCATCGTTAGTCGCATGTTTGCAATCCATATCATGCAAAGATCTGATAGACTATCTATGCTATATATATCAAGAAAAAATCCACAGTTCAATAAGAATGACGTTGAGAGATGAAGTCAAACACGACATGTGCCAACTTCTCGAACAATTATCACATATCAACATACTTTCTGCGTCACAAGCAGATCCACACGACTTATCTCTCACACCATTGCATACAACCATTAAGCTTGGGTTAACGATACCATCGAGGTTGCATAGTTAGAAATAGCTAGTGTTCATGGTTCTTTCTTTCTTCCCCTCGTGTCTTGTCATCCTTGTATCCCACGGTGGGGGTATTTACCTTATGCTATTTCCCTGTTCTCTTTGATGGGCATCCACTCCTGCCTGCGGGGAAACGGGAAGAAAACGCAAGTTTTACACACCTGTGGACAGGAAGGTGAGGGTTGAGTGGCAGGATCGACCATCGATTTCCGGAGGTCGCAGTTAGCTGAATAGTCGATGTTTCTCGTCTCGTCTGCTGTTGAACATTACCGACTGGTCATTTTAGGGATCGACGAGTTTTGTGACATATTTCACCTCGATCGAAGCAATCAAGGTTCTCAACATGCCTGTGAGTTGGGTCTAAGATTCCTGCCTCTCGCAAAGTTTTCTCAGGCGATCGACGCTGGTCTTGTATGTGAGGGGCCGTTTCATTTTACAGTGCAGTGGTGCATCCTGCTACACATGTTAGTTTTCGTTAAGATCTGCGAGTTGAATCGTATCTTCGTGAGTGCGTTGAATGTCGCATTTGGACGCGGTTGTCTCTCCTTTCAAAGATTTGCGCCATTGGCTCCTTGAATTTGCGATATTTTATGTGATTGCGGTGTCCACTGCAGACTTGGCAGTAAAGAGTTACGCTGTTTGCCTGTTTATTGTTATTGACTGAAAGAGAAATTTATGTGGGCAGTTGCGGCATCTTCTGGAAGTAGGATCCCCAGGCCCTGTCCGCTACATCATTGGAGCTTTGATAATGATGATCGGCGTTGTGCTTCCGGTCGGGTTCATGATGTTCAGAACTAAGCGAGTTCCAAGCTCCTCCGGATACTCCAAGCAGACGTAGGTGGGCTGATACCTCTTTATCTCTTTCTCCGTTACCGGATTTGATTTGGATTTGGATTCTTCCTGTCACTGTAGACTTCACTTTTCTTTTATCTGAGAGCATTTGTGTAAGCCTTTTGAGTTCCGATATTTCAGTTCTTCTCAGTGTTTGGGGGCTACCGGGGATAATGTTGAGATATGTGATTGTGTGTGTAAGCTCAAGACAGCTCTTAATTTTGAGAGTAGCGAGACAGTCGGCGTATGGTAAATGGTTCTGGTCATGACGAGAGATGTAAATATTCCAAGACAGTAAGCAAGCGAGGTCGGTCTTTCAGGGGTACATAGAACTTGGTCGACCTAGATCAAGTGGCAAGGTGGTCATGAGGTTTCAAGTCCCATATGATGCCCTTTTGACAATTATTTCCTGGCGAAGGAAACAGATATATTATCTGTATATCTGTATATCAGTATATTATACAAATGCTCACTTCCACCTTTCTTCTGAAGTAATGACTTCTCTCTTCAGTGCGTTTATTCGTGCAAGAGTAGATAAATAATGTGCAGACCTAGTTCTCCTTCCACTTAGTCTTTTGGAAAATTATGTGACGATAAGTCCCTGTTCCACGCAGGTTCTTGTAGGTGGGAAGAGAGTTGAAATGGCACGGACTTGAATGGTGAGTACAACAAGCCTGTTTGGATGGCGAGTCGTGCTAGCATTTTGTATCGTGCATTGCGATTTTGCAGTTATACATCCAAGAGGTCTGACATTGTATCGCCTGTATTTGCCGGCAGGAAACATATTTTTGAATGTCGTTGTGGTGCCCTGGCAGCCGTAAAATTCCCAATCATGATCGATATTCCGGCTACTGGCCTAGAGCTGTCCAGTTCCCTAAACACACGTATGTATATGATTCCTTTCCTGTGATGTAACTTCGCTATTACTGCAAATGGCGCTTTCTTTACCGAGAGTTTGATTGTGCTTTATGCTTGATAGTTTTTGGAGAGATCCAGGTTTTTGACGTGCACAAGACACGAACGTGCTACACTTGAAGTCATCTATTAGAGAGCTGTATACCTGCTTGAAGTCACTTTAGCGTTTTTCAAAGTTTTTGTAGCGCATTGCGATCCACTGGCAACGGTCGTCTAATCAGTTGTATATCGTCTGTTGCAGTCGCGATGTATAGTCTTTCCTTCTCTACTTTCGGACCAAACATCAGATACATTCAGCCTAACGAGCTTGTAGTCGACCCATGGCTGGGGGAAGGTCAATACCGACACAGGCTTGGAATGTGTTGCGAAGCTCTCTAAGATTCGATGCACCTTCTGGTGGTTAGCTAGTACAATGAACAGATACAAGCATATACCTTTAATACATTGTTAGAATGAGGGATACGTACAGTAAGTACCTAGCATTGAGTTTAGCTCATTACACTCTTAAATGTTGGAAAAGAGAAGTGATGAAGTGTCTAGTTGTAGTTCGTTGAGGATGTCATGATTACTTCTGCAAACTTTCCAGTCTTGATTGAGGAAATACATGGCACACCCGATACGGTGGAACCTTTCCAAACAGGTAGTTTGAACGTTCCTGTAGCAGAGATTGTTTACGTAACGAGCAGACGTGTACACATTTGAAGATTTTCGTGATCGCTGGTGTAGGAAGTGATTTCCCTTTATGCAGAGTTGCTATGTTTTCTTGGTCTGGTATTACTTGATGCATGTCTGATCAGCTCTAAAGGTGATATCGGCAGGGTCACTTCGCTGGAGAGACGCATTTCGCGGGCATGGGCTCTCACCTCCGGAATAGTGTGTATAACATGCACCAAAGGTATGTTTCGTCTATGATCGATCATCACAGATAATGAGCGGGAACAATGTACATCCAACAAGTATTATTATGTTTTATTTCGTGCGTTTATGTACAGAGCTGGGGCAGCACGCATGGCAGACATTGCCTTATATTGTTACTAAGTTGGGAGTGATATGTTCGTAAATGTTTATAAAGATTAGATAGATCACACGATCCTTTCAGGGAAAGGATTATTAGAAGAAAAAGATGTACAGGATATTAAATGCGAAAAGTAGTGCACACGATAATTACACCCCTTCCAAGTGCTACAGAATAAGTGAAGCCTCTACTCTGGTGACGCTAACCTTTCGTGCTGGGGGTATTAGCGGGTGTAAGTAGTGGTAACGGAAGGACTCTATGCTGACTCTAAATTCACTGACTTCTACCATAACCATTTCAATGGCAAATGCAATATTTCTATTCGCAGGCAGATGGAACCTACTCCTCGTTTGCAAGCTTCTCTTCGTCGACCTCAAATGCTTTTCTTGCTCGCTTCAGCTCTTCATTCATGGCAAGGAGTTCTTTAACACGGGCAAACTTGCGCGAATCCTGTAAAGATGATCAACATCGATACTCGGGAGTAAGACTCCATTGCAGAAGCAGGCCGGGGCACAAGGATCTAGAACTTGTGAGATACGTGACGCCACTCACCTTCCGTACCAAAAACATAATATCTTCAGTCGTGAGCTTTCCTCTCTTTGAAGCTACGTCTTGCGCTTTGTGTATCTGCATATGAAGGAACCGTAACTGAAAAGTGCGATTCCAGGAAACAATAACACAAGCCAAGAACAACGTGGAATGAAAGGTACAGCCTGCAAACCGCTAGATACTATGAAATCTCTGCAATTTACCCTAATCATCCAACTCAAGGCGACAAACCAGTCAAAGAATCAAGGATATGTTTGAACGATTGAAGTCCTCGATCTCTGATCAAAGATCTGGTGGAATGGTCGTCTAATAATGCTCGCAGGTGTGTTTTGTCCACAATTACGCAGTTACCGACAACGCTTACCTAGTGTGGATTACAAACATTTCACATTTGTATCTGGACAGCACTCTTCTTAGAGGCGGACGCAAACTCACCATTTCGGTAATATACTCGAGAAGTATGTCCTCAACCAACAGCACTGTTTCGGGCAATGGCTGCGCATATACAACATGGTTAGAGAAATCTTCACTCCAATAATGGTGGAAGTGAGCAGACTGCTACTGATAGTGACTGACTCTAGGGACTGCGTGTTAGGGAAGGAATTTACGACCTAGTTCCCTCCACGTCCACAGCAACGGCAAGTACGTGCAGTATCTGGTAAAAGTTATGTCCTCATAAAAAGGTCAAAGTGTAACAGGTTTGAATGGCACAGACGTCAGAATGCAAAATTTTATGCAACAAACTCTTGGCTACGTGGTCAGGTGCCTCTTCCATCAATCTCTAGAACGATGCCGTCAGTCAGAGTACTCGACATATGAAATTAGCCTTGCTCACAAAGGTTATCAGGAAGACGTTTCCATCTTGTCCAAGCTTGATGAACCCAAGTGAGCTGTATGAGCATGAAAGACTCACATCAGGATCGTCGCCAAAGCCGTACATCATCAACCGTACTGTCATCAGCCAAATCCACAGTAAGTTATCACAACCAGAATTTTCTCAATATTGATGTTTAAGTTTCGGAGAAGTATACTACATTCCTGTTATCACGTCAGCTGAAAAGAAAAGCCCGAAACAAGCCAATGCTGTCAATGTATCGTAGGGTTACCCTAACAAGTACCTTCTGTCACTTGAAAACGGGACCGGTTCAGAACGACGAATGGGACATTTGGGATGACTCGGCCTCAAACACAACGCACACAGATCTAAGTTCGGCCGCCTAGTAGACTAATTGTACGTAGTGCTCTACCCACCTGCAACAATGCGTTTAGTGACTGGACTACGGTAATAGTTCCAGCTCCATCTTCTTCCGCTGCTACATTAAGTCATAGATATAATAACTGGAAATGCAAACTTTACAATCACCGAGGAGACCTAGATGTGATCAAATTTATTCGCGGTCTCGCAGTCTTGAACCCCGAAGAAGGTGGACTGGATGTCTGAAGGACGGCAAGGACATTAAACTGCGAATCAAAAGCCACCACTGGCTACAAATGATCAGAGCTGTCTCCGTGTCGTACTCCGGGGGATTAAGAAATATGGAAGCTCTGATACTCGAAGAACTGCAGACTGTTGGAACAACTGATCGAATGATTATTTCATGCAGCTAACTAGATTAACTAATTCTCTGATGATACTCCAAGTGTGAAGTTTACTCCGGTATGTCGGCAGCGCATGGCATGGTACGAAAGCGCCACAAATTCCCAGTTCTGGAAGGTACGTCTAAGCAAACCGTAGAAGAAGAGAATCTGCAAAGTAGCGCCTCACGTCTCTGCGAAGAGAAGTGGTGAACTTACAATCTTTGCTAAAGATTCCACGCTTCCGCTTTAGGGCGTTCTCAGAATGTCCCGGCCCTTTTGCTCCTCCATCCTTCCCTGCTTTCCCAGTTCCGCTTCCGGAGGCTCCTCCTCCTCCAGCCGCAGAACTCGACATTTCGATTATCCTCGTTATCTCGTGGTGAAGAAGAAATCTATCCACTAGTACTCCTTCAAATTTCAGTCGCACTCTTGTCCGAACACATCAGTAGCTGCTGCTGTCACCAGAGCAAAAACAAACATTCCTTTCTCCTCTTCCCCCTAGCATGTCTTCATCCTCATACAACGACTGTAAAAGGGGAAATCCGACTCTTTGTCTCCTTGTTCTCTCTTGACTACGCCGGCGGGCGGAATCGCAAAACATGGATCAGGTGAATCGCACACACAGGCCTTGAGCAGCTGATAGGTGGCGTGTTTCTTCCATAAGTTAGCTTTCTCGACAGACGAGCATCATCATTGACCGATGGTGCAGTCGCTGAACTTTTGGCGCCTGAGGCAGGGCCCTATAGCGACGCTAGATCTGCCTTCCCACTGCGAAGCCAAATGCCGCGGTGGTCCCGGGTGGCCACAGCTCATTCATTTCTCTGTACAATGCATCCCGTTGCTCGTCTTCTCATCGACCCCTTACTGTACTTAACTGCCATTTTTCACGTACTTAAAGTACACGCGGGGTCGTCCTTTCGACTTTGCAGAACTCGGTAGGAAATGTCCCGGAGTTCTCCAATTCTCCTTCGGGGGATTTGTACACATACTGACGCAGTCCGAGGTCCAAACTATGGACGACGACGATCATATCTGAAGAAAGACTTGAACTCAACAATCTTTTAAATCAGTTGTTAAATGGTTTCATAAGTTTGGTATGATTCGAAGTAACGTCTTTTGATGAAATGCGGCTTGCCATGTGGAAGTCCAAGAACTGCAACGTCTACACGGCACTAGTATTTTTCCGCACCCACTGCTTACTCCTATCAGTCACCAAGACTCATCGTCGGTGTGGCTCTGCGCCGATGCCCCGAGATATAAGGTAGCTAGGAACAACTCCATCTAAGCCTAAGTTGAAGCATATACGTATCTGCTCAGGGATGTTTACACTTCAAACCATTTCGATCCTGTTCTGACCTCAAAGAGTGAAATGAGATGAAATATCGTTCACACAATAATGCATAGTGATATTCTGCCCGGAAAGGCCTCAGGGCTGCTTCCAGTGGAGGATCCAAATCTATATTTGCATCATTAGAAGAAAGGGAATATCTGGCACTACACTAACATTTTGTCAAATGTACGGCCCAGATTGGGGCGAAGCACCCTAAAGCTAGAGTACCAATCGTTACGCTGAAAACTTCCTTCTAATTATAAGCGGCAATAGATCAAGGACCCAATGAACGGGTAACATGACACATCTCGTTGTGGCGGCAAATATTAGGCATGGAAAGACGGCCCTTGTATGCCTGGATGGCTGATAGAGGATTTTCCACTTCAGTACAAACAACCAAAACCTTGGACCATGAAGCTGTAGCCTCGGATAGAGAACTTGCGGATCGAAGAGACGAAACGGATGAGAGGAGACAAAGGCTGGAGATATAAAAGTCATTTCTTGCTTGAGAAACGACATGGCGCAGCACAAGAATCTATTATCGCTCCATCGCAAGCGTGATCAGGAGAGGTAGCTTTGAACAGAAGAGTCAGAGACATAGAACCACGTGGACTGCTGGCGACATCCATGCACTTTTTCCTTCATCTACGTGTAACATGTCGTTCTCTGTTGAAGGACGCAAAGGAGAAAGCAATCAAGCCCTAGAGACGAAGGAAATTGTAGCGAAGGGAGCATGAAGGATGTCGGTGCACGTCTTCCTGTGTGTGCGAGTGTCTGGTAATCGACGGCTGGAGATGAGGCGATGTCCATTAGCGTCTCAACGAAGAAAAGCGTTCACACAAGGTACGATGCCGGTGGTATTGATCGAAGGATAATGCTAATGAGATGCCGCTCCCGCTGTCTACCACGTGGACTTCCCTCCATCTATGAACAGAGCATAGCTTTATAAGAAATGCATCCACGTTCCCCTGCTTCGCCGAAGTCCCACGTTCTCGGACAAGAAGCAGACGGAAACATTGACCGAATCAAAAGGAAGGATGTACTAATCGGTCAGGAAGACAAGTAGTGAGGCAGGCAGGCGGGCGAAAATTTTCTGGGAGGTGCCGTTGATGAGGCAGCGGAGGTGAAGAAGAATGGATGCGTAGCGAGCACGCTGACAACAGAATTGGGAAGAATAGCAGGAGGGGAACGGGCGTTGCAGGCCGTGGCAGCGGGTTCTTGTTGGATTCTCTTTCGGTGGTATGGGTGGTAGATATTTGTTGAACACGAATTGGAGTAGAGCGGAGCGGAGCGGAGTTCCATTCTTATCCGGACGTTTCTTCTTCCGGTTCTGTCCAGAGGTCTTCTTGACGAACTCACTTCGTTCTGATTAGTTCCGGTCGGCGGGTAGTCCGAGGTTTTTTGGTGAAGTGAAGGGAGATGATTTGAGGCGGGGAACTGGTCTATTGCTGCAGAGAAGTGATTGAGTTCTGAAATATGCCAGTGATCTCGTGAGGTGAATTTCATGGTGTACGAGTGAACAGGGAGCGAGCGAAGATGGGTAGGGCTGGAGGAGCTGCGCTCGTCGTAGGGATTTTATTTGCATCTGTTCTCAATCTGGCGGGCGCAGTCGGAGCTTTCAAGACACCGTTGAGGGCGAAAGATTTGCTGCCGCTTTTGCCTCACAGCATCTCGTGGCCTGTCCTGAAAACTCTCGACAATGCCGTCGATTTACTACCGCAATTTGTCGGCGCTGTTACTGATGAGACCAACGTTGTGAAATGGAAAGGAACCTGCTTCTACGAGAACGAGGCCTACATAGAGTTCGTGGAACCTACTGACAAAAATACGATGGGTGGTGGAATTTTGCATTTGAAGGTAAGAGTTAGATTTTTGTTGTGTTTATCTTTCCTGTATGGACAGCGTCCTCTCTTGACGAGGTGAGGTCGTTGTTGTTGGAGGTGTTGTCCTTGTGTGCTGATGCGGTTGCCGATTTTCTCTGGTCATGCCTGTGACTCTAGGCTTTCTATGGTTGTCTTGCTTGGCTATACATCCAACTAGAAGTCTTCGAAGGGGACACGACTTTTGTCGTCCTCACTGCAGAATGTTGTGCACCTTGGCTTAGAGTGAGTTTTACTTATAGAGGCTTGTAATGTGTGACCCGAGTGAGTGACTGATGTCCGGCATTCAGATAATCTCGCCTGAGTTGACCACCCCGGCAGGGCAGTGAGTATATCGAGCAAACTGTCTCTTGAAATGACGAGGATAATCCGAAGTATAATGGGATGAGTTTATGGTTTGAATTTTAAGTCTTAGTCGTAGATTGAGCCTTCTCGATCTACTTGTGAAGTTGTGATGGAGTGGGCGGAGAAACTTACGGACAGCTCGCGATTTCTGTGTTTGACGTGGATGTGTTAACGCTCTGCTTGCTTGGCGGCTGCTGATTGAAGAACTTTCTCCTTGAGCTAGACAGATGCGGTAGGATTGTTTGCTACACAGGGCCGACTGTGGGATTAAGCGGCACAATTGTCCGTTTAATTAGTCCCTTGCATGTGCTGTTTGATTCTCACGTTTCAAGTTGTTTGAATGATTGTGTACCTTTGGGAAATAAAATGTGCCAGTTTCGATATCACCTGTGACTTTCACCTGATTCCATACGCATTTGGCAGACAAGTAATGCTCACAGCTGGACTTGCATGGACATCTACGTGTTTGCCACACCTTTCCGGATTACATGGGACTACTACTTCACAGCCCGTGCTCACACTCTCAGTATCACCGACTGGGAAGACGGGGAGGAAGAATACGTAAGGCTCTCTTTCACTCTTTCACACTTCCCTATATCATAAATGTGTTCGCGTTGACTAACACTTTGGACAAGTCCTGCTGAGATCTTCAAGCATCCGAGTACATCCTGTTCTTTGTTGTTGGATCTCGAGGCGCAGTCTTTTAGCTGTTGGCCTCAACACGTCAACTAATTTACCATCCTAAGCTGAAAATGGAAAGCTAACACGTTCAACCAACTTGCAGGTGAGAGAGAAGGGTTTTTCGGTGTTTCTTATGCCGGCTGGAATGCTTGGTACACTTGTGGCCTTGTGGGATGTGCTTCCCATCTTCTCCAACTCTGGGTGGGGCGAAAGCTCCAACCTCGCCTTCTTGGAGAAGCATATGGGTGCAACATTCACCAAACGCACAGGCCCGTTAGTCTCCAACGTTTCCTTTGATGAAGTCCACTCCGGGGATTTTCTTGCCCTTTCCAAAATTCGGGGTCGGTGGGGGGGCTTTGAGACGCTTGAGAAATGGGTGACAGGCGCTTACGCGGGGCATACAGCTGTTTGCCTCAAGGACGATGATGGCAAGCTTTGGGTCGGCGAATCTGGCCATGAAGATGAAGAGGTTGATCTCACACTTGTCCTTGCCATTTGATTGAAATAAGGGTAGAGTTTGAGTCTAACTGAAGCGTCGAGTTTGAATCTATATTAGTCACTGATGAAGATTTGAAACCTAAACCGTGTAGAACGTGCGAAACAGGGTGTGACTTTGTTACCGGAGCCAAAAGTGAGTTTCGAAACGTCTAACCACAGCCTGACTGGCTATTTATCTGGAAGCGTGGTTTGGTTGATGATCACCATTTGTATTCTTACTTTCGCTGACATTAGTTGCTTGTATGTCTTCGTTGATAGTCTTACTGCTTTTGGTGATCTCCCTTGCTGAATTCCTCCTCAGGGAAAAGAAGTTATCGTCGTTATTCCATGGGACGAGTGGTGGGATTTGCAGCTCGTTGACGATGCTGATCCTCAAGTTGCCCTCCTGCCGTTGAGTGCTGAATCGAGAGCAAAATGGAACAACACTGCAGCTTGGGAATATGCACTAAAAATGAATGGGGAGCCTTACGGATACCACAATATGATCTTTAGTTGGATTGACACGCGAGGCGACAACTATCCCCCGCCACTTGATGCGAACCTAGTACGTTATAACTAGACAACCAGTGAACTCGATTCTGTCTCTCAGTCAGTTTCTCCGTTGTTTCCAGTCTAGCGTTTTCATGCTTTATTCAGAGCCATGATGCATTATGGAAAGTCTGCTTACCGGTGTGTTCACCCCGGGTGCAGTGCTTCTGCTTGAGCCGTTGTGTTAATAGTTTTTGTCTGTAGCGACAAGTAGTGATGGATCTTCTCAGCGCTTGGTCTATTTTCCACAGTAAAGAATCATGCGCATTTCTAGCAAATTTTAGACACGTCTTCCGACAAGAAGACGAGAAATGGTGGTAACTGTTTGTGTGAGAATATGCTATGAGAGCCGCAGAAGATTTCCATACCAGGTTCGCCACCACAGATTCACTGCCGTGCCGTATGACTCATGAGAGCAAACGCGCTGACATTAACATGCTGCGGCAGGTGGCATCTGTTATAACGATGTGGACGCGAGTTCAACCCGATTACGCCTCGAACATGTGGAATGAAGCTTTGAATAAGCGCCTTGGCACAGAGGTGATTTTACATCGAAACTTTGCAGATTAAGTGTTTGTCACGGTTTCAGGACTTCCTTGAGCCCGTATTCAGAATCTCAGGGGGCTGCTTTGTTGCTTGGTCTTGACATAGCGATATACTGAGGAGCATAGTTTCGAGACCACTCTTACGACGTTTAGTTTTGCGTGGTTTGAGGATATTAGCTTCTTTGTGTTTCCTGTGGTCAAGTTTGTTTGTTAAGTAGTCGTCGGGTTAACTGTTTGCCTTTGAAGAAGCTGTGGACCTACAGGCCGTGATCGTATGGGAGTGATGGTTCTGCCCTCCGGAACTGTGACGATGTATCTATGTTCTGACGTCGTTATGCCACATTTGTCTGCTTTAGGGACTCGACCTCCCGAACGTGATTATAGAGAGCGAGCGACGAGGTATACCCTTCGAGGAGCTCCTTACAATCCCAGAGCAAGATGAGTGGGAGTACAGTGACGGGAAATCAACAACCTGTGTTGCATTCATCCTTGAGATGTACAAAGAGGCTGGGTTGTTTGGATCTGTTGGCAAGGATATACAAGTTACAGAATTCACAGTAAGCTCCATTCTTCCTCATTGCTTTAGGATGGCGATCATTGCTCTTGCGGTTAGCTCTAGGAAGTTTACTATTACGTTCGCTTATATTCTACTCCTAACTTTGCACAGATACGAGATGCGTACATGCTCAACTTGTTTGAGAAGGATCGTTCGAAGCTACCCTCTTTCTGCGCCACTGGACTCGATCCTCCGTTAGCTTTCTGTCAAATTCTGGGCGAATACTGGATGGAGCTTCCCGGCTTTAATACAATTGATCCTTATCCGCACATGGACGAGACTTGCCCGAGCATCCCGCCGGACTACGAGAGGCCTAAAGGCTGCTGAACTTGCTGGAGCTGTACATATTTCTAACGACATTATTAGATACGAAAATTCATGTTGTATATATCAGGATCCTGCTGTCAATCACCTTTTTTCTAGAAAAGAGTTTCCACAGGGGTGGGGTAACCCTATTGATCAGTGGTTTTACTTGGTGAGGGTTCATGTTTGTGGACACCTCTGGAGGCACTCACTTGCCTGTGTATACTAACTGTACGGAGCCATCAAGCTCATTTAAGGGCGTAGACTACAGATTGGACTATTCCCGGGCGCTGCTCGTTTATGCGGCGCTTTGAGTGTTGTACTCTCCTCTGTGGTTACAGGTGAAACAAAGGCTATCAGTATTCTTCTCTTTTTGCTTTGTTGCACAGAGTACGTACTGGGAACACAGCGTTCGAGAACTCCTGCTCGCATTGGTTGTGAAGATGGTTGGGAAAGAACAATTTGCACTCTATCGCTGCAGTATGGACCGAATGGATCATCCCTCAGCTCCCGACTTTTTCTTTGTAACACTGGAGGAATTTAGCACGGTTATCTGAAGCATTAACTTCCTGTTTTATCTGGTATGAGAGAAACCGTTGCAACAAAAAGCATTCTGAAACGTACAAACCTGGTTCCATGCTTTTAGACCCAAGCGAGATGAGGTAAAACGCCTGTAGCGTTGTAAATTGCCGCTGTGCGTTATCAACGCAAATATATACAACCATCACTTACTGCGCATAGAGTATGTTTTTACGACACACGCTCAGATGCGAAAAATCGTAGCTTGCAATGCTGGTACATGGACGGTATGGCAGAAGAGCATAATCGTGGAATCTGAGATTAAGCCTCCGGGGTTTACCTATGCACCAAATGGGATGACCCGACACAGTCCGGACCTACGTACTATACGCGGTTAGTCCCCAAGGACCGGAAACAGCAAACTCCAGGGCCCGGTTAACACCATCGCTCTGATTTCGAAGTCCGGTAAGCACACATTTGGTGGATTGTTTGACGTGTGTGGACCAAGTTGTGTAAACCGCTAAAATTAATGTTCATAAGCTGCGGGGTACGTATGAATTTTGCAAGTAACACCATGACAGCCGATCATTATTTTGGACGCGGGGAAGGAGCATGAACATCGACCTTGCTCCGTGGGTTCCCTGATTTGCAAGAGTTCGTTCATCATCGTCTCGATTTCGCTAGTTCACAAATTCTGCGCTTTGTTTAGGGGTATGACTTGCGAATCCTCTCCTGCCTCAGTACCGGCCATGATTTCTACCTCAGTCCATCTGCAGTCTCCGCAATCTGACCATACACTTGGTTGGAAGGAATGCTGTCTGCCTGGCAATAGATGACAAGGGCCACTGGAAGAATTTATCGGATCATCGGGGACATTCCGTAGTCCAAAGTTGGATGGAACGTTAAACTCAAGGATGTTCATGAAATCCGGAACTGAGGGCCAGTTGTATTGTGCGTCTTGCCCTTCAATACATGCTCTGCCGAGGAATATCTGCGCAATCTCAGCGGTGGAATTTGATGGATCACTTTCGCAACAACCTCTACGCATTGGACTTCGATGGCGTACTGTGTGACAGCTGTGGTGAAAGCTCCAAGTCGGCCATAAAGGTGAGCAGTACCGGACCTGTCATTTGTGCGATCTGCATGCTCGTACGAGATACAATCTTCTGCCTCAAATTTTCAGCCTTAATTCTGCAAATGCTGCTTGATCTGAGTGTCGTGTTAGAATCTTCGCCCCACCAGTCTATAGCAGGTAACTGAGATAGACGTAAGTCTCTGAATTGAATTGACTCTTCTTTACTTTTTAGATTTAAAACAGTTTTATCATTCGGTAGATATCTGCTGCGAATTGAACTTCGAACTTGGTAAGTTTCCAGTCGGGTATGACTCTGTGGATTCGCAGGCTGCGAAAGAGCGATGGCCGGAGCTTTTCGTCGGGGTAGATGCTGAGACGGAGGCATGGATTCTGGACAGCATGTATATTGTAAGATTCTGAAGCAGTTCCCGCTAGGAAGCTCCGCTGTTCTGCTTGGTGGTCAAGAGAAACTGCGCTTTAGTTAGTTCAGTTGGAGTCCTGTCTGACCTTGAGTGACTCTTGGTGCTAAGCAGGTGCGCCCAGTAGTGGAGACCGGGTATGAAAACCTGCTGCTCGTGCGACTCCTTTTGGAGATCAGGCGCCCTCAAGAACAGAATTCAGCCGTGAGGATGCTAAGAAGATTACACCCCCAGTCCAGGCACACGTGAATTCAGTTGTGAAGTCGCTCGATACTGGCATTCACTTCGATGGAGTCGTCTCAGTTTAGGGTTTCTCCAAGCACAGTACTTACGCTTGACCGTGCTTTGAATATCAAACAATAGCAGCCTTATAATTGTCAGGAATCCAATGTACTTACAGCCGATGTACTTATGAATTCAGGTGAGTGAGGGCCTCACTGTCGAGGGCATCCTGGAATCATGGCCCACAATCAAGCCTCAGATCCAGAAGCATTGGAATGAAACTGACAGGGAGGTACTGGTGGAGCTGTTCGGGCGAGTAAGGGACGATTGGATTGCAAATAATCAAGTCGAATGGATCAAAGCCAATAGGTACCAGACCTCTCTAACATGCCTCGTTCTGGAGTTTTTCTTGATATAGAGAGGTTCTCAGTCCGTGGGCACTGGGAATAGGATTTTTGTAAATTATTATTTTACTTCTGTTCACAGTGGATAGTCAAGTTTTAGCTCGAATGAAAAGTGCAGAAATCTGCATGGGCTCCTGAATGAGTGCGTCATGTTGCCCACCTTACAGGTTTTACCCAGGAACAGCAGACACTCTGAAATTTGCAAGTTCAACCTTGTACATTGTTACAACCAAGCAGGTACAGATATAGTTCCTTCGCGTCCCGTAGACTAGCTGTTTCGGCTGTTTAGATTTGGATATTCTGACAGGTGAAGCTCATGACTACTATGCAGCACACCCGCAGTCACTCAGTCACTCAGTCATGTGAACTCTTGGGGTTATCAGCAATGATTTTAGCTGAGTAGCTATGAAGCGTTTTAATCGTCTAGCAGCCAGGATTCTTCATCCAGATATATAAGCAGCGCCCATCCTGTTTTATATGCAGCCATTACAGTGTTCTTCAGTATGAATTTTTCTTGGACATCTAATTATGCTAACCCCCGTCTTCGGGGCCAGACCTCTGCGGTTGTTAATCATGGAATCTGTTGCTGTTTGTTCTTGTCCAAAGGCAAGATTTGCTCAGTTGCTGCTTAAGGAGATAGCTGGAGTAGAAATTCCGCCCGATCGCATTTACGGACTAGGATCTGGGTAAGTTCATCCAGCCCACTCAACAAACGTACTCGTCTAGATATGCTGCAAACTTGTCATGGATGGGGAAGATACAAAGCAAACATCGGAATTCCCATCCAGTTGAAGTCAGCTCATATTCTCGTCTGGCTGCATGTGTCTTTGCAACTGTTACTGCACGACTTGAGAGTCCTTCTGTTCTGAAACTTAATTATAGCGTTGCATTCTACTTTGCCTGAGAACTGGCCAACCTTTGCAGACCCAAAACCGAAGTTTTGAAGAAACTACAAAGCCTTCCCCAACATCAAGGGATGACACTACAGTAAGTTTCTCGTCCAGACACATATACACACACAGGCGTCTTTCGTATCAAACGCATAGTAACGTACAAGTTATGGTGTTCTGAGTTTGTCATCGCTGAGACTGCTAGCGTTCTAGTCCAGGCGGGTGGGTCTGGAACAGTTACCTTCTTTTTTCATTTCCATGGCTAGCAATTACTGTTCGATTTCAAACCTTTACTGGCATAGCTAAGCTCAGAGCACGTGCACTGCAGTTTTGTCGAGGATCGGCTTGCTACTCTCCGAAATGTCATTAAGGACCCAGACCTGGACAAGTGGAACTTGTATCTCGGTGTGTATGTCCAAACCTTTCTATATGTGAGATTTCCCAGTCCCTTTAGAGTTCGAGCTAATGACCACGTCTAGGGACTCTACGGAGAGCACCCCCGTGCTTTATACGGTTTCATGAGGTGGAGACAGACAGCTGTTCATCATTGGGATCTAAGATCGGCTCTACTAACACACAATCCGCTCGTTTGGTTTGATCAGCCACATGGGGCTACAACACCGAGGGCGAAAGATTAGCAGCTGCTGCAGTGCCCCGAATACGAGTCCTTGACATACCCGACTTTTGTGCCAATCTGAAGTGATACGACTTCAGCCACCACAGACAGCGAGCGAGCTGCTTGTGTACCGTACTCCTACTGTAGTTCGCCAGGGCTCCTGCGTTTGCTGTGAAGATCAGATAGTACTAACTGCGTTGGTACGGTACGGTACAATACAGTACGGTAGTCTTCCATGTCACAACGTCCATCCGACCACATGTGCCGTAACGTTGTACGTTGAAGTGGACGTGGTTTTCACGGTTGATTCCAGTCGTTGCGTCGCATACAGTTTAGTTCTGAGTCTCGATTAAATTACTTGTTAAGCAAGAGGCCAGAACCATCCGAACTTGGCCCGAAAATTATTTCTGTGTTCTGCTTAGTTCTCCGAATGTGGTGTCACCAAGTTTATATATGGGAAGGAATTCGGACCCCATGCAAATTTTGCTGAATTTCGGACTTGTACCCAGTTGATAAGAAGATCCCCTTGGGGCGCCGATAATTTCTGGTTGGTTGGCCGATTAAACTTCTCCGCGCAAGTTGGAGTTGAAATGGAAAGTTACTAAGCAGTTTTTCTTCACCGGAAGTTTGTTCGAATGTGAAAAGTTAGCATGAGACTTAAACTCAACACCCCGTGATTCAGATACTTACCTTTAACCATTAGGCAACTCTTTTCAGTGGTTAAAATTAAATAGTTATTGAACTTGATAAACCACTCTTTAGTCACGGTTTTAAATAAAAAATGTGATATGTTCAAGATAGGGATTGGGTTCTGGTTGGAGGAACTGAGAAGCCGTTGTTTATGTTCGATCTAGGTTTGTAGAATTGTTATGCTACTGTTAAAAGCTCGCTTTTGGTTTGACAGATCACATTTAAGAGGGAGAAAGATAGGTAATGAAAAGAAGAGACAGCGCTTAACGTCAAACCATGACAATTGCGTTAACATTCAAAATGTCTTTATGGTTCATTTTGAATAGCCAGGGTTTTGATTTTTGTGATAAACTATACTCTCCCCAGAAATTAGTAGTTTATTTAAGTAAACCTTTAAACCCTGGGTATGAGTATAAAAGCATGAAAGAGAATATTCTCTTTTCTCGTAGCAATGTTCTTGGAGTCTAAAGAAAACAATTTCTTTGCTCCAAGAAACCAGAAATCTTCATCAAATTTCTCTTTCAATACTAAATAGTTTATTTTTGGATGAATCATAACTTGTAGAGCTAGTCAAACTAACTTCACAGATTCCAAGTTGGGATTAAAAAGTAATAACCAGAAATTTTATGCATAATGATTAAATTTCTCAACTCTGTGCAAGCAAACTCTCAAAATAATGCCTTCTGGGTTACCAGGAGCACTTGTAGTCATACCGGGGTTTACGAGGTTTATATATTACATATGGGATGGACGATTGACATGTCCCTATATCTACTTTGGTGGGCACCCCACCTCCTGCCTATGGATAATAGGCAGGAGGTAAATTAATCTAGAGATTTTCTAGTGATTTGAGTCATCTTCAATAATCCCATGTCAACAGGCACTAGTCACGTGGGTGGTCTTATCAGTGTACATGCATCCCAAATGAGTGTATGAGCAAAGACACACAAAAAGACAACCAGAATTATAATCTTCAGATTATCCCACATGGTTCGCTGTACATCTTGACTTTGGCGAAAACTTTTTTGAAAAAAAGTAGAAATAAGTCTGCAGTAAGCAAACATGCACGATGTTTTCTTACCGCACACATTGCGCATTGCAGAGCACAGTTGATATAATGTTTAATTTTTAAATTTAAACTATTAAATTGAAATAGTTCTAATCTGAATGCAACACATGGACTCTGCGAAGAATGTAAACCTGTAAGTTTGAAACACGAATCCTTTTACTTATCCTTTTACTTGTGTTTATAAGTAAAACACACGTCCCCTTTAATAATAAAACAACTAATATTATAATACACATAAATTTATGAGCAAACTCTTCTAAGAGAAAAGAATAGGTAATATAATACCTTTTCCATCTGAACGTGGAGGTGATTATGCAGGATTGCCTACATACAGTGTAAACTGTATGTTGAATTACACAAGTTCGAAGAGAGTCTATTTCACCCCGTGAGGGTTATATACAATAGAGGTTGTCAATCAGATACATAGTAGACATGAATATTTTTTCTTTTCATTCTCTTTGGAAGAGGAGGAATATGCATGTGGTTCAATTTATTACCTAATCTTTCTGTTGAGAAGAGTTAGATAATAAATTAAATCTTTCATTAATTTCATGATAATTTACTTATAACCTCCAGCATTTATACTGTTGGTAGTGTGTTTGTGTTTCCTTACATTATGGGTTATGTCGGTATCTTTCTGCACGTCTAGTAATTAGTAATTATATAATATTATATAATATGATAATATTAATTATTTAATAAAATAATAATTGTTATCCAGATTTATTGAACTTGTGGTCTTGTTAACAGATTGTCGTCACTGTAATTTCCTTGGAGAGGGATTTTTAAAGAGTGTCTAGACTATTGCAAAACTTGCGACGTATGTCAAGCATTTGCTCTGAAGTCTACTAGAACACCTCCGTTAAGACCAATTTCCGTGTTAGGACCATTTGAGAAGTGGGGTATTGACTTTGTAGGTCTTCTTAATAAGACACCTCGAGACAATAGATACATTGTAGTCGCCACTGACTATTGTACCAAGTGGGTAGAGATTAGACCTTTGAGAGACACTAATGAAACAAAAGTCGGTAGATTCGTATGGGAGAAGATCATCACGAGATTTGGATGTCCGTTAGAGTTGGTCTCAGATAGAGGAGGAGAGTTTGTAGGGAGCATGACTACTGCTATGCTACAACACTTTTCTATCAAGTCACGAGTAACGACCTCATACAAACCAAATGCTAATGATCTTGCGGAGAAGATCAATCTTACACTTTGTATGATGCTCGTCAAAGATGTTGGTGTTGAGACTGCGAAACATACTTGAGATAAGAGACTACATGTCATCTTATAGGAGTATCGAACGACAACAAAGACTTCTACTGGGTACTCCCCATTTTGACTGATTTACGGAGTGGAGTCCAAGTTGCCGATCCAATTCGAATTGGATACTTTTCAAACTATTCAACGAAAGTTGAAGAGATCAAGGGGAGAAGACGTGATCAGATCAAGAAGGGAGCAACTCATGGAGTTAGAAGAGACCCGAGTGATAGCAATGATCCGGATGGAACAAGCTCAAGCGTATCAAAAGAAGAGTTACGACAAACGATTGGACAAGAGGGAGGTAAAACCTTTTCAAGTCGGAGATTGGGTAATGTTATATGATGCGATCAGATTCAAGATGGCTAGGAATTTTCTTCGGAAGTTTCTTTCGAGATATTTTGGTCCTTTTGTTGTAGATAAGGTGTGGAGCAACTTCACATATGACCTTCAGGAGCTGTCGATATTTCTCTAAAATATTGATAGTCATTCGATCATACCTGGTGAATGTTGCCCGAGTACTGAGTCCGAATACTTAGACCGAAGACACCCATCGTTAGATTTAGTTGGAGATTTGTGTCTATAAGATTGTGTCAAAGCCGTTTGACTTGGAGGAAGTCTCGGGCTTTACTAAACATCGATCTCGGGCTCAAGTATGTTTGAAGGATTATTATATTCAGTGCTAATGCGAAGTTGTCCTTGTCCGTTAAGTCTTACTGTCGCTAAGTCCTACTCAACTCAAATGATCTTAATTAGACTGCTTGTGCATATTCCACTCTTCCGACTTTGGAAGAGGTGAATAATTATTATGCACGAGTGGATATACATATATATAGGGAAGCTATCCACCCATTTGAAGAACATAGTTTCTCATGAGCATGCTACAAGTGGATGAAGGACCAAACGATGATTATTATGCAGCCTTAAGTGACTTCCACATGATCTATGAGCCAAAGGATCCAGAAAAAAAGTCCACGTAACAAAAAATCATCACTTTCATTCATCCACTACAACATACTTGTTCCCTTTCTGGAAATGAAGACGGAAAAAAATTTAGTTTTCATGTACAATGTGAGGTTGTCTTAGAACTTTTTTATTTAGAAAATTACCAAAAATGAATTGCTGTCAAATATTTGGTCACTCTTGGTATCGTGATCGCTTATATGGCTAAATAAGCATGCTCGATCAACTTCGTTGAACTTTTTCTTCCTTTTTGCTATTGAGAAAAATATAAACTTTTATGAAAATTTGCATTTATTGCAGAACTGGAGTTGCAAAAAGATCTAGACATAACCAATCTCCAATGATAACTCGTATCCAAAATTTGGAAGGTTGTTATCTTACCGACAAAGTGACCTCCGTAAACAATTCAGTTGTGAAACTCGTGCATTAGCTTGAACGCCTCCTTCTGACCAACTGCTCTCCTTAGTAATCCATCTGCTCCTTGATGAAATAGAATTCCTTCCACCATGGTCTAAGGTTTGCATCTCTTGATCAACACGTTGCGTTCTCGGGTATACATATCTTCTGGAAAAGAGTCATTTGCAAAGAAACTCCAGATTTCCTTGTACTCATCCGGTATTTCCTCAATGCTTGTGATGGTCATCAGATGCTCGTCTGGAAATGAATCATCAAACGGTTCTTCTCCCTCATCATCGTAAGCCCTCGATAAAAGATCAGCATTCGCATGCTTTTTCTTTGGTCTATCTTCGATCACGTAATCGTATTCTGTTAGAAGGATCTTCCAACGGGCAATACGACCTTCGGCATTAAGCTTATTAAAGATATACTTTAAAGCCTTGTGATCTGTGACTATGGAAAATTTCTCTCCTAGCAAGTAGTGTCGAAATTTCTTCAATCCAAAGATCACCGCTATTCCTTCTCGTTCAGTCACGGAGTAATTCTTCTCCGCTGGAACCATCTGCCTACTAGCATAAGCTATAGGATGATCATGCCCATCTCCATCTAACTGACTTAATGTACATCTGATTGCTACATTGGAGGTATCCGTATACAGAATAAATGCTTTACTCCACTCAGGTTTAGCAAGTATAGGAGTTGCCACCAATGCCTTTTCCAGCTCCTCAAATGCTTCCTTTGCCTTCTGATCATGCACTATCAAGTCAAAATTAACTCCCTTCTTCATGTACATAGTTAAAGCTATTGCTTTGTTTGAGAAGGAGAAGATAAACCTACGATAATATCCAACCATGCCAAGAAACTGTCTCAACTTTGTCAAGTTGATCGGAAATGGAAGATCCACAATCTTCTTCACCTTCTCAGGATCAACCGCAATCCCATTCTTGGAAATGATGTGTCCTAACAATAGACCTTCTTCGCAACCAAAGATGCACTTCTCTGGATTTTGAGAAGCGTTGGCTTGCTCCAACCGCTGCAAAACTTTGATCACATGATCAAAGTGGTCCTCCATGCTTTCGTACACACAGAAATCATCAATGAAATCACGAACAAACTTCCCTATGAATGGTTCAAACACCTTGTTCATGAACCTCTAAAACGTGATCGGAGCATTACACAGTCCGAATGGCATCATCCGAAATGCAAATGTTCCCCAAGGAGTTGTGAAAGTAGTCAACTGCTAGTACTCCTGTGCTATCTTGATCTGGTTATACCCACTATAACCATCACCAAAGTTGTACCACTCATGACCAGCAACTTCTTCCAAAATCTCATCTATAAATGATAGAGGATAATAATCCTTCTTGGTAACTGCATTCAGTTTCTTATAGTCTATGCACACTCGCAGCTTACCATTCTTCTTCTTGACAATCACAATGGGTGAAACCCGTTCTGAGTTCTCCACCTCGTAGATGAAACTCGCCTCCTTTAACTTGTCTATCTCCTCCTTGATCATCATTGCTGTTGTAGAATTGATCCTTCTCTGCTTCTGTCGAACTGGTCTTGCGTTCTCCTCCAATTCGATTCGATGAGTTCTAGAGTCACCTCCTTCAAATCCTTGTAACTGAAAGCAAACAAATGGATATTTCTGAAATATATCTAGGAATCTACTTCTCTCATCTTGAGTGACATTGATACCAAACTTCAGGATAGAGAGTCTTCTCACGATCTCCGTCTCACTCAATTCCTCTTTGTCAAGGTCTTTCTCCACTGCTGGTCGAGGCAACAAGTCAATAGCACTAAGCTGATGTAATGATTCATCTCGACCAAATCCTTCGTCCTCAGACGAGGATTCTTGATCGTAAGAATCTCTGGTATCTACTTCTGAGACACTCTGATCATCCTCCGTATCAGATTCTCAGTAGTCACTAGTGGGTCTATCAGAGTCAGAAGTCACAACTCCAACACTCGAGAGAGGTACTATCACTCTATGATCTCTAGGCCCAGTTCGTAAGTATCCCTTGTGCCACCTATCAGTGGTGCGCACAGTTCTCAACCAAGGCCTACCTAGGAGTAAATCATAACTAGAGTCCTTTAACACTTGAAAGGACATCAATGTTTGAACTCTCATCACAGACACAACCACCTTCTCTAACACACCAAGAGGTCTTACCCGTTGCTTGTTAGCCATTCTCACGACAATGCTAGCCGGGCGAGTTGGTTCCATCCCCAACCTTTTTCTTCATCAACCTCTTCGATATGGCATTTACAGCCGACCCTCCATCCACCAACACGTCAGAGACGTTGTCGTGATGTGAATCATTTCACATAGTGAATGATTCATCTCTCTGCTAAGAGTTAGTCTCTCTGAGTGAAATTAAGACGTCAGAGAAGTCGATTCTATAGGTTGTGGACAGCAACGACTACGGGTTACGCTTCTACTCCGACACTTGGGAGTTAGTAGCGATAGAAGTTAGCTTGATGTTACTCCTAGTCCTTCATGCATATATTAACACCGTTGTGTTATACGTTTTAAGTCCTAGTAGACTAATAGTATGCTAGTTATCTTGCTCAAGCATTTGTGCGCTTGTGCAAGTGACTTCTTATTTGTCTACGATGTTCAATGTACATAACTTAGATTTATCATGTTGATAAGCTCATGGGTTGTACTTACGTGTTGCCCATGCACGCTTTTTAGCTGGTTTAAGTTTACTTTCAGGGCTGCGTGTCATTTTAGGTAGTTTGAGATTTACGTTGGTACTTTAAGGAACTTGATGTGGTAGCCTATGAGTGGAATTAAGTTACCACATGGTTTAAGGCTCAAAAGGACAACCAAGTGGAGCTATGAACTCCTATTGGTCCATTTTTGTCTTTTGTTAAACTCTAAATTTAGAAACAGAGATCTAAAGGAGAGTTCGAGCATTTGATGAGGACATTGCAAAATTTGAGAGCACATGAAGATAGAGCTCGTCGTGCAAAGCACTGTCAGTGAAATTCTTGATCGATTTGGATCAATAAACAAGGAGTTATGCCAATTTGAAGTTCGAGTTGAGTCAGAATTGCATCACTTTTGTTGGATTTGGGGTTTTCAGTGTCAATTGCAGCAGAATCGAGGAAATCGTTTCAAACCTTCGTGGTTGCGTTTACTGTCAGCGGGGCTACGACTGTCCAAAACATTTCAAGTCATTTGAGTGAGTGAGTAATTCAGGGCGGCCGCTGAAGCAAAGGGGGTCTGAAAAGCTCTCAATCTAGAGCAGCAACTTCAGAGAACGAGATCTGGAGAACGGTGTACAATCAGGAGTCCCCACTTCACAGGGGTGTTTAGCATCCTGTAGACTCCAAATCCTGTAAGAATCTTTGAAAGTGATACAGCTAATTTTCTGTTGTAGGTCGAAATAGCTGTCTGAGTACCAACAATTGCCACAATATCTTTGCCCAGAACTTTTCTGTCCATATCTCGGTGCCAGAATTTGATCTCAAGCTGAAACTTCGTGCCTGTGCTCAGTGGGGCCTCTTTTACATGTAAGAGAAGTTTAGAAGTCTAAACCTTCACATATTTCTCAATCTTGAGTGTCAAATATCGCTGTCTGATCTTATCATTGCTAGTTTAAGCCTGAACTTTGCTTCCTGAACATATCAGAAGAGCCAAGAGACATGTATGAGTGTTTTTCAGTGTCACCTTGTAACCTAAAGCCTATCCTTTGAGTAAACCAATCACAGCTAGAAGTCTAGTGCTTCTCTGAGTAACATATCTGTAGTGACGTAGGATTGCTCCTTTTGCCCATTTAGTATACAAGATATCGTTCCCACAGAGGATTTGCACAAGTAACGCTGCTCTAAGTTGTAAGATCTGTTCAAACACACAAACACACGGGTTTTGCCTAGGGATCCCGTCTTCTCACAAAACCACGCGTCTTCCAGATACGCCAAAATATACTCTGGATCTAAATAAACAACTACTAACTAAAATATCACACAACTATTCACAGAGAAGCTCGGGAAGACGATCTTCCTGCTTCCAGGTTGCTTCTTCCGGTCTTCTCAGTATCGTCTTCTCGAAGCGATTCTCGTCTTCTGGGGGTTCAGCTCGTCTTCTCACACCTCCAGAATATTGTCCTGCTTCGCAGAAGTCGACTAGCACGGCTGTTACACCTTACTCTCACACTCACATTACAACGGGTTAGATCAATCACAGGGTGTATGCCCCCTGTAGCCTTCCTAGGCTTTTGCCTACGAAAAGGGTCTTCCTGCAGCACTACAACGACATTCACCTTCACGGAAGCTCAATAGAAGTCTCGGAAGCTCACTAGAAGAAGGTAAGAAGATGGGGAAGATGAGAGAAGATGGGGAAGAAGAGAAAGTTCAAACAAGAGAAAACAAGATGAAAAGGAGAAATTAAGATTTCGACAGGCTTCTAGTCCGGATCCTGACTAACACGCCATCCCTGCTTGTAATAGTTTGGGGAGGAAGACAACAAACATGTGTACAGTTGCACCGTCTTCTTCTTGAGGATGTCATCTTCTGCTGTGGGAAGAAGACTTCTTTCTTCTTCACTTCGCTGCTCTGACTACTCTGTCTTCTGGGATCTCTTACCCATAAGACCTTCCGTACGCAGATCCTAAGTGCTCTATTGGACGAGCCAAGCTACACTTCCACAACTGTTGACAGTCACTGCCACTCAAGGAGAACACTTCCCATGCACAATTGGGAGCGAATTCCAGGAAATCCACCACCCAGAAGACACGAATTAAGCTTCTGCACTCAAATCAGCAATCCATTCCCCGAGAAGAAGGTACATAGGTGTTGAGAAGCTCACTCCCTCTACTGTCTGTCCCTACTCCTCGACTGATGGGACTGCACGAGGATGCCGTTCCCTGCTCCTAGACTGTCCACTACTCATCTACATCTCCGAATCGCTGCTGGCGGTAAGAGAAGGCAGACTTCTTCCTGCGTTATCCCCCTATTCCAACATCGAGTGTAGTGTACACTATAATGTCTATCATGTGTCTGGGTGTGCTCTCCGTCTGCACCGTCAAATCGATGTGTGTGTGTGTGCAGAGCCTACAGAACCCCCATTTCTTACTCTTCGATCCTACTTATGTCGCTGCCATGAGAATCAGAGGAGACGACCACCAGGGAGAGAGAGGCGCTGACAGGAGGTTGTCACCCCACATGCAAGCGGTTCCCCTTCCAGCTTTAGTCATTTGCCTTGTTGCTCCTACGGTACCTATGCTCCCACATGGTATCCTAACTAATTTTACACTGAAAAAATGCCACCCTTAAGATAGCATATTTGGTCCTACTAAATCTGGAATAGTCAACTTTGGTTACTATCTACTCTGATTGCTCGGAGGCCTGATCTGCCTCTATCGGAGCTCCTAACGCGGCTTTTGATAAGCTAGAAAGCCCTGCAGTTACCTCGGGTGTCACTGAGGTGGCTTCCTCCTCATCGTTCTTCGCTGGCCCTGCTGTCGCTGCTGTTGCGTCTTCCTCAGCTTCGGCTTCTGCTTCGGAAGACATAAGCGTCTTCTGGGAAGCGGAGTCGACCGGTGCTTCTTCGCTCTTTTGGAGCATCAGCTCGGTACTAGGGAGCATGGCGACCTCATAAGAGTCCGGGGAAGTCGCTTCCTCCACGCGAAATACATGGGAAGACGGCTCGTCTTCCTGTCTTCCAGAAGACATCTTGTCTTCCGGAGCGTCTTCCGGAGTCTTCTCGGCTTCCAACGCTGTCACTACCAAGTGCACAGCGAGGTCGAACTCCTCCTTCTCCATTCCGGATCCAGTAGATGGTGCTGGAGCTTGAGAAGATGCAGTTGCAGATATCGGAAGCGAGAGAAGACCATAAAGTGTCTTCACTCCCTCTATCTACCGATCCAAGTATCTGAACATGCTCTCCCTGCATTCCACCAACATTGTCTTGGACTCGCTGTCCCATCCTCTAGCCAAGATAAGTAACTTCCTACCTGCGGTGAAGTTGAACTTCTTCCGAAGCGCTTCCACCGGCTGTGCTAGCATCTCCTGTGCACGAGCCTCCGCTGCTTCCCGCTGCGTCTTCTCAACTGCAACTCGCGCTTCTGCGGCTTCTTGCTGCTTCGGCCATGTCCTCTTCTCCTCTGCGAGGGCGGTGATCTTCTCTCGCACTCGGAGGACCTCCTGATCGCGCTGCTGTACACGCGCCTGCATCTCCTGGTTGCTCTTCCGAAGTTGCACCAGCTCCTTGGCAGAAGCGGCTGCTTCCGCCTTGTATATGGCTGCGAGCTTCTCCATGGTGCGGAGACTAGCTTCCAGCGACTCCGTCTTCTTCTGGTCTTCTTCCTGTCGCAGCAAGGTGCGCAGACCGAATCCAGGTTGCAAGGGCCTCTCTTGTACCTTCGCTCTCTTCTCCAGCAACTCCATAGCTGGCTGGATCTCCTTGTGGAAGAAGGCGCTGAACTCTTCTAGTCTTCTTCTTGCGGAAGACAAGTTCATCTACCACTACTCGCTCTGAGGTGTCGATCTTGTCTTCCAGAGGCAAGGATGCCTCTTCCACCACAATGGCCTTCATCTTCTACGCACGAGAAGAAGCTACTCTTCTCATCTTCCGGGGTGGAAGATCACTCATGGCAGGAGCGGTTCTCTTCACTGCGCTTCCCCGCATCCCAGTAGGAGTATCCCTTCTTCTCTTGTCTTCTGGAGTCTTCGGAAGACTCCCAGGTGTTGCAAAAGCGATCTTCTGCTCCGATCGGGTACTCAGTAGTTCTTCTTCCGAGTCGGACTCTGATCCTGAATGAATGAGAGAGGTGGGCTTCTTAGGTACACTTCTAGGACCCATCTTCCTCGGTGGCGTGGCGTCTTCTGACCCACTAGACTCGTCTTCCCTCACCAGAAGCGTCTTCTGGTGAGAGCCGGACCTCAGCTGTGGCATCAGAGTGGGAGAGGGAGTTGCGGCTGCTGCTCGGTCATCGTCTTCCGAGGTCTCCTCCTTCACCTCCTGTTGCCCTGTTGGCCCATACTCCGCCAGCTGATCTCCCCTAAGATCTCCCATGGCTACGTACAAGTAGCTGAGGAAATGTGTCAAGTGTCCTCCCGCCGGGGTACCCAAGTACGCTAGCTCCGCCTGTACATAGTTGTGGACGTATGCGCTCCAGTAGATGGGCACTCTTTTATCCCACCACTGCTTCCAGGAACTCTACGTCCTGATCTCCCAGGTACCTCGTCTTCTGCGCTTTCCCCTTGGAAAAGAGGTGCAGAAACAGCTTCGCCAGAAGTCGCTTCGTCGGCTCTCGGTAAGATTCGATCTTCCACCCATTCCTACCCTGCATGTCTTCCACAAAGAGACAAGTGGTGCTCCCAGGCACATGCCACGTACTCACGACCCTGGGCAAAATCTTCTTCTCAAACCAATACCTTCGGTCCTCGGATTCTGACTTGTGGAAAGCCCTGCGCCACCAATCTTTAGTACTAGAAGATGGTCTTCCTCGAGCTACTCCTGCCTTCGCAAGTACACGCTTGCGAGGTGGTAACGCTGCCCACACTTCCTCCAGAAGTCCCTGGTCTGCGAGGTTCCAATCCCATAGGAAGAAATCGAGACCCAACTCCTTGAGGAAGGGTGTGGCCTCGGCCAACTCCGCTGCTGGTAACACCAACCCTCGAGGATGCATCGTCATACTGGAAGATCTGTTGCACTAAGCCACAAGCACCTACTATGAGCTGAAGGCTCAGTCCTTCCCAAGTGCCCATAGTCTAGCTTCTACTTCTCAAAAGATGAAACTAGTCTTCCAGAAGACAGCTACTCCGTCTTCCAAGATTCTAACAGTACTTCCTAGATAGCTCTCGTCTTCTGAGCTATATCTAAACAATCCTATCTAAGCAAGGCCTCGCATGGATTACCAAGAAGACAACCCACCTTGCATTACATCCTACTTCCTATCAGAAGATACAAGATTCGCGAAACATAAAGTGCATAACAGGTTCGGAAGATGGTTGCGGGCTCCTGCGATGACAGTGGCCTCTGGGAAGACACCCGGGACAATTTTCGATTCAGTGTCTTTCTCGGAAGACCTCCCGAAGTCAGGCTTCCCTTCACTGATCTCATCTGTCTTCGTCTTCCTACGCGCAACCTATCCTCACAACAGACTCAAGACAATTGCACTCTGTTCTTCTGACTTCTTACCTCTCATACGCACTCAGAAGAAGCTTGCTGCTCGATGGGAAGACATGACCCTCGATCATTCTCTCCAGATTCTGCCAGCAAGTCTTCTCACGACTCTCTCCTAAGTTTGGGAAGAAGAAGGAATGGCTACTATGGGTCGGACAGAAGAGACTCGAAATGGACCCTCACGTCTTCTCGCTCATTTTGCCAGCCTTTCAGTCTTCTAATCTCTCTAAGAAGATGTGGAGTTGAGAAGCTTGGAAGACCGGGAGGCACAAGTCTAGTTCCCGACGTCCAACTTCTTGAAATAACAAAAGAACTCACCACACCACTCAGGATTCGTACCAAGCTTCTCTTAACACAAAAGCAACACAAATCCACTCTTGATACGAATTGGTCATAGTCGACTTCCGAAGACAGTCTTCCGAAGACAGTCAAGTTTCAAAAGCGTCTTCCGAAGATGTTCCAATCTTCCGAAGCGTCTTTTGTTCAAGGTTTCGGTGGTAGAGGGGTAGTAGGGTAGGGAAATTGATAGCTGGGATCATCAATTTGGGGACGATGGGTAGGGAAGCTCGAATTGAACTCAGGAAGAAGTAGGAAGATGCCTGACAGAAATTGGGCAGCGCTTCCGCACCCAATGTCACAATGGGAAAAATGAGAATGGGAGGTAATCGATCAGGCTGTCTGCAACCAACAGGGGAAGCGCGGGGGACACCAAACAGAGACGAGAAGCAGTGGGAAGGGAGAAGAACATGGGAAGAACCTCTACAGTCTTCTGTCTGCTTCCCGAGTTGTCTTCGACCTTTCGCGCGCTTCTGGCTCTGGTCCTAGCTCCAATGCGACTCCACACGGCTGCTTCCACTGTCAATTTCTGACCACGCCTCAATTCCACCTTCGATTCTACTCAGCTACCCTCCAATGTCAGCTTTCCGGGAGCTCACAGAAAAACGCATTCGCTTCCTGCCTTCTGTGCTTCAGCAATTCGGTCTCGCCCTCCTCCTAGCTGCTAACTGGTCCTCACCTCGCTCGATTTCACCTCGCTCGATTTCCTCACTCGAAGCTCACCCTCTGAAATCGATCTCCTCAAGAAGTGCTTGCTGCGGGAAGTTGGAATGCGCTAATGCGCTTCCTGCACATCTTTCCGCAGATTAGGGGTTTCGACCCTAGGTGACTTAGTCGACCTACCTACCACCTTGGTGTTACCTAGTAGGTACACCTACTCCTTTACCTGGAAATTCATGGTTAGGCCTTCGCTATCGTTGTCTTCCGGAAGATGGATGTCTTCCGCCGTCTTCCCGTCTTCCGTGGTCTTCTCGTCTTCCGAAGACGCAACTGAGAAGACGCTTCCCGGAAGACGGTCGTCTTCCGAAGAAGTCAACTTCTTATTAAAAAGCTCATAGGATCATCTTCCTTCTAAGGAAGCAGTAATCTTAAGTAACAACGCTTCTTCAGTTATACAAACAAGTTTATTAATCTTAAAAATTTCAAAAATTTGTGAATCTTGTAATTTGTGGGCACCACAATATCACAGCCTTCACAGTCATAACACAGTCAGAAGGTTCCGCCCTTCTCAAGAAAACTCTCACCTCGACAACGTAGTGACCATTCAATCGGACTTCAATCTTTGAAAGCTCTAGTGCATACCTCTGAAGCATGCACATCCACCACACCAACTCCCACAGACTTTGATGTCTTGCTCTTGGGTTTCTTCTTCTTGCTTCTCTTAGAACTCAATCCTCCTCTGAGTTCCCTTCGTAAACTAGGGTTGAGTGCGATCAGTTGCCCAACCATGATGTTGGCTTTCTGAGCACCCACATCTTCAACCACATCATATCTCGCTTGAGAAGATGAAATGGTGAAATCCGCCATCCTCAACTTCCTTCTTGGTTCCCTTGGTGCACTCGAAATACTTGATGACTCCTCCATGAAAACTGGTTCATCAGAAAATCGAGTTCATTTTCTTTCTTGAGCTAAAAGCTCCACCCGTGCATGAGATGAGTTCGAGCTCTCTCCCTTCTCATAGATGGGATCTCGCACTACATCGATAGTAGTCACTCCCTTGTCTCGTGCTTGTGATGGATTTCCTCCACCATCATTCATTCTGACAGCTTCAGTACCCCTTGCTCCGTTGTTAAGACAGTTTCGTTGAAAATGAGAACCTCCACAAGTCCAGCATGTGATTCCTCTAAAGTTACCTTGGTTGCCTCTAAAGTTACCTTGATTTTCTCGGTTGGGGTTGTTCTCGTAACCTCTTTGACCTCCTCCTCCATCTTGTTCCTTCATTCTCGTAACTGCACCACGTTTATCTTGAGATCCGCAAGAGTATCGGTGATGCTCTTCAACTCAGCATGGAAATCAGAGGTGGCAGTAGACATCGCTGTAGGGACAAATGATCTTGACATCATTATTGGAGTAGGAGATGACGTTGAAGCGATCACCAATTGTGATGGTGCAGATGCTATCGTTGTGGTTAAACCAAGAGTCGGAGTCGACACCAGAGCGACATGTTGAGATTGGATGATATTTTCTTCATCCAAACTCTCTTCCATATTCGTCGCGATCTTGATGACCTCCGCTTTGGTTGTTGGCTTCTCGTACCTCACTTGGGTTCGAATTGAAGGTCTCAATCCTCCCACTAAGTTCTTGGTCAGCACTGCTCGAATCCCCATCATGATTAGCTTCCACGTTGTCTCCACTTTTTCGTAGAACCGTTCAAAACCGTTGCTCCAACTTATCCACCCTTTCGACATACTGTCGCTCCGTTGCTTCAAATGAGTAAGCTCCACCATAAGCTTCTCTTAACTCTCTTCTGGAAGAAACTCTTCGATGAGTGCGTTACTCAACGTCTCTCATGTGTCTTCAACTGCACCAGGTGTCTTGTTCTTCACTCGGTCTTCATACCACGTAAGAGCAAAATCTTCTAGAAACTCTGGCAATAATAACACCCATTCTTCTTTCCTTCTCACGTTGTTTTCGATGCAATCTCTTTTGAAGTCTCGAATAAATCATTGTCCTTCCCATGAAACACTGGTAGCTTTCTTATCTTGTAACTACTCTTTCTACTCTTCTAATCGTCGTGCAATAACTACTCGCTAAAAGAGTTTGAACATCACCAATTCCATTCACGAATAATCTACCATAGGTAAAATAAAAAAAATGGTTGTAACAACACCTCTTGTGCTATCTCTTCTCCCAAGGTAATCATGAGCCTGAGTCACATCACCGCCTTCTCCACCATCCGAATGACGATCTCCATCACAACTCAGCCGAGTCCTCTTTTCAAGTCGATAACTTCTCCGTCTCAGCTCTTTGAGTCTCATCCACTTTCTCGACTACTGACGTAAGTAGGATGGCCATATCGACGCACTTGTATCCTCTTGATAGATCACCCACTCCACAACTTGGACAAGGATCTTCTCCTAGAAGATGAATCGGCGGTGGTGACGATGGACCCACTCGAAGACTTAAATCAGTAAACTCTTGCTTCCCTTTGGCTCTCTCGGTTCTGATTCTAGTTGGACAATTCACTACTTTATGTCCCAACCCTCTGCAGAAATAACACCACAAGTCGGTTTCTACTCTTCTCCTCGGAGATTCTACTTGAGATTTTGTACTAGTGTTCTCGAACTCAACGATAATCTCTTTCGAGCTCTCTCTGACACTTACTATGACATCTAAACTTTGAGGAAGGTTTCTAAGTCTAACTTTCCAATCTTTTGAACTTCCACTCATGTTGCGCCTTCTCAACCATTAAGTGGATAAAATATCTTTGAGGAAAATAATTCTACATCACTTTCTTACTCTTTCGAGCTTTATACTGAAAATCGTGTATTATACATGCTATACACGAAATAAAATCCAATTTAAGAGTCTAAGATAATATCATCAAGACCATCGTCTGTACTAATCCTAGCAGACATCTTAAAGTCACTCTTGTAAGGATCACACTCTACTTCGCCAGGAGCATTCATGGCCTCCTCAGTGAATGATGCTTTCAACTCAATCTTCTTCATATCTGCGCCAATGTATCAGAAGCTTCTTGATATAGAGCAAAAAGGGCACCCCAACTGCAATAGATGCGTGTTCGCAACTCCTCTATACTTAACTTTGGCTTCTCCGTCTCCGTTCGAACTCCCAAACGTCTCTTCTTCAACCTCGGCACTCGAACTGGATTCCCCATGAAGTATTTTCAAGATCTCCTTGTATGCCGAACTGTATATCTCTTAGTCGGTAAGAGATCTCTCCAAGATTTTTGTGGTCTCCAGTAGCTCAACCTCCAAGTTACTAAATCATGAAGTTTCAACAGAAATTTCTCTAATCAGAAGAGATGGTGCTGACTGTACAAATTTTCAGAGAATTGAAATTTGTATATTTTTACTTCCCTCATGGTTGTCAATCCCTTCCACTTTGAAAAATTCTATCTCTCTCTCCAAAGATCATCTTCTCATGATTTTTGTTTCCTCTAATAGCTTATCAGCCAAACTGAAATATTGGAAACTTTTCATAGGAAAATAAAATTCACAGAAAATCTGACAATGACTGTAAAAATTTTCCAGAAAGCAGAATTCCTCAACTCTCGTGAATAAACCCCCTCAACTTTGAAAATTCATAGCTCTCTCTCTAGACCACCTTTTCCCATGATTTCTTTTGTCCTAGATAGGTTATCAGCCAATCTAGAATACTGGAAAGTATCACAGGAGAATAAAAAACACAGAAAATCTGACAGCGAGTGTATAAATTTTCCATAGAGTTGAATTCTTAAACTCTGAAATTTTTCTCCTCTAATAACTTCTCTCTCCTCCTTTTCTACAATTCTTGTTTCATTCTTTTTCAACTCTCCTCAAACACTTTCTAAGTGAACAAGATGTAAAGAATGACCTCGAACGCGTCGTAGATCACTATGAGATACACAAAAGGTTCTAGCGTTGCTAACATCGCGTTAGCTCTTTCTCCTCCCTACGTTCTCTCCATGCACTCTCTCATGATCTCTTTTTGTCGAATATAGAATTGAACTCTAAACATCTTTCAACGATCCCTTCAAGTGAGGTCCTGACAACGGAATCAAAAATGTAAACCCTCCGCGGTCCTATCGATCAACTACCCCCCTAATCTTTCAACCTCCACGATAGTCATCGATGAATCTGCAACCTGTCTCTCACTCACTCTGATGGCTTTGAGAGAAGCACACCATGAACTTGAAGAGAAAAATGCTAAGTTCAATCATTCACTTACCTATAAACTCATCAACTACAAATTCTCCATAAACTCATCAACTAAAATCCTCCATTCTAACGACGTCTCTCAAGTTCTCACATGCTAAAATATCCAACACTCTCTATATTACTCAAGTTGTCATTACGACAATGTGAAAACAAGGATGAGAAGCTCTTCTCTACTCCTCTATTTATACATTCTAGGTTTTTACTTTGGTACCCTCCAATAACTCAGCCGTAACTATTTTTACTGAGTGTTACTAAGATATTACTTAAGATAAAAGCATTAATCATATGGGATTTTTACCTTTTCACATGGGCTTATTCCTTCAAAGTCAACAACTTCTAGAAGGATTCTGAAATATTTTGAAGGAATCTCAAATTTCCACCCCCTCTACACTAAGACTCACTAAAAAGGAGACATGTGGAATCTCTTCTTGTTTTTAATGTCCACAGAGTCTACAACTTTAATGCAACTACTAATATCAAGTCAAAAAAGAGATAAGGGATATTTTCCACCTCCTTTCTACCTTTTAGACAAGATGACAAGATAGTAATGCTCACTCTTTAGCAAATATCTGAATTCTGTCCAAAAGTACAACTAAGTTTAACCATAACTAATTTTAACTAGTCATGACTAACTTGATATCTTCTTAAAGTACTTGGGTAGCAAATAAACATTCTCCACACTTAGCTATAACTAAACATTTTACTAATAGATAAACTTCCTATGTGTAACATAGGTCGTTACAGCACAAAGTAAACAGTGTTAAACGAAAGAGGAAAGAGTCTTTGAAGAGTTATGTCCAGAGATTTTACGAAATCTTGGATAGACTACCTACCAACGGAGCACATCCAGCTTATACACCGGCACAAGCAGTAGAGTGGTTTGTGAAGGGGTTGCCTTCAAAGCAACAAACGTGGGTTAGACGGTTTGATACGTCAACCTTGGAGCGAGCCGTTGATTCTGCTGAGAATTATGAGTCCTCAAATATCCTCAGCAGAATCAACGGACCTCAGAGTCGAGGAAGAAGAAAGATTTCAAGAAGTCCAAAAACAGTAAGAAAGAAGATAAGAAGAAGAAGAAGAAGTTGACGCGAAGAAGCAGAAAATCTTCATCCTCGGAAGAATCTTCAAAAGAGGAGTCTTCGGACGAAAGTTCAACATCGGAGGATGAATATTCTTCCTCTTCGGACGAAGAGTTTAAACGAAAGAAGAGAAAGAAGATAACAAAGTCGAGACCCTCGATGGTGAAAAGAACACCACCACCTAAAGATCACGCACTTGCACTTGATGATCTTCTCAAGAAGTTCGAGGACCTCAAGGTACAGTTGGTGAGAACATCAGAAAGACGAAAGTCACCATCTGGTTCCCATCCGAATCTGTGGTGTACTAGTTGTAGAAAACCTGGACACGCCAACACGGAATGTTTTAACACTAAACCGTCTTGCAATACACATTCAGTGGAATGGGCACCAGTATATGAGCCCAATTACTTTGTGGAATGTGAAGATGGAGTCTATGGAGTACAAGCCCAAGATGGTGCTATGGTGCCCATCAACCCCAACAATTTACATCCATTCCTCCGGTACACATCCAACGTTTTGTACCCAGACAAATGACAACTAACGTCTCTCAACGAAAGTTTGCCCCTATAGGTTACCAAGGGCCGCCAACTCTTGGTACGTCATGTTTTAATTGTGGAGCTGTTGGTCATTGGGCTCCTTCTTGTCCTCATCCAAAGAAACAAGTAGGATATATGCCACTGTATGAGAAATGTGGTAAGCCCGGACATGGAGCCATAGATTGTACGAATGAACCAGCTCAGAAGACCGGTGTGAGGTTTCAACCACCTCCCAACCAACAACGACCAGATGCAAGAGTGAACATGGTCGATTTGGTGGAAGATCTGAAGGCTTGTACTCTTTCAAAAGATGATGGATATGGTTGACCAGAAGACACAGAAATTCTGGTGAACAAAGTCGGGATGCGAAGTGTAAAGAAGATACTTCGAAAAGGAGAGACTCTGACGGAAGCCGAAGCTCAGGAAGCAAAGGACATCAAGAAGACTTAGCGGAGGAGTTGAAAAAAGAAGAAAAAGACGCACAAGATGTTGACAGAACAAGTGCGTGAACTGGCAGGGAAACGAGCAAAGTTGGATTCGGCCGAAGTTCGCAACGAAGAAGAGGGGACGAAGAAGACCTCAGCAAGACTGCCTGCTGACATTTCCGAGGAGGTGAAAGCACTACTCAGTAAAGAACTGAGTAGAGAAACAGAAGAAGAAAAACCTGACCAGGAAGGACTTGGGAGGGTGAAGACCGAAGTCATTTCATCCGAAGGCAATCGACCACCTAAACTTTGAAACCAGGTGGCTGAGAGGAAGTGACGACTCTAGGGACTTCGGCGGGACTTAGCACTCAGACGAAGAGGAAGATAGAGGAGTGCACATCGAGTGGCGTGACTTCGAGGAGAAAGAAGAAAGCGAGAAGAACGACCACGACGAATTCGGATGAAGGAGCCGAAGGCGTGAGATCTCTCGTGAAGTCTTCTTCTGTGGAGATTATTGGAATGCCGGATCTAAGAGGGGACCAAAGAGAGTCGAGTGTGAGAAGGGAACATTCGGGTGTGACAGCAGTAGAGACGGAAGTCCCTCAAGTAGAACTTCGAGCTTCGTCCAGATCAGGCGAGGCTACGACTTTGAGACCGAGCAACCCAAGTGTTGGGGAGGAGTTGAAGATGTTCGAGCAGACTCTAGAATTCCTCAGCGGTACAGCGTTGCCGATCATGACACAGTTGGACATGCAACGGCATGTCTACTAGAAAGAGACGAAAGAGTCGATATCACTGAACGATATTCTCAGCGCAGTACACTTCGGGCATCAAGGCTGGTTAGAAGAAAAGAACGCTCTGACGAAGAAGCTTGCGGACTCTTCAGAAGAAGTCAAGAAGTTAACTTCGGAGCGAGATGCTCTAGTTGTAGCAAAGGCAGAAGAGCAGACGAGGACTTCGCAAGAATTGCAAGATTGGCAAGCGAAGCTAAATCTTATGACTTCGTGCTTCCACGACTTGAAGTCCGAGAGAGATGCTATTTTGGAGCAGATGGTCACCAAGGACGAGGAGTTGACGAAGGCTCAGGAGGCGAAGGCAACAACGATCGAGAAGGTCGAAAGACTTCGTGCAAAGGTGGAAGAGATGATGACATCATATTTCACCAACGAGTTAGACCCGACGGAGAAGGAGCTCCTCACGCGGCTTAGAGACAAGATGACTGTGACACCATACCCTTCGGCGAAGAACAGAGTAGTTAGGATAACGGAGAGGATCATTCGAGATCTGAAGGAGCTTAGAGAGACAATTAAGTTAACTTTGTGGAGTATAGGTAGGACTTTCAGTTAGGTAGTGGTGAAACTTCGGTTCCGTCAAGTTAGGGGACGCGATTCAACGATCTAGATGTAATCTTTTCTTTGTAGGAAATGAGATCCGCCATCTTTGAGCGAGAGACTATATAAGTGATGCGATTCTTAGTCATTTTACCTTTTCTATGTTTTCAGTTTTTGTTAGTTAATTTTCGATTGTGCAAGATTGCGGAGTGAGAGTGTGAATGATGTGGCCGAAGGCAATTATCTACGAAGGACGCAGTTTACTGTCGCATGAGTAAATCTGATTGATGCAAACCTCCGAAGTTGACCTTCGGCGAAGAGAGTCTTCGGGCTATTTAAGTGAAAGACATTTCGAGAATCTGAGAACATATTAGTTACTGCGAAGTGGAAGAACATAAGTTAAATTGTAAGAAGAGTTCAGAACATGGTGGCTTCGTCTTAAGTCTGCCTTCTTCAAATAAGTGGGATTCTTAAGAGTGAGGATTTAGTTGAAGAACACTTCTTAGGAAGAGTAAGGGCTTATTCTTTGAGCCTTGATGCGAAGTCTGTATTCTTTTGTCTTTTCAGAAAGAAACTAGTAACATTTCAGCAGTACTTGCTATCCTCATTTGTTCATACGTTTATCTTCTCTAATCTTTTATATGTATTGTTGGAAGGGTCCCTGATCAAGAACTATTTCATTTTGTTTGTATTCGAAATGGTTTGGTTTCTTATCAGACTTAAACTCTCACTCGGATCTTATTCTATTCCGCGAGAATAACAGAAAACTATCAGAATTATCATTGTGACGTTGTAGTACTGTGTTTTGTGTAATTGTTAACTGTATCTTCGTGGGAACGATCCTTAATTTACTATTTCTGATACTTTGTGTTGTTACATGTCATCTTACTACGACGTTGTCTTGCAAGAGTAGATACAACTTCTTCCACTCTTCTCCAATCAGATGTAACTCTCTTCTTTGCTTCACGATCATCTAACATAAAATAGAGTTTATTTGCTGTGAGTTCATCCATAGTCTCCAAGAACAACATTGTCTTTCTAGCATATAGCGTCAACTTCTCTAGACCAGAAAGTTGTGAATATCTCTTATCGAACTCACGGATCAACTCATTTCAGTCCTATGGTACGCCAAGATTGATACTCTACCCAATCAAGAAATATCCTCTTAGTGACTCTATCAGAATCTTCTTCTAGAAATTCTCCCCTCAGTGTATGTTTAAAAAGAGTCCATCCTCCTAGATGTCTCCATGTATACTTCTTACTTTCTCTCTCAGTCAAGAACAACAATCAACTCAAATCTCAGAATTACCTCAACTTCAGGTGCCCTCACCAATTCTATTTCATCCACATACTCCCGCATGTACTTGATAACATCTCTATCATCAAATCATCCACATCGACCAACAATGTATGTAGAGCCTTTGTTGATTTCTACTCAGCTCCTCCAATTGTAGGTTGTTGTTGACATCAAGCACCAACGCTTGAAGAATTTGAGTTATATCAATAGTAGGTTGTGCAATTGTCACTAGAATTGCAGCAAGTAATTCTTGAGAAGCAACTTCATCTTGATCAGGAGTACCTTGAGCAGCAACTACAATCTGAACGGCAGCACGTTGATTCATCTTCCTCACTCAATTCAACAAATCTTCCAAATAATTCATCCCAAGGGCTCTTAATGAAAACACCAAATGTCATAAGGAGAGTTTTCCTTGGAGAGGATGGACCTCTTGTTTGTGATTGATCGTGCGAGTGACAAAAAGGAAAAAGAGACTGTTGTCAATATTCAAAGCTCAAATACAGTCGCTTGTAGCCACCAAGGTCAATTAGACACTCAAATCTCTGCAAATAAGTCTTCCAAGACTCATAAATCTTTATTCACGTCTCAATTTTATAGTCAATGTACTGAGCAATCATAATCTCCTCTCTTCCTCTCATGTTCACCTCGTCTTTTGAACTCTCCTGAATATCGCATGAACTCTAACACATATGTCGAATTATGTCATGCTCATACAAATAGCTATACAACATACATCGATGTCTAAACTACCAAATACATAACAAGCACATAGTGTCATACACATACACAAGTATATCACAATAATCTATCAACACATGCCAACTAGCAACAGATCACTCACGAATAAGCCAAACCCACTCTGCGCTCGTAGAGAATCTCGGTTCTACTCACTAAACGCATCTATCATAGCTAGGAGCTTGAAGGCTCAACTCAAGAAAAATGAGAGACTATAAGCTCCAACTAAAAAATACTCCTTGGTGATCTCAACCCAAGAAACTCCGCTAACGACACTAACGGCCTTAAAGGCGCTAACGACACGTGTCATTTCGCACTCGGCTGAACTAGCAACTGGCAAAAATGACATGACAATTGTCGTGCGCATACATATCGCTACACAACATATATTGATATATAAAATTTAAAATACATAACAAGCACAGAGTGTCATACACATACACAAACATACCACATTCGCCTCCCTAGATGACGATTTGGTCCCTCGAATTTCAGACAATCATCTGATCCAACTATGTGATATGCACTTTCTTCGATGCGAACATCAGGAGACTGGGTGCTACGTCGTCTCATTGTTAATCACCTGTCTGCAATCCATAGCACATGAAGGTTGAATGATCTACCTCGCTAATTGCACCGAGGACATATCTGTCACCCTTGAGAAACTATGATGAGAGATGATGTCAAACATGACATGTGTCATCCTCTTGAACAACCATCACACAACAACATAGTGGTCGCTCCACTAGCAGATCCACATAACATACACCGCAAGCCTCCATGTACAGCCGCCAAGCTTGGATCCACAAAACCTTCGGTGTTAGGAAGATGACATTACACACAATTACGCACATGATCTTTCCAACCTACGTCATCATGGCCCTCTAACACGAAAACATCAGAAGGTAACACCTCACACACTCGTAAGATAGCGTGTCCTACGATCACATCCAATGTCGTCGGTGTTGTTTGCTGCAAATACACATAATCGCCAAGGATGAAACATGTGAATCAATGATCGATAACCTTCTCCTTGATTAGTTGCATACTATGACATATCTCTATGTTAAGCAATCAATAAGTTCTGAAATACCATGGGCATAATTCACTGAAACATCTCAGCTCGTTGAGAATGTACTCTCACTCACATCACAATAGATCATGACGAATGATCGCAGATAAATCTGGTTCTCGGTCGTATAGCAAAAAGTATGCTGAGAAGGATGTCAATGATGTTTGTCAACTGAAACGATAACTCATTGTCAACCATGATAACTAAAGATCTCAGTTTTCATGATGATCTTTCTACAAGCCATACTTGCGCAATCCTCTCTTCACCGTCTGAACAACTCTTTGTGCCAAGCCATCAGCCTCAAGATGATCCCTAGACGTAGTACGGTGATCAATCAGCGCTTGGTCACACATCCTACATATGGCTCAATGGTGAAAGCCAAGGTCATTGTGATGTGCGTAGAGTATTATGACGTGTTGGTTAGTGGAGCGGTGTTGTATCTCATGGATTCACGATTGACTATTGGGAGTAGATTAATCTCTTAAAGGTCAGGTTGGTGGTCTGATGAGAGACGTTTTTGTCGCTTATTAGCAGTCACCACCCTCTTTGGTCATGTTGAGCTCAATACTCTTAAACTGAAGACAACGGTCAATGTAGGTGTCGTCACGTGTAAGAAAGTCGCATCTCTAACTCTCCATCGTAGCTCGCGGTCTAGAATCCCGTACCAACACTGCACCACCTACACCTCTGTCACTCCTTGAGTAACACTGATCAACCGTCTCATGCGAGTGAACGCCTCACGTAAGTTCTCTCTAGTCCTCCACTAGAACTCCGGCAAGCTCTTGAGCTGTCAATCCTCACACCCTAATAGTTCTTCCTCAAACATTGGAAGAACTGAACCACGTGGTTAAACCCTAGTGGTGTCTCACGACCACTATCTCCAACAACTCTATCTCTAGTGACTGCACTACCAATAGGGGAGACACCTCCTCCCTCCGTTCTACCAACATCAGTCACCGCTCCAAAACTCGCTGATGTCACACCGCAAATGAACGTATCAGTAGTAATCGGCACATAGTTCAAAGATCAATATTTTCTCCACAACTCGATATCTGCATCATAGTCCCGTCTGAACTGGTGATAGTCGTCCATCGATGATCCTCCCAAGTGCTGAAACAATCCCTTCTATGTCATGAATGGAGTAAATAGCTACGGTTCTGCATCTGTTGCATATCACACCAACTGTTGAACTCTTGGATGAAATCATCCAGCTCGATGTTGCCCACTGCATCTGTGTATCACTGAGGATCTTTTGTGGTCCCATAGACTCGTCTATACCTCACACGATCGATGAGATAACAATGTGAGAAGTACCACTGACACTAGTCGAAACGGTATCTCCCGTCGTTAAAACTGATATCACTAGCTGATATCTACAACTAATCAATGTGAACCCGCCACGTACTATAGAGGAATCTCTCATGGAACCTCTTGGGAGCTCCGTGATGACAAAACCTTATGTCGACCACGGACACACCACCAACCATGAACCAATTACTCCAACTTGAGCACGGAAAACAAAATCTCGTCATCACATGTGACCACTGCTGTCGAAACTCAGCTCATACTGAGCTAACCTATCTCTTACTAAGGTGAGTGCGGACAACCTGAACTTGTCATCACCACAGACAACCTCTCACGATCTGCTGGTCCGCAACTCCAACCTCACTATCGACAACACACTGAAATAATCACTTCAGAAATCAAGCGCCAACACAAACAAACGTGATGCAAAAACAAGAAATAGAGCATGGAGGAGTTCCAACCACAAGAAGTCCAAACGACAACCCTCCATCCTCAAACATTCACAAAAGTAGAAACACATCCCCATCCGAACTGACGTCTCCTTCATCAGATAGCATATGCAAATAAATGACCACCAACGATCATAACATGTGTTTGGAGTTGCTAACTAGATGTCCAATCCTCTAGTAGCTCCAAAGATCTTCAACCATGTAGCTATACTAGCTTATACCACTCAACATCCACTACCACCATCCATGCATCCATCTTCGACATGGAGAACGGAACCTCAATTGTAGCTTCTCCTTAAGACTATGAGATCTCGCTACCACTCTCCTCAGAACGCATAGTAAGGCCTCCTATGGAATAGAAAAAATCTCTAAGTATCTATGAGCACCAAGATCTAGTGGTCTAGTGGTATAGTCCAAAACTAAGAACGGAGAAGTTAAATGCAAGCTTCAAGAATAGTGTCAAGATGGATGATCACGTTTTATGCACTCCCACACCACTGAAAACTTGTCTATCTCTCACGCGACAGCAAGCTGACTTGCTGGCTTTGCTCGACGAGACAAGACGAGATAAGACAAGATGAGACGTGCCTAGTCAACTTCGGCTCCGTCTCCGCAACTCTTGCACTCCGCTTCTCACGTCTCTGCACTCACGCACCTCTGCTCCTCAAAGCCTCTAAACGTGCTCTCCACTATGAACACATTGCATACTCTCCGCATCACAACGCTCCGCTCCGCTGGTGTAGATGAAAATCAGATGAAATCTGTCCACGGGACACCCAAAAACACACCAGAAAACATAAAAATGCAAAAAAACTGACATAAAAATCATCAAAGCCACCTTCAGGATACTAAAAACAGAATTCTGTGAGGAGAATCCATTTACTAAAATAGAATCAACTATAAATCGAGTTGACTTTTGTCGATATCCTAATTTACGTCGTGTTTTTTTTAGAAATCATTTTGTAAATTGTTATTTTTCTTCAAGACAAGAATGTCACATCCATACAAGACCCGCGCACACTTCGCGACCCTAAACAACCAACAAGACCCACTACAAACGCACAGATTTCATCAATTTTGACGTAAATCTCGATTTTGATTCCTAGCAACATAAAAAGAGCTATATTAAACTCAAACGGACTCCGTTTCAAACAATTTTGGTTGAATTGGAAGCGTCTTCCCAGCGCTCTTCTACTGCTCCTTCGTGGATCAAAACCGACCACCACAGAAAATCTGACCAGCGCTTCCGCACATCAGTCAAATGTCAAGTTTCAAGAAAACGATAAACTGTCACCAGCGACCAAAATTCGATCCGACCAGCGACCAAACCTCCACCAAATCACTTCACGAATACACCAAGTGAAGCACAAATCACCCCCACTCCACAAATTGAAGATATCATCAATATGCGACCACCCGAGGATACCACCGGCAGAAAATCCGCAACATGATTTCTCTCAGTCAAAACTTCACGAATGACTTTTCTCAAGTAATCAGAGAACACATGCATAAACACCTGCCAACCAGCAACAGATCACTCACGAATCAAGCCAAACCCATTTTGTGCTCGTAGAGAATCCAAGTTCTAGTCACTAAGCGTATCTACCATAGCTAAGAGCTTGAAGGCTCAACTCGAGAAAAGTGAGAGATTACAAGCTCCAACTTGAAATATATTCCTTGGTGATCTCAACCCAAGAAAATCTGCTAAATGACCCTAATTGCACTATTAGAACTACCGACACTAACAGTGTTAACGACGCACACCACTTCGCACTCAATCGAACTAGCTACTGACGAAAATGACATGACAATTATCTAAAAAACAAACCCTTTGCTAAGCAACCCCTAGCTAAGCTAAGGTCTTTATGTCATTATATGCACATCTACTTATCAAGCAATCCTTAGCTAAGCTGACCCCTTGCTTAATAAAAAATTCTTAGTTGGAACTTTTACGTCCTTACACGCACATCTACTTATCAAGCAGCCTCTAGCTAAGCTGACCCCTTGCTTAGTAGAAATTTTCCAACTCTTGATGCAACCTAGATTATGAGCTAAGCCATGATTTTACAACCGAAAACACAGCTACAAGACCACCTCACAAGGCTTACAACCCTCCCATAGTTGAATAGAGTACCACCTCACAAGACTTACAGCCCTCCCATAGTTGAATCGAGTATCTCTTAATCCATAATCTCAGTTGCATGCGGAGGCTTAGGTCAAGAAGCCCACGTTTAAGAAAGATATCGGTCCTCCCCCCTAGATGTGCAGGATGTAGTCGCACACCCAACATAAACTCCCATCCAAGAGACCAACATGCTCAATAAGAGCCATGAGGAACTAAGGGCTATGAGGATTTGATCCAAGGATCTCTTCTTCCTAGGTGGATGCTCCTTACACAGAGGTGGCTCCTTCTTCTGTTTGATAAAGTAATTAAACATTACATACTTCAACAAACTTGCTTTTATCTCATTTGCTAGCTTTTTACGCATTATCTTCACAGTAGATCTTCATTTTTAGTAACAAAAGAGCCGAAGCTAGACTACACAAGAACACTTACACGATGATGTCATCAGATAATGAATCAGAGTCATCAGCGAAAAATGACAAAGTTTTCTCTTTATCACTTCTTAGACTAGAAATAACGTAAACAACTACATATAATCTTATTTTGCATAAACAAAAACACATGTCTATTCTATTCAAGACGAGGTTCCACCTGGTACCTTCATAACTTCTCAGTAGTTCTTTTGAATATAAGCTAAATGACAACTTGCCTAGCTTGCTCCTACCCAAGCTCCAGAGCAGCTTCCTTTACAACTACATATACGGTGGAAAATTTTTTTTTGTTACCATCTTTCACTATACAGAAGATCGTGCAACATGACAGCGGATAATGTATTTGTGTGGAAGATCAGAGAAAAGGTAAATCACCCTCCTCCGGCAACTTGTTACCATTGCAAGCAATCTTTGGAGGAAAGACATACCTACTGCTGACTTTGCAAGGCTGTTGAGCATCCCGGATGACACCTATATGCACATTGAGAATCATTGGACTAGTATTGGTACCATGCAATGCTTTGTTACTCACATTTAACTTCTTTGGTTTAAATTTATATGTGTTGCTCAAGGTCGAGATCCCACAATAATAGACAAGTATCTTGTTACTTGATTGTTAGTCAGTTCATACAAGTGCAAAGTTCAGAGCCGGGTTGAAGGAGTACCCCAATATTTGTTTGTTGTTTGTGCCAGCAAACACTACAAGCAAGTTGCAGCTTTGCCATGTTGTGTTGGTACGTCCGTATGAGTGTGCCATCTACCGAGAATTTCAAGAGTATACGATTCATTCTTTCTGAGCAGATGGTTGTAGGCTTGGATGCCAAGTCATGTCAGTTGTCTACATTTGTCTTTGTTCCGAGGAAAGAGCTCTATAACTGGATGTGGAAAACACATTCTCATATCTTACAGAAAGATATGAGAACGTGAAAAAGAGGATGGGAGAAGATTGGCATTTTGAAAGCATAGTCTAGAGATTTTCAAAGAGATGCGGTAATTGCTAATAGCTAAGGTTCCTTGTTTGCAATGTCTGATCTACCAAGTTAAGGAAGTAGAGCCCACGGACTCCACAACTGATGAATTTTTAGACGATTTTACTGTAATTTGTTTTTGGATTCACCACAGATGGTTGATTTGGTGAATTCTGTACCTGAACAGAGTCCAAATGTAATCCAACCTGGTTTATTAAACTTCACAGGTAAACATCATGGAAAGAGAGTATACTTTTCGAAGTATGTACAAGATGAATCTGTTATTTCTCCTTACATGTAGTTCATAATCTTTAGACAGTTAAAGTTTCAGCTTTAGATCCATCGTTCACTTTTGTGTAACTGTTAGTAGGCAATCACTCACTGTTGTGGAGGTTGATCCACTTGTTCCCATTCAACATCTAGAAACTTACAATGATTCGTTGGTCTCTAGTTCAACGTTTGGAGCATGAAATATTTTTTGTAAATAAATACACTAAATGTTTCGAAAGTAAATTTGCATATTCACTTTTTATGTTAAAATTCAGATTCTGGTTCGTGAAAAACTGAAAAAAAATCTTATTTGTGCGAAGTTGAAAAGCGCTATGGTATCGATAGTCAGTTAGAGATATTACCAAGAAACATCTTTAAGAGGGGTGTGATCAAGCAAAACAAATCTAGTAAGGGTGTGATCATGTAAATTTTGTGATTGTAGCATGGAAATCTCTGGATTCTGGAATATTAATGAGGAAAGATCAGGTTGAAATCAGAAGGATAAAGGCGATCTTAAAGAAATTGAGGTGCTAATAGGGGTGTCAAAGTTAGGTAACTTTCTGAAAGGTTCTGCACCTGCGGGAAGGAGTTATGACTTCGATCAAACCTTAGAAGGTGTTTCGTGCAGACACCTCCGGAGGTACCTGTAGGCAAACGTCTGCGGGTGTTTTCTTAACGACTATTCATTTGTTTTATCCATTCATTTTTGCGGTCGGATATCTACTACGCTGAATAATTATCCTGAGTGTCAGAACTGAAAACAGTTAGTTGAAAAATTTGTGATGTCTGAGTCACAAGTACGACCTAGACTCAGTCTCGCTTCCATACAAAGTAAACTACTGCGATATTATGACTCTTTCTCTCTTCGTCGTTGAAGAATATTTATCTCTTAACTTTGACACTGTAGTGATGCAGGATTTCTCCTTTTGCCCATTTAGTATACAAGATATCGTTCCCACAGAGGATTTGCACAAGTAACGCTGCTCTAAGTTCTAAGATCTGTTCAAACACACAAACACACGGGTTTTGTCTAGAAATCCCGTCTTCTCACAAAACCACACAAAACTACACGTCTTCCAGACACGTCAAATGGTGCTCTGGAACTAAACAAACAACTACCAATTACAATATCACACAACTATTCACAGAGAAGCTCAGGAAGACGATCTTCCTGCTTCCAGGTTGCTTCTTCCGGTCTTCTCGATACCGTCTTCCCGAAGCGATTCTCGTCTTCTGGGAGTTCAACTCGTCTTCTCATACCTCCAGAAGGCTGTCCTGCTTCGCAGAAGTCGACTAGCAACGGTCGTTACACATTATTCTCACACTCACATTCCAACGGGTTAGATCAATCACAGGGTGTATGTCCCCTGTAGCCTTCCCAAGCTTCTGCCTATGGAAGTTGTCTTCCTGCAGCACTACAACGACATTCACCTTCACGGAAGCTCAATAGAAGTATCGGAAGCTCACTAGAAGAAGATAAGAAGATGGGGAAGGTGGGGGGAAGATGGGGGAGATAAGAAAATCCAAACAAGAGAAAACAAGAGGAAAAGAGGCAATTAAGATTCCGATAGGCTTCTAGTCCAGATCCTGACTAACAAGCCATCCCTGCTTGTAATAGTTTGGGGAGGAAGACAACAAACATGAGTACTGATGCACCGTCTTCTACTCGAGGATGTCGTCTTCTGTTGCGGGAAGAAGGCTTCTTTCTTCTTCACTTCGCTGCTCTGACTGCTCTGTCTTCCTGGATCCGTTACCCAGAAGACCGTTCGTACGTAGATCCCAAGTGCTCTACTGAACGAGTCAAGCTACACTTCCACAACTGCTGACAGTCACCGCCACTCAAGAAGAACACTTCCCATGCACAATTGGGAGCGAATTCAAAGAACCCACCATCCAGAAGACATGGACAAAGTCTCTGCACTCAAATCCACAATCTATTCCCCAAGAAGAAGTCACAATGGCATTAGGAAGCTCACTCCCTCTACTTCCTGCGTCTACTCCTCGACACACCAGTCTAGCTAACAGGACTGCACGAGGATGCCGTTCCCTGTTCCTTGACTGTCCACTACTTCTATCTACATCGTCGAACCACTGCTGGTGCGAGTATGCAGACCCCTCCTGTATATTCCAAGACTATTCGTATGTTTCCCACAACGGGTGTAGTGTGAAGAACTATCTATCTTGTCTCTGCTCTAATGTGTCTCGTCTGCCTGCCCATAGAATCGAAGTGTATGTTCAGTTACTACAGAATTCTACAGAACTGGCAGAACCGGCAGAGCTCCATTTCCTACTCTACCATCCTACTTAACCATATGCGTCGAGAGCCAAGGGAGGCGACCACCAGGGAGAGAGAGAGGTGCTGACAAGAGGTTGTCACCTCACATGCATGCGGTCCCTCTTCCCAATTAGCCCTCCACTGTGTTACTCCTACGCTACCTATGCTGCCACATGGAGTCCTAACTATTTTTACAAAGAAAACTGCCACCCTTAAGATAGCATGTCCGATCCTACTAAATCTGGAAGTGTCGATTGAGTTTGCTAACTACTCTGATTGCTCGGTGGCAATCTCTACATGATCTGCTCCTACTGGAGCTACTACCTCGACTTCTGATGGGCTGGGAAGCCCTGCACTTACCTCGAGTACCACTGAGGTAGCTTCCCTCTCCTCGCTCTTCGCTGGTCCTGCGGTGTCTGCGGCTGCGTCTTCCTCGGCTTCGGCTTCGGAAGACAGAATGGTCTTCTGGGAAGACGAGTCGAATGGTGCGTTTTCGGTCTTCTGAGGCACAGATGCAGTACTAGGGACCATGGCGACCTCATAGGGGTCCGGGGAAGTCGCTTCCTCCACGCGGAATACCTGAGAAGACGGCTCGTCTTCCTGTCTTCCAGAAGACATCATGTCTTCCGGGGCGTCTTCTGGAGTCTTCTCGTCTTCCAATGATGTCACCACCAAGTGTAGAGCGAGATCGAACTCCTCCTTCTCCATTCCGGATCCAATCGATGGTGCTGGAGCGTGGGAAGATGCGGTTGCAGGTGTCGGAAGTGAGGGAAGATCATAAAGTGTCTTCACTCCTTCTATCTGTCTTTCCAAGTACCTGAACATACTCTCCCGGCATTCCACCAACATCGCTCTGGACTCGCTGTCCCATCCTCTAGCTAAGGTAAGTAACTTCCTACCCGCGGTGTAGTTGAACTTCTTCCGAAGCGCTTCCACCGACTGTGCCAACATCTTCTGTGCACGGGCCTCTGCTGCTTCCCTCTGCGTCTTCTCCACTGCAGCTTGCGCTTCTGCGGCTTCTCGCTGCGCCTTCCAAGTGGTCTGTTCTTCTGCGAGGGCAGTGATCTTCTCCCGCACTCGGAGAACTTCCTGATCGCGCTGCTGTACTCGCGCCTGCAACTCCTGGTTGCTCTTCCGAAGTTGCATCGATTCCTTGACAGAGGCGGCGGCTTCCGCCTTGTACCTGGCTGCAAGCTTCTCCGTGGTGCAGAGACTAGCTTCCAGCGACTCCGTCTTCTGCTGGCTGTCTTCCTGTCGCAGCAAGGTGCGCAGGCCGAATCCAGGCTGTAAGGGCTTCTCCTGTGCCCTCGCTCTCCTCTCCAGCAACTCCATAGCGGGCTGGATCTCCTTCTGGAAGTAGGCACTGAACTCCTCCAGTCGTCTTCCTGCGGAAGACAAGTTCATCTCCACCACTCGCTCCATGGTGTCGACTTCGTCTTCCAGAGGCAAGGAAGCCTCTTCCGCTACTACGGCCTTCATCTTCTGCGCACGAGAAGAAGGTACTCTTCTCATCTTCCGGGGTGGAAGACTCCTCATGGTAGGAGCGGCTCTCTTCCTTGCGCTTCCTCGCATCGCAGCAGGAGCGCCCATCCATCCTTCGTCTTCTGGAGTCTTCGGAAGACTCCCAGGTGTTACAGAAGCTGTCTTCTGCTCCGATCGGGTACTCAGCAGCTCTACCTCCGAGTCCGACTCCGATCCTGAATGAATGAGGGAGATGGGTGTCCTCGGTACACTTCTGGAACCCATCTTCCTCAGTGGCGTGGCGTCTTCCGACCCACTAGACTCATCTTCTCTCACCAGAAGCGTCTTCTGGTGAGAGCCGGGCCTCAGCTGTGGCATCAGAGTGGGAGGGGGCGTTGCTGCTGCCTCTCGGTCACGTCTTCCGAGGTCTCCTCCTTCACCTCCTGTCGCTCTGTTGGTCCATACACTGCCAGCTGATCTTCCCTAAGATCCCCCATGGCTACATACAAGTAGCAGAAGAAGGGCGTCAAGTGTCCTCCCGTCGGGGTACCCAAGTATGCTAGCTCCGTCTGTACATAGTTGTGGATGTACGCGCCCCAGTAGATTGGCACTCTGTCATCCGACACTGATTCCAGGAACTCCACGTCCTGATCTCCTAAGTACCTCGTCTTCTGCGCTTTCCCCTTGGGAAAGAGATGCAGAAATAACTTCGCCAGGAGGCGCTTCTTCGGCTCCCGGTAAGATTCTATCTTCCAACCGTTCCTCCCCTGCCTGTCTTCCATGAAAAGGCAGGTGGTACTCCCAGGCACATGCCACGAACTCACAATCCTAGGCAAGATCTTCTTCTCGTACCAATATCCTCGGTTCTCGGACTCAGGCCTGTGAAACGCCTTACGCCACCAGTCTTCAGTCCAGGAAGACGGTCTTCCCCGAACTACTCCTGCCTTCGCAGGTACACGGTTACGTGGTGGTAACGCTGCCCACACCTCCTCCAGAAGCCCTTGATCTGCGAGGTTCCAATCCCACAGGAAGAAGTCGAGACCCAACTCCTTGAGGAAAGGAGTGGCCTCGGCCAATTCTGCCGTTGGTAACACCAAGCCTCGCGGATGCATCGACATACCTGAAGACCTGTTGCACTAAACCACAAGCACCTACTATGAGCTGAGGGCTCAGTTCTTCCCGAGTGCCCACAATCTAGCTTCTACTTCTTAGAAGACGAAACTAGTCTTCCAGAAGACAGCTACTCCGTCTTCCGGGATTCTAACAGTACTTCCTAGATAGCTCTCGTCTTCCGAGCTATATCTAAACAATCTTATCTAAGCAAGGCCTCGCATGGATTACCAAGAAGACAACCCACCTTGCATTACATCCTACTTCCTATCAGAAGATACAAGATATGCGAAAAGTAGAGTATGAGAAAGGTTCAGAAGAAGGTTGCGGGCTCCTGCGGTGACAGTGGTCTCTGGGAAGACACTCGAGACAGCTTCCGATTCAATGTCTTTCTTGGAAGACTTCCCGAAGTCAGACTTCCCTTCACTGGTCTCACCTGTCTTCATCTTCCTACACGCAATCTATCCTCACAACAGACTCAAGACATTTGCACTCTGTTCTTCTGACTTCTCACCTCTCATACGCACTCAGAAGAAGCTTGCTGCATGATGGGAAGACATGACCCTTGACCATTCTCTCCAGATTTTGTCAGCAAGACTTCTCACAACTCTCTTCTAAGTTCGGGAAGAAGAAGGAACGGCTGCTATGGATCGGACAGAAGAGACCCGAATGGACCCTCGCGTCTTCTCGCTCATTTTGCCAGCCTTCCAGTCTTCTAGTCTCTCTAGGAAGATGGGGAGTTGAGAAGCTTGGAAGACCGGGAGGCACAGGCCTAGTTCCCGACTTCCAACTTCTCGAAATAACACAACAACTCACCACTCCACTCAGGATTCGTACCAAGTCTCTCTAAACACAAAAGCAAAGCAAATCCACTCTTGATACGAATTGTGTTCAATCGACTTCCGAAGACAGTCTTCCGAAGACAGTCAAGTTCAAGAAGCGTCTTAAGAAGATGTTCCCATCTTCCGAATCGTCTTCTATTTCAAGTTTCGGGGGTAGAGAGGTAGTAGGGTAGGGAAATTGATAGTTGGGGTCTCCAATTTGAAGACGAGGGGTAGGGAAGCTCGAATTGAGCTCGGGAAGAAGCAAAGAGATGTCTTGACAGAAATTGGGCAGCGCTTCCGCGCCCAATGTCTCAAATAGAAAGAATGGGGGGTGGGGGTAATCGATTAGGCTGCCTGCACACAACGAAAGGAGCGCGAGGAATACCAGACAATGACGAGAAGAAGTGGGAAAGGGAAAGAACAGGGGGAAAGAACCTCTACAGTCTTCTTCGGCTCCCCGAGTTGTCTTCAACCTTCGCGCGCTTCTGGCTCTTGTCCTAGCTTCCAATGCGACTCCTCTCGACTGCACCAGCTGTCAATTTCGGTCCACACCTTGATTCCACCTTCGCTTCTACTTGCCACTCTCCACTGTCAACTTCTCGAAAGCTCCAAAGAAACGCCTTCGCTTTCTCTGCTGTTTGTGCTCCCGCAATTCGATCTCACTCTTCGCCTAGCTGCCAACTTACTCTCTCCTACCTCGATGTCTTACTCGATTCCTCTCTCAATGCTAGCTCACGAAGCTCACTCTCTCAATCGATCTTCTTCAAGCGCTGTGCTGCGGGAAGTTGGAAGGTGCCTAATGTGTTTCCTCACGCATCTTCCTCGCAGATTAGGGGTTCTCGACCTTGGGTGTCTTCCTGACCTACCTACCTATTCGGTGCGCCCCAGTAGGTACACCTACTGTCTTACCCGAAAACTCGTAGTTGGTCCTTCGCGGTCGCTGTCTTCTGGAAGACAGGTGTCTTCCGCCGTCTTCTCATCTTCCGCCGTCTTCCCGTCTTCTGAAGACGCAACTGGGAAGACGATCTTCCGAAGACGGTCGTCTTCTGAAGAAGTCAACTTCTTATTACAAACAGCTCTTAAGATCATCTTCCTGTTAAGGAAGACGTAACCTTAAGTAACAACGCTTCTTCAGTTATACAAACAAGTTATTATTCTTAAAAATTTAAAAAATTCGTGCATCCTGTAATTTGTGGGCACCACAGACACCCCTAATACATCTAAAGTTGCAATAGGATTAATAACTGAGATACTGCTAACACAAAAGACCTGAGAATCACGACGAAACAATCCGTGTAATGCTTATGTAAATAAGTAACTAGAACCACAACTTGCAGGGAAGGATACGCCAAAAAGATAAAGATATCCTCGTTGGTACCAAGAGGATATCTTTATCTGGAGGTGAAGTGCATGAAATGCTCGCCAGACATGGAGTGAAAGACGATTTGGAACGCCATTTCACCGACTACGGTAACCGGTAGTTGCCCTCCTCACCTCGAGCTCGACGGTTGTTGCTGTGTTAATGACCCAGTGACATCACTGGACTCACGATGCAACTTCGTAATCATGATCAGCTAACCGCGTAAGGTAGCAACTCAGTCTGCCAGCTTCGGGCAAACTTACAGTAGGTTGTAGGTTCCCCCGGTCGGAAAATATTTACATTCTAGCTACCACTGTTTAGCCTTTTCATCACTTAGACAATAATTAGCGTTACTACTGTGGCACCCCTGACTTCCCTGATACATTATAAATCGTTCATTTTGCTAGATGTCCATATGATCTGAATAAAACATAAATTTTATAGAAGCATTTATATATTATAATTAACATCCAGTGGTTACAGTCGAGAATGTGAATCGTTCCTATAGTACCACCTTTGCCTGTGAAAATACGTGCTGGTTTTGAAAACTTGCCCAGCTTTCTAGTAGACACTGACATCATAATACCATTTCTACGTACGACAAAGAACGATCACTTATCTTGAGCAGTCAAGGAAAGAAAAGGATAAGCTTCAAGCTAAGCATGTTTATCAAGAATTAATTAATTCTTGATAAACTCACAGATATGCCGGCTGATATGGATCCATTGCAACTCCCCTTCATCGTTAGAAAATAGTAGAAATAAAGAAAAAATTAATATCAATTTGAATGTGGTTTAATCTGGAACTGAATTTTGCTAGATAATGGTTTAATTCTGCAGACCTTTAGCTATTATAGCTGTGTTGAAGTAAAACATAATGTTTCCTTAATTCGAAGGTGGACCTAGTAGTGCAGATAAGTTCTAAAGTTAAATTAATAGGTGATAATGCTAAAATAATAATAATAATAACGTGCACGAGATGTACGTTGTCTGGATTCAACGTAATTCGAAAATTCATTATCATTTTAGAATAATGTAACCAAAGGAAGGAAATGATAAGGAAAGAGCAATAACTTTTATATAAAACCATGATATGTTCCTAGTAGAAACAATTATAGAAGCTCTACTCTCTTATTACAGGTCTCGGCAAAAGACAAAGAAATACATTAAGTAGATCAATTGCAAACCATATCAATGAATAAGTTTAACATGTCTTATACCTTACTAATGTCCCATCAAAACGAATGTATCTTTTCCACATAATTATGTTAATTAATATTATATGCTTAAAACTCTCCAATTTTCCCAAAACTTCAAATCCAGTGTCTAGAAACCCCTTAGCACAAGAAAATAAATCTTCCAATTCTCACCAATTTCTTTTATATAATACTAATTTCTAAAAGACAGAATTGTCCCTTCACCTACCAGAACTAGAAGAACCTAGATATTGTTGCAAAACTGAGAACTGTACTCTCTCAGAATATAGAACTTTATCTCCCACAACAGAATACTACCAGCCTATTAGAATTGATAACAGATCAGCATGTTAAAATTAATCAGAAAGAGAACTTAACAGAAATATTCCGAGATGAAATGTGCACAGCTTTACTTAGACTTCAGAACTGATACAGACAGAAAGGACCTCCGACTCATACCACTCTACAGAGAATTTGGATTAATATACTAATGATACATAACTGCTGTCACCTCAAAGTGACTTACCTAACTGCTATCACAGTGCTTCTCACGTCAAAGTCATGTCACAAGTCACCTCTTCCTTTTTTTTCTTTTGTTCTTTTATCTTCCGCAGAGTTTTGATGTGACTCTCTAATGATATTTAACAGATATGCACGGCTAGCATTATATTAGTACGACTCGATAGCATGTGAAATGCAAACTGCGGTAAGACCCATTCAGGTCTCATAACATCGTCAATAGATCTATTATTATAGTCTCAAAGTTATTTATCTAATGTTATTGATAAGCTAACGTTGGATTTTTCTCTCATGTAACTTTTAATTTGTTGTGACCCAAATACTGGATTCAGTATGAACTTTTCAGTATCCACGTCAACTAAATAATAACATTAAATTTTAACTAATAACCCAAACAAAGTGAGCACTAATTACAATAGAATAATGTTCACTAGTTATTCCAGAATCTGATGCTCTTAAACGTGAAAATTTCCAGAGGTTATTTGTAGTGCTTGAAAATCCCACCAATATCTGTAGGTCAAAATTTGACTCAAAAACAATATTTAAACATTTTGATTTTGATTTTGATTTTTAATGAAAAATTCGTTTGGTTGCCAAAGATATTTTATTACTCTAAAATAAAATATTTTATTTGCACAATTTAAAGAGACGTATAAAATTAAAAATTATATCTCACGCAGCATCTTTTAAAATAACTGCTTGACATTGTTTTTGTACCTACTACTAAAACAAATGAACTTCAATTTCTTGATATAACCATGCAAGCAAACATGAAAATATTTGAACTTTTCTGAATTTTCTGTCTAATATTATTATTATCACATAAAATGACACGCATCATATTTAGTATAGTACATTTATTATGGAATGCAGAAACTGGAAACACATGATAAGAAACAAAAATTGTGTCTATAAGGGCTTGCGAAGATATACTCTCCATGTTTGCTCTCGGGTGTCATTCTTTCACTAACCTTGGTTAACACTTGCGATCTAATTATAAGTTCATCCAATATTTTATAATAAAAATTTAAAATTTAAAATTATACATTAAATTTCTAGGAGTTTTTGTCATTATTATTATTATTATTATTATTATATTGAAAATATAATAATAAATTTTACATATCAGTATTATGTATGTAAGAATTATCTATTTTTAATAAAATTTTATGTATAAAGAACTTAAAATTTAATTTAAATTCATATGTGAATTAATGATACTGGATTTATACAGTATTTATATCAGTGGTGATATATGTATGATGTATAAGACAACCCATTTAAAAGATATTCCCTGTATAAATCTGACTTATACTATGAAATCTACTATCAAAATAACAAAACTATTTCATTAAGTCACATTTGATCCTCAAATTTAAGTCTAGTGACCCTCGAGATTATTCGCATGGATGGATCTGACCATCCATGTTAACTAGTTTGCAAGTCACTGAGTGGTAGTTTAGTGTTACTGGAATACGTAAAACCAGTTAATACTATGCGAGTATAAGGAGAACCAATATTCAAATGAAAAATGCACTACACGAGATTAGAGAATTGGTAGCATTATCAAGTTTAACTTCACATTTTAAAATTTTGTATAATTTACTATGAAAACGTGAAGTTTCATGATGGCTTTTGAGTAAATTATCGTTAGAAAATGCTACTCAAGATTGGGGAAATTCATAAAATTATCGTTAAATGTTATAATGTTTATCATGAGAAGTTCGAGAAGTTGAACTTGATAAGCTTTTGGTATGATCTTCATCATGATTCCACAGGAGTTGACGGTGATGAAATATTACAAAAAAGTCATTTTGCCATCACATAACTAACATTTGCATCAAACTGCATGGAAGATTCTCCACATAAAAGATTATCTCCTTATTCGCACAGAATATGACAGATAATGACCGTTCATGAACAGCTCAAAAGAAAGGAAAATAACTAATCTTGGAAGTTCTTCCTTTCACACTTGCATCTTTTCACTATGTGTTACTTTTTATGCATTTCTAGCTCAATCTGAAATGACAAGTACAGGTCAATAATCAACTATCCAAAGTCCTTCTTTCTTCATACTCCAAGTCAACATTTTCTGGAATTTAAAGTATAGATTTAAACGGAAGTTACAGAACTGATATCAAATTTAGATAATCTTGATTAGTTTTTTAGAGAATATAACTGCTGAAGGGTGAAGGGCTCCGAATCACATGTATATTGTTTGGAGGTGTATGGAGGAGGTGAATATGATATGCAGGCTCTCGGAGGAGGTGAATATGATACGCGGGTGCTCATATGCAGAAAGCACCTGCATATCATATTCACCTCTTTTATCGAAATATTCAGTTAAGTATTAAATTAAACTCTAATAAATTAGTGTATGAATGACTACAGCTTGCCGCACTTGTACTTCCTCAAGTGCGGGAGTCAAGACTTAGATTTATCTTTTGTTCTCGTCTTGTTTTCAAACATAGGTTAATAATTATATTATAAAAATTTCGATTATTTTTATACTTAATATATATTATTTATTTAATATTTATTTATTTCCTCGATAACAATAAGCGAACAAAATCACATAAGTTATATTTGTTCTGATGGGTGCTTGCCAATCCCTCCCTTCGGGGAGGGTGGGGGGCCGGGCCGGTACGTTCTTCATTTCTCTAATCGAGAAATGCAAGCAAGCCCTCCCTCAGGTGGTCAGTTCTGCTGCAGAGTCCACGATGAAGAGTCTGCCTGGTAGCGTGAACGGACAGGAAAGAGCATGCAGGCGACATGCGAGAGCGAAAGTGCGAGCGTTGCTCTAATTATCAGGCACAGACGTAATAGTCGCATAGGAACTCCAGTAGCCCCACACGGCTAAATCTTTTGTGGGCCTTGCTCGATTTTCCAAGGTCATCACGTGGATGTGAGTGTCCCCATGCAACCTCCGTTGGTCCTAATGCACCAGCGACACAAGTCCGCATCGTCAGGAGAAGACCAAACTATCCACGATATGTCTCTCCCTTTGATCATGACACCACATTCCTCCCGTATCATCAAAGATTCAGTAATCCTGCTAATTAGTAAGTCTGCAGTCATTAAGTGTAGATCAGAAAAGTGTCCCAGAACAGTGTCTTAAACTCGAGGTTGAAGACCTTTCCACCTTCGAATATCTCAAATAGCTGGTCTACTGCAACAGATACACAGCGCTCTCACACCACAAGTCTGCTGTGTCATGATCATCTGACTACAGCTAAATTCGCTAAAGTTCGAGAACGAATGCCCACGCCCAGGTCGCTTTTAGTTTAAAACTCTGTATCTCCGCAAACGCTAGTCGTCTGGAAGTTCTCCTCACCTTCAGTTCAGGTAGAGAAACAAATTTTCGGAGCCCTTCACCCTCAGTAACAGGACTAAATTCGCTGAAGTTCAATCCGTGAGTTGAGCGTTTATGTTATTCGGACTAATACTTTCTGCCGAATATTTTGTTACTTCGAATCATCATATGACAATGTACATGGATTCTTGTATATCGTTTAGTCCAAGTAACAATCATAGTATGAAAGTATCGTGAACTGTTATTCGTCACAAATCACGAACATCATCCTGCATACAACGTTTCTCACTAAGCGGGAAAAGACGAACATATACCTGAAGACACTTAAAAGATAACTCCTCCATGAAAAACAGCTCCAGTAATTTCTGACAATAATCAGCTACCTATGCAAACGTGTAACTCTGAGACCACGCCAGTAATGAACATTTGTTGCTCAAAGGTGTACTGGCATTTCGTTTCGATATGTGCATTAAGATTTTCTTCCACTACTGTTGCAACGAGAGCGAATGCCCACGCCCAGGTCGCTTTTAGTTAAAAACTCTGTATCTCCGCCAACGCTTGTCGTCTGAAAGTTCTCACCTTCACTTCAGGTAGAGAAACAGATTCTCGGGGACCTTCACCCTCAGTGACTGGATACTGGACTGGTACTGCTCCGGCCCAAAAGAACCCACGGAAAGTTTGATTACACTTATCCGAGATGATGGACTACGCTGGGGATCTGTACAACACTGGCACAGAGGTACAAGCCAATCACCTTGAGGTGAAACAGGTATTTATAAAGCACAGTCTGAAAAGTCGAAAACTTGAAATTTATACAGAGGTAAACGAGTGTATCACCGTAAGGTGAAAGAGTGTTTCACTCTTACTGATACTACCGCAGCCTCGCTTATGCTGGGGTTTTACAGAAAAACTGGCTGAAAGTTCAAAAACTGGGAAGTCTATAAGTCTATACAGAAGTAAAAAGCTTTCACCGCGAAGTGACTGAAGGCTTTTTACGCATGCTAGATACTACCGCAGCCTCGCTTGGGCAAATAACTTCGCCGATTAAAGTCGACAGGATCGTCATAATCATCGACTGCGCTTCTTCTCTAGGAACGGAAGCAAAAAGGGTCTCTTCCATCGGCCAAATTAAGCGTCCTACTGTACACACTAGTCTCCGTGCCTGCTGCTACTTCTCTCTTCTTCTGCTGCTGCTGGAGAACTTCCGGCCATCAGTCGCAGCGCTGATGCTTCTCATCGATCGGGAACCCTGACCGATTGCTCAAGCGGACCCAGGATGCATGACGACCTTGATGCAACCGTCCGCTTTCTCGTTGAACGTCTTGTACATCTCAGGAGCCTTCTCCAGCGGTGGCTGGTGGGTGATAACGAGCGATGGACACAACTTCCCTTCCTGGACGAGCGACAGAAGGTGTTTCCAGTACTTCTGGACTGGTGTCTGGCCTCCACGCATCGTCTGGCTTTTCTCCATAAAGCCGCCGATGTTTAGGTGATTAGCGAATCCGCCGTACGCGCCGATGACAGAAATGCGGCCGCCCTTGCGAACGTTGAATATCACATCGTTCAAGATCTCTGGAGTATCGGTTTCCAGCATTGTCATCAACTGCACTTTGTGAATCAACGAACTCGCGTAGTGCATTCCCACAGCGTCGATGCCGACATCAGGTCCGTTAGGTGCAATTTTGCGCAGTTCGTCGTATACTTTCTGTTCCTTGTAATTGATCGTGTGAATCCCGCCTAGTTTGTCTTTGGCGAAGTCCAGTCGATACTTGACGCTATCGATCAAGACAACCTCCTTCGCCCCGCGAAGTTGGGCGCAGTGCGCCGAGAGGATACCTACCGGACCAGCGCCCCAAATAGCCACCACATCTCCTTGTCCCACCTCTCCGAGCTCATTCGCATGCCATGCTGTGGGCAAAATGTCCGACAGAAGAACCACCTTCTCGTCCGGCATGTCATCAGGAATCTTTAACGTGTTAAAATCGGCTGAAGAATAAGAGAAACCCTATCAGTATCAGCAGATCATACCGAGCCCCAAACTTTCCAGTCCATGAAAACAGAAACTCCAGACTTCCAAATCCTTCTAGTGCTCAAAACTTGCACCTAACCTGAACTTCTAACTGGCTTTGCCAGTTTGCATTAGGGCTGTCTTTGCCAAGCTGCAGACATTAATGCAAAATATCTTGTTCAATTATGAACCAGAAAGCGTACATGAACTAGTACTACACAAATTTACAATACGGAATCTTGGGCACATACCAAGAGCTACTCGGACATATTCTGCTTGGCCACCAGGATAGCCACCAGTGAGATGTGAGTAACCGTAGAAACCGGCAGTGCGATCGCCATACATGGTCTCCACCTCCTTACTCGGATTTGTGCTACTGCAGCAAGTGTACATTTGCAGCTTGCTGCAGAAGTAGCACTCTCCACATGCAACGTCAAAGCAAGCGACTACTCTGTCACCTTTCTTCACACTCTTGACGTCCGGACCCACATCATGAACTACACCCATGAATTCGTGACCGAGAACGTCGCCTGACTCCATCCCCAGCATATTTCCCAGGTACAAGTGCAAGTCCGAACCACAAATTGCAGTGCTCGTCACCTGCAGCACAACGTCGCCGGGATCGGTAACCAGCGGCACCGGCCTCTTCGAGTTCACGCGGATATCCTTCTTTCCGTGCCATTCTACCGCCTTCATGAATCGACTTTCGTCCACCTTCGGAGTGACAGTAACCACCACACTTGGACATCTCTCCGCCATCTTGCTATTTGCCTAAGCCCAACTTATTTAGAACGCTTCTGCTGGTCACGACAACCAGTCATTTCTTGAATCAGATCAAATTTCCTCTCCACCATGCATGAAAAGCTAAAGAGCTACTTTTCCAAAACAAAACTTGCAATTCGAACACTAACCAAGAAACGGAACTCGAACTTTCCTTCGTTTACGAGGACTCATTGGGACGCTTGTTTCCACAAGAAACGGAATGAAAATTTTCCCATATATCATCACAAATCATTTCATTTTGCTTCCTATGACATTGATCACAAGAGCAGGGAGACATGCAAGATTGTCGTTACCTCAACGCTAGCTCCACTCTAACATGCAAATGCTCCCGCCACAATCCGGATCGCATTCCAACGCGCTCTGTCCTAATCACTGTCAAGGATTTTATCAAGTGAGTCCTGAGTCGAGGAGAATGAGTCCTGGAAGCGGCGGCATGTCTTCCATGTGGTTCTGCCTGCCAAATCTTTCTGTTTCCTGCTCATTGGGAGGATCTCCATGCTGTCCACAAGTGTCCAGAAACTTTTATTCCACGTGGCGAAATTCTGAAGCGAAAAAGGACCAAACAGAAAGGCGCTGATGATGAGGAAAAAGGAGCTGCGATACTGAAGAACCTGAAGAGAGACGCTGAGGAGATCGATATCGATAAGTCCGCTTGGAGCGTGACTGCCATGCCAAGGGACTAGTTTCCAGCTAACGTTTCAGACGTACAAAGTGTCACGATGTATTGCAGCAAGAACCCAACACTCATATCACCACTCCGACAAGGAAGGAGGCTCTCGCAGCCTTCTGACAAGAGGAACTAAAGAAAGAAGAAAAATATCATCAAAAGAACTAACCTAGGGACAGCCTCCCTTCTCAATATATAAGAAGAGTAAAACACATTAAGGGTTGGGTCCTTGTAAATTAGCTGTGTCTTAAGTATACTAACTATGTATATCCAGATTATACATAGTAGCTTCAGGAACTTGTACTACGTATATCAACAGTCTTCCTCAAGCTCATATCAATATCTTTAACACTTAAATATAATCTGAAAATATCAAATTTATCTCTGGATAAAAATGTGATGAATATATCAGCAATTTATTCACCTGTAGGTATATATCTCAGATCTATTTCTTCATTCAATATTTTTTCTCGAATAAAGTGATAATGAATCTCTATATGCTTAGTCTTAGCATGGAAAACAAGATTAGAAGTTAGTTTAATACTGCTGATATTGTCTGTGTGTAAAACAACAAGATCAGAAATTTTCACACCCATATCTTCCAGTAAGATGTGAAGCTAAACAGATTCGCAAGTGGCATTAGTAACACCTCTGTATTCTGCTTCAGTCGATGACAGAGCAACTGTAGGTTGCTTCTTCGATTGTCAGCTAATAGTAGAGTCGCCAAGACTAAAGATAAAACTTGACGTAGATCTTCTATCTTGAGCACTTTCTGTCCAATCTGCATCTGTAAAATCATGTAACAAGAGAGGACCACCCACTGCATAGTGAAGTCCATACTGGATTGTGAACTTCACGTATCTGTCGAACTGCATCAAGATGAGGTTTCCTAATTCCATGCATGCACTGACTAACTAGACCTACGTCATAACTTAGATCAGGTCTAGTAATAATCAAGTAGATCAGGTTGTCTACAATCTGACTATAGAAATTTGAATCTGCCAATTGTTCATCATCCTCATCATTCAACTTCAGAGAAGACGCAAGAGAAATAGAGATAGGCTTACAAGCTGTCATCCCAAACTGTTCTAGCTTATTCAGAGCATACTGTCTCTATAACAGCCATGTATCACCTCCATCCTTGATGAACTCAATAGCCAGAAAGTACTTCTGTTCATCTAGATCTTTCATATTAAACTCTCTTTTCAGCTGATCCTTCACATGCTTGATAAGGCTCTTAGAGATACCAGTGATAACAAAATCATCTACATAGATGATGATCAGTATTATGTTATCATCGATCTACAAAGAGTACAATGAAGAGTCTGAACTACACAGACGAAAGCCAAACTCTTGGAGCTTGCTTAAGTCCATACAAGGACTTTTGGAGTCTACAAACTTTATTTGGATACCTCTGGTCTTCGTATCCAAGGGGTTGCACCATGTAGACCTCCTCCTGCAAATCTCCATTCAGGAAAGCATTATTGAAGTCCTGTGAAGCCTTGATTTTTCGTTTTTGTTAATTAATTGATTAGTTGTAAAGTAAATAAGAAGAATAGGTGATAGAAGATAAAAGATATGAGTAGAATAACGTTAACTAGAAGTTTAGTGAAGAATCTCTGTTCTGGAGGAATCTATCGAATCTATGAAGACACTTAGGAGATGACTTCCTCATAGTTGAATGCCTCGGGCAAAGAGCTTTCTAACGATATGTTGTGTGAGACAAATGGACGTTGGACAACGAAGTTACAGCAGGTTGAGGATGTGACGAAGATGAAGAAGAACGACTTCGTCGTACTGCAAGCGCCGAAGAACCTCAATCAAAACTAAACAAACCTTAATTTCGGCACGTGTGGAGGAGCCATCGCGAGATATAAGTAGGAGAATTCAGGTCATTTGTCTTGTTGTCAAACATTATTTAGAGGGGCGGAGCGCAGCGCATTCCTTTATCTACGAAGTACAGTGACTTCGCCGAAGCGAGCTAGCGGCGAGGAAGCGAGTTACTGGCAAAGAAGCTGTTTTCTTTGTATCTTGTTGCAACTATCTTCGATACATGCGAGGGATGTAGACGTCCAAGCCGCCGAGGCTCCGAGCACTAGATGTTAATCGAGCGGGACTTCACCGCTATGAGAAGGAGTTGGAAAAGATGGGCTTGTCGTTCCTCTTACTTCATTGGTGGGGAATGGTTTCCTCGAAGCTGGTGCACGAATTGAAGGTGTGCAGACAGCATCCGGCGGACGAATCGTATGAGAAGTCTTGTAATTGGATCGAGGTGCACTGGTCCCACGTTTTGAGGATAGACGATGCAGACAAGGAGGGTGATCTTCTTTTCGACAGTTCTTCGGCAGCAATCTCGTCCGAAGCTGTGAAGAACTTCTCTAAGCTGTTCAAGGAAGTACCGCAGGAGAGTCATTCCTCTTCTGCGGTACTTCCCTGAAGAAGCGAGAAGTCGCTGATGCAATAATAACGATCTTTCGATCGAGGAGGACGACTAACATGTCCAACTGGCAGATCAACTTCATCGAGCAGCTCTTCATCGAGAAAAGAGCACGTTAGACGAGGATCATCCACCTCCATGTACGGAAGCTCCGGGCGGAAGAGGACATGGTCTACATCGGAGCGTTCGTCTCAATCTTCTACATGGGTATGAGACTACTATCGGATGAAGATCATAAGAGGTTAGGTTTCGACGCAGCAGCCGCAGACGACGAGTTCGAAGTTGAGCTGACTCCAGTTAGGGATATACAACTGGAGAGGTTCTTTGACGAAGTTGCCGCCGAGGATGTAGTAGCCGAAGCAACTACAAGTCAGACCGTGGCTGCAGCAGAACCCCCGAAGGAGAAGGTACCTAAGACAGTGAACTTGGACGAGGACGAAGATGTCACCGAAGTACCTCCGCCGGTAAGACGCAGTGGGAGGAAGAAGATCTTAGAGGAAACTCCGGGTCAACACAGAAGTCCCGAAAAAAGATGAAGATGACAAGGACAGTATGCGTTGAAGGTGAAGAAGCTGAGGTCGACACCGAAGAAGAGAGTACTCCTCAGGAGGAGAAGAAGAAAGAAGATACACCGAAGGCCACTACTTCTTCGTCGACAATCGAAGCGGTAGAACAACTAGGTTCTTCAGCGAAGTACATGTAGGATGTAGTCGTACCGTTGCTCTAGGCCTTAGAGAGTAACCGGGGGTCTTATGAAGAAGTCGTTGAGAAGAAGTTGAACTTGGCAGAGTTAGTTCAGACGATGCACTTCGGACGAGAGAACGAGCTACAGGAGAAAGAGAACTTACGCGCAGTAGTTCTCGAGACGAAAAAAGAAGTAGCGGCGAAGACCGAAGAAGCCAAAACCTTGACTTCGGAGCGTGAGGAGGTACTTCGTCAGAAGTTGGAGCAAGGAAAGGAACATGAGAAGGTTCTTTCTCTTGTAAAGAAGGAGTTAGATGAGATGCGTCAGCAGAGGGATCGGAACCAAGATATCGTCGTAGAGATGACCAAGGAGATTGAAAATCTGAAGCGGCGATGTGTGAAGACCGAGGAGCAGGCATCACAACTTCAGAGTAGAGTCGAGCCAACCCTGAAAAACTACTTCGCCACATATTTGGATTCTTCAGAGCTAACATTTCTTCGGCAGATTCGACAGGAGTTAGGAGCAGCAGATGTAGAAGGTTCTTCGGCAAAGAACCGAGTAGCTAGATTGGGACAGAGAGTAGTTAGAGAGCTTAGAGAGGTTAGAGCGACTGTTGAATTCTCGATTAACGAGATAGTTAGGAAGTTAACGATAGGAGCTGGTGTTGTTCCTGGTGTCGTTTCAGACACAAGACCTTCATCCGACGGACCGGATGTATACCCGACTTCTTAGGAAGAAGATCCGTCATCTTCGGAGAAATCAGTATATAAGTGTTGTGTTGTTCGTACTCAGTACCTCTATGTGTTTGTTATTTGGATTTTTTTATTTCTTGAGTTTATGAAGCCATTGTGTGTTTGTCAACTTCGGAGATTTACTTACGAAGTATCGTAGTTTGTTGTGGTAGGAATTAGTCTGGCTGCCAAAGACCTTGCTGTTTGACATCCGAAATCAGAGTAGGAGTTTGAGACGAAGTCTGAGAATAGACCAGCACATGCGAGGTTAGTTTACTACGAAGAAGTTTTTGGACAAAGTTGACTTTGGAGGAAGTTGAACCTTGTACTTCGGCGGAAGAAGAGTCTTCTTCGTCAGAGTTTTCCGAGAGCAGTAGTAGTAGAAATAACTTAGTGTGAAGATACTTAGCATTTATGATGTTAGAGGCTACTTAGTAGCACTTCAGCAGTACTTCTTTGTTGTGACATTTACCTCCGTGGCTCTATTTCTCTGTTGTTTATCTTTTCTTGAGGTCCCTGACCTGTTTAGTACCTGTTATGTTATTTGTCAGGATTATCAACTCTGTCGAACCAGTGTCACAGAAGAGCGAGGAAGCGCAGGTGGACTCAGCTTCCCAGAAGACGCTTCCGTCTTCCGAAGCCGTCCTAGAAGAGCAAGCCACGAACAGAGAGGAGGAATCCATCTCAGTCACACCCGAGGTACTCGCAGGGCTTCTCATGTTATCAAAAGTCGAATTAGGAGTTCAGGTAGGAGTAGATCAGGAGAGGATCACACCCAGCGAATTAGAGTAAGCAGCAAGTTAAGAAGACAGTTGACTTGTCTAATTTTGGTAGGAGTCGAAATTTGCTATTTTAGGAAGTGATAGTTTCTCTTGTAATTTTAGCTAACTGTCCATGTGGCAGAGTAGGCAGCGCATGAGTAGAAAGTAAGTTTTTAAATCAAGGCAAGGAGCCGATTGCATGTGAGGTGGTGGCCTTCGGACAGTCCCCCATCTTCCTGATTGCAAGTTGAGGATCTCCCCTGCGTCTCAAGGTAGTAGTATAAGTTAAGATACAGAGTAGGATTTCACACACATTACTGTACGTACATTTGAGGAGACACATGTGAGAGACATTGTACACACATTACACCCAATGCTAGAGACATACGAATAGATTTGGATTACACCGGAGGGGTCTGCATCCTCGCTTCCAGCAGTGGATCGAAGATGTAGATAGAGATAATGGACAGCCTAGAGCAGGGAACGGCATCATCGTATAGTCCTGTTTCTAAGCAGGTGTGTCGAGGAGTAGGAGCAGGAAGTAGAAGGAGTGAGCTTCCCAACACCAATGTACTTTCTTCTCGAGGAATGGATTTTGGATTTGAGTGCAGAAGCTTTGTTTGTGTCTTCTGGGCAGTGGGTTTCCTCGAATTCACACCCAATTGTGCATGAGAAGCCTTCTCCTTGAATGGCAGTGATTGTTAGAAGCTGTGCAGAGTCAAAGTTTGTCTCATCCAGTGGAGCATTTAGGATCCACGTACAGACGGTCTTATGGATAAGCGATCCCAGAAGACAGAGTAGTCGAAGCAACGACAGAAGAAGAAAGAAGCCTTTTTTCCACAGCAGAAGACGACATCCTCGAGTAGAAGACTGTGTAATTGTAAGCGGATTTCTGGTCTTCTTCCCCAAATTACTACAAGCAAGGATGGCTTGTTAGTCAAGATCCGGACTAGAAGCCTGTCAGAGTCTTAATTTCTCATTTTCATCTTGTTTTCTCTTATTTGGATTTTCTCTTCTTCCTCGTCTTCTCTCATTTTCTCATCTTCCTATCTTCTTCTAGTGAGCTTCCGAGACTTCTGTTGAGCTTCCGTGAAGGTGAATGTCGTTGTAGTGTTGCAGGAAGATCGCTTTCGTAGGCAGAAGCCTGGGAAGGCTACATGGGGCTTACATCCTGTGATTGATCTAACCCCGTTGAGAATTGAAAGAGCAATGTGTGATAGACATTGGTAATTTGACTGCTACGAAGCAGGAGCAGTCTTCTAGAGGTGTGAGAAGTCGAGTTGAATTCCCAGAAGCCGAGAATTGCTTCGGGAAGACTGTCGTAGGAAGACTGGAAGCCGTAACCTGGAAATAGAAAGCGTCTTCTCAAGTTTCTCAGTACATTTCTGTGTGATATTTTAGGTGGTTGTTGTTTGTTTAGGTCTAGGGCACCTCTTGAAAGGTCTGGAAGACGTGTGGTTTCGTGAAAAGATGGGATTTCTAGATAAAACCCGTGTGTTTGTGTGTTTGAACAGATCTTAGAACTTAGAGCAGCGATACTTGTGCAAATCCTCTATGAGGACGATATCTTGTATACTAAATGGACAAAAGGAGCAATCTTACGACACTACATATAATGAGCACCATTTTTGACGCCGCTGCCGGGGATTTCATCTTAGTAACGATTGTTCTAAGCTTCCTAGATCTATGTGCCAGTAGTTAGTTTCATTCTGAACTAACTTGGATTGTAGTTGAAGTGTTGTGGGACTCTATCTTGCTAGAAGACAGGGACCGCAGCGAGAAGCTGATGAGATACATCAGAGAAGAACTGGAAGAAGCCGCGTCCTCGCTTCCAAGAGCTTCTTGGAAGACTCGATCTTGGAAGACTGCAGTGAGTGTAACATGAAGCAGGCGAAGAAGACGTTCCGAACCTGTGATATGTTGTTCAGACATCCAGTCTGCCAGATCTAGTATTAGAAGAAGAGAGACATCTCTTCTCAGCACTCTGGTGGATGCCTCCAACCAGAGGAAGAAGGAGAAGAGGCATGGGTAAAGATACTGAGTGGGTACATTCATCCCAGCGAGAGAACTAGAGAGCAGCGGGTATCCATGAGACACCAAAGAAAAGAAGAAGAGCTCAGGAAGATCCGATCAGTAGATTTAGAAGAATCTTCCATCTCGAGCATTATCTTTGGAAAAGACAAAAGCCAACTGGGTGACCACGTTTATAAAGTAGATTTTGGTATTGGTTACGCGGAAGACATCTTCCCAAGTACGGGAGAGACTTCTCAAGGAGAAGAAAGACTGGAGGGGATCGCTCCAGATATCTTAGAGGGTGGCAGCGACAGTAGCTCTGACTCAGAAGACGACATTTGTGACTCAGACAGACATGGACCTTCAAGAAGACCATCCCCACCATTTAGACCTAAGAGAGGAAGAAGTTGACAGTCGCACCAGTCGGTAGTCGGCATGGCTTCCCACACTCGGCAGAAGTACCATCCGTACGACGATGATGCTGACGATGATGACTTCATCAGGATGTTCGAGATCATCTCTCAATCGAACAAGGAAGACTCTGATGCCGACAGACTCTATGTATTTCCTAGTTTGATCGTAGGGAAGGGAAGGAAATGGATGAGTAAAGCGTTGGATGACGAGTTAGTTATGACCGCTTGGGCTACTCTGAAGGCAGCTTTTCTGAAGAGGTTCAGAGGAGTGGGCTATGACCGGATGACCCTCATAGAACTTCAGAGGCTCGAACAGAAGAAGAAAGAGACACTACGGGATTACACCGAGAGGTTTGAAGACCTCCTGGATCACATCCCTCAGAACCAAGAAAGACCCGATTATTATGCTCAGCAAGCCGTGGACTGGTACTTGGGAGGATTGTCTCAAGATATGGAATTGTACTGTAGAAGAAGAGGAGGTGATGATTTAGTAGAAGTACAAAATCATGCAGAGCAGTATGAAACCTCGAGCATCACTCGGAATATGACAAAAGACAGAAGGAAGATCTTGAAGAAGTCCAAGAAGTCGAAGAAGTCTTCTAGGAAGTCCAAGAGGAAGTCCAAGTCCACTGAAATTGATAACAGTGATTCAGAAGCATCCTCTACTTCTGAAGAGTCTATTGTCGAAAGTTCAGAATCTGAATCTGAACAAGAGAAGAAGACACGGAAGAAGAAGAAAGAGAAGACACGATCCAGGGAAGAAGTTGTATAGAAGATTCCTCAGACTCAGATCATTCAGTCTGCACCTGACCCTCGGATCGATGAAGTGTTGAAACAGTTTGTCGACCTGAAAGTTCATCTTCTGAACTAGAAGGACAAGCGGAAGCAACCTACGGCTTCCCGGTCAAACATTTGGTGCAACCTTTGCAACTCTTCCGGACTCAACTCCCTCCGGTAATTCAGCCGTAATTATTTTTACCAAGTTTTACTAAGATATTACTTAAGGTAAAAGCATTAATCACATTGGCTTCTTACCTTTTCACATGGGCTTATTCCTTCAAAGTCAACAACTTTAAGAAGGATTTTGAAATATTCTCAAGGAATCTCAAATTTCCACCCCCTCTATACTAGGACCCACTAAAAAGGAGACATGTGGAATCTCTTCTTGTTTTTAATGTCCATAAAGTCTACAACTTCAATCCAACTACTAATATCAAGTCAAAAAGAAGATAAGGGATATTTTTCACCTCCTTTTTATCTTTTAGACAAGATGACAAGAAGTTTTTCCTTTTTCCTGTGCTGTAAACCTCTTATCTCATATTTTATTTGTAGTAGTAGCCTCCTGTGGCAAATCCTATACACCTTCCATAGGATCTACTGCAGGTGGTGGAGCTGTAGAGGTAGAGGGTACATCCTCTGCATCAGAAAACCTACCAGCTGGTACAGATGGTGATGGTTCCGCTGCTCTCCTCCTCGTAACTCTCCGACGGTCACTGTCATCTGGTACCCCTACATCTAAGTCAAAAGCATCATGTCATCTTTTGTTTTCCACCATGGCATCTTGTTCACTACTCACTTTTAAAAATGCTCGAATAGAAGTTGCATCTACTGGGTCTCTTCATCATTTCAACTGAGACCTTAGCAGCTTGCTCAGTCATAGTTGGATGAGAGCGCACCTCAACTCTCCCAGTATATACATTAGCTTCTGTAGAACCCGCAGTCATCGCTGTAGTGTTCGCACCAGTAAGTGCTGGAAGCGAACTCCTCCTTCCTCCTCTTCCAAAATATGTGTTCAGGGGTTGCCTAGTGGCGATTAGATACAACCTGTTGTTCTGATAAATGACTACGTCCTCTCGCAAGACAACCGCTAAGTCTTGATAGTCTCCTCTGAGATGATTTGGGCTGTCGTACCAAATACATCTCCTGGTAAAGATTCCTCCTACAGATCGAGCACCTGGTGCGACTGATCATTGGTCTCTCCTCAAATCCATCTCAACTTTCAAATCTCTCAACTGTTGAGTGATTCTGAACGTGTTATTCTGATTTCGGTTCTCAACATGTCGTTGCTACTGTCTAGATCCTCTCTATGCTGGGATAGACACTACAGGCGCTTAGGGAACCACTACAGGTGCTTGAGGAATCAGGTATTAGGAGGAAGCTGAAAAGCTACTCTCTGTTCTGACAAGGTTTCTAGCTGCACTGTCATCCTACCACGACGTTGTCGGAGTGTGATCCGTCTACCTAAGAAAGCGTCGGGCTTCTGGCTGTGGTTGTTTACTCAAGAGGTTGGCTTTCAGGTCACAACAGGGGTCATAAACACTCACACAGTTGTATAGGATCCTCTAATATGCTCAAAAAGCAAAATTTAGGTCTAACTAGCAGTAATAAGTTTAGGCGGTGAACTTTGACACACAAAGAGAGGAAAACTATGAAGGTTTAGACTTCTAAACTTCCCCTACTTGTAAATGAGGTACTACTGGACACACACACGAAGTTTCAGCCTGAGATCAAATTCCAGCACTGAGATGTGGACAGAAAAGTTCTGAGTAAAAAAATTGCTGCAATTTTCATACCCTATCAACATTTGAAATTCATCGACCCATACGCACAAATGTTTGAACAGATAACTAGCATATTATCAGCCTACTAGGACTCAAAATAGTGTTAACACCGTATGCAAAGATGTCAAACATATACGTAGACGACTAAAAGTAATATGAGCTAACTTCTAGAACTACTAAACTCAAGTGTCGGAGTAGAAATGTAACATATAACCGTCAAGTAGCGCGACATCCACCCCCTCTGAACTTGCACATCCTCCGGTATGTGCCATCCAGATCAAGACTCTTCAGCTTCGGCTTCAAACTCATCTTCAACCTGCATTGAGTCTTCAGTTTCATCCTCTGTAAACTCTGCAACGTTCTGGCCCTCCCCTCTCTTCCTAAAGAGCTTGATTCTCTTTCCTGTGACTGGTATCTTGAGCACTGCACCATCTAACTCTCTCAAGAAGTATGTGGCATTATCATAAACTTCTAACACCACATAAGGACCAAACCATCGCTTGGAGAACTTCCTGATAGTGCTATGCTGATTATCAAGACTACTATCATAGACTAACACCCAATCACCTTCTTTAACTGGTTTGGGTCGTAATCTATGCATTCTATCAAATCTGCCTTTGTTTCTCTCTCTAGCAATCTTCAACCTTTCCACAGTTTTGGCAACATCCTCAGGCCTTCGTTCTAACTGCTGGATCCATAATGCAAGAAGATCCTCCGTACTTCTACCATCTTTCCATGGCAAAACATTCCAAGTAGGCACAACCTCCTCAATCGGCATCACAGGTTTTTGCCCTAGTATCAACTCTGCTAGTATGTAACATGTAACGGTACTACGAGTTGTACGATCTGTCCACAAAGCAAATGGTAGCAGTCTAGGCTATTCACGGATCTTACCCTTGCAAGCTTTTACCAAAGCTTTGATGATTGATGGATGACCTCTTTCGCTCTTGCCATTCCCTTCAGGATTGTAAGCAATGGTTAACGCCAACTTGATTCCTAATCGCTTCAAGAACTCAACTGCTTCTTGTGAATCCAGCTCACCTCTATCTGCAGTGATCTTTCCCACGTACCCATACCTACAAATAACATCTTCAAGTAGAAAGCGGCAGACACAAGCAATGGTCTTCGTCCTCAGGGCACAACCTTCAACTTGGTTAGATAGATCTTCTCTAGTCAAGACTAGATACCTCATTTGTCCAAGTCCAAATGGCATAGTTATCAGATCAACTACCCATTTATAATGAATGGCTAAAGGATAAGTAGGATGCAATCCATCACGATGACGTATGTTGGAATACATCTGGCAAGGTATACATGACGAAACAAACTGTACTACATCCTTATACATACCCTTCCACCAATACTTCTCCTTCATCTTGGCAAATGTAGCCCAAACTCCTCTATGACCGGCCCATAGACTCTCATGAAACTCCTTGATCAGCTGCTGCTGTAATTCCAAGTCACATACCACCCGTTGCGGTATACCTCCTTGTAGCTTAAGGCGCTTCCAGAAATGTCCTCCATGTAAAAAGTAACCATACGCTATTCTACGGATCCTGTTGAAATCTGCATCAGACCAGCCTTCTTGTCTTTCTAGTGAACTCAAATAGCGTCCAAGATCCAACCACTCGTCATCATACATAGTTTCTTCAAAAAACTCCAACGGGGTTGCAAACAGCTTCTATCTCTTCTAGCAAGAGCACTAGAATAGAACTCTGTTCCCACATCTTCCTGATCATCTATCATTTCTTTCTCATCGTAATACCTAGCCCTTGATGACATATCTGTCATAGGATTGTCCTTCTTTGCAATATGTCTAAACTCTGGGTTCAAGGACTTGATATATGTTATCCACCTCAACATAGCAATATCTGGAGTTGTATAGCTAGTGATCATTCCCAAAAGAGGTAACAATCTGTCTCCACAACGACATGTGCTCTTATCAAGTATTCCTTGTCACTCTTCATTGCAGTAACTACTCCCCATAGCTCTCTCTTGACCTGAGGGTAGTCTTTGTGCCGTGAACTTAACACCTTAGCTCCAAAATGCACCACATATCTATTTCCATCCTCGTCATTTTGTCCTACAGTCCATCCAATGCCAATAGGACTAGTATCAACAGTAAGGATAACAGATCTGTCCAACTCATATGTTACCTTCCGTAGAGTTGGTGGTGAAGACAACAGATCCTTCAACTTCCTCATAGACTCGCTTTGCTCCTCTTGCCACTGAAATCTTTGCCCCTTCCTCAACAACTTGTATAACGGATCTGCTACATGTGCAAAGTGTGGAATCCATATATGATAAAACACACATGCACCTAGAAACCTCCTCACCTCGGTAACTGACCCACATGTCTCCTTCATCCTTCGAATGGCATCAACCTTGTTTGGACAAAGTTTTCGACCATAAGATCCACATAGGTGCCCCACAATCAACACCTCTTGTTCTCCAAATACAGACTTTGCTCCTGATAAAGTCAAATGAACCTCCTCCAGTCGACTCAATATCTTATCGCAGTCAACTATATGATCTACAACAAACTTACGGCACCCTCTCTGATCCTTTACCTCATTCTTCTCCTCCTCAGCGCATCCTTTGATCGGCACATCATCAAGGAATGGCATAGTTTTTTCAGAAATGAAATCCCACAAAACTTTATTCATGCCATTCATCATATGTGCTACAGAATTGGTAGCACCTTGTGGCAAGGTGCACATCCTTAGTAACCCCAAAGGTGTCCTCATTGTAGTCAAGTCTCTACTCTTAGAGGATAACTGAAACTGATCATAACCTGAATATAAGTCTCTCATTGAATAGATAGCACGACCAGCAAAAGCCTCTGCAAACTCGTCTACAATAGGTCCTATACCCATATTCCTGATAGTCACCTTGTTAACTGGCTGCATATCTTGAATGAATCTCAAAGCTCCACTCTTCTTCGGAACAGTAAACCATCTGCTAGAGTAGGGAGCTATAGATGGTTCCAAGATACCCATCCTAGCTCATTAAGCAAGTCTATCAGCTTTGGTAGATGAGCTCTAGGTACAGGGATAGAACGTAGATTCCAAGGCACATGCGGTATAGTAAAGATTACCATAGGTGCAACTACACTTGGATCTACACATCCTACTTCATGTGACTCAAACGCAAACGCCTTACCATGTCTAGATAACATCTCTTTGAAGCTCTTCTTCTCTTGCTCAGTAAGAAATCCATCACCTCCAATCCTCAGCTCCTTCAGTGTCGTTTCTGTGAACTGGTGCCCAATTCTTCTCGTTCCTCTGAGCGTCGGTTCTCGTGCAGCTTGCTCCATCTTCTGATTGTAATCGAGTGGTAAAGGCAAAGCCACTAGTTTGACTTTCTTTGCCACTGACTTGTACTTGGTCTCCACATACACCTCTTGTCGATCTATAAACTTATCAATTACATCATAAAGCTCCTTGGAGCTCACTCTCACCACTCTATCTACATTATCTATAGAATTTTCTACTATAGATTTCAACTCCCCTATAGTATGTACCAAATACTGTTCTTCAAACACTCCAGATATGTATTCATCTCCGGCTAACTCTCCACTATCCCACAAAGACTGCTGTACATACTTCACATGTTGCCTCTCAAACCTCTTCAGATTCTCAACCTTCCTATAACACACTGATCCACATGATGTTAGTCCTAAGAAGCTAGTGAATAAAGCTTCCTACTCTACTAGATCAGGCGAGAATCCTATCTCTATTGTACCGTTGAAGTCTCGCTCTTCAATGATACTCTGCCAAAATCCCTAGACTTTCTAAACTCTTGAGTAATCTTAGGTAGTGGACGGTCCCTCAAGCTATCGCGATTTCTCTCATGTTTTGCAGCAACGGTAAAAAACTGAACAGCTCTTCTGCCATCTCTATTACGTATCCTAGCATAGGCTGAACCATCATCCATAACTCGTGTCTTCATTCTAACAGTAGTAATGTAAGGTTGCCCTAGAATGATAGGATAGGTTGACATGTCTTATACAAAGAAATTTTGAACATCACTGATGTCACCCACAGTTACCTTGATGTTGGGACAAGCACCATAGAGTTCTCCCCTCTGGTTGTTGGCAGCACGGATAAGCCATCCAAGTATCAGTCCACGGCTTGCTGAGCACAATAACCGGATTTTCTTTGGTTTTGAAGGATGTGATCCAGGAGGTCTTCAAATCTCTCGGTGTAATCTCGCAGTGTCTCTTTTTTCTTCCGTTCGAGCCTCTGAAGTTCTATGAGGGTCATCCGGTCATAGCCCACTCCTCTGCAGAAAAGCTGCCTTCAGAATAGCCCAAGCGGTCATAACTAACTCGTCATCCAACACTTTACTCATCCATTTCCTTCCATTCCTTATGATCAAACTAGGAAATACACGGAGTCTGTCGGCATCAGTGTCTTCTTTGTTGGATCGAGAGATGGTCCCGAACATCATGATGAAGTCATCCGCGTCAGCATCATCGTCGTACGGATGATACTTCTGTCGAGTGTGGGAAGCCACGTTGACTGCCGACTAGTACGACTGCCAACTTCTTCCTCTATCAGGCCCAGGTGGTGGAGATGGTCTTCTCGAAGACCCAGGTCTGTCTGAGTCACGAATGTCGTCTTCTGAGTCAGAGTTGCTGTCGCTGCCACCTTCTGAGATATCTGGAGCGATCCCTTCCAGTCTTCTTTCACCTTAAGAAGCCTCTCTCGCATTAAGAAGATGTCTTCCGTGTAACCAGAACCGAAATCTACTTTATAAACCTGGTCATCCGGTTGGCTTCTATCTTCTCCAAATATAATGCTTGAGATGGAAGGCTCTTCCAAATCTACTGATCGGATCTTCCTGAGCTCTTTTTCTTTACTTTGGTGTCTCAAGGATACCCGCTGCTCTCTAGAAGCGGTTCGCTGGAGTGAATGTACCCACTCATGGTCCTTATCCACGCGCCGTCTGCTTCTTCCTCTGGTCGGAGACATCCACCAGAGTACTGACAAGAGATGTCCCTCTTCTTCTAATACTGGATCTAGTAGACTGGAGATCTGAACAACCTGTCACAAGTTCAGAACGTCTTCTTCTCCTGCTTCATGTTGCACTTACGTAGTCTTCCAAGATCTAGTCTTCCAAGAAGCTCTTGAAAGCGGGGAAGCGGCTTCTTCCAATTCCTCTTGATATGTCTCATCAGCTTCTGGCTGTGGTTCCTGTCTTCTAACAAGATAGAGTTCCACAACACACTCAACTACAATCCAAGTTAGTCTCAGATGCGACTAACTACTGACACACAGATCCAAGAAGTTTAGAACAATCATTACTAAGATGAAATCTCCTACAGCGGCGTCAAAAATAACGAGTGCTACTATATGTAATGTCTCAGGATTTCTCCTTTAGCCCATTTAGCGTAAAAGATATCATTTTCACAGAGGATTTGCACAAGTATCACTGCTCTAATTCTAAGATCTGTTCAAACACACGGGTTTTATCTAGAAATCCCGTCTTCTCACAAAACCACATGGCTTCCAGACCTTTCAGAAGGTGCTCTCGACCTATACAAACAATTACAACCTAAAATATCACACAGAGATTTACTGGGAAACTTGAGAAGACACTTCCTGCTTCTAGGTCATGGCTTCCAGTCTTCTCACGACAGTCTTCTCGAAGTAATTCTCGGCTTCTAGGAGTTCAATTCGGCTTCTCATGCCTCCAAAAGACTGCTCCTACTTCGTAGACGTCAAATTACCACTGTGTATCACACATTGCTCTTCTAATTTCTAACGGGGTTAGATCAATCACAGGGTGTATGCCCCTTGTAGCCTTCTCAGGCTTCTGCCTACGGAAACTGTCTTCCTGCAGCACTACAACGACATTCACCTTCACGGAAGCTCAATAGAAATCTCGGAAGCTCACTAGAAGAAAATAGGAAGATGGGAAGATCAGAGAACATGGGGAAGAAGAGAAAATCCAAACAAGAGGAAATAAGATGAAAATGAGAAATTAAGACTCTGACAGGCTTCTAGTCCAGATCTTGACTAACAAGCCATCCTTGCTTGTAATAATTTGAGAAAGAAGACTACAAATTGGCGTACAGTTACACAGTCTTCTACTCGAGGATGTCGTTTTTTGCTGTGGAAAGAAGTCTTCTTTCTTCTTCTATCGTTGCTCCGACTAGTCTGTCGTCTGTGATCGCTTATCCATATGATTGTCCGTACGTGGATCCGAAGTGCTCCACTGGATGAGAGAAGCTTCGACTATGCACAGCTTCTAACAATCACGCCACTCAAGAAGAAGACTTCTCATGCACAATTGGGTGTGAATTCAAGAAAACCCACTACCCAGAAGACACTGACAAAACTTCTGCACTCAAATCTGAAATCAATTCCTCGAGAAGAAGGTACATTGACTTCTGGAAGCTCACTCCATCCACTTCCTGTTCCTACTCCTCGACACACCAGCTTAGAGACATGACTACATGATGATGCCGTTCCCTGCTCTAGACTGTCCAATACCTCTATCTACATCATCGATCCACTGCCGGAAGCGGGGATGTAAACCCCTCCGGTGTAATCCAATTCTATTCGTATGTCTCTAGCAACGGACGTAATGTGTATACATTAGTGTGTTAATATATCTCATGTGTCAAAATCTTCTTAGGCATCGACTTTATACTATCGCCTTAAATCGCATGAGAGATCCTCTCCAATCCTCAATTTGCAATAAGGAGAGATGAGGCGCTGTCAGAAAGTCACCATCTCACATGCAGTCAGCTCCCTGTCTTGTTTTAGAAACTTACTTTCTACTCCTAATGTTGCCTAACCTGCCACATGGACAGTCATCTAAAAGTACAAGAGAAACTGTCACTTCTGAAGATAGCAGACTTCGCTTCCTATCAAAATTAGCAAGTCAATTATTTCCTAACTTGCTGCTTACTCTAATTCACTGGGTGCGATCTCCTCCTGATCGGTTCCTACCTGAACTCCTAAATCGTCCTCTGATAAAGTGGGAAGCCTTACTGGTACCTCGGGTGTGATTGAGGTGGCTTCCTCCTCGATGTGTCTGGCTTGCTCTTCTAGGACAGCTTCGGAAGACAGAAGCGTCTTCTGGGAAGCTGAGTCCACTTGCGCTTCCTCGTTCTTTTGCGGCACTGGTTCGACATTGGGAGCTGGGGTGACTCACAATGATCAAAGGAAGTCACCTCCTCCACTCGAAACACCTGAGAAGACAACTCTGCTTCATGTCTTCCAGAAGACACCTTTTCTTCCAGGGCTTCTTTTGGGATCTTCTCGACTTCCAGCGTTGTCACTACCAAGTGGACAACGAGATCAAACTCCTCCTTCTCCAAATCTTCCCCGATCGTTGGTCCTGGAACATGGGAAGATGTAGCTGCTGGCAGTGAAATCAAAGGAAGACCATAAAGCGTCTTCAAGCCCTCAATCTGTCGATCCAGGTAGCGGAACATGCTATCCTTGCACTCCACTAACATCGTCATGGAATCCTCATCCCACTCCCTAGCTAGGGTGAGAAGCTTCCTACCCGCGGTGAAGTTGAACTTCTTGCGAAGTGCTTCCACCATCTGCGTCATAACTCCATTCGCTCGGGCTTCTGCTTCTTCTCGCTGCTTCTTCTCTGCTGCGGCCTGTGCTTCCGCAGCTTCCCGCAGTGCCTTCCATGTCGTCTTTTCTTCTGCGAGAGAAGAGATCTTATCCCTGACTCGCAGAACCTCCTGCTGTAGATGTGCTTGTAACTCTTGGTTGCTCTTCTTTAACTACGTTGACTCCTTGACAAACGGATGTTTCCGTCTTGTACTTCGCTGCAAGCTTCTCCGTGGTGCGGAGGTTGGTTTCCAGCGTGTCCATCTTCTACTAGACCTCTTCCTGTTGCATCAGTGTACGCAGATCGAATCCAGGTCGTAGTGGCTTCTCTTGAGCCATCGCACGCTTCTCCACCAACTCCATGGCTAGCTGGATCTTCGAATGGAAGAAGGCGTTGAATTCCTCCAACCTTCTTCTCGCAGAAGACAGTTTCATCTCCACAAATCGATCAGAGGTGTCTTCCTGTCTTCTAGAGGCATGGATGCCTCTTCCACCACTGTGGTCTTCTGCTTCTGCATGCGGGAAGACGTTATTCTTCTCATCTTCCAGGGTGGAAGATCTCTTCCCACTGTAGGAACGGTTCTCTTCGCTGCGCTTCCTCGAGTCGCAATCGGAATGTCAACCCATACTTCGGCTTCTGGAGTCTTCGGAAGACTCCCTGTAGTTGCAGAAGTTGTCTTCTGTGTGATCTTGGTGCTCAGCATCTCCTCTTGGGAATCCGACTCCGATCTAGAATGAATGATCAGAAAAGAGGCGCTCTTCCTAGGCACACTCCTAGGCCCCATCTTCCTCGGCGGTGATGCGTCTTCTATACCACTGGAGTCGTCTTCTCGCATCAGAAGCGTCTTCTGATGAGTGCCTGGTCTCGTCTGAGACACTAAAGTGGGAGGGGAGTCATGACCGCTGCTCGATCTCTTCTCCTGAGATCTCTTCCTTCACCTCGCATTGTCTTGTTGGTCCATACCTCTCCAACTGATCTTCTGTCAAATCTCCCGTAGACACATACAAATAACACAAGAATGAGGAGAGGTGCCCTCTTACTGGGGTGCTCAAGTACACCAACTCTGCCTGAATGTAAGCATGGAAGAAGGTGTGGTGCCCACAAATTACAGTATTCACGAATTTTTGAAATTTTTGAGATTATAAACTGAATTGTATAACTGAAGAAGCGTTGTTACCTAAGATTACGGCTTCCTTAGCAGGAAGATGATCTTAAGGGCTGTTTGTAATAATAAGTTGACTTCTTCGGAAGACGACCGTCTTCGGAAGAGTGTCTTCTCGGTGGTGTCTTCGGAAGACGGAAGACGGTGGAAGACGGGAAGACGGCGGAAGACGGAAGATGGCGGAATACGAAAGACATCTTCGGAAGACGCTTCGGAAGCCTGACTATCTTCGAAAGACGACTGTGTATAATTCGTATCAAGAGTGAATTGGATTTGCTTTTGTGTTAAGAGAGGCTTGGTACGAATTCCGAGTGGCTTGGTGAGTTGTTTGTTATTTCGAGAAGTTGGAAGTCGAGAACTAGGCCTGTGCCTCCCGGTCTTCCAAGCTTCTCAACTCCACATCTTCCTAGAGAGACTAGAAGACTGGAAGAGCTGGCAAAATGAACGAGAAGACGTGAGGGTCCATTTCGGGTCTCTTTTGTCCGACCCATAGCAGCCTATTTCTTCTTCTTCCCGAACTTAGAAGAGAGTTGTGAGAAGTCTTGCTGGCAGAATCTGGAGAGAATGGTCGAGGATCATGTCTTCTCATCATGCAGCAAGCTTCTTCTGAGTGTGTATGAGAGGTGAGAAGTCAGAAGAACAGAGTGCAAATGTCTTGAGTCTGTTGTGAGGATAGATTGCGCGTAGGAAGAAGAAGACAGGTGAGACCAGTGAAGGGAAGCCTGGCTTCGGGAGGTCTTCCGAGAACGTTATTGAATTGGAAGCTGTCCCGGAGTCTTCCTTAGAGACCACTGTCACCGCAAGAGCCCGCAACCATCTTCTGAACCTTTCCTATACTCTACTTCTCGCATATCTTGTATCTTCTGTTAGGAAGCAGGATGCAATGCAAGGTGGGTTGTCTTCTTGGTAATCCATGCGAGGCCTTGCTTAGTTAGGATTGATTAGATACAGCTCGAAAGACGAGCGCTACTTAGGAAGCATTGTTAGAATCTCAGAAGACGGAGTAGCTGCCTTCTGGAAGACTAGATTCGTCTTCTGAGAGTGGAAGCTATATTGTGAGGACTTAAGGAAGGACTGAGCCTTCGACTCATAACAAGTACGTCACTTCTTCCAAGGAGTTAGCGTAGCTGAAGAAGAGCAACCAGGAGTTGCAGGTGCGCTTACAGCAGCGTGACCAGGAGGTTCTGCGAGTACGGGATAAGCTCATCGTCCTTGCAGAAGAGAAGACGACGTGGAAGACTCTGCGAGAAGCCGCAGAAGCGCAGGTTGCGGCCGAGAAGACTCAAAGAGAAGCAGCGGAAGCCCGTGCGCAGGGGTTACTAACTCACTCGGTGGAAGCACTTCGGAAGAAGTTTAACTTCACCACGGGTAGGAAGCTCCTTACCTTAGCTAGGGAGTGGGACGATGAGTCCAAAGCAATGTTGGTGCAGTGCAAAGAGAGTATGTTCCGATACTTGGATCGGCAGATAGAGAGAGTGAAGACACTCTATGATCTTCCCTTGATCCCGCCATCAGTAAACACGTCTTCCCAAGCACCAGCATCATCAACAAGACCAGACTTGGAGAAGGGGGAGTTCGACCTCGCTGTACACTTGGTAGTGACAGCGTTGGAAGACGAGAAGAATCCGGAAGATGCCCCGGAAGACAAGACGTCTTCTGGAAGACAGGAAGGAAGATCGTCTTCTGGAAGACAGGAAGGAAGACCGTCTTCCCAGGTATTCCGCGTGGAGGAAGCGACTTCTCCGGACCCCTATGAGGTCACCATGGCTCCCAGTGTCGAACTAGTCCTTCAGAAGAGCGAGGAAGCACAAGTCGATCCAACTTCCCAGAAGACGCTTCTGTCTTCCGAAGCAGCAGCAGCAGAGTCAGCGATGAACGTGGAGGAGGAGGTCACCTCCACACCCGAAGTAATTACAGGGCTTCCCAGCGTATCAGAAGCCGTTTTAGTAGTTCAGGTAGGAGTAGATCAGGTGGAAATGGCATCCGAGCCATTAGAATAGATAAGCAAAGCCCAGAAGATCAGGAGCTTGTCCAAACTTAGTAAGTGCCCAATATGCTATATTAGGAAATAGCATGTCCAGTTTAATTTTAGATCAGTGACCATGTGGCAGAGTAGGCAGCGCAGAGGTAAACAAGGTAGATGGCTAAAGCTGGAAAGGGAACGGTGTGCATGTGGGGTGGCAGCCTCCTGTCAGCGCCTCTCTCTCCCTGGTGGTCGTCTCCCCTGGTTCTCATGGCAGCGACATAAGTAGGATCACATAGTAGGAATTAGGAGTTCTGCACAAACACCAATATTTTACGGTGCAGACTCATAGCACATTAGACCTGGGTGGAGAATTGAGTCCTGCACACACATACCAATCTTACGGTGCAGACAGATTAGACACACAAGGGAGTCTTCGAAGAAACTGACTGCCTGCACACACATACCAATCTTACGGTGCAGGAGACAAATTAGACACTAGAGGTACACAATGTACACTACACTCGATGTTGGAATAAGGAGATAACGCAGGAAGAAGTCTGCATTCTCTTACCACCAGCAGTGATTCGGAGATGTAGATGAGTAGTGGGCAGTCTAGGAGCAGGGAACGGCATCCTCGTGCAGTCCTGCTGATTAGACTGATGTGTCGAGGAGTAGGAGCAGACAGTAGAGGGAGTGAGCTTCCCAACACCTATGTACCTTCTTCTCGGGGAATGGATTGTTGATTTGAGTGCAGAAGCTTTGCTTGTGACTACTGGGTAGTGGGTTCCTTGAATTCGCTCCCAACTGTGCATGGGAAGTGTTCTTCTTGAGTGGCGGTGAATGTCAACAGTTGTGGAATGTAGCTTGACTCGTTCAGTAGAGCACTTGGGATCTGCGTACGAACGGTCTTCTGGGTAAGGGATCCCAGAAGACAGAGCAGTCAGAGCAGCGAAGTGAAGAAGAAAGAAGCCTTCTTCCCGCAACAGAAGACGACATCCTCGAGTAGAAGACGGTGCAACAGTTCTCACGTTTGTTGTCTTCCTCCCCAAACTATTACAAGCAGGGATGGCTTGTTAGTCAGGATCCGGACTAGAAGCCTGTCGGAATCTTAATTGCCCTTTTTCATCCTGTTTTCTCTTGTTTGGATTTCTTCTTCTTCCCATCTTCCCTCATCTTCCCCATCTTCTTATCTTCTCTAGTGAGCTTCCGAGACTTCTATTGAGCTTCCGTGAAGATGAATGTCGTTGTAGGGTTGCAGGAAGACAACTTCCGTAGGCAGAAGCCTGGGAAGGCTACAGGGGGCATACACCCTGTGATTTATCCAACCCGTTGGAATGTGAGTGTGAGAGTAAGGTGTAACGACTGTTACTAGTCGACTTCTGCGAAGCCGGACAGCCTTCTGGAGGTGTGAGAAGACGAGCTAAACCCCCAGAAGACGAGAATCGCTTCGGGAAGACGGTATCGAGAAGACCGGAAGAAGCAACCTAGAAGCAAGAAGATCGTCTTCCCGAACTTCTCTGTGAATAGTTGTATGATATTGTAATTGGTAGTTGTTTGTTTGGGTCTAGAGCACCATTTGGCGTGTCTGGAAGACGTGTTGTTTTGTGTGGTTTTGTGAGAAGACAAGATTTCTAGACAAAACCCGTGTGTTTGTGTGTTTGAACAGATCTTAGAACTTAGAGCAGCGTTACTTGTGCAAATCCTCTATGGGAACGATATCTTGTATACTAAATGGGCAAAAGGAGAAATCCTACGTCACTACAGAAGGCGCCTCAATTGACAGACAGTCCCTCCCAGACGATTTCCAGGAATTTCGTGATCTCCAAGGTATCTCGTCTTCTGCGCTTTCCCCTTGGAGAAGAAGTGAAGGAACAGCTTGCCAGAAGACGTTTCCGCGGCTCCTGGTAAGCTTCTACCTTCCACTCATTCCTCTGCTGTCTATCTTCCAGGAAGAGACAAGTCGTGCTTCCAGACACATGCCACTTCCTAGAGATCATGGGTAAGATCTTCTTCTCGAGCTCGTACCCTCGGTTCTCGAATTCTGGCTTGTGAAAAGTCCTGCGCCACCACTCCACTATCCAGGAATACGGTCTTCCACGAGCAACCCGTGCCTTCACAGATACAAGGTTGCGCGGAGGCAATGCTGCCGCCCAAACCTCCTCCAGAAGACCTTGGTCCGCAAGGTTCCAACCTCACAGGAAGAAGTCGAGACCCAACTCCTTGATGAAGAGTTTGGCCTCTGCCAATTCTACGACGGGTAACACCAACCCTCGAAGATGCATCGACATGCTTCGAGCCTCTGTTACACTAAGCCACACGTACTTGCTGTGAACCGAATGCTCAGTCCTTCTCAAGTCCTCACAGTCTAGCTTCCACTCTCAGAAGACGAATCTAGTCTTCTAGAAGACAGTTATTTCGTCTTCCGGGGATTCTAACAGTGCTTCTTAAGTACCTCTCGTCTTCCGAGCTATATCTAAACAATCGTAACTAAGCAAGGCATCGCATGGATTCTTAAGAAGACAACCCACTTTGCATTTCATCCTACTTCCTAACAGAAGATACAAGATACGTGAGGAGCAAAGTGTACGAAAAGGTTCAGAAGATGGTTGCGGACTCCTGCGATGACAGTGGTCTCCAGGAAGACTCCCGGGACAGCTTCTGATTAATTAACGTACTCAGAAGACTTCTCGCAGTCAGGCTTCTCATCACTGATCTCACCTGTCTTCGGCTTCCAACACGCAATCTAGCCTCACAACAGACACGAAACATTCATACTCTGTTTTTCCAACTCATTACTCTCATACACACTCAGAAGACATGACCTTGTTGCATGACGAGAAGACATGACCTTCGACCATTCTCTCCAGATTCTACCAGTAAGGCTTCTCACAATCTCTCTTCTAAGTTCAAGAAGAAGAAGGAATAGGCTACTATGGGTCGGACAGAAGAGATCCGTAAAGGACCCTCACGTCTTCTCGCGCATTCTGTCAGCCTTTCCAACCTTCTAGTCTCTCTAGGAAGATGTGGATTTGAGAAGGCAAGAAGATTGGGAGGCATAGGCCTCGTTCTCAATTTCTAGCTTCTCGAAACAACAATCAACTCACAAGCTCACTCAGGATTCGTACTAAGCTTCTCTCAACACAAATTTCAATCAAATCCAATCTTGATACGAATTGCAAACAGTCGTCTTCCGAAGACTTTCAAACATTCAGAAGCGTCTTCTGTCCATAAGTTCAGGAACAAATGCGTGGTAGGATAGGGAAATTGATAGTCAGGTGATCAAATTTGAAAATGAGAGATGGGGAAGCTCGATTCAAACTCGAGAAGAAGTGAGAAGATGGCTGTCGAAAATTGGACAGCACTTTCGTGTGTAATTTTCGCAGAAGAAAGTTTCAAGGTAGGCGAATCGATCGATGGACTTCTTGCAAATGAGCGGGGAAGCGCGAGACATCAAATCAGAGACGAGAAGCGGTGAGAAAGAGAGAAAGAACACGGGAAGAACCTCAGTATTGCTTCTGACTGCTTTCTTCAGTCTTCTACGCGCTTCCGGTCATCAATTCCTCCTCCAATATGACATTACGATCCTGCTCTTGTCGTTAATCTTGAGCTGCGTCCTCTACTGCTGCAATCAATTTTTGCTACTACACCGAAGCTTCTCTCTGATTCCTAATCAACTCTCGATGTCTGCTTCTTGAAATCTCCAAGGATTCCTTACTTCTCTCAGCTCGAATGTGCACTTCCTGGCTAGAAAACGGCCTTGCTCTCTCTCTCGCTCCAATTCAAACCTGGGTGTTCTCAATTTCACTCTCCTTGCTTTCAGAACCTACTTCGATACCCCAATGTGCAACTCGATCCTTAATGCGCAGTAGATCTCTGATGCGAGAAGCAGCAAGCAATTCTATGCTAATGTGCTCTCAATCCGTATCTTCCTTGCGTGATTTAGGTAATGCCTTGGGTTATCTCGAATTACTTACTACTATGGTTACTACCTGGTAGGTACACCTACCCCTTGTCTATGTGGCGCGTGGTTGGTACCCATGTAGTCGCAGTCATTGTCTTCTCGGAAGATATCCGTCTTTCGTCTTCCCTCTTCCTTCTTCTGGACGACTCGATCGAGAAGACGTCTTCCCAGAAGATGTCCGTCTTTCGACTTCGAAAGAAGTAGACTTCTCTTTACGAAAAGCCCTTAAGATCTTCTTCTCTCTTAACAAGGTGTAATCTTAAGTAATAAGGCTACTTCAATTACATAGATACGTTATTAACTTTAAAAATTCTCAAAAAATCTCCAATCTTGTAAATTGTGGGCATCATAAGCTTCTTGATATAGAGCAAAGAGGACACCCAAAGTGCTATAAATACGTGTTTGCAACTCATCTATACTTAATTTTTGCTTCTCTGTCTCTGTTCGAACTCCCAAATGTCTCTTCTTCCACCTTTGCACCCGAACTAGATTCTTCATGAAATATCTTCAAGACCTCCTTGTATGCCGAAACTTATATCTCTTAGTCGGTAAGAGATCTCTCTAAGATTTTTGTGATCTCTAATAACTCCACCTCTAAGCTACTACCTCATGAAATTTCAAAAGAAACTTCACTACTGAAAAGAAATGGTGCTGACTGTATAAATTTCTACAGAACTGAAATTTGTATATTTCGACTTCATCCATGATTGTCAACTCCCTCCACTTTGAAAACTTTTATCTCTCTCTCCAGACCTCATCTTCTTTATGATTTTTGTTTTCTCTAATAGCTTATCAGACAAGTTACAATCTTGGAAATTTTCACAGAGAAATAAAAACCACAGAAAAGATGACATTCATTGTATAGACTTTCTAGAGAACAGAATTTTTAAACTTTCACGAATAAACCCCCTCAACTTTGAAAATGTATAACTCTTTCTCTAGACCTTTTCTTCCCATGGTTTCTGTTCTCTAAGATAACTTATCAGCCAAGCTAAGATACTAGAAATTTTCACAGGAAAATAAAAATCACAGAAAATCTGACAAAGACTGTACAAATTTTCCAGAGAACAGAATTTCTAAACTCTCATGAAAAAAAACCCTTCAACTTTGAATAATTATATCTCCTTCCCTAGATCATTTTTTCCCATGACTTCTGTTGTCCTATGTAGCTTATCAGCCAGTCTAAAATACTAGAAATTTTCACAGGAAAATAAAAAACATAGAAAATTTGACAATTACTGTATAAATTTCCCATAGAGCAGAATTCTTAAACTCTCTAATTTTTCTCCTCTAATAACTTCTTTCTCTTTCTTTCTCTACAACTCTTGTTGCTCACTTTCAACTCTACTCAAATCATTTTTTAGTGAACAATATATAAAGAATGACCTCAAACACGTCATAGATCACTACGAGATACATGAAAGATTCTAAAGTGGTTAACATCGTGTTAGCTCTCTCTCTTCTCAACATTCTCTTCATGTGCTCTCGCATGATCTCCTTTTGTCAAATGTAGAATTGGACTCTAACCATCCTTCAACGATCCCTTCAAGTGAGATCCCGGCAACGGAACCAAAAATGTAAACTCTCCGCGGTCTTATCTATCAACTACCTCCAATCTCTCATCGATGAATCTGCAACATGTCAGGCCTATCTCTCATTCAGAGGCATCTCTGATGGCTTTGATGGAAACACACCATTAACTTGAAGAGAAAAAAAATGCTAAATTCAATACTTCACACACCCATAAACTCATCAACTAAAATTATTTATTCTAACGACGTCTCTCAAGTTCTCTTCATTTAGAGAAAAGAGGAAATCCCAAGATTAGTCTTTTTCAGATTCTTCACTATGGATTTGGTGCGTATTTGAGGTTCCACAAAATTCTTTTATACCGTTAGCTATGTGAGTTACACTCGCGATCCTCATTTGGATTAGAGTGATTTGACCATAGAGTTAGTCATATATTGAGCGGTGACGGTGATGCGATATTGAGATTTTGACGCCAAGTTGTATTCTCTATATCTCTAGCTACGTGAGCTGCACTCACGACCCTCGTTTGGGTTACGATAATTTTTCTGTCGGACTAGTGGTATATCGAGCGGCAGGGTCGATACAACGATGATTTTACAGCTGTGATTGTTACATTGTATATTCAAGAGTTTAGGATGACTAGATGTTGTTGTGAAGCTTTCTGTTAGCAATGAGACATTTCTCTTGCTTTCAGTTATGCTTCAGCAGTTCTTTTCTTAGCTTTGGGTTCGAAGACTTGATTAGAGAAATGAGGTGTAATTTACAAACCACTTACATTCTTCTTTTTTATAGTTTTTACAACGGAAATGTACATAAAATGAGCTTTTGATACATCTGAAGGGTTTGTTCTCGTGGTTGTGTGTTTTTCTTTCTTGTCTTGTTCTTGCACATGATATCTCCACAACCAGATATCCGGTGTATTCCTAGAGAACTTTTACGTTCAAAATTTATACAATATTATAGCGATAAGACAGGTTTCGAGCATTGACACATTTTTCTCTTCTTATCGTATTGCAAAGTCTAGCCCTTGATGACTCTTTTTATCAAGTTTAGAAGTACACAAGAATAGCTACCTGTCAACTTGAGATCGTTCTTCAACAAAAAGAACACTAACAAGGCTCTCTAACTAGGTTATCCAGATTGGCAAGCTCTTGGTCACTCAAAAGATTAAATGCCATGTAATCTCAAAAACATGAAATCTTATGACTATTGGTTCATTCTTGTGGGAGGTCATATGAATAAGCAAAATGCTGTAAAACTAAACTCAGATATCTGAAACAATAAAGAATGGGTAAGGTGAGAGTGTACCACTATGAAAGAATGGACAGTGCGTTGCGTCCAAACTGTAAAGTCTAGTCGGCGCTCTCCACATGCAACGGTAACTAGAAAGAAGACGACAGCAATAAATTAAAGAGCTCCCGCTCTTTCTACTATCTATGTGTTAGTCATAAAGATTTAGTACGTAACAAATCAACTGGCTGGTCCTTCCTCAACTCTGACGGTTCTCCTTCAGTGTAAAATTTCCTTTGATGGTGTCACATCTACTCTAGGAGTGTCAAAAGAATAAATTTGCTGTTACAAATGTACTCCTTGCAGAAAACGATGGTGCTAAGGATCGCACTGAAACAAAATCAAAAGATCAGCTTGCTGTGCGACATCAGAGGAATGTTAGAGTCATTATGGAGAAAACATCAAAGTCCATTTCGGCACGTCGAATACTGGACACAGATCTTGGTTTGTGAAACCTCTAGAAAAAGTTACTTCTGGGTTGCGGTTTAAGAGTTGATGATATGATAAAAACCAAAAAAATCTTTGGCAATGTGAGTGAAATACAAAACCTGACATTTCGCAGAGTGTCATTGCGCGAAGTCACCTGGGACTACACCAGTCAATTTACCATGTTCGTGTTTTCACTATCTATGAACGTTATTGATACCTCTGCAATTCAAACCGTGTCAACGATAAAGCACACGTTAGACAATACATACTAGAGATGTTGATGTGTACCGTCGGACATGTGATGACGTGGCAAAGTGACTCTCGATAGCCACTCAGAGGTCTGATCACAAATTAAGTCTTTAAGTTAAGAGGGGTGTAATCAGACAAAACATACCTACTGTGGGTACTATAAAGCAAATTTCTGCAGCAATCACTGAAAGCATAGAGTTTAACACCCAATCATCAGTTTATTCAGGTTTTCCCTGTCGTGTTTCTCCGTAGACTTCCTTCCAGACGTTAGTAAAAGGAAATATATGCATATACGCCCATTCCTTGGAGGAGATGGATGGAGATTACAGATTGAATGGTATCGACTGGAGATTTCGTTTGATAGCTTGAAGGAAACGGGTCTGATATGAAGTTATGTCATGATGGAGAAGTGACAGGATGCTTTAGAAGCTTGGTGTACTGCTCCCGGAATTCGAAGTGTCGATTAATCTGCGCATGTCCATGATCCTTTCCTAATTTGACTAGATCACCCTCGTTCATCTTGCTCGACATTGATCTATCTTTTGTCCCGTTGTCCTGCTGCAGTTGTTGGTAGTTATATTTAGTCCATTAAATCAATGTCCACGTACCTGCGCATGCGATCAATGTTCGAGTCTTTCGTCTATGTTTCTGTTTTGATCCACTACTGTAAAATCGTGGGTCCACAATTTCCTGCTGTGAACTTCAAGTACGAGCAGAAGAATCACGTGGTCTGGACTGTTCGTATGTACGCTAGCGCTGTAAGGCATGCATGAAGGCTTAGGTTAATACTGATAGGTACAGTATTCCTGAGCCCTGTATGTGAGCAGAGAATATCCCTTGGAGAACTGCATCAGATTTGCAATTGCAGCATATATATGTACCCATTCGCTGGATGTTATTGCGTGGTAGTACATATGCATCGTTCTACGCTCCCTTTGAGCGGCATCAAATTGCAATTGCAAGCAGTAAAGTTCTGTTACTACTGTAAATATTCACTACTGTACTTCGTCCCTACAGCTCCAGCTATTCTGCGTCACTGCGGTCGCTTGAGAGTAGCACATGGCCGTCTGATTGCGTGTTGATCGAGAGTCAGTCAGTAGATACGTGCTGGGCCCTCTGGATCGATCGATAGAACGACCGATCTCCCCCTCACTCCATCCTGCAAGCGGACTCGTTCATCAAAGATTGTACAACTTTACATGCCGATAGGTTTTCTATACACTGAACAGTAAGTAATCTGAAGGTGATGTTGAAAACGGATACAGTACCTTTCAGGAGGTTACTGAAAGGATGGAGAAATTTCAATCTGTCCGGCTATGAAATGGACAGAACTTCCTCCTCCGCAGTTCATGATCACACAGCTAACACGTCCGTACTACTACTCTCCGTCAGGTCATCCATCGTGCAAGTCTGGGGCAGGAACAGCAATTTATGAGCTACTGTAGTGCTCTTACGCCCACGGCTTTTCCACAACCGAATCCGCCTGCACGCCACGAGTCATGAATGTCGCCCGAGTAAGCACGCTGAGTTGTTGTCCTTGTCCAGGCTTGCACTCATTCATTCATGTAATCGATATGAAGCAAAAGGAGTACTATACAGCTCCTATCTCATACAAAAATCCAGCGAGGAATTCGAAGTATGTTATGCGACATGAACTGATCGTTGCACAAGCCAACTTTTGAGCCGATGGTGGAGATCCCGTTTATAGCCCTGGACAGCCTGGTATTATGCTTGTATTTAGCACGGCAAGAGATAACCTCTCAATCGACTCAGAAATGCATGGACTGGACGGTGCACACTGAATCGCTCACAATTAAGTTTGCAATTCGTGCTCAACATCATGGATTGGTACCAGTTCACTGAGCTGCACTCTGGAGGACAGGAAATCTGAGTGAATGCTTAGCAGGTTGTACGACGTAAAAGGACACCATTTTGTAAAGGGCATGAAAATTTGTCCAAAGACAAGCTTCTAAACGCCTCGTTTCTTTTCAGTAGCCTATATTATATGTATCATTTTCTTCCCTGGCGTCTTCAAAGCTCGATCGACATATGGATGTTCATCAAACAAACACCTGGTCCAGATGACATTCACGGCTCTCACCGTCCTCCAACATGACAAATTAAGAATGCTGGCGGCTAGCCATGGCAGCGTCACTCCGTTGATGCCATTCGCCTGCATCAACAAGAATCGGAGCGGAAAAAAGGTGAGATATTGCAAAGGATCATTGACAGACGATAACTGTGACGAGCACAAAGTAGTGATCGGCCGTCGACCGATCTTGAAACTCGTCAGAAATCATTTCCTAGTTGGTAATGAATTTGGCTGATTCTTGCCAAATGGGAGGCTCAGGAAAATATAAGTAGCATGGAGCAAAAAAGTACAGTAGCTAGGTAGCTAGCTGATCGCACGACTGACAGTGGCCATGGACACGGACGACAACGCGATCTTGCTGTAGGAACAAGCTTAAGCCTAAGGTAACGCCAGCTCGCAGGTTGCCACAACGCAGAACCTAAAGCAAGAACGCGCTACAATATCTCTGGCGGTGCGATGCCATGTGTTTTGAATTCATCCTAGATAGGATCACAGGAACCTATCAATCCGAGCCGAGCCATGCAACGAAGAGCACAGAAACGAACAGTGAAGAAACCTGCGAGCTATTGGGCAAGCGAGTACGTACTAATATAAGGTAACTTAGGAGGAAGAACAGAATGAACTCGCCAAGCGGATGGACATACCGAGAGAGGTTGAAGCGCGGCCAGGAGACCTGAACCCCGGAACTGAAGGGACATTTGTGTGAGTTGTGAGGTGGAGAGTGTAATTGCAAGAGACATATTTGTACCAGTGAACCAGAGAAATGTGCTGCTGCAAGTTCTTGGCGAAATTAACTACCAAGAACCTGCCATGCCTTCCCGGTGGGCCCCGCTTCAAGCCGCGCATCGTCACAATGTAGTGATCATGCTGGCCAGCGTCCCCTCGTCCGCCGGCCAAGCCGTAACGCTCACTCAGGCGAAGACATGATCACCCGACTCAAGCTACCGTAGCAGCCTCCGGTCCAGTGCATCTCATGGAATCTATACGTCCATCCGCGCGCCATTGCGAAATACCTCGTGATTCCAGCCATCCGAACCCAGATATGGCTCTCCGGTGCAGTGTCACCTGCTTTAATAACTGACATAGTCAAGCTTCACGTATGTTTTCCGTGGTTAGTATAGAATATACAAGTTGAGTCAAGAGCTTATTACAGGAGTAGCGTCGGTGGCATAACAAAGAAAAAGGAGTAAGAAAGTAAGTAAGTAGTGATTAATTACTTGGCTCACTAAGTTTCGATCGAAACCTGTTTAGGTAAGTTGATCAAGGACCTCGAGGCAGTCTGCTTGAATTTCGTTGGTACGCCCCGCTTTAACTTGTGACAGTGTTAGAGGATCGACCAGCTGTAGAAGACCTGTACAGATAATGCACCTGTAGGTCTTCATGTCACTGAGACGTGCAGCATCAGTCGTACTTGATATCGGATGATTATGATCGTGGACGATTCACGAGTCAAACAAACTGGATACCACCTTCACGATCAATCAGCGCTGGCCTGAAGACCCGATCAAAGCTGAAAAGATAAGTTCTTTCTACCTGGGCCGATCTATGCACGCAAGCAAACTTGATGCTTTTGCTTGTGAGCTCGCCGTGTCGATTTCGACGAATTGAAGATCGAAAGCACATGCAAGTAGATGCAGGTTCAGGTGGGAGTTAACTGGAGAAGGAAGGCTAGACAATTCTTGTGAAATGTTGAAGCTCTCGGGACTTGTAAACAAAACTAGATATATATCGATGCGAGCATGCCACTGAGATGGCTAGATCTCTGGATCTTCGAGGAATTGACCAGTGATATGAATTTGATAGATGTTTCTAACACGGTTAGTGATTTTTCCGCGAGTATATCTCCGTGTCCAGGTTGAATTCAGGAAAACTGTAACCATTCATATAGCAAGACAGCAATAGCCTAAACCTAAACTGAAGAGAGGTGGAGAGTTTGAAAATTCACCCGAGAGAATTAGTAGAGGGTCATCGGTCTTCTTTACTAGTGAGAAAGAGAAAGAGACAAAGAAAGGGTGAACTAGGGGTCCGATACCCTAAACTAACTAGGTTAGCAAATTGAGAGAACCATGACTATAGTACATAGTTAGCTTGCACAGTATTCAACACTCTCCCCTAAGCTAGAATCTATGTCCTTAACACCTAGACACAATCTGAATACTCAAATTTGTCTCTAGACAAGACTTTGGTGAAAATATCAGCAATTTAGGAAGATACCTAAGGCCAATCTCTCTCGCTAACACTTTTTCATGATGAAGTGATAATGGACCTCTAAATGTTTAATCCTGTCATGGAAAATAAGATTAGAAGCAAGCTGCTGATGTTGTTTGTGTACAAAACAACTGGATCACAAAATGTGACACCCATATAATCCAATAGGATGCAAAGTCAAATAGATTCACACGTAACATTGGTAGCACCTCTGTATTATGCTTCTGTAGAAAACAAAACAACTGTTTGTTGCTTTTTCTATTGTCAACTAACCGTAGAATCTCCAAGGCAAAAAATGAAACCTGACGTAGATCTCCTATCTTGGGTACTTCCAACCCAATCTGCATTAGCAAAGTTGATCTTTGCATTCTAAGCTCTAGGAACTTGCTTAAGTCAGTATGACGACTTCTTGAGTCTACAGTCTCTCTTTGGATACTTGGAATCCTCATATCCAAGGAGTTGCACCATGTAGACCTCTTCCAAATCTCCATTAAGAAAAGCATTGTTGAAGTCTATTGATGAAGGTGCCACCCCCTACTTGTAGCCAATGCCATAAGTGTACGAATAGGAGCAATCTTGGCTACAAGACTGAATGTCACATCGAAATCAATTCCGTACTGCTATGCACAACACTTTATCACAAGTCTGACCTTGCACTAGACACAGAACCAACAAAATTCCTCTTGATCTTGTAAATCCACATGAAACGAATGGCTTTCTTACTAGAGAGTAAGTCAACAAGGTCTTATGTTTGTTGATGTTGTAATGTTGCAAGTTCAACCTCCATGGCATGCACCCATTCTGCTTGATGCATCGCCTCCTCAAAGAGAATTCGGTTCTTGTACATTATGTACAACATTCACCATGTATGCATGATGTTCTGCAAAAAAGCCTTTCACACGGAAAACATTGTACATGGTGCTTGATCCTACTGGACCTTCACAGATCAGACGTCTGAGCTGAAGGAGTAGTCTGAACTCTAATAGACTGAGATGAAGTGATAAGGTGATCATCTATTGGAGACAGAGACTGTGTAGTACGTTCCTGATCTCATCTGTTGTAACACAAGGTGAGAGCTAGTAGACTGAGTAGGTGGTGTAGTAACCTGTCTAGACCAAGGGGTTCTCACATGATATAAACAGTAGTATAATTACTAGGTTGTGAAGTAACAACTACAGGTTGTACAATAGACATAATAGGTATAGAGGGTGGTACAACTACTAATGTAGACTTGAATCAAGACTTGGTTACGTCAAAGATAACATCTCTTGTCACGTCAGTTTGGCCCCCTCGGCTAGGTTGACCGAGTGCGAAGTGGCGCATCCCGGTAAGGCCGTTAGTGCCGTTAGGGCGAGTTGGGGAGAGCCCACTAGGGGTAAACTTCGCAGGTAGGGCTTGGAGGCCTTAATTCTTTGAGTTGAGCCTTCAAGCTCCAGGCTATGGTGGATAGTCTAGTTGAGTGTAACCCGGATTCTCTTCGCGTTTAGAGTGGGTTTGGCTTGACCGTTTGTGAGTAATCCTTGTTGTGGTGTTGGAGATGGTAATCTCTGTATTCGGATTACTCAAAGAACTGAGTGCAGGTCGAGGCGGAGTTCAGTAAGAGCTCGCAGATCTGAAATCGGAAATCGTCCGTTGGTATCTTCGGGCGTTGCCGTTCGTGATTGATTGTTTGGAGCTGTGATCGAGGTGTGTGGACGCCGTGCTACATTGCTGGTCGCAGATCGATTTGCTGTTGTTGGGGTCGAGTGGAGATTTCTGTCATGCGGAAGCGCTGCAGAAATTTTGCGGAATGTTCTTGAAGTGTGTTGTTGGAGCCGGATTGCGCGTTTGGGCGTAGCAGCTGAAATACTTGTCAATGTCGGGCCGGAGTGGACTCTTTGGAAGCGCATTGGAGAGACGATTCTAGCGCAGTAAGTTTCGTGGAGTTTGGCCAAGGATTGAAGAAGTTATGGCATGTCGAAGTTCGCTGCCGTGAAACCCGCAAGCACTAAAAGTGCTAGTTACGTCAGATTTTGGCTCAATTTCGTGAGGAAACTCGAGTTTAGTAGTTGTTTTGTGTGTGTGTGCATCCGCGAAGTGTGTGTGGTGCATTTGCGAATCTGTTTTGGTGGTGTTCGGGTTGGATTTGGAGGTTCTTGCTGTTTTACGTCAGATTTTGGTCACCCGTGTGCACCCGCAAGCTGTTTTCGCTGTTTTGGAGGCTGTTTTGGTGCAATCTTCTGCAATTCGAGCCTCTTCTGGTGTGTGTGTACCTGTTCTACTCTACTTCAAGCGGAGCGGAGCGGAGAGTGAGCGGGAGTGTCGAGGTGTGTGGAGTGCGTGTTAGGAGGCCTGTTCTACTCTACTTCAAGCGGAGCGGAGCGGGGAGTGTCGAGGTGTGTGGAGTGCGTGTTAGGAGGCGTTTAGAGGCTTAGAGGCTTAGAGGCTTAGAGGCTTAGAGGCTTCGAGGAGCAGAGGTGCGTGAGTGCGGAGGCGTGAGAGCGGAGTGCGAGAGTGCGAGAGTGCGGAGGCGGAGCGGAGCTGAGCCTGAGCCCGCGTCCGCCGCAAGCCAGCTTGCTGGCGTGCGTGAGAGAGGTATCCAAGCTTCAGGTGTGTGGGAAGGGTAAAACCAGCTGGTCACCCATCCCAACACTATTCCTGGACCTGGACTCCTGACTCTGTAGTCTTAGCTTTGGCTTTACCACTAGACCAATAGTTCTTGGTGTCCTACAAGGATGCGTGCAAGTACTTATGGACTTGTATAAAGTAGTAGGAGACCTTCTCGCACGTCCCTAGAGGAGTGGTAGGACGACCTCACAGTATTAGGGGGAAGCTATAGTTGTGGTAGTGTTTGCCTACACCGTAGAGGCCCGTATGGAGGCAATTGGTGGCAGTTGTCTTGGGTGAGTTAGTAGAGCTACCACGTGGATGTTTTTGGAGCTACTAGAGGTGTGGACATCTAGTTAGTGACCTCCAGTGTCAGTTACGACTGTTGGTGACCATATATTGTGCATGTGGTCACCGACAAGGAGTCGTCAGTCCGGGTGGGGCTGGGTTTCTCTTTATGTGAATGTTTGAGTGTGGAGGGTTATCGTTTGGACTTCTTGTGGTTGGAACCCCTCCATACTCTACTTCCTGTTTGTGCGCCGCGTTTGCTTGTGTTGGCGCTTGATTTCCGGAGTGAGTTCACTTCAGTGTGCTGTCGGTAGTGAGGCTGGAGTTGCGGATCAGTCAGACTACCTTTGTCTCTCTCACGGTGCGGTTGGAGTGACGACCAACAGACCGTGAGAGGCTGCCTGTGGTGATGGCAGGTACAGGTTGCCCTTACCTTGACCGTCCTAGTAGGAGATAGCTGAGCTCAGTAGGAGCGGGATTAGGCAAGTGGTGGTTACGGTGGTGACGGAGATTGCGACATTTCGGTTGGGGAGTGGTTAGCGGGATTCTCTCATCACGGAGTTCTCGGGAGGTCCTGGTGGGGACTTCTCGGACAGTGGGTATACACGGAGTGGGGTGAGGTACCAACTACCTACACCATTGCCGTCGGTTGTTCCAGAGGACGAGTCAGACGTAGACAGCGCGTTTTCTGGTGGTGAGTCTAGTGTCGCAACACCGTTGTTGTGGGACATGGACGAGATCTATGGGACCACGAAGGGGCCTCGACGTTACTCGGGTACAGTTGGTACCATTGAGCTGGATGACTTCATCCAGGAGTTCGACAGTTGGTGCGATCTGCAGCAGATGCGGAACCCACAGCTGTTTACACCCTTCATGGCGTGGAAGGGTTTGTTCCAGCACTTGGAGGGACCGCCGATGGACGATTATCATGAGTTCAGGCGAGATTACAGTGTTGAGATCGAGTTGTGGAGACAACATTGGTCTCCCAACTACGTTTCTATCACTACTGGTGCAATTTCGGGAGGCGTAGCACCTGCGAGTTCGGGTGCCAGTAGCAGTGGTACAGCCGCAGGTGGCGGAGTACCTACTACCAGCGGTGCGTCCACAGGTAGTGGAGCGGGTGGTAGTGTGAACGAGATACCACCAGGGTTTAACCCTGTGGTTCAGTTCTTCCAATGTTTGAGGAAGAACTATCAGGGTGTGCGGACCGACAAGTTGAGGAGTCTACAGGACTTCCAGCGGAAGACTGGAGAGAGCCTACGCAAGGCGTTTACTCGCATGAGGCGGTTGATCAGCGTTACCCAAGGGGTGACGGAAGCACATGCAGTCCAGTTCTGGTATGGGATACTAGATCGGGAGCTGCGTAGGAGAGTCAGAGATGCTACTCTTCTTAGAGATACCGCTCCGACGTTGGCGGTTGTCTTTAGTCTGGCTGAGCGGATTGAGCTCAACATGGTGGAGGAGAGGGTGGTGGTTGCTAGGTTCAGCAAGGAGACACCACATGGAGCGACCACCTCTTCTCGAGGATCACAGGCTACGCAACAGCGTGGTGGTGGTGGTGGTAAGGATCGTGCGGAGCAGTCACGATCTCAGGGAGGTGTTGGAGGATCTGGTGGGCAGAAGCCCATGCCGTCCTTCTCTAGTCAGCAGCAAGCAGGTCCTTGCTGGACGTGTGATGGTCCTCATCAGCAGAGGGACTGTCCACAGAGGAGAGGTTATGAGACGTCAGGGACATCAGGGACGTCTCAAGCAGTACCCAGGCAATGTGAGCATTGCGGACGACCTGGTCACAGTAGTGACCGTTGTTTTGATCTCCATCCCGAGTTGCGGCAAGAGAAGGCTGATCGTGGACGAGGCGGAGGAGCTCAGGGAGGCCGTGGTGGTCGAGCTGGAGGTAGAGGTCCAGCACCTGGGAGAGGACCGGTCGGTCCACCGCCTGCTACGACGTCAAAAGCAGGTATGGCTGCTCGGATTGAGTAGTTGGAGCAGAGGATAGCTAGTATGGCTATGGCCCAGCGGAGATCAGGTGGAACAGAGGCTTCCACATCTTATGGAGGAGAAGGAGGTGACTTCGACTTCATGGTTGGTGTGGCGCAGATTGAGACATCTGCGGCAGTGACTAGAGGTGCAGTACGTGTCTCTGAGCCACGAGGTGCGTCAGTGGAGTTGGATCCACAACGCGGGGAGGCTGGTAGACAAGCCAGGCTTCCCCAATCGTTCATGTTATCGGAGGCGTTGAGGACCACATCTATGGTTCCTAAACGACCTACCGATGGTGCAGTAGAGTTGGAGGCATCGACATCCAGGAGTGGGTGTGATGTGAGTCCACCTTCGACGTCTGTGGATGCGACGTCGAACCCGATGTTGGGGGCGGCTACAGCACTTTTGCGAGCCCCACTATTCTCAGCCACGGATATGAGGGCATTGGGAGTCAACTTGGCTCCTGTGTTCCAGTTGGCGGCCACGCTCAGTGAGAGCGAGGATGTAGTTACCTCTAGTGCTGAAGTAGTTCAGCGAGAGGCGGTAGACGTGTCCATGGAGTCGAGGATCATGACAGCTACCAGTGGTACTTGGCAAGCGGCGGCTGCTAGGTTAGATGAGTTACCAGCTAGGCCGGCGATTGACCGTGCTAGTTTGGCACCAGGTGTGGTGTTGTTGGACAACAGAAGTGGTATCTTCTGTTTGGTGGCACCTTCAGGGAAAGTGTATCGACCCCAGAAGGTCTTGTTAGACTCTGGAGCCCAACCGTTGATGTTGGGAAAGGCGGCGTGTATTGGTTTGGGTCTGAAGAAGTCCGAGATAGAGAGATGTCCATTCCAGTTGCAGACATCTCAAGGGGGATCAGGAGGTACGGCTCTGCACATGACACATGAGATGTTGACGGTGAGAGTTCGGCCAGATCACCCCACGGATGGCTCTATGGTGAGGGCCAAGACCATCGTTACAGCCGCAGAGTCTTATGATGTATTGGTGGGAGGTGCTGTGTTGTACCCTATGGGGTTCGTGATCGACTATTGGGCGAAGACAGCATCTTACAGACCAGGTTGGCAGTCCGGTGAGGGACGAGTGAGCCGCTTACCAGTGCGGTTCAGTGCTAGAGTTGGGACGACGGAGCCTACACCAGGGACGATGGCATCCGTTGCAGGGTTCAGTTCGGTCATCACTTGGCCGGGCGAGTTGTTGGAGGGCAATGCCCATGCGGAGGATACTCCGATCTATGAGGAGGTGGAGGACATGCCTAGCATGTCTACGTTAGTACCATCTGCCTTGGATGTTCCACTCTGGAGTTCGAGTGGAGAGTTGCAGCAGTATGCTTATCAGTTGGTGCAGCAGGCTTGGAGTGAAGCTTTTGTACCACCAGTAGAGGAACAAAGGGTTGTTCTTGCTACTGGCCCTGTGACCTTATCACCGTTGGATACGACTCCCATTGTGTGGCAGTATCCAGAGGAAGGTGTATGTGTGCTGGAGCTGTTTGGAGGGATCAGCACAGGTTTGGCTGCGGTATTGCAGGCAGGTATACAAGTACAGCGATACTTGTATGTGGAGAGAGATGAGATTGCGAGACGCATCTCATTGCGACATGTGGCATGTTTGGTGCAGAGATATCCTGAGTTGTTGCCCATATCAGCTGTTAGAGGATACCAGCAAGCATTACCGTCGGATATTTCGCTGCTGGGGGCGCAGGATCTCACGTTTGTGGGCATCATTCACTTGGTGATAGCCGGATGGCCATGTCAAGGTCACACGCGTGCAGGGAGAGGTCAGGGTTTACATGACCCGCGATCTAGGATGTTCTGGGAGATGTTACGGATCCTACGACATCTCCAGATGCATCAGGTGGATTCTCCAGCGTACATCTTGGAGAACGTTCCTTTGTTGGGTGATGCTCGTACACAGATGATGGCGAGTGTGCACCAAGTGCGGTCTTGGGTTGGACCAGCAGTGTTGTTGGATGCAGCGAGAGTGGGATCTCGTGCACATCGTCCACGGTTGTGGTGGACGAACTTGTTACCGAGAGAGGTGCTTAAGCGCGCACACGATGGAGTGAGACGACCAGCGCACCTCACGGTTGATAGCATCTTGGATGCAGGACGACGATCTCAAGTAGTGAGAGTCGTCGATAGGTCACCCATGGCAGTGGTGAACCTAGTGGGACGGCCCATGGTAGCATTACCCACATTGGTAAGCTTTCCAGCGTCACATGCTTACAGAGATGGAGGACCTGGGCTTGTGTGGGATGCTCAATTACGGCAGTTGGTGGAGCCCAATGCCGATGAGAGAGAGCGAGCGATGGGTTTCACTACGGGTACGACGGCAGTAGCTTCGGTGTCGGAGGCTTCACGTCGTCAAGTATTGGGTCAAGCAATGGACTTGAATTGCTTGACATGGATTGTTAGCCTTGGATTGGCTGAGCAGCGTCGGATGCGATCGACGGGTGTTACTGCTCGAGCACTCTTGAGCTCTTTGCCTACCGGGTCGGTGGAGGCAAAGGCTGGGGGCGAGGCACGTGGAGTTCGTCATCCTTGGACATCATGGGATGTCATAGGAGAGAGTGTGGAGTTTGCAGCTAGAATTGCAGAAGTTTTACACACAGTAGCGGTGGAGGTTGTTGGTGGTGAGCAGAAGGAAACTGCTCCAGAGGCTGCAAGATAGCAGTCAACGACTTCGTCTTCTACCTCTAGCATGGTGACAGAGGATACTTGGGAGCCAGAGATTGGACCCAAGCTTATAAGAGAGGAGAGACGAAGAGTCCAAAGATTCCTGAAGAGCTACAGGAATTGTTTTGCCTTCAGTATGAAGGATTTGGGTACCTTGAAAGGACCTGGTATACGGATCGACTTGGCTAATGACACGCCAATCTTTCGACGTCCTTACAGGTACAGTGACATGGAGAGAGCCTTGATCCAGAGTCGGACTCAAGACTTGTTGGAGGCTGGGTTGGTGAAGATGTCGCATGGAGAGTATGCATCTGCCACAGTTATGCCAGCCAAGAAGGATATGTATGGCAACTACACAGATAGACGGATGTGTGGGGACTATCGTCCTATCAATCGGCAGACGAAGTCCGATAAGTATGCCATGCCGACACCTGAGGAGATCTTTGATGCAGTGGGGCATGTGAAGATCTTCAGTACTTTGGATCTTCGAGCAGGGTATCATCAGTTGCCAGTGAGAGAAGAAGATAAGTCCAAGACAGCATTCTGAGGAATTGACTCTCACGGCAAGGATTGTTTGTATCAGTGGCGGTTCTTACCATTTGGGTTGAAGAACGCCCCTGCTGAGTTCCAAAGGGTGATGGACAGAATCCTAGCAGGATTGGATTTTGTCAGATGTTATATCGACGACATCTTAGTCTATAGTGCTACAGTGGAGGAGCACGAGAGACACTTACGGGATGTGTTTGAGCGGTTGAGAGCTCATGGGTTGAAGTTACACCCTAGGAAGTGTAAGTTCTTCCAGGAGTTGGTAGAGTATCTGGGCCACACCATCTATCTAGGTGGATTGGGTGTTCAACAGACAAAGGTTGAGGCTATTGCACGTATCCCGCGTCCCACAGATGTGAGTCGAGTTCGGACATTTGTTGGTTTGGCGAACTTTTATCGTCGGTACGTGAAGGGATTTAGTGCAATTGCGAAGCCGTTGATCAAGCTGATGAAGGTGGACCAGGAGTGGCAGTGGGGAGATGAGCAGGAGCGAGCTTTTGTAGAGCTCAAGGATAGGTTGACATCTGCTCCCATCTTGAGGAGACCCGTTAGGGGGCGTCCTTTCCAACTGCACACCGATTGGAGTATGTTGGGACTTGGAGCAGTGCTGACTCAGCATGATGATGAGAAAAAGGAGTTCGTGGTGGCGTATGCCAGTCGCTCCAACAATTCAGCGGAGGCGAGGTATAGTTCGTATGAGGGAGAGTGTTTGGCGACAGTGTGGGCTGTTGCACACTTTCGATGTTATCTATTTGGGAACCCCTTTACTCTCATCACTGATCACCAGCCACTCAAGTGGTTGATGGAGTCCGACAAGCTTACAGGGAAGCTTGCACGATGGGCTCTGATCTTACAGGAGTATGACTTCCAGGTAGTACATAGACCTGGAGTTGCAAACCTAGATGCCGACGGGTTGAGTCGCAACCCGTGCACGAGTCAGCAGGATCAGACTGGGGCTCGCTGGCATGACGAGGTTGATGAGGAGATAGTGCCAGGGTGGCATGCATCTGCCTTTCTTTGTGTGTTGGCCATGAACTCTAGTATGGAGGACCAAGTCGTATTTTTCTCTGGTTAGAGAGTAGATGATGAGTCTCCAGATCCTGAGGGTGGAGATGGTGTTTCAGACCAGCGAGATATCCATGATGATGTGACCGTGATGAAGTATCTACGTACTGGTGTGGTAGTAGGCACAGTAAGTGCCAAGGAGCGAGATCGTGTCCTCCAACGAGCGAAGAGATTTCGACGAGAAGGACGACATGTACTTCGAGTGTGGGGTGATGGGAGGGTACGGATAGTGCCACATCCATCCCAGAGGGCACAGTTAGTACGACATGCCCATGAGGAGTTGGGACATTTTGGAGTGAAGCGTACGCATAGCTTACTCCAAGGACATTATTGGTGGCGTGGTATGCACATCGATGTGCAACAGTTTGTCGCACGATGTGTGGTTTGTGATCGAGTACGAGCATCGTTTAATGCTCCTACTCCACAGTTACACCCCTTATCGATTATGGGGTTGGGTTACCGTTGGAGTTTGGATTTTACGGGACACTTACCGTTGACCGTACGTCACCACCGGTATGTGTTGGTGATGGTGGAGCACTTCTCCAAGTGGATTGAGTTGGTGGCATTACCAGACAAGGCGAGTGAAGGGACGGCGTACGCGTTCTTAGATCGAGTGCTGAGTCGTTTTGGAGCACCAGCTGAAGTGCTGACAGACCAAGGTACAGAGTTCCTTGGTGAGTTTCAGGCCTTGTGTGATCAGGCGCTGATTGATCATCGGACTACATCTCGAGATCATCCTGAGGCGGATGGTTTGGCGGAGAGGGTAGTTCAGACGGTGAAGAGAGGATTGCGCAAGTATGGCTTGCAGAAGGGCCACTTGGGAGACTGGGATGTGCAGTTACCATGGTTGGCTATGGGCTACCGTTTTAGCCGACAAGCGTCTTTGGCTTCCTTCTCACCGTGTTTCTTATTGTATGGCCGAGATCCAGATCTACCTTCGGCCATTCGTCGTGATTCTGCTGAGGTGCTGGACCTTGATGACCCGGATATGTGAGTGAGAGCATGTTCTCAACGAGCAGAGACATTTCGGAGAGTTATGCCTATGGCTTTTGAGAACCTAGCGATTTCTCAGCATAGAGACACGTTGCGGTATGCGACTATCCGAGGAGGAGGTTATCGGTCGTCGATTCGCAGGTTTCATCCTGGCGATTATATCTATCTACAGCAGACTGCACCGACGACGTTGGACGTGACCGCAGGGCGCACTATTTTACGAGTGCGTGAGGTGTTACCTTCTGGAGTACTCATGTTAGAGGGTCGTGATGGTGTTGTGTGGAAGGACCATGTGCGTAATTGCGCGCCATGTCATCTTCCCAACATTGATGGTACCGTTGACCCAAGCTTAGCAGTTGTACGCGCGGGCTTGAGGTGTATGTTGTGTGGGTCTGCTGGTGGAGCAGCCCGTATGTTGGTGTGTGATGGTTGTTCGAGAGGTTGGCACATGTCATGTTTGACTCCACCTCTTAGTGTAGTTCCTACTGGACGGTGGGTTTGTCCTCGATGTATATAGCGGAGATAGTCGATTAGATCTTTGCGTGGTATGGATTGCAGACAGGCGACTAACGATGGGGCAATGTAGCACCCGGCCTCCTGATCCTTGCACCCATGAAGGTGTGTATCACGTAGTTGGGATATGGAGCTATCTGGAGTTAGAGGGACCTAACCGTCAGTTAGGGGGGCGATTGTGGTACACTTGTGTATGTGTATGACATCGTCCATGTGTTATGTGTATGTGTGGTGTACCTCTGACAGCGATGTATGTTGTGTAGCGATGTGTATGCGCACGACAGCTGTCACGTCAGTTTGGCCCCCTCGGCTAGGTTGATCGAGTGCGAAGTGGCACATCCCGGTAAGGCCGTTAGTGCCGTTAGGGCGAGTTGGGGAGAGCCCACTAGGGGTAAACTTCGCAGGTAGGGCTTGGAGGCCTTAGTTCTTTGAGTTGAGCCTTCAAGCTCCAGGCTATGGTGGATAGTCTAGTTGAGTGTAACCCGGATTCTCTTCGCATTTAGAGTGGGTTTGGCTTGACCGTTTGTGAGTAATCCTTGTTGTGGTGTTGGAGATGGTAATCTCTGTATTCGGATTGATTGTGGTACACTTGTGTATGTGTATGACATCGTCCATGTGTTATGTGTATGTGTGGTGTACCTCTGACAGCGATGTATGTTGTGTAGCGATGTGTATGCGCACGACACTCTGCTTACATGCAAAATTTTTGAAATGAGATCATAACACGTATATCCCTTTCGGTCTGAAGCATAGCCTAGAAATAAACACTTAGTACGCCTTTCATCTGGTATATAAACAAAGTAGATGCTACTAAATACCCTTAGAGAAGCTAGCTCTGGTTATACAACTTCTGCCCAATAATACTTAGACGTAGCTTTCTCATTGAGCAAAGCTCTAGCGCATTCGGCAATATGCATGTTCTTGCGCTCTGCAACTCCATTTTGCTGAGGACTGTAGCTGCATGTAACTTCTTTCTTGATGTCATGTTGTTGTAGAAAAACATCAAACTGGTCAGAAATGAACTCGTCTCTTCCATCAGAACATAGACGAATGATGTTATGCCTGAACTACTTCTCTACTAGGCTCTTAAACTGTTGAAATATAGCGAAGACATCTGACTTGATCTTTAAGAAATATACCTAAGTGAATCTCGAACAATCTTCCAAGAATGAGACGAAGTATTGAGAATCTTGTATACTCGTTTGAGAAATTATCCATACATCTGTGTGAATAAGCTCCAACACAGTAGAAGCTCTAGTGTCTTTTTAGAATGATTGCTTAGCTTGCTTACCAAACTGACAAGCTTCACACAGGAATAGCATCTGTGAAATTCCGAATACCTACAACTAGATTAGAAGCATACAAAGTCTTCAAGTGTGGAAAGTTCATATGTCCGAACCTCCTATGTTACAACTGTAAAATCAAAATTCTGAGAACTTTATACAAACATAGTAGTCTCAGTTTTTGATATAGTTGCATCTAACTTGAAAAGCCTACCAACATTAGTTCCTTTGACCACTACAATGTGATCTTCAGTTTGAACAAAGCAACCATGCTTGTTGAACTCAACCTGATAATCCTGTTCAACAATCTGAACTACCGAGACCAAATTCTTGGTTACGGTAAGAACATACAGAACATCCCTTAAAGTTGAGATTTTCGAAGATGAAATAGAGATAAGTATAATATTGAGATGAGTAACAGAATGTTGAGAATCATCACCAGTGTAGATAGTTGTTGGAGTCTTCACATGATCTTTGCTGTTGAACCACTTTTCTTGTGCAGTCATGTGGTTTGAGCAACTAGAGTCTATGTACCAACTTTCAACAGATTTGGTCATAACATCCATGACATGCTGCATGGTTAACATGCTACCATCTTAATGATAATCCTCCATTGAAGCAAAATTCGAATTTTGAGGTTGTCTCCATTGAGGCAAAGTTCAAATTTTGAAGTACTAGCCTTGATGTCATTCTGCTTCTTGAAGCAGTTCTTCTCAAAGTGACTTGCCTTTTTGTAATAGTTGTAAGAACGAGTATCTGCAGAACCTTTGCCTTGGATATATTGTTGTTGTTGACCTCGTCCAACAGAGTTGCTTCTTTCTTTGTCTCTGCCTCGATCTTTGTCTCTGTCCCTACCACGAACAAGGTTTACTCCAGAATCAAATTTGTATCAGCGGCACTATGTAGCATCATCTCTTCTAATATCAACATAAGTACTAGTTCTTCAAACGTAGAATAAGTATCCTTGATAGCAATAGAAATTTAGAAGGGTTTGTATTTCTTACCAAGTCCTTGAATGGTGTGAAGAATGAGATCATCATCTTCGACCTTGACATCAATGCTTCTCAGTTGTTCGACCAGACCTTTGATTAAATAGACATAATCTGTAGTCGTCATCTTCGACCTTGACATCAATGCTTCTCAGTTGTTCGACCAGACCTCCAAAAGCTGTTGCTTCAACTGTAACTTACGAGCTTTGGTTGATGTTTAGAACACATTTATCAAAGCATCCCAAACTTCTTTGGGAATGTCAACAATCGGTACGAAATCAAACATCTGTGGTGAAACACACAATGACATTTAGTGTACAGCTTGCTGAGCACGTCTGTCCCATTCAGCAACGATAAGATCTCCAACATCCTCAGATCATTTGCTGTCATTGTCTGTGACAAGACCATGGAGTTTTTGTCTTTTGAGAAAAGTAATAATTCGATACTTCCATATCCAGTAGTTGTTCTTGCCAAGAGGTTCAACTGTGATGTTTGAGAATGTGTCTACCTTACCACTCATGATGAAATATGTGGCAAATGTCGGATGTGCAAACAAGCTCAGAATGAATTGAAAAGATGGCGATGGAAAGAAATCAAAAAAGAAAATCACTAAAAGAATATAATTCTAACTGCTAGGTAAGTCGAACCGCAATTGTCATAATGGCCCAAATCGATCGTGAAAGTCTTGAAAACTGCAGTCCAAGTTGTGTTGACTTAAACAACGAAAACAACAACTTCTGTATATGACTTCCGATTGGGATGAAAAAAAATGGAGTCTTTTTTCTTTTATCAATTTTCACATGTTCTCAAAGACTAAAATTGAATGAAAGACCTCCAAAAATATCTTTAAGTTTAGGGTTTCACTCAAGTTGAGTACGTCAGACTCTGCTCAAAATCAAAATGTGCGTGAAAACTTGTCACCTCCTTTTTCATATTTTAGAACTTCAATCTTCTCTCATCTTCTCTCTCCTGAACTGAAGAGAGGTGGACAATCTGAAAATTCACACAAGAGAATGAATAAAGATTCATCAATCCCTCTTTACTAGTGAGAAAGAGAAGGAGACAAAGATAAGATGAACTAGGGTTGGATCACCATACCCTAAACTAACTAGGTTAGCAAACCATGACTACAGTAAATAGTTAGCTTGCACAATATTCAACAGTAAAGATGTTAAATTATTTAAAAGGTAAAAGGTCCTCAACAAATACAAAGTCCAGACCAGAGGTTAAATTATTTAGAAGGTAGGAGATCCTCAACAAGTACAAAGTCCAGTAACTGCTTACCGTACACTATGATGCTAAGTCATCCCGGCAGATTCAAGATCCGGGTAAATGCATTACCAAAATATATAACGACTAAGCAAAAACAAAGATATCGGCTCTCCAGCTGGAGATAGTGTGTGATATTTATTCTTATGATGGATGATTGCTACTCGCTCGATCGACACCGAGACCCGTGTAATGTGGGACGAATCTTGATGATCTCGAATCAGCAACCCGAATATTACGGGTGCTGCGCCTAAGGACGAACTCAGATAGGTTCGCGTCAAGAAATTCTTCAAGTTGGTGAAGTATCATGATCCACTTTGCTTGGGGCTGGATCGGAAAGCACGCCCCTGAACCTCAAAAGATCCTGACTGTAGCTTCACCAACAGGATCCAGGATCACACTAACAAATGATTTCCGAACATCTTGTTCGGGATTGGCAAATTGCACAGTTCTGCACCAAGTAACAAATGATATATACCGCATGCGCAGGTCCGAGAAAAGATATGTGTTTCTGGACCGGACTGACCCAGTGCGAAGGCTTTGGTGATGGAGACCCACCGTGCATGCCAGCAAGGCCGTGCGCGGCCAGTAAGGACCGAGACGCCAAAGGAACAGGTCTGTTTTCAAGTCGATCCAAAGTCGAAAGCCACGTTATGATGAGCTGCTGCGGGTAACATAGAGCCGGCGCCCGTCCGAGTTCGCGTCCTGCCTTATATATGCACGCGTGCGTGCACTGCTCGTGATCCAGATCTGCAGTCCACATTGTGCTCGCCTGATGGGTAGTTCGAATTCGACGGGACACTTGGCATGGATGTGCTAGATAAGGACTCTTAACAAGGGTGAATTGTGAAAGATATATTTCTACACGGCGGTAAGAAACCGTTGATGCTAAAAGCACGTCCACCAAGTGTCGAGTCGCCGCTTTTGCAGATTTGTCTGAAACAAATTTGCAGAAGGTGCGTTTTCCAGTTTTGCACCTGACGTTCACAATTGCACCTTAAGATCAGAAGCTCCTTTTCGTTGTTCTCAAATTACACTCTTTTGTTCTTTTTGCACCGAACTAGCATATATCCACTTTACCTTTCAGGTTCAAATTTTAGAAACACCTTCTCGTTCCTTGAATGGGTGCATATTTAGATGATTCAGGTTCACTTTGATAGGTAGATCCAGAATTCCTCCCTGTGCAAGTGTTTTAGGTCTCGACGATTGCCGATAAGATTCAACTCGAACTGCACAGTACAGGGTGTCCTGCCACCACATAGATCTCTCTCGAACTAGAATCAAAAAGGACGCAGGAGAGTTTTTAGCTTTTGACCTACAGTATTATTGATCATCCTCAGCTGTTGACCAGGATTTATACGTAAAAAGTTCACTTGCTGGAAATTGCTGCTACAGCTTCTCTTGCAGGACCACAGCTTCTTCGCACTATTTACTCTACGTAGGGTACGTGTTCTCAAGAGAGTTCTTCCCTTCCCGGTCCACAGCTACTGTTAGAAGAGACCCTGCCCTGCCTGTGTTCTTTTTCATTTCCTCTATCGGTCAGTATGTATCATCCGACAGTGGCCCTGTCGATGTTTACAGTGCACCCGACAGTACCTATGCGAGTATCGGCATTTCACCGGAGTTCGAACCACTGCTGCACACGTAGCTCATCTTTGATCTACCTACAGACTTCCATTCCATTCCCTGAGTACATTGTTGGGATGGAAAGGAGCCAGTCTATGCCAACTTGTCGCGTGCCTGACGGGACCAAGCTTAGAATTGTGTGGTTTAACCTGTAATTACGTAGTCATATTGGCATATTTTGGTATTATGTGTGAAATGCATTCAAAACGAACCAGAGATCGTATAAATAACAACTTAGTCTAATAGTGTATTAGGGGTGTCAAATTTAACAGCTTTTCTGAAAGATTCTACACCCGCGAGAGGGACGAAGTCATGTGGGCACTTCCGGAGGTATGGGTGGGCGTTTCTTTAACGACTATTCATTCTTTTTGCCTTTCTTTTTTGCAGTGGAGTATCTATTGGTGAGTAATTATCTTGAGTATCAAACTAAAAAAGATTCATTAAAAAAATAGTGGTGTCCAGTAACAAGCACGACCCACAATGTATCACGCTCCAATACAAAATTACCTGCTGCTGCAATTTTACGACTCTTTCCCTCTCCACCACCGTTGAGGAATATTTCCCTCTGTTAAGTTTGACACCCCCTAATAATAAAAAGTCTTTCAATATGTTATCCGGAAACTGTTAGACTAAGTGCACATATGTACGTACATCATATACTGAGTCTCGTCTATAATAAGGTACGTATGAACGATAGTATTAACATGTTACTTACAGTAGTTGAACTATACCCTAGTTCTGATTTATCGATTTGTTTAAACATACCATCATATGCACTTACGTTCCTATGGTCAACGCAGTTTGCAGTTTGAATTTTGAAGTCTCAGGGTAGTCACTGATCATGAATCCTCCAGTGGTAAACTATATACGATCTGATAAAAGAGGAAGGAGTTTAGATCACATCGCTAACCCATAGTCCCGCAATTCCACTGCATGCGAAGCACCGTGTTCCGACCGCAACTAACAAAATGGAAACTGTCTCTTTAACATTACTGCGGTAAAGAAAAATGATGAATGTGAAGAACAAAAATATATACCATAACAGACTAGACTAACTGTAAACTACAAAGTGCTCCAAACCTTGAAAGCAACTGTAAAGTCTTTGGTTCTTTTCTTTTGAATGACAGGACCTTTGTCTTATATTTAGGTCAATTCGCGCATGTGGAAAAAATCGGTCTTTACTGTTCGGTTTTATTCGGTTTTTCTGCGCCATTCCATCTATCAGTACGGTAACAGAAACAGAAACCATCACGTTCTTCTCTGACCTGGTCCAAATGACATTCAGCAAACTCACATAGATCATTTCCACAGAGGAGTGAACTACAACAACGGTACTAGCACAGTAGATAATCAAATAACAATGCAGCTTAAATGGATATAAAAAGCCGACGTAGTATAATGGCAAGACTACAGAACGAAACTGCAAACATTCTCCAAAACAATGGACCCAAATGCACCAGTTATTCAAGCGTTTGTAGTCACTGTGGTTAAAAAATCGATGTCCAGCGTAAACTTCAATGCAGGCAGAGAAAAACAAGACTGACCAACAAGAACTGCAGCTCTCTTCGTGGAAAGAACCCTCGATTTTATCTTCCAAATCATGTTCACAAAGCTGCCGCATCCTTCGGAGGATTGTAATGGCAGAATTCTAGTTGACAGGCATCCTCGGGGATGAAAGGGCTGCGAACCTTGTCTAATTCTTCCTAGTCCTAATTTCCAGTTTAAAGACCTCACTGCGTGAGCATTGTCCTGTAGGCGTGAGCATTGTCCCTACAAGACAAGGCCCGTACTCGGCCCGAAGGTATGACCAATGGATTCCCAACTCTTGCTTTAAGTATGGCCCACGATCGAGTTGGCATTGCTTATCATTAGCTAGATTTTCACACCACAGGGTCAGTAGACTGAAAGATTAGCTAGCTCACCCCAAAGGAGCCCTGCATGCACACATAGCAAGAACTGCTGCTATAAATGCACTGACATGGATCGATACCTTTGCAGATGCAAAATGTGGCATGACCTACCATTGTGGCCCTTCGAACAGCCTGTCACACGGATAGAAGGCTTCTCCCCACTTGCCCACATATTTCGTTCCATGAAGACATGCACCTGCGCCTCGGTTTGTCTGGTCTGCACATCCTGCTCGGGTCACCTTCACCATGTTATCTGCAACACTGTCAGTAGTCAGCAACAGCACGCGAATCATACAATCTTGGTACATCCGACTGGTAAGAAAATACATCATTTTAATTCGCAGAGAAAGGTACCGTTAATATCCTTGAACAGTGACGATGGATCACATACCAGCAGAACAAGGGTTGTGATCATCAAGATCCATTCACACTGATCCAGGTCTCTTAAAAATGTCCACGGTCAAACAGAAAGCAAGCCAATGCAATAATACCATAGAACACGCTGGACCCCACGTGAACTAAGACTACAGTAGGTTAAACCACAGTGACAACGTGTTCTAAGTCCACAAGTAAATCAATCCGTGTACTGGATGAGATCTGTAGAGGATCACCACAAAAAGAAAAATGGGTATGAAAACACGTCGGCCTTGCGCACTCCAATCTTCACGATCTGGACAACACTCGCCAGTGGCTCAAGGTTGATACCGACAGCGCCGAAACCAAAAGCGCTGGCCGCAGCAGCAGGACTAAAGGCGAACGCGTTAGGATGCTGGCCTAGTATTGCCTTCCGGCATTCTGGGACATCTTGTGAACAACTGAAGTGAAACAACCACCTGAAGCCGTTTGTATCACGTCGAGATTTTTCTAGCATCCGAAACTGGGCTATGCTGTCCAGAATCGCGTTTGCAGCATCTTGCCCATTAGCCGCGAGCCATTGGGGGTTGATCTTCACAGCCAAGATCGAATCTTCACGATCCACGCAAAGATCCACGAAAAGTTGCCTCATCACCGAATCTGGAAGGCCCAGAATGTCGCGGACCTTTTCAGATGCTTTCATGAGTGTGAACTGGTTTGAATTCGAATAGCACTCAGAATCGGAGTCGCTCTCATCGGTCTCATTCACGCTCTCATCGGTGTCAGGATCCTCCAGAGAAGTCATGTGCATGTCTTGGACAACTCCAGCTGCCGATGCGTCTGAAGGCCCGCCCATCTTGTCGCAACACCTCTCAGGAGAACACCTTGCCAATTTAGGGAACTCCGGAATTGCAACACCACTACGGGGGAAACTACAAAAATGGTTAAAGCTAAACTGGTTGAAGTCGAAGCATACTTGGGATAGGATCGAATGCGACTGCTGACACTCCGTGAGAAGAACGATCCTATATGTAGGGAGCGCTACCACGATGAGACAAGAAGATATCAACAGAGCCGATGCGTAGTAACGACCAGAGCGTGCTTTCAATAGGAAAATGGCTCAGCGGTGGAAACTTCACCTGCTCAAGAGCGAGATCTCGAGAATAGTAGCTTGAGATCGAGTGAGACTAGGACGGGCTAGTGAAGGTGAAGTGGAGCGGGCAGGTGGAGACAGGCTGCCGCTGGCGTGAGACCACCGTTTCAGAAAATATAACTTTGTAAATTTGAATAGAAGTAAGAAAAGAAGGCTCGCCAATCTGCGTCAGCAGGACCGCGCGTTAGCTCTTTCTTGAGTCTCAACTCATTCAGGTTCTGGACCCTTCCGTATAACTTCCCTCGTACATGACGCAGATCAGAGCGTTATGCAGTGGGAAGTGATTCCGATCCCCGCGTCGGTTGCAACGCTGCTAATAACCGATAGAGAGTGTACGATCGCATGTTGGTACGAGTTTCCACCACGCACCCACGGGGTTCTGAGCTGAGAATTTGTAGAGTCTGTACGTTACTGCAGCTCCTAACTCAGCAATTTAGTCCTCCAAAGGCGGAAAAGCCCTCGATGTGTTCGGATAGTGACCTGCTATATAGCTCGGTTCGGATTGACAGACTTGCCACGGTTTGGCAAACAACAGAAGCCTTCGAGGAAGAGAAAACCCGCATAGACCGATAAAACCCACATAGACCGCAAGAAGTCCAAGCGAAGGTCCAGAAGGTGTCTACTGTCATTTCGATGTTGGAGTTCATTGGCAAGGTTTATTCACCGCTTCCACGTTAGGCATGCAAAATATGCATCCCAGCCGCAGTGTCTAATGAGAAGTGCGGAAAGTGACAAGAGGCGGAAGGGTGAGAAAATTCGGGGTTTGGTTTGCTCCAGTCTTTCTCCGCTGTGTGTATGCCGTTGTTGGTTTTCTCAAGAAATTCTTTCCGGCCGTCTCGGAAAGGGATCTCTTTGTGATTTAGAGTTAATTTTACTTTTCTTTCACGTGAAATGTGAATTAGGACCAAAAGTTTAAAACCAAAATAAATCAAGAGTCACTATAGTCTTAGCTATTGGGTTATAGCGAGAACACGTACTCTCTTGAGGGTGGGAGACTTGGACGAACCGATTGTTATTCCAATCAACAATAGGTTAGAGATAAACATCATTTCCAAAGAACTATACAAGTAGAGAAGGTGTCCAATCGACAATGAACGTGCGTGGATAATCACAGCGGCTAATAACTCTCCTGGGGAGTTGTATGAAGCACGCATTGATGTTTGAGTACGGATCTGTGATGTAACTACAGAGTAGAACTTCTTTGACACATGAAGCTAAGTCGTACTCGTTGATCTTGGAGTAGCCTTATATCATTGTGGTTCGGATGGAGATCAAGATATTTGATGATCGATCAGCGTACAAGATGTCCAGTCAAGATTCAAGACGAGAAGTACAATTTTAACTGTATCCCAAAATCATGAGCGTAATTGGAACTGCTTGAGTGGAATCCTTCACCAAGGGTGGCTAAGGAGTTCAAGCATTTTTTAGGAGTGCCACTATAGAACGGGATTGTTGTGGCGCACAAGAAAAAATACTCTCTTATACACAAAAAGAAAAAAGATTTGTAAGAGTCTGAGGAGAGTGAGATTTGTACATACAAGAGACTAAAAATTTAGAAAATAAGAAAAATATGTTTGTGTGAGATGAGTTTGTATTGCGAGAGTTGGATGAACTAGAGGAAGATGAAGTAATTTCTAGAATTTATGAAGATGGACTAGAAGATCCGTTGGAGGAGATCGTGTCTGTTGGATTGGGAGACCACGATGAGATTGTACGACTCTATTCGAGAGAAGTTTATTCTATGATCGAAGCATTTCGAGCACCAGAAGTTCAGGTGAAAACGAAGTACAGACTGTGAAAAAAGAAAGTGAAGCTAGTAGCCGGAACTTTGCTGGATGATTGTACAGAGCAAGTTGAATGAACTTAGGTTTATGAGATCTAGGAAGAATAGATCATAAGTTCTCAGAGACAAATCTCGAGGAGTTGAAGGTTGGATCTGATCGTCATTTTTGCCGAAAGAGTTGATATGCTCCAAGGAAATGCTTTCACGAAATGAGAAAGGGCAATCTCATTTGTGATCCATATGTCTTGACTCCTATGGTTATTTTCATGATGCCACACGTGTCCTGGAACTTGAGACCGATATCAGTACCAAGATCTCATTTTCCGAAGCTGGTAGAGCTACTTAAGGAGAAGATGCGGATGAAGATTTTAGAGTTATCTTTTGTGCCGTATTCTAGTCAATGATTTACGGTGCTAAAAAAGAATAGATTATTGAGATTCATTCAAGACATGCAGCTCGTGATTGCAATGACAATCAGAAATGCAAGGATAGGGTCAATTGTTGATGAATTTGTTGAGGCATTTGCAAGACGGGCGATCTATTCAAGGGGAGATCTTTACTCTCAATATGATCAATTTTCAACTGACAAAAAATAGTAGAGATATGACAACATTGAGGACATCATATAGGGTTAGTTCGGATGTGCATACTATCTCAAGGAGCTACCAACTCGATGGCTCGTAGGATGAACGAGATGCACAAAGTTTTGAGACACTTCATCCTTTAGAAAACGATGTCATTTTTGGACGATGCCTATCAAGCGGTGCAAGGAGGATAAGAAGGATGAGTCTCTAGATCAGAGAGGGTACAGAAAATACGTTGTCGAGCACATGAAAGATTGTGAGAAAATTCTATCTCGACTAGAGGAAGTTCATATCAGACTTTTGGTAGCAAAGTCCACATTTGGAGTCAGAGAGGTTCTGATTATGGGTCATCTTTATGGATCGTTTGGATAGAAGCTGGATCCGAGTAAGATGGACGCTATATGAAGGATGAAGGAGGTTTGTAAATCCTTAACAGAAGTTCGGCGCTTTTTGGATGCGTGTGTATTCTATCATATTTGGATTTCTGACTGTGCGCATGTAGCAGATCCATCGTAGGACTATTGTGGAAAGGTCAGTGCTTCCGGTGAGAGGAGGAGCATATAAAGACAATCGCAAACTAAAGATGTTGTTTTCATCTCCTCCAATGATAGATTATAAATGTCATAGGCTAATCATCCTTATCGTGGATACTAGTTCTATTGCAATTGGATAGGTAGTTGGACAAGACGATGCTAAAAGATATAGATTTGATGTATGATACAGAGCTAAGGTGCTTAATACTCGTCAGCAGGCATATCCATAACTTAAGAGAGAGTTATGAAGAATTGTTTCGGCAATGAAGATCGAGAAGCAATACTTGAGTGGTGCGTCGGTGGTGGTTGATACATACTGTTTATTGATGCTAAGGATGATTACAAACTACACGATGCTTATATCGAATATGCTATAAAGAGCTAGTTACGATGGAGAGGAAAAATGATCAAAGATGCAGACGACGTGGATGAATTATTCTATACGGTTGCACAACCAAGGAGGGTAGATGAATTGTTTGTTGAAGAATTGTACAAGAGAGAACTATTGGATATCGAGAGATATCTAAGTACCTTGGTCAAGCAAGTTGGCTGGATGGAGGAGAGGTTTCGAAGAGTTCGAAAGAAGACTTACAACTTCATGTTACAAGATGGGCTTTTGTGAAAATGACCGAAACGGAAGAATGCAATGTTACAAATAAGTGATTTATGACAAGGAAGATCAACGTATGTTGTTGAAGGAATTTCATGAGAGTTTATGGATCGGACATCAAGGGATCTAGACCACTTTTACCAAGTTGAAGGAGAGATATTGGTGGAATAATATGTACCAAGATGTAGTTTTTTCATGAAATCATGTTGAACATGTCAAATGTATTCGAACATCCACATCCTACTAACCTTCTAGCTATTCATTTCAAATATTTCACGCACATTTCGCCTTGTTACATCAGCAGAAGCTCTTACTCAATACATCACGATACTCACAACGCTAACTTGCAAACCACAATCACACGTTAGTGTCCATGCACCACTTACCTTTATCCCATTTGGTCTAGTCATACCGTTTCTCTAATTCTCAAGCTCCGCATTCCTTAAGTCTCAACCTAGACCCGGTTAGGTCGATCTTAAACATGAATAAGTAACAACGTGACTTGGGACAAACTTCTCATAAAGTCTAAGGTCCTAAACGATACCTCCAACACACCTAACGTCTTAATCGCCCTTGATGTCTGCCTCTAGGCTCCTGAATGGTGGTCTAACTCGTCTAATCATTCCTTAGTCTTGCCCTAGTCCTTGGATGGATCCTAAGTCCAGACGTCCAAGTTTGGACTAGAACACGCCTTGGTACTAGTCCAACCATCACCTCATGCTCCCTAAGTCCATCTGTCGAACTTTAAGGTCGGGTGACTAGTCCTGGCTCACTCAGACATCAAGCTCTCCTCATATAAACTTCTGAGGATCAGCGACTCCGCCCTCTTCTTTGATCTTGAGAATTATATCACAACCCAAATCATATGTTCGGCCATAATTCTTAGCTCTGATGTCATTTCATGGAGTTCTTGATACCATTGGAAAACTCTCGCAGAATCTTTTCCAATAATACCTCACTCGCCTCCAGATCTTATGTGGATCTCCTTCTAGGAGCCAAAAGTTTTCTAGAGCTCCAACACTTCACGTTTTTTTGAGGAACTGTGGTCCAACGTCAGACTGAGAACAGTGGTTTGGACCAGCGTCTGACCAGCACCTGTTTACGCTGGACCCACTTCTCGGTCCACTCGGACTTACATCTTGGACCTACGTCTCATATTTGCATTTCGGTCTTTTTCTAAACTTGCCCTCTTGGGTCCACTTGGCGTAAGTCAACGAAATGTGGAAGAAATTTGCTGATAATATCAAAGACAGAAGAACCATCGAGAACGAGTTAGACATAGTCAGTACTATTTTAGATTCTTCTTTTTGGAACAAGATGCATGACATCATTGAGTTGATGAGTCTCATTTTTGCACTTTTTCGACAAGTGGATTCTTTTCGCGCACCTACCGCCTTGTTGCGCCAGCGGAAGCTCTAACTCAGTAGGTCGCAAACTTTACACCGCTAACCTGCAAACACAATCACAAGTTAGCGTCCATGCACCACTTAGGTCATTTCTGTTTGGTCCGGACCAGAGCCGGACCGTCTCCCTATTCATCAAGCTCAGCAGTTCCTAAGTCCCGACCTAGACCCGCCTAGGTCGGTCCCAAACATGAGCAAGTCACAAGATGACTTGGGGCGGACTTCCCATAAAGTCCAGGGTCCTAAACGGTGCCTCCAGCACACCTAGCGGTCCAACCGCCCGTGATGTCCGTCTAGGTCTAGGCTCCCGAACAGTGGTCTAACCCGCCGACTCGTTCTGTAGTCTTGCCCAAGCCCTTACATCGTTCTGAAGTCCAGACGTCCAAGTCTGGATCAGAACGTGCCTTGGAACCGGCCCAGCCATCACCTCATGCCCCCAGAGTCCGTCCGCCAAACCCTGGGGTCGGGTGACTCGTCCTGGCTCACCCAGGCATCGAGCCCTCCTCATATATACTTATGGGGATCGGCGGCCCCGCCCTCCTCTTTGGTCCCTGAAAATTATACCACAACCCGATTGTGGTTTGGCCATAACTTCCAGGTCGGACGTCAGATCGAGAAGTGTTATATATCACTGGAAAGCTCTCGACGAGACCTTTCCAATGATACCTCACTCGCCTCGAGATCTTATGTGGAGCTCCAACACTTAGTCATTTTTTCTCCGAGAATCTGTGGTCCAGACCCAGACTCGAACCCTGTGGTTCGTCTGCGTCTCGGTCCCACGTTTCGGACTCACGTCTCAGACCTATGTCTGAGACTCATGTTTCAGTCCTTTCCCAGACTCGTCCCCTTAGGTTAGCGTTCGTCTAGGGTCCTCTTGGGGTAGGCCCTTATGTCGTAACCCAAGGTTCCAACCTTGGTTCAGAGAACCACTGAGGGTTCATCTGATCCCAACTTCCCGGCCAAGCCGTTAAGTCCTACTCGCAGCGTTCACAACCTAGCGCAAGTCCGCTAGGGTTCTGTTGTTAGCATCTGCGTCCGATCTTGAGAACGAGGGTCGCGACATTCACCCCCACTTTGGAGGTTGATGCCCTCATCAACAATGATCCTTTAAGTTAACACCAAGTTCAAAATGGGTAGCCAACCCCTTGGCGTCAGAATTGCGTTCAGGTAGCTAACCCGCAATTCCCTTCTTGGCTTGAGTCTTAAGTTGTCGCTAGAACACTTAGAAAATTTCAACTAGTCTCGGGAAAAGCCTTACCTTTTTGGCTTACCCTAAACAAAACTAGTTGACAACTTCTAAACATTCTACTTAAGACTCTAACTTGCTAACTATAAGTATTCACACCTACTTACAAGGTCCCCCGAAACTCACTTTCCGATCGCAATCTGATTTGACTTAGACGCGCGACTAAGTTTACTTTGCAGTTAGAAAACCGCAGAGCAAGATCACCCCAAGCCCCAAGACAAGTATAAAATTTCATACTTGCTTTGCCAACGCTACGGCAAACCTAAGTCTTGACATCAAGACTTAGTCTTGATTTAGATGCTTATCCAAACCAGCTCGCTTCCTTTGAGTGTGCTTCGTTCCTCCTCTTGACAACATCCTAGGCATCTGATCAGAACTAGTCATAGCCATGCACTACCAATACACTTCGACAATTTTTCAAGAAACAAAATCTTTATTTTCAAACACAAGTCAAAGCTACAAAGTCCATCGGCCCAAATCGCCTCAAGTTGCTACTCGTATGGTTCGTCGTTTCTTCACCCCTCACTGGAAGGAGATGTCCTCATCTTGCTAACGCCCTTGTTGTCCTTGTCTCCGTTTGAATAGGTCCAATACTTCGCTTGCATGTGCAAGATCTTTCTCTGGCACCCAAGTTGCTTCCTTCAAATGGTAACCACGCCATTTGACCAAGTACTCCATCCGGTTTGATTTACGCTGTCGGGTTGAGAGTCTTCCTGGGAAGGGCGAACCTTCTGGCTGTGATATGAGCTTGAAGGCTGTGTTCAATCTACTCAGGAAAGCGTTGAGCTTCAGACTATGGCTGGTTTACTCACAGGATAGGCTTCAGGTCTCAAGGTGATACTGAAAACACTCATATAAGTCTCCAGGCTCTTCTGATAAGTTCAGGAAGCAAAGTTCAAGCTTAACTAGCAATGATAAGATCAGATGGCGAACTTTGACACTCAGGATTGAGAAATATGTGAAGGTTCAGACTTCAGAACTCCTCCTACATGTAAACGAGGTTCTACTGGATACACATACGAAATTTCAGCTTCAGATCAATTCAGAGCACTAAGATATGAGCAGAAACTTTCTGAGTAGAGAAATTACGGCAGTTTCTGGTACCTAGACAGCTATTTCGACCTATAACAAGGAATTGGCTCGATCACTTTGGGAAGTTCTTACAGGATTTGCAGTACACAGCTTGATGAACACTCCTGTGAAGTTGGGCCTCCTGATTCCACACAGAACTCCAGATCTCGCTCTCTGAAGTTACTGCTCCAGATTGAGAGCTTTTCGGACCCCCTCTACTTCAGCGGTCGCCCTGAATTACTCACTGACTCAATTGACATGAAAATTTGGAGACAGTCGTAGCCCTGCTGACAGTGAACACAGCCACGAAGTTTTGAAGCGATTTCCTCGATTCTGCTGCAAATGACACTCAAAACCCCAAATTCAACAGAAGTGCTGCAATTTTGACACAAATCGAACTTCAATCAGCCATAACTCCTTCTTTATTGCTCCAAATCGATCAAACTTTTCACTGACAGTGCTTGGCTCGACGAGCTCTATCTCCTTGTGCTCTCAGATTTCGAAGTGCCTTCACAAATTGCTCGAAATCCCCTTTAGACCTCTGTTTCTAAATTTAGAGTTACACAAAAGACAAAAATGAACCAATGAGAATTCATAGCTCCATTTGGTTGTCATTTTGTGCCTTAAACCATGTGGTAACTTATCTACACTCATAGGCTACCACGTCAAGCCCCCTAAAGTGCCAACGTAAAACTTAAACTACCTAAAATGACACGCAACCCCGAAAAATAACTTAAATCAGCTAGAAAGCGTGCATGGGTGACACGCAAATACAACCCATGAGCTTAAGCCCTATCAACATGATAATCAACCTACTAAGACTCAAAATATATAACATCTTCCTAAAACGGACTTCTCTGAGGTCTTAACTTCACTCAGAGAGACTAATGCCTGACAGAGAAGTGAATCATTTAATATGTGAAATGATTCACATCACGACAACGCCGAGATCGCAAAATGGACTCCACCTCATATTCTGCTTTGCCTTGCACGACATCAGGTTGAGGCCTGAGTACTTGTTTGCGCTCCGGCCGCAAATCATCCTTGAAGTATTTCTTTAATAAAGAAACATGGAAAGTCGGATGTAACTGCCACTCGCGAAGAAGGTCTAATGTATAGACATCTTCATGCGGATTCTTGACAATGACAAAAGGTCCCGCGAACTTCGATGAAAACTTCGTCGATATTTCCTTCGGGAGTGTGAAGTTTTTCGTACTTATCCATACTTCTTCGCCCACTTGAAACTTCACTTGCCGTCGATGTTTGTTTACCTGATTCGTGTATCGTTGCTGCGCCTTCTCGAGGTTCTTCTTAACTTGCTCCTCGCGCCGCTGCATTGCCGCCACCAACTCTTCAGCTGATGTTTGCCGTGTTCTTGGTCGTGCCGATGTAGAACTCCCTGCAAGAGTCAAGTCAAGAGACCCTTCTAGGTCACGTCCGTAAGCCAACAAGAAAGGCGATTCGTCGGTTGCCGAATGCTTCGTGGAATTGTAGCAATACTCCGCAAGACTGAGCCACTCCGCCCAATCGCTTTGGTCCGCGCTCACATAATTCCTCAAGTATTGATTCAAAACCGAGTTAACTCGTTTCGTTTGCCCATCTGTTTCCGGATGAAAGGCGGTACTAAATTTCAACTTAGTCCCCAATTTTTGGAACAAGTGTTTCCAAAAGGCACTTGTGAACTTGGAGTCTCTATCTGAAATAATACTCCGAGGTAATCCATGTGAACACCACCAAGTATCTAGGAACAACCGAGAAGTCGTGAACGCTGTTGCAGTATCCAAGGTCGGAGCAAACTTCGCTAGTTTGCTAAACCGATCAACTATCACAAAAATCGCGTTGGATCCATTCGAGTCAGGCAGAGAGGTAATGAAGTCCATGCTAATGCTTTCCCAAGGTCTGGCTGGAATCGGCAGAGGATGAAGCAACCCTTGTTTCTTCTCATAAGAAACGCGGTTCGCTTGACACGTTACGCATGTTTTCACGAAATGGGCAACATCGTCTTTCATGTGGGGCCAATAAAACTTTTTAGCTATCACTGCTAAAGTGGACTTTTCACCTTTATGGTCTGATAAGGGCGCATCGTGACATTCTTTTAAGAACTTGGTCCTAAGTTTTCCTTGTCCCACATAAACCCGACTTTGCTTGAACATGAGTAAACCATGCTTTAGCTGCATGTTCTGCAACTTCACTCCTCGCTTGAGTTGTTCTAGGTACTCCTTCGCTTGGTCATCGCTCATGTAACCTTCACGTATTCTCCTCTCCAAGTCTGACTCCTTAGGATACATAGCTCGCAAAATCTGTGTTGACGATGGAAGATATTCCTCCTTGCGACTCAAGGCGTCAGGAACCACATTGTCCTTTCCCGCTTTGTGGATTAATTCCACGTTCATGAGCGCCAAGGTATCATGTCACCGTAGTTGCTTTGGCGTCACCCGATCTTGTGTCTCAAAGTACTTGAGCGAAATGTTGTCAGTATACACTTGGGTTTTGTGGAGTCCCAAGTAATGCCGCCATTTCCTCAAGCAATGAACCACCACAAACAGTTCCTTCTCGTGAGTCGGTCATCGACTCTGTGTCCCAGATAGCTTCTTGCTTTCGTATGCTACAGGTTTTCCATCCTGCACCAACACTCCGCCAATCGCATAGTCGCTCGCGTCCGTGTGCACCTCGAATGGTTTGTCGAACTCCGGCAGCTTCAAAACTGGCGCCTTTGACAAAATAGTTTTGATCGTCTGAAACGCATCATCCACCTCCTTGGTCCAACTTACCTGTGAGTCTTTGCCCGTCCAGTCCGTCAGCGGCTTCGCGATCTTTGAAAACCCCTTCACATACTTGCGGTAGAACTGCGCCAATCCTAAGAATCGTCGCATCTCCTTCACTGTAGTCGGAGGCTCCCAAGTCACAATCGCGTCCACCTTCTGCATATCCGGGTCGACTCCTTTTGCACTAATTACATGTCCCAAGAAGTTAATGCGCTCCAAACCAAACTCACTCTTGTCAATGTTGGCAAACAACTTATGCTCCCGCAGCTTCGTCAACACCACCCTTAGCTGCTCCGCGTGCGACTCCAAGGTTTTGGAGTAGATCAAGATGTCGTCGATGTAAACGATGACAAACTCATCCATCTCCTCGTGAAAAATTGTGTTCATCAATGTAGTGAACGTCGAAGGGGCGTTGCAGAGTCCAAATGGCATCACCACGAATTCAAACAATCCGTATCTGGTTCGACAAGCGGTCTTCTCAACATCTGGGTCAGCTATCCGGATCTGATAATATCTTGACTTCAAGTCTATCCTGCTGAAGTATCTTGCGTCCGCTAATCTATCAAAAAAGTCGTCTATCCTTAGCAAGGGATAATTATTCTTCACCGTCACCTTAAAGTGCACGATAATCTACGCAGAGTCGTAACTTCTCATCCTTCTTCTTTGCAAAAAGAACTGGGGCTCCATAAGGTGACTTGCTGGTTCGAATATATCCCCGCGCTAATAGCTAGCCGAGTTGTCTTTTCAACTCAAGAAGTTCCACCTGATTGAGTCGGTAAGGGGCTTTGGAAGGTGGTTCCGATCTTGGCAAGACTTCGATCTTGTGATCCACCACCCGCCTTGGAGGTAACTCAGCAGGTAACTCATCCGTCAAGACATCCTCAAACTCTTTAATCACTTCGCGAAGCACCTTCGGAAGTTTAGTCGCGTCTCCTGATGTTTCCTCTTGTCTGTCACCTGCCATCAAATCTACAACCCGCATCAAACACATGACCCCGTCGTTGAAGTCCATATGTTTGCCCTTGATCAAATTCACCGCAAAGTCATCAATCTTCCGCGCCTTCCGGATCAGCCTCACTCCCAGCTTCCGCCCTTTAACTCTAACGTTTAACCTTAAAGGTTTCCGCCTAAGTTCTACTTCAAACCTGTCCAAGAAAGTGTTCCCCAAAACCGCATGGATATCATCCATCTCGCACACCGTGAAGTTCTCTGTGAACTCCAACTTCCCACACGCAAATCGTACGTCCAAGGCTACTTCAGAAGTTTGGTACGTCTTGCCCTTGGCAAAGCGCACCTGAATAGGCTTGTCTGCCTTGGAGGTAGACAAGCCCAACTTCTTCACCAACTTTGGACTTATGAAGGAGTGAGTCGCTCCTGTGTCCACAAGAAAAGTAACATCACGGTAGCAACCTTGGCTTGTAGAAACATCAATCCCGGCGTCTTCTTCGTGGTTCTCAAGGTCACAGTCATCTGGCCCTCCAACAAGTCCTTTGCAACAAATGCATTTATGCTACAGTTACTAATCTTAGGTTTCGTGCACCCCTTAGCAATATGGCCCGCCTCGCCACAGTTGTAGCAAGTAAACTTAGCGTCATTGCCCTTTTGAGGTGTTTGCCCCTTAGGTTTTACTCCTGTTTGCTGCCGCTTTGCTGCCGAGGCAGAGGTATCCTTCCGATCCTTCTCACCCCCATCCCATTGTCGCTTGAAGCCCTTGTTCTTCTTCTGGAACTTGTCCGTGTTGCGTGGTTCAAAGGGTTTTTGTTGCTGGACTTCGTCGTCCCCAATTCGCTCCGCTAACTTCAAAAGTTCGGCACTTGTCGCAGGTAGCTCCGGCATCCGAAAGAGAGCCTTCTCCGAGCTGGACTTGAGTCCCTCGATAAATATACATATTTTGGTCTCCTCAGTCCACTTGGAGAACGAGTCCAGCTTGGCACTGAACTCGCGCACATAAGCGCTTAAGGTCCCTGTCTGCTTCAGCCGAACTAACTCAACACCGTCCCGAATCCTTTGATACTCTGGAGTGAATCGTCCCGCGAGCAACTCCTTGAACTCCTTCCACCCAAGCGCTGAGACAGTCAAGGCATGCTCATCCCTGTATGCAGTCCACCAGAGAAGCGCATGGTCCTTCAGGAACGTAACCGCCGCTCTCACTTTGTCATACTCCTTAGCCTGATGCGCTTCAAAGTATAGGTCCAACTCAGTTAAGAAATCCTTAACCTTGCGAGCTCGTCCTATACCTGTAAACGGGGTCGGCAAATTCGTCTTACAAAGCTTTCTGGTAGACGAGGAACTTCCTTGGCCTGCCTCAAGCTCAGCGATACGTTTATCCCTGGAGGCCATACCTTCCTGCATGGTCTTCATCATTTTGATGAGTTCCGCATACAAGGCTCCTTGACTTCCCGCGCCTGCATCATTGGGCACCGTTGGCATGACTTCATCTTGCTGCAGCGGTGCCACAGCTAGACCTACGTCTCATATTTGCATTTCGGTCTTTTCTAAACTTGCCCTCTTGGGTCCACTTGGCGTAAGTCAACGAAATGTGGAAGAAATTTGCTAATAATATCAAAGACAGAAGAACCATCGAGAACGAGTTAGACATAGTCAGTACTATTTTAGATTCTTCTTTTTGGAACAAGATGCATGACATCATTGAGTTGATGAGTCTCATTTATGCACTTTTCCGACAAGTGGGTTCTTTTCACGCACCTACCGCCTTGTTGCGCCAGCGGAAGCTCTAACTCAGTAGGTCGCAAACTTTACACCGCTAACCTGCAAACACAATCACAAGTTAGCATCCATGCACCACTTAGATCAGTTCTGTTTGGTCCGGACCGGAGCCGGACCGTTGTCGTGTCGTGGACCGGCTCCTACATGAAAATCAAATTTTGATGCTTGTCGCTCCAAAGACACTCATGAGAAGACAAGCTAGGCCCCAGCTTACGAGTTTTTGGCACCACTTCGGATCTACGTTTTTATCGCACCAGTGGATAGAGCTCCTTGTCAGCATTTCATAGGCACTTTGTCTACCTCGTTTGGACGCATAGTGAAGAAGTTACAGGACTCGAAAGATGGAGAAAACAAGCTAGGCCCCATCTTACGAGCTTTTGGCGCAACTTCGGATCTTTACTTTTATCGCATAGATGGATAGAGCTCATTGTCAGCTTTCCATGGGCATCTTGTTTATTTCGTTTGGACATCCAGAGAAGAAGTTATGCGATTCGAAAGAAGATAAAATCAAGCTAGGCTCCTAGTTACTTGCTGACTGGGTATTTAGGGCTCCAGGCGTTATATCAAAGACGCAAGGGGCCTGCTTCTTATTATTGAGGGTTGAACTTCGTACTTACAGACTGTAACAAGGGGGCTGCTTAAGGGGCTTGCTTGCATCTGGGACCTGTCAGCGGACGGTGCGGGAGATTTGGAAGTCCAACGCAAATGCGCAAGGCGTCGTTGGGTTCAGATCTGTGCAGGCTACGCACTGGTTCAAACGGTTAGGGAAGAGACGGATCGGGGAGTGCGTACTGAGTGAAATTGAGACGCAGGAAGCAGATTTGGAGTTTTCAGTTACCTGTGAAGGAGAGTTGGACCGTTCGGACCGTTCCGGAGTCCAAACTTGCTGTCCTTGGATCCATCGGGATCAGAACAACGAGTTCTTCAGGAAATTGAAGACGATTCAAAGTTTCATCAGGCGGTTTGGGAGTTGTGAGTGAAATTGGCTCGCAAGGAAGCGCTTACATCGGATTTTCGTTCGCCTGCGACCTGAGGTTGGGGTGTACTTCGCGATAGGTGAGCCAAGCTCTTCGTTCTTGGTGCTTACGCGATCAGGGAGTCCTCATGTACGCATAGGAGAAGACTGTAAGTGAATTGGATTGTTGGTTTGGGTGTGGTGAGCGAGGTTGAGCCGCAGGGAGCCGATTTACGTCAGTTTTTTGCAACCTGCGACCAAATTTCTTGCGTGGTTTTGCAAGGGGAACTCCAAACGACTTGTTTGGAGTCTTGTTGGGTTCAAGGTAGCTAGATCTATCTGCCAAGGAAGACGGATATCAGTTTAGACGATCCGTTTGTGCGGTGTGCGCGGTTTTAAGCCGCAGGGAGGAGTTTTTGGAGGTTCGGTCACCTGCGACTGAAAATCGGCGATATCTCGGCTGTTGGGAGTCGGATCTGAAGGTTTCTTGGGTTAACAGAGTCAGCGGAGGAGACCCTATCGACATCTGAAGTCCGTCCAGCGAAAGGAGGAAGTCCACAGATAGGCCTTTTTCGGTTTCTTCGCTACGGGTTTTGCTCTTTTGAGTTCGTTAGAGTTCTGGTTGGCTGTATACAGCTTGTGGTAGCTAGCTTTAGCTAAGAGCTTATACATGGATGTGGTTTGGACTTGGGTTTGGATCGTGTGATACTGTTGTGGCTCTGTTTGTTAGCAAAGAGAAGTTTCTCTTGCTTTGAGCTACGCTTCGGTGGTTTTGGGTCAGGGTTGCGATTCAAGGGTTGTTTTCAGGGGCTTTTGAAGCAGGTTACAGACCTCTCTGGTCTGTTTTTCAATTTTGTGCTCTTAGAAGAAAGAACCGGCAGTGTACATATATTTGGAGTGTATATATCGCAGCGTTCGTTTTCGTGGTTGTTTTTCTCTATCTTGTCTCTGTTTCAGCACACAACATCTCCACAGCCAGGAACCTCACGTTTTCCTAGACATCCTTCACGCAATATCCGACATGATACCGTCTCCCTATTCATCAAGCTCAGCAGTTCCTAAGTCCCGACCTAGACCCGCCTAGGTCGGTCCCAAACATGAGCAAGTCACAAGATGACTTGGGGCGGACTTCCCATAAAGTCCAGGGTCCTAAACGGTGCCTCCAGTACACCTAGCGGTCCAACCGCCCGTGATGTCCGTCTGGGTCTAGGCTCCCGAACAGTGGTCTAACCCGCCGACTCGTTCCCTAGTCTTGCCCAAGCCCTTACATCGTTCTGAAGTCCAGACGTCCAAGTCTGGATCAGAACGTGCCTTGGAACCGGCCCAGCCATCACCTCATGTCCCTAGAGTCCGCCCGCCGAACCCTGGGGTCGGGTGACTCGTCCTGGCCCACCCAGGCATCGAGCCCCCCTCATATATACTTATGGGGATCGGCGGCCCCGCCCTCCTCTCTGGTCCTTGAAAATTATATCACAATCCGATTGTGGTTTGGCCATAACTTCCAGGTCGGACGTCAGATCGAGGAGTGTTATATATCACTAGAAAGCTCTCGACGAGACCTTTCCAATGATACCTCACTCGCCTCGAGATCTTATGTGGAGCTCTGTCCACGACCTAAAACGTCGCTGGAGCTCCAACACTTAGTCATTTTTCTGAGAATCTGTGGTCCAGACCTAGACTCGAACCCTGTGGTTCGTCTGCGTCTCGGACCCACGTCACGGTCTTACGTCTCAGACCTATGTCTGAGACTCATGTTTCAGTCCTTTCCCAGACTCGCCCCCTTAGGTCAGCGTTCGTCTAGGGCCCTCTTGGGGTAAGCCTTTATGTCCTAACCCAAGGTTCCAACCTTGGTTCAGAGAACCACTTAGGGTTCATCTGATCCCAACTTCCCGGCCAAGCCGTTAAGTCCTACTCGTAGCGTTCACAATTTAGCGCAAGTCCGCTAGGGTTCTGTTGTTCGCGTCTGCGTCCGATCTTGAGAACGAGGGTCGCGACAGTTCTAAAAAAGACTTTATGGGTCATGTTTACTAAGAAACATGAGAGTCACAAGAGTTGTACTTAAGGATATTTATACCTTCTGAATCAGGTATATAAAACTTGTGTCGGCAAGTTTTATAACCTGTCTGAACCTGGTTATAAAACCTGCCATAACAAGTATATAATACATGTTTGAGCAGGTTCTATAACCTATCTAAACCAAGACTTTATAGCGGATGAAACAAGTATTATATACCTGTAAAAACCAGATTATTTACACCTGCTGGAATAGATATTAATGTATCTATTTCGGCAGGTTTATAAAAAACCAGTTTATTCCAGATTATTTATACCATAGGAAACAAGTATTATAACCTCTAACCATAGATCATAAACCTTTGAACACTCTCCGCGTATGAGTAGGCGGCACAAAGAATAAAAGGTTCAGCTTTCAGTTTCAACGTGGCCGCAAATATATCACAAGCATCACATAAATGCAGGAACAAGACTCGAAACCGAGTAACAAAAATGAATCTAGCTTTCCAAATAAGGTCTTGTGACTTATCATACTTGAAGAACTCAACCAAAGAGAACTTCCAAACCCCCTCCAAACAAATGTTATTGCGAGGCTTTGAGCACACGTCCTGCATAGCCTCCTCGTGAGACTGTTACATGTCAACAAATCATTCCTCTGGCTATAACCATCAGATTGAAAATGTGAAACCCGTGTGCAAGGAACTGATAACTCTAGTAACTCTGACACCAGAGTTACTAGCAAGCCGTAAAAGGATTTATGGCTGCTCAATGAAGCAACAAGTGCATCGTGCTAGAGGACAAGGAGGTTCACAGCTGCAACCGGAGACTGGACCACATAGCACGAAACAACAACAATCGAAGACCAAACAAGTGAATCGATGTCCAACGCTTCCTAGAGCTATGGAGAGCGAAAATGCGAAAGCTAACGTCGTTGATAAGCAGTTCTACCAAAAAAGCAAGATAGTGCATGTAAAGCCCACTTTTCAATTTTTGATAGAAGAAGATCGAAATGTAGAAGTTTGTAGAAGAAATAATGAAGATAGAAGAAGAATAGCTTAGTTTTAGTGAAGAATAGCAATTGTGAAGAAGAGTCTTCGGAAGAAGAGAAGAACCTTCTTAAGAAGAGCCTTCGGAAGAAGACCTTCACAAGAAATACCTTGAGAATGCAGATCGTAAGTACGCTCTCTTCACGAATGATCAGAGAAATTCACAGTCGAGAAATACGCAGTCTGAGTAAGGACGAGCTACCTACCCAGTAAGGACGAGCTACCTACCCTACGCGTGGGCGAATACAGCATGCGCATGCCCTTGTCAGGTCGGAAGCAAGCAATCAGAAACGACTTCGGCACGTGTGAGGAGTTTGAACCAAGCTATATACTAGGAAAACCGGCTCATTTCCCAAATCCACTTTTAGCGCTCAGCTATCCTCTAAATGCGGAGGATAAGTTTGGACGAAGATAGAGAATTTGGGTGAAGACAAACAGTTTAGGCGAAGACCAACTTGAGCAAAGACTAGCAATTTAGGTGAAGTTTACCCCACAGACAGTTTAGCAACCTTCGCCCGAGTGCAATGTCAATCGCGACGAAGTTACCGAGGATTAGAGCCTTCGAGCTAGATCAAGAGGAGTTAGTGCGCCTTCGGCCGAAGCTGAAGGAGTTAGGTCTGAGTTTCCTAACCCTAGGAGGCTGGACTAAGGTGTTTGGCAAGTTCATTAGCTAGATACGTATGTGTGAAGACCACGGAGGCGAAGACGGATATGCACGACCTGGTAACTAGACCATCGAGAACTGGGAGAAGGTCTTGTTAGACGAAGCAGGGGCGAATCGCGATCTACTCTTCGACCATGCGTCGATGAAGAGTTTGATCAAGGAGGACCAAAACTACGAGAAACTCTTCGAGCATCCGGTACACCCGACGAATGGTTACAAGTTGACTGAGTACCGCGACCCAGTGAAGAGGAAGATCACGGAGGTCATCATGTTGATTCTAAGCCCCCGAAGAACGACTTACCTGTCCGCGTGGAAGGTATGCTTCTTTGAGAACCTCTTCGTCGGAAGACGAGCGCATTGGGCGAAGATCTTCCATGATGAAGTTCAGCGCCTATGGAAGAAGCAGGACTATGTCTACATGGGAGGCTACGTCAGCATTTTCTACTTCGGCATGGGATGGCTGTCGGAGAGTGAAGCCAAGCAGTTAGGCTTTGGCAAAGACGAAGGGCAGGAAGGTGATGATTTCTCGTCCGTTCGTGAAGTTGAAGTGGCACCGGCCGAGGACGCTCAGCAAGTGGAGGCTTCACCGAAGGTACTAGTCGAAGATCCTCAAGAGACGCAGTCGGTGGAGGATGTACATGCTGCAATTGATGAAGAAGAGAGGAGATGAAGTAAGAGGAAGAAGACTCTTCCGACTTCGCCTATGGAAAAGCCGAAAGCAAAGAAGAAGGCGAAGAGTACCAAGAAGGAGACGGTGGACCTGAGCAGCTCGAGGTGAAGATAGAAGGTGCTCCTATCTGCGGTGAAGGGACTTCGGAGGGGTCTGCCTTGGATGATGTCGACATGTTCAGAAAGACAATGATCTTCAGCGAAGAGGTGATCGTCCCAATTCTCCGACTTCTTGAAGACAACAAGGAGGATTATGAGAAAGAAGTTGGGAATAAGGTGTCGTTCCCGGAGATGTTAGCTGAATTGCACTTCAGCAGGGGTACTTGGCAGCAGGAAAAGAACAACCTTCGTGAAGAAGCAAGGAATGCGACGAAGCTGAGGCTGGAGACGGAGAAGGAGAAAGAAGATCTTCGGCGTCAGAATGAGGAACTTCAGGCTGCGGTGAAGGCAAAGGATGAAGAGCTGAAGGTGTCGAGAAGAGCTTCTCCGACCGCATTCAGGAGTTGTCGACTCAGAAGGCCGACTTGCAACGAAGTCGAGAAGAGTACCAGAACACAGTCGTCGAACTCACTAAGGAGAACGAAGACTTGAAGACGAAGGTAGCTGACTCTGAAGACCTTCGGAAGAAGCTGATGCATGTGTTGTCTGCGTATGTGACTTCGGGGCTTGATGCTGACGAGCTTGGTCTTCTTCGAGCGCTGAAGGCGGAGGTAGTACAGACGGAGACAAACCCCGATGGTGTGAAAGTGCATCTTTTCTGACTTAGATAAGGAGATAGGTGAGATACGAGCGAACGCGGAAGTTCAGTTAGAGGAATTCAGAGCGCAGTTAGGCTTAGGAGTTTAAATTTTGGTGAAGATGAAGATGATCGTAGGGTAGCGAAGGTCTTCCGCCTTAGTAGGAAGATAAGCAGTTAAGTATAGTTAGAAAACAGTTAGGTTAGGACGAAGAGTATATAAGCAGCACGATCCTCAGCCCTCGTGCCTTTTCCATGTTTTCAGTTCTTTATTAATTAATTTCCATTTCCCAAAAGTGCGGAGCGATGTTGTGAATGTTTTGGGCGAAGATATTTTCCTCCGAATATTTGGAGTTTGCTGTCGTAGGTGTAATTCTGATTGACGAAGATCTTCGCCGTTAGACTTGAACGAAGAGACTTTGGCGTAGAGACTTTGAAGAGTCTTCAGCCAAAGGTGAACTTGTAATCTTCGTAAAGATATTTTGAACAAAGATTTGAGAACAAATCAGTTACTGTGAAGTGGAAGAGATAAGTTAAATTGTAAGGAGAGTTTGGAATATGGTGGCTTCGTCTTAAGTTTGGCTTCTTCAAATAAGTGGGATTCTTAAGAGTGAGGATTTAGTTGGAAGAACGCTCCTTAGGAAGAGTAGGGGCTTAGCCTTGGAACCTTGATGTGAAGTCTGTATTCTTCTGTCTTTTCAAAAGAAGACTAGTAACATTTCAGCAGTATTTTACATTCTTCATTCATTCACACAACTGTCTTCTCAAATCTTTTGTTTGTATTGTTGGAAGGGTCCCTGATCAAAGAACTATTTCATTGTTGTTTGTATTCAATTTATCAGGTTTTGCTTGGGTTTGGTTTCTTATCATACTTAAACTCTCATCCGGATATTATTCTATTATTCTGTGAGAATAACAAAAAACTATTTGAATTATCACTGTGACATTGTAGTATTGTGTTTTGTGTAATTGTTAACTGTATCTTCGTGAGAACGATCTTTAATTTATTATTTCCGATACATTGTGTTTCTCTGGGTTGTTACAGTGCACCAAAGTACACGGAACTTATCAACTTACAGAGCTCGTCAAGAAACCCCGAGTCTAGGCTCGCTCACGGAATGATACGCAGAAAGCGAATGTGCGAGTGCAAGAGTGTCCGCAAATGAGTCCAAACAACTAGACAGAAAATCCATAGATTTCATGAACAGTCAAACCATGAGATCCACCACTTGACGACCAAGACGTCACCACACAGATCACCAAAAAAACTCCCACTACAGCTATAGACAAAGCTTGCAGCTGCGGAAAAGCTCACGCCATGGAGAAAGCTCACATGTTAGAAAATGTCATGCGATCTCGATGAAGCCGACAGCAGAAACACCCGAGTGAACAAAAGTGTCTGAACCCTAAGTCCCTCTCAATACGTTGGCCGAGAAAGTCCTCCGACCTGCTGTCCACATTTGATAGACCGGGGGAGGAGAATGTCATGTCAGCATCCTCCCTTGTATACCTCGACATGTGGTTTAAGAACAGTTTTCAACGCAACGAGGAGAAAAAGATAACATCATAGTGCAACATGGTGCGAAATAGCAAATGGTGTGACGAAACATGATTATGGGGTTAATTATGATGATCCTCGATCATCATAATTAATAGTAATGATGTTCGTACTGAAGGTAACTTCACCCACAAGAAAGTCTATCAAAATGTTTGCAAAAGAAGTCCGCAACATTAAGCAGGTGAGAAGCAAAGAGAAAAGTTGAAGCTAAAGGGAACAGTTAGAACATTAGTGACAATGAAACAGACCAGACCCTCCTTAACCTATACGTTATTTTGTAAGAAATCTCTAACCTTGCCAAGACTGGCTCGACAAGTGACATCAAAGAATTTTGTGAACGAACTCTATCGCTTGTCACTGCATGACATCCTCTCACTGGTAGGTGCTAACAACAACCAGGTATCCGTTAACAAGTTCTTGTTTCAAATTTTATCAACCTTAACTTGCAAAGATAATTTTATGGATGTGTTTCTAAAATTTAATATATTTCATAAATTGCTGAAAATTATTTGTTGCATATCATCTTTTAAATCATGATCAAACATAAAAGTAGAAGATTTTGAATTTGATGCAAAGAATAATCCACATTTAGAAAATGTTATATAAACTGTAATCACTGCTAAAACCAGAAGTTATATAGATTCATGGTCAGAAGGAAGAAAATAGCAACGACTTTAACTTAAGACAAAACCCTTTCTTTCTTTTCTTTCCACACCCTTTGTCACAAATTACAATAGGATACAAAACATATTATCCGTTGGCTAACAAGCTAAATATGCATGCTGGATGAACTTCTGGGAACTTTTGTTGGCTAGCTGTTATCGAGAAAATATATGTGTTAAAAATTTATATATTAAGTGAGTAAAAATATTTAAAATATTTTATAAATATTAATTATTAGCCCATGCTTGGAAACGCCAAAAGATCAGAATATTAAACCATACATCATGAGTACACAGACACGCTACCAAAGGTACAAGTCAGAGCACCTGAAGCTATTAATGCATTAATTCAGAATGAGTTTAATTTATTACCTAACCCTTTCTGCTGAAAGGGTTAGGTAATAAATTAAACCTCTACATATTGCCTCTCCAAGATGGAGGAGGTGAATATGCATGGGTTAACTTAAGACAGAACCATTTCCTTCTTTTCTTTCCACATCCTTTGTCACAAATTAAAGTAAGATACAAAAGATATTATCCGTTCGTTAACAAGCTAAATATGCATGCTCGATGCACTTCCAGCCCAGACCAGGAAGAAAACAAATGATAATGTAGTGAAAATAATCTTCACACATGGTTGATGGAGACATAGTGACTGGAAAGATAATGAAATAAATATTTTCATATGATTCGCTGCAGCAAAAACTGCACAGGAGGAAACAAAGCAATGCATGTTATAATGTTACGTACCAAATTTAAATAAGTACATTTAGTATTCTAGATTCAATAAACTATAAATGGAGAAAGTTACATCTATAGTTGGCTGACAGAGCCCTTGACTACTACGCAAAGTCTTGCCTGCCCGTGTTTACAAGTCACATACATCTTGTCACACGTGACATCTACGATCATAAACCTGTACGTGAAAAATGTGATATGCTCACCCTTCACAGTATAAAGATCCCATCATAGTAGAATAAAAATTATATATATATTGATTCATCAATTTATCACCTATCTTTCCAAATGAAAAGGTTAAGTAATAAATTGAACATATATTAAAAAAATGAAGATGAAGAGGGTGAATATGCATCCAAAGTACACTTCTAGAAAAATAGAAGAAAAAAATAAACATTTAAACAGGTAACCAAAATAATCATAGGTAATTGACTTACAACAATATTCAAAAAATATTTAGTGAAAAATACATTTTATAAAGCATAGTGCTCTACTGGGTTTACAAATTGTGGCTTGTGACAAAGTTTTCTAAATTTATTTCACTAAATTTAAAATATCAAATTAAAAAATTCACTTTATAACTTGATTACACATGGTCACTTGAGTTACACAAAATCCATAAGAAACTCAGGCAAACAGAACTTTTTTCTGGTATAAAGACTTATGCTTCCCACGAGTAAAAATATTTTTAATTTCTAAGTTTTGATTTTATTAATTTAAAATAAAAATTTGCATATTTCACTCTTCCGGACTTGGAAGGGTGAATAATATGCATGCAGCTAGGAAGACTCTTTATAGTCTGGCTGGAGCACTCGCAGCGTACCTTTTATGGTTTAATCTAATTTAACGACCAGCCTTAAACCGATGTAACTAGACTTCGAAATGAAATGCAAGACTAAAATCTCCTCGTGACAGATTATATTTCCTTCCTGTCCGCTTTGTGCATATTTTCGGACGCAAGCAACGATACTCTTTATTTCTTATCATCGGAATAATATTTATTTTTAGACTTACGAGTCTATTTCCTACCCGCATAAAGGCTGAAGTAGGCTTTCCCCAATAAAAATCACGATTTCTCCTTCGCTTTCCATGCTTGTCTACTTGCATGCTTACTTAGTCATGCACTACTAATCTCTTCCTCAATAGTTTGCTTATTTATTCGTTCGCTCATGTTTACTAATCAAGTTCAAGTTATAACCTAACTCTTTCATAAAGAAAATCTAAATTAATAATACATAATATCTAAACTAATTAATATATATTTGTTGACAGGCTCCTTTTTTTATACCTTTGGAAGCTATAAGTCTGTGCTTGGTTGTGAATTATTCTAAAACTGCTGGTAACTCGAATCTTAGTTATTATTTAACAGTTACAGATCAATTGGATTATTCATGATAAATTAACAAAATTTCTGTAAATAACATTTAAAATTTTCTGAAAAGAAGAACGAGCAAAAGTTACACAAAGATGGTTGAGAATGCTTATCTGCATATTGCATATTCGCTTTACAAAGAGTTAGATAATAAATTAAATATCTCGTTAATTGCCTCATCTGTACTTGTAACCTCTTGCAGTTATACTGTCAGGAACGTGTCAACCTTCTCTTCCTTTATGGATTATGTAAAGTTCTTCTTGCATCTCCGCGTCCGCCTAATGAAATCTTTTCTGTAAACTTAGTATAAAATTTCCACTTAACACTTTATGTATTTCCAAATGACAACAAGCGGGCAAGAGTTCCCCAGAAGTTCATGTTGGCATCCATATGATATTATTAACATCTCCGTACTGAACTGCAGAGCAGACTTGTCAATTCAGATACCAGACAATCCCCTTGTCTATTCTGCGAGTAGATGGTAAGTGTGTTGTTTACCTTTTACTCCATATCGTATGGAATAGTTTTACATGTCACGCGGTTGCCAATGTCACTTCTGAATGTCACTTCTGAACTTTCGCCAGTAATTAATCTGACTATTTTGAATAACAGTTCCAAAAACTTAATATCCAATTACAGCTGGAGAGTTACACTACGAGTGATCCTTGCACCTCTTTACTTCTCTAGTTACCTTCTCTCTCCTAGTGTAAATTCGCCATATGAGGGTGTTAAGACGTAGCTTATCTCTGCCTAGCTGTAGCATGTGAAAAGTTCAGTCTTGAAGCAGATTGAACGTGCATTTCTCGTGGAAACATCCATGTGTGCTTCACCACTTAAAACTGTCACGACGTCTACTGTCAACTCCAGACTAAACGCGCAAAAGCAAAACAGCATCTGACCCTTTTCACGCCCTAATCTTGTAAGTTTTAGTGCAACGAAGCTGCGCGAATTTGAGTGCGTGTAAATACTTATCACTACGGATATGAGAGTGTCGACTTACGTCTTGCTCAGAGCAATGCGATACGTTTTCAAGTATCTTGTATTCGGCTTACAGACGATGCCATAAGTTCTTCCAACTCTTAAGTTCGGAGAACGTCAAGTAGCTACTTGTAGTCTACTTTCAACTTCCAGAAGTGCTGGTACATCGACACATGCATGTCATGTTGGAACTCACCAGGTGGGTCTGTCTTCAGCTCTGAGTCGTGCTGCCAGGACTGCACGCAGGTCCGACTACTCCCCCGTTCAAAATCTCCATCATGACAACATATTTTTAGGGTACAACAAGTCATATCTGCAGGAGCACTATGAGACGCTACAAGAAAGAGTCCAGTTTCTGTTCAATAACTGAGTCCTTCAATTCCTTACACATTTCACACATTACATTCTGTTACATTTCGTTTCCTCTGTACAATGGCTCAAACCAACGAGACTTCGACCCCGGAAACGTCCGAGCCGAAAAACCTAGTACCAATTTGCCAATTTTGCGGAGTATTAAGAGCCACCATGTCGACTTCCAAGCAGCATAACAGCTTGGAAGTCCCGTTTATCGCTAGCACTAGAACAGCACTATATCAGACCATTATCAGTGATCTGCAGATCACGATGAATTTCGTAGTAGACGAAGATGTATATACGCGATACTTACAGAGCACAACACCTGAAATTGGTCCGCCTGCCCTGAGATTAATCATTAGACCGACTCAGAAACCTTCAGCGGTAGCGAGGGAATCAACAAGTCCGCGTTCCACTTGGACTGCTGAATAAGTTCTGCATTAGGCCGATCATTATAGGCAACCTGTGGAGAAACCAGCAGAAATCTTGTCACTCCAGTGGCCCGTTACATCCAGCACCACCAATGAAACCTTGAACTTCAACCTGGTTTTGCCAAATACTGTTATAGAAGAAGGCCAACCAGCTAAGTCTCCTGGGTCCTGCCCCCTTAACCTTGCCTCCATCCCGTCAGCGACCAAATAACAAGATCTTCTTAATGTGCACGTATCTCGGAATATCCTAAACGTCAATTGTGCAAGCAACACGTACCCGAAGGCACTGAACCATCCAGATCACCAGGAAATTTGGAAAAGAGGGTACAACCACTTACTCTCCACTTAGCGACATCCGCCGGTTTTCCTGCACGTTAAGAGTCAAATACCGTTGTAAGACAGCCGCGACATCTTGGTTACGAATCCAATTATAACAGAAGCTCGGTCAAAGATGAATACCAGTAATAACATGTCGTCTTTCCACTCTCCTCATTGCTTCGTCTATGTCCACCTCAATGAACCTGCACGGAGAGGAGTTCGCCGTCACACCTCATTGCAAACCAACTTGAGAATAAGTAACGTGACGATTCAAACATATCGATGTTTGAAGTAGTAGATGTTTTAGCTCCTTAGAGTTATGCAGAAGGTGTTAGGTCGAGTATTGACGGCGTTCTGCTTCTCCGTGCATCCAAGGCTGATTCGGGAGTTTCCACCTCCTTCAAGATTGACTTTAACCTTGCAAGCATACAACACTTTCATATCGTGTGTATGGCACTCGTTCACTCCTGGATTTGAATCCCAGTAAGAAACTTACCAACGTTCGTCAAAGAGGTCACCAGCGGCACTCCAGTCCCCCTCCTTCAACAGAAGATAGTTCCCTTCCACCAAAATAACTTTATGCCTAGCACACGGGACGATAGTGGACTATCAAGTTTGATAGTCCGCAACTTGTAAAATCCCATATACAGAACGACACAGCGCTTAAAAATTTTTCCTTTTCTTATCACGGAAAACGCAAAGCTCCACCTAGCTGGAGTTTCGTGTTTCCCAAGTCAGTTTCATAAACTGACTTGGGACACACGTTCAGTGTCTTGCAATTTACCTCTCTTCGACATGGATATCATCTTCAACAGGATCTCCGACTCCATGATCGAAAGATGGCAAAGAAACTGAACCCTGTGTCAGAAAGATTGGACATGAAGCAGCATTCACACAAACTTACACTATCATGCGAGTTGAAGCCTAAGTCTACCATCAAAATCTATACAGTTATCCGCACACTGTCACATCTTGACTCATGACTAGGATACCCATGAACTCAATCAGGAAAATGGCAAGCACTTCTGGAACTAGGCCTCGTTCTTGCTTCATTAACCCAGGTACCTTCTTCCGCAAAGTCATAAGGCGATTCGCTAGACCAACTGGATCAAATGTCCATGGCGCTACAGAGAAAACACAAGGAAGTCTGCCAGTTAGGTAGACTTCACCAAAGCTTCAAATAACAGTGCTGATGATAATGCATGTGACCTAACCAACATCTGAGTAGGACCTAATTACATCGTAACGAGAATAGGCACCTTATGACTCCAAAATCATGGCAATCAAACGAACATTTGGCAACATCTGCTTCTACACACTACAACTTCGTGCTATTGTGCGAAGTCCAGTACTTAGTAGCCCCAACCCACCTAATAACCAAATTAGGCTCCAAAGTGACAACTCCACTCTACCATGGGTGAGGTCAACTCAATAAGGTCATAAGGTCAGCAAATAAGGTCAATGCACTTCTTGCGGAAAAGCGCATTGACCTTATTTCTTTCCTGAAATATACTGCTCTGAGGCTGCACTTAGCTAGTTCTTTATCTGATTTCCCATTCCCCTTTACCACATTTTCCGACGAAGGACAAAAACTTCCGATGAGCAAACAAGCGCACCTCCTCGTCTTGCATGAGCCTCAGCAGGATCCTGCCATGGAGGTCCACTTTCAAACCAGCATACTTCTGAAAAGGACGAGAATGTCGCGTAATTCTACAACGGTGCTGCTCCACCTACAAGAACGCACCTGTCCTTTTCTACCCTACCTGTCTGGATAGATCATAAGAAGCTATAAGCATTGAAAAACCTTGCATACGTTCTACAAATGCGTGACGCATACCTCCATCTTATCAAGCTGCCAACGATACAAATGAAAACCGTCCATGGGAACGGCAACGGCAATTTCCTCTATTTCTTTCGAGCCAGCCCTCTCGGCGTTCCAGATATGGTTGATCCTCGCAACCACTTCCTTCGCAACAGTTGACTTTCCTGCTCCTGGAGGACCCGCTAAGCCTATTAAGTATCTGTTGATAAGCACAAGTCCAGCTCGAAGTTGGAATTTTTCAAAGCCATTTTATCCGTGTACATCTGATCCGAAAAGTGCTGACAAACCGATACTGTGTCTACGCTATGAGCAGCAGGGCTGCCTTTCCCGTTGACATGAGCAGTAGTCCCTATAGGAAGAAGAAACAGAGTCTTCCAAGCGACAGAAACGAGGTGGTGGAAATGGTCCTCACTTGGCGCTTGACCCAACAGCTTCCACTGTCTCGAGTACTCGACGAGCTAAAAGATCGTATATTTCCTCCATAGAGCTTTGCGATCACAGTTTCAACATAACCAGCGTCAGATGGTGATGTGACAACTTCGATAGAGTTACAACCAAACGGAATACGTTGCCCTCAAAACCACGAAGGCTGGACGCCACCCGCTAAAAGTTACATACCGGCTTTGTAAGACATAATGCTCGCGCTTGGAGTTGCACTGTGGACCCTAACCACCAATAACGACAACAGTCAGATTCCAATTTGCTGAGAGTGAGCCTGTCGGCAGACACAAAGCGCATACGATGACGTATGGATCAATGTTTCCGTTCAAATATGTCAACCTAGGACAATATCCAATAAGTCTTAAATTACTCAGATGACTAACTTCGTTCCAATTCTCTCATCTGTTGAAGCGTCGAACTTAGGGGTGTGAGCATTACCTTGACCAGAGACTGGGGACAGACATGAATGATGCGACTTGAGAGCCAACCATGTCTTTGTCTACAGATCTGCAGCTGATTTGTACCTTTCCTGGGACCTAGAATAATGTCTTCAAGCCAGAAGTTAAGCAAGAAGTCTTCAGTATTTTAGAAGTTAGCAAGACATTTATACACAGGTGGGCTGTTCTCTCTTAATGTGGAAACAAATGTACGATTTCCATGGAAAACGTGAGCACGTACCTTTCAAGGAGACAACCGGTGGTAGAGCAATGCTATATAATTGGGGCCCAACAGCTGACTTGAGCTCCGATGAGTATTCAACATGCCTGCACACCCCCGCATAACTCCAAATGAAGACCCAGGGCTTGAGAGAAATTTACACTCAACATTAAAATAATCCTCGACAAATTAATAACATGAATCAGAAGTCACTGATTCTTCTACTGTGCCTAGCTCTCCAGAAGCTGATCACTCCCTAAAAACAATCCAACCATCCGACAACTGCTTTCACAACACCTATCATCTCAGCAGCAACCAGTACAAATCTTCCCCATCGTACAAAGGAGAAGCTAACTTAGTAAAAAGTGTGGCATAAAGTTGTCTGTCTGTGCCTCCTAGTGACTTGAGGTTCATAGAAGCACAGAAGGGCGTATCAGCTGTGGAGACAAATATTTGGCTTTGCAGACACAGGACTCACACAGGATGGATGTGGATGGCCCCCAGGCCAGGTATGTCAACAATGCCCATAGCAGAGGTCCCCCAATCTGGCGATCGCATCTACTTTAGGTGAAATCTTTTACAACTCGAGTAGCTGTATCCTCTGTAGCCAGACCGTTTTGTATAACAAATTCTGCTACAGTCCGACCCAGCTAACTCAAGGTTCACTTTCCGATCATGAAAGCCGTAACAGCACACCACTCTCCTGACAAACACTTTTCACGGTATATGCGAAAACCAAAATACACTTAACGAACGATCCTATCTACCTCGCCATGTAGCCAGGGGCTTGGGATATAAAGCACAACCCCGTAGAACTAAACAGTAAATAAACTTCACCTAAATTCTCGAAGGCTTGAATAGGTTTGACCTTAACTTTCTAGCAATCCCTCAGCCTCGGTGTAGTGCACATAACACCACAACCGGACCACATCGTTTTAAGTTCTAAACTCCCAGAATCCGAGACAGCTCGAGGGGCTATCGGGCATCCAAGCACACAACAACTATATTTTGGCAGAACATTCTAGTATCAAGTATACGACGCATCCTGAGCCACAAACCACCAATGTGAATCCATCCAGCCCTGAGTGACTAGAACACAGACACCGGAAATTCACCTACGTATTAAGCAAGTAGAGACTCAACCGAACTCGACGAACAACGAACTGACAAAGAGACAGACTACCCGTTTCACTCCTTGAGTGACGTGATTACGAACTCCTAGGAATCTTCCACACGCTACCAGGGAAGAAAACTAAATTCCGGTCGAGAAAAAAGGCGATACACTTCAGCGGTACATTGCAAATCTCCTCACCTCGGAGAGAAAGTTTTCATACAGATTATCGACATGCTCGCGTCGCCTCAAACGTCAGGCGAAGCAGGCAATCACAACTGCAAAGTGGCCCTCCTGCCTGATTTACTGCTTCCTATGAAACTGAATCGTATCCACGAAGCTGAAGACTTCGTGGTCTTGAGAGAGAGCTCAGGGAAGGGCGCGTGGACATCTCTTTTCTTCAGCGTCTACAGTGTTCTTTTATCTTCTCCTTCGGCCCCCAAGCCATGCATACTTGATGCATCTCTGTACCCAGACTGAGAAGTTTGTCCTCTTTGATAAGCGGTGTACATTATATTGCGGGCCCAATATTGCGTACCGCGCAGTATCGTGGTCTCACTGGTATGAACTCCAGGATTCGATCTCTCGACGCCTCGACGGACATCTTCGGCCGACGAGTCTTTCAGGCAAGCACGTAATGACCGAGAAAAGCTAACAAAATTATGCTCCGGGCTCATGTGAGGTATTCCAGCCTATTTAGTTTAGAGAAATGTAAGTCTTGTAATGTAATGATCGTAGGACCGGACAAAAATCACGCTTTTCCTAAATCATGGTATGTTTTCCGTGATTAATATCTGGTTCGGACATTCGAATTTGACTTTGATTTTTTTTACTCTTATATATTATATGAGAATTACGGATGATTTAATAATTTGAAAGTTCTCTTCATGCAAAGCAAACGTCATGCAGTGCAGCAAACTGTTATGGATTCCTTCTGATAAGATAAACTGATAAACTGTTGTATTATCCATCTCGATGTTAATGTTCAGTGAATAAGCATCCCCAAGCGCGTTTGGGGTTTCGACGGCATTGCGTGATGTTTTCTTTATCGACCGTTGGTTTACCGGGGTAGAATAGCGTTCATTTTTTTACTTGCTATTCTACCGCCGCCAGTTCCGGCACGTACTTAATGACGTTTTTCACGGGGAGGTGGTAAATAAAGCAGGGCGAGCGTTGGCGAGAAGTGGGGAAGGCTTCGGGAACGGGAGCGGTTTTCTTTATGTTATAAAAAATAATATAATTGTTATATAATATTTTAGATTAAGTAAAATCAAAATCAAAATAATATATTAATTGTTAATTATTAGCTGCTCCAAGAACGCTAGAAACTTTTTTAGAAAACCCATAAGTGGTGTATGGGAGTTTACGCTTCAGAGAATATAAGTGCGGGAGTGTCCTGCACTGAATTGATTTATACATAAATACATTGGTTTATTACCTAACCCTTTTCGTCGGTAGAGTTAGGTAATAAATTAAGGTTGCAGCCTCTTCCATCTTCGGATGGAAGAGGTGAATAAGCATCCCCAACGGCCTTGAGCAAACTAAGAGCAAACTATGACTATAAACAATCTTCAATGATCTTGGATATAAGTGATTGACTCAACCTTCAATTATCTTGGCTCCTTATATCTGATCTTCACGTCCGACCTAAGGAGTACAATTGTTCGAAGAACTATTAGATGTCCGTGAAGTATTGACAAGTGCAATGTACAAATAAGAGATGTCAGAACAATTTTGGATCGTGGTTATTCTGAACAAAAACAATGAGATATGAAGATCATTTATTGAATATCCATCCACTTTATGTGTTGATTTGCATGTACTGTATGAGCTTGAGATGAGTACAAAGCTTCTGTAAATTATCAAAACTGAGTTTACTGAATTTGTTCTCCTTAACCAAATAATATAGATTGTTCTTTCACATGATAATAACAAATGATTGGCAAGAAAAACATAATTTTGATCATCTATCCCATTGCTACAAACCTCATGAGCAAGATTAAAATTCGTACGTAAATCTGTATCCGTTGACGTCATATTCTACATATATGATAGAATATCTACACTTCTAAACTGAAATTCTAATGTAACGATAGAAAAGTTTTTTATATGTCGTGCTAATATTTCATTTCTTATTTCTGGATATGGTGGATGATTGGTAACACATACGGTTTCAAATTCGAGGTCTCGAGATTGATGATCTTGCATATCTAACATTAGTATCTCATCGTGTTAGTTGTAGTGGAATAAATTTATACCCAATTAATAACTTTTTGTAATTATCAACTTGAAAACTTTTCTCCTTAGCATCCAGAAGTTGCATGCTTGAAATCTCATCGATATTCAGTTCTTCCATTTCGATAACATACCTATATATTGTAAAGTTGAAAAGCCATATGCACACCAAGAAACTCTGTGCCATATTTTGACATACATTATTAACAAACGATCTTTGCTTTGTTGTTCTAGTGGACTGTGGTCTCTTTTGTCGTCTGTTGTCGTCCTCAAGTACAACAAGATAATCACCAGGTAAAAATACCACTCCTCTCATTATAAAAGATTTCAAAAGTATGATTCATTGACAGTACCTTTTGTATCTAGCATTATGTTTTTAGATCTCAAAACACTCATAAATATCCTCTCAACTCTTTGATGTCGATTCCACTTTGCTTTAGTATTCTATATTCTAACGTCTTTCCTTTGCAAGTACTTGCGATGCTTAAAAACTAGTACATGATTCGACTGAAATAACATTCTCAATGAATTTGTGCATAGTATACCTTGACGACATCTTTTAACAAACTGTTGTTGTCATGAAGATACTGATGTAATTTCTATTGTATCGTATGGTACGAAAACAAATTGTCATGATAGGTACACAACAAGCACTGAAAAAATAATCAAAAACATATTTGGATGATGAGCTATGAGAGTAGTTCCTATATTTGACAAAAAGCAAATTTAAGCATAGGTGCATGATGAGCTATGAGAGTAGTTTCCATATTGGACAATGTTTACACCTCCTTGCAGTTGGTTATGCTTGCGTCTCATTAATTTTTAAACTTATAGCTCATTTTTTGCTAATGACAACGACATGGAGATGCTTGATAACTTGAATCTTCCACGTAAGCTTTACTCAAGATTTCATACTTTCAGTCACCTTCACCTTCATACTTTCAGTCATACTTTCAGTCCAGGCATGTAAACGATATAAATTTCCAAGCATTCATTAAACTCACTCACTTCTATACTAAATAATAAATCATCCTCATGTTCTTTTTTCCTAACTTCTGTTCTTTGAACAATACGCGTGGTCTTAACTCGTTATACGTCAGTCATGATAAGCTTCAACTAAGTATCATCCAACCACATTCAACGATTAACTACGTAAATATTAACTATAATAAGTTGCAGTATTATAGTTTGGATTAGTTTGGAGGGTGCTTCATATTCTATGTACTTGACTGATTAACAATAATATATTTTATCACCGATGTAACTAAAAGTATATACTCCGAATATTGGGAATGCTATATCCTAAAAAGCTTCAAAAAATCTTCCGATCAATCATTAAACTCACTTTTGGTGTCTCACAACTATCTCTTAGATTGGACATTATAGAAACTTCAAATACTATTATATGGATTGTTCTCCGAGTTATGCAAGTCAGTTTGAAATTTTAATCATGGTTGATTTCTAATATTTTTCATGACTCTTAGATAAACAGGCCATTCCCATTTAAGATCGTTAATTATCAGGTACCGGTTTAGCTGACTGATTCAAACTAATTCGAATTATAAATGATACAGACATGTTCGGAGAAGACCATAAGAGAATATAGATACCGTGAAAAAGTAAACTGGATGCAGCTCAAACATATGTTCTCTTCTCACAAAATCGATCAAAAATAATAAAACCACTCATTAGATGTACTACTTTTTACGGCCGATGTTGAGACCCCTAAAGTAAGAGTGCCTTCCAATACACAAATAGGAGTGAGAGTCTTGAACTACGAGGAAAAGGGTGAAGTGGCAAGAAAACAATATCCTTGCTTTTCGAAGAAAAAACGCGAAAAGAACTTCCGATAATAAACTAGTTAAAAGGTTCTCCGCCGGAAACATACCTGCTGCAATACCAAACTGTCGGGTGGTTCCGACGCCGAAAGGATTTTTCCCGACGTTCAGCAACTTCCGCCGGGAAATGCCGGATTTTGCCATAAATCCCCACGAGAGCTGACTGATTCAGGACTGATCCGTCTACGATATGGTACCCTTGTGCATCAGCGAGGGAGGGTTTAAGGCTGAAGCAGGGGGGAAGGGGAGAGTTTCAGAGGAGTTTGGATGTGTGTCGATAGCAGCGAAGGAGAAGGAAAATCATGGCGCTTGTGTCGCACTCCTTGGGAGCGTACGTTGCCGCTGGTGGTACCGTTTGTAGGAATTCGTTCGAGGAATTCGAGCGCGGAACATTTGCTCTGTGTTTCGATGGTTGTGCACGGAGTAGTAGCCGTAGGGTCCATAGCAAGCGCGTCCAAAGAGATATGAGTTTCAGCAGCTGTGTAAGCTCCGATTTATTTATGGAGCCATTTTTTCACCAGGTTCGCGCGTCTGTATTCCCACGGAATTGCACGAGCAGGGTTTCTACTGGAATTGTTGCCTCTCTTGACGATAGTGCAAAGCAACAGGAGAAACAGCAGCAGCAGACTATGGAGGACCTCTTGCCGGATTTTGACGAGCTTTCTAGAGGTAACCGCGAATTGAAAAGTGGTGATGATTCCAGACCTACATGAGTTCCTCGTTCGACTACTCTTGAGAATGTTAAACTCAAAGCATAGCGCAAAAGGTTTTTGCCCGGGAAGTTCTCTGGACACCGAAGTTGCAGGTCTGTTAGAAGACCTGCGCACTGGTAATATGGTAACTGTTGTAACTGTGTCTCGGTATGCGCAGATGAACTCAAAACTTACCTCAGCCTGGAGCTGCAGTCTGATTTGGACGTGGACACATGTAAGCTTCCATGAATTCATGTGTACCCCGAAGTTGTTTTGGATACAGTTTTCGCTTCCTGAATCCAGAGCAGAAATGTCAGTTTCTCCTGTGGATTCATCCTGGAAAACGAGACCTTGGAGTGCGTACTTATTTATCCAACTGCCTGCTTAACGATTGCAGACAAGCATTATGAGATTATGTTTATTATCCATGAAAAGAACGCGGATGAAGTTCAAGCAGTCATAGATATAGTCACTGGTGAGTGCTCTGACCTCAGCCGTATTTCGTCTGGGCTGTTATGTTTTTCTCCTGTTCGAAAGCTCGATTGAAATAATCTTCGATGGCAAGTGATTCTGTTGTAGATGTGATTCATGAAGGCACTGTACTAATTCATGACTAGTACGTGTTTTCCCGGTCTGATGGCGGCCATCTCTTTCCGTGTTCCTTGCAGGTTTTGTTCTGGAAAACAAGGGTTTCATTTATAGAATTAATGACTGGGGTTTGCGTCGATTAGCATATAAGATAAAGAAAGCAGAAAAAGGGAATTACGTTCTGATGAACATCGAGATTGGTTCAGGTGCCATCAACGATCTGAATTCCATGTTTGAGAAAGATGAGAGAGTCATAAGGCACATGGTCATGTCTCGGAAGGAGGCTGTATCAGATGATATGGAACCACCTGAAGAATGGCGACCTAGTGCGTTTGCAGAAGGCGCGGAAGTAGAAGAAGAAGAAGAAGAAGAGTACGAGGAGTATGAAGAAGAAGAAGACAACGAAGAGGAAGAACAACAAGAAGAAGGGCAAAGAAACGGGGAACTTATCCTGGAGAGGCAACAGTAGCTTGTATCCATTCATGACCTTCAGAGCATCCAGTTCGGATTTGATGCCCGTTAGGTAGAATACTTCGTCTTTAGAGATTATTGTCGAGATTATCTCAAAATTAGCGGCACATTAGCGCTGTCATCACGTTTGGAGTTGCTATCCCTGCGTCTCCAGTGAGGCTTTGATAAAAGCCCAAAGTTGTCGCCGACCTTGAAGAAAGGTAATTCACCATGACCATGGTTTATAAAGGGTTCCGAGATAAAGGCTGACATCTTCAGACGTTGATGTCCGAAAGAGAACCTGCCTGTAGAATGAAGTTTTTGTATGTCTCAGTGGATCAAGTTCTGGTCAGATAGCAGAAAACTTGGAGTGATGGTTGCAACTCTCCGTAACGACTGCCTTCGTATCCAGTTCTTACTCGTACAAGTGTTTGGAACCGAGTAAAAACTGTTAAGTTAAGTGAATTTTTGCATTAGGAAAATAACTAAGGCATCATAATTACCATAGTGTACTCTCCCTGAGCAGCCAATCAGTAAAAACTTGTTTGTCAGGGACGGCTGGAGGCTACACCGCCACACTGAAAGGATGTTGAGATGCGGAAAGACCAAGGACTCCTTACCGTGTAGTTCGATTGAGTACCTCAACGACTCTTGCACGTGGGTACTTGTGGAGCAGAAAACTTAGTGATCTGAGTTTACAATTTCGCACAAGTTCTTCCTTTTCTGAGACGAAGAAAGATGACATGATATTCGGCCTATCCACTAAGTCGAATTAATCGCAACTCACCGCTCTCGAGCCGATGCCGCTCTCCGTGCGAACGGATCGAAAATATGAAGAACCGGTTCTGTTCCTACGGCGTACCGATGACCCAACAAGGGTAGTGAATAAGATCCTGACAGAAAGAAGACTGAATGCAGGCAGGATAACTCTCCTGTGAGGGTATAAGGTGAAGAGCTACGACAACTTTACGAGTTTTCGACGTCGGTGGAGTTGCCGTAAGAATTAACTGCTTGATCTATCAAAGAACTGCATATGGGGTCTACCCTACTCGCACGCTTTGATCGTACCAACTATGTCAGAAGTGTTAAGAAAGACACTATACGTCACAAACCACAGTCCAGCTGCTTTCAGTTCAGCTGCTTTGAACTGTGCCAGGTAATCACAGGTCGGTATACATAAACCATTTCTGTTTTCTCTTCTGTAGTTTGCGCTGGGTTAGTTAATAGCCACAGGCACCATTTCATAAGGAGATTTATGCGGTTATCAATATGAGAAATGTGGGTTATACTTGCAATCCTCTCCTAGTAAGAGGCCATGCCATACATAACCCACAGGTGAAACAAATATCGATTGTCACACTGCTGCCACGGAAGATATCTTGCGTGGGATAACAAAGAGCTTGCAGTAGAATTGCGGGGCTATGCGTTAGTGATAGCCCCGCAATTAACGACTTCCAGCTTCTTCCTTCCACTTTTCAGTTTTCACCACGACTCGTCCATCCGACAACAAATTCCCCCCTTCCTTTCCGGTTTTAACAATCGACGTATAGAATTGCTACCGCATAGCAAAAACAGAGTATCTAACTTGTTAACAAGATATATGTTACACCTTTTAGTTGTCCCGGGTCCTTGTCTGACGAAAGACAGAAAATATACGAGTGTGAGCTTTTACATGCTCGGATCAAGTAAGCTTCGTCCCTAAATGACACCTGTAGTACTTTCCTGCTTGAGAAAAATGAAGAGCAAAGCTGAAGCAGATCGTGAAATTCACAAACGGTGCAGCTCATGGGGACGAAGCGCAGTGAAACAGTTACCAGATTGTACATACGGCCAGTTACTTGACTGATACTCAATGAGACGATGAACCCTTGATGACAAAGCGACGATTAGTAAAACTTTTAATGGTTCCAAGATACTTTCTAACAGTTGGCGGTTGCGTGATTACTGTCAGTTTACGGAGTTCCTGAGACTCTTCCAGAAGTAGTCCACAGGCTGATCTTGTTCTGGAACCCCAGTAGAGCAAAGACACTCAGTAAACGCTTGAGAGGAGGTACAAGAGCCAGCACATAAAGCCGAGCAGGAGAAAATCCGAGCAAAACGTAACCACAAAGGAACAGAACAAGCTGATCACCACGCCAAAGACCAGTCCGAGAAACTCAGCAACCAAGCTTCTTGTGACCGCAAACGGCATATAACGAATTCCAAGGACCGATAGACCCTAGAAGATGATGGACCGAATGAACAATTTCTCGAAACAAGGACAAAACCATCACCTCTACGCTCCAAACTGACGGTGTCACCCGCTCAAGTAAATGTAACGACTGGAATTACACGACATTGCGACGTATCCAAGCAATCATTCAAAACAAAAGAGAAAGAAAGAAAGAAAGAGAAGCAAAAGAAATGTTGCCTTGGCCTTGCATTTCTACTGGTTTGCAATAGCTTGTGTAGACTTTATTAAGGCCGAATAGAAATATGGACGTGCATAATGAGCGTGCTGGACAACTAAGCCTCTTCAAGATTGGACTTGACGGTTAAGGAATCTGCAGTTGAAGTTAACAACACTGGCTGATTGCCAGGGTGTACTCCACCTTGCCTTATGTCGAAACTCAATAGTTTTCAGCTTGAGAATGGCAACCGTAACGTCCAGCGCTCTACTTGAAGAGAAAGACTGTTCGAAGAGAAACACCCCACCCGTGGACTTTTCCACACTGTCATTCGTAGAACATGGCCAAATGATTCAGAAACACATTTAAAATTGGACCGTTTAAACACCGCACCCGTAGACCTTTTGGACAGTCATTTGTAGAACACGGGCAAATGATTAAGACACACATAGTAAAACTGGACCGTTTCTTGCAAGGTGCAATCTACAAGCTCTAAAGTTTTGTCAAAATGTTTTAAAAATCTTCAGCAATTCCAATCTCAAAGTGCAAGCATTATCATAATCCATACTACTAGTTTCACTATCTCAAAGACCAACAATATGTTTATGCTCGTTCAGCGACGTGGCCGCACCCGAGTGATTATGCATCGCACTATGGTCCGGAAAGCGCGTATAACCTCATCAAGCTGCACCTTACCAAGCATCATGCACTAGGAACAAAGAAAATTTCTGATATTCGCCATCGCATCTTTCGTACGCCAACCTCAACAGTTAGGCTGGACTTCCCACTAGGAAACCAGACAAGTCAGTGGATTGAACGAAACGAAGCAGTGTCGCCGAAGCTATCCACGACTTCCAACTCATTTTAGAATAAAATTTTGACCTCAAATGTCGGGTATCTGTGTCAACTGAGACTTAGAAACCCTATGTACTCGTAATTTTCCTGACCTAAATGGTGAGATCGATCGTCGTGTAAATTCCCATCTCCTGTAATACAAGCCTTCAGCCTCTTTCCAACTAAAGACTTGCCATCAATTCTGAGTGGACAAGCTCCAAGTCGATCATGTCAGCACACGTCATCCCTGTGAACAGGCAATTTACAATAAGGAAATGCAGAGCAAATTCGAACACTACCTCCAGCAAGTCCTTCGAGATGTTCACCAGCTCGTCAGTGGCCGCTTTTGTGCCCGTGCCCATGGCCACTTTCATGTCCATGTCCGTGTCCGTGTCCATCCCAAGGATGACGCAAACCCAACAGAACAGGTCCATCATTCTTCGCCCTATACAGAATCCAAAACCACATCACTGCGCACAGTCCCTGGCCTGTTCTCACTTGCCAAGTCTTAGGGGCGTGCAACGCCAGATCCGCATACTTATGACCGTGACCACCTGCCATTTCTGCTCCCCCGGTTCTGATTCACTTCAGTGAATCGTCAACAACCCACAACAACAAGCGAGAAGATCGATCCTCCTGACGCAGATTCTGTAGAAATAGACGACGAATCAGAAGTGAAATAACACCAACCTCCCCTCTTGAATCTCACAATCACAAATCATCCAGTAAAGAAACGAACGACCGATCGAGGCCAGGCGCTGCGTTGCATCTACTCACCGGAAGCGAATTACTGATCTCCTGCTCGATCGACACAAAGTGAATGTCCAGCCGGATGCTCTACTGGGCGTACCCGCGGAAGAAGTTTGTCTGACGTACACGGATGGAGTCATTAACTGGACGTTACGGAGAAGCTACAGTAGCGACAAAGAGTCAGTCAGTCGGGTTGAAGGTTAGAGTGCCATGTCAAATTCTTTTACCACCTAATGCATGAGTTAATTTTCTTCTAATCGCAGGATTCTAGTTCGATGTTATTATGTGAAAAACGCGTCGCAATGAATAGCAAACGGATGGAAAGACCCCATCAAGCCTTACAAAGGAAAGAAGGAACCGAAGGGACACGCAACAAGCGCCACCAAGGAAGAATACCGGGGCTAAACCTTACTATCAGTAGTTCTAAAGTCGTCTATCGTACTTATAATATCAGATACCGGTAAGTCACTACTCCTACAAACAACAGGTGCACATGAAGTAGCATCGCCTACTGCAATTGCTCTCATGTGGACCACGCCTGCTAAAGCTCTCTGTAGAGCAATGAAAACTCGCTGTCTAAAAAACATAGTGCAGAAAGAAAGAGAAAGTGATATCCTTGACGTCTCTTATGGTAGACTCTGGCACAATCTCGAAGACTCCAAAGTTGATCCGTATATCTCCATGGCTAAAGAGATGAAGCGATGTCTCACTTGCATACCCTTATACTTGATCACCTTCGCTGCTGCCATCACGCCTCCAGCCCATACTGAGAGATGGGTGATCACTTGTGCTGCCACTGAGTCTCATGTCGAATCCGTAACAACCACATCTGCTACTGAGACATGATCCTCCTTCATCATGTACAGGTCAGCTCTCACTTATCCTCCCGTCTAAAAGATATACCAACGCTCTCTCCACGTCATGTAACCGCTCTCCCGTGCTAAGACAAACACAACGTCCTTGATGACATCGTGGGTAGCTATCCGCTCTCCACCGAGGACAGCGAGCAAGGTGACGACCCGAGGTGTCGAGCGAAACACCGCACTCGTAGGTGGACAGTGCTGAAGCAACAGACTGAACCAAGCCTAGACGGAACCTCATCGCTGTAGAGAAGATAGTCGGTGCGAGTCGGAACGCTCTAATGCAAGGTCGAGCTAGGAGCCAAGAGCCTGCGCTCTTGTCCGAACAAGAGCGAAGTCGAGCTCTAGTATAGCGTGAGATGGAAAGATCCACTAAGAGCGCATGGAGAAGTGCTGGAAGTGGTGTCTCATCAGAGAGGAGTCCGTGAGATCCATCGGTAGTTAAGTTATCAAATCGAAGGTGTGTCTCACGTGTCTCAAGAGTCAAACTATCTCTTGTCTCCCGGAGACACATCTGTAGTGGATAAGAACTAACCTCCACCTTTGTCATATAGCTCTCCAAAATAAGTTTATCTCGCACGAGAAAACGACAACAGAGCCAAGGTGTTGAGAGGGCTCAACTATCCCAAAAGGCTGCCGGGGCAATCTCCTCCATGAATAATAAGCCCACCTCGTCACGATATCGGCAAAGATGTTTGTCTACGTGCGAGAGGTCCTGTCATATAGTCAAAGGTCCTCGGTCCTACAATGTCACCAAACATCTCATGATCCTCCTATCAAACTCTCTAAGGCGCAAGATGAAGATAGGAGATGGAGGTATTGTGCGGAATAAGTAATTAAGACGACGTGCAATGGAAGAGAAAATGATACCAAAGATAATCTGTGGGTCCTCTAACCTAGAGAGATCCTCGATATGGAAAATGTCCTCCGCAAGGACAACATCTAAGAACCGGGAGACAAAGTCGTCTGTACCCACAAGTACTCCGAGGATGCGTAAACCATCTCTAGGTGTAACAAATCCCTCCGAGAACTGGACGGTATACTTATAGAAGACCAAGTCTTGCACTTTGACATCTTCACTCTCAGCCCTACCAAGGCCAATTGAGGGACGAGGTGATCAAAGATAACACCGACTTGGTCCGTCGGACCTACGATGTGCGTATCATCAATTAGAGATGGAAAAACATAACCTGGAGCAGCCAAGGCGGTGGTCAAGAGAGCTCTATAATGAGCTAAGACAAAAGAGAGATCCACCCAAAGAATCTCCTTGACGAGTACCTGCAGCGGAGCTGATGACTGTAATCCTCTCTATCGTAAGACCGTGCTAGTAATAAAGAGAGGATGAAGAACCATAGAACGATCGCACGAAGAGAACGAGACCCGCTAGAGATCAACCGCCATCCATGAGCTCCTTAAAGATGGAAGTGCAATAAATGCTACTAAAAGTGTTTTCCACGTCCACTTGTAGGACAACCCAATCGAGATGGATGTCCAAGAGAGCCCTAATGCCGAAAGACACATACTCGCAACCTCCAGGCATCGCAACTCCAAACTAATGTGGACAAAGGTGGTCCTGAAAAGTATCTCGAAGCTGAAGGACAATGATACGACTGATAAGTCGTAAGAGAATCTCGCCGATGGCTATCGGTCGAATCTCTCCACCATCCTTCGTCATTGTCAAAAGTCTAACTGTCCCCAGTACCTGAGTAATATGTCCTTGAGCTACTGTTGCCGCTACCTGAAAAAGCTCAGTGAAACCACTAGAGAGATTGTCTCTCTGAAAACAATCCCGTATGTGCTCGTAGACCATCCCAGACAGACCTCCAGAAGATAGACGTGGAGTTGTACACAAGACTTGGACAAACAAAGATCTATCGAGACATAATGACTCCTCATGCTGATAGTCGTGAACCTTAGGTGGTGGGAGATCACTCGGTGGGATGAAGGAAACGCAACGAAGTGATCGTCTCCTCAGTAGGACATGCTACTGACAAAAGATATAATGCTCTAGCAGCTCTACTATACTCTCCAACCTGACCTAACATCCTACAACGTCGTATGCGGACGGAAGATGAGACATCACGTGTAGAGACAGACTCATTCCTACCTCGTATTGCACATACTGATTCCTCTTGTAAGACCGTCCAATCACCTGCACAAAATATTTGAAGACGGACCGTCACCTCTTGATGTCCTCCTCTGTCACCTCGAGTATAACGGAAGCACCAACGAGGAAGTAAGAGCAACAGTAACCACGTCGTCTCCTCCCTGGTGTTTCGTGTCAACATGTCGAGAGATAGACGAAATGCCTGCCTCACCTCGTCATGAAGAGCACGAGGTAACCGGTGGAACAAACGTGGACAAGAGAAAATTGTCTCGAATAATCTCAGAATAGTGACAAAGTGAACTCTCAACCACTCCCACGACTCAAGAAGAACTCCAGAAAAAAGGACTAACGGTACCATAATTACTGCACGTGTAGACCTCCGCTCTCGACTAACCTGGGCATCCCATGTGGTTGTGTCATAGCTCTTGTGCATCTTTCCCGTATGAGATTTTACTACCTGCGAGATAAACAACTGATTGCAAACTGGACATGGTTTGTCTCGAATCAGTCTCGATCTCATGAGAGAGAAAGAGCACCCATAGCTAAAAAAAACGATATCCAACCAAACGGTACTCGTAATAAAAACATCTCAAAAAAAAGCCCACTAGAAAGAAGACCCTTGATATGTAAGGATACACTAAATGTAGCAAGAAGTCCCCCAAAAGTCTCTCAAAAATCTTAAACAGAAGACTCTCTAACCCTAAAACTCCCGAAAATCAAAAAATATTTAATATTCACTCATTTCTCCACAAAATGTAACAATTCTAGGACCAAAAGAAACAGAAAACGAAGACGAAGATGAATATGTTAAAAACAGTATAGTAACCCACCTGAACACCCTCCCCTCTCTCAAAAAAAAGTCTCGACCTTCTCTCCTCCTCCTCCCGCACTCCATCTCCGCTCCTCTCTCGTGCACATTGTCGTGTCGGATATTGCGTGAAGGATGTCCAGGAAAACGCGAGGTTCCTGGCTGTGGAGATGTTGTGTGTTGAAACAGAGACAAGACAGAGAAAAAACAACCACGAAAGCGAATGCTGCGATATATACCACTCCCAAATGTATGTACACTGCCGGTTCTTTCTCCTAAGAGCACAGAATTAAGAACCAGACCAGAGCAGTCTGTAACCTACTTCAAAAGCCCTTAAAACAAACCCCTGAATCACAACCCTGACCCAAAACCACCGAAGCGTAGCTCAAAGCAAGAGAAACTTCTCTTTGCTAACAAACAGAGCCACAACAGTATCACGCGATCCAAACCCAAGTCCAAACCACATCCATGTATAAGCTCTTAGCTAAAGCTAGCTACCACAAGCTGTATGCAGTCAACCAGAACTCTAACGAACTCAAAAGAGCAAAACCCTTAGCGAAGAAATCGAAAAAGGCCTATCTGTGAACTTTCTCCTTTCGCTGAACGGACTTCAGATGTCAATAGGGTCTCCTCTGCTGACTCTGTTAACCCAAGAAACCTTCAGATCCGACTCCCAACAGCCGAGATATCGCCGATTTTCGATCGCAGGTGACCGAACCTCCAAAAACTCCTCCCTGCGGCTTAAAACCGCTCACACCGCACAAACGGATCGTCCAAACTGATATCCGTCTTTGCTGGCAGATAGATCTAGCTACCTTGAACCCAACGAGACTCCAAACAAGTCGTTTGGAGTTCCCCTTGCAAAACCACTCGAGAAATTTGGTCGCAGGTTGCAAAAAACTGACGTAAATCGACTCCCTGCGGCTCAAACTCGCTCATCACACCGAAACCAACAATCCAATGCACACACGGTCTTCTCCTATGAGTAGATGAAGACTCCCTGATCGCGTAGGCACCAAGAACGAAGAGCTTGGCTCACCGATCGCGAAGAACAGCCCAACCTCAGGTCGCAGGTGAACGAAAATCTGATGTAAGCGCTTCCCTGCGAGCCAATTTCACTCAGAACTTCCAAACCGTCCGATGAAAACTGGTATCGTCTTCAATTTCCTGTAGAACTCGGTGTTCTAATCCCGTTGGATCCAAGGACAGCAAGTTTGGACTCCGGAACGGCCCGAACGGTCCAACTCTCCTTCACAGATAACTGAAAACCTCAAATCTGCTTCCTGCGTCTCAATTTCCCTCAGTACACACTCCCCGATCCGTCTCTTCCCCAACCGTTTGAACCAGTGCGTAGCCTGCACAGATCTGAACCCAACGACGCCTTGCGCGCTTGCATTGGACTCCTAAATCTCCCGAACCGTCCGTTGACAGGTCGCAAGTGCAAGCTAGCCCCTTAAGCACCCCCCTTGCAACAGTCTCTGTACGTACAGCTCTCTCCTGCATTCCTGAATAATAAGAAGCAGGCCCCTTGCGTCTTTGATATAACGCATGAAGCCCTGAATACCCAGTCAGCAAGTAACTAGGGGCCTAGCTTGATTTTACCTTCTTTCGAATCGCATAACTTCTTCTCTAGATGTCCAAACGAAGTAAACAAGATGCCCATGGAAAGCTGACAGCGAGCTCTACCCATCTATGTGATGAAAGTGAAGATCCGAAGTTGCGCCAAAAGCCCGTAAGCTGGGGCCTAGCTTGTTTTCTCCATCTTTCGAGTCCTGTAACTTCTCCACTAGGCGTCCAAACGAAGTAGATGAAGTGCCTATGGAAAGCTGACAAGGAGCTCTATCCACTGGTGCGATAAAAACGAAGATCCGAAGTGGTGCCAAAAACCCGTAAGCTGGGGCCTAGCTTATTTTCTCCATCTTTCGAGTCTTGTAACTTTTCCACTAGGCGTCCAAACGAAGTAGACAAAGTGCCTATGGAAAGCTGACAAGGAGCTCTACCCATCTATGCGATGAAAATGGAGATCTGAGATTACGCCGAAAGCCCGTAAGCAGGGGCCTAGCTTGTCTTCTCATGAGTGTCTTTGGAGCGACAAGCATCGAAGTTTGAATTTCAGGTAGGAGCCGGTCCACGACACGACAACGCACACCTCAATTATTATGTGTAGGATATGATATAATAATATTCACATTTTAACAATCCTTAAGTAATTGCCAAATATATTTCAATAGAATATATGTTAGAAACGAGACATTATCGTGAATAAATTATATGTATCTCCAATCGACTTTGGAAACTTCCAATGACGGATATTTGTTATAGAGTTCTCTAGCGTCATTCGTCTATGATGCACTACGGCCGTTGTCTTCCTTTCACACCTAAACTAAAACAAGCGCTGCGGTCAGAGAGCTTCACTCACTGTCGCTTTATTCAATTCTTTATCTACGCTATGTATTATCTTCTGCCGTTGTTCTTTGATCCGTTCTCACTCTTGTTACTACTGCTCTCGCTATTTGACGTTGTGATTCACTTCGGACAGTGGCTACGGTGGGACCGTCGTCTCGATGATCGATGCTGCTTCTGCTCAGCGTTGGGACCATGCTGCTTCTCGTCATGACGATGTCTTTCTAGTTTTGATCCTCTTCTCGCCGTGTTTCCTACCGCTCATGCTGCTGCTGCCATTGCTATTCGATGTTGGAAAATCCGTTTCGGACCGTGGCTATCGCTCCATGCTTCTGCTATCAGTGCTGTTCTTCTCGTTTCGATCCTGTTCTCGTCTTGTTTTTTATCACTAGTGCTGCTGCTATCTTCGCTATAGACGTTAGGGCATTCGCTTCAGACCGTGGCATCTGCTGATGGCCGCTTCAACATTGAAACCATGCTACTTCTTGTTCGTGATGTCTTGGTGGGACTCGCATCCATACGGTGTCGTAGTGCGTGACGTTCAAGATGATGAAACGGAGCTTCAGAAGACACTCAACCAGCATTTGTTCAGGAAGCTGCACCCTAGTTTATCAAGCTGGACAGGAGCTAAGCTGGGGCTATGCTTGGCAAGCTGCTCCCTAGCTTGGGTTGGAATATCACCCTAAAGGGGTCGAAAGACACCAGAATGCAAAGCTCGACGAGGAGAGCGACTTCATGCTTCCAGTTTTGACAGAAAGTGTTTTAAGCAATAATTAGTACGGGTTTTAAACTTAGAAATATGCGAAAGAGGGAAATCCGCCGATTCTGGCTCGTGACTCGAACTCTCAATCTGATAGCGTCAGTGTGTAGGTGTTCATGAGTATTATAGTTTTGACTCTTCATTCATTAAAAACGGAGTTGTATAGAGAAGTTAGCTTAGGAAAAGCTAGTAAAGACTTTGCAGAAAAATTTCTTCAGTAAAAGCATATGTACTGACTGTAAATGCTTTTAGAACGGAACCAAAGACCATCCCTGTGATAGGGCGCCTGCCTAGGAGGAAAGTGGTCTCAAGATCAATTCCTCCCGGCCTCTGATTCCTATTCTGACATATTGGCCTCCTGGAAGGGAGTCTATGTTGGATATGCAGCCACGTCCTGCATATCTAGGGGCGGGAGACCGGTATCTCTCTTAATCGTGGGCTTCTTGATCTAAGCCTCCGCATGCCATCGTGAATATATCATATGAGATACCTGGTGCGCATATGGGGGGGCTGTAAGTCCAGTGGGGCAGCCTCATAAGTGTAAGGACTTCGGCCTACATTGGATGGCTTGTGGTATATTCAAGATGACATCAAGATGGCATCAAGAGCACGAGAAACTTTTGTTGATCAGTTAAATAATCATCGAGTCGGCTTTGCAATTGCAACAGAAGCTGTGAGATCTTTATCAATGAAGGAGTAAGTTTTTGTAAAGACAACTGTGAAACTTTTATTAAAAAGGGGCCAGCTTAGCAAATAAAGTTCTGTACCCATAAGGACAGTAGGGGGGCAGCTTAACTAGGGGCCTGCTTCTGATAAGTGGTTGTGTTTATAAGGACAACAGGGAGGCAGCTTAGCTAGGGACTTATCTTTTAGGTTAAATAACCTACGGCGGCTTTGGACGGAGGGGACTTTTGGGCACAGAGCTGTCACACCACAAGTATCCCATTATTTGTGTGTATGCTTATATACATTTCATTAGGTATGACTATCTTAAAGGTTACTCTAGTTTGAAGATCTAAATTTAGAGTGATCAAAAGTAGTCATAACTAGCTGAGATAGTTATAACTAAGTTGAGGAAACTATTAGAGGTTCCACTATGGCACTATAGGACAAGTGCGGAGCTCTAAATATGCTTTCCAAAAGTATGTAACTTTGTTGACCATCGCTGATTGGATGCATGATGAAAAGTCATGCACAAAGATCTAAAGATGCTCCTCAAAAGACGTATTAGTGTGTTGTCGTCTTTCGACTGGATACCATGGAAAGTTAACACTTTACAAAAGCTAAAGTAGGAGAATCTCTTACTTTAGTAAAGTAGAACAAGTAATGTGTGTGCTATTCTTAAGTCTTAGTAGCCTTTAGAAGTTTTACTATTTTGGATTGCGCACTTACCATGAGATAACGTAACTTAGTGAAAGTTACCACGGTAAGAAGTTGTAGAGTATATAAGGAGGAGTTGAGAAGGTGGAAGACACTCTCATTTTCCTGTCTATAAGTAAAGTGAGCATTGGAGACCTTGGGAGTCCTTGAGTACTATGTGATGCCATGTGGAGGGCGGGGTTAGAACTTGTTTGCAGGAACGCTATTAGAGGGACCGATGTGACCATACGGGTCAGAGTGTTGAGTGAAGTGAGCATGGGTGTGATAGAATCTTTGTAATTAAGGTGCACTAGTAATCCTAGTCATCTGAGGTACCCCTGGGTGAGAGACAGGCCGGCTTACATTTTGGTTCCGTTGCCGGGACCTCGATACAAAGATTCATATTTAGTTGTTAGTACAGTTCATGTATGTTTTTGAGCATGAGTTCAGAACCTTTGTACATACACCATGTTATAGAGGGCAAGATAAGCTTTCCAATAAGCTTGATATCTCCGAGAGATCAATTGTAAGGAGAGAGTTATGTCTTTCGGAAGTTAAGGGGGTTTTTCGGTATCAAATAGTGAGCTCTCGGGAAGGAGTTTACAGTCATTTTCATATTTTCAGTTTTTAGAGTTAGACCTTGAAATCTTCCATGCTGATAGCTTGCAAGATAAGCTATCTAGGCACCCAAATCATGCGTGAATTGATCGAGTAGAACTGGAGTTATGGCATTCGAAGCGAAGGGGGGTCAAATCTGTTATATCGCTTGCTGAAGTAAAAAAGTGAAAGAATTTCAGAATTCTTGAGAGGGTTATGTTCGATCTTTGAGGCTCAGGGTTGACAAGTTAAGCTTCTACTTAGTAATGTGAGAGATTGCTAAGCGAGAAGATAGTCGAGTGATCAAAAGTGTCAAACAAACTATAGAGCGAGAGAGATGTATGACGGATCATCGTCATGGAAGGACAGCAAGAGTGGAAATTGAGGTTGAGCAAGATCCCTCAAGGTTATGCGGTGATAGTTACCGCTGATCTGGCGAAAGGAGAATTTCGACTAGAATTTGAGGAAGAAGCAGAGAGTAGTCGAAAGAACCAGGAGAAGAACTCGAGGTGCTTTTTGTGTGGAGAAGAAGGACATAAAGTGAGCAAGTGTCCTACGAAGAATAGACTTTTGCGTGAGCGAAGAGGGTTGGTCGACTTAAGCTTACACATAGGTCCTTCTTCCCCTAGACAAGGCGTCATTGATCCTACAACCTTTTGTCCTAGATGTGGAGTGGACGGGATTCCAGTTGAGCACGAGTGTAGCGCAGTGGTTGCTTTGCTAGAAACTGTAGCCGAAGGTCTCGAGAGAAGGTTGAGTGTAGAAACGGAACGAGTGAAGACCTCTAGCGAGGATGGAGATAGTCTGTCACACGAGAGATAAGATGACCATGAGGGTCAAACTTATTCCAACCTTTGGAGAGGAGAGAGCTCAACGGGGAAATTGTGGATTGCGGTGAAGTGTGATCTTCACATCCGCAAGCAGTTCCTTGAGTAAGAAGAAGAAAAGAAGAGAAGAATGGGGAAACTTCCGGTGTTTTACGGAAAGGATGGAGAAGACGTGGAAGGATTTGTGAGGGACTTCAAAAGAGCATGCATTGGCAATGGAGATCGAAAGAAGAGCGAGTGGGTAGGGTTGATACCTGAATTTCTTGAAAATTCTGCATTGACATGGTATGAGGATAGGAAGAAGAGAAGCGTAGTGGGGACTCCAGTTGATACTTGGGAAGTATTGACGGAGGCCTTAATTGAAACTTTTCTTCCCGATGAAAGTTACGAGAAGTTAATGGTAGAGGTAACTTACCTCAAACAAGGAAAGAAAGAGAAAGTAAGGACTTACGCCGAGAGGGTGGAGAAATTAGAACAAAAGTTTCGGGTGGTTTTACGAAAGAGTGGAGATGTAGTAGAACCAACGATGGTGGGCATTGGAGCAATGCTCACGAAGAATTTTATCGGAGGATTGAGGTCGGAGATTCGAACACAAGTGCGGTATGAGAGATCAACTTCGAAGGCTGATGCAGTGAAGATCGCAACCAAGATGGAAGAGAGTCTGGATGGAGACGACTTGCAACCAATGACTGTTGGGGCAGCATGTGGAGATGTGCAAGGGTCGAGCATGCCAACTCTGACGCCTGCGAGTGTTCCGACTGTTCGATTTCAAAATCTGACTCCGATAGCTCCCACTAGTGCGGTTACAGTCACTGTACCATCTAGATCTGTTACTCCCGACTTTCGTGATGAGTTGAAAAGTCTGACAGAGTCTCTGGCGGATTTGAAGATCAACATGGTGAATTTGTTGCAACACCGGAGTCCAAATGTGGGAGGGGGCTCACGAGGTTATGGGAACTATCAGTCCAGAGGTGGACCACCGCAAGGATCACCAAGTAACTACACGAGCCAAGGATGTTTTACGTGTGGAGGATCACACTTCCAACGTAATTGTCCAAGTCGTAATGGTGGAACAGTGGATGGAGCTTCAACTTCACAAAGCAAGGACAAGGGTGTGGCATGCATTGACATCTTGGAGCCACGAGATGTACGAGAAGGTTTTCAATCTGTAGAGTTGTTGGCTCAAGAGAGGAAGAGGATGAGGACGCATTTCGACGAGGGAGAACCTGTCATGATGGAAGATTCTCCAAGTCAAAATACTCGGAGTAGCAAATCTTCTTCAAAAACCAAAGAGCGGCGGAAGAAATTGAGAAATATTGATTTCACAATTTCAATGGAGCAATCAAAATACAATGTGGTGGAGGACGTGGGTAAACAACGAGCAAACATTACTGTGGGACAGTTAATTGCTCTGAATCCTTCGGTGAGGAAAGAACTTCGTAGCGGTCTAAGCTCTCGACGAGGTCGGAAGAAGAAGGTAAATCCTTCTACTGTCGGCGTGAGTGCTTTAGATGCTAGTGAAGGAGAGGTGTGCAACAAGGCATCAAAAGTAGAGGCTCGTATCAATGGGAGAGATGTCTCAGATGTTCTTGTCGATGGAGGATCGGCAGTAAACGCCATCTCAGAACGACTCATGAGGAAGTTGGATCTAGTACCAACGCGTCCTTCTAGTATCACGGTTGGCATGGCTAACAGACAGCGAGTTAGGCCATTGGGAGTGCTGGAGAGAGTTTACGTGTCAGTAATGGGAGTGCAAGTAAACATGACATTTCAAATCTTGAAAGAGTCAAGTTATGAAATGTTACTCGGAAGACCTTGGCTTCGAGCAGTACATGCAACGGATAACTGGCACAAAGGTTATTTACGCATCGGACCGAATCACCACCGGATCAAAGTTCCATTGCTCGGAGATCAATTTGGGACGTCGGAATCGGACCGACCCACATCGGACTACTGGGAGTCAGAAGTTGTCGATACTACTTCTGATGTAGGTACCAATTCTTCAGATTCAGAATCTGAAAATACATCGTCAGAAGAGGAGAGAGAAGAACGAAACGTGGGTGTGAACGTAGTGAATCTTTTCCCTTCTCCGGAAGTGCAAAGAGATAGAGACAAAGAACCGTTGACTCCCGAGGAGGTGGAGAGAAGAATTGCCACCTTACGTTATGGATCGAATGTTACTAAAGAGGAGAAGAGTTGTTTCGAAGAGATCTTTCGCAAATACATTCATGTATTTGCATTTAGTTACAAGGATCTGAGGGAGGTCACACTGGAGCAACACCGTATCGAGTTAGAGAAGGAAGTCAAACCGGTGCGACAGAAGCAACGAAGAGTGAGTCCTCCAATTGCGGATCTGGTGAAAGAAGAGATCGAGAAGCTGCACACTGCTGGGTTCATTTACGAGGTGGAGCATTCTGAATGGGTATCACCCATTGTGATCGTAAAGAAGAAAAATGGCAAATTGAGGGTGTGTGTTGATTACAAGAAGCTCAATGCGGTCACAAAGAAGGATTATTATCCTCTACCTTTCATCGACGAGATCTTGGAAGAAGTGGCGGGAAACGAATGGTACAGCTTTGGAGATGGTTATAGCGGATATAACCAGATCAAAATTGCACCAGAACATCAACACCTGACCACTTTCACTACTCCGTGGGGTACGTTTGCATTTCGAGTCATGCCATTTGGTTTGTGTAATGCTCCTGCGACGTTTCAAAGGTTTATGAACAAAGTGTTCGAACCTTTCTTAGGAAAGTTTGTGAGAGATTTTATAGATGACTTTTGTGTTTACGGGAGTAAGGAGAAGCATTTTGAGCACCTTGTGAAGGTCTTAGAATGTTTAGATGTAGCAAATGCATCTCTCAATCCGGAGAAATGTATTTTTGGATGTGAGGAAGGGTTACTCTTGGGTCATATCATATCCAAGGACGGCATTGCCGTTGATCCAGAGAAGGTGCAGAAGATCTTAGAGCTCCCTTTTCCTAGTACTCTCACTAAGCTACGACAGTTTTTAGGTATGGTGGGGTATTATCGAAGGTTTATACTCTCGTTCTCACATAAAGCGTATGCTTTGACTGTATATCTGAAGAAGGGAGTAGATTACGTGTTGATTTTAGGAGATGAAGAAGCTCTAGCCGCCTTTGAGGAACTGAAGAAAGCTCTTACTTCAGCTCCGATCTTGGTTAAGCCCGATTGGAATAAACAGTTTATTCTATATACGGATGCTTCAAATATAGCAGTAGGATGTACTTTAAGTCAGTATGATGTTGAAGGTAGAGATCATCCTATCGCATATGCTAGTCGGCAAATGGTCAAGGCAGAGAGAAATTATTCTATGACAGAGAGAGAAGGATTAGCAGTGATCTATGCTTTGAGAAAATTTCGACATTATCTCATAGGAGGCAAGTTCACTATCGTTACAGATCATAAGGCATTGAAGTACATCTTCAATAAACCTATGGTCGAAGGACGATTAGCTAGGTGGAAGCTCTTATTGTCAAAGTATGACTATGAGATCTGCGATCGACCAGGGAAGAAACACGCGAATGCAGATTTGCTATCTAGAGCTTACGATGGCGATGGAGAGGAGCCGGTGGATGACACCTTTCCTGACGAAGATTTGATGGTCTTGATGAGCAACTCTATTATCCCAATAGAATATCAAGAAATATGGGATTTTGTTACGGAAGGTGTCTATCCAGATGGGATGCGGACCAGAGAGAAGAAGGCGTTGGTGAAACAAAGTCAACCTTACTCGGTGGTTGAAGGTGTGTTATTCCGTGAAGGAGTTGATGGGGTCCTGAGAAGAGCTGCGAGCAAGGAGGAATCCCTACGACTCATGGAAGAATTCCATGACGGTCCAGTATGTGGAGGACATTTCGCAGGCAAGTTGACGGCTCATAAGATACTCGACGCAGGATATCACTGGAGGGGGATGTTTAGAGATTGCTTGACGTATTGTAAAACCTGTGATGTTTGTCAAGCTTTCGCTATCAAATCTAGTGTTTCCACTCCTCTTAAATCTATTCCAGTTCTCGGACCTTTCGAGAAATGGGGAATAGATTTTGTTGGGCCTTTGAATCGCACCCCTCGCAACAATAAGTATATTGTTGTAGCCACAGATTATCTTACGAAGTGGGTAGAAGCTAGACCTCTTGTAACTATTGGAGAAGTTGAGGTGGGTAGATTTCTGTACGAACGGATCATTACTAGGTTTGGATGTCCTCTGGAGTTAGTTTCTGATAGGGGTCGAGAATTTGTGAGTGGTATGACTACTGCTATGTGCACCCACTTCTCCATTTCTCAGAGGGTTACTACTTCATATAAACCTAGTTCAAACGGTTTGGTTGAGAGGACAAACTTTACCTTGTGTCAAATGTTAGCAAAGGATGCTGACATGGAAGGGGCCAAACACAACTGGGACAAGCGTCTTCATGCGGTTCTATGGGAGTATCGTACAACAGTGAAGACGTCTACGGGATATTCACCTTTCAAGATGGTGTATGGGTTGGAATCAAGATTACCAATCCAGTTCGACCTAACCACCTTTCAGACCTTGCAAGCTGGACTGAAGAGAAAGGGTGGTCCAATAGCTGAGAAAGAGAGGGGAGAAACCTTATTGGAGCTGGAGGAGAATAGAGACGACACAGCTCAACGAATTGAGATGGCTCAGCTACAACAGAAGAAGAGCTATGACAAGCGCTTGGCGAAGAACAAAACGAAGTTACAGCCATTTCAAGAGGGTGAGTGGGTGATGTTATGGGATGCTATTAAACACAAGCGAGTTCAAAAGAAATTCTTACGTCGATATTTTGGACCTTTCATCATCTCCAAAGTGTGGAGTAATGGCACCTACGATCTTCAAGAAAGGAGTGGTACGTTCTTCGATCGAGTGAACCACGACAAGCTAAAGAAGTTCCATCAACGTGATACTTCACTCCGAGGACGGAGTGAAAATTAAGTCTGGGGGTAAATGTCACACCACAAGTATCCCATTATTTGTGTGTATGCTTATATACATTTCATTAGGTATGACTATCTTAAAGGTTACTCTAGTTTGAAGATCTAAATTTAGAGTGATCAAAAGTAGTCATAACTAGCTGAGATAGTTATAACTAAGTTGAGGAAACTATTAGAGGTTCCACTATGGCACTATAGGACAAGTGCGGAGCTCTAAATATGCTTTCCAAAAGTATGTAACTTTGTTGACCATCGCTGATTGGATGCATGATGAAAAGTCATGCACAAAGATCTAAAGATGCTCCTCAAAAGACGTATTAGTGTGTTGTCGTCTTTCGACTGGATACCATGGAAAGTTAACACTTTACAAAAGCTAAAGTAGGAGAATCTCTTACTTTAGTAAAGTAGAACAAGTAATGTGTGTGCTATTCTTAAGTCTTAGTAGCCTTTAGAAGTTTTACTATTTTGGATTGCGCACTTACCATGAGATAACGTAACTTAGTGAAAGTTACCACGGTAAGAAGTTGTAGAGTATATAAGGAGGAGTTGAGAAGGTGGAAGACACTCTCATTTTCCTGTCTATAAGTAAAGTGAGCATTGGAGACCTTGGGAGTCCTTGAGTACTATGTGATGCCATGTGGAGGGCGGGGTTAGAACTTGTTTGCAGGAACGCTATTAGAGGGACCGATGTGACCATACGGGTCAGAGTGTTGAGTGAAGTGAGCATGGGTGTGATAGAATCTTTGTAATTAAGGTGCACTAGTAATCCTAGTCATCTGAGGTACCCCTGGGTGAGAGACAGGCCGGCTTACAGAGCAGAAGGAGAAGCCATCGGGACGCGCAGGAGAAGCTTGGGAGTATATGAGATCAAATTTCTGAGAAACCTGAATTGGGAGGTCGTCGCAAGGAGAGGGGCAAGTGTTTTAGAGCTTGAGCTTTGTCTAATAAACTGTTTTGGAGATAAATTATTTTCAGGAGGCAGTCTATTAAGGAGAGATCAGTTTGATGATCTGTGAGAAGTTTTGATCATTGTGAATCGAATTTCTGAATTTTCAAGTTGAGAAGTTGATGCAAGGAGAGGTATAAGAGTTAGGGGTCTGAATTTTACCTACTGGATCGGGTTTGAGGTGAATTTGGCGGTCTTTGGCAGAGAACAGAGAAATAGAGAGAGAAAGACGCACAGGAGAGGAAGAGAGAGAGATTTTTTCTTACAGTTGAAGATATTGATGATGCAACCGACACTGAAATAAAGTTATTTTGAATCCTGAGAGACCTGTCTGTGAACCTGAGTGTTTGTTGAGTGTTTGTTTGTAATTGGTGGACGCAAGAAGTCAGATTTTGAGATCTCATCGTCAGCAGTAATCTGTTTTCCCTTTGGGTCGTTTCTCTGATCAATCACAGTCAGGAGGTCCGCCCTCCTCAAGAAAGACTCTCGTCACGACATCTGGTGCTTCCACTGAGAGTTATTGGGTGATTGATTTAGAGAATTGACTAGATTGGGTGGAAAATAGATCACAATGCTGATGTACATGGTGTGGCTGCTGCTCAAGGTGCTCTTGTCCAAGGGACTCCTGATCAGGATGGAATTGGCTCTCAAGGAGGACCTACGGTGGTTCCAACAGCAGCAACACAGCCTGCCATAGACACATCCAGATTCTTCAGGTGTTGGCTGTCTTGATTCAGCAGCAGCCTGCAATTGAGGAAGCTGAGCAGAAATCCACAAAGACGTTACAAGCAATTGTTGATCGATGTGGGTGATTTGATGGAAGAGATGTTACTAGGTACCTGCGGGAGTATGTGGGTGAGATGGAGTTGGTCAGGGCACCTGAAGTTGAGATAATTCTAAGCTTTGAGTTGACTGTTGTCCCTGAACTGAGAGAGAAGGTGAGAAATTTACAGAGAAGACATTTAGGTAGGTGGACTATGTTTGAACGTGCACTGAGAGAAGAGTTTCTAGAAGAGGATTATGAAAGAGTTACAAGAAGAACCCTCATGGACTGGATAGAGCGTCAGCTTGGACGTTCCATGGGAATGAATGAGATAATTCGTGAGTTTGAGAAGAGATACTCTCAGCTTTCTAGTCTAGAGAAGTTGACGCTGGATGTTAGGAAGACGGAGTTGTTCTTAGGGGCTCTGGATGAGTTCACAGCAGACAAACTTTGTTTCATGTTGGCTGATCGTGGAGCTGAAGGAGGAGTTACATCTTATTGGAGGAGAGTGGAGGAAGCAGTATCCATCCTTGCTAGACAACGTCGTGCTAGGATGGTCCTGCAGCTAGAGACCTTGCCAGAGCAGAGAGTAGCTCCTCAGGTTCCTGTAGCTCCTCCTATAATACCTCAAGCACCTATTGTGATTCCTCAAGCACACCTATAGTGGTTCCTCAAGTGGTTCCTCAAGCGCATGCAGTACCTATCCCAGCATAGAGAGGACCTAGACAGCAGCAGCGACCTGTTGAGAACAGAAATCAACATAACCTGATTGAAGAGCTCACTCAACAGTTGAGAGATTTGAGGGTTGAGATGACAGACTTAAGGAGAGACCAATGATCCGTTGTACCAGGTGCTCGATCTGTAGGAGGAACCTTTACCAGGAGATGTATTTGGTGCGACAGCCCAGATCATCTCAGAGGAGACTGTCAAGACTTAGCGGTTGTCTTGCGGGAAGGCGTAGTCAACTATCAGAATAACAGGCTGTATCTAACCGTCACTAGGCAGCCCCTGAACACATATTTTGGAAGAGGAGGAATGAGGAGTTCCCTTCCAGCACTTACTGATGTCAACACTACAGCGATGACTGCGGGTTCTACGAAAGCTGATGTGTATACTGGAAAGGTTGAGGTGCGCTCTAATCCAACTATGGTTGAGCAGGCTGCTGAGGTTCCGATTGAAATGATGAAGAGAGGTGCAGAAAGCATTAGGAGAGCTACTGGATGGAGAGATCCAGTAGATGCAACTTCTATTCGAGCGTTTTTAGAGACGAGTGGTGAACAAGATGCCATGATCGAAGATAAAAAAGACGGGATGCTTCTGATTTAGATGCAGGAGTACCAGAGGACAGTGACCGTCGAAGAGTTACGAGGAGGAGAGCAACGGAACCATCACCATCTGTACACAGCTGGTAGATTTCTTGCTACAGAGGATATACCTTCTACCTCTACAGCTCCACCACCTGTAGTAGATCATATGGAAGGTGTACAGGATTTGCCACAAGAGACTACTGCTACAGATAGAGTACGGGGAAAGAGGTTTACAGCACAGGAGAAGGAGAAAGCTCCAGCTTACAAGTTAGTGGCAGACATCGAAACAACAACAGACTTTCGTGTTGTTCTGGAGCAACGCATTTTGGATGCTAGAGTTGAGTTTACTCTTCGTGAAGTGCTTGGTATCGCAAAGAGAGAGTTTCATGAGTTGATAATTGACATTATGAAGAGAAAGAGACAGATATTGACTGAACAAGTAAGTAGTCAGATGGTTGGAGCAATAGATGCTATTGGTGTTGATCGGTTCAGAGATGATAAGTATGAGACATGGGTTGCTGGTCCGGCTGTTATTGAGAATGAAGACGAAGAGTTTAAAGAGGATAGGTCAAGCGCAGACAACGATTTCAAAGAGAAACACTGGGCAAGAGCGACAACAGAGACACAAGTTCGGCTTGGAGGACTTTCTGAACCAGTACCTGCACTTGTGGATCACGGGTCGGAGATCAACGTCATTTCCAAGGAGGTGTATGAGAAAGGGCAGTGGCCAATCGAAAGGAATCATGGTTGGATACTTCGTGCTGCAAATAATCAAAAGGGTGAGTTATACGGAGCTTGTTCCAATATGCGTGTAAGGATTGGAGATGTAGAGGTTGATCAGCATTTCTTTGTACAGTCGTCTGCCTCCTATCTTGTCATACTGGGCCAACCATACATCACCGTTGTTCGAATGGAGACAAAGATGACTAACGATGGGTCTCATTATGCCAGAGTTCGGAGTCCTGATAACAATTACTCAGTACAGTTTTTGACGGTTCGTTCAAGACATGAGCAGAACCGACAAACCCTTAGAGATTCTCAGACGAAGAGATGTAGGAGTTTTCGCAGTCCACTCCTGTAGAGCGGGAAGACAGGGGTGTAGAACCTACTGTTGACATCCCGTCAGAGTTGGAAGTGAGACATGTACAAAGGTCTGGAGACATGTGTAGTGTACAGAGTTGGCAATCTGGATTGCTGATGTTTGGGGCAGATGGGTGGAGTCGATTTACAAGAGTTGAAGATATGGGAGAAAATACAAAAAGATGGATGGTGAAACAGATATCAGAGTTGTGGCGTGTAGGAGTTCTGTCTGAAGATGAAGTGGTTTCTGGCTTGTTTGAAGAGTTTATGTCTTTACAGTCAGTTGTTGGTTGGTTAGACAGTGCGAGTAGATTGATGGAAATGAAAGATAGTATGACGATGATCCCTATCCACTCTCGATGCATATATGAGGAGGTTGTTACGTACGTGCAGTTCTTTCCTCATCCGATGCAGAATAGTGAGGGAAGAGAAGCCCGTTGTTGGTGTGCACTCCCTCAGGAAGCAGACGTCCATGCGAAATACAAATCTGTATTGAAAAAGATGAGACCGGTACCAGCTCAACTACCTGCTAACTCCCAGCAGCAAGTACAATTAGTGGGGACTGAGCCTATATTACGTGATTATAGACGAGTAGGACATCAGTTTATTGAGGAGACGTTGAAAGAGCTCCAGATAGGAGGGGTGATTTCTTGACTGAGGTTGAGAAGACAGTGTTTGAGCAAATGATAATGGATCATGGTAAAGCATTCTCTTTTTCAGCAGAGGAGATAGGTTGTGTGGACCCAAAGGTTTAGCGCCTATGGTTATATTCACAATCCTCCATGTGTTTTAGGACCTGAAACCGATCCCAGTTCCTCGTGCTTTGTTGCCTAAACTCATCGAGTTGTTGAAAAGAGAAGGTACAGATGAGGATACTTGAGCCGTCTATGGGACGATATTCTAGTAGGTGGTTCACTGTACCCAAGAAGTCAGGAGCTTTGTGTTTTATTCAAGACCTGCAGCCTGTAAATAACGTAACCATTCTTAACGTTGGGATTGGTCTTGTGATTGAGGAGGTAGCGGAGGCATTTGCAGGGAGAGCTATCTATTCGATAGGAGATCTATATTCTGGTTATGATCATTTTCAGTTGGCTGTAGAGAGTAGAGATCTAACTACTATGCGTACGCCCCTGGGATTGATGCGGATGTGTACTCTTCCACAAAGAGCGACGAACTCGGTGGCTCATATGCAGATTGCGATGCATAAGGTACTAAGGGAATTTGTGCCTGATGTTATCATTCCATTTCTAGATGATATTCCTATAAAGGTTACGCGGTTGAAGACAAGGATGAAGCAGTACTTGCGAATGGATGTAGGAGGTTTGTTGCAGGAGGTTTTGGTCGTTCTACATCCTTGAAGCCATAGCTAGGATGACAGACTGTAAGAATATCACGGAGGTTCGACGCTTTCTAGGTGCTTGTGTATTTTATCGTTTATCCATTCCTCATTATGCTCATGTTGTTGAGCCTTTGTATGCATTATTGAGAAAAGATAAGAGGTTTGTATGGACCTCAATCCATCGAGAAGCTATGAATAAGCTGAAGGAGGCTCTACAATCTCCACCTGCTTTGAGAAGAGTAAACTACGGATGTGAGAGACCTGTCATTGTCACAGTAGATACTAGTCCAAAGGCGATTGGTTGGACGATAGGTCAAGATGATGCGTACGGTATGCGGCTTACCTCTAGTTTTTAGACATAGCGATGTTACGTTGGATTGTTTATATTAGAAGCTTGAATCCAGAGCTGAAGCATATAAAAGGAAAGGAGAATGTGGTCGCAGATATGTTGTCAAAGGCTCGATTTGTAGATGAGGATGTCATGTTTTCAGAAGCTGAGGAAGAAGAGAGAAAGGATGCTCAGTGTCAGGTTAATCGACGGGCTACAAACTTGGAGCCGGTGCCGTTCAGAGAGGAGTTCTACACGACAAGATTACGTGACATTGGACTCTATCTGAGTTCTTTAAACAGACAGGAGGGTTTGAGTGATGCAGAGTTTAGAGAGATAAGGAGGAAGGCATATGATTACTTGTTGCGAGATGCGTATATTTGGAAACGTCCAAAGAGAAGAGATGGAGCACTTCTACGAGTTATAGATGATCTGTAGACCAAGCAACGGTTGATGAAGGAGTTTCATGACACCTTGTGGATCGGACATCGAGGAGCTTGGGCTACCTACACAAAGTTGAAAGAGATATACTGGTGGAGAGGACTTTATCAAGATGTGGTGAACTTTGTGAGTTCATGCTTGCACTGTCAATTTTATTCAAAGGTACGTTACAGAGATGGTCTGGTACCAACCTATCCGCCTAGTATCCATTTTCAATGGATTCTTGATTTGGTAGCAATGCCTCCTGGATTATGGGGTATGAGGTACTTGGTGTTGGCTCGAGAAGACCTCTCCAACTTTGTGGAAGGACGAGCTCTGAGGACGAAGACCACAGAAGGGATATGTAGGTTTGTTCTTGAAGATATTATTTGTAGGTACGGATCTATAGAGAGATTGCGTGCAGACAGAGGAGAGTTGCGTGGTACAGAAGCGAAGGAGTTCTTCGTCCAACACGGAGTGAAACTCAAACTCACTACTGTCATGAATCTGGAAGGGATTGGTAAGAGCGAGAGAAGGCATCCGTCGATTGTTCAAGCTCTGGTAAAGACATGCGATGATAGGCATAGACAGTGGCCTAGGTTGCTCCCTTTTGCTCTGTGGGCTGACAGATCGACTCATTGCACTACTACTGGGTACATGCTCATTGAATTGATGTTGGGTCAGAAGCCGATTATGCCGGCAGAGGAGGATTTTCTTACATGGGTTACTTTACCTTGGGAAGAAAAAATGGATCGTGTACAACTTCTTGCACTTCAAATCAGGCAGTTGGAACATAAGGAGGAGGATCTTATACATGCACAACAGAAACTGAAAGAGGCTCGTCTCAAGAACAAGGACAGATTTGACAAGACTCACCGGCTCCGACCGAAGCCCATACATGCTAGAGATTGGATTTTGGTGTATGACAGTACGTTAGAGAATCATCACTATATGGTTCGGAAACTTTCTAGGAGGTGGTTTGGTCCGTTGTCTTAGAAGTGCATCAGAACGCTACTTACTCTTTACAAGAGCTTGATGGTACACCTCTAAGGCTTCATGTTGCTGGTAAGCGTATCAAGTTGTTTAGAAAAAGAGGAAAACTCGTTGAGCTAGATGAATTTTTGGAGTAAGATCAGATGATGTATGCCGATGCAGATTTGCTATCAGAAGAAGACGCAGAGGACGTTGAAGAGGACGATGGCAATTTAGAGAACCTTGGAGACTAGTGGAAAGGTTGACACATACCGGAGGATGTGCAGGTTTGGAGGGATTGAATGTCGTAGTGCGTGACGTTCAAGATGATGAAACAGAGCTTCAGAAGACACTCAACCAGCATTTGTTCAGGAAGCTGCACCCTAGCTTATCAAGTTGGGCAGGAGCTAAGCTGGGGCTATGCTTGGCAAGCTGCCCCCTAGCTTGGATTGGAATATCACCCTAAAGGGATCGAAAGACACCAGAATGCAAAGCTCGACGAGGAGAGCGACTTCATGCTTCCAGTTTTGGCAGAAAGTGTTTTAAGCAATAGTTAGTACGGGTTTTAAACTTAGAAATATGCGAAGGAGGGAAATCCGTCGATTCTGGCTCGTGACTCGAACTCTCAATCTGATAGCGTGAGTGTGTAGGTGTCCATGAGTACTATAGTTTTGACTCTTCATTCATTAAAAATAGAGTTGTACCGAGAAGTTAGCTTAGGAAAAGCTAGTAAAGACTTTGCATAAAAATTTCTTCAGTAAAAGCATATGTACTGATTGTAAATGCTTTTAGAACGGAACCAAAGACCATCCTAGTGATAAGGCGTCTGCCTAGGAGGAAAGTGGTCTCAAGATCAATTCCTCCCGGCCTCTGATTCCTATTCTGGCATATTGGCCTCCTAGAAGGGAGTCTATGTTGGATATGCAGCCACGTCTTGCATATCTAGGGGCGGGAGACCGGTATCTCTCTTAATCGTGGGCTTCTTGATCTAAGCCTCCGCATGCCATCGTGAATATATCATAGGAGATACCTGGAGCGCATATGGGGGGTTGTAAGTCTTGTGAGGCAGCTCCATAAGTGTAAGGGCTTCGACCTACATTGGATGGCTTGTGGTATATTCAAGATAGCATCAAGATGACATCAAGAGCACGAGAAACTTTTGTTGATCAGTTAAATAATCATCGAGTCGCTTTGCAATTGCAACAGAAGCTGTGAGATCTTTATCAGTGAAGGAGTAAGTTTTTGTAAAGATAGCTGTGAAACTTTTATTAAAAAGGGGCCAGCTTAGCAAATAAAGTTCTATACGCATAAGGATAGTAGGGGGCAGCTTAGCTAGGGGCCTGCTTCTAATAAGTGGTTGTGTTTATAAGGATAGCAGGGAGGCAGCTTAGCTAGGGCCTTATCTTTTAGGTTAAATAACATGCGGTGGTTTTGGACGGTGTCGAGTTGAGAGTTTTCCTAGGAAGGGCGGAACCTTCTGGCTGTGATATGATCTTGAAGGCTGTGTTTGGCCTACTCAGGGAAGCGTTGGACTTCAGGCTATGGTTTCTTACTATACAGAGGTAGGTTTCAGATCATAAAGAAACACTATAAACACTCACTCAGGTCGAATGGACCCTCCAGTATGTTCAGGTGGCGAAAATCAGGTCAGACTAGCAGTAATAAGGTCAAACAGCGAACTTTAACAGTCCAGAAACAGAAACATACGATGGTTCAGACTTCAGAATTCTCCTACATGCAAGTGAGGCCCTACTGACCATACACACGAAGTTTCAGCTTGAGATCAAATCAGAGTGTCGAGATATGGGTAGAAACGTTCTGAGCAGAGAAATTATGGCAATTTCTGGTACCCAGACAGCTATTTCGACCTAGAACAGAGAATTGGCTCGATCACTTTCGAAGATTCTTACAGGATTTGCAGTACACAGCTTGCTGAACACTCCTGTGAAGTTGGGCCTCCTGATTGTACATAGAACTCCAGATCTCGCTCTCTGAAGTTGCTGTTCCAGATTGAGAGCTTTTCGGACCCCCTCTACTTCAGCGATCGCCCCGAATTACTCACAATTTCAATTGACATGAAAATTTGGGGACAGTCGTAGCCCTGCTGCCAATGAACGAGACCTCGAAGGTTTGAAGCGATTTTCTCAAATCTACTGCGATTGACACCGAAAACCCCAAAATCAACAGAAGTGCTGCAATTCTGGCACAAATCGAACTTCAATCAGCCATAACTCCTTCTTTATTGCTCCAAATCGATCAAAAATTTCGCTGACAGTGCTTGGCACGACGAACCCTATCTCCCTGTGCTCTCAGATTTCGAAGATTTTTTTTTCCCAATGCTCGAACTCCTCTTAAGACCCCTACTACTAAGTTTAGCAGTACACAAAGACAAAATTGGACCAATGGGAGTTCATAGCTTCACTCCCCTGTCCTTTTGTGTCCCAAACCACGTGGTGACTTAATTTTGCACATAGGCTACCACGTCAAGCCCCTAAAGTGCCAGCATAGACCCTAAACTACATGCGAAGACATGTAAAACGACACGTAATTCCGAAAGATAACCTAACCTCGCTAGGAAGAATGCATGGGCGACACGTAATTACAACCCATGAGCTTAACTCCATCTACATGGTAATCAACCTACTAAGACTCAAAAATATATAACATCCTTCAGTATCGACTTCTCTGAGGTCCTAATTTCACTCAGAGAGACTAACGCTTGACAGAGAGGTGAATTATTTACACTGTAAAATGATTCACATCACGACATCCACCCCCTCCAAACCTGCACATCCTCCGGCATGTGCCAACCTCTTCAGTCTTCTGTTTCTGTTTCTTCTGTCTGCTCTTCATCATCATCGATCTCGTCCGCCTCAACCTCTTCAGTAGCCGAGGCGTCTTCATCTCTTGTCACCCTCTGTTCAGACTCCAGAAAGTTGAACAAATCTACTGATCCTCCACGTCGTTTGAACAACTTCACTCGCTTGCCGGCCACAGATAGTTTCAAAGGAGTACCATCTAACTCTCGTAAACTATAAGTGGCATTCTCGTAAACATCTAACACAACATAAGGCCCGAACCATCTTCGCGAGAACTTACGAAGTGTAGAATGCTGGTTCTCCAGCGTGCTATCATACACCAGAACCCAATCACCAACACGTATTGGCTTTGGTCGTAGTCGGTGAGTCTTGTCGAAACGCTCCTTGTTTTTAACTCGAGCCACCTTCAGCTTCTCTTGCGCCTCAACAAGATCCTCCTCCCTTCGCTCCAACTGCCTAGTTCGTAAAGCAAGGAGTGAAGTATGATCTATACCATCTTCCCACGGTAGCGTAGCCCACGTAGGAAAGTCCTCCTCAGCAGGCATGATCGGTTTCTGCCCCAGCATAAGCTCAACTGGCATATAACCAGTCGTGGTACAGTGTGTAGTTCTATCAGCCCATAAAGCGAATGGAAGTAGTCTCGGCCATTCTCTAGGCCTCCCATCACATGCTTTCACTAAAGCGTGAACAATAGAAGGGTGCCCTCGTTCACTCTTACCAATCCCTTCCGGATTCATGGCAGTAGTAAGTCGAAGCTTTACTCCATAACGAGCAAAGAACTCCTTCGCTTCTGCACCTCTCAACTCACCCCTATCTGCTCGTAGTCTTCCAACAGATCCATAACGACAGATAATATCTTCCAGCACGAATCTACATATGTTCTCTGTAGTCTTCGTCCGTAGTGCTCGTCCCTCCACGTAGTTAGAGAGATCTTCCCGAGCTAACACCAAGTAGCGCATCCCCCATAGTCCCGGCGGCATCATCACAAGATCAAGGACCCACGAAAAATGAATACTAGGTGGGTAGGTAGGTACAAGTCCATCTCTGTAACGGACTTTAGAGTAGAACTGGCAGTGCAGACACGACCCAACAAAATCCACTACGTCTTGATACAAACCCTTCCACCAGTATCGCTCCTTCATCTTCGTGTATGTAGCCCAAACTCCACGGTGTCCTGCCCACAAGGTGTCATGAAACTCCTTCAGCAGATTCAGCTTTGTCGGTTGATCATCCACCACTCTAGCCAGCGTCCCATCTCTTCTCTTCGGACGTTTCCACAGATAACCTTCACGTAGAAGGTAACCGTACGCTTTTCTTCTGATCTCCTTAAACTCTGCATCACTCCATCCTTCTCTTCTGCATAATAAACTCAGATAGTATCCGATATCGTGGAACTTCTCCGTGTAGAACTCCTCGTAGAACGGCAGTGGTTCCAAGTCTGAAGTCTGCTGACCAACTTGGCACCAAACGTCTCTCTTCTCCTCATCTTCGACTTCTGCAAACATCTCTTCTTCATCTGTATAACGAGCCCTAGATAACATGTCTGCAACAGGATTATCCTTTCCTGCTATATGCTTCAGCTCAGGGTTCATACTCCGGATATAAGCAATCCATCGTAGCATTGCTATGTCTGGAGTATTACAGTTTGCTATCATACCTAGCAAAGGCAAACAGTCTGTTTCTAGTATCACACGTGCACCTATCAAGAACTCTCGGTCTACCTTCATAGCAGTAACAGCTCCCCACAACTCTCGTTTCACTTGAGGATAGTTACGTTGCCTATCTGTTAAGATCCGAGCCCCAAACCTTGAAACAAACCGCACGCCTTCTGCATCTTCTTGACCAACTGCCCATCCAATCGCCTTTGGACTCGTGTCAACAGTCAGTATGATAGGTCTTCCGCTCTCGTAGCTAAGTCTCCTTAGTACAGGTGGAGACTTCAGAATCTCTTTCAGCTGCTCCATCGTCTCGTGGTGTTCTTGCCGCCAAGTAAACCTCTTTCCCTTCCTCAGAAGTGCATACAGAGGCTCGGCAATGTGTGCATAATGAGGAATACTCACACGAAAAAACAAACAAGCTCCTAAGAATCGTCGAACCTCAGTGATGTTGGTACAGTCTGCTATCCTTGCTATAGCATCTACCTTCTCTGGGTTCGGCCGTCTTCCAAAAGTACCGCATAAGTGACCAACCACCACAATCTCTGACATTCCAAAACGAGATTTGGTACCTGACAGAGTGAGGTGTACCTCTTCCAATCGCATCAGAATCTTCTCCACATCTCGGATGTGGTCTGCAACGAACTTTCTGCAACCATCAGCAGTCATAGTTTCGTCCTTGTCCTCCACCGGACAGCCTTTCATGGGGATATCATCAAGAAATGGGATGGTAACCTCAGGTACAAACTCTCGTAACACCTTATGCATCGCGTTTTGCATATGAGCTACTGAGTTTGTCGCACCCTGAGGAAGAGTACACATCCGCATCAACCCCAAAGGTGTACGCATGGTAGTCAAGTCTCTACTCTCCAAAGCAAGCTGAAACTGATCATAACCTGAAAACAGATCTCCAATAGAATAGATAGATCTTCCAGCAAATGCCTCGGCTACTTCATCAACCACAGGTCCTGTTCCAACATTTCGAATCGTAATGTTGTTAGCAGGCTGTAAGTCTTGGATGAAGCGTAAAGCTCCTGTCTTCTTAGGTACTGTGAACCATCGGCTAGAGTACGGAGCCATAGATGGTTCAAGAATACCCATCTGCATCCTCTCCTTCAGTAACTCAATCACCTTCGGTAGCAAGGCACGAGGGACTGGAATCGGCTTCAAATCCCAAGGTACGTGAGGAACAGTGAAGATAACCATCGGAGCTATCACACTAGGATCCACACAACCTATCTCCTCAGCCGAGAAAGAAAATGTCTTACCATGGCTAACTATCATCTGTTCAAAAGCTCGTTTCTCCTCTTCAGTCAAGAAGCCACCCCCTCCTATCTGGAGCTGCTCGAGTGTCTCCTGAGTAAACTTGTGTCCTACCTGTGTAGGATCTCTAAGCACAGGCTCAGCAGCCGTTAACTCCATCTGCTGCTGAGAATCGACAGGTAATTGGGTCGCCACAGGTCTCACCTTCCTCGCTACAGCTTTATACTTGGCGTGTACTTCCGCTTCCTGATGTAAGCTACACCAACAGACTGCATCCTTCCATCCATTCTCCAGTCTCGGATGAGGACGATATCGCAAGTATGAGATAATTTCCTCATAGACTTCACGAGAATGGATGGGGATCACCACCCTACCTCCCATCTTCTCCATCAACTTATCTACATCATCCAGCCAACGAACAAAAGACTGTACATCTACAAACTCCTCGTAAACGCCAGAAATCATCTCATCTTCGTTCAGAACTCCTGTATAGCGCAGATTTTCTGTATACTTCTCTATCTGCCTTCTACTCTTCTCGGCCAGATCCTCTACTCGCGTGAACTCACTCCAATCATCAGAACCGAAAGTCATCAAACCAGATTTCCAACTATGTACAATGTAGCTTTTCTCAGAATCTTGAGCAACCTCTTCATCAGCCTGCTGTGATCCCACAAGCTGCTCAAGCGGGATCATAGTAGTAACAGATCCATCACTCTTGTTATCCCGTCCTACAAGAGTGGTTTCTGAAAACCCTTGCCCTTACAGATGGGAGAATCTCTCAAAGTCTGTCGGTTTTGTTCGTGGTTCGTACGAACGGTCAAAAACTGCACAGAACGTCTATCATCTGGACTACGGATCCTAGCATAGTGAGATCCATCATCCATCACCTTCGTCTCCATTCTAACTGCGGTGATATAAGGCTGACCAAGAATCACAGGATATGAAGCAGAAGACTGCACGAAGAAGTGCTGATCTACCTCCACATCACCCAGCTTCACTCTCACGTTAGGACAAGCGCCGTATAACTCACCCTTCTGGTTGTTTGCAGCTCGTAGCACCCAACCATGGTTCAGTTCGATAGGCCATTGTCCTCTCTCGTACACTTCTCGTGACATGATGTTGATCTCTGAACCGTGATCAACTAAAGCAGCAACAGGTTCAAGACTTCCAAGGCGAACTCGTGTAGCCGTCGTAGCACGAGCCCAGTGTCTTTTTCTGAAGTCGCTATCGGTAGCTGGACTCTCGTCGCCAGCTTCATCATCATCAAATTCAGCAGTGTTGGTACCAGCAACCAATGCTTCTTGCTGGTACTCTGTATCATCAGCCTCCTGAAAATGCACCTTGCCGAACTCTGCATCATTCATAGAAGCTCCTATAACATCTATCATCTGACTTTCTACTTGCTCGGACATCACCTGTCTCTTCCGCTTGATGATGTCGATGATAAGCTCGTGAAACTCCCTCTTCGCAATACCAAGAACCTCCCGAAGAGAAAACTCGATTCGCGCGTCAAGTATTCTCTGCTCCAAGATGCTCTTGAGATCAGTTGAAGTCTCAATATCAGCTGCCAACTTGTAAGCCGGTCCCTTCCCCTTCTCTTGGGCAGTAAACCGTCTACCAGCAGTCGTTGGCTCCTGCTGGGATCTCTGCACGTCCTCCATCGGACCCGGTGCAGGTGGAGGAGCTGCAGAAGTAGACGGGATGTCATCTGGGGGAGCTGCTCGCCTCCTTGTGACTCTCCGTCTATCTCCAGTCTCCTCTGGAACTCCAGTATCAAGTTCAGAGGCTTCTCGCCGCCTCTTCTCTTCCACAGAAGCATCTTGCCAGTGAACGTGTCTATCCACGTCCAAGAATGCTTTGATAGACGCAGCATCAACAGGATCTCCCCACCCTGTGACCCTACGGATAGTTTCTGCTCCTCTCTTCAGTACTTCAGAAGGAACTTGGACAGGTTTCTTCTCAGCAGTCCTATCTAGCAACGTAGGACTAGAAGAAACTTCAATGTGACCGGCGTATACATCAGGATTTACCGGTGGTGCCATCAATGCATGTACATTTGCAGCAGCTGTAATCTGAGGTAGACTCCTCATGCCTCCTCGTCCAAACTGCGTGCTTAGCAGCTCTCCAGTAGAAGAAAGGTGCAGCCTACCGTTCTGGTAGCGAACCACACCATCTCGCAGAGCAGCCGTGAGCTCTTGACAGTCTCCTCGGAAATGATCTTGACTGTCACACCAGATACATCTACGAACAGGAGCACCTCCTGGACGTGCAGCAGCATGCGCCGGCGGCTGCTCTCTCTGCAATCCAGCTAGCTCCACCTTCAGTTCTCTCATCTGCCGAATCAGGTCTTCAATTTGGTTCTGTTGTCCATGGTTCTCCGCATGTCTCTAAATCGGTGCCCTTTGTGCTGGAATTGGCACAACTGGCATCAAAGGAACTGCAGCCGGGACAACAGGTCTGGGAGCAGGAGCCAGAGGTTGCTGTACTTGAGGAGCAGTGCGAGGTTGAGCGGTCACTTCTGCAAGCGGACGTCCTCCCACAGCCACTCTACCACGCCTTTGTCTCGTCAATACGGCAACAGCATCCTCAACTCTCCCCCAATCAGTAGTAACTCCTCCTTCAGCCGATCGGTCAGCCAACATAAAGCACAACCGATCTGCCGTAGCATCATCGGTAGCTTGCAGGAAAAGCTCGGTTTTCCTAGCATCTAAGGTTATCCTCTCAAGAGTTGAGAGTTGTCGGTATCTCCGATCAAACTCTCTCAGCATCTCATTCAGGTTCATCATACGACCAGGTTGCTGCTCAACCCAGTCCAGAAACGTTCTTCTAGTGACTCTCTCTGAATCTTCTTCGAGAAACTCCTCTCGAAGAGATCGTTCGAAACTCATCCAGACACCTAGATTTCTTCTCTGTACATCCCTAACCTGGTCCCGCAACTCAGGGATTACAGCTAACTCGAAACTCCCTATCATTTCAGCATCAGTAACTCTAACTAGTTCCATCTCTCCTCTGTATTCACGCAGATATTTAGAAATATCTCTACCTTCAAATCTACCGCATCTATTCACAATTGCTTGCAAAGCCTTGGTAGACTTCAACTCACCACCTCCAATGATCGGATGTTGTTGGACCAGGGCCGCAAGAGTCTTCAGAATCTCAGCCGTATCCAGACCAGGTGCAGATGTCGCTGTAGCCGCTGGTGCTACAGAAGGAGCTGCAGTAGACGTAGATGCAGCATGCGTAGAAGTAGCAGCAGCAGCACTCTTGCGATCCATCTCTTCTCCTTGTAGTGAACTCAACCTTCTCAATCAATCACCCCAAGAGCTCTCAGTGGAAGCACCAGATGTCGAGTTGAGAGTTTTCCTAGGAAGGGCGGAACCTTCTGGCTGTGATATGATCTTGAAGGCTATGTTTGATCTACTCAGGGAAGCGTTGGACTTCAGGCTATGGTTTCTTACTATACAGAGGTAGGTTTCAGATCATAAAGAAACACTATAAACACTCACTCAGGTCGAATGGACCCTCCAGTATGTTCAGGTGGCGAAAATCAGGTCAGACTAGCAGTAATAAGGTCAGACAGCGAACTTTAACAGTCCAGAAACAGAAACATACGATGGTTCAGACTTCAGAATTCCTCCTACATGCAAGTGAGGCCCTACTGACCATACACACGAAGTTTCAGCTTGAGATCAAATCAGAGTGTCGAGATATGGGTAGAAACGTTCTGAGCAGAGAAATTATGGCAATTTCTGGTACCCAGACAGCTATTTCGACCTAGAACAGAGAATTGGCTCGATCACTTTCGAAGATTCTTACAAGATTTGCAGTACACAGCTTGCTGAACACTCCTGTGAAGTTGGGCCTCCTGATTGTACATAGAACTCCAGATCTCGCTCTCTGAAGTTGCTGTTCCAGATTGAGAGCTTTTCGGACCCCCTCTACTTCAGCGATCGCCCCGAATTACTCACAATTTCAATTGACATGAAAATTTGAGGACAGTCGTAGCCCTGCTGCCAATGAACGAGACCTCGAAGGTTTGAAGCGATTTTCTCAAATCTACTGCGATTGACACCGAAAACCCCAAAATCAACAGAAGTGCTGCAATTCTGGCACAAATCGAACTTCAATCAGCCATAACTCCTTCTTTATTGCTCCAAATCGATCAAAAATTTCGCTGACAGTGCTTGGCACGACGAACCCTATCTCCCTGTGCTCTCAGATTTCGAAGATTTTTTTTCCCCAATGCTCGAACTCCTCTTAAGACCCCTACTACTAAGTTTAGCAGTACACAAAGACAAAATTGGACCAATGGGAGTTCATAGCTTCACTCCCCTGTCCTTTTGTGTCCCAAACCACGTGGTGACTTAATTTTGCACATAGGCTACCACGTCAAGCCCCTAAAGTGCCAGCATATACCCTAAACTACATGCGAAGACATGTAAAACGACACGTAATTCCGAAAGATAACCTAACCTCGCTAGGAAGAATGCATGGGCGACACGTAATTACAACCCATGAGCTTAACTCCATCTACATGGTAATCAACCTACTAAGACTCAAAAATATATAACATCCTTCAGTATCGACTTCTCTGAGGTCCTAATTTCACTCAGAGAGACTAACGCTTGACAGAGAGGTGAATTATTTACACTGTAAAATGATTCACATCACGACAACGGGGGATTTTTGGACACAGAGCAGAAGGAGAAGCCATCGGGACGCGCAGGAGAAGCTTGGGAGCAGAGAAGATCAAATTTCTGAGAAACCTGAATTGGGAGGTCGTCGCAAGGAGAGGGGCAAGTGTTTTAGAGCTTGAGCTTTGTCTAATAAACTGTTTTGGAGATAAATTATTTTCAGGAGGTAGTCTATTGAGAGGAGATCAGTTTGATGATCTGTGAGAGGTTTTGATCGTCGCTGAATCGAATTTCAGAGTTTTTCAGTTGGGAAGTTGACGCAAGGAGAGGTATAAGAGTTAGGGGTCTGAATTTTACCTACTGGATCGGGTTTCAGGTGAATTTGGTGATCTTTGGCAGAGAACTGAGAGAAAGAGAGAGAGAGAGACGCGTAGGAGAGGAAGAGAGAGAGCTTTTTTTCTTACAGTTGAAGAAATTGATGATGCAGCCGACACTGAAATAAAGTTATTTTGAATCCTGAGAGACCTGTTGTGTACCTGAGTGTTTGTTGAGTGTTAGTTTGTAATTGGTGGACGCAAGAAGCCAGATTTTGAGATCTCATTGCCAACAGTAATCTGTTTTCTCTTTGGGTCGTTTCTCTGATCAATCACAATCAGGAGGTCCGCCCTCCTCAAGAAAGACTCTCGCCACGACAACGGTCATGATGATCTCATTGTTGGCAAAAAAGAAAAGTGTTTTCAAGCGAATTCGAGTAGAGCTGGATCCAAATCCTGACATAAGTAGTGTATGTAACGAAGATGATAACATGCATGTACAATGGGTTTCAATAAGAGACTATCAATTCTGGAGTGTACATATTCCAGATAACAAAAATATTAGAATGGTTATGCAAGATGAGCCATCGGTTTTCAGAGCGCATGTACTGATTTGTCCGGCCAAACATCTATTGCAAGAAGACAGTCTTGTGAAATAAAAGGAGATTTTTCTAAGGCGTTCAAAAAGAAATACGTAAGTTGCGTACTAAAATCTAAATCTATGTATATTAAAGATCTATCTCTGTAAAAGATAGTCTCCTTAAAATTAAGAAAATGGGTTCTTTTCAAAGGATAAGGTGGTGGAGATGAAGATATATGAAAAAGATCAAACCGACAAGGTAAAGGAAAACTGTGGCTTCATTCAATCTGGAGGACATCGACTTTTCTAATCAATGTCAATCGTGTTTCAAATAGAGAATATAAGAGAGAACTGGCTACGACAAAGTTATCATCATTGGCATCTAACACCACATACATAGCTCTAGTCACTTTTATATCGACGACATCAGCTTCATTGATGTCGTCGATATAACGTCACATTGTGAAGACGTTATATCGACGACACCAATGACATCGACAACGACTTGAGGTACACCATCTGGGAGCGTTACCTCAGAATCGATAAGAAATGAAAAGAGAATCGTTACTCATCGCAGACAATGCTGACTCGTAAAAGAAGAGTCGAACTGATGTCCAAATGGTAATTCTTGCATGAAAAAGACGTGAAAGTTGCAATTAGATACAGTAGGTACTAGCATAATGTATGGCTATGAGATATGATGACCAGATCTTGTAATTGTCAGTCTATCACCTCCAAACATGTTTATGCGTAACAAGCCAAAGCTCATCGGATTGTCCAACCCCCACACTTTGTAAGGACTCCATAGAAGTGTCTGTCACTACAAGACATACCGGGGTATAGATATCAACTGTTGTCCATTGATAACAAAATTTCTCAATGACAAATGCAGTAGCATCTTGCTTCTGCTGAGAGTAGTAGAGCCTTATTGCATTAACATTTCTAGGGAGTGCATTGTCCTCACGGAGTGGCAATCAACGATGTCAAAAAACATATTCTTCGTGTATTAGGTTGGTATGGACCTACTAGATCTTTGGGAGCCGATATTTGTGTGAAGAAGTTAACCAACAGTGGCGTTCATACCTTTGTTGGTATGGTTGGTTAAAGTATGAAAAATAAGATTGAGACACATCACCAGTCCTCCATAAAAAATATTATTGATGGGATGTTGAAAGATGATAATGAGTTCTTCACTCTGCTGGGCGTCGCTCATACAAGAAACAAGGTGGAGCTCAATGCTAAAAACATTATGAGCGGGTCCTCTAGTACAATAAGTACCGTAGTCTTCATCCTCTGAGAACTTCTCTTTGTGGTTGCCTGCGATCAATGATTGCTTTTGGAAAATATGCACCGTGTTGTAGATGACTGATGCATGCAAGTATCGAACGAGCTAGGTCTGAGTCTTTATGGATATGTTTTATTCATCCTGAAATAGTCACTTGGCTGACATTGATCATATTTTCTTTTCACAACCCACACATGGACGAGGCCGCTACTTCACTTGGAATGAAGACGAAGATGACACTGAAGGACCGCAAGAAGTACCCGTTGTCGAAGAAGTTCAACAACACGTCTGCTCACAGTTCCACACTGTTCAGAGGCTTCCAAAATTTATACCCTTGTGCAGCATTCTACAACGATCTCTCGGAGTGGAGAGAGATATATTATAACTTTCACTCTCGCTTCTTCTTTGCTCTTCCACGCACCACTTTCGTCACTTCTACTCACACAACGTTTCTTGCGGCACGTTTGAAAATATCGCAGGAGATTAAGATATTTATGTGGACTCCACATATCGACCCTTTGCTTGTTTACCAACGTTTGTCACAAGACACACTTACACGAAGCAAAGAAGACTGTGGACTGTGGACTCCACATATAATATAGCCCCGTCAATTTTCTCATCAAAATGAAGTGAAAAATATTGTAAATGATCTCAATGAAAATATAGCTCCAATAATTTTTTCATGTGACTCCAAAAATGATGATAAGAGGGGTTGGCGAGACAGCTGCCACCATGACGGAGAATGCTGCTTTTACGTATGCGATGTTCGTGATACACTTTTGATTGATTGATTTTATTTCAGATCCTCGTCTTTCCATTTGAACGAGCCATAGGTGAAATAGCTATTTAAGATATGCAAAATGAACTTCTGAGAACTTTTACTCGCTTGGCATTATCGGGAAAATGTATAAGTGTTAAGTGAATATCTTATACCAAGTTTATAAAAAGTATTAAAGAATTCTATAAATTTTGACTATTAGTTCAGTCTAGAAATGCAAGAAAAGCCGGACATAAACCATGAAGAGAGTGAGGACAGATTCGCTCCCTATAGTACATATGAGTACCATCGATCGCAATTCATAGTTCATAAATCTAAGGTTTAATTTATTATCTAACCTTTCCCAATATAAGCATTAAATTAATCTCGGCATACTTGCCTCCTCCATCTTTCGATAGAAGAAATGAACACCCGCGCACTTAACGTGCACCCGTAATATACGTATAACATAAACTTTTGGCTCCAGAAGGAGAATGACAAACGATTTCTCGCATTAAAAAAATTGAGCTTTTCATTCTTTAATCACTTCGTCATGTCACTGTATTGTAAATTATTTTTGAAAATGCTATATACACAAAGTACTGCAAGACACACATTTTTGTACGTAAGAATAATGAACCACTTATGTCTATCCATTTCTCTATACACTTTCTTCCGCAAGCCTTCGAACACTCGTCACGTGAGGATAATCTAGATGCGCTGGCTATATAGATAAAATCTAATTTATTTTTTACACAGATTGAAATTAGCACAGTAATAACTGTCTTCGTTAAGAGGCACGACAGGAGTCCAAAACCCAGACACCCTAGTTTGCAGAGCTGAGGAGAGATTGTTTAATCATTATTTAGAAGAATATCCTAAGAATTTAATTATACTAGAGCACTCAAAGATGACATTTTACTCGCTGGAAAAGTAAAATTTACACCTGTAAAAATAAAAACACTTCAATACATGAAATGAACTGAGCTAAGGTGAATTGTAATGCACTCTTGTATCAAAAGAAGACTCCACCCTGTTGTTTAATAATCCTCTCTCTTACCAGCTCTTACTTAGTGTCTCCACAACTGAAATTTATTTCTCCAACTCTACCCTCTTAATAATCTTGTACCTATGAGAATTAAGCCACGGATTCAGCTTTCGTTGCATTCCTATGGACTCATATGACAAGCACGGGAGTAGTGAAGAAAATCTCTTAGGTGGTTGGCTCTGGTTAGTTATGTCTGGATGACAGCTAGCTTTTGGAAGAACTGTTATCGCCGGTTGCATTTTCTAAACGAAATTCCCTCTAAAGTAGTGGGAGGAGCAAGTGGACTGTACCCGATAAGTAGAAACTAGTACCACATCTAAATTTGATTGTCTAAATGTAAAGTGATGAATTTGACTAGTTGTGGCCAAATGAAGATGCAATGCGGATTTTGGTTATTTACTTCATTTTACAATGTTTTATCAGTGGTAAGATTCCGATTCAGAAGCACTCTTTATTTATTTACTGTACACTACTCAGAGTAATTAGTGTGGACTATAACTTTTACAGACTCAGATTTTGAATGGTCATTCATGTATTAGTGTGACTCATACTATTTACTCTTCCACATTAATATAAAATTTATAAAAATTAGTGTGGCTCGTATTATTACAGAAATATAATTATAGTGTGAGTATTTCTAGGCTACATAAAACGAATAATTATTGATTACATAGTCTTTACGTTCAACATGAAGAGAAATTTTGAACACAACGCAAAGAAAGAATATCTACGAAGTGTATCGGTTGATGCGGAAAATCGAACAGTAAAAGTATTTAAAAGCTGGTGATAAATATTTAATATTTAAATATTTAAATTATATATATCAGTTTTAGAAAATATATAAGATAAAAATTGTAACAGCTATATAAGATGCATCATTCATCAACCATATATATAATCATACTAATATTCTATCTGTTAAGTAAATAAATTTACAGAATATAGTGTAGGCCACACTATATAAAGTATCACACTAATTATTTTGAGTGGTGTAGTTACAGCGCTCCTTACTGTACATTAGATTCTTATTACCCTAGTTGGTGAAAGACGAGAATCAGACAATTTTCGACCTTAACAAAAAGTTCAGCGAGACCGAGTTACAACATGGTAATTTGACATGTACTCAATACTTCCATTGAACTACTCAGTTCTTTGTTCGCGTTTTCGATCACGTACCAGCCTGTTTCTGTAGTCACCACTCAGATCATTTTGTGGCCCGTGGATCCGTCGAATAACTTTTGTTGATGATCATTCTTGGTGCGACTCCTCACAGTGGCAGTTGCAAGGCCATACTGCTTGGTGCTTCCAGTCTTCATTTATGCTGTCGGTGTCAGCAGTCTACACATGTCTCATGAAACCTCAGGGGGACAATATTTGCCACCGTCTCAACTTACGTTGGGGGCTAGACTAGGACTTTCAAACATAGCGATCGGTATGACGTTTATGCTCTACAGTTGCTTTGCATTCACGAGACACGATCTTTCTCTGACGTTTATTCAATCACGGCTTTTACACAAGTCATAGGACGACGTTAGTCATGTACATGGACTACTTCTGTGGGGGCTGTGGCAGTCCTGATGAAGATGTCTCCCAGATCTTTCTTCGCTGCTTGACTTGTGCTGCAATGTGGACAACTGTTTCGGCTCCTTTTTCAAGTTTTCTTTTATCATTAACTGCTGCTCGACAGAGAGCCCTTTTACCACTTCTTCTACTTTCTTTGACTCGCTTCTCGCAGCTTAACCGACATACCCTGCTACTACTGTTGGTCACGTTCTTGCGTTGCTTTTGGAATCATCGTTATACAGTCCACTTTCACCGCACAACTGCTTCACCCTTGGTTCAACAACCATGGATACTAGCTAGTCACTTTCTACGCACTTCATTGGCAGCGACATCCACTCTTGGACTTCAACCAGCACTCTCTTTAATCTTGCGATTGCTCGTTTCTGCTCAGCCGTCTACGAATAGTTAGGTGTACATTTTGCTTTCGGTTCTGCTTCCTTCAGTCTTGTACCGACTTGTTGATCATTTCGCTATCATCCCCGCAAGCTTTGCTTGCTTGGTAGTTTCGTGGATTTTTTCCTCGGCTCGTGCTTGGCTGTAGCTCTAAAGTTCGCGTCGCTGCTCCTCCTGCTGAACTTGTGCTTCCCCTTTGTTCACTACGCCACTCTGTCTTCCCTTTAATCTAATAAGTTTTGTGGCGTAATTTTTCCCTTTAAGTAATAATAATAATAATAAATATATATATAACATGGCAATTTGACGAACTCGTGTAGCCCGGTACTGTAACTGCGTCGTACGCTACGGTATAAGTTGAGGGGTGTACATAGTTTGTCGTGAACTGAGGAGGAGCATGAGAGACCTTCTGTCATGTTCCTCCTCAGTTCACGACGCAAGGTCTGGAACAACAGACCAGTCAAAATTACTGTATTGTAGGAAATCGAAGGAGCAGACGAGCGAGAGAGTGATTATCACCAGCGATGGCAGTTCCATCACCGCCGAAGCCCCTCAAGCTTGGGACAAGCATTCAAGCGAGTTTCGGCGATCCGGAGGATCCCGATTATGTGTTTGAAATCGTCGCCAAGTGAGTCCACGTTATATGCTTTCGGTTGAATGTTGCGTTTTTCATTTGGTTAAGAGTTGCTGTTAGAAGTTTGATGGTCAGAAACGATTTTTTCCCCCTTCAGACATGCATTTTTTTCTGCGTCGAAATTCGGAGAGGCCGAAGAATCTGTCACCAGAGTGTCTAGCCAGCTCTGGAAAAATCATCACTGTGAGAATATACTCGGATTGGTCCTTGACCAGAAGTAAGACTTGCCAGGGGAGTTTTGTAGGGTTTAACGTATAGCGGATATGGTGAGTAAGTCTGCATTCTGTTCAGGGCAAAACTGAATAAAATCGAGAGTGAGTTTGGAAGCCGTCGTGCAAAAGTTGCACCGTGGTTGGGATCCAGACCTTCATTCTCGGGCTTCGTGCCTGTGAAACTCTTCCTCGGAATACGGTTCTGGCCAATTGAAGATGCAATGCGGATTGTGGCAATTTACTTCTTTTTACAGTGTTTGATCAGTGGTAAGATTCCGAGTCAGAAGCACTCTATAGTATTTACGATCACAAAGAGATTCACGCAGTCATTCCAGTGTGGACTCATGTTGGCTGCACTGGTATATCTGACGAGATTTAGCAGAAGTGCCCAATGGATTTTTCTCTTACGTGGTTTCCGCGTTGCAGTGGGGACAAGTCTACTATGGCGGTTTCTCTGTCCACGAACGCCATTAAATTGTACTCCCCAACTACGGGAGCGTTTCTGGGCGATTGCTTAGGACACACATGCACTATCAGCGGAATCTCATTCCCGGACCCAAATTCACCTATGCTGCTTCTGTCGTCGGCTGCTGATGGGACCATCCGGACCTGGGACATCAGGAACCGCAAGGAGGTGAGTATCGTCCTGTGCTTGGACTGGTCATTTTCTTTGTCTATGTTCCTGGGATTATGGGATAGTATTCGTTCTTACAGTATCAAATGACTTGAAAGTGAAGGTTGCAGCTTTGAAACATCCCACTCCCGGCAGCGAAATATGGAACTTCTCTGTTGGAGGCATCACAAACCAAGTAGCTGGAGGTGCAGATAGTCAGGTGCGGCATGATCTGTTCGTTTACTTGCACTGAATTACAGCTTCCTGGTTTTCGCCCGTTGTGTTTCCGTGTACGTTGGTTCATACTTCGTTAATTTCTTCATGTTGAGCGTGTTTGTTTCTCTGCGCCTTTAGAGTACTTTTTCTTAGCTTCGGAGATCGAAACATTGGTGGAGAACTTTTTGTCGTTGCATAAGCATATATCGTTTTCCTGCCAATCCTTGATACTATCACGTGAAACGTGTATTCAGGTTTTGTTATGGGATTGGAGGACCAGGATGTTAATGGCAAGTCTGGATGAAGTGCATACTGAAGCGGTCACTCAGGTTTTCCAGAAACTGGACTTCGCATGTTTTTACGGTCTAATTCTTATGTATATATGATTCGGTGCTGTCAACTTTTGGATTGCGGTGCAGTGGCTCGAGTAGGCGGAGCTCGCCACACTGAGCTCAGCATCTTCAGTCTCGTTTTCTAAGAATGGTCCTAGTTGGCATTCATAACTGCGTCTGGAGGTCCTTTAATCTTCCACCTTTCTGATAAGAAGCAACCTTGTTATGTCATGCAGGTACACTATCATCCTACGAGCAGAGAACTTCTCTTTACTGCCTCTGTAGATGGCCTGATAAATATTATCGACACAACACAACTGGCAACAGAGGACTGTGTATTGGACGTGAGTTACTGAGTCCACTTTTCTGTGAGTTTTCGGTTGTCCTGTCTGTGATATTAGCTCGTCGACTGAGTGTCAGAGAGGCGGAGGGAAGTTTTTCCTCTGATGTGTCTTATTAGCGTAGTAGGCGAACGACTCGCTACCATTAAATCTGGTCTAGCTCAAGCTACATTACTGTATATCACGCGTTAAAGATTGTGCTCGGGGGTGTGGTTCTGTAGACGAGGTCGGCAGGAACATCCATAGCAAAGATTGGATTTTATGGAAGGGACACTCAGATGCTCTGGTGTTTAACTCATATTGAAACGCTCAGGTATGATGAGTTCTTTGCTCACACAGCTGTACAAGTATGTAGTAGGATTGGTGATGACTTTTCCATATGTGCAGCGTGTACCGGAAAGGGTACATCTAGCTGGATTAGGACTTCTCCTTTTCGACAGGATTCCGCACTTTTCCTTTAAGTGCTTGGCGAAGGTTTCTGAACAGGTTTCTTGCTGGATTACAGTCCATACAGCTCACTTTATAGCTTTGATTAATCGATACTCTTTGTACTCTCTATGCATGCGTGCACCTTTTGTTCTTCTTCCTGGTGCTGAACGTATCTAGAACTCTACTCCTTTGAGATTGGCTACTGTCTCACCGCATGTACTGAGGGGAGTGTTGTTATGGTCATAAACATTTTGCAGTGCATGGGTTATGGAAGAGAGAACTTCAAGGGAAGCTTCGTTAAGGCAAGCTGCGGATTTTAAGGAAACACGAATGAATGCCTCCTTTAATTGGAGCCTCCAGAGTGTAAGTATCTAGAAGCAACCTCCTTAGGGGAGAGGGTTATGCTGAGGCCGCTTTTACGTGAACTTCGTCATAGCCCTAACTATGAGTCATTCTGTCATGATCAAGCACACTTTCGAACGTCGAGATGGTTACGATCGTACGTTAGCTCTTAAAGACTTGATAATCAACGCTAATTTAGTTCCAGGTTTTTGGTTTCTCTCGAAGCTGTTGCCGGGTTCATCTCTTGGTTTGGATTCTGATACCGAAGGGAGTTCCTGACTTTGCACCTCCTGTGATTCTGCTGAAGATTGTTTGACTAGACTGCTTTGTTTGTTTCACTATGTACACGTACAGGTGAACTACCTCATCGATTGCTATTCTCCAGCAGGGACCGACGACCTGTGGCTTGCAGCTGGCAATAATGATGGTGCTGTGGGTTTTTTCCCAGCAAGTTTTGCTGAGTCTAGTCATCCAAGCGTGCCAAGCGCAGGTGTCTTGGGTGGAGCCGGGTGTGTCTTAGAAGGAGGTCACCAGGGTGTAGTGCGGACAATTTGGTTATCTCAGAATATGGATTCTGAGCAGAGTTTGTTCGCGTGGACTGGCGGGGAGGATGGAAGGTTGTGCAGCTGGTCACAAAATGGCGCCACAGAGCATGGTCGCTCGTGGGTTTCAAAGAATTTGGTCGCGAAGAAGGGCAGTAGTTCAAAAGTGAGACGTTGTCCGTATTGACAGGCAATTTTGGAACACTCGATGTGTTTGCCGCGAAGCATGAGATGTCACTCGGTGACCTGATCAGGCCGTGTCACTGGAAGAGATTGCCAGCAGCGCTGATGAACTGAGCGAGATTGGACTGTCATGACTGCGGCTCACCTTCAAGTCACAAGGTTAACCCCAACCTTCTCCGAGTCCATGAGCTTGATTCTGCCACACCATTCCCAAAGGGTAGGTTCAAAGGCAAAGCTGGAATTGTCACCTTTCGAGAAGGTTATAAGTAACTTCTACATGATAGATGCTAGTTCTCGCGCATCGAGGACCATGGCTCAATGCACAGCTGCTTTGACTCGTTCGTAAGTAAGAGGCAAAGCCTGCTTCTCATTTAGGATGTAGTTGCTGGTGGTTTGTTTTTGCTGGCAGTAATTTCATGAGGCTTTTGACTTCATCAGGTAAACGGATCTTGTAAAGCCAAAATTGGAGCTTTGTATACTGATTATATGTAGGTGGCTTTTACATTTCCTTCACTCAAAGTTGAAAACAGCTGTACACATTGCTTGCCTCTCGTCCTGGACCAACTCATTACCGCATCTTGAGCTCATTGGGACCTCCACTGGTTAGAAACTATGGCAAAAAGAAAGGTCTCCAGTAGCGGTTCTGTTTATGGTAGTTTGCCTCACGGGCGGAGTTCCCAGTGACGTCGCGTTAGCTGTGGACGACGAAGGGTCTGGGACTCGAAGTCAGCTCGACTTGGTGGATCAGGGAAATTATCTTTACCCTGATTTAAGCAATCTTCCGAGTCGAAGATTGTGACAGAGTAGGAGTTTAGGATGAATCTAAGCAATTGTGTACAGAGAGTAGAGACTGGGCGCTTGTGATGGAAGAGGGGGCGACCGGATGCTGTGGAGTCTCGGGAAATTTTACTTGCGAGTACTCTGCCAGCATCATCAAGCACAGTTTCTTAGTTTAGACATGAAGTCGATATGATATGGTAGTGAACTTGTTGGATAAAGCCGTCAGTTCAACTTCTTGTTTTGAGCGTTGGTGGAAGAAGCAAACTGGAAGGTGCCGAGCATAGCAGGAATTAGTAAGGACAACGAAAAAGGAGTTTCAGAAATGCAGTTGCTCTGAGAATGGAAGTGCTGCCAATTCCTGTATGTCTACTTTTCAAACTGCGGCAAATAAATGTATGCTACGGGCCCGAGAGCCGAATTTTTTTTGAGGTGTAATCGATATGATACATAGATGGGGGGCCCTTCCCCGGAATTGTTTTTACAGCGTGTGCACATCACTTGCACATGCTATATTTCGTCGTCAATTGACAACAACGTGTAAACTAGGTTATTTGGGATGTGCAATTTCCCCTGCAAAGATTTACGAGGCAACTGCTTTGGCATGTGACTCGTGAGTATTTCTTAAATCCGGATACTTAAGATCGAAGAATTTCTGGAAGAATGCCCTGCATGACTTCTTCTCTTCGTCACCTGTTCCATTGTACAAGTAGTAGGTGAGCTTTTACGGATACGGAAAAAGAAACCTAGACTCAGTACAGCAACTGATTTGGTACTGTGAGTTGGGGCCATTCATCTGGATCCCAAGCCTTAATATAAGATCCTGCTGTGCAGGTGAATATAAGTCTAGAGCTTCAGGGTAGCACCTTCTTTCAGTAACTTCAAAAGTCATGTCTATAAGGCACCATTACCTGTCCACTTAGTAGGTGGTGAGATCAGTACCTAGTTTAGGAATTAGGTGTCCGTGAGGATGATGTATAATAGTTGGATCTTTGAATGCTTGGAGTAAGAGTTCGCCGCCTTCCTTCATGAAATCCTTCTCACCTGAAACTTGCGAAGCGCACCGACGTGAGAACTTGAGGAACGCGCTAATATCGAGACACATATCAGAAGCTTGACCGTTTCCGCAAACGTACTGTTACGAGAGAGGAAATATCCGTTGAGGGCAAACCTTCGACTGACCTATGAAGTGCAAAGACGCGGTCGTTATGGGGTCAAAGTAGGCAGGTTTCAAAACCAAGGCCTTACTTCTGGCTCCTCCGATCACAACAATGAAGCTAAAGCGTTGAACACCAGGAAGCGCCAAACCCTGTCACAATCAACCGATTTAAACTGTGAACATGCTTCGGAAAGTTGGCCTACTTTCTCCTCGTGTGCTGCTCTTTAAACTTTTGACCAAACTGACGACGAAATATAGCATACAAGCATTCATTCACAAGCAACAAAGTGTCGGTCACTTTAAAGTGTCGGACAAATCTTCATTCACAATCAACCGATTTAAACTGTGAACATGCTTCATAAGGTTGGACTACTTTCTCCTCTTTTGAGAGGGCTAATCATATGATACAAGTAAGTGGAGCAACAAACATGTGCATGATATTTGAAGAACTCAGATAATTCATTCCTCAACGTAAGTCATTGTTCAAACCTTCTCCTGTAGTCCCGTCAAAGCTCCTACCAATACTGCTCCCTGCAATTTCCACCTTACTCCTTTAGTCCATAGAATAAGGGAAATCGCCGAAACTTCATTTCGAGAAACTACAGCTGGGCGAAATGCAGAGATTGATCTGTTGACGGAAAAGTTTACTTTAAGTGCACATAACGAATGTACGTTCCTAACCTCAAACCTAATCGCAGCATACTGTCGGATTTAGTCAGGGACTGGGGTATGTAGTGCAAGTAAATATCATTCAGTAATAATAAGGAATAAAATTCCCACGTACATTTCTGGTCTAAAAACTGAACACCAATGGCTTGTTGGTTGTATGAAAGTGAAAAGCTTCTCGATGGTGGCATGTAACCTAACACTGACCAATCTGTGCTTCTTTTCTATCATATTCTGCACTTTCCAATTCCATCACTGCAATCAGCCCCACCTTTAACTGTATAAGGACTCCTTCAAGCATCAGAACTCAGTGACCCAATGCCCCAGTCTTACGCCTAGAGCTAAGATCATGTTAACATCGCAATTCAACCACGGGAGCGTGACTGATTCAAATCAGAAACAAGCGTTAAGTTGCTGTTCAACGCCACTGAAAAGGAACAAAAAGGAAGGATTATAATGAGTGTGATCGCGGATACCTGTGAAAAGCCCATGAGACCATCAAAAGGCCCTCGTGATTTTACGAAAGCAGTTATTTGTACAATCGATTCTTCCAAGCCATAGATCTCTGTGTAGTCCTGCATGACATAAGATACTTACAAGAATGACTACAATACATGACCGATGCAGCCAGATAGTTTGCAATTTGTGCCCGACGACTTAGTAGCAAAACAATCGAGACGATATTTGACTGTAAGATCAGCGAACAACAGCTGATTAACTTCATTACACACAGCTGGAGAAAAGCAGGAAAATGCCTCAAAGGTAGGATCTGACATGTACTTATGCTAAAAAACGTGACAGTTGCACCAACAGCGACTACCGTAGTACAAGTGGGAGATGTGATGTACTTGATTTGCTTGGAACCATTCATAGTACGGAGGATCAAACTTTTTCTCCACATCAGATTTCCCAGTTGCAGGGTATGGTGCATTCATGTAAACCTGCATATTGACACATCACCTGCAAACTGAATTCCAGCGCGGAGGTGCGGGAGTCACTCACCTGCGCTGAGTTCTAAAAAGCACAAGGAGATGATCCGATGTAGCCAAACCTAATTCTAATAACAGCGGGAAATTATGGACATCCACCTTTTCAAACAGCTTTAGCGCACAAGCTTGTTCTGTGGCATGACAGTCTCTGACTTGTTCGTTCTTGGCTGAGAATTTTAATCCTATACACAAAAGGAAACTTCCTAAGACAATCATTTGAACATGTCTAACTTCCTGATCCATGAACTGTAATCTGCGCATCAAATGAAGGCAATAACGAGCGATTCGTGAGAGATCACCCAAGACTGTGAATCTTGTAGTGGCATTTATAACAACTGCTACGGTTGAGATGTAGATCTCATAAAGCAAAAGTCAGTTCGTGAACCGTACAAACTCAACAAGATCATCGACAAACGGGGCCCATTCAGCAAGTTCCACTTGTCTCTCCATAATACTGGCGCTGGTCCGATAGCCATGCAAACACATTATGCGAAGTTTCCGCGAGGGCGGACTAGCTTTTCCTTTGGGATCCTTCTTCGTGCTACTGCTGGCTGCCGGCGTTTTGGCGGGCGTTTTCATGCCACTGGAAGCTGGAACTTTTGACCCACCAGGTGCTGCCATCTCTAATGAACAATATTCCGCACCCTCTCCAAAAGAGCAAACAGATCACTTTCACGAGGACAGAATCCACAAATTAACGCAATTTCCTTGAGGCATATTCACCTTAAACCTCTGGGAACGAACAATCCTGATCAGCGTTTCTGGATAACGAGATTCACTGAACAGAATGTTATTCACGGCAGGCATCGACATTCGCTCCAGCAGAGGAAGCAAACGTCATATCGAGGACGGCGTCAATGAAAAGGACTCCGCAGGGGTTCGCACTGACGCCCACTGTCCAATCCATGGCTACCGGTGGGGTTTTACTTTCACACGCACGCACGCACGCACGCACGAAGAGAGGGATACCTCGAGTTCAACTCCTCACTGTTTACAATCTCTTTGAATGCTGACGATTTCCTGCTGATTGGGATGGAGGCCCCTGGAAATCCGGCGTCGTGCCACGTCGTAGGCGGTAACTCTCGACAGCTTACGTGGTTGCGCCGGTACCATCATCCTGAGGTTTATAAACGATAAACCGTATTCACATCGTCGCAGCATTCAGTCCTGACTATATCTTCTAGCCTCCGGTTGCTATCGTTATAATCTTCAGAAATTTCTTTGAACGCACCCTTAGGCCGTCTCCGCGCACAAGGATGAACGAGACGGGTTTTTCATATTAGAACCTGCGAGCGATAGGGTTGGAGATAACCGTGAACACCGTAATTAGTTACGTTTTGTTTTTCCACGCCGGTGGAAGATTGCCGTACCCCGTTTCTTTCGTCTGGGAGGTAGGTTGCGACGGGGGCTGTTTCATTGACGGGTGAGGACTTTTGCCCTTCGCAAGAGTGAGTTTGTCCTCGAGGGACAACTTCGTGCCACAAAGATTGACCACGTAGGTGAAATTGTGCACGTAGCTCGACTGTATGTAGATGCAATGTACCGAAGATAGGTGTCCCAAGTGGTTTAGCTTACAGTCCTCTAAGAGAAAGATCGTGAGTTCAATCCCTTGTGGGCACGGTTGGAGATGTATGTTGCTGCAAACTGTTAATGAAGATTCTGGTCCGAGTCCCGCTGTGGTGGACTTGCATGGACAGTCTCATGGTCCTCAAAGATCCCAAGAGACGAGTAATATCATTTTACCACCAATGGGGAACGACTGACTGTATGAATGTACCACGAGATAACAAATTTGAACATCGAAAGCTCTATGGACATAATGTTCACCCTTCTTGGTTTGATATTTGCATTTGTGTGATCTCTGCAACTTGCCGAGTGAGAATGACCGTGAGAAGACGCATTATGAAATTATTCGAATTTGCAGATGATGAGAGAGATCATCTCGAACAAAGCGAGCTTGAAGATGTGAACGGGAGAGTTCTCAGTCTCGGCATTAAACGACGTCTAGTTCGACCATTTCATATTTTCGGTGCGGATCATAACGATCGAGTTTATGTACAACTTTCAAATTTATAAGATATCATGGGTAGTTTATTAGAAGAGACGGGAGTACTCGATCGGCTATCAGTAGATGATGTAAGTGTATGGTGGCAGATTCAAGACAATGCAACTCCATCCCAAACCATATCCACTCCTGAGGTTAAGTCGGAGTCCCAACCAAGCTCACCCATGCCATGTAATCTTCATAGCAAAAGTCGATTTGTGTGAGGCTGGACTAACAAATGCTTCATCTTATTAAAGCGAAGCGATTAGAGTATGAAGAGCAGAATAGAAGTGCGAGTTTGAAGAAGACGGTGACTAGCCAAACGAAGCTCGCGCGCATCCAGTCATATTAATATCAAAAGATATCGTAATAAGTGAGACTTCGAAGATAAAGAACAAATGAGAAAAATTTGAGTACATGAAAATCTGCGACCAAGGTATCTGGAAATACGTCAAATTTTCTAGATCGAGTAGTGCGAGAAGAGAGAAAATTGTCCTTGAACTTTCCTTCTCCTCACCATCCGCTCATATATTGTTCGTGTGGTCGATCTGGGACCACCCTTTCGTGTATGACCGAGTTGCTGACTCTGAGTCATGGTCCAGCCGCTGATAATGACGTTGAGCATCAGCAAGATGTGCAACCAGAATCGGATATCATGCACTCTATTTCTCTTGAGGCTGAGGAGAATAGTCGACATAATTCGAAGACGAAAAAGTGATAGTTTAGTATATCCATGTCTACTTTGTATCAAACTCTGACAAGCTTTTCAAGCTAAACAGAAATTTGAAGTAGATAGAGAAAAACTTTTGTTATATAAAGAGGTTGAGTCGCAGAAGTTAGTCACAGAGCAGAGTAAACTTTGAGAATGCAAACCTTCGATCCAATGAACTTGTCAATATGATGGATAAAATGACGGATGCGCTTGTTGATATAGACAGTGTCCTTAACCACCGGAGAAGAAGGTAGTTTTGGACTGAAGTGAATGGAGGTGGCTCTAGAGGATTTACAGTCATTTTTGTAGACATGTTGCTTACGTCAGGTTTTGCATCGTTGATGTATGTTGAGGTTAAATTTTTGGCTATCACTTGCAAGAAGCTCCACGTGTTGAGATCAAGTTCTCGACTGTTACATCTCGAAAGTTGTTGAGTTTACTGTGCCGTCATGTTGTGGCATTTTTGCATCAATTCTAACGTGAGTTTATGTTGGATTGTCCTCTATCTATGTCTAATTTGAGTTCGGATCCGAGAATTGAATCTTTCATAACTTTAGTATTTATCGATAACTACCAGGGATAAATCACACGTAAAGTTTACAGCGAAATAAAGCTTTTGCATGGTTGACTCTTGGAATGCGTACATTCATAAGAGCCTTACTTGCATATTTGTTCTATACATATTGTCATGATATGAATTGTCCAGATGATGGAAAGTTCATCATATAATCATTTGATCTTTATCAAGGCAAGATGAGACATTTGGCAAGCACACTAAGGAGAAAGTGAGAAATCAGAGATGTGGAGATGCCACATCATCAAGAAAGCAACGAGGAACGTAAGACCAAAGATAGAAAATATACAAGTGATACAGCGGGAGGGAAAAACTTTGACATCAAAAATATTAAAGTTCATACGTCCTGTCACATGCATCAGTAGCTACAACAATATAGTCCACAGAGATTGTGTTAACCAGGAATTTTAGACGGTCAACTGAGACATGAGATTCTTGAAGAGCTAGAAGACGAGGACCGTGTGTCCGAAGAAATGCATGTAGAGCAAACTTATTGTGAGATACAAGAACACCACCTATGTTCCAACAAGAGAAAAGAGTTGTTGTAGGAGGGAATCTCAAAAGAGAAAATCTATTTGTGTAATCCATGAGACAATGGACTTTCGTCCTTAACAGAAAGATTTGATATCCCAAGTGATAACACATGCAAAATGACCAGGCAGAGGCATTTGCCAAGTGGAGGTGATGATAAGGTCTCAATCGGATTACGAGCTCTTCGGACTTGAACAAAAGTATCCATAGTTGAGGAGGGAGTCTAAGTTGCAGAGGGCTATGGAGCCATCGTGTGAGAGAACGAGATGAGAAGACGAATCATAATGAGAAGACGTGGTGTGAATGACTACAAACGAGACAAGATTGGTAAGTGACACAGAGACAGAAGATATCGGTCTCGAGGAAGATGACTGTGGTGATGTAACGGGTTGAGCTTGTGTTATGTCGAGAATATCGACAACAAGGAGGAGACCGTTGGAGGAGGAACTTTCAAGAAGCGTAGATGAAATTGTAGGAGTCAAGGGTCAATCATGAGATGTATAAGTGTTGATTGAGGGTGTGATGGGTCCTAAAGGACTAAGACTCTAATAGTAACGAATGTGAGGTTTCCTATGATGAGCAACACTGGACCGACTGTAGCAAAGAGACTAGGGAGCAGACCTTTACACCAAGAAGGGAAGTGAAGAATCTGTTCATGTTGGTTGAGAGGGAGAGAAATATATAAGAAGTTCTCCTTGGTTCTCAATGAAAGTGAACCGCGATACATCCATGTAAGAAAGATAGGTTTGAAAGAAGAGCGTTGTAAACTAGATTATAAACCAAACACTTTAGAAGTCTGTAATCATTGTATAAAATCAATAAACAATTTTTTATATGTGACGGTGTAAAACTCTTTACAATTCTCAAAAACCTATTGTACAGTATGTAAAATGAACCCCTTAGATGATCAACACGACAAAAGCTTCTCATATAAGACTCTTACTCATGAGCTGACGTCTTCATGAAGCAACCGACATCACTCAAAAGCAATCGATATCATCCAAGAGAAATACTCTCTAGTGGATCATGAGTAACTCAAACTCAAGGAGTGATGTCACTCAAAAGATAGTTAACGCCACTCGAGAGATAGTCCATGTCATCCACGAGAGACACTCCTTGAGAGATCAGGAATAACTCCAAGAGTAGTGTCAGTTGAGAGATCATCGACGTCATCCAAAGGATGGATAAACATCATCCATGAGAGATTTTTCACAGAGAGTACCAGAATCGCGTCTAACCAACCACCTTAAAGTGAGATAAACCTTGATTAATGTTCAAGCATATGAGATCTTGTCGTCATACTGTCTAATACAATCATCCATCACTAACACCAAATCTCTCATATGTGTGTATTCTTGGACATGCGATCTTCAAGATCTCTTCGATCTCTAACTTATTCCTGATTCTCATTCTTCCACCTCTTTAAAAGATTTATATCGATGTTAATGTTTTGGAGCACAACGAGCTCTACACATAAGGTCTTTGAAGACCTCTAAGGTGCTAGTTATAAAAACATTCATCGAAGATCTCTCGTATTAAAGAAATATGATATGTATCATTGTGCTTGAGTTGACTACTATTGCAATGTGTTATTCTAATGCTTATCATATTTATTGTTGAGTGACATACAATAATTGTAGAAGACATGAATTCATTAAAGATTGTTCTTGTGTAATATAGTGAGGTTATAAGAACCTTACGAGATAAAAATATTAGAAGCATGATCACAATCATCTTGAGAATCAAATACAATAACAAAGGACATGAGAGTGATTTGCTTGGTCATAATGATGTGGAGTCGAGCGTGTCGGACCTAAGTAGAAGCTATCCAATCTCAAAAAGCCTCAAGTGATATTTCTCCTTCATAAAAGAAGATGAAGATAAGTTACAAATGATAAAACCGAAGGGATTGGAGAACTAGATCTTGATCCACCCAGAGATGAACCGCAAGTTCCGTGTCTGAACTGTCAACTACCGTTATGGTTTCAAGACTTGAGAGCAACATGTCGTCGATGTTGTCGAATGACTCTACTGTAGTCATAATGAATATGCGGTCTAAGAAGAAACAATGCCAGAATAAAAAAACAATAGAGATGTCTTTCTCATCATCATTTTCACGTAGTCCAAATTCGAACACGTACTGTAAACCCTCCACGATCTCATCGATCAACTACCCCCCCCCCCGATCTCTCAACCTCCACGATCGTCACCGATGAATCTACAAATGTCGGGCCAGTCTCTCACTCAAGGGTCATCTCTGATGGCTTTGATGGAAGCACACCATGAATCTTGAAGGGGAAAATGCTAAGTTTACTCATTCATACACCCACAAACTTATCAACTAAAAATCTCCTTAAACACATCAACTAAAATCCTTCATTCTAATGACGTCTCTCAAGTTCTCACATGCTAAAAATATCCCACACTCTCTATATTACTCAAGTTGTCATTACGACAATGTGAAAACAAGGATGAGGAGCTCTTCTCTACTCCTCTATTTATACATTCTAGGTTTTTACTTTGGTACCCTCCGGTAACTCAGCCGTAACTACTTTTACCGGGTTTTACTAAGATATTACTTAAGGTAAAAGCATTAATCACATGGGCTTCTTACCTTTTCACATGGGCTTATTCCTTCAAAGTCAACAACTTTTAGAAGGATTCTAGAATATTCTCAAAGAATCTCGAATTTCCACCCCCCCTCTACACTAAGACCCACTAAAAAGAAAACATGTGGAATCTCTTCTTGTTTTTAATGCCCACAAAGTACACAACTTTAATCCAACCACTAATATCAAGTCAAAAAGGAGATAAGGGATACTTTCCACCTCCTTTCTATTTTTAGATAAGATGACAAGATAGTAGTGCTCACTCTTTAGCAAATATCTGAATTCTGCCAAAAGTACAGCTAAGTTTAACCATAACTAACTTTTAGCTAGTCATGATTAACTTGATACCTCCTTAAAGTACTTAGGCAGCAAATAAACATTCTCAACACTTAGTTATAACTAAACACCTTACTAATAGACAAACTTCCTATGTGTAACATAGGTCGTTACATTTTACCCCCGGACTAAATTTTCGCTCCGTCTTCGGAGTGAAGAGAGAACTTTCGTCGATGAAACAGCTTCAACTTGTCATGGTTGACCCGATCGAATCTCCTTCCTCCCAACTCCTGAAGGTCATATGTGAAGTTGCTCCACACCTTATCTACAACAAAAGGACCAAAATATCTCGGAAGAAACTTCTTCCTAGCCCTCTTGAATATGATAGCATCATACAACATAACCCAATCTCTGACTTGAAAAGAGTTTACCTCCCTCTTGCCCAAACGTTTGTCGTAACTCTTCTTTTGATACGCCTGAGCTCGTTCCATCCGGATCATTGCTACCGCTCGGGTCTCTTCCAACTCCATGAGTTGCTCCCTTCTTGACTGACCACGTCTTCTCCCCTCGACCTCTTCAACTTTCGTTGAATGGTTTGAAAAGTATCCAATTCGAATTGGATCGGCAACTTGGACTCCACTCCATAAACCAGTCGAAACGGAGAGTACCCAGTAGAAGTCTTTGTTGTCGTTCGGTACTCCCATAAGATGGCATGTAGCCTCTTATCCCAAGTATGTTTCGCAGTCTCAACACCAGCATCTTTGACGAGCATCATACAAAGTGTAAGATTGGTCTTCTCCGTAAGACCATTGGCATTTGGTTTGTATGAGGTCGTTACTCGTGCCTTGATAGAAAAGTGTTGTAGCATAGCAGTAGTCATGCTCTCTACAAACTCTCCTCCTCTATCCGAGACCAACTCTAACGGACATCCAAATCTGGTGATGATCCTCTCTCATAGGAATCTATCGACTTCTGTTTCATTGATCTCTCTCAAAGGTCTAGCATCTACCCACTTGGTACAATAGTCAGTGGCGTCTACAATGTATCTATTGCCTCGAGGTGTCTTATTAAGAGGACCTACAAAGTCAATACCTCACTTCTCAAACGGTCCTAATACTGGAATTGATCTTAAAGGAGGTGTTCTAGTAGACTTCAGAGCAAATGCTTGACATACGTCGCAAGTTTTGCAATAGTCTAAACACTCTTTGAAAATCCCTCTCCAGTGGTAACCCGCATCCAAAATCTTGAAGGCTGTTATCTTACCAGCAAAGTGACCTCCGCAAACAGTTCCGTCGTGAAACTCGTGCATTAGCTTGAATGCCTCCTTCTGACCAACTGCTCTCCTTAGTAACCCATCTGTTCCTTGATGAAACAGAATTCCCTCCACCATGGTGTAAGGTTTGCATCTCTTGATCAACGCGTTACGTTCTCGGGTATGCATACCTTCTGGAAAAGAGCCATCTGCAAGGAAACTTCAGATTTTCTTGTACTCGTCCGGTATCTCCTCAATGCTTGTGATTGTCATCAGATGTTCGTCTGGAAATGAATCATCAAACGGTTCTTCTCCCTCATCATCATAAGCCCTCGACAAAAGATCAGCATTCGCATGCTTTTTCCCTGGTCTATCTTCGATCACGTAATCATATTCTGTTAGAAGGATCTTCCAACGAGCAATACGACCTTCGGCATTAGGCTTATTAAAGATATACTTTAAAGCCTTGTGATCTGTGACTATGGAAAATTTCCCTCATAGCAAGTAGTGTCAAAATTTCTTCAATCCAAAGATCACCGCTAATCCTTCTCGTTCAGTCACGGAGTAATTCTTCTCCGCTGGAACCATCTGCCTACTAGCATAAGCTATAGGATGATAATGCCCATTTCCATCTAACTGATTTAATGTACATCCGATTGCTACATTGGAGGCATTCGTATACAAAATAAATGCTTTACTCCACTCAGGTTTAGCAAGTATAGGAGCTGTCACTAATGCCTTTTTCAGCTCCTCAAATGCTTCCTTTGCCTTCTGATCATGCACTATCAAGTCAAAATCAACTCCCTTCTTCATGTATATAGTCAAAGCTATTGCTTTGTTTGAGAAGGAAAAGACAAACCTACGATAATATCCAACCATGCCAAGAAACTGCCTCAACTTTGTTAAGTTGATCGGAAATGAAAGATCCACAATCTTCTTCACCTTCTCAGGATCTACCGCAATCCCCTTCTTGGAAATGATGTGTCCTAACAACAGACCTTCTTCGCAGCCAAAGATGCACTTCTCTGGATTCAGAGAAGCGTTAGCTTGCTCCAACCGCTGCATAACTTTGATCACATGATCAAAGTGGTCCTCCTTTCTTCCGTACACACAGAAATCATCAATGAAATCACGAACAAACTTTCCTATGAATGGTTCGAACACCTTGTTCATGAACCTCTGAAACGTGGCCGGAGCATTACACAGTCCGAATGGCATCACTCGAAATGCAAATGTTCCTCAAGGAGTAGTGAAAGTAGTCAACTGCTGGTACTCCTGTGCTATCTTGATCTGGTTGTATCCACTATAACCATCACCAAAGCTGTACCACTCATGACCAACAACTTCCTCCAAAATCTCATCTATAAATGGTAGAGGATAATAATCCTTCTTGGTAATTACATTCAGCTTCTTATAGTCTATGCACACTCGCAGCTTACCATTCTTCTTCTTGACAATCACAATGGGTGAAACCCATTCTGAGTTCTCCACCTCGTAGATGAAACTCGCCTCCCTCAACTTGTCTATCTCCTCCTTGATCATCATCGCTGTTGTAGGATTGACCCTTCTTTGCTTCTGTCGAACTGGTCTTGCGTTCTCCTCCAATTCGATTCGATGAGTCTCGAGAGTCACCTCCTTCAAATCCTTGTAGCTGAAAGCAAACACATGGATATATTTTTGAAATATATCTAGGAATCTACTTTTCTCCTCTTGAGTGACATTGATACCAAACTTCAGGGTAGAAAGTCTTCTCACAATCTCTGTCTCACTCAACTCTTCTTTGTCAGGATCTTTCTCCACTGCTGGTCGAGGCAACAAGTCAATAACACTAAGCTGATGTAATGATTCATCTCGATCAAATCCTTCGTCCTCAGACGAAGATTCTTGATCATAAGAATCTCCGGTATCTACTTTTGAGACACTTTGATCATCCTCCGTATCAGATTCCCAGTAGTCATTAGTGGGTCTATCAGAGTCAGAAGTCACAACTCCAACACCCGAGAGAGATACTATCACTCTATGATCTCTAGGTCCAATCCGTAAGTATCCCTTGTGCCACCTATCAGTGGTGCGCACAGCTCTCAACCAAGGCCTACCTAGGAGCAAATCATAACTAGAGTCCTTTAACACTTGAAAGGACATCAATGTTTGAACTCCCATCACAGACACGACCACCTTCTCTAACACACCAAGAGGTCTTACTCGTTGCTTGTTAGCCATCCCCACGACAATGCTAGCCGGACGAGTTGGTTCCATCCTCAACTTCTTCATCAACCTCTCCGATATGACGTTTACAGCCGACCCTCCATCCACCAATACGTCAGAGACATAGTGACCATTCAACCGGACTTCAATCTTTGAAGCCCTAGTGCATACCTCTGAAGCATGCACATCCACCACACCAACTCCCACAGACTTTGATGTCTTGCTCTTGGGTTTCTTCTTCTTGCTTCTCTTAGAACTCAGTCCTCTTCTGAGTTCCCTTCGTAAGCTGGGATTAAGTGCGATCAGTTGTCCAACAGTGATGTTGACTTTCTGAGCACCCACATCTTCAACCACATCATATCCCGCTTGAGAAGATGAAATGGTGAAATCCGCCATCCCTAGCTTCCTTCTTGGCTCCCTTGGTATACTCGAAACATTACTCGAACGAGTACTTGTACTTGCTGACTCCTCCATGAAAACCGGTTCATCAGAAAATCGAGTTCTTTTCCTTTCTTGAGCTAAAAGCTCCACCGGTGCATGAGAAGAGTTTGAACTCTCTCCTTCCTCGTAGATGGGATCTCGCACGACATCGATAGTAGCCACCCCCTTGTCTCGTCCTTGTGATGGATTTCCTCCACCCACATTCATTCTGATAGCTTCGGCACCTCTTGCTCCGTTGTTAGGACAATTTCGCTGGAAATGAGAACCTCCACACGTCCAACAAGTGATTCCTCCAAAGTTACCTTGGTTGGCTCTAAAGTTATCTTGATTTCCTCTGTTAAGATTGTTGTCGTAACCTCTTTGACCTCCTCCTCCACCTTTGTTTCTCCATTCTCGTAACTGCACCACATTTATCTTGAGATCCGCAAGAGTGTCGATGATGCTCTTCAGCTCGGCATGAAAATCAGAGGTGGCAGTAGACATCGTTGTTGGGACAAACGGTCTTGGCACCACCGTTGGAGTAGGAGCTGACGTTGAAGCAATCACCAATTGTGATGGTGCAGGTGCGATCGTTGTGACTACACCAGGAGTCGGAGTCGACACCAGAGCAGCATGATGAGGTTGGATGATATCTCTTTCATCCAAACTCTCTTCCATATTTGTCGTAATCTTGATGGCCTCCGCTTTGGTTGCTGGCTTCTCGTACCTCACTTGGGTTCGAATTGAAGGTCTCAACCCTCCCATCAAGTTCTTGGTCAGCACTGCTCTAATCCCCACCATCGTTAGCTCCACATTGTCTCCACTCTTCCGTAGGACCGTCCGAAACCGTTGCTCCAACTTATCCACCCTTTCGGCATATTGCCGAACTTTCTCGTCGTCACGTTGCTTCAAATGAGTAAGCTCCACCATGAGCTTCTCATAACTCTCTTCTGGAAGAAATTCTTTGATGAGTGCATTACTCAACGTCTCCCATGTGTCCTCAACTGCACCAGGTGTCTGGCTCTTCACTCGGTCTTCATACCACGTAAGAGCAAAATCTTCTAAAAACTCTAGCAGTAACAACACCCATTCTTCCTTCCTTCTCACGTTGTTTCCGATGCAACCCCTTTTGAAGTCTCGTACAAATGGTTCTACATCTTCATTGTCCTTCTCATGAAACACTGGTAACTTCCCCATTTTGTAACTATTATTTCTACCCTTCTAATTTTTGTGCAATAACTACTCGCTAAAAGAGTACGAACATCACCAATTCCATTCGCGAGTAATCTATCATAGGTAAAATGAAAGGAAATGGTTGTAACAACACCTCTTGTGCCATCTCTTCTCCCAAGGTAATCATGAGCCTGAGTCGTATCACCATCTTCTCCACCATCCGAAATGACGATCTCCATCACAACTCAGCCGAGTCTTCTTTTGAAGTCGACAACTTCTCCGTCTCAGCTCTTTGAATCTCGTCCAACTTCTCGACTACTGACGTAAGTAGGGCGGCCACATCGACGCACTTGTGTCCTCTTGATAGATCACCCACTCCACAACTTGGACAAGGATCTTCTCCTAGAAGATGAATTGACGCTGGTGACGATGGACCCACTCGAAGACTTAAATCCGTAAACTCCCTCTTCCCTTTAGCTCTCTCGGTTCTGATTCTAGTTGGACAATTCACTACTTTATGTCCCAACCCTCTACAGAAACAACACCACAAGTCGATTTCTACTCGCCTCCTCGGAGATTCTACTTGAGGTTTTGTACTAAGGTTCTCAAACTCAACGATAACCTCTTTCGAGCTCTCTCCCGACACTTACTATGACATCTAAACCTTGAGGAAGGTTTCTAAGTCTAACTTTCCAATCTTTCGAACTTCCACTCATGTTGCACCTTCTCAACCATTAAGTGGACAAAATATCTTTGAGAAAAATAACTCTACATCACTTTCTTAACTCTTTCGAGCTTTATACTGAAAATCGTGTATTAAACATGCTATACACGAAATAAAATCTCATCTAAAATTAAGAGTCCATGATAAGATCCTCATGATCATCATCTGTACTAATCTTAGCAGACATCTTAAAGTCACTTTTGTAAGGATCACACTCTACTTCGCCAGGAGCATTCGTAGCCTCTACAGTGAATGATACTTTGAACTCAACCTTCTTCGCATCTGCGCCGATGCTCGCAGAAGCTTCTTGATATAAAGCAAAAATAGCACCCCACTTGCAATAGATGCTTGATCGCAACGCCTCTATACTTAACTTTGGCTTTTCTGTCTCCGTTCTAACTCCCAAACGTCTCTTCTTCAACCTCGACACTCGAACTGGATTCCCCATGACGTATCGTCAAGACCTCCTTGTATGTCGAACCGTATATCTCTTAATCGGTAAGAGATCTCTCCAAGATTTTTGTGATCTCCAGTAGCTCAACCTCCAAGCTAATTACTAATGAAGTTTCCATAGAAAATTCCTTAATCAAAAGAGATGGTGCTGACTGTACAAATTTTCAGAAAACTGAAATTTGTATATTTTCACTTCTCTCATGGCTTTCAACCCCGTCATCTTTGAAAATTCATGGCTCTCTCTCCATACCACCTTTTCTCTTGATTTCTGTTGTCCTAGATAGCTTATCAGCCAATCTAAAACACTAGAAAGTTTCTCAGGAAAATAAAATTCACAGAAAATTTGACAATGACTGTAAACTTTTTCCAGAGAATAGAATTCCTCAACTCTCACGAATAGATCCTCTCAACTTTGAAAATTCATTGCTCCCTCTCTAGACCACCTTTTCCTATGATTTCTTTTGTAGTAGATAGGTTATCAGCCAAGCTACAATCCTGGAAAGTTTCATTGGAAAATAAAATTCATAGAAAATCTGACAATGACTGTAAAAATTTTCCAGAGAGTAGAAATCCTCAAACTCTGAAATTTTTCTCCTCTAATACTTCTCTCTCCTCCTTTCTCTAAACTCTTGTTTCATCCCCTTTCAACTCTCTTCAAACTCTTTCTAAGTGAACAAGATGTAAAGAATAACCTCGAATGCGTCATAGATCACTACGAGATACACGAAAGGTTCCAATGTTGCTAACATCGCGTTAGCTCTCTCTCCTCCCAACGTTCTCTCCATGTGTTCTCTCATAATCTCTTTTTGTCTAATATAAAACTGAACTCTAAACATTTTCAATGATCTCTTCAAGTGAGGTCCCGACAACGGAACCAAAAATGTAAACCCTCCACGATCTCATCGATCAACTACCTCCCCGATCTCTCAACCTCCACGATCGTCACCGATGAATCTGCAAATGTCGAGCATGTCTCTCACTCAGGGGTCACCTCTGATGGCTTTGATGGAAGCACACCATGAATCTTGAAGGGAAAAATGCTAAGTTCACTCATTCATACACCCACAAACTTATCAACTAAAAATCTCCTTAAACACATCAACTAAAATCCTCCATTCTAACGAAGTCTCTCAAGTTCTCACATGCTAAAAATATCCCACACTCTCTATATTACTCAAGTTTTCATTACGACAATGTGAAAACAAGGATGAGGAGCTCTTCTCTACTCCTCTATTTATACATTCTAGGTTTTTACTTTGGTACCTTCCGGTAACTCAGTCGTAACTACTTTTACCGGGTTTTACTAAGATATTACTTAAGGTAAAAGCATTAATCACATGGGCTTCTTACCTTTTCACATGGGCTTATTCCTTCAAAGTCAACAACTTCTAGAAGGATTCTGGAATATTCTCAAGGAATCTCGAATTTCCACCCCCCCTCTACACTAGGACCCACTAAAAAGGAAACATGTAGAATCTCTTCTTGTTTTTAATGCCCACAAAGTACACAACTTTAATCCAACCATTAATATCAAGTCAAAAAGGAGATAAGGGATACTTTCCACCTCCTTTCTACTTTTTAGACAAGATGACAAGATAGTAGTGCTCACTCTTTAGCAAATATCTGAATTCTGCTAAAAGTACAGCTAAGTTTAACCATAACTAACTTTTAGCTAGTCATGACTAACTTGATACCTCCTTAAAGTACTTTGGCAGCAAATAAACATTCTCAACACTTAGTTATAACTAAACACCTTACTAATAGACAAACTTCCTATGTGTAACATATGTCGTTACAGTACAGAGCGAACAATCTGGTTGAAAAGGAGGTGTACTCCAAGCTGCAAAAGAGTGTGTTGTTGTGTTGTGAACCGACTATGATGGAAAACCAATGCTACATAACGAGTTTCTCAACTTGCTCAAAATAAGATTTGATAACACCATTGTGCAAGTCTCGTCGAGTAAATCAAAATTTGTTGTTGGATCGTTGCAAACCAAACTACATAAGATTTTAGGATTGGACATGACATGAGACTGACGGGACACATCGATGACATGTTAGATTGCTGACATGAATTTTCAACAGGAAAAATGATGATTTGGCATCTTGACATATCAATAATGTTTATGTGGCATTGTCGCAAAGATCAGAGACATGTTAATTTAGGTGGCGTGACAAAAACTGATGACGAGACAGAAATGATGACAGGACAAGATGCTGAATGGATATGGTTGTTGAGTTGTTACCTGATGTGGATTAGAGCAAATGTGGCAACAAAGAGATGATGTGGATTTCGGGTTGAGGTGACTATTTGCATGTCGTGGCACATAACATGACAGATGTGTAACATTTGACATGTTGAGGTGTCAACACGTGTACTAGACCATGGCAGCCTTGCAAGTATAAAAGCAGAGCTCGCAAGACTCATTTTTATGAGAGGGTTGTGAGAATTTGCAGGGGCTGAAAGACTATGCAATTTTCTCCAGGATTTTTGAGAGACTTAGGTTAATTTTTGTGTTTTAGTGCCTTTGGGTGCAAAACTGCAGGAAGCAGTTTTATTCGGGAGAAGAGTAATTGATCACAATTGACAGTCTATCGTACATAATTTGCCTTTTTGTGAGACGGGTCTCTGGAGAGCATGAGTCCAACATTTCAAGATCTCACATGTGACAGCAAGGTCCACATACGTGAATGAGATTGAAAACTACATGTGCGACACGGAGACAGTTTGGGGATGAAAAACTGATATGAACGGCAACAATTTTGGTGGTTCAGAGAGCTCTTGTTTTTTACAATAAACCATGTTAATCTAAACTGAAACTGCATGTGCTAGAACTGTGCGAGAGTTCATACAATTTTACTCTTGAGAAATAATCAACATGCTTTGACTGGTTGTATTTCAGACTACAAGGATCAGTTGAAGGAGTCTGTGGCATCATTGGAAAGAGTTTTCCAAGGGCTTTCCAAAGAGACAAAATGAGTTTATTTGGATTAGTATTGAGAGAGTTACAATGTGTTGAAGTGTATAGATCATTGCAGGTCATGTTGAATAAATTGCACAACAACTGCCTCGCACAGATTTCATAAGAAGAAGATTTTCTATAGAATACTTTGGGTGGTCATAATTTTGTCTAAGGGATCCATTGGGTTCATATAAGATATAATTCAAATCAGTTTTTTGATTACTTCCCATTGAGGTGTTGAGATTGGGTTTTGAGAATTCGACTAAAGGGTTTTTAAAGAAAAATGTCATAAACTTTAAAGTGACGTATCTCTTTGTAGAGATGTCTGTTACACGGATTTGAGGTCAGTTGCGAACAATTTTCTGAGAGCTACACAATGGAAAAGTTAGATTCAGATTTTGAACAGTTGCGTGAAGATCACCTACTATTGTAGTCTGCATGTAAATCTCATGTATGAAGAAAAATGTAACAGCTCGTGCATTGTTGTTTGTCCATACTTGTACACTTTCCACAGCCAGATATTCTACGTATTCGTAGATATTTTCATGTCCTACAATATGTTAGGCGCTAGTATAGCCGCAAACATGTTCTCATGTTTGAATACGAATGCAAGAGTGCAAGAAGAAAAGCTCGACGTATATATACAAGATGGTAGAAGCAAGCAGCAAAAACTGAATGTTATGTACCGAAAATAATGAAACAACATACGATAATAAGACAAGGTACAGTGAAAAAGACAAGACTTTGAAAAACAAAGATGTAGCCAAGGTGAGGATACAAACAATACAAGGAAGCAATGAACGCAAGAAGCGATATAATGCAATATGAAAACAATGACGGTAAGTAGAATTAGTATTTGAAGTATCAAAGTGTAGTCGATGTCTAGAGCCCAAGCGCGATCCATAGATCTTAGCCATGTGTGATGAGATGAGAAAACATAGCATCCTAGGCGCATAGAAGAAGAGAGAGACAAATGAGACAAAAATAGTGGAATATCGAAGCAGAGAAGGGAAAAGTCATTTGAAGTCTAAGCGTGTGATATTTTGATATTGCCAAACTAGAACATGAAGAAACAATTTTATGAACTGTCTTAATAAAAGATCTTATAAAGAGAGAAACTACCATAAGTAATTTTTTTTTACACAATTATCCGCAAAAATTTATTTGACTGCATCTCTAATATGTTTATCACATTTGATCCCACCCGCTTAACTTTACGATACTTGAAAGCACTCTTGATTCGTTACAGCAGGTTCAATAAGTCACAATGCCATGTCAACATAATGCAAGAAGTGGATGTTAGTAGTCAGTCATGTATTTACATAAAAAATTCAATTTAGAATATCTTTACAATAATTATCAGTCCATATTTTTTATTTGTCTTCGTGCAATATTTTTACATAACACAAAATTTATGATAAAATAATGAAAGTTAAGAGGGTGGTATCAAGTACAAAAAACGTATAGAGATGCGATAGTAAATCTCTGCACGATTGTTGTCATCAAGCTGAATAGAGTTTGAAAGCAAGCTCAAATCACAAAACAAAAGTTAGAGAGCATGTACTGAGATGGCAGTCGATACGATACCTTGTTTTGTATTGAAGGAGGAAATGGCTTGATCATACCTCTCTTGACGTTTGGTTGCTTGATCATACCCCCAACCTGCCATCGTCCGTCCTATCGATAGATCAAGCCATGTCACTCTACACTGCCAGCCTGGATGTTCTGTCTTGCTGATCACGTGTACCGCGACTGCTTGGGACCTCTGTCATTCTCCGCACCGAGAAGAGTTTATGAGACTCGAGGCGTTTCAGCTCGTGATTCCGGATTGCTTTTTGCAGATTTTACAGTAGTCCGACACTCTGAGCTCGTTCTCCCGAACCAAGGTACTGACGGAGCGCAGTACTGGACCGCACTTGCTCTCGAATTTTACCTCTGTCATGGTTTCTAGGAGGTCTTGTTCATATTTGCTGCGACTTGATGTTGAATCGCTCGTGATTCTAGATTGCTTTTTGCAGATTTCGGGATAGTCCGACACTCTGAGCTCGTTCTCTCGAACCAAGGTACTGGCGGGGTGCAGTACTGGACCGCACTTGCTCTCGAATTTTGCCTCTGCCATTGCTCTCAAATTTTACCTCTGTCATGGTTTCTGAGGTCCTGTTCATATTCGCTGCGACCTGATGCTGAATCACTAGCTGCAAAATATGTTTCGCTGCACCGCAAGGCGAAACAGACCTGCGGTGCAATGTCATGTTTCGCTCGTTTACACCGCAGGTCTGTTCCGCTCGAGTTTTGTCTGTGCTATTGTTCTCGAATTTTGTCTCTGTCATGGTTTCTGAGAGGTCCTGTTCATATTCGCTGCGATCTGATGCTGAATCACTAGCTGCGAAACATGTTTCGCTGCACCGCGAGACGAAACAGATCTGCGATGCAATGTCATGTTTCGCTCGCTTACACCGCAAGCCTGTTTCGCTCGTTTCGCTCTTTACGCTATGCACATGTTGTGTTGGCAGTGACATGGCTTGATCTACATGGTGCGGATACCGGGAGGGCGGACAACGGCAGGTTGCGGGTATGATCAAGCAACCAAACGTTAAGAGGGGTATGATCAAGCGCAGCGATCGTACTGGGGTATGATCAAGCCATTTCCTCTTGTTTAGCTTCCTCTCCAGATCAAGTCATATATGATATGTATGGTATATATATACACGGCAATGAGGAGACTAACGACTGCTTTCTACTGGCTCCTGCATTCTGGGATCAAGACATGATGCCAAAGTACGTCCACTTCGGAACTTTATTGGTCTGTTCAAGCAGTTCCCAAGTCCCGACAAGTGTAATACTTTATAAAAGTTCTCTTTACAGAAAGAAAGTAAGAAGAAAACGTAGTGCGGAACTTCTTGACCAGGTAAAAGGTCCGAAACAGCAGAAGACGAGGCCCCGCCATCAGTGTGGATCCTGTACCAGTAACAGTACAGTAGTGAATACGGAATGCTTCGCCGGTCATGAAACTTCTTCAACACGCAGCATGTGAGAATCAGTAGATATTTCCCCTGATTCTTTCGTCTCTCACTATCTGTCCGGTGGAGTCGGACACTACTACGGTCCGATACTCACCACAGAGTCTACACATAATAACTTTCTCTGGGTGAGGCAGCGGAAAGTTTCTTACTCTGTACGTAGTTCGCCTTGCCCCCGTGACGCGTGACTGACCAGAGTCCAGCGGGCTGGCGTTACTATTCTGGATAATAAGTCAGCGCTGATTCTATAATCAGCGCTACTAAAAGAAGATTGATCTCATTTGGCTTGGGCTCACTTCGTGACCTCAGCTGTCAATAGGTAGCAACCAGACCGGTCGAACAGGTTAGTTGCCCAACCTGGAGTGAGCTGGGGACACAAAGGACGATATAATTCATTCTCCAATTTAGAGTCCTCTAGAAAGAAATCCTGCGCGTTTGTGGCACTTTTGCTTTTTTTGTTTGGTTTTGTTTTCAGGCCTCTTTTCGCTGTGGGCATTCTGCAGCCATATGCTGCTGCCCTTGCAAAGCATGAGTCCCCCCGCCAGGAGGATTCGACCCCACGTCGCACGGGATTGGCCACGTGGGGTCGAGTCTGTGGTCGACGTGGGGTCGAGTTTCTCGTGTGTGGCACTTTTGCTGATTCCTTTATTCCTGCTGTCTCTTGCCTGGGGGCGCCAACGGAGTTTACATTTTCCCTTCCTCAACCAGCGAACCTTGGGCTTCTATTGGTTTCTTGAAAATCAATTAAAGACTGGGCTCGTCGTGTCCCATCTACAGACAGAGCGTAAAGCAGCAAGCAAGAAAGGCGAGAGACAGTCGGAGCCTCGGAGAGTGCGAATGAACGGAGAAACGGAAGCTGCAGGCAACTCAACAATAAACTCAATACGATTCAACTGCAGCGCAGAGTCCAGAATTCAAAGCGCTGTCTGTCAGAGAAGTACCCGGCCTTGCGGCAGATAGTCCAAAGCATCAGCGGAAAACAAGGGTCGTGGTCGGTCCAGAATCTCATGCGTGTGGAGAAAGCTCCGGAATGGATTCACGGTAAATCAGAGTGGATCCAACTGTGTGGCCGAGTTTCCTGGACAGTCGCAATTGATGATTCGTACTATTGGTGGATGTCGCCCATGAGCGAACGGAGAAAATTGTCGGAGAAGGGGCCATTCGACGACGAGTGGCTCTTGGCGTGTATGCTGTATAAGATAGCAATTTGGAAACTGCGGCTCAAATTTTCACTTGCAGAGAGATTGCTCCCTGTGCTGCTTATGCAGGCAGCATCTGAGCTCGCAGTAGAGCATGGTCGGAAGGCCGGTTAAACTGCACGCAGCTTTGGGCTGATGCCTACGTGCTTGTGGAATCGGAGTCATCAGGATAGTTGGCAGAGTAGTGATTCAGTCATCCTGGCAGTACACGAAGCAGAGAGGGAGAATTTGACCATGGGGCTGGTCCACAAGGAGGAGAAGGATTCGGGGCAGGCGCGCTTGGAGGCGCTGGGCTACAAGCAAGAGCTGAAGCGGGATCTCTCGTGAGTTTCTTCTCTCATGAACAATTCTACTTTCATACCTATGAATCTCTGTGCACAGCTTGTCGACGTTTTAGCGAACAGAGATGATATGCCTACGATGAAGTAGCGAACAGAGATAAAGGCTCATGAGCTTGCGGTACTTTGATCCATAAAGAGATATCAATGCATTATCAAATGGCTAGTGTGTTTTTGCTAGCTAAAAGTTTTTGGGTGCTAGTTGTTGGAAAGGTAGCGTATTATACATAACCAGACGCAATGATAGATGCGTCGCCAGTCACGCGAGTTCTCGGGCTCTTGGACCACCAACAGCATGATTCGAGAATGGAGAATGGAGAATGGAGAATCGAGAATTGAGCTTGAATTCTTACGTCTCTCTCTTCCTGTGTGTTTCTTCTGTCCTGTATAACATGGAAGGTGATCAAGTGAATGGACTGCCGCTGCTGCATTTCCTTCTAACCTGAAAAGAATTGCCTTGATATTTGCAGACTACTTTCCAACTTCGCCTTTTCCTTCGCCATCATCTCCATCTTGACAGGAGTTACCACTCTCTACAACACTGGTCTGGCGTATGGAGGGACTGTTTCTATGGTCTACGGATGGCTCCTAACAGGCTTCCTCAACATGTTTGTTGCTCTCTCCATGGCAGAGATTTGTTCAGCATTCCCAACTTCTGGTGGTCTTTACTACTGGAGTTTCAAGTTAGCCGGACCTTCGTGGGGACCATTTGCATCCTGGATTACCGGCTGGTAAGTTCTTTCTGCTGTTTCTCTCTTGTTCACCGCTCTTTGATTGTACTTGGGCCTCATGCTAGGCAAGCAATCAGTAATTACTCTATCCTGCATAGCTATCAGGGACTCCAGTTAACGTATCGACTCTTAGATGAGTCGTTTTAAAGTTAAAGTACGGATGAATTATGTTGGACCGTATCAGCTAATGAATGACGTATTCTTGACACTGCAGGTTTAACATGATTGGCCAGGTCTGTTCCACTACTTTGTCCTGAGAGAGCATATAGAAGGCAATTTTTGAACTTCTGATAGGTATGCCCCAATGCGTGGTTGAACTTGGTGATTAAAGACGAAATAATTTCCAAGGCGTTTGCCGGGAACTCTAACCCATATAACGTGGGCAGAATGTTTCCTGTTTCGTTTGTAATTTTGGGAAATCAAGGTCCCAATATACAGGAGAGCGTTTACCTAACTAGAAAAACCAAACAGCTAACTGGCTCGTTCTGAGGCCGTGCAGTGGGCTGTGACAACGAGTGTCAACTATTCTTTGGCTACCCTTCTCCGAGTTATTATCCTACTTTCCACGGGAGGTGGTAATGGAGGTGGATACTATGCATCCAAGTACGTGGTGATAGCATTCCACGGTGGACTGCTCATTGTGCTTGCCCTTATAAACAGCCTGTCTATTAGGTGGCTATCATACTTCGGAACTCTTGCAGCATTGTGGAACGTGCTTGGTAGGTCTTATCTTTCCCCACTAGAACAACTCAGATTTCGAAGTTGATTATTGGTGCAAGAAGTAAACCTCTCGATCTTGCACGGCCTGCGTTGCCTCTGCAGGCCTGATAACTACTCTGAAAGTGTGATCCATCTCATGTGTTTCCAGGTGTATTTCTTCTCATGATTTTGATCCCGCTAGTCGCAACTGAACGACAGAGTGCGAGTTTCGTTTTCACTTCTTTCTACAAAGACGCCGGTGTTGGCATTAGGAGCGAGCCATATTTATTTCTGCTGGGTTTATTGATGAGCCAGTATGCAATCAGTGGCTATGATGCATCCGCCCACATGGTGAGTTAACCCAGTCTCACGGCAGTCTCACGGTTAAAACAGATCGTAATTTACTCACTCCATAGGTTTTTAAGTTGCAGACACATTCTTGACTATTTGTCGCTGAAGGTAAGGACTATTTTGGGGACAGATATGATTCAATTTCAGCGAGTTCCGATTCCGCCCCAGTGCACTCATATCATATTGGCTCACGATATAGTCTTACAAAGTCGTTACGCTAGTGAGCCAACTTAGAAGGTAACTTTCTTATGTAATGTGAACAAATCAAGCGTGCCGTGGTGTATATCTGCAGTCAGAGGAAACCAAGTCTTCTGATAAAAACGGCGGCTACGGCATCCTCTCTGCAGTGGGAATTTCTATCGTCGTTGGCTGGGGCTATATTGTGGGCATTACCTTTGCTGTTGTAGACCCGAACCACCTTCTGGACCCGGAGAATGATGCAAAGGGTTACGCTATAGCCCAAGCGTTCTACGATGCCTTCAAAGGCAGATTTAGTAATGGAACAGGAGGCATTGTGTGCTTGGGTGTCGTGGCTGTAGCGGTCTTCTTCTGCAGTATGAGCTGCATCACCAGCAACTCAAGGTAACCATGCTACGTAATGATGCCTTGATCTACGTATCAGAAGTGAGGAGGCATTCCAGGCCGGACGTTAACAGAGAGCCATCTAAGACTTCAATATCTGAGAAATATGATGATTAGAAATTGCATTCCAACTCCGGCTCGGTCCTCGTTTACATTTTCTTTGACCTCATTTTCTCTTGCATGGTGTTGTAGGATGGCATTTGCCTTTTCAAGAGACGGCGCTGTACCTCTCTCGAGGTTGTGGCGTGTGGTAGATAAGAGGGAAGTGCCACTAAGAACGGTGTGGCTGTCTGCATTCGTTGCATTCGTTATGGCACTTACGGTAAGAGCTTTCTCACCGTCCTTACATTTCTCCTCGATACTCTCGACGATGGGATGCGAGGGCTGGAATAGAGAAATAGATTTTTGGCCCTGAATTCCTTCCATTCAGTTACAATCACGCGTGAGGATGCATCAGGAAATGTCGTGACATGACACGTGAAACTCACACTCCCTCCCCAAGGAGAAGTAGAATCTGCTTGCCAACCTAATTGTTGAAAGTAAGGACTGCTGCTAACGAGACAACATTCGGCTTGAATGCAGTCGCTGGGAAGTGTGGTGGCGTTTCAAGCTATGGTCTCGATTGCCACCATTGGGCTCTATATCTCCTACGCGTTGCCAATTTTCTTCCGGATTACGGTGGCACGTAAGACCTTTGTTGCAGGCCCTATCAACCTGGGTCGTTTCAGCCTATTCATAGGTTGGGTTGCGGTCTTGTGGGTAATCACCGTGGCCGTCCTGTTTTGCCTACCGACTGTATATCCAGTAGAGGCAGATACGTTTAACTATACTCCTGTTGCTGTTGGGGGAGTAATGGCCTTCGCTGGTGGCTATTGGGTTTTGAGTGCCAGAAAATGGTTCAAGGGCCCTGTAAGTAACTTAGAAAGCAAGCAACTTTTGACCTGACAGGTCGAAGTCGAGAACGTTGACCAAATGCTCTTAAGCCTCTCCTGTCACTACAGAAAATTGATTTGCAAAGGCTCGCCTACACAGAACCATATCAAACCGACACGTTTCTCATAGGGACGTTACCCGCAGGAGACTTTTAATGGCGGCTCCGACCTGCATGTAAATTACATGTTATCATCATAGTACAAACTAACGTTCTCGGAAACGTCTACAACTTTTTGAGTACGAGAAATGTCTAAGTAAAATGCATTGGTCGCGACCATGAATCAACAGGTATGTACAACTGTATGCAACAACTGCATAAGTAGAAAAGCAAAGAACATAGGCCAGAATTATTAGTTTAAGCCACAACCGTGTCTGTTAAACCCAGAATTACATATATCCAGTTAATGATGAAGTCCAGAACCTTTGGCAACTGAATCATTTGCCAATGTTCCTATCGTGATCATCCACCTTCTGTAGTGCATGAAGGAGAACACAACAAAATATATAGCACGTCAAATTCATATTAGGCTAGTTGATAATGCTATTTCTGTAGCTATTCCACTGCGACTGATAAGACTCGGAGCATCTCTCTCAAAGCTTCGAAAGGTCCAGGACTGCTAGATATCGTCCCGTACGGAATCGACGCTAGTGAAAGATCGACTGAAAGAGGCCTGTCACTGTCAATGGATGGAAGGACCTTGCACTGTCTAACACAAGCCAAAAGCTGAAGCCAAGCTTACAGGAATGGGTCTGAAACGAAGTGCCAGAATTAGCGGAACTTTTTGTTGAACTCGTAGACCTCAGGTTGAGAGTGTATGGTACAGCCAAAATTGTACTTTTAAGAAACACAAACGTTTGGAATGGTAGAGTTGAACCCGGCTGAGTGCCATAATTTGAACCGTAATTTGAACCCAGCCGGAATCGCTGTGGACAGCGAGCAAGCGGTCTCGAACACCGTTCATATGTCATGTCGACTCATGTGGGAGTTTCACACCTGCAACCTCCGAAAGAGCGCGAATGATTTTCCAATCATCTCGGGCATCTCCACCGGTCGGTACAACAGGACTAGGCTGTTGGGGGTGACCTTCTGCTCTTATCAACTACAGGAGCCTTAGATCCTGGTACAAAACCCAGGTCAAGCCCAGCTGCTTGAGCAGCGTTGACAAGCAAAAAGTTGTAACCGTTCCAGAAGTCTCTTATCGCATTCACTGAACCTAATAGTGGAAGTCCGTGATAATTACTGTCTCTTAGTTTCATCCTTCTCCGAACGACTATCGAAGTACCTAGTTCCAATCAGGAAAGAAATGTTCCCTAGGATTTTGACCCAATCTTCAGGGAGATGGAAGGAATTGTCATCCCCGACTTTTCCAAGGACGCACAAGACATCACCTCAACAATCTACCCGAGCCGGTCCCTCCTTGTAAGTGCTCGGTGGCTGTCTAGGTTTGCGCGGCGCGTCCGCGAATGATCGTGGTTAGCTGTGGATGTGATGTGTTTGACTGTCTGTGCTCTAGATTTTGTCTTCATCAGAATCAATTTCAACCCTACTTCGATCAGTGCCCCTGTAGCAATGTGGATCGGGATCTGCGCAGCTTGCATCTACCGGGAACAAAGGTTCTGTGGTTGGCGAGGGAGATGAAGAGATTCTTCAAATTTAACACGAGCTTGACGTTAAGATTCATATTTTGACGGTTTCTACTTGCTCTTTCTCGGCAGTGCGTTTTATTTCAGTCTTTGTGTCTGATTACCGCCGAGTCTAAGACGCGCGGACTTGGCTTACTGGAGCGGTTAGTTCATGACGCTGGGAATATGTGGTTTTCTGGCTCCCGAAATGTCTTTCTTCGTGCCAGCTTTGGCGTGACCTTGCTAGCTTCTGTCAGAGCGCCGTAAGTGGATTGTGTGCCATTCAGTTCACTATGTGCTGTCCATCGCGACATACTCGGGCTTGTCAGCGTTTCTTGAGTTAGAGGCTCCGGATGGAACTGATCCATCGCAGTAAGGTTTTTCAGTTTTGTGCGACGCAGCTTCCTTCATTTCAGGGTACTTCGCCTCCGATTCAAGTAGTGCGGATTTTTATGTTTTCTTATCTGTGACTAGACCACTACCAAAGCAGAGTTCTGGCGCGGAGAAGGCTCTTTGCTGGTAGAAGTTGAAACTTGAGGGCTTACCTCTGTACCTACCAGAAGGCAAGCATCTGTGTTCTCGAGGCCCGCGATGGTGGTGTTAACGAGATAATTCGAACGGAAATCTGCAACAGTGTCCTCTCCATTTCCTTCAACCCAAAGCCTTTCACATCCTAATCTGTTCATCAAGTCGTTCAGAGCCATCATAGACTCTGCATCAGATAGCTTTCCTGCAATCGCTGCCATCTCAGCTGGATTGACCGTAAGGGCTGCCTCTGCCACAGCCTTGAGAGCTTTAGCCCAAGACGCCGGCTCTAGTCGACCATCTGAATTGCGTAGCAAAGGCTCATTCAACCTCTGGCGTTTCGACCGTCGTAGGAGAATCGTGCCTTGTCCGCTCCAAGATACAAAACATAATTATTCCTGCTCAAAATAGACGGACAACAAGCATGTTCGAAGTTCCAACAGAGCCTGAGGATACATGATATAGCGGAGGGAGTGACAAGTTTCATAAATACCACAAAAAGATTGCAGTCCGTCTTGGAGGAGAGAAACTCCAACGTAGGCTCACCGCCACCTTTTGGAAGGTATGATATTATCGTTCTTCTTGGAAAATTTGACAGGATTGCATCCAACTTTCCTCTGATTCCTCATATGATAAAAAGGTCCGAGTGATATGCTTGATCAAACTACTTGCACTCGTACTACTTGCATTAAGCCCTTGGGTTTTCATCTTACACATGAATCAGGAGAACCAAGAAAGTCAGCACCAATACTCTAGAAGAGAAAACACCACTGGGTCGTGGACACTAGATAAAAGAGTGAGCTTCAAAGAGATTTCTTGAGTGTAAAAGGTCAACACCGGAAAATATCGGTTTACAGAGAAGCAGACAATGATTTTCGATAAGGGATGTGATTGAGGCGAATCGAGGTACACCGCGTCGGGTTTAAAACGGGAGTAGGCAAAATCAAAAACCACTTTGCGGTTCAGAGAATTCAGTACACTCTTTTCTTCAAGTTTGAGTAATAGAATCCTTTTATTATGTCGTAATGAAACCTGGTACGGATGAAGAAAGTCTCGACGCTTTCTCTCAAGCGGTTCCCCTTTAGGAAAGGGGATCTGGACACGTTCCCATTCCCGTCAAGCAGGACGTATCTCCTTGCTTGAACTTTCAAAATTTCTCTCCTAACAACAGAGAGCGAATGGTATATATTATTCCTACCCACTATGGTAGGAATGATGTTTACCGAATGGATAGTATGGGAGAGAAACCGAACTACGAGATGTATCCAGATTGTGCTAGACAACCTAAAGCTCACAGAAAGGAACAACGTAAATCGGCCAGCTTGTGGTAGTAACTACCAGGCTGAGCTTATATTCTAGATTTTGGAGCTAGCGCTGGGATTGATTTCATTTCTGCCTTGGCTGGTGTCTACGGAAAGCGCTACTGTCATCAATCTTGCCGACTTCTGAAGATGTTGTTTGTACTTTTCCAGGAAGCAAGTCCGGGAAACTAAAGCTGGGTGAACTTTCAGTAAGATTCGTCAGCGAGTCTGGGCCGAACAGCAGAGAGCCAAAACGTGAGACTGCTTTTCAACTCAAGATTAGGGCTGGAAGAAAAGTTTCCCTGAACGTCGTATAGTGTAAATTTGAGCTTTTCCGTTTGATCTTGACTGGATGCAGAAGAGTCGACAAAATGGAGGATTTTATGTTGAACATGCACATGCAGCGGACCACTTTGTTCGACACATTCTATGAAAATCTGCAATCGACTACCAAGGTGATATTGATGTGGGTTAAAACTTCTGTTTTGGATGGTGATTAGTCATCTTGAGAGGCAAACAACTCCTTTGTCCAGATATATATATATTGTTTGGATTTCCTTACACTTCCCACAGAAAGAATGTTAATCCAATGCAAATGTGGGCGCTATTGATGTACATTGAGTCCCCTGAGTCGACCCACGTTCTGGTGTCTAACTTGAGTGCCCCTCAAATGTACATTGAGTCCTCAGGGGACTCAATGTACATTTGAGGGGCACTCAAGTTAGACACCATGGAGAGAGTCAGGACAAGAAAACTTTACAATTGCACCGGAAAAAACTGTAGCAGTTCACTTTCGTGCGTTATATCTGGGAGTGCGCTCTGGAAGGCAGATTGATTCATTCGAGTATTTGGGAGTTCTTTTGGTCTTGTGGAGGTACGGCAAGGGACACTCAATATAATCACTCTATGAAGACAAATGCTTCCGAGTCAAAAAATGGATGTGAAATCTCTAATTTGCCTTTGAATATCATGACTGAAAAGATAGTCTTAACTTGAGAAGAGTCTATTGTGGGTCGCTCTCCATTCAGAAAGGTCCAGCCGTGAGCCGTCTACTGTATGCAGCGAGGACAAAGGAGAAAGAAACCACGAAACAACGAGTTGCAGGTCATATTTTGCATCATGCCATTTCTTCAATATCTCTCTCAAGTTGTGAAAGAGGAAATAGGCTTCTGAGACTACAGCGAGAAAGACGTTTCCCGACGTCATTCTGAAAGTTCCTTGCTAGTTTCAAGGTTGTTATTTCATCACGGAGTTTCCTGCTCACCACTTTATCCAGCATATTCATAAGAAATATGCTTCCTATCGCAATTCCAATGCTTGTGGATGACGCAAAATTTGCTGTTCCATCCAACTCAAGACCTTTACTTAGTCGTTACTCGCACATACTTGGAAGGCAGAAGAGGCCGAAGGTTTTGAGGATCATGTCACCACTGGGTGACAAGGATTTGGAATCATGTTTTCAATTCCACCGTCCACATGAACCACGTATTTAAGTTTGTGTGGTTTTCCTAGTGCTTGGTCGCATTTTAAGAAACAAAATTCCCTCCATAATTACGAGCGGTGAATTCAGTTTCGCCCGTGCCGCTTGAGTTTATCTACCTTCAGGAACCTCACTATCTTGCATTCAAATTCAGTGCAAGAAAGGGCTTATCCTCTTAACCTAGTTGTAACTGGATATCACACTGTGACAAGTGATTGGGGTTCCGATTCAACCTTCGTGTGATATTTTAAGTATCGGTTATTTACCTTTCACGTACTTCTCTTTCACCCGATGTACCTTGCAGCTTATCATGAAGAAATCCTAAAAAAGGCAGCTGGAAATATGAACAAGGTCTCCGGTTTCTTGACAGTATATCCAACAGGTTGCTATTGCTGTGTTGAGGTAATGCTCATCATAGTGAGGAACGAAGTTGCGCAACAAGCATCAAATTGTTAGTATGACAAGCTTTGAAAACAATCTTCTAAAGTTAGGGAATGGTAAGGATAACCTCAGTGGATTAAGTTGAATTGAAAGAGTTGTAGAAATGGTTTTGCAAGCCAAGTTCGTCGGTATTAAGTTGCTGCTGAATGATCTGCTCGGGATAGGTGCATTGAATCCTCTCAACCATTTTTGGCTAGAATTGATGCAGGCGGAGACTCCTCACCTTATGGCACTTTTAAAAGCTTTCCAGTCAACAGCTATGAATCCAAGCGCCTGTCTGGAGGCCTTTTGCATATTTTCATACACCGAAGAGGTGATTATATGCCTCTACCTTCGCAATTAAAGCTTCGAGAATCGTGACTTGAGTTGAGTCTGGGGCTCGAACTTACTTACTAGGACAAAATGACAATCAGGACATATGGTGACGATTACATGGGGAACAAGGGTTGTTAGTCTCTACATCTTCACTATTCTTTCATGTTCATGAATACTATGTGTTACTAAGACAGACGGCAGGTGATTCTCCTCATCATCTTCGAGTCCATATTTCATCCTTTCCTAAAGTAGTTTCTCAGTTCATGATGAGTGCCTAGTCACGAAAGGATTCCAACAAAACGAAACTGAACAGATACAAAACAGAGCCTTCCCATCGTGGATGACCGTGTTTGTCAACGTCCAATCGCCACCAGCGGCAGTCGCCCCGTCAGCTGATTCCCCTGCATTGGAAGAAGAATTTCCAGACAAGTGGAATACGGAAGTAAGTCGCCGTTCTCTACTAAACGTATTTTGATTCTAATTCATATACGTCACTGGATATTTCCAACTGTTAGTTCAAGAAAGAATGTTAGTTGATGTGATTGTTCGCCGGCTCAAGCAAGAGATGAATTTGTTTGCGAAGGGTGTGAGTTTTGAACATGACTTCAGCGTGTGAGTAGTGATAACCTCACAACTGTCAGCATTATTGAGAGAAGGAGCGGACTGTAGACATTTTCCTGTATTTAAACCTCATCCATCACGAGAGCGAAGGACGTGTAGGTTCAAGAATTGAAGGCTTGTTCTCTTTCTGTTTCAGGTCTCGGAGTTGAACATCAATATGCTGAAATGGGGTCGTCAGCTGTCAGAAATGGATAAGGTTTTGCGCTCTCGATGCTTCCTCTGATATGTGATGTAAGATTTGAGTTTCAGTGGTCCATGATGACATCACTTCATCAGGAACGAAATGATGGCACGAAGTGGAACACAGCCAGTTTATATGGAAATATTACTCATTCATTATATACGAGTGTCTGTTTCTCTGAAACTTGAAACATCCTAGCGATTGAGATCTCACAACTCTCTGTTGAGCACTTCCAAGCACTTGCAAGAAAATATCTCTCGATTAAGAGCGTTTAAGACCTGAATGTGATTGGCAGTGAAATTGTTGCTGAGATTCAAATTCACGGAACCAAATCAAGGTGGTGGTGATGACTACAGAATTCTCAAACTTTGGCTCTTGAATCTCTTCGCGCGACAGCTGAAGACCTTCTCCCTTATGATCCTACTGTCTTGATGAACTGTAATTACTGGAGCCTCATGACACTTGATTGTACTAAAGAGTTGTATGTAAGGCAACGAATCCACGTCTACGTTTTTTGTGTGTCCGCAGTGATATCGTGAATTCAGTGAATTTCTGTATCTTCAGTGAATCTGTTCGTTCATGCAGAAATTTCACGGAAAGCCACTGACTTATGTTTGTCCTGATCTGGGGCAACAACCTTCGCAGTGATGGATTCTTCGAGAGCACCAAAATTGGACGAGATTTTGGCGATACTGGGACAGCATATGACCTTAGTGTTTGATTATGATATCCTCTAACTTTATCTGATATCTGTATCTACCTGTATAGACTCTATCGAGATGTCCTTGTGATCTTCTCGCATGTATTATACACCTTTGCACATAGCTCTGAACTGCAGGATTTGTACGAAATGTTCATCCTTAACGGTGCGCACATTCGGTATGGCCCATTGGGCATCAACCGATTCATCTGCTCTAAAACTATTGCAGATTTCGAGGACTGTTCACAGAAGTTCATGCTCTCATAAATGACTCTTGGAGAGCATGAGCTTCAGTTTTGCTCGGTTGCTAAAAAGGTGCTGGAAATTTACAAGCTTTGAAGGACAACAAGCTATTTCCAAGTGACTGCCTTGGGACGGTTTAGCAAAGCCGACAATCCTTTGTGGTAGAATCGACAGGAGTAAATCTTGCGAGAAGTCGTGCAGGTGCCTTGAAGTCGTGTCTGTGAGACAACTTTTAGCTTATAGTGAGTGGAGAGAGTCACAGCCAGAGGAATCACTAGTGAGGTTCTTATATTTCGTACTTTACTTATTATGGGGCTCTCATGAGACTGGTTTTGCATCTATGCCTCCAGCCTTGCTATTTCAGGTAACATTTCATGTCTGTAACCCTTGCATTGCTTATGGTAAATCATGGAAGCCCCGTGCATAGCGCAAGCTAACCACTATGTCATGATGGGAAGCCGAATGGAGATGAAGAAACTGAGAGTGCCACGAACAATTTCACCTCCTTTCTGTAAGTCAATTTTCTTCTAATCAAGCTTCCTCCAAGTTTACTCTGGATAAACTGAAGGCAAGATAGTTTTGACAAAACTATTACACACTCCGAACGAATGTTTCTTATTGGGAATGTTTTTACTCGATGAAATCTCGGTGCTCAAAATCAAAACCTTTGGAAATCTAAGAAAATCACCCCCTTCATAGTGTTGAGTTTGATCTGACTACTTCTCCTTAATCATTCCTAACTTGGAGTCCTTTAGAGAACTTGATCCTTGTTACAGATTCAAACGTGGGTGCTCGATAGCATCCAATATCGGACAAGTCTATTTTCATATCTCTCAACTTACACCGAACAAGTTTTATCTTTCTTCTTTTTCTCTTTTAGATAAACAAGTCTTATCTCGTTTGTCTTTTCGATTATAGCTCTTTCTTCTCTAAGTGTTAAGAAAATCTCTTTACAGTCTTACGCCTCTTTTAGATGTTCTCAAGGATACCTCACCTTCCTGGGTCAAATCTACCTCTAGCCAAATCTTCATTCAACACGTCTCTCTCTTTCACCATTACCTCTATTTATTCATTCGCTTCTTCATTCGTCTTTATATAATCACATTTCTCCTTTTCTTATCATTCTTTTCGAATAGGAACATTATCACATTTAAAATGTATAAATCGAAATAAAATTAAAAATATGTAAAAATAGACAAAACATAATATAAGAGAAAAATACTCTCGAATAAGTATATCGATGGACATCGGATCTAAGAATCTAATAACCATGGATGCCATGTCTTCGCTGGCAAGACAAACATAGAAACATAACGCTTACAATGATAGATCTATGTAGGATAAAATAACAAGTGCTTGCATTTTCTTTACGATCATGAGATAATCTTAACGGTGAAGAGATGTAAAAGTTACAAATTAGAGAGACTGAACGTGTAGACAAGAAAGATGAAAATGGTCCTACATTTCTATGAGTAAGTAGATAAAACTATCTGACACCCTATCTGAATGAAGATGACCGTACATCTCTATAAGCAAGGAGAGAAAGTTATCTCACTACTTTCATACTGCAAAATCGTCTCTTTTAAAAGTCTAATTTCTTTTCATATTATTCATCTCTTCCATCTTTGTCTAATCAACAATGTGTGTTAACCAAATAAATAAATTCTATGCATAGAAAAGTAAACCAGCGATCTAAAATTACATTTCCAAGTATTTTCCCCGGGTCACTGCTCCTGCCAAAAAAGACGTGCTAAATTTCAACGTGACTAAACAACATTACCTGTATGGTTGGCAACTCAATATCAACAACGATATGTATGAACAAGCAAGAACTTCTAAAAAGGGTCTGATCAAGCCAAGAGTCGTTCTGTGGTCTGATGGAGTAAACCTCTGCCACTAGTAGGTATACATATACTCATACATGAGTCGCTTCCTCCTCAACTAAATAACTCCCTTACACTAACTACTTCTTTCTCTTGCCACTCATAATTTTCTTCAACCTAGAGATTCTAGTTGTAAATAACTGTATGAGTCTCGGTTTGTCAACTTCCTATGTAGAAGTCTTCAGTTATCTTATCACTTCTCATTCATACTAGAGTCATACATCTGACTGTTTTAGACATGTCTACCACGAATTTACAGCGACTTAAATCGTCATAGCATTTCGCTGTTCCGAATCTCTTTATTCGTTGTGCTCAGCACAATCCAGTTTGCTTCTTCCACCAACGCTCAAACAACAAGTTACGCTCATCTAACAGTTTGATCACAACTACGAAAATCTGCTTCCTGCAACGGGGAGGATTGCCCAAAACCATCGTCGGCTCCTTTTGAGAGAGGTTTTACAGAGGTAACGACACAGAATTCGCGTCTAAACTACGAAAAATCTGCCTCCTGCAACCGGAAAGCTGCATAAAAGGATGATAATCTTCCGGCACCAACCCACGGTAACATGGTACCGAAGTACAAATTTCTCACGGCTCCACAGTACGACATCCAAGCCACTCACTCCTAAATCACAAACGCAGTCAATAGTGTGTCGTCTGTATTCTATCTGTACATAACCGCTCAGCGTCATCCTAAACCTTTGACACGGCATACTGCTTACAATCCGGGCAAGGATATTTTCCCCGATCCATCAAGTCGAGCTGACCTCGAGTCCTAGACCCTTCGACGCTAACCCGACGTCGTCGGGAACTCCGCCCTGAGGCAAACTAGCATAAACAGAACCGCTACTAGACAACCTTTCATTTGCCATGGTCTCTAACCAGCGGAGGTCCCAATGAGCTCTAGCTAAAGATTCGGTAATGAGTTGGTCCAAGACGAGAGGCAAGCAATGTGTACAGCTGTTTTCAACTTTTAGTGAAGGGAATGTAAAGCCAGATTACAACACTGGCACCTACATAATCAGTATACAAAGCTCCAATTTTGGCTAAAGCCTCATGAAATTATTGGCAGCAAAAACAAACCACCGACAACTACATCCTAAATGAGAAGCACGCTGCGCCTCCTACTTACGAACGATTCAAAGCAGCTGTGCATTGAGCCATGATCCTCGATGCGCGAGAAATAGCATCTGTCATGTAGAAGTTATTTATAACCTTGTCGAACGGTGACGATTCCAGCTTTGCCTTTGAATCAGGTAAGCTATCCTTCGGGAATGGTGTGGCAGACTCGAGCTCATCAACTCGGAATAGGTTCGGTGCGACAGCGAGCATGCGGGCTCGAACACCGTTCACAGTGTCATACGGGAGTTTCACACCTGCGACCTCCGAAAGAGCGCGAATGATTTTCCAATCATCTCGGGCATCTCCAACAGTCGGTACAGCAGGACTAGTCTGTTGAGTGCGACCTTCTGTGTTTTCATAAGTCCCCTCCTTCTCGCTGTAGGCGAGTCCTGGTAGGATAATGTTTGCTCGGTAGGCACTACGGTCTCCGTGGTGCCCTTGGTAGACTACGAAAGCATCTGCCGGGATGTCCTCTGGTGTCAAGTCATCTGCGCCCATCAGGTACAGAAACTTGATGTTACTCTTATCACCTACAGGAGCCTTAGATCCTGGTACAAAACCCAGGTCAAGCCCAGCTGCTTGAGCAGCATTGACAAGCAAAAAGTTGTAACCGTTCCAGTCGTCTCTTATCGCATTCGATTGCTGCGCAATTGTCTGTACCGTCGCCAGAACGGCTTCTTTGTCACCGCGATGCAAAACCCCAGATCCAACGATGATGCTGGGGAACTTTGCTTTACTCAGTGTCTGAGCGAATGGATGTTTTCCCTCAGCGATAGACGACAGAATATCGGTACTATTGCCGAGATGCTCAACCTTGAAGTGCAACTCCGTCTCGGGGCCGATGACAGCGACCTTTGCTCTTGAGTTCCTCACAGCCTTCCTCAACCGGTGATTCAGCAGTGGTGCCTCGAGTCGTAGCTTCACATGCGCGAAGAGACAGTGTAGCCATATCAGTTGATCAGCCAAAAGGAGGAAGTCAAAGTTTGACAGCACCTAGCTTGCCATTCTAATTCCTCTCGCCCAGAAAGATGTGACTTGCACCGGACTAAAGCATGCACAGAACCTAACAGTGGAAGTCCGTGGTAATTACTGTCTCTTAGTTTCATTCTTCCTCCGAACGGCTATCGAAGTACCTAGTTCCAATCAGGAAAGAAATGTTCCCTAGTATTTTGACGGAGTCAGGGCGATGGAAGGAATTGTCGTCGAGAGGATCCTAGGCTTACCTCTGTACCGACCAGAAGGCAAGCGTCTGTGTTCTCGAGGCCCGCGATGGTGGTGTTAACGAGATAATTCGACCGTAAATCTGCAACAGTGTCCTCTCCATTTCCTTCAACCCAAAGCCTTTCACATCCTAATCTGTTCATCAAGTCCTTCAGGGCCATCATAGACTCTGCATCAGATAGCTTTCCTGCAATCGCTGCCATCTCAGCTGGATTGACCTTAAGGGCTGCCTCTGCCACAGTCTTGAGAGCTTTAGCCCAAGACACCGGCTCTAGTTGACCATCTGAATTGCGGAGCAAAGGCTCATTCAACCTCTGGCGTTTCAGACCGTCGTAAGAGAATCGTGCCTTGTCTGAGATCCATTCCTCATTTACTTCCTGCGAAAGGACAATTCCTTCTATTAGAGCTCCAAAATACAAAACATAATTACTCCTGCTGAAATACTGTATAGTCATGAAGTTCAGGTATGGAGAACTTGTCCGCAGGGTTCACGGATCAATAATGCGCGTTTAGTAAGTACAGCCTCGAAGCCACTAAGCAAACAATTTTCCGGCAGGTAGGCCATATGTTCAAACAAACGAGGAACGAGATCATCTTCAAAATCAATAAGCAACACACGGTTACGCGTTTTGATGATACACGCCTGATATAGTTCACTTTCAACATAATACGTCCGAAGGGATCGACTTCCGGGTCGTATCCTGAAACCTCGAGATATCCAAAACTATTTAGACTGACTGAAAGCATGAAAGGTGCATCTACTCGCGAACAAGCTCCTTGTTTAGAATTAGGATAAGCAACTCGTCAAAGTACCTCATTAAGACGAGGGAGAATACGCATCACTTCAGGCCCACGACTGTCAATTCGTATGTTGGCTCCAATGGCATCGGAAACGTCAATACTCTCTGTGCTCTTCAGCTCCCAACTCCTCGCTGTAAACGCAAATGGTTTAGATGTCAACGCCCCGACTGGACAAACGTCGATGACATTCCCGGAAAGCTCGCTAACCATCAGCTTCTCAACGTATGTTCCAATTTCTTCCGCACCTCCACGTCCAAGCACACCCAAATCTTGGACTCCAGCAATCTCAGACGCAAACCTTACACATCTGACCATTCCAGAATTTATCAACAGATTAGTTACTATCAATTAACAATGATAATAACTAATTATTATCCAAACCAGCTGCTTTTACCTGGCTGACATAAACACTGCACTGAAAAAAGGGAGTATTACCTCCCATAGGCGCTGCAAGACAACTACGTGAAGTTCTAAACCCACCAAAGAGTGAGGACCAACGCAACACTATACTTCTTGTCTGGAACGTAGAATGCTGACACTCGCAAGCTGATATTCCAGACCTAAAGACATTTCATTGTGGATGTACTTAAAACGCTTAATGGAAGATTCGTTACTGAACCTTGTGCATTGGATACACCGAGTCATAACGGTTTTCACCAGAGGTCCCAAATTCTTGTCTACGACAGTGCGCTTGACCTCGAGAAACCTTCCTCGGTCAGACCCATACACCATAGACTGATCCTGTAGATCGCACTCACCACCCTGATCGCAGATCGGGCAGTCCAGGGGATGATTGATGAGGAGAAACTCCATCACGCCTTCTCTAGCCTTTTTCACGAGAGGAGTGTTGGTCTTGATTTTCATTCCTGGCCATCATAAACCGTTCATATTTAGAACACCAGTAGCTGTGAATTGGAAAACTCGAAAACATTTGTATTCTGAGTAAACCTAAGCATGAAATCAGAAACAAGCACAAACAGACAATGATAATGTACAGTGAAGTCGCAACACGCAACGAGGAGACGAGACATTTCAATAAACTTTATAACGACTTCTACAAGCTTCCTCTCAACTATACAGTCAAGTGAGAAGCCTAAACACCAGAGGACTGTGCAGCCACAGAGTGCCAAGCTTCGCAAGGTTCTGGCATCTCAAAGTTTCCAGTCTTTCTTCATGGTGAGTTAAGAATCGAAGGCGAACTGGTCTACCAGCTGAATGTTTTATATCCGTTGCAAGTCTTAGCTAATTCGTCAAAGTTAGTAACTCCCATCAAACCATAAATCATAGAGCAAGCACACAATAGCTCAGATTCACAAGCTAAATCGCACTTTGACATAGCACTCAGAGCCCGTCAATAAGGAACTGTACAGCTTGAATGTTCGCTACAGATCCCAAAGGCCTGCACAGACTATCTGCTCTTTTCTATCATAACAGAAACTGCTACAAAATTACAAAGTTACAAAATTATTGACCTTTAGTGTAACGCAGAGCCGAAACAAAGCCCAAAATCACCCGAAAATCCACACACCCTTTCCCTCCACTCAGGCTTAACTTGTCATGTACTCACTAGGGATAAAGCAGAACATCTAATCGACTGTTCTATTGTAGAAACTCTTCTTTACTTGCCATTCCTGCCCAGACCTTGGAATAACAACGACTACTAGAGAAAAATTCGAGCCCACATTCGAGCCCCCTGATTCTCTACAAAGGGGACAAAAGTATTATCATTTTACCAAGGACTCACCTGGGATGGCGGGCATTGCACAGGAAGCAACGGGCTTGGGCGTCTTCTCGACCTCCACAAGACACATACGGCAGTTTCCAGCGATCGAAAGCCTAGGGTGGTAACAAAATCTGGGAATATCAACTCCCGCAACCTCACAAGCTTGTAATACAGTCATCCCCTTTGCAATGGTCACGTTATTGCCATCCACGCTGACCTCGATGCAGTCCTCCGGCTTGGCGACAAACTTAGCTCCAACAGCAGGCATGGAAGCGCTACGAGCATGGCGCACGCCTCCCAACCTCATACCACTGTCCCATTTAGAGCCAACCGAGACCTGCCTGCTCCCGTCCTTCCCCTTGCCCTCGTATAACTGCCCTCTGATCCCCGCGTACCAAGCAACACCCGAGTGCAAACCCCTAGAAGTCGATCCCTTCGCTGCAGCAGTGGATCTGGCAGCACGAAACAACGAGGAATTCTCAAGGGCCGAGGACAATCTTCGAGTTCCAGATCCGGTCGATAATTGACGTAGCGGCAGAGGGTATCGCCGACACCGCGGAGCCATCCTGAAGGCTCGCTCAAAACTTTCTCCTGTCGAACGAATCGAAAGAGCTAATCCTCGCCTTGGACTACAAAATCCGTCCACTAAGCCCTCTCTGCTCTTTCCTTCCTCCTTGCGGAGCCTTCTTCTTTCTCTCTTCCTTCGGTGCGCGTTCCACTCTCTCTTTCCCTCTACTCTACCGAGAACGAGAGAGGCAAGGAAAGAGACTTTCTTCTGCTTCCTTGTCTGTGATGCTGTCGATGCGCTCTCGCCTGTACTGTTTGCCTTCCGCTCTCAGAGCTCGACTGATTGGTCGGTCCCGAGCATGGCACGCGCCTAGCGCGAGTGTTGGCTCACTTTATGGGGAACGCCCTATAGAATCTAGAATATATATCAATAGTACAGCGCGAACCTTACTAGACAGTTTCATTCATACATACTCCCATGAATCCTCTCAGATAAGGGGAAAAACCATATCCTTGCTAAACAATCTCAGATGTAGAACATTGATATGTAACATCATCAATGAAACGAAAGTGATAAGAATGTATTTTAGATCGCAAGTAAATTATATGCATGCTCAACCACCTTTGGGGAACTTTTGGAAAAATTGTAACTATTATGTAGACATTCTATATCCAATATTTTTGAAAATCAAATTTAATAATTAACTGAATTTGTTAGCCATACAGAGAACTGTAAAAACTTGAAATGAAAACCCATAAGTGAAGTCTATAGCAACACGCCTCCAACTGTATAAGTCCTACCGGTTGTCGATTATTATAAAATATTCAATAAATACTTTAGTTTATTACCTAACCTTTCTAATAAGGAAGGTTAGGTAATAAACTAAAGTTTCAGTGTTTCAGGAAGATGGGAGTTTGCTCTCCAGAATAGAGTTATGGTCAGTTTTATTATGAATTACAGTGGTTTGACTTTAATTTTCTTGGGGACTACATTTTTTGTACTACTAACGATGTAAACAATTAATCTTGTGTTTTACATATCTAAGTCGTCATCCATAACATATTAAAGAAAAATTGTTGTTTCTTAAAGAGAAACTGGTTATTACAGCAATTAAATGATAACAGCACAACTTTGATATGATCATCAAACATATGGAGCAAAATTCTCTAAATTCTTATCTAACTTGATCAAAAATTTGGATTGCACGTATAGTAGTTAGTGAACTCATGATATTTCACGCACCTACCGCCTTGTTGCGCCAGCGGAAGCTCTTGCTCAGAAGGTCACGAAATTTACACCGCTAACCTGCAAATCACAATTACAAGTTAACGTCCATGCACCCCTTACCTTAACTCTATTTGGTCCGGACCGGAGCCAGACCGTCTCCTTAGTCATCAAGCCCAAGATTCCCTAAGTCCCGACCTAGACCTTCCTAGGTCGGTCTCAAACATGAGCAAGTCACAATGTGACTTGGGGCGGACTTCACATAAAATCCAGGGTCTTAAACGGTGCCTCTAGCACACCTAGCGGTCCAATCGCCCGTGATGTCCATCTGGGTCTAGGCTCCCGAACGATGGTCTAACCCGTCGATTCGTACCCTAGTCCTGCTCCAGCCCTTACATCGTTCCTAAGTCCAGACGTCCAAGTCTGGACCGGAACGTGCCTTGGAACCGGTCCAGCCATCACCTCATGTCCCTAGAGTCCGTGCGTCGAACCCTGAGATCGGGTGATTCATCTTGGTCCACTCAGGCATCGAGCCCCCCTCATATATATTTCTGAGGATCGACGGCCATGTCCTCCTCTTTGGTCCCTGAAAATTATACCACAATCTGATCCTGATTCGATCATAATTCTCAGCTCAGAGGTCAGTTCAAGGAGTTCTACATATCACTAGAAAGCTCTCGCGTAAACCCTTCCAATGATATCTCAATCATCTCGAGATCTTACGTGGAGCTCCGTCCACGATCTAAAATGTCACTGGAGCTCCAACACTTAGTCATTTTTCAAAAACCTGTGGTCCAGACCCAGACTTGAACCCTGTAGTTCGGACTAGCATCCGAAATACGGACCGTCTGCGTCTCGGACCCATGTCTCGGTCTTACATCTCGGACCCACGTCTCAGACCTATGTTTCGATCCGTTCTTAGACTCGCCTCCTTAAGTCAACGTTTGTCTGGGGTCGTCTTGAGATGGGTCCTTGGTTCGGAGAACCACTTAGGGTTCATCTGATCTCGACTTCACGGCCAAGCCGTTCAGTCCTACTCACAGCGTTCACAACATAGCGCAAGTCCACTAGGGTTCTATTGTTTGCGTCTGCGTCCGATCTTGAGACTGAGGTTCGCGACACTCATCTCTATTTTGGAGGTTGATGTCCTCATCAACAATGATCCCTAAGTTAATGCATAGTTCAAAATGGGTAGTCAACCCCTTGGCGTCAGAATTGAGTTATGGTAGCTAACCCGCAATTCCCTTCTTGGCTTGAGTCTTAAGTTGTCGCTAGAACACTTAGAAAATTCCAACTAGTCTCAAAAAAAACCTTATCTTTTTGGCCCACCCTAAACAAAACTAGTTGACAATTTCTAAACATTCTACTTAAGACTCTAACTTGCTAACTATAAGTATTCACACCTACTTACGAGGTCTCTCGAAACTCACTTTCTGATCGCAACATGATTTGACTTAGACACGCGACTAAGTTTACTTTGCAGTTAGAAGATTGCAATGCAAGATCACCCCAAGCCCCAAGACAAGTATGAAAATTCAAACTTGCTTTGCCAACGCTACGGCAAACCTAAGTCTTAACATCAAGACTTAGTCTTGATTTAGATGCTTATCCAAACCAGCTCGCTTCTTTTGGGTGTGCTTCGTTCCTCCTCTTGACAACATCCTAGGCATCTGATCAGAACTAGTCATAGCCATGCACTACCAATACACTTAGACAAATTTCAAGAAACAAAATCTTTATTTCCACAAAATACAAGACAAAGCTACAAAGTCTATCGGCCCAAGTCGCCTCAAGTTGCTACTCGTATGGTTCGTCGTTCCTTCACTCCTCGCTTGGAAGGAGATGTCCTCATCTTGCTAACGCCCTTGTTGTCCTTGTCTCCGTTTGAAGAGGTCCAATACTTCACTTGCATGTGTTAGCTGTTCCTCTGGCACCCAAGTTGCTTCCTTCAAATGATATCCACGCGATTTGACCAAGTACTCCATCCGGTTAGATTTACGTCGCGATCGCAAAATGTCTCTACCTCCTATTCTGCTTCGTCTTGCACGACATCAGGTTGGGGCCTGAGAATCTGTTTGCGCTTCGGTCGCAAATCATCCTTGAAGTATTTCTTCAGTAAAGAAACATAGGACTGTCACTCGCGAGGAAGGTCTAACATATAGACATCGTCGTGCGGATTCTTGACAATGATAAAAGATCTCGCGATCTTTGATGAAAACTTCACCGATATTTCCTCCGGAAGGGTGAAGTTCTTCGTACTTAATCATACTTCTTCGTCCACTTGAAACTTCACTTGTCGCCGATGCTTGTTTACCTCCTCCGTGTAACGTTGCTGTGCCTTCTCGAGGTTCTTCTTCACTTGCTCCTCGGGCAGCTGCATTTTCGTCACCAACTCTTTAGCTGATGTTTGCCGTGTTCTTGGTCGTGCCGATGTAGAACTCCCTGCAAGAATCAAGTCAGGAGGCCCTTCTGGCTCACGTCCGTAAGCCAGCAAGAAAGACGATCCGCCGATCGCTTCGTGGAATTGTAGCAACTCCGCAAGACTGAGCCACTCCGTCCAATCACTTTGGTCGGTGCTCACATCATTCCTCAAGTATTGGTTCAGAACCGAGTTATCTCGTTCCGTTTGTCCATCCGTTTCAAGATGAAAAGCGGTATTGAATTTTAACTTAGTCCCCAACTTTTGAAACAAGTGTTTCCAAAAGACACGTGTGAACTTGGAGTCTCGGTCTGAAATAATACTCCGAGACAATCCATGTGAACGTCACCAAGTATCTAAGAACAACCGAGAAGTCGTGAAAGTTGTTGCAGTATCCAAGGTCGGTGTAAACTTCGCTAGTTTGCTAAACCAGTCAACTATCACAAAGATTGCATTGTATCCGTTTGATCAAGCAGAGAGGTGATGAAGTCCATGCTAATGCTTTTCCAAGGTCTGGCTATAATCGACAAAGGATGAAGCAACCCCTATTTCTTCTCATTAGAAACGCGGTTCGCCTGACATGTTATGCATGTTTTCACAAAGTGAGCGACATTGTCTTTCATGTGGAGCCAATAAAACTTTTTAGCTACCACTGCTAAAGTAGACTTTTCTCCTTTATGTTCTGATAAGGGCGCATCATGACATTCTTTGAGCAACTTAGTCCTAATTTTTCCTTGTCCCACATAAACCCGACTTTACTTGAACATGAGTAAGCCATGTCTCAGCTGCATGTTATGCAACTTCACTCCTCGCTTGAGCTGTTTCAGGTACTCATTCGCTTGGTCTTCGCCCATGAAACCTTCACGTATTCGTCTCTCCAAGTCTGACTCCTTAGGATACATAGCTCGCAAAATCTGTGTGGACGACAAAAGATATTATTCCTTGCGACTCAAGGCGTCAGGAACCACATTGTCCTTTCTCGCTTTGTGGATTAATTCCACATTCATGAGCGCCAAGGTATCATGCCACCATAGTTGCTTTGGCGTCACCCGATCTTGTGTCTCAAAGTACTTAAGCGAAATATTATCAGTATACACTTGAGTTTTGTGAAGTCCCAAGTATGCCGTCAATTTCTCAAGCAATGAATCATCGCAAACAGTTCCTTCTCGTGAGTCGGTCATCGACTCTTCGTCTCAGATAACTTCTTGCTTTCGTACGCTACAGATTTTCCATCCTGCATCAACACTCCGTCAATCGCATAGTTGCTCACGTCTGTGTGCACCTCGAATGGTTTGTCGAACTCCGGCAGCTTCAAAACAGGCGCCTTTGACAAAATAGATTTGATCGTATGAAACGCATCATCCACCTCCTTGGTCCAACTTACCTATGTGTCTTTGTCTGTCCAGTCCGTCAGCAGCTTCGCGATCTTTGAAAATCCCTTCACATACTTGCGATAGAACTACACCAATCCTAAGAATCGCCGCATCTCCTTCACTATAGTCGGAGGCTACCAAGTCACAATCGCGTCCACCTTTTGCATATCCAGGCCGACTCCTTCTGCACTAATGACATGTGCTAAGATGTTAATGCGTTCCAACCAAACTCGCTCTTGTCAACGTTGACAAACAGCTTATGCTCCCGCAGCTTCGTCAACATCACCTTTAGCTGCTCCGCGTGCGACTCCAAGGTTTTGGAGTAGATCAAGATGTCGTCGATATAAACGATGACAAACTCATCCATCTCCTCTCGAAAAATTATGTTCATCAATGTAGTGAACGGCGAAGGGGACTTGCAGAGTCCAAATGACATCACAACGAATTCAAACGATTCGTATCTTGTTCGACAAGCGGTCTTCTCAACATCTGGATCAGCTATCCGGATCTAGTAATATCCTGACTTCAAGTCTATCCTGCTGAAGTACTTTGCGCCCGCTAGCCTATCAAAGAGATCGTCTATCCTTGACAAAGGATAGTTATTCTTCACTATTATCTTATTGAGTGCACGATAATCTACGCAGAGTCGTAACTTCCCATCCTTCTTCTTGCAAAAAGAACTGGGGCTCCATAAGGTGACTTACCGGTTCGAATATATCCCCGCGCTAATAGCTCGCCGAGTTGTCTTTTCAACTCAAGGAGTTCCACCTGATTGAGTCAGTAAGGTGCTTTGGAAGGTGGTTCTGATCCTGGCAAGACCTCGATCTTGTGATCCACCAACCGCCTTGGAGATAACTCAGCAGATAACTCATCCGTCAAGACATCCTCAAACTCCTTAATCACTTCACGAAGCACCTTCGGAAGTTTAGTCGCGTCTCTTGATGTTTCCTCTTGTCTGTCACCCATCATCAAATCTGCAACCCGCATCAAACACATGACTCCGTCGTTGAAGTCCATCTGTTTGTCTTTGATCAAATTCACCGTAAAGTCGTCAATTTTCCACGTCTTTCGAATCAGCCTCACTCCTAGCTTCTGCCTTTTAACTCTAACGTTCAACCTTAAAGGTTTCCACCTAAGTTCCACTTCGAACCTGTCCAAGAAAGTGTTCTCCAAAACTGCATAGATATCATCCATCTCGCACACCGTGAAGTTCTTTGTGAACTCCAACTTCCCACACACAAATCGTACGTCCAAGGCCACTTTAGAAGTTTGGTACGTCTTGTCCTTGGCAAAGTGCACCTGAATAGGCTTGTCTGCCTTGGAGGTAGACAAGCCCAACTTGTTCACCAACTTTGGACTTATGAAGGAGTGAGTCACTTCTGTGTCCACAAGAAAAGTAACATCACGGTTAGCAACTTTGACTTGTCGGAACATCAGTCCCAGCGTCTTCTTCGTGGTTCTCAAGGTCACAATCATTTGGCCCTCCAACAAGTCCTTTGCAACAAACGCATTCATGCTACAGTTACTAACCTTAGGTTTCGTGCACCCTTTAGCAATATGATCCGTCTTGCCACAATTGTAGCAAGTAAACTTAGCACCATTGCCTTTCTGAGGTGTTTGCCCCTTAGGTTTTGCTCCTGTTTGCTGCCGCTTTGCTACCGGAGTAGAAGAATCCTTCCGATCCTTCTCACTCCCATCCCACTGTCGCTTGAAGCCCTTGTTCTTCTTCTGAAACTTGTCCGTGCTGCGTGGTTCAAAAGGTTTCTGTTGCTGGACTTCGTCGTCTTCAGTTCGCTCCGCTATCTTCAAGAGTTCGACACTTGTCGGAGGTAGTTCTCGCATCCGGAAGACAGCCTTCTCCGAGCTACACTTGAGTCCTCCAATAAATATACATATTTTGATCTCCTCAGTCCACTTGGAGAACGAGTCCAGCTTGGCACTGAACTCGCGCACATAAGCACTTAAGGTCCTCGTTTGCTTCAGCCTAACTAGCTCAACATCATCTCGAATCTTTTGATACTCCGGAGTGAATCATCTCGCGAGCAACACCTTGAACTCTTTCCAACCAAACGCTGAGACGGTCAAGACATGCTCATCCTTGTATGCAGTCCATCAGAGAAGCGCATGATCCTTCAGGAACGTAACCGTCGCTCTCACCTTGTCTGACTCTTGAGCCTGTTGCGCCTCAAAGTATAGGTCTAACTCAGTTAAGAAATCCTTAACCTTGCGAGCTCGTCTTATACCTGAAACCGGAGTCGGCAAATTTGTCTTACAAAACTTTCTGGTAGACGAACTCCCTTGGTCTGCCTCAAGCTCAACGATATGTTTATCTATGGAGACCATACCCTCCTGCATGATCTTCATCATCTTGATGAGTTCCGCATACAAGGCGCCTTGACTTCTCGCGCCTGAATCGTTTGACATTGTTGGCAAGACTCCATCTTGCTGCACTAGTGCCGCAGCTGGTACTGGGCTTCTTTGACGTTGAGGCGAAGGTTGTCGGTTAACGTCTCCTGACTATACCTCGAGGCTAGCTCGCGTCGATCTGATCCCGGTGTCAGCCGCCACTCGTCTCTTGATCTTCCTCTTGGAACTCTGTCCTACGTCGGTCATCGCTCCAAGCGTTCACCTAGAAATGTTGATCCACTTCGTGTCTCGCGTCCCTCCTCAAGCGTCCAGCCTTCAACCGCTACCTCAAGTTCTTGCTCACCGAAACGTCGGCTCTGATACAACTTTTCCCTCACCTACCGCCTTGTCCGCCAGCGGAAGCTCTTGCTCAGTAGGTCACGAAATTTACACCGCTAACCTGCAAACCACAATTACAAGTTAGCGTCCATGCACCACTTACCTTAACTCTGTTTGGTCCGGACCGGAGCCGGACCGTCTCCTTAATCATCAAGCTTAGCATTCCCTAAGTCCCGACCTAGACCTTCCTAGGTCGGTCCCAAACATGAGCAAGTCACAATGTGACTTGGGGGTGGACTTCCCATAAAGTCCAAGGTCCTAAACGGTGCCTCCAGCATCCCTAGCGGCCCAACTGCTCGTGATGTCCGTCTAGGTCTACGCTCCCGACCGGTGGTCTAACTCGCCGACTCGTTCCCTAGTCTTGCTCCAGTCTTTATATCGTTCCTAAGTCCAGACGTCCAAGTCTGGACCGGAACGTGTCTTGGAACCAGCCCAGCCATCACCTCATGCCTCCAGAGTCTACCCGCCGAACCTTGGGATCGGGTGACTCATCTTGGTCCACCCAGGCATCGAACCCCCTCATATATACTCTAGGGATCGGCGGCCCCGCCCTCCTCTTTGGTCCCTAAAAATTATACCACAATCTGATCCTGGTTCAACCATAATTCTCAGCTCGGAGGTCAATTCGAGGAGTTCTACATATCACTGGAAAGCTCTCGCAGAGACCTTTCCAATGATATCTCAAGATCTTACGTGGAGCTCCGTTCATGACCTAAAACGTCACTGGAGCTCCAACACTTAGTCATTTTTCAAAAACATGTGGTCCAGACCTAGACTCGAACCCTGTGGTTTGGACTAGCGTCTGAACCACGGTCCGTCTGTGTCTCGGACCCACCTCTCAGTCCCACGTCTCAGACCTATGTCTCAGATCTATGTTTCGGTCCGTTCCCAGACTCATCTCCTTAGGTCGGCGTTCGTCTTGGGTCGTCTTGGGATGGACCCTTAGGTCCTAACCCAATGTTCCAACATTGATTCTGAGAACCACTTAGGGTTCATCTGATCTCGACTTTGCGGCCAAGCCGTTCAGTCCTACTCGCAGCGTTCACAACCTAGCGCAAGACTACTAGGGTTCTATTGTTTCCGTCTGCGCCCGATCTTGAGACTGAGGGTCGCAACATGATAGCAGACAAAAAAATCAAAAAACATACTAGACAGAATCAGAAGAAGAAACATAATGGAAAAAATATATATTCACCAAGACAAGAAATCGGTTGAATCTTCAAGCTAGGAGAATCCAAGTGACAAGAATTTCTCTCTTTCATTCAAAAATATATTACAATAAATCCAAAAGGACTCACTAGAAAGTCCAATCTCTTACTTACAACTACAGCATGCGTTTGAGATTGAAACTTGAGGTTTCTCTTGAGCTATACCTCTTCCGTTTGAGCATACTAGAGTGTCATTTATTTTAAGAAGATAGTATAATGGTTGGTTGATAGCATCTCTAGGATCATAACCTAGAAGTCTTCTGTCATATATATTTGATCTTCTTTGATCATGAGAAGAAGTTTTTCATATGAGGTTGAAAATGCTTGTTGGTGATGTGATAGATAGAGAAAGTGTTCATTGAAGACACACTAGAGTTGGTCATGAAGGTGAGAAGTGCATCAGTTGGACACCTACATGCTTTTATGATGCATTTTTACTTAGACCAGCAAGAGATTACACTCGAGGAAGCAACATAACTTCTACCCCTACATCATCTTTCATAGTGGAGCTTACAGTAGAAAGAGAGCTTATACGATGAAAAGAGGACACATCAAATGGAGCAAAGTCTGGAAGAAGAGGATGCAGCAGCTACGGTCTACAAAGAGATGTAAGAGTTTGATCACCTCATGGTGTATTCGGAACTTCCCAATGATGAGCAATCATTTACTTTCCAACAACAAGAGGAGGTGATAGCGAGATTGTATCAATTAGAGAAGGGTTCTACTTAGATCTCCAAGAGAGTGCAAGGAGGAATGACCTTGCCACACAGATTTGCAGATGGATGTCTATTCTTAGACTTACAAATTGTACTCGGATCTCTACTCCTACTCCTCATCTTACTTCTAGTAAATTCTATGCATAATAGGAGTATCTATTGCAAAAGTGTTACATATGATGGAGGATATACATCATATTGCAGCTGCTGATAGTCTAGTATCAGTACTTGGTCTTGAGAGGTCAATAATCTAGAGGTTAGAAGAAGAGAGAGACGAACGCTCCAATGCATCTCATAAGAGAATCGCTATCTTTGAGGATACATAGTTACTCAATATCAGCAGAACATATAGTATGAGCGTCATGTACTTCAAGTACAACATGCGGTAGAGCACGTCAGAGTAGCAGTAGCTCAACAAAAAGAGATAGCAACTCGGGCCAAGATTGAGACTTTATTGGAGCTAAAGGTTCAAACGGAACATATTGCTCTCACATGTTTGTTGGCATCATTGATAGTCACAATCATCGATCAGTTTGCAACATGTCTGATCGAGGATGAAGAAAACTTTGCTGCACTACACACAGCAGGTTGAAAAATGAAAGTTGGTGCTAGAAAGTGCTTGAGCAAAGCCATTGCATTTGGGATCATGGCTTCACAACTTTCTGAGAAAAATGAATTTCCTGTTGTGATTGGTGTAGAATTGAAGAACGATTTGAAAGATACGTTGACGTGTACAAAAAAGCAAAAGAAATTCAAGATAGCACGAGAGGAGGACTGACAAAAGATGAAATGTTGATAGGATTGACGTTGGAAGAGAAGTTGAATGAAAAATATCCTTACTTTTATCGAATGAATGCAGTTTTTGGTAGTCGTGTCAACATTGATCCTCTTGCTGTTTCTACATTTGGAATTTCATCCGAAGAAAAATTTATAGGATATGATTCTCAGTTTCAAAGAGAAAGTGCTCTTCCTCGATATGAGAGTACTTTACCTCGATACAACGAAGAAGGTGATGGAGATATCGATATCTCTCATTGCGATGAGAATGAGATGAGTCCAATTGATGAGGAGAGAACGATTAACGAAGGAGGAGGTGGAAAAGACGAGATGAGCCGAAGGACTGTACCTAATGTACCTGAGTCGGTGCAAGAAATATCTAAAAATCAGAGATCATGAAGAAACAAGAATATCAAAAAGAGAGTGTTGAATTCCTATGAGGAGAGTATAAGAGAAAAGACATAATATAGAAAAGTGTTTGTTGAGTATCGAATGGTCATGGAAGAGAAGAAAAGAGCTAGAGAAGGTTACGAGAAAGAACAAAGTAGAAAGAGGCATACGTCTTTGTTTGTCGAATTGCATAAAGCAAGAAAATTGTTCGAGGAAATCAAAGAAATTATCGAGACGCTTGATAACATGTAATTTGGATTTTGGAGTAAAATTTTCTCAACATCTACTTCGCTGGACTTTCACTGTTCAGGTCGACATGTTCTAATTTTCTGAACTTTTTAGCAACTTCCATCGTTCATTAAGTAGCGACGTATATGTTCAAGTCGGCATATTAATCTAAAGTTCATGGTTGTCAGAGGAGCGATGCATGATCGGTTGTAAGGATTTAGAGTTCACGTCACATTTAGAGCTCAGGTCACATTGTTGAACTGTGAATTTTTTGAAGGCTTAGCAAGATCTTTAGGGTCCATAAGATTTCGAAGGAAGAGTGGATGCGTCTTCTGGCAAGAAGCTTTCAAAGACGAGGTAGAGAGGTACGACGGAGGACCAGTTTCGTGACGAAGGCGTATTCGACCACGAGATAGAGAGACTAGACGGAGTGCTAGTTCCGTGATGAAGATGCATAGGCGAGCCCATCAAGTGAGTTCGCATATGTACATAACTTTGTACTTTGTTATTCGATGTCTACTTGATTCCATTTTAGCCCACTGAGATCACTCAACGCAAAACCACCGCGATCACATGAAATATCAGTGCGAAACTGTTGAAATCGCACTGATCCTTGGGTGTGAGATGGTTCTTGTCGCGATCAGTGCAACTCGCACTTCAAATCGCACTGATCAGTGTGATTTTACAACGGTCGCATCGATGTCGAGATCAATGCGATCCGCACTTCAAATCGCACTTGTTTAGTGCGATCGAGATCAAGGTCACACTGATCTCGCGAACTACACTACGATGCATATTTCAAATCACACTGTTCTCGTACGTTTTTGTCAAGGTTTAATGGTTATAGAGTGATTTTTTGCTTGTATTTTATATTGATTTCTTTCAGAGTTTAGTGGTTCTTTGACAGAGCAAATGTTAAGAAGAAAATGTCACTCGATCTGAAAACTAACCCTGTGGTACGAGAAGAATGACCTTTTTTAATTTCTTTTCCTCCGCAAAATGATTTACATGGTCGGATCAAGTGACACTAGATGGATAAAGAAGACATATGACGAGCGATGAATGGAGTAGACTGAGAGGCTTTACACAAGATGGGCTTGTTGATAGCGTTATCGTTTGAATTTGCTCGTCTTGATGTAAGTAACTTTTTTGCTTTTCTATTTTGTTTGTTTTGTTTCTTTAAAAGATGAAATCTCTTGCGTCTCTTGTGTTTTTCTGCTCTGTCCAAGGATCGTGTTCATATGAATCTTCTTCAACAATCTCATCTGCTTCTTGAGTTGAGGTTTTGTTTCTGTTTATATATCTATGCAACACTTTTGGTGCTTTTCTGCTCTATCTATGAGATGTGTAGATGTGAATCTTCACTCCGTTAAGGTACATCATACTATCGATAAGTTGATTTGCGATTTCGTCATCTATTTGTTGACCTAAAAAAATTGGCTTTAGGGTTTGTGTTTACTTTTGGTAGAAACATTACGTCGTAACGACATATTGGATTGTGTAAAGAGATCGACTGAAATACAATTTACTATCGAACTCAGGAAGCTTTCGCACTCCTTTTTGGAAGTGCGAAAGTTTCCTTAATCGAAATACTTTCATTTATAAGACATGTGCGCATTGTAGACTGATTTTCAGATTATGACAAGATAGGAAAGCGATATTTTGCTAGAGAATGTGCTTATTCTGGTGATAGAGCAGTGTTTCAGTGTCTCAATGATGTTCTTCTTGCAAGGAAGAGACCTAAAACTGTTACGTGTTAATTGACGTTATATGTCAAGTCAAAGGTTGAGAATCTCGACGTAGATTTTGATTAGGCACATCTGCTGGTGGATAACTTGGAAACGAAGATTTTGCATCTTCAAAAACACATTAGATAAAAGAAGAAAAGTGGATATGTCGAGACATATGTGGAGATGGCGTTAACTTACATTATGATTTATTTGAGAATCTTGAGAAAAGAAGAAGTGATCCTTTCAGTACCACAAGGACCAACTCAGCTAGAAGATGACATCGGATAAACTCAACCAGGAGACGACGATCAAGAGTTCTTTGGTACATGTACAGTTTATTATGTTGATAGGTATGTTTATTATGTTGATGAAATGAATGATCCCTTCTGCGAGGAATTTTGATTTTTGCTAGTTGGTCGATTTGTCTCCGAAGGTATTTAGGGTCAAGGTATGTTCTGAAACTAAGTGATTGCGCATCGAACACGAAGGACGTTTAAGCACTTAGTCTCGCACTGAGTGCGTTTAACTCGATCGAGTCTCACACTGAGTGTGTTTAAGCTTTCGTTCATACTGATTTAAGAGCATTTAAGTACTTAGCCTCAATACGCAGTATGTCGCATTAAGTGCACTTTCGGATCGCACTGAATGCGACGAAAGTGTATAGAGCGTTTAGGCACTTAGCCTTAGTGCGCCGTTGGTCGCACTGAGTGCGTTCGATTTGCGACGAGTGTGATCTAAGCGGATTGAGCTTAAAGCGTGTCGCACTGACTACACCATCGGTCCGCATTGAGTACAATCTAGATGCACTATGCATCTCAAACACATTGAATGCACAATCGGACCGCATTGATTGTTATTGTTGCGCAGGCAGTGCGGCTATGGGGTCTTATGCACACAGTGCATAAGTGAGGTCTCACATGCAATGCCACATCTTACTAACACTATCTTTTTTTTTCTTTGGATAGAGATCTCTTGACATGCGTCTTGCTAAAAAGAAGTTGGAAAGGAAGAAGTTGACAAACGTCTGTCAAATAAGAAGATGAAAGAATAAGAGTTTATCCGAAAGATAAAAAAATGCAACTCAGACAAAAGATGAAATGAAAGAGAGCTTACATAATATAGAGGACTCGCTCCACAGAAAAGAAGAAGAATTACAAAGCTTAAAAGTTGAAATTAGACGCATTCGATCTTCCAAGGTCTTTTATCTTTTTGATTAATCGATCCAAGCATAGTAAGATGTAAAACACTCTAGATTTGAATGGAGTGTTAGTAAAAAAATAAAGAAATGATCCGGAGCTTCAGGGAGCAAAAAAGAAAAATTACATTGTTCAAAAAATTATGAAAAATTTTATGGATACGATTTTCAAGATTTTCAAATTCTTATTTGAACAATCTCTAACTCTAAATAATTAGAGTGTCGATGAAGATGAAACGTTGTCTTTTTTAGAGGATCGCTTTAGACCAAATAAGTGAATTAATCTTACCTTGAAGATATTTCATATTTTCTTGATTTCTTGAACATGTTTCACGTTTTCTTGTTTTGACTTATTACTTATGTGAATATATTATTTTGTTTTTATTTATGTTTCATGGATGAATATAGATGTCAATAATTTTCACATATAACATATACATACGTTTCAAAATGGTGAGAAAAGCTGCAGACTGAAAACTTCTTGTATTTGAAAAAAGATTCAAAATTTCAATCTTGGAATTTGAAATATTTTATTCATTGATCATTTTGAAAAAATTAAATTACAAATCATCCTTTTAATGTTATTCTTTCTCTTGTTTTTCTTTCTGAATGATGGGTTCGCGGAGTGCAGAGCTGATGAAGGAGAGCTTCCAGATCATTCGTGCTGGTTAACAAGTGACAGTCTTGAGTGTAACATCTCCCAGTCGGGCTCGCTGAGCATGGCATCTACTAACCGACGAAACAGTTGACAAACGTAGCAGCCATTCCGAAAGTATTGCACCAGAATGACAGAATGACGGCTCAATCCAACGTTCGAAAGTGTTCCACGTAATAGTACCTCGTTTCTCCAAACCTTGCGCACTCGAATCTGGAAGTTTACTTTCCTGGTTCCTCCCGGTACAGAGCTCCCATGGCCCTGAGGATTCGTCATCCACAAGCCTGCATCCAAGCTCTGCCTTCTGACTCCATTACCAACAAGAATCTGCCGCACCGAGTGATTCATCTTGCCTCCTTCCACAACGTGTTAACACATACACGAAGTACCAGCGACTAATGTTTAAGGTCAGTCTAGTTCGAACACTCGGCCGGGCAAGACCATAGATCGAAGCAACGGTTTCAAGCTCTTGCTTACACAAGATGAATCCCCGTGCAGATGAACTTTCACGTCTATCAGCCGAATCTCAAACATTTTATTACAAAAACACTACAATACTCGTAAAGTCGGTTCCACCTCTAAGCTAAGCAAAAGACAGGGACATAGATTACCGGGTGGTGTTCCTGATGCTTGTGACCCTAGAGAAAGGGTGTAAGTGAGAACCCTTAGCAAGGGCCCTACCGAACCAAAAGCTACCAAAATACGTAGGGACCGTCCACGACCTAAGCCTAACCTAACGGAGTTAACGGAGGCTGAAAGCTGTCCCGTCCACAAAACTAAGAATCTGTACATAGACCAGTCCTTCAAGATTCCCCACGTAGGAGACGATATGAGTGTCGATAATGAGTGCTCTAGTCGATCTACTCCTCAGCGATGGTAACCACAATTTTACCCACAGCGTGTCCCTCCTTGCTTTTCGTCCAGGCCTCTTCAGCTTTGGCTAGGGGATATTTAGAATCTATTACGGCGTGCAGTTTTCCATCCTTGACAAAACCAACTAGCATTTCTAAGTTCCGGGACTCCACACTCAGCACTAGCACGTTGTATTTTTGTTTTGACATAGTTAACTTCTTGATAGCAGCAGTCAACATAGTTCTCGGACCAGGATTCAGCTCGAAGACGACGCCCTTGGGAGCTAACTGCGGCTGAAGGTCAGCGAACGTTACGGCCATAGCCGCATTTATCACGATGTCGTACTTCTTGCCTGAAGGACTGGTGAGCTTCTTGCCCTCGGGAGTCTTGTAGTCCAGAACTTCGTCAGCACCCAGGCTCTTTAACAGATCTATGTTGCGCTCTCCGCATGTAGCTGTCACATGTGCACCCCCAATCTTCGCGAGCTGAGCAGTTGACATGGACCCAGAAAGTCATTAGTCTTGCAGCAAACCAACCCGTGAAGCAGTCAAGCAGAACATTGTTAAAAATCTCTCGTTATAAACCCTATCGACCCTGTTAGGCATGGAACGTAAACGGGAGAGGTTCATTTATCACCCCAGCAATACTAGACGGAAATCTGAACTCGCTTCTTTACACCACACCTCACACGGAATTGGGTACGCAGTTCATCCGGTTGGTAAGAGGCGATTCATACCTGGACGGCGTAAGTACCGACACCACCTGAGGCCCCCGTAATCAGCACGTTTCCGGAGAAGCTCCCATCGAAATTCATCCCACCGCTTGTTAAAGCCTGGAGGGCCGTGAGAGCAGCCACAGGAAGATTTGCACCTTCAACTGCAGACACTTCGGGAGGCCTTACAACAGTATATTTTGGTGAGGCGATGGCATACTGCGCGAGTGACCCTCCGTGCTGCAGGAAGGAAACAGGGACAACATGGATTATGATCTGACCGGCAAACACTGCACTCTGTGGAAACATCTCAAGATCCCAAACATATGCAAGACACACCCCGCCCTAGCTGGTTCGCTACCAGTAGACGAGGAGGTTGCTCTATGTTGATCACCAGAAAGACGGAAACAACTTTTATCCCCGAAACCAAACTGCGGTTAACACACTAAATCAACTCAAATTACCGACTTACGGTAAGGGCTAGCAATACAGTACATGTAGAAAGCAGTCGCACCAAGGGGCTTAGAATCACAGATTTACTAACGCATACACACGAAAAGAAAGATCTTTCAGGAATTCAGCACGTATCAAGCACAACATCGAGCTTCTGTCACAACAACAGATGGGACTTGCGTGTGTTGAATTCATCACGCAACATGCCACTTATTATACGTGTGCTGGCTGTTACAGGACACAACACAGAAACTCTAGTCGATAAACCGCTACGGTAAAAGCACTACCGCTTCAGACAAGAGTGACCAGGAAGGACAATAATACCGTACCTTGAGATCAAGCCAAGATACAACTTTGTCACCAGGTTTGAAGTCATCAACCTCAGATCCAACGCTGACAACTTCCCCTGCTATGTCCGTACCTACACGAGAAACACACGATGACTCCTACGTCTTAGAACCGTACAAATTCAACCACCGTAGCAAGAAACATAAAGCCAGAAATTTAACTCCACGGGAACCCACCTGGAGTATGAGGAAACTTCGCGGGAAGCATGGGACGTAACATTCCGCCCTGAACTTTCCAGTCGGCGGGGTTCACAGAGGCCGCCTCAACCTTCACCAACATCTTCTTGGGCTCAGGTACTGGCACGGGTATTTCCTTGTGCTGCACAAAGACATTATAAATAATTGATCATCATCCGCAGGTACAGAGCGGTCCTGACCCCTCGATGTAATCCGAGAAGGAGCCGTCGCTCACACTGCAGACAACTCAGACGAATGGTCTTGCAAACCGAATGTGTTTAACTGCAAACACGGTATTGGACCGACACCGGTAGACGCCAGTTTCCAAGCAACTGACCAAGGACTCCTAAAGAAAACCGTTTACAGGACCGATGGCCCGGTCTAAGTACCGTCCCAGAGCTCGTCTAAAATCCAAGCAGTACTCCAACGCACTGAGCAGATAGGTTGCGTTTGAAACATGGCCTTGCCATACGGAACAAACCTCCAGCTGAGCAGTTGAGAAAAACCGCCCGCTCCAGATTGCGTTCATTTTCTCAATTTAAAGAATAAACCAGGGTAGAGAATGAAGTGTGTGTTCTTGCCAAACCGGATAATACTTTCGCTGCTTCAAACGGGATAGATCTCCAGCTGAAGCAATACAGGAACACCCACTGTACATATGCTGTGATGTTCCAAATCTGAGAAGACCATCAAACTACTACCCACTACGGACCGGCAAACAGAAACATGAGGAAGGGGGTATAAAGCGACGGGGTACAAAAATCATTACACCAAAATAGCTTGGCTGCTGGTTGTAGGATTTCGAATGGTTCTCTACAAACACCCTCACTAATCATTTTGAAATCACAAAGAAAAGACGGATTGACCCATTATTTCGACAGCACTCGTAGGATCATCGACGCAGGATTAACACCGAACAGTCCTCAGGGATCAGCAAGCCTCCAAAACTCACAATGACCTCCTCGTCATTCCTACCTGGAGGGCCGCAGGACCTCTGCCATAGCTAGAATACTGTACAGCTTGCATCATGTCTGCCATCGTTGCCCTCTCGCAAGATCACAACCCGGAATATAAAACAGTGGACCAGCCTGTGGCGAGCACGCTCTCCTCAGTCGCAGTGTCTGTTCTCCTGTGCTCTACTCTCTCCCCGCAAATCAACTCCTCTTGCACTGCACTCTCTCCGCGGTTCCACTGCCACTTGATCCGTCTCTTTCTGGAGCACTGAACCCGATCACAAAACTGCTGAGTACCTCCTTCGCTTTTTACTCCACGAAGGAACGAAGCTCTCGTTTCCCTCCGCTAGACTTCGATCGTCTGTCGCCACTATAGAACGAAGCTGGCTAAGCACCTACCTTTTCCGCTTTCCTTTTCGGGCTCTGAGACTCCGTCGCCTCAACGATGCTAAATTGTAACTACTAGGTACTTCGATTTTACGACTGCCGACGGGATTGCACTGGAGTAGATTCCTTCAGTCCACGTTGGTTCACCGCCGGAAGCGCAGTGTCGGTAACACCTACTGTTCACGGCGGTTTTCCGGTTCTCGCATTTCAAACTTCACCAACCACTACTGTACTGGTTCCCAACCGGCCAGTGCCGGTGAGTGAGCAGATCAGTACTTTCCTGGTCGGAGGGTACATATTCTTTTGTTCGCTAATAGTCGCTGAAGTCAGTGAACTGTTACTGACGCCTACAGGTAGCCCTTAAGTCTACAAAAACTGAAACCCAAACCGATGAGCCGGTTGCTCACTTCACGGTAGCGACGCTTCCACCAGAAGCCTCGACTGCCGGCGGGATTCTGGAAGGTCTACAAGCTGTTTCCACAGCGGCCGGATGGAGTTGATTACAGAATTTATATGTCACTGCCGCGCTGATGCTTTTGTGGTGGGAATCCAGCTGGTATCTCTTTTCAAAAGGAAATAACAAACGGAAATCTAACTCGTAATATTATATACTGGTAAATAAGTGTTTTCTCAGGAAGCTGACCATGTTCTTCAGCATGCATGACCCGGATGCCGCTCTTCCGTTGAAAGACTGTACAATTATGAGAAGAAACAAAAGGGTTTGAAATTTACATCTGTACAGAACAGAACAGCACAGAGACACGAATGGAGTGCAGAGGAAAGCGCGAGCGACTACTTTGACTTGGACGCAGTCACTGAACTTCGATAGAAATCACGTCACAGTTATATTCGGGTTGTTGATAAGGCACTTTCTGGTGAGGATCATATATTCGCGAGGCTCCTTTCTGCATGTACTGTAGTCGACGGTGAACGGTGTAGTCGACTGTGTAGTTGACGGTAGTTCTCTCTGGTCTAGTAGGAGTACGTAGTAGTTGAGTACCATGATTGCGTGCCATATCGATGGCATGTGCACGCACCTCTCTCAGCTTCGTTTTTTCAAACTGGAGAAGTCCTCACTACGCGACAGGATTTCTGGCTTCTGCGAGAGCCAACCAGCTGCGGCCAAGACAGCATCCGGAATGCACTTGCAACAGTGCACCTGGAGCCGCGCGCAACAGCCCTAGCGGGCCTAGCCTAGGAAGGGCTCTCTGGATATACTCCGACACGTCTGCAGCATGTTGCGTGGTACAGGGGCAGAGACGGCATACTTCTGCGGCATGTCAGTTGAGTCCCGTCCTGTAAATACCTACTACAGTACACTGACTCTTTTCGCTTCTCTGCATTTCTTCATAGTTCTGCATGCAACGGAATGCAGGCCACATCGATAGAGTCGTTTACATGTTGGAGGAAGATCGAGCAGCGAGTGGAACTCGAACTAGAGAGAAGAGATGGTTTTTCTTCGCGAAAATGTCTAGACTTGCGCCCCACACGAGATTCCGGTCTGTCAACGAGAAAGTCATAAAGGCTCCTATCACCTCGTAAAGATAAAACGTGGGAGTCGTGAACCCAAAGCCTCACGTATTACGGTACACAAAACGATTACATTCCAGAATAATGTTCCATCAGAAGTAAGTGATCGGCGCATTAGAAGATTGATGACTGTGTTGGGTGCCATTACTGTCCGTGTGTTTAAAGTTATGTCAAATTATTTTCTGACGGGATCTCACCATAAGATCTACGCACACCTAACTTGTTATGTTTTGCTTTTCTCAGTTCCACGCTTTGTATGTAGCGGAAGGCTCTGGGAGAGTCCCTTCCCGGAAATAAGGAGGTCTCCTTCCGGCGAGGCGAGAGCGGAGGAAAGTCTACATGAGATGCTGGCGTTTACGTTGTCCCCAGGTTGAGAAAACATTGTGCTTAAAATCCTAACAGAGATATTATTTGCCAAGTTTAGCGTCTGTAATAAGGTCTACCTGCGTACCAGTGTTTTGGCTGTCCTTTGATAAGCTGGATGAGAATATTCGAATCATTCTAGCACCTTCCTTAGGCTTTTTGAGTGACGCATAAACTAGCCTGGTCGACGTGGAAGTGCCATACCTACCTGGCATTGCTTGTATTTTCGTGGCAAATCGAGTTAACTGTCAGTGAGTTCGAATCCACTACTCCGCGTGATGTAAAAGAGCTCAAACACAAAATTTAATATTGGCATACCGTCTCTTTCGGTCCAGCCGTTGGTACTTAGATAGACTGCATAGATAGACCACGTTACAAGCGTTTATTTGACCAAGCCATTTTCTCAAGTCAAGTCATAGAGTAATATGACGATGAGTTTACTTTGAGATTTGATTTTTGCATATTATCTCGGTATGGATTACAACTTCAAGCTCTCTTTCACATACTATTGCAGATTGATTTTATCATTTCTGATACATAATAAAAACGTAAATATGCTCGATGAATTTCAAGGGAACTTCTGCTCTCTTAATGATATAAGAACAAATAGAGATGTTAGATAATAATTTTATGTTAACTAAAACGACAGGAGCAAACTTAATCCATAAGTGCAGAGAGTACATGCGCGTCTTGGAGAATACAAGTGAGGCAACCTGTTCATCACAAATCGTTAATTAATCAACAATCTAATTTATTACTTAACTCTTCCAAACAGAAAAGTTAGATAATAAATTAAACTTCCCGTGAATATACCTCTCTTCCGAACTTAGAAAAGGGTGAAATATACACGGGTGTTCACTTTTTGGTAAATAATCTCGAGGACCAAAACATTTGGTTAGCATACATGGTTAAAGAGTATGTACCAGCATCTATTACTATGTCACATTCACGTCTTCGTATTAATGAAATATTAACATGTTATGAGAATTCTCTTGAAATCTTGTCAGTCCGGTTCAAATGTCTGAGTTCTTAGCCAGTCTAGTTATCACTGCGATAACTTCATAATGTGTATAAATATAAAATACATGAGGAAGTATAGAGTATACTCTAATAATACATTATCATATTTGAACGTGATAAGTGGAAAGACTTCCCTTCCTCTTCAAGTCTAGATCACAATTAGTTCATAATAAATATATTTTAAAAAGTCAATCTTATATTTTAGATATCTTGTGTACACATACACCCGGATGTATACATATCAGTTTGTATAATTAACTTCCATCACATAACGAATAAAGAACTCAAATTTTTTGTCTCTTATATTCGCTTGTCGTTTTCCTTCCCCTGACGAGAAGTGCAGTTAAATAAAATATGAATCCGTCATCACTGAATATTATCTTTGATATTTGTTACTGCTTGCTTCTGGTAGTTTCAATGGAAAATTATGTCTTTCTCATAGTGACATAATATTGTCTGAAATATTTATGATACTTTTCGATAGTCTAGGATGGATGCAGCATCAATATTACAAATAACATTATGTATTAACCTCAAGTGAGGAGCAACACTAATATAACATGAATGGAACGGTTCCTCTTGTATACAGAAGACCACTAGTGAAGTGCTAACAGGATATATGGAGACAGATTTGCACGAACTCTAATCTCAATGAGAGTGAAGAAACTCCAAAAGAATGATAATAATTCTTTCCAATAGAAGGAGTTAGACGAGTCTCTAATCGAAGTAAAAATATTAATTTATTTCTCAAATTTAGAGGAGTATTTTATGATTTAGTTCTCACTAGATCCGAAGATGAGAGTACATGATTAGTTGAATCTGAAAATAATTCATCAGACAATTACACTTACATCTAAATACAGAAAAATAACTTAGCACAGGTGATTAGCATGGATCAGTTTGGGGAACAACTTTTTGTTAGGAAGGTCTGGATTCCGGGAGATATTCATTCATGCATATTTTCACCTCTTCAGAGGTGAGCAAGTTTAACTTATTACCTAATCTTCCGACCGGAAAGGTTAGATAATAAATTAATATATTTATATTAACATACGTTTTGGTTCAATAAGCTTTCGCACTTGTATCCTTGAAGCACGCCGCCTTTCACTCCATTCAGGGATTTTCTATTCACGTTACCGTTGTTTCTGGAATGATAAATATTTAATATTTTAATTTTAATTTTAATTTTAAAAAACTTAGTCTAAATAATATATATTTTATATTTTATATTTTCGATAACATAAAGAAAACGAAAATTCCCGAAGTTGATCGAGCATGCCTTTTCATTTTCGCGACATCCCGGAACTCTCACCTTCTATTCTATTCTCTTCTTCTGTCTGCCTTCCATTTTGTCTCCCTGATTTTATTTACATATAAGAACGTTTTGAGATGTGAACTTGAACCACTTGGGTAACTCCACAAAGACAAAATTATACTTATTTATAAGTAGTACTTCATTCCCATGAAGGAACGACCACTGACATCATTCGTCTCGGTGTGGGTAGTGGGACTCGGGCCTTTTTCAACTTGAGCTGACGTCAGTTTGTGTCAGCGAAGATCCTCTCATGAGCAAAAATCGTTGCAAGATACGCTAGTGCAGGGAAGAAAGTGGTCCGACGATTCTTTTGTTCCGCTCGAGATTATCGAGTACCGCCTCCAACCACCACCGTCCATAGCAGGGGTTGAGGTTTCTGCCTAGAGCTTTTACTGGATGAAACTCCGCCGGGAAGAATAGCCCTGCGAAACTGTCGAATCACGTGGATCGAAATTTGGTTCGAGGAAGGACTTCAGAATTGTTGAAGGTCTATGAGACTACGATGCCCTAAGCGATAGCTTGAATCTGCTTGATCGCAACCTCGTCACAGTCCGCTACATTGCAAGGAACTCCTTTGTACCCCCCGACAGCGCTGCCAATCTAAAATTATTTACCTTGTCCCACAAGGTGAAGATGGCAATGTAGACTTGACTTTACCAACAACTTGGGCGGCCGAACTTCGAACTCCAATGGTCGTCGGGAGCAGTGGCTTGGGAGGGGTGATGATATAATTCTTTCCACGGAAAGAACTGATCGATGAACCACATCCCTAATATCCGTCTCTAGATGGTGAGATAGTTAGGAATTCTGCGCTCTGGAATAGAACTTCTTCCATCCAGATACCGACAGGCTCGACCACATCGCCTGCAGAAGTATGAGACAGTTGAGTATCTGCCCTGAAACATGTATCCACAATATCCGTTTACACCGATGTGCTGCAGTTTGAATTAGCCTGATATACTAATTCCGAAAGAATTTTGTTAGCTCGGAATGTTCTAAACTGCAGTCGAGCAACTGGGAGCTGCCGAAACAAGATTGGTGTAGAGAATGCTGCGGTTCGCCCACTCCGTCGTGGCCGCGAGAAACAACCTTCTGAAAATAAACAACTTTGCTTGACTGACATGTCTCGATCAAGCTCATCAAGCCCGTCGTCACAAGTGACCAGGACTGACCAGAAAGTCTGAGATGAGTCCAAACAAACAAACGCTGCTGCTCAGATGAAGATTATGTCGTTTTATTGAGTATCGACATTCAGGTTCCAAAATTTCCTGAGGACATTAAGGCCTTCGATTCCCTTGCCTCATACCTCTTACAGAGTTTTCCCCACAGAGGTTTATATTACGATATACCAGAAATACCAGAAAGCACAGGACTGATCACGTAAGCTGCAATCTAAGCGTATGATGGATATCATCGAGATCCATGTCCATGTTCAAAACATGGACAAACGCGCCCACCACGTCTGAACGAATCCCATTTCTTATCAGCTCGTCTTAAGTCGTCGCGTACATCCTAGCACTGTCATAAGGGTGAGAAATCACTGCCTGTCATCAAGTTACATCTCGAATTTCTATGCACAACGCTTGCATCCCCACCTTTCTGTCTGAATTTAGGGTACGATTTGAAGCATTCGTATTGACATAATCAAGTGCCTCGACATGCCATGTTTCAACTTCGAACGAGGCTTGTGTCGAGTTTAAGTTCACCTTCGGAATACAGCAGAGTTCCAGACGCTACCTATCTGGAAATCAAGCCGAAAAGACCATTTCGTTTCCCCTTTCTCCTGTTAGTCAAGGTAGACGAGAATTCAACTTCACCACCGGACGACGCCGTGGGAAGAGCATCGTCCACTTTCACTGGCACCATCACGGAGCATCCTGTGGCCTCTGTATGCTTCTCCGCCAGTCTCCACGCAGCATACGCAATCAGCCCGACATGCACTAACAGAACAAAGATCCAGAATACAATTTCACCCGTTCCTCCCCAGTCCCCTTCATCATGATGCATGTTTAGCACCCAATCCCCAATGCTATCGATTAGACCCATCAGGACCGCCTACGAGTCAAATCTGTCTAAGCTCAATACTTACGAACTTCGAGAACCAGCAACAGAAAACAGATCTGACATCGAAACGGTCACTTACACGGACACTTTAGTCTGAAATCATCACACCTGACTTTACTTGACAAATTGTCCTTGATAGGCGATCACGACTACAACTTGGGATATTCCTCCGCATATGCAGTATGCCACTCGACCGTCGCTGAAACTCTCGGAGTTTGGAAACATCCGAGAAACGAGGCGTCCAGAGGTACTTACATGCTACTTCATTGATATGAAATCTGAATTTTCGTCGGGATTGGTAAGGTCAAGACGCCAATCCGGTGAGGTGAATCACGCATGCCACGCACGATATACTGTCGATCTATTTTCCATCGTAACGGATGATCTTCAAGTGTCCTGTTGCTCCTGTCGTATTCTTCCGAGTCCGTTACTCTGTCCTTTAGGAACCATGAAGTCCAGTACCTGATGTTCGGGAGAGCTTGTGAGTCTCCGTCGGACTCGGGGGTAGCTTCTAGGGGGTACCTAGAAGAAACTTCACAGCATTTTACGAAAGATTACCCCGCAAGTAGAGTATATTAAAGGAGTAAAAGTTAAACACAAAGTACGTCCGGAAGGAAAAAAGTCGTAATAATAGTTCGTCCAATTTTGTTTACGACTGCGGTTAATAGAAAAATGAATTTTTGAATCCTCATAATCATATCGTAATTGAAAATATATAATTCTAACATTCAAGTTCCCATTACAACAAATCACATTCTAAATGAATGAAAAATGAAGAAGAAAATTGGCACCTCCGAATGTGCTCTCTGTGAATGGATATTATCTGTGAATATCCAATCGAAATGGTAACTCCATCCATCAGATACGAATGTGTGAACACCATGGTGGCGAAGACGAGTATGCAAGACCATGGAATTTGACGATCGAGAATTGAGAGAAGGTCTTGCTCGACGAAACGAGTCGATCATGCGTATCCGATCATCATAAACTCTTCGATCATGCGTCGATGAAGAGCATAGTGAAGGAAAGCCAAGACTATGGAGAGCTCTTCGTCCATCCCGTTCATCCGACGAATGACTACAAGTTAACCGATTATCGAGATCCAGTGAAGAGGAAGATCACCGAAGCGGTGATGTTGATTTTAAGTCCAAGACGGACGACATACTTGTTTGCGTGAAAAGTATGCTTCTTCGAGAACATCTTCGTCGGTAAGCGTGCACATTGGGCGAAGATCTTCCACGAGGAGGTACAACGAATATGGACGAAGCAAGACTACGTCTACTTGGGAGGATTCGTCAGCGTCTTCAACTTCGATATGGGATGGCTTACGGAGAAGGACGCCAGGCAGTTGGGCTTTGACGAAGACGAAGAGTGCGAGGGTGAAGACCTTTCGCCAGTCCTTGAAGAAGGAGCACAAGGAAAAACAACTCAGCGAGTGGAGACTTCGTCGAAGGCACCTGTCGAAGTCACACTTGAGATACCACCGGTGGACATCCTTGAGGCAGTGGAAGACATGGAGAAGCGACGTAGTAAGAGGAAGCGGAGCCTTCCAACTTCACCAACGGAGAAGCCGCAGGAGAAGCCGAAGACTGGGGAAGAAAGTTAAAGGCACCAAGAAGGAGACTGTCGAGCTAAGTAGTTCAGGGGCGAAGATAGAAGGTGTAACCACCTTCGGTGAAGGTATTTCTGAAGGGCCAGTACTTGATGAGAACGACAAATTTCAGAAGGTGATGTTATTGGACGCAAAAGTGATAGTTCCGATCCTCAGACTTCTCGAGGAGAACAAGGTTGAGTATGAAGACGAAGTCGGGAAGAAACTCTCTTGCCCGAATTGCTTGCCGTGGTACACTTCAACAAGGGGAACTGGCAGCAAGAAAAGAACAACTTTCGTGAAGAGGTGAGGAATGCAACGAATCTTCGGTTGGAGACGGAGAAGGAACTTGAAGACCTTCGGCATCAATGCGAGGAAGTCAAGACTGCGTTGAAGATGAAGGACAAGGAGCTTAAGGTCTCAACGAAGAGCTTCTCCGATCGCCTTAAGGAGTTATCGAATGAGAAGGTTGAACTGCACAAAGTCGTGAAGAGTTCCAAGTTACAGTTGCAGAGCTTACAAAGGAGAAGGAAGATCTTCAGGCGAAGGTTGAAGACTCTGTCATGTCAGTTTGGGCACCTCGGCTAGGTTGACCGAGTGCGAAGTGGCGCATCTCGGTAAGGCCGTTAGTGCCGTTAGGGCGAGTTAGTGAGAGAGCCCACTAGGGATAAACTTCGCAGGTAGGGCTTGGAGGCCTTAGTTCTTTGAGTTGAGCCTTCAAGCTCCATGGTATGGTGGATAGTCTAGTTGAGTGTAACCCGGATTCTCTTCGTGCTTAGAGTGGGTTTGGCTTGACCGTTTGTGAGTAATCCTTGTTGTGGTGTTGGAGATGGTAATTTCTCTATTCAGATTACTCAAAGAACTGAGTGCAGGTCGAGATGGAGTTCAGTAGGAACCCGCTGATCTGAAATCGTCCGCTGGTATCTTCGGGCGTTGTCGTTCGTGCTTGATTGTTGGAGTTGCGATCGAGGTGTGTGGGCGCATGCTACATTGCTGGTCGCAGATCGATTTGCTGTCGTTGGGGTCGAGTGGAGATTTCTGTCATGCGGAAGCGCTGCAGAAATTTTGCGGAATGTTCTTGAAGTGTGTTGTTGGAGCCGGATTGCGCGTTTGGGCGTGGCAGACGGAATACTTGTCAATGTCGTGCCGGAGTGGGCTCTTTGGAAGTGCATTGGAGAGACGATTCTAGTGCACTAAGTCTCGTGGAGTTTGGCCAAGGATTGAAGAAGTTATGGCATGTCGAAGTTCGCTGCCGTGTCACCCGAAAGCACAAAAAGGCTAGTTACGTCAGATTTTGGCTCAATTTCGTGTGGAAACTCGAATTTAGGAGTTGTTTTGTGTGTATGTGCATTCGCGAAGTGTGTGTGGTGCATTTGCGAATCTGTTGTGGTGGTTTTCGGGTTGGTTTTGGGTGTTCTTGCTGTTTTACGTCAGATTTTGGGTTACCCGTGTGCACCCGCAAGCTGTTTTGGCTGTTTTGGAGGCTGTTTTGGTGCAATCTTCTGCAATTCAAGGTGGAGCCGAGTCTCTTGTGGTGTGTTGTACCTTTTCTACTCTACTGCAAGCGGAGAGTGAGCGTGAGTGTCGAGGTGAGGAGGCGTTTAGAGGCTTCGAGGAGCAGAGGTGCGTGAGTGCGGAGGCGTGAGAGCGGAGTGCGAGAGTGCGAGAGTGCGGAGGCGGAGCGGAGCTGAGCCTGAGCCTGAGCCCGAGCCCGCCGCAAGCCAACTTGCTGGCGTGCGTGAGAGAGGTATCCAAGCTTCAGTTGTATGGGAAGGGTAAAACCAGCTGGTCACCCATCCCAACACTATTCCTGGACCTGGACTCCTGACTCTGTAGTCTTAGCTTTGGCTTTACCACTAGACCAATAGCTCTTGGTGTCCTACAGGGATGCGTGCAAGTACTTATAGACTTGTATAAAGTAGTAGGAGACCTTCTCGCACGTCCCTAGAGGAGTGGTAGGGCGACCCCACAGTATTAGGGGGAAGCTATAGTTGTGGTAGTGTTTGCCTACACCGTAGAGGCGCGTATGGAGGCAATTGGTGGCAGTTGTCTTGGGTGAGCTAGTAGAGCTACCACGTGGATGTTTTTGGAGCTACTAGAGGTGTGGACATCTAGTTAGTGACCTCTAGTGTCAGTTACGACAGTTGGTGATCATATATTGTGCATGTGGTCACCGACGAGGAGACGTCAGTCCGGGTGGGGCTGTGTTTCTCTTTATGTGAATGTTTGAGTGTGGAGGGTTATCGTTTGGACTTCTTGTGGTTGGAACCCCTCCATATTCTGCTTCTTGTTTGTGCGCCGCGTTTGCTTGTGTTGGCGCTTGATTTCCGGAGTGAGTTCACTCCAGTGTGCTGTCGATAGTGAGACTGGAGTGGCGGATCAGTCAGACTATCTTTGTCTCTCTCACGGTACGGTTGGAGTGACGACCAACAGACCGTGAGAAGCTGCCTGTGGTGATGGCAGGTACAGGTTGCCCTTACCTTGACCGTCCTAGTAGGGAATAGGTGAGCTCAGTAGGAGCGGGGTAAGGCAAGTGGTGGTTACGGTGATGACGGGGATTACGACATTCCAGTTGGGGAGTGTGTTAGCGGGATTCTCTCATCACGGAGTTCTCGGGAGGTTCTGGTGGAGACTTCTCGGACAGTGGGTATACACGGAGTGGGGTGAGGTACCGACTACCTACACCATTACCGTCGGTTGTTCCAGAGGACGAGTCAGACGCAGACAGCGCGTTTTCTGGTGGTGAGTCTAGTGTCGTCACACCGTTGTTGTGGGACATGGACGAGATCTATGGGGCCACGAAGGGGCCTCGACGTTACTCGGGTACAGTTGGTACCATTGAGCTGGATGACTTCATCCAGGAGTTCGACAGTTGGTGCGATCTGCAGCAGATGCGGAACCCACAGCTGTTTACACCCTTCATGGCGTGGAAGGGTTTGTTCCAACACTTGGAGGGACCGCCGATGGACGATTATCATGAGTTCAGGCGAGATTACAGTGTTGAGATCGAGTTGTGGAGACAACATTGGTCTCTCAACTACGTTTCTATTACTACTGGCGCAGTTTCGGAAGACGTAGCACCTGCGAGTTCGGGTGCCAGTAGCAGTGGTACAGTCGCAGGTGGCGGAGTACCTACTACCAGCGGTGCGTCCACAGGTAGTGGAGCAGGTGGTAGTGTGAGTGGGATACCACCAGGGTTTAACCCTATGGTTCAGTTCTTCCAATGTTTGAGGAAGAACTATCAGGGTGTGCGGACCGACAAGTTGAGGAGTCTGCAGGAGTTTCAACGGAAGACTGGAGAGAGCCTACGCGAGACGTTTACTCGCATGAGGCGGTTGATCAACGTTACCCAAGGGGTGACGGAAGCACAGGCAGTCCAGTTCTGGTATGGGATACTAGACCGGGAGCTGCGTAGGAGAGTTAGAGATGCTACTCTTCTTAGAGATACCGCTATGACGTTGGCGGTTGTCTTTAGTCTGGCTTAGCGGATTGAGCTCAACATGGTGGAGGAGAGGGTGGTGGTTGCTGGGTTCAGCAAGGAGACACCACATGGAGCGACCACCTCTTCTCGAGGATCACAGGCTACGCAACAGCGTGGTGGTGGTGGTGGTAAAGATCGTGCGGAGCAGTCACGATCTCAAGGAGGTGTTGGAGGATCTAGTGGGCAGAAGCCCATGCCGTCCTTCTCTAGTCAGCAGCAAGCCGGCCCTTGCTGGACGTGTGATGGTCCTCATCAGCAGAGGGATTGTCCACAGAGGAGAGATTATGAGACGTCAGGGACATCATGGACGTCTCAAGCAGTACTTAGGCAATGTGAGCATTGCGGACGACCTAGTCACAGTAGTGACAGTTGTTTTGATCTCCATCTCGAGTTGCGGCAAGGGAAGGCTGATCGTGGACGAGGCGGAGGAGCTCAAGGAGGCCGTGGTGGTCGAGCTGGAGATAGAGGTCCAGCACCTGGGAGAGGACCGATCGGTCCACCGCCTACTACGACGTCAAAAGCAGGTATGGCTGCTCGGATTGAGCAGTTGGAGCAGAGGATAGCTAATATGGCTATGGCCCAACGGAGATCAGGTGGAACAGAGGCTTCCACGTCTTATGGAGGAGAAGGAGGTGACTTCGACTTCATGGCTGGTGTGGCGCAGATTGAGGCATCTGCGGCAGTGACTAGAGGTGCAGTACGTGCCTCTGAGCCACGAGGTGCGTCAGTGGAGTTGGATCCACAACGCGGCGAGGCTGGTAGACAAGCCAGGCTTCCCCAGTCGTTCACGTTATCGGAGGCATTGAGGACCACATCTATGGTTCCTAAACGACCTACCGATGGTGCAGTAGAGTTGGAGGCATCGACATCCAGGAGTGGGTGTGATGTGAGTCCACCTTCGACGTCTGTGGATGCGACGTCGAACCCGATGTTGGGGACGGCTACAGCAGTTTTGCGAGCCCCACTATTCTCAGCCACGGATATGAGGGCATTGGGAGTCAACTTGGCTCCAGTGTTCCAGTTGGCAGCCACGCTCAGTGAGAGCGAGGATGTAGTTACCTCTAGTGCTGAAGTAGTTCAGCGAGAGGCGGTAGACGTGTCCATAGAGTCGAGGATCAGGACAGCTACCAGTGGTACTTGGCAAGCGGCGGCTGCTAGGTTAGATGAGTTACCAGCTAGACCGGCGATTGACCGTGCTAGTTTGGCACCAGGTGTGGTGTTGTTGGACAACAGAAGTGGTATCTTCTGTTTGGTGGCACCTTCAGGGAAAGTGTATCGACCTCAGAAGGTCTTGTTAGACTCTGGAGCCCAACCGTTGATGTTGGGAAAGGCGGCGTGTATTGGTTTGGGTCTGAAGAAGTCCGAGATAGAGAGATGTCCATTCCAGTTGCAGACATCTCTAAGGGGATCAGGAGGTACGGCTCTACACATGACACGTGAGATGTTGACGGTGAGAGTTCGGCCAGATCACCCCACGGATGGCTCTATGGTGAGGGCCAAGGCCATCGTTACAGCCGCAGAGTCTTATGATGTATTGGTGGGAGGTGATGTGTTGTACCTTATGGGGTTCGTGATCGACTATTGGACGGAGACAGCATCTTACAGACCAGGTTGGCAGTCCGGTGAGGGACGAGTGAGCCGCTTACCAGTGCGGTTCAGTGCTAGAGTTGGGACGACGGGGCTTACACCAGGGACGATGGCATCCGTTGCAGGGTTCAGTTCGGTCATCACTTGGCCGGGTGAGTTGTTGGAGGGCAATGCCCATGCGGAGGATACTCCGGTCTTTGAGGAGGTGGAGGACATGCCTAGCATGTCTACGTTAGTACCATCTGCCTTGGATGTTCCGTTCTGGAGTTCGAGTGGAGAGTTGCAGCAGTATGCTGATCAGTTGGTGCAGCAGGCTTGGAGTGAAGCCTTTGTATCACCAGTAGAAGAACAAAGGGTTGTTCCTGCTACTGGCCCTGTGACCTTATCACCGTTGGATACGACTCCCATTGTGTGGCAGTATCTAGAGGAGGGTGTATGTGTGCTGGAGCTGTTTGGAGGGATCAGCACAAGTTTGGCTGCGGTATTGCAAACAAGTATACAAGTACATCGATACTTGTATGTGGAGAGAGATGAGATTGCAAGACGCACTGATTGCGACATGTGGCACGTTTGGTGCAGAGATATCCTGAGTTGTTGCCCATATCAGCTATTAGAGTATACCAGTAAGCATTACCGTCAGATATTTTGCTGCTGGGGGCGCAGGATCTTACGTTTGTTGACACCATTCACTTGGTGATAGCCGGATGGCCATGTCAAGGTCATACGCGTGCTGGGAGAGGTCAGGGTTTACATGACCCACGATCTAGGATGTTCTAGGAGATGTAACGGATCTTACGACATCTCCAGATGCACCAGGTGGATTCTCCAGCGTACATATTGGAGAACGTTCCTTTGTTGGGTGATGCTCGTACACAGATGATGGCGAGTGTGCACCAAGTGCGGTCTTGGATTGGACCAGCAGTGTTGTTAGATGCAACGAGAGTAGGATCTCGTGCACATCGTCCACGGTTGTGATGGACGAACTTGTTACCGAGAGAGGTGCTTAAGCGAGCACACGATGGAGTGAGACGACCAGCACATCTCACAGTTGATAGCATCTTGGATGCAAGACGACGATCTCAAGTGGTGAGAGTCGTCGATAGGTCACCCATGACAGTGGTGAACCTAGTGGGACGGCCCATGATAGCGTTACTCACTTTGGTAAGCTTTCCAGCGTCACATGCTTACAGAGATGGAGGACCTGGGCTTGTGTGGGATGCTCAATTACGGCAGTTGGTGGAACCCAATGCCGATGAGAGAGAGCGAGCGATGGGTTTCGCTACGGGTACGACGGCAGTAGCTTCGGTGTCGGAGGCTTCACGTCATCAAGTATTGGGTCAAGCAATGGACTTGAATTGCTTGACATGGATTGTTAGCCTTGGATTGGCTGAGCAGCGTCGGATGCGATCGACGGGTGTAACTGCTCGAGCACTCTTGAGCTCTTTGCCTACCGGGTCGGTGGAGGCAAAGGCTGGGGGCGAGGCACGTGGAGTTCGTCATCCTTGGACATCATGGGATGTTATAGGAGAGAGTGTGGAGCTTGCAGCTAGAACTGCAGAAGTTTTACGCACAGTAGCGGTGGAGGTTGTTGGTGGTGAGCAGAAGGAAACTGCTCCAGAGGCTGCAAGATAGCAGTCAACGACTTCGTCTTCTACCTCTAGCATGGTGACAGAGAATACTTGGGAGCCAGAGATTGGACCCAAGCTTATAGGAGAGGAGAGACGAAGAGTCCAAAGATTCCTGAAGAGCTACAAGAATTGTTTTGCCTTCAGTATGAAGGATTTGGGTACCTTGAAAGGACATGGTATACAGATCGACTTGGCTAATGACACGCCAATCTTTCGACGTCCTTACAGATACAGTGACATGGAGAGAGCCTTGATCCAGAGTCGGACTCAAGACTTGTTGGAGGCTGGATTGGTGGAGATGTCGCATGGAGAGTATGCATCTGCCACAGTTATGCCAGCCAAGAAAGATATGTATGACAACTACACAGATAGACGGATGTTTTGGGGACTATCGTTCTATCAATCGGTAGACGAAGTCCGATAAGTATGCCATGCCGACACCTGAGGAGATCTTTGATGCAGTGGGACATGTGAAGGTCTTCAGTACTTTGGATCTTCGAGCAGGGTATCATCAGTTACCAGTGAGAGAAGAAGATAAGTCCAAGACAGCATTCTGGGGAATTGACTCTCACGGCAAGGATTGTTTGTATCAATGGCGGTTCTTACCATTTGGGTTGAAGAACGCCCCTGCTGAGTTCCAAAGGGTGATGGACAGAATCCTAGCAGGATTGGATTTTGTCAGATGTTATATTGACGACATCTTAGTCTATAGTGCTACAGTGGAGGAGCACGAGAGACACTTACGAGATGTGTTTGAGCGGTTCAGAGCTCATGGGTTGAAGTTACACCCTGGGAAGTGTAAGTTCTTCCAGGAGTTGGTAGAGTATCTGGGCCACACCATCTATCCAGGTGGACTGGGTGTTCAACAGACGATGGTTGAGGCTATTGCACGTATCCCGCGCCCCACAGATGTGAGTCGAGTTCGGGCATTTGTTGGTTTGGCGAACTTTTATCGTCGGTACGTGAAAGGGTTTAGTGCAATTGCGAAGCCGTTGACCAAGCTGATGAGGGTGGACCAGGAGTGGCAGTGGGGAGATGAGCAAGAGCGAGCTTTTGTAGAGCTCAAGGATAGGTTGACATCTGCTCCCATCTTGAGAAGACCCGTTAGGGGGCGTCCTTTCCAACTGCACACAGATTGGAGTATGTTGGGACTTGGAGCAGTGCTGACTCAGCATGATGATGAGAAAAAGAAGTTCGTGGTGGCGTATGCCTGTCGTTCCAATAATTCAGCGGAGGCGAGGTATAGTTCGTATGAGGGAGAGTGTTTGGCGGCAGTGTGGGCTGTTGCACACTTTCGATGTTATCTGTTTGGGAACCCCTTTACTCTCATCACTGATCATCAGCCGCTCAAGTGGTTGATGGAGTCCGATAAGCTTACAGGGAAGCTTGCACGATGGTCTCTGATCTTACAGGAGTATGACTTCCAGGTAGTACATAGACCTGGAGTTGCAAACCTAGATGCCGATGGGTTGAGTCGCAACCCGTGCACGAGTCAGCAGGATCAGACTGGGGCTCGATGACATGACGAGGTTGATGAGGAGATAGTGCTAGAGTGGCATGCATCTGCCTTTCTTTGTGTGTTGGCCATGAACTTTAGTATGGAGGGCCAAGTCGTATCTTTCTCTGGTCAGAGAGTAGATGATGCGTCTCCAGATCCTGAGGATGGAGATGGTGTTCCAGACCAGCGAGATATCCATGATGATGTGACCGTGATGGAGTATCTACGTACTGGTGTGATAGTAGGCACAGTAAGTGCCAAGGAGCGAGATCGTGTCCTTCAACGAGCGAAGAGATTTCGACGAGAAGGACGACATGTACTTCGAGTGTGGGGTGATGGGAGGGTACGGATAGTGCCACATCCATCCTAGAGGGCACAGTTAGTACGACATGCCCATGAGGAGTTGGGACATTTTGGAGTGAAGCGTACACATAGCTTACTCCAAGGACAGTATTGGTGGCGTGGTATGCACATCGATGTGCAACAGTTTGTCGCACGATGTGTGGTTTGTGATCGAGTACGAGCATCGTTTAATGCTCCTACTCCACAGTTACACCCCTTACCGATTATGGGGTTGGGTTACCGTTGGAGTTTGGATTTTGCGGGACCCTTACCGTTGACCGTACGTCACCACCAATATGTGTTGGTGATGGTGGAGCACTTCTCCAAGTGGATTGAGTTGGTGGCATTACCAGACAAGGCGAGTGAAGGGACAGCGTATGCGTTCTTAGATCGAGTGCTGAGTCGTTTTGGAGCACCAGCTGAAGTGCTGACAGACCAAGGTACAGAGTTCCTTGGTGAATTTCAGACCTTGTGTGATCAGGCGCTGATTGATCATCGGACTACATCTCGAGATCATCTTGAGGCTGATGGTTTGGCGGAGAGGGTAGTTCAGACGGTGGAGAGAGGATTGCGCAAGTATGGCTTGCAAAAAGACCACTTGGGAGACTAGGATGTGCAGTTACCATGGTTGGCTATGGGCTACCGTTTCAGCCGACAAGCGTCTTTGGCTTCCTTCTCACCGTATTTTCTATTGTATGACCGAGATCCAGATCTACCTTCGGCCATTCGTCGTGATTCTGTTGAGGTGCTGGACCTTGATGACCCAGATATGTGGGTGAGAGCATGTTCTCAACGAGCAGAGACATTTCGGAGAGTTCTGCCTATGGCTTTTGAGAACCTAGCGATTGCTCAGCATAGAGACACGTTGCGATATGCGACTATCCGAGGAGGAGGTTATCGGCCGTCGATTCGCAGGTTTCATCCTGACGATTATATCTATCTACAGCAGACTACACCGACGACGTTGGACGTGACCGCAGGGCGCACTATTTTACGAGTGCGTGAGGTGTTACCTTCTGGAGTACTCATGTTAGAGGGTCGTGATGGTGTTGTGTGGAAGGACCATGTGCGTAATTGCGCGCCATGTCATCTTCCCAACATTGATGGTACCGTTGATCCAAGCTTAGCAGTTGTACGCGCGGGCTTGAGGTGTATGTTGTGTGGGTCTGCTGGTGGAGCAGCCCGTATGTTGGTGTGTGATGGTTGTTCGAGAGGTTGGCACATGTCATGTTTGACTCCACCTCTCAGTGTAGTTCCTACTGGACGGTGGGTTTGTCCTCGATGTATATAGCGGAGATAGTCGATTAGATCTTTGCGTGGTATGGATTGCAGACAGGCGACTAACGATGGGACGATGTAGCACCCGGCCTCCTGATCCTTGCACCCATGAAGGTGTGTATCACGTAGTTGGGATATGGAGCTATCTGGAGTTAGAGGGACCTAACCGCCAGTTAGGGGGGCGATTGTGGTACACTTGTGTATGTGTATGACATCGTCCAAGTGTTATGTGTATGTGTGGTGTATCTCTGACAGCGATGTATGTTGTGTAGCGATGTGTATGTGCACGACAGCTGTCACGTCAGTTTGGGCACCTCGGCTAGGTTGACCGAATGCGAAGTGGCGCATCCCGGTAAGGCCGTTAGTGCCGTTAGAGCGAGTTGGTGAGAGAGCCCACTAGGGGTAAACTTCGCAGGTAGGGCTTGGAGGCCTTATTTCTTTGAGTTGAGCCTTCAAGCTCCAGGCTATGGTGGATAGTCTAGTTGAGTGTAACCCGGATTCTCTTCGTGCTTAGAGTGGGTTTGGCTTGACCGTTTGTGAGTAATCCTTGTTGTGGTGTTGGAGATGGTAATTTCTCTATTCAGATTATTGTGGTACACTTGTGTATGTGTATGACATCGTCCATGTGTTATGTGTATGTGTTGGTATCTCTGACAGCGATGTATGTTGTGTAGCGATGTGTATGCGCACGATAACTCCGAAGACCTTCGGAAGAAGTTGATGCCAGTTCTATCTGCATATGTGACTTCGAGGCTTGTTTTGAAGAGCTTGGTCTTCTTCGAACGCTGAAGGCGGAGGCAGTGCAAGCGGACACGAACCCGGATGGTGTGAAAGCGCGCCTTTCTAGACTTAGACAGAAGGTAGATAGGGAGATAGGAGAGATATGAGCGAACGCGGAAGTTCAGTTAGAAGAGTTCAGAGCACAGTTAGGCTTAGGAGTGTAGATTCAGTGAAGATGAAGACAGATCGTAGGATAAGGAAGATCTTCCGCCTTCTTAGGAAGATAAGCAGTTAGCTTAGTTAGCAAAACAGTTAGGTTTAGAAGAAGTATATAAGCAGCACGATTCTCATCCCTCGTGCCCTTTTTCATGTTTTCAGTTCTTTGTTAATTAATTTTCATTTCCCAAAAGTGCAGAGCGATGTTGCGAATGTTTTGGACGAAGAAATTTTCCTCCGAATATTCGGAGTTTGCTGTCGCAAGTGTAATTCTGATTGACGAAGATCTTCGTCATTAGACTTGAACGAAGAGACTTCGGCCGAAGGCGAACTTGTGTTCTTCGCGAAGGTGTTTGAACGAAGATCTGAGAACAAATCAGTTACTGTGAAGTGGAAGAGATAAGTTAAATTGTAAGGAGAGTTTGGAATATGGTGGCTTCGTCTTAAGTTTGGCTTCTTCAAATAAGTGGGATTCTTTAAGAGTGAGGATTTAGTTGGAAGAACACTCCTTAGAAAGAGTAGGGGCTTAGCCTTAGAACCTTGATGTGAAATCTGTATTCTTTTGTCTTTTCAAAAGAAGACTAGTAACATTTCAGCAGTATTTTACATTCTTCATTCATTCACACAACTATCTTCTCAAATCTTTTGTATGTATTGTTGGAAGGGTCCCTGATCAAGAACTATTTCATTGTTGTTTGTATTCAATTTATCAGGTTGTACTTGGGTTTGGTTTCTTATCAGACTTAAACTCTCATCCGGATATTATTCCATTCCGTGAGAATAACAGAAAACTATCTGAATTGTCATTGTGACGTTGTAGTACTATGTTTTGTGTAATTGTTAACTGTATCTTCGTGAGAACGATCCTTTATTTACTATTTCCGATACATTGTGTTTCTCTGGGTTGTTACACAACAGCGTGGTGGTGGTGGTGGTAAAGATCCGGCAGAACAGTCACGATCCCAATGAGGTGTTGGAGGATCTAGTGGGTAGAAGCCCACACCGTCCTTCTCTAGTCAGCAGCAATCAAATCCTTGCTTGACGTGTGATGGTCCTCATCAGGAGAAGGATTGTCCACAGAGGGGAGGTGGTTAGGAGACGTCTGGGACGTCTCAAGCGGTGTCTATGCAATGTGAGCATTGCGGACGACAAGGTCACAGTAGTGACCGTTGTTTTGATCTCCATCCCAAGCTACGGCAAGAGAAGGTTGATCATGGACGAGGCGGAGGAGTCAGGGAGACCGTGGTGATCGAGCTGCAGGTAGAGGCCCAGCACCTGAGAGAGGATCAGTCAGTCACCGTCTACTACGACGTTAGTTGCGAGTATGGCTGCTCGGATTAAGCAGTTGGAGCAAATGATAGCTAGTATGGCTATGGTTTAATGAAGATCTAGTTCAAGAATAGAAGCTTCCACGTCTTATGGAGGAGAAGGAGGTGACTTCGACTTCATGGCTGGTGTGGTGCAGAATGAGACATCTGCGGCAGTGACTCGGGATGTAGTACGTGTCTCTGAGTCAAGAGGTGCATCGATGGAGTTGGATCCATAACACGGAGAGGTTGGTAGACAAGTTAGGCTTCCTCAGTCCTTCACGCTATCAAAGATGTTGAGGACCACGTCTATTATTCCTAAACGGCCTATCGATGTTATAGTGGAGTTGGAGACATCGACATCCAAGAGTGAAAGTGATGCGAGATAATCCTCGATGTCTGTGGATACGAGTCGAACTCGATGTTGGGATCGGCTATAGCAGTTTTGTGAGCTCACTACTTTCAGCCAAGGATATGAGGACATTGAGAGTAAACTTGACTCCAGTGTTCCAGTTGGAGGTCACGCTCAGTGAGAGCGAGGATGTAGTTATCTCTAGTGTTGAAGTGGTTCATCGAGAGGTGGTAGATGTGTCAATGAAGTCTACGATCATGACAGCTACCAGTGGTACTTGGCAAGCAGCGACTGTCAAGTTAGATGAGTTATTAGCTAGGTCAGCGATTGACCGTGCTGGTTTGGCACCAGGTGTGGTGTTGTTAGACAACAGAAGTGGTATATTATGTTTGGTGGCATCTTAAGAAAATGTATCGTCCGTAGAAAGTCTTGTTGGACTCTGGAGCCCAACCGTTGATGTTGAGAAATGCGGCGTGCATGGTTTGGGTTTGAGGAAGTCCGAGGTGGAGAGATGTCCATTCTAGCTATATACATCTCTAGGGAGATCAGGAGATACAGCTCTACATATGACACGCGAGATGCTGACACAGTGAGAGTTCGACAAAATCATCCCACGGATGGCTCCATGGTGAGGACCAAGACCATCGTTACGGCCGCGGAGTCTTATGATGTATTGGTTGGAGGTGTTGTGTTATACCCTTTGAGGTTCGTGTCGACTATTGGACGGAGACAGCATCTTACAGACCAGGTCGGATGAGGGATGACTGAGTCATTTATCAGTGCGGTTCAGTGTTAGAGTTGGGACAACAGAGCTTACACTACGGACGATGGCATCCATTGCAGGTTCAATTCGGTCATCACTTATCCGGACGAGTTGTTAGAGAGCAATGTCCGTGCGGAGAATACTCCGGTCTTTGAGGAGATGAGAGAAATGTCTAGAATGACTACGGTAGTACCATCTGTCTTAGATGTTCCACTTTGGAGTTCGAGTGGAGAGTTGCAGCAGTATGCTGATCGGTTGGTGCAGCAAGCTTGGAGTGAAACTTCACTATAGGAACAAAGGGTTGTTCTTGTTATTGACCCTGTGACCTTATCATCGTTGGATACGACTCCCATTGTATGACAATATCCAGAGGAGGGTGTGTGTGTGTGTTAGAGCTGTTTGGAGAGATCAGCACAGGTTTGATTGCGATATTGCAGACAGGCATACAATTATAGCGATACTTGTATGTGGAGAGAGATGAGGTCACGGGACGCATCTCATTGCGTCATGTGACATGTTTGGTGTAGAGATATCTTGAGTTGTTACCCATATCAGTCGTTAGAGGATACCAACAAGCATTACCATCGGATATTTCGCTGCTGGGGCACGAGATCTCACGTTTGTTGGCACCATTCACTTGGTGATAGCCGGGTGGTCATGTCAAGATCACACATGTGCTGAGAGAGGTCAAGATTTATATGACTCGTGATCTAGGATGTTTGGGGAGTTGTTATGGATCTTATGACATTTCCTCCAGATGCATCAGATGGATTCTCTTGCGTACATCTTGGAGAACGTTCTTTTGTTGGGTGATGCTCGTACACAGATGATGGCGAGTGTGCACGAGGTGAGGTCTTGGATCGGACCGGCAGTGCTGTTGGATGCAACGATAGTGAGATCTCGTGCACATCATCCACAGTTACCCCTTTTACCGATTATGAGGTTGGGTTACCGTTGGAGTTTGGATTTTGCGAGACATTTATCGTTGACTGTACGTCACCACCGGTATTTGTTTGTGATGATGAGAGCACTTCTCCAAGTGGATTGAGTTGGGGACATTACCGGACAAGACGAGTGAAGAGACAACGTATGCTTTCTTAGATCGAGTGCTGAGTCATTTTGGAGCATCAGCCGAAACGCTGACAGACCAAGATATAGATTTTCTTGGTGAGTTTCAGGTCTTGTGTGATCAAGTGCTGATTGATCATCGGACTACATCTCTAGATCATCTTGAGGCGGATGGTTTGGAGGAAAGGATAGTTCAGACGGAGAAGAGAGGATTGCGAAAGTATGGCTTGCAGAAGTGCCACTTGGAAGACTGAGATGTGCAGTTACCATGGTTGGCTATGGGTTACCGTTTTAGGCAACAAGCGTCTTTGGATTCCTTCTCATCGTATTTTCTATTGTATAGTCGAGATCCAGATCTATCTCCGGTCATTCGTCGTGATTCTGCTGAGGTGCTGAACCTCGATGACTCGGATATGTGGGTGAGAGCATGTTCTCAACAAGCCGAGACATTTTTGAGAGTTATGTCTATGATTTTTGAGAACCTAGCAATTGCTTAGCATAGAGACACGTTGCGATATGAGACTATTCAAGGAGGAGGTTATCAGCCATCGATTCGTAGGTTTCATCCTAGCGATCTATATTTGTTTACAGCAGACTGCATCGATGATGTTGGATGTGACCGCAAGGTGCACTATTTTACGTGTGCGTGAGGTGTTATTTTCTGAAGTACTCATGTTAGAGGGCCGTGATGGTGTTGTTTGGAAGGACCATGTGCGTAATTGCACATAATGTCATCTTCCCAACATCGATGTGATCATTGACCCAAGCTTAGCAGTTGTATGTGCGGGCTTGAGGTGTATGTTGTGTGGATCTGTTGGTGGAGCAGTCCGTATGTTGGTGTGTGATTGTTGTTCGAGAGGTTGACACATGTCGTGTTTGACTCCACTTCTCAATGTCATTCTTGTTGGATGATGGATTTGTCCTCGATGTATATAGCAGAGATAGCTAATTAGATCTTTGTGTGGTATGGATTGCAATCAAGCGACTAACGATGGGATGATGTAGCACCTGACCTCCTGATCCTTGCACCCATGAAGGTATATACCAAGTAGTTGAGATATAGGACTATATGAAATTAGAAGTACCTAACCGTTAGTTAGAGAGGCGAATTGTGATACGTTTGTGTATGTGTATGACATTGTCTATGTGTTATGTGTATGTGTGGTGTACCTCTGACATTGATGTATGTTGTGTAGCGATGTGTATGCGCATGACAGCTGTCACGTCAGTATTGATATCTTGGTTAGGTTGACCGAGTGCGGAGTGGCGAATCCCGGTAGGACCATTAGTGCTATTAGGGTGAGTTGGTGGTATAGCCCACTAGGGGGTATACTTTGCATGTAAGGCTAGAAGCCTTAGTTCTTCGAGTTGAGTCTTCAAGCTCCTAGCTATGGTGGGTAGTCTTGGTGAGTGCAATTTGGATTCTCTGCGAGCACATAGTGGATTTGGCTCGACTTTAGTGATTGTTTAGTGTCCGTTGGCATGGTTGAGTGAGTACATATTGTTTATCATTGTGGTACGCTTGTGTATAGGTATGACATCATCCATATGTTATGTGTACGTGTGGTGTATCTCTGACAGCAATGTATGTTGTGTAGTGATGTGTTTGCGCACGACAGTCCATTCTTTGAACTTAAACCTAGTTACAAGAGTTATTCCAATAAGAATGCAAGCATGTTCATTTGCCATCAGAAGATGGAGAGACCACTAAGCAAATATCTTAGTTTATGACTAAAAGATTTGATCGATCGTTAAATTACAGACAGAACAAATCGACCATTGGGTAAGGATAAAGACTTTATGGAGGAGTTCTGTTGCCTCCTTGCATTTTACTCAAAGTTTATCCCACTATCATCATACAAGTGTAAGATATCATAAGAAGTCTGTACTCGCAAAAGAAAACTATTTTAGTATAACATTAGAAAACTTACTAAAGATAAAACCAAAGTCATTAGTGGAGAAACTTGGAGAAGGTATGTCGAATGGTACAAGGCAGCAAGGAGAGATCAAGCAGACAAAGGAGTCAATGGACAAGGTCCAAACAACACAAGTGAATGCATGGAAGGATGGAAAGACTTTCTCTTGGATGGATCATCACCTCGACAATCTTTACCTCTACATGATCGATCCAACATGGACAAAGAGATATCAGAAGAAGAGTTAAAAGCTATCTTCGAGAAACTCCAACAGATTGAGCCACTTGAAAATCTAGCATGTGTCACCAAAATGGATGATTCACTGCTATGACGGAAGAGATTTCTTTATCTCACACCACCATGACGCAACTCCTTACATGTGTGTATCGTTGGTGTGTAGAGACTATGGTTTGGGAAGTTGGATTTCTATGCATCCAACATACTATCATCTAATGGCTCTTGGAGTGGGTTGGTCATTGGCCGTTGAATCTAAATTGCTCGTCGATGCACTGTTTATATTTTTTAGTTGTAGTCGAAGGTCCAAGGAGTTACATCTATAGTGTTCCCTCTCATATAGAACAGTGATGTTTGAAGAACTTTTTGTCGATGATCTTCCGATTCCAAGTTATTTCCTTACTAACATCTGAAATCGTACTACTCATATGCCCAATGGAGTTATTAGAATTTTCTGAACCCACTTCCACTTCTCACATGAAGTGGAGAACTGTACTGTGTGTAGTATTATTGTTGCTTTCTTCAATTGATCGAGGAGGATTTTAGTCAAATCAACTTCTCTAATAGTATATCAATCAATATATTCGATCGGAGCTATATCTTTTGTTAGGAATTCATGTCAAAAGAACTCACTTTCATTCAACATCTCGGCAAATTCCTTAACGCACTTGATATGTAGTTTCTCAAGGAGTGTGAGAAGAATTTGCAAGTCGAGTTTTGGACTATCTTTGTGCACTATCTTTACAACTTGCAACACATTTGTCTCTATCGGCAATTTGTCTCCTTTTGGTTTCTAGTAGAGATATCCTCTCAACTTTGTCCACCTTTTCAATATACGAGTAAGAACTACCGACCGTTTTAGCTCTTAGTGTGGGAGAGAGCAGTAATCCTTCCTCCATATACTACGTTCTCGGCTCTCTTTTGTGACTCTTATTTCGTAATGAACGTAGAATAAAGTTGCAAGCAATATACACCTACTCAACATCTCTCTTTTCAATGATGTCTGCTATGCGTCTCATGTGTAGAGCAAAGGACTTTATCTTGAAGGACGTAAAGCTAAAATCTCCATTCGACTTTGATGTTGCGAATCAATCCCAAGCTGTAATGTAAGTTTTTGGATTCTTGTCTTCTCTCCATCTCCAAAGGAAGCTCCTGCATAACTTCTCAAAATCATCTAGACCTTTATCTAATAACATTTGGTACGTAGGCATCACGACAAAGATATGATTAAGGAGGATTATTTTGCATGGTCATGTGAGAAATTTTGATGATCAATGGCTTAGTCATTTTTTGAGTTTCTAGTATCTCATTTGCCACTGTCTCTTCCTGCATGCCGGTTCCTGTCAAGACTCCCAAGTACGGGAAGCCCTCTCCCATTCCAACTATTTTGCATAATGTTCTATGTAACCACTATGGCGATGAGGTCGCAATCATAGACATGATTACTGACTTGTGAATATTTAATCTAGTCCTTGAGATTAACTCATACTCATTAAGTATCTCTTTGATATATGTGAAGACATCTTCTCAGACAGTGATGCAGATTTTTATGTCGTCGACAAGCAAATAGTGCAATAAGGATATTCTTGGGTTGATGAGTACTCTCTCGATCTTGCTTTCCTCCTCCGCCTTCTTTAGCATTAGCACCAGGGACTGTGTGCTTAAAGCACACAGTCAAGGTGATAGTGTGCAACCTTGCTTCACTCCTCTTTGTAGTGATATGGCGGTAGAGAACATGTTGTTTACATGTACCACTGAGGTCCCTCTCTCCACTAGTCCTCTAATAAGTTCAATCGTCTTAGTGTTGAACTCCATTGCTTTCAAGGTTTCTCACAAGTATCTGTGTGAGACCCTATCATAAGCTTATTGGAAATCAAGTTTGAAGAATATCTCCTCTTGATTTGTCTCTCTTGTCCAATCTTGACCTAACCTCCAAGATGTTATCCATGATTGCTCTCTCTTATGTGAATCCTGTTTGTTTGTTGTTCATCCACCAGTTTTGCCATCATAGGTTTCATCCTAATCGCGAGGATCTTATGCACTAGCTTGTATGTAGTTTAGAATAATAAGCATTACAGACAAAGTGATAAATTTAATATTTTAATAAAATACTACACAAGGAGGTCATATAGTTATTTACAAGATGCAAAGATCACGAGGACAGTGAAGAACGCCATGTAAGTCACTGAAGTAAAAGATCTTGTTTTAGTGTGATTTTGTTTTTGAAGCCAAAACACAACCAAGAAGTATTACCGGTTTACAAGGCAGAGAAACCCATTAGTTAAGTGCGCTGATTGTGACTTCGTGAGCTATAAAAAACTCGGGAATAAAATAAAATAAAATATTTTAATTTTAATTTTTCCAAACCCTTCTTCTTCTACCGTGAGAACAGATAACCTTATCTCCGGAAGGGCGGTATATACTTATTATGATCTATAGTTAAATTCTGAGAAAAAGAGAGGTAAGAAAAATGCCATCATGAATAACTTTCTAATGATAAATCAGAACTTTAGTTAAACAAACTGTTGTGTGGCTATGCATTTGGTACAACAAAGAATTTATTATGAGGGACATGAAAGTAAATAAATACTAGAGCTTTAGTATCTGAAGAGCTTTACTTGATTCGCAATAGCAGGTTCATCAAGTTCATTGTTATTAAAGACATTATACTAAGACAAATAAAAAATTATCTGGAATGATAATATGCTATAAAAATATTATAAATTGATCCTTTGATGAAGATATATTGCTGAGGGCTAACATGCACTTCTTTGATGATGTGACATTTTGACCTATTGAACTTTCTGTAACCAGTAAAGGGTGTGATCAAGTAACACAAAGTTAAAGACGCCAAATCCAGGAAATGTATTAGAGATGCACTCAAATAAATTTATGAAAAAAAAGAACAAGAAGAATGATGAACTTGATCCACCTCCTCTTAGTGTATACTTTCTTGAACAACCCTCTTACTGCTAGCAGACAGTTCTCCTAGTTACCATGCTATATCAGTCCACCTCTTCTTAGTGTATACTTTCTTGAACAACCCTCCGACCGCTAGCAGACACTTCTCCCAATAACCATGTTCAATCGATTCTCTGGAACTTTTGTTCCTTTTATGTTATAAGAAATATTATAACTACTATATATATATATATTTAAATTAAGTTTAATAAAAATCAAAATAATAATTTAGATATTATATGTTAGTTATTCTTGGAAATATAAAAACGTGGTTATAAAACCCATAAGTGGAGTGTAGGACTTTGCGTTTCAGGGGTACAAGTGCAAGGGTACAAGTGCAGTAGCCTATTTGACCAGAACTATACGTTAATTTATATATTAATTTATTATCTAATTTAATATATATTTTAGTTCAAATAACGATGATTACGGATGTGTTACAGTGTCTCATGATATGAGAAGAAAATTTTGAACATCTGAATTAATTTACACATTGTCCACAGTGTACAGTCGACATCTGATATGTTACGATAACTTGGAGAACTCCCTGGGAAAATAACTGGAAAAAGCAGAGGAAGGTGGCTACCCTAGCTTCTGACCAACAAATTGGGACCCGTACATGAATAGGAGAAAATGCGAAGTTTTGTGGCAAAGTTCTATGGTGGTTGGGAAAAGAAGAAGACTATACTTCTCCAGAACTTTCTCTAAATGTTAAATCGTCGCCCGCTAAAATAACCCGGAGTAGTTTGCCGGAATAGTTCGGTCCCGTGCCCTACAAGAGAAGGAAGAGGTCAAAGTACTGTATTCCACCAATACCGTACTCGTCTCTACTTAAGCAAACCTTCATCAGACTCACCACTTGCAGAGTTTCTCAGTTTTTCTGGTTCGATCTGTAAATCAGCGCATTCGCTTACCGCATCAGACCCACAGTGCAGGGAGGACGCATCCTACACTTCTGTGTGATTTTTGTTTCGGTTCTGTCTGTGCTGGAATCCATTAAAAGTCTAGAGTAGGCCGTTAGTGCGAATGGGGGAGGATTTCGTCGACGATGCATCTCTACCGGCGCTGTTCGAGCGCGCTGTGGAGCTGTATAATCTTTCGCAGGCATCAACGTTAGATGCGGTACGTTAGGCGAGTCATGAATTTGCATTTCAGGGTTGATAAACTTGCTACAGAATCAGATGATTTTCTGATTCTTTTACATCTTTGAGCAGGATTTTTCTCGTTACGTTGGGATTTATGAACTCTGTCCGAACTCCTAGCGAATCGAATCAGTGTTTATTGAATTGTCATGCCGAGCCACTTTTGTGTATACTGAATTATCGGGTTGTGTCGATGTCACTCCTTTCGCTACGCCTAGCTTTTCTGAAATTTCGGTCCTTTTGCGTCGCCTTCAGTGAACCGAAAGTTGCCATTTGTTATGATATGGTACATATATCTTTAGATTGATCTGTTTACCTTCCTGGAGCTTGCTGAAATTTTAATACGACTGTGATTCTGTTCCCTGTCGTCGAGCAGGAGCAAGTAAGGGAAGCTGTTTCTCTATTACAGTCCTGTCAAGAAAAAATCAACAAGCTTGGTCTCTTCTCCGCAAATGAAGAGAAAGAAGATATTACCACCGCCGATTTGAAGTATCTTTTGGTCTGTAAGCAGCTTCTGAATTTCAAATGTTCTTAGCTTGGTGATGACGCTGCGTACATCTTAAATAACGCATATTAGTAGGAAGCTCAGTATTCGTCTAGCTTCTGTTTTCAACGATACTCAGGAAATGGGTTCAAGACATCAGACACATTCCTAGCGACTTCGTCCTGCTTCGAAAGGTAATACATAATGGCGTTATTACTTCGGATGTTCTTGAACTTGTAAGAAAAGTTGCAACCTGCAAGAATATTACGCACCAATGTATCTTAAACTACTTCGTGTCGTGAGTTGGAATAAAGGTAATAAGTGCGCGGATATGGTTAAATGGCAGTAGTTGAAGACGGATTATCCTGTTGCATCTTCTTGTCTTGGAATTCGACGTTCCACCTGTCAGTTATATCAAGTAGTTTTTGTTCTTGGACTGGTTACAGGTTCCTTATTACTTAGGTGATTTGACTGAGAAGCTACCATCATCAGATCGATTGCAGGTCTTGAGAACGACTCAAGCACATTTGCAGGTATCTATAGCCATTTTCCCTAATTCGAATTGTAACGAACTCTGGGAGTGAATGGCAGACGCTTTGTTACATTGTTTGTGAGCTGGTGTCGATGTGTTCTGATAATCATACACTGGACATAATCTGATGATTTTAGATTCGAGGTGTATGTTGTGTATTTTGACTTCGTTCGATCTGTGTCATATGTTCGTCTTCTGGTGAAAGCTTTGCTCTTTGGTGATTTCTCCATTTATTAGCCCGCGGGGTGACCTTCGGAATTGGAGTGTCGGTGTAGTACTCTCTAGCTGCACCATTTAGCTTGAAAGAATACGCTAGTGTTAATGGAAGAAGAGCTGAGACGTTAACGTATTGCTAAATTCCGGCTTACTCAGTTCTCGGGACGGTTGTTGGTGTCCAGGTGTTTATACGAATATGTGACAATTATAATCTTGTGCCTGGAGGAGAATTAGAAGCTTTGGTTCGAGATACTCCTGCCAGTGCTGAACTAAAGAGGATTGAGAAAGTGAGTTTCGCTGTACGTCTTTCGAATGTATAAAGTTTATGCTTACTACGATTTGGTTGAACATGGGACCGAAACAGCCAAGTTACTCGAATTCCAAATGGCATCTAGGTGTACGTAACCTGTTCAGTTCACAGTTGATAAGTTTATTAGGTTTAATCTTGGCTGTGAATCATAGACTGCATGTTGTTCTCTGTAGGATGGTTGTAGAAGGTCACGACTTTGGCCTGCTTTTAAAAGAGGAGGTTCGCATTCAGGTGGCCCGGTTTAAAAGACAAAGAGCAGCAGAGGCCAAGCTGCAGGACATGAAAGAGAAGAAGGAGCGCCGGAGGCGTTCAACTCAAGCCGCTGGAAAAACATCCACTGTAGAGCACGGAGAAGAGAATCCACCAGATGAAGATGATGAGGAAGAGCGAGAGGTAGATTTATGTTCATTCGCAAATTTTTCTCGTTAATGCGGGCTACCTCTGATCTCTTGCGGATGTTAGGATCTTGAGTTTCAGGTTGATCCAACGATAAAGACAAACACTGTGTCTGACCCTTGTTAAATATGGTTGCGTTCTTTGCTGGGCAGGCTCATTTCGCGCAGATCTCGATCTTTTTATGCAAGGTCAGTACTATTTATCTTCTGCCCTTGGAAGATCACGAAGCAACGGTTTTCCGAAAACAGAGGTGGAAGGAAAATATCGATCCTAATGTGGATATTCTTGGTTCAATTCCCGTATCTGCTTTTAGCGAACAAGATTGCTGATTGAAGGTACTCATACGTGTGGTGTAGTAAGCTGTGATCACCCAACTTGTAGAAAGTGACAGTCTCGACTATACACGAGTCTTTGTTTGGCTGTTACAGGCTTTTGATCTAGTTGAAATGTTGAAGAAGGAACAAGATATGCTGGCTACTGTTCAAGAGATACATACCAAGGTTCAGTTTCTTCTCTCCCTTATTTAAATATACCGACTTTCTTCTCGTCCATGAAATAGAACTTTGAGTAGTTGAATTTCAGCTTCTTTACTGAAATTCAATATGCATTGATTCAAACAAGTATCTGATTGTCGAACCTTTAAGGATTCTGGTACTTCAAACAAACAACACATTTTGACCGTGGAGAAGAATTGGGAATTCAGTGTCTTGGTCCATCTTATTGTGCACTGCTAAAAGTTGCTTTGCAAATCGAGAGGAAGGTAGATGTCATCGACTGGCGGTCTTGTGGCTTTAGCAGGCAAAGATAGAGAGACTTCATAAGGGCGAACTAGTTACTTATTTCAGTTTCGATTTTCCACAGCAAGGAAGCGAAGCGCTCACAAAAGGTATGCTCGACGAAAGGCAAGCAAGAGCAGAGTCGTGGCATAAGGAGGCTGCAGCTACAGCAAGAACAGTCATTAGGAATCCTGCACTTGCTGCGGCAGCCTATGGTAAAGATGTCATTGAAGGAAGAGCGCCTGTAATTAAGGACCTCTATCATGATCCTCAACCGCAAAAACATAGGCCGCTATTGTTTGGACCAGCGAGTGTTATTCAAGGGAGTATGTTAACCGAGAGGGAGAGAATGGTGGCCGAGGTCTTCCAACCCAGCCACAGGTATATTTTCTGGTCTTGTGAGTCAGTAATGGTAATTTCCGCACGCTGTCATAAGTAGTTCCTAGTCATCTAGTACACCGGACAGTTTGGTTTGAGTAAACTTGACAGCGTTGTCTTGTTGGCAGCTTCCTTCAGTTTCTGATTATGTACTCAATATGAACGTATGGTTTATGTGCCAGACTTCCTACCATGAGTATAGAACAAGCCGGCATGGCTGAAATGGAGTTGATGACGAAGTGGAATGAACAAAACGCCAAGATTCAGGAAGAGGCTAACAGTTCCTGGCACACCGAGAGAAGAAAGCAACCAGATGGAGAAGACGAAAGTGATGACGAAGCAGCAGAGTACAAGGCAAGGGCATGGGATGATTGGAAAGATGAGAACCCCAGGGGAGCTGGCAATACGTCTTCTAAACCTGTTCGTTGACTCCTCTCGACCTAGTGCAGGTGCTTCGCCTTTAACTTGATAAATTTCGTTGATGAAGTTTTGACAGAAGTGGCTTTAGGAGATACTTGTAGACGTAAATATCCTGGTCGTAGGTAAACGGTTCCAAGCATAATCTCTTTATCTGATGAAATTTTAGAACTCTCCACTGTCTAGTAAATTTTCTGATATATGTTCACGTTTCTGAGGATGAATTTGGGTATGCTGTGACCAGAGGAGCCGTTGAATTTTACAAAAATCAAGTAGATCTGGAGCCATGCTCATACCATAGAGATACAGAGTGATCGCAACTGAAGTCTCTGTCTGATAAGAAATCCAGAATGGGAGCATGAAATTTTGGCATATTATTACCATGTAATCGTGGTAAATTGGTGAGCAGCTGGTACTCCGTCGATTTTGACTGTTTTCGCTAAGGAACCTCATCTCCGACATTGTTTGTGAATGTATTCTCTTAACCTGAGTCTACTTATTTCATAAAATACAAACGAAAATAATCTTCGCACACTCACTGCTATGTTCTGTATGGAGAAAATGCAACTCACACTGGCTTGACAGCTTTACGTTTGACGTAATTACTGAGAGGATTAGGCTACGTACCATAACTCTGATATAGAATTCTCCTGCTTGTTCCTTAATTCCACGTGATAAGACAAAATGCTTTCAGGGCAAAGTACTTGAGGCCCTGCGAGCAGCAAAGCAGAAAGTTGTTCTGGCACATGATGAAATACCAGGTAATATATCACGGAGGTTTATTTGGAAGGTGATATCGAGCTAGCTTAGAAGACTAAACTACAATACCGAGGACTTTAGAGACACGTTTTGCTAAGGGTTTTCCGACATCCTCTTTTTAGGAGTTGTTTTAGTATTGTCCTAGCGCGGTGAAGGATGCCGAGAGGGAGCGCTCATTAGTTTGCGTGCTGTAACCTTGCTACCTAGGCCTCGGGCCTTATAGAGAGTACCGAAGACTTCCTCGTACAGCCCCAAAGAGACGTTCTAGCTGTGTATTAAATTTTCTGTCTGGGTCAAGGGTTGAGTTTGTGCCGAAAGGAACTTCGTTTAGGGTTGAGTTGTTATATTTTATATATATTAGTGTATCTGTGCATTAGTGTATCTGTGCCCCTTTCAGGTAAGTTTATGTCCGATACATGCTGGGTGTGGGATATATCAAAAGGACAGGAAGTCTGCACGCCACATAAGTTTAGTCGTGGCAGGCGCCCAAAGTCGTGGCAGGCGCTTGGAATGAAAAACACGAAGACATTCCAGTCCAAAGAGTTGCTTGCAGGAGCTTCGAACTTGTTGGTTGTAGCCAGAAAACATGCAAAGCTTCAAAGGTCCCGAATGAATGTGATTGAAGGCCTTCGTTGCATCCTTAGAAGCGCAGGGAAAATATGTTCACTCTGCGGTCTGTACGCATGCGATATAATTCGAAGAACTACGAGAGAAAATCGTGATTCCAACTGTTCTGCGGTTGAATACTGTCATGGGAAAGTCCAGCCCTAGGCCCTCTCGAGCGACGATCTGGAGCAGCGGACGAAGAGGATAGCGCTTCAAGGATGAGCAAGTACTTATACATAAATTCGTTTGATCACACCGTTCCCCAGTAGGTTCTTTGAGTTTGATCACACCGTTTTTAGCAATTTCTTCAGCTTGATCACACTATTCTTTACGGTGTACCGTTTAATCATACCTCTGACTAGTTATTGTATGTGAAACCATGACTCTGTGATGTTTAGTTACATGTCCGGACTGCGTACATCAAGTTTTCGAGTTTGGATCAGTCTGATGCGTCGTTAATAGTAAACATTCAGAATTGAGTAGGCAGTTAGTCACGGTTGAAAGTAGTGAAATTATGAACTACAGTGACTTTGTGATGTTAGTTATATGGCGGACTGCAGATATCAAGTTTTCGAGTACCTGATTCATCCTTAATAGTAAACATTCGGAACGGCGTAGGCAGTTAGTCACGGTCGAAAGTAGTGAAATCATTAACTACAAGACAAAGTGATTGATTTTGTTGTTAATAATCAACAAAAGGGTGTGATCAAGTAACACGTAGAGACGATTAGTCACGATTGAAAGTAATGAAATGATAGGTTTTGTAAAGTAGGGAAATGATGAAATGCAAGGCAGAGCGATCTGTTTTGTGGGTATTAATTTGATAAAAAATACATTGTTAAGAAAGGTGTGATAAAGCTTAAGGAACCTAGAGGTGTGATAAAACCGTACATTGTTAAGAAAGGTGTGATCAAGCAAATTTCTTGTACTTTTTAATAGTCATATACAGTTATTGATGTTACGCAGTATCCGTCCGAAATACTGTATTTGAAGTGTACCTGGTTTCCAGACAGAGCGAAGGACGGCAGATGTATCCTATGCATGCCTAGCATGTTTTTGGCAGCACGTTCATCCCTGAAAACGGGTTCACCCTAGAATTTGTTGTCAGTGGTTCAGGGTGAATGAAGTTCAGGGTGAATGGCAGTCTCCACGAACAGTCATTGTCTGGGTTCGTGACACGCGACTTCAAGGCAAGGCCGGGCACGGCACAGCAACAGCAGTAGGACAGTGCAGTAGTCAAAGTTAAGTAGGACAGAAAAATCTGAAGTGCCGTTTAGGTTCGCACGGTCACGGCGAGGAGAGTTCACGAGTATATGTCAGTTATCTCGCGGGAAAGAAGTTCTATCGCGGGATAACTGACAGTTTCTATTTCGTTCTTTTTATTCTCTATTCGTGAAACAAAATTCGTCGTGCTAGAAGAAAAACGATAAAAGGAATTTTCATCTGCGTGTAGTTTTAATTAAACCACAAGTGGCTTAATATCCCACTGCTAATCAGTTTAGTCGCAAACTAAACGAGATTAGTGAAGACTGGATAGCCCACCTGACCTGCACCAACTTGGTTTGTTTTCATTTCTCAACTAAAACGCCTCATCTTACACTTGAATGAACGCTTAGTTCAAGATTTGCAAAATGAGTCCTTGATGAGCGCCAACTGATATCTAACGACTTGTAGACGTTTGATCAAAGCTGAAATCGATCTGAACCCAAGAAGAAAATATTCCTGAATTTTGAATTTTGAAAAGTTCTTGTGTAAAAGACTTGCACATTAGACGAAACAAACAGAAGAAGAGAAGCACAAACAACCTGCATGGGGTGTAGAATGCTTGTTTCCGGGAAGCCAAAGAAAAATAACGAGAAGCCGACGGACGGATCCCCGTCCGCGAACCAAAGCTGCCGTCGGATACAGTTTTCTGAAAACAATATTTCTGGCGGCAGCAACTCCTGATGTCCACATGTCAGGAGGCTCCTGTCAGCCAGCAAACGGCGCTGACAAGAGCTTTGTCCCCTCCAGCATGGAGGGAGAGCTTTGGGTCTCGCCCATAGCACTTAGAGAGTCATTGGGACTATGTCATTGTTTCTCTATTTTTTTCTAGAACTTCTCGTCTCCTCTCTCTCTCTAGTTTTTTGCAACTTAGCACGAGGTTCATTCTACATTTGTTTTCGCCTTGTGTTTATTAAGGTTATAATTCTTATTTTTTCTTCTAAGCTAAGTAGAATTTTGATCATCTTATAATTTCTATTGTTCACTTACAAATACTTAGTTGGACCTCCGGACAGATAGGGCTGATTACTACAGGGCTTACCATTTATTTTTATCATGCCACCATGGGTTCATCCTAGACGTCTCGGAGATCGTCATGCACCTAGAGGATGTCCGGAGATCCTTACCGGTATGGTGAGAGTCCAAGAGAGTTTGCTTCCATGTTATGTTCAGTTGATGAGACTGTTGGGACCTACAACCGAACCCTCTACAGTGTTTTGGTTTCTTTTCTCCACCGTTGATGCTAGAATAGATCAGATGGTCAGCGAGGCTGAAGTGATATCCATAGATCCATATGTAATCTTAGAGGAGGATGTTTTGGAAGTAGATGCTGCAGAGGCGGATGATGGAGAGTTCTACACTGATCCGTTAGTCTTACACGCTCTAGACGTCCGTTCGTTCTTGACTCAGGTACATTGTTTTCCACTTTGCATTCATGTTTGTCTAGATTTTTTCAGAATATTGTGTTAATTATTTTCATTATTGTTGTTTAAGATGGAGAGAGCATGTCGACACTAGCTGGTCAAGTACTTGACTCGCAAGTGTCTTTAGTGTCGGTCAATGGAACCGCGGAGATAGAGGATGAAAATGTAGTAAGAGTTGAAGTTGATCCGCTCTCCGTATACGATTTTGTGGCACAGACTAAGCTGAGAGAGTTCTTCCATCTTTTTAGAGTGAAATGTCCTCACCATGGGTGTGAGCACTTCTTTCTATCTCTCATAATCTTGTCCATCTATCAAAGCTGGTCTGTAAAGCTTATCTGTCCAGATCGTCACACGTTCGGTTGGAGATCAACAGATATGGAGATGTACAATAGAGGGAGGGTTGGCTTCAGTGTCCAAGACTCGTTTCTTTTATTTCCAGAATGAGAAACATCGTGAGATTGGGTGGGTGGAGGCGACGTTAGACCAATGGACAAAACTGAACGATGAAGTGCAAAGTGAAGTGATGAGGAGACACTTTCTCGACTTGAATGAGTTACCTTCTAGAGATAAGAACACATATAGTTGTTTTATTTATTGTTGACTTTGAGAGTTTAATCCTCTTTTTGACTTGGTGAATTGTTAGATTTCATGCTCACCTTAGCTGTATTATTTATTGTAAGTTTGTTTTATGAGTTATTTTATGCATTTTTAGACGCGGTGAATTATTACATTTCTTGTTTACCTTTGTCATATGCTAGGTAATTTTGTCGTGTATGCCGATTTATGATATGATTCTACGAGAAATGGATACAACGGCACATGTGCATTCATTGCTGCTCATGATAGACGTGTCATCGAGATGATGAACATGACACTCGTTGAGACCGACAACAACTCGTGGTTTATAGAGGATCGAGCATTTGAGGTCGGTATTAAGCGGTTGAACGCTCGTGACATCGTGTTCGATGAGGTGGTACACGACGACAAATCCTCTGTGGATGCCATATTGCTTTTTCACGAGATTGTGTCCCAAAAAGACTTATGACACAAGAGTAAGAACGTGATCAAGAAGTTTTTGGTGGAGCTATAGACAAAAAAGCGCCCCCTGACGGTGTGGAGGACGTCGAAGTGATTGTTGACTTGGAACTCTTGACCAAACGACATTTGATGACTTGGCTTCGTCTTCAAGGAGCTCCGACAGTTGGTAACAAGCATGTATTAGTTTAGCGAGTGGTACGACTTAGGCATCTAGAGGAGAGAGGCTCGATGTGATCTTGGCGCTTGATGTACTCGGAGCTATCTGAACATGGCATTGCAGACAAGCTGAAGGGCTGGATTTACACTTGTTGTCAATTGAATGCACGGAGAACCGTGGGACCTGATGATCGTTATGCGAGGAGAACGATAGCTCTACCTTGTGTTTAGACATTAAGAATGAAGCAGACCATTGGGCATGGACCTATTTCAAAACAGGTTTTATAAACCTGTTTCGACAGATTATCTTACTTGTGCATATCTTCTGGTTGGATCGATGGTTGGATCTTTCTCCTCTACAATCACAACTGGAGGTTGAACCTCAGATACTACCCAAGCTGGTGTGGTAGTAAGACTTGTAACCTTTTACTTTGTATGTCTTTGTTTGATAAGAAGCTCAACCGCTTCATGCACAACCTCTCTATTTCTTGTCAACCCTTCTTCTTCCTCCTCATCCTCCAGAAGTAATTTCAACTGTTCTTGCCATGTCTCATCCACAGCTTGAAGAAATAGCTCTGTCTTCTAGGTCTCCAAGGTTAGCTTCTCCACTTGATATAGTTGAGATAATTGTCTCTCGAACTCCTTTATCAACCATGTAGGCTGTAAACTCTTGTTGGGTTGATCCATTCCAAAAATGATTTCTTGGTTACTCGATATGAGTTTTCTAAGAAATATTCCTCCATCAGCGCATGTGAAAATGTATCATAGTTCCTCCCCAAATGCTTTGTTAGATCTTTCACATGCTCCCTTATCTCTGGCACCACAGCGAGTTCGAATGTCTTGATCATCTCTTTCTCTGATGCTTGATCCAAATCCATCTCCGTCTTGTTATATCTCAAGTACTTTGAGATGTTTCTCCCATCAAATAGATCGAGCTTGTCAATCATCCTTCGAAATGCTTTCGTCCTCATAGTCTCTTTTTGTTAATTCTTTTATTCTTGTCGCAAAAACAAAGTGAAGGCTTGAAACAATCTTGAAGTTGCGACATCAAACTACACCCTAAGTATCTCTTCTGATCAGTTCATCTCGTTCATAGTCATGGCTTATCCCTTCCTCTCATCCTCCCACGATCTCATGACATCTACATATCCATCATCCCAGGTCCGCATCATCCTCTCGAACAACCGTATCCATCTTCATCCTCGTTCATGATTGTTGATCTCTTCTTCCAAGTTCCAACACACAAAAATCTCCACCTTCACATCGCGTTCACCACCGTATCATGTCGGATTTTTACGTGAAGGTTGTCTAGGAAAAAGTGAAGTTCCTGACTGTGGAGATGTAGAGTGTCAAACGAAGACAAGATAGAGAGAAACAACCACGAGAACAAGCGTCACATGGTATATTAACTCCTACATTATATACACTCTCGATTCTTCTTCTGTAAGAAAGCAAAACAGAGAAATAAACCTGACGATCTATAGTCTGCACCAACCCCTCTACACGAGTCATTGAATCTCAACCCAAACCCAAAACTATCGTAGTAAAACTCAAAGCAAGAGAAACATCTCTTTGCTAACAAAAAGAGCCGCACCAATATCACACGATTCAAACCCAAGTCCAAACAACATCCATGTACAAACCCTTAGCTAAAGCTAACTACCACAAGTTGTACATATCCAACTAGATTTCTAACGAACTCAACATGATAAAAATCGTAGCGAAGGAACCAAAAAATGTCTATTTGAGAACTTCCTTTTTTCGCCAAACGGTATTCAGATGTCGATAAGGTCTTCTTTTCTTACTCTGTTGGTCTCAAGAACTCCCAAATTTGACTCCCGACAGCCGAGATATCATCGATTTTCGGTCACAAGTGATCGAACGTCCAAAAACTCCTTCATGTGGCTTAGAATCACGCACACCGTCCAAATGAATCGTCTGAAGAGATGAAGACTGCGTAGGTGAAGACTCCTTGATCGCATATGCATCAAGAACGAAGAGCTTGGCTCACTGATCGTGAAGAACAACCCAAGCTCAAATCGCATGCGACGAAAAATTGACGTAAGCATTTCCCTGCGAGACAATTTCATCTAGAACTCTCAAATCGTTTGATGAAATTTCCTATTGTCTTCAATTTCCTGAAGCGCTCGGCGTTTCTGATCTTGATGGATCCAAGGACAACAAGTTTGGACTCTGGAATGACTTGGACGGTCTTACTCTCCTTAGCAGGTCACTGAAGCACTCCAACTCTTTCCCTCGTCTCAATTTCTCCCAGAATACACTCTTCAATCGGCCTCTTCACGAACCGTCTTAAGTAATGCGTAGCTTGCACAGATATGAACAATGATGTCTTGCGCGTTTGCATTGGAATTTCAATCTCCCGAACCGTCCACCGACAGGTTGTAGGTGCAAGCTAACTCCTTAAGCTGCCCCCTTACGTAAGTCGCTGTACGTGAAGATTTCTCAGATAATCAACAAGCAGACCCCTTGCGTCTTTAGTTTAGCGCTAGGAACCGCAAATACTCAATCAGCAATAATAAGTTAGAGCTTAGCTTGATTTTCTCATCTTCAGAATTTCGTAACTTTACCACCAGGCGTCTAAATAAAATAGATGAAGTGTCCATGGAAAGCTGACAATGAGCTCTACCAGTTGATGTAATGAAAGTGAAGATCCGGAGTTGTGTAAAAAGCTCGTAAGCTAAGGCCTAGCTTGGTTTTCCTACCTTTCGAGTCTTGTAACTTCACCGCTATGCGTTTATATGAAGTAGATGAGGTATCAATGAGAAATTGACAATGAGCTCTACCAGTTGATGTAATGAAAGTCAAGATCTGAAGTTGTGTAAAAAACTCATTTTTAGTCATAAGAGCGTCTTTGGAACGATAACGGTCGAAATTTGATTTTTAGGTAGGAAATGATGACATGTAGGAAACGATGACCTCATCATAAATCAAAATGACACACCCGCATGAAGACGAGAGGTATAGTTGGTGATGTCCATGACACAAAATCCAAATGACGTCCATGATAATCTGACAAGACGTCACGAAGACGAGAGGAATGGTGGTAAGTCGAATAATAGTCTGGTTCCGTCTGGACCGATCTACAGCAAAAGCGAAAGGGCGGTCATTTCGAACTGACTGGCTCATCTAAATACCGCTCCGCATCAAGACGAGAGTTATGACGCGTCATGGAACGCAAGAATGACAATCGGCTGTCTTATGAGAGGCGGACAAAACTCCGTGTCCAAAGAAATAAGGTCTTCTATTTGTACATAATAATGAAAGTTAGATAACATAAATAACCCCACTTCGATAACTATAACTGATGCAAGTACCAAGATAAAAAAAGGTTCAGCTAAATGAACGGTCACCAATCTCGACGCAGAAGTTCAATGCAACTTGCTGAGAGCAAAAGTTCATGCAAAAAAAACACGGTATTACTAATATGCAAAAAAAACACTGTATTACTTATATTCAATCAACTTTTGCTAATACAATTATTACTTTAACAGATTATAACGGCACTGAAGTTTGATCGAGCATGGTTATTTTCTTCTGCTCGTTGAATTTTTGATCGAGTCGATATCACCAGAAAATTTCTATAGTTCGTAACAATTTCTTCACTTTGATGTTTGACATTCTTTATAAGAGGTGATATACGTGATAGACTACAAGTTTTCTTCTATGTCAACATAGAAGGTGATTGGAGTACTGCTTGAGGGAGCTTATATGAGACTCCAAAAAAATCTACCACGACACAAAGCACTATTGTCATGAATTCTAGACTTGTCAATACATCTGATAGCAAAATGATATTATATGTCATGGTGCACATCATAGTAGTTTAAATATTTTTTTCGGTTAACCGGAGTTCTACTGGCTCTATCACAAATAAATTTTTAATTCATCTCAGATGTTGACACTCTCTAATAGTATGATTTATGTTTTAGTGACGATACAACTTCAATCATCATTCCCGTTGTTGGAAGAATCAAGGAGAACCAACATACTACTCACATATACGAGGAATCCAACAAAAAGGGCACAATGGCAAACTCACGTGGAAAGGAATTCACCAAATTTCTCATTTTCTCTTACCAGAAAAATACTTCGAAGCACTATCGGTAAATAGTATCCGCAATTCTATATGTCAAGAATTAGATTAAACTCCTTATAGCATCTCCACTGGTATAGCTATAAATATATATATATATAAATAATAGAGAATAAATATTTTTATTTTTAATATCTAATTTCTCCACCATAGGCTTTGTAAATGAATCTTTAAAGGTAGAAATAATGGAGCTTCCCACTACATAAGCTAGATTCACATGTTAATACAATTAAACATATCATACTTGAAGAAAGTACTGAAGTTAGGGGGAGAATCTGCAAAACTTTTATGAATTGGATGTTATAACAAGTTCTGGAGAAATATTTTTCATCAGTTTTAAGTTAGAGAAGTGCTGTAGGTTTTAGAGAACATATTGAATTATAGACCTGAGTTAAAATGAGTGGTGAGAGGTTGGTGCGGAGGTCAATTTTCACTAAACTTAGATACCACCTGCAGTAATATATTTATTAGATTGCTTTTTAGTTGTAAAATATAATCTAAACTTTTAATAAAGTTAATAATACACTTTTGTATATTTAAAACATAATATTATAGAAGTAGAAGTCTTTGAATTTATATTTGACAAGTAAAAATTATTAAGAATATGAAAATTCATAATAAATCATGTATCAAAGTCTTGTGTGTGAATCTTTCTATTTATTTAATTTTATGTATAAATACCTTAAAGTGTGATTTATGTTCTGACATAAATCAAGGAACAATACAGTTATACCATTATAAAAGGTGATATATCTATAAACTTATTAACGAGAATATATATATATATATATAACTGAACCATCAATAAAGTCTAATTTTAAAGTTTAATATAATATACATGAAATAATGTTATTAATTATATATGAGTCACAAATTTAAATCCAATGATCCTTCGAGAGGTTATCCCCTAACAGGCTCTCTAACTAGTTAAGAGAGTCTTTAAAGCGATGTAGTGGAGATGCTCCTACACCACCTCCTCAACCTATAGAAGTCGCATACACGTTGCGTATGGTGCATAACCGGCTACAAGACAAGGTCTGTCTCTGAATTTCCCCAGCTGCTTGAAGTATTGATCTCTCGTTAGATTTAGTCTGTGTTATTCGTGATTCACACTAGTGCGCTAGAGTCCCTTGTAAACATAACTGAATAATTCGTACGATATGGCATTCAGACATAATGCACAAGTTTCTTCTAAAATTATAAAATTCTTTTTATACAAAGTTTCCTATACACTTGATTGATCAATCGAAAAATGCGATCCTCATAGAAAAGATCTCTTATATACTAGTCGTAAAGCAACAAACGATTAGACATTAGGACAAGATCAATAACCTCCTAACTCTCTAACAGGTTGTATCTAGACCTCAACCCGTAAAAAATAATAATCCAAACTAATCTATATCTGATTATAACTTCCGGATTTATAACACGTATCCGGACAATCCTATCGTATCTATATAAACTTACTTGCGTACTTATCCGTGATACATTTCCTATGATACCTCCAGATTCTCCTCAAAATTCATAAGTGAATATTAAGATAACATTTACCCTCTTCTCTGCTTGAGATTATCCTCAGTCAGTCGTCCTCTTACCTACCAAATCATCTTGATCCGTTGGTTGCTTTGGTCATTCGGAGGGTCCAACTTCAACATTGTTTCTTCCTCTCTATCTTCGGGTGATCTATTACGTAAGCAAATGTCCCCAAGATGTAATAAATGTTTTATTTGGTTGATCTTCTTTTGCAATTTGAACTTGGTTGTATCCACTAAAACGATCCATGAATGAGTAAGCTTTTTCTCTTGCAACTCTGCCTAGTATTGCATCAATGAACGATAACAGAAGTGGATCTTTGTGTTAGTATGTTCATTAAGTTTCTGGTAATCTACACATACCCGTGAACGATGACTATGGATGATAGTCACTTGTGGTCTTTTACAAGATAGATAAACTTTACTTTTATTAGTTTACCAACCTCTATTTTCATCTTTTATGCGTAGTTAAGATTCATCCAGTATGGTCATTTAATCATTGATACTACTGCTGGTAGTAGTTTTATCCGGTATTCACATATGTGTGTAGGTACTTCTTTCATGTTTTCATAACTTCATGGGAGAATGTTGAAACATTCGTGGATTAACTGGAGTAGATCTTTCTGGTTCACTATGGTTAAATGGTTTCCAATTTTTATGATTCTTGGGTCTTTGTGAATTTTTAGATCAACCTCCTCGTAAGTTCCTTCTAGTGCTATTGTCAATTGTGTTACTTATTCTTGTAGATCATCCTTTGCAATTCTATTACAAAATCATCTTGGTTGTACATCCTGGTCCATTTGCTCCATCACTTGTTCCCCTGTAGACATCTTTGGTGTAGTTTGTGGTTGTTCTATCCGGATTGGTTCAAGTTTGAGTTCTCCTATCAGCACTAGGTTTGGTTGTGCTCATAACATCATTTCTTCTCTTTCATCTGTCATTCCTTTGGTCCAATCTGAATAACAGATGTTTACTGATCTCTTTATTGTAATTTGAAGGATTGGTCCTTCATCTTTCCAAGGTGCTTATTGGAGTGACGAGATAGGCACGCATGCCTTGTCTATTATCTCTAGTTTCAGATGTTTTTCTGAGCTTGAAGCTCGTTTGGTTCTGAATTATGGTGAGGTGATTCATTATTGCTTGCATGCAGTATAGTGTGACTTGAAGGAGTTATCATATGCTTACATCCGCTTCTTGCTGCATGATATGATCTCTCTTTCCAACTTGTATGTTCAATTATGTTGGAATTGTAGCTTATGTCATATCAAAAAGCATATCGGCATCGATATGCTTTTCGGTCGATGTTGAAACAATATCTTGATCATCCAGATTATGTTTTCTTCATGTTTCTCTTGAACTATATGTGTTGAGGTTACTTTTGTCCGAGATAGTCGTCTCTCTGTAGAAAAGAATTCAAACTTTTCCTTTGTGGAAGGTTCTCAGATCCATTTGTTCTCTGTGGAGCTCTTTCTCGTGCATACAAGTTATCAAGATATCAGATGACATATCATACAATCATGTCTTCTTTTTTCTAGATAGCTACTTCGTCTTCTTCTCTATCTTCAAAAAGAGACTCGGATCTAGACGAATTTTCGTTTTTTTCATTTCCTTGGTCATGACCTTACATTCTTGTACCTCCTTTTCCTGTACATATACAACATTAGTTCTAGTCATCATACCTTTCTTCTTCTTCAACCCGTCGTCTATCTTGTTGATGTTTAGTAAACAATGAACATTGCGGACCTCGGATGTGTCTTTTCTTATAACAATAGAAGCATATCATGTTTTCCACATTAGGTAACGATGTGTTTGGATCTCTACGTCAACCACTTCGTCCTCTATCTTGTCCTCTTCCTCCTTGAGGATGTTGTTTGATGCGTTGAATTTGATTGATTGGAACATTCTTATGTTTGTTTCTGAGATTGTAATAGCATTCTTGAGTGTTATGAGAGCTCATATTGTATAAGTGACAATACTTTTTGGTGCCGTTTGTTCTCTTTGTTTGTTCTCTGTTGTTCCACATAAACCTTTTAAGCTTAAGTAGTAGTGTCTCTTTTTTCTCCTTTTTGCAATTTTTTTCTTCTTTGTATCTTGACTGTCGTCACTATCCACTTCTCCTTTTCTGAGTTCTTTATATTGGTATTCTTCATTTGCATATACATCTCGTAATGCAAGGGCTCTTTGTCGTTGACGTAGTCCGTCTTCTAGTTCACCTACATTTATATAACCTATTTAGATCGTACTACACTTCGTCACCAAGTGATACGGAGGTAATCCTTGATATGTGTGGTTAGACGTGATGATACTATCCAGAAAAAGGTTAAGAAATCACTTATTTTCTCTTTCTCCTTGTTTCATATTACCGAGTTTGAACATGATATGCGTATCCTTTTTGACTACATCAAATTCACTTAGAAACAATGTTTCTACTTGATCCCAAGGTTTTTTTATCATCGATTTCACTTTGAGTGCACCATCAAAATGCTTGCTTCTTCAATGTACTTGAAAACAAAATTGTTTTATCAGTTGGATCTTTTTTGTTTAGAGTCATATAGCTCTCGAAAGCTCATATGCAAGTGTAGGTCCTCATGTGGTTTCTCTTTGAACAGTGACATGGGGATTTGAAGTCATGACGTCATTCCGGTTGGATTTGCAATTGGTACCGAATTGAGTTTGATAGTAAGAACTGGATTTGTAGTAGGTTTTGGATTGGTTGGAGGATTAAGATTGGGGATGGATTGTGGTGAAAACATTTATGTATTTCCAATTGCAGTATTTGGAGGTAGAAGATCAGTTGATGGATTGGGGTTGGTAGGTGTTGTTTGACTTATTAGTGAGGTTTTCTGAGTAGTGCTTGGTGTGCAAAAAATACTTGATTTAATGAGGGTGGTAAGTGCTGTTGTTGGAGAAAGGATTGAGAAAGGTGATCGTAACGGTGTTTTAGCTTTTGTACTCGATGGTGTCTCTCTTTCTTTTATCAAATGTGTGTAGGATAGTAAGTTTTCTTTGACAACACTCAATCTCGAAGTTATTTCCGGTTTCTCATCCAATTCTGGTGAGTAAACCTCCATGTTGAAACTTCTCTGTTTCTTCTTTTTTCAGTCCGGATGCAGGTTCAAAATACTCCTCCATATTTGTTCGAGAGATGGTAGCTTCAAAGTCACTTGATACTCAGATTTTAGTTTCAAACATTTCTTTTCTTCTTTAAGTACTCGTTGTTCGTCGTGTTTTTGTAGGAGGAGAGTAAATTTAATAGAACAAACGGGTTGGACGGTTTGCGAGATATCTAAGGAAATAGTGGCCGCTAGTCGTGTGGTTCTGTGGCATGGTTGGGAAGTTTGAGCGGATAGACTGAAGAACTGCATTTTTTCGCTGTGAGCTACTTGTCCTCTTCGCTGGCCGTGTATTTCTCCTCTTTGCTGCTCGTGTATTTCCATCATGCGGTTTGAAGTTTAAAGAAATTCAGTGGACTGCTTCATTTAGTCGCTATCTCTCTAAAGCTCATTCTTTGAACGTCTACTTTCGTGATGTTTAGAGTGTTCTCTTAGCTAGTGGTATGCTATGGTGTATAGTGGATCCTGTGTGTAGGTTTGGAATTGAGGCATGGACTTGCAAGCACTATTCAATGACCATGACTAGTAAAGTTCTTAGGGACTGCCGATCTTGCTCTAGTTGGAGAGTGCTATCGGTAGCAAGTCGTCAAATAATAGATGACTTGCTACCGAGAAGATGAAGTGTACCGGAGCATTTATTGTGCCCGGTGCAGATGCTATAAATTAGAGACTTCGAGCTCTAATAATTTTACGTATTTGAGACTCGAATGTGTTATCCGTGTTGAAAGATGTTTTTTCTTGATGGATCAAGAGCGAGATAAAAAATCATTCTCACTTAACTTTATTTTATATTTTTTGAAGTCTTAAATGGATAAGTATAGACATTAACATTTGAAGAAAATTTGGTGAGTAACTCACTTACTTAGATTATAATACAGATGGAGGTATATGGCTAGCTAATGATAATAATCATCGTCCAGAGACGACTTTTTGTATTATGCTAATAACTGATTTGACCACCATGCTAGTTTTCTTTTTCCCCATTTCCGCGATAAAGGATATTGTTTACTCTAACATTATTAACTGTTAATTTTCTATGTAGAGGTCAAACTTAAGAGTAAGAGATTGTTCACAAAACAGGAGCTAAATAGAATCTTCTTCACGGACACCTTCCTAATCAGTATGATCCTTACAAGAGCCTAAGTTCTTAACCGTAAAGTACTTTCGAGAGGAATTTTATGTGGACAAATAAATTATTGGAGCTGTCTTTTCCCGCATTTACCCCGTAAACTGGCGTGCGTTGTAAATGTAACTGAAATAACCGCAGTAAAAATCTGCCGTAATTCACGCAGTGTTGAAGAGATGCATATACACATTCACAGCATAAGTTAGCGCCATATGACAATGACAACATTACATCGTAAAGGGGAAAGCTGGCAAAGAACGGCATTTGCAGTAAGCACGGGAGAGATGCCGGCATGGTATAAACAGGACTTGGGCTACTGGAGAGTGTCTCTGGACTGAAGAGAAAAGGGAGAGGGCGGGAGTCGGGATCGTCAAATGGGCGCCTGCTGCAGGTGGCGCGGGTGGTCGGGAAGGACGAACAAGAACAACGAAACCAAAGCGCAGCGTTGTTGGCACGACAGATGTAGCGTGGCACAGGCACGGGCTGCTGCTGCAGCAGCTGCTTAGAAAGAAGTGCCAACCCCCGAGAGAGAGAGGGAGAGAGAGAGCGTTGTGGCCCGTGGAAGGAGGGAGGGAGGAAGGAAGGACGAGGGAGGCGACTGATGTGTGCAGTGTAGTGTTGTTTAGTCGCGTTCGAGTCGAATCCCTCCGCTATCTGTAGTGTGTTCCTTTAGGACGACGATCCGGCTGCGATCTGGTGCGAGAAAGGCGAGAGGGGGAGATTAGAACGTGAGCGGACGGGCCGGGCCAGACACGATGGTAAGCGTAAATCCTCAAGCTTATTCTTTACAACTATCGTCGTTTTGGGAGCAAATCTTCGCGTGGTGGAGATGTGTTCAGGTGTCATTCTGAGGCAGCACATCGGGCAGATTGGACTAGCGAGTGCCTATAATGCCAGTCTTATACCTGAATTCCCGGGCGTATACGATTACCGCACTTGTATTGTGTTGATATCCACGAGAAGTCAGTGTCGGAATCAGCGATGAACCTGTTCTTCTGCCCAAGTTCCAGTGTTGACATATGCGGAAAGTGACTCCTGAGTTCACTATGAACGTGTTCATCTGCACAAGTTCTATACTTTTTGTTGTTCTGTCTACCGGGTCGGTCTTATCTAGATAGAAGAATCTACAGTATAAACAACTGCATGCACCCGGAGCTAGATCTAAGTCGGGGCTTCTGTGTTAGGTTTGCTGACAGAGTGAGGAAGACCAGGCATGAGAGTGTGTCCCTTCTTTTAAGCTGGTATACTGTCTACTTTCCAGTTTCTCCGCTGTGAAAATGCGGAATTTTTTCGGGTGAGGTTGGTCGTATTGTTTGTTGCAAGCAGAATGACCAACATCACAAGACGCATGAGGTTACATCTTTCATTGAACTAATGAACGATTCCAAGCATTTTTCTTGATGACCACTTCTATTCTGCGAGTTCTTGGCATCTTGATGTGAAGTTTCATCACAGAGCCGACTATCGCAGCTTCCAGAAAAGTTGTATATAAATATGGTTTTCAGAAGGGACCATTTTGCAGTGACATAAGTTTTGCGCTCAGTAGTACGTGCGAATCATCTATTGTATGGGTTATTATCTATTGGCTGAGTTATTGTCTGGTCTGCTGCAGAATTTTCTGATTGGTGCATTCAAACCACCATGCACTGTCACAGTAGAATTCAACGATGCCGAGACTCGCAAACAGGCAAGGGATACTTGATTTACTTTGGCTCCTTCTAGTGTCCCAAGTATATGTTACTTCCAGTATCTATCAAATGACAACGAAAAGGACTCATTTACCAGATCTCAAGCACAAAATACATTTGAATATTGGAACTTAATTCGGGAAAGGTCTTGTTTTAGCAGGAAAGATGAGGTCGGCTCAGACTGAAGTTAAAACTAAATTCGAACTTACAGTGCGTATTATCTTAGATACATTTGCTATCTGCGGTCAGTTTTTCTTGTTACAAACTGCCTCAGGATGTGTTTAATATCTGAAGTTGCGCCGCAGTGTGTAAAGATAAGAAGGATGAAACTGTCGTGCAACATAAAGGTGTCGTGCAACATAAAGGGGTTGACGTTAGGGATTACGAATCTGTTTCACTCAAGCTGTCAGTAAACTGTTCTTTCTTTTGAGTTTCCTTCAGAAATTGCAGGAATCCCTGTGATGCATGTGGGACTAGGAGGTGTCATGCTGAAAGCAGTTATTGCTCCGAAAGAGCCGCATACAAGTTTGAGTGTCGATTGGAATGATGTACTTAATCTGCTGTGCTTTATGAGTACAGTAAGCCACGGCAGATTAAGTACCTTATTGTAGTAGTTGTTCCCACTCCTATAATAGCTCAGTTTACCCCATGATCATGTTTTGTAACGTATCTGACATATGCCACCTTAAAACTGAGAAATGATACAGATAAGACTTTTGCTAACTTCGCTTCAACACTTGTTACTACGGTTATCTAGTGCTTGATACCTGCAGGAGAATAACTTTGGCCTTTTGGTTGATTCAGGCAAATATCAAGAAAGAAAATGGGCAAATGGCACCGGTGCCGTTGTTTCAAAGTCAAGAGAGTGTGGTTGGAGAGGTAGGTTTTTAGTCCGTATGTTCGGGAACTGAAGTGGCAGATGTATACGTTTTTCTATCGTATACGTTTGGCATAACCTAAAAGAAACAGGCTCGTTGTCCATGTCACAAGGTCACCTTTTGTTTCCAAAGTCGCACGTGTTGGTGACAATGGTAGATGTCTTTTCCACTTACTGCGTCACACTTTATCTAAGTCCGGAAGGATCTTGTGTTTAGGTGCGGATAGAACCACTGCCTGGCAAAAAGGTAGAGCACATGGGCGTGAAGATTGAGCTCCTGGGCCAAATAGGTACAAGTTGCACGTTGAGAGGAGTGTTTTTTACTGCGTCCGGAAATTCGTCGGAAGTTTATGTAACCGGTCTTTCGGTTTGCCACTGGTATCGCTTATGCCAAGTCCTGTATTGAGCTGGGAGCTTTGTTTTCGGCAAGGTGTCCTTTTTTAAGAGGATCTGCTGCGGTATTAGCTCTCATTTGTTCTTGTCTAAGCTTCAGTGTAGAGGAATTTAGATTTGCCACCAGTAGTGATAAGTTCTCAATTCAAAATCCAGAGCACATAACTCTCTCTCTTTGTGTGAATGTAGAACTCTACTTCGACAGGGGCAATTTCTATGACTTTACCTCCCTTGGTAGGGTTCATCTTTCCTGTTACTTCCGGCGTGTTTGAATCACGCAGTCTATGTCCTATGAGGGTTGCTTTGAGATTTTGGTCTTACAGAAATCTGCGTTGTATGAGACGCCTGTCAAGAGCGTGCTTGTTGTCCTCTTTCGTTTTGGATGGTTCTCAAGATAGCCAGTTTTCCCTTTGTACCTGGTGTACAACTCATATAGTTAGCAAATAATATCTCTATTATTATTTGTTGTCCTCCCAAAACGAATTTTCGTACGGCTGTTTTAACCTTAAATAGGGGTTCGCAGTCAGGGAGTTGGACGTACCAGGGGAGATTGTAGATCGCAAGACCTTTCCTTTCGAATTTTCGACTGTGGAAATGCCATATGAGTCCTACAATGGCGTTAACGTGCGACTCAGGTGACATTACGCTGCTCTTGTTATGATTACTTCGCTTATTTTGTAATCGCGATTCATGTTTTCCTCAGCACAGCCTTTTCACCGAACGAGCTCTGTTTGAATAACAATCGACTTCGCGCATGCAGATACATACTGAAGGTGACAATAAGTCGGAGCTATGCCACGAACATCGTTGAGTACAAAGACTTTTGGGTGCGTTCCTTTACTATCAGTGAGTTGCTTGCAGTAGATGAGATCCTTCCTAGATTTTTATCTTATTGAAACGTTTTGGTGTCTGGAGTATTGTTGTTTATTATGTGCTGCGTATATTCTGGTCGTCGAGGAGTCTGGCATATACCATGTAAATCTGGCATTTGCCCATGGAGCTAGCAGTTCTATTGTTCATCCTTCTTTTTGTTTCTTATTAGTCTTATTTCCGTGAGTAAGAAATTAATCCTGAGATATTAGGACCTGTTATCGTGGTTGGCAAGCACTTAAGATGAGATTTTTATCGGAGTACTTCTGACGGAGTATGGATTTGTTTGTAGGTTCGTAATTTCTCACCCCCACCGGAAATCAACAACAGCATAAAGGTGAACCGTTTGACCCCGCTAGAATTGGTTGTTCCTTGGCTGAGCTTTGGAGCGGTTCAAAGCGAACTGAATCTCCTGTAAATAGTTGATGTTCCAGGCAATTCCTTCTTTGTCGTCGTGCTTAATCACCATTGGGTTGTATTTGTTTAGCTCTGTGCTCCTGAAAACACTGTGGTCAGTGTCGACACGCTCCATGTCCGCCCTACATAACTGTGTCAGGTCCCCATATTGTTCAGTATCTCCGTGTACATCCCAAGTTAACCCTTCCATCTGCGTGAGATTGGCACTTCTGCGGTTAATCTCACGCTTCTGCGGTTTTCTTGCTCATTCTTCACCTGACGCATACGGGAGATATGGTGATGAAGTACCGAGGTTGGTCGAATCTGATGTGACTGTCACTGTGTGTGTTCAGATGGAGGTTGGCATAGAGGATTGCCTACATATCGAGTTCGAGTACAGCAAGAGCAAGTAAGGTTATTTACTCAGAATGTTCCGAAATTTTAGAGCTTCTCAAGGTTGTTTTGGCTGACGATTACCTCTTTCCCGAGTACAGCAGTTGATCTAGAACTCAGCTCGAGTACTTATTTTGAGTTCTCGATATAGATACCACCTCAAGGACGTTATAATCGGTAAAATCTACTTCTTGCTGGTGCGTATCAAAATCAAGCACATGGAGTTGGAGATCAGGCGGCGCGAGTCTACTGGATCTGGACCCAACACGTACAACGAGACCGAGACATTGGCCAAGTATGAAATAATGGATGGTGCACCTGTGCGAGGTAAGTTTGTTCCTCACCTACCTTGACCCTCTTAGGTCCTCTCAGTTATTTCCTCTTGTTACGGATGTAGGCAATTCGTGTGGATGGGCGTTAAGAATTGCTCGGGGTCAGCGGAGCCTAAGGCGGTGAGACTCTCACTTATCTTCCTGTTGTTTCCTCCAGGGGAGTCTATTCCAATCCGGCTTTTCCTCAGTCCCTACGATTTGACGCCTACGTACCGGAACATCAACAACAAGTTTAGTGTGAAGTACTATTTGAATTTAGTGCTAGTTGATGAAGAGGATAGGCGCTACTTTAAGCAGCAAGAAATCACAATGTTGCGCATTGATTAGCACTCTGTCACAGTTCTGAGGCAGGTATGATCCCGTACAGATGGCAACTGAGGGGCTTTAGCTTTAGGTCAGCTTTCTCTGTTGTGGATTTTTTCATTTTACTTCCTTGGACACTCGTGTATCAGCTCGTAGAGGCACACGCACACACGTCACCTTTGTCAATTCTCTGTCTGATTCTGAACTTATAGCCTTGCTTTCCTTGCCCATGCGGAATGTATATTTCGGTTCATGGTTTGCGCCTGTTATTATCTACCCTGCATCGTTATGTTCAACAAATCCGAGTGTTCCACTCAATAAAGGAGTGTGGCCTAATTTTCTGTAAGGTGTTCGTGGATTTTTAATGTTTGTTTATATTCACTACGTTCCCTTTTGTCCAGAAACTTTAGAGGAATGGTCATTGTCAATCCTTCTTGACCAATATGATTGTAGCGCGTTTGGATCAGTCGTAAACCCTTCTGAGAAAGATGAGCTTTAAGTGTTGGGGATCAGAGGATTGCATGAAAACGTGCTTGCGCGCCTTATGGTGGTTTGCCCAGATCTCAATGTTTAGGTCGAGCGATGAGGCGAGATAGCGTTCCAAAATTGTTCTCTCTGGCGTGAGTTACGCAGGTTTCTGGTTGTCTTCATTCAGAAGCATACACTTTCTGTTTTAGAGCCCTAACTGCCTTTGCGTGAGACGTGTCGCTGAGCGTAGAGACAACTTATCGTCCTCTCTGTTTTTATTATTAGCGTTGAAGAGGTAGAGATGGAACAGCTGATAACACTAGAAATCACGAAGGAATGGTATAGAAAGCACTACTCGTTTGGCCTAATTAGTGGTGTAGTAATCAACAAGATACGGAAGTGGTCTTCGAATCACATCCTCTCAGTCCACTCTTTGTGTCTCTGGAACCTGGATCCAGCCGCCGAAATCCTGTAGATTGATGTACAGTGTACGATGTATAGATATGGCAGGTAGGGTGCAATGAAAATATAACCTGTACGGAGTCCACCCTTCAGTTGGTAGTGTTCATTCATAGCATGTACGCGATAGCATACAAACGTACAGTACACAGTATAAGGAAGCATGTTCTCAAGCTTGCCAAAAAAATATTTCTTACGTCAACATCTTCAACACTAGATCCTTCTTTTTCCCCATTCTACAGACTTGGATGCAAATGTTTCGTCACTTTTAGAGTTTATTCATATTATTCAGGTAAAGTTTAGGCATGCCGTCTGCAGTGGAATTTGATTTGGGCTGTTGGGGTTTGGCCATCTTGTAGTGCCTACCGTAGGCGGTTTTATATTCTGGGTTTTCCTGTGATGATGGTTTTCTTTGCGACCGAAGCAGGCCGAACTTAGATTTTTCCCGCTTACCCGTAATTTGCCGGCGGTTTTGGACCATTGAGAAACTTTTGTGTTAACTAACCGACGATTTTCGGCAATTTCCGGGAACTTTTCACTTCTGTTTTTACGTTTCGAGACAGGAATTGTCCGGCGCCTTTTCTACTTCTTCTGTTTTTCCAGAAAAGCTGCCGGAACAGATTATAAAGAATGCCGGATCTAGTTGGGGCTGACGGGAAGGTCACAGATTCTCATAGGTTCTACCGTCTTCATTACAGTATCTCGCTGATGATCAGCCGAGTCGGCTTTTGACCCACAAGTTTGTCAAATCTGCAGAATGAAGCTGTGGTGTTTACTGGTCCGTTGGAAACAGCGTAATTATAGGTTTGGGTCCATGAACTATATAATGGTGGCAGAATTTAACAAGCACCTGTAGCCGCGTCTAGAGCATTGGTCTCTCGGTCCTTGAAGTACTGTAGTGAGATCGGTTACACAGCCCGCCTGGCGAATCGAAGTTATCTTCTTGTCAACTCTTTTTGTTGAATTAGCAAATTAAGGTTCAATCGCCATCGCACCAAAGGTTGTACTGTCCTCTCGTCGTTTGAGTAATAGGGTTGGTGGGTCATTCACTTTTGTTGCGGGGTAAGACGATGGCATTGTCTTCTTTCTCACTTGGATTGGTGTCTAAGCAGTAATTTTATTTTATTTTAGGATTGGCTTTACGGCTTGTTTTCGCAGTGAGCCTTTCCAGCTGGCGCCCAGGCGCTTCCAAATCTTCCATTCTCTCTTTAAACCCTCAGGTCATATGAGTTGCGTGCGATCCGGAGTTATTCAGTTTCTTGAGCACTCAGTTGGGTTAAGCGAAGGAGAACGCGTCACCTTTTACAACTTCAGTTGAATATAGTTAGCTTGATATAATAGGTCAACAGCCGCAGCAGGAGAAACTCTTTCGAGTGAACTTATGCAAATGGAACGTAGATAGTGAGTCCCGCGGAACTTTAAGTGACAGATGTGGGTTATTTACTTGGTCGGCACATTCGGGGAACTTGTTACTTGTTATCGTGCCTCTTCGCCAAACTCGTTACTTTACTTCATCGGATCCATGACTGGTTATAGAGTGCGGATGACTTAACATGAGAACTTAAGATCATCAGCGTGGTGTGTTTAGTTGACGGGGATCACTGACACGCCATTGTAAAATTGAACGTGAATTTCTAACGACGAGAAGAGTGTCGTTAGGGTGCACTTTTCCGCATTGTCGTGTTCTTCCCTGTTTATGTCAGTCGTTATTGTCTCATCCCCATCAGTCTCAATGCTTCCCCACTCTGCATGCCACTAGTACCTACTAGGACACAAAGGTTTTTACCGTCAAATCCACCAAGAATATTTTCCATGTGACTACGTTGTCATCCTGTAAGTCGTTAACGTTCTATAGCAAGTCATCGGCCAAGAATATGTTCCATGTTATTACGTTGCCATTGTGTAAGTTGTTAACGCTCTCTAGCAAGTCATGGGCCCGATCAAATAACAAGTTTCGCGCATTGGCCTACCAAGTAAATAACTGCGACAGATGTAGTCTTTACTTTCTGTTAGCAAGAGTTTTGTCTTCCTGTATCGTACAGGTTAAATATGGTTATGTTTTTGGGTCGTACAGGTTAAATATGGTTATGTTTTTGGGTCGAAGAGGAACAAAGAGAGATTTGAAGTGTTTGACTATAACCAAAAATATTACAGCCAGAAGAAAATGACATAAGAAACACATTACCAAGGGAGTTGTTATCTGTAGTGGTGCAGTGTTGTGGTAGGAATGCCACTAACGTAATTTTAGCGACATCTCCATCTATACCGAGAGGGTAAATTTTGTTGAATCAAAGTTGGATTAGGTTCGTTTGTCATTTGTTCGAAGCACAATATTTGAAACATTCATTTGAATTTTTGGATATGGATGTATTTGTTAGAATATACCTACAGTATTTCTGTACACAAATATTGATATTTTTGCTAATAATAAGACCTCCTAGATATTTTGCTAATAATAAGACCTCCTAGATATTTTGCTATAATCTCTAAAGTCAGTTATTGCTGTTTACTGTTTGGTTAGAAAATTATTTAGAGGCAAGTTGAAACATAACTCATTTCTCATACTTCAAGATCAAAAGAAATAGAACCAAGATGATTAGTAAAATTCATATCTCATTTATAACTAGAAAAATTTATAAGTTTAATCATGGTTATGTTGCACATTTGCCATGAGAAATCAAGTAAATGAAGCAAGTCTGTATCATAAGATATTGAATTATACTCTGAGTACTATCCTGATATTTGGTGTCAGCATTATTTTGATGGCTGTTATTAACATTAGTATGGTGGAACATTATATGCTGGATATGAGGATATTCACCTCATGTGCATTTAGATGTTATTAACATTAGTATGGTGGAACATTATATGCTGGATATGAGAATATTCATCTCATGTGCATTTAGAAGTTTATAATGAGATGTACATTAATTTATATTAGAAAAAAAAGATTGGATCATAAATTAATGTTCTCACAGAATGAAACATTTTGAAAAAGTTAGATCAGAAATTAATGTCCTCACAGAATGACACTATTTGGGAATTATTGTAACGGACTTATACCCTAGTAATGCATCAGTCCGATCTCCACTTATGATATATTATGATTTATATTTGGATCAGTTAGTTATTCCGAGACTAATTAATATATATCATTTATATATTATAAAAAATGTATATTATAATATATTTTCATACATTTTCCGATAAGAGAAAACGAAATTCACTGTACAAGGACGTGGGGAAGGGTATTCTGTTACTAATATTAATGTTGTTATATGGTGCAGAATTTCGAATGTCCTCTGGATAGTAAAATACTGAGTTGTTAAACTGAATAGAGGTGACTGCGCAATTTACTCAAACTGGAACCAGATGATCTGGGAAGATAGTGTCTGCAGTCCACATGACCGTGATCGATCTTGTTTGTGAATACGGCTCCGTCGGTGCTCAGAGTGGAGCTTCGGTTAGTCTCAATTCCAGGCTATGGTTTCAGAGGCGACTGTAAGTCCACGAGAACTCTATGAATGAAGTAGAATGGAAGACCGAGCCTGTGTCTTGTGTGGTGACATCCCAAACGAACTCAGAACCACGAGCGAGGATGTGCAAAGAGACAAATGCTATTTCACTGGAGCAACATTCTTGGTTTTCGATCTGCAGCAAAGAGGGAGAGAGAGAGACAAAAGAACTGTTGGAAAAGAGCTCCAATAAACCAGGTCGTAAGAGCATCCCACTGGGCTCTCGAAACTACTTCGAAGTTGTTGTTTTCTCGCCGTTTTGTAGCACATGGGAATTCTCATCGAGATAGTCAAAAGCTACGTATTTTCTGGATTGGATGTGTTTTCACGGTTTTACAGCACATGACAATTTTCCCAGGGTTCACGGAACTCCGTTTCAAAGTAGCGATTGCAAATGAATGTCAAATATCTGAATACGTATATCTGCGTTGCAAATACTCTCGGTAGAAAACTTGTCAGAAAAGGCGCTGTTGCCACGTTGTTTACATATTATATTCATATCTTTTCCAAAATATTTGCGAGCCCAGTGAGGATGTGCTAATGGACCTGAAAAAACTCATGAGCAATATGCAGCAAACAAGCAAAAAGAAATTACACCCGGAGTATGAATATAAAAGTATAAAAGAGAATATTTCTTTTTTTCCTCCCAGTGTATTTTGAGTGTGACGAAAAGATTTTCTTTTACTATAAGAAATCTCAAAATCTTCATCTTAACATTTCTTTCAGTACTCAATAGTGTGTTCCGAGATGAATCATATCTTATAAAATTGATGAAGAACTTTAAGTTGATTCTTTATTTGACAACTTCCAAGTTGAGATGGAGTAATACTCACCAAAACCATTCTCTGCAAAACGGTTAAATTTCTCAGTTCTCTGAAAGCAAACTGCAAAATAATATCTTCTGGGTAACCCGGAGCACTTGTAGTCATACTCGGACTTTAACTATGGAAAGAAAGATAAGTGTGGAGTTGCCAGCAGCTGCTGTCGGGCGACTGTTCAAGCCGGTAGGAGAAAGATCGAGAAAAATAACAATGTTAGCTATTGCATGTTGTTTGGAACCAAAATGCATGGTTCTGAGACCAGGAGCGGCATTGCGGGGGAACATTCAGACGCCTGATTGGCTGTAATAAGCAACTCAACTCTATGAAAATTCCTGATAGTTCATAGGCTATCCTAGATTTGATGCCTTTTGCATTTCCCTTCGCAAATATTTAGACTATGATTAGTAAACAAACATAATTAATAAAGAATACAAACTTTTAGATATGGGTTAAACTCTACAAATAAATTCACCTGTACATTTAATTAGTTTTCTTATTTATATTTAGCTTGAATAAGGATAGGGACAGCAAGAATGAATGACTAATCTAAGTTCAGAAGAGTCCATGTTAATTTAGAACTTCTCGAGTTTCATTATATTCCTCTTTGACGTTGCGGAAGAGTAAATGTCGAAGACATAATTTTATTTCTTTTCCGGGTATAACTTTCCAGTATCATTTAGGTTTGACCTTTGGAACGAATGGGCACTATAAACTATGTACGTAAGAAAGGAGATGATCTGATTCCAATAAAAATCTGAGGGAAACAAAATATTTACTTCAACATGGAAACTAATTTGTTAACCAAATCCTTCCCACCAGAAAAGGTTTACCAATAAATTACCTGAAGATGGAAAAGATGATGATAATACATGCTCCCCGTGGAAGACGCTGGCTCACATAGAGAATAAGATACGCAAAGAATGTGAATGCTGGTAGGTAAAATTTCATCCAAGTTTGGGGATTGACATTCTTTTACTTCTCATTGTTTGTACGTCACAATCTCGACTTACATACTCCGCTTTCAGATTACCATTCCGCTAATCGAATCTCGTGCAGACGATTGCAAACCAGCCAAGAGCAATCAGTTCACCCGGCTGCTTGTTGGGCGAGGCGGCGTTGGGTCCCTTGCGTCAGTTCACCCGGCTGATTCTACCGTTAGAGCATGTCGAGTTTTGGAACCTCCTTCCACGAACATTGCCAACGTACACTCCTAGAGTACAGAATTTGTTTCAGTCTGGATGCGCTAATGAGCATAAGTTCAAGTTCATAGGGGTTTGTCCTTGTAGGGTGATGCTAGTAACTTGGGCAGATTAACGACGAACGATATCAGTAAAAATTGAGACTGAATTCTGAGGTTAATCTGTTATGCCCGAGATGGAAACTCATTGCTATCCTGTGCGTATGGATAATACTAAAGACTCTCAAATAGCGTGATTTGCAGTGTGCGGGACAACAAACTGAGTCGGATTATAAGTGCAGACCAATGCTTAATATTGACCAGCTGATGCAACCCTGGCGGAACACACCATGAGTGAATTCAACTGATCTACAAGGGACACACTGGGTCAATGGAAGTTACATAGACGCAAGACATCACGATGTTCTTTAACTGAGTATCTGAAAGGAAGTTTACTATCTGCTAAGGCTGACAAAGGACGAACCGCAGATTCTATAATAGAAAAGTATCAGTTTCTGCATCATGGAGTACTTACTCGCTGAGTGCATGAGAGAAGCCTGGCAGGTGGTTCTTACCAATTGCACCACCTCCATTTGGTACATTGTCAAATACTTGTCTCAATCATGGCCTGCATGAGGCTGCATCACAGTGGATGAGATTCATTCCCATTAGGGAAGAGCAGACCATCTCAGCAAAACATATGGTAAAGAGAATTTCTTTTACGAATAACATCAGAAAGCAAACTGGATGGAATCTCGGAATTGCTGATAGTCGCGTCCCAACTTCTTCAACTACGTGCTCAGAAGAGCTCTTTATTATAGTGCAGAAGCTGAGGAGAGCTTCTTGGACACTGAACCTCCTTTCATTCCGCCACGAACTCTGGGATTATTCATCCTAGATAGTGATAAATGGGACCAACATGCCATTGATCTTGATTCTCCCAACAGAGGATGGACTCGTTCCGTTCCTCGGCGGTCGGGTTCTTTTCGTGACGCCTGACTTCTCTTGTCCTCACTTGAAACGAACCAGACCAAAAATTTCAAGGGCATTGCTAATAACTGAAGGAGCTTCGCGGACACTGCCACTTGGATGTCTTGGGCCTCTCGTACATCATTCTTGTACAAGCATGAAGAGCCATCATTGCTAGAACCTTTTTGTCAAGCACCAGTCATCATTCCCTTAGCTACGTTCCATTTGCTGGTACTCGGAAACCTTTCCTTCCCTCTAACTGAAAGTCCAGTGCCAAATCCTAGGTCTTTAGCGAAATTTCAATTCTCCCTCGTCCTATCTGTACACAAATTTGCGAAGCTGAGGCTTGTCCAAGAGGGATGTGAAGAAATTCCATCATACAGCAATGGAGAGAAGAGAAAGTCACTGAGAATGGTTCAAAGTAACGCAGTTCAAGTTATCCTCGTTTGTTCGTCATCATACCGATTGTTAGACATTTCGACTTTTACCATCCACTGTCGAAGAAAGCGCAAATAGAGTAATGGAAGGCAAGGAGAGGACTGGTCTCTAGAATGAAAAGGAAGGCAACCCCTACGTACCTGGATATGATTTGTGTTCAAGTTTCCGGCGGCAATGGTTGGAGGGGTGGGGGGAGCTAGAGAGCAGTATAGAGTAGTAGAAGTACGGTAGATCCACAGAATTGTCTGGATTGGGGGACCATGGATGGCTGGCAATCGGCTTTACCTCTACTACTCTGTGATCAGTTGACCAGAACAGAGATTTGTGCCGGTCCCACGGTGAAACTGCCGGAGGATCTGCTGCTGCTGCCGCCGCCGAATCTGAGGATTCCGATCCAGATGTTTTGGTGAAAGTCAACCGATCAAAACTTGTGATATCATTGGTGTAGAAGCCAACGAACCCCGTCGAGTACGACGAAAGTACGGTTGAAGGAGACCTTCGGCTGACTTAACTCCTTAAAAAGAGCAGAGTCGAAACGCAGGACTGCCTCAAGGACTTGATCAAGCAAGTTTATAGTTGGATCGGATCCGTTCTTGTTTTCCATTCATGGCGCAAGACCCGAGAAACTCGATCGGATAAGATTCATTCAGCCTAGATGTACAAACTAGTACTTGTTGTTGTCCCTAACACACGCAGATCGCTTCTGAAAGTAAGAAATCACACTCCTAAACTTATAAACGCACTCGAGTCATAGGAAAGAAAATGCATAACAACACCAGAGCTGAGCTCTCACCAGCTACTCCCTTCACCACCATCAATCGAGATTGATCCCAGAAGGTACGTAGGATTTACATATCTCTCTCTCTCTCCCCCTGTCTCTCCGTATGGAAGTGTCTTTGTGGGATAGCACCAATGTTTGGTCGAAAGGGTACAAGACTCTGGCATGTCCTCCATGCTCCTGCTGCCGCTCCCGTGCTTTAGGTTCTTGAACGCGTCACAGTGTAAATTCCCCTTCTTGGCTTTTATTTACGGGTCAGTTAGTGACTCATATGGTTTATCTATATACATGCATATACACATACATGGCATGATAAAGTATGAGCAATGCCTGCTTGACTGTCTGCATTATAGGTACAGTAGTGATGATTATAGTGTCCATATCCATCATCGAAATTGCTGCGCCTTGTCTACCTATCGGCTTCAAAGGAGTGATGGTTTGAACTATGGTAGGGATTCACACTTGTAAAACATGATGGTATAGGAGGAAATGCTGTGGCGCGTATCCTGGCTTTGAATTGACGTTCTTGTTTAGTGTGGGCAAATTTGGGGCTTTCAAACGGACTTTGGGTGAGTCCGTTTCGTATTGGAGCAAATGAGGCTTTTGTTTCAATCAGGGTGTCGGCTCCACAGACATGCTAATATTGGAGTCAGTTGAGAGCGAGAGGAAGACAGGACTGCAATCGGTTATGTCCATTGCAGAATGTATGTAGTGAGTCGACTAGATGCGAATCCAGGAATCTGTGTAGGATGGGAATTCAGCAGACTTGTTGTATTGCCCTCCTGGCAGACGTTGCTATGCTTCAGGAAAGTCCTCCCCATTTTACTCTCAACTTTGAAGTACACTCTTGATTAGGGAGAAACAAATACACGTCTCTCCGGACTTCGCAGCATGCTCCGAGAGAAAGAGACACGCAGACGGAGAAAAGAAAAGGTGTGCTATAAACAACTTCCCGGTATAGACACTAAGATGCTCTGAAGTCGTTATACTTGCTTGATCATTCATTATCTTTGCTGCATACGCCACTGATATGAGTTTCAGGATGGAACCGTCAGGAGTTCCTTTTGAGCAGCACCTGCAATTGTGATATGTTTGAAGTCCTTCTTGCTTGCTCCATTCCTGCTGCAACGACGGAAAGCCCCCCAATAGTCTCCTGGTATGGGTCGGGGGTCAGGGTTCCTCGAAGTGACATCAGCAGATCTGTGTCCGCACATCAAAGCTCCGCCTACCTCTAGCGCCGCTACACATTATTCGCCTGCGGTGAATGTTTGACAGTCTGTTGGGGTCCAGCCTCGCACACATACGGAGAGAACCAAGAAGTTGAAAGAAAACTAGTGCTCCTCTGAGGGCCATGTATGGAGAATGGGATAGGCAAGTAGCTAACGAGAGCTGTTTAGATCATAAGGAAAGTCAGTCGGGCAGTCTTTCATTCATTTTCCTTCCATCGGTGAGGTTGATATATCGTTAAAGCATTTCTTTGACGGATGCTCCTCGCGTGTCTTATTAGGAGACTGAGAGCTCTCACCGCTTTTATCTCTTTCTTTGGTTCGGATTTTCTGAAGATTTGGTTGCGTGAACCTTACTGGAGTTTCTTTCTAATGCAAGTGCTAGCAATATACGAATTGCAAATTTGCTAGTGCGTGCTCAACTGCTTACCTTCAGCAAATAAACTCTTCATGAATGAGAGTATACTTTCTGAATGGTGTGTACCATTTTGAGACCTATTTATTATCACGCTGGCAGAATTGTAGGGAGCTGTAAACTGCTGCTATTCTTCACATTCTAAACAACATTCTTCTCATTCTCTCTTCTCTCTCTTCTATCTCTCTCTCTCTTCTCTCTCTCCCTTCTTACACCTAGGACAGGGAAACCTGTGTGGCACTTAGTGCCGAAAGACAAACAAAGAAAACCAGCTTGAAGTCTTGGTGGTCATGTTTGACAAGTACTTTCATCTTTCAGTCGGTAGTTTCTTCGCGTCGATGAGTTTGAATAGTTTTGGAGAGAAATCGTTAAAAGTAATCTTTCATCTGAGAATTGACAGCCAAGTTATCCAGCAGCACGAGACACAACACCGTTCTTCATGGTACTGATCTGGAAATAGCAGTGAGCAAGTTGAAGCGATTCCCATGATTCACTCCCATGATCACTCTTTTATTCATGTACTTGACGATCATGTTACATACATCTTCTAAGACCGGTCCACCTGTAGCATCCACAATTGGAATTCAACTTGGGCACGCGAAGATATGTTGCTATGTCTGCTTCTGGTCGATTTAGTGCAGTGGGTTTCACCAACCAGGACGGGAGTCCCGGCAGTTGCGGTCTTCTCACATCTACTTAGATTATTAAGGAATGTATTGTTTATTCTCCTTGAAGACTAATGCTCATGCAGCTGATTCTAATTTGCTGGATGAGAAATTGCCTTCGTAGGGTAGTAAGTCTTGTCTATGAAAGAAAGAAACAAGAGAAAAGCATACAAGAGCACAAATAAAAAATTATTCCGCTCCCGTCCTAACTAGTTCAGGAACAGATCAGTGTGGTAAACTCCTGAGCACGTTTATAGGAATCAGGTCAGAACATTCTCGGGAAACCAGAGCGAGCCGTTCTATCTACTTCCAGCCTTTTGAAGTCTTACCCAAATCGCCATCCGCCGCCTCCTCTCCTCCACCTCAACTCGTCTGTGAAAGAAATTGTTTGCCTCTCTCCGCGCCAGGCACACCTTACACACATACTTTGACAGCCATCATGAACTGAATATTCAGGTTTGGAGCGCACTGCAACCAGTAACAGATGCAGTTTGTTGTTTAATCACATATTTATTCACTGCGCACTGTGCACAGATCTTCTTGGAAGCATGACATTCTCTCACATCGACGCTCACTGGCCACTAGAGGTCATATACTCACTGAGCTGATTGGTAGCCTTGGAGATTGTCGAACGCTTGCGGTTGATATAGATTCTCGTGCAAAGACCTGCCACTCCGTTCATAGTATGCTAGCTATCACTACCCATTTTCCTGTCACGTATCTCTACGTCTAAAAAATTGTGGCCCATATCTTCCGCTTAGTGAGCGTTCCTCCAAACCTCTTCATCATTCCCTCGCATTCCAAGTACTTTAGGTGTTTCACCCCTTTACTGACGTTTTTTGAAACCTTTTTGTTTACTGCATACTTGTCAACTTCCCAGGTTCCACACCTGTAGAGATTGGCCGGCTCTGCAGCCTGCCTGCCTTGAGGCCAGCAAGAGCACTGCTTGCTTGAGATAGGGTAACGAATACCTTTTAGGGAGATACTGTGTACAGGGGCTCAATGAGAAAGAAATCTTTAACAAGCCTATTTCTCAAGCATGAGTCATGACGTCGCATTTCTAGGGGATATGTCAGAGAAAGGTAGGGAAGGAGGGGAGGGGAGTTAGGGAGCCGCCACATCAGTTATGCTTCTTATCTGCATGATAAGAGTGCCGTACATGAATTTCAGCTAGAGGAGTGTGAGGAGACCATCGATAAGCGTTTCCACGATAGACGAAAATCAGGCCTGCTTTGGATTGCTGGAATTAACGTTGGACACACACAAGTTGACCTCAAAGAGGTCTCTTTGTATAAAGGGAGTTTTCACTTTCTGCTTGCCAGAGAGAAGAAGTTCTGAAGCCTCCGTCACAAAAAGGAAATGAGCAGTGAAACATCAGGTCCTAACGCCTGGATCAGACCCGGTTCCAGCTGGTTGAAGAGATGTGCCGTAGCTGTCGAAGAAAGTTTGCAGAACCTTAGCGGTTGCAGGTTGACTTTTACCTCCTGCAACTTGATGTTTTTGCTTCATTCTATTTACACCTCCATACGACAAAGTCTTCAATCATTACATACACACGTGTTACAGATTGACTGCTCCTTATCTACTGTGTTCTAACCATTGTTTGAGCGGAGAAGTTTCAGCTGACGTACTCTGTAATCTGCGATGCTGATAGCTCTATGAGTAGACGTGATCGGTCGATCCCAATTCATGACTAGTCAAAGTAATTCTGAGCAGAATTTCATCTTTAGCTAATTTTGTCCTAGTCTCTCTCCCGTTGTTAGCAGGATTTGGAGAACCGGGATGATTTCTCTGCATAAAGAATAGCGATCCAGTCAATAAGTTTGCTCTTGTCATTCCTATTCAAACGTCACTCCTTCAAAGACGTATCCATACTAGCCCACTCAACCCTTGATAGTATAGTCGAAGTATTGACAGCAATCTTCCTGATCCTGAGCGGTCCTCTCTCTCTCTCTCTCTCTCTCTCTCTCTCTCTCTCTCTGTGTCTCTCTCTCTGTCTGTCCACTACGTTCTAGGCGACTGCCGCTTGATTTCAAAGATTTACATAGCCATAGATAATCTATACCACGGAGTCTCTGTTGGTGAATGCACATTGCTTTCCTTATTATCAAATCTATATATTTCGTCGTATAAGTTCTATACTAATATTAATGCATAATCAAGCTTGACGTTCATCACAAATCGCACAATATGGTATGAAGTGTTGTGTTTTATGGGAGCTTCACCTGAAAGAGCATATAGTCATATGAGAAATGCGGTCGTGGTCGTACTGGAGTTACAATTGCTTTGCATGATTGTAGGATCTCTCATGACTTTGTCTCCGATTCTGATTGTATCACATTCCAAGTACGTGGAAGAACAAAATCCAGGGGTTAAACTTAAAGAATACGCCGAAACGGTGCTCACAGTATTCTCTGGCAGGTATGGTAGCTGGTTACTTATGAAGTTATGGGGGGAGAATGGTGATAGCTAATTCATTCATGCAAGGAGTGTTGAACGACATGCAAAGTATTAAATAAGCATATGGGAATTGATCCTTTTCGCTTTTGTGGCACTGATGTATATGTGAATCAGAATGTTCTCGCTTCTCCCTGAGTGTTTGGAAGTCCTCAAGACGTTGTGAGGACATATGTCCGACGTCACTTCCTCAAGTAGGTTCAGACATCAACTCAGAACTCTCCCGAAACCTACTGCTCATAGGCACTGGGCCAGCAGCTTATTAGCGTTTGATAAGGACAAGAACCGCATAAGAAATGGATCAATTGGCCCACCAGCTCAGAGGAGGGACTCAGTTGTTCCAGGAGCTCATCCAAATTAGTACCCAGAACAAGGAAACGAGGCAATTCCAATGCGGTGGATGCACCTGTAAGCACCATTACCAGAAGTCGTTGTGAGGCTAAGAAAACAAACACATAGAAATATTTATCATAGAGTGTTTTTATTGCTCTAAGAGAGCTTTAGAGCGATACACAGGAGTGCAATTGCAGCAGGTAATCGTCTATACTACTGTTATGATACTATACTACTGTTACATGTTATGATATCTTAGGGACGCTAGGAGACATTAGAGCTAGTGATTGCGGAGCTTAGCCCCGATTTTCTTTTCACCATTCTATGTGATTCTTTGGCCCTTTTGAGTCCCTTTTCTTCTTGTTCGGCTTGATGGGGTCTTCCCATCCGTTTGTTATTCATCGCGTCGCAGTTTTGGTTATCATACCCTCTCTGTTCCACTCTTCCTTCTGAGTATTTGTAACTTCTTTATATTATGCTTATTCTTAAGCGTAACCAATCAACGGGATGCATGATGTTTTAGGGGGCTCATGCTTAAGAATGAACTAATAAGGCAGTGTTGTGAATCCTGCGATCCACCACGGCTATGACAAGGGTCAAAGCTTCCTGATCGTCTGCATACATGGTGTATCGAACACCTCGAAGATCTATGACAAAATGGATACAGCGGAAGGAGGGAGGTTCAAAGCAAGTCAGTAAGGATACAACTTGTTTCATTACCTAGAACGGATGTTGGCCAAACTCGAACTCTTAAAATCACTACGGAGAATTGAGAATGCTGAGTTAAGCTTTTTGATTGTCTGCATACAGTGAGTGGTGTATCGAACACCTCCAAGATAAACGATAAAATGGATGCAGCGAAAGGAGGGAGGTTCAAGCAAGTCAGTAAGCATACAACTTGTTTCACGACCTAGAATGGATGTTGGCCAAACTCGAACTCTTAAAATCACTAATGAGGATGTTGAGTTCTATAAGTCTGTTAGATTGCGGGCAACCGAAGGTTGAGAATCTTTCAGTTACAAAAATCGGAAATTTAACTTCTAACTAGACGGTTTTAATGTGAAGAACGATACTTACGGATCAACTCGGCAATGTTCATATTTCTCTGCGTTGCTGCTAGAAAGTTTCAAAGTAGTAGGTTGGGTTCAGGCTAGATGGGTTGGGTTTTCGGTTGGGTTCAGGCCATTTGCCTTCTTAACGTTAGTGAAGTACATCAGAGAATTGCTGCTGAAACTGAGAAACAGAAAAAGATAACAGTTTGGTCCTTAATTCCTTTCAGGACATTAGTCATCATCGTGATAACGGTCCTGGGGACGAATCAATCCTTGAGCGCCGGTTCAAATGATTCACTGGGCACATTTGACTACTTGCTGTTCACCCAAGAAACCGGCAAGTTTCAGGATTTCAGCTTCCGAGGACAGATCATTGTGTGCTAAGGGCTTAGTCGGTTTAGTGTTAACTCAGGTTCACTTGAGCTGAGCTTTGTTGGATGCTGTAAAATTGCGTGAGACGCATATCCGAACTAATCGATAACTAAGGGGTGAGCAGTTTAATATGTCGAGGGCGGAGTGGGGACGCAGCTAGTAATCTGCACAGACAGAAAGATGGTCGTGACAGAAAGCAGTCATGGAATCGAGGCGATTACAGAGTACCCAGGGTCGGTCCTAGTACCGAACGTCCTTGCATCGCCCAGGATGAACCTATTACTTCTGATGATTACCCAGATCCTACGTCCTCTCTGAAGTTACACACGAGCGACAGGTCTCCAACAAAAGATTCCAAAAGCAGTAAGTCGAACCCTCAACTGAATTGAAGCGAACCGTACCCCTAACATCATTTCCCGCAAACACTTCTAGAGGTCTCAGGGGGCCAGGCCAAGCCGAACTTTGCTTTTCCTTGAGAATTCCTCAAACGAGGATGGAGAGAGGGAGTGCATCTAGTATTAGCAGTCAAATGTCAAAGGGAATCAACTGTTTGATGTGCTGATGCACCAAACAATGGACTTTCAACTCCAACGTCTTCTCCTGGAGAAACCGACCGACATCCATGAGAAAGCAAACGTTCTAGGATTTATTCTGCATCTTGTACGATCCTTCCCTCTTGTCCTGACTCGTGAGATGGAGGCGAGGGCGAATCGATCAGGCGGAAGACATAAGCAAGCGCAACACCACCTTCACCTTCACAGCAGCAGCAGGGTGTTACACACCTGTTGTCGGTGCAGGTCAGGTTCACAGTCACGATCTAATCTATTTCACTATGACCTATCTTTCTTCAACATTTGAATTCCATAGATTAGGTGAAGGATGAGCACTTTCTTTTTCCTCCTTTTCTCTTCATAGAAATAGATCGAGGGAGGAAGAAAACCGAAAAACCTCATCATTTAGGGCAGAACACGCAGCTCAGGATCGCCGGACTCCGTCGATCTCACACTGATCCCAACATCCCCCCTCGCTACCTAAGCCACACTAACCCTGGTAAACGGCGGTCAGGTCAGAACCCTGAGTCCCGAGTTCAAGTTTCTCTGAGTGGGTCTTAACACACCCACTACTATACCATAGAATCAGAATTCACAGAGAACAAAGGAAATGCATATCACGAAGCTAAGATGAAAAAGAAAACATACTCATCTCTCTATCTGAGGAAGGGTTTGGGCAGAAATTGAATTTCTTATGCGTTCTCATCTGTTTATTATGTTAAAATCCATGTCCCGGCAAAAATATTGACATGTTAGATTAACAACATTTTTTGGTAAGTAACACACCTGAAAAGAGATAAAAAGAACAAATTTACCCCTTCTTCCATGCTTGTCGTATTCTCATCTTGGTTGGGAGGCATATTGACTTTCATCCTTATACTTCATGAGCTAAGTTGTAGTGTGTGACTTCTGTTTCATTTTATGATATCAGTAATAATCTAGCTAATACATGTTAATTATTAAAATAAATTGATATATTTAGTTGATGATGGCATAAGATTCTAATATCATTACCGGAGAGTACGAAGAGAAGTGATGATAGCGTGAATATATCATTATATATAAAGTGATATAATGAGCAGTTGTCAAATTCTTTTTGAAAACTAATTTATTCTTTTACACTATGATTACCTAATAATTGTAATGTGTCCAGATTATACAATTTATCCCTTTTATGATTTGAGTAGTGGTAATAGTGTCAATATTGTACAATTTATCCATTTTAGGGTTTCTGTAGTGTACTTGTTGATTCTTTTTTCGAGTTCAGTATTATGATATGATGGTGGTAGTGAATATGACTATTATAACCTTTATCCAATTACAATTTGAATGTATTTATCTGATGGTATTAGTGGTGTGACCATCACATAGTTTCTTTTATGATTTAAATATGATTATTTCATGATGGTAATGGTGTGATTGTGACTAATGATATATTATAGTGTATCAATCACATAATAATTATATCTTCACAAAAGTGTATTAAATACACTTTTGTGAAGACGATAATGATATTTTGTATACCTTTATGGGATTAGATATAATTAGTTGATAATGAAGATTTATGTATTATATTGTTACTTCTTTCCGCTTTTAATATAATTATCTTATGGTGGAGGTAGTCACTTCATGGTCATCTCATATATTCATTTTAATTCTTTGATTACGTTATGTTCATGTTGTGATCATTAGAAATCTACCTGATTCAAGTTGATCTTATCTTAGAATGGTTCAATTTTAAATCTTATCATTCATTGTAGGACGAAACTAGACTGAAATCGAACTGTTTAAAGAAGAAATAATAGAGAACCAAATTGAATCTAATGCACATTATCTTGATAGTGCTTAATCAATCCATTCATCCAATCTTAACCTTACCAATGCTTAATCATTGTTAAGATTCGAACTGAATCATTTAACTATTCAATCAAAGGACATATTGAGAAGTTTGGATCAAATTTGATATCTTCTAACATTTGAATGAGTTTGATTTTGAATCTAACTATTCAAGATACGCTTGAATTCAAATCAAATAAAAAGAATTTGAAACCAAACAAAAATTGACTAGTTATTTGAATCTTAACTGGTAAGAAAATGATTCACCTTAACAATCAATTTAAATTCGATTCTAGAAGTTTCAACTTGTAACTGAATAAAAAACCGTGAAACTATTTCAAACCAAAATCACTAATGAATCAAATCATATCAAAACCAACCTCCTCTAACACGAGATTTAGTTGTATTAAGGTGCGTCAAAGCTGGAATTTTTTAGCAATATTCTTCCGTCACGATTACTAGTTACGACTGAGATAGAATGTCTCATTGTCACATCCTGAGGTGCCCATAGAACTGACCGCGATCTCTCTCCGTTGGTCATAGTCTTGAATGACAATACGGTTTGAATTTTTTATCTCCCTCCAAACATTCACTACTAGACAAAACTTTCGAACACCTCTCATAAACATCATACCATACTTTCTCGACATTAGTATCTTACATTTCATATTTTTTGAAATCACTGGTGTATCTCCAATCGTCTCGACAGTGCATCATACTTTTACAACACATTGTTGTTTCAGAAAGAGAGCTAGGACACAATGACAATGGAGCTTGTTTGGATCTTTTGCTTTTGTGAGGAATAGGTCACGGCAATATGGTGAATTATACCACAAGAGTTATGGCAACTTTAGAATATAGGTTGCGGAACCAAGTGAAATAGTCCAATCAGGTGAAAAGAGCTCATATTGTAGATCAGTTTGTCGAAAGAGGATTTTCAAGTTGTGTTGGATTAATCGATGACACTTTATTCTCTCTTAGTCAGAGACCTAGATATGACAAAGAAACATATTTTGATAAAAAATAAATTATAATATAAACGCTCAAGTCATATGTGATCATAAGAGGAAAATCTTGTACATATTATCAGATATGTTAGGGAGTTGTCAAGATTTAAGTTGCTTACGTAGATCTGATCTTTGGGAGTTTTTACATACCAAAAACTCTTACTTCAAGTCTCATCAATATTTGCTTGGAGATTCTAGATATTCACTTCTTCAACATTTAGTACTTTCGTTGGCATGGCTTCTCGAGATAAGGAAAAGAAATATTTTAAACCGTGTGTTGCACATGCTCGAGTGGCTAACGAGCACTCCATTGATAATTTGAAGTCAAGATGACAATCTCTCAAACAATTGATGATTCAATTGAAGACTTAAAAAGATAACGGATTTTTAGTCAAGTGGGATCTTCTATGTTGCACAACTTTTCTTTGAATAGAGATGAGTTGAGAGAAGCTGCCACTAGAAATCATCTATATTTTCAACGTTCTATATCAAAACAACTTGAATATTATGGATGTTCTGATGTTGGATGATAGTCCTGTAACAAATTCCACTAATCATCCTCCATCTTTTTCTCCGTTCACTACTAATAGTGATAGAGATAGATATTTGGAGACTACCTTGTTGCCTTGGCTTCTCCAATGGAGATACTGTCTCGAGAAAACACCTTCTTATGTTAGGACTCGATTCTCTATGATTTTTGCACGAGATCATTTTTCTGCACTCATAGATTATTGGGGTACAATTAGTTTAGAGGAGCCTCATTTGATTATGGAGATCTGTTCCTCATGGTGACAATATCCACTTCTTGGATCACCTGTAGATAATAAGTAGAAGGTATCATATCTTTACCTCTGTACTTGTCTGGACTCTTCATATATAAATATAAATATATATATACATATGTTTTTCATGTGTACACAATGTATATTGTCTTCTACTCAAGAATAACTTAAGTTTCATAGGAAGAGAACTCCAGTTAACAAAAACTTTATTTCATCCTGAAAGAATGATAAATTGAGAATCATCGATTCATAACACCACCAACTTGAGGATTCATGTCAAAACAGATTATTATCACTCTATTCTTTTGAACTGTGCTCTTGTATTTATATCACCTTCTATAGGATCTCTATCTTATCATGATCATAAACTAGTTGTATGTATGTCCCGTCTTGTGCTTAAAACACATATCTTCAGCGAAGACCCTATATGCTTGTAAACTTAAAAGCTCAATAAACATTTCAACATAAAAGGAAAAAATATGAAATATGCATGAAAATAACATTAGATCATACAAATAAAAACCATAAGCCAAATATACAAAAGAGAAGATATGTGTTTTTGTTTGTCACTCCAATTGAGATGTAGTCCTTCTCTTCCATAGCACGTAAAAGCATTCATGTGCTAGCTAGAGTACGTGAAGTCTATATAATGACATGAAACTTCTTCAAGCATATGTCAAGAAATGGTTTCACTCCATTACCAGCCACATACCATATCTGAGGTTTCTTTGTACTTTCTACCACGTACCATCTCTCACGGGCAGGCATCACTCATGCTCGTTTCTTCTCACACTCACAAGAAGATCATTCAGATCAAGGTTGAGATTTTTCCTACGCATGGCTGTAGGATTAACTAAGCAAAAATAAAACTCATAAGATCCATAAACAAGAGAGGGCTCTTCCTTAGCCATCTCAATCTCGTGTCAAAAAACCATCAGTTCCTCATTTCCTTCAGATAGGTCTATTCCAAAATAGTGTGTTCTTCTTTCCTAGAGATGATCCAAACAGACACCTCTCTCTCCTCCTCCCCCTCTTGAGTGAGATTTGATGAGTTTAGACATATTGAAGGGTTAGACTTGCATATCAACAAAACAACACGCATATAAGCAAGAAAAAAAATATGTGCATAAGCTAGAAATATAACATGAAGACAAAAAGTAATAATATTTTACCTGTTCTCTATTGATCTCCAACTAGATATGCATATTCTCTAACATCCGCACTCTTCATCCACATCCATCTGACTCTTTGGAAGCATTCAAATATGATCCATCAAATGAATCAAGATCATACCCAACCAAGTCTAAAAATGCCTTACTAACTTCTCTCGACTCATATGCTTCTTCAAGGCTGAAATCTCAATATCTAAAGAATCAAGGATCAACACAGTCGAGTCATAGTCTTCTGGATCTCCTCCACTTTAGTTTTTACTTAAAGGCCGAGATGTCTATGCACGTCTTTTGATCAACGGAGAAAAAAAAGTATATAGTTTTATGAGCTGTAACACTACATCATACTCACACATCCATAAGAAATACCTCTTTTTCTCCTCATCTCGTCGAGATGACCAATAAACTATCAAACTACATTTGACACTATATTGACGTAGGATTATCCTACTAACTGATAAAACAAATGCTTCACGACAAAGGTGACATCTAGCACTATCTCATGCCCTACTATAACTCGATGGGTCTCATCATTATACGAGCTGATAAACTAAATGCAAGAAGATATATGAAAAACCAACAAAACTTCATACCACTAATCCAAAACTTCATATCACTCATTTATTTGAATGTCATAACACAATATTGCACAAACACTTATAGCAAAATGAAAGACAAATGAAATCAAAATACCACTTACATCTGGACGAGGAAAGTCGAAGGAAAAGATGACCAATAACTCTAAACGGATTAATTCTTCTATCTCGTATAAAGCATTCTCCACCTAATCTTTCTGTACTCAACACCATTTAAGTTGAAATATTTCATCCTCTTGGGTGATAAATCGGAACAATGAAGATCCTTCTCTTACTTTCTCATGAGCTAAATACACCCAATACTTAGTAACATAATATCTTCATCTATAAAAATACATAAAACAAATATTTAAGTCAAGGCCATGGAAGAAACACTATGTTTTGCTGAGCATGCAAACGAAACATTTGTTTCATCCATAGAAACTAAAAGTAATGAACGAAACACTATGTTTCACTTTACAATGTGAGCGAAATATATGATTCATTCTATAATGTGAGCAAAACATAATGTTTCACATCCGAGGCAATTCATAATGGACGAAACAACAATGTTTCGTCCATCTCGAATGTGAAACACCATGTTTCGCATCCGAGGTATTTTACAATGGGTAAAACATGATGTTTCACTCAATCTTGGATGTGAAACATCATGTTTCGTCCACATGTGCTCTCTGGACAGAGTACAATGAGCAAAAAATCACCAAGCAAGACTCGTGAAACATATGTTTCATCCATTGTAGGACAAAACATCATGTTTCGCTAACGTGAGCGAATTATTATATTTCACCCATTGTGGACAGTTTCACCACTGTGAGCGAAATAAAAAGTTTCGTCTTACACATAGTGGGCGAAGCACTATGTTTCATCCACGTCATGACACCATCATGATGATGATGGTGTCATGCGTCGCTCATATTGCTACATGGTGGACGATTCACGTTGAATTGCTCATATTCGTGTGCAATTCATCATGTTTTGCATAAACCTTAGGGTGAAACATAGTGTTCCACTCTATCTTAATGCATCGAAACGTGTTTCGTCTTATCCTCCAGAAAACAAACAGCGATATATACTATCATTCATACACAATTTCATTCCAACAAACAAACAAAGATCTACAACACATTCATCAATCAATTCATTGACACATTCATCTATCTAATCAAGTTCACTCACGTGCATCCACACTCAACCTTGCATTGCTCCGAGCTCCTTTCCTTCCTCCTCCACCACCACCTCTGGATGATCTAGCTTCTTTTGCTCCTCTGCATCTCACTCCTTAAACCTCTAATCTTCATTACATCGATTTAAAAAATCGTACAAAATCTCAATCATTATCACAAATTCAAACAGCGATCCCCATTCCACACTCCTCAATCCATCTCTCATCTCTTGACCCTCACTCTAAACTCATCTCTTCCTCTCCTTCTCCGCTCCTCTCTCATCTCCTCCTTCTCTCTTCTCTCCTTTCTTGTCCTCTCCTCCTCCTCTCTCTTTCTCTCTCTCTCTAGACCCCTCCTCTCTCTTGATCCATGTGTTTTTGCACTAAGTTATTTAAAATAACAATTAATCAAGTACCTTTTTGTCTACACAAGTCTCACAATCACATAGAGTGTAAACAAGATACACCATATACAACCACCACATGAATGTGAACTCTTTGAAAGCTTTTATATTCAAAATCAAATTTCTAGTTACATAGAACCAATGAAACAGAAATCAATTTTGATTTCATCTATATCTTTCCCAGCTATAATCATCTCTATGTATAAAGTCTTCTTTATTTTATTCACTTCTTGTTTCTCTGAGGATTCACGACACTTTCTCTTCTAGTCCAAAGAGGCTAATATATAATCTAAAAATACTTTATGTACTCCAATTTTTCTTTGAAACTATTCTCGTATGCAAAGAGAACTGAAGTTCTTCTCCTAGAACTATGCGCTTCACTACTTCAAGCTTATTTAGAAGTCAGTTTCATCTCTCGATCTTGCTCTGAGATGTTATTTTCAGTATTATTTTGCTCTATTGTATCGTCTCCAACACCTTCCTCATCTTCTTCGTCATCTTCAATATCCGGTTCAACCTCTGATACGTCATGGGATGCATGATGTAAAAAAACTTCATAAGAAATCTCCAATTGTTGATATGACATCGATTGTTGATAATCACACTATAAATCATCTATGTGTTCATCGTCATCCAAACGAATGATAAGATAAGAATAGTCTGATCCATCTTCATCATCATCTAAATCCAATGAAGATACAGCAAGAGGGTCGATGTTAGTTCTATTTCCAAACACAACATTCATACGATCAAAATGTAGAAAGAGCATTCAACTTCTCTTCGAAAGTAATACCGTTCATCATATTTGTCTCTGTTACACCTCCGCCGATACTATCTTTTAACTCTCACGCCTTCTTATACATATCGAGTATCAAACCATACATTTTTTCAGTTCTTCATTGGTGACTATAAGAAATCCGTCTAGTCCTGAAATCCGTGACGTCATGATATTGAAAGTAGTGGCTTTTGTCAACATCTTCCCGCACCTATCTTAGTTTTCCTACCAGCTCCATGTAACGATGCAAAATTTTATGGACCTTCCAAATAACTGACCCTTTTATCATAACTTGAAGCATTCAAACAGATTCTTCTCTTCTTAGAACTATTGATTGCTTTCAGATCTATGTTCATGAACATTGTTCTCTCGCTCAAAAGACTACGATCATTGCGACTTTCTCATCTATCTACTTCTGATTCACATCTGTCGTTCTCGATAACCAGATCTATCTCAGAACTACAAAATGTAGATGTCGATGTCATGTCTATGACCTAAATGAATAATCCTCCCGCCAATTTCAAAATCACTCCATTGCAATGAAAATTCAGTGTGGTGCACAAAATCTAGGTGGAGCATTCATATCGACAACAGAAATCATTATCTATAGTAACAATTTCTAAGCATCATAATTCAAAAAAGTTACGGTCAAGTTTGTAATCCCTCTCTAAAAGTCGCAAGTGTGGATCCAGTATCAACACAAATCTAGCCGTAGAACTTTCATCCAACAGCCATAACAAAATTATGGACTTTATTCCTCTGGCCGTAAGAGAATCTTTCTTTGTAGCTTTGATACACCTTATTAGATTGTTCAAGATAGGACTGAATTGAATTACAACCAACTTTCTTTCAAAAACTCACAAAATTGAGTCAAAACCAAACAAACAACTTAACTAAGTTACATCTTAAACCATTTTCATAAACTTGAAATCAAACTGAAATATCTTTAATTAGAATTGTAACCAAACTAATTTATTCGAAACTGAATTATTTTAAAATATAGTTAAAGTACAATATTTTGTGCATAAAATCTAGAAAGGTTTTGGATGAGATTTCATTAGAATTGTAACCAAACTAATTTATTTGAAACTGAATTATTTTAAAATATAGTTAAATTACAATCTTTTGTGCATAAAATCTAGAAAGTTTTTGGATGACTATCTCTAATCATGCCGTTGCATACAAAAGGAATAGAATCCTTGACCGATTCTTCGGTTGTTGATATGGCTCGCGTCATAGTTAGATCTAAGTGTCGCTCTCACGTCTATAATCGTACATAGGCGATACTACACGATAATGTTTTATTTCTAGATCGCATCTCTTATGGACCCTTAATTCAAACTTTTTCAGTGGCAAGTTTGTCGTATGGGTTTAATCAAGAGTCAGACCACGAGACAACAGAACATATCACCGCCAAAATTCAGAAGAATTTCAACACGCACTCTAAGAATAGGTTCACATCGTCGAACCTATTGATATTGAGCTTCCTCCATTCCTGTTAGTTGGAAATGCATATTTGTTGTATGGAACAATCGGATTGCAAAACATTGTGAATAAAATCTACTCTTATTTTTTGGTCAAAAGTCAACTAACATGCTACACGTATTAATCTACTGTTATCTTACTTAGATATTATATCTACGATTCATAATCATTTGATATTTATAAGTCATTTCGGTCAATATCTCATCAATTCTTGCCTCCTTGTTCTTGTAAATTTATTATCTAATTCTTTCGTTAGGAAATGTTAGATAATAAATTTATGTTTAGTTTAAATTAAATGTATTTCTCAGCAGTCTCTGAAGTATATCTTTCCGTGTTCTCTTTATGGGTTATGTTCGGATCGCCTTGTAACCCTATACGATTAATATTTATTTTATTTATTTTATTTATTTTATAATATGATATTATTTGATATGATACTTTTCAATATTTCTATTTCTTTTAGAACAGAAAACGTGCAAAAGTTCCCCAGAAGTTAATGTTGCATGCATTTGCACGCTTGTGTATGCAGGTAATATTACGTGGGACTTACTGAACTGGGCACTGTAATAATTTCGCTGCCGCCACAAGGAGGAGATAGAACTTGGCGGATGGGGTGAGTCAGGGCCGGCGGAGGGGAAAAGAGTAGCTGAAAAGGGCGAAAGTAAAGTCCGGCCTCTGAACTCTTAGATTAGCGGCAGGAAGGACGCAAGTAGGAAGAAATGCTCCTTCTGAACTGCGTCCTCAAGTTGGATGACCGTTTGGTTGAGAAACGGGGAAGAGAGGGAGAAGTGGAGGAGAGTTGAGAGATGGGTGAGCTTAGGGAAAAGAGTCAAACCAGAACTGAGAAGAGAGGCGGACGGGCGTTCATCCATGAGCATGAACGTCCGCCGATGGAGCAGGTGATGAAAGCTGCAGCCGCGCAGGTCCTCCGTAGGGACGGAGGTGACTTGCGAAAAAGACGCACAGAGTAGAAGAGGAAGGCATTTCTTCTTGTGTGGCTCCTCCTGTCTCAGTTTTTCCTCCTTTTTTTTCCCTCTTGCGCTCTCTCCTCTCTCGCTCGCTCGCTCTGTGTGTGTGGGTTTCAGTCTCTCGCTTTCCTCGAGGTGACGAGGAAGCTGAAGGCCAAAGCCAAGATAGTTTGACTGGTCTTTCGTCTGTCGGTGGTCGCTTTGTTGTTGACAGACAAGAGAAAGCATGGACGAGCGCGTGCGAGCACATCTTTTCCTCCTGTGTTTGGAGGAAAGCGGGAGAACCGATTCCCGAGGAAGATGGTGAAGTGAGTGAGACGAGAAGAGCAGCGGAGGGAATGAATGAGCGAGAGAGTGAATGAAGGGGAATTGATCATGATGGAGAGCGAGCAAAGCAGGTGGTGCAGGTAACGGAAGGTCTTGTCGTCTGATGTTAAGGACAGACGCGCGCGCAGCGCATAATGAGGGAGAGCACAAGAAGCATGGCTGCAGCTGCTGCTGTTAAGCATGAAGAACCAGCCGATACGAGTTGCCTCGATTTTATATCCCTGCCAATTATCCGGCTGGATGAATTCGACCAGGACGAGCTTCGGCTCTTGGCTCAGTATTCTGGCGACTTCCCGGACGCCAGATTCCAGAATATTGTGATTCCCAAGATAGATAGGCGGATTTTTAATGAGAGTGCTGGCAGTCGCAGGCAGACTTATGGCAAGTGTTTTGCTAGCAGGCACTGGAACACGGTACCTGATAATGCCGATGATACAGCAAACGAAGAAGATTCGGAGCCTGCTAGGAGCCGGAGCAGGGGTCGTCTTCGCAAAGAGCAAAAGCAGCAGCGGAAGGTTAGTGTTGCTGAGAAGACCAGGAGTGCCAAGGCTGTGGCAAGGGTCATTGTAGAGAGAAAAGGAAGGCTCCGTTTCAGAGATACGGCCAACCAAGTTCGGAGTGAGGCGCGGGGTCAAAGCAGTACAGGCAGGAAAGTATCTTGGATCCGTATGAGGAGGCCTCCTTCGGCTGCATCAGACAGTAGTGATGAATCCGAGTGGACTGATTTGGCAGAGAAAGGTGCCAAGGCAACAGGTAGCGTGAAAAGGGGTAGACCAAAGAAGTTAGCTTCTAACGAAGTTTCTAGTGAGGGCCTTCAGCCGAATGGTTCGATCGATAATTCTAGGAAGAAACAAAAGCAAGAAATCGCCAGTCGAGTAGAAGAGGAATATGAAGAAGAGTTGGGTAGAAGGAAGCGAAAGAGACGAACCAGCGCAAATTATTCCGTTGGTTCCGAAGTCGTTGAGGATAGAGGAAGTAAGCGACGAGGTGCTATCCTTGGTCGGCATGGCGAAATTGACCAGAAGGACGAAGAAGGTAGAACGTATTTCGGGGAAGAAGAGCTGATGGAGACACTTAAGAAAATGGAAGGGAAGTGGTCATCGAGCCAAATGAAACGGAAGATAATCGACGCTACAGGCTTCCCGAAGGGTTGGACTGTGTTGGTTGGACTACGGCATACGAAGGATGGGCGCGCTTATTTTGACTATCGAGAATGGAGAAGGTCGGTTTTTGCCCCCTCGTATAATCACAAGGGCAAAAAGGTCATTGATCCGTTCGTATCATGGCTTTCGCTTTAAGTTTTTCCGGGAACATAGATGAGGAGCAGGAGAATCAAATCAGTTTCAATTGTTTTAGGATGTCTACCCGCCGTTTCTTCCAACAGTGGCTCCAGGTTTTTCGATGTGGAAGGTGCATCGTAAATTAAGAATAGGCGAGCACAGCACTAACTCTTTCCTTGTTGTTAAAATGGATGGTCTTTGTTAGTCCGGAGGGTAGAATATGGACTTCGTACAGAGAAGCGGCTGCGTATCTCATATCCACAGTTGGGAAGGATCCTTGCTTCAAGGGATTGCCACTTCCCTCGGCTGGTCAGGAAGATGATTGTGAGCCGAAGGCGCTGATCGTGGATGGAGCTAGCCATGAGGCTGTGTATTCTGATCGTGACGAGGCTTTCAACAACGGCAGCTCCCTCGCAGCACTCTTAATTACTCAAGATGGTCAACTTTTCTTTGAGACGCAGACGGCAGGAGACCTACAGTCCGTGGAGCGCAGTCTCGAGGAAGACCTACAGGATTTGGAGCGCGGAGCTTGTGAGGCTAGCATTGGCAGCCTGCAATCAGGAGATCATGTAGATAAGTTCCTCAGAGTCTCCTGCCAATCAGATGATGTCGGGATCGGCACACAGGCTTTCGGTGGGCAGGTAACGATCAAGATGGATCCTTCCTGTGGGGCATATGGGGAAGGTAGTAGAAACCCTTTGGACTCTGACGGGAACCTGAAAAACTGCCAGTCTGATTGTGAAATCCAAGATCTGGTTGTCGATAGCGTGCACGGCAGTGAGACAAAGCCGGAAGAATGTCAGTCAGCTCAAGAGGTTGATGGTAGTAAAACCCAAATGGATGGCGATACTCTTAAAACCGAGCCGGATGGTAGAGGCAACTCTAAACATCTGAACATTGTTGGTGCAGCTTCCTGCTGCATACAAACTCTCGACCTTGAGCGCGGGCACATCTGTCATCTGTGTGACATGAGTTTCCCAACCTCGCTAAAACTGCGCAGGCACTTGAGGAGATCAAAGCATTTGAAATTTTTGAGCTGTGACGTTTGTGGGAAAAAATTCACTTCCATAACCCTTCTGTTGGGCCATCGTTTGAAGATGGGTCATCCGCGCACTTCCAAAGGAAACCTGAATCTCTCCCCTTTACCAATTGAAGTCTCGGATTTGGTGGCAAAAGCGAGCCAATCTGATATGTCTAATATTGTCCTAGGTCTACTGTCTGACGTCGATAGATCTGATGGAGGATGGGACGCAGACCAACCTTCTGTTCTCAAGCAGTCAACTAACAGGCCGTTTGAAACAGCCGGAGGAGCAGTAAAAGTTGTCCCACCTGTGCTGGAGAGTGTCAAGGGGGAAGTAGGAGAAGTCGCTCCAGTTCAGATGCCAGATGTTGTTTACGAGTGCCAGACTTGCCATAAGATTTTCCATCATCAATCCAAGTTTTGGGGCCATATGAGCGTCCACTCGAGTAAGAAGGGAGGGGTGGGACTTGCGTCCCCAAAGAGCTCCAAAGGTCCCAGGACCCTACCAGTTCCAGATGGTGTGTATGAGTGCCACATTTGTCATAAGATTTTCCATCACCAGTCCAAGTATTGGGGCCATTTGAGCATCCACTCGAATAAGAGAAAGAAAGCTCCAACATCCAGTACCCTACTTGACCCTGAGTCTGAAAGGCTTGGTAGCAGGACGGTGGAGGAGCCGAAGCCCAGTGTGAGGGAGCTAGTTAGTGGCAGCAACGGAGTTGAAGTCAATCACACTGCATGTGTCAAGCAGCATGTTACAGACAGTGTGTTTTGGAAGTTGCTGGACGACTCTATACCACCAGAAGGGGCCAATCATGAACCAGTTCTATATCGGGAAGAAGCAACCATCAGACCTCTTGCCCCGTGTACGAAAGAAGAGGTACTTAGCCCAAGAAGGCCCTTCTTTGTCAGATAGGGTCACCAATAATTCTGATGTACTGCGTGTTGGTCTCTATCTAACTCCTAGCTTTGATGTAGTAAAATCTGAACCGTTTCCATCAACGAATGTAGTATTAGGAGTCACTCTTGATCAGCACAACACAACACGTTGTTCGAGGGTAGTAATCACTAACTTGAGAGACCACTTCAAAGTCCGCGGGTACTGGGTTAAGTTTAAACCACCATCTCCCAACCGTAGTTCCATCATATTAACAGATAACAGGTCTTCAAATTGTTTACAACCTAACAGCAAAGTGGGCTAGATGTGGCGTTTGTTATAGTGTGCTTGTCTGTGTAGATTCTGTGGACAGTTTAAAAGGTGCGTGGTTTAGGTAGTCTGCAGTTCGCTTTCAAACCTTTCTTCCGATCAGAGTAGCCTTCTGTATGCTCATTGAAGATGAGCTAGTTTTTAGAGTGGTGACCATTCACTGCCTTGTCTATGTATAGGGGGTACAGGACACCCCACCTCTATTGCAAGCAGACGCTCTTGATTACTTTGAGAGAGATTCCCTTCTTGCCAAGCTAAAGTGAGGCCTACGGAGAATTGCGTCTGCTCCTCTCTCTTCTATTGGCAGAAATTGGATATGCTAAGATGATAACACTAGCACAGCACAACATGCTCGAAGTGAACTACTCTTTGGTGTTGCATAGATAAGGCGTACGTTGGCCTTCAGCTAATGAATCAGCGTGCAATCATGCTGTCGTCCCTGCAGTACCCCGTTATCTTTTTAGAGGATACACGAGGACACCTTAGTCTATAGTAGCACTTAAAGAAGCACCGGTGTATATGGAGCTTGAATAGCTTCTGGCTTGTATGTTCCCAGTTCGGTAGAACTTCTTGTTCTCCGAGTCCTGCACCTGTCGTCCAGGTTGGGAGTGCTTATCAACAGCAATGCGTGTCATTACCGTAATAGCCTACCTGGGTAGAGTAAGAGAGGTTAATGATGCCAAGGGTGTTGGATACTCGTTTAAGAGCTGAATTTCAAGGTAACAGTTGCTTGGCATTTGATTGCTCGGTTTTGGAACAGCAACAAGTTATCTGCTTGAGATGGAGATGTGTTGGGCCTGTGACCAGCCTGCTTCGTTCTTTTGCAGGCCGCAAACAATGAGGGCAATCTTGGCTTCCGAGCCCCTTTGGATGTGAACTTCGGACCTACTTCCGGTTTGCTACAAGTCAAATCCTCTTCGTCTGTCCTTTCGATCCATTCAGATTCTCTATTCGGTCACGGTCTATTAGAACAAAAGGTAGGGGAAGCCCAGAAGATTATCAGTGATGTGTCTGCTGGTATAGAAACCATATGGAAACAGCTTAGTGAAAAACCACCATCCATCGACGTCGGGAATGACGCATGTCCCGTATGCCGTAAAGATGATGATCAACCAAGGCACCTTATATGCGATTGGTGTGAAAAGGAGTTTCATCAAGGTTGTCTAAGTCCAGTTTTGCATGAAGTTCCTCTTGATTGGATATGTCCCTTTTGTCGAGCTAGGGGTACGCAGACGTTCTAGTTATCAAACGGTGGTGGGCAACAATGAAGTGTTAATCCAGGGGAAGAGAAATATTATAGGCACCAGTCACACATCCAAATATGGACTTGTGTATTACCAAGGGTAGCAAGGGTTTGCAGTTTTGCTTCCAGTACTTGGTCTAGGTCCTGTCAGAAGCTGTTAGGATACAATGACGGACGGTTAGAAGTTTTGTTTCATATAATCACCTCATTGGTGAGTTCTGTACATAGATAGTAGGATAGGTGTCCAAAATGATTCACTTCCTCGTGAAGTGCTGATAAGCTGTTGTAGTCCGTGATAGTTGAAGCAGAGCGGAGGCAAGAATGGGAAGGCAAAGTTCTGCTCAAAACCATGTCGGAGAGGGCGATAGGCGTGTAGGGTTCCACGAGAAAGGTTTCTTAAATTGGATTTTGGAATCCAATTTTTTGGACGTTGTCGAATTTTCAGATAAGTGTCCCTCTTGTGAATGTCAGTCCCATCAGCATTCCAGAAATTGATTTGGGTCTGAGGGATACAGAACGGGGTTTCTCAAGAGTTCCCTAAGTTGCACACTTGGAGCGCAGATGTACGTGAGCCGAACCTTGTGATTTGGCAACTTTGAAGTTGGATCTTTTCAGTGCAACCGCTAACGCAGGGGTATGTTTGACTACTAGGGATTGTGACACTCACTTTCAGAAACTGTAGACCGGAGTGTACAACCGATCCAATTCATAGAGAGGTTTCACGAGGAGAGGTAGAAGTCTGTTCCTTACTTAAAAGTGGTTGGCTGGGGAATCGTATTTGATGATCATGCATACGAGTACACTCTTAGCACTGGATTGCAGGTTGCTTGGTAGAGTGTAATGTTTTGTGTGCCAACAAGATCATCAATGAAGCTTATCATATCCACTATGTCGTAACTAATTATGTGATTTAAGGGGTGAGCCGTTGAAACGATATAGAAATTGGTTATCCGTACGGTTTGAGCGATACTTGACCTCTGATGACTTGACTAAAGTGCTGTCCGACTTAACAAGCTTAACAAGCGGGACGAGGAATAGTTTAAATAGTATGCCCTCAACCTTATGCATTCTCAGTGTCACGAATCGTGTCGTTTACTACCACGAGGTTTCCATTTTGGTATTAGTCTCCCTTCGTCGTTCTGGACGTTTGCTTCCATCAATTAGGTTAAATATTGGGTGGGGCTCCATCATCAATTCCTAAGCTCCATCATCAATTCCTCCCCGCTAGTCTTAGCAGTTCTGGATGGAGTATTATTTCTTTCTCATCTACGGTTTCCTTGAGCAAAACCGTAGCGGAAAGCGGGAGTGTTGTTTTAGAGTCTCCGTAGGATCTTGTTTCAAAACTGTGGTGCTCCGAATTTCTCTGATCGTAAAATCAAAGGATGAGCAGGCAACGTGAGGGATATCCCAGGCACATTCGGGGATAACAGGGCCACTCAAAACTTGTCCTATGATGAAATTTACAAGGTTCATAAGACAAACGTAAATTGTCAGGTATTGCAGAATGAGTACTAATTTGATTTATCTTTTTTAACGATATTTAAGAGATGCCGTTTACAAGCAAGTAGTAGTTAAGCGAGACCTATAGATTTTTTACATGTCGATTATCTTAAGGATCACCTTTTTGGAGGTGGTACGCAAGTAGTAGAAACCTCTAAAAGCTTTTACGGGAGTTGCGGCATTTCCGCTCTGAGTGGCCCTGTTATGTAGTGGACCAATTTTGCTCCACTCTCATGTCCTTGTCTTTCTTAAGTGTACAGCCCGTCAAGCAACGCTATAACAGATTGGCTCGCTTCGAAGAGTCAGCTGACATATTTCTGGCACTGAGGAAATTACGTGGGAAATCGAATCAATAAGATAAATTGGAGAACCGGACAGGGAAGAATTTCACCTGGTAACAGAAACCCTTAAGAAATGTACAATGGTTATGGAGGTTGGAGGTGTTTGACAGGCAAGAGAAAAGGTAAAAAGCTGATTAGGATAATAATGGGTGGTGATACTTTGTCTTCTACTTTAGTCTGAAAAGAACTGGGAAATGAGGGAGTCTAGATTCAGCAGTCTCCTGCTACATTGAAAATTATATTAAAAATGGTAAATGTTATTATTTGTCCATGGGAGTCCACCACAGCTAAGATTGTTCATGGGAGTCCACCACAGCAAGACTCTGACAAGAAGTTTTATTAAACCAATCAGTAAAATATATTTAATTTAATATTATTTTTTGAAGATTGTAAGGTAAATCACTTGAGACATCGATGTTCGATAAATATTTCATTTACAAGTTTTTTTTATATCATTTTTTTATATCATTCCAATCATTCTCAAATGAATTTCAAATAAATCTTAATATAGTGTTGTAACATTATTATTCAAGTTTCCAAGATGTGTTATTTATTATTACATTTAAATTATATTAAATTATATTTATTTAATGTTACTCATATTAAAAATTGAACATGTTTTTTATCTTTAACCTTTGAACCTAACTGAGTCACATTTTTGAAAGTTTCAGTGATCTTAGAGGTTCATTTATTTTTAACATTAAGTTTAATGATTATTATTTATCAGAATTATATCGGTCCAATTTCATTGATTTTTTTTAGAGTTTTCGCAGTACTTTTTGAAGATGATGTCTTGCATAACAATATCAGATTGTGCGAAAATATTCTACCGTTATATGCTCATTAAACAAAAGAGAATTATCAATCATTACATATTATCATAATAATATGTAATGGTCTTCAGTTTTTCACCTCACACGAAATAGTGTTATATACACATTACTTCAGTAATGGTATTCAAATTATTATATTTAGTTGTTCCTGTAGATGGTGTACATAAATGTTTTTGGATTTCAATAACTAAAAGTAAGACTATTATCAAGATCACCCGCGGAATGAGAAGTCCAAGGTAAAAGATGTTGTCGTTTCTGTCCGAGGTTTGGTATGTGAGCAATCATAACTGTGAGTAGCGATTGCAACAAAATCATTGTTAGGTAAATTTAGTGAACTATAGTAGTTGACTCACTAGCACTAGTTGGATAGTGACAGGTTAGTAACTAACGTTAACAAGAGAACTGTAAACGACTTAATGATCATGAGAGTTCGGGTGTTGCGGATCTTAACTTTTGATTTTTGTGAACTCTCAAAGTTCTTAGTATACTGTTTAGACAAAATACATTTGAGCAAATGATTCATCATTCTCGGATGATCTTGTGTATGAAATAAGAGATAAATATTGGTTTAGTTATACGTGATTCGTGTGGTTTTTTAGTGATTTTTTAGTGATTTTTTACATTGCATTTTGATTCAATAATCATAAATTGCATTGAGAAATGTAATGTAATATATGTTATATTGTTCTTTAAAAATTATGATTTATTGTAGAGAATGAATTGCTATTCACTGTGGATTTGTAACTGAAATTGCCATGTGTGACGAGTGGCATATTTGATTTATGATGTTTATATATTTATCTCTAACACGTTCACATTGGATTGTTATTATTGATGTTATTTGTTGTGTATAGTCAATTTCATTATATATTTATTTCCAGTCGTAATATATCATATATTGTTATTATATTCTGATTGTAAATACTTTTTTTCTTCACATAAGAGTGATTGTATGGAGAGCGTTGTCGATCAGAGATTGTGATCTATCATTTAGATTTTAATTGCTTTTTAACCTCCAAAAATAATGTTCCATTTATGATTGTTTAGTGTTAAGCAACCCAAGTCGAATCATTGTTCAACCAAAGAGCATCGTGAGTGTTTTGCACAATCATTTTCATCACGAAAGTGATTTCAGCGCAACAATCACTAACCTACAGGTTCATGATTTTCGTTCTGAATTGTCATTGTTGATTTGTCATTGCAATGTTGATTCTGTTGTAAATGTTCGTCATATTGTTACATTTGTTGCTCTTGCTGGTCGTTTGCTGTTTTGTTTGTTGTGTTGCTAATCACCATTAGATCATTGCATTTGTTAGTTCTTGATGCTCACTAAATCGTTTCATTAGCTATCTGCTCGTCATTAACTCGCTGCTTGAAAGATTGTTGATGTGCTAGTGATTTTTGTTCTGGATTCACATGTGCAAAAACTGGTGATAATGGTGATGCAAACTACCTCCTTTCGATTCCACATTGTTCATTAGATGAACAACGATTCAACTTAGATTATGACCACAAAGCGATCTTAAGTGGACCACTACTCTTATGAAGTTAAAGATGAGTAATTTTGGTTCCTGATAGATCGCTGATCAAAGATCCGTGGAGAACTGCTCTTACATAAAAATAAAAATAAACAATTCTAACCGTAGTTAAAAAAACAATCTGAAACAATATCATTTTTCGATATGTTTAACTATTCTGTTGTTCTTTGTGCTGCTCATTGTTAGATTGTTGTTACTTGTTAAATGACTTCATTCGCTCGTTATTCCTCGTTGGTTCATTGTCTGGTGTGTTTCATAGCTTGTTGATAATAATCACTAAAATTCAAATTTGTAAGTTAGTATATCATCTTCATTATGTTGGATTATTCTTGTATCATTTAAGCTCTCATCCTCTCTTAATATCGCATGATAGATCCATTCCTTGTTAATTACAATTATCCAAACTCTCTTCCGGAGCACAAGATGTCTCTTGGGCATTGAGTCAAAAAATACTTTCGATCTCAAATGTGTAATGGGTGGATACTAACCACCACTGGATTGTTAATTTCTGAGAATTTTGGACTTTCAAACTTGTAGTTATTTGTAGTTCAATTAAAGTTACATTTATTGCATATAGTGTAAGAGCAAAACATTGTCATGGAAATCATACTCTAAAAAACTACTATGAGAAATGAGTATGAGAGTAAATGCATCTTCTCTTTGGCAATGCTTTTTGAGTGAGAGAATTTAAGTATTGATGATAAATTTAGATTTGTATTTCTTATTGAGAAATTGACAAAGTTGTGACGTTGTTGTCAGATTTCACTATACTCTAAACATCATTGTGCTTCTTCACAGTGACATGTTATTGTTCTTCTTCAACTCAATACATATATCCAATCATGATAATTTTCACACAGAAGCATGCAAAACATATGATAACATTCTATCATACCATGGTTCTCATGAAATCATAGGATCTAGAAAAAAAGTGGTTATATTTATCGTGAAGCATGAGATTTTGATCCGAAAATGATCCGACGGTGCAAATGATCACAACAAAGTTGTCTCTATATCTCCGAAAGCATTAAACGTACATGTGTAAGTTAGTTCTTACCTTCTATGATAAATTCAGCAAAGAATCAACTCAAGAGTAGATGCTAATCAGTAACAAAAAAGTTAACTCATTGTGAAAATGAATCCGTGTGGAGTCCATAATAACCCTGAATAAGAATAAATTAAAATAGCAAAACTTGTAACCATTTATTTGTTTCAAAGACATCACATGTCTCTAGATCACTAAGTAATTTTATTCTAGATATAAAAAACTATAAAGACTTAAGTTTGAACATAATGTCCACGACAAATCATTAATATTTAAATCGTTCTCAAGATATAAGAAAAATAATAGCATCTCACAACAACCAAATATGTGTTTGTAATTTCTTTCTCCTCAATCCATGATCACAAGTGAATCACGTAATATCATATTATCATCTCATGTTAACAATTATAATTAAAAAGATATTGAATTCAATGAACCCTATGAAGCAACATCCATCATTTGTCACAAGAAAAAAAGAAAAGATATATCAGCACTGATGAATTTCTTGCAAAAAGAAGCGTACAACACGAGCTGTCAAGCGTAATGGTTAGAGGCCCGAAGATTCAACTCGAAAGATTCTCTTAGGACTTATTAGTCGTATAATTGTTCTTCAGCTTCAAGATACTTTTCAAGACCACTTTTGTCCACATCAGTTTGGAGTTGCGACGCTCGGAAGTTGTGAGTCTGTGTCCTTCGATATTAGGGCTCTCTTGGACATCCATCCCGATTGGATTGTCTTACGACTGGACGGGGGAAAATACTTTTAATAGTATTTTCTGCGCTTTCATTTTAAGGGAGTTCATGGATGGCGGTGGATCTCTGACAAGTCTCGTTCCTTTCAGACGATCGTTCTATGATTCTTCCTCCCTTCTTTATTACCAGCACGGTCCTTCGATAGAGGAGGTTACTGTCATCAGCTCCGATGTAGGTACTCGTCAAGGAGATCTTTTGGGTGGACCCCTCTTTGCCTTAGCTCACTATAGAGCTCTCTTGATCATCGTCTTGGCTGCTCCATGTTGTATTTTTCCATATGTAGCTGATGAAACGCATATCGTAGCTCCAGTGGACCAAGTCTGTGATGGCTTTGATCACCTCGTCTCTCAATTGACTTTGATAGCGTTGAGAGTGAAGATGTCAGAGTGCAAGGCTTGGTCTCTCGTAGGTATACCGTCGGATGTCCAACTCCAAGAAGAATTTGTTACACCTAGAGATGGTTTATGTATCTTTGGTGTATCGGTGAGAACAGAGTATTTCATCTCCCGGTTCTTAGATGTTGTCTTAGCAGATGACGTTTTGTATATCGAGGATCTTTCTATGTTAGAAGATCCACATGTTGCCTTTGATATCCTTTCTTCTTTTATTGCACGTCGTCTTGGTTACTTACTCCGCATAGTACCTCCATCTTCTATCTTCGTTTCGCGCCTTAGAGAGTTTGATAGAAAGATCATGAAGGGTTTTTGTGACATAGTAGGTCCGAGGACCTTTGACTGTGTGGTAAGATCTCTCGCACATAGACACACGTCTTTGTCGATATCATGTGGTGGGGTGGGTTTATTATCCATGGAGGAGACTACTGCGACAGTCTTTTGGATAATTAGACCCTCTCAGCACCTTGACTCAGTTGTCGTTTCCTCGTGCGAGATAGACCTATTCTGGAGAGCTATGTGACAGAAGTGAAGGATGGTTCTTATCTACTACAAATGTGTCTTCGTGGGACAAGAGATAGTTTGACTCTTGAGACACGTGAGACACATCCTCGATTCGATATCCTAGCTATCGATAGATCTCATGGACTACAGCCCTCTCTAACGAAACACCAGTTCCAGCATGTTCGTCATGTGCTCTTAGTAGATCTTTCATCTCACGGGATACTAGAGCTCGACTCCGCTCTTGGGTGCAAGGGTGCAGGCTCTTGGTTCATAGCTCAACCTTGCATTAGAGCGTTCCAACTCGCACCGATTATCTTTTCTACAGCGATGAGGTTCTGCCTAGGTTTGGTCCAACCTGTTGCTTCGGCACCATCCACCTACGAGAGTGCAGTGTGGTGTTGTGATACGGCTCTTGTGTGAAATACTCATAGAACTTAAGATATGTTTCTTTTCTATGTTACGTGAACTTTATCACGTAACTAACCGGATGGTGTGATGAGTGTCACGTCGTGATAATCTATCTCGTGATCTCACAGTAGTGAAACGTGCCAAATCAGCAATTTGTGCGCGTTCACTTCAATGGTCTTTTTCGTCGAATTTGGGTATAAAAATGATGAGTAGAGGGTTCATAAGACATTCTATCTTAGTGGATGATTCGTGAGGATTTCTCGCTGGTCTGCATGGAGGAATGAAGAATTGCGAGAGTGGTGATTATGGACAAAAGTCTGATATCGGTTCTAGATCTTCTTTTGTCTGTTTCATATCAAGCTCCATTGCATCCACTGCGATCACTTTTGACATTGATTAGTTGCGTATTTTGACGATGAATTCATGAGGAATGTGATGGACTTATAGCTTTCAGTGATTCTTCCAGTTGTTTCATCCAGAGAGACTTGAGATCTGACAGTGGAACTGAAGAATGGATCTCAACTACCCGGTCAATGTTCCTTTCAACGTCTGGGTCGATTTCGGTGTCACTGTAGACCAAAGATCAATCATGAGGTATGGATCATGAGGAACTTTGGAGAAGAGTATTTCAACCGAGTGATAGTCCACAATTCTTTTTGTCGTATCTTTCATTGTCGATCGTTTTCAGGTTATAATATTGACTTTGTATTAGTGCGACTCAATTGTTCCGTTCTGGTTGAGCGCTTCTGTGTAGTTACGATCCGCAGAGAATCCTTCACATGTCTTAAGGATTTTCTGATTTCTTCTAGTCTTATTGATGTTTAGTGTTTCTTTGAGTGTAAAAAATTGTTCTAGAGGAAAAAGTTGGGTGAAGAAAAGACAAAAATCAAAGCTCTTTTTGCTCTCATTAGTCTAATTTTAGACCAATGGTGTTCTTGCTACTCCTCGTGATGTTTTATGTGATATTTGAGATACTTCGGAAGACCATTCGCACGAGGAAGGATATGGTTTGAAAGCCCTCGACCAGGACTACAATCTGGGTTGAAGAATCGATCAATTTCATGAAAGATTGAGGGCGTTATGATCAATTGAGTGGAGAGGGGTGTAATTCGTGCCCACTGCATTATTTTGGGTTGTTTCGAGAGACTTTGAGGAGTTTTAGGAGCTGTCATTTGGGTTGGAGAGCTGACGACAGGCTGGTCGTTTTGATATCAATTTCAGCCGGTTCTTGATCGATTTGGATTATGAACCGATCGATTGAAGTTGAGAAGTGCAGACATGATGAGGTGAGTATTGCGAACTGTGACAATCATGAGAGATTGACTATTTCTCGAATTCTGGGTAGAATTTCTGAGTGAAACTTTTCAAGATTGAGTGATGTCTTATCAGTAAGAGATCTGAAAAGTTTCGTCTCAAATGATCGAATAGATTGTTCAGGGTCTTGGATTAAATGTACCTGGGTCTGTAAAGCTGATCTGGAGAACTTAGGTCTCAAAGGTTTAGAGGATTGAGGTCTCAAAGTTCAGAGAAAATTTTGTTATTATCGAGTTCTAGTTTTCGGTCACATCTATTGTGATTTTTTTGTTCATTTTGAGCAATTGGAGAGGAGTTTGTTGCTGAAACTATCTTGTCTGCACACTACTCGACATTTTGAAGGTGTGGGGTTGATTTCAGCTTTTTGCAGTGAAGGAGAACAGAACAATGATGAATCATAAGTCGCTGTTAAAGTTTTCGGAGTTGCCAAGTACCATCATCATTGGTGCTATGTTGTGAGCTGAGTAGTGTTTTGAATCATGCATACTTTATCTTGCTGAGATGTTTAGGAGACTAGGGTGTGCAACAAGTTGTATTAGGACTCTATCAAGTTTGGTTGAGCGATCCTATAGCATCTTCAGTTGTATTAGATAGAGTTGTGGCGGTCAAACTGATGGGTAGCTAGTGTCGCTGGAAAGCTATTAACTCATGATTCCAATGATATAGAGTTACTTTCAGATAGATAGTACAGAGTCACTTGTGCTAGAAGAGTAGACATAGAATATTTGGATTGAAAGATCAAGGTTTAGAGCCAATATGTTCAGCCATGTACCTCTACACAGCCATAACCAATGTATTCTTAGACCAAAAAAACACGTTATACGACAGTTGGTTAACTCGACGTGAAATGTCTAAGGTGAGAGATACGTGTGTGATTTTGCAACCATGGACGTTGAAGGGTTGTCTCATCTCATAGATGAGGCTTCTACATCTGGAGAGACATCAAAGGTGACCAAGCTTTCACGATCTGGTATGCAATTGCTTTAGACATTCACGTTGGTAATGCAACAACAACAAGTCACTGAACGAAAAGAGCTATGACTACTAAAGCCTTGCACTCTGTTGTGGGGTTGCTAGATAAGTTTGACGAGAATAACATCTCCGAATACCTAAAGTACTATTCTCGAGAGATGGAGTTGAGTAAAGTGCCAAAAAGAGAGATGGTGAGTACGTTTGAGCTTGTTGTCGTACTAGAGCTACGAGAGCATGTGAATGAGATCATCAGATCTCATGGTGCTACACGGGAAGAATTTACTCTTAAGCTAAAAGGAGAGTATTCTTTAGAGGATGCAGATCGAGTGACTAAGATGTCATTCATAGAGTGGATAAACAAATCCAAAAAAAGCTTGTTGTCACAGAGCTATTTTTTAGAGTTTGAAAGATAATTCTTTCAGTTGTCTCAATTGGGGAAGCTCACATTGGAGAACGACAATGTGGAGTTGTTTTTGCAACCACCTAACGATGAGTTACAGAGGGAGTTGGAGCTGTTTCTGGAAGATAAGATGGAAGATAATGGACTCAAAGCTGATTGGAGAAAGGTCTCTAAAGCAGTGAGTGTACTTGTCAAGCGAGAGTATCGGAGAGGGAAGGTGATGATAAGGCAAGAAGTGAGACCACCACCGATCATACTACCTCGTAGGCAACCAACAATGCATAATGTAGAAGCACTTATGGTACATGTATCGCAAGTTTCACTTCCTACTGTTCTTGTTCCTGTCCCTAGAGCTGCACCGCAAAGAAATGCGATAGACTTTGAAAGACTTGCAAATTAAGCTAGCAAGACTAGTGGAGAAAGGAGGGACACTTGAACACAAATCCACTCCAAGACAAGGATATGTGCAAAGATGTATTTGATGCGATAACATTGAACATCATTGAAAAGAGTGCAAAGATTTTGCTGATATTCTACTACAAGGAGTGATTTATTGGGGAAGATTGCCTTGAAGGAGATATGTGAAATCCTCAAGATTAAGTTGGGAAAAGAGGAATGAGGTAAGTTTTAGAGGAATATTTTGTACAACATGCTGAGACATTAGTAGAGGCTACTACTTAGGGGATTGATGTGGTGAAACATAAAGATAGTACTTTTGAGAAGCAAATAGAAGCGAATGAAGTACTGAGTCATGTTGTGACCACGAGAAAGGAAAAATGACAAGGGACTAGTTACTCAAGGTGGTCTTGATAATCAGAGGTGCTATTGGATAGAGTGATCCAATAGATACAATGTCTGTACATGTTTACTTGACCAAGAGTCAACATGAGGCTCTCATGGAGGAAAAGCGTAGGAGAGATGATGTAGGTCCTAGTGAGGAGAGAAGTACTCCTAAGAGATAGTTACGAGGAGAGAAACCTTGGCAAGACATTACACTGGTGTGAGAAGAGATTATGGAAGAAGTCTCACCATCTACTCTAGAGAAATCAAAAAGGAGTAAGAAAGATAAATTTTCTATCTACAGATATTGAAGCAGCTATAGACTTGAAGAGAGTGTTAGAAGAGAGAGTGATCAATGCGGAGATTGAGTTTACTCTACGAGAGATACTTAAAGTTGTCATGAGAGAGTTTCATGAAGTCATTATTGACACCATCAAGTGGAAGAGGTAATTGGCAGGAGAGACAACTATGATAATGCTCTAGACATAAGAATAACAGAAGAAGAGGAGCTAGAGTTAGTTGAATGTTGCACCAATCGGAAGGTTTGATTTGCTATAGATGAAGATGAGGAAGATGATAAAGTTCTCAGTCACTACACTAGGGGCATTGGGCTAGAGCTACTACGAAAACCTTGATGAATGTAGGAGATCTGGCAGATTCTATGGTTGCTCTCATGGATCATGGATTTGAGATTAACATTATGTCTAAGGATGTCTACAAGCGAGGGAAGTGATCCATCGACACAGAGTATGGTTGGATGATCCAGGTAACGAATAACACACGAGGAGAACTCTATGGAGCTTGTCTTGATGTAAGAGTGAAGGTTGGAGATATAGCTACTGAACACAACTTCTTTGTTCAAGATAGTACTTCTTTGTTCATATCTAGTCATACTCGGTCAGCATTACATTACTGTTGTAAGGATGGAGACCAAGATGTTGGATGATGGATCCGCTTATACTCGAATTAGAAGTCAAGACGATAAGAAAGCAGTGCAGTTCTTGACTGTACCCTCTAACCATGAGCACAACCGAGAGTACTTAAGGAGTGGTTCTCTACCTAGAGTCACTAAGAGTTCAAGGATTTTTTTCACAAGACCACTATAGAGCGCGAGTATAGTGGTATTGATAAACAAAAAAAATTACACTCGCTAGCGGAGAGAAATGTCTTTTGTACAAGAGTTATGAGATTGTCTGAGAGTGGGTTTGCTACACATACACGACTTGCTGACTTGTAAAAGTGGGAGCAGAAGGTTGTGCAAAAAACTGAAAAATACCTAAAAAGAGCTGTTGTGCTTGAAGAGGATGATAAGATAGAAGGTGTTTATTTGGAGTTGGGGTTGGGAGATTTCATGGATGAGCTTGTTGTGGTTGAGCAAGAAGATGAAGATCAAGTGGTGGAAGTACACTCTAGGGAACTCTATACAGCTATAGAGTCAATCTTAGATCTTTAAGTTAGAGTTGAGACTAAGTACAAAGTGATGGACAAGAAGATAAAACATGTTGCTCAATCGCTACATAGTGATTATAACCAGCAAGTCCAACAATCTTTGAAGGAGAAAAGCTTGAGAGATCTTACACGGGTTGATCACAAGTTCACACTGAAGCTACGCTCAAGGAGTTGAAGATTGGCTCTACATATTTTCTTTTACCTATGGAGGAGAATAAGTTTAGAGGGATGTTAACGAGGCATGAGAAAACTTTTGCTTTTGAAGCTTCAGAAATTGGATGTGTAGATCTTAGCATTGTGGCACCAATGATCATGCTCCTTGAGACTTGAGGTCAATTCCTGTACCTAGAGCGCATCTACCGAAACTCATAGAGCTCTTAAAAGAGAAGATGTAGATGAAGATCTTGTAACCATCATTTGCTCCATATTCTAATCGTTGATTTAAAGTACCAAAGAAGAGTGGTGCATTACGATTCATCCAAGACATGCAGCTTGTGAACCAAGTGACCACCATCAGAAATACAAGTATGGGAGTTTGTTGAAGCGTTTGCTGGAAGGACTATTTACTCTATAAGAGATCTTTACTCTGGATACGGTCAGTTTCAACTTGCTGAGCAGAGTAGAGATATCACCACCATGAAGACACCATTTGGGTTGGTCAGAATGTGCACGTTACCACAAAGAGTAATAAACTCGGTAACGCGCATGATGAATGGATGAACAAGGTTCTCTAAGAGTTCATTCCTGAGAAGATCATGTCTTTCTTGGATGATATTTCAATTAAGGGATGTGTAGAAGAGGAGAAAGATGAGACAATGAATCAGAAAGGGTGTAGAAACTTTGTTGCTGATCACATTTTAGATTGTGATAAGATTTTATCACGACTTGAAGAGATGCACTTAACACTATCAGGTGCAAAGTCTTCATTTGGAGTTCTAGAAGTTATGATTGTGGGGCACTTATGTGGATGGTTTGGACGCAAACCTGATCTTGGTAAAGTGGATGTCATACAGTAGATGAAAGATACTTGTAGCTCAACAACAGAGGTGAGAAGGTTTCTTGGAGCTTGTGTCTTCTATCATGTGTGGATGTCACATTTTGCACATGTGGCTGATCCTCTTTAATGATATGTTGAGAAGCACAAGAGGTTTGCATGAGAGGCATACTGAGACGATTCAAAGATTGAAGCAGTTGTTATCTTCTCCATCTTTACTTCGTTGTGTGAGCTATGAAACAATAAACTAATGATACTTACTGTTGATACTAGCTCGATAGTCATTGGATGGACAATAGGACAAGATGATGAAGAAGAGAATTGGTTTGCAGTCAGATTTGTAGCAAAGGTGTTGAGTGAGCGACATAAGAACTATCCTCAAGTGAAGAGAGAGTTATGGGAAATAGTTACAGCTATGAAAGTCAAAAAGGACTATTTGATTTGAGCGCAAGTAGTAGTAGAAACAGATTGTTTATCACTCTTATGTATGATCACAAATTGTAACATCTATGATATTGCTATGCTACGCTGGATTGTTTACATTAAGTCCTTAAATCCTGAGTTCAAACACATAGCGAGGAAGAACAACCTAGTAGCTGATATGTTGTCTCGTGCAAGATATGATGGGGAAGAGGAGATGGTTGAGGATACAGATGACGTTGGTAAGTTTGGGAAAAGAGGAATGAGGTAAGTTTTAGAGGAGTATTTTGCACAGCATGCTGAGGCATTAGCTGCAGTAAGTTGTATTGAGACTCTATCAAGTTTGGTTGAGCGACCCTATAGCATCTTTTGGTTGTATTAGATAGAGTTGTGACGGTCAAACTGATGGGTAGCTAACGTCACTGGAAAGCTATTAAGTCATGATTCCAATGATATAGAGTTACTTTCATATAGATAGTACAGAGTCACTTGTGCTAGAAGAGTAGACATAGAACATTTGGGTTGAATGTCAAGGTTTAAAGCCAACATGTTCAAACCACATACCTCTTCACAACCATATACCCAGTGTATTCTTAGACAGAACAACATGTTATACTACAGAGGTGTCTCGCTCGACACCTTGAGTCGATACCTTGCTTGATGTCCTCACGGTGGAGAGCATATAGCTACCCACGATATCATCAAGGACACCTTAGCACAGGAGAGCGATTACATGACATAGAGAGAGCATTGGGATGTCTTTCAGACAAGAGGATCGGTGAGAGCTGACATGTACATAATGAGAGAAGATCAGGTCTCAATGGCAGATGTGGTTGTCATCTCATCCGACACGAGACTCAATTGCGACACAGGTGATCACCCATCTCTTAGGATGGGCTGCAGGCGTGGCGGCAGCAGCGAAGGTGACCAGATATAATGGTATGCAAGTGAGACATCGCTTCATTCCATTAGCCTTGGAGATATACGGATCGACAGCTTCGGAGTTCAACATTTTTATCCGAGATTGTACCAGAGCCTACCATGAGAGGCGCCAGAGGTACCACTTTCTTTTTCTTTTTGCACTACATTTTTAGACATTGAGTTTTCATTGCTCTACAGAGAGCTTTAGCAGTAGACGATGCTACTTCATGTGCACATGTTGTATGCAAGAGTTTTGACTTACCGGTGTGTGAACTTATAGAGACAATATGCGTCCTTAGAGCTATTGATAGCGAGGCTTAGCCCCGGTGTTCTTCCTCCCTACGAGGCGGTGGTTGCTTGGTCCTTTGGGTCCTTCTTTCACTTGTAAGGTTTGATGAGGTCTTTCCATCCGTTGGCTATTCATTGCGTCGCGTGTTTAGTAATGTGTCTAATTCCGCACACAAGAGGGATTTCTGAGATTCAAAGTACCATAGTATTAGTTTAAACCGCACATGGAAACGGCGTGACGTATTTCCACTTCAAATACATATGGACAGGTAAAACGCAGGATAGAAAAATAGAAAGGTGATAGAAAGATAACACTTTTAAAATTAAAGATTTAGAAATAATTTGAAACTGAAGGATTTGCATAATGGTTAAAAACTATCATTTGGATTATGAATTAAAATCGGATGCTAACATTTCAAGCACCTAACAATCTTACGAGAGAAAAGGTTGCAGTTATAAGTGTTCCATTTCTGTTTTAACTCCCAATAAGAGATGCAAAATTGTTGAAGCGTGGTTTGAATTGTTACTATGGTAGTGCTTTTTATTTTAAATCTATTTAATATAAGAATAATCTGTTTTATTTTCAACATCTATTTGAAAATTTTACTAACTAACTAAAATAACTAAACATGTCCTTAACAGCAACCGAGCAAAAGTTCACCGAAGTTTATCTTGCATGCATATTATTTTCACCTGTTTGCTCTACTTCATGATTTTCTGTTTGAACATGTGACTGTGAATTTGCGTATCGCAATATCTTCAACATATAATAGATTTTAATTCAAATCACTTGACTTTCCTTGCACGATGAAGAATTTAGAAGATTACTTGAGCTTCTATGTTGGGACACGAACATCCCTTGCAGTTTTGTAACCCTACATGCATATACGCTTGTTCTGTTCTCATGGGTACCTCCATCTAGTCTAGCACTGTGTTTATTTCATCTCTCGGTGTTTTTATTTCTTTTGTAGAAGCAAGAAGTAGGTTAGTCCCACGAGGCAATATTTTCTTATCTCTTTCTCTTTTCACCACGGAGATTTCTGCAGCTGAATGTGATTTATGGACTCAGACCCCCTGGCAGAGGACTCTACTTCACATCACCCTCTACTACTGGCGGATGGGGCTGCCAAAAGCTAATGTTCTTTGACTAATTCATCTCCTGGTATGCAATTGTAAATTACTTTTTGGAAATTTTAGTTATAGATGAAATGAACATATATAACAGATTTGTCATGCATCATACAAAACAAAGGGTTTTTTTTTTTTTAAGATGCAACAAATTTTATTACATTTGGTAGATGGGTACAAGACCTGACAATAGAATCAAATGATAGATGATAGACATTACTTGTTTTGAATCATAGTCTCGAAAGCACATAAAAATCCAAAGACATGGAGAAGTCTAAGAATTCTACTCATGTTTGAGATAATGTATTTCACTGCTCTGAGATCAGAGAGACACATATCAGCAGAGGAGGCAAGCCTGAGAATCCAACTCGTGTTTGAATTAATAGAATCTACTATCCTGAGACCAGAAAAGCACATATATCAATCGAAGAGATAAACAACACAATATTACCCAAGGTGTACGGTTGACAGAGTATTTCACTAGATAAAAAAGTTATACTGGAATTCTCATAAACCCGACCAAACGGAATAAAAGAATGTACCCAACCCTCCAAGGACAGGATCCGAATGTCTGAACCCCTTCTGGAAAAAAGACTTGTACTGGAACTCTCATAAACCCGACCAAAGGGAATAAAATAATATACCCAACCTTCCAAGGACAAGATCCGAATGCCTGAACCCCTTTTGGAAAAAAGACTGGAGTCGAACCGTGGTCTGGAGAATGAACACTGTCAACTAATACTCGTCGAAAAAAAGACTGGAGTCGAACCGTGGTCTGGAGAATGAACAATGAACACTGTCACTGATACTCGTCGAGAAAACGCTTTGGGATCGCAAGAAAAAAGTTTTAAGTTTAACTCAAGACATCTCATGACACTATGTTGCATCGTTTATTGTCTTCGTCGTGTACAAGTGCTAGGCCGAGCAAGGATTAGACAATCTAATCTCGTTATTAGTAAACTCAACAAGTCTAAATTAAGTTTCACGTTGTACATGTCTTCAAGCATTCTGAAAACGTGCTTCTTTACCAAGAAATGATCTTCCTTCTCTGACTTAAGTATTATCTCATAATGCATTGTAATCATATGCTTACCTAGGGTTTGTAACTCAATTTTCACTTGCAACTATGATTTGTCTTTTTCCCCTACTCCCCTTCAACGCTCAAAAGGAATGCATATTGATTGACTAAAAATATTATAATAAATAAATATTAATAGACTAAATATCATATGGTAGTACTTTTCGTTCACATCAAAAATGGAGTCCTTGATGCTTGATTGTTTCCTTACTTAAACTAACGATTTTAAAACGGTTGCTTGTGGCATGTCACTGGAAACAATTAATATGCACAAATTTTAATCTAAACTTTGGATCAGATACGTCTTTTTTTTACGCTCAGACTTCATTTTGGATGCATATTCATCCTCATCTGACTACCCTCACACATCACATGTAACTCTGAAGTGCATGCTCGTTTATTTCTGGGTTGCCCTGTAACTTATGAGAGATAGTTTAATCTAACGTGGTTAATGAGTTATTATTATTATTATTATTATTATTGCGCATGACGGTATATTATCATAATTAAAATTATATACAACTCCTAGTATCATCATAGGAGCACACTAGCAAAGACGGCCACCTCTTACATCTACAAGCAGAGCAGGTCCTTACGTACAGAACGAGTTAATGACGATTATTTTTACGTCAAAAAGACATGAGAAAAAACTAAGGTCATCATTGAAAGTGTACATTTTCTTTTATACGGATGATATACTATAAATTATGATTACCTTTACCTACTAAAGTAATTGGTAAAATAGTATTTATTAATTTAAATAAATATATAATTATTGGAACCATCGATGGATCTTTTACATAATTTTTTTATGAGATTATACTCATATACTATAAACACGTACACAAACTTGAGTTCCTCCTTATGATAACAATCCATTCAGTACCATAAACTGGCCTCAAGACTTAACAACGATTTACAGTAAGTTTAGAAATAGAGTGCAACTCAAGAGGAGAATCAAACATTTTCACTCATTTATTCATGATTTATAAAAAAATTGTTTGAAAACACATTGCTTGTAACAAGAAGAATAGGGAAGGTAGTCTAATTTACAAACAATAGATTAGATTGAACAACTTAAAACATTTTTTCTTGCACGCGAGTATAAGAATCACATCGATGTCTCTTCCAATACAATGGTACATTATAGAATGCAACATTTTGAAATTATAGTAATTATAAATTTTACAGTAATAACAAACTACAAAATTAACTCTAATAAATATATATATTCTCTATAATTTATATATACTCTCTATAACTCGTTTATAATTTAAATAAATTATAAACGAGAAAGATATATACTCTCTAAGTTATAAAATAAATACATATCTATATTAGTAGATAATATTTCTAATGTTCTATTGCACAAACAACTAAAATACTGCACATTACACATTAAACATACGTTTAGAAGAAGATATTGATATAATGTTTCGGAAATATATTATAACCATAGACTTATGAACATCGAAAGATGAAGGTTGGATGCAACTTTCGAACATGCAGAGTTATGACAACTTGAAGACTTTGAAAGTGTTGATTATCATGATTATTCTTAGAAGAGTTAAAAATTGTTACAAACGATTTATCACTTTTACATAACGGAACTGGGCAAAGAAGCTCATGAACTGATAAACTGAATTTGAAATTCGATATCTAGCACACAAAAAGGTAAATAAGAAAATTTAATATAAACTAAAAGCAAATAAAATGGAATGATATAAATTCTAATGTGCATCAAATGGATGAGAAGACCTGATCAAACCAAACAAAAGGAAAGAAGGATCCAAAGGCCCAAGCAAGCAAGCAGTGGAGTGGAAGAAAAATAAAGACTAAGCATCACAATCACTAGCTCTAGTGTCATTTACATCTCTTAAGGTATTGGCAAGTCAAAAATCTTATAAAAGACTGTTGCACAAGAGGTAACGTTGAATATTGCAATTGTTCCTTTGTCTACAACACCAGTTTAAACTCTTATAGAGCGTTGGAAACATCATATATGCTATCTAAAATAAATCATATATATTAATCATTTAAGTCTATTGGGATAGGCTCTTGCACAATCTCAATAGAATGGATTGACATTAGACGTGGTTGCAGTCAGTGGCTTTGAAGGCTAGCACCACCTAAAATAGCAAGACTCAAGACCCATCCGATCAAGCATGTGGTTCAGTTTATTGACTCTACTAGAAGAATCACATGATTTAATTTAAACCACATGTGATAGTATATAAGGGGTTTGATCACTGGTATATATTGCATGCATTAATCACCGTAGCTCAGTTTGTTCCGTGAGATATGAATGAGTTATTCTAACACATTATTTTTAAACTATATTGAATCATGTAGTCTCCTCGTTGGGTCTAGTATGAACCAAATCATAATCATATTACTCTAAACTTAAGCCATAAACACACCGTATAAACTTAAGCATTTAAGCTTGATTTAAGCTTTCTACGAACATTTTGAAAGATTGCAGTAGCATTTGCATTTGCTTCCCCTGATGGAAATATAGTTCAAGCTAAGCTTATCATATTTCATCCACGGGTTTTTTCAGTTGAGTCTCCACACTCTAATTCTTACCAATGCACTGGATGTCTTCTGTATAGAAAGCGCAATCCATTATAGTTAACATAGTGTTTTCCTTAATTCAGTCCATGTCTACACTTTTATCTTAATCTTAACGCTGCAACCATCCTGGTCTACCGGAACCACTCCAAAATATTAATGATAATCTGTCATGGAGAACCAGAAAAAACAACAAATATTATTCTGTCATGACATTATTTTGTCATTCTCCAATCCTCCTCAAGAATTTAAGTTCCATGCTTAACGCGTGTCCTTTTTTTCTCTCTACCAAAACATCATTTTGGATGCATATTCTGTCTATCGAACATGGGGAGAATCACTTGTGAGAAAATGACTATGTTGTCTTACCTTCTGGTAAGACAAGACAACATGGCGATTATGTTTTCCTGTAGATTATTGGTTGATTTTTCTAACGAGTTCCTGTTTGTTAGGGAATCCATTTGAAATTTTAAACATCTCAATCATATTACTCTGATGGATTCCAGATTTTGGATGGGGCGGACGTGAACTATATGATCTCCAGTAGGTGTACATTTTAGACTTTAAATGGAACTCAGACAACAACGAATATGCACTTCTGGAGGATTTTACCCTTTTTTGTTATTGAAAAGACATAATTATTATACAACAAATTCTGTACTAAGTTGATGGAGAAATCAAATTTTTCTTTAAGTGTTAAGCGCACCTATGCTCGAAAGGTGGTCCAGACTTAAGCCATAATGGAGAGACGGACAGACAGACTTTATAAAGTACATATGTGGGAAGCAGGTAATAAATAATGAATAATTTATTAATATATCTATTTTTTATCTAACCTTCCAACGAAAGGATTAAATAATAAATTAAACCTTTACATATTTGTCTCTTCATGGAAAGATGGAAGAGATGAATATCCAAGGTTGCTTGACTAGTGACATGACATGAAAACAGTTGGGTATAGATATCTTGAGATAGTCTGCCAAGGCTTAGCGTACTTAGACTGGGAAAAAATTACTAGCGGTGGGATATCCCATGGCTAATGTATAGCATACTCCATTGGAAGGAGATATTATTTAAAAATTATATAAAAATGAATATATAAGAATCATAATTTACCAATCGTGGTTTATTAAATGTCTTGCTTGATAATCTATTACGGAAGATGATGTATAAATAAATATATGATGTATAATAAATATATATAAATGTGAAGTATAAATAAAAAGGAGGAAAGACTTTATATTTCCAGAATCCTTTTACGTAATGGTAACCGTGGTTTAAAATGCTTCACACCTTGTACACACGGATTAAATATGTTGTTGTCGATGCACCATTCATACACTATATATATTGCACTTGTCATGAAGTTTCAGTAAATTCTCCTCAATATAAAGAATATAGCATTCCAATACTGTTCAGAATGTGAGAAAGATTTGATTTTATCTCTCGAGTAAGAGTTCGACAATGTAATAATGTGCTTGACTTCTTCATGTCACCACAGTGACAATTCTACTGCCAGAACCTTCCGTGGTTAGTCAAAGGTGGACTCTAGTGAAAAGTGAACATTATGAGTCAACAGAGAAAGACAACTTCTAGGCTCGGTCCCTTCCGAGTTGAACAACCATTCAAGGTAAAACTGTTCTAAAAAGAGTTTGAAAATAAATAAATTTAAATAAACAAACACATAAATATATGAAGATCTATTAGTCTATCCGTTTATAATAATTTGTGTTGAAATCAATAGTGATCTACCTATCACAAAAGTAGATTGGATAGATTTCAAAACCGGATACATTCGAAATATCAAGTAGTCTAAAAACGGTCATTTTATATACTATGAATCAAAAATATTTAAACTGAACTATTTGGAAACCAAAAACAAAATAGGTAGGGTCGGGGAGAGCAGCAATACTACTTTGGATGTAACGGTTAGTCTGAGCCACCGTGAGGTTAAGAGTGACCTAAAATTGGGTTTGGCCCGAAGTGGCCACAAGAGCACTACCCTACCAGACGCAAGAGTGAAAGAAAAGGTAGGGGTGTGAGAAGGTGCCGGACTCTATGGTTGTAGCGAATAATACAGTAGACCTGCGCGGCAAATTTCCATGTATGTTCAGAGCGAAAGATCTATACGGATTTTTCAAATGAAAGAAAACCCTCTGGAACTTGTCCGTTGATGCCCGTTAAGTGAAGGAAATCTGCAGGTTGTTTTGAAAAGATTCAAAACGCTTCACCTACAAAAAAGAAAGAAAAAGAAAATGCCTACAGTACCATTACGGGGTCTCAAACCTACCCCATAGGTTCTTCGCATCCAATCCTGTTGTAGGTTCCGACCGTTACAGAGTACCTGTCACTGTTTCACATGGAAAAAAAACTCATCCCTAGTCGATAACGTCGGTCAAGTTGTTTATTTTCTTTAATATAAACTTAAAGTATTTGTATGGAACAGAAAATGTATGTATAACGAAATATGCTTGAAAGATCAACTTCCGGGACCATTTGCTCGTTTTTAATCAGAAGTAAGTATCACATAAATATATTAAGAGAAATATTATGTGAACTAAATATATTAATTGATAAACAATAAAATTTATCTAAATATTAAATGATAGCCAGATCTGGAAATACGAAGATCCAAGGAAAACGTGAACAGAGGAACTTTTCCTAAATACATAAATGAGAAGATGCTCACAAACACATCACCCTGATTGTATTTTGATTTGCCACCTAACCTTTTTCGACAGAAAGGTTAGTGATAACTCAAGGATTTCTCCCCGGGCACTGCGGGCCCTCTCATTACGTATGTCGATATCCTGACAATCTCTGGTACTAATTTGAAATTCTTAGCAGATTTAACGTTATGTGAGGAGATTTTGTTGGTCTGCCACGACTTCTGACTTTTTTCTCCTTTTCACTTTATGCTCTGCGCGGAAATTTCTGGCCATACGACGGAATTTGACAGGCCCCGCCTGAATTCTGAACCCGTAACTCTAGTGGTGGGGTGAAAAGAAAGTTACCCGACCATGTCCCTAATTCACAGAATATTCGTTTCCCCGATAGTGGATCTTCCCTTTTAACTTTACATCCCCTGATGCTGTGTGAGATTTCAAACGTCTCTCACGACTTCCAACGTATTTTGGTTTGGCCTGGTAACGGGCAGATTTCGGGGGAAGTTCGAGGCGAAAATCTGTTCTGGACCGTAAGAGCATCCCCTCCGGCCTCGCCAAACGTCACTCCAAAGTAGCGATTCTTATTTCTTTTAGCTTTTGACCGGAAGTTTACCTTCATGCTGGATGCCGTAAGGGCATCCCCACCGGGTTTGCCTATATTTTAGAGTAAATTTGAATATAGTATAAAAAGTAGCAAAGCGAAAAGCTCTTTTCTTTTCAAGTTTTCCACCGAATTTTATGCGAAGTACGCTAAAAGTTGCATGAGAGATTAAACAGACGGATGAGGGTCTCAAGTTCGAAGCTACACTTTAGGTCAAATTAATAATAATAGATTAAACATAATTCACCATTTAGTAATAGTTAGTTTGGAATGGTATTTTGTGAGCCCGAATAAAAGTACCATAAATCATAAAATAATGAGAAAATATCAAATTCGGAAAAAATATGGCGTTTTGCCAGCCTGGGTAGGATGATGTAAAATGATTTACCGGCTATTTTCAAAACTATTCGCCAAAAAGAAGCTGACTGGAAACTTGACACGCACTCTTGTGCCACTGTGTAAGGGAAGCAATTAATTAAGCTGCCGGAGATGTCATCTTTACAGTAGAGTGAAGAGAAGCAGTCATGATGCTGCCTGAAATGTAATCCCTCGAGCCTCAAGCACAAGAGTTTATTACACAATTCGAAAGTTCACAGTATGCTCCTATAATAATAAACAATCAAGCATATTCACCTCCTCCATATATGCATGGGATTAATTTATTACCTAACCTTTCCTGCAAGAAGGGTTAGGTAATAAATCAAAGTCACAGTATAAATTAAAGTATAAGTAGCTACTTGTTCCCGGACTTTTATCTTTAGAAATGCAAAAGTCTACTCATGCTTTATTTCCAAGTCTTCCCACTTTTCTAGGTTTGGATTAACAATTAATTTTTATAAGATATTTATTAATTTAGTATAGAATTTTTACTTATTACTGATATATTTTCCCGATATATCCCGAACAAAAGTTCCCAGAAGTTCATGGTAAGTATCATCTGGAAGTACCCAAAAGACGGTACTTCCGGATGCTCCTTTCTGGAAATTCCGTCTTTCTGATAGTTCAGTTTGAGCCCCGGATGGCACGAGAAGGCACTTTTATGACTTTCTGTAACTGTTCCCAAACAAGAAGTGAGTAGTACAGTACCAGACAACGCCTATAATTTCACGAGAATATGCTTTATCTCTCTCTCACTACCAACAGCCTCCGGTTTGTTCTTTTCTTTTAGGCTTCTTTCGCTGTGGGGATTTCTGCAGCCGCGCGCTGCTACCCGGCAGAAGACTCGACTCCATCCGCACCAGCTATAGCCGGTTAGTTATTTCCCCCTATCACTCTCATAGCTCGCCGGTAGACTGATATCTGTTCACTTTATCCTTTCCGACGTCTCTATGTGCATAAAACGAGAATCTACAGTAACCAATATACTGTGAATATATGCATCTAAATGGAACTTCTAGGAAGAAGAAAAAAGACAAATGTTTAACAGACAATCAAAATAATCATAGATAATTAGCTAATAGTAATTTTCTAAAATAATTGAGTGTTAGTGTCAAACGCACAGTCAGGGAGAAAATACTGCTGGACAGGGTTTATAAATCTTTTTTTTAAATTTTTAAATTTTTGAAAGACAACAGTACACCTTGGGTTTTTATTAAATTCAAAATATTGAATACAGAGGCGACCGAAGCGGAGGAAGAAACACCCTCTCCAAGAGGACCCAACCGCATGATGAATGTTTATTTGAACCGACGAGAGGACCTCAAGGGAAACTGCAAGGTGAGGCCTGAGTGTAAACTATTATTCAGACTGAAAAGAGCACATAAGACTACCCAGCCCGAACAAATTTGACGATGGAAAGAGCAAAGAGGTCATGGTTTGCAATAAATAACCTAAAAGGGTAGCACGTGTAGCAAAATTAATTACGTTAGATGTTGGATATAGAAATCCCAAGTGTCAGATAAATGAAGCTCGAAAGCAATAAGAGCGCCAATATAGAGAACAACTTGATGCCATGGTGCTAGAGAATACGCATGCTGATGGGGTTTTGCGGCAGCCTAAGGAAACAGACGAGCGGACGTTCCGGGGGAAAATACGGCGTATTGGTTGACGTCGTCGTAGTAGGGATTAGGAAAAAGCCGTTAAGGCAAGGAAGGATGTTAATTAAGGGGACGGCAGGTTTAATGCGCGCGGCGGGGTAGGGGGGGAGCGGGAGTGGGTAACGGCTGCAGAATGACACATCGGCGTTTGCTGGTGCTGCCGGTGGCCATGTCGTTGTTGTTCGTTCTTGCTGCTGCTGGTGGTCATGTGCGGGTGGTCCCGACGCAGTTTAGTTTCTTGCTGAGGTGATGTGCGATTCGTTTTGGATTTGCGTGCTGCAGGGGGTTTACCAATTTTTGATCGCGCGGACTGTTGGAGATGGTGCTCGTGAGCGTGAGCGTTTGCGCATTTGCACTTGTTGGGATCGTGCTAGTGTATTCTCTTGTTCGTGCCGGCTTGTGGTGCTCTTGATTGAGGGATTACGATCGTGCTCGTCAGCGTGAGCGTTTGCGCGAGGAGTTGTTGAGATCGCGGCAGTGGATTTTCTTCCTCGTGGCGATTTTTGCTGCTCCTGTTTGGATCGTGGCAGTCGATTTTCTTTGTCGACGCGGTTTTAGCGACCAGCAGTCGATTTGATCGCGCGGCAAGGAAATTGCCGTGCGGGACACCCGTGTTGGATGTGGCATGGCTTGCACGATCGGGCCTATGGATTGTGGCGATTGAGGAGCAGCCCGATCGCGGAGATGTTGGAGACCGACTGCAGAAATCCACTGCCGCGGGACCGTTGTCAGTCGCGGGACTGTCGATTTGGCTGTGGGATGGCTTCGGTGATCGGACCAGCCGAGTGGCCTATGGCCTGTATCGATTTCTCTGCTCTCGGATTTCTCATTTCACTGACGTCATTTGCGTGTCGTTGCCTTTCTCTGGTAGGGATTGTCAATGCAACAGACCGGTGATGCGACTGCGTCTGATGTGGACGACTGGTTCTTGGCTTCTTGCTTGATTTTCTGCGGGTGTTGTGCCTTCTTGGTTTCTTGCTCTACATTGCTCTGCACTCTGTACTTTGTGTATCTGCTTCGTTATTTGCATTGGTGTTTACTGTTCTTTTCTGTTCGCTCCATGATGAAAGCGTTTGGGACGGTGGGAAGTCCGAAAGTTGCTTCTACTTCCAGCCCTGAAGTTGAAGTGGTAGCTCTTACTCCTCAGATATCTGTCACGGATTCGTCGATCTTTGAGGAGGATTTTCTGTATATACCATTAGGGTTTCCTCCTCTGTTTCCTACCTTGGACGAGGTCTGACATCAAGGCTTTAATGATCGGAGATTGGAAAACGATCGCTTTTATGTCACTTAGAGCTCGACTTTGTAGAGTATGTTCCATAGTTTTTATTTGATACGGATTTTGTTAAGGTGGCTCGAGTGTTTCCAGCTCTGTCAGGCCCTTTCATGTACCTAGGCACGACAGACGATACATACTGGCTGGTATTGCAGGGTAGAGATGAACAGATGTTTACTTACCCACGTTTATTCCTGGACTGTTCTAACGTATAGTTGTTCAAACCTACAGTGAGAGCAATCTACATGATACGTAGTCTATCTTGTGTGTGTCTCCTTCTTGATCCATCGAAATTTAGGTACGTCTGTCCTCACTTTCCAGAGCCATCTTGACTGAATGTCTCTCCGAAGGGAAACGAGAGCGAAGAGGAGGAATCCTTGCAATCCCGAGAAGAGCCTTGAGGTCTCCATCACTGTTTGTAGGAATGGGGGGGACTTGGACTTAGAGCTTTTCTCCTTGTTGGGAGTTTTTCTTGACAAGCAGTGTGTTTCAGGCTTGTTTTCTGTAGAGCGTGGTGGTGCTTTGCTCCATTTGCACTTCCAGGGTGTTGTGTGCATCCACGCCAAGAACTGCCCACAGGTGAAGAGATTACTTACGAGTGCTTTAGGTTGGCAGCGTGAGAAGCCTTGGGCTGCAGAGATCTGTGTAAAGTCTTTGACGAACCGTGGATTGCACACCTATGTTGGTATGCTGGGTTACTGTATGAAGGACCAGGAGGAGGACTATCACCATGCGACGATGAAAAACGTTTCTGAGAGCATGTTGAGTGATGACAAAGATATGTGTGTTCTTCTCGGTGCTGCAGACACTAAGAATCGTGTGGAGTTGACTTATGCAAATATACTAGCTCGGGCACTTCAGTTTAACAAGTACAGGAACTCGCGTCCGTTGTCTACTACGATTCGGACTTGCTTGCGTAGCATGTTAACATCTGGCAAGTATACTGCTTCTCCCCGTTGGCTGATCCAAGGTGGGATGCAGGAGCGTAGAGTAGACTCTTTGTGGAGGTCTTTCTTCCATCCCGCAGAGGTGACCTCGGAAGATGTGCAGAACATTTTTTCTGGCAGGATAACGGTGATGTGGACAGTGCAAAAGGAGGTACAGCGAGGGAGATGTTGCAGAATGGAGTGAAGACCCCGTCGTGGCTGCTGAGCCCGCGGCAGTACCGGTATCCGAGATGCTGTCTCCTTGGAATGCAAGTGGAGGTCGAAGTAATGCACATGAGGAGCCACCTGAGTATATTCCACTCTTGGACATGTTTTTATGACACATGGACGCTGGACGTGCTTTTGAGCATCCACGAGTCTATAACAGTTTGATTCGGGTGTAGTTCTCGCTTCTAGTTGTGGCCTGTAGTTGTGGCTTGTACATAGACGAGTTGTGATCTGTAGATAGAGCAGTAGCTAAGCAGTATACACTGACTGTACATGTCTACAGCGAGTTGGGTTTTAATGTTTTGGCTTATGACCTCATGTATGCGTTCAGCAAAGTTCTGAACGCATACCTGAGGTCTTATGGCGTTGTAGGTTCGGTTTTAGCAGTAGGGATACAGAGTGGATTGGTATTGTAGCCATCGGTATCTCGATGCTGTCCGTAGATGACCATCTCAAAAATGTAAGCCTTTGCGAAGGAATAAAGTTTACTGCGGCTCGCCCGAAGCCGTTTCCATTAGTCTTTATTCATTGTCGTCAGTCCAAGGCCTGGGACAAATACGCACCGTGGGTGAATTCGAGGTGTGACCACGAGGAAAAAGCCATTCACGCATGGGGTGGTAAGAAGTATTTTAAACCGGAAAGGAAGTATTTAAGAAGAAGCGGAACAGAGAAGGAGATAACGCAATTAATCACAAATTATTTTTTTTGAGAGGACAGAGGGAAAAAAAAATTCGTCCGAAGCTCGCGGAAGACCGAAATGATGAGGAAAAAGGAGGAAAGGAGTCATTATTTTTTGAAATTTTTGGCTCATACTGGAAAGAACTTCACCTTGGGTGCTAGAGAATATAGTAAAGCTTGAACCCAAGGGACGGAGCTCAATACTTACATGTAATGAGCAGTGAAGACTTTCGAAGGTTATTTTTACCTCCATTGCATATTGAAAAAAAACAAGCAATGCTATCAAGATATGGAAGGATGGAACATGAAGGTCCAAATATAATAAGATATCGTTGGCAAAGCAACTGATGTCGAGGGTCACTCTTTGAGCCAGCTGTATCATCCTGAGATATCCACGCTCTGTAACATTAGTGACTAAATGAATAAACGATACGTAAAAAGAGCAAAAAGAAGAGATGTCAAATGACAGTCCTAATGAACCTCCGAAAGAGTGCGGTCAAATGATCCATAAATTGGACTCGATCACGGCCTATGTGATAAGACTGGTTACTAATGTCTACAAAGTTGGGTCCAAATCTTATTGACGTGAGTAGGTGTCACAAATATGTATGAAAGAGCTTATCATAAGCTTTCTCAAAATCCAATATAAATAAGCCCAAAATACGATGTTAATGCTTGAGGAACTCATGGATCAGGTGAAAAATGAAAATATAGTTATGGACCAATCTGCCGTGGATGAAACATTGGTGTTGGAGAGGGACCAAACTCAATAGAATAATCGTAAGCCGAGATGTCAAGAGCTTCACCAATGATTGACCAAAGGACTAAAAGGACATCAGCATTAAATCCATCCAGGTCTAGAGACTCACATAATTGCAGGTGTTGGAGAGTCATGAAGGAATGCATGTTGAGTTAAGGTAACATGTCGAGCAACCAAAGAAAGCATTGTATGTAAATCTTGACGATTCTTCTCTGTAAGAAGGGGCTGCGAATAGAACTAGGAGTAGAAAATAAAGAGTTCATAGCCAATCTCCTCTAGAGTTGTAAGTGTCTTTCCCTCGGCAGTGAAGAGAATAAAGAGCTGGGCTGTAGTATGCTATCGTCGATATTTGTTGAAAAAGTAATGTGAGTTATTGTTCCCCTGATAGAGATAGTGGTCCCGTGCGTAAAACTGAAGTTTATGGACGTGAATGATTTCTAACAGGTACACCTCTCTCACTAGAGTAACGAATGTAGAATGATCTGATGTCGAGGTTGTAGTTGCGAGTTGTGCCTTAAGCGTGTCTAACTAGGAAATCTCCTTGGATCCATTATAATGTGTTGCTTTGACCACTGAGTCGTGTCGTGGACCGGCTCCTATATGAAATTCAGACTTCGATGCTTGTCGCTCCAGAGACACTCATGAGAAAGACAAGCTAGGCCCTAGCTTACGGGCTTTTGGCATCATTTCGGATCTCCATTTTCATCGCATAGATGGGTAGAGCTCCTTGTCAGCTTTCCATAGGCACTTCATCTACTTCGTTTGGACGCATAGTGGAGAAGTTACAAGACTCGAAAGATGGAGAAAACAAGCTAAGCTCCAGCTTACGGGTTTTTGGGACAACTTCAGATCTTCGCTTTGATCGCATCAGTGGATAGAGCTCCTTGTCAGCTTTCCATAGGCACTTCATCTACTTCGTTTGGACGCCTAGTGGAAAAGTTACAAGACTCGAAAGATGGAGAAAACAAGCTAGGCCCCATCTTATGGGTTTTTTGCACAACTTCGGATCTTCACTTTCATCACATAGATGGGTAGAGCTCGTTGTCAGCTTTCCATGGGCATCTTGTTTACTTCGTTTGGACATCTAGTGAAGAAGTTATGCGACTCGAAAGAAGGCAAAATCAAGCTAGACCTTAGTTTACTTGCTGACTGGGTATTTGAGGCTTCAGGCGCTATATCAAAGATGCAAGGGGCCTGCTTCATTATTATTATGAGAACTTAGTACGTACAGAGATTGTTGCAAGGGGGCTGCTTAAGGGGCTTGCTTGTTCTTGCGACCTGTCGGTGGACGTTTTGGAGAATTTGGAAGTCCAATACACACGCGCAAGGTGTCATCGGGTTGAGATCTGTGCAGGCTACGCACAGGTTAAGACGGTTCTTGAAGAGACGGATCGGAGGTTGTGTTCTGGGAGAAATTGAGACACAGGAAGCAGATTTGAGATTTTGAGTTACATGTGAAGGAGAGTTGGAACGTTCGGGCCGTTCCGGAGTCCAAACTTGCTGTCCTTGGATCCATCGGGATCAGAACAACGAGTTCTTCAGGAAATTGAAGACGATACGAAGTTTCATTGGGCGGTTTGGGAGTTCTGAGTGAAATTGGCTCGCAGGGAAACGCTGCGTCAGGTTTTTCATCACCTGCGACCTGAGATTGGATTGTTCTTCGCGATCGGTGAGCCAAGCTCTTCGTTCTTGGTGCCTACGCGATCAGGGAGTCCTCATGTACGCATAAGAGAAGACTGTACGTGAATTGGGTTGTTGGTTTGGGTGTGGTGAGCAAGTTTGAGCCGCAGGGAGTTGATTTACGTAAGCTTTTTTGCAACCTGCGATCAAATTTCTTGCGTGGTTTTGCAAGGGGAACACCAAACGACTTGTTTGGAGTCTTATTGGGTTCAGAGTAGCTAGATCTATCTGCCAGGGAAGACGGATATCATTTTAGACGATTCGTTTGTGCGGTGTGTGCGGTTTTAAGCCACAGGGAGGAATTTTTGAAGGTTCGGTCACCTGCGACCGAAAATCGGCGATATCTCGGCTGTTGGGAGTCGGATCGGAAGGTTTCCTGGGTTAACGGAGTCAGCGGAGGAGACCCTATCGACATCTGAAGTCCGTTCAGCGAAAGGAGGAAGTCCACAGATAGGTCTTTTTCGATTTTTTCGATACGAGTTTTGCTCTTTTGAGTTCGTTAGAGTTATGGTTGGCTGTATACAGCTTGTGGTAGCTAGCTTTAACTAGCTTTGGCTAAGAGCTTATACATGGATGTGGTTTGGACTTGGGTTTGGATCGCGTGATACTGCTGTGGCTCTGTTTGTTAGCAAAGGGAAGTTTCTCTTGCTTTGAGCTACGCTTCGGTTGTTTTGGGTCAGGGTTGTGATTCAAGGGCTGTTTCAGGGGGGCTTTTGAAGCAGGTTATAGACTGCTATGATCCTGTTCTCAGTTTTGTGCTCTTAGGAGAAAGAACCGGCAGTGTACATACATTTGAAGTGTATATATCGCAACGTTCGTTTTCGTGGTTGTTTTCTCTGTCTTGTCTCTGTTTCAGTACACAACATCTCCACAGTCAAGAACCTCGCGTTTTCCTGGACAACCTTCACGCACAATCCGACACGATACGGTGGTGAACTCGACGTGAAGGTCTGGGGTGGAGATTTTTTCTGTGTGTGAACTTTGAAGAAGAGATTGGCAGTCATGAGTGGGGATGATGGAGATGGAGCTAGTGGTTCAAGTGGGTTGCCGAAGGTGCAATTGGATCCGGCGACTGCATCGATGTTCCAAGCTTTCACTATGTTCTTACGGAAGCAACAGTCCGATGAGCGGAAGGAAGCTTTGGCAACAAAGCCAAGATGTCTCAAGATATCTGAGGCATTATGTGAAGGAGATGGAGCTGAACCGGGTCTCAAAAGATGAGATGATTGAGACTTTTGAGTTAGCAGCAGCTCCAGAGATTAGGGATCATGTTAAAATGCTAACGAAGCATTTTAACAAGGATTGGGAGATGTTTTCTCGTGCTTTGATGGATGAGTACTTCTTAGAGGACTCTGATCGAGTCACCAAGAAGTCATTCTTGGAGTGGGTTGAGCAACCAAGGAAGGGTCTACAAGCTACTGAGTTGCTCAGAGAGTTTGAGAAGCAGTTTTCACGACTGACGAGGATGGAGAAGTTGACGTTGCAATCCAACAAGACAGAGCTATTTCTTTGGGCTGCAGATGAAAAGTTGCAGGAGAAGCTAGAGGTACTTCTGGAAGACCGGGAGGAGGACGATGGATTGACAAGCAGCTGGAAGAAGGTTGAGGAAGCTGTTGGTCTGCTTACCAAGAGAGAGCGGAGACGAGAGAAGGTTTCTGTTAGGAGACTGACGTCAACACCTACAGCTGTAACACATGTTCCTGTAGTCCGACCAGTGGTTCCTGTTGCTAGACAGGTAGTATCAGTTGTTCCAGTTGTTCATGCACCTATGGTATCTCCGAAGAAGAATGATTCAAACCTTGAGGAGATTTTGCGTGGAATGCGAGATCTGCAGATCAAGCTCACAAGATTGGAAGAGAAGGGGTCTACAAGCGGAGCAAGATTGGTTGAGAAGCAAGGCTGGATCCAGCGGTATATCTGATGCGATGGTACTGATCATCCGCGCAGAGATTGCAAGAGTTCACTGATATTCTGCAGCAAGGAGTGATCTTCTAGAAGGATGGGAAGGTAGCGCTGAGGGATACTGGTGCACTTCTTGAGATCAACTTTGGTAGAGGAGGGATGAAGAAGTTGGTTGAGGACCACCTATCAGCGCAAGCAGTTGCAATGGTGGAAGCTGGAACTTATGGCACAAGGGTTGAGGATCAAGCTGAGAGAGGTTTTAACGGGCAAGTTGAGCCAAGTGGATTGTGATCATCTGCCATCTCTATGAAACAAAAAGGAAAGATGGCACGTGAGACGTTGCTGAGAACAGCTACTACGATCCGGAAGGATACTAGATGGGAGGATCCGATAGAAGCTCTATCGGTGCATGCTTACATCGCCAAGAGCCAACACGAAGCATTGTTGGAAGAGAAGAGAAGACGAGATTCAGAAGATGCAGGGGAAGGAACTTCTTCCAAGAGACAGACTCGAGGAGAGAGGGTTCGTCAAGAGCTTCAAGATGCAGGAGCTCAAGATCTATCGATGGATGATACTCCTTCTCCATCGAAAGTGAGAGCAAAGGAGTTTCATAAGGAGAAAGGTAAGCCGGCTGCATACAAACTACAGTCGGACATCGAGGCTTCAACAGACTTGAAGGGAGTCTTGGAAGATCGCATTTTGAATACGAAGGTGGAGTTTACCTTGAGGGAAGTGTTGGGCATTGCTAAGCGTGAGTTTCATGATGTCATCAAACGGAAGCGACAGATTACGGGTGAGACTGGTTTATCGCATGCCTTGGATACTATGATGTCTGTGGATGAGGAGAGAGCTTGCAAAGTGCAGTGTTTATTCTCCAGAAGAAGAAAGAGATCGAAGGCGCAGGGTACATTTTGAAGATGAAGAGGAGGATGAGAAGCAGAGCTCAAGTCATTACAATCACAGTCACTGGGCTCGAGCTACAACAGAGACGTTGGTGAGAATCGGAGACTTGGATGAACCGGTGGTTGCTCTGATCGATCATGGATCAGAAATCAACATCATGTTGAAGGAGCTGTACAATAGAAAGAAGTGACCGATCGACACAGAGCATGGGTGGGTCATCAGAGCAGCCAACAACACAAGAGGAGACTTGTACGGAGCTTGTCCAGACATCAGAGTATGCGTAGGTGATGTTGCTATCGACCAAAACTTCTTTGTTTTAGGAAGCAACATCATACCCGCTCATTCTTGGTCAACCTTTCATCATAGCGACTCGGATGGAAACAAAGGTACTGGACGACGGATCTGCATATGCTAGGATCCGAAGTCAAGATGAGAAGAGAGCGGTACAGTTCTTGACTGTATCGTCCAATCACGAGCGCAACCGAGATCGTTTGTGGGAGAAATCACTTCCAAGGGTGAGTGAAGAGTTCAAGGATTTTTTTTGAGTATCACTATAGAGCGGGATTGTGGTGGTGCGCAGGAGAAGGTACTCTCGCTTGATGGAGATAATGTCTTTTGTACAAGGTTTGTTGGGTTTTCAGAGTGTGGGATTGCTATCTACAAGAAGGTAGAAGAGCTGAGAAGAAAAGAACAAAAACATTTGCGTGATGTTGAGTTGATGTTGAAAGAGCTGGATGAGCTAGAAGGGGATGAATGGATTTCTGGTGTTTATGAAGAGGATGGGTTGGAGGATCCTTTGCGAGTGATCATGTCTATTGGATGGGAGGATACGGATAAGGTTGTGCAGATTCATTCAAGGGAGGTCTATTTGGTGATCGAATCATTCTGTGTATCGGAGGTTCGAGTTGAGACAAGGTACAAGACAGTGGATAGGAAGATAAAGCCAGTTGCTGGTCCTTTGCCGGAAGACACTAACCAACAGATGGATCGAGCTTCAAGGGAGAAGAGTTTGAGAGATCCTACAAAGATAAGATACAAGTTCACGGAGAAGACCCTTGAAGAGCTTAAGATTGGATCTGATGGGTCTCTTCTACCAGAAGAGAGGATGTGCTTCAAGGAGATGCTTTCACGACATAAGAAAGCAGTTTCTTTTGATTGCCGATTGAAGAACACGTTCTGACATGGAGTGTGTTACCTTGGGAGGACAATTTGACTAGAGAAGAGCTTCTTGCTATTCGAATTAGGCTGTTAGAGAGAAGAACAGAGGATATCCAAACTGGTTTGGATAGGCTGCGAGAAGCACGGTTGAAGAACAAGGTCAGATTTGATCAGCGACATTGTTTCAGACCTAGGGAAATCAAGGAAGGTGATTGGGTGTTAGTCTATGACAACAGTCTAGACAACCAGCATAGTGCACTCCGGAAGTTTTCTAGGCGATGGTTTGGTCCGTATGTGGTGAAGAAGGTTCATGACAACGCAACTTACGCCCTGCAAGAGTTGGATGGAGCGAGCTTGAAGATACCAATGACAGATAAACATGTCAAGATTTTCAAAAAGAGAGATGAGGAGGTCGATCTAGCAGATATCTTGACGGAATTTCAGTTTGAGGATGAGGGTTATGTAGAAGACCTTGAAGGTGAGGTTGGCTACGATGAGAAGTAGGACGATAAGCCGGTCCACTCCTTGGTTGGTATCTCTGGTGCATACCGGAGGATGCACAAGTTCAGAGGGGGTGGATGTCGTGTCGTGGACCGGCTCCTATCTGAATTTCAGACTTCGATGCTTGTCGCTCCAGAGACACTCATGAGAAAGACAAGCTAGGCCCTAGCTTACGAGCTTTTGGCATCATTTCGGATCTCCATTTTCATCGCATAGATGGGTAGAGCTCCTTGTCAGCTTTCCATAGGCACTTCATCTACTTCGTTTGGACGCCTAGTGGAGAAGTTACAAGACTCGAAAGATGGAGAAAACAAGCTAAGCTCCAGCTTACGGGTTTTTGGCACAACTTCAGATCTTCGCTTTGATCGCATCAGTGGATAGAGCTCCTTGTCAGCTTTCCATAGGCACTTCATCTACTTCGTTTGGACGCCTAGTGGAAAAATTACAAGACTCGAAAGATGGAGAAAATAAGCTAGGTCTCAGCTTACGGGCTTTTGGCGCAACTTCGGATCTTCACTTTCATCACATAGATGGGTAGAGCTCGTTGTCAGCTTTCCATGGGCATCTTGTTTACTTCGTTTGGACATCTAGTGAAGAAGTTATACGATTCGAAAGAAGGCAAAATCAAGCTAGGCCCTAGTTTACTTGCTGACTAGATATTTGAGGCTTCAGGCGCTATATCAAAGACGCAAGGGGCCTGCTTCATTATTATTGTGAGAACTTCGTACGTACAGAGACTGTTGCAAGGGGGCTGCTTAAGGGGCTTGCTTGTTCTTGCGACCTGTCGGTGGACGTTTTGGAGAATTGGGAAGTCCAATACACGCGCGCAAGGTGTCATCGGGTTCAGATTTGTGCAGGCTACGCACAAGTTAAGACGGTTCTTGAAGAGACGGATCGGGGGTTGTGTTCTGGGAGAAATTGAGACGCAGGAAGCAGATTTGAGATTTTCAGTTATCTCTGAAGGAGAGTTGGACAGTTCGGGCCGTTCCGGAGTCCAAACTTGCTGTCCTTGGATCCATCGGGATCAGAACAACGAGTTCTTCAGGAAATTGAAGACGATTTGAAGTTTCATCGGGCGGTTTGGGAGTTCTGAGTGAAATTGACTCGTAGGGAAACGCTTGCGTCAGGTTTTTCATCGCCTGCGACCTGAGATTGGATTGTTCTTCGCGATCGGTGAGCCAAGCTCTTCGTTGTTGGTGCCTACGCGATCAGGGAGTCCTCATGTACGCATAGGAGAAGACTGTACGTGAATTGGATTGTTGGTTTGGGTGTGGTGAGCAAGTTTGAGCCGCAGGGAGTTGATTTACGTCAGTTTTTTGCAACCTGCGACCAAATTTCTTGGGTGGTTTTGCAAGGGGAACTCCAAACAACTTGTTTGGAGTCTTGTTGGGTTCAGAGTAGCTAGATCTATCTGCATGGGAAGACGGATATCAGTTTAGACGATCCGTTTGTGCGGTGTGTGCGGTTTAAAGCCGCAGGGAGGAATTTTTGAAGGTTTAGTCACATGCGACCGAAAATCGGTGATATCTCGGCTGTTGGGAGTCGGATCTGAAGGTTTCTTGTGTTAACGGAGTCAGCGGAGGAGACCCTATCGACATCTGAAGTCCGTTCAGCGAAAAGAGGAAGTCCACAGATAGGTCTTTTTCAATTTCTTCGATACGAGTTTTGCTCTTTTGAGTTCGTTAGAGTTCTGGTTGGCTGTATACAGCTTGTGGTAGCTAGCTTTAGCTAAGAGCTTATACATGGATGTGGTTTGGACTTGGGTTTGGATCGCGTGATACTGCTGTGGCTCTGTTTGTTAGCAAAGAGAAGTTTCTCTTGCTTTGAGCTATGCTTCGGTGGTTTTGGGTCAGGATTGTGATTCAAGGGCTGTTTCATGGGCTTTTGAAGCAGGTTACAGACTGCTCTGGTTTGGTTCTCAGTTTTGTGCTCTTAGGAGAAAGAACCGGCAGTGTACATACATTTGAAGTGTATATATCGCAGCGTTCGTTTTCGTGGTTGTTTTCTCTGTCTTGTCTCTGTTTCAGTACACAACATCTCCACAGCCAGGAACCTTGCGTTTTCCTGGAGATCCTTTACGCACAATCCGACACGATAACGGTCCGAAGGGATGCTCATGCTTGCAAGTATCGAGACATAGCCAACACGTGAGCTACAGCCGTAATCGCTTCCGAAAAGGTCTCACAAACGAATAAACAAAGCCGGTTGGGATAGGAGACTAGTGTCCGTCTTAAAGAACACTGACACGGATGGACAAACCAGGACAAAAACCGGAGAGTTCAGAGCTGTTGACACAAGAAAGTGGTCGTTGAGAGGGAAGTCTGCATGGTGTAGTACCATCTGTATAGCATTCCGTTCCAGATGTGTGATCCCATAGATTCAATCAAACACTGACTAGGAAAAAGAGCCATCGCGAGTCTGATAACATGTGAAGAACGGACCTGACAACAAAGAAGCCTTGAGACGGACTTCATGCAAATGTAGAATGTGTTTGAAACGATGGAAGGCAATCATCTCCTACTCCTGAAGAAGGTAAGTGTCACTTGAGAAATCAACTGAACATCGACCGAGTTCCAATCCCGTAGAAGGAACCATGTGCGAACTGGAAGGATGGTATGTAAATAACTCCAATACCGACGGCGTTCTCAACACCATTGAGGATATAGATAGTAGCAACCAAGAAGACAAGATCCTGCAAAGAGTAGACCCACCAAACCAACCGAGAAGAAGAAAAAGAATCCAAAACTTGATAATGTTTATGTACAAGGAGCGCTAAACTGTCACTCCTCTCCACACTATATATTATGAAGTGCTCGTGTGGATGATGAAGGTTAACATGTTAGTAGAAAGATGTATTATCTGTAATGCAAACGTAGAAGGAGCGTGCATTTTGAGGAAGACATGTATGGTATATTTCTGATGAGGAGGTTGGAGCCCCTGATATTCCACGAACTTAGCACAATCATTGAGGGTAAGAGACGGAGACTTTGTGTAAGTATCATGCTATAAGGGAGGCAGTGGAGTCTCTTTCCCGTGCATCGGAAGCAATGTCATGATCATGACAATGTCACGTCGTGGACCGGCTCCTCCTTGAAAATCATATTTAGAGGTTTTATATTTTCGCTCCAAAGACGTTCATGGACAGAAATAACGACTTTTTGAGCTATTATGGATTTCAATTTTCATTGCACCAAGTGGTAGAGCTCGTTGTTAGGTTCCCAAGCACTATTTGTTTCATTTGGACATTTAATGATGACAATATGAGTTTTGAAAGATGAGAAAATCAAGTTAAGTCTTAACTTATCGATTCCGACTAGGTATTTGTGGTTCTTGATGCTATACTAAAGATGCAACGCATTATCTGAGCAAAACTCACATACTATGAACTGACGTAAGGGGGCAATTTAAGAGAGTAGCTTGTATCTGTGATCTATCGATGGACGGTTTTGACGAATAGTTAAAGCTTTCTACTGCTAGGTCCCAAGGCAAATGCGTTGCGAAGCAGCCCCGAAGGAACGGAGCAGAGGTAGCCATGGCTCGATCTCTATCCATTGTAGAAGCAAAAGAGTGACATAAGACGAAGGACCAAACCGCCTAATGTGTTGCACTTGAAGCTTATCCTTGCACACCTAGTTAGAATGTACCCACCCCCTGAAAGCATCAAAGAGCAAGTCGACTTCAAGCACATACATAAGAGTGGCACGAGCAGCATATATATGAAGATTAGTCAATCCAAATGTAGTGTCGATTGGAACTAGCACCGTGGATGCTTCAGACGAAGACGATGTCAACGAGAGCCCGTCAAGCTTTGCAAGTAATGTCTTTGTGGATAGAGAATCCTCTTCTCGTGGACCATCGAAACCGGACATTGTAACCACGACTTTGAGTCCCAAGCCAATCTTCAAAGATGAAAGAGATAAGTGGGAAGTCCGTTCTCCACACTCATCTCGGTGTAGCCTAACGTCTCTTCATGCTGAAGCTCATAATCAATCCGAAACGGTGGTGTGTCCCACACGTTGAGAGGACGAAGCGATGAAAGATAAAATCGGTCGTGGGTAGTCGAGACGTGTGACAACTAGTATGGTCCACGAGGAAATTGATGACATAGATGTGCTTAAAAGCGAAGCTCTGTCACGAGCAGTCCAAGGCATCGAGATGTTGAACCTCGAAAGGATACGAGCTACGAAGCTTGCAACAATAAATATGCTCATAAGGTATGCATATGGTCATGAAACAAGATGCATTATATGTCACTGATGTATGTCATGCCAACAACAAGAGATATTTATTGGCTACTGCTCTTTATGGAAATAATCATATTATGTTTCTAGCATGGACTATAATGGACCAAGAAGATGAGGAGAATTGGACTTGGATTTGTGAGTTATTGTTGAGAGCCATACATGATATCGCTTGCACTCACGTGTCTTTCATGAACGATTGACATAAAGGTGTAATCCATACAGTGCATAATGTTTTCGGTGCATTATACTGTTCATCTTGAACAAAACGTGAAGATCAAATACGGTACTGTTACTGAGAAGATGTTCAAACAACTCCATAAAGCAAGAACATAATCTCAGTGCACACTATACTATTCCAATTCTTGTGTTTGTGTGAAAGTTTAAGTGGTGTTTCTGCAATCCATGTTCTGATATACTTGTGATCTTTTTTTCTAACATAAGAGTTGTGCTTGTAGATTTAACATGATATCTTACAAGCAATCGATGATGTTAACCATGATGCGGCTGTATATATCAGAGGTATTGATCCAAGCTATAATGCAGCTTATGCTGTGAAGGTCTCTCGGTTTGAGAAGTCTTTTTCCATTGTAGTGGAGAGCGCAGATGCTGCTATTTTGGGGAAGCTTTGCTTCATTGAAACTCATGGTTGAGTTGTATAAGTATATTATGGAGATGATGTTAACCATGATGCGGCTGTATGTATCAGAGGTATTGATCCAAGCTATAATGCAGCTTATGCTGTGAAGGTCTCTCGGTTTGAGAAGTCTTTTTCCATTGTAGTGGAGAGCGCAGATGCTGCTATTTTGGGGAAGCTTTGCTTCATTGAAACTCATGGTTGAGTTGTATAAGTATATTATGGAGATGATGTTAACCATGATGCGGCTGTATATATCAGAGGTATTGATCCAAGCTATAATGCAGCTTATGCTGTGAAGGTCTCTCGGTTTGAGAAGTCTTTTTCGATTGTAGTGGAGAGCGCAGATGCTGCTATTTTGGAGAAGCTTTGCTTCATTAAAACTCATGGTTGAGTTGTATAAGTATGTTATGGAGTCTGTAACCAAACGTCAAGTATAGGTAGTGCAAATAAGATCGTGAATTAAGGCAAAACTCCGAAAAGTTGTTGTATATAATCCCGATCAAGAGAACACCAAAAAGAATTCAAAAATTCATTCGGATCTTTAACGAGTGAGAAATAGCTTTTCCAAAATCCACCTTTTACTGTAAAGGACAAGGGATTACTAAATGACCAACCGTAATGTTTAACTTAATATTTCTCAACTATATGTATACTCTCCCAATAAATACTAAAACTTAAATCTGATACAGCCGAAAGTGTATCTCAAGGACAGATGTGAGCAATAGGGAGCTAGCTGGTTTGTGATAAAGGGAATTGTTAGAATATCTCAAGAAACAAAGCTTGTATTTCTTCCATTCAGGAAAATAGAGTCCGGTCGTGTGTAACACGAGAAGTGTAAAATGTGGTTATATATATAATCACTTTAATGAAAGAGAATTTGCACATGTGAATATAAAAGAGAGAGTAAAGAATACGTAAAATGCAAATCTTGTGTAATGTCTCATGAACAATTGGGAACAATGTTTCACGAAAGAAAACAAAACATTCGCACAAAAAAGACTATGGTTGTGAAAATGTTAAAAGTTATTTATAATCATATGTCTTTATAAGTTTTTCTATAAACAAATAAAATATAAATATATGTCTTATGTGATAATGATTGTAATAAAAAATGATGAATCACCACTAAAAATACGACTATAACACATAACGAGGTCCGATTGGACTTAAATTTTATGGAATAATACGTAAATACATACACACGAAATTCCTTAGATAGGTCAGTTTGGAGATTCCGCAATGGAGTCCGGTTTATGCAAATCCTTGACTGCTTCATGAGTTCAAAGAACTTATTACTCACTTAATTTGTTTATTGTTTTTTCTATGCACTTGCATATCTAACTGGCGAATTCGCAGACCTTCTAGAATATGGAAATATTTTGTCATTCTTGCTTTGACTTCACATGCATTTTCAATAGTTATTCCCATGTCCCTCACTATAGATAAGGCACCCGTGCATATTTAATTCGCTTTCTCCATCTTTTGATGGAGGGAGATAACATGCAGGGGTTTAATTTATTATCTAGTTGAATTAATTTATCTTTGCTAGTAATTTCTCTCAGTTATACTCTCAGAAGTGTGTCTGTTTTTTCTTTTCTTAGAGGTTATGTCTAGATCACCCATAACTCTAGGTGCGATTAACATTTTATATTTATAGTTATATTTATTTTTCTAATCAACTTACTGTAGAATTTTCCTATAAGACTTATGTAAACAAAAGTTCAAGTTAATATTACATGCATATTCATGTAATAGGTGTATCATAGCCGGAATCTTGGAGTAATGTTATTTGCCCGTGGGTGAGTGTTACGAACGTGGCCAAGAGTATATGACCCTTTCCGATGAGCATCTTCGAAAGCATCCATATGAAAATACTGCGGGCCTTTCTTATCAGCTTTTTTGAGAATTCGACCGTAACTTTTTGTGACAAAGTACTGTGAGATTCAGATAATTAATTTCACTTTCCAATTTTATTTTTTTTTAAACTTTGAACTATAGTATCGATTTATAAATATAGTGATAAGCGATTCAGAGCTCTATACAAAGCTCCCATTCAAGAAACTGTGCCTGTTTCGCCCCTGACCGTCAGAGAATCTTCTCACTTAGCTTTAACACGCACTAATATCATTTTCAGTGTTGTATCACATGCATAACCTTTCCCGTTCTAATGCATAGATTATCTACTACCATGGGAGTTGTAAAAATGAGAAGTTAACGTCATTACACAATGGTTTTGCGTTAGAAAACTGAGTAACTCTGTTTGTCTATCAAAATAACTTTTGGGATTAACCTTTGAGACCTTCGTTTGAGACTCCTTCTATGAGGGGTGTCAAAGTTACAAGAGAAATATTCCTCAACGGTGGAAAGAGAACGAGCCGTAAAATAACGGCAGGTAATTTTGTATAGAAGAGTGATTCATTTTGGATCGTGCATGTGACTAGACATTATGATTTTTTCAAAAAAAAATTTAGTTTTGATACTCATAATAATTACTCAGAACAGTAGATACTCCTCTGCAAAAAAATGAATGCGCAAAATGAATGAATAGACATTAAAAAAACATCAATAACTTTTTCCTGCAGATACCTCCGAGGTGCCCGCAAAAAACTTTGGCCAAAGTCTGTACTCCCTCTTGCGTATGTAAAATCTTTCAGAAAGGTTAATATGCATCCAAAGTGAACCGTCACCGGGGACAAGAAAAAGACAAGCGGGGAAGACGCGGTGGCGTTGGAATAAGCCTTGCATGCTGGATGAACTCCAGAAACGGTTGCTCAATTAATGTTATCAGGAATATATATATATATATATATATATATATTAACTAAGTATAAATAATCAACATATTTTATACAAGTTATCTGTTAGTCCATGCCTGGAAACAAGGGGAGAGTAGGAGATAGCCCATAAGGCTTGACCCAAGTGCCGCGCTTCAGAACGTATAAGTACGATAATCCATACTCATTTGTACATTAATATACACTAAGTTTAATTTAATATCTAACCAGAAAGGGTTAGGTATTAAATTAAACTCCTACGTATATATCCGACGGAGGAGGTGAAATATGCAAGGAAGTGTACCTAGTGTCAAAGGTTAATAACTTTGACACCCCTATCAACTTGGCACCTTGGCACCGTTCGATAAAAGTTCCAACGGTCGTATGCTAAAGGACCATAAGGAACCACCGACGCAAAGACCTGAATAAGATCTCCGACTGGAACTGGGAAATGAAATCATGGACAAACGTTGATTCGAATCTCCTTTAACGAACTGCCACGTCTCCAAGTGCGGGTTTTCGCCAGCTGTGGATGCCTGATAGCCCAGATTTATAAAGCAGTGTTCTCCTAGTAGGCAGAGGCAGAGTATGAGACCCCGAGCTCCTCTCTGAGTATAAGGCGTTACTTGCAGTCGCATATTAAAAGACTTACCTTTGGAGCAATTTCCTTCCTATTCTAGATTGATGTAAAAAGCCTTATACGTTACGCATTTTTTAGTCATCTGGTCCTACTTGTAGCATCTCCACTATTATTATATTAGCATATTCCGTTTAATGCCTTTGGACGGAAATAGATTTATGTTTTTCTATTCACACGGATTTAGATCGGCCCGAAAATGACCTGCACGCCTCTTTTCTTTCTGTATAGTGGAAGGACGAAAAGCAATTGTACCAAAAAGCAGCTGCAGCATAAAACTTTAAGAGATGTTTGTATTAATCTGGAATAAGTAGTGACTTAGTACTAAAACAATAAACTTGACTTCCAATAAGAAATGCAAATTACCTTTAGTTGGAGGGATATCAAGTGACGAGGATATTGAAAGTATACGTTCTTTGAGAAAAGAACTTATATTTTCAATATTATATATATAAGAAAGGAATCGAGTGAGAATCTAGACATGATCAAGTGGAAAATATGGATTTAAAGTGTACATATGCAGGAGGGTAAGAAGAATACAAGCGTGGAGAGAAGAATAAAATCTAGTGGTGCAAGTTTATCGAACATGCAATGTGATCTTATCAAACTTCTGGTCCATATTAATCGATGTTACATCAATTATTTCAGTGAGTTGTTAATTTAAATTTCATAAGTATTATAATAAGTACAAAATAAATATTATATTATATGTTAGATACTTGCATGCAGAAACTTCCGGGGAAAATCTATAAGCGATGTAAGAGAAAGCACGCTCTAGGCACCATAAGACCAACCTCTTGTCTAATAAAACCATATCTGTTTTTATAAATTTAATTTATCACATACCATTTTCCTTATAAATATTAGGCGATAAATCAAACCATTTTGTATTATTCGCACTTTGGAGATAAAGAGGTGATAGTGTAGTTAGATTGTGGTTCTTCTAAGTGGGCACTATAAGAGATTAATTCCATTACTGTTATAAAAGAGAATCAATGATAAGACCACAATTATAGAATAAATACACTTTCCAATTCTAACTAATATGCTTGTTCTTATGGTTTTTTATCTCTCTACAAATCTATCTAAAGAAAAAAGAGATGTGTGATGAGACTATAGCTAGTTCACGATAATTACACCTCAATACCAAAATTGCCTGATACAAAATAAGCAAAAGTCTTGAAAAATATAGGTATATATTTTAGTGACAACGCTGGTTTTAACAAGACCAAAGGCTAGTTTTAACAAGCATGGGATACAAAATTGTATCCCATGCTTCATAACTTTAACACGATTGGTGATTCATAATGTGTTATTGATAACATTCTCCTTGGTTTGATTCGCGCACGCGCATAATAATCATCTATGCTTAGTTCGTTCTTGTTAGTATATAAAATTTAAATACATTTGCTCTCATTGTGCAGACTTCATGTGTTTTGCTACGAGATCGAATTTCTCAGCACCCGTTTAAATGAGTGTTTGAGACCATTGATCCAACATCGATATGAGTAAAAAAAGAGTGAACAAGGATAGGCTGCTCTGTCAGAGATTCATTAATATGCATGCTTTATGAACTTTCATCCAGAGAGGCGCGTCTAGACAAGCGACGAAGGCGATACAAAATTCTCGGTTCTGGTTTGGTGTTGATGCCTTGTTAACTATTGTAAAAAAAGCGCTGTTTAGTTAGGACGTGTCGTTAGCTTTTCCGCAGATCAGGTTTACCTCGGTTTCATCTGCCGTTCTGGTGGCTATTGTGAAAGTGGGGAAGACGTCAAGGTCTTTGCTACGAGGTCGTCTCCAGTTTCGCTTTAGGTATGTAGCGGGCAGTATCACGTGGGTTTTACAGTGTTTGGCCAGATCGTTATACCGCCTGCTGAATTCACTACGTGTTGTTGGTGATGCTCGGTTGGTGTTTAGACGAGCACGTCATACATGCGACATCGCTAGGTGTTTTTTTTATTTTGGCTGATTCGCTACTCGCTTCGTCTTGCTTAGGCCAGCCCGTCGCATCGTCAATTGTTGTATTTGCTGGGTCTTGTTCGTGGAGGTCCATCTGTGGTACTTTCAGTAAGTACCGATGTGGACGAGCAGTGAGGCATGAGTGATCATCTGCTTCGGCAGCTGGTGTTTTTGCAGGCATTTGCTAGTTGCGAAGACGGTTTCAATGTCTGTCTCGGATGCGAACCGATAGTGAGATGACACTTGTCGTCTCTTCTCTCTCCTTTTCTTGGAGGTGTTTGGAAGACGGTATGGTCTGCCGTCAGTTTCTCTCCTCAAGTTTTTGGTGACGTTTGGTTTTTTAGACGGTCTGCAGTGCTGTCACTTTTGCAGTGTGTTTTACTTGGCAGCTCCTGATGATGGACAGACGTGAGCAATCGGAAGGGAGTGATCCTCTCCTTCGTCACCATCGCTTGTTCGAGCTTGTTGGAGGTTGGAACACGGTCTGCTGTGCCAAGAGTTTCTTCAGACGGGAGCGGGTCATAAAGTTGACCTTCCGCTGCTGAAGTAGCCGGACGAGTTGTCTCTGATGAATATGTCAGTGTGTACTGTGCCTGGGATGCGGATGGACAGTGTGACGACGTTTGTCGTCTCCTTTGCCATCTCTTTTTCTTGGAGATGTTTGGAAGGCGGTCTGGCGTGCCGTGAGTTTGTTCTCGTTGTGTTTTTGGAGACGTTTGGTTTTCTAGGCGGTTTGCCGTGTCGTCACTTTCTTCTTTCGTCTTGCGTTTTGCTTGGCAGCTCCCGATGAGAGAGAAATGTCAACAATCAGAAGGGAGTGATCCTATCCTTCGCCACCATCGCTTCTTGGAGCTTGTTGGAGGTTGGAAGACGGTCTGACGTGACGACAGTTTCTTCTCATGCGACGTAATCTTTTACTACTTCGGACTTGTGTTGTGTCATCCGCAGGTTCTCATGCAGGCAGACGGGAGCGGACCGTGAATTTGACCTTTCGCTGCTGGAGTAGCCGAACGAGTTGTCTCTGTTCAATCTCTCACTATGGGTTCCCTACCGCTATCTAGACGAGCACATTAGGTAATGTGGTCGTAGCATAAGAGAACCTACTATTTCACGTCGACTTGTACGTATTCTCCTCGTTGCCTCATTGGTTCGTCGATGCAGTGTACATGTACTTATTGTTTTTTGTTAGTTCTCTTCCGATTCATGTTGCTTTTCGTTCCTTACTTTGCATCTTGATGATGAGACTGTCGTGGTGATGATTGATATCGATCTTGACATCGTACTCGACCCATAATCAATCCCATAAAATCTAGTTACTCCTCTGTCACTGTCTTCTGTTGGAGAGTCGTCTTACAATATAGATGTCCTCTATGTTCTTGAAGGCTACGCCTCCTCTCTTCTTTCTCTAGATGATTTGCTCGCTTCTAGTGTTACAGTGTCATGTTTCCACGAGAGAGTACTTCTTTTTCAATTCAACTGCTTTTGTGTTACTTGGATTTGCTTTTCTCTGGGCATCCGCCGCACTTCTTACATGATGGTGATTTCATGAAGGTGAGCCGCTCTTTCCCTGCTCTATCGGATCCTTTCATGTATTTGGAGACCATTGTATGCAGGTTAATTCTCCAAGACATATTCCTTCAAATGTTCAGTTATCCTAGGTACTACATAGAAACCACCACAAACCTTCTCCGTCATACTGTTCACTTCATCTACCGTTCTCACAAACTGCCTTGTGTTTTTTGTGTCCTCCATTGCGAGTGTTTTTTATACTTGTGTCCTCATTTTACAGACCCAACACACTTGAATGTTTCTTCGGAGACAAGCGAGGACAAAGAAGGTAGCCCCCTTAGCTATAGGACGTTGGACCTGTCCGCCACAGTCTGCAAAACTGGCGGTGATTTGGAGTTGTGTTTTTTCGCTATGCTACAAGAATTCCTTCAGTCTAACTGCTCTTCTAGCATTTTCTCAGTAGAAAAGGGGGAGCACTCTTGCACATGCACTACCAAGGTGTTACTGCCATCTCTGCGAAGTCTTGTCAACATGTGAAGAAGCGTATCATGTCTGCATGGGGGCTGGACTCACCAACGTCCAGTAGGGGTTGAGATCTGTGTTAAAAGACTGCACACATACATGGGAATGATAGGGTATTGTATGAAGGACGAGGTCGATGATCACCATCACATACATATGAAAAATATCTCTGAGAGTATGCTCGTGGACGGTAAAGAGCTCTATACACTGCTCGACCTACGATATCAAAAATCGTGTTGAGGTGAGCTACGCTAACATTTCTTGCATGTGCGCTGCAGTATAATAAATATAAGAGTAGTCACCCTCTGTCGTCTACTTTCAGCAGCTGTCTTAGAGACATGATAGAATCTGGAAAGTACTATGCGTCACCCCGGTGGTTAATACAGACTGGAATTCAGATTCGTAGAGTTGATTCCTTGTGAAAATCATTTATACATCCTGAGCAAGTTACACCTGAAGACATTCATAACATATTTTTTGCCAAGAACAGCGCAAGTGTGGTCATTGTAAGGGCAGGTACATGGACGCAGATGACACTGTGGGAGAGGAAGCCGCTGCTGTTGTCGATCCTCCTGCAGGTTGTCCGAGCACATCGCAGTCCCGGCCACGGCAAATGTAGACACTGCCGGAGTACATGCCACTTGCAGAAGCTTTCATGAGGGGCAGTGGCTCTGAAAGGACGCGAACCACACAGCAAGAGGACTTCACATAGTATAGAGTTATATAGAGATGTACAATATAGTTTTGAATATACAACAGTAGTAACTAGTTCCAAGTTCAGTACTTACTTCCAACTGAACTTTCAAGTATACAGCAGACTGCGGCAGGACTCATAGTACACAGTCATATACACATGTATAGTATAGTTTGGAGTATAGTGCTGCTTACAGCAGTAGTAACTAGTTCCAAGTTGACTACTTACTTGGAACTGAAGTTTCAAGTGTAGAGCAGACTGCGGCAGGACTCGTAGGAGGTCTGAATTTCTGCACGCTGCTAAAAAATTGTGATTCGAATTGAGTATTTTAATAAAGTTAATGGCGACGTGCAGTCACCTTTACTCTAAAATGATCTCTGAAACTGAGGAGTATGCGCTAGACAGATATTTCAGCACTTGCTCTAAATTGTTTTTTTTCTCTATGTCGGAGTGCGAGTCTGAAACATTTTAATGATTTCAGATTGGAGTAAAGTGTTTTAATAAAGTTAATGGTGTTGTAATTGTTTTGGTTCTCTGTACCAGAATACGATTTGTTAATTATGTCAATAGTGGCCTTTCCTGCACGATGGAAGGAAAAAAATTTGCCGTTAAGTTCGTGTGCAGTGAACGAGCAGAAACTTGACGGAGGGTAAATATGTATGTTTAAAAATAGATTCATTAGTATGTAACGAGAGTGAAACAAAAGAGAGTCGATGCTTCACAGGATTTTATTTATATGGGGTAAAGATTTATAAACATGGCCTACTAGCAATATTCAACTACTACTATTTATGTGTCTTATGTAGACTATTATCTATTGCACAAATTTTGAAGATGGAGAAGGTGGCGGGATTAATTAATTACCTAACCCTATCATTGTAATTTTATGATTTCTTTAGAATGGGTTTTCGATCATGTAGTTCCAGCAGCGCTTGTTCAGATTCTACGCTTATGTGTTATATCCTACTCATCGCAGTTTGTGGTTATAGAAATATTTAATATTTATAAAATAATTAAATTAAAATTTTAGTTATTATGGAAATTTTATTTAACATATAGACTTTTTTCTATAACTTAAATAAAAACCACTAACACACGTCAAAAAAAATATAAAAAGATATAAAATAGTTGTTCAGTCCATCTCATTCTCAAAAACTAATATATTGTCTTTATTTTTTCCTTCTTACCCTGTTTATCTCTTTCTCGACTATCTTTGGCTAGGTCATTTGGGATGCATATTCGTCATAAAAAGTCCTACCGAACTTCATGGAGATTAGAGATGCATCTTGTAATAGTATTTACTCTGCTAGTTCACTTTTTAGTTGGTTGGTTGTCATCAATTCTCTCTTCTATATGGTGCTCTTTGTTCGAGTTCTTTGTTGGAGAATGAGAAGATATCCATTTTTTTCTTTCGCTTCATTCATCTATCACTTGTATTCTCTTGTATACTATAAGTTTAAGTTATTTGGTATAGAGGTGGAAAACAGATGCTCTTCGTCCACTCATACTTTCATCCTTTCTGCCTTTGATATGCTTGAGGTCCACAATGAAAGCAACGTTTAGTATCTTGCTGAAGCAAATATTGGCTGATTATCATCAATTCTTTCTCCTATATATGTTGCTCTATTTTCAAGTTCTTTGTTGGAGAACGAGAATGTAGCTTATTTCCTTTTGCTTCATTCATCGATCACTTGTCTTCTCTTGTATATTATAAGTTTAAGTTCTTTGGTATAGAGGTGGAAAACACATGCTCTCGTCCACTCGTTCTTTCATCTTTTTTGCCTTTGATATGCTTGAGGTCCACAATGAAAGCAACATTTAGTATCTTGCTTGAAGCAAATATTTTGTATGCATTCAGGAGTTATTTCGTGTGGATGAATAATTTCCACAGGGAGCCCACTATATGGACTTCGATGCCGCACTGCATAAGCCAACAGGAGAAAGCTGAATATTTCTCTAATATGATCATGGCACACAAGCAAATGCAAAAATTAATTTATAAAAGAAGAAACTTTATGTTTTTATTGAATTGAAGAGCATGAGGGGTGTATTCCTGTAGATCCATCCCATATTGTTTTCTATACCGTAGGCTCTCACATGTATATACATTACTTGTCCATCAAGGACTACATTCTCAGTTAAGTTCTTCATATTTAGATGATGATAGTTCTCTCCATCTTCATTTAGAAGATATCTTATCATTCTCACCTAGGTGTGGAGAACCTTGTTGCTTAGAATTTAATGCATACTCCCCTTATTGACTTTTGTTCCTAAAAGCCCAAGACATAACTAAACCGCTTCATAACCTCCAACAACATTTATACGTTAATACAAATGTAGGTGTAGTAGCACTCCACCATGCTCTACATAAAACAGATCGGGAAGACATCAAAGAAGTTGTTTAGTAGCTGGCTTAACAAAGAAATCATCCAAGTGGAAAAAGTGATAAGCCCAAATCGTTATTTGAGATGCTTGTGGGTAGTGAGAGTTACTCGAGTAGTGGGGACAAAAGAAACCAAAAAGATGGTTTAGAAAAGCAACAAATACAAAAGAAATAGCGGTTAATAGCTGATATATGGACTGAAGAAGAAAGTATAAACTTCAAAGGACTGAGAAAAAACGAGATGTTCATACGAGGGATTGAAGAAATAAATTTCTGAAACCTTGTTGAAAAATTATAGAAAATAGATGATCATTATGATGAATATGAATAAGTATATTATTTGAGTTTTGGAATGAGATGTCTTACTGATTTTTGGAGAGAAAGCAACTTTTTACTCCTTCAGTCCCTCGTATGAACATTAGAGCTCCATAAGTCCTTCGAAGTTGAGAATTTCTTCCTCAGTCCCTTGACCGGTAACATGCAGTTTTACGTCTCGGTCGAACCTGTTTTGATGAAATCACAGTTCGCATAAAACTGTGTGGGCACGAGCACGGGCACTTCAATATGCATCTGGCAGTAACTGGCATACTCTTCACATATATGACGGGCGAGAGAGTTTTGTCATGTATTCCCGCCGCGTTTGTAAGTTTAGGATGTACATAGCTGGTTGTGCGCAAAGGATAGCAACTGCAGCAACTAAGGATTTCTTGCTGTTGAGACAGATCGATGCATGTACACGTTGGAAAGATGTGTTCCCTTGCAGAATTTGATGAGTGTTGCTGTGACGTTCCGTGGATGTGGGTTGAAGAAAAGATTCAACGTTTAGTGAAGAATAGCAGAGATCGGTCGTTGTTGTATTTAGCATGCGGGTGGAATGGTTGCAGCATGTTCTCGAGCCTCAAGTAAGCAGTAGCTCTTCTGTGCATAAGGTGTTAAGCTTTAGTCAATCGATAGATTCGAGAGAACGTGAAACGTGGCATTCATGTGGACAACAAGGAACAAGATGGCATATGAGATGTCATGTAGCACTCACTGATTACTATGTTCGTTATTGATCCAAGGAAGCATTACCGTTATGCATACTTTGGAGTGCAGGGGACAAACTGATAGGGATGATTGCCGAGGAGTTCGAGAAGTTGTCATCTGCTAATCAGGAAGCGTATTGGAATGAAGTATGCGACGAATATTGGGGATTGAAAATTGGTTTGAATGCTAAACAAAATCGTTTTACAGTCTTCGACGTTGAGAGACCAGAAGAATTATAAGACGATGTAGAGGATTTGGTGTCTGATCTTGGCCACTATACGTTTATCCTGGTTCTATAACTATTCGTGAAGACGAGAGACCTGTAGTTGAGGAAGAAATTCGCCGTCTACATCGACGTGCTATCTCTCTCCAAGAAAAAACAGCAGAAAGTCAAGATATGATCGATCAGATGCTGAAAGAGTTGTATAGTGTTCTGGACTTACAAAAACAAGTCAAGACGGTTGACGATTTGGTCGTGACGCTAGCTAAGTTGAGAGAGTTGTAGTATGTATAGTAAGAGTTGTACATGAAGCTAATGTTGAGCTTGAGAATTTTTGTATATACAACTGTGTCCATCGGAGACAACAGGATGCACAACGGCTTAGAGGTTATTTTGTCTATACACGTAAATTTGTTCTATATCACTTCTTGTTATCGACAATAAAACTGTGGAGTTAATCAAACATGTGATTTCTATGAACAAATTTTGAGTGAGTGAGTGGATTTTCTTCGAATGTAGGTATGCTGCATTGTAGCTTTTGTCTCTCGGCACTGACCTCATCTTAGCCTCGAAGGCGGCTGCATGAACATGATTTAAATTCGTTTTACGAAGTTTCCACCAGATCTTTGCTTTCTTCCAAGATGACAAGCAAACTTATCCGGCATAGCTTTTAAATTGCTTGTGGTAGAATTCCCCGGCATTCGTCTTCACCTCTGAGGCAGGCAAGTGTTAGAAACTCCGAGTGTGGACTCAGATCTGTTCTTGTTATCCGTGACAAAATCTGGAAGCTGAGTTTGTTCGCTTATTTTCAACACCTTCTCTCTCTCGCCCATCAATTCGTTTCTCAAATCTAGGAAGTCGTACGTGATATAGTGGATGTGGCTTCTTCGACGATACCTATGTCAGTGTCGTTTGCGTTATCACACTCTAGTCAAGAAGAAACTTCTCATTATTGCAAATCATCCATTTTCCCATTTCAAGCCGCTTCTCAAAAACTCGTCCTGCAGTTGTAGGCTTCCTTTCTAATCCCTCTAATAAGTCTTTCAATTATTCGGTTTGTGACTGGTGAGTTAATCAACTCAAAGGGGCCTTTAACTTATGCATGAGTAAGTTGCATATAGCCGCAACAAACATGTCTTAACAAAGTGTCTATATTTGAGTACTACAAATCATAAGACTGAACGCAACTGTATACTGTAAGCGTTTCAACTGAAAGTGTAATAATAATGATGTAAGCAGAGCTGTAAGCTGGAATCATGAAGACTTGAACCTGTAAGCAGAGCTGTAAGCTGGAATAATGATGTAATAATGTTGTAAGTTGGAACCATGACCCAGTGGAAGCAGACTGCAGCAGACTGATCATGACTACTTCAAGTGCGTATGAGAAGCGAGAGACTTATGATACAATGACGCGTATTCTTGCTCACATTCGCAATCCCAGCAAGCTCTATTCATCGTCGGCTTCCTTCTTCTTTCAGGTTAAGTTGCAGTCATATATAGAACTGCGAAACGAAGCTTAAGAAATTCTCAGGTTTGAATGACTAGTACTAGTGTAGGACAAAAGAGTAAGTTCAAGGTGAAATCTCTAAACTTTTCTTAAAATCCTTGCTGTATATATATGAGGATCTATTGAGCAGAACTGGTCTTGCAGGGTTTAGTGTGAAGACTTCTTTTCACGATCATACCCGGATCGAATAATCTCCAGAACCCGAACACACAGTAAACAACTTCAATTTCGAACAATTCTGCTACAAGTATTCAAACAAGTGCATATTTACTTGGTTTCTTTCTTGATGTATACCAAGCTCCAAAACACCTTTCCCACATCCTTCTCATATCGTGCCCTCACATTCATTTTCAGATGGTGTGCACAATGGCCGTGGATGCATCCAGGCAGAACACTACGAATTGCATTCAGCAAACTCTTACAACGATCCGAAATTATGACAGTTTGCTTCTCACCTAAGCCTATGATGCTCTATTTCATAGAGAACAGAACCATGACCATGTCTCCTCTTCTTCACTGGCAACTACAGCGTAGCACAAAATGATCGACTGATTATTTCCATCCGAACAGCTAGCGGTGAATATATGAGACGAGAATTTCTTATTTTTCGTATGACAAGCATCAAAGGTGATAACATTCTGACTGAACTGGAGTGCACTTCGACAAGCAGACGGACAAACAAATATACGTTTGAAAATTCCAGACCTTGGCCATGTCCTATACTCGACTACACAATCAGTTTCCACCTTTCTAATTTGACGACAAAGTGCAGGTATGTCATGGAACGATCGAGTTTGGCCACCTTGGATCCAGTCTCTCACTTTCTTGTGCATCCAGTAAGCTGTCATGTATGTTGTTCTTTTCTCATGAGTCTGTCGAAAGTCATTCACTAAGCTACCGACTGCTATATCGGGATCTATAATAACACGGTTGGACATTAAAATAGCAAGATGCTGAGAGTTTTGGCAAGGCCTTCTCCATACATGCAAATGTCCAAGACAAGTATGTTTCATGTTACAAACAGATATAACAAACGTCCCTGATTTCAACTTCTTCTTACATCTAACTCTCCATTCGCAACGATGTTTCTCATCTTTCACCGGCGTCTTCTCAGTAGGTTCTTTGTCTTTTATAGTCAAACACTCTACACTCTCAAGATGCACATCCTCCGCCACCTGACTCTCAGTTTCATTGTCTGAACTCTCCTCTTGGTGGATCTGAAAAGGTCCAGCAGACAAGTGTCTTGTACTCAGCCCAAGACACCAACATCAGGAATACGATGGCACTTGCGAGGATGAACGCCCCAGTATGTGTTGCATTCGGCACCTCGTTCAAGTCGGTTCCACCGACGATAGCACACTGGTATGCGATGGGTAAATTCAAAAAACATGCGAGACTCCAAATTCGGTTGGATGTTCTCCTTGTCACTGTTGCTATGATGAACCAACTCACCATTCGCTTTCTGACTGGAGGATCTGGCCTTATTGGGAAGCCGTATATGCAAGTGCGCACAAGATAACGCTCCATGGTCTTCAAATGTTTATTGATTCTGGAGTTATAAACCGACCAACAATCTAAAGCGAAATGAAAATCCGTCATTGACTCGATTTTAATCCGACTCGTTTGTTTCTGCAACTCGACATACGTTCTTCCCACCAGAGACATCTTTGTCCGTCCGACAAATAACATTGTTTGACGTCATCTCTGTTGGTTTCTCACAAATCTCAGAATCTCGTGTATCAGTTAGGACGTTAAAATTAACTTTTTTCCATACGGGAACTGTATTCTGTTGGTATTATTAAACGATCCATCAGTGAAACACTCAGTACATTCATCATCCATCGCTTCAACTCTGTACACTTTCTGCTCGACAGACCTCCATTCTCCTACAGAATCAAATTTTGCACTTAAAAGAAACCTGTTCCGAGTCTTCGTTAGAGTCTCACAAGCGGTCGATCATTGCTCGACGTCCTCGAGTCTCCAAGTCTTCAGTCTCGTTCTTCTCACTCGCTCTGCAGTATACACTGTACTCCATTCCATCGAACGCTGTTCAACCCTCATTTTTCTGTTGTCACACAGTTTTTGACCTCGTTTTCTCGCTGTCACACAGTTTTCGACTATGAATGCAGTTGCTATCGGAACTCTTATGAGAAATTCTCAACTTCGAAGGACTTAGGGAGCTCTAACGTTCCTGCGGGGGACTGAGGGAGTAAAAAGCTGGGAGGGAAAGTGATGAAGGTAAAATCTGGAAGTTGGTACAGTACTACAGTAGTACGTAGAATAGAATCTTCGAACTGGAGCTTGAACGTTAGATTCTTCCGCAGTTCGCAGTGACAGACCAGGAGCTCAACTGCTACACTACTGAGCGAATCTGAGAAGGAAACTGTCGATTCGAAGGATACAAGCTACACATGTAAACTCTTGCTTGGAGAACGAGGGACCATACCATGTAGTCTTCCGAGTCTCGGTAATCCAAGGCAATAAATAAGCCGAGTACTCAATCCGGGTTATGACAAAGTTACTGCGTTCCATTACCAAACTAAGATTTCCACTTACTGGCGCCCTGACTAACTTTAGCCGTCCCGTACTGTGGGGAGCAAATCAGTCTCTAAGTTTGGCGGCTCGGTTATCCGGTGGAAAATATCCATTCTACTCGCGGCAACCGGCTCCAGAAATCTGACGAAGCACTTACCGGCTGTCGGCCGTAGAAGAACCCGAAGTCGAGGCGATGGGCGCTACGGTAGTATTATAAAATTAGATTGGAATGATGTCAAAAGCAAGTGCCAGAATGTGAGCGCGCCCTTTATGGGAGGGAGTCTTAGGCCCACTTCAATTCGTAACTCGCGCGTACTTGGCGTGCTCCTGACACAACGTTGAATTGAAGGCGAGACACTCGGGGGCCCTGCACAGTGGGCCTGTCGTTCAATGTCCATGTTATTTCATGTCCTCCCATCATGTACAGTGCAGACGCGACTCCCAGCCACTGCCATTGTTGGGTCGAACCCCGTTGGGTTCCGAGCGAGCATTCTTGACTTTCTTCTTGAGGAGGATAGCCAGTGGAGTTTAGTCCAGTTGAGAGGAGTGAGCTCTATCTTTCGATGTGCTGCAGATGATGAATGGGATGGGTTAAGAGGATCGAGTGGCCTACTGGTAACAGTAACTGTCAGCGGAGTCGATGATTTGGAAGATGACTGAATGAATGAGCGAGATGGTTAATGACAACCATGTCCATTGTCGGCTGTGACTTGTGCTGTTTAAGCTGCTCAGTATGCATCAGGGTGCCGTATCTCGTGAAAGAGAAGATGGAGATGCCTTCTGTTGGAATTTTGAATGGTGCAATTCGCCTTGAACGCTAGGTAAGGTGTGAATAGCTCAAGCAGTCCTACCTTCCATTTAGGATGCCTATGCAATTCGTGTAATGTTGGACATTTCAGCCTGATTTCGGAACTATGCGCTTTACTTTTCTATCGTTGTTATTTCCCTCCTAGACTCCGGTAACACTGGACGGCCAGAAATTGAAGTTCCGATGTATAAACCTCCGTGCTCCGTATTGGCCTCTTGAACTTTCGGTCATAGCAGCTCCAGAATGTGATCTGAGTAATCCCGTGTTCAATCAAGCAAGTACCATCACCTTGAATTCTCTGAAGGCTATGGAGGCTCACCTACGCCGCGTTTCACACCTTTGGACAACGTTGACTAGCTGAAATTCAGGTTTCTTAGATGCGAGCAGTTCAGCCTGTATGTTGGCCGTGTCATCTATGGTCTTTAATAAACTTCACGAGGTGTACCTAATGTGAGCTGACCATCGGCGTAAGGATGTCTATGGGAGACTCCGGATTTCCTTTGGCCTTGAGTCTTTTTCGTGCTCGAACGTTTTATCCTTGATACAGGGTCCAGGTGTTGGGGTTTGGAATAGCTTTTTCTTTTGGGGTTATCCTCTGGGTCGCCTTAGCAAATGAGAGAAACTTAACGACACCTCTGAATAACAGCATCATCTTCAACTCTATGTTGAATAATTTACCCTTAGCTTTCAGGTATCTGAGCTAGATGGTTACATGTTGACGATTTTGCTGCTTAGGTTGTGATGCCTGACCCTCTCTTTTGTTTGTTGCAGCCAGTCTGACTGCGACATGGTCTACGGTACTGCTGTTAACTGCTAGGAAGGTTATATGTCCACCATAACATCATCTCGAATCAGGATGAGTAGCGACTGTGGAAAATCATGTGGTACGAGGGATTACTTAGTTGAGGATTTCTCATCGCCCCCTACAAGAGTGGTTTGGAGTCCGCTTTTTGAGAATAGCCCCGGAAAAAACTACTCAATGAGAGTTCGTCCCTCAAGCTTGAAGGACCTCAGTATTTCATCTGATGGTGAATTACCGCCGGGGTGGAGAACTGCAGAGGAGCAGCAGAGGAACTTACTTTCAAGGAAGTATCTCTCTCCCAGAGGAAAGAGCTCTGGTAAGGATCTCGCTACAAGCTCGGACGAAGATTCTACTCGGAGCTGGAAGGCTGCTAAGCTAAGCTACCATGGTGTACTGTTCCCTACTGCGGAACTGGAGCGTCATCGGTATGTAAAGGAGCATCTTGATTCCAGTAGACACGGCGGGGGCAAAGAAAGAAGGAGATTTTCTGAGGGCAGTTACGGTCTCAAGTACGGGAATTCTAATGTGGTATCCTCTCGGAAGTCTGACAGTGAAACTTTTAGCCGCGGGATCAAGAAGATATCTTCGTTGCAGTTGGTGGAGGAAGGGGAAGTAGCACCCGAGACTAGAATAGACGTTTCTAGAAAAGCCTCAAGCATGTTAAGTGAAGGTACTAGTGGTAAGGATGTTTCGGACGTACTTCAGGAGGACTCGAGTGAGAGCGAGCTGAAGAGGACGCGGATGGAAAGCACTGGGAATGAAGCGTACACTAAACAGAGACGAAGCAAGATTCGCGTGTTAGAGGGAAGTGACCTGAACAGCGAATGGAAGGATGCTAGTGCTTGTGGGATTGGAAGTGGTGGAATAGGACGTGGGAGGGTTGTCAAGGGTAAAGACCTGTGTGCGTCAAATGAAGGAGATCAGCACCTGGATAGAGAATCTCATTGTGGGACGGGAAGAAGAATCAGAATCACTGATGATCAGGAGGACTTCATTCAGAAGTGCAGAAATTGGTCCGTGGCTGATAGCTACGTCGATGTAGACGCTAAGGTGGCCTCAAGGAAATTAGGAAGATTTGAAGAAGGATCCGACCGAGAATCGGAAGCTCACGACACTAAACCTCATCGACAAGCCTCGTCCGAAGCAACATTAGATGTTAGAAAAGGTTTCAAGTGGAGTACAATTTCTGACCCTGTGACCGCCACACCGAGAATTCGTGTACCTAAAGTAGATATAAATAGATATAGCGCTACGGATAGAAGCTCGAGTGACCTTGGCAGTAACACGGATTCCCAAAGTCCGGACAGCGATGAGCTATCCGGTTCTATGCATAGAGATGGTGGCCAGAGGCACTCGTTAATAAAAGAATCCGTTGTGATTGGGAAGACACCACACGATCAGCTGGAAGGCAAAGCGAGAAGGAAACCTTCGTCTGAAGACAGGTGCAATTTGAGTCAGGTAATACCCTCAAGTTCCAACTGCACTCTGGCGATTTACCTGCATTTGCCGCTTTCCCTATACTTATTTTAGTGTAGTTGGCTTGTATTTACTCTTTGTGTTGTACCGTTCCCCAGGGAAGTGATGCAGCGAAGTCTTATCGCAAAAGTTCGCTTACAGAGAGTGGGATGAAGACAAGGAAGGCAAGATATGATAGTGCTACCAGTACTGTGACAACGGACAGAGAAAAGGACATTACAGGTGGATCACTGAAGGATCTAAGGAGGAAGAGGAAGAGTCTAAGGAAGAGAAGAAGCCAATCACCAACAGCTGCTGTGGCGTGTGCAGCATCTATGATTGGTGATACAGTAGAAGCAGTACGGAAGGTGAGGGAAGATGCCGCTGAATTGGCATTTAAGTTGGCAGAACTCCACGCTCATGATGCCAAAGCCCTTCGCTCTGCAGCCGCAGTCATGCGTCATCACGTTGATTCTCTCCATACAGAAGTCCATGTAAGTGCTTGGAACATTACAGACAAGACCTATCACCATGTATCAAATGTTCAGGTCTTTCCTTGTCGGTCTTTAAGTTCCATTTCTGGTGCATCATGTCACACCAGCCACTGATGACAGCCGATTTAGTACAGAAGATGGAGTATGAATATTCCGAACTCTTGTCTGCGAGGTGACTTCTTTTTATTGTTATAATACATCATTTACTAGTAGCACATCGATCGATTGTTCCCTTCTCCTTCTAGTGAAAGGACTAAGAGCGATGACCTGAATGTCTTCGTCGTCATTTGCAGTGCTTCCAGACAAATTGGGCTAGGAGGGACGTTGTCGAGTTCCCGTGGCACTCTTTTCTCAGAGAGCTTATGGTAGCTGCCAGTCTGGTGTCTGGGGTATTCAGCGTTCAAGCATGCATAAACTCCGTTAGAAAGGCTCTTGGTGAGTTCATTTGCTGGCTTCTTGTCCAATTTTCGACTTTCTTAAGACAATAGCCTTATCTCTCCGTAGCAATAGACCTCCTGGCGTAGGTTGTTTTGACACTGAATGCTAGAATAGTCCTCATTTCCCGTAACGTTCTCCAACGTCCTGTGGGGTCCCTAAGAGCTTGACCTTGCACTGTTGTACTGTCACTTAGATAGGTTACTTATAGTATTTCTGAATTATTGGAGTCACCCATTTGTCTGTGGTGCACAGGATCATTGAAGCAGACAGGAAGTAGGAGGGAAAAGATAGTCGTTGCTGCGGTCCTGTTAACTGTAGGTGCACGATTTGGAACCGGTGTCTATCAGGGCTTGGTAAGCAACTTACCTTGATACTTTCTAGAAATCGGAAATTTCCTGCTTGGCGTTCTTTAGCACATCTTAGTTGTTTTGGAATGTTCTCTTGGAGACTCTTCTGATGAGTTGAAGCTTGTTTGTTAGCAGGGCCAAGTGAAATCAGTAAGAAGAGCTCGAGATAAACAGTTCCGAGAGCATTTGAAATGTATCATGGAACGTACTTCCCTGTTATCTACTTTGGCTCACACGGATCCAACCAGTTCACCGTTTGAAACATCCACCGAGGTAGAAGACGACAGAGAAAGTATGGTTTATTGTAGATAATGCTTGGAAGTAGACAGTGTACTGTCCAAGTGATGCGGTTTTCTGAACCCGTCTCGTATGTTGATTGTACGGATCTATCTTTAAGGGGTACGGGAGGTGTAACATGAGGTTATGTCGAGTTTGTAGCACAAAGTTGCGCTTTTTACTACAAGTCGCCCAGGTGAATGGTTAATGCGTCTTCGTCGATTTTCTAGGCTCGCTTGAGTTTTCGCTGGAAAGTTATGGTGTTCTGCGCGGATTCGAAAGATTGTTAAACGCTTGAGAATAGTATGCAATCTTCTGTCATCTTGCTTCTAAGACTGAATCGTGAAACCATCTATAATTTCCGGAGTATTTCCTACGTCTGACACGTCAATTGAGACTGCTACTGGGATACCGTTGTCTCTGTCCATAAAATGCAACAGTTGGATACTACTTAATTTCCAAGTTTCGGTACTAGATATATTTTCTCCTATCGTGATATGACGTTTTCCAGAGATGTGTTCCTGTCACCGTCGTCATCCGTTATAGTTTCCCAACCACGGGAACACAGGTCTCTCTCAAGTTTCTAGAGGTACTAGTTCTGGATATATCGATGCAGTCCAATACCTATATGACGGTGGCTTTCCAAGGGGAATTCGGCTGGAATCTTGTAATGACGTTGGAGAGCGGGGAGCACGAGAAGTTCATTCCAACCATTATATGACGAAGAGGAAAAGAGAATCTAGTAGTCCTCAATCCGGCACTCGTAATCTTGTAAATCGCGTATCACCATAGATTTGCAAATGTAGACGTAGATGGAATCCTACATCACCCGTGTGATGTAGAACTCCATCTTTCGAGAACTTTTGTGACAGGCTAAAACTGAGGGCAGAAGACTCTTTTGTACCTCGATCCGGTAAACTTTGATCCGTTCTCTTGTGACATACAACAGAACTGAGAACACTACAGTGAAAGGATGAAGTTGGAAGGAAAGTTAACAGAGGTGAGAACTCTACCAGAGAAATGATGAAGGTGGAAGGAATTTTAATTATTGCACGAAGTTCCTGAATATTTGCGTTTACTTTTACAGAAGGATGTAAAGTGGAAGACAAACCCGGTACCTATACATGCTGTGAAATTTGACCCTCTGTACCAAACCGCCCGAAGTACCCAGTGTAGAACTGCTGCCTGCACAGGAAGACGGCAGTACTCATTTGCCACGGAGAGTTCGATCTAGGTTTCATAACATCCTAGAATCCATTATCATGACGGTCCCGCATTTACTGAACGATAGATTCTAGAAAAGCACTCCACTGGTATGTGTGCTTATGACAAAGATATTTTGTTTACAGGAGATTCACTAGATTCCTCAGCCTGCCTAGGGAGCACATTCTAGGGTCACAAAACCTTCGTTTGTAGGTCAGAGAGGATAAGAACATGTTCACTGTAACCTCGCAGATAGCTCCAGTAGGATAATGTCATGCTCCGAATGGAATGCATGCATAAAGGTGGGAAAAAGAACGGAAGAATTGCACATGATTCGGAAGCTGCATCGTCATGGTTTTGAGGATTCTGCCTGTCGCCGCATTTACAACCTCGGAAACAACATGTTACTGGGTAGAGTAGGACCCGCCGGAAAGGGCCATATAATAGTTTGAACTTTGAACCAGGCACACTATACTGTAGTTGGTGATCTCCTCTCACGTTGATGACCGTGTCAGAGGAAATGGGGTACAGTTCACGTAAAAGGAGGGAAGCATGGACTCATCCCGTAGTCAAAGCTGCAAGTGGTTCAGTGAAGTAAAATGGCTCGCTGGCTGTGAGCGCGCGTCTTCTCATCTGCAGAGTGTCAGAAAATGAGGAAATCAGCGTACCCGTCGCCGAGGAGGCAAGAAAGTGAAATCCGGGACGAGTTTAAACCCTGTGCTCATTCATTTACTGAATGTACATCACAGTAACAAAGTAAAACCATAAATTCCCGGTTGGAAAATGGCAAGACGTTACCATGAAACCAAAACCAGTTAGCAAGTTTCAGGCTGAAGGTGTGTAAGCGTTCGGGAGTGGAAATTATGGATGGATTTGTTTCGTTTCGGGAGCAGGGTCAAAACTTCTTTCATTCGGAAATATGTCCGGATCCAACAATCAGCCATAGTCAACGTCATGTGTTCCTTTTCTTGGTAAAGTTTGCCCTCTTTCCCCGATTACGGTTGTAGGTACATCCACCATGCTCTCGACTAATTTCTCGGTAGAAGGTATAGACTCTAGAGATCTGGCAGCGGCAGAAGAGGAGGTCGAGTGACGGGTTATGAACTTGTGAGAAACACGCGATGCAATGAATAGGGGGTGTCAAAGTTCAGGGGAAAGATTCTTCAACGGCAAAGAGGTAAATGGCCGTAAAATTGTCACAGATAAGATTGTATGTAACCGCGACTCATTCTGGGTCGCACCTGTGAATGAACAACAAAATTTTATCATTGATTATTTTTCTATCTCTACACTCAAAGTAATTACTCTTAGCAGCAGAGAATCCGTTGCAAAAGAAGGCGGATGAAATCAGTGAGTAGCCGTTAAGAAATCGCCCGCGGCGTTTTCCTGCGGGTACCTCAGGAGGTGCCCGCATGAAGAGCGGGCCGCAGTCTGGCCGAATCCGTAACTCACTCCCGCGGCTCTCGAATATTCAGAAGGTTCTTTAACTTTGACACCCCCTAATAGCCAACTGATGGAAATACCTTGTGACGGGCTGGCCGGTCTGGTCAAGTCAAGTCTACCGTAGTCCGTCAGTCCGGATACACCCCCAGTAGGTTCCGTGAGCTTGATCATACCCCTCTTAACGATGTATGGCTTGATCACATCTCTGACTTGCTATTGCCTATAAAACCAGTCACTTTTTGATGTTATTCACATGCTAGATTTTATATATTACAAAAATGAAAATATGAATAGTGTAACGTGTCTTTAATGTTAAAATTTTAAATTACAATGATATTTAGTCAAAGTTGAAAATACTAAAATGATGAACCAAAAAGAAAAGGACTAGTTTGACTGTTAATAACCGTAACGGGTATGATCAAGCAACCAAAAGTTAAGAGAGGTATGATCAAGCGAAACGATCTTATTGGGGGTATGATCAAGCCAATTTCTGTCAGTCCGGACTCCGAAGGTACGGTAGTCAGTTCTGTCTGGCGCGAGAGCGTGCATAGCGGAGCCTTTAGACTCTAGACTAAAGTTTAGAGGACACCAAGTCGAGCGAAGGAATAAAAGAGGAAAGGAAAGAATGGGAGGAGAAGACCGTGCGTGGACGGAAATTGAAAGAAGAGGAGGTTCGGATGGATCCAAACCATCGCTTCGAGTGCTACGTGATCTCCGCTGCTACTCCTCCTCCTGCTTCGGGCTTTTCCGCATCTTCCGATCTACATCTCGGTCGCCAAGAACCAAGGGAGAAGCGGAGCGATAGCTACACAGGAGAGTGGGGAGAGAAGAGGAGGGATGAAGCCAGCAGCCTTGCCTGCGTCCCGTGAAGCCTACATATCTCTTTCCTCTTCTATTTGTTACGCTGTTGACCCAGTGAGATCCATCTGACCAGGACGTACGGTTCACTGGCTGTGGCCGTGGCCGTGTGCGCATTGCGTCGCGTAGCATGATTCATCGGGTTGCATTGCTCTGCTCTGCTCTGTCGTGCGCCTCTTTTGTAGTTGTATGAGACGAGAGGGTGCGGTGAAACAATAGCGATCGAACTAGTCAGAGAAGGAGAAAGAGATGATTTGGGGGTGTTGGTCAGGGGAGCGCAGAAGAAGGGAGGCTGGATTTTAATAATCGTCCGGGGACGAAAGAACGCTCGATATTCGTCAATTGGAGCGGAGTACTGTGTTTATGTGAGAAAGAAGAACTCAGGTGGAGTAAGTAGCAGGAGTGCACAGAGGATAGTGTCCATCGTTAATGGCATTGGTAATGTTATTCAGATGAGAACTTATTGGGATATTGAGCTCGCGGATTGTTGATGAGGAGGTGGAGGCCAATGTCCCTAGTTTCAGATCTACAAGCGTTCCATCTTGGAAGTCGGAAGTCGTCTTGGCCGCTGCTGTTGCCTGTCTACGTTCTTGCAGGGACGTGCTTTGGGAGCAGTGCTAGATAGAGCGGAGTGGCAAAGGGAAGGAAGGGTGAATGGCAAATCTACAGGCATTTGAGGACTTTTTCCGCCGAGCAGATCTAGATAAAGATGGCAAGATCAGTGGTGCAGAGGCAGTCGGATTTTTCCAGGGTGCCAGTCTACCTCAGCCAGTCTTAGCAAAGGTCCTAATCTTCCCCTGCCGAACGTGAAGAATCGCGAGTTGTATATATCCAGATCTGTGGCTGGTTAAGCACTTGCCTGGGACACGTCCACAAGGGAGTCGATTGACATCTGAAAAACCGGCTATGCTCGCTTCTTATCTTTCAGTTATATGAATTGCAAAATAATTTGATGAATATTGTGGGATCCATTAAGACTTTGATTTCATTACTGCAATTGCGCTGAAGCATATGTAATCTCGTCCGAAATGCAGATTTGGCAGTTTGCAGATCAAGGGTCGACAGGTTTTCTTTCCAAGCTCGAGTTTTACAATGCTTTGAAGCTCGTTACCGTTGCCCAGACAGGAAGGGAGCTTACACCAGAGATTGTGCGAGCAGCACTAGCAGGACCTGCTGCTGCACAAATTCCAGCTCCCCGCATTGTGACTCCTGGAGCACCTCCTCAGCCGGCCACTCCTCAAATTGGGCCTGGAGCAGGAGTAGCGCCAGGAAGAAGCAGTCCAGGCCCTACGCTAGGTGGTCCAGTTGCCTTTGGCGATCCATTTGCCGCATCTGCTTCTGGTGCACCCGCGAGTCGTTGGCAATCTCAACCAACTGCACTACCCTCTCAATTGCCTTCTCAATCAGTCCCTCCAAGACCTGGATCAGCATCAGGACAGCGAGCTGCTGGAGCCCCTCCGCAGGATACCTGGCCATCAATAAGATCTTCGTCTTCTGCCTCCTCGCTTCATAATTACGCCCAGCAACATGCACAAGCTCAGGCTCCTCCGGCAAGTTCGGCTCAGTCGATGCAGAGTTTTCTCAATGGTCCGAATGCACCCCCACCTCCAACGCAGCAGGCAAAGGATCCGTTTGGGAGTCTAGCATCAGGGTCAGACCTCTTCAGTACCTTGAGCAGTAATCCTCCGAACCCCAGGTCTGCTTCGACTGGCGCAGTCTCATCACTTGCGGATGCTTTTGGGAATGATCCGTTTGCTGCCAGCAACAATAAATCGCTGGTGCCAGTTACTCCTGTATCAGGCGCTCAAAAGCCTGCGTCAGCGAACAGTGTCGATGCTTTTCAAGGTTTTGGTGATTTCGGTGGTAATGGATTCAAGGCAGAACCTGCATCAACAATGGCATTGGTCCCTACAAGTGTTTCCGCACCTGCTTCTAGAGAACCTCAGACTGCCACTGGAAACCAGCTGACTCGGTCTTTTGGACCAGCCCCGTCGGCAGGACTGGGATCAGGATTTTCTGCTAACCCACCTGCTGGTCCGGGAACTGGTGGTGCTCCTTGGCCTCGCATGACACTGGTCGATGTTCAGCGTTATACCACAGTTTTCAGCGATGTGGATACTGACAAAGACGGAAAGATCACGGGGGGCCAGGCCCGGGATCTTTTCTTGAGTTGGGGAATTCCCAGAGGTAACGCGGTACCCTCCTGTCTATTTCTTGTTTATGTGCACCACATAACTTGCTGACTCGGTTGAGACAGTCAAATGTGGTTTGTGAGGACTGTCATCCAGCTTAATTTCCAAACTGCCTGTTTGATACTGAGACGACAATATTTCTCCACCTGGCACCTGTCTTTGTTTCCCATTCTGAAGTTTAGTCAGTGTCATGTTTGAGCTGCTATTGCACATGTACCTCCTAGGGGCAGCTCGCCAAGACCACCTTTCTGTTCATATTACTCCACACCATTGTGAGGGCTTGTACGTCTTTACGCTGTTGGTCATATGCTGGGCTAAAGATAGTTGCCAACTCCAGTTTCATTTGGACCTAATGAATTTGGAGTTGTCTGCAGAGGTGTTGAAACAGGTGTGGGACCTATCTGATCAAGATGGTGACAGTGCACTGTCTGTAAGAGAATTTTGCACTGCTTTGTACCTCATGGAACGATTTCGAGAAGGAAGGCCATTACCGCCCATACTACCGCCAGGAATTCATTTCGACGAGGGCCCTCAACAATCTTCTGTGGCTGCTGCACGAATTGAACAGGCTCGTTCTTCAGTGGCCCAACATACAGCCGGTTTCAATGTACCTAGCTGGCAACAAAATCCAGGTGCATATTCGTGATATTGTTTGACCTGGAGGAGCCAAGACGTTCCTTCGAGCGTCCTTCGATGTTCTCTGCTTAGGCCTTTGCTGCGTGTCCAGCAAAAGACGTTTAAATATAGTAGTTCTATCACTTGCGTTGCGGATCTGCAGTTGCGGTTTTAATTGTCAGGGTGTCATACAGTATGAGAGATCATCGACATACGCACTGGTTCCGGAGAAAGTCTGTTCGGTTTTCAACTATGGACAATGTTATCATCAGCTGTTTGGTAGTAACTGATTTAGTTTCAGAGCTCATGAGTAAAGATTGCACTATCTTTTGCGCGGTGTATTACTGCTACTGTTTGTTACTTCTGAAGTGATCGCGGAAAAAGCTTTGTGTTCATTACATCCTAACATGTTCTTGGGTTTCTTGGCAATAGGGATGCTTCAGCCTGCTGGTCCAGGACCAGCTGGGATGCCAGGACCTGCTGGTATGCCACGAGGAGCAACAGCAACCGGGATGGAGCGATCATTACCACAACAGGGTCCAACTCCAGTTCCAGCAGCTGGTATGCCTGAACCAAGCCAGCCTGGTGTTTATAGATCCAAGGGTCCTGTTTTGGAACCTCATCTGCTGGCTCAGCTATCAAGAGATGAACAGGACACCCTCAAGTCCAGGCACAAAGATGCTGAAGAAGCCGCTAAGAAGGTACAGTGGTACACATGTATGAGTATAGAGTCGCTTGATATGAATCGTTGCGTAGGAGTACATTAAACAATCCTTTTCGCCTGTACCAGTTCAGAATAATAACCTCATGAGGGCTTGGTGTGGGTCTCCATATATCAATGTTTTACGGGAGATAGTACTTGTAGCTTGACACAGGAAGTTGAACAGGTTGCTATAGAAATATTCTTTTGTTAGGGTCCGAAGACGCCTTCATTGGCTTTAAAGGGCTTGAATTGTCTTTAACTGATCGACATAAGAGTTCATCTTTGACTAAGCTTGCTGGCATGACTATGACATTTAGTGTTTGCATCTTTACTGAGGTTGCTGCGGTAAATTTGTGGAAATGTTGAGCTTTAGCCTCACATGTGAACGTATATCAAAGTAAAGTACGTGGACGTTAACGCCTGTGAATGAACATGGAAGGATATTTGTGTTCACATTTGGTCAAATCGTTTAAAATGTTGCACGTTTGGACCAGGCTTAGACGTCATGCTCCTTGAAGTAGATGTATTACTTAAGCTCTTTGGCTTGTTCCAGGTTCTGGATTCTTTGATGAAAACTGAACTACTCAACTTTTCGCTAAGTCCAAGAAATCCTCCCTCCTGACAATACAAGTTTATATCCTGCATCGGAAGGAAAAATATCCAAAGCCTGTGGAGCCGGAAAGCTTTAAAAGTTCGTGGAAAGAAGCTTGCTGTTGAGTTGACACGAGATGTTCGCTCTTGGTTATCAAGAACTTTACTATTCAGGGAACTTCTCCTTGAACTTCGTGTTGACCAGGAACTGTGTTTCTGGTGTGAGTAGCTCATGTCGGACCAGATTTCACCCTCGCTAGCTGCGAAACTTTCCAGGTGGTTAAAGTAAGGCTGAAGATGTTTACGCGCGCAAGATATATCAATCTCTGCAGTCACACTCTACTCTTCGAACCATACCTGTCTAAATTGCTGTGGAGATTTTGTTCAGATTAGATCTGTACTAACTAAAATCTCTTTGTGGCGTGTAAGTCCAGTCAAGACCTCACCTAAGGACGAGCTGTAGATAACAGATAAGATCGCAGTCACAGTGCCCTTCGACCATAGACCTGGAAAAGATATACGGGAGATTTCAAACTCTGTGTTCTGCGGATGGATATGGATTAGCTCATAGACACCTGTTATACGGTACACTTTACGTTACCCTTCGCTAGCTGAGTCCCGAAGGGCTTCTGGAGATGCTTGCAAGGCGTGCGTGCATACCTAAATGACTCGGGCTTTATGATTGTTGAGTCAAGTGATGTCCCGTACCTGGGACCAGAGTGTTTGCAGAATCCTTTTGTTGGAGGAGTTGTAAAAGTCTATGAGAGAGAGAAAAGTGTGTTCATCTACTTTGTTGAACTGGCAGGCTCATGATATAGACAAGCAAATTATGGACTATAAGGAGAAAGCTGAATATTATCGCACCAAGTTGCAAGAAATTGTGAGTGCTCCACCTATAAGTGAGTTCACCGCATAGTTTCAAAGGGTTCTCACCGTTCGTAGTTTCACTTTGTTTGAACCTCGAATTGTAGAAATTGCTAGTATCAGCGTCCGGAACGGCTGACCAGGAAGGATATTCGTGCAGATATTGTTTAAGAGCAGATGTGACAACCGACTCGCCGAGATACAGGAGAGAGTAGCAGCTGACAAGCGGGAGGTACGTAGTACCAGGCGTGTTGTACACGTCATGAGTGTTGGCTTGTGAGTAACTGCGTTTTATGCAGTCATTTAGAGAGAATTTTGTAGGTGTTACGAGTATAACAGTCCCAGAGTGCTTGTGAGCTTTAACACATGGTGAGAGCGGAATGAGAAGATATGGGAGTGAAGTGTATGGTTGATTCGCAGTACCACAAGAACTGAACTTGAACTATAACTATGCTGACATCTTTTGTTGCTGTTACCAAAAGGAGGTTGTTTAATTTATTTATCTTGATGCTAACTCCACTGGAACACCACCTAAAAGGTTGGATTTCGCGTTGGATTTTCAAACTTACTTGAAGTTGGCTTGCTTCCCAAACCACAGATGGAGGCACTGGCCAAAAGATATGATGAGAGATTTAAGGCAGGCGGCGAAGTGCACTCTCGCTTGGTTGCGGAAGAAGCAGCATTCCGGGACATTCAGGTTTTCCCTCCGGAGAGAGTGCTCTTGTCAAATCGATTGCCTTATATTAGTATCTCCCGATCGTGAGGGGTCTTGTGTGTCAGATTGTGCACGTGATAAATTGAACACAGAAGTTCGCTCTGTCGACCCATAGGATATGTAGACGGTTGAAGATTGTCGTCGGCCCCTGGTAAATTCAGTATCTGTTACAGTCTTACCGGTTTTCGGGTTTTCTTATGACAACGTTGACAGTCTGTTTATTCGAAACTACTGTTATCAAGCTTTACTTGTTTCTGGTGTTTCTCACCTTCATCGTTCGTCTTTTGCCATAGGAGAAGAAAATTGAACTGTATAACGCTATCGCCAAAATGGAACAAGGTGGTGATGCAAATGGGCTGCTCCAGGTAAACCTAAGCATGTTGTAAGATCAAGAAGGAATGTGTGGATCCAGTGGTACATTCGCTCCAATGTCATGTGAAGTTACTGCTCTGCTGGAACCTAGTTCGATTGGGTACCAGGCTCTGACGCTTGTCCTTGCTCATAAACTGGTTTGGTATGAACAGAGTAAAGCAGATGGAATACACCGTGATCTTGATGAATTGAAGAAAGCCCTCAATGAAAGGTCGAAACGGTTGGGTCTGGAAGCAAAAGCATCAGCTCCGACAGCTCAGTCGTTTGGTGAGTGATTTTGCAATATATTCCTAATGGCCTAGTCATGAAATAGGACTCCCTCAAGCTTTGAAGACAATGCGCACAGTTTATGTCCTTCGGTTCTTTGTTGCTCATGTTGTTCTTAAACTCCTGAAAACTCTCTGGTGTCCAGAATATACTTAGGTGTCTCGTACTGAATCAGTTGCGTTGTCCTGGTTATCGGGCAGGTTGGCAACCAGGTGTTCAGGATAATACATCGGAGTGGGATGAGGATTGGGATAAGTTTGATGATGAAGGTTTGTGCATCTTCCCTGTACGTTTGCCGTTGTCCATAGTGACCTGACTAATATTGCATAGTGAATGAAACTAATTAAACTGCTTGAGGACGGTTGCGATCATGAACACTGAACTGTGTAATCAGTACGCTCTATGTTTTCATACTTTTCTGTTGAATGGTTAGGTAGCACTGGTGCACTGCTGGTTTGACCGTAGATATGTTCTGTCTTTGGTTATCTTTACCCCAGGTTTCGTTTCCGTCCAAGATTTCATGGACGATGCCACTGATGGTGACTTTACTGCTCCTCCTCCACTCCCCAAACGAGCTATCGAGAAGGTTGTGAGTACACCAAGTATTGAGAGCACTCCTAAGATTGATGCCAGTCCGTTTGGCGATGGGTTTGATTTCTCATCCGAGCATGATGGTAAAGTGGACGGTCCAAAGGAGATCTCTTCAGCCCCTGCGTTCTTTGCTTCTGGACCAGCATCTCCTCGTGCAGAAAGTGAAACCGGAAGAAGTGGGATTGAGAGCCCAACGCGCGATTTGTCCACTTCTGGTTCTTTAGCAATTGAGACGAGTGTTTTTGATACCTCTGAGACGACGAACAAAGCTAGCCAAAGGTACGGGTGATGAGTCAAGGCTCTCTAGTTCGAGACTATTAAGTAAAGGACTTAGGATGTGGGTTCCCTGTTCCGCATCATTCGGCCTAGCTTAAGTCTTAATTACCCGTGGATGTTGCAGGTATGACAATGTGGGAGACTCAGATGACTTCGGCGGCGATGTTTTTAGTGATCCTCCAGCACTTAGCTTCAAAGCTAATAGGTAACGAGTAAAACAAAGGACTCGCTTCTGGCTTTTCTGGATTTGTTGTACTCGTCGGCGGGGAGCCTGCAGACTCCTCAGCCCTCCACGCTTTCAGTTTTCGGCTGATTTGTGCGAAGATGATATACGATCTACAGGCGAAAAGTTCTGAGTTCCGGAAGTTTGCCTGACATTGTTGTTGATCGTGTTTTGGACAGCTTTGAACAAGATCCACCGTCGTTCATTGCTGGGGGTGACGCCTTTGGTGGGGGAGGTGTCTCTTGGTCGACCGCATTTAATCATGATGATGAAGCAGATTCCGAGGTGCGGGCATCGTGGGGTCTCCTGAGCACTGCTCCGAGCACCCAGGTAACTTTCGAACCAAAGGGCATGTATTTTCACCAGTAGATCCTTCATGGGAAGTAAACATGCGATTGAAGATCTCAAACCATGCACGTGTGCGTGAAATATCCGACTGGAATCAGTTTGACCTGGTTTTGTCCTTTATGCATCAAAATATCCAAACTCTTTATGCCCAAGTAGAGTGAATGAAGCAACTGAAAGATCGTTACCGCAGGCCTCTCTTGACGGGCCAGGACATCGGAGCTCTCTGTTCGGTAAATCAGAATCATCTGCTCTAGAGGACTCTTTCGACTTTGGATCGTCTCATGTGTCCAGTCCTGGTAGGGTTACGGATGAACCTTCCAGTCCAGCTAGTCATCGTGGTAACGGAGACATCCGAAACTCAGAAGAGTACGATACGTTTGCACCAATGGGCGGTGCTACATTTGATCGATCAGCAAGCCTTTTCGGAGGGAAAGATACGTCGATGGGAAGCTCTTACTTTGATAGCCCTGCCCATTCGAAAGCTGGCAATGCATTCGCGAGGTTCGACTCTTTTAGCAGCTCAGCCTTTGGCGCAGCTAGTGAGGATCCTCACGAGAACAACACAACAGCGGGAAATTCTTATTTCGATAGTCCTGTTCATTCGAAGGCTGCAAACGACAGCCCTTTTGCCAGATTTGACTCCTTTAGCAGCGTGAAGGGTGCTGCTGACACTACACATGGGAAGGGTGGAGCGTTCGAATCCTTCGATGACGGTGATGATGCCTTTACAACTTCAGCTTTTGGAGCCGGAGGCGACTCCAAAAAATGGAGTGCTTTTTAGGGAGAAAATTGGCATGCATTTTATAGTGAGTATGTTGTGCCACATGGTGTCCTCACCTCACCTGAGCCTCATACTGTTGCCCTCTCGAAGTAATGTTTTAATTGAACCCCTGTCATGGCAAAATTAGATGCTATGACAAGGCAGCAGTACTTTTGGGTCCTGCATGCTTCAAGCGAGTAAACCTTCTGCGGTAGACATGGTGATGAGGGTGCTTTCTGATCCTCGAGTCCCATCTTAGTAATCGTGCCACCCACTGAAATTCAGTTTTAGAAGCCTCGTTCTGCCGTTGTAACCTTACAACATGAATTTGCGAAGTTCTTGAATATCAGTCTTTAGTTCACATACTTGATGACAATGTTCTATGGATAGAAAACATAGATCGAAACTAAATGTATACTTCAGAGAGAGATTCTTCCTGGTGTAGAGCCCTCTAGGCTGCGATTGAACAGGGTATGGAGTTGTCCTGCCTCAAGTATAATCGTTGATGGCTTACCTTGAACCTTCACTTGGCCGAGTAGACATTTTTTCTGGTCCCACGAGGAAGGTCACCACAGACCATTCATCGTGTTAACTGTATCACGAATTCATTCGACGGGCTGAATCTAATTTCGGCAGAGGTTCATTCTGAATGAGTAGCTAGCTTATAAGGATTTTAGTGTGTAAACTTGAATAGTGTCGCCGGGAGCGCCTTGATCCCACAAGATGCTCGCGTTGTAACTGACTCTGAACTAGGAAGTTCTGGGGCTACAGAATACTGCTATGGAGATTGGCAATGTGTGTGGCAAGGAAGTCATGAGCTATGTCCACGAAATCAGTAAAAACGTGAACCAGCTTGCTGATTGTCCGGAATGTCCCAAGGTTTGAAGACTTGCACACATACACCAAAGCATCAAGATCTCGTCTTGAAGCCTTATGCTGCTGACAGCATTGGATGGAACGCAGAATAGTCTATTTGAAGGAGAAGGCACGATGAAACTTATCGTGGAATAAAGTTTATCAGACGCACGTTAGCTCTCACATGGTTGTTGATGTTGTATCGTGTGTTGGGGAACAATCTAACACTCTTCCATTTTCCTCATCCCAATTTGGTAAGTGCCCATCCAAAAGAGCATAAGCAAGACGACCTTTCAAGACGGTGATCTGCCACTATGTACGTCCGTGGAGTCATATTGTACTTTCGTGATATTGTCCCTATGGCACAAGCCGAGCGCAGAACTTGATTTTGGGAAGTGATGGTTTCTCCTATGAGCACATGGCGGCTCCGCCTGAATGAACAGTCTTCTCTCGTTCGGAAGTGCCGACCTTGGAGAGACCTGGCAGTCAGATTCTATTCTGTCCAGGTTCCGAGTCACTGGGACCAATGCTTGGTTTGGAAGAAAGTGCTGCTCTCCTTGGCTCTTCACCCTTGCTTGTAGCTTCTGTATCGTACTTCCCGTATTTTTACCATGTAGTGCAGTATGTCTTTGCGATCATTCTGTGAACTTGGGGTCCAATCAGTCCTTATTTAGCTCAAAAGCTACTCGGGTACTTCTGGACAAATGATTCCGCTCCGAAAGCCGAAAAGACCGATTGAAGCCTATCAGATGGATGGGTCCACCCACGTGACCAGGAAAAGGACTCACGGTCGCACTGCTGGCTCTGCTTACACGCGTGAATCGCTCGCTTCGAAACTTTCTTTGTAAAATGCTGTTTGACCAGGCCGATGAGTGCCTAGGACAACCTAGGCGAGTCCTACGACAACCCTCATGCCACGACGGGTCGCAGTGATGTACATAATATAGAATACCTGGGGACGAGCGAGGGTGACATGGCTCATGCCACGACGAATGGGAAACGACGTAGATAATACTCAGTGAGAACGGAAGAGGTATTGGTGTGCCTGCGCAGCCAGCTGCTCGCGGTACACTGTATGACTTTCACTTGTTTCTCGTCAACTCTCTTGTCTTGGTTCGGCGGTTGGCCTCCTGGCCAACAGTAGAACCTCGTTATAGTCACACTGTTCTTTTACTATCAATGTCAGGTGACTAAACACATATAAGCCGGGATTTCTAAATCTCTGAACATATTGATATAGTCGTTCCAATAAACAAGTTCGAATTTATTTTATTTTTAATAGAGAAGTAATACATATCATCTACCTCACATTAGTAGTAATTTATAAAGCGTTTACTGCTCTAATAAACTTTAATATAATATATATAATCATATTTTTGTTATATACCGACTCAAATATGTGAATATAAACAGTGGGATATGATTATAAGGAAAGAATTTTACCAAATAAATAATATTTTTTCGCGAAAGGTGTGCTTGCATCGTGCTGGTGACTATATCAAGTGTGATTAGAACACGGTTTGACTTTGTTCTGTGCCGTATTTTTTTACACGTGAGACTTCCACGTGTGGCTGTGAACTGTTAATTTAACTTCACTCTGCTAAATAAGCATGTCGTCGACCAAGTCGTCAGGATTGATTTCTATTTATCACTTATTAACTTTCACCTTCTTTGTATATATATATATATATATATTCTTCCTTTCCGAGTCTCGACTTGTTGTGAACGACTCTGTCTTGAATGATACGTAACTTCTACATGTACTCCACAAATTTGCTGATCATACCCGTCTTAACGTTTTCTGGCTTGATCACACCCTTGACTGGCTATTGCCTGTCAAACTAGTTATTTAGATGTGAGGCTGCACATATTAGAGGAATGAGAATATAGATAGTCTAACGCGTCTTTAATGTCAAATATTTTGAATTACAGTGATATTTAGTCGAGGTTGAAAGTACTAAAATGATGAACCAAAAGAGAAAATGACTGGTTCGACTGTCAATAATCTGTCAGAGGTATGATCAAGCAACCAAACGTTAAAAGGAGTATGATCAAGCAACCAAACGTTAAGAGGAGTATGATCAAGTTTACGAACGTACTGGGGGTATGATCAAGCAAATTTCTGACATTTACTCAGTGTATAAGATCTTACGTAGATGACCGTACTGCAATAAAGGACTAAGTTTGAGTAGCCTTATTACAGTCACTTCCAGACTTGACCGCACCTTATCGACGACCCAAGCTCTCCGGACTTTTTGTTGCCACAGGCAGTGGAAGGCTGGAACCCAGTTACCCGTTCTCTTCCCTTAACTCCAGTAAAACCTTTTACAGTTTTCGGTTGTAAAATTTACATATCACTCCCAGAGGTGGTACGTAAAGTTTACAATCATTGGACATAATTATTCTCTTTCCATAAATCATATTTTTTGAATGCGTTTGAAAAACAGATCTAATCATTACACATGTTTTGCAAGCCCCGACAATGCTTGATAGTTTACACTTACGTCTACTCGCCTAAACACTGTAAATTATTTTATGAAAAAAGTTTTGAGTGGTCTTATTAACAGCAATCAGACCTGACTGGAAGAATTCTTAACAACAAACGCTTGACCGGAATTTACTAGAATTTTGATTGGATTTCAGTCTCGTTATAGTTCGTGCAAATACCAAAATTTATTGTCTTACTTATGAAACTCAGTTCGCATCACAGCCGTCATGGTCCATGCTATCAGTTCTTATCTTACGTCATGAAGCGTGTCATGTCACTCACAGGATGAACCCTGCAGGTTTGTCAAGTGAAGTAGAAAGTCTTAACTACAAGCTTTCCGTTGATACCTAGAACTCCCCAAATAGAGCACCGTATTCTCTACTACGGTTTGACAAAGTTATCCAAAAACCACTTTCTGAGTAAAAAACTTACACAGCCGCACATGCTTTTTGAGATTTTTTTCAAAATCTGATCCTCAAACTGAGTACATAGCTGGCAAGGCTCGTCGGAAATTCTTACGACATTAAATTCGTTTTCAACGGACACATGTATACCCTGCTATGGCTGGTCAAAGGTCTGAGTTGACCCGGATGTAAATCCCTGCCTCCCAAACTTATTAGAAAACCAGCAAACTTCAAACCTTTGCTACGTCTCGACCACAAGTCCAGATCTGATTATTTTAATTGCTCTAGAAAGCCCCTTCTCTTAAGCTTTTAAATGAGACTAAAAACTCTCCAAACAGGCTATGTGCATGGAGCTAAACCCGTTCAAAATACTATGATATGATCTAAAAAAAAAAAAGCTCGTGTCACTAGAAAGCCACGCAAGCTTTTTGCAAGCTATGTTCAAAGACACCATCCTGAAATCTCCCTTCTTAGCCAAAAGCTTCAGTGGGCGTGCAAGCTTTTGCCATCCAAGTCCAGAAACAACCCTCGTCTTTCCTTCTTTCAGCTTAGAAAGCTTCCCGGACTTTCCTAAAACCACTATTCCGTCTCTCAAATCTTCACCCTAACCTGAAAACCTTCCACGGGCACGAAAGCTTTTCGCTGCAAAAGGACCTCAAAAAACCTCTCAAACCTTAAACACACCTGGCTGATAACCCGGCAGCCTAACGACAAATGAACTCAAATGACCCACTTCTATCTTCTCATACTCGACCTTTATACTGTCTTTGAGCACCTCATGTCGCTGTCAAAATAATTCACATGGTGTGCATGTGCATGTTCATATGATATGCATGCATCGTGTCACATGACATGCATGCATGATGTCACATTTGTCATCAATCCACCTTAGCACCATCTAATCATATCTTTTCACATCATCCAAAATCCACATCACATCGTGTCACCCAAGTGCCATGTCACTCTCTCTGCCTAGTCAACATTACCACCTCAGCAGATTGCCATGTCAACAATACGATCTAGTCAACTCTAACACGTCAGTATAATGTAATTCTGCCACATCAGCAAAATATCCAGTCATCAAATTTTGAATTGGCCACATCAGCAAAGTGCCACATGTCAATACTTATACTGCCACATAAGCATATCAAATCGTCAACCCGTCAAATCTTTAACCTCTCATAACTTTTCCGTCTGATCTTTGTCTGCGTCGGCTCCAGATCCAAATTTGATCTATTCAGCGAGTCTTACACAATGGTGTCCTGAGATTTAAATTTTGAGCAAGTTGAGAAAAATTGCTATTAAATCTCCCCGTCAAATCTTCAACTTCTCATAACTTTTTCGTCCGATCTCTGTTTGCGTCTGCTCCAGATCCAAATTTGATCTAGGCAGCGAGCCTTACACAATGGTGTCCTGGGAGTTAAATTTTGAGCAAGTTGAGAAAATTGCTATTAAATCTCCTTTTTAACCTATAGTCGACCCACGACGCAACATGTTAACTACTGGTTATCCGAGATACATTCTTGAGAGTTTTAAAGGGACGTTGATGATCAGGTGAAATCAGCGAGTCTGTTAGTGCGTAGCCCTTCTTCACCCGATACATTGGAACAAACACATGAGAAACGAGAATTTTTTATAGTCTGAAATGCATCCCACATTGCTGAAATTATAGTATGAAATACGTAAAATTTACTCGAACTGAAACCGGACGTGGCTGCAAAACATAGAAACGAAACGGACAAATTCAGAAAAAAACTGATAATCTTCCATATCACCTCTTCGAACTCAGTATACTAGGAGATCCCATAAAAGCACATTCTGCAAAATAACATAATCTTCAAGAAAAATGAATGGAAAGATGTTAAGTATGAGGATCTGCATGGACTGCTCATATTATCATCTACTGTTAATGATGAAAATGAATATACATATCTAATCTGAACTTGCAACAACATGTAACCAAACACATATAAATGTTGATAGTTATGCAGACTTCTTGTGCACCTTCAGCTGCTTGCTCCATCTTAGTTGAGACATAAAGCTCTTGAAGCTCGAATTTCGATTGCTTTGTCAAAATCATATCTGAACATTTCAGATAAATATTGTGCGAATGAATAATCTATTCTCATTGCAGAGGTCAAGTCAATGGAAGACATGATCTCATAATCCAAGATTTTGACCACTTCTGGTTGAATAGACAAAAAGCTTACTCCAGTACATTTTATTCTCTCATATGATACTAGTTGTATATTGTTTGGTATATTTCAAATGCTCTCCTCTCGGATGTAACTTCACTTGTAGGCAATTCTGTTAAACGTGTCCATCATGGTCCCAAACACATAAAAATGGATAACAATTCTCTGATATATAGTCCAAGATGATGAGTTCTAGAGCATGTTGTGCAGCGAATCTCTCATACTCTTGCTGATCTTGATACTCTTCATCACTCCCAAACTCCCGCAAGGTTTATAATGTAATAATTGGTTGTCTTGTGATTGTTTTGTGCGCTTGTCTTGAGATTGAGAGATATTAAAAGAATCGACATCGGACAGACTGTCATCAAACATGCTCTCATAATCTACAAACGACAGGGTTGCACCCAAGATCCATGTCAATATCAAACATCTCTGATGTCAAACCAAGTGCCGTTGAATTGTACCGACAAATCATTCACTTGCTGGTTTTGTTTGTAGCAAAAGCATTCTGGTCCTTAACTATTTTATATTGAGATAACAACGAATCCCACTTAACTTGCACTTGCTTGCCTCTACAAAATTCTCCTCCCCCTCAACTTCTCCATAGTGGACTTTCATTTGGCACTGGACATCACCAAGAGATCTCTACTAGTCGATTTCATACCTCTAGTCGTTGCTCGCATTTTAAAGATTGCTACGATTCCTATCGACGTCTATAATTACTTGAGACAAGCATAGTGATGGACAAAGGAGCAAGGAGAGATAATAATGGATCATGATGTGGGAAGTGTGTGCTCTTTACTCAAGAGTGCACTCTGTCTAAGGGTCAAATACATTACTCTCGAACATGATGTCCATATTTCTGCATATTAAACTAGCATAAGTTAGTTGCTACCTAAGCCAAACAAGCTGCAGGTCAATCGAGATAGAACAGACGATTGAAGAGCTCGAAAGTAGCAAGTATGCACATTTAAGCAGTATGTCATGCTCTGAGACATTACATGATGAAAGCGACTGGAACTATATGACTCAATCTTTTGTCAGATTGAATCCAGACGTCCGTTGTGATCAAATAAATTCTGTTATTTTCTCTACAAGAGATGGGGTCCATTTTGATTTTCATCCTCACATGACCTTCACGATGTCGCACCAATTTTTTAATATTCTGGTTTTGAATTACCTTAACAATGCTTTCATCATCTCTTAATGAGACTTTTAATAACTTTAAACTTCGCAAGATAAGTTTCATAAATTCATAAAGCAAAATGTGAATAATGGAATTTGCTGCACTAGCCATTCTTGGTATTGCAAGAAGCAGCCGAGCTGACACTGTATATACAAGTGAACTCAGAGTGTCATTTTCTCATTAAATATTTAAAATAAAAACCAAAACATCCTGAAGAAGCGATTAAATAACATTCATTTTAACAAAAAACCACCGATAACTTAAATATCGTAGTCTCAAGTATATTCGCGATAGCTCTGTAGCGAATAGTTAGTACATGCTTGAGAAATTATTTACGTCCTGAATTTATAGTTGTAGATTTTTCATAAATTCAACAGCAAAGTTTATCGTATATCGTGCATCATCCATATCTAACCAAATCTTGTTTATAATATATAGTATATAGTTTATATATGTGAAACTAATATTCAAAATTGTGAATAAACGTTCGTGTGAGATCCAGACTTTTGTCTTAATAGCTATTCGCTGAAAGCTAAAATACCAAAGTAAACACCTGTCACTGTGAATATACTTTGGACTACGGTAAGGAGTGTAGTCGGCGGAGACCCTTATAACTGAAACCCCTCCTTCAGGGCAGTACTCTACACAAACTCTATTCGGTATCTATTGGATATTTCTGTGATATAAAAAGATTTATTCTTTTTGTAAGTTTTTTTTCTTTCGATATTTCTCTTTACTTTCAAACACTGGCATTGCTCATATGACTTTTCGGAAACAGCCATTACCACGCGAAGACCGGACAGGATTACTAAGCCGGTCTGGTAGCGTTGTATGGTTATTCAGGACAGGCCTAACGTGAGTTCAGATCAGAGGAAGCGCGAATCGAAAGGAGAAACAGAACATTATCTTCAAGATGCTCAGTAAGGGATTTGAAAATGTCGTTGTCCACATGGTTTGCGTTCAAAAGTTAGGGTCAAATATCGTACTGGTTTATTTTTTACGACGATTCTCCGGGTGCCAGTCACATGTTCATGCTGCTATTCGCTTAAATCGCGCGTCTATATAATTACTTTTTACGCGAATAGCAAAATCACTACAGTGCTATATTTACCACATGATCTTGTTTGAATTCGATAAGCTAACCATTGTGTCCATTTCGTCCCTATAGTATCGGCGTACAGACCACAGTCTCTACGTGGTAAAACTCGACCGAACGCGGAAGTTAACCGGTCGTTAAGACTTTTCCTTCCGGGAAGTGTAGTTCGTTACGCTGGTCCCCGCTACAGTGCTACAGGTGGAAGGCTCGGCCGTGACGGTCAGCAGGAGGTGACGAGCTTGTGGACTTGCTGCTGACGTAGTAGCAAGACATGACTGTGGTGAGTGGCGGCCGTCGGATCGTGGATCTGCGGAGGGGACAGCACAAGAGAGGAGCAATGAGGTCCTTGTGTAGGGCAGGAAGGGCTGGGGCCTGACAAATGTGTGAGAGGAGCGAGAGAGCGGAGAGAGAGAAGACGTCATTCAGGGCATTCTTCAGAAAGACGACGCGCGAATCTACGATTTTCGGATTGAATGATTCGCCTGGCGCTGCCCCCTCGCCCCCAACTGGCTCCTTGTTTCACTTTCACCGTCTTTTTATTAGTTACTAGCAGAGCGAGTGCAGGCGATCGGAGTGCTCGCCGCGTATAAATTCAGAGGATCGTAAAGAAGCAACCATTGAGTCCCATTGTACCGAGGATTCTTGTGTCTGTTGTCGGGGACACTCTTCCTCGATACTGGCGCAAAGCGCAGAGGCGAAATCGACTCGAGCCACGATGCCGGAACCGGGATCGGTCGATGTGGCCCACTTAGAGAGGATTTTGATGGGAATGGGAAACCCCCTGCTCGATATCGCAGCAGTGGTGGATGATGATTTCCTCGAGAGGTTTGCTCCCATGAACGAAGTTTCAGGCACTCTGATGATATGCTTCGACTTACAATTCATTCCGTACTTTGTAGACTACGGTAGGAAGATCGTAAGTTGATGTGCGGAGGTTCTGATGAGCCACAATTACCTTCCTCCCACCGACCAGTCCTGAAACACATAGCTGCCTGCTGGAGGTCTGGCACTGCCGACTTTTCTCAGGACGTTGCAATCTGGCTGAAGCTCGAAGAGATGTGTGCATGGCGCCTTACTGGGAGCTCACCGCGAGTTTTAGCGTGGAGTCTTAGAGAATATTTTCGCAGTAGAAGCCCTGTTATTACCTTGCATTTCGGGAAACAGATTCGGGCATAAGAGCAGGGTCTCAAAATGTGTGGTCTCGTTACTGCCTGGACCGACCGAAGAATGTGCGCAGTCAAGGTCCCACAGGCCCTCGTTTCGTCATGGCCAGAACTAAGTCGTAGCGTGGAAGGGTTTCTGGGACCTGTCTTGTTGATCCATGGAGGATTGAGTCTGTTTCCTTAGGCATCGAGATTGGTATAAGCATTTTGTGACATAGCGGACATTTTCTCGCCTGTGCAGATATGGTGTTAAGCTCAATAATGCCATCCTCGCGGAGGAGAAACACATACAAATGTAAAAATTTCCACTTCAGTAGCTTTCGGTTTTCTGCGAAGATGGGAAGTCCTGGATGAACACTGGTGTGATACAAGTGCTGTTTGGATGATGAGATGTCTTCTTGGATGTTATGTATTACAGGTACAAAGAACTTGCCGAAATGCCGGACGTCCAATTTATTGCTGGAGGTTAGTATATCAGTGTTGAGCTTGACTGGCTGGGTCGCACTTGAAGAAGTCGGGTGCTAGTTGCAGACATATCAGCATCCACGATCTTCGTGCTTTGACGATGGCTGCTATGGTAGTAGCATTCTCTTGCCTTTCCTAACTTCAAGTCAACTCCCTATTGTTGTATCTGCAGGAGCAACTCAAAATGCCATCAGGGTTGCACAGGTACAATCGCCGCCAATGTAACTATGACGGTCTTGCGTGCCTTCTTTTAAGTAATATACTGGCAGCGAAGTGTTAGGAATGCGTCTTGAAGCTTTAACACTCAGGGTTTCTCGTACCTTACAGTGGATGCTCCAAGTTCCTGGAGCAACCAGCTACATGGGAAGCATTGGCAAGGACGAGTTTGGTCAGGAGATGATCAAGGCTTGCTCAGCCGATGGCGTTAATGTGAGTGAATTTGGCGCATCTAAGGATTCCATTGTCGACTCTGGTTTAAAAGTGTAACCTGGTGTCGTATTCTCCGTGACTCAAGTCTCTTTTGGTTATGTAGGTGCATTACATGGAAGATGAGGAACACCCCACGGGCACATGCGCTGTCCTGGTGTGCAGAGGGGAGAGGTCAGTGTTATATTTGCTTCTCTTCACACGGATTCATTTACAGTCCAGCGCCTAGTTCTGAACATTTGGTTCTTTCTGGACTCTTCAGCTAAAGAAATGTAAAGAGCATCGCCGGTGGTAATCATGTTTGGTCCGTGCTGACCACCAAAAGTTACACGCGAAATGCCTTATCAGAACCTCTTTGCCTCCTTCAGGTGACTTTTGTCTCTGACATCCGATGCGTTTATATTTGTTAACAGGTCGTTAGTTGCGAACCTCTCAGCAGCCAACTGTTACAAGTCAACGCACTTGCTCCAGGCAGAGAATTGGTTTGTGGGTAAGGAATCTATTCACCTTAGTTTCCCGTTATGTTCTAAACTCTCTTGTTAAGTGTGGGAAAAGGACTGTTTACTTCTGTCTTCGTGTACGCCCTTGATATCCGACGATTTTTGTAGCGTCTGAGTCAGTTTATGCGTCAATTGCAGCTGAGAGGGCCAAGTTCTTCTACATTGCGGGGTTTTTCCTTACAGTCTCACCCGAGTCTGTGTTGATTCTTGCCAAGCATGCCCTTACCGAGAAAAAGGTGCGCAGTCTTGGACTATGTAAATAGTTATTAGGAATATAATATTTTTAACCATCAGGAAGGAGACAGTGAACCTGCTTACATTCCTCGTCGTCACTACTAGCTACCATTCTCGATTCTCGATCACTCATTATGATTGTAACAAATTTGTTAAACCTGCTGCAGACGTTCATGATGAACCTCGCTGCTCCTTTCATATGCGAGTTTTTCACCAAGCCTCTTGTGGAAGCTCTGTTGTAAGTACCTTCTAGTTCCATCCGTGGTGGAACGCAGCATTTACAGTGAAGAGCTTATGCCATCAACCTTGAGGCGAAGCCATTAAGGTTCCATTGTTGATGCTCCATATATGTCTGCAAGAAGTTCTAACCGAAAGCAAATTTGTTGTGCAGTTATTGTGATTACATTTTTGGAAATGAGACGGAAGCGCTTACGTTTGCGCGTGTTCAGGGTTGGGAGGTTCGTACTTCCGTTGTCTTCTTGAATATAGAGTGGTATGGTTTATGTGGTCTAAACTCCAGTCATAGTTGTATGACTGGAGGTACATGAGGATGCTCTTACTTATTTTGGCAACGGGGTACTCGGTCAAGGCCTCGGGACCCGCAACGTTTAACACGACAGATTGAAACTGCAGACAGAAGACCTTGGCGAGATCGCTACGAAGATCGCAGGACTGCCGTTAGCCGAGGGTAAGAACGAGCGGATCGTTATTATTACTCATGGATCAGAGCCAACCGTCGTCGCCCATGGTGGCAAGGTAATATTTCTTAGCTTACCAACATTTCTCTGCAGTTGAGGGTTAACGCCTGTGGTATGTATGAACGTATCAGAGAATAGTGTCGCTCCCTTATGTCTCCGCGAAACTCACTCCTTTGTTGTTACAGGCTACTTACCATCCCGTAAAGCCAATAGCTAAGGCGGACATCGTTGACACGAATGGAGCGGGTAAGTTGGCGCTTGAACCTTAATTGTGTTCTGAATAGGTGTCTGGTGTGGCAGATTGATTCATATCAATCATCCAAGAGATCAGATTGCTTTGTTTTGGCAAGGGAGATTGACTTGATATCACGACGCTCATCATGCACACCTACTGTTTATCTCATTCACCACTCTTGGGCATGACAGGGGACTCCTTTGTCGGAGGCTTCTTATCACAGCTGGTGCAAGGTAAAGATATCGAGCAATGTATTCGTGGAGCGAACTATGCTGCCAACCTTGTTATCCAACACTCAAGTTGTACATACCCACCGAAGCCCAATTTTGTTTAGGATTATTTGTATATATGTTGCTTTAAGCAACAATGTCACATCTTTTGTACTTAGGCGAGAATCACATTTTTGTACCAACTCGCAGCAATGGCGGGTGTGAGGTTCAGTCACTATCCCTTGCGATTCTGCTTGGGGTTAAACAATAAAGATAATAACCTTCAATTATTTATGGTGTCTGAGTTATCGAGTTCTTAAGGCATGTCAACACAGTAGTGCTGAGGCTATGTGTTTTTGCTACGCATCTCCACCTCACTACACAACTCGATCCACTGCAGAGAAGTACCTAGAAGTTTGGATTTAAAGTAGAACCATCCCATCTTGTAAATTAGCGGGGAGACATAGTGATTACACAATATCTAGGGGTGACAATACTGAAAGAAGCTAAAGTAGTGTAATCGAGTGACTTACGAACACTGTAATTTGGCTCAGGAAGCAAACGATGAGAATAGTTCTCTCATTGATTTTAATGTAGGAGGGTGGTTCTCCTTCCTCGAAACCGCATCCGTTTGAGGGTTTAGGGTTTAGGGTTTAGGGTTTAGAGTTTGTACTTCTCTTGGAAGTGCATGCTCCCTCCAGGATAGTTGTGTCCGTTAACAGTACATGTGGTTGGTTGAAGATCTTTCATTACTCGATTGATATGCTACATACCACATGAGCGATAACGATTACATGTTCCACACTACCCACAGTACATGTGGTTGGTTGAAGATCTTTCATTACTCGATTGATATGCTACATACCACATGAGCGATAACGATTACATGTTCCACACTACCCATGTCAGGGAGTAATGAAAGATCTTTAGAGTTGGCACGGCACACACCCATGGTGTGAACTATAAAAACTTCAAATCTCGTTTGTTGGGGCAAAGTAAAATAAGCGAACCATTTATCTATGTGTTCGAATCCAACGATGGTACCAACTAGCTTCCAGAAACCTTTTCTGAACCCATTCTCTAACATGCACCAAATGGACATTCTCAAGAAAAGTGATGTACCCTAGAAGTTCCTTTGAACATATAAGTTTTCATGCATATGCTCAATACTAAAAAAATACCAATCTTACAAGTTATAGAGGACTTTGAACCTTCATTCATACTAGCTCCAAATGGGATTGTCTCATTTGTGCTAGAAACCTCTTGCAAACAGCTTTCCAACAATGTTCCTATTGCCTTCCACAGCAAAAGTTACAGACGGCTTGCATTTTGACTGGAACCCCCGAAAGAGCTTAGTTCTTAACATTTTCACACACGGTTTTTGATCTAAATTTACTTCTCAACCTCGGGGCAAGTCTCAATGTTGGTGCCCCCCAAAAATCTTTTCTACCGGCTAAAGTTTTCAACCATGATCCTCATACACTTTCTCACTCGTCCTTTAGCCTTCGCAACATCAAGGCCAAACGAGATGTTAGCATGCTATAACCCAACAAATCGTTAGAAATCCATCCCGACATGGAGGCCTACCTTCGATGTTGCCATCCTATTGTTTCCAAAGTTCTGAAATACTCGCTCTGATAATTGACAAATTGACCGCGTGTACCCAAGAAGTCCCTCTTAATGAAGGTAATTGCTTGCGTTATGTACCCTTTGTATCACCTCCATTTATACCTACGACTCATCCAGAGCAATAGCTAGTTGGCAAGCATGCATCATTGCTAGATGACATGCATGGACTCAATCACATGGCAGCCATGCTAGAATCCACGTCAGACTCAACTATCACCTCTCTTCAATCAGCAGCAACATATCAGCAATTTTGTCACATCAAGATATGACATGTCAAGAAAATTTCAGCATTTCAATATACATAGAGACCACATAGATACTCATTACCGCTTCAGCACCCAAATGTCACGATACAATTCGTTATTTATAAAATCTTAAAACCTCTTACCTCCATAACTTCTCTATCTGAGCTTCGTACCCAATGATAAAAATCAGTTTTGATCTCCTCAAGAAGACTTACACAATGATTTCAAAATCATATTTGGATCAAGATGGAAAAGAGTCTTCCAAGAATCAGTAAGTAGTGTAAAATGAGAATGTTAATTTTGATACAGAGAAGGAATAATTGGTCTAAGTCACATAAGTTCATATGCAGTCTACCCTAGATAAGAGGAAATCCTCTATAGTACATTCTTGACTTGCACTAGATCCAAGGATTTTCATTTATATATTGCAAATTTGCACTTACGGAGGTATTTTAATGATTTTTTTGTAGATTTAAAGCAATTTTATATAAATATAAACTTGAAATTATCAAAGATTCAATTATCAAGAATTTATAATTTATCTTTAATGCACACCAGTCCACATATGCATGTTATAATCCTCGAAGGTATGCACTACATAGTTTCTTTGTATCGGCTATGGTAATGAAAATGATATATAAGCATGTAAACCATGTATATGAATATACAAATATAAAGGAAATAAATTTTGTTCTCCTTTTGTACTTAGCCCGAGGAGAAGATTCTTCTTGCATCAAAACTGGATAAGTGCAATACTTTGGGAGTAACCTCCGATAGTACTCTTATCGAGGGTTTGCATTCCTCGGTTACTATAATTATTTTTCGTTTTTTGTACTTGCAAAAGTATTCGATAAGTGCAAAATAGTTCTTATGGATGTTTAGGTAACAACTGGCTATAGAGAGTTTTTCCTTTTTATACAGAGATAGTTTTTCGAGTTTCGTATAGCACCATGGTAGAGAAAAAAATATCTATTGTATTTTTAGTGATTGTTTCATTTCTTATTGAGTAATGTCATCGTCAGTCGAAACACGAGAATGAGAACCCACTGCTCTATTCCCTGGACAAGAACAAACATTTAGACAATAAGTCCAATACTGCAAGTCACAAGTTAGAGATTTCCACTTACAAAATTGTCTGTAGCAGATTTGGTTTCAGTTCACCTTGCACTAATCCAAATAGACAATATTACACTTCGCCCGTGTATTTTGTTGAGGAATAGCTCGCATGCACTTGTCCAGAGACTTCACTTACTTATTGATAGCGTTGTTGGCCATCCACCAGAGTTTATGATCAGTGAGCTATAGATGGCCGCCTGGCAGTCTGTATCATCGGATGAGTCATTGAATGAAACAACCATCTGAAGCCTTTTGTGTGGCGTCTTGAGTTTCAGAGCCTCCAAAATTAGGCTGCAGATGGTTGTTTTTCCATTACAATGAAAACAACCATCCGAAACCCCTTGTGTTTCCTTCGAGAATTTCTAGGCATCAGGATGCGTGTCTGCAGTATTTTGCCCCTTAGCCACCGTGCCTTAACCTTCAAACCCAAGATCGGATCTTCTTCTTCGTCAGTCTGGCTGAGATCCTGAAGAAGCGACCGCTGCTGCAACCGCCGCTGTCGGTCTCCGTGTCAAGTCACTAGCTCTTGATGCCGCCATCCATGAGATTGCAGTGCGGCAGGACGACGTGCATTCGAACCCATTCTTCTCCTTTTGGTCATCGAGACCTGTTCGAGGGCAGGGTAACTTGATTTATTTACTTACTGACTTTGACCCTTAGAACACATTGGTATCGTGAATCTACGTAGTTGTAGTTTCACGGATGGTGCAACGATTCCTTCGTTGGCTTTCGCATCAATCCGTTATTGTACTGTTTGTAATACCGTGTGCTAATCATTCGCTTCCTTTCTTCCCTCATCTTCCATCCATAGCAATGTATTTTTCCTGTTCAAGGGTATGAGCTGCACGTTTTGTCTGGGATAAGAAAGGATATAATTTCTTACCAGTATGCGTGTGCAATACCCGGATCGCATGATACTCTGGCCCTCTCTCTGAGTACAAACAATTGTTCTCTTGTTTCAACCTGTTTAGCTATGCCTCATTCACTTCGGACCGATTAGGAGCCTGCTGATGGAGTCTCTTCGATGCGTCTTCGACCGTTCCTTGAGGTGCATGCTGAGGAAGGAAGTGGATACCTGCATGCTCAGCATGTATGTTGTAAGTAGGTACTGGGTGCACACCTCCTGACTACCTTTTCCGGTTTGCAATGAATCATTGCAGAAGGCTGATCCTGGATCTATGCTGCTTGTTTGATCTGTGATGATGATTGCCATCACGAAAGGACTTCTATCTACCTACACGACATGAAATGTCAGATACATGTCATCCGACTTGTTTCTCTGGAGAAGTACTCGGATAATAGACTAAGTTCCAGTCGATTACTGAATCCATCTTGTTCTGTTGTAGCACCTCGTACAGCAAGTAATGAAAGGCAATAAAATAGTTTTGTCCACTTTACCTCTCGAAGAACATACCGAGTTGTCTGAAGTGTGTAGTCGTTGATGGAGATGCCATCCATATATATATTTGTACGACTGATCCGGGCTCGGTGTACATACTGAACAAGACTTTCTCTGATGAAGTCTAGATACCTACACCGAATAACGCATTTAGTGTTATGGTACTAATAGTGTTACATTCAGTTTACTGTTAGTAACAGTAAAATGTAAGGTCTTGCAATCGAGAGTTATCTAACACTATTAGTGGCATTTGACTGAATCGTATTGAGTCCATGTAGTAAAATGAATTTTATACGTGCGAACTTCAGACAGTGAAAATGTTAAGTTATTTCGTTCTACCGTGTTTTCTGAATCAAACTTTGCATACCATCTTCGATAAACATCATATAAAATCTCATGAAACACTCATACAATCTAGTGAACAACTCATCTGAACTTGATGTAACCTCAGACTCTAGTGCTCTTTCCATGTCTACTTGTGTGAAATACTCTTATGGATATTGACTCTCATAGTGTTAGTCACACTAAAAATATTACCTTCAATTAGTATATGTAGCATAATAATCTTAGTAAAACTAAAACACAGCTACATTGCTTTTTGGAGCGAGGAGGAAATAGACTTACTAACACTAAATGCGTTATTCGGTGTAATACTAGATAAACTTATGAGTTACTTTCGAATCAAAGAAGCAACAAAATGTTTCATCCTTACAATATGCCATCTTAGCGACAAACTTTCAGTGAGAAGTTGTTAATCGACTCGTGCGGTCATCGTCGGAATAGAAGGGTGGCTCCTGGAACAGACTTTCAGCGTTAGCCATTCTTGAGTGACAGACCAGCTGCTGAGAGATTGATCATGCATATGGGACCAGATTTTGTACTTGAAATCTGCCAAGCTGAACTAAACAGTACTTTCCACCTGCAGCTGCAAATTATTGCCCGAATGTCATAGCTAGACAGCTGACTCAAGATCTGGGTACGTTGACTCTTAAGGAGACCATGCCTCTCTTTTCAGCTGGGATGGTTCAATATACTCTCTTCACTAGCCAATATAAATTAGTGTCCTGGTTGTGACACAAACAGTGCCATCTTCAAACTTAAGCTTCGCACTTGCAGAAACGAAAGCTAGACCTAAGTTGATAATTTGGAGCTTATCACATGCAGAGGCATCATTTAATTTGCTCGCTGACTGGGTGATCTGAGCGAGCTTCTAGTCGGGAAGATAATTAGACTTGACCCTCAAATTAAGTGAAACTTGGTGTTATCAGAACGTGACTGCATGTCACACGAGAAAGTCTTTGAACATGTGAACATCCATGTACATGCACACATTATTGAAACTGGCTATGCAACTGATCTAAGCTATAAGTCTGATCAGACCACATCGTCTGCTAGATCATATCCAGGAGAAAAGCGTGTAAAAGACTTGCCTGGACATCTATTATGTTGTAGCGCTGCCGAAATTTGTTCATCATCTACTGTCGAACAACAATTATTTTATTTGGTCGCTTCTGAGAAATCAGATCAATGTGAGAATACCACCTCCAGATGAATTATTCCACCAAAGCTTTTAATCCGGAATCCACATGCCTGGTTATCCAAAGATATCTACGCGCTAGTGGGATGAAGTAGACTTGCAACGAGAAATTAAAGTCGATTTAGTTTTGAGAATGTGCTCAATCCGGAGGCTAGAAGCAAGATGACAGAAGGAAACTTACCAGAAAGGAACTGAAAGTTTGTTCATGTTCACCTTTTGTTTGCAAGTGTTTCCCTAGTCCAGACTTGCTGGACTTTTGAACCTTACCTACTATAATGTCACTCGATCAGGAGTAACCGCCTCCACCTGCATGCTCACCAAGGCTTTTCATAACGGAAGAAACGGAAACTTTAACAGGTGTTTGTGCACCAATAATCTTCTGTAATCTTTTACATGAGCCAATCAATAGTAGAATAGTTTTAGACAGAGAACTTATGAAGCTCGCTGGTTGTCCGGTCAGGATTTCGACTTTAAACGGCGCCATGGAGATGCAATGCAATGGATGCCAAGCTTTTCTGTTGTTTATCAAGGGTTCAAGAATCCTCATTGACTTCACCATCTCCTGATGACAGTGTCCTGATAGTCATCGAGTTTGTATGTCTATAAAAACTTATACATATATAGTCACATCACAGTAAGCAGCTTTGAATAGTGCCCCGATCGGTCCTGGCCAACGTTGCCTTCTGTTCTCCCATAGTACTAAAAGTTGGGGGCATACTAAAACACCGGACTACATTACCTGGCTCTGCAGAAACTTTGACATCTGGGCGGTGTAGCGGCTGCCTGTGACCCAAGCGGGAGTAACGGAGTCAGGAGGACCGGTGGATCATGTGGAAGGCATGTCCACCTGAAGCGCCGAGTCTCCTCAAGGTTCTACTGCGAGAGCGCGTAGAGTCTGGGGAGATATTGTGGAGGGTACAGCGTGAGGCGGGTGACCGAGCAGCGATTACCTCCCGCTCAGCGCAGTCAGGGGATAGCGTGCTTGAATGCTTCCTAGCGACCATTCCTCTCTGAGCAGCTTTCTACGACTCCTCCCTGCCAGCACTTTGCCAGCACTTTTGGCTAACGATGGAACGAAATAGAAGCCACATATTCATAGACTGGAGCTAGCTGATGATGTCACACTTGAGAAATGATGCATCTATCGTAAAAGGTTTGGAAATGTTGGTTCTGGAATGATTAGCTCCTGCGGGCTGCTAAGTTTGCTGATTAATGAATAAACAACGTATGTATGTCTTCAAGACTATGTAATAGTAGTCACACTCGGTGAGAAAGAACAGAGACTAAAAGGTGTAACATCCACTTTAGGGTTTAGTTTAGGGTACAAGCATAGGCATCTGCAGATAAGTACTTCTTTTAACATTTTCTCGGTGAAGTGATTGCTTCCGGAAAATTTATGTACAGCATCCCCAGAAGTCGGCAAGATGGATGACAGTACAGTAGCGCTTTCCGTCAGACACCAGCTAAGGCAGAACCAAATTCAATCCCAGATATGAGCAAATGAAAGCCGATAAGCTCAACCTGGGAGTTACTTCTACACGCTGGCCCTTTTATTCCTTCCTATGAGCGTTAGGTTGCCTAGCACAATAATTTGTATAGGACCGTGCACTCAGAACAGTGCATTGTTGGATTTGAGGGCATCTCCGGGGAGTAAATCCGAAATAATGCACTCTCCCGAGCGTATCCGTTTTCGTACTGCACTTACGGCATCTAATAGTGAGGTTACATTCCATAAGCTCACCAGTGAGACTATCAAGTATGTTTATAACGTGAATATAGTTTGTTGTATCAATGGTTTTATATATATCAATTCCGCAGTTTGAGCTCACTTGTACATACTCACAAGACGAGCGTGGAAAAAGCCATAAATGCTTTTCGTTTATACAACAGAGTTCTCCCCTTGAAGAAACAGAGTTTGGTAGTGAAATCCGATACTTAAACATTGGGGAGGCGCGAACCATCGTCTAACTTCGTTCATCTGTTTACAGAAACAGATGATGTAAATTGAGTGCAGTATGCTCAAAGTACGGATAAATGTTTTGGATCTCGCGAAAGAGGAACAAGTGCAGAAGAGACATGGTGGATGGTTTACGCAGTCCTAATAGTTCTAAAATAGAAAAAGAATTCAGTACTAAAGCCGGTCCAGGATCCGATCTGTTCGGAAGCCCTCCCATCAAAAGCTTTTCTTGCAAGAACAGTAACTATGAGTAAAATATACTGCGACTCCTGCTCCTGTCCTTGCTATACTCTACAGAAAGTATTTCATTCCGTGACATGGGTTTGCTATTGATTCCGATGGAATGGTTCCCCCAGACGAACTCCATTCACACATAAACTGTAAAGTGAGTCAGAATTTTTCTTCAATTCATCTGAACGGCAGGCTTTGAGCTCAACCGTTAAGTACACTACTTCTGCATCAGATCACAGGAATAGATGTATGGCCATGGAAGCAAAAACAACGCGTAGATAGATATACCGCAACAATAAACTTGAATACTGATAAGACGAGATTTTGCGGCGAATTGTCCCGGTGACTATCCAATTAAAAACTCGAAATTTAACGAGGCTGTCAATCCGCCGAACATTTCGAGAGCCTGAAAATACAAATCGGAGAACAGAAAGTGAGTACTGTACTCACAGACTGTCTCTACAAAGACAACTCGCCACCGACGGCTACCATCTCTACTTCCTAAGATTTCGCCCGGACGGGTTTAGGGTTTACGGGCCATCGAGGGCTAAGATGGTGGTTACCAGCTCAGAATTTCTGCAAAGCTCTTGAATCACTGGCAGATCCGCGTCTTGCATCATATAAGCATTCCCTGCATCCGCTGGCCATTTCTTCCAACTCACATCTCCAATCTCTCTCAGGGATCCGGAAATTCTTGATAAACCCTAAACTACAATAGTCAGAATGCGCTAGCTACGGAGAGCCGGCCGGTGGCCTCGACATCCCTCTCCAAAAATCATCTGCACTCGCAAACACCGTGTAAAGATAGGAACTCCACTCCGGTAAGATCTCAAGCTCCTGTTATGATAGCTGCTACATTCACGAAGAAAAGCTGGCTCTCATCGGCGGAGTTGCAAGGCTCGAGGGTTACGGTGACGCCGGAGCTGCTGGACGCGGAGAAACAGATATCGCCGCCAATGTCCACAATGGCAGCCGGCCTTATCTGGACAGCGTAGCCATTCTCGTTGCTAGAATCACAACCAGGTGCGCTTCGTACCACGTTGTACTGGAACTGCTGAAAGGTAGTGGGGGTCGAAGAGCAAACGTCGGTGGTAACGATAGATCCTGCACCGGCGTCAGCATCCACGAACACGCAGTTCTGAGAGTCGCCATCGTCCTGGAGGATTTGGTAGCGCTCAGGATTCTCTGCACATGCCAGTAAGATTAATCTCGATATATTAGTATCTCAAGATATATTTAATTACGATTAGGACCTGGAATACGTACACTAACCAAGCTTACACGCTGCGAGCTTCCGGACGGAAAGAAATCTCGAGCCAACTCCGTTCTGCAGTTATAATGTACTGCTGCAACTAAACATAACATACATCTCTGCTGAAACTCTCTTTCTTCTAACTTAATTCGTAGATTAGTATCTCCGAGGTCACTCTCTCTCGTCGACGGACAAAGCAAATATTACTTACTCCATGCAGCAGGCATTACGAGATGGACGAATAATTTATGTACATGTATCATGCACTTACCAGTTATGAGATTCTGGTTCCAAAGGTCTTGAGGACGCTCTGAGCTCACAGTCGTCGTCTGCACCTGGAATATTATAACGTACACGATCAGTGGTGATCGTTAGATGATCCAACGTAGGTTTACTCTTCTCTGTTTCTTATCGTGCACGTCAGTCAACCCATGGCCAAGCAGTGTCACAGTGATGCGGAGTGAATTTCCCTAGCCTCTATACTATATGTGTGAAATGAAGAAAGCTGAATTTATAACTGATAATACAACATTCTTCTTCAGACGTACGTACTTCTGTGGGAACCAGAATTTTGCCTGTCCATGCATATGCATGGCCATGGAGAAGGTTCAAGTAAAGGGAATGGAACAGTTCTGAACCTGCAGATTGGCGGTCGAGGTGAGAACAATCGGAGAATCTGAACCCGAGAAAACAAGAGGCCCTTCGCACCGCGCATCATCGCGATATCTGACTATGTAGCTTTCTGATTGAATGACTATGGCTGCAGATACGCTCAAAACTCCTGTCACAAATATTGTTACCATGCATCGAAGGTCAGAAGACATACAATAAATTCGAACGTTATCGTCCTGAATCTCTTCAAGTAGTTCCAGGCTTCTGTCATGATGCTATGTGAGCTGCGCTGCGCTGAAGCTATCGATAATCTCAACATGGAAGGCTCGGCCAACAGTAGAGATCTGAATGTCTCACTTTCTAGCACCCTTTCAAATTTCTTCCCATCAAATTTCACATCCTCATCTCATATTTTGGATGCGGGGAGTCCACGGAAACTGCTCTATTAACTCGTATAGGGATCCAGAAAGAATCATACACACGCGCTAAATCCAGACGAACGTTCATAGGAGTCGATATGACAGTGATAACAGTTATCCAGGACCAGCAAAGGAGATCAAAGTTGGAAGCTCGTTGCAAATGGTAGCTCAGTTGAAGTTCCAACTGAGTCTGGAGATGAAGGAAAAATCAGCTACTGATTAAGTAGGTGCGGAAATACATACAAAGCGACAATATATATTAAGCCCTAAATTTCGGAGTTGGAAAGATGATCTCCTTTTTCATGTATAATCATATATTAAGGAATAAAAATTGCAACTCCCACGGATCCCAGATTGGATGTGACCGACACAATCAGATCGAGCACATGCAGAACTGTACGTACCTGTGTTCAGCAAGAGTAAACTCAGCAGACATGCAGCATGGATGCGTGAAACGGCCATTGGTGGATATAGACTCTAGAGGGATGATCCCTTGAGAACGAGAGGGAAAATTGCTGGATTAACAGACAGGTCGGAGAAGCTCGCAACGATCGAGTGTGTGGAATGATGTTTAAAACATGCTCATTTATACTACTGCACTTCCAAACAGATCAGGCCTTGAAAGTTGGTCCAACTGGGCGGACTTGGCGTTGCTGGTTTGGCCTGGTCGTATTGGGATGATATTCTGAAAGGCAGCGCAGATCTCCTCGTCTTTAGATCTTACTCTTATCTTACACTTAGTTGACCAATTATCATCCAATTGGGGAACTTGGGTCGTGTCAGCTTGTCAAACCCGTCCAAAAGTCCGTCGCTGTAACTCCTGTGACATATAGGTGTTGTTTGTAAAACGGACAGTGAACCTCCGGAAGTACGTTATACTGTTTTACAGGAATAGACGTCTGAATGTAAGCGGTCTCTCCCCATAGGTCTTTCGTTCCGCGACGTCTCGAAACTTTCAATCGAACGCAGTTTTACTGAGTTCGATTGAAACTGACACGCAGCAGTTGTAGTCGAGCGCACGTTTTTGCTATGCATTTTCATAGTTTACCGTCGATGTCTCTCAAGGAGAAGACTCGGAAAAGGCGAGAGAGTAGCCTGTAAATAAGCCTACGTAGAAGGTCGTGCGGATGCATGCTAAATAAACTATTGACCGGACACGTGTCTTCTCTGGAGTATGCGTAGCCCTCGAGCGCTATTGCAAACGCAGCACCGTCTTTCTTTTCCTTTTGACACTTTTGTTTTTCTGCTCGTTGCGGGCTGTGTTTGCAGACCCGGCCGTGACTGACCGTCGAGGGAATGGTCAAGGATCTCACAACCAGACCACTTACCTAATTATCTTGTGCATGAGCCGACAAACTATTATCTTACGTTTTCAAGTCATCTACTTCTATTATGACTGCGTCGTAGAGAGAAGCGGGTTGACTTCATCTATTTCCGACAATACACTCAATCGTAAGCTCTGGCATTGACGGATTTGCAGGAATTGGCTTGATCATACCCCCAGTACTATCGCTGCGCTTGATCATACCCCTCTTAACGTTTGGTTGTTTGATCATACCCCCAACTGCCATCGTCCGTCCTACCGGTATTTCACGTCATGTAGATCAGGCCATGTCACTGCCAGCATGGCATCACATAACATAAAGAACGAAACAGTCTGTTTCGTTCCTGTCATGTTTCGCTGCACCGCATGCTTGTTTCGTCTCGCGGTGCAGTGATCCATGTTGGATCGGTACCTCAGGTTGCAGCGAATATCAACAGAAGGTCTCCCAGCGAGACGAAGCGATTCATGCTGAATCGCTATCTTCGGTCGCAGTGGACATCAACACAAGGTCTTTCAGAAATCATAACAGAGGCAAAATTGGAGAACAAGTGCGGTCCAGTACTGCACCTCGGCAGTACTTTGGTTCGAGAGAACGAGCTCAGACATGTCGGACTACTCCAAAATCTGCAAGAAGCAATCCAGAATCACGAGCTGAAATGCCTCGAGTTCCAGAAACTCCTCTCGGTGCTGAGAATGAACGAGATCTCAACCAGTCGCGATCCACATCGTCAAAACATCCAAGCTGACAGTGTAGAGTGACATGGCTTAGTATATCGGCCAGACGGTCGATAGCAGGTTGGGGGTATGATCAAACAACCCAACGTTAAGAGGGGTATGATCAAGTGCAACGATCGTACTGGGGGTATGATCAAGCCATTTCCGGAGTTCTTGCTATAAGTTGGGTTTAGCTATACGTCGATTGTGGAGGGAAGATGAGGGCGGGATAGAGACGGTGACGGTGGCGCTGACAGAAGTAAGTAAAACAAGGGCGGTGACTTAAGAAAGCCGGATGAACGATATCGAAGAAAGCCATAATTAGGGAGAGTGGCAGACATTCAGGGTTGCGTTTTATCCTCTCCTAGCGAACGAGAGATAGACCGGGGTACTCTGGATTTCGAGCGTTTAGTGTGAGGAAATGACGAGCGAAAAAAGGAGAGTGGATACTTTAAGATCCGAGACAATACGAAGAAGTGAGATGCGAGTTTTTGAGGTTCGGAATAACGAGGAACAAAGGTTAGTGCCAAGACCTAGAGTGGAGAAAAAGAGATACAGAAGAGAATCTTTAACATGATTGACTCTGAGGAGATCAAGGAACGCAGATAAGAGCCAGGCAACAGTGGAAAGGCTCCACCACTCGTAGAAGAAATGCAATATAGAGAGCGAAGAAAGGCAAGAAACATGCGAAAAGCAAGAAGAAGGGGAGGCTATGTCGGAGTCGAAGAATGGAGACCCGAGATCGTCATCACTGCAGAGTCTGATCGAAGGAACCTCCACAATGGAAGCTGGAATGATAGGACTCTTTGGAGAGTCCCAAGGAGGTCCAAAATCTTGCAGGGACGTCCTCACTGACACTCCAAGACGCAATAGTGCGGATAGAGGGTGCGAGGCAGATCTGCGGAATGTCGCTATCCTCATTCTCAAGATCGGGCGCAGACGCGGACAACAGAACCCTAGCGGATTTGCGTTAGGTTGTGAGCGCTGCGAGTAGGACTTAACGGCTTGACCGGGAAGTCGGGATCAGATGAACCCTAAGTGGTTCTCTGAACCAAGGTTGGAACATTGGGCTATGACCTAAGGGCTTACCCCAAGATGACCCCAGATGAACGCTGACCTAAAGGGGTAAGTCTGGGAACGGACCGAAACATAAATCTGAGACATAGGTCTGAGACGTAAGTCAGAGACGTGGGTCCGAGACGCAGACGGACCGCGATTCGGACGCTGTCGTGCTACTTGACGACTACATGCTTGACTTCTACTCCGACGCTTGAGTTTAGTAGTTCTAGAAGTTAGCTCATATTACTTCTAGTCCTTTATGATTTTGTTTGACACCCTTGCGTACGGTGTTAATACTATTATGTTACATATTTTGGCTCCTAGTAGGTTGATAGTATGTTATCTATCTTGTTCGAGCACTTGTAAGCTTGTGCAAGTGATTCATACTTATCTATGTTGTCAAGGTACACAACTTTAGGTCTACCATGTGGGTAGAGTTTAAGCTCATGGGTTGTACCTACATGTCTCCCATGCATGCTTTCTAGCTTGGTTAATTTTACCTTCAGGGTTACGTGTTGTTTTACATGTCTTCGCATGAAAGTTAGGATTTCGTTGGCCCTTTAGGGGGCTGAAGTGGTAACTTATGAGTGAAGTTAAGTTGCCATGTGGATTAGGGCACTAAAAGACAACCAAGTGGAGCTATGAACTCTTATTGGTCCATTTTTTATTTTTTGTAAAACCCTAAACTCTGAAGCAAGGGTCTAAAGAGGAGTTCGCACATTTGGTGAGGGGACTTCAAAATCTGAGAGCACGGGAGGGTAGAGCTCGTCGTGCCAAGCACTTTCAGTGAAATTCTTGATCGATTTGAGGCAATAAAGACCAATTGAAGTTCGGATTGTGCCAGAATTGAATCACTTTTGTTGGATTTAGGGTTTTCAGTGTCAGTAGCAGCAGATTTGAGGAAATCGCTTCAAAAATTCGTGGTTGTGTTCTCTGCCAGTAGGGCTACGATTTCTCAAAAAGTTTCATATCGATTGAGTGACTGAGTAATTCAGGGCGGCCGGTGAAGCAGAGGGGGTCTGAAAAGCTCTTAATCTAGAGCAACGACTTCAGATAAGGAGATCTGGAGTTCTGTGTACAATCAGGAGTCCCAACTTCACAGGGATGTTCAGCATCCTGTAGACTTCAAATCCTGTAAGAATCTTTGAAAGTGATCGAGCCAATCATCTGTTATAGGTCGAAATAGCCATCTGGGTATCAGAAATTGCTGTAATTTTCTTATTCAGAACTTTTCTGTCCACATCTCGGTGCTGGAATTTGATCTCAGGCTGAAACTTCGTGTGTGCGTTCAGTAGGACCTTATTTACATGTAGGGGAAGTTTAGAAGTCTAAACCTTCATAGTTTTCCTCTCCGTGAGTGTTGAAGTTCACCGTCCGATCCTATTACTGCTAGTTAGACTTGAATTTCACTTTCTGAGCATATTACAGGATCTTACACACCTGTGTGAGTGTTTATAGCCCTTGTTGTAACCTGAAAGCCAACCTCTTGAGTAAAAATCCACAGCCAGAAGCCCGGCGCTTTCTTAGGTAGACGGATCACACTCCGACATACTCTCTTTTTTGGTGAACTCGACGTGAAACACCTAGGGTGGGAGTTTTCTTGAGAGTGTTACAGGATCAGATATCATGGCCAACCAAAGATCATCAAGTGGAGGTGTTGCTGCTGCTCAGCAACCTGTTCAGTTTGATGCTGCTATGATGAAGATGTTCCAAGCTTTTTTCATGTTTATGCAGCAGCAGCAGAGCACAGAGAGGAAAGAGGTATTAGCAACCAAGGCGTTGCAATCTGTGGTGCATCAGATGGACCAGTTCAAGGGGACAGATATTTCCAAGTACGTGCGATACTATGCTAGGGAGATGGAGGTGAACAAGGTACTTGAGAAGGAGATGGTGGAGAACTTTGAACTTGCTGTTGTGCTTGAGATTCGTAGGCGTTGTCGTGTTGTGGTTCGACTCTTGTGTGAAATTCTCGTGGAACGTAGGTTGTGTTTCTTTTTTGTGTTTTGTGAACCGTGTCGCGTAACTCGCCGAATGGTGTGATGAGTGCCACGTTTGTGATTATCTGTTTAAATGATCGCACGATAGAGGAACGTGTCAAGTCATCGATCTGTGCGCGTTCACTTCAGTGGTCCTTGTCTGCATTTGTGTATAAAATGACAAGTCGATGGTTCATACGGCATTCTCTCTCAGCGGGTGATTCGTGAGGGTTCTCGGTGGTCTGCATGGAGGAGTGAAGAACTGCAGGAGTGATGGTTATGGACGGAGGTTTGTTACCGACTCCGGATCTTTCTTTTCCGAATCCATTTCACATCAAGCTTCATTGCATCCACCGCGATCACTTTCGACAGTGGTTAGTTTCATACTTTGGCGATGAATTCATGGGGAGAGTGATGGAGTTACAGCTTCCGGTGATCCTTCCGATCGTAACATACGGAGAGACTTGGGATACGACGGTGTACATTTTGTTGTGAGGAACAATGGATCTCAACTATCCATCGAACGTTCCTTTCAACCTTTGGGTCGATGTCCGGTGTCATTGCAGACCGAAGATCAATCATGAGGTTTGGATCGTGAGAAACTTCGGACAAGAATATTACAATCGAGTGATTGCTTCACCGTTTCCTTTTGTCATACTTTTTATTGTAGAACGTTTTCAGGTTGTAATATTGACGTTGTATTAGTCTGCGGCTCACTGATTTCATTCTGGTTGAGCGCTTCTGTGTAGTTATGGACCGCGAAGAACCCATCGACATATCTGAAGGATTTTCTGAGGTCTTAGAGTCTTGTTGATGTCTTGTGTCTCCTTGGGAGTAAAAATTCGTTCTAGAGGAAAAAGTTGAGTGGAGAAAAGACAAAAGTAAAGATTTTTTTGCTCTTATTGGTTCACTTTTGGACCAATGGTGTTCTAGCTAATCCTCGCAACGTTTCTGTGGTTTCTGGAGGCTTCGGAGGGCCATTCGCAAAAAGAAGGGTATGGTTGGAGAGCTCTCGACCGGGGCTACAATCTGGGCTGAAGAATCGGTCGATTTGATGGAAGGATGAGCGCGTTATGATCGATTGAGTGGAGGGGGGTGCAATTCGTACCTACCGCTACGTTTCTGGTTGTTCCGAGAGACCCGTGAGGAGTTTTGAGGAGTTGTCTGTTGGGTTGGAGAGCTGACGACGTGCTGGTCATTTTGATATCAATTTCATCAGGTTCTTGATCGATTTGAATTCTGAACCAACCGATTGAAGTTGAGAAGTGCAGAAGTGATAAGACGGGAACAGCGAACTGTGATAGTCATGGATAGTTTGCTATTGCTTAAGTTCTGAGTCGAATTTCTGAATGAAACTTTCCAGGATTGAAGCATGTCTTATCAGTAAGATACTTGGGAAGTTTCACCTCAAATGGTCGAGTAGTTTGTTCCGAATCTTGGATCAAATGTACCCGGGTCTGTAAAGCTATGAAGTTAGCACAAATTACGGTTTGATCCATATCTGAGAATTGGTTTGAGATTTCAACCTGAAAATTGTTCAAGGTAGGAGTGAAAAGTCCAATCAAGCTTCCTGTGAAGTTTGATCATCATTGGTCGACTGGTTTGGGAGGACTGAGGTCTCAAAGTTCGAAGATACTTTTGTTATTAGCAGTTTCAAGTTTTTCGGTATCATCTATTGTCATTTTGGTCATTTTCGAGCAATTTGGAGAGGAGTTTGTTGCTGAAACTGCCATACCTGCATGCAACTCGACATTGGAGGATGTGGGGCTGATTTCAGCTCTTGGTGATGAAGGAGAACAGAGTCGTAATGAATCTTAAGCCGCTGTTTGGGTTCTCGAAGCTGCCAGGTATTACCGCTGTTGGTGCTATATTGAGATCTGAGTAGTGTTTTGGAGCATGCATGCTTTACCTTGCTGGAATGCTTGGTAGACCAGGGTGTACAGCAAGTTGTATCGATACTCTATCAAGTTGATTGAATGATCTTATAGCATCTTCTGGTTGTACTATAGAGTTGTGATAGTTGGATTGATGGGCAGTTAGCGTCGCTAGGGAGCTATTCAGAAGTCATGCTTCCAATGATATAGAGGAATAACTTCAGTTAGATAGTACAGAGCTGAGTATTTTTAGTTAGAGTACAAAAGATCTGCTTGTAACACAAGTTTATGCAACCTACACGTAACCTTGGATCGTAGCAAGCTTTAAACTTGAGCCGAGCAGATACAAGGTCACTCGGGCTAGAAGAGTAGATAGTGAAACATTTGAGTGTAAACATCCAGATCTAGATCCAACCTTGTCAATCCACATACCTCTGCACAGCCATATACCCAGTGTATTCCTAGACAGAAAAACACGTTATACGATAGCGTGTGAAGGAGCTCAAGCAGCAGCAAGGACAGAGTTGGGAGAGCTTTATGCGCGCTTTGAAGGAGGAGTACTACACTGAAGATTCAAAGAGGGTGATCAAGAGAATGTTCTTGGAGTGGGTGGTTAAGCCCAACAAAGGTTTGTCTATAAATGAATTGTTAAGGGAATTTGATCGTCAATATGCTCAGCTTTCTAGGACAGAAAAGCTTACATTAGAGGTGGAGAAGACGGAGCTTTTCCTACAAGCAGCGGACGTGACTATTCAAGAGAAGCTTGAGTTGTTGTTGGAAGACAAGAGTGAGGAGAGAGGATTGAAGACTGATTGGAAGGAGGTTGAAGAGGTTGTCTCTTTGCTGACCAAGAGACAGAGAAGAAGGGACAAGATGGTGGTAAGTGAAGCAGCACCTGTGATAATTCCTGTCAAGCAGTTGCCTACTAAACCCGCTTTGGTAATTGATAGAGAGGAAGACTCACCGCTTGATGAGTTGATTAAGGATATGAAGGAGCTTAAGCTTAAGCTCACTAGGTTAGAAGAGAAGGAGCAGAATGTACAGCCTGCTATGCAGAGACCTCAGATGAGAGAAGGCTTTGTTCATCGTTGTATATGATGTGATAGCCTAGACCATGTAAGAAGAGATTGTGGGGAGTTTTCAGATGCATTGAGAAAGGATCTTATCTTCTTCAAAGATGGTAAGATCCATTTGAGAGAGACTGGGATGATGTTGGGAACCAACTTTGGCAAGGGTGGTATGAAGGGACTTGTGAATGAGATATCAGCATCACATGTTGTTTCTCTTGTGAATGCTTCTACGTGTGGAGTGAAAGTGGAAATGGAGAGAGAGAAAGGGATTACTGAGTTGTGGTCTAATGTAGTGAGGTCCGTAGCTAGAACAGAGCTAGACAAGGATGTGCTACGAAGGGTTGACAACTCAATTCGAGAGACTACAGGATGGAATGACCCTGTGGATACTATGTCAGTACATGCTTATGTTGCACGAAGTCATCATGAAGCTGTACTAGAAGAAAAACGTAGGAGGGAGGATGCAGGTGAGGCTTCTACAGCCAAACGGCCTGCTACAAGGAGTGAAAGGACTAGACCAGAGACAAGGCAGGAGACAACACCTACTCGGGAGGAAACTATGGAGGATCTACCACCTACAACACCAAAGAAGAAGGAGAGGAGCAAAGAGAAGGATAAGATGCCTGCATACAAACTTCAGTCTGACATTGAGATTGCTACAGACTTGAAGCAGGTGTTAGAGAATCGTATCTTGAATGGGAAGGTTTAGTTTACTTTGGGTGATATTCTTGGGATCGCAAAGCGTGAGTTCTATGAGGTTATCATAGATATCATCAAGAGGAAACATCTGCTTTTGGACGAAGCAGCTACGCTTAACGCTCTAGGGACCAAACTGTCAGAAGATGAGGAAGATGAGATTACTGGTTACTGCTCTCAAGTATCAGAAGGGAGATCGTATCAGCACGTGAGGTTTGAAGATGAGGTGGAAGCATCGCAGAAGAGCCATTACTCTCACAATCATTGGGTAAGAGCAACCACAGAGACCTTGGTGAAGTTGAGAGATCTAGAGGAACCTGTGGTGGCGTTGATTGATCATGGCTCAGAGATTAATCTGATGTCTAAGGAGCTATACAAGCGTGGGAGATGGCCCATAGACACCGACCATGGATGGCTTATTCGTGCTACCAACAACCAGAGAGGAGAACTCTATGGTGCTTGTCCCAACATCAAGGTAACTGTTGGTGACATCAGTGATGTTCAGAATTTCTTTGTGCAAGACATGTCAACCTATCCTATCATTCTAGGGAAGCCTTACATTACTGCTGTTAGAATGGAGACACGAGTTATGGATGATGGTTTAACCTATGCTAGGATACGTAGTACAGACGGCAAAAGAACTGTGCAGTTTTTGACCGTTGTTGCAGAACATGAGAGGAATCGTGATAGCTTGAGAGACCGTCCACTACCTAAGATTACTCAGGAGTTTAGAGAGTCTAGAGGTTTTGACAAAGTACCATTGAAGAGCGAGACTTCAACGGTACAGTAGAGATAGGATTCTCGCCTGATCCAATAGAGCAAGAAGCTTTATCCACTAGCTTCTTAGGATTGACATCATGTGGATCAGTGTGTTATAAGAAGGTTGAGAATCTGAAGAGGTTTGAGAGGCAACATGTGAAATATGTACATCAGTCTTTGTGGGATAGTGGAGAGTTAGCCGGAGATGAATACATATCTGGAGTGTTTGAAGAACAATATTTGGTAGATACTATAAGAGAGTTGAAATCTATATTAGAAAGCTCTACAGATGATGTAGATAGAGTGGTGAGAGTGAGCTCCAAGGAGCTTTATGATGTTATTGATAAGTTTATAGATCGACAAGAGGTGTATGTGGAAACCAAGTACAAGTCAGTGGCAAAGAAAGTCAAATCAGTGGCTTTGCCTTTATCATTTGACTGCAATAAGAAGATGGAGCAAGTTGCACAACAATCGACACTCAGAGACCCGAGAAGAATTGGACACCGGTTCACAGAAGCAACACTGAAGGAGCTGAAGATTAGAGGTGATGGATTTCTTACCGAGCAAGAGAAGAAGAGCTTCAGGGAGATGTTATCTAGGCATGATAAGGCGTTCACGTTTGAGTCACATGAAGTAGGATGTGTAGATCCAAGTGTAGTTGCACCTGTGGTAATCTTTACTATACCGCATGTGCCTTGGAATCTACGTCCTATCCCTGTACCTAGAGCCCATCTACCAAAGCTGATAGACTTGCTCAATGAGAGGATTAAGATGGGTATCTTGGAACCATCTATAGCTCCCTATTCTAGCAGATGGTTTACTGTTCCGAAGAAGAGTGGAGCTTTGAGATTCATTCAAGATATGCAGCCAGTTAACAAGGTGACTATCAGGAATATGGGTATAGGACCTATTGTAGACGAGTTTGCAGAGGCTTTTGCTGGTCGTGCTAATTCAATAGGAGACTTATATTCAGGGTATGATCAGTTTCAGTTATTCTCTGAGAATAGAGACTTGACTACAATGAGGACACCTTTGGGATTACTAAGGATGTGCACCTTGCCACAAGGTGCTATCAGTTCTGTAGCACATATGATGAATGACATGAACAAAGTTTTGAGGGACTTCATTCCTGAAAAAACTATGCCATTCCTTGATGATGTGCCGATCAAAGGATGTGTTGAGGAGGAGAAGAATGAGGTAATGGATCAGAGGGGGTGCCGTAAGTTTGTTGCAGATCACATAGCTGACTGTGATAAGATACTGAGTCGACTAGAGGAGGTTCATTTGATTTTATCAGGAGCAAAGTCTGTATTTGGAGAACATGAGGTGTTAATAATGGGACATCTATGTGAGTCTTATGGTCGGAAACCTTGTCTAGACAAGGTTGATGCCATTCGAAGGATGAAGGAGACGTGTGGATCAGTTACTGAGGTGAGAAGATTTCTAGGTGCATGTGTGTTTTATCATATATGGATTCCACACTTTGAACATGTAGCAGATCCGTTGTACAAGTTGATGAGGAAGGGGCAAAGATTTCAGTGGCAAGAGGAGCAAAGCGAGTCTATGAAGAAGTTGAAGGATCTGTTGTCTTCACCACCAACTCTACGGAAGATAACATATGAGTTGGACAGATCTGTTATCCTTATTGTTGATACTAGTCCTATTGGCATTGGATGGGCTATAGGACAAGATGATCAGGATGGAAATAGATATGTGGTGCGTTTTGGTGCTAAGGTATTAAGTCACGGCAGAGAGACTACCCTCAGGTCAAGAGAGAACTATAGGAAGTAGTTACTGCGATGAAGAGTGACAAGGAATACTTGATAGGAGCACCTGTGGTTGTAGAGATAGATTGTTTACTTCTCTTGGGAATGATCACTAGCTGTACAACTCCAGATATTGCTATGTTGAGGTGGATAGCATATATCAAGTCCTTGAATCCAGAATTTAGACATATTGCAGGAAAAGACAATCCTGTGGCAGATATGTTATCAAGGGCTAGGTATTACGATGAGAAGGAAATGATAGATGACCAGGAGGATGTGGGAATAGAGTTCTATTCTAGTGTTCTTGCTAGAAAAGATAGAAGCTATTTTGCAGGTCCATTGGAGTTATTTGAGGAAACTATGTATGATGACGAGTGGTTGGATCTTGGGCGCTATTTGAGTTTATTGGAAAGGAAGAAGGATGGTCTGATGCAGATTTCAAGAGGATCCGTAGAACAGCTTATGGGTACTTTTTATAGGGAGGATATTTATGGAAGCGCCCTAAGCTACAAGGAGGTGTACCACAGCAGGTGGTATGTGACCTGGAATTGCAACAGAAGCTGATCAAGGAGTTCCATGAGAGTTTATGAGCTGATCATAGAGGAGTTTGGGCTACATTTGCCAAGACAAAGGAGAAGTATTGGTGGAAGGGTATGTATAAAGATGTAGTACAGTTTGTTTCATCCTGTATACCTTGCCATATGCATTCCAACATACGCCATCGTGATGGATTGCATCCTATTTATCCTTTAGCCATTCATTACAAATGGGTAGTCGATCTGGTAACTATGCCATTTGGGCTTGGACAGATGAGGTATCTAGTCTTGGCTAGAGAAGATCTATCTAACCAAGTTGAAGGCTGTGCCTTGAGGACGAAGACCACTGCTAGTGTTTGCCGCTTTCTACTTGAAGATGTTATTTGTAGATATGGGTGTGTGGGAAAGATCACTGCAGATAGAGGTGAGCTAGATTCACAAGAAGCAGTTGAGTTCTTCAAGCGATTGGGAATCAAGTTGGCGTTAACTACTGCTTACAATCCTGAAGGGAATGACAAGAGCGAACGAGACCATCCGCCAATCATCAAAGCTTTGGTAAAAGCTTGCAAGGGTAAGATCCGTGAATGGCCTAAACTGCTACCATTTGCTTTATGGGCAGATCGTACAACTTATAGTACCGTTACAGGTTATATGCCAGCAGAGTTGATACTAGGGCAAAAACTTGTGATGCCGATTGAGGAGGTTGTGCCTACTTGGAATGTTTTGTCATGGGAAGATGGTAGAAGTACGGAGGATCTTCTTGCATTAAGGATCCAGCAGTTAGAACAAAAACCTGAGGATGTTGCCAAAGCTGTGGAAAGGTTGAAGACTGCTAGAGAAAGAAGCAAAAGCAGATTTGATAGAACGCATAGATTACGACCCAAACCAGTTAAAGAAGGTGATTGGGTGTTAGTCTACGATAGTAGTCTTGATAATCAGCATAGCACTGTCAGAAAGTTTTCCAAGAGATGGTTTGGACCTTATGTGGTGTTAGAAGTTTATGATAATGCCACATATTTCTTGAGAGAGTTAGATGGTGCAGTGCTCAAGATACTAGTCGTAGGGAAGAGGATCAAGCTATTTAGAAAGAGAGTGGAGGACCAGAGCATTGCAGAGTTTACAGAGGATGAAGCTGAAGACTCAATGGAGGTTGAAGATGAGTTTGAAGCTGAAGTTGAAGAGTCTTGATTTGGATTTGGCACATATCGGAGGATGTGCAGGTTCAGACAGGATGGATGTCGTGCTACTTGGTGACTACATGCTTGACTTCTACTCCGACGCTTGAGTTTAGTAGTTCTAGAAGTTAGCTCATATTACTTCTAGTCCTTTATGATTTTGTTTGACACCCTTGCGTAAGGTGTTAATAATATAATGTTACATATTGTAGATCCTAGTAGGTTGATAGTATGTTATCTATTTTGTTCGAGCACTTGTAAGCTTGTGCAAGTGATTCATACTTATCTATGTTGTCAAGGTACATAACTTTAGGTCTACCATGTGGGTAGAGTTTAAGCTCATGGGTTGTACTTACATGTCGCCCATGCATGCTTTCTAGCTTGGTTAATTTTACCTTCAGGGTTATGTGTTGTTCTACATGTCTTCGCATGAAAGTTAGGATTTCGTTGGCCCTTTAGGGGGCTGAAGTGGTAACTTATGAGTGAAGTTAAGTTGCCATGTGGATTAGGGCACTAAAAGACAACCTAGTGGAGCTATGAATTCCTATTGGTCCATTTTTTATCTTTTGTAAAACCCTAAACTCTGAAGCAGGGGTCTAAAGAGGAGTTCGCACATTTGGTGAGGGGACATCGAAATCTGAGAGCACAGGAGGGTAGAGCTCGTCGTGCCAAGCACTTTCAATGAAATTCTTGATCGATTTGAGGCAATAAAGATGGAGTTATGACCAATTGAAGTTCGGATTGTGCCAAAATTGAATCACTTTTGTTGGATTTAGGGTTTTCAGTGTCACTTGCAGCAGATTTGAGGAAATCGCTTCAAAAATCGTGGTTGTGTTCTCTGCTAGCAGGGCTACGATTTCTCAAAATGTTTCATATCGATTGAGTGATTGAGTAATTCAGGGCGGCCGCTGAAGCAGAGGGGTTCTGAAAAGCTCTTAATCTAGAGCAGCGACTTCAGAGAAGGAGATCTGGAGTTCTGTGTACAATCAGGAGTCCCAACTTCACAGGGATGTTCAGCATCCTGTAGACTTCAAATCCTATAAGAATCTTTGAAAGTGATCGAGCCAATCTTCTGTTATAGGTTGAAATAGCCATCTGGGTATCAGAAATTGCTGTAATTTTCTTATTCAGAACTTTTCTGTCCACATCTCGGTGCTGGAATTTGATCTCAGGCTGAAACTTCGTGTGTGCGTTCAGTAGGACCTTATTTACATGTAGGGGAAGTTTAGAAGTCTAAACCTTCATAGTTTTCCTCTCCGTGAGTGTTGAAGTTCACCGTTCGATCCTATTATTGCTAGTTAGACTTGAATTTCACTTTCTGAGCATATTACAGGATCTTACACACCTGTGTGAGTGTTTATAGCCCTTGTTGTAACATGAAAGCCAACCGCTTGAGTAAAAATCCACAGCCAAAAGCCCGGCGTTTTCCTAGGTAGATGGATCACACTCCGACAACGTCGGTATCGTGTCGAATATTGCGTGAAGGATGTCCAGGAAAACGCGAGGTTCCTGGCTACGGAGATGCTGTGTCTTGAAACAGAGACAAGACAGAAAAAACCAACCACGAAAACGAATGTTGCGATATATACCAACTCCAAATGTATGTACACTGCTGGTTCTTTCTTCCTAAGAACACAAAACTGAGAAACAGATTAGAGCGGTCTGTAATCTGCTTCAAAGCTCCTAAAATGAGTCCCTAAATCTCAACCCAAACCCAAAACTATCGATGCATAGCTCAAAGCAAGAGAAACTTCTCTTTTGCTAACAAAAGGAGCTGCATCAGCTTCACAAGATTCAAACTCAAGTCCAAACAACATCCATGTACAAGCTCTTAGCTAAAACTAGCTACCACAAGCTGTACATAACCAACCAGAACTCTAACGAACTCAAAAGAGCAAAACCCGTAGCGAAGAAATCGAAAAAGGTCTATCTAAGAACTTCTTCCTTTCGCCAAGCGGTCTTCAGATGTCAATAGGGTCTCCTTCCTTGACTCCGTTGGACCAAGAAACCTTCAGATCCGGCTGCCAACAGCTGAAATATCATCAATTTTCGATCGTAGGTGACTGGACCTTCAAAAACTCCTCCTTGCCGCGATCGCGAAGAACAAACCAATCTCAGGTCGCAGGCGAACAAAAATATGATGTAAGCGCTTCCCTGCGAGTCAATTTCACTCAGAACTCCCAAACCGTCTGATGAAACTTCATATCGTCTTCAATTTCATGTAGAATTCGGTGTTCTGATCCCGATGGATCCAAGGACAGAAAGTTTGGACTCCGGAACGGCCCGGACGGTCCAACTCTCATTCATAGATAACTGAAATCTCCATCCTGTGTCTCAATTTCTCCCAGTACACACTCCTCGACCCGTCTCTTCCCAAACCGTCTTAACCAACGCGTAGCCTACACAGATCTGAACCCAACGACGCCTTGCACGTTTGCATTGGACCTTCAAATCTCCAAAACGTCCACCGACAGGTCATAGGAACAAGCAAGCCTCTTAAGCAGCCCCCTTGCGTCAATCTCTGTACGTACAAAGTTCTCTCAATCATAATGAAGCAGGCCCCTTGCATCTTTGATATAACGCCTGAAGTCTCAAATACCCAATCACCAAGTAAACTAGGGCTTAGCTTGATTTTTCCTTCTTTCGAGTCGCATAACTTCTTCACTAGACGGCCAAATGAAGTAAACAAAGTGCCTATGAAAAGCTGACAATGAGCTCTACCCATTGACGCGATGAAAGTGGAGATCCAAAATTGTGCCAAAAGCTCGTAAGCTGGGGCCTAGCTTGTTTTCTCCATATTTTGAGTCTTGTAACTCCTCCACTAGGCGTCCAAACGAAGTAGATGAAGTGCATATGGAGTGCTGACAAAGAGCTCTATCCACTAATGCGATGAAAGCAAAGATCCAAAGTTGTGCCAAAAGTCCATAAGTTGAGGCCTAGCTTGTTTTCTCCATCTTTTGAGTCTTGTAACTTCTCCACTAGGCGTCCAAACGAAGCATACAAAGTGCATATGGAAAGCTGACAACGAACTCTACCCATCTATGCGATGAAAATGAAGATCCGAAGTGATGTCAAAAGCCCGTAAGCTAGGGCTTAGCTTGTCTTTCTCATGAGTGTCTTTGGAGCGACAAGCATCGAAGTCTGAATTTCAGGTAAGAGCCGGTCTACGACACGACATCCACCCCTTCTGAACCTATGCATCCTCTGGTATGCACCAGAGATATCAACCAAGGAGTGGACTGACAAGCACCTCGTCTTATCGTCCTACTTTCCATCGTAGCCAACCTCACCTTCAAGGTCTTCTGCATAATCCTCATCCTCAAAATGAAACTCCGTCAAGATATCCGTTAGATTGACCTCCTCATTTCTCTTTTTGAAAATCTTGACACGTTTACCTGCCACTGGTACCTTCAAGCTCGTTCCATCCAACTCTTGCAGGGCATAAGTTGCGTTGTCATGAACCTTCTTCACCACATACGGACCAAACCATTTTCAGGAAAACTTTTGGAGTGTACTATGCTGGTTGTCTAGACTGTTGTCATAGACTAACACCCAATCACCTTCCTTGATTTCCTTAGGTCTCAAACGATGTCATTGATCAAATCTGACCTTGTTCTTCAACCGTACTTCTCGCATCCTATCCAAAGCAGCTTGGATATCCTCAGGTCTTCTCTCTAACTGCCTAATTCGAATAGCAAGAAGCTCTTTCCTAGTCAGATTGTCTTCCCAAGATAACACACTCCATGTCAAAACATGTTCTTCAATCGGCATGATAGGTTTCTGACCTGTGATGAGTTCCATCGGCATATAACCTGTCACCGAGCTATGCGTCGTTCGATCTGCCCCTAACGCAAATAATAAGAGTCGAGGTCACTCGTGCATCCTTCCGTTGCATGTCTTTATCAAAGTCTTCACAATGGGTGGATGACCACGTTCACTCTTGGCATTCCCTTCGGGGTTGTAAGCAGATGTCAGTGACAACCTCACCCCACACCTTGCAAAGAATTCACAAGCCTCATGTGCATCTAACTCTCCTCGATCTGCAGTGATCTTTCCTACACATCCATATCGACAAACAACCTCTTCCAAGAGAAATCTACATACCCCTTCAGTTGTCTTTGTCCAAAGCGCCCTACCCTCGACTTGATTTGAAAGATCTTCTCTAGCAAGTACCAAGTATCTCATCTGTCACAATCCAACCAGCATAATTACCAAGTCTACCATCCACTTGAAGTGGATTGCCAACGGATAAATCAGGTGTAATCCGTCACGATGTCGGATGTTCGAATACATCTGACATGTCAAACAAGACTCCACAAAAGATACAACATCCATGTACATGTTTTTTCACCAATACCGCTCTTTCATCTTGGTAAAAGTGACCCAAATCCCTCGATGTCCAGCCCAAAGACTCTCATGGAACGCCTTGAGCAACTTCTGCTGACCTTCCTTGTTGCAAATCACTCGTAGCGATATCTCACCTTTCTGCTTCGGTTGTTTCCAAAGAAACCCATCCTGCAACATGAAGTTGTAGACCTTCCTTCGAACTCTCCGAAACCTCTCATCCGTCCAACTTGTCTGCTTAACCATCATATTAAGGTACCTTCCAATGTCAACCAAATCACCATCATACAATCTTTCAATAAACAACTCATCTTCCCTTCCTGTCTGTGCAATTGAATAGAACTTTGCACCCACGTCGTCAATATCTTCAACCATCTCATCCTCCCCATCATAACGAGCTCGAGATAACATATCCGTCATCGGATTATTTTTCCTTGCGATATGTCTAAACTCCGGGTTTCATTGACTTGATATATGCGATCCATCGTAACATCGCAATATCAGGAGTTGAACAATTCATGATCATCCTTAACAACGGCAAGCAATCAGTTTCAACCATCCAATCAAATACTCTTTCTCAGTTTTCATAGCTGATACAATACTCCACAGTTCTCTCTTCACTTGCGGGTAAGCACGTTGTCGAGCACTTAACACCTTCGCTCCGAACCTAACAGCAAACCTGTCTCCATCCTCATCATCCTGTCCTACTGCCCATCCAATTGCAACTGGACTTGTATACACTGTAAGAACCACCGGCCTAGCACCCTTGTAATCAATCCTTCCTAGAACTCGAGGAGATGATAGTAAAGACTTCAGCTTCCTTACCGCATCAGTATGCTTTTCCTCCCATCTGAACTTATGACCCTTACGCAACAATCCATACAACGGATCCGCCACATGCGCGTAATGAGGAATCCAAATGTGGTAGAATACACGAGCATCCAGAAATCTTCTTATTTTTGTCAGCGAGTTGCAAACCTCCTTCATCCTTCCAATCGCATCCACCTTGTTCGGATCTGGCTTCTGATCAAACGACCCACACAAATGACCAACGATCAAAACCTCTTTAACCCCAAATGTAAACTTCGCACCTGACAGCGTAAGATGAACTTCCTCAAGTCGAGAAAAGATCTTCTCACAGTCTGCGATGTGATCGGTGACGTATCTCCGACACCCCCTCTGATCTAATGCTTCATCATTCTCATCTTCCACACATCCTTTGATGAGGATGTCATCCAAGAACGGCATCGTCTATTCAGGGATGAAGTCCCTTAGAACTTGATTCATCCCGTTCATCATGTGTGCTACCGAGTTGGTAGCTCCTGTGGTAAGGTACACATCCTAACCAACCCCAAAGGTGTCCTCATTGTCGTGAAGCTTCTGCTCTCCTCCGCTAGTTGAAACTGATCATACCCTAAATAAAGATCTCCCATTGAGTAAATTGCTCTTCCTGCAAACGCTTCAGTAAACTCATCCACAATCGGTCTCACTCCAGCATTTCTGATTGTTATTGCATTCATCGGTTGCATGTCTTGGATGAACTGCATCGACCCATTCTTCTTAGGCACTGTAAACCATCTGCTCGAATACGGTGCAAACGACGACTCCAAGATCTTCATCCGCATCTTCTCCTTCAGCAACTCCACTAGTTTAGACAAGTGAGCTCACTGTATTGGAATTGGTCTGAGGTTCCATGGCACATGCGGTACCATGAAGATAACCATCGGGGTAACAACGTACGGGTCTACACACCCAATCTCATGTGGCTCAAAAGCAAATTCTTTCTCATGTCGTGAAAGCATCTCCTTGAAGCACATCCTCTCTTCTAGTAGAAGAGACCCATCATATCCAATCTTCAGCTCTTCAAGGGTCTTCTCCGTGAACTTGTGTCCTATCATTGCAAGATCTCTCAAACTCTTTTTCCTTGGAGCTTGATCCATCTGTTGGTTAGTGTCTTCCGGCAAAGGACCAGCAACTGGCTTTACCTTCTTATCCACGGTCTTGTACTTCGTCTCAACTCGAACCTCAGGTGCACGGAATGATTCAATCTCAGAATAGACTTTCCTTGAATGAATCTGCACAATCTTATCCATATCCTCCCATCCAATAGACATGATCTCTCGCAAAGGATCCTCCAACCCATCCTCTTCATAAACACCAGAAATCCATTCATCCCCTTCTAGCTCACCCAACTCTTTCATCATCAACTCAACATCACACAAATGTTTTTGTTCTTTTCTCCTCAGCTCTTCTACCTTCTTGTAAATAGCAACCCCACACTCTGAAAACCCAACAAACCCTGTACAAAAGGCACTATCTCCATCAAGCGAGAGTATCTTCTCCTGCGCACCACCACAATCTCGCTCTATAGTGATACTCAACGAAAATCCTTGAACTCTTCACTCACCCTTGGAAGTGGTTTCTCCCTCAGACGATCTTGATTGCGCTCGTGATTGGACGGTATAGTCAAGAATTGTACTGCTCTCGTCCCATCTTGACTTTGGATCCTAGCATAAGCAGATCCGTCGTTCAGTACCTTTGTCTCCATCCGAGTTGCTATGATGAAAGATTGACCAGGAATGAGAAGGTATGATGTTGCTTCCTGAACAAATAAGTTTTGCTCGATAGCAACATCATCTACGCGCACTCTGATGTCTAGACAAGCTCCATACAAGTCTCCTCTTGTGTTGTTGGCTGCTCTTATGACCCACCCATGCTCTGTGCCGATCGGTCACTTCTTTTTCTTGTACAGCTCTTTCGACATGATGTTGATTTCTGATCCATGATCAATCAGAGCAACCACCGGCTCATCCAAGTCTCCGATTCTCACCAACGTCTCCGTTGTAGCTCAAGCCCAGTGACTGTGCTGTAATGACTTGAGCTTTGTTTCTCATCCTCTTCTTCATCCTCAAAATGTACCCTGCGTCTTCGATCTCTTTCTTCCTCTGAAGAATAAACACTGCACTTTGCAAGCTCTCTCTCCTCATCCACAGACATCCTAGTATCCAAGGCATGTGATAAACCATCTCATCCGTAATCTGTCGCTTTTGTTTGATGACATCGATGATGACATCATGAAACTCACACTTAGCAATGCCCAACACTACCCTCAAGGTAAACTCCACCTTCGCATTCAGAATGTGATCTTCCAAGACTCCTTTCAAGTCTGTTGAAGCCTCGATGTCCGACTGTAGTTTGTATGCAGCCGGCTTACCCTTCTCCTTCTGAAACTCCTTTGCTCTCTGTTTCGATGGAGAAAGAGCATCATCCATCGGTAGATCTTGAGCTCCTACATCTCAAAGCTCTTGACGAACCTTCTCCTCTCGAGTCTGTCTCTTTGAAGAAGTTTCTTCCCCTGAATCCTCTGAATCTCGCCTTCTCTTCTCTTCCAACAACGCTTCGTGTTGGTTCTTGACGATGTAAGCATGTATCGATAGAGCTTCTATTGGATCCTCCCATCCAGTATCCTTCCGGATCGTAGCAACAGTGCTCAGCAACGTCTCACGTGCCATCTTCCCTTTCTATTTCATGGAGATGGCAGATGACCACAATCCACTTGGCTCAACTTGCGTTAAAACCTCTCTCAGCTTGATCCTCAACCCTTGTGTCATAAGTTTCAGCTTCCACCACTACAACTACTTCAGGTTGCTCAACCAACTTCTTCATCCCTCCTCTACCAAAGTTGATCTGAAGAAGTGCACCAGTATCCCTCAACGTTACTTTCCATCCTTCCAGAAGATCACTCCTTGGTGTAGAATATCAATGAACTCCTTGCAATCTCTGCGCGGATGATCAGTACCATCGCACCAGATACACCGCTGGATCCAGCCTTGCTTCTCAACCGGTCTTGCTCCACTTATAGATCCCTTCTCTTCCAATCTTGTGAGCTTGATCTGAAGATCTCGCATTCCACACAAAATCTCCTCAAAGTTTGAATCATCCTTCTTCGGAGATACCATAGGTGCCTAAACAACTGGAACAACAGGAACAGCTGGAGCAACTAGTACTACCTGTCTAGCAACAGGAACCATTGGTCAGACTACAGGAACAGGTGTTACAGCAGTAGGTGTTGGTGCCGATCTCCTAACAGGAACCTTCTCTCGTCTCCGCTCCCTCTTGGTAAGCAGACCAACAGCTTCCTCAACCTTCTTCCAGTTACTGGTTTATCCATCGTCCTCCTCCCGATCTTCCAGAAGTACCTCTAACTTCTCCTGCAACTTCTCATCTGCAGCCCAAAGAAATAGCTCTGTCTTGTTAGATTGCAACGTCAACTTCTCCATCCTGGTCAGCCGTGAAAACTGCTTCTCAAACCCTTTGAGCAACTCAGTAGCTTGTAAACCCTTCCTTGGTTGCTCAACCCACTCCAAGAATGACTTCTTGGTGACTCGATCAGAGTCCTCCAAGAAGTACTCATCCATCAAAGCACGAGCAAACGTCTCCCAATCCTTGTTAAAATGCTTCGTTAGCATTTTAACATGATCTCTAATCTCTGAAGCTGCTGCTAACTCAAACGTCTCAATCATCTCATCTTCTGAGACCCGGTTCAGCTCCATCTCCTTCACATAATGCCTCAGATATCTTGAGACATCTCTCTCATCAAACTGATCAATCCTGCTGACCACCGCTTGTAGCGTCTTTGTTGCCAAAGCTTTCTTCCGCTCATCAGATTGTTGCTGCCGTAAGAACTAGTGAAAGCTTGGAACATCAATGCAGTCGTCGGATCCAACTGCACCTTCGGCAATCCATCTGAACCACTAGCTCCATCTCCATCACCTTTCCCATCCCCACTCATGACTGTCAATCTCTTCTTCAAAGTTCACACATAGAAGAAATCTCCACCCCTGACCTTCACGTCGAGTTCACCACCGATATCGTGTCGGATGTTACGTGAAGGATGTCCAGGAAAATGTGAGATTTCTGGTTGTGGAGATGATGTGTGCTGAAACAGAGACAAGATAGAGAAAATCAACCACGAAAACGAATGTTGCGATATATATCAACTCCAAATGTATGTACACTGCCGGTTCTTTCTTCCTAAGAACACAAAACTGAGAAACAGACCAGAGTGGTCTGTAATCTGCTTGAAAGCCCCTAAAACGAGTCCCTGAATCTCAACCCAGACCCAAAACTATCGATGCGTAGTTCAAAGCAAGAGAAACTTCCCTTTGCCAACAAGAAGAGCTGCACCAACTTCACAAGATTCAAACTCAAGTCCAAACAGCATCATGTACAAGCTCTTAGCTAAAGCTAGCTACCACAAGCTGTACATAACCAACCAGAACTCTAACGAACTCAAAAGAGCAAAACCCGTAGCGAAGAAATCGAAAAAGACCTATCTGAGAACTTCCTCCTTTCACCAAGCGGTCTTTAGTGTCGATAGGGTCTCCTTCCCTGACTCCATTGGCCCAAGAAACCTTCAGATCCGACTCCAGACAGCTGAAATATCATCGATTTTCAGTCGCAAGTGATCAGACCTTCAAAAACTCCTCCCTGCGGCGATCGCGAAGAACAAACCAATCTCAGGTCGCAGGCGGACGAAAATATGATGTAAGCGCTTTCCTGCGAGCCAATTTCACTCAGAACTCTCAAACCACCCGATGAAACTTCGTATCGTCTTCAATTTTCTGTAGAATTCGGTGTTCTGATCCCGATGGATCCAAGGACAGCAAGTTTGGACTTCGGAACGGTACGGACGGTCCAACTCTCCTTCATAGGTAACTGAAATCTCCAAATCTCCTTCCTGTGTCTCAATTTCTCCCAGTACACACTCTCCGATCCGTCTCTTCTCAAACCGTGTTAACCAACGCGTAGCCTGCACAGATCTAAATCCAACGACGCCTTGCGCGTTTGCATTGGACCTCCAAATCTCCAAAATGTCCATCGACAGATCGCAGGAACAAGCAAGCCCCTTAAGCAGCCCCTTTGCGTTAGTCTCTGTACGTACAAAGTTCTCTCAATCATAATGAAGAAGGCCCCTTGCATCTTTGATATAACGCCTGAAGCCTCAAATCAGCAAGTAAACTAGGGTCTAGCATGATTTTTCCTTCTTTCGAGTCGCATAACTTCTTCACTAGACGTCCAAACGAAGTAAACAAAGTGCTTATGAAAAGCTGACAACGGGCTCTACCCATTGACGCGATGAAAGTGGAGATCCGAAATTGTGCCAAAAGCCCGTAAGCTGGGGTCTAGCTTGTTTTTTCCATCTTTCGAGTCTTGTAACTCCTCGACTAGGCGTCCAAACGAAGTAGATGAAGTGCCTATGGAGTGCTGACAAAGAGCTCTATCCACTAATGCGATAAAAGCGAAGATCCGAAGTTGTGCCAAAAGTCCATAAGCTGGGGTTTAGCTTGTTTTCTCCATCTTTCGAGTCTTGTAACTTCTCCACTAGACATCCAAACGAAGTAGACAAAGTGCCTATGGAAAGCTGACAACGAGCTCTACCCATCTATGTGATGAAAATGAGATCCAAAGTGATGCCAAAAGTCCGTAAGCTAAGGCCTAGCTTGTCTTTCTCATGAGTGTCTCTAGAGCGACAAGCATCGAAGTCTGAATTTCAGGTAAGAGTCGGTCCACGACACGACACCGGTCCAACCACAGGGTTCGAATCTGGGTCTGGACCACAGATTCTCGGAAAAATAGCTTAGTGTTGGAGCTCCAGCGACGTTTTAGGTCGTGGACGGAGCTCCACATAGGATCTCGAGGCGAGTGAGATATCATTGGAAGGTCTTGTCGAGCGCTTTCTAGTGATATATAACACTCCTCGAACTGACCTCCAAGCTGGAAGTTATGACCGAACCAGGATCAGGTTGTGGTATAATATCAGGGACCAAAGAAGAGGGCGGGACCGTCGATCCCCAGAAGTATATATGAAGGGGGCTCGATGGTTGGGTGGGCCAGGACAAGTCACCCGACCCCAGGGTTCGGCGGGCGGACTATGGGGGCATGAGGTGATGGCTGGGCCGATTCCAAAGCACGTTCTCGTCTAGACTTGGACGTCTGGACTTAGGAATGCTGTAAGGGCTGGGCAAGACTAGGGAACGAGTCGGTGGGTTAGACCACCGTTCGGGAGCCTAGATCCAGACAGACATCATTGGCGGTTGGACCGCTAGGTGTGCTGGAGGCACCGTTTAAGACCCTGGACTTTATGAGAAGTCCGTCCCAAGTCATCTTCTGACTTGCTCATGTTAGGGACCGACCTAGGCTGGTCTAGGTCGGGACTTGAGATTGTTGAGCTTGATGATTAAGGAGACGGTCCGGCTCCGGTCCAGACCAAACTGAGATAAGATAAATGGTGCATGGACGCTAACTTGTGATTGTTTTTGCAGGTTAGCAGTGTAAATTTTGTGACCTACTGAGCAAGAGCTTCCGCTGGCGCAATAAGACGAGGTGTGCGAAAAGTGGTATCAGAGCCAACGCTCTGGTGAGCAAGAACTTGAGATAGCGGCTGAAGGCTGGACGCTTGAGGAGGGACGCGAGACATAAAACGGATCAGCGTTTCTAGGTGAACACTTGGAGCGATGGCCGACGACGGATAGAGTTTCAAGAGGAAGACCAGGAAACGATGAGCGGCTAACGAGAGCATATCGACTCGAACTAGCCCCGAGGTACAGTCAGGGGACGATAACTGACAACTTTCGTCCCAACGTCAAAGAAGCCCAGTATCAGCTGCGGCACCAGTGCAGCAAGATGGAGTCTTGCCAACGGTGCCCAGCGATGCAAGTGTGGGAAGTCAAAGAGCCTTGTATGCGGAACTCATCAAGATGATGAAGACCATGCAGGAAGGTATGATCTCCAGGAATAAACGTATCGTTGAACTTGAGACATGCCAAGGAAGTTCCTCGTCTACCAGAAAGCTTTGTAAGACGAATTTGTCGACCCCGTTTTCAAGTATAGGACGGGCTCGTAAGGTTAAGGATTTCTTAACTGAGTTGGATCTATACTTTGAGGCGCAACAGGCTAAGGAGTCAGACAAGGTGAGAGCGGCGGTTACGTTCCTGAAGGACCATGCACTTCTCTCGTGGATTGCATATAGAGATGAGCATGGCTTGACTGTCTCAGCGTTTGGTTGGAAGGAGTTCAAGGAGTTGCTCGCAGGACGAGTCACTCCGGAGTATCAAAGGATTCGGGACGGTGTTGAGTTGGTGAGACTGAAGCAGACGGAGACCTTAAGTGCTTATGTGCGCGAGTTTAGTGCCAAACTAGACTTGTTCTCCAAGTGGACTGAGGAGACCAAGATATGTATATTCATCGGGGGACTCAAGACTAGCTCGGAGAAGGCTCTCTTTCGGATGCCGAAGCTACCAGAGACATGTGCCGAACTTTTGAAGATAACGGAGCGAATTGAGGACGATGAAGTCCAGCAACAGAAACCTTTTGAACCACGCAGCACGGACAAGTTCCTGAAGAAGAACAAGGGCTTCAAGCGACAATGGGATGGGGGTGAGAAGGATCCGAAGGATGCTTCTGTCTCGGCAGCAAAGCGGCAGCAAACAGGAGCAAAACCTAAAGGGCAAACACCTCAGAAGGGCAATGGAGCTAAGTTTACTTGCTACAACTGTGACGAGGCGGACCATATTGCTAAGGGGTGCACGAAACCTAAGGTTAGTAACTGTAGCATGAATACGTTTGTTGCAAAGGACTTGTTGGACGGTCAGATAACTGTGACCTTGAGAACCACGAAGAAGACGCCGGGGTTGATGTTTCTACAAGCCAAGGTTGCTAACCGTGATGTTACTTTTCTCGTGGACACAGGAGCGACCCACTCCTCCATAAGTCTGAAGTTGGTGAAGAAGTTGGGCTTGTCTACCTCCAAAGCAGACAAGCCTATTCAAGTACGCTTTGCCAAGGGCAAGACGTACCAAACTTTTGAAATGACCTTGGACGTACGATTTGCGTGTGGGAAGTTGGAGTTCACAGAGAATTTCACGGTGTGCGAGATGGATGATATCCATGCGGTTTTGGGGAACACTTTCTTGGATAAGTTTGAAGTGAAACTTAGGCGAAAACCTTTAAGGTTAAACGTTAGAGTTAAAGGGCGAAAGCTAGGAGTGAGGCTGATCCGAAAGATGCGGAAAATTGACGACTTTGTGATGAATTTGATCAAAGACAAACAAATGGACTTCAACGACGAGGTCATGTGTTTGATGCGGGTTGCAGATTTGATGGCGAGTGGTGAACAAGAAGAAACATCAGGAGATGCGACTAAACTTCCGAAACTACTTCGCGAAGTGATTAAGGAGTTTGAGGATGTCTTGATAGATGAGTTACCTGCTGAGTTACCTCCAAGGCGGGTGGTGGATCACAAGATCGAGGTCTTGCTAGGATCGGAACCACCTTCCAAAGTCCTTTACCGACTCAATCAGGTAGAACTCCTTGAGTTGAAAAGACAACTCGGTGAGCTATTAGCACAGAGATATATTCGAACCAGTAAGTCACCTTATGGAGCCCCAGTTCTTTTTGCAAAGAAGAAGGATGGGGAATTTACAACTCTGCGTAGATTATCGTGCGCTCAATAAGGTGACGGTAAAGAATAATTATCCCTTGCCACAGATAGATGACCTCTTTGATAGACTAGCGGGCGCAAAGTACTTCAGCAGGATAGACTTGAAGTCAGGATATTATCAGATCCGGATAGCTGACCCAGATGTTGAGAAGACCGCTTGTCGAACCATATACGGATCATTTGAATTCGTGGTGATGTCATTTGGACTCTGCAACGCCCCTTCGACGTTCACTACGTTGATGAACACAATTTTTCGTGAGGAGATGGATGAGTTTGTCATCCTTTACATCGACGACATTCTTGATCTACTCCAAAACCTTGGAGACGCACGCGGAGCAGCTAAGGGTGGTGTTGACGAAGCTGTGGGAGCATAAGCTGTTTACCAACATTGACAAGAGTGAGTTTGATTTGGAGCGCATTAACTTCTTGAGACATGTCATTAGTGCAAAAGGAGTCGGTCCGGATATGCAAAAAGTGGACGCGATTGTGACTTGGGAGCCTTCGACTATAGTGAAGAGGATGCGGTGATTCTTAGGATTGGCGTAGTTCTACCGCAAGTATGTGAAGAGGTTTTCAAAGATCACGAAGCCGCTGACGGACTGGACGGACAAAGATGCACAGATAAGTTGGACCAAAGAGGTAGATGATGCGTTTCAGACGATCAAAGCTATTTTGTCAAAGGCGTCAGTTTTAAAACTGCCGAAGTTTGACAAACCATTCGAAGTGCATATCGATGCGAGCGACTATGCGATTGACGGAGTGTTGATGTAGGATGGAAAATCTGTAGCGTACGAAAGCAAGAAGCTATCTGGGACAGAGAGTCGATGATCGACTCACGAGAAGGAACTGTTTGCGGTGGTTCATTGCTTGAGGAAATGGCGGCATTACTTGGGACTCCACAAAACCCAAGTGTATACTTGACAATATTTCGCTCAAGTACTTTGAGACACAAGATCGGATGACGCCAAAACAACTACGATGGCATGATACCTTGGCGCTCATGAACGTGGAATTAATCCACAAAGCGAGAAAGGACAATGTGGTTCTTGACGCCTTGAGTCGCAAGGAGGAATATCTTCCATCGTCAACACAGATTTTGCGAACTATGTATCCTAAGGAGTCAGACTTGGAGAGGCGAATACGTGAAGGTTACATGAGCGATGACCAAGCGAAGGAGGACCTGGAACAACTCAAGCGAGGAGTGAAATTGCAGAACATGCAGCTAAGACATGGTTTACTCATGTTCAAGCAAAGTCGGGTTTATGTGGGACACGGAAAACTTAGGACCAAGTTGTTAAAAGAATGTCCCGATGCGCCCTTATTAGACCATAAAGGAGAAAAGTCCACTTTAGCAATGATAGCTAAAAAGTTTTATCGGCCCCACATGAAAGACGATGTTGCCCACTTTGTGAAAACATGTGTAAGCTGCCAAGCGAACCGCGTTTCTTATGAGAAGAAACAATGGTTGCTTCATCCTCTGCAGACTCCAGCCAGACCTTGGGAAAGCATTAGCATGGACTTCATTACCTCTCTGCCTGACTCGAATGGATACAACGTGATTTTTGTGATAGTTGATCGATTTAGTAAACTAGCGAAGTTTACTCCGACCTTGGATACTGCAACAATGTTCACCACTTCTTGGTTGTTCCTATATACTTGGTGACGTTCACATGGATTACCTCAGAGAATTATTTCAGATAGAGACTCTAAGTTCACAAGTGTCTTTTGGAAACACTTGTTTCAAAAATTGAGGACTAAGTTAAAATTTAGTACCGCCTTTCATCCGGAAACAGATGGGCAAACGGAACGAGTTAGCTCGGTTCTGAATTAATACTTGAGGAATTATGTGAGCACAGACCAAAGTGATTGGGCGGACTGGCTCAGTCTTGCGGAGTATTGCTACAATTTCATGAAGCATTCGGCAACTGACGAATCGTCTTTCTTGCTGACTTACGGACGTGAGCCAGAAGGGCCTCTTGACTTGACTCTTGCAGGGAGTTTTACATCGGCACGACCAAGAACACGACAAACATGAGCTGAAGAGTTGGTGGCGGCAATGCCGCGACACGAGGAGCAAGTAAAGAAGAACCTCGAGAAGGCACAACAACGATACACGAAGTAGGTAAACAAGCATCGGCGGCAAGTGAAGTTTCAAGTGGGCAAAGAAGTATGGTTAAGTACGAAAAACTTCCCACTTCTGAAAGAAATATCGGTGAAGTTTTCATCGAAGTTCGCGGGACCTTTTGTCATTGTCAAGAATCCACACGAAGACGTCTATACATTAGACCTTCCTCGCGAGTGGCAGTTGCATCCGACTTTTCATGTTTCTTTATGAAAGAAATACTTCAAGGACGGTTTGCGACCGGAGCGCAAACAAGTACTCAGGCCTCGACCTGAAGTCGTGCAAGGCGAAGCAGAATATGAGATAGAGACCATTTTGCGATCGCGATGCAAATCTAACCGGATGGAGTACTTGGTCAAATGACGTTGCTATCATTTGAAGGAAGCAACTTGGGTGCCAGAGGAGGAGCTAACACATGCAAGTGAAGTATTGGATCTATTCAAACGGAGACAAGGACAACAAGGGCGTTAGCAAGATGAGGACATCTCCTTCCAGCGAGGAGTGAAGAAACGACGAACCATACGAGTAGCAACTTGAAGCGATTTGGGCCGATGGATTTTGTAGCTTTGTCTTGTATTTGGAAATAAGGACTTTGTTTCTTGAAATTTTGTCTAAGTGTATTGGTAGTGCATGGCTATGACTAGTTTTGATCAGATGCCTAGGATGTTGTCAAGAGGAGGAACGAAGCACACTCAAAGGAAGCGAGCTGGTTTGGATAAGCATCTAAATCAAGACTAAGTCTTGATGTCAAGACTTAGGTTTGCCGTAGCGTTGGCAAAGCAAGTATGAAATTTCATACTTGTCTTGGGGCTTGGGGTGATCTTGCTTTGTGATTTTCTACAAAGTAAACTTAGTCGCGCTTCTAAGTCAAATTAGATTGCGATCGGAAAGTGAGTTTCGGGGGATCTCGTAAGTAGGTGTGAATACTTATAGTTAGCAAGTTAGAGTCTTAAGTAGAATGTTTAGAAGTTGTCAACTAGTTTTGTTTAGGATGGGCCAAAAAGGTAAGGTTTTTTCCCAGGCTAGTTGGAATTTTCTAAGTGTTCTAGCGACAACTTAAGACTCAAGCCAAGAAAGGAATTGCGGGTTAGCTACCAGAACGCAACTCTGGCGCCAAGGGGTTGGCTACCCATTTTGAACTTGGTGTTAACTTAAAGGATCATTGTTGATGAAGGCATCAACCTCCAAAGTGAGGATGAGTGTCGCGATCCTCATTCTCAAGATCGGGCGCAGACGAGGACAACAGAACCCAAGCAGACTTGCGCTAAGTTGTGAGCGCTGCGAGTAGGACTTAACGGCTTGGCCGGGAAGTCGAGATCAGATGAACCCTAAGTGGTTCACTAAACCAAAGTTGGAACATTGGGCTAGGACCTAAGGGCCAAGACGACCCCAGATGAACGTTGACTTAAGGGGGCAAGTCTGAGAACGGAGTGAAACATAAATCTGAGACGTAGGTCCGAGATGCGCGACCGAGATGTGGATCCGATATGCAGACGGACCGTGGTTCGAACGCCGGTCCAACCACAGGGTTCGAGTCTGGGTCTGGACCACAGATTCTCGGAAAATGAATAAGTGTTGGAGCTCCAACGACGTTTTAGATCGTGGACGGAGCTCCACATAGGATCTCGAGGCGAGTGAGGTATCATTGGAAAGGTCTTGTTAAGAGCTTTCCAGTGATATATAACACTCCTCGAATTGACCTCCGAGCTGGAAGTTATGACCGAACCAAGATCGGGTTGTGGTATAATTTTCAGGGATCAAAGAGGAGGGCGGGACCGTCGATCCCCAGAAGTATATATGAGGGGGGCTCGATAGAGAAGACTAGGGAACGAGTCGGCGGGTTAGATCACCGTTCGAGAGCTTAGACCCAGACGGACATCACGGACGGTTGGACCGCTAGGTGTGATGGAGACACCGTTTAGGACCCTGGACTTTATGGGAAGTCCGTCCCAAGTCATCTTGTGACTTGCTCATGTTTGAGACCGACCTAGGCGGTGTCGTGTCGTGGACCGGCTCCTACCTGAAATTCAAACTTCGATGCTTGTCGCTCCAAAGACACTCATGAGAAGACAAGCTAGGCCCCAGCTTACGGGTTTTTGGCACAATCTCAGATCTCCATTTTCATCACATAGATGGATAGAGCTCATTGTCAGCTTTCCATGGGCATCTTGTTTACTTCGTTTGGACATCTAGTGAAGAAGTTATGCGACTCGAAAGAAGATAAAATCAAGCTAGGTCCTAGTTTACTTGCTGATTGGGTATTTGAGGCTTCAAGCGCTATATCAAAGATGCAAGGGGCCTGCTTCATTATTATGTGAGAACTTCGTACGTACAGAGACTGTTGTAAGGAGCTTGCTTGTTCCTAAGGGGCTTGCTTGTTCCTTAAGGGGCTTGCTTGTTCCTACGATCTGTCGATGGACGTTTTGGAGAATTGGGAAGTTCAATACACGCGCGCAAGGTGTCATCGGGTTCAGATCTGTGCAGGCTATGCACAGGTTAAGACGGTTCTTGAAGAGATGGATCGAGGGTTGTGTTCTGGGAGAAATTGAGACACATGAAGCAGATTTGAGATTTTCAGTTACATGTGAAGGAGAGTTGGACCGTTCGGGCCGTTCCGGAGTCCAAACTTGCTATCCTTGGATCCATCGGGATCAGAACAACGAGTTCTTCAGGAAATTGAAGACGATACAAAGTTTCATTGGGCAGTTTGGGAGTTGTGAGTGAAATTGGCTCGCATGGAAATGCTTACGTCAAGTTTTTCATCGCCTGCGACCTAAGATTGGATTGTTCTTCGCGATCGGTGAGCCAAGCTCTTAGTTCTTGGTGCTTACGTGATCAAGGAGTCTTCATGTACGCATAGGAGAAGACTGTACGTAAATTGGATTGTTGGTTTGAGTGTGGTGAGCAAGTTTGAGCCACAGGGAGCTGATTTACGTCAGTTTTTTGCAACCTGCGACCAAATTTCTTGCACGGTTTTGCAAGGGAAACTCCAAACGACTTGTTTGGAGTCTTATTGGGTTCAGGGTAGCTAGATCTATCTGCCAGAGAAGACAGATATCAGTTTAGACGATCCGTATGTGCGGTGTGTGTGGTTTTAAGCCGCAGGGAGGAATTTTTGAAGTTTCGGTCACCTGCGACCGAAAATCGACGATATCCCGGCTGTTGGGTGTCGGATCTGAAGATTTCCTGGGTTAACGGAGTCAGCGGAGGAGACCTTATCGACATCTGAAGTCCGTTCGGCGAAAGGAGGAAGTTCACAGATAGGTCTTTTTCGATTTCTTCGCTACGGGTTTTACTCTTTTGAGTTCATTAGGGTTCTGGTTGGCATTATACAACTTGTGGTAGCTAGCTTTAGCTAAGAGCTTATACATGGATGTGGTTTGGACTTGGGTTTGGATCGCGTGATACTGTTGTGGCTCTGTTTGTTAGCAAAGGGAAGTTTCTCTTGCTTTGAGCTACGCTTCGGTGGTTTTGGGTCAGGGTTGTGATTCAAGGGTTGTTTTTAAGAGCTTTGAAGCAGGTTACAGACTGCTCTGGTCTGGTTCTCGGTTTTGTGCTCTTAGGAGAAAGAACCGGCAGTGTACATACATTTGGAGTGTATATATCGCAGCGTTTGTTTTCGTGGTTGTTTTTCTCTGTCTTGTCTCTGTTTCAGCACACAACATCTCCACAGCCAGGAACCTCGTGTTTTCTTGGACATCCTTCACGCACAATCCGACACGATAGCGGGTCTAGGTCGGGACTTGGGATTGCTGAGCTTGATGATTAGGGAGACGGTCCGGCTCCAGTCCGGACCAAACTGAGATAAGATAAGTGGTGCATGGACGTTAACTTGTGATTGTGTTTGCAGGTTAGCGGTGTAAATTTCGTGAGCTACTGAGCAAGAGCTTCCGCTGGCGCAATAAGACGATAGGTGTGCGAAAGGAATGAAAAAGCAAGCAAATCGATGGTAGGTGAGTCTCAGCCACCATCGAAACTCACTGCGGTATCGTGTCAGATATTGCGTGAAGGATGTCCAGGAAAATGCGAGGTTCCTGGCTGTGGAGATGTTGTGTGCCAAACAGAGACAAGACAGAGACGAACAACCACGAAAACGAACGCGCAATATATACCACTCCAAATGTATGTACACTGCCGTTTCTTTCTCCTAACAACACAAAACTGAGGAACAGACCAGAGCGGTCTGTAACCTACTTCAGAAACCCTAAAACAAACCCCTGAATCGCAACCCTAGCCTGAAATCGCCAAAGCACAGCTCAAAGCAAGAGAAACTTCTCTTTGCTAACAACCAGAGCCACAACAGTATCACGCGATCCAAACTCAAGTCCAAACCACATCCACACACTAGCTCTTGGCTAAAGCTAGCTACCACAAGCCATACACAACCAACTAAGTCCTTAACGAACTCAAAAGGACGAAACATGTAGCGAAGAAACCGAAAAAGACCTATCTGGGAACTTTCTCTTTTCGCCAAATGATCTTCAAATGTTGATAGGGTCTCCTTCCCTGACTCTGTTGGCTCAAGAAACCTTCAGATCCGACTCCCGATAGTCGAGATATCGCCAATTTTCGATCGCAGGTGACCGAACCTTCAAAAACTCCTCCCTACGGCTTAAAACCGCTCACACCGCACAAACGGATCGTCTAAACTGATATCCGTCTTCGCTGGTAGGTAGATCTGGCTACCCTGAACCCAACAAGACTCCAAACAAGCCGTTTGGAGTTCCCCTTGCAAAACCACTCGAGAAATTTGGTCGCAGGTTGCAAAAAATTGACGTAAATCGGCTCCCTGCGGCTCAAATTCGCTCACCACACCCAAACCAACAATCCAATTCACTTACAGTCTTCTCCTATGCGTACATGAGGACTCCATGATCGCGTAGGCACCAAGAACGAAGAACTTGGCTCACCGATCGCGAAGAAAAATCCAATCTCATGTCGCAGGCGATGAAAACCTCGCAAGCGCATCCCTGCGAGCCAATTTCTCTCACAACTCCCAAACCGCCCGATGAAACTTTGTATCGTCTTCAATTTCCTGGAGAACTCGTTGTTCTGATCCCGATGGATCCAAGGACAGCAAGTTTGGACTCCGGAACGGCCCGAACGGTCCAACTCTCCTTCACAGGTAACTGAAAATCCCAAATCTGCTTCCTGCGTCTCAATTTCTCCCAGAACACAACCCCCGATCCGTCTCTTCCAGAACCGTCTTAACCTGTGCGTAGCCTGCACAAATCTGAACCCGGACACCTTGCGTGCGTGTATTGGACTTCCCAATTCTCCAAAACATCCACCGACCGGTCGCAGGAACAAGCAAGCCCCTTAAGCAGTCCCCTTGCAACAGTCTGTACGTACGAAGTTCAACCCTCAATAATAAGAAGCAGGCCCCTTGCGTCTTTGATTTAACGCCTGAAGCCCTAAATACCCAGTCAGCAAGTAACTAGGGGCCTAGCTTGATTTTGCCTTTTTTTGAATCGCATAACTTCTTCTCTGGATGTCCAAACGAAATAAACAAGATGCCCATGGAAAGTTGACAACGAGCTCTATCCATCTATGCAATAAAAGTAAAGATCCGAAGTTGCGCTAAAAGCTCGTAAGCTGAGGCCTAGCTTGTTTTCTCCATCTTCCGAGTCCTGTAACTTCTTCACTATGCGTCCAAACGAAGTAGACAAAGTGCCTATGGAATGCTGACAAGGAGCTCTATCCACTGGTGCGATAAAAACGAAGATCCGAAGTGGTGCCAAAAACCCGTAAGCTGGGGCCTAGCTTATTTTCTCCATCCTTCGAGTCCTGTAACTTCTCCACTATGCACCCAAACGAAGTAGACAAGATGCCTATGGAAAGCTGACAAGGAGCTCTACCCATCTATGCGATGAAAATGGAGATCTGAGATTGTGCCAAAATCCGTAAGCTGGGGCCTAGCTTGTCTTCTCATGAGTGTCTTTGGAGCGACAAGCATCGAAGTTTGAATTTCAGGTAGGAGTCGGTCCACGACACGACAGCGGGAGAGTGGCAAGCGAGCCACCTACACACACAAAAATAAACACCAGAAAAGAGTTCAAAGAGTAAATATCCATGGTGAGATCAATCAATGCGAGAAAAGAAAGGAAGATACATAGAACAACTGGGCGAAACCTCTGAAGATTCTAGAAAAATAGGACCGAATCCTTACCTGGAGGGTTTGAATCTGCTGGCGGGGTTGGAATGCCTGCCAAAGAATTGGTAGAGGCGCTCCAGAGTACACAGAAAAATCAATAACTTGGACAATACAAAGACGAGGTGAGAGTCAACCTGGACATGAACCTAGTTGCGAGTCGTCTGGTCTTGTTGAAAATGACGGCAGTAGTGATGGCGATGGTAGATTATAGCCCTTCCTAGGATGTCTTTGAAATCTGAGCTTCAAGGAGACTGGTGCAGGATAGGAGAGTGCAGATAACCCAACTCCGAATGCTTAGCCGAAAGAATTTTTTGGTGGTTCTAGCATCGGCTGAACAACAGAACTTGGTACTCAAAGAGGTACCCTTGTTTTGCAATGGGAGGATCGTGTTGACCACACCCTGGACACCTCGGTTCAAAACTCAATCAGAAAATCTCAAGGCGGTTGCTGTCTGGGTGGATCTTCCCCTAGTGGACCCAACTTTTGAAATTGGGACGGACGTCATGTTGACAGCAATAGGACCAGTCCTATACAAGACTACTATGAGAACAACGAATGCCTACATCACATATTAGAGGATGTGTACTGATCAATCTCAACACAGAACTGAGAGATCACTTGCAGATAAGATTGGGGGTGGGACAAATAATAGTGCAGCCAATAATTTATCAGTTGCTTCCGGACACCTACTTTGTATGCAAAAGGAAAGGGCATTATGCACCGAACTGCCCTGAAAATGCCAAGAAAGGGGAAGGTGCACCAACGGGAAAAAGCTGAGGGACGGCAGCCGCACCCAGTATTGTGACTGCAACTATCGCTGATGTCTCTTAGAAGGAAGACAAGGAGGACGGGTACACTCAAGTCACAAAAAAGAAATAAAATAGACATGTGAACCGGTGGGTGAAAGTCAAAAAAACTTCCAATCGCTAGAGCGTGTTGGAGACGGAAGGAGGAATCCAAGAGAGAACTGCTAAGGAGGGGTAGGTAGGTGGTGAGGTAGTGGGAGCAGATGAGACGAAGAGAACAAGACGTGGAGAAGGAGACTCTATCTTGCTGACCCAGCAAAAAAAAAGACTCAGACAAGTATTTCAATCTCTCTTGGTCAGCGATGCGGGTACCATGTCGAAGATCTGACCTCTCTAAACGATGCAAAAGAAGCCCTCCTGGATCTAAACGAGACAGTGGAGAACAAACAACCATCAGAGACTAGAATGAGGAGAAACATGAGAAACATGGAAGAGAGGAAACAACTGACATACAATCTGAGACTTTGGGGGAAGGAACCACCATCACTGAACAGAGATATGAAGGAGACCAAATGGGACAACAAAAAGAAGAGACTAAAGGACAAGAGAAGAGAGGCATGACAGCCGCTAATGATGAGAAAGTAGACTAGATATAAGACTCACAAACGATGGAAGGAAAGGGAGACGGCAGAGGTGAGAGAACAGGAGAAGCAGAGGGCCAGCAGACTTTGAAGGGGGAAGGACCCCAACTCAAATTTTGTGAAGAGAAGGGATCTTACGTCGGGAGACTCCTTCCCGAGGGGGACACAGGAGCAGAGGAGGCGGAAAAATAATGCAGAGAGGATGGAGGGAACAGAGGAGGATTATGGTTGGACACACCAAGGTTGTGGGATGAACCAGCAGAGAACAATCAACTTCTTCAACCCTCGTCACTTTGGAACATAGAACGGGAAGCTTTCCAAGAGCTGGTGCCCAATCTGATCGCATGCAAGAGAGGACCGAGGAAGGAACAAACTCCAAAGATGACATGCACTCAGACGAAACCATCGAGGAGAGGCATTGGAAAAGTCACCTTGAACAAAGAGAAGCCGAAGAAGGGGAGTTTAGTGAGGACGCGGAGCCTATTGACGACCTTGAATCTCACCAAGTAAAGGAAGAAACAAAAAGAAAGATGAACGTAAGAAAAGAGAATATATAAATTTAGTTACACACTCTAAATAGCAACATGGAACGTGAGAGGACTAGACGATCCGCATCGCGTGATCATTTTATGTCGGTGGTTTGGGAGAGAAAGACAGCAAGCTGACATCATAGTCCTGCAAGAGTTGAAGATGGAGGAACAAAGACTCGAGCTTAAGCTAAAGCACCTAATGCCTGATGGAACTAGAATAGTGATTACACCGAGGAGGGGAGAGGGGGGCTGCACTACTTATAAGGGATCACGTCCAAGTACTGGAACAAGGAGTCAGAAGAGATCGTTTGACGGCCTGGTGCGTCATCGACTCGATGATAAGATAGGTTGGAGTAGTCTCAGTATATGCTCTGAACAAGAGAGAATGGAGACGACAACTTTGAGAATGACTAGGCATAAGAATGAGACAAGGAAGATGGGTGATACTGGGAGACTGAAATATGGTGGAGCTCCCTGATGATAGCCTAGGCCCCTTCTCGCTGCTGCATGACAGTGAACGCCGGCTGTGGAGGTACACTCTCCTTCAGTCGGACCTGGTGGATGTCTTATTTTGCGCGCTTAGTAGAGAATGGTCGGTGTTCGCTCAACAAGTCAAGACGGAGAGAAGCAGACAAGATTGGACAGGTGCTATATCAACAATAGTGCATTATGGTGCGCATGAGTAACCAAAGTGTACACGATGGGAGATAGACTCTCTCTAATCACATACATGTGACCATGACTATTAAGCTAAAGGAGGAGACGGCAAGAGCTAGGATCAAGAAAACGACCTATTTCAAAATATGCGGTGATGCTGAAGGACCCGAGAATAAAAGCGAGGGTTGAGTGAGCGTGGAGAGAACAACAAAGAAAGTGCAGAGACCCAAGAACAAAGTGGGATGTGGGGTGGATGAAAATCAGAAAAATCTTGATGGAAGAAAAAAGACAAGCGGGACAGATGGTGCCTCTTAGGACAGATCTGGAAGAAGAGATGCAAAGACTGAGAATTCTAGCCATGGAGGACAGCTTTGAGGAACTAAAGATGAGATTACATGGGGAGGAGAAATTAAGGAGGAAGGAACATCAAGATGCGATTACGTGGAAGAAGAGGATTCACATACGGTGTCGTGTTGTGGTTCGGCTCCTGTGTGAAATTCCTGTGTAACCTATGTTGTGTTTCTTTTCCGTGTTTCGTGAACCGTATCGCGTAACTCGTCGAACGGTGTGATGAGTGCCACGTTTGTGATTATCTGTTTAAGTGATCGCACGGTAGAAGAACGTGCCAAGTCATCGATCTGTGCGCGTTCACTTTAGTGGTCCTTGTCGCCGCATTTGTGTATAAAATGGTGGGTCGAAGGTTCATACGGCATTCTCTCTCAACGGGTGATTCGTAAGGGTTCTCGGTGATCTGCATGGAGGAGTGAAGAACTGCAGGAGTGGTGGTTATGGACGGAGGTGTGTTACCGGCTCCGGATCTTCCTTTCCCGAATCCGTTTCACATCAAGCTTCATTGCATCCACCGCGATCACTTTCGACAGTGGTTAGTTGCGTACTTTGGTGATGAGTTCATGGGGAGGGTGATGGAGTTACAGCTTCCGGTGATCCTTCCAATCGTAACATACGGAGAGACTTGGGATATGACGGTGTACATTTTGTTGTGAGGAACAATGGATCTCAACTATCCATCGAACGTTCCTTTCAATCTTTGGGTCGATGTCCGGTGCCATTGCAGACCGAAGATCAATCATGGGGCTTGGATCGTGAGAAACTTCGGGCAAGAATATTACAATCGAGTGATAGCTTCACCGTTTCCTTTTGTCATACCTTTTATTGTAGAACGTTTCCAAGTTGTAATATTGACGTTGTATTAGTCTGCGGCTCACTGGTTTCATTCTAGTTGAGCGCTTCTGTGTAGTTACGGACCGCGAAGAATCCATCGACATATCTGAAGGATTTTGTGAAGTCTTAGAGTGTTGTTGATGTCTTGTGTCTCCTTGGAGAGTAAAAATTCGTTCTAAGGGAAAAGTTAAGAGGAGAAAAGACAAAAAGTAAAGTTCTTTTTGCTCTTATTGGTCCACTTTTGGACCAATGGTGTTCTAGCTGATCCTCGCGACGTTTCTGTGGTTTCTGGAGGCTTCAGAGGTCCATTCGCGAAACGGAGGGTATGGTTGGAGAGCTCTCGACCGGGGCTACAATCTGGGCTGAAGAATCGATCGATTTGATGAAAGTATGAGCGCGTTATGATCGATTGAGTGGAGGGGGGTGAAATTTGTACCTACTGCTACGTTTCTGGTTGTTCCGAGAGACTCGCGAGGAGTTTTGAGGAGCTGTCTGTTGGGTTGGAGAGCTGACGACGTGCTGGTCGTTTTGATATCAATTTCATCAGTTTCTTGATCGATTTGGATTCTGAACCGACCGATTGAAGTTGAGAAGTGCAGATGGGATAAGGCGGGACAGCGAACTATGATAGCCATGGATAGTTTGCTATTGCTTAAGATCTGAGTCGAATTTCTGAGTGAAACTTTCCAGGATTGAAGAATGTCTTATCAGTAAGATACTTGGGAAGTTTCACCTCAAATGGTCGAGTAGTTTGTTCAGAATCTTGGATCAAATGTACCTGGGTCTGTAAAGCTCTGAAGTTAGCACAGATTACGGTTTGATCCATATCTGAGAATTGGTTTGAGATTTCGACCTGAAAATTGTTCAGGGTAGGAGTGAAGGGTCCAATCAAGCTTCCTGTGAAGTTTGATCATCATTGGTCGAGTGGTTTGGAAGGACTGAGGTCTCAAAGTTCAAAAATACTTCTGTTATTAGCTATTTCGGGTTTTTCGGTATCATCTATGATCATTTTGGTCATTTTCGATCAATTTGGAGAGGAGTTTGTTGCTGAAACTGCCATGGCTGCATGCAATTCGACATTGGAGGGTGTGGGGCTGATTTCAGCTCTTGGTGATGAAGGAGAACGGAGTCGCCATGAGTCTTAAGCCGCTGTTTGGGTTCTCGGAGCTGCCAGGTACTATCGCCGTTGGTGCTATATTGAGATCTGAATAGTGTTTTGGAGTATGCATGCTTTACCTTGCTGGAATGCTTGGTAGACCAGGGTGTACAGCAAGTTGTATCGATACTCTATCAAGTTGATTGAGTGATCTTATAGCGTCTTCTGGTTGTACTATGAAGTTGTGATAGTTGGATTGATGGGCAGTTAGCGTCGCTGGGGAGCTATTCAGAAGTCAGGCTTCCAGTGATATAGAGGAATAACTTCAGTTAGATAATACAGATCTGAGTATTTTTAGTTAGAATACAAAAGATCTGTTTGTAACACAAGTTTATGCAACCTATACGTAACCTTGGATCGTAGCAAGCTTTAAACTTGAGACGAGCGGATACAAGGTCACTCAGGCTAAAAGAGTAGATAGTGAAACATTTGAGTGGAAACATCCAGATCTAGATCCAACCTTGTCAATCCACATACCTCTGCACAGCCATATGCCCCGTGTATTCCTAGACAGAAAAACACGTTATACGATAGCTGGTGAACTCGACGTGAAAAGTCTAGGGTGAGAGGTACGTGCGTGGTTTTGCCACCATGGACATTGAAGGGTTGGGTCATTACGTAGATGAGGCTTCTACATCTGGAGAGGCACCAAAGGTGACCAAGCTTTCACGGTCTGATATGCGATTGCTTGAGGCATTCGCGTTGGTAATGCAACAACAGCAAGCCACTGAACGGAAAGAAGCAATGGCTACTAAAGCCTTGCAATCTGTTGTGGGGTTGCTAGATCAGTTTGACGGGAAGAACATATCCAAGTACCTAAAGTACTATTCCCGAGAGATGGAGTTGAGCAAGGTGCCTGAAAGAGAGATGGTGAGTACATTTGCGCTTGCTGTCGTACCTGAACTACGAGAGCACATGAAGGACATCATCCGATCTCATGGTGCTACGTGGGAAGGATTTACTCTTCAGCTGAAAGAAGAGTATTCTTTAGAAGATGCAGACCGAGTGACTAAGAAGTCATTCATGGAGTGGGTAAACAAACCCAACAAAGGGCTTGTTGCCACAGAGCTATTTCGGGAGTATGAGAGACAATTCCTTCAGTTGTCTCGGATGGAGAAGCTCACATTGGAGAATGACAAGGTGGAGTTGTTTCTACAAGCAGCCAACAATGAATTACAAAGGGAGTTGGAGCTGCTTCTAGAAGATAGGATGGAAGACAACGGACTCACGACTGACTGGAGAAAAGTCTCTGAAGCAGTGAGTGTACTTGCCAAACGAGAGTACCGGAGAGGGAAGGTGGTGGTAAGACAAGAAGAGAGACCACCGCCGATCATAGTACCTCGTAGGCAACCAATGGTACCCAATGTGCAAGCACCTATTGTGCATGTACCTCAAGTTCCACTTCCTACTATTCCTGTCCCGAAAGTTGCACCGCAAAGAGATGCTATGGAAGAGTTGGTAAAAGGGATGAGGGACTTGCAGATCAAGTTAGCAAGGTTGGAAGAGAAGGGAGGAGCACATGATACCAAACTTGCTCCTAAGCAAGATTATGTACAGAGATGCATTTGGTGTGATAGTTCTGATCATGCTCGAAGAGAGTGTGGTGATTTTGCCAAAACTCTACGAGATGGAGTAGTCTATTGGAAGGAAGGAAAGATTGCTCTGAAGGATAATGGAGAGATTCTTAGAACCAACTTCGGGAAAGGAGGAATGAAGCAAGTACTGGAGGAGTATCTATCTCAACATGCTACTGCGTCGGTAGAAGCTGCTACTTATGGAGTTGAGGTAGTACGAGAAAGAAGTGCTTCTAAGAAGGATGGAGATACTCTTGATATGTGGAGCCATGCGGTAAGCACGAACAAAAGAGGGAAAATGGCAAGGGAGGAGTTGCTCAGAACAGCCACAGCAATCAGAGGTGCTACTGGATGGGATGATCCCGTGGATACAATGTCTGTACATGCTTATTTGGCGAAGAGTCAACATGAGGCTCTCATGGAGGAGAAGCGCAAACGAGATGAAGCAGGCCCTAGCGAAGAGAGAACAGCTCTCAAGAGGCAAACAAGAGGAGAAAAGTTCAGACCGGAGATGATGCCTCTACCAGAGGAGACTATGGAAGAGGTCATATCCTCTACTCCCGAGAATTCAGAGAAGAGCAAAGGTAAGGAGAAAGGTAAATCTCCTTCATACAAGCTTCAGTCTGATATTGAAGCTGCTACAGATCTGAAAGGAGTACTAGAAGAGAGAGTACTCAATGCCAGGATCGAGTTTACTTTGCGAGAGGTTCTTGGGATTGCCAAGAGGGAGTTTCATGATGTCATTATTGACACCATCAAACGAAAAAGGCAATTGGCAGGAGAAACCGCTGTGTCTAATGCATTAGACACAAGGATATCAAGAGAGGAAGAGTTAGAACTAGCTCAATGCTGCATCAACCGCAAGGTTCGGTTTGAGGATGATAACGATGACAAGGTCCCTAGTCATTACACTAGAGGACATTGGGCTAGAGCTACTACCGAAGCCTTAGTGAAGGTGGGAGAGATGACAGATCCGGTGGTTGCTCTCATTGATCATGGATCAGAGATCAATATTGTCTCTAAGGACATCTACAAGCAAGGTGGATGGCCTGTTGATATAGATCATGGTTGGATGATCAGAACGGCGAACAACACACGAGGAGAACTCTACGGAGCTTGTCCTGATGTGAAAGTGAAGGTGGGAGATGTAACTATAGAACAAAACTTCTTTGTTCAAGATAGTACATCATACCCGGTGATACTCGGTCAACCTTACATTACAGCTGTGAGGATGGAGACCAAGGTTTTGGATGATGGATCTGCTTATGCGCGGATCAGAAGTCAGGATGGCAAGAGAGCGGTACAGTTTCTAACTGTATCAGCAAACCACGAGCGGAACAGAGATTATCTGAGGGGTGGTTCCTTGCCTAAGGTCACGGAAGAGTTCAAGGATTTTTGACAAGTACTGCTATAGAGCGAGGACATAGTGGTACACTGGAGAAGGTACTCTCGCTAGAGAAAGAAAGTGCTTTTTGTACAGGAGTTGTGAGATTTTCTGGGAGTGGATTTGCTACACATACACGACTTGCTGACTTGCAGAAGTGGGAGCAGAAAGTTGTGCGAAAAACTGAAAAAGATCTAAAGAGAGTTGGTGTGCTTGAAGAGGATGATAAGATAGAAGGTGTTTATTTGGAGTTAGGGTTGGGAGATTTCATCGATGAACTTGCTATGCATGAGCAAGAAGATGAGGATCATGTGGTGGAAGTACACTCTAGGGAGCTCTATACAGCTATAGAGTCATTCGTAGATCCTGAAGTTAGAGTTGATACTAGGTACAAAACGGTAGACAAGAAGGTAAAACCTGTTGCTCAGCCATTACCTAGTGATTCTAACCAGCGAGTCCAGCAATCTTCGAAGGAGAAAAGCTTGAGAGATCTTAGCCGGGTCGGTCACAAGTTCACTGAAACTACGCTCAAGGAGTTGAAGGTTGGTTCAACAGATTTTCTTTTGTCTGTGGAGGAGAATAGGTTTAACTAGGCACGGGAAAGCTTTTGCTTTTGAAGCCTCAGAAATCGGATGTGTAGATCCTAGCATTGTGGCGCCAATGATCATATTCACAGTTCCACATGCTCCTTGGGACTTGAGGCCAATTCCTGTACCTAGAGCGCATCTACCAAAACTCATAGAGCTCTTGAAGGAGAAGATGCAGATGAAGATCTTGGAACCATCATTTGCACCATACTCTAGTCGTTGGTTTACAGTACCAAAGAAGAGTGGTGCATTACGGTTCATCCAAGATATGCAACCTGTGAACCAAGTGACCATCAGAAATACAGGCATAGGACCTATCGTCGGAGAGTTTGCTGAAGCGTTTGCTGGGAGGGCTATTTACTCTATAGGAGATCTTTACTCTGGATACGATCAGTTTCAACTTGCTGAACAGAGTAGAGATATCACCACCATGAGGACACCGTTGGGATTGGTCAGAATGTGCACACTACCACAAGGAGCAACAAACTCGGTAGCGCACATGATGAACGGGATGAACAAGGTTCTCCGTGAGTTCATTCCTGAGAAGACCATGCCTTTCTTGGATGACATTCCAATTAAGGGATGCGTTGAGGAGGAGAAAGATGAGACAATGGATCAGAAGGGGTGTAGAAACTTTGTTGCTGATCACATTTCAGATTGTGATAAAATCTTATCACGACTTGAAGAGGCGCACTTGACACTATCAGGTGCCAAGTCTTCATTTGGAGTGCGAGAGGTTGTGATTGTGGGGCACTTATGTGGATGGTTTGGACGCAAGCCTGATCCTGGTAAAGTGGATGCTATACGGCGGATGAAGGATACTTGTGGTTCAACAACGGAGGTGAGAAGGTTTCTTGGAGCTTGTGTCTTCTATCATGTGTGGATTCCACATTTTGCACATGTGGCTGATCCTCTTTACGATCTGTTGAGAAAGCACAAGAGGTTTGCATGGGAGGAGAGACATACCGAGGCGATTCAGAGATTGAAGCAGTTGTTATCTTCTCCACTTGTACTTCGTCGTGTGAGCTACGAGGATAGCAAACCAGTGATACTTACTGTTGATACTAGTCCGATAGCCATTGGATGGGCAGTAGGACAAGATGATGAAGAAGAGAATCGGTTTGCAGTCAGATTTGGAGCAAAGGTGTTGAGTGAGCGACATAGAAACTATCCTCAAGTGAAGAGAGAGTTATGGGGAGTAGTTACAGCTATGAAAGCTGAAAAGGACTATTTGATTGGAGCGCCAGTAATAGTAGAAACAGATTGTTTACCACTATTAGGGATGATTACAAACTGTAACACTCCTGATATTGCTATGCTACGCTGGATTGCTTACATCAAGTCCTTAAATCCTGAGTTCCGACACATAGCGGGGAAGAACAATCCAGTAGTTGATATGTTATCTCGTGCGAGGTATGAGGATGAGGAGGAGATGATAGAAGATACAGAAGATGTTGGTACTACTGTTTTCTGTAGAGCTCAAGGAGGTGAGAGTGAGCATTCGAAACCGTTCATGGAGGAGCTATATGAAGGAGAATGGATAGACATAGGACGTTATCTAAGTCTGTTGACTAGACAGCCAGGATGGAGTGATGCCCACTTTAAACAAATCAGGAGGAAGGCTTATAACTACTTGCTACAAGGTGGTTATTTGTGGAAACATGCTAAGCAAGGTGGTAAGATGCCACAAAGGGTTGTGTGCAAGGTTGACATGCAGAAGTTACTCATGCAGGAGTTTCATGAGAGCTTGTGGGCAGGACATAGAGGTATTTATGCCACCTTTACAAAGCTGAAGGAGAGATATTGGTGGCGTAACATGTACAGAGATGTAGTTCAATTTGTGGAGACATGCCAAACTTGTCAAGAGTATTCAGGAATTCGGCATCGAGATGGATTACATCCTACTTATCCACTTGCAATGCATTATAAGTGGGTAGTAGATCTTGTTATTATGCCAGTTGGTATATGGCAGATGCGATACTTAGTTTTGGCACGTGAGGATTTGTCCAACCAAGTGGAAGGGCGAGCCTTACGGACAAAATCCACAGAGGGAGTCTGCAAATTCTTGTTGGAAGATGTGATTTGTAGATATGGTTGTGTTGGGAAGATCACGGCTGATCGAGGGGAGCTGAACAATGATGAGGCTAAAGCGTTCTTCAAGAGGTGTGGTGTGAAGTTAGCTCTCACCACAGCCTACAATCCGGAAGGTAATGCGAAGAGTGAACGTGGTCATCCTCCTATTGTGAAAGCTATTGTGAAAGCTTGCAAGGGGAGGGCAAGAGAATGGCCAAGATTTCTTCCGTTTGCATTATGGGCTGATCGTTCGACTCATAGTTCAGTTACGGGATATATGCCGGCGGAGTTGATGCAGGGGCAGAAACCTATCATGCCCATTGAGGAGCACATACCTACTTGGAGTGTTCTACCTTGGGAGGATGGTATGTCTACAGAAGATCTTCTTGCTGTCCGAATCCGTCAACTAGAGAGAAGACCTGAAGATGTAGAGATTGCATTGGAGAAGCTGAAAGAGGCGCGCTTGAGAAACAAAGACAGATTCGATAAGCGTCATCGATTAAGACCGAAGGAGATTAAAGAAGGAGATTGGGTGTTGGTCTACGATAGTAGCTTGGACAACCAACACAGTGCGCTTAGAAAATTCTCTAAGCGATGGTTTGGCCCGTATGTGGTTCTTGTCGTGCTTGACAATGCCACATATTCACTAAGAGAGCTTGATGGGGCAGAGCTCAAGGTTCCAATTGCAGGCAAGCGCGTGAAACTCTTCAAGAAGCGAGATGAAGGGATAAGCATGGAGGAAGTCGAAGTTGAGTTTGATATCTTGGATGATGACGGAGAAGATTTGGATGACGAAGATATTGCTAACGACAACATCAGTGAAGAAGATGAAGATATAGTGTGATGCCGACCACAACTTGTGAGTGTTGGCGCATACCAGAGGATGCGCAGGTTTAGAAGGGGTGGATGTCGTGTTGTGGTTCGGCTCCTGTGTGAAATTCCTGTGTAACCTATGTTGTGTTTCTTTTCCGTGTTTCGTGAACCGTATCGCGTAACTCGTCGAACGGTGTGATGAGTGCCACGTTTGTGATTATCTGTTTAAGTGATCGCACGGTAGAAGAACGTGCCAAGTCATCGATCTGTGCGCGTTCACTTTAGTGGTCCTTGTCGCCGCATTTGTGTATAAAATGGTGGGTCGAAGGTTCATACGGCATTCTCTCTCAACGGGTGATTCGTAAGGGTTCTCGGTGATCTGCATGGAGGAGTGAAGAACTGCAGGAGTGGTGGTTATGGACGGAGGTGTGTTACCGGCTCCGGATCTTCCTTTCCCGAATCCGTTTCACATCAAGCTTCATTGCATCCACCGCGATCACTTTCGACAGTGGTTAGTTGCGTACTTTGGTGATGAGTTCATGGGGAGGGTGATGGAGTTACAGCTTCCGGTGATCCTTCCAATCGTAACATACGGAGAGACTTGGGATATGACGGTGTACATTTTGTTGTGAGGAACAATGGATCTCAACTATCCATCGAACGTTCCTTTCAATCTTTGGGTCGATGTCCGGTGCCATTGCAGACCGAAGATCAATCATGGGGCTTGGATCGTGAGAAACTTCGGGCAAGAATATTACAATCGAGTGATAGCTTCACCGTTTCCTTTTGTCATACCTTTTATTGTAGAACGTTTCCAAGTTGTAATATTGACGTTGTATTAGTCTGCGGCTCACTGGTTTCATTCTAGTTGAGCGCTTCTGTGTAGTTACGGACCGCGAAGAATCCATCGACATATCTGAAGGATTTTGTGAAGTCTTAGAGTGTTGTTGATGTCTTGTGTCTCCTTGGAGAGTAAAAATTCGTTCTAAGGGAAAAGTTAAGAGGAGAAAAGACAAAAAGTAAAGTTCTTTTTGCTCTTATTGGTCCACTTTTGGACCAATGGTGTTCTAGCTGATCCTCGCGACGTTTCTGTGGTTTCTGGAGGCTTCAGAGGTCCATTCGCGAAACGGAGGGTATGGTTGGAGAGCTCTCGACCGGGGCTACAATCTGGGCTGAAGAATCGATCGATTTGATGAAAGTATGAGCGCGTTATGATCGATTGAGTGGAGGGGGGTGAAATTTGTACCTACTGCTACGTTTCTGGTTGTTCCGAGAGACTCGCGAGGAGTTTTGAGGAGCTGTCTGTTGGGTTGGAGAGCTGACGACGTGCTGGTCGTTTTGATATCAATTTCATCAGTTTCTTGATCGATTTGGATTCTGAACCGACCGATTGAAGTTGAGAAGTGCAGATGGGATAAGGCGGGACAGCGAACTATGATAGCCATGGATAGTTTGCTATTGCTTAAGATCTGAGTCGAATTTCTGAGTGAAACTTTCCAGGATTGAAGAATGTCTTATCAGTAAGATACTTGGGAAGTTTCACCTCAAATGGTCGAGTAGTTTGTTCAGAATCTTGGATCAAATGTACCTGGGTCTGTAAAGCTCTGAAGTTAGCACAGATTACGGTTTGATCCATATCTGAGAATTGGTTTGAGATTTCGACCTGAAAATTGTTCAGGGTAGGAGTGAAGGGTCCAATCAAGCTTCCTGTGAAGTTTGATCATCATTGGTCGAGTGGTTTGGAAGGACTGAGGTCTCAAAGTTCGAAAATACTTCTGTTATTAGCTATTTCGGGTTTTTCGGTATCATCTATGATCATTTTGGTCATTTTCGATCAATTTGGAGAGGAGTTTGTTGCTGAAACTGCCATGGCTGCATGCAATTCGACATTGGAGGGTGTGGGGCTGATTTCAGCTCTTGGTGATGAAGGAGAACGGAGTCGCCATGAGTCTTAAGCCGCTGTTTGGGTTCTCGGAGCTGCCAGGTACTATCGCCGTTGGTGCTATATTGAGATCTGAATAGTGTTTTGGAGTATGCATGCTTTACCTTGCTGGAATGCTTGGTAGACCAGGGTGTACAGCAAGTTGTATCGATACTCTATCAAGTTGATTGAGTGATCTTATAGCGTCTTCTGGTTGTACTATGAAGTTGTGATAGTTGGATTGATGGGCAGTTAGCGTCGCTGGGGAGCTATTCAGAAGTCAGGCTTCCAGTGATATAGAGGAATAACTTCAGTTAGATAATACAGATCTGAGTATTTTTAGTTAGAATACAAAAGATCTGTTTGTAACACAAGTTTATGCAACCTATACGTAACCTTGGATCGTAGCAAGCTTTAAACTTGAGACGAGCGGATACAAGGTCACTCAGGCTAAAAGAGTAGATAGTGAAACATTTGAGTGGAAACATCCAGATCTAGATCCAACCTTGTCAATCCACATACCTCTGCACAGCCATATGCCCCGTGTATTCCTAGACAGAAAAACACGTTATACGATAACGGTGCCTAAAGAAAGGAGAAGCCCCCTCTCGCTACTTCTTCGCCTAGCTCAAGGAAAAACAAAGAAGAGATACCATGAAAGGAGTGGTTATGGAAAACGGGACAGATCTCAAAAGATCACCATGAAATTCTAGAGAGAGTGCATCAGTTCTACTCTGATCTGTACTGAGAAGATGGAGAGATGACTATGAACCGAGTCAAGAGAAAGGAGGTGCTAGAGCTCACCTCCAAATGGATAACCGAAGTTGAGAATGCCAGTCTGATCGAGCCCCCTATGCTAGAAGAACTAGAAGGGCTGGTTTTGAGCTTCCCTAAGGAGAAATAGCCAGAGATTGACGAGATAACTTATGAAATGCTGCAAGAGTGCTGGCCATTCATAAGGGAGGAATGTACGGCCATGGTCAGAGAGTTCTAGAGGACAAAAAATATCGATGAGAAAACCCTACAAGGGGTTATTAAGCTAATACTTAAAGGAGCAGAAAGGAACGCCCTAAGGAACTGGAGGTCGATCTCCCTACTTACCGCGACTTACAAGATTCTGAGCAAGCTAATGGCGGAGAGATTAAAAGTGGTGATAGAGAATGTGGTAGACGAGCAACAAACCGGCTTCATATAGAGAAAGGACATTTATGATAACATCCTAAGTTTCAAGTTGAGGCAAGAGATGGCAAAAACAAAGGACTAGCCTTCACTTTCTCTGAAGATTGACTTTACAAAAGCATATGATAGGGTGTCTCAAGAGTACATGTGAGAAAATCATTGAGCACATGAAATTCGATTCACACTTCGTGGAACTACTGAAGGGCCTAACGGAAAGAGATCAATCTAAAGTGCACGTGAACGGGAGGTTCACCGAAGAGATAGCCTAGGAAGAGGAGTAAGACAAGGGTGCCCGATTGTCCTTTTTCTTGTTGCTATCGTCACCCAGTCTCTGATGAACATGCTTAAGTGTGCAAGGGAACAAGGCTCAATAGAGGAGTTGTGGGCGGGTGAGAGAACCCCTCTCCTTCACCAGCTTTTCACGGACAACACAGGGCTCATTATCGAAGGCTCAGATGAATGCTTTAAGACAACACAAGACGTCATTCACAGATATGAGGAAGTCTCAAGAGCTTCACTAAACTTGGGGAAGTCGATGGTAATTATGATGAGCATGGAGAGGTTCTTAGATGACTAGAGGACTCCAGATGCATCATTGTGAGATCCGGCCAGATGATCAAATACCTAAGGGTTTGGATAGAGAGGGACATGTCTGAGACTCTAGTCGTGGAGATGATAGTTGGTCATCTCTCCACCAAGCTTCAGCGTTGGTCTAATAGACTCCTCTCCTAGCCAAGCCGCGTGTGTACTTCTTTTACTTCTTCTTTCTACCCATGTGCTCATAGTCATTCCCTCGCATTATCAACTTACGAGCATGGATTGCTCCTTAGCTGGATTCAAGAAAATGGAAGAAGTCTGTAGGACTTTCTTGGGCGTCGGAATGCTGAAGGTAGGTCTAAGATCCCGATGGTGGCATGAGAAGCGCTTACAAAATCCAAGAAGGAAGAGGGCCTAAGGATCCTCCCCTTCCGGAAGGTGACTCAAGCCCTAAAACTAAAGTATTTAGCTAAAATCCTTAAGGACAACCAAGATTAGATTAATATGGCGAGATGGGGCATCAAAGAGAACATAAGGAAAGGCAAGTACAAAAGAGAGATGGTGGGGTGGTCTCCTGAGGAGTGCCTCTTGATGATACAAGTGCTCCGTGTTCGCAACCTCCCGACTCTAGACAACATGCTCAAGTGCTGGAAGGCGGTGTCAAGAGGGCTAGTATTTGAAGAGGAGAAGGTCCAGCTACATGGGAATCTATCCTCACTACTGATGGTGGATCTATGACAAAGGGGGAAGTAGATAGATGATCAAGAGAAGAAGGAGATCTTAAGAAGCCTAAAAAGGAGTAAGCTGATTTCTCTAAATGTCCTAAAGCTCAAAGATCTGCAAGACTCGATGAGGGGGATCTCTCTGCTTAAGTCTTCTTCAGGTGCCGACATTAGATCGCGACTGGACAAGCTAACGAGGTGGGCAGGTGAAATGCAAGTAATACCTAGAGGGCTGCAATAGAGTGAGAACTGGGGTTGGAAGAAAGGGAACTACAGCATGAAAGGTTGGACTTTAGACATTAGAACATGGAAGGAGCTGCTACCGACAAACACCCCGAATATCGACCTACTGAAAGCGAGATGGAGAATAACAAATTCCGTAGAGGTATGGAGAAACCGATGGAGGAGGATTTGGTAGGCGGAGGGCATGATGAGAACCAACTTATGGATCTGGAGAATGCTAAATTGTGGCTTCTTCACGAATTGTCGAGCCTTTCAGATGAAGATCGGGAATGGGAGGTGCTTGAAAGATTGCAGAGCGATGGAGACTATTAAGCATCTGTTTTGGGACTGTCTTGTCGTAAGAGCTAGGTGGAAAAGGGTTTAGGCTTCACGACTTGACCTGTGGGTTGAACTACGTCAAAGACAATGGATTACTAATGACGATCGAGAGAGCTTTAGAGAGGAGGAAGCATAACACATCCCTGCTCCATATCCTCGTGGAGCATACTCAGGTTGCTTGGGCGTAGAGAGCTGATCGGATTTTCAGAGATCTCAAGACGAATAGGTCAACTATCAGGATTCTAGCGGAGGTAGTCAAGACTATGTGGGCCGGACTTAAAGATGACGCGAGCCAAGACAACAAGAAAGTCTGGACAAACGTCATGAAGACTCTCAGATCGGTGCAGCGAAACTGACAGGTGCGATCGAGAGGGAGCTAGGAACTGAATGACAACACTAGAGCCCTAAATGAGGATCAGAACTAAGTGTCTTACTCGATGCACAAAAAAAGATGAGGGTCAGAAATACATATCAGAAAAAGTGAAAGATGTCAGGTCGATCCGGAGGAGAGCGAGATTAGAAGTGGCTTCTCCTGCTTTGACTGGTGTCCCCTCGTCAATTTCTGCCACGACTAGCAAAATTAAGGGTTAGAAAACCTCGAGATCGACTAGGAGAGATGGGGCCAGTACTCTCTGGGCCAAGGATCTTTCTTTGACTGCCACGACGATGACTGAAAGATTTTGTAAAGAGGAGGAAAATTTGGACCTTACCTTGAGGGTCGAGAAGAGATTCAAGGTCAACATTCGAAGAAAGAGCAAGAAGAAGACTATTCGCTCCAGGAGCTGCAATGATAGCATAGCAACCAGGTCTTGAGCGCGCACCATCTGGTGCAGAGGGCGAAGCAGAAGTCGATGATGATAAAATCTGTCATGCGAACTCGAGTCCCCTCCGGATCACACAAGTCAAAGATGGTGAGAAAGAAAAATGGACAGGGTTGTGATCTCGGGACGTGCAAACGAGGAAGAGAGAGTGGAATGAGCGTAAGGTGACGAGGAGGGAGAACTGTGTGGAATTAGAGCTCCGCGGGCCAACTACGGACTGTGGTTTTGTATCGGGTGGCCGACTATGGTCATTATAAAAATAAAATAAATAAATAAGCTATACGTCGATTGTGAAAATCGAAAAGGAAGGAAATTTCTTCTCGTGTAGGGAAAGTACGAATGGATTCGTTATGAAAAAAATATAGAAGAAGGATTTTGATTCGAATAAATCGCTTACACATAGCCTTGCAATTCCATTGCAAGAGTAGTTGCTTGTTTTCAACTATGTGTCTGTATAGTTATGGTACATTGTGAAAACAAAAATATAAAGAATAGATATTTATCGTGTAGTATATTTTGTTTTATTATCAATTGATTAACTGAGAGAGATGGAGCAAACAGAACGGCTCTGAAATCAGAAAAAGAAATCAGTTAGATCTAAATTAAAGGCTAATGCGTAGCACCACAATTACATTACAAACATAGCTCTGTGTTTTCTCTTTTTATTACTTATCACAATCATTTATTTCTTTAGTCTTTAGTCTTCCATCTATTCTTAAGCTTCCTCAATTCCTTGAAGTTCAAACTCTAATCGATTGAGAATCTGATATCGACTATGGCAAGAATAAAACCACGTCACAACGAAGACAACGTGACGAATGTAATCTGATGAAATCGACACAAGCACATTCTGATGTTCTTCTCGCTTCTTTCCTCTTTTCATCGTCTTACCTCCTTTCTATTCCTACGATTCCTTCTTCCCCGATTGCTTGCAGGAAGCTTGCTCACTCCCTTCCTCTCTTCTAGAATTTTCCCCGACTGGATTGCAGGCAGAAGTGCAATCCAATTTCTGACAGTCTTCTTCCAAATCTCACTTCTCAAAATCAAATTTGATCTTCTCTCCTCTGTCCCAAAACTCTTTGTTTCTACCCATCCACTTTCTTACCCCATTGTGCTTCTGTCCCCAAAATCCATGGACAAAAGACTTGTTTTAGTCTGGATATTTCTAGAAGCTGAATTTCAAATTCACATCAAGTAGTATGGATTTGATTAGAATTGCGAGTTTGATGTGAATCTAGAGTGGAATGGTGAGTTGGTAATTATTTCAAGAAGCAGGAAATTGAGATTCATGTCAATGTGTCTCAAGCTCATATCTTCCCAAATCCACATCTTCTTAGAGAGCAAGAAGACTAGAAAGACTAACACAATGGACGAGGGTCCTCCACTAGTCTCTTCTGTATGATCCATAGCAGCTTGTTCCTTCTTCTTCCCACCTTACATGAGAGTTGTGAGGAAGTCTTGCTGGCAAAATCTGGAGAGCAATGTCAATGATCATATATTCTCTTTACGCAGCAAGCTTCTTCTGAGAGTGTATGCGAGATGAGGAGTCAAAAAATAGAGTGCGAATGTTCAGTATTTATTGTGAGGATAGAATTACGTGCAGGAAGTCAGAAGACAAGTGAAACCAGTAATAGGAAACTTAGATGCGAGAAGTCTTCTGAAGAAGTCAATTATCTAGAAGCTATCACGGAAGTCTTCTTGGAGGTCACTGTCACCGCATGAGCCCTCATGACTTCTTCTGACCGTTTCGTAGGATTCTCTTCTCGAGTACCTCTTCATCTTCTACTAGGAAGTAGAATGAATTGCAAGATGGATTGTCTTCTTAGGAATCCACGTTATGCTTTGCTTAGTTAGAATTGCGTAGATATAGGTTAGAAGACGTGATGCAATCAAGAAGTTCTCTTAGAATTCTGGAAGCCGAGATAGCTATCTTCTAGAAGATTGAAATCGTCTTTTGAGAGTGAAAACTGAACTGTGAGGGTCCGGTAAGGGTAGAGTCTTAGGCTCACAGCAAGCATATGTTGTATAGTGTACCAGAAGCTTCGAGAATGACTACTATGCATCCCTGAGGTCTTGTGTTACTCCAAGCGGAGCTTAGCGCGGCCAAACCCTTCATCAAGGAGTTGAGCCTCGACTTCTTCACTTGGAATTGGATCTTGCCGACCAAGGTTTGTTATAAGAGGTCTGGGCAGCCTTATCCCTATGAAACCATGTACCTACCAATGCAAGAGTGGTTAGAAAGAAGACAAACTTATGGACGGTGGAGTGGTGGAGGAAAGCGTTCCATCGATCCGAATTTGAGAACAGGGGTTATGAGCTAGAGAAGGGCATAATTCCTCCAATCATTTTAGGAAAATGACATGTACTCGAGAGTACTACTTGTCTCTTCTTGGAAGATAGACAGAAAAGGAATGGTTGGAAGGTGAAAGCCTACTGAGAGCTAAAGAAGCGACTTTTGGAGAAGCTTTACTTTCATCTTTTTCCCAAAGAGAAAGCTCAGAAGGTCAAATACCTAGGAGATCAGGATGTGGAATTCATAGAAGTTGTCTAGGCAAGGGAAGTCGTCAATTGGGGCGCTTTCTTCCATGCTTATGTACATACAGAGTTAGCTTATTTGAGCACCCAGCAGGAGGGCACCTCACTCCCTTCTTCTGCTACATGTATGTGTCCCAAGGGGACTTGAAGGAGGCTCAGTTGGTCAAGTATGGACCAGTGAGACAAGAAGGAGTCAAGAAGGAGTCTTTAGAGGAGGACGGCCTGACAGATGCTATGTCTTCGCCTCCAATTTCAATGTCTAAGGGAGGACCAGACACAACCCCGAAGAAGATCACCAGCCAGACAGGTGATTCTAATGATACAGAAGACACGTCGTCACCGAGGAGGATAAACTCATGAGTGTTCCTAGGACAACCACTTCTTATCTCACCATCCACTCCGGATCTGAGTCAGAGTTTCAAGAAGACACCCCTAGCACTAGGTCCACCAAGAAATCGGTTTCTAAGACCCAAGGGATTCTTTCGAAGACTCCAGAAGATAGAAACTGGGTGGACGTCTCAACTATGGCTGGTGACTATGCAAAAAAAGACCTCACATCAAAAAAGACATTGCGAGTGGTATCTTATCGAGCACAAAAGAGGAAAACAACCATGGTGGAAGAGGTCGAGGAACCTCAGAAAGACAGATAAGCTCTCGAAGAGCAGTATGTCAGCATGAACTTGGCTTTCACACGGACTGGAGGAGTTTGGTGCTTTCTTTAGCATCGAGATCTGGTCAGCCATAGAGATGGTGGAGAAGCGGACTAGAGCCCAAGAGAAGTCTCTTCAACCCGGATTTGGTCTTCTTACTCTGATCCAACAAGAAGAAGCTCATACACAAAAGATGAAAGCTCTGGAATCCAACCTCTGTGCTACTGAGAAGTTAGCCAACAAGTGTAAGACAAAAGCTTCCGCTTTTGTTAAAGAGATGGTTCAACTCCGGTAGACCCACCAGGAGTTGCAGATGTGGCTTCAGCAGAAGGAGCAGGAAGTCTTGAGGATCAGGGACAAACTGACTGACCTAGTGGTTGAGAAGAAGACTTGGAGTGCCCAACGGGAAGCTACAAAAGCCAAGGCTGTCTGTAACAACCCAGAGAAATCAAATGTATCACAAATAGTAAATTAAGGATCGTTCTCACGATGATACATTTAACAATTACACAAATTACAATACAACAACGTCACAATGAAAATTCTAGAAATTTTCTGTATTCTCACATAGTAGAATGATATCTGAATGAGAGTCTTTAGTCTGATAAAGAACCAAATCCAAACACAACCTGATAAATTGAATACAAACAACAACGAAATAGTTCTTGATCAAGGACCCTTTCAACAATACAAATAAAAGATTCGAGAAGACACATATATGAATGAATGAAGAATACAAAATACTGCTAAAATATTACTAATTTTCTTCCGTGAAGACAGAAGAGCACATACTTCACATTAAGGCTTCAAGAATAAACCTCTATTCTTCCTAAGAAGTGTTTTTCCAACTAAATCCTCAGTCTTAAAGATCCACTCTTATTTGAAAAAAGTCGTCTTCAAGAAGAAGCAACCATCTTCCAAACTCTTCTTACAATTTAACTCACTCTCTTCAACTTCACAGTAACTAGTTTGTTCTCAAATCTTCGTCATAATCTCATTCTACGAAGACTCTCTCTCTTCGCCGGATACCAACACCGAAGATCTTTATCACCCATCTTTGTCGCAAGATTTACTCCTGCGATAGCAAACTATGAATATCCGTAAGAAATTATCTTCGTCCAAAATATTCACACGTTCACTCCACAATCTTGCGTAACAAAAATTAATTGATAAAGACTAAAAATATGAAAAAGATACATCTTTGGAAAGCTAGGTCGCTTATATACTCTTCTTCCTAACCTAATGGATTTTCTTCCTAAGAAGGCAGAAGACCTTCACTACCCTATGATCTATCTTCATCTTCACTGATCTACACTCCTAAGCCTAACTGTACTCTAAACTCTTCTAATTGTACTTTCAAATTCGCTCGTATCTCGTCTAACTCCATATGTACCTTCTGCCTAAGTCGAGACAATCTCACCTTTTGTAATAAGTAGAGCTCTACTTATCACTAGAGGAGAAATTGGTTGGGTAGAAGTCTTTGGTATAAGAATTAGCTACGGCTAAGTTGGCCTGAGAATACATGCAACAAAATAGTACTTCTATCAACCGTACGAGAAACTTCCAGAAGGAAGTTTCTAGAAGGAAGCTTCGAGAACTTTCCACCTGGGAAACTTCCAGAAGGAAGTATCTGGAAAGAAGCTTTTGAGAACTTTCCAGCGAGCTCTTACGTAGCTCATTCTGAACCCTCTAGATGTTGTTTCAGATCTAAGGCTGCATGTAAGCCACGTCAGCGATCCGTGTGCTCACTTTGAGTGGTCAGCATTGACTGAGAGCCTATCATGTACTATTCTTTTCACTATATAAAGGATGCGAATGCACCTCCACGGACATTCGGATTTTGAGTTCACTCTACAACCCATCTTACAATGGTATCAGAGCAGGGAACTCTAAGAGAGCAGATTACCTCTCTTAGAAGGACCTTTGATCGAGGTACCGGGCAATTGGAACTTTGAGCACGTCGAAAGAGTCAAGAGAGCTATGTGATGGATGGGGGTAGATTTCTAGCTCCAAAATTACCACTCTTGAATCCTTTCCGTATCAAGCTTATGTATCTACGTTGTCGTGTTGAGAGTCTTCCTGGGAAGGGCGAACCTTCTGGCTGTGATATGAGCTTGAAGGCTGTGTTCAATCTACTCAGGGAAGCGTTGGGCTTCAAGCTGTGGCTGGTTTACTCAAAGGATAGGCTTCAGGTCTCAAGGTGATACTGAAAAACACTCATATAAGTCCCTTGGCTCTTCTGATATGTTCAGGAAGCAAGGTTCAGACTTAACTAGCAATGATAAGATCAGACGGTGAACTTTGACACTCAAGATTGAGAAATATGTGAAGGTTCAGACTTCAGAACTCCTCCTACATGTTAATGAGGTCCTACTGGACACATACAAAGTTTCAGCTTCAGATCAATTCAGAGCACTAAGATATGAGTAGAAACTTTCTGAGTAGAGAAATTATGGCAATTTCTGATACCCAGACAGCTATTTCGACCTATAACAGGAGATTGGCTCGATCACTTTGGAAAATTCTTACAAGATTTGCAGTACACAGCTTGCTGAACACTCCTGTGAAGTTGGACCTCCTGGCTGTACACAGAACTCCAGATCTCCTTCTCTGAAGTCGTTGCTCTAGATTAAGAGCTTTTCAGACCCCCTCTGCTTTAACGGTCGCTCTGAATTACGCAGTCACTCAAATGATTCGAAAATTTTTGGACAGTTGTAGCCCTCCTGACAGTGAACGCAACCACGAAGTTTTAAAGTGATTTCCTCAATTCTGCTGCAAATGACACCGAAAACCCCAAAATCAACAAAAGTGATGCAGTTTTGGCACAATCCGAACTTCAATTGGGCATAACTCCTTGTTTATTGATCCAAATCGATCAAGAATTTCACTGACAGTGCTTGGCTTGACGAGCTCTATCTCCTTGTGCTCTCAGATTTTGCAGTCTCCTCACCAATTGCCCGAAATCCTCTTTAGAGCTCTGTTTCCAAGTTTAGAGTTACACAAAAGACAAAAATGAACCAATGAGAGTTCATAGCTCCACTTGGTTGTCCTTTTGTGCCTTAAACCATGTGGTAACTCAATTCAACTCATAGGCTACCACGTCAAGTCTCCTAAAGCGCCAACGTATAACTTAAACTACCTAAAACGACACACAGCCCTCAAAGTAAACTAAAACTAGCTAAAAGCGTGCATGGGCAACACGTAGATACAACCCATGAGCTTAAACCTTATCTACATGGCAAATCTAAGTCATGTACATTGAATATCATAGATAAGTATGAATTCACTTGCACAAGCGTACGAATGTTTGAACAAGATAAATAACATACTACCAACCTACTAGGACCTAAAATAAATGACAGAGTGAACACCATATGCAAAAGGTGTCAACCATAAGCATAAAAGACTAAGAACAGTACAGAGCTAACTTCTAAGGCTACTAAACTTCAAGTGTCGGAGTAGAAGTAACATGCGCCAAGTAACGCGACAACAGTGATCAGTGAATCATTTACTATGTCAAATGATTCACATCACGACAACGTCGTGAGCATTTTTTAGTATATCTTGTCTATCATTTCGGTGAGGATTTCATGGATCAAATGATGAATTCGCCAGTCTCGGTGATTTCTCCTATAGTGACATATGCAGCCAGTTGGGATTTGACCGTCTACATCTTGATTTAGGGAGCATGGATCTAAACCTATCCGTTCCTGTTTCTTTCAACACGTGGGTGGAGATCCGCTATGTCTGTAGACCAAAATCGTTACATAGAGAGTTTATGATTAGAAATTTTGGTGAGGATTTCTATCGCGCGATAATCGATTCTTGTCCTTTTCTGTAGTATCTGTAGTGTACGAACGCTTCCGAGTGACCGTTGTCGGAGTGTGATCCGTCTATCTAGAAAAGCGTTGGGCTTCTGGCTGTGGTTGTTTACTCAAGAGATAGGCCTTTCAGGTTACAACAGGGCGCTATAAGCACTCACACATGTGTTTAGGATCCTCTAATATGTTCAAAAAGCAAAATTAAGATCTAACTAGTAGTAATAAGATCAGGCGGTGAACTTTAACACTCAAGGAGAGAAAAACTATGATGATTCTGTCTTCTAAAATTCTCCTACATGTAAGAGAGGCCTTACTGAGCACACACACGAAGTTCCAGCTTGAGATCAAATTCTGGCACCGAGATATGGACAGAAAAGTTTTGGGCAAAGATATTGCGGCAATTTTTGATACTCAGATAGCTATTTCGACCTACAATTGGAAATTGGCTTGATCACTTTCGAAGATTCTCACAGGATTTGGAGTCTACAGGATGCTGAACACCCCTGTGAAGTTGAGACTCCCGATTGTACACCGTTCTCCAGATCTTGTTCTCTGAAGTTGCTGCTCTAGATTGAGAGCTTTTCAGACCCCCTCTGCTTCAACGGTCACCTTGAATTACTCACTCACTCAAATGACTTGAAACTTTTTGGACAGTCGTAGCCCTCTTGACAGTGAACGCAACCACCAAGGTTTGAAGCAATTTTCTCAATTCTGCTGCAAGTGACACTGAAAACCCCAAATCCAACAAAAGTGATGCAGTTTCAACTCAATCTGGGCATTACTCCTTCTTTATTGCTCCAAATCGATCAAGAATTTCACTGACAGTGCTTGGCACGACGAGCTCTATCTTCCTGTGCTCTCAGATTTTGCATTGTCCTCATCAAATACTCGAACTCTCCTTTAGACCTCTATTTCTAAATTTAGAGTTTTATAAAAGACAAAAATAGACCAATAGGATTTCATAGCTCCACTTGGTTGTCCTTTTGTGCCTTAAACCATGTGGTAACTTAATTCCACTCATAGGCTACCACGTCAAGTTCCCTAAAGTGTCAGCTTAAATCTTAAACTACTTAAAATGACACGCAGCCATGAAAGTAAACTTAAACCAACTAAAAAGCGTGCATGGGCAACACTTAAGTAAACCCATGAGCTTAAACCCTATCAACATGGTAAATCCAAGTTATGTACATTGAACATCATAGACAAGTAAGAAATCACTTGCACAAGCGTACAAATGCTTGAACAAGATAACTAGCATACTATCAACCTACTAGGACTCAGAATAGTGTTAACACCGTATGCAAAGGTGTCAAACATATACATAAACGACTAGAAGTAATAGGAGCTAACTTCTAGAACTATTAAACTCAAGTGTCCGAGTAGAAATGTAACATGTAGCCGCCAAGTAGCGCGACATCCACCCCCTCTGAACCTGCACATCCTCTAATATGTGCCAGATCCAGATCAAGACTCTTCAGCTTCAACTTCAAATTCATCTTCAACCCTCATTGAGTCTTGAGCTTCATCCTCAGTAAGCTCTACAATGTTCTGGTCCTCCCCTCTCCTTCTAAAGAGCTTGATTCTCTTCCCTGCTATTGGTATCTTGAGCACTGCACCATCTAACTCTCTCAAAGAGTATGTGACATTATCATAAACTTCTAACACCACATAAGGTCCAAACCATCTCTTGGAAAACTTTCTGATAGCGCTATGCTGATTATCAAGACTACTATTATAGACTAACACCCAATCACCTTCCTTAACTGGTTTGGGTCGTAACTTATGCGTTCTATCAAATCTGCCTTTGTTTCTCTCTCTAGCAGTCTTTAACCTTTCCAGAGCTTTAGCAATATCCTCAGGTCTTCGTTCTAACTACTGGATCCTTAATGCAAGAAGATCCTCCGTACTTCTACCATCTTCCCATGGCAAAACATTCCAAGTATGCACAATCTCCTCAATCGGCATCACAGGTTTTTGTCCTAGTATCAACTCTGCTAGCATGTTACCTGTAACGGTACTATGAGTTGTACGATCTGCCCATAAAGCAAATGGTAGCAGTCTAGACCATTCACGGATCTTACCCTTGCAAGCTTTTACCAAAGCTTTGATGATTGGCAGATGATCTCGTTCGCTCTTGCCCTTCCCTTCAGGATTGTAAGATGTGGTTAACGCCAACTTGATTCCCAATCGCTTGAAGAACTCAACTGCTTCTTGTGAATCCAACTCACCCCTATCTGTAGTGATCTTTCCCACACACCCATACCTACAAATAACATCTTCAAGTAGAAAGCGACAGACACTAGCAGTGGTCTTCGTCCTCAGGGCACGACCTTCGACTTGGTTAGATAGATCTTCTCTAGCCAAGACTAGATACATCATTTGTCCAAGCCCAAATGGCATAGTTATCAGATCCACTACCCATTTGTAATGAATGGCTAAAGGATAAGTATGATGCAATCCATCACGATGACGTATATTGAATACATCTGGCAAGGTATACATGATGAAACAAACTGTACTACATCCTTATACATACCCTTCCACCAATACTTCTCCTTCATCTTGGCAAATGTAGCCCAAACTCCTCTATGACCGGCCCATAGACTCTCATGGAACTCCTTGATCAGCTGCTGTTGCAATTTCAGGTCACATACCACCCATTGTGGTACACCTCCTTGTAGCTTAAGGCGCTTCCATAGATGTCCTCCATATAAAAAGTAACCATAAGCTATTCTACGGATCCTCTTGAAATCTGCATCAGACCAGCCTTCTTGTCTTTCCAATGAACTCAAATAGCGCTCAAGATCCAACCACTCGCCATCATACATAGTTTCCTCAAATAACTCCAATGGAGCTGCAAAACAGCTTCTATCCTTTCTAGCAAGAACACTAGAATAAAATTCTGTTCTCACATCCTCCTGGTCATCTATCATTTCCTTCTCACCGTAATACCTAGCCCTTGATAACATATCTGCCACAGGATTGTCTTTTCCTGCAATATGTCTAAACTTTGGGTTCAAGGACTTGATATATGCTATCCACCTGAACATAGCAATATCTGGAGTTGTACAGCTAGTGATCATTCTCAAGAGAGGTAAACAATCTGTCTTCACAACCACAAGTGCTCCTATCAAGTATTCCTTGTCACTCTTCATCGTAGTAACTACTCCCATAGCTCTCTTTTGACTTGAGGGTAGTCTCTCTGACGTGAACTTAACACCTTAGCTCCAAAATGCACCACATACCTATTTCCATCCTCATCGTCTTGTCCTATAGCCCATCCAATGCCAATAGGACTAGTATCAACAGTAATGATAACAGATATGCCCAACTCATATGTTACATTCTGTAGAGTTGGTGGTGAAGCCAAAAGATCCTTCAATTTCCTCATAGACTCGCTTTGCTCCTCTTGCCACTAAAATCTTTGTCCCTTCCTCAGCAACTTGTACAACGGATCTGCTACATGTGCAAAGTGTGGAATCCATATATGATAAAACACACATGCACCTAGAAATCTTCTCACCTCAGTAACCGATCCACATGTCTCCTTCATCCTTCGAATGGCATCAACCTTGTTTGGACAAGGTTTCCGACCATAAGATCCACATAGGTGCCCCACAATTAACACCTCTTGTTCTCCAAATACAGACTTTGCTCCTGATAAAGTCAAATGAATCTCCTCCAGTCGACTCAATATCTTATCGTAGTCAACTATATAGTCTGCAACAAACTTACGGCACCCCCTCTGATCTTTTGCCTCATTTTTCTCCTCCTCAGCACACCCTTTGATCAGCACATCGTCAAGAAATGACATAGTTTTTTCATGAATGAAATCCCTCAAGACTTTGTTCATGTCATTCATCATATGTGCTACAGAATTGGTAGCATCTTGTGGCAAGGTGCACATCCTTAGTAACCCCAAAGGTGTCCTCATTGTAGACAAATCTCTACTCTCGGAGGATAATTGAAACTGATCATAACCTGAATATAAGTCTCCCATTGAATAGATAGCACGACCAGCAAAAGCCTCTGCAAACTCGTCTACAATAGGTCCTATACCCATATTCTTGATAGTCACCTTGTTAACTAATTGCATATCTTGAATGAATCTCAAAGCTCCACTCTTCTTCGGAACAATAAACCATCTGCTAGAATAGGGAGCTATAGATGGTTCTAAGATACCCATCCTAATCCTCTCATTGAGCAAGTCTATCAGTTTTGGTAGATGAGCTCTAGGTACAGGGATATGACGTAGATTCCAAGGCACATGCGGTATAGTAAAGATTACCATAGGTGCAACTACACTTGGATCTACACATCCTACTTCATGTGACTCAAATGCAAACGTTGTCGTGTTGAGAGTTTTCCTGGGAAGGGCGGAACCTTCTGGCTGTGATATGAGCTTGAAGGCTGTGTTCAGGCTACTCAGGGAAGCGTTGGGCTTCAGGCTATGGTTGCTTTCTATACAGAGGTAGGGTTCAGGTCATAAAGGGCACTATAGACACTCACTCAGGTCGAATTGACCCTCCAGTATGTTTAGGAAGCAAAAATCAGGTCAGACTAGCAGTAATAAAGTCAGACATTGAACTTTAACGGTCCAGAATCAGAAACATATGATGGTTCAGACTTCAGAACTCCTCCTACATGTAAATGAGGCCCTACTGACCATACATACGAAGTTTCAGCTTTAGATCAGATCAGAGTGTCGAGATATGGGCAGAAATGTTCTGAGCAGAGAAATTACGGCAATTTCTGATACCCAGACAGCTATTTCGACCTAGAACAGAGAATTGGCTCGATCACTTTCGAAGATTCTTACAGGATTTGCAGTAAACAGCTTGCTGAACACTCCTGTGAAGTTGGGCCTCCTGATTGCACACAGAACTCCAGATCTCGCTCTCTGAAGTTGGTGCTCTAGATTGAGAGCTTTTCGGACCCCCTCTGCTTCAGCGGTCGCCCTGAATTACTCACAATTTCAATTGACATGAAAATTTGGGGACAGTCGTAGCCCTGCTGCCAATGAACGACACCTCGAAGGTTTGAAGCGATTTTCTCAAATCTACTGCGATTGACACCGAAAACCCCAAAATCAACAGAAGTGCTGCAATTCTGGCACAAATCGAACTTCAATCAGCCATAACTCCTTCTTTATTGCTCCAAATCGATCAAAAATTTCGCTGACAGTGCTTGGCACGACGAACCCTATCTCCCTGTGCTCTCAGATTTCGAAGATTTCCTACCAAATGCTCGAACTCCTCTTAAGACCCCTACTACTAAGTTTAGCGGTACACTAAAGACAAAATTGGACCAATGGGAGTTCATAGCTTCACTCCCCTGTCCTTTTGTGTCCCAAACCACGTGGTGACTTGAATTTGCACATAGGCTACCACGTCAAGCCCCTAAAGTGCCAGCATAGACCCTAAACTACATGCGAAGACATGTAAAACGACACGTAATCCCGAAAGATAACCTAATCTCGCTAGGAAGCATGCATGGGCGACACGTAATTACAACCCATGAGCTTAACTCCATCTACATGGTAATCAACCTACTAAGACTCAAAATATGTAACATTCTCCAGTGTCGACTTCTCTGAGGTCCTAATTTCACTCAGAGAGACTAACGCTTGACAGAGAGGTGAATTATTTACAATGTAAAATGATTCACATCACGACAACGTCTTACCATGCCTAGATAGCATCTCCTTGAAGCTCTTTTTGTCTTGCTCGGTAAGAAATCCATCACCTCCAATCTTCAACTCCTTCAGTGTTGTTTCTGTGAACTGGTGCTCAATTCTTCTCGGTCTTCTAAGTGTCGGTTCTTGTGCAGCTTGCTCCATCTTCTGATCGTAGTCAAGTGGTAAAGGCAAAGCCACTGGTTTGACTTTCTTCACCACTAACTTGTACTTGGTCTCCACATACACTTCTTGTCGGTCTATGAACGTATCAGTTACATCATAAAGCTCCTTGGAGCTCACTCTCACCACTCTATCTACATCATCTATAGAACTTTCTATTATAGATTTCAACTCCCATATAGTATCGACCAAATATTGTTCTTTAAACACTCTAGATATGTATTCATCTTCGGCTAACTCTCCACTATCCCACAAAGACTACTGTACATACTTCACATGTTGTCTCTCAAACCTCTTCAGATTCTCAACCTTCCTATAACACACTGATCCACATGACGTCAGTCCTAAGAAGCTAGTGGATAAAACTTCCTGCTCTACTGGATGAGGCGAGAATCCTATTTCTATTGTACAGTTGAAGTCTCTCTCTTCAATGGTACTCTGCCAAAACTCCTAGACTCTCTAAACTCCTGAGTTATCTTAGGTAGTGGACGGTCTCTCAAGCTATCACGATTTCTCTCATATTCTGCAGCAACAGTCAAAAACTGAACAGCTCTTCTGTCATCTCTACTACGTATCCTAGCATAGGCTGAACCATCATCCATAACCCGTGTCTCCATTCTAACAGCAGTAATGTAAGGCTGCCCTAGAATGATAGGATAGGTTGACATGTCTTGTACAAAGAAATTCTGAACATCACTGATGTCACCCACAGTTACCTTGATGTTGGGACAAGCACCATAGAGTTCTCCTCTCTGGTTGTTGGCAACACGGATAAGCCATCCATGGTCGGTGTCTATGGGCCATCTCCCACGCTTGTACTGCTCCTTAGACATCAGATTAATCTCTGAGCCGTGATCAATCAATGCCACCACATGTTCCTCTAGATCTCCCAACTTCACTAAGGTGTCTGTGGTTGCTCTTGCCCAATGGTTGTGAAGGTAATGGCTCTTCTGTGATGCTTCCACCTCATCTTCAAACCTCACATGCTGATACGATCTCCCCTCTGATACTTGAGAGAGCAGTAACCAGCAATCTCATCTTCTCATCTTTCGACAATTTGGTCCCTAGAGCATTAAGCGTAGCTGCTTCACCAAAATCTGACGTTTCCTCTTGATGATATCTATGATAACCTCATGGAACTCACGCTTTGCAATCCAAGAATCTCACCCAAAGTAAACTCAATCTTCCCATTCAAGATACGATTCTCTAACACTTGCTTCAGGTCTGTAGCAATCTCAATGTCAGACTGAAGTTTGTATGCAGGCATCTTACTCTTCTCCTTGCTTCTCTCCTTCTCCTTGGGTGTTGTAGGTGGTAGATCCTCCATAGTCTCCTCTCGAGTAGGTGTTGTCTCCTGCTTTGTCTCTGGTCTAGCCCTTTCACTCTTTGTAGCAGGCCGTTTGGCTGTAGAAGCCTCACCTGCATCTTCCTTCCTGCGTTTTTCTTCTAGTACAGCTTCATGCTGACTTCTTGCAACATAAGCATGCACTGACATAGTATCCACAGGGTCATTCCATCCTATAGCTTCTCGAATTGAGTTGCCAATCCTCCGTAGCACATCCTTGTCTAGCACTATTCTAGCTACGGACTGCACTACATCAAACCACAACCCAGTAGTCCTTCTCTCTTTCTCCATTTCCACTTTCACTCCACACGTAGCAACATTCACAAGAAAAATAGCATGTGATGCTGATATCTCATTCACAAGTCTTTTCATACCACCCTTGCAAAAGTTGGTTCCCAGCAGCATCCCAGTCTCTCTCAAATGGATCTTACCATCTTTGAAGAAGATAAGATCCTTCCTTAATGCATCTGAAAACTCTTCACAATCTCTTCTTGTGGTGCCCACAAATTGCAGTATTCACGAATTTTTGAAATTTTTGAGATTAATGACTTGTTTATATAACTGAAGAAGCGTTGTTACTTAAGGTTACGTCTTCCTTAACAGGAAGATGATCTTAAGAGCTGTTTGTAATAAGAAGTTGACTTCTTCAGAAGACGACCGTCTTCGGAAGACCATCTTCTCAGTTGCGTCTTCAGAAGATAGGAAGACGACGAAAGATGAGAAGACGGCGGAAGACACCTGTCTTCCGGAAGACAGCGATCACGAAGGTCTGACCACGAGTTTTCGGGTAAACAAGTAGGTGTACCTACTGGAGCGCACCGAATAGGTAGGTAGGTCAGGAAGACACCAAGGACGAGAACCCCTAATCTGCGGGGAAGATGCGTGAGGAAGCACATTAGCCACCTTCCAACTTCCCGCAGCACAGTGCGCCTGAAGAAGATCGATTGAGAGAGTGAACTTCGAGCTAGCATTGAGAGAGGAATCGAGTAAGACATCGAGGTAGTAGAGAGTACGTTGGCAGCTAGGCGAAGGGTGAAATCGGATTGCGGGAGCACAAACAGCAGAAAGAGCGAAGGCATTTCTGTGGAGCTTCCGAGAAGTTGACAGTGAAGAGTGGCGAGTAGAAGCAGAGGTGGAATCGAGGTGTGGACCGAAATTGACAGCAGGCGCATTCGAGAGGAGTCGCGTTGGAAGCTAGGACAAGAGCCAGAAGCGCGCGGAGGTCGAAGGCAACTCGGGAGCCGAAGAAGACTGTAGAGGTTCTTTCCCCTGTTCTTTCCTCTTCCCACTTCTTCTCGCCATTGTCTGGTACTCCCCGCGCTTCCTTGATTGTGTGCAGGCAGTCTGATCGATTACCCCACCCCCCATCTTTCCTATTGAGACATTGGACACGGAAGCGCTGCCCAATTTCTGTCAAGATATCTCCTTGCTTCTTCCCGAGCTCAATTCGAGCTTCCCTACCCCTAGTCTTCAAATTTGCGAACCCAACTATCAATTTCTCTACCCTACTACCTCTCTACCCCCGAAACTTGAAATAGAAGACGATTCGGAAGATGGGAACATCCTCGGAAGACATCTTTGGAAGACTGTCTTCGAAAGTCGACTAAACACAATTCGTATCAAGAGTGGATTTGCTTTGCTTTTGTGTTTAGAGAGACTTGATACGAAGCCTGAGTGGTGTGGTGAGTTGTTGTGTTATTTCGAGAAGTTGGAACTCGGGAACTAGGCCTGTGCCTCCCGGTCTTCCACGCTTCTCAACTCCACATCTTCCTAGAGAGACTAGAAGACTGAAAGGCTGGCAAAATGAGCGAGAAGACGTGAGGGTCCATTTCGGGTCTCTTCTGTCCGACCCATAGCAGCCGTTCCTTCTTCTCGAACTTAGAAGAGAGTTGTGAGAAGTATTGCTGACAGAATCCGGAGAGAATGGTCGAGGGTCATGTCTTCCCATCATGCAGCAAACTTCTTCTGAGTGCGTATGAGAGGTGAGAAGTCAGAAGAACAGAGTGCACATGTTTTGAGTCTGTTGTGAGGATAGATTGCGCGTAGGAAGAAGAAGACAGGTGAGACCAGTGAAGGGAAGTCTGACTTCGGGAGGTCCTCCGAGAACGACATTGAATCGGAAGCTGTCCCAAGTGTCTTCCCAGAGGCCACTGTCACCGCAGGAGCCCGCAACCATCTTCTGAACCTTTCTCATACTCTACTTCTCGCATATCTTGTATCTTCTGATAGGAAGTAGGATGTAATGCAAGGTGGGTTGTCTTCTTGGTAATCCATGCGAGGCCTTGCTTAGATAGGATTGTTTAGATATAGCTCGGAAGACGAGAGCTATTTAGGAAGCACTGTTAGAATCCCGGAAGACGGAGTAGCTGTCTTCTGGAAGACTAGTTTCGTCTTCTGAGAGTGGAAGCTAGACTGTGAGCACTCGGGATGAACTGAGCCTTCAGCTCATAGTAGGTGCTTGTGGTTTAGTGCAGCAGATCTTCTAGGTATGTCGATGCATCCACGAGGCCTGGTGTTACCAGCGACAGAATTGGCCGAGGCCACTCCTTTCCTCAAGGAGTCGGGTCTCGACTTCTTCCTGTGGGACTGGAACCTCGCAGATCAAGGGCTTCTGGAGGAGGTATGGACCGCGTTACCACCGCGTAACCGTGTACCTGCGAAGGCAGGAGTTGCTCGGGGAAGACCATCTTCCTGGACAGAAGACTGGTGGCGTAAGGCGTTTCACAGGCCTGAGACCGAGAACCGAGGATATTGGTACGAGAAGAAGATCTTGCCTATGATTGTGAGTTCATGGCATGTACCTGGGAGTACCACCTGCCTTTTCGTGGAAGACAGGCAGGGGAGGAACGGTTGGAAGATAGAGTCTTACCGGGAGCCGAAGAAGCGACTTCTGGCGAAGTTGTTTCTGCATCTTTTCCCCAAGGGAAAAGCGCAGAAGACGAGGTACTTAAGAGATCAGGACGTGGAGTTCCTGGAATCAGTGTGGGATGACAGAGTGCCAATCTACTGGAGCGCGTACATCCACAACTATGTACAGACGGAGCTAGCATACTTGGGTACCCCGGCGGGAGGACATCTGGCGCCCTTCTTCTGCTACTTGTATGTAGCCATGGGGGATCTTAGGGAAGATCAGCTGGCAGTGTATGGGCCAACGGAGCGACAGGAGGTGAAGGAGGAGACCTCAGAAGACGATGACCGAGAGGCAGCAGCAACGCCCCCTCCCACTCTGATGCCACAGCTGAGGCCCGGCTCTCACCAGAAGACGCTTCTGGTGAGGGAAGACGAGTCTAGTGGGTCGGAAGACGCCACGCCAGTGAGGAAGATGGGTCACAGAAGTGTACCGAGGACACCCATCTCCCTCATCCATTCAGGATCGGAGTCGGACTCGGAGGAAGACTTGCTGAGTACCCGATCGGAGCAGAAGACAGCTTCTGTAACCCCTAGGAGTCTTCCGAAGACTCCAGAAGACGAAGGATGGATGGGCACTCCTACTGCGATGCGAGGAAGCGCCAAGAGGAGAGCCGCTCCTGCCACGAGGAGTCTTCCACCCCGGAAGATGAGAAGAGTAGCTTCTTCTCGTGCGCAGAAGATGAAGGCCGTAGTGGTGGAAGAGGCTCCTTTGTCTCTGGAAGACGAAGTCGACACCATCGAGCGAGTGGTGGGGATGAACTTGTCTTCTGCAGGAAGACGACTGGAGGAGTTCAGTGCCTACTTCCAGAAGGAGATCCAGCCCGCTATGGAGTTGCTGAAAAGAAGAGCGAGGGCACAGGAGAAGCCTCTACAGCCTGGATTCGGCCTGCGCACCTTGCTGCGACAGGAAGACAGCCAGCAGAAGACGGAGTCTCTGGAAGCTAGTCTCCGCACTACGGAGAAGCTTGCAGCCAAGTACAAGGCGGAAGCAGCCGCTTCTGCCAAGGAGTCGATACAACTTCGGAAGAGCAACCAGGAGTTGCAGACGCGAGTACAGCAGCGTGATCAGGAAGTTCTCCGAGTACGGGAGAAGATCACTACCCTCGCAGAAGAGCAGACCACTTGGAAGATGCAGCAAGAAGCCGCAGAAGCGCGAGCTGCAACATAGAAGACGCAGAGGGAAGCAGCGGAGGCCCGTGCGCAGAAGATGCTAGCTCAGTCGGTAGAAGCGCTTCGGAAGAAGTTCAACTTCACCGCGGGTAAGAAGTTACTTACCTTAGCTAGGGAATGGGACAGCGAGTCCAAGACGAGGTTGGTGGAATGCAGAGATAGCATGTTCAGGTACCTGGATAGACAGATAGAAGGAGTGAAGACACTTTATGGTCTTCCCTCACTTCCGACACCTGCAACCGCATCTTTCCAAGCCCCAGCACCCTCGACTGGATCCGGAATGGAGAAGGAGGAGTTCGATCTCGCTGTACACTTGGTGGTGACAGCGTTGGAAGACGAGAAGACTCCAGAAGACGCCCCGGAAGACAGGAAGACGAGCCGTCTTCCCAGGTATTCCGCGTGGAGGAAGCGACTTCCCCGGACCCCTATGAGATCGCCATGGTCCCTAGTACTGCATCTGTGCCTCAGAAGACCGAAGACGCACCATTCGACTCGTCTTCCCAGAAGACCATTCCGTCTTCCGAAGTCGAAGCCGAGGAAGACGCAGCCGCAGAAATAGCAGGGCCAGCGAAGAGCGAGGAGAGGGAAGCTACCTCAGTGGTACCCGAGGTAAGTGCAGGGCTTCCCAGCCCATCAGAAGTCGAGGTAGTAGCTCCGGTAGGAGCAGATCATGTAGAGATTGCCACCGAGCAATCAGAGTAGTTAGTAAACTTAATCGACACTTCCAGATTTAGTAGGATTGGACATGCTATCTTAAGGGTGGCAGTTTTCCATGTAAAAATAGTTAGGACCCCATGTGGCAGCATAGGTAGCGTAGGAGTAATACAGTGGAGGGCTAATTGGGAAGAGGGACCGCATGCATGTGAGGTGACAACCTCTTGTCAGCGCCTCTCTCTCTCTCCCTGGTGGTCGCCTCCCAAGGCAGATGGTTAAGTAGGATAGCATGGTAGGAGAAAAGCTCTCTGAGAGCTCTGCCAGTTCTGTAGAATTCGGCAGTAACTGAACATACACACCGATTCTACAGGCAGGCAGGAGAGACACATTAGAGCAGGGACAGTCTAGGAACAAGGAACGGCATCCTCGTGCAGTCCTGTTAGCTAGACTGGTGTGTTGAGGAGTAGACGCAGGAAGTAGCGGGAGTGAGCTTCCCAATGCCATTGTGACTTCTTCTCGGGGAATAGATTGTGGATTTGAGTGCAGCAGCTTCGCTCATGTCTTCTGGGTGGTGGAATGTATTGAATTCGCTCCCAATTGTGCATGGGAAGTGTTCTTCTTGAGTGGCGATGACTGTCAGCCGTTGTGGAAGTGTAGCTTGACTCGTTCAGTAGAGCACTTGGGATCTACGTACGAACGGTCTTCTGGGTAAGTGATCCCAGAAGACAGAGCAGTCAGAGCAGCGAAGTGAAGAAGAAAGAAGCCTTCTTCCCGCAACAGAAGACGACATCCTCGAGTAGAAGACGGTGCTACAGTACTCACGTTTGTTGTCTTCCTCCCCAAACTATTACAAGCAGGGATGGCTTGTTAGTCAGGATCCGGACTAGAAGCCTGTCGGAATCTTAATTGCCCTTTTTCATCCTGTTTTCTCTTGTTTGGATTTCTTCTTCTTCCCATCTTCCCTCATCTTCCCATCTTCTTATCTTCTTCTAGTGAGCTTCCGTGAAGGTGAATGTCGTTGTAGTGCTGCAGGAAGACAACTTCCGTAGGCAGAAGCCTAGGAAGGCTACAGGGGACATACACCCTGTGATTGATCCACCCCGTTGGAATGTGAGTGTGAGAATAAGGTGTAACAACTGTTACTAGTCGACTTCTGCGAAGCCGGACAGCCTTCTGGAGGTGTGAGAAGACGAGCTAAACCCCCAGAAGACGAGAATCGCTTCGGGAAGCCGGTATCGAGAAGACCGGAAGAAGCAACCTGGAAGCAGGAAGTTCGTCTTCCCGAGCTTCTCTGTGAATAGTTGTGTGATATTGTAATTGGTAGTTGTTTGTTTGGGTCCAGAGCATCATTTGGCGTATCTGGAAGACGTGTGGTTTTGTGTGGTTTTGTGAGAAGACGGGATTTCTAGGCAAAACCCGTGTGTTTGTGTGTTTGAACAGATCTTAGAACTCAGAGCAGCGTTACTTGTGCAAATCCTCTGTGGGAACGATATCTTGTATACTAAATGGGCAAAAGGAGAAATCCTTCGTCACTACATATAGTGAGGAACCATTTTTGGCGCCGCTTCCGGGGATTTCATCTTAGTAACTTCTGTTCTAAGCTTCCTGGATCTGTGTGCCATTAGTTAGGATTCGTTTCGAACTAACTTCGATTGTAGTTGAATGTGTTGTGGGACTCTATCTTGCTAGAAGACAGGAACCGCAACCAGAAGTTGGTAAGATACATCAGGGAGAGTTGGAAGAAGCCGCTTCCCTGCTTCCAAGAACTCCTTGGAAGACTCGATCTTGGAAGATTGCAGTGAGTGCAACCAGAAGCAGGAGAAGAAGACGTTCTGAACTTGTGATCGGTTGTTCAGTCATTTGGTCTACCCGATCTAGTGGTAGAAGGATAGAGACATCTGTTCTCGGTACTCTGGTGGATGCCTCCGACCGGAGGAAGAAGCAGAAGACGCACGGGTAAAGATCCTGAGTGGGTAAACTCACCCCAGCGAACCGCTTCTAGAGAGCAGCGGATATCCCCGAGACACCAAAGGAAAGAAGAAGAGCTCAGGAAGATCCGATCGGTAGAGTTGGAAGAACCTTCCATCTCGAGCATAATCTTTGGCGAAGACAGAAGCCAACCGGGTGATCACGTGTATAAAGTAGATTTCGGTACTGGTTACTCGGAAGACGTCTTCCCAAGTGCGGGAGAAGCTTCTCAAGGTGAGGGAAGACTGGAGGAGATTGTTCCAGACGTCTCGGGAGGTAGCAGTGACAGTAGTTCTGACTCAGAAGACGACCTTCGTAACTCAGACAGGCCTGGACCTTCGAGAAGACCATCTCCACCACCTGGACCTGAGGAAGAAAGAAGTTGGCAGTCGCACCAGCCGGCAGTCAACATGGCTTCCCACACTCGGCAGAAGTACCATCCGTATGACGATGATGATGATGCGGATGACTTCATCACGATGTTCGAGACCATCTCTAGATCCAACAAGGAAGACGCTGATGTTGACAGACTCCGTGTATTTCCCAGTTTGATCAAAGGGAAAGGAAGGAAGTGGATGAGTAAAACGTTGGATGATGTTGTAGTAATGGCCGCTTGGGCTATTCTGAAGGCAGCTTTTCTGAAGAGATTCAGAGGAGTGGGCTACGATCGTATGACCCTCATAGAGCTTCAGAGGCTCGAACGGAAGAAGAAAGAGACACTGAGGGATTACACCGAGAGGTTTGAAGATCTCTTGGATCACATCCCTCAGAACCAAGGAAGACCCGGCTACTGTGCTCAGCAAGCTGTGGATTGGTACTTGGGAGGATTGTCTCAGGATATGGAATTGTACTGCAGAAGAGGAGGAGGTGATGATTTAGCAGAAGTACAAAAGCATGCCGAGCAGTATGAAACCTCGAGCATCACTCGGAATATGACGAAAGACAAAGGGAAGACCTCGAAGAAGTCCAAGAAGTCGAAGAAGTCTTCCCGGAAGTCCAAGAAGAAGTCCAAGTCCACTGAAACTGATAACAGTGATTCGGAAGCAGCCTCTACTTCTGAAGAGTCTACTGTCGAAAGTTCAGAATCCGAATCTGAACAAGAGAAGAAGACGCGGAAGAAGAAGAAAGAGAAGACGCGAGCAAGGGAGGAAGTTGTGCAGAAGATGCCTCAAACTCAGATCATTCAGTCTGCACCTGATCCCCGCATCGATGAGGTTCTGAAGCAGTTTGCCGACCTGAAAGTTCATCTTCTGAACCAGAAGGATAAGCGGAAGCAGCCTACGGCTTCCCGGTCAAACCTTTGGTGCAACCTTTGTAACTCTTCTGGACACACCAGAGATCAGTGTACGCAGGACCAAGCTGTCAACTGGGCAGGATGGGAAGAAGACGATGAGGGATATCTACACGATCCCAGTGGGGAAACTTGCTATAGGATCGAGACAATACAACCCTTCACTCCGACGCCTCCCGCCCAATATAATCGTTATGTACCGAGGGATAGAGCTAGCAATGTACAGACCAGGACGCCCTGGCAGCCTTCTTCATCACAACGACCTCTCAACCCTCTTCCTGGAGCGTGCAATAATTGTGGAGAGACAGGACACTGGTGGTCCACCTGTCCTCACCCGAGAAGATAGATTGGGCAAGTGCCCTTGTGTGAGAACTGTAAGGAAGCCGGTCATTTCACAGGGAATTGTCCTCAGACCTTACGGCCACGACAAATGGTGAGATTTGCAGATACCACACCTCCTGCAGAAGCTGCATCATCTTCTAAGCTCGAGTTAGCAGTGGTACAGCACATCACGGTAGAAGAAGAAGATCCTGGGGATTGTACGGATTGTCTCCATATCGAGGAAGACGAACCAGACCCCGGGAAGCGCGAAGGAAAGGAACCTCAGTTGCAGAAGACGACTGCAGCTCAGAAGATGAAGACACCTGAAGAAGCGTCATCTCTCACTTTGACGGATGGTATTGTTTGGAATCCTGACCCGAATTCAGATAGTTGGCCTCCGGAGGAAGTTTTGGATGAAGCTGTGTTCAAGGTAAGTACCAGAAGCAAAGGGAAGTCAGAATCTCGCCAGAAGGACGTCAAGAAGAAGAAGCAGAGTAAGGAGAGGTCATCTTCTCCCGAGCGACCGTCTTCTCCTACTTACGACCGAGAAGATCCGAAGTACTTTGCTCCTGACATAAGACAAGAGGTTGAAGCGATCATGCAAGAAGAGCTGGAGAAGAGACGGAAGATAGTACAGCAGCTTCCTACACCGACTACGGCAACACATGTCTCACGGGAACAGCCTCCAGTCGAGAGAAGACACTCTTCTGGTCTTCCACCCAAGGAAGCAGCTACTACATCTTCTATGTTGGAAACATCAGTCACTCTTCTAAAAAGATCTCCTTACGACTTCTTGCGAGACTTGTAGAATCAGAAGACGGATGTGACCTTCCAACATCTGTTGGATGACAACGCTGGTTACAGGAAGTTGTTACAATCTGTGCTTCGAGGATCGAGGAAGAGGAGGGCAGCTAAACTTCCCACGAGCACCCCGATCCTAAGAATAGAGCATGAGGACTTGGGAGCCCCAGAACTTGATATGGAGATCCATGGCTGTCTTCTGAAGAAGGTACCCATTGATTCCGGCTCCGGAGTTAACATCATGACGGAAGAAACGGCGCATGCCCTAGGCTTCACTGAGTTCCAGCCTACTCCGAGAATTCTCAGAATGGCGGACCAGACCAAAAGACGACCTTTGGGGCAACTGAAAGATGTCTTGACGGTAATTGGTGGAGTATCTTTTTACCTCACTTACATCATTTTGCGACCTGTAGCTAAGGTTGGATATCAGGTGTTGATAGGAAGACCATGGCTGTATGCTGCAAATGTGAATACCGACTGGAGAAGGCATCGTTTGAGATTTCCCAATCCTACACCCAAGCCAGGTGAGAAGGCTAAGGTCTCACTTCCTTGGATTAAGATTGGACACCAAGGTGAAACTCCTTCTACAACGGAGGGGTACACTTCAGAAGACTCAGCTGCGTCTTCTGACAGTGATGAACGGTATAATGAGTTTATGGTGAATAACGTGTGTGCTACAGAAGTAGCAGAGAAAGTGGACGATGTGGTCTGTGGGTACATTGAGTGCTACGAGATTGCGGAAGAAGAGCTTCCAGAAGATGAGAATACCGTCTTTCCTTCGGAAGATCCGATAGTTGGTCTTCCAGAAGACGAGAATACCGTCTTCCCTTCGGAAGACCCGACAGTTGGTCTTCCAGAAGACGAATCCGAACTAGAAGAAGCTCCCAAACCGGAATACTTCGGTGCTAGTGAGTACAGTCACACTGAAGGAATGGTGAACCCGGATGATCTCCAAGAGATGGAGGTTGCTCCTGGGAAGAAGCTGAAGCTTTCCAAGGTGATCGAGGGCCAGCAGTTGGAAGACTTTCGAGAACTTCTGACAGAGTTCCAGGATGTCTTCGCGTGGACCATAGAAGACATGAAGGGCATACCTCGAGAATTGGGAGAGCATCGCATCGACTTGCTAGAAGGCGTTGTTCCTGCACGGCAGAGGCAGTACCGGCTCAACCCCAAGTACTCGCTTCTGGTGAAGGACCAGATTGACCAATACTTGAAGGCAGGAGTCATCTTCCCAATACTTAGCAGTGAATGGGTAGCTCCCATTGTCATCGTGCCGAAGAAGCAGACAGGGAAGATCCGAGTGTGTTAGGACTTCCGGAAGCTGAACTTGGCCACGAAAAAGGATCATCACCCTTTACCATTCACTGACTCTGTGTTAGACCAGGTAGCAGGACATGAGTTCTACAGCTTCCTAGATGGGTATTCTGGGTACAACCAAGTTTCAATCAGAGAAGAAGACAAGTCGAAAATCACTTTCACTACTGATTGGGGCACGTACGCGTATAATCAAATGCCGTTTGGTTTATGCAACGCACCAGCCACGTTCCAGAGGTTGATGATTACAATCTTCAAGGAGTATCTTTGCACCTTTATGGAGATTTTCTTGGATGATTTCTGTGTGTTTGGATCGAGAGAAGACCACTTGATATTTCTGAGGAAGTGTTTTTTGAAGTGTAGAGAACATCGTTTGGAACTTCACCCTGAGAAATGCTTCTTTGGTATGTCAGAGGGGATCTTGCTAGGACATAGGATTTCCAGAAGAGGTATAGAAGTCGACTGTGCTAAGGTGGAAGTCATCATGAAACTCCACCCACCTGCTAACCTGACACAGTTGAGAAGCTTCCTTGGCAACGTAGGATACTACAGGAGGTTTATTGACAGGTACGCAGAGGTAGCAGGAAGACTCACTAAGTTGCTGAAGAAAGACGAATCATACATTTGGTCTTCTGAGCAGCAGGAAGCATTCGAAGAAATGAAGAGGCTTCTGTCGGAATCTCCTGTCCTACGGCCGCCTGATTGAGAAAGGGTCTTCCACATTTATGTGGATGTTTCTGCTTTTGCCATCGGGGTGGTGTTGAGTCAGAAAGATGAGAAGAAGAAGGATTACCCCATCTACTACGCGGGAAGACAACTCAGTGATGCAGAGAAGAAGTACTCGACAACCGAAAGGGAGTGTCTTGGCATGATTTACTCCTGTAGGAAGTTTAGACACTATCTTCTGGCAAACCCGTTTGTCTTCTATGTAGATCACTTCTCTTTGAAACATCTTGTAAAGAAAGCAGATTTGTCTGGCAGGATAGCTAGGTGGATTCTCCTACTCCAGGAATTTACTTACACAGTTGAGTACAGGCCCGGAAGACAGCATGTTAATGCTGACTACCTATCCAGGTTGGAGACAGAACGACGAGAAGATGAAGTGGAAGACGAGTTTCCTGACGAGAAGTTGTTTTCAGTTTTCGCAGAGACACTTTCATCTGAGGGGGGGCGTACCGCCTGCTTCCCAGAAGACGAGACTAGATCTTATGATCCAGTCTTTGCGACTTCCACAGAAGAGTCGACCTTCAAGGACTTGAGGAAGTTCTTGGAAGACCAACAGTATCCCGAGGGATTGGATGCGGAGCAGAAGGCTGTCTTCTTACACAAGGCAGGACCTTACGCCATCTTCCAAGGTATCCTGTTCAGGAAAGGACATGACGAGAAGCTGAGGAGATGCTTCGGACGTGCACAGAAGTGCTGAAACGCTGATGTTTGCGAGAACGCAAACATGTGAGGGTGGGCGTATGTGGTGCCCACAAATTGCAGTATTCACGAATTTTTGAAATTTTTGAGATTAATGACTTGTTTATATAACTGAAGAAGCGTTGTTACTTAAGGTTACGTCTTCCTTAACAGGAAGATGATCTTAAGAGCTGTTTGTAATAAGAAGTTGACTTCTTCAGAAGACGACCGTCTTCGGAAGACCGTCTTCTCAGTTGCGTCTTCAGAAGATAGGAAGACGACGAAAGATGGAAAGACGGCGGAAGACACCTGTCTTCCGGAAGACAGCGATCACGAAGGCCTGACCACGAGTTTTCGGGTAAACAAGTAGGTGTACCTACTGGAGCGCACCGAATAGGTAGGTAGGTCAGGAAGACACCAAGGACGAGAACCCCTAATCTGCGGGGAAGATGCGTGAGGAAGCACATTAGCCACCTTCCAACTTCCCGCAGCACAGTGCGCCTGAAGAAGATCGATTGAGAGAGTGAACTTCGAGCTAGCATTGAGAGAGGAATCGAGTAAGACATCGAGGTAGTAGAGAGTACGTTGGCAGCTAGGCGAAGGGTGAAATCAGATTGCGGGAGCACAAACAGCAGAAAGAGCGAAGGCATTTCTGTGGAGCTTCCGAGAAGTTGACAGTGAAGAGTGGCGAGTAGAAGCAGAGGTGGAATCGAGGTGTGGACCGAAATTGACAGCAGGCGCATTCGAGAGGAGTCGCATTGGAAGCTAGGACAAGAGCCAGAAGCGCGCGGAGGTCGAAGGCAACTCGGGAGCCGAAGAAGACTGTAGAGGTTCTTTCCCCTGTTCTTTCCCCTTCCCACTTCTTCTCGCCATTGTCTGGTACTCCCCGCGCTTCCTTGATTGTGTGCAGGCAGCCTGATCGATTACCCCACCCCCCATCTTTCCTATTGAGATATTGGACACGGAAGCGCTGCCCAATTTCTGTCAAGATATCTCCTTGCTTCTTCCCGAGCTCAATTCGAGCTTCCCTACCCCTAGTCTTCAAATTTGCGAACCCAACTATCAATTTCTCTACCCTACTACCTCTCTACCCCCAAAACTTGAAATAGAAGACGATTCGGAAGATGGGAACATCCTCGGAAGACATCTTCGGAAGACTGTCTTCGGAAGTCGACTGAACACAATTTGTATCAAGAGTGGATTTGCTTTGCTTTTGTGTTTAGAGAGACTTGATACGAAGCCTGAGTGGTGTGGTGAGTTGTTGTGTTATTTCGAGAAGTTGGAACTCGGGAACTAGGCCTGTGCCTCCCGGTCTTCCACGCTTCTCAACTCCACATCTTCCTAGAGAGACTAGAAGACTGAAAGGCTGGCAAAATGAGCGAGAAGACGTGAGGGTCCATTTCGGGTCTCTTCTGTCCGACCCATAGCAGCCGTTCCTTCTTTTTCCCGAACTTAGAAGAGAGTTGTGAGAAGTATTGCTGGCAGAATCCGGAGAGAATGGTCGAGGGTCATGTCTTCCCATCATGCAGCAAACTTCTTCTGAGTGCGTATGAGAGGTGAGAAGTCAGAAGAACAGAGTGCACATGTTTTGAGTCTGTTGTGAGGATAGATTGCGCGTAGGAAGAAGAAGACAGGTGAGACCAGTGAAGGGAAGTCTGACTTCGGGAGGTCCTCCGAGAACGACATTGAATCGGAAGCTGTCCCAAGTGTCTTCCCAGAGGCCACTGTCACCGCAGGAGCCCGCAACCATCTTCTGAACCTTTCTCATACTCTACTTCTCGCATATCTTGTATCTTCTGATAGGAAGTAGGATGTAATGCAAGGTGGGTTGTCTTCTTGGTAATCCATGCGAGGCCTTGCTTAGATAGGATTGTTTAGATATAGCTCGGAAGACGAGAGCTATTTAGGAAGCACTGTTAGAATCCCGGAAGACGGAGTAGCTGTCTTCTGGAAGACTAGTTTCGTCTTCTGAGAGTGGAAGCTAGACTGTGAGCACTCGGGATGAACTGAGCCTTCAGCTCATAGTAGGTGCTTGTGGTTTAGTGCAGCAGATCTTCTAGGTATGTCGATGCATCCACGAGGCCTGGTGTTACCAGTGACAGAATTGACCGAGGCCACTCCTTTCCTCAAGGAGTCGGGTCTCGACTTCTTCCTGTGGGACTGGAACCTCGCAGATCAAGGGCTTCTGGAGGAGGTATGGACCGCGTTACCACCGCGTAACCGTTGTCGTGTTGTGAGACGTCCCACATGTGAATTCAGTGTAGAACGGGTGTTGTGTTTTCTTTTGTGTTCGGTGAACCTTTTGTGTAGTGCGCATGAGAGAGTATTAGGTGTCACGTTCACAGAGATCTGGATGTGAGATCGCACGATAACGAGATGTGCCGACTCAATGATCCGTGAACGTTCGCGTGAATGGCTCTTGTTGTCAACATAGGTATAAGATAGTGGGCTGGAGGTTTGTGAGGCATTCTTCTTTGGGGTAGTTTTCATGAGTGTGTCTTAGTGTCTTACGTGATAAGAAGGAGCGGCAAGTGTTGTATTCATGGATGGAGGATTGAATCGAGTTCCAAATCTGCCATTTCCGAACCCGTTCCATATCAAGCTTCACTTGATCCACCGCGATCACTTTCGACAGTGGTTCGTCGCCCACTTTGGAGAAGAGTTCATGGGGAGGATGATGGACTCGCCTACTCCGGTGATCTTACCAATCGTCACGTATGGAGAAGATTGGGACTTGACAGTGTACATCTTACTTTGAGGAGGGCCAATGGACTTGAATTATCCAGCCAACATCCCTTTCAACGTCTGGGTGGATGGTCGGTGTCACTGTCGGCGGAAGATCAATCATCGTGCGTGGATCGCAAGGAACTTTGGGGAGGAGTACTGTAATCAAGTGATGGCTTCTCCATTTCCTTTTGTAGTACCTTTCATTGTAAATCGGTTCCAGGTCGTCATCTTGACCTTGTACTGAATCTTAAGTGTTAAGTAAGATCTCTATAGTTTGACGAGGGTAATTAACTAAGGTTGGGACCAATGCCTTGAAGGCATGAGAGGGTAGCTAGGTCATAGTTGTACTAGGGTACCAAGTAAAGGACAAAAGAGGTTTCCAGATCTGTTTCTTATTGGTCTATTTTCGACCAATCAACGCCATTCCAGATCTGCAGACGGCTTTAGGGTTTTGGAGGTCTTCCCGAGGGTCATTTGAGGAGTGAGTGGTCTTGTTGGAAAGCTCTCGAGACGGGCTACACTCTAGAAACAAAGATCAGGCGATTTGGAATTCTGAGGAGAGAGTGATGGACGTTGAAAGTTAGGGGGGTCAAATCGGTACCCCGAGCCACGTTTTGGAGTGATCCGGGAGTTTGAGAGGTGATCTTTAGGAGCTGTCAAGGGGATCGAGTAGTTCACTCCGTGCTGGTTGTATTGATGTAAAACAATCCTACATTTGGGTTGGATTTGCTCCTGAAATGATCAATTGAAGTTGGCTGTTACAGTTGAGAGGTATGAGAAAATCCGCTTTCTTTGGATTTAAAGCTTGAGTTGCTCCGTGCACATGGGATTGGATCTCTGAGTGAAACTTTCCAGGATGAGAGTGTGCCCTATCAGCTAGTCACATGTGAAATTTCAGTTCAATTGGATAAGAGAATGTGTGGAGATCTAGGATTTTGGCCATCGAGATCTGTAAAGCTCAGAAGTTAGCACAGGCGGGTGGCTTGATTCATCGCGAACAGTTGGGGGTCAGATCTGAGACTGAAATTTCATACAGTAGTAGAGAAGGGTCAGAGGGGATGTCCTGTGGAGTTTGAGCCTGATTGGATAATCGAGGTGAAGGCACGAGAGTGTCAAAGTTCAGTTTGCAGCGAGGCGAGAAAGACGTAGAGAGATTTTGCTGAAATCTCTTGGTTGGAGTTGAACAAAAACGACTTGAAGATGGGAGGTGTGCTTCTTGGAGGTGTCGTGTGGATGACAAGGAGGCTGTATTGTGAGATTGGTACGGCGATCACGCTCAGTGGAGGTGCCACGTCTTGCTGAAGCTGAGGTACCGTTATCCTCGGTATCACGCCCCGAGTTTCTAGCTGTTTTGCTGCCGATATGTCTTGTATCGTTGGGAAGCTTGTGTAGTAGGCGGTCCTTGCTGTGGACATCTTCCTGAGCAAACTCGTATCAGCGAACAATAGAAGGTCAGAGGCTACAATTAGGTAGTTTGTCGAGAAGAAGTAGTGAAGCGGATGTGGATGAGAGATTGTATGAAGAGTGCTTGGGATCTAAAGCAGACACGTACCGTGTATGAGCCTTGCCTTTATCTAGAGTGGAATCGAGCTCCGAGTCATTTGTGTGATGCACATGTGCTACACTTGGGTCAAGTTAGCTCGCTAGTAACCTACAAAAAACACTTGATAGATTAGATATTGAGAGCATAAGTTTTCATCGGTTAGGTCATAGATCCAGTTGTATCTCTCTACAGCCAGATACCCCGTGTATTCCCAGACCATATTTCACGCCCTACGACAGTTGGTGAACTCGACGTGAAACGCCTAGGGTTGAGAGATACGTTTTTTCCAATCATGGACGTTGAGAGCCTATCTCAATTCATAGATGAGGCTTCTACGTCTGGAGAGGTCCCGAGGGTGAACCCACTGAAAAGATCTGACATGCGATTGCTTGAGGCATTCGCATTGATCATGCAACAACAACAAGCCGCTGAACGAAAAGAGGCAATGGCTACTAGAGCTTTGCAGTCTGTTGTGGGTTTGTTGGATCAGTTTGATGGAAAGAACATCTCCAAGTACCTTAAGTACTATTCTAGGGAGATGGAGTTGAGTAAAGTGCCGGAGAGAGAGATGGTCAACACATTTGAGCTTGCTGTCGTACCAGAGATACGAGAGCATGTGAAGGAGATCATTCACTCTCATGGCGCTACATGGGAAGAGTTTACTTTTCAATTAAAAGAAGAATATTCTCTAGAAGATGCAGATCGAGTGACTAAGAAGTCATTCATGGAGTGGGTAAACAAACCCAATAAAGGGCTTGTTGCTACAGAGCTATTTAGGGAGTTCGAGAGACAGTTCCTTCAGTTGTCTCGGATGGAGAAGCTCACATTGGAGAACGACAAAGTGGAGCTATTTCTGCAAGCAGCTAACAATGAGCTACAGAGGGAGTTGGAACTACTTCTGGAAGACAGGATGGAAGATACTGGACTCACGGCTGATTGGAGGAAGGTTTCTGAAGCAGTGGGTGTACTTGCGAAGCGGGAGTATCAAAGAGGGAAGGTGGTGGTAAGGCAAGAAGTGAGACCACCGCCAATCGTACTACCCCGTAGGCAACCAACAATGCCTAATGTACAAGCGCCTACGGTACAAGTACCTCCTATTTCATTTCCTGCTGTTCCTGTCCCTATGGTTGCACCTCAAAAAGATGCAATAGAGGAATTGGTAAAAGGGATGAGAGACTTGCAGATTAAGCTAGCAAGGCTAGAGGAGAAAGGAGGAGTACTTGAGGGCAAAACCGCTCCAAAGCAAGGGTATGTGCAGAGATGTATGTGGTGCGATAGCACTGAACATCACCGGAAGGAGTGCGGAGACTTTGCTGACATCCTACGGCAAGGAGTGATCTACTGGAAGGAGGGGAAGGTTGCCTTGAAGGAGACAGGTGAGATCCTCAAAACCAACTTTGGAAGAGGAGGGATGAGGCAAGTTTTAGAAGATTATCTTTCACAACATGCTGAGGTATCAGTAAAAGCCGCTACCTATGGGGTTGAGGTAGTGAAAGATAGAGATAGTACTTCTGAAGAGGAAGTAAAGGCGAGTGAAATATGGAGTCATGCTGTGACCACAATGGAGAAAGGAAAAGCAACAAGGGGTGAGTTACTCAAGGTGGCCACGACAATCAGAGGTGCTACTGGATGGAGTGATCCAGTAGATACAATGTCTGTACACGCCTACTTGGCAAAGAGTCAACATGAGGCTCTCATGGAGGAGAAGCGTAGGAGGGATGATGCTGGTCCTAGTGAGGAGAGAAGTACTCCTAAGAGGCAGTTACGAGGTGAGAAACCTAAGCTATATACAACGCCGGTGCGAGAAGAGACTATGGAGGAAGTTCCACCATCTACTACAGAGAGGTTAGAAAGGAGTAAGAAAGGTAAGCCTGCTACCTACAAGCTGCAGTCGGATATTGAAGCTGCTACAGATTTGAAGGGGGTGTTAGAAGAGAGAGTGCTCAACGCAAAGATTGAGTTTACTTTACGAGAGATCCTTGGAATAGCAAAGAAGGAGTTCCATGATGTCATTATTGACACCATCAAGAGGAAGAGGCAGTTGACAGGAGAGACTGCTATGACACACGCTCTAGATACGAGAATAACGAAGGAGGAGGAGCAAGAGTTAGCTAAATATTGCACCAGTCATAAGGTTCGATTTGCTGTCGATGAAGATGAGGGAGATGATAGGGTTCCCAGTTATTATACTAGGGGACATTGGGCTAGAGGTACTACGGAGACCTTGGTGAAGATAGGAGATTTGGTAGATCCGGTGGTTGCTCTCATTGACCATGGATCTGAGATTAACATCGTATCCAAAGATGTCTATAAGCGAGGGAAGTGGCCCATTGACACAGAGCATGGTTGGATGATCCGGGCAGCGAACAACACACGGGGAGAACTCTACGGTGCTTGTCCGGATGTAAGGGTAAAGATTGGAGATGTAGTCATAGAGCAAAACTTTTTTGTTCAAGACACTACTTCGTATCCGGTAATTCTTAGACAGCCATACATTACGGCTGTAAGGATGGAGACCAAGGTGCTGGATGATGGGTCTGCATATGCTAGGATCAGAAATCAAGACGGTAAGAGAGCAGTGCAGTTTCTAACTGTACCGCCTAACCATGAGCGCAATCGGGAGAACTTGCGGAGTGGTTCTCTTCCTAAAGTCACTGAAGAGTTTAAGGATTTTCGCATAGGGTCACCATAGAGCAAGGGTATGGTGATACCGATACACAGAAGGAGGTACTCTCGCCAGCGAAGGGAAGTGCCTTTTGTACAGGAGTTGTGGGATTTTCTGAGGGTGGATTTGCTTTATATACGCAGCTTGTTGATCTACAGAAGTGGGAGCGGAAGGCTGTGGAAAGAGTTGAGAAAGATCTAAAAAGAGTGTGTGTACTTGACAAGGAGGATAGAATAGCCGGTGTTTACAAGGAGATGGGATTAGAGGATCCTTTGGAGGAGCTTAAGAAGATTGAGAAAAAGAGTGAAGATCAACTGGTGGAAATAAATTCTAGAGAGCTCTACTCGATCATAGAGTCATTCCAGAAACCAGAAGTCAGGGTTGAAACCAAGTACAAAACGGTGGATAGAAAGGTTAAGCCTGTAGCTCAACCTTTACCTGATGACTCCAACAACCAAGTTCAGCAAGCTTCGAAGGAGAAGAGCTTAAGGGATCCTCGCCAAGTGGGTCACAAGTTTACTGCAGCTACGCTCAAGGAGTTGAAGGTAGGATTCGCAGATTTTCTCTTTCCTATTGAAGAGCGAGAGTTCAAAGAGATGTTGAGTAAGCATGGGAAGGCTTTTTCTTTTGAAGCTTCGGAGATAGGATGCGTGGATCCGAGCGTAGTAGCTCCAATGATTATCTTTACAGTGCCGCATGCACCTTGGGACTTGAGGCCAATCCCTGTACCTAGGGCTCATCTACCTAAGCTTATGGAGCTTCTAAAGGAGAAAATGCAGATGAAGATTCTCGAACCTTCATTTGCACCGTATTCCAGTCGTTGGTTTACAGTTCCGAAAAAGAGTGGAGCGTTACGCTTCATTCAAGATATGCAGCCAGTAAACCAAGTGACTATCAGGAATACAGGGATAGGACCGATTGTAGGAGAGTTTGCTGAAGCATTTGCTGGAAGAGCGATCTATTCTGTGGGAGATCTCTACTCCGGATACGATCAATTTCAACTTGCCGAAAGAAGTAGGGATGTCACCACTATGAGGACTCCGTTGGGACTGGTAAGGATGTGCACATTACCACAAGGGGCTACTAACTCAGTGGCGCACATGATGAATGGGATGAATAAAATCTTACGAGATTTTATTCCGGAGAAGACAATGCCGTTCTTGGATGACATTCCAATCAAGGGTTGTCCAGAGGAGGAGAAGGATGAAGCGACAGATCAGAGGGGGTGCCGTAAGTTTGTTGTTGATCACATTGCAGATGTTGATAAGATATTATCACGTCTTGAGGAAGTCCACTTGACGTTATCAGGAGCTAAGTCCTCGTTTGGAGTGCGAGAGGTTGTGATTGTGGGACATTTGTGTGGATGGTTTGGTCGTAGGCCTGATCCGAGTAAGGTAGATGCCATCCAACGGATGAAGGATACATGTAGTTCGCAAACTGAAGTACGGAGGTTCTTAGGGGCTTGTGTATTCTATCATGTTTGGATTCCTCACTTTGCACATGTTGCTGATCCTTTATACGGCTTGCTTCGGAAAGGCAAGAAGTTTAAGTGGGACGAGAAGCACTCAGAGGCAGTTCGAAGGCTAAAAGAACTGTTGTCTTCCCCGCTTGTACTTCGTAGAGTCAGCTATGAAGGGGGTAAACCTGTAGTTCTGACTGTTGATAGTAGTCCTATAGCAATTGGATGGGCTGTGGGGCAAGATGATGAAGAAGGGAACAGGTTTGCTGTGCGGTTCGGCGCAAAGGTGTTGAGTGAGCGACAAAGGAAGTACCCACAGGTGAAGCGAGAACTATGGGGGGTGGTTACAGCTATGAAGGCTGAGAAAGATTACCTGATTGGAGCATCGGTGGTTGTGGAGACTGATTGTTTGCCATTGTTGGGAATGATTACGAATTGTAACACTCCTGATATTGCTATGCTAAGGTGGGTAGCGTACATCAAATCATTGAATCCTGAATTCAAGCACATAGCTGGTAAGGATAACCCAGTAGCAGATATGTTGTCTCGAGCAAGGTATGAAGGAGAGGAAGATATGATCGAGGACACAGAGGATGTTGGCACTACCGTCTTTTCTAGAGCGCAAAAGGGAGAAGCAGTGTATCCAAAACCATTCGAAGAGGAGTTGTACGAAGGTGAATGGATAGATATTGGGCGTTATCTTAGCACGTTGCTGAAGCACCATGAGTGGAGTGATATACACTTCAAACAGGTCAGGAAGAAGGCATACAACTACCTATTACAAGGTGGTTATCTGTGGAAGCGATCTAAGCGAGATGTTGATTCACCACAAAGAGTTGTGTGTAAGAAGGAGATGCAGACGCAACTTATTCGAGAGTTCCATGACAGTTTATGGGCTGGACATCGAGGTATTTATGCGACCTTCACAAAGCTCAAGGAGAGGTACTGGTGGCGTAATATGTATAGAGATGTTGTGAGGTTTGTAGAATCGTGTCAGACTTGTCAGATGTACTCAGAGATCAGACATCGAGATGGTTTGCACCCTACGTATCCGCTTGCAATCCATTACAAATGGGTAGTAGATCTGGTTATCATGCCAGTGGGGATATGGCAAATGCGATATCTGGCTCTTGCACGAGAGGATCTATCCAATCAAGTGGAAGGACGAGCTTTACGTACAAAGTCCACTGAAGGAGTTTGCAGATTCTTGTTGGAGGACGTGATCTGTAGATACGGGTGTGTTGGGAAGATTACAGCAGATCGTGGAGAGCTGAATACTCTCGAAGCTAAGCAGTTCTTTGAGAGATGCGGGGTGAAACTAGCTCTTACTACGGCCTACAATCCAGAAGGGAATGCTAAGAGTGAGCGAGGTCATCCTCCTATTGTTAAAGCCATTGTGAAAGCTTGTAGAGGAAGGGTGAAGGAGTGGCCAAGGTTCTTACCTTTTGCTTTATGGGCTGATCGCTGCACACATAGTTCAATGACTGGGTACATGCCAGCAGAGCTAATGCAAGGGCAAAAACCTATCATGCCCATTGAGGAGCACATTCCTACTTGGAGCGTTCTACCCTGGGAGGATAATATGTCTAAGGAGGATCTTCTTGCGCTTCGGATTCGTCAACTGGAAAGAAGACCCGAGGACATAGAGATTGCAGTTGATAGGTTGAGAAAGGCTCGGTTGAAGAATAAGGGCAGGTTTGATGAGCGTCATCGGTTGCGGCCAAAGGAGATTAAGGAAGGCGATTGGGTGTTGGTGTATGATTGTAGCTTGGACAACCAACACAGTGTTCTCAGAAAATTCTCTAAGCGGTGGTTTGGACCATATGTGGTTCTTGTTGTACATGACAATGCTACATATTCACTTCGGGAGCTCGACTGATCAAAGCTCAAAGTTCCCATTGCAGGAAAGCGTGTGAAACTCTTCAAGAAGCGAGATGAAGAGATAAGCGTGGAAGAAGTCGGAGCGGAGTTTGATCTCTTGGACGACGACGAGGATGATTTGGTTCTTGAGGATGCTGATAACTATGACATCATTCAAGAAGACGAAGACGTGGTGTGATGCCGTCCACAACTTGTAAGTGTTTGTGGCGCATGCCGGAGGATGCGCAGGTTTAGAGGGGGGTGGATGTCGTGTTGTGAGACGTCCCACATGTGAATTCAGTGTAGAACGGGTGTTGTGTTTTCTTTTGTGTTCGGTGAACCTTTTGTGTAGTGCGCATGAGAGAGTATTAGGTGTCACGTTCACAGAGATCTGGATGTGAGATCGCACGATAACGAGATGTGCCGACTCAATGATCCGTGAACGTTCGCGTGAATGGCTCTTGTTGTCAACATAGGTATAAGATAGTGGGCTGGGGGTTTGTGAGGCATTCTTCTTTGGGGTAGTTTTCATGAGTGTGTCTTAGTGTCTTACGTGATAAGAAGGAGCGGCAAGTGTTGTATTCATGGATGGAGGATTGAATCGAGTTCCAAATCTGCCATTTCCGAACCCGTTCCATATCAAGCTTCACTTGATCCACCGCGATCACTTTCGACAGTGGTTCGTCGCCCACTTTGGAGAAGAGTTCATGGGGAGGATGATGGACTCGCCTACTCCGGTGATCTTACCAATCGTCACGTATGGAGAAGATTGGGACTTGACAGTGTACATCTTACTTTGAGGAGGGCCAATGGACTTGAATTATCCAGCCAACATCCCTTTCAACGTCTGGGTGGATGGTCGGTGTCACTGTCGGCGGAAGATCAATCATCGTGCGTGGATCGCAAGGAACTTTGGGGAGGAGTACTGTAATCAAGTGATGGCTTCTCCATTTCCTTTTGTAGTACCTTTCATTGTAAATCGGTTCCAGGTCGTCATCTTGACCTTGTACTGAATCTTAAGTGTTAAGTAAGATCTCTATAGTTTGACGAGGGTAATTAACTAAGGTTGGGACCAATGCCTTGAAGGCATGAGAGGGTAGCTAGGTCATAGTTGTACTAGGGTACCAAGTAAAGGACAAAAGAGGTTTCCAGATCTGTTTCTTATTGGTCTATTTTCGACCAATCAACGCCATTCCAGATCTGCAGACGGCTTTAGGGTTTTGGAGGTCTTCCCGAGGGTCATTTGAGGAGTGAGTGGTCTTGTTGGAAAGCTCTCGAGACGGGCTACACTCTAGAAACAAAGATCAGGCGATTTGGAATTCTGAGGAGAGAGTGATGGACGTTGAAAGTTAGGGGGGTCAAATCGGTACCCCGAGCCACGTTTTGGAGTGATCCGGGAGTTTGAGAGGTGATCTTTAGGAGCTGTCAAGGGGATCGAGTAGTTCACTCCGTGCTGGTTGTATTGATGTAAAAAAATCCTACATTTGGGTTGGATTTGCTCCTGAAATGATCAATTGAAGTTGGCTGTTACAGTTGAGAGGTATGAGAAAATCCGCTTTCTTTGGATTTAAAGCTTGAGTTGCTCCGTGCACATGGGATTGGATCTCTGAGTGAAACTTTCCAGGATGAGAGTGTGCCCTATCAGCTAGTCACATGTGAAATTTCAGTTCAATTGGATAAGAGAATGTGTGGAGATCTAGGATTTTGGCCATCGAGATCTGTAAAGCTCAGAAGTTAGCACAGGCGGGTGGCTTGATTCATCGCGAACAGTTGGGGGTCAGATCTGAGACTGAAATTTCATACAGTAGTAGAGAAGGGTCAGAGGGGATGTCCTGTGGAGTTTGAGCCTGATTGGATAATCGAGGTGAAGGCACGAGAGTGTCAAAGTTCAGTTTGCAGCGAGGCGAGAAAGACGTAGAGAGATTTTGCTGAAATCTCTTGGTTGGAGTTGAACAAAAACGACTTGAAGATGGGAGGTGTGCTTCTTGGAGGTGTCGTGTGGATGACAAGGAGGCTGTATTGTGAGATTGGTACGGCGATCACGCTCAGTGGAGGTGCCACGTCTTGCTGAAGCTGAGGTACCGTTATCCTCGGTATCACGCCCCGAGTTTCTAGCTGTTTTGCTGCCGATATGTCTTGTATCGTTGGGAAGCTTGTGTAGTAGGCGGTCCTTGCTGTGGACATCTTCCTGAGCAAACTCGTATCAGCGAACAATAGAAGGTCAGAGGCTACAATTAGGTAGTTTGTCGAGAAGAAGTAGTGAAGCGGATGTGGATGAGAGATTGTATGAAGAGTGCTTGGGATCTAAAGCAGACACGTACCGTGTATGAGCCTTGCCTTTATCTAGAGTGGAATCGAGCTCCGAGTCATTTGTGTGATGCACATGTGCTACACTTGGGTCAAGTTAGCTCGCTAGTAACCTACAAAAAACACTTGATAGATTAGATATTGAGAGCATAAGTTTTCATCGGTTAGGTCATAGATCCAGTTGTATCTCTCTACAGCCAGATACCCCGTGTATTCCCAGACCATATTTCACGCCCTACGACACCGTGTACCTGCGAAGGCAGGAGTTGCTCGGGGAAGACCATCTTCCTGGACAGAAGACTGGTGGCGTAAGGCGTTTCACAGGCCTGAGACCGAGAACCGAGGATATTGGTACGAGAAGAAGATCTTGCCTAGGATTGTGAGTTCATGGCATGTACCTGGGAGTACCACCTGCCTTTTCGTGGAAGACAGGCAGGGGAGGAACGGTTGGAAGATAGAGTCTTACCGGGAGCCGAAGAAGCGACTTCTGGCGAAGTTGTTTCTGCATCTTTTCCCCAAGGGAAAAGCGCAGAAGACGAGGTACTTAAGAGATCAGGACGTGGAGTTCCTGGAATCAGTGTGGGATGACAGAGTGCCAATCTACTGGGGCGCGTACATCCACAACTATGTACAGACGGAGCTAGCATACTTGGGTACCCCGGCGGGAGGACATCTGGCGCCCTTCTTCTGCTACTTGTATGTAGCCATGGGGGATCTTAGGGAAGATCAGCTGGCAATGTATGGGCCAACGGAGCGACAGGAGGTGAAGGAGGAGACCTCAGAAGACGATGACCGAGAGGCAGCAGCAACGCCCCCTCCCACTCTGATGCCACAGTTGAGGCCCGGCTCTCACCAGAAGACGCTTCTGGTGAGAGAAGACGAGTCTAGTGGGTCGGAAGACGCCACGCCAGTGAGGAAGATGGGTCACAGAAGTGTACCGAGGACACCCATCTCCCTCATCCATTCAGGATCGGAGTCGGACTCGGAGGAAGACTTGCTGAGTACCCGATCGGAGCAGAAGACAGCTTCTGTAACCCCTAGGAGTCTTCCGAAGACTCCAGAAGACGAAGGATGGATGGGCACTCCTACTGCGATGCGAGGAAGCGCCAAGAGGAGAGCCGCTCCTGCCACGAGGAGTCTTCCACCCCGGAAGATGAGAAGAGTAGCTTCTTCTCGTGCGCAGAAGATGAAGGCCGTAGTGGTGGAAGAGGCTCCCTTGTCTCTGGAAGACGAAGTCGACACCATCGAGCGAGTGGTGGGGATGAACTTGTCTTCTGCAGGAAGACGACTGGAGGAGTTCAGTGCCTACTTCCAGAAGGAGATCCAGCCCGCTATGGAGTTGCTGAAAAGAAGAGCGAGGGCACAGGAGAAGCCTCTACAGCCTGGATTCGGCCTGCGCACCTTGCTGCGACAGGAAGACAGCCAGCAGAAGACGGAGTCTCTGGAAGCTAGTCTCCGCACTACGGAGAAGCTTGCAGCCAGGTACAAGGCGGAAGCAGCCGCTTCTGCCAAGGAGTCGATACAACTTCGGAAGAGCAACCAGGAGTTGCAGACGCGAGTACAGCAGCGTGATCAGGAAGTTCTCCGAGTACGGGAGAAGATCACTACCATCGCAGAAGAGCAGACCACTTGGAAGATGCAGCAAGAAGCCGCAGAAGCGCGAGCTGCAACATAGAAGACGCAGAGGGAAGCAGCGGAGGCCCGTGCGCAGAAGATGCTAGCTCAGTCGGTAGAAGCGCTTCGGAAGAAGTTCAACTTCACCGCGGGTAAGAAGTTACTTACCTTAGCTAGGGAATGGGACAGCGAGTCCAAGACGAGGTTGGTGGAATGCAGAGATAGCATGTTCAGGTACCTGGATAGACAGATAGAAGGAGTGAAGACACTTTATGGTCTTCCCTCACTTCCGACACCTGCAACCGCATCTTCCCAAGCCCCAGCACCCTCGACTGGATCCGGAATGGAGAAGGAGGAGTTCAATCTCGCTGTACACTTGGTGGTGACAGCGTTGGAAGACGAGAAGACTCCAGAAGACGCCCCGGAAGACAGGAAGACGAGCCTGTCGTGCGCATACACATCGCTACACAACATACATCGCTGTCAGAGGTACACCACACATACACATAACACATGGACGATGTCATACACATACACAAGTGTACCACAATCGCCCCCCTAACTGGCGGTTAGGTCCCTCTAACTCCAGATAGCTCCATATCTCAACTACGTGATACACACCTTCATGGGTGCAAGGATCAGGAGGCCGGGTGCTACATCGCCCCATCGTTAGTCGCCTGTCTGCAATCCATATCACGCAAAGATCTAATCGACTATCTCCGCTATATACATCGAGGACAAACCCACCGTCCAGTAGGAACGACACTGAGAGGTGGAGTCAAACATGACATATGCCAACCTCTCGAACAACCATCACACACCAACATACGGGCTGCTCCACCAGCAGACCCACACAACATACACCTCAAGCCCGCGCGTACAACTGCTAAGCTTGGGTCAACGGTACCATCAATGTTGGGAAGATGACATGGCGCGCAATTACGCACATGGTCCTTCCACACAACACCATCACGGCCCTCTAACATGAGTACTCCAGAAGGTAACACCTCTCGCACTCGTAAAATAGTGCGCCCTGCGGTCACGTCCAACGTCGTCGGTGCAGTCTGCTGTAGATAGATATAATCGCCAGGATGAAACCTGCGAATCGATGGCCGATAACCTCCTCCTCGGATAGTCGCATATCGCAACGTGTCTCTATGCTGAGCAATCGCTAGGTTCTCAAAAGCCATAGGCATAACTCTCCGAAATGTCTCTGCTCGTTGAGAACATGCTCTCACCCACATATCCGGGTCATCAAGGTTCAGCACCTCAGCAGAATCACGACGAATGGCCGAAGGTAGATCTGGATCTCGGCCATACAATAAGAAATACGGTGAGAAGGAAGCCAAAGACGCTTGTCGGCTAAAACGGTAGCCCATAGCCAACCATGGTAACTGCACATCCCAGTCTCCCAAGTGGCCCTTCTGCAAGCCATACTTGCGCAATCCTCTCTTCACCGTCTGAACTACCCTCTCCGCCAAACCATCCGCCTCAGGATGATCTCGAGATGTAGTCCGATGATCAATCAGCGCCTGATCACACAAGGCCTGAAACTCACCAAAGAACTCTGTACCTTGGTCTGTCAGCACTTCAGCTGGTGCTCCAAAACGACTCAGCACTCGATCTAAGAACGCATACGCTGTCCCTTCACTCGCCTTGTCTGGTAATGCCACCAACTCAATCCACTTGGAGAAGTGCTCCACCATCACCAACACATACCGGTGATGACGTACGGTCAACGGTAAGGATCCCGCAAAATCCAAACTCCAACGGTAACCCAACCCCATAATCGGTAAGGGGTGTAACTGTGGAGTAGGAGCATTAAACGATGCTCGTACTCGATCACAAACCACACATCGTGCGACAAACTGTTGCACATCGATGTGCATACCACGCCACCAATACTGTCCTTGGAGTAAGCTATGCGTACGCTTCACTCCAAAATGTCCCAACTCCTCATGGGCATGTCGTACTAACTGTGCCCTCTGGGATGGATGTGGCACTATCCGTACCCTCCCATCACCCCACACTCGAAGTACATGTCGTCCTTCTCGTCGAAATCTCTTCGCTCGTTGAAGGACACGATCTCGCTCCTTGGCACTTACTGTGCTTACTACCACACCAGTACGTAGATACTCCATCACGGTCACATCATCATGGATATCTCGCTGGTCTGAAACACCATCTCCACCTTCAGGATCTGGAGACTCATCATCTACTCTCTGACCAGAGAAAGATACGACTTGGCCCTCCATACTAGAGTTCATGGCCAACACACAAAGAAAGGCAGATGCATGCCACCCTGGCACTATCTCCTCATCAACCTCGTCATGCCATCGAGCCCCAGTCTGATCCTGCTGACTCGTGCACGGGTTGCGACTCAACCCATCGGCATCTAGGTTTGCAACTCCAGGTCTATGTACTACCTGGAAGTCATACTCCTGTAAGATCAGAGCCCATCGTGCAAGCTTCCCTGTAAGCTTATCGGACTCCATCAACCACTTGAGCGGCTGGTGATCAGTGATGAGAGTAAAGGGGTTCCCAAACAGATAACATCGAAAGTGTGCAACAGCCCACACTGCCGCCAAACACTCTCCCTCATACGAACTATACCTCGCCTCCGCTGAATTGTTGGAGCGACTGGCATACGCCACCACGAACTCCTTTTTCTCATCATCATGCTGAGTCAGCACTGCTCCAAGTCCCAACATACTCCAATCGGTGTGCAGTTGGAAAGGACGCCCTCTAACGGGTCTCCTCAAGATGGGAGCAGATGTCAACTTATCCTTGAGCTCTACAAAAGCTCGCTCCTGCTCATCTCCCCACTGCCACTCCTGGTCCACCTTCATCAGCTTGGTCAACGGCTTCGCAATTGCACTAAACCCTTTCACGTATCGACGATAGAAGTTCGCCAAACCAACAAATGCTCGAACTCGACTCACATCTGTGGGGCGTGGAATACGTGCAATAGCCTCAACCTTCGTCTGTTGAACACCCAATCCACCTGGATAGATGGTGTGGCCCAGATACTCTATCAACTCCTGGAAGAACTTACACTTCCCAGGGTGTAACTTCAACCCATGAGCTCTCAACCGCTCAAACACATCTCGTAAGTGTCTCTCGTGCTCCTCCACTGTAGCACTATAGACTAAGATGTCGTCAATATAACATCTGACAAAATCCAATCCTGCTAGGATTCTGTCCATCACCCTTTGGAACTCAGCAGGGGCGTTCTTCAACCCAAATGGTAAGAACCGCCACTGATACAAACAATCCTTGCCGTGAGAGTCAATTCCCCAAAATGCTGTCTTGGACTTATCTTCTTCTCTCACTGGCAACTGATGATACCCTGCTCGAAGATCCAAAGTACTGAAGACCTTCACATGCCCCACTGCACAAAGATCTCCTCAGGTGTCGGCATGGCATACTTATCGGACTTCGTCTGCCGATTGATAGGACGGTAGTCTCCACACATCCGCCTATCCGTGTAGTTGCCATACATATCCTTCTTGGCTGGCATAACTGTGGCAGATGCATACTCTCCATGCGACATCTCCACCAACCCAGCCTCCAACAAATCTTGAGTCCGACTCTGGATCAAGGCTCTCTCCATGTCACTGTACCTGTAAGGACGTCGAAAGATTGGCGTGTCATTAGCCAAGTCGATCCGTATACCAGGTCCCTTCAAGGTACCCAAATCCTTCATACTGAAGGCAAAACAATTCCTGTAGCTCTTCAGGAATCTTTGGACTCTTCGTCTCTCCTCTCTTATAAGCTTGGGTCCGATCTCCGGCTCCCAAGTATCCTCTGTCACCATGCTAGAGGTAGAAGACGAAGTCGTTGACTGCTATCTTGCAGCCTCTGGAGCAGTTTCCTTCTGCTCACCACCAACAACCTCCACCGCTACTGTGTGTAAAACTTCTGCAGTTCTAGCTGCAAACTCCACACTCTCTCCTATGACATCCCATGATGTCCAAGGATGACGAACTCCACGTGCCTCGCCCCCAGCCTTTGCCTCCACCGACCCGGTAGGCAAAGAGCTCAAGAGTGCTCGAGCAGTAACACCCGTCGATCGCATCCGACGCTGCTCAGCCAATCCAAGGCTAACAATCCATGTCAAGCAATTCAAGTCCATTGCTTGACCCAATACTTGACGACGTGAAGCCTCCGACACCGAAGCTACTGCCGTCGTACCCGTAGTGAAACCCATCGCTCGCTCTCTCTCATCGGCATTGGGCTCCACCAACTGCCGTAATTGAGCATCCCACACAAGCCCAGGTCCTCCATCTCTGTAAGCATGTGACGCTGGAAAGCTTACCAATGTGGGTAATGCTACCATGGGCCGTCCCACTAGGTTCACCACTGCCATGGGTGACCTATCGACGACTCTCACTACTTGAGATCGTCGTCCTGCATCCAAGATGCTATCAACCGTGAGGTGCGCTGGTCGTCTCACTCCATCGTGTGCGCGCTTAAGCACCTCTCTCGGTAACAAGTTCGTCCACCACAACCGTGGACGATGTGCACGAGATCCCACTCTCGCTGCATCCAACAACACTGCTGGTCCAACCCAAGACCGCACTTGGTGCACACTCGCCATCATCTGTGTACGAGCATCACCCAACAAAGGAACATTCTCCAAGATGTACGCTGGAGAATCCACCTGATGCATCTGGAGATGTCGTAAGATCCGTAACATCTCCCAGAACATCCTAGATCGCGGGTCATGTAAACCCTGACCTCTCCCTGCACGCGTGTGACCTTGACATGGCCATCCGGCTATCACCAAGTGAATGGTGCCCACAAACGTGAGATCCTGCGCCCCCAGCAGCAAAATATCCGACGGTAATGCTTGCTGGTATCCTCTAACAGCTGATATGGGCAACAACTCAGGATATCTCTGCACCAAACGTGCCACATGTCGCAATGAGATGCGTCTCGCAATCTCATCTCTCTCCACATACAAGTATCGCTGTACTTGTATACCTGCTTGCAATACCGCAGCCAAACCTGTGCTGATCCCTCCAAACAGCTCCAGCACACATACACCTTCCTCTGGATACTGCCACACAATGGGAGTCGTATCCAACGGTGATAAGGTCACAGGGCCAGTAGCAGGAACAACCCTTTGTTCCTCTACTGGTGGTACAAAAGCTTCACTCCAAGCCTGCTGCACCAACTGATCAGCATACTGCTGCAACTCTCCACTCGAACTCCAGAGTGGAACATCCAAGGCAGATGGTACTAACGTAGACATGCTAGGCATGTCCTCCACCTCCTCATAGATCGGAGTATCCTCCGCATGGGCATTGCCCTCCAACAACTCGCCCGGCCAAGTGATGACCGAACTGAACCCTGCAACAGATGCCATCGTCCCTGGTGTAGGCTCCGTCGTCCCAACTCTAGCACTGAACCGCACTGGTAAGCGGCTCACTCGTCCCTCACCGGACTGCCAACCTGGTCTGTAAGATGCTGTCTCTGCCCAATAGTCAATCACGAACCCCATAGGGTACAACACAGCACCTCCCACCAATACATCATAAGACTCTGCGGCTGTAACAATGGCCTTGGCCTTCACCATAGAGCCATCCGTAGGGTGATCTGGTCGAACTCTCACCGTCAACATCTCCCGTGTCATGTGTAGAGCCGTACCTCCTGATCCCCCTAGAGATGTCTGCAACTGGAATGGACATCTCTCTATCTCGGACTTCTTCAGACCCAAACCAATACACGCCGCCTTTCCCAACATCAACGGTTGGGCTCCAGAGTCTAACAAGACCTTCTGCGGTCGATACACTTTCCCAGAAGGTGCCACCAAACAGAAGATACCACTTCTGTTGTCCAGCAACACCACACCTGGTGCCAAACTAGCACGGTCAATCGCCGGCCTAGCTGGTAACTCATCTAATCTAGCAGCCGCCGCTTGCCAAGTACCACTGGTAGCTGTCCTGATCCTCGACTCCATGGACACGTCTACCGCCTCTCGCTGAACTACCTCAGCACTAGAGGTAACTACATCCTCGCTCTCACTGAGCGTGGCCGCCAACTGGAACACTGGAGCCAAGTTGACTCCCAATGCCTTCATATCCGTGGCTGAGAATAGTGGGGCTCGCAAAACTGCTGTAGCCGCCCCCAACATCGGGTTCGACGTCGCATCCACCGACGTCGAAGGTGGACTCACATCACACCCACTCCTGGATGTCGATGCCTCCAACTCTACTGCACCATCGGTAGGTCGTTTAGGAACCATAGATGTGGTCCTCAACGCCTCCGATAGCGTGAACGACTGAGGAAGCCTGGCTTGTCTACCAGCCTCCCCGCGTTGTGGATCCAACTCCACTGACGCACCTCGTGGCTCAGAGGCACGTACTGCACCTCTAGTCACTGCCGCAGATGCCTCAATCTGCGCCACACCAGCCATGAAGTCGAAGTCGCCTCCTTCTCCTCCATAAGACGTGGAAGCCTCTGTTCCACCTGATCTCCGCTGAGCCATAGCCATACTAGCTATCCTCTGTTCCAACTGCTCAATCCGAGCAGCCATACCTACTTCTGACGTCGTAGCAGGCGGTGGACCGACCGGTCCTCTCCCAGGTGCTGGACCTCTACCTCCAGCTCGACCACCACGGCCTCCCTGAGCTCCTCCGCCTCGTCCACGATCAGCCTTCCCTTGCCGCAACTCGGGATGGAGATCAAAACAACGGTCACTACTGTGACCAGGTCGTCCGCAATGCTCACATTGCCTAGGTACTGCTGGAGACGTCCCTGATGTCCCTGACGTCTCATAACCTCTCCTCTGTGGACAGTCCCTCTGCTGATGAGGACCATCACACGTCCAGCAAGGACCCGCTTGCTGCTGACTAGAGAAGGACGGCATGGGCTTCTGCCCACCAGATCCTCCTACACCTCCCTGCGATCGTGACTGCTCTGCACGATCCTTACCACCACCACCACGCTGTTGCGTAGCCTGTGATCCTCGAGAAGAGGTGGTCGCTCCATGTGGTGTCTCCTTGCTGAACCCAGCAACCACCACCCTCTCCTCCACCATGTTGAGCTCAATCCGCTCAGCCAGACTAAAGACAACCGCCAACGTCGGAGCGGTATCTCTAAGAAGAGTAGCATCTCTAACTCTCCTACGCAGCTCCCGGTCTAGTATCCCATACCAGAACTGGACTGCCTGTGCTTCCGTCACCCCTTGGGTAACGCTGATCAACCGCCTCATGCGAGTAAATGCCTCGCGTAGGCTCTCTCCAGTCTTCCGCTGGAACTCCTGCAGACTCCTCAACTTGTCGGTCCGCACACCCTGATAGTTCTTCCTCAAACATTGGAAGAACTGAACCACAGGGTTAAACCCTGGTGGTATCCCGCTCACACTACCACCTGCTCCACTACTTGTGGATGCACCGGTAGTAGGTACTCCGCCACCTGTGGCTGCACCACTGCTACTGGCACCCGAACTCGCAGGTGCTACGCCTCCCGAAACTGCGCCAGTAGTGATAGAAACGTAGTTGGGAGACCAATGTTGTCTCCACAACTCGATCTCAACACTGTAATCTCGCCTGAACTCATGATAATCGTCCATCGGCGGTCCCTCCAAGTGCTGGAACAAACCCTTCCACGCCATGAAGGGTGTAAACAGCTGTGGGTTCCGCATCTGCTGCAGATCGCACCAACTGTCGAACTCCTGGATGAAGTCATCCAGCTCAATGGTACCAACTGTACCCGAGTAACGTCGAGGCCCCTTCGTGGCCCCATAGATCTCGTCCATGTCCCACAACAACGATGTGGTGACACTAGACTCACCACCAGAAAACGCGCTGTCTGCGTCTGACTCGTCCTCTGGAACAACCGACGGTAATGGTGTAGGTAGTCGGTACCTCACCCCACTCCGTGTATACCCACTGTCGGAGAAGTCCCCACCAGAACCTCCCGAGAACTCCGTGATGAGAGAATCCCGCTAGCACACTCTCCAACCGGAAGTCGCAATCTCCGTCACCACCGTAACCACCACTTGCCTAACCCCGCTCCTACTGAGCTCACCTATCCCCTACTAGGACGGTCAAGGTAAGGGCAACCTGTACCTGCCATCACCACAGGCAGCCTCTCACGGTCTGTTGGTCGTCACTCCAACCGCACCGTGAGAGAGACAAAGGTAGTCTGACTGGTCCGCAACTCCAGCCTCACTACCGACAGCACACTGGAGTGAACTCACTCCGGAAATCAAGCGCCAACACAAGCAAACGCGGCGCACAAACAGGAAGCAGAATATGGAGGGGTTCCAACCACAAGAAGTCCAAACGATAACCCTCCACACTCAAACATTCACATAAAGAGAAATCCAGCCCCACCCGGACTGACGTCTCCTCGTCGGTGACCACATGCACAATATATGGTCACCAACTGTCGTAACTGACACTGGAGGTCACTTACTAGATGTCCACACCTCTAGTAGCTCCAAAAACATCCACGTGGTAGCTCTACTAGCTCACCCAAGACAACTGCCACTAACTGCCTACATACGCGTCTCTACGGTATAGACAAACACTACCACAACTATAGCTTGCCCCTAATACTATGGGGTCGCCCTACCACTCCTCTAGGAACGTGCGAGAAGGTCTCCTACTACCTTAAACAAGTCCATAAGTACTTGCACGCATCCCTGTAGGACACCAAGAGCTATTGGTCTAGTGGTAAAGCCAAAGCTAAGACTAAAAAGTCAGGAGTCCAGGTCCAGAAATAGTGTTGGGATGGGTGACCAGCTGGTTTTACCCTTCCCACACACTAGAACTTGGATACCTCTCTCACGCACGCCAGCAAGCTGGCTTGCGGCGGGCGCGGGCTCGGGCTCAGGCTCAGCTCCGCTCCGCCTCCGCTCTCACGCCTCCGCACTCACGCACCTCTGCTCCTCGAAGCCTCAAAACACAACAAAACTCCTAAACTCGAGTTTCCACAACAAATTGCACCAAAATCTGACGTAACTAGCCTTTTGGTACTTTCGGGTCACACGGCAGCGAACTTCGACATGCCATAACTTCTTCAATCCTCGACCAAACTCCACGAAACTTAGTGCGCTAGAACCGTCTCTCCAATGCGCTTCCAAAGAGCCCACTCCGGCCTGACATTGCCAAGTATTTCAGCTGCTACGCCCAAACGCGCAATCCGGCTCCAACAACACACTTCAAGAACATTCCGCAAAATTTCTGCAGCGCTTCCGCATGACAGAAATCTCCACTCGACCCCAACAACAGCAAATCGATCTGCGACAGCAATGTAGCCCGGCGTCCACACACCTCGATCACAGCTCCAAACAATCAACCACGAACAACAACGCCCGAAGATACCAGCGGACGATTTCCGATTTCAGATCTGCGAGCTCTTACTGAACTCCGCCTCGACCTGCACTCAGTTCTTTGAGTAATCTGAATACAGAGATTACCATCTCCAACACCACAACAAAGATTACTCACAAACGGTCAAGCCAAACCCACTCTAAACGCGAAGAGAATCCAGGTTACACTCAACTAGACTATCCACCATAGCTTGGAGCTTGAAGGCTCAACTCAAAGAACTAAGGCCTCCAAGCCCTACCTGCGAAGTTTACCCCTAGTGGGCTCTCTCCCCAACTCGCCCTAACGGCACTAACGGCCTTACCGGGATGCGCCACTTCGCACTCGGTCAACCTAGTCGAGGAATCTGAATACAGAGATTACCATCTCCAACACCACAACAAAGATTACTCACAAACGGTCAAGCCAAACCCACTCTAAACGCGAAGAGAATCCAGGTTACACTCAACTAGACTATCCACCATAGCCTGGAGCTTGAAGGCTCAACTCAAAGAACTAAGGCCTCCAAGCCCTACCTGCGAAGTTTACCCCTAGTGGGCTCTCTCCCCAACTCGCCCTAACGGCACTAACGGCCTTATCGGGATGCGCCACTTCGCACTCGGTCAACCTAGTCGAGGTCCCCAAACTGACGTGACAAGCCGTCTTCCCAGGTATTCTGCGTGGAGGAAGCGACTTCCCCGGACCCCTATGAGATCGCCATGGTCCCTAGTACTGCATCTGTGCCTCAGAAGACCGAAGACGCACCATTCGACTCGTCTTCCCAGAAGACCATTCCGTCTTCCGAAGTTGAAGCCGAGGAAGACGCAGCCGCAGAAATAGCAGGGCCAGCGAAGAGCGAGGAGAGGGAAGCTACCTCAGTGGTACCCGAGGTAAGTGCAGGGCTTCCCAGCCCATCAGAAGTCGAGGTAGTAGCTCCGGTAGGAGCAGATCATGTAGAGATTGCCACCGAGCAATCAGAGTAGTTAGTAAACTTAATCGACACTTCCAGATTTAGTAGGATTGGACATGCTATCTTAAGGGTGGCAGTTTTCCATGTAAAAATAGTTAGGACCCCATGTGGCAGCATAGGTAGCGTAGGAGTAATACAGTGGAGGGCTAATTGGGAAGAGGGACCGCATGCATGTGAGGTGACAACCTCTTGTCAGCGCCTCTCTCTCTCTCCTTGGTGGTCGCCTCCCAAGGCAGATGGTTAAGTAGGATAGCATGGTAGGAGAAAAGCTCTCTGAGAGCTCTGCCAGTTCTGTAGAATTCGGCAGTAACTGAACATACACACCGATTCTACAGGCAGGCAGGAGAGACACATTAGAGCAGGGACAGTCTAGGAACAAGGAACGGCATCCTCGTGCAGTCCTGTTAGCTAGACTGGTGTGTTGAGGAGTAGACGCAGGAAGTAGCGGGAGTGAGCTTCCCAATGCCATTGTGACTTCTTCTCGGGGAATAGATTGTGGATTTGAGTGCAGCAGCTTCGCTCATGTCTTCTGGGTGGTGGAATGTATTGAATTCGCTCCCAATTGTGCATGGGAAGTGTTCTTCTTGAGTGGCGATGACTGTCAGCCGTTGTGGAAGTGTAGCTTGACTCGTTCAGTAGAGCACTTGGGATCTACGTACGAATGGTCTTCTGGATAAGTGATCCCAGAAGACAGAGCAGTCAGAGCAGCGAAGTGAAGAAGAAAGAAGCCTTCTTCCCGCAACAGAAGACGACATCCTCGAGTAGAAGACGGTGCTACAGTACTCACGTTTGTTGTCTTCCTCCCCAAACTATTACAAGCAGGGATGGCTTGTTAGTCAGGATCCGGACTAGAAGCCTGTCGGAATCTTAATTGCCCTTTTTCATCCTGTTTTCTCTTGTTTGGATTTCTTCTTCTTCCCATCTTCCCTCATCTTCCCCATCTTCTTATCTTCTTCTAGTGAGCTTCCGATACTTCTATTGAGCTTCCGTGAAGGTGAATGTCGTTGTAGTGCTGCAGGAAGACAACTTCCGTAGGCAGAAGCCTGGGAAGGCTACAGGGGGCATACACCCTGTGATTGATCCACCCCGTTGGAATGTGAGTGTGAGAATAAGGTGTAACGACTGTTACTAGTCGACTTCTGCGAAGCCGGACAGCCTTCTGGAGGTGTGAGAAGACGAGCTAAACCCCCAGAAGACGAGAATCGCTTCGGGAAGACGGTATCGAGAAGACCGGAAGAAGCAACCTAGAAGCAGGAAGTTCGTCTTCCCGAGCTTCTCTGTGAATAGTTGTGTGATATTGTAATTGGTAGTTGTTTGTTTGGGTCCAGAGCACCATTTGGCATGTCTGGAAGACGTGTGCTTTTGTGTGGTTTTGTGAGAAGACGGGATTTCTAGGCAAAACCCGTGTGTTTGTGTGTTTGAACAGATCTTAGAACTTAGAGCAGCGTTACTTGTGCAAATCCTCTGTGGGAATGATATCTTGTATACTAAATGGACAAAAGGAGAAATCCTTCGTCACTACACTTCTTACATGGTCTAAGCTATCGCACCATATACAACGATGAACAAAGCCTTCCCTCATCTGAGGTCTCTGCATAGCAGGCTGTACATTCTGCTCCTTCTCTTCTAACCTAGTGAGCTTAAGCTTAAGCTCCTTCATATCCTTAATCAATTCATCAAACGGTGAGTCTTCCTCTCTAGCAATTACCAAAGTGGGCTTTGTAGGCAACTGCTTGACAAGAATTATCAGAGGTGCTGCTTCACTTACCACACCTTGTCCCTTCTTCTCTGTCTCTTGGTCAGCAAAGAGACAGCCTCTTCAACCCTCTCTCCTCACTCTTGTCTTCCAACAACAACTCAAGCTTCTCCTGAATAGTCACGTCCGCTGCTTGTAAGAAAAACTCTGTCTTCTCCACCTCTAGTGTAAGCTTCTCTGTCCTAGAAAGCTGAGCATACTGACGATCAAACTCCCTTAACAACTCATTTACAGACAAACCTTTGTTAGGCTTAACCACCCACTCCAAGAACGTTCTCTTGGTCACCCTCTCTGAATCTTCAGTGTAGTACTCCTCCTTCAAAGCACGCATAAAGCTCTCTCAACTTTGTCCTGTAAACTCTCCGCGATCCCATCGATCAACTATCTCTCCGATCTCTCAACCTCCACGATCGTCACCGATGAATCTGCAAATGTCGGGTCTGTCTCTCACTCAGGGGTCACCTCTGATGGCTTTGATGGAAGCACACCATGAATCTTGAAGGGAAAATTGCTAAGTTCACTCGTTCATACATCCACAAACTTATCAACTAAAAATCTCCTTAAACACATCAACTAAAATCCTCCATTCTAACGACGTCTCTCAAGTTTTCATATGCTAAAAATATCCCACACTCTCTATATTACTCAAGTTGTCATTACGACAATGTGAAAATAAGGATGAGGAGCTCTTCTCTACTCCTCTATTTATACATTCTAGGTTTTTACTTTGGTACTCTCCGGTAACTCAGCCGTAACTACTTTTACCGGTTTTTACTAAGATATTACTTAAGGTAAAAGCATTAATCACATGGGCTTTTTACCTTTTCACATGGGCTTATTCCTTCAAAGTCAACAACTTCTAGAAGGATTCTGGAATATTCTCAAGGAATCTCAAATTTCCACCCCCACTACACTAGGACCCACTAAAAAGAAAACATGTGGAATCTCTTCTTGTTTTTAATGCCCACAAAGTCCACAACTTTAATCCAACCACTAATATCAAGTCAAAAAGGAGATAAGAGATACTTTCCACCTCCTTTCTACCTTTTAGACAAGATGACAAGATAGTAGTGCTCACTCTTTAGGAAATATCTGAATTCTGTCAAAAGTACAGTTAAGTTTAACCATAACTAACTTTAGCTAGTCATGACTAACTTTATATCTCCTTAAAGTACTTGGGCAGCAAATAAACATTCTTAACACTTAGTTATAACTAAATATTTTACTAATAGACAAACTTCCTATGTGTAATATAGGTCGTTACATTTTACCCCCGGACTAAATTTTCGCTCCGTCCTCGGAGTGAAGAGAGAACTTTCGTCGATGAAACAACTTCAACTTGTCATGATTTACTCGATCGAATCTTCATCCTCCCAGCTCCTGAAAGTCATATGTGAAGTTGCTCCATATCTTATCTACAACAAAAGGACCAAAATATCTCGGAAGAAACTTCTTCCTAGCCCTCTTGAATCTGATAGCATCATACAACATTACCCAATCTCCGACTTGAAAAGGTTTTACCTCCCTCTTGCCCAACCGTTTGTCGTAACTCTTCTTTTGATACGCGTGAGCTCGTTCCATCCAGATCATTGCTACCGCTCGGGTCTCTTCCAACTCCATGAGTTGCTCCCTTCTTGATCTGACCACGTCTTCTCCTCTCGACCTCTTCAACTTTCGTTGAATAGTTTGAAAAGTATCCAATTCAAATTGGATGGGCAACTTGGATTCCACTCCATAAATCAGTCGAAACGAGGAGTACCCAGTAGAAGTCTTTGTGTCGTTCGATACTCCCATAAGATGACATGTAGTCTCTTATCCCAAGTATGTTTCGCAGTCTCAACACCAGCATCTTTGGCGAGCATCATACAAAGTGTAAGATTGGTCTTTTCCGCAAGACCATTAGCATTTGGTTTGTATGAGGTCGTTACTCGTGGCTTGATAGAAAAGTGTTGTAGTATAGCAGTAGTCATGCTCCTTACAAACTCTCCTCCTCTATCTGAGACCAACTCTAACGGACATCCAAATCTGGTGATGATCCTCTCCCATAGGAATCTACCGACTTCTGTTTCATTAGTCTCCCTCAAAGGTCTAGTCTCTACCCACTTGGTACAATAGTCAGTGGCGACTACAATGTATCTATTGCCTCGAGGTGTCTTATTAAGAGGACCTACAAAATCAATACCCCACTTCTCAACCGGCTCTAATACTGGAATTGATCTTAACGGAGGTGTTCTAGTAGACTTTAGAGCAAATGCTTGACATACGTCACAAGTTTTGCAATAGTCTAAACACTCTTTGAAAATCCCTCTTCAGTGATAACCCGCATCCAAAATCTTGAAGGCTGTTATCTTACCAGCAAAGTGACCTCCGCAAACAGTTCTGTCGTGAAACTCGTGCATTAGCTTGAATGCCTCTTTCTGGCCAACTGCTCTCCTTAGTAACCCATCTGCTCCTTGATGAAATAGAATTACTTCCACCATGGTGTAAGGTTTGCATCTCTTGATCAACGCGTTACGTTCTCGAGTATGCATACCTTCTGGAAAAGAGCCATCTGCAAGGAAACTCCAGATTTCCTTGTACTCGTCCGGTATCTCCTCAATGCTTTTGATGGTCATCAGATGCTCGTCTGGGAACGAATCATCAAACGGTTCTTCTCCCTCATCATCCTAAGCCCTCGACAAAAGATCAGCATGCTTTTTTCCTGGTCTATCTTCGATCACGTAATCGTATTCTGTTAGAAGAATCTTCCAACGAGCAATACGACCTTCGACATTAGGCTTATTAAAGATATACTTTAAAGCCTTGTGATCTGTGACTATGCAAAATTTCCCTCATAGTAAGTAATGTCGGAATTTCTTCAATCCAAAGATCACCGCTAATCCTTCTCGTTCAGTCACGGAGTAATTCTTCTCCGCTGGCACCATCTGCCTACTAGCATAAGCTATAGGATGATCATGCCCATCTTCATCTAACTGACTTAATATACACCCGATAGCTACATTGGAGGCATCCGTATACAGAATAAATGCTTTACTCCACTCAGGTTTAGCAAGTATAGGAGCTGTCACCAATGCCTTTTTCAACTCCTCAAATGCTTCCTTTGCCTTCTGATCATGCACTATCAAGTCAAACTCAACTCCCTTCTTCATGTACATAGTCAAAGCTATTGCTTTGTTTGAGAAGGAAAAGACAAACCTACGATAATATCCAACCATCCCAAGAAATTGTCTCAACTTTGTCAAGTTGATTGGAAATGGAAGATCCACAATCTTCTTCATCTGTTCAGGATCTACCGCAATCCCCTTCTTGGAAATGATGTGTCCTAACAGCAGACCTTCTTCGCAGCCAAAGATGCACTTCTCTGGATTCAAAGAAGCGTTAGCTTGCTCCAACCGCTGCAAAACTTTGATCATATGATCAAAGTGGTCCTCCTTTCTTCCGTACACACAGAAATCATCAATGAAATCACGAACAAACTTTCCTATGAATGGTTCGAACACCTTGTTCGTAAACCTCTGAAACGTGGCCGGAGCATTACATAGTCCGAATGGCATCACTCGAAATGCAAATGTTTCCCAAGGAGTAGTGAAAGTAGTCAACTGCTGGTACTCTTGTGCTATCTTGATCTGGTTGTATCCACTATAACCATCACCAAAGTTGTACCACTCATGACCAGCAACTTCTTCCAAAATCTCATCTATAAATGGTAGAGGATAATAATCCTTCTTGGTAACTACATTCAGCTTCTTATAGTCTATGCACACTCGCAGCTTACCATTCTTCTTCTTGACAATCACAATGGGTGAAACCCATTCTGAGTTCTCCACCTTATAGATGAAACTCGCCTCCCTCAACTTGTCTATCTCCTCCTTGACCATCATTGCTGTTGTAGGATTGACCCTTCTCTGCTTCTGTCGAACTAGTCTTGCGTTCTCCTCCAATTCGATTCGATGAGTCTCGAGAGTCACCTCCTTCAAATCCTTGTAGCTGAAAGCAAACACATGGATACATTTTCAAAATATATCTAGGAATCTACTTTTCTCCTCTTGAGTGACATTGATACCAAACTTCAGGGTAGAGAGTCTTCTCACAATCTCTGCCTCACTCAACTCTTCTTTGTCAGGATTTTTCTCTACTGCTGGTCGAGGCAACAAGTCAATAGCACTAAGCTGATGTAATGATTCATCTCGACCAAATCCTTCGTCCTCAGACGAGGATTCTTGATCGTAAGAATCTCAGGTATCTACTTCTGAGACACTCTGATCGTCCTCCGTATCAGATTCCCAGTAGTCACTAGTGGGTCTATCGGAGTCAGAAGTCACAACTCCAACACCCGAGAGAGGAACTATCACTTTATGATCTCTAGGCCCAATCCGTAAGTATCCCTTGTGCCACCTATCAGTGGTACGCACAGCTCTCAACCAAGGCCTACCTAGGAGCAAATCATAACTAGAGTCCTTTAACACTTGAAAGGACATCAATGTTTGAAAATCCATCACAGACACGACCACCTTCTCTAACACACCAAGAGGTCTTACCCGTTGCTTGTTAGCCATCCCCACGACAATGCTAGGCGGGCGAGTTGGTTCCATCCCCAACTTCTTCATCAACCTCTCCGATATGGCGTTTACAGCCGACCCTCCATCCACCAATACGTCAGAGACGTAATGACCATTCAACCGGACTTCAATCTTTGAAGCCCTAGTGCATACCTCTGAAGCATGCACATCCACCACACAAACTCCCACTGACTTTGATGTCTTGCTCTTGGGTTTCTTCTTCTTGCTTCTCTTAGAACTCAATCCTCCTCTGAGTTCTCTTCGTAAGCTGAGATTAAGTGCGATCAGTTGTCCAACAGTGATGTTGGCTTTCTGAGCACCCACATCTTCAACCACATCATATCTCGCTTGGGAAGATGAAATGGTGAAATCCGTCATCCCCAGCTTCCTTCTTGGCTCCCTTGGTGTACTCGAAACATTACTCGAACGAGTACTTCTACTTGTTAACTCCTCCATGAAAACCGGTTCATCAGAAAATCGAGTTCTTTTCCTTTCTTGAGCTAAAAACTCCACCGGTGCATGAGAAGAGTTTGAACTCTCTCCTTTCTCGTAGATGGGATCTCGTACGACATCGATAGTAGCCACCCCCTTGTCTCGTCCTTGTGATGGATTTCCTCCACCCACATTCATTCTGACAGCTTCGGCACCTCTTGCTCCGTTGTTAGGACAATTTCGCTGGAAATGAGAACCTCCACACGTCCAACAAGTGATTCCTCCAAAGTTACCTTCGTTGCCTCCAAAGTTACCTTGATTTCCTCGGTTGGGATTGTTGTCGTAACCTCTTTGACCTCCTCCTCCACCTTTGTTCCTCCATTCTCGTAACTGCATCACGTTTATCTTGAGATCCGCAAGAGTATCGGTGATGCTCTTCAGCTCGGCATGAAAATCAGAGGTGGCAGTAGACATCGTTGTTGGGACAAACGGTTTTGGCACCACCGTTGGAGTAGGAGCTGACGTTGAAGCAATCACCAATTGTGATGGTGCAGGTGCGATCGTTGTGGCTACACCAGGAGTCGGAGTTGACACCAGAGCAGCATGATGAGGTTGGATGATATCTCCTTCAACCAAACTCTCTTCCATATTTGTCGCAATCTTGATGGCCTCCGCTTTGGTTGCTGGCTTCTCGTACCTCACTTGAGTTCGAATTGAAGTCGACAAGTTCTTGATCAACACTGCTCCAATCCTCACCATCGTTAACTCCACATTGTCTCCACTCTTCCGTAGGATCGTCCGAAACCATTGCTCCAACTTATCCACCCTTTCGGCATATTGCCGAACTTTCTCGTCGTCCCGTTGCTTCAAATGAGTAAGCTCCACCATGAGCTTCTCATAACTCTCTTCTGGAAGAAATTCTTCGATGAGTGCATTACTCAACGTCTCCCATGTGTCCTCAATTGCACCAGGTGTCTGGCTCTTCACTCGATCTTCATACCACGTAAGAGCAAAATCTTCTAAAAACTCTGGCAGTAACAACACCCATTCTTCCTTCCTTCTCATGTTGTTTCTGATGCAACCCCTTTTGAAGTCTCGTACAAATGGTTCTACATCTTCATTGTCCTTCCCATGAAACACTGATAACTTCCCCATCTTGTAACTATTCTTTCTACCCTTCTAATTTTTGTGCAATAACTACTCGCTAAAAGAGTACGAACATCACCAATTCCATTCGCGAATAATCTACCATAGGTAAAATGAAAGGAAATGGTTGTAACAACACCTCTTGTGCCATCTCTTCTCCCAAGGTAATCATGAGCCTGAGTCGCATCACCGTCTTCTCCACCATCCGAATGACGATCTCTATCACAACTCAGCCGAGTCCTCTTTTGAAGTCGACAACTTCTCCGTCTCAGCTCTTTGAGTCTCGTCCAACTTCTCGACTACTGACGTAAGTAAGGCGGCCACATCGACACACTTGTGTCCTCTTGATAGATCACCCACTCACAACTTGGACAAGGATCTTCGTCTAGAAGATGAATTGGCGCTGGTGACGATGGATCCACTCGAAGACTTAAATCAGTAAACTCCCGCTTCCCTTTATCTCTCTCGGTCCTGATTCTAGTTGGACAATTCACTACTTTGTGTCTCAATCCTTTACAGAAATAACACCACAAGTCGGTTTCTACTCTTCTCCTCGGAGATTCTACTTGAGGTTTAGTACTAGGGTTTTCAAACGCGACGATAATCTCTCTCGAACTTTCTCCGACACTTACTATAACATCTAAACCTTGAGGAAGGTTTCTAAGTCTAACTTTCCAATCTTTTGAATTTCCACTCATGTTGCACCTTCTCAACCATTAAGTGGACAAAATATCATAGAGGAAAATAATTCTACATCACTTTCTTAACTCTTTCGAGTTTTATATTGAAAATCGTGTATTATACATGCTATACACGAAATAAAATCCAATCTAAAATTAAGAGTCCATGATAATATCCTCATGATCATTGTCTGTACTGATCCTAACAGACATCTTAAAGTCACCTTTGTAAGGATCACACTCTACTTCGCCAGGAGCATTCGTGGCCTCCACATTGAATGATACTTTGAACTCAACCTTCTTCACATCTGCACCGATGCTCACAGAAGCTTCTTGATATAAAGCTAAAATGTCACCCCAACTGCAATAGAAGCTTGATCGCAACGTCTCTATACTTAACTTTGGTTTTTTCGTCTCCGTTATAACTCCCAAACATCTCTTCTTCAACCTCGGCACTCGAACTGGATTCCCCATGAAGTATCTTCAAGACCTCCTTGTATGCTGAAACGTATATCTCTTAGTTGGTAAGATATCTCTCCAAGATTTTTGTGGTCTCCAGTAGCTCAACCTCCAAGCTAATAAATCATGAAGTTTCAACAGAAACTTCCCTAATCAGAAGAGATGGTGATGACTGTACAAATTTTCAGAGAACTGATATTTGTATATTTTCACTTCCCTCATGGTTGTCAACCCCCTCCACTTTGAAAAATTCTTTCTCTCTCTTCAGACCTCATCTTCTCATGATTTCTTTTGTCCTGGATAGCTTATCAGCCACTCTAAAACACTGGAAAGTTTCTCAGGAAAATAAAATTCACAGAAAATCTGACACTGACTGTAAACTTTTTCCAGAGAACAGAATTCCTCAACTCTCACGAATAAACCCCCTCAACTTTGAAAATTCATTGCTCCTTCTCTAGACCACCTTTTCCTATGATTTCTTTTTTCCTAGATAGGTTATTAGCCGATCTAAAACACTGGAAAGTTTCTCAGGAAAATAAAATTCACAGAAAAGTTGACAGCGACTGTACAAATTTTCCAGAGAGCAGAATTTCTAAACTCACAAATTTCTCTCCTCTAATAACTTTTCTCTCCTCCTTTCTCTACAACTCTTGTTGCACCCTCTCCTCAAACCCTTTCTAAGTGAACAAGATGTAAAGAATGACTTCGAACGCGTCATATATCACTACGGGATACACGAAAGGTTCTAATGTTGCTAACATCGCGTTAGCTCTCTCTCCTCTCAACGTTCTCTCCATGTGTTCTCTCATAATCTCTTTTTGTCTAATATAGAACTGAACTCTAAACATTTTCAATGATCCTTTCAAGTAAGGTCTCGGCAACGAAACCAAAAATGTAAACTCTCCGCGATCCCATCGATCAACTATCCCCCCCGATCTCTCAACCTCCACGATCGCCACCGATGAATCTGCAAATGTCGGGTCTGTCTCTCACTCAGGGGTCACCTCTGATGGCTTTGATGGAAGCACACCATGAATCTTGAAGGGAAAATTGCTAAGTTCACTCATTCATACACCCACAAACTTATCAACTAAAAATCTCCTTAAAACACATCAACTAAAATCCTCCATTCTAACGACGTCTCTCAAGTTCTCACATGCTAAAAATATCCCACACTCTCTATATTACTCAAGTTGTCATTACGACAATGTGAAAACAAGGATGAGGAGCTCTTCTCTACTCCTCTATTTATACATTCTAGGTTTTTACTTTGGTACCCTCCGGTAACTCAGCCGTAACTACTTTTACCGGTTTTTACTAAGATATTACTTAAGGTAAAAGCATTAATCACATGGGCTTTTTACCTTTTCACATGGGCTTATTCCTTCAAAGTCAACAACTTCTAGAAGGATTCTGGAATATTCTCAAGGAATCTCAAATTTCCACCCCCACTACACTAGGACCCACTAAAAAGAAAACATGTGGAATCTCTTCTTGTTTTTAATGCCCACAAAGTCCACAACTTTAATCCAACCACTAATATCAAGTCAAAAAGGAGATAAGAGATACTTTCCACCTCCTTTCTACCTTTTAGACAAGATGACAAGATAGTAGTGCTCACTCTTTAGGAAATATCTGAATTCTACCAAAAGTACAGCTAAGTTTAACCATAACTAACTTTAACGTCGTATTCCGTGCCTCTTGACGAAGATTATGCTGCTCCTCTCTCCAATTATCCTTACTATAGTGGATGAAGGTAATAATCTCTGCCAAAGACATCTTCTTTCTCGCCTCTTCTTCGTACTCCGTTCTATTCTCCTCCAGAAGTCATAGTACCGGTACTACTACTTCTTCGTCGAAGAGCATCGTCCTCCGAAACATGTCAACGTCGTCAAGTGCTCGTGGCTCCGAAGTCTCTTCGTCGAAGATAGCGGCAACTTCCATCTTCACCTCTGAACTACTCAAGTCATGATCTCCTTCTTCGTTGACTTGACCTTCTTCCTAACCTTCGACTTCTCTTGGGGCGTGGTAGGAAGACCTCTCTTCCTCTTGCTCATGCACGTTTCCTGCTCTTCGTCTGCAACTGGTAGCGCACCCTCTTGTCTAACTTCTTCTTCTGGAACCTTTGGTGAAGTCTCCACTGGCTGTGCACCTTCCCTCGATGTCTTCTCTTGTTCCAAATGAACTGATGAATAATCTTCACTTTCACAATCTTCGTCTTCGTCCGAACCGAACCTCAGCTGCTTTTGCTCACTCTCGCTAAGCCAGTCCATCCCGAAGTAGAATACCGACACAAAACCTCTCAAGTACACATAATCCTGCTTCATCCAGTACCTCTGCACTTTGTCGTGGAAGATCTTCGCCGTTGAATCTTTTTCTCTGTGAATAGTTCCCCGTAGTCTTGGTCTTCAATCGCATGGACCTTCATCGATGAATGGTCGAAGATCATATCTCTCTTCTCATTAGCTTCGTCTAGCAAGACCTTCGTCCAATCCTCCAACTTCCAGTTTCTTGATCTTGCGTACCCGTCTTCAGACGCATGGTCTTCGCACATCCAAATCTGGCTGATGAACTTGCCAGAAACTTGCATCCATCCTTCTCATGTTAAGAAGGTTAATCCTAACTCTCTCAACTTCGGCTGAAGGTTCTGAAGTTCCTCCTGGTTCAACTCAAAGACTCTGATCTTTGCCAACTTCGACGTTACTGTCATTGTACTCTACGAAGATCACTGAATTCACTCTAACGCAATAGACTTCGTCTGAGATTGTCTTCGTCTGGATGCAATAGACTTCTCTTGAAATTTCTCTCTTCTTCTGGACACTCTCTCCGACTCCAAGAATCGCCGCACTCTCAACTCTCTTACCACATTCGCTCTAACGCAACAGATTTCGTCTTCGTCTCTTCCGGTTCCTGTCACTCTTCGGTAAGATAGTTTGTCCTAACCTACTCTTGAAGAGACTACTCTTAAGAAGTCCATTCTTTAAGAAGTCTTCCTTCTTTTCATCTTCTATCTACAAAGATCTTCCTGCGAAGGTCTTCTTTCGAAGACTCTGCTCTTCACGAACAGTCTTCTTCACTATAACTAAACTATTCTTCTTCTAACTTCATTGTTTCTTCTACAAACTTCTACATTTCAAGCATATTCAATCAAAAGTTGAAAAAGTGAGCTCTACACTGCTGAATAGAAGAAGCATCGGTTGGAAGTAGAACACCAAATCAAGGAGATCATGGTGCATATGAGAGAAGCTCTAAGAAAGAAGTTCAACTTCACAACAGGGAGGAAGCTTCTAACCTTAGCTCGAACTTGGGATGTTGTCTCCAAAGACATGTTGTTAGAATATAAGGATAGCATGTTCATCTACTTGGATCGGCATATTGAAGGTCTGAAGACACTCCATGATCTTCCTTCAACTCTCGTCCTTACAGCCATGTCTTCGGGTGTCCCAGATCCTTCTCATGTTGATGATCCAGATAAGGAGGAATTTGACTTAGTTGTTCATATTGTGGTAACAGCATTAGATGTGGAGAAGACATGAGAAGAAGCTCCAAAAGCCAAGACGTCTTCTGGAAGACAAGAAGAGGAGCCGGCTTCTCAAATATTCAGAGTGGAGGTAATGTTTGCATCTCACTCTCATAGATCGTCATAACTCCAAGCGATCAGATTTTGCAGAAGAGCCCAGAAGAAAAGCTGAGTACGACTTCCCAAAGTCATCTTCCGTCTTCCGGGTCAAGTACAGATGAACACATGATTGCCATTGAGACGGATGTCACTTCAATTGTGCCAGAGGTACCAGTTGAGCAGTACATGGTACGAGAAGCTGAATTAGATACGCATGCAAGTGCGGGTGCCATGGATATCACACTTGATGACTAGGAATAGGTAGGAAAATTAGTTAGGTCCAAAGCTTTTTATACCCCGCTGATTTTCAGAAAATCAGAGTTAGTTGTTTTTAGCCTTGCAACTCTCTTTTGTATTTTTAGATCATTACTCATGTGATAGAGTTTGTTACAGCAAGAATAAAGAAGATTTTCCAAACTTAGAGAGATGGAAAGTCTAGGAGGAGGTTGTCATCTGACAGTAGGCCCTTTCATCCTCTAGACTGTGGTTGCGATTCGAGAGAGTCCCCTCCTATGATTAGAGGTAGTTTATTCGGCAGTTGGTCAGTCCATGGTCATGCAGTTGTATAAGACCAGATATTGATGTTTAGTTTTGAGCACACACGCGCGCCTAGTAGACTCTGCACATCCACACCAAAGGAGGAGCGCGAAATTATAAACAAAAGTAGAAAGAATATAGGGAGTCTTCATCCTCGTGTAGTCCTGTTTAGTCTGGTGTGTCGAGGAATAGAGACATGAAGCGGAAAGAGTAGCTACCAGAAGCCGATATAACTTCTTCTCAGAGATTTGATTGACTATTTTGTTTACAAAAACTTTGTCTATGTCTTCTAAGGATTGGATTGAATTCGATGGAAAATGGTTCCATCGAATTCATACTCAATTGTGCATGGGAAGTTTTCTTGTTGAGTGGCGGTGATTGTCAGAAGCTATGTAGTGTCCAAGTTTATCTCATCTAGTGGATTACTTCAGATCCACATATGGACTGGCTGTGGGGTATAAATTCCTTGAAATAGAGTAGTCGAAGCAAGGATAGAAGTCAGAAGCTGCATCTTTAATACTTTGACTGAGTACCAAGCAGAAAACCGAGAAGTTAGGTGATGAGAGTGTCGACTTAGATCTGAACTTCTGTAAAATCCTATTTGACCAAAGAGACAGTGGGTGATAATTAACTCCAGGATTGTCTCGAGAGGAAAACCTAAGGTCCACAAAAAGTTGACCGGGTCGCTTCTTATCACATCTGAAGACGTCATCTTCAACAAGAAGACAGTGAGACTGTAAGTATGTGTCTAGTCTTCTCCTCCATATTACTACAAGCAAGGATGGTTTGTTAGTCAAAATCCATACTAGAAGCTTGTCGGAAGATTTATTTCTCACTCTTTTTATTATTTTCTCTACTTCTCTGCTCTTCTCTTATCTTCTCATCTTCATTCTATCTTCTATCCGGTTACAGAAGCCTTGTGTGAGTATTAGTGGATGTGAGTGTCGTTGTAGTGCTGTCAGAAGTTCGTTTCAGTAGACAAAAGCTTGGGAATGCTACAGGGGCCATACACTCTGTGATTGATCTAATCAGTTGAGTATTCGTAAGAATAATTTGTTGTGTGGAGTTTGACATCTACCGAGCAGTGGTAGTATTCTAAGGGTGTCAGAAGCCGAGTTGAACCACCATAAGACAAGATTTACTTCTGGAAGCCGACGTGAGAAGACAAGAAGCCTTGGCAAAGGACTAGTAATCGTCTTATTTATCTTCTCAATGTCCATTTGTGTTGTATTTGAAGTAGTAGTTGTGCGTTACGATCCAAAGCACCTTTTGAAAGATCTGGAAGCTGTGTGATTGTGTGTGGTTTAGAAAAAACTTCTGGACAAACCAGAATGTTTGTGAGTTTGAACAGATCTTAGAACTTAAAACAGTATAAATCTTCTTGAAGAACGAAATCTTTTATACTACAATGGTGTAAAAGAGAAATCTTGAGAAGTTACACAAGAACCACAAATACCTAGTCAACATCGATAAGTTAGAGCTTAGCTAGATTTTCTCATTTTTGAATCTCATAACTTTAACATTAAGCGTCAATTTAAAGTAAATGAAGTGCTAATAGGAAGCTAAAAATAAGCTCTACCACTTGATGTAATAAAAGTGAAAAAAAAATCTATTTTTAATCTTATAAATGTCTTTGGAGTGATAATGCAAAGCATTGAATTTTGATTTCAGATAGGAGCCGATCCATGACACCACATCCACTCCCTCTAAACATGTGCATCCTTCGATATACACCTCTTTTTTCAGAAAGTTATTTTATCGTGTACCAATACATATTTATTTTGCTTGTATTGATGTAATGTGCGTAGAAGTTTTTATAATTTTATTCTTTTTGTTCTGATAGCTTTTTAAGAGAGGTGAGACTAATAACTAGTCATTCAATTTTCATTCTGGACTTTAAACCGACTCAGCTCAGAAAGACAATACAGAAAAATACGATCAGTAATATTTGGAAGCTGAGAAATGAAAGACACATGAGGTGGATGAGTGGCAAAAGTTCATCTCGTCTAAATGTTTTCGTATGTTTGAAATTGGATGGTGGAGGTGAACCAAGAGAGAGGAAGGAGATGTAGGACGGAAAGAACAGGAGAAGGAAAGAGGAAAGGAAAAAGCAGCGGAAAGGAAGGAACAAGGAGGACACGTACGAGAGAGGAAGAGTAAAGGAAGAAGAAAGGAGAAAAGGAGTTTGTTAGAAGAAAAAAGTGGAGAAGAAGTAGAAAGAAGAAAGAAAAGGAGTTAGAAGATATTTTCTCTCTCCTTAATTATATTCTATCGTTTTCAATTCAATGTAACATGATGATCAAATTCTTTGCTATAATTCATCAAATGCATATGCACAATGAGTAGATTTAAATCTTGTCAATTACTTTTTTGCTCTATCATTGATTTTCATATATACATTTAAATTATATTTTTGTTTTTAATATAAATAGTATTAAATTCATAAAACTAAACTCTCACTCAGACTAGTTCTACATTCACAATACTTGATATACACACTACGAAAGACAGTGTAGAATAATACTGCACCAAAGGTGACACAAAAAGTGCAATAAAAACATCGAAATGACACTAAATTTTCACAGTCTTCCAAAAGAGTTTATAAGTAAATATATAGAGTGAAAAAAAGACACATAGATAAAGAAACCGACTCGCAAGACACCATAGTATCTTGGGATTCGGTTTGAAAATATTTTCTACTTTGTGTTATAAAAGAAGGTGCAAGATGAAATTTAAATCTCAAATAAAATAATATTTATCCTAAATGTTAAACGTTAACAGAATAAAAGTAACGGTTTTTCTGGACATAATTCATACAGAGAACACCAAAAAACTTGCTTTGGGAAGTATAAATCCGAATTTTAAAGAAGACATCATAATATTGATTTTAATCATAATATTAATTTATTCTTTAACCTTTTTGGCAAGAGAAATTAAATAATAATTAATGAGCGTGCCACCCTCCTCCGAAATGGACGAGGATGCATTTCGGAGAGGATGGATGAATGTATATATAAAAATATGAATACATATGCACGCTTCCCAAATATTCAGGCAAGTCTTTTCAAACATTCTTCCCGGCAAAAGAGGTGACAAAGGTGAGGCTGATCAATTTGCACTGCGACCTCTTCCGTCTTCCCGATCTGTCGAATATAATCATGAATGATCGAATCATCATCTACACCGTCGCCAGCCACGGATGAGAACAGCATCGTCTAAAGCAATTCGCTGCTTACAGATTAGACATATTTGCAGTCTCTGATCAGACACATTCCACTGAGGGAGGGAGGAAGGAAGGGAGAGGAAGAGATAGGGTAAAGACGAAAAGAGGACGCGGAACTGCACAATGCTGAGATTGGACAATGCTCGAACTTCAGCCGAAGAGCTAGAAGAAATCGGCCAGGGTTTGGCTCTTTCGGCGTAAAGCTATGCGGATCGCATTCGAGTGAGTTTACTGGAACCATGTGACGGTGGCCAATCCTGGAATGTGTTGGAGCATCTACGACGAACAGACAACCAGACAGATAATTTGCTTGTCTCAAGAATCAACTCGCGTGTCGTTTCTCGTGCTGGACTGGGAAGCTGCAAGCGTCGGCAATGACACAGGCTATGAGGTTTCAGTGGTCGTGTCTGTCTCGAAGGTCGAGCGGTTCCTTCCTCGTCTTTCGTCGTCGTTATTCTTCACGAGTTCACAGTGAATCCTGGCGCGTTTCGTCTGCTATGAGTCTTTTCTACTCGCCAGCCTCACGAGAGTTTGGTCACCATCAAGCAGCAGCACCTACATCGATACAAGGAAGGCACCGAATTCTGACAGACGCTCTTTTATCATCGTGGCGAAGTACTAACTGCAGCGGGGTTGGACGCCACGGTCGTTACGACATGCTTAGAATGCTGAGCATATGCACGGGTTTGAATTTAGTCGGGAGAAATGGTCATTCATCTCGTGGAGGATCACATCGGAGCAGAAACAGTACGATAGGAGAGCGGGAAGGTGGTGTAGAGAGTAGTAAAGAGCGTGTAAATGAGGAAAAACCCAGCAGCGAGAAGCGGTGGGATGACGAAATCCCAGAGGAGGATGGAAAATTTCTCGCAACGATCAGGACCAGGTACAATTTGGTTCGTGTGCTGGAGATAGCCAAAACGGCCGATCATCCTATGGCTGGTGCAAGAGTTTTGCTCCTCGACAAGTTCGGGAACGTGCACAGTTTGTACCACGAGTACAGACTGCTCACTAATTCCTACTACGATGTGTTCCCTTCGCTTCCTGCCATCATCCCTGATGGCCCGATTGGCATTTTTGGACTTGCAGCAGGAACTGCAGCTCGTCTTATCCACCATTTCTGGCCAGAGGTTGACATGTACGGCTGGGAGCTCGACCCGGCTGTTGTGTACGTAGCTAGAAAATATTTCAACCTGGAGGATCTTGAAAGGTCCGAAGCTTCAGGAGGCGGAGAGCAAGTAGCATCTGTCTCCGTGAGGCAGGGCTTTACAGGCCCCGAGAACTACAGAAGGTGGAAGAAATCTAACTACAGCGTTTTTATGGAGAATGAGATTCGGAACAGGCCCAAGGGAAGGTTAAGAGTGCTTGTTGGAGATGCTCTGAGTCCTGACGCTTCTGTAGAAGGAGGTTTTGCTGCAATCATAGTGGACCTGTTCGCTGATGGAGCTGTAATTCCTGCGTTGCAAGAGCCTGAGGTTTGGCGAGAGATGAAGAAGAAACTGCGACCGGGAGGGCGAATCATGGTCAATTGTGGAGGATCCTGCGTCGACGCTGGTATGGGGAAGAAAGATGGCAGGGTCACGATGGAAGAAACCATCGTTGCAATTGCGCATGAGTTTCCTGAGCAATTATCCGTCCTTCCTCTGCGGTGTCGTGGGGATAATCACATTGCGTTGACTGGACCCTTACCTGACCTTCAAGCCTGGTGCCAAGCTCTTCCGGAATGCTTGAGAATCGGTTGCGAGGATTGGGTTACCTTCGATTCCAGGCAACGCTTCAGCTCGAAATAGGCTAGTAACTCTGAGCTCTCCTGAATCGCTTTCCTTTCTCGAGTTGTCAATACGTGTAAGCTATAAATATTCGCGTTGTCAGTTCATGAACACGCATCAGGCAGTGGTATCACTGTAAAGAATATTCATACATTCAAGGTGGAAATGATCTGTGCGAGAGGTACCGTTCATTTAGCTTTTTTATGGTTTTGACGTGAATGGAGTATAGTGGTTATCCTGGACAGGCCGTTATGGTGTACCCCTGAATTCGACTGTGACAGCGATGATCATTTAATCGACCATACCTTGCACAACGTAGTCTGTTTAAACAGGTATCCATCCGGTTTGCTTTTCGATTGGCATCCGCACGCTGTTACCTGTTTTTGTAGCTAGCTATGAAGCTTTCTTTTTCTTCATAGAATGTAAACACCCCACTGTGAAGATGTGTTTGAAGTTTGCGTCTCGATTGCGAACAGGAGATTTTGATGGGAGTGGGTTGTTAGTGGCGCTAGAAATGCTAATACCTGAGCTGAAGAAGATATCTTCGTTTCTTATTACAGTGCGACCGGAGGTGGTGCATGAAGTGCGTGGACGCTTCTTTTAGTCCAGCTGGTACAGTCACACCACTTCAGCTGATTCTCACCGCAACCGTCTTGGTCAGGTAGTTCTAAGCCCCCTTCCTGCCTGGCGGTTGTTTGAATTTGTAAGCTCTGGTGCTACTGGGCCCATTTTCCTGTAGCACGTGATCTACAACTGGCTTGAGGGTTTAAGTTGATTAAGATAAAGGAAAGGAATAGTATGCCTGACTCCGTGGCGCTTGATTTCGGTGCAGGTGGTGGGGCAGAAGATATTTGAGGCTGTTTTCCCGTCAGAGACTAACCAGCTCTATCCCTTGCCTGAGACCATACTTAGGAACTCCAGTCAAGCATGTTACTACACCGTACCATATCAAAATGCCCATAGGGTTTCACTCCTCCCAGCTCTATGGACATCTGCAGTTCGATCATCCTTCCTTTTCTGCAGCGAGGAGATAACCTGAACTCTGGAAAACTCTCCGAAAGCTCTGCGACAGAAACCTCTTTAGAAGGTGCAGAATCGACTTCGTTTGGCAGCACCACCGTTCTTGTTTGTTTGGTATCGTTCTGTTATGAGGAATTATTGACCTATGCCTGAGTCGAATGGGATTCTTGGGAGTGCGGTACAGTTGGACCTGGATACACCAGAGTTTGAGACGGTTCTTGGCATGGACTACATCCTGGAGCTCGAGGAAAGAGACATGCTTTAATACAATACCACCCATTTACTACATAAATGCCTTGAGTCCGAGCTTCTCAGTCACCTTTTGGTGGAGCGTTGCACGTCCCGTACACACAAGTGACACGCAGTGTGGTGGCAAAGCTGATGAATATCGTAATGCTCCGTGAGCTGTTCCACAAACAGCCACCGTAGGAGATGCTGGAAGATAGTAGTATAGACACTAGCTTGAACGAAGAATTAGTAACCGGGAATGCTTCAGGTTGTTAGAGTTCCAAATGTTTTGTACTTGTGAGTGCTGGCAAAAACGATAGAGCGTACTACCTGGCAGTTTGGTCAGTGCCTCTCACCGGAAACCGTTTGCTCATCAGGGTACATTTACCCTGTCATGTAAATGGTGTTCAGGGTGCAGGTGGAGGAGTCGATATCACAAAGTCCTCCAGGTGCACCGTGAGATATGTGTCGACGTCCAGTGCTTCGGAGTGATGATGAATGGTAGCGGTTTTAGACCTGCGGCCTAAGGTGAGGACATGAAGACCTCTGACTCCTAATCTATGTCGATGGCGACCAAGTTTACATGCCAACCGCGAGCCTCGTCCCTTGTCCCTCGTCGTCGAGCTTGAAGGCACTTCTTTAACCTGTCATTGGAAGCAACAGATTCTAGCTTTTCATTGGCTGAGCATGAAGGTATTTTCCTTGGGTAGCGCTCGAGGTTCTCGTTAAGACTGGAAATAATCTTGGAGCTGAACTGATGCACGTCGTCCAGAGCTCTCACCTGATTCATAAACTCTTTCAAGTGTTTGTTCATACGGCTCCATCTCTGCGTTGTCGCGAGCTTTTGCGGTTGCAACTCAAAGGATTCACGAAGTGCAACCCCTGGAGCTTGTAACTCAACTATCCCGAGATCCCATGGAACTAATTATGTTTCAGGAAATGCGACTGTGCTGACAAAAAACTCTCAAGCTAACAGGACACTTACACTTCCGTTCAGAAAAGATTTCATTTAACTCTCAGACCTCACTCCTCAAAAGGAGAATGGTGTCTAGAGGTAAAACTGGCAAAACTTTCAGCAGAACCACTATCTGGTTGTTTCGTCGCCAGCAGCAAGAAAGGGCATGATCGATGAGAAGCCCGACTTCCCCTCACCTTACTTGAACTCAACAGCAGAAGCAACCGTCTTAGCACTCGGAAGATATACAAAATCAACCTCCTTTGCCTTGGTCAGCATCGAGCAAGGGGTGAGTGATACCTATTGCATTGCGTAGAAAAGCATGGGCAACTCGCCTCTATGAAGAGTACTCAAAGCCGGATAGATTTTGGAGAAGCCCATTCTTCCTAATATTGAGTCCATAACATCGATAGATGAACCCAAATTCAACTGGAATTGACAGACACAAATTGCTCAACAACTCAGTTTATACAGCTCAATGTCGATGCTAGAAAGGTAGCTTCTACCCCCGCCGTTCGAAGCGTAGGGATGTATATTGAGAAGAAACGAGAACGCCCCCGAGAGGAAGAACCCCCCTGCTGAAGCCCAAGTCGCTGTTTTACTTCTTCTTCTTGCCAGCATCACCTGCCGCCTTACTCTTTTTAGTACCCAGCAGCTTCTTGGCGCGCTTCTTCTTTGATTTGCTTCCTTGACTTATACCAATATAATAAGTATTGGTATGAAAAAGATGTGTTATTTCATTACAAAGTCAAGATAATGATTTTGAATCCATCTACAATAAAATGTACGAAAATATATATATTTAATATTTAATTTGATTTTTTTTCATCAAAAATTTTTCATAATAAATGCTCGATGAATGATCTTTTACTTACAATGACATCAGATGTCAACTAAATGTTAAAAATAACATTAAAAAAAATTCATTTTAATTCCCCAATCGGAGTAGAATGTACACCGTCAGATCTTAGGTCACTCCGTATGTAACTATCAAAAAATCACCGAAGTATGCATGGCCATCACGTTCTCCATGAAGCCGTATTCTAAAAGAGAAAGAACACACAATGTCAAAGGTGATCGTAGTGGACATAATGAAGTTAGAAAAAAAAATTTGAAAGAGAAAATCCGAAACTAACATCAATACTCTGTAATAGCCACCACTCACGTAAATCTTCACTGCTCCATGAAGAATACCGATAAAAATTCACGAACAAAACAAGAAGAGAAAACCATCACAAACTTTGGACCCACCATCTTATACTAAAATTTGACTAGATGATCCACTTGAATGAAAGCACTCAGATAGCTGAGCTATCACGCCTTATTAACATGAGAAGCATGCATATTCACCCATGTACAGGACAGTTCGATGATCACTCTTTGTATTTGCTGGAAAAATAAAAATTTCCACGCTGTGCTTCCTTCCTGGCTTCTTCCCAGGTTTTCAGACAAAAAACAATTCAATATTTTTGCGTTGGCCTTCCTTTCCGAATACCAGACGGTCTTTCCCTGCTTTCTTTAATGTTTTTCGTGCAGTACGTAGTACAGTTTTCACTCCAGTGTTTTTCACTTGTTGTTCTTCGTGTCAGTCGTGAACTGCGTTCATTTCAAGATATACAGTCGATCTTGTGAACAGCGTTCATTTGTCGATATACATTATCGACCACGCGGGAGACTTTCTACTAAACCGAAGTGCTTATTTCCGTCGATGAGAAGAAACAGATGACCCAGCAGGTACAGGAGACCTCGAACTTTGCAAAAATTGAATTTATTACAAGAATTACAAAACACCCAAATAGTTCGAAAGAGTAGCGCTTGTACTGTAAACAACAGTTCCTGTAGAGACGACGACGGCAGAAACGAAAATTTCATTATGTGCAACTGTTCCAAACAGTACCGTGAAAAAAAGTGTATTGTAGAAAATAATCTAGGTCTATGTACAATATGGTAGCCATAGCTTGTGCAAGATATTGACTGTACTGGACGCAAGACCCAGCATAGAAACTGTATAAGACAGTGACGAAAAAATGACACTGTAAAAAATAGTGCAGTGTGGAAAATACTCTAGCTGAATGTACAATATGGTAGCCATAGCCCGTGCAGGGAATTGACTGCACTGGAACCACGAGCGACCATAGAAAATGTATAAGACAGTGGCGAGAGTACTGTTGCACTATTGTTTTTCTATTGATACCGCAAGTTGTTCACGGCAGCTGGGACGGATGAGAATTATCATTCGGGTCTAGTTCGTGCTCTGTGTTGTCTGCATGACAGAAAAAACGACGAGAGCAAGGAAGGGAGCAGAAATAGTATAGAGAAAAAGCGCTGAAATAATCCGATCTACGAAATCGCAAGTTGTTCACGGCAGCTGGGACGGATGAGAATTATCATTTGGTTCTAGTTCGTGCTCTGTGTTGTCTGCATGACAGAAAAAACGACGAGAGCAAGGAAGGGAGCAGAAATAGTATAGAGAAAAAGTGCTGAAATAATCCGATCTACGAAACTGATCTATACCAGACGGTGAATGCTGAGAGCAAACTGCCTGAAACGAGTCGAAAGAAACAAAGTCATCGTTCTCAGAAGATTTCCTACAAACTTCTTCTGACATAACTGAAAGAATTGGAAGCAGAATGCAAGCGCAAGTCGAAACACTTCCCTGAGATGGATCTTATTCGTGGTCGGAAATGACGGCATTCTCGTCACAGAGTTCCATGCATTAGACAGCAGAAATGCACGTTGACGCGTAGAGGAGAAAGTTGTAACAGATGCGATGAAAACAGCGGTCAATTTTGTCGGTCGTATCGTATCATCTTATCGCGAAATGGTCCTTTCGCTGCTCCCATCTCGTGGCTTGGTAGGCGGTCACAGGAAGGACAAAGAACCTCGAGCAAGTGTCCAGGCGACAGATAGAACTTTTTGCAGGTTTCTCCTGCAAACAGCGGTATGTCCCACGCGAAATATAACGTGCAACCAAAGATGCCGACGAAGCACGGGCGCGGTACGTCGAAAGACGAACGTAGAAGTAGCGAGAATTTGAATAAACGGACTTTTTTGCTCCCGCGATGCGTCTGCTAAGAACAATACATTACAATAATACAGAAGAAAGAAAAACCGCTGCCTACGGCGAAATCCGCGGTGGCCAACGGGTCCGCAGGTTTTTACTTTACGGTTTCCTCACCTCCACGTTGCCTGTACTAGGCCGTGGGGGAGGATATTAACATACAACCTCTCAAACAAAGAACATTAAAAACGATACTCATTTCACCATTTGGTGTTACACGATAAAGCTTATCGAATTAGAAAAGAAACACAGTTTAATTCTATCCTAAATTCATACAGGATGTGACATAACACGACACCGTCTATATTTTGACAATGGAAAGCTCCATTCATCTATCTTCGTCCTTATTTGCATTTGAAAAAAACAAGTTAAAGAAAAATTCTTTGAAATGAAGATAGATTTACCAGAATTTTAATTACCATTTAGTACTGGAGACTTTATGTATTGTTTAATTGATGTACTGATAATTTTTATCTGAGATAATACATAAGAGAAACAAAGAAGTATCGATGAGATACATTTCATTTAACTCTCTTCAAGAAGACTTTTTATCTCTCTAAAAGTCTTCATTTTCAATTCAGCCACATTTGAATCTTTAATTGCTTATAAGGTCATGAGGGGTTAGAGCCATCACTCATTTTTGAAACTTTATTTATTTAATATCTTTACCTATATGATACATTAGAGCCACTCAAAACCTTTCTCCCGTAACAAAAATTACAGAATGCAGATGAGAAGACATAAGTCCAAAATGTCAAGCTTTCTCAAGGACTACAGAACTTCCGTAATCATCTGATTCAATTAAACATCTATAGTCATCTGATACAATTGTTCTCAACGGTGTTCGAGAGATCTCATTTACGGGCATACTCTGCATAGGTCTAGTGACCTATGAGAAATATGAGATGGTACGTGAAATTTACAGAAAATCCTTGAAAAATAAATTATGGAAGTTATGAAAATCCTTTACAACCAAAGTTTGAATGGCCCAGTTAGAGTCATGAAAAAAATTTTGATTAGTAATTATATTTCATATGAAGTTTTCAGAACACTTTTCTATTTCTCAATGATCCGAAATGCGAATCGAATGTCAAATTTTGAGCTATTTTACTAAAAATAAGTTAAAAAAACAGGTTTTACTATGAATATATATATATATATATATATATATCAAGTCATACATCGCAATAAACTAGACTTTTTAATTCCAAAAGATTAGCAATACAACTAGGAAGACGTTTAAACATTGTAGCACTTTAACACTAAACGTGACTACTTCAAGCGAAGAGTATCATTTCCATTCTTTTCTTCTCTTTCCTTCTGATTCCGTATCACACTTGCGAGGAAGCTATCCATATCTGCCGTTAACTTGCTTACGATTACCCGGTTAAGGGTTTATAATTTTATAATTGTTAGAACTAATTATATAGTACTTGGCTACTATATAAAGCAAATACTCGCAAACATGTTACCTTGTTAACGGTTATGGTTTAGGTACTATGTTACTTATTAATACATCTGGATATATATATTATTTTACGGGATAGATTTATAATTAACTGTTACATATTAAATATTCGACCTTCAGATAGACGAGGAGAGTTAAATGAACTAATTCAGCATTTGAAAGAATTTAACTTGGATTTTCGAGTGACAGGTGTCTGTGGATGAGTTATTGATTTCGGGGTGACCAATGAGCTAAGTCATCCAGAACAGCTTAGAGTTTCTAACTTGGTTTAGCTTATAAATGCAGTCACTGAAGAGTCTGACGTTGATCAACAACAGAAGCTTTTAGTGTGATGGAGACTTATTTACAACCGTCTTTTCAGGATGCAAAAGATGTGCATGGCTTCTTTCTGTCTGAAGCTTAATACGGTATCATGTAGTATCTGAATTTTCACTTTATAACATCCTTTTACTTTTCACTCATATATGCTCAACGTGTATTATACTGTACAGTAGTTTCTCTTTGTTCATATGTGTTGTTACTCTATTAAACTTTTCTATTTATATCTTATAATATATGAATTATATATTTGTTATTGCTTATAACATTTAGATGGTAATGATGTTATAATATTCTTTCTCTATAAATGTTAGGGTCTCGTTACTCTGGAGCCCTTTCAATTATCCAGGTTCCACTCTATACAGTGCTTGAGCATACCCCTCTTAGGTTCCTTTAGCTTGATCCTACAGCAGAACCAGTCATTTTATCTTTTGGTTCATCATTTTAATAACCTTGATTAAATATCACTGTACTTCAAATAGTTAGAATGTAATTCAAAATAGTTATACAATACATGCTCGGAAATTTAATATGTGCAATCTCACATGTGAGTACCATCACAAAATGACCGGTTTTACAGGCAACAGCCAGTCAGGGGTGTGATCAAGCCATACATCGTAAGAGGGGTGTGATCAAGCTCAAGGAACCTACTGGGGGTGTGATCAAGCAAATTGCTAGAGTGTGGGCGCTAATCTAAACGTATGCCCACGGTGTGATTATCCCCGTATCATAGCCCTTAGCGTAAGACTGACGGGTGCAGTTGCTCTAAGGTGAGTATAAACTCCATGGAATATAACTTCTGCCTAAAAAGAGAAAACAATACTTACAAGAGTGAAATCTATTTCGAAGTATATCATATCTGGACAGTGTAAGAGTCTTGAGACGAAGCACCTTCGCACAAGCGTAGTTCATTCTTTTAGCTGTTCGGCTCGGTGAAACTGTCTCCTCGCGTCTGAAGCTCTGCTGTTAGATATCTCGTTGTAGAGATTGAATGTTTGGATCCCGCGACATATTTTCGTGATGTGTTTATCTGTAGTGCCCATCCTTAAAAGTTTTTGCATATAACCCTTATTTCGAAACGTGAGACACACAAATACAGGTGTCCACTTTTATATATCTCCTTCCAAACCGCGTCGGCGGGTTATATGAACTGTCTGAACCAGCAACTGTTATGAATGCCCCAGTCACGGGTTATCAATCTCCACAGTCGAGGACAGACAGTAAGACTATGGAGGTGGAGTACAAACCTGAACGTGATTCGTAAGGTGCCAAGAGGCGGCCGGCCGAACGAAGATCGGGCTGAAATCTGAGTCATATATATTGTACACACAATGAATTTGGCTAGATACAATGGAGAACGAAAACAGCTATACCTAGAAGTATGTAGACTGATTATGCAGGACGTTCAGGTGTGCTAGTATTTTCGCAGCTAAAGGTTTCGTTGTGATAGAACCTTTTTGAGTGAGGTCAATGAGAGGCATTTGCGCTGCACCGCCATAGGTAACACGGTACTTCTCTATTCGGAATAACTTTTCTAATATCCACACCGCCTTCTCCTTGGCCCCTGGAGTTCCAACAGTCAACAGTCTTATGATGGGGGTTATTCCCTGAGCGTCTGCTATTGCGTATGCTCCTTTCTCCCACCTTTCACCTGTTAGCAGCGTCTTGAGAGCCCCCAGAGAAGCTTCAGCTGCACCGTCCTCCCTCTCTTCTAGTGTCTGTACAAGTGGAACCACAGCCTCCGCTGCCATCAAACAAAACGATCCTTTGACTGAACAACGCCCACCATGCACAGTACACCCGTGCTCTAGCCTCGAAGGAATACACCCGAACCAAAAGCACCCGCTGTCATTTGAGATGGGGATACTCAGCCTTCTAGAGTAATCTGAAAACTGACTCAGCGCCATGGCTGCACGTTGCTTTGTCAGTGGTGTTCCGGCAACCAAAAGTTGTACAAGCTTTGAAATCACATCCAGTTCCGCTACCATTTTTAGCAGATGCTCGTCATGTGCTCCAGTAAACCGTAAGAGGGCGGCAACGGTGTTTTCCAGCAACAGATTGCGGACCAGTCTGGTGGAAGTGCCGGAGTTCTTCACCGTCAAAAGGTTGCAAATGGCCGGTAATGCTTCCGCTTCGAGCAGAACTTGGGTGAGCTGAGAATCACCGGTAGGTAGACTCGCAAGGATACCCATTGCAGCAGCCCTCTCATCATCTCTAGTTGAGAAGTTCAGAAGCCTTACCAGCGCTTGTAAGTACGTCGGTCCCAGGTGTTCCGACATTTCCTTGCCGTGTCCATCCCCAGATATGCAATACAACAAGTTTACGGCATGAACTCGTACTTCGACATCAGCTGCCTCGCAAAACGGCAGTAGAAGTTGGATGGCACCTCCACTTCTGAGCTTGTTTCTGACTGAAATGGCGGAAGGCAGCGTCGACATACCCAGTAAGGCCCTCAGCAGATGGCTTTGTATTACGGGTCCTGCAAGATTCAGAAGTGATAGGAGCTGATATATCGTATCATCGGATTCCAAAATGTTGCCACTTGAGTCTATCTTCGTCTCAGTCGTCGTGCTGGCCCTGGCTATGTTAGCTAAAGTTGCAGCAGCGAGCTCCTTCAAGCTCATGGAAACCGATGTAACTGAAAAGAGCAACTGCAGGAGTGGTGGTATCACTTCGGCGCTGATCAAGTAGTCTCTGTTATCGGCAAGAGTTGATAGATTTTGCAGAGCACCCAATGCGGCGGCCCTTGCCTCCAGCTTACCAGTACTAATCATTTTCACGAGAGGAACTACTGCACCTTCTTTCGCAAGCGCTGCCTTGCCTTCATCTGTGAGGCCCATCCTAGACAGAGCACTCGCCATTAATATCTTCGTCATATCCGTACCTGCCACACGAATTTACACCGAAGGACTCAGGAGCTATCGTTTTCCAGGTAAAGCCCTGCCAAAATCAGGACTACATAAGCTTGTTAGCCAACTGTCTTCGCCCCAAGAACAACAATAACGGACAATAAACTTCTGATACACGCACACTGCATAGGTGGATAGTTAATCACATATTAATTCGGTCCTCCCGGAAGGCCTACGGCCTTTCATGAGTGTATTGCTATCTGGGACGTTCCTTCGGTAAGGTAAGCATAACCATTTGTAAGATCAGCTGCTTTTGTAAACCGATGAACATCCGTAACCCATAACTGGCCAATACTCCCAAGAAGTCTATTAAGTAAACGGAAACTGAGCCTAGCCATCCATTCCTCACAGTCAACGAAAACCCTTATCTCCATTAAAGATTTATCCCAGACTATCACAACTCTCAGAATTCTATGTTGTTAAAACTGGGCAAAAATGACGGAACGTCAAGAATGCCCAAACAGCCAGAGGGTAAGATTGCAATCAGAAAGGACGTTTTCTCAAGGAGCCATATGAGCCACTCAGCTTCTAACAAGGGCTTCAAAAAACCTCCAAGCTCAAAGGTCACTATACTCCTATTGACCTGGCTCTCAATATCAACAACTTCGACGGGAAAATAGGAGGGCAGACCGGGGGGAGTTGGATTATAAGCAAGCTAGTGCCGACTATTAGGCAAGGTGCCTTCACGAGGAAACCATAGTAAACCCTAAGCTCCCCAAAAGACCACTCTTTGTCTCCCTGCATCCAGTATACTGTTCATGGGGATACAAAAGCAGCTCAAGTGTTACCTTCAGTCAATCGTTGGGTCAGCGGCTTAAAGTGGTTAGCTTCAGCCATCTGTACCACATTCTGGTCATTGTTCGACAGATTTTTTAGCAACTGCTTTGCATCTTCGACAGCGTGAGGGTTTTCGCTGTTGAGCATAGTTACCAGCAGCAAAATGCAACCCTGAACTTTCCCAATTTTCTCGCAGATCTTTGCATTTTTCGAAAGCTCTAACAGTAAGGCCACTGCCTGTCTGCCCTCTCCAACATCCCGGGCTAGGGACCTCACAACCATCGTTATCGCGCCTGCTTCTGCAACAGATTCCTGATCTCACCAGAAACCATTCGTTGCTCCTCAGTCACCCCCATGCCAGTTAGCTGCTACGATAGATAAAAGTGTAAATGCAGACAGCCGACAACATCTAGATCTAGACCAAGCAAAAGTACCTTATTATCATCGTTATGAAGACAAATGCTCTTCAGCGTTGCGAGAGTACTGGATCGGATGTTGCGGGTACCCGTATTCAACAAGTCTACTAATACAGGTATCAAGCCTTCACTAGCTATCCAATAGCGGTGTTGCGCCTTCTCTTCACTCATTTGGTGAAGCTCCTGTAAAGCATCGAAGACCTCCTGCTCCCTTCCACAGCGCAGTCTGGGACCCAATGCCGCGATACGGATGGCAGTATTTCTTTCTCTCCACTCTTCGATTGATTGGCGTAAAGCTTGATTGGGTTTCACATCCAAATTTTCCAATTCGAGTTTGGTTATAGGGCAACTCCGATTTCCTGCTTTGAACCATGTTAGTATTGCACTTCGCTCAAAGGTCTGACCCGACGCGATCTCAACAGGTTCATCCATTACCTCCCTCGTTATTGGGCAGTAAAAGGACTGCAGTGGTGGAAGCATCCCTCCGCCACCTAAACCCCTCTTCCTCATGTAAATTTCGTTCTTCTCCGTAGCGGTGGTGGCCCCATCCGCTCTGCTGAGCAAAGCGATTATCTGCTCAAGCTGCACTGCCTCCGCTTGACTCTTCCGAAGAAAAGCTTCTTCTTTTTCCTTCCTGAACTCGTTCAATTCCTGCTTCAAGGCTTGAGGTTCAAAGGACACTCCAACAGCCTTCGCAATCTTCAGAAGTAGGTCATTCGCGAATTCACTGTCTGTTTGTCGCTCCCGAATGCCACTATGAATTTTTTCAATGATCTCTTCCTCTGCCACAGCCGCGTGAAACTGAGCCTCTTCCATGGTCTTCATCAACTCCTCGGTTTCTCGGCGAGTTTCCAACGATACATCTAAAGTGGCCATCGGCAGGAGACTTATACATCGTCCCAATTCTCGAGTCACGTCCTGAATCTGTTTGACGATGGATCTACACTGCATCAGCAGATAAAATCTACTCTTATTGCTGCATTTATTCATAAGGTCTTTCGCCACCTTCAACTGCTGTTCGATGGCCTCTAAAGCTGCCCTCATGGTGGGTGTATCACTGACACTCCGCTCCGACAGCTCAAGCAGGATGGGTTGAAGCCTCTCCAAGTAGCTTGAGAGCTCACTGAAACTCTCTCTCTCAATGAGCACATCTTTGGCTGCGAGCACGGTCCTCGCTGCCTGCACTAGTAACCTCGCTAGCACCTCAGAGACAGGTGCTAGCACCACATTGCCGACAGCACCCCGGAGCATCGCGTCTTGGCTCAACCCAATTCAATTTGACGCTTTCCTCTACCTCTAATCTACGCCCATTGGTTCCCATGATTGCTCTTCGTTAATACCATGACTATCGACTCCAGTTGCCACCATCGGCCATCGGTAAATGATCATTCTCATCATAGAGATCATCACAGAGATTATTTTATGTCTGTACGCCCAAACCTTGAATTACTTTGACCGCTACTCATTCCCGGAAGGACTTCCTCGTCCTCGTCTTCTTCCCCGAACTTGCTGTCCTCAGGAGTACAGTGCGACCAAACGTTCAACGGCTTCAACCCAACCAAAGCTGTTGGGGCAAGGCTAACATCAGACTCTTTCTGATGAATCACGTCCTCCAGGATGGACATAACATGTCAAGCTTCTCAGCTCCAGAAGGCCCTATCGACCGTATTACAGACAAGCTGTTTCCCGTCCTCGATAGTACTGGACGCTCAGACACCACCGCAATTCGTATCATGATACGCTAAAACTCATAGTTCCGCCGGCACAAGGCAACAACTTACAAACACAAAAGAACAGAAACCGTAAACAAAACACCCTGTATACTACGCTGAGCTTTCCTCTTACACAAGTATATCACTGCAGGATCACCTAGTCAAGTTGACCCCGCGGCCAGACCACCCCTGTATGTGTAGGCGCGGTCTCTCAAGATTTGCAGTCACTGCCACCACTCTCCTCACATCCTAGTATCCTACTCCTTTCCTAGTTTTTCCACCCGACGCCTGACAATACCGTATCCTTCGCCGTATCACTGCCGTCTCCTCTCTTGTCAGTGCTGCACTGTACTCGCGTGTCTGTTTTGCGCTAGCTGCTCATTTAGACGTCTGGGTCCCACATCGAAGTCTCCCACTTTCTGAACGATTCATTCAACACTCAGCCTGGGCCTCGAGCGCTTCATCGGTCCGTGAGAAACCACAACGGCGAGAGCCCGAGAGACGAGAAAACAAAGTCCAAAGTTAGTGACCCGCAACTACCACTTTCAAGCCTAATTGCCCAGGACAGTATTCCCGTACTGTCGGAAAGAGGAGAAACGCCTCGTCTGCTGGGAGTTTTCCTGCTTTGATTAGACCTGTGCTTGCGCCGTCATTTCATTGAGTAATTATCAACTAGTCCCGGCAGTGCTTCCATTCCCTCGATCAGAGAACCTCGACATCTGGTTGCTTACACTTGCTTACCCTCCAACTACCTTTCCTCTACATTTAGCTTCACAAACATCAATGCTGACCACGTGCGAGAAACATAATTTTCAACGTTACTCTTTGTGCCATGTCGCCCTTCAGTTCACGGCTCAATGTCTAAGCGATAATCCTCCTCTTTGGAGCATTGATTGCGGGACGGAAGCGTGCTAATCGGGGCAGGGATTTGCCCGAGAGGCGTGTAGTAGGTTATGAACAAAGTTGATAACGTTCAAATCAACGAGAGCTATCGTAACCGTATGAATTCGAGTTCAGGAGACACAGTTTGCGTCCATCTGCCGTTTGCCTAAGTCTGCGGCCGGAGTGCACGGCCCAAGACTCCAAGGTCATGAAGTTGATAATCAGAGTAGGAATCTGTAGGATACCTCTAAGAGATTGAGTGACTGCTAGACAGCGAATGTTCCTATAGTGGTCGTACTATCGTAGGAGGGAGGATGTTTAGGATGTGTAGGAGGGGTTTCTACAGAAGGTGTAGAGGAACGGCTATGAACTTGTAAGTTCGAAGACGAGTAGCATTTGACTAGTCCAGCTAAACCTTCATAACCAAATTTTGAGTCGATCCTCTAACCTAATCCCCGGCCAGGTCTTTGCATGCCAAGTCAATGAGGGAATATAACTTGAATTTAGTCCATTTGCTGCAGGCCCGAGACCAACAAAAGCTTGCAGTGCTGGCAATTCCGACAGCCTGATTGCGTCTTTCCCAGACAGAAATACTTAGCAAGTTTGCAACTTTATTACAGAACTGTGCTGCCTTTAATGGACCGCTCGGACATTCGGCATAAATGTTTCGGAGTTTTGGCAACTCTTCTACCGGGATTAGTATAACCTTTGTGAGGTACCGTAATCATGTCGCGAGATCTGCCATATCCATCAAGAAAACAGATAAACGAACAGTTCTTTTTATTCGTCTGAATAGGGCAAGTCCATATGCGTCAGAAGGTGCGCGATACTACTGTAGCAGAACCATATCACGAGATCTTACAACAGACCAAAGAACAAAGCTTCTTCTTATGATTAGTAGCGTCCATGTGAGTCAAGCCTTCTCAGAAATTTGCTTGATCACACCCCCAGTAGGTTCCTTGAGCTTGATCATACCCCTCTTAGGTTCCTTAAGCTTGATCATACCCCTGACGGGTTATTGACAGTAGAACCAGTCATGTTATCTCTTGGTTCATCATTTTAGTACTTCCATCCTTGACTAAATATCACTGTAACTCAAAATATTTATTATTAAGCAAAATAGTTAGACTAAACATGCTCGAAAATTTAATATGTGCAGTCTCACATGTGAGTAACATTACAAAGTGACTGGTTTTACAGGCAACAGCCAGTCAGGGGTGTGATCAAGCCATACATCGTAAGAGGGGTGTGATCAAGTTCAAGGAACCTACTGGGGGTGTGATCAAGCAAATTGCTGCAAGCCTTCTGGCACCAGGTCCAAAAGAATTTCGAAGACGCGACGCAAGTATACGATCGGTAGAATTACCAGTTGCGTTCACCCTCGATCGTCAGGATATACATGTGACACTATAAACGTCTCTAGACACTTTTGTTTGAAGTATTTGAGCAGCGTAAGGAACTACGTCTTCGTCAAATTCGATGTGGGTTTCCGAAATTTATGCGCTCCATACTGGTGAACTTCTGTACCTTTAGACCTCAACATGAGAGCTCGTTCCTCCTCCACCTCCTCCTCTTGAGAAGGCATCCGTTCTGGTACTACAGCAGTTCAGCTGTTCAAGATTATTCGCCAGATGGGATTAAATGATCCTCCGCACATTATTGGCACAAAAGTACCGTGAACGGTTTTAACTCGCGCGCATAGGTTCCAGTCATATGCACCGAAAATCGAAGATCTGGAGGAGGTGAGCCCCGCTCAACGCATGTGAAGCGGTAAAACACAGGCCATTCGATGGGCTTCTAGCGCCTGGGAGACAGCTGGACGTCCTGGATTCGGTCCGGATATTCCCAACAAAACTGGAGCGCGCGGTCTGTACAAGCCTCCTACAAGGTCAAAGCCAACACTTCCGTTCCTTAGATTGTCGCTTACTTCTCGGGCCTCTACTCCTGGGGGTATAATCTTCGCTATTTCTCCTCTACCTTATCAGTTTTTAGCTGTACAGTGTAGGGACAGACTGCTCAGGCAATGGTCAACCGCACCACCATATTCCTCCGTAGTTTCCACAAGACTTGTTCCTCGCCGCCGTTGCTTGCGGGCGCCTATATATCCCAGGAAACAGCCGCCTATGCAACGCCGAACTTCAAGCAGTGCTCGGGGAGTTTTCTCGCGGAAAAGGGGAACTTTCCGGCAGTAGGGGAAACACATGGAATCTATAATAGTCGTAATATTTAGTAATTACACCGATCTTTTTCCGGGAATTGCCCGGAGATTTGGTCCCACACCATTTTTAAAAGCCCGGAAGCGACAACACTAATGACCGGATGTCCACGAGCATTGCGCCGGAGTTGCATTTTGCACGTTACTCGGCGGTTAACGTGGTTAGTCGCTAAGCGTACATCGTTCTACCTTTCCCGCAGTAATTTCTATTTGCCCATGCATCTCGGAGGTGCGTGGTCCGTGTACGGTAGGTGCCACTTGTCCAGGAATCTGACGGCGCGTCCAAGTTGGCAACATATCTAGTCACCATGCTTCGGCAATCGGGGTTAGCGTCTGAGCACAGAATCATCTGACCTGGGTTGGGACACAAGTCAGATGAGTCAGATGTGGAGTGCGGGAGTGCTGGATGAGTAGTGAGTGGGGGGAGCTTGTGTTTTTGTTAAATTTAGGGTTTCTTATAACGTTTTCTATATGTATTCATTCAATATAATTTATATTTTTTAACTATTCATTCCTAACACAATCTAAGGGCATGTCTAGCATCTATTCTCAATGTAAGAGAAAAAGAGTGAAAGAGACAAGATGGATGTTGATCAAGTGAAGAGAAATCTAAAATAAAAGATGTATGTAACGTAACCAAACTCAATCTCCAGATATATCAAATGGAGATATGACTGAAGAGGAGAGAGAAATCAATGATGGAGAAACTATGGACGAAGTGGTATAATGAAACTGAGTAACAACCAAAGATGGACATCTCAGTTCAGCACCCGTACAAGCACGAACATGATTGGTGTTAGACCCACCCGTCGTAAATAAAAGATCACAAAATAAACAAAGGATATGAAGTACGTGTCTCTGAGCAAAAGATCCTCGGGTGCTAATAGGACCAGGAGTCATAATAGTCTCCAAAGCCAAAGTTGTGGACATAGACTTAAATCATATCGATCTCACTAAACTAATAAATGAAACATAAAAAATAACGTGAGATAAAAATCTAAACAACTAAACATAATAGTATAACAAAAATATAAAAATTCTCATACATTTAAGAGAACATAACATACATGCATCAAGCTCACTATGCATAACAACAAAAATTAATAATTAAAAAACAAATGAGAAAAAAATAGAAAAATATGAACTATATTCTTGATTAACAGATATCGACATGCGCTCATCGACCGTCTTCACTCTCGTCTCGACACGCCTCGACTCCATCTCCATGATAAAGAAAAAACTCACTTCGTATACTGTAAAAAAGAATGAAGAAGATTAAAAACTAAAAAGTAAAAAAACTGAATTTAAAATCAACAAAAAACTAAAAAATTAATCAAAATGATCTTAGATATTTTGGTTGCAAATTCTTTTGATGAGTATGTTCGATATCTATATTTTCTATTTTTTAGATGGTGTTTGAGATATGACCAGGGAGGAAAGTCATGTCAGCGTGAGATTTTATCTCAACTCCGTGGATTCATACGTGGTGATTGGGAGTATCTACATAGAGACTTCTTGGACAGTTTGTCAGACAGAGATGTAGATCATACAGTTTCTCCAGAAGTAGAGATCGTGGATTCGGAGGAGGTTCTGGAGAAAAGAGGACTCAGACGTTATCTACTACTTGGTTGAGTTGGAGGGCTCAGTCGTGCTGATCGAGCTTTACATCCATTGGTGGTGGCTGTCGTGCGCATACACCTCGCTACACAACATACATCGCTGTCAGAGATACACCACACATACACATAACACATGGACGATGTCATACACATACACAAGTGTACCACAATAATCTGAATAGAGAAATTACCATCTCCAACACTACAACACTGATTACTCACAAATGGTCAAGCCAAACCCACTCTAAACGCGAAGAGAATCCGGGTTACACTCAACTAGACTATCCACCATAGCCTGGAGCTTGAAGGCTCAACTCAAAGAACTAAGGTCTCCAAGCCCTACCTGCGAAGTTTACCTCTAGTGGACTCTCCCACCAACTCGCCCTAACGGCACTAACGGCCTTACCCGGATGCGCCACTTCGCACTCGCTCAACCTAGCCGAGGTGCCCAAACTGACGTTACAGCTGTCGTGCGCATACACATCGCTACACAACATACATCGCTGTCAGAGGTACACCACACATACACATAACACATGGACGATGTCATACACATACACAAGTGTACCACAATCGCCCCCCTAACTGGCGGTTAGGTCCCTCTAACTCCAGATAGCTCCATATCTCAACTACGTGATACACACCTTCATGGGTGCAAAGATCAGGAGGAGGCATGGGTGCTACATCGCCCCATCGTTAGTCGCCTGTCTGCAATCCATACCACGCAAAGATCTAATCGACTATCTCCGCTATATAAATCGAGGACAAACCCACCGTCCAGTAGGAACGACACTGAGAGGTGGAGTCAAACATGACATGTGTCAACCTCTCGAACAACCATCACACACCAACATACGGGCTGCTCCACCGGCAGACCCACACAACATACACCTCAAGCTCGCGCGTACAACTGCTAAGCTTGGGTCAACGATACCATCAATGTTGGGAAGATGACATGGTGCGCAATTACGCACATGGTCCTTCCACACAATACCATCACGGCCCTCTAACATGAGTACTCCAGAAGGTAACACCTCACGCACTCGTAAAATAGTGCGCCTTGCGGTCACATCCAACGTCGTCGGTGCAGTCTGCTGTAGATAGATATAATCGCCAGGATGAAACCTGCGAATCGACGGTCGATAACCTCCTCCTCGGATAGTCGCATATCGCAAGGTGTCTCTATGCTGAGCAATCGCTAGGTTCTCAAAAGCCATAGGCATAACTCTCCGAAATGTCTCTGCTCGTTGAGAACATGCTCTCACCCACATATCCGGGTCATCAAGGTCCAGCACCTCAGCAGAATCACGACGAATGGCCGAAGGTAGATCTGGATCTCGGTCATACAATAGAAAATACGGTGAGAAGGAAGCCAAAGACGCTTGTCGGCTGAAACGGTAGCCCATAGCCAACCATGGTAACTGCACATCCCAGTCTCCCAAGTGGCCCTTTTGCAACCCATACTTGCGCAATCCTCTCTTCACCGTCTGAACTACCCTCTCCGCCAAACCATCCGCCTCAGGATGATCTCGAGATGTAGTCTGATGATCAATCAGCGCCTGATCACACAAGGCCTGAAACTCACCAAGGAACTCTGTACCTTGGTGTGTCAGCACTTCAGCTGGTGCTCCAAAACGACTCAGCACTCGATCTAAGAACGCATACGCTGTCCCTTCACTCGCCTTGTCTGGTAATACCACAAACTCAATCCACTTGGAGAAGTGCTCCACCATCACCAACACATACCGGTGGTGACGTACGGTCAACGGTAAGGGTCCCGCAAAATCCAAACTCCAATGATAACCCAACCCCATAATCGATAAGGGGTGTAACTATGGAGTAGGAGCATTAAACGAAGCTCGTACTCGATCACAAACCACACATCGTGCGACAAACTGTTGCACATCGATGTGCATACCACGCCACCAATACTGTCCTTGGAGTAAGCTATGTGTACGCTTCACTCCAAAATGTCCCAACTCCTCATGGGCATGTCGTACTAACTGTGCCCTCTGGGATGGATGTGACACTATCCGTACCCTCCCATCACCCCACACTCGAAGTACATGTCGTCCTTCTCGTCGAAATCTCTTCGCTCGTTGAAGAACACGATCTCGCTCCTTGGCACTTACTATGTCTACTACCACACCAGTACGTAGATACTCCATCACGGTCACATCATCATGGATATCCCGCTGATCTGGAACACCATCTCCACCCTCAGGATCTGGAGACTCGTCATCTACTCTTTGATCAGAGAAAGATACGACTTGGCCCTCCATACTAGAGTTCATGACCAACACACAAAGAAAGGCAGATGCATGCCACCCTGGCACTATCTCCTCATCAACCTCGTCATGCCAGCGAGCCCCAGTCTGGTCCTGCTGACTCGTGCATGGGTTGCGACTCAACCCATCGGCATCTAAGTTTGCGACTCCATGTCTATGTACTACTTGGAAGTCATACTCCTGTAAGATCAGAGCCCATCGTGCAAGCTTCCCTGTAAGCTTATCGGACTCCATCAATCACTTGAGCGGCTGGTGATCAGTGATGAGAGTAAAGGGGTTCCCAAACAGATAACATCGAAAGTGTGCAACAACCCACACTACCGCCAAACACTCTCCCTCATACGAACTATACCTCGCCTCCGCTGAATTGTTGGAGCGACTGGCATATGCCACCACGGACTCCTTTTTCTCATCATCATGCTGAGTCAGCACTGCTCCAAGTCCCAACATACTCCAATCGGTGTGCAGTTGGAAAAGACGCTCCCTAACGGGTCTCTTCAAGATGGGAGCAGATGTCAACCTATCCTTGAGCTCTACAAAAGCTCGCTCCTGCTCATCTCCCCACTGCCACTCCTGGTCCACCTTCATCAACTTGGTCAACGGCTTCGCAATTGCACTAAACCCTTTCACGTATCGACGATAGAAGTTCGCCAAACCAACAAATGAACTCGACTCACATCTGTGGGGCGCGGAATACGTGCAATAGCCTCAACCTTCGTCTGTTGAACACCCAATCCACCTGGATAGATGGTGTGGCCCAAATACTCTACCAACTCCTGGAAGAACTTACACTTCTCAGGGTGTAACTTCAACCCATGAGCTCTCAACCGCTCAAACACATCCCGTAAGTGTCTCTCGTGCTCCTCCATTGTAGCACTATAGACTAAGATGTCGTCAATATAACATCTGACAAAATCCAATCCTGCTAGGATTCTGTCCATCACCCTTTGGAACTCAGCAGTGGCGTTCTTCAACCCAAATGGTAAGAACCGCCACTGATACAAACAATCCTTGCCGTGAGAGTCAATTCCTCAGAATGCTGTCTTGGACTTATCTTCTTCTCTCACTGGCAACTGATGATATCCTGCTCGAAGATCCAAAGTACTGAAGACCTTCACATGCCCCACTGCATCAAAGATCTCCTCAGGTGTCGGCATGGCATACTTATCGGACTTCGTCTGCCGATTGATAGGCCGGTAGTCCCCACACATCCGTCTATCCGTGTAGTTGCCATACATATCCTTCTTGGCTGGCATAACTGTGGCAGATGCATACTCTCCATGCGACATCTCCACCAACCCAGCCTCCAACAAGTCTTGAGTCCTACTCTGGATCAAGGCTCTCTCCATATCACTATACCTGTAAGGACGTCGAAAGATTGGCGTGTCGTTAGCCAAGTCGATCCGTATACCAGGTCCCTTCAAGGTACCCAAATCCTTCATACTGAAGGCAAAACAATTCCTGTAGCTCTTCAGGAATCTTTGAACTCTTCGTCTCTCCTCTCCTATAAGCTTGGGTCCAATCTCTGGCTCCCAAGTATCCTCTGTCACCATGCTAGAGGTAGAAGAAGAAGTCGTTGACTGCTATCTTGCAGCCTCTAGAGCAGTTTCCTTCTGCTCACCATCAACAACCTCCATCGCTACTGTGCGTAAAACTTCTGCAGTTCTAGCTGCAAGCTCCACACTCTCTCCTATGACATCCCATGATGTCCAAGGATGACGAGCTCCATGTGCCTCACCCCCAGCCTTTGCCTCCACCGACCCGGTAGGCAAAGAGCTCAAGAGTACTCGAGCAGTAACACCCGTCGATCGCATCCGACGCTGCTCAACCAATCCAAGACTAACAATCCATGTCAAGCAATTCAAGTCCATTGCTTGACCCAATACTTGACGACGTGAAGCCTCCGACACCGAAGCTACTGCCGTCGTACCCGTAGCGAAACCCATCGCTCGCTCTCTCTCATCGGCATTGGGCTCCACCAACTGCCGTAATTGAGCATCCCACACAAGCCCAGGTCCTCCATCTCTATAAGCATGTGACGCTGGAAAGCTTACCAAAGTGGGTAACGCTACCATGGGCCGTCCCACTAGGTTCACCACTGCCATGGGTGACCTATCGACGACTCTCACTACTTGAGATCGTCGTCCTGCATCCAAGATGCTATCAACCGTGAGATGCGCTGGTCGTCTCACTCCATCGTGTGCGCGCTTAAGCACCTCTCTCGGTAACAAGTTCGTCCACCACAACCGTGGACGATGTGCACGAGATCCTACTCTCGCTGCATCCAACAACACTGCTGGTCCAACCCAAGACCGCACTTGGTGCACACTCGTCATCATCTGTGTACGAGCATCACCCAACAAAAGAACGTTCTCCAAGATGTACGCTGGAGAATCCACCTGATGCATCTGGAGATGTCGTAAGATCCGTAACATCTCCCAGAACATCCTAGATCGCGGGTCATGTAAACCCTGACCTCTCCCAGCACGCGTATGACCTTGACATGGCCATCCGGCTATCACCAAGTGAATGATGTCCACAAACGTAAGATCCTGCGCCCCCAGCAGCGAAATATCCGACGGTAATGCTTGCTGGTATCCTCTAACAGCTGATATGGGCAGCAACTCAGGATATCTCTGCACCAAACGTGCCACATGTCGAAATGAGATGCGCCTCGCAATCTCATCTCTCTCCACATACAAGTATCGCTGTACTTGTATACCTGCTTGCAATACTGCAGCCAAACCTGTGCTGATCTCTCCAAATAGCTCCAGCACACACACACCCTCCTCTAGATACTGCCATACAATGAGAGTCGTATCCAATGGTGATAAGGTCACAGGGCCAGTAGCAGGAACAACCATTTGTTCCTCTACTGGTGGTACAAAGGCTTCACTCCAAGCCTGCTGCACCAACTCATCAGCATACTGTTGCAACTCTCCACTCGAACTCCAGAGTGGAACATCCAAGGCAGATGGTACTAACGTAGACATGCTAGGCATGTCCTCCACCTCCTCAAAGACCGGAGCATCCTCCGCATGAGCATTGCCCTCCAACAACTCGTCCGGCCAAGTAATGACCGAACTGAACCCTGCAACGGATGCCATCGTCCCTGGTGTAGGCTCCGTCGTCCCAACTCTAGCACTGAACCGCACTGGTAAGCGGCTCACTCGTCCTTCACCGGACTGCCAACCTGGTCTGTAAGATGCTGTCTCCGTCCAATAGTCGATCACGAACCCCATAAGGTACAACACAGCACCTCCAACCAATACATCATAAGACTCTGCGGCTGTAACGATAGCCTTGGTCCTCACCATAGAGCCATCCGTGGGGTGATCTGGCCGAACTCTCACCGTTAACATCTCACGTGTTATGTGTAGAGCCGTACCTCCTGATCCCCCCTAGAGATGTCTGCAACTGGAATGGGCATCTCTCTATCTCGGACTTCTTCAGACCCAAACCAATACACGCCGCCTTTCCCAACATCAACGGTTGGGCTCCAGAGTCTAACAAGACCTTCTGGGATCGATACACTTTCCCTGAAGGTGCCACCAAACAGAAAATACCACTTCTGTTGTCCAACAACACCACACCTGGTGCCAAACCAACACGGTCAATCGCCGGCCTAGCTGGTAACTCATCTAACCTAGCAGCCGCCGCTTGCCAAGTACCACTGGTAGCTGTCCTGATCCTCGACTCCATGGACACATCTACCGTCTCTCGCTGAACTACTTCAGCACTAGAGGTAACCACATCCTCGTTCTCACTGAGCGTGACAGCCAACTGGAACACTGGAGCCAAGTTGACTCCCAATGCCTTCATATTCGTGGCTGAGAATAGTGGGGCTCGCAAAACTGCTGTAGCCGCCCTCAACATCGGGTTCGACGTCGCATCCACAGACGTCGAAGGTGGACTCACATCACACCCACTCCTGGATGTCGATGCCTCCAACTCTACTGCACCATCGATAGGCCGTTTAGGAACCATAGATGTGGTCCTCAACGCCTCCGATAACGTGAACGATTGGGGAAGCCTGGCCTGTCTACCAGCCTCTCCGCGTTGTGGATCCAACTCCACTGATGCACCTCGTGGCTCAGAGGCACGTACTGCACCTCTAGTCACTGCCGCAGATGTCTCAATCTGCGCCACACCAGCCATGAAGTCGAAGTCACCTCCTTCTCCTCCATAAGACGTAGAAGCCTCTGTTCCACCTGATCTCCGCTGGGCCATAGCCATACTAGCTATCCTCTGCTCCAACTGCTCAATCCGAGCAGCCATACCTGCTTCTGATGTCGTAGCAAGCGGTGGACCGACCGATCCTCTCCCAGGTGCTGGACCTCTACCTCCAGCTCGACCACCACGGCCTCCCTGAGCTCCTCCGCCTCGTCCACGATCAGCCTTCCCTTGCCGCAACTCGGGATGGAGATCAAAACAACGGTCACTACTGTGACCAGGTCGTCCGCAATGCTCACATTGCCTAGGTACTGCTTGAGACGTCCCTGATGTCCCTGACGTCTCATAATCTCTCCTCTGTGGACAATCCCTCTGCTGATGAGGACCATCACACGTCCAGCAAGGACCCGCTTGCTGCTGACTAGAGAAGGACGGCATGGGCTTCTGCCCACCAGATCCTCTAACACCTCCTTGAGATCGTGACTGCTTCGCACGATCCTTACCACCACCACCACCACGCTGTTGCGTAGCCTGTGATCCTCGAGAAGAGGTGGTCGCTCCATGTGGTGTCTCCTTGCTGAACCCAGCAACCACCACCCTCTCCTCCACCATGTTGAGCTCAATCCGCTCAGCCAGACTAAAGACAACCGCTAACGTCGGAGCGGTATCTCTAAGGAGGGTAGCATCTCTAATTTTCCTACGCAGCTCCCGGTCTAGTATCCCATACCAGAACTGGACTGTCTGTGCTTCCGTCACCCCTTGGGTAACGCTGATCAACCGCCTCATGCGAGTAAACGCATCGCGTAGGCTCTCTCCAGTCTTCTGCTGGAACTCCTGCAGACTCCTCAACTTGTCGGTCCGCACACCCTGATAGTTCTTCCTCAAACATTGGAAGAACTGAACCACAGGGTTAAACCCTGGTGGTATCCCACTCACACAACCACCTGCTCCACTACCTGTGGACGCACCGCTGGTAGTAGGTACTCCGCCACCTGCGACTGTACCACTGCTACTGGCACCCGAACTCGCTGGTGCTACGTCTCTCGAAACTGCGCCAGTAGTGATAGAAACGTAGTTGGGAGACCAATGTTGTCTCCACAACTCGATCTCAACACTGTAATCTTGCCTGAACTCATGATAATCGTCCATCGGTGATCCCTCCAAGTGCTGGAACAAACCCTTCCACGCCATGAAGGGTGTAAACAGCTGTGGGTTCCGCATCTGCTGCAGATCGCACCAACTGTGGAACTCCTGGATGAAGTCATCCAGCTCAATGGTACCAACTGTACCCGAGTAACGTCGAGGCCACTTCGTGGTCCCATAGATCTCGTCCATGTCCCACAACAACGGTGTGGCGACACTAGACTCACCACCAAAAAACGCGCTGTCTGCGTCCGTCTCGTCCTCTGGAACAACCGACGGCAATGGTGTAGGTAGTCGGTACCTCATCCCACTCCGTGTATATCCACTGTCCGAGAAGTCCCCACCAGAACCTCCTGAGAACTCCGTGATGAGAGAATCCCGCTAACACACTCCCCAACTGGAATGTCGCAATCCCCGTCACCACCGTAACCACCACTTGCCTAACCCCGCTCCTACTGAGCTGACCTATCCCCTACTAGGACGGTCAAGGTAAGGGCAACCTGTACCTGCCATCAGCACAGGCAGCCTCTCACAGTCTGTTGGTCGTCACTCCAACCGCACCGTGAGAGAGACAAAGGTAGTCTGACTGGTCCGCAACTCCAGCCTCACTGCCGACAGCACACTGGAGTGAACTCACTCCGGAAATCAAGCGCCAACACAAGCAAACGCGGCGCACAAACAGGAAGTAGAGTATGGAGGGGTTCCAACCACAAGAAGTCCAAACGATAACCCTCCACACTCAAACATTCACATAAAGAGAAACCCAGCCCCACCCGGACTGACGACTCCTTGTCGGTGATCACATGCACAATATATGGTCACCAACTGTCGTAACTGACACTGGAGGTCACTAACTAGATGTCCACACCTCTAGTAGCTCCAAAAACATCCACGTGGTAGCTCTACTAGCTCACCCAAGACAACTGCCACCAATTGCCTCCATACGCGCCTCCACGGTATAGACAAACACTACCACAACTATAGCTTCCCCCTAATACTGTGGGGTCGCCCTACCACTCCTCTAGGGACGTGCGAGAAGGTCTCTTACTACCTTATACAAGTCCATAAGTACTTGCACGCATCCCTGTAGGACACCAAGAGCTATTGGTCTAGTGGTAAAGCCAAAGCTAAGACTACAGAGTCAGGAGTCCAGATCCAGGAATAGTGTTGGGATGGGTGACCAGCTGGTTTTACCCTTCCCACACAACTGAAGCTTGGATACCTCTCTCACACACGCCAGCAAGCTGGCTTGCGGCGAACGCGGGCTCAGGCTCAGCTCCGCTCCGCTCTGCCTCCGCACTCTCGCACTCCGCTCTCACGCCTCCGCACTCACGCACCTCTGCTCCTCGAAGCCAAAATCTGACGTAACTAGCCTTTTTGTGCTTTCGGGTGACACTGCAGCGAACTTCGACATGCCATAACTTCTTCAATCCTTGGCCAAACTCCACGAGACTTAGTGTGCTAGAATCGTCTCTCCAATGCGCTTCCAAAGAGCCCACTCCGGCCCGACATTGACAAGTATTCCGTCTGCCACGCCCAAACGCGCAATCCGGCTCCAACAACACACTTCAAGAACATTCCATAAAATTTCTGCAGCGCTTCCGCATGACAGAAATCTCCACTCGACCCCAACAACAGCAAATCGATCTGCGACCAGCAATGTAGCATGCGACCACACACCTCGATCACAACTCCAACAATCAAGCACGAACGACAACGCCCGAAGATACCAGCGGACGATTTCAGATCAGCGGGTTCCTACTGAACTCCATCTCGACCTGCACTCAGTTCTTTGAGTAATCTGAATAGAGAATTACCATCTCCAACACTACAACACTGATTACTCACAAATGGTCAAGCCAAACCCACTCTAAACGCGAAGAGAATCCGGGTTACACTCAACTAGACTATCACCATAGCCTGGAGCTTGAAGGCTCAACTCAAAGAACTAAGGCCTCCAAGCCCTACCTGCGAAGTTTACCCCTAGTGGACTCTCCCACCAACTCGCCCTAACGGCACTAACGGCCTTACCGGGATGCGCCACTTCGCACTCGCTCAACCTAGCCGAGGTGCCCAAACTGACGTGACATGGCTCCTCCTACACATGATACTATTCTCGAGCGTTATTCGTCACCTTCTCTTGAGATTTTATCTTTTCATCCATCTGAGTCTTTCGTTCTAAAAAGAGACTCTTTTATTCGTGCTTTCATGACCGTTCTTAGTCTACCAGCTGGTGGTCCCTCAGGTATATGTTATGTGTACTTGTGACAGTGCTTGGATCTAAGAGATTCTACGATGGGTTTACTCAGCTTTTCACAGAGTCTCGACTTTAGCTCGTGGTAGGTGCATCGTTCAGATTTTGGCGGCGGGTAGGTTGCTCGCAATGGACAAGAACAGTGGAGGCATGCATTCTCTAGCAGTGAAAAAGGTCTTTCTCAAGCTTGTCAATCGTGCAATGCTTCAACACAAGAATACATTTGCACAACATCTCTAGTCTTATTAATACGTGGTAGGTGTCAGAGGTGGCACTGAGATCATAGTGCATGCGCTTCATGCGTCCATGGAGCTTTAGCTCGATTAGGTGGTTCTACATGTAGATGTAGAGAATGCATTCAACTGCATTTCAAGAGATGTCATCTTCTCAGAGTTGTTGGATGCAGGTCTTCCACTTTCTCAACTCATATGTTGCTACCCCTTTGTATTATTTTCATGATTCTTCAGTGCAGGATGTGGAGGTCATATGATACGAGATAGATACTAGACAAAGCATTCCTCTAGGAGGTCCATTGTTCTTCATGGTTCATTTTCAAGCCTTGCGAAAAATGGAGGTTCTCCATCTAGGATGTCTGATTTTTTCTCTACACGATGATACTCATATTGTGGGACTCGTTTCTTTGGTAAGACAGGTATTCAAGGATCTTCGAGAAGAGCTATTGATCATTGGTTTTTCGGTTAAGATGACAAGATGTCGAGCTTGATCTCCTTCTGATTTGGATTATTCTTTCATCACCCCGGAGGATTTTCTCGTTCCTCATGATGGCATTAGAGTCTTGGGCACCCTTTTTGGTTCACCCGAGTTTGTATCCTCCTTCTTAGAGCATGGTCGTTTGGCTCTTCTCTTTTCTCGACTTGAGGACCCTCATATAGCATTCTCCATTTTATCTTCTTGTTTTACGAAGAGACCATCATTTCTACAAAGATGTGCCCACCTATTGTTACTTTCTCGATAGTTTAGAGCGGTTTGATCAGGGCTTGTTGAGGACTTTTGCAAATATTATGATACCAAGAGCTTTTTTTTATCTAGAAAGAGAGTTGGTCAGAGAGCAGGTTACTTGGCCTCGTAGGTATGGTGGAGTAGGCCTCCTAGTCTCTAGGGTCTCTATCCCTTTGGCTTTCTTGGGCAATTGGTCTCTAGTCGTACCATCTTTGACACTACATTTCAACGTACATAGTGTTCTATTATTGTGAGAGTTTGTTCTGCATATAGAGGATGGGTCCTTCCCTTACATTTATCGTCACGCAAGCGTAGAGATGATTTACTTACTCCGACTCAGACTCTCTTATCTCCTTTTGATGTTATTGCTAGAGATAGGATCCCTTCGCTCTAGTGTCCATAATTTCTATTCGCATCTAGTCTTTGCTCGTCTCCAGTCAGATGGACTTTCAGATCATATTATCATACGTCTTCATTTTTGCATGGGTCCAGGTGTGGCTTGGCTTTCTGCCAAGCCTTCCTCTCCTCGACTACGCATCGCGCCTCCAGCTTATATTATAGAGATACGTTTTTGATTGGGTCTCCTTTAGTCTCTTATCTTAGGTATCTCGAGGTGTAACTGTGGCTATGTTATGTTTGTTATAAAAGGACATGTTTTCCTATGTACACATGAAGGAGAAATCATTGAGGAACATGACACATTTGAGACACTGTACTTTCTCTCATGAGAAAGATGGGTCTTCATGTGAGCAAGGATGTTAGGGGTCTCCTTCTCTCCTCCTCTATGGATCCTTCTCTATGACATGTACATTTATATTTCAGCCATGAGAGAGTGACATATGTGGCAGATGTGGTTATTGCGAATCCGATGACTGACTCCTATATTTATCAGACGATACTTATTTCAGGACATGCAGCTTCTTTGACGGCTGAGCGGAAGATCTGGGACTACTCAGGTAGGGATGCTTCTGTGGGATTTTCCTCTCCTGCGATTTAGACCTTAGGATGCATTCATCCGAAGTTTACTGACTTGTTGAGTTCATTAGCACGTATGCAGATGAAAAACTCTAGGGGGACGATCCTACCGTTAGGATGCTATGTCGCTTATGTACAACAACGAATCAGTATAGCATTACAAGGGCGTTAGCGGAGATTTTGCAGAGAAGAGTTGGGGGTGCTTTCATCGTCCGTTAGGAGAGGTGGTACATCAGTGACTCAGCTCATGGAGGCTCAGGTCTCTTTACTTGAGGAAGTTGCGCAATTAACTAAACATAGCTAGTGTTCCAGGTTTTTCTTTTTCCTCTTTGTGTCTGGTGGTCCTCGCCTTATATCCTAGGGTGGAGGTTTTTTCCACTTTATCTCTTATTCTATTTCCTCGTATTTTGTAGACTAGCAGTATAGCCACGTAGTTAACATGCCAAAACGCCCCATAGATTGGGCTCAGAGGGAACTGACGAACATGTCTAGTTGAGGACTGTATTCTAGTTTGCGGCTCGTCCAGCAAAATTTGGTGCCGCTGCGCGGAGTTCTATTTTCACAGCCGTAATCAGAACTTGTGTGTGTAATTTGTTCACCATAACTGATCATTGTGACTTGAGCTGAGCTGCATTTTATTTAATTTTTAATAAAATACCTCCAATAACAGATTAGCATCGAAATCTACCACCTGCGATAATAGGTTAAATAAGGTGGCTGGTTAATTAATCCTTCTCCAGTCCATACCGGTCGATTGACCACGGCAAGACCAGAGGAGGTTTGGTTACCAGACAAGAGAAGGTGAACGGAAACCAGGACATCCATCAGTTCGCATAATGAAGTGGCGTACCTGATTTTCACGTCAAGTTCAAGTCTTGTCAAGTCCTCATCTTATCTACTCACGTACAGTAAGGCGTGAACATGAACGGTGTCCAACCATCTCCGAATGCGATCTCGATTATGGTTAGTTAACTTATCACTGCAAAGTCCGCTATTGTTTACGACGTTGGACCTGCAGTGCCCTGCGTACATTACAACTAAATTGTAACGCCGTTTACTTAATATAAACCGGACTTGACTGGGCAGTGATTACACGAAGGCACGCGGCGGCTACAAGGAAAATGGCGAAGGCTTGAGGAGACTCTAGGTACTTAATGGATCGCGAACCCTAAACCGGCTCATTGTAGCTTTTCACTTTTCACTGTACGCGCAGACCAGAGAGCAGGCTAGAGAAACAGAGACTACACTGAGACCTAATAGCAGAGAAGGTGCAGGGTGGAACATCTTTATGAAACTGTGTTGAGTGTAGGGTGTGAGTAAGTAGTTGTGTATTAAGGGTACCAGCGGGATTCTAGCCCGGGCCCGATCTTCAATTTGAGATTTAGTATATTGAGAAGAAGATTACAGCGTTCAGAGTGAAGATTCTAGAAGAAATAGCGTTCTGGAGTGAAATTATCAAGAGAGTTGCAGAGCAGTGAAGAATTGCCGGTCCAAGAGCTCTTCGTCCTTGTTAGCAAGAAAACGCCGTGTAATGTATATGAGCCCTTGATTTTCTCATTTCTATCATAAGCAAGCTTGGATTGAGTGCCAAAGCTTGATTGAAGCGTCTGGTGTGGAGTTGACTCTATTTCTTTGTACTTTCCTACTTCCTAGCATCCACTAGGCTTCCTAGTCTTGACTGTGGCTCTTCAGGGTTTATTGCGTTCTGACTTAACCACCAGTAGCGGAAGCGCTGCCCAAATTTTACCAAACCCAAGCTTGGAATAGTTTCCACAGTGTTCTGAAACTTGAGATTAGTAGCAGAGGCCTGCCAAAGACTAGTTAGTTATTCCAAACCCGTCCAGCGGTTATCAAATCCTTGGTGTTTATTAGCGGAAAGGTTAACGAACTGGATCTGGAGACACAAATATAGTACAAGGTCTTCAGGGAGGTTCACGTTCGGCGATTCATTGGCTAGAGACGGACGACTCGACTCCGTGATCTACGGTCGAACGTTACAGTTGGTATCAGAGCAGGTTCAGATTGAATCTTTGCTGAACACCATCGACAATGGAAGCCGTGCCGACTGGGATGGACGAGATGCATGCGTTTCTGAAGAAGTTGGAAGGCCGACTTGAGCAGGTGGAAGCTGAGAACAAGGTGCTTAAGGCGGATTTAGCTCAAGCAAAAGCAACACAGGAGAAAGAAGTAGAGGTCCTTGTACCACAAGCTGGGCAAGTCAAGGATTTAGCACTGCTGGGTGAAGGAGCAGTTGTTGCTACTCAAGTAGATAAGAATGAAGATGGGTCACAGAAGACGCAAGAGAATGTCGCGGAAGGCAGCTCAGCCAAAGAAGGACACAAGCGGAAAGTGAAGTGGGCTGAACCAGCAACGCCATCATCCTTCAATGGTGAGAAAAGCTTTTCCAAATTTGAGTTGTGGGTTACTGAGATGGAGAATTACTTGGAGAATTTCGATGAGCGCTGCTGGTTCACCTATGCTGTTAGTAGACTGGAAGGAGAGGCTAAGGAATGGTATGGAGGTCAACAACGGATGAGAAGTTTGAACGGTACAACTCATATGTCCACTTGGCCGGAGCTGAAAGATGAACTCAGAAGACATCTGGTACCGGTGGATGAAGCTACACAGTTTCGGCTGGAGCTCATTCATCTGAGACAGACAGGGAGTATCAGGCAGTACCTCCAGCGATTTTCTGAGTTGGTTACTCGTTTGCACATGGTAGATCGCACCGACTTGCTGTTTCACTTGAAGAAAGGTCTGCATGGCTTCTATGCTAGTGTATTTGATAGCTGGGTTATGTTTCACAAGTCTGAGGACATGCAAGACTTGTTTGTATTTCTGGAGGCAGCAGAGAACACTAGAGAACGTAACTACACCGTGCAACCCTCCAAGTTTCAGCGTGGAACAAGTGGTGGTGAGCCTAGTAGAGGATTTTGGCGCAATCCTCAAGGACAGATAGCGCCCTCTCAAAGTAGAGGTGGTAGAGGACGTGGTGGTGGAAGATTTGGTGCATCTGGAAGAGGATTTTCTCGTGGATCTCAACAACGAGGAGTTACTCGTGGTCCTACTCATACACGACCTACTGGATCTTATGCATCAAATGCAGGATCCAACCAAGCTTCGACTTCATGTGCTAGGAGCAGTGGAGCTAGCAGTGCTACACCTTCAAGGACGATCATCTGTTTTCGATGCGGACGAGATGGTCACATCGCTCGTGAGTGTCCTCAACGTTCAACCGCGAGCAACGTCCGTGGGTTGACAGCTGAAGAGACAACCAGTCTTTATGTAATTTTTAGTGCTTATCGAAAGTACAACTGCGGGTCCACTTTTTGCAGAAATTTGATGGATCACACTTTCAGTAGTTCACTTGTGTTTGATCGCATCTCGATGTATTGCTCGATCATACCTTCTACCGTACATGCGCAAAGAACAGAGCATGACTATATCTTCGGTGACTCAAATCTTTCCAACAGTAAAGTACATATTAGACAAAATATGCATCCAAAGTTCTGTTTTGGCTAGAAGAGGGAAAAGATAAACGGTGAGTGAAAAAGAAAAGATACTACTGCTGTACCGGACACAACAATGAAGATGCGGTGAAAATGTTATTGAGAATTTTATAAATATTAGAATAAATATTTTTAATATTTTTATATATAAATATTATGTGTTAACTGTAGATTGCATGCCAAGACTTTTCGTGAAGAATCCATAAAGAATGTGTGTTGTAGTGTACGTCTAGAACCATAAGACCGGTTCGTCATTTTCTCAAAAATTTGAGTTTTTGTAATGTTTAAAGGATGTAATCAAAGGTTAATGTATCTCGTGAGAAATTTCAGGTGATAAATTAAACACCAAACTCGGAAGAAGTGAATATGCAAAGATGAATATTCACCTACGAGCCATGAATGAATATGAGCCAAAAAAGTTAATATATGCAACCAGACATGTCACTAACATCGTAACTTGCCAAGTGACTGGTTTCGCAGTCGATAACTAGTAGAGTGTTATCAAACATACCAAACATATTGGAGTCAATCAAACCTCTTCGTACTCAAATCTTTTCCTGTAACAAGAATTACTAGTTAAGATGAAAACATGTAAACCTCAATCGTCAGACTGTGTCCAAGATTATAGAACTTCTAGACGTGATTCCAGATTTTTCAACAATTTCCAAGAGATCAGTTTTACGACCATAAGCTGCAGCATATAGTAACTGTAAACTCCTACAATCCTAGACGCATACTCCGTTTACATCTCCTAGACGCCGTTAATATTTACATATCACCTCCAAGGTAAGTAAATTTTACAATCACTAGGCGAATACACTACTCAGTCTCCATCTCCTAAACGCCGTTAATAATAAATGGATCTGATGACTGAAGACGTTCTGCAGTACCTGACAAAGCATGATATTTTTCACATGTTTCTTCTCATCTGAATCCCGTAATTTTATTGCGGGGAAAGGTTTGAAGGTGTGACCAAGCAAATTTCTACGAGTTCTTGCTGCTACAAGGGGAAAAGGCTTTCTACTCCCCTCCCCCACTAAAGAGATCCGCAAAAGATTTGTGGAAAACAGTCTCATAACCCGAAGAATCTTATATGTCTTCGTCTCATATCATGTCGAGATGGAGGACTGGTATCCTCCTTAAACGTGGACTCCGTGATCTAAGCCTCGGCATGCAACCGAGATTATGAGTTGGGAGATACTTGATACAACTATGGGAGGACTGTAAGCCTTGTGAGGTGGTCTTGTAGCTGTGGCATAGGTTCTAAATTCATGGCTTGGCTCATAATCTGGATTGCATCAAGATGGCATTGAGGGTTGAAAAATTTTTATTTAACAAGGGGTCAGCTTAGCAAGGGGGCTACTTGATAAGTGAATGTGCGTATAAGGACATAAAGACCTCAGCTTAGCTAGGGGGCTGCTTAGCAAAGCTTGAGTTCTAGATAAATCGACGTGTTGCGGCAGTTCGGAAGACATACAGAGAATTGAATTAAGAGAGGAGGAAACGCGCGAGAGAGAGAGGAGAAGATTTTACTTAATCAAGAAGTTGACGATGAAATTGAGAGAAGAATAAAGTTTCTTGAGCCTTGAGAAGTTTATTTGTACAAATTAGAATGTTTGATTGATCTTGATGGGTGCAAGAGATCGTATTTGAGTTCCGATCATTGGCAGCAATCTATTTTCTCTTTTGATCGATCTCAAAATCAATTAAAGTCAGGAGGTCCGCCCTCTCCAAGAAAGACTCTCACCACTACAACGTCCATCATGAACGACAATGAATGCACATGTGCCGTTGTATTCATTTCTCGTAGAATCATATCGTAGATCATACACGGCAAAATTACTTAGCATAAGACAGAGATAAACAATAAATGTCATAATTCACCAAGTCCAAAAAGGCATAAAATAACTCACAAAGCAAACAACAAATAAATAATACAGCAAGGTGAGTTCTCTTCATCCTAAAAAACAATAATGAAATTAATTTAGACAATATTCTGAAAAAAATCATACAAACATGCACGCAAAGTGGAAAAAAATGTACCTGAGTCAAGAATGAATGTACGCCAAGAGCATATAAGACTAACGGATCAGCGTCAAACTCTCCACCATCCGCATCTGCATCATCTACTTCCAAAACTCTCTCTTTTGAGATTACATCTGGATCTGTGGATATCACTTCAGTCTCTCTGGTCATCCGGTCTATTTGACATCAACGGTAGAGAAAAGAAATCGTAACATTGTAAGATGCTCGGCTGTAAGTCTCAACAGCCTCATTAACTGAATATAACGTGAAAGCAAATTCTCTAAGATCTTCACCATATCGATAAAGACCTCCGGACATCCTCTAGGTGTATGACAGTCTTCGAGACGTCAAGGATGAACTCTTGGTTACATGATATCAATAAATGCTAAGTTCTATAATAATCAACTAAGTACTTGTAAGTAAACAATAGAAATTCTAAGACTGATCAAAATTCTACTTCATAACGAAAAATCAAAATTATACCCCTATAGTAATCAAAATATTACTTCCGATAGCCAAAAACAATATCCAACATGACTTATAGTCAGTCAACTGGGGAATCCATCGCCGTCGACTTCTTCATTCTTTCTCGCGAACATAACGAAGAATGCTAGGTGCAAGCATTCTTCTGTCTCACTAACCTCCTCTTTTAATCAAGAATCTTCGGATCAAGAACGTTTCAAAATTTAATATAAATTTTTTTCTTTATGACTCAGATCGATTTTAATTTTGATCAAACATCCACGAGCTGGATCTCGTGATTGATTGATCATCAAGAGTTCATTTTGTTGACTTTGAATTACGCTTGAATAAAAACGTAAGATAGAGTCATTTTGAACTACGCTTGAATGGAAGCATAAGATAGAGTCGTTTTGATTGAAAAATCAAAACACACGAGGTAGGCGCAGTTCAGATGGGCTATTCTAAGCTATTCTAGTCTTCACTAATTTCGTTTAGTTCTCGACTAAACTGATTATCCCCGTCTTCACTTATTTCGTTTAGTTCTCGACTAAACTGATTAGCGGTGGGATATCACCGCTTAAGTACTGCCGCTTGTGGTTTAACGACAATCGAATCTGACGAACCCATGCGACAAATTAAGAAAATGAGACGTGAACGTAATAAACACTATAGGAATAAAATAAGGAAAATAAAAACTAGAGTAAATGGGAAAGCGCCCCACTCTCTGAGGTTACTACATTCCGGACATTTGTCTTCAGCACTTCCAGAGATGCATCGTACTCAAAAACTTACTTCTATACAAGCCCTTTCGACGGTAAATATTTCCAACTTCGAGGCAAAGACCTCCGCTAGTTTGATGATCGACAAAGTTTACAGCGGACATCATAAGAATATCGGCTTTAGCTTTCAATGAAATTAATTACAGCCGATGATAGAAACACAACTTTGAGTCGGAGATGATTTGCTGATTTACCGTACCAATCTCTAGCGGTCTACAAACAATTAATAATTACACAGGCTAGGAGTGTGGATTCTACAACAGTTTCGCGCTATCTCCGGTTAGAATCCTCGATCAATTTCCAAGTAGAGATGGCATACAATCAAACCCTATCAGTGACACAAATACACCATTTGCAAATTCAGGTCAACTCTCTACGGAAGAGCTTTGGAGCTACGCGCAACACATGCTTGACTTGGCCGCGGCTGGTGCGGGGCGCTCGGAGAACGATATGCCTGCTTGAGACGCTGGTTGAAGTTTTGGCAGTCTCTTGGCTGCAAACACGACAGCACCGGACAGTCAATTAACCATCAAAGAAACTTCCGAAGTCCAATTGCACGTAGATGCGTGGTTAGAAAAACTGATTTTTCCTCCAGACGAATACTTTTGCGTCCAAGTCCCAGTTGCAGAGTCAAATCCAAGTAGACATAAATTCACACACAAAAAGGCTTCCTACATCTGCACATAGCTTGTTGAGAACAAGCTGTGTGAAGCGGGAAAACCCTGTAGAACTTCAGGCATTTTAAACAAATAATGTCCTCAACTTCCACGCTGAAAAACACGCAACAACAACAAGATCTAACAGCACCAGTAGACAGGCATAGACCTAGGACACCCAATTAGGATAGAGTGCAGGTAGATCACAGCCTAAACTCTACATCGAAAACTAGAGAACTTCACTAGTGCGATAGAGAACAAGAATACCATTCTGAACTTACCAATTTCATAGAACAGTTCATTAACATTTTGAGCTGTCTTCGCTGATGTTTCCATGAAAAAAAGTCCGTTCTCGTCTGCATAAGCCTGAGCTTCCTGTAGGATTCCACCCGTTTCAACAAATTATGTCCTGTTGGGATTAAACGTAATGAACAAAGGTTGGAGGGGCAGCCCTCGAAATTTTTACCCTGAGAATCCGGAAGCTAACAAAATTGCGAACAATATTCACAGCCAAACCACATGGAGGCAGATACAGCAGGATCATCGTAAAAGAAAGGAATCATCACCCAAAGAAACACAGCCCCCAATTTTCAGTTCCAAAAGTCTATAAGATTTACCTCAGGTTTTGTGCTCCTTTTCGCTTCTAAATCGGCCTTGGTCCCAGCAAGCGCCATAACCAAGCTTGAACTTCCTGAATTCCGGATAATTCACAGATGTTGTCAGTTCGTAGAAGGTCCGGAATTGACAGTCACCGTTTGGTGCCTATCACTTATTTTGAAAACAGCGGGGTATTCTCCAGCAGTCTGCATGGCGTGCACAGACTAGTGCAGCTCAAGAGTGATACTTTTCAGTATCATCAAAGACCATGTATGAACAGGTTACACAGACGGACATTCACGAACTATCGATGCAACAAAACAATCGACAGCAGAAGTAATCTTTCCACCTAGTGCTTACCTTGACTTTGTAGCTCCTGCACCCACTTCTTTGCTCGGGTGAACGACTCCTGCACGGCCAGTTTGGAAGAGACAATTACTTACCACCCACACTTCTTGTAATTTTCACGTAAACATATAACACAGAACATGCACCTATAACACAGAACATTCACCTAGTCCAATGACACATATGTCTCGCGAATTGATCACGTGGCAATTTATGAGCTAATTCTTAGACCAATTTTTCCAGTGAGCTCCAGGATGGATTACGCGGTATCCGAAGGTCCCTGATCTGACATCAGAGCCCTGTTCTATCGTGCACTACATGCATCTAATTTCTTATGCCGCGGCTTTCTCAACTAGGCAATCAGCAGGGGGACGTCGTTCCCTGAAAAAGACTCGATCTTCACTTGACAAGTGAGTGATCTGGACTTCTGCACGGAAGTAATAAAACTCATGCAAGTCCCTCGCTCAACATTATCACGAATATTAGATTTTATCCATTAAAACCTTTTCACTTTCTTTTTTCCTTTTTTAGTTTCGTTCATTTTTTATTTTCATTTAGAAAGGTATTTCTAAATTTTTGGATTAGTGATAGATCTATAAGTACCATAAAAGACCACCAAAGTTTTCAGCAGGGTCAACAAGACTTACGGGGTTCGTAATATCATAAACAATTATGGCCGCAGCAGCTCCTCGGTAGTACATTGGGGCTAAACTGTGATATCTCTCTTGACCTGCAGTATCCCAAATTTCAAACTTGATAGTAGTATCGTTGACTGCCAACGTTTGTGTCAAGAAAGCTGCACCAATAGTAGATTCCTGCAGACATACTGAAAAAGTTAAAACATTTCATCACGACCGTGTACGGCCTCTCACAAGTTAACTAACATTCGTATAAGGTCCAGAAGACGGAACCTTCGAGCTTCAGCAGACTCCCAGCCGTTCACACGGCACAGACAGAGAAAGAGTGCTCTCGTTAGGTTGGTAGTCTTGCGACCATAAGCCCCGCGCAGTATAGAGACATCATTCGCAGTGAGACACGTCGCCACCTCGCAAGGTAGCGCGGAACACCAGTACTACTGTTCTAAGCCTCCCGGGATACCGCAGACCCCAGGTACAGCCACGTAGTGACACTCTCCGGTGGTGCTCTATCCTCCGTCTGGGGAAGGGTTTGAACTTGCGGCCTAACTTTTAAGAGTCAGAAGCAGTAACCACCAGTCACTGGATTCACAAGACAGAGAGCAGCACAGAAAGGAAACAGCTAGTGGAGACAAGCTGATCAAGGTACGTGCTGAACCTGATAATCAAAGAACTGGCCCTTGGTAAACCGCAAAACGAGACTAGACTTTCCGGCGCCCATGTCGCCAAGTAGCACCTGCTCGGGAAAGACGAGACAAATCATAAGAAAAGCGTTGTTTCATATCATAACTAATAGTCAAGTACAAATACACTAACAGTCAAGTGAGAAACTCGCCGAAAGAGTAGTAATTACAGATTAAAAGAAACAGGCAATGATACTTATTGAATTCACTTGCCAGGTGCGCCTAAACAGCCTAGATTCAAAGTTCACCAAGAAAGACATGCTTGAGTGTATAAGCTTGTATAGCCTTGCCCACTGTAGTAGAACCACACCTACACCAGGCCATAAAGGAATCTCCTTCACCTACTGAAAACAGGCGCTGTCTCAAACCTGTCCTATACCTGAACTATAAAGGTTTCTAATAAACTCTTCACAGACCGCCAAAATTTTCCTGGTAACATGGTTCTTGCTATGAACAGGAAATAACGCCAAGGTTATAAAGGTAAACAAGGAATTTCAGGCTGAAACTAAATCGCCCAACCCCGAACTAGTATTCAAGCGTAAGAGTCCGTTTGATTTGTAGATGTAAAGAGATATAACTGTAGACCACACCCATGATTGCGTACTAATAGAAGGCAACTGGAGCTTGACCTCCACACCATTACCGCATCACACCTTATGACCAGATTACTTAAGATTACTGCATGCCCAGATTCGGACTCTCAGGGGTGAAACCAGGAATGTCAAGCAGCAACCCTAAACCAGTTATCCTCTGATTCGAATTCATATCCGGCTCAATGAACATGAAACTCAAATAATTAGATCCCTTCACTTTCTTCAATACCAATATCAGTTTTACAAATCCTTCTTCAGTCGAGCCAGCTGCACTTGCATTTGAAGTGCAGGCCATCCCTTCGCCGCCATATTCAACGAAAAGTGTTTCGGGTCCTAAGTTCTAGATCAACGGTCTAGAATCCCCTATTAGAAAAGCTCAGCCAAAGTGGTAGGCAGTCTCAACGGTTGTCTATCTTCATGACGGACGTGCTACAGCCCGAGTACAATCTGGTACCCGGGCCTCTTCACTGACAATTTGATAGCGTACTCTCAGATAAGCGGTTTCCAAGAGAAAAATCAATCCTTCAAGGGCACCCATGCTAACCTTAGCGACCCAGTCTTAACCAACTCGACCACGAGGGTGATGAAGTTTCGGGGAAGGAAGTGTCAGGATCCACCATGTACGGGTAGGCAGGAGGAGACCCAACTGGAAGGTACAGAAGCCGTCGTTTTGACCCAAGAGAAAACGAGGTTTGTGCAAACGAGTTGTTTCACAGAACCGCATCCCATGGTAGAGATTCCGAATTGGAGCATAATTGTGCAGTGCTGAAATCAGAAGAGAAAGAGTTCGCAGATCACCAACAAACAAAGACCGCGGGACCGATTACCTACAACTGAAGTGAAAGAGACCACACAAAAAACCTACCAATTTCGCTTGTCTCTGATTTGTCCCAACGGTGGCCATCCTTGCTCAATCACACGCTCTTGCTGTGACCCCTCCCTGCTGCTGTTCCGCCCTCTCGGCAGTCGGTCTCAGCACCTGCGTACTCGCTCGAATCGTATGCTGATCTCTTTCTCGTCACTCCAAGCAACTAAAACAAAAATCAATCTCCGCTTAACAAACAACACTCAATGGTTTGATCGTAAGTTGGCCGACCTCGAAGAATAGAAGAATCCGAGATCAGAGACAAGCCAGCAATTACCACGACGATCACCCAGACAGCAGGTCGAGGGCAGTATGTGCACTTCTCCTCCGCCTACACACAAACGCGAAGTGCATCTACCACCTCAAAGTCTTCGCTCTCTGCTCCTTCCTGCAGCCCGCCTGGTTGTCTAGGCGCCGCGCTGGCCCCCGTCCGAACTGGCGTCTCCTTTACGTGGCGTGCACACATGTCATGCCAGTGCATTCGAACATGGTGGAAACTAGCAGACAATAGGCCGACTACGGATTCGCAACGCCTAGGTGGAAATAACCTAGGACTGATTTGGCACTCTCAATTATTGAATGTGCTTCTTTGTCTCTGAGGTTAGAAAACGTACCAACTGGAATCCACTTACCATTCATGAGGCTCAGCCTTCAGTCGGATGGATAGTTTGACAACGTTGTCATTTTGTTTACGCTGAAGGTCTGCAAATGATGATTTTCCATTCGTAACACTTCATTATCTTGTATAGTATATTTAAGCTAATATCCTCTGTAGGTGAGATTAGGATCATAACATTCTTGGGTACCCAAACTTTGCTAATTATGCATGCTTCAAACATCAACGAGTTTTAATCCGATATCCATATACATATAGCTAAATTATGCATGCAACATGGCCTTTTGCCACGAAGAAAAAGAACGACAAGCGAGGAAAAAGGAGCAAAATCTCAAAGGGCAATTGGACTTGACAATACAACGGGGACCGGATAGTTCATGTCAAGAAATGTCAATTCTCAATATCAGATATAGTTTATTTAAGAAGTGTTAATTACAACTCTATAAATATTATATCATAAATATAAAATAATTTTTTAAATTAAAGTTTATTTTTAACATACATATTATATATTATGTGCCAAATACATACCACAACTTCCTGATAAACCCGATAAGCCCTGTAGGTTTAAGCGCACTCCAGGGACCATAAGTTCTGCTTCATGTCCTCTTACAACATAGATTTTATATAAAGTTTAATGTATCGTCTAACCCTTTTTGCTGAAAAAGTTAAGCGATAAATTAAATCTCTTTGCATTATCTTCTCTTCCGAACTTGGAAGGTGATAATGCAAGGAATGTAAAGTGAATGAATGTACATCTAAATATGCATGCAACATGGAGTTCTCTTAGGAGTGAAGGAAACTAACAACCAGTAGTGTTTAGAGGTAAGTTTGCAAGGGTAATTGGTTCCCATTGGGATCTTCATATGCATGTTCGATTTGGGAGGGTGTATTCGAGAGGTTTTCTCGTAATAATAAAACTAACCAGTCAATATATTTTGCAGAGAAATGATGTTTATGAATCCATTTGGGAAGAGTTTGGGAAGTCAAGTATACACAAGCTTCTCCGGAGAAGATGAAGGAGGTAAATATGCAACTATTTAATTTATTATTAATCCTTTTGTTGGTAAATTAAAACTGCAAAGAAAACATAATGTGTTTTAGATTAGTTTCTCGGATATGTAGTTTTGAGAGTATATTTATCAACCTTCTGCTTATGGGTTATGTCTAAATCTTCACGTATTTCTAGGTCTAGCTATCATTTAGCATTTAGAAATAATTTTGTTTTCTTTTCAGCTTCATACTAAATTTTCATTTAACACTTATTATCTTTTTCTGATAACAGCAAGCGAGCAAAAGTTACCAGAAGCTTATCTTGCATACATATTTGATTCACACTTATACTTCTCAGAGTTCCGAAGATACTCTCAAAGGTTCAGTTTGCCTTCTTGAAACTATGAGCTCAAGCTGGTACCCGTGAATGATTATGCATGCAAAGTGCAATTATAGCTAACACAAAGAAAATGACAAACGTTTCATGTAGTTATTGAAAATAATCGACTTTAACTGGTTTGGAACTGGGTAAAGGTGATAAGTTTAAAAATAATAACGATTCTAAAATACAAATCCAGCCGTAGCCGTAGGTGCCGATTCAGATAACAGAGTATTGAACTGGTACCATATGTACTTTCATCAGAATATTAGTTAAATTTAACATCTTATTTAAACAGTAAAAGTTAAATTATTAAACTTAGAATTTATAAATAAACTAGATTTCCTACCGTATATATGGTCATTTTGAATCGAAAATCCATAAATAAAAGATGAGAAAATATTTTCTTTCTCGTATAAAGCTGCTGACTCTAAGTGAATAAAAATATTATTTTTGTTATTATTAATTTATGCACTAACCTTCTCAGAAGAAGAGTTAATGAATAAATTAATATCGTTTGCATATATCGCCTCTTCCGAACTTGGAAGAGGTGATTATGCAGGCTTGACGCATTTATGCAGAGCAGCGTCCACTACATCGACAGAACGAGAGATGCTTCCACCCCAAGAGAAGAATAGGGCGTGTCACAGTTTGATCCTCGGCCGCGGGTGTTTACAGGAAATTAACGCTTTTTCCCGAAGCGGTCGTGAACTTCAACAGCAAGCAAATCCAGTGCTTAGAAAACTTATTATATTTTCATAAAATATTATATTATATTATAACGATTTAAAAACACCATTTCAAACGATACACTGCTCCAGACAAAGCTGCCATTGGAAATCTACGACTATTTTCCTTCAAAGCTAAAAGCTAAGTTAGCTAAAAGCTAACTTCCTTCCGGAAGTTAGAGAATCTTTGCTTTTAGCTTTGACACGCACTATAACGAACGAATGGAGGCTGGAAGAACGAGGGACAAAAGCTCACGCATTGAATCCCATACGGACAAACAAACAATAGACAGGAACTCAACGCCACCGCCAGATTACGTAATTTAGACCCCGGTTCCATTAACGTGAAGTGCCCCTTACGCCAAATCCTCTATCTGTCGTCCCGACCAATACTTACATATAAACCACCGTAACCACAATTAGGAAAAAAGGATTAAGTAGTAAATACGTTACACGCAGGAGTTAAGAGAAAATTAAAGAACGGCATGCGGCGTTTTATGGCAAAAAAGTTTAAAAATAAAGAAAATCATAATTGTAATGGCTGATAGTTAAATTTTGTGAAATAATAATAGAACAGAAAAGATTAATTTGCCAGTAAGATATTATCTCATTGTAAGGTAGCAATAATGACTCTTTAATCGTAGAAATTTGTACTTAAGCATGTTTTCCTATAGATAATGGATTTACAGCTTATATCGAAAATTTTATTAAGATCTGACATCCAACAAAAGAATTAAGACATTTCTTTAGTGCAATTGGTACAAGGTTTGGTACGGGTAAATTTTCTGCTAATTAAGCTGGCCCTTCATCGTTCTCATCGGATTTCAACTTGTACTTGCTAATGAGACACATACGCTCTACCATTCGGGTGTCATAAACTATACAGAGGTAAGAAGATGATCAGGACTTTATCCCCTTGAGCTGATCAAATTCCGATAAAACTATTATTCTTTTCCAATTATTTTTCCTCCTGTCCAGTCTATAAATAAATATTCATAGACTGGACAGGAGGGGAAAGAGACATCATGTTCTTTTCTTTTGTCTGTCTTGCTTGTTGTCTTGAAATATCGATATTTGCAGTCATCTCAAAAATGCATGGAACATGAACTTTTTAACTGGGGAACTTTTGACCCCTTGGTGTTATCGGAAAAGATATACACTATATATTAACGTACCTTTAAATGTTAAATGATAACTAGATTTGGAGATACTAGAAAATCCAGACATAATATTATAAAAAAAATAAAGACTCACACGCTTCAAAGATTACAAGTGGGCCCATATGTAAAGGATATATATATATAATCAACCAATTAAACCCTTGCATATTGTCTAACTTCAAAAATTGCAAAAGTGCAAAGATGTTAGACAATGCAGACTTGTACTCCTCAACTGATGAAAACACTTAGCGGAATACGCTGAAACGAAACGTGCAGAAGCACAACACAATTCATACTTTTAACAAAGTTGTTTAATAAGTTAAAATATGACACAAACATCTTAAAGCAACCTGCAGATGTGTATATATAGATCGCTCTTTAAAGATTAATATGAATATGTTACTTAAAAGCTCTAGTAAATCTCCCTAGGGCTTTGTGAATAAGTGCATTATTGTTCCCCTTTCCCAAAAATTAGTGGTTATAAAAACATTTTATGAGTGATCATGATATTCATATTTTGTGTATTACTAAAGCAGAACAAATTTAAGCCTAAGCAGTCACATATTATTCATATTAATCTTACATTTACAGTTGGACATTTATCTATATAGCTAAAAAGAAAAGAAAAATTTCACTTATATTTTTATTTACTTTCCACTGTAAATGTTAGGAACGCAGAAAGACATACGTGAACATATGCTGTAAATTCGATTTTGTCATTGGTAGAAGCTTACTCATAAAGACACAAGTATACCACTGCAGAGAGGATTATAGGTATCAACCAGGTTTTACTATAGAAGGCAAAAAGAATTTCACATGGAAAAAAATGAACAAGGTTCATTTAAATTTCTGAATTTAACCTAGTAAAATTAACTTCCTTACGAAACCTCCTCTAGTCTTTCTTTTAATCTGCTTTATACATTTGGCCCCAAAAAATATGCACAGGGATTAAAATCATGATATATTTTCAAATATGATATATTTTATCGATTATTTGTCTTTGCGCAACGAACAGTAGGACTTATTTTGAATGTGTCTACATTTATGATCGAAAGGAGGAAGGCTTTGATCATGAATGAAAAGGTACGCATATTCTTTTATACATCTTAAGACTTTTGTATGCATCTTATATATGCACTTGTCTCCACTCTGAATCTGCATTCGTCAGATCCATTGACACTTCTTTACTCATTAGAGTTTCTAAGAAAAATACAAGCTTCTCTCTATATTTCTTTTTCTCAAGACTCAACTCTTCTCCTCTCCGATGTAAATCCACCCAGCATGACTTCTGAACATTAATAACACCTTAAGTTCATGTGCCATCAGAAAATGATCGTTTGAACTTTTCTTTCCGATCGTTGATCTAAATGCACCATTGGATCAAAACCTGACTTGAATCCAAGGATGTTAAACTATTGTATATAATACTATTCCTTTGAGCATAGAAATATTTCATGAGAGTGGGTCAGCTCTTTCAGTTAGACTCCAAGCCACTAAGTGGTTCTATTATACTGCCTGGGTAAGTATTCATTTTGACCCCAATGGTTCGAAATAAAGATATAAATTTGGCATTCATAATTTTGCACTGCTTGGAATATAATTTTACAACGCATGATCAAACAGTCAACATTTTTACAAGAACAAGCGATGGCAGTCTCTAGTGAACTCTCGTGTAAGATCAGCAAGTCATATCTCATCCCCATTCTCAGAAGACGAAGAGATGGGTAATCTCAGTATCCAAATACATAAATCATTACAATATTGTTTGATATTTTGTATGGTTTATAATGTGATAAATAATCGATCGTATTTAGATAAACCACCCATCCGTGTAAGATGAAGAGATGGGTCTCAGTAATCGAAATACATAAATCATTACAATATCGTTTGATATTTTGTACGGTTTATAACGTAATAAATAATCGATCTATTTAGCTAAACCCCTGTCTCGGTCTCGCATCAGTTCTGAAAAACGATAAACCACAATCTAGACATACTGTAGTAATAATAAAACCGCGCATAATAAAACCACGCGCGTTTTCTCTAACCCTAGTTAGGCACGCGAGGAATAACCATGTAGTCAAAGATATACCAAGGGAAGGTTACACGCACCAAAACCTTAATCCTCTAATATGCCGCAAAGGAGCATACGTATCAACGTCAAGGTAAAGGTCTCTTCACCTGAACCTTAGGGAGATGAGATCGATTCCCAAATAATGATCTCGCGGCCTTAAATTAAACTATTATTTGAGAATAAATTGCATGCTGTTATTATCTAAAAAAAAATTTAACGCGCTTGAAGCTGCATGATCTACTTTTAAATTACCGTCTTCCTTGCATCTTTTGATGGAGGAGGTGAGTAATATGCAAGGGTTTACCGGAAGAGTCAGATCATGCAAATATGCAACGATTTAACATAAGGGTTAGATAATAAATCAACTGTCTGGTTTTTTGTAGTAATCTCTCGAAAGTGCATCCGTCTTCTTTTCTCAAGATTATGTCAAGATCTTCTCGCATCTCGATGTCTATTGAACATATAGAGGTAATTATTATTTTCTCATCAATTTAATATAGAATTTTCATTTAATACTTATGTATTTTTTGATAATAACAAAAGGAAAAGAGTTCCCAAAAGTTAATGTTGCATGCGTATTTACCTATTTTCAGTTTAACGCGTTTTAACTTGAGCGAACTACTTTAAACACGGGTTGATATACTTTTACGTTACTTTAAAGATCAAAATATGATATACCATAGTTTAGGTATGATTTGAGCATAGAAAACTTGATATGCTACTGTTTTGATCGGAACTTGTTTAAGTTCTAGAAACTGATATATTATAGTTAAAGTTTGATTTAAGTTAGAGAGTTGATCTACCATTGTTTAAAATGATTTAGGCGAGAGAATTTGATATGCATTATTGTGAAGTCTTCATGTTTCTTGAGTTTCTGTTTTCAGTTTGGTTAAAGAACGGCTCTGCGGGCTTTTCCGATGTAGAAAAATGACCTCAATCATAGAGAATCCATTGGAGATGAAGAATTGAGCAGAACTGGAGTGGTAGAATTAACAAACAGATATCTTCGTCTATACTTATGACATTTTATTAGTGCGGTAAAAGAGTTGATTGAGAGTTACGGGCAATGATTGAAGCATGAGGATGATGCACGAAGAGAATAAGCGGACGAAAATCACCCGGAGATCAATTAGATCGAGGTAGGAATAGAGGCATTATGTGAGCTTTTTATGGCACACATACCAGCAGACTACTCTGACTTCTCCGTGGATGCATTTTATCTCCAACACATCCATTGGCTCAAAATCCAATGGATGAAGAACACAAACATGCACATGGAATTTAACGAGCAATGGAACCGAGATCGACTACATATTGACGAGTTAGAAAAGCAGGTTCTGGAGAGGACCTCAATGGAGATCAAAATCATACAGATTTTCAAGTTGCCAGGAGCAAAGACAACTACAAACGAGTTGATCAAAGAGAAATTTGCTAAGTTGGACCCGTCCCTCCGTTATCGATCACCGCACCTCTGACAATATCTCCATCTCCCTTTGAAAGTTGTGAGGGAGGGACCAACGGCCCAATCGGAGCTGCTGATAAATGCAGAAGTCTGTATCGTTACGTTGGTATTTCCTCGACTCTCCAGTAACTATCGGTAAAAGAACTTGTGATCCAATTTGAAGCGTGTGGAACCGCTTTCTCTTTGAGGAGGATATATGTTAAGATCATACTTAGAGCTCGATAATGTAGTTAAGATTAGTCATGATAAGAGGACCTAGCACTAAAAATAACAATCATGAGATAAATAGATCTATAATATATTGGGGTGAGCTAAGAGGTTGTAGATAGCGACAAAGATAAGAATCGTCGAGTATATATATTAGCTAGTCAAAGAAGACGAGGTCTTTACCAAGGATACAATGATCCGATAAAACACCACTAAGGGCTTATGATCTGTATCTCCCTCCTCCTAGACTTAGATAGAGGATCAAGGCAACAGCTTAGGTGCGGGAATGAGGTGCGACCAACTCGGAAAGATCCTCTACTGATAGGCTACAAAAGATTTAAGTAAATACTTATTATAAATCATTTAAGATCAACTGTATTCTCTCTTGTCTAATTGTTATGGTTCGGTTGAGTTGATGAATGTTATGTAAGTATTTATTGTGATAAGAACCGGGTAGTCCTAGGAAGTTGAAGGTACAAAGAAGGGAGACCAGTTTTCGGTTCCAAGTACAGATCGAGATTCCATTCAGAGAATCAGCGCTGTGCAAGTAGTGATCTGAGACGAATTCACGATATCAGTTCCGGTAACTATCAGATCCTGGGTAGAAAGATCTACCGGATCTACGAAGGATAAAAGCACCTAGATGATGGCATGTCAATTTCCCAGTCTTAGACCGAGTCCAAACTGATAAACCCTTAACCTAGCCTAAACAATTGCATATCAATTTCTGAGACCTAAACCGAGCCAAAACTGTAGTTGATCAGTTTTCCGAACCTACAAAGTGGCATACAGGAAAGATCAGAAGTAAACCACGGAAAAATACAAATACAAAAAGGTCAAAATGGTTTATGGCATATACATGGGCAGGGAGTATTTCAATCAAGATGCCAAGTGGTCATATGCACTCCAAGCTCCAGCAATGGAGATAGCTGAATGATCAGCTACAGACTCCTCTGGTTCTTTATGGGTAGCTATTGAAGTTCTCAAGTCTTGACTTCCATCATCTTTACATTAGATTTTCCAGGAAAACTACAGTTGTATTCACATCAGTGCAATTTGTGCTTGCGTTCATGTTCCATAAGTATCTTTTGTACTTCGGTTATCCTTTTCGAATACATTATCTCTGTGATAAAATACCTATCAGGTATTCAAAATGCACCGGTTGATGGATGTTTAGGAATAATAGGAACGATCACCTGGTTATATTTGCACCGTTCTATAATTTTAAGATATTTGAAGAAACAAACAACCTTCAGCTCTCATGTGGAACATGAATTTCTTATATATAAAAGATATAATCGAGAAATGATTATCGAGAATGTACGTATTCCGAACTAACCAAAAAATGTTAAGCAATGTGAAAGCAGCCTAACTACTATCGTTTGTTCAGCGAGCCAAGGACCTCGTGTTCGATGATGTAGTTATGGTTTCCGGGGTAGTCCTTTCCCTTTCCACCCTTCGCGGTGTTCGATTCCTTTGAACTTCTTGTCATGTATTTGCGTAACTTTCGAAGAAAAAGACTGAGTTAGAGAAAATATTATGCATGCTTGATGAACTTCTAGGGTACTTTTGTTCTCTTAGTGATGTAAGAAAAGATATATATGTTAGATTATAATCGTACTATAAATACATAAAATAGTTAAACTGTTCTGTAATTGATATACATTAGCTAGACCAACACGTGAGGAAGGAACCAGACTTAACCCATAAGTGCAAGGGTCCAGATGCACCTTGGGGGATATATAAGTGCGGTAACCTGCTTAGCTCAGAAATCAATTATCAACAGATTAATTTATTACCTAATCCTTCCAGGCAGGTTAAGTAATAAATTAAACCGCCTGTGAATATTCCTCTCTTTTGAACTTTGGGAGACGTGCTCATTTCTTGCCTCACTGCCTTGTACGGCTTTGTTATCTGTTATCAGTCAACACAGAAACTTTATGATAAATGTTTATATTAAGTAGTTTTAGAATATTATTTTTTCTATAATTAGTAAATAAGCAGCACTTGAGTTGCCAACCGATCTAAAAAACCCCATAGTGAAACACGGACTCTCGTGCTGCTAGGAGTATAAAGCCGAGACCCGATTGAAATAATAGTGTCATCTCGTCTGTAAATTAATTTATACCCTAACCTTTCTCATCGAAAGGGTTATGACAGAAATTAATAGAAACCCTCCGGCTTCTAAGTGTACATTAGGTGAATACAATACACAGTCTCTATTTATATGGTCACCTACTTTCTCTCTCAACTGAAATCGTCCATATCCGTGATTCAGAGCACCTGCATATTCACCTCCTCCATCTTTCGATGGAGGAGGCAATAGAGGTGGTTCATTTAGTACCTAACCCTTCCGACAAGAAGGGTTAGGTACTAAATTAAACTAAAGTATATATTAATGTATAAATAACTGTGGACTCCCGGTCTTATATTTTCTGAAGCGCTGTCGTAGCGAGAGCCTTTCCTTTGAGCAAGGGAGTACCTTCTAGCTGTGGTTAACGATCGATGCACAGCAGAGCGACTAGTATCTCGTAGATTTCTCTCTAACTTCCTCGATAACTAAGTACTTTCTCTCTCAGTAAAGGGTCAAGATAACTACACGAAAACGTTGGATGATCATGGGCACGACAAACGGGATATGTGATGACATGATCTCTCGGTAGTATTCCTCTCCGAAGTTTCTTACTACTAGGGCTTCGTACATGGCTTTGGGTCGACAGATGTGTCTTATCTCGCACTGGGTGTTAAAGTTTACAGGAGGGAGCTGATTTAGATCCATTCTTCGTTAGATGAGGATAAAGACGGTGAGATCCCATTCTTGGCCGTAAGTGACAACAGGTAAGATCACAGGGACAGGCGAGAGCATGACTTGCGCGGTAAAGTTATGCCCGAAGGATCCTATCAGAAACTGTTGAAAGTGAACTCGTTCCATATACATCAGTTTAATCGAGAAAGGGTTTCGAAAAGGGAATCTGGGCGGTAAGTAGAGTCCTTCGTCCATCTCTCACAACATGTGCACTCCAACTACAAAGGTATCTCGATCCATAAAACTCTGATTCAATCTCATAGGATCACCACGATCTCTCCACGAACAATCTCTTGGATTTTTCCCCAAGTCGAATGCCCCCACACAGGTCACTCCCCTTTGCTTAAAAGTTTCGAACCCAAAACAAGGATAGGTGCAAGCACCCTAACCAAGCAACCCAAGCCTCACGGACCGATGAGGTGGCACACATGCACATCGCATGTTTGGTGCCGTCATACTCATCCACGTGTGGGTCTTCTGGGTGAAAGGTTCTAATGCATGCACCGTAACGTGTCTCAAAAACCAGAGACTAGGCTAGACAGGTAGTCGACTCTACAGGTCAAGGATCGCACTTTGCCACGTTGAGTGCGAACCTAACAACCACATGACGTGGATACAACGTAGGTCGCTAAAGTCATATCTACGCCTAGAATACTCCCCAAAGCAATACAAATGTCGCACTGGATACTTTTCAGCCAGCTGCCGCTAACAACTCGAGACCTAGAGTAGATATCGTTGCCGATACAACTCGGCAGAAAAACCAGCAAACTTTCACACATGATAGGTACAGATCTACAGCTCAGTCTCCTCTCAAACTTGCCACGTAGGTAGGATACTAAAATCTCTACTTGCAGGTCAAATTTCAGGAAGATCTGACGGCTAGATCTCCTCCCACAATTAACACAAATCCACAGAAACTAACACGCACTTCCAATCTCAGATTCAGGACAGAAGCTTCTTCGACTAAATGAACCGTCCACTTCCACTCCAACTTCCTGTGCTATCAAATCAGAAGGTAAACTCACTACACAGGAAATTTGAGTCGATTTGACCGTTCTGATCGTCCTCCATAAATCTGCAAACTCGCTGTTTCAGATTGACAGCTTTCTGCACCCCGTCGCCTTCAAATCGCCATTGCGCTCAATCCGCACAACATCCGGTGGTGAAATTTGTGGTCAGAGCTTCAGCAGCTGACAGACTACAAGCCCATGAAATCTGGTCTCAATCTGACGGCTCAATCACTCAAACCCCTTAATCTTACAATCGGAAGAGAAACTCTTGTACTCTCATCACTCTATGAACTTCAAATCGTCATAACGTATGCCCTGGACCTCCAAATCGAGTGAAATTTGTGGTCAGATTGCTCCTCCCGTCGAGAGCTCTCCGCCCATGCCCTCTGATCTTCCAAATCCCTCGTCAAAGTGCCCCGAACCTCCCAGAGCGCACACTTAGGTAGAAGACAAGTTATCTTCACTTTTGGGTGGACCAATGGGAAGCTAAAGGACTCAACCTTGTCCTTTTCTGCCCCATGGAGACCCCCAGCAGATAATAGTGCATTTTAAGCTCATAAGAGCAATGTTTTAGATCCCATTACACCACAACTTCTACAATTATGTGCAAAACGCACTTATACGCGTAATTTACATACTAACTGGTCCCACAACAGGACAGCGCGGCACCTTGGTCGGGACTTATGGGTTATCTTCTACTCTCTCCGTTTTTCTAGGCATGGGTAACAGATAACTTTTATAAAATATATTAATTTTTTCATGTACTTAGTACATGTTTTTTACTTAACACATATATATATTCCCAGTAACATGAAGCGAGCAAAAGTTCTCCCGGAGTTCATCCAGCATGCATATTCAGTGACTCAAGGAGAATGAAACTCACATTAGCAGTTGAAAATTACTCCGCAGTTCCTGTAGTCAAGAGTTAACTGTTTCTAATATTTGTGAAGTTGGACGTACTACAGTCACAGTCAGTTGAAGGCACGGTAACAGTTTCAGACTCATTCTAGTCCCTCGTTAGTTCTGAGATGGAGTTTGAATGGTCACTCATGTTCTCCGATCCTAGGTAGACAAACATTCTCGGATCACAAACTCAAGTCACATATTACTACACAGATAGTCGTGACTGCGACTCCCACTACAGTCAAAGTTAAAATCTGCACGATCATTGCAATTTTAGAAATGACAAAATATATTTTCACTATGGATTATCGTCGAAAAACATTAATTCAATCAAATAATTAATTTATTCAACTATTAAAACTTTGTATAGTTTTTTCTCCGTGAAAAAATAGTCGAGGTGATATTATGCACGGATGTCTAAGTTTACTGAAGATTGGTTTGAACAGACCCATGCGGACAAAGACTGGCTTGAACAGTGCACAATCTTTATCTTTAACGGATCTTGATTGTAACTAAAATGTTTTTTACTAGTTTTGTTAGAGTAGTGTTACACGTAAACATCACATATCAACGATATATAACGTTCAACATCATATGTGAATTCACATTAATGTTTTCAATGTATATATTTTATGTTCACACACATAAATTTTGGTCAATACATGTTCAAGTAAATCTTTGAAAGGCATAGGCCCTTTCAAGCCAATCTTCCTTGTGTTTACTTTACAGGAACTGCAGAGTTCCGGAATATACTGTTATGACTTCCGGTATTTTTCCACGATACAAATCTTCCAGAAAATTTCCTGGAAAAAATTTGAGAATTTAGTGTAAATTATACAAAATTTCCGGCAAAAATGTAAGGTTTCCTGTTTTTATTTCCTTCCACCAGAAATGTACCGACTTCCGTCAAAAACCTTCACGAGCACTGCTGCAAAGTAACTCCTAATGTGATTGGTGCTGAGTCAGACACAATCAGAGAAAACCCATACGTTGCATTGTCTTTGCATGCCTAGCCACTTGTCAATGAGTTTCTCAGAGTCAGGGCTTTCCCTTGTGCGTTACATGCATGCCTCTCCTTTCTACCGTACTCGCGTTGTCATAACTTTCCATAGCTGGGAACCCTAAAAGGACAAGGCACAAAGATTTGTACCGATTGGGGAAACTAGTCGACCGCGATAAAGATACGAAAGAAGATTCCAAACCGACGAGGGGGAAGGAAAACCATGGTCAACCCTTGACTATCTATCTGGTCAGGAAAGCTAGGAACTGCGTTCTGCATGGGTTCCAAAGTCCAATTAGAAATAAAGTGGTGACAAACACGTTAGATTATCCGATATTACAGTGGTCGAATATTATATGAGAAATAATTAACTCACAGTTTTCCAAGACCACCTCTTTCCAACCTCGTGGTGTTGTCCTTGTGACCACGGTGGGGGTTCAACTTGTCTGCCCGTTACACGATTATAGGGACTGAATCTGACATATAGCATGCCAACGTGTGACCTAGGTCAGTACTGCAGTGACAGTGTAACGTATGCTCCCAAGGGCGCAAGGATGTGGTGAGGGTTGATATTGGCCTTTCTCTACTTACTATATTTCGCAAGAGCCTCCCCGGAAACAAGTTTGCAGTCCAATACGGCCACGAAGGGTATGGTGGGAGATACCCAACCTTTCTGGCCTCGTCGACGACTGCAGTCAACCCCTGCATATATGTGTAAGTAAGAACATTTTGTGTTATATGGACTGTGATATTATATTATATTTTATATCAGGAAAGGACTTTTCATTAAATTTTTCGATTGCACTTGGTAGATTGGCTGTGATATTGAAATACGTGGTCGATTATAGTTCAACAGAAGTATTAAGTTTCAGAAACTCAAGTTTTTGTATCATAATATTAAATTAAGAAAGTAAAATAGAAGGAAAATTCGAAACAATTATTACTCTAATATGTCAGATGATGAATACGTTAATATATTACGGACACTACAGTAGCGGCAGTAATGCACCAAAGGTGACAGAAAGTGTAGCACCTCAATAAAGTAATCGAAATGATAGTAAAGCGCTCGGGTCTAATCGTCTTTGATGACGGAGGGCTTTAACTAGTTAAGTGAGTTGTGCAAAGTACGAGAGTATGTCAGAAGCTTATTGATCGATATCCGGAGTTTGTCATTTTGCAGAGACTAATCGATATTCTGGATGACAAAGAGTCTCTATTTGTTCTATTCATTATTGCCGTCGTCTTCGAATTTCAAATCAAAGTCATGTCACAAATGTCGCGATAACTTAACGCGTCACATCTTGATAAATCAACGAAGGAAATTGAAAAGTTTGATCATTTTGACATCTCGGTCATTTCTCACATGAGCTGTCAATGTCCTCCGAATGCACTGTGCATCAGTGCGTGTGTTGTGCTGTAGAGAAAATCATCACGTTCTTATGCATGCAAGATGATGAGCAAGCAAGCTCACATGCTTTAGATGATGATCGAGAGCGATTCAATATTGGTATGATAAACACTCTGGTTGAGTTTTGATTTTTCACTTTCAAGTTCAAATTATATTGAGAATCTACGAGTAGCTTCATCGTACTTCATGAATGGGTGTGTTAAGAGCTCATAGTGAAATCGGTAGCCAATGGTCAGTGATGTAAGCGTTAACTTGTAATGCAGAATTCATCATGAACATGAACTGTTAGAATATGAACGAAGATTTTAGTGATTTCTTGTAAGTTTTCTTACATGATATGCATCCGTCTTGGATCGACCATGAGGTTGTGTGGATATGAGTCACATGACCCACTGACGAGCTGATAGAAGACTCCGAATCTAGTGTTCGGATGTCGAAAGATTCTTTGATTCCCATGACGTCAGTGAGAAAGCTAGACACGATCATATGAGCAGGAAAGTGATGGCGATGACCACTTCGGTAATCAGATCTTTGTAATTAGTCAACAAGTACACCAGCTGCAGAATCAAGCCAAATATAGAATCATCAAATATCGAATCTCAAACGATAGCACTTAAACGACGATCAAAGATAACTACTCCAAATTTATCACAGTCACTACCAATGCCAAAAATGTCTACATGTCGACAACATCATTCAATGCTGCAGCGAAGATGGCAACTTGTCCGATCTGCATCAATGCAGTCAATCGATAAAGATAAAGTTTCACGAGAACTATTGTGATTCCATGTAACTTTCTTTATCTGATATGCATTTGTAGTGGACCATGACGTTGTGCACACTATCCACTAGAGAGCTGGTAGAAGACAGTGAAGTGAGTGTTCGTTAGTCGAAAGAGTCTCTAAAGCGAGTGTTCACAATCTTAATTATGAAACCATATGTCAACAATGTGGTAGTTCAACAGTCTTCACCGAGTCCCTTCATTTAAGAAAACCTTGTATGAGTTTGCGAGGTTGCAAACTCATACAAGGAGTATATGACATTGATGGTTGAGTTGTGCAAGGAGGTCAAGGAGTATATGTGCGAAGAGACCGATCTTTGACCTACTCTTGATAGCTTCTGACAGTTGGGATCAAGCATCAAGGTGACACGTCATGTGTAACGGCTTTACTAGTTAGCTGAGTGCGTTGTAGCTAGTCCCGTAAAGGCTGTTAGTCCTGTTAGGAGAGGTTCTTGGTCCGGATCCCTTTGGAGAGTATAGTGTGAGATAAATTTTTGTAGGCCTCACTTCTTTCGAGTTGATTCTTCAAGCTCTTGGCTATGAAGCTAGATGAGCCGAGTGAGTATAACTTTGATTCTTTGATGCACAAAGTGGGTTTGGCTTGACTAGAGTGATCTTTGTGTTGTTGGTTGGAATTTTAGTATCGATGAATAGAATATTACTCAAAAAAATGAGCCGTGAGGTCGATCTCAGATCGTGAAGTGGTATCTCTCGAGTGCACAGATCGATGATATCTTTGATTTACGGGTGTGAATGTGCACGGAGTTCAATTCAGAGTTAGGATCGCTTGCTAATCAGAATGTTGGTTCTTGTACGAGTTCTTTTGAGTATTTGGTGGAGAGGTGGTGCGGAAGCGCTGCCAAAATTGGCTATGACAATCAAATTTTTATCAAAGTGGGTCAGCCGATTCACATTAGTGGATGTCATGTCGTGAATTGTTGATGATTTTTTTCTGCGAAGGATGCAGTAGGAGAGCGTTGGTGAGATGATTCTAACGTAACTGAAATCAAACGATTTTGGTTGAGTCTCAACGAGCGGTTTTTGTGTCATATAAATTCCATGGGTGTCATTTCTTGCACGCACACGTTCCATGTTGCATACTTTGATCATTTTTTAGTTCTGAGTTCAGCACAACATGACAGAGTGTGTGCGGAGGTGTCGCGGTGTGGAGCATGATTTAAGAGACGTTTCGAGACTTCGAGGCATAATGAAGTAGAGAGGTTTTGCGGATTGCGTGATTGCTCGTATGCGGTTTGCGAAGCGGAGCGGAGCGAAGCCAGCAAGCCAACTTGCGAGTTAGAGACAACTTTCTAGTTGTGTGGGCGGTCCAAAAATCAGGTCACTCATCTCGACAATACTCCTAGTGAAGTTGCTTAACTGCTCCTAACTTGTAATTCATCTACCATTAAACCACTTGCTCTTTGTGTTACATAACGAAGCACGTAGGTATTTACGCACTTCCTAAAGACTCTAGAAGCACATGTTGGACATGCGGATAGTAGTGGTGCGGTGACCTTCATTCTAGTAGAGAGAGATAGCATTATGGTAGCATTGCGGTAGCATATTCTACACGTTAGATGAATAGATAGTAGATGTGAGAAGATGTCTGGTGGTGCGAGTACTAGATGCATCATAGTGGATGTCGGTGGAGATTACTAGCTAGTATGTTGAGTACTTCATCGAAACTGCAGAAACAATGCGGAGAAAAAAGGCAAATAAATATGAAGCTGTGGAAAATTATCTTCGGTCGAGAGTCCTCTTGGAGTAGCGAAATGTAAGAAACTACAAGATATGCACTTTAAAAACTGTAGGTGCATAAGGCCCTTAAGCATCTCCTTACAGTTCAGAACACACCAAAAACTGCATAGGATTTGCACATAAGCACCTCTTTTACTGATCAATAATAGTGTTTAGAGTTTGACAGCATATTTATTCATTGAGTTTAAGGAATCTTTTACTAGTTATGCAACTAATTGAAGATTTATTCACTAAAAAATCTTTGAAGCATTTAGAAGGGTTGTCCTGATGATACTCATTTTCATTTATAGGTCAATGATTCTCTTTAAGCAGAAGTAAGTGAATCTTAGTGAGGCGAGAAGTGCAAAATCTCACTTTAAATCATTTTCTTTAGTATCAAACTGCAATTGGTTAAATTTTTGTTGTGTATGTGTCATCCAAATTGCTAGAAGTAATTCAGAGTGAAAGAGTTTTCAAACTAATAGTTCTGTATGTGACTTATGTGGTCAAAAACCGAAGAGTTTCTGTTTAGTTCAAGTGAGTCAAGGTACAATGATGCGACAGAATCTTGAAGAATCTTATTATTAGTTTCCAAGCTTATAAGGCTCTGGAGCATTGTTCTTCAGTTTCATCCTCTTTGCACCAAGTGCATTCTATTGAATGTGCAAACTTTATCGTTCTTTTACCGACCATCAAGGTCTTGGACATCAATTTATATAAGAATTATCTACTCTTTCTGTCTAGTATTTGATCTTTAATATATTTGAAAGAGTAAGGGCCATTCTCCATAGAAATTCAGATCTGATTCATATTTGTTACAAAAAATGAGGAGTACTTATCACCCTCTAAACTTTGTCTAAGCATCCGCACCGAAGTTTGGTGAAGTAGACTAGGTTGTTCTATGTTGCCGACTATGTCTTGTCTAGTCTTGGAGATACAAGATTTCTTACATCAATTTTATAGATTGTTTGTCATCCTTCATAACCATGACCTGGATTGGGATCATACTAGATTTGCCCACATATACTCAAGTGAGAGATGGAGATATGATTTTGTTTGTACTCGTCCACTTGGAATTTGTCTACCTAGTATTTATAAAGAATGTCTTCCACCATTTTAAAATTTTGCTTTCAATTATCTACGTGAGTCAGTTTGATATGATCAAGGAATCCTTATGACGTGATTTTCTTGGTGTGTGCATTATAGTTAAGTGTCAACTGGTAGGGATAGCTTTTTGTATCATCCCTAGTCTTCTTGTGGCCTGACGACCAAATTGTGGTGTCAATGTTTCTATGTCTATGGACCATAAGTTTCTGTCTGAAACCTCTTGAAATAGTGAATTACTTATATAATAATTTGTTCCATTAGCTACTTATCTATACATACTTTTTTCCAAAACTTTTTCTTTGTCATCTTTGATGAAACGATTAAACCAAATCCATCTTAAAATATCTAATGACGAAAGAGTTAGATGAATAATTTCCAACCATGCTTTCAGAAAAGACTTCCACTCTGGAGAATTTATCATCGGTACTGCTGTAGGATTTGTCAATAGGATATGACTTTTTAATCTGGTGTTAAGCAGAAAATATTTGGGAAGCATATCCAATGCTTGCAATCATCCATTAAAATCTTTGCAACTCATTTTGCATGTACGGCTTGAATTTGTGTTGTAGAGTCTAACATCTTTAAACCTCCATATGCATAGTCATCACGTAGAATGTATTGCTCATGGGAAGAAATGTCTGCTGGACTCTTCTATCTCTATTGAGTGGTTGGTTTGATTAAAGCTCTACAACATGACCTAAATCTTTTGGGGTGTTCTCTGCGGAGGCGAGACTTGTACGCCGCAAATCATATATTTAAAATATTCTATATTTGATACATTGATAAGCATACAAAGTCATCTTCTAAAGGTGACTATGCATGCTTATCAATGTATCAGTTTAATACCTAACCCTTCTTGCCAGAAAGGTTAAGTATTAAATTAAACGTATAAGTAAAATAGTGTATTCATGAGTACATCCTCTTGGTCTTGTACCTTCTTAAGCGCGAGAGCCGACTCACTACTTATAGGTTTTCTCTTGTTCTCCCCGTGTTTCCAGGCATGGATTAACAAATAATATTTATAGATTTTTTTAATTCTTTATATCTGCTTAGTATATATTTTCATTTAATGTTTATATGTTTTCTTGATAACAATAAACGAACAGAAGTTCCCCGAAGTTCATCGAGCATGCATATTATACGTATGACTTAGCTATCGCGACTCTTTCTATAATTGAGAGATACTTCAGTTTCCATCTAGTAATCATTGTGTACATTTTTCTAATATATATTTCCATGTGTTATTTGGTTCATATTGTTACTCATCACGATTCTCAATAATCTTATTGAATCTTCTTCCAACCACTTATACATACAGTCTATCGGTTTTGGGATAGATCGGACAAAATCAAGTGGGATAGTTGTAGATTTTCCTATGTTTATCTTTAACAACTCAAACTTTCAAGTATTTATTGAATTATAGATAAATCTTCCAGCTTCTCGAGATAACATATGGTGTCTTCTGCGTAATCGTTATATTGCAGATGTAGTGATTGTGGCAATTGTATTCCTTGGGTCGTCTAGCCTCTAATATTCGATGTGAGATGTTCCATTACATAAGTAAAAAGAAGCGGCATCCACGGATATCCTTGTCTGACTCCTTTTTGCACTGTAAACGATTCTGATAAAAAGCCATTAATTATGGCTGTTGAAGTATGTTTTTGTATGTAAACTTCAAACTATCGTATGAAACTAGAGCCAAATTTCATTTAAATAATACTTTTATGTAGGAAAGAGTGATCGATCGAATCGTAAATTTTCTCAATATCCACCAGAAAAGTCCATCATTGTTTATATGTATTTTGTAAATATTTTTGCACATCTAGAAATGTATTAATATTGTAGCCAATATGCCGTTGTGGAACAAATCCAATCTGCTCTTCATGAATTATATCTGGAATTATTATTTTCATTCGTTTTGCTAAACCTTTTGCCATAGAGTAATGGGTCTTTAATTTTTCATTTTATTATTTTCTCCTTTTTCGTGGAACAAAATAATGATCCCAATGCTTGCTGACTTTGGGAGATGACCTACTTCGTACGATTCTTCTAACATTGGTCTGTAAGGGATTTTTAGCTCTTTCCATAACATCTTATATATTTCATTTGGTAATCCATCTATTCCAGGTGTTTTTCCATCATGAAGTTTTTTTAATGCCTGATCTAACTCGACTTCACTAAAAGGTTTATCTAGAAAGTCATTTTGTGATGGGGAAAGATAATTTTGAATGAATGAGATAAATTCTTGTGTTTTTACTCCTCTAAGTTGTGCAGACTCGGGAGAGTCTTGTCTTGAAGTGTAAAGTTTAGAATAGAAAGACACACCTTCATTTATTATATCATCAACTGTAATTTTTAATGAGTCCATCTTCTGAAATGATTTCATTCACTACAGTGCGGGCAATACGAATCTTAGATAAGAACTTAGCAGGTTTATCTCCTTTTAGCTGATTAATCATACCATATTTCAATTACTCTTTTCCAAGTGTATTACTGTAGTAATTATCTACAAGTAACTATCACTGTAGTATCTATCTCTTTCTTTCAACAAGAGATTGTTTTGTTCTATATTGACATCCTCAGTTGCCTCTGACAATTGAAGGCAGCTCTTCTCCAACTGGGATTCCATAGTCTTGATTAAGTTTATCCTATGCAGATTTTGTTGTCTTGAATATTATTTTTAACTGAATTTGAAGTTTGAATGTTTCTCACTATTCTAATTGTGATTCAAATTGCATCTTTATTGTATTCATATCAAAAACCGCTATACGAAATATTGCTTTACATCCTGGATTCTTCAATACGGATGTGTTAAACCTCCAGTAACCCGGACCAAACACAGTTTTTGGTAGTGGCTTTAAGCGTTAATATGATTCCTTGGTCTTGATCGAAGGCTAGTCTAGGAAGAGTGACATGTTTAACATTATCTAATATGGATGTTGTATATTATTAATGTAGATTCTGTCTATTCTTGAATGAGAATTTGTATGCCAATTCCAATATGTAAATGTTTTATTGTTTGCAAATAACCCTCTGAACGCATCCCGGCAATCAACTCTATCCAGCAACTCATTAAGTTCTTCTGAGCCAGCAGGAGGATGCAATCTTAATGGGAGTTTATCCACAGAAGGGTCGAGTCCATCCATCACCAAGTTACGAAGATGGAATGTTTTGTAAGTGTCGTCCAAGTATCTCATCAGAAAACCGATGCATACACAACAATACACGTAATCTCTTCATCTTCCCAAGCAAAGTCTAGTCGCGTGAAACGTCGTAAAGGGTTGATGAAAGTGAAAAAATAGTGAAACAAAAGTTCAGAATAGTTATCCCATTATAATCGAGATATCCTCAACTCTAGCACCTGTTCTTAGCTTGTAGAGTTCTTTCAATCTCTTTGCATGCACTCTTGGATTGAACTCTAGTGTCTAACAGAGTTTCATTTGTGATGTTTTGCATATGTTTAAGTTCTAATTGCTTCGTTCTCTTGTTGATGCCATTGATGTTTAGGAAAAAGGACTTGGAGTTTTTGTACCTTGGTGGTAATCTGCTGTGTCTATGGGAAGTTGACCGGAAACTCGATCGAACTTTCTTGGTCTAAATCCCACGCATTAATAGAGCTTTTGTAGATCTAGAGTCCTTCTTGTCGAATAGATATCCATCCCATCAAAGATAACAACTCCTTCAAGCACCTCCGATTTTCTCAAAATTAGAATTGCATCTGTTTGTTATTTCTTTTCTTTTTATGGAGGAGAGCCATTTAAAAGGTCTATTAAAACTAAAATATCTTATCGTAGTTGCATTTGGGAGTGATTGATTTGATGAGTAACAAGTCAAAATTGACTTTGGACCTAGTGCTGGAGTTACCGACATCTCCGTATGTTTTGACTTAAATACTCTCACTTGAGATTGTGTGAAACCCTCCTTCTTGTACGATGCATCTAGTATGTCTAAACATTCTATCATAACAAAAATTAAACTTGAATAGGAGACAATTACTTGCTAAAAACAGTTTGGAACATTGGATAAAGTGTCATTCTAACCTTGCCTATCAGAGTTTGTTAGAAGAGGTCTGGACAACCTTACCCCCTGAAATCGTGTACCTGCCAAGGCAGGAGTGGCTAGAGGAAGACCAAAACTATAGACGGTGGAGTGATGAAAGAGAGCGTTTCATCAACTCGAATCCGAGAACAAGGGTTATGAGCTAGAGAAGGGCAAAATTTCTCCAATCATTTCAGAGAAATGGCGTGTATCCGGGTGTACTACTTATCTCTTCTTGGAAGATAGACAAAGAAAGAATGGTTGGAAGGTGAAAGTCTATCTAGAGCCAAAGAAGCGACTTTTGGGGAAGCTTTACCTTCATCTTTTTCCCAAGTGGAAAGCTCAGAAGGTCAGATACATAGGAGATCAGGATGTGGAATTCTTGGAAGCTGTACGGGCAAGGAAAGTCATCAATTAAGACGCTTTCTTCCATGTCAAAAAAAGAGTCAAAGAGGAGTCTTTAGAGGAGGAGGACCTGACGATTACTATGCATTCCCCTCCAATTTCAGTGCCTAAAGGAGGACCAGTATAACCCCGAAGAAGATCACCAGCCAGACAAGTGATTCCAATGACATCGAAGACGCATCGCCACCGAGGAAGATGAGACCTAAGAGTGTTCTTAGGACAAGCACTTCTTATCTCAGCATCCACTCCGGATTTGAGTCAGAGTCTCAGGAAGACACCTCCGGCACTAGGTCCACCAGTAAATCGGTTCCTAAGATCCCAAAGAGTCTTCCGAAGACTCCAGAAGATAGAAACTGGGTGGATGTCCCAACCGCGACAAGTAACTATGCAGAGAAGGAGGCAGAACATCAAGAAGACAAGAAACTTGTCTCTGCTGAGAAAAGAGATCTCTCATTGAGGAAGACATTGCTAGTGGAGTTTTCTTGAGCACAGAAAGAGAGAACAGCCATGGTGGAAGAAGTCGAGGAATCTCAGGAAGACAGAGAAGCTTTCGGAGATCAGTATGTCTGCATGAACCTAGCTTCTACACGGAGAAGACTGGAGGAGTTCAGTGCCGAGATCCAGTCAGTCATGTAGATGGTGGAGAAGCGGGATAGAGTCAAAGAGAAGCCTCTTCAGCTCGGATTTGATCTTTGGACTCTGATCCAACAAGAAGAAGCTCATACACGGAGGATGGAAGCTCTGGAATCCAACCTCCGTGCTACTGAGAAGTTAGCCAATAAGTATAAGACAAAAGCTTCCTGACTGACCTGGTGGTCGAGAAGAAGACTTGGAGTGCCCAGCGGGAAGCTATAGAAGCCAAGGCTGCCGAAGAGAAGAAGCAGCAGTTGGAAGCAGAACATCGAATCAAGGAGATTATGGTACAGATGGGAGAAGCTCTAAGGAAGAAGTTCAACTTCACAATAAGGAGGAAGCTTTTGACCTTAGCACGAACTTGGGATGTAATCTCCAAAGATATGTATGTTCAGATACTTGGATCGGCAGATTGAAAGACACTCTATGATCTGCCCTCAGTTCTTGTCTCTACAGCCATGTCTTCAGGCGTCCCAAGACCTTCTTATGCTGAGGATCCACATAAAGAGGAATTTGACCTAGCTGTTCACATGGTGGTAACAGGATTAGATTTGGAGAAGACACGTGAAGAAGCTCCAGAAGCCAAGACGTCTTTTCGAAGACAAGAAGAGGCGCCAGCTTCTCAGATATTCATAATGGAGGTAATGTATGCCTCTGATCCTCATGAGATCGCCACAACTCCAAGCAGCGACCAGGTCTTGCAGAAGAGCCCAGAATTGAAGCTGGGTATGGCTTCCCAAAGTCGTCTTCCGCTTCCGGCTCAAGTACAGATGAACACATGGTTGCAAATGAGACGGATGCCACCTCAGTCGGGTCAAAGGTACCAGCTGAGTAACACATGATACCAGGAACCGAATTAGATACACAGAAAGGTGCGAGTGCTATGGTGCGGGTGCTATGCTACCCACCTGATGACCAAGGATAGGTAGGAAATTTAGTTAGGTCCAAAGCTTTTTATACCCAACTGATTTTCAGGAATTTGGAGTTAGCTGTTTTTTACTTTGCAACTCTCTTTTGTATTTTTAGACCAGTGTCCATGTGGTAGGGTTAGTTACAGTAGGAATAGGGAAGACTTTTCAAACTTGGAGGAATCAAAGTCCAGGAGGAGGTGACCATCTGACAATAAGCCTTTTCATCCTCTAGACTGTGATTGTGATTCGAGGGAGTCTCCTCATGTGATTAGAGATAGTTTGTTCCGCTGTTGGTCAATCCATGGTCATGCAATAGTATAAGGCTGGGATTGATGTTTAGTTTTGTGCACACACGCGCGTATAGTAGGCTCTACACATCCGCACCCAAGGGAGAGCGCATAAGCGTAGACAGGAGTGGACAGAGTAGTCGTGGATAACATCCTCGTGTAGTCTTGTTAAGTCTGATGTGTCGAGGAGTAAAGACAAGGAGTTGAATGAGTAGCTACCAGAAGCTGATGTAACTTCTTCTCATGGATTTTGATTGACTATTTTGTTCATAGAAACTTTGTCTATGTCTTCTGGGGATTGGGTTTCATCCAATTCATATCCAATTGTGCATGGGAAGTTTTCTTGTTGAATGGCGGTGAGTCTCAAAAGCTGTGTAATCCAAGTTCATCTCATCCAGTGGAGAACTTCGGATCCACATACGGACTGGCTGTGAGTACAAATTCTCTGAGACAAAGTAGTCGAAGTAAGGGCAGAAGTTGCATCTGTAATACTTTGGTTGAGTACCAAGCCGAAAACCAAGGAGTTAGACGATGAGGGTGTCAGCACAGGTCTGAACCCCTGTAAAAGTCCATTTGACCAAAGAGACAGTGGGTGGTAATTAACTTCAGGATTGTCTCGAGAGGAAAACTTAAGGTACACAGAAGCTGGCGGATCGCTTCTTACCACATCAGGAGACGTCATTCTCAACAAGAAGACAGTGAGACTATAAGTATGTGTTTAGTCTTCTCCTCCATATTACTACAAGTAGGGAAGGCTTGTTAGTCAAGATCCGGACTAGAAGTCTGTCAAAAGATTTATTTCTCACTTTCTCTCTCTTTTTATTATTTTCTCTTCTTCCTTCTCTTCTCTTATCTTCCCATCTTCGTTCTCTCTTCTACTCGGTTACAGAAGCCTTGTGAGTAACAGTGGATGTGAGTGTCGTCGTAGTGTTGCTAGAAGACCGTTGCTGTAGACAGAAGCATGAGAAGACTACAGGGGGACAGACACTATATGATTGATCTAATCAGTTGAGTATTTGTAAGGATAATTTACAATGTGGAGTAGTAGTTGGCATCTACAGAGCAATGATAGTGTTCTAAGGGTGCCAGAAGCCGAGTTGAACCACCAGAAGACGAGATTTACTTCTAGAAGCCGACTTGAGAAGACTGGAAGTCTTGGCAAATGACTAGTAATCGTCTTCCTCGTCTTCTCAGTGTACATTTGTGGTGTATTTGAAGTAGTACTTGTGTGTTATGATCCAGAGTACCTTTTGAAGGCTCTAGAAGTTGTATGGTTGTGTAGGTTAGAAGAAACTTCTGGACAAAATCAGTGTGTTTGTGAGTTTGGGAATGAAATCTTTTATGCTACAATGATGTAAAGGATAAATCTTGAGACATTGCAATCTTTTGTCAAAGTCGAGATTAATCACACTATATTGATCGGATCACATTGCAGCACTGTCTGCTGAGTACAAGCAGTTCATTACTTCAATTTTGACTAGAGAACCTCTTCTGCGGTTTGATGAACTTGTTCTTATGATGTTAGGAGAAGAGGTGCACCTACTGAGGAGTACTACTTCAACGGGTCAGCAAGAATCTGTCTATTTTGCATGTTCTCTAAGATCAAAGGATAGAGGTCGTGGAAAAGGTGCTAGACATGGACGAAGTCGTGGATAGCAATAGCAACATCATTTGTAGCAGCAGAATCAGCAACAAGATGGTTCTTCCAACAGTCAGAGACATGCGCCTGGTTCTTGCAACTACTGCAAGAAGCAATACCACAATGCAAAAGCGACAGAACAACCAAAGATAGTATGACAACAACCAGCAAAGCTATGCAGCGACTGAGCAAGTCTATTTGGAATAGTTGCTGATTACAACACATCAGAGTTATGTGGCTTTTGAGCCACAGATGGTTGGGTGATCTATTATGCCATCACCAGTCACATGACACTCTATCGGGAGTGGTTCAGTTCACTCAAGCATGTGGAGACTCCTCAGTTTATGATGACATGCGATGACACCAAGCACCTGATCCATCACAAAGGTAACATTCAGCTAGATATTTTTGCTTCAACGGTTACTGATATAAAGAATGTCTTGCATATACCCACATTAATTAGAAACCTACTGTCCGTATGACAATTGACAGAGCAGGGTCTGCAAGTGCACTTCAATAAAGATGGATGCTTCATTGACGATTCTAATAGCATAGTCATAGCTCAGAGTAGCAATAGTGGTAAGATGTTTAAACTAGATATATCTACGCTTAAGTTACAAGCTGCCGTGTATGGACAGAGTGGTCCAATAGTGTCTGATATTGACATCAGACACAAGCGAATGGGCACATGAACTTTCAGAGACTGAAAAGTCTTCAGAGTTCTGACTTGGTTACAGGTCTGTCCAAATTCAAATCTAGTGAGTCCATTAGAGTCTGTGCAACGTGTTAGTTCGGCAAGCAAGCTAGATATCCCTTTAAGAGATCAGGTAGCAAAGCGAACAAGCTTTTGGAGCTTGTTCACACTCATCTATGGATTGCTTCTCAGTCAAATATGACAGGATCCAATACTTTATGTCGTTCATTGATGATCATTCGCTTTATACTTTGATCTATTTGTTGAGAAACATGTCCTCTGCAAAAGTACTGTCAGCATTCTAGACTTTCTACAAGTTGGTGGAAAAACAGTTTGGAGAATCTATCTTTTGTCTGAGATCCGATGGATGAGGTGAGTTTCTTTCTAGAGAGTTTGATGCATATTTGCGTGAGCATGGCATCCGTCAGAAGATTTGCAGTTACAGTGCGTAGCAGAACGGGGTTGCGGAGGACAAGAATCAGGAAATAGCAGAGCTGCTCGTGGATGTTGAAGGAAAAGATCATACCTAGATGTTGTTTCATGTGCGGTGTATTTGATGAATCGGAAGCCTACAGTAGCAGTCCATAGCTAGACACCAATGGAGATATTTACAAGCAGTATGCTTGATTACTCTCTCCTTAAAGTTTTTGGATATATCTGTTGTGTGCACATATTTGATGAGAGACGTAAGAAACTAGATCCGAAAGCAGATAGATGTATCTTCCTTGGATATGCTTCTGATACGAAAAGATATAGATGTTACAATCTTTCGTCAAAGCAGTTCTATATCAGTAGAGATGTTGTCTTTTATGAGCTACAGTTTTGGTTTGCTCCTGTATATGTCGTAGTCATCCTTATACCTATTGTAGAACCAAGGAGTTAGTCCACTCTAGTACCTCAAAGTAGTATGTTGATCGGAGGATCTTGAGAAGTCACTGATTTCATATCAGAATCAATTTCACATAGAGTTGTTGTTAACGTTGAATCCACATAACACAACCTAGTGGATCTAGTGTAGTTTCTACACAAGACAAACAAGTACTATTACATCGTATGTTTGATTCGTCCAGATATGTACATCTTCCACATCCCTTGGATACTTTGTCTGAGACCATCGCGTCTACGTTAGATCAGGTGCAAAGGAGGTGCCTAGTGCACTATTTACCTCATGCAGATCTGAACAGACAAAGCATCAAGTGAATAGATATAAGCATGAGTTTTCTTGCTGCACATCATGCATATATGATCAATGTTCTTCAAGAACAAGAATCGAGTTCACTTGAGGAGGCGATGCACAAAGCTCAATGGGTGAGTGTTATGGAAGTTGAGCTTGCTGCGCTTCATCACCAACAGACTTGAGAGTTGGTGGACTTACCTGAGGATAAGAAAACGATTCGTTGTAGGTGGATCTTCAAGATCAAGCGCAACTCGGATGATACCATGTGTCGATACAAGATCAGATTGGTAGTCAAGGGCTACCGTACAACAACATGGACTGGATTTTGAGGAGACCTTTGCTCCAGTTGCGAAGATGATGACTATACGAACCGCAGTAGTAGTTGCCACTCAGAAAGGTTGAAAGATGCACTAGATGGACTTCCAGAATACCTTCCTCAACGACGATCTTGAGGAGGAAGTCTACATGCAGCAACCTCCAGGTTATGAAGATCATAAGTTCCTTTCTCATGTGTGTAAGTTACGAAAGGCTCTCTATGGTATGAAACAAGAACCAAGAGCATGGTATGCGAAGATCAATTCTTACTTGCAGTCTCTTGGTTTTCATGTTTGTAGTTCAGACTCTATCTTGTATTCATTAAGAATATGAGACTAGATTGTTGTGATCATCATTTATGTTGATGACTTGATCATTACCAATAACTATGAAGAGCTTATTTTCCAGATCAGCGATCACTTGAAATCTATCGTGCGCATACACATTGCTACACAACATACATTGCTATCAGAGATACACCACACATACACATAACACATGGACGATGTCATACACATACACAAGTGTACCACAATCGTCCCCTAATTGAAGGTTAGGTCTCTCTAACTCAAGATAGTCTCATATCTCAACTACGTGGTATACACCTTCATGGGTGCAAGGATCAAGAGGCCGGGTGCTACATCGTCCCATCATTAGTCGTCTGTCTACAATCCATATCATGCAAAAATCTAATCGGTTATCTCTGCTATATACATCGAGGACAAATGGTGGAGTCAAATATGACATGTGTCAACTTCTCGAACAACCATCACACACCAACATACGGGCTGCTCCACTAGCAGACCCACACAACATACACCTCAAGCTCGCACGTACAACTGGTAAGCTTGGGTCAATGGTATCATCGATGTTGAGAAGATGACATGACGCGTAATTACACACATGGTCTTTCTAAACAACACCATCACGGTCTTTCAACATGAGTACTCCAAAAGATAACACCTCAAGCACTCATAAAATAGTACGTCATGCGGTCACATCCAACGTCGTCGATGCAGTCTGCTGTAGATAGATATAATCGCCAAGTTTCAGGTAACATTCTAGACCTTGATCTCCAAGCGATAACATATAATTTATACTACGGGGTGCTCTATGAGTAAACCAGAAAGATTTAGTGACAAGGGATTAGTTTCTCAATGTTTTGCGTGCATTTTTTGTGTATATACGGAGAGATATGAAAAATTGCTCTCTGAAGATATTTTTGATCAGTTTAATACAAATTACATAGGTTTGACTACAGTCCTCTTGGGAAACAAAATCTTTTATACTCTAAATGATGTAAAAAGAAAAACTTTGTGCTTTACAAGCTTGAACTATTGCGTGTTTATGGCAGTCTTCTCACAAACGCTCCAGCAACTGCAATGTGTCCAAGATTTCTTCTCTCCTGCATGAAAAATTATGATGACCATTTTTTGTTACATCATGGTGGTCCAAAAAACCATCATGCCATCGCGGTCTACAACTCCTCTGCATGCAACCAATCGGAGTTATTTTTGAAAATACCATCAAAATAGAGACACTTTGAAAACTATTACAAATTAGCAAAAGAATAACTTTAACACTAGGCATAGTAGCTCTTAAGCCACATTCTCTAGTTTGCTTATTCATTTGAATTCTCATAAGAGAGCAAATTGCTCAGTTTATTACTTAAACCTTTCACCATGAAGAATTTGATAATAAATTAGTATCTAGAAAAAAAAATGTCTGTTCGATATAAGGTTTTGCAGTTGTATTTTCGATAATGTGTGCACTTGTCTTATGGATTATGTTAGGATCTCTTCGCATTTCTCAAGCTGCTTAACATTTAATAGTTAACTAAAATATTAATTATTCATTATTTTAATCTAAAATTTCTATAAATCTGTGCATAATGTTTTATAACAAAGAGCGAGCAAAGTTAGCCGGAGGTGGTTGGGGATGCTTCCTTTCAGTATCGGACAAATCGCTTGATACTAAATTATATATAGCAAATATGAAAAGGATTGTAACGTGGGCATCTGAAGAATATTATTCCTGTCGAGATTACTTATTTATTCATCTAGACCATCTGAAGATGGAAGGGGACAACCAGCTTTAACTTATTACCTAACCCTTGTGTCACGAAGGTTCGGCAATGTATTGATTATATTAATTATTTTAATCAGTAAGCTGTCATATTTGTAGTATTTGTGGCACGTTGGTCTACGCTTCACTTATTGGTTCTATCTGGAAGTTTCCACAATTCTTTGTATGACTATTAATTAATAATTATACATTAATTTAAATTATCATTAGAGCTTACTATAGAATTTATGTATAACAGTTATACCTTATCGGATAACAAAAACTAAACAAAAGTTCCCCAAAGGTGGTTGAGCTTGCTTATTCAAAGTCTAAAATTGATATATATATATATATATTCACCTCTTATATTTTTAATAAAAGAGATAAATATACACCGGTTTAATTTATAGTAATAATTAAATATATACAAAATTAGTATATAATTAGTCATTAGATATCCGACTCGTACTTTTTGAAATGTGCTAGTCTGCTGATGTCTTATGGGTTATGCATTATTTTCTCGCACTCTCTTTGGTTAATATTTAATATTTATCAAATTGTTTAATTTTAATTTTAATTTATTCGTACAAATTTATGTAATATTTATCACTTGTTGATATATAAATCAAACATAATATCAACTAAAATTAATCTATTCATTCTATTCATTCATTAATCTATTCATTCTAACTGTGTTTTACCTGAATGCAGGTAGCGTAATCTAGCCATCACCGGAACCAGTCGTCATCACGAGTTCTGTACGTACTATCTTCTTGTCCTTTTGCTGCTCACCGCTCTCAACCTCAAGAAGCATGCAAATCGCTATGTGTACACGTTTATATAAAGTTGTTTACCGTAGCAGAATGGCAGCCTCTAGGCCCTGGTCGCCTGAAAACAAAGAAATCATTCGTGAGTGACGGCGAACGCTGCTTGGTGCAACGCTAGTGCCTGCAGTGACACAGACGGAGTCAAGGCGGAATTTGTTTGAATCTCTACCGATCAGGGCACTACCGTAGTGCTCCAGAGCTACCGGTAACTGGTTCGTCGAGTCGATGGTCGTATGAGTTCAGTCAACGCGCCGATGGTCTACGTCGACTCGCACACCTACGAATCGGTAGTCAAAAGAAACAAGCTCCTAGCCTCCTAGTCCTACTCAGTGGGACCGGCCATCTGCAAAAGTTATTTGTTGTCGGACCCGCTGCCAGTGACGGTTACCGGTGATTCCCCACTGCACCTTTTGAGTCTCACTGTTACACCACAAACGTAAAAACGCGATCCAATGATAGCAAACGGATGGAAAGACCCCATCAAGGCTTGATGGGGTCCACAAAACCGTGTACCGTATTCTCTGGAAGCTGCTTGCACGAGAAGAAGAACCAAAACTTCCAAAAGGCTCTGTACGAGGGGAATGGGAACCGCCACCCAAATGCTCGGGGAGTTCCGGTTTTTAGAGTAGTGACTTCCGGTACTTCTCGAAAATTTCCCGTGTTAGACCAAATCTGTCGGAAATTCTCCGAAGGAAAAATCTTCTTTTCTGTAGATTTGGTCAACTTTACGAAAATTGCCGATATGCTTTGCCTTCCACCGGAAATTTCCCATTTTTCACGTAAAAACTCCCCGAGCACTGCCGGCGCCACCACATTCAGTCAGCGCTGACTGGGGCTCGCAGTTATAATATTATTATGAGTGTTCTGTAGGCGGACAATAAATTAGAATAACCTAAATGTTCTCTACGTTATCTGATAGTACGTTTCCTAAATCTGGGTCAGGAGGATCCCGATATGGTTCAAGCTTCAAACCACGTCAACCACTACCAGCGTAGCCTTGGCGGAGAGCAATGTCGCGGACGAGCGGGGTTAGGGGCTGGCGGCTCTTGGGGTCGTTGTGGCGGGCCCGCTGTGGGCTTCTGTATGTTCGGGTGGCTCCCTTAGCCTGTTAATAAAATTTTGGCCCGGCTTACTGCGGCCGGTTAAAAAGAAGAAAGAAGAAAAAAGCAAAAAAAGAAGGCAAAAGAAAAGCAGCCATGTCGTGAACCGGGTAGCTCATACAAGCTTGTCCATAACGTTATAGAAACCTAACAGCGTACACTCGCCGTAGTAAACTATGTGGATACCCAGTCGGCTGTGCAGGAGAATGTCGCAGGCCCAGACAAGAAGAAGCATGGCGGGCGAAGTTTCAGCAAACCCCGATGCATCATCTCTCCTGGGTTCGTACAAGCAGGAGAACCTACAGTATACCGTACTGGTTACTCAAATCGCGCAGATGTCTATGGTGGCCGTTTTGCACATGACTATATTTCGCCCAGAAGTCTATTTGTCGTTTATGGAAATTTTGTCCCAATGCATTACAACTATAGTCGTGGGTTTTTTGCACTGTCTACTTTATGGTAAGAAAACGACAAAGTTTGTAGACAATAAAGCCTCTAGTGGCTTTATTGCACTAAATGTGATAACGTAGTACATGAGTAAAACAACTATGATCAATAATAATGTAACTATAGTTAACGGAGCTTGTTAATCCATTCGATACGAGTAAATAATAATTCTATATAAAAACTTGTCTTCAACTGCGCAAAACACTGCAAATCAATCTGAAACTAGAATTCCTAACAACTTCGGCATATTCAAACTGAAAAAACAATGAAATATGTGCTTTTATTCGTTCGCCGGTAAACGATGCTAGCTTATGCTCACCAGACATCTGCACTCTACTGGTACTATAGCTCGCGAGAAAGAGCGTTAGAAAAATCTGAATGACTCTCAGTCTCTCAAATATGAATCACAACGTTCTTTGTTCGTGTTTCATGTTAGTCGACAATGGTCATTCTTTCAAACTAACATGTTCTTATATAGAGCGAACTCACTCTATACTCGGACCAGTTTCACACGACAGCGACTTTGTTGCACTTCCAACCGAGAGCAAGAGGGTTTGAACCTCAGACCTTTCACTTAGAGATCTGAGACTCAACCATCTCAGCTACCGATCTTATAGAGTTAATTAACTATACAAACAAGACAGTGGTAGTACTAAAAAACTATCCCCCGAGTAGAAAACTATGATGGTTTTTTTGCAATCAAACGCAATCTATTCTAGGCCTAACCGGCAAAATATCTCCAGTGCAAAACGACCATCATAGACATCTGCACGGAGTGTTATTATTTTCAGTATGGAATATAAGAGATAATGTGACAACGTCTATTAACATAAATACGCAGGCGCCAGAGTTCCTAACAACAATACGCGCATTTTTCTCAAGCCGTTACATCTAAAGCCGTGCTCGCGGTAAAAAGTTTCGGGAACCGGCAATTATCCGACGACAATGAACGGGAACCGGTTTTTCCAGTCATTTATTAATCTTTCCGGGTTTTTAACAGGTAACTTGTCGTTTTGTAAAACTTTAACCCGGACATCATTTTCAACCCGATTTTTCAGAATTCCAGCCGGTTGAGAATATAAAAGATTCCGGTTAGCCCCAGTGCTAGCTAAAGATAAGGTTTTTACTTAAAAAAGCCTGTTCATTTCAAATAAGATCCAGTCACCTGGAAGACAAAGTCTACATTCTAAAACTAAAATCTAAAAATTAGTAAATTAGTAAATATATAAATGATGGAACACGATACTCTAGAAACACACCATGTCTAGTGATTGTTTGTGTTGTGACTGCGTGAAACTTCGTTATGGACAGATCTTAGATGAGTTAGAGTAGAACTTATATGTCTAAACCTAACGTTGAACCATGAGTGTGTTTACAGAGAAATATGGATTTAGAAGACTTACCGTGTCTGAGAGAGACGAGATAGATTTACGAGCTAGAGTAGAAAGAGCTGCAGAGGGACTTCAAATTGACTCTTAGAATTCTAGTCATTCTTCAGATGATTCAAGTAACTGTGAACTAGTTGAAGCAAGGCCAGTTCTGGATTCCGAGCCACCGAGAAAAATAATTATAGATTCTCAAGCAAGAACGTCACGTAAGACTGCTCCCAGATTTATTCTTACAGATGTTTTAGAGAATCCATCATCATGTACGAGTGTCGTTTCTAAAGTTTCACACAAGTATAAGAATTGGTTTGCGGATGCAGAAGAGTGGATACGGATTCACGAAGGTTTACAAGTGTGTCAGTTTTCTTACAGAAGGACTTTCTTGTACTCGAAAGCGAAGTACAACAAGCTTGGCGTTTCAAATTCATTTTCAGATCTCAACGAATCTACTGTACGGGCTTTGGTTCGGTAGTAGTGGAGTCTTCAAACCGAAGATTCAAAGGTTAATAACTTAATACAACAACATGCTAAAGTGAGTTCAGTCATTATTTTTATCTAATTGCGCACTTAATGGGTCTAAATTCTTATATATTCATTTCCCTCATTCACTAAAGAATCAGCTAAGCTTTTCACGCACATTGAAGACAACGTTAAAAGTAACGCGCATTTATGTATGCACGAACCTTAGCTGTGCGGTTTGAGTTGCCAGTACGGTACAGTATTCCTCGTCTTGGGACAGGACACGTGCCCTAATCTTACAATATTTTGTTGGGTGCAGTCCGGTGAAAAGGAGAGAGTAATAAAATAAAATAAAATAGCAGTAACTTAACGTCGGAGGATCTAGCAGAAAACTTCTTCTCAGTCTCCCGTAGCAACTGTCGATCTTCCTTAGTCCCCCGAAGTTGAAAATGTCTTCCTCAGTCCCTGAACCGGAGACAGTTTCGGTTCCCGGCTGTTACGGTTTAGGCTGAATCACAGTTGGAGAACGATTTCATCGGCACTGTCTTCCTCAGTCCCCAAACCGGAGGTTGACGGTTTCGGTTCCCGGCTGTTACGGTTTAGGCTGAATCGCAGTTGGAGAACGACTGCATCGGCACGGACACATGAATTATAATGAGAAGTGAATGTTAGAAACAGTGCAGTGGAGAGCGATTGAAGACGAGAGTGGCAATCTTCGAGAAGACAGGAGACAAAAAGCAAGTGTTCACGTGGAACCCATGGATGTGAGATATCATGAAATTGTGCTTGAACCTCTTCTGACAGTATAGCGAGCCAATGTAGTTGACAGTGATTCGAGGCTCCAGAGTAGTAATCTTGTCTGATCAAAGACGAGAGAGCTTGAGAGCTTGAGAGGCTCTTGAGCGGGAGAGCTTGAGCCCGTTGAATCGAAGGCGGGAGAGCTTGAGAGATTGAGTAGAGGTGCACCTCGAATCATTTGAAATCGCTGCGTCTGTCACCATAGCTTCAATGTGTTTGTTGGCAGAACTTGAAGAGTGTATCAGTAAGTAACAGTAACATGCCTTGCATGTGGGTGGTTGCTTCTATTCAGCGGATAATCAAAATCGGAAGTGGAGTTCTGTATCGTATGTGGCTTGCAATTTTCTAGGGTGTTTCAAGCAAGTGGTAGAACCTACGCAGACCTCGTCAAGCTCTGCTAGGAAGGTGTTATATTTCAGTCAGTCGCAGCCGGACAGTAGGAAGACTTGGCACGCTTGTGATCAGAGAAGAAATAGAAGGCAATATCAGTTCCATTTAGGATTGATAGATTATAGTGTAAGTGATTGTCCAGAGGCAAGATTACCAATAGCTATTGTGTGGAGTATTGGAGAGAAACTATTAGGGATGACTGCAGAAGAGTTTGAAAAGCTATCCTCGGATGAGCAAGATAGCATTTTGAACGCTATTTGCAAGAAGAAATGATTTCAAAATAGACTTGAACACGAAGCAGAATAGATTTACAGTGTTCAATGTGGAGCATGAGATAGAGGAGTCAAACAAGTTCGAAGACGCAATAGAAGATCTTACCACTGTCATAAACAGTGTGACATTCTATCCTTCGGTAGAAAGTGAAATGTCTACAGTGGGTAATACTGTGGAGCTTGTTGAGGTGGAACGTTTACACCATTGGGCAGTGACACTGTCGAAAAATCAGAAGAGACTGAATTGAGCTTGGAAGGTATTGCTCGGGATTTGCAGGCTGTAGTTGAGCTCCAACGACAAGAGAAGGAAGAGCTGTTGGAGTTAGTAGAAGTATTACGAAAACTGAAGGAGTTGTAGGATAATCGGACCCAGCGTTGACGGTTCATCGATTTTATAATAAAGTTGAATTGAATGAGAATGTAGTTCTCAACTAGTTGTAAAATTTGAGCAGGGAATTTCTTATTCTTTGTGTGGCATGCATCCAGAGTGATAACCTTCTGAGAGAACTGGAATGCATTTCGGCATGCAGACGGACACACAAAAATACGTTAGAAATTCCAGAACCACGCCACGTACAATATTTCACAACACATTCGGATCTACTTCCTTCATGTGATGACATAGAGTAGGAATGGCATGAAATGATATCGTATCCAGTCTTGGACTCTCTCTCTCATTCTGAATGCAGCTTGATACGTAACGCGCTTCTCGAACGTCTGACAAAAATCATTCATCAGCTTTCCACATTGAACATTTGGGTCAATGACAATTCGGTTACACATCAAAACTGCAAGATGTTGAGAATTTTGACAAGGACCCCGCCAACTATGCAAATGACCAGGACAAGTGTGATGCAAGTTGCATATAGTAATCTAAAACTCTCCAGACTTCAAATGACGTTGGCATCGAACTCTCCACTCGCATCTCTGTACACACTCTACGTCAGACTCAATTCCTTTTTCTTTCAAACTCTCATTTCCAGATCCAACCTCCTCGGTGCTTGACTCTGAAATTGATCTCTGAAATGGTCATGCTGATAAATAACGAATACTTTGACTGCACGCACCTGACTGAGATACTTTCCGTGCCTTCTTCAGTCTTATTTCCAAGTTGAATCTTTGCTCTTCCTCCACTGCCGTCTGGTCAAATCTGTACCTCCAACTACACAACTTTGAGATGTTTGACGTTGGGTGAACTGAGAAAGTGTTCTAGGTTCTAGGTTAAGCGTTAGATTCTCTTTATCTGATGCATGATCCACAATTTTACCGCATCGCTTCTTGTTCAGAGGATCTTTCTTGAGAGAAAAACCATATATACACGTTCGAACCCAATAAAATTCTTGGGTTTTCCAGTTCTTGTTAATGCCTGAGTTGAACATCGACTAACAATCAAGGGCAAATTGGAAGTCTTCCATCGATTCAAACAATGCACCCAGCTTGATTCGAGCCGCTTGCAATTGCAACTCAGCGAAGGTCTTTCCCACCAGAGATACATCACTCTTCTCAACAGAAAGCATCGTCTGTCGTCATCTCTGTCACGGACTAGGCTCCATGGCACTTTCTTGATCTCGCATGTCAGCTAGAACATTGAAATTGTCATATTCCCCATAAGGAAATCGAATTCTATCAAAATCACCATATTCGTTATTACCGAACCATTCTTGAGCATCGTCTGCCATTGTTGCTTCAGAGCTTCAACCCGCTATTCTCACTACAGGGAGCATTGCTTTTGTATATCCCAGTTGAAGTTCAGGAGCTGCTGCTCACCACAGCGATAGAGAAGATGAAGCTTTTCGTAGCAACTGTCGATCTTCGCAAGTCCTCCGAAGTTGAAAATGTCTTCCTCGGCCCCTACCGGCTAGGGGGGCAGGTAACGACTGTGGTAAGTTAGTAATTACATCTCAGATGGTCAAAATGACAGTACGTAGTATACTTGAAGGTGCTTGTAATTGTGGGTCACCAGGAATGAGTTGACGGGTGCAGTCTTCGCGCTAGGCCGTGTAGCAATAATTTTGAAAAAAGATCAGTGAATCTGTCTTACGCAGGCGCAGGTGTTTCGGCAAGACGTGGTGCAACATCTGATGTAGCCATGGCTTTTAAGAAATTTATCCTCTCAGTAACCTCAATAGAGACCTCGATGTGCGAGCCCACAAGTGTTCTTTTCTTTTTTTTGCGCTCACAAGCAGGAGGTGGGTGACCGTAGAGAGATGTCTAAGAGGTACTGTGCACTTACAATTTCAAAACTGCACAAGCATAGTTCGTGCATGTGTGTTAGGGGTGGTAATAAATGGGTGTTCCATGCTACGCGTAGTTTCACTTTGGCGAACAGAGTTGGGTACAAAACGTACAAGTTTTCTCATTTTGGGAGAAAAGTCGTGGCCATGTGTTTTTTAGTTTGAAGCTTGCAGTTTCGGCCCAAACACACACGAGAGCTATCCCTGCTGACGCATTTGCTGCCTCCACATCAGTAAGTCCTGAAGAGAAGAGGACAAGAGAACTCGGCGTGAAGTAGAACTGAGCCATGAGAGCTGCATTGTTTTCCAGAGCTGATAGATGCGAAGTGCTTTTAAGTTTGAGGACCTCTGAGTTGAGAGTTCCAAAGCTGAGTTGAGAGTTCCAAAGCGACGATCAGCCACGCATATACAGTTGAGAGACTCGCAATTCTGCATTTTGTTCAGACATTTCAGAAGAATGCAAATGTGCTAGTTTTTTCGTGACACCGATTTGCTGTCTAATACTTCTCGAGGTTGTGATTTGTGGTCTGGTTGTTCTCATACTGTGCAGCAGACCAGACGCGGTGGCTCTTCGTTGATATGTGATGGAAATATTTGAAGCTGTTGTACTCCCTGGATGCTGAATATTTCATGGACTTGAAGCGAAAAGCTCAAAAGTGCATGTTCAAGAATTTCTGACAGATTACATCAATTTGTGAGATGTGATGAGATCTTTGTTGAGGAATGCAGTTCCTTTGGATGAGCAGGCATTCGATGCGCTGATGCGGAGCAGGCTTGCACTTTCGAGACGTTGCTCAATTTCTATCCCACATGCTGAAGCACCTGAGGCTGATTCACAACTTCCTCTCCTATTCTAGGTAACTCCTAGAGAAGTAGGTTTACGTGACAAGACTCGCAGACGATAGCACTGATCGAAGCGAAGAGAGTGATGTAGGAGAAAGCAGCATGCAATTCGAGTCAAGATAACATGCCGTCCGCTGAATTTAAACTGCGCAAAATCCAAACTGCTTTACGGGCAAAAGGCATAGAGGTAGACAAAAACCAGATTAAAACCAAGTGGGAAAACCATATTTCAAGCTTCAAGAAGGTCCGTGACCATAACAAGCTTGCAAGCAGCAGCTCGTATGCAATGCTAGATGTACAAGAGAGGAAAGTGTTGAAGCTTCTGGCTGACTTTCTTATGCACCATTATGATTTGATTGATTCGTGGTATCGCCAACGATCATCCATGACTCCGCCTTGCATGACATAGTCTATGACACCGAGCAATGCTGCTAGAACTGTGCCTGAGCCGAACATCGGCTCTGGTGCTACAAACAATCAGGATTATGAAGTTCGAAATGCTCCTTATACAGACAAAAGCTGGAAGTAGGCATAACTTGAGGAAGAGAAAAAGACCCTAGGATGGAGCTTCATCTTCTCTGAACGATACTCTCAGTTCTTTCTCCATTGACATTGTTCACGTGGAGAAACAGAAACTCGAATTTGCAAGAGAGATTGATAAAACTAGAACCAAAAATGCAAACCAACGACCTGATAATATAGTTTAAGTGTTAGATAAGATGGCCTGGATACTGACTCGGCTTTGAATAGCCATCAAAGATAAACCGTAGTGGAGGGTTAAGCCTACCTTTTAGAGTACTCTTTTTGAACTAGAATCCTGAATGTAGATATCAAAGTACTTTACTGATTTTCACGTGTAACTTGAGACATTTCGACATTATGGGTGTCTTTTTTCTATGTATCAGGTTAAGCTTGAGTAATTTTGAGTTTATCAAAGCTCATGTTTATTGTGTATTAGTTATGACATGAATAATTAGAGTTTTTCAAGACCTTCCTTAGTGTGTATCGGGTATAACCTGAGTAATTTTGATTTTATCATAGCATTTTAAGATGAATGGTTTAGAGTTTTTCAGAGGTCAACTTCAGATGTTGTGTATTGCTCCTCGGAGTGATGTACAGACGTGAGTCAGATTATGAAGGTTGTGATTATTGTTGTTCTGGTGGCAGTGGAGATGGTTGTCATCTTTGTGATATGTATGGATGAAAATGAGGAGGCTCAACCTCAAGAGCTTCAAGACAGTTTAATTCGAGTTGTCTTCATTCCTCATCATATTATCTCTACAAACCAGGTGGAATTCTTGACCTCGTTTTGGTGGGTAAAACCCATGTCGTTAATGTAGTTTGACTATTATTTGTGGTCGATTTATGATGATGACTGATGGATGAAACTATACGTATGTCAAAAACTTGCTTTCTATGCATTGTGCAGCTGTTGAGTCCTCACATTTAGAAACAAGACAGTCGTTATAGAAAAGCAGTCCCAGTAGAGGTGAGAGTTGGAGCTACACTCTTGAGACTTGCAACCAGTCTGAACCACAGGGGCTGCTGTGGTCGATGGAGGAAGCATCTGTACTATCTTCCTTCGCTTCTCCAGTTCATTCTGCATGATGACTTCTAGTTCTTGTCGGATGTCAAAAGCAAAGTATTTCAGATCTTCCCTGTCATAAGCGAGAGAGGAAGGTTGTTCTAGAGAGAGTGGAAGTTATGAGACTCGAAAGATGGAAAAATCAAGCTGGACCCTAGTTTACTTTGCTGATTGGGTATTTGTAGCTCCAGGTGCTATACTAAGGATGCAAGGGCTTGCTTCTTCATTATCTGAGAGAACTTGTACTACAGCGCTTGACGTATTGGAGCAGCTTAAGAGGCTAGCTTGCACTTGTGACTTGTTAGCGCACGGTTTGGGAGATTTGGAGGTCCAATGCAAATGCGCAAAATGTTGTCGTGTCGTGGACCGGCTCTTACATGAAAATCAAATTTCGACTGTTATCGCTTCAAGGACACTCATGGGTAAAACAAGCTAAGCTCCAGCTTACGAGCTTTTGACACAACTACGGATCTTCACTTTCATCTCATCAATGGATAGAGCTCGTTGTCAGCTTTCCATGTGTACTTTGTCTACTTCATTTGGACGCATAGTGGAGAAGTTACGATTTGGAGGTCCAATGCAAATGCGCAAGACGTCATTGGGTTCAGATCTGTGTAGGCTACGCGTTGGTTAAGACGATTCGTGAAGAGACGGATCGAGGTGTGTGTACTGGAGGAAATTGAGACGCAGGGAGAGGATTAGGAGAGCTTTAATGATATGTGAAGGAAAGTTGGACCGTTCGGGCTGTTCTGGAGTCTAAACTTATTGTCCTTGGATCCATCGGGATCAGAACACTGACTTCTTCAGGAAATGGAAGATGATACGAAGATTCATCGGGTGGTTTGGGAGTTCAGAGTGAAATTGGCTCGCAGAGAAACGCTTAAGTCAGATTTTCGTTCGCCTGCGATCTGAAGTTGGGTTGTTCTTCGTGATCGGTGAGCCAAGCTCTTCGTTCTTGATGTCTTTGCGATCAGGGAGTCTTCATCTACACATAGGAGAAGATCGTATGTGGATTGGGTTGTTGGTTTGGATGTGGTGAGCGAGTTTGAGCCGCACGGAGTCAATTTACGTCAGTTTTTTGCATCTTGTGATCAAATTTCTTGCGTGGTTTTGCGAGAGGAACTCCAAACGGCTTGTTTGGAGTCTCATTGGGTTCAGGGCAGCTAGATCTACCTACCAGAGAAGACGGATATCAGATCAGACGACCTGTTTGGGCTGTGTGTGCGGTTTTAAGTCGCAGGGAGGAGTTTTTGAAGATTCTATCACCTGCGATCGAAAATCGATGATATCTCAGCTGTTGGGAGTCGGATCTGAAGGTTTCTTGGACCAACGGAGTCAGGGAAGAAGACCTTAAAGACATCTGAAGACCGTTTGGCGAAGAGAGAAAGTTCTCATATAAGTCTTTTTCGCTTCCTTCGCTACGATTTTCCTTTTTTAGTTCGTTGGAGTTCTAGATGGTTATGCACAGCTTGTGGTAGCTAGCTTTAACTAAGAGCTTGTACATGAACGTTGTTTGGACTTGGATTTGAATCGTGTGATAATGGGGTAGCTCGTTTTGTTAGCAAAGGGATGTTTCTCTTGCTTTGAGCTACGCTTCGATAGTTTTGGGTCTGGACTGAGATTTGGAGAATCGTTGTAGAGGGTTTTGAAGCAGAGTACAGATAGCTCTGGTCTATTTTTTAATCTTGAGTTCTTAGGGAGAAAGAATCGATAGTGTATATATGTTGGGAGTTGGTATATATAGCGACGCTTGTTTTCGTGCTTGTTTCTCTTTTTCTTGTCTCTGTGCAACACACTACATCTCCACAGCCAAGAACCTCATGTTTTCCTAGACATCCTTCACGCAAAATCCGACACGATAGCGTCGTTGGGTTCAGATCTCTGCAGGCTACGTGTTGGTTAAGACGGTTCGTGAAGAGGCGGATCGAGGAGTATGTTCTGAGAGAAATTGAGACGCATGAGAGATTTTTTGGAGACTCCAGTGATCTGTGAAGGAGAGTTAGACCGTTCAGACTGTTCCGGAGTTCAAACTTGCTATCTTTGGATCCATTGGGATCAGAACGTCGAGTTCTTCAGGAAATTGAAGATGATACGAAGTTTCATCAGACGATTTGGGAGTTCTGGGTGAAATTGGCTCGCAAGGAAGCGCTTACGTCAATTTTTTGTCGCCTGTGATCTGATATTGGGTTGTTCTTCGCGATCGGTGAACCAAGCTCTCCATTCTTGGTGCCTATGCGATCAGGGAGTCTTCACCTACACTTAGGAGAAGATTGTGTGTGGATTGGATTGTTGGATTGGGTGTGGTAAGCAAGTTTGAGCAGCAGGGATTCGATTTATGTTTGTTTTTTGTATCCAGCGATCAAATTTCTTGCGTGGTTTTGCGAAAGGAACTCCAAACGGTTTGCTTGGAGTCTCATTGGGTTCAGGGTAGGTAGATCTACCTACCAGAGAAGACGGATATAAGATCAGACGATCCGTTTGAGCGGTGTGTGCTAAAGAACCGAAAATCAGAGATATCTCGACTGTTGGGAGTCGGATCTGAAGATTTTCTGGACCAACGGATTCAGGCAAGAAGACCCTATCGATATCTTAAGACCGTTTGGCGAAAGGAGAAAGTTCTCAGATAGATCTTTTTCGGTTTCTTAGCTACAATTTTCGTACTTTGGAGTTCGTTAGAGATCTAGTTGGCTATGTATAGCTTGTGGTTGCTAGCTTTAGCTAAAGGCTTGTACATGGATGTGGTTTGGACTTGGGTTTGAATCGTGTGATACTTGTGCAGATCTTTTTGTTAGCAAAGAGATGTTCCTCTTGCTTTGAGCTACGCTTCGATGGTTTTGGGTCTGGGTTGAGATTCAAGGACTCGTTTTAGAGGATTTTGAAGCAGATTACAGACCGCTCTAGTTTGCTTCTCAGTTTTGTGTTCTTAGGGAGAAAGAACCGGCTGTGTATATACGTTGAGAGTTGATGTATATTATGACGTTTGTTTTCGTGCTTTTGTTTCTCTTTCTTGTCTCTGTTCAGCACACTATATCTCCATAGTCAAGAACCTCGTGTTTTCATGGACATCCTTCACGCAAAATCCGACATGACAGTGCCAAAAATACAAAGAATATTTGTAATTTCTCAAGATTTCTCCTTTAGACCATCGTAGCATAAAACATTTTGTTCCCCAAGAAGATTTACACTAGTTACACTGTTCTAAGTTCTAAGATCTTTCCAAACTCACAAACACATTGATTTTGCCCCAAAGTTCTTTCTAACTCGCACAACCACGTAGCTTCCAAACCCTCCAAAAGATGCCTTGGAACGTAACACACGACTACTACTTCAAATACAACACAAATATGCACTGAGAAGACAGAGATGATGATTACTGGTCCCTCGCTAGACTTCCAATCTTCTCTCGTCAGCTTCCAGAAGTAAATCTCGTCTTCTGGTGGTTCAACTCGGCATTTGACATCTTAGGACACTGCTCCTGCTCGGTAAATGTCAATTACTACTCCACACAAAAAATTATTCTTGCGATGCTCTATTGATTAGATCAATCATAGGGTGTATGTCTCATGTAGCCTTTGCAGGCTTCTGCCTACTGAAATGATCTTCAAGTAGCACTACAATGACACTCACATCCATTGGTACTCACACAAGGCTTCTGTAACCGGGTAGAAGATAGAATGAAGATGAGAAGATAAGAGAAGAGAAGAGAAGGGAAGAATAGAAAGTAATAAAATGAGAGAGAAAGTGAAATAAATCTTCCGATAGGCTTCTAGTCCGGATCATGACTAACAAGTCATCCCTGCTTGTAGTAATATGGGGGAGAAGACTAGACATATACTTACATTCCCACTATCTTCTTGTTGAAGATGACGTCTTCGGATGTGGTAAGAAGCGATCCGCCAGCTTTTGGACACCTTAGGTTTTCCTCTAGAGACAACATGGAGTTAATTACCACCCACAGTCTCTTTGACCAAATGAGCTTTTACAGGGTTTCAAACTTGTGCCGACACTCTCATCGCCTAACTCCTTGGTTTCCTGCTTGGTACTCAGCCAAAGTGTTACAGATTTTGGCTTCTTCAGTCTTCATTCGACTACCCTGTCTCAGGAAATCTATACCTCACAAACAGCCGTATGTGGATCCGAAGTGCTCCATTGGATGACAATCACTGCCACTCAACAGGAAAACTTCCCATGCACAATTGGGTACGAATTCAATGAAATCCAATCCCAAAGGACATAGACAAAGTTTCTGTAAACAAATAGTCAATCAAATCTCTAATATCGGTAGAAGAAGGAACAGATTGCTATGGATCAGACAGAAGAGACCCACGGAGGGCCTTCACATCTTTCGCACATTCTGTCAATCTTTCCATTCTTCTAGCTCTCTAGGAAGACAGGAAGCTTGGGAGACACTAACATGAATCTCAAGTTCCTACTTCTCGAAATAATTACCAACTCACAATTTCACTCTAGCGATGGACCTGTGACTTTACCTCCGATTCGTCAAGAGCTTCGGGATGCGGGAGCTCAAGATCTATCAATGGATGATACTCTTTCTTCATCGAAAGAAAAAGCAAAGGAGTCTCAGAAGGAGAAGGAAAAATCAGCTGCATACTAGCTACAGTCGAATATCGAGGCTTCAAAAGACTTGAAGGGAGTCCTAGAAGATCGTATTCTAAACGCGAAGGTGGAATTTATCTTGAAGGAGGTTTAGACATTGCTAAGCGTGAGTTTCATGATGTCATCATCGACATTATCAAACATAAGCGACAGATAACGGGTGAGACTGTTTTATCGCATGCTTTGAATACTAAGATGTCTGTGGATGAGGAGAGAGAGCTTGCAAAGTGCAGTGTATATTCTTCAGAGGAAGAAAGAGATCGAAGGCGTAAGATACATTTTGAGGATGAAAAGGAGGATGGGAAGTAAAGCTCAAGTCATTACAGTCACAATCACTGGGCTCGAGTTACGACAGAGACACTGGTGAGGATTGAAGATTTGGATGAGCCGGTGGTTACTCTTATTGATCATGGATCAGAATCAACATCATGTCAAAAGAGTTGTACAAGAAGAAGAAGTGACATATCGACACAAACCATGCATGGATCATAAGAGCAGTCAACAACAGAAGAGGAGATTTGCATGGAGCATGTCTAGACGTTAGATTGCGCATAGGTGATGTTGCTATCGAGCAAAACTTCTTTGTTCAAGAATCAACATCATACTCACTCATTCTTGGTCAACTTTTCATCATAGCAACTCGGATAGAGACAAAGGTACTAGACGACGGATCTGCTTATGCTAAGATCTGAAGTCAAGATGAGAAGAGAGCGGTACAATTCTTGACTGTATCTTCCAATCACGAGCGTAATTGTGATTGCTAAGAGAGAAATCGTTTTCAAATGTGAGTGAAGAGTTCAAGGATTTTTGTTGAGTACCACTATAGAGCGGGATTGTGGTGGTGCGTAGGAGAAGGTACTCTCGCTTGAAGGAGAAAGTATCTTTTGTACAGAGTATGTTGGGTTTTCAGAGTGTGGGATTGCTACTTCCAAGAAGGTTGAAGAACTAAGAAGAAAAGAACACAAAACATTTGCGTGAGGTTGAGTTGATGTTGAAAGAGCTGGGTGAGCTAGAAGAGGATGGAAGAAGATGAAGAATGGATTTCTGGTGTTTATGAAGAGAATGGGTTGGCTGTTGGCTCCGACTGTTGGCTGTATTCACATCAAGATTCTCACAATTCAAATCAAACACGTACTACACGATAGGAATTTGAAATTCAGTTTTTGGAAATGTCCAGACTTGAAACAACTCTTCTGTTCATGAATTTTGGGTACAGAAGCACAATGGGGTAGGGAAGTGGATGGGCAGAATCAAAGAGTTTCAGGACAGAGGGTGAGAAGATCAAATTTGACTTCGGGTAGTGAGATTTAGAAGAAGACTGTCAAAAATTGGACAGTGCTCTCCCTGCAATCCACTCATCAGAATTTTCAATTAGGCAAGCTTCGTGCAAGAAATCAAGGAAGAAGGAATCGTAAGAACAGAAATGAGATAAGGTGATGAGAATGAAAAAGAATCGAGAAGAACCTTGGAATGTGCTAGTGTCGATACTCTATGCTTCTACTTAGTCTCCAAATGTCTCATGCGTATGTTCTGTTGGGAGCGCTTCGATTGTTGTCAAATCATGAGCGACCTCTCTTTGCTAAGAAACCCTGTCTCCTCGTAATACTTCGAGCTTTGTTGTTTGCAGCCTGAAGCTCCAATCTCCGATTTCATAATTCCAAGTCTCGCAATCTTTGAGAATTCATGCCTGCGAATACTTCTACTCTCTTCTTGCTGAAGGGCGATCGTCCTCGCAACTTCTCACTGCAATTCTTCTTCGCGCACCTCTGAAGTCTCTCTTGATGTAGATTCGAGTAAGGGAAAGGAAAAGACATGGCGCTTTCGCGCCTCTTCCCTGATTTGGTAATTTCTTGTCTATTACCCGTGTTTAGGTAGGTGTCATGTCAACCCTGGTCCTACCTACTACTTAGGTGGCTTCTCTTTAGGTCCACCTAACACCTAGTATGTCTTCTAGCTGGTACTAGATTAGTATCTCCTGCAGTTACAGTCACGGTCCTCCTCAGAAGACTCGCAATGTGTCTTCTGGTTTCTGTCTTCCGGAAGACATTTTTCAAGAATACGTCTGTCTTCTGGCTTCCGAAAGAAGTCGGCTTTTCCGAAAAATCCGTCTTGAGTTCATCTTCCCGCTAAGTAGGGGGTAATCTTAAGTAACAAGGTTAATTCAATTATATATACACGACATTAACTTAGAAATTTTGGAAAAATCCTAGAATTTGCTAAATGTGGGTACCACAACGTTGTCACAAAGGGTGTTGGGCAGCACTACATCATAACCAATATATAAATTATAGAACTTCAGCTCTGATTCAGATGCATCATTCTGTCACCTGTAATGAACAGACGATTTCGAGTGTTCACTTGGGAGAGTAGTCTTTGCTGGTCCTAGAGTTACAACGATCAGGGTATCTATATCTTATGAGATAGAGTCAGCGGGGGTTGCTATCTCCTCTAGGATCATCTTGGCCGGAGTCGTTATCTCCTCTGAAGTCGTCATGCCTAGAACCGCTATCTCCTCTAGGGTCTTCATAGATGCAATCTCTATCTCCTCTGGGGTGTTCAACCGAGGTCGTTATCTCCTCTGAGGACGTCACATTATCTGAGGTCTCTTCCTCGTCATAGACCTTCTCACTCAAGTCTGATCAGAAGTACTCACTTCTTCGTCTAGCTTCACCAGTCACAATCAACAAACACGTCTCAATTGGTTGTATATGGATAGTCAAACATGTGTGTAGACTATAAACAAACTTGGTTATCATATGCAACAACTTATTAGTCGAATAGTCTCTGCCTCAATCACTTTGAAGTCTTCAACAAGTTTGACCGCATCTTCTCTAGAACTTTACTTTTGTTTTCCTTTTTTCACTATCGATAAGGAAAAACGTCTTCTCTGTAATGATGTCTTCGTCCATTTTTGTGATCCAAACTTCATTCACCTTTCACCAATTTAAATACTCTATCCTAGAATGAAGAAGATGCAAGTAAAACAGCCTGAATAGAGCAAATACACACACGTCTTTGTCATTGTTGAACAATTGGAACAAAGCTTTTAGAGCATTTGTCATGCGCATACATATCACTACACAACATACATTACTGTCTGACCAAACGACATACATATGATGTCATACATATATACAAGTGTACCACAATCGTCTCCTAGCTGACGGTTAGGTCTTTCTAACTCCAGATAGTCATATATCTCAATTACACGATATGCACCTTCGTGGGTGCAAAGATCAAGAGACCAGGTGCTATGTCATCTCATTGTTAAGTCGCATGTATGCAATCTATATCACGTGAAGGTCAAATCGGTCATCTTGCTATATACATCTTGGACATATTCATCGTCTTGGAGGAACTAAGTCGAGGGTTGGAATCAAACACGATATGTGACATCTTCTCAGACAACCATCTCAGAATAACATGCTAGTTGCTCCACTAACAAATCCACATAACATGCATCTGAAGCCAACTCATACTACTGCTAAACTTGAATCCACTATACCATCAATGTTTGAAAGATGACATGGTATACAATTACACACATGATCTTTTCAAACAACATCATTACGTTCTTCTAACATGAGGAGGACCTCAAAAGATAACACCTCACTCACACCTAAGATAGTGAACCATACGATAACATCTAAGGTCGTTGGTGCATTTTGCTGCGAATAAACATAATCGTTAAGATGAAACTTGCATATGGACGGTCGGTAATCTCCTCATGGGTATGCCGTACTAACTGTACTTTTTGCAAAGGGTGCGATATCAGACACACTCTTTCATCCTCTCATACTCTAAGTACGTGTTTTCCTTCCCATCATAATCTCTGGCTCGTTGGAAGACACGATCTCTCTCTTTGGCACTTATTGTGGCCAGCATTACAGTATGGAGATATCTCATAATCATCATGTAGTGTCTCAAGATTTCTCTTTTAGCCCATTGTAGCATAGAAGATTTCATTCCTCAAGAAGATTTACACTAGTTGTTCTAAGTTCTAAGATATGTTCAAAACTCACAAACGTCCAGATTTTGTCCGGAAATCTCTTCTTCTCACAAAACCACACGGCTTCCAGATCCTTCAAATGGTGCTCTAGATCATAACATACAATTACTACTTCAAATATCACACAAATACCTACTGAGAAGTCCGAGAAGACGATAACTACTTCTTGGTCACGGCTTCCAGTCTTCCCATGTCGGCTTCCAAAAGCAATTCTCGGCTTCTGGGGGTACAACTTGGCTTCTGACACCTTCAGAAGACTGTCTCTGCTCTGTAGATGCCAGTTACTACTCCATACCATAAAATACTCTTACATTTTCCAACGGGTTAGATTAATCACATGGTGTATGCCTCCTGTAATCTTCCCAGGCTTCTGTCTGCTAAAACGGTCCTCTGGCAACACTACAACGACATCATATTCGTGGATACTCATATGAAGCTTCTGAAACCAATAGAAGAAAGAATGGAGATGGGAAGATGAGAGAAGAGAGGGAAGAAGAGAAAATCAACTCAAGAGGAAGATAAATTAATGTTCCGACAGCTTCTAGTTCGGATCTTGACTAACAAACCATCCCTACTTTTAGTAAATTGGGGAAGAAGACCAAATATCTACTTACAGTCCCACTGTCTTCCGGTTGAGGATGACGTCTTCTGTTGTGAAAAGAAGGCTTCTAGCTTTTTTTGTCCTTGTTCTGAGTACGCTGACTCAGAGGACCAATCTCCCATGGACAGTCCGTGCGTAGATCCTAAATGCTCCACTGGATAAGACAAGCTTGGCCTCGTGAAACTTTGCTCTTACCGGTTGACTGCGTTGATGCAGATCGTACAAGTTGCCATCTCCTCTGTAGCATTGAACGATGTTGTCATCACGTGGACGCTTTTGACACCGATAGTGGCTGCGATGCTAGTTGTTTTCGTACTATCTTTGGTTGTTTTGTCGTTTGTAGCATTGATTTGCATTGTGGTCTTGCTTCTTGCAGTAGTTGCGAGAACAAGACGCACATCTCTGACTATTGGAAGGACCATCATGTTGCTAGTTCTACTGTTGCGACTGATGTTGCTGTTGCTATCCATGACCTCGTCCATGTCCAATATCTTTTCCACGATCCTACCTCGAGATCCTCAAGAATCTGCCAAATAGATAGATTCTTGCTGACACGTTGAAGTAGTACTCCCAGTACGCACACCTCTTATCTTAACATCATAAGAAAAAGTTCATCAAACCGCTGTCATGATGACAACTATTCACATAGTAAATAATTAACCTCTTTGTTAGAAGTTAGTCTCTCTAAGTGAAGTTAAGACCTCAGAGAAGGATTCTGGAGGAAATGAGCATTAAAAAATCTGAAAAAACCACGGCATAGATCTCGTCGCGCTGATCACCATGGTATGTTTAAAAACTACAAACGGAGTTGCAAGCGAAAAGTTACTTGGAGTTCTTCTACAAGATTTTTGATACCAAGAACTTTACGATAAATCTGAGTGAGCTCGAAAAATATGTTTTAGATTTTTATCATGTAGATTGTAGTGTGTAGTGTTTGTTTGCATTTTGAAACATACAAAAAGACAATGTCTAGAGAAAGGTATGGCACTTCGTGTTAGTGAAGGAAAGACGGAATATCGCGCTTTGCTAGCATATCAGCTTAGAAATTGGTCTCTAGAACCAGTTGGGAGATAAGCTTCCGTGGATAACTGAGCAAACCTATAGGGAAGAGGTCTCCGGAACAAATCTCCTACCGGCTTGGAGTATGTTGGTCCCTTCGGGGGAATATAAGAGGGAACAAGTTGCCTAGGGACGGGACACTAGATGTTCCTTAGACGTACCGTGAATGCGAGACGTCTCCGTCTATCTCTGCACTAGTGCATTCACCTGGTGTGGATGCTAGAGAGAGTTTACCACCGGATTTTGAAATGGACCTTATGTTAGAGGACTAAGCTCGCCTTCGAGTTGTCGAGGTCACTAGTACGTATTCGGTTGCGTGGCCCTCTAAGTCCTCAGATAGCGAGATGGCATCAAAGATACTCCAAGTCAATACCAAATCTTTTGTAGAAAAATTTAGATCTCGTTATATGATTTACTTCGGTCGAAAAATCAAGTGAAACTGATACCATAGGTGATACTTATGGCATTTTGAAGTTTAAGGAGGCCGGAGAACGACAACAGCTGTAACTCGAGCTCCACGTGTCAAAACAAGGTGATACCGGTGGCCAGAGGTAGCCGTGGTAGAGTTACTACGGACGAAGGTGTCAACTTCTGACTGTACGGTCTACTCGGTGACCATCCGTACTAGTCTTCTTACGTGTAGATTTATTATCAATGATTTATTTTCCTGCTGCCATCTGTTTAGGGCATCTTTTATCCCTGCCAGGTGACAGTGAAGGTTACGTAGGGTGGAGGAAAACCCAGAGGGGGTGTACTCTAGAGGAGAGATTTTTCCAAGATCATTGTCGATCATTGTGGAGTGTGAGATTTTACCGTGTAGAAACTATCGAGTAGAGAATCAAATAGCTAGGAGAGATATTTACACAGAGCTTACGGCTAGAGAGAATTTCTGACTGAGGAGAGTTTTGACATCAGAGGATTTGAGAGGACAAGACAGAAACGAGTAGAGAGGAGATCAGAAACTTGTACGCATATCTTTCTGAATAGAAAATGAGAAGCTTCTAGATGAACGTTGTCGTGTCGTGGACCGGCTCCTACATGAAAATCAAATTTTGACTTTTGTCGTTCCAAAGACACTTATGGATAAGACAAGCTAGGCCCTAGCTTACGGACTTTTGGCATCATTTTAGATCTCCATTTTCATCGCATAGATTGGTAGAGCTCCTTGTCAGCTTTCCATAAGCACTTCGTCTACTTCGTTTGGACACCTAGTGGAGAAGTTACAGGACTCGAAAGATGGAGAAAACAAGCTAGGCCCCAGCTTACGGACTTTTGGCACAACTTCGGATCTTCGCTTTCATCGCATCAGTGGATACAACTCTTTGTCAGCACTCCATAGGCACTTCATCTACTTCGTTTGGACGCCTAGTGGAGGAGTTACAAGACTCAAAAGATAGGTGAAATAAGCTAAGCCTCAGCTTACGGGCTTTTGGCACGACTTCGGATCTTCATTTTCATCACATAGATGGCTAGAGCTCGTTGTCACCTTTCCATGGGCATCTTGTCTACTTCATTTGGACACCTACTAGAAAAGTTATGCGATTCAAAAGAAGGGAAAATCAAGCTAGGCCTTAGTTTACTTGTTGACAAGGTATTTGAGACTTCAGGCGTTATATCAAAGACGCAAAGGGCCTGCTTCATTATTAATGACAGTACTTCGTACGTACAGAGACTGTGACAAGGGGGCAGCTTAGGGGCTAGCTTGCGTCTACGACCTGTCAACGGACGGTTCGGGAGATTTAAGAGTCCAATGCAAGCGCGCAAAGCGTCGTTGGGTTCAGATCTGTGCAGGCTACGCACTGGTTCAAACGATTTGGGAAGAGACGGATCGGGGATGTGTACTGAGAGAAATTGAGACGCAGGAAGGAGATTTGGAGATTTCAGTTATCTGTGAAGGAGAGTTGGACCGTTCGAGTCGTTCCGGAGTCCAAACTTGTTGTCCTTGGATCCATCAGGATCAGAACACCGAGTTCTACAGTAAATTGAAGACGATACCAAGTTTCATCGGGCGGTTTAGGAGTTCTGAGTGAAATTGACTCGCAGGGAAGCGCTTGCGTCAAGTTTTTCATCGCCTGCGACTTAAAATTGGGTTGTTCTTCGCGATCGGTGTGCCAAGCTCTTCGTTCTTGATGCCTACGTGATCAGGGAGTCTTCATCTACGCATAAGAGAAGACCGTACGTGAATTGGTTGTTGGGCGAGGTGAGCGAGTTTGAGCCGCAGGGAGTCCATTTACGACCAAATTTCTTGCGTGGTGTTGCAAAGGGAACTCCAAACGACCTATTTGGAGTCTCGTTGGATTCGTGATAGCTAGATCTATCTCCCAGGGAAGACGGATATCAGTTTAGACCATCCGTTTGTGCGGTGTGCACGGTTTTAAGCCGCAAGGAGGAGTTTTTGAAAGTTCGATCATCTGCGACCAAAAATGATGATATCTCGGCTGTTGGGAGTCGGATCTGAAGGTTTCTTGGGTTAACGGAGTCAGCGGAGGAGACCCTATCGACATCTGAAGTCTGTTTGGCGAAAGGAGGAAGTTCACAAATAGGTCTTTTTCAATTTCTTTGCTACGGGTTTTGCTCTTTTGAGTTCGTTAGAGTTCTGGTTGGTTATATATAGCTTGTGATAACTAGCTTTAGCTAAGAACTTGTACATAGATGTGGTTTGGACTTGGGTTTGGATCGCGTGATACTGTTGTGGCTCTGCTTGTTAGCAAAGGGAAGTTTCTCTTGCTTTGAGCTATGCTTCGGTGTTTTTGGGTCAGGGTTGAGAATCAAGGGTTGTTTTTAAGGACTTTGAAGCAGGTTACAGACCGCTCTGGTCTGTTTTTCACTTCTGTGCTCTTAGGAGAAAGAACCGGCAGTGTACATACATTTGGAGTTGATATATATCGCGGCGTTCGTTTTCGTGGTTGTTTTTCTCTGTCTTGTCTCTGTTTCAGCACACAACATCTCCACAGCCAGGAACCTCGCGTTTTTCTGGACATCCTTTCATGCAATATCCGACACAATAACACGCTGGTGCTTCACAGGAGCTCTAAAGTTCTGAGTTACTGAGCGTGAGGTTTACAATCTGAATGATCTAGAGTTGAAGATTTACTTGCGCGCCGTGTGTTTTATCTTGGCCGGATCGAAATCATGATGGTGTGTTTTCTTGCAGTTTGTATTCCGTGTGGGATTCTTGCCCTCCTCTTCACGATCGTATCACAGCTAGAAGGTTCTGTCTTTCTCAAGAAACTCTCGCCTCGACATATAATCTGGTGCTTCCACTGAGAGGATTCTTGGGATGATTGATCGTGAAGTTGAGTTCCAAGACGAGACGAAGAAGAAGATGGATCGAAAGAGCGGAAGCGCTGCTGTTGCTACCTCTATAGCTGCTACATCTATGTCTATTGCAGCACCTTCTGTAGTACATGTAACTGCAGCGACGGTTACATCTGATCTCGATACTGCTGAGATTTTGAAGAAGCTTGCGGCCCTGGTCCAACAACATCTCATCGTTGGAGGGTGTGAGTTGAAATCTACTAAGGCTTTGCAAGCGATTGTGAATAGATGTGGAAGGTTTGAAGGTAGAGATATTTCTAGGTATCTACGTGAGTATAGAGGAGAGATGGAGCTGGTTAGAGTTACTGATATAGAGATGATAATTCAATTTTGAGTTAGCTGTGATTCTTGAGTTGCGGGACCAAGTTAGGGATGTACAGAGAAGAAATCTGGGTGTCTGGATGAGTTTTGAGCGGTCTCTTCGAGAGGAGTTTCTTGAAGAGAATTCAGAAAGAGTTACTAGGAGAACGTTTCTGGATTGGGTTGCGCAACAACCTGGTCGTATGATGGGTCTGAATGAGTTATCGAGAGAGTTTGATCGGAGATACCGACAACTTTTAACTCTAGAGCGCATAACTTTAGATGCTAGACAGAGTCTGCAAGCTACCGATGATGTTATGGCAGATCGATTATGCTTCATGTTGACTGATCGATCGGCTGAAGGAGGAGTTACTACTGATTGGAGAAGAGTCGAAGATGCTGTCGCTGTACTAACAAGATAGAGCCGTGGAAGAGCGGCCGTGAGAGGACGTCCGCTTGCAAAAGTGACCTCTCAACCTCGCACTGCTCCTCAAGTACAGCAACCTCCGGCTCCTGCTCCCAGACTTGTTGTTCCGGCTGCAGTTCTTTTGATGCTAATTGTGTCAGTTCTTGCACAAAGGGCACATGTTCAAAGACCTGCGGAGAACCATGGTCAGGTCAAAGACTTGATCCGGCAAATGCGAGAACTGAAGATAGAGCTAGTTGGCTTGCAGAGAGAGCAGCCATCGGCATCCGCTGCTGCACGTCCAGGAGGTGCTCCTGTTCGTAGATGTATATAGTGTGACAGTCTTGATCATTTTCGAGGGGACTGTCAAGAGCTTACGGCTACTTTGCGAGATGGTGTGGTTCGCTACAAGAACGGTAGGCTGCACATTTTTTCAACTGGAGAGCCATTGAACAAGCAGTTTGGGCGAGGAGGCATGAGAAATCTACCTCAGATTGCCACGGTTGCAACTGTAAATATGTTGATGACACCGATAAATTGTGATGTATATGATGAACATTTTGAAGTTTCTTCTAGTCCTACGTTGCTAGATAGGACTGTTGAGAAGAATAATACTCAAGTTCCTTCTGAAGTACTAAAGAGAGGAGCCGAGTCTAGTCGTAGGGTCACAAGGTGGAGAGATCCGATTGACGCTACGTCTATCAAAGCATTCTTGGACGTGGATAGATTCGTTCACTGGCAAGATGCTTATGTGGAGGAAAAGAGACGGCGAAAAGCCTCTGAACTTGATACAGGAGTTCCAGAGGAGACTGGAGATAGACAGAGAGTCACTAGGAGACGAGCAGCTCCTCCAGAGGACGTCCAGTCTACGTCTGCAGCTCCTCCACCTGCACCGAGTCCGATGGAGGACGTGTAGAGATCTCAGCAAGAACCAACGACTACTGATAGGCGGTTTACTGCCCAAGAGAAAGAGAAGGGACCGGCTTACAAGTTGATGATTGATATAGAAACTTCTACTGATCTCAAGAGCATCTTAGAGCAGAGAATACTTGATGCACGAATTGAGTTTTCTCTCCGAGAGGTTCTTGATATTGCGAAGAGGGAGTTTCACGAACTGATCATCGATATCATCAAGCGGAAGAGACAGGTGATGTCCGAGCAAGTAGAAAGTCAGATGATAGGTGTGATACGAGCTTCTTTGAATGATGCAGAATTTGAAACGGTGCATTTTCAAGAGGTTGATGATACAAAGTACCAGCAAGAAGCGTTGGTTGTTGATACCAACACTGCTGGGTTTGATGATGATGAAGCTGGCAACGAGAGTCCAGCTACTGATAGTGACTTCAAAAAAAGGCATTGGGATCGTGCTACGACTGCTACACGAGTTCACCTTGGAAGTCTTGAACCTGTTGCTGCTTTAGTTGATCACGGTTCTGAGATCAACATAATGTCACGAGAGGTGTATGAATGAGATCAATGGTCTATCGAACTGAACCATGGTTGGGTGTTACGTGCTGCAAACAACCAGAAGGGTGAGTTATACGGCGCTTGTCTTAACGTAAGGGTGAAGTTAGGTGATGTTGAGGTCGATAGCACTTCTTCGTGCAGTCTTCTACTTCATATCATGTGATTCTTGATCAGCCTTATATTACTGTAGTTCGAATGGAGACCAAGGTGATGGATGACGGATCTCATTATGCTAGGATGTAGTCCAGATGATAGATGTTCTGTGCAGTTTCTGACCGTTCATACAAACCACGAACGAAACCGGCAGACTTTGAGAAATTCTCCTATTTGTAGGAGTAAGGGTTTTCAGAAACCACTCTTGTAGGACGGGATAGCAAGAGTGATAGATCTACTGCTACTACGATCTCGCTTGAGCAGCCTGAGGGATCACAGGAGGCTGACGAAGAGGTTGCTCAAGATTCTGAGAATAGCTATATTGTACATAGTTGGAAATCTGGTTTGATGACTTTCAGTTCTGTGATTAGAGTGAGTTCACGCGAGTAGAGGATTTGACTGAGAAGAGTAGAAGGTGGATGGAGAAGTATGCAACAAATTTGCATTGTACAAGAGTTCTAAGTGAAGGTGAGATGATTTCTAGTGTTTACGAGGAGTTTGTAGGTGTGCAGTCTTTTGTTCGTTGGCTGGGTGATGTAGATAGGTTGATGGAGCAAATGGGAGGAAGGGTGGTGATCCTCATCCACTCTCGTAAAGTTTATGAGGAGGTTGTCTCGTGCTTACAATCTCGTCCTCATCCGAGATTAGATAGTGGATGGAAGGATGCAATTTGCTGGTGTGGCTCTCGTCAAGAAGCAGAGGTGCACACCAAATACAAAACTGTAGCGAAGAAGACAATCCAGTTACCTATTGACTCACAACAGCAGATGGAGTTAACTGCCACTGAGCATGTACTGACAGATCCTAAACAGATAAGACACAAGTTTACTCAAGAGACACTCCAGTAACTCTAGATAGGAGGGGTTGGCTTCTTGACTGAAGTTGAGAAAAGAGCTTTCGAGCAGATGATAGTTAGCCATGGTAAGGCATTTTCTTTCTCAGCTGAGGAGATTGGTTGTGTGGATCTTGGTGTGATAGCTCCGATGGTTATCTTCACTGTTCCTCATGTACCTTGAGACTTGAAACTAATTCCAGTCCTTCGTGTCTTGCTACCGAAGGTTATTGAGTTATTGAAGGAGAATTTATTGAAGAAAAGTACAGATGGGTATTCTTGAACCATCTATGGCTCCGTATTCTAGCTGATGGTTCACTGTACCTAAGAAGACAGGAGCTTTACGCTTCATCAAGACCTACAGCCTGCCAACAACATCACGGTTCGAACCGTTGGGACAGGACCTGTGGTTGATAAAGTGGGGCTGAGGCATTTGCAGAATGATCAATCTATTCGATTGGAGATTTGTTTTCAAGTTACAATCAGTTTCAGTTTGCTTTGGAGAGTAGAGACTTGACTACCATGCGTACACCTTTGGAGTTGATGATGATGTGTACTCTTCCTCAAGACGTGACAAACTCAGTAGCCCATATGCAAAATGCGATGCATAAAGTGTTACGAGAGTTTGTATATGAGGTCACTATTCTATTTCTGGATGATATCATCATGAAAAGCTGTTTGGTGGAGGACAAAGACGAAGCTGTGACTTCTGATGGTTGCAGAAGGTTCGTTGCAAACCACATCCGTGATGTGAGAAAGATTTTGACGCGTTTGGAGGAGGTACACCTCACTCTGTCATGTACCAAATCTCGTTTTGGAATGTCAGAGATTGTGATCGTGGGTCATTTATGTGGTACTTTTGGGAGGCGATTGAACCCAGAGAAGGTAGATGTTATAGCAAGGATAGTAGACTGTACGAACATTACTGAGATTCGATGATTCTTAGGAGTTTTCGTGTTCTTTCGCGTGAGTATTCCTCATTATGCACACATTGTCGAACCTCTGTATGCACTTCTGAGAAAGGGGAAGAGGTTTACTTGGCGGCAAGAACATCACGAGATGATGGAGCAACTGAAAGAGATTCTGAAGTCTCCATCTGTACTAAGGAGACTTAACTACGAGAGCGAAAGATCAATCATACTTATTGTGGATACGAATCCAAAAGTGATTGGGTGGGCAGTTGACCAAAAAGATGTAGATGGTGTGTGGTTTGTTTCTAGATTTGGAGCACGGATCTTAACAGATAGACAACATAACTATCCTCAAGTGAAGCATGAGTTATGATTGGAGCTCGTGTGGTATTAAAAACAAATTGTTTGTCTTCGCTTGGTATGATAACAAACTGCAGTACACCAGACATAGCAATGCTACGATGGATTATTTATATTCGGAGTCTGAATCCTGAGCTAAAGCATGTAGCAGGGGAGGATAATCCAGTTGCAGATATGTTATCTAAGGCCCGTTATACATATGAGGATGAGATGTTTGCAAAAGTCGAGAATGAAGAGAAGAGAGACGTTTGGTGTCAAGTTGGTCAGCAGACTTCAAACTGGAACCACTACTGTTCAACGAGGAATTCTACACAGAAAAGTTTCACGATATTGGATTCTATCTGAGTTTATTATAAAGACGAGAAAGTTGGAGTGATGCACAGTTCAAGGAGATCAGACGAAAGACGTACAATTATCTTCTACGTGAAGGTTATATGTGGAAACGTCCAAAAAGAAGAGATGGGATGCTTCCTAGAGTGATGGATGATCAATCGACAAAGCTGAATCTGCTTAAAGAGTTTCATGACACTTGTGGGCTGGACACCGTGAAGTTTGAGCTATGTACACGAAGATGAAGGAGAGATAGTAATGGGAAGGATTTGTATCAAGACGTGGTGGATTTTGTCGGGTCGTGTCTGCATTGCCAATTCTACTCTAAGGTCCGTTACAGAGATGGACTTGTACCTACTTATCCACCCATTATTCACTTTCAGTGGGTCCTTGATCTTGTGATGATGCCGCCGAGACTATGAAGGATGCGCTACTTGGTGTTGGCTCGAGAAGATCTCTCCAACTATGTGGAGGGACGAGCACTACGAACAAAGACTATAGAGAACATATGTAGATTCGTGCTTGAAGATATCATTTGTCGTTGTGGATCTGTTGGGAGATTAAGAGCAGATAGGGACGAGTTGAGAGGTGCAAGGAGTTCTTTGCTCGTTATGGAGTAAAGCTTCGGCTCACTACTGTCATGAATCCGGAGAGGATTGGTAAGAGTGAACGAGGACACTGTTCTATTGTTCAGACTTTAGTGAAAGCATGTGATGGTAGGCCTAGAGAATGACCGAGACTACTTCCATTTGCTTTATGGGCTTATAGACATTGTACCACGATTGGCTATATGTCTGTTGAGCTTATGCTGGGGCAGAAACCGATCATGTCTGCTGAGGAAGACTTTCTTACGTGCGCTACGCTATCATGGGAAGATGATATAGATCATACTTCACTCCTTGCTCATGTCTTTGTTAGAAGTTAGTCTCTCTAAGTGAATCGACTTCAAAGAAGTCGATTCTGGAGGAAATGAGCATTCAAAAATCTGAGAACATCACATAGTAGGTCTCGTCGCGCTGATCACCGTGGTATGTTCAAAAGTTACAAACGGAGTTGCAAGCGAAAAGTTACTTGGAGTTCTTCTACAATATTTCTGATATCGAGAAATTTACCATAAATCTGAGTGAGCTCGAAAAATATGTTTTAGATTTCTCTCATGTAGAGTGTAGTGTGTAGTATTTGTTTGCATTTCGAAATGCACAAAAAGACCATGTCTAGAGAAAGTTATGACACTTCGTGTTAGTGAAGGAAAGACAAAATACCGCGCTTTGCTAGCATCTCAGCTTAGAAACTGGTCTCTAGAACCAGTTGTGAGATTGGCTTCCGTGGATAGCTGAGCAAACTTGTAGGGAGGAGGTCTCCGGATCAGATCTCCTCACTCACAACCGGCTTGGAGTATGTTGACCACTTCGGGGGAATATAAGAGACATCAAGTCTCCTAGAGGCGGGGCACTAGATGTCCCTTAGACGTACCGCGAATGCGAGATGCCTCTGTCTACCTCTGCACTAGTGCAATTACCTGGTGTGGATGCTAGAGGGAGTTTACCACCGGATTTCGAAATGGATCCTATGTTAGAGGATTAAGCTCACCTTCAGGTTGTCAAGGTCACTAGTACGAGTTCGATTGCGCAGTCTTTTAAGTCCTGGGGTAGCGAGATGGCATCAAAGATACTCCAAGTCGATACCAAATCTTTTGTAGAAAAATATAGATCTTGTTATATGATTTACTTGGGTCGAAAAATCAAGTGAAACTGATACCTGAGGTGATACTTACGGCATTTTGAAGTTTAAGAGGGTCGGAGAACGACAACACCTTTCACTCGGGCTCCACGTGTCAAAACGAGGTGATTCTGATGGCCAGAGATAGCCGTGGTGGAGTTACTTCGGACGAAGGTGTCATATCCTAGCTGTATGGTATACTCGATGACCGTCCATACAGATGAACCTGCAAAGGCTTGTGAACTAGTCTTCTTACGTGTAGATTTATTATCAATGATTTATTTTCCTGCTGTCATCTGTTTAGGGCAACTTTTACCTCTACCTGATGACAGTGAAGATGGAAGTGTACTCCAGAGGAGAGATCATTGTCGATCATTGTGGAGTGTGAGATTTTACCGTGCAGAGACTATCGAATAGAGAATCAAAGAGCTAAGAGAGATTTTTACACAGAGCTTGCGGCTAGAGAGAATTTCTGACTGAGGAGAGTTTTGACATCGGAGGATTTTTGAAAGGACAGGACAGAAACGAGTAGAGAGAAGATCAAAAACTTGTACGCATATCTTTCTGAATAGAAAACGAGAAGCTTCTAGGTGAACCCGTTGGTGCTTCACAGGAGCAGTTTTCTGAAGTTCTGAGTTACTGAGCGTGAGATTTACAGTCTGAATGATCTGGAGTTGAAGATTTACTTGCGTGTCGTGTGTTTTATCTTCGCCGGATCAAAATCGTGATGGTGTGTTTTCTTGCGATTCGTATTCCGTGTGTGATTTTTGTCCTCCTCTTCACAATTGTATCAGAGCTAGAAGATTCCGTCTTTCCTAGGAAACTCTCGCTTCGACACCAAAGAAGGAGTTCTCTGGTCGAAATTGAAGTAATGAACTGCTTGTACTCAGCAGACAGTCCTTGCAATGTGACCCAATTAAGACAATGTGATTAATCTCGACTCTGACAGAAGATTGTAATGTCATAAGATTTCTCCCATCGTAGATAAAAGATTTCATTCCCCAAGAAGATTTACACTAGTTACACTGTTCTAAGTTCTAAGAGTTGTTCAAACTCACAAACACTCTGATTTTGTCCAGAAGTTTCTTCCAACACGCAGCTTCCAGACCCTTCAAAAGGTGCTTTGGATCATAAAACACAACTACTACTTCAAATAGAACACAAATGTACATTGAGAAGACAAGGAAGACGATTACTAGTCCCTTGCCAAGACTTCCAGTCTTCTCACGTCGGCTTCTAGAAGTGAATCTTGTCTGGTGGTTCAACTCGGCTTTTGACACCCTTAGAACACTACCAATGCTCTGTAGATGCCAATTACTACTTCACATAGCAAATTATCCTTATGGCTACTCAACTGACTGGATCAATCAATCTGCCCCCTATAACCTTCTCAAGGTTCTGCCTACTGAAACTGTCTTCTAGCAGCACTACAACGACACTCACATCCACTGTTAATCACACAAGGCTTCTATAACCGAGTAGAAGATAGAATGAAGATGGGAAGATAAGAGAAGAGAAGGAAAAAGAGAAAATAATAAAAAGAGGAAGAAAGTGAGAAATAAACCTTCCGATAGACTTCTAGTCCGGATCTTGACTAACAAGCTATCCCTGCTTGTAGTAATATGAGAGAGTAGAGGGAGAAGACTAAACACATACTTACAGTCTCACTGTCTTCTTGTTGAGGATGACGTCTTCTGATGTGATAAGAAGCGATCCGTCAGCTTCTGTGTAACTTAGGTTTTTCTCTCGAGACAATCCTGGAGTTAATTATCATCCATTGTCCCTTTGATCAAATGAGCTTTTATAAGGTACGGACCTGTGCCGACACTCTCATCTCCTAACTCTTCGGTTTCCTGCTTGGTACTCAGCCAAAGTATTACAGATGCAACTTCTAGCTTCTTTTAACTTACTTCGACTACTCTATCTTAGAAAATTTATACCCCACAGCTAATCTGTATGTGGATCCAAAGTGCTCCACTGGATGAGACGAACTTGCACACTACACAGCTTTTGACACTCATCGTCACTCAACATTCTCATGCACAATTGGGTATGAATTTGATGAAACCCAATCTACATAGACAAAGTTTCTATGAACAAAATAGTCAATCAAATCCTTGAGAAGAAGTTACATCAACTTCTGGTAGCTACTCCTTCAGCTCTCCGTCCTTACTCCTCCATCAGTAGCCATATGCATAATATAGGACCACCAACAATCATAGCGTGTGTTTGGAGTCACTATCTAGATGTCTAATCCTCTAGTAACTCCAAAGACCTTCAACCATATAGCTATACTAGCTCACACTGCTCAACATCCACTAACATCCTCCATACATCCACCTACAGCATGAAAATGGTACCTCAAGTGTAGCTTCTCCTTAAGACTATGAGATCTCGCTATCACTCTCCTCTAAATGCCTAGTAAGGCCTCTTTGGACATAGAACAAGTCCTTAAGTATCTATGAGCATCCTTGTAAGACACCAAGAGCTAGTGGTCTAGTGATATAGTCCGAAACTAGGAACAGAGAAGTTAAACGCAAGCTTCAAGAATAGTTTCAGGATAGGTGATCATGTTTTACGCACTCTCATACCACATAAAACTTGTCTATCTCTCGCACGCTAGCAAGTTGACTTGCTGGCTCGACTAGACGAGACGAGACGAGACGAGACGGATCAAGGTTTCGGCTCCGTCTCTGTCTCCGCACTCACGCACCTCTCGCACTCCGCTTCTCACGTCTCTACACTCACGCACCTCTACTCCTCGAAGCCTCTTCGTGGATCAAAACCCGAAGCTTCTTCATGTACCTCTACTCCTCTACTACAACGACCAATCGGTTAACAGCCGATTGCTCTACCATTGCTCTACCACTCTTCATGGACCAAAATCGACCACCATAGAAAATCTGACCAGCGCTTTCGCACATCAACCAAATGTCATGTTTCAAGAAAACAACGAACTATCATCTGTGACCAAATTTGATCTAACCAGTGACCAAATCACTTCGCTACACCAAACAAAGCATAAATCATCCCTACTCCACAAATTGAAGCTATCATCAATTTACGACCACTCGGAGATACCATCGGCAAAAAATACACGACTTGATTTCTCTCAATCAAAACCTCGTGAATCATCTTTTCTCGAGTAATCTGAGAACACATGCATAAACACTTGCTGATCGACAACAGATCACTCACGAATCAAGCCAAATGTGCTCGTAGAGAATCCAAGTTCTACTCACTAAGCGCACCTACCATAGCTAAGAGCTTGAAGACTCAACTCGAGAAAAGATGAGAGACTACAAGCTCCAACTCAAAATATACTCCTTGGAGATCTCAATCCAAGAAACTCCGCTAACGGTACTAACGATACTAATGACGTGCGTCACTTTGCACTCGGTCAAACTAACAATTGGCAAAAATGACATGACAGAAGTGACATCGAATATTGACCCAGACGTTGAAAGGAACATTGGCTGGATAGTTGAGGTCCATTCTTCGTCACAACAAAATGTACACCGTCAGATCCTAAGTCTCTTCGTATGTAACAATCGAAAGGATCACCAGAAGCGATAAGTCCATCACTCTTCTCATGAATTCATCATCAAAATACAAAATTAATCATTCTCAAAACTGATCGCGTTGGATGCAATGAAGCTTGATGTGAAATGGATTCAAGAAAATAAGATCCGGAGTTGGTTCAAACCTCCATCTATAACCACCACTCTTGCAGTTCTTCACTCCTCTATGTAGACGACCGAGAAATCTTCACAAATCATCCGTTAAGAGAGAATGTCTCGTGAATCCTCGACTCATCATTTTATATCTAAATTCGGCAACAAAGATCACTGAAGTGAACGCGTGCAGATTGCTGATTTGACACGTTTCACTGTCGTAAGTACTTGCATAGTTCTTGGCGCAATGTTGCTTCTTGTTATGTGCAATCTGCTTTCTTTGTGACACTTGTTTCCTCTACTTTACCTCCTTGCTGTTGTAGTGCCAAGTGGTTTGATTCTCACTCGGCTGCTCGCCTCCCTGCGTGGTGAGTTGTGGCTGTGGCCCTTGAGCAGTATGTGGTGAGGCTTCCTTGTCCTCTTGTGGTTACTTAATAAATTTACTTCTCGCTTCCAAAGAATTCTATATATATAAAAGAAAATCTCAAAAATGTAAACAAAATCTTGGAGGTTAGAAGGTGAAACTTATTTTGAACTTTAGCTATTTCTCCGTGCCCAGATTCTACAAGTTACAAATTTGTTTCTATTGCATCGTTGTCTCTGTCCGAATGGAATTCTGTCTCACGGAAAGGCTGGTTTGTTGCCAGTCGACCGGTATAAGTGCTTGGTAATAGAAGGTATCATGAAGCTCGGGCAAGAGAGGATTTTGTATCTCTATGTGATTTAGATTCGCTCAACCACGGATGCCCTTCACTTTCCGTGGAATTAACCGTGAGAAATGATGATAACAAGGGGCTATGCATTAGCGATTAATCCGGACCAATTCAATTCATTTTCGAGTCTGAAAGCCACTCCATTCACGCCTTCCACCATTTAACCGATCACTAATATGACAAAATACACTACATGACAAAATCTCCCCTTCGTTCTGTTTTCACCATCGACATATAACTATACTCATACATACCAGGAAAAACGATTAATATAAACGGACCGGTGATGAGATATCTAACGTTGTGAATGCAGCTTAGTTTGTTAGCGCCGGAGTCCGTTCGTTCGCCAGACCTCTCCTCCATCGTCTTTTGTTTTTTGTTTCACAACACCGAGAAAATCAGTAAATAGTCGAAGTCAAAATGGAACATTTTATTCCGAAATATAAGACTGCAGTAGCGGGATTTGAGCTGGTTGAGATACCAAGTTCACTGTAGCGTCCGACGGAGCCTGAGAGCCGTGTTACCGGACCGGAAGAGCTGCCGGTCACAATTGACTAGGTCCAAGACCACATGTTCAAATTTCAATGTTCTCAGCGTTGTCTGCGCAATCCGAATGCCGGGCCTGGCCGGTTCGCGACCAGAGCCAGGGGGTAACGGATAGGGTTGGTCAACGGAAGCAACGGAAAGCGCGTCGTACGCGAGAGTTACTGATCAAATCAGAAGTTTATCGTTACCTGTCGCTGTCCTTCCGTTGGAAGCTAGAAATCGCACCTGAGAAGGTCGTCTCGGAGTCTGGAGAAGATTGCAGGATCTCCGGCTTTGAGACGAGACTGTCCTGTCGTGCCCAGGAGAAACCGGACTTTTGTAACACGCGACCAAGAGATGGTAGGAGTCTGCCAGGAAGAGGTCACGGAGAGGTCAGGTTGACAGAATCTTCTCTTAGCGACGAACGAACGCCTGGCACATGGGGAAACGGTAGGGATCCCCGAATTTGGAACGGGATGCAGCAGCGGGGAAGCACAGTAGGTTTGGAAATGAAGGAAAGACGGCAACAAATGCTAGATACAGACTATTCGAGAGGAAAAGAAGGGGTGGGAGCTCATGGATAAAACCAGAGATAGTGAAATTTAGCTGAATTTTAGTGAAAGTGGGTACGGTATTAACAAGTCAGCTGTTTCAGTTGGGTCCGAGACCAGAAGAGGTACAGTAGAACTGAGGTGGGTTCCACCTGAGGTCCCGGCCGAACCCAGGATTCGACTGTCCGAAAGGCCGGGATTCTCAAGATACCAGTGTGATGGATGGCTCGGGAGTCGGAGGTCGGATGGGGAGAGGGCTGAGTCAAACATAAAGAAATGGTAGTTTTCTTCTCTTTCTGCAGGCCAGCGTGTGGTCTTTGTTTCCATTCTCGGAAAGTGCTTCCATCTCCGGGTCTTGTGGCGTTGTCTGTGATCCTTCAAAAGCCCCACTTCCCACGGGCTCCATTCATCCTGCCAACTCGACAAGAGCTTACTGGGATCGAAAGAGAGAAGCTGCCTCCTGAGCAGAGAGAGCACGACTGGGTCCCTTTAGAACTAGACACCCAAACTTGCACGCAGTCGTCTCTCAGTTCGGAGGCGCGCCCTCTTTGCTCTCTAGCTATTAGCTTGTACTCGCTCATCTGTCTCAACGTCCTCTCTCTCTTTCTCTGATTGATATACAGCAGCTCTTTGCTTTTTACTATCCTCGTTCTCTTGCGGGAGGACAAAACACTCACCTAAAATCTTGAACGAGAATGAATCAGAGTAGCGTGGCGAGGACGTCGTAGGCGCGGAATGCTGGCTGCGCTGTCACTGTAGCTATCGACTCGAAACTTAAAACACAGAATGCCTTGAAAACGGTGTCCTCCTGTTCGAAGATATTGTGGATGATTGAGACGCGCTGCAGCTGCAGAGGAGCAAATTCTGTTAAATTATTATCCATTCGTTTTTCCTTCGACCTGTATCACGATGATCATGGATAACGTTCATCTTTAAACAGTAGTGTAGTTTAGTACCGAGGGAACAGGCACAAAGTTACTGCCGGAGTTGGAACGGGAGAAGAAGTACCTGTATTCAAATTTTCTGCAGACCACCGAGGGAGATACAGTTTTCAGGGACAGAGGTGGATCTGAGAGGTATATACTACTCTCCGTTTGCATTTTGAGGATCACAGGTTACGATCTGCAGCTCGCCACGAACTGTAATTTAGATAGAGTGGGCTGCTTTCCTCGCGTATGGAACAGGAATCAGAGGGGCAAGCAGCGAAAATGCGAATTCTCGAGTTTGAGCGGAAGGTGAGAATGGAGGCTTTATCGGGATGCCAGCAGATAAAGAATGTGGAGAATCACATTCGAGACGCGCCGGAGGGAGGACTGCTAGGAGTTGCGAATGGAGAGGACGCTAGAGCTCTGCGCACTGCGATTCTCAACGCGTCTGCAAAAATAGTGGAGAAATTCAGCAAAGTCATCCGACTGCTCTCGACTGCTCCTAACGCGGAGCGCAGTCCAAGGTCGATGACCACAGGTGGTTCCAGAGCTCAAGAGCAACTAGCAGCGAGAGCAGGAGCTCTGAGTTTGGATACAGATAGTCCTTTACTTTCACCCGAAGACTCACACACGCCCGGTCGTATGCAAGTCTATAGTCCAAGTGCAAGCCCCTGTCATACTCCTCACAGCGGTAGTGGCATGTCCGAAGGGTCGCCTGGAAGACCGAACCACGTCGCTCTAGATTCAGATGATGATATTGGTGGAAATTCAGCGCGCAGACGCCCGCATGATGCTTCAGCGGCTACGGGTCCCGAACTCAGCGAGAAACCTGCTTTGCCTAAGAAACGGTGGGTTTTCCATCCCTTCATAGTATGTGAAATCTTACTCTGCTTGGTGAAATTAATTCACAGCGGAGCGCATGTCTGCATCCAAGAAAAACTAGAGGAAATATTCCTTAGGTCCATTTGTTGCAGTTTCGATCCTTGCAGGTAGTTTTAGAATGTGTATTCATCGGGTTTACTCCCTCCTTTCCTTGTATGCAGGAAATATTTGCCCAAGTATCAAACGAAACAACGTGCGATTGGTACTGGTGACCCAGCGAACGATGGGCCTCCAGATGACGGCTACACATGGCGCAAATATGGTCAGAAAGATATCAAAGAGTCAGCTTATCCAAGGTTTGTTGAGCCTTCGACTCAACCCGTGCATTGCACTCAGCTGCAGACATTCAGTCTGATTGTCAGTCCTCTGAATTAGGAAGAATCTGAAGGTAAATGTGTGCATCTACAGTGCGGGTTTATTGAAGTTCGGCTAGTTTGAATGTTTAACAGATTCTTCCGGTGTAAAAATGGCTGCAGGAGCTACTATCGATGCACACACAAGACCGACCTTGGCTGCCCTTCGATAAAAATGGTGCAGCGTTCTGATGACGATCCGAACTACTACGATGTGACTTACCGTGGTCATCACATCTGTCCGTCTGTGGAGCAACGGACCTGGCACTTCGGTTTGGCTCCATCCCATATTGCGATACACGAGCTCCTCGCATCCGATCCCAAAGGCCCTTCGTCTTCAGCACTCCTAATGGGAGCCCGGCCGGTCCAGTTAAGGCCACCAGGTCAAAGTCAAGAAAACGTCATTGTTGGCACTGGCCATGGTCCAGCTCCATTCCCTGCACTGAAGTCAACAAGCGGGTTGACTGTACCTCCCTCCAACTCCAGCAATAAGTCAAGCACTGCCATTTCCACTACTACCACCACCACGGCTGCAACCACGGGTTCAGCTGAAATGAACCAAATTGTAGCAACTGGGTTCACTCCGGGCCCGTTGTCAGCCACGCAGCAGCGCGGGCAAAACATTCCAACAAAGTTGGCCGGTAATCCTCTAGATCAGGATGGCTTCAACCAAAGTAGATTAGCTCGTGACAGCCTTTTCGGGCCGGGTTCGAATCTCATGAGTCTTCTACTGGGAAGAGGCGATGGTGGGCCCATCGATTTGGAGTTTGAGGACCTATCAGTCCAGCAGCAGCAGAGGGAAAGCACTGCTGACGAATGTTCTACAGAACGGATGCCAGAAGCCGTAAGAAGTCACTCTCTCAACAATATTCCGATGGCAAATGCTGCTGCTGGTTCTCAAGCTAGCGCTCAGCAATACATGGAAAGATGGGCCGAATCGGGAATGCTTATGTCTTTCAAGACCGAGCACGCAACAGCTCGAGCAGACTTAATTAGCAGAAATACACCACCACCACCAGCCAGGTCGGAGGTTGTGATGAGTCATGCTCAGCAGACTCGGCCGTTGGCTGCAGCAGTGTCTTACAGCAACTCAACATTAGGACATCTTGGGGTAGCTGGTGTGGAGATGTACAACATCCATACCACGGAATCCGAGGTCTCCGAAGTAATATCCCCCCCTCCCATCCCCATGGGAGGGGGGGATATTACTTCGGAGACCATGTTCACCATGGGGATGCCATCGTACATGTTGGACAGTCCTGGCTCGCACCAGCAAATGTATATGGACTACGAGTTCAGAGATGCTATGTACTATGAAACCTCTCAAACAGATTAGCTTAGCCTTTGTACAGTGATTATCACTTTTAGGATCTGTCCAGTATTCTTTCTTAGAGCCAAATTCTTTACAGATTTAAGCTGCTATACTCCGATCGTGTAATACAACTGTCAGAGATTTATCATACAAATGTCAAGAGGACCTCATGTCTTGGACCGTTAGTCTTTAAAGCAATATTAGTTACACCGATGTAGAAGAAACCCCGGGAAGAAGTCCTGGATTGTACTTTTATCACCTGTGATTCGTTGTCAGTGAAGTGTAGTCATCGTTGATAACATCCACAACCTGAAAACTGGTGTTCGCTTTCTCTTTGTTTGGTTCATACTTGTCAATTCGGACCGTAATTTCCTGTTCGGCTTTCCCCTCTTTCCCTAACTACTGGAAAGGGGTATCATCTGCAGCATGCACACAAGTAACAGGAACAGGGCGGGTCAAAAGTGATGCGGAAAATCAAGTAAAAACAAATACTGAATCTGAAAGAAAACAAACAAACAGTGGGCCTCCGTCTCGTGTACGTTGCCGGGGACGGGAAGTGAGCACACCACAGATAAAAAACTCGGTTCAAGAACAAAGAAAGGAACACGTATGCTCCTACTCCAGCCAGTCAGTGGAGTCTACACTCCGGAACCTTTTATGGCAAAGTCATCCAGTCCCTCGGTCATCCGACATCCGACACGTTTGATGTTACTTTGTGCAACGTCATCCAAGTTCTAGTCCTTCTGAGATGTTCTGTAAATCCACCAGGGCCTTTGACAGTGAACTCGTACGGTAGTAGTAGTAGTAGGCCATCGCACTGTTCAGTGCAGTGCGGTGCCAGATCCCGAACCGGAACCGCGAAATGCGGGTAAATGCTACGTGTCCACGGCTATGAGACGTTTCTACCCTGCAGGAGTATCCCGAGCAAGAAACCGTAGACAATCAGAAGTTGAGGACGAATCTGTTTGGCCGAACTTGGACTCTGTAAATTGAACAAAAATCGAGCGTGGCACCTCTGGGCTCGCCTTTCATCTGCACGTCGACCTTGGCGGCTCGTCGCGAACTGGGTGTGAGGTCGGTCTCTCTGCGTTTCAAACAAACAAACAACGTGCAGGGTCCAGGAGACAGAAACGGTGAGTGTAAGTTCCTCTTTCCTGGACCAGACGGTCAAATAGCAGAAGCTTTGACGACACAATTTCCTTGTCCTCCATGTTTCGGAAGCAGTGAAGTGTAATATGCTTCCGTGATAATGAAGGACCAGAGGACTGGGGCACTGGGGCACCGGGGCTGTCTCAGCATAGACATTTCTGTTTGGTTCTGGCAAGCCTGATGATAAACTTTATTCTCCTATCGATTGACTCGTTCTTGCTACTAGACGAACCGAAACGAATCGCGGATATCCTCTCATCCCATGCACTGAAGGCCGCATCTCAAAGATTCCAAACTCTTTGTGAGACGGAAAACCGGATTCTTTCTTGAAACTATTTCTCGTTACATACTAGAGTCTAGACACTCGGTGCGACTATCAGCGCTCTACAATGACATGTATCCCACTGCCTTGGTCACCAATGCTCGACAACGGTTTTTTCTCTCCAGCCACTCTTACCGGGGCGATTAGTGACAGGACGGGAGAATATCCAAATGGCTAAGGCGTCTACTTGATATAAAAGACTGCTGTTTGGTATAGATTGTTCTGCAGACGTACCTTATCACCATTCACTGGGTACTCGATCGTTGCGAGGCATCTGCAAACCACGTCCTCGAAACTAGAAGCACAGAGTAGCCATCAAACTTCCATCAGTAACAGCAGTAAGTTGAACTCCGATGGTAAACACACGGGGGTGCTGTGGTGAGCAGTGTTCAAGAACACGTTCCTAGAATTTTCGCGCATTTTTTACAAGGGAGAGAGGCCATCTCATCTACTGTCAGTAATCTTTGGACTTTCGATCAATTTCTTGAACGTAAGCGTGATTGATGCGGAAGGGACCAAATTTATGACACTCACATGGTCGTTGCAGGTGCGCGCGTTTAGCGTTCTGCGACATGTGAGATTCCGGAAACTTGGATGAACTTTTCCCGTAGAACGCAGAATATGTAGTGCCATCGTCGTGAACTGAGGCTTTGTACCGCGGGGATTTGAATCCTCTTCATCCGTTTCTGCAAGTCTTAGCTACTCATCTTGATCATTATCCTTATTGCCTTCTCTCAAGGGATGTTTGAATCTTTGATAGAGGTGTAAACAGTTATTGTTTTCTCTTTATATAACATGGACTCGCCATGGATGAAATGGATGCATATCTGAATGTTATCTAAAGTTATGGATCCCGGAGGATCGTTACTCTCATATTTGCTGGAAATAAATGAAATAATTCAGATGTTCTTTCATATTTAACATATTTACTTCGGTATTTTATTAACCAACAGATTTTAGTAAAACAAAAATAAACACAATATAACTGTTGCTGGAACAGCTCATCCTTCTAAAAAGTGGATTCGGTTTTAATTTCTCAAAAAGAATTTGTTAAACAATAAATACTAACTATTTAATATATCCCACAGAAAACAAAAAAACACAAAAATCCTCGCTTTTCCTTTCCAGGTTTGACAATCAACGGATAGTTATCAAACTAGTGTAGAAAAAGTGACCTGAGGTAGCAATCGCGTCATGATTGTGCTCTGTACTTTCCTAACTGAAAACTGGTCTCCGGCCCTTCTTTGCAGTTCTAAATGCACCTTCAAGGTGAACTCAAGTGGTTCATTATCCATTATATAGCGGCTTGCAATATACGGGATCTTACTGTAAAATTCCCTTTGCAGTTACCTACTGTCAGGATAAGCAATTTTTATGTCTTCCATTTTGTGACAAGGTTGGTTCAGATCTAGATGAATGTTGTTTTGACCTCGACAACGACATTATTAACATTCAGAATATAATCAAAGTACTGTTGGTTTACTTCATAAACCTACAATACCATGAAAGAAGGGAGTTGCTACAATCAGTGGTAGGTAAAGTTAGCTAGTTAGTTAGATATGTAGTGTCTAGTTATTTACTGCAGAAATTTACTTGAATTCACTCTTAATACGTTTATCAGACTTGACCTCACCCCTCTTAACTTTACGTTACTTGACCGCAACTCCTTGACTGGAAACAGCAGTTTTACCAGGTTTAACATTATGTAAAAGTACTTCCATTAAGATAGATCAGAAATAATCTGAGTTGATAATCTGTTGTAAATACATTTTAAATTAAACTTTTCGTGTAGGTACATAGTGGACGGTTAACATGCAATTCTCACATTATGATGATGTGACATTTTGAACTACTTAACTTGCTATAGCCATATGAAATACGTATTAGAGGTGGGGTCAACTAAATTTCTGTTATTTAGTGTATGGAGGACTTTGGTGTATGACGAAACTTCAGGTAAGAGATATGATTTAATTATGATTTAATATGAAAAGTATGGAATGGACGCAGACGAAGTAGCTTGTCCTCTTGCTCCGTTCGGGCGTTCCGGACGTTGAGATGTATATTCACTTAAAACTACAAAAAAAGATTTTAACCGAGAAAGCATGTCAAAGAGCATAGGAGCGCACGTCATGGAGTGCCCTTCTGAATCCTTTTTAGACGGGTACTGCGGCTTAGACGGCAGGATAAACCATAAGTAGAGTGTGTTCGTTGTAACATGATGAACGATAAGAGAAAACCAATGATAAATCTATTTAATTTTAGGTAAATGTTTCTCTAACCTTTCTTCTCGAAGGCTCCCCGATATACTTTTTAGGGTGCGGACTAAGGAAATAGATATGTTCCTCAAAACATGATAGGTTTTGCAGCGATAACGAAATATGCATGTAGCATTAATTTCTGGGGAACTGTTTTTTGCTTGTTGTTATCAAAAAATACATGAATATTAAGTGAAATTTTATTATTAAACTAATAAAAAATCTAATTATTTCTATATGTTAAATATTAGACGGACTGGGGATGGAGGAAGATCTCAACATAAGGAATAAAATAAGGGAAGAAGAATGTGCTTCTGAGAGAATAAAATTTTGCAAAAAACCAGATAATTAATGGGGCAGTTAATGGAGCATTAAATTTATTACTTAACTCTTTCCGGGAAAGGGTTGGATAATAAATCCACATGCATATTTCTCTTTTCTTAACTTGGAAGAAGGTGAACATGTCTTCCTAGACAATTTCCATCGGATGGATTTGTATCCTCTTTTTCTGTTTACATTTGGGTATCGTGTTATAGTGAGCAGAAAAGAAGATAAATTTGAATCTCAAATTTCAGTGATTGTTTCGATCGATATGTTGTTCTTGTATATCATACAACAACATCAATATGTAGAAATAATCTTATATAAAAAATATTTTCATATTACGGTAATCTTTTAAGATATTAATTCCTGGTTGGATGATCCATGTTGTATAAAGTAACCTACAAATACTAGTAGCAGAAGAAAAGAGTGATGTATCCTTTGTAAGTAAATTATCCATATATATATGAAAGAAAAAACATCAGAAAAGAAACCTGCTACTCAAATATGTATGCTATTTTAGCATTCGACAAGAGTGAAGGAAAAAGACTAGCTTGGAGCATGGGAGCTAAAATCTTCATGCAAGATTGACAGGGACAAGATTTGGCATGTCCTTCAGGATGATTCACGAGGTAGGTGTCTGGGATCACAATATAACATGTGTTAGAGAAATAAGTTGTATCATTCTAAGTTTGCAGGACAGCTGTTGATGCTTTTGTTTCTGCAAGTCCACTTTTTTTTTTTTTTTTTTAAGTTAGACGTGGGCCTTCACATGGAAGTAAAAGCTCAAGCTACTATAAAACGGAAGTGAAATGTTTCTGCTTATAAAACAGAATACTCCAGTGGTAAGAGGCTATGTGTGTGTTGACTTCTCCATCTCAGTTCGAATCTTTGTTAGAGTTGACTAGATAACAAGCTTTCAAGAGTTCCGAATGACTTAAATGATTCTTTTTATGATTTTTAAAGAGAAGAGATTATTAAAAAGAGTTAGATAAGTACGTTTATATTTTGGTTATCACTATACCCTACAAGAACAGCACCTGATAACCTTGGAAGCGAAAAGAATTAGATACAATTTCACTCTAATCCAGAGAACGAAATGAACTGAGGTGAATATATGTATCCCAAATACCTTGGGGACAGTTATTTGAGAAGAGGACAAACGTACTAAAAGGGATAAAATTAATGAGAAGGATTGGCCGTGGTTGGAGTTATAGTGGTCGGATAAAAAAATTACAAAAGTAATTGTCACTGGGATGGAAAGTACCGGAAAAACAATATGAGAAAAGAGAGAAGAGACACAAATGATATTTCTTTTCTAAATTTACTTAGCTAAATTAAAATGACTAATTTAAATCACTAAAACAGAGACCTAGTTGAACTTGGTTACACATAGCCTCTGCAAGATCTAAAACCTACAAGTCAGGTGAATTAGTTGATTCGAGTTTCCACATAATGCCAGTTCCTTTTGACCAGTAAAAATATAATCAATAATTTATAATAAATTTATAATCAAATCATCATAAATAAAACATGCAATAATATCTCCTCCATCTTAACATGGAAGAGGTGATAATGCTAACGCACGCTTCTCAATATATTCATTGAGTTCTAAGTTTAGACTAAACTTCAAGTAGTGGAATCTTTTCGTTCATGGGGAAGTACTGTATTTGGGAAACATCAAAACACTCTTAGCTAAAGGAACAGATACTTCCCCTCAGGCAAGAACACCTTTAACTGACGGACAGTACAGTAGGATGTTGCTTACGGCTCCTTTGCCTACACTAGCGCTTCCAGCGTTTGAAATCAACGCAGTTCTGTGAGTATCTGAACCCAGTACAGTAACTACTGTGATAATCACGCAGTTGATTCGACGGTTTATATGATCATATAATCTTGTGCCTGTACATCTATAATCACAACTACAAAGAGAATTGTTACATTTTGATTATACTGCAAATGCTAGCAAGGAAATGTGATTATATATATATATATATATATATATAAGTGTGCAACAACCTCGTGTAGCTATAAAATCTCCATTTATAGCTACACATTTTTCGCTCGTAAATGCAGTTTGTTGACAGAGAAAAATCAGCTTGCATGGATATTTTACCAAAATATTTCAGGAAAAAGGAGTCCAGAGGATGGAGAAAACAAAAACACGACTCATTTGATCGCTACAAAGTGGAAGATGACACAAAAAGAGTTCCGCAAAAATACTAAAGAAAGAAAAGCGGATAATTTCTTGTACATAGCTATAACCTCCCTTACAAAGACGACTAGAAACTTTTGAACATATATAGAGTAAATTTTACACAAACACACAATTTTACATAACATGTGAGTTATTATAACGTGACGGGGTACCAAAGAAATTACTTGTTTCCGTATAAAATGTGAATAAACATGCTCGATCAACTTCTGTATTTTTTGCTCTCTTTATGTTATAAAAAATATTATAACTGTTATATAAATATTTTAAATTAGATTTAATAAAATTATTAAATAACTTTCAATGTTAAATGTTGATTGTTTCAACATGAATAAAAACCCATAAATAAAGTACGAAACTTTGTGTTTCAGAAGATCAAATGAAGAAACTTACTAAACTAAAACAATTTATTCATAAATACATTAATTTATTACCTAACCCTTCCCTTCGAAAGGGTTAGGTAATAAATTAAGCTTGCATCCCTCTTCCATCTGAAATAATATATATCGGGTGTGATTATAACTAGTAGTTACTGTACTGTAGTGGCGACCCGAGACTGCGTTGATCTCAGTTTTAGTCCATGAGAACGTACAAAACAATATGGTCAAATGAGGACAAACCGTGTTGAAACTTGCAATCATAGTCAAGCTTGTTCTATTCCAGGTTGATTCTGCCGACTCCCCTTCCTCCCGCGCCTTACGACCGCTCAGGACAGTCTACTCGCTTCAAATTACGCAAATTCTGTCGTCTAGAAGTTTTGACGAGTCTCAAGCTTCTTGAACTCTCTTGTGTCTTGTCGTTCGAGGGGATCGATCGATGATCATAGACGAGACGAGTTGATTTTAGCGTGTTCGTCGGAGCGGAAGTGGTCTATGTTGGAACCTAGGTGACTTACTGTCTGGTGTCGTGATCTTCGGTAGATTTGTGATCCTTTATCTCGAATCAAGTTGAGTAAAATGCGATACAAAGTCATAGTATTTTTGTTAAAGAGCAACGGAGACAGAATGTGCGTTGGGTAACTGATTTGGACGATGACATTGGCTGGCAAGTGAATCGAGAGCGCGAAGAGTTGAGTTTTCAAGAGTGCAGTGGTTTGTTGTGTTTTCGTTTCGCAATGGATTCCGCACCGGCAGGGGCGACGCGGATGGGAAGCCGTTCGTCGACGCGGCATGGTGGTCCTGCTCAAGTCTTTGTAGGACCGGTTCGGAAATGGCGTAAAGTCTGGTCACCTGTCAGTTCTTCGTCCCCGTCACCTTCAACAGCTCGTGGTCTGCTCTACAAGTGGAACCCTCTCACACCTTCCAACGGAGGTAATTCAACTTGCTGTTTCAGGTCTGCAGTAACATTCTTGCGAGATGGCTCAGTTCACCACACTTGAGGTTTTTTCTCGGTCTTTCAACTTACTGTAAGCTCCTGCTTATTTTCCTCCAAGGACTGTGGTTCGATGGGTAATCCTCACCGTGTGATCATTTTGAGACTCAGTGCATGCATTGAGTCTCAAAGAATGCAATGCAGTATGCCCTATGAGGCCGGGTGAACATTACTGAGCCACGTGAGGCCACTACTGGAAACGGTCTTCTGACTTTGGTGCGGCCGTAGTATTCGTTTGGAAACCTTCCCTCACTTGAGGCGAGCGTTTGGCAAGCCTATTGTAATGTTGTTTAGAAAGATACATATTTATTTTTCTTATCAATCCAAATCTGGTCAAGCTACAGCTTCTTGTTGCATGCAGAAAACGTAGCTCCTCCTATCTATACCGATGTGCCCCTGGTTTTCTAGCGTTACTTAATGGCTGACTGCATAAGACCTTTCAGCTTGAACCCAGGTTTATTGGCGGATCCAAGGTCACTACTGGGGGCTTCTGGGGACCCGTCCTTCTGTTATTTTTCTTCTAGTTCTTGCTTTTCATATATCCGACAGCCCTATTCTTAGTGTCTGCTCAGACCTTCCACATGAGTAGAAGCACCGTTGTTAATGTTGGTAGTATTACATTCCTCTAGGCCTTTTCCATCATAAGATTAGTTACCTACGAGGGATAGATTGAGTACAGTTCCTTTACATTTACAGTATAAGGTTCTGTATGGTCGAACGTAGGCAACGCTAGTGTTGGAGTGAACATTGCAGTTCAGTCTCTAGTTGTTTGAAGAGTTTACTCGGATCTGAGTAGAGCCAGTGCACCAGTGTTTAAATTTTGACCTAATCGCTGGGGATATGGCTGACCAGTGCTGTATTTCAGGAGACGCAGTTCACTGCATGAAATACTTAAAATCTTGACTTGATTGCTGCGGACATGGCTTTATCTCAGGCACGGGAGTGAAGGAGGACACGACTCCAGAGGAGACTACCACCGGAGCTTCTAGACCTGTCAAGTACATACCGGTACGCTTTCCTTTCTTTAGTCCTTGAGGTACTATGGCGGCTGCCGTTTGTTTTCTGCTAGTTTCACAATTGTTCGAACACGTGTTCCAGAACATGCCAGTTTAATTAGAAATATCGAAATGGATTTCAGATTATATTGAGAACTTAGATACATCTGTGAGGTTTACATCATGTGTTACAACCATTTTCATTCTGTGATTGGCCTTTCGTTTCCAAACTGACGCTGTATGCCTAGGCAGTTTCTATGTTAGTAAGGAACCATTCAGGGCATACATTATACGATGCAGTTCAGGTTCTGCCTGTGTCTATATCTATGCGGTTCTTTATGTTTTTCTGCTACATTGGCTCGAGCTTGACCATTCGTTATGTTTGCCTCGGATTATTTCCTTTTGCCTTTACCTCCCTAATCTCCTTATGTTTTCTCTCGCTAATACGTGTTTTACTTTCACTAATCCATTGGCTCACGGATCTACCACTACACTAAGAACAGCAGTTTGCCCTCAGATGTTCCCGGAACTGAACAGAAACTCCTGTACCGGCAAGGCCCTGCTGAGTTGGAAAAGTCCTCAACTCCGCTTGATCACTTTTCCTACTCATCTAATGGCTAACCTTCCGTGTTGGGTGCTGATGAAGTCAGGGAGCCGGTTGAGGTGCTTGTGGCAGGAGTGTGTTCTGTTGCATGCTCTGCTTGTACCTTGTGGTAGTTAGGTGTTTCAGTGCACACCTACTCAATACCTACAGCCGGTTGAGGTGCTTGTGGCAGGAGTGTGTTCTGTTGCATGCTCTGCTTGTACCTTGTTGTAGTTAGGTGTTTCAGTGCACACCTACTCAATACCTACAGCTGTGTCCGTGACCTTTGTTGGGAGATTTGCTTCTAGCCTGTAATTTCTTCTGGGTTGACACTCTAGCTCCAAGCAGAAACCTCACATATGTATATACACGGGTAAAACAGTGACTTCGCCCGCACATTATAGGTAACCCCAAAATAGTTTTGAACCCATGTAAGTACAAGGTGAGTAACAAAGAGTGGTAACATGTATGCTGACTTGGTTTGAGAAGTCAGCGAATGAGTATAACCGAGGTCGGGACAAGAGGAAATGTGTAGGGTGAGCACATTTCCAAGATGGTACCCCCTGGTGGCGGTAGTACAAATACGAGTATAAATGCGATGCCTAACGAGCTGAGCGAGAAGACAACTATTATCGGTAATAATTGAGCCTGCAAGCGCCATATTTCAGTTATCCACTTCAGTAAAAGAGAAGGTACTTAAGATCCTGAAAGTTCCAGAAATCAGAAGTCTGAATCTGCAAATGTGAAGGACCGCTATCGTGCAGTAGTAATTCGTCTCAAGGTTCCTGCGAGTTATCCGATCAGAACGCTGGACCAAATCCTCCTGGACACTGTAAGAATGTAGAGTTTAAAGTAAGACTTAACTGACTTGCAAGTTTGGTTCCAGATGTGCTTTAAGCCTTATACCTCTGTTGTATCCCGTTTTAGTCCGGGTAGTTCTGAACCTAGCTTCATATGCGGTGTTGACAGATTCAGGTCTTGGTCCAAAAAGAGGAAATGGCGAAGAAAGCTGCAGAAGAGGCCGAAGCACAAGCGATGTTAGGGAATGAAAATCTGGAGCAGAATGAAACAGCTACCGACATGGCTGTTGATACCAAGCAGGATGAAGGAGAACTCACCACGTCAGTCAAGGAGAAGGTAATTGTTTGTTATTTTATGAAGGCCGTCCATGACCAGTTACGCCTCTAGGTTAACTTGCCGTCTTGAGCCCCGTATAAAACAGTTGGGAAGTATCGATTCTGTGCATGTGATATGGTTGCTAACCAGTATGTAGGTTGACACCTCAGGGCCAGGACGAGTAACTTGGACGATGTGACGACAAGTCATTAGAAAATCGAGGGTCGGTTCTGGTATTCACGGCGAATTGTCCTACAACATCACTCAAGGACCAACAATGGAAGAACTCCATATGCTTATCGGGCGCTCCAAAGGAACAGGTCGAAGATGAAGGTAGGGAAAGAACCTTTCCATCCACTTTCATGCATGTGGTTTCACCGTCACGCTATGATATATTACCCGTCGCTATCTTTCGCCGCTCAGTTGATGTTATCATATTTCAGGTCTGTTTTCTTCTGTCAGACTTCACCCTAGGTGTGCTTCCCAATGTGCTCAAAGACCAGGCTACTGGGACTCTGATGTGGTTGTTCGCCGACTCTACTGGGACTCTGTCGTGGTTAACCGCAGTAAGACGGATCAGCGCTGACACTCCAGTCGTTTTTTTGTTATCACAAGCAGGGACTGGATAGACGAGGGCCGTGGTCAAATTCAGGCCAAATTCAGGCCAAATTCTTCGCCAGAATTGTTTGGTAGAAGAGCACCGGAATTTAGCCGCATGCAATTTTCCCTGAAATCCTCCCTTCTCCCCTAGTTGTCTGAGCTCCGTAAAGACAAATCATGTAGAGGCTTTACGTATCTCCTGGTGATCCTCACCCGCCTCTTCCTGCAAGTCTGTTGAAGTCTTGACGTGATTTGCAGTCCAGCAGTTTGGACTCTTTTCTGGTTTACGAAAGATTACGTTGTAGTTCATTTTTCTTCTGAGGCGAATGGGTGCATGGATGATTAATAAAGCACTTCACACTCGCCACGTGCAGACCGCTCGATCCTGAAGGCTTTGCTGTCGAGACGGGTCGAAGTGTCAAGCCTCTTTAACAGTATACACAACGCTAACAATGGTAAGGGATGCGAGGAACAGATTTAATTCTCACGGTCCTTGCGTCGCCATGAGACCCGAGCGGCTACTTCTACTCAGCAGTTTAAAAATTGAAGAACATTAGAATATTTAACTTTCAATGCATTGACGTCAGATTCTAACGAGGTGAGGTGATTATGCAAGACGAGCTGTTTCGCAAAATTATGCAAGGAAGTGTTGCATTGGCAGTAGATTTATGGGGTTATGCATTTGCGATTTATTCGGATCTAATGGGAATCCAAATCCAACCTCTTTATTCGGATCTTGGGTAACATCTAAATTTTAACTCCTTCCTCTCTCTAACCGATACGAATGTGAAAAATTCTCCCGTCCTAACCGATGGAGAACTGTGCAGACGCAAATCAACAATTCAAAACAAGATATAACTATCCTGAAAATGAGATGGCACTGATTACACGTCGTATGGAGGCAGAACCACATTGTATTATTGATGAATGACGAAAGTGAAACTGGAGTAAAAAAACTGGAAGTTACAGCATAGCATATGTTAGAAGGCATATGGAGAGAAATTCTGGTAGCACATTAAGCGCACCATTTGAAAAATTGGTGTCACCCACTATATGCCGGTTGAGTTCATTCGGATACTCGTTTGTACGGTTGGTAGAGCATGCATATTTTTCACCCTCCTGAAAGAAAGCAAGGTATTCATTCAATTAAACTCATAATGAATGTCATGAAAGTCAAGCCAGAGGACCAGACATTGTGAGGACCCAAAAACATCTATCGGCAGCTCTGTTGAGACTTCTTTATAGTCTAACCTATGTATATACAGAGGGACAATTCCGCTTTCTGTAAGATGATATAAAATAGCTTCAATATATCTAAAATATCTTCAATCATTCATCATCATGAACGGTCTTTCATCCTTAAGAGTTAAAGGACCCACAACAGTGAATGGGTTAGTCACCTCTTCGCAAAGGTTTGATTTTTTCAATCCGTCACAATTCATGACGCTGCAAGTAGTTCGCAGAAAAACCACCAACTCCCCAACTCCCCAACTCCCCAACAGTATGCACATGAAACGAAGGCCGAAATTTCTTGCATTGGTGAAGATTAGGTTTACGAGGACGAGACGGTGCTCTAAGCTGTTATAGGTCAGCGACACCTCTGTATGACTGCGATGAAAAGTAAGCTCACCGTCTTCTCTTACCTCCACCCTTTTTTGCACCTTTACCCTTACCCTTGCCTTTTCCCTTCTTTCCCTTTTTGCCCTTTCCATCACCAAAAACTCTATCTAATGAACGATCACCACCTCGTTTCTTAGTCTCCACCGGGGTTTTAACTAAAGGCGCCACGTACAGAACACCTCCTTTAAATCTCCCTTCTGAAGCCATCAAACCTTTGTCCTCTGCACGTTCTTTGTACGGAGTCCTTCTCCTGCTTTTGTTCGGCAACAAACCTGCTAGCAGTGTCTGTAAACAAACACTCATCTCGTCAATCTCACCAACTGTAGAAAACACCCAAGAAAACGAGCCTAGTTTAGCCAGAGATATATCGTATGATGTCAATAACTGATCTCCCGACGCATGATCTACAGCGGCCCTCACCACCTAAACAGCACGTAAGAACAGAGACGAAGATTGTATCCAAGATCTTCCAACAAGGCTCTATGCTCCTAACGCATACGAGAAACAGAGATGGTCTACAACGTATAACGAAATAAACAATTGAGTATACCTCCATTTTAGCAGATTCAGCTTCCTCTCGTTTCCGCTTGATGTTCAAGCCCATGGAGATAGGCGTTCTCCAGCCCTTTTTAGGCTGATAGAAAACCATAACACATCAACAATTGACCCAGGTGGAAGTGTAACATCTCCAGTACCTACCTTGAAACCTCAATGCTGGCCTCACATCCTTCCGCAGAAGATGTTTGTGACCTGTGACTGCTCAAGACCTGCTGTGACTTAAAATACAACCAAATACTTGCAGGTAGCTGTTCTATGGGAGAATGTTCTTGTCGAACCTCCTCAAACTCGTTCTCACTATTTTCACAGGTACACTACAGAGAAGCTTGTTCTTTCCAGTTTACTTACCTCAAGGGGCATACAGGTCAACAAAGTAAACGCAAGTCCAGCGAAGCAAAATCCTGAAATCTACAGACGAATGGCCTGCAAAGAAACATGGTGAAAGCATACACTACCTTGGCACCAAGGGCTTCAGCTTTCTTCTGCACCAAATCCTTGCGCTCTTTCCAGCCCAGCTGCGAGGTTCCTAAAAAGGGGATAAAGACCATGAGAGCTCATCATTTTGAACACGGGCTGAGATCAGACTGCTACGGATAACTAAAGCACATTACAGGATTCAATGGCACACTGATAACAATGAAATTCACAAAACTAATTCCATACATTCACCCACATAACCCGCCAATGATTATAAAATTTGGTCCTGGTCACGCCTGTGGCGGTCAGCTACAAACATCAAGAAGAGGGCAAGAATGTATGAGTGATGAAACTGGGTTGGGTGGGGTATTTTATAAACACACCTAGTGCTTCAACTTCCTTCAGAATTTGCCTGAATTCTCTCCGTTCGTTGTCATCATCAGTACCCAGATCTCCTTTTATGGGTCTCTTTGGTTTCCTGCCGGTCATGTTGACCAAACGATCTCCAAGAGTCCCATCGAAAACTGGAGCAGACATGTTCCCTCCAGGACCCCTACACCAAGGCCGATGACCATATCTTTGAGGTTTGTTACAGTTGTTGCAATGTGTCCCCGTGCAGAATTCAGATTCTCCCATCTCACACGGGAAGCGCATGTTAAGTAAGACATGACAAGAACTACACACGATACGAAGTGACGCGATCACTGCACATGGTTCTAATCTGTTCTCTTGAGAGGCAACCGCTCGATTCCACGAATTTACCACAACTAATGCACAGCCTATGTAACAAAGCAGGATAGCTACTGCCGCACACACGTTGGTTCAGAGCAGATCCAGTCCTCTTCTCTTGGGGTCACGTTTGGATTATTTCGCCCGAAGCTCTCTCCTCGTAAGGATCAATGGATTCTCTGTGGGTTCTCCCTTCTCTCGTCGGTGCTCATAAGATACCGTTTATAAACCCGCAAATCAATTAGTCACGAGTACGACTAATTTGTATGTCTTACTACGACTCCTACTAGCGTTGTCTGCGTGATAAGTGGAACAAAGCCGAAGAACCTTGAATCACGAGACGCATCCTCGACAGAAGGATGTCCTGATGTACAGAAGGATGCCCTGATGTAAAGACTTCTCACTGATGGTACATAAAGGCACATGAGTATGACATAATCTGCAGTAGAGCTGGTGACAGGGTAATATGACGCTCGTTCCTCGTAGAGGAAGATGACGTAGAAATCCAACTCTGCATACCTCTACGACCTCCGGTTATAAGATTGGCTCACAAAGAGTAGTCGCTTTTTCAGAGAATTACTCTTCTGCTAAACATCTTGCAGTCTACGTACTTAACATTCCCAGGGGAAAGAGTTTCCAGTTGTAGATAAGCGACTACCCTGAATGAGAAGGTCGAAGGTACACGCAGTAAACTTCGACGGCCCTAACAAATTTAGTAAGCTACAGAAGTGAAACAGCAATCTCCTCGATGCAAGTACGCGTCCCAAGATGAGCTGCAGTATCCAGACAGGATACATTAAAACAAAACATCCACAAAGTCCCGGCAAGAGCTGCGAACCTTGACGGCTCCGGCTTCGCTAAGTAGAGCTGCTAAACCCTCTTCCGTGACACTGTCCGGTAAATTCTATATGTGTGTCTGCTCCTCCGCTGCCGTTTTTCTGCACGCAATCCTGCAAACATATAAGTGTAAGATAAACAGCAGCCTTTACACCGACGGCCCTTCATTAGCAACCTTGGGCCGCTTACAACTCAAGAATTACAGTTCTGGACAACCAGGTCTTTAAAGGCAAGCACCAACGAACTCAAAGCTGAAAGCAAGCTGTCGGGACATTACAAGAGGTACTTGAAATCGTATGCAGCGAGTGCCGAAAGTGACTCTGCTGCTAGAAATTCAGTGTCTGCTCAACGTCATCGTAGCGCACCAGCCTATATCGAGCTCCGACAGGCCAGTGCTAACAGACAACCATGTGCAGGAGACAATGTTTGTCATCTCTTAACCCCACTACGATGACTCAACCAAAATGTTTCCAAGATGCCTAGGGTGCCCTAAGAACATGCGAAATTCCTTCACATAAATTTCAGATTCCGAAAGTGGACGAAAGGTCATTTTTCTTCTCGGACAGCTAGCTCTGAACCACAAGCTCTTCACACCATTAATTGCCCGCTGAACCTTTCGTCCATCCAACCACTGCCCGACGACACAGAAGCAAATTCATTGACTCACCGAAAGCCTGCACCTTCATTATCTAATGCTACAACCATTTACGCAGTCTTGGATAGGCGATGGACAGTTTCTTGGGCTCGAGGACCAAGTGATGGCGGAGCACAACTTACACTGCCCTCAGATCAATATCAGCAACGCGTGCACTACTTTGGAATCAATTTGGCCCAATATCGCTACGGCGAAGCCTGTCCAGACTCCAGTAGTGAGGCCTAACTCCAGTTTCCACCCAGGGAATACCGTCCCAAACCATAGAACCACCTTCATAAGCAGAACTTCCTGTCCAGGAGATACGGGCTAATATGAATGAGTTTTGAACTTCTGTCCGCTGATATCCGAAATCGTGTGGGGGTGTCAAAGTTAAGCAAAAATATTCATAACTGTTCAAAAGAAAACCAAGCTAGCCGCTAAGAAATTGTTGTTTTGTTTTTAGCTTTGTATGGAACTGCGGATCATTTTGGTTGGCTTCATGAGTTGAAAATACTATTTATTCATTCGTTATTATTTACTTTTGACATCTGGAATCATTACTTTGAGTGTTTAATTTATTTACTGTAAAAATTAACAGACAACACCGGTAAAAACTGAAAAGAAATCCATCCACAAATACTAATTCCTTCTGCGGGTTAGAAATCTTTGGAAAGGGTCTCAACATTGACACCTTCTATTAGGATGTGTAAAAACTAAAATCTTTGGTAAATATTCTTGACTCACGAACGAGTGTTATGACTTCGCAGATGTTTCTTTTCATTGCTCTTTTGTCGAATTAGGTCATAACTTTTAGCAATAAAGAAGTTTAGGACTCAAGCAATTTACTTTTGTTTTTATAACATCTGTTTGTTAAAAATAAATAACTATATCGACTTCAGAAACGACCGTAAACGATTCACTATTAAGGTCACTCAAACTTTTTCCCCTAACAAAATTTACAAGGTTCAAATGAGAAGACATAAATCTAAACTCTCAAGCTTTGTCAAAGATAGTAATTCGATTATATTTTTTAACGGCGATCAAGAGGTGTCATTTACGGACGTACAATACATATGTCCAATGATAGTAAATTCTACAAATCATCTCTAGAGGCGGTACATAAAATTTATAGCAGAAATCTGTAAAAAGTTTTATGAGAGTTATGGGACTTCCATAAAAACTAAGTTTGAGTGGCCATATTAAGGTCACTAGTAATCTTTACGTCTTTAGTGTCATCTTTGTAAAAGTAAGTAAAACTTACATACCACCAACAAGTACAAAATATAGTTTAGACGTAAATTTTGTAAAATGTATTGTCTATAGCTTGTCCATCATCTAGAGTAGTACTTTACGCATTCAATAATATGGTTCAAGTGCTAAAGTAAGATGAAATATATGCAAAACAATAATAATAATAAAATAAATAATTGATATTACAAAACGAGATATAAACTTTCCTCAACAGTTTTGTTTGTGTGAAAACGTTGTACAAGATATTCCACACAAATTGTTCTTATTTGTTTGTAAGTCTAGGTTTGAAAGGATGTTCTAAACTTGCCAGCAACCATAAAACTTTACGGTGCCCTCTCACACCAAACTTCCAGTTTTGTCAGCAATTGGATGAAGTGCTTTACGTATGTTGCGTGACTCTTGTAGCAAATATTACAATTGCGGGTTTTAGTTGTTGTAAGTCGTTCGTACAATTTATTTTTTGTGGACTGACCATCATAAACAATAGTTCTTTATGCATCCAGTATCATGACCAAGTGTTAAATATCTAATCAAAGAATAAAAAAGAACTATAATTAATATAATTAATATTATAGGACGCGATATAAATGCATATCTAAGTTCTAATGTCTTAAAACATTTGGATAAGTGATATAACTCCTTGTTTACGTAACTCCTTTAGTAAATTTGTGAGTTGCAGGTTTGAGTCGTCTTATGGGCCACTCCAACTTCTCCTCGTAACAAAGATTACAGGTCAAAAATTACATTTGGAGAGGGCTTTCCAACCATACCATAATTTATTGAGTTAGAGTTGCTTTGGAGTTGCTGGAGAAAAGACCAAGTAGTTTTGTTAGTAAATGAGCAAAGTAGATTACATTGTTCTACACTAAGCAACTTTTTAAGGTTAAAAATCTTACTTTGCTTAACTTTTCTAATATTAACTAATCCTTTATTTACACTCACAAATCTAAATTCAAAACAACCTATTACATAAAATGACAAAGCTCATGGAATAGTTATACGACACATGGATCGTATAACTTCACGTATTCATATTGCAATGAACAGTGTATGAGTTGCAAGATAACTTCATCACATAAGTACGAAATATGAAGCATGGAACCCAAAATCGTGTAAATATTCAAACTATCGAGAGCAAAAGTAACCATTAAGGAACTCATCCTAGAGATCTTTGCTAAATTGAATCAAGCAAAACATGATATTCGGATGAGCGGATTAAGTATGTCACGAGACGATACATCCTTATTTATCATGAATGAGTAGAATCTTATGTCAAAGCATCGATGCGGTTCAATAACTGAAGGACTGGGAGCAAGAGCACGAGTCTTCGAGTACAAGGAGCCTTAGCAGTTTGGGATCAACTAGATAATGAACTACTACTTACCTAGGAACAAAATAGCTTAAGCTGTTGGGAGACAATCACAAAAGCAAGTCTCACAACTGCAAGCAGGAGGAGCTGAATTACAAACTTGCCTATGGCTCTTAGATGGAGTTCAATAGGAGTTGGAGCAGACACGTCAAGAGTTGGAGGATGTATGACAAACTCCTCCGATCGAAAACTGATGTGACCATGTATGACGAATGAGAAGAGGCAAGTTGAGCCAAGAGTGAATTGATACGACATTTTGTTCGAATCAAAAGATGAAATAGAGATCTTTAAATGGTATCGTATCGTCTGTTGCGTGATGGGTTTTTGAGAAAACACAAGGTTTCTAGTTGTGGAGTTCTCGCAAGTCAGAAAGTATATTTTATATCTCAATACGAGGAATTTGAAATACAGTGCGATAGGATTTTGCAAGGACTACACCATCATGCTGTTTGTTTTGGATTTTGAATGAAGGTAATTTAGATGTGTTAGCTTGTTGATGTGTAGATAACTCAGACGGTCCGGATCATTTTGGACAGCTTGGGTTCAATTCTCATGTTGGATGTTATTAGCAATATTAATGAACTTAAAATGTTACAAGAATATTACTTTCATATTACGTGATAATGGTACATGAATAATAAATTTGTCTGTCTCTATCCAACATCCAATGATTGTCTAACAATTTTCTGAATGGTTTATCGTTTCAACTTTTGGCGTTAAGGATCTTCCGAAAGACAAATAGTGACGTTGTATTGCACTCTTGGCTAGAGCTGGCTTGTCTCGATATTTCACATCCGCTGTAAACTACACTGTGTGTTCTTCATTTAATACAGTTTATCTCGCTCGAGTATATGTGACGTACATAGTGGTACCCGAGGTAGAACTAGGCGTTGCAGATGAAAAAAGTGCATGTTTTGCACAAGGGTTTGCACGCTCTATCCAAATGTACCTCCCTCCTGGTGTCTTTCTGTTCATAATTATTAATTTATCATCTAGAAATGTCTAACAATAATTTTCAAGAGTATCAGTATTCATGTCTGATTTCTAATTGAGTAAACTCTTCAGCTGACAAACCTACAACATATTTTATTGCGTCCAAAGTAACAGCTCAATTCTCTGCTGACTCATCTCTTATCATCAGCTATAGCTTGAAAATCGCTTAACGCAATAACATACTCTTTACTAGAATACACGCGACTCGCAGTAAGTTTCTTATCACAACTGCCACAACCTTTGTACGTTCGGAATCCTTTTATCAGACTATGGACACTCTCAGCTAAAACGCTTTGCTTAGATTTCCACTCTCCATCCATTGCAGTACAAGCAAAAGATTAACGTTCAAATGTGATTCTTTGTCACAATTCATCTCATGCAGCACCGTGACACACAATGTACATTTCATCTACTTGCACCCTACAACTTTCATGATTCCGCATGTCTCTTAGCACATATCTCTCTCTGCATTCGCTCTCTTTTGTTTTTCTTCACTAGCTCTGAATAAAGTAACGCACCCAGTACTCTTGCACACTAGCAATTTCGTCAGCTCGTTCGTCTCCTCACACAACACAACTTACTCGTATCCTCGTACAAACACTCACCGAATGCACAACGAGGAACGAAGAACTAACAACAAATGAACTATGATGTTCTCACATGCTGTAATTTGGATTTCTAATGATTTCATGGATATCAAACACTGAACACTGAAACACATCCGTGGCAGCGATAGGTTGTAAAGAGGATATTGTGGTCACTGCAGCATAATCGAAAGATCACTACGGTATGATCGAATGATACAATGAACCATCCTAAAACTGCCACAATAGCTTACATTGTTCAATTCAACTTTAATGTCGCAGATATGGCAGAGCATTACTTTGAGAAACTGTTTCATCACTGTAAGGTTCCTCTGAGAGAAAACAACTACGGTTATGCAGATCATAAGATGCTGTTTTAATGTTAACTTAACATGCGTATACACTTGCTAGATGGTACAGGAATCACTTATTTAACCATTATTTTCTCGAATCTAAACCAAATCACCCCTTCCATTATGTGATATTTTATGGACTCATTCCTGGTTTGACGTGTGCTACCTCCTTTGAGTGACCAAGTTTATATCCTCTGAGCTTTAGGATATTACTCTAAAGCTCCAAACTGTTTCTTCAAAAGGACAGAACTCATTTTAATCTGGTGTGTCGTACTCTGACATGTTTCAGGAAGACGAAAACGAGAAATATTTGAACAAGGAAGTACAGACAAGTCCTCTTTGACGATCTGATATACAGTATCATTGGTATCTGGCCGTACTTCGGTCAGGGTTTGACTTCAGTAAGCAACACACCAGAGTCCAGTCTTAGCGTAGCTGACTAAGGTCAGGCGGTAGACGAAGATCTGGATCACAACCGGCATGTCCTGTGCAGTTACCGCAGACTGTACCGTAGTTCCTAAGGGATCTCTACCAGTTGGATAGCCTTCATCTAACTGCCTCTGTTTCTCTCCTTCCACTTTGAAGTTAGCTGAGAAAAACTCCATAGTTGTATGAGTTGTACAGAATAAGTTTTGGGGCAGCTAAATACATGACTGGATATAGGAAGTTATGATTTCCAGGAGTAGCAGAAATTTACTTGATCGCACCTCTAATATGTTTTTTGGATTTGATCTCACCTTTTCTAACATTGTATTGTTTGATAGTACTTTTTACTGACAACAGCAAGTTTAACAGGTCAAACTGCCATGCCACTTCATCTGAATGAAAAACATGCATTGTCAATAATAAACCATGTATCTGCATGCAAAATTTAATTTAAAATATATTTATAACATATCCTCAGCCTCTGCAATCTCTTAGTTATCTGGTGCAGTCTCTTCATGTGCTAAAAAACCTATTATTGCCGGTCAGGGATATGGTGAAGTCGGAGAACGTATTAGATGTACGATGAAGTAAATTTTGAGTTGTTTGGCATATTTTATATACTGTACCTTACCAGATTTGTACGAAGTTATCGGTCAGTAAAAGTTTCTTCGTGCCATGTTGAACAGGAGTCTAATGTACGCTATTTAGGCTACCCTGGATTTGAATAGAGGCGGATAAGCAACTACAAGGATGACGTGGGGGAGAACGGGACGTCTGGTTGATGACGTTGACGTGGGCGTTGGGTGTGGCATGAGTCGCATGACCGACTGTTGGCCGTCTCTTCAGGATCCAGTTCCCGGAGTAACAACGGCCTCTCACGGTTCAACCCGAGTGGAGAGAAGTGCGCGAAAATGAGGTCCAATCGGTGTCGTCTCCTGTCGATCCAACGACTAGCAGAGGACCGAATAATTTATACAAATAATCCATTCGCATCTAGTGACGGTACAGAGTCGGTCAGTTTTCGTTCGGCGTTACCGCCTATGATGTGCAACGGACGCGCCCCTTGCTAGGGAGGAGGAGGCTTCATTTGTTTAGTGTTTGCTCGGCGGTTTGAACTGGACCGATCGAGGTCGTGGAGGTGAAGGTCAAAGTGGCGTGGTGATTATTTTGTGCTATTTGCTCCGCAGTCTGCAGTTTTGGGGTCCTGGCTGGCGTGTGGAAACTTCACATCACAGAGGGTAGCGGAATTGTGCCGGAATGGAAGAATTGAAAGAAAGGTGCCGTGTGACTTGTGGCGTGGAGGATGAGGTCCGATGCCTCACTCTCCCTATAGGAGGACATTGGTTGAGTTCTAGCGAGTTCGTTTTGTGACTTTTTGTGGAGAAGTGAATTGCCCTGCCTCGGGCTGTGTTGGTGTAGGAGACGGCAAGAAGCGACATGGGCGATTGATAGAAAATTTGTTTGTTGCTGCGTTCGCTGGGTCTGAATTATGGTCTGGCAGGCGCTCCACTGGTGAAAGAAAGTGATGGGTTCGGTTGGTCCGTCGAGGGAAAACTCGAGGAAGAGACCATCGTTCTTGTAAGAATATTGGTAAACAGTTAAGACGACTGTTGCGTGGGCGTTGAGTTGGTAATCATCTCGGATTTCTCCGGAACCTTGTCCGTTGGCCACAGAGGAGCGTCTGGCGGCAGTCTTCTTGATGTGATTTGAATTATCGTGGAACAGATGTCTGCTTATTTTCTCAAAGGAGCATCCCGTTTGTTTGGGGAGATATACTGTGGGTTCCTGGTGTAGTGATTCATGATCTTGGTGGGACAGGGAGGTTTATACTTGGGGGTGAGAAATATTGTTGAATTCGACGAAATCTGCCAGAGGGTTGTTTCGACAATCAAGAGGGCTCTCCTGTACAATCAGCTAGGTCAGTTGTTTGTCGTCCGCACTTCGAGGATCCTGGTGGATACTAACTGCAGACCAGTCGGAGGTGCGAGATGGTGGGGTCTCTTATAACCAGAGCTGTCATGTGAGTTTTCTCTCTCATGTAGGTGTAGTTTTGGATGCGGTTACCTTTCCACTTGTACGGTTTTGGTTGTCAAAGTCGTTGCGGTCCTCAGACGGCCAGGACATGTAGAAGCAGAGCGGCCTAAGTAAGTGCTGCCGATGTTTGGGACGTTAAGAAGCCTGGCGATCGTGAGCGTATGTGAGTTGTATGGCCTGCTATATGGGAATATGCACGATTGAGGTATCTAATACTTAAGGGAAGTTTTACTTTCCTTTGAATTCTACCATCTAGCACGTAATAAGTGAGGACTTGAGGGGAAGAGTCCAGGGGGGCCAGGGGGAACGATACTTTCTTCCAAATATCCTCAGCACACCGTCGGTTCTTCGACCCACGCATAGTCCTGCGTTCAAAGAGCTTCCTGCCTTTAGTCCGTATGAAAGTATTTTTGGCGGGGAAGTTTCCTCGATGGATCACAGTAGTTCCTTTGGGGATTCAAGTAGTCGTGCCATGTGCAGATCAGAGACCTGCGTGTCGTGTTGGAGTCCCAAAATCATGTTTCAGTACTGAAAATAGAAGAAATGTCGTTCACAGGCCTTCGAGGTGAATGTGAAATTTTACACGAGGAGTATTCAAAAGAGAGTTGAACTGGATCTTCAGGCTACACATGCTTTTTAGGGTTTCCTCTCCGAGGTTCCATTCTAACGCTGAGTCCTCCTGGAAGGAAAGAAATTGAGAATGTTCGGTCAAATTTTTTATTTGTGCAGAATGGTGCTAGGGTACTTGTACCCTGCATACGAGTGTTTTAAAACAGTGGAGAAGAACAGGCCGGACATGGAACATCTCCGTTTTTGGTGCCAGTACTGGTACATCCTCTAAATTTAGGCTGCTAGAGAAAGTATTTTTCCAAGTTGGCAGCTGTTTTGGCGTTTTTTCCCTTTCCTACTGTGCTGCTGTTACGTAAGTGGATGAATCTGCCGTCCAGCTGTGTTAACGCCGAGTAACAGCAAATGTCTTCATCATTGTGTGCTTCGCTTCGACGAAAGGACTCATAATTCTCCTCACTTCTTAATCTCAGGATGATAATCGCACTGGTCACTGTTCTGGAGAGATTGGGAGATGCGCTTATATCATGGTAAGGCTCAACCCATTAAACCCTTGTGTGATCTGGACCTTCCCGTTTGTACTGTACGTTCACCCTTGGCTCTAATTCCATGTCTTGTTTCTTGTTTCCTGTTTCCTGTTTCCAAGCTTCTTTTTTGTCTTCTTTGTTTAGACAGTTAGTGCCCTTGACAGGGTTCTTGAAGTCTTGAATATGTTTCTCTGGGATGACATGAAGGTTCTCACGCCTGTTTATTTTCTCATAGCACCAGATATCTAGATTCTCTAACCTACGAGCTTGTAAGGCGGGCGGCGTAATTTCAGTTTCTCATAATTTTTTCTGTTTGCCTCCCATATGCAGGCTTCCAATGTACAGTGAAGCGAAGCTCTTCTTCATTATATACCTCTGGTATCCGAAAACGAGGGTATGCAGCTTAACTTGATCTTCCACTAGGTGCTGGAACATAGCGTAGACAAGGTTCGTCGGGGCTGTGCCGCTTTCGCCTCTCACCAGTCGCTTGGATTGTTTAACATGATGTCGTGCTGATCGTGGACTCTCTGAGGTAGACGAAAGGGATTATGTTTGTTCTAACATAGTCGGCTAATGTCTGCGGTTGTCGAATACAGGCAGATATCATTGTTTATATTTCTGTTAAGTAACAGTTTCCTATTTGCCTCCACAATTGTTTCGTTGACCATGTCTTTCTCCCGCAGGGAACGACCTACGTTTATGCTACATTTGTGAGGCCTTTCGTAGCGCAGCACGAGCCTGACATCGATCGTAATTTGAATGAGTTGAGGACAAGGGCAGGAGATTGGGCTTTTCTCTATTGGCAGCGTGGTTCAACGTACTTTCAGTCTCGTTTCGTGGAGCTGCTGCAGTACCTTGCTGCACAATCGCCCAGAGCTCAATCTCATCCGGTCTGTCCCTGCCCTTATCCGCGTTTTCACCTCTTTCGTTATCAGGTGGACATAATAATAATAATAATACCAATGAATGTAGTAGTTCAGAAAGAGCCCCGTTATTCGTTGTCGTTCACTTGCCCTCAACCCTTTGGCACTGTTCAGTTCTGACCAGTTGCAAATTAATGATGATTACTCGACCATCGCCACGATAAGCACTAGTTGCGTTGTCTTTTAAAATCCAGTGCCTCGTGGCCTGAGCAATATAATTGCTCCTTCACTTTTATGCCGTTCCACCTCTTCCCTGTAATCACGAAGGCGATCTCTTAATCAGGATATGGAAACAAAAGCGGAGAAGGACTTCACCAGCCAGAATAAAGGAAGCATCCAAAGCAGCAAACTCTTCCTCTGACAACGAACCTTGTAAGCCTTATATGAGGGAACATCGGCATGATGGTGATTTTGAACGAAACAGCTGTGGACTTGTGGTGTTGCTATTCGCATCACCACAGTTTAAATCACAGTTGTATCAAGTGCGGAGGCCAGGAACAAGACTTTGCTTAGTGCATACCAACCTATGATGCAGCTCCAACAGCAGTTCTGTTATGTACTGTAGTAGCTGTCTCAAATTTTGAGTGTCGTGGTTCCTTGGAAGGCCATCCGTAACGTTGAGTTGATCTTGTACTGTGGTCAGACGATGCGTTACGTGTATCCGCCACCCCCAGATCCTTCAACATCGATGGGACCGAAGCCTCCTGGATCAGCAGGGCCGTCGCGTCCTTCACCGCCCCCTCCAGGTTTTTCCGGACCAGCACCACCGGGACCTCCTCCGGGCAATGTGCGACGACCTGTTATAATCGAAGAAGAAGATGATTATGATGTTGTGGAAAGCTATGAACCCAGCGTGCCCACATATCTTCCCGATGAGAGTGTTGGTGGCCCTGGTGGATACATGACGAGAAGTCGGCAGCGATCTGCGAGCAATCGAGTCGTGAACCGGTGAGGAAAGATTTCACGTGTAACACTTCGTGTTTCAACAGGATAGTCGTTGTTTACTAGTTAAACTAGCTGTAAATGGAGTGGGGTTCTCCACTGAGAAGTAATGTATGTCAGAAGTTTCGGAGCACGCATATCTGCGAAGATGTTATCAAAAAGTGAAGCGAGTAGGACGTTGAAGTATTTGCGAGTGTTAATATGTGTTCGAAAACGTATAGAGAAAGTTCACCAAGTCAAGGAGACTGGTAACCCTTTCATTCCGTCTACGCAGTGTACTTAAAAGCTTTATCCAGGTTGAAAACATGATATGCATGCAAGAATGCATCAATTGTGTGGACGCTGGATATTCTCTTATTGGCTTTTGGGGCTGAATTGAGGTCTTACAGGAGCTATCGGGAATCCTCGGTGAGGGGTTCCCTTGTGGTGGAAGGACAGAGAGTTTTGAGAAGAACTGCTAACTTGTCAGTTGCTACGCTAATTCGTGTGATGATGGTTCGGTTGGCTATCCTCGCTGTTGAGGGGCTAAGGTGCTACGGAGCTCTCTAACCACTCTGAAGCGAACATTCTATTCCGGGTTCATGAAGCTCCCAGGATATGCTGGTTCTTTTCTTCATTATTGGTGTTTATGTCCTCTGAAGACTCGGATCTGGACTCGTGGCTTGATTTATTGTCTACCCTGTTAGGACTCTACACATCTCCTTTGATATGCTTTTGGGTCAAGATTCTCCGTCTTATTTCTACACTGTAATTGGTCCCGTTTTCTTCATGTTTCTGCGTCAAAACATGAAGAATAGAAAATGACAGCGATCAGCGAGGAACGGGAGTCGTAAGTGGCTCCGAGATTTTATGTCGGCACTTCAGACGGCATAGCATCCTAAGTCTGGACGAGTTCTAGAAACTCTTCCACGTTGTTTTATTATGTAGTTAAATCCGGTAAGTGAGCTCCGTAGGAGGCGGCGTTGTCCAGAAAAGCTTATCGGAGACCATAGCGTACCCAGCCCGCTGGACTGATGCTGTTATAGTGGAGAGTTGAGAAGTAGCAGATCAGAGAAGCAAGGCAAACACCTTTCCCTTGCTTCTCTGATCTGCTACTCCTTCCTCACTTTTGACAAAAATCTTCCCACTTTTGCCACAGTACAGTATATCGATATTGCTACTGATAAAGCATGAACCTTCGTCTCCTTTTCCTTGAAGGGACACGTAGACACGAAAGCACAGGACCTCTTAATGGGAGTCGTGGGCTTCTGTAACTTACTGCTACGGAGGATGGTCGGACCTTGAAATTCTGGGTATCAAGTTAATATAAAGAGAGAGAGAGAGTTCCAGGCTATGAGTCGCTTATGGTCGAGATGGTATCGGGCTAAATTTTCTCTGCCCTGTGGTACTTCGGTTCGCAAGCACTTAGTGTGAGGAGTAGATGTCGTCCACTTTTCGTCGCACTCGGGCTGGACAGCTTTTGGCACTTAGTGTGAGGAGTAGATGTCGTCCGCTTTTCGTCGCACTCGGGCTGGACAGCTTTTCCCGAAAGTGCGTCATCACCTTTGTGATTCACAATTACGTCATGCGTTTAACTCCACGCCTCCTACTTTGGCAGGTCCTTACAACCACCTCCTTTGTCCTCCAAGTCCAAGAGCGTTGCGTACACGTCTTAGGTGTCATTTACTTGAATTTTCAAGTACTCTGATCCGTATCTTAGTATAAAGGTTAGCTTTGCAGAGCACATTGGGTACTTGCTTTCTGTGATCGATTCGTACATAGAGGGCGCTTGAGGATCCATTCGAGCACGTAACATTTTGCAGACCTGCCTTCCGCAGTGTGGAGTAAAGTGGAGATCTGATTGCTTTATCTGTAGTAAAGCGAAGATTTTGCTATCAGTTTTGAAGCATTAGAACTTTGAGGTGGGAGTAATGTTTGAGGGGAACGCTCTGTATCCGGAGGCAGTTTCGTTTCGTGCACGCTGTCATTTTGCCCATCAATCTGAGAATCCTGTGACATTGTCCTTTCGGTGAGGCTGGGTCTTGTGATCATCGATCACTTCGTGTGGAATAAGCTTGTCGAAGTCAGTATCTTTTGAGTGCGCGTGTTCCGATTCATGTCCCGATTCAGTTCTAGTTCTAATCACATGGACACGAGTACGACATGAAGAGATTGTGTACTGTATTTTGTTCTGACTTTCTGCTGCAGCTTGCAAGTAAATTTTGTGATAGCTTTTGCTGGCTCCCAACCTGAAGACAGATGTTCTCCAGATGCTCGAGGGGCCGATATGCACAAACTAAAATCATACCAAGAGTAGACAGCTTTGTTGTGTGGAGGAAGTGGACATCGTAATTTTAGGGATAATCTGTTCATATCGGAATCGAAGATGGCCGAGGCGGTGAATGTGGGACGGTACATAAAGACAACCTAGGATGTTTGCTCTTCTAAATACAATTGGGTATTGTCGATCGAAGACAAAGGGTCATCTACTCCATCGTTGGGGGTTAACTCCAGTTGGTTATGGCTGTATTGCCGTTGTAGGACCGTACAGCATGTTGAGTTCTCCATAATTTATCGGCGGCCAGTGAATTGGTCTTCTACTACTATTTATGTGCGTCAAATCGTTTAGGGCAAGGCTGGAACATGCCAAACTAGGAGAGGAACTGTGCCGGTCTCTCGTTCGCTCTTTACATGCAAAGTCGCACCCGTTTTGTCTTCAAACTTTTATTTCATTGTGGCGAATCGTAAACTCCATTTATTTCCAGAGATCGGATTTTCAGGATAGTGCTGGATGGTTTCTGGATGGATCGAGTTTTCTGGATGGATATCTGGATGGAAACGAAATCGTGGATGGTTTTCGTTGGGAAGTGACGAGAATTACACTGAGAAGTAGATTAAAGAGTAACTCCTGCGGCGAGAGTTCTTGAAAAATAATTGGTACACAATATAATTGGCACATACTGAATACGGGAACTACCCAGGAACCATCCCACAAGACCTCGTTACATCTTCGCAGAAAACGTTATACATTACTTCGGCATTCAGTAACCCGGCTCGATAACCCGGTGTTTTGAAACAAGCTGTTTCACTATTCTGCGCGTCTCATGTTCTTAGATTAAGAATTCTCGGTACGCATTTTTGCTATATTTGCTGTCGCCTCATCTCTCACTTGATTAAACTTTCGCCTTTGTGAATCCAGCTAGCGACTAGTTGACTAGTGACTTTGTGACTAGTTGGATCGTAACGTGTGAACGAGATTGTCATGCTAAATTCGGCCGAACGAGGAAAAGGAAAAGCTGTACTATCGGGGGAGGAAAATACTCTGTACCGATAGAGGTTAGAAAATGACTGGATGGGAGCAACGATGAAATATGCATGCAGGATCTTCTTCCTGGAACTTTTGTTCGATTGTTGTTATTGGATTGTTTTCAAATGATAGAAAATATATAACTATTAAACATAAAATTTTGTATAAAGTATTTTGTATTCAACTCTTTAGTGCAACTTGGAAAGTGAGAGGTCCAGGGCATATGCGACCTGTTGATTTTCACACGGTCACATTTAATAAAAGATTTGATTTATTACCTAATCTTTCTCAACAGAATAGTTAGATCATAAATTATACCCATACATATCATTCACCCTCCTGATCCACATAGTCACATTCAATAAAAGCTTTGATTCATTACCTAACCCTTCTTAGTGAAATGGTTAGGTAATAAATTAAATCCTGAAGTAAAACATTCATAAGAAGGGGAGGAAAAAGGTATTGGTACAGATAATGGCTGGTGGCTTCATGTTACAGTTAGTTACTTAAAGCGGAATCTGAAAGTCAACTGGTATGTGATAAGGAAGCACACATTTCAATTTTCGGACTGAATGAAGTCTGTGGGAGCTTCTGACACAGACAAGTACCTCAGGAGCAAGCAAAAGAGAAAACGTCTTATTGCGCAAAGCCCCTCCCCTCGGTTCTCTGTCTTGGCTCTCCTCCACCTGATCGAGCTGTTTCAAGCTGTTCCTGTGCTGAATTCTTCTGTTCAGTTTTAAAGCTCTAAAATCCACCCAGGTTTCCGAGCAACCAAACTTTTGCTTTCCTTTAATGCAGAAACAGAAAATCGAGGCGGAGTTCTCCTGGAGAGGTCTGGAGGTCTCGCTTGAACTTGAAGGTGTATTGGGTGTATTCGACTTGCCACACGTTACACAGAGCTCTCACAGTCCACTTCCGGGGTGTATAAAGGCGTTAGTGAAGTGAGGGATCACTTCTTCTTTCTGACGAGAATACAGGAAGTCCTGCCTTCGTAGCCTTCGTAGCCGATAAAGCTTTAACTTGGACTGTCTGGAAGCGTTGAATACTTATCTGAAACTTATTTAACACAACATCTCTTCAACAGAACCTGCGCTTCTTTCATTCTCTTTTACAGCCTCATTAGACTTCACATGAAATTCACGAAGATGAAGTTCTACGATCTGGTGTTCCAAATTGTTCCAAGTTTGTCATTAGCCAAATGTACTTCGACCATGCTGACGGTCGCTTTACCTTTCTCTCTTCTTCAGAGTCCATCCTTGTCTTCCCGAAGGCCCACTTACTGCTCAATCAGCTCCGACCAGTATTCCTAGGTTAGAATGATATGTAAAGACTTATCTGAGAATGCTACAGTAGTTCCTCGTTTGTGCTCCGTCTCACGTCATTCATGCATTCAGGAGAGATCTCTGCTGCTCGGTAGATCACCTTCTCCTCGTGAGTTGGAAAAGCACACAACGATCTGCTTCCAGATATAGGAGGATTCTGATACACCTACCTACTAGGGTTTTTTCATCTGATCGCCGTATGACGTGGGTGGAAGGCCGTGACAGATTCCATTCAAAAAGATCCTCCTGGGATATCGTCCGTCACCTGCAAAGCCGTAGTACCCACTTGATTAGGTGAAGATGAAAACAGAGTTTCAATCAAAGTCCGTGTTTTAGGACCGGTTTCTCAACTATGGATGGATGAGTCCGAATGCCAAGACGTGTAGAGCAATCAAGGGTAAGGCTACGCAGTCTACAAGCAACATGAAGATTTGAGCGAACCTTATTTCAAAACACTTCGAAGACCATCGGCAGCTCGCTCAAGAGATCGCGACGAAATGAGCCAGAAGAAATTCTCAGCTGACTGAATGGTCCGTCCTCCATATGCTGTGAAGACTGAATGAAGTAAGTTCACAGCTTTCTTCTTCCTCAGTCCCCAAAACCAACTGTCGATCCTCCTAAGTCACATCAAGTTTAAATGTCTTCCTCGGTCCCCAACCGGCTAGCCCTCCAGTCGTGACTGTGGTCGATGGCCGAACTATGCATTTGATCAACACGCAGTCCACTACTATGCTTTTAGAAGCACTTGCAGCCGTTGTTTAAACTTCACATACCCAACCACGGAGGCAGAGCTCGTAGCAGCTGTCGCAGGAGCTGTGAAGGCGAGGCAGAAGATCATAGTGATCAGCAAGGGCGCTCATAATTTCCCCAAGCTTGTCTGTCCGCATGGTAAAGGTGGGCTTCTGATAAGCACAAGCAGCTATGATCGCAACATTATCGTCGATACGAGCGTCTGACGGCTATTGTCATGCTGGCATGAGGCTCACGATTTTCTTCGACACCGTCGATCAGTTCGGGCTTGCATTTCTCACTCGTCATATTGGGCTGGGCTTTCGATCTCCGGTGTAATTTCCACCGGCGCTCATGACAGTTTGTTGTGGGATAAAGGCAGGCCAGTGTTCGAGTACGTGGTGGCTATGCGGCTGGTCGTACCCGCCACTGCCTCTGAAGACTATGCGAAAGTAATCGCATTGACGAAAGTCGACTCAGATCTGAGAGCCGCAAAGCTCTCTCTGGGCTTGCTGGGAGTAATCTCGACGGTGACGTTGTCCCTTCAGCCTCAGTTTAAGAGGTCGATAACGCTCGTGCAAAGAAATGACAGTGATATCGCAAAGCAGCTGATCGTCCACGGTCAGAAGTATGAATTCGGAGATGTGAGCTGGTACGGGACCCAGTGGCAGCACATGTGATCATCCATCTCCCAGGATGGGCTGCAGGCGTGGCGGCAGCAGCGAAAGTGACCAAGTATAGAGGTATGCAGGTGGGACATCGCTTCATCCCCTTAGCTTTGGAGATATACGGTGTCGTGTTGTGAGACGTCCCACATGTGAATTCAGTGTAGAACGGGTGTTGTGTTTTCTTTTGTGTTCGGTGAACCTTTTCTGTAGTTCGCATGAGAGAGTATTAGGTGTCACGTTCACAGAGATCTGGATGTGAGATCGCACGATAACGAGATGTGCCGACTCAATGATCCGTGAACGTTCGCGTGAATGGCTCTTGTTGTCAACATAGGTATAAGATAGTGGGTTGGGGGTTTGTGAGGCATTCTTCTGGAGGGGTAGTTTTCATGAGTGTGTCTTAGTGTCTTACGTGATAAGAAGGAGCGACAGGAGTTGTATTCATGGATGGAGGACTGAATCGAGTTCCAAATCTGCCATTTCCGAACCCGTTTCATATCAAGCTTCACTTGATCCACCGCGATCACTTTCGACAGTGGTTCGTCGCCTACTTTGGAGAAGAGTTCATGGGGAGGATGATGGACTCGCCTACTCCGGTGATCTTACCAATCGTTACGTATGGAGAGGACTGGGACTTGACAGTGTACATCTTACTTTGAGGAGGGCCAATGGACTTGAATTATCCAGCCAACATCCCTTTCAACGTCTGGGTGGATGTTCGGTGTCACTGTCGGCGGAAGATCAATCATCGTGCGTGGATCGCAAGGAACTTTGGGGAGGAGTACTGTAATCAAGTGATGGTTTCTCCATTTCCTTTTGTAGTACCTTTCATTGTAAATCGGTTCCAGGTCGTCATCTTGACCTTGTACTGAATCTTAAGTGTTAAGTAAGATCTCTATAGTTTGACGAGGGTAATTAACTAGGGTTGGGACCAATGCCTTGAAGGCATGAGAGGGTAGCTAGGTCATAGTTGTTCTAGGGTACCAAGTAAAGGACAAAAGAGGTTTCCAGATCTGTTTCTTATTGGTCTATTTTCGACCAATCAACGCCATTCCAGATCTGCAGACGGCTTTAGGGTTTTGGAGGTCTTCCCGGGGGTCATTTGAGGAGTGAGTGGTCTTGTTGGAAAGCTCTCGAGACGGGCTACACTCTGGAGACAAAGATCAGGCGATTTGGAATTCTGAGGAGAGAGTGATGGACGTTGAAAGTCAGGGGGGTCAAATCGGTACCCCGAGCCACGTTTTGGAGTGATCCGGGAGTTTGAGAGGTGATCTTTAGGAGCTGTCAAGGGGATCGAGTAGTTCACTCCGTGCTGGTTGTATTGATGTAAAACAATCCTACATTTGGGTTGGATTTGCTCCTGAAATGATCAATTGAAGTTGGCTGTTACAGTTGAGAGGTATGAGAAAACCCGCTTTCTTTGGATTCAAAGCTTGAGTTGCTCCGTGCACATGGGATTGGATCTCTGAGTGAAACTTTCCAGGATGAGAGTGTGCCCTATCAGCTAGTCACATGTGAAATTTCAGTTCAATTGGGTAAGAGAATGTGTGGAGATCTAGGATTTTGGCCATCTAGATCTGTAAAGCTCAGAAGTTAGCACAGGCGGGTGGCTTGATTCATCGCGGACAGTTGGGGGTCAGATCTGAGACTGAAATTTCATACAGTAGTAGAGAAGGGTCAGAGGGGATGTCATGTGGAGTTTGAGCCTGATTGGATAATCGAGGTGAAGGCACGAGAGTGTCAAAGTTCAGTTTGCAGCGAGGCGAGAGAGACGTAGAGAGATTTTGCTGAAATCTCTTGGTTGGAGTTGAACAAAAACGACTTGAAGATGGGAGGTGTGCTTCTTGGAGGTGTCGTGTGGATGACAAGGAGGCTGTATTGTGAGATTGGTACGGCGATCACGCTCAGTGGAGGTGCCACGTCTTGCTGAAGCTGAGGTACCGTTATCCTCGGTATCACGCCCCGAGTTTCTAGCTGTTTTGCTGCCGATATGTCTTGTATCGTTGGGAAGCTTGTGTAGTAGGCGGTCCTTGCTGTGGACATCTTCCTGAGCAAACTCGTATCAGCGAACAATAGAAGGTCAGAGGCTACAATTAGGTAGTTTGTCGAGAAGAAGTAGTGAAGCGAATGTGGATGAGAGATTGTATGAAGAGTGCTTGGGATCTAAAGCAGACACGTACCGTGTATGAGCCTTGCCTTTATCTAGAGTGGAGTCGAGCTCCGAGTCATTTGTGTGATGCACATGTGCTACACTTGGGTCAAGTTAGCTCGCTAGTAACCTACAAAAAACACTGATAGATTAGATATTGAGAGCATAAGTTTTCATCGGTTAGGTCATAGATCCAGTTGTATCTCTCTACAGCCAGATACCCCGTGTATTCCCAGATCATATTTCACGCCTTACGACAACGGATCGATAGGCTTGGAGTTCGACGTCTTTCTGTGAGATTGTGCTACAGCCTACCATGAGAGGCGCCAGGGGTACCACTTTCTCTTTCTTTCTGCACCACGTTTTTTAGACAGCAAGTTTCTATTATTCTACAGCGAGCTTTAGCAGGCGCCGTTCACAAGAGGGCAATCGCAGTAGGTGATGCTTCTTCAGGTGCACCAGTTGTATGTAGAGATACTGACTGTCTGGTCTCTGACATTATAGATGCGACAGGCGATTTTAGAGCTACTGATAGCGTGGCTTAGTCCCGGTGTCCTTCCCTTCGGGATAGTAGTTGCTTGGTCATTCGGGTCCTTCTTTCTCTTGTAAGGCTTGATGGGATCTTCCCATCCGTTTGCTATTCATTGGATTGCGTTCTCCCATATGGTACCTTGGAAATGAATCTTAAAAAAGAATTCATACATATTCTGCTCTAGGAAAACGAGGCTGAGAGGAGTTCAGAGAACAAACCAGTGACTCGACTTTGAACGATCGATGAGATTGGGATCAAGCTGAAGGAAACAGCGTGGTTTGCTCCCTCCCCAGGTGTGGAAATTGAGACACGCTTGTCTTCCCTGTCGAGAGTCATTTGCATTTCAGGTCGTGACAACCACATCAGCCGCTGAGACATGATCCTCCCTCATCATGTACAGGTCAGCTCTCACTGATCCTCCTGTCTGAAGGACATACCAACGCTCTCTCCACGTCATGTGACCACTTTCCGTGCTAAGACAAACACGACGTCTCTGATAACATCGTGGGTAGCTATCCGCTCTCCACCATGAGGACATCGAGCAAAATGATGACCCGAAGTATCGAGCGAGACATCGCACTCGCAGGTGGATAGTGCCGAATCAGCAGACTGGACCAAACCTAGGCGGAACCTCATCGCTGTAGAGAAGATAGTCAGTGCGAGTCGGAACGCTCTAATGCAAGGTCGAGCTATGAGTCAAGAGCATGCGTCCTTATCCGAACAAGAGCGGAGTCGAGTTCTAGTATCCCGTGAGATGGAAGGATCCACTAAGAGCGCATGGAGAACCTGCTGAAAGTGATGTCCCGTCAGAGAAGACTGTAGTCCGCGAGATCCATCCGTAGCTAAGATATCGAATCGAGGGTGTGCCTCACGTGCCTCAAGAGTCAAACTATCTCTTGTCTCACGAAGACACATCTGTAGTGGGTAAGAATCATCCTCCATCTTTGTCATATAGCTCTTCAGAATAGGTCTCTCACGCACGAGAAAACGACAATAGAGCCAAGGTGCTCAGAGGGCACAACTACCCAAAAAAGCTACCGGAGAAGTCTCCTCCATGGATAATAAGCCCACCCCACCACATGATATTGGTAAATATGTCTGCCTACATGCGAGAGGTCCTGCCACACAGTCAAAGGTCCTCGGTCTTATGATGTTGTCAAACATCCCCATGATCTTCTTATCAAACTCTCTAAGGTGCGAGATGAAGATAAGAGATGGAGGTACTGTGCAGAGTAAGTAACTAGGACATCGTGCAATGGAAGAGGAAAGAATATCAAAGGCAACTTGTGGATCCTCCAACATAGAGAGATCCTCGATATGCAAAACGTCCTCCGCAAGGACAACATCTAAGAATCGAGAGACAAAGTCTTCTGTACCCATAAGTACTCCGAGGATGCGTAAACCATCTGTAGAGATAACAAATCCCTCCGAGAGCTGTAAGTCCGATGGTATACTTATGAGAGACCAAACCTTGCACTTTGACACCTTCACCTTCAGTCCTACCAACACCAATTGAGAGACAAGGTGGTTAAAGACAACACCGACTTGGTCTGACGGATCGACGATGTGCGTATCATCAGCTAGAGATGAAAAAACACAACCTGGAGCAGTCAAGACGGTGACCAAGAGAGCTCTATAGTGAGCTAAGGCAAAGAGAGGTCCACCCAAAAGGTCTCCCTGACGAATACCTGCAGCGGAGCTGATGACTGTAACCTCTTCTATCGTAAGACCATGCTGGTAGTAAAGAGAAGAGGAAGAACCATAGAACGATCGCACGAAGAGAACGAGACTCACCAAAGATCCCTCGCCATCCATGAGCTCTCTAAAGATGGAAGCGCAGAAAATGCTATTAAAAGCATTTTCCACGTCCACTTGTAAGAGAAATCCAATCGAGATGGATGTCCAAGAGAGCCCTAATGCCGAAAGACACAGACTCACAACCTCCCGGCGTCGCAACTCCAAACTGTTGTGGACAAAGGTGGTCTTGGAAAGTATCTCGAAGCCAAAGGACAATGGTACGACTGATAAGTCGTAAGAGAACCTCACCGATGGCTATCAGTTGAATCTCTCCACCATCCTTCGTCATGATCAAAAGTCTAGCTGCCCCTAGTACTTGAGCTATAGACTGAGGAATATGTCCTTGAGCTACTGCTGTCGCTATCTGAAAAGCTCTGTGAAACCACTAGAGGGGTCGTCTGTCTGAAAACAATCCCGTAGGTGCTCATAGATCATCCCAGACAGACCTCCAGAAGATAGATGTGGAGTTGTACACAAGGCCTGGACAAATAAGGATCTATCGAGACATAATGGCTCCTCAGGCCGATAGTCCTGAACCTCAGGTGGTGAGAGATCACCCGGTGAGGGATGAAAGAAACATAACGTAGCGATCGTCTCTTTAGTAGGACATGTCAATGACAAAAGATTCAGTGCTCTAGCATCTCTACTATACTCTCCAACTTGATCTAACATCCTACAACGTCGTATGCGGACGAAAGATGAGACATCACGTGTAGAGACAGACTCACTCCTATCTCGTACCGCACGGACTGATTCCTCCTGTAAGGCCGCCCAATCACCTGCATGGAATCTTCGAAGATGGATCATCACCTCCTGATGTCCTCCTCTACCACCTCGAGTATAACCGAGGCACCAACGAGGAAGTAAGAGGAACAGTAACCATGCCGCCTCGTCCTTGGTGTTCCGTGTCAACATGTCGAGAAATAGATGGAATGCCTGCCTCACCTCGTCATGAAGAGCACGAGATAACCGATGGAACAAACGCGGACAAGAGAAACTCGTCTCGAACAAACTCAGAATAGTGCCAGAGTGGACTCTCAACCATTCTCACGACTCTGGAAGAACTCCAAGAAGAAGGACTAACGGTGCCATAATGACTGCACGTATAGACCTCCGATCTCGGTTAACCTGGGCATCTCATGTGGTCGTATCATAGCTCTTGTGCATCTTTCTCACATGAGATTTTATCCCTTACGAGATAAATAACTGATTGCACACCGGACATGGTGTGTCTCGAATCAGTATCGATCTCATGAGAGAGAGAGTACCCCTAGATAAAGAAGAGACGATATCCGATCAAACAGTACTCGTAATAAAAACATCTCCAAAAAGAAAAAAGAAAAAGAAAGAAAAAAGAAAAAGAAAAAGAAAAGAAAAGAAAAGAAGAACTTTGAACTCTGATATGTAGAGATAAAGAAAATGAATATACTAAATGTGACAAGAAATGTCTCAAAAGTCTCTCAAAAACCTTAGAAAGAACACTCTCTAATCCTAAATTCTCAGAAAATTCAAAACTATTCAAAACTATTTAAACATCTCTCCACAAAATGTGTCAATTCTAAGACCAAAAGAAACAAAAAAAGGAGACGAAGAAGAATATGTAAAAAACACCCTGCACTATCACACTCTAACACCCTCCCCCCTCTCACAAGACACTCTGTGCACTCCCACTCCCACCCTCTCGCACTCCGCCTCCGCTACCTCTCTGCGCTCCGCTTCCGCTCTCACAGATCGAGACTACAGAACATCGAGAACACAACTCAATGCAGTTGTTGATGTCTGTTCCTTCTTAGGTACCATATGGTATCTTTGAAGAAGGCATCATGGGTTCAGTCGACGCTCCTTCCACTCACGTCACGTTGAATACTGGTAATAATATGCAAGTTCTATAAAATAATCCACTAACGCAATGCCTCCGTTAATACCGAACCAAGGACTATGATGGTAAAAGCGTAAAACGCGAATGTGCTGCACTATCCACTGCCACTCTCCGGTCTTCGAATGGTGATCAATACTGCATTCTCACCTATCCATTTCGTCTACATCTTGCACACTTTAGACCGACCCGCGTTGTAGTTCATGAACTGCGGAGTATCGTCCACCTTTCCAACAGGGAGCGAAAACTGCTACTAGCCGGTATGGGGACTGAGGAAGACATTCTCAACTTGATGAGACTTAGGAGGATCGACAGTTGGTTCTGAGGACTGAGGAGAAGAAAGCTGAGTAAGTTCAGCGGAGAGAAGCTGGTCCTTGAAAGAGTGCTTTCTCATTCGCACAAGAGTGAGAATAGGACGTGCTCATCCAGCTTACACAAAACATTAGGAGAAAGCATGAAGCACTTGACTTCTCCGGAAGGCAGATTCTCAAGAATGTAAAAATGATGTACAGAGAACTACAGACACTTGGAGAACAATCTTAGCGATTTTCTGATCAAGTTGACTATGATATTACCAGTTGGATAGAAACAGTTAAGTTGTTACTCCTCAGAATTTCATCTAGACACATGCTTAGGCTTAAACTCTCCATAGATGCTGTTTCAGTAATAAAAAAATGTGAACTTATCTTCAATTAAGTCAGAAACCTGCTTGATCAGACCCATAACGTTTGTGGTTTTATCAAACACTCCTTAACATTTCATCCTTGGATCAGGCATTTGACTTGCAGCAGTATGTAACTGCGGTATATAGATGTTTGGCACGCGTATCGTCTACAGAATTATCAGATCGATAGAGTTATTACAACATCCAATAAGCAATATTTGAGAACACGCACTTGAATTCAACAGCACATTGCTTCTGCAAACATTTGACATGGCTCGAGTACTGGAACTACAGGTTGTAGCCAGTCAGAGGTCCGATCAAGTGACTAAAATGTTAAGAAGAGTCTGATCAAGCCTTACAAAGTCAGTTACGTATTAAAGTGAGTAAACGTAAGAAAACCGAAAGATATGGAAAGTCATATTAGAGGAAATTCGGATTTACTATTTGGAAGGAGATACGAAAATCCATCCAAAGATAAATTTCAAATAACTATACATATTTTTTATATTTATTTTATCACGATAAAGTATTGCAGAAACACAAGTTGCAAACTTGATTGGAATCGATTACTGATGGTGCAGTCTTTCTACTTGTCCGACAAAAGGGCTAAAAGTTTCAGAAATTTATTTGATTACATCCCTAATAAGTTTGTTGGGCTTGACCGCACCTCTCCTAAGATTACATTACATGACTGCACCCTGACTGGCAATAGCAGGTTCAACAAGTCAAAATGCCATGTGAAGACATTGCATAAGATAAGTAAGAGACTTCACGGGCTGATCAATCTATTGTACAAACATTTTAAACTGAACAGTCCTTACATATACGTAGCTGGTTGTTGCATGCACGTCTCACATTCAGATAACACGGCATTTTGACTTGCTGAACTTACTATTACCAATCAAGAGTGCAGTCAAGTATGAAATCTTAAGAGGGATGGAATCAAGTCTGACAAACGTATTAAAGGTACGATCAAGTAAATTTCTACTAAGTTTTTGAAGTCCACGAGATTTTGTGAGATGTGATGCTCAAGTCAAACACACATTATAGAGGGTATAGAACGTTGTTACTCTAGTAGAATAGTGGTCCATGGACCATTTATGACAATAAAGCGTTACTTATCATTTGGAGCTCCACCGACTCATAGAGTAGAAAAAGAAATAACAAGTCAGAATATCCTTACCACGAGATACAAAACGAAGATACCAAATCAATCCAGGAGGAAAAACTAGCTATAGTCTAGTAAGTTGTGCAACCTCTTCAGTAAAGGAGCTTGAGCTCCTATGAACTGCGTCACAAATATACCATCTGTTTTAATAGACAAAGAAAGTACTTCAACTTTTCTATGTAAAGTCTCTTTTAGTGTTCCTCTGTAATGCAATACTGATCATTTTTTGGATCTAAGAGATATATCATCTTAACTACAAATAGTCCTTTAGAGTCTTCCATCATATTTTGCTAACGAACTCAACAAACCAGTAAACTTAGGATCTTCTGTTGCACATAAGAGATATACCATTATAACTACAAAATAATCCTATAGAGTTTTTCATCTACATACGCATATGAATTGACCTCTACTAAGGAATTCAAGAGATAAATAAATTTCACATGAAAACCTCCAAATGTCTATGTCAGAAGGAAAATGAAAATTTGCTTGATCATACACTCAATAAGTTTGTTGTTCTTGATCACATTCATCCTAACGATATATTGTTTGATCACACCCTTGACTGAATACTATTGTCAAACTTGTCATTTTGTCATGTTAGTGATATGTCGGACTGCACATATTAGCTTTCCAAGCATGTACTGTATGACGAGGTGAGATAGACATTCCGTATGTTGATATCTCGATATGTTGACACCGAACACCAGGGAAGAGATGATATGGTTATTGTTCCTCCTACTACCTCGTTGGTGCTTCCGTTATACTCGAGGTGGCAGAGCGAGACATCGAGAGGTGGCGGTCCATCTTTGGAGATGTCGTGCTGGTGATTGAGCGGTTTTACAGGAGGAATCAATACGTGTTATACGAGATAAGAACGACTCTGTGTTTACACGTGATGTCTCATCTTCCGTCCGCATATGATGTGTGAGATGTTAGGTCAGGTTGGAGAGTATAGTAGAGGCTGCTATAGCATTGTATCTTTTGTCAATGACATGTCCTATTGAGGAGACGATTGCTTAATTGCGTCTTCTTCACTCCTCATCGGATGATCTCTCACCACTTGAGGTTCATGACTATCAGCTTGAGGAGTCATTATGTCTCGATAGATCATTGTTTGCTTAGGTCTTGTGTATAACTCCACGTCTATCTTCTGGAGGTCTGTCTGGGATGCTCTACGAGCACCTACGGGATTATTTTTAGACAGATGATATCTCTAGTGGTTTCACGGAGCTTTTTCAGGTAGCGGCAGTAGTAGCTCAGAGACATATTCCTCATTCTATAGCTTAGGTACAGGAGACAGCTAGACTTTTGACCATGATGAAGGATGGTGGAAAGATTTGATCGATAGTCATTGGTAAGGTTCTCTTACGACTTATTAGTCGTACCATTGTTCTTCAACTTCGAGATACTTTTCAAGACCACTTTTGTCTACATCAGTTTGGAGTCACAACATCTAGAGATTGTGAGTCTGTGTCTTTCGGCATTAAGGCTCTCTTGGACATCCATCCCGATTGGGTTGTCTTACAAGTGAAAGTGAAAAATGCTTTTAATATCATTTCTTACGCTTCCATCTTTAGGACACTCATGGATGGCGGTGAATCTCTGCGAGTCTAGTTCCTTTCGCATGATCGTTCTATGGTTCTTCCTTCTCTCTTTAATACTAGCACGGTCTTTCGATAGAGGTTGTTACAGTCATCATCTTCGATGCAAGTACTCGTCAGAGAGATCTTTTGGATGGATCTCTCTTTGCCTTAGCTCACTATAGAGCTCTCTTGGCCATCCTATTGGTTGCTCCAGGTTGTGTTTTTCCATCTCTAGCTGATGACACGCGTATCGTAGATCCGGACGGACCAAGTCTGTGATGTCTTGGATCATCTCGTCTCTCAATTGACCTTGGTAGGACTAAGAGTGAAGGTATCAAAGTATACGGCTTGGTCTCCCATAAGTATATCGTCAGACCTCTAACTCCCGGAGAGATTTGTTACGCCTACGGTTGGTTTACGTATCCTCGGAGTACCGTGGGTATAGAAGACTTCATCTCTCGATTCTTAGATGTTGTCATGACAGAGGACGTTTTACATATCGACGATCTCCCTAGGTTAGAAGACCCACATGTTGCAGTTGGTATCTTTTTTTCTTCCATTGCACGTCGTCCGGATTACTTATTTCGCACAATATCTTCATCTCCTATCTTCATCTCGCGTCTTAGAGAGTTTGATAGGAGGACCATGGAGATTTTTGACGACATCTTAGGATCGGAGATCTTGAGTATGTGGAAGGATCTCTCGCACGTAGGCAGATATCTTTGCCGATATCATGTGATGGGGTGGACTTATTATCCATGGAGGAGACTGCTCTGGCAGCTTTTCTGGGTAGTTGAGCTCTCTTAGCACCTTGGCTCTATTGTCATTTTCTCGTGCGAGATAGACATATTCTGAAAAGCTATGTGACAGAGGTAGAGGATGGTTCTTGTCCATTACAAATTTGTCTTTGTGAGACAAGAGATAGTTTGACTTTTGAAGCACATCTTCGATTCGATACCTTAGCTATCAATGGATCTCACGGACTATAGTTCTCTTTGACAAGACACCACTTCCAACATGTTCTTCATGCGCTCTTAGTTGATCTTTCCATCTCACAGAATACTAGAGTTCGACTCAGTTCTTGTTCGGACAAGGGCGCAGGCTCTTGACTCATAGCTGGACTTTACATTAGAGCATTCTGACTCACATCGACTATCTTTTCTACAGCGATGATGTTCCACCTAGGCTTGGTCCAGCTTGTTGCTTCAACACTGTCCACCTACGAGTGCGATGTCTCGCTCGACACCTCGAATTGACATCTTGCTCGTTGTCCTCATGATGAAGAGCGGATAGCTACCCATGATGCCACCAGAGACGTTGTGTTTGTCTTAGCACGGGAGAACGATTATAAGACATGGAGAGAGCGTTGGTATGTCTTTCAGACGGAAGGATCAGTGAGAGTCGACATGTACATGATGAGAGAGGATCAGATCTCAATGACAGATGTGGTTGTCACGGATTTGACATGGGACTCAATGACGGCATAGATGATCACTCATCCTCCAAGATGAGTTGCAAGCGTGACAGTAGCATTGAAGGTGTCAAGTATAGGGATATGCAAAGCAGGACATCGCTTCATCCCCTTAGCCTTGGAGATATACGGATCGACAACCCTAGAGTTCGACGTTTTTATTCGAGATTGTGTCAGAGCCTATCATGAGAGACGTCAGGGGTATCACTTTCTCTTTCTTTTTGCACTACCTCTTTTAGACAGTGAGTTTTCATTGCTCTACAATGAGTTTTAGCAGACGCGGTCCACAAGAGAGCAATTGGAGTAGGCTATGCTACTTCATGTGCACTTGTTGTATGCATGATTTTTTACTTACCGGTGTGTGATATTTTAAGAGCTAGATAGACGACCTTAGAGCTACTGATAGCGAGGCTTAGCCCCGGTGTTCTTCCTCCCTCGGGACGTTGGTTGCTTGACCCTTCGGGTCTTTCTTTTCCTTGTAAGGTTGGATGGGATCTTTCCATCCGTTGACTATTCATTGCGTCACGTGTTTCCATGGGCCACTAACGTATCTTATAAAAGTCCCACCAAGTTCAGAAGCGAATCAGTAAATCCATGTACACAAGAATACACTTTGCTAGCTGAAAGATGAAGGACGTTGCATACCTGAAGTCCACCTGCCACCAGACAAATATATCTACACTGTGTTTGAACACGAGTAACTCGTCCAATATATATAAGATAATATAACGTACTTGGTGCTTGAGTACGGTTTAGAATACCCTATAGAAGCATTAACTTGATCATTTACTCATCAAAGTGAGATCACTACTGAATACAAATAATAATACAAATAAATTCTATAAATTTTAATTATTTGATATGTCAAATCTGCTTGGTTCTAAACTCTACCTAATTTAGCTGATTGACAAGTAGATTCATCATAAATTTCAGCATCGAGTATTATAAACTATCCCGCTCTTGGGTATTTTAATAGATCATATATATATATATATAAAGAAACTGAAATTTAATGTCTATTATTTTGGACTCCTCATGAAGAACTTAGAACAGACTTTGACCTACAAATTCAAGAAAATGATAGCAAAATCTATCCCAACACACATAATCAAGAAAAATTTCAGAAAAATTTCAGAAAAGATACAAAGGTACTGATTCTTAGTCAGTTTCGTTATATGTCTAGAACGAAAAAGATATGATGATTATTATTTCTAATTAATTATGTATTTTCTCAAGTGATATTATTATTTTCTTCATTTCACCGATAAGATGTTTTCAGTTACTAGAAAACCAACATTTGGAACAAGGAATTCAAACAATATAATTTAGATTTATGTGAAGATCAGTTGTCCTAAGTCTCAGTACTTGCACTTCATCCATACCTCTAGCTTACGCTCCGCATGTCCTCACGTAATCAAATTTGAACATGATAGCTCGTCCAAGATATATATATATAAAGTAAAAGAGAGGCACATCCAGAGAACTTTATTAAGGAAATGAAGTGAAAACATAAAAGGCCGCCAGTGCAAGTCGATTCCAGAGGAAGTAGCCACACGTCCATGATGTTTATTAATAATTATTTGTATTGATAAATTGGTGCATGGAGACTTGCAAAAGTGGATTTAATCGTATCTGAATAGAAATTGATCGCTATGTTGTATTCAAAAGTTTACACGTATAGCTTAGCAGGTTAATGATATATATGCAAAATGAGTGTTTCAGAATAGGGAAGGAAAGAGACAAGCGCGGTATGCATGGACTTGAGCTTTTTAACTTACTTTTTGATTTTGATTTTTAATAAAAGTAAAAATTTATATTAGATTTTTGATTGCATTTGATAAATGAATACGTATCTGACGAGAGAAACGAATGATGGATGATAAACATAGTATGAATCAGCAGCTCGAAGACATGACAAGCCTGAGAATCCTGTCTCATTTGTAAGACTACATGGATTCCACTACTTTGAGCTAAAAGAGAAATACATTTCTAACGATGAGATAAGCATCACAACATAACCCAATGTGTCAGACGACCGTGTATTTTTGCTGACGAAAAACCAGTACTGGAATTCTCCTGGACTCCGCTGAACATAGTAGAACAACGTACCCAACATCCAAGCACGGGACCCGGACACCGAAACGAAGAAATATCAAGATCGAATTGTGATAGGAAGGGTTTGAACCGCAATTGGTATTCATCGAGCTAGTGCTGGAGGATGTTTTTAAACATACTAATAGTAAAAAACACTTAACACAGAAAAAAACTCTATCAGAATTAATGAGAGTAAGGAGTTGATAGTTCTCTGTAGAATATTTGTAATATTTTTTAATTACAGAATCATTATTTAATAGTTTTTATTTAATATAGATATATATATATATATAAGTGTTAGATGAGAATAATCTGAAAAAATAAAACGATTTGCAGTAATTTCTTAACCAGACAGAATTCTGAAAAGATTTCAAAATTAACCCATATGGCAATTCCACCCACACACTTTTCCAAACATATAATCAAAATCTCTGATATAAAATGTATAAATTTATTCTAAATTATTAAATAAATACATTATCCCCTCTTCTTTCCGAAGATGAAAGAGCTGATAATCACAAAAAAGTTAAGTTAATTGCGATCCGTATGCAAACTCCCAAGAAAGGACTAGCAGGAGTGCTAATAACTCCCCTCAAATGCGTTTCAATTTGAAATAGAAAGTCTGTAAAGTAATCTCAAACTCTCCAGACTAGAAACACGAAACTTAGACTAGAACTTATAGAAACGCGGGTACTAAGTTTGCACTCAATCTCTGTGAGACAGAGCAGACCTCTCTTCACGTGTTCCCGACAACCTCCTTTCCTACATTTCGACTGAAACATACTAAGTTCTGGCAGAGGGTGGTCTTCTTCTAAGGGTCGCCTCGCACCACCCTCTAAGGTGGTTCCGGAGCTCGCGCCCATTTCGATCCAGCTAGGATAGATAAATAGAGTGTTGAAATGAACGGGAAGAATCCAAGTTTAGTATAATTGAGATGTGATCTCAAGACATGAGTGTCAGAAAACTCATGGGATAGCGATCGTTGAACTCCAAACTCGCGTAATAATATCGTAATTTCATTTCATAAGTAATTGAAAAGTACCAAAGATTAAATATATATTGAGATTAAAAACGAGGGAAAAGCATTTAACGTCTCGAAGTCTCTTTCTCTTACTCGTCACGAGGAGAATAGATAACTTTATCATAAAGGGTGTCAAACTTGGGACCTTTTCAAACGATTTTGGTTCCACGGGAGAGAGTTACGATTTCGGTCAAATGATTGCGGATGTTTTCTGAGTGCACCAATGGAAGTACTCATAGAAAATTATCACGAGCATTTTCTTACTGAATTCTTATTCATTTTGTCTATATGTTTTTGCAGTAGAGAATCTACTTTTTTATCATGATGATTCCCAGGTGACAGTAATTAAAAATAATTAAAAGAGACACTATACTCTCATTTTATCAATGCAAATGAAACTGAACCGCGGTTCAGTACAAAGCTAGCCGTGCAAAAATTACGGCATTTTCCCCTTACGCCTTAAATTTGACACCCTTTAATACCTCTGATCCAATGGTGTAGATGCGGGGGCTAGTTACAAATCTACGACACCTCCTTCCTTTACGCATTCTGTCATATAAGATCTGTCGTGCCTAAAATGCAGGCGGAAGGTGGGGTGTAACTGGAAGTGCGAGGCGACCCTAAGACCCTCCTTTTTAGCTCCAAACGTTGTACAAACCGAGCTCGGAAGCAAGCATGAGTATACGTTTGATGTTGCACCTCAGAGTTATCCATGACTGAGGCCGAGAATGAGTATGTGCAAGTCTGAGTATCCTTAGCTGGCAGACAAGTCCAGACGACTGGGCCCCGTAACTGGAGAAGCAGGATGTCAATACGTATAGACTCCGGAAGAACATCCAGCTATGAATCCTACAAGTGCAAAAGTAGTGCACATTATTGCTACCGTAAGCTGATCAGACAGCTGCCATGAAATGAAATACCTTGTACCACACGTCCATATCTGTATCCCTGCACGTACTGTTTCATGCATATTTCACCTCTTCTCAGTTACTTCTGTGTATTTCACTATTACTGTATTTTATTGAGAATTTACTTTTATATCTTACGAATCTGCTCAGATAGGTCTGTCAGACTAAATTTCTTAGAAACCCCCTCTAATTTCAGAATTTTTCTACTTCTTCGCTTCCATGTTGGATTTCTTAAGTATATATAGTATTAGATACTATACTGGTAAATTTATTCTTTGTCAACTCTTTTAAATTTATTATTTTATATTTTTCAGTTCGATTTTCTCTTTCAGAAAGAAAATCGAACTCCAGCAGATCTGTTTCTAGACTCAGACTGTAAACAATGAAACAGTATCTCTATAAGAGAAAAAATGTTCAGTTCATGTGAAATAGAAGAAGAACACTTCTTTTTTCTTTATTGGGAAAAAAGTGTTCCATTCAAGTGAACTAGAAGAAGCGAAGTCAGATCTGTTCACACTAGAGCACTGACTTGTATAAGAAAAAAATAATTCTGAAATCAAACCTTAAACTGATAGTTATAAAATTGATCGTCATCAGCCGGCCTGTAGCATGAGTGGTACAAAAGGGCATGAGGGCACCAGTCACGTACAATTTTGTCCTTATATACACCTGGAGCACGTTTTCCGTGTGAGTCTCGAGATGCGATGGCGCTTCGATGATCCATATGAATCGCTACTGTCTCAGCTATGTTCTCCGACAGACAGCTGAGTGAGTGCTTGTAGATCAGAGAGCTTTAGCATGCGCGGTCCACATGAGAGCAATTGCAGTAGGCGATGCTTCTTCATAAATTACCCGTTTCTTACATTATAGGGGCGATAGGAGACTTTAGAGCTACTGATAGCGGTGGTTAGCCCCGGTGTTCTCTCCTTCGGGGTGTTAGTTGCTTGGCGCTTCGGGTCTTCTTTCCCTTGTATTGCTTGATGAGGTCTTTCCATCCGTTTGCTATTCATTGGGTCGCGTGTTTCCTTGTAGATCAGAGTGCTGTTGTGGTTTAGGAGACAATGCGGGCTACCAAGCAAGCATGACTGAAGACCAGGCCAGGCAAACTAGTTATGGTAGTAGGAATACTTCAGCGGTTGAGTCGGACGTGACTTTCAGACAGCTGGTTACGGAGGCTCGGCGCCTGATTGAAACTCCCAAAATACCACTCGATCCCAGCAGCAAGGAAGAACACCCACAATGGCAGTGGCGACTAAAAAAGTGTCAACAGCTAGTTTTCACGAATTCGCTCGTTCGTAGCGAGTCTGGACGGTTGGCCACGAAACTCTATGAACGATCATTCGTGTTTGAAGAACTGAAGGACCAAAACGTGGTCCTTGAAGCCCTCTTGCTGTCCGCCTGTGTGGGTAACATCTCCTTTGTGGTCAAGTTCTTCTCAGTCTTGAAAGGCAACTTTTTGGGTGCCGTCCGACTGCTCTCTTCTGCTCTGGACGGACGAGGATGCACTCCCCTGCATCATGCTGTACTTCGAGGTCACAAGGAGATTGTGAGACTGCTTCTTATGCTAGACCTTATTGCAGAGCCGGGAACGTTCACAGGGACAAACGAATCTGCAGCTTCTGCCACACCGGTGCCTCATGTCGATCCTCTAGTCGAGTTTCTGAACGAGGTGGAAAGCTTCCTAGAAACAGGTAGAGTTGGGGTCATAAATTCAATTCTACTGGAAAAGATCGAAAGGGAGGCGCGAGTTAAGACGTACTACGACTATGTTCTGCAGAATAACAAGGTCGGATGGTCAGCCTTGCACCTCTGCATTATCAGTGAGGAGCCCCGGGATCTCACAGTATTCGACCTACTTCTAAAAGCTTTTGAGAAAGATCCCATCACTCAAGCAGAAGAGACACAGGGCAGTCGGTGCTTCCTCGAAAGGTTCGAAGAAGAGAATGACTACTCAATCCTCCACTGCATCTGCTTACGCCAAGACGATGAGTACACGGCCCAGCTTCTCAACAGGTTTATGCAGTACACAGCAGTCTGTCATTGGAGAAAATCCCCATGGAACAAGGGATCCAGAGATTATAATCTAACACCGCTGCACATCGCTTCGCTGTTGGGCCGCACTCGAACAATGCAGCATCTCTTGACGCCGATGGAATCGAAGCTGGACACTCCAAAAACTGCGATGGATGTGAACATCAATACCTCGGATTGCTGTCAGCGCAGCGCGCTGCACTGGGCAGTATACCAGAAGGACGTAAAAGCAGTGGATGTTCTTGTCTCGGTTGCCAGGGAGAGGCAGCTGGCTCTGTACTCTGCAGAGGAAGATGGTGATTCAGGACGAACACCAGTTCAGCTTGCACTCGACACCCACTACTCCAACCATGATTTCAGTAAGATCGACCCAAACCTGGAGAAAATCGGAACATTACTTCTTAAGACCCCAGAGGTTGGAAGCCAGGTCGATAAGCTGTATCGTGACAGGCAAGTGTACATAGATGGAGCAAATGCCATGTTAGTAGGGGCCGCGCTGATCGCCAGTGTCACTTTTGCAGGATGGTTACAACCACCGCTGGGCTTCACTCCTTACGAACAGTTCTCCGTATCAGGACCAGCAGGTTACAAATCGTTCGCTGCAGTCGAGGACGAGCCGCGAGTCAGAATTTTCTGGGCTTTTAACAGCTTGTCTTTCTTCAGTTCCACGGCCACAGTTATGGCTGGAGCAGCCACTGTGCTTCCGAGGCGAGACCTTTTCATCGGCACAGCCGTCAGAAAGATAAAGTTGTGGCTCACAGCAACCTCTGTGCTGCTCATCATCTCTATCATGTGCGGTCTGGGCGCGTTCACAGCTGCGGGCTTCGCGTCCCTTCCTCCAATCTGGGCTTTGGAGGCCAACATGATCGCCACTACTATCCCCGGACTGCTAACGTGTCTTACGGTGGGTGTTCTTTTCGTCAGAGGACTGGGAGTTAAGATTGGTACGTTACTGATGATGATGATCTATCGAACGCACAAAATTCCACACACGAAGAAGACGAAACCGGACCTCGCAAAAGCCATAAGCAACAGCAGGGTGAACGTCATGGCGGCCATCGGACGAGCACAAACTCGACTAGAGGAAATGAAGAGTCTGAGGTTACTGATGACTACGGAATGTGTCATCTACCGAGACAGTGTGCTGCGCTATGTTCAAGACGAAAAAGCAAAGATTCTTCTGTCGGGCGAAACATCCCCCCTGTTCTCCAGACTCGACTTGAGCGACCTAATAGAGCGAGCCAACAACGATGTTGTGAAATTCTCCAAATTCTTGTCAACAGAGCGGATGTTTAACGTGGATCGAGCGTTCCGGAAAACATGGTCAAACCTCGAGCAGTCTGTGTCAGACCCAAGTAGAGGACCGTCAGATTCAGATAACAGAAATGAGGAAATCGACGTCGTAGCCAATCTGCTCAAGCAGCAGAAGGTCGACGAGCACCTGGACGAGCTGATTAAATTCCATAGTAGACGTAAAACTGCCGTTCAAGAAGGGCGTCGGCGAAGGGGGGCTCGTTAGAAGCTTGACTGGTATATAAAAAACATTGCGCATGCAAAAGTTAGGTTACTCTAATAGAAGACATCTTCCAATATAAGTAAGCGCCTCGTGGATACAACTGAGTGAGTTAGTGTTAGGACTGCAATGCGAACACTCCTCTGCAAGTAGCTCCGAGCAAGATCTTCGTCAGGAATGCGAATGTCACCAACCCTATATGAAACTAAGATGAGGAAGGGTACAGAATCCGGGAGCGAGTCTGCGCTCTCGTGGTCAAACATCACACTCATTCGGATCAAAGCAGAAGACTCGGTGATACTGTTGTCGTCGATTGGCAATTTTGCTCGTCGTGCAGAGTGGACGCGTTTCTCGTCATTCCCCAATATTTTCGTAACCAGGCTCTTCCGCCTCTAGAACCTTTCTAGAACCAGGCCGTTCCCACAAGTTCCCAGGTTAGAGACGGTCGATGACCGCCACGGCAAGCTGTGGCACAGTTTCGTTAATTACGTCAGAGTTTATACGTGCGAATTGATTAATGATGGATTTCAGATTCATAGTCGTTCGACTCACCTGTAACCGGGTTCTTCACTCATTATCGTAGTACACCGAGCTGCGAACTGCAATCATGGTGACGGTCACGATTGCAATCATTGAGCTCTCCACACAGTCAAGGCCGTTCTCTGTCATTTTGACTGAAGCTCGTTCTCCGTTCATTTTGAATTAGACACAGTTTAACAACAATTTGTCAATGGTCTCAGATGTGCTCAAAAATACATGGTCCATAGTCGCACAATGCGTAATGTGAGACTTCACTTGTGATAACACACTATGCGTTAACATCGATCTTTTCATCTGATCTTCACTAATTCAACTTGATTGTGTTTTGCAGTCTAATCTTCGCTAATACAGCTTGATTGCGTTTTGCAGTCTGATCTTCGCTAATACAGCTTGATTGTGTTTTGCAGTCATGATGTTTTGTTCTTCTGCTACAGTGAGCAGCTACACGAGACGTAATTTGCAGTACTTGGTAGACTGCGTGGAAAGTAATATGTGTTGCTCTCATTTGTTATTGAAGGTTCTGTCTTAGCGTATGCGAAAACTGGATTCAGGACATATGATGGATGCGACAGATGCAACAAAAAATTGTCTAGGTTGTTTTGTTCGAGATGTAAAAATGAGCGCTTGTCTTCGAAAAAATATTTCAGATTGCAGCTTCTGGTAGCGGACGAGAGTGCCGACACATGGACCATAGCATGAGAAGCTGGGAGAGATTTTCAAGGTGTAAGTGCCTCAGCTTATAGTCTACTGAAATTACGCTGAGAAGATAATGTTCTGATGGACCGTATCGTTGGTCAACACTGCTACTGTCACTTTACCGTGGTGATAAGTAAAGTTATTGGCGGAAAATATATTTGAATCGATCAGGCACAATCATGTGAAAAATGACAATTATTTAGTGTCTCTTCGTCTCTTCCAGTTTTAGAACGAGGCGTGTCTACTACCCGAATTCTCGTCCCTACCCAGGGTGTGTTACCCGAATCGAGCACAAGCACCACACCGGAGCCAGACATCAACTTGAGTGCAGATGAGAGACATCAAGTAGCTCATTCTCATGACATCGACTCTCGTGCAAACGGAAAATAGCTTATTCTCATGTCACCGTTGATTATAATAGTGGTTTTTTCGTGAGATTTTCAGTGGGATCTCTGGCCATGTTGTTATCGATGGTTGTGTTCGCATTTGCTATATTGAAGTGGTGGCGGTGATCGATTATTTGATCATCACGAACGTGGACTGTCTTTGTGGACCGTCGTGATGGATTATAATATGCGTTTGACAATCCAAATGTATTGTTTACATTTTGAATGAATAGAGATGACAGTCTTCATCTATTGGTGTATATTCTGTGATTGAAAGATCTGTCGGGAATAGTCAATGTATATCTAAAGAACTCTGCGTCAATTATATTTCTTCAAGTGTCTGTATATCGAAGGAACTCTATGTTAGTTATCTTCCGTCCGTCTGCTGGAATTATCAACTCCTTCTCCAAATGATGACAGATTCTATTTTACAGCGGAGAGAAGAGTTGTGCAGTGCGACTTAGGACCGGTTGCACTGATCGCAACCTTATGGCCTAGGCTTAGTGCGACCTAGTCCTGGTCGCACTGCGTTAGGGACTCGCGTTCAGTGCGATCCTGGATCGATCGCACTGAGCGCGAGGTCTTAACTGTGATCTAGACTCAGTGCAACATTGTCAACTCACCTTTCCAATGATTGACATATTCTATTCCTTCTCCACCTTTCCAACGAAAAAAAATGACGACAGATTCTATTTTACAGCGGAGTTGTTGCGTTCAGAGAGAAGAGTTGCGTAGTGCGACCTAGGACCGGTCGCTGTTGGGTTCGGAAAGAAGAGTTGCGCAGTGTGACCTAGGACCGGTCGCACTGATCACAATGCGAAGCATATGCTCAGTGCGAACTAGTCCCGGTCGTACTGAGCGCAGTGCGAAACCTCGCGCTCAGTGTGATCCTGGACCGGTCGCACTGAGCGCGAGGTCTTAACTGCGAACTAGGCTCAGTGCGATATTGTCAACTGCTTCTCCACCTTTTCAACGAGATGACAGATTCTATTTTACAGCTGTTGGGTTCAAGGAGTTCGAGGAGAAGAGTTGAACAGTTCAAACACAGATTTTGTCACGTTGGATTCGAGGAGAAGAGTTGAACAGAATCAGAAAACAACACGCTTTATTAACATGATTTTAATTTCTTTGTAAAGTCGGCCGCTTGAACGACAGTGCAAGCCATATCAAGTTAACTTCCTCGTGTGACATAGTGCCCCAGTAGTTTTTAAGAGCGGCATAAGGTTCCCTTCCAAAAACCTATCTATACTTTGTGATCGTATAACTTGGGGTATCTTGGGTGCTGTTTGCCCATGATTTCAGCCATGGTAAAAGTACATTCATCAGATACTCATCTCTGTTCATGTCACTCGACTCTGACATGAAAGAGAGAGGATGGATTGCATTGTAAGAATGATTAGTACTGTTTTCTTCGAGAGAATCATCTATCAACAACACATCTCATGTACATAAGTTAAACGTGAACAGTCGAGAAAAATCCTTCAGATACAAGTAATTACATGTGGCAGCTTCTCTGGTGGTCTTGAAACGAGTACACATGGATGGTCCGAAGATTCTACAGATCTACATAGTACAATTTTGCGAGAAGGTAAGTAGAAGCAAAGTGAAAACTGATAACATCTAAAATGATTTTGATAGCATTGAGTTTATCTAATTTACCTGGCCCGACGCGATCTCTATAAGCAAGTACTTTTTGGTCTCCATGGATCGAAGGATGGCGTTGCAGTTGCTCATAGTACGCGATGTCCATATCATCACTTGAAAATCTTGACAGCATATCTCCATGAACTCTTTAACTCTCTTCCGTGCCACGTAGAATAAATCTTTTTTGACACCCTCAACTTGGTAACCTCTCTCTTTAGCTCCTTGGAGCTCTAAGTCATTACGTCGCGTTCTTATCAACAACCCGTTCAGATCTAAAATCAACGTCTTCCTCCTGATCACAATAGGATCTCGGATAGAAGAGTTTCGAAGACCGAAGCCGAGTGACATCCATTTTTAACCTCTCCAACTCATCCTCATGTATTTGCAATCGTTCGTACATGTCTTCCTCTCTCTAACTCTCTTTTGCTATTCGGAGGTTCAAAATTTCTTCTTCTTCTCTTTTGATCGCGAGTCGAGCATCTAAGTCTTCTTCCTCTTTCCTCTTGTTGAATAGAGTCTCTGATCCTCCTACATCAGATGTTCGATGCAATGTATAAGACCTAGGCTCAGTGAGACATAGGGTCCGTCGCACTACATCAGATGTTCGATGCAATATATAAGACCTAGGCTCAGTGCGACCTAAGGTCCGTCGCACAGAGCGCAATGTGAAACCTTAAGACCGCGTGCTTAGTGCGACCTAGAGCTCTCGTCGCACTAAGAGAAAGGATTGCACTGACCGCGCGCTCAGTGCGAAGGAAAAAGGTCGCATTGATCGCGCGCTCAGTGCGACTCTTTTCACTTTCTCTTCACATTGTGCGATGCGAAGAGAAAGATCGCGCACAGTGCGACCAGATCACGGTCGCATTGTGCGTAAGCTTTGAGCTGTAAGCTTTGAGCTGTAAGCTTTGAGCTGAGCTCTGTGCGTAAGCTTTGAGCTGTGAGCTCAGTGCGACCGAGGGTCCGTCGCACTGTGCTATCAGCTTAAAGCATATAACAACACTTTCTGCGAGCGAACACTTAAAGCACACAACAACAGGAGCTAATACTGAACTTTCACTGAACTTGCAACAGAGAGCCAACATAACTCAAGCAAGAGATTTCACTGAACTTTACACAGAGAGCCAACGTAACTCAAGCAAACAAATAGTACACAAGTAAAGAGAAAAGAGGTACGTCCATCATCGTGGTCCACGCCAAGCTCTTCCTGGTGGATATTTTAATGAGGAGTACTCTATTGTACTTCGAGTTCAATGAAGAATACTAACACGTCCTCGCTCAAGATACCCAAATGTCGCATCAGATGGGTTAAAGTCATCCCGCAGAAAGTTTCTACTGATACTCTTTTCATGTGTTCTCGTATGTGCTTTTGCAGATGCAACACTTCTGTCTCCAGGTTCTCGAACACGAACAAAGATCAGTCGTAATCCTTATCTTCTCCTTCCACTTTAGATTTTACGTACAAGGCGAGTTGACCTGTAACAGCTTTAGGTCTTCTTCTCGTCAGAAGAACCGCATTCAAGCACTGAAAAACATATCTCCATCTCTTGAAAGCACATTCTCTTGTGAAGTATCTTTTCCCGACTCTACGTACTCAAGAAACCAATCGTCTATTCGAACGTGTCTCACGAAAGAAGGTAACATCACAGATCCTTCAGGGATAACAAAGGCTTCGCGGATTAAGTCAAGGGTCAACTTCAACTCCCGATCTCCGATTTTGGCATTATAAGATTGGATGAAAGCAACACAAAGTCTAATATGAGATAAACAAACATTACAATAAGTAAAGGTACAACCAACCAAGACCCAGTACTTAACTTGAGTTTACTTAGGTTAGTTACACTCAAGGTTACACTTGAGCTTATAGTAAACGAGCTCTGAGTAAACTGTAAACGAGGGACTAACGGCAGAGTACTTACATCAGGCCGAGGAAATTTGAAAAGAGAAAGTAATCAATAATCCCAGCTACTCTAGCTCGTCCTCGTCTATTTCGCTCAAGGCTTGACTGATAGCTTCTTTATCGATCCATCGTCAGATGATACGTCGATGTAAATCATGTTGGGAAGTAAATGTAATTAAAAAAGGTCCTTCTTCTCGCAGTGTCATACTTGTACCTCGTTCACTCACTGCCTATACATCCCAGGTCAGGCATGAGTCTCGTTCACTCCACATACATGTCAGCTCGCTTCACAATTACTCGAAAGATAAAGTCATAAGCTTGTACCTCGTTCACTCACTACACATACATGCTAGAGCCTCGTTCACTGCCAGCTCACTTCACAATTACTCGAAGGGATTACTCTGATAAGAAAAAAAGCGAAAATCACAGTTTAGACGCGAGAGATCGAATAGCGAACGACAGAAAGACTCAAAACTCCAAATGTCCGAGAGAAGAGCGAAACTCCAAGTGCACGAGAGAAGAGTGAACAGCAGAAGGAATCAAAACTCCAAGTGATCAATCGCTAATACTCGTTACTCCAAGTAGTCGAGCGCTGTACGCGATGAGACATCGATGTGCAGAGAAAATCATTCAGTGCGCCCGGTGTGTCCGGTATAAATCGTAGGGCCTCGCATTCAGTGCGGCGGTGTAAATCGCAGCCAGTGCGACGGTGGCGCGTTTAATGCGGAACTACGGCGGTGTAAATCGCAGCTAGTATGACGATGGACAAAAGCACGTTCAGTGCGGAAGCGCGTTCAACGTGAAAGAGTTTAGAAAGACTTTAGAACATCTTGAGTGACCTAAATACATGCGAGAGCTGTGCGCTCAGTGCGACATAAGCTCGGTCGCACTGAGCGCATGGCTAGATGCGCTCAGTGCTATCGAGATTATGTCGCACTGAGCGCGCGGCTGCAAGCGATCGCATTGCACTCAGTGCAACAAGTTTTCAATCGCACTGAGCACGCGGTTAGATGCGCTCAGTGCGACCGAGACTACGTCGCACTGAGCGGACAACTCCAAGCGCAGTGCGACAAGTTTTTGGTCGCATTGAGCGTGCGGTTAGATGCGCTCAATGTGACCGAGACTATGTTGCACTGAGTGTGGCTCCAAGCGGAGTGTCACAAGTGTTTGATCGCACTGAACGCGCGACTAGATGCACTCAGTGCGATCGAGACTATGTCGCACTCAGCATACCGCTCCAAGCGGTCGCACTGAGCGCACGGCTATACACTGCGCTATTCACAAGACACTTTATTAAGGTTCAGAGTCTTAGATTACTTTCATAAGAAAGTGACATTGGCTTCTTATTTATAGTGAATTTATGTTCAACTTATAAATGTGTTCATCTCAGAATCCAATGTGATCACTTTTTAGAGTAATCACTTTTTAGAGATCCAGAGTATCAAAGATCTTCCACAAATTAGAATCACCCTCCAAGGAGTTGAACCCAAGCAGGACAAATCCGTCTGGTCCGACAGGGTGTCCTGCACAAAATGAAACAAAAAATGAAACCAAAACCACAAGCTTAAAACAAAAATTAACACAAATATAATGAAGGGCCAGTAGATGCCCACGTATGTTGCTGTCCTCGAGATCGCAAAACAGTTATACAATAAATGACTTTTCTCTCAAAAGGTTGGAACGCCCTGTCAAGTGACTTCAGGAAAAGAGGGTTGTCATGTTCACGATTGCAAAGAGTTGTGAGAAAGTCAAGAATCTTTTGACATCGCTCGACCAGATTCGATCTTTTTATGTCTTCAGATGCTCCTTGCGAGCGTACATGTGCATCTTCTTCACCCTCTGTAAAATCAAAGTGAGTAGGACAATTTGACATTTCTTCATTTACATATACATGACTTGGTTCAAACCATGGGTTCAGATCATCGGGTATAACTTCTCTATTGAAAAAGCTCTCCGAACTAGTGAAAACATAAAGTGGGTATGTGCAGCATCGGAACGTAGACGAGAACACGAGTTGTATCATAGACTTCTCAGCATAAGCTCTGACCAAACGCTTGCATAACAAGTAGGGGCTATTCAAAAATGAGTAGCAAGAGCATATCCATATCTCCATGTATGTGAAGTGACTAACCAGAAGAGAGACATCTTTACTCAGATATTTGCGCCAAGTGACACGAAACTGTTCTCACCAGCTGGGAAATAAACGTCCGTGAATGATTTGGTGTAGCGACACTTGCATATCTGTCACAAGACTTTCACATATGATTAGCGTCAACTTATCTAAATGAGGACGGTTAAGGACATATTTGTAATCATGCTTTAATTTTCTCCAGTAACTCTCGACAATATTCGTAGTACACGACAAGAAAATGAGAGGTTTTGATGCTCTGCTGAAAATTTCTCATTTGTCTAGACTGTACCACTCTCGTCAGAGATATATCCACAAAGACAAAAGGTTCGAACTCTTACAAAACTCATAAATCTCACGAAAAGCCGTAGAGTGTAATACATCGGGAGTAAAAAATTTCCCCTTCAGCTGATGGTATAAGTGAATGCAAGTTGAAATGTTTGGTGATCATTTCAACAACAACCTTTCGTTATTCAGCGTTACACAACTGACCAACAACTCCAACACTGTCTGAAAACCAATTTACATCAATAAAAGGGAAAGAATTACTTACCTCTACACTGTTGTATGATCTAGTGACTCGTCCAGTACACATACATCGAACTTCGACCGCTGATTGAGCATGCTTCAAACAAAGCTGAACATCCATAGCAGTAAAGACATAGCGTAATGTCAAAATCTGACCAATGTCTTTGTCGATGAGTGCGAACACCAAACGTAGTCCTCTGTCTCTTAATCTCTCGAACCACATCATAAGAATCATCTTCCTATATTGCTCCGTCGTTGATCTGGAACTCTTCTTTGCATCACCTTGTCTCAAGTAGAACATGTACGATAGAGGCATACCAAAACCTCCGAAGTTTGCAGCAATAACGAACAGCTCAAAGCGCATTGAGTTAGTTTTGAAAGTACTATCAATAATAATATTTCTGACACTACCTATATGCTAAAAAAAGGTGTGCATATTGCGAAAGCAATGTACTCGTAGTCTGTTCATACAACACCTCAACAAAGCCTTTCTGAGCTAAAGCTTCGCTGCGTATTAACAAAGATGCAGACTTCACTTGATCATCTATATTGTGGAGATATTGTCTAGACTGAACTTCAGCGATCCAGAAATTTACTTGCACCCACGTTATACTCAAAGGACTAATGAACTATTTTTCACTTAATATACGGTACACCTCAAGCTTCCAAAGATTTAATCCAGATATCGACTCCAAAAAAGTGACAGCAACAGTAGAAACAATGCAACTTATGCGTCGGCTTCTCATGTGACAGCAAATGTTACACGTTAAATACATAAGCTTCTGCTGTACGTCCACCGTTACTCGTAAAGTTTCATTGCACTCAAATCGATCTATCTTTCACTTCTTCTTTGGTTGTCTCACCAAAGATGTAGATCCTTCACCCTTATCTCTGAATTTTGTCTTGTCAGATCGTGAGGTACACCATAATGTCGTCCTTAAGATCGAACAGTCTTTCACAGAAACACGCGGGTTACGTACTTCCCAATAGTATCAGAGGCTACCTCCATATTCAAAATGATGCTTGTCTTCAGCCAAGACATCAAACACACTGACAAGTTACTGGAGTTTAAAGTCTGAAACTCATGCATGCTACTCTCGTCTGAAAGGTGGACTTTCAGTCGGAAAAACACAAACTCGTCTTTGTCATCGTCATCCCCGAAGCATTCTTGCACAACATGAATCATTTCTGAATTATCACACTCCACAATCACTATGAAAGCGTTGTCTCATCAGTCTCATTCTCCATAGCCGCTTCGCACGTAGTACCGGGGTTCACTTTGTTATAACACTGGTTACACTGGTTACACTGCTTGAACACATCTAACTCAAGAGGATTATGTCTCTTGCGAGCACGCGTGAATGCGCTGATTGACACCGTTCGATTGCATCGATTGCAGTAAACCATCTCCATGATAAGCACTCAAAAGCATGAAGACCAGACACCACTACAAGCACAACGAGGACTCGGAAAATTGTAAGCTTTCAGGTCTATCAGACTTTCTGTCAACAAGCTCCACGATCTAGCGAAATTCGACAACGATAAACGGCCATCAGAAATGAAAGTGAAACGTCAAACGTGAAATTCGAATTCGAGAACAATCTGCCAAATTCAGTCGTGAGGACGAAAAATTATGCACAAATTTTTCTTCATGAACTTCTGTCACCTCTAACTATAACATGGTAACATGGCACCTCTAGGCGTCTTCAATGCCGCTGTCCCAGTACAAGACGTGGCGAATTATAGACAAACGAACGACGACAACGGACTTGCAACGATCGGACGGAGAGAACAGATGACTGCAATCGTGACCGTGTTTGCAGTTCGGATCGTGACCGTCATCATGATTGCAGTTCGGAGCTCGGTGTACTGCAGTAATGAGCGAGGAACCCGCTGTCGCGCTACTTGGCGACTACATGCTTGACTTCTACTCCGACGCTTAGGTTTAGTAGTTCTAGAAGTTAGCTCATACTACTTCTAGTCCTTTATGTATATGTTTGGCACCTTTGCATACGGTGCTAACACTATTTTGAGTCCTAGTAGGCTGATAGTATGTTAGTTATCTTGTTCAAGCATTTGTGCGCTTGTGCAAGTGACTTCTTACTTGTCTATGACGTTCAATGTACATAACTTAGGGTTTCCATGCTGATAGGGGTTTGAGCTCATGGGTTGTACTTACTTGTCGCCCATGCACGCTTTCTAGCTAATTTAAGTTATTTTTCGGGGCTATGTGTCATTTTAGGTAGTTTAAGTTTTACGTTAGCACTCTAGGGGGCTTGACGTGGTAGCCTATGAGTGTAGATAAGTTACCAGGTAGTTTAAGGCACAAAAGGACAGTCAAGTGGAGCTAGGAACTCCCATTGGTCCATTTTTGTCTTTTGTAAAACTCTAAGTTTAGAAACAGAGCTCTAGAGTGGAGTTCGAGCATTTGGTGAGGTATCTTCGAAATCTGAGAGCACAGAGAGATAGAGCTCGTTGAGCCAAGCACTGTCAGTGAAATTTTTGATCGATTTGAGGCAATAAAGACGAAGTTATGCCCAATTGAAGTTCGGATTATGCCAAAACTGCATCACTTTTGTTGATTTTGGGGTTTTCAGTGTCACTTGCAGCAGAATTGAAGAAATCGCTTCAAAACTTCGTGGTTGCGTTCTCTGCCAGCAGGGCTACGATTTCCTAAAAATTTTCATATCGATTGAGTAACTGAGTAATTCAGGGCGGTTGCTGAAGCAGAGGGGGGTCTGAAAAGCTCTTAATCTAGAGCAGCGACTTCAGAGGAGGAGATCTGGAGTTCTGTGTACATTCAGGAGTCTCAACTTCACAGGGATGTTCAGCATCCTGTAGACTTCAAATACTGTGAAAATATTTGAAATTCATCAAGCCAATTCTCTGTTCTAGGTCATAATAGCTGTCTAGATATCAGAAATTGCCATAATTCTCTTACTCAGAACTTTTCTGTCAACATCTCGGTGCTAGAATTCAATCTCAGGCTGAAACTTCGTGTGTGTGTTCAGTAGTACCTCATTTACATGTAGGGGAAGTTTAGAAGTCTAAACCTTCATAGTTTTCCTCTCTTTGAGTGCCAAAGTTCACCGTCTAAACCTATTACTACTAATGAGACCTAAATTTCACTTTTTGAGCATATTAGAGGATCCTACACTCCTGTATGAGTGTTTATAGCTCCTGTTGTGACCTGAAAGCCAACCTCTTGAGTAAACAACCACAGCCAGAAGCCCGGCGCTTTCTTAGGTAGACGGATCACACTCCGACACCGCTACATGTGAGTCGACGGACTATGAATCTGGAATCCATCATTAATCAATTCGCACGTGTAAACCCTGACGTAATTAGCGGAACTGTGCCACAGCTGCGAGCTTGCGTCACGGTGACGCGAATGATGATGTCTGATCTCATTTACGAGAGGCTCGGTTATGGTTTGATTATTGTTAATAATTATTTCAGCTACAGTTAAGACTACTCATAACCTTGACATGAGAAGCAAGGTGTTCATGGAGTGCTATGAACTAAATAAATAATGCATGCTCAACCACCTTTGATGAACGTTTGCACGTTGCAGAAACTACAACTGCGAGGAGCTCTTAACAGAATTACAGTAATTAATCCACAACGCCCTTTGGTAGTTTTGGCTCACTTTTTGTTTTTGGAAAATATATAAACTGCTACGTAAAAGTAGTATAATAAGTTGTTATGAAAATTAAATTTATTAAATGATAGTTGGCCTGGAGTTGCACAAGATCCAGATATAATCCATTAAGGAAACGTAGACTCACACGGTGCTGAGATTACAAGTGAGACAACAAGTGAGACAGCTTGCTAACAAAAGAAATCCATTTAATCCATACATTAATTTATCATCTAATCTCTTTTGGAAAAAGGATTAGGTAATAAATAAGTTTGCTGGGATAAGTGAACAAACAAGCTAAATATCTCTTCTTCCACAGCCTTGTGTATCTAATTGGTATGCGTTTGCTGTTATAAAAATATATGCAAATATTATGTCAGAATTATGTATTAAATTTTTATTGAAAATAGTAATTTATTATAATTTACTATAAAACCCTGAATTTATCAATAACTATTAAATGGTAATCGGACCTGGAGTTGCACGCAGATCCAGAAATAATCTACAAGCCAATAGCAGACGCATGCGCTATCGCTATCGAAACTATAAATGTGAGAGCTAACAAAAACACATCAATTCAATCTCTTCTGATCGCAAGGGTTAGAGAATAAATTAATCAGAAAACCTCCTTCCTTATGACTGTTCATCATTGAATATCTTGGTGAAATATCCTATAATCACCTTCCTGGATATGTCTTTGAAATAAGAGAAACTCAGACTGAGGAAAGAAAGTTCGTGAACTTTTAGTGCCACTCAAAAATCTCATGATTAAAGGCCGAGTATGAATACAATTGCTCTAGGTGAAGAAGACTTTATTTTGCTGGTTTGGTTCAAAGAATTGAGAAATTTAACCGTTAAGACAGAAAATGGTTTTGATGAGTAAATCTTCATCCAACTTGGAATATGTGAAATAAAGAATCAACTTAAAACTATTCATCAACTTTACAAGTTACGATTCATCCTGACAAAACTACTGAGTATTGAAATATAAATTTTAAGATGAAGATTTAGAGGGTTCTTGGAACAAAAGGAAATTCTTTTCCATACTCAAAATACACTGGGAGGAAAGATATTCTTTTTCATGATTTTATACTCATACTCAGGGTTTAAGATAAGCATACTCAACCACTTTTGCTCATTTTTCTGATATCACAAAAGATAAAAGTGTTATGCGAAATTTCTGTAGTAAGCTCCTATGAAATTTAAAATATATTTGTAAATGTTAAGTGAAAGCTCGATCTGGTGTTGGAACTTGGCAGGAAAGCCCAGACGTAACCCATAAGTAGATCGCGGACCAACACGTCTCTGAGATTACAAGTGAAGTCTGCTAACAAAATTTTGATTTAATTTATTTATTAATTTAGTTACCAAACCTTTAATTAACAAAAATATTAGATATAGATTAAGCTTGCTGCACTCTTACCTCTTCAGAAGGAGCGGGTGAATAATAAGCAAGTGAATCTGAAAATGGTAATAACAGTAAGTCCTTATGTCAGACCGTGTCAGGGAACGTCTATAACTCTATAGATAAAAGATTTCAACTATGTGCAAAAGATCAATTTACAAGCATAGATTGCGAACATCCAAATATTTACTTATCATCTCTAGAGGTGGTACATGAAATTTACCACAGAGACCTGTAAAAAAACATTTTACGGAGTTACAAAATCTTTTCCATCCAAAGACTTCGGACCACAACTTATGCGTGTGGTCAAATCGAGGAGAAAAGACGTCCAGTCTGCTCAGATGGATTTTTCTCTCGTCTGAAATTCGTTAAACTCCTCTGCCTCTCGAAATAGTCATGGTAACCAGCAGGAACTCATTTTACGGGTTCATTGCGAGGAGCAAATAAAATAACTGATAAATCTAAATTTTTTTTGCTGATTATACTTTATTGCGATGATAGAAATTTTCAAACACTTTTCAGTTTTCAAACCAGAGATATCTAATATCTTTACAATCTGTGATTCATTTCAAAATAAACAGTTGAGTATCGATTGAAAAATATTCAGACGAAAATTCTGTGATTTTTGGGAACAAAACAAAATATTTTTTTCAAACCAAAGTACATGGGGAGAAAGGGAGAATATTTTCATTCGTTCTCATATACTCACACGGGAGGTTTAAGATAAAAATTGTTAACGTGGACAGAAAAGTGCAAAGATATGCTTTCACTGCAACAGATGTTAATATTTGTGCAAGCTCTTGTTAATTAAGTTGCACCTACTGTAGTTAAGTCTATACTCAGTAGAGGTATAGTTTAGGTCAAGCGGACCCAACCCTCTTTGTACCAACTCTCTATATATACAGGAGGGAATGATGATCCTCCTCTGCTCCTCTTGATGAATATTCTTTCTCTCTAACGTTGTAAGTTCCTTTAGGTGTGATAGCTCTTCTCTTGGAGGCTGTCTTTATTTTAACATGGTATTCGAGAGTGAAGAGATATGAGAGAAAGTTCTTGGTAGCAAGAGTGCAAGAGAGTGTACGCAGATGAAGAGAGGTGTTGTATTTTTCTCTGTATTTTGTTATCATGGAGGAGTTAAGATCTTTGAAGCAGTTTTTGAAGAGAAAAATGATTTTTTCTGATGTTTTCAGCGTGGGGCATCACAAATGTCTAGTTCAGCCGCCCTGTAATTCTGCAATTTTAAACTCATTGGGAGCAAGTTGTTTTTAGGTCAACAAAGCTTTGACCATGTATGTGAGGGTCTTCCACTCACTTTTAGTCCAAATCCATAAAACTTTCTTTGTTATGAAATCCTCGAAAGAACTTTCTAGAGATTTTTTCATAGTGTCATTTAGAGCTAGCTGAGTTTTATATGTATTATCTAAGAAATTCTGACTGCATATTGGGAGGGCATAACAACAATTTTTGGCAATTCTGATGATTTCTACGGTGCATACTTATCAAAAGATTGAGTTCTATGTAAGTCTACTCTTGCTATGAGAATATCCGAGCTAAGTTTCAGTCAATTTTGAGATCTTTTGTTCTCATCTTATACTAGCATCTTACGCTATGACTGATAAGATCAAAATCTTATTTGTCATCATCATGGACCTTTTGGACACATAACTATTCGATATAGAAGTGTCGAATGTCTGTACTTCTCAAATGTCAAGGGTTGTTTGGGCTTGTAACAAGTATCGATACCAACCGTTCGAGTTGGATACTATATGACTGTACATACATGGAATCAACGTGCACATCAAGCGGTGACCATTCCGTCTTTGTGTGTTTCATCAACAATGTTTGGTTACATTCAAACCGTGGACACACCCAAGGAGGTGTGGAATGCATTAGCGGTTGTTTCTCAGACGTCTGCGCATGCACCTAAGCTCCAACTCAAGCAGCAGCTGTTGGAGGTGTAGAAAGTGTCCCTTAGCATTACAGATTATGTCTATCATATCAAAGATCCGGTTGATCAACTTAGCAGCATTGGAGTGAAGGTAGAAGATGATGACCTCATCCTTCATACCATTCAAGGTCTTGGTAAGGAGTACAAGCCGTCTGAGATCTCTGTTGCTTTGCGGGATACTTTTTCAAGTTTTGTGAATTGATACATATATTGGTATCAAAAGATATGCATCTTGTCGATAGTGGATCCACTTCTATCAACGAACAAGTGATATTTATTGATGATCGAGAAAGAGATCGAGGTAGAGGTCATGGAAGAAATAACCGAGGTTGAGATAACTTCGGTGGTAGTGGTCAGCAACACCCGCAACAACAACAAGCTCAACGTAACAACGAACCTCAAGGTGGAGAGGACCATTTCTCCCATTACTGTAAGAAGAAAAATCACCTTGTCAAGACTTGTTTCAAGAAGCAAGCTAATATCCGAAGTGGAAACTCTCATGACAGAAGTTTGCTGCTATGGAGTAGATGACATATCATAGTCTTCTTACCATGGCCCATGAGATGAATGCCATGTCTACATCAGCAAATGATTGGTACATGGACTCAGGAGCATCCAACCACATGACGGCTTCTGAAGATTGATTCAATCATAAGGAACTTGTCAAGACTCCAACTTCTGTGTACACATGTGATGATACACAAGATCACTCGTCTTGGTACTGTATCTCTTTCTGTTGCATCTTTGAAGATTCAAGCTTTAGGAGATGTGCTCTATGTTCTTACCATCACTATAAACCTGATCTTTGTTGGTCAAATGGGAGAACAAGGATATCAAGTTAGATTCAACAAGGATGGTTGCATATGTCGTGACCCTCAGTCTCAAGATCGGGCGTAGACGCGAGCAACGGAACCATAGTGGACTTGCGCTAGGTTGCGAACGCTGCGAGTGGGACTGAACGGCTTGGCCGGGAAGTTGAGATCACAGGAACCCTAAGTGGTTCTCTAAACCAAGGTTGGAACATTGGGCTAAGACCTAAGGACCTACCCCAAGACGACCCCAGACAAACGCTGACCTAAGGGGGCAAGTCTGGAAACGGACCGAAACATAAGTCTGAGACATGGGTCCGAGACGTGAGACTGAGACGCAGACGGACCGTGGTTCGGACGCTGGTCTGAACCACAGGGTTCGAGTCTGGGTCTGGACCACAAGTTTCTGAAAAATGACTAAGTGTTGGAGCTCTAGGGACGTTTTAGGTCGTGGACGGAGCTCCACGTAGGATCTCGAGGCGAATGAGGTATCATTGGAAAGGTCTCGTCGAGAACTTTCCAGTGATATATAAAACTCCTCGATCTCACCTCCGAGCTGGAAGTTATGACCGAATCAGGATAAGGTTGTGGTATAATTTTCAGGGACCAAAGAGGAGGGCGGGGCCGCCGATCCCCAGAAGTATATATGAGGGGGGCTCGATGCCTGGGTGAGCCAGGACGAGTCACCTGGCCCCAGGGTTCGACGGACGAACTCTGGGAGCATGAGGTGATGGCTGGGCTGGTTCCAAGACACGTTCTCGTCCAGACTTGGACGGCTGGACTTAAGAACGCTGTAAGAGCTCGGGCAAGACTAAGGAACGAGTCGGCGGGTTAGACCACCTTTCGGGAGCCTAGACCCAGACGGACATCACGGGCGGTTGGACCGTTAGGTGTGCTGGAGGCACCGTTTAGGACCCTGGACTTTATGGGAAGTCCGCCCCAAGTCATCTTGTGACTTGCTCATGTTTGGGACCGACCTAGGCGGGTCTAGGTCGGGATTTAGGGAATGTTGAGCTTGATGAATAGGGAGACGGTCCGGCTCCGATCCGGACCAAACTGAGATAAGATAAGTGGTGCATGGACGCTAACTCGTGATTGTGTTTGCAGGTTAGCGGTGTAAATTTCGTGACCTACTGAGCAAGAGCTTCCGCTGACGCAACAAGGCAGTAGGTGCACGAAAAGTGGTATCAGAGCGGACGCTTCGGTGAGCGAGAACTTGAGGTAGCGGCTGAAGGCTGGACGCTTGAGGAAGGACGCGAGACACAAACCGGATCAGCGTTTCTAGGTGAACACTTGGAGCGATGACCGACGACGGATAGAGTTCAAAGAGGAAGACCAAAAAATGAAGAGCGGCTAACGGGAGCAGATCGACTCGAGCTAGCTCCGAGGCACAGTCAGGAGACGACAACCGACAACCTTCGCCCCAACGTCAAGGAAGCCCAGTACCAACTGCGGCACCAGTGCAGCAAGACAGAGTATTGCCAGCGGTGCCCAACGATTCAAGCGCGAGAAGTCAAGGAGCTTTGTATGTGAAACTCATCAAGATGATGAAGATCATGCAAGAAGGTATGGCCTCTAGAGATAAACGTATCGCTGAGCTTGAGGCAGGCCAAGGGAGCTCTTCGTCTACCAAGAAGCTTTGTAAGACGAATTTGCCGATCCCGTTTTCAAGTATAGGACGGGCTCGTAAGGTTAAGGATTTCTTAACTGAGTTGGACCTATACTTTGAGGCGCAACAGACTAAGGAGTCTGACAAGGTGAGAGCGGTGGTTACGTTCCTGAAGGACCATGCGCTTCTCTGATGGACTGCATACAGGGATGAGCATACCTTGACCGTCTCGGCGCTTGGTTGGAAGGAGTTCAAGGAGTTGCTCGCGAGACGATTCACTCCGGAATATCAAAGGATTCGAGACGGTGTTGAGTTGGTGAGACTGAAGCAAACAAGGACCTTAAGTCCTTACATGCGCGAGTTCAGTGCCAAACTAGACTCGTTCTCCAAGTGGATTGAGGAGACCAAAATATGTATATTCATTGGGGGACTCAAGTCCAGCTCGGAGAAGGCTCTCTTTCGGATGCCGAAGCTACCTGAGACATGTGCCAAACTTTTGAAGCTAGCGGAGCGAATTGAGGATGATGAAGTCCAGCAACAGAAACCTTTCGAACAACGCAGCACGGACAAGTTCCAGATAAAGAACAAGGGCTTCAAGCGACAATAGGACAGGGGTGAAAAAGATCGGAAGGATACTTCTGCCCTGGCAACAAAGTGACCGCAAACAGGATCGAAACTTAAGGGGCAAACACCTCAGAAGGGCAATGGCGCTAAGTTTACTTGCTACAACTGTGAAGAGACGGGTCATATTGCTAAGGGGTGCACGAAACCTAAAGTTAGTAACTGTAGCATGAATGCGTTTGTTGTAAAGGACTTGTTGGAGGGCCAGATGACTGTGACCTTGAGAACCACGAAGAAGACGCCGTGATTGATGTTTCTACAAGCCAAGGTTGCTAACCGTGATGTTACTTTTCTTGTGGACACAAGAGCGACTCACTCCTTCATAAGTCCAAAGTTGGTGAAGAAGTTGGGCTTATCTACCTCCAAGGCAAACAAGCCTATTCAGGTACGCTTTGCCAAGGGCAAGACGTACCAAACTTCTGAAGTGACCTTGGACATACGATTTGCGTGTGGGAAGTTGGAATTCACAGAGAACTTCACGGTGTGCGAGATGGATGATATCCATACGGATTTGGGGAACACTTTCTTGGACAGGTTTGAAGTGGAACTTAGGCGGAAACCTTTAAGGTTAAACGTTAAAGTTAAAGGACGAAAGCTGGGAGTAAGGCTGATCCAGAAGACGTGGAAAATTGACGACTTTGCAGTGAGTTTGATCAAAGATAAACAGATGGACTTGAACAACGGAGTCATGTGTTTAATGAGGGTTGCAGATTTGATGACGGGTGGAGGACAAGAGGAAACATCAAGAGACGCAACTAAACTTCCGAAGGTGCTTCGCGAAGTGATTAAGGAGTTTGAGTTACCTCCAAGGCGGGTGGTGGATCAAGATCGAGGTCTTGCCAGGATCAGAACCACCTTCCAAAACCACTTACTGACTCAATCAGGCGGGACTCCTTGAGTTGAAAAGACAACTCGGCGAGCTATTAGCGCGAGGATATATTCGAACCAGCAAGTCACCTTATGGAGCCCCAGTTCTTTTTGCAAAGAAGAAGGATGGGAAGTTACGACTTTGCGTAGATTATCGTGCACTCAATAAGGTGACGGTGAAGAATAATTATCCTTTGCTAAGGATAGACGACCTCTTTGATAGGCTAGCGGGCGCAAAGTACTTCAGCAAGATCGACTTGAAGTCAAGATATTATCAGATCCGGATAGCTGATCCAGATGTCGAGAAGATCGCTTGTCGAACCAGATACGGATCGTTTGAATTCGTTATGATGCCATTTGGACTCTACAACGCCCCTTCGACGTTCACTACATTGATGAATACAATTTTTTGTGAGGAGATGGATGAGCTTGTCATCGTTTATATCGACGATATCTTGATCTACTCCAAAACCTTGGAGTCGCACGCGGAGCAGCTAAGGGTGGTGTTGACCAAGCTACGGGAGCATAAGCTGTTTGCCAACGTTGACAAGAGTGAGTTTGGTTTGGAGCACATTAACTTCTTGGGACATGTCATTAGTGCACAAGGAGTCGGCCCGGATATGCAGAAGGTGGATGCGATTGTGACTTGAGAGCCTCCGACTACAGTGAAGGGGATGCAGTGATTCTTAAGATTGGTGCAGTTCTACCGCAAGTATGTGAAGGGGTTTTCAAAGATCACAAAATCGCTGACGGATTGGACGGACAAAGACGCACAGATAAGTTGGACCAAGGAGGTGGATGATGCGTTTCAGACGATCAAAGCTATTTTGTCAAAGGCGCCAATTTTGAAGTTGCCAGAGTTCGGCAAACCATTCGAGGTGCACACGGACGCGAGCGACTAGGCGATTGAAAAAGTGTTGGTGCAGGATGGAAAACCTGTAGCGTACGAAAGCAAGAAGCTATCTGGGATAGAGAGTCGATGACCGACTCACGAGAAAGACCTGTTTGCGGTGGTTCATTGCTTGAGGAAATGGCGGCATTACTTGGGACTCCATGCCTAAGCAACTACGGTGGCATGATATCTTGACGCTCATGAACGTGGAATTGATCCACAAAGCAAGAAAGGACAATGTGGTTCATGACGTCTTAAGTCGCAAGAAGGAATATCTTCCATCGTCAATACAGATTTTGCGAGCTATGTATCCTAAGGAGTCAGACTTGGAGAGACGAATAAGTGAAGGTTACATGGGCGATGACCAAGCAAAGGAGTACCTGGAACAACTCAAAGCGAGGAGTGAAGAACCTCAAGAACCTCAAGAAGGCGCAGCAACGATACAGGAAGCAGGTAAACAAGCATCGGCGGCAAGTGAAATTTCAAGTGGGCGAAGAAGTATGGTTAACTACGAAAAACTTCACACTTCCGAAAGAAATATCTACGAAGTTTTCATCAAAGTTCGCAGGACCTTTTGTCATTGTCAAGAATCCGCACAAAGATGTCTATACATTAGACCTTCCTCGCGAGTGATAGTTGCATCCGACTTTTCATGTTTCTTTATTAAAGAAATACTTCAAGGACGATTTGCGACCTGAGCGTAAACAGGTACTCAGGCCTCAACCTGAAGTCGTGCAAGGCGAAGCAGAATATGAGATAGAGACCATTTTGCGATCGCGGCGCAAGTCTAATCAGATGGAATACTTGATCAAATGGTGTGGCTATCATTTGAAGGAAGCAACTTGGGTGCCAGAGGAGGAGCTAACATATGCAAGTGAAGTATTGGATCTATTCAAACGGCGACAAGGACAACAAGGGCGTTGCCAAGATGAGGACATCTCTTTCCAGCGAGGAGTGAAGAAACGACGACCCATACGAGTAGCAACTTGGAGCGATTTGGGCCGATGGATTTTGTAGCTTTGTCTTGTATTTGGAAATAAAGACTTTGTTTCTTGAAATTTTGTCTAAGTGTATTGGTAGTGCATGGCTATGACTAGTTCTGATCAGATGCCTAAGATGTTGTCAAGAGGAGGAACGAAGCACACTCAAAGGAAGCGAGCTGGTTTGGATAAGCATCTAAATCAAGACTAAATCTTGATGTCAAGACTTAGGTTTGCCGTAGCGTTGACAAAGCAAATATGAACTTTCATACTTGTCTTGAGGCTTGGGGTGATTTTGCTTTGTGGTTTTCTACAAAATAAACTTAGTCGCGCGTCTAAGTCAAATCAGGTTGTGACCAGAAAGTGAGTTTCGGGGGACCTTGTAAGTAGGTGTGAATACTTATAGTTAGCAAGTTAGAGTCTTAAGTAGAATGTTTGGAAATTGTCAACTAGTTTTGTTTAAGATATGCCAAAAAGGTAAGGCTTTTCCCGAGACTAGTTGAAATTTTCTAAGTGTTCTAGAGACAACTTAAGACTCAAGCCAAGAAGGGAATTGCGGGTTAGCTACCAGAACGTAATTCTGACGCCAAGGGGTTGGCTACTCATTTTGAACTTGGTGTTAACTTAAAGGATCATTGTTGATGAGGACATCAACCTCCAAAGTGGGGGTGAGTGTTGCGACCCTCAGTCTAAAGATCAGACGTAGATGCGAGCAACGGAACCCTAGTGGACTTGCGCTAGGTTGCAAACGCTGCGAGTGGGACTAAACGGCTTGGCCGAGAAGTCGGGATCAGAGGAACCCTAAGTGATTCTCTGAACCAAGGTTGGAACATTGGGCTAGGACCTAAGGGCCTACCCCAAGACGACCCCAGACAAACGCTGACCTAAGGGGGCAAGTCTAGGAACGGACCGAAACATAAGTCTAAGACATAGGTCCGAGACGTGGGACCGAGACGTGGGTCCGAGACGCAGACAGACCGTGGTTCGAACGCTGGTCTGAATCACAGGGTTCGAGTCTGGGTCTGAACCACAAGTTTCCAAAAAATGGCTAAGTGTTGGAGCTCCAGGGACGTTTTAGGTCGTGGACGGAGCTCCACGTAGGATCTCATCTCTCTCGAGTGAGATATCATTGGAAAGGTCTCATCGAGAGCTTTCCAATGATATATAACACTCCTCGATCTGACCTCCGAGCTGGAAGTTATGACTGAACCAGGATCAGGTTGTGATATAATTTTCAAGGACCAAAGAGGAGGGCGGGACCGCCGATCCCCAGAAGTATATATGAGGAGGGCTCGATGCTTGGGTAGGCCAGGACGAGTCACCCGACCCCAGGGTTCGACGGGTGGACTCTGGGGGCATGAGGTGATGGCTGGGTCGGTTCCAAGGCACGTTCCCGTCTAGACTTGGATGTCTCGACTTAGGAATGCTGTAAGGGCTAGGGCAAGACTAGAGAACGAGTCGGCGGGTCAGACCATCTTTCGGGAGCCTAGACCCAGACGGACATCACGGTATCGTGTCGGATTTTGCGTGAAGGATGTCCAGGAAAATGCGAGGTTCCTGGCTGTGGAGACGTTGTGTGCTGAAACAGAGACAAGACAGAGAAAAACTACCACGAAAACGAATGCTACGATATATACCAACTACAAATGTATGTACACTGCCGGTTCTTTCTCCTTAGAGCACAGAACTGAGATACAGACCAGAGCGGTCTGTAACCTGCTTCAAAAGCTCCTAAAAACAACTCCTGAATCACAACCCTGACCCAAAATCACCGAAGCATAGCTCAAAGCAAGAGAAACTTCTCTTTGCTAACAAATAGAGCCACAACAGTCCAGACCCAAGTCCAAACCACACCCATGTACAAGCCCTTAGCCAAGACTAGTTACCACAAGCTGTGTATAGCCAACTAGAACTCTAATGAACTCAAAAGAGCAAAACCTGTAGCGAAGAAACTGAAAAAGATCCATCTGAGAACTTTCTCTTTTCGTCGAACGGACTTCAAATGTCGATAGGGTCTCTTTCCTTGACTCCGTTGGCCCAAGAAACCTTCAGATCTGACTTCCAACAGCCGAGATATCGCTGATTTGTGATCACAGGTGACCGAACTTTCAAAAACTCCTTCCTGCGGCTTAAAACCGCACACACTGCACAAACGGATCGTCTAAACTGATATCCATTTTCCTTGGCAGATAGATCTAGCTATCACAAACCCAACGGGACTCCAAACAAGTCGTCTGGAGTTCCCCTTGCAAAACCACGCAAGAAATTTGATCGCAAGTTGCAAAAAACTGACGTAAATGAACTCCCTGCGGCTCAAACTCGCTCACCTCACCCAAACCAACAATCCAATCCACGTATTGTCTTCTCCTATGCGTAGATGAAGACTCCTTGGTCGCGTAGGCATCAAGAACGAAGAGCTTGGCACACCGATCGCGAAGAACAACTCAATTTTAGGTCGCAGGTGATGAAAAATCTGACACAATCGTTTCTCTGCGAGTCAATTTCACTCAGAACTCCTAAACCGTCCGATGAAACTTGATATCGTCTTCAATTTCCTGTAGAACTTGGTGTTCTGATCTCGATCGATCCAAAGACAGCAAGTTTGGACTCCGGAACGGTCCGAACGGTCCAACTCTCCTTCACAGATAACTGAAATCTCCAAATCTCTCTCCTGCATCTCAATTTCTCTCAGTAAGCACACCCCGATCCGTCTCTTCACAAACCGTCTTAACCAGTGCGTAGCCTGCACAGATCTGAACCCAACGACGCCTTGCGCGCTTGCATTGGACCTCCAAATCTCCCGAACCGTCCGTTGATAGGTCACATGCGCAAGCTAACCCCTAAGCTGTCCCCTTGTATCAGTCTCTGTACGTACAAAGTTCTCTCATATAATAATGAAGCAGGCCCCTTGCGTCTTTGATGTAACGCCTGAAGCCTCAAATACCCAATCAGCAAGTAAACTAAGGCCTAGCTTGATTTTTCTTTTTTTCGAGTCGCATAACTTCTTCACTAGATGTCCAAACAAAGTAAACAAGATACTCATGGAAAGCTTACAACGAGCCCGACCCATCTATGTGGTGAAAGTGAAGATCTGCAGTTGTGTCAAAAGCTCGTAAGCTGGGGCTTAGCTTGTTTTCTCCATCTTTCGAGTCTTGTAACTTCTCCACTAGGCGTCCAAACGAAGTAGACAAAGTGTCTATGGAATGCTGACAAGGAGCTCTATCCATCGATGCGATGAAAGCGAAGATCCAAAGTTGTGTCAAAAGTCCGTAAGCTGAGGCCTAGCTTGTTTTCTCCATCTTTCGGGTCCTGTAACTTCTCCACTAGGTGTCCAAACGAAGTAGACGAAGTGCCTATGGAAAGCTGACAAGGAGCTCTACCCATCTATGCGATGAAAATGGAGATTTGAGATGATGCCAAAAGTCCATAAGCTAAGGTCTAGCTTGTCTTTCTCATGAGTGTCTTTGGAGCGACAAGCATCGAAGTCTGAATTTCAGATAAGAGTCAATCCACGACACGACATCCACCCCCTCTAAACCTGTGCATCCTCCGGTATGCACCAGAGATATCAACCAAAGAGTGGACCGGCTTATCGTCCTACTTCCCATCGTAGCCAACCTCACCTTCAAGTATTCTGCATAATCTTCATCCTCAAGGTTACAACTTGATCGTCATCTTGAAGTTGCTTTCCTGCCATGATCCTCCCTAGATCCATGCTCATCGACTTTCATCTCGAACCTCCCATCCAATCACCCCCTCTAAATCTACACATATTCAATATGCGAAGACATAGAAAGAATAACCCATCATACCATAGAATTGTCTTTCATCCGTCCTGTAGAACCTCACCGTCGAGGTTTGTGACCCAAGTGTCGTAGTAGACATCATCCATGAACCCAATCATCATCATATATCTGACTGTAACCCTCAACATCAAGTCGGTACATGTCATCGTACCTAATCCTCTCTTCTTTTTTTGTTTTTCTGAAAAAAAGAACCCCACTCTTGCAAGTAAAATCCTCAACCGCAACCATCATTATCTCGCTGTACAATAATATCCTCCTCAACAATCATCCTCCCTGATCTCTTCTTCTGAAAATCCTCACAACCTCCCAAGCATCACTCTCTCAACCTAATTCACCTTCAGCAATGACTTCTCCCTTGTAAGCCATCCTTACCCATCATCCTATATCCGTAGCCTCAAGAGCATCCATCCATTCTCCTTCACCCTCAATATGTCTGTCCTTGATGATGCCAATGATGACATCATGGACTCTCCTTGTAGCTGCACCCAAGACTTCTCGAAATAGAAACCCAATCTTTGCATCTCGAATGCACTCCTCCCAACCTCCCTTCACATCCATCATTGGATCAATAACTGGTTGTTGTATGTTTGCAACCAGATCAACCATGTCCACTGTCTGCACCCCAACCATCTCCTCCGGTTGTGAAGGATCGCCCTCCATTGCCTGTTCAGGAAGAACAGTTTCTTGTTGAATCTTATCCTCCCTAGCTTGCTTCTCTGAAGAAGTCTCTTCTTGTCCCTTCTTCTCGCTCTGCATCGTGGATGCAGTATCCAACTTGAGCTCGCTTGGATCCATGTGCTCATCCAAATCATCCCCGTGGAGATCATGTTCAATCTCTTCCACCCTAGCACCATAACTTGTAGCTTCGATAGCTACAACTGCATGTGCCGCAAAGTAATCATCCATAAACTTTTTCATCCCTCCTTTATCAACGTTGGCTTGAAGGATAGTACCCGTACTTCTGAATGTAACACTTCCATCCTCCCAAGAAATAACCCCTCGTTGCAAGGACTCTACAAAGTCGATGCAATCATCTCGTTGATGATCAGTATCATCACACCACAAGCACTGATGTACCCAAGTTGGTTTGGGTACAAGCACCATCTCAGTCGAAAATCCTTTATCCTCCAACCTAGTAACCTTAGCTTGTAGATCCTGCATCTTTTGCTGTAGGTCCTCGGTGGTTAGATCCTTCTCCTCTACAACAACAACTGGAGGTTGAACCTCAGATACTACCCGAACTGGTGTGAAAGTCATTGATACAGGTGTCAATCTTGTAACCCTTTCTCTTGTATGTCTCCAGACAAGAAGCTCAACTGCTTCTTGCACAATCTCCCAATTCCTTGTCAACCCTTCTTCTTCCTCCCCATCCTCCAGAAGTAGCTCTAATCGCTCTTGCCATGGTTCATCAGCAGCTTGAAGAAACAACTATGTCTTATAGCTCTCCAAGGTTAGCTTGTCCACCCGAGGTAGTTGAGAGAATTGTCTCTCGAACTCCTTCAACAGCTTATAGACTCCAAACCCTTGCTGGATTGGTTGATCCATTCCAGAAATGATTTCTTGGTTACTCAATCTCAGTTTCTCAAGAAATACTCCTCCCTCAGTGCATGTGAAAATGTATCCCAGTTCCTCCCAAAACGCTTTGTTAGACCTTTCACATGCTCCCTTATCTCAAGCACCGCAGTGGGTCAGGGTTGTGATTCAGGAGTTGTTTTTACTTTTGAAGCATGTTACAGACCGCTCTGGTCTGTATCTCAGTTTTGTGCTCTTAGGAGAAAGAACCGGCATTGTACATACATTTGGAGTTGGTATATATCGCAGCATTCGTTTTCGTGGTTGTTTTTCTCTGTCTTGTCTCTGTTCCAGCACACAACATCTCCACAGCCAGGAACCTCACGTTTTCTTGGACATCCTTCACACAAAATCCGACACAATACGGTGGTGAACTCGACGTGAAAGTCTGGGGTGGAGATTTCTGTGTTTGAACTAGAAGAGGAGATCAACAATCATGAACCAGGATGAGGATGGATACTGTTGTTCGGAAGGATGTTGCGGACCTGGGATGATGAGTTTGTAGACGGTTGGGATCATAGGAGGATGGGAGGATGGGAGGATGGGACGAGCTATGACTATGGACGGGATGGACGGATCAGAAGAGATACCAGGGGTGCAGTTGGATGCAGCAACTGAACGTTTGTTTCAAGTCTTCATCTTGTTTTTACGACAAGAGCAAGGGAACCAACAAAAGGAAGCTTTGGGGACGAAGGCGCTTCGAAGGGTGATCGACAAGCTCAATCTATTTGATGGGAGAGACATCTCAGACTACTGGAGACGTTACAAGACGGAGATGGATTTGGATCAGATATCGAAGAAGGAGATGATCAAAGCAAGAGAAACTTCTCTTTGCTAACAAACAGAGCCACAACAGTATCACACGATTCGGACCCAAGTCCAAACCACATCCATGTACAAGCCATTAGCCAAGACTAGTTACCACAAGCTGTGTATAGCCAACCAGAACTCTATTGAACTCAAAAGAGCAAAACCCGTAGCGAAGAAACCGAAAAGACCCATCTGAGAACTTTCTCCTTTCGTCAAATGGACTTCAGATGTCGATAGGGTCTCCTTCCCTGACTCCGTTGGCCCCAGAAACCTTCAGATCTGACGCCCAACAGCCGAGATATCGCCGATTTTCGGTCGCAAGTGATCGAACTTTCAAAAACTCCTCCTTGCGACTTAAAACCGCACACACCGCACAAACGGATCGTCTAAACTGATATCCATTTTCCTTGGCAGATAGATCTAGCTATCACGAATCCAACGAGACTCCAAACAAGTCATATGGAGTTCCCCTTGCAAAACCACGCAAGTTTGATCGCAAGTTACAAAAAACTGACGTAAATGAACTCCCTACGGCTCAAACTCGCTCACCTCACCCAAACCAACAATCCAATCCACGTATTGTCTTCTCCTATGCGTAGATGAAGACTCCCTGATCGCGTAGGCACCAAGAACGAAGAGCTTGGCACACTGATCGCGAAGAACAACCCAATTTTAGGTCGCATGCGATGAAAATCTGACACAAGCGCTTCCCTGCGAGTCAATTTCACTCAGACTCCTAAACCGTCCGATGAAACTTGATATCGTCTTCAATTTCCTGTAGAACTCGGTGTTCTGATCCCGATGGATCCAAGGACAGCAAGTTTGGACTCCGGAACGGCCCGAACGGTCCAACTCTCCTTCACATGTAACTGAAATCTCGATATCTCTCTCTTGTGTCTCAATTTCTCTCAATATGCACTCCCCGACCCGTCTCTTCACAAACCGTCTTAACCAATGTGTAGCATGCACAGACTGAACCCAACGACGCCTTGCGCGCTTGCATTGGATCTCCAAATCTCCCGAACCGTCCGTTGATAAGTCACAGACGCAAGCTAATCCCTAAGCTGCCCCCTTGTATCAATCTATGTACGTACGAAGTTCTCTCATATAATAATGAAGCAGGCCCCTTGCGTCTTTGATATAACGCCTGAAGTCTCAAATACCCAGTCAGCAAGTAAACTAAGGCCTAACTTGATTTTTCCTTCTTTCGAGTTGCATAACTTCTTCACTAGATGTCCAAACAAAGTAAACAAGATGCCCATGGAAAGCTGACAACGAGCTCTACCCATCTATGTGATGAAAGTGAAGATCCGCAGTTGTGCCAAAAGCTCGTAAGCTGGGGCCTAGCTTGTTTTCTCCATCTTTCGAGTCTTGTAACTTCCCCACTAGGCGTCCAAACGAAGTAGACAAAGTGTCTATGGAATGCTGACAAGGAGCTCTATCCATCGATGCGATGAAAGCGAAGATCCAAAGTTGTGCCAAAAGTCCGTAAGCTGGAGCCTAGCTTATTTTCTCCATCTTTCGGGTCTTGTAACTTCTCCACTAGGTGTCCAAACGAAGTAGACGAAGTGTCTATGGAAAGCTGACAATGAGCTCTACCCATCTATGCGATGAAAATGGAGATTTGAAATGATGCCAAAAGCTCATAAGCTAAGGCCTAGCTTGTCTTTCTCTTGAGTGTCTTTGGAGCGACAAGCATCGAAGTCTGAATCTCAGATAAGAGTCGGTCCACGACACGACAACGGGCGGTTGGGCCGCTAGGTGTGCTAGAGGCACCGTTTAGAACCCTGGACTTTATGGGAAGTCCGCCCCAAGTTTCGTGCACCTACCGTCTTGTTGCACCAGCGGAAGCTCTTGCTCAGTAGTCGCGAACTTTACACCGCTAACCTGCAAACACAATCACAAGTTAACGTCCATGCACCACTTACCTTATCTCAGTTTGGTCCGGACCGGAGCCGTCTCCCTAATCATCAAGCTCAGCTGTTCCTAACTTCCGACCTAGACTCGCCTAGATCGGTCCCAAACATGAGCAAGTCACAAGATGCCTTGGGGCGGACTTCTCATAAAGTCCAGGGTCCTAAACGGTGCCTCCAGCACACCTAGCGGTCCAACCGTCCGTGATGTCTGTATGGGTCTAGGCTCCCGAATGGTGTTCTAACCCGCCGACTCGTTCTCTAGTCTTGCCCGAGCCCTTACATCGTTCTTAAGTCCAGACGCCCAAGTCTAGATCGAAACGTGCCTTGGAACCGGCCCAGTCATCACCTCATGCCCCCAAAGTCCGTCCGCCGAACCCTGGGGTCGAGTGACTCGTCCTGGCCCACCCAGGCATCGAGCCCCCCTCATATATACTTTTGGGGATCGGCGGCCCCGCCCTCCTCTTTGATCCCTGAAAATTATACCACAATCCGATTGTGGTTCGGCCATAACTTCTAACTCGGATGTCAGTTTGAGGCGTGTTATATATCACTAGAAAGCTCTCGACGAGACCTTTCCAATGATACCTCACTCGCCTCGAGATCTTACGTGTAGCTCCGTCCACGACCTAAAACGTCGCTGGAGCTCCAACACTTAGCCATTTTTCTGAGAATCTGTGATCCAGACCCAGACTCGAACCCTGTGGTCGGACCAGCGTCCGAACCACGGTCCGTCTGCGTCTCGGACCAACGTCTATGTCTCACGTCTCGGACCCACGTCTCAAACTCATGTTTCGGTCCGTTCCCAGACTTGCCCCCTTAGGTCAGCGTTTGTCTGGGGCCCTCTTGGGGTAGGCCCTTACGTCCTAACCCAAGGTTCCAACCTTGGTTCAGAGAACCACTTAGGGTTCATCTGATTCAGACTTCCCAGCCAAGCCGTTAAGTCATACTCGCAGCGTTCACAACCTAGCGCAAGTCCGCTAGGGTTTTGTTGTTCGCGTCTGCGCTCGATCTTGAGAATGAGGGTTGCGACACAAGTCATCTTGTGACTTGCTCATGTTTGAGACTGACCTAGACCCGTCTAGGTCGAGACTTAGAGAATGTTGAGCTTGATGAATAGAGAGACGGTCCGGCTACGGTCCGGACCAAACTGAGATAAGATAAGTGGTGCAGGGACGCTAACTTCTGATTGTGTTTGCATGTTAGCGGTGTAAATTTCGTGACCTACTGAGCAAGAGCTTCCGCTGGCGCAACAAGGCGGTAGGTGCGCGAAACATAGTTGAGTCTTTACTTGATCTATGTGTTGTAGCAAAAGATACTCCAATTGATAGATTGTTTAAGCTTGATTCTTTGATGTCCAAGTCTTAAAATGCTATGTTTACACACTCATCACAGGTTTTGGATCTGAACATGTGATACAAACGAGTTGAGCATATTAATTATCAGAGATTGAAAGTCTTGCCTACATTATACGTTGTCACGTGACTTTCGAAGTTCTCAGCAGCTGTTCTATTTGAGATATGTGAAGCTTGTCAGTTTGGCAAGTCAACTAGGCAACATTTTTGCCATAAGGACACTAGAGCCTCAAAGGTGTTGGAGGTGATTCATTCGGATGTTCCATATGAGATATGTGAAGCTTGTCAGTTTAGCAAATCAGCTAGGCAACATTTTGCCATAAGGACACTAGAGCCTCAAGGGTGTTGGAAGTGATTCATTCGGATGTTTGGACTGCAAGTCAATCAAACCTCAACGGTTCCAAGTACTTTGTATCATTTATTGATGATTTCTTGAGGTTCACTTGGGCCTATTTCTTGAAGGTTAAATCTGACGTACATTCAGTATTTGAGAACTTCAATATCTTGATCGAAAAGCAATACAATCAGTGTATTCTTCGACTACGTTCGGATGGAGGAGGGGAGTTCATCTTGAACTTGTTTGATGTGTTTTTACAAAAACAAAGCATCAAGCGTGAAGTTACGTGCGGCTACACCTCTCAACAAAATGGAGTTATTGAGAGGAAGAACCGTTACATTGCAAAATTAACAAGGACAATGCCGAAAGAGATGTTCATGCTCAAGTGTTACTAGGTCAAAGATGTTGGAGTTTATGTGTATCTGATGAACAGTGCATCAACAGCTATTGTTCATCAGAGAACACCTTTTGAAGTTTTGGTAGGCGTAAAATCAGATATTTCTGCTATTAAGGTCTTTGGTTGTGTTTGTTTCGTCCATGTTCTTGAGGGAAAACGTACGAAGTTGGATCTTAAGGTTGTGAAGTGTATTTTTCTTGGCTATGTGTATGAGAAGAAAGGGTATCGATATTATAGTCTCACTTCTCAAAAGCTATATATTAGCCGAGATGTGATTTTTGATGAGCAGGAATTTTGATTTCATCTTTCATCTGGTTATGTACTTACCATTTTGCTTGTTGCTCCTCTTGTTCAAGCTTCTCAGGTTGACATAGTATCCTCTACTTCGAGTGATAATGTTGTTGTTCATCCTCTATCTTTAGGAGCACCATGGTTTGGTCAAGTTACATCAAGTTTTTAGCTTATTCGTACTACTATTGCTCCTATTCAACCATTCTATCATCTTATTTTCACGACCTCATACTACTATAGTGTCTTAATGCAAACATAATGTTATAAGAAAGCCATTTTGTTGCAAATTTTCATTGAGTCATTACTCCTATATATTCACATCAAGTGGAGCAGTGTAACGTAAGTGATTGTGTCTCGCAATGCTGATCACTGTAATACTTTGTGTTCAAACCCAAGGGAGCGAAGGAAATACTGAAATAGTTATTAATAATTGACTGAAAGTCTTAAAAAGTGTGTGGGTTATTTATCATCACGAAATAAGGATTAGTTTAAGACAAAAAGGTTGTCACCATAAGCTTCCAAGGAAAGGTGCATCCTCTCCTCGTCTACTCCTCAAAGAGACTGAAAGAAAGCTATTAAAACTCTACTTCCACAAAACAGAACTAACAAAAATCTACAACCAATAAATCAATGTCAAAAGGGTCACAAAAGGAGTCCACGAACAGTGGTAGAACCTTCTCGAGTGGATAACCCATTTGGATCTTTTCTCTAACTCCCCTCGTTCACTCCTCTCACTTGTTATTCCTCTAAAGATTATAAGCTTCTCTCTTTCTCGATGTCACAATCATTCCAATTTCACATGAGTCGTGGTTAGTCTCAACAAAGTCTTCTCCTTTGTCTCGGTTACCTTAGTTCCCTACTATATTCTCAAAACACTCTACACGTCTTACCCCCTCTTACTCCACAGAGAAACCCTCCAAGCTCCTCGTGAATACACAAGGTAGGTCTGGTATTTGGAACTGGACCAAAGTACACGATCTTAAACCAAGATAGCCAAAATAGAGTCATAAGACTTCCGCTTATTAAGTTTTCAGGAATGAATACAAGAATAGAGAAGTCACCTTCTACTCTTCGACTCGTTCCAAACCCTCTATTGTTCATCAGAGAACACCTTTTGAAGTTTTGGTAGGCGTAAAATCAGATATTTCTGCTATTAAGGTCTTTGGTTGTGTTTGTTTCGTCCATGTTTTTGAGGGAAAACGTACGAAGTTGGATCTTAAGGTTTTGAAGTGTATTTTTCTTGGCTATGTGTATGAGAAGAAAGGGTATCGATATTATAGTCTCACTTCTCAAAAGCTATATATTAGCCGAGATGTGATTTTTGATGAGCAGGAATTTTGATTTCATCTTTCATCTGGTTATGTACTTACCATTTTGCTTGTTGCTCCTCTTGTTCAAGCTTCTCAGGTTGACATAGTATCCTCTACTTCGAGTGATAATGTTGTTGTTCATCCTCTATCTTTAGGAGCACCATGGTTTGGTCAAGTTACATCAAGTTTTTAGCTTATTCGTACTACTATTGCTCCTATTCAACCATTCTATCATCTTATTTTCACGACCTCATACTACTATAGTGTCTTAATGCAAACATAATGTTATAAGAAAGCCATTTTGTTGCAAATTTTCATTGAGTCATTACTCCTATATATTCACATCAAGTGGAGCAGTGTAACGTAAGTGATTGTGTCTCGCAATGCTGATCACTGTAATACTTTGTGTTCAAACCCAAGGGAGCGAAGGAAATACTGAAATAGTTATTAATAATTGACGGAAAGTCTTAAAAAGTGTGTGGGTTATTTATCATCACGAAATAAGGATTAGTTTAAGACAAAAAGGTTGTCACCATAAGCTTCCAAGGAAAGGTGCATCCTCTCCTCGTCTACTCCTCAAAGAGACTGAAAGAAAGCTATTAAAACTCTACTTCCACAAAACAGAACTAACAAAAATCTACAACCAATAAATCAATGTCAAAAGGGTCACAAAAGGAGTCCACGAACAGTGGTAGAACCTTCTCGAGTGGATAACTCATTTGGATCTTTTCTCTAACTCTCCTCGTTCACTCCTCTCACTTGTTATTCCTCCAAAGATTATAAGCTTCTCTCTTTCTCGATGTCACAATCATTGCCAATTTCACATGAGTCGTGGTTAGTCTCAACAAAGTCTTCTCCTTTGTCTCGGTTACCTTAGTTCCCTACTATATTCTCAAAACACTCTACACGTCTTACCCCCTCTTACTCCACAGAGAAACCCTCCAAGCTCCTCGTGAATACACAAGGTAGGTCTGGTATTTGGAACTGGACCAAAGTACACGATCTTAAACCAAGATAGCCAAAACAGAGTCATAAGACTTCCGCTTATTAAGTTTTCAGGAATGAATACAAGAATAGAGAAGCCACCTTCTACTCTTCGACTCGTTCCAAACCCTCTAAAACTCCATGCGGGAAGAGATCCTACCTAGACTCCAACTACTAGACTTCGACTCCTAGACTTAGGCCCCTCACTTTCTAGCGTTCTAGAGTCAGAATGAGACTTTTTCCGGTTCTAGTGTCTACAACATAGTTTGTTATACATCTTAAATTATTGGGACTTTTTTATTTAGTCATTTATACACATACAACGCATACAAAGGTAAGACTTTAACTGTTTTAAAAATAACGTACCAAAAGATTACTATCGTCAAACCTTAATATAGTTGTGCAACTGATGACTTTGTATTCTGTGGCTATAAAGCTTTGCTATTCACGTTACTGAGAGAAAAGTGTAAAAAATGATTATATGTATGTAATCACTTTAATGAAATAGAATTTACAATTTTGACTATAAAAAATAGGATTAGGATACAAAATATGTAGAATTTCAACCTTGTGTTGTGTTTTATAAACAACACAAGGTAACACTATCTAATGAGAAAAATTTTGTTGTGATAACGTTAAAAGATATTTCATTATATTCACATATTTTCATATTTTCTCTTTGAAAAAGTGCTCATATATTATGTGGTAGTGACTACAACGAGATAAATTTACAAAGATTTGAAAAAAATGATTTGTCCTCACAACAAATTACAATAACATAATTGTGACTATATCGAGTGTGAATATAAGGGATGTGATTTGACTACACTCAGCTCAAGTTAAGCTTGTTAGATATTTGTTTTTCTTCAATTTTCAGAGTTTGTCGTGTTCGCATCTTAGCCAAGAAGTAAATGGAGAGTTGGGATGCATATATACATTTAATCAAGAGGTTGTAAACAACATCGTATTACGAAGCCAAGATGTGTAGCTCTGTCTTGTGATTCATGTACAATATACATACGCTCTTATAGAGTGAAGTACTTCTAGAATCAAATCAAGACGTGGACTGTTATATGCTCGTAAGCTCACACACATGGAATGTAAGCACTCGTTGAGGAATAATGAGTATTAACTACGAGGAAAAATGTTACAAATGCGAGAAATTCTTTTAAATGATTATGTTGCTAAAAATGGACTCACGGAGGAAGCCATAACAATATCATTTACATAGACGTTGCCTAAGTAAGAAAATCATTATTGTGATAAACTTCACTTTTTATAAGATTCACATCTCATGAATCAACAAAAAACTATGGATCTTAGATGGAAGTCATAATACCTAAGTGGTGTTTATGTGGATGATACTTCGATCCAAGAGAAAATCTCACCTCTTGGGATAAGATTCGGATGGGTCTGTTGGACATTATGTTTTAGTTAACTATAAATTAATGAAATATGAGAACATGTTGTCTGGTCCGATAACTCTTTTGTTCTTATGTAAACTATCGTTAACTTGTCCGCGTATATTAATATGCATCAGAAGTGTACAAATGCCCAGAAAATGAAAAAAGACAAGCAGGAAATTTTCTCAGATGAAATTCTTATCGTTTATAAGTGATATGGAACGGAAGTTGTGAATGTCACTTAGGCGATCAGTTCTAATTATCATGACTTGGTTTAAGGTTTGATTTCATAGTTATTTTTTTCTGTACAAAGCACTGCTCTAGTGTGAACAAATCTGGCTTCGCTTTTTCTAGTTCACTTGAACGGAATATTTTTTTTGGCTATAGAAACATTGCTCTAATGTTTGAAATATGAGATTATAATAATGTATATACTTAAGAAATCTTACACGAAAGCAAAGAACTAGAAAAGTTTCTGAAATTACAGAGGTTTAAAAAATATTTAATCCGACAAGACTTATCTTAGGAGAGTACATGATTCGATGGATCTGAAAACAAATCTTCAATAAATTACACTGATAGTAAAATACACAAAAGGAACTGAGCAGAGGTGAATATACATGCTTAATATACATGCTTATGGTGAGATGTTACTAAACAGCTGCGGGACCCAACTTGACATAGAGAGGAATTTTTTGCTTTACTTAATGGAATACTTACCGTAGTCACACTTCATTGTCCTCAACCTTCAATCCTCCTATTATTTATATATTGTCAAATTATATCATATATTTCAAGTTCAAAGTATCCACTCAAGCTACTATTGACTATGTAGGAAAACCATTCTTCAAACCATGGTTGCACGTAACGTACATCCACGTGTGATGAAGGAGATGTGCTCATCATAGTAACAAGGAAGTGTTGTTCATCATATCATGGTGGTTTCACACCTTGTTAGGTTAGATGAGGCCCAACAACCACAACCAGAATCATATCTCTGATCTAATCACTATGGTTATCTTTTCTCTTATCACATTGAGTCATCTTACCAGTTCACATCCAATAAGGATCAATATGCGTACATGTGAACCTTCCATCAAACCCGATGTCACCATGCATTAGACAGGTATTGGACTTTGCAAATGAGCAGTAAGTTTATATTAATGATTTCTTTTCAAACACTAAGCTCAGCATTATGAAAGTCATCTCCAACTAACCATTCCTTTTAAAATTCTCTTGCAAAGAAACCCTTCATTCATGTAATGAATATTTTAGTATGAAAGGTTTATCTAATATACATGAAAACTCATATATAGTAGAGCGGTGGTTGTACTAGACTATGTCAAAGCTGAACTCAATATTAAATATTTAGGGGTAGTGAACAGAAGTTACGACTACGGCCATTTATCTTGAGAGCATTTCATGCGATGTCCGCAGGAACTTACGGCGACCATTTCTCTTCATGTCGTAAAATTGTTTAGTGATGAAAAATACTCTGATTAAGATCACATGATAAGATTACTCTCGAATAGAAAATCCAATCTTTAGATAAAATTGATCATCAAAATCTAACCCAACAATCATGGTAGAGTTGTGCTTTTCTAGCTTATACAATTAGAGAATATATTTTCTAAAGCTTTACACGTAAAATTACAAAGAAATGGCCCTAACCTCTTATAAAAGATCCGTCATTCATGAAAATTTTAGTTGTCTAGTTACGAATCATGTTATATTTACCGACAAACTCATTGTATTTCATACATATTGACGAACCTTACTGTTTTCTTTTGCATGTTCAGTTAATTTCTTTTGCATGTTTTTATACAATACGTATTTTGGTGCTTACAACATGGAGTAGAGCAGTTTTGGTAGCTCGCAAGGATAATAACCTTGAGTCAAAGATTCAAATTTTATCTTCGCAAGAAAATAAATTATTTTTATAAATTATTTAAAATTTTTATTTGAAGTCTAAGGCCGTAACCGCACCTGCATTTTTGAAGCTTTTTCTTCCCAACACCGTGCAAACTTTACGATTGGAGATAAGCCTTTTCATCATATAGTAATCTGTTTCGATATTCGTAGCAGGTTGAAATTGTATCATACCCATAATCTACATGTTACGAGACGTGCTCCGACAAGGTGAGGTCTGGTAGAAAAAAAAGTTTTTCAATACTTTGTCCGAGTCCACTTTCTTGCCTCCGCACCGAGTTAGAAATTTCGTGTCTCCTTGTGCTGAAACTTTGGAGACGCAGTCTAGTGCGGGAAGGGTCAGAACATAAATTAATGTCTTCATAAAATGGCACGGTTTGAGAATTAAGATGTAGGACTTATCTTCCCGGCAATGCATCAGTCCGGACTCCACTTATGGTTTATATTAGGATGAGTTAGATATTTTGAGACTGGTTAATATCACTTACGAGTTAATTCAGTTTTTATAATAATTTTTTATATATAACTTTTATAATATTTACACATTTTCTAGATAAGAGAAATTTAAATTCACTGTACAAGACCGTGGGGAAGGATATTATTAGTGCGGTGACAGCAGGTTCTCATGCAAAAGAAACCTCCTTTCCATAACCCATCTTGTCCACATATTATCGCATTATCACGATTTAGACAAGTAGAAAATGCGGGTGCAGTTACGAACTAGAACTAGTATTCATAAACTATTTGGATTGCGTCTAAAATGACTAACCCTAGAGCAAATAGAGAACGAAATAATTCTCTATTAGTTATAATTAATTTGTAAGCCACTATTTTCAAAAGCATTCCAGCTTAAAGCATACATGTACTAGGCATCCTGCATTGTGAAGATCTACGCACAGGAGTGTGCCAGGTCGCAGGTAACGGGATCATCCCTAATCCTGCCATTGATGGGGATATAGTGCGGATGGGGCGGTACAAGTGGGTTGATTATTCATTATCCCGCGCGTGTGGAGTGACCCGGAACGGGTGGACCCTGGTCGACATTTATGTAGGAGCCTGCCTGACTTACAGGGATCGGACGGCTCATGTGGCGGTTCGCCGGGACCCGACGTTGCGCGCCGTCAGATTAGGCGCCAGGTCCCGAGCTTCCTCTTTAGCCAAGGAGCTGCGGGCGAGCGATCCAGCGACCTGTGAGAGAAGCTGAAGTTCATGAGGTGTGGCTGAGGCCAAGCCGACCTCAATTGCGTCAACAGGGAAGCGAAGGTTGGGCGAGGTGATGCGACGAGAAGGTGAAAGAAAGAGCAACATTGGACGATTTGTTTGTTCCCACTGGCTGTAGTCGGAGACAATCCACGGCGGGGAAGGGGAAGAGAAAAGAATGTTGTTGGAAATGTTGAAGTAGTAGGTTCTCTGCGCTTAGATCTTGCGGTTCTTTCTGGTGAGTCCGATAATCTTTGGTACAGCAGAGGACAATAGCAACGGCACCGAGGGTAGTTGCTGCAGCATTGCACGCGCACAGCCAAAGATTTTGACGGAAAGGAAGATGGGATAAGGCGAGCGTGGTATCTGACTTGATTGGCAAAGTGCAGGGTGTGAGAGAGCGAGCCGTTTCTTGAGTACGCGTCGCGATCGAGAGAGTGAGAGAACGGCGTAAAGTCGGTCTCGAAGGAGTGTAATCGTGGATTCGAGGGAGAGGAGAATGGGCGATAGGGATATGCATTCGGATCACGGGGTGTCCAGCGGCCATCACCATGGACACCACTCACACCATCACAGAGACCGTGACTCGCACCACGAGAAGGACAGGGACAAAGAGAGGGATAGGGACCGATCACGAGAACGAGATCACGACAAAGACCGAGAACGAGGAAGGGATCGTAATAGAGACAGGGAGGTGTATGGGGACCGGAATGGGCATGGGCACGGTGTGCCGAGTAGCATTGTTCGGATTGTGGAGGGCGGTGTTGGATTCCGGAAAGAGTCGGCTTATGAGGGGGATGATGCTGATCACATTGACGATGGCTATGATCGGGATCACAGATATGGCTCCGCAGGTTTGCCTTCAAATTGCTCAAATGGTTAATGGATATTTCCTCGATATTGGCTGGTGGTTTCTTGGTAGGACGAGCGGTTGTTGGGAGGCCATTGATTATCTGTAGGTCAGCTGGTATACAGGCGGCAGTTTAGCTCTACTCTCGTGGTATGGACTGCTATTCCCTTAATATCCGCTGAAGGACTCATTCTCTTCAATCTATGTAGCATACTTCCGGGACGAAGGAACCGGAAGGAACACGCTTGCACTCATTATTATTGAAGCTAACAAAGCAATAGCTACCCGTTTCGCCTATATACCTTCCCCAGCCACCCTTCTCCACATCATCTGGTATGGTTTCTGATCCAGTTTTCAACGTTTCAACGTTTGCCACTGGTCTAGAGGTCATCATTCCGAGCTACCATCGAAAGCCCTTTGTGTTTTCGAGACTGACGGTATCCTCATTCTATGGCCAAAGGTGTCGACAAAGTCGATTAGAGTTGGAATAGATATATATGGAAGAGATTTCTTAGAGCTGATGGCTAATATGAGTTGCTTGACTTTGCGTACAACATGCATGCCCTTGGGCATCGCGGCCGGGTTGGAGGGGAGGAAAAGAAGGGCCGGGGGTTTGGGGTCGGACTTGAGGTATAGGCATCTGTTGGAACGATTTCGGATATCAGTGGACAGAAGTTCAAATCTCATTCATAGTAGCCATTTCCCGTTGACATGAAGTTCTGCTTATGAAGGCGGTTCTATGGTTTGGGACGGTATTCCCTGGGTGGAAACTGGAGTTAGGCCTCACTACTGGATAGGCTTCACCGTAGCGATATTGGGCCAAATTGATTCCAAAGTAGTGCACGCGTTGCTGACATTGATATGAGGGAAGTGTAAGTTGTGCTCCGCCATCGCTTGGTCCTCGAGCCCAAGAAACTGTTCGTCGCCTATCCGAGGCTGTGTAAATGGTTGTAGCATTAGATAATGAAGATGCAGCCTTCCGGTGAGTCAATGGATTTGCTTCTGTGTTGTGGGGCAGTGGTTGGATGGACGAAAGGTTCTGCGCGCAATTAATGGTGTGAAGAGCTTGTGGTTCAGAGCTAGCTGTTCGAGAAGAAAGGCCACCTTTCGTCCACTTTCGGAATCTGAAATTTATGTGAAGGAATTTCGCATGATCTTAGGGCACCCTAGGCATCTGGGAAACATTTTGGTTGAGGCATTGTGTGCGCTTCGGGCAACGAAGTAGTGGGTTGGTTAAGAGATGACAAACATTGTCTCCTGCACATGGTTGTCTGTTAGCACTGGCCTGTCGGAGCTCGATGTAGGCTGGTGCGCTACAATGACGCTGAGCAGACACTGAGTTTCTAGCAGCAGAGTCACTTTCGGCACTCGCTGCTGCCACAGACTATTTCAAGTACCTCTTGTAATGTCCCGACAGCTTGCTTTCAGCTTTGAGTTCGTTGGTGCTTGCCTTGGAAGACCTGGTTGTCCAGAACTGTAATTCTTGAGTTGTAAGCGGCCCAAGGTTGCAATTGCCTCTGTAAATGGTCAGTATTGACCGGGGCTTCCGTGTAAAGGCTGCTGTTTTATGTTATCAGTCTTACACTCATATGTTTGCAGGATTGCGCGCAGGAAACGGCAGCGGAGGAGCAGACACTATTTTCATATCGAATTTACCGGACAGTGTCACGGAAGAGGGTTTAGCAGCTCTACTTAGCGAAGCCGGAGCCGTCAAGGTTCGTAGCTCTTGCCAGGACTTCCTGGATTTCTGTTTTAATCTTCCTGTCTGGATACTGTAGCTCATCCTGGACGCGTACTTGTGTCGAGGAAACCGCTCTTTCACTTCTGTAGCTTACTTCTTTGTTTGGGCCGTCGAAGTTTACTGCGTATACCTTCTACGCTCTCCTTCAGGGTAGTCGCTTATCAATCACTGGAACCCTCTCCCCTGGGATTGTAGAGGACGTAGACTCCAGGATGTTTAGCAGAAGATTAATTTTCAGGAAAAGCGACTACTCTCCTAGGAGCCAATCTCATAACCGGAGATGGTGGAGGTATGCAGAATTGGATTCCGGCGTCATCTTCCTCTACGACGAACGAGCAGTCATATTACTCTGTCACCGGCTCTAACTGCAGATTATGTCAATATTCATGTGCCTTTATATACCATCAGTGAGAAGTTTTTACATCAGGGCATCTCTCTGTCGAGGATGCCACTCGTGATTCAGGAATCTTCGACTTTGTTCCACTTATTGCGCAGGCAACGCTTGTAGGAGTCATGTTTGCTCTTACAGACTAATTTATACCCGTGACTAATTTATATGCGGGTTTATAAACGGTATCTTATGAGCACTGACGAGAGAAGGAGAGGAACCCTCACAGAATCCATTGATCCTTATGGTTAGGCAGCATACGGAATAACCCAGACGGCTACTGCAATCAGTGCACCGGACAGCCAATGTACCGCATTTCGAACGTTGACGGATACGTATTACCTTAAGTTACTTAAGATGCTCATTATTGGACAGATGCTGATCGTGTATATCATCCGCGACTCATTCCCAAGGCAAGAGATTCTTTTTCTAATTTTACAAATGTGGTTTAGGTGGAGCGCAAGTCGGGGCTGCCAATGGTGAAGCTGTTTAGAGACAAGGAGACGGGTGGTCAAGAAGCTGAAGTTGTGTTGGATGACCCTCGTTCAGCAACGGGAATCGTTAGTTGGTTCAATGGTATTCTGAACATTATGCCTTAAAATGCTTGCTTTCAGTTTCAGTTGTGTTTATCACCGCGGGTGGGACGATAAGGAAATTATGTGAAATAACGCAAACTGATTCAGCAAGTGTAATTCATCTTCCGTGGGTAAAGTTACTGTTCGTTTATGGGCTCGTCGCCCAGAGGCGTTCTTAGTTGCCGTCCTAAGGTTGAATACGAAATCCTGTTGTATAAATCTACCTTGAAAACCCCGTGTGTTCGGAAGTAGCATTTACGTTTTTGTCAGAATGTTTTTGCGCCGCCAAGTTGTTACTCCCAGGCAAAACTGTCTAGAGTGCGACTTCAGCCCGTCTAAGCATGAATTGCCCTGCTGTCTCGACGAAGTCACACTGCTGGAGCGTTGAATGAGTTATCCAAGATCAAAGCCTTGATTCCGTTGCCCGGCTGGTCAGTTTCTTACTCTGTCCCGTAATGGTTCCAGGTTATGAGTACAAGGGGAGCAAGATACAGGTTTCACTCGGGCAGGCACCAATTCCTGGCTCTAGCCCGGGGTTCCGTGACAGGCGCTCGAGCTCTTATGGCGCCGACTATGACAGGGACAGAGACATCCCACCGAGAGGACGAGGTTACAGAGGGGGTAGGGGGCGAGGCAGACATTCTGATCGCTTCGGTCCCGCTCATGTCCCGCCCCAATTGGGAATCGGACAAGGTTTACCTCCTTTCGGACGGGGTTTCGGAGGAGTTTATAGCGGTGTCGTGGACGATTTTCCTGCTGGAGGAGAGAGCTTCGGTCGAAATAATCCAAACGTGACCCCAAGAGAAGGGGACTGGATCTGCTCTGAACCAACGTATGTGCTCAGTAGCTATCCTGCATTGTTACATAGGCTGTGCATTAGTTGTGGTAAATTTGTCGAATCGAGCGGTTGCCTCACAAGAGAACAGATTAGAACCATGTGCAGTGGCATGGGATTAGAAAATTGATTTGCCGAAGCTGTCTTGACTGTGGGCCACATGAGTGTGCGAACCATAGGCTCGTGAAGTACTTTCTTGGGGAATGTTACATGTTTTACCGTGCAGTTAAGATCGCGTCACTTGGTATCGTGTTAGTTCCTGTCATGTCTTACTTACCATGCGCTTCCCGTGTGCAGATGTGGGAATCTGAATTTTGCACGGCGGACACATTGCAATAACTGTAACAAACCTCGAAGAGATATGGTCATTGGCCTTGGTGTAGGGGGTCCTGGCGGTGGTGGGTTTAGAGGTCCACCTCCTCATGCCCCTTTCATGGGTGGTCCTCCACTGGGGCATGGAATTGAACGAGGTATGGGTGGGTTCGGTGGTCCTCCTGGTCCGTGGGGTGGTAGAGGAGGAGCTGGTGGGCCTCGCGATTTCGACCATGGATTACCTGGCCGTATTGGCGACCGGTTCGGGGATCATGGTCTTCCTACACGTCTTGCTGACAGGTTGGACTTCAGGCCAGGAAGGCACCCCCGGGATAGAGAGGATTTCAGGGAAAGGGAAGACTACAGAGATAGAGAGAGATTTGAAAGACCTTCGTTCGAATCTAGGGCTATGTATGGGAGTCCTGGTCCTCGAGATAGAGAACGGGAGGATCGGTACAGGGAGAGGAGAAGTTTAGATAGAGGAGATCCCAGGAGCGAGAGGCGGTTTAGTCCTCCTCCACGAGCTCGATGGGCGAGGGATGCGAGGGAGCGGAGTAGGTCGCCGGTGCGAAGTTTGTCCCGGGAGTATTACAACAGAAGAGATGACCGACGAGATGACAGGAGAGATCGCAGAGATGACATGTATTAGATAAGGTTTATTTTTGCTCCTTGTATATTCGTCTTGCTGGCCAGCAAGCGAGCTTCCATTCGTTATTGCTCTGGGCATGGTTACCAACGTCTACGTTTTTCCTATCTATTCGGAAGAACGGAGCTTTCCTCATCCGGCTAATTCTGCAACGTGCATCATCACCTTCTCGCTAGAAGGACAGCAGTAGCCTCGTGGGTGGTCCGCATTCATGAGGATGGGAAGCGGAAACGAGACGAGGCAGGCAGAATAGCTGTGTTCGTTATTCGTGGTCGTGCTTGGATATCCAGTGGACGTTTATAGTAAGTCTAAGATCCCTGGCCGCTGTCATTTTGTATGCTGTGGTTGATCTCCTCGATCTAAGTGAGCCGCGGGTGTCCCTGAGTAGAGGGATCATGTCTAAGACTGACTCGGGTTCAAGCTGCCGACGTCTGGTGGTGGTTGATGTAAAACCATTAGCAAGGAGTACTCTGACGATTTCACTGGACCAGGAAGACGGTGGAGAATATTCATTCCTTCCCTTGAGTGTCATCTTAGTCCATTTGACTTCGTATGCGTATAACCTCGTCTGTTACTGTATAATCTTATATGCCACACAAATTGTTGGGAAGCGTACGAAACGATGACTGAAACCTGTATTTACGGACAGCATGCCGCCTATCTTCATGAGTTAATCAATAGGTCCGGACACACAGCTGCGACTCTGGTGGTCTTTTTTTTTTTGGCTGCAACTCTGGTCGTTATGATTAGGATTTTGACGTCTAGTGATCGCTGCTGTTGACGGCAGACGCAGTCGCAAGTACATTGGATCATCTTCTCAGGGAACATGTCGCTTGGGATTCACATTCATTTTAAACTTTAAAGCCTCAAAACCTTCCGGCGGTACTTCCCCATCTTGTTTGTCGCGTATCTTTTGCACAGAGAATGAAGCATCTGAGTGTGTCCTTTTCACTGATGGGGTCAAGAAAGACAATATTTTCGACATCAAAGGTATTGATGTACATTGTCGAGAGCAAGAAAAGGTTTGAACGTCCCAACATATAATTTCTTTTTACCTATTGAGGAACCAAGTGATTTTTTTGGAAATACATTGTGAAGAAGACTCGCAGCTGATTTCGAATGGACAAAGAGCTGCAAATCTCTAGAATTCATTCCATCAGAAGTCCTGTAACATTGTATATGACTATCTGTACCATCGTAGCATGCGATTAATTATGGAGGTGTGAATCTGAATGAGCACCTATATGCAGGTGTTTGAATCAGAGCACCTGCTTATATCTATTCACTTCATGTGCGTGATGTAATCTATGTATATTTCACGTCATGTTCGCAAGAGATGTTCAATTAATGATAGATTAAAGCGAGTTTACCTACATAAGCCACCGTCTGAATGCGAGTTAAGCCCCTAGTATGAGTCTAAACGCATGTAAGAAAATATCCTCTTTTTCTTCTCAGTGTATTTTGAGTCTCAAAAAAAGAATCGTATTTTTCAAGAAATCTCAAAACTTTCATTTAAACATTTCTCTGTCAATATTTAGTAGTTTTCTTCAAGATGAATCATAACTTATAACTTGTAAAGCTGGTGAACCGCTTTAAGTTCATTCTTTATTTCCAAGTTAAGATGAAGACGTAGTAACCAAAACCATTCTCTGGATAACGGATAAATGTCTCACTTCACTAAAAGAGAACCAGCAACATAAAGTCTTGTGGGTCACCCTGAACACTTGTAGTCATCTCGGGGCTCGGGCTCGGGCAGTACCTTCCGCTATACTTTCCCATGCATGTTATACGCTCAGGTTGTTTCTGGTCCAATGGTTAGCAACACATACACATGCCTCTGATGTTCGACACATATCTCTGAGAGTCTTACGGTTTTATGGTTTTATGGTTTTGCAAGCAGTAAACATGCTGCCTTGGAGCTTCAATACTGTCTTTCGTGTACTGTTTGGGAATGAATTAAATTCGAAGTTTGACACATCGCAGTAGACCCCACCTTCGGACAGATATTCTGGAGAATAACAAAAATATCTTCATGACTCAATTCAACAAATAATAAGATCTCGATAATTTTAATAAAAAATATCTTAATAAATTTTCAGTGATCTCGATAATATAATCAGGAATTATAATCTTATATCATAATAGTTAGATATAACCTTTTTATGTATCATTATGTTTGATTATTTTTTGATCTAGATTGAATCATAATTGATGATGCATTAACAAGAATAACTAGTGAGTCTATTTTACTTCATTCTGTTGAGAAGTATCATGAATTTTTGTTGATTATTTATTTGTTAAGTATGGTTAAATGTTATATCTTGAAATAGATCTCGAAATAAATTACTCTAACATAGTTTATGAATATTTCTCATAAAATCATATATTTTTCTCCTTGGATACTTTTGAACTCATTTTTCATTATATATAGTTTATGCTGTATTTACAATTTTCATTATTACTATAATTTAAAATTCTTCATTGAGTAGATAACTTAAAATTCTTCATTTACTTTTCCGATGTCTGCTATCTGATATTGGTGTGGAGTGTACAGATCCTCTTGTTATATACAGACAACATTAGCAACATGAGTTAGCTGGTAATCTTATTTTCCATGCTAAGACAAAGCACATTGAGGTGCATTATCATATCATTAGAGAGAAGTTCCTTGCAAGAGAGATTGAACCACAGGAGATCAAGTTGCCGATATCTTCACTAAGACATTACCTAGAGATAAGTTTGATGCTTTCAGACATTGTCTAAGAATATAAGACGTAGAGTCGAGCTTGAAAAGGAGTGTTGATATAGTCTCAAGATCTAGTAGATTGAGGACTAACATTAGCCTGAGTGGTTAAGATAGTTACAGTTAGTTAGAGTGCTTACCCACCATTAAGGTTTTCTTTGTACTCACCTCCACTATATATACATGGAGAGACAAAGCCTCTCTCATCTCATTCCTATTTCACTTCCTTGTCTACTCGCTCTCTCATCTTGGAAGTGTCCTCGAAGTATCGATCTTTCTACAGTCTTGACTTAAGAACGACCCAAGGACTGAGACAAGACTAGAGAACGAGACGGCTGGTTTAGACCACCATTTCGGAGTCTGGATCCAGACAAACATCACAGAAGGTTGGGCCGACGTAGATGTGCTAGAGACACCGTTCAAGACTATGGACTTTATGGAAAGTCCACCCCAATTCATGTTGTGACTTGCTCATGTTTTGAGATCGATCTAATCGGTTTTAGGTCGAGACTTAGGAAATGTTGAGCTTGAGAGTTAGGGAGACGGTTCGACTCCGATCCGGACCAAACGAGATAAAGATAAATGGTGCGTGAATGCTAACACGTGACTGCGGTTTGCAGGTTAGCGTTGTGAGTTTCCTGACCTACTGAGCAAGAGCTTCCGCTGGTGCAACAAGACAATAGGTGCACGAAAATTACCTAGTTGTTTATTTCAAAACGGACTAACCTACAATATTTTGCAAAATATCGTAACGGAAAGATCTCAGACATATATATGTTCGTCGTTAGAAAATTTCGGAAAAAACTTTCTGCCATCTAATGATGAAGTTGTTGTATGTCTTTAGCTCTACTAATAGACATTAACGATGAACTTCAGATGAAGCTATTCTCATACTTAGTTCGATCTCTATTGTCAGAACTTCTAGATCTTTATTACGTAAACTGAAGGTCAAACACTCTCTCACCTCTTGATGCTTGTAAGAATTATGTGATATGTTTCAAGACTTGTAAGGTTTAGATGATCAATTACTTCTGTTACGCAAAAACATATCTATTTTATTTTGATACCATAACTTTGTTGTTCTGTAACCAACAATGTTTCATCCTCAACTTCTTAAATTGGATGTTAATTGTTTTATGTCATTGTTGATATGTAGAGATTTGGAGTCCAATTTATATCACTACGATTGCTATGATATCAATTTTTTTGTTATTGTAATAATTAAAAAGAGTTATTGCTAATAAAGATCCGCATAGAAGAGTAGCGTTCATGTCTAATCAACATGTTCATGCAAAAGATCATATCCTCTAATACCTCCATAAAATGATTTTCACGTGTGATTTAATATACATAAATCATCGATTCTTGCGCATGTGAGGTCCACTCTTGCTCATATGTGATACTTGTGTTGCAATGTCCACTGTTGCTCATATGTTCCACTCTTGCTTATCGTAGAATCACCTTAAATATTAACTCTTCAACTCCTAAAGTCCCAAGAGTCTCTCTCTTCAGTACAAAAGGAAAAGAAGAATCCTTAAGATAGCAGCGGTTCTCTTCTATAACAAATAGCTATGTTTGCAATGGGATTGCGAGGCTATGTGAAAGAGATTTATCTAATTCTTTTTCTCTTCTCAGTTTTCACAACTACTCCAACTATCTTGTAACGACATGTTTTACACATAAGAACTGTCTTTATTAATGAGATGTTAGTTATAACTAAGTTGAAGAATATGTGTTTGCTATCTAAGTAGTTTAAAGAAATATCGTTAGTCATAATTAGTTAAATTTAGTTATGTATTTTTGGACTTATGTACTTAGTTGTTATATTTGAACAAAATATAGATATTTTCTAATAATGAATATTAACAACTTGTTATTAAAAAAATTAAAAGTGAAAATTATTTCTTAATTTTTTGACTTGATATTAGTTGTAAGATTTAAATTATCAACTTTATGAGCACTAAAAACAAAAACATTTCACATGTCATCTTCTTAGTGTGGTGTAGAGATTCATTTAAAATATTCTAAAATATTTTTGGAAATTATACACTTTGAAAAAATAAACTAATGTGAAAAAAAGAAATGCACGTGATTGTCTTTTATATTTTAGATAATATTTTAATAAAAACTAGTATACATCAATTATAATTAAATTACCAAAAACATTAAACATTAAATATAAATAAATAACATATAAAATGTATTGATCTTTGTTTTCATATTGCAGTAATGAAATTAGAAATATAAAAGATATGAGATTTTTGAATGTGAAAACATGAATATAAATATTCTTTTATAATTTCTTGTTTGATCATACTCATTCTCTGAAGTTACGAGTCATATATGAAATGTTGCTTAGTCACCTCAAAGAGATAGAAACAATGATGTGGAAAATTAATTTTAGATGGCTGTCCGGTTGACTTGTCTCTATGTATGCTTTCTCTCTTATCACTAAACAAAGTTAACGTTATGTCTAGCAACTCTAGGTAAGGGATCTGATCAAATAAGGAATTATAAAAGAGGCCTGATCAAGTCTGGAATTCTTTCTAGGGGCCTGATCAAGTAAACTGCTGCTAGATGGTGTTACCATCTCAAACAAAAAGATTATAACAGTACAAGTGCAGCACCGCCGATACTATACTGTTCTCCGTCTTTGGTGAACCCTCTTGGCTTCGAGTGGATTCGTCTGCTGTTTTATCCCTCGAGCAAACCATCGTCGGAAATGTGTGCGGACATTCTCGTGAAGCCCAACTTCGGTATCTCAGTCCCCCGTCAGACAGCAGTTGAAGGGAGTTCGGTACAGAGCTATCTCCTGGAAGAAGGACCCTGTCTAAGCGATGCGTCTCATGAAGTACATCAGTGTTGACCTCAGCGTTCAGATAGACTGATACAGCTCTCGTCCTCACTGTCTCCATCGTCCAGATTGTTGTGAGGTTTACATGGTTGTTCGAGAGTCGGATCAATTTTAAACATCATAAAAATTGTATTTTAACCTGATTCGAGGTTTTGTTCACAATAGTACAGGTACAGTGCGTACAATTCACGAGCATGGACAAAGTTCACACAAAGCAACCTGGATAACCAATCCTGCTCCACCTCTTTGGAGTTGCTCCCTGACATGTCGAATTAATGTAAGAATCTTCTTCACTTTTGAGGCTAGTGAGGCTACTCTAACAAATCGGTCAATCTCAATCTGTGAGGAGAGTCCGACGGACAACGTGCTGTATCCTTTGACCTCCAGCTTCTCAAACACCTTTGAAAACCTTAAGAAGTCATTAGCGTCAGCATGCTTGAGGACCTGAATGCACGCATTCAAAGCCAGAATTGCATACCAATCCCATCTCGATCCAGTACCTTCCCATATCATGTAGGTAGAGCGGAATACATCATCCCCAGCAGAAAACAACCATGACTTAGACCCGTAGACGCTTTACACTATCCATACTCAATAACACTCATCCACTCTCGGTTCCCTTCAAACTGGCATAAAGACAGTCCCGGATTCACGCCGCTGAAGACACAGCAGAAAATCTGGAGGGTTCGACTTGCCTAACAGATAATACCTCAACGATGACAAAGCAAGAGCTAGCGACTTGTCGCTCAATCATTCCAAATAATCGTGGCAATGCAAAGCCCAGAACTAACGTGTTAATGCTGAACTGACTTAATTGTAATGGCATGTACGCAACCGATGACACTTGAAACTGTGAGATAATCACCTGCTTTGAGTTCCTGTCAGCATTTTTTTCCCTCTTGAATAAATGGTATAAATACTCGAGGCGTCTGCCCAGACACACCTCGGCAGGCCACTACATTACTGAGATAAGTAGCGTCATAACATCTCCATAGCCAACTCCATAACAAGATAGTGGAGTTGATTTGAGCCGCAAGCCTAATGCGAACCGGTATCTTGACAGAGACTAAAGGCAGCTAAAGTAGCATCAGGACAGTGATTCATGATCCCTGAATCCAACTGGACCCTGTTGACCAGCCTCGATGTCTGTGTCCCAGAATCTATGCTGTCGGGATGCACAAGCACTTTTGGTCGTCTGGAACGACATGAGCCAAACGTTCAACGTAGATTCGGACATGAAAAGAGAAGTTGGTATGAACATAGTCGTCTCGTGAGTCTTAACCAGGGAATTTCGCAGGTAGCCTTGCCTCCGTACTCTTTACCACAGAGCTCAGGCTCCAAACAGCCAACCAGTCCTTTGCCATTGTGTTGGGAACACTTTCATTTAACGAATGACTTGCGGTTTTGGTCACAATTTACAATGTCTGACTAGCGCTTATCGAAACTCAACTTCCCTAGAGGTTTCATTTGCATGTGATCACTGTCAAGATCGATGGAGACGGGATCATAGCCACCCCTTCTGTACCCTTGTAGCCTAGCCACCAAGCCCAGAGCCAACACACCGAACAGCACAACGAGCGTTACATGACAGTTGAAGGCGAAAGCCATAAGACCTCTGGCCCGTAGCTTTGCCTCCTCCAAGTCACACTGAGTGGATCCATTGACTCCACCAGGTAGATCCAGTAGGCGATGGCAGCCCTCCGGAATGAAGTCTTCAACGTACAGAGAAAAACCGATTTGGAACAACCAAGTTCCTTGTAGGAGTAGCGACATACAAAACATGAAATCCACGAAGAAAGCTCTTGGCTGCCAAGCCAACAAGAACGCACAGACACCGCTCATACCAATGATGAAAGACAAAAGCACGTAGCACTTCCCTTCTAGCCCGGCATTTTGTGCAGCCTCCTGCCCAATGACCGTCAACTCCACCAGGAACGCCAGTCCAATGAGCACGAACGGCAGTTCATAGGGCAGCGGTAATGCTGATGACGACTCGCTGATCAGAACCAGTGCAGCGAAGAGCCAGAACATAAGGAGGACTACGGAATGCTGGAAGCTAGCAATTCGGTACACAGGGATTATTCCCTCCTCAAACGGCGTAAAGCTCGTGGAGATTCCGAGCTCATAGAAGATAGCAATAGGAATGGTGACCAACAGGACGTAGAGCTCCAGACTTCTCAGCTTTCCAGAAACGAACGGCACTGGTTGCCATGCTCTAGCACAGTACTCGCGAGGATATCTGAGGTAACTGACGGATGCGGAGAAGAGATGCCATAATCCAAATGTGAAGAAGAAAAAGGCGGGAATGAGATGCCCTGTTAACGTTCCCATGTCCGTGAATTCAAATCTCAGCGATCTTCTTCCCCAACCGAACAGAGGAAGTATTTGACAAACTCGGTGATCGAGTTGACCTACTTCAAGCTTCACTGTTGCTCTCACTGACTCGATGGCAAACTCGACCGATCGAAGGCCATCCCTAGCCTTATCCGACCCAACCAGGAGATTTACCTCCTGTGCTTTCGAAGTCCAAATTACGGCTTGTCACACCGCTCGGCTCGCAGCAGATGTACGAATACAGCAACTTAAATCGCCGCCTCCTCCTCTGTCAAATATCCACCACTATGATCCGCCCGCAACGTATCATCCAAACCTAAATGCAATGGCTTCCTCAACTGACATGAAAGCGGACACGAATCTGGATCTATAGATCCGCGAGCTCCAGTGAGTCCAATGAAACTCTTTTTAGCTCCCTAACTCCTGCTCTTTGCCTTCCTTGGCAACATAAGTTCCGGACGACGAAGTGATCTTGCTCCTATTGGTGAGCTTCAGGACCGCCACGCTACACCTAGAAGACCTCCATCAACTTTCCCTCTCTTACCACAGTTTCATGATCAAGCAAGCGCATCCCTTCACAAACTCTCTCCGAAACCTGCTCCTAGATACCACACTAATAGCAGGTTTCCGAAGGGCACAAGGCTGTCTCGCTCTTCTCACAAACGGGAACCGGTCAACAAACGTATTCCACTCCGTTTGCTTATGCAGATCCAGGCGTGCATTAGGCCTAGGAAGGAGGAGGGCAGACGGGCGCCAAGAAGGAATGAGAGGGAGAACAGAACAGAGAAGGGCAGCACATGCACTGGAGGCAGAGTACCAATTTCCTTCATAAATGTACGACTCTACACTCGCGGATAGTTCGTCTACTGCCTTTCGCCGGCGCTGATAGCCTCTGACGTTTCTTACCACTCATCCTCATTTTACCATTACCATTACTGTATCCACCGTCCACGTCTTTTATTACCCCACCTGATTCGGCTACCGCGTACTATTCTCAGCTTACGTTCCACGCCTCAGGTCATGGCACGTGTCTCCTGCGGCTGCAGCCACAAGGCGGACGTGGAGTTTTACGGGGCTCTGTCAACGCAGTGTTCTCGTAACACCTGATCTTGTCTGTACAAGAACCTGGATCTGCTGGACAGAGCGAATTCCTCTTCATTTGGGGCTGTGAACCTGTGGTTACAAGAGGTCTGGCCGGGCAAAGAGACGGTGAGAGTGACCACACCTTACCACGTTCGTGCCCATGTCTAGTAGGCACGCGTTGGTTCTGACAAGGGCCGGACTGGCGGGTAAATTATGCTGATAGGGTGTTTCTGGGTTCTGTGGCTCAACTGATAAGGTAGGTCGGGCTTCGCAGCTGATGATGAACGTTCTCGTTGGTACATGTTGGGCTGCTGCGCTCGATTCTGCGTGCTTAGAATCGTACCCTTTTCCCGCATCTAGATGAAATCTAGTGGACTTTTGTATGGCAATGTGCCATGGCTCTGTGTGCTACGCTTTTCAGGGCATTCAGATATTTCCACTTCTTCCGCCCGGATCTCTGTGTTGAGTGTAAGGAGTTCGGTATGGTCGTCTATCAAGGCACGGTGAGACGTGTTTGGTCTTCTGCAGGTTCACCTTCCGCCCGGATCGCTGTGTTGAGCTTAAGGAGTTCGGTATGGTCGTCTATCAAGGCACGGTGAGACGTGTTTGGTCTTCTGCAGGTTCACCTTCTTTTAATCCCCGAGGTCCGGGCATTTTGTGGTTTGAACGGAGCTCCAGTTTCCCTTGTAAATACACTGTGATCCATCACCAATTCAATCATTCCATGCTTGATGGTCTTCGTTGGGTTATCCATCAGCAGGTCCTTATGGTTGGCGCTAAAAGAAGGATACATTTAGGGAGTTCTGGGGAAGCCCCTGGTAGGTCACGGTCCAGGTTTTGGTCTGGAGCACTTCGACCATCGTCCTTAGATCTCGTGGTTGGCTGTTCCCTTATAAAAAATTGCGGGCTGTCAACTTCATCCCCGGGAACTTCGAGAAGACAAGACGCAGCTGTAAATGGTGGACACATGGACACTTTTGGAGGAATTGTACGATCAGAAGACTTGATTGCCTCTCCTAAGACTGTTCCCTGGGACCGTATTCTGGGGGGACTCACGACTGCGGATGCTACTTTTCGAGCTCGGGATGGCCAGAAGTGTAGAGACCCGATCGTAATATTAGATGCTGTCAGTCGCGCGACTCCACAACAAAAGTTGAGGACTCAAGCTTGTTGTGGCGGGGCCAAGGTGGGCATTAGATTAACACCCTCGTACGTCATTCAGTTGCTGCAACGTCAAAAGGATACGGAATTGGCTTTCATGTTTTTCAAATGGGCTGGACTACAAAGTGGCTACAAGCACACTTCTGGCACGTATTGCACACTCATCAAAGCTTTGGGCCGTTCAAGAATGTTCAGCGCTTTAAAGCAGGTGAAAAATGAAATAGACGCTAAGGGTCTGGGGTTTTCCACCTTTTTACTTAGTAAAGTGGCAACTGCTTTTAGCCAAGGTGGAAATGTTGCAGAAACTATTGTCTGCTTGGAGAAGATGGAGCATCTTGGATGTCGGCCTAGCTTACGGCTATATAACACCCTAGTGTACATGCTCGTTAAAGCAGGCTTTCCTGATCGAGGTCACCTTCTGCACCGGAGAATGATAGATGCTGGTTGTCGTCCAGATCCGTGCTCCTTCAATAATATTTTATCTGGCTACGGCAGTAGTAGCGATATCGTAAAGATGCGCAGAGTCCTTGAAGAGATGAAGCATCAGTCTTGCAAACCGACCAAAGTGACTGTAGCTATACTTCTGAGTGTCCTCTGTAAAGCGGAGAAGGTGGATGAAGCGTGGAACCTGTTTGCGGCGAACAAGGAATTGGCAAATGTGGTCGTCCATAACATTATGCTTCACGGTCTTTGCAAGGTAGGCCGCATTGAGGAAGCTCTAGAGCTCTTCGAACAGATGAAGGAGAAGAAGCTGCGTCTGGAAACTGCGACTTTCAATATTCTGATACACGGTCTGGGTCTTGCTAACAGGACCAATGATGCCATTGAGCTCTTCCAGAGCATGGTCGGTGGCAGAGTGGCGCCAGATGTACGCACATATAACGTGATACTGACAAGTTTGGTGAAAGATAACCAGTTGCACGAAGCTTGGAGAATTTTTCAAGATATGACAACAAAAGGCTTGACACCCGATGTTTTCACTTATGGCACGTTGATTCGTGGATTTTGTAAGAAAGGGAACCTTGATTCAGCTTGTCAGCTGTTCATTTCAATGCAGGCGTGTTGCCTGGAATCTGATATAGCAGCCTATACTAATGTTCAGTATGAGGCAAGGGAAGCAGAGGATGGAGTCTGGACTTCGACAGGAAGAAGACCAACTTTGTTGAGGGTTTATAAGGTTGTGTGCACTTCTTTGTGCACTCATCTCTTCAAAGCAGGGCGGGTTGACGAAGCTCACGGGCTCTTTCAAGGGACTGCGAACGCGGATTATGATCTATACTTGTTCGCGTACAATTCTGCAATCCACACGCTCGCAAATGCAGGCGACACCGATAAGGCATGGAAACTGTTCCAAAGCATGTCAGTACATGAGTGTAAACCGGATATAGTCACGTACAACACTCTCATATCATGTTTTGGAAAGTCAGAACAGTTCGACAGAGCCTATGACTTGTTCTTAGATATGCAAGTGTTGGGTTTCAAACCTGACGTAGTAACCTGCACCACTCTGGTTGATGCGATGTGCAAGTCAGGTAGAGCACAAAAGGCTCTTGATCTGTTTGAAAAGATGCAAGTTCAGGGTATATCTCCTAATGTTTTTACCTATCATTCACTATTTGATGGACTTTGCAAGGAAGGGAACCTCAGCAGGGCGTACATGCTGTATGAAGAAATGATGGTCAAGCAGTGCTTACCCAATGAAGTCATGTATCGTACTTTAATTCGAAGTTTCAGTAGTGCTAGCCACCTCGTTAACCACGCGTACCGTTTGTATATAGAAATGTCAGAGAAGGGGTACTCGCCTGATCCTCTTACATCACGCAAGCTCATAAGATCTCTCCGAAAGGCAGGGAAGACAGCTGAAGCACTGCATGTTTCTAGATGGTCAAGTACGGGAAACATCGAGCGTTGAGTAAAGCAAGCGTTCCTCTTTTGAGCGGAGCAGTTCCGGGTGCATCTGCTTCTGTGGGAGAAATACGAAGATTTAGCAGTGGTCAAGACTTAGTGATATCACCAGTCATACACACTATCATAACCTTACCCTAGTCATGTGCGATTCTAGCTGGAGAGGAAAAGACCAAGATATCTCCTTTATGAGCTCATCCCTGAGACCTGGAACATGGTTGATTTGGTTGGTCTGTGTGGGCCTTAAGATTACTGCAACTGATGTTCTCGGAATTGGCTCTGAGCTCTCCAGCTTCTTCTTGGAAGATAAGTGTCGATCGGTAAGAAGATCATAATTTATTTTTATCATATGTAGTGAATGTGATAAACAGATGATGGCTTCCGTGTATTATGAGTATGTGGAAGCCATCATCTGTCCATTATGCAGTCGTTTCAAAACTAGGATTTGGAGCAAGTACGTTGCACTCCTTTAAACGTGATAGTCTTTGCTAAGTTCAAGTCGCGTCTGCATCTCGTCCGTAACCCTTGGAGCAAACTCTGACTTGGTAATGCTCGTTTTCGGCGTATGCTGTCATTCCACCTTGTGCCCCGAGCAGTTGTCTAGCTGGTGGATTGAGCAGAAAGTTTGCTTGAGATCTCCAAGTTCGAACGAACGCAATAAAGGTAGGCGCTTTACGAGGGCTCTAATTTGAAGTTTTCGTTGTTGTTCAGAGTACTTGTGATACTTGAGTTTCTGGGTTTGATTCGACGTTTCTGTAGAATCTCAGCGTATGCAAGATCAGGTTTACTTTTAGTACGCAAATGACGAAGTACTCGTATGGTTTAAATTTAAATGCCTAAAGTGTTCTTCAGCTGTTCTATTTTCTGGTTGTCCTGTCTTTTTCTAACTTTTTCTGAAGTTGCTTCACTTGTAGCTGTATTGGTCGAAGTAATGATACCTAAGTACACACGAACTGTGTTCTTCATTGTTGAGCTGCTTACATCATTGGCTTGAATGTATCTGGACCAAACAGGAATAGCTGTATGAGGAGGCGTCAACGCTTAGTGCAGCTGTAACCAGATCCCCAGGACAGGAATATTTGAAGGCTTGGATCTGAAGTTGTAAAATTTGACATTTTCATGCACATAGCAGTAGAAGAAACACAGAACTATGCTCAAACTCCAAAGCTTCCTTACGTTCGTTCTTGTTCAGTCCGAAATAGTGGGAAAACGTCTGTCCTACTCAAGCAAGAGTGACATATTTCGATGTTAAATTGCTCTGAATGTTTCCTCTGGTTGCGCATCTCGGATGGATGTTTACCGTGGTTACTGTCTGCTCTGTGAACAGATGCACATCCTCTTAATTTTCGGTCCTTAATACTGAATTATTTGCTAATGGTACACCTTAGATAGATTATACACTCTGCATACGCGTAGATTGGTCGCATTGCATTTTGTAATTGTCGTCCATATTGCACTTCCATACATGGGAGTACCATCTTCGGAATGTTCTCTGTCACACACTGCATATAATGTCACGAACCCACAAAGACTGGGAGTTTCTCTTCAGATGTTTGGGAACTGGACAGAAACTTTTGGACGCTCCTCAGTTTTCATCAAATCCCAGCGCGGTATAAAAGTAGAGAAAGGAAGATTCCTTTTTCCCAGTGTACTTATGTTAGAGGAATATTCTCCCCTGTTCCAAGAAACCAGAAAAACTTAGTCTTTACATTTCTCGAACAATAATAATCCGTTTGTTCAGAAATGAATCACAAAAGGTAAAGTTCGTCCACATCTTGATTGAGTCTTACTTTACTGATTCATTCTTGCATGAACGTTCTATCATAAAAAGTAGTTCGTGCTTGGTTAGAGTTCGTTGACCTCCGAAAGTTTAGAACTTGCACAAAGAGTGCTCTGGGTTACCTGGAGTACTTGTAGGAATACTGTGGGGTTTAACAATGGAGAAGTGGTCAGTTTCCATCAATCACTTTTCCTGCTCATCTGTTGCGTAACCCCTCTGCTGGGTACTGCTGAAGTCAGAAAGAAACCAAGTGGAGGTGTATGAAGCAGATGTGTGTTTTACCTCCAAGCTCTGCGTGTAAGTTGTGGTGGTTAAATTTTTTGAGTGTATAACTAATCACCTACCGTTGTGTCAGTGACTTTTGTGATGACAACTGGTCGAAGAAATATACTGCTGTAACAACCACCTGCCGGGGTCCATTTTATCCTCTGGTTGCTTACTACGTTGCTCGTTGCTTCAACAGAAGCACACTATGTCTTCGTCATCCTCTGCTTCTTCTGATCTCCTACATAACTCACTTCTCCTACATAATTCGCTCTTTCTGCACGTCAGACATTTTGTTGCATGCACAATCACCAAACGCTTACATATGCTCTCACTCTATGCCTTACCGTAATTACACTCATCATACAGTGCATATTGTACATGTCGGCTACATGCCTATATTGCACTCTATCCCGGGGACACCCTCTCTGGAAATGTGCTTCCCAATACACATTCCCATGGGTAACAAACATTTGCTAAACTCCAGACTTGAAGTTAGAGCAGATTATCCCCTTATTTGCTACTTATTATATACTTCTGTTTGTTCTTACTGCCTACGTAATTGCTTGCGAGTGTTCTTGATTCCATCTGCTATTCTCGTCTACTAACATATATAACCAACCAGTTTGTACCTTATTCGAGGGATCAAATTGTGTGAGACGTTTCCCAGGAACTATTCGGCAACGTGAGAACTGACTCGAATAACGAATAGGTTCATGGAGCTCTCAAAGATGTTAAGTATTTGTTGCCTTGATCATGGATGTAATCCAAATGGACAGGAAATGTGTTCTAACCATTTCAAATTTTGGTGATAAAATAGTCCCGTGCATACTGACTTCTCCATATGAAGAATTAGAGGTGGCTAAGCTCTGTGTGTTATTTGCGGTATTTAGTTCTATATATATGTATATCAGCCTAGAAGTTCATTTCAGTTTGTCCGGTGCGAAATGTGAAAATAAAGTTTTCGAACCTTTGCTTATTTGAAGAAAAATATCAGTTCTATATGGTGTCTGTGCTTTCTTCGTCGTCTCGAAAGCTAGTCCCCACAAACAGTTTCGGTGATGCTTGTATTTCTGCTACACCCAAACTCGTATGCACGAGTTGGGGTGTAAGTTTTAGTTCGAAGTCGTTGTCGATTAAAGAATAATTGTCTTACGACCTCGCGTACAAAGTATTTTATATAGCTAGGCTATTTCTCCCACGTGGCTGTCTTGTAAATCGCAACAAATTTCTTGTTCTCTGCGTGCTGAATTTACCGTTCTCTGTGTGCTTTATTTATTTATTATTAGGTAATAGACTAACATAATGATTATTAATTCGTTCATACAATAAACCATAGCATTTGTAGCCTCGGACATTCTTCTATACGTGTTTGATTTATGAATTATATATGTCTATTCAGTCAACCTCTGAAATGAATAATTCCGGGTGACCAGTAATTACTCCAGTCAAGTTTAATAAAGACGGTTAAAATGCATAGGTGAATAAATTTAGATAAGTAATGTATATGAGTTCCAGGTGACCAAGTTATTCAAGTAAAGTTCAACAAAGAGGCTTGAGAATGAGTAGTATGTGAGTAAATTTAGAACCTATACTATGTGAGTTAAATTTTAGGTACGATTTTGGTCATGTATCACGATAAAATTATACATCTTCCATTAATACGTATGCATAGTTATTGTACATAATTAAATATATAACATATTTCTCCTTAGGTTAGTCTATCAATGTGGAGCCAATAAGAATAAATTATTATTTATTCTATATGTTTTTGAAGTAAGTGAAATGAACTTGTGTTGTAGTGTCATTTTGGATATATATTACAGCACCATATCAGGAGTTCTTTGCATTATCACCTTTTCCAAGTTCAGAAGAGGATAATATGCAAAGAGCTTTAACTTATGTACTAAATTTTCCACTTGGAAGAGTTGTACTATAAATTAAAGTTTCTAAATTAAAATATTTTTATTCGAAGTCACAAATCTGTATACCATAGAAACGTTCGCGTGAGTCACTTATGGTTTTTGTATAAACGAAGTGAGCATGTGTAATCAAGTTATCAAGTGAGTTTTAAATTTAATGAAGCTAATTTAGAGAACCTTGACACAAGTCACAATTATTTTGGTTGCATGTTTAAACGTTTGTCTTTTTTTTTCATTTTCCTATAAGTGTAATTTGGATGTATATTCATCTTTTTCATGTTCTGAAGAGGAGATAATGCAAAGAGGTTTAGGTTATCACCTAACCCTTCCGGCGGAGGGTTTAAGTGATAATTAAATATTAATCAAAATATATTTTCTTGAGAGAATAGCAAGTCGCTCTTATGACTTTTGGAGCGTTCTTGCACTTACATGACTTATAGGTTTTGTCTGAAACTTCTGAAATGCACTTTACATCTACAGAATAACAATTATATCAAAAAATTATTTTATTTTATATTTATTATTTATTGTTTGTAGAATTTTTGTAAACCACTTCTATCCGAGATCGACAATAATCTAGACTTCTCGACAAACAATCTCTGGTCTCCATTGTAAAATAATAATATTACCTACACTGTATAGTCCGATTGGAGTGTTAGATTTTGTTCCTTTTCCTTCGTTTATTTTTATGCATATTAGGTACACACCTACTCATTACCTATGACTGTATCCATTAGTTCAGTGACCTTTGAGCAGCAAACTGATTCATTGTTTTCCAAGTCATGTACATGTGCTTGTTGCCATGGATACTGAGAGGAGCATTCTCCTTCTTTCTTTTCTGGTTTGTTCTTAGTCTTACCACATCAGTCGCTTTATATTGCTCTCTAGTATTCTAGACCTCGGTTTTCTCTTATGCATTACTCTTTGTAAATGTCATAAAGGATTATAGGAATATAAAGTATCTCTTTCTTTGTCTTCTTGAGTGGCTTTATGTAGAATAGAACATTCTTTGCATTGGATTATCAGGCAAGACATTTGATAAATCATGATTTAGATAATTCATAATTTTAATATGTTAATAAATAAACCATAATGTTTAAAATTAATATAAATTTTATATTTCTTTTATCCTTTATACTAGGAAAGCTACTATTATAACTGTAGCTTCTCATTCCTAAACATTACACTTTTTAGGACTAAGACAACACTCACTCTCGACTTATGCTATAAATTTATGTTATCCCTCCAAACACAACTTACACTTCCATCGTACTTTGCTCTCCAAAGAGCCACTTGACTCAAAGAACGTCTAATTTAACTCTTTATTCCCAATACTTGTTGGAGCTCTTAGCATACAAAAATCTGATATTGACGTCATACTAAATATTCAAATCGTATAAATATTTTTGATAACCGTATCGTCGATTATTAAGAATAAAAAGTTAATGATTGATTGCAATAAAATAAAATTTTCTATTCAAATCTGAGAATATCTGAGATTGAAACACCTTTGAATACTGTTCACATCCAGTCACATTTGGACACCAATTAGATTTCAGACGTTTGAGCAAGACACACCTTTGGATTCTTCATTCAATTCCAGATTTTCTGTTACACTGAAAATCTATATTATTAGTGTAACAGAAATCTATATTATTAGGGTGAAAACTGAAAAAGATATGGTATTAAAACTGAGTGGATTATGTTCGGATGTAAAAGAGTCAAGAATGATAAGAACTTTTGTAATTTAAAAATATATAATTACACTAGAATTTCAAATAAGGCAATGGATTGTGTTTCTTCTACCCGCGGGTTTGATTAGCGTCCAGTAAGAATTTGATTTTCTTTTCCTAAAAATATACTCGATGTACACACTATGCTATCTCTAACTCTAGTCACAAATATTTGTTTAACAAGATTTTTTGTCTACTTACTTCGTTATTCTTTGAACTCCATATTTGCTTGTTCAGCAAGCGCGTGTTGAGAGTTATTGCATACGTTGCTATCCTCATGTATCAAAATATATTAGGTTACATAATATAAATAATTACTTCGCGTTCTTATGCCACTATTCATCTTCATCTTCATTTTCTTTTAAACTTTCAAGGTCGTCTGTAATTTCATACGTTTGCTCGACACTTGACTTGGAGAGTTTGACGTTGTAGCTCGCTCTGTTCATGATAGTGTCCATCCTTGCAGTGTCTGTAGTATTTTGCCAACAGTTTCTAGGTCAACCTCGTCGAGGAGATAAATGAGAATCTTATGTGTCGGAGTTATTGCATTGGTTGCTCTTGTGTTCCTCATTTATTTCATATCGTTTGTAGTTTATGCGACATCTATCAGATTCGTCCGTTTCAAAACACGAGAAAAGTGAGAAGTCCTATACCATGTGCATATGTTCTGCCCACATGGGTACTTCTACTTTTTTTATGTGTGCGCTCTTCTCTTTCCTGTTTGTGTGTGTAGCGAAATGTTCAAATGTACAGTATGATGTCTTAAAATGTTTTGATGTTTTGCGTGTAAACCACATACTCTTGCAAAGTGACGAATTGCATATGCCATTGTTAGAACAAATAAATAAAGAACTCGATCGATCGACACAAATATCACTACCGTGGTGCAGTAAAAGAATATGAGGATTTGCTTCTTGGAGACGAGTACTGATGGTGGAGTGTGAGAGGTGTCAGGAGGATATCTTGAGTGGAGGGGGTGATAAGAAACAACATCCCTCGATGGATTTGTTCTTTTACAGTTGCAACTTTGGTGTAGTACCGAAAGAAATATGCCAAGGGAGAGAGTTACTATTTGAAACAATGAATGACATCAGGTGTAATGCTTACTCGTTGGTCAAGTTTTCTGCTAGTGAAGAAGAAAATTGCTGCGTATCAAGCGCATGCTTTTTTGTTCAAATATCACGATCGTATGCAACTACGTCATTTTAGAAATTGCAATAAAAGCGCAGTGGTCGAATCTTGATGTTGAATGTGTATAGTTTCAAGAGTACAGAAGAGAAGTTCAATGGAAGACTTGTAGATTGTTGTCAATCTGCACATAGATCAATACATATAGTATATTTGTCGATGTATACAATGCATGTGTTGTTCATCAAATAAAGTTCATACTCTGTTGTTCTATTTGAACTTATGATTCATTAAAAGTAATTAGTCTCTCGGTCAAGCACGTAGTAGATGCAAACCACCTCAACGAGCTCACAAGTGTTTGAGGTTGTGTTTGGATAAATTTATTCACGTCAGTGGACTCCATGAATACTTGCATTTTATTCATTTTACCACTTGTAATTTTATCTCAGCTAGAAACACTTTAGCAGCAGATCTTTAGACTCGTTGCTTGATCATGGAACATCGAGCTCTATATCACTTCGTTTGGAGAAAACATTAGAACATGTTTCAAAGCACTGCTCCAATCTAAATCTTTGCTTCTCCTCGATGAGCAAGGTCTAAACTACCTAGTAACTAGTATCCTCATTAGAAGTGCACGTGTCTCCAACAACATGGCTTGGAACGTGTTTACAATTGATTGAGATTGAGCTCTTACTGAAGCATTACACATGTTGTTTATGGTTTAGTGCACATGGAGGCTCAAGCTTTTTCTTGCACACATTTCTTGCAAAAGAGACGAAAATAAAACTTCGTCCCAAAATGAGAATGAGAGTCCGCATTATGTATGACTCTTTAGTATCTCTCCATCACCATCTTGTTTGATCTTCTTACTACAAGAGGCTCACATAGACTAGTCAAACTGATCGAGTTGACATTTCACCATGTCTTCAACTCGATGTGCGCAAGCTTACAGTCTAGTAGACAGGCTCAAGTTGATTATTTTTCCCCACGAGCATAAGCTATATCTAATCTCTGCACATTGAACCGTGTCCTCATACTTATGGACATTTCAGAGTAGATTGAACTCTTGTTCCTAAGTTCCATGAGAGCGTGTCTGGTCACATGGTCTAGCAAAGGTTACCAAAGCCTTGTCGGATCAAAATGATTCCCTTCCTCCTTCTACTTGGGACACTAATATGCAAGGTTTGGAAAACTGAAACACGAGCCTAAGATTTCCGACAGCAGCCAAAAGTCTATGAGCCACAAGAAACCGAACCAAGAGTTGTGTCTACACTACAGCCTTGAATCAATGTACATGTAGGATGACTGTTTTGTATAAAGGAGGAAGAGCACTTGAATAACATGCTTTCACTTATTTTACTTTATCGCTGGAATGAGCAACCCCGCTATTGTTCTTTCTATCTAAGGTCTAATGACCAGTGGAAACTACTTTATAAAGCAAATGAAATGTATGCAGAATAAACAAAAGATGTAACTCTCTAGTTCCTACTTTCAAAAGTTTGTTCGCTTACTAGTGCTCAATAAGTACCGGCTCGATGATCAACAACTGTATCATTAGATTTACGCTGTCTAGCTTTTTTCACTCCGCATCATATGTTCTCATTCCAGTCAAGTGCGATGGCAACCAAACGAGCATAGTGTGACTTTTCATAATGAATTATCTTTTGACATACTTATTAATCACCGAGTGAAGCGTCTCTGACATAGAATTCTCTCTTGCACCTTTATAAAACTTCATCTTTGCAGACATGATGTATTCATCAAGAAGTTACGTACAACATGGTGGGTCTCACTATCTATAATAGCGAGTATCGAAATACATTACATGTCAGCCACCAAATGATACAAAGACCGTAAGACCAAATGCAATGATAAACATCCTTAACCATTGCTCATAATACTTGCATATATCACCAGGCTCATAATATCTCTTCTGTTCAACATCCCAACTATCCTCCATACGTTTTCGATTCCATGGTAACATCTTGCACATAGAATGATTGCGTGCCAAATGATCAACTGCTTTCAATATGTCGACGGTAGCAGCCAGGGTCTAGTATCTTTTCTGCACACAAAACTGAAAATAATATCAATAGATGAGGTAATTCTAGCGATATTTTATTACCATGGTCATCACTTGAAAGACATGTTACCTTTTTAGCTGCCGCTTTGCTACAAATATATATATATATATATAAGATTTGAGCTTGTGAGCCAAATCATGTGCTTGCAGCTCAGATAGCACAAATGACGAGTTTGTTGTGTCACTTCTGAGGAGTTACTCAACAATAACTAAGCACCACTCATATACATAGCTCAACTTTTGATCCATAGATGGATTGTACTCTAGTGCGAAACTAGTCCTTCAACTCACGCATGTTGAACAATGCTATATCATTCACATTCTTTGCATAGTCTATGCTGGTTTCAGTTGCAACATTCCAACGATCATGCATATTCTTTTAGAACTTACTCATGATACACTGACAATTGTGGCATAGATCTTTTTGTGACATTATGTCATATTTTGCCAATACCGCATCAACTGCAACATTGTCATCGTGGATCAGCTCAACAATCTGAACACATGTTCCCAACAGACCCTCAATGTCTCACATTTTGCAGTAGTCTTGATGTGTAAAGAGTTGGCCACTTCAACATATGTTAGAGTTATCATCTTCACAACTCTGTCATCTTGGATGTTTATGAAGAGAACAGTACTATGATCGCAAGTTGTCAAACCTACAATCCACATACGTACATAAGTACTAGTTGTTTTAGAACAACCAAAGTTCACGCAATTCTCGATAGTAGATTATGAAATACTAAACTGAAACCAAGTAATAACTACGTATGAAGTAGTTATGTAAGAAATTCACCGAGAGATATGAAGCTGAGGCCCAAACTTACTAGGATACATTTATGCTCTTATCTAGATCTGACACTTTCCTAGTTAGCATGCATTTGACTTTGTGAAAAGAAATTAAGGTTATTGGTACATTATGTGTACTTGCTAGATGCTCGATGTGGATTGACATCATAAGATACTATGTAAGCTCTTACTTTCCACCAGAGGAAGAAAGAAGATAGTGTAATGCAAGTAGAGACTCTCTTGCTTCTTGACAACATTGATACTACCTGCTATATATACAAATATATATTTCTTACTTGGTCATGAGTTGGTGACGTTCTCTTACTGAAGTACTCTTTGCATTACAAGTCCATTCCACTTCAACATTTTCTAAATCATAAGTATGAAACCAAACCAGTAAAGTGTACTGAAGGGCATGGGAAGAGAGAGAGAGAGAGAAAGAAAGAGAGAGAGAGAGAGAGAGAGAGAGAGAGAGAGAGAGAGAGAGAGTACAACATATTATATCATTCTCAAGAACACGAATCTAAACAGTAGCCTCAGAGTCAATCTCAAATTGAGCCTTTGAAATGAGATAAAAAGTTCAGTGATGCAAGACACTATTACACTAACTTGCAGAGGAAATAAATATTGTCACACTAACTCATTATCCATGCTCAACTTCAATTTTTTGCTCTGAGTCTTGAATGTGAGCAACAGTAAAAATTGTTCTCACTGATGGAAGTCTTATTGTACATGATGAAGTGAGTGCAGTCTAAAGCTTCACCTTCTGAATGTCTCATACATTTAAAGCAACTGCAATCCAACCAACACTTGTTCAGTTGTTGTTGTTCCTTCCTTTGTCTTCTTGGAAGTCAAAGAAAGGTTGACGTCTAGGTACATGCAGGCCAACCTCTTGACACAAAGACTCTAGAGTGACATGGTCCATGCCACAACACAAAGCTGCATGATATAACTTCATGGTCAACTGATAAATGCTCCGATAGTTTTGAGGTTATCATTGAGAAATGTATACTTATGATTAGAAGGACACAAGAAAACCAAGCTACATAGTTGTAGAAACTCAAATCGGACATATTGCAATATAGAGTACAACTTTCGGCAAGACGTTTCATCTTAAACAACTCTTTGGAACTTATAGCGCTCCAAAAGCCTCAAGCATCAGATAGGTTCTTGGAGTCACAAGAATCACGTGGATTTTTTACACACATCTGAGTCACAGTTGCTTGCGAATCATCGACTTTTTGAAAAACAGTTGAGAAGAATGAACGATGACTATTCTATCAAGACACATCAACCATGCTAGCGAGTTGAGAATCATCAGCTCGTTGGCATGGTCTGGTGGAAATTCCTTATCCATGACTTCATCTTCCATTCCCAAATCATAAAGTGTTTCACCATCTAGTTTAACTTCATCTTTCTCTGACTCCTCCTTGCTTCACATATCGTCCTCTTCCACGTATCCTCGTTAGACAGGAGGAGCAACAAGGATGTACTTAGCACAAATGACAACTATCTATCAGCAACATCAAACAAAAACTCGATAAAACCAACGTGTGAGTTTATTCCGATTCCGTAAGGCAGATTTCAGCTTATGATACTTATCCAACAAATCCTCAAGAATTATAACGTTGTGCACAACATCAGACTTTTGACGCTCATGGTAGTTTATGAGATTGGATGTATTTTGGCCGAGGAGACATTGATATCAACTTTTTGAAGAAGAAGAATACAATATGAGTAAGTAGATTGACTATAATCATCGAAACAAACAAACAATAAGAAAATAGAATTCCACATGATAAGATTGTCAGTCACAACAGATGCGGTCGAGAGCAACATGTAACAATCAAATCGACGAGAAAACTCTATGTGTGCTTACAATGTTGTGTGATAGTAACTCACGACATATCTTACTTTCTATGCACTACATAGCACGTGAAGATAAAGAGTGACGAAAATATTGAATATATCTCTGAGTAACCTTGAGTCAATAGATGTGAACTGGTGTAAGCAACTTACAAAGACACTTTTTAAAAGAACACAAAGCGTCAAAAACTAACTTCTACAAGAAGTTGACGCGTGTAGAGATTAAACATAGATCGCGTGCAATGGGTAGCATGCTCGTTGTCTTTGCATGCAATTTTACACAAAACATGGGCAAAATCTCATCCAATATCAATTCGACAACTGAGAACACCTTGGCTTTATCACCGACTGCTCCGGCTGCATGCTACCTCCTTGTCTTCATAGGCAATCAAAAGAAAGAGGAGATCAATGTAAACATTTTGATATGCAGATTACCGAAAACAAATAAGTAGTATGTGATTTGAAAGACTACTAGAGCAATAAACATGCATGATTCATCACAAAATAAATGTCTAGATAAACCAAAATCACGATAATCAGCTTAAGGCATTTCATTTAAACCACGAGTGTGAGTACCAAAGCTACGGTTGTCTCGTAATGGAATTATTACTAGAAGAACTAGGCGGCAAAGTGCCATAGACAGACCTTTGTAGGTAACTACGTCCAACAGTTAATATGCATACTCGATGAATTTCAAAAAACTTCAGTTCGTTTATTGTTATGAAGAAAATATATAAATATTAAATGAAAAATATATACTAGATATAAATAATTTAAAAATTATACAAAAATTATTTGTTAGTCCATGCCTGGAAACATAGAGAGAGCAGGAGAAAACCATAAGTGTTGACTCAACTATCATACTTCAGAGGTACAAGTCCAAGAAGCTGTACTCAAGAATACATTAATTCACTCAGTCGTTTAATATAATACCTAATCCTTCCGGAAGGATTAGTTATTATATCAAACGAACATGCATATTTCCCCCTCTTCCGAACTCGGAAGAGGATGAATAACCATGCTCAATCGATCTCAAAAACTTTAGCTCTTTTTATGTTATACAAAATATTATAAACATTATGTAAATATTTTAAATTAAATTTAATAGAATCAAAATAATAATTTAAATATTAAATATTAGTTGTTCTTGGAAACGTGAAAACGTGGTTAGAAAATCCATAAGTGGAGTGCAGGACTTTGCGCTTCATGAGTTACAAGTGCGGGAGCCTACTCGACCAAAACCATACATTAATTAACACATTAATTTATTACCTAACTCTTCTCGTCAGAAGGGTTAGATAATAAATTAAGCTTGCAGCCCTCTTCATCTTCAGATGGAAGAGGTGAATAACCAGTAGATAAATATGACTATGCATGCTTATCAAACTACATAGGTAGTTTGAAACTCTGAGAAGCATGCCTATTTGACAAGGAGTTGTTTTATTAACATGATCATTTACTTTAACTTTAATCATATCATATTTGAGCATAATAAGTTTAATTGTTGACAATCATACTAACGTTTTCCTATATATGTTACTTAATACTATATCCCCTAAAATTACATTTTGCTCATTTTACATAACTCTATTGATCAGTGTACTAACAAGTCAATTCCTGCAAGAGCGGGTTTTCAGAAACATTTCGTTTTACCAGATTATATACTCAAAAACATGATACTAATTCTAATTTCTAGAGTAAACATTGTAAAATACTCTTACAATGCTCGAATAAATGAAATGAATATACGATATCCCATGAACTCCTCATATCAAGTTATAGCGATTCTTTGTCACGATCATTAGAGAATTGACATGCTAGAGTGATATGAATATTGAAACATCGTCTATGCTTACTATTAGAAAAAAACATTTCCGTAAGAAATATCATCTATTTGTCGTCCATACTCGTTGTACTTTATAAATGTTTATTTTTAAACATAATTCTTCCTTTTAACCTGTAAATATATCGAAACAAATCACTAAAAAATATCGTTTAAATTACTACAGTGTAACTGACTTCCATACAAGACTTGATGCAATGATATATTCTTCAAGTGTAATAAATAACAATTCTGTATTGTAATAAAGTTATATGTATGGATGATTATTAGACAGATACTGGTATAATATTTTACTGATAATGAATAAGAAAACAATTAGGTTTTATTACTCATCCGTTTGTAGAAAAATAGGAGCGTTCAACAAAGAAACACTCTATATAAGTGGAATAATTAAATTTGATTAATGATCCTTCTTTTCAAATGATATTTTTATGTGACGTGGAAACTGAAACCAACACCAGTTCTGCTCACAAAGTACAGTACGTAATGTTTACTGCAGGCCGCTATGTTACATAATACACGCTCCTGTACTCTCAAGTTGTGAAAATTGTCGGACAAGAACTGGATTTGAACGTTACGTAAGATCCTCTTTTGTCTGTACTGACTCCTGAAGGTTCTGCCTTCTGTCTGTCTCTTGGGTGCCTTTTCTCTTCTCATTCGTCCTGTACTCCGGAGGTTCTCCCTTCATGCTCGTTCCTAGAAGCGAGCAGAGCTGAGCGTGGAGCGGGATTTGATTGACTTTGGTTTGTTTGAACACGGGATCCAGGAACTGGAGAGGAGCGCATGTTGAAGGATTTGTTGGATGTATGACAACAGGGGTGTAGTAGAAGCAGGAAAGACATCGCCAGTGATTGTCGAGGCAAAAGGAAGGAAAGATAGAAGTGGAATTGCTTGTTGTTCGGGATCGATAAATGCTGCTGGGGCAGAAGGGTAGTCGACGAGAGAATCGCCGTACGAGAAGGAGAATCAAGTTTATTCTTAAGTTGTCGCAGCAGTAGCCATGATGATGGGTGATGCTGGAATTGAGGCCAAAGAGGCTGCAGTGCGGGAAGTCGCCAAGCTTCTTCCCCTGCCTGATTCCTTGGCCAACATCAATGCCATTCGAACGGATTACGCCTTGCGGCAACAGGTTACTAGTTCGATTTGCTTGTATTACTTTTGTCCCCGATCGGTTTGAAGAACGCGGAGCACTGTATTCGTGGTTTAGCTCATGATGTAGATTAATTGATTTGTTGACTGGTGGACACGTTCTTGCTCTTTGGGTGCAGCACAATGATGCACAGCTAAGTACCAGCGTCATGACTCAGGTAAGTTCTTACTGCAATTCTTTTCTGTACTTGTGCCCCTTAGTTAAGATTCAGGTCCCGCAAATTACATTTTCCCGGTTTTTCCACTTTGCCCTTTTTCCCAGTAAATTTGGCATTTTTTGGTTTCCGGATGCTGGACAGAGAGCAGTGCTGAATCTATTTACGTGCTCTGCGGAACAGGTCGAACACGCAAGGGCTGGAATTGATGTGCTATCAGCAGCGCAAACTACGATAGCAAACTTAAGAGAGAATTTTGTACTGATTGACAAGTGCGTCTCGTGACTCTGTACCGAGCATTTTCTTACAACATGCAGGATGTCATTGGTTCAGTTGGAGTGCATGCTCAGTACAGAGTATCTGCCAAAGCGGAATTCGTCATCTCCAGTCCGCTCTAAGTATACCTGAAGTGTGTTTCTCAAAAGATAGTTTTTTTCAACTCTTGTGCACTCATTAATTTATTCATGGATTAAGTATTTGGAGTTCGTCTGCAGGCTTTGTCGAGAATGCCAAACTTTGATCGAGCATCACGATTTAATAAAGCTTCTAAGCAATGCGAGGAATAACCTTAACATGACACTGAAGGTAGCGATTACATGCCAGTTTCAGATTATTTTGCCCAACGGTGAATGAAGAATCCAGTAACTCAAAACTTACGAGTTGCCTGCAGTGTATGAGATACAACTCACAACCAGCAGTTTATCTAATCATAGATAGGTGTTCGTAAACGTACTAAGACATCTAGTTTTCGAACACCTCTTTCTTTGGAGGTGCGCTCGGTATGCCTTAAAGGTATCAAACATCAGTCTTGAGCTGCCTTCATGGGACAGTTAGAGAAAAATCAGACTACACTTGTGTGGACAGGAAGGAATAGACCAGTCGTTGTCTGTGCTACGAACATTCACATAGATTGTTGTTATTTGTACAGGATGTAGACGGTATGATGTCGATCTCAACAGAAGCTGCAGAAGCACGAGCATCGCTGAAAGATGATCGCGAGTTGGTTCGCACATTTGAGGTTGAGATCTCTCCTGCACTGTTACTTTGTATGCTCTTGATGGATCGTCCACAGTGCACTTTCGTTGCCGATAAGAGAACCTGGATAAGACCTGTCAGGAGGTCTGGATTCTTGGGGGGTCCTCCTGCACGATGTTCTTGCAACGATCTTGTCAATTTGACGGGACCTTACAGATTTTGGTACTGGATGTAGAAAGTGGAGCAAAATCCACCATCTGTTGATATGGATATGCGACAGTAACTCCCGCAATATCTAACTGCTAAGAAATTGATGATCCTAGCGCATGTTCATACAACTTTTGTTTCGACATGTGCTTCTCTGAGGGTTTTCGTTTGGAGGTTACCTTAAAGTGTATGCTTCTAATCCTTGGATTGCCTGCTAACCACTATACCACCACACAGTCAGAATTTTCTTGGAAATTTATGATCATGGGTGTGGATTTACAGCGGTTGACTGCTCTGGAAGGGAAAAGGAGGTTTGCACTAGCGACAGTCTCGTCTCGTAAAGAGGAGGCAAGCAAGCTTACGTGAGCATCTGACCTACATTACCTTATAGAGAAGACTTGTACTGAAGCTGGTTACCCCTTACCGACCAATGTTGCTGTGCCTGTTTGTTATATCAGATTGTAAACCTATGGTTTCCTTTCGGTCCCCGTCTGGATTACGACGAGTATGCGGAACTTTTCTTGATATGGCTCGGTTTAAATGGGAATTGCTCACCTGTTGGTACTGATCACATCTTGTTATCTGGGCAGCGAGTATTTTGAGGATGTAAACAACACGAGGGCGAAGTTTGAGCAGACTCTCTGGGGGCACATTGCTAATTTCTTCCTCCTTGCCAAGGACAGGTGGTACTCTGTCTTTTAAGTGTTGAAGATAGTCATGATTTATTCTGGAAACCAGATGTAGATGTTATTCACTACTTGACTAACCAGATGAAGTGTGCATACAATACGAATTTTCTTTCAGGCGATTCTTCAGAACCCGATTAGCGTTTTCTTTTTGCAGTTTTCTTGACAGTACTGTGAACTCGCATTGTGCAGTCCTCAGACGCTTGTACGTGCGCTTAGGTATGACGATTTATCATACCTGCATCGGAGGTTTTCGGTTGGAAAAGATCACATTCTTCTTTTCATCAAACCTGTTGTCGGGTCTAGTGAGAGAAAATAGTTTCCCCTACTACATATTTTTGTTTGCGCAGACGTAAGTGCCTGGGCTCGTTGGTTGGAGATTTAGTTGCATTTTCAGCAGCAGTTATCTCGACCTTCCTTATAACATCATTGGTCAAATTGAACGTGACTTGTACTGGACGCTGGAAGAGATTTAAAAAGTAGGCCAAGCAGCACTGACATCAGTGGTCGTTCAGGGTCATCGAAATGCAGGAGATTTTGGATCAGCAACAGGCTGACGAAGATGCTGAAGCCAAAGGAGCCGGACCCCTGGCTCAGCCTACTACTCGAGGTGCTCGTAAGTAAGTTGCTTTGATGGTTTCATGTCTGCCCACCTTCTTTCTTCAATTCCGTTCAAGTCAAATGACCAGAGGTAGTCAAGAGAATACCTGAAAGATGATAATAACGATGTCGTTATTATCATCTTTCAGGCTAATGTGAAGTCTGTGAGTTAGCGCACTGTTTGTGTTCCTCTCTCATCACTAGTAGCCTCAATGTGGTTGATTAGGTCTTCACAGCTGGGACCGAACGGCAAACCTCTGATTCCTCTTCCATCAGGGGAGCAGCCAAGTCAGAAGAATTCAGCAGGTGGACGGGGCTATAAGGATCGGTGCTACGAAGAGATCCGGAAAGCCGTTGAAGCAAGATTCAGTGACCTCATAGGCAAGGTGAGGACTCTGAGGACACCGTTTTCGTGGTAGGATTTTTCGTTCTTTTGCTCTGATATTAACCAACAGGCTTCTCGATCAGGTTGTAACTCGATGCGAAATGTTTGTGAGAAAAGATTGTCGTGCATGAGAGATATCGTATCGTATGTCGCCTCTTATCCACACATCCATTGTAACATGGTGAAAGGTGGTGCTCCGTTGGATCTAGACGTAGATTTTAACCAGCACACATCTGTTCGTTTCCTTCTATCTTGCTGTAGCTTGTCATGGAAGAGGACTTGAAAGCGGCTCTAGAAGAAGCAAACCTTGTGAGTGAAGTTTCTAAACCCAAGAGCATCCTGCCAGTTCCAGTTTGAAGCAGAAGCTGACGTTTGATTCGTTGTTGAATGCTGTCTCCGTTATTATGTAAGACTCACGCGCTTTGGTCAATTGATTGAAGGCAGACTTTTCCTAGATCGAAGGTAGTATCGACACCAGAAAATTACTTAATGAAAGAGCAGATTTTTTCTCAGATAAATTGTTTGGGGGCTTTGTCGCCGGTGATATAGGCACGTAGAAGAACACCGTGTCAAAATGATGAAGTGTCTCTCAGCAGCAGTGTGGTATGATCTGCTCAAGAGTCTTGAGCATTTGATAAGGAGAGCCCACAATTACTGCTCGAATAGGCCGCCGTGTTATAGGCCATGAAGGATCCAACGGATCCTTGTGAGTTAAAGTGACCTGTTGATTGCGAATAGTTGTGCACAACAAGTTGGAGCATCCTGTTTCCGGCTGACCTGGGGCCCTTTCAACTGCCGTTATGATGTTCTATTCGTGTGCCAGATTTCTGCGGAGCTTCCGGACATTTATGACCATGTGGCACCTTGTTTCCCACCTAGGTATGTAATGCTGTTCGTGCCTCTTGCTACATTTATTCAGAATGTTTAGTTGCGTGACCTACCCTATCATTTGGCATATTTCAGTGAAACATGGCATTTATGAGCCATGTTTCACTTTCCTACAGGTACGACATTTTTCAGCTGTTGGTGCAACTCTACACCGAGCGATTTGTGACCATGCTTCGGAAACTTGGTGACAGAGCCAATAACTTGACTAATATCGAGATTCTGAAGGTTCGTTCGTGAAGATGGACAGTTTGTATGTTTCCATTTTCCTTCCGCTGTTATGATCCATCACATCATGCAATAACCTCGCGTAATTTATCCAAGGGTATGTTGGCTAAGGTCTCGGTTACCCTCCTAATAGGTGATGTTTGATTTGTGAAATTCAAGCATTATTTTCACGCAGGTCACAGGCTGGGTGGTTTCGTATCAAGAACAGCTTATAAATCTGGGAGTTGATGATTCTCTTGCTTCAGTATGTGCTGAAAGTGGAGAAATGGATCCTCTCATGAACGCATACGTAGATCGTATGCAGGCTGCAACCCAGGTACGCATCGCAATAAAGAATTTTTTAGTTCGGTTTGAACTTTGTCCTCCGTGCGGGCAGCAGCAAGCTCGGGGGCTAAGTTGGCTTTCAAGGTACTAGGTGTGGAAGCTTTTCCTGTTGTCTGTAAATCTGCGAACGCTATCGGCATCGGGGTATCTGAGACGTGTTGGCTGTGGAGTCGTGCACAACAGAAATGGTACACAAATATATTAGAGGCAGACAAGAAAAATCCTCCGAAGAAGACCGAAGACGGGAAGTTATGGACTCCAGCAGCTGTCGACCTGTTCCGCATATTAGCGGAGCAAGTACAAGTTGTTCAGGAAAATAGTACCGATGTAATGCTCTATCGCGTTGCTCTAGCCGTTATCCAGGTAGAACCTAAACCTTCAGCTGCTTTGTTGCTGGTGGAGTTATTCGACATATTCTGCGCGTGTTCACTTCATTTTGTTTCTATGTTGTTTGTACGTAGTGCAGTTGGCCGGGTTACTTGCGGGTTACCTCAGTACTAGAGAGTGGTCCTTGATAAAACCTGCCATTCCCGAGGCATGAATATATGTCGTTTGAGCAGATAGTGCAGTTTTGAAGGAGACTTGTTTTGTAAAGGAAATGTGTTATGGAACGAGGGTTATGTCACAGCAAAGCTGGAAAGAGTACTCTTGTTACCTGGATGACGTGAGTTTTAAATTTGCATCTGGAAATATCTCAAATCAGCACTGTCGTCAGCTTGAAGTTTGATACTACCTGTCCACCAATTATGCAGGTTATGGGGGACTTCCAAGTTGCTCAGAGGCAAAGACTGGAAGAACCAGTAGCAGATATTGGACTCGAGGCATTGTGTGCTATGGTGAGAGACCTGTCACTTTTTTCCACAGTAACACGTTCTTATTCATCTGTGAAGCTATGCATCCTGCCTGGCCTTCTCCTGGTTCTGTGAACAAGCCTGATACGTGTTGCTTGAATTGTTGTGACGGCATGTCTTGGTCTTAATTCAAGAACGGGGATTAGGAATGCTCCTGTCTGAGGACATTATCTTCCTTTGAATGGTAATTAACATCCTCTAATTCTAAAACCCTGGAATTAGGGGATTAGAAATGCCAAGCCGCTTATTCAAGACTTTACAGCATGTGCAACGTCAGGCAAATTTATCTTTTGTGTCGCAGGTAAACAATAATGTTCGGTGCTACGATCTTGCTATGGACTTGAGCAATAACGTCACGGAAGCTTTGACTCCGTATTACGCTGAGCAGGTATAAGGCACGGTTTGAAGTTCAAGTACAGAATTCGTTGATATCTCCCCTGTAAGTAGTAAACTAGCGAGCTAGAACTGCGGCCGAACACGGTTTCGGGCACAATTATAGTTTTGAAGAATTGTAGAAGTATTGGACTTGTATTTTCACCCAGTTTTCGACTCCAAAGTTCCTTGCTACTGCCAGATGGAACGTTATTGTCCCTGTCCCTAGCACAACCATGATGTGGTTGAGTCAGTCTTGGGGTTACTGCTCAGAGATTAGGTGTCTTTGCATAGATAATGTTTCTGTGCTTACGTGTAAGTAGCCCACACCGGATGCTATGATGTGCAGAAAGGATTTGGATGTAACTGTTTGTGTGGCAGGTTAACTTCGAGGACACCTGCAAGGGTTTTCTAGAAATTGCAAAGGTAATAAGTTTTGTGACGTCGTGTCAAAGCTCAGCCTTAGACTGCGCTTGAAAGCAACCGTATACTTGAGATGCCATATTCATGCTCATACCCAGTGGTGGCAAAGCTGTTCTGTCGCATATAGCTAATTCGCTCAGATTCATGGACTTGAGCAAGGTTTGTCACAAATTCAGATTCGCACATTGTTGGGGCACCTCTCTGATAAAGTCAGTGACATTCGATGACAACAGGAAGCTGTGCAACAAACTGTGCGCGTGATTTTTGAAGATCCCGGTGTGAAGGAGCTGATTGCCAAGCTCTACCATAAAGGTACCCACAGTCATAGGCTAATTGAGGTGGTAATCATATAATGTCTACCGGGATATCTCATTATGAGTGTGGCTTGTTGACAGTTCTTCCTCGAGGATTTGTCTGGAATTCCTCTGTAATGACATGTTTTCAGAAGCGAATTGGCTCAGCTCTCCTGTTAGACATGTGCAACAGATGCAATCTGATATCAAGAGAAGTAGTTAGGTGCTGGAAGAGTAGTGATGTTGCACTTCGGAGCAGCCTGAAGCACGAATGTGACGCATGAGACATGCTGGAACAGAGTGGTACGACGGAGAAGTAACCGAGTCCTTGGTAGCCACTTTTCAAGACTATGATTCAGATATGATCGCGTGAGTTGAGTATCTTATTATCACCCGCTGGTTGTCTGTCTTGACCAGACTGGTATGAAGGGCTAGTTACCGAGTACTTGGTAGCTACATTTGGGGATTATTTTGGAGATGTTAAAACGTAAGTATAATCTAACCTTGAGGGCTAGGAATGCGCGTTCTCTAAACTAAACGCAACATTGGTCGTTTTTTCTTGACTCGTTGATTGACCTTCCAGCCAAAACTTTGACACATGTAGTGACACCCGTCAAATCCTAACGGATACGTAATTGGGTCCAGGTATATTGAGGATAGATCTTACAGGCGATTCGCCGAAGCATGCCTTGAGGAGACAATTGTCATATACGTGGACCATCTCCTGATGCAGGTCGATCAAATACGTTGGCCAGTTAATTTTCCTTTTAAGTAGGAACGAAATAGCATCTTCTCCTAAAACGGAGGAATTGTAGCTCGTACCGGGTAAAGCCATTTCTGTTTCCTACTGAACCAAAAGTAATGCACTGGATGGATGCCTTGGCCTTTAGAGAAATGGACGCCCTCGGAGGTCTTCCCCAATTTCAGGGAGAAGCGCGGTTGAAGTGGAAATGCTGTCCGAAGTGATGCACTTGTAGGATGGAGAAAGATCAGAGCCCAGCGAGGCTAAGTGTTTTTGTGTGTAAAGGAAGTTAACTTTGAAGTCTCTGCGAATGTCTCTGAATGTGTTCACTGTTGTTGTTTTGGTCCCTTCACAGAAAAATTACATAAAGGAGGAGACTCTTGAGAGGCTTAAAATGGATGAGGAGGTTCTTTCCGACTTCTTTAAGGAGATTATCAACGTTGCGGTACGTGGTTTTCGGACGTGATGTTGAAATTGTGTATTCTCATTAGGTTTGTTCGTGTAGCCGCAGATGCTGAATTTTACTCTGTATGCCCCGCATTTTTTCCCTCATTTCCCGTTTGGGAGCTGAACAGAAAGTGGAGAAACGAGTACTGCCGTTGGCTGAACTCAGGGAGCTGGCGTCTGCAGAAAGTGTAGATGCTTTCACATTAGCCTACACGAACCTGCTTCAGAATCATCCCGATTGTCCAGTATGTACTCGTACCCAGCACCCGAACATTTTCGCTCTAATTGACAGTACATTTAAGATTGAGTCTCCGATGGATAACAGCTTATAGCTTATACAGCTTTCCCATATCAATCGCTCAGGAGTATCGCCCTTGTAGTTTGCCATTTGCTAAGTGGCCTCGAGCTTTCGGGGAAGTTACTGGGGGGTTGGATGTCAAGAAGTGTAAAGAGACTTTCATCCACTACATCATCATTCATAATGATCTTGGATGTTGTGACTGCTTTCAGCCTGAAGTGGTAGAGAAGCTCGTTGCATTGCGTGAGGGAATACCACGAAAAGACGCTCGTGAGGTACTGTACAGGTTTTGATATATAACTCTACCGGTTAATCTCTTTCTTATTTCCGGATGTATGGAGGTTCCCATCGCCTAAAACGATGGAATGCTGAAGGTTCATAGGTGTCCAAAGAGGAATAGGATGGTTGCGGTTAAACGTTAGCTCTCCTTGAAGCAGAGCACAAGCTTCGTGGATTGAGTTTGACAACTCTGATGTCGAATCATGCGCAGGTCGTGGCAGAATGCAGGGAGGTGTACACCAACAGTTTTGCAAATGGAGAGCTTCCTAAACCTGGACTGGTTTTCAGCAGACTCACTTGCCTTCCAAAGGCGGCTCTTCGCAGAAAGTAATCAAGTGGAATCCACTTGTTGACGTAGTAGTTAGCTCAGATTCTTTTTGCAGCAGTGCTTGGTTTGACATTTATCGTCACTTTGCTGCAGTCGTTATATTGGTGATTTATGACTTCTGATTTACTTGGGTCTACGAGCAGTATAACCCCTTCATGAGAAGCTAGTTGGCTGGCATTCTTCGTTGTAAAATGATGATTTCAGATGTAAAGAATTTTAGACAAGCTTCAAGTTTACCCACTGCGATGTAGACTTATCTTCCAGGCATTTTCTCTTACAAATTGCTCATTCACCTTAAAAGTGATCTGAGGTTGTTCTCACAAGGAATTGTGGCCAGTCGTGTAAGTGCTGGCTGCCTCGGTTTAGCAGCATGGATTCCTTTCAGCGTGAGTTAGACAGAAACAGGACATCGTAGTATGTTTGTCCTTCAGCTCCGGTGAAGGACTGCATGTGTGAAGTTTAGAGCATTGTGTTGAGTTTCTTGATCCGGTCCTTCATCCACTCAGCTACATGATGTTCCTTGCTTACAGGTAAGATTGAGGGAATGTGAGTGTAGAGAGTAACTATCTGTACGTTTTTGGCTGTTGGTTGTCACGATATGTATCAGATACATGCAGAATTGAAGCTACCACGAAGTCTTCACCAGCATTTCAGTTCACGCCTTGTAGCAGCCACCAGTTTTACTGCTTCACTAAGCACTTGTTTCGTGGAGAAGAACGCTACATTTTTACTGCATTGTTCCTCGAAGTAGACTAGATTATCAGGTTGAATCTCCTGATAGCAGCTAAAGTAATCGATCTGCCACGTAAGCAAAGAGTTTCGAGTTCAGGTATCTTGACATATACATCTGACATGATGCAGAATGGTCATTTCAGGTTTCAGAACCAGTTGGGGTCTCAGTAGAGTCATGGAGAAATGGTTGAAGAGTCTACTGAATCAGAGAGTAATGAAAGCTGGCTTCCGCCGTGTCTTGGGTGTATTCCACGTAGTTTTACACGCCATTTGTTTTACTTGTCTTGTGCTTCGCTGTTGTGACAGTATGGTCTTCTTGGTATGAGTAGTGCGCGCAGATACAAAAGGTGAAAGCTTTCTAGACCTTATTCTAGCTTTTTAGACGAGTGGATCTTAATTCAAGCCTTGTGTCTTTGAAGATGAATGAATTCGAAGCACTAATCACACTCACGCAGTGGTCGTTTCCTCGAAAGATGGTTAATGACTAGAAGCCAAATAGGGTTTTGTTCGTAGTGCGGGCGCGAGTAACGGACGGGTTCTTAGAGACTCACGACAGGCCTGACGCTCGTTTGGTCACTGACTTGTTCGCACAATCTGTAGGAGAGTAAGTCGAACCATTGCACGGGTTGATTTACTCTAAACCCCCGGTGCGAGTACTTGTCTTAGTCCTCACTCCAGGCCTGCAGTAGGATCCATTTAGCATCAGATAATTTCAGATTTTCTCAGATAGATTACTCTTTCTACACTTTTTCTGCGTTTCTGTTTCTCGTCATTCAGTGCGCACGTTAGCGCGAGAACTATGGCCGCCAGGAGTACTTGTAAGCACACCGGGGTTAAACTGTCCGGGTCCCGGCGATGCCGACTTGGCGAGGCCAGTGCCTAGTGCCCCCAACGGTTCCTTCGAAAGAAACCGCGATCCTCCCATCTACCGGGTGTAAGTGAAGCACGGAATGACAAAGAGAAATCCGCGGAGCTCCAAGTGAAATAAAGGGCCAAGTGTAGTATCCTTGGGAAAGTGGCGGCATGCAGCAAATGTAATGCAGATAGGTAGTCACTACAAACACGCGCGAAGAAGTCGCCATCACAGAATTCCATTCCCATCCGTATACGATGTAGTTCACACTATTTGGAGAGGTGACTACTTGGAGAGGTTCTTCATACGAACAAGCGAATCGACTTTCCATATGCTGCGTCAGTGTCCGGATTACCGAGGAGATTCACAGAAATTTATGCCTCGTAATCATGTATTGAGCTGACGGAAAGAGCATCTACCGACTGTTCGGTTGATGTACTTTCGATGTACTTTCCACTGTAGCTGTTTAATTGCTCGTTATATATGTTGGTAGATGAGTATAGCAGAACGTATCAGACTACGCGCACAAAACTTGAGGTAACCCCCAAATCGCAGAGAGCTAACTAAGTTCGTAGTGAGTAGCAAGTGCAATAACAAGGCAAGTACAATGTGCAGTACATGCAGATCTAAGCGTATGTGGTTTCTAATGCGGAGAAGGAAATGACTGTCTGCTAAAGTAGCAAGAGCACGCTGTTCGATGCATGGTGCTAACATGCTACCGGTTCTTAAATGCTTATATAGTTGGAGAAATGTTCACACTGTCCTGAGGAATTCACATTGATTAGCAACCCGTACAACAGACAATTAATCGAAACACATATAGAGATGACCAACTGCAACATCCACTGCCTTCCTTTTCTCGAAGACCTGTCAAATGTCATTCTGTCTTTCTTCGTCGACGATTATGAGGGATCAATGCATGCATACTTGCGAAAATAACTACAAATCCTTTCGAACAGAAAACTTTGGTCCAGTTCAAGACTTTTTTATTTCGGTCTGTATCACTTTTGTGGGGGATTCAGGCAACGATGAAAACATGTGATTATTGTCCAAAATTATCACTCCTCACGAAACGGGAGCGACAAACCTGAATCCATCTCTAAGGGAAAATGTCTATCGGGCCTACTCTACCGTCCCAATGATAAAGTAGGTGCAAGTCTGATGCGAACTGACCCTGCTGCCAATACCTATCTCTATCTGCAAAAATGACATGCTCTCAACATGGCCCAAGTACTAGTAACTCAACAAAAACAAGGGTGGGTTACGACCGATGCAAACTAATTCTAAGTGTATCGACATTCTATTATACAAGGCTCAGGAGTGAGGAGGGCAAAATAGAAATCTTGTCAACATATAAGTTCGAAACCCTTCATCCACCTCATGCATGGCAGTCCCGTTCCAGGGGACGTACCTCTTCTTCACTGTAATTGGAAAAGCAAGGCGAGCAACCTATGTCTCGCCCCCACAGCATTCGTTAATGTCCATCATCTTAAGGTCTGCCAGCCCACCTGCCATCACGACCGCATGTCACTCATTTCACTTTGGGGAGTTCCTGGCCGGCTCTGTTGTCCTGTATGATTCAAGGACTGTGACAAAATTTGACTTGGCTGTTGGCTCATTTGTTGCTTCGCCAAAATCTGCTGGTAGAGTTGAGCGTGACTCAAATTTGATGAGGACTGGTGGTGACCTTGTCCAGAAGGTGACGATGGGAGTTGCCCTTGCAGTTGAGAAATGTGAGACGAGCTCGGATACTGGAACGAGGATGTACCAAGTGAGTTACCAGCAACGTTGCCAAGATGAACTTGTGAGTTCCCGAGGGAATTGAACTGACTTGTGGGTGGTTGCATTTGACTAAACACACTCCGAGAATCAACTTGACTGCGCAAGGTGGGAGACGATAACTTCGAAGCAGATGGGTCCCACATGCGAGAAAGAGGTGAGGATGTGCCCACTGCAGTGGAGACTTGATTTTGAACAGAGGGGAACATCTGTGAAGGACTACTTAAACCCGAGGATTGTTGCCTTGGCGAAGGACCTCCATTGTATGATCTTTGTGTAATGTGCTCGATGACTTGAGACAAAGTAGGCAGCCCTGTAATCACAGACTCCATTTGTAACTTGGAAGTAGTCGGGAACGTAGCCAGGCTCGCTGCACACATAGCCAAGCCCATCTCAATAACATCGTCATCCTCCATTCATCAACAACCAAAACCGTCTAGTTCATGGATGACCCCATACATATAAGTTGCATATAAGTCAAATGTACAAATGCTACAGCATGTGACCGGCGAGAAACTGGAGCTCGCAGACTGTACCTATTGCGCCGCATTTATGCTTCCATTCGTAGTCCATGAGATCTTTCATGCTGTTCACCACCTCCGCAATCTGAATGCGCCATGAGCATTTACAGCCACGGGAAAAGATGAGTATAGAGACTTTTGTTTGCTTGTAACTGAAAGTAATAGTCTTCTGAGAATTTTATGGAAGAATATCTGAATCAACGTGAAAAGCAATGTTGGCTATTACTACACAGAATACCGTCTCCGTTGAACCGTATATGGTACATTAAGCGAGTCCATTAGTTGGTCCTGAGAACTCTCTACACCATAAAGTAGTCCCTAAGACCTATTCACGTTACCTGCAGGCAGCGTACATAGCGCTTTGAGAATCCCAAATCATTGATTATCGGTGCCTCCAACTTTGCAGCCAAATGTTTGGCCGTGACGGTGAATCTGTAACATTCAGGATCGTTGAAAGGTTTAGTCTAGGACGAAAGCTATAGACATTTGAAACAACATGTCAGAACACACATTCTTCCGTTCAACTGCCTCAGACGAAGGTAGAATGATCGACTAATACAATATGATAAGCCGCGGCGACTTCAGATACATTCAAGTCAGTCAGTTCTGCTATTCCACACATTGCCAAACCGATAAAGCTGCAATTACTATGCACCGACTCGTCATGCTGTAAGAAGCTATCATGCCTTTACCCAGTACTTGGCACTATACAAAACAGGGAGAGATGCCAAAACTCACTAGAAATATGTACACAATGCTTCAAATTACTGCTCCGTAGAAAACTTACGCATTACAGTGCTTGGTAAGATTCTCGACTGATTTATCAAAATCTTCTGCATCAGCTTCATTAACTAGACTCGCAAGCTGATGGGCCTGCTCACATCCAACCCACGGAACAATGATCACATGTAACTCCGGGTTTGATACTACTCGCACGTATACCTCGGTCCTTTTGATTAACAATCCTTCGCACCATTTAGCAGACCTCCTGCTGGAGGTTTCCATATCAAGTTGCACCTGCTTTATATCTCTTTGTTTTAGTAGATGACTGAGTCATCTCAGATTCCACCTAAACTGAGAGAAAGCTCTAGAATTTGTCGTTATACGAATATAAGGTATATCAGGTAAACTCACCTGTTGTATGAGGTTCTTGCGGGGGACTACCTCCTCGTGATTCTGCGTACAGAATTCCCATGTCCGCATCTGCTCATCATTCGTAAAAATAGGACCAATCTCAGAACTTCTCCGGATAACCCCACTTTACAGAACCAGAGGAAAGATAACTTGTGCTCGGATTTCCTTTCCGCTATGTCCTCTGGATCTTCTAATCGTCCAGGAGGCGTTATCAGCTACCCACCTTAAATGAAGAACTAAAGCTCACCCGCAGTCGGCCATACCGAACGACCTGGGAACATCAATAAAACTGAGGTGAGAATTTCCCAAGTATGTATAGCGGATGACAAAGTAATCAATATCATAAAAGGTCAGGAATCACTCTACGCCATTCCTAAATATGAATAGAAGACAAACACAAAAGCTTCTGTGGGTAGCAAAACGGAATTACAAGCAATGACGCGGGAGAAGCTGAGAAGAAGAAATAATAGAGTGTTTAAAAGGTTCAATTCATATACCCTCAGCTCAGGAAATACTGATTCATGTACTGCCTTTGGATACTCCAGAATCACAATGCCAGAGGCGGAGTATACACATCTTCTGCACCCGATAGTACCACTAAATTCAGTTAGACGAGTCGGAAGTAACCACTAATACCGATGCGACTGAAGTAGAGAAAAGAATTACGGGATAAATTTTGTGTAAGCAACAAGGCTACGCTACATGGTAAGTATAGTCACATGACCATGATACCTTGTAACGCTTGGAACAGATCCTAGTCGCGATACAAGAATAAGGGCAATCGACAACACCAAAACCAAGGTAACTCTAAAAAGTGAAACATCTGAGCGAGAAAACGCGAACTTACTCTTCAACTGCATCTAGAAACAGCAACTCGTCTAGCAACCCGCTGTCGTACTGTATCTTCAAAAGCCTGGGCAACATGTCCATGGTCGACTCTGTAGCGAGACAACGGGAAAAATCAGAGATGCTTTGACTCGGGCTCAATCAACTTAACACGCATCGATCATTTACACCTCAAATATCATCCCAATTCGGTAGATGTCGTTGTCTCATACATCCCTTCAAGAGAATTCCTGGGGCTGCCAAACTTACCGAATCCTCGACCAGGCTGCACTTGGCACAAATTGCAGTACCAATACTCCTGCACCAAAAAGAAATACTGTAAGTGACTAGTAAGAGCTGTTTCCAAACTCCAAAACAAAGATACTTTTTGTATTGGCTAGGTAACCCTTTCCGCAACCAGCTATCTACTACGAAACAACTTTCTTATACTCAATCCTTCAGAAAGGATTCAAAACACCTATAGCAGATATCCCTCCCACTCTTAATAGAATTGTCCACTTCCCGTGAGTCAAATTATGGATACTAAGCCAATAGGACAACGCAATAACAAAATAACATTTTATGAAGTTGTGCTCTGTGCCAGTGCTTGCTGTATAAAGATTGCTCCTTGGATTTTTTCGTTACTCTAGACGCTTCTTGGAGTGACGGGTGAAACGAAAAAATACAGAGCACGTAAGTTGAGCAAATTGACCAGAGAATGAGCTGTTGAATTCGACATAGCAATCTTAAGACTTGCACGTACTATATATCACAGGTATATCGCAGTTTTGTTCGTGTAAAAACAGAAGATGACAAACCATGGGGAAAAGTCCTTGGGCATGTCGGCCAACTGGTTGTGAATTATAACTGGTTAGACACCACCTCTTGGTTGCTCCCGGTTCGAAGAAAGTGTACACTAGATCTTTCCAGAAGCTTATACTGTTGTCCTGTGAAGAAAAGGCGTGGAGATTAGAACAGAATATGAGCAGCGTCTTACTACATGAAACTTCTAGGCTGTCGTTAAATTGTTAAACATGTCTGGTGTGCAAGGCATGGCCAAACACATTCACTCTATGGGTTTACAAAACTTTTGTTAGAGCTGTTAACCCTTCACCAGTACCATGTTTTCCTCCTTAAAGGTAAGGTGCCGTGGTAACGAGCAGAATACACCCAAGAATAACGATCGCATCAAACTGATGCAACGGAAAGAGAAACATGACAAGCACGAGAACACATGAACCGACATGAAGAATCGAAGGGGTACGCACTGGTGGTCGTTTTCTTTGCTCTTGGACGAACTGCATTAGCTTATGGCTGCACGTTGAGGCAACGTTCACTGAGCCTCTGAGGCTTCCATCAGGAAAATCTCTTGGTGAGTTAGAAACCAGAGCAGAAGGGGCTGCCTGAAACGACTGTCGATTTCCAGCTTTCAAATTTTGTAGGATCTGATTCTGCATCCTTGGTTGCATCTGAGCAAACAGCTGCTCTGCTGCTCTATGAGCGTGTGGTCCAGGACCGGCGGCACCGGAATGCACCTACAAACAGATGGAAAAGTGAGGGGTATGTAAAAGGAGCTGCCAGTGTATTATCTTTCAGTAACTGTTAACGACTCCCGAACTGCAAGTTATATCACGGTCTATGTATATAGCAGCGGACTCGAACTCAGTTATACTCAGATAAACCGTGTATATACTCGACTGAATAGCTTTAGCGATGGTTACTGACTATGCATATAAAAAGCTCGAGGTTTCAGTAGTCTTCTAAGCAAGCATTCATCTAACACATACGAATCGTTGGAGTGCTTGCATAACTGTTAAGCCAGACCTCGAAACTTGAATAAAATGGTTGCTTTCTTGAGTCCAAGATTTTCGGGCTGATTAACCCATGATTAACCGAGGCGTTTCTCGAACTCATGTATTGTTCTACTCAACCCTATCTGGCATCCATTTGTAGCTGCAGCACAAGTGCCGATAGCACCCACCTGAAAAGGCTGCTGCTGCCCCGGTTGATAAGAAGGAACTGAGTGAAATACTTGTTGATTCCCAGCTTGCGCTTGCCTTGCCTGAAGGAGTGACTGCTGGCTGAGGGATAGCTGCTGGTTCACACCATGAGCCTGTGGAGACGACAGAAAATATATATGAGCAGATGGATGATGTGATTATACTCTTTGGTCTGTCTCTTTGTCAAGCTCCTTCGACAGTACGAGGGATTCCAAGTATATTTCAAAGACGCGGCAAGCTCTTAGTGCATGGACATGTGAGAGTAGTCACAAATCAATCTTCGAGCGGAATAAAATGATGGATATGACAAATGATAAACCCCCAAAACAACGATAGCCGAATGAAGTTTCCTAGACCTTTTTATTACTAGTACTCATCAAAGTAGAATTCATGTTCAAGAAAATTCTGATATATTTAATACATCGAGAATGGTAGATTTTATCAAGGACCACTCTCTAGCACTTAGGTAACCCGCAAGAATGACTTTAACACGACACAATTGACTTAACATACCAGCTATTTAATCCCCCGAAAAAATGAATACGTGCACAGATACATATACCTCGTTGCTTACGTCTTTCTTTTAAGTCTCTGTTTCTGTGTACTTCCCTCCTTCCATTGTACCTGCTTAGTTGCTCGTTATATATGTTGGTAGATGAGTACAGCAGAACGAATCAGACTACGCGCACAAACTTAAGGTAACCGTAGTGAGTAGCGAAGGGGCGTCCACGTGCTAAAGGGGCGTGTGAATGTGCGCAACTTTCACATCAGGTTAGCGAATGTGTATAACCAACTACGAACCAACGGAGATGTATAGCATAGGGAACATAGCCGGAGATGGTACTCCTTGGTATGCAAGTGAAATATAGAAGGCAAGTACAATACATACAGATCTAAGCGTATGTGGTTTCTAACGCAGAAAAGGAAATGAGGTCTAATAAAACAGCAAGAGAACATAAGTATAGCTGGTCGATGCATGCACCACGCTACCGGCCCTCAAGTTAACACTGTTCACAAAAGGGCGCAACACAACGAACACAGCTAAACAAACCAGAAATACAAACAAACAGTTTTCTGCATAAGGGTCCCTGACAGAACTCTAGGTAATGAGCAGGTGTGCACACAAATATCTAACTACCACAAGTTACACGCAGAGCATGCAGGTAAAACACACATCCCGCTGCATGCACCTCAACCTGATCTCTGACTTCGTCAGCACCCAGCAGAGACGTTAGGGTTGAAAAAACATCTATCGAAATTGAGGACTTTTCCAACTCAGGAAGGTCTTCCTGATCCAGGAGTTTCTCGTTATAAACAATCTAGATTATCCAATTGGCTTTTCCGAATTAGGCCATTCACACTAGCAGTTGCAGAAGCACACGGATCCACAAAGACTCAGATATCGACCTGATTTTGGTACGCGCTAAGGTGACTTCCACCCGCTTGAGCTTGAAGGATTGCTTGGGCATTTGATAACCCTGATAAGGTAGAAAGGTGACTCGCTGTGTTGAGGAGTCTTTGGTATCCGATTTGCTGACCATTAGCCTGTGGTGAGTGATTTCGAAGTTGAGACTGATAGACGCCCCCCTGTTCCTGAACTCCAAGATTTCGGTGTGGTTGAAGGTTTGAAGGCGATCCCTGCAACATGCCCTGTTGTTGTCCTTGCAAGCTGGACTGAGAAGACAGCAACTGTCCCCGGTAGCTAAGCTGTTGGTTGGATGCTTGACCTCCATGGAACTTTGAAGCAAAATCCCCCGAGACTTGACTCTGGAGCAATGAATCTGAAGCAGCATCGAGCTGCCCATGCACCCCTATCGGCGCATTTCCTTTGTGTAAATTATCGAGGACTCCCTTTAGTAAGTCTGGCTCTTCAAGACGTCCTGGAGCACCCGAAAAGCTTGAACCGTGAAAGTTGAGCTCTTGACCGTCAACAGCTGAATGATTCTGCTGTAACAGCAATCCACTCTGCACATTCTGGCCCTGTCCTCCCATAAAACCTGTTTCCTGGTGTGCCTTGGCCTTATCAAGCATGGAATGTCCAGTTGATCCTGAGAAGGTAAGAGGCTGGTTCCCACTTTGAAAACCTGCTGGAGAAAGGAACGAACCGACACCTTTGTTGTGGGAGAAAGTTAAATCTGAACCATCCACTTCTGTTGTGTTTGAAGGCTGGTTCGCCAACATTTCCTGAACACCATGCGTTTTGCTACCCGCAAGCATGTTGTCGAAAGGATGCTGTTGCTGCTGCGGCACGATTGACTGTTTGGCCAAGTTAAAGCCCGATGCGCCAGAGGGTGTTTGCGTAAGACCGTGAGATGAGGAGCTTTGGACAACCTGCTGATGTGCTTGTGGCTGAGTAGGCATGTTCGATGTGCCAGAAATTCCATTACTTGTACCAGACCACTCATCTGCCACAATCAAAGATCCAGCTGGAGTCTGTGATTGCGTCTGTGACTGCGAGAACGGGATGACAGTAGCAGATCCCAGAGCACGGTTAATCGAGTTCTGAGAAGATGATTCAAGAAACGAACCACCAAGGTCAGCTGTGATGTTTGAAGCCAACGAGGAGTTCAAGTTTCCAAGACCTCCCGAAGATGGACTCGGTACGGAGTTCGCGCCATCAAGGTCGACGTAGCTACCAAGAGCGCCTTGAGAAGCATATGATATCGAAGAGATGGAACCTCCAGAGTGTTGCTGAACCAATTCCATAGCAGCTGGGCCATTGAATCTTGACATGCTGATAAGCCCAGTTACCTTCCTCTTCTGCTTTCAAATTGTCCCAATCAGGAATTTGTCACTTCCATCATGTTATGGTTTGAAAGAAACGAATCAACAGACAAGTAACGTTGCGTAGACTTCTCTACATCAGACTGGCCTTAACTTAGTACAATCTTAGCCCTACAATACTGGTCATCGAGCTAATTCCGCGAGAATTTAACGATCTTTCTTCGCGACGTGGAAAAGATGATCACCTCATTTGTATAAGACCGAATTGACAAATAATTTGATCACAACAAACTAAGAATTCCGTGTTGTCAATCGCCATCACTGAAACTTCAGGTGTTAATGACGATAACAGCCATCGGAAGGAGATTACACGCTTTCAACCAATCACCACCGGAAGAGTCGTGGTGGCGATACTCCCCAACAACTCCAGCAAGCGACTAAGATAGCAGAGAAGAGCATCATCGTTCCTTCTTTCTTCCCTCCCAGTGTCCTAGAACTCAGTTCATTCACACTTCCTTCCTCACTCTAGTTCCTTCGTGCCTCAGACCGCCACCAAACTCTCTTGAATTGAAGGTGCTAGCAACAAAACGGATACGCACACGAAGCTGGAGCGTGCGTGAATTTCCAAGTTTCAATCGCTGGCATGCTCTTCCCTGCCCTTCATCTCGGATGGTGACGTTGTGCTGCTTTGTCCCGAGGTACCACCCAACAATCCCTTACACTCCAGCATTCCTCCCGAGACCGAAAACAACTAACAGCACGAGTTCACTACACCATAATTTCCCGTGGCTTCTTTCATTCTGGCCAGCTAGCGAGGCTTCCCACGGAATCTCTCTCATCGGCAGGTGGCTCGGCATTCATCATCTCATCATCAATCATTCCACTCCCTCCGCTTTCTTTCCTTTCTCTTCTCCTTTCTTCTCTTCTCTTCTCTTCCCGCTTCCACTAGAGCCGCGAAACCATACGACGACTTGCTTGGCACGCTCGCTCGTCCTGACTCCCTAGGTCTTGAACCTCCCCGTCCTCGGCCTCCCGAGAGGATGTATGCTCATCCAGCAGCAACTCTCCTCTCTCTCGCTCTCGCTCTCGCTCTCCGTGATCTTACTTACTTCCTTCCCTACTTACTTACAGCAGCGTCCTCCTCGTCACGCAACTACAGGGACAACGACGAGAACTTGTCCGAAGCTGACGCAAACTCGGAGCAGAGTAGCAAGAGAAGCAAGCCAAAACGAAGACGCAGAGGCTGTCCCGGAGCGCTGGTTGAGAGGAAGAAGGATGCCCGAAACGACTGTGCAAGTCCGCAAGCAGCGACATAGACCAGATCAGATGAAACCAGACTGGTAGCAGCTAGCAAAGCAGGCAGCAAACAACTGAGCACAGGGACGGACGGGACGGGACGGGAATGTGCTGAAATGAGATGGGACGGACGGGACGAGCAAGCTGCTGCTGCCTGCTATGCTATTTGCTGATGCTGCAAAAATGTTTCAGTCGCCTGCGTGCGCCAGCTGCGTAATCACTCACGCAAGTATTCGAAAACATGCTCCACTCAGAGATGAATGGAATGGAAGGGAAAGGAAAGGAAGGCCTGGAGGCACAAAGGCTGGAGAAATAAAGAGGAAGGAAGGGCTGCGCTGACTGTGTATGAATGAATGAATGAACCAACGAATGACGGAAAGGCAGAACGCAGACACAGAGAAGTTGTACCACGACCGTAGAAGAGCGTTCACTGACTCGATCTCTCTGTTCTCCCTTCCGGACTACGACGACGAAATCATGAGTCACTCACTGGAATGAACTGGATGCGAAGAGAAGAGAGAAGTGTCTCGGCCCCCAAAGGACGACGACCGATCCTGCCTAAGGGAAGAAGGGAGGGAGGACTGGACGGAACGGGACTGGACTGGGCTGGGCTGGGAGTCACGGGAGGATTTCCTGTATTCTACTTCTCTCCCAGAGGAAGGGGAATCAGGTTCCCTTCCGGATTTATCTAATAAGGATTGGTGTACAAGGCAATTGGCTTTTTTGTGTATGTAGCCAACTCCCTCCTTCCTTCCCTCCCTGCCTCTTCCCTTCTCTTCCCGCCAGGCTTTACGGGCAGGAGCAGCTCACAGCTCCTCGTTCTCCGCTCCTGCTCTGCGATTGGCCAGCAGCTTAACTGGGGAGTCTTGATCACTTGGCTTCTTACATCTTTCTGCCGGAGCCTCCCACTGGATGCAACTTACGTCGCCCGCCGTGACGTTCTTCTCACGCTTTCAGTTTCACGTTCTGTTTTCGTTGGCGTTTGCCGGGAACGACGGTTCACGGACTACAGTAAACTGTGCAGTGACGAATTGTAAACAGGGTTGTTCTTATCCTTTTCTTCTAATCGAATTCGCTGATAATTCCGAATCTAGTTGTGGTTAATCTCTCCCTACTAAGGTTAGTTGTACAGTGACGACTCCAACTGTAGAGATCCGTCTGTCTGGAATGAGCTTGAAGTTAGAGGGATCTGCATGTAGGAAACACGTGCATGAGCACGCAAGGAAATGATCTTGTGGGCATGTGTATTTCCTATTATGTTTATTTTATTCTGTGTATTTCTTATTACATTTACATTTACTTGAGCTGCTGTACGTGTACCAGACTAGCAAAACTTTTTACCTTCACATTTAACTTAACCTAACTTATTCCGGTTTTTGTACGTCTTTCTTTACATTCATTCCTCCATGAACCAGTCACTTCTTTGGACTGTAGGCGGCACGACCTGCTAGAAGCAGTCGGTGTCCAGACCAGCACTGCACTGAAGGTCCTGATTTGACCGTCTAGATACACGTGGCGGGGAGCTAGTGGTTAAACCAGCCACTCCACCTGTAAGCTCGCTCACGTCACATACCGTATATGACTAATTTTCGTTTCGTCCCGTCTGACCTCCTCGGCCTTCATTAGATCTTTATTTGGTTCCAGTTCATTTGCGAGGATATCTTTTCTCTAGGCTCTGCATTTTTCTATTTGTTTTATTCATAATGTTCCAAGAATCCACTTTTTCTACTGCCTTGTCTGTTTGTTCTAGATTTACTATCGCTAGGAGTGAGAAGTAGGTCCATTTTGGATTTTGTGTCTGCTTTCTCTAGTGTCATTCGATGATAAGCCAAAACCACCTCCGTCTGCCGGTTATACTTACCTTTTCTTCCTTGGAACGCTCAAGTGCAAATAGCATGAATTATTGTTTTTCTATTCTTCTTCAATTTAATTTCCGAACCTCTTCCTTGAATTCTTTTTGTGTGTCAGTCTTTAATGTACCTTCTTTCCTCCTCAATTATTTCTCTTCCTAGTGTTTTCCTTTCATTTCCCTTCCAGTCTCCCTCCCTCTGGCATGTAATGTACTCTTGCATTCTTAAACTTTTAGAAACTAGAACTTGTATACGGATGGAGTACACGATTTTAATACGGATGGAGTACTGGGAAGTACAGTGGAGTAACTAACCAAAGTTTCTTTTTAGTTAAATTGAAATTAACTAGTAATTAAAAAAATCAAGACTTTTGAGAAATTAATCTCTCATACAATCGCAGAACATCCTCCAGAAGCTAGTGTAGGGTCGTAAATATGATATTGTACTAACGCCAAACGAATTGTACTTATGTGTACGATAGAGCTTCTGGAAAGTTCTTTTCCTAAACCCTAAGCATGCTAGATGAAGAATACTCTTACCGTACATGGTCTTGTTGTTTATCATCGAGTGTTTTACTGGTAGAAGTGGGATAAGCAGACATAAAAATCAGGCGAGTAATCATATCACCACACAATGAGTCATATGTCAATCATGAAGATCAACTTTCAGATTTCATCAATTCTGTTGTTCAAACTGTCATCGTCCTCAAAGCCATGGTCTCTACGTAAGTGGCTTTCATTGTATCTCCACAACTGAAGTTCCAGTGCGGGGGAAGATTTCTGGTGGAAAACGGTATTAATTTTCCCTGGATTTGTACTAATCCGATCTAGCAATGTCGAATCTTCTGATTTCAGAGTTCTTATTGTCGTTTCTTCTTTGAGAGACAGCTTGAGTCTTGGAAGCGAAGGGGACTGACTCAGAGAAAGAGAATGGTTCCCGAGTGATGTCATATGGTTTATTGCATAATGTTATCTTGTATCCTCTATGATACCTATTTGGCTGGCAATGATGTGGTATGGGGCTTGGACTAGCCTCTAAGTAAACCAGGTTAAAACATAACAATAGAAGGAACCAGCTCTCCGATATGTTCTCAGAGATATTTGACCTCGGCTATTCAGAACTCCAATTTTCAGGTTCCAGGTAAATTGCTCAAACTCGTCCATGAATGCACATCGTTTCCATAGGATATGTAAGGGATTATTCACAAGGATACAGTATTCTTAGTATCAAGAGATGGGGGATACAGCAGGACTGAAGAGAGCTCTGGTGATGCAACTGTCCTCTATTGCGGTAGAGCCTGCCAATCTTCTTCCTCAAAGTCGTACGTACATTGATGTAAAAAATGCGTCTATTCAAGATTAGAGCTAGTCAAACCGTCCCTGTCAGAAGATTATGAACATATCTGAATAGAACAACTTTACTTTTATTCCCACAACGAGATTAGGAAAACTGAAACTGATTTTGTGATATTTTCGGGAAATTCATGAAGTCTGACATATGTGACAAGAGACCTTACAAATCTAGTGGAGAAAGTTTGACAACCCCTATAGAACTCTCCTAATATCGTGTGTCTATGGATGTGTGATGTGGAAAACCGCTAGCAATGGTAAGTAGGGAAATCCAAAAGTGGACTGATGCTTGCACCTGGATGTAAGTACCACCATGCGGGTCCAGTGAAGTAGGAATAGTTATTTTCAAGGTTGAATCGGAGTGGCAGCCGTAATGGAAATCCGGACAAGACGACGGAGTTAAGTGCATACACGAGATTTACTAATAACCACTGGCCTTTGCTCCCAAGACTCGCTGTTGAAAAGAAACGACAACAAGACTCGCTCTCAACAGATGCAAGATTTGAACTTTGACTACGAGAAGCTCATTTTCCCTCGTTGGGCCAGTGAACTTCCTTACAATATATGAGAGCAGTTCTTCCACCTGGAGCCTTCGGTAAAATCCACCACGAGCTCTTTAAGAACTTAACATTGCAACTCCTGACTTCAAGTTGACATGACTCTGGAAGGTGTACACGAGTAAGCTCGTAAAAGCTTAGATTTACTTCCTTGATGTCAAACTGATATACAAACAAGTCAAGCTGTACTGACTAAGTCGACTGATTGACGAGTTTAATTTAACAACCTAAACCTAGAACTACACCCCGATTTAAAGAATCAATCTATGGAAACTATTCTCGAGAAGACAGAAGCCGGACTCTTTCCTTGCCGAAGTCAAGTGTCTCTTCTTCGCCATCATCATACCTAAGCGCGAACTGAGCTTGCTGTGGAAACACGTCAATGACAGTACCCTTGTACCTGCACTCACCAGATCCAAAACAAGCGCTTAGCGCCTCGGGTTTCACATAAGTAATATATCAAGAGGCATAATAAGTTTAAGCTCGGCCAATGTCAAGAAAGAATGAACACCAACACTGGGAGCCAATCTCAGTGACACTAAGTGACGTAAAATGTCCTCGCCGGCCCGAAGGCCTAGAGGCTAGACACCCAACATAAGGACTTAGATCTGATTTCAGCTTCGCATTACGAACTTTTCAGTCCAAAGCCTAGCGCAACTATCGGCGTGAAACGATACACCTGTATTCGCCGCAGTGACTGCAATAAGGGTAGATTACTGAGCATATGACATACCACTGATTGTCCATGGGCCAGAAAACCTCCACTCTCTTGGAAACAGCATCGGCTCCAAGTCTCTGCAATATCCTGTTGTCATTTGCTAAGCCTAGTTCATCCTTTTCTCCCGGGTCTGCTGCACCTGGACGTCTCCTTTTTGATCGATGGCCTTTCACCGTACTTGTCTCTTCTTCTTCGTGACCTTGTCCTTCTCTGACGGGACCATCTGTCTCATTCTTGCCAGAGTGCTTATTCCTGATTTTTAGTCTTAGAGCAACTTTTGGCTTTGATCCCTCGACTACATCGTCTTGCCTTCCGCGTCCTCCAATCTCCACGACTTTCATCCTTTTCCTCGGGGCTTCGGATGAATCCTCGTCGGCCGCAGTAAAAGTACTAACACCTTCCCGCTGTTGAGCAACATTAAACTTTACTCTGTTCTCCTTACGCAAGTCCGAAACACCTTGTCGAGAAGCTCCACCAACATCCTTTTGCTGAAGCACTTCCGTTGACAAAGCTTCTGAGAAGACCTCGACATCAGCTTTCAGACCGGTGAAACTCCCTTTAGAGCACCAGGTACTAACTTCCATGTCTCTGAACTTTGAACTTGGCATTCGCCGTCTCCGAGCACTTTCTGAGTGCCCATGACCACCCCAGGATTGCAACGGAAACAAACCTACAGAGAAGGGAATCGCGTCAGCTAGTGAGTCTCGATAAGTTCATGATGGACACAATTTCGGTCAATGTCCCAGACACTGAAGAACATTGCCCAGAATCAACTTCGGAGCAGTCAGGCTTGCAGACACTTTGTATCAGTAATTTTTGATTCGATGGTACCTTTCGAGGTATCGTTCACAACTGCATGATCATCACTGGTTAACTCCCTTCCATCCGAATCTTCAGTCGCAGCTCCTTCTTCCTTCAGCTGATCTACATCTGGCTCCCAGAAAATGACCGTTTCCAGTGAGCAAGCGGCAATAAACTATGGGAGTAACAAACTTTTGGCTGGTTATTAGGCTGCCCAACCATCACGTAATCCACGAAAGGCAATTTGCGTGCGGTAGAGATGAACGGAACCTAAAAAGTACCCACATCTTTCTAATCTCGAAAGCACAGTCAAAGAACACCTACATCTCTGTTTTAAAAGGTATTGGTGAAAGCACGATAAAACACTGCGTAACACCAGGGGAGATTACCGGCTGAGCCTGTAGACATTTCCGCTGCATCTCCAGCACCCCCAGTATCTGTATCCAGAATTACTCCTGGATGCTTGGCGCCACCCCTCAGGCCAGCTTTTCTGTTCTTTGATCGTCCTGAACTGCTCGCCCAGGTTTCGGTTCTTGCGCCTGCGTCTTGAGGGACGTCAATGTCGACCACTTTCAACCTCTTGCTTCTTGCAGTTCTTGGATCTACCTCTGTAGCGGCTAGATCGGCAGCTACCGCTGTACCAAAGCCCACCCTCTTCTTATCATTTCTTGTTTCTCGGTCAGATTGATGACTAACATCTGTCACTTTCTTCGCTTTTTGATCTTTCACTGTAACATCCAGTGTAACCTTCAGCGTCTCATTCAAATCGCTTTCATCAATGTCTTCTGCTTGCTCCCAACTGACCTCTTCAAGCTCTCTGGCTTTGCTTCCGCCAGACTTGGAAGCTTTAATGATAAGTTTGGGCTTTCTCGATATCTCCCCAACCGGATTCGGTTTTGGAGACAGAATCTTAAGTATAGTCTTTTGCGTATTTGACTTTTTCCACACCTTATCCTCTTGCTTGTCACTAGCAGAAGCAATGCTATCTTTCGCGTCTTTCTTTGAACCCTTTTTCTTCAACTTGGGTATCTTTTTTAGCCCAAGGATTGCTTGACTACTAGCGGGAGGCTGCTTCTCATCATCAGAAGATGGACACAACCTAAGCATCTCTTCTTCCGATAGCAACCCGGCAGCTGCTCGAAGCTCTGCTCTCTGTTGAGCATCGGCCTCGTCCCTTCTCCTCCATAACACCGCAATTGCATCATCTATGTTTTTGACCTGTTGAAAACAACCCGAGTAATTAAAAAATTCCAAAGATCTAAATGAAAAGGTCACATGATCAACTACCCCATATCTTCGAGGCAGTTCCTACATGTCAAAGCACCAAAAGCAAAAAATTAGCCATCCGGGATAAGTACAGGACCTGGGACGAAACGCTATTGTAAGAATGTTTAGGTTGGCACTGCACAGAAAATATAATGCTGAAGACTGACATGGTGTAAAAGGTATAAATACCTTGTGACAGTCACCGCGACACGCAGCACATTTATACCTCAAGTTGTCGTCGGTTTGAAACTGATTGAATTTTTCATCACTGCGAAATTTGCAACACTGTCGCTGTAAGAAACCTCCGGTCACAACAATGCCCCCGCAAATGAATCAACCATGAGGTCAAGAAAATACTCGATTGTTACAATTCGTTGAAAACCTCTTTACCAAGCTTAAGAAAATACAGATAGATGAAAAGTCTATAGAGTTTAGTAAAAACCTGATTCCATCACAACGACAATGTACCCAATGCTCACAACTGTCGCAACAAACCATGGGTGTCGCCTCCGAGTCTCTATACACCTGATTGCAAAAGACCAGATTTGAACTCATCTCAACATTCCAGTTTCAGAGAAAAGATCCATACCTGAAGACAAAGAGTAGAAAATTCAGAGTAGCAACCCATACCCGAGGCTAGCTAGACATATTGCAGGTGACGAAAGCCTTCCACTCGTTTACTTCTTCGTATTCTGATCTGCTATATAGTCACATATCGTATGATGAACCAAATTTAGTGGTATTCTAGGTGAACTTGAGAATATAAGAGACAAAAGCACGAACCTTAAGACAAACAGGGCAGTATTTGTCCTTCATGAAGAGTCTTCCACAAGCATCACACGTAGTGAATGACATGAACCATCTGCAGATATGGCACAAAGGTGTCATGAATCCTTGAATATCGCCTGTAGAATCTTTTGCAGAAATACGTATGAACACCTTGTCTTCAAATCATAACCCGTTACACCAGTTACCAGGTTTAAAGCACTGAGTTCATAAGACTTGGTTATCATGACGATCAGGCTTCGTACTAAAAGAACTCTTCAGTTATTATCTTCAGTAATTAGCTAGTATCTAGTCAGGTTGCATGATGATTGGTGCTATGGCCTCGTTGAAAACTGCATCATTTACAGAGTTTGACGAGGGCTATGACAGACCATCGTACTACCCTAATCTTTGCAAACCAAATAAACACAGGAATGAAGTGAAAGCCTTCCATACCTTGAGCTGACACCGCTTCCTGGAACATTGGAAGCACAACTGTGGCAGCAAGTGTGCTTCGGACAGAGATAAGGTCCCTTCGGTAGATGCTGAAATGACATACGATACGACAGGTTAATCAATGACCACGATATGAATTCCGGAATGCAGCTGAAATTCGAACTGAAACCTACCTGATTCAATTTCAGTGTCTCAGAACCCACCAGAAAAACGCTTGCTTCTTTTGTCTATTATACAAAGTAGTTGTGTACTAGACGTTTCTTTTTAGGTACCCAACCATCTATACACCAATAATTTCAAGGATGTACAGTAATGTTCACTAATGTTCTTCCTTCTATGAAAACATTTCTTCAGAGCTCCCTGCCGGCCGTCCATGCAAATACTTTCTGGAAAAAGTTTATTCAGAAGCCCAGCCGTATTACTTTGGATACGTGACACGAGAAGACTCTCGTTTCATGGAGACTTGCCTTCAGGGGTGGTTGTTGACAGTACACATGAAGCGCGTCATCACACCTCTTACAGAACATCAGTTTGTTAGGTTCGCCAGTTCGCTTGCAAACCTGATCATAAATCCATGAGTTTAGGGTAGGGTCACACATCCAAGTAATATCTCAGATTTCTATCTTTATCAATGTAGTCCGATTAGCGACTAACGAGCACTGTTTCTTAAGATACCACCAGTGGCACCGACATGACGGTGGCTTTGGGGCCAAACGATGTCACTCAACAATCCCGTTTGTCAAGGTGGCCATCAGCTCATCGCCAGGCGCGACGTGCACATATGCAGTTTCATATGGATCACTGTTCACAATCCACAAACGAAGAGTTCTTGATTTTGACCATCCATGCAGACGAAAATGCGGCGCATACCTCGCAGGATCGGCATGAACCACAAACCCAATTGGCCCAATCGAAAAGATCTGCGGGTTCAGAGTACAAAATTCAGATATTTGGAAACAAAGAATCACAACTACCGTAAACGTACACAACAACCGTACACAACATTTCCAACGGTACATGCAACCCGAAATAGCCAAGGTCTTTGGGAAGTGTGTGTCAGCTCGACATGAATTTCCGTCTCCACATAAGTAACAAAGAAGAGACAAGGGGCGGAGATGGTGATTTATCACTCAGTATTCGCAGTCATGTTCAACAGCTTATGAGCAACCTGGCGTTTTCCATGTGTTGTGATGTGAGAATGGCCTTACACGTTCTCTGCAGCAAAAGATTACCTCGATGCTCAGCCCACTGCTTCACGCATTTCCTATGATACCGTTTGGAACAGCTGCGACAAGAAAGCATTCGCTTCTCTCTTCCCGTATCAACGAGCTCCACAGAGGAGCACAGACCACAAACAACTTGCGGAATAAGAGGCAGGAGATAATCCTCCCCGCTCAAGGCATCGTTATTCCCATCTCTGATTGCGCCAAACATACTCCCCGATCCTTCTGCCCCGCCTTTCCCATTCTTACTGCGGGATTTCAGTACTGCCTCCGCCTCTGCAAGCTGCCACGTTCAAACACTTTAAAATAGACGTAGTCTCACCGTTGTATCTTCCAAGTTTACAGCGGTGTAGTTCAATATGATATTCTTAGACGCTAGAAGTGCACACCTAGAGTTAACCTGTGGACTGGTAATCGAATAATATCATCGCTAACGCAGGAAAGTGGACGACTCAAGATGGTGCACAATACCTGACCAGTGAGTGCCAATTTGACCGCATCTGTGGTCTTCCTTGCCTGATCAGCTTTGGCTGCTGCTTCAGCAACAGCTATAGATGATACTGTCACTTTCCTGCGAATCACTCCCCTCTTTGAGATGGAGGCCTCTACCCCATTCCCCCCGTCTACTTGGGCCCCCACAGTCTTCTGTTTCTTCTTCTTCGACTCCTTAGAGAGGCGTGGAACCAAGACTTCGACAGTTCCCTCTTCTCCATAAGCGACATGTCGGTTGGCAAGCAGATTCTCCAAAGCCTTCGCATTTTGAAGAAATGATCTTTTACTTTCCCAGCTTCGCAGCGCAGCAGGAGTTCCAAGTATACAGAAACAAATTTTGCGACTGCAGTTCCAGACAATGGTGTTAAAACGGGAATTTGTCGGACCAGCAGATGAGAATAGAAGGGCAAAGTCTTCAGTTAGCTAGAGTGTAGAGAGGCGAAGTCTTCATTCTTTTCACCAATAATTGCTCGTACGATTCCGTTTCCCGTCGTCATGCAGCTACGCCGCTCATCCCCTTCATCCGGGATGGAGGCATAGTCTACGGTATCAATGTTACTACTTTGGACTCACAAACGTAATGCAACCATCTTGCAAGACGTGTGCCCAACAAAAGTAGTTAAGTATGCAATCCTAGGTTTCAGATCTCCAAAATATCACGATCAACTGCACCGAAGGATTTTCTCCTAGGTTACCTTCGCTTCATTGACCTCCGGTACCTTCAAATAATTTCCACCCAAATCTTCTTTCTCTACGCATAACCCTAATCGTACATACCTTGGAACTGTGGGAAGACGGGGACTAGTCATCCTTCTTCCCTACAAAACATTTCGTAGCGACAAAGAAATGCGCAAGACTGCGAAACGGGTACCTTACAACCTTCAGGACTTCATCAGAAGCCGCAGGGACCGACAAGTTGCAGGCGAGCAAAGACTCCACGCCATCGTCAAGCTTCTACGATATATGCATTGGGCTCTAAAGAATGGCCGTGAAGGGAGAAGCTGAACCTTGAGAATTGTGCAAACAAGACCCAGCTACTTGCCGCGGTTCCTACGCAAGAATCCAAGAAGAAGGACAAGAGATGGGGCACACACACCGAAGACGAGACGAGTTCATTAACGCAAGCGAAGCGAGGATCACTCAATGCGCAGGAAGAATGTCGTGTCGTAAGAAAGAGAAGGTCTCCCCAGCATGAGATTATTGACACTAAGGCGACAGCGACGCCATGAGTACGACAATTGACCGGATCCGAGCCCGTAACCTTTTGGCTGAAAAGGTGAAAAAGGGTAAAGAAGTCGACGAATAAAGAAAATACGCATCAGAGCCTACAAAAGGAGGACCGATTACTGAAATAGTAGCAACCGGTCGTACTCGCCCGCCTAGAATAAATCCTCCGCAAAATTTGAAATCTTCACCCACGCAGTTTGTTCTGCTACCAACCCTCTTAAGTTATCATTCCAGTGCGACACTAAACTGCAACCAAACAGTCCAGTCCACTCCAGTCGTGGGAAGGTTGCTCGGTCTCTATCTTCATCCCTGTTCCTGTTCGCTTACCTCACGTCCAAGAGAATCAAGCGAGAGGCAATTCGCATACTCCTGGGGACACTTCACTCACTCCCTGCAAAAACCCCTTACTGCTAATGTTTCCTTTGCGTTCATCTTGTGAGTTCTCTCATTTTTCGCCTCGCTTTCACAGCTAAGCCCTTCGCGACGATCGACATGTAATTCCCTCGATTCATGACCGTAAAGACATACCTACGTTGTATGAAGTATGGGTGAGATTGTGTTTCAGAGAATTAACAGGATGACAGAGGAAGAAATCTGATCGAATACCATCGGGCAAACCAGTGCGCTTGACACTCGGAGAAAAATCAGCACGAACGCGTTCTTTTCCGCTATGAGTTTCAGTCAGATGGGAGTAGGGAGCGCAAGGGAGAGGAAAGTACCAGGTGAAAGGGCAGGCAACGTGAAATGCCATGAAAGATCATGGGAGAGCCAATGCTGGCTTTAAATAGAGTGAAGTTCCGCGCTGCGCTCCTCCACCAGGTCAGGCTATCAGATGACTAATACCAACAAACTGATTGACTGAATTCTGGTCAGCGTCTCGACTTACAACATTGCTTCAGAGAAAAATATAAATTCCCACGATCAACCGACACGCGCGACCCGACCCTATGTTACAAACATTTCGCGATTTCAGCACATACTGTCACATGTGCGGAGACCAAAATCACGCGAGCAATCATTAGAGGCAGGATTGCTTGCTTTCTTCATTCGTGCTTCTTGGTCTGCTGCTCGTCTCTTCTCTTGTTCTGTAATTGCTTGCGCTTCGTCTTTCGCTCGAAAAGATGTTCAGTGTGTACGTTCAGACGTTTATCGTCCAGACGGCGGACGTAGATACAAGATTTTCACGGCACGACCTCTCTCGGGCGTCATAAACGCACTGTTCGTATGTATTTATACCCAACTATAGTTAAGGATATACACTTCTGCGTATATACTTCTGCTATCAAACAAATTTGTCATGTGTGAAGAATAGCGCCGTTCCTTATGGAGTGTTCTGAAGAACAAGAAAGTTTCTTGACCCTTTTTCTTTCCCCTTATTTGCCTCTTTTAACGGGATACACGATGGCTCGCCGAAGACGGGAGAACTACTTCCCTATGGAAAAGATGAGGACCACTTTCCATGGATTATCGAAACCACATTTTCGGCAGCCGTACTAGTTGAGCGCAACTAATTATCGTCTAAATACGCTGTGGGAGACAAAACTGGAATATGGTCAAATATATGACTTACATTAAATGCCTTCATTAGTTTCCGAAACCAACCAGCCTCTTTCCGGAATTTCGCATTTTCGAAGAGCGATGAAAATACGTCATGGAAAGAGGCTCGTAATGCATTGCGTCCCAGGTGGTCTGTTGACCGTTGCCTACCCGCTTTCAAGTTCATTCTCTGCATTTATTTTTTCTGGTATGATTAAGGGTAACAGTTAATTACCTGAATTTCAGATAGTTAAATTCTTCTAGTTCTTTTAAGTGTGTTTATAGCTATAGTTTGAGCTTTAAAATTAGAAAAAATAGTTATACCGATACATGGTTTACATCATCAAATTGAAAAATGAAATCATGACCAATAATATAATATTGAATAGGTATTTTAGTTTATTAATCAAATAGTTTTGCTAATACTAACATGTACATGATGATCGACACTTCATTTGGAGTAATGGGGTTGAATATTAACATGTACATGTGAAGTGAGATTAAACCCAATCTTTTCAAAATTATTAGAACCGTTCTGAATGTACCTTTCCCTACTACACAGTTTATTCTTTTGTCACATGATCTTTACTTGTATACCTCAGCACATAACAAATGCTAACCCCAGGCACAAAATGTGTAAATTTGAGGAGCCTTAGCTTACAGCCTCCTTCTTTATGTTCATGTTGATCTCTTCCCCATGCCATCGCAGGAATGGAGCTTAGCCTAAAGGGAATTGCCATTCTTCCACCTTAGGCTTGCAGGAATGGAGCTTAGCCAAATTGAGGAAGTACAGCAATTCCCTTCGTGTGATACTTAAAAGAAATCACAAGCACTTACATTATTATACAAATAAGAACTCCACCGAATCACATTTAAGTTGCAAAAGATTAGATTAAACACTCACATAGCAGATTACAGTGGAAATTAAGCTTACCACAACTCTTTCTGCTCGTCTTTCTGCTTCAATATTGGACCAGAAGTTGATAACTGACAATCAATTAAATCATAGAGAGTAAGATGGTGTGACGATACATCGTAAGGGCATCTCCACCGGACAGTTTAAACTCTAGTCTGTGGATCGCAATATAAATTATCTCCCACTTAACTCTTTAGCTCAGTTTGTCGATTAAAGAGTAGCTTGTACACACCATCACAATCCCTTTAACTGCAAATCGTTTGGAGAACCTTTAATCAAGCTCCACCTAGATTTTCTACAACAAGACAGTGCAGAATAAGTGAGAATATATAGATTTCGAGTAGTTAGAACCATAGGTTAAATAAAAAGACTGGTTTAAAACTTACGCGCCGTGAATTGCTTATTTAAAATTTTCATTGTACAGATTTACAGAATTTTCAAACTGCAGCTAGTTGAAGTTAATTTAAATAGCCCGAAGGAGATCTTCTAACTGTACCTCTAAAGAAATCAATGGTTGGGCACTTTGCTAATACAAGTAGAGAAGAACCTCCACTGGCAGGAATAGGGGTCCTCCATTTGATTAATCCTAACTTCTGTACGATGACATAATCTAATGATATACATCTCAACGTTCACTGCGAAAAAGAACTTGTACAAGAAGAAAAATGCATGGAGGAGGTTTGCTATGTTTTCTTTCTTAGTATGTTACGTGTTCCTGTTCGAGATATCTATGTATATATCACAGTCTCACTAATCTGGCCCTGGAGCATGCAAATAAACGTCAGAGATCTTTATTCTGTTTTCATTAATCGATAAAAATATAAAATTTATATGTTGTATATCAAAAATATTGAATTTATATATAAATATTAAACGAACTGAGAGTTATGAGAGATCCACACATAAACCATAACTACAGTGCGTGAAGATACATTTCCAAAACTATAATATCCGGAGCCCTGAAACCAATAAACATTAAATTTGTGTAGACATGTTGCCTTCTCGGTCTGAAGATGGAGAGAGTGAACATATAGAGCTTCAAATCAGTCTGACGTGACAAGTGAAGACTGATATGAATTCACTGCTATTCGACTTTGAAAACGACAAGGTGAGTAAATATCCAAAGTAGCCACGCATCCCCTGCACTGTACATTATTTCGAATTCATCTGAAATATTCACTCCTTTTAATTGATGCTCTAACTCTTTCTTTTGGAAGGGTCAAACCATAAATTAAAAATATTAAAACTGAATTTTATTACTTGGTAGGGTGAGTTTTTATGGTAGCGTGAGATCTGCTCTACGCATAACATTTATGGGTTTTCTCGTTCTTCCAACGTCAGTGTATAGTTTACATGAAACTTGGATTTAATTAGACATTTGATAACTTTAGCAGTAATAAAAATTAGTGCGTCAAGTCAGTCTTCTAGATTTAATCAATATTCCGTAATTTTTTAAAGTCAGTGAATAACAGTTATTCTTCAGTGTATTCAGAAAAATCAAACTCTTAATCAACTAAATGTGAGCAAACCGTTTCAAGTTCTTGAAACTTGGAAGAGGGTGAATATGCCCGAGTATGCATATTCGAAGAAGTTACTCTCTCGGATCACCGTTTTTATTAGATTAAGTTTTCCTGCAAGATAAGTAGGCAAAGGAAATTAGCAAGCACTACCGTTGTAGGCTGTCGAATTATGTTGAGGTGCAGGAGGAGGAAATTGATAAGACTAGAGAGACCACCATACGAAGAAAGGTTCGGAAAGAGGAGGTGGAGGTAGTTCGGCAGGGGAGCACTTGTAGTCCACGTAGGCTCGGCAGTGAGAGGATTGACGTTGGGTCCTGGGCCACACATCCGATCGGAAGGAAACGAAGAGGCGAATCAGATTTCAACTACCGGGGAGGGAGAGACGCGCCAGGAGGTGTAGACGCTCCAGCCTTTCAACGCTACAGGTAGTGACTGGAAATCTTACTGTGGACCGACGAACATCTCTCATGCTGCTACATCAGATGAGCTCAGACACGACGCAGTTGCAGCTCGGTGCCAAGTAATGCTGTAATGGTCGCATCGGTACTCATCGTCGGTGAGTTGCCGCTGAATATTCGTGCTTGAATTTGACAAATCTCTCTAGTTTACTTGCTCTCATTTAGTTGAGAAGTCTCCACGAACAGAACATGAGTGTTGTAGTATTGTGTGGACGTGATCATACTGAATGAATCCCGTCGTCATTGATTATAATTTGCCAGATTTCGAGACTTGAATTGTGCACGGACGGACGTCCACTATTGGCGAGTCCTACGTAGAGAGCGTACGATGGCAGTTGTAGGGGCTTGGAGAGGATCCTTTTGCGTGTTCTCCAAGCAGCAGCTGCAGCAACAAGTTCCTGCCCTCGGAATCAGTCGAGAATGCTGCAGCTGTTACAGCTCTGTCGTCTCGTCTTCGTCTTTCATCCCGAGCTGGAGGATCAAGAGCCGGAATCGTTCGCCGTCAGGTAGACCGGGAGCTGCTGCTCGATTCACCGTTCTTGCCAGTCAAGAAGCTGGAACATCCACTCGTAAGTGTTTTCCCTCTCAATCCTTAATAATCCTATCAACTGTTTTTCCGCAAGATAGAAGGTAAAATGAAATATTTGCTCGTCGTTAAATGCCTTGTGTGTTCCTGCTTCAGGTAATTTGGGATGTAGTGTCAAAGAACTAGTGCCCTCATAAGCTTCCTTCAACATTAATTCGGCCACGTTCACCTCACCTCTTTTTTCTCTCTAGTATTTATACTATGCAGTTCCCTTTGTTTCTGTACTTATAGCGAAGCAATTATGTGCCACTACAGACTCGAAGTTCTAGTTTTGTAGTGCTGAAATCTTTCTGCTCTGTGTTTGCCGTCAGTGGTCGTTGGAGAGAACTACTGAATGTAGAGGACACGTTTCAAGTATCTGAACCTAGATCACACTCTTAGGCCTTAGCTAGTGGACCGCGTAGATCGTGTCAAAGAAATTTTGTCAATGGGTTTAACTTATATGACAACCCTTTCAGTCATCTCTCAAAATTCATCAATGCGGCTTGGTGCTGAGCCGCTTCTACCTTTGTGCCTAAGAGGGAGCTTTTGTTATGTACTTCCTGCATACGCCCAAAACTTAAGCTATCCTAAATGATGGAAAGGTGATGGTTGTGGAGACAGTGCTGGTACAGGAAGTGGAATTCACATGGAAGGGTCAAGGGTCAGAGGTTTTGCTTACTGGTGACTTTCTGCAATGGGAGACCAAAATTCCCCTGGAGAAAGGCGCCAATGGTTCTTTCACTATGAAGAAGGTGTCTCTCGCACTTACTACCTGCCATCTAAGCACAGGTCATAGGATGTCATTTTCATGTGTTGCCGTTAGCCAAGAGTAAAATAGAGAATGTGAGCATGATCACTGCAGCATCCAAGGGATGAAAACAGCGCAGTTGACCGACGAAGCGTGGAGAGCTCAAGCCACGTTGGAAGCATTTGTGTGTGCGGATACGGAAGTTGGGTTTGTTTCAAATTGACTATGCTGAACGTTTCTAACATTGTTAGTGAGCAGAGCCAAACTTCCCAATTTCATTCGTCTGATGCGGTTGGGTCAACTGGGACCCTTTTGTCACTCGTTAGACTGGATCTACAGCTGGCTTAAGACTGGTTACCTCACTCCAGTATGTGGTCTCTCACAAAATGCAGAAGCTGCCCGTAGGGAAGTTCGCCTATAAGTTCATAGTCGATGGCGAGTGGAAGCACTCTGCAGACAGCCCCACCGTCGCAGATGGCACCGGTGGCTTTAACAATGAGATCGTTGTTGCAGGTTATCCTCTCTCTCTCTCTCTCTCTCTCTCTCTCTCTCTCTCTACCGTCCAGCCAGGGCGTGGGGTCTATGGTCGAACGGCTACGACATGCAATGACTACATTCTCCGTCGGTCACAAGTGCATCCTTGAACACATAATTATAAATCGGTTTTCATGTATACGGTTATATGTTTAACTTGCTCCACTTTAATGGAGTGTAACATATGCACGCGCTGTTCTCAACTTTCGAGGACCGAAGTACAGTAGGAACTTTCTACTGCAACTGCTCTAGCATGTGTAAACTGTGACTAGCTGTTGTTCTCCCCTGTCGCTTAATATTGGAAAACAGATCCAAGCGTGGAAGGTACAACCACTGCGTCAAGTGATTTACCCAAAGCTCAGGCTGCACCGACTACCTCTAGCAGCAAAAAGGGTGAAGCTGCTGAAGCGGAGCCTGCCAAGCCCAAGCCAGCGGCAGCAGCTGATAGTGCGAAGCCAACTTCGAAAGCAGCTGCCAAGAAAGCTGCTGCGGTGAAGAAGTCCTTAGAAGCAGCCATGCTGGAAGATGTGATTCCTCAACTGACTAGTACACTGGAGAAGGAAGAGGGCCTGACGGACCTGAACATCACTTTCGAAGCTAATCAGGTCTCTCAAAATTCGAAGATTTACTTCCTCTCTTACTTGCCAAAGAAGAGCTTTCCGCTGGCAGTGGATGATGTCCAGCGTCGGTGGTCGAGAAAGGCAGGGAGGCTAGGCCGCAACCCCTGAATCGTGTCAGGCGTGCTTAGGTCGCTGTAGAATCAGATTGCAGTCATTGTTTTGGCAGTAGTGTTATACTTGTGCGCTAGTGTGTTACTGATCTTGATCCGTGATGTGCACAGTTGAAAACAAGTTTCACGAAAGGCGGTATTCCTTATTGCCACTGGGCCTTCTTTCCTGATGGCACCTTGGAAGGTAGGGAAGGCGACAAGAACAAGTTGGATTTATATGATGTCGGTCAGTCGATCCGTCGCCACTACTGAGTATTTCTTGCCTTGTCGTGGAACTGAGATCTGTGTCTTCGTCTGTTTCGGCAGGATCGAGAGGTGCATCGTTGACGTCTTACGGTTCTCCTCCGAGCACAGTCGAACCGTTTCTGGTGGACGAAAACAAGATCACTCCAGAACTCATTGTGTTTTGGATAAGGAAGAGATTGTTTGCTCAAAAGATTTTGTCCGTAAATTGATATTCATTAACGTGCTTAAAGGGGCGCCTGCAGGAAGAATAGGTATGGCACTACTCATTCCTTCTAACTAAACCTCATATGATCACTTACACAATACTATAAGCAGTGCAGTGCAGCTGCTTGTTGCACGCGAGGGGAGGGTAAGAGGCGCACATTTTCGTTCCTGGGCCGAAGGCCATCCATCCCGGTCGGTGGCCCCACCAAGGCTAGGTGTACTGTAATTGTAGAGACCCTTATAGAATTCATTTGTTCTGCTCATCGGTTGCAGTGTCTCATATTTGTACTTATACCTGTGATGGCTTCGATTCCGGCTACTCCAGTACGCAGCAATGGGAAATATTTCTTTCCTGCAGTATGTGGCGCACAGCCGTCGATCAGATGTAGAAACAAGAAACATGCTTTCTTCTGAGCGATTTTAATCTAGAATTCACCCTTGACGTAACGGACAGATACTCTGAATGTCTCCGTTGGGTGGTTCTGAATCTGTTGTACACAACAATGCATTTTCGTGTCCCGGCGGGGCGTTGTGAAGCGCTCTGCGTCGCCATCGCTGATCGGTTTCTGCACTTCCTGATATTATTTTTAGGTGCTGTACAGTTGTCGATAATTCCACTCACAAGAAGAAATTTCTTCTGATACTCAGAGCGTATCACTGCTCCAGTGGAATGTATCATACTTCGTCACACTGACCCGATCAGCCGGTTTCAGTCAGGGGCTACAGAGCTGCGAACTTCTTCGGAGGAACAGTATTGGTCATGTAATTTGTTACAAAAGTGTACAGTTACAAGCTCAGACAGAGCGATCTATTAAGTAATCATGCGCAGGATAGAGGGTATACTGTGACGACACTAAGCATCGTTTGCACCCTTCCATCATCCAGTGCACGCATCCTCTATTGCATCCATTCCCTGGAAATCTTTTAACTTCGTGCACGCAGCAACCCAGTGAGTACATTCTGTTCATCACGCCAACCTTACCCAAGTAAAATCAATCATGCTCAGAAACTTTCATCTCGTCGAGATAACGAAAACTTGGATAACACGTTTCCACTTTGTACAGTTTAGCGTCTAAGCTCGGATCGTTCAAGGGAATGTCGAGGAGCTGATATTTCGACCCTTGATTGTTAACGTGCAACGCTTTTCTCTTCAGATCGGGAGAATTTTGCTGCATTGAACATTACTCAGATGCAGCATCAAGCATCAAGCCTCTGCGGCTATACGTTCGCAGCTCAGAGCTTCAAACGAATGTAGAGCATACGCTCCTCCCGTTGGTCCTAATCTGAGATCAAGTTAATAACACCTGAATAGTACTTCACTTGCATCAGCTAATCACAGAGATATCTCCAGCTCCTGTGGCTTCTCTCAACCTCCTAAGATTGTCTGTCGGTCTATCTCTCGAACAATCCCCGTTTAGTCCAAGTGGGTGATTTCATCATTTGTCCCTTGGCAAAGACGTATTGAAGTTGGAGGTGTTGGGCATCCATAACTAGAAGATCGCCGTCCAAACCAACTTCTACTCTGCCTGTGAACAAGCGAAAAGGAGAAGTCTCAGAGTTGCGTCGGAAGTGTTTCTACTCCTTATTTGCGTAGGTGTTCTGCACTGTGCTGTTGGCCAATTTCCTAGATGGATGCTGTAAATACTGACAAAAAATTGAATGACAGGATCTGCGGTGCCCGACATACCTTTCCGTGGAAGAGACAAGAAAGTTGCAGGATTGACGGTACTGAACTGAAGAGCTTGTTCGAGAGGCCAGCCTGCTTCAAGAACAAGTCTTTGGATCGTTTTCAAGTTTGCCTGAGGAGAGGCGATTCCGTACTCGAGCAGTTTCCCCCCGCTGTCATATTTCGGAAGAGATCCAAAGCCGTCAGAGGAAATGGAGAGCCTTTCTAGAGCAAAGTCGGGCTCTTTGGCCCAGGCGACCAAAGTGTCGAAGGTTGAAGATTCTCCCTCTTGGTCAGAAGTAAGATCGGCCCGGCCACCCTCTCCAACCCATTTTGCTGCAGCCTGAGAGAGAGAACGAAAGCAAAAACAACGCGCGGACGGAAAGTAAGTAAGCGGTTTGCTTTCCCTGTTTCGAACAAGCTTAGAATGGATGAACGGATGAATGGATGGACAGTACCTCAACGAGAGCAGGGCCTCTGCTCGAAATGTGCGTGGGAACAAACTGTGTGATAGGAATGGCTCCCTTGCTGATGTTGATCAACTCCCATAATGGATCCAGCATCGTTGGAGCCTGGCCGGTATGCATATGAAGTAAGCCCGCTTTTCCTGACAGCAATCCGCCGTCGCGAGCATCCGACACCAGTTTCCTTAGATCCTGTCAGGCACGACTGTAACAGTAAGTTTCCCGTAGAATCATCAACCATCACTATCAGACGAAGACTGTCATCAACTGCATATATCGTAAATTTGAGACACACAGCAGCAGCCAGCATTCCTTATCCAACAATTGATCAAAGGACTATTTCATCAGCAGAAGAAGGAATGTAAACTCACATCAACACTAGGCCAGCTACCTCGATGATCACTTATCGCTATCTCACCGCCTCCGACCACTTCCTCCACGAGTATTATGTCACGAAGGAGCGACCCGGTGAGCGTTGGCGATGGAACCCGGTAGCAACCACTCCACATGAAAGCTGTCAGACCTTCCTCCTTGAATGCTGCTGCCTTCACTCGCAGGTTCTCAAGGCTGCACGCAATTCAGAATCACCACTGAACCATCAGGTATGGATTCTGCCTACCTTCACAAACCTAGTCATCCATTTTGACGGAATTTCCCGTCCTCCATTCTCCCCACCAAAGGAGAAGGCATCGATCGATCGGTTTGGAAGAACAACCCCATGATTCCATTTCCAACCAGTTTTCTGTCAGAGTTAATAATCCAGCCGATGCTTGAACTATTAGCAGCTCTGCTCATTTCTCGGACTATCTTTTGCGCACGAGGGGACTGCAAACGAAATACCTTCGAGAAACACAATCCGTGCCCAGAATTCCGACGACGGTGGTGAGACCTGCGTTGACGAGCTGCGAGAGGCTGGCTTCCGGGGTCCGGCTGGCAGGGCCCAATTCCCCACCGCCGCCAGTAATGTGGACATGAATGTCGATCAAACCAGGGACTATTAGAGAACCATTCACATCGATGACTTTCACACCAGGAAGATCCACGAGATTGCGCCATGGAAACACTGTATGGTCGAACACTGCCACTATAGACGTTCCAGCCAGCAATACATGACGCCTCCCAAGAGGCGCTGGGCTGTACACAAATCCATTCAGAAGCAACGTCATCAACTCATTTCCCCCGCTGCTGCTGCTGGATGCTTCGTCTTCCTCTACGCTTAACTTCACATCTGAAACATACTCTGCTGAAACCTCTGCGGAAACCGTTTGAGCGAAGATGGGTCTTACATCATTTTCGGTCGTTTCATCGTTTACGAGTGCTTGACAATCAAATTCAGCAGCAACTGCTTCCTTTCCACGACAGGGCCCAGACCCGTGAGCTAGGTCGTCTGCTCCATCTGCCTGTACCAGTCTCAACATAAGAACTGTCATCGTGGTCAGGCTCACGACGAGGCGCCATCTCGTGGAGCTCGTCTCTACCATGGTTTCGATCAGAGTAGCACTCACACCATCCCACACAGAGTTTGAAAGCACTGTGCGATTCTACTCTCAACTCGGACTTCTGTCGGTACTCGAGAGTCGAGTGGAAAGACTCGTATACGAAAAGTTGTCATGTCCACAAAACAGCGCCATGTGGACTCTGACAAGTATTACGCGGCATGCAAGAGAGGAGTGGAAATTCCCGTCTTCTTATAATGTAACCTCGCTTTGGCAGACAGACATTTCCCGGAGGGCTCTTTTGGGCGCCTTTGAGGCAAGAACCTGCCATTTTAGCCAGTAATGAAACTCGTTAGATTCCCGGGGAGAGAAAATTAATTACATGTTTCTATCGAAAACCTCCCATGTTTACATTATGAATCTACTCAGGGTGGCCTATCTAACTCGGAAAATCTGGAATTTTGTCTAGTTCTTTCTCTTAACACTCCGTAGTGATTTGCCAACTTGCTGTTTGTCAAGTTTACTTGCTGACCGCAGAAATCGTCGAGCATCGATGTGATCCTTACAGAGCGAGACATCTTTACGATCACAAGATTGGTTCATTAAGTAATATTAGGGGGTGTCAGAGTTAAAGAATCTCTGAAATATTCGGGAGCCGCGGGCGTGAGTTACGGACTCGGCAAGTCTGCGGCTAGTGTTTCCTGCGGGTACCTCCTGAGGTACCCGCAGGGAAACGCCGCGGGAGTTTTCTTAACGGCTATTCACTGGTTTTTTCAGAATTTTTTTGCAATGGATTCTCTGTTACTCTGAGTACTTATCTTCAGTGTAGAAACGGAAAAATAATCAATGGTAAAATCTTGATGTTGAATCTGGGGCGCGATCTAGAATGAGCCGCGGTTTTATATAAACTTACCCGTGACAATTTTACGTCCAGTTACCTCTCAGCCGTTGAAGAATCCTTTTTCTAAACTTCGATTTTGCTAAATTCATTAGGAGAAAACCTGGAAAGCACGGGTGATTCACCCTTGCGCACCAGGGCCGGTCCGTCCGGTCGTCATGGTACAATCTGCCTTGGTCCGTCATCTAATTTCCGTTCCGGTGCTACTACAGGAAATGCGGCTGATTTCTGAAAGCGCGACAGAGCACTCCTCCATTCTCAAACGATTCTTTTGTCCGTTGTCTTCAGGCGTCTGTGCTACCGTTCATCTATTTATTGTTGCTATGCATTTGCTGACCGAAGGGAACTTTAGCACGCAGCTCGAACCGACAAAGAACTGCTCTTCGTTCTCACTGTCTTATCCCGATGGTTGACAATTTGCTGTAAACAGAGAAAGGTAGAAACGATGTTGCGAACTGTGAAACCGAAAGCAGCGCGTGCGCCGAAATTTTTGGAAGCGAGAGGCGGTTGTTGATACGTGTGCTCTAGTTTTAAACCGGATGCGATTCACAGGGATTCGCCAGAGCGCCTGAATCTACATCCCGACTCGTTCATTAGTGAGTATGTATCTCTGACCGTTCTATGAGTTCACTTCTATCTGAAACTTTCGCACTCCTTTTCCTGGTGGAGCTGAGGCGATCAAGAAAATTTGGGTGTGCTTTAACGAGAAAATACATGATACGTGATATTTTAGGAGCGATAGGCGACCTTAGACCTTCTGATAGCGGGGTTTAGCCCCTGTGTTCTTCTTCCCTTTGGGGCGTTGGTTGCTTGATCCTTCGGGTCCTTCTTTCCTTTGTAAGGCTTGATGAGGTCTTTCCATCCGTTTGCTATTTTTGCGTCGCGTGTTTCTCTTTAAACCCCCGCTCCCCATATAAAAAGGGCTCGAAGACTTTTCCGAGCTGGCCATTTGTCGCGTAGGCTGCGGGCGGAGACCACGGGCAGATGACCGCTCTGGCAGATGACTGCGGGCTCTGGCAGCTAGGACAAGTTGAGCGAGCCTTCTCCCGCCTCTCGCTTCCTGCCTCCTTGCAGCCGTTCGTCTTTGTCCTCCGCTCGACTTTCGCCTCCCGCCTCCATGCAGCCGTTCGTCGTTGTCCTCCGCTCGACTTTCGCCTCTCGTCTCCATGCAGCTGTTCGTCGTTGTCCTCCGCTCGACCTTCGTTCTTGCAGTTCCTGCTTCGCTGCTTGCAAATCGCCGATCGCATGTAAATTTTTGCCGCTCGTTTCTCGTTGCTGCGGCCTCCTCGTTCGCTGCTCGCTTGCAGTTACTCGTCCGCACCTCGCTCCGCTCGCTCCTGCTGCAGAATCAATTTCGTTTTACAGTGTTCTTGGCGTTTGTTGCTAGCTGCTCCTCGTCCGCTCACTGCTCGCTTGCAGTTCCTCGTCCGTACCTCGCTCCGCTCGCTCCTGCTGCAATCAACTTCGTTTTACAGTGTTCTTGGCGTTTGTTGCTAGCTGCTCCTCGCCCGTTCACTGCTCTCTTGCAGTTCCTCGCTCCGCTCGTTCTTCCCTGGTGTTCTTTTCTGATCGTTTTTTTCTCTTCTCTGATTGTTTTCTTCTCTGATTATTTTCTTCTACAGTGTTCTACGTCTGTTCTTGACATTGTCATTTGTAACTCGAGCAAGATATGCACAGGGAGACCCGCGAACAACAACTATTTTTGAACTTCTGCAAGTTCTTTCGAGGTTCACAGTTGGTCTTCCTTGATAGCTCGCTTTCTTGATAGCCGGTTTAGCTTTCTTGACAGTCTTCGAAGTTCTCATTCTCTGGTTTGTTTTTCTTGATACTCATTACTGTTTAGTGAAGGTTTCTTGGTTTTCTTAGCGTTTTGAACTCTAAACCGTCTGCGTCGGTTCATATTTGGAGATGTAAGACTGCACAGCGACATGCCTCACATCGAGAAGGATAGCAGAGTTACATTCGATGAGATTGGGGAGTACTGGGTTGTCACTGGTGGGACATTGAGAGCTCGGGAAATTCGTGTCAGTGAGGAAGAGCTCAGGGAGTGGTTTCCTCGTTATGCTAAGGCTGCAGCTGAAATTGCAACGATGGAAAATCTTACAGTAGATTTAGAAGGGGACCATGAGCTTCTAGGTGCACTTGCTGCTGCTTTCTCAGAGGATGTGCCTAAGCGTCAAAGGTATCATGTTTACAAAGCAATAGCTGGAGTGTTAGGATATAAGGATCGTACAGAACTCCCCGCTTGTTTGGAGCAGGCAGTGAAGAATGAGCTCTCTGAGGAGAACGAGGCATTTACTGGTTTCATTGCTTGAGATTTTGAGTTGTAGTGTAGTTGTAAGTCATTCAAGTAGCAGTGGAAAGATAACATTGAACATTCTTCACTGTTTTTTGATATGGGTATATTGCAACTTGTACTGCATGCTCCTCTAAATTTCGGAAGATGTTTGTGATGTGGTGATTTTGTGTTTTCTTCTAGGCATGCATTATGCACCTGGATTAGCCAGTCCGGGAGCTGATTGTAGCTCCCTGGAAATGCCATCCCAGTCGGGGGCTCAGTGGGTTCAACCCCCAATGGCATTGCAAAAAATCCCAAGTTACTAAAAGCTCTCAAAAATATACTCCATTCGACTGTGGTCTGTTATTTTACAAACTGATTATCAAAGCACCCAAGAGTTCAGAATAATTAGCTGGTAAAACAAATGCGAAACTTTCTCCTGAGACTCTTACAGTTTTCTCAGAAAATAACTGCGTGAGGAACTCAACTAGACTGTTAGGAATCAAACATATGCAAAAAAATGAATTGAGTGATGCCCTGTGAGACCCTTAGTAAAGGTGGAAAAAAGTCCCCAAAATGTTCCGTTGCCTTACCTCCAACACCAATCTGCGGAAGAGCTATCATGCAAGCAAGGAACAAGAGGAGGCTATCTTACGCCCCACTGAACTATACAAGAGTGTCTAAAAGCTGAGGAGATCATGTTTGTCTAAATGAGCATTCAAAATCATCGTTTGTCTACAAGTGAACTTACAAGTTATTTTCTGTTGTAGGAGGAGAAGAAGTTTTGTATAACCTCGACTTGAAAATATTGACTTGAAAATATTCAAAACGGCATCCAGACTTGCAAATATTTCAAAACGGTCCGACCAAGTACTTCACATAATAACGAAAATCAACAAAATCACAGTATCAAGAGTCATCCGAAGTAATATATATCCTCAATATAGATATCAAAATGATAGCTCTATACGTAAAATGACAACTTGCAGTAGAGAACCATCTGCAAATGCACATAAGTTGGAATTAGAATCACCAATAAATAAACATATTCAAGTGTAATCAACTTCCATTATGAAAATTGCAAAAGTCAAAGATGAACAAACCTGAAAGTTGTGTGCTTGGTGAGATATCAACGTCCAAATATGCAACTCGTCCTTCCACATTGTAGTACGCGGGACTAACACTCGATTAGTGGTCGGTCGTCTACGAACTGATGAATCATTTTGACGTTGTGCACATCTCGATATAACCTCACGTCGAATGTTCTCATTCCAATCCATAGCAGTGCAAGCTAGTCGAGCCTCGTGTGATCGCTCCCAATGGATCCTCTTCGTAGCAAACTTGTTGATAACAGAGTGAAAAGTCTCACTCATGAAGTTGCACGAGTGTAATAACGCATCTTTGATGGCGTGAAGTGCTTCTGCATGAAGGCCATCACCGCAAGGTGGGTACGTCCTCCATGTGGATAACGTGCATCCTCTCCGAACTGTCGTGACTGACACTCTCTCTCTCCAGGAAGTATTCGACAATCAGAGTGATCACCCGCCCAATGCGAGACAGCAGTCATGATGTCCAAGATCATAAGTGACGGTTGCTCGTCACCCCTTGATGAAATTCATATCAAATCATCATAGACTTAGAAAAGATAAAAACAACAGAAAACTTATCAAAACAATAAGTGGATAATAACAATTGAGTTTACCTGATTCGAGCAGCACGTGCACAAGTGTAAATCCATGACTTCAACTTGTACGCAATGTCATGCGCAACAAGCTCAAGATACCTCAATCCGCGACTTCGTTCTGGAGCCCAATAGTATTCCGCAAGGAGACCCAAAACGTCAGCTACACGATGGACCATCACAACCTTACTGCCGCTAAGAGGAAGTCTTTTTGATCGACAATACTCTTTCAACGTCGCCACTGAGAACACTGCTAGCTCCTTCCTACTCCTGACTTCCTCAATGGCTTGGTCGGATGACGACATCTTCGCATCTTGTAGCTCATCTTTGAACTTTTGCACAATATTCTTCGTCTTGTGCCATAAATCTTTCTGGTTGCAAATACCGTGTCTACATCCGACGATCCATAAATAAGTGATCAAACATTTACATTTTTTTCATACAAAGGGATGAATAAATAGAAAGATGCTATATAAATAGAAATATAGAAGAATACTCACTCATCAATAATGGTGTCGACGCTATGATTATCATCGTGGATAATCTCTGAGATAACCAAACCTCTATCCATGAGCATGGCAATCCCTTTCTCCACGGCAGACGTCTCTATCCTCCACGAGCTCTCGCACTCCACGCGAGTCATGGTGACCATCTCAATAATCCAATTATCTTTGGCATTGATGAATGAGACAGTCCCATGGACAATCCACGTACAACACCAGTGGCTCTGTACATCATCCACGCATCACACTCAAGATAAAATACACAAAAATGACAACTCCACATCCTAAATGAATCCTTGGATGAGCATCTCACCTGTGGACAATGATAGATCAAGTAACAAAGCATCTTTATGCTCACTCCATAATCCTTTGGCTGCCTCAACCCAACCTATAGGTCGTCCTGAGCCGCTTTGAAAGTCGTACCAATGCTTCTCTGTGGGTACGTTTAGTCGCATCGCCATCAACATGCTTGACGTCGCGGTGTAACTGAGTCCGGCACATAAAGCGGCATGATACATCTGACCAACAATGCCAAGTGATCCACGATCAAACTCCATCTCTCCAGTAACATAAACCGTCTTGTGTTGATCGTCACAAGTAAACTTCAGTTGTCAGCATTGAAGATAAGCAGTAATCACTGGAGGGGGACAATGTAGACTACATCCTTGTCGTGGACAAGTCACACGAAATACCTCGAAGAACTCCAAAATCTTCCCTCGACTCCATAGACCATACTCAGCAGGGGGTGTTCTATGGGTGCATCCTCCACATCTACAAGAGGCTCATCCTCCAACTTATCTACTGGTGTCTCAGTGGATTCATGATCGAACTGACTATCAAGGACCGTGTCTTGACTATCCTCAGCTATAGCATCTTGAATATCCTCACTAGGGACGTTTTGGCCGATATTGCGTTCAGCACGTGTCCTCTCTAGACCCTCTATACGACCGGCTGCGGCATCCAACAGCCATCTCAAACACGCAGCATGTGTAGCACGAGGTCCCAACGCATGACGTAAACGATTATAAGAGTCTAAGAGATCCTCGGGAATCCTTATAACTTTTACAGTATCGGGCCGTCTCTTGTCATGATAATTTATCCGATCAGAAGCAAACTGTCCCCAACGTCCCTCAGCCATGAGATCCACTGTAGACAAATATAATTTCAATAATCAATCCAGCATCTACCACTCTATTCTGTAAACTGTTTGCTCTGTGAAGAATATCATAAAGCATCCACTAGTCATCTTTTCTATTATATTTCTAAGTAAACTAAGCGCACAACTATATACTGCATACAACAAACTGGAATATTTATAATCTCATGCAAAAATACCTGAAAAGAGAGTGACTTGTGATATATCTTACCCCTTCTCCCCTTCCTGGACAATGGTCCACGACTCCTTCATCTCTGCAATTTCCTATGTCAGCAAGAAGAAAATAACTGCTGAACTCAAAAATCCTAAAAATATATAAATTTAAAAGTTAGCTATTTGAACTAAAAATCATATCTGTTGCTTTCTCTAAGTGTAAAAAAACTAATGCTATAAACTATAAGCATGAAAAAAAACAAAGACAGAAAAAAAGATAACTTTGGAGCAAGGAGTAAGACGTACTTGGAGAGAGGAGGAAGAGAGAAAGCTCATTGTGGACATAGCACAAAGAGCAAGAAAGGGCGATGGGAAAGAGATTACTCCTCAATCTGCAGCTTTGGGCTCCTCTTCACATGCTTGGACTGGCCCAAGTGTCAAATGGCAACTTCCTGGTATGTTACGGAGGACAGGGCACACAGGCGCAGACTGCCATGACAGCTGACTCAGAGCAGTTTCTGGTTATTGGGCAGCTGCCCAAAAATTTTACAAATTTGAATTTCAAAAAGTTACTGCCCCACTCTTGTGATTGGTCCAGACATTTTCTCTTCTGTGATATTTTATACTGTATTATAATGTATTCAGATTTTGACCAATATGTACTACATTCAGGAAGTAACGAGAAAAAACTACATGTGTTTCCATTTCTGTGGATTTTTCCCTCACGGTGGTGTCCGTTTGAACGAGCAGTTTCATTCTTTGTGAGCTTCTGTGAGGTTGCCCAGTGATGATGATCACGGGATTTCACTGTTCAGGAACACCGCGACGTCGTTTCAAATGGCATCTTACTTCGATCACTCGCTAGCAGTTTCTTTCCTTTCTTGGCGAAGTTACTTCGTACAGTTTGCTGTTAGATGATCTCTTCAGGATCTATGAAGAAGAGAGAAACTGTATGTGATGATAATTCGAAGTAGCTGTTTCCTTATAATGAGAGAATGAACTTCCTAGAGATTCTAGGGTTGCTACACTGTCTGAGTGTGAGGGACACTAATTCGGTAAGGATATTTTGAGAGTTACTCGCAATGGTTATTGTCATACACATTAATGTTTCACTCACACTACTAATGGTAAAGAGTATTTAGTGTGAGTAAAAAAGATTTGAAGTCTTAAAATGTTTGGTCTGATAGTTTATTAAAAGAGAAGTGGTTATACTTCTCTTAGTAATGTTTCACTTAGATTTCATTCAGTTTTCATTTTGGACGTTTTCTTAAAGAAAATTATCAGTTCATTTTTATAATCTAGAATATATTATAAATGTGCCAATGTTATGAATAGAGAAAACACAGATGCGCGATCTAAAAAACGAATTTCAGAGAATTTCAAATTAATATCTTCAATGAAATACATGTTATTTTCATCCAGGAACAATTGACCAAGAAACATCTTGAGAGTAAATTTTACAGTTTATTGTCAATCATTGAATTTGTTTATTATTCAATTTTATAATATTTTTGATTCCTCTTGTAATTATATCTCACTAAGTTCCAGATTATTTCATCAAGTAAATCATGCTTTTTGATGTAGTTCATTGAGTGAGTTTGTAAAGATTTTGAATTCAAGTTTTGATTAATATATTTTTAATATTTCATACTTAATTTTGAATTTTTTCTTGATTAGTGTTAATCTCAGTAAAATTTGAGCTACACTTGAATTAGTGTCACTCACATTGAATTCACACTCACACTAATTAAATATACACACTAAATACTATAGGAAATATATTTACTCACTTCCCCAAGAAGGACTGATCTTCATCTATCAATGAGGTAAGTTTCAAATCTTCACTTGTATAACTTTATATACTTCCTAACATGTATTGTAGGAATCATCGCAGTAACGTTGAGTTGATATTCTTGTGTGCATCGCCTTAAGGTCAATGTGAGCGTATAGTCTGAATCTCTTGATTGGCGAGTTGGTTTGACTTGAGGAACAATAGTTCCTTAGGAGGAAATAAAGTAAGCAATTAAACATAACACGCATAGAGATGCTTCGACTCCATACATAAAACCTTTTCTCTTTCTTCATGTTGCTATCTTGTTTTTTAGGTAAGTTTTATTCCAGAAAGTGGTTAGAACAGGTTGAAGAAATGGATAACTGCATTTATGGGACCTGAATGGTTTTTGCCCTTCATCCATTCCAAAAATACAGAATTCTATACTGTTTTATATTGAACATAAACCAAAATCAAAACATGAGCAAGGTGTTCGAACAGTTATGCATGCATAGAGGGGATGCAGCGGTCTAAACCATCTAAAGTGGCTGAAAGGGAAAAAATGCAAAGACCTTGCTTCTTCGAGTTGGACGCTAGACACTGAGACGGCTCGGCCCATAAGGCTCTCTATTCTCTATTGTCTTATGGACCTTACTTCCTTAAAACCCTTTGTGTGGGTACAAAGGAGTACTTCTGCATAAAGAGTGAGTCATTCTAGTGCTCAGTGGAGCGGACCAATTCACGATTTTTGTGCCTGAAGACATCAGATTTCAATCATTCTCAGACTCAAAAGATACATGTGCAGATAACAAACACTTTAGAAAAACTTAATCTACAAAAGTTCTAGACATAATAAAAATATATTTTGGTGGTACAAAAGATGATCTCGGGTCAAGTTCAAAACACCTAGTGCTTAGCAAAGTTAGACGGTGGAATGTACACGCACGGCCACTTGAAAGATAAAGGAGTTCTATACCCACACCGATTGTTTCAACCCCTTCTGTACATGTTAAAGTTGTTTTTGAAAATATTATTCGTTTATTCGAATAGAAAGTTAAAATAGAACGCTTATGTTTAAATTAGTTGCACTCGAGTTATAAATTCAGAATACAAACTGACTTTCAACAACTACATAGAAGCATAGGAGAGAATTCTTCAATTCCTCTCCTTCGTTCTTTATTCTGCAACCAGACGCAAGAAATCACGTACGAAATCACTGAATGTACGAAATCACCTTCTTGTACGAAATCACTGAATGTAGAGGTCAAAAGATTTGAAGCTTTGTATAAGAAGTATGGCATCGGGACATGAGGTTTTCCAATTTATTTGCGTGAGTTTCAGACAAGTCTCAAACTGTGTGGTTTTAATCTCTGTATAGTATACGGAGATTAAGTCAGTTCAATTTCAGACAGTTAAAATAGTTAACTAAAAACAGTATAATAAAAGATCTTTTATTCAATTAATATACCTTATATATAAAAAAAAATTTTAATCATCCTAGGCGCTATGTTCAAAGGGAAGACGGTAGTGCGAGTATATGCATATCACATGCGCTTTTGGCGGGGGAAAAGAAGAAAGAAAAGCGAGGTTTGAGGGAAAATTTACAACAAGTGGATTGGCTGTAGGTTATGGAAATATGTACTATATGTTTGATAAGAATTTTCAAGTGAAGTTAAATTTTTAATCAAATTTTGTCTATAAACATAAATGTTAGAGAACCAGAGCTGTGTCTGGATATAGAGACAACCCATAAGTACAGAGTGCAAAGATAAGAATTACCATTACTCTGAAAAAAATTATTATTATTATCTAACCTTTCTCAACGGAAGGGTTAGGTATTAAATTAACCATGCCACCCCATAAGTACATGGTTCTTGTGTGACAAGAATCGATCATTTGAATTGACAAGAATCGTGCATGTACATCTTGATGTTTTACACTCTTTCTACCGGGAACATATAAGAGTCAACAATAAATAAATCAATTAGCGACGACCAATTTGCGTAATGTCGTCCATAAGATTAGTGAACAGATTATGAAAATTGTGAAGTGGAAATATAAAACTTGAAGTTTTCTTCAAAGAATTTTGATCATTTGGAATATTACATCCTCAAGCCTGCAAAAATGTAATAGTTGGTTTATTCAAAACAGCAGAAGTGCTATCTCCTAACTATTCTTAATTCTTTTTCATATTTTATCTCGAATCTATCACGCTAGAGAAATAGTTTACCTTATGCCTTCAACTCACTCAACTACCTTCATTTGAAAGGATCCCAGCCATACGATGTGAAACCCAATCTTACCTAAGTCATTGTAGGTCAGTTAAAATGCTGCTTAGCCCGTCAGTTTGACATTCACCATGATTTTTGCAATCACTTGAAATTCTCTTGTTGTGAAAAAATGAAATTGTTAATGCAATTCAAGAGTGCATGCAAGAGCACTTTGATGCTTCTGTAGTAGAGCCGGAGAAAAGTAAGCACAAATATTCTGAAGAGAAGTGAAAACATTCATTGTATCTCAATCTGACAAAATTGTAACAAAATCTTTATTCTGCTTGAAATTAACTATTCACTTCCGGATTAGGTGAAGAGTAATATCAGTACAATATATACTCATTGAATAAAACTTCTTAGTTCTTTGCCAGAAGAGAGTGGAAAAGAATACAAGCATCAGACTAGGAGAGAACTTCATGGAAGAGGTTCGTGTTACAAAACTGAGAACTGTACTCTCAAGTCTCTCAGAATACAGAATTTATCTCCCACAACAGAATGCTACCAGCTTATTAGAACTGATAACAGATCAGCCTGTTAAAACTAATCAGAAGGAGAACTGAACAGAGATATTCCGAGATGATATGTGCACAGCTTTACTTAGACTTCAGAACTGGTACAGACAGAAAGGGCCTCCGACTCATGCTACTCTACAAGGAATGTGAGTTAATATACTAATGATACATAACTGCTGCCACCTCAAAGTGACTTACCTAACTGCTGTCACAGTGCTTCTCACGTCACAAGTCATGTCACAAGTCACCTCTTCCCTTTTTTTTTTCTTTTGTCCTTTTATCTTCCACAGAGTTTAGATGTGACCTCTAATGATATTTAACACCCTCCTTCATTAGAGCATCACTTCTTTCATACCTAGTAAATCTCTAATATGTATAAACCTTAACTTTGGTAAGGCTTTGGTAAAAATATCAGCTAACTGATCTTCTGATGGACAATATTCCAACTTGACTATCTTAGCTTCAATTTTCTCCCTTATATGATGTAACCTTGTTTCCAAACTTTTTGTTCTTTCTCTGATAACCCTATTGTTAGCCAAGAACATTGCACTCTGATAATAATGTAATACTGTTGGTCCAGATATCTTTTCTCTCATCTCCAGCAATAAATTCCTTAACCATATCAAGGTTATAGAACCATCACTAAGAGCAATGTATTCAGCTTCTGTTGAAGACCTTGCTACTGTATTCTGCTTCTTGCTGCTCCAACTGATAATTCCACCTGAACATAAGTTGAAGCATGCACCTGATGTGGATTTTCTGCTGCTAGTATCTCCAGCCCAATCACTATCACTGAAGCCTTGAAGTTCACTTCTCCCCTCCTTAAATATAAGACCAAGATTGATAGTACCTTTCAGATATCTGAGAATTCTCTTTGCAGCAACCCAATGAGATGAATTTGGGCAATGCATAAATTGACTTAGCCTCCCAACAGCATTGCAAATATCAGGTCTGGTGTGGATGAGATATCTGAGTTTATCAATTAATTTTCTGTACAAATATTCTTCAATGGTATTTTCAGCTGTAGTCTTCTCAAAACCACTTTCTTGCTCCATAGGTGTTGCTGATGACTTGCAATCTTCCATCTGAAACTCTCCAAGTATAGACTTTATGTATGCTTGTTGAGAAAGCATAATACAGTCCTCCATCTGCCAAATATCAACACCAAGGAAGAATCTTGCTAAACCCAAATCAGACATCTCAAACCTCTTGCTGAGTTCTCCTTTGAATAGTTGCACCAACTCCTTATCACTTCCTGATATTAAGATATCATCCACATATAGGATGAGTATGATCCTCTTTGAATTATCTTTCAAGACATAGAGGTTTGGATCCAACTCTGATCTTCTGAGTTCATGGCTGTGTAGAAACTCATGTATCTCAGAATATCAAACTCTTGGTGCTTGCTTTAATCAATATAAGGATTTTCTGAGAATGCACACATGACCTTTTTTCTTTTTCACTTCAAATCCTGGTGGTTGAACCATGTAAACTTCTTCCTCTAACTCTCCATGAAGGAAAGCTGACTTCACATCCATCTGATGTATTTCCCAGTGGTAATGACCAGCAAGAGCCATTACAAGTCTGATTGAATCTCATTTTGCAACTGGTGCAAAAGTTTCTCCATAATCAATCTCTTCTTGTTGCTGAAATCCTCTTGCTATTAACCTTGCTTTCAGCTTGTCAACTGAACCATCTGACTGTAGCTTGGTTTTGTAAATCCATTTGCATTGGATGGCTCTTTTTCCTCCTGGTAGCTTAACCAAATCCCATGTATGATTTTTGAGTAGCATTTTGTACTCCTCTTGCATAGCTTGTCTCCAACCAAGGTCTTTGTTAGCTTCTTCAAATGTAAGTGGATCATCCTCTTGAATACTTTCAGCAAGTCCACAATAATCATCAAGTCTTGCTGGTGGTCTTCTAACCCTTTCTGATCTCCTTACTTGAGAATCTGCTGCATGTTGTAAGTCATCTTCTTTAGCTTCATGAATACTTGATAACTCAGATTCAGAATTTTGTTGAAATTCAACTTGCTCTTCACTAAGATTAGTGAGAGATGTTGACTGCTCCAAGTCCACCTCAATATCAGATTTATCAGATTCTGAATCAATCTGACCTTCACTTGTAGGTAGCTTAAATCTGAATGTATCACAAGTTTCTTTCTCACCTTCCATCAGATCAGAATCCACCTCAGAGAATCTAACATCTCTGCTGATGTGAGTCTTTCTTGTAGACTGATTGTAGATTTTGTAACCCTTGGTTTGCTCAGCATAGCCCACAAATATACACTTCTCAGATTTTGCATCCAACTTCTGCCTCTTCTCATCATTGATGTGCATGTAACCTGTGCATCCAAAAATCCTGAAGTGAGACACATCTGGTTTCACTCCTGTAAATGTCTCTTCAAGTGTCTTGTGCTGCACAGCTGTTGTATATGCTCTGTTCATAATGTAAACAGCTGTGTTGCAAGCTTCAGCCCAAAAATAATTGAGAAGATTCTTGGCCTTCAGCATGGATCTGCCACTTTCCACAATCACTCTATTCTTTCTTTCAGCTACACCATTTTGTTGTGGAGTATAAGCTGTGGAAAATTGCCTTTGAATACCATGCTCTTCACAAAACTGAGTAAAGAGGTTAGAACAATATTCTCCTCCTCCATCTGATATGAGAACTTTAATCTTCTTGCCACTTTGATTTTCTACAAGAGCCTTGAACTTCTTGAAGTATTCAAATACTTCAGACTTCTGTTTTAGGAAATAAGATCCATGTCTTTCTGCTCATATCATTAATAAATGTCAGAAAATACTTACAGCCTCCAATAGAGCTTGTTTGCATAGGTCCACAAACATCTGAATGGACCAAGGTCAACAACTCTTTTGTTCTTGCACCTCCCTCCTTTGGAAAACTCTTTCTGCTTTGTTTTCCAAATATACATCATTCACATATATCTCCAGTAGTTGGTAGCTTCATCCTTGGTAGTCCTTCTACCATATGATTATCCATCATATGTTTCAGACTTCCAAAGTTCAAGTGTGCAAATCTCTGATGCCAAAGGCTTGCTTGATTATAAGAATCAACAACCATAGAGACTTCTTGGACTTGAGGTTCAACATTCAATATATATAATCCTGACTTCTGATCTCTCCTTCCTGAAGCAATAACTCTCTGATTATGTGAACCATCCAGTATCAGCACCTTTGTATCATCAAAAATCACCTTCATTCTATGATCTGTGATTTTTCCAACAGAAAGCAAGTTCTTCGTGAGCTTTGGAATAAAGAGTACCTCTTGTATACTCTTCAGATCTCCTTGCTGAAAAGTCCTTCAAGAGTGATCTTTGGCTGGTCATTTGCTTAGAGGCACAAGAATCAATGTACCAATTCTTGTCTTCTGTTGTTGTGGATATCAAGCTGGTAATAAACATATTACTAACATCCTTCTCTGCTTGTGCATCTTCTTGAGTAGCAACATTACTTGATGTAGAATTCTGACCTCCATTTGCCTTTCTAGCATAGCAATCTTCAATCTTGTGACCTTTCTTTCCACAGAAGAAACAAGTTCCCAACTTCTTTCTGCACTCTTCAATCTTGTGACCTTTCTTCTTACAGAATGAGCAGAAAGTTATGCCTTGATTTCTTGAGTAGGAAGACCCATGTTTCTGAGATTGCTGCTCCTCTCTTCTGTAAGTCTTCACCATAAAAGCAGATCCTTGATTTTTCTGAGGGAAAAACTTTCTGATCAGCTGCTCTTCTTCATGTAGTAAACTGCACAACTCCTCATAAGTTGGCATACTCTCTCTTCTGTTGATATCAGAAACAAAATGAAAATATGGAGTACTGAGACTATTCAAAGTTATAGAAATCAGATCTTCATCACCATATGTCCCTCCTGCTCTAGTTAGCTGTACATAAATACCATCTATCTTATCAAGGTGCTCATGAATATTTGCATTCTCATCCATCTTGGTAGAGTGTAGATCATTCTTCAACTTTGCTACTCTTTTTTGCTCACATTATCATATCTGATAGCTAGCTTCTCCCAAGCTTTTCTTCCTGTATCAAGCCTCAATAGTAAGCATGATACTCTCCTTCACAGCAAGCAGAATATTGGCTAATGCTCTAGTTTGCTTCTTAATGAATCTTAGAGTTTCAGGAGAACTCTCATCATAAAATGGAGCAAGCTTCTCTTCTCCAGAAACCACACCCCATAAATCCTTTCATGATCAGTTTCCAGGAACTGTAATTATTAGGACCTGAAAGTCTAGTGCTCTCATTCAAATCAAACTCACTGAAAGTAGCAGCCATGGATGCTATCTTGCTGAAAAGATGAATCCAAAAAACTCCAAAAACTAAGTACTATATTATCAGAATTTTAAACCCTTAGCTTGAGCAACCTGTGCTCTGATACCATGTTACAAAACTGAGAACTGTACTCCCAAGTCTCTCAGAATATAGAATTTATCTCCCACAACAGAATGCTACCAGCCTATTAGAACTGATAATAGATCAGCCTGTTAAAACTAATCAGAAGGAGAACTGAACAGAGAGATATTCCGAGATGATATGTGCACAGCTTTACTTAGACTTCAGAACTGGTACAGACAGAAAGGGCCTCAGACTCATGCTACTCTACAAGGAATGTGGGTTAATATACTAATGATGCATAACTGCTGTCACCTCAAAGTGACTTACCTAACTGCTGTCACAGTGCTTCTCATGTCACAAGTCATGTCACAACTCACCTCTTCCCTTTTGTGCAGAGTTTAGATGTGACCTCTAATGATATTTAACAGTTCGTTGTGTTTCTTATTTTATTTTGGATTGTATTGTTTCTTTCCAAGAAAGAATATGTATATTATGGTAAAATCTTCGTAATCTGTTTATGAAGCATGTCAAAGACTTGGAGAATCTTTGTTCTCTTAACAGAGAAAGTATACAACTTATTTATAAATGTTAGAAAACTTGAAATTACGACAAATTAACACAAAACCCATAACCATAACACGTGAAAGATGCACTTCCAAATTATAAAGCCGAGAGTTAGTGCTGAATAAACATTGAACTGTGTTTTATGGAAAATTAATTTGTTACCTAATCTTCTTGTCCTGCAACCTTCTCCATCGAAAGGAAAAGAAGGTGAATAATATGCATTCCCAACAAGATAAAAGTTTTGAGAGAAGAAGAAAGCAAGCAATAAAGAGGGGCAAATTTTGATTACTGTCATTGGGTTACGTATAAAGAAAAGAAAAAACAAAGTAAACTTTTTCCAAGTTGTCTTCGATCTGGACTGTACGTTGCGATCGCCTAATGTAAACGAGACTAGACAATGTTCGTTTTTTTCTACAAATAAAATATAGAATGTAAAACAAAACACGATTTCAAATAACTTTATAAATATTAAATGATAAATCCAACGAAAATCACGGATGGATGGAAACATAACCCATACACACGAAAACACACAACTCAAGAAGTAGAAGTGCAGGAGCTCTCATAGATTAACCTGCACAAAATTTATTACATACTTTCCGGAACAGTTAAGTAATAAAGTGATGATGGAAGAGATGAATCATATGCATGAGAAGGATGATACCCTTCAAACGTTTTGTGTATCATTATTCACTCCATGAAATGAAATTTACGTACTGCACCTGAACTTATGTGACAAGTATAGAGAGAACTGTTGCTCTCTTCCTCAGAATCAAACGCCAAGTAGTGGTTTAGTGGTCGTCAAATATTCTCATCAAGGTTCACAAGGCTACGCTGCATGCTCGTATCATGATTTCACTAATCAATAGTTGAACTTTAGGTCGATACGCACCGAAGAATGCCAAAGGGACTCCATTTGTTAGTTCAGTTCCAACAACGGTCTTGCACATTCAAGGCTTTCAAGCTTCTGCCACCGCGGACGGAAGGGAAACAAGTCCTTTCTTCCGTCCCTCCGAGAGAGACACGTAGCTTGCAGAACGAAAAGGAGAGAAGAGAGAAAGGGAAGAGCAAAGCGATCACCGTGTCTTCTTTTTCTCCTTCTTCCTTGGCGTGATGTCGTATCTTACTTCCAGTCAGCCACCTATGAGCAAAAAGAGAATCTCTCTTTTCAGACATCACGAGTTTTAACTGACTGGCGAGCGTACCAAGTAGATCAGTCCACCACACATAAGTACAGAAAAATTAGAATCAGCCCATGAAGTCGATACTAGTGCTCACGCGTCACCCAGAGTAGCAGGAGAGGAACCAGCGCTTACACCTCAAAGCGACCTCCTCCCCAGGAAGACCTTGCAAACGAGGAACTATTCCGTCGACATGCAAGCAAGCATCAGGAGTCACAAGGAAAAAGAATTTTTTGCCGTGATGAAAGTATGAGAACGAGATGATGCTACTGCAGTTATACTGTATATATATCATGAGAGGCAAAAAGAAAGCAATAGACGAGAAAGAAGCTAAAAGTGTGATTTACAATGAGCCAACTCAAAGAATGGAGCTGATATTTGCCAGGATGTAAGCTGAGCTGAGCTGAGCTGAGCGCCAATAGAATCGATCGGTCGGTTGGCTGGATGGCTTGGTGCCTGAACTACTTACCACTATCTGCTATCAATGAATGTTGCACTGTGAAACATAAGAAAAGGAGAAGTCGACATACTTTTCCCATATAGGCTTGTATCTGCTCATGGCCAGTTTCAACCAGGGCTTCATGTTCCCGTTGAAGTGGACAACAGCTCCACTTTCGATCACCTGACTATCGATATTTGCATCATAGCCTAAGCCTAAAACATGCCACCGTGTGTCTAGCGGATGGGTGAGCCCGTAGAAAGTCAGTAGTCCCGGAGGCAACGTCCCCAACTTCCACAGAGTTCTATCGACGTTTTGCTCCTGCCAATAATGATACCTGTTCGTTACATTAGCTTTCCTCCAGGTGACCAGGTCAAAAACGTTCATCCCGAATGCCCATCCACAAGACTCAGGATCGAAGTTGGAGCTGATTCGAGGATCGGAGAAGTTGAGGTACTTATGGAAGCGGTGGAAGCTTTCCAAACAAGTCTCTACTGCTCCGTTCACGTTGCCATGAAGGTCTACAGAGAATAAAGGCGTAAGGTCCCTTTGGACCACAACGTCGTCATCTAGAAACACAACCTTTTTCAGGTCCGGGTACACTTCCGGTATGTAAAACCGAAGGTGATTCAACATGGACAAGTACTTAGGGTTGCGAAACTTGAGCGTGCTTTTCGTGTCCGCGGAACCAGACTTAAAATAGTAGCTCCGAGTGTCTGCATCTCCTAGTTGCTTCAGTACTGGTACATAAGAAGAGTTTAACCATGTGAATCCATCGATGCTTTGCACTTCTACCGCTGCACCGTGGAGATCAATCAGGGCAAACCAAGCTTGCATGGCTCCGTAATTCATGTGATCCGTCACCACATGGAAGACCAGCTGATCCGGTTGGTCGGCATTCTGAATGGTGGAGTTCACCACCACGTTAGTAGCCAATACATTGTCGGAAAATACACAGAAATGATAAAGACTGTTATCAGTCAACCGCTTGTCGTGCTTTCGGCTCTCCACAGCCTCTCGTAATTCCCCTGTTGTGGCCCACACCATGGTCAATCGCATGCCGAGGCAGTGGAGTCCCTTGGGAACCGCCTCTGCTGCGAGTTGTCCGAACACTGTGCTCTGTGCAGCAGCTGCGTTGGCACGCTCCTCCAGGGCTTGCATTTGGGCCTTGAGCTTCATAATCATCGTTGCACTGTCGTAGTGAAGATCCTTGGCTTGCGCAGTCAAGGCAGACAGAGCTTTCATCACCGGTTCCGCTTCTCGGAAAGAAACTGGTGTGCCGCTGATCGCTGCCTGAGAGAGAAGGTTCTGACAAGCTCGAATCTGTGCGCTTAGTTCCCATGCCAAACCATAATTGCTGTTCTCCTTCGCCATTACGACGTATGCTTTGGCCAAGGTCAACATATCTCCCAGCTGCCTCGCCACAGAAGCTGGGCTGAACATCTCGGAATTTCCTACCGACTCCAATTCTCCTCGCCTGGCATTTTGCCACTGTAACACGACCCATAATCACACTACCTTTATCAAATAAACTCCAGGGCAGGAATGGCAGGGACTCCTTTCCTCGCTGACAATTCGTCTTCAAGGAGAATTACTAGTATGAAACAGGCGAGCATGGCTGCTAAAGTAAGACTTTCAAACAAGTGCACTGAGAGAGTGAGTTCACAAAGTCTGGGCTTGCAGAGAGCACGAGCAGGAGCACGCCGATCGAAGGAAGGAAGAGTTTAGAGTCACAAGCGTACCTCGGAGTAACTTCCGCTACCAGCCCCATCGACTTGGAGCGACTGCCTGGAAGGGAGAAAATTCGGGACGTAGAAGATCACATAACAACAAATGAGGAGTCCTGCGAGTAGTAATATGGATGTGAGGGAGAAGCGACGGCGGGTGGTCGTCCTCCGACCTTCGCTCAACCTTCGACTCATCCGTAGGGATTTGTAGTTCTGTTGGGCATACAGGCCTGACCTAAATGCTGTCGCACCCTGGCAGAAGAAGCTTGCCCTAGCTGCTGGTATTCACAAAGAAAAAGGAGTCCTGATGTCGTTCCTCCCCTATGTATTAACTTCTCTACGATGAAGACATCCCTGGTAACTAAGCCTTCACACCATGCCCGCGAAGTACTGCTTCCTCAAGTTTTCATATAAGTCGCTCGTTCACCTGTGTGCAAGGCCGATCTCTCCCCCACTCCGCTCATTGCTCTCGACTCACTGCAGGCGACGAAAATCGACTGATTAGTTGCAGGCAGCGAATTCCTCGTCACTCGATCCTGTCCCACAGCCCTAACGCCACTAACTTCGAAGCTCCACAGAACCTCTCACAAATTTCTACGGAGATTTCAACGCCAAATCATGCGGTCTGGAGAGTTTGTCGTCAACTACACGGACAATATGTCGAGCACTGCGTTACTTCCCAATAAAGTATGCAAGGGGCGCCACCGATTGCCTTCTCTAACACAAGTTCTAAACCAACCACACTCACTTCACAAGATGACCAGAGCCACCGACATTGAGAGATGTTCTCCATCACATCGCGGCTTCCACAACTCGGGCGGGGCGGGACGGGACGGGCCGTCCACGTACATCTAATTTCTTCCCTCAAACGCGAGGAGCGTACTCGATAATGAACTGTATGTTGAGTGTATTCAGGTGGAACTTAAAGCAATCACACCTTCAATCGAGCTTCTAAACTGCACCGTGCAACTCTCAGAGATTTGCTTTCGCAACAGATAATTATATCGTCAAACGCATCATCAACTTGGTCGACAAACAGCTGCAAGTCCTAGACGCAAGGTGAGGTGAAGTAAGGTGCCATTGGTAAGGAGGGTGACACGAAGACGTACATTCACTACATTCAAAAAGGCAGATCGTCGAACGACGAAAATGCTCTACCTCAACAAGTGAAGCACCGACGTCCTCCATCTAAGCTGGCTGCCTGCGAGTCGGTGGACTCCTCCGATCTGCACACTAGAGCGGCTACATCTCTCCAACATCCCATTCAATTCAACGATTCAGTCCGCTCGAGCTCGAAACTCCTTCCCGTAGATGCGCAATCCACTCCACTCCGGACTGAAGGAACGAAGGGGGACCAGGTAAGTGCAGGATCCGAAAACGTTAATCAATGGACGGATGAAACAAGCACAGACGCACATGCCCGCTCAGTTGCTCAGCTGCCAGGTGAATACAAGACACGGCAGACGAGAAAGACAAGCTGGAATTCGAGCTGAAAGAAGAGAACAGAAAAACGCACGCGATCCGATGGCCGAGACGGATGAACAATTAAGTGACAGACAGAGAATAAGAAGCAGGGGAAAGCAGGAGGTGCAGCAGCACGAAACAGAGCGAGAGAGAGAAAGGAGAAGGAGATCCCGTGGCCAGAGCCCCGTGGGCCACACCTTCAGCTTCGCTTCCTTCCCTACTTCTCCCTTCTCTCTTCCTCTTCTGTCTCTCACTCATCAAGCAGAAGGAGAGACTGACTGCATCTGCAAACACGACGAGGACGAGACGAGAGAACAGAGAACGGGAACGTCCCCTGCGCTGCCTGCTGGCGGCTCAAAATGCCGGGCCGCCCGGTCTGGCAACATCCTCCCGCCCACACTTCCCGTCGCTTAACTTATATAGACAGCAGAACCGTCGTAGTACGGAGCTGCTGCCCTGCTCCGCTCTGCTCTGCTCTGTTTTAGCGTACTGTCGTTGAATAAAGTATTTACTTAACTTTAGGAACATAAAATGTGAAATCATTTTAAATTGTATTGAGCAAATTGCAAGAGAAGGGAAAAGCCTCCTCGTCTGCGGGAGACCCGACGACGATTCACTTCATGTCTGAGAAAATTATCCTAAACGAATCTGACGGATAATATTTGAAACGGTGTAACTTTTTCCATCTGTCTGAAAGGTGAATTTTCACCTTTCTTACATGATGATGAGATTACGTTGATGTGGCGTGGAACTCAGTTGATGTTTTACAAGATTCAACACCATGGAATCTAGTTTACTACATTCGTTTTGACATCCAAATGAAATCTATATTGTTACGTAAAAAGAAAACAAAAACGATACCAGAATTAGAATTAGATTAGAATACAGAACGTCTATCGAAGCACAATATATTTGGCCCGGTTGGAACTCGTGACTTGGCGGTGTAAGTAGATCTTACTATCAAAGAGAAAATTCTACTCGAGACGGAAGAGAAATTCAAAGGAAGTTTCCTCGCTTTCAGCTCTGTTAGGTCCACAGCCGTATACAGAGCATTACTTGATGTCATATTATGGTCTCAAATTTTTCTGTATGCTCCCAACACACCCTTCCACTTGTTCTTTATCTGGGTGGGATCAGCTTCTATTCCTTTCGGCCGGAGGAAATCTTGGATTTTTGACATGCTTGCAAGATTGATATTCACTCGTTGTTTTTCAGCTTCTAAGCGTTTTGCCTCAATCAACTGAACCACTTGCCATAGTTGTCAAGTACATCTCGGACGACGAGCCCATAATGTCTCTCAGATTGGGAGGAGAAACATACACCCTATCGCTTGAGGTGATGCCGAACACTGGACTATGTGCGACCGACTGTCTTTTGCTATCTGCGTTCACGTGATCGATGTTCTGGTGCAAATCCTGATGTTGATGTTCATCTCCGTGGCCTTGAACAACTTCACTACCCTTCTGCGGAGGGCCATCGCGAAGATGCAGAAATGGTCAATTAAACGAAACAGTAACGAAGTCGAGAAACAGAGAATAAATGCCCACATACAAGTCACACATTACTTTCAGCTCGAAACGAGACGAGTGCAAGCTTCGGATCCCCTAAGATGAGTGTGGTAGCTTCTACAACCATTTCGAAATTACGCGTTCTTTGTTCCCCGCCTAGCATCTCATCTCAAACCAGAAGTTCTCAGCGTGAAGTTCTTCCTCCTTTCCTTCCTGAGAGAGCATGACTTGACTTATGTGGCCTTGACACTTCGCTGAGTTGGACAGGCACTAAACCTCGCACGAGTCCTTATGCGTATGAAAAGTAAACACTTCCTAAGCAGGTCCTAACGGGGGGTCCGCAGAGGGGTCTGGAGAGGCAGCAGCTTCGAATTATTATCTAACCTACCCTCCACGGATGTTGAAACAAAAAACTATGCAAAAAAGCCATGGTGCGGTTACAGTTTAAGTCCTATGTTAACGTCCTGCTAGCACCCTGCGCTCTCAGTCGCACTTTGCGTGTGATCAACCACTGCGAGATGGTCTCATATATTCATGATGATATCTTGTTTAGTGTTACTTAGAATTATAAAATAGATCACGTTAACTCGTTCCCTTCTCTTTATCGATCCTCTAAATTGCTCATTGTGCACATAAAGTCTTGGTACTTTACACTGTATGAGACTAAGAGTCATTAAATACCAAACCTCTTTTGAAAAGATCCCATGGACCAAAAGTGGATGGGCTGGCAAAAGTGGCATGGCAAAAGTGGACATGCCGGAAGAAAAGTTATATATGAGAGTTAGAATAAAGAAAGAAAGAATAAATAAATAAATAATAAAGAATATGAGTTATATTTGAGATCCGATTCATTTGCTTTGGCGCTCGCATCAGTTTCTCGTGCCACCCAAGTTTTGTAAGGACCCCTTAGAGACTGAAAGACGTGTCTAAGTTCTGAAAGAAAAGCATGAGAGACTTGTGGTTCAGTTATGTATCATAACGTCCTCTTCTCCTCCTGCATTTCGACCGAAAAGTTCGCAGTCCCATCCGCCCGGATTTACGTCGTGGCGGCATGGGGTCGAGCTCTTACCGGTAGAGATAAGCATGTGAAAGAACACTGGCGTGCGCTTGCACATGGAGCCTCGTCTCACAGCAACCAAAAAGGTCTAAAAGAGTCTTGGTGGAATGAGCGCTTTACTTCCGGCCTGTGACCCCAAAACGGGGAGTTCATTAGAGAGTGTAAAACTAAGGAAACGGCAATCCTCACCAGCAAGATTGCGTTCGGGTACTTTTCTATAGTGGCTCGGTCATTCTTAATATCCATCTGTGATTCGTGCCAATGCTTTTCTTCAGACACGTAAGGTAATGTTTTTCTTTTACAAACATAAAGTAATCTAGATAGTAATGTCTTAAAATAAATATTTAGTATGAAGTCTAGAGTCTAAAACGTTTATTTATATATTAAAATATAACTAAATATGATATAATATTTATAATTTTAAAAAAATCTAGAGTTTGAATTAATCACAAAGCATTAATCTCCATACATTAAAGACAGAACTAGGTACAATATAAAGTTCTAATTACGATGGCAATGTCCATTTCGAACTCTGTATTGCCACTCAGGATAGAGAAGTTCCTCCAGAGGTACTTCACTTTGCAAAGCAAACTCAGCAAGATGAAGTAATGTGAGAGAACAGCTTTCAGCAAATCCTCCTAGTTTGACACCCCCATTGTATCAACCAATGCGGTTTTCTTCGTGACAAGAATAGCATACCACTTGTCTCAAATTATTGTGTGTGTAATTTATTCTAACATATTGGAAGAGAGAGGAGTTTCTGTGAGACCTGAAAAGAAGGATTTAGATCTGGACAAATCTCTAAGCATAGCTCCGATAAATCTCTAAGAATAGACTCGCAATTCCATTGCAAGCGTAGCTGCTAGTTGCTATACATCGATTGTGAAAACCGATAAAGAAGAGAATAGACTCACTCTCGCAATTCTATTGCAAGAGTAGCTGCTAGTGAAAAGAATAGACTCGCAATTCCATTGCAAGAGTATCTGCTAGTTGCTATACATCGATTGTGAAAACCGGAAAGGAGAAGAGAACCTGTTATCGTGTAACAAAACGAACGGATGGAATTGCAAGCGTAATTGGTAACTGCTATACGTCGATTGTGAAAACCGAATAGGAAGGGAGAATTTGTTATCGTGTAACGAAACGGATAGATTAAATCGTGATGAAATGAAGTAACAGGAACGAAGTCGTTGTGAAAACCAGAAAAGGAAGGGGATAGATCCGGAAAGCCGCTAACGCAATTCCATTGCAAGCGGAGCTCCTTGTTTCCACTGCTTAAAAGGAGAAAGGGACACCGAAGATACTCCTGACAGAACCTGACATACACACGCGCATAGTGTAACCCGAATATATAACTAAGTGTCATGACCTACGGCAACGTTGCACTTGGTAACGCTACATCACTTCTTTCAAATGCATCCTAAGGACTTGTCATTTTTTCAGTTTCAAGTGGATCAAACCTGGAAGGCGACGTAAGAGGTGATGCAAAACGCTATTTGTTACCATTTGTAATGAATACGGATTTGACCTGCTGAGGTTTTACTTACTTATTAATCCTTGACGGGTCATATTCCTTATGGTTCGAGCAAGCCTGAGAGGTCGATGACCACATGCCGAGCAGAGATGGAACGCACAGAAAGATGATTGACCTGCTGGCTTGTCGTTCCCAATGTCAGTCACTTCTGGGCCCCGGTAGAAGGGAATTCATTTTCAAAAGTTGAAAATCACGCACTCTTTTTCTTAGCTACTGACCACAAGAAGGGAGCAAGTGTTTGGAAGGTGTGAATGAAAACCACACGTGAGATGAACTGACGTTGGTTTGGAGGCTATAATGTTTGCCCATATAGTTTAAGTGACTGAAGGCAGGGGGACCTCCGACTGATTCTTCAACCTGTCATGTTCCTTAAAGAGCCACAGTCCTGTGCTAAGGTTTCTATACAACCGACAACGATGGAGATGTGTTAGGCCTACAACAAATCAACCATTCGGTTCTGTAATGGTGCTGCTTCTTTTATCATTCTGAGTATGTTCGTGAGTGAGGGTCCAATCTGGGATCGCGTGTAGTAAAAGCTTCTAGACGCCATTTATTTGCTTCAATATTTCACAGCTCTTCATTCTGTATGCGCACTCGCGTCTGGTAATTCTTCGAGCTTGGCTTGAGGTTCATCGAACCCAGGCCTGCTCTCCGTGTCCTCCTCTTCTTCATTATAGAAGCTCTGCACTTTCTGTCCAAGAATTCTTTCATCACAATCAATACCTCCATTTACATTGTCCACAACACCTCCGTGGTCACGAGCTTCAAAGAGTGGAAGTACAACATCCTCGCCTCCCCCTTCCACCACAATCTCATCGTGCTCATCCATTTGTGGCCGCTCACAGGACGGATCAACTTCAAGAGCTTGTGCTCCCACTTCGGGTTCCTCGTCTTCATCGGCTCCTGCCTCATCACGCGTCTCAGTACTCACTTCATCCGCCGATCTCAGCTCATCTTCATCCTCACCTTCACTTTCACTTGTCAGAGGGATTTCTGAGACAGACTCGTCGTCCATCACGTCGTCTTCGTTCTCAGCAGCTCTTGGAAGCCCAAAGGTTACAGACTCATTCTCTACTTCCCGTGCCTCAGCGATACCACTCTGGAGACTCTGAACTTCTACAACACCATCTTCAATCTCCATTACCTTCTTTACATCTTGAACATCTGAAACATGCCTATCACCGACCTCCATTACCTGCTCTACATCTTCAACTTTCGGAAGATCACTATCACCAGCGTCCATTACCTCCACTGTATATTCAACATCCGGAATCTCACAATTAACATCGTCATAACCAATGTCCACCATCTCTTCATTCTCAGTAACTCGAGGAGACATAGATTCGGTATCACATATAAGATGGTCTGAAGGGTAGCCGTCCGACACATCCTTGTCGCTGTTACTCTCCAGATTTGTGAACTCACCACTCTGCTCATCTTCTCCCTTCTGCTGGTCTGTAAGGTCCCAAGCCTCCTCTCTCTGTGGCACCAAAAGTTCGAGGTGACCTTCCTTTGAGCTAGCGACGGTATACATATGTTCTATCATACCTTTCTCTGTTTCTCCCTTTTGATCACCGCGGTCTGAATCAGAGACTTCCGTGACTGTGTACCTAGAATCCCCTATGCTGATCTCCACGGCTCTCGTGCCATCACCCGGCTTTTCACATACGGTATCTCCATCTTCCTCTCCAGGGTCGTCTACAAGTAACTGATGTGATCCTTCTAACGGACATTCTGAAGTCTCTTGATTCCAGAAGCTTGCACTACAACCAACTGCTGAATTTGGATTCTCCCCAGTGTCCTCCACGTCCAACCCATCATCGGACGTGACCACTTGAGAAATTCCTATTTTATCCGCTTCGTCTTCAACCGTAATATCGTCTTTTGGTGGGGAGCCTAAATTCACCAAAAGCTGCGGGGTCTTGATAATGGTTAGACCTTCATGCACCCCAGAAGCGGGAGGAGTTGAGTCTGATGACTTTGTTATCAAGTTTTCACGGTTGTCCAGGGCCTCTTTGAGTACATTAAGGCCCTTTCCCTGTTCTTCACTTCGCCCACCTGCCAGCCCGCATTTTCCATCATTAGAACTATCTTCTACTAAAGAAACCTGTTTGCCATCACAATCTGCATGGTCACTCTGAAGCCCTGGAAACTCCCCAGGATTGCTATTACCTATTTCATGATCTGGCTCAGGTTGATCACTTCCCTTGCTACCGGGTATGGCATCAATGGCCTCAACAATCTCTTTTTGCTGATAAAGGTTTTTGGAACTATCTGTAACAATGACCTTCCTCACTACAACAGAAAGGTTTGTGTTAGAGATGTCATCGTCCTCACGGGTTTTGCTAGCATTTCTGGCAATGTCTGCCTCACCCATCTCCTCTGGTTGTTTTAATGAACTGCAGTTATCTGCCTTGGGAATCTTTGGGCTTTTGTTTTGAACTTTCCTTTTCTTCCTTCTTCCGTTCCGTGCTTTCCGTGATGGTTCCTCAAGTACTTTACTCTTGGTTGATAAAGGCATAACCCTGGCAGATGAGATGCTTGATAATCCGAAACTCGCCTGAAGGTGTGGAGTGTAAGTTTGCCTCTGATGCAGAGAACTTCCCACTAAATAGTCTTCGGATGGGATCGGCTCACGTGAATAGCGCTGCAGCAAACCGCCTTGCTGGCGCTGGTGAAGCTGTTGTTGTTGAAACCTCGCTGCTCTTCTGAAAAGCCTGATCAGATCCTTCACCTGGTTTGGCAAACTGTTCAATGACTGCAGCTTTCACGGACAATAATGCCTTCAAAAGTACAACTCTAGAAAACTCAACAGCTGCCGGTGATTGAATAATGAGTAACCCTATGTCGATAGGGGACTGGCAGGGCCGGTCGATCCAATCCATCATTAACCAAGGCATCAAAAAGATGTTAGTACGGTTCCTCAGTTTCGATGGTAAAGATCCTCCACGATATCTCTCCTTTGGATCCCGAACTTCCTTGAGACTATTTTAGCATGAAAGATAGAACCAACCAACGCACCTGGTTGGCATTAAGAGTAAAGTTGAACTTGAAGCCATTGACAAAATTGTCCCTGATGGCGGGCTTGAAATCAGCCAAGTGGACATTAGGGCATTGTTCTACACAGCAAACTTGCACCTGCAGTGTCAATCATGGTATCATCATTGTCAGGTCTTATGGACATGGACAATATACTCCCAAATCACACAAACTCACAGGTATGCATTGATTTCGCATTCTTCAAAGTTGAGCTTCGACCAACCCGATTCAGAAGAGCTTTTCAAGAATGCGAAGCTCAAACTTTGAGGAATGCCAAGCAAACGCATGTCGTCAGTATAAAGCGTATTGTCTGTTATCCACGACTTTAGTCGTCAGTATACCCATTATAGGGGCGATGGACCTAGTTGCGATGCCTTTGTATGCATATGTAGTCGTCAAATTCAGATTGCCAACCATGCTTACGGAAAGTAAAGACTCAGCACTGAAAATTTTACGCCTTCCTCCTCAAAAAGCTCTCATGACAACAGAAAGTCAAATGGACTCCACGACATGTAGAAACCGTGATGAAGGTCACGGACAGACCTGTGCAGGAAAGGAGCCAAATTCTCTGAAGGCATCTGGCTGTATCATCATTCCACCGTGAGAGACTGCTTCAAAAATGCCCGATAGTTCCTTCGTGTCGAAATTGAACAGAAATAGCTTGGTTCCCGGAGCTACTCGCATAACATCATCCTTGTTCTTAGTCGGGAGTCCAAAGAGCTGAAGCTTCATGCACTCGTAGAATGTGACTGAAGAGCACCCAAAAATCATCCCATCCAAGGGGGCATCAATGACAGCTTCCGGTTCTTCAGATACTTTTTTCTTCGTCTTCTTGTTCTTGAGAATCTTTTCATCCTCAAAGTCCGAAAGATCAGCACCCAGTGAACCGAGCTCCGAATCTTTGTCTGAGTCAACATGGTTGTCTTCCTTGTGCCCAGCCTCCTGAGGATGTTCTGCTTGCACATATGCACGTTTGGGAATTACACTTCCTTGCTTCTCTCCAGAAGATCGAGTGCCGCCTTTCGAAGACTGGGGACCGTTATGTGGTTGCTTTACACGGTTGGGACCTTCGTCATCCTTGGGGACACTTGATTGTTTCCTGTTGTCACGGCTAAGACTGTCACTTCTCTTCTCATTTCTTCGTACTCGGTCATCAGATTTCCGTCTTCTTTCTCGAGTAACCTCTTTCTCCTTATCTCGTCGGCCGGACCCGCTTCGACTTGTAGTACCTAAAGGTCGAGCAACAGGTCTGTCAGTCCGACTATCCGGCCGCGATTTGTTTTCTACAACACCACTTCTTCGCAATTTAGCCTGGCGATAATTGGAATACACGTCCAGCTCGGGAGGAGGAGCGACGTTGTTTGTCATCATCGCATATCTGGCCCTCTTGATGGCCGGCTCTGGTGAGAGACAAGCCGCCGCATATCGTACCAGTTTGTCTGGCTGCACCGCCAACAAGTAGCGCTCCAGGTCCCGACCTTGTCTTGAGCCCGTACCCGACCCATGAACACTATGCTGCCCAGCTGCCACGCGAGAAATGCCGAGATCTTGTTCTTCGCGAGATGAACCAGCGAGTCTTCGTGGGCCATTCGAACATGCTCCTGCGGCGGATAGCAACCCTTCCTTACTCATCACTGGATCATCCAAACTGCCATGCCGACCCATGCGTCCTCCCGCAGGAAGCTGGCCATATGCAGCGGCGATTTCCGCTCTCCGAGCCCGCAGCAAATCGGTCGTTGTTGACCCATACCCAACTGGACTGGACTGAGATTGGCCTGGACGTTGCGGGGAAGGGTATGGAAACATTTCTCCCATGCCTGGCCTGGCCGATACCACACGGGCGTCAGCATAATCCGCATACGCTTGAGTAGGATCAGTAACAGCACCAGGGAGCGAGGAACGTCGTTCAGGAATTAACTGCGCACGGATATCATGAGAATCGGAAGGCTGGTAGTACTCAGAACGACTGCGGAATTGTGACGGATTTTGTGCGTATGATGAACCCAATTGAGTGCCTTGCGCACTGTAAGGGTCTGCAGCTCTAGCATCCCCGTAGGCCGAGCGGGGATACATCTGGGCCCCTTGTGAGCGCAGAAGCTGAGCTCCTGCGGACCTGGCGATCAGTTGATGGTACTGCCGCTCTGTCATTCGTATGGATTATAAAAGTCCTACAACCTATTACTTTCTTCTTCCACGCCTTCCCTCCCTACTCACTTCTCGACCATCTCCTCAAGACTTGAGCACGCGCAGCCTTGAATCAAGCCTCAGGATTCTCAACCTATCCTAATTGCTTCCACATTCTCTCTCTCTCTTTCTCTTCTTCCTCCTCTTCCTTTATGCCCCAAAATCAGAGGCTCGCTCTCGTCCGCTTACAGCAGAACTCACACACACAATCAAAACGCCCCGAAATCCTCCCGAACGCCTTCTACAGAATCTCAAAACAGAATCTAACTGCATTTCCGCTGCCGAATTCTCCTCCCCCGACCTATTCTCACAAAGTGCTTCATTCCATCATCCAGCCCTCCAACTTATCCTCCACAGATTGCGCATCTACATAGAACTGCTCCACCGTCCCCCTCTCGGCCACTGCTCTGCTCTGCTCCCCTCCCCTCGCTTCCCTCGAAGCCCCGTGGAGTCAGTTTCTGGCTCTGGCGCTTCTTTTCTCTGCTTCCAACAGAATTCAACCGCAACACCCTCGAACAAGTGTATCGCTCTCTCTCACCGACCAGACGGACCGAAGCAAGGTTTGCACAACCAAAAGAACCTCCACCTCGTCCGAGCAAGAAGAAAGGAACAGAGAAGAAAAGAAAGAGCATGCCATCTGGCGTTTCTGCTGACCTGGCACGCTCAAGGGGACCCGCTCCGGTGGATGGATCTGTTGAATTTAACTGTTTAGAGGAACAGCGGAAAAACCGGCCCGGTCTGGTCTCTGGACTGTGGTGACGGACAGCGTCAAGCTTTATCCATTGCATTATTTTACTGAATCCTTGTCGTACAGTAGCAACCTTTATGCACATTGCACAGCACTTTTCGACAACGTGGGAAACCCCATCAAAGACAAAGGGGAAAAGGTACCCAACGGCGCATACACGTTAATTCTATTTATATTAATTTCCTTGCTGCGTATAGAAATGTTATAAATAAAAATATTAATACTTATTATTCCATCAGACAAATGTTCAGAGAGTTCTTGCAGATAAAGTAGTGAGTTCCGGTTGAAAATGTGCATTTCTGAACTTTCAGTGGACTTCCTCCATTGCCAGATAATTCTCCGACTAAGAATTCTCGATATCCATAGCAACCGTGGCAAGTGGTTCAGTTAATTGAGGCGAAGCGTTTAGGAGTAGAACAGTAGAGAGTGAACACTTATCTTGTGAGCATGTTCAGCACTTCTCTGAGAATGTAAAAAATCCAAGCATACCTGCGAACGAAAAGAATAGGTGCTGATGCAACCCATATCAGAAACAAGTGAGAGGGTGCATTGGGTGCTTACAGAAAAATTCGTGACTATAATCAAACATCGGACAGTGCTCCATATACTGTTGTGGACCTATCAGAGCGGAAAGTGAGAAGGCTTCCACTTAATTTCAACTTAATTTTAAGTTCTATACTCTTATCAATCAGTGGCTTGGCCCCAGACTCGAGACCACTCCTGCTTGCATGGCGGAGATACTCTCTTAGAATTCAGGTACTACTCCTGATGGAGAACCAGTTACTCTTGCACAGCTTGACCCAGGAATCCAATATTCAAGTTATGCCTTCGATGCTGAAGCTACCAGTAGACACAACAATAGAGATACTAGTCGCTCTATATCTGAGTTGAATCATATTTTTATTGTTAAATATCATTAGAGGGTCTGAAGAATGTCAAATGACAAAAGAAAAAAGAAGAGATGACTTGTGACATGATTTTGACGTGAGAAACATTGTGATAGCAGTTAGGTAAATCACTTTGAGGTGACAACAGTTATGTACCAGTAGTATATTAACTCACATTCTTTGTAGAGCAGCATGAATCGGAGGTCCTTTCTGCTTGTACCAGTTCTTAAGTCTAAGTAAGTTGTGCATATTTCATCTCATAATATTTTTGTTAAGTTCTCCTTCTGACTAGTTTTAACAGGCTGATCTGTTATCAGTTCTAATAGACTGGTAGTATTCTGTTGTGGGAGATAAAGTTCCATATTCTGAGACTTGTAGTAAAGTTCTCAGTTTTATAACACTTATCAACTTTGGGGTCTTCGTAGTTGATGTAGAAAATAGAAAACTCGATTTGTATCGAGAGTTGGAGCCCAAGCTAGAAGTTGCTGACCAACGATCTTACCAGCTGGTCTAAAATAATCTCTGCACTATGTAATCAACGTAGATCAGTTTAGAGCATCAATGAGTGAACTCGTTATAGTTCAAGTCGGTAGTTTCCAGATGAACCAAGCATCTTGAGTGCTTTCGAACCTCTACCAAATGTAAATATGCAGGAACGTATAGCATATGATTTTGTTAATACACTATTTTTTATCCTCAACTTGTGTCCATTCAGTCTTCCATGTATGCGAAGTGTTCTGTTCAGGACCTTAAATTATTTCAGAATGATGTCTTTACCGCATATGAGATTCTCAACTCTGAAACCATTCCTGGAGTTTACATCAGTGTAGGTTCATTCGTAATTTACCCTGGGAGTCCTCTCGACTCTGCAGTCGAAAAGCTAAACTTTACGATGTTGACGTATAACAATAGACAACTGTACACTTCGCTTGCTAGTGTTTCAGGCCATGTGGATTCCACCGGCTCATCTGGAATCCACGCGATCATGCAGAAATGTGTGCACGTGAACCAAGTTCCTTTGCATAATGTGCATCCTCAGTTCTGATAGTACAGGGTCCAAAAAACGGACCATATGCGATGCGCACATTTTGTCAAGTCAAAGAATCTGAAAAAGCATCATGCGTCAGCCTCGATAGAAAGAGATTTTCCCTAAAAACTACAAGCAACAGAACTAAAACAGCGGGGTGCGGTTACGGCATTGGATGTTTTCTCTCGACGGATTCTTGTTTCTTTCTTAGTAGAATTTCTGGATTCTTTCTTCTTGTCTCTTTTGTCTCTCTTCGTTCTCCTTCTCTGCTAGTTTGAGGCTTCTCTTTTCCTATCTTGGTCTTGAAACTCAACTTATAGGGTTGGTGATAAGCTAATAATTGGTCACAATCAGAATCCAGATAATACGAGACTTATGTATACATAAAGTGTTCTGAATCATTTTTTTCACTATTTGAGTAGATTTATGTGTCGAGGACAGGTAAAGTAGTTGATACTGTCACTTTGTCTTCAAGAGTTAGCGATATCTTTCATAACTTTTCTTGCCTCTCCACAAGCAGAAAAGAACTACTCCAACTCACTAAGATGAGATAACATACAATGTCGACTAACAATTGTAATAAATTGTTATCAAAGTCGATAAAGGAAGTTGATATTATTTGCCTCTCCTATGTATTCTTCGGTCATGAAGATTCAACCAATAAATACAAAGATTTACTAAATTCCTTTACTTCTCTTTTGGTCCATTGTATAAACTGATTAGTAGATAAAACTTTGGGTAATATCATACACTAATGATCTCATCATAGGTGATCATATAAAGTTTATTTTCTCTTTGAAAAATACAAATAGGGAGATGTTCTATGGCAATTATATGATACGTCCACTTAGATGGTGTTTCGAGGTGCAAAGCTCTCTCAAGTGACCACATCGACTAAACCTTTTACGTATCATGACCGAACACTTCATATAGAAATTGACAAAATGACTTCTAGATCTCCTGTATTTTTGCAATAAACGAGTTGAACTAGCTAGTTTGCCGACATCAGTCTGATGTAGGTGTCGAGATCAAAGTTTTGTCTTGCATTACCATAGCGAACAAACAAGTTTCAGTTCTTACCTTACCTCTGATGTAAAAGGAGAAGTGAAAAATATTAAAATATTCGCTTACAACTCTTGAAAGTCTAATAAAACAAACAGGGATAAACAAACATTAGTAACCCACTTTGAATAACAATTTGAATTTTATCTCGAGGATTCACTAGTCCGCCGAAGGAGCTCGATGCGCTCGTATGGTTAATTTTGTTAAATATATCCGTAAGTAAAATATAGTTGTTTTATTAAAAAGAAAAATTATAAATTTTAGTTTAGAGAATTTCTGAAAAATTTAAAAATTTAAAAATGATATTTTTAATTTAAAAACCCTCCTTTCTATACTTAAGTGAAAAAATCAAAACAAAATATTTCATTTATAACTTGAGTCGCAAGTAATATGGACAAATAGTTTGAAATGAATCCGAAGAATCTTATCCGTTTGCTTGGATTGCTGTGGAATTGAGAACTGACTTCGTACTCTAGCCGATGGATCACAGTACCTAAGAAGACAGGAGCTCTATGCTTCATCCAGGACTTGCAGCCTGCCAACAACATCACGATTCGAAACGTCGGGACATGACCTGTGGTTGATGAAGTAGCTGAGGCGTTTGCTGGAAGATCAATCTATTCTATTGTAGATATGTTTTTAGGTTATGATCAGTTTCAGCTTGCTTTGGAGAGTAGAGACTTGACTACCATGCGTACACCTTTGGGATTGATGCGGATGTGTACTCTTCCTCAGGGTGCGACAAACTCAGTAGCCCATATGCAGAATGCGATGCATAAGGTGTTACGAGAGTTTGTACCTGAGGTCACTATCCCGTTTCTGGATGATATTCTCATGAAAGACTGTTTGGTGGAAGACCAAGACGAAGCTGTGACTTCTGATGGATGCAGAAAATTCGTTGCAGATCACATTCGGGATGTGGAAAAGATTCTGATGCGTTTGGAGGAGGTATACCTAACTTTGTCAAGTATCAAATCTCGCTTTGGAATGTCAGAGATTGTGGTGGTGGGTCATCTATGTGGTACTTTTGGAAGGCGTCTGAAGCCAGAGAAGGTAGATGTTATAGCAAGAATAGCTGACTATACCAACATCACTGAGGTTCGACGATTTCTTGGGAGCTTGTGTGTTCTTTCGTGTGAGTATTCCTCATTATGCACATATTGCCGAGCCTCTGTATGCACTTCTGAGAAAGAGGAGGAGGTTTACTTGACGGCAAGAACATCACGAGACGATGGAGCAGCTGAAAGGGATTCTGAAGTCTCCATCTATACTAAGGAGGCTAAATTACAAGAGCGAGAGACCTGTGATACTGACTGTTGATACGAGTCCAAAGGCGATTGGATGGGCGGTTGGTCAAGAAGATGCAGAAGGTGTGCAGTTTGTTTCAAGGTTTGGAGCACGGATCTTAACAGATAGACAACGTAACTATCCTCAGGTGAAGCGTGAGTTGTGGGGAGCTGTTACTGCTATGAAGGTAGATCGAGAGTTCTTGATAAGAGCCCGTGTGATATTAGAAACAGATTGTTTGTCTTTGTTGGGTATGATAGCAAACTGCAATACACCAAATATAGCAATGCTGCGATATTACTTATGTCCGGAGTTTGAACCCTGAGCTAAAGCATATAGCAGAGAAAGACAATCCAATTGCAGATATGTTGTCTAGAGCTCGTTATACAAATGAGGATGAGATGTTTGCAGAGGTGGAGAATGAAGAGAAGAGAGATGTTTGGTGCCAAGTTGGTCAGCAGACTTGAGACTTGGAACCACTGCCGTTCAATGAGGAGTTCTACTCAGAAAAGTTCCGCGATATTGGATTCTATCTGAGTTCATTATGCAGAAGAGAAGGATGGAGCGATGCAAAGTTCAAGGAGATCAGACGAAAAGCGTACAGTTATCTTCTATGCGAAAGTTATCTATAGAAACGTCCGAAGAGAAGAGACGGAATGCTGGCTAGAGTGGTGGATGATCAACCGACAAAGCTTAATCTGCTGAAGGAGTTTCATGATACCTTGTGGGCTGGACATCGTGGAATATGAGCTACTTACACGAAGATGAAGGAGCGTTACTGGTGGAAAGGTTTGTATCAAGATGTGATGGATTTTGTTGGGGTCGTGTCTGCACTGCCAGTTCTACTCTAAGGTCCGTTACAGAGATGGACTTGTACCTACTTATCCACCTAGTATCCATTTTCAGTGGGTTCTTGATCTTGTGATGATGCCACCGGGGCTATGGGGGATGCGTTATTTGGTGTTGGCTCGAGAGGATCTTTCCAACTATGTGGAGGGACGAGAACAGTTGCGAAGATGATAACTATTCAAACTACACTTGCGACTCAGAAAGGTTGGAAGATACACCAGATGGACTTCAAGAATACCTTCCTCTACGGTGCTTTTGAGCAGGAGGTCTACATGCAGCAACCTCTAGGTTATGAGGATCATAAGTTCTCTTTCTCTGTGTGTAAGTTACGGAAAACTCTCTATGGTCTGAAACACACACCAAGAGCATGATATGCAAAAATCAATTCTTACTTGCAGTCTCTTGATTTTCGTCTCTGTAGTTCAAACTCTACCTTGTATTCATTAAGCATACAAGATCGGATTGTGATGATCACCATCTATGTTGATGATTTGATCATTATCGATATCTATGAAAGCTTATTCCTAAATCAAAGATCACTTGAAATCTGAGTTCGAGATGATGGACTTGAGACAACTCAAGTACTTCCTTGTTGTGGAGTTCATTAGAAATGAGAAAGATGTTTGGCTTGTACAGCGATCGTATGTTCTCAATATACTTGAGAGATTTGATATGTTTGATTGCAAACTCATTATTACACCATTAGAACAAGAGGTAAAGCTAAGAATAGAGGATTGTGAGTTACTTGATGATCTCCGCATGTAAAGACATATGGTTGGAAATCTACTTGACTATCATCATATCATATTTGAACTGTGTTGTCGATTTGATTAGTCAGTTTATGCAAATTAACACAAAGATCTCATTTGAAAATTGTCAAGCGGATCCTCCGTTACGTGAAGTTCTTGATGCAGTATGAACTTTGCTATTGATATGATGGACCATTGTTGTTATATGGCTAAACTGATAATGATCAGACATAGTGTAATAAGTAGAGTTCTACTTATCGATTAGAGATGAAAATTAATTTGATAAGATTATTTAGTATAACAATCAGTTACGTCTAAGTCGACATGATAATAGATGCAGCAAAAAAGTACTTCTACTAACAAGCGAGAGCACCCAAAGCTCCCCGAAACTTTCTAGAAAGAATTTCAGGGTCCAAATGATGTTTTTTGATCCAAAAATGTACCGCTATAGGTAGGACTTAAGCATGCCTTGCTATGGTTCATACTCTTTGAGAGATTTCCAACGAGTACTTGTTTGGCTCGTTCTGAGACTCCTAGATGTTGTTTTGGATTTCGGCTTATCACCGGGTATTTTTTTTGTTTTTAGATCTAAGGCTGCATGTAAACCACGTCAGCGATCCGTTTGCTCACTTTGGATGGTCAGCATTGGCTTGAACCTTATCATGTACTCTTTCTCTCACTATGTAGAATATGACAATGCACCTCCAAAGGCATTCGAGTTTGAGTTCACTCTAGAGCCTTGTCTTACAATGGTATCAGAGTAGGAAAATCTAAGAGAGCGGATTTACTCCTCTTAGAAGGATCTTTGATCGGGGTGCCTGGTAATTGAAACTTTGAGTGTATCTAAAGGTTAATCTCGAGTATAGGAAGTGTATAAGAGAGCTATGTTATAGACGGAAGTAGATTTCCAGTCTCGGAATTATCATTCTTGAATCCTTTCCACATCAAGCTTATGTATTTTCTTCATGAATATTTTAGAGTGTACCTTATCTATCATTTCTGTGAGAATCGCATGAGTCAAGTGATGAATTCGTCGATCCTTATGATTCTTTCAATAGTGACGTATGCAGTCAAATGAGATTTGATCATCTATATCTATTAGATCGCATGGATCTAAATCTATTTATTCTTGTTCTTTTCAACACATGAGTGGAGATCCACTATGTTTATAGATATGGTGTTTGTGGGTTGGTGGATTGATATGTGTTTATTCTCACTTTGTGTTGCTTGCAATGAATGCTGATTGATATTCTGTTGTTTGAGACACTGTCAGTAATTTAACATGGTTTAGTTGACGAATCGCAGTTTTAGTGAGCTCCATATGAAAGAATACAGATTTCACAAACAAAGGATTTAGAAATTTGAATCATGAAAGGAAGATGGTATATTGTGTTCCATCTGATAATAAGTCAACATTTTGATTTCTCAATACGTATTCGTTAGAATGAGAAAGAAGAGGATCTTATCATTTCATCTTAAAACTCGGTTCTTAATTCTCGAAAAGCATAACACTTCGATCATAGAGATTTTATGATTAGAAATTTTGGTGAAGATTTCTATCATGATCGATTCTCCCGTCTTTTTTGTAGTACATGTAGTTTTATGAACATTTTTGAGTGATCGTCATAACTCTATATTAGAGAAAATCTGAAACTTCTATGCTATTAGAAAGAGATAGAGAGCAGAGAGAGAGATGATGGATTCAGAATCGGCGAACCCATAGTTGGTAATGCATGAATTGATGCGAGGTATGCTAAACAAGTTTTGAGAGATCAAGATGACCATCGAAGCACTACAAAGCAAGATGTTGAGCCTCGAGAGTCAAAGTATGACAGACGTGGAAGGTGGAGGACTGTCTCAAGGAGTACTAGTGGTTGGAAAGCAAGTTGCACCAAGAGAACTCATGATATCTATTATTAGAGCTCCAATCGATTATGAAGGTACGCTCTTACTACAAACGAAGAAGACATATAACATTGAACCGTACAAAAGATCAACGACTCATGAGAGTAGTTGAATTGGATTTCTCGAATGAATCGAAATTTGTGACTTTTCAGTACACAAAAAATATTAATCATGTAGCGAGAGTATTTGCATGCGGATACTTGAATGATAAAACTCTTACGTGGTATGATGCATGAGAGATCAGTGTTAACGAAAGAGTGAACAATAACATGGACTACGATGCAAGAAGATTTATTAAAGAATTTTCAGCTGTGAATTCTGTGCAAATGGCTCGAACGAAGATGTGAGGATTGAAATAGAAGAGAATCCTTCAAGAATATGTAGAGACGTTCCTCGACTTGCAAGTTACAATCACCGATATGAGTCCAGCGGAAGCTCTTGATAATTTCAAGAAGGGTTAAAGAAACAAATCTGACAAGTGGTAACGTTGAAAAATCCATGCACGATTTTTGAAACCATTGCTTGCGCTCAGTGAATTGCTAGAGCATTAGGAGGAAGAGAAGTGATGATTCCATCAAATCATCAAAATCAGCCTGAAACATAATATGCAAATGGACGGACACCTATGGAGTTAAGCAACATTCGCTACCAACCACGACAATTTCAAGGTGGAGATCGTCGAGATCGATCAGATGAAATATGTCAAGGAGCTCCTAGAGGAGAAGTTGTCAAGAATGCCGCACCTCAACTAGAGTAGTGTCGATGTTACAATTGTGGACGATTTGTCGTGCGCATACACATCGCTACATAACATACATCACTGTCAGAGTACACCACACATACACATAACACATGGCCGATGTCATACACATACACAAGTGTACCACAATTAATCTGCATTGAGAAATTATCATCTCCAACACTACAACAAAGATTACTCACAAACGGTCAAGCGAAACCCACTCTAAAAGCGAAGAGAATCCGGGTTACACTCAACTAGACTATCCACCATAGCCTGGAGCTTGAAGGCTCAACTCGAAGAACTAAGGTCTCCAAGCCCTACTTGCGAAGTATACCTCTAGTGGGCTCTCCCACCAACTCGTCCTAACGGCACTAACGGCCTTACCGGGATGCGTCATTTCGCACTCGGTCAACCTAACCGAGGTACCAAACTGACGTGACAGCTGTCGTGCACATACACATCGCTACACAACATACATCGCTGTCAGAGGTACACCACACATACACATAACACATGGACGATGTCATACACATACACAAGTGTACCACAATCGCCCCCCTAACTGGCGGTTAGGTCCCTCTAACTCCAGATAGCTCTATATCTCAACCACGTGATACACACCTTCATGGGTGCAAGGATCAGGAGGCCGGGTGCTACATCGCCCCATCGTTAGTCGCCTGTCTGCAATCCATACCACGCAAAGATCTAATCGGCTATCCCTGTTATATACATCGAGGACAAACCCATCATCCAGTAGGAACGACACTGAGAGATGGAGTCAAACATGACATGTGTCAACCTTTCGAACAACCATCACACACCAACATACGGGCTGCTCCATTAGCAGACCCACACAACATACACCTCAAGCCCGCGCGTACAACTGCTAAGCTTGGGTCAACGGTACCATCAATGTTGGGAAGATGACATGGCGCGCAATTACGCACATGGCCCTTCCACACAACACCATCATCATCCTCTAACATGAGTACTCCAGAAGGTAACACCTCAAGCACTCGTAAAATAGTGCGTCTTGCGATCACGTCCAACGTCGTCGGTGCAGTCTGCTGTAGGTAGATATAATCGCCAGGATGAAACCTGCGAATCGACGGCCGATAACCTCCTCCTCGGATAGTCGCATATCGCAACGTGTCTCTATGCTGGGCAATCGCTAGGTTCTCAAAAGCCATAGGCATAACTCTCCGAAATGTCTCTGCTCGTTGAGAACATGCTCTCACCCACATATCCGTGTCATCAAGGTCCAGCACCTCAGCAGAATCACGACAAATGGCCGAAGGTAGATCTGGATCTCGGCCATACAATAGAAAATACGGTGAGAAGGAAGCCAAAGACGCTTGTCGGCTGAAACGGTAACCCATAGCCAACCATGGTAACTGCACATCCCAGTCTCCCAAGTGGCCCTTCTGCAAGCCATACTTGCGCAATCCTCTCTTCACCATCTGAACTACCCTCTTCGTCAAACCATCCGCCTCAGGATGATCTCAAGATGTAGTCCGATGATCAATCAGCGCCTGATCACATAAGGCCTGAAACTCACCAAGGAACTCTGTACCTTGATCTGTCAGCACTTCAGCTGGTGCTCCAAAACGACTCAGCACTCGATCTAAGAACGCATACGCTGTCCCTTCACTCGCCTTGTCTGATAATGCCACCAACTCAATCCACTTGGAGAAGTGCTCCATCATCACCAACACATACCGGTGGTGACGTACGGTCAATGATAAAGGTCCCGCAAAATCCAAACTCCAACGGTAACCCAACCTCATAATCGGTAAGGGGTGTAACTGTGGAGTAGGAGCATTAAATGATGCTCGTACTCGATCACAAACCACACATCGTGCGACAAACTGTTGCACATCGACGTGCATACCACGCCACCAGTACTGTCCTTGGAGTAAGCTATGCGTACGCTTCACTCCAAAATGTCTCAACTCCTCATGGGCATGTCGTACTAACTGTGCCCTCTGGATGGATGTGGCACTATCCGTACCCTCTCATCATCTCACACTCGAAGTACATGTCGTCCTTCTCGTCGAAATCTCTTCGCTCGTTGAAGAACACGATCTCGCTCCTTGGCACTTACTGTGCTTACTATCACACCAGTACGTAGATACTCCATCACGATCACATCATCATAGATATCTCGTTGATCTGGAACACCATCTCCACCCTCAGGATCTGGAGACTCATCATCTACTCTGATCAGAGAAAGATACGACTTGGCCCTCCATACTAGAGTTCATGGTCAACACACAAAAAAAGACAGATGCATGCCACCTTGGCACTATCTCTTCATCAACCTCGTCATGCCAGCGAGCCCCAGTCTGATCCTGCTGACTCGTGCATGGGTTACGACTCAACCCATCGGCATCTAGGTTTGCAACTCCATGTCTATGTACTACCTGGAAGTCATACTCCTGTAAGATCAGAGCCCATCGTGCAAGCTTCTCTGTAAGCTTATCGGACTCCATCAACCACTTGAGCGACTGGTGATCAGTGATGAGAGTAAAGAGGTTCCCAAACAGATAACATCGAAAGTGTGCAATAGCCCACACTGTCGTCAAACACTCTCCCTCATACGAACTATACCTCGCCTCTGCTGAATTGTTAGAGCGACTGGCATACGCCACCACGAACTCCTTTTTCTCATCATCATGCTGAGTCAGCACTGCTCCAAGTCCCAACATACTCCAATCTGTGTGCAGTTGGAAAGGACGCCCCCTAACGGGTCTCCTCAAGATGGGAGCAGATGTCAACCTATCCTTGAGCTCTACAAAAGCTCGCTCCTGCTCATCTCCCCACTGTCACTCCTGGTCCACCTTCATCAGCTTGGTCAACGGCTTCGCAATTGCACTAAACCCTTTCACGTATCGCCGATAGAAGTTTGCCAAACCAACAAATGCTCGAACTCGACTCACATCTTTGGGGCGCGGAATACGTGCAATAGCCTCAACCTTCGTCTGTTGAACACCCAATCCACCTAGATAAATGGTTTGGCCCAGATACTCTACCAACTCTTGGAAGAACTTACACTTCCCAGGGTATAACTTCAACCCATGAGCTCTCAACCGCTCAAACACATCTCGTTAGTGTCTCTCGTGCTCCTCCACTGTAGCACTATAGACTAAGATGTCGTCAATATAACATCTGACAAAATCCAATCCTGCTAGGATTCTGTCCATCACTCTTTGGAACTCAGCAAGGGCGTTCTTCAACCCAAATGGTAAGAACCGCCACTGATACAAACAATCCTTGCCGTGAGAGTCAATTCCCCAGAATGCTGTCTTGGACTTATCTTCTTCTCTCACTGGCAACTGATGATACCCTGCTCGAAGATCCAAAGTACTGAAGACTTTCACATGCCCCACTGCATCAAAGATCTCCTCAAGTGTCGGCATGGCATACTTATCGGACTTCGTCTGCCGATTGATAAGACGATAGTCCCCACACATCCATCTATCTGTGTAGTTGCCATACATATCCTTCTTGGCTGGCATAACTGTGACAGATGCATACTCTCCATGCGACATCTCCACCAACCCAACCTCCAACAAGTCTTGAGTCCGACTCTGGATCAAGGCTCTCTCCATGTCACTGTATCTGTAAGGACGTCGAAAGATTGGCGTTTCATTAGCCAAGTCGATCCGTATACTAGGTCCTTTCAAGGTACCCAAATCCTTCATACTGAAGGCAAAACAATTCTTGTAGCTCTTCAAGAACCTTTGGACTCTTCGTCTCTCTTCTCTTATAAGCTTGGGTCCAATCTACGGCTCCCAAGTATCCTCTGTCACCATGCTAGAGGTAGAAGACGAAGTCGTTGACTGCTATCTTGCAGCCTCTGGAGCAGTTTCCTTCTGCTCACCATCAACAACCTCCACCGCTACTGTGTGAAAAACTTCTGCAGTTCTAGCTGCAAGCTCCACACTCTCCTATGACATCCCATGATGTCCAAGGATGACGAACTCCACGTGCCTCGTCCTCAGCCTTTGCCTCCATCGACCCGGTAGACAAAGAGCTCAAGAGTGCTCGAGCAGTAACACCCGTCGATCGCATCCGACGCTGCTCAGCCAATCCAAGGCTAACAATCCATGTCAAGCAATTCAAGTCCATTGCTTGACCCAATACTTGACGACGTGAAGTTTCCGACATCGAAGCTACTGCCGTCGTACCCGTAGCGAAACCCATCGCTCGCTCTCTCTCATCGGCATTGGGCTCCACCAACTGCCGTAATTGAGCATCCCACACAAGCCCAGGTCCTCCATCTCTGTAAGCATGTGACGCTGGAAAGCTTACCAAAGTGGGTAACGCTACCATGGACCGTCCCACTAGATTCACCACTGCAATGGGTGACTTATCGACGACTCTCACTACTTGAGATCGTCGTCCTGCATCCAAGATGCTATCAACCGTGAGATGCGCTGGTCGTCTCACTCCATCGTGTGCGTGCTTAAGCACCTCTCTCGGTAACAAGTTCGTCCACCACAACCGTGGACGATGTGCACGAGATCCTACTCTCGCTGCATCGAACAACACTGCTGGTCCAATCCAAGACCGCACTTGGTGCACACTCGTCATCACCTGTGTGCGAGCATCACCCAACAAAGGAACGTTCTCCAAGATGTAAGCTGGAGAATCCACCTGATGCATCTGGAGATGTCGTAAGATCCGTAACATCTCCCAGAACATCCTAGATCGCGAGTCAGACCTCTCCCAGCACGTGTGTGACCTTGACATGACCATCCGGCTATCACCAAGTGAATGGTGCCCACCAACGTAAGATCATGCGCCCCCAACAGCGAAATATCTGACGATAATGCTTGCTGGTATCCTCTAACAGCTGATATGGACAACAACTCAGAATATCTCTGCACCAAACGTCCCACATGTCGCAATGAGATACGTCTCGCAATCTCATCTCTCTCCACATACAAGTATCGCTGTACTTGTATACCTGCCTGCAATACCGCAGCCAAACCTGTGCTGATCCCTCCAAACAGCTCCAACACACATACACCCTCCTCTGGATACTGCCACACAATGGGAGTCGTATCCAACGGTGATAAGGTCACAGGGCCAGTAGCAAGAACAACCCTTTGTTCCTCTACTGGTGGTACAAAGGCTTCACTCCAAGCCTACTGCACCAACTGATCAGCATACTGTTGTAACTCTCCACTCGAACTCCAAAGTGGAACATCCAAGGCAAATGATACTAACGTAGACATGCTAAGCATGTCCTCCACCTCCTCAAAGATCGGAGTATCTTCCGCATGGACATTGCCTTCCAACAACTCGTCCGGCCAAGTGATGACCGAACTGAACCCTGCAACGGATGCCATCGTCCTTGGTGTAGGCTCCGTCATCCCAACTCTAGCACTGAACCGCACTGGTAAGCGGCTCACTCGTCCCTCACTGGACTGCCAACCTGGTCTGTAAGATGTTGTCTCCGTCCAATAGTCGATCACGAACTCCATAAGGTACAACATAGCACCTCCCACCAATACATCATAAGACTCTGCGGCTGTAACGATGGCCTTGGCCCTCACCATAGAGCCATCCGTGGGATGATCTGGCCGAACTCTCACCGTCAACATCTCACGTGTCATGTGTAGAGCTGTACCTCCTGGTCCCCCTAGAGATGTCTGCAACTGGAATGGACATCTCTCTATCTCGGACTTCTTCAGACCCAAACCAATACACGCCGCCTTTCCCAACATCAACGGTTGGACTCCAGAGTCTAACAAGACCTTCTGGGGTCGATACACTTTCCTTGAAGGTGCCACCAAACAGAAGATACCACTTCTGTTGTCCAACAACACCAGACCTGGTGCCAAACCAACACGGTCAATCGCCGGCCTAGCTAGTAACTCATCTAACCTAGCAGCCGCCGCTTGCCAAGTACCACTGGTAGCTGTCCTGATCCTTGACTCCATGGACACGTCTACCGCCTCTCGCTGAACTACTTCAGCACTAGAGGTAACTACATCCTCTCTCTCACTGAGCGTGGCCGCCAACTGGAACACTGAAGTCAAGTTGACTCCCAATGCTCTCATATCAGTGGCTGAGAATAGTGGGGCTCGCAAAACTGCTGTAGCCGCCCCCAACATCGGGTTCGACGTCGCATCCACAGACGTCGAAGGTGGACTCACATCACACCCATTCTTAGATGTCGATGCCTCCAACTCTACTGCACCATCGATAGACCGTTTAGGAACCATAGATGTGGTCCTCAACGCCTCCGATAACGTGAACGACTGGGGAAGCCTGGCCTGTCTGCCAGCCTCCCCGCGTTGTGGATCCAACTCCACTGACGCACCTCGTGGCTCAGAGGCACGTACTGCACCTCTAGTCACTGCCGCAGATGTCTCAATCTGCGCCACATCAGCCATGAAGTCGAAGTCACCTCCTTCTCCTCCATAAGACGTGGAAGCCTTTGTTCCACATGATCTCCGCTGAGTCATAGCCATACTAGCTATCCTCTGCTCCAACTGCTCAATCCGAGCAACCATACCTGCTTCTGACGTCGTAGCAGGCGGTGGACCGACCGGTCCTCTCCCAGGTGCTAGACCTCTACCTCCAGCTCGACCACCACGGCCTCCTTGAGCTCCTCCGCCTCGTCCACGATCAACCTTCCCTTGTCGCAACTCGGGATGGAGATCAAAACAACGGTCACTACTGTGATCAGATCGTCCACAATGCTCACATTGCCTAGGTGCTGCTTGAGACGTTCCTGGCGTCTCATAACCACCTCTCCTCTGTGGACAGTCCTTTTGCTGATGAGGATCATCACACGTCCAGCAAGGACCCGCTTGCTGCTGGCTAGAGAAGGACGGCATGGGTTTCTGCCCACCAGATCCTCCAACACCTCCCTGAGATCGTGACTGCTTCGCACGATCCTTACCACCACCACCACCACCACGCTGTTGCGTAGCCTGTGATCCTCGAGAAGAGGTGGTCGCTCCATGTGGTGTCTCCTTGCTGAACCCAGCAACCACCACCCTCTCCTCCACCATGTTGAGCTCAATCCGCTCAGCCAGACTAAAGACAACCGCCAACGTTGGAGCGGTATCTCTAAGAAGAGTAGCATCTCTAACACTCCTACGCAGCTCCCGGTGTCGCGCTACTTGGCGACTACATGCTTGACTTCTACTCCGACGCTTGAGTTTAGTAGTTCTAGAAGTTAGCTCATATTACTTCTAGTCTTTTATACATATGTTTGACACCTTTGCATACGATGTTGACACTATTGTGTTATATATTTTGAGTCTTAGTAGGTTGATAGTATGTTATCTATCTTGTTCAAGCACTCCTGCGCTTGTGCAAATGATATCATGTTTATCTATGTTGTGAAAATACATAACTTAAGATTTCCATGCTGATAGAGGTTTAAGCTCATGGGTTGTACTTACTTGTCGCCCATGCACACTTTCTAGCCGATTTAAGTCATCTTTCAAGGTTGCATGTCATTCTAGGTAGTTTAAGATTTACGTTGGCATTTTAGGGGAGCTAACGTGGTAGCCTATGAGTGAAGTTAAGTTACTACGTGGATTAGGGTACTAAAGGACAACCAAGTGGAGCTATGAACTCCCATTGGTCTATTTTTGTCTTTAGTTTAACTCTAAATTTAGAAATAGAGGTCTAAAGGAGAGTTCGAGCATTTGGTGGGAGGACTTCGAAATCTGAGAGCACAGGAGGGTAGAGCTCGTCATGCCAAGCACTTCCAGTGAAATTTTCGATCGATTTGAGGCAATAAAGACGAAGTTATGATCAATTGAAGTTCGAATTGTGTCAGAATTGAATCACTTTTGTTGGATTTAGGGTTTTCAGTGTCACTGGCAGCAGATTTGAGGAAATTGCTTCAAAACTTGGAGGTTGTGTTCTCTGCCAGCAGGGCTACGGTTTCCCAAAAAGTTTCATATCGATTGAGTGACTGAGTAATTCAGGGCGGCTGCTGAAGCAGAAGGGGTTTGAAAAGCTCTTAATCTAGAGCAGCGATTTCAGAGGAGGAGATCTGGAGTTCTGTGTACATTCAGGAGTCCCAATTTCACAGGGGTGTTCAGCATCCTGTAGACTTCAAATACTGTAAGAATATTTTAAATTGATCGAGCCAATCTTCTGTTATAGGTCGAAATAGCCATCTAGGTACCAGAAATTGCCGTAGTTTTCTTGCTCAAAACTTTTTTGTTCATATCTCCGTGTCAGAATTTGATCTCAGGCTGAAACTTTGTCTGTGAGTTCAGTAGTACCTTATTTGCATGTAGGGGAAGTTTAGAAGTCTAAACCTTCATAGTTTTCCTCTACGTGAGTGTCAAAGTTCACCGTCGGATCCTATTACTGCCAGCTAGACCTGAATTTCGCTTTTTGAGTATATTACTAGATCTTACACATCTGTGTGAGTGTTTATAGCCCCTGTTGTAACCTGGAAGCCAACCTCTTGAGTGAACAACCACAGCCAGAAGCCCGGTGCTTTCCTAGGTAGACGGATCACACTCCGACACCGGTCTAGTATCTCATACCAGAACTGGACTGCTTCCGTCACCCCTTGGGTAACGCTGATTAACCGCCTCATGCGAGTAAACGCCTTGCATAGGCTCTCTCCAGTCTTCCACTGGAACTCCTGCAGACTCCTCAACTTGTCGGTCCGCACACCCTGATAGTTCTTCCTCCAACATTGGAAGAACTGAACCACAGGGTTAAACCTTGGTGGTATCCCGCTCACACTACCACCTGCTCCACTACCTATGGACGTACCGCTGGTAGTAGGTACTCCGCCACTTGTGGCTGTACCACTGCTATTGGCACCCGAACTCGCAGGAGCTACGCCTCTTGAAACTGCACCAGTAGTGATAGAAACGTAGTTGGGAGACCAATGTTGTCTCCACAACTCGATCTCAACACTGTAATCTCGCCTGAACTCATGATAATCGTTCATCGGCGGTCCCTCCAAGTGCTAGAACAAACCCTTCCATGTCATGAAGGGTGTAAACAACTGTGAGTTCCGCATCTGCTGCAGATCGCACCAACTGTCGAACTCCTGGATGGAGTCATCCAGCTCAATGGTACCAACTGTACCCGAATAACGTCGAGGTCCCTTCGTGGTCCCATAGATCTCGTCCATGTCCCACAACAACGGTGTGGCGACACTAGACTCATCATCAGAAAACGTGATGTCTGCGTCTGACTCGTCCTCTAGAACAACCGACGGCAATGGTGTAGGTAGTCGGTACCTCACCCCACTCCGTGTATACCCGCTGTCCGAGAAGTCCCCACCAGAACCTCCTGAGAACTCCGTGATGAGAGAATCCCGCTAACACACTCCCCAACTGGAATGTCGCAATCTCCGTCACCACCGTAACCACCACTTGCCTAACCCTGCTCCTACTGAGCTCACCTATCCCTACTAGGACGGTCAAGGTAAGGGCAACCTGTACCTGCCATCACCACAGGCAGCCTCTCACGGTCTGTTGGTCGTCACTCCAACCGCACCGTGAGAGAGACAAAGGTAGTCTGACTGGTCCGCAACTCCAGCCTCACTACCGACAGCACACTGGAGTGAACTCACTCCGGAAATCAAGCGCCAACACAAGCAAACGCGGCGCACAAACAGGAAGCAGAATATGGAAGGGTTCCAACCACAAGAAGTCCAAACGATAAACCTCCACACTCAAACATTCACATAAAGAGAAACTCAACCCCACTCGGACTGACGTCTCCTCGTCGGTGACCACATACACAATATATGGTCACCAACTATCGTAACTGACACTTGAGGTCACTAACTAGATGTCTACACCTCTAGTAGCTCCAAAAACACCCACGTGGTAGCTCTACTAGCTCACCCAAGACAACTGCCACCAACTGCCTCCATACGCGTCTCTACGGTATAGGCAAACACTACCACAACTATAGCTTACCCCTAATATTGTGGGGTCGCCCTACCACTCCTCTAGGGACGTGCGAGAAGGTCTCCTACTACCTTATACAAGTCCATAAGTACTTGCACGCATCCTTGTAGGACACCTAGAGCTATTGGTCTAGTGGTAAAGCCAAAGCTAAGACTACAGAGTTAGGAGTCCAGGTCCAGGAATAGTGTTGGGATGGGTGACCAGCTGGTTTTACCCTTCCCACACAACTGAAGCTTGGATACCTCTCTCCCGCACGCCAGCAAGCTGGCATGCGGCGGGCGCGGGCTCGGGCTCAAGCTCAGGCTTAGCTCCGCTCCGCCTCTGCACTCTCGCACTCCGCTCTCACGCACCTCTGATCCTCGAAGCCTCGCTGCACACAACACACCAAAAGAGACTCGGCTCCACCTCGAATTGCAAAAGATTGCACCAAAAGAGGCTCCAAAATAGCAAAAACAGCTTGCGGGTGCACAAGAGTGACCAAAATCTGACGTAAAACATCAAGAACACCCAAATCCAACCCGAACACCACCACAACAGATTCGTGAATGCACAAGACACACTTCGCGAATGCACACACACACAGCAAAACTCCTAAACTCGAGTTTCCACACGAAATTGCACCAAAATCTGACGTAACTAGTCTTTTTGCACTTGAGGGTGTCATTGCAGCGAACTTCGACATGCCATAACTTCTTCAATCCTTGGCCAAACTCCACGAAACTTAGTGCACTAGAATCGTCTCTCATATGCGCTTCCAAAGAGCCCACTCCAGCCTGACATTGACAAGTACTCCGTCTGCCACGCCCAAACGCGCAATCCGGCTCCAACAACACACTTCAAGAACATACCGCAAAATTTCTGCAGCGCTTCTGCATGGCAGAAATCTCCACTCGACCCCAACAACAGCAAATCGATCTGCGACCAGCAATGTAACATGCACCCACACATCTCGATCACAGCTTCACACAATCAAGCACGAACGACAACGCCCGAAGATACCAGCGGACGATTTCAGATTTCAGATCAGCGAGCTCTTACTGAACTCCGCCTCGACCTGCACTCAGTTCTTCAAGTAATCTGCATTGAGAAATTACCATCTCCAACACTACAATAAAGATTACTCACAAACGGTCAAGCCAAACCCACTCTAAACGCGAAGAGAATCCGGGTTACACTCAACTAGACTATCCACCATAGCATGGAGCTTGAAGGCTCAACTCGAAGAACTAAGGCCTCCAAGCCCTACCTGCGAAGTATACCCCTAGTGGGCTCTCCCACCAACTCGTCCTAACGGCACTAACGGCCTTACCGGGATGCGCCACTTCGCACTCGATCAACCTAGCCGAGGTACCAAACTGACGTGACAGATTTGATCACATAGCTGTAAATTGCCAAACTCGCTCTCAAGAGATTCGAGACCTCCATATCGTACACCTTTGAATCACCTAAACGAGGGAGAAGAAAATGAAGAAGTCGAAGTAACATCAAAAAATGAAGAACACCAGTGAATGCACCTCGTGACCTTACAGATTCAATGAAGAAAAAAAACGACGAGAGAAAGAGAAAGAAATTGACAAAAGATAATGCGTAGTTGATTGTCACGCATGGAGTCTTGGAAGAGACCCATGTGATCTTGGTGCAACATAAAAAATTTTGTCTTGATCAAAGACCATGAAGTTAGGAATAGAATCAGAAAGTGATGAGCGTGAAGAGATAAAACTACCCAATGGATAAATAGAGAAGATTGAGTCTTTACCACGAAAAATAGAACTTATTTTATGTGAATATGAAAAAGATATTGAGTGACGAGTGATCAAATTAGTCCGTTATGATGTCATATTGAGTATGATGTGGATGGAGCAATATAATCTTGAAATAGATTGGAGAAGAAAAGTGGTGAAAACCAAACGGTGAGAAATTTTCAGAAATAGAGTGAGATCTCGAAGACAGAACTTACTTTTGTATGTCATAGATACGAGTGCTATATATAATAATGATGCTTGTTTTTTGGGTTTAATAAGAGATGTCTCGAGTGTACAACTAGACGGACAAATTCCTAGAAATCTGACATATGTGATAGCAGAATATATAGATGTCTTTCTCGATGATCTTCCTCCAAGGTTATCACCAAAACGACAAATTGTCACAAAATCGAGATGATTTCAGAGAGCACATGTCTGGAGCACACCTCCTTGTAAAGCCCCATACAGACTAGCACCACATGAATTGGAGGAGTGTAAGGTACAAATGGAAGAGATGTCGCATAAAAATTTATCCAGTTTAGTGTGTCATCATATGGAGCTCGAGTTCTTTTTGTGAAGAAGAAAAATAATAATCTATAGGAGTGCATCGATTATCAAACGTTCAATCAACAGATGATGAAAAATAAGTACTCGTTATCTCGGATGGATGACCTGTTTGATCCATTTGAAGGAGCAAAGTACTTCACGAAGCTAGACTTATGAAACGATTATAACCAGATATAGATTACGATGAAGATGTGGAGAAGATTGCATTTTGAACTGATATGATCACTTCAAATACTTAGTGATGTCATTTGGTCTCACAAATGCACCAGTCATCTTCATGGGTTTTATGAATGACATATTCCGTCTTTACTTAGATAGATCAATCGTTGTATTTCTTGACGATATTCTAATACATAACAAAATTATGAAGGTACATGTGCAACATTTGAGAGAGGTCTTCCAAGTACTACGCAACAATAAATTATATCCCAAATTTTCAAAATGTGAATTTGAGAAGACATTGCTGGATTACTTAGGAAACAAAATGAGTGCAAAAGATACACAATGGCAGATAAAATAGTAGTCACTCAACAATGGAAGGCTCTAGAAGATCATACTTAACTTAAGAGCTTCTTAGGATTGACAAAATTTTATCATATATTTGTCAAGAATCTTGTGAAGGTTACACAACCATTAATCGCTTTGTTAGACAAAGAGAAGAAATGGATGTGGAGAATAGTGCAAAAAATAGATTTTCAAGCACTAAAGACTACACTACTACATGCTCTGATCCTCAAGTGATACGACCTGAAGAGACTTATGAAATTAGCAATAGATGCATAAAGCACGGTAGTGGTTGTTGTGTTGCAGCAAAAATGAAAGGATAGTTGGCATACAGTTACATACTTTTCACGGAAGTTGCTACCAACAGAAAAGAACTACCACGCTATCGAAAGATAAGAGTTGGTCATTGTCCTCGTCACGAAGCATTGGAAACACTATTTAGGGAAGAAGACTGGTTGCGATAGACCACAAACCTTTAGTTTATTTGGAGACACAAAAAGATCTCTCAAAAAAACAAATCCGTTGCACAGTATAGAAACATGATCATCACATATGTTGAGGACAAGAAGCAAATTGCTGATGCATTAACTTACACGCTTGTCATGCATAACATAGTCTTTGAAATCAAGATGAATTCTAACTTTTGGAGAAAATTGATCGATGTCTCAAAGTCAATACACAGATTGTAGCAATCAAAATTTCAAAAACTATTACTCGCAATCATGGATTGATACTTCATGAAAGAAAGTTATGGATCCTATAGTGTCTAGAACTAGTACCACAAATTAATTGAATGTGATGATTCAATAATTGTAAGACACATAGGAGCAAAAAAGGACACTACAAGCAGTCCAACGAGTGTTCTATTGGCCCAAGATGGCATATGATGTTGCAGTATACACTAGGAGTTGTACAATGTGTCAACAAAATAAAACTACAAATCAAGCACCCTCTGGTCTTCTTCAATCTTTTCTAATTTCTTCCAAACGTTGAAAACATGTTCGTATGGACTTACTGTGTGGACTACCCATCACCAATTTTGGTTTTGACTTCATAGTCGTCTTCGTAGATAAGTTGAGCAAGCTGATCCATATTCGACCAACCATGAAAGATGTCTCAACTCCTCAACTTGTCCAATTATACTAAACATCATTTTTGCTTAACATGGTCCGTCTCAAGTGATCATAACAAATAGAGGTCCTCAATTACTAATCTATTTTGGAGAACTTTATTTGGTTTTTTCAAAACCAAACTCGCCATGTCCGTTATTTATCACTCACAAATCAATAGATAGACTGAAAGAGCCAATCGAACAATTGAGAACATGTTACTAGTCTTTACTCTAGAGGAGCAAGTGAAAGGAGACACCTTACTTCCTTTGGTACAATTTGTCTACAACTTCACTCAATGCGTCTACTCACGAAATCTCTTTTTATCTCATGTACGAAGAACACCCTCTCACACCGGCAAGTTTGAAACGATGAGGTCTATCACGTCACTCAACACAAAAGTGGATGCTGTTGATGAATTCGTGCACGAATTCAGAAAGGAGTGGAGAAAGTCAAAATGAAACTGCAAATTGCTCATAATGGACAAAAATAACATGCCGATGAACACCGCCGACATGAAGAGTTCATGATTGATGATCAAGTATGGTTATCCACAACCAACATTACGTTGGTCGAAAATCATAGATTCAACCCTCGTTTCTTCGGACTTTTCTCTCTTGTTCGTTGAGTAGGGATAGTTGCATATAGCTCTAACTTCTATCTCACATGAAGATTCATGCGATTTTTATGTACCTTACGATGATATACACCACGACCGCAGATAAATTTGAAACTTCGCAAGAATCCCAACCTTTTTTTCAAATCATCGACAACCAAGAAGAGTTTGGAATAGAATGCATCGTGAAGAAACTCGTTCGCGAGACTCCTCATCAACGAATAGATTATTTGCTGAAATGAAAAAAATATTTATTACATGAATCAATATGAGAAACCGTAACAAATTTTGCAAATGCAGAACTCGTAATGAAAGCCTTGGAACATCACTTGAGGAACAAAGATGTTACTACTAAAAGAGAGAGGTTTGTTATAAACAAAGTTCTATTTATCGATTAAAGATGATAACTGATTTGCTAAAAGTCTTTGGTATAAGACTTTTAGATTTTGATATTAATTATGTTTAAATCTACTTGATCCAAAAATGGACCATCAGAGGCAAGACATAAGACATGCTTTAAATACTCTGGTTCGTATTCTTCGAGAGTTTTCTAACAAGTCTTTGTTTGGTTCATTTTGAAATCTTTAGATGTTTTGTAATTTCAAATCTAGGGCATTTGTATATCACTTCAACGATTCGTTTGTTCACTTTGGGTGATCAGTATTGGTTTTAACGTTATTTTGTACTATTTTATTCATTATATAAAATATAAAAATACACTTCCAAAGACATTCAAGTTTGAATTCACCTTAGAGATTCATTTTACATACAATGTTGTCCAAGTTACATCTTTGAACTTGAAAACGTTGTTATGAATTAGATTTTTAAAAAACAACTTACAATTACTTTATCACTTAACAAAATAAAATATTAATGAATAACAAACGCAACATGTAATCAATTTAACTCTGATATTTGATATTGATATGAAATATGTATTGTTATATATATATTAATAAAATTAATATGAAATTAATTTAATAATCATATTTTTCATATTAAGATAAAACACATTAAAATACACTATCATTTCGTTAGAAAATTAAGCTCAATTATATGAACAAGAGAGATCAAATTATCGATATCTAGATAAAAACTTATCATCTTATTAAGTTATCTATACACTTTGTTAAAACTTGTTGAATTACTAAAATTGATGTGTCCAATATTATCTAAATACAATATGTAAGTATAACTTGACAAATATTGATATAACTTTAAGCTTTAATAGATTATTGACTAATTTCAGTAAAATTTATAAATCTATTACATACAATTAATCAATGAACTAATCCATCATTAGAGTTTTCTTGGTGCTCACCTCTATTGTATATAGATGGAGAGGAATAATTATTTCACTTACTTCTTTTTTTTCTTTTCTTTTTTCAAAATATATTCTTAAGAAAATCTTTTTCATCTTCAATTGTTAATTAATTTAGTATATGGACTACCCACTTCGAGATATTTAACATTCGAGATACTCACCCGTATGAACACATGAACAAGAATGCCTCCCAAGTCAACCCCTCCAAGCCTACCTTCATCGAGATGTCTAGTATTTAGTCGATTCATTGATGTTGAATACCATACTATGCCTTCAATTGTTGCTAATTAATATCTGCGCAACCCGCTTCGGAGCACTCGAAACACTCACCCTAATGGACACAAGAAGAGGTAGTCATCCTTTCCAAACCTGCCTTCATGGAGATGTCCAAGATCAGATATACTACATTCTTCTTCGCACCAGCTACACTTTTTCTAACTATTTGTACAAAGTCAACGGCGTACTACCTTTTGGCACAGCTACGAATCACTTTGACTTCGTTCCAATCACTGCCTCATGGCAGATCCCGAGAACAGATCAGACCGAGAAACAGACTCATCAAACGCAAAAGGGAAAGCATGGTTTTCTTGATTTATGTGTGTGAGGGTTATACAAGCGCAGCTGCAAAAAGCTTGAGCTCCAGGAGATGATCTATTTACATTTAGTATGGCCATGACTACTCGACTATCGTCGACATTCAGCGAGTTCAAATTTGGAAAATAACTGAACCAACAAGGCTAACCCGCTGATGCGGAGAAATGAAGGGAACTAGAACATGCTGATTGTAGTCTAACCCAGATCCCAATTTGGAATTACAAAACGCTTTGACAACTTCTGGGTATTACCTCGACAGTAACTGGAATGCTTGCTAAGCTTTCAAGGACGGTATCGTCGAGAAAGAAACGTTTAAAAAATAAGAATATCCGCCTTGATGTGGATGATGTCTTCGTTGTTCAACTGGAGTTGGAGAAAATCTGCTTCATGCGTTGATAATCTTTCTCTCAGTTGATGTTCTCAGCATTGCGTAGCAAAGAGAAGTTAGCTCTGAATTGTCATGTCTCCCGAAGTATCTAATCGCCATAACGAGAAATTTACTCCCCAGAACCTCAATTGATAGTCGGGGACATAGTGCCTGTACGTATATCCCCGGTCTGCAACTCGTGCTCCTCCGTGGAAAACACACCTTGACTGTTCCCTGTACAAATCTCGATGATATTCTTGTGAAAGAATCGATTGCCATTATACAAATGTGACTCCAAAAGCGAGGAATACACCACCCATACATCCATCTGAGTGTACTCTCTCTCTCACTCTCTCTGGATACAGTAACTCACTGCGCTACTTCAACCATTTTCCGTCTTATGGTTGCTGCTCCTGCTGCTTCGATGTCTCTCCCTGACCCTCCAGTTCTTTTCTGACCTCGTCCTCGTTGTCTTCATGGACCTTCGGATGGAACGAGATGACAGGATGGGCGAGAAACGTGGGCTTATCCTCACCTGCCATAATCACGCACTTGACAGACTCCAGGTCCTTTCCGTACATATGACCTGCTCCTGTACCAGGGCCATCCATCTGAATCACGCAATTTTCCTGCCTTCCTGGAGTCCTCCCATCATCGGCTGACGACGACGGTGCATTAGGTTGGCGCTGTCGTCTAAAGCAAGCGATGATAAGAATAAGGCCCAAGAGAATCAGCAGCACGAGCATGGTGAATCCCAGGATGATAAAGAAGGTGGAACTCTCCTGCGTGCAATTCGACAGCGTATATTGTCCATGGCTCCAGTGGTAACCCGTACACGATCCTGCCATATTTTCTCAAATGTTTCTGATTTTCACTGTTCACTTCGTTGCCCTTCCGGAGGTCACCAAAACTGCTCTACAACCTGCTCAACCAACCCATTCATTCCATTCCATCCAATGAACCAACCACAGGATTATTAGACTCAGATCTATCAGATGCACTCTCAACAACAGCTCCATCTATACAATCGTCGATTAGAAAACGATCGACAATTCACACTGCTTTATCACCCTCAGGGTGCAGGTCCCTTTTTTCCCATCGGTTTAAAGGAAACGATGCTACGTATGACACAGCTTAACGACAAGAACTTCATGATGATCAGAACTCCGTTCTGGAACCGACTTTGTTCGTGGGCATGAGCCAATAAAGCGTCACCAGCATGGCTCTCACGTCGCTGCCCGTTCCATCCACGGTAAGCATAAGGCGAAGTTGTCGAACATACGTCACCACAGATACAACTGCAACTGAAGAAGCAGGCTAACTTATCACCAGGCAAGGTAAGGCCAAGGCAGGCCCCACAGGAGCCCTTGTAGCATCCTCTGAGTCATGCGTGAAATGATCCAGCAAGCAGTGATCCAACGCTTACGCTCTAGGCCTTAGGCCTCAGAACCTACGCTTGTTCCCGCTATAGGTGACACCTTTATCCTCTACTGCATGCACTAGCTATTCTAGCAGCTGAGTTTGCAGCAAGAATTGACATATACGAGCGACAATCTCCAGTTCTGGACTGATAACCTCAAGCTGAAGATTTAACCCCAAGCTGAGGATTCAACTGGCCAGGTAGATTCAACTGTGGCCTGTGAGAGTTTTCAAGACTGACAACCATAAAATTTGCTATATTGGACAGCTACATGACGGCCAGCTAAGGCAGAAGGAACGAAGGAGTTCGTGCGCAACTCCACGAGCTGAGTCACGCTTGCGCACAAGCACCAACTGCCGAAGACAATACCGCCGAAATGAAGCACGTTTGATTTCTCTCCACGAAACTAGTGCACAGACGGGTAAAGTCCGTTCCTACCCACAACCAGTGCCGCTGCACGAGAGCTGGGAAGAAAATCCTTGTTTTGCGCGTCGAAGAAGAATCCCATAACCACTACAGTGTTTAAGCAATGACGCTCCGTTCGCAGGCAATTTTACAAAAACGTAGTGACGATTCATCCTGATACTGGAGACCAGCTCATTCTTTTGCAAGCACAAATCAAGACGGCTATCTAAAGGCTCATATTTGCCGAAAATCTCGCAGAAACTCTCTCTCTCTCTCTCTCTCTCTCTCTCTGTGCGACTGGGTAACGGCAACTTAAGTACTCATCCATTCTCCGTACACTTCTCGCTGACAACTACAAGTTGTAAGCGTTCTCCCATCCAACTGGCTTAGAAATCAATAAACATGTTCTGGACAGCGGATGAATTATCAACATCTGCAAGGCAGGCGAGCTAGCTAACAGATGAGTTAAGGTTCAGGACTCACATTCACACAGCTCTGTAGCTGCGCACACAGAGTTCTCTGTCGACAAATTAGTTAGCTCAGAAACGAATCCCAAGAAACCTCGACCTTCATACAACTGGAGCGTCGTCGCACGGACTCCAGGAAGACTAGAAGTGGCGCCGCGACGCGGTTCGCTGCTGTTATTCTTCTCGGAACGAGGAAAACAGGATCAGCTAGTAGAAGTGAAAATGATCCAGTGCAATATGGAACGACACACAGCTTCTTGAAGGAAGCAGCCAGCCAGCCTTCTGCAATGCCCTGTAGATGAGTCTCCTCTTGTCGTCAAGTCCGGATCAATCTGATCTTTCGGGTTTCGGCCCAGCTCAGCTTAACTCAGCCCACTCCCTTCAAGCTTCGATTCACTGTAACCTCCTCCGCCTCCGACGAAAACTCGACTCTCATTCCCGCTTTAAGAAGTAGGAACAGAACCCCACACCTATCCACTCACACATGCATTCAGTTTGACTTCCCGATTCAGTCCAGTCTCAGTCAGTCGACCGTCAACCCCACCCCGACCTACATCTCAATCTCGGAACGCCTCAAGCCTATCTACCCTTCCACTCCGCACAAATTCTCCCTTCCCGTCTCCACTTACGGAGACAAGATCTCCGGATGAAATTACAGCACACCATTTCATGATCCCCCGCCTTTTCTTCCTCCGGGCGCCCCCGCCCCCTCGATGACTGTCTCTTGCTACTTCCGGGTGCCGAAAAGCTACTGATGAAGCTGGAGTGCCATGCGGGCGAGTTGACGGCTGACGTGGCTCCCTAACCACAGTATCTTTCAGTGTATGAAGACGGAATATTGTACTGGTACATGTTTAATTATAGTTGACGGGAATATAACTGACGGTCAGAACGAGCTTTTCTTTTCACTTGCCAGAGTGATATTTGTCACTGCATTTGGATGCCCATACTTCGATAAAGTAGTCGATTTGCTTCCTCATCCACATCGGAGGGAAAGCCTCTTCCCCACGCTTGCTGACGCGACAACATCACTGGCTGATGTGGCGCTCTGCAGTACGTTTAAGTAATGAGGCGCCCGCCGATCTTTCCCTTCTTGCTTCGGACAATACATAATCCGCGGGTACTGCTGCCTCTGTGTTCATCAGGCCAGCTCATGCAGTCCGTCCCCTATATGGGAAGTTGGGACTCTCTTCTTTCAATAGTTTCTTGGTTTTCTTGGGAAACTGTTCTAAAAGTTCAAACATTCTACCGTTTCCGTTCGGCAATTCGCGCTCATGTCCATTTAATTGCCTCATTTGATGTAGTGCTGACGTAGTGCTGATGTAATGGATCATTGCGCGCTTTTCAACTTGATCAGACCCTTAGAGAGTGCGTTTGCTTGCTCAGAGTATCAGAAATTTACTTGATCACACCTTTAATACTTTGTCGAAATTGACCCCACTCCTCTTAACTTTACGTGACTTGATCGTAACTTTGATCGACTATAGTTTTTCAGCATGTCAAAATGTCATATCAGCAAAATGCGAGAAACCATGTATCTACACAAAAGTTCCAGTTTGAAATATCTTTATAACAAATTATCAGGTAATATTATTTCTTATTTGTCTTAGTACATTGTCTTTACATAGCGATAAATCTAATGAACTTATTGTTTCTAGTCGAAATTGCGGTCAAATAACACAAGGATAATCTAACAGTGCAAGATGTTAAATTACCGTATTATTCTCCATCCACATCCCGAGCTTTAGTTCTTTTGCAGACACTCCTCGTTACTATCACAAACACGAAAAACAGTCGACTGCGACAAACGATACGGGGTCGGGTTAAATAAGCGCACTCTTCAAAGGTTTGATTAAACTGAAGAGAGCGCGCAAGATATGAATAAATCATACCTGGCTGATCCAACCATTCACCTCACCTCTATCTTTTCTAGCGGACGTAAAATTAGTTACAAGAACTACGTCTAAAAGCCACACTGCTAACCTATATTGTACAGTTTCCCAAACACTGTATCGTGCATTAACTTGGAGTCAACTAAATATTCTATGCAAGTAAGATGTAATTAGTGAAGTATTTCAGGGAACTGAGGGAACTGAGTACACTAAACACTAGTTTCTAACGACTTTGTGAACAAACGGGTTCGATGTGTCACTTAAGTCTTGGCGTGCACTGGTCTCTTCTTTTCCTTTTCGTGTTCATATCTGCTGTATTTCTTAATATATCATGCATCTCCTTCTGATATTTAAAAAATACCTCTTGCAGTGAGAATACGCCAACATTTATGCGCATTATAGGTTAGCAGTACAGTAACATGCTTGTAAGATAGAAAATAGTTTATCTTACAAAGGAAAGGATAGTCTGCTTGTAGAACGAGGTCAGTTGTGTCCATGAGACTGCTAGAACTTCCGCCACGAAGTCCCCAGATTCCGTCGGGAGATGGAAGTCCACTTCTTACCAGAGGAATAATTTACACACATAGTCACGTTTCAAATCACTCCAAGCAAAACACTGTTCCAGTTCAGAAGGTACTTGACTCTAGGAGGAAGGAGACGGAGAACTGTCTTCTATTGAATATTATATTCAGCAGAAGCTTCTTCTTGCGATTACCTCACTCTCTTGTTTTCTCAACATTCTAGATATGCATGAATTTCACATTTTTAGCAAAACCTATTGTTGCGGAATAGCCTAGGAATAAAAAGTACAATCATTCTTGCAAAAGTAAGACCTACTAACACCTGTAGACAAATATGTATGAAATTTCATTTGATATACAACCTTTAGACGACTGCACGTAATTTGAATGGCAAAATACTATACAGTTTATGATGCTGATGACATTAGTTTCCAGTTATAAGATACCAAGCCCCCATCCACAATCATTAAATCCTTGTCCTCGTAGAAAATCAGGTTGAAACTGCATGGACAAATAGTCTAAACAACGACGTCAGTTGATATGTCAAGATGTGGAGTAATACCACAAATCCTAGTTGAGCATATTTAAATCATTGTACCTTCTCCTTAGATCATCTAAGTTGCAATATATATATATTCGGTCTTCCTCCTCTTTCTGTAGATCGCCTATACTTATGCTACCTTTTGTATCACCACCATTTCAATACCATTTTCTCCAATGCAGAAGGATCTTCGAGATTAAAAGTCAAAGTTTTCTTTTCGGAGTTGATATCACTATCAACATGAAACTTTAACTTTGTTTTCGGTATCCTACATGATTATACATCTCTGCAAAGTCCACTCATTCATGCTCCCTTCTTCAGCCGATATGCTTCAACGGTTGGCAAGTATTCAGTCAAAGAAAACACATTTTCTTCCAACATGACAACCACGAGCTTATTTACATGTATGCAGGGAAAATCGTTAAAAACGTTTGCCACAAGGCCACATTTCGTCAAAAAAGAAAAACCTGTTGGCAGGGTAAGTCATCATCCAATTTCATGTATCTACCCTTCTTTGGCAGAAAATGGTCTTGGTCTCGGTACAGACCAAGACCATCGGTCTGTACCGAGACCGAGGATTTCAAGTGTAGGATCCAGTGACTAACACGGTACAGGGAATCCTCGAATGTCAATAGAGAGGAATGAAATTTCTCTCTGAACATCAGTCAAGGCCGGCACTACCAGAAGAGTACTCTTCTTCCCTGACGTGTATACGGATACTGTGAATTGCAACGCGTGAAGACCGTGCAGATTGCATCCGTCCGCTTCCTCGAAATCGATTCTATACTTCGTGAAGACTATGGTGAACCTCTTTTAGGCATGGTGGGTGTGGTTTCAGGAAAGGCAGCGATTTGTTACCACCGTGGTGACGTTTCTGAACAAGACATGCCGTGTAATATAATAAGTGAGTGCCTACTCAGTGGCCGCGTATTTGTTGACTAATTAGGTGATGAACTCGATTGATTGATTGTGTGATGAAGGCAATAGTCCGGAATAGTTTGCACATCCATTATAACGAGTTCGCAATTGCGTGTGTGTAGAACCTCTTTGTCTACAGTAAGAGATATTCTATCATATACAGTTAGACTCTCGTTACATTATGAATCAGTATTGTGTCGTACGAATATAATGCTCAGCGTAAGCATCATGCTTCTCTGCTTTGCTAGGGTTCTCAAAGTTTCCAAATGCATAGCAAACAGAGTGCAAATTTCCCTGGACCTGTTTTTTCTTTTGTTCCTCTGAACCTCCAAGGAGCTCCACCTTGAGCTGCGTTTCATTGGTTCTTCCTCCTCGTCAAAACTAATAATGATATATGACGATGTGGACCGGATAGTCCACGTGACATGCACGGAAGCCTCACTAGAGTTTCACCATTCAGGGACAGGGGAGAAAAAGTGCAAAGAAGACTCATCTTTGAGGAAACTTTACATGCTGTGCGCATACCGCTAGCAAAATTTTCATAATCACTAGCAGAAAAACTGTTGTAGACATGGCCTATTACCTTATTCCAAGGGCTGCCGAGATCGAAATTGTTGCGCGAAAGCCAGCCTTCGTTTTGAATTATTAATGCATGTTTCGAAGGATCTTCTCGTTGGACGACGTTGATCTCCCCGTTGGTGGGTCCGTCTCGACTTGGGAGATTGACGGGACCGATCTGATTCAACCATCACTTTTCTGCCCAACTGAAAATCTCATTTCTTTCTCTTCTTTGTGAATCTCGTCCGCGTTTTTCTTGCCTTGTGTTCATTGAGCCTGCAAATTTCAAAACATCCCCATTTACTCTTGTTTTTTCAACGAACGCAACCAAAAGTCCCTCATGTCTGCTTCCTTATAACGCGAATCCTCGCCTAACAGCTCCTTGTGCTGCCGCCTCATGACCTTCGGGTTCCACTTCCGTCATCATCATCAAGAAGCTGCTTCGGATGCTTGACGGACCACACAGAGAGAGCGCTACAGTAGTATATATTCCGCCTTCTCCCACTTCTGTTGCCGCTGTTCCTCCTGAAGTAGAGTATCACGCACAGGTGTCCAAAAGATCATCTCAAAAAGCAAATACTCAAAATAATATCTTGTTTTCGTTTAACGAAAATTTCTAAATTAAAATATGAATGTAGAACTTGCAATAAACTTATCATTATCATGCGTTTCTAATATTTTTTTTCAGGTTGGATTATGTTCACTAGGTAAGGGCATCTCCCCACTGTACTTGTTATTTCATTACTTACCTTTCTCGAGCTACCGGGGTCAATCTTTATAAATCTTAAATTTTTAACTAAGGTCGATAAATTTATTAGCATATACTGATTGCATAAATTTTTATTTTTCCAGTTTTCTCCACAACGTTTAATTTTTTGCATACAAGAGAATATGGCAAATATTTATTTTGTTCCTGGTTACTGTAGTTCCGTGTGTCACCACTATATCCATTTGATCCCCATAAAACTCGTAATGACAGAAGATGGAGTACCCTTACTCCAAAACCTTAAAAAGTATATTTATTCGCCGTTGAACGTAAAACACTCTAAAAACAAGATAGTGGAAAAATACTTCTTATTACTTGTATCAACGTGTCTTAATGAAATAAATAAAAAGCGCGGTGAAGAAGAGTCTTTAGAAACATTTCGAATTTTTTTCTCTAATGGTAAATTTTTTAAATTCTTATTAATTCGAATACTCTAGAGCACTGACAATTAGGGAGTGCGGCCTGTACACAACTTCCACAACGTATAATAATGATGACTATAAGATCCCCAGTCGGAGTACATATAAAGACGACGAGAGAAGTAGTAGCGGGGATATAAGTAAGAGCGATTCAACCTAGAGGTAGAGATTAAAACAAGTATGGGCATATCAGACAAGAAAAAAAGGAGCTTATATCCGAATTCGAACAATTTACGATATAAGGTATTAGCAAGACGACTCGAATTATACATGTGAGACTAACAAACACAAAAGTTGAACAGACTAGTGTCACTCAAACCTCCCCTCGAAATAAAAATTAGAATATAAGTTCAAAATGTTATAATGTTTCAGTGACGGTAGAACTTTTGTAGACATGTTCAAGAGATCACATTTACGCAGACTGTAAATCTACATATCATCTCTAAAAGTGGTACATAAAATTTATAACAAAATCTTGTAAATGTTTTTCAGAAATTACAAGAATCCCTTACGGACTAGGATTGAATGAACCTTAACCAATTCTAGTAAAGTTGAGATCGATCCTTTGTTACAAAAAATTGTGGATTCAAGTTCTGCACATGGTTTTAGGTTGACCTTCTAATTAGAAGAACTATATAGTTCTTAGTGAACCTTCGATTGATCGAGTTTTCGTGTGATGTATTGAACAAAAGTCTTGTTGAACGAAATAATAATGATAAATCGAATATGTGATATTCTTGAATATATTATTATAGTACAACATTTTGAACTGCTACAATTATGAAAGAATATCGATTGCATACAAGTTTGATTAACTATAAGTTGATAGATAGACTTGGGATTGTTATCAATGTAAACGTTATAGTTAGTAAGTAATAACACTAAATATTAAGGTATGTTGAGTCCTGAAGAAGAGAACATCAAGTGCTATGTATGGAGTTAACTCTCTGGAGCACTAGCAACATCGAGGGTACTAATTACCTCGAAAGTGTTCAGATACATCGAGAATGCAACAGCACGGTACATATCACTCACTGTATTTTCTGTTGAAACTCAAAGACTCTTCTCATGGCATTTCCTTTTCATTGGTTTTTCTTTTCAAGTGAGAAGAATTTTTTGCTCACTACTTAATTATTTAGGTCTTTTTTCACCGTGAGACTTTCTTCCGTCAAAAGCCCCTGCTCTTGCACGGACTTAACCTTCCTTAAACCCTGCACTGGCTACGGAGGGATGCCGCATTGCCTTCTCATTGGTAATAATAGAGGGTATCAGAGTTAGTGGTCATGCGGGTTATTCCCTTCCCTGTGGGTTGCATTAACGGACAAAGGTCATTCTGGTTGTGGGTGGCTCTGGAGGTACCCATAGATTTCATCTGCGATCATTCTCCAACTTGTCGTCGCAGTAAATGTTTACAAGGACGTGACACATAATCACGTGTAGAGTAAATGACACAAGACATCATATGTACGTGTCACGTTTAAATAAGCCCGTTGATTGTAAATTGTAACAACTATAAGATTCTCCACGGAAAACAATGGGTAATGAGTTTAGGATACGAGCAGAGGGTAGTTTCCTGACAGGTTCGAACAGTCATCGGGAGAAGGAGTTAGACTCTTGTGTTGGAAAAAAATTGAATGTTCATGGATAGCGGAACGTGACTGAATTGAATATACTGCGTTTGTGAAAAGAACATGGATCTTGCGTTGGAAACAAACTGAATGTTCGTGGATAGTGGAGCGTGGTGGAGTTGAATGTACGGCATTTGTGACGTTCGTCTATACCAGATATTAGTCAACATATAGCGGGGTGATGAGTGCTAAGTGCTTTTGTGTGACTGATCTTAGAACTCATAGACCGGGATAACAGATCAGTATAACCATTTTTGACACATCTTACCATGCCGTGCATTTCAAAAAGAAAACAGTTGTTAGAAAACATAGATGCATGTGATGTTAGCGTCCTCCAGTTTAGAAATTTCAGAGAGTTCTGAAGAATCTGATGATGATGATAAGAGAGACGACCATATAGAATCAAGAAAGAAGAGATTACAAGAGAGTGCTTTGATGGATTCTAGTGATGAAGATGATGTGTTTGATTCAGATTCTGATGAAGAATTTCTGGAGTTATATCAAATCATGTGTACTTCTCGGTACTTGGAACGACATGATCATTTTACGTATTCAAAAAAAAATTTGAAAATCTTCCTCAAGGATCTTTCAGAAAAAATACTAGAATGGATAGAAGGAGTTTTGCTAGATTGGAGAGTTTGATTGAAAGACACCATGTTTTTCAAAACCAAGATTGCATCAAGCAAGCTCCAGTGTCATTACAGCTTGCGGTTGCACTGGATAGATTCGGTCACGATAGAAACGGTGTTGCAATTGGAAGGTCTTTGCTTTTGTGGGGGATTGCTCATGGCACTATGGTTCTTTATACGAAGAGGATAATGAGAGCTCTTGAGTCTACATTGCAAAGACTGATTCGATGACCAAATCGTGAAGAGAGAATAAAAATCTCTGACGTTATCGTGTTGGATATTGCGTGAAGGATGTCCAGGAAAACGTGAGATTCCTGGCTCTGGAGATGTAGTGTGCTGAACAGAGCCAAGAAAGAGACAAACACGCACAAAAACGTCGCTGCAATATATATCAGCTCCAAATTTATGTACACTGCCGGTTCTTTCTTCCTAAGAACATAAAATTGAGAAACAGACCAGAGAGGTCTGTAATCTGCTCCAAAGCCCCTAAAGCTAGCCCTTGAATCTTAACCTTGACCCAAAACCATCAAAGCGTAGCTCAAAGCAAGAGAAACTTCCCTTTGCTAACAAACAGAGCTGCACCAGAATCACACGATTGAAATCCAAGTCCAATCCACATCTATGTACAATTCTTAGCTAAAGCTAGCTACCACACGCTGTATATAGCCAACCAGAACTCTAACAAACTCAAAAGAGCAAAACCTGTAGCGAAGAAACTGAAAAAGATCTATCTGAGAATTTCCTCCTTTCGTCAAACGGACTTCAGATGTCGATAGGGTCTCCTTCCTTGACTCCGTTAACCCAAGAAACCTCCCAACGGCCGAGATATCACCGATTTTCGGTTGCAAGTGACCGCACTTTCAAAACTGCTTCTTACGGCTTAAAACCGCACACACCGCTTGATCTGATATTTGTCTTCCCTGGCATGTAGATATAGCTATCATGAACCCAACGAGACTCCAAACAAGCCGTTTGGAGTTCCCCTTGCAAAACCACGCAAGAAATTTGATCGCAGGTTGCAAAAAAATGACGTAAATGGACTCCCTACGGCTCAAACTCGCTCACCTCACCCAAACCAACAATCCAATCCACGTATTGTCTTCTCCTATGCGTAGATGAAGACTTTCTGGTCGGGTAGACACCAAGAACAAAGAGCTTGGCTCACCGATCGCGAAGAACAACCCAATTTCAAATTGCAGGCGATGAAAAACTTGACGCAAGCACTTCCCTACGAGCCAATTTCACTCAGAACTCCCAAACCGTCCGATGAAACTTCATATCGTCTTCAATTTCCTGAATTCTTGTTGTTCTGATCCCGATGGATCCAAGGACAGCAAGTTTGGACTCCAAAACGACCTGAACGGTCCAACTCTCCTTCACAAGTCACTGAAGCTCTCCAAATCCTCCCATGCGTCTCAATTTCTCTCAGTACACATCATTTGATACGCCTCTTCACGAACCGTCTTAACCAAAGCATAGCCTGCACAGATTTGAACCCAAGGACGTCTTGCGTGTTTGCATTGGAGTTTCAAATCTCGAATCGTCCGCTAACAGGTCGTAGGTACAAGCTAACCCCTAAGCTGCCCCCTTGTGTCAGTCTCTGTACGTACAAAGTTCTCTGTGATAATGAGGAAGCAGGCCCCTTGCGTCTTTAATATAACACCTGGGGCTACAAATACCCAGTCATCAAGTAAACTAAGGCCTAACTTGATTTTCTCTTTTTTCGAGTCGTATAACTTCTCCAGTAGGTGTCCAAATGAAGTAGACAAGATGCCCATGGAAAGCTGACAATGAGCTCTACCCATCTATGCGATGAAAATGGAGATCCTAAATGATGCCAAAAGCCCGTAAGCTAAGACCTAGCTTGTCTTTCTCATGAGTGTCTTCGGAGCGACAAGCATCGAAGTCTGAATTTCAGATAGGAGCCGGTCCACGACACGACAAAGCTTTTGCAACAAAATGATTTTCGAGTTATATAGAATGATAGACGATACTTTATTACCTTTGTCACAGAGATCTAGATTCTACGAAAAATATTATTATGACAGGAAGTGCAACTACTCAATCAATGCTCAAGTTGTTTGCTGTCAGAGAAAAAGAATTCATTTCGTATTTATTGATATGTATGGAAGCTGTCAAGATATCACTTGCTTACGGAAGTCTGTGCTTGGTAAGCACATCGACAACAAAAGCCCTTTGTTTGGAGGGGATCAATATTCACTAGGTGACTCGGGTTATTCTCCGATATGACATTTAATTCCTTCTTTCTGAATGACTACTGAAGATAAAGAGAAGCAAGATTTCAATACCTACGTGGTGCATGCGAGAGTAGCAAACGAACACTATATCGATATTCTCAAGTCTCGTTGACATTCTCTAAAGCAAGTACGAACACAATTGAAAAATCGATCTGAGAATCAATTTCTAGTTAGGTGGGGTTCGTTGTTGCGGTATTTTACACAACTTTTTGTTGAAATACAATGACAAATGGACAGGAGAGGAGGAAGAGCTAGACATAGAGTCTGAGAGAGATGTTGAGTACCTCACAGAGAAACCATGTCTAGTCAGATAACTGAGATTTTGCTTCGAGACTGAATGATGTCAATTTGTCTAAGACATAATAGAAATCATGGTTGTCTGTGCTCACTAAGTCTCTTCTTAGTGCGAAAAATGTCTATGCGCACTGTCACAAAGATTCTTAGTGCTATAGAGATGTCCATGCGCACTGCTACAGAGATTCTTAGTGCGACTTTGTGTGTAAATCTTTGTGCGCACTAAGTCTTTTCTTAGTGCGACAGAGATGTTCATGCACACTGCCACAGATATTCATTGTGCGATAGTGTGTGTAAATCTTTGTGCACAGTAAATCTATTCTTAATGCGACGAAGATGTCTGTGCGCACTAAGTCTCTTTTAGTGCGATAGTGTGTGTAACTCTTTGTGCACAGTAAGTCTCTTCTTAGTGCGACAGAGATGTCTACATACACTGTCAAAGAAGTTCTTAGTGCGACAATGTGTGTAAACCTCTGTGCGCACTAAGTCTCTTCTTAATGTGATAGAGACTTGTATCTACGATAGTGTGTTTGTGTTAATCTACAATGCAAGTGCAACAAGTGTGTAAATCTATGTTGTAAGTGAGACAAGTCTTTGTTCTAGCTCTGGGTGTCTCTTGTTCCAAAGCAGAGTTCATATTTAGGTTCTTTCCTCAACTTTTCAGATAGACTCTTAGATAGAACGCATGCAGCATGAGAACGCATAACAAAGATAAAACACAAGATGTGACATAAATACAACTATGACAAAGATAAACGTGTACAAAGAAGTATCTTTATTGAAATGAGATTATATTCATAAACTATGACAAAGAAGTATCTTACACAAAAAGCAGTTATGTCATGAGCTCTTCTCGTATGAGAAACTCCGTCTGTTGTGATTCTACATCATCTCCATATCAAATCAGTTTCTGCTTCTGTCATTTTACTCCAGTATTTCTTCAAAGCCGAGAAAGACTGTTGTCCAAATACTTATGAGTATTTATACTGCACGTTGTCGTATCGTGGACAAGCTCCCATCTGAAAATCTGTTTGCGATACTTATCATTATCGCTCCAAAGACACTCATGGGACTAAAAATGAGACTTTTGGCACAACTTCGAATCTTCACTTTCATCGCATCAGTGGTTTAGAGCTCATTGTCAGCTTTCAATATGCACTTTGTCTACTTCATTTGGGCGCCTAGTGGAGAAATTACGAGATTCAAAAGATGGGTAAAACAAGCTAGCCCTAGCTTATGAGCTTTTGACACAACTTCAGATCTTCACTTTCATCTCATCAATGGATAGAGCTCGTTGTCAGTTTTCCATAGGTTCTTTGTCTATTTCATTTCGATGCATAGCGGAGAAGTTACAAGACTCGAAAGATGAGAAAATCAAGCTGAGCCCTAGTTTACTTTTGTTGACTAGGTATTTGTAGCTCCAGGCGCTATACTAAAGACGCAAGTGGTCTGCTTCCTCATTATCTGTGAATTCTTGTAAGTACAACGTCTGACGTAAGGAGACAGCTTAAGGGGTTAGTTTGTTTCTACAACATGTCGGTGGACAGTTTGGAGAATGTAGAAGTCTAATGCATGCACGCAAGGTGTCATTGGGTTCAGATTTGTGCAGGCTATGCGTTGGTTAAGACGGTTCGTGAAGAGACGGATCGGGGACTGTGCTCTGGAGATTGTGTTCTGAGGAAATTGAGACGCATGAGAGGTTTTTGGAGACTTCAATGATCTGTGAAGGAGAGTTAGACCGTTCGGACCACCGTTTCGGAGTCCAAACTTGTTGTCATTAGATCCATCGGGATTAGAACGTCGAGTTCTTCAGGAAATTGAAGACGATACGAAGTTTGATCGGACGATTTGGGAGTTCTGGGTGAAATCGACTCGTAAGGAAGCGCTTATGTCAGTTTTTCACCGTCCGCGATCTGAGATTGGGTTGTTCTTCACGATCGGTGAACCAAACTCTTCATTCCTGGTGCCTTTGCAATCAAGGAGTCTTCACCTACGCATAGGAGAAGACAGTGTGTGGATTGGATTGTTGGATTGGGTGTGGTAAGCAAGTTTGAGCCGCAGGGAGTTGATTTACGTCAATTTGCATCCTGTGATCAAATTTCTTGCGTGGTTTTGCGAGAGGAACTCCAAGCAGCTTGTTTGGAGTCTCATTGGATTCAAGATAGCTAGATCTACCTACCAGAGAAGACGGATATCAGATCAGACGATCTGTTTCTGCGGCGTATGCCGATTTTAAGCCGCTCTAACACTCTACACATCCAGTCTACAATTACTATAGTTACTTCGTGAACACTCGTTGTCTCATGAACTTCCTCAAGGATTTGATGTTCGTTCATGATACCAACGTGTATCGTGACACGAGTAAGTGCTATTGCCAAGAAGGTCTCAATCGTCTCACTTTCTTTTTTCAATCGTGTCTTTGAAGATGCACAAGTTCCACTTCTATGGTATCTATCATCAGTTGTGCCCAATCGTAGTCTATGTATAATCCTTCGACTAACTCTTCACATATAGTGTCAATTGATCTGTAACTGCTTTAGGTGTTCTCTCTTCGCCAAGAGAACTGCATTAAGACACTAGAATACCGCTCTCCACTCGAGAAATGTGTATTTTCTTGCAAAATATCTCTTGCTTATCTTATCGTAATATGGAAACTAATTTTCAATCTGGACATGTCTCACAAATGGATGTATTTCTCTACCCACAGAAGGAAGAACAAAAGCATCCTTGATCAAGTCGACGTTTAACACTGTCTATGTATCAGAGATGATTGCAGTGTGTGTTTCAAAGTCATAAGCATGTAGGAAAGCATTACACAAAGCAATCTATCAAAGAAAATACATCATCAGAGAAAAAAAACTCAATACAATAAACAAATCACAATGCATATCAGAGAAAAGAAATCACTAAACAATGAAACAATAAAGACATAATGAGTTGTTGCACTATGCAAGATAGAGAACGACGCACGGTGCAATATAAAAAGAGATAAACTATACTCAAAGTCGACGACGAATACAAACAAACGCATACTGCAGTATACACAATGACCAACTACAATCAAGTTATTTATACCGAGTCATTCGAAGCCGACCTAAACACCTTATATCTTTAATTGGTAAAGAAAACAAAGGTTTTGAGTCAACGTTTGCTTACATTTGACCGGATAAACTCGTATGACAACGCTATCAATAACCCAAGCTTCTCTATCGCATCTTCTTCTACTTCGCTAAATGCTTTTCAAATGTCTTCTTTGTCCATCCATGCCCATCTGATTCAAGATTGACTATCTCGACTACGAAAAGTTATCAAAAATGATCCTTCCTCACTTTGTACTCGAGTTGCTGCTCTCTTCTCCAGTGTTGTCTTCTTCTTGTACCAATTTCTTCTTACGCGAAGCCATCCCTAGTAACACAATATCTCCTTTCAGAGAATCTACATATTGGGTTAAACCTTAATACACAATAGCACATACACAATAACGCAAACCAAATTTATCTAACAAGGCGAGATCAAATCGCGTGTTCAAAGGTGTCCGACTTAGTCCGATGAGAGCCCATCGTACTCAATCGATAAGAGACAATCGCAGTGAACGAGAATGGTGCGTGAAATCACACTAAGAGCGGATGTGGAAAAAATTGCACACACTGCAATTTTTCTTAGTCGTGTTGAGCGCGAACGTACGTTAAATCACACTAGGTGTGGTTTCTAACATCCTCACTGAGCGGGGTCGCACTCAATGTGAATGTCATTGACTCAAAACTCACATATTTCATTCAATTCAAACTGCTAACTATGAATCGAAAATGATTTATACAACTAACAACCAACCGAAAGTAAACGTTTAGTGCAGAATCTTAAACGCACCTGCTGACAACGATTTCTACCTACTTACATTGAAACAAGAACTTTGTTTCTACCTACTTACAACAAAACTTTCTAAGTTTAGTGCCAAATCTTAAACGCAAGTACCCCGAATGACTCCTCAATTGATACTTCTCTTCTGCTTGCGAATTTGGATACCCCACAGCGAATGAAATTTGTGTTCTCTTCTCTTCTACTTGCTGCTTCAGATACGGCACTACAAACCTCTTCTCTTCTGCTTGCTGCTTCGGATACCCCACTGCGAACCTCTTCTCTTCTGCATGCTGCTTCGGATATCCCACTGTGAATCTCGAATGACTCCTCCAACTGATACTTCTCTTCTGCTTGCTGCTTCTGATACCCCATTGTAAACGAAATTTGTGTTCTTTTCTGCTTGCTGCTTCGGGTACCGCACTACAAGCAATTTAGATATCCCACTACGAACAAACACTGTTCTCTTCTGCTAGTGCGAACAAACTTCGTGTTCTCTTCTGCTTGTGATATTTAGTGCAAAAGCACTTCGTGTTACTAATGCTCCTCACAGTCTATGGACACATTCAAACTCATCTTTCACAAGGTGCGCCTCAGATCTTGTAATACTGCAACTCACTCCCTATGAACACTATGGCTCACTCTCTATGAACACGAGTCTCTACAACACGAAATCCTAAAGTGGAGTTGATCTTGACCCTCGCCTTGGAGAAGAAGCCGCATTTGCATACTCGATATCATGTTCGTACCTTGATTTCGTCTACTATCATGTTCGCATCGTCGATTTCATCCTGCAACAACTGGACACATTACACACAAAGATATGACCTAAAATGCAAAGAAGATGAATCCTCCAAGGCAGAAACATTGAGATTCTAATCCTCTCACTTGTGCTTGCAATCATGACATGGATTTGCGGATATGACAGTTGAATCAGAACTTTACTTTGCTTCAAAAATTTATATATTATTGAGCTTCTCGATAATTTCTTTAATCTCCTCGAAAGACTTGTAAGCTTTATGTAATTCAACAAACAAAGAGGAATGTCTTTTCTTACTCTCTTCTCTTTCACGACTTTCTCTAGCTCTTATTTTTACCTCCAATGTAGCCATGCGATATTCAACGAATACTTTCCTGTACTGCACCTTCTCTCTGATACTCTGTTCATACAAATTTAACACTTCTGTTTTCACATTCTTGGTGGATCTAACTCTGAGACTTTTAGATGTTTCTTGGATCGGAGACATATCAGGAACAGTTCCACGGCTCGTTTCACCGAATCTTTCTTTTTCATCGTCGTTGATAGTCCTCTTTTCATCCATAGGACTCATATCCTCTTCGTAAGTTAGATTTTCATCACCTCCATCATCTATATTTGCCCTGTGAGATATCCATGTCGTCATCGTCATCTTCATCATAACGAGGTAAGGTATTCTCATACTGAGAAGAAGTACTCTCTGTTTGACATTGAGAATCATATCCTAAGAATTCTTCTCCGGACGGTATTCCAACTAAACTTACAGCAAGAGGATCAATGTTGGCTCGACTACCAAACACTACGTTCATCTTCTAAAAATGAGGACATTCTCTGTTCAACTTGTCCTCCAATGTCAAACCAGTCCACATTTTCTCCTCTATAAGTCCACCTCCAGTGCCATCTTGGATTTCTTTAGCTTTCTTATATATGTCAACGTATCGATCAAATCGTTTTTTCAACTCAACACCGGTGACAACAGAAAAGTCATTCTTCCCAAAAAGTTGAGCAGCCATGATCCTGAAAGCTGTTGCTTTGCTAAGACACTTTCCGGCACTGACTTTGGTTTTCCGTCCTGCTCCATATAGTGTTGCAAAGTTTTCTTCATTTTTTGTATATGCCACAATCTTCTCATAATCATCAAGATTCAAACGAATGCGTCTTCTTTTCATCTTCTTCGACATTCTTCTTCGCCATTGCAGTAAGAAATATATCGAGATTGTCCACACACGGAGATATATCGACTGAGTCTACATCAGACTTGATCTCCTCGCATAGGCGGTCCATTTTCGTGCATATATGACTCATTTTCAAACTAGAAGATAATCCTTGAAGCAAGATCGTCTCGCTACTCGCTCCACTACTTCATCGATTGAATCCTATATTTCAAAGTGTGAGTGGTTTGGTCCTTCTCACCCCGAATATCATTCCTACGCATTTAAATCTTCAGTACATATTCCAGACGTGGATAAGTTTGACACCCTCCCTTAGATGTTCGTGGGTATAAAATGTAGAACTCTGATAAAGTTAGATGCGTTGAACTTTACATGATGGCCGTGGTCGAGTTATGGTGAAGATTCTACCATCCATTAGAGAATATTTCTTCCGAACTTTGACACCCCCTAATAGTTGTGGATAGATAAAATCACAACAAGGACGAGAACCATCACAATCCTTCACGGTTTACCTAAACCTCAACTTCTAAACCCTAAACGAGAACCATCACAAATAACGGATGATATGGATACAAACTGTATTGATAAAGGTTACTTATGCACACTAAGTCAGTAATCATTGAAGAATGTAGTAATAAATCACACAAAGGAATTTAGATTAAATTCATTTGTAAGATTTTTGGAAAGATTTCACTTGTGACCAAAAAGAGTACAAAGATTAATGTCACCGTTCCGAAGTAGGGAAAAAGTGGACAAGCCATGCATACTTTGAGTAGATTTGAATTGGAAAAGAATTCACTTCTCTCCACATTAAAAGTTCACAAGGATTCTACACTTCCGACACTCTTGGTTATAGAGTAGAGGAAGTGTGTGAAGCTAAAGCACTTCGTGAAGGTACAACTGTTGCAAAGTGTGTTTAAATCAGCCCAAATAAAATCTAGCATCTTTTATGTTTTTTTTCTCGGGCTATACTAGATAATTTTGTTAGCAATAGGTACAAATAAAACAAGGTATATTTTATTCGGATAAAATTCCTTTTGTTTTTTAATAAATTATTTGAAGTTTAAAATAAATGAGTTTTTTAAACATTCAAAACTGATATTTTTACTTTTAACATAATTTTTAAATATTCAATTGAAAAATATGACTTTATCACGGGTGGTATGGACAAATAGTTCGAAATGAATCCCGAGGTTATTTTTTGCTGCTTGTTTTTTCCAAATAGTTGTTAAGTGTGCAAGCCAGAGATGTGAACAAGTACATGAAACTCTTTCAATTGCGACCGGTTCCTAGTAAAGCTTACTAGGTAGTGTGAGAGGTGAAGGAATTTACTTGCTCCTCTCAAAGTGACTACTTGTTTGATCAACCCCTTGACCGGTAACAGACAATTCTGATAACTGAGAGAATTGTCAGTTACCACGCCACTTTAGAGACGAGTGAGAATTATATATCAATTATATATCACGATTATTATTGATATGTTACAGTATCTCATGATTTCAAACGAATATTTTTGATCATTTGAATTAGTCTATAGTGCACAGTAGATATCTGATATGCACGGTAATATGGAGAACTGCCTGTTGCAAGTCCGAGAGTGGATCAAGCAGGTATTCACTAGAAGAGGTGGTCAAGTTCATCATTCTTTCTAGGAGTGGAGCAAGTAAATAAATGTGAGAGTCTGCACTATACTTGTGGGTTATGTTTCTCTCTGTTTATAACTCTCTATAGTATTATTATTTAGAATTAAAATCAAAATCAAATTTTCGTTACAACATAACACAACATTTCAACAACACTTACGTCTTGTCTGATAACATAAACTCTCAACAGTTAGATGGACAAGGACGTGGCTCCAATCGGCCCGGTTCGGTTCAGTTTCAAACCACACTGTTACATGGAATCGAACTGAATTGAGACCAGCTTGTTTTTTAAATCTTCAACTAAACCGGTTCATGGCTGTGAATCGAACTGTTTTTAAACCGAACTGTTTTCTAAAAGTTTTAACAGAACTAGACTGTTTAGGAACCGGACCGTTTAAAAGAATCTGGAACTGTACTAGAAATGATTTTTTAAAGAAATTTTCAAATTTCATGTGATTATAATATAATTGACTTGATACTAGAGTATTCAACATACGATCCATTTTGTTATGCATGTTTATTATGATATCGGAAAAAAATATCATTAACTAAATTTTTAAACTATAATACGGAACTGTTTAAAAGCCAATTTTTTTGTGAACCGAATTAGTAAAATTCATTCATGTACAAACTAAATCGTTTTAATACCAAATCATCTATAAAATTTTAAACCGATCATTTTTGAACCGACCCGTTTAGTTTAGTTCGGTCCTGTGCGATCCGGTTCAGACTGAACCGCGGCCGACTCCTAGTCGTGAGGGAGAAAACGTTCCTGCGGCGCTCTCTTCACATGGTGTCGTGTCCTGACCAGATGCAGCGCCTGGACCACGTTACGTTCTAACTTGGGAGGGGTACCAAGCCAGCCCACCAGCGTCGGGAATCTCCAGTCGGAGATCCACGACAACAAAATACGCAAGCTGACGGTTGAGTGGGAAAAGCGAACGTTGGACTGCATGGAGTTTGCGAGCAAATCTAGTAAGAGACAAACGAGCGGATGAATTAGGATTTACTAATAATATAATCACAAGCGGACTGCTTGGGTTTGGCCATAATGAATGAATTACTGGCAATTTATTGGGCCGTCCCCACGTGATAGGCGACACGATAGGTCCTTGTCCGCAGACATTTCTATGCATTCTTGGGTGAAGACAGGGGCAACTCTGAGGCCCCATCCATGATCCATCAATGTGCGAGAGAGGTCGAGGAGGAGTGCTTTTCTCCCTATCCTTCGTTTGGTGGTTTCGCCTTGTATCCTACGGCCGAGGGTTTATCCACTAAAAAATCAAATAATAAATAATTCAAAATCCGTAAAGATTTTCCCACTTGTCTGTTATGTTATTTCACTTCTATGGGACTGACCCTTCAGTGTCATGAGTACAAGGGTTGTCTCATTCTGGCTCCTCAAAGCTGTGAGAAGCTTTGTCTCCTTACTCCTTCCTGTCGCTCTACATTTTTCAAAGGCCAAACGAGCTCCTCCTCATGACTCCTTCATTTGCCCCACCCACGCCTCGCGCTCTAACCGTGCACTCAAGTAACTGTTGGGGTTGTGTCCCGCGAGGGACAACTCTGTCTGGAGTTACTGTGGCAGCTGCTTCGTGAGACAAGTACAGTAACTACAGCTCAGTACCGTAGTGAGTTGAGTGTAGCAGTAGGTTCCTGACTCTGTTCTCACTCCCGGGCTTCATGCACGAAACAGTCGTTCCTTCAGAAGGGCTTCAGTATTGCCCTTCTGCCCTTAGGAGTGAGAATATGCTGAAAGTATATTCTATTGCTTTACGTGAACTAGTCGACTCACTGAAGGTCCACTCACATTAGCACTTGGAAATTACTTCACAGTTCTCTTAGTTAATTATGAGTTAATTCATTTCAGTTCCTTTGCAATTAACAAGGTATAGTCATAGTCAGTTGAAGGCACCCGTAACAATTTTCAAATCATTCTAGACATAGTGGGTTGTATCGTTAGTTCAGAGTGGGATATAAAGCGTATATAAAGCGTGCATTATCACCCGAGCTCATTTTGTTCTATGTATTAAAATATTTTTATTTTTCAGATGAAATATTTTGACTTGAGAACCAATCTGATCTCATGGTGGACTGGTATATTGATTATTAATTTACAAAGACACTCTTTTTATTTATCTGAGAATCAGTCATGTTTTTATTTATCTAGTATTGATACTTTACGGATAATTATATTTATTATAAAGACTTTTAATTCGTCCGAGATTTATTTAAAGTGTCATTTGAGTCCACTCTCTTGCATGATCTTGGTTTTAAGTTAACGACGCCGAGTCTCCAAACGAGGAGCAGAACCACTGTATTAACTTTAGTATGTTGATAAAATATATTTTTGTGGCTGTATACTAATATTGCACTCCACCGCATGTTATCCATTCTTTATCTACTTGATCTTCTATGTATTCAGACTTCTATAGTTCAATATATAGATGCTTCTGAATAATAAAAAGATGCACAAAAGTAATCTTAACTTGTCTTTTGGAATTCTTTTCACACTAAATATACTCAATAGTAAAGGAATGTCAATCAGGTGATATAACGACGAACGAAAACACAAAATTATTTGTCCAGATTGCCTCTCGTTTTCTTTGTCCAAGCGATAACTGCATGTTGCATGCATATTCATTCATTTTCTTAGATCTCCCAAGTAGATAAGCTTTAGTTAGAAAAGATCAGTCTCCATGAGATTTATAACTATAACGGAATTGTGACTATAAGGAGTGTGATTAACGCAATTGTCATGATCTCAAGTCACATGTTATTGCGCTGAAAGCCAAAACTGAGCCTTCTGCTGCAATCAAGGTTAAAATAGCAGAGTGATTTCAGAAATGATAAAATATAATATCACAACTGACTCTAAAATCCAGTGTGAGTGGTCTATGAGTCACAATTGGACATGCTTACTAGATTGAAAGAGCTCAGCCCCATTTGCACTTTTGTATTTGTACATGTGTACATGTATCTTAGTATAATCACACTCCTCATGGTCATAATTGCATTAATAACAACCCCTTATAGTAAGAATTACATTATAGTTATAAATCTCTTGGGGACCGATATTTTCTAACATAAACTCGACCTTTGTAATCATATCGCATTACATGTAATTATACTCTTTGGAATAATTTATACAGGAATATTACCAGTTATTACAAAAGGGTCCTAAGTGATATTCATGACGAGTATATTCTTTGATGATAAGTCATACTTTGTGATAATAGTAGACTGAAATCAGAGTACAGATGTTTGAACCTTGTTATTGTCTATCATGTAAGTACGCGTGCTTGAGATTTATCAATTTTTCAAGTAAATAAGAAATACGAAATAGTAAATACTATTACTTGTTTCTTGGAGTCTTCCATGAGACTGTCCATGTGAGTCCATCACAGCAGAACTCGGAATTTCGTTACGACTGGAAATGCAACGTTTGCACCTCCTGTCGTACTCGCAAAGTTGAATCCATGATCTTTCACTCAGAGGACTATAGGCTAAACCACTTGGGACATCGATCTTCGGTGGAGAGTGAGAGAAAGAACATTTGAACTTGTTATTATGAAAATTTTCTTTGAAGAATGTGATTACAATCATAATTTTACAACATATATTTACAACATATGTTTAACATAAATCTTTTCAGTCACAAAAATATCACTCATCAAGTGTGTGATTATAACGAGTTACAACTACAGTAAAAACTGAATATTAGTTATCAATCAAATAATAGATATAAACAATTTCACAATCGTTTCTCAACTAAGGGCAGTGTACTAACTGCCGAACAGCACTGCGGTAGTAACCTAGTTCCGTTCATGACAGCCCTTTTTTGATATATTCCATTTGTCCAAGTTTCATCCACTCTACGTGCTCTGCAAAATGCGGAAGCGGAGATATTACGGACAGATTTCGGTAAGCTTCGAAGTCATTAGGGAGAAGCACTCGAGATTACTTGCGACTGTAAACCGCTATCCAGTTTTCACCTTTGGACAGAGATTACTTTGATGTAATTTTGGGCATGCATATTATTCACTCTGCTTGCTTGTTTATCTGAACCAGCTCGTTTATTCACCTCTCTTCCATCTGAAAGTGGAAGAGAAGTTGCAAGCTTAACATTAATTTTTCACCTAACCCTTCGAAGCAAAGGGTTAGGTGAGAAATTAATGTATGGAATTAATGTATTTTTTTTTTTTCAGAAGACCTTTGCATTTGTACTCTCAGAAGCGCTTGACCCTGCACTTCACTTATGGCTTTTTTGACCTCATCTATGTCTTGAGAAACGAAAAATATTATCAATAAATAAAAGTACGATGACTAATATTTAACAGTTAAGTTTAGATTTATTAAAAACTTAGTCTAGATTTTCCATATAATATTTATAACATTCTCGATAATATATAAAGAGCAAAAATTCCTGAAGTTGATCGAGCATACTTATTCACCCTCTTCCGAGGTCAGAAGAGAGAAATATGCATGTGGTTTAAATTATTATTATTATTTCCATTGAGAAACATTAGATAATAAATTAAATATCATTTGTTTTTTTTTGTTTTGAAGAGCTTACTTATATTTCTGGGAGTCCATCTACCTTACGGGTTAAGTAAAGATCTTCTCGCATCTCCAGATCTGCATAATATTTAACATTTAGAAATTTTTTAATTTTAATTTTCAATTTAATATAAAATTTTTGCTTAACACTTGTATATCATAATTAACAACAAGCGAGCAAAAGTTCCCAGAAGTTGACCTTGATGTGGATCAAGGTTCCAAACTAGCTGTTTTTCTCTAAACCATGAGTCTTGAGTTAAATATTGAAACCTAATATTTTTCTTTTCCTAACAATGTTTTTTTAGTCTGAAAATAGATTCTCCTTTGTTCCAAAAAACCCTGAAATCTTAAAGTTAACATTTCTCTCTTAGTACTAAGTGGTTTGTTTTGAGATTGATCATGACTTGTAAAACTAGTGACTAGTTTTAATTTGATTATTTATTTCTTAAATTGAAATGAGAACATAATCACAAAAAGAGGGGGTTAAATTTCTCAATTCTTTGAAAGCAAACCCGCAAAATAAGGTCTTCGGGGTTACCGGAGCACTTGTTGTGATACTCGGGCATTAAAACCTCCCATAGGATATAAAAGCATGAAAGGATTAACTTTTCCTCGCATAGTACATGAGGTTGACGAAATTATTCTCTTTGTCCCCATAAATCCTATAAACATCCATTCAACATTTCTTTATCTCCATAGTGAGGCATGCATAACCACTAAACGCTAGAAATCATATAAACATCAATTGAAGATTTGTGTATCCCCATAACTGGAAGGCATGCATTATGATTGAACTTCCGTTAAGTCATTCTAACATAGATAAATTAAAGTCGTATATGCCGTTGGCAATGACGAAGTGGCACGACTTTGGATCTTCACTTTCATCGCATCAATGGATAGAGCTCGTTGTCAACTTTCCATAGGCACTTTGTCTACTTCATTAAGACGCCTAGTGGAGAAGTTACATGACTCGAAAGATGGGGAAGACAAGCTAAGCCCCAGCTTACGGACTTTTGGCACAACTTCGCATCTTCACTTTCATCGCATCAATGGGTAGAGCTCTTTGTCAGCTTTCCATATGCACTTTGTCTACTTCATTTGGATGCCTAGTGGAGAAGTTATGAGACTCGAAAGATGAGAAAATCAAGTTGGATCATAGTTTACTTTGCTGATTGGATATTTGTAGCTCCAGGTGCTATACTAAGGACGCAAGGGGCATGCTTCCTCATTATTGATGAATTCTTGTACGTAGAGCGTCTGACGTAAGGGGGTAGCTTAAGGGGGTAGCTTAAGATGATAGCTTGCACCTACTATCTGTCAGCGAACGGTTCGAGAGATATGGAGGTCGAATGCAAACGCGCAAGGCGTCGTTGGGTTCAGATCTATGCAGGCTACGCATTGGTTAAGACGGTTCGTGAAGAGACGGACCGGAAGGTGTGTTCTAAGAGAAATTGAGACGTAGGAAGAGGATTTGGAGGGCTTCAGTAACCTGTGAAGGAGAGTTGGACCGTTCGGGCCGTTCCGGAGTCCAAACTTGTTGTCCTTGGATCCATCGTATCGTCTTCAGAAAATTGAAGACGATACGAAGTTTCATCGGACGGTTCAAGAGTTCTGAGTGAAATTGGCTCGCAGGGAAACACTTACGTCAGATTCTCGTTTGTCTGCGATCTGAGATTGGGTTGTTCTTCGCGATAGGTGAGCCAAGCTCTTCGTTCTTGATGCCTACGCGATCAAGGAGTCTTCATCTACGCATAGGAGAAGACCGTACGTGGATTGGGTTGTTGGGTTGTTGGGTTGGGTGTGATGAGCAAGTTTGAGTCGTAGGGAGTCGATTTACATCAATTGTTTATGTCCTGCGATCAAATTTCTTGCGTGGTTTTGCGAAGAGAACTCCAAACGACTTGTTTGGAGTCTCGTTGGGTTCAAGGTAGCTGGATCTACCTACCAAAGAAGACATATATCAGTTTAGGAGATCCGTTTGAGCGATGTGTGTGGTTTTAAACTGCAAGGAGGAGTTTTGAAAGGTTCGGTCACCTACGGTCGAAAATTGAAGATATCTCGGCTGTTGGGGAGTTGGATCTGAAGGTTTTCTGGGCCAACGGAGTCATGGAAGAAGACCCTATCGACATCTGAAGACCGTTTGACGAAAGAAGAAAGTTCTCATATAGATCTTTTTCGATTTCTTCGCTACGAGTTTTGTCTTTTTGAGTTCGTTAGAGTTCCGGTTGGTTATGTATAGCTTGAGGTAGCTAGCTTTAGCTAAGAGCTTGTACATGGATGCTGTTTGGACTTGGGTTTGAATCGTGTGATGCTGGTGCAACTCTTTTTGTTAGGAAAGAGAAGTTCTTCTTGCTTTGAGCTACGCATCGATAGTTTTGGGTCATGGTTGTGATTTAGAGGTTCGTTCTAGGGACTTTGAAGCAGATTACAGACCGCTCTAGTCTGTTTCTCAATTTTGTGTTCTTAGGAAGAAAGAACCGGCAGTGTATGTACATTGAGAGTTTGTATATATTGCAGCGCTCGTTTTCGTGGTTCTTTTTCTCTGTCTTGTCTTTGTTCAGCACAGTACATCTCCACAGCCAAGAATTCCTGGACATCTTTCACGCAAAATTCGTGACAACAGCGTGCGAGGCGTCCGTCCCAAGGAGGAGGGATTCCTTCCAGAACCCTAACCCTCGGTCAATCGTCGTTTGTCACGCGAGGTCGAGTAGGGTCGGAGGGGGTAACGGTTAAGTCTTCGGTCTCGTTGATTGCCCCGGAAGTCCCACGACGGTTGGCGGTTTACTCGTGAGTCCTTCAATTTCATCACTTCCCTCGTAAGAGAGCGAGGCGTCATGAGAATTGAGACATTGCGGTCCCCAAAAAGGTTCCTTCGCCTTCCACCTCCCGTGTGCGACACCATCGCATGCTCCTCCGTCCTTACACTCAGACTCCGTCCAATTCTACTCTAGATCTACGTCTTCTACTCGAGATGGGGCCCCTTCTCTGTTCCTCGTACGTAATCCAACTGTCACGTCTAATCTCTCGGTCCGCGTCATGTGGCACTTGGTGTAATTTCGCCTTTTGTGTCTTCGTGGCTTCTTAGACGCTGTGCGCGGACTGCAAGGTGAGGTCTTCACGGCTCATGCTCGCATACGAGGGTGGTCCTTATGGCCTACCTCATGCGTAGATCCCGGAGAGACTATGAGGTGACCCTTATGAAATACCCGAGCCTTACAAAAATTGTAAGTGACGCGAACAACCGTCTTAAATTCTACTACAATAGTATCACGAATTCAAAAAGTAATAATCAGAATGACCAATCCATTAGTAGATTTCGCAGCAGCCACCGTTAAAACAAAACGTCTAAGCCTAAGCTCCTGGTCCACTCCCAGTCTAATTCCTACGGCTGTGGTCACGAGGACTGAGTTACTCGCGGAGACATCTTACGGAATAAGCCGTTTATCATCATAGCCGACATATAGACAAAAAAGATACTGCAATACCGCTTACGTTAGAACTCTGTCTGCTTACTTTGTCACCTTGGCGGTCAGACCCGTACAGGTGAGGTAGGATACTTATTACATACACCTTAACGGGAAAAGAGATGCGTCCGTCATTCTCTTGTGTATCTTCAAGTTAGAGGTGAGGATTTGCATCTCGAGAGGGTCGAACATGTCCATAACAAAACCTTCTATTTCTTTACATGAGTAGGGCTCGCTCATAAGCCCGTAAGCTAGGGCTTAGCTTGTTTTTCTCATGAGTGTCTTTGGAACGATAAAAGTCAAAATTTGATTTTCATGTAGGAGCAAGTCCACGACACGACATCCATCCCTTCCAAACTTGTGCATCCTCCGATATGCACCAGAGATACCAACCAAGGAGTGGACCAGCACGCACACTCGTTCTCATCTTGTCATTCTCCCTCCCATCTCAGTCAACCTCATCCTCAAGGTTGCAACTTGATCTTCATCTTGAAGTTGCTACCATGTCATGATCTTCTCTAGATCCATGCTCATCGACTTTCTTCTTCAACCTCCCATCCAATCACCCCCTCTAAATCTACACATCTTTCCATATGCGTTCGAAGACATAGAAGGAGTAAACCATCATACCATAGAAATGTCTCTCATCCACCTAGTTGAACCTCATCGTCGAGGTTTGTGACTCAAGTGTCGTAGTAGACGTCACCCATCATCCCAATAATCACGAGTTAACTTGAATGTAACCCTCAATCTCAAACTTGTACATATCCATCTCTTCTTTTTTGTTTTTCTGAAGAAAAAGAACCACACTGCTGCAACCAAAATCCTCAATCGCAATCATCATTATCTCGCTATACATGGTATCCTCCTTAACCATCATCCTCCCTGATCTTTTCTTCTGAAAACTCTTACAACCTCCCAATCATCATTCACTCAACCTTCTTCTGAAAACTCTTACAACCTCCCAATCATCATTCACTCAACCTTCTTCTGAAAACTTTTACAATCCCCCAAGCATCATCTAGTCAACCTTCTTTTGAAAACTTTTACAATTCCTCAAGCATCATCCTCCCAACCTTAATCACCTTCAGCAATGGCTTGTCCCTATAAGTCATCCGTACCCATCATCTTATACTTGTAGTCTCAAGAGTATCTGTCCACTCTCGTTCACTCTCAGCATGTCGTTCGTCCTTGATGATGTCAATGGTGATATCATGGACTTTCCTTGAAGTTGCACTCAAGATCTCACGTGAAATGAATTCAACCTTGACATCTTGAATGCGTTCCTTTCAACCTCCCTTCACATCCATCGTCATCATCTCAGTATCTGGTTGTAGTTTGCATGCAACCAGATCACCTATATCAACTATCTGCACCTCAACCATCTCCTCCGATTGTGAAAGATCACCCTCCATTGTCAGTTCAGGAAGAATAGTTTCCTGTTGAACTTTATCCTCCCCAGCTTGCTCTCTGAAGAAGTCTCTTCTTGTCTCTTCTTCTAGCTCTGCAACGTGGATGCAGTATCCAACCTGAGCTCACTTGGATCCACGTGCTCATCCAAATCATCCATATGGAGATCATGCTCAATCTCCTCCACCCTAGCACCATAACTTGTAGCTTCGATAGCTACAACTGCCGAAAAGTAATCATCCACAAACTTCTTCATCCTTCTTTTACCAACGTTGGCTTGAAGGAGAGTACTTGTACTTCTAAACCTAACACTTCCATCCTCCCAAGAAATAACCTCTCGTTGCAAAGACTCTGCAAAGTCGATGCAATCGTCCCGTTGATGTTCAGTATCATCACACCACAAGCACTGATGTTTCCAAGCTGGTTTGGGTACAAGCACCGTCTTGGTCGACGATCTCTTATCCTCCAACCTAGTAACCTTAGCTTGTAGATCTTGAATCTTTTGCCGATGGTTGGATCCTTCTCCTCTAGAACCACACTGGAGGTTGAACCTCAGATACTACTCGAACTGATGTAGTCAACGATGCAGGTGTCAACCTTGTAACCCTTTTGTATGTCTTCGGACAAGAAGCTCAACCCGCTTCATGTACAATCTCTCAATTCCTTTCAACTCTTCTTCTTCCTCTCTATCCTCCAAAAGTAGCTCCAACCGCTCTTGCCATGGTTCATCAGCAGCTTGAAGAAACAACTCTGTCTTGTAAGTCTCCAAGGTTAGCTTGTCCACCTGAGATAGTTGAGAGAATTGTCTGTCGAACTCTTTTAACAGCTTTGTACGCTGTAAATCCTTGTTAAGTTGGTTGACCCATCCCAAAAATGATTTCTTTGTTACTCGATCTGAGTTTTCCAAGAAATATTCCTCCATCAGCGCATGTGAAAATGTATCCCAGTTCCTCCCAAAATGCTTTGTTAGACCCTTCACATGCTCCTTTATCTCAAGCACCGCAGCAAGTTCGAACTTTTCAATCATCTCTTTCTCTGATACTTTATCTAAATCCATCCCCATCAAACAGATCGAGCTTGTCGATCATCCTTCGAAGCGCCTTCGTCCCCAAAGCCTCTTTTTGTTGGCTCTCTTGTTCTTGTCTCAAAAACAAAGTGAAGGCTTGAAACAAACGTGTAGTTGCTGCATCCAATTACACCCATGGTATCCTCTTTGATCCATCCATCCCGTTCATAGTCATAGTTCATTCCATCCTCCCATCCTCTCATGATCCCAAAACATCTACATATCCATCATCCCAGGTCCGCAGCATCCTCTGGAACAACCATATCATTCTTCATCCTCGTTCATGATTGTTGATCTCCTTTTCCAAGTTTCAACACAGAAATCTCCATCTCAGACCTTCACGTCGAGTTCACCACCGTTGTCGTGTCGGATTTTGCGTGAAGGATGTCCGGGAAAATGTGAGGTTCTTGACTGTGGAGATGTACTGTGCTGAACAAAGACAAGACAGAGAAAAACAACCACAAAAATGACAACACGAGAGCGACGAACGCGAGACAAGAGAGAAAGACGCACTACGCTCATCGAACGAATAGGGAGAGGAGAGTACTGCGGATAAGAAACTGTCAATGACAGTTTCTCCCTGTGTGTATACACACATGTTTCCTCTAGGAAACCTCGTAGGAGTTAGGCGAGACATTTGGCAAGTTTTAGGTGACAGTTTTTGGAATGTTAGGGCTCGAGGTCACTAGGAACCGTCGATATGATTTGGATAGACTTAGACGAGTAATAGACGAGGCTGTGATCAAGTGTGGACGAGTGTACTTCCGCGGGAGTGTCACGAGATCTGTCCACGAGAACATGCGCCTTGAATATGAGCAGGATTGTCTTATGACTCGATCAATATTTGAGTTGTGTTGATGCATGAGTGGATGATCTCTGTAACAGAGCAACAAAGTGTGTTGTAGTCGGTCAGACGAGTTGTGTGAGAATGTATTGTCGAAAGGACGAACCGAGGGTCGAATTGTGAATTTCGAGACTCGTGACTTGATCTACCAACCTTGGGATTCATGACCGAGTGAGTGGTATCGGAGCTTAGTGTTACTGTTACCGGAGATCCGCTCAGAGAGAAGTGAGAACACATCGAGACTCATCACCTTACGCACGTCGATGCAACATGTAACGGATCACAAATGTGGTGCCCACAAATTACAGGATTCACGAATTTTTGAAATTTTTAAGATTAATAACTTGTTTGTATAACTGAAGAAGCGTTGTTACTTAAGATTACTGCTTCCTTAGAAGGAAGATGATCTTATGAACTTTTTGTAATAAGAAGTTGACTTCTTCGGAAGACGACTGTCTTCCGGGAAGCGTCTTCTCAGTTGCGTCTTCGGAAGACGGGAAGACGGGAAGAAGACGGAAGACACCCATCTTCCGGAAGACAGCGACCGCGAAGACCTAACCATGAATTTCCAAGTAAAGGAGTAGGTGTACCTACTAGGTAACACCAAGGTGGTAGGTAGGTCAGGTAAGCCATCTAGGGTCGAAATCCCTAATCTGCGGGGAAGATGCGCAGGAAACGCATTAGCGCATTCCAACTTCCCGCAGCAAGCACGCTTCTTGAGAAGATCGATTTCAGAGGGTGAGCTTCGAGTAAGGAGGCAGCGAGGTGAAATTGAGTGAGGATAGGATCGATTAGAAGCTAGAAGGAAGGCGAGGTCAAATTGCTGAAGCGTAGGAAGCATACTGATTGAAAAGCATTTCCTGTGAAACTCTCGGAAGCTGACATTGGAAGCATCTGAGTGGAATCGGAGATGGACGGCTTAATCAATTGAGGCGCAGCCAGGAGCGGACAAAGGAAGTAGCTCAGTGGGGTCGCGTTTGAGCTAGGACTAGAGCCAGAAGCGCGCAGAAGGTCGAAGACAACTCGGGAAGCAGACAGAAGACTGTAGAGGTTCTTCCCATGTTCTTTTTCCTTACTACTGCTTCTCGTCTTTGTTTGGTATCCCCTGCGCTTCCCCGGTTGTTTGCAGGCAGCCTGATCAATTATCCCCCCATCCTCATTTTTCCCAATGTGACATTGGGTACGGAAGCGCTGCCCAATTTCCGTCAGACATCTTCCTACTTCTTCCTGAGTTCAATTCAAGCTTCCCTAACCATCGTCCTCAAATTGACGATCCCAGCTATCAATTTCCCTACCCTACCATCTCTCTACTCCCGAAACCTTGAATAGAAGACGCTTCAGAAGATTAGAACATCTTCGGAAGACTGTCTTCGGAAGTCGACTGTACACAATTCGTATCAAGAGTAGGTTTGCTTTGCTTTTGTGTTAAGAGAGGCTTGGTACGAATCCTGAGTGGTTTGGTGAGTTGTTTTGTTATTTCGAGAAGTTGGAAGTCGGGGACTAGGCCTGTGCCTCCCGGTCTTCCAAGCTTCTCAACTCCACATCTTCCTAGAGAGACTAGAAGACTGAAAGGCTGGCAAAATGAGCGAGAAGACGTGAGGGTCCATTTTGGGTCTCTTCTTCCGACCCATAGCAGCCATTCCTTCTTCTTCCCAAACTTAGGAGAGAGTCGTGAGAAGACTTACTGGCAGAATCTGGAGAGAATGGTCGAGGGTCATGTCTTCCCACTGAGCAGCAAGCTTCTTCTGTGTGTGTATGAGAGGTGAGAAGTCAGAAGAACAGAGTGCAAATATCTTGAGTCTATTGTGAGGATAGATTACGCGTAGGAAGACGAAGACATGTGAGACCAGTGAAGGGAAGCCTGACTTTGGGAGGTCTTCCGAGAAAGACATTGAATCGGAAACCGTCCTGGGTGTCTTCCCAGAGACCACTGTCACCGCAGGAGCCCGCAACCATCTTCTGAATCTGTTACGCACTCTACGTTTCGTGAATCTTGTATCTTCTGATAGGAAGTAGGATGTAATGCAAGGTGGGTTGTCTTCTTGGTAATCCATGCGAGGCCTTGCTTAGATAGGATTGTTTAGATATAGCTCGGAAGACGAGGGCTATCTAGGAAGTACTGTTAGAATCCCGGAAGACGGGATAGCTGTCTTCTGGAAGACTAGTTTTGTCTTCTGAGAATAGAAGCTAGACTGTGAGCACTTGGGAAGGATTGAGCCTTCAGCTCATAGTAAGTGCGTGTGGCTTAGTGCAACATGTCTTCCAGTATGTCGATGCATCCACGAGGGTTGGTGCTACCCGCAGCAGAGTTGGCCGAGGCCACTCCCTTCCTCAAGGAGTTAGGTCTCGATTTCTTCCTACGGGATTGGAATCTCGTCGACCAGAGACTTCTGGAGGAGGTTTGGGCAGCTTTGCCACCTCGCAACCGTGTACCTGCGAAGACAGGCGTAGCTCGAGGAAGACCATCTTCCTGGACTGAAGATTGGTGGCGCAGAGATTTCCACAGGTCAGAATCCAAGAACCGAGGGTATTGGCTTGAGAAGAAGATCTTGCCCAGGATCGTGAGTGAGTGGCATGTGCCTGGGAGCACAACTTGTCTCTTCCTGGAGGACAGGCAGGGAAGGAACGGTTGGAAGATCGAGTCTTACCGGGAGTCGAGGAAGCGACTTCTGGCAAAGCTGTTTCTGCATCTCTTTCCCAAGGGGAAAGCGCAGAAGACGAGATACCTTGGAGATCAGGACGTGGAGTTCTTGGAAGCAGTGTGCGACGAAGGAGTGCTCGTCAACTGGGGCTCATTCTTCCACATTTATGTACAGGCGGAGCTAGCGTACTTGGGTACCCCGGCAGGAGGGCACTTGACACCTTTCCTGTGTTACTTGTATGTAGCCATGGGGGATCTCCGGGGAGATCAGTTGGCGAAGTATGGACCAACAAGACAACAGGAGACGAAGGAGGAGACCTCGGAAGACGACGACCGAGCAGCAGCCGCAACTCCCCCTCCCACTCTGATGCCGCAGTTGAGGCCCGGCTCTCACCAGAAGACGCTTCTGGCGAGGGAAGACGAGTCTAGTGGGTCGGAAGACGTCACGCCTCCAAGGAAGATGGGTCCTAGAAGTGTACCTAGGAAGCCCACCTCCCTCATTCATTCAGGTCTGACTCGGAGGAAGAGCCGATGAGTACCCGATCGGAGCAGAAGACCGGTTCTGCATCACCATGGAGTCTTCTGAAGACTCCAGAAGAGAAGAGAAGAAGGGATACTCCTACTGCAATGAGAGGAAGCGCAACGAAGAGGACTGCTTCTACCATGGGGAGGGATCTTCCACCCCGGAAGATGAGAAGAGTGACTTCTTCTCGTGCGTAGAAGATGAAGGCCATTGTGGTGGAAGAGACATCCTTGCCTCTGGAAGACAAGGTCGACACCTCAGAGCGAGTGGTGGAGATGAACTAGTCTTCCGCAGGAAGAAGACTGGAAGAGTTCAGCGCCTTCTTCCACACAGAGATCCAGCCATCTATGGAGCTTCTGGAGAAGAGAGCGAAGGCTCAGGAGAGACCTTTACAACCTGGATTCGGTCTGCGCACCTTGCTGCGACAGGAAGAAGACCAGAAGAAGACAGAGTCGCTGGAAGCTAGTCTCCGCACCATAGAGAAGCTCGCAGCAAAGTACAAGGCGGAAGTAGCCGCTTCTGCCAAGGAGTTGGTGCAGCTTCGGAAGAGCAACCAGGAGTTGCAGACGCGTGTACAGAAGTGCAATCAGGAGGTCCTCCGAGTGCGGGGAAAGATCACCGCCCTCGCAGAGGAGAAGACCACATGGAAGACGCAACGAGAAGCCGCAGAAGCGCGAGTTGCAGAAGAGAAGATGCAGCGGAAGCTCGTGCGCAGGAGATGCTAGCACAGTTGGTGGAAGCACTTCGGAAGAAGTTCAACTTCACCGCGGGTAGGAAGTTACTTACCTTGGCTAGAGGATGGGACAGCGAGTCCAAGACGATGTTGGTGGAATGCAAGGAGAGCATGTTCAGGTACTTGGATCGGCAGATAGAGAGAGTGAAGACACTCTATGGTCTTCCATTGCTTCCGACACCTGCAACTGCATCTTCTCAAGCTCCAGCACCATCTACTGGATCCGGAATGGAGAAGGAGGAGTTCGACCTCGCTGTGCACTTGGTACTGACAGCGTTGGAAGCCAAAAAGATTCCGGAAGATGCCCAGAAGACAAGATGTCTTCTGGAAGACAAGAAGACGAGCCGTCTTTCCAGGTATTCCGCGTGGAGGAAGCGACTTCCCCGGGCCCCTATGAGGTCGCCATGGTCCCTAGCACCGAGTTGATGCTCCAGAAGAGCGAGGAAGCACCGGTCGACTCCGCTTCCCAGAAGACGCTTCTGTCTTCCGAAGCAGAAGCCGAAACCGAGGAAGACGCAGCAGCAGCGACAGCAGGGCCAGCGAAGAACGATGAGGAGGAAGCCACCTCAATGACACCCGATGTAACTGCATGGCTTTCTAGCTTATCAGAAGCCGCGTTAGGAGCTCCGATAAGAGCAGATCATGTAGAGGTTGTCTTCGAGCAATCAGAGTAGATAGTAACCAAAGTTGACTATTCTAGATTTAGTACACCGAACATGCTATCTTAAGGGTGGTAGTTTTTTAGTGTAAAATTAGTTAGGATACCATGTGGCAGCATAGGTAGCGTAGGAGCAACAAGATGGATGGCTAATTAGGAAGGGGAAGCGCTTGCATGTGGGGTGGCAACCTCCTGTCAGCGCCTCTCTCTCCTTGGTGGTCGTCTCCTCTGATTCTCATGGCAACGATATAAGTATGATCGAAGAGTAGGAAATGAGGGTTCTGTAAGCTCTGCACACACACACATCGATTTGACGGTGCAGACGGAGAGCACACACAGACACATGATAAGCATTATCGTGTACACTACACCCGTTGTTGGAAACATACGAATAGTCTGGGAATACACAGGAGGGGTCTGCATGCTTGTTACCAGCAGTGGTTCGAGGATGTTGATAGAGGTAGTGGACAATTTAGGACCAGGGAACGGCATCCTCGTGCAGTCCTGGTGTCTAGATTGATGTGTCGAGGAGTAGGCACAGGAAGTAGAGGGAGTGAGCTTCCCAATGCCAATGTGACTTCTTCTCGGGGAATGGATTGTTGATTTGAGTGCAGAAGCTTTGTTCATGTCTTCTGGATGGTGAGTTTACTTGAATTCGCTCCCAATTGTGCATGGGAAGTGTTCTTCTTGAGTGGCGAACTCGACCATCCCGAACCTTTGAGCCTTGACTAGAGACACAACGGCGAGTCAGCCGAGCAACTCCGAGATCCGAGAGACACTTCGAGGAGTGGAGATGTTCTTGCAGAGCCTGAAAAGCTATTTTGGGATGGCTGACAGACCCGCCGCCTCAACGGTGAATCCGCCACCGACTGCAGCGAACCCACGACCAGCCACGCTCGACTCCACAACTGGCCACAAACCCGTCATTAGTCTCGACCACCCCGACGGACAATGATGTGGCTGGTCCTAACGGAGGAAGTCCAGGTTGAACCTCGGGCAATTCAAGAGGTTCCGGCAGCAACAGTAGTGACGAGGAGCCAGACGTCCGAAAGAGACAGAGACGTTGAAAGGCCTCATCGTTTGAAAAGTCCTAGGAATACTATGGAGAACCTTCACTCCATAAGTTTGAACTCTGGGTCATGTCTATGGAGAATTACTTAAGACATTATTCCAAGAAGGGAGGTTTGTTTATTCTGTCAGCTGCCTTCGAGAAGATGCCTTGAAGTGGCTGACGAATCATCAAAGAGAAAGAGCCAACGAGAACCGGCCGGAGCTGAGTACTTGGGAAGAACTTCACGACTGTTTGAGGACCTACATGGTCTCCCGAAACGAGTATAGTCACTATCGACAAGAGCTCGACAGTATGAAACATACTGCGGGCATCCGTGAATACAATCAGTGGTTCGACTATCTTTTGAATGTTCTCGCCCTTACGGATCCCAAGGAGAAGAAATACATATTTCATCGTGGACTCCAGGGGTGATACTCTTATGAAATGATCCGATTCGGGTGAGGCATCTCTTGGAGGACATTTGTGCCCACTTAGAGTTGCTGGAAAGAGATTGTCAGCGAGGAAGTCATGAGAGAGCTCGTAGCAAACCCGAAGCTTTCAGAAGTTTAAGAGAACTTTGGGCCAACAGTTCATGAGGAATCGCGATCATGGGGCTCGCCGACCACCTACACCTGCAGCCGCGTGATGCAAGTGGTCGGCGAGCAGGAGACACCTCGGAGATCCAATAGACGATAGCAGCGAGGAGCACCTCGGAGACCCGATTGACGATAGCAGCGAGGAGGAGGACATGTCAGCGACCTCAGCAAAGTGGAGGTGGAGGGGACCCCCTAGGCCGAACCTGCCCAGGCCTGGAGAGGTGATGGATGCTATCACTGTGGTCAGCGAGTGCACTTTATGAGCGACTGTCCGGTTCGAGCTGCAGGTGCAAATCTTCGAGCTGTAGCCGCTGGTGACCCTGCGCAGGAGGTGCTGCATCCGGAGGACGACCCTGGGGAGGAGTACCCACATGCAGCTGTCCCGAATGCCGATAGAGATAACTTGTCACCCACTGAATGTCTACCGTGGATGCATGTTCGGGTCAAGGACAAAACAATTAGAATGCTTGTGGATACGAGTGTATATGTGAGTGTACTAGTTGCGAGTAAGATGTTAGAGTTACATTTGGTACCCAAGAGGCTTGCATTTCTCTTAGTAGTTTGTTTTGTCCAAGAACCTCAGAAGTGACACATGCTGTGCACCAGTTGCCAGTAGAGTGTGCCGAGATCCTTCAGAAGCACGATTGGTTATGCCTCTAGTTAAGTTGGATGGTATTTTGTCTAGGATCTGGTTGCGGGAGAATTATGCATGTGTAGACTTAGCTGACGGCAAGTTGTGGTTGAAAGATCCTGAGGAGATCGACCACTGTACCCTGCTGGAACCTGGCCCTAGACCCCAACCTTCAGCCAACCAGCCACAGTACCGGTCCTACGCGTACATTGCCTGTACAGCTAGATAGTTCAAGAAACCTATGAAAGAGGCAAAGGAGGTCTGGATGGTCCTTCCGAATAAGAACCCCGAAGAGTTAGACGAGGAGGATAGAGTGTCCCAGTTACTTGTAAACCGCGAGATGCAGTAGCTTCTGGTGAAGTATGCGCATCTTCTGCCGGATAAACTCTGAAACATCCTACCTCCTCATCGAGCCATAGACCACAAATAGACCTCATCCACGGATCTGTCCCACTAGTTGGGAGGTGCCGGAGGATGTCACTCAATCTCCTACAAGAGCTAAAGGAGCAGTTGAGAGAAATGGTCGAGCAAGACATACTTAGACCCAATTGTTTCTCATACGCAACATCAGTTGTGTTCGTATCTAAGAAGGAGAGAACCTTGAGACTCTGTGGAGATTATCGGACCTTAAATAAGGTCACGATCAAGAATAAGTACCCCATCTCTCTTATGGATGAGACAACAACTTTGAGGCTTTTCCTTTCTGGAGCTCTCGTTGCTTTGTGTTCGTTACCGTTATCACCTCACCTTATCATCTATAAGCCACAGAGAAAGCTTGCTAGGACGCTACGCGCCTCGCGTTCTTTCTACGAATCCTCTTGATTTCCGTCTACGGGATGGACCGCTTGATTAAAGGCCGATACTTTACCAAGTTGGATCTAAGGTCGAGGTATCATCAGATCCGAATTGCAGAAAGGGATGAGGAGAAAACCACGATCATCATCCGGTATGAGCTGTACGAATACACGGTGCTACTTTCTGGTCTACCAAACGCCCTGTAACATTTTGTCGACTTATGAATGATATTCTTCGAGACCAACTGGATGACTCAGTTGTTGTCTACTTAAATCATAGTCTACTCTCCAACTTGGGACCAACACTTGGAAGATGTAGAAAAGATATTTCAGAAACTCGAGAAGGAGAAGTTAGTGCTTAAGGTCTCAAAATGCTCCTCCGGTCAAGAAAGTGTGGTTTTCCTCGGCTGTTTGGTAGATAACGAGAGGGTGCACACTAACAAAGGTAAGGTGCAGTCCATCCATACCTGACCAGCACCGAAGAATCTGACAGAGATAAGGTCTTTCTTGGGGCTGACAATAGGATCAAACTTCCGGAAGTTTGATCCTATTGTCTCCACCATCTTTGATCTTCTCCGGGATGCTAAGAAAGCATTCCAATGGAATCTCTCTCAGCAAAAGACCTTCGATGTCCTGGAGAAGATCTTAAATGAGCCACCAGTATGTGTCTTGCTTAAGTTAGGACAACCTTTCGAGATACACGCCGATGTCTCATAATTGACAGTCGGTGAAGTACTTATCCAGAATGGTCACCTTGTTGACTTAAAATTCACCGCATGAGTGAACAAGAGGCTAGGTAGAAACCCACGAACAGGAAATGCTAACCATCATTTGGTGCTTAAAAAGGTGGGAGCACTACTTATTTCCCAGTGAAGTGATTGTACTGACAGACAACATAAGTAACACCTATTTTGCCACCAAGCCGAAGCTTTCTCTCAAGCAACAGAGGTGGCAGTTGGAGCTTTCGAGGTACAACTTGACTTGGCAGTATCGGAAGGATAAGGAAAATGCCCCAGCTGATGCTTTGTCCAGGCATGTCTTAGTCTTGACCTCAGCTCCACACTCTAACCTTCTCGACCTTTGTAGGTCAGACCACCGCCTTAGACCCTCAAGCCACAGAATGGTCGAGACAAAAGACGGATGAACCGGGTATGAGGCATCTAGAGAAGAGAGATGGGTGTTGGTATTACAAACAACGTAGGCTTTACATCCCTCCTAGCCCCCTCAGGACTCGAGTCATCTACGAGGAGCAGGATGCACCTACGGCCAGCCATGGAGGACAAGCTCGAACCTTGCATCGAGTACGGAAAAAATACTTTTGACCGGGACTCAATGCGGATGTTCGAAGATACGTGGAGAGCTGCCTGGTGTGCCAACAATCGAAGCCTGAGGACTAGAGACCCTCAAGACTCCTCCAACCTCTCCCGGTACTTGAAAACTTATGAGAGAGCTTGACTATAGATTTTATAGTTCAACTTCCCTCTTCCAATAGATACGACTGTATACTGACAGTAGTGGATCATCTTAGCAAGATGTCCCATTTCATTCCTTGTATCATCATAATCTCTGCCCTTGAAGTTGCGAAGTTATGTGTTTAAATACCATGGACTCCCTCGAGAAATATTATCAAACATTGATATTAGATTTTCGAACGAGTTTTGGACTTCTCTTTTCTCTCAACTTGGGACTCAACTCAAGTTTACTACCGTCTATCATCCTCAGACAGACGGACAGAGTGAGAAGGTTAATCAAGTAATAGAGCAGGGCATCCGCAGCTATATTCTAAAAGACCAGAGTGACTGGATGTCATATCTAGACCTGATAGAATTTGCTTACAATGATTCAATCCATACCGCTACAAGTTATAAGCCCTTCGAGCTAGTATACAGGGGTAACAAGCCCCTTGTGTCCCCAACGACCTTAGCTTTACAATCGACTGAATTCGAACAAGCCATCAGGGAGAACTCCTTGGATGTAGCCGAGTTCCTCGGTCAGAGGTCATATATCCTCCACCAGACCAAGGAGAACATCCTTAAGGTCCAGGTACGAAGGATGTATAATAGAGGCTGGGGATCGAGTGTGGCTCAAGACAAGATATCCCAGAGTATGACAGGTAAGTTTATACCCAGATGGGTTGGACCTTTTGAAATTTTGAGGAAGATGACACCAATGAGCTATTACTTGGCTTTTCTTGCTAGTATGCAGGGGTGTCACTCCATTATACATGTTTCTAACCTCAAGAAGTTTATCCGGATGATATAAACTTACCAAGGAGAGTCTAGAAGTGGATCTTTGTTCTGGAGCACTTACCTATGATGGCTGACATGGTGATCAACCGGGTGCTCGATAAGAGGATAGTTCTTGGTCCCAGCTCTCGACCCGAGTGGGTGATACTGATAGAGTGGGTAGGTCGAGGGATTAGGCCCAGACTTGGTTAACTCTGGTTGAGGTGCCATGGGTTCTCATAGCACGCCCCTATCAGATGTTTATACGAGGACACGCACCACAAGTCTCTCGTCCTTAATGTCATAGTCTTTGCTGGGAGTGAGGGTAGGCTTGGCGAGAGAGCAAAGGGCTCTCAGAGACCACTGCACTGTGCAGGGTCTGGCCACTCTACAGCGCACATAGGTGCAGAGTAGTCCGCATGTTCCGTCACCTCCCTCAGGTCCGCAACAATATGGAGAGGAGAAAAATACAGTCGGCTGAGAGCCTGACATGAAGGTTACTACTACAAGTAACAGGTGCAATGAGTAAAGCTTGCCTCTCACGACCACCACATGGGTGTCGAGCCAGAGTATCACAAGGACTACTTGCTAACAGAGAAATGAGAGATGCGCGAACGTACTCGCCGCCACTCATATCCTCATGAGGGAGGCGAGTGGAACTGGGAGACCTGCCGAGTAAACCGCCAACCGCAGCAAGACTTCCAGGCCAATCAGCGAGGCCGAAGACTTAACCGTTACTCCCTCCGACCTTGCTCGGTCCCGCGTGGCAGATGGCGATTGACCGAGGATTAGGATTCTCACTTGGGAGGAGCTCCTCCTCCTCAGACTAGACGTCCTTCATGCAAGAGCGACGAACGCGGGGCAAGGAGGAAGACGACGGGGGTAGTCGAAGACCATGATGTTGGGGACTCGTGCCTGCAGCGATCCCGAGGTCGGAACGGTGAGCGAATAAGAAGCAAATAGGGTAGTGCGCCCTTCGAGGATAAGAAACTATCAATGACGGTTTCTCATGTGTGTATACACACAAGTTTCCTTGAGGAAACCTCGTAGGAGTTAGGCGAGGCAGCTGACAGGTTTTAGGTGACAGCTTTTGGAGTGTTACGGTCAGAGGTCACTAGGAACCGTCTGCAGAATTTGGGTAGACTTAGACGAGTACTAGACGAAGTCGTGGTCAAGTGTGGACGAGTGTATCTCCGTGGAAGTGTGCAGGACTTGTCTGCAAGGACAAGCGTCTTCAATATGAGTCGGATTGTCTTAAGGCTTGATCGATGTTTGAGTTGTGTGATGCATGAGTGGATGATCTCCCTAACAGAGCGATAGAGTTTGTTGTCGTCGGTCAGACGAGTTGTGTAAGAGTGTATTGTCGAGAGGACGAACCAAGGGTCGAATTGAATGCATGTGCGCGGACCTGAACATTATGAATTTCGAGATCCGTGACTTGGTCTGCAGACCCTGAGATTTATGACAGAGTTTGACTATCAGTGAATTGTGTCTAGTAATATAAAATTCATTGAGGAAATAAAGAAGAAATGTATATATGATAAACTTTATATGAGAAAAATATCTGTACAGAGTATATTCTTTTCTAATGATTTCATAATACCTATTAGTGTGGTTATAACTGATATAAAAATCGGTTTTGAAAGTAGTTACTCATCGAGACGTTTTATTCCACTCATTGATGAGAGACCCGTATAAGGTTTTTGTTGATGTATTGGGATCAATGAGAAACAGTGGAGTTCAATAAGACACTTCGTCGCAGATTGCGTGTTCCTATTGTCCAAAACATTTGTTTCAATCATGGAGTGGAGACTAGTCGATTCGTTGTGTTTGATCATACCCTTCTCAATGATATATATAGCTAGATCACTGGTTACAGACAATCAAACGAGTCACCTTCCCATGTTTGTTGTGCTTGATCGTATATACCTCTCTTAGTTATGTATCTCTCTATCACACCCTTGATTGACTACTCTTAGTCTCAGTCAAATTAGTCAGTTCACCCTGTCGTTCACCATTTCATTACATTCTACCGTAACTAAATATCTCTACCATTCAAATCTTTCAAAATAAAATACTTGTCAGACCACAAATGTTGAAAAACAGATGTATGCAATCAAGATATACATGTTCAAAAACCACATCTGTACAGTTCGACATGTCACTGACATGACCATTTGACTCCTTTCGCTATCGATAACACCTTTGACTAGTTATCGATTTACCTAGTTGATCGTTACCTTTCACTAGTTCTCGATAACTAGTCAAAGGTGTTATCAAACCATACATTATTAAGAGAGTGTTATCATACACAACAAACCAATACCTGGTCGGGGTGTGATAAAGCAAATTCCTGGACCCTGGTTTATTTTTACGTTGGCGCTACCTGTAAACACAATCGCAGACTTCCGACACCCTTCTCCCCAAAGAGCACAGCATCAACATCATGCGTCGCTGTATTCATCTGCACTTTCATGAAGTTTCCGGTTACTGCTGCATGAAGTGGTATGCTGACTGCCGTCCGCGACTGGTGCCTCAACTGCTTACTGCGTACAGAACGAACAGCTGTCGGGGTGACGGCGTACCCCTATGACAGGTTTACTGGAAACACCGTCGAGGGTTATAGTGAGCGCTGTACGTGCATGTAGATCCGATGCGAGCACCTACTACTACTGCAGAGAGTGCAGAAACAGGATTTTATACACAGGAGCTTTCTACGAACTGTGGCCTCTCAGCTTACAGATATTCCTCTCAACTACTGACCGTGTACACGATGATGCGTGGCTCACAGATTCGGTCCGCAGTTCACACTCTAATGAGCACACACTTCGGTATCACGTCAAGTCATGAAAAGCATAGGGACATGCACGCACAATTTAACTTAATGCCATGACTGTTTGAGTTGTGTAAACCAAGGCAAACCTTTTCACACTCCAGGAACTTTTGCAACTTCTGCGACTGTACTGGAAACAAAGCATCCAAGCGTAAAGCTGGCGTAGCTACCCTCGTCCAGGACAGGCAACAGCGGTGCACACGGGTAAACCAGACGTAAGCTTAGTCCTCAGCGATGACAGCACTATAATGGAACACATACTAAGCAAAGCTTCTAAGGACATGCATCGATCTATGAGGGACGTAAGTGCAACACGTATGACAGAAAGTGTACTGCGTAAGCTCAGTTTTCTGGCTACAGGTGAAAAGTAACAGGAAATCACTTGCCAACAGCGACAGCTACAACACAACAATGTTGTTTCCAGACCATAACAGGCCCTGGGTACACAAGAACCGTACACCTTCATTCCAGAATGCTCTTGCAATAGACTCGACGAAACCTTCTGATCAGAAGGTGATTCCGTCTTCATATCCATAGGAACATCTCATCTCATCCAAAGAAATCCTCACGAGGGCTCATCTTTTCCGTGCAGTAGATGCACTGGTTTCAACTAGTTGTACAATTTGTTTAGCCAGCAAAATATAATTACAAGTACTGCTCTTTCCTGCACGAGCCATTTCCGTGGCCAACCTGCAAACTCGGAACTCTGCTAAAGCCCTAATTTGCCTCATACTCCATAGCAGGACACCATGGTAGGTGAGGAAAGTTAAACAGGTGGCAATGATGGCCAGGTGCTCCTCATCAGGTATGAGTGGACGTGCAGAAGTGCAAGTTTTGCTAGCCGGAATCAATAGTAGTTTGCGATTTGCTTAGGCAAAATTGTCCTAACTCAATGACCTGAAATGCCAATGTCTTCCGCCATAAAGGGGTGGAGAAAACGTTGCATCAATATGGTCCGAGACCGACTTTAAGTGAAGAGATGACGGATCTAACGTTATCCTTTACTGAGGTCAAAGTTCAACCCTTTTAGATGCGCTTTTACATAAATCCTTTTCATGACAAACCTGACGCAATGGCAATGACATGCGCTTGAACCACTTGCAGTGCCTGCTCAATAATTAATCGATTCCGAGCTTGCCTTGCCCACTCAATGGCCAGACGTTCCGCTGCAGTTCCCTCTGCTGCTGCCTCCAGAACTGTAGCAGCTTCGATGAGCTTTCCCTCCGCCAGGTATCTTTCGACCTTACCGATAACCACCTCAAAACCTTCGTCACCCACATTCTCCGATCCTTGTTCTGAGAGCTGTGATGAAGCGAGTACGTACAATTTGTAAGGTAAGAAACATCAATGATCAAAACGGGGACGGTGTAGAAGTGGCTGGCTGGTTATGCTTGACAATCTCCCCATCACACATAGATAGTTACTATCTGCACTCTAGGACAACCATCTTACTGTCTCCAGATCAGAACAACAGCATTTACCAGGAACCCTTTTTGACACTGCAAAGGCAGATTGTTGAACAGTACAGAGCGAGAATAATCCATTCGAAGACGAGAAAGAGAAAATCCCAGCGAGGACACATCGTAGAAGGACTCACAAGAACTTTCAGGGCTGTAGCAGCGGGTCAAGAGCAACAGCTGAGTATACAGTGGTACACGGGTAAAGCAGTTCTCGGAGAAAACAGTAACTTCCCCCGCACACTTAGGTAACCCCCCAAATAGTTTTGAACCCATGCTAGTACAAAGTGAGTAACAAAGGTGACATGTATGCTAACTTGGTTGAGAGGTTAGCGAATGTATATAACCGAGGCCGGGCCAAGGGGAAATGTGTAGGGAAAGCACATTTCCAAGATGGTACCCCCAGGTAGGGAAGTGCAGGAGATTTGACAAGTACAGAATGCGATGCCTAACGATCTGAGCGAGAGAGCAACTATTACGATAAGACGAAAGGCAGAGTGCGTGAAGGGCAAGTTCTCTAGATAATGACAAACATAAACGTACAGAAGCACAATATGCATCGTTTGGAGAAGCAATCTTGAAGCATCCGGGAATAATCGAACCAGTACAGCAGATTGTCAACCATGAAGAAGGTAGAGGTGAGTATACTTATTACCCGAGTATCTACGTCAGTCTAGTACCTTCAAAGTAGCTGCGACTTTTGCAAGTAAATGGGTAAACACACCACCTCCACCGGCTGGCATAAGCACAAGTTCCCTCATCGGACCTTTCAGCTTTACGAACTGCAACACACAACTAGTCGCGTCAGCGGCCATTTTCTACTATCGTCGGACAGACTATATCTGAATGCCCATACGATATTCATCAGTGACATTTTGGACTCTACCGCCATACATCTCAGGCTACGAGCTCACTTGACGGAAGAACTCACGAACAACAACAGAATGGTTAAGTCAAGTCTAGCGCTACCGTGCCGAGTGAGGTGTTTCAAAATGTACTCTTCACAAACGACAAATGCTTTGGCCAGATGAAAGATCGAACATACCATATTATGCAGCTGGGCTCGGGTCCATAGGCCTCCTGTTAAGGCCTCGGGAGGAATAGAAGAAACAACTGCATCAACCAACGGATCACCACCTGGTCCTCCTGCAGAGGCAGTTAAAAGTTCTGCCTCCTTCTGAAGAGGATTACCCATCTCGACAGCATCTTCCAAAGCGAAAGCTCCCTATTGTAACAAAAGGTATAGGTCGTGGCCAAAATAAGAATCAAGCGTCGTTCATTGGACGTGACCATACATCACTAGCCCCTTGAAAGAAAACCCTTTTGGCACGGAAAGAGCCAAAGGTTGAGAACAGACTTCCACAACAGACACAGTCAGTCCATGACACTGAACTTCAAAAGAAATAACACTGGTACAGTCAGATATCTCTGATAATTACTTTATATTACTTTAATGGTATACTGTATGTTGTATATTATTACTGTAATTGTTTTATATATCACTCCAAATCATCCTTCAGATAGCTCTTTTTCAGATCAGCGGGATGCATACAATCATCAGGCCACCGTTCATTTCACGTCCTTTGCACTTCAGATTCTTCTGTATTTCGGAATCTCCTGCGTTCAGTCTTTCCCTCCTGTTATGCAAGCGCTAACAGCTATGTTTCTTATTTATTTCGACAAGCTTCCGGATTATGGAGTAATGTACTAACCACAGAGACACAACAAAGAAGAGGAGACATCCCATACGTGTCCTACCCTCTTGATTACTGTAGGTCTGAAATCAACCATGCAAGTTCCAACAGAACACAAATTTTTCAACATCTTCTGCTCAGAAAAGCATACCATGGCAAGTTTATGCGCCGTATGACTGACGCGCGCCTCTTCAGAACGGGCATAGAAGGCAGTACGCAAGGCATTAACCTGTGACAAGAACCAGGATCAGAGCATGTGTTTTGCACGACGCTTTAGAGAAGCCTGTGTAGTATCTAGACAAGTGGCTCCTCTGATACAAGTTAGTATGCACATTCACTGCACAAGCCAACATTAACAAGATTATATTAAAAACTCAATCGAAAGGAAGACCATAATTCAGCTCAATAACTCAATGTAGCAGTCATAGGGTGGATAATTAATTAACTAATCACAAGACTAAAACAGATGACTGATCAAAATTTAAAGCAAGGAAAGAGGTAAAAGAGCAACTTTTTACTGCCACAGATTACATGGGATAGAAGGGGAGTTTCAGAGGATATCTTCTTCGGGCCAGGCAGACAGAAAGTTCAGAGAAGAACCCAGAATGTATACAGTTTGCAGATTGCAGAAGTGAGTGCAACGCACCAATCAAAGATACTTCTTAGTACTAGGGGTCTCCAACCCGTACTACTCAAACCAAGTGGTCAGAACCCCATATCATAAGGGATGTTCCAGCCTAGAATCGCAAGAGGACGACAAAAGTTAGCACTCACTTGTAACTGCGTAGTATGTATACTTTCCAGGTGTTGTGCTCTCTCTCGTGCCACTGCTGCTGCAGTCTGTGCCTTCGCTAATATCTCCAACTTCTCTTTTTCTTTGCTAGCTTCCTCATCCTTCCAAACATAACAGCAATGTATCAGTGAGGTCTGGACTGTACTCAGCTTGAGCTGTTTCAAGATAGAGAACAGCGGGGTTGTTGTTCTCTATCTCAGCAAATCCGCTGAGATAGAGAACTGGACGTAACAAAAACTTGAGATGCTGACATGTTGAAGAAATGGCAACCATCACCCACAATTCCAGTAAGTCCTGAACAGGGGAGATACTTTCCGAAAAGATTTATTCCAGAGTTTTTCCCACAAGCACCTTATGCTTCAACTGAGATTCGAGAGTCTCTTCAGCCTTGTGCAGGTATAGCTTCAACTCAGCTTCTGCAAGTTCCTTCTCTCTCTTCAGCTCCTGTACCAATTTCCAACAGTCAATGCTCAACAGACTGCTGAATCAATGAAGATTCAAAGGAATCTATCCACAAGGCACGCAGAGGAACGAGCTTGAAAGCACACATATCTCATCCTTCCAGCAGCACCCCATTTGCCAGAGGAAAGTGTGCAGCTCCACAATCAAGTAAGCAAGCAATTATACTGAAGAGTGAAAAGGATCTGATAAGGAGGATACTTCGAGCAAAAATGGGTTCTTCCATTAGCGGGAACAGCTACACTGTACTTTCACACAACAACAGAACACCTTCTATACTGTTATCCGGCCAACATAGTTTAAGCTGCAGAACGAGAACCCACCTTTTCAAGCCGATCTCTCTCTTGAGCATACGCGAAGACCTTAGCCTGAAAGTCTTTCACTTCGGACTTGTGAGCCTCCTACGAGATGACAAGCAAGTCACGAATACTGTTAGGAGAAAGACAAGTCCAAGAATCATCTCTGACAGCAATTTGAGCAGGGAACTTTCAACATAGTTAAACGTAAAGAGCGCTTCAGGATGACATCCAGATGACACTCGGCATACGCCGCGGACTTCTTCTATATCTGCATATCAGCGGTCTAATTTGCCGTGTCGTTGGGCAATTTCCCAAACACTAACTTCGTAGCTTATATTCGTACACGAGATTGGCAGATAGAATCAAAGACCACGCTCTGGCACTTAGGTAGCCGCAAAGAACCCAGCGAACCTAACTTCGTAGTATAACACGAAAGCTAGTCAATACTTTCAAGGTACTGCAGAGCAGACACACCTGTATCTTTTCTAGCTGTTCCTGAAAGGCACGGCTATCTCTCTCTGCTTGCATCTGCTCAGCACTGCGAATAGCTCCGACAAGAACATCGACGCCAACTACCCTAGCCCCGTCTTGTGCAATTTCCTCTTCTGCATTTATCTGTTCCTCCTGGTTACCAACGATACAGCAAAAATATACAGTGCAGAATAAGTGTCCACGTTGACTGGCGCCAGTTGTAACTCACAATCTCAAAGAGACAAAGCGGGGTTAAGGGAGCTTAATCACGTGAAGAGATCAAAATATTGGGCACCATATATGAGGTAAAACATAGGACGCAACCTATCAACCACTTCAGTTAGGCCAGACTCATGCCAAATTTTAACCAGAAGAACAGACAAGGTGCCTTAGATCTTCGGCGGAACCTTGTTACTGGGTGCAAGCAGTCTGTTACGAGCTAAGCTAAGTGACTGCTCATGAATCGATAATACCAGGACTAGTTCCACACCGATCTTAATTTCCGTGGTAGAGATAACGAGTGCTAAACACGACCAGCCAAACGTCACGACCCGAGTGAACACTTCAACTTTTGTAGGGAAGTATCCACGAGTACAGAAGAAGGACTGTAGTGACAACAAAGCCCCTTACTGTACAAAAATCGATGTGTCCCGCAGGAAAACTCCAAGAAGCATCGTGACAATGGATTTCTACAGCGGTTTCTGAACCTACATGAACCTATTCACAATCAGTACTCCAAAGAAATTCAACTAACTACGCACTTTGGTATTTATTTCTGCATAAAAACACCAAAAAGTTCTCCAAAATCGCTAACAGCTGCATGCCCATATATATCACGAGAAACATCTTGAGGGAGAAAAGGACTGTGGTTCAAAGACCTCTCTAGACTCAGCAACATCAGCACCCTTGGAAACCTTTTCTTCCCTGCTCTCCGAATATTCTCTGGCATCGTCATCATCTACTTCTTGTACAACAAATGACGCAATTACGCGGCCAGGGAAACTTTGCGCAGCATCATATTCACGACTTCCACCTTCCATGACCTGTGAACCATCAAAACGACACGACTTTTAGCAGATCATATTCAACAGCTTCTTAAGCTACTGAAGTCTGAATTTTCAGGAGTGTCTCCTTTCTGAGCTCTGTAAAATTCGCGGCCAACGAAAAGCCAGTCTTGGCTATCAAGGACCCACACTTGTGCTACTTATAGCTCAAAATAGTCTTGTACTTTAATCCAACTATTCGAAAGTCACTAACTTTAAAAGAGCTGAAACATCCCGGAGACGCAAGCAGGTATGCACCAATAGGATTTGTATGTAAGCACCTCCTCTAAAACCGGCTCTTCATGTGACCCTTTTGATTCCTCCACATTCATATCCCCCATCCTCCCGCTCTCATCTATACTATCTTCGTCTGAGAAGAACATATCTGCATCTGCCTCTTGGAGTTTATTCCTTATCGCCTCCTTTTCATCTTCAGTCAACTCCACATCGACGTCACGATCTTGGTGTCCAACGTATCCACCTTCGTCTCGCCCTTTCTCTACATCGATGTCTGCAACCAACAAAAGACCCTCGACAGCATGAACTTTTTCTCCTTCTTCTGAGGGTTGTGTTCCCTCTGCTGGAGCAGAAGCCTGGTCTATTTCCACCACAATCACTTCAACATCCACTGGAGTCTGTTGAATTTCCAAGCTCGTGACTACTTCAACTTCATTTTGTTGACTGCCGCTCTCTGTACTCGCTAAAGAATCCTTCTCATCAACATATTTAGTAAGCTCTTGTATGCCCTGCCCCACATCATCAACCTCGGGCTCAACAGAGCTGACTTTCAATGTTTGATGTTCATCTTTTTGAACCTCGTCACTCTCTTCAAGGGGTTGCCGATTCAAAAATTGCGGTAGAGGTAAACCGACGTGCTGCACCTGTGCATACTGATCCCGTGTCGTGTACCAAGCAGCGGCCGACAGAGCAATCACCGCAGCACCTGCTGCGGCATACTTTAGACCGTTCCGTTTTTGAGGAGGTTTTTCTGGTGTTCCATCCGCAAGTGCAGAAAATACTCGGCTCCTCTCTGTGAACTTCGGTAAAGGGCTCTTGCTGGGCTGTAAGGTTACATTAAGACCACAAACAATAGTGAAGATTAATTTCGTTGCCTTCTACGACGTACGCGCTTGAAGAATATCTTATAGTTCAAGTTTCTGAACTTTTTTGACAAGCACTGAACGCCCTGACCACGAGCAAGCAGGCGGTCATGACCCTAATCTCGGTTGAAGGGTTCCAAAAGACGAACGTTATAACGACTTCAACCAGAGATACAGAAGAAAAAGTCAAGGTCACATGTTTCGCCCACTTCTCTGGAACTACACATGAGCCTACCCAGCTCGCAAGATTCTCCAGAATCATGAGCCATTGGCGATTCACAAACTGAATCAAAGCCTCGTTTCAACTCCAAGCCCCAAAGGTTAAGGATTGAGCATATTCCAGTAAACCTTAAGCAAACGAGGTAAAACCTTGCAGACGTTTGTATTGACCATTCGTACCACGTAGCGACTAAGAAGTCCAAAGGAGCTGCGATACTGTTGCAAGTGAAAAGAGCTTCGCCTCCTCAGCAAACGAGTTGCAGCACTCATGGTTGTTCTCTTCCGTGCCCCTCCAAGGATGATCAGAATACGTCTCTGTGCAGTCGTCCGACCGTTTCACGAGCAAAACTGCAAAGCAGAGATCCCAAAATAATGTGTGAAGCCATGGCCTCTCCACATTGATTCTTAGGCTTCTCGCATATTTCAACGGAATACAACTATGCTTGGTACTCTCCATCGTACACATTTTAACACTCTCAGGTCTTCTGTTTGTCCACCTCTAAGCTGACATACTAAGGACAATTGTACTACCATTACTTCAACTCATAACTCCGACAACAGACACTCTACAGTCTTCTGCGTCAAACATTAGAACACAACCGATGTCACTAATTTGGCATCACCTCAAAGTGCAGACTCCGTCACTAATTTGGCATCACCTCAAAGTGCAGACTCCTTAGATGGTGCCATGAAGCACTCAGAAAGGATTCCCCATCTGACCGACTCAGGTCGTTAACGCACACAGCTAGCAATAAGTATCTGCAGCAACAGCGCAGTAAATGCTATATCAGATGGCACTCTTCACTGTCCGATCCTTACTTGCGTCGTACAGAGACAATTATTCTCCAAAATAGTTTTATACCCAACGAGAGATAGGAGCACAATATCCAGAATAATCAGCAATTTTTCTCTACATCCTCCGGAACCCCCGAATCCGCCAAAATGCACAGTATATAATGGACGAATGCTATCATAGCTTGTGAGAAACCCTTCAACTTGCTCACGCTGGAATACCAAAGAATATATAGAGTATCATCCACAGCGAAAAGTACAAATATTAAAGGGCATGAAGGGTGAACAGAAGCAAACGAGCCAATTCCGGAAAGACTTGGTCCATAAAACCCAATGCTCAACTGCCCGGTATGCACTGTCAACCGCGATAACCCTAGCCAACTAGCCATGAAGAAAACTAATAAGCACCGAGAGCCACTTGATGGTGATGTTAAATAAATTCTTCACTGATGATCTTCATAAAATAGAAGTCAACACAAACAATTTACCAAGGATCATGGTGGGTAGACGCTAAAATCTTACTATAAATCTTAACGCTTGGACGTACCAATAAGAAGAATCCCAACAAAAGGGCATACGCACAGGCGACGGGAAGACAAGCGGAAAACGGGAAGGTATCAACCCGATCGACTGATCAAATGCTCGCGAATGTAAAGCAACTAGATCATCTTTTCGATCCCTACGGTTTTTCTCCCCGTGAAATCGCGCAAACAGCTTTAATACAGCGTGAATTGGTAGATTCAGCAACAACATAGTTTCGAGGAATCGATCCTATCCAATCCAATACACGACGATCATACATACCTTCTCAAAGTGGAGCTCAAATGCGGCACAAGTATGTGAAGTGCGTCCCAGAGAGCGAAAACTTTCAGATCGCATTCCCAAATTGTACCCAAACCCTTCGGCGGCCAAGTTTCGAGGGATTATTTCAGACGACCCTCAAAGACGACGAAGGCATGCCCACAGACCGGAACGAATTCGTAGATGACAGACGACGAAGGGCGTTGCTGTTCCTTTCACTTCGTTCCTTCTTCTTCTTCCTCCGGGATCTCCCTCGTTCGTCTTCTCTAAACCCAAACCCGCTCTAAGCCCAGCGGGTTTAAGGTCTTCTCTTTCTACGACTGGTCTCGTCAATTCAGGCAAGTGTTGCTGGTGAAAGGTGCTCCCCAACCCCGCAGCGCGAGCGGACCTACCTTTTGGTCTACAGGTGCTGTGACGGGGATCGCAGCGTCGTCGTAACCTCCGGCCAATGGACAGAAGTTACAACCTTCTATCATATTTTCAAAGAAATAGTATATTCACCTTCATTTTTTCTATTTCCACTTTTTATTGTGCGTTCGGCTCATCCAGGATTGTTGAAATTCACCTCAAAAGGCATCTTCGTTGCATATTATTCACCTCCTCTTCACCTTTATTTTCTGATGGAGGAAGCAGATATGTTAAGGTTAAATTTAATATTTAATATTTTCATTGAAAAGGATTAGATAATAAATTATAACTGGAAAAGAATGTATTTGGGATCGTTTCTCGGATATGTAGTTTCAGGAGTGAGTTTGTCAATGCTCTCCTTATAGGTTTTATCCAGATCTTCTCTCATGTCTAGGTTTAGTTATGATTGAATATTTAGAAATGATTTGATTTTTGTTGTCAATTTAATAAAGAATTTTTATTTAAACTCTCGGTGCCTCTAGAAATTGTTTTGATCACCAGCATGACTTCATTTTGCAGGTTCACTGTCAGAGAGCAAAGAAATCTAGCTGGTAAATATAAAATAGTTTTGTTGATTACACTTTCTTTCTATGATGAAATTTGTCAGATAAAGATTTCAATAATAATAAGATAAAGATTTTAATAGCTTTACCATCTGTAATTCACTTCAAAGTAAACTGTTGAGTATCTATTGAGAAATGTTCATGAAAATCTCTTGAAACAAAACGAAATATTCTCTTTCAACCAATGTGCATGCGAAATGAACTTCTGGTCCAGAGTGAATTGTTTAGATGTACACGCATAGAAGAAATGAATGTTTCCTTTCCTCCTTTTATACCCGCATTGAGGTTTAACACTTGATATATTGTTCTGACAACAGCAAACGAGCAAAAGTTTCCCGAAGTTTATCTTGAATGCATATTGTTTTCAAATCATTTGGGAATAAAATTATGATAAGTGAGGGCTAAAATAACTTTTCCTTTCTTACTCCCAAGCAAAAGATGGGGACGCCTAAGGAAGATATTCCTAGATTTAGCTACAGTATCTTCATTTATTTTGAGATTCTTGTGAAACGAAAAGTCGTCATCATTATTTACTGAAACTAAGAGATTCCTTGCCACAAATGTGATGGAAGATCATTGTAACAATAAACTCATGAAAAACTTATTAGGACATGAGTTTATTATTTTAGCACATGAGAATGGACTTTTGGAGTTGATAAATTCTAGAAAATTAGATCCTAAACTTTCTTTATTTGTTGTCTGTTTCTTGTTGATGAAAACACTTGTGCCTAAGTGTAGCTAAGATTTGTTGGAAATAAAATGGAAGTATTTTCAGATCAAAACTCTACTAGTTGGAGAATATATATGAACTCCCATCGTCCCAACCGAAGTTGGGGGTATATTTTCTTTCGGGTGCGTTTATGTATTAGCTTAGGTTAAGTACACGTTGTCGCATGCATTTTTGTGTAAGTGACTTGGTAGTAGAACATATTAGTGAATAAAATAAATAAGCATGCAAGATGAATTTCTGAGCTTTTGCTCGTTTGTTGTTATCAGAGAAATATATAAATGTTAAATGCACAAGAGATGGCATCGTCTACTATAACTAAACATGATACGTTTTAAATATCATCATCTATTATAACTAAACGTGATATATTTTAAATACAATCTACTACAACTGAACATGATACATTTTAAATACGACAGGTGCGCAAGAAGTGACATCGTCTATTATAACTGTTCTCTTGTAATATTGATGCACGAGAGTGATATTGCTTACTGCAATTGTTGATTCATTGCAGGTGTTCCCAGATAATGAATCTTACATACAATTGATGTATAAGAGAGGGCATCATCTATTAGAATTGTTCTCTTGTGGATTGTGTTCGGTAAACAAGAGGTGATCCTGTCTCCTAACATTGTTCTCCTGCAGATGTAATTACAACTATTCTCATGTAAGACTGGTACACAAGAGTGATATCGCTTATTGCAATTATTCTCAAGAACATGATAAGTCAAAGATACGACTGGTGCACAAGAAGTGATATCATCTACTACAATTATTCTCATGTGAATTGCCTCCGGTGTACAAGAGATGACATCATCTACTACAATGATTTTCTTGCGATTGTGTTCACTAAGTTCTCTGAAGTTATATTTTTACAGGAAATGGCATTGTTCGCTAAGTTCTATGAAGTTATACTTTTACAAGTGGTGGCATTGTTTACTACAAGTACTGTCTTGTGGATAGCGTCTGCTAAAGTTTTATGACGTTATATACAACAAGAGGAATCAAAGTTAAAATCTTTTCTAAATATTCTTTTCTCACATGGTGGAGTTACAAATTCAGCTAGACATCCACGGAAGATTTCTGCGGTCGTCTTCGAGATCGCAAAGTGCGTGATTATAACGAAGTTTTACTGTAAACATTGAACAGCGATAGAATTTCATCTCATTTCTCAGTTCACGTTTAGCTCCTTCATCTGTAGACACTTCACGATTGCAACCAGATTCATAGCACCTGTATATTTCACCTATCAAGCAAATATCCAGAGGTTTAATTTATTATCTAACTTTTCCGGCTAGAAGTGTTAGAGAATAAATTAATGTATAAATAATTAGAGGTTCTTGAACTTGTACCTTTAGCAGCGCAACAGTCAACTCATATCTTGTGGTTTATATCCAGATCTTCTCTCGATTCAAGGCAGTGGTTAACATCATCCATGTGGTTTATATCATGTTTTGAAATCAATTGCAATAAGCGATGGTATTTAAAATGTATCATGTCCAGTTATAATAGACTCTTGTGCACCGTAATATTTAAAATATATCATGTTTTGAAATCAATTGCAATGGATCAAGAACTGGAATAAGCGATGTAACTATTATGTGGAACTTACGAGAGTTTTTCTTTTCTTTTCTGTTCGACAGTAGAGTATTTACTTACGATGTTTTCTTTAAGACTACTTATTCACCCATATACACTCAGAGTGTACATGGGTGTTTAATATATATCTTAATTTTTCTGGCCCGAAGGGTTAAGATATATATTAAATGCCTCTGTTAAATGATTTCTATTGACAATTTCAAGCTCGGATTTATATCCCAAGGAACGCCTCAGCCCGCTCTCGACTTATGGATTCTGTCTGGATCAATTAGCTGTTCCCGGAGAGATCAACATTTAATATTTATAAATGATTTTGATTTTTTATTATAACTTATTACATTATATTTTTATAACACTTACATGTTTTCCGTTAAGAGAAAACGATTTTCACTGTACAAGGCCGTTGGGGATGCTTATTATTTACTTACGATGTTTTGATAGCAGAGAACAGTTATAATAAGCAATGCCACTCTTGAGCACCAGTTATGATATCTTAAGAACGGTGAAAGCCCCGATTTTCTCTTCACCATTCTAGGTGTGGGGTGCTTGGCTCGTTGTGGCTCTCTTTCCTCTTGTTCAGCTTGATGGGTCTTCACATCCGTTTGTTATATCCTCGCGTCACTTCGTTTTCGACCATTTCGAAAATATAGGTGACTCGTTACCGAAAACGTTTGGGCATTCACTGTACCGGGTGCGCATGCTCTCAGGGAGAATAGTATGGAAGTTCTTTCCACGTCCCCACATTACTCCCACTCTCGTGGGCAATTGAACCTACTGGTCTAAATCAATGGAGTTCAAGTCTAGCGAGCAATCTGACCTGGACCAAGGGAGTACCTCCAATTACTCCACTGAGCAATCCGATCCACTATTCTAGAACACGGAGTAGCTCTTGAATTCGTCGAGGCCTTAATCTAGACCCCAACTTTCCATCGTTCAGCGGTGGCAGAGTCTCATAGTAACTCGTACAGCATATAGACGATGACATGTTGACAACTTTGATAAAGTGTGCAATGTTTCCAACGCCCATCAGTACCGTATGCTTTGTCAGGGTCCTCACAACAAAACCTGTACAATCAGTGCCAAACAAAACAGAAGTGCTGACACAGACAACCAGAAGACGCAGACCAATATAGTTACGAGAATAAACACATGCTCGATTCAGAATAACCTAGAAGCAGAAGACGACTGACACTGTATATTGAAATATCGCCAAATTTAAGAACAATACAGTCAAACAGCTTTTCTTGTCACACCCATTTCATTACTAAGTGCAAACCGTACTTTTCAGAACGTGGATGGTGAGTGGAAAATTTCTGACGTGACTGCTTTGTGTTTCCAGACTAAACAGTACTCTCTAGCAATGTCGATTCGGATTAAGTGAGTACCGTGGACACTAGTGGACACCCTCCCTACATCTCAGTGATAAGCTAGAAAATCGAGTACTTAAGATTCGGCGTTGCAGAAGAACTATCATGTGGTGCAGGTTCTTGTAAAGCTCTTCAAGTACTCGGGATCCTTTTTGGACCTATCTTTGAATTGCTGAAACCTCCTGTCTACAAGATGCTTGGGCACCAGTAACTTGTCGCCCTCTATGGTGCACCCAGACATTATGTTGAAAAGTTTCTCCCATATCTTGACAGCCAACCCTTCGATATTCTTCTGGACTCCCATATTAATTACTGGTAGGCTCGACAGATCTTCAACAGAGATGCCGATCTTGGCCGATGAGGTCTTCGAGCTGGAAGGGAGAAGCCTTTGATTTGCATCGGGCCACATCAGGGTCAGTACCGCTGAAGGGCAATTCTGATACACAGCTCCACAATACTGAAATGATGATCCAGGAGACTGGACATATACTGCAACTGCTTTGTCTGCAGGTAGAGAAGACTCGTTCAAAAGGTAGATGCATATTTCCTCCACCTTACTGTACGCTTCCCCTGCAATTACAGACACTTTCGTCAGACACTGCTAACTGAAAATGAAGACAAATACAAAGCGTCCACATCATAAACTGAACATAAATCACGAACTAGCGGGGCCTGCAAGAATAGTCCAAAGTTAAAGGCCCCAATTGTTTTACTTTTCGTTCACAGAACTAGGACAGTTTGATGGAAGTCCTTCAACTCTGAGCTGTCGTATCATAAAGTTAAGCCGGACACTAACCGACGAAAATAGTCATATCTAGCTCCCACGCGTGACTATTGACTTGTGAGCAGTTCGAGGCATTCAAAGGGAAACTTCGATCTGGAAATAAGAACCCAAAAACTGTCGAGCCCGCTATCTCATTTCCAACAAAAGTTGGTACTTGAAGCTCCATGTGTTGTTCAATAGTAGTAGAATTTGAGTTAGCTGCTTCAATGGCCATGGAGTTCGAGTCCGCAATTTCCAGGGATATTGCTCGCTTCTTCCGCCTGTTGAGCTCATCTCCCGACACTTCATCGAACTCAGGATAGTCGTACGATCGGCAGTGACGACCGGTGCTGGCAACTTCAGGATCCTCTGCATCGTCTTTACTCGACCCTGCTGTACAAATGATCCATCAACGCATGAGAATTCTGAATAAAATTACCTTATATCTTACCTTGGTTGAAAAATGGTATTTATCAGCGAACCGCACGACGTGGAACGCCCGCCTTTTGACAACCGTAAAACCTAAATACGTCAAAAGAAAACAAACATCGTCCAGAGATGTTCAAGCTTGCAACCAGTTCTTAAAACATAAAACCTCCAACCCGCTACTTCTGGGGCAAATTACCTGCAACCCGTTTAACAAAATATTTGGGAGTTGAGCTGAGAGCCATTCCGACGACAGCCCTTCCAGGGCTAGCACATTTGATTCCGAAGACCTAATGCGAACGTCGGAGAACCTAAAAGGACAAGAACATACAATTCTGTTTATCAAACGCCGAATAAAGCATGCAGCATCGACTATTGACTCGTGATAAGTACGATGAAACAACTTCCACAACCATCAGAATCATCTTTTGGAATATTAAATTAACCACGGTGTTACTACCTTCGAAAGTTAGTCAACCTGTACGATCAGTCTCTAATCCCCTGTACACCAGGTCTACCAAATTACAAACAACTGTTCGGGTGTAGAGGCCATAGATCACTGTGAAGAGCAAGCTCTTTTGAGACTCAAACTGATAGTCGAACCCAGCGCATGTCCACGGAATGACTAAGATTGTCCAATTTCAACAGACTGAAGCAATCAGTGAAGTTTGTCAGCGGGCACTTTCAAGCAAGGTGCTACAAGCTAAGACTAGGATTTCCTTCAAGTTCACATCATACGGGTTAGAATTTATAGTTCAAACACTCACGGAAACGGAAAATTATGAAGATAGACTCAATTACTTTTGGTGGAAACAGATGAAGATTTCTACGGTTAAAGCAGCAGGGCATTATGATAATGTTTACTTCTTCGCGTCATCTCTAAGTTCTATCACGACGAAAACGTGTGTGTCCCGCAATAAGACAAAGTAACCTTTGTTGCAACTAAATGGAACGAAAGATTACCGATTTGCGACACCTTGGTCTCATTTTCTCTTTGAGGAATTTGTCTTACAGAGGGCCTAGAACTGAGAAGTTCACAGTGCATTAGGATCTTTTGCGTGCGTACAAAAACCCGAGTGAAGCTGGTAACGCGTGTAAAGCATTCCTAGTACCAAGAGCCCTGGATAACATGAAACCGCGACACACTGAAGCTGCAACATGCAGGTGATACAGAGCAGAAACACCACCTCACTCGACTACCCGGACATTACATACCATTCACTCAAGTAACATCGAAGAAATCCCAAACCAGTAAGGACCCAGGGCGACTGACAAGCCGGAAACAAGTAACGCTAGTACACCCTGGGAGTGAAACTTATTTAACTGTAGAAGAGAATCAAATCATCACTCATTAACGACAAACTACACGCAACTCATTCAGAACCATCAAACTATCATACTACATTCATGCGAGACTCAGGGAGCTGACAATGAAGAGAATGGGTATGTACCTGATACGTGGTTTTCCCGCTTTTAGTTTTCACGTCCACTTGTTCTTTTTCCCTCTTTGACTGCATTTTTTATAGTCCGATTTTCCACCTCCAACGCCGCAGTCTCACCAATAAACTGGAAAACGAACTATCTAAAAACACTGTACAAGAAGAGTCCCACGGGACTCAGAATTCAAACCAGTCGCCGAAATTGAGTTCATCCTCCAGTACGATTACGCTTCGGAACGTAAGATTGAGCGCACGCTCAGATTCGCGGCTAAAGTCCCGCAACCTTCCTCCCAGTAGGACGATAGATAAATAACAGGACCTTTCACCGAGCTGTTGAGTGGAGGAGCGAATTTGTGAGCAGATAACACGAGCTAATTATGGGTTGAAAGACGAAGAAACTACCAGAAAACACGCGGCGACAGGACACTGAGAGCAAAGCAGAGGCGGAACGAGTGACTCTGACAGAGAGAGATTATGACGGCAAGATGACCACCAGTGAGTCGTGTGAATGATGACAGCGACAGTGATGGAGACTAGTTAATGACAGACAGCCGACAAACTTCTCAAAGCAAACCTCCCTCGCACGAGGTTTCTGCACGTCTAGAATCAGAAGACAGAGAAACTTTGATCACCTGAGATCGGGCTGAAGAGAGACGGAATGAAATGCAGGATTCTGCAGGAAGTCAGATATTAGGAGAAACAAGTGAGCCGATAATGTAAAGACGGAAGTTCGAAGAAGCGGATGGAAGGAAGTGTCCGTCTAGAAGGTGCGAAAGCATGGACCGAGAAAGCCTCGTCTTTTCTTGCCCCGTACACACGAACCGCAGATGGACACTTCTTCGGACGACCCGGCCCGTTCTGTCCTGGTCGGCGATTTTCCCTTCCTCTCTCACCGTCTCCCACAGAACCGACCCGGTTTTTCCCTGCCTGCTCCCTCTCTCTCTCTCTCTCTCTCTCTCTCAGCAATCCAACTTACCAAAAATTCGAATTGTGCTTCTTCCTCCTGTCGTTCTTCGGTCAAGCGCCGATTTGTATATTCCGTTAGTTTCCTTCCATCGGGGGTTCTCTTTTCCTTTTGTAGCTTAGGAGTTTCTGTTCAGTTTTGAGCTTTTATCCCATAAGCTTACAGTATGTTGAGACTCTTGCCATAATTGGACCTAAGGATCTGCGACTTTGAATTTCAGATAAACAGATAAACATGACATGTATCTCGAGGGGCACGGAGGGACGGAAGAACGTGTACAAGAAGACAGACGCTGGAACAGACAGTTTTGCTATGCCGTGTCTTCCTGAAAATAATTATTTACCACAGAGAGTGGATCATTTGAGGGATATTTTTGTTATCAAAAATTATATATTGTATACATATAAGTTCTATATTAAGTTTATATTATTAACTAAATACTACAATGATAGGCAAACCGGGAGTTACAACCAAATCCAAATATAACATGCGAACATGCGCTTCTGAAAGTACAAGCCCAGGATCCTGGTATGAAATGCTTATTTATTTGTGATATATGTTAATTTATAAGTTAATAAAAACTAAATAATAAATTAATGAGCATACAAGTATCTGAGGCTTCTAGGTATCTAGAGGGTGAAATATTCTTCCCTAGTTTCAGAGACTGTTACTGATGGATGAAAATCAGGTAAAAAGAAAAGACGACCATTCTTCTAACCGGAGTAATTAACGTTTACTTCGTAGACGAACGATTATGATAGAAACAGGACCGAATCCCCGGCACTTGTGCATATCTGCTGACCAGTTTTTCAATCATTTTATTTGTGAAGCTACCTTGAGCAGAGTCTTTCTGCAGTGAGATCGATCATTGCAGAAAGTTTGGTGTTCTTTGAAAGTACCTACCAAAATTTGTAATTTTCTTCGAAACAATTAGAAAGAGACACAAATAACAGCTCTAAAACAATTTTAAAGAATAATATAAGTCCAACTATATATATAACAGCTCTACAAAGATTAAGTTGGGCTCCTTGGAGGCCTACATATAATACTATTTTATTCTATTATTCTATTTTATTCTATTCTATTCTATTATTGTGTCATACCGAACATAGCGACATCTTGTCTTTCTTCGGGATTCAAAGAGAGGATGTAACATTTTGCTGTAGACCTCACAAAAAGTAGAATAAAACCATAAACGCACTGAAAAGAGTCACTCGATTCCAGCATAAGATCCTTGTTTTTTCAGGAACGATTATCTTTTTAAAGGTTCGCTGTAATTTATGACCAAACCTTCCGATGAGGAAAGGTTTGATCGTTCACTAATATCATTAATTCTTGAGGTGAGTTAAGAAGTTGAAGAAATGAAGGACCGTCACCACGAGATCCGAATGTTGTCTCTCGTTTGTGCTTCCAAAAATTATAACACCAAGAGACATTTAATATTTAGTGCAACAGCCATCAAACTTCGGTAGTGTGATAATTTACGAAGGGACTGAGTATTATACTATATGCTCATTAATAATTTTCCCAGAAGTGAATATATATATATATATATGAATATAATTGATAAAATACAAATAAATTGGGGAGGATGGGAGATATAATGCTTCTTTGAGAAACCCAAAGTTTTTTTCTCCCAATTCTACCTTGATAATCTTTGCATTCCATATTTGCCTTTAAATGGATTTCGAATGCCTTGGCTTAGTATTGATATAAATATATTTAGTTGACAATGTTGAAGCGTCATTGAATTCGGGCTACCCAATGATTCTTCCGGCTGGAAGGATATATACGGATGATACGCTGAATTGGAATCCGTGTCATCTCTCTATTAAGTGAAAATTATCGTTTTAGATGGAACGGTTTTTTAATGTCAAACCCCGGTGCCCCTAAAAATAGCTATGTTAATTAGCAGAACTTTATTTTGCGAGTTCACTCTAGCGAGCCAAGAAATTTAACCGTTACATCTAAAACGTTTTTGCTGATCAAAACCTTTTCTGTGAGGATGGAATCGCTCAAATAAGGACTGAAATCAAAAACTCTCTTATAGCTTTACAGTATGTAAATCACTTCAAAACAAACAGTTGAGTATATACTGGGAAATGTTCAAAAACATTATTTTTTTCTGAATTACTGGAACAAACAAGATATTCTTTCTACTATAAAATACAAAGCAATATCCTTTTATATGGCACTGGGGGTATAAAAGACATACCGTATTAATTTATATTATCGCACGTTTGCTGCATGTAAATAATTAATTATAGAAGTTCTGTAAGTGTCAGATTTGCGTTTTGATATCATTAGAGAATGTACTCTTGTTGGCATAACTGGATCATTTTGTTTTTCAGTGTCAACTTATTCATCTCTAAGTGAAAGATGATCAATATCAAAAGATGTTTGAGTTTACAACTGTACATATGAGTTTTTATTACTGTATGGTCGAGTTTGGTTTTCGACCTCCAAATTAAATTTTTGTCTGCGATCATATAAAGCAGTACGGTACAGTATAAAAGCAGGTACTGGAACTTTAACTAGTTGATCAGTTTCGGTTCTCGGTGGTCAGACCCTTTCCATTCACCTCGTGCTTGGTGTCATTTCCATCTACATTGCCAATAAACACTAACGTTCATGTTCTTGACTAACGTGGAATTGGTCTTAGCCACAGTTCGCTTCGGAACCAAACCGAACTTGAAACCGTAGTTGCAGGTTAGATGACACACGGTTTAGTTTCGATTCATTTCAAGTTTTAAAATTGTTTAGACCATTCTGTTCAAAGCATGGTCAAACCGGTTCGAACGAACTGGGATCATATAGTTACCGACGATAAACCATATGTGGCAAAACTATCATATGAGGATGGACCGTTGTGTACTATCTAAAGTGAAAACAGGGTATTCATTTTACGTATTCACATAGGAGAAACTTTACAACTATGGAGAAACACTAAGAAAGACACGATGAAACGAAGAATCTTTTGTCAAAAGTATCGCAAATAGAGTGACATGTAGAAGGAAGATTTTGGTTCACCATTCTTTGAGCTTAGATGTGGAAGTGAGTGCAGTGACAATGAAAGTAGGTGGAGATGAATTCGCACTTTGTACTGTATTGCATAATATACTGTACAATCGAAACAATGTAACATTAACAACATTTAAACCCCCTGTGCGGATATAAAAGCCATAAAAAACAAATATTTTTCCCTTCACAATCTATAGAATTCCACTTTGGTTCCTAGAAACCCTAAAACTTCATGTTTACAATTCTCAATCATTTTTATCAAAGCAAGAGGTGAATTACAGAGTATATAGCTCATGAAGAGTTCTTTTTTAATTTATTATTTCAAATATTCCATTTTCGAATGAAAGATTTATCATGAAAAGCATTCTGAATTTTGAGTTATGTGAAAATGAACCCCAAAAAAAGATTTCCTTATGTTACCAGGAGTACTTATAGGGACACTGGTGTTTAACGCTAATGCAGGGCACTCAGTACTGTACAGTGCAGGCACTCCTATTTCTCACATGCAACGGAAATTCCCCACCGTAAAGTATTCTTGTCATCCTTGTCAAATTTCATAGGTTTCGGACGCCTGTAAAAAGGACGAGGCATCATCGGATTTACCCTTTTACCATTTTAAGGGGATTTTTATAATTGACGTTTTATCCTAAGTCTCTTCTTACAATCGCACGAACTTTTTCATTCATACGTTTGTGCACATTCTGCATTCTCTACCGGAGGTACCGGTTCAAAGTTCAAGCCTGAAACCTTACTTTTACGGGGTAGGGTTTAGGTAAGGGTAAGGTCAGGAAACCCTAATTTTTTATCATTCTTCTCATGGTTTTAGCCTCAGACTCTTATGAAATGCTGGGGTCATCATTCCACCGTCACGTCGTGAGCGTAGAAGCACGAACCCGGTCACTGGCACTTCATAAGGTCATGTGATCTGATCCACGGAGAATACGGGGTCAGTGTCGGTTACTGCCTATCTTGCCGGTAAAAATGGTGGGCGAATTGGCATATGGTGGGTCCGCAAAGTCTCGAACATTCCACGAGACACGCTTCTAAGGGAAGAAACTCAGCGTATACAACTTAGGGGCCTCTCTTCTAACCAAACCTCTCCACGTTATGAGAGAAGAGACCTTCGAATATTTGCTTCCTCGCTTCCAGACTCTTCACTTTGCACCTCTGCTTGCGCCAGATTCGAGTGATTCTCGACTCTCTTACACTGAGGTTTGTCTAGTGAGAGATAGTGTTGTCTTGTGTCCAAAGTTCTTGACACAGAAAAACATTTTCCCAGTTTCTTATTTGACAAACCTCCTGTACACAAGAACAAACCAGAATATCATCCCAGCAGGGCAAGATACATGCTCTACAGCCGGTAAAGTCTGACTCATGACCAATGCAGCTCCTCTGGGTCCATGGCACGGAGCGACAGAGATTCTTTTGACGTGGAAGAAACTTTCACTCTGCTAGCTTGCACTTTCAAGTGACTTCTGCAGATCGAAGGCAGACTGTGATGATGGGATGCAGGCAATACTGAGGAACTGCTGTACCTAGATTGTCTTCAGTTCGTCAGATGCAAACGTCCTGGAGACTTTCATGGTTCCCTGTAGGGGGCTGCGGGAGGGCTTCCGAATTTCCACGGTGGCGCATCTCCGACGATCGTAGTTGAGGTCCTAGCGCAGCAACAGCTGCACTTAAAAGTGTAATCAGCTAGGCCTCCGAGCTCACTGCTGGTAACATGCCATTTCCTTCCTTCCGCTTCTGGTTCAAATACCGTAGATAAGTTTGACAAACCGTGGTGAGTTGTTACACACTCCTTAGCGGATTTCGACTTCCATGACCACCGTCCTGCTGTCTTAATCGATCAACACCCGCTATACACGTGGATAGGAATAGTGTCACACAAACTTTACCATAACCCTGATATCCAACTTTGATCCAGATCTTTGGTCTTTATTGTTAGCCCTGTGGTTACACCGTTTCATGGCTGTCTCCAGAGGGAACAGAATGATCAGTACACGATTAGAATCGTTTTTATGATGTTCAAGCAAAAAACGCAGCACAGGTCGCCAAGGCAATGCGGGTAACGAACTTAGCAAATTATGTGTGAATCTCGTGCTTGGCACGAGCCACTCGTAAAGTTATTCCGTTCAGATGTTCCACTACCCTGCTTCGCGGGAAAGATTTCAACTTCAGTTAGTACGTATGCATGCACTTGCAAGCGATGGTAGGTCCAAGAACGGAGTTGTCGTCGCTCTTCCTGTGAGTGGTGGATTTTTACTACATTTGTCCTCGTCATGGACGCTCGTCATGTTATTACACTATCCTCAACTCCAGATTTTCCAGTTCAAATACAGTCTTTCAGTTCTGCATTAGATTCTACATTAGAATCGACCAGCTTGCATATTTCGCTGCTGCATCGCACTCCATACCATGGGAACCTTCTCTGGAAATGTGCTTCGCACTACACATCCCATCTGGCACACTCTTCGGTTACAAACAATTGGCTAACTTCACTCAGCAAGTTAGCGCACATTCGGCCCCTATTTGCTACTTGCTATGTACTTGGCCGGGTTACTTGCGGGTTACCTATGTACTAGAAAGTAGTACTTGATAAAATCTGCCATTCTCGACGTATGAATATATATTTGTCCTCTTCGCGCAACGACTTTTGATCTGTCAAAGAATCGCTAGATCTCCTTCCACCTTATCTCGTCAAGTTGGCATCCGGCCACATCAAGTTGTAAGGAGTCAAGACTGGCCTATGTGTAGACATAAAGCGCACGTTGATAACATGCCAGTTTCTGTTGATAACAGTGATTCTCGGAGTGTGTACACGGGAGTTTGAAGGTCAACAACTTACCGAGTGAGACCACGCTAGAAGTTCAATGTTTAGACCTCAGAAACACTGTTACTGTATTGTCATATCTGCTACTGGTTGTCTAGTACGATCCACTACTCTCTGGGACGAAGAAGATGGAAATGCCGAAACTCGTCGCGCGAAGTGCACAACTGTAGGAATAATATTACTGAGCGGGAGAATGAGGTACTCATCTCCTCAGGCAAACCTACGGGGTGAAGGGACGGAAGGCTCTCGTACTACTCATAGTCGATAGAAATCTTTGTCAAGAGAACTGTCGACCACCCCTACCGTCTTGATTCGGGAACATCCTGAGCGGTCGGTCAAGGTATCCATCATCGGAAATACAGCAATGAATCCAACATGTTGTTGGGTCCTGCATCGCACACAAGCGGTGAGTTGGATACTTTTCGGATTCTGTGCATGATCCTTTCATTCATACTTTTGTTCACTACAGCAATTTGACCATTATCGATCCCCTTCAGTCACTTGTGATACGAGATTTACGTCAAGTTACTTCTTCCGCATATTCAGATTAAGTCTATGATTCCGTACGCGGCGTGCTGATGATGTTGTAACCGGAACAGTTCCCCGCATTGCATCCTCGCATCAAATTGAACGATACTCAGTGAAGAGGTTGGCGACAAGTATGATCTGCTTTTTTCTTTTGGCGACCAGTTTTTTAACATTTACCTATTAACCAATTGCTCTACTGCTAGAAGCAGCATCAGGGCCTCCATGTCGTCGTTTTCTGAGCCTGTACTGGACATGCTGCTATGCTTGCAAGGAATGATACTGCAAGAAGGATTTGGTGGTGAAGAGCTTATACTCTTCACTCTTAACCTCAGCTGACAGGATAGTCTTGGAACTTTGAAGTCACAATCCCCATGAGGAGTTTCAGTGTACCTGAAATAGGACGGGAGGTTGGAAAGCGATTTGCACAATTTGTTATGCTTGCAGTAAACCGTATAGGGCCCTGAGAAGGATCTTGATGCTTGATTCTTGAGTGAGTGAGGAGAAAGGTGAAGAAGATAATCGTGTTCTGAAAAGGATTTTCTGGAAACTTCCATGGAAATACAAATGGCGGCCACATATCTATATACATATATAGCGCGTGCAGAGAAGGCATGCGATGCAGATTCAACATTTAGCACCACGTTTAATGAAATTTCACTTGAAATTAATTAACAATTTCGGGTTTAGGCGAGCCGAAATAGCACTAGGGTATGGGTATAATATGCTTGAAGTTAGTACTTTGTATTGTTCCAAGATCGAGCTCAGAGATTGAGGGAGAAGTCGTATATCTCAAAATTACTTTTCTCATTTGAGAAGGTATTTATGTCTTCCAATGAGTATGGAGCGAGATCCCGATCTCCTTCTCTACGAAGTAAGTTTTTATAATCTTTTATATATATTCCTCAGACGAGCATATAATTTAGAATAAATGAAATCGGATTTTGTGCTTTATTATCTCCAATATTATATTCATTGCAAGATCGAAACAGCAGTAAAGAGTAGAAGCGAGTATATTTCATAATATTTGTACCTTAAAAAGTATTTCAAATTCAATAAATAATATTTTGAATCTTCATATTAATCTATATAACATATGGTAGTGGATCAGTATAAGTAAGTCTTCTCCATATTGATTTCTAGACGAGAGAAAATAATAATACATATAAAAAATACAATAAAAAATGTATTTTATATCCAAAATAGATAGAATAATTTTTTTAGGAGATTTATTCTTAAACATAAGATACAAAATGGAAGTTAGAAAATTAGTAACTCATCAAGGGAAGGATTTGACTTCCAAGACAGTTTTACGTTATAGATGAAAAGCCGGTAATTGAAAGTGATACTTATCAAGACACGAGTAATATTCGAATAATTCAGTGTGAAATTGCTCATCTCTGTTGACTGAAATAGACGAGATAGTTGTCCATTCGTTTATTTGATACAAGGAAAGATTCCACCTCAACGCTACAATTCCCATCAAGAAGCCAAGAAGGTTTCATGAGATGTGTATGTATAGCGTATATACTCAACCTACATGATGGGTTGAAATGCACCATGAGAAATATCTCATGAAGATGAAAGGTTTCTTTACTATAATAACTCAAAGTAGTTTTTAAAATGAGGATATTCTTATTCTTCTTCTTGTTCTATCACAACTTTCATATTTATTATTACTATTTATTACTGTTCATACATTATCAAATATACTAATGGATCTTTCATCCCAACAAGAATATCCCCATTTTAAAAACTACTTTGAGTTATTATAGTAAAGAAACCTTTCATATTCATGAGATATTTCCCATGGTGCATTTCAACCCATCATACCCATCATGTAGGTTGAGTATATACGCTATACATACACATCTCATGAAACCTTCTTGGCTTCTTGATGGGAATTGTAGCGTTGAGGTGGAATCTTTCCTTAAACCCCCTCCCTCTGTTCACAGGAATATGTTGACCACGGACCAGGTTATAGAGTTACAAGGTTATGGAGGGTAACTCGTGCGGGGTGAGGTTCACAGTAAGAGTTACAGAGAGGGACGAGCTAGAAGGGTACTCGGTAGTCTCAGTTGTAGTAGTTATCAGCTTCAGAATAGAAGAAGTGTCCGGACTAGTGGGACCGAATAGCGGTTGTCCACCGAACAGCGAAACGAGATTTTCATTTTTAATATATATATATTTCAACTAGTGTCGCTTCTTGCAATTGGAAACAAAACAACACATCCCATGAAACGTGGGATAATTACTTGGTCATACCCCTCTAAAACTGTTTTTTCTTGGTTATATTCACAACGTTTTTGAAATTTGTTTGGTAACACCGTATTACGGTGTCTCAATCATGAGTTCGATAAGGAGTCCGACGTGAAATCCTTCATATTCATTGGACCACCATGAATGTCAAGTTTGGATCATTAAGAAATTAAAATTTATTTTAAAATATCAAAATTCATAAATGATCATATTCGATCGTTCTGTCATGTCATCTTCGTCAGTTGCTAGTTCCGTCGAGTGCAAAGTGCCGTGCACCGTTAGCACCGTTAGTGTCGATAGTTGCGGTAGTCTTGTTATGGCTGGTAGGAGTTTCTTGGGTTGGGATCATCAAGGAGTATATTTTGAGTTAGAGCTTGTAGTCTCTCACTTTTCTCGTGTTGAGTATTCAAGCTCCTATATATGATAGATATGCTTAGTGAGTAGAACTTGGGTTCTCTGCGAGCACAAAGTGGGTTTGGCTTGACTCGTGAGTGATCTGTTGCTGGTTGGCAGGTGTTTATGCATGTATTTTCAGATTATTCGAGAAAAGTGATTCGTAAAGTTTTGATTGAGAGAAATCAAGTCATAAATTTCTTGCCGTTGATATCTCTGGGTGGTCGTAGATTGATGATATCTTCAATTTGTGGAGTGGAGGTGATTCGTGTTGCGCTTAGGATATTTACGAAGTGATTTGATGGAGGTTTGGTTGCTGATCGGATCAAATTTTAGTCGCTGATGACAGTTTGACGTTTTCTTGAAATCTGACATTTGATTGATGTGCAGAGGCGCTAGTCAGATTTTTCTGTGATTGTCGGTTTTGATCCGTGAAGGATGCAATGCAACCGAAGTTGTTTGAAACAGAGTCTATTTGAGTTCAGAAGAGCTTTTTTATGTTGCCAAATTTTGTGTGAACTAAAATCAAGATTTACTTTAGAATTGATGAAATCCATGGGTTTGTAATGGATCTTGTTGGTCAGTTAAAATCACGAAGTGTGCGCCGGCCTTGTGTGGGTGTGTTCTCCTCGCAGAATTATGATTTTTGTATCTCGAAGGTGTCTTCGAGGAGCAGAGGAGCAGAGGTGCGTGAGAAGCGGAGTGCGAGAATTGCGGAGACGAAGCTGAAGTCGATCCACACGTCAAGTCACGTCGAGCTGAGCTGAGCCAGCAAGCGAGCTTACTGGAGTGTGAGAGATAAGTAAGTTTTCAGTGGTGTGGGAGTGCGTAAAACGTGATCATCCGTCCCGACACTATTACTGAAGCTTGCATTTAACTTCTCCGTTCTTAGTTTTGGACTATACCGTCCACTAGGTCTTGGTGTCTTACAAGGATGCTCGTAGGTACTTATGGACTTGTTCTGTGCCCTAGGAGGTCTTACTAGGCATTCCGAGAAGAGTGATAGCGAGATCTCATAATCTTAGGAAGAAGCTACGCTTGAGGTATCATTCTTCATGTCGTAGGTAGATGCATGGAGTGTGTTAGTAGATGTTGAGGGGTGTGAGCTAGTATAGCTACATAGTTAAAGGTCTTTGGAGTTACTAGAGGATTGGACATCTAGTTAGCAACTCAAAACAAATGTTATGATCGTTGGTGATCATATACTGTGCATATGACTACTCGAAGACGTCGATCCCGGTGGGGCTAGGTTTCTATCTTTGTGAATGTTTGAGGGTGGAGAGTTGTCTTTGGACTTCTTGTGAGTGGAACCACTCCATGCTCTGCTTCTTATTTGTGTGTCGTGTTTGCTTGTGTTGGCGCTTGATTTTCAAAATGATCACTCTAATATGATGTCAATAGTGAGACTGAGTTGCAGATCAATCAGACAACTTATGTTTTTCTCACGGTGAGGTTGGACTTGCGAACCAACCGATCGTGAGAGGTAGCATGTGATGATGGCAAATTCAGGTTGCTCATACTCATCCTAGTAGGGGATAGGTTAGCTCAGTATGAGCTGAATTACGACAACAACGATCACGTGTGGTGAAGAGGTTTTGTTTCAGTGTTCTAGTTGGAGCAGTCCATCTTTCCATAATTTCTCTTGCTAGACCATATAGATTTGTTTGTTATTCCATTGATAACCAATATCTTTTCCTACATGATAGTTGTTTCTGTATGTTTGGATATCCTCTTTATTTGTAACGCTCTGATAAGACTTGTGTATGCACTGCTAACTCACTCTACAAATTATGCTCGCTCTTGTGCATTTACACCATGCTTGATCTTAACAACTACTACTTTTTTTGTCAACATTTGGACGTTCACTTTGAACACAATGTCCTTGAGGAGAGCAGCGAGGGTCAGGAGACCGAGCCTCAAGTTGTCCGTGATTGGACAAGCTTTAACTTAGACATCTCGCTCTTCTCTTAGCTCTATGACTTTTTGTGTGAACAATGTTTGTCCAAGATTTTCATTGTTGAGAGGCGAGAGTCTGCTTCATCTTCATTTCTAAGGTGTATCTACACTAAATCATCTATTGAGGTTAAAAAATGTATTACATAGACACTTGGTTGGGAGGAGAAGTGACCGGCTGGAGCTGAGGTCTGCGTTAAGCTGCTCATCAACAAATGTCTACATACCTTCGTAGACATGATGGGATATTGTTTTAAAGATGAGATAGAGCAACATGATCTTGTAGAACAATAAAATATTATGAATATTATGATAAAAGACGAGAAGGAACCTTTCACTCTGTCAAGAATGGAGTCGAGCTAATGTATACCAATATTTTATCTTGCGTGCTCTAGTTCAGTAGGTACAAAAATCTCCATCTACTGTACATCACACTCTCTCACTTTCTTCGTGCTATGTTGATGTCAGGCAATTCAAAAAACTATATTATAATCACTATGGAATTTCTTGATCAAACTGCTGGATGTCAACCTCGATGATATTGACAACATCTTTTTCTTGAGAGAGAACCACCATTGTCCTCACTATAAACGGAAGTACTTGAAGAAGAACAAGGAGATAATCGACAACAGTGAGAATGAAGAACTGCCGAAGACATGGTCCCTACACGACGTCCATCCAATGAAGCTAGTGACATGCTTCTCGACTATATGTCTCTGACCGAAGTCTTTTTCATATTGATCAAACAGATGCTTTTCTGTGAGATGCTTTGACAATATAATTGCTTGACCTCCTTACATGATCAATGTACATTCTTTTCCAATAGCATCTATATAACTCTGTTTTATATATCGAGCAAGATTGTAGTATTTGCAATACATGCTCCATATAAGGATTTTTTCTAGTATACATAGAAGCTACACCTAGAGATTATTCGTACACATTGTGCGACGACTGAACTAAATCATGATGTGGCTGTACCCGAAATAATAGATTTCATATCCTTCCGAGCATCTTAATACAAAATTGTCCCATACCTGACCTCCTTAGTTGCTAATAATAAAGAGTGAAATTTTCACATGTACTAATTTGACCTAGAAATTTAAAAGTAAAGTCATATTACTCTCTACCAAGTTAGTACTTTGGAAGACGTTGTGACATTATGCACTCCTACAATCACTGAAATTATCAATCTTTTGGAATATATCTTATACTTTTATTCAATAACACCTTCTCTCGATATATGAACAATGGAAAGATTACATAATAAATTGAAAATTTGATTAAATATGCTCAAGTGGTAGCATATCGTATATGTATTTTGCATTCCTCTTGTGGTTTATATATGATTATTTTCACGTCTCCAAGTTGATTAATATTTAATATTTATAAAATATTTTTATCTTTCTTATCCGTAACATTCACTGTTAACACTTATATCTTTTTTGGATACCAACAACCTGGCAAAACCCCGAAATTAATCTTCTATGCATATTTCTTAAGTTTCTCTTTGTTTTCTCACTCATAGCGAATCTTCTTTCAACACTCTCACTTAACATAGACCCGAGAAATATTAGAGCTGATAATATGCAAGTCAATGACATCCGTCACAAACTCGTTGTCTTTGTCATTCTGAAGTCAGATGCTACACCTCTCTTCCTTGGTCTAATAATATAGATTAATATAGACTTCCTAATATTTGTCATTCCAGCCTTCTTATTTGTTGCTAGACTAAACTTACGCGACTTAAGTTCCCATAGTGGAAATATACATCTTATAGTTATATCATTCAATTTAATCCAGTTTTATCAAATAAGCATCCCCAACGGTCTTGTACAGTGAATTTTATTTTATTTTATCAAAAATATATAATTGTTATAAAATAATTTTATAATAAAATATTATGAAAAATTAAATCAATTTATAAGTAATATATGTTAACTCATCTCGGAGTAGTCAACTCAGCAGGATATAACCCATAAGTAAAGTCCGGCCTGATGCGTTGCTAGGAAGATAAGACCTATACCTTAATTCTCAGATTATGCTGTTTTGCGGAGACATTAATATATGTTCTAACTCTTCCAGCTAGAAAGATTAGAACATATATTAAACCCCATGTACACTTTGAAATGTACATGAGGTGAGTAAGTATGCATGCAACATGAACTTATCCTGCGCAGGATAAGGAAGAGGACAAGCCGCTTCTCAAGACTAGAAGTTTAGGGTTTTCATTCTTTGAACACCTCGTTATGTCATTCTACTATCAGTTTTTGCAAATAACTATATTCAGACATGAAAGAATCATTTCCACGTGGGTATGAAATTCTATGTTGTGTGTATAAACCATAGATGTTTAGAGGCTTGTACAAGACTGAGTCTGTGAAAGCAAGATACGATGGTTATATATAACATGAAATGTATTTTATTCTGCATATACTCAGGTTATCACACTGACAAGTCTATTCGTTAAGAGATTCGTATTAAAAGCATGCATAGTCACCCTCTTCCTAGTTTGAAAAAGAGAGAAATATGCATGTTAGTTTAATTTAATACCTAATTTTTCTTGTCAGAAAAGTTAGGTATTAAATTAAACGTCGGAGTAAATTGATGTATTCATGAGTTTAGCTTTCCGGTCTTGTATCTTCTGAAGCGCGAGAGCCGAGTCAACACTTATTTTTGCTCTCCACGAGTTTCCAGATAATTTGAAAAAAATATTTTAATTATTTACATTCACTTAGTATATATTTTGCATTTAACACTTATATCTTTTCTTGAAAAAGAGAACAAAAGTTCTCAGAAGTTCATGCAACATGCATATTCTACGTCTATAGTCTGAAGTAGACACTGTCGTCTGCTGAGCGAGGGAAAAAATCTGTAGAGAACTTAGACAACATGATTATACTACAGTTGTCCTTCAATTGATCGTTTCTACATAAAAACGAAATATGTGATTATTTCTCAACATATTAGAGGATATTTTTTGAATTAAATTATCTCTAGAGTAGTCAAAAACCATCTGATTCATTCTACATTAAAAATATTTTATTTGGAAAATTAATAACACTCTAATACATGAAGTGAACTGATATCAGATGATAATGCTCGCTTATGACTAATAACCATTGATAAGCTATTTGTAATGAAAGAGAAAGGAAAGTGAAACTGATTTTGACTATACGAGCAAAAGTATTCGTGTCAGCTGTATATATATCTCAGTAGTGGTCAATTGAAAGACTCCCGTACTTTTACGATTCAATTGAAATCCGTTTTCTGGACATCTCACTCTTTTGAAGTTTTAAGAAAAGAAGAAAACTTTTTGAAGTTCTGAAGAATCTATTCTTAAATCGAACTGGAGCATTATTCTGAAACTGTGAAACTGGGCGAATCCAACGAATAAATAATTTTGAATATTTCTGGACTAATCATACCCTTGAAGACTTTACGAATGGGTATTCAAGCTTGCTTATTCACCTCTTCCAAGTTCGGAAGAGGGGGAATATTTAATTTATACTTATCCTTTCCGGCAGGAAGGGTTAGGTATAAATTAAATACCTCACGTATTAATGAAATTGTTCACCACAATGCCCCGGACTTGTACCCTCTGAAGCTCGACGACCCAGACTACACTTATGGGTTCTTGCCTACTCTGTCCGTGTTTTCAGGTATGAGCTAACAAATAACGTTTATAAAATATTTTAATTATTTATATTTATTTAGTATAGTTTTTCACTTAACACATATATATTTTTTACGTAACACTAACCGAATAGAGTTCACAAAGTTCCCAAGGTTCATCGACAGATGTATATTTACAACCCGCTTTTCACGCTTGTCTGTTTCTGCTCCCTGGCCGGAATGGCCACTGCTATGCATATTTAACTAGGTGGATGAAATCGGATAGGTATAATAATTTCACATAGCAAAGGAAGTTCCCTATTATCGAAGTTTATTTTCTCTACGGTGATGATTACTTCCTGTCTAGGTCATTTATCTACTCCATTGCTGTTTGGTGTTCGGGAAAAATAAACCGACCATCAATGTGGATCCACGTTTTCCATTATATCTTTCCATTCTGGTGCACTATAGGTGTTCGTACGCCTTGGCAAAGCCATTCAATATAAGGGATCGAATGCGAAATGTAGAGAGAAGGGCGGTTCGTCATGAAATTTATAGATCTGCATGCATGTGACATACGACCACACCCGACATTTTTTTCCATTTTTTTTAGAGAATGTAGTGATGTATGTTTATTTATTTTATTAAACCTCGAGTATTAGTGTAAAAGTATGAAATGGAATATTCTTTTTTTCTTCCCAAGGTATCTTGAGTTCAAGAAAAATAATTTCTTTTGCACCAAAAAATTTCCAAATTGTTATCTTAACATTTCTATATCAATATTCAATAGTTTTTTCCGAGATGAATCATAGCTTTATGTGAACCTTTACAGGTGAGTAGCTGTATGTGAACCCTTACATGGTGAATAGCTTTATGTTGATTTTTTATTTCACATATTCCAAATTGAGAGGAAGATGTACTCACCAAAACTTGGGTTGTGAATAGGTTTGGAGTCAAAACTGATTTAAACATAATAACCTAAACAGGTTTTGAAATTTTTTCATGAGTAAAATGTACCACGTAGTGATACTTTAATTTATATAACAACAAATTAAAATTAAAATCAACATTTTATTTTCTCAACTGTCGAAAAGTTACCAGATGGATGGAGCAAAAAATCCTCTCAAGCACTGATATAATGAGCCGCACACTACACTAAGGGACTCAACTGGTGTATAACCATTGATCCCGACTGGTTTTATGTATTTTATATTTATTCAAATATATTCGAATTTGTCAGTTTTTAAAATTTTGAAAATTCGACATCTTATCCACATAATTTTTTGGTACACGACCTTCTCGTAGTTACTTTTTGTCGAATCTAAAAGTACGATATAAAACTAGAAGAAGTGATAATCGTAATAAATTATAGTACAGCATTTGTGATTTAATTGACACGTTGATTTTATGAAAAGTATTATAAATATTATCAGTTTTGAAATTATTCTAAATACTTTTAATTTAACATATAATCACCAGAATTTGCAACCAGAGCCATACCCGCCATCTGTGCGGGTTTAATTTTTGAGACTTTTGGGTCCTTCTGCAGCCGGAATCAGTTCAAAGTGTAATCGCTCACTCCATCCATGTGCTCTACACTTATGTATGGCCCAGTTGGGTTACAAAATATCGTGAATAAAATAACCATATATAAAAAACAAAAACTTATGGTCCTTTAGCCATTAAAGCATATGACGCAAAAGCATAAGTGTCAAGGAAATTGACCACAGTTATGAAAGAGTGTGGCAGCCATGCATTCAAAGCAACATTGCTTTTTAATTGGCACAGAAAAGAGAATAAAAAACAAGAAGACAATTGAGATCATGCTCCTTAGATATTACACACGTATAAGTAATATGGGTCCATAGGATACCAACCGGTAAGGAACCGGTAAAGAGTACCCCATGTATCCCTTTTGATCGACCATCAGATTCGACAACTGAGGTTACAGTGGTGGTAGAGAGGGAGGTAAAGGGGAGCAATAATTTGAATCGAAGAAATCGGTGCACACGATTTATCACGCTTACTAGTCACTTTCAATTTATAGTTTTCAACCTTAATTAGTTATATTGTCATTTTTTTATTTCAACGACTGAAACATGTAGATGTAAACAGTGTGACAATGACTATAACCAAGAGTTTTACACAAAAGAAATAAAATCCGCTCTCCAAGAAAGTGTGTTTATATCTTGTTTGAGACGGTACCGGATATGATTATACCGAGGTTCGATTATATCCACCAGATATACAGTAACCATAGATGGTTCAAACACTCACTAGAGTTCAAACGTTACTTCAGGCAGTCAAGCTTCGAGCTCTACGTGCTAGGTAGACCAACGCTTTGTTTCCAAAGAGCAGATTTTCTTTGAAGCACCTTATACCATCTAGTGGAGAACAGACCTGGGTTTAGTTGGACACCTTCCAGTCCTTTCTTGGCTTTCCTTTCTCACCGTAGATCTCTTGATATAATAAAACGATCAGCATTGTTTTAATATGTAAAATTAAAAGATAATAGTATACAATATAGCTAAATACATATAATGTACAAATAAGAAGAAAGAAAGATGAGGAGAACCAACATAGGAGGTAGTTCAGAGTAAATAGATAAGTCGAGTTAAATTAAACTAAACAGAGTAGCTTACCGTCGGGACAGTCGTTTGCTGAGGATCTCCACCCAACAATTTTCCCATTTCTCGATAACAACTTTTGGGTGGTTCTGGTTCTCATGTAAACAGGACTCAGTAGATAAGGAACTCACCTGTATTTGAATGTGGTCGCTGGCAATAATTGCGACCACGAATGTAAGTATGAAAGGTGTGGAATCCCATTATTGGGGGATCGAAAATTGCAGATCACTGGAACTTGGAAAGGTGTTGTAAACGTCTCCAAGTTGGAGTGTTGGGCATCTTGTCAGTTTATTTGGGTTTAATACTATGCTGGTAGATAATGAATATAACATATTCCGGAATATTCTTTGGGGAAAAATAGATCCTCCAGTTTTCTCATGAACTGGAAATTAATAAGAGTGGGACTGCCTAACGGTAATAATTAACTGCTGGGGAAGGAGGAAGGAAGAGATAGACTCGCCTGACCTGCCCGACAGTGACGCTTCAGTTTACTGTACACTCGCTGCTTTACTTGCCCATAAGCCAAGGCAAGGGTAGGGAATTGACGACTGTACGCAGTCAGTAAAGAGCGCAGTTGAAGTCGACTGCGTTCTCGCGGGAGTGACTGTAAGTCCTCCAAGAGAGGCGATTATCGAGTCTGCAAGGAGCAGGTCCTCGCTTCTGTCGTGGCTTTGTTCCTTCTGCTTGCGTTTGCGTTGTTTTCGTTCCGCTCCTCCCTTTTTCCATTCAATGTCAGACGAGGACGACGTTGTCGCCGACTGTTTGTGAATCTTCTCTGGTGACGCTGCTCCGCTTTTCTGGTTTGCTCTCCTTGCGGAACTCCGGCTTGTGAGGCAGAGGGCAGCGGGTATTGAGCGAGGGAGAGTCGGAGGGAGGGAGGAACGGATTGGTTTTCCCCGAAGAAAGTAGCGAAGAGAGTTAGAAGAGAAGAGAGTTGTGAAGGAAATGCGGCGAAGTAAGCAAGCAGGCGATCGCAACTGTAAAGGCGAGGGAGAGAGGGGGATTTAAAGACCTATGCGGAGGCATAGATGGATGGGAGTTGAAAGGAAAAATGCCTTTGCTATACTTAGGAACGAAGAATTAAGGGCTTATGGTGACATAGTACTGTTTTCGGAGCAAAAGGGTTGAGGAAGTGTAGTGAAGTCTTACCTTCCCTTGTCCGAAGCTCACGAACACCTGGAATGCAATGTTTCCTCGAGGAGTGAGTTTTTCGGATTATCATTCTCCTCGCTTTGGTCCTTCATGAAGAGGGGTTGGTTACTTGCGTTTTAGCTCGAGCTTTGAGTTTGGCTTCGTCTGCGGTAAGGATAGGCGAGTAGGAAGACTATCTCTATTTTTGTAGGCTGTAATTGCGACGGGCTAAAGTTGTTCTCTTTCACTGTCGCTGCAAATGCCAAAGCTAGTTTCCTCGGGATTAATGCTCATGTGCTGATGATGATTCTGTATTGAACTCGTTCCGTATTAGCGAAATCAAAGAAGAAAGCTTATCTGTTCAAGATTATGATATTGTTGTAATAGGTGTTTTTGGGGCTGCTTTTCTTTCCAGATTCTTATACTGGTTGAAGTTTTTGTGACGCAGCGGGCGTGCATAGGCGGCTTAGCACGCAGCTGAAAGGAGATCAAATTCAGATAGCCCCGTAAAACCCTCATTTGCAAATGGAAGCTGGAGGAAATTCTTTAGTGGCCGGTCCGGAAGCACGGAAACGCAGGGTTGCTTACTTCTATGATTCGGAGGTTGGGAACTACTATTACGGTCAGGGTCATCCCATGAAACCTCACAGAATTCGGATGGCTCACAGTCTTCTGGTTCATTATGGAGTCCACCACAAGATGGAAGTGCTACGTCCGTACCCAGCAAGAGACCGAGATCTTTGCCGCTTTCATGCGGACGATTATGTCGCTTTTCTGCGGGCCGTTACCCCCGAGACACAGCATGAGCAAGCCAGAGCTCTTAAAAGATTCAACGTGGGGGAGGACTGCCCTGTCTTTGACGGATTGTATGCGTTTTGTCAGACATACGCCGGTGGTTCCGTTGGTGGTGCAGTTAAGCTGAACCATGGGCATTCTGATATCGCTATAAACTGGGCCGGCGGGCTTCATCACGCCAAGAAATGCGAGGCTTCGGGTTTTTGTTATGTGAACGACATTGTACTTGCCATTCTGGAGCTGTTGAAGTATCACACCGTAAGTTTGACCTCTTGGTGGGTTTTTTGCTTCACTTCCAAATACCAGTTGAGGCGATAACTTGGCAGAAAGCTGTGAAGTTTGCTTCTTTTTCATAGGATATAGAACCTGTTATGATATGCTATTCTATGCAAGCCCGAGTCATTGGTTGCTGTCTTACCTGGGGATGTGTGTTTTAGATGAATGTTAAGCAATAGCACATTGGTAAGATTAGGGGTTAGGTTTTAGTTGATTGGTATCCTGGTCGACTACATCCCGTCATTCAGCGCTCGTGACTCAAAGTACGGTCGAGCTTTTGCTTGCTAGTAACTAAACACGTTCCTTTGTGCAGAGAGTTTTATACATTGACATTGACATTCACCACGGAGATGGGGTGGAGGAGGCTTTTTACACCACCGATCGCGTGATGACGGTTTCTTTTCACAAGTTTGGAGACTATTTTCCAGGGACGGGGGATTTGAGAGATATAGGTTATGGGAAGGGGAAGTACTACTCACTGAATGTCCCCTTGAATGACGGTATCGATGACGAGAGTTACCAATCGCTGTTCAAGCCTATAATCTCAAAGGTGATGGAGGTGTTTCAACCAGGAGCAGTAGTTTTGCAATGCGGTGCTGACTCTCTTTCTGGAGATCGCCTAGGATGTTTTAACCTGTCTGTTAAAGGACATGCAGAGTGTGTAAGGTTTATGCGCTCCTTCAACATTCCTTTATTGCTAGTAGGCGGTGGTGGATACACTATACGCAACGTGGCCCGGTGTTGGTGCTATGAGGTATGTAAATTAATTCTATCATCTGTCCTTTGATATTACTTCATTATCCTCTTTTTGTACGGAGAAGGGGGAGGAGGAGGAGGAGGAGTAAATTCTCATATGTCTGTAAATTTTGCAACTTTGTCCTAGCTGAGGTTGACAGACCCACCCGTTTCCAGCTGATGTGGTAGAGCATGAATATTATTAGCTCATCTGCAGACGAGATTTTGCCATGGTTAGGGTCCTGAAAATGGTGGAGATAATTGGGCTTCATAAGTCACGTGCTTTCTTTGTGGTCCACGATACAACCGTCATAAGTGAAGTATTGAAAGCGGGCAAGTAGGTCCTTAAACAAGTCCATAGTGGCAAGTGGGTTAGGAGCGTGGGTTGGCCATCTGCGGGTTATAAACGCGGCGTCACTGGAGATAGCCAAGTTTTGCTCTTCTAGTGGGAGAATGGACGGTGGATCTTTCTTGCACGATTATTCTATCCGTCGACTGGTGTGCATGACACTGACGGTTATGCTCGTCACATCATGGACCTGTAGACCGGAGTTGCCGTTGGTGTGGAGTTGGAAGACAAAATGCCGTACAATGATTACTACGAGTATTTCGGACCAGATTATAACCTTCACGTTGCTCCTAGCAATATGGAGAATCAGAATTCCAGATCTTACATTGAATCAATCAGGTGGGTCGATGTGTCATGTAGTAGTGATAACTATGAAGTAAGGATCCACTCGTCTCCAAATTGATAATCTTCTAATGTTCTTCGGAGTAAGGTCTAATATGCTCCTTTATTTTATGCGCATGGTACACAGGGATAGGCTGCTGGAGAATTTATCGAAACTGCAAGCTGTACCCAGTGTACCATTCCATGAGCGACCTCCTGATACCGAAATGGCTGAGGAGGTCTTTCCTCAATCACCCTTCTGTTACACACAATACAAGCTTCGAATGTGCATGAGTATTTCTCCCGTAGGGAGAGTAGTGTGTGCATTTATAGATTATTTAACAGCAACAGATTCGTGGACAGACTACCCATTGAAAGCGTGCACGAAGAAGGGAAGGTTGCAGGAGCATGGTCCTGAGACATTCATTGTCTAAGGTGCTTCTTCTCTAATTTCTGTTGTATTTCATTCAGCTAACAGTCCTTGACTTGGGTCTACGTATGATTAGGAGGAAGAGGAAATGGACGTCAGAGGCAAAAGCCGGGCTTGGGATGGTGATATGTCTGATTCTGATTCAGAAGAGGGAGAGCCGAGGGAGCCCAGGCGACGAAATCATGATGTTGGTAGTGAGCCTGCATTTCCAAGGTATTTATCTGTATCTGCTGTGTGTGTCTTTTGTTGTGGAAGGAGGTCATTTGACTTTATAATGTTTCCAGCTGTGGTTTGAGTTTGAAGTGAAGTTGCCCTTGTGGATGCTGACGCTTCTAACCTTGTGTATGTTCTAAGATATGGACGTCTTTCTCTTGCGGCGTTTCACTTTCTGGGAGCGTAACTAACCAGCGGTTTTCTGTCAACCACGTACAGGAGATCTGGTATCGCCATCCAAGACCAAGGGGCAGCCAGCAAAGTGAAGCAAGAGGAAGAGCTTGCTGAAGCTGCATCAGCAGTAAGACTTTCTACTGAAGACGCAGACATGTCTGTAGAATGCACAGTGGACAACTTCTAGTAGCTAGACCTACAAGGAGGCACGACACTAGACGTTAGACAATTTTAAGCAATATCTTGTAGTGAAAAGATATGCGGGACAGTAGGTGATTGAAGGGGAGTATAATAGAATTTTGCCTCTTGAAAACATTAACAGTGACCGGTGTCTTGTAAAATCAGGTCGAGTAGAGATCGAACAAATCATGACGAGTGACAATAGTGCCTGGTTTCAAATGTGGCAGTTTTCTCCCCTGGATACTTATGTAGGTTCAGATTCTATTGAAGTGTGGGAAAGTTAACACCTTGGATATGCTCAGTCCTGAAGCAGCTGATATATTCAGTCGTGATCTTATGTAACAGGTCACCAGAAGTAAATCAAGAGAGCTTTTATGACACGCAATTTGTTAAAGCAGTTGACATCCTGTATCCAGTGCCCATAACCGTCTCCTTATTGCTTACCTATTTCGTATCCGAACTTCGATAGTTTTGGGTGGTTTTTCATTTTCCCCATCCTTGTTTCATGTCTGACCAATCTTGCTTTCTGCCTCGTCGTATTTTAAACTCCCGCTTAAGTAACCGATAGTCACGAAATGAGGCAGCACCTAGTACTTCACGCCTCGTTATATTTACGTCTAGCCGGCGGAAGATTTGAGTGTGGACATAGGTTTTTGCTGACTTTTAAGACAGATCGACAGCCTTTCTCAAGGTGGTAGATGATGATGTGAATGCTTGTACAGGACGAGGAGAGTGAGGGTGAAGATGATATGGCCAGGGCTTCAGAACCAACAAAAGAGTTGGTCAAAGACGAGGTAAATTTCTAGATCATTGCTTGTCATGGGTTCCAATGGTAGGGTAGTATGTCTTAAGTTCTTGTCGATTATCCATAGCTGTCGACGTTTATAGAGGGAACTGCTCACGTATCACCAGGATAAGTGCGTGATCAAGATCTCTGATGATGACAGCGAGACATCAAGGGTCTCTCTGTCAAGAGACAGAGAGATCCTTGATGCCTCTCTGTGTCTCTTTTCTAGAGGGATCAAGGGTTTGAGAAGGATCACTACTAGTGCGGGGCAAGACCAGCGTTCAGTGTACGCCCAAGCAAACTTTTGTCCTTGTCAGTCTAGAGGACGTCACGGTTCTGCTGTAGCCTGATAGCCACCACTTTGCGTAAGAAATTTGAATGAGGACGGGAGACTGTCTTTGAGTTTTTCTGAGGGTGCAGGCATTACTTCTTGGTTTCCATGTGCAGCCCTCTGAGATGGAGGTTGAGCAGGCTGAGGCAGCTGCCACAACAGCAACAACAGCGGATTTGGAAATGCGAGATGGTACAACCACAGCAGCACCACCATCTACTTCGTTTGATCACTCGCCTCCTGTTCGCGAGGTTGTCTCCGCTTCTTCGGCATCTGCAGCCACTTCTGGATCAGTTGCCACTCCTTCAAGCGGTGCGCCGACCACCAAATCTACTGGAATGGGACCCGTTCGGGCCCAGCCAGATAGTACTAGGCGGCAGATAGACTCCACCTCTGGCGCTTCTATCGTTACCAGCGCTGGAGGTTCATTTGCTGCTGGCTCCAGCCAACGAACCTCTACAGTCCCTGGTGGTGGTAGTTCCGCTTTAGGTAGCTGGCAAGCAGGTGCCGGTGCCCAATCCACACGCTCTTATGGGAATGTAGGAAGTGCGACACATGTACCTTTGTCAGGTAGATCAGGGTCTGGGCCTGCTATACTTGGTTCTGCACCCCCATCATCATCCGGGCCGGGATTATTGCCCCGACCAACAACAGGTCCCATTCTGCCTGGAGTTCGCGCGGTGCCGCCTGGAAATGCAGGAATGGTATTTTCGTCTCGCTCAGGGGCTGGAACCTCAGGGCCAGGTAGGTTCTCTATAACCGCTGGCGCATCATCAGCCAATTCAGCAGACGCTGGCCCTCCGGGTGCAGAAATTCCCCACAGTCATCCCTCAAACTTATTACAAAGCACTGCACCTCGGACACCGTGAGAGTTCACCTTATAGCTAAATTTTGAGCTTGTTTTTTGTTACACTAGCTGTCAGTAGGAGTGGAGGTGAGTAGAGTACCATGGTTGCAACTCTTAACTGGATAACAGTTGGGATCAGGTAAACATATGAGTTGCGCAGTTATTCCCTACATCTGTGGACTGTGTCTTAAAGGTGCAGAAGAATGCTGCCTTGTTCATGCACTCATTTTTTCCTTTTAGACGGATGAGTGATTAGCAGGGACCGATGACAGGTCGAGACCAGTTCTATGCTGACGTGAAGAACCCTCCATGTCAGAGTACATACATGAGTGAAGGTCATTTGTACAAACGGAAGAGGTGATCAGGATCGGTGTTTAGAAATTGGGTAGTGAAGTGACCCATTTGTTACTTGTAACATCTCTGAAATGTAGCAGGTTACGCTTAGTGTAAGATTTTCATTAGCCAGTGACGAGCTTTGAGAGTGTTGTAGGCTTTCCTTGTTGCCTGATAGGGACGCCTGCGTTTCACACTGACTTGGCATCTGGCCTCATACATAATGGGCTTGGAGACTGCTTATTTTTTATGGACAAGACTTGCAGGAATGACAGATTCAGAAGATTTTCGTCAGCATATTTTACCTAGCACCTTCAGGATGTAAGCTCGCGCATTTCTCGTCCATGTGAGCAATCTTGATGAAGTCGGCGTACTATCTAAACTATCTCGAATCTCCACAGCGAAACTGTAGAACGTCTGTCCGTAAAAGGAGAAAATGAATCATGCGAGAAGTTACTGAACCCCATCTAATCTCTGCAAGTGCTAGTTGCTAGTTGACAGCGCCAGCGGTTTCAGAGATGGAAGCTTGAAGCTCCTCATACTGGTGTCGATCATGTGTCTCTTCTCTGTACTTCAGTTGGGAGGGCGTTATAGCTGAGCTGCGAATGTGTGTTATCAGTTGTTAACATTCTCCTTTTGGCGAGATTTTATAGACCGGAACGGCAGTAAAGGTAAGAGTCCTCAACCGGCCACGAGGCGAGATGCGTAGTTCATCATCAAGCAAAACGGGATCACTGTTGTTGCTTTCGAGGAAATGGCATTGTCTCTCTGTCGTCTTGGTATTCCGAAAGCCAAGTAGACTGTGAGCAGTTGAGGGTCTCAAGATATCGTCGACCCTCTTACGCACTGGGACCTGGAACAGTAAGATTTGTACAGTTGCTCTCAGAATGCAACACTTAATGAGGTCCTTGCTGCCCATCACTATATCTGTATCCGAACGGTATCTATTTCTGTGGTCGGAAAGTTCACGTCCATCCTCATCAATCCACAAGCGCAAACCTGTACCTTCACTGGAGTGGAGTCCTTAGCGCACGAAGTTATGACTTTTCTGCTGTTTCTCGTATAGTACTTCTGGGAGTGGCAATTTGGAAGCAGCACAAGAGTCTGATCCGTGCTCAGCAGGTTGAGAAACTGTCACCGATAACTTGGGGTATCTAATGTTAATGTAGTTATTAGAATATTCAGTTAATATTTCATTTTTTCGGTTTTTTTTGTTTTTTCGTTGCCAGTAAATATTATTCTTTCTATCACTTATCTTCTCGAAATCCAGTATAATCATCAGCTCCACTAAATATTCTTTATTGGATCACTTGAGTATTCTTTTCTTGTAATGCATTCTAATCATCAACCAGAGGTTTCTAACATGGTTCAGTTTCCGCCTGGAATCGTCACTTGTCATTTTCCTCAAAGTACGTGTTGCATGCTGTCCAACTTCATACTAACTGAATATTATTGAAGCAATATTGACTTCATAATGTATGTGTTAGAGACTATATATCTGAAGACATCTGACCTGAGTTCCAAGTTAGAAATTGGTGTTCCAACAAGTCCACTTTTATACTCTTTTATGAGTTGAAAGGTACATATGTTTATTCTACATATAAGTTTTATATACACTAAAGAGGGACTTACTTCAAGACATGCTGTTTCTTTGACAGATGTAGTGGAGATCTATGACCATTCTCATAGTAATGTTTTGTAGGTTACAGGCATTGGAATGTTTTTATCTGAAGTTTATTTATTTATTGACTATGGTAGTAAACATTTTACAAGGAAAATTGTCGTGCGCATACACATCGCTACACAACATACATCGTTGTTAGAGGTACACTACACATACACATAATACATGGACGATGTCATACTATACACAAATGTCCACAATGATAAATGATATGTACTCACTCCACCATGCCAAACAGACACTTAACAATCACTAAAGTCGAGCCAAATCCACTCTGTACCCGTTGAGACTTCAGATTGCACTCACAAAGACTATCCACCATAGCTAGGAGCTTGAAGGTTCAACTTGAAGAACTAAAGTTTCCAAGTCTTACCTGCCAAGTGTATCCCTAGTGGGTTCTCTCATCAATTCGTCCTAACGGCACTAACGACTTTATCGAGATTCGTCACTCCGCACTCGGTCAACCTAGCCGAGGTGCCCAATCTGACGTGATAGCTGTCGTGCGCATTCACATCGCTACACAACATACATTGCTGTCAGAGATATATTACACATACACATAACACATGGAAGATGTCATACACAAGTGTACCACAAGTATCCTAATTGACGGTTATCTCTAACTCCAGATAGCTCCATATCTCAATTACGTGATATACACTTTCATGGGTGCAAGAATCAAGAGGTCGGGTGCTACATCGTTCCATCGTTAGTCGCATGTCTGCAATACATACCACGCAAAGATCTAATCGACTATCTCTGCAACAAAGAACAAACCCACCGTCCGGTAAGAACAACATTGAGAGGTGTCAAACATGACATGTGCCAACCTCTAGAACAACCATCACACACCAACATACTGGTTGCTCCACCAGCAGATCCACACAACATACACCTTTAGCCCGCACGTACAACTGTTGAGCTTGGATCAACGGTACCATCGATGTTGGGAAGATGACATGGCGCGTAATTACGCACCTGGTCCTTCCAAACAACACCATCACGGTCCTCTAACATGAGAACTCCAGAAGGTAACACTTCACGCATTCGTAAAAGAATATGTCATGTGGTCACATCCAACGTCGTCGGTGCAGTCTGTTGTAGATAGATATAATCGCCAGGATGAAACCTGTGAATCGATGGTCGATAACCTCCTCCTCGAATAGCCGCATATCGCAACGTGTCTCTATGCTGAGCAATCGCTAGGTTCTCAAAAGCCATAGGCATAACTCTTCGAAATATCTCTACTCGTTGAGAACATGCGTTCACTCACATATCCGCGTCATCAAGGTTCCAACACTTCAGTAGAATCACGAGGAATGACCGAAGGTAGATCTAAATCTCGACCATACAATAGAAAATACGATGAGAAGGAAGCCAAAGACGCTTGTCGGCTAAAACGGTAACCCATAGTCAACCATGGTAATTGCACATCCCAATCTCCCAAGTGGCCCTTCTGCAAGCCATACTTGTGCAATCCTCTCTTCACTGGCTGAACTACCCTCTCCGCCAAACCATCCGGCTCAAGATGATCTCGAGATGTAATCCGATGATCAATCAGCGCTTGATCACACAAGGCCTGAAACTCATCAAGGAACTCTGTACCTTGGTCTGTCAACACTTCAGCTGGTGCTCCAAAACGACTCAGCACTCGATCTAAGAACGCATATGCCGTCTCTTCATTCGTCTTGTCCGATAATGCCACCAACTCAAGCCACTTGGAGAAGTGCTCCACCATTACCAGCACATACTGGTCGTGACGTATGATCAACGGTAAGAGTCCCACAAAATCCAAACTCCAACTGTAACCCAACCCATAATCGGTAAGGGATGTAACTGTGGAGTAAGAGCATTAAACGATGCTAGTACTCGATCACAAATCACACATCGTGCGACAAACTGCTGCACATCGACGTGCATACCACGCCACCAATATTGTCCTTAGAGTAAGCTAGTAAGCTATGCGTACGCTTCACTCCAAAATGTCTCAACTCGTCATGGGCATGTCGTACTAATTGTGCCTTATGAGATGGATGTGGCACTATCCGTACTTTCCCATCATCCCAAACTCGAAGTACATGTCGTCCTTCTCGTCGAAATCTCTTCGCTCGTTGAAAGACACGATCTCGCTCCTTGGTACTTATTGTGCCTAACACCACGTCAGTACGTAGATAATCTATTACAGTCACATCGTCATGGATATCTCGCTGGTCTGATACACCATCTCCACTCTCAAGATCTGGAGACTCATCATCTACTCTTTGAGCAGAGAAAGATACGACTTGGCTTTCCATACTAGAGTTCATGACCAACACACAAAGAAAGACAGATGCATGCCACCTTGGCACTATCTCCTCATCAACCTCGTCATGCCATCGAGCCCCAGTCTGATCTTGCTGATTCGTGCATGGGTTACGACTCAACCCCTCGGCATATAGATTTGCAACTCCAGGTCTATGTACTACTTGGAAGTCATACTCCTGTTAAGATAAGAGCCCATCGTGCAAGCTTCCCTGTAAGCTTGTCGGACTCCATCAACCACTTGAGCGGTTGGTGATCAATGATGAGAGTAAAAGGGTTCTCAAACAGATAACATTGGAAGTGTGCAACAGCCCACACTGCAGCTAAACACTCCCCCTCGTACAAACTGTACCTCGCCTCCGTCGAATTGTTGGAGCGAGTGGCATACGTCACCACAATCTCCTTTTTCTCATCATCATGCTGAGTCAGCACTACTCCAAGTCCTAACATACTCCAATCAATGTGCAGTTGGAAAGGACGCCCCCTAACGGGTCTCCTCAAGATGGGAGCAGATGTCAACTTATCCTTGAGCTCTACAAAAGCTCGCTCCTGCTCATCTCCCCACTGTCACTCCTGATCCACCTTCATCAGCTTGGTCAAAGGCGTCGCAATTGCACTAAATCTTTTCACGTATCGACGATAGAAGTTCACCAAATCAACAAATGCTCGGACTCGACTCACACCTGTGAGGCGTGAGATACGTGCAACAACCTCAACCTTCATCTGTTGAACAACCAACCCACATGGGTAGATGATGTGACCCAAATATTCTACCAACTCCTGGAAGAACTTACACTTTCCAGGGTGTAACTTCAATCCATGAGCTCTCAACCGCTTGAACACATCTCGTAAGTGTCTTTCGTGCTCCTTCACAGTAGCACTATAGACTAAGATGTCGTCAATATAACATCTGACAAAATCTAATCCTGCTAGGATCGCGTCTGAACGTCTCTGCTGGAACTCAGCAGAGACGTTCTTCAACCCAAATGATAAGAACCGCCACTGATGTAAACAATCTTTGTCGTGAGAGTCAATTCCCTAGAATGTTGTCTTGGACTTATCTTCTTCTCTCACTGGCAACTGATGATACTCCGCTCGAAGATCCAAAGTACTGAAGACTTTCACATGTCCCACTGCATCAAAGATCTCCTCAGGTGTCTGCATGGCATACTTATCGGACTTCGTCTGCTGATTGATACGACGGTAGTCTCCACACATCCGTCTCCCCGTTGCCATACATATCTTTCTTTACTGGCATAACTGTGACAGATGCATACTCTCCATGCGACATCTTCATCAACCCAACCTCCAACAAGTCTTGAGTCCTACTCTAGATCAAGACTATCTCCATGTCACTGTACCTATAAGGACGTCGAAAGATTGACGTGTCATTAGCCAAGTCGATCCATATACCTGATCTCTTCAAAGTACCCAAATCCTTCATACTAAAGGCAAAACAATTCCTGTAGCTTTTCAAGAATCTCTGAACTCTTCGTCTCTCCTCTCCTATAAGCTTGGGTCCAATCTCTAGCTCCCAAGTATCCTCTGTTACCATGTTAGAGATAGAAGACGAAGTCGTTGACTGCTATCTTGTAGTCTCTAGAGCAGTTTCATTCTGTTCACCACCAACAACCTCCACCGCTACTGTGCGAAAAACTTCAGCAATTCTAGCTGCAAGCTCCACACTCTCTCCTACGACATCCTATGATTTCCAAGCGTGACGAACTCCATGCGCCTCGTCCTCAGACTTTGCCTCCACCAACCCGGTAGGCAAAGAGCTCAAGAGTGTCCGAGCAGTAACACCCGTCGATCGCATCCGACGCTGCTCAGCCAATCCAAGGCTAACAATCCATGTCAAGCAATTCAAGTCCATTGCTTGATCCAATACTTGACGACGTGAAGTCTTCGACATAGAAGCTACTGCCGTCGTATCCGTAGCAAAACCCATCGCTCGCTCTCTCTAATCGGCGTTGGGTTCCACCAACTACCGTAACTGAGTATCCTACACAAGCCCAGGTCCTCCATCTCGGTAAGCATGTGACGTTGAAAAGCTCACCAAAGTGGGTAATGCTACCATGGGCCGTCCCACTAGGTTCACCACTGCCATGGGTGACCTATCGACGACTCTCACTACTTGAGATCGTCGTCTTGCATCCAAGATGCTATCAACCGTGGAGGTGCGTTGGTCGTCTCACTCCATCGTAGGTGCGCTTAAGCACCTCTCGCGGTAACAAGTTCGTCCACCACAACCGTGGACGATGTGCACGAGATCCTACTCTCGCTGCATCCAACAACACTGCTGGTCCGACCCAAGACCGCACCTAGTGCACACTGGTCATCATCTGTGCACGAGCATCATCCAACAAAGGAACATTCTCCAAGATGTATGCTGGAGAATCCACCTGATGCATCTGGAGATGTTGTAAGATCCGTAACATCTCTCAAAACATCTTAGATCGCAGATCATGTAAACCCTGACCTCTCCTTGCACGCGTGTGACCTTGACATGGCCACCCCGCTATCGTATAACGTGTTTTTCTGTCTAGGAATACACGGGGTATATGGCTGTGCAGAGGTATGTAGATTGACAAGGTTGGATCTAGATCTGGATGTTTCCACTCAAATGTTTCACTATCTACTCTTCTAGCCTGAGTGACCTTGTATCCGCTCGTCTCAAGTTTAAAGCTTGCTACGATCCAAGGTTACGTATAGGTTGCATAAACTTGTGTTACAAACAGATCTTTTGTATTCTAACTAAAAATACTCAGATCTGTATTATCTAACTGAAGTTATTCCTCTATATCACTGGAAGCCTGACTTCTGAATAGCTCTCCAGCGACGCTAACTGCCCATCAACCCAACTATCACAACTTCATAGTACAACCAGAAGACGCTATAAGATCACTCAATCAACTTGATAGAGTATCGATACAACTTGTTGTACACCCTGGTCTACCAAGCATTCCAGCAAGGTAAAGCATGCATACTCCAAAACACTATTCAGATCTCAATATAGCACCAACGGCGGTAGTACCTGGCAGCTCCGAGAACCCAAACAGCGGCTTAAGACTCATGGCGACTCCGTTCTCCTTCATCACCAAGAGCTGAAATCAGCCCCATACCTTCCAATGTCGAATTGCATGCAGGCATGGCAGTTTCAGCAACAAACTCCTCTCCAAATTGATCGAAAATGACCAAAATGATCATAGATGATATCGAAAAACCCGAAATAGCTAATAACAGAAGTATTTTCGAACTTTGAGACCTCAGTCCTTCCAAACCACTCGACCAATGATGATCAAACTTCACAGGAAGCTTGATTGGACCCTTCACTCCTACCCTGAACAATTTTCAGGTCGAAATCTCAAACCAATTCTCAGATATGGATCAAACCGTAATCTGTGCTAACTTCAGAGCTTTACAGACCCAGGTACATTTGATCCAAGATTCTGAACAAACTACTCGACCATTTGAGGTGAAACTTCCCAAGTATCTTACTGATAAGACATTCTTCAATCCTGGAAAGTTTCACTCAGAAATTCGACTCAGATCTTAAGCAATAGCAAACTATCCATGGCTATCACAGTTCGCTGTCCCGCCTTATCCCATCTGCACTTCTCAACTTCAATCGGTCGGTTCAGAATCCAAATCGATCAAGAAACTGATGAAATTGATATCAAAACGACCAGCACGTCGTCAGCTCTCCAACCCAACAGACAGCTCCTCAAAACTCCTCGCGAGTCTCTCGGAACAACCAGAAACGTAGCAGTAGGTACAAATTTCACCCCCCTCCACTCAATCGATCATAACGCGCTCATACTTTCATCAAATCGATCGATTCTTCAGCCCAGATTGTAGCCCCGGTCGAGAGCTCTCCAACCATACACTCCGTTTCGCGAATGGCCCTCTGAAGCCTCCAGAAACCACAGAAACATCGCGAGGATCAGCTAGAACACCATTGGTCCAAAAGTGGACCAATAAGAGCAAAAAGAACTTTACTTTTTGTCTTTTCTCTTCTTAACTTTTCCCTTAGAACGAATTTTTACTCTCCAAGGAGACACAAGACATCAACAACACTCTAAGACTTCACAAAATCCTTCAGATATGTCGATGGATTCTTCGCGGTCCGTAACTACACAGAAGCGCTCAACCAGAATGAACCCAGTGAGCCGCAGACTAATACAACGTCAATATTACAACTTAGAAACGTTCTACAATAAAAGGTATGACAAAAGGAAACGGTGAAGCTATCACTCGATTGTAATATTCTTGCCCGAAGTTTCTCACGATCCAAGCCCCATGATTGATCTTCGGTCTGCAATGGCACCGGACATCGACCCAAAGATTGAAAGGAACGTTCGATGGATAGTTGAGATCCATTGTTCCTCACAACAAAATGTACACCGTCATATCCCAAGTCTCTCCGTATGTTACGATTGGAAGGATCACCGGAAGCTGTAACGCCATCACCCTCCCCATGAACTCATCACCAAAGTACGCAACTAACCACTGTCGAAAGTGATCGCGATGGATGCAATGAAGCTTGATGTGAAACGGATTCGGGAAAGGAAGATCCGGAGCCGGTAACACACCTCCGTCCATAACCACCACTCCTGCAGTTCTTCACTCCTCCATGCAGACCACCGAGAACCCTTACGAATCACCCGCTGAGAGAGAATGCCGTATGAACCTTCGACCCACCATTTTATACACAAATGCGGCGACAAGGACCACTAAAGTGAACGCGCACAGATCTATGACTTAGCACGTTCTTCTACCGTGCGATCACTTAAACAGATAATCACAAACGTGGCACTCATCACACCGTTCGACGAGTTACGCGATACGGTTCACGAAACACGGAAAAGAAACACAACATAGGTTACACAAGAATTTCACACAGGAGCCGAACCACAACACGACACCGCTATCACCAAGTGAATGATGTCAACTTTCACCTCCAACAGCGAAATATCTGACGGTAATGCTTGCTGGTATCCTCTAACAGCGGATATGGGTAACAACTCAAGATATCTTTGCACCAAACGTGTCACATGACGCAATGCGTCTCGCAACCTCATCTCTCTCCATGTACAAGTATCGTTATACTTGTATGCCTGTCTGCAATACCGCAGCCAAACTTGTGCTGATCTCTCCAAACAGCTCCAGCACACACACACCCTCCTCTAGATACTGCCATACAATGGGAGTCGTATCCAACGGTGATAAGGTCACATGGTCAGTAGAAAGAACAACCCTTTGTTCCTCTACTGGTGGTACAAATGTTTCACTCCAAGCTTGCTGCACCAACCGATTAGCATACTGCTGCAACTCTCCACTCAAACTCCAGATTAGAACATCCAAGGCAGATGGTACTAACATGGACATGCTAAGCATGTCCTCCATCTCCTCAAAGACCGGAGTGTCCTCCGCATAGACATTGCCCTTCTAACAACTCACCCGGTCAAGAAATGACCGCACTACACCTGCAACGTATGCCATCGTCCCTGGTGTAGACTCCGTCGTCCCAACTCTAGCACTGAATCGCACTGGTAAGCGGCTCACTCATCCCTCACCGGACTGTCAACCTGGTCTGTAAGATGCTGTCTTCGCTCAATAGTCGATCACGAACTCCATAGGGTATAACACAACACCTCAAACCAATACATCATAAGACTTTGCGGTTGTAACGATGGCCTTGGTCCTCACCATGGAGCCATCAGTGGGATGATCTGGTCAAACTCTCATCGTCAACATCTCGTGTGTCATGTGTAGAGCTGTACCCCCTGATCCCCATAGAGATGTCTACAACTAGAATGGACATCTCTCCACCTCGAACTTCTTCAGACCCAAACCAATACATGCCGCCTTCCTCAACATCAACGGTTGGGCTCTAGAGTCCAAGAAGACCTTTTGTGGTCGATACACCTTCTTTGAAGGTGCCACCAAACAGAAGATATCACTTCTGTTGTCTAACAACACCACACCTGGTGCCAAACCAGCATAGTCAATCGTCAGTCTCGCTATGAATTCATCTAACCTAGCAGCCGTCGCTTGCCAAGTACCATTGGTACTTGGCAATTCATGGATTCATTCTTGATCCTCGACTCCATGGACACATTTATGCGCTGAATCACTTCAGCACTAGAGGTAACTACATCCTCGTTCTCACTAAGCGTGACCGCCAACTGGAACACTAGAGCCAAGTTGACTCCCAATGCTTTCATATCCGTGGCTGAGAATAATGGGGCTCGCAAAACTGCTGTAGTCGCTCTCAATACCGAGTTCGACGTCGCATCTACAGACATTGAGAGTTGCCTCGCATCACCTCCACTCCTGGATGTCGATGTATCCAACTCCACTGCACCATCGATAGACCGTTTAGGAACCATAGACGTGGTCCTCAACGCCTCCGATAACGTGAATGATTGAGGAAGCCTCGTCTTTCTACCAGCCTCCTCGCGTTGTGGATCCAACTCCACTGACGCACCTCGTGGCTCAGAGACACGTACTGCACCTCGAGTCATCGCCGCAGATGTCTCAATCTGCGCCACACCTGTCATGAAATTGAAGTCTCTTTCGTCTCCTCCATAAGACGTGGAAGCTTTTGTTCCACCAGATCTCAGCTTAGTCATAGCCGTACTAGCTATCCTCTGCTCCAACTGCTCAATCCGAGCAGTCATACTTGCTTCCAATGTCGTAGCAGACGATGGATCGATCGGTCCTCTCTCAGGTGCTGGACCTCTACCTCCAGCTCGACCACCACGGTCTCCCTGAGCTCCTCCGCCTCGTCCGCGATCAGCCTTCTCTTGCCGTAGCTCAGGATGGAGATCAAAACAACGATCACTACTGTGACCTGGTCGCCTGTAATACTCACACTGCCTAGGCACCGCTTGAGACGCCCAGACGTCTCATAACTACCTCTCCTCTGTGGACAGTCCTTCTGCTGATGAAGATCATCACACGTTTAGCAAGGACTCGCTTGCTGCTGACTAGAGAAGGACGGCATGGGCTTCTACCCACCAGATCCTCCAACACCTCCCTGAGATCGTGATTGCTTAGCACGATCCTTACCACCACCACCACCACACTGTTGCGTAGTCTGTGATCCTCGAGAAGAGGTGGTCGCTCCCTGTGGTGTCTTCTTGCTGAACCCAGCAACCACCACCCTCTCCTCCATCATATTGAGTTCAATCTGCTCAACCAGACCAAAGACAACCGCCAACGTCAGAACGATATCTCTAAGGAGAGTGGCATCTCTAACTCTCCTACGCAGCTCCTTGTCTAATATCCCATACCAAAACTAGACTGCATGTGCTTCTGTCATCTCTTGGGTAACACTGATCAATCGCCTCATGCGAGTAAACACCTCGCATAAGCTCTCTCCAGTCTTGCGCTAGAACTCTTACAGACTCCTCAACTTGTCGGTCCGCACACCCTGATAGTTCTTCCTCAAACAGTGGAAGAACTAAACCACAAGGTTAAACCCTGGTGGTATCCCGCTCACACTACCACCTGCTCCACTACTTGTGGACGCACCGCTGGTAGTAGGTACTCCGCCACCTGTGGATGTACCTCTGCTACTGACACCTGAACTCATAGGTGCTACGTCTCCTAAAATTGCGCCAGTAGTGATAGACCAATGTTGTCTCCACAACTCGATCTCAACACTGTAATCTCACCTGAACTCATGGTAATCGTCCATCGACGGTCCCTCCAAGTGTTGGAACAAACCCTTCCACGTCATGAAAGGTGTAAACAGCTATGGGTTCCGCATCTAATACAGATCACACCAACTGTCAAACTCCTGGATGAAGTCATACAACTCAATGGTACCAACTGTACCCGAGTAACGTCGAGGTCCCTTCGTGGCCGCATAGATCTCGTCCATGTCTCACAACAACGATCTGACGACACTAGACTCACCACCAGATAACGCGCTGTCTGTGTCTGACTCGTCCTCTGTAACAACCGACGGCAATGGTGTAGGTAGTCGGTACCTCATCCCACTCCGCGTATATCCATTGGTCGAGAAGTCCCCACCAGAACCTCCCGAGAACTCCGTGATGAGAGAATCTTGGTAACACACTCTCCAACCAGTATGTGGAAATCCTTGTCACTGCCGTAACCATCACTTGCCTAACCCTGCTCCTACTGAGCTCACTTATCTACTACTAGGACGGTCAAGGTAAGGGCAACCTGTACTTGCCATCACCATAGGCAGCCTCTCACGATCTGTTGGTCATCACTCCAACCGCACCGTGAGAGACAAAGATAGTCTGACTGGTACGCAACTCCAGCCTCACTATTGATAGCACACTGGAGTGAACTCACTCTAGAAATCAAGCGCCAACACAAGCAAACTCGACGCACAAACGAGAAGCAGAATATGGAGGGGTTCCAACCACAAGAAGTCCAAACGATAACTCTCCACACTCAAACATTCACATAAAGAGAAATCCAGCCTCACCCGGACTGACGACTTCTCTTCGGTGATCACATGCAAAATATATGATCACCAATCGTCGTAAATGATACTTGTGGTCACTAACTAGATGTCTACACCTCTAGTAGCTCCAAAAACATCCACATGATAACTCTACTAGCTCACCCAGGACAACTGTCACCAATTGTCTCCATACGCGTCTCTACAGTATAGACAAACACTGCCACAACTATAGCTTCCCCCTAATACTGTGGGGTCTCCCTACCACTCCTCTAGGAACGTGCGAGAAGGTCTCCTACTACCTTAAACAAGTCCATAAGTACTTGCACGCATCCCTAGAAAACACCAATAGTTATTGGTCTAGTGATAAAGCCAAAGCTAAGACTACAGAGTTAAGAGTCCAAGTCCAAGAATAGTGTTGGGATGGGTGACCAGTTGGTTTTACACTTCCCACACAACTGAAACTTGGATACCTCTCTCACGCACGCCAGCTGACTTGCGGCGGGCTCGGGCTCGGGCTCCGCTCCACCTCCGCACTCTCGCACTCTGCTCTCACACCTCCGCACTCACGCACCTCTGCTCCTCGAAGCCTCTAAACCTCTAAACACCGCCTAACACGCACTCTACACATCGACACTCTCGCTCCGCTCTGCTTGGGTAGGAGAAGAAACTCGAGCCAAACACCACAAAGAAGGACGTGTATGAAGATGACACACCCAAAAAAGCAACTCGGAGGTCAAAATTGCATTCCAAAAGGTCGAAATCTGCCAAATTGACACTCGCATGCGAGTTTACGTCAGATTTTGGACCACCTACGATCTTCTTCGGCTTGTAACTTCTTCGATCCTTCATCAAATCTAACGATTTTTGGTGCGTTGGAATAGTCTTCCCATTGCGCACATACTGCACTCTTCGGCCTCAGAAATTGTCGACTCATGACAACTCCACATCCACCGATGCACTTCTGCCGACCTCAAATTGACGCAAATCGACCACACCAATCTGTCACAGGAAATTCTAGCAGCGCTTCCGCACTACCTCACCACCAAATCGACCAAGAATAGGTTCAAACGACAGCAATCTTCACAGAGATCGATCACCCAACCAAAAAGAACCACTCCGTGCACGCGCGCATCGCAAATCGAAGCTACCAACGATCTGCCCACTCCGGAGATACCACCGGCTGAAATCCGTGACCTGAAAGCTCTCAATCAGACCTCGCAATCTGAGTTCTTCAAGTGACAAATGGTATGTACTCACTCCATCATGCCAACGGACACTAAACAATCACTAAAGTCGAGCCAAATTCACTCTGTGCTCGCAGAGACTCTAGATTGCACTCACAAAGACTATCCACCATAGATAGGAGCTTGAAGGCTCAACTTGAAGAACTAAGGCCTCCAAGCCCTACCTGCGAAGTATATCCCTAGTGGGCTCTCTCACCAACTCGTCCTAACGACACTAACGACCTTACCAGGATTCGTCATTCCGCACTCGGTCAACCTAGCCGAGGTGCCCAAACTGACGTGACAGAGTGGAGGTGTCTACTTCTCTTGTTCGGAGAAATACGCATGCAAGATGAATTTCTGGCAGAAAAGAGAAAAACGACACGTGGTAAAATTAAATAAAATGTAGTTGATTCATAGTTGGTACCCGGTTTCATTCATGAAAGAAAAGTACAGGGAAACTCTTAAATGTACATATGCTTGACTCGATCATTCTAAACAAGATGAGGAAACAGATTTTTTTCTAAATTTATTATATTAAAATTGAATTATGAAATATAGATAATCAAAATCAAACATAGTCTCAGACACATACGGTTTATTTATTAAATATAGATTATCAAAGCAGAACATGGTCGTAGATTTATTTATTAAATATAGATTTAACAAAGCAAAACATGACCGCAGACTGGTCAACTAATCTTAAAGTTCTAACATGCTTTATGAATGCTGACTGGGCACGTGATGTCATAGACCGGAAATCAAGATCCGGTTATGCATTTCTGCTTGCAGGTGCAGCTATTACTTGGCAAAGTAAGAAACAGAAGGTTTCTTCTTTGTCATCAACAGAAGCCGAATATCATGGACTGTGTAATGCAGGTTAGGAAGTCGTGTGGATAAGATGGATGCTGGAAGATATGAGAGAGGTTCAAATTTTTACTGATAACATGAGTAGCATTGCTCTTGTCAGAAATCCAGTCCATCATGCAAGGACAAAGTACATTGAGGTGCAGGTCCATTTTATTGACGACAAAATACAAAGTGGAGAAGTATGTGCCACTTGGGCACATACTGATGATCAACTGGCAGATATATTCACTAAACTTTTGTCTAAATCTCAGTTTGACAAACTGAGAAATGGCCTTGGTATATGTGAACTGCCCGTGATCTTACGAGGGGTGTTGAAGAATAATATATAAGTGTGACTGTTCAGTTCTTTGTGTGTAGTCAGTACATGTCCTTATGACCGTTCATTTCTTATCTCCCTCTTGTGTACCTGCGTTGTGACTCTCACTTGTTCTCATGTTCATTCACTAAAGCATCGATCTCGATCTCTGGAGATGATGACACTTATTGTCCGATCTCATTTTCGCAGCTTCAGCTGTGGTGTGAGCTCTTGCAAGAACCTAACTCTTGCTTTATCAACAATCTTGACTCAAAGTTCTACTACATGTTCTCTTTATTTCTTTTTCGATAGATTATCTATCCATTTTTTCTGATAGAAAGATTTTATTTATGAGAAATCAGTACATGCAGATATGAATGTAATAGTACTCTATGATATTCTAGTGCTAGTTGTTCATGAATTGTACACGACTCAACAATCGAGGGTAAACTGAAATTCTCCATTGACTCAAATGTATCTCTCTTTTGGTGCATGATGCTTTGCATTCAAACTCAACACAAGTTTTCTCATAAAAGAGATACTTACTGTTACCCACAGACAACATTGTCTGCCGCCACCTCTACCAAAGATACATTCCTGCGCACTTTTAGCATAGAGAGTATCAATAGAGAAATTAACATCATACTTTTCATCATAGAGATAACGAGTCATGATGAAATCACTATATGAACAAGTATCTTTGTCAAACCACTCATCACTCTTTTCCGCCATAGCTCATTATCACACACACCCCCTAATAAGGAACATAATTCGCAATATAGACCATCTGTCATCATGAACTATATCAAAAATTTTAAAACCCAACATGGACGACCATTGGCGTCTAGTGTTGACATTCTCCGTTGTAGTCACAGCGAACAAAAAGAATATTTCACTCAATCGTTTCGAGATCCATCAGACCCCAAGCGCGCAGAAGTTTAGTAGTTGAAAGTTTATACTCTTCCTTGGTTCGCTAATAAGGAGATCAGGCGCACTGGTATGTATATTTTTCTTTTAAGGCTGGACAGCAAAAGTATACGCACAATAGTGTTTTCTAGAGGGTACTCTAAAGTACTCTCTCCAAGTAGTTTGGGAGCAACAATTCAAATATGTTTACACGGATAGTGTACTTTGATTACATGGACATTCAGAACATTCAAAAGAAGTCTATGCTTCACATTGTCTCCCAATGTTCGAAACATGATGATATTAATCTTTCTTCTCCCAATGTAAGAATGTTTCAGAGACTTGATCGCTTATTTCATCGTATGTACTACAAACTGCAAGAGTCCAAAAGCTGATAACTGTGTGAGGGCCAAAAGTGATGACTGTATGCTTACGAAACACTTTAGATTAAACTCACATGTGCGTCTACGTTACATTTCTAAGGTACTTGGAGGAAAAAGTTATCACACAGTACAAAAATGAGCTCCGGTTCCAAAATCAGAAAAGACCTCATATGTGCGCCGGGGCCTTACACAGTCCGTTACGTTCCTCCGAACCGGTTGGAGATTTCGAACATGAGTGGCTGAGTAAAGTAGTGATGTTGGGCACTGAGGAAGTAAAAGTCTCGTGCTATTCCCTTGAGCTATGCAACAAGGCTAAACGCTGAAGCAGAAGAGACTTCAATGTGAATCAAGGGACGAAGTCTGTCGAGTGCGGGGCTCGAATCTCGAGTCTCGAGGGCCTTAGCAAAATGAGGACCAACCAGCGGACCGATTCGGAAAAGGAATCCATATTGATTTGATTGAGACAGCAGGACGACAGAAGGAACTTTTTATTCACTGCTCATTTCATTTGGCTTGCCACTTGTAACTGGAACTTTTTGTCTAGAAGTTCGTAGATTCTTTCAGTGTATCTCTTTTAGTGAGATATAGACTTCTCTTTTTCGTTTCTCCAGCGATGGGTCCGGCGTCGGATGGCACTTGGAATTTGGGAGGGAGGGAGCGAGGGAGAACGAACACAACATCAACAACTGCATTGAGATGTGTTCTTGTTGTTTGTGGGTGGGCAGCATGGGTAGTGTTGCGGGGGTTTGCTCTGCTCTTCTCTGTCCTGTTGGTCCCTGCTGGTTATGCTACCTCCGCCTGCATAACGAGGAGGGACGTCGAAAGGAAGCACGCACATGACGAATGCCGGTTCGAGAGCGGCGAGGAGAAGAGTAGTATCGCGCTGGTCCGCGTGGGATAATCAAAGATGAGAGATGAATGATTGTCTACGACGAGGAGGAGCTTCCAGCAAACAGAGAGAAGAGAGTAGGAGGATGTCTTAGCTCTCAAAGGAGGTGTGTGTCGTCGTTATTGTTCTGGGTTGAGGAGCGGAAGAAGCAGCGAGGGACACGGGTGCACAACATGGAGACGGTGCGAGAGGGGACCGGAGCACAACAGCCCTGAGCTGGTTTTCGTTGGCTTTTGCACCTGTTATTATGGGCAGACCCTGGTGATCAGGAGTTTTTACTCGGGTTTCTGGTTCAGCATTTTCGCTTTTGGCGGTGTTGTGCACTCTGGCTTTTAGCGCAGGCACTGGCAAAGGGCGGAATTCCCCTTGAAGTCACATCAGCGGTCCAAACTCTCTCGTTCGGTCGTTTTCTCCGTTTCGAGGTTTGCTTGGCACTGCTCTTGTTTGCCATGTTGTTTCACTTATTTCCAAATGAAAAATGGGAGTAGAAGAAAAATGGACGGGGGCGATTCCAGTCCTGATCCTGAGAGGAGAGGTGAGGGTTTAAATAGCAAATGACAAACACAACAAAACGGAGAGTTTAGAGCGAGGTTTGGAGTTTAGTTTTGTAAACGGGAGCGGGTTTTGGATCAATGTTCTCCGTGGAATAGGAGCGAAAGAGAATAGTGGAGGTTGCTTGGAGTAGTTTTTAAAAAAGTCCCATGGGCGGCCCGTTGCAGCGGTCTGCCAGCGCGGGGTTGCACATCTCTAGCCATGGCGGCGAAACCTGCGATGCAGTTATGGCGCGCTGCTTACAATCAGCAGGCCTGCAGCATCTGGCTGCTACAATGGCCGCTGCTGCAGTTGACCACAGGCTCCTCCCGTCTTTGCTGATGCAGGTGCGTCCTCCCATTTTCGTACCAGTTTTGCAATAGGGGGTATCTGTCTCTCTCACACTCGCAATTGCCCCTCAATCCGATCAGGGCCTGTCCAGCTAATTAACTCCGAATGTGCGTTCAGTACTCTTAACTTTTCTGCGCGTGCACTGGTTTGTCGTGCCAGTTTAGAGTATGTCATGGGATTAGGCACATTGACTCGTACCTGAACTTAATCTTTCGGGGAATCTGCGACAAGTCGTCGTGGAGCCCCCGCCTTCTAATTTTAAGCTTTGTCATTGGGGGTCGTTAGAGTTTTTAGATAGTTTCTAGTTTGAGACGTAACTGATCAGAGTCGTTGCTCTAGCGTATCGGAAGCATGTGAACCAACCGACGATACGAACGGTAGTGAGAGAATGGATTAGGATTTAAGTCAACAGCTGCGGCTTTAGAGTATCCGGTGAAAGCTTAGTTAAGTCAATTCTTCACCGGTATTTTTGCCTAGTTCATAACAATCTTAAATGATTTAGCTAGTTAGAATCCTACCCGTCGGTTAACTTGGTGGGAAATCACACCATTGCAGTGCACGGATGCGAATGTGGGTGGGGAGTGTACTCCGCGTGTTCGATTCCTATTGTTTCTGCTCTGAGCCTGTAGATTGCAGAAGCGATCTGCTGAAGCTAACACATTGTAGGCATTGACTGCCATGTTGGCGTTAGGCGGTCGATTTTGTTCTACGACGAAATCTAAACTATTCTCTTCGCCATTTACAGTGAAGGGAAGGAAGGACGATTAAGGCAAGACTGTTCGCTACGAGAAGTGTAGAGCATAGACTGTGTCCTACCAGCTGTGTCAGCCCAATATGACTTGCTGTTATCGTTGATGCGCTTGTTTAGAGTTTTTGTATATACCTGAGGAGTCGTTCTTCCACGTACGTTCTCATGGGGTCGAGGAGGAACCAAATTGATAGGACGTAGTGCTTGTCGTTCTGCTCTCTATCCTCAGCCGAATAGCTCGTCTTCTCAGTCGATCCTCCCACCCAGGAAACCATGATCGCCTGTCGTTGGCTGGTCAGAACGAAATTCATTTAGTCTACATTTCTTTTCCGAGGAGTAAATCAGAAAGGAAGACGGGGCCTCAGAAGAGGCGTTCTTCCTAGCACTTGCATCCCGCAGCTCAAGATACATGAAATTTTCTTTCATTTGCATTTTGACTTCGTGCTGTCGCTAGGGAGTTGTGGCTATGATCTAAATTTAGTGACGAGGTATGAACACATGTGGTCAGTGATTACTCCATCATAGTGATGCCCTTCTGTGAACTGACCATAGCATATGCATTGGTTGCAGCTATTGCTGGTAATGTTTTCACATGATATAAGCGAGTCACCATTAAAAATGTTCCTACCAGAAACGAGCGGAAGCTGGGTGAAGAGGATAACTGTGCTGTCATGGACAGCAAGGTGCCCGGGGTAAAATTGTGAAGGCACAAGGGAGAAATTAATCTTTAAAAGGACTAAAGAAGGAGAAAAGATATGGATACGGATGTGGACTACAGCAAGAAGCCCATGCTGACGAATCCTGTCGAGTGGGAGGAGGGTTACAGACCTCTGCCTTTGCTGTTCTTTGGTCTTCTCTTGGTTTGGGTCGTACTCGTTGGAGTGTGGACAATCAACACGTGGAGCAAGAGAAGGTGGCAGGTGTGTGATTGAAGGACTTGCCTTGCTAACTGTTTTTGATTCCTAAAGCACTTATGATAAAGAATTTCTCGCTAGAGAAGTGACCTAGACGAAAGGACGAAGTTAGAATGGTTAGTTGTGGTGAGGTTCTACATCTGCAATCTGCCCTTACAGGACGTGAAAAAAGTTCTAAGTGGACAGTTATCACCTGAAAGAATTGCTTTATGAACGTGAACGGGAGCAGCTAGATGTCAACACGTCCCTGGTCGAACTCTGGAATAATAGCGTTATTGGTTTGTCACAGACGAACAACTTGCAGTGGGTGCTAACAACCGTGCCAGTCCTTAAGGCTCTTGTTCTCGGACTCTCTTTCGTGTTCTGGTATGAGTACTCTGTACGTTTCTCCTGTGCAAAATAGTATCATAGTTGAAGCAGTGTAAGGTAGCTGGAACATGGGATTCGCATTGTGGAAATTGTGTTAAGGCAGCAGTGTTTGCATTAGACTACCTTGTGGAGCACTCTTAGGCATTGTTTTATTCCTCACTCATGGACATGTACTTTTGCCTAGTTACCAAGCTAAAGTTCATATTGTGAAAATTAGTTCTGTTCTTCTGCAGGTACTCATGTCTAAATCTTAGCTCCTGTTCGTTCTGGGTGGCATTTGGGGTGTTCGTTTCGCGGATTTTCTTCGAGACATCATGTTTCATAGCCTTTCTCCTCATATCATATGGATACTGTATCGTGCACGAGCAACTCTCCATCTCCGAGCGTCGATCAATAGCAGGGCTTGCATCACTTTTCTATTTAACACTCACAGGCTACAAGGCTGCTGTACCTCAATTTGCGGTACGCCTATCCTCCCCCGGATCCTTGAGCTGGGGCAATGAAAGCTCTGTTCTTAGGTTTATGGTTTAGAAGTATCGTATTTGTACGCTTGTATCTTTCTTGTTGGTGGTGGATTGTTATTCCCTAGAATACACTTACCTCAGAAGGTGTTGATAGTTGAGTGCGTTTTACAAAAATGGAGTTGAGCGTGTGACATGCATTGTCCTTTCTTGGAACAGGTACTGGTGGTGTTAATATACCTTGTAATGCTCTATGTAATATTCCTCCATGTTTCAAGAAACTTGACGACTTTAAGAGAGCAGCTGCAGCACATACAGGACGAAGGCGGTCATATGATGCACACAGCGATCTACACGAAGTACACCATGTTCAAGTAAATTGCGCGACTTGAGTTATCCTATGTATGTTGAGGGTTTTGTCAACTTCTGTATTTTCATACACGCCATCGAAGTAAATCTGGCATGTCACTCAGAGCTATCACTGACCGTCGTATGGAGATTCCACATGTCGGTAGCTGAAGGAAGCGTGGGAAGGGATTGTGGGAAGTGGTTTCGTAGGAGTTTCAGTGTGGTGTATATCTGTATTCTTTAGTGCTTGCGGGCTTCTGAAGCGTTGTGTTTATGCTACTGATTGGATCGTTTGGATCTAGTGCTCGTATATAATATTTCATTCCGTGAGATCTATCCAGGTTCAATCTCTGAATAGAGATTAACACGTGTCGACTAATTGTCCGAGAGGGGTTGGGACAAAGGAACTTGTAGTAAAGATACTCTGGCTCTTGAAAGTTATTAGTTTGACCCAAATCTCTAGATTTATATCTCTTAGAAGGGTTAGCTTCTCGGACAAGCAGACTCTAGTTGAAAGTACTCAATGAGTCACAGGCTAAACGGAGTAATCTGAGTTTTCAGTTACTCGCTTTCTCAAAATGTCAACGGGTGAGGTTGTAACGGATTTAGTGCGAGAGTTGATCATATACCTGGCTCTCATTTTTCTGCAGAAAGTTTCAAGGTGCTATGGTGATGATGGTGATCGTCGAAGTCTTGGTACGTCTCTTTCCTGTATATCCTGGGTTTGGATTGAATGCATGCCTCCTGCCGGTAGAGAGGACACCCATGTATCGTTATGAAAAAATTACTATCTTTTTACCAGGGATACTAACTTCGAGACAAAGTAAAACTTTTGAACATTGCAGCTACAGTAGATGATCGCTGACCCTTATAAAAATACTTAGCACAGACTTGATGAGGTAGGAATAAATGATATAATGAACATCGATGGTATTTAGGGTTGTTGCACGGCCTTCATTCCCTATCCAGAAGTCAGCCGGCATAAAAGAAGCCCTCGCCGCTGTTGCGATGAAAACCTTGTTCAAAATGAAGGTGTTTGCAGAGCATGTATGTCCTTGTTACAAGTGTCTAAGTTGGGGAAATTTCTGTTTCTGAATCGCAGATGCAGGCTAGAGCAGATGGAGTAGCAAACGAGTACTGGATGCGCCTACTTGTGCGGGAATGGACGGAAATCGGAGTTCTTTGCTACATCGGGTATTTGACCTTCTGCATCCAGATTGAGTTGATAAGCATTCAAAAGTTTTTCTTAACACGACTCTACCGCTGGTCACTCTGGCAAGTTGTTCAAGTAGAGGCGGTGGATCGTAGCTGAGGAACGACGATGTCCATTTGATCAAAACCTGTCTTTAAACTCGTACTATGCAACTTCAGCACTAATTACCTTAAGCTTTGGATGAGCAGGTGGACTTTCAGGTCCATGGAGCTTACTCCATTCTTCACCGTCACTCCTACGTTGCATGTATCAGGCCAGCGCATGCTACCTCCTATCTACAGTGTTGTAAGTCGTCAAGCTCCTGATGACGTAGCCAAGTACGAGGATTTGAAGTCGGTCATGTTTTTATCCATGACTGAACCACTGAAGTAGCCTGATGTTTACCAAGAACTATCATTTGTATAATCATGAAAGAGAGGGGAATCTTACTGTCCGGTGGTTCGCTGCAGGAGATGAACGAGAAGCAATTTAACAGATTGGACTTCAAAGCGTGGCACATTGGCGTGGTAAGCAACCATTTCGTTTATTACTCCTCACAATTTTTTTATGTCTCACTACCCTGTAATGCACGCATCATAATCAGCAATGAAAACCTCTGCCCTACATAAGAACTTGGCAGTTACCAGTATATTGTTGAATACCCGCTTTATGATCTACACCATCTTTTTGCTTCTCCATTTCACGTAAATTTCTAGGTTATAGGATTGTGCGCCTTAGTATGTTTTCATCTCCTTTTGTTTGTAAGTGCCATCACCTTCACACTCTCGCAATTTTCGTCTCAGTAATTAACCTCACTCCGTGATCCCTACGGTTCCAAACTGACAGCTAACATGGCAATCATAATGTCAGAGCGGGATTAAACAGGACCCACAGCGGGAGGTGAATTGTATTGGTGAATATAGGCAGCTTACCTCCACACTCTGCTCTTCTGTCCCCCAATGTTCCTTCTGTACGTTCTTGTTTGCCTCTGGTGCAATTGCTGAAGTTCTTAATTCGTTCCAAGTAATCACTCAACTCGCCCCTTCATGCAGGGACTCTCACCATCTGACAGTTCTTAGACACTCGTAAGTAAAGCTAGGTAGGCTGCCTACATGTTTAGTATTTATATTTACATGTCATGGGCTCAGTCCTTCGCCAAGTTCACGGGCCTACTACCCCACAAAGAGATGTTCGGAACTCTCGGCGTGTATACAGAAATTAGGTGATTTAGTGCGTATACTGATTATCTAGTGCGGTTTCAGTGAATCGTGAGCTGAAGGTTAATTGACTTGGCTTCTCGAATTTGGACCAATGGAACTTTAGTGTACATTCATCCTTGGTGTTTCTCTTCACGGGCTATCTGAAGTGTATGTTGGTAGTTCTTGCATTCCACTGCCATCCATTCAAACAGTAGTAGTTTGTTAAACAGTACTTTTTGAGTGTTTGCAGCCTACATCGTTGCCGAGGTGTGGAGGCGTCCACAGGCCAATGCTTGTGATTGTTCAGAATCCTGGAATGTCCTTCTCCGAGGACCCACAGTCGACATCTTCAAAGTTCAATATTATATCGCAGAAGAACGTTGTAGCGGAACATCTTCACCGCGCTGGGTCAGTTACTTCTCCTGTATCATCAAACCATGCACCGCTTACTGCTTCCATCGGGTTTGGACATAGCACTCCAGGCTCCCAAAACTCGTCGTACATCTGTAGAGATCACTGTAGAGCTCACTCTCTGAACTCACTAGTGCTTAGTGTTAGAGGTTCGCATGAGCCTACGTATTTGAAAACCAGTATATCTAGAGCTACAACTGATATGAAGCCAGAAGACGATGACAGTGTTAAAAGTCCTGAGAAAGACGTAGTTGTAGATGTGATTTGAGATCGAGGGAAAAGCACAAACTAAAGGAGAGAATGTCGAGCTGCAGTCTCTATTGTTCCATTAGCATAGTAGGACCAGTACAGCGTACACTCGGACAGAAACGTAATGTGTGCGGCCTTAGTACTCGCGTGGTACTGAAACCAGTATTCCTTACTTAGTATACTCAGCGCATCGAATTCTTAAATTTTCACTTGGATATATTGTCCGTGTGAGCGGACCCATCCAGTCCTGATTCCCTGTAAAGATAACTCTCGATTTACTTTTGCTTCCATCTCCTCTACAAGAGAGGCAGATAATACATGTATAGATATTACGGTTGTCATAAAATAAAATTTTGAGTATTTGCTGTATCTTACTTTGTGTGAGCCAGGCACCCTCCATCACTAATCTTCATGATTGATTGGTTGATTTATTTCGTCCCATCTCGGGCCAAAAGTATGAGACTTTGATGTCTTCTCTTCTCGCTGGGTTCTCACGACTTCTGTTTCAGCGCAAGCAAGAGTTATGCATCTGAGATTACCCCGACACGAAATTAGTAACATAGGATGATGTCTTCTCTAGAAGATAGAAGGAAAAGAATTGATATATAGAATATAGAGTATGTACTTTAAATTAGGTTATGTGTATTGCTGTATAATCAGGACAAAAATGTGGTAGTCAAAAAGAGGATAGTCTCGATAGTCATATCATATTTTTATATTTTTTCATCTCATATTTTTATAAGAGTACGCAAACAAGATAGTTCAATGATAGATACAACGTCCAACCATAAACCAAGACAAGTAGTGTTTGAATTTTGTGATATGTGTACTATAAAAGAGAGTGCTTATGTAGAATAATTTGAGTGTGTCGATAGATCCATATCCAGCAATCAATTAACGAGGAAAAGTTATTTTTGAATTTTGTGATATGTGTAATTACAACGAAAGTTTCTATTTGACATATCTCGAGTTAGTAAAAAGTATTTTGATGATTTTTTCATTTTTCATATGCTACACTTTTATTTTATAAAAACATTTATCATTATATATAAAATCAAATACAATGTCTGTTTGTTACATTTAAGATATGTGTACACATGCATATTTATTTTATATTTCAACATTTGTGTTATGATATGATATATTGTAACCATAGTTAGTTAATTAAGAATAAGACTAATGCACTTTAGTTATGAGAGAAAAAAATTATCTTTAGTTATTTTTCATAATTATTGATGAGAGCCAACCTTGTAGAATATTGGTGGGATCAATTAAAATATGTAAATTTTAAAAATAAATAAATGAATGTGTGACATAAAAGTGCCAAAATCATCAATCCATGTGTTAATGAGTGAGTGGTACAAAAGATGTGCAACATTATTTTATCTTTTCTCTCTAGTATATAAAAGAAAATTTATCTTTGTTGAGCATTCTATCTTCAATCTTCTTGCGAGTCTAATCTACTCTTCTTCTCCTTTGAATATTCATTATCCAAGAAATAAAGATAACCATCAGAAAATAATAATAGTCCAACATCAGAACAACATATCTTGCTGTCGATCACTCTTGTAATATTTTCAATTGCAATAACCTTGTATTATTTCTTGCGAAGTTGGTGAGCACTTGATGAAAATTTATTGAAATTTTACTTCGACTTCGAATCGCATGGGAGCGAAGGGTGCATGGGGTTACGGACAATGTGATCCCGGTCTGAATGAAAGAAAGAGAAATTTCTACGGACCTTCTCTTGTACTCCTGCCCACAATCCTCTTTCTGGCCTTCTCGTTCACCAAGACGTCAGCGAAGATCAAAACTTTGTTTCCTGAAAGCAACTACTTCGATCTCGTTTTGCTTGCAGGTACTGTATGAACAACGCATCTCGTGTCCCGGCTGGTTGAGGACTCTCTCTACCTGTTTGCCGTTCCGGTCTAGAGAACCTGCCCAAAATAAATGTTAATGACTGATGAACTATATAAAACAATGTTGGCTAGCTCAGTTGTAGCACCTCACATCCTCTAGAAACGTACTCATAAGAGGCACATGATCGACACCAGGAGTAGAGCTTCAAGCTTCCATCTGTGAAATAGCTGGCACTATCAACCAGCAACTAGCCTTCGTGTAGAGATGACATGGTGTACAGTTAAACTACTCGCACGATTTATACTCTGTTCAGTGACGACCGAAGTTCTGCTTATCTCAGAGTGTCCAGAGTACGTTCACAGGAGCCAGCACTTTCAGAAATACAGGAAAGATGACGGTTGTTGAAAGTCACCAGGGAAAGAATCTCGAAGCGCCTTGCTGAGCTTACTTCCAGAGTTTTTGGACGGGCTCGCATCATGCACTTTGTGAAAGCTAGCAAGCTCTTGTTCATCTCTGCTCCTACGATCCTGTGGTACCAAACAGTCGGAAGAATCAGTGGAAGCAAAAGTCCACAAGCCAGATCGTCGACCTTCTTGGTACCCTACAGGAATCTAGGCCTCGTCAAAACTTGAGAATGCTTAAAAGGAGCACCAGGGACGTAGTTCTTGTCGCTTATCGAAGAATATCTCGTCTTTTATCATAATCCGTTGTCTGCGCCACGCTTCCCGCTAAATCAGTAAGAAATCCATCAAAGGGACCAGCCGCTGCTGTAGCGTCACTACCATCTCGACTTTTCTTGGTAACTGGTTGAAGTATGGCATGACATCTCGATGATTCTTCGTTTGCTCCCGTTGAACCAGTGTCCCTTGAAGTTGCGTTCTATGTACGCTTCCACGGATTGTACATTTGATACACGGTACCTTTTTGGACCGACAATGCATTCTTGTCTACCATCTTCTCTCATGCAAAGTTTTCTGCACACTGAAACCTTCAATTCTAGTGACAAGTTTACAAGAGGCCACGAATGAGGTCATGACCAAACAGCTGATGAGAGCACAAGTCCGCTCACTTTCTCAACAATGCATTTCCGCATGTACATTTACTCCAGATGTCCAGGCTTTTCAAGGCCTACCAACTTCAACTCGGAGACCCAAATTGCATGTTTGAATTTAGCATCCAGTGTGAACTGGATATGAGAAGTACCCATTCCTTATTTGTTGCAATGATTAGATAGGTTCAGCCCATCTCGCTTCTTGTGAAGCAGTTATGTGGCCCCACAAAAGCTCATTTCAACAGTTACTAGGAGAATTGTCAAAGTCAACAATAAAGAAAGAAATCTGAAAGCGAGCACTTCCCTCCACAGCGAGCTATGTGTACGACTCAAACGAGACAGAAAGGTATAAAGTGAATCCCTTTGATGTTTTAAGGGATCCACATATGTTTCCGGAGTTTATTACCAAAGTTTGGTATCGTGAAGCAGAATCGAGAATTGAAAGATCTTCTGAGTTACAAGATGGTTGAACTCTGGCATGGAAATGAACAAGCTTGTGTAAAAATATGGTATGAAACGATATTGCCATATTTTACTTGTGACAATCACGCGAGAGACTGCACAACTAGGAGAGACCAAAGGAGAAGAGACGAGAACATCATCACGCACAGAGAGACAGCACCTCTTTTCAGTTCCTGAGAGGGCCTGCCCACCCCGCCCTGCAGCCGCCCGCCTGTCCGTCCGCCCGCGTGGCAGAAGTAAGCCTGTCCTCCTGTCCAGTCCTGTAGGATACCGTATCGCTGCATGCTCTGGCTGCCCACCCTCCAACAACGAACTTTGTTCGAGATACTGTAGTTGATGATACGGTAGATGGAGGAAAGAATCGGAACTTCGTTATCCGGCCTCACGTGATTCTGGAGTGGGTTCGAACTTCTTCGGCCCGGACCAGCCCTGTTCGTCGAAGCCACAAGGATCATGGCTGGGCCATTGAGGCTAGGAGAACCTACAGCAGTCCCCAACCTAGCACTTTACGTTGGGGACTAGGTTATCGAGGCCTTGCTAGATGCTGATTCATTTTTAAGCCACAGATGTGCAGTCATCATGCTCGGGGGTTCATGATGATTATGATATTGTTGGGGATGCTGGTGATTTCTCACATCGTGCATCTACGCTTCGATACTTGATTTCTTTCGGAAACCTTGGTCAGGTCCATGTGCCGATCTTTTCACTTACCGGGCTCGTGCGCAAAAGAAAGTAACTTATCAGGCTCATGACTCACTACAGTATGTACTCCAGTAACACTTCACTTGTTATTTACATGTGGTTGCGGTAGTGTTACATGGAGTGAGTGACATGGTCTGAACGTGTTGTACAAAATGTAAGGACTTGTCACATTTTTTATTCAACGTGAACTCTCGAAGCACGAACACGGGCTACGGTCACATGAGGTTAGGTTCTCCGTCTCCTGGAAGGCTCCGGAGAGTAATCATCACTCCGGGGGAGTTTAACTCTCGCGAAACCTGGAACTGTTCACTAGACTCCCTCCACCTTGCATAGCCAGCCTTAAAGAAGTTACGTACGTGCGATGAAAGATAACCATTGAAACTATATTTTCTTGAGATCACACTAACTTGCACGATATTACTGGATGTAACTTGATCTATACCTCGTAACTTACTTATATAATCGGTGTTGTCGTTTCATTCTACACTGTCTATCTTTATGCTTCAGGTATGGATCATTCTTTTCTTCTCTTGGTTGGTTTTTTTCTTCTCTTGTTCATGTTTTGCATTTATCCTCGGTTTGTTTTTGCATTTCATTTGCTACATAAGGGATTATTCTTAATCACAGCTGATATAACTCAAATGCTCATAAATAATGTGTTCTTTTTAACATGTATTTTTTTGGCAGAACAAACCTATACTTTACAGTTATCAATCATGGATGTACTGGAGTTTTGCATGCTCTTACTTCTGAACTTAGATGACTGGAACATCGATGATTTAAATACATGGATCACTTGTTTACAAAGAGGGTCTGAAGACTCATTTGTTCTTGTACTAATTCCCTCTCTGACTTCATGCATTATGGATCATCCAAGAAGAAGACAGTGGTGGATTTTTCCGAAAGTGGGTACATGGTGGGAAGCTCTTTACATGAAGTTTGGACTCTTCCGCAAATTGATAGAGATCACCAATGACACTTGAGATTCAGAATGAGTCGTACTTTATTTTGTAAGTTAGTTGAGCTCATACATAGATCCTACATGCCTATTATACCTAAGTGGAGTTTAGCACGTAAACGAATCAATTTAGAACATTCAGTGGCTGTTGTTATATACAGCCTTGCACATAATACGACGTTGCTAGAAATATCTGATAAAATTTCATGTGAGACTATCGACAGTCATCAAGTATACTGACATCATATGTCGCATCTTAACTAGCAGAGAAAAACTATTCTCAAAGTTCATTGAATTACCAAGAGGTCAACAATTATAGGATATCATCAGTAAGTTTCAATCCTTATCAAAATTACCACTACTGTTTGGTGCAATAGATGGATATCACATCAAGCTGGCTAGAAAACCAAGATAGCGATTTCATCTAGCATAATACTGAATCAGACATCACTATCATTCTATTCTACTCCAAGGAGTGTGCGATGCAGATCGGAACTTTCTTGACGTAGCTTTTTTTCTTCCTAGATCACAACCTGTCATCTTTGAGTGTCTTCCTTGTGGTACAAGTTCGTCAACAGTCTATTGTACGAAGAACCTATGTTGAATCTACCGCTTCTGTATGCATCATCAAGCAACAACTCAAGACTTCAACATGGAGAAAAGAGCATCCAAGGGAAACCATTCATTGTGGACGATGCTTCATATCCACTTGCACCTTTTTTGCAAAAAACATCTGACTATCAGTATGATCAAGGAGGAAGGAGAATATGATTGTAGTCTAAGGAGAGCTCGAGTACGTACTGAACATACTTTTGGTCTACTAAAGAAGAGGTGGCGAGTTCTAGACGATGAAACGCTTATGAAGTTAGAAGATGTACCTACATGTCTCATGGCTACAGTAATGTTTCACAACTTCATCAACAACAATGAGGATACAACTCAGTATAACTGACCGCCTATCCGATCTTATGGACTATCAACCATTTCAAGACAGACAACTCTTCTTGAGCATACAAGAGAACATCAACAATATTCGAACTCGAGAAGGAAAGCTAGTACAACAAGCACTTTACAAATACTGGTGTGATCATCAGTAGAAGGTATGATTACATATTGAAAAGGATATTCATGGAGAAAAAAATAATTGATGTTTCTTGAGCTCTAGCATCTCTTTTAACATAGATGCAGTTTGTGCATCCATCTCTATTTTTGATTTGTAAGCTTCAATGAATCGATCAAGAGCTTACGTCAAGCTAGAACTTGGTGATCTCTTCCAACATTTAGAAGATTGACCAGTAACACCCCGGTGGTTGATTCGTGATGATGGATCATGACTGTTCGATGATCGTTGAGTCATAGCTTTTTATGATCGTGTGCGAGTAGACTCAGCTGTAGGATGTGCTGGTGAAGGAAAAGCATTTAGATCCACAAATGGTACTGACCTAGAACTAGTATCATTGTTGGAACTCCTAAACAGATCATAGCACATATCATAGAATTCCCACTAGAGCCGATGAAATCTGTACTATTCTATTTCATCTTTTTTATCATGAACATTTTCAGGAGATAGTCAATCTTGTTTCGAACCTGTTTGAAGTTGATTATCATGTTTGTGAAAGATTCTTTGTTCTGCTAACTGATGACAATGCTTAAGTTTCAGATTCCCGTTATGAAGCTGATCCACCTTGATCACTTTATAACATTTCAGTAGTTGTCGTAGTCTGTTTGTAGACCATCTATCATCATCTCCTCCAGAAGATATTTGTTGAGTATCTTCATGATCAATAGACCTGCAAAACACTAAACACAACTGGTAACATGCACAACATACTTCTTTTCAGAATTCAATATGGAATATACAAGGAAAACCAAGTCTTCACATGATTATAAAAGAGATCTTTCAAAACTTACATGATTAATATGAGCACTTTGCTTTGTGGTTACTGGTGTAACGCTCCCTAATAGCTTTAAGCTCTCAGTCAAGTTCTTTGTACACAACTTGACAAATTAGACAAATAAACTCAGATTAGAACACTCAGTTAAACTCCATATGGGTATAAAAGCAAAGAAAGAAATGTTCTTTTTTCCTCTCCATGTACTTTAGTTCAGAAAAAAGTGAAGTATTTAAATAAAGCATAGAACAATGTCAACAAACTTATTTTGGTGATCTATTGGTTAAATTCCTCTGTCCGCTGATAGTCCACTTGCAATCCACTTGCAAAATAAAGTTCTTCTAGTTACCAGACGTAGTTAGAAGATCAACGGAGCTTTAATGAGAAAAACAGCCTTAGACTGTTACTAGTATATAGATGAAAAATAAAAGTAATCTCATTACTTGAACAGTTTGATTAGTACGAGTCTGAGTAATTAAAGTATCTGATTAGTCTGAAAATCTGATTAGTATGATTATGATTAGATAAAGTATCTAGCTAGTTTGAACCGTCTGATTAGTTAGAGTCTGATTATTTAAAGTATCTGACTAGTATGAACGTATGATTAGTCAGATTCTGATTAATTAAAGTATATGACTAGTCTTAAGTTATGAACAATCTGATTAGCATGAAAATATCTGATTAGTCTGAACAGTCTGATCTCTTATGCTCAAACTAACCCACCGTTGAAAATTTGGACTGTTTTTCATCATTGAGGAAGAGGAGGGTTTTCCGAGAAGTTTCAAGTGATCCCAGAAGGAAACATAACAAGAGAAAGAAACTCTAGAAAACAGAAAGGCATAAAGTTAAACTGAACTAGTTTTCTTCAGTTCTAATTCTGATTATACTAACAGTAAAATGTTTGATATATTATAATCAGGATTATTTTGATTCTGATTATTTCTGATTACACGGACAGTAAAACGTTTGAAGTCTATACATGATTCAGAACGGAAGTTTGAAGTACATATCTTTTCACTCACCTTGAACTTCAAAGTAACTGACATCAAGTCCAGCGGAAGAACTAAGACTTGTGATAACATGAGCTCGCCTCTACGAACTCTTGCATAAGAGTCGTTCACAATGAGTGCTTTTCGCTCAGAATGAGTTCTTCACACGGATCACGATCTGACAATTTCCGAACTTGATGATTACAACATGAGACAAGCAACATTAACATCAGTATGTGATTGCATGCATGAAACCACATGGGTGTTTTACACATTGAATGATAATTATAGCTGACTAGAAATCTCATTTCTACATCGATGTCAGAGCAGAAATCAACAAAATCAAGACAGCCTTTCGAGTCGATCATGCATACATCTTTCTTCTCATAAAATATTTTGAGTATGTTTGACAATGAATACAAGAAGACTTATCGCTTCGTTGTCAACGAGAACCGTTTCACCGTCAACGAGAACCACTCCACTGTCTTCGCTATCGAAATCAGTGAGAGAAGAGAAAAAGAATATCATCAATCATCTTACTATCAAACGGACAAAAAATAAAACTTAGAAAAAACTTTAGTCTCAACAGCGAATCCAATATCTACCCACTGTTCAATGTATGTGAATATCGCAATTCACTATGAAGCTCATAGTGGTTAACGATTGCCGAAGCGTTTGACAAGAAATCTCAATTATGCACTCTATGCTCACGAATCTTATTTTCACTGTCGTAGCAAAAAAATCCATTATTGACCGTTCGATTATTTTGATTTAGAATGTTGATTCTCCATCTATACTCATTCTGTAAGTAATGATGAGTTAATAACGAAGAGATGAATCGTCGAGGACATTATCTACAATGATTAGTTTTGTTAACTCGCTTGTTCCGTTAAGTTTCTCCATTTTTTCTCACGATATTTGATGTTTCCGCTTTACGGAGAACGTCTCTCCATAACTTTTCAATTACGGATTTCTCTGGAGATCTATGGAAAATGGAGTATTTCCTGAGAAACCATGCGATGTGAACTCACATACAGTGTGGACTCTACGACAATGATTATTTTTTAGACTATGAGCTACAGTCTGTTGTGTATTTTTGTTTATCGACACAATGTATACGTTGATCCAGTTCGAGCAGCAACTTGCACATGGGGTGTTGATGGACATATTGGGTCGAAAATTATGTGATTGTGTTACATCCAAATATTAGCGGGCTAGTGACAATGGATATATGCGGTCTAGACGTCAGCATCGGATCCAAGTCTAAGAGAATCATCGATATAGATCACATTTGTAAGATTGTCCCAAACTTGTCACAGAAAGAATGGAGATTTGATGTGTCCTTGTATAATATAGCTCGCCTTGAGATAACATTCGAGAAACTACCTCAATTTAACGTAGTCAACATTGCATACAAGCATTTTATGCATTTGGAGGCTGAGCAATTTAGTTTGTTCACGAGGTTTGAACAGATATTTACACCTAGAAGAATTTCAACGAGGAGGACGACTTGTGCAGATGTCGTGAAATCCATGATCAAAAGCGGAGCAGATCATAGACGTGTGGCGACCCTACACTTGCACTGCAAGATACAATGCAAGCTGCTTGATGGAGCAAGTTCAAGAGCCAACAGTGTCGGAAGACTGTTTAATGCGCAAGGACTCTTCTGTTTCGGCTGAACTATGATGCGAAAGGTGAGTGTTTGAACATTCAGACGAGTTTGAGAAGAACATTAGAAGAATTACACGAAGTGAAGCGAGCCCAAGTCTGCTGCCTGTCCGACCCGAGTCTGCCTTGTCTTCGAGTACATGGAGATTACACACAAGATCTACTGCCACTGTGGACGGTCCAGCCAACTTCCACTTACGACCACGTTGGATCAAAAAACCGCCATGCCCAGCTATCTACCGACTGCAGCCAGTCCTAGGACCGATCAAATTACGTCTTTGGCGCAGCGGTCCAGCAAAGTTAAAAGTTCCAGCGCATTGGCTGAACAAGTAAATATCTGCGGATCACTTCCTCGAGAGCAGAGGCCTTACGCGCAACGTTTGTTATATAACTCACCAGCCAACGTACGAGAGTTCCAACAAGTAGAGTAACAAGTTCCGGTTGAAAATGTGCATTGCAATTTGCGAAGGTTCGGGAAAATGTGTCAGAAAAACTCCCGGTAACTTCTTGGAACTATTACCCTTCACATTCGAAATTCAAGCAATTTCTTGTATCTCTTGGAAAATTATCATTATATGCAAATGCAAGCCGGTAAACACCCGGTCGGTTTAGAAAAATCTTCCCAAACACTGCTCATCATGAACGTCAGTAGACGGTCAGTTTCGAGAACTGATGTATCCACATTTGCATCACTCAAACGCCCATTTCCGAAGAAAGGACCACGACAAAGTACATAAATATCTTTGTCGTTCATGTTTTGTGTAGATATAAAACCTTTAATATCTCGGACGCTGTCCATCTTGACTTCAGATATATCTTGAGGAAAATCGGTGATTGTTCCTTGTCATGACAGGAATATGCATGAAGGGTCAGTAATTGATCGGGAAAGGTTGTGGTGAAAATCATCAGATTTCAAGTAGAAGGGAATCCAGATTGGAATTATATATAGATATATGCATACACAATGACAACTGGAAAAGAACTTACTTATGGGAAAATAATTTAAATATAAAATTACACATAAAAATGATATTTAATATGAAAATGATAAGGTTTACTAAGCGGTTATTTCAAGTTGCAACCTTTTAAACAAGTAGTTTAGATACACTTGCAATGGAATTGCGGGTTGTGCATTAGTGATTTATTCGGGTCTTAATTTCTTCCTCTCTCTCTATCTGAGTTCTACAACAACTTTCTCGGTCTTTATATTTTTTAATAGTCTTCTAATATGGCAAAATTTTAGCTTTTTTCTTTTCAGTTTTCACCTTCGACGTATATCTATGCGAAAAAAAAGCTAAACTTTACTTGCAACTTGTTTAAACAACAAAAAATATATTTAAAGAAAATTATAACTCAAGATGCACACTAACTGTACTTTGGTTAGTTCTTCACGACCTTGTACGGCCAGTGAATTTTGTTTTCTCTTATCAGGAAACGTGTAAATATTATAAAAATATTTTATAATAAGTTAGTATACAATATTAAATTAATTCATTAGTGATATATGTTAACCCGTCTCCGAATATCCAACTCATCCGGATATAAACCATAAATGGAGTCCGGGCTGATGCATTACTGAGAGGATAAGTCAGGGATCCTAATTCTCAAAGCATGCCATTTGATGAAGACATTAATATTACATCTTATGTACACTTCTACGTGTACATGGGTGAATATCTTTCCCCGCGGAATATGCATGCAAAGTGCACTTCTCGTTAAGATAAAAAAATCAACATGCGGATTTATGAAATAAAATATTCGGCTCTTCATTCTTTTAACCCTTCGTTATGTGACTGGAAGTTAATTATACAAATTGACCATATATACATCAAGTGTGTATATACACAAGGTACCTTGGACATAAGGCTGACCCTTTAAAATATACTTATTGTGGACTAACTGTGATCTATACTTTAGGAGGAGGGGAAGCCTTCTCACTTATCTCATATTCCTCAAATATGATAACAGATAATTAGAGTATACTTTAATTATAGTAGAGTACTCTCTACTTATACACACTATGAAGTTATCACAGTGATAATTGGACTGACTATGACATCAAACGTCGAGAGTTCGAGTCGGACTGAGAAGATTTCAAGAGAATTCCTCTAACACGATAATATTTCATTAATAAAGAGACACTAGTGTGAGATGATAATATGATTATACTCTAAAGGGGGATATTTGGACTATTAAATAGTGTCCAAAGCAAAGCAGCATCACATCTGATTCATTCTCAACAAAAATAATTCTTGTTTAGCAATAAGAAGACACTCTAATACATGAAACGAACTGAACTCAGGTGATGATATTTTTCTCCACTGCCTTGCAGAATAATACGCATGCAATGACTCTCCAACTCTAACATAGAGTTTATCTTCACATATGAATTAATATTTTTCTTTCCAATTTGTTGTTTAATTAAAATCCAACCCATCCGCAAAATTAAAGTTCTTTTAGATTTATGTCTGGAAACACGACGCCTAATATACTTTAGTTCAAGAAGGTATGACATTTAGACTCAGAAGTATATTCTTTTCCGATAAATATGCATCCTGAACAACCTAACGAAAGATAACACCTAATATACTTTGGTTCAAGAAGGTATGACATTTAGACTCAAAAGTATATTCTTTTTCGGTAAATATGCATCCCAAACAACCTAACGAAAGATGATGGAGAAAGGAAGCAAGGTATGAGAGACAAAATTGGGAAACTGATTGGATCCCATGTGAGATGGAGTGAAAAAACATATTAAAGATTCCTTTGATTTCTTCCTCACGATGCATTCATTTATAAAGATATGTATATATGTGATATGAGAATTATAGACTAAGTTTAAAATTTATATAAATGTTAAATATTAGATAAACCACTAGCTGCATCTTCATCCGGGGGAAGCCATAAGCAGAGCATGGTAACATGCACTGAGGTTGGTTCCTACTTGATCTTCGACCAGATTGGTTCATCGGAAATCACAACAATAAACACCGAACTTTCCCGAGCACTTTCAGTAAGTGTGCCTATTGGAAATTTTCATTGGTTAGTTTATATAACTCTTTTTCATTAATCTAAAGAATTACAGTATACATCTTAAATGGTAATATTAACAGTGAATTGATTATGTAAACCGTCACTTTACTAAAAGTTATTGTGGAGAACAGTTGTGCAATACAATCATGCACATCAAATTCATGAAAAACTATGTAATTTCAACCGTGATTTGAATAAATTGAGCCACAAGTATCCGTATAAGGTTTCCAGTGTTCCAGAGTCTCTCTTTCTTGAGTTTACAATCACTTTAGAAATTTGCTTGATTACCCAGTAGATTTGTTGAGCTTGATCACATCCTTTTTAAAGATGTATTGTTTGATAACATCCTTGACTGGTTATTGACTGTGAAACCAATTATTTTGTTATGTTTATTACACTCATCAGCTTTTAGAGCATGTATAAATGTGTATATAATTACTAAACGTTTTGAATGACATTGGTATTTAGTCATGGTCAAAGATAGTGAAATGATGAACCACTAGATAAAGATACTAGATAAAGATACTACTATAAGGAGTCAAGAATATGATCAAGCAATACATCGTTAAGAGTGGTGTGATCAATTCCAAGAACCTACTGGAAGTGTGATCAAACAAATTTCTTACAATCACTAAGTACAGAGAGAAAACTACAAATATTGGTGTAAATGCTACGAGCTTCGCATTATGCATGCTTAACCACCTTTGGGAAACTTTTGCTTTCTTTCGATCGTAGAACGAATAAGTATTATAAAAAAAATCTACAACAAAAATCTTTAGAATTTTTTAAATTTATCTATAACTATTAAATGATAATATAACCTAGAGTTAAAGGAAGATCCAGAGATAACCCACAAAAGAAACGTAGACTGATGCGCTGCAGAAATTGCATGTGCGACTGCTGATTAATGAAAATAATAGATTTAATCCATAGTTCAATTTATTATTTAAACTTTTCTGGAAGAAGTTAGATAATAAATTAAGCTTGCTGCAAAATAAAACTCCAGAGTCTCTTTTTTTCTGGAGTTACAATCACTGAACACAAGGGAAAACTGTTAAATATCTTTTGATCATAAAGTTCTCATTGCAAAATGAATCTGAAAAGTGATGATCCAGTTCTAATCTATTCATGAGTATTACATTTTGTGATCTCGTAAGTTGTGGCTCAGATTTATGGAGTTACAAGTGATATGATTTATTGGAGAGAAAAAGTAAATGTTGATTGTGATGTAAAAAGCAAATAGAAAAACGAATATCCATTTTGTACTGATGTTTACCGTTTAACTAGCACGGAGCTATAGTAAACTGGACCTCAATACTCCAGGAATATTGATACTTTTATTGCTAGAGGGTGCTGTCGAACTAAATAACTAGATCTAGTGCCTTCGGTATCGAAAACTCAATACTGTCATTAAGTATTAACGTTATAGCATTGAAAATATAAACAATGTTTTCCTTCGATATAAATTAAAGAATTAGAATTATATCAAATTTCACTATTAAAATTGTGATCACTCATGCTTTGTGGACAGCATACATGCGTAAAAAATTAATTTATAAATACCTCTAAAATAATATAAATAAATCCCAATGCTATACATCAGAGTGTTATGATAACGACTGAGTAGAGAATGAAATATTCTCATTCTACTCAGTCGTTATAAAAAACAAAGAGTTACGTTTGCAATTGAACGTTGACGTGGCTATGCGTGCGACCTAAACTCCTTCCTCTCTCTTTCCAGGTTTCACTGCGACTCCATCCGGCATTCTATATATCCGGCATTCTAAATAAAACGGAATACGCTACACGACAACAATTGCCTCCTTCCTATCCGGCTTTTACCATCCAAGTATAACTGCGATAACGGAACAACAGTGCCTCCCCAACCAGCGGACGAAATATAGCTTTATACTGTACGATAGGGTACAGTATTGTACACACCGATCCATTCTTCCACTTGGAATTTGACTTTCAACATTCTCCCGGAACACCGTTTCGGAAACGAGGATGTTTCGCAGACACTTCATGGCATTTGATTGGCTCTCCTTTCCACTGTCGAGTAAAAGGCCACAAAATCGAAGACCCGCAGTTTGGTTGGAGAGTGTAACTTGTAAAGAAGGCGCCAAATTCATTTCGCTGTTGTTCCGAAGAGTCGGAGAGCAAGAGAAAAAGAAAGAAGTCCAACTCCAACTGCATTTAGATATTGATGGAATAAGAGGAGTTTAGACCCGGCCAAAATAGTAACCCAAACTACTGGAGTTTGAATTTCAGGCAGTAAAATCTAGAATGGGACGGTTAACTCGTGGGTCAAACGTGACACTGAGCTGACTGGACTAAAGCAGAAGAACAGAGAGATAGAGTATTTGCAAGTCGTGGGTAGAAGTTCCTAAGACAGGACAAAATCTTGTGGAGTCCAGTGGTTTGAATCTGAAGCTATCTTATCTCGTATTGGCTACTGTATCTAGCCACACCGCGCTTTCTTTTACTCCGTGTGTGTATAGGTGTAAAAACCAGCAAGGTGAAACGTATTCTCACTTACTAGGGATGGATGCGGGCGATGCAATGTGCAGTAAATTTTGAATCTTTGGTGGATGGATTCATGGATCCAGTAACGATAACAGAAAGTAAGACAAGCGAGGGGAAAGCAACTGCCTATCGGACGATGTGACGATGTGACGCAACAGACAGAAAGGTTCTGCCTTCTCCGATGGGGTACCACGTGGACGGATGTTGTAGGGCGATGACAAAGTCGAAGGTGATGGCCATGTGCTTCCCTCCCACCCTCCATTTGACTGGCTTTGACTACGGCCATTCAAATTCGCGATCCCGTCTCCAGTTATCCCGTCGTGACGTTGTTGGCTAAAACTGGACAGAGTTGCTCAAACTATACCTCAAAACGTTTTCTCTTGAGGTTACCTCTTCAACCTGAATCAGTGAATCATCTTATACCTATCTATACGTGATGGATTTCTATAGTTGAGCAGTATCTTTTAAGCAAAATGTACATCTGAAACTATAACTTGGACTTCATGATCTGAAGTCCAAGTTATATCATCATGCATCATGCAATATATCATCATGCAATGAACTTCTTTTTTTGTGTATAAAATGTTTGAATTATCTATGTTTACCTAACTGGTCTTCCGTAGCATTTCCTGGAGTCATCAAATTTAAATTTAAATCTGAGAAGACAGCAGGATCACTCTGGTATTCTTTACTAAGGATATATATTGCAGTACATTTTAGTCGATGTATTTTCCTTGTCACTCCTTGACTTGTTAGGCGATGCACACCATGGCATTTCGCTGGTCATTCATCTCTTCACTCATCTGATGTGGACGCCGTAGTGTAAAAAACTCCCTTCTTAACAATTGGTCTTATTTGGTAAAATCGTCTCCACTGAAATATGAAAATACAATCTAGACGAACGTGAAACTTGTTATCAGCAAGAAAAAAAGATCTTATGAGTTCAATGTTTCAATTGATTCTACTTTGGGAAAAACAACAATAGAGATTATGGACAAATATGAGATCTAGATTTGTCTGCGGGATTGAGGATCTTAATTAGAACTCATTACGCAGAAGTTTGAAAACTTAGAACCAAAAATGACTGCATTTGATTGATGAACAATGCAAAATGAACCAGCTTAGTAATGAGAACCACAATCTCCAATATCGGATGATGAGACAAGCATGCGAAGCTATCAATCAGTGAGAAATTTGGTACATAATCATAATTGGATGAGTTTTTTTTCACGATGCACTTGTTCTACTTATGGAAACTAGTGTCCCTCGTCTGAGGAGTGTACTAGATGATTGATTTTCTGAAAAAGATAAGAAAGAGAAAATATACTTGTTACGGATGTGTGAATATCCTGAGTGGAGACTCGTCTTTCAACTCATCACTTGCATACTTTTGGCTCGTCGACGTCCAAAAAAAGTACATGGACAATTAGCTTTGTAGGTGAAGAGTAAAGTAGAAGAGAGCAGAGAAGATTATGATTGAGTTGAGTTCATCTTAGACTCTTTGGATGCTGAGATTTTGTCTATGAAAAAACATATGAGTAAGGAAATTGGTGACATCCAGAGACTTGGGTGGGTATGATATTGACTCATTTCATGATACATGCGGGTATACTTCTCGAGTCTCTTATCCTTCGGAGTTTTGATCAAGTGGACTTGCCTATTCAAGATCCTTCGTCTTCCCAACAATAACAAGACCCTCAATCTTCAAAGCGAGGTCCTCCATCATACGATAAGATGTAATTTTTCCTCTTGAGTATTTTGTCTTATGTTCATTTTTAGGATCTTCCAAAGTGTAGTAGTTTTTTCATGTGAAGTTGTCTTAAATGATATTTGCATGTTGAATATTGATATACTTTGTTCAACTTTTGCAGGTGAATAAATTATTCTTTTGGATAGCATCAATTGGAAAAAAGAAGAAGCTAATGCTTTAACCAATACCATCAAGGAGAAAGAAGAAGAGCTTGCAAAAAAGGTTATAGAACTCGGAGCTATAGAGTACAAGATTTTGGTGGAGAAAGAAGAATTATCTCGTACACAAGAGTGCGAAGAGTTTTTACCTCGTCTTATTCATCTTACTACCATAAGACGTAAGACTCTTATCCTTGATTTGAATGATCTTTTGGTTAAAGTGAGGAGGAACGAGGAGGAGTTGATGTCTCCTTCATGAAAAGAGTTACGTAGTAAAGACTACCCCCAAGCAGTCTATATGGTATGTGGCTCGACCTGGAGTAAAAGCTTTTCTAGAGATTTGTCTAGATAAGTTTCATGTTATCATATGGACATCTCGGACTTTACTAAACACTGGAATTCTACTACACGCAATGAGCACAACGAATTATTTACCTTTTGGAGTTGCAAGTGGGAAGGTATTTATCTTTTTCTATACTAATTTCTTTTATTGATTTAAAAATTTTCTTTGAAGTTTATATTTTATTTCATTTCTTTGAATTTTGAACTTTCAATTCATTTTTAATCTTTTTATTATTTTTTATTCATTTTTTATATTTTTATTCTCTTTTTCTTATCAAGTATGCAGAGTGTTCGCTCAAGACATGTGTTTCAAGTATAAGACAATTCGAGAAGTAGCATTCGAGAATCATTTATACTTGGAAGATTTCATGATTCTCCATCATCACAACTTGAGCACTCGAGATGTTTTGATAGTCGATGATAGTCCGATGAAGAATTATATCAATCATCCATTTAATACTATCCATTCTCATTCTTTTTCTCTTTTCTCTACAGATAGTGATAAAGAAAAATATTTAGAAACCACTTTGTTATCTTGACTTCTTCATTGGGATGTAATCCAGAGGAGACAATGTCTTATTTGGAGAGTAGATTATTTTGTCCTTTAGAGCGAAACACATCCTATTTCGTTGCACCGTGAGATGAAACATCCTGTTTCGTCTTGCGAAACACACGGCACAACACACATATGTAAAGAGTGAAGTAGCCTATTTTATCACTTATGAGCGAAACATGTCATATTTCACCCTGCGATACACACGACACGGCACACATAAGAGACGAAATGAGCTAAACATATCATGGCAAGAAAATGGATATGTTGTTACTTTGGATGTCAAAAGGTAGTGTTTATTAACAACAATGTAAACAAAACGTGAGAAGTTTGGTATTTAGATTTATATCAAATACACATGGAAATCTAAGTAGATGAAAACAAGAAAACATTTATCTATCATAATAAAATATGAATTTTGAGGAGAAAACTCTTCCGCTATACATCCTACTGCTCTACTATTTTTACAACTCTCTAACTCTACGCAGTGCTTCCACAAATTCTGATAGGTCCTCCCTCTGCTGTCTTTGGAGTTCTATTACAATGTTGATTTTCGAACAATACTTTCTACAACTATATATATCTCATCTGCTCTTCTCATCAATGATAGTGCAAAGTCATGTAGCCGCTCAATCTTTATAAGCTCCACATCAAACACTGTGAAGTGATTTTATTGTGCATTCAAACCAATTTTAAAACATCACTTCGCCGAGCAAATTGTGGTTAGTATTCTAGCTTACTTCTCCGTGCTTAGTCCTTCGAACTCCTCAACTGTCATTCCTAGAAGCTTCTCGTCAATAGTCCATACAGTTACTATCAATAATGCGGTTTCTGCATGATTTTTCACACTGTAATCAGTCAATCCTAGGTGAAATCGATATTATTTCTTGCTTCCTCTTTGGCCTCATGGGTGTTAGATATTTCTACCGAGGTGTGACTGACTAAAATACAACACCTTCCTAGCAGAGCCCGTGTTCGTGTTTGATTTTCTTATACTCATATAACACCTTGAGAAGTTGCATGCAACATAAGAGACAGAGCTCGACAACTTGTTCTTTATTATGCGTTGAATGGAAATTGAAACTCACCGAGAAGATACACTGCCGTTCTTCAAATTCAGCGAGTGAGCACATCGTTTCTAAAACTCATCAAGCTTCCTTGGTGCACCAGAAGCTTGAGACGTAGCTATGTTTGACACCTGATTCATTGTACACACTCTAGTCTTATAATGATAACGAGAACTGTCTTTGCGCGTAACTTCTCGTGCATGTTTCCTCGATTGTCATTCATTTGTGTTGTCATCGTGCTTGTTATCTAATGCTTTCTCGTATGCATCACATCGTGTCTGAAATACTCTAATATGTCTATGCATCCTTGCGTCATTGTGACATTGTCTGATCTTTTTCCGCTCGTTTTCATTGAGACACACCCCATGTCAGACTGTGCGTTTTCACAGGTTGGCAGTGTAGAGCGACATGGCTTGATCTATATGGTACGTGATATCGATCGGACTATCGATGGCAGTTTGGGGGTATGATCAAACAACCAAACGTTAAGAGAGGTATGATCAAACGTAACGATAATATCGGAGGTATGATCAAGCGAATTTAGGTTAGTACAATGCTAGTATTTCTTATATAACTGAGCCTTTAAGAGGACGAAGTCCATTTCGTATTACATAGTACGTACTTTAACTTGTGCTCTAAAACAAAGCAAGCAAATGATTTATTTATGTTGATATAGAGAATGCCGTTGTGCTTTAAATGAAACCTCAACATGCACTATTTGACTCAAAAAGTTTTACGTGATACAATATGAGTCAAAATGATCACTAGATCTAGAGACAATGTCAAAACTTGAGTGTGCGAGTCATGGAGCACAATCTTCTCATATTTCTAGAAGAGTTCGTGGAAGAGCAAGTGAGAAAAATACAATATCTCAGAACATGTCATATTATGTTTGTGAAAAATGTACAAGAAGTATAAAAAGATGTGTGTTCAATTGTTGTCATTGGAGATCTAGAGTATCGAAGAGATAGCATTACGAGAAAACTCAAATCATAGTATAGATGTTATACGTATTTGTCAGACTAACATGATGATACTGCATGGATATATCACGCATTCTAAGCTTGTTGGTACATTTTTTAGTAACATAGTAGATGTGGATCTTAACATTCCAGTTCTCAACCTTCAAGAATAAATCTATAACACAAACATCATATACACATCGTATATTATATATATATGGTTGTTTGAGGTGGGTATGAACATGCAAAGAACTAGATTTTTCATACTGACAAATGTTATATAGACAGATTTAGCCATTTATCCAATGACTATTGTGACATGAGAGATCTAAGAATGTAGTCCAAGCACTTTATGCATAACCTTCATTGCACCTTACGTATGTTAAACTATACTCTTCTTCTATCAGAAGATCATTGTCATATATGATTGTACAACAAGAATTACAAGTTCATTTGTCATATTGTCATAATTATGATCTCTATATTGATTTGAAAGAACAAATCTATAATGTTAGCACTTGTTGTGATGTTTATATAGGTACTAATACTTGAATTTTATTTGTAATTGTAAATTGCTGAGAGAAACAACCAACAATGTGATAATAATGAAGAGACAATAGTCATATCATGCAAAGAAAGGGCTAGAAACAGATGTTAGTGAAGTTTTCCTTGAGGATGAACATTGAACCTATCACTTGAAGATGAATATGTATAGTCATTTTGGGAAGAGACGGTGTGATGTCCTCCAAGAAGCTCATATGCGTGGGCACTATGGTAAGGTTCATTTTCTCTCAACCCACATTCGTTGTTTTTCTCTCTTTATCTTCTTCTTTTCCTATTTCTTATGAGCTTGTTGTGTACAAAATTGTCAACGCTCTTTCCTTGTGTTTTATCAGACAACCAAATTCTTACAAGTGATCATTCTTCTCTTCTATGTTTGTATGGATTTTGATAATTGTCACTCTTTTGACATAAAGTTATTGTTAGATGATAATCATTTGTAATTTATAGTGGTCTAAACAACATCGAGGTTCAATTCTAAGTATAACAATTTTCTATTTGTTGTGCGTATATAAGCGTCAGTTGGAGAAGACGACTACTTGGAAGAATCAGACATAATATCTTCAAATTGATTTGTAATTATTATTAGAAAATCATATCAGATTTTGATAGAACGTATGAATACGAGCATAAAGTGGATTCTTTATGATTCTCTTCAAGGTCGTAGAACATTGTTTATAGAGTTTACAAAAAGAAGGCTATTTGAAAACAAAACGATAGCAAAAGAATGCATCGTATCAAGCCTTAAGAAGCATCCGTACAGGGATGAGTGACATAAACAACAATCTTGTGATAACCATAGAGCACTCCAAGTCCAAATGCAATCGTCATGACAATTGCATTTGACAATTGTATGACCACGTACATTTGGTGTACGTGGTCATGTAATTTGTTGAGACACGGAGCTTGGTGAATGTTGCACCAAACGCTTTGATAGAATTTGATATTTGTCTAGATTGATATCTCTATGATGATGCTTGGTCATATGAAAAGAGACAACTGGAAGAAATGTGACCAAGTTATCTTTACAATAGTTCCATTTGCGTCTAATGACATATACTTTAAGAGATTATCTGAAGAAATCTTCAATATAAAAATTTGATCTATTTTTTGTATTTTTTAAATATCATCATCATAACCAATTATCTTTTATAACAAAATAACTATAACGTATGGGTTATCATTTGAAGTAATACTTATCGATAAGAGAAACTTTGTTTATTTTACTTGTAGATTGCGTTTTTTGTGTGACTGAAGGCAGTACGAGTGAAGTCCCATCTGCCCATGGAAACATATTAATTTCCCTGGAGAGCTTTTCTAGGATTATCGCAGATTTTCGCATTAAAAAATAGTCACGTGAGTCTGATCCAGAAATTATCGAGCACCCAGTTCAATAATGGAACTTGATTTATTAAAATGTTTACTTTAATGGCAAAATTATTATTCCGAAACACACAAGATTTACACTTAAAACTAACAAACAACACAATTTACATTTACAATTCATATATAGTGATTCATTGATCCAGTGTAATAATATATCAGAACGAGAGGTCGTAGACAAAATATTTTATTTTACGTCTCGATAAAATTCGAGGCGCGACAAAGTCAGGGTAATTGTATATGAACAAGAAAGTTCAGAAAAGTGAACTTTATCGTCTGTTTTCAACAGAATTAGTAAATTTGAGATTTTAATAACAAGTACTTTGTCATATATTTTACCATCATATTTCTGTTAAATGATTGAGATCTCCAACTTTGAAATTTTGAGTCCTCTGCTAATAGTTTCTCGACGACTCAAATATGCATGCAACATCAACTTTGGAGAACTATTGTTCGTTTGCTGTAATCAAAAAAATCAAAAAGTATATATATTATATACTAAAATCAACAAGAAAAATCAAATTATTTATAAATATTAAATAATGACCGGACCCAGAAATGCGAGAAGACCCAGATATAACCCATAAGAGAAAAGCTCACATACACACTCCAGAAACTGCACATTATAGTTGCTGATCACCAACGAATCACATTTTCCTCGCAAATTTAATTTATTACGCAACTCTTCCGAACCGAAAGGTAAGATACTAAATTAAACCCTGGTGAATAATATGTAAGAAGTTAAGACGCTCAGTCAGACTCTACGTTCGCATCTTCCGCTCTGATGACCGATCTCAAAAAACGTAAGAGACGCAACGCATAAATATCGCATGGAAACTACAGTAACCTTTAGACCGCGCTCCTGTGAAGGAACGGTATTTGACTACTCCACCTACCTCGGAGGAAAGATATCGCTTCTTTTATTCGGAAGAAACCTTGTTCCTCCTCCTCCATTTACTGCTTCAGCATCTTTTGTAAATGCATAGGCGTTTCCAGTTTTTGTGCGTTATGTGTTATTGGGGACTGGTTGGTTTTTCTTCTTTGGTTACTTGCTCCCGGCCCCATTTCCGACACCGAGTAATTATATTTTATAATTAAGTTCGGGTCAAAAAGTGGTTCGATGTAGATTTTTGAAATCGATTCAATTTTAAATTGTTTCGAATCTAGGCGGTTCGGTTTCAAACAGTTTCGTTCCACGATTGTTTAGGACGAGGAGGAGCTTCCAGCACAGATCACATCAGAGAGAGAGAAGAGCGTAGGAGGTTGTGTTAGCTCTGAGAGGAGGTCTGTGTCGTCGTTATTGTTGCGAATCGAGGAGCGGCAGGAGGAGGAAGAGGAGAAGAAGAAGGGGAAGCGAGGGCGCCGGGGGCGCAACATGGGGATGGTGCGAGAGGGGAACCGGAGCACGTCAGCCCTGAGCTGGTTTTCGTTGGCCTTTGCACCTGTCGTCATGGGCAGACCCTGGTGATCAGGAGTTTTTATCCGGGTTTCTGGTTTTGCATTTTCGTCTTCGGTGGTGTTGTGCACTCTGGCTTAGCGCAGGCACTGGCAAAATTCCGTCAAGTCAGATCAGCGCTCCAAAACTCTCTCGTTCGTACGTTGGCTCCGTTTCGAGGTTTGGTTGGCACTGCACTTGTTTGCCTTCTTGTTTCTCTTATTTGCAAACGAAAAAGAGGAGTGGAAGACAAATGTACCAGGGCGCTTCCGATCCCGATCCTGAGAGGAGAGGTGAGGTGTAGATAGCGAATGACGAACGAGAAAAAACGGAGAGTTTAAACCGAGGTTTGGAGTTTAGTTTCGGAAACGGGAGCGGGTTTTGGATCAATGTTCTCCGTGGAATAGAAGGGAAAGAGAAGAGTGGACGTTGCTTGGAGTGGTTTTTTAAAAAGTCCCATGGGCGGCCCGTTGCAGCAGTCTGCCAGCGCGGGGCCGCACATCTCTAGCCATGGCGCCGAAACCGGCGATGCAGTTATGGCGCGCTGGTTGCAGTCGGCAGGCTTGCAGCATCTGGCTGCTCCTTTGGCCGCTGCTGCCCTTGACCACAGGCTCCTCCCGTCTTTGCTGATGCAGGTGCGTCCTCCCATCTTGGTACCAGTTTTGCAATGGTATCTCTGTGTCTCTCACACTCACATCCCCCTCGCTCCGATCAGGGCCTCAGGATCCAACTAATTGACGCCCAATGTGCGTTCAATACTTCGATTTTCTACGCGTTCTCGCGTGCACTGGATTGTCGTACCAGTTCAGTGTATGTCATGGGATTAGGCACATTGACTCGTACCTGACCTTGATCGTTCCGGCAATCTGCGTCAAGTCGCCGTGGAGCCCCCGCCTTCTAATTGTAAGATTGTCATTGGGGGTCGTTAGAGTTTATATATACTTTTTAGTTTGAGGCGTAACTGATCAGAGAGTCGTTGCTGTAGCGTATCCGAAGCATGTGAACCAACCGACGATACGAACAGTAGTGAGAGAATAGATTAGGATTTAAGTCGACAGCTGCGGCTTTCGAGTATCCGGTGAAAGCTTAGTTAAGTCAATTCTTCACCGGTACTTTTGCGGTTAGTTAATCACAATCTTATTTATTTTAGCTAGTTATAATCGAGCCCGTAGAGTTAACTTGGTGGGAAATCACACCATGGCGGAGCATGGATGCGAATGTGGGTGGAGGATGCACTCCGCGTGTTCGTTTCCTATTGTTTCTGCTCGAGCCTCTGGATTCTAGAAGCGATCAGCTGAAGCTAACACATGTAGGCATTGACGCCAATGTTGGCTATAGGCGGTCGATTTTGATTGAAATCTAAAGTCTTCTCTTCGGCCATTTACAGTGAAGGCAAGGAAGGACGATTAAGACAAGACTGTTCGCCACGAGAAGTGTAGACCGTGGACTGTGTCCTACCAGCTGTGTCAACCCAAAGTGACTCATGTGGTTATCGTTGATGCGCTTGTTTAGAGTTCGTGTATATACCTGAGGAGTCGTTGTTCCAGGTACGTTCTCTTGGGGTCGAGGAGAGAACCAAATTGATAGGACTTAGTGCTTGTGGTTATGCTCTCTGTGCTCAGCAGAATAGCTCGTCTTCTTAGTCGATCCTCCCACCCAGGAAACCATGATCGCCTGTCGTTGGCCTGTCAGGACGAAACCCATTCATCTAGATTTCTTTTCCCAAGTAGCAAATCATAAAGGAAGACGGGGCCTCAGGAGAGGCGCTCTTCCTAGCACCTGCATTACGCAGTCAAGATACAGGAGATTTTCTTTCATTCGCAATTTGGCTTCGTGCTGTCGCTAGGGAGTTGCGGCGATGATCTAGGTTTCGTGACTAGCTCAGTTTACATACGTGATCAGTGAAATAATGTTCTGATGTCGGTTGGATTGATCCCGGTGAAACAGGATTATGCGAGGTATGGCGTGCAGTCTTTGGAGGACAAGCAGAAGTTATTCAGGCTGATAAAGACTATTAGTAGTGGTGCCGAACCAAGCTCTGAGCCAATCACACCTCTTCCTTCTTTACGACCAGCAGATCGAAGTGGCATGGATTTTTTGTCCCCAGAGTTTAGGGGTGACTTTGGAGCCGGTATTCTGGATCTCCATTCGATTGACGATTCTGAGCTTTTCTCTGAGGTATGAAGACCAATTATATAGAGTTTTGACATCCTTAGTCTTTGTGAAGCTTGAGAGCATACGCCTAGATGAGGAATGGAGTTTGGAGTTGCTCCCAACTGTAAATCGTTCCATATTGTCATCATTCTACTGTCCTCTTACCTGCAATAAGGATACTAGGGCGAGTCGGATGTACGCTCTTTCCGATCTTGGTGATCCAGGATGGCGTTGGTTTGCATTGTATAATTAATTTGGAGGAATTTGAAACGCATCTAATACACTTTGTAAAATTTTCAGCAACTCATGTCGCACTGGGCTTGTGGGAAATGAGAATTACCGTTGATTGAAGATATCGGAAGTAACCCTGCCACATGTACTATATCGTCGCCGAAGATGAACAACTACAAACCATCTACTACGACAAACTTCTTTGTTTGATTTTATAGTTTTCAGCCGTTAGAATGTAAGCTTGTGACGATTGATATGATAGTCCATGATCAGCTTCTGGCCGATACCTGGGCCATTGAGCACATTCTACCCTGTTAAGTTGATAGCTGGATGTGACCACTCAACATTGGACCCAGGAAGGTGGGAACTGTGATAGAGGTCCTGTTGTACATCGAGTCTTCTATACTGAATGTGAATTCAAGGTTTCTGCGATCTTCTTGTCGGGCCTCTTGAATACTGGTGGCAGTGCGTTTCAACATCTGTCACTGCGGTAGATGGTATATCGACGACTCAGCTGAGTAGGCCTTGTCGGACCTTGTCTGGAGAAGGCCTCCACGGTGATGACTCTTTTCAGTGTAGAAACCTGAACTGACGTGGAGGTTCGGTTGTTTGATTAACGGGCTTACTATCTGCCTGTGCAGGTATCGATTCCGGAGCCTTTTCATTCTTCCCCATCTTTTGTACCTGTAATCGAAAAAGGATTTGAAAACGACTTCGAGTCATCTTTTAATGTTGGCAAGTCGCAAAACAAGCCTAAGTTTAATGCTGAAAGTAGTCCACTGAGATCAAATACGCTGGAGAAAGAAAGAGGTGCTGGCAGAGACAATACCGTCGCAAGAATCAAAGTTGTGGTAAGCGATGGCGTTATGATTCTCCTTTTGTCGTTCCAGTCGTGCCATGAGTTGCTGGTTCTCAGAGAACCCACCATCTGATATACTGAATGTCATGACACCAGTTCGTTGTTGACAGAGCATAATTATGTTCCGAAGTCTGACAGATATGAGATACAAATGTTGTCAGTGGGCTAGTCATGATTCTGACGCTGCTGCATGTTATGCAAATGTTGCTGGCCTACGGTTGCGTGGCAGCCCTGAAGTAGTTAAATTGTAGCCGTGATAACCTGAGAAGCGCTTTTAGGGGCGGAACAGAGGGTTTTGGTGTTTACATCCCTGAAGTTCTTGCTTAGATTAACGAGTTGTACATCTCTTTCTCTCCGTTTACAGGTGCGGAAAAGGCCCATAAACAAGAAGGAGCTTGCACGTAAGGAAGAGGACATAGTAACTATTGAGGACAATTCTACTGTCACAGTCCATGAACCAAAGCTGAAGGTTAGTAATTGCCATCTGTCACGAAGACGACAGTGCGCTGGGGTGTGAGTCCTAAAGTAGCCGATATTTTCCAGCTCTCTGTGTACTGTAGGCAGTTGCCTTTCTATCTATGCCAGTTTTCTGCATGTCGTACTTCCGGCATCTGATAGAAGTGAATGTTTCCTTTCGATGAGAAGATTGTGAGACCCACTTTGGTTTAAACTTAGATACTTCAGTGCCTCGTCTGTGACGATCGAAAGATTTCTGTTACTAAGAAAAGTTAGTAACAATTCCATAGCAACCTTGACGTGGTGGTCTGCGACAGGTGGATTTGACCGCCTACGTTGAAAAACATGAGTTCGTCTTCGATGCCGTTCTGGATGAGTCTGTTAGCAACGATGAAGTGAGTTCGTTTTCAGCTTTGTGAAGTCGATGTATATACCTCTTTGGAATTGTAGGTCTCTTGATTTAAACTCCGACGGTTTTGGTCCCCGTGGTGTTCATTTGCCCTAGACTGAGAGGTTTGGGTGATCAGGTGTACAACGTCACCGTGGAGCCAATTGTACCCGCCATCTTTCAGCGAACAAAAGCAACCTGTTTTGCCTACGGCCAGACAGGCAAGAGAGCACACAACGTAAATCGTGTATATTTGTGTTGTCATGTCTGCCAGTTCTACATTAGCTCCAGGGGTCGAAACTGTATCTGCACGAACATCAACTTGAGTACACGTTAAAGATGGCCAAATTCCGTTTTCTTTGTTCTTTTTGATTGTGTGTGTGTTAAAATTAACAACGTTTTCCTTTCTTTATACGATTAAAAAGTTCCATCAGTTTCTAATGACATGTTCGTGATTGTCAACATCAAAACCCCTTTCAGGCAGTGGAAAGACTTACACGATGCAACCATTGCCTCTCAGAGCCTCTCAAGACATTCTTGGCCTCATGCAGCAGTCATCGTACAAGTATGAGGGGTTTCAGCTGTGGCTTAGCTTTTTTGAGATATATGGTGGTAAACTTTATGACCTTCTAAATGAACGAAGGTGCGTTTGGTTTCTTCTGTCAAACATCACGTGGGCATGTTTCTGAAATAGATCGTTTCTGGGAAGCAACTAGAAAAGAGGTCAACTGCTGATTGAACTTGCAGCTGGCATCGATAGGCTTTGACATCTCTTTAAATCCTATTGTCCCCTATTGTCCCCAGCTGTTTGGCGATGACCTGATACTCGCGGCCACTTTTAAACTTGTCACTAAAAAGATGAGGGCTTCATTGTGCAGGAAACTTTGCATGAGAGAAGATGGTCGACAACAAGTATGCATTGTTGGTCTCAAAGAGTACCGTGTATCTGATGTACAACTTGTGAAAGAGTACATAGACAAAGGCAATGCTTCAAGGAGCACTGGTTCAACTGGAGCAAACGAAGAATCATCGAGATCTCATGCCATACTTCAACTAGTTATCAAGAAAAGTCCAGATGGCAGTGATGCTAAAGCAGCGGCTCGTCCGCAGGGGAAGCTTTCTTTTATTGATTTAGCGGGAAGTGAGCGTGGCGCAGACACAACCGATAATGATAAACAGACGAGGTATACGTCGTCAGGCGACAAAGAACTGTGTGTGGTGCTTCTGAAGGCAATAAAGTTTTGATGAGGCCGTAGATCTCTGCAGGGTAGATGGCTCTCTGGACTTTGGGTTCCACTGATTTTCCACACTGGTTGGTACCGCAGGATGGAGGGAGCAGAGATCAACAAGAGCTTGCTAGCTTTGAAGGAGTGCATCAGAGCCCTTGACAATGATCAGGGCCACATCCCGTTCAGAGGAAGTAAGCTCACCGAGGTGCTTCGGGATTCATTCGTTGGTGACTCAAGAACTGTCATGATTTCATGTATTTCTCCAAATGCTGGCTCCTGTGAACATACTTTGAACACCCTGAGATACGCAGACAGGTATGGACTCTGACCAGCGTTCTTTCCTCCTTCAGAGGGTGACGTAGACGTTTCCAGCGCGGAGGTGTTAGGATGGACTTCTGTGTTGGTCGCGACGGTAAAGACCGTTGTTCGTATTCATGTATGCGAGAGAGGAGAATAATGTCAGACTTTTGAAATCCCAGCAGGTGGATGCCGTCGTAACTTGATTGTTGTTCCCGCAGAGTCAAGGGGCTTTCCAAAAGCGGCAGCAAAAGAGAGACAACAACGACGGTTCCAGCTCCTCCAACTCAGAGGGAAACTAATAATTCTCCTCCTCCAGCTGTACCTGTACAACCACCTCATACGCAGTTGCAGGAATTCCAGCAGGAGAGTAGAGGGCCAGAAAGGTTCTTGTGGGAAAAACAGATGTCAGAGCGTGATCGGGAAGAGAGCAGGATTAGTTCAAGCTTTTCAGGCAAAGAGGAGAGGGGGATGAATTCAAGCTTTCAAGGAAGAGACGATAGAGGAATGAACTCTAGTTTCTCCGGGAGAGAGGAGAGCAGATTGACCTCTGGATATCAGGGAAGAGAAGAGAATCGGGTGCCGTCTGGTTTTCAAGGACGGGAAGAGAACAGGATTCCCTCATTCCAAGGAAGAGACGACAGGAATCCTTCCTTTCAAGGTAGAGAGGAGACCAGAAACACCTCGTTTCAACAACGAGAGGACAGCCGGATTTCCCAGTTCCAAGCACGAGAGGACAACAGGAGTTCGTTTCAACAACGAGAGGACAGAGACAGGAACAACTCGTTTCAAGGAAGAGAGGACAACCGAATTCCTCAGTTTCAAGGACGAGAGGACAACAGGATGCCTTCTTTCCAGGGAAGAGAACAGGAGATTAGAATGACCTCCGGTTTCCAAGGAAGAGAGCAGGAGAGCAGAATGACCTCCGGTTACCAAGGAAGAGAGCAGGAGAGCAGAATGACCTCCGGCTTCCAAGGACGAGAGCAAGAGAGTAGAATGACCTTCGGCTTCCAAGGACGAGAGCAAGAGAGCAGAATGACCTTCGGGTACCAAGGACGGGAGCAAGAAAGTAGAATAAACTCTGGTTTCCCAGTTCGAGAACAGGAAAGCAGAATAACTTCTGGGTTCTCCGGACGAGACGAGAGCAGAATGACTTCCGTTGCTAGTGAGAAGGACAGAATGAACTTCAGAGATAATATGGACAGTGGTACTGCAAATCTGCGTGACACTTCAGCACCTGGGGTCAATGATAGTCTAGAGCAAGAAAGACATCAGCTCGTCTTACCCTCACGAAGGAAGGGTTCCAGGGAAGATAAATCTGAGAGAAACAGCGGACAAGTCAAAGAAGAACTCTCAAGAGTTGATTCCATGAATGGATACCCGAGGAGAAATAACCAAAAGGATGAACTTAGCATGAATGCTTCACAGTACGGAATGAAAGAAACGGACGGTGAGCTGGAGTCTATGCAAACGGGTTATGATGGGCATATAAATGAGATACTCGAGGTTTGTGTGACTACAACATCCAGTTCAATGTGTCATGTTTACTTTCGATTACAGCCCACTACTTTTCTACTGATACAGTAAACTCCAGGACTTGAAAGTCCTACTATAAATATCATTGAGGCACATAAGATGTTGCCTTTTCTCTCCTTTGGTCTCTGCATCAAATCAGTACTCATGGATTCACTGTAATCAGTTCGAGTGCATATAATACGAATACGTTTCGTAACGTCAGTCGTTAATATTTTCCAGGAAGAGGAGGAGGTGATATCTGCACATCGGAAGGAGGTGGAAGATACGATGGAAATCGTGCGCGAGGTATACCATTTGAACTCATGTCTGTTCGCGTCCGAGGGTAGATGGCACCTTAATCACTCTCTCCGGGTCTTTTGCCTTTCCAGAGAAAGGCCAAGATACTTTGCGCTTGTGTGCACACCCCTGCCATCTTATTGAGCTGTGAGCATTTATTTTGCGTCTCGTTGTACAAGTTTACGAACCGTTACCGAGTTTAAGGATTCTGATGCGAGGAGCTTTCTGAAACCTACGTTTTCGGAAGACGTTTGGATGATCATTAGTAATGCAATGCCGGACGTAGTCGTTACGTGTAAGGGGAATGCGATCCAAATAAAATGCTATGACTGCTATGAAATTCGTTCAAGTCGCACATTTCTCGTGAGCTGTCTGTTTGCTGTGGGAACGACCATGTTGATGGAGATCAACCTTGAGCTTAATCCGCAGACTTCTGTTATTGTACAATTTTCCGTCACTTATCGATATGGTACTCATCGTCACTATCTCATCATCAAGTTACCTATGACGTGTACTGTGCTTTGGTTGCATCAGTTTAACCATGCACGGTGTATGTCGTGGTACACGTGAGCTTAGGATGTGCACAGTAATACAGGCATGTTCTTTACTGAAATAGCTGCAAGAACGAAAGAATCCGTTTTTATACATCGACGGAGGAAAGGCTAATAGATTTTTTGTTTTGCTGTGCAGGAAATGAAACTTCTTGCTGAAGTCGATCGCCCTGGCAGCCGAATAGACCGCTATGTGTCGCAGCTGAATTATGTACTCTCGCGAAAAGCGGCGGGAATTGTCAATCTCCAGGCCCGACTCACCAGGTTTCAACGTCACTTAAAGGAACAGGAGATCCTGAGTCGCACAACTGGTCTCCGCCAACCATGATGACATCCAGTTCACTGGAGGTTGCCTCAGATTTGTTTTGAACCATTAGGATTATTCTCATTTATCGAATAAGAAGCTCGATTTCAGTGGATGTGTTGGTTCATCAAGCTTAGCCTGTCGACGGATCAGGAAGTAGAGCATATTCTTGGAGGATATCAAACATGTGGAATCAAGTCTCTCGCAGCGATGAAGCCTTGATGGGGATTTGGTTGGTGAAGCTTGGTTAGGATCCCATTTGATTGCAGAGGGCACTTTTTGCTTCAGGGTTATGCCTGAAGGTAGGGCGCACTCGTGCCTACTTAAGTGTTCACAGCCCGGAATGGGTGTTTGGTATGCCTTCCTGACGCTATCAGTCCTTTCGTGGATTGCTAGTATACTGCCTTCGATAGGAATTCTCGTCTATTGGGTAGTTTGCCTCAGACCTTAACTTCAGTTATTTGAAATAGCTTGTCTGAGAGGGGAAATGTTCATACACTCAGCTTGTATTATTATTGTACAACCGTTTGCAGATTCTTGGTCTCACGAGCCTCCATCTTTTCTCCTGGAAGATGGGCACCAAGGTCTTTTAACCACGCAGAATATGTGTTTGTGAGCAAACGAGAGCAAGTGATGCCTTCTGCTTGTACCCAGCAATGCAAACACTAGTTACCAAAATTTTGTTTTCGAGTAATTTTCAGTACGCCTAATGTCAGTGGGAGTATCCAGTCTTCAAGCGTTGGATGAAGCTATGTTTTAATTCGAAGCAGTTGACTACTCTGATGTGGAATAGTAATTGAGTTAGTAGGGGATGTGGTGAGATATAAACTATTTACTTCAATTTTGCACCACTTTCGAACTTTAACGAGAAAATAGACCTTTTTGTACATTCAATCATTATTATTTATCATATAGTGATTTTGGCAGTATAGAGTATGTCTACAACGTTGATCGATATCCCCTGCGATATTTTCCATAGCTGGACTCTCCACTCCTGTATATTCCTGAATGACATGGTGATCAGTTGAGGTCACCACGCACAGATTATACTCGATGCCTGTCGAAGGGCATGCTCGTCCGCCCCGCTTCGTAGTATATACTGAGCGAAGTGAAAGCTGTAGATGTGTGTTGCTCTCAACTTTCTCTCTATAGACGGAGACACTCGAGCAAAACTTCGATTGGTCCGGTGTCAATCAGTCCTACAATCTTGTCGTTGCCAGACTCTTCCTCATGGTAAGCATTGCACGTCTAAAGATACGAACGACTCACTATAGTTCATTGAGTAGTTGATATTGGAAAGCGTGAACCCTTCATCCTGGTGCAACCGGGATGTAAGGTTCCACGCTTTGGACCATGATTACTTGTGCAAAGCATGCAGTTTAAATCCGTTTAGGTGCTACGTATATCTCGGAGCAGTAATTTACTTGGTCGGGCCCATGCGCCAAACTCGTTACTTGACCGGGCCCATGCGCCAAACTCGTTACTTGATCGGGCCCTCGACTGGTAATAAGAAGTGTTCGACCGACATCGTGGCAGGGCTGTTGACATGGACAGAGAATGTTGGCGTGGAATGCAGTGTGTATGTCCAACATGGACACTCATCGTGGTTTGGACATACAGTCATCGTGGAAATGCGAAGTAGCAGAATGGCATCGATGTTTTCGAATTGAATTGCAATCATCTGGCGATCAAAGACCGAGCGCGGGTGCTCTGAATGTCCAGTGAAGAAATTCAACCAAGCGCGGGTAAACGGCGAGAGTAACTATGACTCTCTTAAGGTAGCCAAATGCCTCGTTGTCTAATTAGTGACGGGCATGAATGGAGTGGCCTATCGGTCCTTTAGACATTTAGGAATTTGAAGCTAGAGGACTTTAGAAAAGATTTTGCCCTCACTGGCTTGGTGCAGCCACGCAGGTCGCTTTGTGTTCGCATTCATACAGTTCGCGCCTAACGAGGTCGCTCTGTTCTGATTCTGTTCATACAGTTCTGATTCTGTTCTGTTCATACAGTTCGCGCCTGCTTCGCCCATACATTCTGCTCCGGAAGGGCATCGGCGTCGGCTAGTCCTGAATGAACTTCGGCTCTGTGCTGCGGGCATCTCGCTGAAACTCCATACACGATTCGGGTCCCGAAAGATTCTCAAGATCTGTCCAGTACTGAAGTTCCAGTCGTTATGTGTTACTGTATTTTACTAGATTGGAGTTGACCAGGATCCTTGTGTGAGACACTCTGAGCGTGTCGAAGTGTGTTCACTGTGGAGTCTGGAGACTGGACTATCTACATAATGAACGTCTGTCACATCTGCGTATTGACATGGCGTTGCTGCCGTGGCATGTTCTATGCTTATGTGTATGTCATCAACTTCTTATTACCAGTCGAGGGTCCGATCAAGTAACGAGTTTGGCGCATGGGCCCGACCAAGTAAATTACTGTATCTCAGAGCGAGACGCTTTTTCACCTATGCAAATAGCTAGAGGGACAGACATGGTGATTGTAAAAGATTTGTGATCATAAAGCAGTCCATGCTATCAAACTGAATCTGCGAGAGTCTGCAAATGCAATCACAAATGTTAGATCGCATGATGTTCACATTAGCTGTGCTTATTAATATTCCATTAACATTAATGAGCTTGTTGGACATGAAACGACGAGTGTCCATTACTGCCCAAGGTTGGGGATCTTTTAGGAGAAGTATAAGATATATTTTTATTCCAATTGAAAAGCAAGGAGCTACGCTTGCATTGAAATTACGGGGCTATATAGCGATTTATCCGGATTTAACTTTTTCATCTTTCCTTTCGGTTTATACAGCCACTCCAACTTCGTTCTTTACATGACAACAATTTCTCTGTTTTCTTTCCTGGATTTTACGTATCTACATTTTTTCCTTTCTCGTTTGGTTACACGACAAAAACTCCTTCTTTCTTTTCCCGTTTGCACAGTCGACGTATAACTATGCTGACGTATAGCAATAAACAAACCGTTTCGCGTTGAAGTGGATGAATGCTTCTTCTACACGAGTAAATGTCCACGACAGTACAGTGTGATGACTATTTCAGACAGTCCTGGTGCAAAATATGTTGTGGCGTGATGGAGAGCATTGCAACCGCACTGTATGTACTGAACGTTGTTGGCGTAGCAAGTAGACTGCAAAAGTATTGTACAAATTCTGAATAAAAGATGTTTTCAGAAAAATTAGGTAAATTCGTTTCTTAAACCCGGGTATGAATACAAGTGCTCATGGTAACCCAGGCTACCTTAATTTCCGGGTTTGCCTTTAGCAAACTGAGAAATTTAACCATTATGTAATAAATAAATCTGGTGATTAAGTTTTCATTTCAACTTGGAATCAGTGAAATAAGAAAGCAAATTAAAGCTACTCACTAGCTTCACAAGTTATGATTCATCTCAAAGCAACTACTTAGTATTAATGAAGATTTCAGTGTTTCTTGGAGTACAACAGAATCTTTTCTTCAGACTAAAAGAACACTACTAGGAAAAGGAAGGTATAGTTGCATACTGCCCACATTTACGAGACTCGTAAACTCAACTGTCTCTCTTATCTCAATATTTATAAAGGCACAAGAAAATTACACAAGAAGTAGTTGATCAGCCTGCTAAAATGGTCATGTTGATTCTTGCTCTATTTGAAGACAATATTCGTTATTGTCTCCTCCTGAGTAGCACTCAGTTGGGTCTCAAACCCAACTGTTTTACTTTTAACCGAATTGAACCAAGACAAACCGTTTTTTAAATTATGAATTAAATCATTTATGAACCGAACCTTTTTCCAAAAACTTGAATCAAACCGTTTAGAAAATCTTTACATGCATTATCAATGAGTTTTTTAATCAATAAATTAACATGATATTTTAACAATTCAGTTATAATCTATAATCTATCATTGATATGTATTACAATTAAAATTTTATTATCAGATTATAAGTTCTTTTTAGAAGACTATGAAACCGACCACTTAAGGACCGTCTATTTTAGAACCGAACCCGTTAAAATACTATTCATATGAAAAACCAAAGCCTTTTAAAACCGAACCGTTTAAAAATCTCTGAACTAAACCATTTTTTAACTGGCCTGAATTTAACCGAACAGTAAAAAATGGTTCCGTCCTGTTGGAGACTGAACCGGGGCCGAGTAACATATCCATCAACATGTATTTTCTTTATGGCAAGCATAGTTAAATACCAAAGTCACAAATAACTACCAAGGTCATTACTGTACCAAAGTCGCATATCCTCCCCACGGCCTTCTACAGCGAATTTCGTTTTCTCTTATCAGAATACGTGTAAGTGTTATAAAAATCGATTCTTATAAGTTATTATAAAAATTAAATTATTTCATAAATATTACATGTTAACCGATCCTGGAATAGCCAACTCTCGAGAGAACCCATAAGTGAATAGCATGCTGATGCGTCCCTGGGGTATAAGTCTGAAGCACTAAATGTCAAAATGCGTCATTTCCCAATGACATTAATTAACGTTCTAATCTTTCTCGCCCGAAGGGTTATAACGTTAATTAATGTACATGGGTGAATATCCTCCTAGAGATAACGTCTACTAAAGGAGAGGCAAATATCGTCTACTAAATTGCAAATATTTTACTTGCTTAAGTATATGTCGAATGTGTCATGTAGCAAAAGAATAAAAATCTCACATTTGATCTAATGATTAACTATAACCATAATTGTTGGTTGGGAATAACGTTATGAAGGTTATGCATTTGCTGGAGAATCATGATAATTGCTGGGATTTTTACATTTAGAAGCAAAGCTCTAACGATAACAGCTGCTTATAACAAACCAAGACCTGCTCACCAGATCTCCGTGCAATACTATTGTTCATGGAGAGTCAAGAAAGATCATATGGACTAATTTCACAAGATTTTATAAATATGAGTTTTCTTGGATATATCTTTACGAATGTCATAATTCAGTATTATTCAGAATTATTGTTTTGCAAAAGTATGCACTTCATACAACGTATTTCACAATTATGAGAAAATCCATTTTATTTTGAATTCTTAAGGTACTGATCTGGCTCATTACATTAGTATGAATAACATTTGAACGTGTACAAATAGATAAGATTATTATGAAGCTCAATTGGATTAAGAGACTAACACGTAGATACAAGCGAGTAAGATGGACAAATCTAAAGATGCTTGAGCCAAAAGGGATCACGTCCATGCAATGCATGGATGCCGACAGGTGAGGAAGAACGAGTTGGAGAAAGTGACACGAACATCTATGAAATGTATGAATAAAAAAACGAATGATCAAAATAGAAATGATGTTTATGATCAAGGTATCTATGGATTGCATGGTGTCCACAAGAAGAAGACTGTTAGAGGACTGCATCAATGGACGAGAAGGCATGCATCCAATAATCCACGTATGCTTAGAAAGAGAGAGATGGATAAGACAGTGACGCTCGAACAAGGAGGTCCGAATGCATCAACGGATTGCATAGATGCCACTAACTTGTTCAGTCTTTAAGCTTGAGGTCATCTATGGAATCCATGGATGGTTAGAACATAAACATTACATGAAGAAAAAATTTACAACAAGTCTACAATCAATGAAAGAAGAAAAGGAAAAGGTCAAAACTCACCTCTATGTATAAACCATGTTGAAGAAAAAAAACTTTTGATGTAGTTGTAAAACATGACTTTTGGATGTCTTTACATTCAAATATTAAACGCAGTGGTTATTAGTACAGAATTTATATCTTGACAACCAGCAAGTGTTAAAAACATACATATATCTCTTTTATGTGATGTCTTGCCAAGTCAGAGAGTCCAATCCACCCTCATTTTCAACTATATGTTAAGAAACAGTCAACTTACGAGAGAAAAAAGTTTGTCATTACAATATTTGATCTCATTTTTGAAGATCAAAATGATTTTTTAGGCTCAAATTTGTTGACCAACCCCGTTGAGGTTATCTTGTGCAGAATGATCTAATTGACTTCTAGTATGACTTTTAGTCAATTTAGTTTTAGTCTATTTAGAGCATTTCGAGGGTTGTCATCCATGAACTTTATGGACTACACCTTCCCAAGTCTTAAAGGTGCATCCATGCAATGCATGGATGACACTTTAAACTACTTCAAAACATTCAAAAGCTTTAGCACTTTAGAAGTGCTTAAAAATTGTTGAAAATCACATGGTAGTCAATTTGAGCTTTCTACACAACATGATGGATATATTAGAGCTTAAAAAAATTGTTTTGATCTCCAAAAATATGATTAAATACTGCAATCATGCACATATGATCTTTTCATATCTTTGCATTACTTGTGGATGATACTCAGATTATGTTCGATCTAAAAAATGTCACAATAAGATTACACTCTCCTTATTGTCATTCTCTTGATTTCTTATTGATCTGAAGGTCCTTATGTCACATTGATCATCAAATACCACTCACTAAACTAGTTTTATCTGATGTATTAATTTGGATAGAGGAATGAAAAAGAACGGGTGGAGGATTAGGAGGTGTGCGTCTATGCTTTGGATCTCAAAGACCGAGATAAAAGAAGAAGATAGATGAGAGGTCAAGGAGGTGTGCGTCTATGCTTATATGTATGGACGAACACATGTGAAGACAAAAGAGGACGAAAAGGAGAGGTACAAAGGGTGTGTGATATGCATTATACACTTGACTTGTGGTTTGGTGTTTTCATACTGTCAAGAAATTGAAGTTCGATATGTACAGGAGACAATCCATGCATTGCATAGATGATAAACTCAGACAAAGGTTGAAGTTGAATCAACTTGAATGATGATTATGAATATAACTTGATTCATGTCATTTTCTCCTTGTCGTTTTTGTCTTGTTGGGTCAACATATCTCATATTATTGTGTATCTGGTTGATATAAAAATGTGTAATATGTTGTTTGTTCTCTCATGAGTATCTATGCAACGGATTATGATGAATCATAATCTCATTTTGCTTCTTTTATAACATCTGTTTGGTTTTAATGTCTTTAATGCTCTTAATGCTTGATGGTTTTGCGTGATTTTAGTACGTTCAGTCTAATATCGTCATCATTAACAGAATTAAATAATTTTTATTGATCATAAATCATAATCAAAGACGAACATGCTTCTTGTGATACATCAAATTGTATTATTTTCTGACTTTTTTTAGTCTCATAAGATGCAAAAGTTGCATTTTGGCTTGAATATGGATTTCAATTTTTCAGAATTTGCAGAAATTGTCAATGCATTCCACTTTTCTGTCATGTTTTACAATGTGCAAAATCAACTTTTATTACAAAGTTGATTTTGCATTGGCATTTAAGTATAAGAATATGTTAAACACTTATTATTTTAAATATTTATAAGACCTATATAAAAAGACTCAGAAGAATGTGTTAACGAAGTTGTGTAATTTTATGTGACATGCGTTACACTAATTTATATAAATAATACTAATAGAACATAATGAAACAATTTGAAATAACACTTTAAACTTGAAGAACCAAGTTTGATTTGATAAAAGTTGTTTGGTTATTATTACCATAGAACGCCTAGGCGTATTATTCAAATTATCTATATAGAATTCATACTATTCGATCAAAAGTCCTATGCGCTGTTTTCGCTAGAAGACGGTAGTGGTTTTTCTCAAAACTAGCTTTGATTATAAAACTTACCATCGCAAATGCAAGTTTATCATTTCCTATTAAACTGGAGCAGATAATATTCTTGAAATCAGCCCATTTGTAGAGAATCCTCTAGGATATCATTTCCAGGTTCTTCCCAACATGTATATTACCAAGCTTGTCCTATACCACATTATGCACGACACTTAGGATGCACATTTATCACAGAATTAGTAATAGAGAGGAAACTTTATACTCGAAGGTAGCGGTGTTAGACAATAAATGAAGCGTATTTAACTGAACCATAGAGAATCCCATTTTTGACATGGTCGTGAGTTCAATAATCATAACCTTAGAACAAGAAAAGAGGCTATTCATGGTGAGATACCCATGTTTAATAATCTCGTCAGAGTCAGTTAGCTAGGATTCTAGATTGAAGATATTATCTTCTATTTTTGGGAGGTATGCACATATATTGACCATCTCCACCTTCTGATAGGAGGATAAAATACAAGGAGTTTAACTTATGTCAAATATAGTTTTCCAAAATACTTTATTTATAAATAAAATAAAACTAAAGCTTTCAAAGTTAATCCTCAGACAAGTCGTTTATACTAAAGTCATGTCGCATCCGAGAACAACATTTATGGTTTTACTAGGGGTATTATTTATGTATGAACAGATTTTGTATCAAGATCGAGACGTACCGAAGAGACAAGACTGATTCATTTTCGTGGATGAGATACTCAAGTGGCCATGCAAGCTGCTAAATGATATTTGAACTCAAATAACGGTGAATATGGATTCAACATTCACTTCTGGCAGGGAAAAGGAAAACAGAAGTGCCGGGGAAAGGAAAACGACACTTGGATTATGAGAAGAAAATTTAATCAATCTCATTCGGGCTTCAAGACCTTTTGTAGACTTCTTACTGTAAGAGAATCTCCACCTGAGCATTATAAATGCCTCGGTATTGTAAACAGGCCCTGTAACCAGTCGCCTTCTTGACGTGATGGGTGAGAAAAATTGATAAATGGTAAGTTTTCACTATAAGTTTATCTCGAGTCTCGTCCTGATAAACATCCACTCTAAACTTGAAACACAATCAGACTTATCCTTCATTGTTGTAAGTCATATCACATCAAAAGAACTCTAATTTTATAATTACTTAAGTTAGCGCAGTGAGAATTATGATGGCTGACATAGTTTACGTCAGGAGATCGAACCACGACATTGAGATAGTAACTAATCTTTCTCATAAAATTCATGAGAACATTATTAAATATACTAAATGTATTTCTCTATACAATGAATATATGAAAGATTTAGAGAGGTTTTTAGACTATTAAATTATACCGTAAGCACTCCCAGATGATGCCACTAACTTGTTCAGTCTTTAAGCTTGGGGTCATCTATGGAATCCATGGATGGCTAGAACATAAGCATTACATGAAGAACAAATTTACAATAAGTCTACAATCAATGAAAGAAGAACAAATGAAAGGAAAAAGTCAAAACTCACCTCTATAAGTAAACCATGTTGAAGAAAAAAAACGTTTGATGTAGTTGTAAAACATGACTTTTGGATGTCTTTACATTCAAATATTAAAGCAGTGGCTATAAGTACAGAATTTATATCTTGACAACCAGCAAATGTTAAAAACATACATATATCTCTTTTATGTGATGTCTTGCCAAGTCAAGAGAGTCCAATCCACCCTCCTTTTCAACTATATGTTAAGAAACATTCAACTTACTAGAGAAAAAAGTTTGTCATTGCAATATTTGATCTCATCTTTGAAGATTAAAAACGATTTTTTTAAGCTCAAATCTGTTGACCAACCCCGTTGAGGTTATCTTGTGCAGAATGATCTAACTGACTTCGACTATGACTTTTAGTCAGTTTAGTTTTAGCTTATTTAGAGCATTTGGAGGATTGTCATCCATGAACTCTATGGACGACACCTTCCCAAATCTTAAAGGTGCATCGATGCAATGCATGGAGGACACTTTAAACTACTTCAAAACATTCAAAAACTTTAGCACTTTAGAAGTGCTTAAAAATTATTGAAAATCACATGGTAGTCAATTTGAGCTTTCTACACAACCTGATGGATTAGGTGATAATGTATGCATATTCACCTCTTTCTGATTAAATAAATAATAAATTAAAATTTTCATAAAATATGACAAGGTTGCGATCAACAAAACGAATATGTACGTTGGGAGCATTTCTGTCAACTCTTTTTATGGTTTTTGTTTGGGTCTTTTTGCATTTCTAGATTAACTAATAATCAATATTTATAAAATACTTCATTTTTAATCAATTTGATATAAAAAATTTCTCTTAAAATTTATATATTTTCCTGATAACCACAAACGAGCAAAAGTTCCCAGAAGTAGATATTGCACGCTTATTGAACTCTAATTACCAAAAGGTGATCGTCTTGGATATCTGCTCGGGTTTGAGATATATTATATATCACTCTAGCCTGAGCTCCAACTCTATGGGCGCAAATGTTTTTAGCAATATTCCAGAATGGCAACTCTAACACCCAAGTGTAAAGCCGGAAACAATTACAATAGTCCCAAGTTTAGAATATTTAAATTAAACCATGGGTGCTTGTTAAACGCTCTGACATAACATGTTCACGGACGAATTATGTCCTTGGATTGTTTTAAAAATCATTTCAATAATTATGCTTTTATCTCCTTTTTTAATCTTATGCTGTATTAATCTTTGCATCCATATGTTAAGATGATGAATATATAATTACCAAAATAATGATGAAGGACTTCAACCCATGACGATGTCAAATTTACTCGCGTTTTCCATGCTTTCCTCTTCCCCAGCTGCATTGACTACCGCATCTAGGATGCAATATTATTTATTCTCCTTCCCATTTAAGTAAAAGACGGACTTGAATCTTTCCTTTTAGAAGACACATATCTCTTATATGGGTACTACTTTTCTATTGCTATATGAGAATATTGGAAACAGTTATTCTTAATACAATGAAGAAAGTATTTGATCGTACCTTTGATATGTTTGTTGGACTTGATAGTATTCTTTTTAAGTTCGCTTATCTTAAAATGTTATGTATCTGAACGTGCATGTCAATAACGAGTTATGGTATAGTCTGATATATGAAAATTTATGCACAGAAAATTCACTTTATCATGTTTATATATAATATTATCCGTTATCGATATTTCTTACTTATCTTGTGGAATGTTTTGGCATGTGGATGAAACTGCTGTTTCCAATCCAAACCGAAATCAAAACCCAAATCAAATTATTAAAGGTACGATTAGGTAAATTTCTGTAATACAACTCACATGTAAAACTTGAAAGAGAGATGTTTAGCGGACTACCCGAGGAACTGAGCTGAGCTAAGTACGTATATGAAACAAGACAAACGTGTGGACACCTGGTTCGTGAAGTAACGCTCGCCGGAGCTAGTCCGACCGCCGGTCCGAGGATTCCTCGTAATGCATGTGCATACAGTGGTGACTTTGACAGCATCTACGGTATCGCCCATGTTTTTCACCGGCGGCCGGACAACAGCGAAAGCTGAAAGCTGCGACTGTCGTATGCATGGTGGTGGTGGTGGTGACTCTCATGCCGATTCGTCTTCTGGTTCCACCTTCAGAGGAAAAGACTGAAAGAGAGCCGCTCACTGCCTGCTGCGCTTTTCACGCGCCCCACGCTCCGCTTCGACAGCCTCGACTGTAGCAGGAAATATACCACCGGGGACAACGTCAACCCTAGGGCGAAGGAAGGCAACTGGATCACCACTGGATCTGTTTCGCGAGCATTTGCTTGATTGGTGAATTTTGTTCATCCTTCAGTCTGTTCGATGAGCGTTGGTGCGTGCCATTTCTGCGCCGGTGTTATGTTGGGACTGGAGTACGGGCGCGAGAGCGAGAGCAGGAGGAGGTCTGTCTGATGCTCACAGTACGTTTTTAGTTATGTAGATTGACATTCCGGTTCCTGGCCCTCCTCGTTCTCCTTGTGTGCCGCGAGCAAGGAATTTGATGGGGCAAGCGGTCTGACGTCGGTTTCCGATATTGCTGCAGTACGGTTTTGTATGGCTTAGCATTCGAAGGATCTGCAGGCTCGTGTGAGACGGGGACTTGAGCGCCTGTTCGAGTGACTGCAGGTTAGCACACATCAGGCTGTTGCGTTTGTTCGTCTCCAGGGAGCTTCTTAATTTCTCCTAATTTTCCTCTAATAGACATAAAGCGGAATATGGTGTGTATTGGCTCGTCGACGGGAGTCCATTAAATGGACTCGATGGATGGTCGAGTTTGAGGGCATCCGTGTCATTTTCTCCTGACTTTGAGTGGTTGGTTTTCTCCTCAACAGGGACCTTGCATCCGATTTCCCGTGCACAAATGAGGTTCCGAGTGAGAGCCCGTGGGTCTTGAATTGGGAGCCAGAGCAGTTGCTACACTTTCTCCATAAAGGTTTGTAACGCTCCCCTGAGGGTACAGTAAATCGTAGCCAGTTCTTGGTATGATTGATTTCCCTTTCCCGAAGTAGATAGGATCTGGAAGATGTTCACTTCTTTACGACTTTAAGCTTCGTTAGGATTCGTCGGAGAGAAGTTGATAGTTTAGTTGCAGACGGGGTGGAAGTGCAACCGCTGATATAATTGTCGCTCTTGCTCTTAGCTCTGCCGGTTTTGAAGTTATTCCTCTCCTGCCTCTGTCTCGGCTTTGGATTGGTCACGGAAAAACCCTGCCGACCTCTAGTCACTTTGATCGTAGGAGTGAGAGAACCTTCGTCGTGGCTTTCTGTTCGGCGTTCAGCGCTTTGAGTATTACTGTGCTCTCTCTATGACGTTTGATATGTCAGAAGTTGGTTCAGTACACACACTCAACTTACCTCTGCTACCTGCTGACTTGAGCTCTCTGTGCGGTCTTCTTATTATCAGCTCGATACTTGTCGCTACCAAATACGTCTCTAAGTGTCAGCAGATCGTCCAGGTCTCTTAACACGACAATAGATTACAGTCTCCACGCAACGAGCTCGACCAGAGTATGGTGAGCAGATTGAAACGTTACTTGCAGTGCAAGAAACAGAATTACCATATGGTTGAGAAGAAGAAGAGGCGGCGTTCTGTTCTCCACATCTCCACAGTATGTGGAGAAGAAGGAAATTCGAAAGGAAATACGGATTACGAGTCGGCATTCTCGTGTCTTCCGGGTAGTGAGGAACTTGCATCACGCAGTGAAGTTAGCGAGGTTGGTGAAGTATTAAACAGCACGGATTCTTATGTAAGGTGCTCTGGTGAAGGGGAGAACCTGTTTCCGGGCTTGCCGAATGAGATTGCCATCGACTCAATTCTTACTCGATTGCCATGGAAGTCTCTTTACACGGTTTCAGGTCTCAATCGGACGTGGCAATGGGCATTTCGTAGCGGGCAAGTGTATAGTGCGCGAGTCAGTACCGGGCAGGCACACACCCTTATTTCCATGACGAGTGCCTCTCCATTTCCCAATGCACCGAAGGTTCTGCGCGCAATTTCCTTGTACGATCCTTCTCAAGATGCATGGTTCCTTTTGCCTCCTATCCCTGGAGTCGAGGAGGGAATTCCTGTCGGTGGTCAGTGCACTTTCTTGAAGGGAAAGCTCTATGTGATTGGCGGTTTTACTCCCTACTCCATTGATCTTTTGGGAGACGAAGTCTTCGCTTTCGATTTGGGATCGTTTCAAGGAGGATGGCGAAGATGTGCTAAGCTCGACTTTCCTCGGGAAGGATTTTCATGCCATGTCAAGGATGATAAGATATTCGTGTGCGGAGGATTGGGTTACGATCAAAACATGTGTCGGAAGTCATATGTATACCATCCTGTGCGGGACTGTTGGACACCAACCGCCGATATGCTGTACAAGCGTTCTGGCCAGAAGGTAGTTGGCTTTGGAGGAGGGTTTCGTATTTATGGAGGTAGGTACTGGTCTGATCGGGTGGACACCGAAGCGGCTATGAGTAGTAGTCACAGTATTAGCGCAGGATTAAGCATGGGTGGACAGCCGAAGAATGCCCAGTTGGAATCGTTCACGGAGATGTACGACACGAACACGGATACGTGGACGGAAGTTGACAATTTTGCGAGGGGGCGGGTAACCGGGAGTTATGTAGTGTCGCCTGATGGTTCGCTGTATCATATGTATGCCGATCAAGTAGACAAGTACAATTTGGCGTCGAAGACGTGGGAACGTTTCCATGTTAACCTCTGGCGGGTTCTTGAAAAGGTTGAAGTATCTCCTTTATGGCCTTGCGCCGCCTCGTTTGTGGATGGTGAGCTATATATTTTAATGGCCTCGGAGGACAGAAGCGTACTTACGGGTGATCAGTACAGAGTGATTCCCCTGAAGAGCATTGGGTTCGGTAAGGGCCTCATTCTTCACTGGCAGGAGGTTGGATGTCCATATGGGTTCGGAGTTTTTGGTGAGACTAATTGTTCCATCCATCCCATTGGATTGTGAGCGCATCCTTTACGACCGCAGGTACCACTTTGCATACATTTTGTTTAATAGAAGGTTATAGTCATTAGTTAGATCAATCTGGCTCTCGTAGGACGGTTGTATAGATGAAAGCTGGAGCTGGAGCAGTTGTGCCTTTCCCTTCGGCAGTTGGTTTGCGACTGTTGGGCTATTTAGGCTATGAGTGCACATTTAAAAGCGCAGACAGGTTTGTGAATTACTTAGTTGCTCTATAGGGTCTTGTTCACCGTAGGACTTAATTATCCGGCTGAGGCGAGGCCACGTGACCCGTCCTTCTCTTATATTTCACAGTGAGTTTCGCACCTGGATCAGTTTGTGTATAATCACTCTACATATATGACATTTTAATTACTAGTTGGGTGCCTGTCCGCTTAGAATGGCCGTACTCGATCTATGGCGTCCTCTTCTTCCTGGAACTGATCTTGTGCTTGTTTTCTCAAGTTTCTTCATGACAGTAGAGCACTTACTGCGATATCTGCAGTAGAAGCAGAAAAATGGAGCAACGCCACAAGCAAGGTTTTGTTTGGGTTAATGTGGGTTAGAGAAAGAGAGCATATTGTGCATCTTCCCTTTCAATTTCATCTTTCGGTTCGTCCTGACTGTACTGCAGACGAGGTTCCTTTTGGTCCTTCGACTGGGCATCCTGTGTTGCCAAGTATAAGTTAGTTGCCGGGCTAAGTTGGCAGTGATTTCTTCCTTTACTGAATCTGCGTATCAGAAGCTGCAAAAGGATGATCTTCGGGAAGTGTAAAAGTCTATCCAGTGACTACGGTCTTCCGTGAAGGGCAGGAAGGATTCAAAAGGTTAACTCAAGCTGACATCATCCCTTCAGGTTTCTTATTGGAATTGAAAGACAGTTCATTGTAGGCTCTTCTTGGTGGGATTGGTGTTGGAGAAACCAAAGCAACAGTAGTTGGAGCAACATTTCAGGTAGGAAGACACTCCTCAGATGTTGATAATGTGAGTGCAAGTTGCAGTAGTAGGTCTGTAAATTGTACCTTTTGGCCGCAACTAAGTCAATAACTAGTTCAAGAGTTAGCTGTTTCTGGTTAGAACTACGAACCTTCCTGTCCTTGGCTGGATGCTCTGTACCAGGCAGTAGCTGTCAAACTCGCAGATTCTACACTTGAGCGGAGTGGATTTACGGTAGGTGACGGAATGATTGACTCCTCTTCCCAATTTTTAATGCAGTGGTTCTTACGAGATTTCATAAGAATGCTCGGTGGAATTTTGTTCACTCTTCTACAGGTAAACTATTGTGAGTTTGGCTTCGTCGAAGTACTATATTTTCTTAGTTCATCCGTCAACGAATCTGTTTATCTCCCTTCGTGGACAAGTTCTTTGGTACTGAACTTCCGGACTGAGTCCGTTCGTGTGTATTGGTAATGTCTGATGGGTGTAGGAATTCAGTGTTGTCGTTCAAAGCCTGTAGGTCTCGACGTAATATCCTGGTCCTGCAATAACCGAGTCGAAGTCTCGTGTTATGGTTGTCAAATCTTTCCACCCCGAGTAAGCAGTCTACAGACTATTTATTCTCCATGTTTGTTCCGAGATTTGAGTAACCTTAAAAGTTAGAGCAAGTTGGAGCCCATTCTAAGGTCCAGAAGATTAACTGTTAGAAATGGTAAGTTTGAGTTCTTAAACTGGACGAGTACTGTCTAGAACAACGGAGAATAAGAGTTAACAGTCAGGGCTTTAATGTTGAGGGAATGTACAATAAGTGGAGTGATTTCCTCTCCAGCTTTTGACATCTTCTCGGGTTTCTCTTTTCTTTATGCAGTTAATTCTGTGATTCACTTACGTATGGCTTGTCTATGCTCTTAGACGATAAAAATATGTGTATAACCTTCATCGTTGACATTGTATGCGTTCATAAAGGTCACAAAGTTGTCTATGTATACCGAAGAGGTTTCCTTTGTCGCATCAAAGTTCCCTTGTATCTGCTTCTGTTTGCTGTTTATTTTGTTTGTGTCAGTTCACTTCAGGAGCCCATAAAGTTGCTTTCATGGTTACCATCGCAGGGTTCGAATTTGGATAGCAATGCAAAACAATGGCGTTTGGCTGCCGATTTGCCCGATGACATGGGTAGGCTCCTCCTCGTCATTTCGAGCCCTGAAGCTATCGCTGCCCGCTCTAGCTGTCGAATTCTGTCACCTTAAAAGTCAACGGCTGGGTTTCGAACATAATGGCGCTCATTCACGAATGAACATGCAGGGATGCCGATGGACCTTGTTTTACCCCTCTTCCCCCTTGCGATACTGCGTTGGCAGTATCGCAAGATCCATCAGTAGGATACTTCCTTCCCCCATCCCTTACAGCTCCTCTAATCCTTCCGGATTAAATTACCTTACGCTGTCTTAAGATAGATTTAATCTAGCACGTGAAAAGATTTAATCTGGCACGTGAAAAGGTTTAATCTGGCACGTGAAATTGTAATTAACGTTGTCCGTAGGACATATAGCTCAGTTAGCTTTGTCAGTAGTAGAGTAAATATTTGTTCTCATTACGTTTTGTACGAAGTGCAGTATACGTGGAAGGAGTAATAAGCTTGTGTTCATATTCACCTAACAAGGGTGGCTTTACTCCATAAGTTAAACTTTTGTGTGGCCGTGTACTCCGTTTATAATCTTTACAGGGAGACTTTAATGTTTCATTGTCAGCACGGTTTACGAGTTTCTTTAGCCTTGTTCGACTTCTAAAGACTGTTCAAATCATTCAAAACTGATGATGCCTTCGAGGAAAAGTGTGGATGAGATCGAGAGTTTGGATTGATTCTGTTTTTTAGAGAGGTGCAGTGCAGTTACTCATCCTATTATTTTTCCTCTTAACCATTTGAGATTGACCATATACGTACTTCCATGACAGGTCTATTACACTTAGCAAATGTGGCATGCCACTGATATGACTGCCACTGCCACCACCGTTGCCACTGATGTGGGTTAAAAAGAAGCTTACTATTGAATACGAAATAACGGAGAAACTGATGATTTATATTGAGTATAAACAAATCTTGTATTTGCTATTTCAAAAATGACAGATATCGAGTAAAATCTGCAAAGGTATGGCAGCAGCTTAGATCCCTTCCCCGTTGCTTGGTTTTTTTCGGCCTCTTTTTTCGCGCAGGGCACTGTCAGAAAAAAAAAGTCGCTATCGGTGGCCGATGAGTATTTAGCTTTACAAGGTGCCCCATGCTACTAAGGTTAGAGCACCTTACCAATACAAACACAAAAGACTATCTAGTATTAATATTACTTAAAAAAATATTAGGAGAAACCCATAAAAATAAATGAATAAAAGTAACGACACGCTATTCTTTCTGTAAAGTTTCCTTTTAAGAGCAGTGGTAGTTTCAGAAACCTTGTCAACGGCATGGATGATCTGAAGAAGTTCATCAGGGCTTATTTTTACCGCCTCCTCCGCTTGGACAATTCGTCCCAACCTTTTCTATATATGACGGGTCCCACAGAAACAGGTCAAAGTGTGTTTTCTTTGGTTTCTGAGGCTTTGGTGGGCTCTATTGATACATGCCACACCACTTTGGCGAGGATGAATCAGATGTCAGGGTTGTGGCTAGTGCGGCCTTCAGATTGCTGTTTAACGGCTTACAGAATCCGGTGTGTTCATAACTACAAATGGAGTTACAAATGCCAGTATACTAGTATGCTGAAGGGCAAGAGGATTGGCGTTAAACTTGGACAAGAGGTATGGAGCGAGCCATCTATCCGTATTTATAGAGATTGTTCAGCGAGCTCAAAAACGAACCAGAAAAAATATTTCTTCCGCTCCTACTACTAGTACTGTTGGGGGGGAATTCGATGGACGCATTTGCTTGCTCTTCGTCTGAATTCACATCAATATTCTCGTTCTCGTGCTCATCGGCGTTACAAAGCAACCAGTCGTCTGCTCCATCGTCTGCCCTTTGTTGACGCCGTCGGTCCTTGATGGCATCCGGCTCTTCGCCGACGACATTCCGCGGTGTGCGTCGAACTGGCCTTTCAGCAACTACGAACTTGTGCCCTTCTCGCTGCCTTTCTGCGAATTCTGCCCAGACTGGAAAGTCCACAAAGCGACGAGAATCAGCTCGAGGTATCTCTCCCCCCAACTGAACGACGCCTTCCAGACTGTACATTAAACCTCAGATTCAGTGACGGATACTGACTGAACTAACGCAAAAAGAACTCACTGGCGTTACCAGCAAAATGGTGAAGGACAATCGAGCCGGCCACCGTTACATTCAATGAAGCCGTCCCAGAGCCGCACTGAGGGATGTACACAAAAAAGTCGCATATCTCCATATCTTTCCTGGAAAGTCCTGTTCCCTGCAAGGGTGACCGTTCCACCCGAACCAGGCTAATTCAAAACGATCGGAGCTTCGTAGCTTGACAAGCTCGTATTCCCCACCTCCCCACCCCTCTCTCTGGCCCAGAGTCGGAGTGAGCACTCTCACTAACTCGTACTTTAGAGTCACTAGCTCGTGCTTAAGGGTAAAATAAGGTTACAAGACACTAGTGCTAACATGTTGTACCATATCGTATGCACCAGAAACGTGCACTTCTGCGCTACAACTTTCTTCTGTTTCGAGATCACGCACACGTCTACACAAGCCTTATGGTCCGCAAATCATCTACAACGTTTATTTTGTGAACTCAGAACTGGTTTAGCGTACCTCGTTTCCAAGAATAAAACAAGTGCTTCGAGTGAAAGGTTGTTTGTGCACAGGCTGGGCTCCATCGACTATCTCAACGCCGCATAAGTCCACATCCTTACCCTACTCGAACAGTTCACGCCATGGACACCATTTTCAACAAAGCTTCTTCGAGATCAATTAGCCTACAGGAGGAATGGACTTCATCCTCGTTTACGGGGTTTGAAGCTGGAAACAGAACCTAATGTAGGTTTTACCAGGACTGAGAATTGAATAAGGTGCGATTGAGGCAGTGAATGTTTCCGAAATTCTGAGTGGCAGCGCTCTCACCTTCAAATACAGTGCTGCCTCTAGGAGAGTGTGGAAATGTCGGAATTGTATATGCAGAGATGCTCCATGACTTCCGAACGCGTTGAAATCCTTCCTTCCGACGAGGATCAATTCCGACACTCCGAACGCGGTGGCGGAACGAGCTATTGTTCCTAAATTGTGCCGCTTTGCAACGTTATGCACGAGAACAAAGCTTTCGAAGCGCGGTGAAGGTGGTGACGTCTCGGTCTTCTTCTCCTCCTCGAAGCTGGCATCATTTTCAGTCGATTCTCTAACCTGCAAGCCGTCATGTTATTACAGGTTGAGCCCACGGTATACAATCAAACGAAGGCCCATTAAACTGCAGACTATTCCGGCGATGCACCAACCTCAGCCATACCGCATTCCCCACTGCTTCGGGTGGTTGATGCCCCAACTTCGCTCCAGCCTTCTCGAGAATCAGAAGCATGATCCACATCTTCCGATCCCGCTTCACCGTCCATACTCAAGCGATTACGGAGAAGTCCAACGAGAGGCGACGAAGGTGCATCCGACTGGAGCTGTTTCAGAATCACCGTCTTGCTGTGAGACGGGGACAACTCTTCGGAATCCATACTGACACTGCCAGCGGATCCCAGTCACTGACTTAAAAATCATGTTCGTAAGAACGATACATTGCTGTCCAGCGGCTTCTCGCCAAATTTAGCTCCAATCTTCTCTCGACTGGGAACTTTACGGCAAATGTTGGCACCACTCTGTTCCCTTGCTTGCAGGTTAGCAGCAGCTAGCTCCTTGGAGAATACGATGGATAGAATCGAGCGCTTTGACATTAGAACCCTGGCGTTTAGGGCAAGTTGCTGCTTTAGAGACTCGACAGGTGCCGTTACGGTTTGCGCAACGTGATGTCGAGGCAAAAAGGAAGCCCCTGTACGTAATCAAGGACTGTGTTTCTGATGTTCTTCACTGGGTTTACATTTAGGTACATCTTCTCCCCGGCGTCAAGAAGCTAGACCGACTTGACCTCGCTTCCTGACTGAAGTACAATCGGTCTTTCAGCGCCGGTAAGAGCATCTCTACCGGAGCCCTGCAAATACCAATCTCGGTAACCAGCAGTCTTAGCGTGGTGGATCGAAAAATACGGTAAACACTATGTTCGCACGGTATATTTGTTTTTCTGTACCGTCTAGATAAACATCCACGCAAATTTTTTCCAATAACAAGAACCCACGTGTCATTCCCCTGCGTGTTTTGGTTTCAAAGCGACTGGGAACTGGATCTTCCTGGGTCCTTTCTCGTGTTCGGGTGGAGATGCACTTAGGGCGTCACCTAACAATAGTAAAGCTTTTTGACTATTGTTTTTTGATCCAAGCTTCTCGGAGTTTAGGGTAGGTAATAACAGTATCACTGCACCATGTCTGCTTATTGTTTTTTTGATTAGTCTGGACCTCTCCACATATTAGGGAATAATCTGTGTGACCCCTCTCGTTAGCATCTGATTGCTAGTTTTTTGGAGTCGCACGCTTAAGTGAGTATATCGGGACTTGTGCTAGGTAAGTTCGGCTATATCACTGGTCCCAAAATCTGAGGGTCTTTGACAAAGTATTGATGAGTTACTGTTAGATTTGTAGACTAAAAAAACAACAAAAAACACCACACACGTGGAGTTGCATCGGTGATCGTTGTTTTTCCTAAAAAACTCAGATAAGCAGAAACAAAAAGCGTGGTGCGGTGATGCCCTTAGTAGGTTACAACATGCTCAATGCAAGTTTCAGGCCGTAATAGGCGCCGTAGTTTCCCCTTGCCGAGACCGGGATTCTGCAGGTATTAAAGATGTCAAAGTTAAGAGAGGAGATTCGCTATCACCGGAACTGAAATGAGTCGTAAGAAACTTAGTTTCAACTTTTGTTAGTTTCTCCTTGGTCCAGACATGATTCTTGTAGCAAACCAGTTACAAAGAAAAGTGTGTCGAAATTGAAATTAAAAGTTGTTGCAGTTTCACTCCATGCGGTCTCAAGAGATAGTTTTGCAGATTGTGGTTATCATCGTGCAGAAGCTTCACGATGTCCTGTCGTAGATTGGTCTCATAGTGAAAGATGAGAAGGACGAACACAAATTTCTGCAAATGTACCTTGATAGTGATTCTAATTTCATCATTATGTAGAGCTCGCAGAGTAAATCAAAATTATTTTTTGAATCATCTATAACGGAGCTACATGGAAGAAATTACGAGTTCCAAAGATTTAAAGTTTTGGTCGTCATGAATGTTGACGTGGCAGAGATTGATGAGGTCATCCGAGACTGACTGGGCACTAACACGTGACAATATAATATTGAGGTGGTACTTGATGTTGATGTGGCATGTGTTGACTAGATCAAAATGCTGATGTGACAAGTGCCAACGAAGCAGACTGCTGACATGTCGTTGCTGATTGTGATGGCTTGCTGACATGGACTTAAGGATGAGGTGGTGACGCATGAGCGTGACATATGGTTGACTGCATGAGCGTCATCTGAAGGCATGCATGCTCGCCACTTGGCAGCTTTGGGTGACGAACGTGGTATGGAGGAGGTGCTTGTTTGGAAACTAAAAAAACTAGAGGATTTCTCATAAAAATAGAGAGGTTTTGAGGACTGACGTCATTAGGCTGCCGATATTTTTGACACAATTTTCAATTTTGGATTTTGGGTTTTGGTTGGGAGGATTTTTGTCTTGGGAGGGAAAGTCTACCCGTACGTGAAATTTAAATTTCATACGGCGATGAACTACTAACATGCGTTAGCATATATCCATAGTCTTGAGCTAGAAGGGTCGGGTTTGGAATTTTGGATTGGAAGTATGGGTGCGAGGAACCGTGGGAGAAAAGGTTTTTTGTTGTACCATGACAAGTTGACGGTAATCTACTAATGATCTTTAGTAGATCCCTGTAAGATTAAGGAGATGAGAGAAGTCACATAAGTTCAGAAGCCTCGTAACAGAGGCCCTAGATGTCTAATTTGAGGTGATTCTTCTAAGTCGAGAAGAGCGCATCGAGGACTTTCTCTCTATATTTTCATATTTTTGATGTCTTTTGTGAAAAATATGCGAGGAATTTTACGAGTAGTGGAACTTAGGGATTTCATATCAGAGGCTTTAGGTGTCGTTATTGACAATTTCTGTTGTGTTGGAAAGCTCGTCTTGAGAGTTTTCTCCTTGTGCTTTTAAATTTTTGATGGATTTGGAGACAAGTCTGTGAGTTGAGAGGTCTGGTGAATTTGGAAAGTCGTAACAGAGACTGTGTGGATCCGTTGAAGGTGATTTTTGTTGCGTTAGATAGCTTGTCTCAAGGGCTTTCTCGAGTGCTTTGTGTACTTACATTTTGGATGGATTTTGGACCAAGTCTGCGAGGATCTGCTAACAGACATTTGTGGATTACAGTAGTCTTCTTGACCATTGATTGATAGGTGAACTTTGGAAGGACCTAGCATAGCATAAAAATGTCTATTTGATACAAGTATGACGACACAGTCGACAATAATTTATCTTGTGACATTGTCTTCTTCAGCGACGTAGAGATAGCACAACCATCCGAGGAGCTATTGGGTGGGTGGATCCAATCGAGTCATTGTGTGTGCATGCGTACATCACAAAGAGGGAACACGAGGTTCTAGTACATGAGAAGAGAAGACGTGAAGCGGAAGATGTTGGAGAAGGGACCTCTTTGAAGATACAAACTCGAAGAGATAAGTCTCGACATGATATTCGAGAGGATGGAGCTCGAGATCTATCGCTGGATGATGTTCTTTGTCTGTCGAAGAAGAAAGGAAAAGAGCAATCACAAGAAGGACATGCCAACTGCATAAAGTTGCAGTCAGTGTAAGATGAGGCTCTAGAGTGAACTCGAAACTCGAATGCCCGTGGTGGTGCATTCGCAACCTTTATATAGTGAGAGGAATAGTACATGATCAGCTTCCGGCCAATGCTCATCTCTCACGCGGATCGCTGATGTGGCTTACATGCAGCCTTAGATCTAGAACAACATCTAGAGGTTCAGAATGAGCCACGTAGAAGGCTCGCTGGAAAGTTCTAGAAGCTTCTTTCTAGAAACTTCCTTCTGGAAGCTTCCAGGCTGGAAAGTTCTAGACGCTTCATTCTAGAAACTTCCTTCTGGAAGTTTCCCGGCGGACTTTTGGCGCACTCGCCTATTGGTAGAAGTACTATTTGCTGCATGTATTCTTCGGCCAACTTAGCCGTAACTAATTCTTTTACCAAGGACTTCTTCCAAACCAATTTCTCCTCTAGTTGATAAGTAGGACTCTACTTATTACAAACCTCCCCCCTTTTAAGAAGCAACGTCCTCGTTGCTCAACTGCTGTTCGAAAGCTTGCACTATGAGTGGGGCGTGTGCAAGATTGGTTGCAGGTTCCCATGTTGCTTCATGTAATGGATAGCCTTTCCATTTGACCAAATAATCTACCCGTTGATGACGAGTCCCACGAACACGTTTCTTTAAGATGCATTCCACTTCAAACTCTTCCTCGCCATCGATAATTTGAGGCAGTGGTCGCGACTCTTGCGAATTGCCAAATTGAGGAGGTCGTGGTGTATATCGCCGTAATAAAGACACATGAAAAACCGGATGAATCTTCATGTGGGGTGGAAGTTCGAGTTGATATGCCACTGCTCCAATTCTTCGGACAACAGAGAAAGGCCCGATGAAGCGAGGGTTGAATTTACGACTGCCGATCAGAGTAAGGTTGGTTGTGGATAACCAAACTTGATCACCAATCGTGAACTCTTCATGCCGACGGTGTCCATTGGCATATTGCTTTTGTCGGTTCTGAGCAAATTGCAGTTTCACCTTAGCTTTGTCCACTCCTTGTTGAATTCGTGCAACGAATTCATTAACAGCATCCACTTTGGTGTTGACTGACGACGTCGTGCTGAATCGTGTCAAACTTGCTGGTGTGAGAGGATGTTCGCCGTACATGAGATAAAAAGGTGTTTCACGAGTAGATGCATTGAGGGAGTTGTTGTAGGCAAATTCTACCAAAGGGAGTAAAGTGTCCCACTTCGCTTGCTCCTCCAGAGTAAAGGCTCGTAGCATGTCTTCAATGGTGCGATTGGCTCTTTCGGTTTGTCCATCGGTCTGTGGGTGATAAGCCGTAGACATGGCAAGTTTGGTCTTGAACAGACCAAATAGGGTTCTCCAAAACATGCTCGTAAACTGAGGACCTCTATCTGTTATAAGCACCCGTGATAGACCGTGCTGAGCAAAAATGGTGTTCAAATATATCTGAGCAAGTTGCGGTGCTGAGACGTCTTTCGTGGTCGGTCGAAGATGGATCATCTTGCTAAGCTTATCGACGAAGACGACGATGGAGTCAAAACCTGAGCTCGTCATGGGAAGTTCACACACTAAGTCCATACTAACATGTTCCCAACGTTTGGAAGGGATCGGGAGGGGTTGAAGGAGACCGGAGGGTGCTTGATTTGTAGCCTTATTTTGTTGACACATTGCACAACTCCGAGTGTATACTGCAACATCCTCTGCCATCTTGGGTCAATAGAACACTCGTTGGACTGCTTCCAACGTCTTTTCTGCCCCCATGTGTCCTGCAATGGCTGAATCGTGACATTCAGTTAGTATGGTGGTACGTAGTTCTGGATCATCTGAGATCCATAACTTCCCTTCATGGAATACCAAACCATGGTTGCGGGTGATGGTTCTTGAAGGTTTTGCTGCGACAGTCTGTGCATCCGATTTTGTGCCCTCGATCAATTTTGTCCAGAAGTCAGAATTCACCTTGACTTCAGAGACTATGTTATGCACCATAGGCATGCGGGTTAATGCATCAGTAATTTGCTTCTTGCCCTCAACGTACGTGATGGTCATGTTGAATCGCTGCCTCCATTCTGCCCAACGGATTTGTCTCTTTGAGAGATCCTTCTGCGTCTCCAAATAGACTAAAGGTTTGTGGTCTGTCTCGACCACAAAAGCCTTCTCCCCTAGATAGTGCTTCCAATGCTTAGTAGCGAGAACTATCGCCAATTCTTCTCTCTCGGTGGTGTGATAGTTCTGTTCTGCTGGTAACAACTTCCGAGAGAAGTATGCAATTGGATGCCAACCATCCTTCCATTCTTGCTGCAACACCGCCCCTACTGCCGTGCCTGATGCGTCTGTTGCTAACTTGATAGGTTTTTTTGGGTCGTATCACTTGAGGATCGGAGCATGTAGTAGCGCGGTTTTCAATGCTTGAAAACCTACTTCTTGCGCTGTTCCCCACATCCATTTCTTGTCTTTGCCTAACAGGGCAGTTAGTGGTTGTGCAAGCTTGGCAAAATGCTTAACAAATCTACGATAAAATCCTGTCAATCCCAAGAAGCTCTTAAGTTGGGTCTGATCTTCTGGAGCCTTCCATTGTTGGATGACAGCTATTTTATCGGCCATTACTTGTATGTCTTCTGCACTCACTCTGTGTCCTAAGTAGTCCACCTCCGTCTTGCCAAATTCACATTTTGAAATTTTGGCGTACAATTTATTTTGGCGGAGTACTTGGAGAACCTCTCTCAAATGGTGCACATGGTCCTCCATAGTTTTGCTATAGACTAGGATGTCGTCAAGAAATACAACGACTGATCTGTCTAAGTACGGACGGAATATGTCATTCATCAGGCCCATGAAGGTGGCCGGTGCATTTGTGAGACCAAATGGCATTACTAAGTATTCGAAGTGATCATACCTTGTTCGAAAGGCAGTCTTTTTCACATCTTCATCAGCGATTCAAATCTGGTTGTACCCGCTCCGCAAGTCTAGCTTCGTGAAGTACTTTGCTCCTTCGAGTTGGTCGAACAAGTCATCCATCCGAGGTAGTGGATACTTATTCTTCACCGTTTGTTGATTGAGTGCTCGGTAATCGATGCACATCCGTAGGCTGTTATCCTTTTTCTTAACAAAAAGGACTGGAGCTCCATATGGTGACACGCTGGACTGGATGAACCCTTTTTGTAACATCTCCTCGATTTGCGCCTTGCACTCCTCCAATTCATGTGGCGCTAGTCTGTATGGGGCCTTACAAGGAGGGGTGCTCCCTGGAATCACCTCGATTTTGTGGTCAATCCTTCGTTTTGGTGGTAATCCTGAAGGAAGATCATCGGGAAAGACATCCCCATATTCTGCTATCACTCCAGTCAAGCTGTCTGGTATCTGCCCGTCGAGTCGTGCACTCGAGACTTCTCTTATTAAACCCAAAAAACAGACATCGTTGTTACGTATAGCACTTGTACCTATTACATACAAAGGCAAGTTCTGTCTTCGAGATCTCACTCTATCTCCGAAGATTTTCCACTGTTTGGTTTTCACCACTTTTCTTCGCCAATCCACTTTGGGATTATACTGCTCCATCCACGGCATACCCAATATGACATCATAACGAGCTAATGTGATCACTCGTCACTCAATATCTTCACGATATTCACCTAAAGTAAGTTCTATCTTTCGAGGTAGAGATTCAATCTTCTCAGTCTGTCCATTGGGCAGTTCCACCTCTTCACTCTCATTACTTTCTAACTCCATTCCAAACTTCATAGCAGTCGATCGAGACAAAAAGTTCTCTGTTGCACCAGGATCGATTAGTACTCTCACCTGGGTCCCTTCCAAGACTCCATCCACGACAATCAGTTGTGCATTGTTTTTTGTCAATCTCTTTCTCCTTCCCTCGTCTTTCTTCTCCCTCCTTGCACCAGTAAGGCCGTGAGGTGCATTTACTGGTGTTCTTCGTTTCCCAGTCTTACCTCGATTTCTTCATCTCCTTCCGTCTCATTCAGATGATTCAGAGGTCGACGATATGAAGGTCTTGGATCTCTAGGAAAACGACTTCGGCAATTTGCAGCTATGTGGCCGAATCGTCCACAGCTGTAACATCGACGTTGCTCGAGTTGAGGTGTAGCATTCCTGACACCTTCTCCTCTAGGAGCTCCTTGACGTCTTTCTTCTGGTCGCCCTCGACGATCTCCACCTTGAAATTGTCGTGGCTGATAGCGGATGTTGCCTAGCTCCATGGGTGTTGCATACGGGATTTCGGATCTATTCTGATGATTTGATGGAATCATCACTTCTCCTCCTAATGCTCCAGCAATTCTCTGAGCGCAAGCGATGGTCTCAAAAACCGTGAGTGGGTTTTGCACCATTACTTCTTGTCGAATTCTTTCCTTCAACCCCCTCTTGAAATTATCAAGAGCCTCCGCCGGACTCATATCAGTGATTGCAACTTGCAAGTCGAGGAAGGCTTCTACATACTCTTGAAGGCTTCCCTTCTGTTTCAATCCCCACATCCTCGTTCGAGCCATTTGCACCGAGTCCACAGACTGGAAATTCTTCAACAACCCTTCTTGCATTGCAGTCCATGTGACTGTCCTCCCTTCCGTCAACACCGATCTCTCCCATGCATCATACCACGTGAGAGCTTTATCAGTCAAGTAGCCACACGCAAACACTCCCGCTACGTGGTCCGTGATTTGCGTACTGAAAAGTCGCAAATATCGATTCATCCAAGAAATCCAATTCTCGACTACTCCCATAAGTCGTTGACCTTTGTACGGTTCAATGTTACATGTCTTCTTCATCCGTAGTAGCAGGGTACCTTCCTCATCGACTAGAGCTCTAACGATTTGTGCCACGGGTTCTCTTGGTGCAGCTTGCTCTCCCACCACCGGTACTCCTTGAGACGATCCTCCTCTTGCAACGTCTGTCATACTCTGACCCTCGAGGTTCAGCATTTTGTTCTGTAATGCTTCAACCGTCATCTTCATCTCTCGAAATTCGGTCAGCATGCCTTGCATCAGTTCCTGCATCACCAACTCTGGATTTGGAGGTTGTTGCTCCATGATCGCTCTCTCTCTCTCTTACGACACGTAAGTTTCAAGCTTCTCCTAGTACAGAGTTATGACGGCCACTCGGAAACGTTCGTATACTACAGGTACTACAAAAGGGACAGGAGAATCAATTATCTCGCGGTAGAAATCCTCACCAAAATTTCTAATCACAAACTCTCTATGTAACGATTTCGGTCTGCAGACATAGCGGATCTCCACCCACGTGTTGAAGGGAACAGGAGCGGGTAGGTTTAGATCCATGCTCACTAAATCAAGATGTAGACGGTCAAATCCCAACTAGCTGCATATGTCACTACTGGAAGAATCAACGGGACTGGCGAATTCATCACTTGACCCATGAAATCCTCACCGAAATGATAAACAAGATACACTCGAAAATGCTCTCGACGCATATACATAAGCTTGATATGGAAAGGATTCAAGAATGGTAATTCTGGAGCTGGAAATCTACCCCCATCCATCACATAGCTCTCTTGATGCACTCAGAGTTCCAATTGCTAGGTACCTCGATCAAAGGTCCTTCTAAGAAGGGTAATCCGCTCTCTTAGAGTTTCCTGCTCTGATACCATTGTAAGATGAGGCTCTAGAGTGAACTCGAAACTCGAATGCCCGTGGTGGTGCATTCGCAGCCTTTATATAGTGAGAGGAATAGTACATGATCAGCTTCCGGCCAATGCTCATCTCTCACGCGGATCGCTGATGTGGCTTACATGCAGCCTTAGATCTAGAACAACATCTAGAGCTTCAGAATGAGCCACGTAGAAGGCTCGCTGGAAAGTTCTAGAAGCTTCTTTCTAGAAACTTTCTTCTGGAAGCTTTCAAGCTGGAAAGTTCTAGACGCTTCATTCTAGAAACTTCCTTCTGGAAGTTTCTCGGCGGACTTTTGGCGCACTCGTCTATTGGTAGAAGTACTATTTGCTGCATGTATTCTTCGGCCAACTTAGCCGTAACTAATTTTTATACCAAGGACTTCTTCCAAACCAATTTCTCCTCTAGTTGATAAGTAAGACTCTACTTATTACAGTCAGACATTGAGATCGCTATAAACATGAAGGGAGTTCTTAAAGAATGGATCTTTAAGACGAAGATAGAATTTATCTTGCACGAGGTACTACACATAGCAAAACAAGATTTATGATGTCATCACAGACATCATAAAATTAAAACGACAGATCATGAGATCATATGTCCTCACGCATGCTACTGATACGACGATGTCTATAGACGAGGAGAGAGAGCATGTGAACTACAACGTACAATCGACAAAAGAGGATAAATATCAAACTCGAAAGATGCACTTCGAAGACGAAGAGGATGTCTGCAACGAAGCTCAAGTCACTACAACCGTAGTCATTGGGCTTGTGGGACTATTGAGAAGTTTGTGAGGGTAGGGGATTTGGAGGAATCTGAGCTAGAATACCTTTCTCGTTCGGGGGTCCTCAACAAAAGCACAAACTCTTTCTTATAACTGAGTGAGCAACGAAAAGAACCAAAAGAAACAAAATAGGAGAGATAGAGACATGGGCCATAAAAAGTCCTAATACTAATACTCAAAAGGTTATAACGCGTAATATATACGTCATAAAAGAAGACACGACCTCTCTCAAATATAGGAGAAGGTTTTGATCACAACCGCCGTTCAACCTTGCAAAATAGCGTAATTCACCTATTCATGTTGAGCGACAATGTTGTCTTTAATTCTTTCTTTCGACCGGATGCCCCTTAATTTATATGTGGGTCTTTCTAATTCAGACGAGTGTGCTTATCATTAATCCCTCACTCAGACTATCCGTCTGGAGTGTCATATAGCATGTACTCAACAACGGCCACTACTCATTCCTTTGAATCTCCTAGACATGTCTATATAGTCAGACGTATCCGTCTGATGTTAACTTGATTACCTGTCCGAGAATTTCTATGAGGATACTCCAATAAGAGATTCCTTTTTACCTCCTAGTAGATATAAGTAATAGGATGAATAAACCTGATTACTTGCCGGTGGATTTCTTTGAGGATATCTCTCGGAGAGGTCAAAGATTTCTTTTGACCTCTCTAGGAAGTACAAATACTCGGACATATATGTCTGAGGTTAATCAGATTATTGACTCGTCGATTTCTTTGAGAATACCTCTCGGAGAAATAAAAGATTCTTTTGACCTCCCTACCAGGTACAAATACTCAGACGTATAGTCTGAGGTTAACCTAATTACCAATCCGTTGATTGTCAAGTAGATCCAATCGCTCCACAATACGTTACTAATGTTTAAACAATTTGTTGTCCATTCATACACATCTTTAAACCAAATAATCTTCTTATCAAATGTCAATGCACATTGTGTGGCAATTGTCTCATACGACCCTATCAATACGACAAATATCTTTTAAAGTGATATTTTCTCACAATATTCTTTAAACAAAGCTCTAAAAAGCAGAAATTTGACACACAATATGATATTTGTACACCACAAGTGTACAAAATACTACAAACTGTTCTCCAAACAGTTCTCTCCAATCGACTCTAACAACAACTAAGTACTTGTTAATCAAAATAGGAAGTCAAAATAATTTTTGGAGTTTTAGGAATGATTCAGAAGTAAGTAATGTTAATTTTCATAGATTCTATAGTTAATTTTGTGCATAAATCTTAAAATCTAACTTGAATTCGAAAAGATATATATTTCACATGACGACTTGAATTTTTAAATAACTTTTATGACGACATATGATAATTTGAGAAATATTGACATCTAGAGGAATACTGCAATTAACATTATTTTTCATGTTCAATAGTTCTAATTTTCTTAATCTATATATCTATTTTTACTACTTTGACAAATTTATTCCACGTTGCTTCACTACCAAATGATGAATGGGAATAAGATTAATAAGACAATTCCACAAGAAAGCTTCATTATGTCTTTCATCTAGAACTGTAAGAAATTATGGATATACATCACACGCACACAATTGACCTTGGAGCGGTCCATGAACTTCATGGAACGATATCTCCAAATCGTATAAGCATGTGACTCATATTCATCACACTCTAAACTAGTTGATGAGAATTAGCATACCTAGGGTAGTCAATTTTTTAAAACAAACGTAATGTCTATTTATCAAATTTTAAACAAATACAACTACATAATTTGCAAGTTTTGGGTTAATATGAACAACATTCTGGTTGCATAATGAATGTTCATTAAAGAAGACATGCAAGAAAATTATGCAAATAATTATATATGAAGGTCATGAAGTTCATTGACTGTATCGTCTCCTAAATGTATGTGCAACAAACCAGATAGAGACAAATCCATGAAAATCATGAATATGTCGTCAAGAATCTACTAAGGATCTAAATATCCATCTGAATTTGAAACCCATCTGATTCTTTCATACTAGAGTTCATGACCAACACAGAAAGAAAGACAGATGCATGCCACCTTGGCACTATCTCCTCATCAACCTCGTCATGTCATCGAGCCCCAGTCTGATCTTGCTGACTCAACCCATCGGCATCTAGGTTTGTAACTCCAGGTCTATGTACTATATGGAAGTCATACTCATGTAAGATAAGAGCCCATCGTGCAAGCTTCCTTGTAAGCTTGTCGGACTTCATCAACCACTTGAGCGGCTGGTGATCAATGATGAGAGTAAAGGGGTTCCCAAACAGATAATATCGGAAGTGTGCAACCGCCCACACTGCAGCTAAACACTCCCCCTCGTACAAACTGTACCTCGCCTCCGCCAAATTGTTGGAGCGACTAGCATACGCCACCACAAACTTCTTTTTCTCATCATCATGCTGAGTCAGCACTGCTCCAAGTCTCAACATACTCCAGTCAGTGTGCAGTTGGAAAGAATGCCCCCTAACGGATCTCCTCAAGATGAGAGCAGATGTCAACCTATCCTTGAGCTCTACAAAAGCTCGCTCCTGCTCATCTCCCCATTGCCACTCTTGGTCCACCTTCATCAGCTTGGTCAATGGCTTCGCAATTGCACTAAACTCTTTCACGTACCGACGATAGAAGTTCGTCAAACCAACAAATGCTCGAACTCGACTCACATCTGTGGGACGTGAGATACGTGCAATAGCCTCAACCTTCATCTGTTGAACACCCAACCCACCTGGGTAGATGGTGTGGTCCAGATACTATACCAACTCCTGGAAGAACTTACACTTCCCAGGGTGTAACTTCAACCCATGAGCTCTCAACCGGTCGAACACATCTCGTAAGTGTCTCTCGTGCTCCTCCACAGTAGCACTATAGACTAAGATGTCGTCAATATAACATTTGATAAATCCAATCCTGCTAGGATCCTGTCCATCACCCTCTGGAACTCAGCAGGGGCATTCTTCAACCCAAATGATAAGAACCGCCACTGATACAAACAATCCTTGTCGTGAGAGTCAATTCTCCAGAATGCTATCTTGGACTTATCTTCTTCTCTCACTAGCAACTGATGATACCTTGCTCAAAGATCCAAAGTATTGAAGACCTTCACATGCCCCACTGCATCAAAGATCTCCTCAAGTGTCCACATGGCATACTTATCGGACTTCGTCTACCGACTGATAAGATGGTAGTCTTCACACATCCGTTATCCGTGTAGTTGCCATACATATCTTTCTTTGCTGGCATAACTGTGGCAGATGCATACTCTCCATGCGACATCTCCACCAACCCAGCCTCCAACAAGTCTTGAGTCATACTCTGGATCAAGACTCTCTCCATGTCACTGTACTTGTAAAGACGTCGAAAGATTGACGTGTCATTAGCCAAGTCGATCCGTATACTTGGTCCCTTCAAGGTACCCAAATCCTTCATACTGAAGGCAAAACAATTCCTGTAGCTCTTCAGGCATCTCTGAACTCTTCGTCTCTCTTCTCCTATAAGCTTGGGTCCAATCTCCGACTCTCAAGTATCCTCTGTTATCATGTTAGAGGTAGAAGACGAAGTCACTGACTGCTATCTTGCAGCCTCTGGAGCAGTTTCCTTTTGCACACCACCAACAACCTCCACCGCTACTGTGCGAAAAACTTCTGTAGTTCTAGCTGCGTCTCTACGGTATAAGCAAACACTACCACAACTATAGCTTTCCCTTAATACTGTGAGGTCGCCTTACCACCCCTCTAGGAACGTGCGAGAAGGTCTCTTACTACCTTAAACAAGTCCATAAGTACTTGCATACGCATCCCTAGAAGACACCAAGAGCTATTGGTCTAGTGGTAAAGCCAAAGCTAAGACTACAGAGTTAGGTGTCCAGGTCTAGGAATAATGTTGGGATGGGTGACCAGCTGATTTTATCCTTCCCACACAACTGAAACTTGCATACCTCTCTCACGCACGCCAGCAAGCTGGCTTGCGACGGACGGACGTGGACTCGGGCTCGGGCTCCGCTCCGCTTCTGCACTCTCGCACTCCGCTCTCACGCCTCCGCACTCACGCACCTCTGCTCCTTCACCAAATCGAACGATTTTGGTGCGTTGGAATCGTCTTTCTAACGCGCACCTACTGCACTCTTCAGCACCACAAATTGCCGACTCACGCCAACCCGACGTCCGCCGACGCGCTTCTGCCGACCTCAAATTGACCACCAAAATCTGTAACAAGAAAATCCAGCAGCGCTTTCGCACTACTTCACTCCAAATTCGACCAAGAACAGGTCCAACTACTACTAATCCACACAGCTATCGATCACACAACCAAAAAGAACCACTCCGTGCACGCGCGCATCCGCGAATCGAAGATATCAACGATCTGCCCACTCCAGAGATACCACCGGCTGAAATTCACGACCTGAAAGCTCTCAATCAGATCTCGCAATCTGAGTTCTTCAAGTGATAAACTGTATGTGCTCACTCCACCACGTCAACTGGCACTAAACAATCACTAAGTCGAGCCAAATCCACTCTGTGCTCGCAGAGACTCCAGATTGCACTCACAAAGGCTATCCACCATAGCTAAGAGCTTGAAGGCTCAACTTGAAGAACTAAGGCCTCCAAGCCCTACCTGTGAAGTATATCTCTTGTGGGCTCTCTCATCAACTCATCCTAATAGCACTAACGGCCTTACCGGGATTCGTCACTCCGTACTCGGCCAACGTAGCCGAGGTGCCCAAACTGACGTGACAATATAAACAAAATACTCCTTGATAATGCAAATGGAGTAAGCTACTTCTTCGCTCAAAAAATATCGAACCATTAATGCATTCTTGTTCCAAAATGTTGGGATAGATAATCAAAATACTGCATCTAGATGTCCGCTCCCATCTTGATGATCGTGATGGATACTTCAAATTTTTCTTATGCATCGATGGTTGTATCGTCCATTTACAATGGCTCAACTTGTGTAAAAGCATATGATGTGTATGGCCGCAACTCAATATCGTCTCGAGATTGTAAGCTATCTAATGTAGGGTAAGAACAAGGAGATGATATAAAAACTGAGAAAAAACTGGATAAAATGCGAACAGATGTGTGTGGACAAGTTGTATATTCTGAAGCGATATCTACAAGATAGTCTTGTTAAGACTAACGTGTATGTAAAATTTCTATCTTCCTAACATGAGATACGAAAAGTACACACTTTGACAAAATGATAATATCCGATGTGGTTACTATCGTATGACATATAAGTCGAGGAGATGGAAAGATAGAATATGATAAAGTTTTGGAGACGAGAGTTATTGCTTCATCATGAAAAATAACAGATTTACCATGACAATCAGTAGATTCACTATACTCAATATCTTCATTATCTTCGGATGCAACAAAATATGATATCTAACGAAGAAATATAGATGAATTTTCCTCAGTTTGTGGTATGTGGTTTCTATGTCCCACCTTGTATCGACGACTGATCGCAAGCATATCTCACATACATAACACAGAGATCAAGTCTCATATAGATGATAAGAAAAAGATAAAATAAAGGCGACCAACATGGACGTAGATGTAGTCAAAGCTACCCACGTTATGGACACAGTGCAAAATAACAACATACCTCTTATAACGATTGGAAAAAACTAGATCTAGGTTTCTTCATTCACTTACAGACTTGCATGTATCTCCATTACATGTAGCAGAATGAGCAAGCAACTGAATGATACCGAAGGAAGAAATAATGATCTAGGCAGCTCTAGTATAGAATGGACTGCATCTAGCTACAAACCTGCATTTATCTCCATTGCACTTCTCTCAGAAAGAAACAAAACAAAAGGTTTAATGTAACAATGTAGATACAGTAAGCGTGGGTAGGCATGTGCGTAACATATAAACAACATATGGAAGAAATCATAGCAATGAGTAAACACAAAATTTGCTATGGAGGAAGTGAACAACCATGCAATGAAAAAAATGCTTTCAGAGCAAATAGAGCAATGACTGAAATCTGCAAACTTCTTGTATATTTCTCTTGTCAGATGTCAGTCATTGTCATTTCTCTTGTCAGATGTCAGTCATTGCTCTATTTGCTCTATGCTAGGTATTTTTGTCAGCTCTATGCTAGGTATTTTTGTCCTATATTGAAGTTTCAGACTTACGTGCAAGGAAGCTCTTCCGAAATGGCATTTGGGATGTATATATTAGTTTGAACGAAAGGAACGCTAATTGAATTATTTTACATGTTGTGAAAATACCCTCATTGTAAATAAAGGTTAGAAAAAATCTATAATGAATATACATCCCAAGCGTGGTTTTGCTAAGAAGAAAGAAAAAGACAAATGCGTAGTAAAGAGAAAAATCTGATATAGTTATTGATGGATAGCTTGCTTGGGATAGAGAAAAAATAGTTAATCTTCACCTTTTAAAGTTGGAATGGACTAATACTTCCTTGTTTGCAGGAAGTGAACTGGATAAGAACCAAATAATTAATTTAATTTTAGACGTTCTAAACAAAAGATGTGACTGTTCTAAGCATGGACACATCTCAGTTTTAGACATTAATTTTAGCATGGACACATCTCAGTCAGAGAGCTGCTGCTTACTTTACTTCTTTTCCGCTGCGTGTTTACATTTAGACAAGTATCAAAAAGAAAATTCAACCAAACGTACATGCATGCTTAACTCCAAAGACTTAATCCCATAAACAGAGAGAGCCCAGAGATGTCATCCCGCATATAAGTACGGTCCAGAACTTAACTGAACTCATATAATTATTTTATGAATGGATAAATTTAACACCTAATCCTAAAAAATAAATTTAACCACTTGTGTATATTTCTCCTCTTCCGAACTTGAAAGAGGTGAATATACATAGATATCTACATCAGCTAGAGTTAAACAGACTCTTTCACTAAATATCTACAGTTAAGGTGTATCATGCCACTCGGAACCACTCAAAATTCCGCAGTCAAAATTTCTAACCTGAAACAAGTGTATGCTCGCACTCCATTGAATCAACGTGACGTCCAACTAGGGACAATATTCCTCGATATGATACGAGAAAACTACTTTGTGATTCTTGTTTACTAGAGAACATGTAAAAAGAAAACACTTTGAAGAGATACTAATACGTTTTACATATTTGTAGACCATAATCTTAGATACGGTCTACAAATATCAGATTGTGCCCCGTAAGGATCCACTTCCAGTAAGATCTTCCGTGTCTTTTCATTAGTCCTTAAGCCGCATTATCCGTTCCTACAACCGTCTCGCTGGGAAATCCTTTGTATCTTTAAAGTGTCAGTGTGCTACTGTAGTCTGTAACAATGGGAACGAAAACAGAACTGGGAGGTACAGTAAAGCTCTGTCGGGTAAGAATCAATCATTTCTCTCATACCTGACTCTTCTGACAGGTGTGGCCCTAAGACTTTCGGTACGTGGATGACGTGCTGTTGATGGTCCCTCAACTGACCGACTCGTCTAAAGCATTTGCTTCACTTGGGCACGATAATAATTTGATCTTCAAACCCTTGACGTACGTATTTCCTGTGCCCGTCACGTGGAAATAGCAGATGAAAGGACCATCGGCACTGCCACTGGCAATGCTCATCAACAGAGAAAGCACTTCAGCTTCTGTCCCTTCGTGTTGGGATGACGAATGTCCAACACGAGGTTGCTACTGCTCCGCAGACTGAACAGATCAAGGGAGAAAATTCACCAAGGATCGCAAATCTACATCGTGAAGAGAGCTAGGAGAACACAAAGATCATCAGGCCCTGTTCCGCTAACACATGCAGAAATCTCTTCTTTACTGTCCGACTTCCTTTCACTCCTAAATGTGGAGTCCAAAAGCACTTTCCATCGTTCATTTTCTCTTCTAAATAAGCGACTGGTCCACCCTTTTGCGAAGTGGGTCATCCACGTCAAAGAAACCACCGTTTCAGGTGGAGCGTGTGAACCATGTTCATGATGAGCTATTCCTGATGCATGTTACAAACTCAGATGACTAGTGCATGGAGTGTAAGTTCGCCAAAACAACTCTGTAATTTTTGCTTGACAGACTGAATGGGCTAATAATACAATAACGGAAAATTGTCCCTGGCTTTCAACTCCTCGAGGAATCAGTTACGGTAGCCTATGCCGAAATGAAACCGGCGGGCATGCTGGTCGTTAAAAGCATATTCTAATCGCAGGGGTCCAAGGGGTGAGTCAACCCGCAGACCAGCTCCATATCCATAGCCACTGCCTGGCTTGCCACGTTGACCAGCTGGGTCTCCTGTCAACCATAAAGCGTAACACAGCACATCTTTATCTCAATATGGATCTGATAGTTCCCTATATTCACAACCGCTGACAAGATCACCTATACAGTAATACAATGACAACCGCTGACAAGATCACCTATACAGTAATACAATGACGAGGATGCCTACTTATCAATGTGACCGGATGGAGTCCAAACCACCCGCATAGACTGCTTACAGATATAGACTAAATCTGCTAATCTGGAACTTGACGAGGAATACTTTGAACCCCAGGTGCGGGTATAAAAGCAAAGAAACGAATATTCCTTTTTTCCCCGCGGACTTTAGTTTAGACAGAAGTTACTGTTTTGTTCCAAGAAACCACCAAAACATCGTTCAATATTTCTCAATCGATACTCAATAACTAGTTCTGAAGTGAATCATATAGTGTAAAGCTCTGGGAGAGCTCTGACTTAAGTCCTTACTTAACGATTCCATTCTCGCAGGAAAATCTATCAGCAACAAGTATTTTGGGTATAAAAGTTAAATTTCTTTGTTTGCAGACAGCCCATCCGCAGAATGAAGTTTTACCAGGCATATTTCTAGGGGCACCTGGGGTTTAAGAGGGTACTTGTCGAACGGAAGCTGGCTAATGAGGTTAGAAGTCACGGCTGTCAGAGCTAGAAATAAAACAAAATATATAAAAACGGAACTGACTAGAGGTGCAAAAGATAATGAATGAAAGTTGTCTTTAATCAACAAGAATCTCTTTCTTCGAAGTTCATGAATTCCTTGGTCTGCTGACAAACCCTGACGAGCATCTCAATCAGTTTCAGCTTACCCGGAACAGTCTTTCCTGATCTGAGATCTCCCCCGTAATCGGCGAACACAGCTCCCTCTACAGGCCCAACCTGGAAGGCGAGTGGATAAAAAGATGTCATGAGTACCACAATATCACCCGGATTCAGACACGAGGGCACGAATTTTCCAGCGACCCGTTGTAAACGTTTGACTCACCAAAGGCACAGATATTTCACCACTAGCAACAATACACGAGCGACCAGAGCCGACGGCCCCCTCGTCATAACCACGAACACTGTTGGTACCCCCGATGGGAAACGCCTCATGAGGAGCGAGGTCTCCAATCACACTTCCACCTGAAAAACTGCATCACCCAAAGAGTAAACTGGCTTGTAACTTGCTCAAGGAGCCAAAAATATTACAAAAGAATGATCCGGAAGTGTTGTATCTTAAAAGAAATAAGCAAGTTCCTTATGGGTTTACTGAGAAATTACCTGGCTATACACCGCATGGGGCCGATCCGCAGACCCTGCCTAGCACGGACATTTATTCGATTGAAAAAGAGCCAATCGGCCGCAATGGGAAGCCCTTGCTCTGTGTTGAATACAAGCTGCAACAACAGTGCATTACATTAGAAAGATTGATGGCCTCAAGGCCTCAAGATTAGCACAATAAAAGTCGCAACTATACGAGATCTGACCACACAAAGGAACAGCGACTCACCTGAGATGAACCGTTGTCACCAGAGTCCGTGTACACCATTTCCAGCTTGGCTACGAGCATATCATCGTACGCACGCCCACTGCATCCAAGACATTGACCCAAGTATGTATGTGGTTTAGGTCACGATTAAAACGACTTGTGAAACACTTCCACCGTTTAAGAAAGGATCCAAGTACTTGCGCATACCTAAATGTAAGAGGACCGCCATAGAAGTCAACCACCTTTGGCTGGCCGTGGTCATCGCGGGCGCCAGCACGCTGTGGAAGCACGCAATGAAACACGAGTGAAAGTGTATGTAAGTGAAACAAAAATGTGTCATTTTTAATTTTGTCTCACTGGGTCACTTCTCCGACTGCTCGACCGGACCAGATATCAGCTTTAGTTATCCACCGAGAGAGAAGTAAAAGTTTCAGAATCATGAGTTGAAGATGAACTTGGACGCAACACGTCTAGTGGCAGTGAAACCAAGCCTCCTTAGATGGATACATCTGTGTGTGCGGAGTACGAGAAGCCTAAGATGCAGCCAAGGGGCAAACTCCGAGGAGCTCTCATGGGCCCATGCCTCGTTGATACGACCATGTATCCTACCCATTGCAGGGAAGCGAGTGGCGCTGTCTAAGGGTGTGCAAGGAAGTAAGGTACCTGAAAATTAATACCTGCAGTACCACTCCACTTAGGGCGTAGGGGTCTGCTATAATCAACACCTGCCATAAGCCTGCCAATGGTTACACCACCATGCACGGGACCCGATGATGGCGCGTCTCTCCTTATACCATGAACAATAGTTCCTGGGCTTCGTGAATTCTGCACATAATATTCCACAGTCCTCCATTATGCTGCTTGTTCTGTCACCAAACGGCAGTGGTAAAGGGACTGGAAGCTCAGATTCACGGACGCATTTCCGTCTCGAACTAACAGAACAACGCTCATTCCAACATGATATCCGCTCGCAAATCCCCTGCGAGAATTCTGAGCTATTGGTAAGGTCTCCAGAGTAACCTGGAAAACTATTCAATATCATAGCGACAAGACATATGAAAATCTACAAAATGATAACGATGCAAACCAGTCCTGTGGAATACCTGAATATTGATTGACCGAGATGTTCGTTTGTCATCACCTTCGATCCAAGGGTCTGTGTAATTCACTCTGAACATCGAATCTACTTGGCCTCTTTCCAAAGAGATGTTCAGCTTCTGATTCCGACCGAAAGCATTTCGGTGAGAGTAGGCAAAACTGCGGAAACTCCAAGACAACAGATTCAGGACATGATTTGATCGATACAAATAGCATAACAACGTCGCACACATACGCCGATAAAGTGATTAGGAGCGCCCGTCCAAATGTAAACATTGCTGGACAGGACTTGCTCGAGTGATAAATAAAGTTGTTATTAGTTGTGGGTACGACATATGCATCATACATGCAACGTCACTTCGTATTATATTCTGATGGAAACGGGTAATGACCACAAACATCCAGATAGCATGACAAAACACCACCAGTTCGCTATGCTTACGACGTATGAGCAACCAGAGTGGGAGACCAACAAACAAGCACAGACAGTTGAATAAACGTGTGCCGTTCGCACGCCTGTCCGGGACGAGAAACGGGGGTTTACTCCAGATCTTACCTTCCAACAAGACCGGAGAGAGCACCATTTGTAATGCTGCAACAAGCACACAGACGCAACCAAATGTCCGTAAGAAGACAGAAGTCACACAGGCTTAATACTTCAACGTTTAGGGCTTGTCAGTAGGAAAGCTAGATCACGCACGGGATGTGAGCACATAGTCCATATAGTACATACATCCCGATTTATATAACCTGAGTGACAGATACGACCTGATAGCATCGCATGGTGTGATGAGTTGCCCTCACCCGTTTCCTGATAAACCTCCACCCGCAGAAAATCCTCCAGTAACGCGCTCTACAACGTTCATAGTAAGGTCCACCATACCCGTATCTGCAAGTTGGTGGAATCCACAAGAAAGTTAATCTGTTCCCGATGTTCAGATTAGCATTTTGAACTATCAGCACTAGAGAGAAGAATCTCGCGGACACACATGTTTACTCACCACCAGCAGGCTGAGGTACAAGGTTAACGTCCTCCATGATACCCATCGTGAACACAGTTTCAACGTCCCTTCTACCCTGCTGCAAACTGTACACCTGTGTCCATAGAAAGTAATGTAATTCAAACTTACTATTCCTGTTGGCACAGTGACATGAGAGTGCCTACAACCGCATGTACACTCAATCAATAGCAAATTCCACTCGTTACACTAGATTAGACGTACCTGTCCTTTCTTGGTCGTCAATTGCCTAAGTAAGGTCTCCGGTTGTGTCTTCCCAGTCGTTGGCTCGCCGCTATATGATATCCCCCGAAAGAAAGTAAAATCAAAGAACGGTACAAAAGCGAAACTTCGTGTTAATGACTGCTTTACTTGTGAATGACACTGGACCGAAGCCTATAGAGCACCCTTTAATTCGCACCGGAAAATTATACCTTGCCTGTCCTCTAAATCTTGAACTTAGCACTTAAAGAGAGCAACTTACGTTTTCCTATCAAGGAATCTGATGGTGATGTTATTAACCTCTGCCTCAGCAACCTGAACTCTGATGATACCATCTGATAGTATCTCAACGTCAGTAACCTGCGATCATTTGAACGCAGTCTCCGTATGAGTGACAGTATAACGTTAGGGTCTTTGCTGCTTGCACCGGAGTAGATTAGAGATGTGGGGCGACGACGGAGAGTATCAAAACAAGTGCACACGAAATGAAGATCCGAAAATTACAAGATTTTACCACCGGGACAAAGCTGTAAGGAAAACCCGACCTGCCCAAACAGGCCTCTGTCTCTGTACCAGCCATTGAGTGTATCCAACACTTTATTTAGTCTCTGAATGTTGACAACTTTCCCTGCAGGAACACCAATTAGGCGTATTACAGGTCTTTCGCCTCTCGCATTAAATGACCAGCACATCTTAGGCCATCCATTTACAACGAAGGTTTAAGTAAACAGTTGGGGGATAAACTCATACCATACTCATCCTGAAAAGCATCCTGCACTACCCTCGTCGGGAGAACATTGGCTCCGTTGCAAACCAAGCCTTTCAACTCCTGATTGGGTTCTACCTTCAATTGCAACAAATACGTACATAAGAATAATCTAGTGCCGCAAGGCACGCCCTGACCATGAAATAAGTTCTCATTACTGTGCGAACTCGTCCCGTCAGCATTCGCGCCAACTATTTACCCGAACTAGTAGCATCTCTAAAATAAAATACTACGCAGATGCATTCACAAAAAGAACTCGAGAAGGTTGATACCGATAGAAGGCTGACAAAGAGTTCATACCTTGAAAATGAGCCGAACGCCATCTCGAGTATCTTCGGCAGTGGGCATGCAAGAAGCAAAATATCCTGTATCTATGATCCGGTGAACATCCTCTTGCACCTCACTGGTTGTTAGGGCGAAGTTCGGTTTGCACGCCTTCAGTGCCCGGCGAACTGTAGACAAGAGCTCCGAATCCTCTAAATCTTGCCCATCCTTATCTTGGATCAAAATTTCACTGATTAGGACTCTCTCTTCCTCCACACCACCAGGCTGTGGCATCTGCCCTTTCCTACCTTGTGCCTGTCCACCACCTGGCAACCTATCAGCTGAAATTTTCTCCGGCCTTCTAGAATCTCTACCATTGTCGGCAAGTGCAAGAGACGTAGAGCAAATCGCCGCACTGGAGAAAATTCTACTCTCCCATCGTTCCCTATGACCCATCAAAACTTTGCCTAAAAAGTCCTTGGCCTTCTCGGTCTCCAACTCCCATTTTGCCCACGCAGATTGCAATAAAACCTCGGCTGATCTCAGAGCATTTTCCAGAGGATTCCCTACGGAATTTTTCGTTCTCCTCGAGAATGACGAGGACGATGAGGAGGAGGAGGAAGTGGATGAGGAGAAAGCGGAGGAGGGAACGGGTGGTCTCGGTTCCAGCAGCGGTAGCTTCACGAACGAGAACGATATCCGCGCTGGCCTTGGCCTCGGCCTTGGCGAGTACGACTCCGACGATGCCGCGCGCATGCTCGCTCGCAACCTCTATTCTCCGTTTTCTTCTTATTATTCTTCTTCCACCCTCGAATTTGAAGTTGATTCTGCAATGCAGAAACACTTCTTCACTTCTCCAGCGCTAATCTGCTGCTGCTTCCTCTGCTGCTAGTCCTCGTATGCATTTGCTTTCCCTGGTGAAATCATCATCGTCATCATCAGTGCCAACCCACCGGCAATCCTCGACTCATCCAGGGAAGAAGAGGAAAACGGTGATGCTTCTCAGCCCTTCCAATTACCTCTCTCTCCCGCTCATCCTCCTCTCGCAAGCGATGGCCAAGGGAGCAGCAGCGAGCGCCATGTAGGACTTCCACCTCGTCCCAGAGGATTGAACAAGGACCGCCTTCGTCCTTGCCTTGTTCGCTCTCTACGGGGCCCTTTCTTTGTCAGACCTGCTGTGCCTTGCCTTCCGAGTCCCCGCTGACCCGTCCCGACTCTGGAATCCCGACCCGCTTCCGGAATAATGTGTTGCTTTGTTAAACGAACGACGGACTGCGACTGCCTCCGTTTTAGGAGCATGTCCTTCTCGGTGGAGCCCAATCATGCAAGCGCACGGACCACGTACAGTACACATACACAATCAGTTCGTCTCAGAGTTCGTCCCAGTCTTCGAGATTGATGTTCACTACAGTAGAAACTGGACAAAGTGTTTTAACTGGACAAAGTGTTTTACAAATTGCTACTGATAGCGGGGGCCTAGCCCCGATGTTCTTCCTCCCTTCGGGGCGTTTGTTGCTTGTCCCTTCGCGTCCTCTTTTCCCTTGTACGGTTTGATGGTCTTCCCATCCGTTGGCTATTCATTCGCGAATTAATTTTCAAAAATATTAGCACATAGAATATATAAAACCTAAGATTGTACGTCGCACCCAGTGCTTACTGTAGTCGGGCTATATTGCACTGTATTCTGACTACGTAGATATAGTTAGGAAGGACTTGCTTTAATAAATAGTAGTAAATAAATAGTAAATTGTCATTGGAAATCACTCCAATGACAATTTACTATTTATTTTCGGATGATATAATATTTTAGGTGCCAGTCCAAGACGTGAAAGGGGTGCCGGATGAGCATATAGCCGTCAAGACTGGAACTTCGTCCTCAGAGGAATGAGATTCTGACCCTCCCTACACTCCCCTCCATCCATTAGCCAGTCACGGTGCATGGATGCGTCTTTGGGAACCGTGACGAAAAGCAACGTCGCGAAACGCATTTCACTCGTCGGCTGAGTTGGTATCGGCGAGTAGTATGAAACTGTCTTCAAGCTTTCTCGGGAGACAGATCGACCAGGAGGACAAAGCGTGACAGGATCTCACATACGGTAGTGCATGTCTATACCTCGCTCATGCACAGCAGCTGCTGTTGGTTGGGAGCGGGTCTTTCCCTCATGTCTCAGGTTGTACATTTTAGGCATGCTGAATATGCATGCATGTTGTTAGGCATGTTCACCCTCTTCCAAGTTCGGAAGAGGGGAAATGCATGTTTGTTTAATTTAATATTTAATTATTTTTGCCAGAAGAGTTAAGTATTAAATTAAACTTCTGAATAAAATAGTGTATTCATGAGTATAACTTTTCGATCTTGTACTTTCTGAGGTGCAGGAATCGAATAACACTTATGGTTTTTTTCTATTTTTCAATTATTTCTAGGTATAGATTAATAAATAATTTTCATAAAATGTTTAATTTTTTACATATAGTTAGTATATTATTTTTATTAATATTTATATTTTTTAATAACAATAAACAAAAAAAATTCCCCGAAATTCATCGAGGAATTTAATATATCTATCTTTTAATTTATGTTCTTACCCTTCCTCTTGAAAGGGTTAGTTCATAAACTAAAGATGTTTTCATTCGTGCAGACATGTATATACAAAGACAGGGACCGCTTAACGTACGTGATAAAGTTAACTGAGTCATACTACGATCACGTTCGTAGTATGACTACGAACGTTATCATTTCTCACCTTTTACTTACAAGTACAGCCAAGTGTCTCATAGATGATCACATGTAACTCTAGCAATATACATTTAGATTTCTAAATTTATTATATTAAATTTAGAAAAACTTTCCAGTTCCTTTCGCTTGTATCCTGCTCTGTCTTGTCTCCTTGTATGCAATATCAATACGTATGTAATTTTTTATTAAAAATGTTCTGAAGCAAGTCAACTTTCACCAACCTCAAACCAACCGAATTTCAGAATTTAGTGACTATTTGTCCGAGCTTTTTACTACCTCAGTCCCCGTACGAGCATTAGAGCCGCCTCAGTCTCACAAAGTTTGAAAATGTCTTCCTCAGTCCCCTACCGGTTGGTCGGCTGATCGCGACTGTAGTCACAATCGAACTGCCGTATATTGATCGTTCTGATCGAACTTTGTAATGGGTTGAGTCTGCATCCGGAGGGACAGACTGAGTGGTAGGCAGACAGCTCGGCAGTCACAAAATTGAATCTTTAATGTGTAGCTTGAATGTGACATGTATGACGAACATTGATAGCTGCTTGGGTGTAGTGTATCTTGCGAAGTGAAGCGGACCTCTTAACTATGGCAGCAGAGAAGGAGCGTGCCGATGCTTGCAGAGAGGACAATTTTGAAGGAATTCATTTCCCTTACGGAGAGCAAGACAACTTCAGTGTCCCAGCCGATACTCAAAGTGCTGAAGGTGCAACGGAACCTATCCCGTGACAACGATGGAGACAGACTATGCTATCAGTTGGAAAGAGAGAGATATCAATGGTGGGGAGGACATACACCCAGTTACAGTTCGAGGCCGCTCGTATCAAACTTGGTGACACATTCCGGTCCATGAAAGATTTTCAATATGCACTGGATTGTTGGTCTGTGTTGAATTCGAGAATCAACAAACACCTGAAAACTCTGGGAATTATTTTGTGCGCTCGTGCATCTATGGATTTCGTATGCGGCACGACCCCCTACCACAAAACATAATGGAGTGGTAGTTCAGCGGCAGGGCAACAAGGAGAACGTACAACAAGATCTATGGCCTCGCAGTTTTTTTGAGTTCACTGTCGAGTTTCTCAATGTGTCGTCGTTGGAGGCACCGATTTGAACGAGGTCACACATGCTAGAGTCGATGAGGAAAGCTTTCAAGTGGGCGCGAGACCTCGGGAAGTCTGTAAAATACAGAAACAGGTGTTTGTGGGTAGATGATCAGACGTATGTTTGCTGGGCCATTTGCTGAAATTCGAGAGCCTACACCTGACTGTGCGAGCATGAATGAGAAAGGACCGGGAGAGAGAGAAGGAATTGGCAGCAGAAAAACCACTTCGGTGCGAGTGGAGAGTGAGGTGTCAGCGAAAACTGAAGTCTGGATCTTTTGTTATAACGGTTTGTAATTTGCAGCATACGTGCCCTGGCCATAAACATGCTTGGAGAGGTCCTTGTCAGAATGCGCAGCATCTTGCTGTATTGATGTACAACCGAGTCATGATAGATCCGAGTGTTGCTGTAGGGAAATTAGTTAATGATTTCAGACAGACCTTCGAGAAGCGCACAACCTACATGGCAGCTTACCGGGTGAGGGAAAAATTTAGGGATTGGATCCAAGGGGGAGAAACCCGTTCATTTCATGCCATTCTTGCTTTGTGTCGCCGTATAAGAGAAATATACCTTGATAGTGTTGTAGAGTATGGAACTTGGCATGTCATTAGAATATTCAAATGGATATTTAATGCTGCCTCTCGAAATGCTCTTCAATATTCCGAAAGAGTCATCACTCTTGATGCTTGCATACAAAAAGTAAAAAAGTATCCTTCCCAGATATTCACTTGTTGTGTTTCAGAATGGAACAATCAGTCCATCATCATGTGTTTCGCAGTAGCTGCAAAAGAGGATGAAGAAACGTGGACGTGGTTTTGTTCTCTTATGAGACAGAGTCTAACAGGTGCTAGCCATAATCACTATGTTATTCTTTCGAATCGTTGCAAAGGTCTGATCAATGCGGTGAAGCGAGTTTTCCCTGAACTCACCCACGGGCATTGTGGGCATCATCTGAAGATGAACGTGAAGGGTCGATCTGGAAAAGAGGCAGAGAAAGTGTCATGGAATTAGTGTATACCAGAAAGAAGATGATGTAAGTATATTTTCCTACTAGTCTTTCAAGTATTGCCAATTTCCATTTGTGTTGAAGGGAAGCTAGACTTAGTTATGAATTCTTAATCACTGCGCTGAATCTTGTAGCTAATATAAGCTACCTTCATGTGGTTGTGCTCATTGTGTACATTCTCTATTGTAGGTTCAGTTTGATCTTGGATAACTTGAGGAGCAGTGGTCGTAGTGGTGCAGAGGCTAGTGATTATATTCGGTAGATACCTCCACGTTTGTGGGCTCACTGTATGTTCCCGTTACGTTGATATGGTAAGGTATCATCTAATGTTGTTAAATCAGTGAACAGTGCTTTAAAACCTGTACGGGCATGTGCACCATTTCGAGTGGTATCTGAGATGTGGACGTAAATTATGTCAACTTTTTCCAGCAGGAACGCAGCAACTCGGACAAACGGAGCACTAACACCTTTTGCACAGGAAAGGTTCGATGAGAATGAAAAGGTTTGTGGGCAGTTCATTTGCCATGTTTTGAATGATGATACATGTCAGGTTCAGAAAACTGGCGGTAGGGAGCAGTACGTTGTCAAGCATGGTAATACACCTCGTTGCGACTGCTTGGAGCTACAAGAAATGTGCTGGCCGTCTGCACATTCTATAGTATGGGATAGAGAGTTCTGCAGAGATTCCATGCGGCATAAAGACAACATTTGGTACTCCAAGACACTTTCGAGGATATATGCTCTGTCCATACCCCACTTGTCACGGAGGACTTGATGCTCGGATATGACTGTGCTCCCCCTCCAATAGCACGACGGAAAGGAAGGCACAGAGTAGTTCGGATTCCAAGTGATGGGACACAAGATAGAGGCAACGAGGTGAATGAGGTCTCTGAACTTGAGATGGAACTGGAATATCCAATTGCATACGAAGAGGCCCACCGAAGCCACATACCACAGGAAAGCAGGTTATAAGCACTAAACGGTCCTCCTCGGAATGGGAGACGGGCCTCTTGTGTGGCAAGAGGTGAGAACGTCTTAGCACAACGAAGATGTTCAGTATGCAAAGCCCTCGGCCACAACAAACATACCTGTCCGGCATTGAAATCTACAAGCAATACATCCCAAGAGCTTGTACCAGTGAATCATACTGATATCATCAATGAGCTTGTTTTCGAAGGAGATCGTGGTAATGAACTAGCCTTTGAAGATCCTTCCTCAGCGTTAGGAACAAAAGATGTTCAAGAGAATGCTCCTCGTTGGCTTATTGACGAAGAAACGGAGTCGGGATCAGATGTATATGATGGTTCTGTGGACCTAGAATCCGATGGCATGGAAGGGGATATTTCCATTCAAGGAGATGTGCAGGACGACTTTGGTGGACTCGACATGTATCGAACTTTGACAGCCTTCTAAACACACAATATGTAATTCTTTTTTTCCTTCTCAGAACTTTTTCCTTTCTGAAGCTAGGCTCTCTAATCAGTTGCGACATTAACTGCTGCCCCCCCCTACTTGAAGTACCCCGCTGATTTGGCCCCTGCCAAGAGCGCATTTTGACACCTCGTATAAAGGCCACCTCAGTTCGAGACACAAATTGCGACTGCGAACTATTATACGTGTGGTAGCGATTAGGAGAGTGGTATGAGGACTACTCCAAATAAACTTCGACCGAATTGGTACCTATGTTCCTCTGTTGCTTTAAGTGTCTCGTAGCGGTTCTCTTCGCAGGTGCATGCAGTTGATGCAATTCTCTTCTAAAGGCGCAGAGCTCAGTGTATATCGATAACATGTCAAGGTGCAACGAGTGCAACGAGTGCAACGGCTTGAATTTAAATTCAAGCCGTTGCACTCGCCTCTTGAGGAGAAATCACCCATATCGAATTAATTCTGTTGTAAGAGGAAATGCTTACAGTCACTACTTCCATTTTGCAACAGGCGTTCCTTTCGCCTTTCCAGCAGGTACCAGGTTTTCAATTGCAAACGGACAAACTCTGGAGGAGTCGACGGACCTCGCACCAGAGCTCGATGTGGCGATTCCGGAGAGGACCACCTTCATTCTACCAGCCGGACCTCCGCTCCATTTCCCACACACGATCGAGAACGGCGGCCAAGTTTCTATTACAATATTGTTTCCGCTTGAATCACCATACATGTTTCTGCAGCGATCTGTGTGGCTGCCAGGGAGTAACCTCTTCGTGTTTAATCACGTGATTATATACTCGCTACCATCTGAGTCTCTTATAACCATGAGCGCCTAGTTTTGATTTTGAACTTGGGACGTTTTGTTGATGTAAACGCTCAACTCTGCAATAAAAAGGGTCGCTCATGCAGCCCCTCCTGTTATATGTACACTGCTATTCGGTTTGAGTGTGGGCTTTCGAATTCTTTTTTATATGAGTAATTAGTCGGGCTCTCAAGTACAGTCGAGTTCGGTTGCGTACTTACAGGGATCATTGTGTTCCGAGCCAACACGAAATTGAGAGCAGGTAGCAGGAGATATCGAATGCATTTCCCATATATTTGCGTTTTTCATTTTATGTTGCCCTGTTTGCAATACATGAACTGAGAAGGAGCAGATGCTACCTACAAACTGTACGACGCTGCTATGAGCGGAGAGAATGAGAAAACAGAATTCAGGATAATCTGCATGGAGCACAGAAAGAATCTTTTATTTCAAAACTTCGTGCATTCACAGACCAGCATTCACATTAACGCTACATGTAAACTGCTTTCAGCCTCGATAGTGTGTCGAGTACCTCTTCTAGGCTATCGCGTATATCGCGTTGTGTTTCCAGTGCACCTTCTATGTCCTGGAGCGGACTTTCCAATTGATCATGTTTCCACGGCTTTCTCCTTCAGCCTAAGCGTTCGATCATAAAGTCCACGAATCTCTGGTCGGATTTGAAGTCTTTCTCTGTGCAGTTCGCCCTTTCCCTGGTCGGATAGGATGTGCATTCGCCCATAGCGCTAGATCCTCAACCGCATCCTGGAATCCGTCTCCACGTTCCACATCCACAAAGACTGTGTATCGATTTTGCTTTGACTTCAGTCCGATCCGAAAACGCCAGGTTCCTTCGCATATCGCTTGCAGGCGTTGTTCTTTCTCAGCGTCAGTCAAACGCTCAAACTCATCCGTTGACGTGCCCGTCAATTTCTCCCCGACAGTCCACACAATGCACAAACAATCCACAACGGTAAGGCTTTTTCATCTCGATGAATCACGGAATGGTCAGTCAAAGTGATGTGAAAGCGATATTGACGTTTTGTCCCTCTCTGCCCGCGAGTATGCCATGTACTTCGTTGAGAATCACCAGTCGGTTGTGCAAAATTATGCATTTTACGAGCAGAAGAACTCCTGCCGCTTACTTCGGCTACTTGTGATGGGGAAACTCTTTTGGTACAACTCACCCAACTGCAAGCTAGATAAGACATCGAGCTCTCCTTCCCTCTGATGATTCTCTGGACTTAGGCTTCGACCCACATTGACGAAATGCTTTCGATGTATTCTTCAAACTGCGCCAATGAACACATTTCAACAGTCGTTTCTAGCTCACATTTCCAGCTCACGGTGTAAGACTTATGGACAGTGCATGAACTCTATTATCCCGCGTCACTGCGTTCTCTTCCCCCCTTCTATGGTCTCTGGCACATCGATTTCTCATTGTCGCGCTCTTTCTCGTGCCTACACAGTCGATAGTTACTGTGAATTCACCTATCCGGTTTCCCTCACTCCGCGAAGCGACCAGTAGCCGGTCATGGGACTGAAGAAGACCTTTTCGACTTGGTGAGACTGAGGAGGCCCTAATGCTAGTACGCGGGATTGAGGTAGTAAATACTTGTCCGCTTGTCCTTCTCCTTGTGCTGGCCAGGAGTTGATCGAGCATTCGTATTTTTCAGTAACACTCTAATTTGAGAAGAAGAAACTTGAATGGGAGTATGTTATGTCCGTTTTTGGCAGAGATTTGCTTGATGAGGCCCCTTCACCAAAGATAGTCCTTGATGTCGAATCCCAAAAGTTCAGATTCACTTGATCAGACTCCAAACGGATTACCGTCAGTATCGCTGACGAGAGAGACCTTCGTCACCATAGACGAGAGAGAAGGACGTCGAGAGCGTACATGTGTTCGTTGATCTGATAGACAGATCATGAGTTGTTCGTACTTGTTTGTGCAAACAAGCTCTTTCATTATTCTGGTTAATTCATTTCTTATCGATCATAAGTTGTACCCCAAAGTCCAACTAGCGAGCACTACCTTGCTCGGCCAAACTCGTTTTATCGTGAGAAAAATCTGCTACAGCAGAGACAATTCAACGCTTAACTGTGCTGGTGCATTTGTGCATCAAGCATCTGCCGGACAAGAATAATACGAAGTTGAGGATTTCAGATTTATTGTTTTAAATCCAAGGTACAACATCCTGGGTCGCATGAGTTGATGATGACATATATTCGTAATCAAGAACTTTTGCACATTTCTTACAACGCTTTGATCTCAGTTTGATATCGAGTTTCGTCAGCCGGACCGAGCTGACGGCAAACCGGCATTGAACATCAGTAGGGTATCAGTATGCATCTAAGGCCTGATCAAGAAAATAGCTCGTTTTTCTGTTACAGCTGATCACAAGTAATCGTCAAGCATCGACCGTCTTTTATTTGTTACCTTCCTCCACCCGCGCCGTGATATTTCGCGTTCCCGGTCAACACACCCCGGCGTTCAAGCATTGGGAACTGGTCCTCAGAATGTACGCGCCCGGTTACGAATCCCAAAGCTGGTTCAGCCAAAACCCGGCCTCGTGGATGTCATAAGCATTGGTGGAACTTGGAAGCAAGCAAGAACGGGAAGTGTGCAGAGGACAGAACATCTTCAAAGCCATTGCAACCTTTTGCAACCTGAAAGTTGTGATCTTGTTTTACAAATTTGCCACTTGTAATGTAAAGAGAGTACAGTTTGAACGGGAAGCACGCGTGACAGGATTGGGCAGAATTCAAGCTCCTTCTTCCTGGGGTTCGGACGGTTTGGACTCTGGGCTGCGTAGCGCCGACCGATCCGATCCGATCCGTGAGGTTGAGCCATGGGGGACGTTGTTCTTACAGAGCTGAACGTCGGTTCTGCTCACCCTGTTTGTACAGCTGATTTGGTTCATCTTCCGCAGGGCGGTGGACTCCGCTTCCGATTCCACAGGTGCGTATTGCTGCTGTGAAGATGTTGGTAGTTGTCGAATTCTTCCTTGTGATCGTTTAGTCGAGCTGACGCCATTCCGGTGCAGACGTGGAAACGGGACGTTGCAGGGTTTGTGGAAAAGCCTGAAATCTGCTTTCCTTCCAGAGGTGAGTTGGTTTGCTGGGTAGAAAATAAACGGAATTTGAGTCAAACCTCGGCCGAACGAGCAGCATTATGACAGTCACTGATAGTCTTTATTCTTGTTGCAACATGTAGACGACGTTTCAGTCGTTTGACTTCTGTTCATAGCCATAGCTTGTAGATGTAATATGCTTGAGCTGTTGCAACAACATGCAGGGCTATCCGAACAGTGTTACAGCTGATTACGTACACTTTCAGACATGGGATACGTTACAGGTGTGCACACCTGAGATGTGAAATTATCAGTTGTCTGTATGCTCTTCCACTTGGTGTTTTGATGTCATATATGAATTATCCCGGAAACATGTGGTTAGTCGCTATCTTGGGTGCTTTTACCCATCGCGCCTCTTCTCATTAGATCAGTCTCATTATGATAGCATTCGTCAGTCGGGGTCCAGGGTACTCACGCTTTTCCTGGTTTGGACGACTTGCAATTAGGGTCTCTCCACCTATATTCGGAGCATGCTCTCAACTCAGGTCAAGCTCCTTTAAGACCTCCCGACTTTTAACAGTTCCAAGATCGTCCTGTTTTAAAATAGGAGAATTATGTCAGCAACGTGCTGATCATCCCTTCAGGTTTCTTATTGGCATTGAAAGACAGTTCATTGTAGGCTCTTCTTGGTGGGATTGGTGTTGGAGAAACCAAAGCAACAGTAGTTGGAGCAACATTTCAGGTAGGAAGACACTCCTCATATGATGACAATGTGAGTGCAAGTTGCAAGTAGTAGGTCTGTAAATTGTACCTTTTGGCCGCAACTAAGTCAATAACTAGTTCAAGAGTCAGCTGTTTCTGGTTAAAACTACGAACCTTCCAGTCCTTGGCTGGATGCTCTGTACCAGGCAGTAGCTGTCAAACTGGCAGATTCTACACTTGAGCGGAGTGGATTTGCAGTAGGTGACGGAATGCTTGACTCCTCTTCCCGATTTTTAATGCAGTGGTTCTTACGAGATTTCACAGGAATGCTCGGTGGAATTTTGTTCACTCTTCTACAGGTAAACTGTTGTGAGTTTGGCTTCGTCAAAGTACTAAAATTTCTTACATCCTCCGTCAACGAATCTGTTTATCTCCCTTCCTGGACAAGTTCTTGGTACAGAACTTCCTGACTGAGGCCGTTGATATTGCATGCGTATATAGAGGTCACAGAGGTTGTTTACGTATGTACCGACGAGGTTTCCATTGTGGCATCAAAGTTTCCTTGTATCTGTTGGGTGTGAATGAGCTTCAGAGCCCATAAAAGTTGCTTTCATGGTTTATTACTGGCAGGGTTCGAACTTGGATAGCAATGCAAAACAATGGCGTCTGGCTGCCGATTTGCTCAATGACATGGGTAGGCTCTTCCTCGTCATTTCTGCCCTGAAGCTATCGCTGCCCGCTCTAGCTGTCCATTTTTGTCACCTCAAAATTCAACGGCTAGGTCTCGAACATAATGGCGCCCATTCACGAATGAACATGCAGGGATGCTGATGGACCTTGTTTCACCCCTCTTCCCCGGTTCATTCCTTGCGATCCTATGCATCGGCAGTATCGCAAGATCCATCAGTGAGCTCTACTTCCTTCCCCCAACCCTACAGCTCCTCTAATCGTCCCGGATCAAATTACCTTACGCTGTCTTAAGCTAGATTTAATCTAACACGTGAAATATCAGATGTTGTCAGTACCTGATATAGAGGGTCCCTCTTAGATGTATCTCCTGATTCTCACCATATTCGAAGCAGACATCCACCACGAACATCGCATGTCATCATTAGCATTTCTTGCTTCTATTGACAGTTCCTACTTAACAGTATTCTGACTAGTGCCACATGACCTGACTACAACAGCTGGAGTTGCTAGTGGTGCCACAAGGGCTGCCCTTACTCAACACTTCGCATTGCGACAAAATGCTGCAGATATTTCTGCGAAGGTACAGATCTTGCAACTTAATCTAGATGATCGAGGCATCAATATTGGTATTACTCGCTACTGGTGTACATGATTCTGTCGTAAAGCATACGGGCCGTTGTGTAACCTTAGTATCTGACGCGCAGGAAGGAAGCCAGGAGACAGCAGCAACTATGGTTGGGATGTTACTTGGCATGGTAGTGGCACGAATTACAGCTGGAAATTATCTTGCTATTTGGACTTCCTTCTTGACCCTAACGGGTTTTCATATGTATGGTACGTAATTTAGAAGATTTTAGTTGCCCAAGAAACGGCTGTGGATATCTTAATCATCTGCTTTCCTGTTAGTCAGCGTGGAGAACAGACGAGGAGATTGTTCTGCTGGTTGTCTTGTTTCTCTGACAGGGGGAAAATCTTTCAAGTTGATGTTCTGGCAAACACATATGTATGGCAGCTCGTATAGTGAGCGTCTTTTGTCTACCCTTTTTGCTCTCACAATACCCTTCTCTCGGGCCCACTTTCCAGGTAACGTTAATGTATATCTGTGTTACATCCTTTGCGTGCAGCAAATTACAGAGCGGTTCGGAGTCTATGTTTGACAAGCCTTAATCCCAACAGGACCCAGTTGATTCTAGAAGCCTTTACCTCGAGCAGAAAAGGTTGGTCTGAAATATGTTACATGCCTCTTGTGGAGGTCTTTTACATCACACCTTCTCTTGTTTGGGAAAAAGGTTGAAATAGGTAACTCGAAGCTTGTGAGGTTGTTACACACAGCCTTCTCCGCCTTTGTCGAAGATACGGCATGCCGCCTGTGCAGTTGTGACAACAAACACATCTTTCTTCTACACATGAGTTCTTGCTTGTAACAAACGTCGACGTAGTTAAGTCCGTGTCGTACCTCCGTCGATTTGGGATGACTAGATATCAAGGGGATGTTATATGAGGAATACATGTATCTGAAAGCTAACTCATGAGAAAGAAACTTCTTGCATGTGCAGTCCCCACTCCGCAGGACGTATCATCGATGGAGAATGTCCTGCCTCAGCTATCCCTTCTCTCACCTTCGAAGCTTTTGCGAAGACCCAGTTGTTGGGTAATCTCTTTTGGATCTCGCATCTCTTCCGTAAAGCCGCACATGGGGTAATCTTTTGCCCGGTTCTATTGTTGTTATCTTTTGCGTTGGTTCTACTTCAAATGTTTCAGAACGATGTTTTGTAAGATGATAAAGATGCTGGAGATTTTCCTCTGACATATGACCCCTGTCGAGATTTCGAGTGCTCTAGAAAATGATATTTTTCTTTCTATCTTCGGGTACATCGCCGGCCCAGTATACCGGTGGTGACGGCTAACATCTGTATTCACTTGTAGGTGGGGGTCTTTTACACGAATGCTGGTTCAGCGATACGGAAAAGGTATTGCTCTCAGACTCTCACTTGCATCCTTAATCATTTTAAGGCAGCTGCTCGGACCTGTTGAGTTTGGTTGTCTAGATACTGAACAAATTCACTCTAAGTGCAGATACATACCTGGTGGCTGTTGAAGGCAGAACTATTTACATCATTTTGCACCAAAATGCTACAAGTGAAGATTGTCTTCGGGGATATGTCCATGCCCTGTACTTAAGGAAAATTCTGGAACGAAGCCAGAAGACTGGCGATCTCGGCTCCACAGATGCTGCTGAAATTGAATGCTTGACCTGGATGAGTACTACCTATAAACAGTTTCTCAATTCGGTAATTCTGTTTACAACTTACGTTTGTTTCAGTGATTACACGCATCTCTTGACTGGCCGCTAGCAATCCGGTTCATATGTAACATTCTCCCAGCTACTGTTTGGTGTAAGTGTACTTCTTTCTCTCCCAGCTACTGTTTGATGTAACTGTACTTATTTTGTGGATTTGATTATGCAGATCGAAACCTCAGGATGGGCCGTCAATCGGATATACATCTCTGCCGGGGAGTGGCGAGCAGATTGGCCCCGCGAACAATCACGTTCCTTTGGTGAAGAGTTTGAAGGGCGATAGGTATTAAAGGATATATATCTGCAGCTAGGGTAATTTGTCAGATGGGGATGATAATGGAAGGTGGTGGAATGCCACAGTTTAGCAAGCTCGGAGTACTTTTGTGCTGTTTTATGAAGTTTCCTGGTATATTTGCATCTGTAACGATGACGATAAAAGCTGTATGCCTTGTTGACATGTGATATGTTCATGGGCAAGAGTATAGTTCCCGTAAGTACGGCAGATATCTCTTGCCGCAGTGATTTCATATTGTCCCACGCAAGATCATATGGGCTACAGTAGCGGAGTTCAGCGATGAAAAGCTTTAGCCAGACTGGTGGAGATAAGTGCGACTTCATGCTTGAACACTTTAACACATGCTAAGAACTTAAAACACCGAGCCACCGGCCTCACATCAGAGTCCCTCAATTGAACTTCTGAGGTTGCAGTATCCAGCTAGGTGAAATATCCAGTTCGAAAACTCCTCTCATTCCCGGCGGAAATGCCATGTTCAGAGGCATCTTAAACTGACATGCAGCAACCACACCTCACATATGGAGGAAACTGGATTAATTGCTGGATTAAGTACTCTTACCCTCTGCACGCCACAAGCCTAGAAGGAAACCTGTTTTATTTCCAAACTTATCGACCACCTGGTACCGACACCCTCCCAGGGTCCCCTTGTCCAACCTTTCGGCCTTCCTTCCCTGAAGCTTCCTGGGACTCGCTTCAAGTTCTCCGCGAAGATTCCTTATTGTGGAAACAAGGCAGGTCCCTGCAGCTTGTTACCAAGCGCTTTCCTTTGCTAGTTTCCTTTCAGGTTCAATATACTCTGGAAGCGCAGCAACACAACAAGAAGTCTTTTACGGAATCTTGTACCTGATACCAGGAGTACCCATATTCACAGCATTGCTGTCATTGTTTTCATTGCTCAGGGTGGCGCTAAGTCTCATCGAGTGGATGGGCTAACGATTACAACTATCACTAAACAGCCCCCTAGGCCACAATGTGCTGGGGCTACTGCTAGCTTGAGCAATTCGAGTACTTCACTCGAAAATATATTTACACTGACATAGATCAAGAGAATCAAGGTCCTTGTCAGCAGGCTAAGAACACGGGGGAAGATACAGGACCAACTGAATTACCTCTGCACACCTATACAATGTCCAAGCCACTTCACGGTTTGGTTTTTAAGGACACGACCAATTAACACCTGTACGAGACGGTTCATTCACGCATCCGAATGCGTCGTCCTACTGTTACTTTCTGCATCGCGTTGGTTTGTAAATAATGTATCCAAATCCAAGCGCTGGAACGTGATACTTGAGAAGAGCGGTCTCCAGTGAAATAAAAAGCCACCTCCCGAAAGTGTCACCAAGACTCCATCTACCCATTGGGGATTCATGAAGGACTCATTTGCAATAACGCCCTGCCCAGAGTAGAACTTGCCTGAAAGCCATCTGGCGCTTTCGGTGGAAATGTACGCTTTGAAAGTGGTCTCACCTGCAGGTACATTGACATCACCCAGGACTTTCGTCCCCAAAATGAGGCCATCCACGGTATATGACACAGTGACGACCTCGCGCCCATGACTACCAAAGAACCCGTGCCAGAGTCCAGCCAATTCCTTCCCTGGTTGGGGTTCATCATATGTAAGTCTCTTGTAAACTCTACTTTGTACGTATCGACGGTCTTCCTTGAGAGAAAATGAAAATCCGAAATACTGACGAGCAACGGACCACAAGCGTTTACCCAACTTCTGCCTGCTTGAACCTTCATCTACCTCGTTCCGGGTTAGCGCCTTATCTGACTCATCGTGCAAGTGCAGCTGGAACGAGCTTCCTGGGGCTGGAAATGGGAGAACAATATCCACAGCTTCTTCTCCACAATCTAACTCCACCCCGTGTGAACCATCTCGCAAGCCCACAACCTCGAAAAATTTCACAAATGTCACCGGCAGCCCGACATCGCTTAAGTGCGGAGAAGTGTTGCCCGCCGAAGGAATCACCTTCCATGCTTCCACTGCCAAGTATCCCCATGTGACGTAAACCATTTCACCGCGCGGATCCGTGCTCTGATGTTTCCAAGTACCTACTAGCCTGCTGAGAGAGCTCAGAAGTCTGTACAGAGCTCTGCTCGATTCCATCTGCGCACGCCAGGCGACCAAATCCACCTCCTTCTCCCATATTTTACAGCGGTCGGACCAAATCTGCTCCCCCCGGACGAAGTCACGCAACTGTTTGTCAACACTTCCAAGAAAAACCAAACTCTCGATATCCAACTTCTTCAAAATGCACCAAAGAGCATCATGGGACAGATCTTTCAAGCTCGCTCCGCCCTTGGGCATAAACTTTTCTTGCTCTTCGCTAACTCCCATATTCGACACTAAGATAAATCCCGCAAAATACAACTACGACTTCGTACCCATAAACCCCTCCTCACATCCTATAAATCACGAAAGAAAGGTGCGACTGACAGTCTTAATCCCTGATTCTCCACCATTTGCCAACCGATGACGGGGACGGTGTGGAAACATCATAACCCTACAACAAAAGCAAAGCGCTCCAGGCTAAATCGCTCGTTGTGTTCCCGAGTACACGCCCCATTCTCTGCCATCCACAGGAAATCATTGCGTGGTCGTCAACTTCCACTCGTCCTTCCTCTCTTCGTCTCTCCTCTTCCGCGACAGAAAGAAAAGAAGCTCAGCGTTCTCTCATCCGTTTGTTCGCTCCCGGAACGTGGACGCCTTGTGCAGTACGCTAAGCTCGTTTTGCTCGTATCCTCTCGTGTCAGTCTCGTCTCGTAGAGAAACTAACCGTGTGATCGATTTATGCTGCTGCGCATTGCGACGTACGTGGTAAGGTGCTCAGTCGGTCGTCTGCAGCTTTCTGATATGTACAGACTACAGAGTTTTATTTGTCTGGTATGTACTTTTGTTGGTGCTTTTGTACCCATCTAAATAATATAATTCCAACCACTATTAAAAGATCTAACCTTCTAGTGCAATCTAGGTGACGAAGATAAGATACATTGCAAATTTGATAAAACAGTTATGAGATCGATATTTTTAAAACTGATGCCAACTTAATTCTCTGACCAACTCGATCACCATACATCAATCTCATTTCACAATGCATAAATATGCTTACTAACATAATGTTTATCAAACCATTAATGGGATTAACATGACACTTTTCCTTGATTAACTTAATATTAAAAGTTCGGTAGGTAATACAAACAACACAAATCATCGAATCAGCATTCAAGAGTTACATCTCAAGATGAAGGAAATACAAATTGTACATATAATAAATTCAACAATCCGAAAAATCGATGAAGTTTTTCTTTTTTACATCATTTTGTTCTAAAATAATATGTGACTCAAAAAATAACAACCTTGATTCACTTATAATATAATAAATTAAATTTTTTTCCATACATGATATAAGATCATGTATGGAAAAATAGGTTATATAAGATAAATAAATTTTATTTTCTTAAGCTTTCTTAAGCTTATTTTTTGAATGGTAGTAGCATAATATGATGGCAATGTAAGGACTTCGTATATATCCTCATATTATGTTTCATATTTTTACCGGAGAAATATTTTTGTTTCTAAAGATTCAAATCTTTAAAAAACTAATATTATTTATTTCAAGTTAAATTTATCGAATTTCATCTCGATCTTATGATAGATCATCAAGGTCATCAGTGACGTCATATTCTGAAAACATTTGATCATATATATAACATAATTATTTAAGTGGTTTATATTTACCAAAAAATAATAATAAAACAAAATAGTATACTCCTAGTTTATATTTCCAATTTATAAAATCATATTTCTACTCATACAACTTTCTTCCATCCTCAGAGACTTTGAGAATGGACGATGGCAACTTATTGGAGGATTTCTTGACAGAATTCGGTCCAGAATTCCAGTCGGAAACAGTGCCTTGGCTACCGTTACCACCTGACCTGCTTGTAAAACTTGGGTTGATATTACCACAGTCAGCAAAAATAAGACATAACGATCAATTATCTGTTACAAAAGTCGATATCGATACGAATCGACTATCAATAACTACTTTCAGATATTTCTCAATAACCGAAGAGTTCGTTTCCTGCATTCCAGAGTAATGAACCCTGAGCACTCCTCTACTCCTGGTCTGACAGTACCGTCAAGATTGCAATCGCACTGTTACATTCTGTTTGTAGACAAATGCTATTTCTGCGGCTGTTGGTGAGAAGAGAGACAACCTCCAACTACCTGACTGTTGATGCTGACAGGAGAGCCAACTCTGTACCAAGCTTGCTTCCTGATATCCAGCTGCACTTGCTCTCAAGCTTTTTGTTCGATGTTCTTCTTTTTAAAAGGAGCCGCCGAAAAAAAATATTGTAGCTTGTTCGTTTGCACCGCATCTCCATATTTGACACCATCTGAGTGAATTCAGCTTTTTTCTTCTTCAGTCCTAGAAACCAACAGCCGATCCTCCCAAGTCCCCCGAAGTTCAAAATGTCTTCCTCAGTCCTCAACCGGCTAGACCTCTGATGACGAGTGTAGTACGTATTAAACTGCGGTATTGTCATGCGATGTGACTCAGCGTAGTTCATGTATGTGGTTGCGGGGAGCACGAGTTTTCATAGGCTGACGAAATTCAAATCGAAGCTTGAAAGAGAGTAGAGTAGTGCCCAATGAACTATGGGCAGCGAAAGCGAGAGCTCAGTTCTCCATTAAACTGTTGGGCAAGGAAAGCGAGAGATCTCTTCTGGAGAAGTGAGATAAACGATGACTGGTGCAGAAGCAAGTACTAATTTTCATATGGAGAAGAGGAAATGTTAATGTGCCTGCAGACACGATGCATAATGCAAACGATTCCGAGCTCACTCCATGGCAGAGATGGTGGCAGACTATGATCGCACTTGGAAAAGACGAGGTGTCTCTAGTAGGAAAAACTTACACGGAGCTAGAGTTTCAAGCACGATTAATAAAACTCGGCACCACATTTGATTCGATGAAAGAGTTCCAGTTTGCACTAGATTGCTGGTCCATTTATAACTCACGAATCAATAAGCATTGGAAGACTCAAGAAGAATATTGGGTGCGGACATGCATGTATGGGTTTCCTATGAGACCAGATCCTCCAAGTCGGAAACGTAATGATAAGACAGTGACAGTGACTCGACGATCAGACAAGGAGACATGCAACCGAACTTCAAGCCAAGGACCTTAGTGCAATTCACCCAACGACGATCATCGCAAAGTTGTGTTGTAGGTGGAACCGATCTACATGAACATCCGGACGATATGGAGGATAAACATGGGTTCCATCTAGGAGCTCGACCCAAAAGAGTGAGGAGAATTTCGACATCTGATGCATGTGGACAAGAGATTTGTCATCAGTCTGCTCATCCATTTTACGAGTTTGAGGAAGGAGACAGTGGCATTGACACGGAAACTGAGATATCAAAAGACAAGGACCCAACTTCAGTCGGGGATAAAGATGTATCTCTACAATGCGAGTGACGAGTCCGCTGTCAACGACAGAAAAAATCTGGTCACTTTGTGATAACAGTATGTATTCTACAGCATACTTGTCTTGGTCATTTGCATACTTGGAGAGGACCATGTCAAAATTAGTAACATCTAGATGTCTTATGTGTAACAAAGTTGTTATAGATCTTAATGTTCTGTGTAGAAAGTTGATAAATGACTTTCGTAATCTTTTAAAAAACGCACGACATACCAAGTTGCATTTAGAACGCGAGAGAAAGTGTGTGACTAGATACAAGGTTCTCAAACAAGGTCATTTCACGCTATACATTCTCTTTGTCGTCACATAAAAGAAGAAGATCCAAATTGTACAATCGAATATCAGATTTGGTCAGGTTCAGAGATTTTCAGACGTATTTTTGTTAGTCCATCAGCTTGTCACCGTGCATTGCTATTTTCACAGAAGGTAGTCACTCTGAATGCCTGCCACACCAAGAACAAAAAATATCATTCTCATAAATTTACAGCGAGTTGTTCGGATGGAAACAACCAATCCGTTATTCTATGTTTTGCTGTTGCTGTGATAGGACACTTGGACTTGGATCTGCACTCTCATGAAGCACAGTATTATCCGTATAGGGCAGCCACAAGTAGTGATACTTTCCGATCATTGCCAGGGATTGTTTAATGCAATTAAGAATGTATTTCTCAACATATTCATGGTCATTGTTCACTTCATTTAAAATGAACGTGAAGGTACGGCAGAGAAGCAAAGAAGGTGTTTTGGCTTGCATATATGCACGAAAAGATCAAAGTAAGTGTTCTAATGGATTAGGTGTTTTTGGCTTACGTATATGCGCAAAAAGAATCAAAGTAAGTGTTCTAATGGATTGTCTTCTAGTTTTGTATACATATGAATTTTTTTGAACTCTACTCAGGTTTTGGAACTCTATTTTAAGTTTTGCACATTCTACATTTGTAGTGATTTGTTCATGAATGATATTTATGTGGCAGGTTCAATTTTTTACTTGATGACCTATCGCAACTTGTCGTAGTGAGGCTGAAGTATTCAGACAATTCCGGCTCAGTTGTGGACAAGGTTACAGTTTCTTCTTCTTAGATATGGAAAGGTGGCATCGAATGTGAAGAGTCTGTTAACAATGCTCTAAAGGCGATCCGAGATTTTGCTCCTTTTAGTGTAGTATGTCAAACATGAACTATATGATGGGTATCTTTGCAAAGCGAAAAATGTCCGCTCGCACATATGGAGTACTCACCCCTTTCACGCAGTCCAGATATGACAAGAATGAGAAGATGTGTGGACAATTTGTTTGCCATATGTCAAATGAAGACAAAGCTCTGGTGCAGAAATCAAGAGCAAGAGAACCATGTGTGATGAGACATGAAAATATTCCAAGGTGTGATTGTCTTGAAAATGCAAGAGATGATCTAGCCATGTGCTCATTCTATGATATTAGATGCTGAATGCTCTCGTGATCGTATGCGTCACTTGGATAGCATCTGGTTCTCGAAAACTCTTCATAGGATATATTCTCACTCTATACCTCTTTTGGTGACAACGGATCTTATGTTTATGTTTGACTGTGCCTCACCGTCAGTGACAAAGAGAAAAAGAAGACAACGAGTGGTGAGGATTCTCTCATGCGGTGCACAGACAAGATGCGGATCTGATTTTGCAAATGTTTCAGAGATTCTTCAATACCCTCTTGATGATGATAGAATACACACTAGTCACCTGCCACAATCAGGAAGCTTTGATGCATCAGAGAATACAAGAGTGGAGTGTAGAAAACCTCTCAGCTCCAGAAAACCTCCTGGTTCCACACAGCAGCAAAGATGCGAGATATGTCACACAATGGATCATAACAAACGGACTTGTCCGCAGCGTCTCGTGTTGAATGAAGCACATCCGGAGCTTGAAGTCCTAGAGCCCACTGAGCAAGAGCAAGTGCAGCAGAGAGAATTGTAGCAAAGCATAGAGACTTCTGCAAGGTTTGGTGACCGAGAGTTAGAGGACCTTAGCTTAATTTCAGACTCTCCTTTGTCGTGCACATACACATCGCTACACAACATACATCGCTGTCAGAGGTACACCACACATACACATAACACATGGATGATGTCATACACATACACAAGTGTACCACGATAATCTAAACCGAGAATTATCATCTCCAACACTACAACAAAGATTACTCACAAACGGTCAAGCCAAACCCACTCTAAGCACGAAAGAGAATCCGGGTTATACTCAATTAGACTATCCACCATAGCCTGGAGCTTGAAGGCTCAACTCGAAGAACTAAGACCTCCAAGCCCTACCTGCAAAGTATACCTCTAGTGGGCTCTCTCACCAACTTGCCCTAACTGCACTAACGGCCTTACCGGGATGCGTCACTTCGCACTCGGTCAACCTAGCCGAGGTGCCAAATTGACATGACAGCTATCGTGCACATACACATCGCTACACAACATACATCGCTGTCAGAGGTACACCACACATACACATAACACATGGACAATGTCATACACATACACAAGTGTACCACAATCGTCTCCCTAACTAACGGTTAGGTCCCTCTAACTCCAGATAGCTCCATATCCCAACTACGTGATATACACCATCATGAGTGCAAGGATCAAGAGGTCGAGTGCTACATCATCCCATCGTTAATCGTTTGTCTGTAATCCATACCACGCAAAGATCTAATCGGCTATCCCTGCTATATACATCGAGGACAAACCCACCGTTTAGTAGGAACGACACTGAGAGGTGGAGTCAAACATGACATGTGCCAACCTCTCGAACAACCATCACACACCAACATACGGGCTGCTCCATCAGCAGACGCACACAACATACACCTCAAGCCTGTGTGTACAACTGCTAAGCTTGGATCAACGGTACCATTAATGTTGAGAAGATGACATGGCGCGCAATTACGCACATGGTCCTTCCACACAACATCATCACGGCCCTCTAACATGAGTACTCCAGAAGGTAACACCTCTCGCACTCGTAAAATAGTGTGTCATGCGGTCACATCCAACGTCGTCAGTGCGGTCTGCTGTAGATAGATATAATCGTCAGGATGAAATCTGCGAATCGACGGCCGATAACCTCCTCCTCGAATAGTCGCATATCGCAACGTGTCTCTATGCTAAGCAATCGCTAGGTTCTCAAAAGCCATAGGCATAACTCTCTGAATGTCTCTGCTCTTTGAGAACATGCTCTCACCCACATATTCGGGTCATCAAGGTCTAGCACCTCAGCAGATTCATGACGAATGGCCGAAGGTAAATCTGGATCTCGGCATACAATAGAAAATACGGTGAGAAGGAAGCCAAAGACGCTTGTCGGCTGAAACGATAGCTCATAACCAACCATGGTAACTGCACATCCCAGTCTCCTAAGTGGCCTTTCTGCAAGCCATACTTGCGCAATCCACTCTTCACCGTCTGAACTACCCTCTCCGTCAAACCATCCGCCTCAGGATGATCTCGAGATGTAGTCCGATGATCAATCAGCGCCTGATCACACAAGGCCTGAAACTCACCAAGGAACTCTGTACCTTGGTCTGTCAGCACTTCAGCTGGTGCTCCAAAATGACTCAGCACTCGATCTAAGAACGCGTACGTCGTCCCTTCACTCGCCTTGTCTGGTAATGCCACCAACTCAATCCACTTGGAGAAGTGCTCCACCATCACCAACACATAGCGATGGTGACGTACGGTCAATGATAAGGGTCCCGCAAAATCCAAACTCCAACGGTAACCCAACCCCATAATCGGTAAGAGGTGTAACTGTGGAGTAGGAGCATTAAACGATGCTCGTACTCGATCACGAACCACACATCGTGCGACAAACTGTTGCACATCGACGTGCATACCACACCATCAATATTGTCCTTGGAATAAGCTATACGTACGCTTCACTCCAAAATATCCCAACTCCTCATGGGCATGTCGTACTAACTGTGGCCTCTAGGTTGGATGTGACACTATCCGTACTCTCTCATCACCTCACACTCGAAGTACATGTCGTCCTTCTCGTCGAAATCTCTTCGCTCGTTGAAGGACACGATCTCGCTCCTTGACACTTACTGTGCCTACTATCACACCAGTACGTAGATACTCCATCACGGTCACATCGTCATGGATATCTCGCTGATCTGGAACACCATCTCCACCTTCAGGATCTGAAGAGTCGTCATCTATTCTCTCACCTGAGAAAGATACGACCTGACCCTCCATAATAGAGTTCATGGCCAACACACAAAGAAAGGCAGATGCATGCTACCCTGGCACTATCTCCTCATCAACCTCGTCATGCCATCGAGCCCCAGCCCCAGTCTGATCCTGTTGACTTGTGCACGGTTGCGACTCAACCCATCGGCATCTAGGTTTGCAACTCCATGTCTATGCACTACCTGGAAGTCATAATCTTGTAAGATCAGAGCCTACCGTGCAAGCTTCCCTGTAAGCTTGTCCGACTTCATCAACCACTTGAGCGGCTGGTGATCAGTGATGAGAGTTAAGGGGTTCTCAAACAGATAACATCGGAAGTGTGCAACAGCCCACACTGCAGCTAAACACTCTCCCTCGTACGAACTGTACCTCGCTTCCGCCGAATTGTTGGAGCGACTGGCATACGCCACCACGAACTCTTTTTTCTCATCATCATGCTGAGTCAGCACTGCTCCAAGTCCCAACATACTCCAATCGGTGTGCAATTGGAAAAGACGCCCCCTAACGGATCTCCTCAAGATAGGAGCAGATGTCAACCTATCCTTGAGCTCTACGAAAGCTCACTCCTGCTCATCTTCCCACTGTCACTCCTGGTCCACCTTCATCAGCTTGGTCAACGGCTTCGCAATTGCACTAAATCTCTTCACGTATCGACGATAGAAGTTTGCCAAATCAACAAATGCTCGAACTCTACTCACATCTGTGGGACGTGAGATATGTTGTCGTGATGTGAATTATTCCACATAGTGAATAATTCACCTCTCAATTAGAAGTTAGTCTCTCTGAGTGAAGTTAAGACTTCAGAGAAGTCGATTCTGGAGGAAGTGAGCATTCAAAAATCTGAAAACACCACGGCGTAGGTCTCGTCGCGCTGATCACCGTGGTATGTTCAAAAGTTACAAACGGAATTGCAGGCGAAAAGTTACTTGGGGTCTTCTACAAGATTTCTGATACCGAGAAATTTACCATAAATCTGAGTGAGTTCGAAAAATACTTTTTAGATTTTTCTTATGTAGATTGTAGTGTGTAGTATTTGTTTAAAATTCGAAATGCACAAAAAGAGCATGTCTAGAGAAAGTTATGGCACTTTGTGTTAGCAAAGGAAAGACGAAATACCGCAGCTTTCTAGCATATTAGCTTAGAAACTGGTCTTCAAAACCAGTTGTGAGATCAGCTTCCGTGGTGTAGCTGAGAAACTTGTAGGGAGGAGGTCTTCGGATCAAATCCCTTCAGACTCACAACCGGCTTGGAGTAGGCTGGCCCCTTCGAGAGAATATGAGGGGCACCAAGTTGCCTAGGGAAGGAACACTAGATGTCCCTTAAACGAACCGTGAATGCGGGACGCCTCCATCTACCCTTGCACTAGTGCAGTTACCTAGTGTGGATGCTAGAGGGAGATTACCACCGGGTTTCCAAATGGACCTCTCACCTTCGGGTTGTCGGGGTAATTAGTACGACTTCGGTTGCGGCCCTCTAAGTCCTGGGGTCGGTACCAATTCTTTTGTAGAAAAATGTAGAGTTCGAAATATTATTCACTTGGGTCAAAAAATCAAGTGAAACTGATACCTGAGGCCATACTTACGGCACTTCAAAGTTTAAGAGGGCGGAAAATTACAATGGTGATAACTCGGGCTCCACGTGTCAGAACGAGGTGATTCCGGTGGTCAGAGGTAGCCGTGGTGGAGTTACTTCGAGTGGAGGTGTTCGATGCTCACTGTACAGCCAAGTCGGTGACCGTCCGTACAGATGAACCTGCGAAGCTTACTGAAATAGTATTCTTACGTGTAGATTTATTATCAGTGATTTATTTTTCTGGTGCCATCTGTTTATGGCGTCTTTTACTCCTGCCAGGTGACACTGAAGGTTACGTAGGGTGGAGGAAAACCCAAAGGGGTGTACTCCGGAGAGAGAGAATTCCCAGTCCATTATCGCATTATCGCATTTTGTCGATCATCGAGTAGTGTAGAATTAATAGTGCGGGAGTTATCGAGTAGAAGGAATCGAAGAGTTAGGAGAAGATTTTACACAGAGGTTACGTCTGGAGAGATTTTCTGAGTGATCAGAGATTTTGACATCGAGAGATTGAGCTTAGTAGACAGAATCGAGTAGAGAGGAGACCTACAACTTGTACGCATACTTTTCTGAAAAGAAAGCTTCTAGGTGAACGCGCTGGTGCTTCACAGGAGCAGTTTTCTGATATTCTGAGTCCTTGAGAGTGAGCTTTTCAATCTGGATGATCTGGAGTTGAAGATCTACTTGCACGCCGTGTGTTTTATCTTGGCCGAATCGAGAACGTGGTGGTGTGTTTCCTTGCGATCCGTATTCCGTGTGTGAATTTTCATCTTCCTCTTCACGATCGTATCACAGCTAGAAGGTTCCGTCTTTCTCAGGAAACTCTCGCCTCGATAACAATCTGGTGCTTCCACTTAGAGCTCTTGGGGTGATTGATTGAGGAGGTTGAGTTTACTAGAAGGATAGAAGATGGATCGCAAGAGCGCTTCTGCTGCTACTTCTGCGGCTGCTGCATCTACATCTACTGCAACACCTTCTGTAGCACCTGTGACTGCAACGACCTCTGTACCTGGTCTGGATACGGCTGAGATTCTGAAGACGCTTGCAGTCTTGGTCCAACAGCATCCGATCGTTGGAGGGGGTGAGTTAAAATCCACCAAGGCTTTGCAAGCGATAGTGAATAAGTGTGGAAGGTTTGAAGGAAGAGATATTTCTAGATATCTGCGTGAGTATAGAGGAGAGATGGAGCTGGTTAGGATTACTGATGCGAAGATGATAGCAAGTTTTGAGTTAGCTGTCATTCCTGAGTTGCGGGACCAAGTTAAGGATGATAAGAGAAGAAATCTTAGAATCTGGATGAGTTTTGAGCGATCTCTTCGAGAGGAGTTTCTTGAGGAGGATTCAGAGAGAGTTACTAGAAGGACATTTCTAGATTGGGTTGAGCAGCAACCTGGTTGTATGATGAGCTTGAGTGAGTTGATGAGAGAGTTTGATCGGAGATACCGGCAACTTTCAACTCTAGAGCGAATAACCCTAGATGCTAGGAGAACGGAGCTTTTCTTGCAAGCTACCGATGATGCTACAGCAGATCGGTTGTGTTTTATGTTGGCCGATCGATCTGCTGAAGGAGGTGTTACTATGGATTGGGGGAGAGTTGAGGATGCTGTGGCTGTACTGACAAGACAGAGGAGAAGAAGAGTGGCTGTGAGAGGACGTCCGCTTGCAGAAGTGGTCACTCCACCTTATGCTGCTCCTCAAGTACAGCAGCCTCTGGGCCCTGCTCCCAGACCTGTTGTCCTAGCTGCAGTTCCTTTGATGCCAGTTGTGCCAGCTCCGGCACAAAAGGCACCTGTTCAGAGACCTGCAGAGAACCATGGTCAACAGAATCAGATTGAAGATCTAATTCGGCAGATGCGAGAGCTGAAGGTAGAGTTAGCTGGATTGCAGAGAGAGCAGCCACCGGCGCCTGCTGCTGCACGTCCAAGAGGAGCTCAGGTTCGTAGATGTATTTGGTGTGACAGTCCTGATCACTTCCGAGGAGACTGTCAAGAGCTCACAGCTGCTTTGCGAGATGGTGTGGTTCGCTACCAGAACGGTAGGCTGCACCTTTCTTCTACTGGGGAGCTGTTGAGCACGCAATTTGGACGAGGAGGCATGAGGAGTCTACCTCAGATTGCTGTGGCTGCAACAGCAACTACGTTAATGGCACCGCTGGTAAATTCTGATGTATATGCTGGACATATTGAGGTCTCTTCTAATCTTACATTGCTAGATAGGACTGCTGAGAAGAGTGTAGCTCCAGTCCCTTCTGATATACTGAAGAGAGGAGCCGAGTCTATTCGTAGGGTCACAAGATGAAGAGATCCTGTAGATACTGCTTCTATCAGAGCATTCTTGGATGTAGATAGACACGTTCATTGGCAGGATGCTTCTGTGGAAGAAAAGAGACGACGAGAAGCCTCTGAACTTGATACTGGAGTTCATGAGGAGACTGGGGATAGACGAAGAGTCACAAGGAGACGAGCGGCTCTTCCTGAGGACATCCCGTCTACTTCTGCAGCTCCTCCACCTGCACCAGGTCCTATGGAGGACGTGGAGAGATCCCAGCAGAGCCAACGACTGCTGGTAGGCGATTTATTGCCCAAGAGAAGAGGAAGGGACCGGCTTACAAGTTGGCAGCTGATATTGAAACTTCTACTGATCTGAAGAGCATCTTGGAGCAGAGGATACTAGACGCACGAATCGAGTTTTCTCTTCGGGAAGTTCTTGGTATTGCAAAGATGGAGTTTCACGAACTGATCATCGACATCATCAAGCGCAAGAGACAAGTGATGTCCGAGCAGGTAGAAAGTCAAATGATAGATGTGGTAGGAACTTCTCTGAATGATGCAGAGTTTGGAAAGGTGCATTTTCAGGAAGTTGATGACAAGGGATACCAGCAAGAAGCGTTGGTTGCTGATACCAACACTATTGAGTTTGATGATGAGGAAGCTGGCGAGGAGAGTCCAACTACTGATAGTGATTTCAGAAGGAGACATTGGGCTCGTGCTACAACTGCTACACGAGTTCGTCTTGGAAGTTTGGTTGAACTTGTTGCTGCTTTAGTTGATCACGGATCTGAGATCAACATCATGTCACGGGAGGTGTATGAGAGAGGTCATTGGCCTATCGAGCTGAATCATGGTTGGGTGCTACGAGCTGCAAACAACCAGAAGGGTGAGTTATACGGCGCTTGTCCTAACGTGAAGGTGAAGATAGGTGATGTGGATGTGGATCAACATTTCTTCGTGCAGTCTTCTGCTGTTCAAATCTGCGTTGTACAGGAGTTCTGAAGGAAGATGAGATGATTTCTGGTGTTTATGAGGAGTTTATAGATGTACAGTCTTTTGTTCGTTGGCTGGATGATGTAGATAGGTTGATGGAACATATGAGAGGTAGGGTGGTGATCCCCATCCATTCTAGTGAAGTCTATGAGGAGATTGTCTCGTACTTGCGATATCGTCTCATCCGAGACTGGAGATTGGATGGAAGGATGCAGTCTGTTGGTGTGGCTCTCATCAGGAAGCGGAAGTACACGCCAAGTATAAAGTTGTAGCGAGGAAGGTGAGACCTGTGGTGACCCAATTACCTGTTGATTCTCAGCAGCAGATGGAGTTAGCGGCTACTGAGCTTGTGCTTAGAGATCCTACACAGGTAGGACACAAGTTTACTCAAGAAACACTCGAGCAGCTCTAGATAGGAGGGGATGGCTTCTTGACTGAAGAGGAGAAACGAGCTTTTGAACAAATGATAATTAGCCATGGTAAGGCATTTTCTTTCTCGGCTAAGGAGATAGGTTGTGTGGATCCTAGTGTGATAGCTCCGATGGTTATCTTCACTGTTTCTCACATACCTTGGGACTTGAAGCCGATTTTAGTCCTTCGTGCCTTGCTATCGAAGGTGATTGAGTTACTGAAGGAGAGGATGCAGATGGGTATTCTTGAACCATCTATGGCTCCGTACTCTAGCCGATGGTTCACTGGACCTAAGAAGACAGGAGCTCTGCGCTTCATCCAAGACTTGCAGCCTGTCAACAGCATCACGATTTGAAACGTTGGAACAGGACCTGTGGTTGATGAAGTAGCTGAGGCGTTTGCTGGAAGGTCAATCTATTCTATTGGAGATCTGTTTTCAGGTTATGATCAGTTTCAAGCTTGCATTGGAGAGTAGAGACTTGACTACCATGCGTACACCTTTGGGATTGATGCGGATGTGTACTCTTCCTCAGGGTGCGATAAACTCAGTAGCCCATATGCAGAATGCGATGCATAAGATGTTACGAGAGTTTGTACCTGAGGTCACTATCCCGTTTCTGAATGATATTCTCATGAAAGGCTGTCCGGTGGAAGACAAAGACGAAGCTGTGACTTCTGATGGATGCAGAAAGTTTGTTGCAGAACACATTCGAGATGTGGAGAAGATTCTGATGCGTTTGGAAGAGGTACATCTCACTCTGTCAGGTACCAAATCTCGCTTTGGGATGTCAGAGATTGTGGTGGTAGGTCATCTGTGTGGTACTTTTGGAAGACGTCCGAACCCAAAGAAGGTAGATGCTATAGCAAGGATAGCTGACTGCACCAACATTACTGAGGTTCGATGGTTCTTAGGAGCTTGTGTATTCTTTCGTGTGAGCATTCCTCATTATGCACACATTGCCGAGTCGTTGTATGCACTTCTGAGGAAGGGAAAGAGGTTTGCTTGGCAGCAAGAACATCACGAGACGATGGAGCAGCTGAAGGAGATTCTGAAGTCTCCACCTATACTAAGGAGGCTTAGCTACGAGAGCGAGAGACCTGTGGTACTGACTGTTGATACGAGTCCAAAGGCGATTGGATGGGCAGTTGGTCAAGAAGATGCAGAAGGTGTGCGGTTTATTTCAAGGTTTGGAGCTCGGATCTTAACAGATAGACGACGTAACTATCCTCAGGTGAAGCGTGAGTTGTGGGGAGCTGTTATTGCTATGAAGGTAGATCGGGAGTTCTTGATAGGAGCTCGCGTGATATTAGAAACAGATTGTTTGCCTTTGTTGGGTATGATAGCAAACTGCAATACACCAGACATAGCAATGTTGCGATGGATTGCTTATGTCCGGAGTCTGAACCCTGAGCTAAAGCATATAGCAGGGAAGGACAATCCAGTTGCAGATATGTTCCTAGGGCCCGTTATACAGATGAGGATGAGATGTTTGCAGAGGTAGAGAATGAAGGGAGGAGAGACGTTTGGTGCCAAGTTGGTCAGCAGACTTCAAACTTGGAACCACTGCCGTTCAATGAAGAGTTCTACTCAAAAAAGTTCCGCGATATTGGATTTTATCTGAGTTCGTTATGCAGAAGAGAAGGATGGAGTGATGTAGAGTTCAAGGAGATCAGACGAAAGGCGTACGGTTATCTTCTACGTGAAGGTTATCAGTGGAAACGCCCGAAGAGAAGAGATGGGATGCTTGCTAGAGTGGTGGATGATCAACCGACAAAGCTGAATCTGCTTAAGGAGTTTCATGACACCTTGTGGGCTAGACACCGTGGAGTTTGGACTACGTACACGAAGATAAAGGAGCGATACTGGTGGAAGGGTTTGTATCAATACGTAGTGGATTTTGTTGAGTCGTGTCTGCACTGCAAGTTCTACTCTAAAGTTCGTTACAAAGATGGACTTGTACCTACCTACTCACATAGTATTCATTTTTCGTGGGTCCTTGATCTTGTGATGATGCTGCCGGGACTATGGAGAATGCGCTACTTGGTGTTGGCTCGAGAAGATCTCTCTAACTACGTGGAGGGACGAGCACTACGAACGAAGACTACAGAGAACATATGTAGATTCGTATTGGAAGATATCATCTGTCGTTATGGATCTGTTGGAAGGTTACGAGCAGATAGGGGCGAGCTGAGAGGTGCAGAAGCGAAGGAGTTCTTTGCTCGTTATGGAGTAAAGCTTCGGCTTACTACTGCCATGAACCCGGAAGGGATTGGTAAGAGTGAACGAGGACACCCTTTTATTGTTCACGCTTTAGTGAAAGCATGTGATGGTAGGCCTAGAGAATGGCCGAGACTACTTTCATTTGCTTTATGGGCTGATAGAACTACACATTGTACCACGACTGGCTATATGCCAGTAGAGCTTATGTTGGAGCAGAAGTCAATCATGCCTGCTGAGGAGGACTTCCCTACGTGGGCTACGCTACCGTGGGAAGATGATATAGATCATACTTCACTCCTTGCTTTATGAACTAGGCAGTTGGAGCGGAAGGAGGAGGATCTTGCTGAGGCGCAAGAGAAGCTGAAGGTGGCTCGAGTTAGAAACAAAGAGCGTTTCGACAAGACTCACCGACTACGACCAAAGCCAATACGTGTTGGTGATTGGGTTTTGGTGTATGATAGCACGCTGGAGAACCAACATTCTACACTTTGTAAGTTCTCACGAAGATGGTCCGGGCCTTATGTTGTGCTAGATGTTTATGAGAATGCCACTTATAGTTTACATGAGTTGGATGGTACTCCTTTGAAACTATCTGTGGTTGGCAAACGAGTGAAGTTGTTCAAACAACGTGGAGGATCAGTAGATCTGTTCAACTTTTTGGAGTCTGAACAGAGGGTGACAAGAGATGAAGACGCCTCGGCTACTGAAGAGGTTGAGGCGGACGAGAGCGATGATGATGAAGAGTAGACAGAAGGATGAAGAGGTTGGCACATGCCAGAGGATGTGCAGGTTTGGAGGGGGTGGATGTCGTGATGTGAATTATTCCACATAGTGAATAATTCACCTCTCAATTAGAAGTTAGTCTCTCTGAGTGAAGTTAAGACCTCAGAGAAGTCGATTCTGGAGGAAGTGAGCATTCAAAAATCTGAAAACACCACGGCGTAGGTCTCGTCGCGCTGATCGCCGTGGTATGTTCAAAAGTTACAAACAGAGTTGCAGACGAAAAGTTACTTGGGGTTCTTCTACAAGATTTCTGATATCGAGAAATTTACCATAAATTTGAGTGAGTTCGAAAAATACTTTTTAGATTTTTCTCATGTAGATTGTAGTGTGTAGTATTTGTTTAAAATTCGAAATGCACAAAAAAGCATGTCTAGAGAAAGTTATGGCACTTCGTGTTAGGAAAGAAAAGACGAAATATCGCAGCTTTCTAGCATATTAGCTTAGAAACTGGTCTTCAAAACCAGTTGTGATATCAGCTTCCGTGGTGTAGCTGAGAAACTTGTAGGGAGGAGGTCTCCGGATCAAATCCCTTCAGACTCACAACCGGCTTGGAGTAGGCTGGCCCCTTCGGGGGAATATGAGGGGCACAAAGCTGCCTAGGGGCGGGACACTAGATGTCCCTTAAACGTACCGTGAATGCGGGACGCCTCCGTCTACCTCTGCACTAGTGCATTCACCTAGTGTGGATGCTAGAGGGAGATTACCACCGGGTTTCAAAATGGACCTCTCACCTTCGGATTGTCAGGGTAATTAGTACGAATTCGGTTGCGGCCCTCTAAGTCTTGGGGTAGCGAGATGCCATCAAAGATACTCCAAGTCGGTATCAATTCTTTTGTAGAAAAATGTAGAGTTCGAAATATTATTCACTTGGGTCGAAAAATCAAGTGAAACTGATACCTGAGGCCATACTTACGGCACTTCAAAGTTTAAGGGGGCGGAAAACAATAATGGTGATAACTCGGGCTCCACGTGTCAGAACGAGGTGATTCCTGCGGTCAGAGGTAGCCGTGGTGGAGTTACTTCGCGTGGAGGTGTTCGATGCTGACTGTACAACCAAGTCGGTGACCGACTGTACAGATGAACATGCGAAGCTTACTGAAATAGTCTTCTTACGTGTAGATTTATTATCAGTGATTTATTTTTCTGGTGCCATCTGTTTAGGGCGTCTTTTACTCCTGCCAGGCGACACTGAAGGTTACGTAGGGTGGAGGAAAACCCAGAGGGGTGTACTCCGGAGAGAGAGAATTCTCAGTCCATTATCGCATTATCGCATTTTATCGATCATCGAGCAGTGTAGAATTATCCGTGCGGGAGCTATCGAGTAGAGGGAATCGAAGAGCTAGGAGAAGATTTTACAAAGAGGTTACGTCTGGAGAGATTTTCTGAGTGATCAGAGATTTTGACATCGAGAGATTGAGCTTAGTAGACAGAATCGAGTAGAGAGGAGACCTACAACTTGTACGCATACTTTTCTGAAAAGAAAACGAGAAGCTTCTAGGTGAACGCGCTGGTGCTTCACAGGAGCAGTTTTCTGATATTCTGAGTCCTTGAGAGTGAGCTTTTCAATCTGGATGATCTGGAGTTGAAGATCTACTTGCACGCCGTGTGTTTTATCTTGGCCGAACCGAGAACGTGGTGGTGTGTTTTCTTGCGATCCGTATTCCGTGTGTGAATTTTCACCTTCCTCTTCACGATCGTATCACATCCCTTACACTTCCCAAGGTATAACTTCAACCCATGAGCTCTCAATCGCTCGAACACATCTCGTAAGTGTCTCTCGTGCTCCTCCATTGTAGCACTATAGACTAAGATGTCGTCAATATAACATTTGACAAAATCCAATCCTACTAGGATCTTGTCCATCACCCTCTGGAACCCTCTGGAACTCAGTAGGGGCGTTCTTCAACCCAAATGATAAGAACCGCCACTGATACAAACAATCCTTGCCGTGAGAGTCAATTCCCCAGAATGTTGTCTTGGACTTATCTTCTTCTCTCACTGGCAACTGATATTACTTTGCTCGAAGATCCAAAGTACTGAAGACCTTCACATGTCCCACTGCATCAAAGATCTCCTCAGGTGTCGGCATGGCATACTTATCGGACTTCGTCTGCCGATTGATAGGACGGTAGTCTCCACACATCCGCCTATTCGTGTAATTGTCATACATATCCTTCGTTGCTGGCATAACTATGGCAGATGCATACTCTCCATGCGACATCTCCACCAACCCAACCTCCAACAAGTCTTGAGTCCTACTCTGGATCAAGACTCTCTCTATATCATTGTACTTATAAGGACGTCGGAAGATTGGCGTGTCATTAGCCAAATCGATCCGTATACTAGGTTCCTTCTAGGTACCCAGATCCTTCATACTGAAGGCAAAACAATTCCTGTAGCTCTTCAGGAATCTCTGAACTTTTCGTCTCTCCTCTCTTATAAGCTTGGGTCCAATCTCTAGCTCCCAAGTATCCTCTGTTACCATGTTAGACGTAGAAGACGAAGTTGTTGACTGCTATCTTGCAGCCTCTAGAGCAGTTTCTTTCTGTTCACCACCAACAACCTCCATCGCTACTGTGCGAAAAACTTCTACAGTTCTAGCTGCAAGCTCCACACTCTCTCTTACGACATCCCATGATGTCCAAGGATGACGAACTCCATGTGCCTCGCCCCCAGCCTTTGTCTCCAACGACTCGATAGGCAAAGAGCTCAGAAGTGTCCGAGCAGTAACACCCGTCGATCGCATCTGACGCTGCTCAGCCAATCCAAGACTAACAATCCATGTCAAGCAATTCAAGTCCATTGCTTGACCCAATACTTGACGACGGGAAGCCTTCGACACCGAAGCTACTGTCGTCATACCCGTAGCGAAACCCATCGCTCGCTCTCTCTCATCGACAATGGGCTCTACCAACTACCGTAATTGAGCATCCCACACAGATCGATTACTACTGTGGTTATAGTAATTGAAGTCGGTTACTATAAAAATTATATACAGTTGTCGCCCTCGGTGATTATAATTTTATTCCATTCCTATGTTACAATATGAAAATAGAAGTTATATTACTATAAAAGAAATCTAATGTTTCGTTCAGAAAATATCTAGCAACTTGCTGATATCAGGAAAACAATCTACTGTCATCAGATAGAAATTCTCCTGATATCAGCATATCAGTTGCTGATGATTGATGTTGTTACTCCACCCGTTCCATAGCACCAATCATCTTCATCTCCTTCTGGAACCACGGATTTCCTAAACTACCAATAAAAAGAAAGAGTAGAAAAGTAAAAAATGAAACTCATCAAGACACCTCCTTCTACATAGTACATGAGGAGATAATGCAATCATTCTTTGAATCCCATAAGTTGTATTGTTTTTTGATACGACTAAAAGATCTAGATTTATAAAAAAACGTGGATACAAAAGTAAGCATGTGACGCTGAAAAGCTTACCAAAGTGGGTAACGCTCCCATGGACCGTCTCACTAGGTTCACCACTGCCATGGGTGACTTATCGACAACTCTCACTACTTGAGATCGTCGTCTTGCATCCAAGATGCTATCAACCGTCAGATGCGCCGGTCGTCTCACTCCATCGTGTGCTCGCTTAAGCACCTCTCTCGATAACAAGTTCGTCCATCACAACCGTGGACGATGTGCACGAAATCCTACTCTCGCTACATCCAACAACACTGCTGGTCCAACCCAAGACCGCACTTGGTGCACACTTGTCATCATCTGTATACGAGCATCACCGAACAAAGGAACGTTCTCCAAGATGTACGCTGGAGAATCCACCTGATGCATCTAGAGATGTCGTAAGATCCGTAACATCTCTCAGATCATCCTAGATCGCGGGTCATGTAAACCCTAACCTCTCCCAGCACACGTGTGATCTTGACATGGCCATCCGGCTATCACCAAGTGAATGATGTCAACGAACGTAAGATCATGCGCCCCAGCAGCGAAATATCTGACGATAATGCTTGCTGGTATCCTCTAACAGCTGATATGGACAACAACTCAAGATATCTCTGCACCAAACGTGTCACATGTCGCAATGAAATGCGTCTCGCAATCTCATCTCTCTCCACATACAAGTATCGATGTACTTGTATGTCTGCTTGCAATACCGCAGCCAAACTTGTGCTGATCCCTCCAAACAGCTCCAGCACACATACACCCTCCTCTGGATACTGCCACACAATGAGAGTCGTATCCAACGATGATAAGGTCACATGGCCAGTAGCAAGAACAACCCTTTGTTCCTCTACTGGTGGTACAAAGGCTTCACTCCAAGCTTGCTGCACCAACTGATCAGCATACTGCTGCAACTCTCCACTCGAACTCTAGAGTGGAACATCCAAGGTAGATGGTACTAACGTAGACATGCTAGGCATGTCCTCCACCTCCTCAAAGACCGGAGTATCCTCCGCATGGGCATTGCCCTCCAACAACTCGTCCGGCCAAGTGATGACCGAACTGAACTCTGCAACGGATGTCATCGTCCCTGGTGTAAGCTCCGTCGTCCCAACTCTAGCACTGAATCACACTGGTAAGCGGCTCACTCGTCCCTCATCGGACTGCCAACCTGGTCTGTAAGATGATGTCTCCGTCCAATAATCGATCACGAACCCCATAGGGTATAACACAGCACCTCCAACCAATACATCATAAGATTCTACGGCTATAACGATGACCTTGGCCCTCACCATATTGCCATCCGTGGCGTGATCTGGCCGAACTCTCACCGTCAACATCTCACATGTCATATGTAGAGCCGTACCTCCTGATCCCTTTAGAGATGTCTGCAACTGGAATGGACATCTCTCCACCTCGGACTTCTTTAGATCCAAACCAATACATGCCGCCTTTCTCAACATCAACGGTTGGGCTCCAGAGTCTAACAAGACCTTCTGTGGTCGATACACCTTCCCTGAAGGTGCCACCCAACAGAAGATACCACTTCTGTTGTCCAACAACACCACAATTTGTGCCAAACCAGCACCGTCAATCGCCGACCTAGCTGGTAACTCATCTAACCTAGCAGCCGCCGCTTGTCAAGTACCACTGGTAGCTGTCATGATCCTCGACTCCATGGACACGTCTACCGCCTCTCGCTGAACTACTTCAGCACTAGAGGTAACTACATCCTCGCCTCACTGAGCGTGGTCGCCAACTGGAACACTGGAGTCAAGTTGACTCCCAATGCTCACATATCCGTGGCTGAGAATAGTGGAGCTCGCAAAACTGCTGTAGCCGCCCCCAACATCGAGTTCGACGTCGCATCAACAGACGTCGAGGATGGACTCACATCACACCCTCCTAGATGTCTATGCCTCCAACTTTACTGCACCATCGGTAGGCCGTTTAAGAACCATAGATGTGATTCTCAACGTCTCCGATAACGTGAACGACTGGGGAAGCTTGGCCTGTCTACCAGCCTCCCCGCGTTGTGGATCCAACTCCACTGACGCACCTCGTGGTTCAGAGGCACGTACTGCACCTCTAGTCACTGCCGCAGATGTCTCAATCTGCGCCATGTCAGCCATGAAGTCGAAGTCATCTTTTTCTACTCCATAATACGTGGAAGCCTCTGTTTCACCTGATCTCCGCTGAGCCATAGCCATACTAGCTATCCTCTGCTCCAACTGCTCAATCCGAGCAGCCATACTTGCTTCTGAAGTCGGAGCAGACGGTGGACTGATCGGTCCTCTCCCAGGTGCTAGACCTCTACCTCCAGCTCGACCACCACGGCCTTCCTGAGCTCCTCCACCTCGTCCACGATCAGCCTTTCCTTGTCACAACTCGGGATGGAGATCAAAACAACAGTCACTACTGTGATCAGGTCGTCCGCAATGCTCACATTGCCTAGGTACTGCTTGGACGTCCCTGATGTCTCATAACCTCTCCTCTGTGGATAGTCCTTCTGCTGATGAGGATCATCACATGTCCAGCAAGGACCCGCTTGCTGTTGGCTAGAGAAGGACGGCATGGGCTTCTGTCCACCAGATCCTCCAACACCTCCCTGAGATCGTGATTGCTCTGCACGATCCTTACCACCACCATCACCACGCTGTTGCGTAGCCTATGATCCTCGAGAAGAGGTGGTCGCTCCATGTGGTGTCTCCTTGCTGAACTCAGCAACCACCACCATATCCTCCACCATGTTGAGCTCAATCCGCTCAACCAGACCAAAGACAACCGCTAACGTCGGAGCGGTATCTCTAAGGAGAGTAGCATCTCTAACTCTCCTACGCAGCTCCCGGTCTAGTATCTCATACCAGAACTGGACTGCCTGTGCTTCCATCACCCCTTGGGTAACGATGATCAACCGTCTCATGCGAGTTAACGCCTCGCGTAGGCTCTCTCTAGTCTTCCGCTGGAACTCTTGTAGACTCCTCAACTTGTTGGTCCGCACACCCTAATAGTTTTTCCTCAAACATTGGAAAAACTGAACCACAGGATTAAACCTTGGTTGTATCTCGCTCACACTACCACTTGCTTCACTACTTATGGACGCACCGCTGGTAGTAGATACTCTGTCATATGTGGATGTACCACTGCTACTGGTACCCGAACTCGTAGGTGCTACGTCTTCCAAAACTGCGTCAGTAGTGATAAAAACGTAGTTGGGAGACCAATGTTGTCTCTACAACTCGATCTCAACACTGTAATCTTGTCTGAACTCATGATAATCGTCCATCGGCGGTCCCTCCAAGTGTTGGAACAAACCCTTCCACGCCATGAAAGGTGTAAACAGCTATGGATTCCGCATCTGCTACAGGTCGCACCAACTGTCGAACTCCTGGATGAAGTCATCCAGCTCAATGGTACGAACTGTACCCGAGTAACATCGAGGTCTCTTCGTGGTCCCATAGATCTCGTCCATGTCCCACAACAACGGTGTGGCGACACTAGACTCACCATCAGAAAACACGATGTCTGCGTCTGACTCGTCCTCTAGAACAACTGACGGCAAGGGTGTAAGTAATCGATACCTCACCCCACTCCGTGTATGCCCACTGTCCGAGAAGTCTCCACCAGAACCTCTCGAGAACTCCGTGATGAGAGAATCTCGATAACAAACTCCTCAGCCAGAATGTCACAATCCTCGTCACCAGTGTAACCACCACTTGCCTAACCCCGCTCCTACTGAGCTCACATATCTCCTACTAGGACGGTCAAGGTAAAGATAACATGTACCTGCCATCACCACAGGCAGCCTCTCACGATCTGTTGATCGTCACTCCAACCGCACCGTGAGAGAGACAAAGATAGTCTGACTGATCCGCAACTCCAATCTCACTATCGACAGCACATTGGAGTGAACTCACTCCGGAAATCAAGCGCCAACACAAGCAAACACGACGCACAAACAAGAAGCAGAATATGGAGGGGTTCCAACCACAAGAAGTCCAAACGATAACCCTCCACACTCAAACATTCACATAAAGGAAAACTCAGCCCCACCCGGATTGACGACTCCTTGTCAGTGATCACATGCACAATATATGATCACCAACTGTCGTAACTGATACTTGAGATCACTAACTAGATGTCTACACCTCTAGTAGCTCCAAAAATATCCACGTGGTAGCTCTACTAGCTCACCCAAGACAATTGTCACCAACTGCCTCCATACGCGTCTCTATGATATAGACAAACACTACCACAACTATAGCTTCCCCCTAATACTGTGGGGTCGTCCTACCACTCCTCTAGGAACGTGCGAGAAGGTCTCTTACTATCTTATACAAGTCCATAAGTACTTGCACGCATCCCTGTAGGAAACCAAGAGCTATTGGTCTAGTGGTAAAGCCAAAGCTAAGACTACAGAGTTAAGAGTCCATGTCCAGGAATAGTGTTGAGATGGGTGACAAGCTGATTTTACACTTCCCACACAACTGGAACTTGGATATCTCTCTCACGCACGCCAGCAAGCTGACTTGCGGCGGATGCGAGCTCGGGCTCAAGCTCAGGCTCAAGCTCCGCACTCCGCTCTCACGCCTCCGCACTCACACACCTTTGCTCCTCGAAGCCTCAACACGCTCCCGCTCACTCTCTGCTCCGCTCCGCTTGAAGTAGAGTAGAACGGGTACAACACACCAAAAGAGACTCGGCTACTACAACAACAGATTCCCAAATGCACCATACACACTTCGCGAATGCACACACACACAAGAAAACTCTAAACTCGAGTTTCCACACGAAACTGCACAAAAAATCTGACGTAACTAGCCTTTTTGCACTTTCGGGTGACACAACAGCGAACTTCGACATGTCATAACTTCCTCGATGCTCGGTCAAATTCCACGAAACTTGATGCACTAGAATCGTCTCTCCAATACGCTTCCAAAGAGCCCACTCCAGGCTGACATTGACAAGTACTTCGTCTGCCACGCCCAAACACGCACTCCGGCTCCAACAAGTCACTTCAAGAACATTCCGCAAAATTTCTGCAGCGCTTCCGCATGACAGAAAATCTCCACTCGATCAGCAATCGATCTGCGACCAGCAAGGTACCATGCGCCCACACACCTCGATCACAGGTCCAAACAATCAAGCACAAATGACAACGCCCGAAGATACCAGCGGACGATTTCAGATCGGCTGGTTCTTACTGAACTCCATCTCGATCTGCACTCTGTTCTTCGAGTAATCTGAACAGAGAAATTACCATCTCCAACACTACAACAAATATTACTCACAAACGGTCAAGCCAAACCCACTCTAAGCACGAAGAGAATCTGGGTTACACTCAACTAGACTATCCATCATAGCCTGGAGCTTGAAGGCTCAACTCGAAGAACTAAGACCTCCAAGCCCTACCTGCGAAGTATACCTCTAGTGGGCTCTCTCACCAACTCGTCCTAACGGCACTAACGACCTTACCGGAATGCGTCACTTCGCACTCGTCAACCTAGCCGAGGTGCCAAACTGACGTGACACCTTCATAGTCAGATGGTGAACATGATGAGGAAGAGGATCAAAACATCGTTAATATAGATCAGGAGAAAGATATAGATCAGAATGTATATTTCGGTGATATAGATCAGGATGTTTATTTTGAAATGAATATTGCATTCCATGGCTTCTAGTCCGAGAAGTTAATGACACTTTGGTAGTATTTTCGAATAACAAGTAGTAAACAGGAACTCAGAGTATAGTAGTAAATAGGAACTCCGAGTATAGTTGTGCTTCTATTCAATATACATCTAGTCTGTACTCTAGTGGCAGTTGGATATGTTGTTCTAGTGTTGGGCTTCTTTTATTCTAGAGACTTGTGCATTGTAATTCAATTTTCTAGAAAGAAATTTGAAAATTTGAAAGCTCCAACACGTGTACAAGTACTTTGTTTCATTGGTTTGCTTTGTTTCATACTTCTTGTTGTATGAAATTAGTGAGTGGTTTGGTTAGAAGAAGACATGAGTGTTGGAGGAGTATAGTAGAGGAGAGAGAGAAGAGAGGAGAGGAGAAGGGTTTTAAGAGGAGAGGAGAGAAGAAAAGAGAAGAGGAGAGGAGAAGGAGAAGGAGAAGGAGAAGGAGAAGGAGAGGAGAGGAGAGGAAAGGAGAGGAGAGGAGAGGAGAAGAGAAAAGAGAGAAGGAGAGAGACGAGAGAGGGAGAGGAGAGGAGAACGTGAGAGGAGAGGAGAAGGAGAGGAGGGATTCGTGAGAGAAGAGGAGAGGAGAAGATTGAGGGAGTGAGAGAATTAGAAGAGTGAGGGAGGAGAGAGTTAGTGGATGAGTTTGATTGGTTGTTGAATTGTTTTAAGATCTTACTATCTACTCTAAGCGATTTGAAAAATCGCTGTAATGAAAATGAAAGGAGGTGATGAGAGTAGTGGTGACGATGGAGTCTCCATTCGAGGTCGAGGCCGAGGTCGAGGTGATGAGAGAGGAAGAGACCGGGGCGGAGTCTCGAAAGAGAAGAGTACGAGGAGGAGAGTCCTGTAAGTTAATAACCATAAATTTGAATGTGTTGTTAAGTTTGAACGTGTTGTTAAGTAGAATTTGTTTATGATTAGCGATACAAGCTATTTCGCTGTAAGGGTGGGCGATATAGACTGTTTTGCTGTGTTGTTCGCTGTTAGGGTTAGCGATACAGGTCGTTTCAGGACACAATCTATAACAGCGTCTGCATTATAGATTGTGTCGTCATTAAGCTTGGCTGAAACGTTATGTGAGCGATTCGGATATCGCTCACAGTGAGCAAAACAAGACGCAAAAATCGTCAAGCCATTTCCAGTGTGTATGTTTCACAAAGATATCGCTTAAGTTACCCTTCGGATATCGCTCAAAGTGAGCGAAACAACCTTGTTTCACTCACTATGGACAGAACATGTACATGTTTCGCCCATCTCTCTTCATGCGAGGACACGAAATAGGTATGTTTCGCCCAATCGCTTAGAAATCGCTTTTATGATAGCGCTCACAGTGAGCGAAACATATCTGTTTCGTCCATGCAAGAGATGAAACATGTATGTTTCATCTCTCGCGAAGGTATCACAAAGGATACTCTTCGGGTATCACTCACTATGGATGAAATATACATGTTTCGCTCATGCGAGAGACGAAATATGTATGTTTCGTCTCTCGTGATATTATCGTGAAGGGTACCCTTCGAATATCGCTCACAGTGAACGGAACATATCTGTTTCGCCCATGCGAGGGACGAAACAGATATGTTTCATCTCTCGCGATGTTAGCATGAATGGTACCCTTCGGATTTCGCAAAACATACATGTTTCGTGATGTTAACGTGAAGGGTATCCTTCGAATATCGCTCACTACGGACGATACATATTGATTTCACCTCTCGCATAAGACGAAACATGTATACCTGTATAAGTAGATATGCATATATACATGTATAACTACGAGGGGCGAAATAGGTATGCATGTATACATGTATAATAGATATACATGTTTCGAAATAGTCTGTTTCACTCATATGTGGACGATACATACATGTTTTGCTCCCTCTTAGTGCTTGAGGATTTGTGAGGGGGTTAACTTGTATGTTCTCGTGAGAAATTCAGTTTCGTCTAGTTGCAATTGTAATGCTTTGTGAGTGTTACATAAGTGCAATGTTTTGAGCATTTGTTTAACTACTTTCTATAATATTTCTTTTTAGCGGGTACGATTTTGGAGGGAGGGACCTTCTACGTTCAAATATACTCATGAAGAGGACGAGAGATATCATTTGAAGTGGTGTTGGGTTCAAAAAGAAGAAGTGGAGAATTCGTTGCATGGAGTAGAAAAAGAAGCTATTGATCGACTTGGATTACTTGTGGCTTTATCTTTTGACTTTCCTCATCCTGATGTAAGTCATCTTCAATAATTCCTTTTCCGTACTTTATTTGTATTCATGTGAAATTTGTATGTGTCTTAACTATATTTTCTTTTTATGAATGTGCTCACTATCATTTATGTTATTCTTTTTACTTGTATTCATACATAACTTGTAAGCATGTGGTTCCATATATGTGATTAAGTTGTTTATTTTGCAGATTTCATTTTGTATAGAGTTCATCCAATCATATGACAAAGACACTCATTGTGCTACTGTTCAAGGACATGAGATTGTATTGGATGAGTCATTTGTACGTGATTCATTTGTTCTATCCATGAGAACAACGATACCTCGTCCTTATAATGTGAAGAGGACAATGATTGGTTTTTTAAGAAAGACAAAAAAGAGAAAAAGATATTTATTGTGGATGTATGAGTATCCGGAGTGGAGACCTGTATTTCAACTCATCAATTGTATTCTTTTGACTCGTCGACGACCAAAAGAAGTACACGGACATTTAGCTTTATACGTGGAGAGTAAAATAGAAGAGAATGGAGAAGATTATGATTGGACTGAGTTCATTTTAGATTCTTTGGATACTGAGATCTCTTCTATGAAGAAGCATATGAGTAAGATGATGCGACATTCGGAGACTTAGGTGACTATGATCTTGACTCATCTCATGATACATATCGATATACTTCCGGAGGGAGGACGTATCATTAAAAGTTCATATCGAGTGCTTTTCCTCATTAGCAAGACCACTCAGTCTTCACAGCATGTTCCTCCATCATCGAATAAGAAGTTTATTTCCTGTTTAGTTTTTAATGTTTTTACTTTCGTTTAGTTATGCTTTGTTACTTTTGTTTAGTTGTACTTGGTTATTTATTGTTAAACTTACACTTAAACTTGTGCTTTTGCAGATGAAGAGGTTATTCTCTTGGAGAAAATAAATCAACAGAAGAAAGAAGTTGAGGTTTTGAGCAATGCCATCAAGGAGAAGGAAGAATAGCTTAATTTAAAAAGTCTTCAACTCCAGGTGATGGAGTATGAGATTAAGGTTAGAAAAGAAGAATTGAGCACGATACGTGGGTCTAAAAAGTTCTTTCTTCATCTCGTTCACCTTACTGCCATAAGACGTAAGACTCTTATCTTTAATTTGAATGATCTTTTGATACAAGTGGGAAGAAACAAGCATGAGTTGATGCCAGCTCGTGAAAGAGGATATGTAGTATAAACTACCCTGAAGTAGTCCGTATGGTTCGTGGTTCGACGTGGAGTAAAATCTTTTCTAAAGATTTGTCTAGATAAGTTTCATGTCATCATATGGACATCTCGAACTTTGCTTAACACGGGAATGCTACTATGCGTTATGCAAGGGGTGAATTATTTACCTCCTGGAGTTGAAGCAAGGAAGGCATGATACTTCTTCTATACTTCTTTTCAATTTTGTTTTTCATCTTTTTGCTTTATTGTATGTTATGAGGAATTAAAGTGTTCTATGTTTAGCTTTATTATATGTTATTTTATTTCACTTCTAAGAATGGAGAGGTTTTAATTATCATTTTCTAATTTTGTAAGTATGTCGAGTTTTTGCTCAAGACATGTATTTAAAGTATAAGATGGTTCGAGAAGCAGCATTCATGAATCATTTGTACTTGAAAGATTTTGCAATTCTTCATCATGATAACTTGAGCACGAGGGACGTTTTGTTGGTGGATGACAGTCTAGTGAATAATTGTACCAATCATCTTTTTAATGCTATCCATCATCTTACTTTTTATCCTTTCACTATGGATATTGATAGAGAGTTGTATTTAGAAGCCACTTTGTTATCTTGGCTTCTTCGTTGGGGATTGTAGTCTAGAGGAGACACCTTCTTATGTGGAGAGAGATATTCATAGATTTTTGCGCTCAAGATCCATTTATAGCCCTTAGAAGCTATTGGAAAAATATTACCAAGGAGGAGGCCAATATCGTATGGAGATCAGTTCCACATGGAGTTTCTATGCATTTCTTCTCAAGTGAGAAATATTTCTCTCTCTTATCATATAATGAGACACTCCATGATAATATAAACATTAGTACATGAGTACACAAGTTTTATGACAGTGTATCTATCTATTATAAATTTTTTTCTTAGTGTTATGTGATGCAATGCTCATTTGGTTAAAGATTAAAGATATAAATTTGTTCTCTTAATGTTATGTGATGCAATGCTCATTTGGTTGAGGATTGAGAGCGAGAGACTAAAGAGATTGATCAATAGAGTAACATAAAGAAAGGAAGAAGACACCTTGCTCTTTTTTGACACCTAAAGAATCCATAAGCCTTATGGGAAAAACATTAGTCTCGCTGATCACTTACTCGATACAATAGGCGTTTCCTATGCAAGGGTGAGAATAAAAGATCAAAGTTAACGAGTAAGAAAACAAGATGAAAGTCGCAAACTCGGTGCGAGGGGTGAAATTGCATGTTTCACACCAGCAAAATATCAAAGTGAATAGAGGACGAAACAACATCCGCTTATAAGAGAATTACTAGAGGGGTGAAACATCATGTTTCGTTAAGAAGAGAGTTAATAGAGAGGAGAGACATGCTATTTCATCCCTCGTATGATCCATTCGCTCATAAAATAGTTACTAGAGGGACGAAACAACATGTTTCGCTCTTCTTATGATGCATTCGTTCATAAGAGAGTTATAAGAGGGATGAAATAGCATGTTTCGCCCCTCTTATGATCGATTCGCTTCTTATGAGTTACTAGACGGGCGAAACATCATGTTTCGTCTCGCTTATGATCGATTCTCTCATAAGTTACTAGAGGGACAAAACAGCATGTTTCTCCCCTCTTATGATCGATTTTATCGTAAGAGAATTATTAGAGTCTAGCTGTTTCGTCCTCTTATGGAATCATATAGTGTTACGAGAATTACTAGAGTCTAGCTGTTTGCCCTCTTATGGAATCATATAGTGGAGGAAATTATATCCGTAACAAGAGAGGCGAAATAAGTTGTTTCATCCCTCTTTTGGACGAAACTGGAAGAAATTATCTCCATAACAAGAGAGACGAAACAAGTTATTTCGCCCCTCTTTTGAGCGAAATAGCAAGTTTCTCACGAGAAACAAGTACTATAGGGGCAAAACAGGTCTAAGTTCTTTTGCTCATGTTTATTAGCCTCAAAAAACACACAACTTTGACATTCCAAAGTATATATAAAAATATGAACTCCAATGAGTTGACTCCTCCGCTGGAAAATTCTTTATATAGCATTGGCATGTCTACACTTGAATTGAAATGCGTGTATTTACTCATGGTGGAACCTATTTCTTATTTCTGTCTACAACTCTTTAAGTCGACGTAGTGCTTCCAAAAATTCCTAAAGTTCCTCTCTCTGCCGTCTCTGGAGTTCTATTAAAGAGATTATTTCTCGAACAATACTTTCTGAAACTACATCTATCTCATCCGCTCTTTCCACTAGTGACAGAGCCAAGTCATGTAGTCGCTCTATTTCTATAAGCTCTACATTACTCTCTAATGTAGAACCTTCAATAGTTGGATAGAATGTACAACTATCCATTGCAGTGATAAGGTCTTCCAATGCGTCTTGAAATTCATCCGGCTGCTCCACCTCAAGCTCCACATCAAACACAGTGTAACAGATTTTGCTGTGAATTCAAACCAATTTTAAAACGTCACTTCGCGGAGCAAACTATGTTTAGTACTTCATCTTGCTTCTCCGCGCTTAGTCTCTCGAACTGCCCAGCTGTCATTCTCAAAAGTTTTTCGCTAACCATCCACACAATTGCTATCAGGAATGTGGTTTCAGGATGATCTTTCACACTGTAATCAGTCAGTCTCAACTGAAATCGATATTGTCGCTTGCTTCCTCTTTGATCACAAGGGTGCCATGTCTTTCGACCTGCATGTGATTGATTGTAATACAACACCTTTCTAGCAAAGCTCACGTTCGTGTTTGCTTCACTTACACGCTTATAACACCTTGGGAAGTTGCAGGCAACATAAGAAATAAAACTCGAAAGCTTGTTTTTTATTATGCGTTGAATAGAAGCTGACACCCACTGAAAAGACACATTACCGATACATTCTTCGAATCAATGAGTGAACACATCGTTTCTACACATAGCTCTATTCGACATCCGCGCTCACCGCACACTCACTGTTCACTCTCTCAGCTCATCATAAGCTCGAGACGCATCTCTGTCCGAGACCCTCATCATAAGCTCGAGACGCAACTCTGTTCGATTCTCGCATCCTCTCCGACACCTAACTCACTGTACACTCTCTTCTCGCGTGTTGCTCTATCACTTACACGAACAACATTACATTGCATGACCTGCATCCGCACCCGCGCAGTCGACTTCAGAACTGCAATCGATCTCTACGGATACAACCCACTTCGAAAACTGACGACTGCAGGTAAGGGGAGTGAGGAATGACTACTGCGGGTAAGGGGACTGAGGAAGACATTTTTAACTTCGAGATACTTGCGAGGATAGAATGTTGGTTTCGGGGACTGAGGAAGAAGAAAGCTGGAGTGGATTTCTCACGTTAGGATACAAACACTGAACGAGCAACTGCTGGGTAACGTTCTTATCTCGCCATCCATCAATCCGCCTTCTTTCCTTCCTCCTCTTCTTTTACAAGAACATCAACTTTGTGTGAACGGACAAGAACAGTACCCACATCCACATTATCCAACCGTCGATAGGGACAAGTTCTTCTAGTGAAAGTCTCCTCGAGGGCACTGAAGAGTGGACAGAGTCAATGGAGGGACTATGACGACCACCAGAGGTCCAGAGGTAACAATGGCAGCAAGTTTGCCATCAACAAGGCGCAGTAAGGTCGTCCAACGACGAAGTGATTTGAGCCTTGAGGTCATGGTGACTGACGAGCGCTTTTTAGCTCCTTGTTCTTGTTCGTCTTTCATCATTTCAATTTTCATTTTCGTATGGGACTGTACACTAAGAAGAGATTGTTGTAAGAAAGGACGAAGATCATTCGAGGAGAGGAAGTGACCATGCTCCAGAGCTCAGATTTCCGTGGCCTTTGGTTGGATGTCCCGGTTAGTTTCGTGAACGGCGGACTGGCGCGTGGGAAACGTGGTCCATGGAACTACAAGCGCCGTTTGAATGCGGTGGTGCTAGCGCAAGCCACGCAAGAAAATGCAGAAGTAGTAGACTCGAGCATTGCTGGGAAGAAAAGGTACACTCTTCCACTTGTGCAGGGCATCAAGAGAGTTGTGCTCGTCAGGCATGGTCAGAGCACCTGGAACGAGATCGGAAGAATTCAGGGCAGCTCCGATATTTCTCGCTTGACTCCCAAAGGCGAAACGCAGGCCGAAATTTCTCGGCAAATGCTGCGCTCCGACTCGTTCGATGTCTGTGTTCACAGCCCGTTGTCTAGAGCCAAGCGTACAGCCGAAATTATCTGGGGGTCTGCTCGCGATGACAATGACATGATTTCTCTGGGCGATCTCCGAGAAATAGACCTGTACTCCTTCCAGGGTTTGTATAAGGAGCAAGGGGAGGAACTGTTTGGCGACGTCTATGCCAAATGGAAGAAGGACCCCGTGAACTTTGCCGTCGACAATCACTATCCTGTACGTGAATTGTGGGAACGTGCAAACGGTTGCTGGAGCAGCATTTTGGACCAGAACGGAAGCTCTATTTTGGTCGTAGCCCATAATGCAGTGAATCAAGCTCTCGTCGCTACGGCAGTTGGATTAGGGTCCGTTTACTTTCGGCATCTTTTACAAAGCAATTGTGGTGTAAGTGTTTTAGACTTTACCCCCGGAAGTGCCGCTGGCCCGCCTCATGTCTGCTTAGAGCGATTGAATCAAACGCCAACCTCACCGCTGTCTGGCGGGCAATCGGGTGGACGGGGGACTTGTGCTAGGATTATAATCGTATGTCCTGGAGCTACAGGGACGTCTCAAAGGCAAGAATTTGCAAGCTCACCTTCGGAACCACTGAGTCCTCTTGGCAGCATTCAGTCGACCAAAATAGCGGAGTATTTGCAAAGTGTTCCGATGCACTCTGTTTTCTGCAGCCCCGAAGCTTGCACTGTCAAGACCGCTGATTTGATCAGCCAGAACTTGGAGTCTGCGGATCTGAAGGTCATTCCCTTGGAGCAGCTGAAAGATTTGGATTGGGGAAGATGGCGAGGAAGGCTTATAGACGATGTGGTAACTTCTGGCACAGGCAGGAGGTGGCAAGATGAGTTGCAGCTGAATTGGTTTGCCGGTGCGGAAACTTTTGACACTTTTTGGACCAGAGCTGCCCAAGCCTGGCAGACGTTAGTTCAGCACTTAGACGGTCTGCAAACCGAGAGTGGTGGTGGGACTGTTGTAGTGGTGGGGCAAAGCGTGCTGAATGAGGCCATGTTCTGTCACTGTCTTGGTCTGGACCAGACTTATTTCGGTTCCTTCCGGTTCGATAATGGCAGCCTGAGTGTAATTGATTTCCCGGATGGTGCCCTCGGCAGAGGTGTTGTTCGGTGTCTTAATTACACAGCTCACCTAGATCGCTGGGCAGTGCCGGTAACGAGAAAGCCCCAAGGATGGTGACGGTGTGTTCAATCGAGGGGAAAGTAGTTGCTATGATTTTGAGTGTGCGGAAGGTGGTCGGTCAGTCTCCTATATATAATTCGACTCTAAAATTGTCGTCAACTCCAAACACAACCTCATCTTCTATTCTCTTTCTCTTTTCTACCGGTGGTACTTTGCACCCAGACACACATTCCGATGCTCGAGCCACAGTAATACATCCTGGTACATCCTCTTGACTTCGAATTTGTTCAGATGAGGCCCTTCACAGGCGCACCAAATGCGACCTTGGCTAGTTGATGCCAGTTAGTGTTTGCCAGAAGAGGAGGGCCTTCACTCTCGGGTCTCACATCGCCAAGTGCTGTGGAATGCCCGCTCCATTTAAAAGGAAGTGAACCTCTGAACAGCAGGGTACTGGTAGTGTGGTAGGTAAGCTCTCGAGCCGTTACGAAATAAGCGTCTCGCGGTGTCTCATAGATGCTCCACGTATTACTGTGCAGTAAGGTCATCTGCTCTTCTCGGCGTGCAAAAAAGACTCGAAAGAAGTTATCGTGTCTTGTCTGACGCACCGAGAGAACAGTGAGTAGAAGGGGATCTGAATGGCTGAAAGCTCGAGACTGCGGCTGTCAAAGTCGTCATAACCACACCTTTATAATCCACCTACTCTGGAGAAGTACCTCACCGGTGTTCGCCTATCAACGATGTGGGGTTTGGATCGCGCTTTTTGTTTTCTCGAGTGACTTTCTTCGCCCGCCTCAATCGCTTTTCCTCCGCACACAACGAAGCATGAGCAGGATGGGCGGGCGGGCAAGCAACATACCGTGCCGCCGCAAAGCAAGCATGACCGCAAGATAAGGTGCGTTGGTTTAGTTCTGAACCGACAACTCTAACCTGAATTCACCAACCGCGCGAAGCCATTATAACGTAATGATACGGCCCACAGTGACGGGTGGTCCCGGATCAGGTGATCCCATCCCGGACCACAACAAAGTCTTCAATTAAACGATTAGACCCGAGCTTCAAAACGGGGGCGATTCCTGGGAACCAGATAACACAACTCCAGATTACACATCTCCTTACGTCGACGCCCAGCGGCCCAGGTTCCCCGCATTACAGTCGGGCCACTCGGGCCTAACTTTTGAAACATCGAGAACATCTACCTTGGTTTCCGGGGTAGGTAGAAAGTAATCAGGGCCTGCGTGGCAGCACTGGTGGTCTTTACGTGGCAAGGCAGTTAGTCGCGGGCCACGTGTTTGTGGCATCCCAGGCTGCAAGCGATGATGTGACGTCTACTGTGATGATTCTTACGAGACTGTCTGGAAAGACACAAGTTCGTGCAAGGGACCCAAAATTGAGTTTGGAAGTGTTCCGAAATGGGCAAGGAATGAAACTTCGGATATACCCCGTCGATACGTTCCATGGTAGAATCCGGGCTATGGGAGACCGTGTTGACCGACAAAAGTCCCTGTCTGACAGAACTTGCATAAGCAGCCAGCGAGGGACTCCGAAGATCACCTATCGCGCTGACTGCCGTATCGTGACATGCAATCGAAGGAGGCTGGCGCTGTTGCTGCTCCTCATGCAGAAAGAGAAAGACGGCGGGAGCATGAGCATATGCCTTGACATATCCCTCGCGTGATAGCAACCCGTACAAGTGTCTCGAACACTTGGGTGTCGTAGAAGCTCTTGGGCTGCGAATTGCGGGAGAGCCTTGTTTCTGAATCAGATGTCGTGCAACGTACTCACCGGCACCACACAAGGCCTTCACCTCATCACTTGCATTAAAGCGGATATGATGCACTTGAGCTCAGTAATTCAGCAACTTAGCTGAATAAGCTACATTGTTCAGCTTACACCATCCGGCGAACAAAGCTCTAAGAAGAACTCTGTCTCAACGCGTGTTGCGCACAACGCAACCCAGCTGAACTCGAAAGCAAGATGGTCCGATTATTTTCCCCAGCACTGCGTTGTGCAAATGTCCTCTTTACTGTAGCTTTAGTACTGGTTTCAATCATTCCGTGGGCTCAAGCTTTACACCACCCACTACCGGATGAGATGATCCGCGCCAGCAACGACTCTGTATCTATCAGAGTCGACCCGCTCGGACAGGGAGATGGGAGTTCGTTCAGAATGATTAACAGGCGGAGCCTACTGAATTGCTTTGATCTGAACCCGTACGTGAAAATGACAGTAGACACAGCTGGCCCTCTCAGTGACGAGCAAGTAGTAAATGTACAAGTATCTGGCGTTGTGAATCCCAGTGAGCTTGACTGGATCGCAGTCGTATCACCATCGAATGCAAGGTGAGTGTAACAACTAAGACAAGCAACGATCCATAATTTTTGAAGGGATGACATATATGCGTTTCAGTCTGAAGAGGTGATAAACATTGAGCCTGAATGTAGGGATGGGGCATTTCAGTGCATTTTCCCGCCTGTTTTTTCATGCCTTTGCACCTGCTGTTTCAGTTACCCATGTTGCGTGGCGTAGAGATTGCATTTCGTGCAGAAAGAGAGGGATGATCGTCTCTCCGAGTGGTAGAGCGAACGCTGAGTGCCTCAGTACTTTGATGAATTCTCCTATTATTCTCGCGTGATTCGCGCTGTATTCGCACTGTGGGCAAGTTCTGCATGTTCGCAACCTTCCATCAGGCGGATTATCTCCAAACGTTCACATTCTGTAAAACAAATTTGAGCCATATCTTGGTCGATGTCACATTCGGTTCTGTTGTTTTGCAGTACGTCCGCTTGTCCCGGTGTTGAGCTTCTGTACGTTGCGACAGGAGATTTGTCCGAGCAGCCATTGTTGTGCCAGTATCCTGTCAAGGTAATGATTTAGGTCTAGTTCGGAACCGACTGGCCTTCGGTGTGCACTTTCAGATCCAACTTCGACGTTGTTATACGACTGAACTACTGCTCATGATATTATCGAAATTCGTAGGCGACGTCGAGTCGTACTAATGTGCCTCTTATCTCCTTTCTGGTGTCTTGTTTGCCTCAAAATCAAGGTTGCTGGTTGTTTGTTTGATGTGCAGTTCAAGTATCTCAAAGAAGACCCCGGTTATCTCTCATGCGCATCAAGCGTATGCCAGCAGCGAGGTTTATTTGGCTCGTGTCTCGTCAAGACTTGCAACACTTCGGTCACTTTCCGCCTGATCAACATCAGAACCGATATCCAGTTTGTGCTCTTCACGGGTGGTTTGCAGGTTCCCTGTGTCGTAGCCAAGGCTGGCCCTCTGTCATTCGCTAACCCCAACGCGCCGTTATACGGCCACATTTCAAGCGTCGATTCAACTGGGACTTCGGTATGCTTCTACGGACTAAATCCTCGAGAATTTCTCGAACAATGTGCGGATGCTGTTTGAGTCGTAAATGCATTCACACTTAGCAGAACTGGCCAATAATCTGTCGTGATCCTACACAAGGTGCTTGTGTGGAGGTGAGAAAGAGCTCAGAAGATTGCGTGTGAAGTTGGTTCAAGTCAAGTCTGGCTTGGAGCCTACCGGTTGGCACGGCATGTTTGGTTGCTGGTATTTGAGTCAAAGACATCTTACCCGAACTGATAGTATGTGATCTGCTGGAAAACTACCGTCTTTTGCTTTAAGGAGCCTGGTAGATAGTCTAAATGAATTGCTCCGGCTTCAGCGGTTGAATGGATATATGATAAATGCTGCTTATGACACGAAGCATAACATGGACCTGGCTAGTGCAGATGCTACTGACATGGGTCAGTGGAGACGCAGCACCTCAGACAGTTCAGTATGCAAATGGAAAGATCGCGGTGTCGAATGTCGTGACTTTTACGAAAGAAAACATGTGTGGTAAGGATTCAACTTGAACTTGAATTTTGAGCAGAAAATATGGTGGTCTTTCCTTATATGAGTCTTCCTTAAGTCAGCCACAACCTGGTCGACCTGGTCGAACTACAGTTGACTTGTTAAAAAGGAGAGCTTTCCAGATTTATAAACTCCGTTCGATTTTTAGTTTGTCAGTTCTTGTGTTCTATAGATGTTCTTATGTCAGCCAATCAAGTTCTTGAATTATGCAGCTCCGAGTGCGGCCTCCGATTTTGGTTTCCACGACCCTGGATTTATCCATACAGCCGTAATGTCAGGACTTTCACCCTCCACTGCATACTCGTATCTATATGGCAGGTGAGAACATTGTGCCAAAGCGATAAGCAAAAAGTGAATCAGTGCAAGTTGCTCAAAGATATTTTCAGTGATGTCGTCTGCTCTGGATGTTACAAATGCCGTACATGAAGTATTATTGTTCCAAGAAGTCTTTTCCAAAGTTGGCTTGGAGTAATCGTATATATGTATGTGACTGACAGCGAAAAAGTAGGATTCTCCCAAAACACTACTTTCACCACTCCACCAGCAGCCGGGGACGATTTGGTAACTCTCATCATTTTTGGGGACATGGGTAAGGCAGAGCGCGATGGGAGTTCAATCCACTATATTCAGGTATGATATGAAAGGCAACAAGATCGAGACCATAGGAGAAGTTTCAACATAGGTAAAGCATGTTCCGCTACATTGCTTTCTAGCAAGTATCTGGTAGTTCAAGCCTCTTTTCAGATGTCCGCTACGATGGAGAAAGCATTCAACAAGCCCTAGTCAATTGGTTGGAGAAGTTATGAGTTGTATAATTTTTCGACAACAATTCATCGGTAATAACCTGTGTGCTGTGTTTTCACCGTTTCAGCCAGGATCCATACCTGTGATTGATGCGATAACAGCCGTTGTGAGTGAAGAAAATGTTGACTTTGTGTTTCACATCGGGGACATCAGCTACGCCACTGGATTTCTTGTCGAGTGGGATAATTTTCTTGAACTTATCCAACCAGTTGCCTCTCGGGTCCCGTACATGACAGCCATCGGGAATCACGAAAGGTGCGGCAGAACAACATACTTGCTAACTGGTTGTTGCATAGGTTTTCTGTCTTCCTCTGGGTGCCTTTATGATAAGTTTTGGTAAATGCTTCCCTGGAATTCCAACCTGTTCAATCTCGTATGCAACGTTCGTTTATAGACAGTGACATTGTTTTGGGTGGAGTAGGGATCATCCGTTATCAGGTTCCTACTACAGTGGTACTGACTCTGGAGGGGAGTGTGGAATTCCATATTATACATACTTCCCCATGCCCAGTCAAGCGGTGGACAAACCATGGTACTCACTGGAATCTGGCCCGATACACTTCACCGTCGCATCTACCGAACATGACTGGAGAGCTGGCTCGGAACAGGTGCGATATCCTTTCAGAAGTACCCTTCATGGAAAGCTGTCGAAATATCAAGTTAACAGTCGATGCTGGCTGGGTAACATTTGTGGCGTTCATATCGAACTACCATTGGTTCTTGTCGACCTCCACCTTGCTGTCACTCATGGAAGGAGGATGGTGGTAGTGCAAACCCGGCCTTAGTTATTAGTAGTTTCGGAAGGTCTAAAGCAGGTCTCTGGACTTGAACTCGCTTAGGCATATGGATCTTGCTGAACATGGGAGCACTTAAAAGCTTGGTATCGGAGGCCAACCTTATGATGGGAGGTCCGTCGCATTAACTCGACCCTGGTGTTTTCCCTCGTGCAGTATAAATGGATTGAAGCCGATTTGGGGTCTGTCAACCGCTCACGTACACCTTGGGTCATATACACGGGGTAAAATCTCAAACTGGGCTACCAGACTGTTTACCTCTCCAGCATACCTGCGACATTCCACGTTAACATATAACATAGAAGCTGCTGCAGTATGATCTCGATAGATCAGTGAGCCAAGTAACACATAAGCCGGAATCTGAAAGGGGCTGTAGGTGGCTTCTAAATTCTGGTTTATGGCCAATAGTCCTTCAGTAATTCTGTGAGCTGATTTGTGGAGCGTTCCTCTGAACTTACTCCAGCGTATAAATGGTTCTCTTGTGCAGGCATCGACCCATGTATTCATCCGTTGAGAACAGCGCCGTAGAACTGCTGATCCCTTCTGTGGATCAAGAATATACTGACGCTGTCGAACCCCTACTTCTCGCAGGAAAGGTAGGCTGTACGCTTTTCTAGTAGTCTTTACCAACAAGACGAGTTACAACTTACAAGCCAGTAACATCCGGAAAGAACGTATATCCAGCTTAGAATCTGCACTCACCAGCTTGTGAGCGAAGTTAATCTCATTCTAGATGAAATTATCCAGTTTAGATACGAATGATAGTTTACCCTGACCCAGCTAATTCCAGGTCGACTTGGCACTAGCGGGGCACGTGCACAACTACGAGAGGCTCTGTGCTGTGAATCAAGGCGAGTGTTTGCTCAATGCTACGAAAGACAGCACAGGACTTGATATGTACGACTTCACCACTTACAGAGCTCCAGTGCAAGCAGTGATCGGCATGTCTGGATTCGAGCTGGATAGCTTCGATTCGGAGGTGTGATCCTCGGAAAACCCTCCTTTGCCGCCTACGAAATATGCCTCCAACGCTGCCGAAGTCAGAATTTTGTTGACGAGTCTCAATCGCTTGTTGACCCTCCAGGTTCCTGCTTGGAGTCAAGTTCGCATCTCGGAGTACGGATATGTCGGTATCCAAGCAACACGTCAACGACTGTTATTCGAGGTGAGTGGGCACAACAACTCCTCCGTGGGTTCCTGCTCCAGATCGCTTGCAAATTCAAAAGTCCTCTAGATCAGTAATCCTGTACATCCCGTGAGAAGCTAACATCCAGGTGATGTTACCTGCGCGCAGTTTATGTTTGTGAACGGCACGGTCGGAGATTCTTTCGCCATCGTGAGATGACCACCGAGGAGTAATTTAAAGCACATTTACATATACAGGGACAGAGCTCCCCCCAGAGAAAGGGAGGGAGCTACACACAGAATAGAAAGTCAAGCGCATGAGGAGCTACGCCAGATCAAACCTTACATGCGTCGCCAGCAGTATAAAAGAAGATCGAGCGCAGCCCATACGAGGCTACAACCGATTCGTCAAAGGCTATACAGGAGCAGCTTATAGCAGAAGTATGCTCATATGTCGAGTGTCTTCCAGCCTGAGGGTAATTGCAGGCTGGACGCAGTGCAGGATTTGTATAGGTCGCAAGATTACACGAGTGGATCAGCTGATCAGCTGGCCCTTAGGGTTCTGATCATTCATTTTTCTGTATGTACAGCATTCTTCTCATTTTATACTTCCATGAAGATCAGAAGCACTGTAAATAACAGGGTAAAGAGAAATGGCCTCGTTCTATCTGAAACGTGCTCATGACGGATGCATGATCCTGCGGCTCTCCTTTCTCTAAGTGTCGAGAATTGTGAGGTTTCTCTTGAACATTTCACTCCGGAAAACAGAGACAGAATGTGGACGATGCTCCTTAGTACCCGAGCATATATGTCACCTGATTCATCCGGGTTAGCATTGGCTGTGAGCCTCCAGTTCCCTGGTATGCACTCGACCCAATGCTTCTCAACAGAATGCCTATCCATGATGGTGGCCGGGCGTTCTCTTCCGATGGAAGCAAGGACTTCTTGACACTTCGTTGTGAGTCTTGGAGATCTGAAAAGCATAGTGCAGTAAGAGTTCTCTTCCAGGAAAGGCCGCTCTTAGCAGCCCATGAAGACAAGGCCCCCCGTTCCAGATTTACGAGAATTCCCAGATGCAGTTCCCCGGAACCTTCTTTCTTCACCTGCATCGAAACTTCTAATTCCAACTTGGAAGTGTAGTATATTATGGACCTCTTACCTCTTCTGATCATTAAGTGTAAATTAATCTGTTGAGTAACCAAATATATATATATATATATGAAGGTTTTCGTATTTGTGTTTTGCTGAGTGTAAATTTCTCTTATAACTTTTGTAGAGTTCTCTTGGCCACCGCTTTGGCTGTTACAGATAGTGTTTCTTCATCTTAGTCGATGATACGTATATTGTATGTCTGGAGGACCAAATTTTCGATGTTTTTTATCACTTCGTTCTTCAATTGACTTTGGTAGAGTTCAGAGTGAAAATGTCAAAATGCAAGGTTTTGGTCTCTTATTAATATAGTCGTACCTCCAACTCCGAGAGATATTTGTTATATTTAGAAATAGTTTATATATCTTTTGAGTAGCGGTGGATATAGAAAACTTCGTCTCTCGATTTTTGGATGTTGTTTTGACGGAGGACGTTTTGCATATGGAAGATCTTTCTTTGTTAGAGTACCCACATGTTGCTTTTGGCATTCTTTGTTTTTCATTGCACGTCGTCCTGGTTACTTACTCCGCACAGTATTTTCATCTCCTATCTTCATCTCGCACTTTAGAGAGTTTGATAAGAAAATCATGAGAGTTTTTTGGTGACATCGTAGGACCGAGATCTTTGATTGTGTGACAAGACCTCTCGCACGTAAGCAGACATTTTTGTCGATGCCATGTGGCGAGATGGACTTATTATTCATGGAGGAGATTGTTTCGACAGCTTTTTTTGGTAGTCGGACTCTCTGAGCACCTTGGCTTTGTTGTCGTTTTTTCGTACGTCATTTTTTTCGTTCGAGAACGTATGTGCCAGAGGTGGATGATGATTCTTATCTATTACATATGTGTCTCCGTGAGACAAGACATAGTTTGATTCTTGAGACATGTGAGACATACTCTCGATTCGATATACTAGTTATAGATAGACCTCGCGGACTACAGTCCTCTATGACATGACTTCATTTCCAGCAGGTTCTTCATGCGCTCTTAGTTGATCTTTCCATCTCATGAGATACTAGAGCTCGACTCCGCTCTTGTTCGAGCAAAGGTGTAGGCTCTTGGCTCATAGCTCGATCTTGCATTACGACGTTCTGACTCACATCGACTATTTTCTCTATAGCGATGAGCTTCCGCCTAAGCTTGGTCCATCTCGTTGCTTCGGCACTGTCCACTTGCGAGTGTGGTGTCTCGCTCGACACCTCAAGTCGACATCTTATCGTGGTTTTCACTGTGGAGAGCGGATAGCTACCCATGATGTCATCATGGACGTAGTGTTTGTCTTAGCACGAAAGAGTGATACATGACATGGAGAGAGCAATGATATGTCTTTCAAACGGTAGTATCAGTGAGAGTTGACTTGTACATGATGAGGGAGGACCATGTCTCAGTGACAGATGTGGTTGTCACAGATCCGACATGAGACTTAGTGGTCGCACAGATGATCACTCATCCTCCAAGATGGACGGCAGGAGTGGCGACAGCAACGAAGATGACCAAGTATAAGAGTATGCAGGTGGAACATCGCTTCATCCCCTAGCCTTGGAGATATACGGATCAACAACTTCAGAATTCAATGTTTTTTTCGGGATTGTGCTAGAGCTTACCATGAGAGGCGCCATGGGATGCAACTTTCTCTATATTTTTGCACTACATTCTTTAGATAGCGATTTTACATTGCTCTACAGAGAGCTTTAGCAAACGCAATCCACAAGAGAGCATTGAAATAGACGATGTCACTTCATGTGCACATGTTGTATGCAGGAGTTTTGACTTACCCGTGTGTGATATCTTAAGGACGATTGACGATCTTAGAGCTATTGATAGCGAGACTTAATCCCGGTGTTCTTTTTCTCTTTGGGGCGGTGGTTGCTTGACCCTTCGGGTCCTTCTTTCCCTTGTACGACTTGATGGGGTCTTTTCATCCGCTGGCTATTCGTTGCGTCGCGTGTTCTCGTCTTATAACCTTTCTCTTATTGGTTATGTCTGGATCTTCTGCATCTTCAGTTCTGATCATCATTTAATATTTAAAGATATTTTCGATTTTTCTTTCAGCTTGGTACAGAATTTTCACTTGCTGTCAACAAGTAAGCAAAAGTTTCCTCGAGTTGGTACAACATTTTCATTAAACATGTATATCTTTTTTGACAATAACAAGAGAGCAAAAGTCCCTTTTCACTAAACATTTATGTTTTTTTTTTATAATAACAAAAGAGCAAAAGGTTCCCGAAGTTGATCTTACTTTCAAAAATTAACTGTTTAAATATTATGATAAAGTTTACACACGTGTAAATCACTATAGATTAAATATTAACTTTCCTAACCATTACAAGGGGACTACGTATTGAACGTGGTAGAATTTGGAGTTGCAGATGCAGTTCAATGGGCAGCTACTTGGAGACAAGTGTCTAGTGGGAGTAAGTGAAGACGGAGAGTCTTTTTCACGTAGTTGGCCATTGCTTGCTGGTAGTAAGCTTGCTGCCTTGGAAGTAGTTTCTTTGATTTGTGCTCTAAACTTGTGCCAGCGTCATTTCCAGACAGTTTGTTCACCTCTTCCAACTTCGGAGGGGGGAATAATGCAAAGCCATTGAATTTATCACCTAACCCTTCCTGCGGGAAGGGTTAGGTGATAAACTCAACCTACAATAACATTTAACTTATGAGAAGAAGCAACTCTTATGGTTCGTGGAGCACATTTCAACGTACATGGTTTATGGGTTTTCTTGGAGTTTTCATATTATGTATATAATATATACCGTTTATTCGTAAATATATTTTGATTTGAAATTTGAATATTATTTATATGATTAGTTAATATCTAAATAATATTTCATAAATCGTCATAATGTAACATTGATTAATAGATCCAAATGTTCGAGAATAGCACACTTCCACCGTCCGTTCCCATTAGACGGCTAGATTTAGCTCCTCTCTTCACGTTTCTAGTCTTCCTTTCCCGTCCAGAAGTGCATGTTACATGCATAATCAAGTGAAATCATGATATACAATGCGAAAGAACTGTGCATCTTACAACTTAACTTCTGGGTTCCTATTTTCGCAGTATACGACATGAGAAAAGTAACTTGATTCGTAAAGTTTCAGCAAGTAATATCCTTCCCCACGGCCTTGTACAGTGAATTTCGTTTTCTCTTATCAAATACTGCATAAGTGTTATAAAAAATTATTATAATAAGCTATTATAAAATATCAAATTAATACATACATATTATATGTTAACAAGTTCTGGAGTAGTCAACTCATCCGAAAATAACCCATAAGTGCAGAGCGGACTGCTGCGCTCCTGGGATTATAAGACCGACGGTTTAGTTATCTAATTGCGTCATTTGCAGGAGATATTAATTAATCTTTTAACCTTCCGCCGGAAGGGTTGAAAGATTAATAATGGACACCCATGTACACTTCAGTGTACATGGGTGAATATCCTGCTTCACCAAGTAAAAGGCGTCCACTCTTAGCACTGTGCACTAACTGGTGGAACCGGATGGAACTGAAACCGAATTGTTTTTCAACTCTCAAAACCTTCGAATTATGTTATTTGGAACTAAACTATTTTGGAACCAAACCATTTAGAATCGAATGTTTTTGACATCAAACCAGTTAAAACCAAACCAATCGAACAGTTTTGGGACCGACCGCTTTTGACACTAATACAAGAGAATTAACATGGAAGAAAATTAATCTTTTTCTATACCAAATTAACCAATAAAACACAGATTATATCAAAATCAGATTAACTACACTCTCCTCTATTCCTTAGTTTGATTAGTTTCTCAACCGACCCGAGGTGACCCTACCCACTCCACCTTCTCAGTTGTCTGAATTCATAATGAGTACGTACCAGTCGGTGTAAACTTCTTACGGCCGTCCGGCTGTTCCTTTTCCGGCAAGACAAAAGAGGTTTACCTTTCCAAATAAATGTTGTTTCTAAGATAGCCATTTTCCATGAAGTACAAAAAGACATGAATTTGGAAAACAAAATCTGTTATAATTTTATTCAACTAATCGTTAGAGACCAAGTATTTCCTTCCCGCATCCCTTAATGTAGCTATTAACAAGATCTATCTCTACAGTCATGAACCTCCACTCTTGAAGAATATTGAATGTAGAACCAGAAATTCAGTATGAAGAAAAGAGAATTGCTTTTAGATGTTGATTCATTTGATTGATTACGATGTGTATTATTCAGAAAATGGAAACAAAGATTTTAACCTTTCATTGGAAACAAAGATTTTAACTATTGAAAAGTTAAAATTGCACGACGAAGTCTTCAAAAAGAGACACTAGTACGAACGATGAGTAGAAGTCGTTGTTCTATCATAGCGGTGGACAACTTATGGTTTGGGCATCTAACGGACGTGCAATTCAAGCCTTGAGAAGTTGAGATAATCTACAATAGTTAAGACATGTATTCCCTAACAGAAGATGAATGAGAGAGATCTCGCTTCAGTATGTGGAAATAAGAGTTTGTTGCAGTACCTCTAGTGATTTGATCGAGCGCAGTGAAGAACACTTGCTACCTCTCTTCGGCGGAAGTGATGATGGTGAGGTGTTCCAGCCCGAGGAACAAGTACACGAATTTCAGTTCCCTACACTCACATACGTATCGGGGTTGGTTAATATCTAATTAACAGCTTCTGGATGCTTTTTTTCCTCTGAGAGTCCAGTTACACACGAAGAAGCACTACATCATTCTTTAACGAGGAAGCAACATTCTTTTGCATCAAGTAGCATCAGTCCAAATCCTCTTGCAGATCAGTACTTAAAAGTATGTGTATGAAGAGGGCTACTTTTAGTCTAGAATGCCGGGGCTTGGTCCTGGATCCAATTATCATATCATATCGTCGTTTTTTCACGAGAGAAGTCGTTAGAAACAAACGTTGTTCGATAGGAGTTAGTGATCTGTGTGTTGGATTATAAAGATGTGTTTTGGATCGTATGTGTTATCATAATATGATCACTTTACAGTTTCTCTATCTTTTCTGGACTCAATGACCTGTAGGGCTTGGACGTATGCTACTGTCATTCCAGTTGGGTTATCTCTGTCTTTTTACTGGAGCACTTGGTCTTTGCGGTAATTGAGTGGGCTGAAACTGGACTTGTCGATCACCTGATTGCAACAGAGGTGTAGGTAGTTTGTACAAGGCTAAGGTGTGATAAATATGTTGTACTTGCAGCCATAGCTGCTAAAATCACGAGCAGGCATTCCCTTCCCTTCTTCTTCTGCGTTAGAAATGTCTCAGCTGCAGGTTTGTACTCGTTGTGACCTTTGAATGCATAATTCTTTGCTTCGTGCTCTTGCCTTTCTGGATTTGGAACTGAAAAGGTAGAGAAGTTTGGATCACGAGACAGGAATTTACTTCCTCACTATAGCATCTAAACTATTCATTTGCATCAGCTCACTGCACAGACCATGATCCTATTTTCATGAATGATTTCTTATCTGTATGAAATTTAGACATCTATTCAAAATTAGTTCATCAGAAGAAATCATACTCATCCTAAATATATATTCTGAATGCTATAGGTTGTAGCCGAGATTATTATCTATTTTCATCCACGTGGATTTCTAGACCTCATTAAACACTTCTTGTTTGAAAAACGAAATTTCTTGTATCCCTACTTCATTTTAACTTTTGCAGTGAATGCATAGGCTCACAAAGCCATTGTATGTGAAGCACCTTGTTCACAAGAACTTTATTGACTAGTCAGAGAGAGAGCTCTTAGTGTTTCCTGTAAGCAAACTTTAATCATCAAACTCGACGGAATAAGCAAATTTCCGTCACATGATAACTGATTCATAACAGTTTTCACGATCTTATGAAAGAAGGTAAACTTAAAACCTTCTCTGGGTGCCACTAAGGGTTAGTTTCAATAGTTCCTCTAGAGGAGGTGCTCAAAATGCTTGTAAACTGAAGAAAAGCTACGAATTCTTCACTTTTCATTAAATTGTTACGAGATAAAGTTATATGTGCATTTTGGTGATGTTATTATTATCAGCCTAGGGTTTTATTACATCCACATAAATGATAAATGCAAATGATTAAATTTTTTGGTAGTAAGCAAATGACGGACCTATTAGAGGATGTCAAACTTAACACCCATGGATGATATTCCTTCGCCCGCGAGCGATAGTTGCGAGTTTTGCCTGTCCCAACTGTAGGTACCTCTTGAGGTACTCACAGAAACAGCCCGTCGACATTTTCCCAATGCCCGTGGCAAGTTCACCCCTAGGTGTCAAAACACCATGCGTGTCATAACGACACTTCGACTTCACATTTGAAATGATCTCTTCTCTCACGTTTTGTCTTGTATCTGAATTTTGTTTAGTTTTTTCTTTCGTAATCAGTTCACCTTTTTGTTTTGAAAAAGCTACACATTGGATGCATCGGACAAACAATACACACGTCCTGATGTTGTTTCTCAACAAGTTTAGAGATTGTCGTATGTTCTTTTAGCAAAATGTCATGAGGATTAGAACAAAAAGATTCTTTTGGACCTGAAGGAGATCGTTGAACAGCAGATCATGTTATCTTCTAGTTACAGTTCTACAAGCGAAAGTAATGATCAACAATCTAGCTGCACAGACATCAATCAACAAGACAATTCTATGTTAGATGTCACTAGTTCATCTGATGAGCTTCACTCAAGTGAGTCTGACTCAAGCGCGATGATTTGTTTGAGTTGTATGTTGCTGTGGGAGATTCATGTTATATGGAGAGGCCTGAATTTTTTTGAAAAGAAAAGACTTTCGAGACAACTATTTGCAGAACTGCTCGAGAACTCTTTCAGACAGCTTACAAGAATGGATCGCCGTTCTTTTGTCAAATTGTTAAATTTGAGAAGAGACCATTCGATATTCAAAAACAACTCACACGTGAAGCAAGCTCCAATTTCTTTACAATTAGCAGTGGCTTTAGATAGGTTTGGGCACGAAAAGAACTGTGCGTGTATAGGAAGATCTTTATACTTGTGAGGAGTGTCACACAAATTGATGATCATGTACACCAAAAAGATAACCGTAGCCTTCAAGTCATTTGATCAAGTGAAGTGGACATCTCTTCAAGAGAAGAAATACATTTCCAATGCTTTTGTCGATTCCTCAACTGTATAGGTTTGATAGATAGATCTTTATTGCCTATTGGACAACAACCACGATTTGACTGAAAAACATATTATGATAGAAAATGTAACTACTCTGTAAATGCATAGATTAGTTTGCTGTAATATTGCAAGATTAGGTACTTGTTTACAGGTATATCCGAAAGTTATCAAGACATCACTTGTTTAAAAATGTCTCCTTTGTGCAGCATTTGGACACGAACAACGCTTTTTTCGAGAAAGACGAATATTTTCTAAGCGACTCAGGGTATTCTCCTATGCGACTTAATCCATGCTTTTAGAATGACAACTGGAGACAAAAAGAAAATAGATTTTAATACTTGTGTAGTGCATGCGAGAGTTGCAAATGAGCATTACATAAGTGTTTTGAAATCCAGATGACATTCTCTGAAGCAATTGAGAACACAACTCAAGAAAAAATCTGAAAAATAGTTGTTGGTGAGATGGATTACGTGTTGTGTGATGTTATATAATTTTTGTGTGAAGATCAAAGACGATTGGACGAAAGAAGATGGAGAACTCATTCTAGAAAGAGATAGACTAGATCCTAGAGGTGGTGTGGATCTAGAAGACAGAGACAACGTAGCAACGTTTTTAGAAATAGAATTATGTAGACATGTTTAAAAGACAACCGATCTCAAGACAGTTTTCTATATAGAAATTAACTTTTATTTATCACCTCTCTCCAATACTTCTTCAACTTTGGAACTGGATCCTGATCAAACGTCTGATTGTATCGTGCTTTAACGTACCTCGTTGTCTGCATCTCATTCTCACTCCAAGTCATCAACCAAGAAAGAAGGACACTAGTCAAATAACCCTCTCTATCTCTATCCCTTGACTAAAGCGTCAAAGTGGGAAAATGAAGAACATTGAAAGGATGATTTATCGAGTTCTTCTCTTAACTATCATCCACCAAAAGAACATATCGAGTAAACATGTTCATGTGTAGAGCTAGTCAAAATCCTTGATATAAAAAAAAATTGATGACCGTTTCTCCAATGATCTTGTGTTTCTCGCACATATTTTGCACGAACACCTTATAAACTTCACACAAACGAGTAACATGGTTGAGGAGTACATGTCGAGATAGTGTATTTCAACTTACATGAGATCAAAATAGATTATTTGACGTAAACTATATAACACAAAACATATTTTTTTGTAGAACATGTCAAAACAATCATGTTTCGACATCTAGAAATAAAGTCAAAACATGATTGTTTTGACCTACAACCAAAAATCAAAGTGTTTCGACAAAAAATATATTGAAACATCCAATCTTCGAAGTATAAGGAAAAACATGTTTGTTCCATCTTATACTAGGCCGAAACACTTAAAGTTTTTTCCCTACATGACATAACAGACGTATTTCGTCCTATAGCAATGAAAACAATTGAGTTTTGATCTACTACGGGTCAAAAACACTGTTGTTTCAACCTGTAGTCCTCGAAACTTTAGACTGAAGTTTTGACCTATAGAGTTTAGGGTTCGAACTCTACTTACTTTGCAATTTCACTTGCTAACTATGAAAGCAAGAATGGTTCTTAAGTTGCTTACCTTGCCATTAGTCACACCGAGTGGAAAGTATTCCTACTAGCTTCTAGAAGTATGCTGCAATTTTGCATAGTCCTCGATGTCCATATGATAAAGTAGAACTCCCCAAAACACTTATCGAAAAAGTACCTAACTCCATTCCGAGACACATATCATAAGTTTTGGCTCTTAGTTGCCATGATCAAATACCCCTTTTTCTTAACATCTTGCAGTTCTCTAAACACTGAAGAGCTCTGGACCCTCGCCAACTCATCTTTAGCTGAAGTCACCTCATCTTGCAAGTGTTGGAGTTCTATCTCCTTCGAAGATACCATACTTTTCAAAACTTCCACCTTTACAAATGCGACGAGGATCTTTTCTTCCAAAGTTTTTTCTTCCCTCCTCCTCATAATAACACGAGTCCGTGAATATACCAATCCTGCGATCCAAAATACAGCAAGTGAGAATCCTTTCAAGACTAGTAGAATAAGAGAAACTCAGTTAGCATAGTAAACAATCTCAATTACAAAAGATGACAAGATAGAAATTCATATCTTATCCACTTCTCTAACCTGGATTTCTACTGCTTTGACTCTGCTCCATAACAGGGACATCACCTAGGTCCACTAAGAATGTACCACTTATACATCCTCTGGTCCATAACGATCCATGTCACTCTCGTAAAAAAACTCCAAGAAGTAAAAACACGTGAGTGAGAAGTATATCCACAAAGGTCTTGACATATCAAACATGTGATCGAGTCAAAAGATGCTTCTTAATAATCATCACCTCATGTGCTATGTTCTCTAACATAAACCCAGTCCAATCGTAATCTTCATCCACTCCCTCCATCTTAGACTTCATCATAAGAGTGAGCTGCTCGATAACAACCTTAGGTCGACGTGTAGTCAACAAAAGACAGTTGAGGAGTTGGAACATAGACCTCCACTCCTCACGAGAATACTCTGGAGCAAAGTATCATTTCTCTTTAGCGTGAAAGCGCGAGAATCAATCCTCGATGAGATGACATCTGACTTACTTGGATCGGTCGGTAAAGCTAGTAGGAAGCACAAACGCATCCTTGAGAGTATTCTCATCCAACACTATCTCTTTCGAGTACAGATCCGATAAGCATATCTATGTCAAAGCTGTCGATGAAATCTTTACATGCAGATATCTATAATATAAAAACACAAGGTATAAAGTTTCAGTCCATCCATTTAAAACAACTCATGGTCCACCAAACACTTTGAGAACAAAAATTTCTGAGAACAACAGTAGTAAAAGATGGTTTCTCACATATCTCATGACGAAATCAAATGAAAGTGCTATCAATAGTCCCAATTGTGACTTGTAATATGTTTTCTTTGTTGATCCACCTCCATTTAATCATGGATTGACTCTCATCTTGCACGCTAAAGGTAAGTAACCACAGACTTTTGTGAATATCATCTTCCCACGAGTCACCTCTATGTCAAACACCTCAAACTCCTACTACAAGAACCTTGAAAAAGATAAAAAAAAACCATAAATTCCAATCCTCTATTCCCTAAATCCACCTTTGAGTGTTAATCACTACAGGAACGATCGGTTTATGTCGACATCGAGTGTAACGACCTTTAGATCAAAATAATTTTTTTGACTTGTAGTATGCCGTATCGACGTTTTAAGTCAAAACATCATAGTTCTAACCTAAAATGACCATATCATTTGTATAGGTCAAAACATGTTTGTTTCTAGGTAAAACAGAAATACCACCTAGGTTGAAATATGTTTATTTCAATCTAAGACGTCGAAATGATGTGACTTCGCTACAATCGAAACATGAAATAGAAAGCAAACATGTTTTGACTTGTAGCAAAGAGACGACCTGATTAAGAACAAAACAAGGTTGTTTCGACCTTCCATTCAAGTCGAAACAATCTATTTCATCTTTCAATTTAGCTTGAAACGACTCGTTCCGACCATTGAAGATCGTCACTGAAATTGGTCGACTTGAAGGTCACTCCAACCAGGTTTTGACCTGATTAAACTAACCAACATCTACAACAAATCTTCACGAATATTTTCAACTACTACCAAACACCTTCATCAACCATGAAACACATTCATCGATAAGAAAACAAGGAGGATCATTCAACATTCCTCATGAATGTAAAATACAAAATGTGATAAGAACATTCTCCTCGGTTCTTCTTCAGATCCTCCGATCACCTCCACTGTCCTTCCATCAACTACGCAAACGCCCATCAGCCCAACAGTCCAACACCCCAACACCCCAATCCTCCCTCCTCTTTCCCAACCGCTCTTCTCTCTCCATCTTGTCCACTAAAGTTCCTCTCTCTCCACCCTCCCTCTCACATTCGTTCTCTTTTCCTCCCACATGCTCCTCCTCTTCTCCTCCTTGATCTCCTCTCAACCCTTCTCTCCTTCGCCTCTCTCTCACAACATCTCTCTTTCTTCTCGACACAAATAACAGCTGTTACTTCCAGTCAAAAAACTAGTCTTGCAAAATGATATATTGATATCATTTTTTCCAACAGGCGCAGTTCATCCAAGAGACGCAACGGCTCGATCCGCGTCATAAATCTGATTCATAATAACATACTTTATTTAATCACATCCGTTACATGTTGTTTAGCTGTTCAATGGTGAACTTTATCTCTTCGAACGTTTTTCTTTCTCGATGCAACTCAAGATACAATGAAGTGTGTCTTTTCCTACTTTCTTTTTTCTTTATACTCTCTCTGGTCCTTTTTTCTTTTCTCTTCTAGAGACAAATCTCTAGCTCTCTTCTTTTCTTCAAGTGATAAATCTTTCGAATCTTTCTTTCTTCCAAAGAAGCTAATCGATATTCAACTAACACTTTTCTGTTGTCTGCTTTTTCTGCCAAGCTTTCTTTGTACAATGACAAAACATTATCTTTCATCTTGTTCACATTTGAAACTTTTCCACTTCTCATCACTTCCTCATTCAAGTTCAGGGAAGGTGGCGTAGTATCCATGGTTACTGTCACCACATCCACTCTTCATCGTCATCCATTTGAACTTCATTTGGAGTATAAAATTCCTCTTTGTGAACTGGATATGAACTTAGACAACAAGAAATGTTCATAAATCCTTCTTCGTCCCCTTCTTCATCACAAGAAGGAGTGGTGTTGTGGTGTGGAGATTGAGAATGAATATTGCTGTCCGTTGAAAATGAAAAAGGAACTGAACATTCTGCTTGAAATTGCGAATCAACTCTGTAAATATCATTGTCAGAAGACTGTAAACTTAAAGAACTCACTGCAGGTGGATCCATATTTGCTCTACTGCCGAACACTGCATTCATCTTATAGAAGTGAAGACATTTTGACTTCAATTTGTCCTCCAATTCTGCCTCTGTAATTCTTCCCTCCATACTATCCATCAACTCTTTTGCTATCTTACACATCTCGACATATCTCTCAAATCTCTTCTTCATTTCATCATCTCTCACAACTGAAAATCCATTCCTCTTTGACAATTGAACCATCATGATACTAAAAGCAGTAGTTTTATTCAAATATTTCTGTCCACCAATCTTAGCCTTTCTATCAGACAATTTTGCAGATTGCTGCAAAATTCTCCGTCACTTCAATATATACCACCATCTTCTCATAATAATCTATGCCTAAACGAATCTGTTTTTTCTTCACCGCATCTACATTCTTCGGCATCATCGGACAAAGTTTCTCAAAAGTACTTTCAGGCTCAGCAGCGATGTTTGCAAATCTAGTCCCAACAGTATCATTGTTAATTGCTGCTACTTTATATCCAAGTATCATAAATTCAGACGATGAAACCTAGCTCCACTCTTCTTTCCACTACTCTCTCTCGTCTCATGAATGCCCCGTCTAAACGTTGGCTAGACTCATAAACATGATCGCATCTCATTCATTTCTATTTGAGTGCTAAACTCCATTTAGCAGTTCGAATCTTTCGGATAACTTAAAAATCTCCTCTTTCTTTCCTGCATGCATCTATTACGGACTGTGAACAAAGTTACCCTTCCATGTTCATTAAAAAATAAGGTTCTGGAGTTACGAATAATATTCTCTCACCCTTAAGAGAATCAAATTTGTGAACTTTCACATCCTTATTATCACATTTGAGAATCATTCTCTTGTTTGAAAACGTAAATAGACCGTCTCTCATGAATGTCTTCTAAAACTTCTTCTTTGTTCTTTTCTTTCATATATAACGCCAAGATTGAGATCCTTAAAAATCGTGAGTACCCCTCTTGAAAATCCCATAGAAATTTACCTTAACATGGTTTTTTCTCGTCTTCCACGGGAAACTGAATAGTCTGCGAACGGTGTGTCACACTCTCATTTTACCAGAGTTTCTCTCTTAGTTGGAGTTACCCCTTGTAGGAAGGAGGATATTCACCTCATGTACACTTAGAAGTGTACATGAGGTATAATTTATATTCTAACCTTTCCGGAGCACACAAAACAGCACCTTTTGAGAATTGATGTCTCGGCTTTATTCTCTCAGCAACGTATCCGCCCGGACTACACTTATGGGTTATGTCCTGATGATTTGGCTGCTCCGGGACGAGTTATTATATAACATTTATAAATTAATTTAATATTTAATATTAACTTATTATAAGATATTTTTATAACACTTAGACGTTTCCAGATACGTGAAAACGAAATTCACTGTACAAGGCCGTGGGGAAAGATATTATTATTCATCGTGTCAACTTTTGCTCGAGTGAGGAAGATTTGAATTCTTTTAGCTTTGATACAGGATTTCCGCTCCGTACAGGAGGAGAAAAGACGGAAACAAGAAGACGCCCGACGTGTTTTATACTCGACTAACCAATCCTCGGCGAGGGTACAGCCAACTTTACCGAGAACATCCTCAAGTATATTCTCTTGAAGGTCGTGGAATATTGGCATATTATCAGGCACTACAGTAGCATTCGCGGTCACGGTCACTTTCCGGAAGAAGTCATCCCTTCCTTGCTTCTTCTTCTTCGTCTTCTCATTCGAGGCCCACTCTGCCCACTCTTCCCTCTTCCCTTTCTTTTCCTTTCCGCAGGGCCGCGTAGGAGACGGACGAGTGTTTCATTGATTGATTGTCCTCGATCAAATACAAGCTTCGGTCGGTTTGGCCGGCGTTCTGGTGTTCAAAGGACTGAAAGACGGAGAGCGAAAGAGAGAAAGAGAGCGAGAGAAGGAGAGGGGACAAGCGAGCGAGCGATGAAGATGAGGACGGGACAATGGACGGCAGGCGCGGGAGCGCTACTGGCGCTCTATATTCTGTCGACGCTCTTCCCGGCTGTTCAGGCATTCGATCTGTCACCTTTGAAATTTTGAGGAATTCTTTTCGTTTTCGTTTTCGTTGCTCTGCTTCGCTTTTTGAGATCTTGGTGCAACGATTTGCCAGCCGGCCTCTGTACGTTCTTTCGAACAGGATGATATAGAGTTTCTCTGATTGTGTTTATCCTCTCGTGCTTGGAGGAATGTAGGCTAAGAAGGAAACGAATTTGGAAACCATTACTCACAGAGTGTACTTTGACATTGATATTGATGGGAAAAGCGCTGGTAAGTCTTATTTCTGTTGGTGGTGAAGCTTTCGTTTTGAGGTAATAGTTATCCTGTAGAAATACGACCCTAGCTGAAAGTAGCACAAAGAGTACTTAATCGTATAACTTTCAGCCCACGTGATACCAGAGCCATAGTGGTCTGTTATGACTACAGACTATAATCTGCGATGACAGCAACATGTCTTGTTTCGCTGCGGGTTTTACTGTAGGCATTGCCGTTGAAATTTAGTGCATTATGCTGCTTGACACACGTTTCACGTCTAGACGTCTAAACCTGTTGGTTGCACTGTTTTATCTAGCTGCTTCTGAAAGATGTCATGTGTCCGCATAAAGAATATCTACTCACTAGAGGGGATGCACCGTTTTACGTTGGGGTCTGAGTTACGATGGAGCGCTTTGTTTTGTAGGGCTTACTCAACCGAGTACAGCAACGGGGACAGGTTAATTGTACAAATTGCTTTATATTGTCAGGCTTCGTCTAATCACATGTAATGGTAACCCGTGTAACCACGTTGGTGCGCAGGGCGCATCGAGATCGGCCTTTTTGGCAACGCAGCTCCGAAGACTGCAGGTGAGAATCTGCTGATCCCCCGTGTAACAGTGGGTGGTGTACTTGGTTAAGCATACACTGAAATCCGTGCATCAACGTACGCTCTTGTCTCTTGTTAGCAGACGTCATCCATCCATTAAACTTTGAACTCCCCTCGTGATTTGGTATTTGGGTTTGACAAGATGTCACAGGGAGGATTCTCGTGGCAGTTCCTTTGCCCCTAGACTGACTTGCCAGCCTTTCTGTCTTGCTTCTTGCAGAAAACTTCAGAGCAATTTGTACAGGTAAGAGGTCCAGTCCTGTGGCTAGACGGTTTCCTGTGAGTCAGATCATCTTACAGTCATTTCTGCTCAGTATAGTATCCAGTTACGTCAGTCTATTCTTAAGATGATCTCCATACACGTTCCCCTGATCTTGGGCACAGGCACACAACAGTCGTTAATCGCCTAACGCTTTTGTTCCTGTGGACTCCACGTAAGGATCGTTGTCGTGTTCCCCTGACATTTCTTCGGCATGTTGACATGCAGGTGAGAAGGGTAACGGAGTCAGTGGTAAACCTCTACACTACAAGGGCAGTGTTTTCCATCGGATCATTCCTGGTTTCATGGTTCAAGGTGGTGATATAACACAAGGAAACGGCAGAGGTGGAGAATCTATCTATGGGACCAAATTTGCCGACGAGGCGTTCAAGTTGAAGCATACGGCACCAGGTACTCTATTTCAGCTGGTTTTCGTTGCGCACTGTCACAGGACTGACGTCTGGTTTTCCTGAGTATGGCATTCACTGTCTTCTCTCCTCAACTGGAAAGCTGTGTGCAAAGTATATTCCTTCGCACTTATCTTTGGGTATGTTCCTGTCGTGTAACAGCGCACTCTTTGTCTTCTCTTCCAGTAATGATACGACCGGTCAAACTACATCTGTTTCTAATACACAGCGTTCGACGTCCTTTCCGATACGGAATGCCAGACTGAAGGCTAATGATTTATGAAGTATGATTTGAGTTGGTAATCGTTCCCCTAGTCAAATCTCCGTCATGTGTCAAATCGAGGGTTCTTATTTCTTTGTTCCTTTTGACTCACGAACAGGGATTCTATCGATGGCCAACTCTGGACCAAACACTAATGGATCTCAGTTTTTCATCTGCACCGTCAAGACCAGCTGGTACGTTTTCCGTTCGAAATGTCCCATGTTGTCTGTCGTAGCTGTTGCACCCCACGAACCTGGGGATGTGTTTCGAGCGGAGAACATTCTGCCCCCACCTTAAATTATTCTCGTCCAACTCGTTCTCGCCTGTTAGGGAAGTCTACAGTCCTTCCAGAGATTGGGTTGTGAATCTTTCTTCCTAACTTGTTCTGAGTGGATTTTATCAACAGGTTGGACGGCAGGCACGTAGTCTTTGGAAAGATTATACGTGGCATGGAGGTTGTGTACAAAGTAGAAGCAGAGGGAACACAATCTGGCACCCCGAAGAGCATAGTTACGATAGCCGCTAGTGGTGAACTTCCACTTTAGGTTCCTGCTTTTATGTACACTGTTATTGAATCGTAGTTTGCGGGGAAGGATATTGTAATGCATTTTGTTCCTACAAGTTTTGACCTATGAAACCGGTGTCAGTGTATCGACAGCAGCGTAAACTGCCAGCACCTACCTGTTTACCATTTTCCCCGAGGCCAGTCAGTTACTTGGTTCCACCTGAATGAGGGAAGTACATATGTGGTCCAAGTCAATCTCATATAACGAATTTGAGACGCGGAACTTCTCTGAGCTCTCAATTTGTTTGTCAAATGGAAAGGTGCGGAGCAATAGATAAGATTTCCGATTTCCTTCCTTCTTGTTCGTCGGATATCTCAACCACTCTTTCAGTTAAAACCAGTACCTTGAATACTCATTCCCTACTGTTTTTGTGATTTTGCTTGGGCGGCATTATGCCCTTGGACATTTATACGAAATTCAACGGTGTGACTCGTAAGCACCGGAGTCGGGGAACAATGTAAACACGCTGTATCACAGCTGACAGGAGAGAAGGAATGCGCATAAGAGCATCTCCACCGGAGCACTATAAACTTACACGTTAAATTTGAAATGCATGATATGAATTCTCTCGAACGTTTTGGTTTCGAGGAGACTGGGAATTGGTACTTCCCGGGACATTTCCAGTGTTCGGATGGAGATGCCCAAAGGAAATACGTCCGCGCGATATCTGAAATAAGGTTCTCCGGTGTAAAGAGCCACTGAATGAATGAGGCACTTGCGATATCGCGCTCTAGTTTATCACTCAGTGCGTCACTGGGATAATATGCATTGAAAGGTCGGTTTTGGGGGAGAAGGCGACAACCTGGAAGGGCGCGGGTAAAAATTCCGCTCGTCGGTAGGGCATGGGGGTTTAGACCTAGCTTTTGTATATTCGAGCAAGGTGTGGAGTGGAAAATTTTCTCGTGGACGGGGCGCGTGAGGGAAAATTTTCGCGTCGTTTAGGGTTACTTATTGTATTATTTCGTCTTCGCTTGGGGTTCATTTCGTCTGCAAGGAGGTCGTGTGTTTTTCTTCATTCTATGGCAGCACCCTGGTGGCTTGTCGATTTCGATCCGTGGTAGGGCCTTGTCAAAGATGGCTGTTTCGTTGACTGTTGTTTCTTTCAAGTCTGTCGTGGTGGTAATTTTCGCTGTTGTTTTCTGCTCTCGTATCGCTAAACTGACATGTTTGGACGAGCGGTGGTTTCTTTGGAGGATGTGTCATTTTCGCAGCTTTTCTCGTGACAGCAATGGTGGCCTATGTTGAATCAAGCGCGGTATCGTGCGGTTGCTTTTGTTTGCTTTCGGACTTTGATTCTGCTTTTCGCTCCGGTTTTCTTTGTTCCTTGGTAATTCAGATCTTGCAACTTATCGACGAGAAGATGTCGGAGTTGTTTTTCACGTTGTTCCTTTGTTGCATGTTGATAACTCACACTTTCGTTCCGACTGTGGACGACGAAGCTATCAGCGGGAATGTATCGGAGTTGTTTCTCACGTCATCGCAGCCGTGTTGGGAAGGGCGACAGCAGACTGAGATGACCATGCGGGGGATTCAGGCTGACGGAGCCACTTTCGCGTAGTAAGCATGGTGCTGGCAGGTTCCGGAGTCTATGTCCATACTTTCACCGAATTTAGGTACGTTCACCGTATACATATTCTTCTCGTTTCCGTCCCGCTTCCACTCCATGATGAGATAATTACTTCGGCCATGTATTCAGATGATGAGTTGCTGCTGCTTACTGCGTCTTTAGAAAGAGAAGAGAGTTCGGATGGAACATTGCATTCCCATCCGTCGGTTGGCGTGGTAGATAGTTACTTATTAGAGACTCTTCTTATTCCTGACAGTGCTCTCAGGTTTCCATTCTACTGTAGTAAACGCTCGATGATCGGTTTTAATGAGGGTGTTCTCCAGTTGATCCGTACTTACATTTACCTAGACCTGGCATATTCTTCGAGTACCATCCAGTTCCTGCTCAAGTTTAATTATGTTAAGATCGTGAAAATCTGTTATCCTTGTCCTCTTCACGTTCTACCGCTCGCCAGTTTAACTGGTCCGTACCGCTTCTTCTCTTATTCGGAGGATGGTTTATCACTGTATTTAAAGGATAGGCGTTTTTGTATGTTTAATTACCTTGTCTATTTTGTTCGAGAGGGTGGTAACAAGCGTTCCACTGTGCATTGCATTTACAGGTTTCACCATCTACCGTGCATCTGTACTGAGCTGGACCCCTCCAGTTTCCGCTTTATCTGCCGCCACCATACAGACTTGAGTCGACACTATGTCTCTACGGAAGCAAGCGAGAGCGAGGACCTCGACCCTGGAATTGTCAGTGACAGTATGTCGGACGGAAAGTGACCTTGACCCTTCTCTCTTCCCGCTGCTTTCTACTTTCTTGCACAAACAATGCGTCTCTGGAATGTTTTCTGTTGAGCGGGGTGGCAGTCTCCTGCATTTGCATTTCCAGGAGGATCATGCGTCGAGGTGAAGAAGAAACTGTTGCAGGCACTTGCATGAGACGAACAACGTCCAATTGGTCAAACAGGTCTCAAACAAGAGGTTGCATACATTTGTGGGCATGATTGGATACTGCTTAAAGGACAATCAGTTGCAGCATCACCATGCCGTGATGAAAAACATCCCTGAGAGTATGATGACGGACGGTAAGGAGTTGTTTATGTTGCTAGGAGTTGCAGATACCAAAAATCATGTTGAGCTCAATTACATGAATATTTTACCCGAGCGCTCTAGTTTAACAGGTACAAAAGCTCTCATCCGCTCTCCAACACTTTATCCCGCTGTGTTTGTCTGATGCTGCTGTCAAGCAAATACTCACCTTCGTCTAGATGGATAATGCAGGCAGGAATACAGAAGAAACGCTCGGACTCCTTATGGAACTCGTTTATCAGGCCAGAGCAGGTGACGGCAGAGAACATAAATAATATTTTCTTTCACACTGACAATCGACGTTGCTCACATTGCAGCCGCAGGTACTTCGAGGCAGGGGTAAGGACGAGGAGGGCGCTGTCGACAGTGAGGAGGACAGAGGCGAGCAGACGTCTGCCAGAGTTCATACCTCTCGCGGACGTCCTGCTTAGATGCAAGAACGAACCCATCGATGTTGACTAGCATCGGACCTTTCCTGTTTGCAAACGAGGACAAGCAGCAGTCTACATCGTCTGCTTTGTACAGCGTACACATGTTATATAGCCATGGTCTGAGTTAGCAGCAAACTGTCCGTCCGTCTTGGCACTGACGCTGGTGGGTCTTGTAGCAGAGGATGGTGGTCGACCTTGTAATTACCAGCACTATGTTTCCAGCTTTCATCTTTAATCTATTACCTTCTACTGAGCAGCACCACGTATGCTGCTGCTAAGTAGCATCACGCTGTAAGTACGTTCTGTAGCAGTGGCAAAGTATTCAATGTTTTCTCCAGTTGTGAGTAAAGGTCTCGCTGTACGATCCACTGTGCGGTGAATAAATAAAGCATCCATCGTGCAGTGGAAGTGAATATTTTTGCAAACCGGTTTATTTGTTTCGAATTTCGAACTATTGCACAGCAAAACCATAGAGGACTCCACGTCGATCCAAACAGCTGCACGAAAGGCTCTCACGGAGCACCTATTGGTACCGAGCATTAAATAAAACCTCCTCTTGAAAAATAATACACCCCCCAAGCGAACGAAGTAAGCCTCAGTGAATATTCATGCAATCTGATAATAGGGAGTCTCAAACCTTTGACTGTAGAAAAGGCGACGGGTCTAGCATTTGACTCCATAAGGGAGCCGTAATAACTTTTGTAGATTTAGGGACAAAGAGGTTTTGCGTAGTCTTTAAACCACAAGTTTCACTACATTAGCGGTGGGATATACCACCGCTAAGTATTGTTAACTAAAACTAACTTAGACGTGGCGGGCTGACCCATCGAATATGCACTTCGTTGGCATTTTTTATTCGTTATCGAGAACTGACGATCTGCGATTCAAAACGTAAAGAATCGAAAGATCTTCAAATTGATACCACCCTGGTCGGAATCTGAGATCTGACGGCTCAGATTTTGTCTCTCAAAGAATGAACCTATGAAAATCAAAGAAAAGGAATCTACTCAAATTTGAAATTTGAATGGTGCTTGTACAGTAATACAACGCGTTATAGTACACAGACGCAGCTAAGTAAGAACCGTTTTCCGATTTCGTTATTTCCGATGCAAGGAGCTCGCGCAACGATTGGAGTCCGGCCGGCATGGGTACTTGAATAATTCGTATTTCCGGCTGCCGAAAACCGGTTTTCACGTGCCAGAAAAGTTTCCCGGTGTTCACTTCGCGGAAGTCCCTGCCTAGCTGGATCTCGCGATCTCACCTTCCTGCTGGTAGGTGGGTGGGTTACATGTATAAGGGTATACCTTCCGATAATTGTCTTTTCACTCTCATCCTCTTTTTACTCTCATTCTTGTTTCTTGATCTCAATTTGCCATTTGCTCTTTCCCGTTCTCATTCTAGTTTCTTGATCTCATTTTGCCATTTGCTCTCTCCACTCCTCATTCTAGTTTCTTGGTGATTTCTTGGGGTGTGCATGTCCCTCTTAGCTATTGTGAGGTTTGAATAGTGAGTTCAGTTTGATTTTATAGTAGAGGTTTTCACTAACATTACTTTCATATGTTGGCAGAAATTTCTACTTTGCTGAGGTTCTAGAGTGGAAATAGGGGATTGGTTTTAGAGTTTTGTACTACTTCCTAGTTGGGTGGATTTGGTCACAGCAGTAGATCTTTGTTGGACCTCCGGACGGATAGACGTGCGTGGATTCCATACTCTTTCTAGTTTTATGATGCCGCCCAGAAACCATCCTAGACGACGAGGGGATCGTCACGCATCTAGAGGATGTCCGGAGGTCTCCACGGGTATGGTGAGGGTTCCAAAGTCAGTGCTACGTAGGTATGTGCAGGTCATGAGACTCTTGGGTCCTGGGGCGTGTCACGCTGCCGTGTTCAAGTTTTTGTTTGCCACAACTGAGTCACGGATAAATCAGATGACCTTGGACGCTGAGCAATTACCGGTTGACCCAGATGTAATCCCAAAGGAGGGTGTTCTGGAGGAGGAGGGCGCATCCAGAGGTGTTGATGAGTTTGCTGCGGATGCGGATGTGTTGCATGCTCTTGGCATCGTAGCCAATGAAGACCAGGTACTTGTCTTTTGACATTTGGCTTTATGTTATGTTTGCATATATTTGAGAAGTATGACTTCAATTGTTTGTAAAGTATTTAAAGGGTTTGTAACCTTCACTATTTTGTTTGTAGGGTGGGGGGTCAAAAATACTAGACTCTCAGGTTGAGGGGGCTGTTTTGATGGATTCTGAGGTTCTGGGGGAGGTCATGAGGAAGGGGGGCCGAGTGTTGCTACAGATGGAGTTGCTGGTGACCTATCAGTGTATGCATTTGTAGTCGCCTCTCGGTTGAGATAACTCTTTCAAACTTTTAGCGTTAGATGTCCTCACTACAGATGCTCGCATTCATTTTTGCCATCCATCATTTCCTCGATCCATCAAAGCTGGTCTGTGAAGCTAATATGTCTTGATCGACATATATATGGATGGAGATCCACGGAGATGGAGATATATAATAATGTCCCAGACGTTACTCATCGCATGTACTCAGCTGCATTATGTGCTGGGCTAGGGTTCTCCCAGTTGGATTTTGTGTATCGAGAGGATGGGTTAGCTCCGGTATCGAGGACACACTTCTTTTATTTCCAGAGTGGCACCCGGAGAGAGATAGGGTGGATCGAGACGACGTTGGACCTTTGGTCCAGAAAGAAGGCCGAGCTAGAGACGCAAGTGTTAGCCAGACACTTCCTAGACTTGAACGCGGCTCCTCCAAGCGGTGAGCTCAATGCTATCTTTATCTTCGCTCAATGTTCTATGCGTTCTTTTCTTATTTTCCTTGACGGATTAGAGTGGAGGCATAGTTGATCACATTTGACCAAACTTATTATCTTGTAGAGAATTTTGTGTTTACGTTGACTTGAGATATGACTCGACGCGTAATGGGTTCAACGACACATGTGCATTCCTCGACGCGAGTGATGGTCGTGTGATAGAGTTGGTAAACATGACGCGTGTGGAGATGAGAAATAACTCATGGCTGATTGAGGATCGTGCGTTCGAGGAGGGCATTCAGCAATTGCTAGCTCGTGGGATAGTGCATGACGACAAGAGTTCAGTGGATGTCATCTTACGTCGTCACGGGATTGTTAGTCAGAAGGACTTGTGGCACAAGTGCAAGAACGTTATCAAGAGGTTCTTGGTCGACCTGGTGAAACAGCTGATACCTATTATGTAGAAAGATCGATACTTCGAGGACACTCCAAGAAGAGAGAGAGAGCGAGTAGACAAGGAAGTAAAATAGGAATGAGATGAGAGAGGCTTTGCCTCTCTCTGTATATATAGTGGAGGTGAGTACAAGGGAAACCCTAATGGTGGGTTAGCCCTCTAACTAACTCTAACAACCCTAACCACTCCGGCTAATGGTAGCCGTCGATCTACTAGAGCTTGGGACTATATCAACACTCCCCTTCAAGCTCATCTCTACATCCTGTACTCCTAGACAATGTCTGAAAGCATCAAACTTATCTCTAGGCAACGCCTTAGTGAAGATATCGGCAACCTGATCTCCTGTGCTCACATAGCTGAGCTCAATCTCTCCTGCAAGGACCTTCTCTCTAATAAAGTGATAGTGCACCTCAATGTGCTTCGTCCTAGCATGGAAAACAGGATTACTAGCTAACTTCATGCTGCTAATGTTGTCTGTATATACAACAACAGGATCTGTACACTCCACACCAATATCAGATAGCAGACATCGAAGCCAAATCGATTCGCATGTTGCGTTCGTTGCTCCTCGATACTCTGCTTCCGTGGATGACAAAGCAACTGTGGGTTGCTTCTTAGAAGCCCAGCTTATAGCAGCGCTTCCAAGTCCAAAAGCGTAACCTGACGTGGATCTCATGTCGGCACTTCCTGCCCAATCAGCATCTGTGTAGCCATGTAACAATAATGGTCCACTGTATCGATAGTGAAGTCCGTACTGCATCGAGAACTTCACGTAGCGGAGGATCCGTTTGACAGCCTCAAAATGTGATCTCCGTGGTGACTGCATGAATTGACTAATCAGACCGACAACATAGCTCAAGTCTGGTCTGGTGATGGTCAAGTAGATAAGACTCCCAACCATCTGTCTGTACATGCGTGGATCATCCAGCAACTCACCATCCTCTGCTCCTAGCTTTATCCCTTGCTCTAATGGTGTAGCAATGGGTTTGCAATCAAGCATACCAAATCTCTCAACCATACTGAGAGCATACTGTCGCTGTACAAGCCAAACATCCTTCTCATCTCTAATGAACTCCACAGCAAGGAAGTACTTGAGTTATCCTAAGTCCATCATCTCGAACTCGGATTTCAAGTGATCCTTGATCTGGGAAATAAGCTCCTCAAAGTTACCGGTAATAATCAAGTCATCAACATAGATGGTGATCACAACAATCCGGTCTCGTATTCTCAATGAATACAAGGTAGTCTCTGAACTACATAGGTGGAAACCAAGAGACTGCAAGTAAGAATTGATCTTTGCATACCATGCTCTTGGTGCCTGTTTCAGACCATAGAGAGCCTTCCGTAACTTACATACACGGGAAGGGAACTTAGGATCCTCATAACCAGGAGGTTGCTGCATGTAGACCTCCTCCTCAAGATCGCCATTGAGGAAGGTGTTCTTGAAGTCCATCTGGTGCATCTTCCAACCTTTCTGAGTTGCAACTGCAACTGCTGTTCGAATAGTCACCATCTTCGCAACAGGAGCAAAGGTCTCCTCAAAATCCACTCCATGTTGATGTGCGTAGCCCTTAGCTACCAATCTGGCCTTGTACCAACACACGGTACCATCCGAGTTGCGCTTGACCTTGAAGACCCACCTGCAACCAATCGCTTTCTTACCCTGAGGTAAGTCTACCAACTCCCAAGTCTGTTGGTGATGAAGCGCAGCAAGTTCAGCTTCCATAGCACTTACCCATTGGGCCTTATGCATCGCCTCCTCAAGCGAACTCGGTTCCTGTTCCTGAAGAACATTGGCCATATATGCATGGTGCGCAGCAAGAAACCTTCATGCATATACCTACTCACTGGATGTTTTGGCCGCTCAGATCTGCGAGAGGTAATCGGTGCACTAGTCACCTCCCCTTGCAACTGATCTGACGTAGACGCCAAGGTCTGGGACAAAGTATCCAGGGGATGTGGAAGATCCACATATCTGGATGAGTCAAACATACGCTGCAATAGCACGCGCTCATCCTGTGTAGAAACTACACTAGTTCCACTAGGCTGTGTTACGTGGACTCCAGCGTTAACAACAGCTCTATGTGCAACAGATTCTGATCTGGAATCAGTGACTTCTCCAGATCCTCCACTCAACGTACTACTCTGAGGTACTACAGTGGACTGACTCCTTGGTTCTACAGTAGGTACAGGGATGGCTATCACAGGTGCAGGTGTTTCGCGCACCTACCGCCTTGTTGCGCCAGCGGAAGCTCTAGCTCAGTAGGTCGCAAACTTTACACCGCTAACCTGCAAACACAATCACAAGTTAGCGTCCATGCACCACTTACCTTAGTTCTGTTTGGTCCGGACCGGAGCCGGACCGTCTCCCTAATCATCAAGCTCAGCAATCCTAAGTCCCGACTTAGATCAGCCTAAGTCGGTCCCAAACATGAGCAAGTCACAATATGACTTGGGGCGGACTTCCCATAAAGTCCAGGGTCCTAAACGGTGCCTCCAGCACACCTAGCGGCCCAACCACCCGTGATGTCCGTCTGGGTCTAGGCTCCCGAATGGTGGTCTAACCCGCCGACTCGTTCCCTAGTCTTGCCCCAGCCCTTGCATCGTTCCTAAGTCCAGACATCCAAGTCTGGATCGGAACGTGCCTTGGAACCGGCCCAGCCATCACCTCATGCCCCCAGAGTCCGCCCGCCGAACCCTGGGGTCGGGTGACTCGTCCTGGCCCACCCAGGCATCGAGCCCCCCTCATATATACTTCTGGGGATCGGCGGCCCCGCCCTCCTCTTTGGTCCCTGAAAATTATACCACAACCCGATTGTGGTTCGGTCATAACTTCCAGCTCGGAGGTCAGATCGAGGAGTGTTATATATCACTGGAAAGCTCTCGACGAGACCTTTCCAATGATACCTCACTCGCCTCGAGATCTTACGTGGAGCTCCGTCCACGACCTAAAACGTCCCTGGAGCTCCAACACTTAGCAGTTTTTCCGAAAACCTGTGGTCCAGACCCAGGGTCGAACCCTGTGGTTCGTCTGCGTCTCGGACCCACATCTCGGTCCCACGTCTCGGACCCACGTCTCAGACCTATGTCTGAGACTCATGTTTCAGCCCGTTTTCAGACTCGCCCCCTTAGGTCAGCATTCGTCTAGGGCCCTCTTGGGGTAGGCCCTTATGTCCTAACCCAAGGTTCCAACCTTGGTTCAGAGAACCACTTAGGGTTCATCTGATCCCGACTTGCCGGTCAAGCCGTTAAGTCCTACTCGCAGCGTTCACAACCTAGCGCAAGTCCGCTAGGGTTCTGTTGTTCGCGTCTGCGCCCGATCTTGAGAATGAGGGGCGCGACACTCACCCCCACTTTGGAGGTTGATGCCCTCATCAACAATGATCCTATAAGTTAACACCAAGTTCAAAATGGGTAGCCAACCCCTTGGCGTCAGAATTGCGTTCTGGTAGCTAACCCGCAATTCTCTTCTTGGCTTGAGTCTTAAGTTGTCGCTAGAACACTTAGAAAATTCCAACTAGTCTCGGGAAAAGCCTTACCTTTTTGGCTTACCCTAAACAAAACTAGTTGGCAACTTCTAAACTTCTACTTAAGACTCTAACTTGCTAACTATAAGTATTCACACCTACTTACAAGGTCCCCCGAAACCCACTTTCCGGTCGCAATCTGATTTGACTTAGACGCGCGACTAAGTTTACTTCGCAGTTAGAAAACCACAAAGCAAGATCACCCCAAGCCCCAAGACAAGTATGAAAGTCCATACTTGCTTTGCCAACGCTACGGCAAACCTAAGTCTTGACATCAAGACTTAGTCTTGATTTAGATGCTTATCCAAACCAGCTCGCTTCCTTTGAGTGTGCTTCGTTCCTCCTCTTGACAACATCCTAGGCATCTGATCAGAACTAGTCATAGCCATGCACTACCAATACACTTAGACAATTTTTCAAGAAACAAAATCTTTATTTCCAAACACAAGTAAAGTACAAAGTCCATCGGCCCAAATCGCCTCAAGTTGCTACTCGTATGGTCCGTCGTTTCTTCACCCCTCGCTGGAAGGAGATGTCCTCATCTTGCTAACGCCCTTGTTGTCCTTGTCTCCGTTTGAACAGGTCCAATACTTCGCTCGCATGTGCGAGATCTTCCTCTGGCACCCAAGTTGCTTCCTTCAAATGGTAACCACGCCATTTGACCAAGTACTCCATCCGGTTTGATTTGCACCGAGATCGCAAAATGGACTCCACCTCATATTTTGCTTCGCCTTGCACGACATCAGGTTGAGGCCTAAGAACCTGTTTGCGCTCCGGTCGCAAATCATCCTTGAAGTGTTTCTTTAGTAAAGAAACATGGAAAGTCGGATGCAACTGCCACTCGCGAGGAAGGTCTAAGGTATAGACGGCTTCGTGCGGATTCTTGACAATGACAAAAGGTCACGCGAACTTTGATGAGAACTTCGCCGATATATCCTTCGGAAGTGTGAAGTTTTTCGCACTTAACCATACTTCTTCGCCCACTTGAAACTTCACTTGCCGCCGATGTTTGTTTACCTGCTTCGTGTACCGTTGCTGCGCCTTCTCGAGGTTCTTCTTAACTTGCTCCTCGCGCCGCTGCATTGCCGCCACCAACTCTTCAGCTGATGTTTGCCGTGTTGTTGGTCGTGCCGATGTAGAACTCCCTGCAAGAGTCAAGTCAAGAGGCCCTTCTGGCTCACGTCCGTAAGCCAGCAAGAAGGGCGATTCGCCGGTTGCCGAATGCTTCGTGGAATTGTAGCAATACTCTGCAAGACTGAGCCACTCCGCCCAATCGCTTTGGTCCGCACTCACATAATTCCTCAAGTATTGATTCAGAACCGAGTTAACTCGTTCAGTTTGCCCATCTGTTTCTGGATGAAAGGCGGTACTAAATTTTAACTTAGTCTCCAATTTTTGGAACAAGTGTTTCCAAAAGGCACTTGTGAACTTAGAGTCCCGATCTGAAATAATACTCCGAGGTAATCCATGTGAACGCCACCAAGTATCTAGGAACAACCGAGAAGTCGTGAACGCTGTTGCAGTGTCCAAGGTCGGAGCAAACTTCGCTAGTTTGCTAAACCGATCAACTATCACAAAAATTGCATTGTATCCATTTGAGTCAGGCAGGGAGGTAATGAAGTCCATGCTAATGCTTTCCCAAGGTCGGACTGGAATCGACAAAGGATGAAGCAACCCTTGTTTCTTCTCATAAGAAACGCGGTTCGCTTGACAGGTTACACATGTTTTCACAAAGTGGGCAACATCGTCTTTCATGCGGGGCCAATAAAACTTTTTAGCTATCACTGCTAATGTGGACTTTTCGCCTTTATGTCCTGATAAGGGCGCATCATGACATTCCTTGAGTAACTTAGTCCGAAGTTTTCCTTGTCCCACATAAACCCGACTTTGCTTGAACATGAGTAAACCATGTCTTAGCTGCATGTTCTGCAACTTCACTCCTCGCTTGAGTTGTTCCAGGTACTCCTTCGCTTGATCATCGCCCATGTAACCTTCACGTATTCGCCTCTCCAAATCTGACTCCTTAGGATACATAGCTCGCAAAATCTGTGTTGACGATGGAAGATATTCCTCCTTGCGACTCAAGGCGTCAGGAACCACATTGTCCTTTCCCGCTTTGTGGATCAATTCCACATTCATGAGCGCCAAGGTATCATGCCACCGTAGTTGCTTTGGCGTCACCCGATCTTGTGTCTCGAAGTACTTGAGCGAGATGTTATCAGTATACACTTGGGTCTTGTGAAGTCCCAAGTAATGCCGTCATTTCCTCAAGCAATGGACAACCGCAAACAGTTCCTTCTCGTGAGTCGGCCATCGACTCTCTGTCCCAGATAACTTCTTGCTTTCGTACGCTACAGGTTTCCCATCCTGCACCAACACTCCGCCAATCGCATAGTCGCTCGCGTCCGTGTGCACCTCGAATGGTTTGTCGAACTCCGGCAGCTTCAATACTGGCGCCTTTGACAAAATAGCTTTGATCGTCTGAAACGCATCATCCACCTCCTTGGTCCAACTTACCTGTGCGTCTTTACCCGTCCAGTCCGTCAGCGGCTTCGCGATCTTTGAAAACCCCTTCACATACTTGCGGTAGAACTGCACCAATCCTAAGAATCGCCGCATCCCCTTCACTGTAGTCGGAGGCTCCCAAGTCACAATCGCGTCCACCTTCTGCATATCCGGGCTGACTCCTTCTGCACTAATGACATGTCCCAAAAAGTTAATGCGCTCCAAACCAAACTCACTCTTGTCAATGTTGGCAAACAGCTTGTGCTCCCGTAGCTTCGTCAACACCACCCTTAGCTGCTCCGCGTGCGACTCCAAGGTTTTGGAGTAGATCAAGATGTCGTCGATGTAGACGATGACAAACTCATCCATCTCCTCGCGAAAAATTGTGTTCATCAATGTGGTGAACGTCGAAGGGGCGTTGCAGAGTCCAAATGGCATCACCACGAATTCAAACGATCCGTATCTGGTTCGACAAGCGGTCTTCTCAACATCTGGGTCAGCTATCCGGATCTGGTAATATCCTGACTTCAAGTCTATCCTGCTGAAGTACTTTGCGCCCGCTAGCCTATCAAAGAGGTCGTCTATCCTTGGCAAAGGATAATTATTCTTTACCGTCACCTTATTGAGTGCACGATAATCTACGCAGAGTCGTAACTTCCCATCCTTCTTCTTTGCGAAGAGAACTAGGGCTCCATAAGGTGACTTGCTGGTTCGAATATATCCCCGCTCTAATAGCTCACCGAGTTGTCTTTTCAACTCAAGGAGTTCCACCTGATTGAGTCGGTAAGGAGCTTTGGAAGGTGGTTCTGATCCTGGCAAGACTTCGATCTTGTGATCCACCACCCGCCTTGGAGGTAACTCAGCAGGTAACTCATCCGTCAAGACATCCTCAAACTCCTTAATCACTTCACGAAGCACCGTCGGAAGTTTAGTCGCGTCTCCTGATGTTTCCTCTTGTCCGTCACCCGCCATCAAATCTACAACCCGCATCAAACACATGACTCCGTCGTTGAAGTCCATCTGTTTGCCTTTGATCAAATTCACCGCAAAGTCATCAATCTTCCGCGCCTTCCGGATCAGCCTCACTCCCAGCTTCCGCCCTTTAACTCTGACATGCAACCTCAAAGGTCTCCGTCTAAGTTCCACGTCAAACCTATCTAAGAAAATGTTCTCCAAAACCGCATGGATATCATCCATCTCGCACACCGTGAAGTTCTCTGTGAACTCCAACTTCCCACACACAAATCGTACGTCCAAGGCTACTTCAGAAGTTTGGTACGTCTTGCCCTTGGCAAAGCGCACCTGAATAGGCTTGTCTGCCTTGGAGGTAGACAAGCCCAACTTCTTCACCAACTTCGGACTTATGAAGGAGTGAGTCGCTCCTGTGTCCACAAGAAAAGTAACATCACGGTTAGCAACCTTGGCTTGTAGAAACATCAATCTCGGCGTCTTCTTCGTGGTTCTCAAGGTCACAGTCATCTGACCCTCCAACAAGTCCTTTGCAACAAACACATTCATGCTACAGTTACTAACCTTAGGTTTCGTACACCCCTTAGCAATATGGCCCGCCTCGCCACAGTTGTAGCAAGTAAACTTAGCGTCATTGCCCTTCTGAGGTGTCTGCCCCTTAGGTTTTATTCCTGTTTGCTGCCGCTTTGCTGCCGGGACAGAAGTATCTTTCCGATCCTTCTCACCCCCATCCCATTGTCGCTTGAAGCCCTTGTTCTTCTTTTGGAACTTGTCTGTGCTGCGTGGTTCAAAGGGTTTCTGCTGCTGGACTTCGTCGTCCCCAATTCGCTCCGCTAGCTTCAAAAGTTCGGCACTTGTCTCTGGTAGCTTTGGCATCCGAAAGAGAGCCTTCTCCGAGCTAGACTTGAGTCCCCCAATGAATATACATATCTTGGTCTCCTCAGTCCACTTGGAGAACGAATCCAGCTTGGCACTGAACTCGCGCACGTAAGCGCTTAAGGTCCCCGTCTGCTTCAGTCTCACCAACTCAACACCGTCCCGAATCCTTTGATACTCCGGAGTGAATCGTCCTGCAAGCAACTCCTTGAACTCCTTCCAACTAAGCGCCGAGACAGTCAAGGCATGCTCATCCCGGTATGCAATCCACCAGAGAAGCGCATGGTCTTTCAGGAACGTAACCGCCGCTCTCACCTTGTCAGACTCCTTAGCCTGTTGCGCCTCAAAGTATAGGTCCAACTCAGTTAAGAAATCCTTAACCTTGCGAGCCCGTCCTATGCCTGAAAACGGGGTCGGCAAATTCGTCTTACAAAGCTTCTTGGTAGACGAGGAACTTCCTTGGCCTGCCTCAAGCTCGGCGATACGTTTATCCCTGGAGGCCATGCCTTCCTGCATGGTCTTCATCATCTTGATGAGTTCTGCATACAAGGCTCCTTGACTGTCCGTGCCTGAATCGTTGGGTACCGCTGGCAAGACTCCATCTTGCTGCACCGATACCGCAGCTGGTACAGGGCTCTCTTGACGTTGGGGCGAAGGTTGTCGGTTGTCGTCCCCTGACTGTGCCTCGGGGCTAGCTCGAGTCGATCTGTTCTCGTTAGCCGCTCCTCGTTTCTTGGTCTTCCTCCTGGAACTCTGTCCGTCCTCGGTCATCGCTCCAAGTGTTCACCTAGAAACGCTGATCCGCTTCGTGTCTCGCGTCCCTCGTCAAGCGTCCAGCCTTCAGCCGCTACCTCAAGTTCTCGCTCACCGAAGCGTCCGCTCTGATACCACTTTTCGCGCACCTACCGCCTTGTTGCGCCAGCGGAAGCTCTAGCTCAGTAGGTCGCAAACTTTACACCGCTAACCTGCAAACACAATCACAAGTTAGCGTCCATGCACCACTTACCTTAGTTCTGTTTGATCCGGACCGGAGCCGGACCGTCTCCCTAATCATCAAGCTCAGCAATCCTAAGTCCCGACTTAGATCAGCCTAAGTCGGTCCCAAACATGAGCAAGTCACAATATGACTTGGGGCGGACTTCCCATAAAGTCCAGGGTCCTAAACGGTACCTCCAGCACACCTAGCGGCCCAACCGCCCGTGATGTCCGTCTGGGTCTAGGCTCCCGAACGGTGGTCTAACCCGCCGACTCGTTCCCTAGTCTTGCCCCAGCCCTTGCATCGTTCCTAAGTCCAGACATCCAAGTCTGGATCGGAACGTGCCTTGGAACCGGCCCAGCCATCACCTCATGCCCCCAGAGTCCGCCCGTCGAACCCTAGGGTCGGGTGACTCGTCCTGGCCCACCCAGGCATCGAGCCCCCCTCATATATACTTCTGGGGATCGGCGGCCCCGCCCTCCTCTTTGGTCCCTGAAAATTATACCACAACCCGATTGTGGTTCGGCCATAACTTCCAGCTCGGAGGTCAGATCGAGGAGTGTTATATATCACTGGAAAGCTCTCGACGAGACCTTTTCAATAATACCTCACTCGCCTCGAGATCTTACGTGGAGCTCCGTCCACGACCTAAAACGTCCCTGGAGCTCCAACACTTAGCAGTTTTTCCGAAAACCTGTGGTCCAGACCCAGGGTCAAACCCTGTGGTTCGTCTGCGTCTCGGACCCACGTCTCGGTCCCACGTCTCGGACCTATGTCTGAGACTCATGTTTCAGCCCGTTTTCAGACTCGCCCCCTTAGGTCAGCGTTCGTCTGGGGCCCTCTTGGGGTAGGCCCTTATGTCCTAACCCAAGGTTCCAACCTTGGTTCAGAGAACCACTTAGGGTTCATCTGATCCCGACTTGCCGGTCAAGCCGTTAAGTCCTACTCGCAGCGTTCACAACCTAGCGCAAGTCCGCTAGGGTTCTGTTGTTCGCGTCTGCGCCCGATCTTGAGAATGAGGGGCGCGACAAGGTGCAAACCAAGACTGTAGCTCATCAAACACGACATCTCTACTGATATAGAACTGCTTGGACGAAGGATTGTAGCACCTATATCCTTTCGTATCAGAAGCATAACCAAGGAAGATACATCTATCTGCTTTCGGATCTAGTTTCTTACGTCTTTCATCAGGTATGTGCACATAACAGATACATCCGAAAACTTTAAGGAAAGAGTAATCAGGCTTACTGCCTGTGAAGACCTCCATCGGTGTCTTGCTGTGGACTGCCGCTGTAGGCGTCCGGTTCATCAGATACACCGCACATGAAACAGCTTCTGCCCAGTAAGGTCTAGGCATGGTCTTCTCGTTCAACATCGCACAAGCAGCTTCTGCTATGTGTCGATTCTTGCGCTCTGCAACCCCGTTCTGCTACGGACTGTAACTGCAGGTCTTCTGGCGTCGGATACCATGCTCATGCAGATATGCATCGAACTCTCCAGAAAGAAACTCGCCTCCTCCATCAGATCTCAAACAGAGGATAGATGCTCCAGACTGTTTCTCCACCAACTTGCGGAAAGTCTGGAATGCTGACAGTACTTCGGCAGAGGACTTGTTTCTCAACAAATAGATCCAAGTATAACGCGAATGATCATCAATGAACGACACGAAGTACTGGAAACCGGTCATACTTGGCTGAGAAGCAGTCCATACATCAGTGTGAACAAGCTCCAGAAGCTTGTTCGCTCTACTGCCTGATCCCTTAAAGGGCTGTCTAGCTTGCTTGCCGAATTGACATGCTGCACAGACTCCAGTGGGCTCACTGGATTCGAATTTGGGCAGACCTGTAACCAGGTCAGAACTCGGAAGGCTTTTCAGCCTCTGAAAGTTCATGTGCCCAATTCGCTTGTGCCAGATGTCAATATCAGACACTATTGGACCACTCTGTCCATACATGGCAGCCTGTAACTTAGGCGCAGATGCATCTAGTTTAAACAGCCTACCACTCTTGATACCTCGAGCTATGACAGTGCCATTCGAATCTTCAATAAAGCATCCATCTTTATTGAAGCGCACTTGCAGACCCTGCTCTATCAACTGTCCTACAGATAGCAGGTTTCTAGTCAATGTAGGTACATGTAAGACATTCCGTATACCAGTAAACGTTGAGGCAGGAATGTCAAGCGGAATGTTACCCTTGTGCTGGATCTTGTGCTTGGTGTCATCTCCTGTCACCATAAATTGTGGAGTCTCCACAGGCTCGAGTGAACTAAACCACTCCCGATGGAGAGTCATGTGACTGGTGGCGCCGGAGTCGATCACCCAGTCAGTCTGTGGCTCGAAAGCCGCATAACTCTGATGCGTAGTAATCAGCAATTGCTCCGAATAGACATGCTCAGTGACTGCATAGCCTTGCTGGTTGCTGTTACCTTGTTGGGGGTTGTTGTCGTGTTGTCTCTGATCGTTCTGCTTCTTGTAGCACTGATTCGCATTGTGGCCTTGTTTCTTGCAGTAGTTGCAGGAACCAGGCGCTCTTCTCTGATTGTTGTTGGAACCTCCAGACTGTTGCTGGTTCTGCTGGTTCTGCTGCTGCTGCTGCTGCGATTGCTGTTGCTGTCCGCGACCCCGTCCACGTCCAGCACCTTTGCCACGACCCCTACCTCGAGATCCTCCAGAACCTGCAAAATAGACAGATTCTTGCTGACCGGTCGAAGTAGAACTCCCCAGTAGGCGCACCTCCTCTCCTAACATCATAGGAACAAGCTCATCAAACCGCGGAAGAGGTTCTCTGGTCGAAATCGATGTTATGAACTGTTTGTACTCTGCAGGCAGTCCCTGCAATGTGGCTCCGATCAAGACAGTGGGATCAATCTCGACTTTGAAACAGAAGATAGCTGATCCGCAAGCTGCTTGACCCCGTTCACATAGTCGTTTATGCACATCGACCCCTTCTTCACGGTATTGAACTGCTGCAGCAATTGCAGCTTCCGCGCCTCTGTTCCGGATTGAAACAGATGCGCGAGTGCATCCCAAGCTTTCTTGGGCGTATCACAATCCTGGATGTGACCGATCATCGATGCTGAAACTGTCAGCGCGATGTAGTGAATAGCCTGATATGAGCGCTTCTTCCACTCCTTGAATTTCGGATCAGAAATTGGCACTTCAGGCGCTTTCTCCTCCTCAGTGATAAGATCCCATAGATCTTGTCCCTGCAGGAAAGTCTTCATCCGGAACTTCCACACTTGGTAGTTGTTCTTGTCGAGTTTCTCTTCAGTGATCAAAGACATTGACTCCGCCATAGCTGCAATGTCGAAATTGCACTGTTTTGTACGCGGAAAACCTCCCAGAAACTGCACGAAACTCGTCTCTCCCCACCGCGCGATCAAGAGTTGTCACAAGTCACGACGAGGCGACTCCGCGAACTCCTCCTGCAGCGACAACGAGAAAAGAACCTGTGCGCGAACTGTAGGTGTACAAAACACGACGGAAACGTCGAAAGAACACACCAAGAAAGGTCGAAACTGGACCAAATGAGGTCGAAAATGGGCGTGCGACCCCTTGAAATTTTCAGAAATTTTCAAATAGCTAGGGGTGGGCCACCCTTATTCGAAACAGGATTAGTTTTGGACTCAAGTCCTAAAACTTTCGTTTTGGTCGAAAAAGATCCGTTTGAAAATCTACCGCTGGAAATCTCCAAATCGACTGAAACTTGGCCCAGTACACAATTTGCACCTTCTGAGCAAGACAGCCCTAAAGGGCTGGTCGACAGAAAACAGCGAGAAAAAATCGTCTAGGCCTCCGAAATCGCGTTCAAAGTTTCTGGTGGCGAAAGAAACGGTTTCGCCTCACCCGAACGCATCAGCAGGATAGTGCTCGACATCAGGCACAACTCTGGCTGCTCTCTCCTGTACTCCAATCTTCATCTTGCTCATCAGCAAAGGACACACGCTCTCACCAGTTCTGATACCATGTAGAAAGATCGATACTTCGAGGACACTCCAAGAAGAGAGAGAGAGCGAGTAGACAAGGAAGTAAAATAGGAATGAGATGAGAGAGGCTTTGCCTCTCTTTGTATATATAGTGGAGGTGAGTACAAGGGAAACCCTAATGGTGGGTTAGCCCTCTAACTAACTCTAACAACCCTAACCACTCCGGCTAATGGTAGCCGTCGATCTACTAGAGCTTGGGACTATATCAACATATTACACAAAGAGTAAGTTTCTATCCTCGACTAATCATTTATAAACCTTGGTTGTTTATGTCATTTTTGACCTCTTGACGTCTATACTCTACGTAGATGGACCTAAGCATGTGACCATGGTGAGTTTCCTCGCACGGTTTATCACACCCTCGAAGATGCATTTTTATACACGGGTGAGAGAGAACTATATGTCCCAAACTTTCAACTCTGTTATCAATAAGTTTGCCACGAAGAGGATCCATTTTGCGAGGACTCACGAAGCTAGTCTCGCAGCATGCGCAATGGATTGGAATGAGAACATCACTCACGAGCCGATCAAGATATATGAGCGTCGACCACAACACACGACTGTACGTCATAGAACCGGCACTACACGAGTGTTACCTCCTCACGGTACTGAGTGGAAGACTGAGCTCCGGATGCGCTTGTTTGGCGAACGTCCATCGACTTGAATGAAGATAAGGTTTACAAGTACATCCCATTTTACTTATTTTTTCTCTATATCCAATTATCAATTTTCACTTGTTGCATTTATTTTATACTTAGACTAACTCAAGAATATTTTCTCCTTGTTTCCAGTTGCTGCAGCGTACAATGGCTAGATGGACTCCCTTTTCTTTCGCGGATGGATTCTCTTTTCTTTCGCGGACGGACTCCCTACCCTTTCGTGGACAAGTTTGAAATTGTGCGTGGATAAGCTTGAAGACTTTATTACTAGTATTCTCGAGTTTATATGTCGCTTATTGTTTTCAGAGTTTTCCTGGAGGACAATAACATTGTATCAAAACTATCCAGTATTTCTATGCAAATGATTTTGCATTTTCTCTATGTCAGGTTATTTTTTTATATCTCTTGCTTGTATTTATCCCTCCGACCGGTTATTCCTCAGAAAGTGGTTATGTGGTCAGAAGCTGTCGTGGGAGTACAGTAGTTTGAGAGGTTGCTCCGTTATCCTGGTATTTTTTACCGGTTTCAAAAAACCGGAACAGCAAAACCGGACCCTAAAACCGGCTAGTTCCCTAAAATTCACAAAACCGAGGTCTCGAAACCACTACTTTCACGTTTCAATACATGTTTCACTAATCTGGAATATATAAACCGGAGGACAAAACCGCCTTCTTCTCATGTTTTCGTAAAACCGGGGTCTCGAAACCTGTACCTTCACTGCATTTTACCAGTTTTGCATTCAGTTTTACAGTTCAGTGTGTACTTCCGCTGCACCGGGGTCTCGAAACAGGTTACAAGCAGTACGTTTCTGCACTAAGGGCATTAGCACTAAGGGGATTAGCAAAACGAGAGTTGAAAACTGATTTCCGATCCAAAATGCTCACAACACAAATCGATCATATCCAATGTACCTCCGTTGAGAGTTGAACCCAACAAGCTGACCAGTTCAGCGAAGGTTCACTCCCCTCACAGGAGGGGAGGAGGCACAAGCCAAACAAAGTACCAAAGAACTCATACTCGTAAAGAAAATGAGAAAATCCAACCCAGTGATACACAATGATATGGTATATAACATATGCAAAATATGATACAGACAAGAGCGGAAATCCAAAACACTCAAGGTACAAATCCAACATGGGTCTCTCCAGGCTCTTCCCAAGTTACCTGCATAATATACCTGCATCAGCCAACTGCCGGTAAACAATATATCTTTGTTTCTTAGGCAAAGACTCCGCATAAGAGAACGCAGCACACAAAATAAAAGGCTCAGATTCTCTATCCAATGTGGCAGAAAATAGATCACAGGCATCACAGAAAACAGGAAACATCTCTCGCATCCTCTCAACAGAAATCAGTCGAGCAAGTCTCATGAGAGCGTCAGAATGAGGTGCATAACGAGAAACACCCACCCATGAAAACTTCCACACTCCTTCCTAGACACGTTCAATACGAGGCTTGCACAACGTCGGTGTCAGCCTCGTACATGTCACGAGAAGGAGGAACAGATACTCTTTCTGCAGACATGATGAATACAGATAAAGAACCAATAACAATAACCAAGAGCGATAACAAAAAGAATATGCTCACGAGCCAATGTAGTACAGACCGCCACCGGAAATGATAAGCAAACAAAGTGCGGAGCTCCAGAGAGGTCGTGTAACCAAGCTGCGTCTCTTTTCTGCCAGAGCTCTACAAAAAGACCGTGCGAACGAGTCAATGTAGTACAGACCGTAACCGAAAACGAGAACAAGAAGAAAGTGCGAACGAGCCAATGCAGTATAGGCTGCAACCGGAAACTGATAACGCTGCCAAAAGATCCGAAAGTAGCACCTCAACCTGAACCAAAGTACACAGAATAACCGAAAGCAAACTGTGAAGGAGTATGGCACGAACACGGGCTAGCCCACACACGGGAGCGAGGCCCCAAGCAAGCTTCAAACGTCTGTTATCCATAATATCCCACCAGTCACTACCCACAAGTGAGGTCCCAAGCCAGAGTATCACGATCGGCTACTAAAAACTTCACCACCAATCACTATCCACAAGCACCGCCGATCGTCAGATTGAAACTAACACGGGCTATCCTCAAAGCCATCACGCACTGACGGCGACGAAGTTACAAGCCAGATTGAAACGAGACCGGGTTAGCCGGGATGAAGCAACCACTGCCCACTCACGAAGTTGCAAGGAAGATTCAAACGAGACCGGGATAGCCGGGAGGAAGCCAGCACTCACCACTCACGGAAAATTCTTGTGCAGATTGATACGAGACCGAGATAGCCGGGATGAAGCAACCACTGCCCACTCACGAAGTCACAGGTCAGATTGAAACGAGCACGGGCTAGTCCAGACAGAGCCACCACTCACTGTCCACAAGCGACGACAAATCCACGACAAAAACAGTTCGTCTAAAGCAACGAGATGTCAGAAATTGTCACAACTCGCACCTCCAGACTCGCCGCTGCATTTCACACAGTTAGTTTACACAACGTGGTCCACCAAAGAATCCACGCCAGAAGCCAGGCCCACCAAAAACTGAAATCTGCAGAGGCCCACCAAGAGACGAAAATCACAGAGTGCAATGAGTGTGCGACGGAACGCGACAGGAACGCAGACGAAGTGCACTTGCGGAAACCCTAGAGCGTTTGAGGCACCTGGCCGGGAATGACTTGCTCCGGCTGCACTCCCATGTTCGCTACAAGGACAATGAGGAGCGAATGCCACGTCGGCACCCCCTTTTGTCAGCACCCCTTTTATAGCCAGACTTGTGGTTTAAAGATCTTTACAGTAGTTCCTCCAATTGTTGACGTCTCTTTTCAAATATCATTAGGTTGAAGTGAGGTAAATTTTGAAAATCGAGTAGCACACGAAGACTCTACACAACTATGTCAAACTCATTATTCTTTGTCTTTGATCGGGATATTATATATATTTTAAAACTTATTTTTTATTATTAGATACAAACTCATTATTTTCATCTTGAACTCTCGCAGTCCAGAAAAACTGCGAAGCAGTTCTAGTACTGTTTTGTGGTTCAAAGCAGTCACGAAACAATTATTAGAACTGTTTCACAGTTCCTTTCTGCGAAACATAGTTATATAAATGTTCTATTGTGAAATATTAAATATGTAGGCTACTATAATATCAGAAATAATAAAGATATGTTTAGAAGAATAATAAAGATATGTTTACTGGATATTATTTAATGTTTAAAGTTATAATGTTTCATGTTTCTCGGAATGGTTCAAATTATGAATTGCGAGAAAAAATCTTAACATTGTGAAACACTCACTTGCTGCTCCGATACTCAATTCAGGTGAACGACGAAAGACGAGCTTGGTTCAAGAGCCTTTGGAAAAAGCATGCAGTTCAAACTTACAGGCAGTAAGAGTCTAAGGGAGTTACAGCATTGGACGTAAGGTTACTACAAGGTACCTCTAGAAGTACCCGAACTCTTTAAGTCTAGTGTACGTAAAACCAGTTTCGAGGATGGACGAAGCGTTTTACAGCCAAGGTTTGAGACTCCCTAATAAACCATGCTGAAGTACTTTAAGAGTGGGTACGGGTTGGACTCATCCGAACCGGGAAACCCATTAAGAATTTGTAAAACGTACTGCTCGTGATCTTTGCCCTTCGTCCTCTGCACTTTGTGGTAGACGCTTGGTGGTATTTCTCGATGAACTCATTGAGCTTGACAAGAAATGATTTGGTGCCTCCTGATGCGTGTTTGTTTGTCTCTGTTTTCTAGCTATAGTTATTGGTCATCTTCACTCCGATGTCATGCATAGCTGTACTAGCTCCAAGTTCGTCTGAGCAAAAGTGAAAGCCCTCACGATCTTGCTCGTCAGTTCATAGGCATCCCCAACGTACTTGTACAGTGAAAATCGTTTTCTCTTAGCGGAAAATATGTAAGTGTTATAAAAATATAATGTAATAAGCTATAATAAAAAATCCAAATCACTTATAAATATTAAAAGTTAATCTCTCCGGGAGCAGCTAACTGATCGAGACAGAACCCATAAGTCGAGAATAGGCTGAGACGTCCCTCAGGGTATAAGTCCGGGATTGGGATAGTAAATAAGCAGCATTTAACAAAGCATTTAATATATATCCTAACCCTTCCCATCGGGAGGGTTAGGATATATATAAAACACCCATGTACACGAAGTGTACATGGGTGAATAAACAGCCTTGGCAGTCATCCTTTGCTGACAACAGAAGTTAACCAAAACTAGATTTTTGTTGCAGCTTTGATAGAATGTAGATTGTATTGAACTTGATGACATATTCATGATGGGCTAGGTTGACCCCCAACCTCAGATTGAGTTCATCGATAAATATATCACAAGTGTAGAGGAAGTAAGACATCTCTGCTTGACACATATACTACTACAGTCTCCACATCTCCACTAAAGAGAAAGTATATTTTGACCGAAACTTGACGATCGAAACAAGCGAAGGCATTTCTAAGTTCCAGAGGTACATTGAGTGTCTTTAGCCCTTCTTGTAGTTTTCTGCAGAGGTCCTTATCAAAAATCTTAGCCAAATCTATTAAAAAAACAATAGAGCGCATTTGGACTCTCCTTTTGAACTTTCAACTACTGCTCTGACTGTGACTATATAATCCACCGTTTGAGTATATATTTGATTGGTATTCGATTGGTATTTGATTATGAAACATATTCGTCCAAAAGCCCTCCTACTATTAACTTTTATCATTTGTTCAATTTGTGTTCAATAACAGCTACAAATAGTTTAGCAATGATACTGTTGATTAGTACATGCCTTGAAAAATTGATACTAAGCTGTTGAAACACCATGAAACAAGAATGCTTGCTACACCCCAGAATGTTTGATGAACTCGCTCTAGCTCTTCTTATCTATTTACTACTTGATTCACCCCTTCATTGGCAATCTACCGTCTCCCGGTTACCTCACAATGTAAGAAGTTTAGCTGGACTTACATGGCAGCTTTTCACACATGTCGGGTTCTGACATGTGTGAAAAGCTGACCTTATCTTGCAATTTGATTTTCTCTTTGCATACGATAAACTTCAAGTAAGAGTTGGGAGCAAGAGCGAACACCTAGTTGAGATGAAGAGCGTCAATTTTCCAACTAAACTTCTGACATGACGAGATAATTTGAAAACAGTCAGTGTGGAGGATGAATCAAGCAATACATCGATAAGAGGAGGTGGAGCAAGTTCATCAAATGTTCTGATGGGTGGAGTAAGCAAGTAACTGATGTGATCCCTTGAATATCAAGACCTTTGTCGTTTGGTATTTTCTGTAAAGACTCAACAATACCATAGGAGGACATAAACGTAGGTGCACGTGATTGGTTTACCTTTAATACCTTCATTGTTGGAATTTTCTCTGATTCAAACACCTTTTTCATTTCTGGTCCAAAACTTGCTTGCTTGGCTTCATAACTCTTGCTTGAGTAGCTTCTACCTAATCTGATCCAAATAGTTTATACTCCATACGGTTAGAGCTAACATTTACTAGTATTGCCCTCTACAACTGGTTCAATCTTGCTTATAATGATTACCATATAATTCTTTAGTTGCTTGGGTCTATTCTCGTTCAGCCTTTTCAGACAAGAGATTAGAGAGTTGTTGGATTTTTGCTCTCAAACTCTCTCGTCGTTTCACCTTCAGCATAAACTAACAATCTTCTCGTTGTGTGGTGTGGCAAACTTGGCTTCAGTACGAAGCTTGATTTGGTATGGTTGGATGCAAGATCAGCTGAAAGCATGAAACATGGAACCAAGAACCACAACAGAGAAAATATCTAAAGAAGATTCCATTTAATAAACGGTAGCTTGACTTCATGATAGATCACGATTAATGGAAAGTTAATGTATATAGCGGAAGGCTCTGCTCGTAGTGACCTTATGCGCCTTATGCGCCACCGTTTAGGTTCGTTAAGAGAATATGTTAAACAAAAAAGACATTAAACGAAGATCGTTATCCGATGATCCAAAAAACAATAAGTGAATTCACAGATTGAATCTACTTAACAAACAAAATATATAGTTCAAAGAACATACATGGTCCATGTAACATTAACATCTGAAAGGATCGTGATTTATTTGATAAACCACACTCTCTCGGCAAAGTCTCCAAGAATGGTTTATCAAGATGGACGACTAGAATGGACTTATAAGCTTAAACCCCAGTGCAGGTGTAAGAGCAGGGAAGCGAATGTTCCCTTTTCTCTCGTGTTTTTGAAATAGAGAGAATATTATATTTGATTCTAATAAACCACAAAACCTTCGTTCTCAACATTTCTCAATCGACATTAACATTTTATTCTGAAATGAATTATAGATTGTAAATCTATTATAGCGCTATGATTTAATTCTTCACTTGACAGATTTGCAAGAAAGTTTTGTTAGCAAAAATATTTTAGATTTAACAGTTACATTTCTTTGCTCGTATACATTGAACCCACAAAATGAAGTCCTACTTGTTACCAGGACTACTTCTAGTGTCCTAATCAAATATTTTGAACCACATGCATATAAGTTACACAAGAATACAAGTAAAGAAAAACAACAAAAATGATTGATGATTACATGGATACAAAGAGAAAGTATAGTTAACAAGTTACACAAGAATACAAGTAAAGTAAAGAAAGAGCAACATAGTTACTTAGAAATGATTGATGATTACATGCATACAAAAAGTATAATTATTGCTTGAAACTCTAGCTCCGTGTAAGTTTACCACCATCTTTGCCTTGGAGTGAGTTCGGAGTCGCTTGCATGATGCACTGTGTCTGTAGGCACATTGAACATTTCCTCCTCTCCATACGGATTAGATTCGATCAAGATTGTCGTAATTTCTGCTGGAATCTCGATCGAAATTAGCACTTGCTTCTGCAGCAGCCATCTGTTATCTCACTTTCAGAGAGAGTTCTCTCTTTCGCTGCCCAACAGTTTAATGAGGAAGTGATCTCTCTCTTTCACTGCCTATAGTTCATTGTGCACTACTTCATTCTATCTCAAGTTTCGATTTGAATTTGTCGACCTCTGTCAACTCGTGCACCCGCAACCACATACATGGACTGCGTACACCAAAATCGTATGACTGTAGTGCAGTTCAAGACTTATCACATTCGTCACCGGAGATCTAACTGTGTTCCTGTAACCACATACATGGACTGCGTACTCCAAAATCGTATGACTGTAGCACAGTTCAAGACTTACCACATTCGTCACCGGAGGTCTCACCGATGACTGAGAAGACATTTTGAAGTTCGGGGGACTTGGGAGGATAGACTGCTGGTTTCGGCGACTGAGGAAGAAGAAAGCTGATATGTGGAGTGGACTGTCGCCATGCTGGCACCTGGTCTCTTGTACCGCTGCAACTCCACAGCATGAGATGGATAAAATTCTTCCAACGCTCCAGAACAAACAGAAATCCGACAGTTGTGGACTTCCCCCAATAACACTCTCTTGTGGATCACTGCTTGACGATTTGGTTCAGGTAAACTTTGGTAACACTTCCTTCCCACACTCGCGAAGTATGATGGGAGATTCTTTCCTCCCAATGTGGCTTTCTACCCATCACCCTCCGTCGCTCTTTGCGCTAGGTCCCCATCATCGATCACATTCTCTAGTGCGAGTTCCTTTCTCCGTGTGCGTGTTTCTCCTACAGGCACTTTTCACGTACTTCAAGGGGACACTGCTTTTCATCTATCAATGTTGACCTCACTCGCTCGTTCACTATGTTACACTTAGGCACCTAGCTGTCCATTTCCTTGACTAGTGAGCGCCTCATTAAATTCCAAAGTTCCGCAGAGAAAGTATGATGCGAGGCTTTTCCGACTTGTGACGAATCGGAAGTTACATCTTGCTAATTTTACTGTTATCTGGACGAGCCCCAGAAAACATATCCTGGTTTCTGTCAGAATTATGTGAAAATTATTACATCGTTCCTTTCACCTTTTAGCTGACACGTGAAGCTAGCATGGCCGTTAAGTTCTGGACAAAAGTAAAAGCAGTCATCACGACATCATCCCTCTACTGATACAACTGCAAGCATCGTTCTGAAGTAAGAAACACGATCCTTTTACTTCCGACAAACAGAACCCGTTGTTCCCTACACCATAACCGATACGCTCTCCCTTGGGGGAGATCTTCATACATGAACCTGATACTTGATATCCGGTAAATCTGATATCTGTCGGCCATATTTACATCATTAACATGCTCGCAAACAGCGAATACAGGTAGGTTGCTCCCCGCAACTCGCAAGGTGAATTTCAATTCTAGTAAGATAGGGTCGAAACAACTGGAGTGATGCGTCCTCATTAACTGACGGAGTTCCTTGAGCGACGAGAATGAGAAACCTAAAGCTAGGTTCTTGTAGTTCCCTCCGTGGAATAAGCCTCAGAAAGAATTTCGTCCTGCGTATAATCAAAAGTGGTGAGAGACCTCGGCGCCAATTCAGCTCACAGGAAGTAGTCTCGCGCCATCATTCTAGCCATAGCACCGAATGGGGTCATTGCAGCCCTTCTCAGTGGACTGTCGGAAACCGAATCGGCCGCCTTTTGCCAGATATTGCTGATGATACTCCTCTGCCCGGTAGAACTTCCTAGCAGCAAGAAGTTCTGTGACAATTTTCTTGCCCACTTTCTTTTGATGCTTCTCCAGTGACTCTCTTGCAGCTTGCTCCTGCTCCGGGGAATAATAGTATATGCCCGACCTGTACTGAGTCCCCACATCGCCCCCCTGCTCATTTTCAACTCCAGGGTTAGATCCTCGGAGCACCTCTGGACAATAAAATAAGGGTTCCAAGAAATCTGTGCAGGCACTCGACCCTGGAGCATGCATATTCCAGGAGCACGGAAAACCTCTATAGTTTGTGGAGAAAACAACAACTTGCTTAAACAGAGTCAAGGTCGAAGGTCAAGTCCAGATTAAATGGAACTAACAAGGTCTCTCGAATTCGGCCGGACTCTACTCGTCCAGAAAGTACATGCAGAGAGTTAAGGTCAAATGTATGGAGGACGAAGTATTATAGAACACGTTTTAATGACATCTACCAGCGGCGGCACTTTGGTTGTTATTATCTCTGTGCAGTTGTCCGGTTGATGGTAATACAATAAAGAGTAAAATTCTTTGTAAGACAATCTAACGCTACAGCACCGCATCCTCTCGAGGAGCAAGTAGTAGCTCAGTGCAAGAAGCACACGAGCAGAGAATGGTTAGAATACCAGAGAATCTGTTCTACACACGCCCTTGGCACAAGTTACTTCCCATAACTTGTAGACCACTGAATGAGCTACTGGAACATCCAACCACAATAGACGACAGAGTTCGGCTGGAGAAAGAGGAAACAGTGTCGGCCTTACAATCGGTCACTGAGTCACAGTTGCGAACCTGCCATACTGTCCTACAGTGCCCGGCTCTACACACGAAGAAGTTCCATATACTCATAAAACGCACGATAGCACATGGCGACGAGCCTCACCCCCTCCCTCGTTCCGAACATGCTAAATACCCTCCCTCTTCATATCCCCTTCTCCACAAACACAAATTCCACCAGGGCACAAGTGCAGATACCACTCGCCCCCGACATCGAAATCTTGCGCGACAAAAACGAAGTCCAGTTGAAAGAGGAAGACACTGTTCGAATTCGAATCAGTTGCAGAATGACCAGCAATGTCCGATGTTATTCATACCTGTCTGTTGAGAGTGGTAGGATCGTGGCGCGACCAAAACATATCCAGAAGAGATTCATAAGCGCATTCGTTCGGGTCGTACTGGATTCTCACGACCTCCGAGTGCATGGTGTTGCCGTCACACACATCTGCATAAGTGGGATTGTGGACATGCCCCTGAGAGTAGCCGACCTCAGTCCTCGAGACGCCCGGCACTCTCTGAAACGCCAACTCTACTCCCCAAAAACATCCTGCTCCGAATTGAGCAAAATTCTGACCCGCTGCTGGCTTGTCATCGTCGGGTCCGAGAGCTGGGTTAGTTGAAGGATCAACTAGTGACGCTGCTGCTGCCGACGCCTTACTTTTGGCGCCGAATCCCAATTTACTCAACCATCCACCATCCATTCCGACGGGCACGAGTTTTACAGACTGAGCTTTATTCGCCGCTGCAGCCGAAAGTTTGATCTTCAATCCCAAGAACGACGAAGAAGAAGGTGAAGGAGACACACAAGTGACCGTACCCCCACTGCTACTGACGCCGGATAAATAGCCGAGGGATGAGAGCGAAGACGAAGTGGCAGACAGAGCTCTTCCACGCACCTGCGCGCCTACAGCATGAAGAGACATGGCTGGCACCTAGCCTTCCTTTCTCTTCTCTTCTCTCGCTGCTGCTTGTTCTTTCCTTCAAAGTCTGGATCTTCACTTGCTTGGCCGAGCGAGCGAAGGCGACGACTTGCTTTTCGACAGTATTATTGTTCCTCTCGCTGTCGCTGTCCGTGAAGCTCTACGTAGGCAGCCCTTCGCAGCTGCTGCGGAAACTTCCCGTGGGAGGGACTGACTGACTAACCCCGCCGCTCATTGATGTCGAGGCGCGCCTTGATCGTTGGAGATGATAATGACCGGAGCCTGCATTTGGAGAGGATCCTGCTTTGTGGCTGTAATTGCCGTTGGCTCTGCTTTGTGGCTCACGTTCTGCTTCATCACCGCTCTCAAAATGTGGTCCCTCTTTGTTTCTTTCTCTCCCTCTCGCAACATACACTCTCTTCCTCTTTCTTATCCTCTTGTGTTATGCGATTACACGTCGTTCCATTCCTCTCGAGAACGAACAAGAGGAAGATTGTGCTATGCCTTCTACTGCTTATTTGGAGGGAGGCTCACTGAACCATCAGAACTTTTCAATCATGCCATTCTTTCAATCATTCCATTCTTTCACTTTCTTGGGTATAGGCGCCTCGTTTACTTCTATGATACTTGAACATTATATCACAATCAGATTACATGATCGACAATAATTCTCAGCTCCATTGTAAGTTTGAGAAGGTTTCTGTATCATTGAAAAGTTCTTTCCGAGACCTTTTAATGATACCTTACTTGTTTAGAGATGTAGTGGCCTCTAGTCTCAAGATCATGCGCAGATGCGAACAACAGAACCCTAGTGGATTTACGCTAGGTTGTGAATGCTGCGAGTAGGACTTAACGGCTTGGCCGGGAAGTCGAGAACAGAAGAACCCCAAGTGGTTCTTTGAACCAAGATTAGAACATTGGGTTAGGACATAAAGGCCTATCCCAAGACGATCCTAGACTAACGCTGACCTAAGGGGGCAAGTCTGGAAACGGACTGAAACGCATGACCGAAACATAAGTTTGAGACGTAGATCCGAGATGTGAGTCTGGGATGCGAGACCGATACTTGAGTCTGAACCACAGGGTATAAGTTTAGCGTTGGACCACGGTTCCTCAGAAATATCTTAAGTGTTGGAGCTCGAACGACATTTTAGGTTGTGGATAGAGTTTCACATAAGATCTCGAGGCGAGAAAGGTATCACTAGAAAGATCTCGGCAAGAGCTTTCTAGTGATATGCAAAACTCCTCGAATTGACATCGGATATGAGAATTATGACCGATCTCGTGAATCAATTGTGATATAATTTTTAGGGACCAAAGAGGAAGACGGGGCCGCCGATCTCTAGAAGTATATGTGAGGTGGCTCGATGCCTAGGTGGTCTAGGACGAGTCACCCGACCTCGTGGTTCGGTGGTTGGACTCTAGGGACATGAGGTGATGACTGGGTCAGTACCAAGACGCGTTCCGCTCCAGACTTGAACGTATGGGCTTAAGAACGACCCAAGGGCTAGAGCAAGACTACGGAACGAGACGGCGGATTAGACCACCTTCGAGAGCCTGGACCCAGCACGTACACCTTGTGCGTATGCATTGGACCTCCCAATCCTCTAAAATGTTCATCGACAAGTCGCAAATACAACATAGTCTCGTAAGCTACCCTTTTACATTAGTCACAATATGTGAAGTTTCCTCCCGATTATGCTCAAGCAGCCCTCTTGTACCTTTGAATACTCTTCTCCCTCATGAAAGAAAATCTAATATCTCGTATCATGTCTCGTATCTCGTATCCAGTAAGAGAGATAGTTTAGTCACAACTACACATGGAGATACTTGCAATCAATGATTGAGGGAGATGCAATTGAAGATGCATCATTATTTCTGATATCAGTATGGTTGTTATCTCTTAATGTTTTTCACTATGTTTTCAACTTGTAAAGCTGAGACGGTAACCTTAACTCAACTGGTAGGAGATGTGGTACTCATCCGATTACATAGACTTTCTTCTTTTTTGTCGAGCATTACAAGTATGCAAGCTTAAACTTTGAAGTTTCAGAGATAATGATAGAGGTGGGTGCGATGTGTTGATATAATCTCAAGCTCTAGTAGATCATCGGTTAACATTAGTCGGAGTGGTTAGGGTAGTTACAGTTAGTTAGAGGACTAACCCACCATTAAGATTTTCTTTGTATTCATCCCCATTATATATACATGGAGAGGTAAAGCCTCTCTCATCTCATTCCTATTTTACTTCCTTGTCTACTCACTCTCTTTTCTTGGCGTATCCTCGAAGTATCAATCTTTCTACATAGAATCAAAATAATAGAGAGCGTATGTCCTTTGCTGATGAGCAAGATGGAGTTTGTGCATGGAGAAGTACAAGAGAGAGCAGCTGGAGTCGTGCCTGATGTCGAGCAATATCCTGCTGATGCGTTCGGGTGAAACGAAACCGGTTCTTTTGCCACCAGCAAATTTGAACGTGATTTTCGAGGTCTAGATGATTTTTTCTCGCTGATATTTGTCGACTAGTCCCAGAGAGCATGCCTTGTTCAGAAGGTGCAGATTGTGTACTTGGTCAAGTTTCAGCCGATTTAGAGGTTTCCAGCAATAGATTCTCAATTAGATCTTTTTCGACGAAAATAAAACTTTTAGGACTTGAGTCCAAAAGAAATACTGCTCCGATTAGGGTCGTCCTTAACACTTTGAAAAATTTGTGAAATTTCAAGATATTACGAGCTCATTTCAGACCTCATTTGGTCTAGTTTCGATCTTTCGTGGTGTGTTCTCTCGACATTTCGCCCTGTTTTGTACACTTATAGTTTGCGGACATGTTCTTTCTTCATTCTCGCTGCGGGAGGAGTTTGCCTTGTTGTGACTTGTAATAACTCTTGATCGCGAGGTGTGAGCGGACGAGTTTCGTGGAGGTTCTGTGAGATTTTTCGCGTACAGAACAGTGCAATTTCTACATCGCATCTATGACGGAGTCCGTGTCTTTGATCACTGGAGAGAAGCTCGACAAGAACAACTACCAAGTGATGAATGATGACCTTCCTCTAGGGACAAGATCTATGAGATCTTATCACTGAGGAGAAGAAAGCGTCTGATGTACTCGTTTCTGATCCAAAATTCAAGGAGTGGAAGAAGCGATCGTACCAAAGGATTCACTACATCGCATTGACAGTTTCAGCATCGATGATCGATCACATTCAAGATTGCGATACAGCCAAGAAAGCTTGGGATGCTTTCAGTCAAGAAAGAGACCCAGAAGCTGGGGTTGTTGTAGCAATTCAATACTGTGAAAAAAGGATCGATGTGCATTAACGACTATGTCAACCATGTCAAGCAGCTCGTAGATCAATTATCTTCTGTCAAAGTCGAGACTGATCCCATTTTCTTGATCGAGATCACATTGCAGAGACTGTCTACAGAATACAAACAGTTCATAACATCAATTGCGATCAGAGAACCTCTTTCGTTGTTTGATGAACTTGTTCTTATGATGTTAAGAGAGGAGGTGCGCCTTTTGGGGAGTTCTACTTCAACGGGTCAGCAAGAATCTGTCTATTTTGCAGGTTCTGGAGGATTTCGAGGTAGGGATCGTGGAAAAGATGCTGGACGTGGACGAGATCGCGGATAGCAACAACAGTCGCAACAGCAGCAAAATCAGCAGAATCAGCAACAGTCTAGTTCTTCCAACAACCAGAGACGTTATCGTGTCAGATATTTTGTGCGTGAAGGATGTCCAGGAAAACGCGAGGTTCCTGGCTGTGGAGATGCTGTGTGCCAAACAGAGACAAGACAGAGAAGAACAACCACGAAAAGGAATGCTGCGATATATACCACTCTGAAAGTATGTACACTGTCGATTCTTTCTCCAAACAGCAAAAACTGAGGAAAAGACCAGAGCGGTCTGTAACCTACTTCAGAAGCCCTAAAACAAACCCCTGAAACGTAACCCTAGTCTGAAATCGCCAAAACGTAGCTCAAAGCAAGAGGAACTTCTCTTTGCTAACAACCAGAGCCACAGCAGTATCATGCGATCCAAACCCAAGTCCAAACCACATCCACACACTAGCTCTTGGCTAAAGCTAGCTACCACAAGCCATACACAACCAACTAAGTCCTTAACGAACTCAAAAGGACGAAACCTGTAGCGAAGGAACCGAAAAAGACCTATCTGGGAACTTTCTCCTTTCGCCAAACGATATTCAAATGTTGATAGGGTCTCCTTCCCTGACTCCGTTGGCCCAAGAAACCTTCAGATCCGGCTCCCGATAGTTGAGATATCGCTAATTTTCGGTCGCAGGTGACCGAACCTTCAAAAACTCCTCCCTGCGGCTTAAAACCGCTCACACCGCACAAACGGATCGTCTAAACTGATATCCGTCTTCGCTGGTAGGTAGATCTGGCTACCCTGAACCCAACAAGACTCCAAACAAGCCGTTTGGAGTTCCCCTTGCAAAACTACTCGAGAAATTTGGTCGCAGGCTACAAAAAACTGACGTAAATCGGCTCCCTGCGGCTCAAATTTGCTCACCACACCCAAACCAACAATCCAATTCACTTACAGTCTTCTCCTATGCGTACATGAGGACTCCCTGATCGCGTAGGCACCAAGAACGAAGAGCTTGGCTCACCGATCGCGAAGAACAATCCAATCTCAGGTCGCAGGCGATGAAAACCTGACGCAAGCGCTTCCCTGCGAGCCAATTTCTCTCACAACTCTCAAACCGCCCGATAAAACTTTGTATCGTCTTCAATTTCCTGAAGAACTCGTTGTTCTGATCCCGATGGATCTAAGGACAGCAAGTTTGGACTCCGGAACGGCCCGAACGGTCCAACTCTCCTTCACAGGTAACTGAAAACCCCAATTCTGCTCCCTGCGTCTCAATTGCTCCCAGAACACAACCCCCGATCCGTCTCTTCAAGAACCGTCTTAACCTGTGCGTAGCCTGCACAGATCTGAACCCGATGACACCTTGCGCGCGTGTATTGGACTTCTCAATTCTCCAAAACATCCACCGACAGGTCGCAGGAACAAGCAAGCCCCTTAAGCAGCCCCCTTGCAACAGTATGTACGTACGAAGTTCAACTCTCAATAATAAGAAGCAGGCCCCTTGCGTGTTTGATATAACGCCTGAAGCCTTAAATACCCAGTCAGCAAGTAACTAGGGGCCTAGCTTGATTTTATCTTTTTCCGAATCGCATAACTTCTTCTCTGGATGTCCAAACGAAATAAACAAGATGCCCATGGAAAGCTGACAACGAGCTCTATCCATCTATGCGATAAAAGTAAAGATCCGAAGTTGCGCCAAAAGCTCGTAAGCTGGGGCCTAGCTTGTTTTCTCCATCTTTCGAGTCCTGTAACTTCTTCACTATGCGTCCAAACGAAGTAGACAAAGTGCTTTTGGAAAGCTGACAAGGAGCTCTATCCACTGGTGCGATAAGAACGAAGATCCGAAGTGGTGCCAAAAACCCGTAAGCTGGGGCCTAGCTTATTTTCTCCATCTTTCGAGTCCTGTAACTTCTCCACTAGGCGTCCAAACGAAGTAGACAAAGTGCCTTTGGAAAGCTGACAAGGAGCTCTACCCATCTATGTGATGAAAATGGAGATCTGAGATTGTGCCAAAAGCCCGTAAGCTGGGGCGTAGCTTGTCTTCTCATGAGTGTCTTTGGAGCAACAAGTATCGAAGTTTGAATTTCAAGTAGGAGCCGGTCCACGACACGACATCCACCCCCTCTGAACTTGTGCATCCTCCGGTATGCACCAGAGATACCAACCAAGGAGTGGACCGGCTTAACGTCCTACTTCCCATCGTAACCAACCTCACCTTCAAGATCTTCTGCATAATCCTCATCCTCAAACTGAAACTCCGTCAAGATATCTGCTAAATCGACCTCCTCATCTCTCTTTTTGAAAATCTTGACGCGTTTACCTGCCACTGGTACCTTCAAGCTTGTTCCATCCAACTCTTGTAGGGCGTAAGTTGCGTTGTCATGAACCTTCTTCACCACATACGGACCAAACCATCTTCTGGAAAACTTCCGGAGTGCACTATGCTGGTTGTCTAGACTGTTGTCATAGACTAACACCCAATCACCTTCCTTGATATCCCTAGGTCTCAAACGATGTCGCTGATCAAATCTGACCTTGTTCTTCAACCGTGCTTCTCGCAGCCTATCCAAAGCAGTTTGGATATCCTCTGGTCTTCTCTCTAACTGCCTAATTCGAATAGCAAGAAGCTCTTCTCTAGTCAAATTGTCCTCCCAAGGTAACACACTCCATGTCAGAACATGTTCTTCAATCGGCATGATAGGCTTCTGACCTGTGATGAGTTCCACCGGCATGTAACCTGTCACCGAGCTGTGCGTCGTTCTATCTACCCATAACGCAAATGGTAAGAGTCGAGGCCACTCGCGCACCCTTCCGTTGCAAGCCTTCACCAAAGCCTTCACAATGGGTGGATGACCACGTTCACTCTTGGCATTCCCTTCGGGGTTATAAGCAGTTGTCAATGACAACCTCACCCCACACCTTGCAAAGAATTCACGAGCCTCATGTGCATCTAGCTCTCCCCGATCTGCAGTGATCTTCCCCACACATCCATACCGACAAACAACCTCTTCCAAGAGAAATCTACATACCCCTTCAGTTGTCTTCGTCCGAAACGCCCTACCCTCGACTTGATTTGAAAGATCCTCTCTAGCAAGTAGCAAGTATCTCATCTGCCATAATCCAACCGGCATAATCACCAAGTCTACCACCCACTTGAAGTGGATCGCCAACGGATAAGTCGGATGTAATCCGTCACGATGTCGGATATTCGAATACATCTGACATGTCAAACAAGACTCCACAAAAGATACAACATCCCTGTACATGTTTTCCCACCAATACCGCTCTTTCATCTTTGTAAAAGTGGCCCAAATCCCTCGATGTCCAGCCCAAAGACTCTCATGGAACGCCTTGAGCAACTTCTGCTGATCTTCCTTGTTGCAAATCACCCGTAGCGGTACTCCACCTTTTTGCTTCGATCTCTTCCAAAGAAACCCATCCTGCAACATGAAGTTGTAGGCCTTCCTTCTAACTCTCCGAAACCTCTCATCTGTCCAACCTGTCTGCTTAACCATCGTACTAAGGTACCTCCCGATATCAAGCAAATCACCATCATACAACCCTTCAACAAACAACTCATCTTCTCTTCCTGTCTGTGCAATCGAATAGAACTCTGTACCCACGTCGTCAATGTCTTCTACCATCTCATCTTCCCCATCATATCGAGCCCGAGATAACATATCCGCCATCAGATTATCCTTCCCTGCGATATGTCTAAACTTCGGGTTCAACGACTTGATATATGCGATCCATCGTAACATCGCAATATCAGGAGTTGAACAATTCATGATCATCCCTAACAACGGCAAGCAATCAGTTTCAACCACCACTACTGCTCCAATCAAATACTCTTTCTCAGTTTTCATAGCTGAAACAATACCCCACAATTCTCTCTTCACTTGCGGGTAAGCACGTTGTCGAGCACTTAACACCTTCGCAAACCTGTCTCCATCCTCATCATCCTGTCCGACTACCCATCCAATTGCAACTGGACTTGTATCCACAGTAAGAACCACCGGCCTAGCATCCTTGTAATCAATCCTTCCCAGAACTGGAGGAGATGATAGTAAAGACTTCAGCTTCCTTACCGCATCAGTATGCTCTTCCTCCCATCTGAATTTATGACCCTTACGCAACAATCCATACAACGGATCCGCCACATGCGCATAATGAGGAATCCAAATGTGGTAGAATACACAAGCACCCAAAAATCTTCTTACTTCTGTCAGCGAGTTGCAAACCTCCTTCATCCTTCCAACCGCATCCACCTTGTTCGGATCTGGCTTCCGACCAAACGATCCATACAAATGACCAACGATCAAAACCTCTCTAACTCCAAATGTAGACTTCGCACCTGACAGCGTAAGATGAACTTCCTCAAGTCGAGATAAGATCTTCTCACAGTCTGCGATGTGATCAGTGACGTATCGCCGACACCCCCTCTGATCTAATGCTTCATCCTTCTCATCTTCCACACATCCTTTGATGGGGATGTCATCCAAGAACGGCATCGTCTTTTCAGGGATGAAGTCCCTTAGAACTCGATTCATCCCGTTCATCATGTGTGCTACCGAGTTGGTAGCTCCCTGCGGTAAGGTACACATCCTAACCAACCCCAAAGGTGTCCTCATTGTCGTGAAGCTTCTGCTCTCCTCCGCTAGTTGAAACTGATCATACCCCGAGTAAAGATCTCCCATTGAGTAAATCGCTCTTCCTGCAAACGCTTCTGCAAACTCATCCACAGTCGGTCCCACCCCAGCATTTCTGATTGTTACTGCGTTCACTGGCTGCATGTCTTGGATGAACCGCAGCGACCCATTCTTCTTTGGTACTGTAAACCATCTGCTTGAATATGGTGCAAACGACGGCTCCAAGATCTTCATCCGCATCTTCTCCTTCAGCAACTCCACTAGTTTGGGCAAGTGAGCCCGCGGTACTGGAATTGGTCTCAAGTTCCATGGCACATGCGGTACCGTGAAGATAACCATCGGGGTAACAACGTACGGATCTACACATCCAATCTCAAGTGGCTCAAAAGCAAATGCTTTCCCATGTCTTGAAAGCATCTCCTTGAAGCATATCCTCTCTTCTGGTAGAAGAGACCCATCAGATCCAATCTTCAGCTCTTCAAGGGTCTTCTCCGTGAACTTGTGTCCTATCATTGCAGGATCTCTCAAACTCTTCTCCTTTGAAGCTCGATCCATCTGTTGGTTGGTGTCTTCCGGCAAAGGACCAGCAACTGGCTTTACTTTCCTATCCACTGTCTTGTACTTTGTCTCAACTCGAACCTCCGGCGCACGGAATGATTCGATCACCGAATAGACCTCCCTTGAATGAATCTGCACGACCTTATCCATATCCTCCCATCCAATAGACATGATCTCACGCAAGGGATCTTCCAACCCATCCTCTTCATAAACACCAGAAATCCATTCATCCCTTTCTAGCTCACCCAACTCTTTCAACATCAACTCAACACCACGCAAATGTTTTTGTTCTTTTCTTCTCAGCTCTTCTATCTTCTTGTAGACAGCAATCCCACACTCTGAAAATCCAATAAACCCTGTACAAAAGGCACTATCTCCATCAAGCGAGAGTACCTTCTCTTGCGCACCACCACAATCCCGCTCTATAGTGGTACTCAACGAAAATCCTTGAACTCTTCACTCACCCTTGGAAGCGGCTTCTCCCTCAAACGATCTCGGTTGCGCTCGTGGTTGGACGGTACAGTCAGGAACTGTACCGCTCTCTTCCCATCTTGACTTCAGATCCTAGCATACGCAGATCCGTCGTCCAGTACCTTTGTCTCCATCCGGGTTGCTATGATGAAAGGTTGACCCAGAATGAATGGGTATGATGTTGCTTCCTGAACAAAGAAGTTTTGCTCAATAGCAACATCACCTACGCGCACTCTGATGTCAGGACAAGCTCCATACAAGTCTCCTCTCGTGTTGTTGGCTGCTCTTATGACCCATCCATGCTCTGTGTCGATAGGCCACTTCTTCCTCTTGTACAGCTCCTTCGACATGATGTTGATTTCTGATCCATGATCGATCAGAGCAACCACCGGCTCATCCAAGTCCTCGATCCTCACCAACGTCTCCGTCGTAGCTCGAGCCCAGTGACTGTGGCTGTAATGACTTGAGCTCCGCTTCCCATCCTCCTCTTCATCCTCGAAATGCACCCTGCGCCTTCGATCTCTTTCTTCCTCTGGAGAATAGACACTACACCTTGCAAGCTCTCTCTCTTCATCCACTGACATCCTAGTGTCCAAAGCATGTGATAAACCAGTCTCACCCGTAATTTGTCGTTTCCATTTGATGACATCGATGATGACATCATGAAACTCACGCTTGGCGATGCCTAACACTTCTCTCAAAGTAAACTCCACCTTCGCATTCAGAATGCGATCTTCCAAGACTCCCTTCAAGTCTGTTGAAGCCTCGATATCCGACTGTAGCTTGTATGCAGCCGGCTTACCCTTCTCCTTCTGAGATTTCTCCTTCGATGAAGAAGGAGCATCGTCCATCGGTAGGTCTTGAGCTCCTGCATCCCGAAGCTCTTGGCGAACCTTCTCCCCTCGAGTCTGTCTCTTGGAAGAAGTTCGTTCCCCTGCATCCTCTGAATCTCGTCTTCTCTTCTCTTCCAACAACGCTTCGTGTTGGTTCTTGGCGATGTACGCATGCACTGATAGGGCTTCTATCGGATCTTCCCATCCAGTATCCCTTCTGATCGTAGCAGCTGTCCTCATCAATGTTTCACGCGCCATCTTCCCTTTCTGTTTCATGGAGATGGCGGATGACCACAATCCACTTTGCTCAACCTCCTTGTTGAAACTCCTCTCAGCCTGATCCTCAACCCTTGTGCCATAAGTTCCAGCTTCCACCATTGCAACTGCTTGCGCTGATAGGTGGTCCTCAACCAACTTCTTCATCCCTCCCCTACCAAAGTTGGTCTGAAGAAGTGCACCAGTATCCCTCAACGCTACCTTCTCATCCTTCCAGAAGATCACTCCTTGCTGCAGAATATCTGTGAACTCCTTGCAATCTCTGTGCGGATGATCAGTACCATCGCACCAGATACACCGCTGGATCCAGCCTTGCTTCTCAACCGGTCTTACTCCACTTGTAGATCCCTTCTCTTCCAATCTGGTGAGCTTGATCTACAGATCTCTCATTCCACGCAATATCTCCTCAAGGTTTGAGTCATCCTTCTTCGGAGATACCATGGGTGCCTGAACAACTGGAACAACCGGAACAACAGGAACAGCTGGAGCAACAGGTACTACTTGTCTAGCAACAGGAACTGATCGGACTACAGGAACAGGTGTTACAACTGTAGGTGTTGGCGCCAGTCTCCTAACAGCAACTTTCTCTCGTCTCCGCTCCCTCTTGGTAAGCAGACCAACAGCTTCCTCAACCTTCTTCCAGCTGCTGGTCAATCCATCGTCCTCCTTCCGGTCTTCCAGAAGTACCTCTAGCTTCTCTTGCAACTTCTCGTCTGCAGCCCGAAGAAATAGCTCTGTCTTGTTGGACTGCAATGTCAACTTCTCCATCTTGGTCAGCCGTGAAAACTGCTTCTCAAACTCTCTGAGCAACTCAGTAGCTTGTAAACCCTTCTTTGGTTGCTCAACCCACTCCAAGAATGACTTCTTGGTGACTCGATCAGAGTCCTCCAAGAAGTACTCATCCATCAAGGCACGAGCAAAAGTCTCCCAATCCTTGTTAAAATGCTTCGTTAGCATTTTAACATGATCCCTAATCTCTGGAGCTGCTGCCAACTCAAACATCTCAATCATCTCATCTTCTGAGACCCGGTTCAGCTCCATCTCCTTCACATAATGTCTCAGATACCTTGAGACATCTCTTCCATCAAACTGGTCAATCCTGCTGACCACCGCTTGTAGCGCCTTTGTTGCCAAAGCTTCCTTCCGCTCATCAGATTGTTGCTGCCGTAAGAAACATAGTGAAAGCTTGGAACATCGATGCAGTCGCTGGATCCAACTGCACCTTCGGCAACCCACTTGAACCACTAGCTCCATCTCCATCACCTTTCCCATCCCCACTCATGACTGCCAATCTCTTCTTCAAAGTTCACACACAGAAGAAATCTCCACCCCATACCTTCACGTCGAGTTCACCACCGTATCGTGTCGGATATTTTGTGCGTGAAGGATGTCCAGGAAAACGCGAGGTTCCTGGCTGTGGAGATGATGTGTGCCAAACAGAGACAAGACAGAGAAGAACAACCACGAAAAGGAATGCTGCGATATATACCACTCTGAAAGTATGTACACTGTCGATTCTTTCTCCAAACAGCAAAAACTGAGGAAAAGACCAGAGCGGTCTGTAACCTACTTCAGAAGCCCTAAAACAAACCCCTGAAACGTAACCCTAGTCTGAAATCGCCAAAACGTAGCTCAAAGCAAGAGGAACTTCTCTTTGCTAACAACCAGAGCCACAGCAGTATCATGCGATCCAAACCCAAGTCCAAACCACATCCACACACTAGCTCTTGGCTAAAGCTAGCTACCACAAGCCATACACAACCAACTAAGTCCTTAACGAACTCAAAAGGACGAAACCTGTAGCGAAGGAACCGAAAAAGACCTATCTGGGAACTTTCTCCTTTCGCCAAACGATATTCAAATGTTGATAGGGTCTCCTTCCCTGACTCCGTTGGCCCAAGAAACCTTCAGATCCGGCTCCCGATAGTTGAGATATCGCTAATTTTCGGTCGCAGGTGACCGAACCTTCAAAAACTCCTCCCTGCGGCTTAAAACCGCTCACACCGCACAAACGGATCGTCTAAACTGATATCCGTCTTCGCTGGTAGGTAGATCTGGCTACCCTGAACCCAACAAGACTCCAAACAAGCCGTTTGGAGTTCCCCTTGCAAAACTACTCGAGAAATTTGGTCGCAGGCTACAAAAAACTGACGTAAATCGGCTCCCTGCGGCTCAAATTTGCTCACCACACCCAAACCAACAATCCAATTCACTTACAGTCTTCTCCTATGCGTACATGAGGACTCCCTGATCGCGTAGGCACCAAGAACGAAGAGCTTGGCTCACCGATCGCGAAGAACAATCCAATCTCAGGTCGCAGGCGATGAAAACCTGACGCAAGCGCTTCCCTGCGAGCCAATTTCTCTCACAACTCTCAAACCGCCCGATAAAACTTTGTATCGTCTTCAATTTCCTGAAGAACTCGTTGTTCTGATCCCGATGGATCTAAGGACAGCAAGTTTGGACTCCGGAACGGCCCGAACGGTCCAACTCTCCTTCACAGGTAACTGAAAACCCCAATTCTGCTCCCTGCGTCTCAATTTCTCCCAGAACACAACCCCCGATCCGTCTCTTCAAGAACCGTCTTAACCTGTGCGTAGCCTGCACAGATCTGAACCCGATGACACCTTGCGCGCGTGTATTGGACTTCTCAATTCTCCAAAACATCCACCGACAGGTCGCAGGAACAAGCAAGCCCCTTAAGCAACCCCCTTGCAACAGTCTGTACGTACGAAGTTCAACTCTCAATAATAAGAAGCAGGCCCCTTGCGTGTTTGATATAACGCCTGAAGCCTTAAATACCCAGTCAGCAAGTAACTAGGGGCCTAGCTTGATTTTACCTTTTTCCGAATCGCATAACTTCTTCTCTGGATGTCCAAACGAAATAAACAAGATGCCTATGGAAAGCTGACAACGAGCTCTATCCATCTATGCAATAAAAGTAAAGATCCGAAGTTGCGCCAAAAGCTCGTAAGCTGGGGCCTAGCTTGTTTTCTCCATCTTTCGAGTCCTGTAACTTCTTCACTATGCGTCCAAACGAAGTAGACAAAGTGCTTTTGGAAAGCTGACAAGGAGCTCTATCCACTGGTGCGATAAGAACGAAGATCCGAAGTGGTGCCAAAAACCCGTAAGCTGGGGCCTAGCTTATTTTCTCCATCTTTCGAGTCCTGTAACTTCTCCACTAGACGTCCAAACGAAGTAGACAAAGTGCCTTTGGAAAGCTGACAAGGAGCTCTACCCATCTATGTGATGAAAATGGAGATCTGAGATTGTGCCAAAAGTCCGTAAGCTGGGGCCTAGCTTGTCTTCTCATGAGTGTCTTTGGAGCAACAAGTATCGAAGTTTGAATTTCAAGTAGGAGCCGGTCCACGACACGACAACGTGCGCTTGGTTCCTGCAACTACTGCAAGAAGCAAAGCCACAATGCGAATCAGTGCTACAAGCGATAAAACAATCAAAGACAGCAATACAACAACAACCTCAACAAGGTAACAGCAACCAGCAAGGCTATGCAGTCACTGAGCAAGTCTATTCTGAGCAATTGCTGATTACAACGCATCAGAGTTATGCGACTTTCGAGCCACAAACTGATTGGATGATCGACTCCGACGTCACCAGTCACATGACATCTCATCGGGAGTGGTTCAATTCACTCGAGCATGTGAAGACTCCTCAGTTTATGATGACAAGAGATGACACCAAGCACAAGATCCAACACAAGGATAACATTCTATTTGACATTCCTGCTTCAACGTTTACTGATATACGGAATGTCTTACATGTACCCATGTTGACTAGAAACTTGCTATCTGTATGACAGTTGATAGAGCGGGGTCTGCAAGTGCGTTTCAATAAAGATGGATGCTTTATTGAAGATTCGAATAGTACTGTCAAAGCTTGAGCTAGCAAGAGTGATAGACTGTTTAAACTAGATGCCTCTGTGCCTAAGTTACAGGCTGCCATGTATGAATAGAGTGATCCAATAGTGTCTGATATTGACATCTGACACAAGCGAATTGGACACATGAACTTTCAGAGGCTAAAAAGCCTTCCGAGTTCTTATCTGGTTGCAGGTCTGTCCAAATTCAAATCCAGTGAGCCCATTGTTTGGCAAGCAAGCTAGACAATCCTTTAAGGGATCAGGTAGCAGAGCGAACAAGCTTCTGGAGCTTGTTCACACTGATGTACGGATTACTTCCCAGCCAAGTATGACCGGTTTTTAGTACTTTGTGTCGTCCATTGATGATCATTCGCGTTATACTTGGATCTATTTGTTGAGAAACAAGTCCTTTGCCGAAGTACTGTCAGCATTCCAGACTGTCCGCAAGTTGGTGGAGAAATAGTCTGGAGCATCTATCTTATGTCTAAGGTCTGATGGAGGAGACGAGTTTCTTTCTGGAGAGTTCGATGCATATTTGCGTGAGCATGACATTTAACGTCAGAAGACTTGCAGTTACAGTCCGCAGCAGAACAAGGTTGCGAAGCGCAAGAATCGACACATTGTAGAAGCTCCTCGTGCGATGGTGAATGAAAAGACCATGCCTAGACCTTATTGGACAGAAGTTGTTTCATCGTGCTGATGAACTAGACGTCTACAACGGCAGTCCACAATCAGACACCGATGGAAGTCTTTACAAGTAGTAAGCCTGATTACTCATTTCTTAAAGTTTTTGGATGTATCTGTTGTGTGCACATACCTGATAAGAGACGTAAGAAACTAGATCCGGAAGCAAAGATGTATCTTCCTTGGCTATGCTTTTGATACAAAAAGATATAGATGTTACAATCCTTCGTCCAAGCAGTTCTACATTAGTAGAGATGTTGTTTTTTATGAGCTACAGTCTTGGTTTGCTCTTGCACATGTCGTAGTCATCCATGTACCTAATGTAGAACCAAGGAGTCAGTCCACTTTAGTATCTCAGAGTAGTATGTTGAGTGAAGGATCTGGAGAAGTCGCTGATTCCATATCAGAATCACTTGCACATAGAGCTGTTGTTAACGCTGGAGTCCACGTAACACAACCTAGTGGAACTAGTGTAGTTTCTACACAAGATGAGCGAGTGCTATTGCAGCGTATGTTTGACTTGTCTAGATATGTGGATCTTCCACATCCATTGGATACTTTGTCTCAGACCTTGGCGTATACGTCAGATCAGATGTAAGAGGAGGGGACTAGTGCATTGATTATCTCTCACAGATCTGAGGGGACAAAACATCCAGTGAGTAAGTATATGCATGAAGGTTTTCTTGTTGTGCACCATGCATATGACCAATGTTCTTCAGGAAAAGAACCAAGTTCACTTGAGGAGACGATGCACAAAGCTCAAGGAGTAAATGCTATGGAAGTTGAACTTGCTGCGCTTCATCACCAACAGACTTGGGAGTTGGTGGACTTACCTGAGGGTAAGAAATTGATTGGTTGCAGGTGGGTCTTCAAGGTCAAGCGTAACTCGGATGGTATCATTTGTCGGTACAAGATCAGTTGGTAGCCAAGGGCTACGCACAACAACATGGAGTGGATTTTGAGGAGACCTTTGCTCCAGTTGCGAAGATGATGACTATTCGAACCGCAGTTGCAGTTGCAACTCAGAAAGGTTAGAAGATGCACCAGATAGACTTCAAGAACGCCTTCCTCAACGACGATTTTGAGGAGGAGGTCTACATGCAGCAACCTCTAGGTTATGAGGATCCTAAGTTCCCTTCTCGTGTATGTAAGTTACGGAAGTTCCTCTATGGTCTGAAACAGACACCAAGAACATAGTATGCAAAGATCAATTTTTACTTGCAGTCTCTTGGTTTCTATCTTTGTAGTTCAGACTCTATCTTGTATTCATTAAGAATACGAGACCAAATTGTTGTGATCACCATCTAGGTTGATGACTTGATCATTACTTGTAACTATGAGGAGCTTATTCCCCAAATCAAGGATCACTTGAAATCCGAGTTCGAGATGATGAACTTAAGAGAACTCAAGTACTTCCTTGCTGTGGAGTTCATTAGAGATGAGAAGGATGTTTGACTTGTACGACGACAGTATGCTCTCAGTATGCTTGAGAGATTTGGTATGTTTGACTGCAAAACCATTGCTACGTCATTAGAGCAAGGGATAAAGCTATGAGCAGAGGATGGTGAGTTACTTGATGATCCACGCATGTACAGATAGATGGTTCGGAGTCTTATCTACCTAACAAATCACCAGACCAGAGTTGAGCTATGTCGTCAGTCTGATCAGTCAGTTCATACAGTCACCACGGAGATCACATTTGGAGGCTGTCAAGCGGATCCTCCGTCACGTGAAGTTCTCGATGTAGTATGGACTTCACTATCGATACGGTGGACCATTGTTGTTACATGGTTACACTGATACTGATTGGCAGGAAGTGTCTATAGGAGATCCACGTCAGGTTACGCTTTTGGACTTAGAAGTGCTACTATAAGCTGGACTTCTAAGAAGCAACCTATGGTTGCTTTGTCATCCATAGAAGCAGAGTACCAAGGAACAACAAACGCAACATGTGAATCAATTTGGCTTTGATGTTTGCTATTTGATATTGGTGTGGAGTGTACAGATCCTGTTGTTGTATATACAGATAACATTAGCATCATGAAGTTAGCTAGTAATCTTATTTTTCATGCTTGGACGAAGCACATTGAGGTGCACTATTATTTCATTAAAGAGAAGGTCCTTGCATGAGAGATTGAGCTCAGTTATTTGAGCACATGAGATCATGTTGTCGATATCTTCACTAAGACATTGTCTAGAGATAAGTTTGATGCTTTCAGACATTGTCTAGGAGTACAGGTCGAGCTTGAAAAGGAGTGTTGATGTAGTCCAAAGCTCTAGTAGATCACCGGCTAACATTAGCCGGAGTGGTTAAAATAGTTACAGTTAGTTAGAGAGGTAACCCATCATTAAGGTTTTCTTTGTACTCACCGCTCACTATATATACATGGAGAGACAAAGTCTCTTTCATCTCATTCCTATTTTACTTCTTTGTCTACACGCTCTCTCTTCTTGGAGTGAAGTATCGATCTTTCTACACGATGTGCACTGGAGAGGAAGAAAAGAGAAAGAAAGTTTAGCACTAAGTCAAGCACTTGCACAAGAACGAATAAAAGTTATAATGTGATAGAAAGCCTCTCGGACGGAGAGCGAGCGAGAACAAAATGCGAACAAAAACTATGCAAACTAAACTGCAAATCATCTCTACACTGAGGTGATGCTATCATTGACTTGTCTTCTATATGCAAAACAAACACAAAACTTTAAATTTAATGGAGAATTACATCTCTTGTTTATAACGATTTGTTTTCTTGTTCTTAACTCTTATTAAATCACCTATACCTCTGCCTCGCATACAACTTGAAACACGTCTATATTCACCAAATATGGTGATATATTTGTTAAACATAGTTCAACAAATAATGACGTTAATTCTTCACGTAAAGTATATCTCACCACTCTCCCGTGCTACCGTCAGATATTTCCACTCTCTTGTACTCGTTCATTGCAGTCTCCATGTGCTTGAGATTAACATATAGCTCCGCAAGACAAGCTATATATCCGAGTTTCTCATTCACGTAGGAATGAGTTTCGACTTAGTTAAGTGAGTCATGTACCACTAAATATTTCACGGTCCACTTCTCAACTATGACTTCCAGACTATCTTATGAACTAGTCAGCTCATCGTAACATGACGTTAAAGATGATGTCAACTCGTTCTTTGAGATTTTTTGTTGTTAACCATATTGAAAACGGTTGTAGATATTGAGAGAAAAGCGATCGTAAAACACTAGGCAAAATCTCACCGGGCAGCATAAGATACATGGAAGTGCACGAGTAATGATAAAATTTTCCCTTTGTGTATTACGCTGCGGAAGGCCCTACCCGATGACATGCCTTACACGCATAGTCATCTGAACTTGAACCGAACCTAAACAGTGATATATAATTTCTGGAGCTAAATCCAGCCAAAACTGTGATTTATCAGTTTTCGAACCTAGATTGTGGTGAATGAGAAAAAGATAGGTGGTTTATCAGATATAAGCCACCGAAAAATACAAAAAGAAAAAAACATAAATGGTTTATGCATCATTAAAACATCAAACGGTATGAGAATAGGTACTAATATAGGTTAAACCACAAGTACAGCATAAGGACTCCGGGTGGCCCTGAGTCTCTTTTTCTCGAGTTCGCACTGACTGAGTGTTGAAAATTGATTATTAGTTTAATAAAAATGCTTTTGATCATGATTTTATTATTCTACAATAGAATCTGGCTATTGATGATTCAACCAAAGCTTTTGAAGGGTTTCACATTTGTACTTTATTTTAAGACAATCAGGTTAATAATGACTGAGGAATATAGAACTAATTATTCATATGGTTTTCTCAAAAACCCTTGGATATTCTTTTTAATTAAACTACACAGTGGAAAAAATGTTCTTTTGCCGTCTTTTAAGAAAAACCATGACTGGTTAAACCACAAGTACTACCCTACCGTTACTCACTAGCCTAGTCATCAAAGCAAGCACATGAACTAAGTTATCTTACACACTGTTGACAGTATTCGGTCAGTTTTCTTCGGTTACTGTCCCCTTTTTCTGTCTGTCCCCTTTTTTCTCAGTATACACTTTAACTCATTACTGGGGACAAAGGTTTTTAATACTATAGTTTCAGGGTAATTCTTAAAATACTGAAAAAACATTATTGTGATTCATGTGAAGTTCATTATAGTTTGTCCTTTCAGTCAACGTATGAATTTAATGGGTAGTGGTGAACAGTCCACTACAAGATACACTCATGATGAGAATTCATTTATCTCAATTCCATCAACCAATTTCACTATTTCCTCTACAATTAACTGAATATATTCTTTATTTTGGTTCTTTATTTATTTAAAGAGTGAAAAGCCATGACAATATGTACCTCCTTGGTTGATCATATAAACTGAACCCAAGATCTTTCATCTCGAGGTCTTGTACACTGAAAATCAACTTCGAAAGAGCTGATTCTGAAGTGAAGTAGAAAGTGAATAAGTAATTTCTTAGTTCTCGACGGATAATAAGGTTTATCACCATGAATTTATACGCATTGTTGTTTGGGACACTAGTCAATTTCTATGAAATCATTCGTTATTAACCTCAGAAAATCGGTCTGAGGCATACCACAAGAGCAAGGAAACAGGAACAGAAACATAGGTTATGTTAGTTCTGGTCCGTTTAGCCATATTACAGTATTTGAAATTATGGACTTCGACCGCCCAGCGAAAATTATATCGTTCACGACTCGTACCACCACCATCCTGAGAGTTATCACTGTACAAAGAGGTCTATTGGTCTATTTCCTCTTTAAACGTCTCTCAAGACATCTCACCGAGGATGTCTTACTACGGTCATTTCTGCTTCTGTTTCCTCTCTTGTTCCTTGTAATCGTTCTTGCAGATCGGGCTGCTGCTGAGAGCAGTACCTCCGAAGAGGTTAGAAGGTGCTAGGATAAACCTACAACCGCGCAAGGACCTCGATCACTTGCTTGTTTCGCTATCAGCGATATGCGACAAGGGGTGCAAGTGCATGAGGATCTCGCTCGCTCGCTTCTTTCGGTACTAATGTGAAGGACTTTCGCTCCTACGTTGACGTGGCGAGAGTCTTTCTTGGGGAGGGCGGACCTCTTGACTGTGATCGATCGGAGAAACGACCAGAAGAGAAAAACAAGTAGTCGCTGACGATGAGATCTCCAAAATCCTGCTTCTTGCATCTACCGATTACAAAAGCAAGCACTCCAACACACCTTGGGTACACAGATAGGTCTCTCAAGATTCAAATAACTTTATTTCAGTGTTGCTGCACCATCAATCTCTTCAACTGTAAAGAAAATCTCTCTCTCTTCCTCTCCTGCGTGTCTTTCTCTCCCGTCAATCAGTTCTCAGCCGAAAGTCTACCAAGTACGTCTCAATCCGAACCTAATAGTGAAATTCAGGCCTCTTATTTCTCTCTTTGCCTCAACTGAAAATCTCAGAAATTTGATCCAGCGTCGATTCAAAGTCCTTTGTAGATTTTCAAACGATCTCTCTCAATAAAACTGCCTCCTGAGAGTAATTTATCCTCAGAACAGTTTATTAGACAATGTCCAAGCTTAAAACTCCTGCCCCTCTTCCTACGATGATCTCCCAATTCAATCTGTCAGCAATTTGATCTTCCTCCAGCCTCCTAGCTTCCTAAAACGCAAAGCTCCTGACTTCTTGGGTACAGTGAACCACCTGCTAGAATATGGTCCCATAGACGGCTCAAGTATCCCCATCTGTACCTTCTCCTTCAACAACTCGATGAGCTTAAGCAACAAAGCACGAGGAACTGGGATCGGTTTCAGGTCCCAAGGCACATGAGGGATTGTGAATATAACCATAGGCGCTATAACCTTTGGGTCCACACAACTTATCTCCTCTGCTGAAAAAGAGAATGCTTTACCATGCTTCACTATCATCTGTTTAAACACTGTCTTCTCGACCTCAGTCAAGAAATCACCCCCTCCTATCTGGAGCTCCTTCAATGTCTCCTCAGTAAACTGGTGCCTTACTCGTCTATGATCATGCAATATAGGCTCAATCCTCACTAACTGTACTTGCTGCTGGGAGTTAGCAGGTAGTTGAGCTGCTACCGGTCTTACCTTTCTCAGTACAGATTTGTACTTCGCATGGACATCTGCTTCCTGAGGGAGTGCACACCAACAACTTGCTTCTCTCCCTTCATTATTCTGCATCGGATGAGGAAGGAACTGCACGTATGTAGCAATCCTCTCATATATGCGTCGAGAGTGGATAGAGATCACCGCCACACTATTTTTCTCTTCTACCAATCTACTCACATTGTCTAACCAACCGACAACTGACTGTACACACATAAACTCTTCAAACAAACCAGAAACCACTTCGTCTTCAGGTAGAACTCCTACACGCCACAACTCTGATATCTGCTTCACCATCCATCTTTTTGTATTTTTCTCCATATCTTCAACTCTTGTAAATCGACTCCACCCATCTGTCTCAAACATCAGCAATCCAGACTGCCAACTCTGTACACCACACTTGTCTCCAGACCTTTGTACATGTCTCGCTTCCAACTCTGACGGGACCTCAACAGTAGGTTCTACACCCTTGTCTTCCCGCTCTACAGGAGTGGACTGCGAAAACCCTTACATCTCTTCGTTTGAAAATCTCTAAGGGTTTGTCGGTTCCGCTCATGTCTTGAACGAACCGTCAAAAACTGTACTGAGTACTTATCATCAGGACTCCGAACTCTAGCATAATGAGACCCATCATTCATCACCTTTGTCTCCATTCGAACAGCGATGATGTATGGTTGGCCCAGTATGACAGGATAGGAGGCAGACGATTGTACAAAGAAATGCTGATCAACTTCTACATCCCCAATCCTTACACGCATATTGGGACAAGCTCCATATAACTCACCCTTTTGATTATTTGCAGCACGAAGTACCCAACCATGATTCTTTTCGATTGGCCACTGCCCCTTCTCATACACCTCCTTGGATGTTGATCTTCGATCCGTGATCCACAAGTGCATGTACTGGTTCAGAAAGTCCTCCAAGCTGAACCTGCGTCTCTGTTGTCGCTCTTGCCCAGTGTTTCTCTTTGAAATCGCTGTCTGCGCTTGACCTATCCTCTTCAAACTCTTCGTCTTCATTCTCAATAACAGCTGGACCAGCAACCCATACCTCATACTTATCATCTCTGAACTGATCAACACCAATAGCATCTACTGCTCCAACCATCTGACTACTTACTTGTTCAGTCAATACTTGTCTCTTTTTCTTCATGATGTCTATTATCAACTCATGAAACTCTCTCTTTGCGATACCAAGCACTTCACGAAGAGTAAACTTAACTCTAGCATCCAAAATGCGTTGCTCTAGAACAGCACGCAAGTCTGTTGTTGTTTCGATATCTGACGCTAACTTGTAAGCTGGAGCTTTCTCCGTCTCCTGTGCTGTAAACCTCTTTCTCCGTATTCTATCTGTATCAGTAGTCTCTTGTGGCAAATCCTGTACACCTTCCATAGGATCTACTACAGGTGGTGGAGCTGTAGAGGTAGAAGATATATCCTCTACAGCAGGAAATCTACCTGCTGGTACAGATGGTGATGGTTCCGTTGCTCTCCTCCTCGTAACCCTCCGACGGTCATTGTCCTCTAGTACTCCTACATCTAAATCAAAAGCGTCTCGTCTTCTTTTGTCTTCGATCATGGCATATTGTTCATCACTCGTCTCTAAAAACGCTCGAATAGAAGTTGCATCTACTGGATCTCTCCATCCAGTAGCTCTCCTAATGCTTTCAGCACCTCTCTTCATCATTTCAATCAGAACCGCAACAGCTTGCTCAACCATAGTTGGATTAGAGCGCACCTCAACTCTCCCAGTATATACATCAGCCTCCGCAGAACCCGCAGTCATCGCTGTAGTATTCGCATCAGTAAGTGCTGGAAGAGAACTCCTCATTCCTCCTCTTCCAAAATATGTGTTCAGAGGCTTCCCAGTGGCGGTCAGATACAACCTATTGTTCTGATAGTTGACTACGCCCTCTCACAAGACAACCGCCAAGTCTTCACAGTCTCCTCTGAGATGATCTAGGCTGTCGCACCAAATACATCTCATGGTAAAGGTTCCTCCTACAGATCGAGCACCTGGTGCAACGGATCGTTGATCTCTTCTCAAGTTTGCCATCTCAACCCTCAAATCTCTCAATTGTTGAGTAAGTTCTTCTATCAAGTTATGTTGATTTCGATTCTCAACAGGTCGCTGCTGCTGTCTAGGTCCTCTCTGTGCTGGGATAGGTACTGCAGGCGCTTGAGGAACCACTTGGGGAACCACTATAGGTGCTTGAGGAATCACAATAGGTGCTTGAGGAATCACAATAGGTGCTTGAGGTATTGCAGGAGGAGCTACATGAACATGAGGAGCTACTCTCTGCTCTGATAAGATCTCTAGCTGCAGTACCATCCTACCACGATGTTGTCTAGCAAGGGTGGATACTGCTTCCTCCACTCTCCTCCAATCAGATGTAACTCCCCCTTCAGCTCCACGATCAACCAACATAAAACAAAGTCTGTCCAATGTGAACTCATCCAGAGCCTCCAAGAACAACTCCGTCTTCCTAGCATCCAGCGTCAACCTCTCTAGACCAGAAAGCTGAGAGTATCTCTTCTCAAACCACGAATTATCTCATTCAATCCCATGGAACGTCCAGACTGACGCTCTATCCAATCCATGAGGGTTCTTCTGGTTACTCTTTCAAAATCCTCTTCTAGAAACTCTTCTCTCGGTGCACGTTCAAACAGAGTCCACCCACCTAAATGTCTTCTCTGTAAATTCTTCACCTTCTCTCTCAATTCAGGGACAACAGTCAACTCAAAGCTTAGAATTACCTCAACTTCAGGTGCGTTGACCAACTCCATCTCACCCACATACTCCCGCAGGTACCTAGTAACGTCTCTTTCATTGAATCGTCCACATCGACCAACAATTACTTGTAATGCTCTTTTGGACTTCTGCTCAGCTCTCCCAATTGCAGGCAGCTGCTGAATCAAGGCAGCCAACGCCTGAAGAATCTGAGACGTGTCTACAGCAGGCTGTGCTATTGATGTTGGAACCACCGTAGGCCCTCCTTGAGAGCCAATTCCATCTTGACGAGTCCTTTGAACAGGAGCACCTTGAGCAGCAGCTACACCTTGTACGGCAGCATCTGTGATCCATCTTCTCAATTCAGTCAATTCTCCAAATCAATCACCCCAATAGCTCTCAGTGGAAGCACCAGATGACGTAGCGAGCGTCTTTCTTGGAGAGGACGGACCTCCTGACAGTGATCAATCAGAGAAACGGTCAAAAGAGAAAAATAGGTAGCCACTGACGATGAGATCTCCAAAATCCTACTTCTTGCATCCACCGATTACAAAAACAAGCACTCCAACACACCTTGGGTACACAGATAGGTCTCTCAAGATTCAAATAACTTTATTTCAGTGTCGCTGCACCATCAATCTCTTCAACTGTAAAGAAAATCTCTCTCTCTTCCTCTCATGCGTGCCTCTCTCTCCCGTCAATCAGTTGTCAGCCAAAAGTCTACCAAGTACGTCTCAATCCGAACCTAATGGTGCAATTCAGGCCCTTGAATCTTATTCCTCTCTTTGGCTCAACTGAAAATCTCAGAAATTTGATCCAACGTCGATCAAAAGTCCTTTGTAGATTTTCAAACGATCTCTCTCAATAAAACTACCTCTTGAGAGTAATTTCTCCTCAGAACAGTTTATTAGACAACGTCCAAGCTTAAAACTCCTGCCCCTCTCCCTACGATGATCTCCCAATTCAATCTGTCAGCAATTTGATCTTCCCCCAGCCTCCTAGCTTCCCCTGCGTGTCCTCAACTCCCAATCCCTAATCCTCCTCCTTCCGCTTCAGCTCTCTCAGAAAAATCCTTTGCAAACTGTCTCAGATCCCAAGCCGCCGCAGGTATTTAACCTAAAAGTTAAGGCCCCAGCTTAAGCTGCCCCCTGCTGTCCTTATAAGCGCAGTCACTTATCAGAAGCAAGGCCCTAGCTAAGCTACCCCCCTGCTGTCCTTATGCGTACAGAGCTTTATTTACAAAGTTGACCCCTTTTTAATACAAGTTTCACAGTTGTCTCCACAAACTCTACCCCTTCACTAATAAAGGTTCTCATAGCCTCATTCCCCATCGCAAGCCGACTCGATGGTTATTTAACTAATTAACAAAAGTTTCCCGTGCTCTTGATGCCATCTTGATGCCACCCTGAATATACTACAAGCCATCCAATGTAAGCCGAAGCCCCAACACTTATGAGGCTGCCTCACAGACCTTACAACGCACCAGGTATCTCTCATAGTATATTCAGGATAGCATGTGGAGGCTTAGGCCAAGAAGTCCACGATTAAGAGAGATACCGGTCTCCCGCCCCTAGATATGCAGGACGTGGCTGCATATCTAACATAGACTCCCTTCCATAAAGCCAACATGCCGGAATAAGAACCAGAGGCCGAGAGGATTGATCCTGAGACCACTTCCCTCCTAGGCAGGCGCCCTATCACTGGGATGGCCTTTGGTTCCGTTCAAAACTGTTAAACTTCCTGTACATATGCTTTTGCTAAGAAGTTTTCTTATAAAGTCTTTACTAGCCTTCTCTATGCTAACTTCTGCATACAACTCCATTTTTTACGAATAAGGAGTCAAAACTATAGTACTTGTGAACACCTACACACTCACGCTATCAGATTCTGAGTTCGAGTCACGAGCCAGAATCGACGGATTTCTCTCTTTCACATATTTCACAGCTTAAAACCCGTACTAACTATTGCTTAAAACACTTTTTGTCAAAACTAGAAGCATGAGGTCGCTCTCCTCGTCGAGCTCTGCGTTCTGGAAACTTTCGCCCTCGTTTAGGGTGATATTTTAACCCAAGCTAGGGGGTAGCTTGCCAAGCATAGCCCCAGCTTAGCTCCTGCCCAGCTTGATAAGCTAGGGCGCAGCTTCCTAAACAAATGCTGGTTGAGTGTCTTCTGAAGCTCCGTTTCATCATCTTGAACGCCACGCACTACGACAACGTTCTTGCCGTTGGTGGAGACCGCGATTGTTGATAGTGCTTGCTGCACTCCTGCGATGGGTAGACGTGCTGTGATACACCGACCTGCTGCTGATCCTGCAAGCCGCAGATGATGCTAATCCTGTATCGTCATCTGTCGCCAGACCTCAATGCGTGTTAAATTGACTGCATGCGTTTGAGCCCGCCGTAGCTTGAATTGACAACCAGCCACAAGATAAGTTGTCCTCGCTGGTTCTTTCTTTTTGTATCATGTGCGGTATATCGGACCTGCTAGTTGATGACTGCGAGTCCTCAAATGTTGTTCATGAAGCTGATGATGATCTCGCCGATGAGGACCTGTTGTCTATTTCCTCCACTCCTGCTGCGCGAGTTGCTTCCGCTGTTGAACTTTTGTCTGTTTCGTCTAGTCCAGTAGCTGTTCCGTGCAGTGCTCGAGAGGACTTACAAGACCATAGTTTTGACTGTTTCGAGACCGTGTGCTCTCACTCGTCTCTGCCGTGTCCTGTCGATCATTTTTAGAGACCTATGAGTTTACTCCCGTATTCTATTTATTGCAGAACTGTTCTGTCTTTCTCGGATGTGGAGCTGTACAGGTATAGATCTTACGTTTATCTTGATTTTCATTTCACAATATAAGTCGTTCTCCATACCTCAAACTTGTCTTCAGGCGGTCATGGGTCCAAACTGAAGGAGCTTGGATTGTGTTACGGGATTGTAACTCGAACTTGTTTTCCTATCCCAAATTTCTGCAGTTTAGCAACGATCCTCGTCTTCTGAAACCTACAGTTGTTGTTGTGTATCGTTTAGACTGTATCCATTGCCCTGACGGAGATCCTAAGGTTTTTAGGTTTGTTTGTAAACACTTCTCTTTTCGACATGCTACTCAGACAAGCAGCAAGAGCACGTCATCAGACCCTACCACCTCTGACGACGGGAACACATCGAGTTCTCATCTCCAAACGACTTGAGCTCTCTGTTACTATCAATTATACCGAAGCGGACCTTGATGTGGAAAAGTGTTGGTCCTTTCTCTGTCGATTCCTTGAGGATGAGTGCAGCAGCGGTTTGCTTTCCGTCAAAAGAGGGAGAACTCTTTTGCATCTGCATGTGCAAGGTGTTATTTATCTTGAGGCTACCAGTAGTTTACAGGTGAAGTAACGTTTGGTCGCAGTTCTTGGGTGGAAGGGAGTCGATAGATCTATAAGAAGGGAAGTTTGTGTCAAACTTTTGACTAATCAGGACCTACATACTTTTGTAGGTATGGTGGGCTACTGCATGAAGGACAAGACTAAGGCTCACCATAAATCGTCAATGAAAATATTACTTACAGTATACTTCAAGATGGAGAAGAGTTGTTTATCTTTTTCGGTGCCGCAGATACGAAAAACCGTGTGGAATTGAACCACAACAATATCTTCCAACGGGCCCTCCAGTTTAACAAATATAGGAGCAGACATCCATTAAGTACAACTTTGAGAACTTACCTCATGTCCATGATTAAATCCGGTAAGTATAATCTTTCCTGTAGATGGTTGATGGCATGTGAAATCTAGAAAACCAGGAGTGACTCTATGTGGAAGGCTATTGTTCGTCCTAAAAGAATCACTATAGCAGACATCGACATTTTTTTGCACAAACGTGCGCTCGTTACTTTACAGTAGAACAACCTGACACCGACCTTGTCAATGACGAGGAGTATATTCTGGCAGCATCTCCTTGTCTGCAACCAGGACGCTGCTCAACTTTGTATCAGATAAGGAAATTGCCTTATCTGAATACACGCCCGTATGTAGTGCATTGGAGCGTAACCTTGGGACAAACAGAGCGTTCGAAGATAATTCCTGTACTATATATCGCCTCAATGTCAGTAAATGCCATTCTGTCGTCTCAATGCCAGTAAATGCCACCGCTCACTTCCGTTTTCTATCGTTTTCTGTCACCGCAGCGTGCGAGAGCAGAGGCTAGCGGAGGGAGCCAAGAGACTACTCACTGAGTACAGTCCATGACCACTTTCGTCTCAACGGCAACGGCAGTGTTTGCCGACTGCTGTTCTGTTCCAGTCGCTGTGCCTTGTAAAATGTACAAACTGTATATAATGGTAGACTGTATATACAGTTAGTCTTACAATTTCGTTGTCCTTTTATACTGTCTGTTTTGTCCTCAAATATATCCTGCACAGTTTGGAACTGTGCTATTTATCGACAGAATTAACCTCTTGTCGCTGTTCGCAGTGTTCTTTTCGTCACTTGTAATAAGCACGAAGGTTATCAGTTGTAATACTTGTGGTGTCCAAGAGAACGTGTAAATAGTCTATCAATCAATCAGAGTCAGTGACTTCTAGTATGTCGTCCATGGTTTTTGAGAGCGCGCGCGCTGTCCATTCGAGAGAGTGAACCCACAAATCGAACAGCACCGAAAAGAAAAACGACTAACAGATACTTCGGGAACAAGGGCAAAGCCACGTGAATGAGGACAGAATGCTTGATGTAATTACTGCCGCCGGAGTCCGGAATAAAACAAAAAAGAAAATTGCAGCAAAAGCATCAGTTTATGCATTAGAAACCTCTGCTATAATAACCACAACATGAAATTTTTGAAAAATAAAACGACGGTTCCGATCACTCCTCTCAACGAATGTGCACATGGTGAATAATAAACAAGGTGAAGGTGAAGGACTGTCACAGTCCTAACTCTGAGGGTTCCGTCCAAATTGTGATGATGAAAATTCTCATACTTACAGCTTTGAACACACACACACAGCTGCTGAAAACGAAACAGCAGCATTGAACCGAGCTAAAAAGAATGAACATATCTTCCGTTCCTGAACGGAAACAACAATTTTACAGTGTTGCAAAGGCCATTCTTGCGGAATTCTGAGTGCTCTGTGCTGGACAAGTGAGGAGAGTCGTAGAGAGTCCATTTCGGACAATCCTAACTGCCGAGCTTTTGAAGTCCTCGTCCTGTTTCAGCCTCAAGTTTGACCAACGACGAGACAAGCGATTCGACTTAAGGAGCAAGCCCTGTGAGCCTGAAAAATCCACCCTTTCTTAGCTTATATAGAGCTCAGCCGACGTACCAACTAGCTCAGCCAGGCCCACACTCAAATGCCTGCCGCATGTCTTCCTGCGCCTCGGCAAAAAGGTTTCATGGAGCCGAACTTCTGACACAATGAAGCGCTGCTAATGAAAAACGGGCTCCGAAACTTGCAGGTCGCGGTAGGCCGTTCAAAGAGAGCAAATTCTCTTATGAGTCATGACACAAACTCAACCACCCCGCCGAAGGTTGGCAAGAAGTGAGAGGGCCACTTTTATGCAGACGGTGCATGCCATCAAACATCGCATATCTCTCCCACCAGAAAGCCCCCTCCCTTTTATGCCGCGGCTTCTCAGAGCTTTGCTCGGAATACGCCGAGAGAACCTCTCTGGAAAACACGCGACCAGTTGGCCACCAAACAAGACGCAACTCCTGGTGCTTGTCGGTTCTCCACCACTTGATCTGTGGTTCAGCCTGCTCTTCACTCCGGTTTTGAGTCCAAAAGCTGGAAATACGAGTATGAGTTTTGAACTCTGAGGCTCATGGGCGCGGTGTCAAGTGACACGGTATTTCGGCGTACTTTTGTTGCGGACATTGGGCGGTCCGCGGCCGAGAATCTGCGCGCGGCCGGAGATTACAAGGAACGATGGAATTTCGGCAAACGCGTGCGACGGACGAGATGCGTTGAATGAAGAGCAGGCCAGGAAGGCTCCAGCAAGACAGCGCCTTGTCTTTAGCCCTGACAAGCGCCATCAGTTCGATCCATCAGGACACCTCTTCTCTTCCGCTGCAGCAGTAAAGCTTAAGACCTTCGAGCTTGAGGAAATCCGATCGAGCTCAGAAAAGCGCACGAGCGTATCCTCCAGGGAAGAGCGAGACACTTATTCAGTGCTCGGGCGGAATGGCAACCTCCATGGCGACTCGCGCGGTGGTGCATACATTTTGCTCCGGTGCCACCAAGAGCACCAACTCAGGTGCCGACAGCAGCGCGACGAAGTTTGCGTTGAAGAGTTCCTTCGTGAGATTCAACGTGAAAGTGCCGACCGTCTCTGGCGCAGCGAGTGTCCCTAGAAACTCTGTTTCGAGGGAAGTCGTCGCGTCGGCCGCAGATGTTCTGCAGGCGAAACCTATTAGCAAAGCCGACGACCTTGTGAGTATCGGTTTGGATCGAGCTTCCGGTGGAATGCTAAGCTTGTCATTCGATGTTCTCCGTTGTCATGAATTACAGAGGATTTTCACCGTCTTGGTTGTAATCTGGACATGTTTAAGTCTGCGTTTGAGAGTTTTTAGCTGTTTGCCATCAGTGTTGACTGCTATGCTAATCTGTAAGCTTTCTAAGCTTTGGGAGAGATTCAAAGCTTAGAAAGCGCCCATTCCATGAGGATTGGTTGGTAGCTTTAGAAGGACGAAAGGTGGATCAGTGATGGACATCTATGGCAGTTCGCAACTTAGGATTGGTTCTGACAGCCGTTTCTCTGTGGTCTTCGCAGCTGGTTACCAGAGATGAGGCTCTTGATGTCTATGAGGACATGATTTTGGGCAGGTCATTTGAGGACATGTGTGCGCAAATGTACTACAGGGGAAAGATGTTCGGATTTGTTCATCTTTACAATGGTCAAGAAGCAGTTTCATCTGGTGTCATCAGGCTCCTGAAGAAAGAAGATTTTGTTACCAGCACATATAGAGATCACGTTCATGCACTCAGCAAGGGCGTTCCTGCGCGTCTTGTCATGGCGGAGCTATTTGGGAAGGCCACTGGCTGCTGCCGGGGTCAAGGAGGATCCATGCACATGTTCTCGAAGGAACACGGGCTTTTGGGAGGTTTCGCTTTCATCGGTGAAGGTATTCCAGTCGCAACAGGGGCCGCTTTCACCACGAAGTACAAGAGGGAAGTGTTGAAGGATGACAAAGCAGACGCAGTGTCCGTTGCCTTCTTCGGAGATGGAACTTGCAATAATGGCCAATTCTTTGAGTGTTTGAACATGGCAGCCCTGTATAAGCTCCCTATCGTCTTCGTAGTTGAGAACAACCTTTGGGCTATCGGTATGTCCCACGTTAGAGCAACATCAGTGCCTGAGATCTGGAAGAAAGGGCCTGCATTTGGAATGCCCGGTATACACGTTGACGGTATGGACGTTTTAAAGGTTAGGGAAGTTGCGAAAGAGGCCATTGCAAGAGCGAGGAGAGGAGACGGACCAACTCTGATCGAGTGTGAAACCTACAGGTTCAGAGGACACTCCCTTGCTGATCCCGATGAACTCCGAAACCCAGGTAAGTTCAGTGACTTTATTGTTTTTCTCTGCCTTGTCGCTTCTTCACTGCGAGTCTATCGGTATCTCGAAAGACCAACCCTGGAGTGAGCTGGGTTAACCCAGCCTTAAGTTCTTCTCGCCGGAAGAGATGTAACTAAATTTTTCATCCCGCCTGCGAGGGCATCTCTCTGCAACATATCGTCGCTGTACGTGCTTGTTGCAGGTTCAAACCTCATGAATATTACTTCGTCCCCATTGACACGAAAGCGTTTGTTTCTGGTGCCAAGCGCTCGAGCAGAATTAGCCCCTTTATGAACCCCTCTGGGCCCAAACCAGCCCCGAACGAAGAACTGTGCAGGTGTAGCGCCTTGTTTTCCGTGTAATATGTGGGTTGGCTGTTCCGGGGCAGAAAGTTGTCGATTATGTGACAGGGTGTGTCCTGCGAAATCAAAAGCTTACTGCGATTAAGTACACGGTCTAGCTGGGGTTGGACATCTAGGTTCAGATAGTATGTACAGCTAAAAGTTTCCGGAGGGTTAATGTGTTTTTGTTCTTTTGCAGCTGAGAAGGCTCACTATGCAGCACGGGACCCAATCAGTGCTCTCAAGAAGTATATTCTGGAAAATGATCTTGCTACAGAAGCTGAACTGAAAGCGATCGATAAGAAGATCGATGACGTCGTGGAGGAAGCTGTAGAGTTTGCCGATGGAAGTCCTTTACCCGTTAGGAGCCAGCTGTTGGAGAACGTGTTTGTTGATCCTAAAGGGTTTGGTATTGGGCCTGATGGTAGATACAGATGTGAGGACCCTGATTTCACTGCAGGGACTGCTCAGGTATGAAGAAAGTTGATACATCAGGAACGTTTCTCGTCAACTTCACATGATTACTTCGAGCTAGATATACTTCCCATGGAGGTGGCTCCGCCATTGGACTATTCAACAATCATGACTACAGTAGCCGCGTTCGCAACAATCCCACAACAGAGGTTTGGAGTCCACGAAGAATGTTAGCATCATGTTATGTAGGGTACGTAGAAAAGGGGCTGCGGTAGTAGCGAAGAAGGGTTATGTGTAATATACTTGCTTCGCGGTCAATCAGCCTACCAATCTCAGGTTGAAACGGAAGGTATGTCCAACTGAAGCCAGGGAAGCAAGTTTGTTAGATCCTTCGGGCGAGTTCTCGGCCTCTGTTGATGTGCCCAAGCTGAAGTCAGGTGATAATTCGTTAGGTTCCGCGTTAGCAGTTAGGTTCTGCGGCTAAGATTTATCCCCTCTTGAAGGAGCGCCAACCATGTTGTCGCAAATTCCTTTGCCGGACCAAGTCAGAAATTCAGTTGTATTCACCCAAAAATATTTTCCATGAGATTTGCTTGCTTTATCTGTGAGAAAATAACGTGAAAATCCACATGATACTGTGCATACAAGGACCTCAGTTTTGTTGACACCTTCTTCGTTTCTCATCTAGGATCAAACATTTCCAGGCCTTTTCGTTTCTTGGGGTTACGCATCATATTTCTTACTACTGCAATCCTCATACATAATATACACTCGTTTACAGTTTGCACGTAGATTTCCTCTCAAGTAATATTATGAGAAAATTCGACGGCAAAAATTAAGATTAACCGTGAAATCCAGAACAAGCTGTACGCTCACGGTTAACCGTATCTAGTTGATTACGGTAACTAGTTGCTTTATCGTAGAACTTGGATGAGATTATGTGGCCACTGTGAAGGACAGCGTAGCTGTGGAAGGGGCATGTCCTTAGCGGCCGTGTATTTTCGTCTGACGGACTTACTTTCGTATGTTACTCACTTACCAAACTTTATTCTCTAGACATTTGTTTCCCGCATCACACGAACTGAACTGCACAAAGGGTTTCCCCACACAGTACATGGTTACGGTATTGGACTTAGGATCCCAGCTTGTCATAAGCATTGTGTTGAGGTAACTGCAGACGAGAACCTGGTCATACCCGCTAACTTTGGATACAACATTTAGCGGGTTTTTCACCAGTTCAAAGGGCACCTTCCTCTGATGAGAAAATTGGACTAGGAGGGATCCCACTTGAATGTCACAAGGAAAACTGTACTCGGACAACACTAGAACGTTGTGTGAGAGAATTTCATGAGGAGTTTTCCAACTGCTGAATTATAAGTAAAATTACATAGATTTACAGAGAATGTACCGGGTATGAACAGATGAGTATTGCACTACAGTTACAGCTTGTCCGGTCTAAACTAGTAGTAATTTCCAACCTTCCGATGGTGGGCTGCGGTTTTCTTTTCAGGCTTTAGAACATTGCCGTTAGAAACTTCAGCGTAGGTGATCCAGTGATCTGGTGTCTCCAGACGATTCTTGACTGTACACTCAAGATAAGCTATACCACCATTAAGTATCGGCGATCCATTGGCTGCAGGAGTCCAATCAATACCTTCAAACCTGTCGGCTGTCAACAAGAGATTCACTTCATTAGATCGCCCGTTACGAACACCTAGACAAAAGCCCAGGTATCATCACCTAACAAAAGAGAAAAGGAGGCTGGAAAAAAGCACCTACCTCCTGGCAGAAACCGTTTTAGAAAATGCTTCATCAGCGGTGCAAAGTTTCCCTCATCCAGACAATTCAGCACGAACGAATCGCCAACCTAGTCGTCAACAACAATACATCAGCCAGTTACCAACAAGAGCTTGTTCAAAAGCCTCATTATGTGTCTAAGCTTAGAATCATGCTCATATGTTGCTCATTTTCTCGGATGCTGGAGCTTACTTGCATGAGTGACTCGATAGCTCGATCTTTTGCGACTGCAATAGTAATACCCAAGGGCTTGAAACTTGCCTGTAACGACAGAACAACCACCATCGTATGAGATCGACTACAAGCAGAGATTACCACTAAAGTATTAGAATCGGTAAACGTGTCAGAAGAACGAAAGCACCAAACGAGCAGCAATCACCTCCCTTGCGCTGTGTGCACCTCGTTGCCTCTGCCATTTTTGACATAGACTTGTGCCACAGACGGTAAAACCGATTAAGTTACTTCAGAACGAGACCAAATAAGCTGTATACCTGGGACACCCAAGAGGCAATCATAGCACCTCGTGAAGCGCCTTTAAAAGCAGTGACCACATAAAGACCGCCCGAAATGCGACCAATGGCTTTGGCCACGTCCATGGGTAAATTCGCCTTTTTCTCGGCTATTGCCGCCTTCTGTGTCAAGTACTGACCCAGATCCGTGCCTGCTTCCTCATAAAACTGATACCTGCACAAAGTGAAGAAGGTTTAGTCGTATATACAAGCTTACTCTTATCCAGGCATAAAGCCTTAAAACTATATAATATATATATTTGTCCATGAGTACAGCAGTTCGAGCCAAGAACCATACTCATAAACAGAGGTAACGCGCAAGAAATGAACCCCTTAAAATGTATGTGATTCTCTACTCAAAGTCTGAAGGCTACAACTACTTCTAGCTTTAATACCTTTTCTGCTAGTAACAACGTGTCATATCACAAGGAACGTAGAAGCCGTGGCCAACTTCAAGACAGGCACAGAACAGCTCTAACGCGCCTGAAAGTTCCACGATCAGATTAAGTGCTGACATCTTACGTTGCCTCCGTAGGCTCCCCTTTAACTCGTAGAGGAGGGATAGGGGAGATAACACCAAGTGCCAAGAAGCGTTGCAACATCGTATCCACGGGCTCGTCGTCCCCACCGTAACTTTCAGCAATCAAAAGCGGCTGTATTAAAAACAATCTTTGTATCAGTATATAATGGCTGTGGATACCAAGGGGAAACATCGATATTAAATCTTTTCTCCCTGCAATAATCTAGACAGCAACAAGGTAACGTTTGTTCAAAGTGGACATTTGTACGAACATCATTTCTCGACCTACCATAAGCGAGACAAAAGCATAGAATTGATATGAAAATGCACAGCAATCTAACAGGAAACGGAACATGTCTGCACTAAACTGAACAGTGTTGTTCAGTCAAAGCAATAGTCCACCAGATCAATTTGATACACAGATTTGAAACATATACGGATAATCGAGTGAGATCTATGAAGAGCAACGGTACCTGCTTTGCCGCTTTCACGGCTGCGAAAAGCGTAGTCACAGCTCTGTTGGCACGTCCAGAACTTGGAGGAGCCATGATCACAACTGCAGCGTTTCTACTGACGCATTCTATCAACTCTTGGGTATCTGCATGATTCAGATCCATCATCTCCACTCCACAATTTGTCTTTGTCAAGCCTCTGGCAACAGCCTGCGTGACAACATACAGCAACAAGGATTGGAATCTTTGTCCTTTCACTTTTCCGCAATAGACGTCTTGTTCCTTGGGATTCCCTTGTTAGAAAGTTTGGTCAAATAATTAAAGCTAATTCCGGTTTAGCCTATCCTGTTTAGTGTCAATAAGTGAAAAGATACAGGCGATGGACTCGGTGCAGCACTTCACAATAAATATTTCCTTTTACAAGGTGGCAGCTTCAGAACAAACTTTATACTTCCTCCGTGAGTGTCAGGACTTGCAGTTCAAACTTAATAAACTCCGAAAAACTGAATACCTTATGATCACCCGCGGATTTCTACCAACAATCTGTCTTTTCTTGCTTCAACCTTCCGCGTAGAAGCTGTATATCATTTTCTAGGGGCGACAATGTGCACTGTATATTCATTCATCTAGTCTCATCCTCTTACTACTTTAGTAGGACTCTCCTTCCTCAGGTAGCTGTTTCTTCCACTTTTCTTCTTCTCATCCTTGTTTCTAACACAGTCCAGCCAGGGCGCGAGGTATAAGGTCGAAAGACTACGGCATGCAATCTTTAATGAGTACAGCATCTGGTCTCATCCTCGGGTCATCCTGCTCGCAATCTGACCTCCAATTTCTGTGGGTGTCCTAAGAGACCGCTTATAGAATTTCTCCTCTTCTTTGATACTGCTTGAGTTTTCGGACCGATATGACTCGTCAACTACTTGCTAGCAGCGACCAGTCGTCACTCCAGTAACTTGACTAAAACACTACACGCAGGTAGTAATTCATCAGTTCAACAACGTCACACTTGAGTCTTTCTGAAACGTAACAACGGTTCAGTGGCAATTGGGGATGGTAACAGAAACACGAGGGAGACTTTGATTTAGCAAGTTGGAGTCCATACTTATAGAGAAATCAGACCGTATATCTCACCTGAGAAAGACGATCGCTGAAACCGTAATCGGACACATAAAGTACTGCAATACTGGCCAGCTGCTTTTCCAACGCTTGCCTGCTCCATCCTTCGTACTTACCCATCAGTTCGGGAACATTGTACCGGAGGATAGGTCCATGACCAGTTGCAATAACACCAAAATCCAAAGGTCCTACTCTTTTCAAGGCTTGCAAAACTGACTTTGCGTTAGGCCGCATCAAACAATCATAATAGAACCTATAATGAGGCTCAAGGTTCAGCAGTTCCTCGTCATATACCTGCATACAACAAATGTCTAGGACAGTATCAACAACAAAATTCTTATAATTCTGCCACTAAGAGTCCATCTTGGGGCTTCGTCAGAAAATCTTTTCCTTAACCCAACGTGCAGCAAGGTTAAACTTAGGCTCACACTCTCCAATTCACAAACATGACAGAGAAAATCAGCCAAGAGCATGTCTAAGAGGACTGCATTCTCGTGAAACGTGAAGATGAATCACTGGTGAAACGGCGAGAAACAGTACCGCTTCAGAGCAGTAGTGCATTCCGAAAGCATCACATGTAAACAGAAGTCCTGCACCACGGTCATACGTGAACATCGTGTCCGGCCAATGCAGATTGGGTGCCATGACAAATTCCAGCACATGACCTTTTCCCAAATCAAGCGTGTCTCCTCCCTACAGTCAAAAACGACCCCACGAACTGTTTCAGGTGTTGAGTAGATTCAAAAAATAAATCTCCAACTCCAAGAAGGGAAACACCGACTCGAGAGAAGGGGAGACATACCTTCATAACTACACTCTCGAACGGTCGAAGGACAAGGTTTTGTAGGAACTGGATGCACACTCTTGAGCCCACCACCTTTGCTTTCGGAGCCAACTCCAAAAGGTCCGGGATCAGTCCACTGTGATCCGGCTCAGTATGATTTGCTATGATATAGTCGATGGTGCTTACATCAATCTGATCTTTCAGCGTCGAGAGATACAATTCCCGGAACTTCTCGTGAGAAGCATCAATGATAGCCAGCTTGTCTGCTTGGATTATGTACGAGTTGTAAGTGGTACCTTCCGAAAGACCGAACTCACTGCAATAATAGTTCCAATTGTTCGGACTTGGTTCAAATCACGCCCAGACCAGAAATTTTCCACAATATGAAGGCTGGAAGAATCGCTCCTTGCAAATTAAAACGGAACAGAAAAAGGAATTGTAAAAGACAAACTAACAAACGTTTCTGAAGTATGGAGGCTCACATGTCAAAACGATCACGGTCCCAATCAAGAGAGCGTATGGTGTTAACATCTGGCGCTACGGGCGCTACTTGAGTCTGCAGCCTCTTCGATCCATTCCACTTCTCAACCTTGGATAACGTCGGTGGTTCAGCAACCACAGCTGCCGCTAAGTTTACGGACCCGGACTGAGCCAACACAGCGACTGCACAATGGCCTTGGCCATGCCCTTGCTGTTGAGGACGACGGTTCCTTGGAGTTACGGGGCACACTTTCTTCAATACATATCCACTACTGTTACTGGATTTCAAGCAGTTTGCAGCGCCCGCAGCGGACGACAGTGAAGTTGTACTTCGCAGTCCTAGCGCAGCAGCCTCTAAGGCCATCGTCGTTCAAAGAACAGAAAATAAGAAAAGCAACAAACTCGAAGTTTGAATCACCAGAATCTGAAGCACCTCAGTCACAATCCACAAACTGAAACACAGACGACCCACGTTGCTGTCAGTGATGTAAGATTTTCTTTCCTTGCCATGATCAGTCAGTGCATTCTGCCTTGCCTCTCTCTCGGTCGCTCTCTCCAAGGGAAGGGAAGAAGAGATTTTGTCTTCGCTTGGCTTCCTACTCCAACACGGCCACGTGTCGTAATGGAGCTCAAGCATTCACGCAGCGTCTCCTCAATCGTTGCTTGCTTTCGATTCCTTTGGATATTTTGTTCTCGTTGATTCCCTTCGTGAGTCGTTCATATTTGACGTAAGTTGGCATTCCCATACACAAGGTTGACGCATTCACTTTTTGTCCGTCCGTCCGAGCCTCGATGATGGAATTCGAATAAGACATATTAGACTTGGGAGTTTCATTTCTACACTCAAAGATTCTTTCTGATGTCTAGATCAAATCGACATGTAGGTTGATGTTTCAGGTACGTGCGGAAGAGGACTTTGATAACATCTCTCAAATGTTATCTATGTTTTCTCATTGTTTTATTGTAGTCAAGAAAACACAACAACTCAACAACTGGTCTATCTAAACAAAATCAAAATATATCATTCATCAAACTCATGAAATGATTGAAGCATTTGTGAGAGCAAACCGCATTACTAAGCATGGCAAAATGAATATATTATATTTGAAATGTAAATCTTATCTCTCCACATCTTCATGGGTAATCAAGAAGTGGTTGTAATCGTTCCGTAAGTTTAATTTTGAGAAGTATTTTGTTCCTTCGAGTTGATCAAACAAGTCATCCGTCCGAAGTAGTGAATACTTATTCTTTATTGTCTGTTGATCTAACGTTTGATACTCGATGTATATTTGTAGACTATTATCTTTCTTCTTCTTCACAAAAAAGACTAGAGCGTTATACGATGACACACTTGGTTGTATAAACACATTTTGCAATATCTCTTCAGTTTCTACTTTGCACTTCTCTAGTTCATGTGTGTCAATTTACAAAACAGTTTGCAAGAATGTGTGCTATCTGAAATCGTTTCAATTTTGTTATTTTGGTGATAATCTTAGAGTAAGATCATCCAAAAAGACATCCATATATTCTGCTATCATATTTCTCAAACTTTTAAGAATTTGTTGCTCTAGTTGTTGCTCTAGTTGTTACTCAATGTATGTTTGATACATGATGAGAAGTTTTCAAATCTTATAATTATAGTAATATTATTATATCAAATTTATATTTCTAGCTATTTCTGATATAATATTTTATGCTTAAAATATCATCAAAGCTAAGCAATAAATATTATTATGACTCAAAACTAACCACTCAAAAACTTAAATGAGGATTGCAATTGGGAACGTATGAGGATTTGGATTAATCTGCTGATTGAAACTACTTAACGATAGAAAATCATATATTGTAACAAACTACGTGTATTTCTATGCAAGATTACAAGATTTAAATATCACTAAATAGTGCTGACTATACTTAGATGAATATCGTTTGTTATGAAAACACATATACATGTTTTTGTTGGGATGTCTTTGATACCTAACTTATAATTATAACTGAGTATAATTATAAGTTTGGTATCGAGAATACTATATTTTATCAAGAAATCACTCTTTAGTACATAGATAACCCGAAAGTAACCCAAGCAGTTTTTAACTGTATATAACAAGTCATAAGCACCCAATGTTAAGACACATATCTTGTTGCAGTTTATGCATCATATATATTGTGACTAAATAAAGAGCATTGATAACTTAGTAGAGATATATTCACATTGATTAGTGTACATTCATTATATACTTGGAGGAAAATGTATAATATTTTCTCTTGAATTTTCTTTTTCTCATTCTTCTGCTTAAGTATGTCCAAGAAATTTAGAGTAGCTATCAATATATTACACAATTCTATGTAGAAATCATATAATTTGTCATATGAACCGTTTATCATTATACGTTATATTACTTTATGAAAATTGTATTGTATATAGACCACATATGTTTTTATCAATATGAACATGTTATCATTATAAGCGAGATCGCTTCAGAAAGGGTTTACTGTATTACAACCATATAATTTGATCAACATGAACGGGTTATCATTATAGGTGAGATCACTTTAAAAAAGTTTTCCTATACATCAACGGTTTGCACTTCTAAATTTAGCAAGAGCTATTGAATATTCTTCTCCACGACGTTGTGCAGATAGCTGCGAAGCACCAAGCATTATTTGAAAATATGTGCGTCATCCATGTTTTTATAGTACCTTCTCCCACCTCCTTTATTGCATGCATAACACTTTCCCACGACATGTGTTTCACTGGCAACGAAGGTTTCCCACGGCCTAAACGGCGATACATTTGCACGGTCTTGTATAGCTTATCTCACGCACGACTCCAACCAAACGAGGGACGGGAGTTGTAGGTAGCGCATAAGGTGTGTTTCACTAGCAACAAAAGGGAGTGATTATCCACGGCCTTGTATAGTTTACTCACGTGCGAGTTCAACCAAACGAGAGACGGGAGTTGTAGGTAGCGCATGTGTTGTGTTTTATTGACAATGAAGAGGAGCGCTTTCTTGAAGTGAAATCAGATGGGTTTGAGAACCGTACATCTGAACTACTCAGCTCGTGTGGGACAACCTTTTTGCCTCTTGGATGAATACATACGCTGTAGTGCATTGCATTCTTCACCGAATCAAGCTCAATCATTGTTTTAAACATTGTTTCTTGTCCGTTCTTTACTTTTATGCGACTTCACTTCCAACATCTTTGCGGTCGGGTCTGCCATCATGGAGAATTTATTAGCATCGACAGATCAAGTTTCAAAGACATGTCAATATTGCTTACTTCTAGCATGAGAGATCGCACCGATGATTGATACTGAATTTGCACGTCTGTCCATTACAAGAAAGCTTCCAAACTGAACATATTTCAATTATGATATTTGCCACACGTTTCTTGTACGTTTTCTTCTGTTGCTATCTTTTGTTTTTGACATGTTACGGCCTAAAGAGAACAGTTCATACATTCCATTGGACAACTGTGCAGAAACAGAACCTATCTTCTCTGATGATGATCTTCTTGAATTTGTTCTCGCAAACTCGTCTCGCATTAGTCCTACATATGACGAGTCCATTCTAGAGGAAATGTTCCCCCTCGATTCTTTCCAAGCCGTTTGTTGTCATCATGATGCTTTTCAATGCAAACTAGACCGCTTTCGTAGACCCCGAACTTTATCATCATATCCACTTTATCGTGGAACATTGTTTTCTTCTGCGTATCGAACTGTATATACCTAGAGCTTATATCTATCGATTTTGACTTCTACATTGTTATGCCTGAATTCCTCATCCCAAGCCTCGACTTTATACTAATTTGCAAATCGTTTCTCACTGCCGTTCGTTGTCTTCAGGCTGTCCTCGATCCCTTCCATTACATCCACTCCGAGAGAAGCTGGTTAGTCCTACGTGACTCCAAGTCTTCCTTTTTCTCTTATCCTAAATTCTTGCAGTATCTCCTTGATTTTCTTCTTTTGAAGCCAATTGTGCATACTCTGTATCGTCTAAACTACGTCTATTATGTTTGTGAGGACGTCCAACCAACATTTTTCGATTTGGCTGTAAACATTATCTTATTCTTCTGATGTTGTTGTGACAAAAAGCCAGAGCTAAACGTGCCGGTGTTCCACTGCCGGCAGCAGGTACAAGTAGAGTTCTAGTTCCTAAACTCTTGGAATTGTTTGTGACGATGAATTGCACGGGATGAGACCTACATATGTGTTACTAGTCGTCTTTATGTCAAATTGTGGAAAACAAGTGTACCACTAGCTTGCTATCTATTGAGAGTGACGGAACTTTACTACATTTACATGTACAAGGAGTGATTTCTCTCCAAGCCACCAGCACGATATAGGAAAACAACGACTCTTGGTAATTTTGAGATGGAAAGATAGAGACATATCGATGGGGGGAGAAGTTTGCATGAAGCAATTCACTAACAGATGTCTCCATATCTTTGTTGGAATGATCGAGTACTGTTTGAAGGACAAAGATGAGGCGCATCACCATCGGTGATGAAAAACATATTGCACGGTATGCTGGAGACGACCAATAGTTATTTACTTTGTTCGGTGATGCAGATATGAAGAACCGAGTGGAGCTCAATTACACGATTATCCTCCATCATGCTTTGCAATTTAATAAGTATCATAGTACACATCCCTTGGGTACAACTCTTCAAACATGTTTAAGATATATGATACGATTTGGTAAGTATACACCGTCTTGCAGATGGCTTGTGATATGCAGCATATAGAAGGCTCATAGTGACTCTGTGAAAGCTGTTGGTCTCGTCAGAAACTGTAATCATTGCCGATATTGATAATGTTTTCTTTGCTCAGACATGTGCACGTTATTTCACTGTCGAGCAACCGGATGCATATATTCTTCAAGAAGAAGAATACATACTTACAACTTCATCCACGTGCAGCGGAATAGAACAGTGCTTATCTTTCAAGACGTTAACACAGTTCTAGAGTATATGTCTATTTGTAGCGCTTTGGAACGGAACTTGGGAGCCAGTAGAACTTTTGAAGGTAAGCTAATTTTTAGCTTCTATTCGATTGTTCTATTTGATTGTTTACTATACAGCCATAATTACATACGACTGTCATTTTTCTTATGCATGACGTCGAAGAACTCGCTCGCGAACAGAATAGCGCCAAGCACACAACAACTCCAATCATTATATAGACAAAGTTTATACTTTACTGCAGTATAAATGAGAGCAAACCATGTAGTTTCTAGTTTAGTGCAACATAATTGTGTCGTGGCACTCTTATCACTCATGCTATAGAGGGTGTACTATTCATATATCCTTACTGCAGTGACAAAGTCGCAGATGTAACTAGCTACCGTTTTGAAAAGAATAAAGTTATTGCCGGCTCCTTGTAGTCTTTTTAGTGGCACGGGTGTTCAAATTTTTTCACCTGTTTTTTCACCTGATTGTAGTGAAGCATTATAATTAAAGAGCAAGCGGAAACAAATAAACGTAAGATTTCTGGAGAAATATGATTATATGATTGATAAACAAGTCAACCTCAGTTTTAAATATGCATGGTGGATAAAATTTAACGCTGCTACAACTAAAACTACGATAATGGGTCTAGAAAATATCATGATGTCATTTCTAGACTAATTTATGCTATAACCTTTCTCGTACGAGCGATTACGACATAATTTAATGAACTTGTATCCAGGATTTTTAGTGTACATATATATAAAAGATGAACTTCATGTGCTTCGCTGCTTCGTCTCCCTAGCCAACATGCTTTTTGCGAAGTCTGGAAGCATGAAGTTTAAAAAAGTGCTTGGACAAAGACCACTCGACATCCACTAATGGCTAAACTAAAATGTTTTTTTTCTTTTGTCCCATACTTATCCAACCACATAACACATACCACTTATTTATTTGATTGGATTAAAAGACCCAATGATTTTGAATTAAGATAGGAGGATTTCCTCCTTTCTACTACTTGTCTTTTTCTTTCTCTCCACCCAAACTTCACTTAGGATGCATCTTTTTCTCTTCTCTTCTTTGTAACCAAAATCTTTCCTCATAGAAAGTTTGGTCTAAAGTTAAAATAAAATTTTTATAAACAACATCATTCATTGATGGCTCGTTAGTTGACTCTGATATTCTTCCTTCAATAGTTTAACCACGAGTGGTGTCAAGTTTCACAATCAGTTAGTATGTAGATTACACATATAAACATGTTTTGCACACATTTGTATAGTTTGTGAAGTAATAAGGTGAAAAGTCTTGCTTACATGAGCTTAGAATGCTCTTGTTTTTGCTAGAGGTCTCCAAGGTGTGCAAAAGGATAAAGTTGAGTCCTTTAAATTCTTATCCGTCCATCAAAAAATAGAGATAATTTGTCATATATATAAGAGAACGCTTTGGGAAGAACGGGACACTTTCACGAGAAATTTGAGAGATCAGAAGACATGGGCAGAGATCTCTCGACGGGAGGAGCAACTTGAGCTCAAATTTTGACCGAATTGAATGTCCAGGACACGAGTTATGACCATTTGAAGTTCGTGTAATGAGAGAAAGATATAGATTTCTCTACATAGTGAAAGATTGGTGAGATTGAGTGAGTGCGCCGTCAAATTATGATCAAATTTTATGAGCGTGGAGCCTGTCAGTCTTGCGGATTGGGCGCAATGGCGATTTGAAGATAAAGGGGTGCAGATTGGAACAGCAAGTTTGTAGATCTATGGAGGGTGATCAGAACGATCAAATCTGCTGAAATTTCCTGAGCAGTGAGTTTATTTTGTGATTTGCTGACACATGAAGTTTGAGTCAAAGTATACAATTCATGTAGACGATGAAGCTTTCGTTTTAAATCCGAGATTAGAAGTACGTGTAAGTTCTCGTGAATTTGTATCAATTGTGGGAGGAGATCTAGCCTTCAAATCTTTTTGAAAGTTGACCTGTAAGTAGAAATCTTAGTATTATACTTACGTGGCAAGTTTGAGAGAAGACTGATCTATAGATCTGAACCTACCATGTGTGAAACTTCACTACTTTTTTTGTCGAGTTGTATCTCATAATGGTATTTAGTCTAGGTCCCGAGACTTGTTAGCGACAACTGACTAAAAAGCATTCGATGTGATGTATGTATTGCTTTGGGGGGGTATACCAGACATAGATAAGATTATAGCGATATGCATTATGATCGCGTCATGTGGTTGTCAGTTTCGCACTCAACATGACAAAGTGCGATCCTTGACTTTTAAAGACGACTACTTGTCTAACCTAGTGACTAGTGATAAGATGTGTTATGATGCATGTGCTAGAACCATCCACCAAAACGATCTACACGAGGATGAGTAAGACGACATCAAACATGTGATGTGCATATGTGTCATCTCATCGGTCCGTGTGACTTTGGTTGATTGGTTAGTGAACTTGCATCTATCCTTGTTTTGTGTTCGTAAACTTCAAAGCAAAGGAGAGTGACTTGTGGAGAGACATTCGACCTTAAGAGATTCAAGCAGTTACTCATAGATAGATCGTAATGATCTTATGAAGATGTATTAGTGTCGATGCTTTATGGATCCTTACCTTGTAGACGGAGTATGAATGTCGTGACAGATGAACGAAGGACTCTACTTACCGTCAATATTTTCTTTATAAATCTCATTCAGATTAAACTTATGTACATGGAACGAGTTCATTTCCAACAGTTTCTGATAAGATCCTTTGGACATAACTTTACCGTGCAAGTTATGCTCTCGTCTGTCTTTGTGATCTTACTTGTTATCACTTACGGCCAAGAATCGGATCTTACCGTTTTTATCCTCATCTAGCAAAAGATGGATTTAAATCAACTCCTACTGGTAAAATTTAACACTGAGTGTGAAATAAAGCACATTTGTAGACCAAAAGTCATGTACCAAGTCTTAGTAGTGAGAAACTTTGGAGAGGATTACTACTGAGAGATCATGTCATCGCATATCTCGTTCGTTGTATTCATGATCATCCAACGTTTCCATGTGGTTATCTTGACTCTTTATAAGAGAAAAAAGATTGTTTAGATTGACAAGAAGTCTGAGAAGAATTAGAAGGTACTAATCGCTCCGATGTGCGTCAACCGCTAACCACAGCCAGAAAGTGCATCATTTCTCAAAGAAAATGCTCTTGCTACGACAGCGGAGAAAGAGAAAGATCCAAATGTTACGCTTTCTGTTATCATGCTTTTGCATAATTAAAATACAAACAAAGACTATTACAAAAGAAAAAGATAAATCTATTTAGAAAAAGTCATATGCAACTCCATTATATTTATTATTGAGACGTTCGTTTCCAATCTGTCATTCTAGAATAATTTCATAGTCGATAGGAAAATACAAACTCTAATAATTATCCTCTACATATATGTAACGACTACTATAGTCGAGTTATCGAGGTTCATATATATTGGATCGAAAAAAGTTCTTCTTCTTTTGTGTTCAAAAGAGAAAAATATGCAAAACCGTTTAATTTATCACTGGACGCTTTCGGCAAAAAGGGACAGGTGATACATTAAACTTTCTAAAAAATCGATTTTCTGAAAATGTTGCTACCCGCTCTTATGGTTCCTGTTGTACGTCACAGCCCACATACCCTATCGGCTCTTTCCGGAAGATACGGGATGTATTATATAGTTTTCATTAATTAATTATATTAGATTACAAATACCTATTGTAGCTTTGGTGGATTCTAATATTCCAAACAGATTACATAAATTAATAACTTTTCCCGTTCCAGTGAATGATGATTCATATAATTGAAATTAAAAATATTGATTTTTTCTCTTTAACACTTATTGAATTCTCATTAACACTTCGATGGCACCCCCATTGTCATATCCGGTCCAGTGGCGGTTTCGGATTTTCCACTTTTTATTATGTTTATCGTTTTCCTTGGTCCGGCCAAAAGTGCACTTTGGATGCAATATTATTCGATCGGAAAAATTCTTCCTCTTGAATTCGGGCTAGTACTTTTGTATCTCTTGGTTTAATCTTTTTAGTTCAAGGGCGATGCATATTTTATTTTACGTCATTCTTGGATTCAATTTTTCAGTTCCGAAGTCCACATGGTTTATAGGTAGACAAATGCATCACAAAAGGTCAGGTATGTAAGCGTGAGCATAGCGAAAGAGTACATCTTACGTAACCTGGCTATCTGAGCCCAAGTTGTCTGCTGACAGTCTTCCTAACCCTAAACCCTAAGGAAATGTTGTAGAAGCCCCTTGGCCTAAGCCTTAAACCCTCGGTAGAGGCGCTAAGGTACCGGTCACGGATTGAGTTGTCGTGTGAATGTAACCTGAGTCTGTGCGAGGAATGGATGCTCGAACGGGTTGAAAGACCAGCTGAACTAGCAAACGCTGTTTCAAAGCGATGCAGCTTGTAATCTCTTTTGGACACGACCCAAAATAAGTTTCTGTGTACACGGCTCAGTAAACTGAACCCGGACTGAGTTCAGGTCAGGAGGCGAATTCTCAGGAAACCAAGCCTACTCGTTGCAAGCCGCTTGCACGCATGCTTCCTGACGTTCACTCCAAGGTGCCGTTTTGGCCTGGGTTGATCAAAGGATTTTGTGACGCATAAGAATTGCGTGAACACAAGCGGAATAAATTTTCGTAGATTTTAACAATTTCACCGATCAAAGACTCAAACTACTGCCTTACTATAAACTTTCCACTTTCCACTTTCCTACATATTATTCCTACTGGTCGATAGTGCTGAAGACCGGTTGCAAGTACTAGGATATTCCTGGGGCAAAATCAAGATGCAGGAAGCTAGCAATTTTGATTGCGAGGCTGCTTTAGAAAGGCTGGTTGCCCGACAGCCTACAGTCGCTAACGATTCACTTGTGAAACGAATTATGCGTGAGGTAATGAAGGCGTCCTGTAGTAGTTCATCGAATTCTTGGCAGCTTTATGGTTTCGTTTCTTTATCACCCTTCGCGATTGGCCGCTGCAAGGTCTCGCACCGAATCTAACATCCTGAGGATGCTCAAAACAGGGATTTGAAGATGAAGGAGAAGTACTTGCAGCAGTGCAAAAGTTGCTCTTGAGACCTCAGCTCACGGTGGCAACAGCTGGATGTTTTAGGCCAGTGCTATCACGCCTGGTTGATGGTCTCGTCCAGTCTATGCGTCATCTATGGCTCCGTGGCAGACTGTTGCCTCAAGTCGAGCCTTTGCCGACGAATTCAGCCGCTAAGACTGTAAACTACTCAACAAGTTGCTGGAGTCTAAATATCCACGAGCACGCGGTGATGGCATTCAGTCGCCTCCTAGAATTGGCACCATATACCTTAAGGTGGGTGCTAATGCGATTTGCTTCTAGAGACTTGATTTGAGCAACATCTCTGGCCTTTCACTATGAATTCAGTGTTGAACCTCGTCTTGCGGCGCTCTAAAGATATGCAGAATTTGTTTGCTCGCATGCACTTTGTGTTGGTGGGAACCTGTGGAAGTACGGAATTCCGTCAGTCTATGCCAGTTCTACCCTGAACCGTAATATTGTGTATCCTGTTCTCAGCATTTTGTTGCAGTACTTTTCATTTGCTCCTCCTCCATTTGAACGGCTCCTCCAGGGCATGGCGACTTTGCCAGAGGTTAGTTGATGGGTAACTTTCCGCCTCTCGAACATTGTTAGGAGATTAGAGTAGCTGAAAATGATTACCTAGTGAGCAAATATACGTTAAGATTTTCGACTTGGACTCGGATTTGTGACTACAGTACTGGTCTCCACAGGATGTCAAATGCTCTGCCGGTGACATGTCATAGTAGATTACTTCATTTTTCCACGAGAGAGTCAGTTTCATATGCATGTGTGATACGTAGCTTCGTATTTCCTGGTCAAGGTTATCATGTTCCCCATGCCTTTGTTTGGTCAAGCGAAGCATCCTTGTTTATTCGCAGGTCAGCGATCCGTGTAATGAAATCTATCAAGGTTGTTTAACATGCTTTAAAGGGAGATTTATTCATCTTTGTTGATCTCGACCCGTGGCTTTGAAATGCAGGACCTGCCGCCCTTGTTGGATATTGTACGAGCATGTTACCGCTTTCTGCAGTTGGAACCCAAAATATTCAGGGATTTGTGGGATTGGAGCCCGTTCCTGTATCTCCTTCAATGGGCTGGGCCAGAGGGACCAGGGGAACCTTGCTCACAAGTGTGCCTCGATGTTCGATGGTGTGCTTCTCAAATTTTGTCAATTGTTCTGAGAATGAGCGATGGAGCTACTAGATTAACGAGCCTGAAAGTTTCGGGTCTCTCAGAAGAGGACGGTTTTGCCTGCCTGATCCGGTAATACCAAATGTTCCTGATAATAGAGTTTAGATACAGCTCAACTGAATTCCGCCATGATTTTGTTTGAATCGGCTCGACGTCTCGGCCTTTGTACAGTCGTCATAACCTGTATCTGCGGTTGTCTGTGGCGGCGGAAGGCTAAAGTTCTAAAAAAGCTCGAATATTGGATATGCAGATGGGAAGCTTTTGGTCACGAAATAGCTGTTGAGAAAGCAGGTATGTATTTAGAACCGCATGCCAAGGCGGACTCAGCAGAGAGTGGTACCTTCAGGAAGGGAGAACTCTCGAAGACTAATGGTTTAGCTGTTAGGGACGAGTTACAGTCCCTTGTAAAGAGGACGTCTGATGAAGGGGCTTCTTTTGTTCAAATATGTGGCATCCAGTTGCCTGTGAGGCCGGAGCCAAGCTTTCCAAGGTTGGTATTTCAGGGTACCTCCCCAAGGTTACTCGTATCAAAAGAACAGAAAAAGCTAATATCAACATATCACTTCACATTAACTGCATCTACAAGTGGACAACCCGCCTGGGCGCCCCAACGCAGAATATCAATCATTTTGTGCTGTAGTTTCACCCAACAATACCCTTTGGGTATTTATCACGCCCTTGCTACAGATTATCCGTTCCTAAACATAAGTTGAGTGGATTTGCACCAAAGGAAACTATAAATTGGATCTAAAAAACGTGTGAAAGCTTTTTGGAACTTAAGTGCGTCAACCTTTCTTGTTTGTCTCGTGTATTAGAATCAAATAGTTTCTTGCTTGATTTACAGATTGGCTGGTTCATCCACGCACTCGATTGTGCTCACTCCAACTGTGATGAGGAATTTGGAGTCTGTAGTATTGGCCTTGAGCCAGCGGCAACCTATTCTCTTGGAGGGGCCAATTGGAGCAGGGAAGACGATGCTTGTACAAGAACTTGCTGACCTTACGGGAAACTCAGGTACCTAGTCAGACTCCGCATATGTTTTCAGCTCCATCTCCTGTTGACTATGCATATCAATCAGTGATTTGTGAATCTATGAGAAGAATCCTGACCGCAAAAAATGCCTCGACAGATGTGGTCTTTATACATTTAGATGACCAGATGGATAGTAAGACCTTGCTGGGTAACTACGTTTGTACGGAGATTCCTGGCGAGTTCAAATGGCAACCTGGTGCCCTTACTCAGGTACAAATCTAGTCATTAGCCACTAGGAATCGGATGCAAGCAACGGGAAAGTTGGTGTTGATACGTGTGGAGGTATAGTTTGTTTTGCTGGGGTCGTGGAGGGTGAGGGCGCTGATTACATGAGTTTCTTTAGCCAGGGTTGTGACTATCATGGTGAAGGCTATATTCTCATGACGTGACTACAGGCAGTACTGCGTGGGATGTGGGTGGTCTTTGAAGACATTGATCGAGCTCCGTTGGAGATACTGTCTGCCCTCGTTCCTCTGTTGGAGGACCGAAAACTGTATATAGCTGGTCGTGGGGAAGTAAGTCCTCCTGGCTCTCGCATTTGTTTAGAGCTGTTATGTCCTTCAGAGCGTACGCGCCTGTGGTTAGTTGACTTGTTGTAGGGCAGAGCTGTGACCGTTTCACCCCTTAGTCCTCTTCGCCGTTACGAGCTTCTCGCAGCTTGAGTAGTTAACCCTATCTGTTCTCGGCTTTCTCTCAGGTAATTCAAGCTGCTGAAAATTTTTGTCTGTTCTCAACCGTCACGCGGACCAAGTTTGGATCAACTACTGGTGGCGGTATGCTTCACTTTAGCTTTAATTTTTAGGATCCTTTCACCAATTATATTTACGCAGTGGGTTTCATCGAGCTTGTGATATTTAGGCTTGGTTTGGCATTGGACACATCAGGATACGAGGTCTGCATACTTCCTGTAGTATCTGTCGTCGTATTCGAACTTACTCCTTTCTTATATTGAATCGGATGATTGTGCTGATTTCGCCGTATCATCATGTTGGTTTCTGATGAACCTTTTAGGAAAGGATATGTTAACCAATCTTTGGAGGAAGGTGGTCATTGATACTCCAAGTGATGAAGAGCTTGCGGTCATCATAGAAGCTCGGTTTCCTATGCTTTCAGTTTTGATACCTAAACTGATTGGTAAGAGTTCAGATGGTGAAAGTGTAGTAAAGTGTCATCGTGTAGTATATGGTCGACCTGGAAAGGTTTGAGTAGTATTTGCTTCAATGTTCGTCTTTATCTGCTCAGTATACAGATAGATAAACTTCCTTGCATGCTTGAAGTAGTTCAGAAATTGCATCGGTGTAGTACCGTATATTGCGTAGAGGAGAAGTAGTTTGAATATGCGAGTCCGGAAGTTGGGCGGAACTTTGTGTGGATAAGAGTGTACCTGAAACTCGTATGTATTAGGAACACTGAACATGGTAAGGGAAATGACGTCCCAGTCGTCAGTCCTGACAGATGGCCTCGGGGCCATTTCTGTGCATATCGGGAGGCAGTTCTCTACGAGGTAAGTTGGATGGTATTCAATCAGGTTGTCATGGCTGCTAAGGCTTCCGTAGTCTTCTACTCAGCCTTCATGTATTATTAGCCTCAAAACCTTGATTTCATCGGGTGACGTAAAGTGGTTACTGTGTCTCGCAGAGATCTTGTAAAGTGGTGTCGAAGACTAACGGTTATTGGGTCACAACATTTTGGAGGACAATTTCTCGCCGCCTACGCACGAGAGCGAATTTTTGTCGAGGTTTCTCTCTCCCTTGCATCTTGCTTTGAAACTTAGTAGAGATGTTTTTGCTCGTATGGAATTGGAAAGACTGACAGGTATGCGGCGTGGTCCATTGCTCCGAGTTGCAACTGGCTTCTGCCTTCACTTCGCTTTTAACCTGCTGTTAGGTTTTCTTACTCTTCTTTCAATATTAGTCTAATTAATGCAACCACTCGTCAAAGCTCAACTGATCAGAGAGATCTTGACTCGAGTCCACAGGCTGTCGACTGTTTCGCTGGATCAGTCTCCAGCATTGCAGATCGACAATTGGTCATGAGAGCTATTGCAGAGCAATGGGAGGTACCGCAGGAGAGAGTCAAGTTTTTCAGCGAAATGAACAAGCCTTCAATATTGGTATAGCTACTGTGCTTAATTCTGCAAGCACCAAGCAGCCGAGTTTACATATGGATGCGGAATATAAGTTTCTATCCAAAGTTCGAATCGTGAATAGCTTGGTAGTTCGTTTTCGACTTAGGACAATTTTTTACAATCAGTTATCACAGCTTGACTCTTCATATGGATATAATGCCGATTGTTCAGGTGTCCCGATCTTTGGTCCAAGTCGGCCGTGCAACTCTGACATCATCGACTCATAAGGTTTTTCTTCTGGAAAATGCTACTGAGTTTGCACATTGAGTTCTAAAATAGCTGTCCTGTGCACGTGAGAGCAACCTTAGCGTTCTACCACCAGATGGCGATTTGGTTCCATAGATAGTGGTTATAGTAAACTCTTGAATATCCGAAATACCAGTAGAGATTGGGTTGATTACTCTGTTCTTTGAAGTTGGGCACGTAAATTTGTTTTGACTTTTCTCCAGGGCAAGAAGAGCCAGGCGGGTCGAGTTTTTGCTCATACTGGCCAAGCAATGCGTATCTTAGAGAGTATAAGCACGTGTGTACAACAGAAGGAACCTGTCTTACTTGTTGGAGAAACTGGAACCGGGAAAACAACTCTGGTTCAGTATTTGGCAAGACAGATTTCCATGCCTCTGGTCGTCCTGGTACGCAGCTTGCCCAACCTGTGGTTGAGTTTGCTGACATGCGCTAGCTCAAGTAGAATCCTTGTTAGAGATTGTAACACTTATTGTTTGACATGCACAGAATTTGAGTCAACAAAGTGACAGTGTTGATCTTTTGGGGGGTTACAAACCTGTGGAAGCTCAAAACGTGTGCATTCCTTTGTTTGAAACTTTCAACACTCTCTTTCGGGAAACTTTTCCAATGAAGGTACTACATCCGCCCTATTTGCTCTCAGTGCCCTGCTGGAAACGGTTAATGTGTTTGAAATACTTCCCTGTCAGATGATAGCTTGTTGGCAACTTCCTGAAGATATACCTGCGTTATCTAGCTTTTAGGTTTTGATTTCTTTCAAATGTGTGGTTCAGAAAAATGCTTACCTGATCGAGCAAGTGAGTCGCTTGGCTGAATCAAAGAAGTGGGAGAAGCTGCTTAAAGCTTTCCGGACGACTGTGGGAACAGTGGCAAAGCTTGCGGGGTTTTCTTTTTCTGTGGATCACCCTGGAGCTACAGCTGCAGTTGTTTCCCAAGAAACGTCAAACAAGGAGGGTACGGAGCAACTCCTAAAGAGAAAGAGACCACTCAATGACAGAGTTCTTAATGGATGGCGTACATTTGCAACTCAACTCCACAAGGCTGAAAGGCAAGTGGAGTCCGCTAAAACCGCCTTTGCCTTTTCTTTCGTTGAAGGAGCACTCGTGAAGGCTCTGAAGGAAGGCCAGTGGATATTGTTAGATGAGATCAACCTGGCCCCAACTGAGACTCTTGAGAGGCTAACCGGTGTACTAGAAGGAGAAAATGGGTCTCTTTTTCTGACAGAGCGTGGTGATGTGGACAACATAACGTGGCATCCAGACTTTCGGATTTTTGCTTGTATGAATCCTGCAACAGACGTGGGAAAACGTGACTTACCTATCTCATTGAAGAATCGCCTTACGGAGTTCTTTGTGGACGAGCTTACTAGTAAGGAAGATTTACACACGTTCGTTTATCAGTATCTTGAGACTGCCCTACCTGCTCCCCCTGTGGAGGATATTGTAGACTTCTACCTTCTGGCTCGTCAGGAAGCAGAAATAAGACTTCTTGATGGGGCAAATCAGAAGCCCCAGTACAGCTTACGGTCGCTGGCACGTGCTCTGGAATATACGAAAGCAGCAATGGCTATTTACGGATTCCAAAGATCTCTGTATGATGGTCTTTGTATGTCATTCCTCACGCTTCTTGACCGTCCTAGTTCATTGATCATGGAGCAGCTGATCTTAGGATCTGTATTCAAGCAGGCAGGTACAGCTCGCGCTAAGTGGTTGAAGTCTCTTCTGAAAGTCCCCGTTCAACCTAGTTGTCAACATGTGCTCTTCGAACAGTTCTGGGTTGAGAGAGGAGACGTTGAACCATCGTCTGTTGGTTCCAGCGGGCGCTATGTCCTCACTCCTAGCATACGGGAACATTTAAAGAATCTTGCGCGAGCCGTCTTTGTACGAAGAAATCCTGTTTTGCTTCAGGGACCAACTTCGAGTGGTAAGACCAGCATGATTGAGTATCTGGCCTTGACAACTGGACATCGATTCGTTCGCATCAACAATCATCAGCATACTGATCTGCAGGAGTACCTTGGTTCTTACGTATCGGACAGTTCAGGGAAGCTCGTTTTCCAGGAAGGCATTTTAGTTGAGGCGGTACGGAAAGGATACTGGATTGTGCTTGATGAATTGAATCTTGCACCTTCTGATGTCCTCGAAGCGTTGAATCGTTTGCTCGATGACAATCGGGAACTTTTTGTTCCGGAGCTTCAGTTGATGGTCAAGCCACATCCCCACTTCATGCTCTTTGCCACGCAGAACCCCCCTGGTATATATGGAGGCCGCAAGGTCTTATCACGTGCTTTTCGCAATAGGTTTATCGAGCTACACGTGGATGATATTCCAGACGAGGAGCTTCAGTCGATACTTGAAATACGGTGCCAGATTCCAGGGAGCTATGCCAGCAAGATGGTGGAAGTGATGAAGGATTTGCAACGGCATCGTCAGAGTAGTAGAGTCTTTGCTGGTAAACATGGCTTCATTACTCCAAGAGATTTGTTCCGGTGGGCAGATCGGCATGCAAATGGTTATCAAGAGCTTGCAAGGGATGGGTACATGCTCCTTGCAGAGAGATTGCGTGATTCAAATGAAAAGCTGGTCGTGCAATGCACATTGGAGAAACATATGCGAGTGAAGATCGAAGCGGAAACGATTCATGAGGTTTTATTCCTTGCCGTTTGTGCTGTCGCTTTGTGCATATGTACACTTTGCTGACCGAAGATATGTTGTCTAGAACTGTTTGAGCTAATCATTGATCACATGAATGCAGCTCTGCAGCTCTGGACGTCTGAAAGAAGTCCGTGATTGTCTATCCTCATCCGAACACTTGTCTACATTTGGCAAGTACGTCGTCTTATAATAGGGATGTTATGTGTTACCATGGAGTTATGTTTTGCGAAACAGAAGCATGCGCCTTCGAGTTGCTTTTGGACTGAAGCACTATCCGCAACACTAAAAGTTTGTTGTCAATGAACAGGATTGTGTGGACAAAAAGCATGAAGAGACTATTTAACCTTGTGGAACATAGCATTGAACACAGTGAGCCGATTTTACTTGTGGGCGAAACTGGCTGTGGCAAGACGACTGTTTGTCAAATGCTTGCTTCGCTTCTACATAGAAAATTGCACATACTTAATTGTCATCAACATACGGAGACAGCAGACTTTATCGGGGTAATTTGCCGCTCTCTTTTCTTAAAGAAGCTGGAATGATCGAATCTCTTCCGCTAGATGGAGTTCAAGTTGATCAAATGCACGCCTGAAAGCTCCTGGGGTCTTGGTACTCAACTATTATGGTTGTAATTCTAGGGTCTCCGTCCCGTGCGTGAGAGGGACAGTCTCGCAGCAAGGTTTCAGGCTGTATTGCAGAAACTGGTGTCTTCCCGGCTTTATCAGAAAGTCTACAAGGAAGAGGTACTTCACTCTCCTCGGATGCGGCATGCGTCTGTCTAGGGTACAATCTTATTTTGGATGCCTTATTCGCTTCATATTTGAGCAGCAACAACCTTAGGTAACAATTCTGTCGACGTGCCTTGGTGTCGTTTACCTGCCCTTGTTCATGCGTGTTGAGGGAAACTGCTGCTGCTGCTCAGCGGTTGAAATAACTAGTTATCTTTATGACGTCTGCAGTTATTACCTGATATTGAAGACTCACATTTGACTCTGGAGACGATCAGACGTAATCTTGACCATATCAAAAGTATCTCCAGAAGCTGTAAACATGAGAGTTACGACAATAATGAGTTCGAGGAGCAACTAGCAGCACTTGAGTCAGTGGAGAGGGAGCTAGTAGTCTTGCAAAGAGACTGGAAGTCTTTATTCGTATGGCACGATGGACCACTTGTTGAAGCCATGCGCAATGGTGATTTCTTCCTTATTGATGAAATATCGCTTGCGGACGATAGTGTCCTTGAACGATTAAACAGTGTGTTGGAACCCAAGCGCATGTTGGTAAGCATCAATCTTGAATTATGGCATTCTTTCCTGAAACTGTGTGTGTGACCGTAGAATGACATGTTCAGTATGAACGTGATCGATGACCTTTCGTGCAGAAGTAGCGTTTTGTTATGTTCCTGTCGAGTGCCATCTACATCCTCGCTGAATCTTGCATTTTTATGTTCGTGTCCGGACACCGTGACGTGCTAGCAAATTTTCGAGGTTCATTCTGTCTTAGTGTACGTTTACACGGGAATTGCAGTGAAATGTCTGTTTATTACTCCATGCAGTCACATGAAACATTTGCGTTTCCTCTATACTCAGGTCGACATGAAACCCCTGGGTCCCCAGAATTTGTTATTTTGGAGTCACAGTTGGTTGTATACGATGTTGATCTTTAACTGAATATATAATTTCCTGTTATGGTGCTCGAAAGGACGTTGTAGATACTGCTGTACGTAGTTCAAGGTTAAAAGCGTAAAATAAAGTATTATTAATCCAGAAAACCAATAATAAGTTGAACTGATAACTATTGAGAACGAAAAAGCATTTCCTTGAAAAAAACGCATTGGTACATAAGGTTTTTCATAACATTTAAAGATTGTAATGGTACAGGCAAGAGGACGTGGCTTCAGGTTGTTTTCTCCTTTTGTTTAAAGGGTGCTCCTCTTGCTTGACCAACTGTTGTCGTTCTATATGTCACGCTGGTGTATCCACCGGATCTGCGGGCTTCCCTCAACGTTCTCTGCATCTTAATTTTTAGTTATGTAACAAATACTTGGCCGGGCTAATTGCGTGTTACCTCATACGAGGGAGTGGTCCTTGAGATATCTGCGATTCTCGACGTATGAATATATGTAACAAATCTCATCACAGTTCTTCTCGGATTCTCCAGATTATCGACTTGAGCCCGGTGCGGGTGGATTATCCTTTAACTGATCCACCTCAGCCTTTGAGATGATTTCTTATCGGTTCGTGTTGTGTTCTGTAAATCGATCTCTCTTAGCTGAACTTTATGCATGTCTCCTTTACTGCGATTGTTTGCGTCGCGTCGTTCGTACAGAAATTATGTTCAGCTTTTTCCTTGTAGTCTTCTGTTGCTATCCCGTTTGGTCCACGAGTGTAGTATCCAGCTGGTAAATATATTCGGCGTTTACCTTACTGTAAATCATTCTTTAAGTTGTAAGGATAACTTAGCGATAGTGTGTGAGCATATTTGTTTTTATATTCATGTGCACTCTTGGCTCATATGGGTCATAGAACTCTTTGATATATCAACCTTAGAGTTTCATGCAGCTGCAGGATGAGGTGCATGATGGCCGGGGAGGTATTCCTTGAGCATCAGGCCCTTATCTGTGTGAAAGCTGTGAGATATCCATACCTGTAGTGCTACCGGGGAGTTGCAGAAGTACATTTCTAGTCCACGCTTGGTCGACGACTCTTACTTTCAGGAGCTACTACGACAACTTACTCTCTTATCCGCAATTCCCAGGTTCTAGCAGAAAAGGGAGGGTCAACTGTGGAAGAAATTGTAGCTCATCCCAAGTTTCGGCTGCTGGCTACGATGAACCCGGGAGGTGATTTTGGCAAGAGAGAGTTGTCACCAGCTCTTCGAAACAGATTTACGGAGATTTGGGTGCCACCCATCTGTGATCTCGAAGACTTGCGGAGTATCGTGATGGACAGGTTTGTGTACAGGAAAATGGTACACTGGGTCACTGGTTTTTCCTTTTAAAATGTGAATTGTGTTGTAGTTTTGTTTCTAAGGGCGGGGTAATATTAAGACTTCTAGCCATCGTGGAGGTTGGCGGGTAACTCAACTTAGATTTGGATTGCTTGCACAACTGTCATACTAGGGGTTTAAATCCACCCGTGGGTGGCATTTGAATTCTAATGGTGTGTTCTGCTTACGTTGATATCTTTAATATGTAGCATATGGGTATCAACATTGTTGTCTTGACTGAATGCGGCAAACCTTTGGGGTCGTCATTCGTATTTCTGTTGCAGACTTGCACAACCGGAACTTTTGTCCCTCGCAGATCCTCTTCTTCAGTTCTGGCAGGTAGCCGGTCCTACCCGTCGGTTTTTCCGTTGCAATTAAGTATTGCTGTGTCCTCGAGTGAGCAGTGGCAATTTAGAGCTACGATGCTAAAGACATCTGTCTCGCGTTTGCTCCTCAGTAATGCTATAAGTTTGATATCAATTTGATTCTCGCTCCTTGGAGTTTAAATTATCAAGCTTCTAGAGATGCTAGTCTTTCTAATGCAGTAGCTGCTGGATCTACCTGACTGTGTTTTGTCGGGTAACTTACAGTGGTTCCAAAGCAATGGGGAACGAGGAAGAATCCTTTCGGTGAGAGACCTTTTGTCCTGGGTGAGCTTCATCAATTCTACTGCTCAAAATATTGGACCTAGCGCGGCACTCGTTCATGGAGCGCTTCTTGTACTACTGGATGGTTTGGGTCTTGGTACGTTTTTAGTTTTCCCTTTCAGTTGTAGCCTTTTTCTTAGCTGTTACCAACTTTGTACCTTCTTAATAGATTGTCCTGTTTCTGCTACCAGCTGTAGTCATCATTTGCCTGTCTCGCTTACGAGCTGCGTGCTTGAGCAGAGGGTACGAAGTGCTTTATCAGAGCCCTAGAGCAGACTTCATGGCTGTTGACTTCTGTTAAGTAAGTGGTGCCCTTCTTATGCTGAAGGGAAGTGAGCAAGAGAGATATCGTGTGTATCTTACTAATTGTTGTTGGACTTGACTATCTCAGGGACTGGGCTGTCGAGTTCTGAGGCTGAAAAACTGAGGAGCAAATGTTTGGAGCACTTACTGGAGCAGTTTCCTGATGTACAGCCGTGCCGCTCTTCGCCTACTTGCGGCATTTTACTGTCAAGTCCCCGTATAGAATATAGATGGTGCTTCTTGTCTGATGTTGAGCGCGCCGGTGAGATGTCAGGCTAAAACTATGTGTGGCTGTCCAGCAGAGCGTGAGGACTTCCCTGACAGAATCTTCTCACCTGGAAGCAAAGAACGTGAAATCGGCGCTAGGGAGGTGCAGTGGATATGATGCACGTCCCATGGAAATTGAGACATCTGCGAAATCTGCTGTTCCGAGCGAGCTGTTCGGCATACATCCTTTCTTTATTCCTAGAGGTTTGAGTTACGACTACCTTTTGGGTGTTAGGTCATGAGAGTTCAAGTCGTCGAACTATAGTTTTAAACTCCGTTTCTCCTGGTTTGTTCCACCTTACATGACACGGTTACATCAGCTTCTGAGAGTTGAGGTGGATACTGCAGGAACCCAAAGTTGCCAACATGTGATCTTCGAACTGTCCGCGCCAACAACCAGCTGGAATGCCCTCCGCATTCTGCGGGCTATGCAGCTGACGAAACCAGGCAGGATTCGGAGACTCTGTTCAGCTGCTTCTAATATCCAACAGAAGCTGCAACGTCGTGAATTAGGAGCACTGTCAATTGTACAAACCTGTTACGAAGATACAGTCTTGAACAAGCTGGTTAACGTTTTATATGTCCTCATCGTGCAGTTCTTCTCGAAGGTAGTCCTGGTGTGGGGAAGACAAGCCTGGTTACAGCGTTAGCAAAGAGTTCTGGGCACAAACTTGTCCGTATTAACCTATCTGAGCAGGTAATGGGTGGATTTTACTTGGTGCAGTTATGATGTGGAATTGACGGTCTTTTATATATCACTTTTCGGAGTTTATTGACCTCTTGCCAACAATCGTGCTCTCAGACCGATGTGATGGATCTTTTTGGATCTGACATGCCCGTGGAAGGGGGAAAGAGTGGAGAATTTTGTTGGTCAGATGGCGTTTTCTTGCAGGTGATTCACATGCACGTTTCTTCTCCCCTTTTACACTTTGCTTGTGTTCACAACCCTGTTAGCGTGGCGAATAAATCCATTCCATGCTTCGTTATCTCTACTCTGTTCATCTTACTATGAGACATTCATTCAACTAGGCTGTGTTTGCTCATCTTCTAGCAGCAAAGACTTAGAATTTCATGTGGCTACTGATAGGTTTGATAAAACGCATGGTCTCGTTCGTGCAGGCTCTAAAGGCAGGTCACTGGGTTCTTTTGGACGAACTGAATCTCGCATCACAGTCCGTTCTGGAGGTAGTCGAATGTGATAGCTCGGAAGATTTTTAAGCCCCTGAACTGCATCCGAAAGCTTCATTGTAGTTTTTAAGATATGCAGTTTGTCGTTTCCTGTGCGACTTCCTCACGTCCGATGTAGGTTTGCGTTCTATTAAATCGAGTTATGAATGTACAGGGTTTGAATGCTTGTCTTGATCATCGTGGAGAAGTGTTTATACCGGAGCTGGGGTTAGTTTTCAAGTGCCCCCCGAGTTTTCGTGTATTTGCTTGTCAGAATCCTATTTCCCAAGGAGGTGGACGGAAAGGACTTCCCAAGTCTTTTCTTAATCGGTTTACAAAGGTGAAAATCTTTACTTCTTACCTACAGAGGCTCCATTATAGCAAATTATTCTTACGATATGATCTTAGCGCATATTCACACCATTTCTCATTTGCGATGGGCTTCAGTGGGTTACTTTGTTGTCTATTTCTTCCCGGTGTACGTGGTTAGTTCTTCCACTGCTCCGCTAACCTCCGCTTGGTATATTACACTATTTTGCGGTTATAGTTAAAGCTGCTCTCTGGCTCAGATCTTTAGAGGGCAGTTTGTACTTGTCTTCTGTCTCACAGCTACCTGGGGTTGCTATTTTGGAGATGTGCTTTCCCTACACATTTCCCTTGGCCCGACCTTGGTTATACATTCGCTGACTTCTCAAACCAAGTTAGCATACCACTCTTTGTTACTCACTTTGTACTTGCATGGGCTCAAAACTATTTGCGGTTTACCTAAGTGTGCGGGCGAAGTTTTCTCAGAAAGCTGCTCTGTCCGTGTACCAATATATATTACACTATTTTGCGGACGATGTCTTTGCTTGCAATTGACGTTTTCTGTTTGCACCAGGTTTACATCGATGCCTTACAGGAAAATGATTATCTGTTTATTGCTAAAGCTCTTCACCCATCCATTTCGGAAGGTCTTCTGATGAAGATGGTTCGATTTAATGGCCGAGTGTTTGACGACACAATGGTAGCTCATGCGTATGGACATTCGGGATCACCTTGGGAGTTTAATCTCCGTGATATTCTGCGTTGGTGTGAGCTTGTTGAAGGTACACGCCTCATATTTTTTGACGTACGATTATAGAATGTTCCTCCTCTCTAGTGTGCTTAGCAAAGTTTTATTTGTCTAACCATATCTTGGAACCGTTGCAGGGATGGATCAAAGATGGTCTACTGAGGTGTTGGTGGACAGTTTCTTGGACGTACTGTATTTGCAACGAATGAGGACGAGAGAGGATCGGCAACATGTCTTGACTGTCTACCAAGACGTATTCGGCCTGTCTCCAGTGATAGACACATACCCTCTTTTCAGAATAAATCCCGAGCATCTTCACGTGGGGAAGGCTTGTTTGCAGCGTAGAAATGGTACGCAGCTTCAGCGAGATAGCTTCAATCAACTGCGACTCTTACCAGGTTTTGCCAATAGGCTTGAAAGTCTTATGCACTGCGTGAGGAGGGGCTGGATGTGCAACTTGGTCGGGCCTGTTGCATCTGGCAAAACAAACCTTGTTCGAGTTCTGGCGTCTGTTACTGGGAACACTCTGCATGAGTTTGCATTATCCAGTGGCACGGACATAACCGAACTTCTTGGATGCTTTGAGCAATATGATCCATTTCGTCGCTGGCAAGATATCGTTAGAAGATCATATCACTCTCTGGAAGCTGTATGTAGCTACTGTCTTAGTGCGTGTGAAAACACTTTACCAGTAGAGCGCAAGCTAAACTTGGTGAGAAGTGTGCTCAGCTCTTGGGCTGCTTTTCGAAAATGTTTAAGCTCACGAGATCGTTCATCTACGTGGACTTCAGTTGACCGAGAACAAGCTGTTCTGGATCCTTTATCTGTGAACATGCTCCTGCAAATCCTAGAGCAGCTGATACGCACTTGTAATGTCTGTAAAGTACCATCTCTGAGCGCGACTTTGCAGCCGCATCAGCTTGCGGAAAGCCTAAAAGCTGTCCAACAGTGTGTGGGCGAGGTGCAGAAGTTGGGTCGTTTTGAGTGGATTGATGGTGGTCTACTTCAAGCGATTGAAAATGGAGACTGGGTTTTACTGGAAAACGCGAACCTTTGCAATCCAACTGTGAGTATAAGTCCTGTTGTTCCAAGTTGTTCCAAGTTGATCCTCTTTGTTTCTGCCGTGAAAAGTTCTATGCATGCTAACTGGGACAACTGCAGGTCCTTGATAGGTTGAATCCGCTGCTGGAGCCAGATGGTACGATTTTAATGAATGAAAGAGGCCTTGTGAACGGTGAAGCTATGTTAGTCCGGGCTCATCCCAATTTTCGGCTGTTCATCACTGTTGATCCGGCTTATGGGGAAGTGTCAAGAGCTATGCGGAACAGAGGAGTTGAAATGTTTATGATGGAACCAAATTTGTACTTCCCGACATTAGAGGAACCAAAGGCTCCTGCAGAACATAACGACATTGCCAGTGAAAGTGCCTATAAACTTCTTGTACAAGCTGGAATACCTAGCGCATTTCTTGTTGAAGCCATGTTCAAAGCGCATACGGATATGAAGACTGTGACAGAATCGTCTCATGGCGGGTCACATGTCTCTCTGAGAACTCTTTCTCATTGGATTTCACTGCTACAACAGTTGCTTGAACGAGGAGCCAATTTTATGTGGAGCATAGCATGCAGTTGGGTGCAGACTTACGTTCGTCACCTTGAAAATGCACAGGCAAGAGAAGCCGCTTTACAGATATTACACTCACGCCTTACGAAGTTGGAGTTAGTAAGTGCAATGGATCAACAATATCCTTGTTTGTTTGTCCCAGGTGGCTGGCCAAGTCCCCACAATTTGGGAGTGTACTGCATGAGATCCAGAGAATCTTGTGTCAAAATGGACTCGGTGTACATTGAGCAGCTAGTGAGTGAGTACATCTCGATCAAAGCAACAAACGACTGGACGGTGTTCATGCAGAGTGGCACACATAATCGACAGAGTCTGTTATGGTTGGAGAACAAAGTGGACACCTTTACGTATTTATCTCCTGTCCTTTTGCGGGCAATCTTGCATCCTTTATCTGAAGTCAACGGGGGCACATTGACCAACTTGGAGGCTCATAGTTTTTTCCGTGATATTGAGGTCAAATTGCATCATGCAGTACTTTGGATGGTTGAGCACGGGAGTATATCTGACAGAGGACTCCGTGCTCTGTGGCTCAAGAATCTTGCAGCGAAGTTGGATGGTCCTGGTCACATCATTGTCAATCTTGTTTTAGCTTTAGAGAAGGAGTTAGAACATGTTATAGGTAAAGAACTTCTTGTAGCCTGGGAGCAGTTAGAATTATCCACCGGGGGAGCTTTTGACTCAGATGTTATACCATACGCTTCTGGGAGCAATTCTTTCACACCCGTCCAGAGTCAACATTCGACAAACATTGAGGAATCCAGAAATGCCTCAAGTCAGGTGTCCTTTCTGGGGAGAAAACTCCTTCTCCTTCGGCGTAGTCTTCTGCAGTGGCAGATGGAAGATGAGACTTACAAGTATGCCCTGACGCGCGGCACTGGTACGTTTACCAGCCCTGTCTTGCAGTCATACTGGCACCATCTACATGGATCTGGAAGAATGGTGGGGATGGCCTCTCAAGTACCTAAGACATTGCTAAAATATATATATCCTCTCTTTACTTCAGTCAGAAACTATGAAAATGAGGTACTCACTGGAACGGGTTTTGAGCTTTGGTTTACGAGTGTGGAAGTTACTCTCTCAAGACTACTGGATTGGCATGAAGCGCTGTGGAAGATTTTGCGGGAATCTGTTTTCAGTACGGAACTGTTCATGTTCTACTGGGTGGAGACAAAGCAAGCTTTGTTTGAACTTATGAGACTTGATATCCCCGGTATTGGGAAGGTAAGAAGCCACTTACTTGGAGAGTTGGATCGACTGGAAAATAGCACTTATTTCGTCTTTCTTATATCTTCACTGGTAAGCCGAACGGTTGACTCTAGATGAGAATCGATGACAGCAAGGACACGCGCTTCTTGAAAGAACTTGACATCCTTTAATAACATCGAGATGGTTATGATTTGTCAGGTAGCAGGAACCGTGCGGGACGTGGTACACAGCTTGGATGAGAGTTTTAATACTGGTCAAGGATCAGGGTTCAGACCACTTCTATGGAAGTATGGGGGCCATCCTCGATTGCTGAACTCGAAGGGCTTATTCGAGCAGGAACAGTTAATTTTGGCTTTATGTCAAAAGATTTGGGAAGCCTCCGATCAAGGTAGATAGGTGTCGTTTCATGTGCCTCGTAGCAGCAGAGGGTTGCTCAGTTGTGGAAGTAGGTTTCTCGTTGGCTGTCATGTCATGTTCTGTGACTGGACAGCAAACCGCAGGGGACTGTTTAAAAAGCAGCAACCTTCGTTTGACTGAAGTAACCTCGTGATGCTTCTCACTTAGTTTGCAGATGTACAACATCTACATATGCTACTTCTTCTCTGTCTTTATACTGGCTGTTCCCAGATAGGCAACTGTTGTGGTTTACAAGCGATAACGTCCATGATAACTATGATGAGTTTTAACGCCTCAAAAATTTTACAGAATGCGTACGTGATGGTGCTATCCTTCATCACTTTGGTACAGAAGAATCCATTTTGGGCGCCTTAACTTACTAGATCAGTCGAGTGTCATTTTCTCCTAACATACTGTTCTAATGCAGATGATGTTGATCGTATTGCAAGTGTCAGAATTGACCTCCGCCGTCGGATCATTGAAGGTCAGGATTACCATACCTTTGAGGCGGTTGGAAGTAACGTATCACATTTTTGGGGTTGCTGTCCTGGGTCACAACGAAACTTATATATTGTTGACGTTACGTTCACCAGGCCATCACATTCAGATTGAGATGTATTTTTTGACGGGCCCTAATTTTAGTATGCGAGAAAGTCGTTTCCCCGTGTGGTTGTCAGCTCTTTCGAAGGTCGGGAGCATACAGAAAAGCCTACTTGGCTGCTGATTGTAGCTAACCGAACTTTGTGTGTACAGGGTTTAGCCTGAGCATGTGGCTGAGACAGAGGAGATTCAGCAAGAAACTAGACCAGTGTGTTAGTACCATTGAAAGCAGAGATGCCTTGACATCTGTGACTATACGTGACGCTGAAGCGGAATGCGCGGAGATTTTTGCGGTGAGGACTGACTTGAGTTGTTGTCTTTCGAAATTTGAGGAGTATTGTTGGTTCCGTCAGGGGTACGCCACCACCAGGTTCTTACTGATATTGATGGTGTTTCAGATGATATTGGAAAAGATCAACGCTGAGAAGCGCGTCGCAGAAACCATCTTAAAGGAAGTCATTCCTCTCAAGATTACAGCTATATCTGTACTGGATGCCCGACCAAATCGAAGTGATGATGCAGAACTTAGAGATTTGATGAATCTGCCTTCTGTTCAGACCCTCTTGTTGGAGCTAATACAATGGCTTGATCATGTTTCTTTAAAAATGGACCTGGAGTTACTTGGAAACGTCTCAGCTACCAGTATTTCTGGAGTGCTAGACTGCAACCTGCCGGAGGCTCTGAGACAAGGGGTAGGTCGGTGTATGTGTGTCGTTTTAGGCTTGTTGATGGATCTGAAGATAGAGTTGTAAGTCACTTCGGCCACCCTCTTTTTTTTTTGTTTTCAGAGCATAGAGAGCGCCATACTCAGACAACCGAAATAACTCCTCTTTCGGTTTCATGCGCGATTATGAATTAATGAGCAATCTGGTGACTGCAGGGTTTGGATTCCAAGGCCGTACAACATGTTCTGGAATTCGCGGTTGCACAATCGTCGAGATCACCTCTTGACTTCGTTCCTCATCAGCAAATCTTGTGGATCTTAGAAGGGATGACATCAAAACCAACTGGTTCGTAAATGATCTAGAGCTGAAGTATTGCTTGAATGTTATATGCAGTGTGACAAAGTAATCCTTACTGAACTTCACGTAGCTCGGGAATGTTCTATCATAGGTAGGTCAGTGCTTTCAGATTTTCGTTACCACCTAGAATACACGTGGAGGGTATAAACTTGCAACCGTCGTTGTTGTGCCCGTGTCAAGTGATCAGACATTTTGGGCTGTGAGGAATATGTTAGATATGTTGCCCTCAGTTGAAATGTGCGATAATATTATCACCTTTCAATCGTTTCCGTCCAAACGTTCAGTCGGGTTCTTTGTTTATGATGCATCTGTTGGCACTTGAGAAAATTGCCCTGATTTATCATGAACACTGCCGCATTCTGTTGCAGACGTGATTGTAAGCTTCGAAGATATCAACCATGAAATGTGGTCCAGATGGCATCGGGCTGTTTGGAGGACGAGCTCTAAGGACTTCGTAAGAGATTGGCCTTGCAACTCTTTCCGAGATATTCATTTGAAGCATGGCCTGGTGTCTTTGCGGAAAGGCTGACAAGAAGCCTATCGCCGTCAATGCAGGGCGGCAACTCGGAGGAGTGGGTTTTGACCAGTGGGCCACCGCGTTTCTTCCTGGCAGCCCAAAGTGTTATGCTGTCAAACAAGCTGTAAGTTCTAAACTTGATGTTGTAGCAGTTTCCTAGTGGTTCTGGAAAGGATAGAAGTGACTGTGGAAGAATGAAGTTTCCTGTATTTATGTAGTCTCCTATGCCTGGTTTGGGACTTCGTGTTCTAGATCCGGTTATCTGTGTAGTTACTTATCGCGTCATATATGGTGAGCCACCATCCGGATTCAGCCTTATATCAAGTGCCGGTTGGTATATGAAGTGGGCAAACCGCAGTTCCAGTTAAGGAGTACAGGGAGAAGTTGCTGCAGCTCAGAGCAGTCATCAGGAACGTATGGGATCTCCAGAAATACAGATCTCCGGACATGCATGAACTTGATCTTTGGAATCTAAGCGCTCTCTTTCAGCAGGTGATAGCTAACATCCACTGATGCTTTCTTGCAATACTGCTTCTCGAGTCCCCAGTATACATCTGAATCATGGACCGAGATACACATTTGAATCTCTGGCTCACCATCACTCATGCTTTCACTGTTTGGGAAAACCAGATTTTGCTGGCACACGAGAAGTCGTTCGTGCCTCGTGATTACAGTGAGCTGCGGACTATACTAACCGATATGCACCACCAAATTACGAAGGTTTGTGAACAGGCCCTTATGTAGTGTTAGATTGTTATCAACAGACTATCCCTATTTTATTGGCTCATGTCTCTTTACCACTTTCAGCGTTCCTTCTCCATGAACTTGTTGTTCAAAGCCTGATATGGGTTAGCTTCAGATATATCGGATTCTATGCGGGGCATGATCATAACCATCTTTTAACGTCAATCAGTCCGCATCGTTGCTCATGGACAACAGCTGCGGCGTTCGGGTTTCCCGTAGAGTCACAGCACAAATCGGTATTTGTATTTTAACATGTTCCCGTTTCACTGAGAAATGACCCGCAGACGCAACTTCAGAATGATGAGGATCGAATTAGAATTTTGAAGGAGCTTGAGTCCATATTACGACGTTCACAGCACCATGGACTTCTGTCAATCACAGAGGCTTTAGTTATACCGTGCGCTGAACTACTGTTTTGCACTTCTTGGGAAAATCTTGATGCTACCGGTAATGGAAGTTCACGCCCCACTACATGTTGACTTCGCTGATGCACTTAGTGTGTTTCTCTGCGATTTTGTGGGAGCAGGAGAAGCCAGTTATCTTGGGCAGTCAGAAGCCAGCTTTTGTCCATGAAAATGTTATCCAGAGGAAGATTGTTTTGTGCTTCGTTTACTTTATATCTTGTATGGTTCAGACTATAGGCTTGTAATATATCCAAGTGGGCTAAATACTGACGGCACTTATTCTTTATCACGGCCATTTACGTGCAGGAAGCTTACTGGAGCACAGCCGACTGTGGTTGTTGGTCGGATCAATTCGTCTTCGTCTTCTTTTACCAGCTAACGCGTGTGACCCTGTATCCAAGTATTATTACAAGCGGGCGCACAATCAAGATCAACTTCGCAATTTAAACTTGGCAGTTGAGGTAATAAAATGTGCTCTAGTTGGACTATATAGCTTGATATGTTCTGAATCTAAGAGTGTCCTTTTTGAAGTCTTCTTAATGTTGATTGGCTCTGGTTCAGGTCCGACACAAAAGCGAAGTGTATCTAAGAGGTTCAGGGAGAACGGAGGACATCACGGCTATGCTTTCGAGGACTGTTGAATTAACGCAGGAGATGACTGAGCTAAGCCGGAAAGTAAGTTTTTAAGTAGGAGGTCACTACCAGCTTCGGCACCCCGTTGTAATGTTACCATTGGAGAAAATGTCTGTGTGTAACTGAAATGCAGCCTGTTCCCTTGCCTTATAATCTTTGACTCGGGACTTGTTCTAGGTTTTTACTTTGTATTAATAGTTGTTTTGTCTAACACGCAGATGATACATAGGCCGCACCCATCAAGATTCAAGGATCTCTGCCAGGAGGTCCAGCGTTTCATAGATCTTTCAGCGGACACAGGAAGGCTTCTAGCACTTTGGTCTCGTTGTACTGAAGAAGACAGTTCTTCAAGGTCTCACGGAGGGAGGTGCAGAGCGGAAGTCGTAGCCGTGCAGGTGAGTCAGTTCTTGGACTTGATGCATTGTCTTACTGAAACGAGCAAGGATGTCGAGAGTATAAAGAGCACTCACACTGTCGTCCTTTGTCAACAGGAAAATTGTGAGCGGTTTATTCAGCGTCTCGAGCGGGACTTTCCAGCCTATCGTGATTTTGTGCAGCCTATCCAGCAGGCAGTTTTCGAACTTAAATTTGGCCTCGCTTTGGGTTTGGCTGGTCATCTGCAGCAGGCGACCATCAAATCCGTTGGATTCCAGCATGATGATGTGACCATATCTGTGAGTTCCTCTGTTCACGGTCTGTGCATGAAATAACCTGTCCAGCAAAAGCAAATTATTTTGACACGGTGATGACTCTGCTGGTATCTTACGTGTGTACATATTATTTTGTGTGTAGAATTTAACGAGTGCACTCATGGAGTTTCCGAGGTCTAGAAGCCAAAACATATTTTGGGAAAATGAGCTGTCCACTGCTCTTGGAGGTTGTTCCTCCAATGAGTTAGTGAATAGTGTTACGGACCAGATTGTGTCATGGGCCGCTTTGAAGCAGAACATTCCAGGTGTTCCTAGCGAGGTATGTGAGCTTGCTGTCGGTGCATGATGGGGTGCACGTAGACGACGAGCAGCTTCTCTAGGTTGTTCCGATTTCCTTGACCGTATGGAAGGAATGGCAGTAAGGTTTTTGTCATGATATCTGTGGGAAGTTGAGAGTCTGAACTAATTAGTTTGTTGTTTGAATGTTGTCATGCGCTGCAGGTTGCAAAGATGCAAATGAAAGTGAGGATCTTGCGTATAGCTCTCTTGCGAATGGGTCATGAAATCTCGCTGTCAGGCATTACTTCAAGAGGCATTATGGAAGTAAGTTCTTCGATAAGAGGTTTGCACCTCGCAGTCTAAGGCGTATAGGTTGCCTGTCTCATAGAAAGGTAAATAGTATCCGGTCTTGGCATTCTTTGTAAATTTGCTTCGTGCTTTTCTGGTCATTAAGCAAATGTCTTGCCTGATACAAATCTGCAGCGACTGGAAGTTTGTTTTAGCGCGTTTTCTTCGCTTTGGGAAGAAATACGTGAGCACCGACTGGAGCGAGAGCGACGTGAAGCTCAGATGTCCCAGTTTACAACCAGCACTTACAGTATGGATGTGGAGGCAACTCTTGACGAAGAGTCCTTCCAGACAATGTTTCCTGACTATAAAGCGGATTTCGAGTCCTTCAATGATCCTCAGTTAGATTGTGGCGAAGAGGATAACGTACGTCCAACCTTCATGTGTTCAAATTTTGTTTGTTGTGAGTGGTTGCTCGAAATTGGACGCATGTCGCTTCAACTTTGATTGGAGCATGATAATATCGTCATCAGCTTGTCGGGGCTCTGCCACTCACATGTACTTCCCAGTCATCTGTAAGCTGACTGTACATGCTTATACTCTCTTGTTGACATTGCCATTGGCCCTGCTGCAGGGACGAGCCGAAAAAGCAAACGATATGTTGCTTAATGTAGATGACGCCTACGCGGGGAAGGCCTGGACCGAAATGGAGGGAGCTCTGGTGAAGGATGTTATCCGCATCCATAGTCTTTTGTTTAACTCGCGCGTTGTAAGTATTAAAACATTTATGTTGTTTCTGCATCTTGACGGTTGAAGAATGCAAAAGCCGCATTACGTCTAGCTCTTGAGGGATGTGGATCATAATCAATCCGCTTTCTTGTGATCAGCGGTAGCCTGCATTTTCCACAAAATATTTCCTCCGGTGAAATCAGTAGTCCACACGTCTTGTTTCTTAATATCTGTCTGGCTCAGATTGTAACTCTCGAGGGTATTAGACTCATCATTCAGTTCGTAGGCGTTCGCAAGAGGAAGGAAAAGAGCATACAGTTCGTATTCCCTTACATGATTTTTGGTCTGACAGGAAGGATACTTTCCCATTGAGGTCTTGGACGAACAGGTTGTGCATTCCTTTGTTCTCTCGTATGACGCAGGAAAACAGCTACTTCAAAGTAAGGATTAGTGCTATATAAGTTGCGCCTCTTCAAGTTGTCACGTCTATGTCTTATATCTGTGTGGGTGTTTTCGACAGTATGTCAAATTTTTCGCTGCGGGTAGACTTTTACGTCATCAGGTTGAACTCTCTATCGGGGCTAACATTGTGTTATTTCAGCACTCGGACATTGCATTCCAGGAGCAGTCGATGAGCGACTTCTGCCTTCACATTTGATGAGATACAGTATGGAATATCATAAACTCGCCGGTGGACCTGACGGATATATGCCTTCAGCGAATCGATTCACCGTATGAGTCTGAGATTCCCTCATCTCGTTTCGGAGTTTTTACAGTAGTCCTTTGGAGCCTCAAATTAAGTTTTTAGGGAAGAAGTGTAACCCGGATGTCTTCCCACGATGCAATGCAGGATACAAATGCATTTGAAGTTGCGGCGATGCTGGATCCAGTAGCTAAGTATCTACACCGTGTAGAGGAATTGTTGTCGGAGTGGCCTGAGCATCCGATACTTCTACAGCTTTCAAAGTTATCGAAAACTCTCTTATCATTCTCTCTTGATACCGTGGTTATGAAGGTACAGTTCGTAGCGCTTCGAAAATTATTTTCTTGCTTCTGAGGTTGAAGGTTTGTGCGAGGTTACGTGGAAGGTAGAGTCGCTGGACTCCAGTTTAAACGTACATATACGTATAGCTTACATATCAGATATTCCCGTAACTGAACAGAAACTCCTGGATCCACGAGGCCCGCTGAGTTAGGAAAGTCCTCAATTTCGTTTGTCGCTTTTCCTACTCGTCTATAGCGTGACCCTCCCTGTTAGGTGCTGATGATGTCAGAGAGCAGGTTGAGGTGACGGGAGAGTGTCGCGTTGCATGCTCTGCGTGTACCTTGTGGTAGTTAGGTTCTTAGTACTCATTACCTACAGCTGCGTCAGTGTTACTGTGTTATAAATCGTATATTCTTCGGACTGACTGGCTTCTTTTATCTTATTCGTCACTTCCGACTTTTGTACATTAACTCTAACTTTGCGGTTTTCACTCTTACTGTATCTCAGCGTTGTTTTTAAGTTCTGCACTAGATTTCTTGATTTCGTTTCGGTCAGCTTGCACTGCATACTGTACATGTTACTACTTTGCACTTTCAAACCTAGGGGCACCATCTCAGGTAATGCGCACCGCACTTCACGTTCCCACTGGTCAGTCCCTTCAGGTTACAGAGTTATGCTAACTTGACGCTCCAAGATAGCACACAGGCTACCTTCTTTTCTATGTACTTCGGTGGGTTATTCTACTGGGTGTTATCTCTGTCGTTGAGCGTGATTCTTGCTCCTTAGTTGAGCGTCCATTCTCCCGGACGATTCATATACCTCTATACACGTATGTACCGTATAGATCTTACTTTGCCATGAGTAGCCTTTCGGATGAGTTGAGAAGGGTCCAAAACCTGCATTCAAGTTCACTGTTAACTTCATGATATAACCAGAAACTCACATGGATCTCCTGGTAAATACAGAGATGCCCGTTTTGCGCAGGTCTAAGGTTCTAATCCATAATTTAATCTCGACTGCGACAGGCCTTAACAGGAGTGGAGCTGCTTCTTGCTAAGTCCCAGCTGTGGGAAGAAAATGCTGCAAAGCATGTTTCTATTGCAGGTGATTAGTTCTCGGGGAATAAGTGAAGCAAGTTTTGCATGACATGATCATCCTTTTAACATGTCCTGTACACTGTTTTCTTCTTGTGCAGTTTTGCGGGGTCAACAAGTATGCATGCCCTGGAAATTCGTTTGTTCTGAAAAAAGAATTATTAAAGTGTAATTAACGCCGCATCTTGCTCATGGAAGGGCTTGCTTCATCAGTGTCGCTTGTAAACTGGGGTCGACCATTCTGTTGCCGACCGTTCTAAATATCCTTTTCTTGTAGGTGAACTGAGTGAGCTATCTCGCCTTGTCACACACTGGCGGAAGATGGAGCTGGAAGGGTGGAGTGCATTGCTTGAGAAGGCCGAAGAGAAGCATATCTTTAGTGCACACAAGGTTTGTGGGGATGAAAGATTCAGTGCTGGATATTTGCATCTGGAAACTTACGTGGAGAATCTCATATGGTTTGGTTGCCTGCAAAACTACGATCTCATCTATGATTGTCTGTTTATTCTGATTATCATGTCTTTTTGTCGTGACGTTTTTGCAGCTCTGGTTTTCTTTGTATGGGCTTCTGAATAGACCTGTTGGCGATGACGTGGGCGCTCATCTGGAGGCTACGACTTCCAGGTTAGTTTTGTCTGTGCATATACGGTGTCCACCTTGTGAGGAGTTGCAGCGTTAATTTCTGATAAGGCCGTGTTTATTCGCAGTATGGAGGAGTTCATGCAGACTGCAACTCTTGGGGAGTTTCGAACTCGCTTACAGCTAGTTCGGGCGTTTTATGGCCACATATCTGTACAAACGAGTGTCATAACTCCTGTCGGGGGTCCTTCAAGGTTTCCACTTTCTAGCTGCTTCTTGATAACTTTGGCCTCACGCATGAATCATGGCAGACTTGAAAATACTGAAAGCTAAGGAGAATTCTTTGCAGAGAAGAACCTGTGTATACTTGTCAGCAGATAGTTTACTGTCAACATAGAACGGCTTAACATAGAAGTATGTGTGGTGCTAAGGTCTGAGCAATCTAATTTACAGTTGTGAATTCAGTCTCCTGAGACCGTTCGTCCGTGATCTGCAGGGATGTTCTCGAGGGTGTATCAAACCTGCTCTACAACGTGTTGAATTACTACTCCCAGTTTCTGCCGACGTATGTGTCCTTTTGGTATCAGATTCTGGACGAGTAAATTAAGTCGCACTATGTGTTTGGACCAAATAACGAGTTAGAGTAAATTTTTGTGGTTCGTCGATTCGTTCCGCAGGCTGGAGGAAATTGTCTCATCCGGGAAAGTGGTTATTGAGAAGGAGTTGAAGGATTTTGTGCGGCTCTCAAAGTGGGATGATCGTAGTTATTACACCTTAACGTTGTCTTCGGAGAAGACCCATCGAAAGCTCCAAAAACTTGTGAAGAAATATGAGGTGTGCCGTCTCTACTTGTTGTGGTCGTCTCTTTAGCTTTTGATGACTAGGGTGCTTGTGCGTATCCTTTATATGTATGATTCTGCAGATATATTATTTAAAGAACCTTTGTACCTTCTCCTGTGCGTAGAGTATACATTAGGACATACGGATGTCTGCATGAAACGTTTGTTGTGGAAGTTCATTCTGTGCGTATTCTCTGCCGGTTTCAGGAACTTCTCAAACGACCAGTGAGCGAGTTAGTGACGAAGCAGGCATCACGCATGGGTTCACAAACTTTATCAGATATCGGTATTCGGCTGAAGAGTGATGACGGTTTATCCTCCTTAGTTCTTGATGCTTCTGATGAGAAACATGTCTCATCAGAGAAGTTGTATAGGAAATGGCCGAAGGAGAAAAGCGAGCTGATAGCTAGTGGGTAAGTGATCAATATGATTAGGTTTTTGAGAGCTCATCTTAACCCTGTGACGAGAGAATTCTTACTAAAGGCTGAGTTACTGCTGATCACTGTTTTCCTTAGGTTGTTTGCTGAAGAATGGAGGAAGAGATGTGACACTAAAATGAGGCAGCTCGTAGTGGTCACTCCCGGACTTCCTAGAGGTATTATATATTCTCGTATACTGGGAACGGTGAAAATTAACTGCTAGATAACCAAGCAGACTTCATGGGTTGCACCGGATTCTAAGTTTATTTCCTGTACGCTCCTGTGGAGATGTCTTGATTTCGTTGAGTGTTTAGTTGTGCTCCGGAAACTCCTGTATTGCACGAGTGTCATGGCCCCTAAGCATGTTTGCTATAGTATGCAGTATGGCCTTGGACGGTCATTACGATGAGTATATGCACTTTTAGTTATGTTGGACTGTATCTGATTTCCTGTTCCTTTATCCAGCCTTGACAGAAGCGGGAAGCTACCAGAACAGGCTGCCAGCTCTCACTTCGAAAATTGCCAAATTGCTTGGAGAGTCGTTGTTTATCGAAGCTGGCAGCCCTACCCAGTATGAAGGTGCAGACTCGCTAGAAATGCTTGCAACATCTGTGATTGTCAGGTCAGCGGAGCTTAGAGAAGGCATGAAAGGACTTGCCATGAAGAAGAAGGCCATGACTGATCTGCTGAAGACTCTACGACAAGTCGGACTGTCCCATCATAAATCCGTGGTTCCCAAGGTATATCGTGTTACAGCATGTTGTGTCATCCTTCACGTGGCTTAATAAACCTAGCCATTGACAACCACATTCTTAACTACACGAGCGCCTTGATAATGCATGCAACTAACGAACGACCTCGACGAGTACGGCAGACAGAGCCGGGGTGACCTTCCCCTTGCACTTGCTTCAAGCTGGTTACTAGCAAGGGGTTATGACGGAATCGTTGTTGTTTGCACCGCTCTATTTGTTATTAACATGTCGCGCCTGCCCTTATTTATGTTCCCCGCAGGAGCAGCGGACTCCCCAAAGCTGGTTATTATTGCGTCCAGCTGAAGCTGGCAATATGCTCTGCTACCAACGATGCGGTTCTGGTGAGCAGATTGATTTGGAAGCGATGTTGAAGGAAGCTTGCGTCAACCTCTGGGACAAAGCGAGCGACTACTACTTCAAGAACATTGCACTCATACAGCATCTCCAGAGATTATCCTTAGACTTCAATAAAGATCTTACTCTACGAGAGGTACGTGCGCTTCGGATATGCAAATTAGCAAGAGAAAATATGCAATGGAATGCTGTTATCTACTCGGAGTTCCGATCCGAAGTGAATTGAAACCCTCGGGTAACAAGGACCTGCTGAACTGGAACTGTCTTTACTTCCGTTGCTACCTCCTATTCATCTATATCCTAATCCTGGGTGGGCGTAGTCAGATTCGTTCTGCTATACTCATCTACCAACATATATCCACCTTGTACTTACACCTTGCCCTCTCCCCTATTGCGCCTCTGGCCCTCGGGTTCATAATTATTTGGGGGTTACCTTAAGTGTGCGGGGGAAGTCACTGTTTTCACCGAAAGCTGCCTTACCCGTGTGCCAATATATACTCATGTACCAACATATATCCTAGTTTGGGTTCACCGCCTGGCTGGTCGTCCAGTTCACTCGTCGCTTCCTGCTGGTGTTACTGATTGTTTTTTAACTCATATACACGATCTCTCTTCTATGCGGTTTTGTTATCCCCTACTTTATTCGCGCTTGAGGCTGTTTAGACTTGGCATTAAATTCTTGATTCGCCTCGATCCGCTTGCACTGCGTACTGGCACTACTTTGCATCTGCATACCTACGGGTATTATTTCAGGTAATGTGCGCCGCACTTCAAATTCCCGTTGGTCAGTCCCCTTAGGTTACAGATTTGCGCTAACTTGACGTTCGTGTGGTATCCATTGCCCACTACGTCTACTTCTTGATTGCCTTGATTATATGCCATTCTCGACGTATGAATACATGTACTTGGCCGGGCTAATTGCGTGTTACCCCGATACTGGAGAGTGGTCCTTGAGCATATCTGCTATTCTCGACGTATGAATAAAACTTGACGTTCCAAGATAGCATTGAGGCCACCTTTTCTTTTGGCACTTTCTATGCGCACTTCAGTGGGTTATTCTAAATCTTAGAAACGGGGTACCCGTTTCTAAGCCTGCTTCTTGTTCCTTTGCTGAACTGCCTTGCTCCTGGACGAATTCAGGGTTTACCACCTAGCTGCTCGATTGCTTGTTTGATTACTTCCGGGTGCCTACTGCTCCTTCAAATCTTTATTCTTTTAGTTCTCGTCATTTCTTAAATAATTCGCTCTTTATGTAATGAACACATTGTTCTTCAGTTCTTAGTTAGGGTACGTCTACGCCCCTCTTTGTTACTTACCTTTACTTCCCTGGGGTCAACACTATTTTGGGGGTCCCCTGGGCGAAGTTATGTTACTCCTGGTATTGCGTCCTCCTGTACCAAGATATATCCGAAACCGCACCCAGACTGGGCGCGTTATGTAAGGTCGAAAGGCTGCATCTTCTGTTTCGTGCCATTCCTTGTCCGTCCACACAAGGGACCTTTGGTCTTTGTTAAGTCGTTGTGTTCCGAAGATTTGTCCTTTCTTCCAGTTCTGCAGGGGAACCGACTGTGGTTGGCACTCCTACTTATTGTCTACTGCGGTTTCAGTGCTTTCTTCCACTTGTGACTTGTCTCGTGTCAGCTATCAGCTTTCCGCTCGTGGTTGAAAGCCTGACTTGTGTCTGCCCTCAGATATTTCGGATCTAGTATTCAGATATCATTCATCCTTTTTGTGCAAGTTGTGTAGGATAGATAATTGGTCTGTAGATGTTAAAACTGCTGGAGGTTGTTTCTGATTCACTTTTTTTTTTATGGATCTATGCTTTGTTCTAGACCCCTGATATACAAGTTATCCTTATTGTTACTCATACCAGGTGGTCATCCCTGGGTAGAAAGACTAGCAAAAAACTCCCCATCTTTCTGCTTGTTGTGTACTTCTCTGGTTTCAAATTGAAGGGTTACTTTAAGTGTATGGGGACAGTTCTTGCATCGTGCTGCTAGCCACACGTGTATTATCTACTCAGATGTTCCCGGGACGGAACAGAAACGCGCTGCTGAGTTGAAAGAGTCCTCAACTTCGTTTGATCATCCTTTCTTTACTCTCCTTGTTTGGTGCTGACAAAGTCAGAGAGCAGGTTGGGGTGCATGCGATGGGAGAGTGTTCTGTCGCATGCTCTGCTTGTATGGTGCGTTACTTGGGTTCTTGATTTCCTGTTCAGGGGAAAGTTTACTCTATCTTATGTCCGGGTCCAATTAAGGGAGAATGTATCGATGGCTTCGTACTCCTTCGCGATCGTATTCGATCGGGAAGGAAGTAATCTGGGAGAAAGACATATATGACACCTCTGCGACACGTCGCTCTGCGTGTATCTTATATAGTACCTACTCATTACGTACAGCTGCGTCGGTGATCCATGTGCACAGAATTGTTCGTATATTCTCTGCCTGACTGGTCTTTTCATTTCACCTCCGACTGCTTCTCTGATTGCGGGTATTTTGTAATTCCATACTTTATTCGCAGTTGAGGCTCTTTTATTCCAGGTTTCCAGTTCTGCATTGGATTTCTTGATTTCGTCTCGATCAGCTTGCACTGCATACTGTACATGTCATTACTTTGCACTACACTTCCATACCTACGGGCACCATCTCAGGTAATGGTCGCCACACCTCACATTCCCATTGGTCAGTCCCCTAAGGTTACGGAGTTACGCTGCCTTGACGCTCCTAAATAGGCTGCCTTTCTTTTCTCGAACTTTCTATGTGCTTCACTGGGTTATTCTGCTGGGTGTTTACCTCTGTCTTTCAGCGTGGTTCTTGCTCCTTAGCTGAGCGTCCATTCTCCCCGAGGAATCATGTATCATCTACTCCGAATGTGACCTTCGGAGTTAGGATTTGAAAGAATGAAGCTGATGATAGAGCTAAGACTTTCCAAAACCTTGTCCTGTCAGAAGATCTAATCACATAGACCACTATCACGAATCTAAGTTGCAGTAATAGAACTCAGATTGCTCAGAAAGTGCAGCATTCTTGACTCTATAGACACTTCTGTGACCGCGCTCATTCCCATCCGCGCTACCATCTGGACCAGCGGATATGTCCCGTTGTAGAGTTGCGTTGTCTTATCCCGCAAGTTTCTCTAAGTGCTTTCCTTCTACTTGACTTCTGTTTTCACCAGGTTGACCTCTCTAAGCGGTACGTGGAACACCTGTTGTTTATCCAACAATGTCAGCGTCAGAAAGCGCATGAACTGGGTGCAAAACTTGGACAACTTGGGCAGCTCAAAGATGTTCTTTGTAGTACTGGTAACATCTACGAACTGTCTCTTTCACCGTCTGAGCTCTCTTGAATTCTGCGTTTAGAGTACTGCTCAAGTTGAGCTAGACGTGTGCGTCTTTTGACCCAGTTTTTGTTTCTCTTGCAGGGAGAGGGGTGCCGAGGCAGAAAGTCGTGAGAAAATGGTTGTGGCAGCAAAAGGTAGAAATTCAAAGGAACATGCCATGAAAGATTTACGTGTATCGGTCCTGTTATGAGTGGATCAGTGCAACAAACACGGATCATGAATAGCGATCGGGGTTGAAACTTAGGAAGGTTTTGTTATTGTGTTCATTGTAGATCCCAGAGCAACTTTACAGTAACTTGGAGCCAGTGAGCCATTACTCTTTCCTCATTATTCAGTGCACATGGAAGTATGCATGGCCTGATACAACTTCAACCCCGGAGTCTGGACAGTCTGCTTGGATATCGCTCGTCAGCCGTATTTTCACCAAGCTGATAGCGGCAAGTTGATTGACCAGTTGATTAATTTCATAAACATTTTCCGTCGTTGGCTTATGAATATTTTACAGGTGCTCTTTGATTCGCTGTGGCAAGTTGCCAGGGAGACCCTGCTTCTGATCAAGACAGCGGAGAAGACTCAAGTTTGCCCTGAAAATCAGATGAAGTCGGAAGCTGATGCTGTTAGATTTTTTCTTGAGAATTTTGTTGCAGGACTGCAAACGTGCAAAGTGAGTCAACGAAGTTGCCTTATCTCCCTTGTTGACGTGTTTCAAGTCGTTGACGTGTTCGCTGATATCTACTTATTCTCTTATACATGTTTATATGTCAGGTTCGGCTCGACAATCATCTCATACCGAAAAACGAGTCTTATGTGGTGAACAAGGAAATATTTCCAATATTCTGTACCTCCGGGATGTTTGAGGATATTTCAGCGAACTTTGTCTTTCTTGCTGGCACTGAAGCTTCTTTCAAGAATCTTTTCCAGCTGGGGGAAACACATATCATGATTGGCCTTCAACCTTTGGAGCGACTACTCGTTGAGGTCTTTCTAAAGCTTATGTCACTCTCTTTTTTCTCCCTTTTCTAGTTTGGCTGGGTTGATCCTTTAGCCCCTTGTTGAAGTTATTGTTAGTCATCAAGCGGTCGTCTTTGTCTTTCAGGGCTATGGAATGGTCCAACAATTTGGCCAGGAGATTCAAACTGGCAGTACGGTCAACCAGAATACAACTTTGGTTGAGTTGTTCGCTGAGTTTTCGAGTCGCAGTGAAAATGCCATCACCGAGCTTTTATTAGCAGTGCAGACAATCAGCAGAGACGATACTCGACATTCTGCAAAGGAGCTGAATGCTGAGAATGAAGTATCTGTGTCGGGAACGATAGAGGATATTGATACTTCAACCCTGGAGCGGAGTATTACGTCACGCCTGGATCGTGTCCATCAAGCACTCATCCAGCTGCTTATTATCACTGTAAGTTCAGGAACACGGTCTGCCAGCTTTTTCTTTTCGGTTGCATACTCTACAAGCCAGCAGACTAAACGTTAACCATGGTTCATGTTCTGTTCCCGTGGATCTTCTAAGCTGTGCATACCTTTTCCTTCCAGGAGAAATTGGTTGATCACCCTACCTCTGGGAGAGAATCATCCGAAAGTGTAGAGAGCATGCTGAACTGCATCCACGTACCACTGGACATGCTCCACATAGCGGGAATGCACATTCTGTTCAATTATATTTCATTTCACAAATCGGTATGTTCCTGATCAACTCGTTCACCCATTTTTGAACCTATTATGTCAGGATTTGTTTTACGGCTTTTCGTTCTGTGATCATAACCTCGGGAGGTCGTTAACCTTTCAGTTGTCCATCCAAAAGCATAAATTCATGGTAAATGCATGAAGGCAGTTCAATGTCTGCGCACTTATGGCTTTGCGTGGTGTACCTCTACAGGTAACGAAGCTTGGGTACGTTCTGGCCAACCTTTTTGTTTCCCTTTTTACTGAAGGGTTCTGTAGGACCAAAGAAGAAGAAGGGGAAGATCTACGCAACTTCGAGGATGATGCGAAGGGGACGGGAATGGGAGAAGGCGAAGGTAAAAAGGATGTAAGCGAGCAAATAGAAGATGAAGAACAGCTATTGGGGAACTCTGAACAGGTATGGTCTGTTACTGCCGGTGCATAGTTCGGAGCCTCCTCTTTCTTACTTCTCCCCTGTCGTCCATGGACAGTATCTCCCAGTCCAAACTTCAATATTTACGAAATGCAAAAATCAGAATCAGATGTGGCTCATGTTCGATAGTCTTGTCGCAGGATACGAATGTTCCACAAGAAGAGGGAGGCAAGAAGCCTGATAAAGGTGTTGAAATGGAACAAGACTTTTCCGGTGATATGGTGGACTTAAGCGATGATGAGTCGGAGGAAGAGGATGACATTGAGAAAGATGAAGACGAGAAGCTTGAGTCCAGAATGGGTGAGGATGGTGAGGACAATGAAGTAGTAGACGAGAAGCTTTGGAACTGTGATGATGAGAATGAACGAGAACCAGAAGGTAAAGAAAAATATGAAAAGGATAGTGCAGTAACGGGTGCCAGAGCTGAAGACCTTGAAATGAGGGGTAAAGAAGGGACAGATGAAGAGGACGCCGGGAAGGGCGAAATGTCAGATGAGCAACTTAAGTCCGAGTCTGAGATGAAGGCGGAAGTCGAGCCTAAGATAGAATCTGAAGACGACGTAGAAGCTCCAAATATGGATGAGACACTTGAGGACTCGAGTGGCGTTAAACCCACGGTGGAAGAAACTCTTGAATTCCCAGAGAACCTAGAATTGGATGGTGAAGAAAAGGAAAAAGATGGAGATGTTGACCCAGAAGATACGGACAATGCAGATGATGTGCGTAAGGATGTAAGTAGTGATATGAATATTCCGGAGGCAATGGATATCGATGAAGATACTCATGGCGACTCCGCAGGTTCGGAAGATAGAGATGAGAAGGAAACTGATGCTGGTAATGATGAAGGGGTTGAAGAGGAAAGTTCAGCTGTAGAAACAGGAGAGAGGGAAATCCCAACTGGGGATACGAAGAATGAAGAACCCGACTCCGCTCAAGAAAGGATGGATGTCGACGGACCATTTCAGGATGAACCAACGTATGAACCGCAGGAACTCCGAGAAGAAAAGGATAAAAGCTCACAGAACGTGGATGCTAGAACATCTAGCAAGTTTTCCGAAATCAACAATGTCATTCCTGGCATGACAGGAAACAGTTCACGAGAGCATGGTGAGGAGAATATTCTAGAGGAAGCAGGCATGAATGAGGCTTCAAGGAAAGATAAATTAGAGTATGGAATGGACCCGTCATCTATTGCAAGCCCGGATGGGGCAGACAGGACAGATTCTAGGTCGGAGCCCTCTCCGGCAGTACAGAAACCAGACAAACCCCACGTCAACCCTTATAGAAGCTTGGGCGACGCTCTAAAGCAGTGGAAGGAGCGGATCAAGGTAGCCGACATTAATGACCAATCCGGGGACCTTGATAAAGAACCAATATCAGGCCCGGAGGAGGTACCCGACACAGATGAATCTGCTGGGGAGTACGAGTTCATAGGAAGGGAAGAGGATCCTGGCGTTTCTCAGGCCCTTAGCGCTGCCACAAAAGAGCAATTAGATGATACGAATGCAGAGTCAGGGGCAATAGAGCGAGAATCTTCCGATAATGTCATGCAGGAGCCACAGTTGGAGAAGATGGATGAACAACTAGCTGAGGCGCCTCGGATGCTTGAGGATAGCCAGATAGTCTCGAAAACCAGTAAGTCCAGACTAAGCCGTGCTGAGCACGACGTAATTTCGCCGAGTGATGGACACCTGGAGGAGGAGATCCAGAGGAATATAGGCCTTCTTGGGCTGGAGGAACCGGAATCGAGGGACATGGCAGAGGGCAGTCAGGTATCACTTGAAGCGCAGCCATTTGAAGCAAGTAGAACTCTATCGTTGGTCAACAGTGAGCTATCGTGGAGTGAAGAGGAGATTAGCCGCATCAGGAAAGAGCTGGAGGTAGGATTGAAAGACTCAGGCGGTAATATCGAAGCTGCCAGGGTGATTTGGCAGAAATATGAGCAGTTGACTGCTCGTCTTTCCCAAGAGCTGGCTGAGCAGTTGCGGCTGATTTTGGAGCCTACTTTGGCTACCAGGCTAGAGGGGGACTACAGATCGGGGAAGCGAATAAACATGAAAAAGGTCTGTTCGTAGCCTAAGTTTATCCTTTACGAACATATTTATTGATGGAACTTGATCTGGTGAGTAGGAGTTCTGGCGAGCAACTTGTGAATATTGCTGTGCCGCAAGATAGATTCTCGACTAGAATAGAATATGATACTCTGCTCTGTGCTTTTGCAGATCATTCCCTACATTGCGAGTCAGTTTAGAAAGGATAAAATATGGCTTCGTCGCACGAAAGCGAACAAACGTCAGTATCAAGTAGTGCTTGCAATCGATGACTCCCGAAGTATGTCTGAGAGCCACTGTGGACATATGGCGCTGGAGGCGCTCATAACAATCTGCAGAGCTATGTCGCAAGTTGAAATTGGGCAGATGGCAGTGGCTAGTTTCGGGGAGAAGGGAAACGTGCATCTTTTGCACGATTTTGATCACACTTTCTCCAGTGAAGCGGGTGTAAATGTAAGGTTCACTGTTGTTGGGAATACCGGTTTAAGTTGTCAACCTTTACGGAAAGGCTGTGCAAATTAGTTGGTTGGTAATCCTTGGACGGTGACTCCTTTCTCTTGCAGATGGTGTCTCGCTTCTCATTCACCCAAGACAACACTATTGCTGATGAGCCGATGGTGGATCTTCTTCACTTTTTAACTCGCATGCTGGAGGTAGCTGCAACGACTGCTGCGGCACCATCTGGAAACCTTAATTTACAACAGCTTGTGCTAATCATTGCAGACGGTCGTTTCCACGAAAAGGTTTGTCGCAGGAGTAGACGACATTCTTTCCCGGATTATAATCCCTGTCCTGAAATGATGACTCCCTACGAGGGACTTCTAATGTCAATGAGGGACTTTCTGCCCAAGTTTTCATTTCTGCATTAGATTTCCTGATTTGCACTGCTTACCGTACATGTCACTACTTTGCACTTCCATACCTAGGGGCACCATGTCAGGTAATGTGCGCCGCACTTCACACTGCCACTGGTCAGTTCACTCAGGTTCCAGAGTTACGCTAACTTGACGCTCCAAGGTAGCACACAGGCTACCTTAGTTTTCTAGATGATTCTGGATTATTTTCTAGAATCTTCTAACTTGGTGTTACCTCTGTCTTTGAGCGTGATTCTTGCTCCTTAGCTGAGCTGCCATTCTCCCGGACGAATCGTATACTTGCCTGTCCTCGTTCAGTTGTAATCCTTGTAAATATTATGTGTCAGCTCTAGCAACCAAACCCGTTCTCAGATTGATGTGGAAAGGCCAAGGCGAGTTTGAAAGCATGTCCTCACAAGTAATGGATGATATCTCCTTGCAGGAAAGTCTGCGAAGATGTGTGAGGGAGGCCACAAGTCGGAAACAGCTCCTAGCGTTTATCGTTCTAGACAACCCGCAGGAGTCTATTCTAGACATGCAGGTTTGCACCTGACCTAGGGGTTACAGGAAGTGATTTAGCAGTTGTATAACTAAACCCGAACCCTTGTTGTTTAGTTAGAACTTTTCTATGTAAAAACCTTTCCTGGTAAATTGTTACTCAAATTACTGGTATGGTTTGATTGCAGTCTGTATCTTTTTCAAAGGGTGCACCGTCTTTCACCAAGTACCTCGACTCTTTTCCGTTTCCATACTACATACTGTTGAGAGATATCGAATCTCTTCCAAGGACTCTCGCTGATCTTCTCCGTCAGGTAGTTCCATAAGTTTCGATGGAAACTAGCGTATTTCGAAATTGATTGATGTTGATTAGTAAACCCTAAACGTCTCATGACGTCTGCGATTAAAAAATTTCTGAGGCTCGGGATGAACAGTGGCAAGTTTGCTTTGACTGTCTGATTTGTTGCATTTCATAGAACAACCAGGTTTTGAGCAAATATACGGGCAACTTGCCACGAGAATTCGGTTTTAAACTCATCTCGGCTGAATACCTGGCTTGAAATGGGTGTTGCTTGCAGTGGTTCGAGCTGACTCAGCGATCTTTTGGTTGAGAACTGGAGATAGACATTCTTGCGAACCGGCGAAGGACGAGTAAGAAACCATTTCAGACGAGAGATGTTCTTCTGGATAGTGGTATCGTGTTGAGTTCCAATTAGTTTAATCTACTTCGTGCTTGTAAGTTGGCCACAATCCGAGCTCCTGATATGAGCTGTTCTCTTAATCCTTGTCCATGTCTTACAGGAAAAGTCTGAAAACGGTGACGAGCGCAGAGTGTACTCCTTCGTCGGGACATACTAGTTGGAATAAGTGTATGGGCTGTTCAGAGAAGGTTGTCTGCCTTAACTCAGTGTTTCAACTTCCATTCTCTGGTGCTTATACAATGGTACATATACTGTTCAGAGAAGGTTGTCTGCCTTAACTCAGCGTTTCATTTTCCATTCTCTGGTCCTTATAAAATGATGTAAACTAGAGGAAACTGAGAACACCGGACTTTGTGCTGGTTAACTCCAGAAAGTGCGTAGTTTTGCTCTATATTTGTTACCACAGCATCGTACCCAGCCACGCTCGCTCGTCGGGAAAGGCAGCATTGTACCCACCCTGAAACCTGAAACCCTAAACCCTAAACTCTTTTCAAGGCTATAAGAACGTTGAGTAGTTAACGGTGTTCTCCTTTCAGTCGCAACTGTTCGGACATGCTAGCCGGAGGTAAGCATGTACGTCAATCTGCTTTTACAGTTATTCTCGACGCTCTTTCTTTCCAAGCTTTTCTCTAAGGGTTGAAGATTAGTCCTAGAATCAGTCGTAACGTTTGTGGAATGCTTTTTATTTGAATTCCAGATCTGCTTTAGGTTGGTTAGGACCAGGAGTGATAATCGCTGTACGCTCTGATGATACTTGCTTGTTAAGTTCCTGGCTGCTGAACGTATTCATTGCAGATGGAACTGCTTTCTGGTACTCATACTACTTGCTCGTCTTTCTATTCACTGGGATACTTGTAGCATGTTTACGACGTAGAGGAGGCAGTTCTGACTTTGTCTTATGCAATTCGTAACTTTGGAGGTATAGTTGTTGTCCACATCAGGCGATGCAGAGGGCTCGGGACCTGCTCCAGAATTTCGCTGTCTTCATTGTAGCGTGCAGTTCTCGTTGGTTATGTCCTCCTTCGCTCGAGCAAAGAAAGCCTAACTAAACATGGTAAAGTAGCAAGCTATTGTTAAAGCGAACTTCGAACCGTGTTTAATTGATTATTCTAGCAGTACATTGGCAAATATGATTGCAAAGTCCGTTTAGAATGTTCATTCCATTCGGAATGCTACGGGCAAAATCTACTTGCTTGTATCTGATGTTACCGTAACGTTCAGTAAAGCAACAGGGTATGTATAAATGTCTCGAGTTCTGTTATAAGTCGCTGGAAACCGACCACTCCCGTGAAATTTCGGACAATCTGCTTCCCCTCTTGGGTTTAAGACCTTTTTGTCGAGGAATAAACTAAGACGGTAGGTCAGGCCCTAATACAGGCTCAGTGAAATTCATGTTGATGTAAGCGGAGTACCAGAATTGTTCGAGGAGGTTTCTTACCACGTTAATGGTTTGCTCAAGCTTATGCTAACGAATTACATGTGCCTGAGATTCGTGAGCCACGTGCTTGGCACGCCCGTTACAGGCTTTCGATGGTTTAACATCGGGGTTTGGCCTTGCCTTCTACGTACTTGCAAATAGAGTAACTTCTCTCTCTTATTCCGGACGGTTGTTCTGCATTATCTAATCTCTCTTCACAACCACGGAAACAGTGGTTCAGGGAGCACGCGTCCTTGCTGCTGGCGGAAGTCTGCGTTCCAGGAGAATCCTATTAACTTGCAGGCCTCTCTTTTCCGGAGCGGGAAACAACTTGGGACAATCTTTCTTGAGGCTAAGAAACGGAATCACCTCCGCTTCTCATCCGCCATATGATCGAGTAATGAGAATTATTTGACAGGATTCATGCCAGTGTCAATTGATTTGCTTCGCGGTCTGTTGATAGTATCACGGTTATCATTTAGGTAAGAACCTAATAGCAGCAACTGTCACAAAGATAACAGCTCAGACGGCGTTATAAATTTGGGTGTGAACAAGTCTCATAGCAAAATGGTGGATGAGAAGCGATAGATAATTTGGAAATCGCAATAGAAATTTGTGGATGAACAATGAAGTGGACATGCTTAACATGTAGTGTTGAGACTTCTTGACTAAACATCTCGACTCCATAGGTCATTTTATTGTTCTTTCTTGTGGTTGTGTAACTCTTTTCAGAGTGCAGTGAATGGGTAAGTTTGTTTTTGGAGTGCTCTATTGTGCCAAAATTGTTCCAATTGTTGCTACTCTTGGTGCATTTATGTGAATGTGGAATAGTTTGTTCCAAACGATATCTGCAACACAGAAGTTTGTGATATAGTTGCTTGATTGTTCAGAATCATCTTTCGCGTGTCCATACGTATTCGGTTCGTATCTTTATTGAGTTGGTTATTGGTTGGATGAGTTTTGCGAACTGGTAGATATATTTCCTGTAGTGACTTTCCATTTTGTTGAATTCTTTTACTACTTCTCATTTTGTTAGGATACTTGGTTTGCTATCTGGGTTACTTTCCTTGTGTCGACAAGTAAATTCTTTCTAAATGTTATCTGGTTCAGCATGCATATTATTCACCTCCTCCACCTTGGAGGAGGATAGGTACGCGCTTAATTTATCACCTAACCTTTGTGTGTAGGGAAGAGTTTGGTAAAAAATTATGAATAATGATTTATCTACGCAATGCGATGATGTATATACGATGGGTCGAACGTTTAACCTTGTCTGATTTATGGCAATAGTAGCCAGGAGACGTTACGCATTTTGTGGGCCCTCCATTACTCACAACAGCGCTTGTCCACTAGTGTATCTGATAAAACTAATTCTTCGTAATATCTAAACAGACATTATAAAAATAGTAAACATAGTACATGTTTATATTTCTACTTTTTCATAAGAACAAGTGTAATTAATTTTACAAACTATGATCAAAGAAAAAATTAAAATAAAAGATTTAAATATCCGGTCGTGACATCATAAATTCGTTCTTTTACAACTTATCACCACACCGGATTTCAACCTCCACTTAGGATGCATATTGGTTCTAAAGTACTTCTGATGAAACCCAAAAAGTACATTTCTGTGGACTGAAGTTGAAGTGATGTGTGCAATAGCTTTCAAAATAATTATTGAACTGTCGAGTCGATCATTGTCTTGTTGTACATTGTTCAATCACCCAAGAAAGTTGCCATAAATATCATAATTTATTGTCCAAACGGTTCAACAATTAGTCTGAATGGTTTAATGACTCTTCTTAAACCAAATGGTATTTTTTCTTAAACCAAAGACATTTTATCCATTAACCAAGAGTTTAGTACTAATCCAATGTTGTTTTTTTTATATGTTATGTTTCGATGTAGTCTTTGTTGAGAATCTAATTTTGTTATATTTTAGATTATTATTATTTGTCTGTCATCTTCATTATTGTATCAATCCTAAAATTCATGTTATATTGTCGTTGTTAATATTTTGACTATTCTGAATTGAAGTATTTTCAATTGATATAAATCGAAATTTCAAGTTGAGATATCAGATGACTTATCTTGATATCAATTCCTCCTTTCTCCATGTCGGAATTTCACCCTCTTCTTTATCTTCAAATGAGGATTCCGATCCAGAAAAACTTCATTCTTGTAGTTTCTTCTCTTGTATATATATAGTATTGGTTAAAATTATTATATTTTCATCTTTCTCAACTGTCCTCTATCTTGCTGATGTTTGATAAGGAGAGAACATTATAGATCTCTAATTTGATCTTTTTTGTAACAGTAAAAAATATTTTTTATATTTGGTTGGAATATATGTAATCTTTGGAATTCTTTTGTCCTCTAAGTCTTTCTCATCTTTTTGGTCTTCTTCAGGAATATTTTCGATGCGGTGAATTTGATTATCTTTTGTTTGTTTTTGAGATTGTCATAACAACATGACTTACGTTTGACATAGACGACAATACTTCCATTATCTTCATGCATGTTCATCATCATCTTTCATTATTAATCATAAGTCTCTTGAGTTTGGTTAACAAGGCGTCTTCTTTTCTCTATTTTACATTCTTTTATTTTTTTCTTGGTGTTTTGATAGTCATCATCAATTTCTTCCTCTCCGTATTCTTTATTATGATATTTTTCCTCGTTTGCATAACCATCATATAACAAGAGTGTTTTATCATTGATGTTGTCTTCTCTCTATCTCATCTGCATATGTCTTTTTTTTTATTAGATATAAGTAGCAATTATATCACTACAGAACCAAGCAATCAGGAATGTGTATAGTAGATCTGACACAATACTGAAACTAGTTAAGAAATTGCTTTCTCTCTCTCCTTGATTCATGCTTCTCAACTTGAACATGATATTCATGTTTTCAGTTGTCACTTTAAATTCATTCAGGAATAATGGTTGAACATCATCCCAAGGTGTTCTGTTGCTTATTTTGCTTTTCGTGTATCAATCAAATGTCGACTTCTTGAGAGTGTCACTAAACAAATTTGTCTTTTTGTTTGGATCTTTTTTGTTTAGAGTCTTCTTTATTTAGAGTCTTCTTTATTTAGAGTCTTCTTTATCTCTCTCGAAGAGTACTACATCTAAAACCACAACCACGATGGCTTCCTCGTCCACATGCTATAGGGGTGTTATGGAGGCACGTAGATTACCTTAGGCAACAGTCCCGCAATCGGTAATATAATTAAAAAGTACACAGACACTACGTGCTTCTTTGACTTTACCGGGACATACTTTTATATCTTCATGAGTTTTTCTTAGAAGAGCGACATTGACATTCTGGATCATGTCGTTGTTCTAGTGTAGTTGGGTTACCAATTGGGTTTGTAAGTATTGATGTGACAAGAAAGATTGATGGATTAGTTGACATTTCGGGTCAAATAGAACAAAATTGAGGTTGAAGATCTGGTTTTTTCTCAATGACTACATGTGTTACTGGCACACTCGTAGCTCATGATGGTTAACGATATGTTTGTGATGGTTATAGTTGTGTTACTACCATCTGGTGTAATTATGGTTGTTCTAGTAGTCGGCGGTTCTTGATATTGTGATAATGTCTGGTGTTTGGATTGTGACATTCAGATTGATCATTGTCGGTGATGAAAGAACGTTGGTGTATGGATTATTTTTTCTCTTGGATGATGATTCTCTTTCTTTCTCGAATCGTTTGTAGATAAAGAGATTTTCTTTGACAGCATTCAACCTCGATGTCACTTTCGGTCTCTGTTGTTTTTTATGTTATAAAATTCTTCGACTGTATCTTTTTTATTCTCATTCCTTTCTAATCAAGATCTTGGTTCAAAAATCTCTTCTGGATTTAGTCAAGAAATTGTGGTTTGGATCCAATGGTTTGAGTTTCAATCGTTTTTTTTCTTCAATAATCATTGTTTGTCATATCTTGATAACAAGGAAGTGTATCCTTCTCGCAATTCTGACTTCTTATTCATAATTTGACTCCTTAGGTCAATATTGCATCAAGCACCACTAGATGTTATTGACATTATCATTCAAGAGCTTTTATTGGAAAATGCGTCCGATTGATGATTAATAAACAAGTCAATCCTCCAGATTGACCTTATCGATGCTTACATCTTATTTTGATGTTTCATCATACATTGTGTAGATTATGTCTTTTCTTTCTTTCCATGATGTGTGTGACTGTCTCAAAAACTCCATGTTTTACTCTTATCCACTACTACAATCCATTATCGTTCTTTATATACTTGAATGGTTACTTTGACAATGTGTCATCAATGCAGAAACTATTCAGAGTTCAATATAGTGTTCAATTCTTTTCATTTGGATGTACATAGACCTAGTTGCAGTTGGATTACGGTGTTATGGACTCTGGAATGTATTTCGTACATCATGTCCATGAAATCTTCTTCTGTCTGAAATTCCATATCTTCATATGTTTCATCCAACAATTCTCTCGGTTGTAGTGAGTACACTTCTACAGTTTCTCATTCGGATGTACATAGATCAAGTTGCATTTGGACTTTGATGAATATATTCCGCATCAAACGTTAAGATTGATATATTGTCCAATGGGGTCTTCTTCTCGTTAAAATTCTACATCTTCATATGTTTCTTCCAGCAATTGTCTAGGTTATACCGAGTACTTTCACTCCTTCTCTCTTCGATTCTTTCTCCGACCATGTCTTTTTCATTCATCTTCGTTCTTTCTCATATTCTTTGTTATCTTCCTTCCTTAGAGCAATATGAAACTTTGTTGAGATTGTTGTTGTTCAGTTCCTTGGTTACAACATGCACTCGTCGTTTCTTAGTATGGTTGTCAAAATGTTACAAGTGAAGATCATTCATCAGAATCCCTTGATTCTGTGAAACGACTAGTGATATAATACAAGATTCATACCTCAATTGCATCCATTCACTCATTCATACACAATACCCAAGTTTTCTCTGAAACTATAAATCTATAAAAACATTTCTACATAAAATACACCATATAGTATAGTTGAATGATCGATCACTGAATTTGATCCTCACAGACAGTTTCTCTCATATAGTACTCACAAAAAAATGCATATGATACATTATGCGTCTGTCAAGAAATTATTTAGCGTAATTTTTGTCTAACTGATTAATTGTCAAATGTGTCTAGTATATATCAAATCTGATCTATATACAATCCAAAAATAACCCATAACTAATCCAATTTAATAGTAATACAAACATAAATAATTCTGGTTGTTTCTCGTATAACTTTTATCGGGTATCTTGTCCTTCTCATTGCAAGTGAAGAATAAAAATAACAATATTCATGGTGACGTAGGCAAAATGGAGACAGCATTAGATGAACTTGCAACAAGGTTTAGTGCACCATTGTTACCAGTTGTCTTTCTCACATCTTTAGCTTTTTAATAAAAAGAAGAACTTCCACGACTCCTGTAAAGAAGATACAAAATCTTTGTCCATGATGAATTATTGGCACAGATGTCTAAGATATTAGAGGACTACACTTGATAAAGTGTTTTTACACCTTTTGTAAAATTGTGAACTTGTGGAGTTTAACATTTGCAGCTTGACATATTGACATCCAAGCCAAAGTGCGAAAGTGGTAATACTGTGATAAGAGAGTTATTAAAGCACCAAAGAAATTTAGTTGGATTACAAGTGAAGAACTAGTTATATAGTGAGTAGATCAGCATGGGTTGTAGCAAAAGAAAGAGTCTCGAAAGCTAATTCTTTTAAACCATAATCTCGTGTCTTAATTAATACATTGAGAGAACTTATATTGTCTGTTACATTTTCTTCTTGTGTGAAGCTATTTTGTTATAGTGAGTTAAATATACAATGAGTCATCAATCGCCCTTGGATGATGATAATGGCACAAAGTGAAAAACATAGACATTTAGTTTTTTGATGTTTTTAAGAAAAATAAAAGCCTAGGTCTGGATGACAATCCGGTGATGGATGGATGAGCCGTTTATCATTTCGGTTAGTGATAGAACTAGGTCATCGCAGCCAGGGATCATAACATCAATTGCTTCATTCAGTTCGGTTGTCACTTGGTCCGGTGAGTTATTGGAGGACAACGCCTATGTAGAGGAGAAGGAGAGGATGCTCCGGTACTAGAAGAACTTATCTAGTATGAGTGGGGTAGTTTTGTCTACCTTGGATGTCCCACTTTGAAATTTGATATCAGAGTTGCAGTAATAGATACGTGTAACATCGTTCTGAAAATAATCTTGCAGATATCCACGTCCTAAGTGAATATAGACATGTATCATAAGATACATAAGCGAACAAGGGTATCATTCACTTTATCCGTTAGATCAGAAATCTTATATGTTAAAAGGCGTTAGTGATAAAACTCATGGATTATTTTTAGATTCTCTAGAGAGTCAAGACAATTTCTTGAGCATCAATCATCTGTCAATCTATCGTGCATGACAGATGTCGTATGCACCGTCTGAATCTAAAGAGTCTTGCGTATGCACAACATTAAGAAGAAGTATGCACGATTGACGATGTCATTGATTCAAGGAGGTCTAGTTCAAGAGTGAAGAAGAAAAATGATTGTAATCGATATGCATCTACTCTTGTGGATGCGATGGACCGGTTCACAACATCAATGATCAAAATAGAGGATAAAGAGGACGGGAGAGAATAATCTAGAGATGAGAAAAAAGAGCGTAAAATCCGATTGATGAAGAAAATGGAGCTAGAGCATGTTGCCTTGCTCAAAGAGCAACACAAAACTATGGTTGATGTATACAAGATGATGACAATCTCCTTTCTCATGATAGCTCTGAATGTGGTTGAAATTGCGGTCCCGTATCAAATTGTGTCACCGTATTGTTTATTGATCACCTTGACTTCTAGTTTTCCTGTTCAGAATAGTGAGTTTTGTTTTATATAAAAAGTTTTGGATGTTTATGATAACTTGGAATGTGACCTTATTGCTTAGTAATAATAAGCATCTGTAATTGATACGGGATCGTCAATAATAATTCATCTGTAAAGGTTATAATTTTGGTTCTATGCACTAGATTTATAGTTTTGAGACATTGAACGCTTTACTGCATTATAATGAGTTCGCATAGTTGTACTTGTGAATTTATGAGTATGGTTTAACATACATGTGCTTTGTTATGAGTTCATGAGGTAACCTCAGCTGTACTGTGTAGTACATGAACTGACTTCTGTCTTTTATCTTCTAATGTGTTATGGTTCTCAATCTTTGCTCTTGTTACAGTTGCAAATCTTCTTCTACAACTTTACAGTAGTACTTTTTGTAGACCTTGTGTATGTTACAACTAGACTAACAAGTAACATCATTTTCCTCCTGAATTCTCTTTGAATTCAGGAGGAGTGACGACATCACATAAATACTTATGATGGTTTCTGTCATAATACTGACTCTCAACAGCGTTTATCGTTCATGACCAACTCAACATAGAGTCTGAACAAACGAATACAATTTTGTTTCAGTTGATATAATAGACACTTGGAGGTTGGTTGTTATCATCGCTCATTCGATGATGTCCACTTGCTCATCATGTTGAGGAGAATAGTGGATAAAAGAACGGTCTTTAATATAATTTGACTACTATCTTCTCAAATCTTTTTGAGTTTCAATGTCTCTGAATGTCCAAAATGCTTTCAGATGGCTTTGTCAACAATTATGCCCTCGCATATATCATGCAGACACTCAAAGGAGAAGAGCTGATGGCTTTGTCAACAATTATGCTCTCGCATATATCATGTTCTCACTCAAGGGAGAAGAGCTATTCCAATGGAGGTATGGATGGGTGCATTCTTGTTTCAGTTAGGTCTCGGTTGAGCTATATATGTTGACACCGAAGAAAATGTGTGCAAGAATTTATGGATAAAGTAGTTCAAGTCATAATTGACATGTCAAGATCTACATATCTTGTGTGAACTAAGGGAGAGAAATGACTAAAGTATGTCAAAACTTTTATCAAAAATGTGAATTATTGACTATCAAGGAACCATTGATAGTGTTCACATTCGGATAAAAGCATAAACTGGAGAAGATAATGCAGTATATAATCCCAACAGTTACCACTCTCTTGTACTTCAAGAGATAGACAATTTTGACAACGTATTGATGAACATAAACACAAACATGTCTCAGAACACAAATGAAAGACGAACCTTACAACGTTCTCAATTCTACCCAACTGTTACACTCTACCTTATGCTTCAATAGCAAACGATCATTAATGTTGACTTCCACTGGAGATCTTACATTATCGACAACAATGATTATCAAATGTTTTGACATGAGAATTCTAATTACATTACAAAAATTGTTTACAAAACATCAAGTATGAAGATTATCGTGGATGAAACAAACATTTACAAAAACCTAGTTGTCTTATTTTAAAGATCATATTCTATCTAATATGCAACAAAGTTAATCCACGCTTTCTACATCTACATGATATATAAAACACCAAGTGATACTATGAAAGATTTTGAAATTCTTTAATACACTCACCAAAATTGTTCCGTTTCAGGTGGAATGTCTTCACTTCATCCAAGAGATTAAAGTGAAGAAGAGATTCCAAAAATCTTGCTGAATTTTCACTTGATTTTTATTAAATCAGTTCCTAAATGCTTTTGGTGATTTCTGTTGTATTTCTTCAAACTGCACTTTCTAATAAAAGATTACAAGAGATCAAGAGATTATTCGGTTACAATCAATTTCATTCATATAATAACTCATTGCTTATTCGATTTCCACTATGTATAGTTCGATGTTTATTCGATTTCTACTATGTATAGTTCGATATATTATTCGGAGAAAGAGCATACAAGTGACCCTCTTGTTCACTGTTTATTCGATTTCCATTGTGTATAGTTCGATACATTATTCAGAGAGAACATACAAGTAACCCTCTCGTTCTCCCCGAAAGAATGCAAAAAATCACAACAACGCCAATCTTATAATCAAGCTATTTACTTTTGTTTTCACTTGATCACCCCCTCAAGATTTGCATATCACTTGATCTCCCCTCTCTGTTAAATTCCTAAAGACATTGTGTACACGAGGACTTGAAAAACTTGACGTGACGAACTAATCACTCCAACATGATTGATTTGTGTATTTTCACATAGAAATCACATTCCGACGATTATTAACTGAACGACATCCACATGTCATTCAACAACCATATTCTCATTTCTATCTTTATGAACAGAACGACATCCACATATCACTCAACAATCATCATCACGCATACCATTCAGCAAACATCTTTTACGAATTGAATGACATCAACAAACCTCATTTCTTTAAAAGGTGATATTTTTGCACGAATTCAGGTCCCAGGTCCCAATCTTTACGAGTTGAACAACATCCAAGGATCATTCAAAAATCATCATCACATTCCAAATCTCATAAAACATCAATCCTTCATTCAAAAATCACCATCACTTCTGACCCTTATGAACTGAATGGTATTCATGCAACCATCTCCACAATCTGAATAGCATCATTGTACCATTCTTTCCAGTAGATGAATGACATAATGCATAACCCTAATGTAATCGATTGAATAAAAACATTCTGCGAATTCTCGTACCCTCAATTCTTTGTTGGTTTACGACTTAAAGCTGAATGACAAGAGATTGAATATTTTGCTAGAATTCATAAATCATAAATCGTTCTCAATTCTCTGTTGGATTACGATTTAAAATTGAATGACAAGATACTGAATATCCTGCTAGAATTCATGAATCGTTGGAAACATCCAAGACACACTTTCACATGATCTATAGAAGAAAACCAGAGAAACACAGACAAGGTAAAACGTCACCGTAAAAGAGAAACTTGATGTGTGCAGAAACCTGAATAAACTGAGAAAAGCAGAGTATCATTTAACACTAAGTAACAACGCCCGGAAAAAATATGAACTCAAGGAAATAATAACTATGTGAATAAATACCATTCAACTTCGCACCGTATGAGTAGTCAATGATCTCTCGCATCAACTCGCAATATTACCAACACAAACAGACTTGTAAGCAAAGACAGACCTGTAAACTACATGAAACTGTACATTGCCACTTTACTGATCTCTGCCACCCAGTATTACCAACACAAACAGACCTGTAAGCACAGAAAGACCTGTAAACTACATCAAACTGAACAGTGCCAGTTTATTGATCTCTTTCACCATGGACTCCACGTCCGAATTGCCACCAGGAAATTGAAGAGAGGGTCGACCAAGTGATATGCAAAACCTGAACGTGTAACCAAGTGAAGAGACGGTTTCGTAACGATGACAAAGTACATAACCCTAATAACCGTGTGAGCATTCATCTTTCGAAACCACAGTGATGCGGTGCTGGCAAGAAACATGCTCGGAAACGGACCCACGCCGCCTACCTCAAGGCTGACAGAAGGCGCGAAAACGACATGCAAGCCTGCCTCCAACATGGTGGTGCGGGCCCCTAATCCTACAAGCTAAAAGCTGTCGTACTAAAAACCTCCACCACATCATATCAGATTCTCTCGCACGTGCGTTGTTTGCTGACCAGATATTTAGACTAGTTATACTGCAGGTTCCACGCGAGGCCAAGATGGGCCCCAAATGCTACCTTGGAAACAGCTCGGGCCGTGCGCTTCAGGAAACTAGACTCCACCGGAAAATTATATACAAGGCACTGCCACAAATGTTTGGATGGACCAGATGCTCTTCGCCACTGCCAACGTTTTGACAACCAAAGGAACAAAGACATCCATCCTCTCTACTGGACCTACCCAGAATCGCCCGAAACTGTATGCTCTGGCGTGTGTCCTAATACGCAAGGATGGAAGCCGAGACTTCCGCATGCAATGCAATTCTTGGCGAACGATAAAACAGGCGCATCAAACTCACCTGGTGAGAATTCAGCACGGGAATCGTGGTCTCGAATCTCTGGGCAACGAAAATGCCACATGACGTCAAAGAGTGGGACTCCAAGCAAATTATCCAGAACTCACTCATGCTCCACTCATGAAAATTGGCATGCATTACTGCGTTCGAAGAGATGCTCCATCGTATCAGAGAAGTTATCGGGTGTAAAAAGAGGCCTCGAGCTATATCACCATACGAAGTGTCACAGTACACCACAGCGCTTGCAGCGGCTAGATGAACGAGAACCCAAAGGCATGCTTCTGCATCAGTAACACTATTACGCTATGAAATCGTACTACCAAATGCAATATTCAGCACCAGGAGCCAAGACTAAGCCAATATCCACGCTTCTGGCACTTCCAAGCACTGAGTGGCTAGCCTCTGAACCAAACGAAGCAAGCTGCGACGAAATGCCAAACTACCTAACTTCCAGCACGCAACAACACGTATTTGGGCGAGGACCGACTCCCACACCTTACCATGATGCATCACTGAAACCCACTAGAAACACCTGGCTTTCGAGGACATATATAGTAGTAATTATCATCATTTAAGGACGAAGGAAAAAGATGACTGACCCTATACGCTTGCAACGTCATCTCCTTCAAAGATATATTCTTCACTTCTCGACATCCCTTTCTAGCCCACAACAGGGAATACTCCTCTTTCGAGAGATATCTTACAGAAAGGAAAGTGATACGTTGCAGTCGGCAACTGCAGTGAAAACTTTCTACTTCTACCTACCCATGTAATCCTTAGACAATAGCAACAGCTACGTCCTACTCTCCTGATACAGTAAATTGGTGCAAAGTCATGATGATGGGCTCAGCTTTTCGTCTCACAACTTCCCCCTGTGAAAGCGATTCCAAAGCGCACAGCATCGAAAACTTGGAATTCTGTCGCTTAGAACTGGCTTTATCACTCCCAGCGGTTTAGCACACAAGTAGCACGGGGGTAGCCGAGGGACGCTACAACAGGAAACTGGACAGGTGCTGCTCCATTGCAAGTTCAATCCAGATACTAAACAGAAAAAGAAACCACTACCAGAACTTGCAGTTGCCGAACATATAGAAGTAGTTCCAAGAAAGAAGAAAAGAACACGACGTTACAACTTTAGCCAAAACCCTCAGCTTAAGCTGTAGGCCATGCGCTCCCAAGGCGTCTCTCACGAAGAGAAGAATGCGCGTGCTGACAAAACCTTCGACCTCCTCATCCACGTGAAACTGTATCCGGGAGCTCCACGGCTACCCTCTCCCTACAAGTAGACACTCACCCTTAGAAGAACAACACTTGCTTTGATCCTCTTAAGAGATCCACTGCATGAACAACTGTCCAACAAGCTCAGCAACAGATGGGGCTCCAGTATCAAGCCAGAGAGAGCCCATCTCTGGCTTATCAGAACAAAGCTTCAGTTGATTGGACCTAGCTTCGCAGTAGCTGGAACCGAATACAACCCTCCATTGTATCTCCAACTTGGAGGGTAGGTGCATGAAGTTCCCAGTGATAGTGGTTGTGAGGGCAGGAGCACCAAATTCCACAGGAGTGATATCTTGGTGATACGAATATCTGCTCTCAGAGACGCAGCTACAAAGCATAGAGAGGCTGCACAGGCACGAGCAGCCTGAGTTTGAATCCCCTTCCTAGTCAGACTGCGATTGTCACCTTGAGGAGCTCACTGTTCACCAGCTTGTGCTCTTGAAAGAAGAGAAGCACATCCTTTGTACATAATACGATCCCAGCATAGGACGTCAATGATCCTGTAAGCACTGATGCAAGTGATTCCTCGGCCAGCCCTAGTCGCCCGTAAGAATCTTGGAATCAGTTCCCACACAGTACTCTTTGCGGACGAACCTTTCACGTGGCCAAAACTTAGTAACTTCATGCTACTCAAACTTTCGACTCTCCCCTGGTCCACATAACCAGTGCACTGCGATCATGTTGAACCTGTACATATGCGATTGTAGGTCCCAAGAAAGAGACAGCTATGCTTTTAACTCTCCAGGATTCTTGACCAGAGTCATGCAATCACCATCCTTCCAAAGTAGTATTAGCCATTGTAGTGGCGCCGCTGGTGCTGTGACGTCTGCTGCTGCTGCTGCTGCTGCTGCTGCGTCAGTGGCTGTGTGTACTGGGTGAACGGCTGGGAATACAACGGCCCCATGATTCCCTGAATAACCAACCAAACCGAATCGTCAATTCTATAAGCACACGCTTGCTTCTTCATCAGACAACCAACATCGACAACTGGGAGTTATAGTACGATCTGGAAGGGCGACAAAAGTATTCCAGGGAAAGTACAACGCAACTAACCGAGATCTGGAACCTCTATGAAAGATCGTAAACCGAAACAACAATATAAGAAATAAACCTGTGACTGAAGAGGCCCGCCTAGCCCATAATGGGCTTGCGTGGATGGTCCATCCTGTGTACGATCACTGAACCCAACCTGTGTGAAGAGCCCTTGAGAACCATGCGGAATAAAATCCTGAAGACAGAAGCTACTCGGTTAGAACGATCCAGCAGGAACAAAAGACGGCAACGGTGACTTTGTCTAAATTTGATAATGGAAACTGGTTTAAACAAGGCTCACCTGTGAAATAAAATCACTGCCAGTAGTACCGTGCTGATAGCCACCTTGTGAATTTTGATTCATGAAGTCGCCTGAATACGTCCCTTGGCTTCCCTGTGTGACATACTCAACACCGTAGCCACCTTGTGATGCCTGAAAAAATTCCCACAAATCACGATCAACTATAAGCAGAACTATGTTCGAGCATTCACGCAGAGTACAGCCAAGATTCAACAACGGGACGGCGTAGCGATACAAGACAAACAAACCTGAGTGGAAAATTCAGGCCCTGTGTAGGCAACATGTGAGCCTTGCGATTTAAAGTCGTCTCCCAGGAAATCCTGACGAAACGACCAAAGAAAGGTGATTAAGTCAAAACACATTCTGCAGATCCCACAATCCATCTGCAGGATGTCAGAGAAAAATCGAATGCCAATATAGAGTGTAAGGCTAGTTAACGCAGATTATCGGACTTCCAGGTGAAGGTGACGACGTTACGAGTAAACTTCGGCTTTGTGCGAAACTTGTGCGAATAATCACCACTATTCAACGTACCTGCGACATGCCCAGGGAAAATCCATCTCGAATGTTCTGACTCAGGCCTTGGGACTGTGTCTGTAGAAAAACAAACTCCAATACTGAGACATGTCCAACAAAAGGTTGTGGAGAAACAACAATTCTGGGACACTCCGCTCCGGATTGCAGTTGCAGGTCTCTACAACGGTCAGTATGAAACAACGGTCCACATTCCTATCATACCTGGGTCATTAATCCTTGCTGTAATAGAGGTCCACCAACGGAAGGTTGTGTGGCTGGGTTCTCAATCCCAGCGAACGAAAAGCCAGCTCCAATTGTGCCGTGTGATTGTGAAGCTTGATGGTGGGAAAGATGACCTCCGATTGGTCCGCCGGCACTCCCACGACCAGCACCAAAACCTCTACTACCAGCTTGAGGACCTTGAGGAACCGCCCCAATCGGACCGTGCACACCTCCTCGAGAAGGTATAGCATACGGTTGAGTATGAGGTGCACCAGGAAACGCTGGAAGAGGTATGCGTGACGGAGTAAGGCCTCCATGATGCGGAACACCGGACTTGTGAACCCCGTTTGTCATGCCTCCAAAGTTCATATATCCACTTCCTGACAGAGGAAACACAACGTTCTCAGTAACTCTTCGAATCATGACACTGTTTATACAACAATACCAATGACCGCATTCTGCTTGTCCTTGGACCCCTCAAACCCGAGAGGCGGATGCCAGCTTAGTACATACCATTACGTCCATCGACAACTCGCCCGCGACCACTTCGCCTATCATGAAAACCTGTACCGGAAGCGGCGCTTGCAGTGGGCACAGGCACAAAGCCCTCCCCCGAACCAGTAGCAGGACCACCACCCGGATACACGCGGCGATCGTTGTAGATCTGCTGGTCGGTAAACGGTAGAAGTTAGGAAGGATACGGGTAAACAAAAGTTCCTGACTCCTTTTAAAATCTTCTACGCCTCAGGTTATGCTCCTTAAGCTTCCAACATGTCATCCAGTTTCAAAGCACCACTTTTTGCTAGTGGAGTGGGCCTATGACTAAAATTCAGGGAGCCCTACGGAACTGAACTGCAGTTACATCAGAATTTTGCCTGATACCTTTTTAGGCTTTTGGAACTGCACCATACTCTGCTTCAAGTTGTTGAGTGCACCCTCGACCAGGCACTCATGCTCCTGCACCGGAAAAGGTTGATGATGTTAGTATTCCGGCATGAACTTTGAGAGGCCATTCGACATTCCGAACGAAGATAAATGCTTAACAAACACGATGCAAACACGATGCAAGGCCTCCTAAATAAAAGTCACACTAACTTGCGTGATACACCAGAAAAACTGAAAGAATTTCCCGACCGAGTGCACATCCCGTGTTTTACCCTGCAATCGGACAGCCGCATATGTGGAGACCTATAAGTCGAGAAACAGGACCCACCTTGTAATGTGTCAACAAGCTGTTCCATAATGGCTGTTTGCTCAGCACCTTCGGGTTCCCTAAAATGACTATTCCGTAACGAGCCCTTGTTAGGGCCACGTTCAACCTTCGTGGATCGTTCAAAAAGCCAATGCCCTGCAAAACAAGAATGTCGAAGCACACGTGTTACTTAGCTGCAACGCTACGGCTCCACGAAACCGAATGCTGTAATGAAAAATACTGAGGGCCCTACCTGATGTTCGTTGCTCCTAACACAAGAAAGAATGATGTAATCCTTCTCCCGACCTTGAAAAGAGTCGACACTTGCTACCTGGATGTCGACAGACAATCAATAAGATTCAAACACGTCAAGACGACCCTCAACGCAGAAGTTTCTCGGACCATTCAGAGCGATAAACGGTCGAAAGATCTCTCTTTCACGTCCAAACACTCAGATGTAGGTCGTTACATACTTCGATTTCTTTGTATAACTGCTGTCGAAGCGAACCATTCCTTGCCATGTGATTCACAATGTAAGCTCGTTGGCCTTCATATGGCGTAATAACACCGATCTGCACAAGCGGTAGTTCCTCACCAAAATATCCAGAAAGACTCTGATTATTAAACCCCAGCTACAGACTGAAGGCAAATGCCCCGGTAAATTTCCGAAACATACCTGACTTGGATTGACCCCACTTTTCAGGAAGGTGGTAACAATCTTCTCGACGTTCGCAGACTCTGTACGATTCAAATAGGATGTACCACTGGCACTTATTTCCTCTTGTCCCATCTGTTTGAAAACGAACACCAAGTCAGTGCAACAAAAAGAGGTCTGTCAATGCCAAGCTGACGATCTACCGTTGAGAGCTTACGAGGTGAGAGCTTAGAAGGTGTTAACAGTGAAAGCTCGTTATAATCACACAATTCGTGAAGCAGAAAATACGAGTAAAGTAGTACCATGCAACACGATTCCAGACGGTTTACTCGAAAAGTTGGTTCAAAGATTATACCATGTTTCGGTCTATGTGAAAGCAGTACAATGCAGGAACTACGCATAAATCAATAGACATATCTTGGTACATGGGAAAAGCAGTTCCCGGAGAAAGAGTAACTACGCCCACACACTTAGGTCAACCCCAAATAGTTTTGAACCCAGGGAATATATACTGATACACGGGTCAAGCAGCTTTCTGAGAAAACAGTGACTTCACCCGCACAGTTAGGTAACCCCAAATAGTTTTGAACCCATGCAAGTACCAAGTGAGTAACATGTATGCTAACTTGGTTTGAGAAGTCAAATGTATATAACCGAGTTTTGAACCCAGGGAATATACCATCATATTTAACTGCCGGTTACACGAGGGTCTGTCTTGAAAGTCCAGGAAACCGGTTTTACGTAGAGTAAGAAAACAAAAACAAAGAACAACGAACAACGAATTCTCTCGCTGTATGGAAACTGATAACAGGAGGTGAAAGCTCTTCATCTTCTTGCTCGTCTTGTATTACACCCTCAGAATTTTCTCGAGCAAACTGTGATTCACATCATTCTTAAAAAGTAGGGTCCCCAGGTATGAAGATTGAGTTAGATTATAACTAAAGATAGAGCAATAGGTCAATCATTCGTGAGAAAGAAAAAGCAAGAATCACACCTTACTAGCAACTTCTGTCCTCTCTTTCTAACCCATGTAGCTGTTACGGTTACTGGTTACAACTGCAGTTATTTTCCAACTACCAGGTATCTCTATAGACACAACAAAAGTTCATGCGATGATAACGAGTACAGATAGCGGCCACCGAGAGAGTTCAACACAAGGAAACCGTGATGATAGCAAGCTTGCGACTGTATTGCGGGTGATAAAGACGAAGTATTACTATACCTGCACGTAGAAAAACATTGGCCTGTTCGGTACAGGCCATGGAAAATCTATTCCTTGAGATAACCTCTGGTTCATGGTTACGCCATTCTGCAGTGTACCCTCGTAGAAGCTGTTGGAGGGAAACTCGGACAAACATGGATGCATCCGGTACTGCACCTGCACTCACCAGAAGGAGGCAACCTTAACCAGTCAACCATCTCATCTATGACTGCTTGAATAATTTCATGTAACACCTGTTCCGACAGCTAATCTATATTCATACGTCGAGAATGGCAGATGTCCGAGAGCTAACATAATGACATGTGCGATCAAAGCCGATAACGAAGGAAGTTCTGAAACATCTGTTAAGTTCGGCAGGCATTATGCGCGCATGGATCGGGTCTATGTGTATAGCAGCGCAATACAGGGAAATACCCACATATACTTACGTAAAGGAGTTATCTTCATACGTCGATATGATATGCTCAAGGACCACTCTCTAGTATAGGGGTATGACGCAATTAGTCCAGCCAAGTACACAGTGAGAACCAATTAGGGGCCGAATGTGCGTTAACAATGCCTAGCGGAGTTAGCGAATTGTTTTATAACCAGAGGATGTGCCGATGGAAATGTGCAGTGCGAAGCGCATTTCCAGAATAGGTTCCCCTCGGTATGTCGTCGAATTCGAGTAAGTAAATTACGTAATTAACGTAGTAACGTAGCAATTAATGTAGTCAAGTCGAATTACGTCAAGGAGTTAATGAAGAACCCAGAAATATATACAGCAAGAAGAGTGAAAGGGTATCTACACTAAATTGCTAACCTTTTTAGCGAAAATTCTAACCTTGGGAAGGAATGACGGGAATATACAGCAGACAGTACAGTTCTACAAACAGGGGCCCCTGGTATAGAAGAATCGGTGCAGTCCAAACTAATCCATGTTAAGCTCTAACTTTTAACTGAAGACGAGGTACTGCACCCGCGGACTAGAACTCAGCATACATTCTTCAATAGTAGGAGAATCGTCCATCTTGGGAAACTAGTATCGGAAAACAAAAATTGTAACGCCAAATGACTTTAATAACAACTTCTAATACACCGTGCATCGAGTACAGAATATCTGAGGGTCTCATATATATAAACCCTTAACAAGTCCATGCAGAAGCTGCGCTAAACATTGAAGCATGAAAACATGGGTACCTTGTTGGTTAAGGCAACAACATGCAATCATACGCCAGAAGTGCAACAACTAACAACCTACATTTCAGGTTACCAGAGAAAGAGAAAACCAAATGAAGCACGTAAACAGTAAGACCTGTGTGATTATGGGCTAAATTACTGCTCTCCTAGCATTAAAATTTGGCGCAAGTCCAAGATGCAAGTCCAGTTTATCAGAACGAGCAAAAAAACCACATTTCAAAACTAAAATTTCCATAAGACGCATCCATCGAGTTTATACGACACAAATGCTCAGAAGCACAAAATAACGGCAGAAACGCATTCTGCTTAATTTCAGAGGTAACAGAAAGAAACAAGATGACTAGCATGAGGCGCCAAAGAAGACAAGAAATACCCTAAACAGAAGGATAATACTCTTTCATGAACACCAATCATACGTAAACAAGACGGATAGCATCTCTACCTGTAGTCGAATCGGCTTGACCCCGAGCAAAACAAGCCGCTCAAAAAGAGACTGAGATAGGCCAGCACGCGCGGCTTTCTTACACATGATAACCGGCCCCAGCTGACAATGGTCTCCGACCAACACCACCTGTGCACGCATGGTACACAATTGAAGTGAACTTGCACGTTAATTATTTCGCGCTCTAAACAGGAAACAAAGACCAACCTTGCCACTCAGTACAGTTTATTCAAGGAGACACAACTGCTATTCGGAATTCACCGATGCCGCTTAACTACCATTCAGGAACAAAGATGGAGGCCAAGAGGCTCATACACACAAATTCGGCTCCTACCTGCTTGCAACCCAGGACCAGAGGGATTGAACATTCGGGCTCTGTTGCTTGAGTGGATTCATCAATCAAAACCTGCAGCGAGGAACGGAACAAAGCGAGATCAAACCAGAGTAACAAAATTTACAGGCGCCATGTCAGAATCTCGAGTGACACTCGAGTTAAACCCTTAGGACTCCTCCGATGAATCCAGAAAGAGCTAATGCTGAATCATGTCGAAGTGTCATATGCAAATGTGGTATTTAACATACTCTCATCCTGCGCTCAACAAACTATACTAAGTCTTGCTCGGTGATACCTGACGAAACCGGAAATTGGACAATCTTGGATCACCAGCACCAACACAAGTACAGCATATGACATCTGCACTTTGAGCAATTTCTCTCTCGGTTGCCCGCTTCAGTGCCTTGTACTTTTTCTCATCGGCGCTGGAAAGCTCACCTGCTCAGGAGCACACAAAAAGTACGTCGAAACATGAACAAAGAATTGACAAGACATATGACGACGAACGCTGAACTCCCTGTAGCACGCATACTCCAAAAACATTTAACATGCCGCCCGATATCAAATTCAAGCAGAAGAAGTACGCCACAAACACTTGGAAAATGTTAGTCCTTTTGTTCGCGCCCCTGATCCAGAGAAGGTTCATGGCAGAATCCACAGAAACCGAAGCCACTGCACAAGGCTTACCTTGCTCATCTTTCAAAAGTTGCAGCTTATGTAGCTCACTCTTGTCAGACGTATCCAAATGCCTCACCTGATACGTATCGCACCGAATACGATTAGACTGACCGGAAGTATCAAATTACTACACCTTATTCCACAACATCATCCAGAAGATACACTTCATTTCAACATCCGATCGCTTTGACCACCACTGCAAATGTCCAATTCATGAACACATCCACAAGGTTTGGGAGAACAGACGAAGGTAGAGACAGATCTAGAAAAGAATCACGAAACCAAATAGCGTTTTGACCTTGTAAATGGAACCTAAAAAGTGAAAGTTGAAAGAGTGTACCTGGTAGTGCAGAGTTAGGTGTTCCACAGGGGAACTGACCGCTTCCCTAGATTTAGCACACAACCTAACGACCTGGCACCAGTGAATGCGAGGTGTCAAAGTAAGACAATAACGTGTAACGCACGCTCATGCAGAAACTTTCTTCAAGACCAATCAAGAGCCTGCTCCACTCGAACCGAAATATAAGGTACATGAAGAGGCTCCGTCAGATAGAAACCGGAAAATACCTTCAATCCCGTGGCACTGATCTTCTCTGCAAGTTGGTCTACTGCCACGTTACTAGGAGCACACACCAAGACCTGGAAAACCGACGAGGATTAGTTAACATAGCGTCTAGCTCGGTATAGCGCCAGAAACATGACTCAATAGCCAAGGCTGATAACAAACTAGAAACAAACCCCCTGGACTTCCGTGAACGAAATGAAGCAACACGTCTGACTTCACGTCTACGAGGGTAAATTAAATGATTACGATGCGAGAAAAGTTATTGCCTTCACAGCTCTTGCGCTAATTCAAAGGAGAAGATTAACTTCCCGTGATGCGAGAGCTAGCTAAATATTTCTCAGTTCCCCATTCACAGACTTTTAGGTCGTTTTAGTCTTCAATTCTTAGTGTTAGCAGCTCCTTTCCGGTATTCACATCGTAATACCTGGCCCTGGCCCTGCTTGGCGAGATGGTACACAATGGCCGCAGATGTAACGGTCTTCCCCGTCCCCGGAGGACCCTGAATCAAACTAACTGGCTTCTGGAGAACACTTTTTACAGCATAGACCTGTTTGGAAGTGAATTAGTGTCTGACTAGAAATGGGAACGTCAAGAGCTTTAAACCGGAAAAAACGCAGCTCTAAGCGCCAGGATCTCTTGGTATTTGACTACTTCACAGAGTGAACAACTAAACGTAATAAAACAGCACGCCGAGTCCTACAAGCTATAACGGATTCCCCATAATGAAGAACTAATATTCACACCTGTGAGGCATTCAATTCAGGAAGACCAGGAGCCCCAAATCGTCGAGGCAAAGTATTTCGCACAGTTTGTAGCTCTACTTCATGTCCCAAGAGGCGATGGTAAATGTACCTGTAAACATAAGTCTACATCTTAAGTCTAGATATAAAACGTGGCAGGTAGCAGTAACGATAGCACATTGATAAATGCTACATCCAACGCAAATACAGATGTCACGTCACACTCAGGCAATTTTTCTTCCCGGATGAGATCTGCTACCCAGAAACAAACTGACCACGAGAGTTACAATGAGACTACAAACAAGTCGTTCAGGTTCTTCTCATGAAAAAGGTGGTGGGAAGTAACACACCCGCTAACACTGGTTTCGTCCACAGCGAATGTCTTCATGGCGGCCTGCATTCGGTCAAAACTTGTGCTCTTCCAAACAAAGTCCACGCTGAAATTGTGATTGACATCAATAGGTACACCCTGGAAGTTAAAAATAAACATTTTTCAGAATACTTGCCGCTGACTTCTCACTCGTGAACTCAGCTCGTTGCAAGGCAGAATTCCAGCTTTGGAAAACATTCTGTTTCCGTACGAGTTCCAAGTACAAATCGCACAGTAGATCATACAGTTCCCTCGAGACGTGGCCAACTAGAACACACTTTAAGGCCTACAACATTCAAACATAGCCAAACCAGAGCTCTACGCTAACGACATCGTTACCTGACTGGCGCGAAGCTCCAAAGCAACCTCCTCTTGAGCGGTTAGCTTGATCTGCATAAACAGCCGATCGATCAAGACAATGCAACGACAACTGGCTCCAAACACTCTACTGAATCAAACGAGTCGCATCCGATATTACAAGCACGAATACGACACTAGTAAAAGGACAAGATCTTACCACATGACCGACTGACTGCCAGGCAGAATGAGTCGAATCTCCCGGGTAACGTAACCTCAACTCATCACCGGGAACAAGACGTAGTTCATTATCCTCCTGTACGTTTCCAAGTGAAACCAATTAATGGAAACAGATAGCCCGTCAGCTAATAAAGATGAAACCGACGCGTTTCTCTCAACGGACGATGAACCAAAGACAGCTAGTCTGGATTCTGATCCGAAGGTGCCTAACAAGTCTAACGTTAGGCGATACGCCCAGCTATTGTGAACACTGGAACTGCATAGTAAACGGAAACGCATAACATCTACAGAACTAAACTGACCGCCTTCTCCTCTACGCTGTCCAGCGTCTGCTTATTACTAGGCTCTGAACGGAGCTCACGGATATCGTGTGCGCTGTTCAGCGAATGCCATAAGCGGTGGCCTCATACCTTGGGGAAAACAAAGTAGGCAACCCGCTTTTTATTAAGACCAATATCCCAGCGCACAGTGATGTTATCCTTGCTTTGCGACTCTTTCATCATCTGAAGCAAAGAAAGGAACGAACAAGAGGCACGGCGTTTAGACCGCTCAGTGATCACTATTAGGAGAAATCGTACCTACCAGACTCGTACACCATCTTCTTATGTTTGGCTAGAACCTAAATAGCTCGTACACCAAAATCATATGAGTGTAATGATCCGCTTTTACTACTTCCAACCTCAAAGCGGTGATATTTGCGACTTTAGTGGTGAGCAACGCGGTTGAAGAACTACCTACACCGAAGTTAACCGGTGAATGTGAAAGCAAGAAATGTACATATATTCATACGTCGAGAAGCAGATTTTATCAACATGAGATCCATTTACGCTAGGATTTCTCTCATTTCTAGCGTAGAGTGGTGTAAATGTACGCGAACTTGGTGTGAGAAGCTAGCGAATGCATATAACCGAGCCCGGACCAATGGGAATGTGTAGGGTGCAGCACATTTGCGGATGGTACCCCCAGGCATTGAAGTGCAGAAAAGATGGCAGGTACAATTTGTGGTGCCGACCGATCTATGCAGACCGGTGTATGACTATGCTATTGTAGATTAGTAGGCGATGTGTAAAATGCATGAAGAGCGAGTTATCTAGAAAACGAGATGGTATATATTGAGCAAGATGAGCTGGACTATCTTCAGTATAGTTAACGTTTTGGTAATTGACTCACCTTATCGTAGTCGGCCTCCAACTTCACCAAAGGTCCAAAGACGTTTTGATACTGCAACCCAACGTTTTCAGTTAACTATGTAACAACTATTAACAAGGTATATATACAGAGCTTGGCAGCGCCAAACTAACCATGTACACGAGTCAACAAGTGAAAGAACCAACTGAAGCAGATAACAACCAAGAAACTGAAGAAACGTGCGCCAAGGTACTCTAAATCTGCGCGGATAATTCGCACGAGCTTGGTCTCCTCCTGTTGGATTTTCAGTTAAATGATACTACGTAGGAATACAATTATCAACACGGTTTCCGGGACCAACCTGGTACGCGTCCTCGTACTTGAGGGCCACTGGTTGTGGTTCATCGTCCACTCCAGGTTTCTCCAAGTCTTCAAGTGTGGCTTCAGGGCTGGTCTTCCACAATTCCTCTACCTTATTAATTTGCTGAGCGCTTATTTGACGAGCCCTAAGTTGCTCCTGTTCCGATGGAACCTGTTCCATTGTCCACGGGGTTCATACAAACACGACAATCAAGTGAAATTACGATTCAGCTGTTACTGTCAGAATTCACCTTGTAGTCTGAAGCAAGATCTCTCCTACTACAAGTTCTCCTCTAACTGAAAAGCTATAAAACCCACCCGCCAAAATGAGTCACTGGCCGCAGTGCGAAACATGTCTATTGTTCAAAACGTGGTAACCTAGCCGACACCCCACCAGAGACTATAACGGATTTTGAAAATAGCTGCTTCTAGAACGAAACACAATCCACGGCAAAGGCCAGAGTGGGAAACAGGTAACACAACAACACCAAGTCTCGGAAGATTCAACTTAATGACTACTGAACAGCTTTACGAGTTCATGCGAGCAGCCTCAGCATTTGATCTTAACTGAACAGGACCCTGACTTACCTTGACCAGCCACTCGAGAAAGCATCGATCATCGATAAGAGGTAACCACGAACTAAGGTCCCAGTTCATGTCCTTTAACCCGTTTACGCTCAAGCAAGGTTCCCGACAAAGTAACACCACAACGCTTTCGGATTTCGCTGGAATAAACCCTAACAAGAAAACGTTTCGACATCCACAATTGTAGCACTCTAGTATCGTTTCTCCGAGTGGGCTATCTTTATGAAGGCACACCTCCTTGTGTTTGGCACGGACCTGCACACAGGCAAACTGTTGTCAGTAACGATTCAATTTCAACTACGCTTAAAATGTTCTCAGCGACTTGCAAAGTCCTAATCCAATTGGACTAAAATAAACGAGAGTGTTCACCTATTGCACCCATAAAGAAAGAACTAAGTGAGGAAGAAGGAAATTGCGGAATTCGCAACTGCCTATAAACAGAAAGGAGCTTCAATCCGTAAGGCAAAGACAACAGAAGCAGGCAGAGTGCAACCCACAGCTGAGCTGCGAAACGAATCACGCCTTGTCTCTGACGCTGAATGAGGCAGATATTTCTGCAACCTTTGAACAAGATACTAATACACCTACCGGGTGATTACAGAACCATCCATATTTGTAAGTTTAGGCTGCGGGAACAAATCCATAATGTTCTAGACTGTAGATTTGCTGTGCGGAACGCTCTCGCTTGGAAAATCCCTTGGAAACTTCGCGCACTGCAACAACCTCAGCTAGTCGAGGAGCGAATGAACTACAAGAAACCTCGAAATTTGGGTACTTACGGTACAGAGCCATGAGTCGCGATGCGGATTGGCCAGGGTCAAATATCTGAGTCCTTCGTAGCAGGGGTAACACACTACTTAGTGGCAACAAGTTCTCCTACTTAAGCAACTACAGAAACCTAAAACCCTAAAACATTACCGCACCCAGCCATTTAGCCTAATAATACAAACGCAAGAGAACCACTGAGAGACCTATATAATCGTGAATGTCATGGGGTCGTACCAAATGATTAACAATATGGGAGCCTGATGTATTTCCACGCGAATTGCAAAACCACTTTCTGCATGAGGGAACGTTGCACCGAACTATGCACGCTGGATTGTGAATCCCGCAATATTTACACGCATGTTCAGGAAGATCTCTCTTCGAAAAGTCGTGTATATCGTCGTCCCCCGGATCATCAAAACTCAACTCGCCTATCCCTGAAGTTAACGCTCCAACAGTAGTCTGACTACTCGGCTTCGACTCCACGACCACATCTCCTACGGACTTTATTAGCTCACTTTGCCCTACCACCAGGTCCGAGTTCTCCCCGGCAACCGACAGCACCGACCCATCGGTCCACACCGACGGCCTTGCAGGTTGGCTCAGCTCTGTAAACTCTGGATAATCAAAATCATCTCCCTGTGTGTTGAACTCCAAAAAAGTGTACGCGTCTTCGTGGGCTTGTGTCGCTGCTTCATACAAATTGTGCGCAACGACAGCCTGCGTCGCCATCTTCCGCTACTCCTTCTTCCTACTATCCTACTCTTTCCTTCTATTGACCGCTTCTCCGATTCTGTGGCTATGGCGTCGAGAGCTCCCCTCCCTCTGCCCCCCTCCCCTCCCCCGCAACAACAACAAAGTACATTGGTGCGCCTTCTCCACTCGTGCACCTCCCTCTCGCCTGCCTGCTGCCTGCCTGCCTTCCTCCTTCTTTAGAACTGAGGTCGAACTCGGGTCCCCTGACTGCCCTCTATTTCCTCGATTCTCACTGTGTACTGGCCAAGTCCTGACCTCAGGACCGACTGAAACTTTGAGCTGAAGTTCTTCCTCCTCGGCCCCTCAGGCTGCACTCACATGGTGTAAGTTCTCCGGAATCCGGAGAGCTACGGAAAATAATGATGAATGTCCGTAGAACTAGAGTTACCGATTTCTGCGGTTAATATTTTGTTATGAACCGGATGTAACAGGTACACAGATTCAAGAGATTAACGGCTTGCATGCAATTACGCATTTTTTTTCTTGATGAACCGGTATTTTTGCCACGTTGTGACAGTCCGTAAAATTTCTCCGGTTTTCTCCACGGACATAAAATTGTTTTCACGGAGACGGGTGATCAATTCTCCGGACATTTTCGGTTACGGAACTGTCCGTAGGTGTCCGCATTCCGCAAAAGTTCCACTGATAAAAAGCCATGTGAGTGTAGCTTCACCGTGGAGCACTCCTTACCTTAACTCGTACTTCTACCACGGTGACCGTCTGCCACGTAGTCACGTCGTAGTGTGAGTTTGGTAACGCTGTTGAATATCAGAACCAGGTAGGCTCCAGACATATCCAACTATGTACTCAGTGCTCAGCACGGTCATGGTGACCACTTCAGCGAGGATATCCCAGCCGTCTCACGTATTCTCACTCTTGTGATTCCTGTATATGAATCATGCTTCATATACATGAAACGGACAGAGCAAAATATGCATTCTCGATTATCTTTTGGGGAATTTTTGTTCCTTTAATGATATCAGAAGATTTATATATTAAATAAACACAAATAAATAAAAATTTATAAATGTTAAATGTTAGTTTATGCTTGGAAACACAGAAAGAAAGATATAAACCATATAGCATGAATACGTCACTGAGGTGCTTCCAAAGGTATAAGTCCGAGAACTTGAAGCTGGTTGTACATTAATTCATCCTTCTAGCGAAAAGGATTAGGTATTAAATTAAACTCCTGCACAATCGTACTTCAAGAAGGGTTAGGTACTAAATTAAACTACTGCTAGAAAAGTTAGGTATTAGATTAATTTACAAATATAATCTTTTTATTAGTTTGATAATTAATAATATTTTGATTTATATATAAATAATATTTTAAGAACAATTTATCCTTATGATAACTAAATGTACTGGCGTCGCTCTGCCAACAATTCTTTCGGGTAAGCTGGCGAGAGGATTTGCCCGAGACATCTGAAGAACTATGGATCGTGTTCTGACTAGTCGCCTTCGTGGCCTGGCTGGGTTCAAATAAGTGGTGTTTTCTGTAGTTTTCCTGTGTTACAACTTCTGTACCACGCAGTAGTAAGAAAACGCAGAAATTAGTTTTAATTTCACATGAAATATTTTGACTTGAAAACCAATATGATCTTGTGGTGGATTGGTATAGTGAACATTAGTTTACAAAGACACTATTTATATTTCTTCTAAAAATCAATCATGTTTTTGTTTATCTAGGAATGATACTTTAAGGATGATTTTTCTTTATCTTTAATTTGTATGAGACTTATTTAAAATGTTTTTTGAGTCCACTCTCTTGCATGATCTTGGTTTTGAGCTAACGAAGAGCCTCCAAACAAAGAGCACAACCACTGTACTAACTTCAATATGTTGATAAAATGAGTATATTCTATGTCTATATACTAACATTGCACCACATCGCATGCTATTGTTCTTGATCTACTTGATATTCTTTGTATTCAGACTTCTATAATCTAATACATAGATGTTTCTGAATAATAAAGAGATGTAGAAAAATAATCTCAGTGTGTCTTAATTTGGAATTCTTTTCACACTACATATATTCAATAGAAAAAAGTTTGACAACAAAAATTATAGAACCGCGAATGAAAACACAAAATTATTCGTCCAAAGTAAAGTTTGTCGTTCTTTTTGTCCAAGACGATACTCCTACATATTTGTCTCCCATAAATTCATCAAGTATGCATATTTGCCTCCTCCATTGAAAGATGTAGGAGGTGCATAAATAATATACACTTCCAAATAATACATGAGAATGTTAGTTTATAACAAACTTCTCGTAGTGAACTGATCTCATTATAAATTAAAATATAATATTTGCTATAAATAATTTTATTTCCTTGCAGTGTATTCATACTTTTTATTTCACAATCCGCATTCAAGTATAAGGATATGTAAACCACATCCAAGTTTAAGTGTACAATATAGAGCTCCGCTACTTTCGGATCAATATCATGAGTTCTAAGCTTGTAAGCATGTTTGATAGACTTGGGGAACTTTTGCACCTCCGGGACTACAAGTGCAGCAGTTTGCTCAAGAAAATAATTATTTAAATAATACATTAATTTATCACTTAATTTTTCTTGACAAAAAATACATATAATAAATTATAGATTATGTAATAAATTAAGCTCATCGTACTTTTCCATCGGACGATGGAAGACGACAGCAATAAGCAAGCTTGTAAGTTCTATATCTTCATGCATGCAACGAAAAGAATAAACTCTTTGATATTGATCAGTTTCAGGAAATCGAAAGAAATTATAAATCATTTCATCTAACAGCAAATGAAAATGAAACAAATTTCTCTACTTCTTTGCTTCTTCTAAAAACAAAGAGAAGTTCGAACGGATCATACATCTCATATATTCTCAATCTAGTGATTTTATTATGTGAACCCAAATATCTTTTCTTTTCTATATTCACTTATGTTGTCAAATTTAATAACTAAACAAGAATGGTTATTAGTAATAACATGTTAATACAATACCAACGTGTATGTAGAACGTCACATCATTCCTAGAGGTGATAGGTGACAAGAAAAGACAAGATATGAGAAATTTGAGAGCGTGAGTAGATGAGCGATTGTCATTTTAGACGTAAATAGAGAAGACAAATAGAGAATATACCTGAGCATGAAAAAGATTAATCATTGAACAAAACGAGAATGTTTGTTTATGGTATGGTAGAGCACAAAAGTATTTAGCTTACGTATTATTCTTGCAACATGAGATGCTCTTGCAATAGTCGACAAAGTTGCTTCTAGACAAAAATATTAACTTGCATAGTATTCTTGCAACATGTTGCGCTGTTACAGTATCGACAACGCTGCTTGATGCAGAATATGTGATTTTGACCTTGATTTATTGTTTATAGATTTGATCCTTTGTCTAGTGTAGCGACAGTTATATAGATTCATCATGTTGTATTATGACATGTCCGAAAGTTGGAGTGATAAGTCGAAGTTCGATTGCAAAATCATCGTGTCTATTGCAACATCAGTAGAAACTAGAAATAAGATCTTCCAACCTGCTCTTCTGATTGAGTCCATGATGGATCTCGAGTGACAATAAGATATAATATGTTATTTTAGCAATGAATTATATTTTCTCACAATGCAATAGTTTATTCTTGATATTCATCTCCGAGGAAATCTGTTGGTCTCACTAATGCGTCAGTCATCTTCATGAGTCATATGAATGATATATTCTGTTGTTGTGTTGTGGTGCGACTCTTGTATGAAATTCTAGTAGAACTTAGATTATAATTTTTTTACATTTCATGAACTTTATCGCATAACTTGTCGAACGGTGTTACGGATGTTACTATTGCAACTATTTGTTTGAGTGATTGCACTATAGTGAAACATGCCAAATCAAGAATTTGTGTGCGTTCACTTTAGTGATACTTGTCGCTGCATCCGAGTATAAGATGATAGGTCGAGGATTCGTGAGACATTCTTTCTTGCTTGATATTCGTGAGTGTTTCTTAGTGTCTTACATGAAGAATGAGGAGCGGCGAGAGTTGTATTTATGGATGGAAGATTGATCCGAGTTCCGAATCTTCTATTTTTGAATCCATTTCATATCAAGCTTCACTACATTCATCGCGATCAATTTTGACAATGTCTCATTGCCTACTTTGGTGAAGAATGAATGGAGAGGGTGATGGACTTGTCTATTCTGGTGATCTTGCCGATCGTCACATACAAGGAAAATTGAGACTTGACTATGTACATCTTACTTTGACGGGTGACAGACATGAACTTTTCAGCCAACATCTCTTTCAACGTATGGGTTGATATCTGATGCCATTGCTTGTGGAAGATCAACCATAGTGCGTGGATCATGAGGAACTTTGGTGAGGAATATTGTAATCAAGTGATGGTTTCTTCATTCTTTTCGTCCTTTCATCATAGATTGATTCAAGGTCATTGTCTTGACTTTGTATTGAATCTGTGTATATTCGTGTCATTGTTATCTCCATCGCTCGGCAGGGTGATTATCATATGTTAAGATTGAGATCCAAAGTATTTTGGTTCAAGCTTTGAAGACATGAGAGTGTTATAGGATTACAACTCAATCTTTAGTGCCAAGTAGGAGAAAAGGTGATCTCCAATCTTCTTTCTCGTCGGTCTATTTTTTACCAATCAAGTTCATCAAAGTTATAAAGACGGATTCATGGTTTCGAAGATCTTTTCGAAGAGTGTAAGATCTCGTTGGAAACCTCTCGAGCTAGACAACAATCTAGAGGGGAAGATTGATCGATTTGGAGTTTTGAGTATGATCGTTCAAAGTCAAGGGGATCAAATCAGTACCTCGAGTCATGTTTATGAGTGTCTTGAGAGTTTGAGATATGATTTGTTTATATTGTCAAGGGGATTGGATAGTTGATGCCATATTATTTGCATCGATGTTAATTAGTCCTACATTTGGGTTGGATTTGACCTCGAAATGGTCAACCGAAGTTGGTTTAACAGTCGAGAGATAGAAGTAAAACCATTTTGCTTGGATTCAAGGGTTGAGTTGTTTCATGAATATGTGATTGAATTTTTTAGTAAAATTTGCAAGATTAGAGTGTGCTTTATCATCTTACTACTTGTGAAATTTCAGCTCATTTGGTTGAGAGAAGGTGTTGGGGTCGTGTATTTTAGCCACCGAGGTTTATAAAGCTCAAAGTCAGCATAGACAAAATGCTTTGTCCATTGCTTGGTTCAAAGCAATTGGTTTTGAGGTTTGAAGCTAAGATGTCAGAAGTAGTAGTGAGAGGTCATAGAGAATTTGTGTGAGTTTGAACCCAAATGGAAGTTCGAGATGAGAGCATAGGTTGCCGAAGTCCAAATTACATCATGATGGGTTTGAAAGAGAAGAGTGATTTCACGTACATCTCTTGGTTGGCTTGAACAAATGAACTGGCGATTGGAGGTGGAACTTCATGGAGGTGTTGCAAGTGAGACAATGAAGCTATGTTGTGAATTTGACACATAAATTATATTCAGAGAAGACGTTATACTATGTCAAAATTGCTGATTGAAAATCTCTAACTACGATGTATCATTATCTTCGGCATCACGCAGCGAGCCCATTGTTGCTTGCTGCGTGCATGTCTTATTTTGTTGGAAGCTCTTGAACACAAACTTTATAGTGATATGATGCATGCTTAGTTTGGAGCTTGTTTGAACACTCAAAACTGAGATTAAACATGCGGATCAAGAAGAAGGATTAAGACATTTCGAGTTATAAGTGTTATAAATGATCAATTTTGATCTATTGCCGTAGGAGTTATCTTTATCCAGCCAGTGTGCTATCAGTATCATTGGAAAGCTTGTATAGTAGGCTATCCATTGTTGTAAGGTTGATCTTGAATGGATCTCATATCAACAAATTGTAAAAGATCAAAATTGAGCATTTTAGATAGTTTGTTAGAGAAAAACAATAAAGAGGGTATTGCTAGTGCACAAGTCGACCTAAGGGATTGTTTGAAGGTTCTTATGTGATCTAAAGCATATGTTTATCACTAGTATAAATCTTTCTTGTACTTATAATAAGATTGAATAACCAATTGTAGAGAAAAATAGTAAAGAGAGTATTGCTAGTGCACAAGTCGGCCTAAGGGATTTTCTAAATGTGCTTCTGTGATCTAAAGCATATGTTTATCACTAGTATGAATCCTTATGTACTTAGAATAATATTGAACACCCAATTGTATTGTGTGTTGCACGTGTGTTGCACTTAAGATTATGTTATGTCGTAGAAATCGAGAAAACATCTGATAGATTGGATAGTGAGTGCACTAGAACTTTATTGAGTTGGTTCAAGGTCTTGCTGTATCTCTCTATAGCCAGATACCTCGTGTCTTCTCGTATCAAACTTCACGTTCTACGACACTGTCCATACTTGGATAGATCTATCATCGTCTTTCTAAATGATATTATTGTCTATAATAAGACTTCAAAAGAGAATAATAAACATCTTAGATGTCATTTAGTGGACCAGTCTCAGGTTGAAGAGAGAATAAATATGAATTTACTTGCATTTGCTCAGAATTTGAATATGACTTCGCCATTGGATAGAGCTTGCTGAGCAAGTCAAAATTGCTTTCTTGATCGATGTCAACGAGCCACATAGAAAGAGTTATAAAGTTAGAAGATTTAAGATTTCGGTTATCCCAGTGTCGTGCCATGGCTTGACTTTTACTTGAAAATCAAATTTTAAGATTTCATATTTTTATTCCAACGACGTTCATGGAGTGAAATAAAGATTACGATTTATTTCCAGATCTCGATTCTCACTACACCAAGTTGTAGAGCTCGTTGTAAGCTCCGCGTGAGTACTTTGTTTACTTCGTTTGGTCGCTTAATGACGAAGTTATGAAATTTGAAAGATAGGAAAATCAAGCTAGGTCTTAACTTATCGATGATAACTGGGTATTTGTAGTTCTTAGCCTTTTGCGTTCCTTGACGCAAAAGGGCTGGTTGACCATAATCTAAGTTGAATGCACATATTGTGAATTGACGTAAGGGGCAACTTAAAGGACTGGCTTGTATCTATGACTTATAGATGGACATTTTAGGAGATTGGGAGATCCAATGCATACGCACACGGTGTCATTTAGTTTTAGATTTGTGCAGGCTACGCATTTGCTAAGACAGTTCTTGAAGAGGTGGAGTGTGGAGTGTGTTATGAGAGAAATTGAACCGTAGAGAGAAAAGATTGGAATGCTTCAGTTATCTATAAAGAAGAATTGGATCGTTCGAACCGTTCGATAGTCCAAACTTATTGTCCTTCGATCCATCGGGATCAAAAGACCGAGTGATGTAAGAAATTGAAGAAAATACGAAGTTTCACTAGATGGTTTGGGAGATGTGAAGAAAACTAACTTGTAAGAAGACATCGTACTTCGTTCGTATTCCATATGAGATTGGGTTGTTTTTCACAATCGATAGATCAAACTCTTTGCTCTTATGCGGTCAATGAATATTCATTTACGCATAAGAAAAGATCGTACGTGGATTGGATTGTTGTGTTGGATGTGGCGAGAGAAATTGAACCACAAGGGGTCAATTTACGATATTTCTTCAATTATTGCTGCCAACATCGTTCTTCTTGAAGAAAACTCAAAACTGTTTGTTAGAGTGTCATTCAGCTTAAGGTAGTTAGATTATCTACGGCAATAGACGGATCTCAGATCGAATGGTCCGCTTGATCTATGTGAGCAATTTTAGCTCGCAAGGAGGAGGTTTTGGAGATTCGGTCACTTGTGATAAAAAACTCTGAGATATCTTGGCTGTCTGAAGTCGGATCTCAAAGTTCTTGTAGCCAACAAAGTCATAAGAGAAGACCTTGTTGATATTTGGAAACTGTTTGGTTAAAGAGGAAAGTTATCAAATAGCTCCTATTTGATTTCTTTGTTACTATTTTGTCGTTTCGCACGTGTTAGAGTTCTAGTTGGTTATGTACGGCTTGTGGTAGCCAGCTCTTGCTAGAGACTTGTACATGGATGTGTTTTGGACCATGGTTAAGATTATGTGAAACTATTGCAAAGCTTATTGTTAGCAAATGGGTGTTTTCTTTGCTTTGAGTTTCGCTCTGATAGTTTTAAGTTTAGACTTAGGTTTGTGGACTTGCTTCAAGAGGTTAGGTGCAGATTATAGATCACTTAGGCATGTTTATCAATCTTGTGTTCATATAATCTAGGTATAAGCTCTCAAACGATGATCTAATCCGTCGTCTCATTCTCAGTCTTGTCGTAGTCCTTGGGTCGTTCATAAGTCCATATGTCCAAGTCTAGACCGCAACACATCTTGGTACTGACCCAACCATCACCTCATACCCCCAGAGTATGTCCGCGGAATCCTGGGGTCAGGTGACTCGTCCTGGCCCATCCAAGCATCGAGCGTCCCTCATATATACTTCTAGAGATCGGCGGTCCCGCCCTCCTCTTTGAACCTTGAAAATTATATCACAATCCGATCACAAGATCGGTCATAATTCTCAGCTCCAATAAAAATCCGAGGAGTTATACATATCAATAGAAAGCGCTTGCCGAGACTTTTTCCACTGATATATTACTCGTCTCGAGATCTTATGTGGAGCTCCGTCCATGACCTAAAACGTCTCTAGAGCTCCAATACTTAAGATTTTTCAGAGGAACCGTGGTCCGATGCCAGACTTGGACCCTGTGGTTCAGACCAGCGGCGGATCCACGTCTCGGTCTCCTTGTCTTGGATCTATGTTTTGATCATGTGTTTTGGTCAGTTTCTAGACTTGCACCCTCATGTTAACGTTCGTCCGGGATATATGCCACGTCCTAGACCAAATGTTTCAACCTTGGTTCAGAGAACCACTTAGGGTTCTTTTGTTCTTAACTTCCCTACGAAGCCATTCATTCCTACTAGTAGTGTTCACAACCTAGCGCAAGTCCACCAGGGTTCTGTTGTTCGCGTCTACGTCCGATCTTGAGACTGAGGGTCTCGACATTCATCCCCACTTTGGAGGTTGATGTCCTCATCAACAATGATCTTTAAGTTAATGCCGAGTTCAAAATGGATAGCTAACCCTTTGACGTCAGAAATACATTCTGGTAGCTAACCCGCAATGTTCACTTGACTTGAGTCTTAAGTCGTCGCTAAAACACTTAGAAAATTGCAACATTCATCTCGGTGTCGTGTAATGGACCGGCTCCTACCTCAAATTCAGACTTCGATGCTTGTCGCTGCAAAGACACTCATGGGAAAAGTAAGCTAGGCCTCAGCTTACGGACTTTTGACACAATTTCGGATCTCCACTTGCATCGCATCAGGTGATAGAGCTCTTTGTCAACACTCCATAGGCACTTCGTCTACTTCGTTTGGACGGCTAGTGGAGAAGTTACAAGACTCGAAAGATGGGGAAGACAAGCTAAGCTCCAGCTTACGGGTTTTTGGCACAATTTCGGATCTTCACTTTCATCGCATCGATGGGTAGAGCTCGTTGTAAGCTTTCCATAAGCATCTTGTCTACTTCATTTGGACGTCTAGTGGAGAAGTTACGCGACTCGAAAGAAGAGGAAATCAAACTAGGTCATAGTTTATTCTACTGACTGGGTATTTGCGGCTCCAAGCGCTATACTAAGGACGCAAGGGGTCTGCTTCATCATTATTGAAGAAAATCTGTACATACAGAGACTAATGTAAGGGGCAACTTAAGGAGCCAGGTTGTTTCTACGATCTGTTGATGGACGGTATGAGGATTTGGGAAGTCCAACGCGCGCAAGGTGTCATTGGGTTCAGATCTGTGCAGCTACGCACTGGTTAAGACGGTTCGGGAAGAGAAGGATCGGGGGTGTGTACTAGGGGAAATTGAGACGTAGGAGGGAGATTTGGAGGGTTTCAGTAATATGTGAAGGAGAGTTGGATCGTTCGAACCGTTCCGGAGTCCAAACTTGCTGTCCTTGGATCCATCGGGGTCAGAACAACGAGTTCTTCAGGAAATTGAAGACGACACGAAGTTTCATCAGGCGGTTTAGGAGTTCTGAGTGAAATTGGCTCGCAGGGAAGCGCTTGCGTCAGATTTTTCATCACTTGCAACCTAAAATTGGGCTGTTCTTCGCGATCGGTGAGTCAAGCTCTTCGTTTTTGGTGCTTATGCAACCAGAGAGTCTTCATCTACGTACGTGGATTAGATTGTTGGTTTGGATGTTGTGAGCAAGTTTGAGTCGTAAGGAGTCGATTCATCACCTGCGATCTGAAATTGGGTTGTTCTTCTCGATCGGTGAGCCAAGCTCTTCGTTTTTTATGCCTATGCGACTAGGGAGTCTTCATCCACGCATAGGAGAAGACAGTACGTGGATTAGATGTTTGTTTGGATGTGGTGAGCAAGTTTGAGTCGCAGAGAGTCGATTTACGTCAGTTTTTTGTGTCATATGATCAAATTCCTTGCGTGGTTTTGCGAAGAGAACTCCAAACAACTTGTTTGGAGTCTCGTTGGATTCAAGGTAGTTAGATTTACCTATTAGAGAAGACGGATATCAGTTCAGACGATCCGTTTGTGTAGTGTGTGCGGTTTTAAGCTTAAGGGAGGAGTTTTTGAAGGTTCGATCACCTACGACCAAAAATTGGTGATATCCCGGTGTTGGGAGTCGGATCTGAGAGTCCTTGAGGTGATCGGAGTCATGGGAGAAGACCCTATCGACATCTGAAGTCCGTTTGACGAAAGAAAGAAGTTCTCAGATAGATCTTTTTTGATTCCTTTGCTAGCTTCTCTTTCAACTTCTCATATGCAGCCCGAAGAAATAACTCTGTCTTGTTGGACTGCAACGTCAACTTCTCCATCCTAGTCAGTCGTGAAAACTGATTCTCAAACTCCCTGAGCAACTATGTAGCTTGTAAACTTTTCCTCGGTTGCTCAACCCACTCCAAGAATGACTTCTTGATGATCCGATCAAAGTTCTCCAAGAAATACTCATCCATCAAAGCACGAGCGAACGTCTCCCAATCCTTGATCTCTAGAGCTGCTGTCAACTCAAACGTCTCAATCATCTCATATTCTGATACCCGGTTCAGCTCCATCTCCTTCACATAATGTCTCACATATCTTGAGACATCTCTCTCATCAAACTGATCAATCTTGTTGACCACCGCTTGAAGCGCATTGGTTGCCAAAGCTTCCTTCCGCTCATCGGACTGTTGCTGCCGCAAGAACATCATGAAAGCTTGAAACATCGATGCAGTCGTCGGATTCAACTACACCTTTGGCAATCCATCCGAACTAGTAGTTCCGTTCTCGTCTCCGCTCATGATTGTCAATCTCTTCTTCAAGGTTCAAACATAGAAGAAATCTCCACCCAGACCTTCACGTCGAGTTCACCACCATTATAATGTTGGATATTGCGTGAAAGATGTCCAGGAAAATGCGAGGTTCCTGACTGTGGAGATGTAGTGTGCTGAACAGAAACAAGAAAGAGACAAACACGTACGAAAATGAACGTCGCAATATATACCAACTCTCAATGTACATACACTGCCGATTTCTTTCTCCTTAAGAACACAAAACTGAGAAACAGACCAGAGTAGTCTATAATCTACTTCAAAGCCCCTAAAACGAACCCTTGAATCTCAACCCTGATCCAAAACCACCGAAGAAACTTCTCTTTGCTAACAAAAAGAGCTACACCAGCATCACACGATTCAAACCCAAGTCCAAACAGCATCCATGTACAATCTCTTAGCTAAAGCTAGCTATCACAAGTACTTTACCAACCAGATCTCTAACGAACTCCAAAGGATCTGGAGTTCGTTAGAGGACTAGTTGGTTATGTACAACTTGTGGAGGATTGGGAGGAAGACGATGGCTTGACCAATAGTTGGAAGAAGGTTGAGGAAGTTGTTGGTCTGCTTACCAAAGGGGAGCGAAGACGAAAGAAGGTTCTTGTGAGGAGACTGACACCAACACCGACTGCTGTAACACTTGTTCTTGTGGTTTGATCAGTGGTTCCTGTTGCTAGACCGGTAGTACTAGTTGCTCCAGCTATTCCAGTTGTCCGGGTACTTATAGTGTCTCCGAAGAAGGATGATTCAAGCCTTGAGGAGATCATGCGTTGGATGCCAGACCTGCAGATCAAGCTCACAAGATTGGAGGAGCAAGGGTCTACAAGCGGAGCAAAACCTGTTGGGAAGCAAGGTTAGATCCAACGATGTATCTGGTGCGATGGTACCGATCACCCACGTAGAGATTGTAAGGAGTTCACTGATATCTTATAGCAAGGGGTGATCTTCTGGAAGGATGGGAAGGTAGCGCTGAAAGATATTGGTGCACTTCTTCAGACCAACTTTGGTAGAGGGGGGATGAAGAAGTTGGTTGAGGACCACCTATCAGCGCAAGTAGTTGCGATCGTGGAAGCTAGAACCTATGGCACAAGGGTTGAGGATCAAGCTGAGAGAGGTTTCAACGAGCAGGTTGAGCCAAGTGGATTATGGTCATCTGCCATCTCCATGAAACAGAAAGGGAAGATGACACACGAGACATTATTGAGGACAGCTGCTACGATCAGAAGGGATACTGGATGAGAAGATCTGATAGAAGCTCTATCGGTGCATGCTTACATCGTCAAGAACCAACACGAAGCGTTGTTGGAAGAGAAGAGAAGACGAGATTCAGAGAATGCAGGGGAAGGAACTTCTTCAAAGAGACAGACTTGAGGAGAGAAGGTTCATCAAGAGCTTCGGGATGCAGGAGCTCAAGATCTACCGATGGATGATGCTTCTTCTCCATCGAAAGAGAGAGCAAAGGAGTTTCAGAAGGAGAAGGATAAGCAGGCTACAAACTACAGTCAGACACAGAGGCTTCAACAGACTTGAAGAGAGTCTTGGAAGATCGCATTTTGAATGCGAAGGTAGAGTTTACTTTGAGAGAAGTTTTGGACATTGCTAAGCGCGAGTTTCATGATGTCATCATCGACATCATCAAACAGAAGCGACAGATTACGGGTGAGACTGGTTTATCACATGCCTTAGGTACTAAGATGTCTGTGGATGAGAAGAGAGAGCTTGCAAAGTGCAGTGTTTATTCTTCAGAGGAAGAAAGAGATCGAAGACGTAGGGTACATTTTGAGGATGAAGAGGAGGATGCGAAACAAAGCTCAAGTCATTACAGTCACAGTCACTGGGTTCGAGCTATGACGGAGACGTTGATGAGGATCGGAGACTTGGATGAGCCGGTTGTTGTTCTGATCGATCATGGATCAGAAGTCAACATCATGTCGAAAGAGTTGTACAAGAAAAAGAAGTGGTCGATCGGCACAGAGCATGGATGGGTCATAAGAGCAGCCAACAACACAAGATGAGATCTGTATGGAGCTTGTCCAGACGTTAGAGTGCGCATAGGTGATGTTGCTATCGAGCAAAACTTCTTTGTTCAAGAAGCAACATCATACTCGCTCATTCTTGGCCAACCTTTCATCACAGCGACTCAAAGGGAGACAAGGGTACTAGACGACGGGTCTGCTTATGCTAGGATCCGAAGTCAAGATGGGACGAGAGCGGTACAATTCTTGACTATATCATCAAATCACGAGCGCAATCGAGATCATCTAAGAGAAAAACTGTTTCCAAGGATGAGTGAAGAGTTCAAGGATTTTCGTTGAGTACCACTATAGAGCGGGATTGTGTTGATTGCGCATGAGAAGGTACTCTCGCTTGAAGAAGAAAGTGTCTTTTGTGCAGGATTTGTTGGGTTTTCAGAGTGTGAGATTGCTATTTACAAGAAGATAGAAGAGCTGAGAAGAAAAGAACAAAAACATTTACGTGATGTTGAGTTGATGTTGAAAGAGTTGGGTGAGCTAGAAAGGGATGAATGGATTTCTGGTGTTTATGAAGAGGATGGGTTGGAAGATCCTTTGCGAGAGATCATGTCTATTGGATAGGAGTATGGATAAGGTTGTGTAGATACATTCTAGGGAGGTCTATTCGGTACTCGAGTCATTCCGTGCACCTGAGGTTCGAGTTGAGACGAAGTACAAGACAGTGGATAAGAAGATAAATCCAGTTGCTGGTCCTTTGCCGGATGATACTAACCAACAGATGGATCGAGCTTCAAGGGAGAAGAGTTTGAGAGATCCTGCGATGATAAGACATAAGTTCACGGAGAAGACCCTTGAAGAGCTGAAGATTTGATCTAATAGGTCTCTTCTACCAGAAGAGAGGATGTGCTTCAAGGAGATGCTTTCACGACATGAGAAAGCATTTGTCTTTAAGCCACATGAGATTGGGTGTGTAGACCCGTATGTTGTTATCCCGATGGTTATCTTCACGGTATCGCATGTGTCATGGAACTTGAGACCAATTCTAGTACCGCGGGCTTACTTGCCTAAACTAGTGGAGTTGTTGAAAGAGAAGATGCGGATGAAGATCTTGGAGCCGTCGTTTGCACCGTATTCGAGCAGATGGTTTATAGTGCCTAAGAAGAATGGTTCGCTGCGGTTCATCCAAGAGATGCAACCAGTGAACGCAGTAGCAATCAGAAATGCTGAGGTGGGACCGATTGTGGATGAGTTTGCTGAAGCGTTTGCAGGAAGAGCAATTTACTCAATGGGATATTTTTACTCAGGGTATAATCAGTTTCAACTAGCGGAGGAGAGTAGAAGCTTCACGACAATGAGGACATCCTGGAGTAGGTTAGGATGTGTACCTTACCACAGGGAGCTACCAACTCGGTAGCACACATGATGAATAGGATGAATCGAGTTCTAAGGAACTTCATCCCTGAAAAGACAATGTCTTTCTTGGATGACATCCTCATCAAAAGATATATAGAAGATGAGAAGGATGAAGCGTTAGATCAGAAGAGGTGTCGGTGATATGTCATCAATCACATAGCAAACTATGAGAAGATCCTATCTCGACTTGAGGAAGTTCATCTCACGCTGTCAGGTGCGAAGTCTACATTTTGGTTAGAGAAATTTTGATCGTTGGTCATTTGTGTGGATCGTTTGGTCGGAAGCCAGACTCGAACAAAGTGGATGCAATTGGGATGAAGGATGAAGGAGGTTTGCAACTCGTTGACAGAAGTAGGAAGATTTTTGGGTGCTTGTGTATTCTATCACATTTGGATTCCTCATTATGCCATGTGACGAATCTATTATATGGGTTGTTGCGTAAAGGTCATAAGTTCAGATGGGAGGAAAAACATACTGATGCGGTGTAGAAGCTGAAGTCTTTATTATCATCTCCTCCAGTTTTGAGAAGGATTGATTACAAGGGTGCTAGGCCGGTGGTTCTTATTGTAGATACAAGTCCGGTTGCAATTGGATGGGCAGTAAGACAGGATGATGAGTATGGAGACAAGTTTGCGATTAGGTTCAGAGCGAAGGTGTTAAGTGCTCGATAACGTACATATCTGCAAGTGAAGAGAGAGCTATGGAGTATTGTTTCAGTCATGAAAATTGAGAAAGAGTATTTGATTGGAGCAGTAGTGGTGGTTGAAACTGATTGCTTGCCGTTGTTAGAGATGACCATGAATTGTTCAACTCCTGATATTGCGATGTTACGATGGATCGCATATATCAAGTCATTGAACTTGGAGTTTAGACATATCGCAGGGAAGGATAATCTGATGGCGGATATGTTATCTCGAGCTCGATATGATGGGGAGGATGAGATGGTTGAAGACATGAGGTGGGTGCAGAGTTTTATTCGATTGCACAGACAAGAAAGGAAGATGAGTTATTTGTTGAAGGGTTGTATGATGATGATTTGCTTGATATCGGGAGATATCTTAGTACGATGATTAAGCAGACAGGTTGGACGGATGAGAGATTTCAAAGAGTTCGAAGGAAGGCCTACAACTTCATGTTGCAGGATGAGTTTCTTTGGAAGCGACCGAAGCATAAAGGTGGGGTACAGATACGAGTGATTTGCAACAAAGAAAATCAGCAGAAGTTGCTCAAGGCATTCCATGAGAGTCTTTGGGCTAGACATCGAGGGATTTGGGCCGCTTTTACGAAGATGAAAGAGCGGTATTGGTGGAAAAACATGTACAAGGATATCGTATCTTTTGTGGAGTCTTGTTTGACACGTCAGATGTACTCAAACATTCGACATCGAGATGAATTACATCCGACTAGTCCGTTGACAATCCACTTCAAGTGGGTTGTAGACTTGATGACTATGCCAATTATATTGTGGCAGATGAGATACTTAGTACTTGTTAGAGAAGATCTTTCAAATCAAGTTGAGGGTAGGGCGCTTCGAACAAAGACAACTGAAGGGGTATATAGATTTCTCTTGGAAGAGGTTGTTTGTCGATATGGATGTGTGGGAAAGATCATTGCAGATCGAGGAGAGTTAGATGCACATGAAGCTCGTGAATTCTTTGCAAGGTGTGAGGTGAGGTTGTCACTAACAACTGCTTACAATCCCGAAGGGAATGCCAAGAGTGAACGTGATCATCCGTTCATTGTGAAGTCTTTGGTGAAAGCCTGCAACAGAAGGGTGCGCGAGTGACCTCGACTCTTATCATTTGCGTTATGAGCAGATCGAACGACACACAGCTCGGTGACATGTTACATGCTAGTAGAACTCATCACAGGTCAGAAACCTATCATGCCGATTGAGAACACGTTTTGATACGGAGTGTGTTACCTTGGGAAGACGATATGACTAGGGAAGAGCTTCTTGTTATTCGAATTAGGCAAAGTTAGAAAGAAGACCTGAGGATATCCAAGCTGCTTTGGATAGACTACGAGAAGCACGGTTGAGGAACAAGGTCAGAATTGATCAACGACATTGTTTGAGACCTAAGGAAATCAAGGAAGGTGATTGGGTGTTAGTCTAAGACAACAGTCTAGACAACCAGCATAGTGCACTCCGGAAGTTTTCCAGGCTATGGTTTGGTCTGTATGTGGTGAAGAAGGTTCATGACAATGCAACTTACATCCAACAAGAGTTGGACGGAACGAGCTTGAAGGTACCAGTGGCAAGTAAACGTGTCAAGATTTTCAAAAAGAGAGATGAAGAGGTCGATCTAGCAAATATCTTGATGAAGTTTCAGTTTGAGGATGAGGATTATGCAGAAGACTTTGAAGATGAGATTGACTACGATGAGAAGTAGGATGATATGACGAGGTGGGTGTCGATCCACTCCTAGGTTGGTATCTTTGATGCATATCGGAGGATGCACAGGTTTAGTAGGGGTGGATGTCGTGCAGTGGACCGGCTCCTACTTGAAATTCAGACTTCGATGCTTGTCGCTTCAAAGACACTCATGGGAAAATCAAGCTAGGCCCCAGCTTATAGGCTTTTGGCACAATTTCAGATCTCCACTTTCATCGCATCAGTGGATAGAGCTCTTTGTCAGCACTCCATAGGCACTTCGTCTACTTCGTTTGGACGCCTAGTGGAGAAGTACAAGACTCGAAAGATGGGGAAGACAAGCTAGGCTCCAGCTTACAAGCTTTTGGCACAATTTTGGATCTTCACTTTCACCGCATCGATGAGTAAAGCTCATTGTCAGCATTCCATAGACATCTTGTCTATTCCTAGTTTATTCTGCTGACTGGGTATTTGCGGCTCCAAGCGCTATACTAAAGACACAAGGGGTTTGCTTCCTCATTATTGAAGAAACATGTACGTACAAAGATTGACGGAAGGGGGTAGTTTAAGAGGCCAGCTTGTTTCTACAATCTGTCGATGGACGGTTTGAGGATTTGGGAAGTCCAATACATGCGCGCAAGGTGTCATTGGGTTCAGATCTGTGCAGGCTACGCACCGGTTAAAACGGTTTGGGAAGAGACGGATCAGGATAAGTACTGAGAGAAATTGAGATGTAGGAGAGGGATTTGAAGAGTTTCAGTAATCTGTGAAGGAGAGTTGGACCGTTCGAGCCGTTCCGAAGTCCAAACTTGCTGTCATTGTATCCATCGGGATCAGAACAACGAGTTCTTCAAGAAGTTTCATCGGGCAGTTTAGGAGTTCGCAAGGAAGCGCTTGCGTCAAGTTTTTCATCGCTTGCGACCTGAAATGGGGTTGTTCTTCGCGATTGGTGAGCCAAGCTCTTCGTTCGGTGCCTATGCGACCAAGAAGTCTTCATCTACGCATAAGAGAAGATAGTATGTGGATTAGATTGTTGGTTTGGGTGTGGTGAGCGCAAGTTTGAGCCGTAGGAGTCGATTTACGTCAGTTTTTGTGTCATGTGATCAAATTGCTTACGTGGTATTGCGAGGGGAACTCCAAACAGTTTTTTTGGAGTCTCGTTGGGTTCAAGGTAGTTAGATCTACCTACCAGAAAAGACGGATATCAGTTCAGACGATCCGTTTGTGCTGTGTGTACGGTTTTAAGCAGCATGGAGAAGTTTTTAAAGGTTCGATCATCTACGGATCAAAAATCGATGATATCTCAGCTGTTGGGAATCGGATCTGATAGTCCTTGAGGTCAACGGAGTCAGGAAAGAAGACCCTATCGACATATGGAGTCCGTTTGGCGAAAGGAGAAAGTTCTTGTATAGGTCTTTTTTTATTCCTTCGCTACGGTTTTCATTCTTTGGAGTTCGTTAGAGATCTGGTTGGTTATGTACAGCTTGTGGTAGTTAGCTTTAGCTAAGAGCTTGTACATGGATGCTGTTTGGACTTGGGTTTGAATCGTGTGATGATGGTGCAGCTCTTTTTGTCAGCAAAGAGAAGTTTTTCCTGCTTTGAGCTACGCTTCGGTGGTTTTGGGTCAAGGGTTCGTTTTAGGGGCTTTGAAGCAGATTATAGATCGCTCTGGTCTATTTCTCAGTTTTGTGTTCTTAAGGAGAAAGAACCGGCAGTGTATGTACATTGAGAGTTGGTATATATTGCGACGTTTATTTTCGTGCGTGTTTGTCTCTTTCTTGTCTTTGTTCAGCACACTACATCTCCACAACCAGGAACCTCATATTTTCCTGGACATCCTTCATGTAATATTCGACATGATAACGGAAAACCTAACATTTTTACCATCCTTAAACAAAACCAGTTGACAATTTCTAAACATTATACTTAAGACCCTAACTTGCTAATTTATAAGTATTCACACCTACTTACGGGGTCTCCTGAAGGACGAAAACCGTAGTGAAGGAACAAAAGATCTATCTGAGAACTTCTTTCTTCACCAAACGATCTTCAGATGTCGATAAGGTCTTCCTTCCTTACTCTGTTGGTATCAAGAACTCTCAAATCCGACTCTCGACAGCCGAGATATCGTCTATTTTCTCTCGTAAGTGACCAAACGTCCAAAACTCCTTCTTGGGGCTTAGAATTGCACACACCGTCCAAACGAATCGCTTGATCTGAAATCCGTCTTCTCTGGTAGATAAATCTAGCTACAATGAACCCATAATCAACACAACCACACAAGAAATTTGTTCGCATGAAGCAAAAAACTGACGTAAATCGACTTCATGCGGCTCAAACTCGCTTCCCACACCCATACCAACAATCCAATCCACATACGGTGTTCTCCTATGCATAAGCAAAGACTCCTTGATCGCTTAGGCACCAAGAACGAAGAGCTTGGCTCACTGGTCTCGAAGAACAACCCAACCTCACATCGCAAGTGATGAAAAATTGACGTAAGTAGTTCTCTACGAGTCAATTTCACCCAGAATTCTCATATCGTTCGATGAAATTTTATATCATCTTCAATTTCTTGAAGAACTCGACGTTCTAATCTTGATGGATCCAAGGACAGCAAGTTTGGACTTTATAACGGCCCGAACGGTCCAACTCTCCTTCACAGATCATTGAAGCACTCCAAACTCCTTCTTTGTGGTTCAATTTCTTCTAGAACACACTCTCTAATCTACCTCTTCACAACCATCTTAACCAACGTGTAGCCTGCACAAATTTGAACCCAATGACATCTTGTGCGCATGCATTAGAGACTTCTCAATTCTCCAAACAGTCCACCAATAGGTCTAAAAACAAGCTAACCTCTTAAGCTACCCCCTTACATCAGTCGTGAAAGTTTTCACATATAATGCACAAGAAGGCCCCTTGCGTTCAATAGTATAGTGCCAAGAATCGCAAATACATAGTCAGCAATAATAAGCTAGGATCCAGCTTGATTTTCTCATCTTCTGAATCTAGTAACTTTACCACTAGGTGTCCAAATGAAGTAGACGAACTGCCCGTGGAAAGCTGACAAAGAGCTCTATCAAGTGATGTAATGAAAGCGAAGATCAAAGTTGTGTAAAAATCTCATAAGCTATGGCTTAGCTGGATTTTCCCACCTTTCGAGTCTTGTAACTTCACCACTAGGCGTCCAAATGAAGTAGATAAAGTACCCATGGAAAGTTGACAACGAGTTCTACCAATTGCTGTAATGAAAATGAAGATTTGAAGTTGTGTAAAAAGTCAATTTTTAGTCCTATGAGCATCTTTGGAGTGATAATGATAATTATCAAAACATAGATTTTTCTGATAAGAGTCCGTCCACGACACGACATCCACCCCCTCTAAATATGCATCCTCTAGTATGTATCAGAGATACTAACCAAGAAGTGGACCAGCACACACCTCGTCTTGTTGTCGTGCTTCCCCACCGTAGTCAACCTCATCTTGAAGTTTGCAACTTGATCGTCATCTTGAAGTTGCAACCTTTGCCATGATTTTCTCTAGATCCATGCTCACCGACTTCATCTTTAAGCTCCATTGTATAATCCTCATCCTCAAACTGAAACTCTATCAAGATATCTGCTAGATCGACCTCCTCATCTCTCTTTTTGAAAATCTTGACACGTTTACTTGCCTTTGGTACCTTCAAGCTCATTGCGTCCAACTCTTGCAAGGCGTAAGTTGCGTTGTCATGAACTAACACCCAGTCATCTTCCTTGATTTCCCTAGGTCTTAGACGATATCGTTGATCAAATTTGACTTTGTTCTTCAACCGTGCTTCTCGTAGTCTATCCAAAGCAACTTGGATATCCTCAAGTCTTCTCTCTAATTGTCTAATTCAAACAGTAAGAAGTTCTTCCCTTGTCAGATTGTCCTCCCAAAGTAACACACTCCATGTCAAAACGTGTTCTTCTATCGGCATGATAGATTTTTGACATGTGATGAGCTCCACACCCGTTACCGAGCTGTGCGTCATTCGATCTGTCTACAACGCAAATGGTAAGAGTCGAGGCTACTCGGGCACCCTTAAGATAGCAAGCCTTCACCAAAACCTTCACAATGGACTGATGACCGCATTTGCTCTCGACATTCCCTTCAGGGTTGTAAGCAGTTGTCAGTGACAACCTCATCTTGCAAAGAATTAACGAGTCTCATGTGTATCTAACTCTACCTGATCAGCAGTAATCTTTCTCACACATCCATATCGACAAACAACCTCTTCTAAGAGAACTTTACTTACCCCTTCGATTGTCTTTGTCCGAAGCGTCATACCCTCAACTTGATTTGAAAGATCTTCTCGAGCAAGTATCAATATCTCATTTATCACAATCCAACTGGTATAGTCATCAACTGTACGACCCACTTGAAGTGGATTATCAATGAGTAAGTCGGGAGTAATCCATCTCAACGTCGGATATTCGAATACATCTGACATGTCAAACAAGACTCCACAAAAGATATGACATCCTTGTACATGTTTTTCCATCAATATCATTCTTTCATCTTCGTAAAAGTGACCCAAATCTCTCGATGTCTAGCCTAAAGATTCTCATGAAATGCTCTGAGTAACTTTTGCTGATTTTCTTTGTCGCAAATCACTCGTAGCGGTATCTCACCTTTCTGCTTCAGCCGCTTTCAAATAAATCCATCTTGCAACATGAAGTTGTATGCCTTCCTTTGAACTCTCCGAAACCTCTCATCCGTCAAACATGTTTGCTTAACCATCGTATTAAGGTACCCCCAATGTCAAGCAATTCACCATCATACAACCTTTCAACAAATAACTCATCTTTCCTTCTTGTCTATGCAATCAAATAGAACTTTTGCACCCAAGTCGTCAATATCTTCAACCATTTCATCCTCCTCATCATATCGAGCTCAAGATAACATATCTGTCATCGGATTATCCTTCTCTACAATATGTCTAAACTTCAGATTCAACGACTTGATATATGCAATCTCTCATAACATCGCAATATCAAGAGTCGTACAATTCATGATCATCCTTAATAACAGCAAACAATCAGTTTCAACCACCACTGCTGCTCCAATCAATTACTCTTTCTCTATTTTCATGGATGAAACAATACCTCATAGTTCTCTCTTCACTTGAGGGTATGCACGTTGACAAGCACTTAACACCTTCTCTTCGAACCTAATCGCAAATCTGTCTCCATCTTATCATACTGCCTATCCGATTGCAACCGGACTTGTATCTACATTAAGAACCACCGGCCTAGCACCCTTGTAATCAATCCTTCAAAAAACTGGAGGAGATGAAGGACTTCAGCTTCCGTATCACATCAGTATGCTCTTCATCCGTCTGAACTTATGACCCTTGCGTAACAACTCATATAATGGATTCGTCACATGCGCATAATGAGAAATCCAAATGTGATAGAATACACAAGCACCCAAAAATCTTCTTACTTCTGTCAAAGAGTCGCAAACCTCCTTCATCCTCCTTATAGCAACCACTTTGTTTGGGTCTGACTTCCGATCAAATGGTCCACACAAGTGATCAACGATAAAAACTTCTCTAACCCCAAATGTAGATTTCACAGCTGACAGCGTGAGATGAACTTCCTCAAGTCGAGATAGGATTTGTGATGTGATCTACAGACGTTGTCGTGTCGTGGATCGGCTCCTACTTGAAAATTTATTTTCGATACTTATCATTATCGCTCCAAATGCACGTATGGGACTAAAAATGAGAGAAGATTCATAGTCTTATAGCTTCGGGAGCGCATTTCAAGGTTCTATACTCGTGAGTTTTCTGTAGACTCACCGTAGCTTTTAAGGATATGAAAGTTATCACTTCTTGCATAATCTCATTCTCCATCTTTAGATGGAGAAATAGACTTAATTTATTACATAACCATTTCGATGAGAAGGATTAGATAATAAATTAAATCATCCATAACTTAACGATTATCATGTACCATGTCTCCGGTCTTATGGTTTGGATAGCACGTGCTAAGGTTATGTATTTATGAGTTCTCTCCACACTCACTGTAGCTTGTGATTATGATCATATTTAACATTTATAAAATAATTTGAATTTGAATTTGAACTTACTCTAAACTATTTATTTAATATATAGATTTTTCTTTATAACTTAAACGAAAACATCATGAACACACATGAATGTTTCATGTGTGTTCAAGGAAAATTTCGAAGAATATGAAAAATAGTCATTGAGTCCATCTCATCTTTCGTAACCAATTCATTCTTTCTATTTTTTCCTTCATATCTCACTTGTCTCTTTCTCGACTATCATTTATTAGGTTGTTTGGGATGCATATTCACCCTTCGGAACCAATCCATTCTCTCTATTTTCTCCTTTATACCATGTTTGTCTTTTTCCCAATTCTCTTTAGGACTTATATTAGTGGAGAGCAATTCCAATTAATGAAGAATGGTCCATCATATCGGTAATTAAGAGCGAGCATGAATAAATGCGAGTTTGTGAGAGTCGGAGTGGGTGTAAGAAAGGATGCCGGAGTAGTCAGACCGATTGAGTCGCTCATAATTTTTTTGAATTTCTGCCCCATGACAATGGAGGACTTGGTGAACTAGTACATGTGATCCACATGTAGTGGATGATAAACCCTAAACCTCTGGTTTTGCTACTCCTTGTTACGGATTGCTGCTGCTCCTTACAGATCGTGGCTACTCGTCACTACTGCTTATTCGTTATTCGTCGTTGTTGCTTGTCTCTCTAAATCTACTGCTTACATGTGAAAACCTCATTGTTGCTGGAACCACCGTGAATTTGCTGCTAGAAGCTCAAGCTCGTTGCTGGTGGAACCACTCCAAATTCGCTGCTTATGTGCAAGAAGCTCGTCGTTGGTGGAGCCTCTGTGAATTTGTTGCACGAAGCTCGAGCTCGTCGCTGGTGGAACCATTGTGAATTTGCTGATGAAGCTATTGCAAATTCTTTGGAGTTTGAGGTGGAATTGAATAGCATGAACTTTGAATTACGATGTGGATGATCACAACTTGTTTGTTATTATTTGCGTATGAATGATATGTGAACATTAGAACACATTATGTGTATGAAGTTGATAGCAATAATAAGCAATTATGTGTTTGACGTGGTAGTAATAGCTTGATTGCTTGTAGTTTGATTTGTTAGTAGAAAATTGTGTGTGAAATGCAGTTCTATGACAACAATCCAGTACATTTTGTTGTTGGAAGCTATGATCCTTGCATGAGTCGCTGCGTGTATTAGTGTCTTATGTATGGATCGCTGTAGAAATCAACATCTCATTTACGAATTATGGATCGTCGGTGATCCATAATAGACCGTTCTTACTATGAGAATTGCAAAATCTACGATCCATAGTGAGGTCACATTATCAATGTTATTCATGCGTGGGTTGCATTGACAATATTACTCAGGTGTGGGTCTTTGTACGGGTGTGAGCACGCTGTAGATCGCTTTGTTAAAAGGTAGACAGAGACTTTGCATAGCAATCTATTGAAGGATCATTGTAAGATCAATGACCAATATACGGATCACTATATTGACCAAAATCAATGTGCATGTCGTCTTTCTAAAGACAATCTATACCGGAGTAGTTGTTGTGTACTGATTGACATTGTTTGTATGTTGAGTAGATTTTTTCTTTTTGTTAGTAGTGGCATGATATGAAAGATGTTGATGACGAGAAGGAAGGGTCGTACATCATCACACTCATAGTCCAAGAGGATGTCGCGTCCCATATCAAGTGGGGGTGGATGAGCAAGAAGGATATAATGCAAACAATGAACGGCGTTGAGGAAGATGACTTGGATAAATTAGGATTACTGATTGCTTTCTACTTCGAGTTTGCTCGTCCTAATGTGAGTTTGGTTATCTATCCATGTAGGATACATACAACCCACATGAGTTTGGTTATCCTTTGGAAAGATTCACTAGTATCATATGTTAAAATGTTTGTGATTCGAGATATAGTTCTCTTATACTCATTTGTTGGTGCAGATTGAGCTTTGTTTGCAGTTCATAAAGTCATATGATCCTTGCTCTAACAAGCATTTGTCAAAGATCACGAGATAATTATGGATGAAGAAATGCTAAGAGATGCATTCTTGATTCCTCAAGGATCTTGGAGTTGCCAACTTAAGCGCGAACGAGCAAGATTAACGATTAGTTTCAAGATTGACACATTGAGGAAAAACATACTTTTGTTAGAAAATGCATACATCCAGAACGGAGAGATGTTTTCCAATGTATCAACTATATTCTTCTAGCTCGACATAGACCACAAGTGGTAAATGGACAAATAGCATTGTACGTGAAGTCACAGTTTACATAATGGAAGCGGATTACGACTTTCTTCAATTGAGACTTGATTGACTCAGTAGAGATGGAGGTTGCTGCACTTCATAAGCATCTATCGAGTCATGTGAAAAAAACATTACAGAGAGATGTTCTGACTCATAGGTGAATTCTTTATATCTTATGCAGAGCGATCCAAGATGGATTTTAACAAGTGCGATCCAATTCTAGGTCGTAGAATTGTTAATTGACATAGAGTGATACACCATGGATCATTTGTATAAATGCTATCCATATCGGAACGTAGTACAATATCTTTGTCCACTTACATAGAGCAATCCTTCATAGATCACTTTGCTACGGCAATATAGAATGGGTCACTTTCGTCACAAACTAAACTATGTTGTCAAATTGCGACATGTGCATGAAGTGCGATTAATGAAAAAAAACAACTCACGATGGGTTGCTTTCGGACATAGATATTTATATCGCTATTGTAATCCACGTATGGATCACATTCGTGAATATTGAGATCCACACTGTGTCGCACTTTAGAAATAAATAACCCACATGAATCACAGATTTGTTGTGCACGATATTTTTTGAACTATACGCGTCAAAGAATAAAAGATAGTTCATCGACAACCAACAAAAATGACTAGTCTCAAGTGTACAACACATGAATATAAATTCACTCAAATTGTCCACACACATATAAATACACTTAATTGTCATAAGAAGCAGTATCTCCAGCAGCAAAACAGCTTGGAGCGAGCACCATTCAGCTCATCTTTCAGCATCGTTCAACAACATCACCGTTCTCATAGAGTGAACTCTCTATGTCCGAAGCAAAACGGAGAGATGTAGCTTTGATCATTCACTTTCATGACATTCTCGAAAGTACGATGACGATGTGAACATACCAAAAGCACGAGCATGAATATTTTACGAGAACTCGAGTCAGTTCTATCAACGGTCAGTCCTGTTGCAAGTACTCTCGTCGTTCTCTTTTCTCCATGCAGGCGACGGAGTACCCTCTCCTCTAGTCAACTAGAATTTTAGGGGGTGTCAAAATTAGGAACCTTTCATAAAGATTCTACACCTGCGGGAAGGAGCTGCGACTTCGGTCAAACCTTAAGAGATGTTTCGGCGGTACCTCCGGAGGTACCCGTAGGAAACCGCTCGCGGACATTTTCTTAACGACCATCATTCATTTTGTCCATTTATTTTTGCAATGAAATATCTACTACGTTGAGTAATTATTTTGAGAGTAAAAAATAAAATTAATTGAAAAAATTGTGACATCTGAGTCACAAGCGCGACCCAGACTCAGTCGCGCTTCCATACAAAGTTAACTCATGTGAAATTACGGCTGTTTTTTTGTTCGTCGTTAAAGAACTCAACTTTGACACCCCTATTAGTTCTCTAATATGAAGAGTCTATACATAGTTACTAAGGGTCCATTAATTGAAATCGCTCGCAATTACTGTAAGGCTTCTATCCTTACCTTGGTAGGTCGTTTGGGATGCATATTTATTTAGCAGAAGCAGCCGGAAAGCTAAAGGGAATAGTGCTTGGAAATCATAATTCCCCTCGTTTCTGTACCACTGTTTACGAACAAAGAACATCCTATACGTTCCAGTCTCGTTAGTGTTGCCATATGTCACTCGGGACAAGAACGTATGACAACAAACCACGTGTCGGCCTTAACCCGGCGTGTCCCCTCCACAGTATTTTGGTTGGGTACAAGTGAATTACTTAGTCCAATTTCAGGTGCTACTTCTGCTGCTCTTTGCTATGCATCTTGGAGCTTCAGTTACTAAATTAGTTCGATGGATTAGAGGCCGGGTTAGGTGCTAATTCAGTGGCGATCTCAGAGCAGTGAGTATCCACAATGAAAGGGGTTGTGTTGCTGGTTTGAAGAAAAAGAAAGTAAGAAGGCTAGAGAAGAGATCGGTGCGGAGGGGGAGCAATCGCCGGTAATTGAAGGAAGTACTCCGCTTCCTTCAAACATTATGTAATAGGCGTACAATTCTGGGTACAGGTTTGTTCGGAGAGTGGTGCACGAGGCTGCAGACGAGGAACGAAGGGGGTGGAAAGAAAAAGTAGAATCTGCCAGAAGAGACAGTGTCGAATCCATTGGACAGGTCTTGAAAGATGAAGCAGGTCCGCTGTGCTGATGGGAACATTCTTGGTCTTCTCGATGGCAGGACGCTTGATTCTCAGCAGGTAAGAATATGTCGCCAGGTGGTTGTCATTCCTTGCCGCGCTCCGTATGATTAAAGGACTTGACTTTGATGGGATGTAAGGAAATTTATAGTTGTTGGACAACTATCAATTTGATCCGTGCCACTTTGGTAACGTCCGTGGACACTTGAATGACCATCGCTCATGAGTACTTCGTAAGGTACTCTCATTACAAAACATTAGGAAGGCCACGAAATAATACATGTGTCTCGGAGTCGCTAGATTTCCAGAAACACGAGACAGGAAGCATGTTAATTCGTTGCCCTGAATACCAGCGATGAAAAACGCCCTTCCTCGAGGCATGCGAGCCTTCTTTCTCGCTGTGAAGTACACAGAGTGTTCTGCGGTTTTTGTATTCCTTTGTTAACACTGGAGGGTGAGTGCGATTCGCAACTTAAGAGGAATAGGAGACGCGTAAGGCGTAGAGACATAGGAGGTTCTAGATCCTCACCCCAGGATACAGTTTGAACACTGCGGCGTACCCACTTCCGGAGTTCACCACTGTGATTTCATGCCCGAGGTTTTATTTTGAATTATGCATGAAGCTAACTGGTACTTATTTGGTCGTTATCAGGTCCCACATCATTACCAAGGGCAAAATTTTATGCGGTCGCTGCAGATGCACTCTTCGCTGGTTCATCGACTAGAACTGGAGAATGAAATGGAGGTATGGCGATGAGCAACTTCTCCTCGTCCTGAACTGACTGCTGTGGGAAGCTCGGAACTTTTGCGGGCATGAAACAGTTTTTGTAGAACCAAGTTGCTAGGTTGCCCCCGTGGAATTGGATCAGTTCATGAGGCCTTTTCTTTGTTAGACAGTGCCCATGAAAAGGAAGTTTTGGAAGAACGGACTCTCTCAACCCGGTAAGTGGAGACAAAGAAGCCTGATAAACTACTGAACCTTCCTATTCTGTCGACGATTGCACGCATGCACCACTGCAGGCTTTTGCGAATTTAACCTCGCCTCCTGAGTTTGGCGTCTAGCGTAAGCCAAGTCGAAACTCGACTTACATAAATCAGCGATGCTAACGTGAGCCAGTGGAGTCCTACTTTTGTTTGGGATTGCTTACCCAAGAACACTAGAATCACCGAGCGCATTTCAGTCCGGCTTCAGACGAGATCATGTTTCCTGTTACTTCGGTCATTGCGGGGTTGAATGGGAAATTTGAACTTTATGTTGACGCTCAAGGAGGTCACCTATTCTTCCCCTGAGAGGAAAGAGCAGAGGAGTGCAGGCCTGTTCCTTTTTAGTCTGACATATTGTCGTGTGCTATGTGTGCTATGTCATGTCGTCTGGAAGGAGTTACTTGTGATCTGTATTTGAGGACGAAACCTATGAAACTGAGAGAGATGTACTATTTTGAGCGAACTGGGCCCCACTATATACTCCTCAGTTCGCAATTTTGTGCGCATTATCTTACATTCCGGTTCGAATGTTGTCTTGTCAGGGTCATCAAGGTTGTGTCAATGCATTAGCCTGGAACTCTAAGGGATCGCTTCTCCTATCTGGCTCTGATGATACTAAAGTAAGGAGAAAACCTCTTTATCATGGATTGAATGTGGTTAGAACATGATTTGAAGGTTCTGTTTGGACTATCTCTCTTCCCGTCTTGACGACTTACGTCACGTTTAGATGTGTAGGATCAGCTACACGATTTGTTTGCACCCTTTGCCGTTCAGCTCCAGTCATGGTCGGAAAAAGAGAGTAAACCCGTCCTGTATCGTATAAGGAGCTATGTGCCGTGATCTCCAGTGACGAGAACCTCATATCCTCCTGCCTCAACGTTTTACAGGTGAATATCTGGGATTATGGCACCCGCAAGCTGGTTCACGGTATCTACACAGGGCACTCTGCCAACATATTCTGTACAAAATTCATGCCAGAAACCGGAGATGACGTGGTCGCCTCAGGTGCAGGAGATGCAGAGGTACTCAGTTTGTCAAGTCTTTGCTAGTATATCGAAAAGCATCATCATTCCTCTAGTGTGTCTGGCATATAATGTCAAACTTGTTCATATTCCCTTCATATTGATTTAGCCTTTGTTTTATGCTGTACATTTTTGGGCGAAGCTAAACATGCAACTAGAGAATTATGTCATGTCATTATATACGCTTCGAGAGGTCAATGCATGAACCGTTCCTCGGAGTCTTAGAGATAAACTGTGAAGATTGCTTCTCCGCGCTGTTTGGAGCCTTGATGGTACAAAGCACCTATCTGCGTCATGAATCGCCCCCTCAAGTTCGAACTTGTCGGTCCACAGGTCAGAGTACACAGAGTTAGTCGTTTAGCCGGAGGTAAAAGCGGGAGAACATCCTCCTCGGAACAAACAGCCATTTTTCGTTGTCATGCGAAACGAGTCAAAAAGTTGGCTGTAAGTAAGAAAGAAGTATTGTTTTATTGTTGTTCTGTATTGTTTAATTTAGTGTTAATGAGTTTTGGGATAAGTGAAATTTAGTTACGTAGTATTGCGGTTGATTAGGCTTCTCATTTTTGTTACAGCACACAGTCTGTGGAATTTGTCCTCTTCACTTCTTGGGGGGTATATTGATTTTGGACCCGTGCTTATAAGGTTGTCAGGTTTCTGTTAGACCATGTAGGTATGTCATAGTTCCTTAATCTTATTCCTCGTTTCTTGAAATTAGAATTCAGTGTTTTCTGGGACATTCTCCCGAGTTTCAGGTGGAAGAAGGAAATCCACATGTTATATGGAGCGCAAGTGAAGATGGTACTTTACGACAGCATGATCTGCGAGAGGGTATTCGATGTCCCCCTCATGTTGGCTCAGTGCACGACTGCCGAAATGTCTTGGTAGGCTGTCAATACGCTGATAGATATGTACAGCATGTGCCGTTTGCTAGTCTTGTCTAAGATGGGAGTTTCGTCTTTTCCGCGATTACTGTTGCTCCCTCGAGCTTGATTTAAGCTTATTTCCTGTGCTTTTGTTGGCCCTTTTGTACTTGTTTGCTGCATTGATTATCTGGTTGTGCGTGTGAAGATAGCGTTCAATCTCAACCTAGGCATCAGTGTCTGTGTTTATGATAATTTCCTGAGTAGCCCGACCTTCCTTGTCATAAGCTAGGAACTTGTGGACTAAGAACTTTGGAATGACAGGAACGAATATGAAGTCCTTGAGGCATCGATCATGATCAAGATGGCAACGTTAACTACCTCCGGGCATGTGATTGATAAACGCTGGTATTCTCTGTTTCTCTTGGGTGCCAGCTTGATCTACGGGGTGGAGCGAAGAAGTCGCTACAGGACCCACCAAGACATTGTCTTGATCTCAAGACATGTGCTGTGAGCCCCACTCGTACACATCATATTCTCATTGGTGGCAGGTAACAAGAAGCTAGGCTCTAGGTGGTGAAAAGTAATTAGTTTGTGACATCCAGCCTCATTGAGTCAGTGACTTATGTTCCAAACACAATTGGAACTCTATGAACGGTTCCGAAAATTTAGTCGTATTCTTATCCTGGTAGGAACCAGGGTGCTTTTTGGGTTATCGAGGAAAATAGACCTGATTTCTACCGTGTTGGCTCGACAGTGACGCGTTTGCTCGCCTCTATGACCGACGCATGCTGCCTCCGTTGAGTTCTATTCAGCAACCGGCGAAACCCCCACCTTGTGTTTGCTACTTCTGTCCTACTCACCTTTCTGACACTGTAAGTTCGTAATTTCTTCTCCTGCTCCAAGAGCAAAATGCTGCGGGAGTAATGACAGAAACATCGGAAGGTATTGCTGCTTGAAGCGTCCTCTAGAGCCAGCGATAGAATCTGGCGAGGTGTTTGGTGTCAGGGAGTGTGCTAGTCCATGCAGTGTCGTTGTTATATTGCGTTGTGCTTTTCGACCACACAGATCAGAACGCACACTTACTATTGATGCGTTATGATACGGGGGTATCTTTTTTCTTCCACAGCTCGTGGAGAAAACTGGCAATTTGAGGTTTCCCTCAAATTGCGTGCATTACTTGTTCCTTTTTTACTTTTGCCTCCGGGCAAAGTTACTGTTTTCTCCGAGAACTGCTTTACCCGTGTACCAATATATATTCTTCTGCCTGACTGGTTCTTTTTACCTTACTCGTCAATTCCGACTTTTGTAAAATAACTCTTTCTTTGCGGTTTTGTGATCCCATACTTTATTCGCCTTTGAGGCTCTGTACTGATTTCACTCAATGTATTTTAGCCCAGTCTTTCAGTTCTGCATTACATTTCTTGAGTCCATTGCGATCAGCTTGCCTGCATACTGTACATGCCACTGCTTTGCACATCCATACCTAGGGACACCGTCTCGCCGGACCTCACACTAGCATTGGTCAGTCCCCTCAGGTTACAGAGTTACGTTAACTGGACCTTTCGAGATAGCATACACCATTCTTTTCCGCCATTTCTATGTACTTCACTGGGTTATCTACTGGGTGTTACCTCTGTCTTGAGCGTGGTTCTTGCTCCTGAGCTGAGCTGCCATTCTCCCGGACGAAGCATATACGACATGTCCTTGCTTCCCACTGTTCTAACCCTTGTTTCGCTAGTGTCACATTTCTGCCCTCCCCATATATACACGGAGCTTGATTCATGGGCAGAACTGAGAGGTTAAAGGTCGGTTCGGCACGTAAGCGAATCCAGGATACAGCGTCAGTCGGTGCAAATAGTTACACTCTGTAAGCTAGTCGATGATTGTTCAGTTAGTCCCGCTGAATGATTGTCTTGACTATATAAATGTTCTCCGTTGAAGAAAAACTAATCTGTGCGCAAGATCCTTTCTTATAGTAATTGCTTGTAGCGCATCTGCTGGGAAGCTTTGCACATAATTATTGTTCCCCTTCATTTTGCATTCATAATTCTTTATGACGTGCACTGCTGACGTCATATCAGCGTTTGTTTCAAACCCATTTTTGGGCGTAAACTCGTTGTGTATTCTTGAGGCATATGATGCACTCCAAGGATAAGTGGGTTTCCTTGCTTAAGACTTTATTACTAAATAAACTTTATTACTTTATTACTAAACTAAGGTTTATTATCCAAGATGGGAGGGCGATTACTGATGTTGAGTCACGGCCTGAAGGTTCTAATTCTTAGTTTGAGTTACGAGTTCTGATTGCCATCATGCTTCTACTTTCTCGGTAACACGTGAGTGAGCAGGTGAGGTGTTGAAAAGACTGAAACATATGTATCCATGTGCAGAGCCGCTCGGGGTTGCATCTTACACATGTTACATTCAGTCCTAATGGCGAGGAGGTGCTGCTTAGTTACAGCGGTGAACATGTCTATCTAATGGATGCTTTCACGGGTGAGCCTTAAATCAAATTATATTGAACCGTGTATTGCAATGGAAAGTAGGAGTACATGGTCTACTACTTTGCTGTTTTTATAGTCAGCTTGAGCTGTTCTTCGACGGTTTGAGTTGTGGAAAAGGAAACAAGGAATTTGGTTTGAGGATTAGGGTTTGATTGAAGGGGACGAGTCCATAGCATTGTGTCTCACCGTTGTTCACCAGTAGGCATGAAGGAGATGCGTCTGCTTCTAAGGAAATGTTAAGCGTTTTGCTCGTTTGTTGGTGCACTACATCAGTTGTTGTCTAGCTAAGCGGCAGCTTCAACAGTGAGAGTGTTCGACTGTGCGTCAGCTTCAAGGCACATGCTGCAAGGTTATATTTCAGATCGTTACCGGTTTTCGGATTTGAAATTTGTATGTGATTGCAGGCCAGAGTGACGGAGCTGTTTACAGAGCAAACGATGTCCCAAAACGGACCGTTCTTGCACCGATTGTTAATGGTACAAAGGTCCAGTCACAGTCGTCTAGCGGGGTTCGTGGCCACGGATTCAGGCGACACTCCTCCTGGGTATGGAAACTCATGATCGCCGGTGCTTGCTGGTCATGTCTAGTGAGGTCCAGTTCAAGTTACAGAGGTCTTGAAGTCCATTTGTTAGGGAAATTTAAGTCCTTCAGCAGGCTTTCTAAGTTTTAGGTTTCTTACTGAGTACGTGAGATGAAAACATCTCGAAGCCGTGTCAGCGCTAATATTTGTTCAGTTCTGTGATTTTCCTCGGGTATTAGCTTGTTCTTCACATTGCTGCACTCATCGGTGCAAGCGTTGGCTGATGTTGTGGTTGTAAAACCAAGTATAAAGAGTCTCGCAGAAGAGAGGAAGACAAACAGAGAGCCAGCTAGAGAATTGACCACACATTGTGGTTTGTTGAGGTTCACTATGGTTGTTGTTCTTCCTTGTCCAATAGTTGATATCTGCCCAAGCTCTTTATATCTCATGCAGGTGCAAGAATGTAGAGAACTTTTTGAAGAAGCGAAGAAAGCTTTTATCATGGGCAACAACTATCTGTACGCGGTAGAGGCTACTAGCGAGATAATTGATGCCGGAGGTTCTGCTATTGGAGATCAACTGAGATATGATTGTCTTTGCTTACGGGCATCAGCCTTCTTGAAGGTGCAAAATCTGATTTCAAAATCAATCTAGCAACTCGAATCAAGCAAGCATCGAAAGCGGTAATAGTAAGCCTCTTCCTAGATTTGCGTTCCCCTCGTCAAATTCATGACCGTGGTGTGTCTATCCTACAGCGCAATTGGAAGAACGACCTCCATATGGCTATCAGAGACTGTAACGAGGCTCGAGCTGTTTATCCTATGTCCGCACAGGCACATCATCAGATGGCTGAAGTTCTCTCGTCGGTAATATATTTTCCAAGCATCAAAGTCAAACATATTGATTATAGGTCAGACTTGGGAGTGCTGTAGTGGAATTCTAAGGAGACCCTCAATTAGTAGGTAATTATCGTGTGTGCTCAGTCGTGGAGTTTATGTTCTGTCGGCGTTTTCTATTACGTATGACAAGGATATATGTGCGATCGTAAATTGGCGTTAGTAGGCTAAACTAAATATCCTTCCTTGGAAGTGATAATCCGCAGAAATATTTCCCCGATGTACCTCTATGTCAGTTTTTCACAGTTGCTCCTTCTCTAGTGGTACTATATAACCTCTATTGCTACTCGTTACTTTATACTTAGAGAGTAATAATGTGTTCCCTAGGCGAAGGAGAGTTGGCGTATATCGCCTTACATCAAATAGAGAAACTGCAGTGTGCTTTCAAAATTTTATGATGGTTTCTGGTCATATTTACCCAAGGAATTTAGAATACTTGTCTTAAATAGCCGTTGTTGTGTGGATATGTTGATTTTGCTAAACTACAGTGCCTGAATTAGGTTCAGAGTATGCGGCATAACTGGGGAAGGATGAGAAACTGACTGTTCATTTTCCACTGCGTACTGAGGGTTGAGCTGAGTAATATGAGCTTTACTTCCTGCGCAGCTTTCGAGACACAAGGAGGCTCTAGACTTTGCAATCAGAGCTCATCAGCTAGAGCCGTCAGATGTGAAACTCTCTGATCATGTGGCCCAGCTTCGGGCTTTGTTGAAGTCAGGTGTGTCCAGCAGTTAGGGGATGGAAGGAGTTTACAAGACGTTACGAATGTAGTTCATTGTTTCTCGGCTGAAAAGAAAAATTTCTATTGGTGTTTGAGGCCTCATTTTGTTCCCGTTTGAAGTCCTTCGATACTGATGGTGCTCACATATAATTCTGAGTCTGAGCAGATGAAGATGCCAAGAGCAACCGAAACAATGAAGGGGATGTCAAGCTTGAAAGAAAAACATCCATACGTCGAACAATAAGTAATCTTTTATTCAGATCGGAATCGGACCAGAGCGAGGGGTTTCAAGATACATGGCGCGGAGAAAGAGGGGATCTTTTCAGTGACGACATGGAAATGGAAATGGAGATTGAAATGTCAGTTGGTGAAGAAGATGAAGGAGATGGAGAGCAAGGACTCCTTCCAGGATCAAGCTTGAACCTACGGCTCAGACCTAAAATGGAAGGACGTGAACGCATAAATAGGGGTCTCTCGTCAGGATCTACAACTTCTACATCTGGAGCAAACAACGAGAATCTTCTTTTCCTTGAGGTATTTAGGTTCTGGGGATTTGCGTATGTGAGGTCTTGTAGCCTCAAATACGCATCACTCTTTACAAAGGCTGGATTCAAGTCCTTTATGAGTTCGTCAAGCGTGAATGTTGTTATAGTTTTGCGAAGAGTAGTATCGGAGATAAGATATCCTGATGCGTTTCATTCTAGGAACAGATTTGGCCATCCTCGCGCACCTAATGTACCTTGAGCTGAATCTTTCACTTGAGAATCATTGAACTTTGACAAATAGTGAAGTCAGGGTGAGCTTGCTGAAGAACCTCGCCAAGTCTTGAAGCTTAAGAAATTTTCCTCCTCACTCTGACCCTTAGCTAGAAGAAGAGACATTGTTTCTCCTCCGAGTATAATCTCCTGCTGCGAGTTTGAAGTCACGTCTCACGTTCAGGCAGCAATGAAGATTTGCACGCCACACATTCTTGGACACCGTGTTGCACAGCTTAAGTTTTGCTTCTTGACAACTCCTGGACACACTTGTCCACCACCGTCTGATGTTTTTCTCTTTGGTTTGTATGCACATGCGCATATTTTTATTTAGTTTTATTGATAAGAGGTAAAGGACCTTCAGGTTGAGATGGGTGAACTGAAGAACGGTACTACTACTACGGTACCTCATCACTGAGCAAAGGTTTTGGACCTAGATGTATTAAGTGCCATAGTTCGCGGTCCTAGGTTTATGTGATGTGATAGTCAGATATTTGGTGCGATCCGGATCATCAGGAAGAAAGGGACAGCTTCACTACAACAACGCCAAGCGAAACTGTTGTGCCTCTATATAGATGTATTCGATACCTAAATGTACTTGGGCAATAACACCGGATCATCAGTGTCGAGATGGATGTAGTGGGTATAGTATCGACGTCAATTATAAAGCTTATGAAGACACTGTAGATGAGTGTGTAGAGGAGATTGTGACTTCGAGATTGTGAGGAGCTTCCAACAGGGAGGGTAAGGCTACAGATGAGTAGGAAAAGTGATCAAACGAAGTTGAGGACTTCCCCATCTCAGCAGGGCCTTGTCGGTACAAGAGGGTTCTGTTTAGTTCCCGAACTGAACTCAACTCCCGTTCTTTGTGTAGTGTGCAAAGGTACGTACTAGCGAATGTATATAAACGAGGGTCGGGCCGATGAGAATGAGTAGGGTGAAGCACATTTCCAAAGATGGTTCCCCCTATGGAAGAAGAGTGCAGAAGAGATGGCAAGTACAATATGCGGTGCAGACAGATCTAACTGTATGACGACTCTAAGGCAAAGTGTAAAGTGCACGAATAGCGAGTTATTTAGGAATTTATAAGCATTAGAGCAAAAAGACAGTATGCACGAGGTTTATAACTTATATATTGGTACACGGGTAAAGCAGCTTTCTGAGGAAACAGTAACTTCGCCCGCACACGTAGGTAACCCCCAAATAGTTTTGAACCCATGCAAGTAGAAAGTGAGTAACAACGAGTGGTAACATGTATGCTAACTTGGTTTGAGAAATCAGCGAATGTATATAACTTATAGTGGCTAACCGTGCCCTAGTCACTATGACTCACTCATTAGAGTGATTTCCTCATCACTCCACATATGAGTCATTTATGTTAGAATAGTTCTCGCTCATCAGTCTATGATAGTCTACAATGAGTGTCTGCAGTGGACTACTTTGCAGTTTTTCTCCTTTAGGCGCAAATAAGCTACCGTTCCTATTAGGGAGGATTTCCCATCCTTGACAAAAATATGTGCATGAAGTCAGAGAGCTGGTTGAGGTGCATGCGACAAGAGAGTGTTTTGTTGCATGCTCTGTGTGTATCTTGTGGTAGTTAGGTGCTTCAGTGTACACCTACTCTTATCTACAGCTGTGTCCGTGACTTTTTCTGGGAGAATTGTCTTTAACCTCTACCTTCTTCATGGTTGACAATCTGGTGTTGTAAGTGCTGGTTCGATTATTCCCAGATGCTTCATGTTTGCTTCTCCAGACGATGCATATTTGTGTTCATGCATGTTTATGTGTCGCCCTTCATGCACTCTGCTTTTCGGCCTATCGCTCTATTGACTGTTTTCTCCGAAAACTGCGTTACCCGTGTACCATTGTATATGTTACGTACAAGTCCCCCAGAAAATGTGGACTCGCGATATGATATCCCAACCTATGGGGATTATTTAGACGCTAGGGATCCTCACGGATCTCGGATTGGATGTGACCGACACGGTACGGGAATAGCGTCTGGTCGTGGTCTTCAGGGTAGTATGTCGCTACTATGATTCGTTAGGTAGCTCACTTCTGTGTTATGCTTATTGGTTTCATCCATTGGTCTTGATCTTCATCCAAGGATCTTCATCTTGCTTTGTCCTACACTGTCGATACATCCTGAATGCATACTCTTTGCTAACCAATGGATTATTCTCGTGCATATTTATTCAATTCTTTACTTGCTATGTGCTTACTCTGGAACTTCTGAATCTCTCGGTTTATCCTATGTTTATGTTCTGGCAATCTACTGCTAGTCACTAGACCAGCTTATACAAGAATAAACCCACGTTTATATTCCGGGGAACATGTTTTATGTGATGTTTCTAGGTGATTTTATACATAATCATATACCCTTATATTCCGGGCCCTCATGTTTATGATATTCCCTCTGATTGATTTATTCCGTAGTTTTAGTGTATTCGTGTCACTTGCTTGAGTTGATTGACCGTTTTCATGTCTAAAGCTTGTATTTTATGTGCCATTTACATCCACTACGAAAGAGTGTTTCACGCCTTTTGGTATACTTTCGGTGATAATGTTTCAGGGAGAAATCGCGGTTGATATGCGACAGCGTTATGTGGGACACTGTAACACGGGAACCGATATCAAGCAAGCAAGCTTTCTTGGTGAAAAAGGTCTCTCTTTCTCCCTTTTTCCCTGTTAGTCTTAGATATGCAAGACACAAGATCCTCTCAAAGATGTATAGTACAACTTCGCCCTTGTAAAGTATCTCGCAGTGGTCTCACTGGTGTATCCCTTCAGGATACCACGAGGAGTGCTGTACGTCTGAAATGTCTCATAAACCTTACGTCAGATCCTAAACTCTCTCTTTCTGTAGGGTTTTTTCAGGGTTTTTTCAGATATACAGACCTTTGTCTTTCTACCACGTACCGCGAAACGTGATGCTGTGTGTAGAAGAAGTCTCTGTACCATGGCATGGAAAGAAAAGTTAGTTTCTGATCTCTACGGGTTAGCCTCGAGGACCCAGCAAGTAAGCTCGTCCCTACGCAGTCAGGATCTGGAGATCCCCGAACATCAGATGACAGTGCCACAAATTTTTCTTTATCTTATTGGTTGGTAAAATCCAGAATTCCTGATGTTACACGTGGCTGGAACTTGTGCTCTTGCATGCAGTTAGCAACCGAAAGTTGTTATGTGAAAACTGGAGCTGCCAGATTACGCTTGAACGGATCGTTCTTTACGCTGAAACGTTATACTCGCTTCTTTCCCTATTGATTGATGATTTAATCACTCAATTAGGATACCCTTGACATCAGTTTGGGGTGCGGCCCTAGATTAATGACCGCGAGCATGTGGTAGGATGGGTTTTGGGGCTTTTCTCTTGCAGTTTTCACCGTCTCATGGAAGTCAACCCCTGCGAATTATTAATCAGAGTTCATCAGCTTCAGAGGCCTGGCATTTCAGCAATCTTTTGTACTTTGTCCTCGTATGTAGGATCTCTTATTGTCACGTTTGTTCCCTAACAGTTTTCTGTCTACAACTCCTTTTTCCTGTGTTACCGCGTTAGTGGTTGATATTTACCGGGAATGATCGAGGTTGTAATAGTTTCGGCAATGGTGTTATCATGTCTTAATCCACGGGGCGAAGATTCATTAAGAATGTCTTCAGACAAGTTGCCTAAATATAGGTTTGTACGTTTGCCAGGGGACTTCGTGGCAAGTGGCAGCGACGATGGTCGCTGGTTTATATGGGTGAAGAAGACCGGTAGGCTTGTCAAGATGCTTGTAGGAGATGAAAATGGTACGTTGACGCGTTTCCCTGGACCTGTTGTGTCAGTTTACTATGTTATTCGGGCCGAAGTAGTCGGTTCACTGAGTGGAGTCAACGAACCGACTAGTATCAACACTCGTCGTAGTTTCACTGGATGACTTTTTAAGAGTTTTATCTAATTTTCCGTTTCCTTCCTTTGTTTCTGTAGATGAGTGGTTTTAACGAATTCTCTGGGGACAGTTTGCTCAGGAGCCTATACTGCTTGGTCGCTATTTTTAACGCCAATTCTGTTTCTGGACTCGATGCAGTCGTCAATTGTGTGCAGTGCCATCCCTTTGACTGCGCGGTTGCCACAAGTGGGATTGATAACACGATTAAGGTGTGCACGTTACCTGTCTGATGTCAGGAAACTGGAAAGAGGAATGGACTTTCGTGTAAATTGCTTCTGTTTCTTCTGGCTTAGGTAAGCAAGACTTCCCAACAGTGGTTTCTGATCTTTTGGCTTTTGCGGTGAGTATCAGATGTGGACACCGACGTCGACCCGGCGTGTTGGAGGTACCCCGATGCTGAGCGAAGGAGCACAAGTCCCAGAAAGTGTGGACCTTCTGCGCGTGATGGATAGTAACCAACGTCATATGCGTCGTCAAGGATTGTGAGTCGCTTCTTAGCCTGTAGTAAGAACATCAGGATTACGCATACTATGGCTGTTTGCAGAATGTGAAGGCTTCGGTGATGGTTCTCTCGACTTATTGTTCTATTTTGCTCTCTATACCATCCCATAAAAGGTGTCGGATGAGGTATTGGTGAATACTGTCAGTGCTACGATGGTGGAAGTTGTCGAGATCACAAACTGAAAGTAGGGTGGGAATGCTAGGTCATTGAACCAAACAGAGGCGTCACCTGTTGCTTTGCCCGACAATGAGTCACAAAACCGACTGTTGCCTGAATTGTAGATCTATGCTTCTTGTTTCTGTCGGTGTGCTGATTGTGTAATGTCATAACTGAGCGCACCCTCTTCTCTCTTTCTTTTTTGTTCTCATATCATTCTATACTATATCATTCGGTTTATGTATGTTTCCTGTTCACTGCACTTTCTCACCCTACTTGTTTTAAGTAGGTATGGATAAACCTTTTATGCTACGCAGTTCAAGTGAAAAGATCATATGCATAAATCTGTCTCCCTGCATATCCCTGCATATCGTACATGTTATCTATTCTGCACTCATATCAGAGGGAACAATCTCTGGAAATGTGCTCTGTGCTACCAGGGACAGACATTCCCGTATGTCTGTCCCCTGATTAGAAATACTTGATCCTTACAGTCATTCACGTCCCTCTTGCTACTTACTATGTACTGCTCTGGCCGGGCTAATTGCGTGCTACGTCTATACTAGAAAGTGGTCCTTGAGAATATCTGCCATTCTCAACGTATGAATCTGTGTACTTCTCTGGGTTTGGATATATACAGACGTATGAATATATATGTACTGCTCTGGGTTACTTGCGGGTTACCCAAGTGCTAGAGCGTGGTCCTTGATAACATCTTCCATTCTCGATGTATGAATATATGTACTGCTCTGGGTTCATTCTTTCGGGTTACACCAAGTGTGTTGGATAGTTGTAGCATCGAACTGCTATATTCATGGACTCATGGATTCATTCTGCTATACTTGTGTACCAGCATATACTCATGTATCGCAAACTTCAGTTCTTTGCCTTGTGTCCAATTTTCTTGTGTCCAGTATTCCCTGACTCCCAGTGAGCTTTGTCGGTCCCGCTGCTCTTGGCACGTTTTCTTCAGGGTCACCTTTTGCCTTAATCATTAACGTGAGAGTCCTAGTCGGTTTTTTTATTGGTTTGTTTCGTCACTGTACAGACCAATGGAGTTTCTTCATCGATTTCGAAGCACGGAAGGTGCCGCGCATCCTTTCGAGTGCACGCAAAGCTGAAGACCGAAGGTGTCATGAAATCGAAGTTCGGTTCGTGCAGATTTTGTTCTCCTTTCCACCTGTATCTATTCAATTTTGGGAGTGGAGTAGTTCCATATTAGTTTGTGTACGCTCCAGAGTGATTGTTTTGTCTCTCTGGTGAAGCTCTCATGGTGGTCTCTTGAGACACTTCTGTGGTTCCATTGACAGCCAAGTGTGACAGACCAGATTATCGAAGTTATATAACTTTCGTTTCGCTGAGAGTATTGTAGGAGCTCACAGGATGTACATAGACGTAGCCTTCCCTGGTTTCCGTTCATTATCAGATCAGTCCAAGGTAGAAGAATAGGCGAAAGAAATTTATCTCGTGGCTGCGCGGGGCCTTCGCCTGTTTCACTTGTCCAAGCCCAAGATCGATGGATGACATTAAGGGCCCTTTGATATGGAACTTTTTACGTTTATAAATGCTTTGACAAGACAGGCGACATCGCTCATGTACTGTATCATATCTTAATACAAGGGATATATATCACTTTCCGGCGACTTCATTCTCCATCGTCTTTCCGTGCTGCAATTTACTCTACTGGTAGCTTTCTTTCTAAACGTGTAGTCCTTACTTGGGCTCCTTGTCAGCACGAAAAAGATTTCTGTTTTTCCTGGTGATCTTCTCCTTTCGTCGTATGTTGCTCTTGCCTCTGTTTTCCTGGTGATCTTTCCTTTCGTCGTGTGTTGCTCTCTCGAAGACATTGAAGTCGAAAGAGTACCCACCTGTCCCCACTGTCCTGTAACCAGCAGCGGGGCGTCAGGTTTAAGAGTTTCTCGAGGAAAGAGAGGGTAAAATTAGATGGATCTCACGGTTTCGAGCTTGCTGACGAATGACAAGATGTCTACAACTCCTTCGTGTAGGTCTAACCTTGATTTGTACTGCTTGCAAAGCGAGGGTTTTGGACAGTTTTATGCAGTAGGCTTTATCCTTCCTAGATGCTGGTCTTAAGGTGGACTCTGCGGTTCGATAACAAATGCCTGGCTGTATCGTTCACCCTACTTTTCTTGTGCGTTATGATGACTAGTTCAACGTTGATGTCACTTTTTGTTTTCACCAAGTCGAACTTGTTTCCGGTGACCCTAAACTGTTAGATAATTGCTTGACCAGCCCATAAGGCGCACTTGCCTGGACCTATGTGCGAAAGCCATTTCTCGACCAGACGCTTCACCGTGAGGAGAGACTTGTCGACCGGCGTGCTAGAAGTGCACGAGACGAGATACAACCTGTAGAGCTCTACATTCTCGGTGGGACATAACCGATAGTATTAAAGCTATGGGTTGGTTAAACGCGAACTGAAGAGTTACACGGTCCGTGGTCGGGTTTGAAAGAGAAGCGAGTTTATGATTTAAACAACACAAACTGTACATCGTCCTATTCGCGTTCGACCTTCGCAGTTATTGTAAACCATAAACTATATGGTGATCAGTCTTGCGATGGAGACCTTCGGTCTAGGTATGGTAGGTTTGCAGTTGACGAGTTTTCATGCTGGCACGCAGTGAGAATTAGAAACAAAACGAATTGGACTTCCTCTTCGTTTGTACTAACATCTTCCTTTCCTTGTCCAGCGGATCACATTAGCTCTAGGTCCTCGCATCAACCGGTATCGCAAACATCATAATGTTATATGCTCGATACATCGATTCTGATCAGTTATTGAATCTATCTGGGTCCAGTACCTGAAGATATCCACGGTAGTTGTGGTAACGTATCAACCAGTATGTAACTTTTTCAAATCGGAAAGTGGTTTATAACGTGTGAATTTCAAAATTAGAAATCGTAGATATTTTATTGCAGTACATCATCATGTACAATCTGTCATAAGAATCAATTTCGATCATAATCTTCTGCCAAAAGAATAAGTTCTCTCGGAAGAAAGATTCGTTAATTTGACAAAATATGCATGCAAAATGGAGTTTCTTCGAAACAAGGGAAAAGGACAATCTGGGTTTGTAATTGATTGTGAAAAGGTTCAACTTTAGAATTAAAGAAGAAATCTATCAATATTTAATACTATATAAAAGTGTCGTAAGAATTATTATTTTAGATCATGGTACAAAAGAATCGTCTTGCTCGTCTTTGTAATTTCTTTTTTTATTATAAACATATAAAGTAACGCGCATATGTCCAGAGAACATGATTACATTATATCGTTAACTCTATGGGGTACAGAGTAGATTATCTCGGATTATTCTTTGATGAAACTAAGGAAAAACTTAATTTCTCATAGTGATTTAGAGGGGTCTGCTTATTATTCATCTATCACTACAGCCGTCTAGAGCAACATATGATTGGTTGAGAATGAAAAGTAAATCAAGTATAAATACAATGAGATCTAAATACAGTGAACAACCTGGACTCATGTGAATATACATCCAATGAATCTCATGTCTCGAAAACTTGCAGTATAGTCATGAAAGAGAGTTAGATTGTCACTTTCTACCAGTGATCTTTGTACATAACCATTACATTATGTCCATTTGTTCAATACTCAGACGTATGATACTTAGGGTACTTGTAGCGTTGTACGTACGTTAGTGGTTATATTGTAATAAGATCAATGGTCGTATAGTATATATTTTCTCAGCATTTGGAGATATCAAGATGATTCAAGTTCTTGCATCAACTAGTATATGCAAAGTTTAAATTACAAATCTTAAGTTTAATACTATGTATAGTCCATAATAAGAATACATCTTCACGGAAGAAGGATGTGTTATTTTGGACGATGAATCACAAGCACCAAAAACTTGTATAATAATAATATGAATAATGTGTTAATAATTATATTCTAGTCATATTAATGATTATCGTATTAATGTTTTTAAGCATTTGAAGACATCAAGAGAGTTTAGGTTTCGCATCAACTAGTTTTTGCAAATTTGCGAATTTGAAATCTCAAGTTTGTGATTGCCTTGAGACTTCATAGTTCACAATCATCTTCACTTCACAATTCATTCGATCCTTGATAGAATTTTCGTACAAGTGTAGCTCCAAATCTGCAATCTACTTGCAGAATATCATCTTGTACAATCCATCATAAGAATATATCCTAAGAGAAGAAAATTTTATCACGTTGATGATGAATCACATGTAGTAAAGTTCTCACATGACTAGTATTATTAAAATTCAGATTTTTGAAATCCTGAGTTTGTGATTGTAGAACACCACCATGTGCGATCGATCCACTCTTGGTGAAGAAAGATTCGTTGCACAGACGAAAAATCATACACACTAAAAGCTTATGGATATATCTATGAACAAGAGCTAACTTGTCACCTTTCCACCACTTGATCTCTGTTCTGCTTTTTGCAGAGTTGCTATGCTATACCATACCATAGTGATATTTATCCATCCATTTACTCTATATATAAAGATATGGTGCTTTCAGTGTACTTTAGCACTGATACGTAAAAGAAACACAGACAGTGATGTTAGTAGTTATATTGTAGTCACATCAATGGTTGTAGTGTATGTATTTTCTCAACATTTGAAGACATGAAGATGATTTGGATTCTCACATCAACTAGTATTTACAAACTGTAAAATTTAAAATCTCGGATTTGTATCTGCTTGAAGAATCTACTCATGTATCAATTTAATCTAGATATATTTTCATATATGACCAAAGGTTCAAAGAGACGAGACGCAAGTTGGAGCTCATCAAGACAATGTGCATGGCTCTCTTTTTCAAAACGCGAATGGAACAAATTAAGAAGGAGTTTAAGGAGAACTTGAACGCCAACATAGAGAATCGAGATGATGATAGAATCTCAATGCCGATGAATCGAAGCACGAAAAGTAATTAACAGGATCAAAATCAACTTACAAGACATGACTCAAATCCTAAAATCAATAAGGAGCTAGTCAATCCTTGTAGCACACACAACAGGATCCGCACGTCGTAAGAAAAATGCTAAACATTCGAAAACAGTTGATTCACAAACATGTAAAGATGAGAGAACAACACGAAAAAAGAATCGAGAATGGATTTCAAGTCTACATGTCAGAATTGGAACAAGTGAAGACACCACTATTGGTAGAAAGAGGTACACGATTAAGCAGATGCTAGACACACGACGAGAAACGCAGCTTGAGTAAGATGATGCATATCGAACCCTGGAAAAAGACTAGCGCTACGAGCAACAAGAAGTGCAAAATGGAGGAGCCTGCGGATAAGCAAACCAATAGAGGCACAAATACACTAAGATCGAATATTATTGTCCAAAAAGCTATGACAAGTGGACGTACGGTAGAACAAGTTCGCATAGACAGCCCATGTCGAAGCAACCAACGGTCAAGGAAAAAGACATGAGATGAATTAGAATCAAGACGAAAGTAGAGTTGTTAATTAATGTTAGGTCTGAGAAACAAGCTACTAGGAAAGAGGTGTGAACCTAACTCTAATGAGAAAGTTTAGATAATAAATTAATATAGATTAAAGATTAAAGATTTATATTTATCCTGTTTGGAGCTCTCGGTCTTGTAATCCTAGAAACGGGTTTTCACACGTTGTGCTTATGGATTAAGTGGGGATCTACAACAACTCCTGGTTTGTTAATATATAATATTGTATGTGAGCTTAGTATAAAATTTAGGTACATAATATATTTATACTTTTTATATTTTTTAAAAAATCCCAAAATTTATTTACATACTTCCCAGACAGTATCAAAAGATCTTATTATAGCATGCATACCTCCTCAAAAATATTACTTTTATAGGAAAACAAAAATTATACTAATAAAAGACATAGAGCCAACCTTGTCATGATTTGTCCCCTTTTCCGGCTCTTGTCTTCTTGTACACTTTCTTCCGCAGTGAACTTACGGATGCATATATTTAATTGACGGAGTTGAACTAAAGGGTGAAAATTATACACACCAGGGACCACGGTAATCGATCCGTTCGGTCCTCCTACTGAACGCCCGGAACATCCCAATTCGAGCGCGCACAGGTCAAACCACAGAAAACGCAGTGGTTTTCAGATCGGCTTTTTGTGTTTGAGCGAGCACCTGATATGGATTAACCGGCTTGCCGCTTTCCTTCCTTCCTTCCTTCCTTCCCTAACATTTTGCAGTTTGCCATCTTCCTGCTCTATTCAAGGGTGCCGCACCACTGGGCATCGCGGGATTTCTCAGTTCCTCATTTGGCTAGATCACGACTGGAAGAGGTCAGGGGAGTTCGCAGCATGGTGCCATCGGATGCAGTGGCGGTCCACGGATTGCTGATATACGGTGAAGCGTAAAGACAAGAAGATGATGTCCTGCGGATTCCTGCATCGAAAATATGTCTCGATAAGATGTCGCCTCTGAGTGCAAGATGGCAGGAAGAACAAGTTTTCAGCCGCTCGCTCACCATCAAGCACGTTGGTATGCAAGTTGACTCCTTTTGTTTGAGCCGCGTCTTCTTGCTTCCGAAGCCCAGGTCGTTTGCCCACAATTACCCCGAATAAAACCAACCCTATATGTTGGTGGAGAAGGCCGCGAAGCCTAAAGATGCCTAATGGTGCCCTGCGTTCACCGTCATGGAGACCTTATCCAGCCGAAGCCGAAGTCTTGTAGCGATAAGCTTGAATCACAACAGTTTCGGGGAATGAAAATGCACCAGAGGTGCCTTTAGGCAGTCCAAGAGCCAGCTTCTAAGTGCAACGTAGGACATGAATCCAGGGCGCCCGGGTCTAGGTAAGAGAGCATCTATCGCAAAAGATGAATGGAGGAGCAGAGAGAAGCAAAGTCCCACACTTCCAAATCCAGAGTCGAAGTTCGGGCGTGATGAGAACCGCAGGCAACTGTAGTGAGGTTCTTGGATGTCTGTCCTCCAATCCCTGGGTCTTGCACTTTGCAGTGGATAGAGTGAAAGGTTCAGCCTTTGATGAGCAAGTTCGAGGTCAGTTACGGACAACCGGAAGATCCTGTAAGCTTGGAAGCCTAGTGGACTCGGTGGATGTTGGAACGTATGCAAAGCTCTGCAACGCCAGCGTTCATGACCAGATCAAGTTGATGAATCATAAGCTACAAAATGTGAGGGTTCACAAGAAACCCTGCGAGGACCTCTTCATTTACTTGAAAAAGATAGGTACGGACCTCTTCATGTCCATTCCCCCGGGAGCCAAGAATTTTTCTAATTGTCCCCTCAAGCTTTTGATGTTAGAAGGCAATCTTTCTTGTCAGCGCTAACCGATTTCTCTTCACAGTTATCGTGTTGCTTCCCACGACCCCTTTCTTCACTTGAACAGATGAACTACTGTCATCTCTTTTCAAGTCGCTCGACGTGGCCGACCTGTCCCAGGGTGTACATAGGCTGCTCGAAGTGCTCAAGGAATCTCTTGCCGATGCGTACATTCTGTTCAAGAGATGTGAAACCAGGAGTCCCATTCATGTTAATGTTCTGAGCAACGTCCCCGCCAAGTTGATCGCGATAAAAGAGGAGATCCAAAGAATTATCCCTGTTCTCCGACTTGCTCTAGTACAGCACCAGGAACTCCTAACTAGCCAAGCAAATGTGGAAAGAGGTACTCTCGATCTTTCAGGTGATGCCACAACGAGTAATTTGGGTGCTTCTTCTTTGACATCCACTGATGTGAAGCACAACCACAGTGAAAGTCAGGCTTCGAACGGGTTTAAGATGTTAGTTCAAAAACGTGGGATGGATCGCGGTTCACCCCACAGAACTAGAAGTCTTGCTCCTGGGCATGTTGACGTCCACCCTTTGACGATGCAGAGATGGGTTACTCGAACTTATCTGTGTGAGGCTTGTCACCAAGTAGGCAACGGATGTGTTTTCAGTTGTGACCAATGTAACTATCATGTGCACCCGAGCTGTGTCGAGCTCAACGAGGCAATACAACAGCTGGAAGAGATAAGAATCAACAAGCTTTCTATGTCAGGTAACTCGGTGAACTTTGACAACGACCTCTGAGGGTTTGGTGAGATGATGCTGCACCTGGCAGTATTGGTTATTCAACGTTAGGGATTCATACACACCCGTCAGAACCTACGACTATCTCTTTGCCACGTAATCAAGCCATCCTACAAGTAATATTTGATCGGCTTAGAAAACAAAAAACAGTTCCTTAAATGCGAGAACTGATTGCTGGTAAATGTTCGCCTAAAGACTTCAAGCGTGAGATTTGATCACGAGTCCGGCATTCGATCTACAGAGTTACATAAGCAAGAGAGATCAGTTTTCAGGAGGCCGTGTAATATCAACCCTCACTTGGGAGTTCATTCAAGATTACCGAACCGAAAGATGGAATTTGACAACCTTTTTGCGCTATCCACGATAGGCAGGTAGGTAAAGACTCGGTTATTCTATGTTGTAAGCTGGTCGTAATTCTGATTAAACACCACGCCGATGGTTCTCTAGCTTACGAGGTACACGCTCACATCTGCTGCAACTAAAGTGATGTGTTGATAGTACGGGAACTTCGAGACAGATAATGAGATTTACAAACTTTTTCTTCAAAGCTGATAAAAGATTCATATCTCGTTACACACCCAAACGCAACAATACGAAGGGCCTCCTCCCTGAAGTATGCAGCTTTAACAGCATTCACCACTCTCTCTCCAAAGACGTATGCAGTGAACGTGTAGGTACAAGAACTTTTACTTGAGTTCTCTCATACTGTCAAGCCGGCGATACGATAAACCTGGTTCCTTGTTAGGCTTGTTGGACATAGAGAGCTTTTCTCTCTACTCCCGTGTGGATCATACTGTAGTCCCGGGTATGCCGATAAGCTACGATGTTGATTTGTGTCTACCAAGAGCCACGATCCCATCCTTCACCCTCGTCCCATGTAAGCAACATGGTCTTCTTACACTGTCTTCGGTCTTGTAAACTTGTTGCGAAGAAAGGTTCTAGAAACGTTCTTCTGACATTTCACCGAGCAGTGATGGAGGACGAAAAATTCTCCGACTTGCCCTTGCGAAGTTAGCTCAACTCTGAGGCACATCTCAGATCTCAAACGCGTACTTTTCAAGCCTTTCCATGTCAGGAGCAAAAAGTCCGACTGCAGCATCAATGCTGCCATCTTGTGTATAAGAGGGAAGCAAAATAAGGAGGCCCTCAAAAGGGATCAGAGGAGGACCAACAAAGAGAGGTGTGCCCCAGCCAAAATCCGTTTTGTAAAGCGGTAACTGAGCCCAGCTCGTCACACTCAGGTTGGGAGATAGAACTGTTCGGTAGGCCCTGGCAACTGGCACCGGGTTTCTCTGCTGTAATTCCACAAAATCAAGCGCAGACAAAATATAATCGTTGTCAACCCTCTTGACTGAGTTTCTCATAATCCCGGCTGCGTATGAAAGAGGCTTCTCTATGAGGTCTTCCACTGAAGTCTGGGCGCATGCATGGAAGATAACGTTGCCAAAATAGTTGTCAGGGAGTTTATTCTTCAACCTTGTCCTTCCATTCATTGCCACCATAGCCTTGGACTGAACCTCTCCAGTCAATCCTCGAGCTCGGGTTATGCACCTCCACAGGTGAGCCGTCAGACACCCGAAAGTGGTAAAATAGTCGCCCTCCTCCAAGTCTTTCATAGCCTCAGCTTTGAGGTTCTTCAACATCTCTGCACTGAAGTGTAGTTTCTTGAGGGCCAATGGAGGGTACTCGACAGGCTGCTCTGTCTCCGGCTTCGGGGGTGGCCTCTTATACTCCACATGCTCAAATGTTGGCTCGGGAGGATCCCTCGCCATAAGAGCAGATCGATCGTGGAGTGGGCTCGATGACAAAGGCAGGCCCTTGACGGCAGAAATCCAAACCTCCATAAAGTTGCTAGCGGCTTCCCCATCTGCCACTTGATGATGTCGAGCAATGCCCAGCGTTATGCCTCCACATGTGAACCTAGTGAACTGCATTCGACATGATAATATGCTTATAAGATACTCAGTAAAAACTTCGATAATAGACCTGGAGCAAAACTCTATGGAAGGTACTAATTTTGGTCCAGTCGCAGTCGAGACTGGGAACTGACCAATGTCCGGACTTGAAGCAGAAGGGCTGCAACGGAGACATCAAATTCAGTGAGGTTGGTCATCAATGAGTAAAGTTTGGCAGCACTTATGTAGCACTCTGCAACGCTATTCTAGTTTTCTTCTGGTCATGACTGAAGTGCAGCTAGAAAGTATAAGTGTGCAATTTGAGAAACTAGTCGAATGTAATGCGAGAAATTCGATTGGAAGATACTTTCATTACGAATAGTAAGCGTGACACTACAGTACGTGACAGCTGAAGAAGTCCAAGTGAGAGTACCAAATTCATTCAAATGTCATACAGAATGGTTGCCCACGAGTTCCACATTCAAGAAGTAACCCAATGTACGAACGAATGAAGAGTACCTGAACCAGAAGGAGCTCCTCTACTCCGCGATTTGGCGGCACGAGCTCCAGGAGATCATATCCAGGAGGAAATGGCATCAAATCCAGCAAAGGTACATTGGCCTCCGCATCGATCCACGCAGCTCCTTGACCATTCAAAGCAATGACAGGTCGCCCGTTCAAATCTTTACTCAGCTTTCCTGCGAATTCTTTGTACTCGAACAGAGCTTTCGCCAGACCGTTTTCCAGTAATAGGGAAGCGTCGGAAGGAACTGGTGCCTCGAAGGAGTAGATGACCTCCACATGCACTCTAGGCACAACTAAATCCGACGATGACAGGGGCACTGTTCTCACCTGGCTCAACCCATGTTCTATTTCAGGTTTTACCGACCTCTTGGGCCCTCTCTTCACCTCCATAGCTCGCACAGTCCTATGGCGTGAGAACGGGTAGAACCAGTTCCCGAATCTGCAGCAGGCAGCAATCTGCGATTCCAAACGCCAATGCAGGATTACTCACTACAGAGGTCAATCAGACACACGAATCTAGCACGGATAAAATGTAAGGCGCAAGAACAGCATTTTCATAAAATAATGCCGTCCCGAAGAGGATGAGGAGGATTTGCAGCGGATCACAGCAACTGCTACTCAGGCACTTAACGCTCGAGGAGAAATGGCATGACTAGAAAAGTTGTCAGCTGGCTTCCACAGAGTAGAGCGCAGGTTAAACAACAACGCCGCATACCTGATGAGACGCTGGCGCTAGACTTTGACTCTTTCCAGCTCGAGATTTGTCTTCTGGAGAAGAAGTGTGTCTCGACTGTCGCTTGCGTCGGTACCGCGAGCGCCGTGAAGCCGTTAGTCCAAAGGTCGGCCGAGGAAGCATAAGTTCGGCTAAACTAGCGGTGGTGCTCCCCACCGCTAATATAGCTCTGATTAAATGAAATCAGCTCGTGTAGGGCTTCTGCGAGGAACACGCCTAGATGTCACGTTCGCAGTTGTGTACGAAATCTTGCGATCTGAGTACTGAAATGAGCAAAAGTAGAAGAGACATGATGGAGTCATTTCTAAGTCCCAACGACTTTTAAATGAGCACTTGGAGGTCGCATGACTGATGCCCCGGACACGCATAACTTTTACGCTTCTATGAAAGGCGTCTTCCTTGCATATTTCATCCCTCTTCACTCTTCTGTCGAGAAGGGATTTGTAACAAATTAAACGGTTAAGTATTCTTTTCGTCAACAGGTTGCCTCACTTGTAATCTTCTTTGTATCGCGTGAATTTATGCTTTCTTTATGGATTATGTCTGGATTTTCTTGCATCTCCTGGGTAAGTTATCATTTAATATTTAAAGATAATTTTAACTTTTTATCAGTTTAGTAGAGAATTTTCATTTAATATATATATTTTTTCTGATAACAAAAAGCGAATAAAAGTTTTCCAAAGTTTATCTTGCATGCATATTTAGTAATGGAATGTTTTCACTGTTCTTTGTGTTTGGTAATAAGACGAACAACCCTAAACCTCATGGATATCATCCTTGTCCATACTGCGTGGTTCAAAGAGTTTCTGTTGCTGGATCTTATCGTTCTCGATCCGTTCCGCTAGCTTCAAAAGTTCAGCACATGTTTCAGGTAGCTTCGGCATCCGAAAGAGAGCTTTCTCCGTTTGATTCCTCTCATAAATATACATATCTTGGTCTCCTCAGTCCACTTAGAGAACGAATGCTTAGCACTAAACTCGTGTACACAAGCACTCAAGGTCCCCGTTTGCTTCAACCTAACTAACTCAACACCATCCCAAATCCATCTAGAGTGAATCGTCTCGTGAACAACTCCTTGAACTCCTTTCGTTTAGGTTATAGAGAAAAGTTTATATATTAGATAAACATTTTAGAGTAAATTTAAATTATTTTATAAATATTAAATATTATCATACGCACAAGCTGCGATGAGTCTGGAGAGAACCGATAAGTATAGAACCTTAGCACGTGTTGTTCAAACCATAAAACTGAAAGACCCTGTACAGAATAATCATTAAATTATGAGTGATTTAATTTATTACCTAACCTTTCTCATCGAAAGGGTTAAGTAATAAATTAAGCTTGCAACCTTCTCCATCTTCATGATTATGATGCAATACCTAGAACCCGAGATATAAACCAGAGATGGTACCCAAGAGAACCCTCCACGAATCAGTTTAATCTAAAAGTATTCTCTTCGCCAGTTTACTGGGAATTGATAAACTGACATGTGACATAATAAAACGAACGGAGCTCATATTTAGTGTTTGAACTTCGAATATAATTAATAAAGGAGCAGCACTTATTTGCAAAACCGGGTCTGGAGTGACGACGATAGGAGAATGACGTGCTGCGTCAGCCGGACGACGCTGGTGACATGGACGTGACAAGTCATGCAAGGCTGTTGTTTTGGTGGTCAGCAAGAAAGCTGGCTCGTCTCCCACACATGGCTTCTCTCAATCGTTGTCCTCCGCGGCTTCTAAGCTCTAAGCGAGAACATTTCTTGATTCCTATTCTACGAGTCCCAAGAATCACAAAGCAACGGATTGAGAAAGTGAAGCTCGTCGAAGAGAAGATTCGCAGGATTTGGGGGCTGTTCAAGGGAAGGAAGGAGGAGGAAGGAACTGCTGTCCTGTCAGTGCCGAAGACGACGAGGATATGGCCGCTGTAGCAGCCAGGTTTGCTTTGGTTTCCAGCTATGGGACATCATTCTCGCCACAAGGGCTTTCCACGGCGCAGTTGAGGAAAAATCGGCACCATTCAGCATGGTCAGTTAGGTGCTCAGGTAAGACTGGACAATCTGTGATTATCGCTGCTAGAGTGAAGGTGGTGGTGGTGAGTGATCCAGTTTTGACTCTTGAACGTAGTTAATATTCTTACTGACATTGTCGAGAAATTTGGGTCCCCGCCTTTATTGACTAGTTTCGTTATTACTCTTGCTTCCTCCCTGTTTTGGTCAGTTTCGGTTTTGCAGCAAATTCCGCACAATTGGTTTTAATACTTGCACCTCGAGAGTGCAATTAGTGGTCGTTCGACTTCTGCATTTTCGGGATTCAGAATATCGAATTCAGAAACTCCAGAACACGAAATTGTGACGTTTACACGCACGATTTCGTGGGTGTATTGTTACGTGTCTAGTTAGGTGTATGGACTGAAGAGATTTTCGAGCTGCCATGAAATGAGTTTAAGTCCTTGTCGCTCCTTCGCCTTTCGCTTGTTCCATTCCGGAATGAGAAGCGGCGGTCTATCTCCAGGCTGGAGTTGAATCACCACCTCTATTGTGTTCAGAAGGTCCCAGGAAGTCTCTTTCATCTCTACATTCTATGCACTTGTACGAATGTCTCTGCATCGAAACTTTTTTCTAACTTGTCATCTGGAAGTACTCAGACCTCGAATCTATTCCTTAGCTCAGATTTTCGATAAATTTCATTTATCGGAAATGTGAGCTATTACATTTATTACTGTTTGTACATTTCGTCCTTTACCTCCTACTCTTTCAAACGTTATGCCGACAAGGCCGAGCAAGCCTTGTCACTTGTCGGCAAGGAAACGATCTGCAGAAGGGCTGTATTCCAGTCCGTCCGCATAGAGGTCGTACAACACAATTAAGCTTGGGCTACGGTGATTTCGGAGTCGTCTGGTTTGTCTGAGCCCGTGAGGCTATAGATTACCAGAATCTTCACATTTCGAAGGGCAGATTTTACGGATTCGGTGGTTGTTTTTACCTCCCAGCTTCCTTTCCTTACCTGTATAGTATTTGTCGATTGGATCGATCTCCTTCAGGAACACTTGCGTAAAGCGAAATACATAGAAATATGCGGTTTGGCGGCACTCTTAGTTTCATGCTGTCACTTTGCGCATCAGTTGTTTCCCGAGACTTCTCTTGTATGGGTTTGAGGTTCTGTACCGTTTTGTTCACGTGGAACATCCTAAAGATTATACAAAGAGGGAAAAGGAAACTCATGATTGCTGGACGCCTTCCTCTTATGATTTATGTTTCCAGCATGTGTTTGATATCCGACTCTGAGCGACCAGGCAGGCTTTATTTCCTGGAACTCTGTTTCTGGTTCCATATAACTTGCATCCGAACTCAGATTACGCTACTGAAAAATGTTTCGTTTGCAGCGGTTGTTCAGTCTGGGGCCCAGGTGTTAACAGAGGCAACCCCTGCCAAGACTGATCCTGCAGCTTGGAAGACCTTTGCGGAGCGCGTGTCTGGAGAATGGGATGGCTATGGAGCCGATTTTACTTTCACAGGAGAGCCACTTGAATTGCCCTCTTCAGTGGTACCAGATGCCTTCAGAGACTGGGGAGTAGAGATCCATGACTGGCAGACCATGTGCCCAACTCTGGCCAGAGAGGAGTCACAGGATTTCAGCTACAAAGTAATCCGGTTGCTGCCAACTGTTGGCTGTGAAGCCGATGCTGCCACTCCTTACATTACAGAAGAGAGGGATTTCAGTATCGCGAAAACATATGCTTTCCACCCGACTGGCTCCTACTCTGCGGTGTGGCCTGGAAAGGGGATACAGAGAAACAGCGCCGAGGCTGGAAGGACTGGTAAAGTTGTCATACGCGATGTTGACATGCAGGACCAATGGGAGGTTGAGCACTGTCTCGTAAAAGAAGACGGATCCACAAGGAATCGAGCAAGAATTTTGCAGCAGTTTAGGCTAGATGAAAATGTACCTAACTTGAGAAACATAACCGTCTACCTAGAGCAGTGGGATGGTCCCTTCAGGAACGGAGAGTCTCTTGGGGGTTGTTCCACCAGTGGATCCGGTTTTGCTACGACAGTTCCTCTAGACGCTGAAACACTATCTGGGACCTGGCATGCTGAAAGCTTCGTTGCAGGGGGAGGAAAATCGTCACCCAGACAGCTGAATCTTGAAGGATCATCGCAGCTGGATAGATCCCAGCGTGGAGAAATTGTCGCCCTTCCCAAGGATATGTGGTCCTCTGTAGTGGCTTCGGAAGACTCAAGTTCCTACATTATAGAAGCTGGGTGGCTGGTCACTCCTGATCAAAGTATCGTGTCAACTTGTGAATATCATCCTTCAGGCGACTTCAAGGTCGGAGTCACATTCATCATTACTCGTTCTTACAAGAAAAAGATTATCCACCATACTTTCACTAATCTGTCTACCTTCAAATGTTCGTCCTTATACCAATCTTGTCACTCTGCTGTTTGGATTCTTCTACTCTCCTTTCTTACCCGTTTCTTATGGTCCGCAGAGCTCCATCAGGTTTGAGCAACGAAGATGATGCGAAGTGAGAGTGCTCCATCACTGTACTACCAGGATCTCGTTCGTTCAGCTATATGGAGCGGTGTCATTTTAGCTGCTGCATAGAAGAAAACTCACGATATTCTTTGTGAGGATACGGTAAGAGATACCGCCACGGTGGATCTTGTGTGAATATGTAATATCTGAAGCTGAAAACTGACTGAATGTGTGTCATACTGTAATTCTAAGCTACCATCAGCATTTTCATCTTGCAGTGGGATGCTCAAATTGAGGGAAAACCATATCATCTGGGTTTAAGAAGTTTTGTCTGTCAAGCGGTGCAGATTTGTTGAAACGGAGTCATGGACTTCACACATAGACTTCGTTCAGGCATATGTTGCAAAAACTTTTTGAGTTTCAGCCGTCCTCGCCACGCTAAGTGATACATACAAGTCGTCCCCTGATCATGACATATTATACACAGTTGTTTTGACGTCGAAGAAAAGTATCGTAACGTACATCTCGTGTCTGGGTACTTTATGAGGCTGTATAAATCGAATGCCTAAAGAATGACTTTTCACTAATAACACTCTCTCGACTCGAGGTGAAACCACACCATTTGTGGTCTAAAGGTCCAAGCCCAACGACAATGCATGCAGACGCTTGAATGCTGGCGTGTCTGAAACTTGCCGTGGGATTTGGCGGTGTACTATTTCAAACCTAGAAAGATTTTCTTACAAAGGAAAAGCGAAGTTTCAGGTATCTTCTCTCTATTTTGCGGAAACTCAGAAGAAACACGAAAGTTGCGGCTTCTCTGACTTGGGAAGGTACGATTGTGGAAATCTAATCACTTTTAGCTAGACCTGAAAGTTCCGAGGCACGAAACCTAAAGAAATTAGAAACCGTCAAGAGTTCCAGCATTCCAATGATAGTAGTATCCTAGATACAGTGTAAGAGACGTGCTGATGCAATGTCCTCACAAACTGGAGTCACCTTATGCCATGACATACGAAATGTCATCTGGATTAGCGCCCAGTGAATCCGGGTTTCGATATCATCACCCGTACTAAACTTGCTCTCTTGCCAGGGATTAGCGCCTAGTGATTACTATTTTCCAGTGCGGGATGTTCAACCTGCTGGTCTTAGCAACTCTTACCACGGACTTCACTGACTGGAAGAGCCGAAAGGTGGATTGCTGGCGGAGGCGACAGGACGAGGGTGGATTATCCTCTTAGCAGCAAGCCATAAACCAGCCAAGGTGATACCCAGCGAGGACAGGAGGAACGGAGGTAGTTACAACTCCCGAGCTCCGAGCAGCTTCTGCGGAACTCTGCAGGGAGGTGAGAAAAATCATCCGAGTGTCAGATAGATGTTCAGCAAAGGTCTTATACGTGTACGATGTACTCAGTATCAACTACTCAGCACTCTGTACTTCTGCTTCCTTCACTTGCCACCATCCTGCGTTACTTCTTCTTTATCCTCCTCTACCGAGCTACCTATACCTGCCGGGCAGAGGATGTGGACTCAGAACAGATAGGTTCATAAAAACATGTGACTGAGAAGTAATAAATCAGCCTGTTAACGGAATGGTGAGAGATTGTAATTAGGACGAGGTATGGGGTTCGATTCTTTTCTCGGAAAAAAAATTTGAACTGCGGCCGCCGGTTTAGGGTACTTGCAGAAATAGACACTTACAATAATCTGGGTTAAGGTAATAGGGCACGGCTTGAAGTAATCAGCTAGCGGCGGGAAGGATTGATTCTCGTATATTCAAAACGAGTCTTGTTGAGTTCTAAGGTTCATGTGAGTGGGAGTTCGTCACAAAGATCCACTCTCTTTTTTTAAAAATCAAACTAATCAAAAATCAAAAATTAAAATGAATTTGATAATTTATTAGTTTATGTGACATCTAAAAATTATTTATTTATTTATTTATTTTTCTTTCGATAAGTTTTGATCTAGTTTTTATTTTTTTCATTTGTGTATCTTGTTTGAAAATATTATTTTTTTGACATAAAAATTTTATCTTTTTTTTTCAGAATAGATTATACTGTGTCTTTATTATGATTGTATTTTTTAAAATTTTTTTCATTGTAAATTTTTCTTGAGATTATTAGGTCTGAAAAGGATCTCACCATCTACAACAAGGTTTTGTTTTCTTTCACTTCTGAAACAATCAACAAATATATAGATTTGAAAAAATGAATGTGTGAGATTTTATTTCTTCTGATTTATGAGTGGATTATTTTTTGAAACAAAAAAATTCGTTACATTCGTGATCAATTCATTAGATTATGATATTAATCATAAATTTCTCACGCTATTTTTGTTCAATCAAACGTTGGAGAATGTGCATACTATTGTACAACATCTCGAGAGTTTGGATAATACTCGACCAACACACATGGTGAGATGTGATTCATAAACAGATATAACATATGAATATTAATCTTTTGGATATTCATAAAAGAAAATAATACAAAATGTCACATAAAAATTTTACGAAATTAATAGACGAGATAAAACTTTTCATGTTTAGTATCAACGAATGATTTGTAACAAGAAAACTAATGAAACTAATCAAATGTGTGACAATGGTGATCTATCGCTTTCCTTATAATGTTCAATTAAGGCCTCTTAGCCACATATACTATATTAGAAAATTGACTATAGTGAAATATACAACGATGATTATTGATATTCTTACCAGTATAAATAAATTATACTCCAAGTATGTACGTAGACTAGATATCATAAAGAGTAAAAATATTATGAACAAGTTTGAATAAATTTGTGGAATCTGATAAATAATAGGTGCCATTGATGATTTTCACATAAAATTGAGACACAAACCACCACAAAAGTATCTTCGAAAAACATTATAAGAATTATCATTTTGATTACTCAATCTTGCTATAAAGAATATGCGATTTCGATTTAAAATTTTAATATTTATGTTGTATCATGCATGACTCTACTCAAGATGCTACATATTTACGACAATCAAGTTTATATCAGTTGATGGAAACAAAACGTATTCTTGCTGAACCAACATCACAGTGAGTGGAGAGAATGGTGTAATCATTATATCTGTTGTGTTATTTGGAGATATCGTTTATCTTATCAAAGAGTGATTGATCAAACGATTTCATCGACATATTCATCAAGGAGCTGCACTCGAAAACAAATTTGACAAGTACACATCAAAAGTACGTGTGAAAATCAAAAATACATTCGATCATCTGAAAAAAATAAACTATACTTCGTGACTGTTATATGCGACTCGAGCAAGTGCTCGTAATTGTACTTGCATGTGGAATGCTACATAACTTTGTTATATTACAAAGAGAGTCTTTATCTCATGATGTAGACCCGGTGAATGAACGACTGAATGTTACACATCTACAACTCTTTCTTGAAACTGCAACAGACAAAGTCAAGATGCAAAAAAGAAAGATCGTGAGAGATGCATTGTTCAAGCAATTTTGTAAAATTCGTTTACGTTATAATGCATAATCACATGTAGATATGAGAGATATATGGATAAGAACTTGAGTTGTAATAGTAGATGATGGTTGCACTAGTCCTTGAGAACCTCTTAGCAACAACTCAATCTCCATTTGACAAATCTCTAACATTTGGATCATTAAATCGAACAATCTTCTTGTTGTGTTCTTCTCTCGTTCGCTTTTTCTTGCATTTGAGTAAAGAAGTTCATGGATACTATAACGTTGTCACGGTGTGGTTTTTGAAAAGATTTTTCCTCTTCTTAGCGCTCATGTTTGGTTTTCCACTCACATCGGATTGAGAACATGCTTTTCTTTTCAGAGTTTCTTCGAGGTTCTCAGATACGTCAATAACTTTTCTCTTTGAGGTGATTGAGAATCATTCAAGAGATCAACAAACAACGAATGTTCACTCGATTGACATTCGTTCTCGAACACCACATCAATAAGATCTTCATTGCTCAAATCAACAAAGTTATGGAGAAGAGTATCGCTACCACCATCTAAGGTCCTAAGAATGCTTTGTTTTTTAAGCAAAAGATCTCTAATATGATGCATTTGTTCATAATATTCTCATGAATTTGGTTGTGTACCGGTTTTCTCTTGATTGACTTTGTCGGTCTTGTATCTTTGGACCAAGTTATCAAACTTATTCTTGAGTATTGTGTACTCGAATGATTAATTCGTCTCTTGGTTCAAACGAGTGGTTAACACTCGTCATTGATCTAGACTCATTGCCTTGGTTACAATGCAAAAAATAGACATCTTCATACATATCTAGAAAAAACTTTTCATGTTCAGATTTTCATTCGACTTTTGGTTTTTTAGAAGCATTTTTGAGTTTTATTTCATGATTATATCAAATATCACTCGAAATATACACTTAGTGCTCTATCATATGCTAAAACAAAAGCAATTGAACAAGAACTGAAAACATTATTATTTTCTCATATCTCTTTTTGAATGCTATCGTTTCAACGAAATTTGAGAGCATTAGATTGTCTTGTTGCTCATTTCGGTTGGTAGATCAAGTTCCATCTCCAATCCTCTTCTGAAAAGTGAATTCTGGTTTTGAAAAACATCAAACACCACACCATAGTCCATCAAGTCATGATTTGTTTGGTTTACCTCGAATTATGAAAAACGACACTAGAATTTACTTTAGAATGAACAAAAAGAAAAATAAATAAAAAATTCTTGTAGAATATCGTTTTCTGATCATTTTGATATAAAACATAATCTCTATTGATAAAAAATAAGAAAATATGGTGGATTTTAAGCATGGCGAAAAGGTGACTTTCAAACAATCCCAAGCACATTGTATGACCTCGAGCTCTCGAGAATCGTCTTGACTGTCACAGATTGGATACGTCATTTTCGTGAAGTGTTTGTTTAATAAACCCGGCCCGACCTTTCACTTTTAGGTCGTTGGTCTCAAACGGATCGCGCGTTGACATATCGCTTGTACATAACGGAGGAGTCTTGAGGCACTATGCCTCCGTCATAAATTTCGTAGTACGTCAAGACAAAACCTGACGTACGTCAAGTTTTGTCTCTAACGTACAGGTCTGATTCACCATGTGAGTCGGTCTTTTGACATGAAGGCGTTGGCTCGGTTCGGACTGATGAGATGCTCAAATCAATAAAAGAGATTTCCACTGTGACTGCCCAGTTTCACTCAGAATGTTATCTTTCTTATATATATATTTCTTAGGAAAACTAACTAAGGCCATAACCACAACAGATATTTTGTGATTAGCTTTTCTGGATTTTTTCTAAAAATCAAAGGACTCGAGGTAAATTCCCGCGTGCTGTTTTTTTGGGTTTTATACATTTAAAGAATCTGTGTCGCACCAGATTCCTTCCCAAGTTGAACCTTGCAGTGATGTCACAGATTAACAAATTAATGCATCTTTAGTAATTAAGGATCAAGCGTGTGACATGCAACCTTAATTAACTGCCACGCGTGTGACGGAGAGCTGCCCGCGAAGTGTCAAGAGACATGCCCACTATTTTCTAAACACAGAAGGAAGGGTTTTTTTCCGTTTAGAAGGAACTGCTTTTTTTTTCTAAGACAAGGACCGTAGAGCCCCAAGGACCATAAGACTGCGGCCACATGCCGCAGCGTCAAAATGAACATCGCGAGGATTGAACCCAAAACTTGTCCTTCTTACACTCGAGCTACCCTCACCACGCTACCAAGAGATGATGTAAAATTTCTCTCTCGCACATTAATAAATAGATAGGCTCGACCTCCACATTTTCTGCTCGAATTCCTACCTGGATTCCTTTCTTGCCTACCTGGATTCGCTCGTGCTGTAATTCACGGGCAGCTCTTCGTCACACGCTTGGTAGTTAATTAAGAGTCCATTAGTTTGCTAATATGTGACATCATTGCAGGACTCTCGAAGTTAGAGGATTTCCTCTACATAGCATAGCCTTTAATGCACTTTGATAACTAGAACGCCACTCCGACGTCAGATAGCCGGTGAAACATGTCACGATTCTGTCCTCGGACACACTTGCCGAACATCAGCATCAACCGTCAGCAGCAGAGCGTCTTTCATTCATTATGCATAATAAGTGAGTGTTTCCGCATCACGTGATCGAGAAGAGTTTCGCCAGTCATTTCATACATTCCGGTTCTCTCACTCACAACTAACGGCTCATGCACAGCGTGCGATCACACATGGAACGATCAGCTATCGCACAACAAAATCATCTCTTTGCAAAGTCCATTCGAAAACACTCTATTCACAGTTCGCGGTTCTGCAAAGAGTAGCTACTCACGTCAAGTTCCTTGCCTTCCAAGTTCGCTCGAACTCAAAGTGTACAGCGCATTGTTCTCCTCCCTTTGCATTGGTCCTTTTATGATATCAAAAAATATATAACTATTATATATAAATTTTATAATAATTTATTATATTAATAAATATATTAATTTATCACCTAACCTTTCAACAAAATGGTTAGGTGATAAACTAAGCTTGCTGCCATCTTCTATCTTCATGAAAGAGGTGAATAAGCAAGCAAATGATGAATATTATATCATTTTCTGTGGAAGTGTTCGTTGTCTTTCTATTTAGACAGCATTTAATTCTGGATTCTTTTGAAAAGTGCCTTCCATAGTGCTATGTGGGCTCCATTGCAAGCAAATCCACTTGACCAAATAGCAAACAAGATTCTCCATAGACAGAAAATTTAGTGTATAAAAATCGAGCGATAAAGAATTGATTTGATCGAATGCACTGTGTGCTTGAGGAGAATTCACAAGCGAACTGTCACATTCGGAAGACTTGACCAAGACGTAAGACTACCATCTCATTTATGAATCTAGTCAATAATGTTTGATTAAAAGGTCTTCCAAGTGGAACTATACAGAATACGTTGTCTTCTATTGGTCTCAGACATGGGATAATTTTAAAGAATTTGCCATGCTGAACCGCTTTCACAAATGAAAGTAACAAAATTGGACGAACTTGAACACCTTGGAATTTACGGAGAGATCTGTCCATCGTTATCATCGACTGATATGCTCACAAATAGCTACTTATTAAAATAGATAAAAATAGTCAATGCATCTAGAACATTGTGCGTAATTTTGTACGTCTTTTTTTAGTTTGATCTGGGGTTCTCGAAGCTCAATCTCTACGTGAAATAGCTTGAGGTATGTTCGATTTACAAGCACCACACCGTGAACTATAGTAGACACTCAAGTTAAAGATGAAATAATGCCAAGGTCAAGAATATGTCATTTTGCTTTAGCAAACCTAAAGCATGCTTGACTACCATCCTATGTTGAAAACACGTTCTAAATCCTCAAATGCATGAAGGACTAGACAGGCGATACCACTGTAGTTGGTACCCATTGTCCCCTGGTAAATAAGGGTGCAAACTCGAAGTCATTGTTAACTATAACCACATGAGATCTTAACAACACATGAGATCTTAACAACTCATCAGAAGTTACTCGATGATAAAAGAAGAGTTCTTGAAAAATCTCTTGTCATTAACCCAACCTAGCATCTCGTAGAAGATGTCCAAGAAGACACCTTCACTATTCACAATATCGTGCATGAGAATAGAATGAAACCCCTTCTTGTTGTAATAATCCACCACCAATGCACGTCCGAGAGGATCTCTAATGAGGATGCGGGTGGTATCAATTATCCCTTGTCATAAGATCTGATCAGCTACATTATTGCATATATGCACTCTTTACTAAGAAAATCATTTTTGGAAATATGCTTCTCATTACACATTCTCATCTAAACATCGGTTACAAACATGGTCTAATTGTCTATTTGCTACTCTTTATATACTTCAGTAAATTATAGGCCATATACATGTGTCTTAAAGTAATGGTCCTTGATAAAATCTGTCATTCACCACTTAATAATACATGTCTGAACATATATATGTAATCACTATCCACCAAATGAACAAGAGCTTATATTAAAATCCGCCATTCTTGGCTTAAGAATACATGTCTTAATATATATATTTAATCACTACCCACCAAATGACCAAGAGAGTTTCATTAAAGAGAATTCTTGACAGAGGACATATCATGTAAAACTTTTGATAGAGGTATCAACGCATAGATCTTGACCTAATTTTGGTTTGGAAATGAATCTCATTATATTTCATTTGAGTTTAAAGCTCCACATCTCTACTTTAGCTCTGGGTTAACCAGACCAACCATTTCACTACATTATTGTTAGAGAACCAAACGAAGTGAATACTCTCTCCTGTAGAAGAGATATCAGTAAAAGAATCAGTCGACTCATCATCTCTCGAGAAGAGGGTTGTTATATACTTTAATCTATGGACAAGAGGTCAGTCATTAGTCATAGAGAGATGTGACTGAGGTTAATATATTAGATGTGACCGTAGAGTTGATTGTAGAGATGACTGAAGTCTGAACCTAGACATTATCTTTAACACCCCCTCTTAATGTCAGTGGTACTGAATATACACCAAGTTCAAGTCTCAATTTTTGAAACCCATCTGAAGACAAAGGCTTGGTGAATATATCAGCAGTTTGGTCATCAGTTGTTACCCATTGAGTAACAACCTCTCATGACATTATTTTGTCCCTAATGAAGTAGACTTGCACTTCAATGTGCTTTGTTATAGCATGGTGCATTGGATTTTTCGCCAATGCTATTGCACTAATACTATCAGTCCATATTACTGTTGGAGTGTCTTGGTTCACACATTCATCCTCCAACATTCATCGTAGCCAAATGACCTCTCGTGTTGCATTACACAGACCATGATATTCTGCTTCAGAGGAGGATAAAGCAATAATTAGCTGCTTTTTACACTGCCAAGTGAAGGCACCTCCTCCAAGCATAAATGCAAATCCAGACATTGATTGATCTGAAGAATCATCTGCCCAATCAGCATCTGTAAATCTGACAAGTCCAAGTGACTTATCTGAGCTATATATGAGCCCATAACTGGTGTTCTCCTGAGGTAGCGTAAAACTCTCTTTGCTGCCCTCATATGCATTATTGTAGGAGACTTTTTGACTGAGTTTGCTGACTGCATACGAAATATTTGGTCTAGTAGTGACAGCCAAGTAAATTAACTTCTCGATCAGCTTCCTGAATTCTGTTGCATTTGCACGCTCGTTATCAACAGAAGAACGTTGTCACTCTTTCGAGATAATCATAGGAGTAGGCGCAAGCTTGCACTTCTCCATCTGAAAATCTTGAAGTATACTTTTGTGTATCTTGCTTGAGTGAGGTACAACATGTCGTTGTCTTCCAAAAACTGAACTCCGAGACAAAAGTTGAGAAGTCCTAGATCCTTCATATCAAACTCTTGCAGTAAAGCTTGTTGAATCTTCTGTACTCCTCCTTGATTACTTCCGGATATTATCAAGTCATCCACATACAATAATAATAACACAATATCTTGAAAAGTAATCAAAACATAGAAGTTTGGATCACCTCTAGTAGAAGAGAAGTCTTGCTGCTTCAAGAAGGTGTCGATTCTTGTTTACCAAGCTCTTGGAGCTTGTTTGAGACCGTACAATGTCTTATGTAACTTGCACATTAATTGTTCACCTCCTCTTCGAACAAATCCAGGTGGTTGCTGCAAGTAGATATCTTCTTGAAGAATCTCATTAAGAAATGCATTCTTGACATTCATTTGTAGACATTTTCAACCATGCAGTTTTGCAAGGCACAAAGAATCGAATGGAGTTGAGTTTTACCACAGGTGTGAAGGTCTCTTGAAAATCCTCTCCCGCAGTCTGCAAGTAACATTTTGCAACAAGAAGAGCCTTGTATCTCTCAATAGATCCATCCGCATATCTCTTGATCTTATAAACCCACTTACAGCCAAGTGCTTTCCTGTTAGATGAAGAGGTACTAGGCTCCATATTTCATTTTTGAGTAATGCATTATATTCTTCCTCTGTATATTCAGAGACTATCAATATCTCCGCATGTCTCCATTGATCTTTACTGAAAGCCTCCTCGAATGAAATAGTTTCTCCATCACCTTGAGCTTCAGCCATGAGAATACAATCCTCTAGCCTTGCATGAACCTTCTTTATTCTGATGGGTCTCCTTGGTTGAGCAGCAAAATTCGAATCTGGAGTAGTCTGGTGTATCAGAGGCGAATCTGCTGTAGTTGGACCTGAATAAGTAACTTCAACTTGTGTAGGTGGTGGTTCTTGCTGAGCTTCTTCTCCATGATTCTCTGAAGTAGGTGTTTGAACTGAGAGAGGTGGTAGATCAAATAGATGATGCTGTGAATTTTGAGATGGAGGGACCTCTAAAAATACTACATCTCGACTGATAATGATCTTTCTTGCAGCACTCAAGAGACTATATCTTTTTTCTCTTGCTGGATATCCTATGAATGTACAGATATGAGATATATCATCAAACTTTTGGAGCATTTTTTGAGGAGTTCTAGCATTGCTTTACAGCCAAAAATCCGTAGGTTAGAGAGGTCTGGTTTCTTCCCTGTGAGACTTCGAATGGAGTTTTGTTATGAACAACATTTGTTGGACTTCTGTTTAGAAGGTAAACCGTAGTATTAACAACTTCAGCTCAAAGATCTTTCGGAAGATCTTGCTCAATGAGATGACTTTTTGTCATCTCCACGACAGTTCTGTTCTTCTGTTCAACCACTCCATTTTGCTGAGGCATGTACGCCGTAGTATCCTCTTTAGAAGCCTTGGAAGTGAATTCTCTTCCTCTATCTCTTCACTAGCTGTCCAGTTTGTCGTTCCACCATGTTAACAAGCTTTTGAAGATGTGAGAGTGCTTCAGACTTTCTTAACAAGAAGAAAATCAAAATATATCTCGAGAAGTCATTAACAACCACCGTTGTCGCGCTCCTTGGCGACTACATACTCCTTGAGAGAGTTAGATGGTGCAATGCTCAAGATACCAGTTGCAGGAAAGAGAATCAAGCTCTTTAGGAGGAGAGGGGAGGACCAGAACGTTGCAGAGGTTACAGAGGATGAAGCTGAAGACTCAATGCATGTTGGAGATGAGTTTGAAGCCGAAACTGAAGAGTCTTGATCTGGATAGCACATACCGGAGGATGTGCAGGTTCAGAGGCGGTGGATGTCGTGCTACTTGGCGGCTACATGCTTGACTTCTACTCCGACGCTTGAGTTTAGTAGTTCTAGAAGTTAGCTCATATTACTTCTAGTCCTTTATACATATGTTTGACACCTTTGCATACAATGTTGACACTATTGTGTTATATATTTTGAGTCTTAGTAGGTTGATAGTATGTTATCTATCTTGTTCAAGCACTCCTGCGCTTGTGCAAATGATATCATGCTTATCTATGTTGTGAAAGTACATAACTTAGGGTTTCCGTGCTGATAGAGGTTTAAGCTCATGGGTTGTACTTACTTGTGGTCCATGCACGCTTTCTAGATTGGTTAAGTTATCTTTTAGGGTTACGTGTTATTTTACATGCCTTCGCGTGAAGTTTAAGATTTACGCTGGCACTTTAGGGGTTGACGTGGCAGCCTTTGAGTGAAGTTGAGTTACCACGTGGATTAGGGCACTAAAGGACAACCAAGTGGAGCTATGAACTCCCATTGGTCTATTTTTGTCTTTAGTTTAACTCTAAATTTAGAAACAGAGCTCTAAAGGAGAGTTCGAGCATTTGGTGAGGGGACTTCGAAATCGGAGGGCACAAGAGGGTAGAACTCGTCATGCCAAGCACTACGAGTGAAATTTTCGATCGATTTGAGGCAATAAAGACGAAGTTATGATCAATTGAAGTTCGAATTGTGCCAGAATTGAATCACTTTTGTTGGATTTAGGGTTTTCAGTGTCACTCGCAGCAGATTTGAGGAAATTGCTTCAAAACTTCGAGGTTGTGTTCTATGCCAGCAGGGCTACGGTTTCCCAAAAAGTTTCATATCGATTGAGTGACTGAGTAATTCAGGGCGGCCGCTGAAGCAGAAGGGGTCTGAAAAGCTCTTAATCTAGAGCAACGACTTCAGAGGAGGAGATCTGGAGTTCTGTGTACATTCAGGAGTCCCAATTTCACAGGGGTGTTCAACATCTTGTAGACTTCAAATACTGTGAGAATATTTGAAATTGATCGAGCCAATCTTCTGTTATAGGTCGAAATAGCCATCTAGGCACCAGAAATTGCCGTAGTTTTCTTGCTCAAAACTTTTCTGTTCATATCTCCGTGTCAGAATTTTATCTCAGGCTGAAACTTCGTCTGTGAGTTCAGTAGTACCTCATTTGCATGTAGGGGAAGTTTAGAAGTCTAAACCTTCATAGTTTTCCTCTCCGTGAGTGTCAAAGTTCACCGCCGGATCTTATTACTGCCAGCTAGACCTGAATTTTGCTTTTTGAGTATATTACTAGATCTTACACATCTGTGTGAGTGTTTATAGCCCCTGTTGTAACCTGGAAGCCAACCTCTTGAGTGAACAACCACAGCCAGAAGCCCGGTGCTTTCCTAGGTAGACGGATCACACTCCGAGACCGTGAAGTACTTAGAACCTCCAAGCAAAAGTCTCAATAGGTCCACAGAGATCTCTATGTAGCAGCTGAAAGATTTCTGTTGCTCGTGTTGTAGTACATTTGAAGAACTTCCTTCGAGTCTGCTTAGATTTGAGACAAACTTCATACATGATGTTTACATAGACTATTTTGGAGATACCAAGGGCCAAGTCCTCATGGATCAACTTCTGCATTTTCTGATAATGTAAGTGTCCAAGTCGAAGATGCCATAATTGACTCGTATTTGTTACAGCAGCTAGTACTGGAGCAACTAAAGATATGGCTTGTAGTTCATACAAGTGGTCAACCTTCAGCCCTGTGGCTACCACAGATCCTTGGTCGAGAATGGAACATCCTTGTGAATCAAATAATAGTTAAAATCCATTTGCAGCAAGTTTACCAACACTTAAAAGATTGTGCACTACACCATGTACAAACCAAACACCTCCAATGGTTCTGATCTGACCTGAAGGAAACTTGATACGGATGTTACCTTTCCCTCTTGACTTGATATCCCTTATCATCACCCAGTTGTACCTCTGGTCCATTCAGAGGATGGAAATCTTGGAACCACTCTTTCTTTGATGTGATATGGTTCGATGCTCTAGAATCAATCCACCATTGTTGGTCATGAACATCTGTATACATGGCAGTGAAGAAAAGCTTCTCATCATGATCAGATGTCTGTACGAAGTTACCTCTGTTGATGTTTGAACGTTGATCAAATGCTTTCTTCCGGCACTCATATGGGAAGTGACCACGTTTCTTACAGTAGTTGCAATTCTTAGATTTTTGTTTGTTGGAGTTGTTGAATTTGCTCTCTGAGTCTCGTGTAGAACTCCCTCAGTTATTCTCCTAATGCTCCTTGTGTCTAGATTACGAATCTTGAGATCTACCACGTTTTTGATCTCTCCTCTTGGAGAAAAAAGCAACATTAGTGGCAGTTGCTTGAGTGGACTTGGTCTAGATGTTCATAGGTTCTTGCAAAGCTAGTGTCTCAATTCTTCAAATGTGATAGGCTCCTTACGTACATCCACAGCTTTCACAAAATATTCGTATGGTTTTGATAAAATCTGGAGCACTATCAATGCCAAGTCGTCATCGTCTATAGCCCCATCTAGATTCTTCAGTTGTTGTACCAGTCTTTCACTGTATTCAAATGCTCTTCGAGTGAAATGTTTGCAGTCATTTGTAAGGTATTTAACTTTCTGCTAGGCATCCTCTTCCTCTCGCGAGTTGCTCCTTCGTGCTTTTTGGTGAATGTATCTCAAGTCTCTTTTGAAGTTTTATCCTCCAAGATATCTAAGACTTCAGAGCCTTTGATAGTCATCTTGATGATGGCAAGTGCTTGTTGATCTCGTTTATTCCAATATTTGACAGCTGCTGGTGATCCAAAAGGTCATTCAGCATAGCAAAGAAGAATTGACTAGCCTAGAAAGGGAGATGGTGCTTACCTCTCCTCCTTGTCTGCAATTGTGGAAGAAGTGCAACAATACTATACCAACCTTTTATGTAAGAACGAACGGGTAGAGACATAAGGGGTACTCAGATAAGAAACGTTGAAGTTGGTGTCTTGGAAAGTCTCGGCTGAACAAAATGAAGCACCGATACAAACACCGTTTGAGGAGGAGATTAGCTCTGTCATCAAAGAGTTGAAAGCAGAAATATCTCCAGGTATTGATAGGATGATTGCTGAAACCTTACATGCGCTAGGAGAGAGGGCAGAAAAAGACTTGATTGAGGTGGTACTACTTTCTGGAAGGAATGCATCCTCGCCATCAAGACTACACAAGTTGTAATCAAAGTAATCTCCGAAGGAAGGTGAGCTCGAGAAACTGAAGAACTGGAGGTCGATTGCGATGCTCAACACAATCTATAAGATGATAGGCACAGTTCTTGCGCATAGACTCAAAGTAGTCATTCCAAAAATCATGGACAGAAATAGAAGGACTTCGTACATGACAGGAAGATTATAGATAATGTTCTAAGCTACAAACTAGACCAAGAGTGGGCAGAACATTCTAAACAAGAATCACTCTTCCTAAAACTGGATTTTGAAAAGACGTATGATAGAATAAGTCATACTTACCTTTGAGAGACAGCAGTCGGGATTGATCCACGCTTTGTGCAACTTGCAAAAGGTTTAGTTGTTGATTCTGTTCCAAAGTTCATGTTAGAGATAAATTCACAGAGGAGATTAAGATGGAAAGAGGAGTGAGGCAAAGGTGCCCCTTGTCTCACTACTCTTCATAGTAGCAACCGTATCTCTAAAGACTCTTCTAGAGAATGAAGAAAGAGAAGGAAGGATTACAAGGCTAAGAAGAGGGAAATCTCTTCTGCATCAAATCTTCGCAGACGACACTAGCGTACAGCTAAAAGCAAGTGCAGAAAACTTCGAGCGGCTTCAGCAATCTATACACGTATATGAACGCATTTCAGGTGTTAAGCAGTCTATGATTATTCCCTTTGCAATAGATTATGACCCTACGTGGTTAGAGACAACAGGTTGCAATATTTCACAAAATGATTCTATAGTCCGTTATCTAGGTTTCCCTATTGAGCGATTGCTCAAACCGAGATAAATTCAGGAGTTCCTCTTAAGGAAAGTTAGGAAAAGAAAAAACAAGATTTTTGGGTTTACAAATATCTAAGTTTTGGTGGCAGACTATTGGTCATAAGACACGTACTTAGAAGTATGCCGACGCATGTACTGTCTGGTATAACTTCACACAAGTCGTTTTTCTAGAGTCTCGAAAGAGTGTGTAGATGCTTCATATGGAGTGAACGGAAAGATGGAGGGAAATAAATTCCTTTGGTAGCATGGCACGTCTTCCATCTGCCGAAAGGAAGAGGAGGGATGAGCTTGCCGTCCTTTGACAATACAAGTAGGATTCAAGTGCTGAAGAACTGTGCTCGCATCCTAAATGATGAAGATGAAGATTGGATCAGTGTGTTCGATTTATTGGCTAGAACCGCGATCAAGGGAAAGAGAGAGAGGTTGCAAAATGATCATTGGTCGAATGAAGAACTGATGCTCACAAATTCTGTGCAGAGGCTAGCTAAAAGGGGCACTTACAATACCATGGTAACGGAGTGGTATACTTGTGAGAAGCTCGATGAAGTTGAATTTAGTGCAAGCTCAGTTCAGCTATAAGATGGATGTGCAAATAATCATCACACTAGCGCAAGCGGAGGGATGGATCACGCGTGTTGAATCCAATAACACAAGAAGCTTGGCTAAATGATGGAATCTGCTAACCTTGAACTACTTGAGAGAGTGGACACTTCAAGTGACTCTTGGCACAATATACTTAATGCCCAGATGGAGGACAAGTGTGAGCTAAACCAGATATATAGCGTCATCATAGAAAGGGATATCACGGAGATTCAAAAACTATATGGCTGGGCCTAGGACATGGGAGAAACTGACCTCACTAGTTGAGGTCTTACAAATCGAGAGTGGAAGAATGTGGTGGATCAAAATGAATGCTTAACTTCCAAAATGAACAGCAGATGGGGAAGAGAGGATTCACGAGTGAAATAGAACAAAAGATAACAAAGAATGTGGCAACAGAAGACGCTTTACAGGAATAAAATTTTCTTGTGGAGAATAACGAGCCAGAGACACTAGAACAGATCTTCATTCTATGCCCGTACACGAGCCATAAATCGGACCAGTGGCGGAAGATGAGCAGTGACATACTCGGAACGTCATTTGTGCCGAACGATATGTTCAAATTGCTGGAGCACATGCTAAAACCAAGTCATACGACGGATCAATTCTGCACGAGCAAAATTCTCCTAGCAATCTAGAAAGAAAGAAAGCACAGAGTGTTTCGCAACGTGGAAAGATTCATTCTTCTACCTATGACGATGCTCCATGTAAGAAAGATGACGAGTTCTAGGATGGTACACTGTTCTGTTTTGGAGAAGGCTGTACTACAACTAAAAAAGGTCTACGATAGAATCTCGACGATGCTGGAACGTCTGAAGTCTATACACTTCCATCAAGAAGGTTTCAGCATTGCGACTCATGAAACAATGATCTTGCAGGACTCTTACTCTGGTGAAAAACAAGCTGGTAAAAAGGTGACATTATCGAGAGAAACAACCTTGATACTGGTGAACAACACGCAGATGCACTGAATGGTGAGCATGTTGGGAGGTGCTAGCAACTCAATGTCGAACGGTGGGTCGGGTTACACGCTACAGAACGTGCAACATCAAAATTCAAATTTGAAACCACAAGGTTACAGTGTACGTCGAGTCATCATGCTCATCTGGACGAGAGGTGGTTACGTAAGGTGTAGGCCGAGTGTCAAGGGCGGTGAGCGTGTCTACATTAACAAGTGTTGCAACCTCCAGTTGGTCAGACTGTCCAGAGCTCTCATTACCTTGATTGTCACTTATACTACTGTCCTCGATAACAACCCTCGTTGGGATTTCTTGATCATGATTGTAAGGAGAGTCGACCCTCTTGTTAAAATTTAAGAAATAAATCTTTTGATTGACTCCACTCGGTTTTTCTTCTGAAGAAAAATGAAAGAAAACTTCCATGAGGTCACTCCGCTCGAAGATCAGCCGACTACGGTTGTGGTTTCTCCTTGGTTGGAATTACGTGAGCATCCTTCCACTTTTACAACGACGATTTCACCACATACAGTAATAACATTTTGAACTTTTGGGAGTTTCTATCCCCAAATATTCCTCCAGATGAGCTCGTCAGAGAATGAAGTTATTTCATTTCATGCATCCTACACAGAAGCTTTAGGTTCTGCGCCAATAAACATAACTGTTTTCAACACAGAAAAGTGACATGCACTCGGTTCCTTGTGATCGATTGTCAGAGACTTAGAGCGAGCAGCTCACTTCACTTAACTTCTCTGGACACCATGTTTAAGAGAAAAAATTGATGATGAGTCATGCTCTGTGACTCCATACTTTTCCAGATTCATTTTGTAATAGTGCTAGTAATTCAATATTGCAATGGATGTTGGTTTTGACCGAAACTGCCATCCAATGACTGTTAGAATACGGATTGATGAAAGCACATATTCATTAACAGGTTCAAGACATTAGGTGCTGACTTCTTGTAAGATCATCAAAGCCAAGATCCAGACTATATTATTCAGGTTATTGTACATTAAGTAATTCACTTTGCTTAGTTCAGCCTACACTCTCTCTCAAGAAGCTTTCTCTCACGCTCATACTGTCTTTATGCTGTGACATACAGTTTTGCCTTAGTCTGTTCTAACACTAGTTTCATTTGCAACAGTGACTATCCAGATTTAACTGTAAACCGGATGCGATGGAATGTAACCAAATAAAGAATTCAGGACATGTTCTATCTTCATAAACATACATCAGCGCTTGTTGGTACCCCCATCCGCCCTTACCTGGACGTGCTCATGGGTTCAGTGGAATCTCGCGTTCGGTTGCATAAAGCTTCACAACAAAGAGATATACAGTAAGATGGGTAAGGAGTTTCCTTGCATTGCCAAGTGAGTTCATCTTCGAGCTTATGATTTCAAAATCGTGAAATTAGAGTAAATGAACTTCCTTAAAATAGTGAAATTCATTCACCATTTCAGTCCACTGCGATCTTCTCTATTGCAAAAAGAATTGCTAGTTTAAAATAAAAATAAATCTAATTATAATTATCATATACGAGTTTGGTATAACCTTCTCATGGACGTAAAAGTAAATGTGTAGGTCTTTTTACTAAACAGTCACTTCTGTTTCTATGGAAATTTTCTGAGGCAGCTGCCAAAGAGTGAAACAAATTCAGTATAAGTAACTCAGACTAGCGAATTCATTAAGCGCGATTAAAGAAAATAAAAGTCCTAGTAACCTAAACCTTTCGTATTAGGAGGGGAGATTCACGTTTTTCTACTCTTAATGTTCGAAACGCTCTTTCCTCACAATGCGAACTTCAGTAATGAAATAAAGTACAATAAGTTGATACTGTAGCGACCTTGTTTCTTTTCCTTTTTTATTACCTTTTGTTTTGTTAATTATTCTATTAATCTTTACCAAAAGCAAGTGAGTTTGCTGTTCGTATTTGTTAATCTACTGCGGTATACTTACGGAGAGTAAGCGACACTGTATCCAGCGTACTGTGGCAAAAGTGGAGGATGAACGTCGGATGAGAGTGACCGTGCCGATGGAGTCTGATACAGTAACTGTAACCCTCGTGACTAAAACCACAAGTTCCACTACATTAGCGGTGGGATATACCACCGCTAAGTAATGTTAACTGAAACTAATCGCGTTTAGACGCGGCGGGCTGGTCCACCGGATATGCACATCGTTGACGTTTTTTTATTCGTTGTCGAGAACTGACGATCTGCGACTCAAAATGTCCAGAATCCAAAGATCTTCAAACTGATACCACCCTGATCGGAATCTGAGATCTGACGGCTCAGATTTTGTCCCTCAAAGAATGAACCAATGAAAATGAGTGGAAAGAAATCTACTCAAATTTCAATTTTGAATGGTGCTTGTACAGTGGAGGCTACGCGTTACAGTACTGGGACGCAGCTAAGTAAGAACCGTGGCCCGATTTCGTGATTTCTGATGCGAGAACCTCGCGCAGCGATTGCAGTCCAGCCGGCAGACTCACTTCATGATTTCGTTTTGTCGGCTGCCGGATACCGGTTTTCACGTGCCGGAAAAGTTTTCCGGCGTTCACTTCGCGGACGGACTCCCTGCCAAGCTGGGTCTCGCTGATCTCACCTTCCTGCAGGTAGGTGGGTGGGTTACAGGTAGAAGGGTATACCTTCTGATAATTGACTTTTCAGTCTCATCCTCTATTTATTCTCCTTTCTTGTTTCTTGATCTCTCAATTAGCCATTTGCTCTTTTCACTTCTCATTCTAGAGAAAGTTGATCTCGTTTTGTCACTTGCTTTCTCTAGTCTTCTTGATTCTAGTTTCTTGCTGGTTTCTTGGGGTGTGCATGTCCCTCTTAGCTATTGTGAGGTTTGAATAGTGAGTTCAGTTTGATTTTCTAGTAGAGTTTTTCACTAACATTACTTTCATATGTTGGCAGAAATTTCTACTTTGCTAAGGATCTAGAGTGGAATAGGGGATTGGTTTTAGAGTTTTGTACTACCTCTTAGTTGGGTGGATTTGGTCACAGTAGTAGATCTTTGTTGGACCTCCGGACGGATAGACGTGCGTGGATTTCATACTCTTTCTAGTTTTAGTGATGCCGCTCAGAAACCATCTAGACGACGAGGGGATCGTCACGCACCTAGAGGATGTCCGGAGGTCCCCACGGGTATGGTGAGGGTTCCAGAGTCTGTGCTACCTAGGTATGTGCAGGTCATGAGACTCTTGGGTCCTGGGACGGGTCACGCTGCCGTGTTCAGGTTTTTGTTTGCCACAGCTGAGTCGCGGATAGATCAGATGGTCTTGGACGCTGAGCAGTTACCGGTTGACCCAGATGTAATCCCAGAGGAGGGTGTTCTGGAGGAGGAGGGTGCATCCAGAGGTGTTGATGAGTTTGCTGCGGATGCGGATGTGTTGCATGCTCTTGGCATCGTAGCAAATGAAAACTAGGTACTTGTCTTTTGACATTTGGCTTTATGTTATGTTTACATATATTTGAGAAGTATGACTTCAATTGTTTGTGAAGTATGTAAAAGGTTTGTAACCTTCACTATTTTGTTTGTAGGGTGGGGGGTCAACAATACTAGACTCTCAGGTTGAGGGGGCTGTTTTAGTGGATTCAGAGGTTTTGGGGGGAGCTCATGAGGAAGGGGTGCCGAGTGTTGCTACTGATGGAGTTGCTGATGACCTACCAGTGTATGCATTTGTAACCGCATCTCGGTTGAGAGAACTCTTTCAGACTTTTAGCGTTAGATGTCCTCACTACAGATGCTCGCATTCATTTTTGCCACCCATCATATCCTCGATCCATCAAAGCTGGTATGTGAAGCTAATATGCCCTGATCGACATACATATGGATGGAGATCCACGGAGATGGAGATATATAATAGTGTCCCAGACATTACCCATCGCATGTACTCAGCTGCATTATGTGCTGGGCTAGAGTTTTCCCAGTTGGATTCTGTGTATCGAGAGGGTGGGTTAGCTCCGGTCTCGAGGACACACTTCTTCTATTTCCGGAGAGAGATAGGGTGGGTCGAGGCGACGTTGGACCTTTGGTCCAGAAAGAAGGCCGAGCTACAGACGCAAGTGTTAGCCACACACTTCTCAGACTTGAACGCGGCTCCTCCAAGCGGTGAGCTCAATGCTACTTTTATCTTCACTCAATGTTCTATGCGTTCTTATCTTATTTTCCTTGACGGATTAGAGTGGAGGCATAGTGTGTCACTTTTGACCAAACTTATTATCTTGTAGGGAATTTTGTTGTTTACGCTGAATTGAGGTATGACTCGACGCGTAATGGATTCAACGGCACATGTGCATTCCTCGACGCGAGTGATGGTCGTGTGATAGAATTGGTGAACATGACACGTGTGGAGACCCGAAATAACTCATGGCTGATTGAGGATCGTGCGTCCGAGGAGGGCATTCAGCGATTGCTAGCTCGTGGGATAGTGCCAGACGAGGTCGTGCATGACGACAAGAGTTCAGTGGATGTCATCTTACGCCGTCACGGGATTGTTAGCCAGAAGGACTTGTGGCACAAGTGCAAGAATGTTATCAAGAGGTTCTTGGTCGACCTGGTGAACAAGAAGCGTGTTCCCGGAGCCGTTGAAGATGCTGAGGTGACAGTTGACTTGGAGCTCTTGACAAAGAGGCAGTTGGTGACTTGGCTACGCTCCCAAGGAGCATCAGTTGTTGGAAACAAGCCTCAGGTAGTTGAGCGGGTGGTCACAATGAGAGGATTGAATTCAGGAGATCCTCTCCTCTCTCGACGGATGATGTACCTTGAGTTGGCTGAACATGGCATAGCCGACAAGTTGAAGGGGTGGATCTATACATGTGCACAACTGAATGCCAAGAGAACCATTGGGGAGGAGGGGCGCTACCCTCAAGAGGAGGATGATGCGTCACTGATGTGTTTAGACATCAGAAATGCTGCGGATCATTGGACTGGAGATCATGTTACGTGTTACGTCCTCGCTCGCGAAACTGGAGTACGTCGTGCGTGTTGCAGTATGCCGGACTTGAATACACCCGCAGCTGATACCTATTACACAAAGAGTAAGTTTCCATCCTCGACTAATCATTTATAAACCTTGGTTGTTTACGTCATTTCTGACCTCTTGAATTCTATTTGCCACGTAGATGGACCTACGCATGTGGCCATGGTGACATTCCTCGACCGGTTTATCACACCCTCGAAGATGCGATTTATACACGGGCGAGAGAGAACTATATGTCCGAAACTTTCAACTCTGTTATCAACAAGTTTGCCACCAAGAGGATCCATTTTGCGAGGACCCACGAAGCTCGTCTCGCAGCATGCGCAATGGATTGGAACGAGAACATCACTCGCGAGCCAATCAAGATATATGAGCGTCAACCACAACACACGACTGTACGTCATAGAACCGGCACTACACGAGTGTTACCTCCTCGCGGTATTGAGTGGAAGACTGAGCTCCGCACGCGCTTGTTTGACGAACGTCCATCGACTTGAATGCAGATAAGGTTTACAAGCACATCCTATTTTACTTATGTTTTCTCTATATCCAGTTCTCAATTTTCACTTGTTGCAATTATTTTATACTTAGACGAACTGAAGAATATTTTCTCCTTGTTTCCAGTTGCTGCAGCGTACAATGGCTACATGGACTCCCTTTTTTTCGCGGATGGATTCATTTTTCTTTTAGGGACGGACTCCCTACCCTTTCGTGGACGAGTTCGAATTTGTGCATGGATAAGCCAAAAGACTTTATTACTAGTATTCTCGAGTTTATATGATACTTATAGTTTTCAGAGTTCTCCTGGAGGACAATAACATTGTATTAGAACTATCCAGTGTTTTTGTGCAAATGATTTTGCTATTTCTACTATCTCCCCGGAAATTTTTCATTCTCTTGCTTGTATTTATCTCAGAAAGTGGTTATGTAAGAAGCTGTCGTGGGAGTACAGTTGTTTTTCGAGGTTGGTCCGTTATCTTGGTATTCTTTACCAGTTTCGAAAAACCGGAACAGCAAAACCGGACCCTAAACCGGCTACTTCTTGAAAATTCGCAAAACCGGGGTCTCCAAACCACTACTTTCGTGGAATTTTACCTGTTTCACTAAACAGGAATATATAAACCGGAGGACAAAACCGCCTATTTCTCATGTTCTCCTAAGACCAGGTCTCGATACCGGTACCTTCACTGCATTTTACAAGTTTACCATTCCGTTTTTCATTCAGTGTGTACTTCCGCTGCACCGGGGTCTCCAAACGGGTTACTTGCAGTACGTTTCTGCACTAAGGGCATTTTTGCTAAGAGGATTACCAAAACGGGAGTTGAAAACCGGTTTCCGACCCAAAATGCTCACAACACAAATCCTAAATATCGAATGTACCTTCGTTGGGAGTTGAACCCAACAAGCTGACCAGTTCAGCGAAGGTTCACTCCCCTCACAAGAGGGGAGGAGGCACAAGCCAAAGAAAGTACCAAATAACACAAACTTGTAAAGAAAAGCTAGAAAGTCCAACCCAGTGATACACAATGATATGGTACATAACAGATGCAAAATATGATACAGACTGGAGCAGAAGTACAAAAGGACTCAAGGTACAAATCCAACATGGGTCTCTCCAGGCTCTTCCCAAGTTACCTGCACAGCTGATTGCAAGTACTCAGGGAACTGAGTACGCTCTTTCCAGCCGGCTGCATCAGCCAACTGCCGGTAAGCAATATACCTTTGTTTCTTAGGCAAAGACTCGGCATAAGCGAACGCAGCACACAAAATAAAAGGCTCAGATTCTCTATCCAATGTGGCAGAAAATAGATCACAGGCTACACAGAAAACAGGATAAATCTCTCGCATCCTCTCGACAGAAATCAGTCGAGCAAGTCTCATGGGAGCGTCAGAACGAGGTGCATAACGAGAAACACCCACCCATGAAAACTTCCACACCCCTTCCAAGACACGTTCGATACGAGGCTTGCACAAGACGTCTTGCACAACGTCGGTGCCAGCCTCGTACATGTCACGAGAAGGAGGACCAGATACGGTTTCTGCAGACATGATGAATACAGAAAAAGAACCAGTAACAATAACCAAGAGCGATAACAAAAGGAATATGCTCACGAGCCAATGCAGTACAGGCCGCTACCGGAAACGATAACTTGACAAAGTGCGGAGCAAAAGAGAGGTCGTGTAACCAAGCCGCGTCTCTTTTCTGCCAGAGCACCACACAAAGACCGTGCGAACGAGTCAATGTAGTACAGGCCGTAATCGGAAACGAGAACAAGAAGAAGTGCGAACGAGCCAATGCAGTACAGGCTGCAACCGGAAACTGATAACGCTGCCAAAAGATCCGAAAGTAGCACCTCAGCCTGAACCAAAGTACACAGAATAACCTGAAAGCGAACTGTGAAGGAGTATGGCACGAACACGGGCTAGCCCACACACGGGAGCGAGGCCACAAGCAAGCTTCAAACGTCTGTTACCCACAATATCCAACCAGTCACTGCTCCCAAGCGAGGTCCGAAGCCAAAGTATCACGATCAGCTACTAACAACTTCGCCACCAATCACAATCCACAAGCACCGCCGATAGTCAGATTGATAAGAACACGGGCTATCCTCAAAGCCATCACGCACTGACGGCGACGAAGTTACAAGCCAGATTGAAACGAGACCGGGCTAGCCGGGATGAAGCACTGCCCACTGCCCACTCCCGAAGTTGCAAGGAAGATTCAAACGACCGGGATAGCCGGGAGGAAGCCAGCACTCATCACTCCCGAAAAATTCTAGTGCAGATTGATACGAGACGCTGATAGCCGGGATGAAGCAACCACTGCCCACTCACGAAGTCACAGACCAGATTGAAACGAGCACGGGCTAGCCCGGACGGAGCCACCACTCACTGTCAACAAGCGACGACGAATCCACGACAAGAACTGTTCGTCAAAAGCAACGAGATGTCAGAAATTGCCACATTTCGCACCTCCAGACTCGCCGCTGCATTTCACACAGTTAGTTTACACAACGTGGTCCACCAAAGCATCCATGCCAGAAGCCAGGCCCACCAAAAACTAAATCCGCAGAGGTCCACCAAGAGGCGAAAATCACAGAGTGCAATGAGTGTGCGGCAGAACGCGACAAGGAAGCAGACGAAGTGCACTCGCGGAAACCCTAGAACGTTTGAGGCTGTTGGCCGGGAATGACTTGCTCCGGCTGCACTCCCATGTTCGCTACAAGGACAATGGGGAGCGAATGCCACGTCAACACCCCTTTTATAGCGGGACTCGGTTTTTCTTCTGAAGAAAAATGAAAGAAAACTTCCATGAGGTCACTCCGCTCGAAGATCAGCCGACTACGGTTGTGGTTTCTCCTTGGTTGGAATTACGTGAGCATCCTTCCACTTTTACAACGACGATTTCACCACATACAGTAATAACATTTTGAACTTTTGGGAGTTTCTATCCCCAAATATTCCTCCAGATGAGCTCGTCAGAGAATGAAGTCATTTCATTTCATGCATCCTACACAGAAGCTTTAGGTTCTGCGCCAATAAACATAACTGTTTTCAACACAGAAAAGTGACATGCACTCGGTTCCTTGTGATCGATTGTCAGAGACTTAGAGCGAGCAGCTCACTTCACTTAACTTCTCTGGACTCCATGTTTAAGAGAAAAAATTGATGATGAGTCATGCTCTGTGACTCCATACTTTTCCAGATTCATTTTGTAATAGTGCTAGTAATTCAATATTGCAATGGATGTTGGTTTTGACCGAAACTGCCATCCAATGACTGTTAGAATACGGATTGATGAAAGCACATATTCAGTAACAGGTTCAAGACATTAGGTGCTGACTTCTTGTAAGATCATCAAAGCCAAGACCCAGACTATATTATTCAGGTCCAAGACCATTGTACATTAAGTAATTCACTTTGCTTAGTTCAGCCTACACTCCTCTCAAGAAGCTTTCTTTCACGCTCATACTGTCTTTATGCTGTGACATACAGTTTTGCCTTAGTCTGTTCTAACACTAGTTTCATTTGCAATAGTGACTATCCAGATTTAACTGTAAACCGGATGCGATGGAATGTAACCAAATAAAGGATTCAGGACATGTTCTATCTTCATAAACTTACATCAGCGCTTGTTGGTACCCCATCCGCCCTTACCCGGACGTGCTCATGGGTTCAGTGGAATCTCGCGTTCGGTTGCATAAAGCTTCACAACAAAGAGATATACAGTAAGATGGGTAAGGAGTTTCCTTGCATTGCCAAGTGAGTTCATCTTCGAGCTTATGATTTCAAAATCGTGAAATTAGAGTAAATGAACTTCCTTAAAATAGTGAAATTCATTCACCGTTTCAGTCCACTGCGATCTTCTCTATTGCAAAAAGAATTGCTAGTTTAAAATAAAAATAAATCTAATTATAATTATCATATACGAGTTTGGTATAACCTTCTCATGGACGTAAAAGTAAATGTGTAGGTCTTTTTACTAAATCAGTCACTTCTGTTTCTATGGAAATTTTCTGAGGCAGCTGCCAAAGAGTGAAAGTTCAGTATAAGTAACTCAGACTAGCGAATTCATTAAGCGCGATTAAAGAAAATAAAAGTCCTAGTAACCTAAACCCTTCGTATTAGGAGGGGAGATTCACGTTTTTCTACTCTTAATGTTCGAAACGCTCTTTCCTCACAATGCGAACTTCAGTAATGAAATAAAGTACAATAAGTTGATACTGTAGCGACCTTGTTTCTTTTCCTTTTTTATTACCTTTTGTTTTTGTTAATTATTCTATTAATCTTTACCAAAAGCAAGTGAGTTTGCTGTTCGTATTTGTTAATCTACTGCGGTATACTTACGGAGAGTAAGCGACACTGTATCCAGCGTACTGTGGCAAAAGTGGAGGATGAACGTCGGGTGACAGTGACCGTGCCGATGGAGTCTGACACAGTAACTGTAACCCTCGTGACTTTTTTTTTTTTTTTTTTTTTTTTTTTTTTAGGGGGAAAGGAGACAGTGCTCCGTGAACTTTATAGCCTTGTTCGAATACAGAGGGTTACCCTCGGTGTGAACAAAACCGCCCCTACCCGGGGCCCTGATGAGCAACCACGTGAGGTCACCGCTAAACCTACCTCTAGAACGATTAGCATCGCTATCCCTATCACTACTACACTTCTCTTTAGACGTGGACATCGGAACAAGCCCACTCTCGTCACGCTTACAGATGGTATACCTACTCTTCCTACCCTGGGTCGCCACCTGCCGACAGTTCGTCTTCCGGTACGCGGACACACACTTGTCATTTCTCTTACCAAGACTCTCGATCTTCGTATGATGTTTCGCGCGGGGCCGTTTCTTGCTCGACGACTGCTTCCGCCTACTCCACTCAGTCTTTCTCGTAGGAGGGCAGTCGTGCGCGGATCTCGTGTGGCCATTCTGTTTACTCTCCTCTCTCGCCTCTCTCTTAGGACATTTCTGCATCGATCGCAGTGTTCGTGTAATCAACCTCTTCGTCCTCGACGCGGCTCTCCATCGCTTCTTCAGGCGCATTGACAGCGTCGATTTCTCTCTGGTCTTCTCTCCAGGTATTCCGATAGCTCTCCGATCTAAACCCCGTGGATTCGCATCGGGTTATCATCGTTTGAATCGTCTCTTGCCCCTGCCCAAGTCTTTGCCTCATCTTCGGATTCTCAACTCTCGAGGTGAGTTGAATTCCAATTGCGTTGTGCGCGTTTTGAAGCAGAGTCTTGATCGGCATGTTCACCACTTTGTTTTCAAACAGCTTCTTGTTTCTCTCGTGCCAGATCGCTCGAAGGAGTTCCATCGCAACGAATTGGCATGCTATTCTTTTAGGTTGCCAGAGCTCGTCAATGAAGTGCATTGCATCTCTTGGTTCTAATCGTTGGCCCTGCAGTCCATTTGTGAGTTTGATCCATAGCAGCCACTTCTTTTTCGCGAGCGGGCATTCGAAAAGACAGTGAACTATGTCTTCTTCAGCTCTACCGCATCTCCCGCAGAGAGTCGCACAGATTCCCGACTTGGCTAAGCGTGAGGATGTTGGGAATCCTTGGTGCATTACCTTCCACAGCCACACCTTATCCCTCTCAGCAATCTGCGAGGCCCAGATCCGTTTCATTCTCTTCTTCCATTTTGATTTGGGTTCGTGTCTTCGCCATCTGGAGTTGAGTTTATCCGTACCCGTCTGACTTCCACCGATTAGCTGCCTCCAGGATTTCGTCGGTAAGGACCATCCCTGTACCCTTTTGTTTCCCCATTCCCAGAACCAGTTCTCTTCCGCCTCGAGATGCTTTGGTTCCGCCATCAACTTGATCGACTCAGTCCAGGCTAAGGCGGTGCTGTCGTTCTCGTTTGTCTGGCCTTGTCCTTCCGTTGCCGTTCTTCTAATCCAGGTAACCATCTGCCCTGCCGTGTTGAAATTGCTTGATTTCGCTTTCTGCACCAGTCTTGACATTGTGGTCGCTCCCAGCCTTCCTTCTGCCCTTGCTATCTCTAGAATTTTTAGTACTGGTGTGTTGCTCCACGTTTCCCTTGGTGAGCGTTCAGGTTTGAGCTTTGTCTTCGCTTCTAGCCACACTTGCATCATTGCTTTTAGCGTAGGCATGTTTCTGTTGTGGGTTACCTTGCCTGTAATCATCAATTCTTGCGCCGTCCAGTTTAGCCTACTTTCTCTTTTCTTCTTCCTTCGGTGCACTTCGATGATCATTTCCTCTGCAACGTTCACCCAGTCTTCCTCCTTGTGCTCGAGGATTTTCGCACAGTGTATCAGCATTGCCGCCTTACTCTGGTCAGTAAACGGGATGATATCCAATCCGCCTTCGTGCTTTCCGGCTTGGATATCTTTCCATGCGATAAGCGGCACCTTCTTGGCTCCCTGTTTAGATTTGCCCCATACAAAATCTCTGCAGATTTGTTCTAGCCTCTCAGTACCATACTTTGGGAGGGCAATTCCAGTAAACAAGTGACTTGGCATCGCTTTTAAGATGTGTTTCACAATTAGGATTCTTCCAGCAAGGGATAGCGTTCTGTAGGCCCAGTAGTTTAGCTTCTTGCTAATTTTCTTTTCTATGTACTGCAGGTGTTCCCTCGGTCCTATGCCTCTGCCTATTGGATATCCGAGGTATCTTATCACTTCACCTGGTGTTGCGATGTGGCAACCAGTTTGCAACATCCAGTGAGGGATCTCCGTGAGTGCCATTGGGATCAGTGTTGATTTCCTGAGGTTGAGTCTTGCCCCTGAGATTTTCTCGTACCATTTGATCGTGTCTTGGATCGCCTCGAAATTGCTTGTGGTTGCCTTGATGTGTATTCCCGTGTCATCTGCGAATAGTTGGTGAAGCAAAGATTTCCCTGGGTTTATCTTGACTCCTTCGATTATTCCTTGACGTTGTTTCTCCTCCAACATCTCCATCAACGGCACCGTCGCAAGCGCGAAGAGTAGGGGGGCCAGTGGGCAACCCTGTCGCACTCCACGTTCGAGTTGGATTTCTGCGGTGAAATCCCCTTGCATGTGTATCTTGGATGTAGCGTCAACAATGAGTCCTTTTGTCAGTTTGATGAACAGCGGGTCGATGTTCATTGCCTCCATTGTTTCCCACAGGTAAGTGTGGTTCACCCGATCATATGCCTTCTCAAAGTCAAGCTTGAGGAAGGCTGAGGGGATTCTCTTGTGTTCCGCCCATTCCTGGCCCATCTTGAAGGTCAGGATGTTGTCGGAGATGTTGCGGCCTTTGATGAATCCCTTCTGTCGAGTGTCTACTAGCTCTGGGAGATCGATCCGAAGTCTATTCGCCATTATCTTCGCAATAAGCTTGTATGCGGTGTTGAGCATAGATATCGGTCTCCAGTTTCTCAGCCTCTGTAGTTCTCCTTCTTTGGGTATTAGCTTGATTACCCCCTGCTTCGTCGTCCACGTTAGCTGTTGAGTGTGCCAGAAACATTTGATCATCTCCTGAAGATCCGTCTTCATCTCGTTTCCTAATGCTCTGAGTGTTTCTGCTGTCATACCATCCAGCCCAGGAGATTTATCCGCTTTCAGCTCCAGAATCGTCCGGTTGATCTCCTCGTTTGACGGCACTTCTCGCAGCTTCCTGTTTTGGCTCGCTGACATTTTCTTCCTCGTTAAGCTCAGCGCTCGCTTCCTCAGGTTCAGCTCGTCTTCTACCTCTTGATCCTTCTTGAAGAGCTCTTGATAGTACCTGTGCAGTTCTTTGTTGATTTCCTCCCTTGTTGTGAGCCATTCGCCTTCTTCAGTTTGTAGAGATAACATTGACTCTTTGATTTGCTTCGCTCGTAGGATGGCAAAAAAGAATTTCGACGGGGCGTCTCCTTCTCGTAGCCACTTCTGACGGCTCCATCTCCTCCATCTCGACGCCTGCTGATGCTCCAATCTCCGGATTTCTGTCGACAGGAGGCTCAGTTTGTCTGCATTCTCTCCGGACGCTTCACTAGCTAGCAGTATCCTAGCTTCTTCAAGTGCTTCAAGTTTCCCTTCTTCCCGTTTTCTTTCCTGTTTGATGCTGTATTCTCTTCGTGCTACTATCTGTTTGGTCGCTCGCCACTTGATTTCCCATCTGATGCGCGGGTCATCCATCTGATTTGCTGTTGTTTTCCAAGCTTCCTTCATCTTCTGAAGTGTGTCCACTTCTTTCAACCTCTCCGGGTTTACTTTGAGATACGTTCTCCTTCTGACTCCTTCTTGTTCCTGTACAGGTACAAGTGTCAGTATGATCGGAATGTGGTCCGACATCGTCTGTTTCCCATCGTGTCTCATTCTTACCTGACCGTTTGTCCAATCCGCTCGTTGTGATATGTAGAAGCGGTCGAGTCTGGACTGGTCTACTCGACTTCCCACTCTGCACTGCCTTGTGAAGTGTGGGCCTGAGCGTTGGGACGCCCCTAGCCAACTATCCTCCAGGTCAAGTCTTTGCACCAAGGATTGCCATTTTCGTCGTTCTGTTCCGTGCTGTAGAGCTGTTCTCCCTGCACTGTCTACTGGCGTCTCCACACTGTTCCAGTCCCCTCCATAGATCCATTTGCCGGTTGAGCAGTTTTCTTCCATCCATGCCCACAGGTCGATCCGTCCCCTGCGCTCATTTGGGCCGTGGATCGAAGCGATGCTGAGCATCCCGTCTGGTGTCTCCACTGTTAGCCAGGCTAGTGTTCCGTCTCCCCTAACTCCTTTGTTTGTTATTTTCCAGTCGTTAAGCAGGATGATTGCCGCTCCCGCACGCCCTTCACTAGTGTAATCTACTATGTATCTGTCCGAATTTGCTAGTTGCTTTAGGTGGAAGTCCACCTTATTCTCCTGAATTTTCATCTCTTGCAAGAGAGCTATGTCTACTTTCTCCGGTTGTCTTCTAATCCATTTTTTTACTATGCGCAGTCTGTTGAGGTCTCCGAGGCCTCTCACGTTCCAACTAATGATCTTTGTGGCCATCATCATTACTACATGGTTAGAGTCTCCTTATTGACCCGTTGGACCTCCCTGTTCTTCTGATCTCCAAGTTGGTGAGTAGTCTTCTTGGATCCGCTGTCTCTCCTCCCTCCTCGTTATGATCATGTGTTCTGCTCCCTCTCATCGAACCTATTGGTTCTCCTTCGGATCCACTAACTTCTGCCTTGTTTCCGGGAGTTCGTGTGGTTGACTCGTCCTCTTCTGCTTCTCTTTGTGGTTCTCCTTTTTCGTATGTTACCGTTGTTACCGATGTGTGGATCTCGGCAGCGTGTGGTAAATCCAGGTGAAGCATGTTTTCGTCTTCCCTTCGTTTCCGCTTCTCTTTGCTAAAATCCATCGGTTCTTCTGATGACTTATTTTCCTCCAGGGTGGGTCGTTGTTCCAGGATGGGTCTTTCTTCCAAGGTGGGTCGCTGCTCCCTCTCCTTCCCGTTAGTGGGAAGCCTCGCTTCCCCTTCGGTTTCCTTTCGGTTTTGCACCTCACTCGTTTCGACCGTTGGACTAGCTTCCTCCTCCGTTGTCCGTTCTTCCTCCTCCATGGCTATTAGTGCTTGGAAGCGATTTGTCCCTCCTGTTGTTGGCCCTGATGCTACTGTTCCCCCCTGTTGGTTCCCCACTTTTGCTCTTCTCTTGTTCTCTTCCACCAGTTTGAAGTCTTCTGCGTTTGTGCTCTTGCCGTGCTCCTTCGGTGTTTCGGTTTGCGTCTCCGGTCGCTTCATCTCTGCTCGACTCGTTGATTGACCAGTTGCGGCGTTTCTTCCATGCTTCTCCGGGCAGTTCCTCGCCAGATGGCCCCTTTTGTGGCAAGCGAAGCATGCGTCTGGCATGCTCCTGTACACTATTTTTTGTAAGTACGCCCCTTCTCCTTCTTCATCATTTACATTCAACACATCTGGTAGCGCTTCATTTAGATTTAGCAGTAAGCAGCCCCTGATGCATAGATACTTACATTCGCTGGTCTCGTTGGTGATATACAGGACTTCTCCGATAGTGGAGAGCAGTTCCCTTCCGAAGCTTTCATAGTGTGGATGGATATCTGGCAATTCCACCCAGACTGGAGATTTCTTGGTGTGAATCGCCGAAGGGTCGAAAGTGGGCTCCCAGGGGAACGCAAAAACCATGTGCCTGCCCATGTAGAGTGGTGTTGCAGTCAGGATCTTGTCACGTTGCTCCTCCGAGTCTACCGTAATAAGGAAGCATCTCCTGTTTAGCATTCGTATTTTCTCCACCACTATCCCTAGCTCTTGCGTGAGTATGTGCTCGGCCCATTCCTTCACAATGTCTCTTGACGGGGTGATATCTACCGTGTAGAGAATGAAAGCCCGCTCCTTTAGCATCTGCATCCTGTTGAGGACCATCTGGGTGTTGATGTTGACCGTCACGACCTTCTGTCCTTCAGTTGGTGGGGTTTTCTTCCGCAGCATGTCTATCGTTGCTCTATGGTCTTCTCGTTCGCTGCTTCCGTATTGGCGGCCTTCGTGTATTTCCGGGTAGGGGTGTTTGTTTTTTCCCGCTTCACCTTTGAACCTACTGATGTTCCTCTTAACACATTCGACTGATTTAACCGCTGACTCCCAGGCCCCTTCTGCTTGAAGTCTTCGTTTGTCTCTGTCCACCTTGGCTTGTAGTTTATCATGTAAAGCTTTCAGTGGTCCCTGTGTTGATGCATTTGCGGTCGACGGTTGGTTGTGAGTCCCTTGTGGTGTGCTTGTTCCTTGTTGATGGAGTGTTGACGTCGGTGATGCTTGCGGTCCCTCTTCTGTGTGCAGGTTATGTTGTGGAGCGGGCGTTTGCTGATGTTCGGGAGTCTTGCTGGGTGGGAGCGAGGAAATAGGCTTTTGTACTTCAGCTGCTGTCCCCTTCGCCGACTTCTCTCTGTTATAGACCGTTTTCGCTGCTATCTGTTGCCCGATCACTTCTAGTTCCGACATGGCTTCTGGCTTCTGTTTTTTCCGTGCCGTGCACCCGCTTCTCCTTTGCTCACTTAGCGCTAAGTACCTGTTAGTAATCTCGCTTAGTGGTCTTGATTCGGTAACCCCGATTTCGTCACTTTGCCACCGCTTTCGTGCATAGTCACATGGCCGCACTGTATTCTCCTTTGCACTGAAAATAAAACTCGGCTTGCAACTGTTTCCAGCTTCCACTGAATGATTTAGATCCTGATTCTTCTGCATTCCCCTACTTTTTGCCCCAAATTTTGACGACGGCACCCTCGGGATGAGGCCCTCCTCGAATTCGCAATGCGAATCCGAGGAGACCTTTTACGAGCGTTGCGACTCGACTTTTTACCTCCTGCTGGCCGCCATAGCCAAGAATTCTGTGTGTCCCGAAAATCGCTTTCCACTCACCGGAAAACACGGACGCTACGCGACAAAATTCTCATCAGCCTCGACCCCCAGTCTTTCTGTAACCCTCGTGACTAAAGAGCACTCTGTGCGCTCAGTACGTCATAGACCATAACTTCTCCCTCTTGTACACGTGGATGCAGTACTACATTTCAAAAAAGGTTCGCTCAGCGGAAGAAAGACAAGATCAGATTGTCTTGCTATCACTCACATCAACGACCTGGATGCGCTCGAGAAGCCGTCACAATTTTCCTACTCAAGGAAAACTTCGGATCTGCTTCGACATCTACTACTGTAGGTAGTTACCACAGACAGTGGCGGATGGTACTGCGTGCCAACGAGGGGCTGACGAGTTAGCGACCAAAAGTATCTTTTTCAACGGGCCTCCGTTACGTTTACATTTTAACCTTTATGGAATCATCTATAAACAGAAACGTGACGCAGTCTCTAGAGAGCACTGTTTCCCGGCCCGAACTGATTCATGACAGGGTTAACAAAAAGTGAAAGTATGTTCAGAACGTGCATACGATATCAGGTCGTGTGTTTTCAGTTATTTGTCTTGTGTGCTGTCATCCCTTCTACCGGTATCTGGTCAGACGAAGAGCATCTCCAGCACGTTCACACTTGCGGCCATATTCAAATCGAAAAGTAATCCGATTCTTCGATATGTTTTGTAGTCCAGAAAACGGTTTCAAACTAATTACTACATTAAATACCAAATCGGGGGTTTTAATAGATGAATAGGGGTGTCAGAGTTCAGCGTCCTTATGAACTGTGAGTAAATTTTTTATTAAATATTATTAGTTTTGTTATTTGGATTATTATTCTAAATAATAATCTTTTTGTGGCAAAAACAAACGGCTAAAACGGATGAGAACTCATTAGTTCTCTACAAACACCTCCGATAAAACAATATCTACAAAGACCTGGGTGCAATCGTAATTTTCTTGCGTAAATGAAAAATCTTTCAAAAATATGCTAACTTTGACACCCCTAATATAAAAAGTTTGAATAACAGTTGACATTTCAGCATGTATGATACAAAATGAATATCCCAAACGACTTTCGTGAGGTTTCGTTCCGTTACACAGTGACATACTAGATGGTTATAAATATTTTTCTTCTCTTTATAATTATCGTTTTTAAATTAATAGCTTAACACCCAAAATTCCCTTTCCCGTTCGCCTGCGTTCGGGTCGGTGATCGCATCCAGACGTTTATGGCTGTTTCTAGTGTAAAGTTGTAAACCCGGCCTGCGGTGCGCTCCAGGGCTGACGATTAGTTACAGGACGAGAAAACAGGACGTTACCAGGACGAGAAAACATTCGTTTCAGATGAGCGTAACGTCCAACTGCTTTCAAACTACGATTCAAATTAGCCGCTGAAGCCAGACAGTCTCTAAGCATGCTGGCAAGATGGATGACCAGGAGCGAATACTTTATGATGTCTCTAAACGACAGGGAACTGCCACCTGATTTCATTGTGACTGAAGTTCTCTGGAGTCTGAACTGGGTTAGCTAGCTAGCTTAGCTTAGCTTAGCTGCTCCCCAGTACCAACCAGAAGAATATGCTATACCCTCTGGCGTAGGCTACTGTAAAATCTGTACTACCCCAGCAAACTGATGGCAGTCTGATGCTACTTGTGAGTCTAATCAAGAGAGAGAGAGAGAAAAGGACCACTTTGTCGACTTAGAATCGAAATCATGCAAGAGAGTTCGGGCACAATAATATCGCAAACATTAATCTTCTTACGAGGACAAGCTGGAATCAGCATTCTTTAGCAAACATGAGCTCCGATACGCTGACTTTGTTCAACAGGCTGAATCGTCAAGCTATAAGCTATCAGCTTGCACCGCAAAAAAAGAGGAAGCATTTGATCGGGATACCGTAATCTGAAAATCGACTTTGTTCTGCTCTACTAACTATCCTGCGTACATGTAGATTCCACTGGGTCTTCAATCTATCTCCGGTGCAAATTCTTTTGCACGTAGATCGATCGAAGCCCGCGTTCACCGAACCATCCCACACGAAGTAGTACCGTTGTAGTAGTAGTCTTGCAGCACACCAGAGTATTTTACACATGTTCAAGAAACCTCCTTCTTAACAGGCACAACACACTACTGAGAGGTGAAATAGCACCATGATAGAAGATGTTGAACCGGTTTAAGAATGACGACCAGCTCGCTCCTTCAAGTAGCGAGGATGGTGTACAGGGATTCACAGACATATAGTTTTCATACATGAACAACTTGACTTGCAAATGAGGCTTGCAAACGTTTCATCTCCATGCCACGGTCTCCGAGGAATCACAACACACCTATAGTTCTCATCGACGTGGTGTAATAAGCAAGTTCTCCGTCGGCAACGGACCTCTTGATGTAGTCCAAGTACTTCTGCTCGAGGTCCTTAGGATTGAAAGTCCTGGCCTTGGGTTTATGGCCTATCGCTGGAGCTCCCCGTTTCTTCTTGTGCGCGAGGCTGGGGAGTAGTTTGCTGCCGCGGGCTCTAGCCGCGAAACCCAGAATGATCCGCGTGTATCCCTTCGTGATTCGTTGCACAAGCGAAGAGATTCTGCTGAAGAGAACACGAACTCTCGGTCTGATTCTCAGCCTCCACCTTCGCCTTTGCAACTTTCCTGCTTCTAAGTCTGCGACTGCTGTTTCCAGTCTCGCGTATCTTTTGCGCATTAGTTGCCTAGGCGCCTTCTCGCTTTCCTCTTTCTCGATCAAGATCCACAATTTCTCATCCAGCAGTTCCATATGTTCCATGTCTGATCACCTCGTCTCTTTTTCTACCAGCAAGCAGTCCTGATGTTCAACTCCCGAAACGCTGGTGAAGAATCAACGACGGAACATATCTCCGGAACGTTTCTCACAAACAAAGACCCGTAAACCACGTACCAACGGAACCGGCAAGCTTAAGATGGTAAAAGCTTCAGAGAAAGAGTGCTGTCGGAGGAGTTCAATTGAGAATATCCCAAATTCACCTCCACTGAACGTTTGCTAGCAAGATTGTAGAAACCGGACTGCTGACGTTACGTTTCTCCGAACTCCGTCCACTTCTGTGTACAAGTTTGCTTTCTCCGAAGAACTAAATCGAAAGACGACCGGCCGACAGAGACACCTATCTCTTCCTCTCCTTCTTTCTACATCATCCTCGTAACTCGATATAGTATATGACTCTAGAATCTACTTTCAGAGTGACCCTCGATCTCTCGAGCTGGTTTATCTCGAACCTTACAATGGCAAAACAAGCGTCTTGACTCTCAAAGGTCGCATGGATCCTCTTGCGCTCTCTCTCTCTCTCTTCTCTCTCTCTCGTTCACTCGCTTAGCTTCACTCTCACCGTCTCTAGCTACCGTGAGAGGCTTGCATGCATCCCTCACATGCGGCTGTAGCGTAGCGGCTGGCTGGATATCCAGCGTCCTCCTGCTCGTGCGCAATTCAACGGTCTTGGGCTGAGCACAGAGCACACGGAAGTAGAGTGCAGCAGAGAACAGAAGAAGGAGAAGAGACGCTTCGTTCTAAGAGCCTAACATCCTGATAAGTGGGTTCGGAACCTCAAAACTCATGCATTTGCTCGACGTCTACGCATTTCGGTCTACGTCCGGCAATTATGGCTCTTCAAGGTTGCGTATCAACTTTCAAGGCTCGATTCTTTTGTTCTTCGGCAGGAAGCCTCTGGCACATCCATTTCCGGGTTCACTTTACGGCGTCAGATTCGAAAATCGACGTCTGATATGGACTGGCAAGCCATAACGTTTGTAGAATTTTGGATTTCGCGCTTTTCATGCACCTGGAGGAGCCTGATATCATACTACCGTATCACAACCCATTCAGTACTGATAGCAATTGACACACTCTCTCTCTCCTGACGAATCAATGGCCGGTTCACCGACTGTCAGTGCTGGTCCCTCCCTCGTCTGTCTTTGAGCACTGAGGATATACCGTACGTCGATCTGTCCTCTTTGCACACGATTCAGATTAGCATCGCACTTTCGGTACAAAAGTCGGAACTCTACTTCTTTCTGATGCGCACTCGTGGCACTACATGATGGCATACAGGGATACTCCTGTACGGTACATGGTAAACGTGCTGTAGAAAAGACTGCGGATTCGAAACTACATGCTAATGTGTACCACGTACGCGTGGTACTCGAACATCATCAGCCGTTTGATACAACGAGAAATTCAGCGCTCGGGGCTAACCGGCATCTTTTGTATTCTCAACCGGCTGGATTTCTGAAAAGTCGGTTCCCAGCGCTCGTACCCGGATTCGAAACCGGTACCAAAAAGAAATATTGTGGATTATCGCTGTTACTCTAACCAAGATCCTGGTTTTTTTCAACAACTAATCCCTTCTCCTCGGATATTTAACAGGTTGTGCATGATGAATTTCGGATTTACGTGGTCGATGCATACCTTCCGACGGAAATTTACCGGATTTAGGACACGTCAGACGGATTTGTTTTCAACGGCTGAGATGTTCGGATCAGATCTAACGGTCAGGATTAAACAAATCGCACGGTTAATAACTAAGTAGAAGATCTGACGGTGCAAGACGGTTTAAGACACGTTAGACGGATTTGAATTAAACGGCTAAGATGTTTGGATCAAATCTGACGGTCCGGATTAAACCAATCGTACGGTTGATAATTAAGTTGAAGATCTGACGGTGTAGGATGGTTGGGAAAACATTAGGGCGATGCTGCGATTAGGGGCGCGGTGGGCTGTTTCGGGCAGTGAGAGCCGGGAGGGTCGAGTCTGATCCAGTCGTCGAGAAATTTTGACAGTTCGCAAATCCTCTCTCGCCGCTGTGCTTTCCTTCGGGATTTATCGAGATTTCGTTTCCTTCAGAGTCGTTCCAGGTTGTAGCGAGAATTGCTTTCTAATCCGCTCGTCGATACGCTTCCTTCGAGGTTCTATCAATACTACGGTTCCCTCGAGGTTCTATCGATACTGCGTTTCCTTCGAGCTTCTATCGATACTGCGTTTCCTTCGATTCCTTGCTTGGATTTCCGTTCTGGTCTGCTCACCACTGCGATTTCTTTCCAGGTTCTGTCACTTCTGTGGAGACTACTATTCCTTCGAGGTTTTAGAGAGATTTCTTTTCTGATCCGCTCCGCTTGTTGTTTCTTCGAGGACTCTCCGAGGTGCGGGACTGTGCAGCAGCAGTCGAGATCGAGAGTCGAGGCTGTAACTGGAGATCACCGTTGCAATTCCGCTGCTTGTAACTTGTTGTGTCTTGGAGGTTTCATCGAAGTTGGGTGCTGCCGCTGCCACACTGTCTCACTGCCGCTGCTTGGGTCACCGTTTCATCGAAGTTGGCTGCTTTTGCTGCTGCAGTGGTGCTGCCGCTGCCGCTCGAGGTTCTGCAACCCCGAAGATAGTGCTGGGACGGTGGCAGTTTCGCCTTGTCTCGAGGTTTCTTCGAGGTTTTTCAACCTCGAAGGGGTGCTGTAGAACATCTTGAGAGGTGGATGTGCGGGACGGCGGTGCGGCAGCAGCAGTCGGGGTTGGAGAGTTGAGGTATCTTCGAGGTTTTGCAACCTCGAATCTCGAAGAAAGTGCTCGGCCGGTGGCACTTCCGCCGTGTCTCGAGGTTTCTTCGAGGTTTATCAACCTCGAAGGTGTGCTGCATCACAGCCTGTGAGAGGTGGACGTGCGGGGACGGCGGCACCTTTGCTGTTGTTGATTGTTTTTGGGACCCTGCAGTGGGATCGACTCGGCAGATTCCATTCGTGAGCCACCACTTCTTCCAGAGAAGATCTGGTGGCTGCCGATGTGGGACCACTCGCTTGCTGTTGCCATCTTGATTTCTGATGTTGTTGTAACTCTAACGGGTTTGGTCTCCATTTACACTGACTACTGCTACATTTCTTCCTGATAGGTGGATAACTATCCACAGTCTGTGGTCTGAGTTGAACTTGTGAATACATGGTTGGTGTTTCTTTATTAAGATCATCTGAACGACTCAGGTTTCAGACTAATCGTAGTGTTCTTCTTAGAGACTCGACCTCGTAGTTTGCTTCCTCTCCAATTGACAGCGTGAAACCCGGTGGAGGTAATTCTGATAAGGGTAAGTTTGCGAAGAAACAGAAGACTCTATCTGGTTTCGTTTCAATTTCTTCATCTTCTAACTTGTCTGCAGATATTGAGACAGAAAAAGATCCTTTTGTTGTCGAGCATGTCCTTTCTAGAGTTGAGGCTCAGTGTAAACTATGGGATGATACTTGGTATGATTTGTTTGACTGGATACATTCGATCGAGACCTCGGAAGAGTATTCTGTAAGGTATGTCGGGGTAAGAGTAAGTCACCTTTTGCTCTAACTGGTGCTGTTAATGTCCGAGTCTCAGCCTTTCACGATCATGCGAGTACAACATTGCATAGGACTTTGGCTTGGGTTCAACATGAAGGAAAACAGGCTTCAAGCAAGCATACGAAATAGCGAATAGGACTTGCGACCGGACGCTGCTTACTTTATTCCGTGCTGCTTATTTCATTGGTAGAGAATGTATTACATTCTCAAAGTTTCCGGTTCTTTGCAGAATGTTGAACACTGTTTCATCTTATATGACAGACAGTATTTATCATGATGACAAGGCGTGCGTAGAGATGATCACCTGCATTAGCTCTGTTATGCAGAAACTTATACTTCTTCGAGTTCAGCGCAGTAGTTTTTTTCGATCTGATGTGTGATGAAGCGACTGATATTGCTGTGCATGGTCATTTGGTTATCTTTGCAACCTTCTTGGAAGAAGGACATGTGGTTACCACCTTTCTTGGTCTGATTAGATTGTCCGAGAAGCATGATGAGGCAATAACAGAAATTGATGAAGGTGTGGGGGCTGGAACATGAGAAGATGGTAAGTTTTGGTTTGGATGGAGCTTCAGTAATGACTGGTATACAGAACGGAGTTGCAACTCGATTGAAACGTATTGTCAATCCTTTTATGCTTATCTCTCATTGTGTTGCTCATCGTTGTAATTTAGCATTGTTGAAGACCTCTAGACACATTTCGTGTGTGACCCTTAGTGAGGATGTAGATGATTTGATAAATGCAATAGCTCTGTACTTTAAGAGATCTACTAAAAGAAAGGAAGGGTTAGAAACTTTACAGTCCGAATTTGCAGATTCTCGTAAGTTCCTAAAACGTTATAATCAAACGCGGTGGTTGTCTCGTTGGAGTGCAGTAACTAGTCTCTGTGACTCTTTGGAGTCAGTTCTGTATTTTCTGTCTGAAGCGGATCCCACCGAAGATCATGGAGTAGGTGGTCAGCTTTTCAAGAAGCTGCGCTCTTTCAAGACTGTGTATTGTCTGTTTTTTCTTGCTGATATTTTACAGTCTCTGAGTGTGTTGTCTCGGATATTTCAACAGAGATTTGTAGATGTTAGTACCATCTGTGCGTTGATTGCTAATGAAGTTGCTACCATCCGAATGAATTATACTGTCGATCCTAGTGTTAACCTCAATGCTTTCTTCATCAATCAAGATATTGGGTATCATCTTTTGCCTGATTATGGTCCGGAAGGTGGCTTCTTGAAGCGTCTTCATTCAGAGATAAGAGGTACTTTCTTCCATTCTATTCAACTAGAGAGGGACCGGTTGGGAAGAGACTTGGAAGAGGCGGTGAGTTTCCAGAAAAGTTTTTCTGAGGCTATTTGTGCGCAGCTTATGGAGAGATTTTCTAACAATGATCTGGTTGGAGCATTTAAGATTTTATCTCCTTCACAGATGCCATCTCAACTAGTTCCTTTACGCGAGTGGGGAAGTAAAGAAGTTAACCTTCTTTCTGCTCATTTTGGGACGGAGAAACATGTTAGTGGGGTCTCACGAGCCCCTTGTGTGCAACCTGTTTCTGTGAAATTAGAGTTTCAACAGTTCAAAACTCACGCACATAGTGAGTTTAAAGATCTGTGGGCGATGATAAGTTTTAGTGACACTTTGAAGTGTAAGTATCCACAACTATCTATCTTGGCTGATATTGCTCGTGTGCAATGTGTCTCTACAGCCCACTGTGAGAGGGCATTCAGTATTCAAAGTGTTATCAAGACGAAGTACACGAATTGTCTGCAGATAACAAACTTGGACAGTGTCATGCTTAGAAGGACCTGAGGACTCTTTCGATGATCTGCTATCAGATGCAGTGGAGATCTGGAAGAGCACTGTCCACCATCGTCGCTTCGTTAATAACCCCCAGATTTACATGGTTGATGCAGAGAACGAGCAAACTTAATTCTAACAACTTTGATATTCTGTTTCATCTTCAGGAATTCATTTTTTTGCACAGAACCTTTGAGTACTTGGATGCTTTCATTTTTTGTAGATAGACTTGTTATAGTACTTTTGATGCTTTCGTAGATAGATTAGTTAGGTCTTCTGGTCCCAACTGGTAGGGAGATTCAGGTTTTAAACCTGAATGCAGGTTCAACTCCTGCCAGAAGAGTTCCAAAACCGAGAAGGTTCACTACCAAGTTGTAAACCGTAATACTTGCGAAGTTGTTTACTTGTAAACGGTTAATCTTGTAAACTGTTTATTTTCAGAATAAAAAACTTGTAAACTGTTTAACTGCAAATCTGTAAACAACTAATCTGCAAACTTTCGGAACAGGAAATCTGTGAACTGGATATCTGCGAATTTTTGAAAAAATGCAAATTTTTTAAATTTAAATCGGTCGAAAATGTTTAGAACCAGATTCAAACCCATAATATGAACATAAAGCCGGTTATCATAACCGACTGACAAGAAGTAAACGGATACTGTTCGAGTATAATGTTCTTCTCCCGGTTTTTGATCCTTCAGTAAAGGAAAACCCGGTTAGTGGGGGTTAGAATTTTGTAAAACAGTTCAAAACCCATGGAATCGGAAAAAAACCGGCGGCCGAAAATTTTTACCCCGAGCGCTGGAGAAATTACTGCTCTGGGAGGTAAAATTACCCGGGGAATGCTAGTCATTTCATTGTAAATGATAGAAGTTTATTTCAAGACTTTTGCACAAGTTACATACAACAAGTGCCAGTACCGAGAACTTTAGGGCCTCTTGAGGATAAGTGTTCGAGTGTTTATGTGATTTATCTTTGATGTGTGAAAATTTCTTATCTGAAAATTTCCCATGCGTAAGATTCAGTATTCTTTATTTTCCTCAAAAAATACTAAATAGTTTCTTTATTACGAGACAATAGAAATGTTCACGCCCATGTACTACCAAACATTTCCTTTATAAAGTATGTATCTGTGTGAAAACTCGTGTCAAAGCTCTTTGATATGTGAAAAGGAAACTTTTTGCCTTAACATGTTTCTGTACACTAAGTTGTAATTCAAATGTACCGTTATTATGTATCAACTATGTGAACATACAAAATAATAATAAAAAGGAGTTACAAAATTAAATTCTGGAAACTCATTTTGAAAAAATGCAGTTGTGTTACTAACTTGGCAGGGGTTCTGCCACCGAGTGGAGTTCGTAGTGCGAATCAGGGATCGGCTCTCCCTTATCTTATAACCTTTTTGTAAAAGCTAAATGTTGTTTTTTGTGAAAGTGTTTAGAAAAAATCTTTCAAAGGTATTACTTTTTACATTCACAGCTGAAACATGTCCCTACCGGAAATAACTTGTTTGTTCAGAAACAGGTCTTTTTCTTAGAATCATTTTATAAAATCTGAAATCTCTCCAGATTTTGCTCTCGGAAGGATGAATTTCCCAAGGGGTTATATAGCCAACAATATTCGCCCAACAAGACTGGTGGGTTTCTCAAAGACTTTCACGAGTCGGACTCTTTCTCTGATTGACAAAATAATTTGGGTTCGTACATTCCTGATAAAAGAAACTTGCGAGTCTGAACTTCGGAACATTGTTTTAGACTAAGTGCTATTCTGGACAATTTGTCAGACTGAAATTTTAGGAATTGTTGAAACTGCACTATAAAGCACTATGAACAATGTTACATGGAGCTGAACCTTTGAAAGCTCCCATTTGGACATAGCATTTCGTAAAAGTTGATTCAGTAGTTCATAGACCCGCTATTCAAGATGCATCATGCATCCGACTAGAGAAAAATAAATAGAGTAAAAAATATATACGAACTATACATCACAGGATATAAACAAGCTATGAAAAACCAACAAAGAATCTTAGTTATTAAAACCAACAAAGACTTCACTGTGATCATGAAACTCACCTTTTACTGCTCCTTCAAGCAGTTTAGGTAACTGTTTACAATCTATATACCCAAGATGATATTCTAGCTCTGTGTATATGGCAAAATTCTCTTTTTTCTAAATCTCCTCAATGTATGAGGCAAGAATATAAGCCACAAATCACTCTTAAACTCTCACAAATGTGCACCTCCATCAGAGGCAATGAAACCCACCATGGCTGAACAGTAATGAGAAAAAACCTCTCGCAGTTGTTCATGGTGCTCACATACTATAGTCAAGAAGATCAAATTTTATTGTGGAGTGCAGATTTGTAGACATGGCACTCCAATGAGGTAATCAAAGTCGAACCGTGTAGAAAGCGTGTAGCTCTACGAGCGAGGATGGAGAAATAGAGACTGTGGTTGAGAAGGATGTGTGTGTGCCCTCAGTTGTAATGAACATCAAAGACTTCATGATAGCTCATCGGTCTTTTCATGATTTTGTTTTACGTAAACGAATGTAAGAACGAGGATTAGATAAGATGGGAAAAAAGGCTTCACAAAATGTCATATCACAAGTTTGTAACAAAGAAAACTCGACCGCATTTATTATTTTCTGATCTCTTCTCTTTAATTATTTCTTCCGTCCGATAGATTCGATCCATGATTCTTTCTCGGTTGTAACTGTTATGTAACTGGTATCTACCGAAGATCGGTACCTGAGTTGGTTGGGTCTCAGACCTCTAAGCGAAAGGTCTGGGGTTCAAACCCGCCTGCTCCCGGTTGGAGGTGCAAGAAGTCGCTGTATGTGCAATCTGTTCCGGGTACGCTGTGGTTACCAACAAAAGACAGTCCAATGCCCCTTGAAGAGATAAAGCGGACAAGTTAACAACTTTACCTTTACCTTTTATAAGCATACTCACTCTGATAGTCTATATGATCAGCGAGTTATCGATTATTACTCGCTAGGAGTCCTAGCAAGATAATGTAATTCGTAAAGATACAATGAGATGAACAAATGAAGCAGATGTCCAAATAAACTATTACCTGCATTTCCGAAAAGAGTCATTAAGTTAAGTAATGGTCTTTCAAACTCAAATCTTCATACGTGAAAGATGCTTTGCAAAATTAAACTGATATAAGAATACTCATTATGATAGTTTATATGATCAATGACTTATCGATTATTAACCGCTACGAGTTTTAGCAAGATAATGTCGTTTACAAGAGTACGACGAGATGAACAAATGAAAGAAATGTCCGAATAAAACTATGGGTAAAGATTAAATACCCCTTCTTGAGTAAGTTACATTGATATCCCATCAACTCATATGGTGACATGTTTCATCTTTGAAAAGATTAATTCTGTATCTTTTGGATTAGATTAGAGCATGGAGATCTCAAGTTCGATCTTTTACTCTCGTTTAAGGTGCTTGCACATCCACTTCGTGTGGCTGCAGGTCGCTGTCTTTGAGGTCACTGATCTATACAAAATCCTCTCCCTCTAGGTTTAGTTGTTAGAGTTAGGCAGGCATTTAGGGTTTAGGGTAAATAAGAAAATGTAATTTATTTTAAATACTCGTACTAGAGTATACTAGCTATATTTTCATAAGTTACCCAAAGGGTAGCACTGTAGGTGAACTGTGAGGTTGTGGGATAACCCACCTCATGAAACTGCGTTTCTGAAGAAAGTCGTCAAATTCAATAAGAGTATTTCCAACTCAAATCCTCATATGTGAAAGATGCTTTAGCGAACAAGCATCTTTTACATCTTCAGAGCATCTGCATATTTCGATGGAAGAGAAAAATATCCAGAGCGTTTAATTTAATATCTAACCGTTCTGGCAAGAAGAGTTAGGTATTAAATTAAACTCTACATAAATTAATGTATTAATGTATCTTCTGAAGCATGACAGCCCAGTCAAGACTTATGGTTTATCTACTGATCTTTTTGTGTTTCTAAGCATAGACTAACAGATAATATTTATAAAATATTTTAATTATTATATTTACTTATATTTATATATTATTTAATATATATATATATTCTAATAACAATAAACGAGCAAAAGTTCCCAGGAGTTCATCAGCATGCATATTAGCTTGTTTGCAACCCCATCCGCTCGTAGCCGAGGTCGAGTCCTCTTGGCAAGAGCCTAAGTCCATACAAGGGAACCCGCAATCGAGTCCAGAAATCCCCATGGCAAAATGGTCGCGAGCCTAACCCGCTTCTTGCTTTGACCAAGAAAAAAGGAAAAAAAGAAGAGATTTACGTGAAAGATACTTTTACTTATGATCAAATCTGAAACTGGAATTGACTCCTCTGCATCACTAACTATTGGCAGGGCGCTACAGAGCCTAGCCCGCTTGGCGCCGCGCGATTGGTCCAGCAAGAAAACTGGTCAAGTCAATCTGTGCACTGTGCAAACATGATCTATTTAGGTAGTTGAAAAGCCCATTTGGTACTGCGTAAATACCTCCTATATATAACCATTTCCCACATACGCAGTAGAAGCACTGTAAGCTTGACATTAGAGGTGGTCCCGGTTCGATCCTCTGCCAGGGCCGATTTGAACGTTCTAAAATGGTTTGGGTTGAAGTTTGAAACTAAGGTTTAGGTCTGGTGAAGGTTTGGTTTTAGTTCCAAGGGTTCGAATAAGGTTCAATTCCAAATAGTCCTATCTAGACGGTTTGTTTATGACACCTTTCGTTACATATTCACCTCTTCCAAGTTGGGAAGAGAGGAATATGTAAAAAGTTTTGATTTATGTTTTGATTTTTTTCTTAGAAGGTTAGACTATAAATTAATATTTATGATATTTTTATTCGTGAAACGGACTCATCTTCATACCAAATAACGGTTCTACTGGTGTGAGTCAATTATGGGTTTATATGACTGAAGTGAACATGTGTAATGGATCCAAATGGAATTCAAATTTAATGATTAAATTTAACACTATAAATTTAGTGAAGTTAATTACAGAATACAAGTAACGGTTTGTAAACCTTGTCCAGCAATATATTTTCCCTCTAACTGTACGCTTTACATTAAATTTTCCACTCAATTACTTTTGAAGGTTGTTTTAAAGTAATTAGCGATGATTATTTTGGTTATTCGATAAACGTTTATCTTTTCTTTACTAGAAATGCAGTTTGGATGCATACTGGTTCAGTTCGGTATATATTTTAGTGGTTTGGTTCCGAATCGCATAGAAGAATATTAATTTAATAGTTTTCTTGTATTAGTTTTATAAGTGATCGGTTCTAAATAATTTGAGACTTCAGCTTTCAAACGATTCGGATCCAAATAATGTCATTCAGTTCGAAACGGTTAGATTTCAGTTCAATCTGGTTCCACGAGACGAGTACTAACTGACATGGTGTAATCTGACGGTCGAAAACACCCATAGAAAACACCCGTAAGAACCACCCGTAGGGTGTCCAATCTTACCCCTTCAATCATTTATGAATTCTATAATAAGTTACTGTAGATGTTAAATTAGTTTGTACAAGGGCAATCAACAACTGACGGTGCCAGATGCAGTCCTCACATTGCAACACAGTGAGATTTCCTTCTTGAAGTTGGTAGAAAAAGGTGCATTCCCTTTATACTATAGTAGAGCTAAACGAAGAGCACAGAAAAAAATTAAAAGCTGATATATGTGTACTTAAAGAGCCAAAAATTGATGATTGTGTGCTCGCGTGTTTCAAAAATACACTTTAGACAAAAACTTAAATTCACATTTACTCTTACCTCAAATTATAATCATGGTTTAATAATGTCTAATAATCCATTGCATAGGATGATCTATCTTACACGAGAGATTATATATTTCCAGAATACTTTACTTACTACGTAAACTATTGAAAAGAGTGGTTTATCAGATAAATCACGACTCCCAGAGGTTCATGGCACATGAAGCATGCATGCATTTTTCTATGGTAAAGTACTTTGCCGCATATTAATGACAATCACTTCAACGTATATTTTCCTTTACCTATCTGAGTGTCAATATCAGTATCCTAAACCTTAAATCAAACCATACTTGTGGCAAATCAGTTTCCAGAATTTCAACCAAATCAAATATCAAAACAATCGCCTATCAAATTTGCGGTCCAAAATAAGGTCCAAAATCCTAGAACTAACCATATATAAACTATGGTTTATCAGTTTACCCAACCTAGATAGTTATACGGAAATAAGATAAATGTTTATAACTAACAAAATACAAAGGGAAAAAAAGAGGAAATGGTTTATGTATAGCAGGATATTCTGCTAAGAGAGTTGTAGAAGCACTCAGTACTCTTCTGGGATAAAACACGAAATGTTTCAAAAATGAGGTTTCATTTATTTATTAGTTCTAATATAATTGCAACGATTTGTTTATAAACAATAATTCTGATTTATAAGACACACTCTTGTACGTAAAACCACTGGCGTCTTCTAAGCACTCTGAAAAGAAGTAAAGAACTTGCTACGCTTGCAATACATTACCAAGTCTACACATTATAATATATTAGAATTATATTAATTATTCACATGTTAGATTAAAAATGAACACCTCCCGTAGATAAAAATGACAAGAATTTCTCACCTTAGTTTTTGACTTTTGTCTGGTTCTGAATTCTGCAAAATCTACGTTTAGCTAGGCAAATGCATAGCAAAACAAATCATGTAACAGAAATTGTTTTGTGTTATGAGGATCTACAGTCTAAGGGTGTAGTTGAGGTGAAACCCGAAGAACGTGGAATTTCCCACTATCACCGGGACATTCGGTTGTCCACCGGGGCATTCGACAACCGAATGTCCCGGTGGAGTAACTTGAGTTTCTGAAGTTTAACTTTAGATGCGATTGACAGGAAAATATCTTCCGTTAACGTGAAGGGAAGCGTGCTAAGTTACGTGGAATAAGGGACCCCAAAATACAAAGGAACCACAAGAGCTTAAATTGCTCCAGGATGTTACTGAAACAAGAAGAGACATATGCTTACGTCTTAAATGCAAATCTTCTAGTTAGTATTAAGCGGTATCATCAGATAACTTCACAAAGAACCGTGGATCACCAACGTGCGCTCGTGTGAGTTGATAGTATTATTTTGTTATTAAATTTTTTTGCTTCCGGCACTTGGAATTATTACCTTGAGTATTAAACTTATCGCTAAAACTCACTGGCAGAAATGAGTGAAAAAAAAGTGGTATTTTTCTACGTGCACTTCTCGAGATATTTACGGAAAACGTCCACAGACTCTTGGTCGAAATCGTAAGTCCCTCCTGCAACTCAGGAATATTTGGAAAAAGAAAATTCTAATTTTAACACCTCTTTTAGCTTGTTGGAAAGCCCATCCACCCTTAACCAAGGCAGTGTGAGGTCTAAGTGGAGAGGCAACAGGGTTTAGCTGCAAAAGACTGCATGGCGTAGAGTGCCTAACTCGTTTCTTGCTTGAGTAAAAATAAAATAACTCCCATCTTCAAATTTACATACCAACTAAATATGCTTGCCAAATGAACTCCGAGAACTTTTGCTCATTTATTGTTATCAAGATGTATATATATATATATTAAATAAAAGATATATATTAAAAAGATATAAAAATTAAAAAATTTATAAACATTATTTGTTAGTCCATGCTTGGAAACACGGGAAGAGCAGGAGAAAATCCATAAGTCTTGGCTCGGCTCTTGCGCTTCAGAAGATACAAGACCTCGGAGCTGTACTCATGAATATATTATTTTACTGAGACGTTTAATTTAATACCTAACTTTTCCTGCCGGAAGAGTTAAATATTAAACTAAATGATTATGCATTTCCTCCTCTTCCGAACTCGGAAGAGGGTGAATATGCATGCTTCTCAGTACTAAATATGCATGTAACATGAACTTCTGGGACCTTTGTCCTCTTCTTGTTATCAGAAAATATATAAATATTAATCAAATTTTTATATTAATTTTTTAAAAATATATTAAAATATCTATAAATATTAAACATTAGGTGAACCTGGAGATACGAGAACATATCGAAATGATCCATAAAGCAAAGAAACCAGAACTCGCTTTCAACTATATATATCCAAGAGACTAAAAGAATTAAGGAAAATTTTAATTTATTATCTAACTGTTCTCAGTTGAAAAGATTAGGTAATAAAATAAACTACATGCATATTCACTTTTTCTGAACTCAAAAAATGATGATATTATATGCCCGATATATTTTTGAGAATACATTAAATAAACAGTAACACAGCCTGAAAACACGGGAAGACCAGGATATAAACTATAAACCGAAGAATTCCGAAAGAACCGAACTCCTAGCTATTCAGCTTCACATGGGCTTTGAGTAGATGAGAGGTCAACAAAAGAAATGATCTTTCTTCCTAATGCCAAACAGGAGGCAACCAGGATTGAACTGATGACCTATCGGACTGCAGCCGATTGCTCTACCACTGAGCTATACCTCCTTTGATGTGAAAGGAGTTAGTATTGTCATAGAAATAGGCTAATGTTAGTGTGCTGTTGGGGGTAAGCTGTGCTTAACCTTAGAGTAAATTTTTCCTTGGAGAAAGGACAAAAATTCCTGGTGGTTAGTGCATAAGTTTTGCATGCCAGAATCTCAGTATCAAATCAAACCCTCACTGAAGAAGATCTCCTACCAGATGTTCTATGGGAATCTACTCAGCCTTAACTCTAGCTTAGCTCTATATTTACCAGTGCGTCGAAAATAAGCTTTTCTAATCTAACCTGGAGCAAATCCTACATAACATCTGGACGTATTGTGGTTTGCTTTTTACACTGTAAGATAACTGTAAAGTTCAGGTTCTAAAAGGCATTAAACATGGTATGCGCTGTAGTATATGTGGATAGATTATTACATACCAAGGGAACTTACTATGTACCAGGACCAGTCTTTGAGTAACCCTGATAAAATTGACGACTCATCTGAAAAGTTCTAGTGGGGTGATACTTAGAAAGTGTGTATAAATTCCTGGAAATATGTGTGACAGATTGCTTCACACCATCATCTGGTGTGGCTTTTTTCCAAATGGAAGAAGAGATGCTCTAGTATTTATTTATTATGGGACCTCCTCTCCAAAGTTTCCCCAATGCTGAACTCTTTTTACCGGACCTTTCCCACGGATTTACTAGGTTTATGCTTTCATGATCTTTTGATGCAATAAATGTCATTCTAAACCGAGTAATAACCGTCTCATAATAATCACCAGTTCTATATGTTGGTTTTTTTGCATTTACTCTATTTCGCAGGAGCTTCACGGGAGAACAGATAGTTATCTAACCAGAGTTGCAAATGATTGGTATTTCTGTTGTTACAGAAATATTTTCCAATGTTAGTAATCACACTTTATAGTTACGTGTATGTGCATATGGACGATTATTAGTTCTGGAGAGTCGAGTATTGGTATCATACATTTCTAACAAGATTAAGTAATCGAGGTTGAACCCTGCTTCTGGTATACAGGTCTGGGTAACCCAGACCTTTCTGGTTTACTTACTTGCATTCTGGGTTTCAACTAATCGGGGTTATCCCTACTGAATTGTGCAAGTTCACCATGACTTCAATTCTGAACCGATAAGGATTCGCCTCACTTAGTACTACATTTGGGAAAGTAAATATTTTGGTATCTGCTCATTGTATGAGTGAATATAAGTGTAAGAAAGATCATTCTGAGATGAGTCTCGTGGAAGAAATCTAAAATTCAAATTCACTAAGAATAATTAAGTATATTTTCTCTAACATCCTTTTGTACCAGGAGGGAAGGTTTCAAGACTTTGATACAATAACTACTCTGCTATTGCAAATGATGACTAGAAGATAGAAAACTCCTAAGCTAACTGAAGATACAAAGATTCACTAACTGCACTCTACAAGAGGTTCAAAAACAGAAGTCGAAAGATCAAGTGGACATATTAAGCAAATATGCATGCTGGATAAACTTCTGTGAGCTTTTGCTCGCTTATTGTTATCAGAGAATATATATATATATATATTAAGTGAATATAAATAATTAAAATGCTTTATAAAAATTATTTATTAGTCCATATCTGAAAACACGTGGAGAGTAAGAAATAAACCATAAGTCTTGACTACCTTACCACACCTCGGAATGTACAAGTCTGAGAAGCTAGACTCATTAATATATTATTTTACTCAAAGTTTAATTTAATAAAGTATTAAATTAAACTTCTGGATATTTGTCTCTTCCCTCTTTCGATGAAGGAAGTGAATATGCATGCTTGAATGCATAATATGGAAGAAACCCTCTCCTAGCAGGATGAGAGTCTGGGAGAAGAAACAAAACTTTGATGTGGCACTGGAGGGAATAGGTAGAGAAACGTTGCACCACAAACATGATGACTCATGCGGTGGAAGTATCTATGGACTGTTTTGATTATGAATTATAGATCCGGAAAATCCTCCAAAGAGGTTTGTTTTCAAACTCAAGAGGTGCAAAATATGGATTTTATCTTAGAAGGAGACAAGATATTCACCCATGTACACTTAGAAGTGTACATGAGGTGTAATTTATTAATTAATTTTTCTCGTAAAAAGGGTTAGATATAAATTAATGTTTCAAAAAAGAGTTCATTTGTACTCGTGAATAAGAGTTCAGTTATAGTAGGATAGATAACGGTTTAAGTCATTGCGATTATGAGCTTTTCTTGTACCAAGGTCCATGTGTTTCGCTCGGCTCAGAAGTGTTTAAACTTAGTAATTTAAATATAGTAATTCAAATTTAAGTATTTAAATTTGGATTTGTCTTTAATTTGCATTAATATATGAAAGCTATCCCAGATGATGATTTAAATTTACACTTCGACTTAAAGATGCTCACGTACTTTATCTCTTAATGTACTAAGCAAGCGGTAAATGATTCAACCCAAATAATATTTTTCCAGCTTCCTTCACTATACAAGGCCGTGGGGAGGATATTGACTGCAAAATGATGATTGTATAACATGCGGTAATCTCGAAACGGTTGAGCATGCATTATGGGAGTGCCAAAGATTGAAATGAGGCGAAGTAAGATTAACTACATAATAATGGAAGAATAAATTAGGATGTCGTATATGGAACTATTAGAAGTGATGGTCATTGTGCTGACAGAAGGTATATATACGGTGTAAAACTCCGCATACTTTACATAACACTTCTAGAAGGAGCGGAATGGGAAGTTCTTCCAAGTTTCCAACAAACTACAAGCGTCATCTCATAAAGAAGAATGTTAAACCACTACTTTAGCGGAGGGTCCCCCGCTAATCAGTTTTAACTACAACTAACGAAATCAGCTTTGAGCGAGGGCCCTGACAGATTCTCTGCTTTTCCAGAAGTTACTCATATCTAAATCGTAGATTGTCATCTATGGCTCAAAAGATACGCTTTAGGTGAGCTTTCTAAAGAGGTTAAAGATGGACACTTGGTGGATGTTCTCGGTTCATTACAACTACCCAATTGGAATGTTTTTTATTTTTGAAGTTTTGAATTTGAAAAGCTCTTCTAGGTTACAAGAACTTGTTACAATGGTGTCAAAACTCTTTACAAGAATCTTCCGGTCAGGAACTCCTCGGAAGATTGTCTGCTGGAATTTGGAAACAGTTTTTAGCTACAGCCAGCTCATAATGTTTCTTCCTGTACACACAAGTCATTCGACATTTTAGAGTGATCGTCCAGAATTATGAGCACCCTCCCCTTGAAATTGGTTCCAAACCCCCAAAGGGTTTAGGGTTAGGGTTCTACCTCTCATTTTCAGATCAGCGGCTCCGTTTCTCCATCCGGCAAGAAGGGTTAGGTATTAAATTAAACTCTGTATAAATTAATGTATTAGTGAGTATAGTTTTTAAGACTTGTACTTTCTGAAGCGGGGAAGTCAAGTCAAGACTTATGATTTATCTCCTGCTCTCCGCATGTGTCCATGCATAGATTAACAAATAATTTTTATAAAATAATTTAATTATTTACACTTATTTAGTATATATATTTTTATTTAACATATATATATTTTCCTGATAACAATAAGCGAGCAAAAGTTCCCAAGAGTTCGTCCAACATGCATATTATCTATAAGTTCTTTTCCTAGTTCAGTTTTTGTTCTCCTCGGCTGGATTTCTGATTCACTTTCTTTGTGTGATTAGACGTTGATTATTTTAGCTTTATTGCTTTTACTTTCTATACTCTCGTGGTTATAGAGTTCTTTTATATATCTTTTATCTTTCTGAACACTTTCATTTGCTTTATCCGCATGGATCTTAACATATTGATTAGAGCTAGATTCTCATTTTGTGTTTAGGACTACAAATGTGACTTATTTTCATATCGTTAGTATACTATAGTAATCAAAAAATGAATCAGCACATTCGTTTTTTGAAGTAGATCTTTTTTTATATAGTAGAAACTCTTATCTATAAGCAGAGGAGTCCAGTAAATTCCTTTTAGACTGGGTGGACCTCCGGACTAATAGGTGATGGTTTAGTTAGTATTTTGATAGATATTGTTAGTTAGTATATAGCGATAAATATACTCTTATAGTTCATCCAAGACGAGCTGACGATCAGTATTTACTTATGTCTGGAGGTCCCAAGAGAGAACGTGGAAGGACTCAGAGTCATTGATCTCTAATATGTCCAATTGATGAGGCTTCTAGAACAAGAAGCGAGCTATGCTATCACGCTATAATTTATTTTTGTCAATGCTCAAGGATAAATTGGCAAGATGTTGCGAGAGGCAGAGGTTCGGCCAACATAATCGGATCTAACATCATTCCTTTGGACACTTGGCGTCCAGCTTGATCCAATTAAGTTATAATTTATCTACTAAAGTTATGTCGTGGTATATTAACAACTTTATGATTGAGTATGACATTTATGATATCTTTCTTTTCATGGTTTGTCAAAGATAGAGTACTCACGGTCCTTTGGATATATTTTTTTTGTTAAACTTTTGAGAGCCAATTGGACAAGGAGACTATACTTGTTGACTATCAGTAACCTACTATTCTAGTTTTGGACTCGCAAGCAAATCAGCCAAGACAAAATAGTGAGATAAATCATAGAGTTGATGACATTGATGCATTGCCTCCCTACGGATTTGTAGCATAACGTAGACTAAAGAAGTTCTTTCAGGGCTTCAAAGTGAAGTTTTCTCATTATGGATGTGAGAATTCTTTCTACCTCTTGTATTCAGTAGCATCCTCAGACTTGGAATATAAAGTTTAGATGTCCATGTCGACATATCTTTGGATAGAGAAGTTATGAGATGGAATTATACAGTGGTATTCTTGATGTTGTACATCGTCTTTATCATGCTATCTTGTGCTTTGGATTGGAATTTACTCAACTGGATAGTATTTATAGAGAGATAGGTTTAGTCTGGATGTCCATGACTCACTTTTTCAGTTTCCAAAGTGGAAAGAAAAGAAGAATTGGATGGATTGAGGCTATACTAGATGGGCAGACTGTCAAGAAGGAGGAGGTTCAGTCACAAGTGCAAGCTCAACATTTCTATGACTTGAATGAAGCTCTTGCATGCAATGAGTATATGCATCTAACACATTGATGAATAAATGAATTTATGTTTGTAACCTTCCCAATGTGTTTCGAGTAACAAATTTGGACTACTTTTCTAAGCAATTATGTGATGTACGCTGATCTAATATACGACTCCAGCAGAGATGGATACAATGAGACATGCGAGTGATGATGATGTCATAGAGATGATAAATATGATTCCAGTGGAGGTGGGCAATAATTTGTGATTGATTGAAGATCGTGCTTTTGAGATAGAGATCCAACGACTGATACCTTGTGAGATAGTATTAGATGAAGTGGTGCATGATGATAAGTCATCATCTGACATTATCTTGTATTATCATGGAACATTTAGCTAGAAAGACTTGTGGCACAAGTGCAAGAAGTTCATTGGTAGATCTGCAGAACAAGAAGTGAGCTCCTGGTGGTGTTGAATATGCTGAAGTAGTTGCTGATTTGGAGCTTCTCATAAAAAGATAACTGGTGGGGTGGCTTTGATTACAAGGAGCATTGGGTACGAAGAATAAACTTAAGCTTGTTCGACGAGTGATTGAAATGCAAGGTCTCGATGCGAGTGACATTGTGATTTCAAGAAGGTTCATGTTCAAGCTCACAATATTGCAGAAGTTGAAGAGGTGGATTTACACTTGTCTATCACGTCCACTAAGATGTGATTTTATACTCGAGCGTTCGAGAACTATATGTTAGAAACATCAACTTTATCATCAACAAGTTTACCACGAAGAGAATATATTTTTTCAAGACTCATGAAGTTCAGCTTGCGGCATGCGCGATGGATTAGAATGATAACATGACTCGAGAGCCCATCAAGATCTTGCAACATAGACCAGTACACACTATGGTTCTGCATCAAACGAGCACTAACTGAGATTTCTTCCATAGACAATGGGGGGCTTGGAAGGCTGAGCTAAGAGGTCTCAATACGCACCCTTTACGGGCAATAATAAGTTCAACCGGTTTAAATTAAACTTTTCATGCAAATACGTGATTTCCGGTTGACATTCACGTATCTCATTCAGATGAAATGAAATTTGGATCTGCTGAACTAAATTCCTGTGATACAATGGGAAATACTGTAAAATACTGTAAAACATGTACAAGTATATTTATGCGTATTAAATCTTACTCTTACTCTGTGAAAAGAGAAACAAAATTAAGGTTTGAACTTGTCAGAGCAGCAGAATGTGCACAAAAGTCGATTTGAAATATCTAGACAAAATTTGTGTGGGTTTGTTAACAACCTCTCGGAGAACCGCATCTGTCCGTGTTTGGTTTATGGGTTATGTCTAGCTCGTCTCGTAACTTTAGGTGTATTATCGTTTAAAATTCAATATTAAAATTTATTTTCAATAACATTATATAATAACAAAAAATATATATGTTTTTTCTGATAGTAAAAAGCGAGCAAAAGTTCAAAAGTTCCCAGAACTTGATGTAACGTAAATATTTAGTTGAGTTCAACTATTCTCTAGCCTTTTATCTACTTCACCCCGTGTGTTCAATCCTAGACGGTCTTCGAAGTCCAAGCTTATTATTTAGCATCAGGATATTCAACCTTGAAAGACGATACTTTTCATTCGAACATGTGCGTTTGCCTGTGATTTTCTCGAAACTTGTTCATATATTCTAATGGCCCAGCCGCAAATAGTTTCTTATGTTCTAGTTTTTCTCCGAAGCTAGATTTGGTAATAAGACTTTTCATGGCACATCTCAGTTTATCAACTCCCATTAAACAGTAGCAGAGAATATTCTTTTGGGGTACTTTTTCCAGGCTTTTTGCAGGGCTGAGACCTTGAATCTAGACACGTGTCAAACTATTTTGATCCAAATAGACATGGATGTTCTTGACTACATTATTCAACTATCTATACGTTGTAACAGTGAAATATACCAATTTTCTCCTTTGTTTCAAAAACATCGAGATCAAATTCAGGTCAGAACTATTTCTAATGTGTGTGGAGTGAAAAACCGGCTAATTTGCTTCGGATTTTGAGAAAAAACTGAGAAATTACTGATAATATACTATTTGCGATTGGGAGTTTATCAAATAAGTTTATCAAATAGGAGTGATTATCTTTTCCCAAAAAGAAAAAGATTTTGCACGTACCGTTTTAAGTAAAGAATCTTCTACTTCTGACGTGTTTATAGCGGATAACAGTTCGTTCCTTTTTTTTTTTTGGTTTTTCTTTAAGCCTCTTTTCGCTGTGGGGCTTTCTGCAGCCGTATGCTGCTGCCCTTGCACAGCATGAGTCCCCCAGGAGGACTCGACCCCACGGCGCCCGGGCTGCAGGCGGATGGAGTAGCCGACAAGCTATTGCTTGTAACAGTTCGTTCCTACGTTTCCCGCTGATACCGGTAGACGGTTTCAGCCAACTGGACGTTTCTCTTCAGTTCTACTTCTGTTCACTTACTTACTCTGTTCATCATTTATGCTCCTCGGCCATTCAGTCTTGTAGGTTTCACTTCACCTCCTCTGAGTCAGTAAACTTCAGCAGTGAAAGGGAAAGATTCAAAAGTACAATCGTTCTTTTCGCTGATGTTGTTCTTTACTGCATTGCTAACACGCAACTCACACTGCAGTGAAACCTCATTATGATCACATCTTTCTTGGGAACAGTTCATTTCTTTCTAAACGTCTCTCGTTATAGTCACTATCGCATAATATATAAACATATTATTTTATTATAGAGAAAAGTACAACACTATTAATTTTAATGAAATAGTTTTTTACGCTGTCATAAGAGAAAGACCTTTTTCAACTCTAATATCCTATTCTTTTTACTTTTGATCGTTTATTACCCTCGTTCATGAAAACAGCAAACAAGGTTGACGTTTTCTTTATTCTTTACTCTAATAATTATATAATTACTTTAATAATTATATATGATCATAATTTTAAAATCATAAAATATAGGATAACTAATTACGTGACTATAACGAGGTTTGACTGTACCAACAACCTCCGCCTTGCAAGCCTACTTCCGCATAAAGGAAGGTTCAAGTAAACGGAAAGTATGTATCAACCAGGCAGAGCTTTTATGTCATCCGGTAGATAAAGAAACACGCGACGCAATGAATAGCCACTGGATGGAAATACCCCATCAATCCCTACAAGGAAAAGAGGGACCCTATGGGCTTTTATGTCATCCGGTAGATAAGCAGCAGCCATGATCGTTTCCGGTTGCCAGAAACCTGCTGGCATCACGACGGAAATGTATATTTCATTTACACTTGTTGTTTGCCAAGTTTGTACGTACTTTTCCTGGTAAAACTTTTAATTTACCTAAAGGTTTAAAGGTGTGATGCTCTCTGTGTTCCAAAACGTGGGCGTGCTTCCCGGTAAGATTCGACAACGTGCCGTTGCTCTTGGCGGTTTGCCGGTTAAATAAAGTCTGGCTTTTACCCGTTTCGGGATAGAAAGAAAGGCTTTTGACCACGCGATGAACTACAGTCAGAGTTCGATATTCTATCTAAGAAACGGAGGCTACTACAGTAGTGAACGAGAAAAGAAGATGGTTGTCCTTATAGGACAACGTGCGTATGGAGAAAGTAACCATAATGGCATGGGAAATAAATACTTGAACCGTGGTCGGCTTGCTACGAGGTAAGGTATCCCTTGAAATCTGCAGTACTCGTGAACTGCAATGTATAGGCAGAGGAAATGAATGTGTACTCTGCTGCTACTGTACTGTTTGAGAAGTTGGTTGTCCTGGTCGTTTGACTAACCACGTGCTCTGCAACTTCTACCACGTCTGATTGGAACCAAGTTGTAGGTATCTAAAGGAATCATTCGGGAACGTTCGTGAAAGATTCGTAGTCTTTTTGCGTCAAATAGATTATTGTAGTGATAAGCTTATTCTCACATATATTTACTAAATGAAAGTACTGTATTTCACGCTAGAGTCAAATAGTGAATTCTGTATTTAGCAGTTATTTTCTTGTTGTATTTGATGTACTAAAACACTTAAAGATCCTGTAAGATATATTTGGACAAATATGTATCCAAAGTGTACTTTGGCCTAAGAAAGGAAAGTCTAAAACTGTGATTGGACCAGACACTACAGTGGAATGTCATCGAACTTGTTTAATTATTTATTGCAAGCTGTTCAAGATGTATTAGTTAGAATTTGATAAATATTAAATGAAAAATATAATATCTTAAAGTGAAATATATTCAGATTAATATTATATAATATATATTAACTACATACTACATGCCAGAATTTCTGGAAAAAACCCATAAGTCATGGAGGGTCAATCATCCACTAGGAACAATAAGACCGATCTGCTTTCTTGTAAAAAAAGAAATTTTGCGTAAGAAAGATTAGGTGATAAATTAAAAGTTAACGGTTTTGCAAGTTTATATATTCCTCTCTTCCGAAGATGGAAGAGGTGAATATACAAGTTCGATGTTTCTAGAGAAAATAAACTATCATACTCAAACGTTTAGAGTACATTTTATTGTTTCATGTAGTCTAAGATATTATCATTTGAACATTGTGTAACACTTTGAATTAAACTTTTGGAGACGTGTGCACGAAAGATAGTTATTACAGGAATTAGCTTATCACTATGGTAGTAACTGACAGAACTAAGAATTAGATGGCATTGAGGTTTGTGTAATCCGATCACAACGTACCATATGATTAATATTTATTCCATGAGCTCAACGAGTAACCTCGAGGTTAACGTTAGATGTGAAATTACTGAATAGATGTACATAATGTAAATAATTGTTTACTTTGAGGATACAATGATGAAGAACAAGAGACCTTAGATAACTAGTCTTTTCATAATCTAGATTATATTATTTGGTTTTCTGTTACAAGTGAACACCATGTTCTAGATTTGAGTGTATACTTTTTTCTCCTTTGCTCGAGGGCAAATTTTTCATCACCTTCGTCTTCAAAACCAACTGCATGTTATTAATTCTTTACTCGAAAGAAGTTTTATAGATAGGACCTCTACCATTTTTATAGATACAACCTTTCTATTCTCTAGAAAGAATGATGGAATAAAGGAAGAGTTTGTTCTTGTTTGTTTTCCATTTATGGTGGATTTATTGTGCTTGTACTAGTGCTTTTGTGGCTTGATACAATAAATCGAAAATTCTCATGACCAAAAATCTTTACTTGTAACTAGTGCAAGCCTATGACAAAGTATGCATAATTCTCTAGAGCTTGTATGACAGATTTGTTTCGGATAGACTTCGCTAGAGAAGTTTGTAAATCATAACATTCTTAGAGATCCATGTATGTAAAGATAACGAAAGAGTTAGTCACTAGCAATTTTTCAGGAACTTAAAATTGTAAGATCTTACTTAATTGACAAACTGCTGTGTATGGACTTTCATATCACACTTATCCGTTCCACACAAGGATTGATTTTTGACTTGATCGGATCATTATTCCAAAATAAGTATTTTTTTAGAATCAAAATATATAAAAATCAGATTTCGTTAGTGCATGGACACGTGAAGACATGAAAAATGAAAAATCTATCTTTTGTACGAGACAAAAGATTAATGTATATATAATATTCAAAATCTTGACAATGAGGAAAATATTTACAAGCAATTGCAAGTCTCTTATTTTCTTTGGTTATGTCATTCAAGTTCTTCAACGTTGTCATGTTTTAGGTGTTATGAGTATCGAGAGACTAATCATTGATTGTGCTAGAGATATAGAACTTCAGAACTCGATAATAAGAAACTTTCTCTATGGAGAAGATCACATCGTAATATCAAGAACCACCAAAATTCATCGCGAACTAGTTTTTCACAAGGACACCAATTCATCTATAACATTCATTGTAAGTAAGAAGGATCAATGGAGGAGGAGGGAAGGAGACCCCTAATCTCCTTTCTCACATGAAGATCATGTCTTTCTCATGAAAAAAAGTACAGTGTCTCAAATGGTGTTATGCTCCGCAATGATTTCTTTTCCATGTGTACATCAGAAAAGATGCACTCATGTAATAGAGACAGCCTGATCACAACTACACCTCGAGATACCTGTGATCAGAGGCTGAGGGAGACTCAATCGAAGACGTATTGCTATGGTAAAGCTGAAGATGCGATGCGTAGTCGAGGGGAGGAAGGCTTGGCAGAAAATCAAGTATCCGCATCCGGACCCGCGCAAGAACAAAGACGAACTATAATATAATCCGAAAGTCCATCTGACTGGAGACCAGCAAAGACTAGATACGAATGGAAACTATGGCTGAGTGTCCTCTGAAGCGAAGGCGTCCCATCTCTAGCAATGACATCAAAATGTTTGATTTGATTTCTCGTGGAATGACAAAGCGTTCAACTCTTTCTCCTCTCTATACTATTTCTAGACTATGCTGTGATCACAACATAGTCTGCTTTCAGAGTACTTATTTCTTAAGACTTTTCTCCATTACGTCTCTAAGTGCTTTCCTTACAAGATCACCAGTACCCTTGGCATTAACATAACATCTTGATAATGCCAAGATGTTATGTGTAAAAATTTTTGCCATTACCATGCTTCGGATGAGATTGTTCAGTTCACAATTCTAGAGCTTGTTTCTTTTGACTCACGATATTATTATTAAAGACTGAAAGTCATTAAGTGATAATAACTAATAAATACCAATGAATAACCAGGAGTGAATATCAAATCTGAACTTCTCATCAAAATTATTGAATATTGCTTGTACAGAGTTATCTATCTTCCTTAAGTCACGGAAACACTTTCGCAATAAAGAACAACTTCTGATTCATGAAAAATACAAAAAAGATCACGAAAAACAGCTACTTAGGACGCATTGGAGACATGCTCTTATTCCGGATAAAACCACCTACCACTCCTACGTGGTAAGACTGCGTCTCGTGCTTCGGCTTCAACGCCGAACAAGCCATATCCGTAGAAGCAGTAACGGCGTAGAGTGCCATCAGTCCCGACCTGTTTGTGAAATTTGTAGTGCCAGATGTGTCGAGGACGCGTGAGAAGCTTAAGTCGAACAGGTCAATAAATGTTCAGAAGTTGAAGAATGTTTCGGAAGTCCAATACTTTCAATTCTCTGTGCTACCACGGCTGTGATTCCTCGCGGCGAGTGCGAATGGCGGGCGTACGCAGCTAGTTGAAAGTTATCATAAGATAACGTATGTATTCGTGCTGCTGCTGAAAGGGCCATCACCCGAGCATGAGGAACCAGCAACACAGAAGTTTGGACAACGGATGTAGACAGCACACAGGATGGTTATGGTATCCACCTAGCACTGTCTGTTCCATTCTTCGGCCCTTAAAAAACCGGAGGTTTCTTTCTTTCTTTCTTCTTCATCTTCGCTTCTCTCTGACCAGGATCAGAGATCAGGAAACCGACTGGGCGACCTCACTTACTAAATTCAAGCACACCCATAAACAACAAGGGCGCGCAGAAGAGCAACGATTGCTAAAAGAATGGCCGCAAGCACAATCGTTCAAAAGCTTTGCGCGTGTACAACATCACGATCTCGCTCACGTTTCCAAAACATTAGGAAACTGCCCACATAAATCTTCCAGGACTTGTATGAAAATGTTTGGATGAGAATTTACAGAGATCCATAGTTCCTGGGAGAATCAGAAACGGGAACCTTCAGTACAATTTAGACTTTACATCTCGAGTGCCATAAAAAAAGTGGCCTCTACGAGCTCGCACTGACCAGATCCCCAGATGTCAGACAGCCACACACCTTGGGACCTCTTGGGTCTTCCAGCCTAATTGAAGGTTGCTGTGCAACTAAAAAAATAGCGCACCATATCTAGTTTCCTTCCTACCAACAGCTAATTTCGTAAATTTTGAATAATGGGCTACCTCAGGCAGAATTTCGAACTATCTATACCTCGTTGCAAACACGTGGGCAGTTGCCAACTGGATTCAACCAATCTATCTAGTGGTGTGACCTTAAACATCTTCACATCCACGGCCTCAATCACAATATCATGCGTATGAAATCTGGCACAAAGTTTAGTAAACAAATTTCATATAACATGATACGTCCCAGAACGAGGTGATCAGGCGAGTGTCGACTTGATGAATTACAAAAATAATGTTGGAAAGATGTGGAGAACTCCAGGTCCTAGGGTGCACAAAGATTCTTCAAGTCTTCTTCTTTGGCAAACCACTCCGGTATCAACTTGGATGCGTGCGGATACAAATCCTTGTAGGAGTTTCTGATTGTAACTTCAGCCACCCCAGCAACTCGCGAAATATCTGTGCAAAACAAATCGTATGAGCAAGTACCTTTACCAAATTCTGAATATAGACTGTAAGCTGTACAGGACGATAGCACAAGAGCTCTGGAGTTACTGAGAGACGAAAGGATATAGAACATATAAGAACACCCCTACTGAGTCCAATCCTCTGAAAAGCCTACTCTAAAAGGGTTACGAGTCAGCATCCATATCTCAACTCAGACAACAGATGTTGTTGTCATAATAGTTTAGTCATAATAGTCCCGAACTTCAGCACCAAAATACTCTGTGGATGGGCCTCGCGAGCAACAAAGAAAATCCATGCTAGCTTTGAAGTACCAATGCATACCTTTCAGAGGCTTCTTATCATCTGATAGTTGTGAAATCATATAAATAGCAGCGGCGGCAATGGAAATAGGACTCTTCCTGTAGCACAACAGATTGCATGTGAGCGCATATAAGACGATCGACCTCATACACACACAACGAATTAGGCCCATGAGGAAGACCTAGAGAAGATTGATGGTCTTGGAAAAGCGGAAAAAGTACATTCCAACTTGAATCTTGATTGGTCATTCCAAAACTCCAAAATGCTTCGACGAGATAGAATTGTCTGGGAAACAAAGATCTCAAATAAGATCGTGCGTTCAGAGAATAATATATGAAACCAGTCCTAGTAAAGCCATGAGTGGTTGTAAATACCGAATATCAAGTTGTTCAGATCTCTTCACAGAATCCGTGGCTGCCCTAACAGCAGTGTTTGTCATCCCTAGATGCGAGCAGAAACGCCTCTGCAGGTAGCAAAAGAACGGAAGTCATTCACGTGCTCTTCCTTCTGACATGGTGTTTAACAACAAACCTATTTAAACAGGCTCCACCTGATGATGGTCAAACCTGGTGATTCTTATACACTAGACAACGATTCTAGGGTTTTCCGTTTCTGTAACGAAACTCACCAGGAAATCACCAGCGTGAATTGTACCCATCTCCATAGACATTCCCATTTCCTCCTCCAGCTGCTTCACAATAAACTTCGTGGCGCGCCCAATTTCCTTCTTGGAAGCACCATTAGCTACGGAGCAGATTTCTACAATCATCCACAACCTGGGTGTGAAAATCCCACCTCGAAAGACAAACCTAAAGCGTGTCGTCACTCAGTTTGCCAGTAGACCAATGAACACTTATCACAATCATGAACCAATGCATTCTAGGGCTTCCATTACCTTTGAAGGTTCGTGGTTTGTCCTCTTGCCTACATGCAATGTAGAGACAAGCAGCCAGGATTGCATCTTGACTCCTTCCCCTTATGGATTTCAGATCCTCGACCTTTTTGTAGATCTCATTGGCTCGATCCTTCACAAGAAAGAAGTAGGTGTGCATTTAGCACCTCTTCATTGCGAAAGATTAGATGTCACCTCCTCAAGATGAATGTTTGTATCGAACAGCCACCAACATGGACTGTTTAAACATCTGCTCCCATGTCATGGCAGGGAAACTCTCCTGGCAAACGACTGAGAATATCTAGACCAAAGATCTGTTGTGGGGGACGAAGAGTATGGACGAAAGCCTCGGAGATCTAGATGCAGAAGTACAGACGAATGGACGAGACTGGGTGACCAACTGGGACGTACGTACAAACTGCTGCACACACAGAATAACCTAAAGCCCCGGACTCGAATTCAAACTAATACTAGCAACGCGGTGAAACTCGAAGGTTACACGGAGGCGAAGCTTAGTATGCACCTTAATGGTAGAGACTAACCCCAATCTGCAACAACCGCCGACACCCAGAAAGTTAGAATAGACAACAAAGGATTTAGCTTGAGCTGCTAAAAACAATGAACAACTTGACTTTATGGCCCACTAAACCAACTAATCGGAGAACATTTGCATTAGGAGCACCGTAACAATACATAGAGGTACCGCAGTCAATCTCAGCAATGCGCCTCTTCCTTTATATCCAGATTCTTAGACCATCTCCCATGCTGGTCAAACTCAAGGATGGCCTACGGACTGGGACGATGTCAATTACGTACGTAAGATTATCAATCGCATGGTAAAATAAGCAATGATCGATCCGCCTATCTGCCGGTGGGCGGATCAGCAGCGCACAACAGTACGCTGTTATGGAACAAGGCTGGATGGGCGTCAGGTATTGTGGGCCAGGAAAAAAGGAGAGTACATTTCTCAAAGTCGACTTGGAGAGCTAAGTGCAACAAGAAAGCAAATATTACCGGTCAGCCATGGTCGCAATCGTCCGAAACGCGATGATCAAAGAACGGTCAGGATTTGAGCCACGATTTTGCCAGCGGCCAAGAGATGACATGAAATCTCCCTGCGCTCCGTTTGGCTTCGTGATAATTGTAGACATACCGCCGTCAGTCAGCAGGGGATTAGAAGGACCTCCAACACGTACGGGGTCATTCGACGACGACTCGTTGGAGAATGTACGCCATTCGGAAGTCTCATCGATGGAATGGGCCTCGAGAACTAGACCACACTCGGAGCAGACCATGTCTCCGGCGGCATGATCCACCACAACCTCTGTCGCTCGGTGGCATTCTGGGCAAACCACCTTGTTCATCTTGTCACTTCCCTGCCTTCTCGAATCCGTTCACTCTCAAATTCACTTCAAGATCGAATCGGCAGTAAACTGAAAAGATCAGAGGTTTGAAATTCGAAGTTTATCAACTATTTCAGGGCTACCTGCTCCTAAGAGTTCTTTGTCAGAGAATTCCGTAAGCTTACCACACTCTTTCTCTCTCTCTCCTCTGGCTACTCTCAACGAAGTCGATACTTCCAATTTTACAAGTGATCGGAGGACAATCAGCGAATAAAGTCAATCTCTACTCTCAGACTGACTAGAGCATCGGATTGCGCCCATGCTTCAGCTATGCCTCCGCCCTTTCTGCTCTCTTTGGGTTAAAGAGGAAGAGTATGTCAGAAGCTCTTAAAATCACACAATTCTTTCTTAATCTTCGATGAATGTTCGGTAGGTCCCAAGTTCGAACTGTGCGCAGGTTTTAGATCACAAAACCCAAACAGACATTCACTGGAAACGAGCCTCTTGTATACTACCTTCCTTCGCTCTCTTTGTGGAGGATGGGCGGCAAGCGCTCTTTGTCCTTCACTCGGAGGTGCGGAGGCGGGTTGAAGCAAATGGCATTCAAGACGGCTTTACGTGTTTATATACACGGGCAAGGCTAGGTCAGCCCGCAGCTGGTTCGTTGGGATGTGATGTTACGCCATATCCCGGGTCAGGTTCCCTCACGCGTCATCCTCGCTCGACCTCATTCGCTCCAAATAGCCCTCCGGTTCCTCCTCTCCCTTTTCTCTGCTGCTTGCACTTGAATCTGGAATCCGAGCCCTAGATTACCAATCTGACGGGTGTGGCCTCATGACAAGTGAAAAGGCCCCAGGTAAATGCTGATGTCCTGCTGGCTCGCCCTTGGGAGAGAGCTGGTGTATATATACGGCGTCCTACGGACACAAGCCATTCCTTAGTGACAAGGGACAAGAGAAGGGAAAGTAACGGCTTGAATCGGTCCCTCTCGGTCGCAGGTTCGCTCATATGGATGTCTGGCAAGAAGTGGCTGCGAACATGCGTGAGGCTACCGCTGATGCTCTTGTCTGATAGGACATACCGTAGGCTGCTGGCTGGCAAGCGATCCATGCTGGGGCCGACCCACCATATGGACACATACCCTTCTACATCTACAAATAAGTACTGCGTTACATATATTCCTTCAGCTCCACTGTCCCTGTCATTCTCCCAGACACGGACTTGTGGGATGGCAGGAGGCGGGCTACTTCCGCGATATCATGGATTGGATCCCGTCGCCAGCTCGTTTATGAGTCCTTTCTGTGTGAAGCGCGTTCGTTCGCTTGCTTGGTCCTTGCCCATCAGGCTTCTCAATTTCGGACTTGAGGATTCGACCTCCCGATTCCCGACGCGTTGTCGTCTTGGTTAGAAAGGATGTTGTACTACGTCGACAGTCATTGTCACAGTCGTTATTCCTCATTAACTTTTGATCTTTCGTGTCCACACAAGAAAAGGAGTTCATATCCACGGAGCTTCCGACGAGGAGAAAAGGTGAATGATCAAGGCCGTTTTCCTTCGTTCCACCTCATTCCGCCTGGCTGCAAAATACGGCCGCGGGCACGGACTGGAAGGTCGGCCCTTTTTCTCTTTCACTCCCTTTGTCTTGCATTTCAGATATACTTAGACAAATGGAGGCGACCGCGCGGACGTTCTGCATAAGTCTTCGGGTCATAAGGTTTGCCGGCCCCCTTGCTTAGTCAGTGCTTCTGTATTCGCACAATCCATGATTCAGGAGGGTATGTTCGTTTAGCTACCGAAGGATGCCTTTGGGATTGACGATCAAGGTATTGAGGAACTCTCTTGCGATCAATGCATTTTGTGGTATTGGGAGTAGAATACGAGTAGAAGCTTGGTAACTTGGGTTGGCAGGTCACATCACCAGCCTTTTCCTCACCTTGACAACGGTGAGAGAGACAGAGTGTGTTCTTGCACGGATCCTTTAACGAGAGTGATAGTCCATATCACTCTCGTTAATGATGTCGTGTGCCTCAAGACGATTGCAGAGGTGCAAAGTGTGATGGTTGCACTGGGTGGGCCTTTGACGATGACAGAGAAAGTCGCGTACAAGGATATGTGAAAGGGATGATTCTTGCCTACAAGCAGTGGTTCTGATCGCCCCTTATCGTTTCCACGGAAAGTTTTAAGGATCTTCAGAGACGGGGTTGTCTGAGAACTGTGAGGCGAGACTTGCTTGCTTCTCTCGTACTTTGCTCCATACACCAATAGCGCATGTTTTAGCTCACGTCCACACGCAGAGTTACCATCTACCAAACGAAATTTCCTGTTACTGACGAGTTCCGTACCGACGAGTTGCTGCGTCAATGCTCTAGTCAGTCCAACGGAAAGTGCAGTTTAGGGTTTTACGTTCTTGATGTGATGATCTCGAGGTTTGCATATTTCTGGTGGATCGGAGATAGCCGATATCTTCTAGGTGGCTGTGGTGCATCCCACAGTTTACTGTTGAGATGCGTCGTTGTAGGTAACACCAGGTACAGTACCTATACTCCCTTAACCAAATTGAGCTTTCTCTTGGTGAAGGGTTGCGCGATGCTTCGCACTTATCTGACGTTGCTACTGCAAGTCCAGGGTATTATCGAGCCGACAAGTGACGTTTTATGTTTCTTTCATGTTGGATGGATACGAACGGTATGTGCATTGCGTTTCCATGCAGATGGAGACCCCTGGTGTCAGCGTTGAGTCTTTGCACGCCCTTGAGAAACCTATTGTGTGTGACTTTAGGAGCTCGGTTATGTTGAGGGATGAGGTGCTACAGAGTGCAGCCATATGAAGATCCACGTTTATCGTTCTCAGATGCGACTGAATGTTAACAGGGAATGGCATTCTACCTGTGTGCTCCTGAAATGCATGATACAGGGTACGAAATATTGGTGGTGTGTTAATATCAGTTTCATATTTGGAAGCAAATATTGCGAACAGATTTGGTCTCACTCCTATAACTAACCCCTGTCCTGTTTATCGAACTGGGCAACACTTCTGTGTGTCAAAGTCTACACTTGGCTTCGAGGCTTGGCTTCGATACTGACGTTCTTTGATTCTTGAATTCCGCTCAACGGACGCAGTAAAATCCTTCCGAGTGAGGGACTGTTTCAGTGTCCTCCTCGACACCATAACAACTATGTTTTGGGATAGGAAGGAGTTGCTGTTGGAAGTGGGTTTATGGCTCTTGCCCGGCTCACATGAGGGTGGGAGAACGTCAGGCTAGAAAGTGCTTGCCGGATAGGGTTCATGTGAGCTCGAGTGTGTCACAAAGAGCCTTCTCTCCCTTTAAGGACTAAAGGAGTTGGAAATGAAAGGTTTAAACGAATCTGGTGACTTGCTTGACTTACAACATCAAGAAAGAAGTTCTCTATCCTCTTAAGTAGCATGCTTATTCACCTCTCATGCATGGTGTTCGCTACGCGCGTCCGGAGCCTCATTATTTTGCCATTCGCTTCGGCCAGGAGGAAAACATTCGGTTTTTTTTTTTTTGCTCTTCTGTTGTATGCTATCAAACGACGGGGGACTATTTTGGCACTCCACACAGAAAAAAAAGGCTTTTCATCTTGCACCCTCTTCTCGTTCTCTTCTTCTACAGGTCTCTCGTGTAAGAAATTGAAAGCACAACTGGAGATCCCGTTTCAACCCATTTTTCGATTTTAAGTAAAGATATAAATATGGGCTCGTGTGCGACAAACGAGAGAGGACAACTGCAATTATTTTGATACAGGCAGAAATATGTATTGATGAGTTGCTATGTACATAGCTTCTCGCCTGCTACAGAGTGGAGGTCCTGCAGTAAATTGAAGTTGAACAGTGGAGGTACAGCAGACTGTTTTTACTACAGTTTGCGACTCGGAACTGAAGTCATATAGATGTAAAACTATGTTGTTCGTGCTACAGCTAAAAGTATAGCAAGTGCAGAGCTTTGGAAGAGGCAAGCACGTTCTCGTCCGGAACTTAAGTCATATAGATGTAAAAGTATGTTCTTCGTGCACTGAAAGTAATATACAGCTAAAACTAGAGCAACTGCACAGCCTTGGAAGAGGGAAGCACTAAGTCGTTACTGTGCAGTGAAGGAGCACTGAAACTAATATATAGATAAAACTACCATTCTGCATTGAAGGTGCAGTGAAAGTAAACGAACTGCAGAGCCTTGGAAGAGACCACCATGTGACCGTAACTGTTTTCAACTCGTCTGCCAAGATAGAAAACAAGTAGACAGTAACTAAACATATACTGCCTGTGCACTACACAACTCCTGACGTCAAGGGCTGTGCTCGCCTCGCTCCTCGTCTCCAGCTCTCTCGCCTTCGTCGTGTCACTCCTGGTGTCCAGCTCCAGGCTCCGTTCTAATTTCTGTAAGAAAAACAGCGCGAACCTAAACCTAATCGAAGAAACAAAGAACATGCAGCAAAGGCTTTCACTCCCGTGAATTACAGGCGAAGATGTCCCCGCAACATGAAATTGATCACAAACAGTCTTGATACGTGCACGTCTCGTCCGTTTTCCACTGAGAGTCGAATGAATCTCGATGTCAACCGGTCACTGTTTGTCTTCGACTGTCGAAGACAAATTGAAGACGACCGGTGCCACCTGCAAAAATGATAGCGAGAAGGCTAGCAGCGACGAGAAGCAAGCTCGCTACGCTAAACGAGCAGCAAGGAGAAAAACGCGACCGAGCAGCGACGAGAGGTCACTGCAGAGAAGTAGAAACAGAAATGAGCAGTGACGAAAAGCAGGCGTACCAAGAGAACGCAGCACCGACGAAAAGCAGCCTGCCTGCGCACCTAAGGCAAGGACCGACAAAAAAGATGAAGAGACGAAACTGACGGCGAGTCGCTTCGACGTTTTTTAAACGTTCGGCTAAAGAGGCGGCAGCGAACGATGTTTTTCCTAACGCCTTTAACTTGCACTGTATGCGATGGAAGAACCGAGAAAAAAGATGATTAGAATGACGCGAAACTGGCGCCGACTCGCTAGCACGAATTAAAAACGTTCGGCTATAAACGCGACAGCCAACGATGTTTTTCCTAACGCCTTCAACTTGCGCGGTCCGCATTGGGGATACTTATTTTCTTTTTTCCCACCCGTTCTCATCTACTTCTGATTTGTGTCTCTTGTCTTAAATCCGGGAGTATATATTATGACACATAAATTCTGTTTTCCGTTTATCAGAGAAGATAATATTATTTTTCTGTTGTGATACAGTTTGAATCTTTGTTATGGTAATTCTTTTTGATATTATTAGATTTGAAAAGAATCTCACCATCCACAGTGTTTTGTTTTGGAACCAAATAATGTACACACATAGTTGAGAAGATTGTGAGTTTATTTTCTTTGGTTGATGGGTGGAAGAACTTTTTAGACTAGAAAACTCAGATGTATTGTTTCATTGGGTTACGATTTTGGTAATGAATATGTTATTTTTGTTCGTTGAAATATTAAAAAATATATTGGAGAATGGCTTTGGAGAATGTCTCTTTTCCTGGTGTTAGACAACGTATATAATATATGAATTTTAAATTTTTATATAATAATAATACAAAATCTTACATAAAAATTTTGTGAAAGTAATAAAGGAAATCAAACCATCATGTCTAGTCTCAACTAATGGTTTGTAATGAATGAAACTTAGTGAAATGTATGAGAATAAAGATTTATTGTTTCATACATAATATTCAAATAAAGACGCTTAACATGTATTATATCATAAAATCACTATAATGGAAGGTAAATTATGATTATTGATAATAAATAAATAAATATTTTATATTTTATATTTTATTAAAATATTAATAATTTAAATATATAAGTAGGTCATATTTCGAAGAGAGTAGAAATATTATGAGAAAATTTGAATAAATTTGCAAAATTTTAAAAAATAAATATTATAGATGATCTTACATAAAATTGAGATACAAATTATCACATAAATATTTTTTTAAACATTATAACAATTAATTTTTTGATTATTCATTTTTGTTATAAAGAATATTAAATATCAAATTTTAAATCTTTTTGATATAAAGTTCTGAGATTTATGATTGCATCATCTTTGATTCTGTTCATGATATTGTATATTTATGATAATGAAATTTAAATTAACTGAATAATAACAACACATATACTTGTTGAATTAACCATCACCATGATTGGAGAAAGTGATATGATCATTATATTTCTTGTGTTATTTGAAAATATTACTTATTTTATCAGAGAGTGGTTGATCAAATAATTTCATCGATATATACGTTAAGGAATTATATTTAAAAATAAATTTGAGATATACACATCAAAATAATGAATAAAATTAATCACTTGAAAAATAAATTATATTTCGTGATTATCTTACGCGACTCGAGCGAATGCTCGTAGTTGTATTTGCATGTCGAATGTTATATAACTTTGTGATACTATAATTCAAAATGTAGACTCGATGGATGAACGATTAAATGCTATACATTTGTAACCTCTTCTTAGAAATGCAATAGACAAAGTCAAAACACCAAAAAAAGATTATGAGAAATGTATTGTTCAACAATTTTGTAAAATTTGTTTACGTTCCAATACATAATCACAAGTAGATATGAGAAATATGTGTATAAGAGTTTTAATAATAGATGGTTTTTGCGTTAGTCTTTGAGAATATTTTCTCAACAACTCAATCTTCATTCGACGAATTTCAAATATTTAGATCATTAAGCCGATTATGTAATCTTTTTGTTGCGTTTTTTTTCGTTCGTCATTTTTATATTTGAGTTAAGAGGTTCATTGACATTACAATGTTGTTGATATTGTCTTTGGATTTTTTCTCTATTTAGTATTCATGTTTTGGTTTCCACTCACATCGAGTTGAGAACATATTTTTTTTTCAATTTTTTTTTAAGTTTTCATATACGTTAATAACTTTTTTCTCTTTGAAATGATTAAGAATCATTCAAGAAGTAAAAAAAAGAGGTTCACCGGTCCACACTTGTTCTCGAAGAACACATCTGTAAGATCTTCACTGCTCAAATTGATAAAAATATAAAGAAAAGCATCGTTATCGTCATCTAAAGCTCCAAGAATATCTTGTTTTTTAGACGAACGATCTCTAATCGAGATGCATTTGTTTACTTCCAAGAACTTGGTTGTGAACCTATTTTCTCTTGATTGACTTTCTCGATCTTATATCTTTAGATCAAATTTTCAAATTTATTATTGAGTATTATGTATTCAAATGATAAATTTGTCTCTTGGTTTAAACGAGTGGTTAACACTCGCCATGGTCTAGATTCACAATTGCTTTGGTTACAATACAAAAATAAACCTCTTCATACATATCTTATAAAGACTTCTCATGTTTAGATTTTTATTCAACTTTTAATTTTTTAGAAGTAAATTTATGAGTTGTATCTCTTGATTACATCGAACATCACATGAAATGTACACTTAGTGCTTTATCAATATACTAAAACAAAAACAATTGAACAAGAACTAAAAATATTATTTTTTTCTCATACTTCTTTTTGAATGTGATCATTTTGATGAAACTTGAGAGTATTGGATCGTCATGTTATTCATTTCAACTGGTAGATCAAGTTTCATTGTTAATCCTCTTCTGAAAACTGAATTATGGTTCTAAAAAATATCAAACATCACACCAAAGTCCATCATGTCATGACTTGCTTGGTTCTCCTCAAATTATGAAAAATTACACTAGAATTTATTTTAGAATGAACAACTAAATAAATATATAAAATATTCTTATAGAGTATTTTTTTCTTGTCATTTTGGTATAAACATGATCTATATTGATCTAAAATAAAGAAATATGGCAATTTTAAGCATGACGAAAGACAACCTTCGAAGCGAAGGTATGACGTTGAGCTCTCGAGAAACGTCTTTACAGTCACAAAACGGATAAGTCATTTTCACAACTATTTATTAGAGTATATCCGACCTGATCCGTCATTTCTAAGTCATTGGTCGTAAAAGGTACACAATGCTTACGTACCATTGGAAGCAAACAGAGGAGCTTAGAGGTTTCAAGCTTTCATCATTAATTTCGTTGAACGTCATGGACAAAACCTGACGTACGTTAAATTTGTCCTTGACGTACAAGTTGTGCTCACCATGTGAGTACTCTTTTGTGGCTTGGGTTGGTTGTTATTCTGACACTTTAATTCTTTTTGGATTAGTGGTTTTTTCAAGGTCATTCAGTACTCTAAGTTTCATGTGAGTTGGTAGAAGTCTATTGTTTTTAAGAGCTCCTACTAGATTATTGAACAATAACTGAATGACTCAAGAATCAGAAGGGAAACTAGTATAAGTCTACAAAATTATACGCTGTTGATTGAAAGATTTACATTAAGTAGGAGCTAGTGCCTAGTCTGAATCCTCCAAGATTCATGGCTTCTTGTATTGTTGTTACCTCTCGTAGTATGAATGACCTAAAAGGTGATAACTATCGATAGCGCAAGTCTATATCCAAACACCGTGCGCTCAAAGTTGGAAAATTCTCTTCTTGTTTAACAGCGGGTGTTGTTCACTGGTATAATTAAGTGAATTATGTCTGAATCATCGATATTTTTTGTATTATCCATGATAGTCCTGGGTCGTACCGAGTTGATTCTAGTATAAGAGGAAGGTGGCTGTCAATCACGAGCGTCTACATCATATTATTGGTTTTTTGACATTAAGAAGATGAGTGGGTTGATTCTTCTTATGAAAGGAGGTGCTGTCGATCAAGAGAAACTTCATTTTATTATTGGTTTAGACATTAGAAGAACAGTAATTCTTTTTCTTGCTGTAACTTACTTCCATAGTTTTTCTGTGTGTATTGCATTTACAACCGATGAGTAAGATGCAACCTAATATTCAACCGATCGTCAATTTCCGATATAGATCCATGTTTGAACAGTCGATCACTTTGTGCAGTCGGTGCAAACACGATAAGTTTATCTTGGAGAATATATTACAAATGGCAAAATGTGGATAGCATGTCTAGTATGATAGCGGCATGTAGGATCTAAACTCTTATCTGCTTGTCCGTCATAAGTCGACCATTAATATAAAACAGGTGATCGGAGACACTAGACGCTAGACGCTAGACGATGAGCAAATGAACTTCACGAAAGTGACTTGTCAGAGAACCAGAAGTTTCCACCATAACCAGAGAACATTGGGCTTATTGTGCTTTTGTGATTGAAGTACAGGTATGTGTATGTTATTGATCTCTAGACCTTAATTGTAAAACGTTAAATTAGTTGCATAAGAGGACGAAGAAAAATAGTCACAATTACAATATATAAATTCCTAGAAAGGACAAACGAGATGTCTTTTTAAGGATCTTATAAGACCAAATGGTTCCTAACAACTATCTAAGTTTCGTCACAATAACACGCGTCGCAAGTGATCTTTATGAGACTAACCACATGTAGGTAGAATCTCCAACTGCACTAGAGAAACATCTATGGTTTCTGGAACTTTAGTGTTTTTAGGGGTTTTCATTATGATGACGACTTGGTCCAATAGACATTTGGGGAAAGTGCTAGTCATTTGGTAATAGGGTGGTCAAAGCTCGAGGGTCAGGTCACGAGAAACATGAAGAGCGTGTTAGAGTTATCCGATCTAAAAATTTTCATTTTCATGTTTCGTACATCAATGCATGCATTTATTATTTATCGATTCTTTTCAAAATCAGTCGTAAGTTGTAACACTCGCATATTGAGATAGACAGATAAGGATGAACTAGGGGAGATTGCAAATGACACCGATGCTATTTAAAAGATCGAGATGACACAAAATCTTAATACTTCTGAAGATCAATTAGCAAATAAACATCAATGTTTGAATGTTGATGATTATGAACAAATAATGAAATATATTGAAGATGTTGATACTTTTGTAGTTATTCATGATGTAGGACGGAAGACAAAAATCAGAGGTGGTTGCATTTCAAAAACTGTAGTTTTTTACATTATGATTGTTCAAAAATCAGAGGTTGTTGCATTTAAAGTTGTAGTTTTTAATCTAATGATTGTTCAATTGTTTCGATATAATAGATTTTTGCATGTGATAGGGTCAGAATTGCAAAAATGATATGAACGGTATGTGGATTTATATAAAAAAGTAAGAGAATTTATGAATAACATGGGTGCAAGATTGACAAATATAAAAGTGTATGTTGAAACAATCGTTACAGATAAAGAATGTGAAGTGTTTTCATTTCAAATGGATTTCTTATTTGATAATCGTGTTGATGTTCACCCACTTGCTTTAATATCATAGCTTTATCCGATTCTAAAGTTATCAATTTGGACCAATTGATTTGAACACTGGAGTAACAACAGCAGTGAAGAGAGTTAATTCTACATGACAGAACAATTCTCACAAGATGAAAATGGAGGAGAAATGTTCGTGACTGACAATGAAATATCAAATATGAGTATCCGGAGGAAAAGTTACACAAAAGAGAACAAACTCAAGATGAAAAATCAGAAGTGCCAAACTTGAGTCCTTTTGCAATTATTTTTAATGCTAAAAATGAAAATGCGACACAAACCCGAATAACTGAATAACTGAATAAAACGAGTAACACGACCTTGGTAAACATATATTCAGAGAATTTGAAGCAGAAGTTGGATTTTTGTCGTGCTATTATAAAATCTCAAGAGAAGTAACGAGAACACATGATAGAGGATAAGAAGAGAGAGAGAAGATGTAGAAAGAAAAGAGAAGCAAAATGAAAAGAAAACATGAATCGTCAAAATGATTACTGTGATGTTAGAGTTTTTAACACGATGGTATCACTTAGTGTAGAAGTCCAAAATTATGTGTGTTTCATGACTAATAAAAGATAGTTCTTTTTAGAGATTTGTTTTTAGAATAGCTATAATTTAAAAAAAACAAAAATGTTCTAATTTTTTCTAATTAAGGCTAAATTGGTACGAAACATACTATGTGTATTGAGAGATGTGTGTAATTTGTCATATCATTTTTGTAGTGTGAACTGATGATTTGCACTAACTACGAAAGCATTATAGAACATTGATCACATAGTGCGAATCATATATTGTTACATACAGTCCGATACATACTTTGTGTACTAGATGTGTAAGTTGTTTCGTATTTCTTCTACGGATGTTATTCATGTCTTGTTAGTGATGTTCTGCAATAATAAATATACTTCACATTGATGATTACAAAAAGAATGCAAAGCATTATTATTTAGTATAAAGCATTTATAAGTAAGTGCAAAATAGTTTGTTACACACAATAGCAAACACTTCTTGACATGTATAAATACAAAAAGAATACAAAGTATTGATCAATTATTTTATGAGTGCAAACCAGTCTGTTACATATAGTGCAAAACATAGAGTTATTTCATGTGATAAACAAGAGATAGAGCGAAACATGTCTAGAATGTCATTTACGAATGAGCATCTTATTCATTTACCTCTCTATGTGTAAAATGTCATTTCAAGAATGTGCATCTCATTCATGATGTCATGCAGTTTTGTATTATTGCACATAGTGAAACACTAAACTTGTTGTCCATTATGAAATATTGAAAGAAAAAAAAAGAATAATCTATAACAAAAATGATAATCATAAGAACAGATATACCAAAATATCATTTGAGATGCAGAAGTTCATTTTTGGTAGTTAAGAGAATATTACATCAATAATTTTCTTGGCTTTCTCTAATTCAATCTTCTTTGTCTATCTCATTTCCCTTCTCAAGCTCTTCATTTTGTTTTGCTTGTGCTTCTCCCACTTTTGTATTCCTCTTTTTTAGTCGTCTCTATTTCTTTTCTCAACACAAACTTTTTCTCTTGTTCTTCTTGTGTGTCCTCCACCTTGTCCTCCTCTTCTTTCGCATTCTCAGTATCTTCTTCTTGCTTTTCTTCTTTCTCTTTCTCTTTTTGAAGGTCCAACATTTTCTTCATCTTTGTAGCTATAGTGAGGTAAAGCTCACACAGTGCAAGCTGAGCTCTATCTCCAACAGAAGACTATAGAAGCTTTTGTGCAATATGTAGGTGTTCATCTAAAGGAAAGTAGATAGAAAGTCAAGACGCACTCTCATAAGATCGAGAGATTGCACTCTATTGTAATACTTTTGCACAAATTTGATGGTTGGTTGTGTTGGCTGTCCATTCTCTCAACCAAGATAGGAGGCAAGAAATTAGGCATGTTTTCTCATCAACTCTAGAAACAAAATGATCAAATGATGGAGGATGGAAGAATTGATGAAGATGATTCACCAGACATTTCTCAGACTACAATCTATGAATATAAGATCTCTTCAACTCACTCCATGTTGCTCAAAGTTCAAAATGTCTTTGTAAAATAATTATCTTTTTATAGTCTTCTCGGTGTGATCATCCAAGCACATTCGCACATCTCCTGTCCGAACAACTTGTTCATCATTGCGTCCCTCGTGTGAATTCATACATCTGCCTATCATCCAATAAGTCATAGTCATATGAAAAATCTCAAAAGATCTGAATTACTTTAGAATCAAGTTGAATTAAATTACCTCAGTTTAGAACTATATATAATACTGATATTATCTTTTTAACATTAAACAAACTTTTTCCTAAAACTTATCCTGCATGCATACACATAACTCTCGTAACTGATCACGCATGCATATATATAAAATATGCATAAGGAATGAAGGCATACTTTCCTTGAAATTATTTCTATGATAACGTTTTGCTTTCATCCATGCCAATAGCTCACTGAGATTTTCATTCTTTGCTGTCTTCTTCTTTCTCTCTCTCGAAAAGTCTAGGTTGCATGCATATTATTCACTCTCTTTGTATTTAGATAGAGAAGGTGATATGTTCATTAATTATTTTCATAATTTAAAAATAAAATGATATATATATATATAATAAAAAGAACAGAGGTAGAGGTAGCAGAACACGCCGTAAAGCAGAAAGTGAAAAGACAGTCTGAGCTCACCCCACCCAACAGCCAATCCACTTCTTCATTTCCCGCTTGCTTTTCCTCTTCCCTGTCTACTTTCGCCGTCCCTGTCACTTAATAAGCATGCATATAAACTTTAGAAGTTCATTTTGGCTTTTCAGTGTAAAGTGTCGCTATATGTTTAGTATTCAAACTTCTATTCTCTCTTTGCTGAAATCGTCACATCTAAGATTAAACTACTGCACTCTCTGGTTAGAATAGGTCACCACCAGTAAGCAAGTCGAGCTTGACGTTTCTTTTCATCCGCTGCCTGACCCCATAGCCAACAACTCAGGGGAAAGAAAGAACGAGTCGACGGAAAGTTATACGCAGAAGGGGGGAAATCTCCTGTCCTGCGGAAGATGGTACTGCAGTGCTCCCCGATGCAGAAATTGGCTTGATCACACCCCCTAAGGTTCCGTGAGCTTTATCATACCCTTTATAACGATGTACGGCTTGATCACACCCTTGACTTGCTATTGCTTGTCAAACCAGTCACTTTGTTATGTCATTTTATTGCTTATTGAAAGTAAAACCAGTCATTTTGTTATGTCTTTCATCATTTTATTACTTCCTACCGTGATTAAATATCTTCTCCATTCAAAATCGTTTCAACAATAAAATACGTTTGATAATACATGTTTGAAAATATCACTAATACGACAAAGTGACTGGTTTCACCGTCGATATCCTGTCAAAGGTTTTATCAACAATACAATGTTAAAAGGGAGTCCGCAGTGATGTCACAGTTTCGCAAATGAATGTCTCCCTAATCGTGCAAGAGTTAAGACAATATTTAGGTGAACAGCCGCACCATCGCTTTACCGTTTTGGCACTTTATCGTTTCTGGACCGTCTCCGTTTCCGGCTGGGACAGCAGTAAGGAGGAAGTAAGGAAATCTGATTATCGCGTTCGTCTGTCCGTTCTACGCAGCACTTCCGCAGTCTTCCTTACCGTCTACGCCCGTCTATAGCAGTCCGTTTACGAGTCCTAGCCGTCTACGGCCTTCACGGAGTAGCAGCGGGCTTTCAACTATCGTCGTCCCTGCATTGCATACTTTCGTGGACGCGGGGTTACGCAGGACGCCTTTTTTTTGAAACAATAGTGCGGCAGTGAGCAGTGCAATTTCAAGAATCTCTCTCTCTCAGTTGCTCTCGCGTTGCGGTCTCTATCTCGTTGCTATCACTGCTTGCTCTATCTCGATGGGAGCTGCTATCACTGTTCACTGTTCACGAACGATTATCACTGCTCACGGCTATTTCATTGCGAGCTGCTATCGCTGCTCACTGTTATGCTATCGCTGCTCACTGTGATCGGACGATTATGACTGCTCACCGCTTTTGCGTTTCATGTGCGATCGAGTGTGTGCGATTTGGAACGGTGTTGAGAGAAGAGCTTGCAGTTTCTATCTCGTTGCTATCTGACATCTATTTTTGACTAGAGCGAGACAAGAAAGACCTTGTTTAGGATTTATTGTTGGTGATGCTTGCTCTCAATTCTGTCAATTTCGTGCATGAATGCTTCCAGTAGGGTTACGTATGCAGGATTTGGAGAGGACATCTTTCCGGAGAACGAGAGCGTCTTTTCCTGAACGAGAGACAAGAGCTTGCTCTCAATTCCGCTTCAGTGCTCTGCTCGTGAATGAATGCTTCCGCTCTCAATTTCGCTTCACTTGTGAATGAACGCTGCGGTGAATGAACGCTGCTTCCGCTGATACAAGTGGGTGGTGATGGATGTTCATGTTTTTATTCTAGTGCTTTTCGTTCGTTGTACTGTAGCATGAATCTGCAACTTACGGTTTAATGTTTTGATGAATGAATCATTGCATGGATAGAGCGTTTGATATGTTGCATGAGTAGTCGAGTAGCCGAATAGCAGTGATATATATGGATAAAACTACATGCGGTCGTTGCAACAAAGATTTGAATGTTGTTCAGTTCACTGGTTCTCGCAAAGGGCATAATCCGTTAGATCTATGTATCTTCAAGACTTTCAATGATTGTTACAACAAAGCAGCTGGGAGAGCAGGTAGTACTGTAGAGGTAGAAGAGGACGAAGATGCATCATTTGTAGTGACAGTGGATTGCGAGTTGTCAAAGATGGGTGATGTTATTAAAGAGTGTTTCAATGAAGAGCTGACAGAAGATAGCATTATCTTGTTTAAGTTGACAGTTGTTCTTTCGGAAGAAAGGATTACCAGTGAGTTTGCGTCTTGAAACTCGACAAGCATCAATAAGTCGTTGACACAGTGGATGAAGATACATGTTATTCCTGATCTAGAAGTCTCTTCTGGTTATTATTGGGACGTCCGTAATGCACGAAATAGTGTTAAACAGAAGAGTGTTTTCAAGTCAACTCTTTGGTGTTTTTCGCGATATGATCGTATCACGTATAATCGTCCTGATGTGACAGGTAGTTCACAGAGACAACAAGAGAAAAAACGCAAGATAGACAGATTTGAATGCGGGGGTACAATACGTGTTACTATAGACACAGAGAAGCAAGTGATGCAATTAGTATGTCAACATCTGCTGGTTCACACCAAACCCTGTCACAAAGAGAAAACTTTCCCTCCTGCTGCTGTTACCTTCTTGGAAGGCATAGCCACTTTGAATATCCGCAAGCCTGAGATATATCGAATGCTGGTTGATAAAAGCATTATCAACCCGCTGAGTATAAATAGGGCACAAGTGAACTTTTGGATTTCTGAGATACAGGCTAGACTCTATCTTCGTGATGTTGATGATCAAGTCAAAAGTGCATCTGAGTTTATCATAAGCGACAGTTTCAGTGCCAAGGGGTTCACTCAGGTAATGTATGAACACACTGAGAGTCTTACATGCTTTGCTTTTTCTACACCTTTCTTTGAACGGGTATCTTCTGTGAGAGAGATTGTTGTTGATTCCACCTTTAAGACTAACGCGATGCGATTTGAGCTCTTTGTAGTGGCAGCTAACCTAGGAGGGTTTGGTGTACCTCTGTCTTATTTGTTCTATCTGATGGTAAGAAGACCAATGGCTCAGAAAATGAGCAACATCGCAAACTGATGTTGATAAGGTGGTTTGAAAGTCCCAGAGATCGAGGTTTGTGTCCTGTGTTTGGTCTGACAGATAAAGATGCTGGACAAATTGCCGCTTTACAATCAGCTTTTGCTCCTATGTATTTACAGTTATGTTTGAAACACGCGCAAGCTTCAGTAGAGACAAAATGCATGACTGTAGGAAAGTCCAAGGTTTATTATACTGGAGATGAAGCAAATCGTCTGTTTGGCTTTATAGACCCGACTTGGGTTCCTTCTGATCAGGACGGTAGTGTGCAAGTTCCCAATGTTCAGACCAGAAAGGTGTTGTTGAGTTTGTTTACTTCCCATTACAACTTAAGTCCACTCATCCCAAACGCTGCAGGTGAGATTGCCAACTCAGAGACTCTACATACTCAAGCAGTCAAGGAGATGTATGAGTGGTGTAAAGCGGAAAAGCTGAACCACGTATGGGGCTATCTCTGGCGGGAATGATATTGTCCTTCAAAGTGGAAACTGTTCAGTCGAGCATCCAAACCTCTGCTCAGTTTATCCAGGACTACGAACATTGTTGAGAGCCATTGGAGGAAGCTAAAGCACGACTATAAATATGCCTTGAATAGACCTAGATTAGACAGACTGACCTTGGTTATTGCAGATTCGCTTGTTTCAGATATGCAGACGACGCTGCTGCAAGTCCTTCGCGGTAGATCAATACCATCGTGGTGGGAGCAATTCAGAGGGATTTGACGAAAACATGCTATGCAGAAACTGCCCAACAGCGGAAGTTATCACACAGACGTTATCAAGTGGACATGTTCATGTCCATCATATCTAAATTCTCCTTATCTGTTGTGCAAGCATCTTGTCTTTGTTTATGGTCAGACATATGCAAGTGCTCCATTGTATGAGTCGACTTTCCGGAGATGCACATATCCTCTTTATTGTTTTGATAGTAGTTGTGATTTTTTCGCTCGAGAGGTAGTCCCTTGGTCTCTAAATCCTTGGTCACAGTATACATTATCTACTACAAATGTTATATCAAGTTTGACTAACCTGTTGTCACGCTATCCAGAATTTAGCTCAGATGACTTTGTAGAGGAAACAGGAGGTGGTAACTCTGGAAGAGAAGGAGGGTCAGGCAACTCTGAAGAACCTTCAAGTGAGGCACTTCTAGCTCGGGTCGAGGTCACAATGGGACATGTCCGAGAGCTCTTGACACGAGAGGGTGATAATGTGTTATTCCTGCGAGAAGTTGATAAATGTTTGTTTGTCTTCGAGCGTAGAATGAAGGACTGCATTCAACGTTTACGTTCGCGTGCACAACAACCAACTTGGGCATCTGTAGGACCGGCACTATATCTGCGATAAGGGTTTAGCTCTTTTCGTTATGGTCAGTTCTCTTATTCAGTTCTCTTATTTTGTTCTCTGGATGGCTTTTTAAAAATATAAGTATTTGATAGTTTCTCTTTCTTTTCAGCACTAGTGCTGAATGCATGCGCAGCTGGAATTGATGTGTTCGAGAAGAAACCCTGTTAATATGTACTAAACTGCAGTTGTCTCTTCGATTATGAAGTCCACTGGTGATTCAGTTGTCTGCTGAATTGAAGTAAAAAATGTCTGATATCTAAGATTCTTCGTATTGGACTGCTGTGTTGTACTGTGCAGTTCCTTTGACTTGGATTCAGTCGGATGGCCAGAACAACGACTTTATTGTGAACAATGGGCAAAATTCAGCACTGGAGACTGCTTCGTCCGTGTTGAATCCACTATTTTTGAAGAAACTCGCTCGTTCCATTCACTGTTTTCCACAAATCTGAACGTTCTCTAGTTACTGAAGACTCGTAAGGAGATGGCTATGAGTATGATCACTCAGATGATCGTAATTAGTGTGGTAGCGGTGTTTTCTTAGCACTACCTAGCTCTAGTTTTGGCTACATATCCCATCACCTCATCCAGCTTCAAATGGTGAGTTTAATTTCCAAGACCATTTGCGTTGAATTTAGAGGAAGTACTAGCTTGATAGATCACGACAACAACTGAAATGACCGCTGTTGCAGCTGAATGTATTCTCCTCTATCTTCAGCTAGAACGTTCATCGATATATATCAGAAAATATTGGAACGTACTCATGGAAGCAGGTTATGATAGCAATATTGGACTCATTATTGACTCAACTTTCGAAGTTTGTTTCTAGTCCAGGCGTATCATTCCTATGATCATTAAAGGATCGAATTGCGGTTATGCTCTTAAGCTCTTCCCTGTAGTATTTCCGCAGTTGACTGTCGAGGGAGGCCATCTGATCGCCTCTGAGTTTCAAGATGCTGAATGCCCTCAGCTGCTCTGTTTCATTACTCAGTTTTAGTTGCTACTGATTTCTACGATGGTGGAAGGAAGAAGCATCAATTCCAGCCCTTCTCCTAAGTTGGTGATGTCCAGACGGTAATGAAGTCATGATTCTGTATTCTGTAAAGACGCATGAATTAACGAAGAGTACATATTCCTCCTCTTCACGAAGAGTACATATCATTCAACGAGTTCCATCAAGCTAGTTTGAGAGCACAACGTGAGCTGAGGCAACTATCCTCAGCTGCTGCCTTTCACGTCCACAAGCTGCTATCAATGTCGATTTTACCATTTAAAGGCTTTGTGTTGCCATGAAAGGATAAGCATTCCACTTCAAACTCTCTGATCTTGATACTGACTCAGAAGTCATCGCATGTTGATCCCGATCAAGTGAATTTAAAATTTATGACCCAAGCAAAAAGTATTTTGGGCGCGATCAAGGCCTGCCAGATCAAGCAATCTTCTGTTTGCCTGCTTTTTGCCGACTTCTGATTTTGATAACGGTTTTCCTAAAGTGCATACACTGAATGGACTTTTCATACAAGTTTGAAATCTGGAGACAGTTTTAGAGAAGTTCACCGATCAAATTTCCCAGTGATCCGGTTAACTCAGAGAGAGCATGGGATCCACAGATATAGACAGAAGTTCCCATCGAAAAGCAATCTCTTTATGTGTTCAGATTGATTCTCGTTGCTTCTCAAGTCTTGTGCTGACTATAACGAACGGGTTCTGCTATGAAGAAAGCGACAGAAGGGAATGAAACCATATACATCCTTCAGCAAGTAGAAGGTGAAGAACTTAGGGTACCATGCACTAGAACTCTACGTTAATTATCGATTTTTCCTACGTCAGTTATTGATCTTTCCTGTCAAAGGGAATGTGGACCGGTTCTACAACTACTCAATGTTTGTAGTCTTCTTTATCGTTGAAATGATAATGCTTCAAAACCCACATACCTCTACACTTTCCACTAAAGAGACTGTGTTTGTCAAGGAGTCTATCAGGGCCAATACCTGTAGCTGAAAAATTCCATCGAAGTGATGCCATGTTTCTCGCGGAGATATGCTTTGATAAAGACAGTGGTAGCTGGGAAACTTGCAATATGTTCTGAAACCATGAACTGACTAAATACCCGGAGATGGAATCCCACTACCTGCTATGTGCTGTGTTATAAATTTCTTACCAGCAGGCCTCGTAAGCAATCGGCTCCTGATGACCTTGATCAAACAGTAACAACCACCATCCATGCACATCCAGCTAAATAATATTTTGTTACCCGAGACTCCATGCATGAACGTAACTGAACTTTGAAACACTCATTGGTTTTCTACCACTTGAAACCACCTGATGAAATCTGGCAAAGACTTCGTCAACACTCTGGTAGCAGGACAACAACTGAGCTCACCGTAACATACACCATAAACAAAATGATCTAAATTCAAGAACAATGACTACCAGATAACTACCAGATAACGACTAAAATGGCTGGTCACTTTCACAATGTAGCATAATCTTTACTGAACGCAATAAATCATGCATAGCTCAGTGTAACATACAACCACAGTGTCACTATGATACGGGTCTACATCTCATAGCAAATGCCAAAATACCAAAGCTTACTATGAAGCTCAATGAGCCTACAAAAAACCCAAAATAAAACTCTGCCGAACTTCTACGCTCATCTATGCTACGTAAGTCGTCTACGACTATCTCTACTTTCTTCTCCTGTTTCTCTGAGACGCTCGATCTTGTACTACTGTTTCATGACTCTAAGAGGTTATTTGAAGGAGTACCAGTACAGAACAATGCACGTTTTGCAATAGCATCCGCACGTTCAATTCGAACATACTTCCCACCAGTAGCCTTTTTTGTGACCGCTGTCAACTTCGCTATCCAGTAATGTCCAATTAATTTATCAAGGACTACGGAATCTTCACGCTTCATCTCCATGAGACTGAAGTCCTCTGCTGACACGCCAACAAAGTCCTTGCTAGCGTCCCAAGCCACTGCCCATGTTTCTGTCGACTCATCAACAAGCAAGAGTTTGTAATCAAAAATACCTTCTCAAACTGCAACATATCTTCTGACATTTCGTACAGTACTCACGGGTGTCATCGAGTTTCTTCCCATAGGACCCACATCCATCATATGTACGAAATCCTTCAATGTCATAAGACATTACTTTCACTCTTAATCGAAATGTCTTGCTTGTTTTGCCGCTCTCGAGCCAATCCACTACAGATTGTAAGTTTACAGATGAGCTCACCTCACCCGTCTGACTGAGAACTGATTCCATCACACTCAATTCGCTTCGATGCTCATAGTCTCCTCAGCTCTCAACTTTCCCGAAACCGCACACACTGCTTACCAGCAAGCTCTTGTCTCAACACCGTCTCAGCACACACTCGATCGCACATGAAACACGGAAGCAGTGAGCAGTAATAATCGTCCGATCATAGTGAGCAGTGATAGCAGCTCGCAACGAGATATAGCAAGCAGTGATAGCAACGGGATAGAAACCACAAGCTCTTCTCTCAACACCGTTCCAAATCGCACACACTATATCGCACATGAAACGCAGAAGCGGTGAGCAGTCATAATCGTCCGATCACAATGAGCAGCGATAGCATAACAGTGAGCAGCGATAGCAGCTCGCAATGAAATAGCCGTGAGCAGTGATAGTCGTTCGTGAACAGTGAGCAGTGATAGCAGCTCCCATCGAGATAGAGCAAGCAGTGATAGCAACGAGATAGAGACCGCAACGCGAGAGCAACTGAGAGAGAGAGATTCCTGAAATTGCACTGCTCATTGCCGCACTATCGTTTCAAAAAAAAGGCGTCATGCGTAACCCCGCGTCCACGAAAGTATGCAATGCAGGGACGGCGATAGTTGAAAGCCCGCTGCTACTCCGTGAAGGCCGTAGACGAACAGGACTCGTAAACGGACTGCTATAGACGGGCGTAGACGGTAAGGAAGACTGCGGCAGTGCTGCGTAGAACTGACAGACGAACGCGATAATCAGATTTCCTTACTTCCTCCTTACTGCTGTCCCAGCCGGAAACGGAGACGGTCCGGAAACGGTAAAGTGCCAAAACGGTAAAGCGATGGTGCGGCTGTTCACCTAAATATTGTCTTAACTCTCGCACGATTAAGGAGACATTCATTTGCGAAACTGTGACATCACTGCGGGCTTCGTTAAAAGGGATATAATAAAACGCAATAAACTTATTAGGGGTGTGACACTAGCTTAAGATACGGCCGTGACAGCAATAGAAGGCCAAAACGTTTTTGCAGAAACCACCCAAATTTTGGGAATGGTGATTGTCCTATAGAGGACAAGATTAGGTCCGGAGAGCAGGAGCTCGGGAATCAGGGCAGGCAACGAGTATGGTATATGTACTCGTTGCCTGCCATACTGCTCGATGTTATCCCTGGGTATCGATCGGCTTACCTAACCGATTAGAACCGAATCGTGTTTGCTGGTTCGGTTGGGTTCCAAATTGGTTCGGTTCTTAGTTTTCAGTTCGGTTCCATTCCAAAGAGTTGGAAATCAGTTTCGGTTCTAAGCGGTTTCTGTTCAGAAGATTCGCTTTCTGTAAGATTCGCTTTTATCTTTCGGCGGGACCAGATCAATTTTACATTCTTTTGTATTAGTTACCACAAAGTGGTTACTTCCATCTAGCGTGGTTTAGTTCTAGTTCGGTTATCGTACTAGAATCAAACTACAGTTGATAAAGAATAGTTGATAAACTATTCTTATAATACTTTATCACCTATTCGTGGTTTATCAAATGTCTGTAATCGTTCAAAACACCAATCCAAAATATAAAAGAAGAGAGATTTTATATTTCCAGAATCCCTTACAAACAACGTAAACCAAAGATCCCGATATTTTGCCAACGGATATAGTTTATCAAATATATTATATTGCATGAACTATGCAAGTCTTTTTGAATTTTACCGTAGGTTAACCAATGGTTTAACTTAATCGCTTTAATATTAATGCTTTTCATTATTTATCTTTTTATCAAAGTGTAAATAATATAACGGTTTCTCAATCTTTTCAACCAAAACCGAACCTAAATAGTGGCATATCAAATTTCTAAATCTAAACAAACCTAAATAGTGTTTATCAATTTCTCCAACTAAAACCGACCCTCAACCGTTACATATCAAATTCCCAAACCTAGCTCAAATCAAAGCGATCACATATCAAATTATTGATCCTTATACCGGTCTAAATTGTGCTTTATTAATTTTCTGAACCTACGTAGTGGTGTATGGAAGTAGGATCATTTTAAACTATCGATCTAAATACAAATTACTTAATATATAAATAATAATATAATACATAAACCTCTAGAAAAATAGTTTACGTTGATTAATCATGACCGTTCTAGAGGTTCATGTAACATGAACCATGTATGTTCTTCTAATACCTTTTAATTATTACTAATCAATGTAAGTTCGTATCTTACCGTAACTGAAAAATGACATATCAATCTCCAGACCTAACTGACCCAAATTATAGTTTATCTATTTTCTGAAACTAAACAATAGCGGAGGGGAAAAGATCGATGGTATATAAAAAATAAACCAAGAAAACAAAGGGGAAAAAGACCGAAATGGTTTATTTCGGCCTACAGAATTATAGCCGAAAAGATACACCGAACGGCCTAGTTAGCGGGAATACAGCCTCATTAGCGCAGGGAGCTCCTTGAGATTCGGAGGGGACTGACGGCGCCGTCAGCCACGAAGGTCTGAGCGACGAAAGACGTCAAAGACCAGAACGGAGAGGGCCCACAACTTCCCGAGCTTTCATGTCTCTGTCGAGCTCGTACTCCTCCGAGTCTGGAGTCTGATGCAGGCCCATAGCAGGTTTTCCTGCTTAGCGGTTGATTTGCCGGTGATTTTTAGTAATTTTGCGAGTATTTTTTCACTTTTCGGTTGTTTTGAGCAGAAATTATCCAAAGCATTCTCTACTTCTCCTGCATTGTTAGAAATGTTACCGGGGAACATTACACTGGATGAAGGATCAGGCTGTCGCTGGTCTGATGAGTACAGCTGTGTTATGTAGTGCGGCTTTGAAGTTACCGGAGAATATAACGAGAAGAGCTCGACAGTCCCAGCGCAAGCATGAACTTTGTCGAGTATTTTGTCGATCATTTCTTGTCTCATTTACATCGCTTGAATGACTTTCAGCGAGTCGTTATCAGCGCTCGGGGCTAACCGGCATCCTTTGTATTCTCAACCGGCTGGATTTATGAATAGTCGGGTTCCCAACCCTCGTACCCGGATTCAAAACCGGGACCAAAAGAAGAGAATTCGGATTAATCATTGTTCCCATAACCCAGATCCCGGTTTTTTTGCAACTGGCAGATCTTTCTCCCCGGATATTTAACAGTCTGTGTATGATTAATTTCAGATTTACTTCAGATTTACGTGGTCGATGCATACCTCCCAACAGAAAATTACCGGGTTTAGGACACGTCAGGTGGATTTGATTTAAACGGTTGAGATGTTCGGATCAGATCTGACGGTTTGGATTAAATCAATCGTACAATTAATAACTAAGTCGAAGATCTGACGGTGCAAGACGGTTTAGGACATGTTAGGCGGATTTGAATTAAACGGCTGAGATGTTCGGATCAGATCTGACGGTCGAGATTAAACGAATCGTACGGTTAATAATTAAGTCAAAGATCTGACGATGCAAGACGGTTGGGAAAACATTAGGACGATGCTGCGGTTTTTTAACTTCAACCGGTCGAAATGTTTTTGAACCGGATTCAAACCCATAATATGAAGATAAAGCCTGTTATCATAACCAACTGACAAGAAGTAAACGGATATTGTTCTAGTATCATGTTCTTCTCCCGGTTTATGATCCTTCAGTAAAGGAAAACCCGGTTATTTGAGGTTGGAATTTTGTGAAACAGTTCAAAACCTCGTGGAATCAGAAAAAAACCGACGTCCAAAAATTTTTACCCCGAGCGCTGATCGTTATATGACAACCTCTGTCAAGATAAGAGTGAAGTTGTACGTCGAATTACCTGACGTACAGACCTCTTGTCCATCAGACGATCGGACATATCTGGTCAAAAACATTGAACAATACAAAGCAATTTGAGATCTTAGAAGTTAAATAACCCTAATATGCAATTAAGACGTAAGTGCGTTAACCCAAGCAGGCACATTGGACAGCGATTCACGTCAGATAACGTAGATAACGAAGTTTCATAGATTTTTTGACATCGACGCGGCGTAATGTGTCAAGTAATACCATGGATTAGTACAAGGAGGTCTGGAGTTCAACTTTTTACTCCTATGCGGCCGCAAGTCGCTTGTTAGCGTCCTTGTTGAGTTTGTTTATGAGCTCGCAGGCCAGTGTCATTGGGCTGGCGGACAACACCCACGCACGCCCATGGCTGTGCACTATTAACGCCCTTCCTTGTATCAAATATTAGACGTACGTTGTCGTGGTCAGAGTCTTTCCTGAGGAGGACGGACCTCTTGACTGTGACTGATCAGAGGAACGATCAAGAAGAAAACAGACTGCTACAAGAGATGATAACTCAAAATTTTGTCTCTTGCGTCCACCAAATACAAATCAAACACTCAGATATACAGATAGGCCTTTCAAGACTCAAATAAACTTTATTTCAGTGTCGACTCCACCATCAAAATCTTCAATCGTCAAAAATCTCTCCTCTCTCTCATGCACGCGTCTCCTCTCTCTTCCTTCAGTTCTCTGTAAAAGTCTCCGTCGAAAAACTACCGTAGGTTGATTTACCTAAAAGATAAGCCCTTTGCTAAGCTGTCCCTAGCAGATGTCGTGGTGAGAGTCTTTCTTGGAGAGGGCGGACCTCTTGACTGTGATTGGTCAGAGGAACGATCAAGAAGAAAACAAACTGCTGCAGACGATGATAACTCAAAATTATGTCTCTTGAGTCCATCAAATACAAATCAAACCCTCAGATACACAGATAGGCCTTTCAAGACTCAAATAAATTTTATTTCAGTATGGACTCCACCATCAAAATCTTCAATCGTCAAAAATCTCCCCTCTCTCTCATGTGCGCGTCTCCTCTCTCTTCCTTCAGTTCTTTATAAAAGTCCCCGTCGAAAAACTGTCGCAGGTTGATTTACCTAAAAGATAAGCCCTTTGCTAAGCTACCCCCTTGCTAAGCTAGGTCCCTGCTGTCCTTATACGCACAACTACTTATCAAAGCAACCCCCTAACTAAGCTGGACCCCTACTTAAATTAAAATGAAAGTTTCTTGACTCTCGATGTCATCTTGATGCCACCCTGAACAAGCCATCCAATGTAAGCCGAAACACCTACACTTATGAGGTTGTCCCACAAGACTTACAGCCCCCTCATATGTGCACCAGGTATCTCCCATGATATATTCAAGGTGACATGCGGAGGTTTAGACCAAGAAGCCCACGATTAAAGGAGATACTAGTCTCCCGTCTTTAGATATGCAAGACGTGGTTGCATATCCAACATAGACTCCATTCCATGAGGCCAACATGCCGGAATAACAAACACATGCCAAGGAGAATTGATCCTGAGACCACTTTTTCCTTAGGCGGGTGTCCTATCACTGAGATGGCATGTGCTTCCATTAAAAAGATAAACAAAGTTTGTACATATCTTTATTTCTGAAGAAAATTTTCTGTAAAGTATTTACTAGCTTTTCCTACACTAACTTCTCAGTACAACTTCGTTTTTAGTGAATGAGGAGTCAAAACTATAGTACTCGCAAACACCTACACACTCACGCTGTCAGATCATGAGTCCAAGTCACGAGCTAGAATCGACAGATTTCTCTCTTTTGCATTTTTCATGACTTAAGACTCGTACTAACTATTGCTTAGGACGCTTTTTCTCGCAACCGAAAGCACGAAGTCGCTCCTCTCGACGAGCTCTGCATTCTAGAACTTTTTACCTCCTTTAAGGTGATATTTCATCCCAAGCTAGGGGGCAGCTTGTCAAGCATAGGCTCAGCTTAGCTCTTGCGTAGCTTGATATGAAAAAAAAATGAAAAAAAAATCTCTCCACAACTAGTTTTCACTGTATAGGTCCACGTACAACACGACATTCATCCCTTCCAAACCTGCAAATCCTCTTGTATGTGTCAATCCATCACTGATCCTCCTGATTCTCAAAGTCGTCTTCACTTTCCTCAATCGTCTCAGAAAGATCTTCATTTGTACTTTTTGATCTCAAGAACTCAGCTAGCTCTACTGTCTCCCCTCTCTTTCTGAACAGCTTCACCCGTTTTCCTACGACATGAAGCCTTAAAGACGTACCATCTAACTCTCGCAAAGAATAGGTAGCATTCTGATGTACATCTGAGACAAGATATGGGCCAAACCACCTCCTCGAAAATTTTTGAACTGTAGAGTGTTGGTTCTCCAATGTGCTGTCGTATATCAACACCCAGTCCTCAACTTGTATCGATTTTGGTCAAAGCTTATGAGTCTTATCAAACCTCTCCTTGTTCCCAAGTCGAGCCGTCTTCAACCTTCGTTGCGCTTCTGCGTGATCTTCTTCTCTACATTCTAGCTGTCTGATTCATAGTGAGAAAAGTTGTACACGATCTATATTGTCTTCCCATGACAAGGTAACCCAGGTAGGAAAATCTTCTTCTGCTGACATCATCGGCTTCTGCCCTAACATTAACTCAACAGACATGTACCTTGTAATAGAACAGTGAGTTGTTCTATCATCCCATAAAGCAAAAGGGAGTAACCTAGGTCACTCTCTATGCTTACCGTCACATGTCTTCACCAAGGCTTGAAATATTGATGGATGTCTTCGTTCGCTCTTGTCAATCCCCTCCGGATTCATTGCAGTAGTAAGCTTGAGCTTCACACCATATCGAGCAAAAAACTCTTTCGCTTCTGTACCAAGTAGTTCTCCTCTATCTGCCCGTAGCATTCATACAGATCCATATCTACAGATAATATCCTCAAGAACAAACCTACATATCTCCTCTGTGATCTTCGTCCTCATAGCTCGTCCTTCCACAAAAGTTGGATAGATCCTCACGAGCTAAATCAAATATCGCATACCCCATAGCCCCGGAGGCATTACCACCAAGTCGAGAACCCACTGGAAGTGAATGCAAGGCGGATAAGTTGGCACGAGACCGTCCTTATACCGCATCTTTGAGTAAAACTGACAATGCAAGCAGGAACTGACGTAGTTCACCACATCTTGATACAGATCTTTCTACCAATATCTTTTCTTCAACTTGACGTAAGTAGCCCCAAATCCTTCGATGTCCGACCCACAAGGTATCATGGAACTCCTTCATTAGTTGCTGCTTAGTCTGCAGATCGTCCACTACTAGTGTGAACATCCCATCTCTCCTCTGCGGCTGTCTCCAAAGATACCCATCACGTAAAAGATAGTTGTAAGCTTGTTTCTTTATCTCCTTGAACTATACTTTGCTCCACCTCTCTTGTCTCTCCAGCGAACTCAGATAGTATCCTATGTCACGAAGTCTACTTATGTAAAGTTTCTCTCTAAACATTAACGGCACCAAGTTTGTAATCCGTCAACCAACCTGACACTGAGCATCCTTTCTCTCCTCTTCCTCAGCTTATGAAGACATGATATCCTCGTCTACAAAACGAGCCATTGACAACATATATGCAACCACATTCTCCTTCCCTTTTATATGCTTTAGCTCTGGATTCAAGCTTCTAATATAAACAATCCAACGCAACATCCCTATGTCGGATATGTTACAATTGGATATCATGCCTAGTAGTGGTAGACAATCTGTCTCTAAGACTACATGACCACCAATCAAAAACTCACGGTCTGTCTTCATCACTGTGACCACTCCTCACAACTCATGCTTCACCTGAGGATAATCTCGTTGCTTGTCTATCAAGATCTTAGCTCCAAACCTAGATGTGAATCGCATACCACCTGCATCATCTTGACCAATCGCCCAGTCAATCGTCTTTGGGCTAGTATCTACTGTGACAATGACAGGTCTTCCACACTCGTAGTCTACTCTTCTCAACACATGTGGAGACTTTAGAGCCTCCTTGAGCCTATTCATAGCTTCTCGATGGATTGAAGTCCACACAAACCTCTTATCATTCCTGAGTAATGCATACAAAGGTTCTGCAACATGAGCATAGTGAGGAATGGATAGACGATAAGAATACACAAGCTCCTAGAAAGCGTCGAACCTCTGTGATATTTCTACAGTCCGTCATCCTAGCTATAGCATCAACCTTCTCTGGATTTGATCGTCTTCCAAAAGCACCACATAGATGACCAACCATTAAAATCTCAGACATATCAAATTTGGACTTAACTCCTAACATGATGAGATATACCTCCTCCAAGCGAGTCAAGATACGTTCTGCATCCTTGATATGGTCTGAGTACTTGCAATATCCATTTGCAAGTACTCTTTCATCTTTCTCTTCAACCGCGCAACCTTTTATAAGAATATCATCTAGAAATGGAATGATAACATCTGATACAAATTCCCGTAGTACCTTGTGCATCGCATCCTGCGTATGAGCCATTGAGTTCGTCGCTCCTTGTGAAAGAGTACACATTCGCATCAATCCCAAAGGCGTACGTATATATTGAGATCTCTACTCTCTACAGTCAGCTGGAACTGATCATAACCAGAATATAGATCTCCAGTCGACTAGATAGCTCTCCCTGCAAATGCCTCAGCAACCTCCTCAATCACAAGACCTAAACGCATCATAGTACTCATATCCTTGTCCTTTAGGGTACTAACTGAAAGCCAGTAGAAATGAAAAGAGAGACATTTGCTACGCTCAAGATGATAGCTTTTCTCGCTAAGCATCAGCGAACCCAACAGCTTATCCATTTTGTGTCCCATCTTATCTTATTTCACCTCGGTTTCTCTTCCTTACCTTACATCGTCAAAGGCCTCAAAAGGATCTAGAGTATAGTCTCATTTCGAGATATCGACTTAGATCTTGAATAGAGTTGCACCTGAGCATGTTGTAATCTTTACTTCTTCACTTTTTTTATTTGAAAGGCTTCAGCCACTTGAGAGTTGATCGTAACATGTGAACACAAAATATTCATTCTATTTGCAGGAGAGAGGGATCTTGAAGTCGCTCATGTGTACATGTCTAGGATGTACTCACGACTCACGGAATCGCTAAGTTCCTTTTTTGTTCTCTGGAGATTGGTCTTCACTAGTTACCTCCTCGTGATTGTCACGCTGTTGACAAGTTTCACTTAGGAAATTAAATTATCGTCGGCTACTTTGGACATTCTCAAAACTGATCGTCGAAAATCAAATTGCAAGGTTGGTTCAAGGATCATAAAAAACACGGTCGATACTTCCCAAAGTCTCTTGATGCACAATGTCAGAAATTAGACTCGGAGAATGATATTCGTAATATTGATGATACACAAGATATTTTCAGTGACATATTTACTAACATTGCATTGGTAGAACTGAGAGGTGTTCTCATGCAAGTTCCATGTGAATATATAGTTGTCTTAAACAAAGAGTTGATGAAGTGTATTTCATCTGACAGTGTACACAAATTGTGGCATGCTTTGCTCTCAACTTCTTACGCGTTCGAGAAAGGTAAAGCTGTTAGTGTTATCCGAAGAACTCCATATCTAGTATTTAGCATCCAAGTTATGGAAATTTATCCAAACCACGAGCCTAGATCTGGATATGACAGAAACAATACACCTTCTGAGTTATATGTTCCTCGCGGAGAATAATGGAGACGAGATTATGCAAAATGGTGTTCTACTCTTTCTGCGGTATGACACTATGCTGATGTAGTTAGTTCTTTTCTTTTATGTTTTCATGATATTGTTTGTGTTTTCATGATACGTACCGTGTCTTTGAAGTTAATGTTAGTACTTTATATGTTGCGATGGTTTGCACTAATTTTTGCTTCTGCTTCTAGGTGGTACTGATATTGAATTATTGTACAGGGTGACATTATACAGTTTCCAGCAATTTACTTAACGGATCCATTACAGTTGGTTACGACGACTATAGCATGGCCATCCAAGGATGAAGACTCTGATTCAGATGCTAATATCGGGAACATTGATAACTCCAACTCCAGCAAAGATCTACGTTCGATCGGAGTTCATAACTCTAGTGACGCAGAAGAATTCTCCATGATTGCAGCTGATTGCAAGGTTGGACGAACACAGATGGTAGGTCTCCATAGTCGAATCCATGCAATATGAAAAGTTCATTTGATCATGAGTGGTCGTCATCAAGACCCGATACAAGTACTGACATTTATCTTCAAAATAATAAGGTACCTGCTGCATCAACTATTCCGCTAGATCGCGTTGCTCTTTCGATTGTTGCAGTACGAGATCTTTGTACTGTTACTACTGCAATGCCACGGAGCGCTAGTTAAAGTTAAAGTTAAAGTTGTTAACTTGTCCGCTTTATCCCTTCAAGGGGCATCGGACTGTCCTTTGTGGGTAACCACAGCGTACCCGGACCAGATTGCACATACAGCACATACAGTGACTTCTTGCACCTCCAACCGGGAGCAGGCGGGTTTGAACCCCAGACCTTTCGCTTAGAGGTCTGAGACCCAACCAACTCAGCTACCGATCTTCGATAGTGAGTGATACAATGGTTAGTTTAGGACCAAATGTCGAGGACAAAATAGTTATTCGTGCATGCAGATCTGCCATCCCCTTGGGTTCATCAATACAGGATTCTATAGTCACTCCCCGTGATTCATCCTTGCACGCTACAAATCCTCTCCCTCCCTCCTCTATAGTTTCTTCTTCTCATTTACAGTTGCATGTGATGAGCAAAACTGTAGATAAAAATTTATCAAGATCAAGTTCATCAGGGGGATACAGAGCTTCTGTCTCCGAAGACTGGTGACCATGAAGGAAATTCAAGCTCTGTGTTTCATTCTCCCTTTGTGTATGGGCATGAAAACTGTAAAGTGTTGACTCCAGAAAGTACATGTATCATACACGCACCCTTGTTATCTTCTTCGCCACGTTCTTCTCCAGACAGTGAAACTACTCTTGAGTCAACTGACAGTGATACTACTAGCAAGATAGCTCAAAGCAAGAGACCAATCATGGATATCTATAACAAGATAGAGCCTTTTGTTAATGTCCAAGTGCCGGGTAGGACTGCATCGTCTACACTCTTGTTTAAGAAAAAAGCACGTCACATTCCACAACCTGTGCGAAAGGTACAGTTGGATCCGGATCAAAACAAGTCACAGTTCAACGATAGCTGGCCCAGTGGAGCACCTTCTAGGTATGTACAAGTTAGCTTTCAATTTTGTAGAAGCAAACATCCCTGTACTAGATATAGTCGATAGTTTTGTGCAAAATGCATTTGAGATTCAATATTAATATCAGTATTGCATTGCAGAATTGTTACATTGGATGCACAATCATCGTCAACTGTGATACAATCGCGACCAACATTACTGGAGAATTGTCAGATCTCTACTGTTTCGAGACCTAGCCGGCCTGTATTACAAACGGTTGATCCAAACCTTCCTCCTTTCCAAGCGACCCAAGAGGTAAACAATTTCTAAACCTCATGCATATCGATCTTTAGATCCTCACTACAGACTACGTTAAGAATTTGGGCAGTGCAGCTTGAGACTACGTATGTTTCCTTGAGTTCCTTGAGTATCAAGAAGCATCTTTGAAGATAATACCGATTTTTCTTTTTTAGTTCTTGTTTCAGTCTAGCTTGAATCTAGTTCTTAACATGTTTTGTTTTCTCCAAACAGATAGTTGCAGACCCAGATCTGCTCTTCAAATTATTCGACCGGGAAAGCAAGTTGACCATTGCGATGTTTGCAATGGGGTTGAGTCGAAAACAAGATGTTTACAGCAATCTGAAAATGTTCATGGCTCAAGAAAAAAATCAAGCTAATAAATTAATATCTAGCATAGATGGGGAAACGATTAAGGAGATAACCTTTTGTTGATCATTCTGCAGATTCTAACGAGATGTTACTTGATCGATTAGTTCTGTGGGCTTTAGATCATAAGATAGTTATTGTCAACCCACCGTTATTTGTGAATGGTGTCATCCGACTGTGCAAACAACATGTAAGTTTCAAATCTCAGTAAAATGATACTGTGTGTACAAGATCTATAATGTCATGATTCATAAACATTTTTGTTAACAACCGGGTCGTGTCTATCTGCTCGGAATGAAATTCTTGGCAATTTAAAAGTCCTGTTCAAGTGAATTTCAAACTCGAGCAAAGCCATCCACACAGGACTCTCATTATCAGTCACGGTGCTCATATGTATATTACACAGTGCAACTGTTGTCTGAGAAAAGTGAATCTCGTCCCGGTGCAATTTCCTTACCAAGTGAGATTTTATGAATCCTGCATATATATACATGTTACAATTAATGAAAACTAAACACCAGCTTGAACTTGGAAAGCACTTCAGCTTCAGGACGGCAATTCCAAAATCACACTTGGACACTATAGGTGCTCTTTCGAACGATTGAAAGACCGATAGATGCTAATACTATACGCGATCCTGAAGATAATTTGAAAATCGCACTTGGATACTATAGGTGCTCTTTCGAACGATTTATCTGTCAAAAGATGCTAATACTATAGGTGCTATTTCAATTGATTGAAAATGTCCGTATGTGAAAAAGATGCTAATTTTATGAAATAGTACATACGTATTTTACAAAAACTCTGGTGCTATATTTTAAGGTGCAAGATTGTGCACTTAACAGAAACAAGGAAGCTGAGTGTATATCGAACATTGCGTCATTTGTACATTCTCTCTCCTTCCGCCGCCATTCTACCTCTGAGCAGCACTTGGGCAACTTGAAAATGTCTTCCTGTGTTAGAATCAGCAGTAAAGGTCAAGATTCAATAGAAAAGATGAAGCGGGGTGATACATATTGCAAGTATGGTCCGTCCTGAAAAAGTAAACCCAAAAATTAACTCAAACAAACCCAACTTGATGGTTTACTGGAACAAAATATATCCAAAGGTCCTTATGCTTATAAATTACGCCCCTAATCTCCAAAGCCAACTCGCGCCAACGGCCGGGGTTGATATAGCCATCCCCGGACCTGGACTAACCAGGCCGAGGGTCAGATATTATTCCCTCTGAAATTCGTCTTATTCGATCTGGACAGACTGAGGTTGAATACAAAAACCTGAGGTAGCAGCCAGGGACCGGTATAGTAGGTAAGAATCAGCGCGGCGAACGAAGAAGCAGGTCCACCTTTCACCACCTTCTCGAGTCACTGATTTCCGGCACTTGCTCCCGAGTCCCGGCCCCCGGCATAAGGACAAAGAGTGAATTCTCGGTCTATGAAAGCGAGCTAGCCGGTCTTAGTTTGGGGCTGAAGCACAAGTATATATATAAGAAAAGACGACGCCGCCATGCAGTAGTACTTGAACAGTCGGCGAGTTGTGACAAGGTGAAGTGACCTTACATGGTTGTCAAAGACCGTGCCTTATGGCGAGAACGTGGGGCTCTATATATATATCTAATCATTCAGTTGGGAGAATCCTGGGCACGTTAAATCCGCTAGCTCTTTTCTAACTGAAGTGATCAGTTTATACCTAGCCTGTGGAAATGGCTTGGGATCCGAGAGAACGTGAACTCAACCTCCAAGAATGAATCATAGAGACTATCCAAGGCGGTGAGTTCAAGAGAGCTCAGTATAAGTTCGTGAGTCGTTGGGGGATTGGCTGGAGTGTTTATCGCAGCACATCGTTTCAGCCGGAAGGATGAATAAGTCTCCCAATCCCATGCAGACTCGGATGAAACTCGTGACACGGTGGGAGCAAGCGATCAGTAGCGGTGAAACTCGATAGAATCTGGGTAGACAATCGAGTTCAGTTCTAGGAAGTGAAAAACATAATATACTCAGTGAAACCCATTCCTTCAGACCTAATCTCGTCGAGAATGTCATGAACAGCATGATCAAAGCTATCGATTAGTGCTAATGGATGTATGATCGATATCTAATTAAGGGGACTGCTGGAATCAAGATAATTAGACTTGTCCAAGTAAAGCTAGCCAATCCATCTGCCTTCTAATTTGTTCGGTGTAATTATAACAGAATCCCAGAACACATCTGAATGGTTGTGTCTCACTCAGAGCCCATTTTCACTGCTTGCTTTAATTTCAGTCAGTGGAGGTGAACAGAGATCGAGGTAAGTAGCAACTTCGAGTGCCGGGTTACGACTCTGTCGCCTAGTTTATGACAAATTCACCCGAAAGGCCGACAATTAGGTACATGTGTGTGTGTGTGTGTGTGTGTGTGTGTGCGCGCGCGCAGAGACATTGGTTTTCATGATACGGAGCCCATTCTGAGAGAGGAACGGACTGCTGCCGAAAGAACTCGTACGACTATCCACACTAAGTCCTCAAAATAAATTCCGTGCATATATAACTGATCGTACCGGACTGAAGAAGGGATGAAGTTGATCGAGGCGGAGATCAATCTCATCCACTAACGTTATTTCTGCCCATGCTGTCGACCAGAGAGAGAATCTGGCCTGCCTGCCTGCCTGCGGGGAAGGAAATATAAGAGTATATCTATGTAGTTGGTAACCTTCACGGATTCAAATGATATGATCGCGACCAGGCTGACAAGAAGTCGACTCCAAATGAAAGGAGAAGGAAGGGAGTAATGCGTAGAATGCTTGCATCAGTCCAAACGGGAGGCTACGGAGTGGGATGGCCACTACCTGACCTCCTACACGATTCTACCCCTAGCTAATATCTAGATCGATATCTAGAGCCTTCACGAGTTGGTCCTCGACGTTGATGCAAGCAAGCAAAGCTTACTCGAGCCTAACGTACGCGGACACACGGCACATGGTACTACTGTAAATCACCGTGTCGACCGAGCGAGCGAGCTGATCATGACGGTATGGAGTGAGTTTGTGTGCTCTTCTCTCTTGCCTTCTTCTTGGTCTGTCTACAGTTCGAGAAACCAACAAAAAGATCAAGTACGGATGACGTGCACCGCGACCTTACTGCCACATCCGTATTATCTTCGAAAGCAAGCGATCCAGTGGGATTACACCACCTTGGCCTCCAGTTCCTGGCGCCCGCCACAAGGGAAGTACTCTCGTGGCAGGCTCCGGTCACGAGTTCGAGAAGGATGTTGGTATATAGAGAGGCAACCGTACGTACCGCTCGAAAAGCCCTCAGAAGTAATTAATCTAGTTGCACCTCTAAGACTTTTTGTTGCAATCCCAAGGACCCAAGCTAACGCTCGTTGTACATTGCGTAGCAGGTTGCAGGATTGAATCTGGTCGCTGATTCAGGTCACATGGATTGCTAACAACGTGATAATTTGTCAGGTCCATGTAGGTACGCATGCCGAAGGCGTCGGGGAAAAGTCGTCGGACCATTCTTCGCCCTAGCCAGTCCACTCGCACATGTTCCCCACTTCGACCATCTCACGCAATCCGCAGGCTTATCAGTCTAGACAAAGCCTTCATTGATTGATTTTGACCCTTTCGTACTTTCTTATTCACAAGCAATGCCAAGCGCTGCATTACGTATACTAGATATCACGTCTGAGCATGTTCCTCTGGCTCCGAGGGCGTGTTCGCTTGATGATTGCCAAGTTCATGTACTTACGTACGTCTCTGCTCTAGGCTAACCGCCGAATGAGCTTTACCCTATCTACTTCTCGACACTCGACCTAGGGCTCGGACCCGAACCGACTACAACTGAACCGTAGTTTCTGGTTCGGTTCTAAGGTTCAAGGTCTGGTTCCAGTTAGGTTCTACAGGTTAGAAAACGGTTCTAAACGGGACGGTTCGAGTTCTGGTTGGTTTTGTGTTTCAGTTCGGAATTGAATCGATCAAACTGAATATTAGAGAAGTATGTAGCTAATCCGATTCTGATCTAAACTCTCTTGGTAAATTAAATTTACATAGGAAAACATTAATCTGTTCGTACATTTGACTAGAGATCTGTTCACAATTAATCGATGTTGAGTTCTAAATGGTTAAGTAACGTGCTTCGGTTGTAGTTCGATTCAAAGGTTTGAAAGGGTTCACTTCAAAACGATTCTGAGTTCATCAAAACAGTTCTGTTTCAGTTCTACGCGGTTCTACCAAGCTAATCGCGCCCATGCATGAATTCGAGACGATCAACGGAGTCGTCGATAGCCATCAGACAAGCTTGTAGTCCATTGTCGAGATGGCTGTCGATCGCGTAACAGGAGAGCAGAGCTACAGTGGGAAGTCATCCATCTATCTATCTGAGAGAAGTTAGTGCGTCTACCCAGAAATAGAAGAAACCGATGGACTCTAGTCTCAGACTCTCAGGTGAGCTAATATTCCCTGCCTGAAGCAACAGCAACAAGTGAGACGAACTTGTGTGTCGACGACACAAGTCGACCCAGGGCTGCTATGAGGGAGAGTCCACGTGCTCGAAGCTGAGAAGATTAGAGCTCAGCGGCCCAGAAGCTCTAATGTATCTGGGCTATCCACCTCCTTGCCTACGGGCTTAACTTACGGCCGAAGCAGTGGGCTTGTAGCCAGATTTAGCAAGCAGTATAAAAGCCTCATGTGCGGAACTGGGGCCACGACATTCCAACATGTGCCTCATTCAACACGACAAAACACACATCCTCCAAGTTCCAAGTTCCAAGTTCCAACTGAAGGCCACGGGCAAGTTCAAGGACACGAGCAGGCCTACGGTACGCTGCAAGAACAAGACAACCTTAATTAGTAGCTAATCCTTTTCTAGTACGTAGTCCTTAGCGCACCGCGAGGCACGAGCATATTTTCAGAACCATTGCCATAACGGGGTCTCTTGGATCACAGCGCAGACGTACTTATTTTCTACCTTGATTTGTCTTGAGAGTTGTTCTCGGCGGAATGACACAACCTCTTGCTCACGAAGATCCGGAAAAAGTCCGGAAGATATAATCTTTCCCAGTAGCCCAACACCTGCCGACAGGGGTCTCTGACCTAAAGTTCTCATGCCGAGAGCCAGAACGGGGGCACTGACTCAGATCTAGACAGTTTGTTAGGTGGATGAATGGCGCCAATCGGGGAAAACTTGACCTTCATCAAATTCAGTGCCTGTCTGTCGATTGGCCTGGACTATCTTGTATCTTATAACAGGACGGTCCTGCCAACAAGCTGGCAACCCCATCCGGCGTGGGGTCAAGTCCTCCTGCGGGCCGTCTCATACAGCGCACGGCTGGAGAAAGCCCCACAGCGAAAGAGGTTTAAAAACAAATAAATACATAAATAAAGAACATCTCTGGCTCCGGTCGTGGTGGGATATTCCGGTCACTTTGAGCATGGGATATCATTTAAAAGCTTCAGAGATATAACATATATATTCTTTTTCTGATATATATATATAAAAGAGTATAAGGGATAAAACTTTTATCATATCTTTTTTTTTATCTCTTTAAAAATGATAAGACTTGTCTTTTATGAGTAAACATAGAATTCAACCATCTCAACTACCAATCTTCAATATGAAAGAGTGTGGGAGAACTGCAGACAGGACAAGCAGGGCAATTTGGCTTGAGTGGGGAGAATTAAAAGATATAGAAAAGCTACATGATCAGTCCGAGTGTGAGAGAGACTGGTCAAGCTAAGCTACATGTACATGAGGCTGGTCATCACACATACATGAACAGGAATCAACCAAACATTTATGTCCTTGAGCGATGGAGATATGATTGTTAATGTTCACCACGAATAATCTTCCGGTGGGTCTGCCGGCAATCTGGACGTACGTCCCAGTTGGGGTCGGAACGATCAATCCGAGCCATGATTATCTTTACAAGCTTTACCTTTACATGCAGGGGTCCATGTACTACTACTACTCCTGGAAACGCTGCGACGGAAGTCGAAAGTCTATTTGCATGTCTCAGGGCGGGGGGCGCCTGCTCTGCAACCATGCCGAGTACGAGTAGGTCGCCCCTTGAAGCGTTGACTGCTACTGAGCTAGCAGTCTGCTCCTTGGCAACTCGGAAATTTGGATTCTCGGGTCATCTGGCTCTAGAAATTTCACCAGTCAAGTTGAAGCTCAGTCTTCAACATGTATACTTACTAACGAGACAACGCGACGCAATGACCAAACGGATGGGAAGACCCATCAAGCATACTAATTAGACAGTGGTTTTGACGACCATAACTAGCTAGCTTTCTGCAGGTTCCAAATTATCGTCGTTTCAGAAGGAGATTAAAGAAGAACCGGAACATATACATAAGCTCAGTACGATATGATCGTCCACAACCCATCATCAGATTTACGTACCACTTCATCACGCGTACTTAAAATAGGAGCAGATCGAGCAGCTAGCTAGATTCCATGGCAGGAGCAAAAGACGATGGAGCTGACTAACTATGGCCTCTGCGAAGATTCTGCAGGTACGGCCACCAGTACTCATGGTAGTAGCAAAAAAGCGCACTAAAAGCTTACTAACTTTAATTGTGGAGAGTGGAGGACCATAAGGTTGAAACCATGGCCAGAAGCAACATGTCAGCCTGCTGCAGCTAGCTACTACGTGCACTCGAACTTCGAACGGAAGCGAGACCACGACGACTTCTAGATCTGCTACAGCTAAATATAACAAGAAGTTGGGAAACGAAACAAGGAAACCAAGGACTGATACGGAAACCGAACGCTGCGGACTGATGTTTTGCCCTGTCACCGACACCTGTCCTCTAGGAGACACTAATGATTAACATAAGAGACGAATATGCTCCCGAGGGTCCGATGGCATGTAGGAGCTCAGCAAGCAGTACGAGCATCGATCTGATACCGGGAAAGACTGAAGTGGTCCGTTCATGATCGAATCGCACAGCATTTTATAACCCAATCATTGCCTCCGTAAACCCAAAAACCCAACCAGATCGTCCCGGTCCCTTGAAGCATGAATGAGTGATCATACTACCAAGACAAAGAAAGTAGCACACAGCTATTAGCCGGATTCATCGCAACATGCCTGCCTGCCCGAAGACTGGTACGATCTGAACAGGTAAGGAACTTTTACTGGTTCTGCTCGATCAGGACTTCGAGAAAAAAAGTAAAAATAGCGACTCAACCATGGCCAGGGCCGGGCCACTCGACAGGAGAAGCAGAAGCCGAGCTCAGATCATGTCACGTCAGAGACACGGTGACGTAGGCTACGTGCACTGTGCGCACCACTCTTCTCGCTGCCCTCAAATCCTCGTGTGGGCCTCATCATCCACGCAACAGCTCTCCTTTCGTTTTCTTCTATTTTTCCCTTCCGACTTTCTGTTCACCCCTCTCATGCTCTGGCTCAGGAGTGCTTTATGAAAACACATTCTGTCATCAGTCTGCTTTTTTCCTTCAGAAAACTCTCTCTCTCTCGATCTCTCTCTCTCTGTGCTCATCAGTTGTGGCGCTTCAAGCAGATCGTCGGGCTGCAGGACTTTCACAAGCTTCAAAAGCTGCCGAGCTCGTTACATCGTATGGAGAACTGTAGACACTTGAAGTTCTTATTCTGCTAACTGAAGGTTGTTCACGTGGTCAAATAGGGGTCCGTTCAGTTCGAGGCATTCATGAGTACTACTCAAGTGCGCCTCATGATCGAACCTTCACGTACTGGTGGATCGTTCTCGGATACAGGCTGCAAGCATTGGATCATATATATGGTCCATCGCTGATTTTCTGTCATAGAACAGTCCTCACATTGACCAGTAGATTCTTCTGAGTTTGAACATCATCACGTCGAATGTCGAACTCACCACAGACAGCGATATTATTATAGCTTTAGTGGAGAAAAGCACATGGGATCCTGCGCCAATCATCACCATGGCGTCTCTATACAGGCGCTTGTTGCAATGCTCATTCAGTTTGACAAGTCTGTCGAAGATAACCGCGGACGGCTTCAGTCTTGAGAACGGTTTCAACGTCATACAAAGGGCCCGCACAAACCACTGCTTCAATTTTGCACTCACTAGAGTGAAAGGGTATAATTCTTCCAGTAGGTACAGAATGCTGCCCCCTAGGGACGCTGGTGCTCATGTGAAGCATAATTTTGTGACTGCAATCGACTGCCAAGGGCTCAAGGAGCTGGTCCGGCCGGGCTTTCTCAGACCGTCGTCTGAGAAATGGCTGGCTTTGCCCAATTGTCCTCGGGACCAAGCAGTCATGACAATGAGGGCGTCGGGTCTCGTTCAGTTGAAGACGAGGCCAGTCGACGTGCATCAGCAAGCTCAACTGCCAGGTGCACCTCCAACTTCGATCACACCGATCCAAACAACATGCGCCATGGTAGGTGGAGTGATTGCTAACTCCTTACATGTTTCCAGATCGAAATAGTCAGATTAATTAGGTCCTGGCAGCTAGTTGATCTGCACGTCTAAATCGTTCACGGTTATAACCAGTTAAAAAGCACCTTGCATTCTCGGATACGCAATCAGTCCAGATGGCTAATTAATGCCAACTTAATCAGATTTCTAGAAAGAGAGGGGAACATGCTTTTACCTGTGATCCACTTTGATTGTCTTCGATCCCCATCATCGCACTGGTGCAGGACTTTCGGTATCATGAGACGAAGTGTTTCTGTGAGATAAGGTTACTGATACCAAAAGTTTGCTCTACTGCAGATCAGAAAAGAAGATTTTGCAAGAATAACTAACTTGCAAGTAGTATAGTCATGAACATGCTTCCTGATTTCGTACCCTTGGTATGGCTGTTTCATGACGAACTGTGCAGGCCAGTAAATGCAAAGAAGCTCCTGCCCATACCTACACGGTTCCGGAAGCAAGTACCGACGAAGATAACAGGATCACACCCAGAGTTTTGGCACTGCAGAAAGTGCAGCCTGCGATTTCCAGAGCAAATGAGTACCTGCCCCTCTCCAACCTGGATCGATTGTTGAGCTCCATGTATCCACAGACGTTCTTTGTATTCGAGTCCACAAGATGGAGATCCGCGGAGAATGTAGTTAGTGCTTTCAAGCGAACTTTGGCGGAGGTTCTGGTCCATTACTACCCCTTCGCGGGGCAGATGAAGGACCCCGAATGGGGACTGTATAAGATCCACTGCAATGGAGTGGGCGCGGACTTCACTGAAGCATATCTGGACGCATCTATCAAAGATATCGAGTTCATCTTTCCAAATCGATCTTTCGCTTATAAATTTTTACCAACTCCGAATGTTGCCGGTCCTGTACTTTCTCCGCTCTCAGTCAAGGTAATAATCATGTCTATAAGCTTGCACTCTTTCGGACTCATGTACTCTTGTTACGGATTTTGTACATTTAACTGGAATGCATTTCCAGCTGGAGCTGCAGGCCAGTTAACTAGTGGATATCGATGTACATCGACCCACACTTTGAACCCTTGAACAATTTTTGACGAAGAGTTGGGATCGAACTTAGTCGATATTAGATACATGTAGCTAGGACTACTAACAGCTTCATTCACTCCGAACTCAGATATACAACTAGTTCCTCCGAATTCCTTGACTAGATTCGTTCAGGATCTGATCATTGAGAAAAAGTTTTCCCACGTGCAGATAACAAGGTTCAGATGTGGAGGTCTTCTACTAGGTTGCAGCTTCCACCACCAAGTGGCCGACTTCAAATCCTTTCTCATGTTCGTCCAAGCGTGGACGCAGGCAATGCGAGGTCAGCAGATCACCACACTGCCTGTCCACAGGCGCTCATTACTGAAAGCAAAGCCCCGTCAACTTCCCTTCAAGTGTCATGAGCTCGAATACCGTGTGCAGCAGAGGGAGGAGAAGAGAATGCCCCGGCCGGTAGCTTCTCTACAAGAAGCGACGCCCATACTCTCCAAATGCTTCCATCTGAACACTGGAACAATCCTGAAGCTGAAGAGAATCGCCACCCTGGACGGTAAATTCGGGCCTTTCACTGCGAGTGTGTGCGCAGCGGCCTTCTTCTGGCGCTTGATCATGAGAGCGAATGGCTACAGGGAAGAACAAGTAGCTAAAATAGTCTGTTCGATCGATGGCAGAAAACGGATGCACGATCCAAAAGTACCAGACAACTATTTCGGCAATGTGGTAGGGCTATCGTGCTCGGCTGCGAGCATCGGCAAGCTACAAAACGAGCCGCTGTGCTTTGCTGCAGGACTGATCCACGAGAATATGCAGCGAGCAATGACTGACGATCATTTCCGATCTCTGATCGACTGGGTCGAGGCGCAGAAACCTCTTCCTGTCAACCCTAACTTCAACATCTTCTCGGACCCGGTCATGATCTGCTCGAGCTTGATCAATGCCCCCTTGTATGATGTCGACTTCGGCCTCGGAAGGCATCCAGACTTTGTGGGCTACGGGGCTATGCCGGACGGCGTCCACAATGTTTTATGGCTGCAGCCGAGTCCGCATGGTCCGGGCAACATCGTGGCCCAAGTGCACCTCCGAGCAGACTCCCTCTCCAGACTCGAGAATGATCCGGAATTCGATCTCGTTTCGTCCTCCGACTACATGAATGAATCTGTTGTAGGTGCCGGACAAGCGTGCGCAGGAGCTTGATTTATCAGTTTCAAGTACTTATGATGAGCCTACCCACCCAAAGCTTCTCGTGCAGTTGGACCTCAAGTCAACTGATTATCCACAAGCTCCTTCGACTGGATTGTAGCACCATAACTCAACTATGGAAATCTACCGAGGTTAGCGGCAGGAACGGATTACGTACTTAGGCGCCCATCGAACAACAACGACAAACTTCTGATACTACGTACCCTATGATCATGATCAAATCCACTTGAATCATGAATCTGCCAGCGGCTGGACCAAATGCGACCTTGAGAGGAGTTGTACAAACCTAATATTCAGACCCGTCAACTGCCAAACTCGCTGTCTGTTGGCCGCAATTGCAAGACGCCATTAGAGTGCCGTTCAGCTCGCTTGACTTTGCCTGTGAACTGCCGAGCAGAGTTGTGAATGAGAAGGGCATGCGCAGAAGGCCCCAAGGCCGCGCGGGGCTTGGTTTTCTCTGCAAGACTCTACTACGTCCGTACCAGTACACAGTACATGTCTTCTTGACCGTACATGAGGAGCTAGCAAGACTCCTGACATTGAACACACAAACTACTACGCTACCACGAGTTCTTGATCATTCACCGGCCACTGCATTCATCGTTCCATTGCTACACCGGAAGACGAAATTGGTTCTGTGACAGTCCTGTTCACATATAGTTTGATGGATGCTTCTTACCAACATTGGTCGTACGTTCCAGCAGCCGTCCGTAATAGATCTAGGACATTCCAAGCCCGTGTATCTGCAGCAGCTGGTCTTGTCAGATATCAGCAAATTCGTGCTGGCTTGCTGAAAGCTTTAGAAGTTGGAACCTTAGGTCCATGCCGGCCTTGTACAAGCTAGTTGGGCTCGCATGCGACTGATCACTTGAACGAACCTGCATTGCACGATTCGCTGTTAGAGCCTCGTGTATAATATGTGAATGACGCCCCTGCATTGCGCGGTTCGCTGTTAGAACCTCGTGTATAATATGTGAATGACGCCCCTGCATTGCGCGGTTCGCTGTTAGAACCTCGTGTATAATATGTGAATGACGCCACTCCCCAAGTGTTGTAGCAAGTATGTTGGATCTGTCATGTGGTTTATCAGTTTTATGAATATGTTTGCATCAGAGTTATGTATTCCCGTGCCGGGAGCCGGGAGCATAAACGGAAATGTGTGCATCGCAGCAGAAAATTGTTTCCTGACCATCCATTAGAGACCATAGGCTATTCTCAGCTATCGTAGTCTCACACATGATGACCGAAGTCACTACACCTACTCATATGTATATAAGCACCAGTGACTTGAGAAGAGGTGAAAACCTCCAGCTCTTCTCTTCTCTTCTCGAAATCTGTACCGCGTGAGCAGGTCCCGTGACGGCGTCATCGGACAGGACTCTAAACGTCCACTCAAACTTACGTTCCAAATCTTGCTAGCCATGAGAGTGTCATTAGCAACTTAGGCGATTAGGATTACATTAGGCGACAACCGTACTTACCATAATCCCGCTTCATCCATCGAATAACAACGTGTATATGAGGTAACCTGGGTCTCGTACTCTTTTTGCTATGCGTTAGTATAGCTATACGCCGATTGTGAAATCCGAAAAGAAAGTGGGGAATTTCTTGTCTTGTAATGAAACGGACGGATGGAGCCGTGGTGAAAATCGAAAAGAGAAAGGAAGCAGCTTGAACGAACGGATAGACTCGTCTTGAAAACCGGCAAAGAGACAGGAAAGTGATATATCCGGAAAATCGCTAACGCATAGCCCACAATTCCATTGCAAGCGGAGTTCCTTGTTATGTTCCTATGGACCTTCCTCCCTTTTCCAGAATGTCCATTATCATTAGCAAGCTAGTACTCGTTGCTGTCGCAAATGGCAAGGAAATCTTCTGCGACACAAAAATGTGATCTGGGACAGTCGCCTAATGGCAAAAGGCGGTAAGAGTCTAATTTATCGACTCTTGACGATACGGCGCGAATCGCAAAATCATAAAAACCTGAGCGATGTGAGTGGACTCTTGACGTTGATAACTGTAGCCGACAAAACAACGATGATGATCAACGATACCTTGGGAACGAACTGTATAGCTTTCGCACCCCGCGGGCTTCGCACTCACCCCACGCCATGCCAGGGGCTCTTTGGCACGTGCCTTGCAAACCGAATCACACGGAATGAATGTTGAAGCTGATCTCTTTTATGGCGTCGCCGCACGAGTGGGCAGGTTATCCTCTTGAGTCAGAGCTCGGGTCTGGATGGGCCTGGATTCTTCACGCTCAACAGTATCCCTAATCCCGTCCTCTGACCGGACCCACCAAGAAGTCCAGTTCTACAAAAGTTGAAGGAATATTGCCCAGTGCGCGATGCATCCTCCTATTCGTTGGTCAACACGATAAAGTTCTGGCCCCCATAAGACCACGTTTGGCAGCTTTCCTCGCTTTTCGACTTCGCTGTCTAGTAGTTTTATCGTGGAAGTACACTAAACTTTCAAAGTGAATCGTACAACAAAATCTAAAACGCAAAGTGTCAAGAATGGACCATAACGTAACTCTTTTGCCACACAGTTGCTGAGTTCACAAACAACAGTTTGAAATAAAAGACGGTCCCATCATCCAGGTTCGGACACAGATAGGGTTTCGAAAGCCTGCGCCTGTCCTCTCAGTCAGTGGAATATCCACTGAGGCTTTGGGCGGAACTTCAGTAAAAGACACTCACAATTTCTGCTGAGTTCATGGTTTCTTGCCTCCTCCGGGTCCTGCTGCTTGCACTTCTCAACCGCATCGCAATCAATGTCCGGGGAGTTCCGGAGATTAGAGTATTGATTTCCGGAGGATTTTCAAAATCTCCGGTCTTTGTTAACTTTTCCCGGAATTGTTTCCGGCTTTGAAAATTGGATTAGCGGAAATGTTCCAGGGTCCAAAAGTTAATCGGGAAATGTTACTGTATGCTTCTTTGAAAAAACGGAAAATATCTTGGAGAAAGATCTGATTAGAGGAAACTTGGCCGATATACAATGTCTATTTCAGAAATAAACCGTTTTAAATTACGTAGTGACAGAAATAGATCGAGAAATTTTGAACTGTATATTTCACGTGGCAATACTACATAGTTCCAGAAGTATACATGTCAGAAAGAAACATTTGTTTTTTTTGGGAGCAACTCAAGTTGCTAAACAGCTCTCTCTCCTAGCGACTCGCTCGAATCTCGATATATTTCCAGGTGATGGAAGTCCAAGTTGTTAGCCGTTACACATGGAGAAATCGATGACTATCCAGATTCAGGACGGATGGACCGGGGTATATTGCACGACTCGCCTGAATCATATACGTAAAAAATCTGTATATGAAAAATTCACGGGTTGGTCTTCCTCGTAAGGAGCATTCTGCAGACGCTCGGAAGAAATCATTTCTTTACGCAGGAAAACCTGATCATATCATCACAGTAGAGTATTATTCTTTGTTTTGACACGAAACTTTATTTGCTCTCTAGAAAAATGCGCAATTTGTGCAATGCAAACAACAAAGAAGATGTGAGAAATATCACCATCTCCATCTTTGCACTACATTTCACAATGACAGTATTCTAGATCTCATCGTGATCATATCTTCTTTCTTAACGACTAACACTCCAAATAGTATTACTGCAAGTCCTGCGGATGAATAGCGAGTGGTTATTGTGAGGAGTCATGAGCAGAATCACTGCTATTGTGAAGCAATGTCATATGAGGGGACGATACAACCAGTAGTGTTTAGAGATCCCAGCCGAAGCATCATTATGGGTCTACATTTCTCAGACAGATCGGCAGAGAACTGATGGGCTAACATGTTTAAAAGGTGTGGATTATCCAATTATTGGCAGTCTCGTCAGTTTCTGGAGAAAAAATCCTCAGCTAGTAATTCAGATGGTCAGCAGTCGGAGTCTACAGATCGAGCCAAGTATTTCTAGAAGTATCCGGCTCAACTGTTCAAAAGCTTATCTCTCAAAGCCATCCTTGCTCCAGTCGCTGAGTATTGCACTCTTACAGAGTAAGATTCAAATTTTCAATCAACCCTTGTGACATCACATAGAACCCACACTTTACATCGTGCGTGTGCATCCAGTAGTCTCATATCAACACATAGAGAAGAAAATAGTGCAATGTATATATCTGAACAAATGCTTGGTGGGTGGTGCTAGAATGACTAGAATGATTGAAATGTACTGATAATTATATTATTGTGTAGTCAAGTAAACAAACCAAAAATGAGAAGAGACATGTTTGAGATCAATCTCTTTCTCTTTGTTTACTGATATCATGGTTGTGACCGTTGTCGAGTTGAGAGTTTTCTTGGGAAAGACGGAACCTTCTGGCTGTGATAGATCTTGAAGGCTGTGTTTAGTCTACTCAGGGAAGCGTTGGACTTCAAGCTATGGTTTCTTACTATACAGAGGTAGGCTTCAGATCAAAAGGGAACAGTATAAACCCTCACTCAGGTCGTATGGACCCTCCAGTATGTTCAAGAAGTAAAAATCAGGTCAGACTAGCAGTAATAAGGTCAGACAACAAACTTTAACAGTCCAGAATCAGAAACATACGATGATTCAGACTTCAGAACTCCTCCTACATGTAAATGAGGTCCTATTGACCATACACACGAAGTTTCAGCTTGAGATCAAATCAGAGTGTTGAGATATGGGCAGAAACGTTCTGAGCAGAGAAATTATGGCAATTTCTGATACCCAGACAGCTATTTCGACCTAGAACAGAGAATTGGCTCGATCACCTTCGAAGATTCTTACAAGATTTGCAGTACACAGCTTGCTGAACACTCCTGTGAAGTTGTGGCCTCTTGATTGTACACAGAACTCCAGATCTCGCTCTCCAAAGTTGCTGTTCCAGATTGAGAGCTTTTCGGACCCCCTCTGCTTCAGCGGTCGCCTCGAATTACTCAGTCACTCAATCGACATGAAAATTTGGGGAAAGTCGTAGCCCTACTGACAGTGAACGTGACCACGAAGGTTTGAAGCGATTTTCTCAAATCTACTGCGATTGACACCGAAAACCCCAAAATCAACAGAAGTGTTGCAATTCTGACACAAATCGAACTTCAATCAGCCATAACTCCTTCTTTATTGCTCCAAATCGATCAAAAATTTCGCTGACAGTGCTTGGCACGACGAACCCTATCTCCCTGTGCTCTCAGATTTTGAAGTCTCCTCTCCAAATGCTCGAACTCCTCTTAAGACCCCTACTACTAAGTTTAGCGATACACTAAAGACAAAATTGGACCAATGGGAGTTCATAGCTTCACTCCCCTGTCCTTTTGTGTCCCAAACCACGTGGTGACTTAATTTTGCACATAGGCTACCACGTCAAGCCCCTAAAGTGCCAGCGTAGCCCCTAAACTACATGCCAAGACATGTAAAATGGCACGTAATCCCGAAAGATAACCTAACCTCGCTAGGAAGCATGCATGGGCGACATGTAATTACAACCCATGACCTTAACTCCATCTACATGGTAATCAACCTACTAAGACTCAAAAATATATAACATCCTCCAGTGTCGACTTCTCTGAGGTCCTAATTTCACTCAGAGAGACTAACGCTTGACAGAGAGGTGAATTATTTACAATGTAAAATGATTCACATCACGACACCGTGATGTGAATCACCGTGATGACCATAAACCTATAGTCTTCTGCTTCGCAAGCTCACAAGCAAGAGAAGCAGTCTTCGATAGATACAAGTCAAGCCCTAGTTGTTGCAGAAGTCTTTAACGCTTAGAAAAAGAAAAGTTGACACTCGAAACAAGCTACGATGGAAACAGAAGAACACACATAGTCCATTTTCTGCTGGCGCTTTCTTATGAAAGACTAGAAGATACGAAAGTTACTTGAAAAAAAGAAAAGAGAAGAATGGTCTCTCCTAGAGATTCTCACAAACAAAAAATACAGAAAAGTTCATCGACAACAATGACAACAGAGGACAAAAAGAAATTCATCATGAAGCAGGTGAAGTAACAATAGAGTAGCAGGACTTCTAGCGGCAAAGGAGTATGCGTCATAATATATAATATTCCCCCGTAGAACAAATCAAACACTAACTTTTTGTATCTCTCAAGTACAAATTACCACGAGTGTAAGTTCATATTTCCCTGCAACATCAGTCTTCATGAACGGTCTTATGAGCAGAACTTTTTGATTCTCCAGTGTCCCATGTTGCAACCATATCTATTTTCTCCTCCGTGTTGAAACTCCGATGACCTCTAAAAGTTTTCCGAGAACTATCAAACGAATTAGTCTCAGATATAAACTTGTTGAGTTTTTCATACAACTCTGTTTTTCGAGTCACGTCGAACAGCAACATGCATATCAACTCCTTCGAGCTCAAAGATATGTTGCTGAAATCTGACTCCTACTGAAATAAATAAGTTAGAAATAGTGTATGTTAGAAATGAAGCTCTTCCTGAAATAAGATAAGTTGTAAACATTATATGTAAAAATATCATTATTATTGTAATCAAAACATGCGAAGGGATGAAGAATTGATGTTGATGTACCTGACAGTATCTGAAACCTGAATCTTTTGTCTCAATCTGTAAAAGATCACCTACAGCAGCAAATCTCAGCGGTGGATGATCCATACTATCTTGTATATAATCATCATATGCTTCCTCAGACGAATCCTGCAGAAGTGATGCTCTGATACGTTTAGAAGACTTGCGAATATATACAGGGGACTCGCGACTGTGGTGGAGTTCAACTTAACCTTCTAGGCGACTTGCAACATGAAGAAGATAGTTGATATGTCATCAACACTTCTTCCATCTTCTTGTCTTTATTGGAAACTCTCAATGAATCATCAACATAAGAGAGTTGTGAACTTCAATTTTCAGCTGCAGACGAAAACAGTTGTTTTCTTCGATTGACCATGGGAACCCAAAGTTCAATCATCCCTTTCACACTCTCCGGTACGGTTCTCCATCATTCCCATCATTATCTCCAAACTTGGACAGAAGTGTTTCTTTTATGTCGTCTTTCGACTTGGACGAAGAGTTTGGGTCATGTCCGGACAATACTACTAATGCAGATTCTTCGTTTGTCTTTGAAGAAATGATTGCATACAGAGATCATCCGAGTACGCAACAGTTAGCATGAGATAAGTAATACATATATTCTATGTACATAAAATGAGACTTTACATGTTATGATACAGAGAAAAAGATGAGCTTTGAAGAGCTCTTTTGCGCTTCAAACATAAAATGAGACTTTACATGTTACGGTACAAGGAAAAAAATTATCTCTAGATGAGCTCTGAAGAGTACTTCTGCGCTTCAAATGATTTTTGTTATCTTGTCTGTGAGAGGCGGAGTAGTCATACACATCATCAAAAAGCCATGTTAGGTTATGACATTCTTTCGTCTTGGGGCACTGGAACCTAAGTGGTGGGAGTTTATCAATCTTCAATTGCAGAAATTGTTTGCATTTATTGCGACTCCATTCTGTTTGATATATGCATTGATGATATCTTTTAACATCGGATCTATCATCACTGAATGTATCACTGTCGAACATCCGATATCCATCAAGCAAATCTCTCCATACCATTGGATGATTTTTTCTCAAAAACTTCCTCCCGATAGAACGTCGTTTGAAGATATCTTCGTATGCTGACCACAAAGGTGTTACGGTTACATCCTTCAAATTCCTCTTGTCATGCACATGCTTCTTATGCTTGTCCCCGTCCGCTTTGTCCGTTGCAGTTCATCTTCTGTTTGAAAAGTGCACTTCTCGATATGCATGTGCTTCTTCTGCTTGTCCTCATTCGCTTTGTTCTGATGTAGTTCATCTTCTATCCGAAACATGGACTTCTCGACATGTTGTTTCTTCGTCACAAGTTCATCATAAGACTTCATCGCCATCAGTCAACAAATGTGACCAAAGAACGAACACGAGAACGTCAACGTCAAAGACGAGAACGTGACCGAACGTCAAAGATGAGAGGGAGTCTCAATTATCTGAGCTAATTTGAGAACATGTCTCATCTTGGACACTCCGATGTTGTTCAAATCTCCTTTAGTCATGCTGAAAAATGCTATAGAATCTATATCTTGATGTATGATTACGGTCTCATATTCTGTACTTCCTATGTACTGAGAAATTTTCTCAGCTAGAGCATATGCGTCAAGATACTCAAGTGTAATTTCGAAGAGACTGGCTACAAACAAGACTGTTGCTGCACTACGTAAGAATGAACAACCCTAACAACAACTTTGTTTCGTCCATGACAGACTCAGGAACAAGACGTTAGAGAACGAGAGGAGAATCACAACTCTATGTTTTGTCTATCTCGTAAATACTGCATATCAAGGTGAGAGAAACTCGACCACTTATCTTCATTCATTCTCCACTACTTGAGAATAGTGCACTATACGTATCATTGCTGATCGAGAATCCACTCGGCGATGATGAAGATCTCTCATAGTACACTAGCACGTATGAAACTCAAAATTCTCACGATCTTCAGAATTTCCTCTCTCACATGATTTCCACTAACCGAGAATCATCCGTTGCTAATTGTGAGTACACTCGACAATGATGAAGATCTCTCACAGTACACTAGTACTAAGCGCGTATGGAACTCTAAATTTTCACGTTCTTCAGATTCTCCTCTCCCGCCTGATTTCCACTAACCGAGAATCATCCGTTGTCCTTTTTCTCCCGCCTGATTTCCACTAACCGAGAATCATCCGTTGTCCTTTTTCTCCTGCTTGATTTCCACTACTCAGTTAATTCACAAATCGTCGAGAACGGTGTATCAAAAATCTCATCTTCTTCAGATTTTCCTCTCCCATCTGATTTCAATCGTCGAGAATGATGCTTCATCCACCGCACAACCAGGAACATACGGCACTCATCAAATCACTAGAAATTTGGAGGTTTCGAGTGGTATGGCAAAGTTCACAAGTTATGGACAATGGAGCTCCGTCCCACTTCCAACCGTTTTAAATGTCCGTCGGCTTTACAACCTTCCTATATCAATAAAAGCCTCGTAAGGAGACGAGAAGACGGTCGTCCGTAATCTCACACTCCCTTTGAGAACCATCGACATGGTGCAACGCCCTTCCTTGCGGGACAAGCTCCACATCGCACAATTACACTTGAGGTTACTTGTGCTGTAAAGCCCACTTTTTCATTTTTTTATAGAAGAAGATCGAAATGTAGAAGTTTGTAGAAGAAATAATGAAGTTAGAAGAAGAATAGCTTGGTTTTTATGAAGAAGAGACTTCTGAAGAAGAGTCTTCGGAAGAAGAGAATAACCTTCGAAGAAGAGTCTTCGGAAGAAGACCTTTTCATGAAAGATCTGAGGCTTCGAGGATGTATATCGTCAGTACACTCTCTTCACGAATAGTCCGAGTGAAGACGAACTACCTATCCAGAAAGGGACAGGGGCAAAGGCCAACGTGGGCGAAGACAACATTGCGCATGCCCTTGTCAAGTTAGAGGACGAGCAATCAGAGACGACTTCGGCACGTGTGAGAGTTTGAACCGAACTATATACTAGGAAAATCGACTCATTTCTCAAATTCACTCTTAGCGCTCAGCCTACTCTCCAATTGCGGACGATCAGTTTGAGCGAAGGCTATCCATTTAGACGAAGACAACCAGTTTGGGACGAAGATCAGCTTGAGCGAAGACTAGTAGTTTTAGACGAAGTTTACCTCAGCCAGCTTAACATCCTTCGTCTGATCACGATGTCTATCGCGACGAAGTTACCGAGGATTAGAGCCTTTGAGTTAGACCAAGAGGAGTTAGTGCGTCTTCGGCCGAAGCTGAAGGAGATAGGTCTTAGCTTTCTAACCCTAGGGGGCTGGACGAAGGTGTCTGGCAAATTTATTAGTCAGATTCGGATGTGTGAAGACCACGGAGGCAAAGAACTATATGCGCGACATGGCAACTAGACTATCGAGAACTGGGAGAAGGTTCTGCTGGATGAAGCTGGGACGAAGGGTGACATGCTCTTCGACAACGCGTCAATGAAGAACCTGGTCAAGGAGGACCAGAACTACGGGGAGCTCTTCGAGCATCCGATGCACCCGACGAATGGATACAAGTTGTCCGAGTACAGAGATCCCGTGAAGAGGAAGATTGCGGAGGCCATCATGCTAATTTTGAGCCCCCGAAGAACAACTTACCTGTCGACTTGGAAGGTATGCTTCTTCGAACACCTCTTCGCCGGAAGACGAGCTTACTGAGCGAAGATATTCCACGACGAAGTCCAGCGCCTGTTTAAGAAGCAGGACTATGTGTATCTAGGAGGCTTTGTCAGTATCTTCTACTTTGGTATGGGATGACTGAAGGAGAACAAAGCTAAGCAGTTGGGCTTCGGCGAAGATGAAGAACAAGATTTTTCATCACCCGTTCGTGAGGTCGAAGAGGGACAAGCCGAAGAGGTTCAGCAACTGGGATCTTCACCGAAGACAACAGCCGAAGATACTCAAGAGGCGCAGCAGGCAGCGACTGTTCAGGTAACGGTCGAAGACAAAGAGAAACGACGTAGCAAGAGGAAGAAGCCTCTTCCGACTTCGCCCATGGAGAAACCGAAGGCTCGAAAGAAGGTAAAGAGCACGAAGAGGGAGACAGTGGACCTGAGCAGCTCAGGAGCAAAGATTGAAGGCGAAGCTGTCTGTGGCGAAGGTACTTCGGCCGGAACAACCTTAGGTAATGTTGATCTCTTCAGGACAGCAATGCTCTATGACGAAGAGGTAGTCGTCTCGATCCTCCGACTTCTTGAAGACAACAAGGAGGATTACGAGAAGGAAGTGCAGCGGAAGGTGACATTCCCAGAGATGCTGGCGGAGTTGCATTTCAGTCGGGGGACTTGGCAGCAGGAGAAGAACAATCTTTGCGAAGAGGCCCGGAATGCGACGAAGTTGAGGTTGGAGTCGGAGAAGGAGCTTGAGGATCTTCGGCGCCAATGCGAAGAAGCAAAGACTGCCTTGGAGGGTAAGGACGAAGAATTGAAGGTGTCGACGAAGAGCTTCGCCGACCGTGTCAAGGAGTTGTCTTCCCAGGTAGCTGAATTGCAGAGAAGTCGAGGTGAGTTCCAGACAACAGTCGCAGAACTCACTAAGGAGAATGAAGACTTGAAGACGAAGGTAGCAGACTCCGAAGACCTTCGGAAGAAGTTGATGTCTGTGTTGTCTGCGTACGTGACTTCGGGGCTAGATGTGGATGAGCTTGGTCTTCTTCGAGCGTTGAAGGCGGAGGTAGTGCAAGCAGAGGCCAACCCCGACGGTGTGAAAGCGTGCCTTTCCAGACTTAGACAGAAAGTAGATAGGGAGATAGACGAGATGCGAGCGAACGTGGAAGTTCAGTTAGAAGAGTTCAAGGCACAGTTAGGCTTAGGAGTTTAGATTCAGTTGAAGATGAAGATGATCGTAAGGTAGTGAAGGTCTTCCGTCTTCGTAGGAAGTTAGACAGTTAGCGCAGTTAGAAAACAGTTAGGTTAGGACGAAGTAGTATATAAGCAGCGCGATCCACAACCCTCGTGCCTTTTCCATGTTTTCAGTTCTTTATTAATTTATTTCTATTTCCCAAAAGTGCGGAGCGATGTTGTGAATGCTTTGGACGAAGATATTTTCCTCCGAATATTCGGTGTTTACTGTCGCAAGTGTAATTTTCTGATTGACGAAGATCTTCGCCCTTAGACTTGAAAGAGTAGACTTCAGTGTAGGAACTTTGAAGAGCTTTCGGCCGAAGTTGAACTGTAATCTTCGTGAAGAGTTTCTAAACGAAGATCTGAGAACAAATCAGTTACTGTGAAGTGGAAGAGCATAAGTTAAATTGTAAGGAGAGTTTGGAATATGTTGGCTTCATCTTAAGTTTGGCTTCTTCAAATAAGTGAGATTCTTAAGCATGAGGATTTAGTTGGAAGAACATTCCTTAGGAAGAGTAGGGCTTATTCTTAGAACCTTGATGTGAAATCAGTATTCTTCTGTCTTTTCAGAAGAAGACTAGTAACATTTCAGTAGTATTTTACCTTATTCATTCATTCACATTTGTCTTCTCAATCTTTTGTATGTTTGTCAGAAGGGTCCCTGATCAAAGAACTATTTCATTGTTGTTTGTATTCGATTTATCAGGTTTGTACTTGGGTTTGGTTTCTTATCAGACTTGAACTCTCATCCGGATATTATTCTATTCCGTGAGAATAACAGAAAACTATCTGAATTATCATTGTGACGTTGTAGTACTGTGTTTTGTGTAATTGTTAACTGTATCTTCGTGGGAACGATCCTTAATTTACTATTTCTGATACTTTATGTTTCTCTGGGTTGTTACATGTGCACAAGGCGGAACTTCTCCATAAACTCTCAGTCTCTACATTGATATTTGTAGGATTTTCATATATATCTTAAGCACACTCAGTTTTAAAACTAGAAGTCAATCCTCAAAAAATATTTATTCCTCTCAGTTGTTAGTGATTATCAAAAGACATGAGAAAGAGTTATAATTAATCAATTATGTTCATTCCACTAAGTAAACACTACATCTTTAGCTATCGTGGAGTTCCAAAGTTTCACATTCTATGAGTATTTAGAAGAGTATGCTCTTAACATCTTTGCAAGTTTTGAGTCAATATAGGATATGGTCAAAGTTCAAGGAGGACACAATATGTAGCTCTACTCTTGCACATACTTGCAGGTTCCATTGAAAACCTAATAACATTTAACCTTGAGATGCATAAGAAATTAAACAATATGAGTGGTAAAAGTGACGCATAAAAGAAGCAAAACCGAGATGCGAGAAGCAAACAGAGACAGGGTTAGAGTTCTCACTTGCAAGTTGCAAATGACACTTAAAGTAGAAAAAGATAGATAAGGGATCACCATATGTCTGAAAACCATAAAAGAGATAACATCAAAATATATGTCACAAGCAATCAGCTGTAGTAATAAAGGTACCTGCACTAAAAATGAATGTAGACCAACGTGCCCAAGCAACACCGATACCACGGACACTTTGTAGAGCTCTGTGGATGATTCCCAAGCACCATATAGATCAACATTTTGGATGGAAATCTTTTGTTTTCTCCTACAGGTTTATCTCACTCAAGGGTTTCCTGCTCTCCCTAAACTCAAAGTCTCCTTTGCCATGCTGCAATACCCACCCTCAACTCTCAACCCTCACGACTCTGAGCTTATGTACATCGTTCAATTGAACGATAGACCTTGCAAGGTACTATCGATGTGGGCATGATGAGGTCTTTCTATCCGTTTGCTATTCATTATGTTGCATGTTTCTCTATTGATGTGTGTCTCGTGGACTCTAGCAACAAGCTTTTCACCCAAACGCTGCAGCAAGATGACCTGCACGTTTTCCCAAAGATTTTTTTCTCCATCATACGAAAAAGTCTCCTCGGCGCATTTGACGTTAACGAGGTCGATCCAGCAACGTGATCGAGCAACATCAACATACAAATTAAAGTTCAAAAATTTAAAATGTTTGTACTCGTGCAAAGCAGACATGATTATACCAAGTCATGGATCAGTTTACATCCCTTAGCTTATGGTTGTGGTGATTGTAGTTACCACGTGTAATCAAGATAAACTAAGTTCAGTTATGTAATTTAATAAAGAAAATTTAGAAAGAAATTGTCCTTTATTCTCCACTTGTCTAAACTCATTTTTTTGAAACCAGTAGAGCATCATCTATCATATTTCTTGTTCTTTTCCCTGATCGTAACAAAATGCCAACCGTCATGATACACTATTAACTTAATCTTTGTTATCACGCTTGTCATCTTTTCTCCTGCCAGAAGTTTATCTTGCATACATATTTAAGGTGACAAAATATTTTGGGAACAATGAGCTACGTTTGGGTTTCGAGATTGATTAAATTTATTTCTTTTTCTTTTCTAGGTTCACACCAGTTGCCTTGGTCTTCTCTCTTCTTTATCTCTCAACTATTAATATAAAAATATGAAAAGAAATATTCTTTTTTTCCAAGGAGCAGATAAAGATTTTGTTCTACTTCAAGAAACCCATAAATCTTCGTCGTAACATTTCTTTGTTGGTACTAACTAGTTGAGATGAATCATAATTATAATAATGTAAAGCTAATGAATCATTTTAATTTGATTCTTTATTTCACATATTCCAAATGAGATGAACATGTAATCATCATACTGTTCTTATGTATAATGCTTAATATATTTATTTCCCTAAAGGTCCACCTGCAAAATAAAACCATTATTGCTTGATTATTGCTCGACGTAAAACTATGTTCTTATAGAGACCACCCTGATACTTGAATGTTGACGTATATCTCGAATGCTGACTGGGTATTTGCAGCTCCAGACGCTATACTAAGGACGCAAGAGGCCTTCTTCCTCATTATTGGAGAAAACTTGTACGTACTGTGATTGACATAAGGGGGTTACTTAAGGGGCTAGCTTGCACTTGCGACCTGTAAGCGGACGGTTCGGGAGATTTGGAGATCCAATGCAAACGCGCAAGGCGTCGTTGGGTTCATATCTATGCAGGCTACACGTTGGTTAAGACGGTTCATGAAGAGACGGATCGAGGAGTGTGTACTGAGGGAAATTGAGGCACAGGGATGAGATTTGAAGAGCTTCAGTGATCTGTGAAGGAGAGTTGGACCATTCATGTCATTTCGGAGTCCAAACTTGTTGTCCTTGGATCCATCGAGATCAGAACAACGAGTTCTTCAGGAAATTGAAGATGAAACAAAGTTTCATCGGGTGGTTTGGGAGTTCTGAGTGAAATTGACTCACAAAAAGTGCTTCTGTCAGATTTTCGTTCGTCTGCGACCTGAGATTAGTTTGTTCTTCGCGATCGGTGAGCCAAGCTCTTTGTTCTTGGTGCCTACGCGATTAGGGAGTCTTCATCTATGCATAGGAGAAGACCATGTGTGGATTGGATTGTTGGTTTGGGTGTGGTGAGCGATTTTGAGCCGCATGGAGTCGATTTACGTCAGTTTTTTGTAACCTACGATCAAATTTCTTGTGTGGTTTTGCAAGAGGAACTCCAAACGACTTGTTTGGAATCTCGTTGGGTTCATGATAGCTAGATCTACCTGTCAGAGAAGATAGATATCAGATCAAGTGATTCGTTTGAGCGGTGTGTGCGGTTTTAAGCCGTAGGGAGAAGTTTTGAAGGTTCGATCACCTGCAACCGAAAATCGATGATATCTCGGCTGTTGAGAGTTGGATCTGAAGGTTTCTTGGGCCAACGGAGTCATGGAAGGAGACCCTATCGACATCTGAAGACTGTTTGGCGAAAGGATAAAGTTCTGAGATAGATCTTTTCGGTTCTTTCGCTACGGTTTTTCATCCTTTGGAGTTCGTTAGAGATCTAGTTGGCTATATATAGCTTGTGATAGCTAGCTTTGGCTAAGAGCTTGTACATGGGTGTGGTTTAGACTTGGGTTTCAATCGTGTGATACTGGTGCAGCTCTGTTTGTTAGCAAAGAGAAATTTCTCTTGCTTTGAGCTATGCTTCGGTGGTTTTGGATCAGGGTTGAGATTCAATGATTCGTTTTAGGAGCTTTGAAGCAGATTACAGACCGCTCTGGTCTGTTTCTCAGTTTTGTGTTCTTAGGAAGAAAGAACCGGCAGTGTACATACATTTGGAGTTGGTACATATTGCAGCATTCATTTTCGTGGTTGTTTTTCTCTATCTTGTCTCTGTTCAACCCACATCATCTCCACAGCCAGGAACCTCACGTTTTCCTAGACATCCTTCACGCAGTATCCGACACGACAGCATAACATACTATTTTATACATTCTTACATTACAATTTCAGCATGGTCATTTATGTTCTACAACTATTATCAATCTTCGGAATAGTCTTGAACATTGGATATGTATATATATCATTAGCACAAATGGAATATATTATTGAATGAAATGACGTGATTAGATGACTCAAACTTCTAAAATTACTTGCACATTGGAGGTGTTCATGTTACACTGGATATGTACAGTATCAACACAGAAACATGAAAATCCTTTGACCTTTCGACCTTTATTTGGTTCAGAAAAATATAAATGTTTTATTCAATGTTTTTCATTGAAGATTGAATATTTAATTGTGAAGTTTGTCTGTAGTTGTAAAGCTATAGAACTAAACTGATTTCAAGTTTTAGCACCTAGCTCTTTTACTGAAACTTGGTGTGAATTGAAACAACCTAAATATCTCACATTCTCTTCCGTCTTTTTCTTTTCTTATTCCGAAAGATGATTTACTATGCAAATGTATAACGACGAGCCTCAGTTCTTATACTCACAAATCTATATTTGTTTGTCATGTTTATGCTATCTTTGAATTTATAGAAAAGATAAACTGATGTCATGTTTGTTGTTCAATAATCATGGTAAGTTAATCCAAAGCTATAATACGAAGATCGCATAGTTAAGAACTCTTCCTTGTAATTCTTGTGAAACATGCTACTTGTAGTGCGTGAAGTATCATGGCATGTAGTAAATGTTTCTCCAAAAACTATTCAAAGGAACACAAAGATGTTATGTTTCTCTTTCTTAGAAGACTGCAATAAAACAAATAACATGGTACTAAAAAGATATTTCGTACTTACAAATGGTTATGTGTTCCCGTCCTAAAATACAAGCTGCAGAGAAACATGCTGCGCTTGGTATGAAAGACAAATACTGGCATTTGAAAAAGTTACATGGTGTAGTACACAACGAAACAACATACTAACCCAAAGTTCAATCTTCTTTCACCGCATTCCCGTTTTGTACACATAGAATTATAATTCTCAATGGAGTTTGAAAAGTTTATGACTACTCCAGAATAATCCATGTGACTTGCGAATGAATTATTCATCTGACTTTAGAATTTCTGATACGGCTAAAGAAAATGATGAATTATATCAGATGTGTCAAATATAAAACTCCTTGTTGATAAGAACTCTTCGGAAGTATTCAATCTGTTGAATTCTATTTCTGACATAACTAAATGCTTTTTTGTGAAAAAGAATAATAATTTTAGTTCAGTTATGATTTTAAGGGACTCTATGGGGTCACATCTGTTCGATGGACTATCCATTCTATGGTGCAAGCAGAAGTTGAGTGGTACTGTCAATGATTCTTTGGGGAGTCGCAGTTGCGATGCGACTCTCCAAAGAGTACTCGTCTATAGTTCCTCTATTGTACTATCATCCTCTAAAAGTATTGTAATCCTCAGAAACTTTTCAACTATTGGTTTATGATCTCTGGATCCAAGAGTTTATGATCACCTTGCTGCATCATCTGGGTGAATTGCTTGTTGCTGGAGTCCACGAGGTCCACATCGAGGGTACCTTGAACGATATACAGAAGCTCAGAGCCGCGAGGGCGAGTGTGAAGAGCGTTGAGAGCTTGCAATGGGTATTGCAGCATGACGAAAGATAGTCCTTGTTCTTGCAGAGCAAGAAACATCTTGGAGTTCACGGTGGAGTTCACGGGGGTGACCGTGATTGTGATAGTCAGTGCATCACAAAACCTAACGTACATGATGTGGAGTAATAGATTTTTATTGCACTCTGATAACGTATGTGTGGAAACTCTGTTGTCGAAAGGAATAGTTGTAGGGAGAAAGTGCTCGAAGAAGAAATAGATGCAGAGAGGTCTATATACATATTTGAAGCGATTCTGACAAGAGAAGGGTGTATTAACAAAATTCAACGCGTCATTGTTCGATGAGGAGATCTTCATTTTGAAGATCGTGCTGATGAATGGTGATGTTTATCGCAAAGATGATCATATTATCATCTTGGAGGATGCTGCGAAGTCACAAAAGACACAATGAAACCGGAAACGAAGGATTCAAATGATTTTTCTTCATACTTTACATGATCATGTAGAGATATTTGTGGAGTTTATATGACTTTACAACAATACTGTCAATGAGAACATGTCCATTGATTACATATCAGGTATGCAGCTTTTGAGTTCTATCGAAAGAAGTCATGCATCTGATAACGTTCGACCGGCTGCACAGCTAGATGATAAATTTTTCAGTGTGAGGAGAGACTCTCGTAATAGAAGAACTCAAGATATATTGGACTTGGAGGTTACTGATGATAGAGAGAGACGCTCTTTATTAGACCTTGGTTCAATATGATATCCGCCATCCTATCATGAAGAGAATGATGTCATGATAGTCAAAAGGTCATCTCAGTTACAGAGCAGAAGTTCAGATTTCTTTGCTCTTTGTGTAGTGCGAGAAGTGTACTTTGTATAGAGATCTGACGATGGATCATATCAGAGATTGAGGAGGTCCTTGAAGATGAACCAGATGGCATGGAGGAGGAAGAATCTACAGCAACGAACTCATCATCATGTGGTGTAGTCCATGTTTCCTAGTTGAGAAAATTTCGATCAAGAGAATTGATAGCAAGTCCTACTGCCGATGTAACCTTTGCTATTGAAGAATTGTTACAACTAGTCAATAGTCTAGAACCACATGAATGTTGAAGCTGGACGGATCATTCGATGAAAAGTATAAGCACAATTAGAACAGTTTGCTTACAATTGAAAATGTGATGTGATAGATATAATATTACTGATCTTACAATGTAAGATCTACATCAGTTGACCTTAGTAAGATTTTAAATTGTAGTATTGTCTCAAAACTAGACAAGACTAGAGTGTTACATTCTTTGCTGGTACAGTTTCTGTGTTTTGAAACTGTATTTCAGTTGTGTCTAGAGAGTTTTATTATTTCGAAACTCTTTTTTGCAGTTGAATCAAGTCCACCTAAAACTTTCTTACTTTTGCCGAAACTCATATTTGCATATTGGCTCTTATGGTATTTTCTTTGGCTGATAAGATTTCAAAACTTTGTAATTTTTGATATGAATGTGATTGGGCTCTGGTTTCCACCATGGTGTATACTACCGGTCTCAGTGTATGTGCGAAATGTTTTCCTCGAATATGACAATAATGCTCATTTGAACTGAGCTAATACTTCACTACAAACGTAGTGGAGTTCACTATTGTGCACACTGACATTGCGTGCAATCACCTGCAATCGTCTAAGGTAAACACTCGAACATCGCACCTCCGTACTTTACACCATTATAGACTCTACATATTATATGCATGAGTCAAATCTCCAGGTTCGTCGCTTTTCTGACTTCTTTGTAAACTTACAGTTGGAAGTGAGAGTTTTCTCATCGTGGGTTCGGCATGATTTCTTCTTGTGCTAGTGTTCATTCACAATTTCTTTTTGCCCCCAGCTCACTACATTTATTCACGATTCGAGAGTCGAGACCAGCCGCTAGTGTTCATTCACAATTTCATTATGCTCGCAGCTCACTAAACCTATTCATGATTCGGGAGTCGAGATCAGCGATCAGTGTTCATTCAAATTTCACATTGCTCATTACACCCATTCACGATTCAGGAGTCGAGAACAGCAGATCAAGACTGCATGGTTGTCATTCATGTTGACAGAATTCTCGTTGCATTATAACTGAGAACTCATAGCTTTGGTTAGCTATATATTTCTGTTCAGAAGACTTAGAACATGTTCAGTAGATTGTTTTCAACCAGAAGTCTTTCGGAACTAACTTCATTCATTTTTCTTCTTATTGATAGTGATACAAAGACGTACAACTTGTATGGGCGGAAGGGTCTTTGAGACGGGAGTCGCGTGACTACGGTGACGGTGTTTGAGACAACACTATTTTCTTCCTTGTTCTCTTTATAGCTCAACAGATGTGAATTGCAGGTAACTCTTCCTTCTTCTGAGTGGATTTCTTCTTGTTGTAGTTAGAACTAGACACTGAGTAGTTTTTAAAAACTTTAAATTTCGGTTCTGTAAGTTTTATGCAATAAGATCTTTGACCATGCCGAAGAACAAAAATCTCTTTGTGAGTCTGGTTTTACTTGGGAGCAGTTATCATGCAGCAGAACCTGCCATGCAGAAGAGGAAGACGAGGTTGTGCATGAAGTGGACCATGAATCAGTCTCAAGTACAAAGTTGAGCAAAGTAGAAAAATAGAAAAAATTAGAAAATGTTGGAGAGATGAATGATACCGTGACTTTCATTGGATTAAGTTTGATTGGGATCAAGGATTGATCTTTTGTAAAGTTGGTAAGAAAGATGAAGACAAGTCTACTAGCAAGTTTGCCACTATTGGATCTCATAATGTGAAAACTTCTGCTTTGATTGAGCATGGTTAGACTGACATGCATAGGAAGATCTTATTAGCTTCACAAGGTCAAAAAGAGATGCAAATAGCAGTTCAGAAGGCTAACAAGAACTCTGATTCTGCACTACCAATGTTTTTCTGAGCTGCATATTTTGTGGATAAGGAGTCATTGGCTTTTGCAAAGTATCCAAAACTCTGTCAGTTACTTTGTGGTAGTCATGCAGACATTACAGTACAACTTTATCAAGACGAAAAGGCTTGTGCTGATATGGTGTTTGGCATCAGTCCAGTTATTCATAAGAGGGTTGTTGATAAGATAAGAGCCTCCCCATTTTTTGAACTCATGATAGATGAGTCCACAGATATTTTGGCTATAGGTCACTTAGTAGTATTTGCTTCATTATTGGAAGATGGTCAAGGTGTTTTTTGCTTTTCTTGGACTATTACATATTTTGCTAAAAGATGCTATTGCTATTACATTGTGCTTGATAAATTTAATGAAAGATTATGGTTTAGTGGTGAAGAAATGTGTGGCCTTTGGCTTTGATGGTGCAAGTACTATGGTGGGTAGCAAGAATGGCGTAGCAGCACGCTTGAAGAGAACTGTAAATCATTTTCTAATTTCTGTACATTGTATAGCACAACATACTAATTTGGCCGCCTTAGTAGCAGCAAAAACATTAGAATGCAAAGAGATTTCAGATGAGATTCATAGTATTTTAAATTTGTTGCTGGGTACTTTCATAGCTCATCGAAATGTAAGTCATCTCTTAGTTCTTTGCAAGAGTCTTTAAGTGATGCTCGTAAGTGTATGAAATATTATTTAAAGATAAGGTGGTTGGGTCGATGGCAGTCAGTTACTACTCACTGTGACAGTTTAGAATCAGTCTTGGTATATTTTTGAGATGTGGCAAAGACTAAGATTTTGTAGCTCAAGGTCTTCTTTTTAGATTGTTTACGTTCTTTACTTCTTGGCCGATATTCTACAATCGTTAGCATCTCTGAGTAACATCTTTCAACACAAATATGTTGATGTCAAGACTGTGGGTTCTACCGTAACATCTAGTATCACTGAGATTAAACTAAACTTTCTTATGGAGAGTTGTGACTTGAACGCTTCTCAGTTTAACAAAGATATTAGGTATCACATGTTGTTTGATCTTGGTCCTCCGGAAGGATTTCTTAAGCGTTTACAGTCAGAAATTGAGATTATTTTCATTCAATAATGCTCAATAGAGACCGAACAGATAAAGATCTGGCAAGAGCTATATTATTTCAGAAAAGTTTTGCCAATGTTGCATGCAAGGCCGTGGAGGATTGATTTGAAGACAACTCTTTATTCTGCACTTTTAATGTTGTTAACCCTGTAGAGATACCAAGAACAGCTATGCGTTTGAGAGATAGGATTTTAAGGAAATTGAGTCATTATGTCAGTCATTGTTTATGATTCTAATAAGAACTTGATAGCAAATGTGGTTTATCCTGCACTGATTTCAATCTCAGCGGTGAAGGGTGAATATAGAGCATTTGAAATTCAATGTATGTTAGAATGACATGATATATCCTTCAAGGACGTTGCCTACATGTTGAGTAGCAATTCAACTATGCATGTAAGTATGCTAATATTCTAGATTTGCTAAACATTGAAGGGTACAGTGTGTTAGCACTGTAGTTTGTGAACGTGCTTTTTCAGTTCAGAATGCAATCAAAACGAAGTACATAAATAATTTAAGGACTAAAAACTTGGAAGCTTGTTTGAGAGTCAGTTTAGAAGAACCACATGATCAAATAGATGATATATTAAGCTATTGCATTGTGGAAGAGCTCTGCCAAGTATAGGTTCTTATATGCTAATCCAGATGTCCACTTGCCGTCTTCAGCCGTAATTCTTTCTTCTATTGCAGGTCATTCTTCGGCTTTGCCTTCCGAGACTTCTTCTGATTTACCTTCTCTCTCAAGTAACAGTTAGAAGTTGAAAGAATAATGTCCATTATGTTTTCTACGTTTGTGTGTTTGTGATAATGTTATTTATCTTGTTAATTTTTTCTACTTATCAGCTTTGATTTCTTTAACCAATAAACTATTATTGGTTAAAGAAATCAAAAGTGTTTTGACTGATAGTGTTAATTTTTATTCATTATTTATTTATTGATTTGATTTTTATTCATTATTATTTGCCCTTCTAGAATACACACATTAGAAAATATGTGTATTATAGGAGGGATTATACTCTCAGCCTCTACTGGAGAGGTATCAGGTTCAATATTGAGAGTGCATGAAAGTTTGCAGAAAGAGCTCGCTAGAACATCGTTACAACTTCTAGAAAGAAAAACCCAAATATCATAGTTCTCGTAGAAAATATTGGACTTCTGGTTTAATTTTACAAACACCGGAATAATTTGTCGTCTTGTTAAAAATTCAAGAATTCATGCCGGTCCAAAAATTTTAAGTTCTGGAGAACAAATGATCTGAAATTTTGATTCACGGATATTAACGGTAAAAAGGTTTTATCCCCCGAAACTTGTCGAGTCAAGTTACAAACAGCCGAGTTAGATAAAAAACAAACGGAAAATTACCGAAACTCCTGCGAAATCTACCCGTGCGCTGAATCGCAACTGAAGCAGTTAAGCTGCAGGAATCAAATCAAAGCATTCAAGATGAGCTCAAAAGGTTCAAATTTTCGTCTCAAGATGATCTACAGTAAAAACAGAATTCGTCTGAAAAGTAGTAATAACAATCAAATGTGATTTTCATTTGACAACAAGATCATCTTTGACATAGTATTATGGATACAATGATATATTTCTGAGCGTGTTGTCGGAACTGAATAGAACATCATGTCATCTGGTTCAGCAATCAAACTTTATGTGCAAGAAGATCTTCCATGTGGGAGATTTAACAGTTCAGTGTTATCATATGACCAGTTCAAACACTCTTGCATTCCTTGGCAGAGATTAGAAGATTTTGTCATTGGTGAAGGACTATCAAATTCTGATTATGAAACAGTGTTTTACATCAAGAATTCTAGACAATGCAAGCATAATACATAAGGTCACTTATTAGATGACAGAAAATATTGTTATGCATATGGACCGACAGACGAAGACAGTAACGGTGTAGTGAATGTTCCTTCCGCTCAAGCAGAGAAGCCAAAATCAGGAGTTGGAAGTCGTCTAAGAAAGAAAAAATGTTTCAACAATCACCAAAAGCATGGATGTCAATGTCATTTCACTGCTCGGCAATGGAGTTATGCTGCAGATATTTGTATCTTGACGTTCCCCAGAGTTAAGTGTATTATTTTGAAACGCTGAAAGTCGAGAACAGATATATCAAACTTATGATATTAATGATGATGGATTGTTATTACATGAAATCGTGCTACTAATGTTGATATATTATTCTTACATACAAAGAGTACGTAAACTCAGCCGGCAAGTACTGTCACGGATTTGCTCATAAAGGAAGAACAGAATGGTCAGAGAAGTTTACAGTTGCATCACGTTTGAGTGTGGAGATGAAGAGTGTTCTAGAAGATTTGATTAGATCACAGTGGTCGAGACAGATATATATGATTTACATTGGGAAAGACAATTCTGTAGAGAAGGAGCTGACAGATGAGACATTTACATAGAAGTGGATGAGCTCCTATCAAGACATATAAGAGGTGACTTAATTTCAAAACAAGACATTCAAAACATATTGCAAAAAGTAGATGCCAAAGAATGGAGATGGGATGAGAACGATCAAATGAGTGTTTAAAAATAGATACGCATGTTTTTCAAAAAAATTATTATTTAATTCTCCTTACATGGGTGGTGTTGGCGGTTCAGAATTCATGCTAGCATTGCAGTCTCCGTGGCAACAAAGACAGATGTTAAGTTTCAGTCACGAGAGTGTACTAGCAATGAACAACACATTCGCACGAATGCTTATGGGGTACTGAAATTATACTTACTTGTTATCTTGTAATTGATCATTAATTGTTATTACCGTATGGATTTCTGAGATAATTTGAAGTTTTTCTGTATTAATTATATTCATTTTATTATGACAGTTTTTATTTTTCACATTGGTGGTATTCGATATGCATCAAACGGGTATACTAGTGGCTTGGTGCATCCAAGAATCTGAAAAGGCTACTCAAATCAAACAGTTTATTCGTAAGGTGAAACAAAGTACGTTGAAACGAATGCTAATGTGGAGACCAGTTGCTATCATCATCGATTGTGCACAAGCCGAGGTGAAAGCTATCATGTGCTTAAGAATAAAAACTCTTGATTCTTCTGAAATGTCAATGTCTGTTATCAGTGTCGCACGTTTTTAATCAATGGTAGTTGTATGATCCTTTGAAGTTTATACCTATGATGTGCAGAAGTGTTTTTCCAGAAGTGCAAATTATATTTTGTACATGGCATGTACGGAGAGCATGGAAGGAGAACCTTATCAAGAAAATTACCAATCGAAATGAATCTGCTGAGATGAACATTATGCTTGGAGATCTAATTATGCACGAGATGAACGGAATGCTTTGGAAGTCTGGTCTGCATTCAGAAAGAAATATCAACATCAGGAAAAGTTTATAAGATATATGGAGGAAGAATGATTATCTTCCACAAGTAAGTTTGTTTTGCACAAGTTTATGACTTATTCGTGATTTGAGAGTTGTTGTAGTTATATTGATGACACTGAGATCTCATACTTTGAAATATGAATTTTTCTAAAACATCAATATTTTGTTACCAGCGTGTACATAGTATAAAGTTGTGAATATTGATATGAAAATAGCAAAATACTGTTTTATTAATATATATTAACTACAAAGTATTTTTTTACCGTCTTGTTCAGGCAAGTGGATGAGTTGTTTCATGACGTTTCAAAGAGCAAAAAAGAATACCAATGGTGCCATCGAAGCTTGACATCTTATATACAAAAAAGTTCTCAATAGAGTTGTTGGTGTTTTAACCGTCAGACGTTGTGATAGAATTCTGGATGTATTGTTTCATCACGTTCTGTCATATTTCTAATACAACTTGCGGAGAAAAGAGAGAGGTAGGTGCATCAACTACAAGACTGAAGAGATTGTTCTATCTAGTGTTACTAGAGCACACTTGATGTCAGATGATCTGGTTCACTTTGATGACTTGGGTAGTATATCATGCAGAGTGAAGAGTATCATAGACCCTGAGAAGTTATATACAATACCCAATATATAAAGTGATAAGTCTTCCTGTGATTGCACTTGGGCGGTAGAAGAAAACATGTGCAAGCATCAAGTAAAATCTTTGATGATGAGAGGTCATAATCCGGGTCTGTTGGTTCAAACCTAGGTACAGATTTTGGAGGACAACAAGGAGGTATGCAGAATCTACGACCAGATTTGGTTGATTTGAACGAAAGTGCATATGAGATTACGGAATTTCAATTTCAATAGAAAATCATAAATGATTGTGATTTCTTGGAGTCGTTGGATTATCAAGTGAGTGCTGATGTTGCAAGCGGAGTGGTGGTGGTAGATAAATATCCAATTACAAAAGATAATGACGGTCGACCCAAAAAGTATGAACGAGATCTGCTGATGGAGCTTTTGACTCATTGTATGAAACAAGTACATGATAATTCTCGCATTATTGAGCAGGCTATCATCACTGTGAAATCTATGCTTCATACATTCAAGGAGCAACCAGAAGATCAAGGGATTGAACAAAGGGTTGAGTGCTTTCCGCGTGCTATGAACTTGACATTGAAGCGAATACAAGGTGCTGTCGACTTATTTCATGGAGGAAGTCGACGAAAAAATGCAACACATGATGATAATACTGATATCACTGTATTTGAGAGATTTCCTCTTCGACATGGTGTGCAAAGAGAGACTCATCAGCAGCAGTTAGAAAGTCTACCTCAAGCTAATGTAAATGTTCATATGCTCGAAGATAATACTAAAAGAAGAAGAAATTGAAATAGATGAACATATGACATCATGTAGTAATGGCATCAAGGTATTACTAAATATCATAGACATCACCAGATAATATTATTACCATGGTGGTACTCTGATTGCGATCTTTACTTTGAAATAAAAGAATTGTGATCATTTTGTCATAGTGATGGACTTGCTTCAGTATCTTACAAGATGCATCAAATATGCACTATTGTAATCTCTTTTATTGAAGATATAATAACGGTAACATGATTATCTTATCATATGCATTACGTAAACATCAGAAACTCTTATTACATAGTAATTATGTATTATAACCGATAATCATCAGTAAGTATTTTTTTGCTTGAAACTTTAAGTTGTAATCATTAGTAATTGTTATTATTACTATAACTTTGAAAAATAAAGTACGATACATACCATCGTAATCATTTTTAATTATTATTACGACGGTATCATAGAATTTCGTATGTGCTAATCACTATAAGATGTTATTACGTGTGAAGCACTTAGGATTTTTAATTGTAATAATGTATTGACTATGTTGAATTATATATGATTTTGAATTATGTGTAACTGTAAACTTATGTATAGCATAATCATATTTAAACGTCTTTTGGTTATTACCATAACAATTTACAGTTTATACATTGTAACCATCTATATTTGTTATTATGATTGTAATTATAAACTATATAAAATATAGAGTAATCATATGTAAGTGTTATTATGTAGTACTATAATTACGTCTTTTGGTTATTACCGTAATAACTTTTAGTTTATACATTGTAACCATCTATAATTGTTATTACCATTGTAATTATAAACTATATAATTCATAGAGTAATCATACGTATATGTTATTACTTAGTATTGTAATTACACCTTTTGGTTATTACCGTAATAATTTCTAATTTGTATAATGTAACCATCTATAATTATTATTACCATTGTAATTATAAACTATATAATTCATAGAGTAATCATGAGTAAGTGTTATTACTTAGTACTGTAATTACACCTTTTGGTTATTACCGTAGTAATTTTCAGTTTATACATTATAGCATCCATAATTATTATTATGGTTATAACTGTAAACCAATGTATAGCGTAATCATATGTAAATATTATTACGTTATACCGTAATCAAGTCTTTTGGTTATTACGTACATAATTTTCAGTTTATACATAGTAATCATCTGTAATTGTAAACAATATAATACCATAATCACTATTATTTTTTATTATAGTTATTAGTTCAAATTTATAAACTGGTAATCGTTACGATAGTAACTTTGAAAAGAAAACGGTAATCATTAGTATATGTTATTACTATGAAGTGACCACTATGACATTTGGTACTTCTGCCAAAACTCGTAATCACATTACATCAGATGCTTACATCAGAATTCAATTCTATTTTTACATAATTCTGTGAAAGAAAAGTAAACTATCTGCATTAACTTTATTCAACCAACCATTGAAGAGTAGCAAAATGTGATGGTGAAAAATTCATGTGCTATAAAGGTCTCAAAGTTTTCATTTCAGTTTGGATCTACTCTTACTAGTGTGTCGCACATCCACTGGTGTAAGGACTTGTTGTTGCACTTTAGCTTTCCTAGCAGATCTAGTCAAAGGACGTGCTTCTTTCACCCTAGGAGTCAATCCAGTTCTCCTCTTATAAGAGATCTTGAATCTTTTTTCCAGATTATGTGTAGACATTACAATCAAAAGTGTCAATTTTACAACAAGAGTGAACTATTAAAGAATCGAAACTAATCAAAAACTAGTTCAGAATGTAAGTGCACTCAGTCATGATGATCTGAACGTACAAAAACATACTGACAAGTAAAGCAGTTTCAACAAAATCAACATTAAAAAAACAACGTGAAGCTTACCAATAGATGAAGAAGTCACCAATGCATGTTCTTCAATGAGAGCATCTGCATCAACATCAGTTTCGTGGTCTTGCGAGAGAAGATCTCCAGGATCAGAAATCTGCGGTCCTACATGTTCATTCTCATTCTCTGAAGGTTCAAGAAACTGCTGCTCTTGCTCACTCATGTTGGCAGATGGTTGCTGATCAGATGACTAGTGATCTTCTTGATCGTTCTCACTCTCATTAGATTGACACTCACTAGTCTCGTTCTCCTCGGAAAAAGTATTCTTCGCCAAATTGTCATTGGTGACATGTTTCATAAGTCGGAATATTTTGAGCACTCTACTCTCATCTTTTTTAATGAATGGAATGTCTGGTTTTGATGTGTACTTATCCAAATCGTTAGGAACTTGTCCCTACATCAGAAAATTAAGAAATTGAGCGAAAGAACTCTTCAAAGAAAACCATAGATAAATCACACACCAAACAACAAGCAATCTAATCAGTTGAGAAGATAATACATTTTCTCGTGCAGCTGCAATGTCGAATCCTTTGTTTGTCCAATACTGTAAAACGCTCTCGCTTAGTCTCATCCGGATACTTTTAGCTCTAGGTGAAAGAATCCAGTTGGCAAAAAAGCTCTGTATTTTGTTATTGATGACATCAAAATCGTGAACTCCATTTTGATGTTCTTGTCTTTTCATCTGTACTTACAAAGCAACCAACATACAGTAGAAGAACAAATCAAAAAACACTTCAAAAAGAACATACAAGATTGACCATTTACATCTATGAACATTACAAATATACCTTTTGCAGAATCACCTCCATCTGATATTTCCTACGCCTCCATCATTTTGTGAGAAAATAGCCATTGCTTTTGTCTATAGCTTTTCACGTTTGGTACTTTTTTCGGCTTCTCTCTAGTGATAAGTCTTCCACGCCTTGGTTTCTCAGGTTCCATGTCATGGACTTGCAAAAAATGCAGTCTAAAAATAACATACTGCCAAGATCCACAATCCACACTCGACTGTATTAAGCACCGAAACTGAAAATGACTAATTCTGCCTTCCACATGTATAGGATCCCAATGCTCATCTTGTTTTGCTATTGCAACTGTTGATATCACCGGACTCCTCGTGATCTCTTGTACTGGGACATCTTCTTCTGTAATTTGTCTTGTGGCTCCTTGCACCTCAGAGATATCTTCTATTGAAGTTGGATGTGCATCTGCACAAGTGTACAAGTGCGTCACATGAAGAACAATGCACATCAGCAGCTGCTACATTGGTAGGTGGCTAATCTTAGACATCTACGACACACTTTTCTCATTTAGAGAATTTAAACAGAACTCACAAGTAGAGCCAGAGCTGCATAATGGAACAGTAAGATAACTTGACAATCACATCATTGATCTTGAATAGTTATAATGATTCTGTGATCAGATTAGCACTAACTAACTTTTGTAGGATCAAAGATCAGATTACCTATCTGTGAATCAGTGCGCGTGAAAGAGAGAGAGCAAGATAAAAATGCTTCAGGTCCTTCCCATCAGTTTTGAACCACCGCTCGGAGAGAACCCAGCAAAGTCAGACTAGAGTCAAGCAAGGAGGGGCAAGAACAATGGTCATATCATCCTCAACACCGATGAGTAGTTGAGAACGTCGAAGAGAACCCACCAGTTTGGAATACAGTAAGCAACGAGGATGCAGGAGTGCCATGATATGGCCAACCTGATTGAAATCAGTCTTTCACAAGTCATCATCACATCATTCCATGGTGCTGCTAAATAATGGGACAAATAGATAAGATCTCGTTGTCATGATGTGAATCATTTCACATAGTGAATGATTCATCTCTTTGCTAGGAGTTAGTCTCTCTAAGTGAAGTTAAGACGTCAGAGAAGTCGATTCTGGAGGCTGTGGACATTGGCGACTACGGGTTATGCTTCTACTCTGACACTTGGGAGTTAGTAGCGGTTGAAGTTAGCTTGATGTTACTCCTAGTCCTTCATGCATATATTAACCGTTGTGTTATACGTTTTAAGTCTTAGTAGACTGATAGTATGCTAGTTATCTTGTTCAAGCATTTGTGCGCTTGTGCAAGTGACTTATTACTTGTTTATGATGTTCAATGTACATAACTTAGGTTTACCATGTTGATAGGGTTTAAGCTCATGGGTTGTACTTACGTGTTGCCCATGCACGCTTTGTAGCTGGTTTAAGTTCACTTTCAGGGCTGCGTGTCATTTTAGGTAGTTTAAGATTTACGCTGGCACTTTAGGGAACTAGACGCGGTAGCCTATGAGTGGAATTAAGTTACCACATGTTTTAAGGCTCAAAAGGACAACCAAGTGGAGCTATGAACTCCTATTGGTCCATTTTTGTCTTTTGTAAAACTCTAAATTTAGAAACAAAGATCTAAAGAAGAGTTCGTGCATTTGGTGAGGACACTACAAAATCTGAGAGCACAGGAAGATAGAGCTCGTCATGCCAAGCACTGTCAGTGAAATTTTTGGTCGATTTGGATCAATAAACAAGGAGTTATGCCAATTTGAAGTTCGAGTTGAGTCAGAATTGCATCACTTTTGTTGGATTTGGGGATTTGAGTGTCAATTGCAGCAGAATCGAGGAAATCACTTCAAACCTTCGTGGTTGCGTTCAATGTCAGCAGGGCTACGACTGTCCAAAAACTTTCAAGTCATTTGAGTGAGTGAGTAATTCATGGCGGCCACTAAAGCAGAGAGGGTCTGAAAAGCTCTCAATCTAGAGCAGCAACTCCAGAGAACGAGATCTGGAGAACGGTGTAAATCAGGAGTCCCAACTTCACATGGGTGTTCAGCATCCTGTAGACTCCAAATCCTGTAAGAATCTTCAAAAATGATCAAGCCAATTTTCTATTGTAGGTCAAAATAGCTGTCTGAGTATCAGAAACTGCCGCAAATATCTTTACCTAGAACTTTTCTGTCCATATCTTGGTGTCAGAATTTGATCTCAAGCTGAAACTCGTGTGTGTGCTCAGTGGGGCCTCTTTTACATGTAGGAGAAGTTTAGAAGTCTAAACCTTCACATATTTCTCAATCTTGAGTGTCAAAGTTTGCCGCTTGATCTTATCATTGCTAGTTAAGCCTGAACTTTGCTTCCTGAACATATCAGAAGAGCCAAGAGACCAGTATGAGTGTTTTACAGTGTGACCCTTGTAACCTAAAGCCTATCCTTTGAGTAAATCAGCCACAGCTAGAAGCCTAGTGCTTCCCTGAGTAAACATATCACAGCCTTCACGGTCATAACACAGCCAGAAGGTTCTGCCCTTCCCAAGAAAACTCTCACCTTGACATCGTTCAGGCAAATGCAGAGTGACAAGCTTTTCAAAGTTCTCGCACACAAATGTCCATTTTTCTGGTTGGTCACCTAAGAGAAAAACGTTAATACAGTGCCATATAATGAGCCTCAATCATCGTAAAATTTAACAACTCTATCAATAGCTTGGATCTTTGGATGAAGTGGTAGTCAACCTGTTGTGAAGGATTATATCCTCCACTGCGCCAAAAGCTTACCGAGGAGAAGCTGTATGGAAATCAAGTTACTGCTGAGAACGAGTCAATAGATAAAGAGATAGATTAATAGAGTCCCAAAGAGCGGATGTTTATAAGTGTGTGGACGAAGAATATGCTAGTACTGCTCTTGTGGATTCATCACTCAAGGAATTGAGAACAGTAAACAGATCAACTTCTGTTCTGCTTCTGCTTTAGCGTGAACTTCAGCTCTCTTATGCCAACTACTACTGTATCCAGCTAGTGTCTGTCTTGAATATCAAGGATCTCCATCTTGGAGAAATTAATTACTGTAATCTTGACAAGAATGCGAGAAGTACAGATTATGCCTTCTAAACTAAATGATGTGAGAGAACACTTGCTTCTATACAGCAGCGCCAGTTCTATATCCTTATTACTGTCGTTAGCTCTGGTAACGACATAACTGAAGGAGTAAGAAACAGACAGAAATGATATTTACTCGTAGACTCTATCATCTTCCAAATGGAATTAAACCTCTACGTGAAGGTTCCAGAAGAGACCAAACAGAGCCTTGCCTTATCATTTATTCATAGCATTCAAGCATCGGAATAGGCAAAACCATTATCTGTGTCTTGATTCATAACAAGCATTCTACTCATTTTTAATATCCTGCATGGTATCAGAGCTCTGAAGCTTTGATCGACAAATGTGTAAGTTAATAGCTGCTTTGTGTATGCGCACGAGTGGTTATAGTCAGTACCATCAGTCAATTAATTCTGAGTTGCTTTGAGATATATTATGAACCACAGTTATTTGATATTGCCTGTTGATTTGATGTTCATCCTTCACTCGATGTAATTTTTTCCGTAAATCTTAGACTAAGTTTTCTGCTCCAGGCACGCACTTCTATAGTCACTGAAGCTTCGAGAGGGAATAGAACCACCAAAAGAAGACTTCAAGAGAAGACATGCCTGGGTTGAAACTGAAAGATTACTCTATCCAATGGTGAAACCGTAAAACATCGAAGTCGTGACAGCCGCTTCAGATATTTACTACTTGATGTATCGAGAAATCACATCAGAACACTGGGCAGAAATGACATCATGTCAGCATCTGTAGCAGGGAAGAGGAGAGCACCAGAGCATAGCGAACCAGAGACCAAGGAGCGGCAGCTGAAGAAAGTTCAGCTACAAAAAGTAAAAGACTTTGAAAGCAGGACTAGCAACATTCACATCATCACAGATTGAAACACTAACCCAGATTATCTTCATAACACGGATTATCGTCATAACATAGAGAAATAGACAAATGCATAACACAGAAGCTCTGTTGTTCATTTTTTCTCGTGTTTCATTTCTTTCGCGTCATTGTCCCTTCTTCACACTGTTCTCACGCTAGATTATGATTTACAGAACATAATCACCTTGTTTGTGTTGGTAAGTCTCAATGGAAAACACATGACTTTACGTATGTATATATCTTGAAGTATGTACAAACTTTCAAATCTTAAATCGTGTATCCGTCTATTAAGTATACGATATCTATGACATGCATAGTACATATTAATTACTCCTGGTACACGCGATTCTATCTTTAATAGGAGTAGAGTTAACATGAAGTTGAAGAAAGGAGTGAGCACCCGTGAATATGAATATTACCTCTTCCAAAGTTCAGAAGAGGTAATATCCATATGCATTGAATTGTCAAATACCATACTTGAATTGTAGAACCAAGAGATTCCAGTCAATCATATTTTAGAAAAGGTGCTACCTATAAAATTATATTTTTACTAAACCTTTCATTTTGGAAGAGGTCATACACTTTATGCTGTGAAAGTGGACGCCAAGTGTTAGAAAAATGGCATGTTTGAGTTAGTGGATATAACATAATCAAAGCTATCGCATATGTTGTGATTGCAGTATATATCGCTGGAGTTGGCTTTCTAAGTGTCACATGTACATAATATTTAAAAGAAAATTGGAAGATACGTTGATACTTACGAGAAAGCTCGAGAGTTTTACAACAACATAGGTTTTGGTTGGACTGATGTAGAGGTGCATGCATCGATGACTCTAGAAGACATGATGATGGACGATGTACATTCATCATTTTCAGGATGCATGCATATTTCGGCTGTAGAGCGAATGTTGAATCTTCGATCACTTTTAGTCTTTGATTAGACGAGGTGGAGAATTATTCTAACTTCTGCAGATAGTCATCTATGGCAGAGAAAAAAATTGCTGAGACTCTCAAAGTCCCTCACAATGTTGTCAATATCATAAAAGAAAAGTGTGATGAAGTCCTTTTTGGAGAACACGGGTTCCTTTATTGTGGAGCTTTTCCTATGGAGAATGCTTTAAAAACACCATTTGGAGTTCTCTTTAATTACTTGCAAGATGGATGATATCGATCAAGTTCCATTTGTTGTTGACCCTTCTTACATGTTCGAGAAGACACTACATATTGCTTTGTACATCATTTCATAGCTTTTGAAGGTCTTATTATATTACAAACCTTTTAAAAGTAATAATATATTAAGATATAATTATATACTTTAATGATTTTATCAACATCTTCAAATATAATTAATTATAAAATTAGTAATTTTCAACTTTATAAACCAATGATTAATATAAGTTGCTACACAATTAACATAAACATTTCTCGATGCTAAATCTTTAAATATATCACTATACTAGTTCATTACATGAAAGAAATTAAGATTATAAATGAGATTTACTTGTGTGCTCGATGGCGTGACTTCCTTATGTAAGTTGCCATTGGGCACTAGCTTAGACTCGTAAAGCCCACTCGAGGCGGGGACTTCCACCATACAGAAAATTGTATGGTGGAATTTTCTATAAGGAAGAGAAGCCTATGGATGAAAATAGAGCCCTTGGATTAAAATTACAAGCATAGACCGTGGTTTGAGCTGCTATACTTGAGTTAGTGAAACTTCAAAAGTGACTCAAGATATTTACTCAGTATTTAGTTAAAGTTAAATAAAACAATATGTTTTAAATAATCTTATATTATATACAATTTATCTTGTTTTAAAATAGTTTCTAAATTTTCTAAATCATTTTATGTATGCAACCCTATATTAATTTGAATAATGTGTATATATAGGGTGTTAAATGACTTGCCAAACCACTTCTTGTAATCTTGCCCCAGTGGAAAATATATTATAAATTATTATTTAATATTCTAAATAATCCATAAACAAAATTTTCATTGGTTGCATTTAAAATAGAAACATTTGAAGGAGTAAGCAACCCATAGATGAGCGAAGATGATGACAATGACTATAAATCTTGGTTAAAAAGTCTTTAGAAAGTCTTCATAAGATACAAAAGATGTGCTAGGCCTCACTCTGAAAAAACAATCTATAAATGGGTAGAGTATACCAAAGGGTACCATTCACTGGATCTCGGGTTGATTTATTATGATGAATTCCAAGATTGCGTTTCTAAGCAAGAATTCAGCAAAAAGTGCATTAACTATGCAACAAATAAAGCGGTTAACATGTTAAACAGAGTGATAAAGAAATAATATCAAATTCATTTATTCAAAAGTAGTTTGAATTCATATATCTTTGTGAACATATGGTCTCTGATGAAACGAAAATGTCATAGGGTGATCCAAGGGTTATTATATCAGACGAATATAATAATATTCAAGATTATAAAACAGATCTATAGGAAAATATTATTGGATAACATAATGAAAAGATACGCTTGCAATGGACTTGTGGAGCTATGCATTAGCGATTTTTTGGATCTGTTTTCTTTTTTTTTTGGTTTTCACAACGATTTTATTTATCCGTTCTTGTTATCTTTTATATTTTTCTCATGATTTCATCTGCCACCTAAACCCTAAACTAATTTATTATGGATAAAAAACTTTTTTTTTTCTGGTTCACAATAGACGTAGAGCTATGCTATCACATAACAACAAAGAGCTCCACTTGCAATGAAATTGTGTGGTTAGGTGTTAATAATTTTCTGGATTTATTCAAATTTTTTTCTCTTTTTCTGTTTTCACAACTACTCCATTAGTCCATTTTGCTAGTCCATTTTGCTATATGACCAAAGATTCTTTTTTCTTTCCTAGTTTTCACAATCGAAATATAACCATGCTACCGAATAACAAAAACCACAACAAGTTAAATTACGTGAAGTGTTAAGAGTAATCCTTATCACATTAAGCTAGATAGTAAATTCTCTAATGACAAGCGAAAACGAATATAACAATTTTTATAAATAATTAATCATGCAATAAATGTGCGATAATAAAAAGCAGTAAAGTAGACCTAAGCAACGCCCAAGCCGTAGTATCGTAAACTTGTTATATTCGGTTGTGAAAACCGGAAAAGAAGGGGGAGTTATTGTCGTGTAGCGAAACGGAAGGATGAAATCGTGGTAAAAACCGGAAAGAGAAAAAAAGAACGAAAGTACGGAGTCGTCGTGAAAATCGGAAAAGAGAAAGGAAACGGATAGATACGAAAAATCGCTGACGCATAGCCACGCGATTACATTGCAAGCGGAGCTGTTTGTTTTCCGGGCATTCTGATCGGACCGGATTGCGGAATAACAAGTAGAGATCCTAGCGAATATGGTGGGACCGTGTGCGACTTTGGCATGGTGGGCCTTTCTGACTGGCTCTGGTTGTGACTGTACACGTAGGCTTTCTGTTCCAGTCATTCAGCATACACGGAATGGAGCGTTGAGAGATCAGGAAAAGGACAGACAATCTGTTTCTGCTCAGTCTAATCCAGCAGAAGGATCGAATCACGAGACGTATATCTCTTCCTTCGTAATCCTGTCGTACATACCACCTCCAACATTCTTTGACTGGTTGGTCCGCGCATCTTTTACCAGGTGTCCTCTCCTTAAAGTATTGCTCTCGCAGAGATCAATTCTTGTCAGAACCACCGCGGGCGTTTACCGAGGAAGATCAGTCTTCACCGATTCAGAATTCATGACATCTCGTATCGTAGATAGATAATAATCCGCTCTTCCAGTCGAGCAAGAAGTTTCTGGTGCTGATCGGGTCTCGGTTGAGCCTGACAGCAGAACTGAGAATGGGGCTTGATTTTCAGAATGAGTACAAGTTCTTGTCTGATTTGAATCTACAAGGTCACAATGTGGGATGCTATATCGCTGGTGAGTGGAAAGCGAATGGCCCCACGGTAACGTCTGTGAATCCCTCCAATAACAAGGTAAGAGAGTTCCAGCATTGTCTCGACCTGAATTACAACGTGGTGAATTCGTTATAAATGCCTATTCAAGAATTGGTTGATCCAGGACTGCTTTTAAATTTCAGAATTACCAGTGCCTCCTGAGAATTGACGACTTCATACGACCATGAAGTCCGTGAATCGGAGCAACACATGGAGCGAGATTTAGGCTATGTTGGGAACTTACTAATTAATGAACCGCACGATGTAAATTGTTAGGATTCTCAGTGAGGCTGGTTGAGATGATCGGTAGATTCTTTCCTCGCGTTTTGACCTGCTTGAAAGGACTCTTGGAAGTAAAGTAAATTTGGGCGATTCAAGCGTACTTTATCGGACGCCCTTGTGAAAATCGGGGGCTCAGCCATGTAAGAGCGAGACCATGTGCATGCCAACCTGAGTTAGAAGGGTTGGTCTAGTGAAGAATCATTGGAAACGTCATTGTAAGAGAATGCTAAGACAACCGTAGACTCCTCAAGAGTGGTCATGAAATCACGGGGGCAGGGATGCTGCCTTCTTTTTCTGCCTGCCATATGGGTAGCTTTGTTTGTAACATAAGGAGCTGAAAATCTGCGTAGAATGAGATCGTCCTTTGGACTATGCTTGGATAGTTCAAACGAAAGATCTTCTTGTTCGTGTAAGTCGGCACATACACTCATAACAGGCCTGTTTTGTTTCTACTCTTCGTTTGAGGACCGCAGCCTATCGCGACGGTCGTAGAAGCAACTGTCGAGGACTATGAAGAAGCACTAAAAGCGTGTGATGCGGCCAAGAAGGAATGGATGCAGGTATGCGCTATTGTTTTGGGCCTGGCATGGTGGACAGGGGTTCAAATCTCGTAAGGGGCGAAGCTCCTAAAGCAGACGGCAAGCTTCGTGCCCTGGGCATACCACTGTCAGACAAAAAAGGGAAAAAAAACTGACAAAAAAAGCAATTGTAATTGTACCACTGTTACAGATATTAGAGGGCAAGCTGTAGTTTTTATATAAAAACACATTTTCTAACTTTTTAGCATAGGCACGGAGTGCGCGGGTAGCGGGAGCGTAATAGCTCAGTGATCAAGCGCTCTTGCGCCGCACTGGTCAAATGGCCAAATACCTTATTAAATTAGAGTTTTTCTTTATCCTTGGGCTATGAGATTTTATATTCGTCTCTATGGATGAAATAGGTTTTCTTTTTGCTATATTGATTCTCTTTTTTTCTCATTTCGGCCCCGGATACTGGTAGACACCAGCACCGAAAAGAGGAGAGATAGTCAGGCAAATTGGAGACGTGTTACGGGCAAACTTGGATAACCTCGGGAGACTTGTGTCTCTGGAAATGGGAAAGATCTTAGCGGAAGGCGTTGGAGAAGTCCAGGTAAACGATCTCTCGTACAACTGATACATTGTATGGAGTGACAAAGTCTTGAAAGGTGTGACATGAGAGTGGTAGCGTGCATAGAGTGATGTAAAATGTGTAGGAAGCGAGGCCGGCAAGCGCATCGAATATTGTCTGACTATCTCTGGACGGAAATACCTTTGCAGGAATTCATTGACATGTGTGACTTTGCAGTGGGCCTAAGCAGGCAGATTAATGGATCTGTCATTCCTTCAGAGAGTAGGTCCTCTCCTCCGTTTCCTCCAATCGAGTTTACCCTGTAGCCTTGTTTGACGTTACCACAGTCCATGTGTACGTATGCACGTCATATCTATCTGTAGTTCCAGGTTAGCTTCAGCTCAATCGTGCTCCATCCTAAGTAGGAAACCTGCTCTTTGAGCAGCCTGCATTAAGCTGGAAATTTTGGGTCTAACAATGATAGCCGAAGCAGTGATATCTGTCTTGTCTTGAAGTATGCCAGTAGTTAGGCCCAATGTTAAGTGCGTATTCCTTTTGCGGATCGAAGCGTTGCACTTGTTTGGAAGGAGACGGCCTGATTTCGATCTGCTCTTGCAGGGCCAAATCACGCGATGCTGGAGGTATGTTACTTGTACCTTGTCAACTTGAACGAAATTTCCTGCATCTCGGAATAGATTGGTTGCTGAGCAAAAATCTATTCCGAGATGCAGGAAATTCTTAAGTCCAGCGAGACTCAGCCAAGTGTGAAGACCCAAATATTCGTCATGGAAATTACCGTGTGTCAATCACAGGAGAGCTGGGAATTCAGTTCTTTACTTTTACTAGAGGAGACTCTTGAAGAGTCTCCTCAATAGTATGTAGTCCTCCAGTCCTCCAGTCCTCATCTTACCGCTCACAACTTGTTCAAGAACTTGAGAGTATGTTCTTTTAGCAAGGACTGATCTTTTTACTCTCGTATTTTGGCAGTGCTGGAATCCACTTGGCATTGTTGGCGTTATTACTGCTTTCAACTTTCCATGTGCTGTACTCGGTATGCGCGATTGACCCCACCATGTGGTGTGTTTCTTGTCGCTGTTGTTTTAATCAGTCTGATGTTTTGGTTCAGTTTTGCTTGCCAAAGCGTTGCCAGTTGTCTGAAACCTCCAGTTGGTTGCATCCGCTCTGTGATGTTCATGCCGACCTCTGCGTCCTGTAATTTATTGTGTCTAGATCTTGCGTTGATGTGTCTTTGCACCGGAAGTGGCAGTGTCACGTTCAGCATGCTGTATCTGTAGTTATCTGACCAGGTTATTGGCTTGGCCGAACTAACAGTAACTGGTGCTGGTGTGTATGTGTTACCTACTTCGGTTAGGCTGGAATGCCTGTATCGCGCTTGTCTGTGGCAGTTGTGTTGTATGGTAAGTAGTCGGTTGATGTTTTTACTGTAAGATAAGTAGGAACTTTTCTTGTAGCAAATTCTGGAGTATCTGAGCTGTTCACTCGAAGTCTTTCCACGGCTTAACACGCCATCAACTTGGTACCAGTTTTGCATGTTTTGCTCGCAGACGATGACATTCTGTGTTGCTTGTCGGACAGCGCCGCTGATATTCTGGCCAGTTCTGGCCTTTGCTGGTATATTGAAGCATTGGCAAGATATACTGTAGATAGTCACGCGGAATGCCTGTCGTGCTGTTAAGATGTCTTGAAAGATAAAGTCACACAGAGTTTGGTTATCTGAACACAGATAATCCCCTATTCTGTTTACAGGAAAGGTGCTCCAAGTACACCCCTCATCACTGTAGCCGTCACAAGACTCGTCTCACAAGTCTTAGAGAAGAACGGACTTCCTGGCGCAATATTTACAGGCCTATGCGGAGGAGCTGATATTGGGGAAAGAATTTCGCACGATCGCAGAATCCATCTTGTCTCATTCACGGGTAGTACAAAGGTGAGCCCGACCAAGAGCACTTGAGAGTCAAGAATAAAGAGTGCTGTGATTTACCTGAACATCCACTCTGGGTGGGCTAAGGTTTCCTGCTTCTAAGGAGTGCTGAATGGTGGAATGTCTTCTCTAGTTTGAAAGGCCCTCTGAGGTTGAATGACTACTTCGTTGTCAAGATTTGCTATCGGATTAGTTGTTGTAATTTAGCAGAAATTTATACACTGCTCCGTATCCCTGTACATATATGCTCCTTTGGACCAGTGGCCTTTGGACCCTTGTTGAAGATGAATGACATTTTATTAATCGTATTTTTACTTTCTTCTCCTTGCAGGTTGGCCAGTTGGTCCAGGCAGCAGTGAATTCTCGTTTTGGCAAGTGCCTGCTTGAGTTAAGTGGAAATAATGCAATCATAGTGATGGACGATGCCGATTTATCAATGGCTGTGCGTTCAGTCCTGTTTGCTTCAGTTGGTACAGCAGGCCAAAGATGCACCACCTGTCGTCGTCTGGTGAGCCTCGTTTGAACTTATAACGAACCATAGATCGAAGAATTTACTAAATCTCAAAATCTCGAAGGATTTGGTGAAGGCATCGTACACAGAGTCGGAGATCTAATAGGCCAGACGGATCGAGGAAACGGTGATGTTTCCTCGATAAGTGTGACGTATTCTTTTGAGCTTAGGGAAAGATGGTAAGGTACGGTTCTGTGCCTTCTTTCTTTCTAGATTTTTCTCGCAGGCTGGTAAGGCAGAGTAATGCATTAGAAATGTATGTACCTCACACCTACTTTGTTTGATAACCTTCATTCTGATCAGCGTTGGTTGTATGTTTCTACTTGAACTCGTGGTAGTCGTACACCAAAGCAACTACAACTACAACTACCGGTTGTAGTTGACTTGAACTTTCTGTTGCTGTAGACTTCAGATCTACAACAACAGAATGATGCCCAAGTAGATGTAGTAAATTCTTCGATCTATGTTAAAATCAGAATGATCTTAACATCCTTCACTTTGTGATAACTTCATGACTCCTGATTATCGCCTGACATTCCTGTTTTGTTTGTTTACAGTTTCTTCACGAGGATGTCTATAAAGAAACTGTAGACAAGTTGCTGAAAGCTTACTCTCAGGTCAAAGCTGGTGATCCACTGGTTGAAGGCACTCTACTTGGCCCTTTGCATTTAGCCGCAGGTGTCCAGGTCTACAAAGAAGGGATTGAGAAAATCAAGAAACAGGTACAACTCGGCTATATGACTCTTGCATTTACTCCGCTTTTCAAACTTTTGAAGCGAATCACAAAGACATAAGGAACAAAAGTTGCATGCCAACCACGGTTATCTATCTTGAGTTTTGTGTCAAATCCACTTCATTTGTTGATGTAATGAGGTTCGTATTACGCTTGAGGCTACATAAACGAGTATGTACTTGTAAATTCTAATTATATAAGTATCAGAATGGAGTCATTTTGACAGGCGGAAAAGTGATGGAGAGGGAAGGAAATTATGTCGAACCGACAATTGTGGAGATATCACATGACGCTCCTATTGTTCAGGAGGAGCTGTTTTGTCCCATCCTCTACGTCTTCAAATTCAAGGTGATGGTTTTCTAAACATTAGACGAGTTGGGTCGATACATCTGAAGTTTCATGTTCTATTACTGGGCCTACCTTTCCGTCTTGTTCTACTGCTCAGTACAGAAGGTTTTGTGCATGCTCATTGCAGACATTCGAAGAAGCCGTGGAAATGAACAATTCGGTCCCTCAGGGACTTAGCAGCTCCATTTTCACGAAAAACCCAGAGCTTATTTTCAGGTGGACAGGGTATGTACTCTCAGAACTTCCCCGCTATAGTCGTGTTCTTTTCACGAAATCTTCCGTCACTAAGGTAAAGTTCTAGAAAAAACAGCTAGAACTGAAGGTCTTGCAGCTAAGAATTTTAGTGTCATTTTCAACCACGCAGCCCACTAGGAAGCGACTGTGGTATCGCCAATGTCAACATACCTACCAATGGTGCGGAGATTGGAGGAGCATTTGGCGGTGAAAAGGCTACTGGTGGTGGTCGTGAAGCTGGAAGTGACTCATGGAAACAATACATGAGAAGATCGACTTGGTGAGTAACACTTGCACACTAATTGCAAGATTGTTTGCGTGAGGGTTGCCCTGGTCTCTTACTCGCATAGAAGAATGTGTAGAAAAGAATTTGCGGGTACTTCAAAATACAGTTCTCTTGTCCGGAGGTATTTTCAAGTAGTGAAAAGAAGTAAAAAACACGAACATGACGAGTTTGTTTTGTCTTTGGTACGTGCAGTACTATCAACTATGGGCGCACGTTACCCCTTGCACAAGGAATAAACTTCGGGAGCTAGAAGTAAAGGGTGGTTCACCGTAGGAATTCGCCTTGTACAGATGATTGAACAACTTTAGGATGATGCTGTCTTTAGAGAAGGACCTCATGCTCTCTTGCTGCCAATGAGTTTTGCTGCCAAGAAAACAGGAAGGTTTCTTTGTAATAGCCAATTAGTCAAGCTGTTAACGGTGATATTGCAAAGAAATTGACACAACCACCACATAATATGATGCCTGTCTTTTGGTCACGTTTTGGAAGTGCTGATGAGTATTATTATACTCATCCTGACCAGGTTTCAGTGGAGTATGAGTGGTTGTTGGGAACGCTTGAGTTCAGAAGAATCCTGTGTTCTCTTGATCCCGTCTCATAATTCTCTTACATAGGAATTTGAAAGATATGGCATGTTTCACCGTTTCTTAAGAGAAACTGGTATGTCAAGAGCTGAACTCTAATTTTTCGTTTCCCATATAATGTTTGTGAGGAAGGAAAAACTATCCTTGTATGTTCCTGTATCAGGGAGGACAGTCTCTCGCAATTTGCTTTGTGCTTTACATTTCAGAGTTTTCCGCGGCGTATAACTCGGTAGGATTTTGTATAAACGTTTGTACTTTCAAATGAAGGTGCTGGTCTTACGAATACTGTAGGACCATCATTTCGAATCCACGTGTTTGTACCGTTTGTAAGATATATCATCTCATTACTCTCAAGCACTTTGAATTTATGCCTTAACCTCTTCGGAAGGGTTAAGGAATAAATTATTGTGTAAATGAAATGATGCAATTCTGTTAATAGAGCCTAGGATTTATATTCCTTGCAGCGTTTGAGTTATGGATTCTATTCCTGGCAGCGTGCGAGATAATGGGTTTGTTTGGATCTGATGGTAACTTTGGGGCTCGTTAATATTTAACAGTTATGGAAAATATGATATTTTAATATAACTTGGTATAACATTTGTACATAACGTTTTCGTGTTTTCCGATAACAAGAAACTGAGTTCGACCTTACAAGGCCGTAAGGAAGGATCTGCAAAATGTTCTCCAATCTTAACAGAGCGTTACGTTTTCTAGGGCATGGATATCCCAGTTTATGGGTTTTAGGTACATTTGTGGAATTTAATATGTGTCCCTAGACCATATTTATTTACGGGGAGAGCTAATATATAATAAAATTTAAAATAAAATTTCAAACCTGATATGTTTACTGTGGAGTGTTAAAAAACAATCTTTAGTATATGTAGCAGAGGGTTTTAAGGTATTTATGGTTTTATGATTGATTATTGAATAAAGTGAAGAATGGAAACGGAATTTGCTTACGGTTAACACACTGAAGTCAAATTCAACTACGATATGGACTGTAGTTAAAATTGGAGTGTAGTCTAATTTAGTTTCAACTTGAAATTTATCTACACCTGAATTGTACTACCAATCAGAATGCACTCAAAATGAATCGTAAGATACATTGTAACCATAGTTAACAGTTTTGGAAAGGACTACGGGGTTCTATCTTTACACACAGTACTAGACCAGAATACTAAAATGCTTTTTTACATCCGACATTTACATTTTTTCTTTTTAATGACTAAACTCTTTCGCAAAGAAGAGTTTGGACATAAACTAAAGTCCCTACACTACTCCTATATGCATGCTCCCCAAACTGTTGACTTTGGGTGGGGGGGGTTTAGCTTCAGTGGGCAGGTTTCATTCTTGATCAAATTACCATTCCCATATACCAACATATATTCTGTGGAAATCAGGAATCTACATAAGCGTCAATTAGGACCACCTTAATTAGGTGGTCTGATTACATGAAAAGCCTGCGTCATAGTCTACTCCAATATTTGCAATCCTCTTATACTCTTTCTACACTAGGCATGTTTCTTTTTTGGTCTTTATACTGTACATTTACTCCCAAGAGTTAGTTGGTTCCTCCCTTTGCTATCGCCTCTAGGCTAAACCATTTTCCTTCCAACCCAAAACTTGAACTCTAATTATGTACACACTAGTAGGACTTCGTTTCAATAGTATATAAGCGTCAGGTCTTTCTTACCCCAATAATGTGCATGCAACAAGAACTTCTTGGGACCTTGATGTTATAGGAAAAAGCATAACTGTTTGAGCAAAAATTCTGTATTAAGTTGACAAGAGAGCTCAAAGTTATCTTTAAATGTTAAATATTAATCGAATTTAGAAATGCAAAAAGATCTCAACGTAATCCTAAAAGACGCATAGACTCACGTGCTTCAAAGACTACAAGTGTAGCGATCTGCTAATGAAAATAAATTACTTAATCACAGATCAGTTTATTACCCAACCCTTCCTGATAAAACGGTTAGGTAATAAATTGAACCTTTTAGGAATATGTATGGTTGTGAATGGTGCTCAGTTATCTACCACTAGACAAAGAGTAGTAGCTTGGAGTTTTTCCTCAAATGTTTCCTTGACTGATCAGAAACTCCTGGACCGACAAGACCCCGTTGAAGTGGAAAAGTCTACCATTTTGTTGGATCACTTTTCCTGTTCATCTATAGTCTAAACTTCCTTATCAGATGCTGATCTGATGAAGTCAGAGAGCAGGTTGAAAGAGGAGAGTGTTCTGTTCCATGCTTTGCACGTTTCTCGTGCTAGTTTCGTTCTTGATCAGTGACTTTTGTGTTTCAAATTGTTCGTATATTCTTCTGACTGGTGCTTCAAATTGTACTGGTCACTTCTGACTTTTCTACAATACGTTACCTTTTCCTTACGCTTTTCACTCTAATTGTATTTTAGCCTTAGTTTCAGTTCTGCACCATATTCCTTGATTCTGTTTTCATCATCCACTGCATACTGTATACATGTTACTTTATAAAACACTGGTGATATTTCCATCCGGCAGTATAATATCACAGACAAGCGAAGTGAAATCACAGACACGAACAATGATTCTCGCAATGTGTTTTACGCAGGCTAGTGCACTGCATAAAACACATTGTAAACTGTTTTACGCAAAGCACAGGAGAATGCACTAGGAACACCAACTTATGTAACGTATGCTTCACTTCACTTTCCCACTCGTCAGTCCCCTCATGTTATGTATAAGATAATGCAGTGCCCGTGGTGAGCTTATGGAGCGTAATCACATGCTCGAGAGTATGGTTACAGTGCACGTAGCAAAATTGGTTGTTTCTGCTTGACAAACATTTGGCCAATGCTTTTTACGTTAACTTGATGCTATGAGAAAACACACGTGATAGCTTGTTTTTGTATAACTTTCTACTTACTTCACAGGGTTAGAATTTCTACTGGGTGCTACCTCTCTCTTTGAGCGTGGTTCTTGCTCTTTAGCTGAGCTTCCATTCTCCTGAACGAATCATATGTTCTCTACAAAGTATGAAAAGCTTTTTGTGAAAGCTCACAAGATGGACAGGAAGTGATCCTTTTCTTTATCGTTTACATGTTGTACTCTTACTTAGTTGCTTATTCATCTCTTCCATATGAAGATGGAAGAGTGCAGTATTATTACCTAATCGTTCTGACGAGAAGGGTTAGGTAATAAATTGAAGTAGCGATACAAATAATCATTTTAGTCCATAAGCGTCTGGACTTATATCGTTGGAGGCGCATTGGTATGGACTTCACTTATTGGTTCTCTAGACGTTTCTGCAGTACTCTGTGCCACTAACATTTAACAGTTATATATTATTATTGATTTTTAATAAAAATTAATATAAAAATTATATTTAATAATTATACTATTTCTGATAACAAATAACGAGCAAAAGTTACGCACAGGTGGTTGAGCATGCTTATTTATTCACCACCACTGACCGCCTCATAACATCCCAACTGAGCAAACAGATGCAGTTACAAGCATGGTTCACGCAAGAGCCAATAAACGTTTGAGTACACAATTGCAGCGTGCTGGGAATTTAGGAGAATATTATAACTAAAATCCCCGTGAATATTATGGGGAATATTCTAACGTTAATGTAGTAATATCGTTGTTTTATCACGATAATATGAAACTCCGACTATGAGTTACATTGACTCAACTCTGGCCATTTGCCTGCCTACAGAATATATTTATTTTCTCTGTCACCAAGCGGCAGGACTTATGGTCTTTGAAGCGCATTTCCGTATGTTTTACTTACGGTTTCATTCTGGAAGTTTATGCGGTTCCCTGTACGACTAACATTTAATAAATATATGTTAATTTTTATTTTCTTTGGAATTTATAATAGAATTTTCCTATAATAAATATATTTTTCTTTTATCTTACAAAAATAAAAACTCCGAGAAAAAATAACATCCCGTATATACCGAGAGCGAAAACAGAAGGAATAACTTTCAGAACTCACGACACGAACACGAGAACCTTACCTTACACAACCTTGATCCAATGGTCGTCTACAAAAGAACAACCACGTTACTTTCTCGTACACGGTTGGTTGCGTACTCGCTTTTGGGATGCTTATTCACCAGGTTAACTAGCAATAACACAAAAGTGTATAAAGTTTCTAAATAATTATTGAATCTAACTTCTATTCCAGATAATTTTGTTGAAACTATTCCATTTATAGTACAATCTTCTTGGGGATGTCGGGAAAGGTTGACATAACCTCATCAAACTAAAGCTAAATCTTTTGACACCAAGATCAAGTGATCCAAACATCAGAGGTGCAGGTGTTTAGTTATCACAACGAGATATTAGACATTAGATAGATATAAATGATAATATTCTAATTTTGGTGATATGATATTACAAACTTTTCTTATAATTGACAAGAAAAAGAATTTAATGTACAGCTGGGACATTCTTCATTATGATGTTTTCTTGCATGTGGCTTGTCCATGAGAATTTCTTCAACTTTTGTGCTAATAGCTCTCCTTAAACTAGGAGGCCGAGTACTTGACAATACAGTACAACTTATTCATATATTTCATAGTGTGATAATTTACATAGAAAATATGTTTAGATCTATGTATCATTTATCATGTTTTTTCCAAATAGATAAATATCACATAAAAGTATTCTTCTGTTTTGTAACGAAAGACTTTACATCATAGAGTGTCAATCTATCATATTAGTTCTCATTCCAGTTTCAATATCTTTGAAAATCTTCAAATGACTTATAATCACGTGTATTCAACTCAGCTGAAGTAAATATTCTGTATCATATCCCTTCCAGCAGTCAGTATGCACTTCTTCACTTTATTTTCTTTTTCTTTCTGTAAATTTGTACTAGTGAGAGTTTCTCTTGTTCTTCTCCATACATTAACTAAGAACATGTTCAGGTTTTTTTTTTCTTTATTCCTCCAGATCCATTGACCTCTGTCATTTCCCCTATAACATTTCCGTTCCCTAAATTTTGATTAACTAATCTCCATATCTTTTCTTGGTAAACTCATTTTCACATCATCTTAGTAACTTTCACTGTCCTTTTGGAAAAATTGTGAAAGTTATACATAAAGTCACATATATTTGGAATAGTGCATATTTGCTATTCCAGAATTTCGAATTTCTAACTGCGAACATGAGAGTTAATTGTGAAAACAAACAAACTATGGATTATGAAAAATCACAACATTGTAACTTTGTGTGAAGTATTAACAATTTGAATAAAGAGGAAACGCGTCAAACACTACAAGAGATGAGTATACGTATGACTGAAGGCTTGCAAAGGGATCAACATGGCATCACAAACCTAAGGGTTGAACCTGGTTCAGTTTAGAACCCACATGGTTTGATTGGGTTAAAAAACGGTGTATTATCAAAATTAGGGTTATCTTCTATTTTGGGTAGTTGAAACTTATGCAGATGCTTTGGACGTTTGGACTTAGTGAGATTTGGACTCGATTTGGTGACACTGAGAGTTAAAATGAAGACTTCAGGAATAGTAGCGTCAATGTCATTGCGGTGGCTTCTGATTTGATGGTAAAATTGATACTCATTTTCTTACATATTTTGAGCATTTGGTTGGACTATATTCAGTCTATCTTCTGTGCATAATCACCTCCTCCATTTTCTAATTTGCGTGTATAATAATCACTCTCTTCTAAGTTCGGAAGAGAAAAATATGTATTTTTTTAATTTATATTTTAATTATTTTTCTAAAAGAAATAGATCATGAATGACAAAATTTAAATGAAATTTAATGACTTGTCGACTTAACATTTTGTGATAACCTGAGAGGGCTTGTGAGTACTGCAATTATGGGTTTTCTTTCTTCATCTAACATGTATTGTACTGCATGTAAAAGATAATTGTTTTCAATATTTAAATTTAGAAACTTTATTTTTGGTTTATTGTCAGTTTGTTCTGAAATTTGTTTAGCTCGCTTGTCGGTTCGTTCTAAAATCTGCATTCAGCTTTGGTTCTCAGTTTGTTTTGTATTTTATTTTATTATTATATTTTTTTGTAAACACTAACTCAGTTGCTAGCCAATGGTTTATGATAATTTACTGAGCTATGTTAACGTTTATCTTCTTCTCCTCGTCCAAACGTGCACTTTACATGCATATGACACCTAGAGTTGGATTGAAAAATCTCACAACTACCATAGTTTATATTTTTGTGGCATCTTTCCTTTTGATGCATACTTTAGCCAAGTTTTGATTTTTTTACCAGAAAAAACCTAAAATTCTCATTCTGCAAAGGAGAGGGTGGTTTTTGACAAAACAGAGATTTCTTAGACCATGGATAATCCATAGGCATGTTATCTGTTATCGTATCAACTTTCCTGTGAAATTTTACTTTATCCTCAAAACCCTTTGCAAGCGCGCAGGTTTTATTTTTCTTCCTAAACCTCGAGTTAAACTCCTAAACCGACACCACTACTTATATGTAGTCTTCAAAAAATCTTTCCAACTATATCCAGTCTCAAGAATGTCAAACAACCAACCCCTAAGACCACAATCTAATTGTTCAAAGTTCGGCCGTAAAGATATATAATTAAAAATCTAACAATCTAATTAAAGTTGTTTGCTCCAAGATGCAATAGACTTTAGACCCTCGCTTCTTCCTAATAAACAGCCAAAATACATTTACTAACATTTTTGTAAAGAGAAAGTTTCTTGGAGAAAGCAGAAAATTTCCAGTTGTGAGTGACTTGAAAGAAGAAAGAAGTAGGAGGAAAACACTCAACTTGATCTTAAACTTTGGAATATCCTGTGAAATATAGAAAGCTTGATCACGAGCTTTCTCTTCTTATCTCTTTCGTTCAACTCTCTGCTTTCTCTTTGCCTTAATGCATGTATGCAAAATGGGACTTTTGAACCCTAAAAAAAACCTTAAGTATCTCTGCCATTAGAAAGCAACCGTCTGAATTTTTCTCTCATACCCTCGATATGAGCACACCATCGGAAATCTTAACCCTTAAGTCGACATAAATTCAGTGCCAAAATCTTCATTTCTTAACATGTCTTCAAAGTTTTCAGAACTCTAAAATCTCCAAAATGCCATAAAATACTTCTTGCATTAAAGCCTTTGAATCAAAGGAAGGTATTGTTGAGAACTCTAATCCGAGTCTAATCTAACAGTGATATTGGTGCAAAGCGTTTTGTTCCATTAGGGAAGCAACTTGATTAGGAAGTTCTTTTTACCTCATTGGACAAGTTAGGCAAGTCACGAGATTTGAAAAAATTCTTAGAGACGGACAATAATCGATGTTGTTGATTGACGGGTTATTTGTTTTATCCAAAACGTCTTTTTTATCTTCTGAATATGCATTTGAATCCTTTGGGATTGGTAATTCAGAACATGGTTAAAATGAATACAAGAGCGAAGATTATCATGAAAGCATTAATGTGGGTAACCTCAGTTCTCTTAATCTAGTTCTGATTGTTCAGAATGAAACTTGAAGCTCCAGAAGTCAAAAGCCTCAAAACCTATGAGAAATGGATATCCATTCAAAGAGCTCCACGAGAGTATGGGCAAGGTTATCTCTGAATTTTTCCCAATGAGTTCATTGAATGTAACATATATACGTCATGTGTACCAAGTGTTATTTTTTCACTCATTCTATTATATTTCTCAGTATTTTTATTTTATTTTTTTCTTTGAAGTACCTCAAAAATTAATATTATTCAAAAACAATTCTTGTATCTTTTACTTATTTATATTATTTAATCATTTTTTTCTTCTAAATTATTTCGTTTGACCCATTCTGTCATTGTATATCACGTTTAGCATTGACATATGTCTTCTAGTACCTTCTACATGAACTAACTAATTAACTTGGATGTTATTTTTTCATTCTTAATCTCTCCCTTTGCAATATTTTTGGAATCGATCATACATTAATCACTTCCAATCAATATAATATCTTAGAGATCAAATATTTTTCCTTCATATTAATTTTGTTAGCTTTATATAGTTTAATTTTTCTCTAAATAACTATAAAATAAATATTTCTCTTTATTTATTTTATTTATCCAAAATAAAACTAGAGCTCTAAAAATAAAAAACACATACATAGCTTCTATAATCTATATCTGTAGTCCTTTCTGCTAGTCCTTTCTAGTACATGACAACGGTGTCTCACAAGTCATGCTGCTAACACTTAGCAGCAACTCAAAGCCTCTACACATGCAAAGGCAAAGAAATCCTACAACAAACACCCAACTTTGATCGACCAATGCTCTTTCTTTACAACCCTAAATGGATCAGCATGCGAGATCAGGTTTCTAACGATACCAAATTTGCCATGATATTAACTTCTTAGCAAATCTAGCAATTCAAAGTGTCTGCCGATATCATACTTGTTATGAGAAAACTCAAAAATATTTACTGTAACTTCAACCTCCACAGTTCAGTTTCTATGACTAATGCATTGGAAAACATGTTCTGTCAACTTTCCAACAAGACCAAAACGAAAGCAAATGGACATGTAGGGAGAAAATTACAGTCGTCTGAACATTTCAGACTCAAGTTATATGTAAAGTTTGCAAGAACTCAAAAGCTTAAACTTTCCCAAACACCTTGTCGAGTAACACCTTCCAGCCTACAACATTTTACGAGTGCAGAAGATTCATCATCCAATCCATGGTACAGAGACACTCTTGCATGTTCTCTGTACCATAGCTTCCCAAATCACCAAGACTTTTCCGTATAAACTATCCAAACACATTAAAGTTGTATGTTGATACCAACCATGAAAAAACAACAGCTTGAGAACGTTTGCATCCCAAATCTTCCCTCCTCTACCCCTTTACAAGAAAATGACCCAGTGAACAGCAAACCGATGGAAAGACCCCATCAAGCCTTACAAGGGAAAGAAGGAACCAAAAGGCCAAGCAACTAACCCCTGAAGGGAAGAACATCGAGGCTAAGCCATGCTATCAGTAGCTCTGAAGTCTCTTATCGCACCTATAATTTCAGACACTGATAAATCAGTACTCCTGCATACAACAGGTGCACATAAAATAGCATCGCCTACTGCAATTGCTCTTCTGTGGACCGCGCCTGCTAAAGCTCAAACTCTCCTTTTACAAAATCCTAAAACTCCTTCTTTACTGCATTTGGAGATACATGTTTTATACTTTTCATAAACTCCCCATAGAGGTTCACGTGTCAGCTTTGTAACCGGCCCAATACATGGCATTCATGTACATACCACATGACATACATATAAGTTGCCACAAATGTCATTCATCTCGAACGAGCCCACGTCATATCATCTTTGAGCACCTTGAAATCCCATAACTTTTCACTCTTAAACTTTTTTTAACGATTCAAAAACCAAAGTTGATATACTCAACAAGCTCTACATGATGGAATCCTCAGTTTTTTCTGAACAAGTTGAAGCAAATTTATCTTCTAACTCTCCTTTCAAACTACTGCTGGTAAATGACACGACAACGTGCATGGTCTACTTTGTTCTTCTCATCTTGGAAAGTCTTTTCATTTGTGCTAGTTGCATATTAGAGATTGGAAGAAATATCTAAATCAAATAATTTCTTTATCTGTGCCTTACACATAGATGTGACTCGATTTTTGTTCTACAAAATTGATATGCATTCCAATGAATGATTAGAGAGAAAGTTTGAAGGATCGTAACCTATGAATTCTAAAGGTTTACTATATGATTTTGTTATCTATGTTAGGTTAATGATTAATATGTGTTTGTTATAAAGATGTGCAAGAAAATTTTAATTATTTTAAGTATGTCAATCTTAAATCATAAATAGATGACATAACTAAAATATGAGATTCTCAATGAGGTGACTTAGATATATAATGATTCGTTTCAAAATTTGAAATATGACATTTCATTACAGAAAATATTTTTCGAACTAAGTTTCTTGAATAATATAGGATAAATACATTAATTTGTTATATTCTTTACTCGTATGTGATATCTCCAACGCAAAGAGTTGTCCTCTTCTGTCAATGAAATAAGTATTTTATTCTAATTTGTTTTTCTGCATGTTTTTATTTTCAGATAGAGTATTGATACATGTCAGTGAATCTTTTTTGATTCTGCAATTATTTGCTTTCTCCACTTCCATAACATTTGATGAACTTGCTCCACCCTTTTTTGCTTGATCCACCTCCTCATTGACAACTGATCATCTCCATATGATCTGGCAATGTAAGAAGCTTAGTTGGACTTACATATCATCCTTTTACACACGTCTGGTTTTGACGTGTCTCAATATTGTGCTGCAATTTGATTTTTTCTTTGCACGCGGTAAATTTCAAGTATGAGTTGGAGGCAAGAAGGAACACCTAGTCGAGATTTTCTAACTAAGCTTCTGTCATGGCGAGGTAATCTGCAAACAATCTGTTGTCAATGTGAGGTTGGATCAAGCAATACACTGATAAGAGGGGGTAAAATAAATTGGTAAATTGGTAAATGATATTATCTATCTCTTGATGTCTTCGAGGACCATGAGAGTGTCCATGTGAGTCCACCATAATGGGACTCGGATCAGAAGCTTCACTAACAGTTTGCAGTAGCATGCACCTCCAACCGTGTCCACAAGGGATTGAACCCACGATCTTTTTCTTAGAGGATTGTAGGCTAAACTTCTTGGGACATCGATCTTCGGTAGAGCGAGTTTATGAACCATTTTGCCAATGGAGCAAGCAAATAACTATGTGATTCTGTGATGTTTTGAGTCGGTCTAGTCAAAATTCTCACACTTTCTCCAAGAAATTATATTTTTGTTTTTAAAATAATATAATAATCATTTCTACAACTTTGGTAAAAGATTCAGCTTTTAAACGATTTTAAAGTAGATGTTCCTTAAGTAGTCTGATTCCATAATCTTAGTTTAGTGTGGTTTCATCCGGTGTCGAACAAACGATGAATGTCAAGAAAAATAATGGAGTTTACTTACTAACACTTCTTTGCCATAACAAAAATATGCATTGGATTCTAAGTGGTAAATTGAGTATTATTGCATCATATCAACAATTCTGAACAATATTATGATTAAGAAAATTCAAAACCTCACTACTATTGCAGTCCAAAATTAAACCAAAAAACAATTTGATTCCAAGAGTTTGTAGAACAATTAGGTTTCAAATTATGAATTATTTAGTCCAGATATTTCAAAATAGTTTATCAAAGTTCAGTTTGGTTTCTCTAAAATAGCGTCAATTGCTACTCCGACCTCATCTCAAACTAAGTTGCAGTCGTTTCACATATGATTCTATGAAGTTATGGTGGTAAACCGAATATGCATCTAAAGTGACATTTTGGGCCACCGAAAGAAAAAGAAAACCGTTGGTTTAGCAAAGAACATAGTAAGATATTTTGGAAGTTATTCATCAGGAAGTATACATATTCACCTCTTCCTCATAACATCATCATTAAGCACCCAAATGAAACAAATGAAGTGCATTTGGGAACCTAACAATGAACTCTACCATTTGGTGCAATCAAAGTTGAGATATGAAATAGATCAAAAAGTTGTTATTTCTCTCCATGAACGTCTTTGGAGCAAAAATATAGAACCTAAAAGTATGATTTTCAAGTATGAGCTGGTCCACGATGCAACAATAGGAGCATTGATCAAGAAAAAAGAGATCAACAATCTAAATGCAAAAGTTCAGATGGTATGCGAGTGACACATGCGACCTACAAACACGTTGGTCTAGCCTTTCCACAGCAAAGAAATGCAGAATGCTAGGATTTTACAAGAATGGTCACCTTCTGCTTGAATATTTCTTGTAGGAGAAGGTTTCTTGATGGAGAAAGAATCGAAGACTCTACCCAAATGCGCCAGTTTTTTGTTTCCAGGATAGAGACTTAACACTGGAAGAATTGAGAAAGTCTGTAGATGAATAGACAAAAAAAGAACTAGAGGAGCATAGTCGATCCGATGTGAACAAGAGAAACATCGCATCTCAAGAGAAGAAAACCAAAAAGGGGAATGCTTACAAGTACAAGCTAGGAGCGGAGGGCGACAAAAATTCTCTATCAAGTTTGTGAGTTTTCAAATCACGCATTTTTCCTGAAGATGGAAGAGTGCTGCAAGCTTAATTTATTACTTAACTCTTCTGACAGAAAGGGTTAGGTAATAAATTAACGTATTAATGAATGTATTGTTTTAGACAAGTAGATTACCGCACTTGTACCCTCTGAAGTGCATTGTTCTGCACTCCACTTATGGGTTTTCTAACAACATTTTCATAGTTCAACAACATTTTCATAGTTTCATATTTAACATCTAAAATATAATTTTGATTTTTATTAGACTTAATCTAGAATATCTATATAACCGTTATAATATTCTTATAACATAAAGAGAACAAAAATACCGAAGTTGATCGAGATTCTTATTGGCTAACCAGTTTGACTTGAAATTTGTGAAAAAAATGGAATGATTGTGTAAACTGAATAGACTCACTTTACATGTTTCAAGGACAAACGGAAAAGTGGTGGAAGAAGTATAGAACTGAATAGACTGGAAACATGGGAAACGGAAGTGATTTAATGGTTAAAGACTCCCGGACGTATTTAGTGCGGAAGACGTACAAACAGTCTCGTATTTCTGGTGGTCCCAGAAATAGACTGACTTTGGTCCGAGATCTAGACTGAATAAGAAGTAAACTTTTTATTTTTGAAAAGATTTCGATTCGCCATGTTTAGATATAAACAGATATTTCTAAAAAAGCACCTCTGGATCTTATTAATGAAATAAACCATAAAAGTGCACGCAAAACGAGTCTGATGCAACCATAATAATCTTTTCGAATAATAAATTATAATTTTGATTTATGAGTTAACTCTTTCAAGAAGAAAATATAAATATAAATTAAAGGGAATGCATATTTCACCTCTTTTTAACTTGGAAGAGATGAATATGCATTCAGCTTTTTGGATATGCATACTCTCCGATACGAGAATTTTTGTACGTCTTCCGAACTAAATACATCCGGAAATACCCTGTAATAGTGCGTGTCAAAGCTAAGACAGTAGAATATTTAACGTCTAGAAAAAAAAAAAACCATAGTTTATCGAAGGAAAGCTTTGTTCTTATTTGTGAACTGATATAGTTATTTCAATTTTTAAAAAATTTTAGATAACCTACTTGCGTCTTAAATTAAATTACTATGGAAAAGATAAAAGAGCAATACGAACATTTCGCTGACTCTTCTTCTTTGCCGGAGTCGTAGCACTTGCCCCTGGGCCAGGAATATTTGCCAAAGATTATAGTCCTTAATATCCCTAAACGATGGTCTTTAGCAATTCTCTATCGTGAGTCTCCTTTTTCCATAACCGTTCGAAACTTTCAGTTTGGACTTTCTGCGGGCCTTTTGGTGCATTTTCTGGCTGCCTTGACATTATTTGTACAGTGAATTTCGTTTCTCTTCTCGGAAAACGTGTAAGTGTTATAAAAATTTATTACTAGTTTATTATAGAAAATCGAATTAATTCATAATGTTATATGTTAATCAGTCTTGGAATAGCAAACTCATCTGGAAAGAACCCTTAAGTGAAGAGTGAGCTTCTGCGCTCCTGTGGGATATAAGTCCGGAGCAATAATTGTAAAGTGACGTAATTTACGGAAGACATTAAATAATGTTCTAACCTGTACCCTGAAGTGTACATTGGGTGAATAATATCCTCCTTCTTTTGAATCTTTAATGATACCTCGATGTCCATGTCGGCCTGGTTCCGAAGTATGAGGGAGAATGAGCATTTCATCTTTCCGTTGAAATATCATCAATCCCCTTCAAAGGATATGAACCAGCAGATGCCATGCTTTGATAGAAGATTAAACGTTTGGAGTTAAAAATTGGCGCTCTATCAATGAATGTAAAGGGGCCATATGGAAGGTATGCATATTCATCGTCTCCATTTTTATTAATTCAATATACGATTTATTTCCAAAAAATCAAATATTACATTAATATCTATTATAAATTAAGTACTAAAATCTCGGATGTATAATTTCAAAACCCATGTTCATGTTTTGCTTATAAGTTATGTTTTTCTTGGATCTGGCCGTAATTCTCGATTTAAAACATTTAATAAATATAAATATATTTCTCATTTAATAGTTATTGAATGTTAAGCTGTTATATAATATATTTACTTCTAAAGAAAAAAAGAATATTTCACATTTTATATTTCACCGCAATATATTTGAATATTTCACCAGAATATTCATCATATTCCGGTGCGTGTCTTCTTGTACAGATTCTTCCCATAGTGCGCATTGGTATTGCATATTTTACTTTGGTGTTTGATTAGTTTTTAGGCCTCTTTTGCTGTGGAGCTTTCTGCAGCCATGCGCTGATGAGTCCTCTTGGCAGGAAGACTCGATCCCACACATCTTCGGGTACGAGCAGATGGGGTTGCTTGTTGGCTTTGGCTAATGTAGACTGCACTGGTACCGAGTTTCTCATCCTGCAATAAGAGAAAACGATTTCTCAACCTGCCAACACGAGGAGACAACGACCGCTCGAAGCGCGTCACCACCTGGACTGCAATGGCAACAATCGCCCCTGCTTCAGCATACGACGAACCTAACAGAACTAGCATTGCTCTCCATGCTACCACATTCACCTATGAATGGTTGTTAACAATCTCAAGGTAAGGCAATTTAGCTGCATATGAAACCCGCTCTGTCTGGTTCCCTGTTTTACACCTGTTATCCACCGATTAGCCGCGTTCACCTTTGTTCACTATTGTAATTGCTGGAGAAAATCATGAGTTACTTACTGGCTCTAATGATCGATTGGATGTTTAACGTCTGGGTTTTTACCAACAGCAAAGGCGCTGCTCTAGTTTACACTGACAATAAATCTCATTCACTAGTAAATTCTTAGTTGGTGCGGCCCGCTGAAAAGTATGACGAAGGTAGAAGGTATCTGTCGGCCGGAGTCTCCTTGGAACATTTATCTTGGTGTCTGAATTCTCATTCACCTTCGAGTGGAAATGAGGTCCCTTCGCGGGAAATGGCAGGACACTATGCTTTGATATATAAGCAGCGCGGAAACAACTCCCTCAGACTGACCGTTTGATAAATCAAAATCGTCGATATGCGCATTCTATACTCCAGTTGTCTGGATAAATTCCTCATGACCTCGCTTGTCCCGTGTGTCTGTTAGGTGTGTCAAAAGCGTCACGTTTGCTCGTTTTCGCCGCTTCTTGTTCAACTCCTTCGATCATGTTTGGCTCGAGCGTCGTACACATAGAAACACTGAATGTAGTTTAAGTACAGGTCTCTTTCAAAATATGAGTCTTATCTCTCTTTAGGTTTCGCCGTCTCATACAAGGAACTGTATACGTGCCTCATCTGTGCTGAAATGACAATCAAAAGTCTTCTGATCATCCGAGGCTTGAACTCCTCGAAAATCCAACGATGCGTTTACTTCCAGAAGAGTAATGCGAATGTTAAGGATACTTGAACTAAATTTCCACTCACAGCGAGAGTCTGCACACCGCAACTGGCTTGAACTCCTCGAAAATCCAACGATGCGTTTACTTCCAGAAGAGTAATGCGAATGTTAAGGATACTTGAACTAAATTTCCACTCACAGCGAGAGTCTGCACACCGCAACTGCTTCCACTGAAGCACCATGTGAAAGCACTCACTTCATATACTTTTTTGGACTCCGAGCCATCCAACACTCCGCCACAAGCTGGAGCCGATCAAACCATCTGCACTCCAGGGGGTCAGTTATCCTCGGCGCTCCTCCAGGCTCCCATGGCCAGCCACGGGACGGCCGCGTCGCAGCTGAGGAGAACAGCGTCGGTCCTTTCAAGATGCCGAGTCATCATTTTCATTATCTACTGCGATGATTGCGATCTGACAAAACACTGACGTGATAAAGTACGAAGCCTCGATTTCGTTTCACTCAACACAATCAACCAAACCAGCTCACCGTCATCAGCTTCAGCCATTGCATTCAGCGTTGGTTCGTCTGCTATGATTTCCGCTGGAGGAGCAGTTGCGGCTACAACTGAGCTTTTTGACCCGTGCATGTGAAGAGTTCACGGTACATGACCGGATTCACTTTTTGCTAGAGCCATCTTCTCTCGTCTCCAAGGATCCGTACATCGGGAGTTACCTACTGCGTGAAAAGTTAAATTGGTTAAAACCACATGATCTACTTGGACTTGGTCCAAGTGAAAGTTCTCTTTTACTATCAAACCCGTTTGGATAAAGTTTGCAAACTCTAGTCAAATTGCTTTTAACTCATGGAAGTCCTTATTTATCAAGGACTTCCATGATAATCACTACGTATAATCAAGTCAAGGCCAAAGTGCAGAAATTGGCTTTATCACACCCCCAGTAGGTTCCGTGAGCTTTATTGTACCCTTCTTAACAATGTATTGCTTGATCACACCCCTGACTGGCTATTGCTTGTAAAACCAGTCACTTTGTGATGTTTCTCACATGTACTAAAATGATGAACCAAAAGATAAAATGACTGGTTTTACTTTCAATAACCCTTCAGGGGTATGATCAAGCAACCAAACGTTAAGAAGGGTATGATACTATGATCAATCGCAACAATCGTATTGGGGGTATGATCAAGCCAATTTCTGGGCCAAAGGGCTAGCAAATCTATGATGTTGTATTGCATAGCATGCGGGGAGAAATGCCCGGAGGGCGGGGCACTGTCTGACCGATGCTTTCAAAAAAAGAAAAAACTGACAGGACTGCTAAGGAAACATTTATCGCTGTCCGTCGATTCTGATCGCCGAGCATCATGTGCATGATCCGAGCATCCCCGGTTCAATGAAACTCGAGAGGTACGACCAATCCAATCCTCTTATCCGGTTCTGGTCAACTCGTGGTAGCTAGATCTTGCAGCATCCAGCAGAAGGGCTATATGAGAGCGATTGTTGATAAGGTGTTTGAAACCGTGGGCCAAGACAGGCTGTTCAATCGAATTGTATTAGTGCTAATTAACTAATTAGTGCGTCGAGATTGTGCAAAACTATTGTAGCCTCCTTGGTTCTCCATCAGACTCATCACTACGGTAGTCCATGTGAGCTCTGCTGCTATTCACGTGACATCGTTGCCAAATCTATGCACCGTTCTTTATGGTTACAGAACTTAGGGGCATGATCAACTGTTGATGTGACCGTTGATGTGACCTTGTTTTACATTACTCGCTGAGATATTACATGTAACTGAGAGAGGGTATAGTAAATATTTCAGCTCAGCCGTAACTAGGAAACACGTTAAATCTACTCTTATTAATTTCCCTGTAGTACATGGTAATAACAATATCTTGTTGTCTGCAAGCTGATTTGACAATGCAGTCTCACCACATGTCAATTAATACGAGTATAATAACTCGAAGTGTAACTAGCAGGGTAACTTCGTAACCCCTGCATATATGTTCAACGTCCGTATATTGAGTTGAAGAAGGGAGAAAGAAGTTGAATATTCAACTTTAACTGAATTGTTTTTCAAAAATTCTAGTTAAATTTCTATTATTGCTTGTCAAAGTAAAAATGAAAGATTCATTAACGAGACGAAGGAAAATCGGCTTAGTTTTTTCACGACGACTTTGGTCTAAAGATGTGTATCGTTCAAGGGGTGTTTTTGAATCGCTCTAAGTTTTATATTTTTATATTTTTATATTTTGAATTTTGACAGTTCTAGTAAATTGTCAAAGTTTTTACGTGAGTATCGCTGAAACTCACGTAAGATTTGAAAAAAACACGAGTTAGAACCGGCCATGGCGGTTTTCTGTGGCTGCTTCTACAAGTAACAGTAGAAAACGAAACCGACTTCTTGGCCGCAGCCGTAACACTTGTCCGCAATAGATTAATATTTCCCAAAGATTTCAATTTTAACACGCACTAATAGTTAAAAACACAGGAGTAGGTTCAATTTGGAGTCATCGTAAGTGTTACACTTATCGTTTAATTCAGCATTAACATGATCGCGGTAGCATCAAATAATAAGTAATGATATACAATAGTCATTTCACGACAAAAGTTAAACAACTATATAGACCTGTGAAAACTTGTATGGCTTCGTCTACATTTCGTTTCACGACTGAAGACTGCAGCATTTTACGACGTAAGTGGTGCCAGCACTCGAAATAAATATCGTTCTCATTTCTAGCATGGATTATATATTATATATATATTCAATATACAGTAAATAAACTTCTAGGCGTAATCTTCCTTTTGGACCATCGACTCCCACTAACAGATGATATAATGCTACTACTTGGAAGTAGATACCGTTTCATTTTATATATTAGTAGTAGATAACATGATATATATTTCAACAAAAAGAAAATTCTAAGTATAAGTTTTCTTCCTGATCTCTCTATAAGGAAAAACATATACAGACGAATACCGATAAGACCAGAGAACTAATTATTGTGCCTTTGGAACCAATTAGCTTTACTCCTTCCCTTCACTGTACAAGTCTCGAGTGCATATATATTCATAGGCAGCTGAGCACCGCTGTATATTACACTTTTTCTACATTTTGATGGTTGAGGTAAATATACAAAGGTTTAATTTATTAGTTAATTTTTCTTCTTTAATTTGTTGATGGAAGATTAATTAATTGTTAGCAGTCTCTCGCAATAAGTGCATCTGTTCTTGCTCGTCTTATGGGGTTATGTCGGGATCGTCTCGTAACTATTGATGCGATTATCACTTATTACTTACAGATAAATTTAATTAACATCTTAATACATAATTTTACATAACATTCACATATTTTCTGATACCAGAATGCGAGCCAAAATTACCTAAGCTAATCTTGCATGCATATTTTATTCAACTCAACACCACATCAGGAAGGAAAAGTCTCCAGGTCAATAACTATGCTCGATCAATTTCAGGAGCATTTGTTTCCTATATATATATTATCGGGAATGTTAAAAGTATTATATGGAAAATCTAGACTAAACTTCAACAAAGATCAAAATTGAACTTAATTATTAAATGTTAATCATTTAGAAACAGTGGCAACGACAATAAAAAACCCATAAGTGAATTGCAGAGCCATGCGCTTCTGGGAGTACAAATGCGAGAGAGTACTGAAGTAAAACAAGTCGGTGATAAATTAATGTTAAGCTTGCAGTCCTCGTCCATCTTCAAACGGAAGCGTGGTGAATAACTATGAGAATATGCAAGGTCAGAAACCGGTTTCTTCCTCTCCTTTTTCTGCGTCACGAACTGGTAGAAGAGTAAACGTCTTTTAAGTTACGGGAACACTCTACTCTGGAAAGTAACCGAACCTTATCCCAATAGTCCATATATATTCCCGACTGCTTGGCAAAATGAACTGACGTGAAGCGGTGAGATAGTCTAGTCTTCTTATTGTTACTGAGAGAAGATATGTTGTTCGAAGTGTACATGGGTATACATTAATTAATATTTTAATCTTTTCGACGAGAAGCGTTAAAACATTAATGTCTTCTGGAAACATCGCGGTTTGAAAATTAATACCCGGACTTATTCTCCCAGCAACAGATCAGCCCGGACTCCACTTATAGGTTATATCTTGATGAGTTGACTATTCGGAGACTAGTTAACATATATCACTTATGAATTAATTTATTTGTTTTCAATAACTTATTATAATATATTTATATAATATTTAGACGTTTTTTGATAAAAAAAACAAAATTCACTGTACAAGGCTGTGGGGAAGGATATTCCCTTCAAGTGACGAGTCGACCAAAGATAGGCAGATGAAAACATCACCCTTTTTTTCTTGCGTTTTCCCCTTTGTATTTTTCCATGGTTTATTTCCCCTACACCATCGTTTAGGTTTCCCCTACACCATCGAGTCTTAACTAATAACCACAGTTAAGACTCGATTTAGGTTAAGAAATTGATATGCAATTGTTTATTCAGAAAACTGAGGAACCATTGTTTAAATTTTCGGTTTAGACACGAACTAACATTGGTAGATGCTAGATACATTAATATTCGAAAAAGAAAAAAAACATGGTTCATGTTTACATGAACCTCCGAAATGAGTAGTTTAGTTGATAAACTATTTATTTACTTATATTTAATGTAATATAATATTTGCAAAACCATCGATCTTTTCCCGTGCATTAATGTCTAGGTTCAGGAAATTGATAAACCATTATCTAAACTCAGAAAGTTGAGCTATCACTTTTAGACTCGATTCAGACACAAACTTACATTGATGAATAATAGTTACAATAATTTTCAATAAAGAGCATACATAGTTCATGTTACATTAACCTTATTGTCTAGGTTCTGAAATTGATATACCACTGTGTAGGTTCAGTTTTGACACTAACTTACATGGATAAGTGGTAAGTCCGGTAATATTCAAAAAAGAGCATACACGTACCTCTAAAGAGAGTAATTATGTTCATAAATCATTTCTGTGTTTTTTCCCTTTGTATTTTGCTGTGATTTATTTCTGCAAAATCCATCGATCTTTTCCCGTTTAAGACTACTAGGTGTAACATGCCTTTCACAGGCTGAGACCCCGGCAATGGAATTCGACCCCACGCTGCCCCGGCTAGGGACGGATGGGGATTCCATGCTAGTTGTTACGGTAAATATCGTCGTCCGTTACTAAGAGGATCTTTACGGGAGCACTGTAAATGCTTCGGCACTGTAAACAAAGTAAATGACACTGTAAATTTGTCTCGAGTCTCGTTACGGTAAACGTCCACCCTAAACTTGAATACCATGTATAGTTTTGAGGAGACTGTTAACTGTTACTTACCATTTCCAGTGTTCGGGTGGAGATGCCCTTATACCGCACCGTTAAGTTGCTACGGTAGATATTGTCGTCCGTTATACCGCACGTTACGACGATATCCAAGCTGAGTTGTAGATAATTGGCGTGATATCTTCTCGCCCTAAAAAGTTAGGAGTCGTTAACTTCTTCTCTGTAGACAAGAGTAAACAACTTCACTGAAACAGCCACATGCAACCACAAGGAAAAGGGGAAAGGCTCCTTGTCTGCACTAGGGTTTTAGCAGGGGCTGCACTGTGCACAAGCGCCTTCCCTTTTCAAGTAAGGAGGAGGCAGTTTTCCACTTGTCCTGGGAAGCGACAAATAGATAGAGGACAGAAGGAAGGGATGAGGAGCGAGAGGAGGGAGAGCATCGGGCGCAGATTCCCATAGACAGCGGAGGAACAAAATCCCCGTCGAGAGCGAGGAACAAAGGCAGACCAGAAGAGGCGGACAGACATTGGCGCTTGCAACAATGGCCTGTGCTGCGAGCTCTGTGGCTGTTGCGGGATCGGCATTCGCAGGAGCGCCGTGCAAGTTTGAGAAACGCAATGCGCGCAAGTCCTCGTTGTCCCTTCGGAATGGATTGGCGTGTGGAAATTCGTCGTTGGGTTCGTGCCTGCCAAATGAACTGAGGAGCAGCTGCTCTTTCGGCTCTGTGGGAGCCTCCAGCAGCAGGAGACGGCAGGCTGGTCTCGTCACATTAGCTCTCCTCGCGCAGAAGGCGGAGTACATTTGGATGGATGGACAAGAAGGCCTCAAGGGGATTAGGTTCAACGAAATGCGCTCCAAGACCAAAGTCCTTCAGAAGCCTCTCTCACCCGGCTCCACTAACTTCCCCGAGTGGTCATTCGACGGGTCCAGCACAGGCCAAGCTGCGGGCAACAATTCTGACTGCATTCTCAAGCCAGTCTTCTCGTGCCCGGACCCAATCCGTGGAGACCACCATGTGCTCGTTCTCTGCGAAGTTCTAACTCCGGAGGGCAAGCCTCACAAGACTAACACCAGGCGACTGATTCAAGACCTTTTGACCGAAGATGTTCTGGCCGAGGAGACTCTGTTCGGATTCGAGCAAGAGTACACCATGTTCGCCAAGAGTGGATACCCCTACGGCTGGCCCGAAGCTGGTTACCCTCCTTCTCCTCAGGGACCTTACTACTGCGGTGTCGGTCTCGAGGCCGTGTATGGGCGACCTCTCGTGGAAGCGCATTTGGATGCGTGCGTCAAGGCAGGCTTGATAATCAGCGGAATCAACGCCGAGGTCATGCCGGGCCAATGGGAGTTCCAAATCGGCCCCACTGGCCCTCTGCAGACAGGCGACCACGTGATGATCGCGAGGTGGCTGCTCCATCGTCTTGGCGAGGACTTCGGCATCATCTCCACGTTCGAGCCCAAGCCAATGCAGGGAGACTGGAATGGAGCGGGTGCACACACCAACTACTCGACCAAGTCCATGCGCGAGGACGGGGGAATGGCCGCTATCCACGCAGCGATCGAGAAGCTGTCAAAGAAGCACAAGGAGCACATTGCTGAATACGGAATCGGTAACGAGAGACGTCTTACAGGAAAGCACGAGACCGCGAACATCAACACATTCAGGTCCGGAGTTGCTGACCGCGGTGCTTCTATCCGTATTCCCTTGCCCGTGTCTCTCGCCGGCAAGGGATACCTGGAAGATCGCAGGCCTGCCGCCAATGTAGACCCGTACGTGGTGTGCCGCATGCTTCTCCAAACCACAATAAAGGAATGAGTTCCTCGAATTCATAGCCCCCGCGCGCTCTCACGAGAGACTTTCGCTCAGAGTTGCAAAATTCGTTTCTCGAGGGGCAAATATTGCAGTGCTCAAGGTATGGTAATCTCCTGGAATTCTAGAAGTCTTTTACGGTGAAATTCCGAAAGTCAAAAAAGGTGCACCAGTGTAGAATATTTTTGCAAGTAACCACCTTTGGAACAAGAAATGGCAGTTCTTCTCGTTGGAGTTGTATGAGAGTTTGAGGAGAAGATCATTCCTGTGAGAGACTTACCGACCGTCAGTGCACTGCAAATTTGCCATGCAAGTAGAGTTTCGTACTTTGAAACATCACAGTCGTGTCTGCGCATGAAATCCAAGAAACAATGATGATACTAATAAAGCCACGGAGAAAGTCAAATTTGTATATTCTACTCCGTCCTTCCGTCTCCCCTCTTGTGTTGGCAGAAGCATTTCATTTAGGCAGGCCGCCGCACCTGAAGCGAAAGCGTCGGCTCCTAGAACCAAGTTTCGCTCTGGAACATTCCAAATGCCATTCATTCGGTTGTAATTTGTGCATGGCAATGTCTCTAATCTATGCAATTTTTGAGTTGAGCTCACCGTCGTTGTTTTAAGTTCTGATAGACCATTAGAAGTCACGAGAAATGGTTGTTTCCAGCAGGCATAGAACTGTTCGCAATTCCTCGACTCTTCAGTACATTTCCCTACTAGGGATTAATGAATCTTCTAAATCTGACGTCATAGCAGGCCGATGTACTCGATGCACGAGCTGAAAATTATCTGTTCGCTCGGGGTCTACCAGTACACCGTATCGGCCCAAAGAAAGCTGTAACTGATGGTCGCGACTGACAGAGTCAACAGCGCAGTAACCCGGCATGAGTTGTCCAGAGAAAAGTCTTACAGTCTCCGGGAATGTTGTATCCATGATGTAAGTATCGTACGGTTCGGAGGAGCAATCCGAGCGGAGGATTTAGGACGTGTATGCCGAAGACCGACTCTGGTCGGAGTCTGGACGGTCTATCTACGGACGAATCGAACGGACTCTCGTACCACTGTAAACGTAAGCGCCTCCGTCGTCTGGAGTCGGGAGTAGCGCTCGCCGTAGCATCGTTCAAAAGTAATCTTCAATGTAGGGTTCTGGTGCCAGTTCGAATCACAAAATCACAGTCGACCCACAGATACCATGGAGTACATTAGAAACACCGAGCATAATCATCGGACTGACCCGTTGAATGAGGCATCCGCTGAATGAGGGAGCTGATTGAAGTTTAGCTTTCGGGCAGCAGTAGGAAGCAACCTTCTAACCGCAATTCGTCAGAACCTATCAGGTCATTACACTGCCCGCGCGAGTCTCTGGAAATTTCTCGCGAGCATTGATAGCATTGCAGCAGATCCATCTCGTTCGCCACATTCCCAGTCGTCGGGTGGAAGCTAATAATCTCAGCCTCTAAGATCCAGTAATCTAGTGAAGATTCCTCACTCATGATACAAGTCAAATTGTGGTGGAGTCACTCCGAACTTCAGTGTATAAGGAAACGCTCGAGAATGCAGAGACTATCTTGTCCAAAATTAATTGCAAGTAGCAACGAAAGTTAGCTCTGCTCCCGCTCACCCTCCGGCGCGAGTGTTGGTTAGTTGGAGCTCATAGATAAAAGTTAACTCATAATGTCTTGTACGTTCGGGTTTATCCGTCTACAAAAGTTCATTGCAAGAAGAAGCCAATGCTAGCTCCATTCTCTCCCTCTCTCCATTAGCACGGGAGTCTACAGAAAAAATTGCTTCTAAATCCTAATGTTTCCTTACGTGGTCTAAGGGTCTCTTTCGACTATATCCTTTAACGCGACTAATGAGTCCGCCGGACCTGAAGGGTACAGCTGTCAGTCCTGTAGCTTTTGGTAACTACTGCAGTCGTGATGGTTATCGTCTTCTCATCACATATCATTTATTTCCGTGATTTTCAAAAAAAAGAGTAATCTCACGTGCCGTGACAGTGGATTCGTGTCAGTTTCACTTGAGCATCAACACGGCCGCCTGAGAGAGTTTGTGTAAGCGAAATACACGGAAATGCTAGCTCTGAGGTACCCCCAGCCAAAAACCTTGGAGATGCTATATGCTGACGAATATACTATTGTCACACTTGCGAAATTACAGTCGGAAGACAATTCTTATTACCGAACCAATCTGATAAGCACACTAAGGACCTAGTCAGAAGAGATCTTAAGAAGGGAAGAAGAACTTGAAGACATCGTTGTTTGGTCCCAGAAAGAGAAATGCTTTAAACGGAAAAGCATCTTAGAACTGCAACCTCTTGTGACACGAAGGGTCAAAACATCACAAAGATATGTACTCCTAATCTCTCTGATCCATTAAGGACCTCTTAATAATTCCTTGATGCACCATTTTGATTAACCAAATCTCTTCTGTTGTAGAGGAAGAGTTTGTGGGGAAAGAGAGAACTGTCTAACTGTGATGAATGTCGGAAGATCCAAGTTATCATTGAAGATCCTGTATAGATAGACAATGGAATGTAAGACCCTTTCTGGTGTTTCCAACCTCGTGATCTTTTTGCTTATTAGACTTTGTTTTCATTAGAACTTTCAGAGTGAAGTTGTGCATAAAATGTGAAATCTGATATTTTCATCTTTTGATTATTTATTTCTAGCATTCTCTCTCAACCCAACTCGTGTTAAAATTTGTGTCAAAATTCATGTAGTAGTTCAATTCAGTTTAGTTCATGTCAATTAGATAACTCGTGTCAAAATTCACAATATTCCAACTCTGAGATCACAGTCACATCCATAAAATCGAAAACAAATCTAATCTATGGATCTCTTAGTATCTTAGAGGAAGTTAATTTGCACAAATTGAGAAATTGTCAAACCTTTTTCACTTCTTTTGTCAATAACTCTCAATCTAGCAATCCACCGGGACATCTCAACCACCTCGTAATACACTCGTTCTAAAATATTTTTCTCAGATTTGACATCTCATCAATCACCACATCCAATACTCAAAATTCAAATAAAGTGCTTCTATGAAAGTAATATTGCATTGTCTTTAATATCACATTACTATACATTGGATAGGTATATACATAAGCTAACACCAAAACCTAGATTATGAACAAAGAATTTGAACAATTAACGTTACAGCTAGTTGTTCCATTGTTACGCCCAAGCGTAGCAATGACAGTGACATAAATCAACATAGCCACTTGACATCCTTTGACAAATCCAGGTGCAATTTACATTTATCAACACATAAAAGTACACATGTATATCAACTTTACCTCTCAATCAACCAGGAGGTTTATGTGTGTCGAGTATCGCTAAACATACAAGTTGTCTTTTACTCTTCTTCTTTAAGGAAATATCGCATCAAAAAACATAAATTTGTAGTAAAGGTCATTTAGCAGGTCTTTGGTTGTGATATCATTTGATAGAATTTCACTCACAATCTTTCTCTAATATCCTTTGGTAGCCATCTGTTGAATTTTATTGCATGCGGAGGTTTTGCTCATTCATGCTACATTTGAGGAAGATATCAATTCTCGTTGTCTTGTCGTGGAACGTCTCTATGGTGAAACATGAAGATGAGGAGGAAATTGAGAATTTAGTAGTTAAAGGTTTTCAAGTCAAGTTGCACCTTAGGTTAAGTTGGGCTTCATGTTAGATGCACCATAGGTTAAGTTGGACCTTAGGTTAGCTACGCCTAAGGTTAAGCTGAGCCCTAGCTTAAATGAGGAAAAAATTAGACCTCCAAGAAGTGAAGTCACCATGGCATACAGCATGATCAGTAGAGCATAATGAGGTTTGAAGTTGACGGCAATGGATTGCAGTGACGAAGTTGTACATGTTTGAAAATATATAGATATTGCATTTCAGAAAATTGTACAATAACCGAAGATGAGCAGTGTCGCGACCCTCAATCTCAAGATCAAGCGCAGATGCGAAAGAACCTTAGTGAATTTGTACTAGATGTGAACGCTGCGAGTATGATTTAACGGCTTGACCAGGAAGTCAGAAGCAGAAGAACCCTAAGTGGTTCTCTGAACCAAGATTGGAACGTTGCGTTAAGACGTAAGGGCTTATCCCAAAGGGGTCCCAGACAAATGCTGACATTAAGGAGACAAGTCTAAAAATATATCGGAACGTAAGTCTGAGGTGTGGGTCCAAGACATGATATCGAGACGTGGGTCTGGACGCTAGTCTGAACCATAGAGTCCTAGTCTGACGCTGGACCACAATTTCTAGAAAAAATACTAAGTGTTGGAGCTCCAACGACATTTTAGGTTGTGGACAGAGCTCCACATAAGATCCCGAGGTGAGTAATGTATCATTGAAAAAGTCTCGGTGAGAGCTTTCCAAAGATATGTAGAACTCCTCGAAATGACCTTGGAGCTGAGAATTATGACCAATCTCGTGATCACGTTGTAGTATAATTTTCAGAGAATAAAGAGGAGGGCGGGGCGCCTATCCGCAAAAGTAAATATGATGAGGGCTCGATGCTTGGGTGGGCCAGGACGAGTCAACCTCAGAGTTCGGGAGGAGTCGAACTCTGAGGTTAGGAGAATGAATCATATCACAGTGCTAGCTGTATGTAGCAAATTTTGAATTCTTAATACAGTCAATTTTGAGTTCTCAGTATAATCAATGCTTATGCTTAGGACGATCACATTGTTCATTATCGTCGGAAGAAGACGTTAATTTTTGAACGATCTATGTTGAGATTCTCGAATGATATGGGAGGTTAGATTTTTGTTGGACGGTAGAGTTTTGCACATCAACTCGATGTACATCTGGAGGTCAAATCGATGCACTAGTATGCAAGAATGGTGGTTGATAAGAGTAGTTTTAAGCTTGACTGATAGTTTTCGAGTTTTGAGCTTTTATGGTAGCAGTAGAGCACAAAACATTATTCTCATGTTGATAAACATGTAGTCCGTTATCGTGTCATAAAGTTACGTGAAAGTGAAAATGATTCATGTCGAATTCACTAGTGTACCGTGTCGTAACGTTACGTGAAGATGAAGTTATTCACGTCAAGTTCACCAGTGTTATCTTATCATCACGATTTTTGCACATGTCCAAGAATACGTAAGATATATGATTGTGAAAATATCATGTGCGAGAAAGAGAGAGAAAGACACACATACACAAACATGAGAACAATATCCAAACCTCACTTTATATATTCATTCCGCTATGTATCACACAAATGAAGTGAGTAAACAGTCCCTAGTCTTACTCAAGTCCCTAACGTAGTCACAAAATCCAATTTTGGAACAGTACTGTCGAAGCATAACTCGAAGTAAGAGAAATACCTCTTTGCTAACAATTAGCTTCTAACAACGTCCTGCTATCCAAACCTATATACAAGTGAACTGCAATCTCTTCCTTGTTCTCGCACACGATATCTCCACAATCAGATATTTGACGTATTCCTGGACAACTTTCACGTGCAAAATTTGCACGATATGATAACGTCGTGCTAGCTAGTGTAGAAAATAACACTTTATATGTATCAGCTTATTCTTTAAGTAGACAAAGAAGCTCTGCTTTTTGAGTTAGCATTAGTTTTAATATGTTAAGATTTCTTCGTGATTTTTATACAACAAACTTTTTTGTTAGAAGTGACATTTTTACTATATATATATCTATTGTCCAATAAGTGCAAGTCTATTCATTATCTACAGTTGTGTTAGAGACATTTGTTAAGAAACCACGACGTGTAGACGTGATCCGATTTACGATTCCTGTGTACAAATATATGTTCAGATTCAGACTGGAGCTTTACTTCCAGTCTTGACGGCTATTTGGCTTGCAAGCTTAATTTGGAATGTCAGATATTTTACGTTTTCAATTAGATGACATTTAGATTAGATTATTAATTACCTTTGAGAGGATATAACTGTTCAAACCTATCGGATTTTCTTTTCTCATGATTACACGGGATATATCTTTTAAAGCTAATTTATCTTTGAAATATATTATCTCATCATTATAATTTATAATCAATAATTAAATATACAAATAAAATTATCTGAATCTTATTTTAGTAATATTAGTTATAATAGCAAGATATAAAAGTATATTTATGAAATAATAAAAATATGTTTCATTGTAAATTATGATGAATGATTTAAATAAAGTATAAAAAAATCTCATTTATCGCACATGAAACCTTACAGTGACATCTCTGAGTCTTTCACCTTGTGAAGTTTCAAAAGAGAGGGGTAATCAGATCTGCATCTACTGGGTGTCAAAGTTCGCTAGAGAAATTGACACATCTAGCTCTAGACTACACTAGCCACAACAACATCAAACACAACATCTTCAGATTTGATCACAATCAAAATGTTTCATCTTTTTTCATGAGTTGTTCTCGTCTTAAAAACAATGTGTCATGCATACATATTGTCACATCAGCATTATGATCCGCTTTGACATCAATCCAATCAACACTCAATCACATCACCCCAAATGTCAAATCATTTGTATATACAACAGTGCTACATCATCGGCACTATCATGTCATCATAAGCTATCACCTTAACATTATATATATTATTACATATCAACATCATCTCAGCATGCATAGACACCTTCACTACCACATCAACACTTTCCACACAAACATGTCAATCCAACCAGCTCTACCATGTCTGCAAAATGACATAGTCAGCAATGGCACATCAACAAAATTGATATGTTTCAGTTTGTTACATCGACACCTTTTTTATCTCTGTCATGTCAACTCTCTTCACATTTCGCAAATCAGTCAGTTTATAGAACCATTTAACAAAATTTAAGTATTTGAAAATTTAATCAAACTTGGTCTACTAAACAAGACATACACAATGATATTGTCACAAACTTGTTTTGAGCAATATCTAGATTCATATAATTTTCTACTCTAATCCATTCACAACACGAAATCATATAAATAAACTAGGTATATGTGTTTCTTACCGAAGTCAACACTGCAGATGTCCACGTCAAAATTACCACGAGCAGGTCAGTCGTCACCCGTCGAGTGTCGATAAGAAGTAATGATTATTGGGTTATGGTCCGGATATATATATTAGAAAATTTTCCAAAAACAAAGATTTTTTGTTACATCTTTGCAATTTGTCCCTATTTCCTTAACGCGTAAAGCAGACCTTTCCCCGACAAGTGCAGATGACACTGATAAAAGAATTATTTCTCAAGGACGCGCAGCAGTATATATATAAACCTAATAAATAATCCTCGGCTTTCCCCACTTTTTGTAGATAATGCCTCGGCTTTCCCTTGGGCTCTTTGTTTGGTAGCAAGCCACAGCCATGGCATAAGATAAGAAAAGAAAGACTCTCGCTTCGGAATTGTCTTCTCACACTTAGCTCACCACAGTTTTAACGACACGACACGACATCATTTCCAGTATATACTCAGCTCTCCATAAAATAAGGCAGTACTAAATGATTAAATAAAGTAGTTCCAAATCTTTCCACTGGAACCTTGGATGTCACCTTTTGCAAGTTCACACGTCATTATATCATGACTATGTGTTATCAGTAAGCTTTTTAATTCGTAGATTATGTACTGATGAAACGGTGAGAGTTACTGTCAACGACCCTGAAAATCGTTGCACTCAAGAAATAGTGTTTAATAATAACAATAATAATAATAATAACAATAATAATAATAATATCGTAGTAATTTAATAATAATATAATAAACTTATTATACTGAATGTCCTACACCCAAAGACTTACAAGACGGCGGCAAGTCTTTTTCGCTCCTGTTATGTGATTACAAAGACGGACCCTGTACTTTATTTCTGCAGATCCGCCGAGAAGGAGCGATAGGCATTCCGGCACCGAGAATAGGCCGCTGAAAGAAGATAATTCCTGGAAATCAGCCGGGAAATCGGTGGACTTCCGACAGCCGGTAAGTACGACCGGCGGAAATCCGGAAAATCAAGTGGATACGCTTCCATGTCATTCGGAGCCTCTTCTGAACTCTTGGTCTTTTCGCCGGCTGTCTTTCCCGACGAGAATCGGCCCTAATCGGTAATCACGAATTTTGCTCGATAAACTCTAGTGTAAGTGCCGGACCCCGAGCATCGGTCAGAAGAGAAGGTCGATAGCAAGATTCCCATCAACGTTTCCTATTGACGTCACAAAGCTGGAGGATCTAAAACAGAGCAGTAAAGATCGAACGAGCGCTCCTCGGCAGCGGAACGGGAAGGGAGGAAAGGGAAAGGATAGAGGGGAAGAAGGTGAGAGAAGAACGACAACAGAAAAAAGAAGAAATGATTAATGCGGTGCTGGTGATGAACACGCAGGGGAAGCCTCGCCTCACCAAGTTCTATGAACCCCTTGTAAGCTTTTGTTCGCCCTTCCTGTTTTAGTTCGTTCGGCTGTCTGTCGCGCGGTTGGTCGAATTGACTCGAGGAATGGTTTCACGTCACATAATCCTTCCAGTCGACTAGGTTCATTAGTTCATTGATGAATTGATCAGGAGGTCAGGACTGTGAGCTGGTCGAGAATCCACTGTCTTTTTCTTCGAAACACGAATGTCTTCGTTCTCCTGAAGTCCCTCCCAGTTTTACCTTTCGACTGGTAGTATCTGTGTGCCCTTGAGATCGATATTAGTTTACCGTTCAGTGCGATTGGAGCCAAAACTTTATCTGGTGCCTAAAGGTCAGCTGCACATGATGGTGGCTGATCTGACGTCGCCTCAAGGTAGGCTTGCGTGCAAATGGTGCCCCGTTTCTGACTCCCAAACATTTCAAAAGATTTCGGGGGATTCTTCTTCAGGAGGATGTGAGGAGCGGGGGTCGGAGGATTTCAGATTTCATAGATTCCGATCAACGGAAATACGTTTAGACATTCACCTGTCGTTCCGAATGGGCATTTCCAGTCATATTTGTTGGTGGTGAAAAGAGTTTCTGCAGTCATTGCCTGTATGGAGGATGGTGGGAGCTGACGATAATGTGGAAATGATGTTTGATGCTAGAGAAGGCTGTGGAGAAACAACAGGACATAATTCGCACTGTATACTCAGGTTGAATCTCTAGACTTTTCTGGTAATTTCGGGGATTGTGTTTTGTCTTGGATGAGTGGCATGAATGTCGAATGTCTTTATCCGAGCCACTAGAGCCTCTTCTGGCTAGTGGCTGAAGCCGTAAAGTTTCCTCCGTTGACCCCCACTCCATTTAGAGAAGGATATGTTTGAGAGAGTATTTTCACATAGTAAGAAGGAGGTCTGCGAAATGATGATGATATGCTTAAGTACAGGAGGTGAAAGGCGTTGAAGTTTTCGTGCGTATTTTATGTGCAGTCTTATCAAGCAGAGGAGAGAAGTTCTGTAGCTTTGTGGAAGCTGATGATATATTTGGTCCTGTGAGTGGAGCTTTCTCGACGCTTACACCTTATGCCCGATTTGTCGTAGCTACTTTCAGCATCCCTTCGTTTCTTGATTGTTAGAGAGGGACTTCGCTGCTGGATCGGGCTGGACATGAGACACTTCTACACACTCAGACTTAATGGTCTTTAGTTCTACGCCTCGTTCGGCCCAGAGGCTCGGTAACCTAACGGGTGTAACGTATACTGATAAAACTGTTGTTTGATGCAGGACACTAAGCTTGTCTACAAACATTTTGCAACTCTCTACTTTGTCTTCGTAATTGATAAAGCAGAAAGCGAGCTAGGAATACTCGATTTAATTCAAGGTATACTGCCAGCTCGTGCTCATGCTGAGTAATCACGCAGACCGACTAGTGAGAAAATGGGTGTAGGGTGCATACTTCTCTCTGTATGTCACTGGACTTCCTTAGCCTTCGTTTCACTTTTTCAGTGCAGACGGATGACCAGCTTGGTAGGTCCGGTTGGGCCTTGCTCGCCGTATCTGGCCTCTGAAACGGCGAGGGTCATACTAACAGTGTAATTGTTGTGTCAGTCTTTGTCGAGATACTGGACAAGAATTTCAAGAACGTCTGTGAATTGGACATCGTGTACAACTTCAACAAGGTATGAATGCATCATCCGACTTCCTGCTCTGGTGAGGATATTGTGGAGACTGTTTTACGTTGGGACCTGGTTGTCTGGGAAGTGTGAATGTGTTTGCTAGAACTTCGTTTCTTACCGGTGATGCTTTTGTCTGCGTCGTGTCGATTCTCGTATTCACGTGCTCTGCGGGTATATGTGGGTTATGGCGCAGTAGTAGCTGATAAAACATTATCCCCGACTGGCAGGCAAACCAGCCAATGTCTGAGTTGGTAATATCCGACCGAAAGTTGAGACTTCAGTCTTCAGCATCTTCACACCTTTTTTGCCTTAAGCCCATACGTTTGTGAGCTTTGGTGGAAAAGTGAAGTAGTGAGGATTGGGTCGAAACTTTGGGTATAGAAACAATGGGCTTCGTATGTGCTTCAGTGTTCCAAGCTAGATTTCCTCTGTCAAAACATAACTCTTCACGCAACACTTGCATCTGTAGCCCAGTCATTCATCACATTGTGCTAAGACCTGACATTGTCGGGATACATTGTGCCCAAGCTTATAAATCTCAGCGTGAGATGGCAGGAGTGCTAGCTGAGCAACAACTGTACTCGAATGTGAGAGACACTCCGGTATCATGTCCTGCCGACGACTATATCCTTTAACGCGACTAATGAGTCCGCCGGACCTGAAGGGTACAGCTGTCAGTCCTGTAGCTTTTGGTAACTACTGCAGTCGTGATGGTTATCGTCTTCTCATCACATATCATTTATTTCCGTGATTTTCAAAAAAAAGAGTAATCTCACGTGCCGTGACAGTGGATTCGTGTCAGTTTCACTTGAGCATCAACACGGCCGCCTGAGAGAGTTTGTGTAAGCGAAATACACGGAAATGCTAGCTCTGAGGTACCCCCAGCCAAAAACCTTGGAGATGCTATATGCTGACGAATATACTATTGTCACACTTGCGAAATTACAGTCGGAAGACAATTCTTATTACCGAACCAATCTGATAAGCACACTAAGGACCTAGTCAGAAGAGATCTTAAGAAGGGAAGAAGAACTTGAAGACATCGTTGTTTGGTCCCAGAAAGAGAAATGCTTTAAACGGAAAAGCATCTTAGAACTGCAACCTCTTGTGACACGAAGGGTCAAAACATCACAAAGATATGTACTCCTAATCTCTCTGATCCATTAAGGACCTCTTAATAATTCCTTGATGCACCATTTTGATTAACCAAATCTCTTCTGTTGTAGAGGAAGAGTTTGTGGGGAAAGAGAGAACTGTCTAACTGTGATGAATGTCGGAAGATCCAAGTTATCATTGAAGATCCTGTATAGATAGACAATGGAATGTAAGACCCTTTCTGGTGTTTCCAACCTCGTGATCTTTTTGCTTATTAGACTTTGTTTTCATTAGAACTTTCAGAGTGAAGTTGTGCATAAAATGTGAAATCTGATATTTTCATCTTTTGATTATTTATTTCTAGCATTCTCTCTCAACCCAACTCGTGTTAAAATTTGTGTCAAAATTCATGTAGTAGTTCAATTCAGTTTAGTTCATGTCAATTAGATAACTCGTGTCAAAATTCACAATATTCCAACTCTGAGATCACAGTCACATCCATAAAATCGAAAACAAATCTAATCTATGGATCTCTTAGTATCTTAGAGGAAGTTAATTTGCACAAATTGAGAAATTGTCAAACCTTTTTCACTTCTTTTGTCAATAACTCTCAATCTAGCAATCCACCGGGACATCTCAACCACCTCGTAATACACTCGTTCTAAAATATTTTTCTCAGATTTGACATCTCATCAATCACCACATCCAATACTCAAAATTCAAATAAAGTGCTTCTATGAAAGTAATATTGCATTGTCTTTAATATCACATTACTATACATTGGATAGGTATATACATAAGCTAACACCAAAACCTAGATTATGAACAAAGAATTTGAACAATTAACGTTACAGCTAGTTGTTCCATTGTTACGCCCAAGCGTAGCAATGACAGTGACATAAATCAACATAGCCACTTGACATCCTTTGACAAATCCAGGTGCAATTTACATTTATCAACACATAAAAGTACACATGTATATCAACTTTACCTCTCAATCAACCAGGAGGTTTATGTGTGTCGAGTATCGCTAAACATACAAGTTGTCTTTTACTCTTCTTCTTTAAGGAAATATCGCATCAAAAAACATAAATTTGTAGTAAAGGTCATTTAGCAGGTCTTTGGTTGTGATATCATTTGATAGAATTTCACTCACAATCTTTCTCTAATATCCTTTGGTAGCCATCTGTTGAATTTTATTGCATGCGGAGGTTTTGCTCATTCATGCTACATTTGAGGAAGATATCAATTCTCGTTGTCTTGTCGTGGAACGTCTCTATGGTGAAACATGAAGATGAGGAGGAAATTGAGAATTTAGTAGTTAAAGGTTTTCAAGTCAAGTTGCACCTTAGGTTAAGTTGGGCTTCATGTTAGATGCACCATAGGTTAAGTTGGACCTTAGGTTAGCTACGCCTAAGGTTAAGCTGAGCCCTAGCTTAAATGAGGAAAAAATTAGACCTCCAAGAAGTGAAGTCACCATGGCATACAGCATGATCAGTAGAGCATAATGAGGTTTGAAGTTGACGGCAATGGATTGCAGTGACGAAGTTGTACATGTTTGAAAATATATAGATATTGCATTTCAGAAAATTGTACAATAACCGAAGATGAGCAGTGTCGCGACCCTCAATCTCAAGATCAAGCGCAGATGCGAAAGAACCTTAGTGAATTTGTACTAGATGTGAACGCTGCGAGTATGATTTAACGGCTTGACCAGGAAGTCAGAAGCAGAAGAACCCTAAGTGGTTCTCTGAACCAAGATTGGAACGTTGCGTTAAGACGTAAGGGCTTATCCCAAAGGGGTCCCAGACAAATGCTGACATTAAGGAGACAAGTCTAAAAATATATCGGAACGTAAGTCTGAGGTGTGGGTCCAAGACATGATATCGAGACGTGGGTCTGGACGCTAGTCTGAACCATAGAGTCCTAGTCTGACGCTGGACCACAATTTCTAGAAAAAATACTAAGTGTTGGAGCTCCAACGACATTTTAGGTTGTGGACAGAGCTCCACATAAGATCCCGAGGTGAGTAATGTATCATTGAAAAAGTCTCGGTGAGAGCTTTCCAAAGATATGTAGAACTCCTCGAAATGACCTTGGAGCTGAGAATTATGACCAATCTCGTGATCACGTTGTAGTATAATTTTCAGAGAATAAAGAGGAGGGCGGGGCGCCTATCCGCAAAAGTAAATATGATGAGGGCTCGATGCTTGGGTGGGCCAGGACGAGTCAACCTCAGAGTTCGGGAGGAGTCGAACTCTGAGGTTAGGAGAATGAATCATATCACAGTGCTAGCTGTATGTAGCAAATTTTGAATTCTTAATACAGTCAATTTTGAGTTCTCAGTATAATCAATGCTTATGCTTAGGACGATCACATTGTTCATTATCGTCGGAAGAAGACGTTAATTTTTGAACGATCTATGTTGAGATTCTCGAATGATATGGGAGGTTAGATTTTTGTTGGACGGTAGAGTTTTGCACATCAACTCGATGTACATCTGGAGGTCAAATCGATGCACTAGTATGCAAGAATGGTGGTTGATAAGAGTAGTTTTAAGCTTGACTGATAGTTTTCGAGTTTTGAGCTTTTATGGTAGCAGTAGAGCACAAAACATTATTCTCATGTTGATAAACATGTAGTCCGTTATCGTGTCATAAAGTTACGTGAAAGTGAAAATGATTCATGTCGAATTCACTAGTGTACCGTGTCGTAACGTTACGTGAAGATGAAGTTATTCACGTCAAGTTCACCAGTGTTATCTTATCATCACGATTTTTGCACATGTCCAAGAATACGTAAGATATATGATTGTGAAAATATCATGTGCGAGAAAGAGAGAGAAAGACACACATACACAAACATGAGAACAATATCCAAACCTCACTTTATATATTCATTCCGCTATGTATCACACAAATGAAGTGAGTAAACAGTCCCTAGTCTTACTCAAGTCCCTAACGTAGTCACAAAATCCAATTTTGGAACAGTACTGTCGAAGCATAACTCGAAGTAAGAGAAATACCTCTTTGCTAACAATTAGCTTCTAACAACGTCCTGCTATCCAAACCTATATACAAGTGAACTGCAATCTCTTCCTTGTTCTCGCACACGATATCTCCACAATCAGATATTTGACGTATTCCTGGACAACTTTCACGTGCAAAATTTGCACGATATGATAACGTCGTGCTAGCTAGTGTAGAAAATAACACTTTATATGTATCAGCTTATTCTTTAAGTAGACAAAGAAGCTCTGCTTTTTGAGTTAGCATTAGTTTTAATATGTTAAGATTTCTTCGTGATTTTTATACAACAAACTTTTTTGTTAGAAGTGACATTTTTACTATATATATATCTATTGTCCAATAAGTGCAAGTCTATTCATTATCTACAGTTGTGTTAGAGACATTTGTTAAGAAACCACGACGTGTAGACGTGATCCGATTTACGATTCCTGTGTACAAATATATGTTCAGATTCAGACTGGAGCTTTACTTCCAGTCTTGACGGCTATTTGGCTTGCAAGCTTAATTTGGAATGTCAGATATTTTACGTTTTCAATTAGATGACATTTAGATTAGATTATTAATTACCTTTGAGAGGATATAACTGTTCAAACCTATCGGATTTTCTTTTCTCATGATTACACGGGATATATCTTTTAAAGCTAATTTATCTTTGAAATATATTATCTCATCATTATAATTTATAATCAATAATTAAATATACAAATAAAATTATCTGAATCTTATTTTAGTAATATTAGTTATAATAGCAAGATATAAAAGTATATTTATGAAATAATAAAAATATGTTTCATTGTAAATTATGATGAATGATTTAAATAAAGTATAAAAAAATCTCATTTATCGCACATGAAACCTTACAGTGACATCTCTGAGTCTTTCACCTTGTGAAGTTTCAAAAGAGAGGGGTAATCAGATCTGCATCTACTGGGTGTCAAAGTTCGCTAGAGAAATTGACACATCTAGCTCTAGACTACACTAGCCACAACAACATCAAACACAACATCTTCAGATTTGATCACAATCAAAATGTTTCATCTTTTTTCATGAGTTGTTCTCGTCTTAAAAACAATGTGTCATGCATACATATTGTCACATCAGCATTATGATCCGCTTTGACATCAATCCAATCAACACTCAATCACATCACCCCAAATGTCAAATCATTTGTATATACAACAGTGCTACATCATCGGCACTATCATGTCATCATAAGCTATCACCTTAACATTATATATATTATTACATATCAACATCATCTCAGCATGCATAGACACCTTCACTACCACATCAACACTTTCCACACAAACATGTCAATCCAACCAGCTCTACCATGTCTGCAAAATGACATAGTCAGCAATGGCACATCAACAAAATTGATATGTTTCAGTTTGTTACATCGACACCTTTTTTATCTCTGTCATGTCAACTCTCTTCACATTTCGCAAATCAGTCAGTTTATAGAACCATTTAACAAAATTTAAGTATTTGAAAATTTAATCAAACTTGGTCTACTAAACAAGACATACACAATGATATTGTCACAAACTTGTTTTGAGCAATATCTAGATTCATATAATTTTCTACTCTAATCCATTCACAACACGAAATCATATAAATAAACTAGGTATATGTGTTTCTTACCGAAGTCAACACTGCAGATGTCCACGTCAAAATTACCACGAGCAGGTCAGTCGTCACCCGTCGAGTGTCGATAAGAAGTAATGATTATTGGGTTATGGTCCGGATATATATATTAGAAAATTTTCCAAAAACAAAGATTTTTTGTTACATCTTTGCAATTTGTCCCTATTTCCTTAACGCGTAAAGCAGACCTTTCCCCGACAAGTGCAGATGACACTGATAAAAGAATTATTTCTCAAGGACGCGCAGCAGTATATATATAAACCTAATAAATAATCCTCGGCTTTCCCCACTTTTTGTAGATAATGCCTCGGCTTTCCCTTGGGCTCTTTGTTTGGTAGCAAGCCACAGCCATGGCATAAGATAAGAAAAGAAAGACTCTCGCTTCGGAATTGTCTTCTCACACTTAGCTCACCACAGTTTTAACGACACGACACGACATCATTTCCAGTATATACTCAGCTCTCCATAAAATAAGGCAGTACTAAATGATTAAATAAAGTAGTTCCAAATCTTTCCACTGGAACCTTGGATGTCACCTTTTGCAAGTTCACACGTCATTATATCATGACTATGTGTTATCAGTAAGCTTTTTAATTCGTAGATTATGTACTGATGAAACGGTGAGAGTTACTGTCAACGACCCTGAAAATCGTTGCACTCAAGAAATAGTGTTTAATAATAACAATAATAATAATAATAACAATAATAATAATAATATCGTAGTAATTTAATAATAATATAATAAACTTATTATACTGAATGTCCTACACCCAAAGACTTACAAGACGGCGGCAAGTCTTTTTCGCTCCTGTTATGTGATTACAAAGACGGACCCTGTACTTTATTTCTGCAGATCCGCCGAGAAGGAGCGATAGGCATTCCGGCACCGAGAATAGGCCGCTGAAAGAAGATAATTCCTGGTAATCAGCCGGGAAATCGGTGGACTTCCGACAGCCGGTAAGTACGACCGGCGGAAATCCGGAAAATCAAGTGGATACGCTTCCATGTCATTCGGAGCCTCTTCTGAACTCTTGGTCTTTTCGCCGGCTGTCTTTCCCGACGAGAATCGGCCCTAATCGGTAATCACGAATTTTGCTCGATAAACTCTAGTGTAAGTGCCGGACCCCGAGCATCGGTCAGAAGAGAAGGTCGATAGCAAGATTCCCATCAACGTTTCCTATTGACGTCACAAAGCTGGAGGATCTAAAACAGAGCAGTAAAGATCGAACGAGCGCTCCTCGGCAGCGGAACGGGAAGGGAGGAAAGGGAAAGGATAGAGGGGAAGAAGGTGAGAGAAGAACGACAACAGAAAAAAGAAGAAATGATTAATGCGGTGCTGGTGATGAACACGCAGGGGAAGCCTCGCCTCACCAAGTTCTATGAACCCCTTGTAAGCTTTTGTTCGCCCTTCCTGTTTTAGTTCGTTCGGCTGTCTGTCGCGCGGTTGGTCGAATTGACTCGAGGAATGGTTTCACGTCACATAATCCTTCCAGTCGACTAGGTTCATTAGTTCATTGATGAATTGATCAGGAGGTCAGGACTGTGAGCTGGTCGAGAATCCACTGTCTTTTTCTTCGAAACACGAATGTCTTCGTTCTCCTGAAGTCCCTCCCAGTTTTACCTTTCGACTGGTAGTATCTGTGTGCCCTTGAGATCGATATTAGTTTACCGTTCAGTGCGATTGGAGCCAAAACTTTATCTGGTGCCTAAAGGTCAGCTGCACATGATGGTGGCTGATCTGACGTCGCCTCAAGGTAGGCTTGCGTGCAAATGGTGCCCCGTTTCTGACTCCCAAACATTTCAAAAGATTTCGGGGGATTCTTCTTCAGGAGGATGTGAGGAGCGGGGGTCGGAGGATTTCAGATTTCATAGATTCCGATCAACGGAAATACGTTTAGACATTCACCTGTCGTTCCGAATGGGCATTTCCAGTCATATTTGTTGGTGGTGAAAAGAGTTTCTGCAGTCATTGCCTGTATGGAGGATGGTGGGAGCTGACGATAATGTGGAAATGATGTTTGATGCTAGAGAAGGCTGTGGAGAAACAACAGGACATAATTCGCACTGTATACTCAGGTTGAATCTCTAGACTTTTCTGGTAATTTCGGGGATTGTGTTTTGTCTTGGATGAGTGGCATGAATGTCGAATGTCTTTATCCGAGCCACTAGAGCCTCTTCTGGCTAGTGGCTGAAGCCGTAAAGTTTCCTCCGTTGACCCCCACTCCATTTAGAGAAGGATATGTTTGAGAGAGTATTTTCACATAGTAAGAAGGAGGTCTGCGAAATGATGATGATATGCTTAAGTACAGGAGGTGAAAGGCGTTGAAGTTTTCGTGCGTATTTTATGTGCAGTCTTATCAAGCAGAGGAGAGAAGTTCTGTAGCTTTGTGGAAGCTGATGATATATTTGGTCCTGTGAGTGGAGCTTTCTCGACGCTTACACCTTATGCCCGATTTGTCGTAGCTACTTTCAGCATCCCTTCGTTTCTTGATTGTTAGAGAGGGACTTCGCTGCTGGATCGGGCTGGACATGAGACACTTCTACACACTCAGACTTAATGGTCTTTAGTTCTACGCCTCGTTCGGCCCAGAGGCTCGGTAACCTAACGGGTGTAACGTATACTGATAAAACTGTTGTTTGATGCAGGACACTAAGCTTGTCTACAAACATTTTGCAACTCTCTACTTTGTCTTCGTAATTGATAAAGCAGAAAGCGAGCTAGGAATACTCGATTTAATTCAAGGTATACTGCCAGCTCGTGCTCATGCTGAGTAATCACGCAGACCGACTAGTGAGAAAATGGGTGTAGGGTGCATACTTCTCTCTGTATGTCACTGGACTTCCTTAGCCTTCGTTTCACTTTTTCAGTGCAGACGGATGACCAGCTTGGTAGGTCCGGTTGGGCCTTGCTCGCCGTATCTGGCCTCTGAAACGGCGAGGGTCATACTAACAGTGTAATTGTTGTGTCAGTCTTTGTCGAGATACTGGACAAGAATTTCAAGAACGTCTGTGAATTGGACATCGTGTACAACTTCAACAAGGTATGAATGCATCATCCGACTTCCTGCTCTGGTGAGGATATTGTGGAGACTGTTTTACGTTGGGACCTGGTTGTCTGGGAAGTGTGAATGTGTTTGCTAGAACTTCGTTTCTTACCGGTGATGCTTTTGTCTGCGTCGTGTCGATTCTCGTATTCACGTGCTCTGCGGGTATATGTGGGTTATGGCGCAGTAGTAGCTGATAAAACATTATCCCCGACTGGCAGGCAAACCAGCCAATGTCTGAGTTGGTAATATCCGACCGAAAGTTGAGACTTCAGTCTTCAGCATCTTCACACCTTTTTTGCCTTAAGCCCATACGTTTGTGAGCTTTGGTGGAAAAGTGAAGTAGTGAGGATTGGGTCGAAACTTTGGGTATAGAAACAATGGGCTTCGTATGTGCTTCAGTGTTCCAAGCTAGATTTCCTCTGTCAAAACATAACTCTTCACGCAACACTTGCATCTGTAGCCCAGTCATTCATCACATTGTGCTAAGACCTGACATTGTCGGGATACATTGTGCCCAAGCTTATAAATCTCAGCGTGAGATGGCAGGAGTGCTAGCTGAGCAACAACTGTACTCGAATGTGAGAGACACTCCGGTATCACTCGCAAAGGAGAGCTCCTTTGCGGAAAAATCAGTCGGAGCAGAAAAGTCCCCAGCAAAAGACTCCACCATGAACACGGCGGATTTGGCTTCTGAGGAAGCCAACTCGGCGGAAGGGCAGACTGTAGAAGAAGTGACAGCTCAGTTCGGTAGGATTGAGCTGTCGGTCACTTCTAGTCCTTCTTCACCTTTTGATGTGATATCCACAAGCAAGATTGACCGTACGGACGTTAATTCTCTTCTATTTTCTTTCGGAGTGATCACAGATGTCCAGTATGCAGATATTCCTGACGGTTTTTCTTATGGAGGTACTCCTCGATTTTACAGGCATGCTCTTGAGGTTCAACAAAGAGCTGTGAATCAGTGGAATAAACATGGAAAGCTTTCCTGTGCTATCCATTTTGGTGACCTTGTTGACGGAAAGTGCCCGAAAGAAGAGTCTGATAGAGCAGTTGCAAAGGTGTTAGGGATATTTGATGCCTTCCAGGGGGGACCTGTGTATCAAATGATCGGGAATCATTGCCTGTACAATCTTCCAAGGCCTGAGCTTAATAGGGTATTCAAAATACCACACTCCGAGGATGGTCGATCATACTATGACTTCAGTCCCGCTGCTGGCTTTCGGTTTGTAGTTTTGGATGGATATGACATTAGTGTCTTGGGCTGGCACGAGGAACACCCGCATGTACAGCTTGCACAGCATATGCTTAACTCGGTAAATCCAAACACAGATAAGAACAGTCCTCTTGGGCTGGATGGGCTCATGGCCAGGTTTGTTCTGTTCAACGGCGGAGTAGGGAGGGACCAGCTTTCGTGGTTAGACCGAGTCTTGCAGAAAGCAAGTGCTTCACGTGAGAAAGTCGTTATATGCAGCCATTTGCCGCTGCACCCAGACTCTGCCCCTCCTACATGCCTTTGCTGGAACTTTGATGAGGTGCTTGATGTACTTCATAGATACGATTGCGTTGTGGCATGCTTTTCAGGCCATGCCCATTCAGGAGGTTATACTCAAGACGCTTGTAACGTACACCATATTGTCCTAGAAGCTGTTTTGGAATGCCCACCTGGAACAGATGCGTATGGGCATGTAGATGTGTTTCCTGATAGACTTTCTCTCAAAGGAATCGGTCGCATGGCTTCCAGAGACATGTATTTTCTGTAGTGATCACAAGCATTGGCTTAGGCTGAAATCTATGATTTTTGGCAGATTTGCCGTTATGTATGTCATGGTATAAAAAGGCTAATTGACTGACTATCTCGAGTCCGGTAAAGTTGTCCATTTTCTTGACAGTTGGTTGGCGGTCTCTTACTGGTCTGACATCTTTCTGGTTTGGTGAGTATCGTGGCTTACGGCTTCTACAGTGGGGATGGTTGCTTGTACAAGCGTTTAAAGATTGGTTTTACTTTTAGTTCAGTTACAACCTGTTAAATTTGTCTGCTGTTAACCGGTATGTTCGATTGTCATCAGCTGCAAATGCTCTCAATAGAGCGTTATCTCATTCAGCTAAGGACCTCTTGCATACCTTATGTCTTACAGTCGTGTTGAGCTTTGCGTTCTTTTTCTCCTGAGGCAACAATGAAGGGCCGTGATTCATTCATCGGAATACTTATTTGCTTGTAACATAGTAGAGACGATATAACAGAGAATAAAGAGACTTCTAGAAATGGTTGTACAAAAGTAGGGATACTATTCTGTCAGTCAGGTAGTCTCTAATATAATACCTAGAAATATATTGGTATTGTCTGGGCCTGAGTAGGTAACATTTTCGTGAAGTCATGATATGTTTGTTCTGTCTGCTTAGAGACTAACGACAGCAAAATTCTGCACGATCACGCACTTTCGCTTTCCAAGTCTTTACTGTCAACACGTGATATATGTGCAACCCAAATGCAGGTTCATACAATCCTAGATGAGATCGTAATGGGTGGCCAAGTTGTGGAGACCAACTCCGCCGAAATTATGAAAGCTGTACAAGACATCAATACGTAAGTATGCTGTGCCACTGTCATTGGGGTTGCTGGTGGTGTTGGGTTAGTACTCTGTTGAAGGAGAAGAGTTGACCCGACCCGTTCTGATCTGTTTCGAGAATATATATCTCAAGATCAGCACCCTTGAAATAAAACAACAATGGTGCAGTTTTGACTAGTCTCTTTTGTTATCCAATTCAGACTACAGGACTCTAATGTTGCTCGGTTCATATTCTGACGCTTTTGCTCAGTCCACTGGTCGATGTAAAGGGCGTTTCTTTTGCTACATCCTACCCTGTGTTAGTTTTATGAATGTGTAAATGGTGCATTTGTAACACCGTTCCGTTGTTTGGGTGCAGATTGGAGAAGGCAGGGGAGCCTATCCCGAAGATTGTGAAGAGCACAATAAGACGGTAGGGAGGTTCTCGTAGCTGCGCTTATTTTCCAAGCTTCTAAGGAATCAATAAGAAAGGAAAAGCCTTAGTGCACTTTCTCTTCCATTCGCCAGTTCACCAGTTATGTCAGAAAGTATGCTGGTTGAGAGATGAGTCTAAGCTCAACAACTGCTTAAAGAATAAAATGAAATGTAGTTATCTTTCGACTGGTGGGTTCCCACACACATCGCGGCATGTCCCTCAAGTCTCATGCGTAGTCTCACTGCTGGGTTCACTTCCGATCAGACGGATGGAGGTTCAAATGGAACAGTAATTAACGGTGAACCTGTATAGGGCTGTACCATCCACTAACATGTCGAACGAGTCTACAACTTTGATGGATGAAGCTTCACTCTAATAAGAAAGGTGGATTCAAAGCAAGTGTAGTAGGATAATCTTAAATACTGTAAATACTCGACACTCCATTACAGTCTGCAGGCCTGCATTAAAGTGAGTCAAGCCAACGAGAAAGACCTGAATGAACATTGCAGGCACGTGTGCGAGCGAATATTGTCTCCTGTTGAGGTCAGTACTGGGTACTTTACCAACCATGAGCTTGTGCTCGAATCTCGAAGAATATCCTCTGCTGAAACTTGGTCCAACTGGCACTTCCACCACGGGGAATACGAAAATCATGTTTCTGCATTTCAGCAGCTATCAAATTGGAGCCACTTCCAAGAGACGTACGAGCCGATGTAGACTGCTCTTGAGTTTTCATGCTCCCTTTCGGTGTCGAGAGGAGAGTATATGTTCATGACGCGTTTGGACGGAGTAAGTGCCCATGGTTTGTGGCGTGTCAGGTCTAATGCCAGCAGATGGCTGTCAAGCACATTTCGGCTATTGCAGTTTCACTTCGAATCACTAATGGACATAGACCTAGATTCTCTGTACGAGTGACCCACATTCAGTCCCCACTGCTTTTTCCACTCTTTTTGCGTTCTTGGAACCGCTTTTCCAGGTTACATGGGCCATGGTTCCAGCATGAGATTCAACAGTGCTCTTAATAGTGATTAGTTTATTTATACATGACCGCATTCTATTTCTCTTGTACTTCGCATGGTATTTATGCATCCTGTTCTCTCCATGCACCTTTTGTACTACTGACTTTTATTCGGTGTTACATCTTAGCGTGCGCTTCTGACAACAGTGCCTGGTCGACACTGTGGTCAGAAGCGCAGGCTAAAGAGCACCATGTAAGTTGTACCTTCAACCGGGTAAGTTCGGCATTGAATGGCAGGATGATGATCTTCACCAGTGGGAAAACATCAAGCTGCTCTTGTCTTGTGTAATCGGGGTGGTGCAAGCTCAGCACCGCTCCTTGTTAGAGTCATGAGTTTCAAATTCTTCACTAATCAATAAATTGTTTTCAATCTGATCCGGATACGTGGTTGTGAATCACGAGGTTGATTATGTAAATTGTAATAGATTATAAAATCATATTGTTCTATTGTTCTATTTATATTCAAAATAATCGTAAAATAAACGGTTTTTTTCAGTTTGAATGTTATTTATCATCTACAAGACCTAACGGTAGTTCAATTAGTTTTGATCCAGATTAAATGAAGTTATTGAGTGGATTGATTGTTAAGTAAGATGATTTCAGTTCATTGATACATATGACGATAATACAAACATTCGACATAATTTTTCATATTAATCCCTCATATGGGTATAAAAGTTTGAAAAGGAATATATTTTTTACCTTCACATTGTCATTGAGGTTGAGAGAGATTTTTTTTGTCTCAAAAGAGATAAAAGAGCCGTCCTTATCCTCGAGTCTATGGACCGGTTTACCAGAGAGAGAGAGAAATCGTCATCACTCACCTCCGTATTGGAGACCACAACACTCCTGTTCTCACAAAGCATGGTCGCCATCCAAAATACTGAGGTTGTGTTGACTCCCAACGTCCTCATATCCATGGTTAGAAATAAAGAGACCCGCATGATAGACGTGGTCGGCAATATGTCGTGCTTTGCATCCGTGGATCTCATAAGCCGACTCGTCTCTGCTCCACTCCGTGAAGTCTGTGCACCTAACTGATTTACACCGTCAATAGAACAGCTAAGAATCATAGAAGAGTTTCTAAGCGTCTCTGATAATATAAATGACTGAGGAAGCATAGTATGTCTACTAGCCTCCCCTCTTTGTGAATCCAACTCCATTGATGTTCCTTGGGACTCTAGAGCACGTGTTGCTCCTCGAATAATCGCCACTGATGCATCTATTGCGCTGCACTGCAAATAAACTCATGCGGATCTTATTCTCCTCCATAAGATGTGGAGGCACCCGCTCCTGAATCATATCTCGATTGAGTAACAGCCGTACTAGCTATATGTTGCTCCAACTACTGGATTCGAGTAGTAGCATCAAAAGTAGGATCATTAGTGTGAACGGCATATCCTCTACTAAGTGCTAGATCTCTGTCGTCAACACGACTTCCACGACCTCTCTGAGCTCTTACTCTTCGACTCGTAGTGATAGCTCTCTCGCCACACAACTCCAAGTGAAGATAAAAACACCGGTCACTAGTTGTCATATCTGTGATAGTGATCACTTCGTCACTGCACCGTCTAAGACGCTCCAAGACGTATCTTGTCTCTCAAGATAATCCCTTTGGTGATGATCACCAGCATAAGTTCAACAGCCATGTTGTTCTCTCTAGAGAATGACAATAAGAGCTTCTGACCACTAGAATCCTCAGACACTCCCTGAAGTCACGACTATCCATCATTTTTGTCCTTCTGAGCACGCTGATGCGTAGACTGAGATTCCTGAGAGGAAATAGATGCACTCGAAGTGTATGTGCCATCCTTATTGCTAAAGCCAGCAGTCATCACCCTCTCCTCAATCATGTTGAGCTCAATACGCTCAACCAAACTAAAGACAACAACCCATGTAAGTGCTGTCACGTGAAGAAAATCACATCTCTAACTCTTCGTCGTAGCTCACGGTCTAATATCCCATATCAACACTGCACCGCATGCGTCTCTGTCACTCCTTGAGTGACACTGATCAACCATCTCATGCGAGTGAATGTCTCGCGTAGGCTCTCTCCAGTTCTCCGTTGGAACCCCTGCAAGCTCTTGAGCTAGTCAGTCCTCACATGTGATAGTTCTTCCTCAAACATTGGAAGAATTGAACCACAAGGTTAAATCCTGGCGGTGTCACACGACCACTACCTCCAACAGTTCCACTTCCAGTGGGTGCACTATCAATAAGGGAGGCATCTCCTCCCTCCGTACTACCAACATCACTTGCTGCTATACCAAAACTCGTTGATGTCACTCCGTCTGTAGTAATCAACACATAGTTAGGAGACCAATATTATCTCCACAACTCGATATTTGCACCATGATCTCGTCTGATCTCGTAATAGTCATCCATTGACGGCATGTCCAAGTGCTAAAACAATCCCTTCCATGTCATGAAGAGAGTAAACAGCAGCGAGTTCTACATCTGTTGCATATCACACCAACTGTCGAACTCTTGGATGAAATCATCTAGCTCTATGATGTCCATTGCACCCGAGTATCACCGAGGACCCTTCATTACTCCATAGATCTTGTCCATATCCCACACAATCAGTGGGATAACAACGCTAGAAGTACCACTAACACTGGTTAAAATAGTATCCCTTGTCGCTGAAATTGATATCACGAGCAAATACCTACAACCACTCCATACCCACCACGTATTATAGAAAAATCTCCCGTGGAACTTCTCGGGAGCTCCGTGATGATAAAAATCTTATGTCGATCACGTACATATCACCAACTGCTCCAACTTGAGCACTGAAAAACAAACCTCGTCACCACACGTGACCACTGATGTCGTAACTTAGCTCATACTGAGCTAACCTATCCCCTACTAGGATGAGTATGGGTAACTTGGAACATGTCATCACCACAAGTAACCTCTCACGGTTTACAAGTCCGCAAGTCCAACCTCACCGTGAGAGAAACATAGGTACTCTGACTGATCTGCAACTCCAGTCTCACTATCGACAGCACAATAGAGTAATCACTTTGAAAATCAACGGGCTTCACATGTGCTTCAGTGTTCCAAGCTAGATTTCCTCTGTCAAAACATAACTCTTCACGCTACACTTGCATCTGTAGCCCAGTCATTCATCACATTGTGCTAAGACCTGACATTGTCGGGATACATTGTGCCCAAGCTTATAAATCTCAGCGTGAGATGGCAGGAGTGCTAGCTGAGCAACAACTGTACTCGAATGTGAGAGACACTCCGGTATCACTCGCAAAGGAGAGCTCCTTTGCGGAAAAATCAGTCGGAGCAGAAAAGTCCCCAGCAAAAGACTCCACCATGAACACGGCGGATTTGGCTTCTGAGGAAGCCAACTCGGCGGAAGGGCAGACTGTAGAAGAAGTGACAGCTCAGTTCGGTAGGATTGAGCTGTCGGTCACTTCTAGTCCTTCTTCACCTTTTGATGTGATATCCACAAGCAAGATTGACCGTACGGACGTTAATTCTCTTCTATTTTCTTTCGGAGTGATCACAGATGTCCAGTATGCAGATATTCCTGACGGTTTTTCTTATGGAGGTACTCCTCGATTTTACAGGCATGCTCTTGAGGTTCAACAAAGCTGTGAATCAGTGGAATAAACATGGAAAGCTTTCCTGTGCTATCCATTTTGGTGACTTTGTTGACGGAAAGTGCATGAAAGACGAGTCTGATAGAGCAGTTGCAAAGGTGTTAGTGATATTTGATGCCTTCCAGGGGGAACTTGTGTATCAAATGATCGAGAATCATTGCCTGTACAATCTTCCAAGGCCTAAGCTTAATAGGGTATTCAAAATACCACACTCCGAGGATGGTCGGTCATACTATGACTTCAGTCCCGCTGCTGGCTTTCGGTTTGTAGTTTTGGATGGATATGACATTAGTGTCTTGGGTCCGCAACTCCAGTCTCCACCTCACCGTGAGAGAATATATATAGTCTGACTGGTCCGCAATTCCAGTCTCACTATCGATAGCACAGTAGAGTAATCACTTTGGAAATCAAGTGCCAACACAAGCAAACGCGACGCACAAACAAGAAGCAGAGCATGGAGGAGTTCCAACCACGAGAAGTCCAAATGACAACCCTCCACCCTCAAACATTCACAAAAGCCCCATCTGGGACCAGCCCCATCTGGGACTGACGTCTCTCTCATCAAACAATCATATGCACAATATATGACCACCAACGATCATAACATGTGTTTGGAGTTGCTAACTAGATGTCCAATCCTCTAGTAACTTCAAAGACCTTCAACCATATAGATATAATAGTTCACACCATTCAACATCCATTAACACCTATGGTATGAAAATGGACACTTCAAGTGTAGCTTCTCCTTAAGACTATGAGATCTTGCGATCACTCTCCTCAGAATGCCTAGTAAGATCTCCTAGGGCATAGAACAAGTTCGTAAGTATCTATGAGCATCCTTATAAGACACCAAGAGCTAGTGGTCTAGTGGTATAGTCCAAAACTAAGAACTGATAAGTTAAATGTAAGCTTCATGAATAGTGTTGGGATGGGTGACACTTTTATGCACTATCACACCACTGAAAACTTGTCTATCTCTGACACTCCAGCAAGCTAATTTGGCGAGAAGAGACGAGATAAGACACGACGTGACATCGGATCGGATCGACTCCACCTCCGCAACTCTTGCACTCTCGCATCTTTGCTCCTCGGAACCTCTAAACGCTCTCTCTCCTACCGCTACGCTCTACTGGTGTTAATAATCATGTGAAATCTATTCATGAGACATCCAAAAATACACATCCACGAGATCACTCGTAAATCTATCCATGAGACACCTGTAAATCTTGATTTTAGTTCTCGGTCAACACAGTCTTTAGTGCAACTCGTGATTTAGTGCATGCACTAAATCTCCCCAACTTCCAAAATGTCCATCGACAAATGACAAATGAAAGCTAACTCCTTAAGTTATCTCTTTCATCACTTCATAATGTGTATGTTGAACCCAACTTCTGACCAAGCAAGCCTTTTGTGTCTTTAGTATAGCGCAAATGATTACAATTACCCAGTCAACATCAACAAACTAAGATATTTGAACCTTGCATTTTTCTCATTAAGGGCCTAACATTTTCATGAGAATCTATACACTTAAAAAATTTACTATAATAATTCATTATACGTCTACACACCTAAATTTATTAAGATGATAAGAGATTACACCATACAATTATGTTTATAAGTATCATATGACAAATTCTAATATTATCAAATCTCTTGATAGATAATTGGTTTAAATGGTCAAAAGTTCAATTCTCATGAGAATACAAAAATATTCTTACTAATATTATACAAATTTTTAGCTTATTACTTATAGAAAACTTGATCAATCAAATACTAATATTAAGTTATTTTGCTTGGGTATAAGAACATCTTTTCAAATGATATCAATCTTGGTAATTTGGTTTACTAGCTTTGCAAAGAAATTGTTGAGACACTCCTTCCATATAATCAAAATAAGAAGTGTAATCTTCATCTAGTAGCTTCAGCTGTTCCAAAAATTGAATGACATTATCTTTGAAGAAAAGAAATAGAAACAAAGTAATTCTTACATCCGATGATAACTATTCACAAGTTAATAAGTACAAAGAGTGCAAATGAAGTCAAGATAAAACCTTGAAGAGGATAGTGAACATATGGTTTATACATCACGTGCGACGTTTCATAGATTTCTATATTGTTGCGACCTTTGGTCCCAAGCACGAGTGCAAACGCTGTCGTATCATAGGACATGAAAGTTGTATGCGAGTATACGCAAAGTATTTGGTTGTGAAAACAGCATAAGGTTGAGAAAAGCAAATGGTAACGTACGAGTGCAAACTTCTGATCCAAATTCTTACTTTTTACTTCTGTAAATTATTCACAAAGTTTACAAACGAGTTCAATCGTCTATGGTCTTAACAAAAATTTCTAAAACCTTGATCTAATAATATAGATGCATAGTCCTCTAAAAACTGAATCCAACGGTATCCAACACATCCCCTACACACACTAGTGAAGAAGAAACTTTACTTCTAAATTCATGATCTTCTATTTTCAAAATGCTCAAAACTATTTCCAAAATCCAAAACTGAAGTGTCAGACACGATCCTTGCAAAATACAAGTTCTGATGATATCCATAACATCACCAACGATTCTTCATGCACAGAGTTATCGCAGCTCGAAGAAATTTACCCAAATCTCTCTCCACCAAGGCAAAACTGCATGAGGTCTCGTGCAGTTTTGTACTATGCTTAAAACTCCACCTGAACTTCAAACCTCCATAATATCCAAATCGCTGCTCCAATTCGGCTGTTCTTGGTCTTGTTGGAAAGCTTTGGCAAGCTCTTTCTAACGGTAACACTCTTGCCCCGAACTGAATTTCACAAAAATAATTATGGTTGTTTAAAGCCCCGGTGTGATTTGTGATTGAAAATTGTGCAAGGACTCTCACAATTTTGGATCGTTATGCTTCAACCTACCCAAAAAGTGCAACAACTGCACGGGTGCTCGTACAATTTGGCAAAAATTTCAAAGTCTAGAAAAACTTCAACTCGATGTAGAATCTTCTCCGTTGTTCCAAATCCTATGTTATTGATGTGACCAGAAAGTCTTTGAAAAGACCTTTTCATTGGTACATAGCATGCACGTATCTGAGGGTTATACCAATAGTTATGCCATTCGATTAGGTTTCTGATACTCTTGAGATCTAAATTATGAGAGGGCTTGCACACTTTTGGGCCCTTACTTCTCCCAACACCTCCTTGTGGTGAAACTGTGCGGACGCTCGTATAGTTTTGCCAGAAAATCCAAAATATCAACAAGAACTTCAACCAAATGTAAAAGCCTTCACGTTGCTCTAAATCTGATGGTTTGGGTGTCATCGAAAAGCTCTTGAAGAGACCTTTCCAATGGTACCTCCTAACTATCTCCTTGACCTCGAACACGAAATTCGCACTCGATTGTGTGAGATGAACTTCCTCAAACCAAGATAAGATCTTCTCATAATCTCTTATGTGATCGACGAAGTACTTTTGACATCCTCTTTGATTTAGAAATTCGTCTTTTTCATCCTCTCGACATACGTTGATTCAAAAATCGTCCAAGAATGGCATCCTCTTCTTGAGGATGAAGTCTTTTAAGACCCTATTCATCTCGTTCATCACATGTGCTATCGAGCTAGTAGCTCCCTATGACAGTGTAAACATCCGAACCAACCTCAACGGCGTTCTCATCGTCGTCGCATACCTGTTCTCTGAAATTGATCGTAACCTCAGTAAAGATCTCCGATCGAGTACATTTCTCATCTCGCTAACGTCTCAGCAAACTTGTCCATAATAGACTCCACCTCTGCATCTCTTTTTGTCATTATGTTCACTAGTTGCATATCTTGGATGAATCGCAACGATCCATTTTTTCTTCAGCATCATAAATCATCGACTAGAATACGATGCGAATGACGGCTCTAATATCTTCATCCGCATCTTCTCTTTAAGCAACTCCACCAGCTTAGGCAAGTGAACCTGTGGTACTAGAATTGGTCTCAAGTTTCATGACACATGTAAAGATAACCATCAGAGTTATTACATACGGATCCATACATCTTATCTCGTACGATTTGAAGACAAATGTTTTTTCGTGTCGAGAAAGCATTTCCTTGAAGTATACCATCTTTTCCGATCGAAGGGACCCATCGGACACAATCTTCAATTCCTCGAGAGTTATCTTTGTGACCTTGTGTTCAATCCTTGTAGGCTCTAACAAGCTCTTCTCCTCCGAAGCTCGTTCCATCTACTGATTAGTGTTGTTTGTTCGCAATTGACTTCACCTTCTTGTCCATCAGTTTGTACTTCATTTCAACTTGAACTTCTGATACTCGGAACGACTCGATCAGAGAGTAAAGTTTCCTCGAATGAATCTGCACGATGTCATCTTCTTCCCCAATCAAACTAATAAGATCTCATTCAATGGATCTTCCAACCCATCCTCTTTGTAAACTTCTGAAATCTTTTCATCTTCACCTAATTCTCCAGACTCTCGCAAATCTATATCAACTTCACACAAACGCTTTTATCTTTTCTTCCCAACCCTTCAACTCTTCAATCTTTCTATACACAACAATCTCACTCTTCAAAAACCTTGCAAACTTTGTAGAAAATACACTTTCCTCTTCAGACAAGAGTACAATCTATTTCGCACCACTACAATTCCACTCTATAGTGGGATCCTTTTCTTACGTTCTTCCGCTCATCTCGTAGGTCTTTGAATAGTCGTTGCCGTCTTCAGCAATGTCTTCTTTGGCATCTTCTCCTTCTGTTGTGTAGAGATAGTAAACTATCAGAGTCCTCTTGCCTCTACATGCTCTTCAAAATCTTCTCTTCGGTCTTCAACCCTCACGTCATAAGTCAAAACATCGATCACTACAGTGTCATACGTTGTTAGATATTCGTCAATCAATTTCTTCATACCTCCCTCCCCAAAGTTGGTCTGAAGAAGATCTCTCATATTTTTCAGCGCAATCTTCATATTTTTCCAAAAAATGATATCTCATCATGATGTCTCAGTGAAGTCACCACAATCTCTATGGGGATGGTCATGTATCTTCATTGTTGTATCCATGTCTACCTAGCCATAGGTCTTGTCTCGCTCGTCGTTCCTCTCTCCTCAAGCTTCGTAAGCTTGATATGGAGATCCATCATCTCGCACATGATATCATCAAGCCACAAGTTGTCTTAAGAGCCGTGACATGAGTTGGGATCACAAGTACTGAGATCATAGGAACCATCGGTACAGTTCGCGAGACAAGAGAAAGTGTTATAGTAGCCAAAGTTCGTGTGAATCTCCTTACATGAACTTTCTCTCATCTTCCTCCCTTAGGAAAGTCCAATTGTTTCTTGGACCTCCTACCAACTGGTCCTCAACACTTCATCCTCTTCTTTGTCTTCAAGCACCACCTCCAACTTCTCCTATAGCTTTTCATCCACCACTCGAAGAAATAGTTCCGTCTTGTTACCTTGCAAGGTAAGTCTTTCATTTCAAGGAGTCGCGAGAACTGCTTCTCGAACTCTCACAAAAGCTCCTTCACTTGCAACTCTTTTTTAGGTCGTTCCACTCACTCCAAGAAGGATTTTCTGATAACTTTGTTTGAGCCCTCCAAAACATATTACTCCCTCATCATCGTCAAAAACTCTTCCTAATCTTTTCTCAAATGCTCCATGATGTCTTTCACATATTCTCTTATCTCCGGCACTACAATCAACGGAAAAAATTCCACCATCTCGTGCTCTAGAACTTTGTTCAGCTCCATCTCCTTAGCGTTGTCGCGCTACTTGGCGGCTACATGTTATATTTCTACTCCGACGCTTGAGTTTAGTAGTTCTAGAAGTTAGCTTATATTACTTCTAGTCGTTTATGTATATGTTTGACACCTTTGCATACGGTGTTAACACTATTTTGAGTCTTAGTAGGTTGATTACCATGTTGATAGGGCTTAAGCTCATGGGTTGTATTTGCGTGTCGCCCATGCACGCTTTCTAGCTGATTTAAGTTATTTTTCGGGGCTGCGTGTCGTTTTAAGTAATTTAAGTTTTACGCTGGCACTCTAGGGGGCTTGACGTGGTAGCCTATGAGTAAAACTAAGTTGCCACGTGGTTTAGGGTACTAAAGGACAACCAAGTGGAGCTATGAACTCCCATTGGTCTATTTTTGTCTTTAGTTTAACTCTAAATTTAGAAACAGAGCTCTAGAGTGGAGTTCGAGCATTTGGTGAGGGATCTTCGAAATCTGAGAGCACAGGGAGAGAGGTCTCGTCATGCCAAGCACTTCCAGTGAAAATTTCGATCGATTTGAGTCAATAAAGACGGAGTTATGAGCAATTGAAGTTCGGATTGTGCTAGAATTGAATCATTTTGGTTGGATTTAGGGTTTTCAGTGTCACTCGCAGCAGATTTGAGGAAATTGCTTCAAAACTTCGAGGTTGTGTTCTCCGCCAGCAGGGCTACGATTTCACAAAAAGTTTCATATCGATTGAGCAACTGAGTAATTCAGGGCGGCCGCTGAAGCTGAGGGGGTCTGAAAAGCTCTTAATCTAGAGCAGCGACTTCAGAGGAGGAGATCTGCAGTTCTGTGTACATTCAGGAGTCCCAACTTCACAGGGATGTTCAGCACCCTGTAGACTGCAAATCCTGTAAGAAACTTCGAAATTGATCGAGCCAAACTCCTGTTATAGGTTGAAATAGCCAGCTAAGTACCAGAAATTGCCGTAGTTTTCTTGCTCAAAACTTTTCTGTTCATATCTCCGTGTCAGAATTTGATCTCAGGCTGAAATTTCGTCTGTGAGTTCAGTAGTACCTCATTTGCATGTAGGGGAAGTTTAGAGGTCTAAACCTTCATAGTTTTCCTCTCCGTGAGTGTCAAAGTTCACCGCCGGATCCTATTACTGCCAGCTAGACCTGAATTTCGCCTTCTGGGTATATTACTAGATCTTACACATCTGTGTGAGTGTTTATAGCCCTATTGTGACCTGGAAGCCAACCTCTTGAGTGAACAACCACAGCCAGAAGCCCGGCGCTTTCCTAAGTAGACGGATTACACTCCGACAGCGTAATATCTCAAGTACTTCGAGACATTCCTTCCGTTGAAATGATGAGCTCCGTAACACCGCATGCAGCGCTTCGTCACCAAAGCTTCCTTACATTGGTTCGACTGTTGTTATAGAAACAACGTGAATGTTTGAAATATGGACGTTGTCGTCAAATATAACTGCACCTTTGGTAATGTCTCAGAACTGCTAGTGTCAGCTCCATCTCCACTCATGATTGCTTCCTCTTTCTCCTCCTTGCATGATTTTTCCACCCAGTACTTTCACGTCAAGTTCACCACCGTATCGTATCATTACAAATTTTGCACGTGAAAGTTGTCTAGAAATACATGGCTGTGAAGATATCATGTGCGAGAACAAGGAAGAAAAAGAAACACACAACCACGAGAACGAGCCCTTCAAATATCCAATCTCACTTTATGTACACTTCTGCAGTATCTTACAAAACTGAAGATCATACACAAGCCGTATGTAAACTGCACCCCAAGTCTCTAATCAAGTCTTCAAACCCAACCTAAGACAAGTACCGCTGATACGTAATTAGAAGTAAAGAAAACACCCCTTTGCTAACAACAAACTCCGCAACAGCGTCTCGTCACCCAAACCTTAAATATTCTATATGATAACCACAACTACTACTCTGTAGTCGTATTGATGTTGCCGCTCAATACATCACTAGTCCAAATGATCGGATCACCTTTAACCCTTGAGGGTCGTGAGTATAAACCACGTAGCTAAGATATAGAGAATGCAATTTGACGTCAAAATCCTAAATCGTACCACGATCATCGCTAAATATATAACTAGCCCAATGGTCAGATCATCTTTAACCCTTGAAGGCCGTGAGTGCAAACCACGCAACTAGCAGTGTAGAGAGGACTGTATCCAAAATCCAAAGTAGGCACCAACCCATAACAAAGAATCCAAAAAATGTCAATCTGAGAAATTCCTCTTTTTCCAAATGAACTTCAGATATGGATAAGATTCTCTTGATCGGCATTAAGAACCTCCAAATCCGATCTCCAACAGCCAAGATATCTCCAATTTGTAGATGATCGGATCTCCAAAACCTCCTCCATGCGGACTAAAATCACTCACGTCATTTAAACTGATTGCTTGGTCTAAGAACCGGCTCCTCTCATAGTAGATCCGACTACCTTGAACCCAACAAGACTCCAAACAAGCAGTTTGGAGTTCTCCTCACGAAGTATGACAAAAAATTTAGTCGCAAGAAGCAAAAATACGATGTAAATTGATCACTTATGGCTCAATCTCTCTCACCATGCTCAACACAACGATCCAATCCACGAGCGGTCTCCTCCTAAACATATATGAAGACTCCCTCGTAGCATTTGCACCAAGAATGAAGAGTTTTTCATCAATCGCAAAGAATAATCCAACCTCTTGTCGTAGATAAATGAAAATCGATGAAAATATTCTTCTTGCGAGTCAATCTTCCTCACATATCCCAAATTGCCTGATGAAACTTTATAACATTTTCAATTTCCAGAAGAACTTGATGTTCTGATCTGGATGAATCCAAAGACAGCAAGTTTGGACTTCAGAATGATCTGAATGATCCAACTCTCCTTCGCTTGCAACTGAAGCACTCCAAATACAATCTCTCTTCTTATGTCTCAATTTCTATCAGAACACACAACACGATCCACCTCTTTCCAACCCGTCTTAACCTGTGCATCACATGCACAGATCTGAACCCGATGACATCTTGCGTGCATGCAACTGATCTTTCAATATCTCGGAACGTCCACCAACAAGTCGCCGATACAAGCTAGTTCTTTAAGCACCCCCTTACGTCAATTTTCAAAATACGTGAACTCTATGAATCGCAAGTCAACACTTACTAAGTATTTGCAACTTAGCTTATTTTCTCCATCTTTTGAACCTCGTAACGTCATCATTAAGCACCAAAATGAAGTAGAGAAGTGTCCATGTGAACCTTTCAACGAGCTCTATCACTTAGTGCTTTGAGAGTCGAGATCCGAAGTGGAATAAAAGTCGATATTTCTCCATGCGTATTTCTTTGGAGAAAAAATATGGAACCCTGAAATTCAACTTTCATGTGGAAGCCAATCCACGACAAGACAACGTAACACACGATTAGATAAAAACTCTATAAACATACTACAAGAAATACTCATTATTTTGTTTGTCCATCTTGTCCATCGATATCTGCTATTGCCCACATTCTTTGGTGACCAAGCATCTTCAACCCTTACGCTTCTAAATGTGTGTTCATTTGCAAATCAGGAACTAAAAGAAGAAGCCACCTCCTTATCTTGTACCATTTGAGCTTCAGGTTGAAACACCTTCTCCTAAATCAATACAAAGACATTAGGGCCACTCAAACCTGACTTTTACAGAACTTACGTAACTCCCGTAAAGGTTTTTATAGGTTTTGGCTGTAAATCTTATGTACCACCTCGAGAGATTTATGTAAAATTTATGTGAAGTGATATACGTAAAACTATTTTACGTATGTCACTTCACATAAATAGTATATGTCTGTAAATGGCATACTGACTATCGTCAAAAATTTTGATTTTAATTTATATCCTCATTTTGCAATCCCTCACAATGCATGACCGTTTACACTCTCGGCTTCTCATCTAAACCTTATAAAATTCACTATGGAAAAAGGTTTGAGTGTATTAGTCAAATAGATTTTCAATAACTAAAAGAGCACGAGAATAAAGTAATATAAAATACAAAAAATGATGAATAAGTCAAGCTTACCATCGATTTCATTCATATTTGAAATACCGTTGAACAATTGAAACTAATACAATTAATTATAGTGTCACTTCTACTCAGTTCTTCTTGTCACATTTTGTTTCTCCACTTACAAAATCTACTATCACAATTAAAATATAGTCTAGTATGCATTATAAAGAAGTCTAACTCATAGTGAAACTTGCAAATCATGATACAACCAATGCTCCTTTATCACTCTGTATTATCGAAGAAATAATATATATCTAATGTTGTTTTTTTCTCCATAAGAGAACTATATCTCTCAGTTCTTTATGTAAATCTTCTTTCAACTGAAGAAGACTGACATGTAAACTCGAGCTAAGGTTCTCCTCACGGATCCAAATACAACTCTATCTTCCATCCATTGTCCGTGGCTGATCCTTCCATGAAGACTCCTCAGTCCTGAACTGTGACCTTGGTCACTGCAGCTCCCTTGTGGATACATGACCTCCATCCTCACTATCCGATCTCATCAATGTCTTCCGTCACAATTACTTATTTTAGTAGATGTGGTGTCGTCTTGTCGTCTGTTCGGAAGATATGACGTCTTATATTTTTAGACGTCTAAACATCTCATCAGACGGTGTGTCGTCCCAGTCAGCACATGATGACCAGCATGTTTGTAGGTGGATTGGAGGTGTCTCAGGAGGACATTCACCATGCAGGGGACGTGTTGCAGCACCTCAAGTTGACCTTCTTTACTTTTGTGTGGAGATATATCAGTGAGTGTCTGTTCTCTGATATATATCTCTCTATGCACACATGTCAAGCAGGATCACCAGAGACAATGAGGGCTCGGTTTGATGTGTGGATCCTTGAGATGTGATGGAGGACACTGATGAGACCGGATAGTGAGGATGGAGGTTACGCGGTAGGTCCAGGGTTAACCTCGACTCTCCGCGTGTCATACCTATATGTGGAGGGTCCACCTACCCTTTTACCTTCAGGGTTCGTGGTCGTGAAGTCATTTCATCCGCTTAGTAAGTGATCCTTTACTAGGTAGATCGAACGGAGAGCTTCCGAACGTGGTTAGTAGCACAGTTGTCATTTTATCAAAAAAAAATAAAGGAACTTTTACATACGATAATTTCTAACCATTGTATAAAAAACCCCCGTAACTTCAGATTTCCTCCCAGCGTGTGAAAAAGACATGTGTGGCTGAATTTTCTACTCCTGGTCTCTTAGTTGATCTGGAGTACAATACTGGATTTTCAAACTCATGATGCTTCTTCTTAAGCTATCACTAATATAAGCTCAGCCGTAAGCATAAAAGTAATTCTTTTACCGTAGGCATGAATAAAAATTCAAATAAATTCAAATAAGTGATTTATGTGGGCACCACAAAACCCTTCTAATGTATACCTCATGTGTAGAAGATCTACTTCTTTTCTTGGGCGTCTGAGATCTTGTCTGCAGGGTAGAATTCAGTCGTTCAAATAAAACAGCGCAATCTGAACTAACATCCAAGATACATACTAGAACATTCAACTCTCTTGGTTTAAGCTTGAACCCACAGAAACATATTGAATGTTTGATTCTAGTGAGACGATCCTGTGAAAGGGTCAGGTTTCCTAAGAGTTGATCACTAAAGCGGATTTGTATATAATGTGCCCTCCCTTCGTACATAACAGTTGGTTGAATGGACGTATCAGTCCATTCTGATTGACAATTTTCAGCAAAACCTTGGCTCATAACTTGCTTCATCTCGTGATCTGAAAGTTCAAAGTCAGACATTTCATCATCCATGAGGCCAAGGTCAAGCTCTGGATCAGCAACTGGATCCCAAAAGTCATCTGTCATCGGAAGATCACCTTCTATATCAGACTCTGGAGTAGATGATGCTAAGGTGTAGATATCTTGACTCCATAACTCTTTCTCAGCAACCCAAGGAGTACGCCACCACGTCTGATCCTTTACTCCAGGGTGTGGAGCCATGAGCATGTCTTGAGCTTCAGACAAGCCTGTCTTAAGATCCAAAATCACCATATTGTTAGTTTCGAGACGAGTAAAATCAACAACATTCACTGGAGCAGAACCATATGACTGAGAATTTAGTTAGTCCACTAGCACAATCTAGAAGATCTCCAAAGTCCTAACTTCAAAGAATACGCTATTGATCACGCTTTTTGTCCTTGCTGCAACAAAAGCAAAGAAAAGAGTTCTGCTCAACATTGTGTGTTAGTGATTTGTTTCATTTTAATGTTGTCGTTGCTTCTGATGAGGTTCTGCCATGATAACACATGAGGTTCTGCCTGATGAGGTTCTGCCATGTTCTGCCATGATGTCTTGGCTTTCTGGCTCGTTTTTTCTTGCTTTTGACTTAACTAAGTTTCTGCTGCTTCCGCATTTGTGGATGCTTATGGGGTCAAAGCCTACGTGCGCTTATCTTTTGGCACCGATGCAATTATGATGAGAGTTAAACTTCTACTGCAATTGGGAGTAGTTCTAGGAGTTTAAGTCCACTCAGGAGTCAGTTTTTACATTGTTGGGATTGCTCAAGGACTTGCTATTTAATTTCTAGAATTGTGTACGTTAAAGACAGTCTAAAATGCTCGAGTAAGACAGTACCTATAAACTAAAGATCATGAGAGGCTAGTTGCAAACTGACGTGAACACATAAAAACCTTTTATTTACTTATCATAATGTGGGAGGCTAGAGGGTCTTTTCCAACAACGACATCATTATTTGGAAATAAATTACCCTCTTATATAATCTCATATAAGTAGAATTGTACACAATGAAAAAATTATCTTGAACCCAATTTTTTCTTCTCACCATGCAATCATTACTTTCCATAGTACGATAGAGAATTTTGATTAAACCATCATTACATTTGCTGTGAGAGTCTCAATGCTAACTGAGACTAATAAAGAGATTATTAAAATGTATTTATAAATAAACAAATTACTTTTTAGAAAGATCGAATGATTTAATTTTACAATATTGTCTACTACAATGTTTATCATATAAGAACATATCACGCGAGAAAGAAACTGTATGTATGAGAAGGGAATAAAACATATAACAGTAGATGATCGATCTCTTGCACTATACATAGCTAAAAGCTTAAAAGTATGGAGGTTAGTATTAAGAAATTTAAGTCCGATCAAGAGTAGATCATGAGAACTGACGTTGTCAAACCTTGTATGTAGTGTAAATTGATCAAATCAATGATGTGATGAACCAAATATCTTGCAGATGAAGTTTCAAACAATATGTGGAAAAGAGTTGTGTTTTAAGTCTATAAATAGGAGAAAAGTCAAACAGAGCTCCACTCATTATATCATGGAGACATATGATGAAGCACACAAGAATAGAAGAGAATAATCAATGCAAAACAACAACACACTTGTATGACTGAGGTAAAAGCATTATAAATTAATTATAGTTAGCACTCCCTAATATTTTTCACATATTCATTTTATTCAGTATATTGTTATAACAGATTTTTGCTATGCGTTGCACATTACTTACTATAGATATTTCAAATTTTATAACATCTTAAAAAATAAAGATTTTTGTCCTCCTTATGATGAAGAGTCATCACATAGAAGTCATTGTATACAAATATTCGTATAAGAACAATATGAAAGTAGTTTTACCTCTCGCGGTTGTTCTTCATGTCTTCGAGTATTGGGAAACGTTGGGAGGATGTATATCGGTCGATCGAGAGGTGCACTATATATCTCGGTCGATAGAGGTCGATGATCGCGAGTCGCAAGTGAAGGGTTGATTGATTTTTATTTTGCGCTGTGTGATATTAGAAGAAGAGGGAAGCGATGGCGATGGCTGATCGAAGGTGTACTGAGCACTCGTTCCTTCCTCAGCATTTGTACTCCAGCAGTGCTCTGTCATTATTTTCGAGGACGTCCGCAATGACATCAAGAATGGAATTGACAAGATAGTCGTTGCACTGGTTGAGGAGTTGCGGAGAAGAGCGCGACCAGTCCAAAACCAGTCCAAGGACGTGACGTGATTAAAGGTAGAGTTATTCAACTTCCATTTTCTTTGCTGGAGTTATTCAACTAAAATCACTTCAGCATGAAGACGCTTCTGCATGCTTGTAGCTAATCGTGACAGGATATTTTTGTCAAAGGCTGTTGAGGAAGCATATGTGCAGTTCAGAGCGGCGATGGTGGGCCTTTTGGAGCCGTAATTGTCAAGGATGGAGAAATCGTAGTTCAGTGTCATAATATGGTTTTGAAAACTACAGATCCGACTGCCCACGCCGAAGTCACAGCAATGCGAATGGTAAGTTTGGAAATTCAGAATTTTAGATGAATGGAACGCGGTGTAGATTTTGCGTTGTTCCTTTGCTGCATGCGAGAAATGTGTCGCTTAGGAAAAGTTTAGGTTTGCGCAATTCTTGGTACATGCATGTTTAGTAGCGAATTATATTTTCTTTTACCGTCACGGAAGAACGGAAAATTAGCTTCATTCGAGTAATCGAGGATGCGGTGCAGCTACATGTGATATCTAGGGTAACTCATGGCGGAAGTAAGAAGGACCGAAATGATTTTGCCTCCAAATTCAAACTCGGTTGAAAATTGAGGCCCTCTTCAGACAGAAATCTCTGGGGCTGCTGGATGTGGACTTGGACTCCTGTTGTGTTTAGGGACTTAATGTGACTTAATGGACTCAACCCACTGGAGTCCTGAGACCAGTGCTTTACCGTCAAACAAGAAAATGTGATGTTATACTGTAAATTGTTTTCTGTTCATTGAACATCACAATTGTTAATCAGGTTTTCGTACTTCTTCAACTACTTTGGTCCGTACTTTGCTTCTTCATCTTGTATATCTGAAGGGAGTACTTCGAACTTGCAGGCTTGTCAGAAGCTTGGGCGACTTGTACTTTTTAACTGCGATTTTGGTTAGTCCTGCCGTGTCAACTCCCCGGTTTCTTGCTTCAGATTGTTGTTGATGATCTTTCGGTTTTGTGAGTCTACCTTCATCCCTAGTCCCCTTTCTACTATATTTTGTAGGATGAGCTCATTCATCGTGAGAAAGTCTTGAGACAGAATTCCATTTCCGGACGCTGTCGGTTATAGTGTCTTGTTGGACTGCGTATTCGTTGTGTGATGCAGAAATGGTTGTTCAGTTGAGCCGGGAGTGGCATCCGGGGAAGCTTCAACCATAAGCAGATAATGCTGTACTCGCTGAAGGTCTACCGTTTGTTAATATCTGGGGATATTCATGCTTACAATTCCTTTGTCTCTTTATTAAGTTTTACCCAGCCGAATGTATAGATGAGTTTTGTACAAGTTTACCCACTCTCACACTGGATTCGTTTAGTTGTTCAAAGATTCGTTCTATTTGATCTTCAGTTGCACAGGACTGAAATCATCACAAACAAACTTACTTTCAGTACAAAGCGATCAGTTTACATGTAGCAATCAGTCAGGTGGCTGTCGAAACCTTTCTGGAGTAACCTAACCTGTGCTCTGTACCGTGCAATCGTTACTTTGTAACCCTGGACTCTTGTCTGATGGTTGTTCTTACAACCTAAGGCGGAAAATGACCGGGGCAATTTTGTCAGCATTACCTTTACGTGGGAACTAGTCTACGGGAAGTTTCGTAGGTAGTAGTTACTGTTTAGAGAGGACTCGTTTTTGGTACTGCCTGCTTCTTACGTCTCTTTGCTGATAGTCTGTTGTACATCTTGCAGATCTGGGTGAAATTATTAAAGCGAAGTTCGACTTTGATGTTGTTGGGCACTACTCAAGGCCAGATGTCTTGAGTCTTGTTGTCAGAGATCAGCCTTACAATCCAGTCACGTTTACATCAGGTGGGGTCTAACATACGTTTGTGGCCGTTTGATTATAAAGTTTAAAGTTGATAGGTCTCTGAATCCAGTGGTTTATGTTGTCGTTGTATCTTAATCGAAATATACTCGACTGTTCGACTGTCTGCTGGAACATTAACTATGCTTGTTGCTTGCTCTGCTTTCCGATCGTTACTGTTATAACTAAGACGCACACGTCTCGTTTTCTCGTCATTCACTTTTTATTCACTTCATTCGCTCAATGTATGCATGGTCATTCAGTGCACCTTTCTCTGTCCAATTGTTTTAGCTCAGATGTATCAGCCCTGAAATATCACGGAATCGTTGTACGACATGATAGGAGGGTTTTGACATTCATTCGGTCCCTTCCATTCTAGCTCTCTAGGATAGACGGTTCACCTACGCTTGATGAATGTATGCCCTGTTCTAGACTTCGGATATTCTGAAGCATTAGCAAATCGTACGCATAGATAATTTCTGCGCTCGATCTGGTATAGGTCGTATGTATTGTTCTTCCATCCCAGGGCGTCCTGTTTTCTGGAATATGCTGTTTGCTATACATGCTAAATTTGTATCCCAGGTTCGTAGTTCTAGCAAACAAGTCGAACAATTTTCGCATAATTCACCCTTCATTCTTCTCGCTATGTTCTTCTCTCTTTGTTTGCTTTATATCTTCGGCCTGCCTGATAGCTCATTTCACTGGATAAATATTTGCTCTTCAAATTTAAAGCTCTTCGTTGAGTTCTTGGCTATCTCATCCTTGCTCGCCATCCACGATCTTCACTTCATACACTATCGTCGGGTTTAACTCCTGCTCTTTCAGTTCATTTCGAGCTCTTTCGGTTCTGCACTTATGTTGTTGGAAGCAGTCACATTCCGTCTTTCTCCGTTGCATTGCACTCTGCATCGCACTCTATACCAAGGGGAACCTTATCTGGAAATGTGCGTCTTGCTACACATTCCCATCGGCACAACCTTCGGTTACTCTGCTTGACAGTTTAGCGCACATTCGGCCCCTGTTTGTTACTTACTATGTACTTGGAGAGAGTGGTCCTTAATATGCCATTCTCGGCGTATGAATATATGTTCTCCTCTGGTGTCTACATTCAAGGGCTACCTTAAGTGTACGTGGTTTGTTCTTAGATTGCTCTGCTATCCACAAACGACCGAAATTTACTGTACTGGGCAATTCTGGACCTTTTTCTTGTGATTAGGAAAGTGCCAGACCCTGGGCTGAGCAGCAATGGAAGCGAGGAGGAACGAAGTATGTAAGAACCAATGTAGCAGGGGAAATCTCTAAGGGTCTAGACGCACCCTATCCCCTTCCATCCCTAGATTTTTGGCTTACATGGCTGGCCTGTTAGTTTGGGAGGCAAGAGTTAGATACCCGGTTCGCAACTTAACACGTTCATCCTCTAATGTCTCTGCTGGTGTGGTAGTTTTCATATGTTTATTCCTTGCGTCACTTTTTTCTTTACTCCACAACATTCTATTCAACAGACATTCGTAGCTCCATCACTTGACAATTTTAGTCATATGTTCATAGTTTTCGTAGCTATATCAACTACCGGATATACGGGACCAATGGCGATGTTCCGGAGTGTCTCTCTTATAATCTTTTGGTGTTACATGAAGTTTTGCTGTCTTGTGCGTGTAAGAAGGTGAAAGACCGACATCTTGTATATCTGAAGGGAGTACTTTGAACTTGCAGGCTTGTCAGAAGCTTGGGCGACATGAACTTTCCGACTGCGAGATATATGCTTCATGCGAGCCATGTCCAATGTGCTTCGGAGCTATTCATCTCTCAAGAATTAAGGTACATTCTCCGTCCCGTATATGTAACTGATGCGGTGTTATCTCCTTGTTATTAGCAAGTCCTACGTGCCAGATTAGATATCCCATGGCTGGGTGTAGGGGTAGAGGTCGTTTGGACCGATGATGCTCTTGGGACCACTCCCCGGTTAGTTCTACCATAAGGTCTTGTATCCCGAGTTCTTGGTAAACCGTGAGAATCTGCGTCGTGACAGAAGCCTTGCTGTGGGTCCTCGAGCATCGGCAGTGTGCCACTTGATAGGTAGCAGATTCTATGTGTACGGTCCCGGTCGTGATTTGTTATGCTGGAAACAAAGACCTGCTAAAGACAAACAACACGTATTCTAGACTATAGGTGAGAACTGATCAATAAAAGGGAGACAAGAGAAAAAATCTATCACGGACGTTACTATTGACTCGACCAGCCAGATAAGTCACGAAACTCTTTTAATCAGCAGCTTCAGGCAGTGAAGAAAGTCAATAGGATGAAGGTTGAACTGTATCTCTTCTATGTCGATATTCAAAGCCTCAGTTTAATAGCTCTTCACACAAGTGAATTCAGTCACTGGCCCCTTTTCCTCGTCATCTTCTGATGAATGAGTCAAGAACGTGTGCATGTACAAGCAGTGCGATGAGGAGTTACTTGCATTTTCGTCTTCGTTCAAGAATTATTCTGCAGCAGTACTGCACACGAGGAAGACTTGTGCCTGACGAAACACCCAAAAAATATTTACTGAAACAATCAGCGCTCGCAAAGATGCGGATCCAAGAAGAGCCTGCGAAGCACGTAAGAGACACCAAGTGAGTACGATATATATATACATATATATATCGTACACGGGTAAAGGATATGTGGCACAAAATGCCTAAGATTGCAAGGCGGGATCAGGTCTGGGGCAGAATCCAGTTGTAGAAAACAGACAGAATTCACGTTCCAGACTCTGACCAACCAGCACCAAAAATGAGCTGCTGAAGGGGTGTATTCAAAGTGGCGGTAGCTCCTTTCATCTCCTTTCGTCCAAAATAATTAACTTTTTCTAAGTCCAGTATTTTTCTTCTTCTTTCTCGACTGAACTGTTCTTAAACTGAAGTTCAAGACGCGATCAGCAACCACAAGACACTGTAATCAGTAAGGTCCGTAATCCCCTTCTAGTTTCTGACTATTAGAGTGCCAAACTCGTGAAGTTGCCAACGAGTTAGCTTACAGCAGGGATGACGAAATCGAAACAGTGTGGTGATTTAGAAGACGGGAAGAATGAATCCCGCATACTACAGACTGAAACATTGTCACTCATTAGGAGAGTAACGTCGGCCGTGAAGCATATTAGAATGTACACTGCAACAAATATTGATACAAGAGTAATTGCAACATAATTGGTGAAAAGTTCCCACATGTGAGAGGAACCAGGATCAGTATAGGAGATCATAGTAAGACCACGAAAACAGAACAATTAAAGGGAAAATAAAGGAGGAAGCGTACTTGTTGCACCGACGAAGACGAGCAAGAAGTAGAAGCCGAAGAGGGTCATTGGCGGGGATGTTTTGGACTTGGTAAGGTGGTACAGGGAACCCAAATGAGAGAACAGTGATGAGAGTTATGAGAGTCCAACGCCGCACTAGGTGCCCATGGGTCTACCACCGCCTTACAATGTTTCTTGGCTAGCACAGTTTGCAATCCTTGAGACGGATTACGAAAGCGGAGTGCACTTGTGAAATTACCATGAGATATTTTTGACTCTGTCCAATACGGATTTTCACAACTTGTCGTTCCTCCCCCTCTTGAGGGAGAGAGGGGGAGGAACGACAAGTAGTCGTCTGAAAGAAGTAGAAGACAACAGTTTGTGAGCATGAACTATTTATTCATCCAACCACTGACGATCCGATGATAAAGACGTCAGCTTATCAGAATTTCATAGTCAGCAATTCTTGAAGTTGAGAGTATTGATGAATATTACAACTTATAGATGTTTCATTCAATCAAGATTATCTCCAACTGATGATCCGAACAACATACATCAGTCTTAGATCTCATTCCACCCTATTTCCATGTGAATTGATCAACTACTAAGTCACTCGGAAACAACACTACGCATAACTTATATCACCAACAAAACTCACACACTTTCTCTGGAATATTACTTTTCAATGGGACACAATGACACTCACTTGACTCCGGTGAGGAAGAAGTTGCAGTTATAACAATGTTATCCGTAGGATTGATCCAACCACTAAGATTAACCTCAGTTGTCCCCTAAACCCTACAGTCCAATAATTCTTCTCTCTTGCTGAACCCCTTTCTTCTTTCCTTCCTATGTTTGACTACATTGTAATTTGTAGAATTGATGAATCGTTGTAAGTTCATTTTTCATTTAATGGATTTTAATTTCGTATGGAATCATAGTCACGAGAGTTAAGCTGACTGTATAAGTTCCCTTAGTCTCTCAGTCCTACCATTTTGCTATAACTTCTTTTATATTGTTATCAATATGATGTGATTATGTTTTGCAGGTGAAGCAAAGTGATAGTATTGATCCAAAGCAAGACCTACCTGCAACAAAGTGATAGTATCGATCCAAAGCAAGACCTTCTTTCATAACGACGTTTTATCTCTGAAATAAGTTTACGAGATCATAATTATTGCTTTTACTCTTGAAGGTAAGACCTAAGACATCCAACTGAAATAGCTTTTTGTCTATTGTCATGATTGTATATATTATATCTATCTTGGATAGAAAATGATATTATTTGTGTTTTTCAGGTTCATATATACAATGGATTCCACTACGTCCAAAAAAGAAAAAATGAAAAAGATTTCCACTGATGATACAGAAGGGAGTGAACCCATAGTACAAATATTGAAGCAGCCAAGTTCTGCTCCAGCATCTCCTATAAAGTCTCCGAAAAGAAAAGAAAAGAACAGGAGACAATTATTCCATTTGAAACTCCAACTGTAGATAAAAACTTATCAATATTAATGGATAATATAGAATATGCGAAAAGAAATGATATATTTGAAGAAATTATACTAAACAAATATGATAATATTAATAGATTTATAACGAAAAGCTCATTTTTTTTATTCGATATGATTGATCGTCGCATGGAAAAGACTATTACATGTAGTGCCCAAGGCAACAACGTTATAAACTGGTCAGATAAAGTGAATAGAAATACGTATTGTAGGATACAATACTTTGGTCCTAGGGCCGTGCAGGTAGAGAGACCAGTAAAAAACTCTCAGTCATAGAGGGGATGTCAAATTCATCCTCTTAATCGATGAGCAAACGACATTTCAGACAATTACGCCTTGGAGTTCTACTCCAATTTTCAAATTCCGACACTTCATGCCTCTCTGAATGTGCATGCGTCATCTTACTGTTGGATTCACGACAGTAGACATATCTGTTGTCGTTATTGCTGTACACGGTGAAAATGAATACCGAAAATTTGAGATCACAATCGTGGATGGTAATTCTGAAGAAGACAAGATGATGATAAGTAATTATGAACATTAAATAACTTACGTTTATAAATTTATTTCATAACTGATTTCAAAATTTTACTATTCATGGAAACTTCTAGACTAACACAATTTGTGTTCATGTTGCAATTGATCATCCATTATGATTTTGCAACAAAGTATAAAAATATCGAGATTCATTTTCACTCCAGACATGTTGTATTGTATTCAACTGTATTGTACTGTATACATATGTATTGTATTACATACGTATTTCTATTCATTTTTTCTGGCCAGTTTATAGCGTTGTTGCCTTGGGCACTACATGTAATAGTCTTTTTCATACGATGATCAATCATATCGAATAAAAGAAATGAGCTTTTCGTTATAAATCTATTAATATTACCATATTTGTTTAGTATAATTTCTTCAAATATATCATTTCTTTTCATATATTCTATATTATCTATTAATATTGATAATTTTTTATCTACAGTTGCACTTGAAATTTGTATCAAGACAGATTTTGTCCACAAGAGAAGAAAATGATCTTCCAAAGCTGCATACACATGCAGCCATTATATGGACAACTCCTTCGATCCAATCGAGAATTGACGTTTTGAAAAGAATGCAGAAAGCCCACATCACAAGAAAAAATAAAAACATCAAGGTATGTAATCAATTTTTTATGTGAATAATCAGAATCAACTTTCCTATTCGCAGATACATCTTATGTTTATAACTTCTTCCATGTGTTTAGGTACGTGGTACTTTCAGACCACATAATTATGATGACCGACCCTTCAAATACACATGCGTCACGTGTAATTCGACGCACTTACAAATTGAAGATTTGAATCATCTTCGAGGCTTTTGCGAAAGTTGTAATCTAGATTGTCAATTACGACCCGTGCCATGGATTCAAGGGTATGTGGAAGATCTTTCCAATGGTAAACAATACATGGTCCATGCAAAAGATAATTAGTTCTAAGATCTAACGGGCCTAGTGGAAATAGAGGTTGTCCAAAATTACGACAACGACAATCATCGGGATATGCTACTGAATCAAATTGAGGAGATCGCAATAGTAAGAATTTTCTCATTTAATTCAAACGGTGATTTTTGTGGATTTGATCACGTATACAATTTACACTTTATTTCATTTTTAACTGTAGAAGTATCATGATGATTTTTTATAATTTCTTTAAAATATTGACTCATGTCATCACAAATTAATTGCATCAATATAAAAATCGCTATCGAATATTACAAAACCACTAACATAATGACATCATTGAACGTCTAACTTTTCTTTTTAATTGATCAAGCCGACTACATCTGCTGAGGGAGAATCGTCGAAAACCTCGACAATTCCAACCGTTTAATCTTTCAACATCGGTAAAGTTCTAAGAACTTTTTTTATATATAAATAATCTAGTTACACAAACATACGTAACATTGAACACTTCAAGATCTGTTTTGTCTTCTGCATTTATTGTCACTATATCTGATATTTTACATAATTATAATTTTACCATTGTAGTTAATTTCATGTATATAATATATAATAAATTTTATTTGCTACTTTTATTTTATAGCATTTTTGTTTAAGCATTCAAGTAAATCAATACCAGTTGTATATATTCCAAGGTAAATTCAGCATTACTTGAAGTTTTCCAACAATGCTTTCTTTGATGTTGTTTTTCAGGTATTTATCACATGATCAAACGGAGTCTGACCTACGATGATATATGCACAACTTGAAACTCTTTGGCAAACAAAAATCATGGCGCCAACAAAAGATAGATGCAACACCAAATTATCAAAATTTGAAAAAACATGAAACGATGTCAAGAAACAAACACTTTTGAAACATGTTGTAGCTTTGCCAAGTGCAACTCTATGAACGTGCAAAACGCATGAAACAATAAAGCTCACAGAGAAACGTATAAACTAGGAGAAACAAAAAACAAAAAACGCTATGAAACGCTTTGAAACGCTTTTGAAAAGTTTTTGAAATGACAATTATTTACAAAATTTACTACCATTCAAATGATGTGATTCACAGACATCTTTGCGAACAAAAACAAATCGAAGCGTAAAATTTAATTACATTAAACGTAAAATTCAAGATATTTCAAACCTAAATACTTCAAAAACATTCATTGCTCTTGAAATGTGACATCATTTTATACAAATTACATCAAACATCTTCGCATAGTGAAAGTGTATGAAATTTAAACTTAATGCAACATATGAAATGTAGCAAATATTCAACATTACATGATCTATGTGCTTCTGTTCCACATTGTTCTTGCTCAAAAAACTACCCAGAGGAGAAGGAAGAGAACTCAAACTTCGTCATCAAATCATAATCGAACAACCCAAGTTGAACAACACTACGGTCATCATAATCAAGTATGTGGATTACAACCTTTGCATAATTTTCATGGATTACAATTTCTAAGTTTATCAAACAACAAACATAATCTTCTATTATTCTATTCAGACGTCTAAAGATTTATCCGAATTTAAAAGGTGTGAAGATGTCATATATATCCAAGAGATTGTATGTTTGATTCCATACAATATTTACTGCATCATAAATCTTCTACCGCACTCTTTACGAAATCAAACTCAATTGAACTTTATAATATCTACTCAAGAGCTAGAGATACACATGATTCATTGATATTATCTTATTTCATGGAAGATGAATTGAGAGTGTCGCATCGTGTCAAATCTGTAGATGAATATATAACCAAAGTTGATAAAATGGCAAAAGAAGGTGGTGTGTGGGATGATTCTTTATGTCTCTTAGCTTTATCCTCCATACTATAGAAAAATATACACATCTACAGTTCTACTTCTAGAAAGAATATAATTCAATTTCCAAACAACAACTTTTATCATGTTACTTTCAATCTTCTATATGATGATAACGAATGTAGTTCTGGTCATTAACAACCAATCGTATTGATTCATGATGAATTTCATACTGACAAATGGGAGTATATAGTGAAACAACTGCAAGATTTACGATTAACTCATCTAAATGTACCAATAGTACAATTAATACATAAATTTATAAGTCAAAATACTACTTATGAGAATGACTTAAACACTATCCAAACTAGAATTTATTAACTAGGTAAAGATAAACTAAATCTCCAAAAAACCAAAGTAAACCATCCTTTGCAAGATATTGACTCTCACCAATTAACATTCTATATTCGGACTCTTATTATTCTATCAGAAATATCCATATTTATCCATAAGAAATGTCATAAAGAATTTCATACAATCTCATAAACAATATGAAATACAACTCTTTAGAATTAAAAAACACTTTTTGACAAAATAAAACAATACAGAATAATGAATAAGACTAATTCAATTAACACATCTAACCGTACTTCTAAAAAACAAAAGAAACTATCATTAGAAGAAAAACACGTAGATACTTACTCCAAGTCTTTACTCGACGTTTCACATCATTCATGTAACATATGCTATAAACGTGATTTCTTGAAGAATCTAAAATATATCAATCAAATTCATTACGATTTCATTTCCTCTTATGCTGAAATAACTAACATAACTTTCGAACAACTTAAAGATAATACAAGGATTTGTTTGATGTGTATGCGATATATAAATGATAACAAAATACTTCTTTTCTTTGAGATATCTAGAATTTACAATAACAATACGATATCATATCTTGAATGTTTAAACTAAGTCGAAGAAAGATTGATCTCACTGCGAGTCATGTTCGGAAACATTCATATATCAATAGTTTCCAACAATGACATCTAAGAGGTAGTGTTATCAATATCTCGTCAAATATAAACATAGTCCAAACACATTTATCACGTATGGTTGATGAAGAAGGTTCTATCATAGTGGAAATCAAAAGAAAATTGATTCTAAAATCAATCTATAAAACAAGTTACGTTTGACCTAACAAAATAATACGAGTCTTACATTATGTTATTGATACACACTTATAAAAACATCACAATATCAAGCTGAATGAAAATTGGATTCACACTTTCAACGACAATTATTTCAAAGAACAACTCCGATTCGATGAAGTAGAAACTATCGGAACAAATAACGAGTTCGATGAAAATAATCATGAACCGAACACAAACACTGATACGTTTATTGCAAACTTTTTAGATCCAGAAATGATTTACGCCAATGAAAAATATAAACTTATTGTGGCTCCTAGCGAGAGATATCACCCTTTGAGTTTATTCAAAGATGAATTTTGTGAAGAGACTAATTTTCCTTGTTTGTTTTTTGGTAACGGAAGAAACAAACAAATCATTTCGAAGATGTCGTGTCACAAACTAGCTTCATGGGAATTATTATACAAATCTCATAAATTTGCTAGACATTTACCAAACATCTTTTTCAAGATGTCTAAAATTTACATCGAGAAAATTCTAAGCATTTCTTGGTTCGAGTAAGGAAAAGTAAACTACAAGGCTCTCCTTTGACGGCGAAACAAGTCAAGGATGACAATTTCAAACAACAACTTCTTATATCAGATCAAGCTTTTCCTTGTTTGTCCCAATTACGATTCACTCCAGACTATTACTAAGTCGTTAAGCGAAATCTTTTCGTGATGATCCGACAATTAAGAAAACCTACATTTTTCATTACTGTAACTGCGAATGAAAAAACTGAAAACCGTTGATGAACACCTTATTCAAATTGAACAAAATGGATAACCATATACCATTGCCGGACGATGAAGAAACCTTAAGTTCTTCACAAAAACAACAACTTCTTAGACAAGATCATGTCACATGTGCACGATATTACGAACATAGAACACAATGTTTCCGTAAACTTATTCAACATAATCAATTAATTTTGAGAATGTATCTGATTCTTTCTCGTAACTGAATTTCAAAGCAGAGGCAGTCCACATGATCACGGACTACTGTCGATAAAAAATGCTCATGTTTTCAAGATAGATCCTAATGAATCAATAACAACTTTCATAGACGAGTCCATTACTATTGATCATCACTTATTGAGCGAAGAGATTATCAAATGTCAAACTCATCATCACACAAATACTTGCTATAAGAAAAGATCTTTTTCTTCTTGTCGCTTTTGATTTCCATGGCATCCCATGTCAAAAACGACAATATTATATCCTTTAACTAACGATGAACTTGATGATGAAACGACCAGAGATATAAAGCTTAAATCTATTAGAATTTCAAACATCATATCTTCTTTCAAAATTGGATTGGATATGAACTTTGATATATATCTTCAACATTTAGCACTTACATATGAAACTTACATATTAGCTTTAAGATATTCTTTATCTAAACCTTTCATATATCTTAAATGTCATCCAAATGATATTTACATTAATTCTTTCTCAGAAAATGCTGCTTCAATTTGGCAAGCAAACACAAATTGTCAATACGTGTTGGATCCACATGTTGCGGTTCCGAACAACTATCTTCTGAGGATGATTCTTCAACAAACATAGGATTGTCATCCATCATAGATAAGTATGCACGACGTCCACAACATCTGCAAACAAATTCAATGGCTTTGATAGAATTCGTAGCCAAGTTTAATACTTCACAAAATAGAAGATTGAGAAAATCTAAAATCATTCGATGGATATGTTCTGACCAATATAAACAACTGAAAGACTATTTCAGAGAGCAAGTGCTGTTATATGTCCATTTTCTTTACGACGAGAACAACATTAAAGATTCAACTGAAACATGAGAAAATACATATAATAGACATAAATCACATATTCTATTGTTACAAAATTTATATACTTTTAAATACAATACGGACGAAGTAAACGAAGATTGGAAGAAATTTGAGGATGAGGTGACAGAACTTGAAGAAATAAGAGAATATCATAACAAACAAAGCGAACCGGAACAAGATTCAAGCAATTTGGATTTGGACAATGTCGACTTAATGCAACGAACTACTCTTAAATGTACTTCTAAGATTACGAATCGTGAAGAAACCTTCCCGATCAAAGATCCTCTAATATCAATAGAATCATTTTGTGTTGAATTACGTCAATTGAACAAACAACAAAAGCTAATCTTCAAATGATTGTATGTATAAAAGAAACACTTTCCATATGAACCAATCCATTTATTTCTTACGAGAGAAGCAGGACCGGTAAAACATTCACCTTATTAAAAATTATACAAGGATTGGCATGGATATACGAAGATGATAAATCCAAGTTTAATGATCCCGAATAAATAAAATTTTTGAAGATAGCATACACAGGACGAGCTGCATATAACATACAAGGAATGACTATTTATAATGCCTTAGCAATCCCTAACGACTCTTACAGTATGAACGTATCAAAATTAAGTCCAGCTCGACTGGATAAATACATCAAATATTATAGCCAATTAAGATTATTAGTGATAGACAAAATCTCTCTAGTGGGCGCAAGAATGTTCTCTTACATAAACCAAAGACTACAACAAATAACTCAAAATTTCAATCTTCCATTCGATGGCATAGATATAATTGTTTGCGGTGATTTTTATCAAGTACAACCTGTTCAAGATTCATGGATTTTTCAGTCTTCTAATATTTATTCTCAAAATATTACCACTAACATATGATCTTCATTTTGCAAACACTATGAACTGACTCAACCTATGCGTCAGAACAATACAGATTTTATACAAATTCTGAATCGTATTCGCATCAACCAACAAACATCTTCTGAACTACATTATTTAAATTCAACTTATCAAAAAATGTATTCTAAACTAAACGATATACCTCATTTATTTTACACTAACAAAAATATGAAACTTCATAATCAAGATGTATTTAGCATAACTGATGGGAACGAATATTTATTCTATTCAAAAGATCATTTTTCTTCAATTATATCGAAAAGATTTAAGATATCCATAAATCCAAAAGATACAGCTGGATTACACGATACTTTATCTCTAAAAGTTATCATGTTAATAGTATTATGTTATAATTATAACACACGAGATGGACTCACAAATGGAAGCGATGAGATTTTCATGTCTACAACAACATATAACGATGATCAAATCATTTGGATCCAATTCTTTGATCCAAAGATTGGAACACAAACGAGGAACAAACAAAAACATTTGTATTCCAATAACATCAATCCATCTTGGACGCCCATTATGAAAATTTCACAACAATTTCCAATCGATAAATATACCAGAGAACATAAGATCACTAGAACATAATTCCCTCTGTTCAACAAGCATCTGCACGAACTATCCACAGATCGCAAGGATTGATCATGCATTAGGTAGCTTTCAGTCTTAAGCACATAAATCGACATGGATTGACATACACTGCATTATCAAGAGTGAAAAATCCTAAGCACTTACATATATTACAATTGATCGAGCATCGCCATATAGTTGTAGACAGAAGAATCAGTCTCGAAATAGAACGGTTGAAACTAAAATCATCATGGCAATTCTACAGATGAATATCTCATCTTCTACTTACATGCTCATATAATTTCTAAACACAAGATCATTAATAAAACATCACCTTGATGTTCGAGCAGTCATAATTTACAACTATCTGATATTTTGTGCTTTAGTGAGACACTTATATAAAATCCTACTTTTCCACATTTCATAGACATCGAACATTTTTGATATATACATACGCACACAAGTCGAGGTTTCCTACTAACATATAGAAACACAATGCAACTCTCGGCGCATAATATTTTTGGAACTCATAACATAGAAATAATTTCTGCAAATTTCAACATTCTAACTCGTCGTGCAATTCACATCATAGTTGTATACAAATCTCCTCGTATGCATGTCGATGAGTTTTTGATCAATTTTACTACCATTATTCAAAACATACCTAAGGATTATCCCACGATAATCATAAGAGATTTCAATATTGATCTGCTCAAAATTGATGATCATCAAACTACATCTTTCGCATGTTTCATGAATTCATTCAGCTTTTTTCCAACTTTCACAAAACCAACCACAAAATACGAATCAAATTTAGATCAAATATGGACTAACGTTCTCCAATATGAAAATCTCTCTTCATCATCACATACTTATTAGACAGATCATGATCTTATTTTTATTCTCTATAAAAAGCCATCACATGTTAAAATGTTCTCATTTATGTGAAAAAGCAAATCTAATCTTCTTTTGTTCGTGTACTCATCAATTGAGCTATACGAGTGATGTTCATGATCATATATTTCAGATTCAAGAGATTTTCAACATGAACTTCTACATTTTCATACATCCGAAGATTCTTATGATCACTATCCTCAAAATGATCCGAAGCTTCACAACTATATATTTGCATAAATGATGTAGACATGTTACTATCAACATATGAATACATGTTGAAAGATACCTGTTGTGAGTTACATAAATTTAAAAACTACTTCTTTCAATATCCGAAGATAATCTTATCATGGCTTTCAAAGACTATATTAATTTTCATCATTTTTTTAACATTCATCCACATCTCTAGAATTACACCTGCATATGTATCACCTTCTAAGACTCGTGAGGTGAGATGGATTTCACTTTTAATATTCACCTTCACAGATTTCACCTTCACAGATTGTGAGGTCTTGCAAACGCACAGCCCTTGCAATTCCATTGCATGCGTCGTGCCTTGTTCTCTTTATAATGATGAAACCAAGAAATTTTATACTCATCATATTTCTTATATTGTTAACAAAAGTTTTCCTCTCATAATGAAACAAAGAAATATTAAGAAATGATTATATTTTGGAGATTATAAAAAATTTTGGTTGAAATATATCTCTAATAATAATTACGACATATCTCAATATACTATTGGTCACATAATTTATGCTATATCATGTATAGTTTCTAAGGAAATAAAAGTATATTCGAGCATTAGCTCGAGAGATATCGATTGAGATTGTCACCTTGCCAAGCTAATTTCTTTTCATGGTCCTCTTTTCATAAGAATATTGGTGTTCGAGTCCCATACTTGAGTGTTGCGTATTCAATTCTACCATGTTCGATCGGGTCAGTAGAAAATTCATGTACTAATTTCTCTTTCGGTGTCGTATCGTGGACTAGCTTTTTACTTGAAAGTTGAACTCAAAGTTCTACATTATCGCTCGATGGAGTAAAATAACAAGTTTGATCTACTTTCGAATCTCCATTCTCACTGCATCACGTGATAGAGCTCGTTGTAGGCTTCCTATGAGTACTTGAAATTTTTGTTTAATAATGAAATTATGAGGTTTGAAAGACGAGAAAGTTAAGCTAAACCTTAGTTTATCGATGCACATTGAGTATTTGTGGTTCTTGACGCTATACTAAAGATGCAAAGGGTCTACTTAGTGATTATTTGGGAAAAAATCACGATTTGTGAACTGACGGAAGGGGCTAGCTTGTCCTTACGACTTGGCAGATGCGTTTTGGGAGATTGAGAGGTCCAATGCGAACGTGCAAGGTGTCATTGGATTCAAATCAGTGCATGCAACGCTTTAGATAAGATGATTCATGAAGTGACGGATCATGATGTGTGTTGTAAAGAAAAGTGAGACATAAGGAGAGAAGATTGGAGTGCTTCAGTTGCATGTGAAGAAGAGTTGGATCATTCGAGTCGTTTCGAAGTCCAAACTTGTTGTCTTAGAATATCAAGTTCTATAGGAAATTGAAGCCGATACAAAGTTTTATCGGATGATTTGGGAGATGTTAGAGAGATTGACTGGTAGAGAGAAGATTTCCATCCATTTTCGTTCATTTGTGACTTGAGAATTCATTGTTATTTGCAATCAGTAGGTCAAACTCTTCGTTCTTGGTGCTAACACGATCAAAAGTCTTTATCTACGCATAGGAGAAGACAGTACGTGTATTGGATTGTTGTGTTGGATGTGATAAGAGAAATTGAGTTATAGTAGATCGATTTACGTTCATTCCTTTACTTCTTTTGATCAAATTTCTTGTCATATTCTACGAAAGTAACTCCAAATTGCTTGTTTGAGATCTCATTAGGATCAAGATAATTAGATCTATAAATGAGAGGAGATGAATCTGAGATCAAGGGATCTGTTTTGCCGATGTGAATAATTGTAGATTGTAGGGAGGAGGTTTTGGATGTTTGATCATCTATGAGTACAAAATGGTGATATCTTGTCTGTTGTGGGTCTGATTTGGAAGTTCTTGGAGCTATTGGAGTAAAGTTGGTAGACCCTATCTATATCTGAAGATCGTTTGTGGAAAAGAAGAAGTCCTCATATAGATCTTTCAGATTTTTCATTACGAGTTTGGTCTCTACTTTCGGTTTCTACATGGTTCTTTCTATATTGCTAGGTACGTGAATTTCACTCACGACTCGCATTGGGATCAGAGTGATCTGATCATTGAGCTAATGATCGATGATGCGGTTTTAGGTCTTACATTGAGTTATGTTTGCTATATTGTTAGTTACATGAGTTGCATTCATGACCTTCATTTGGGTTAATGTGATCTGATCATCGTTAATGATGTACTGAGTGACGATAACGATACGACAGTGGTATTACGATTAGAGTTATTATATATGATATTCGAGAGCGAGACTCAACATTTTTTCACTCGCCTATCGATGTATGTTAAAAACTGCCCAACTTGCTATAGGTTTCCAATTTAAACTTGCATTGCACAATGCATCTTTTTTTGACGAGAGTCATATTCAAACCCACAAAACTTGACTCTAATGCCTCTAATGATCATTAATGACTTTCGAGCAATCTCAATCACTTAGGCCGTGATTCCTGATACTCGAAAACGACTCTAATGCCCATTAGTCCAACGAGTTCAACATGAGACATTGTTGTGAAATAAATTTGGGTCCAAAGATTGATTTAAGAACTCAAGTGCAATTCTGTTTTCCAATTTTGTATTTCATAGAGAAAGTGTACATAAAGTGATCTTTAGCTTATCAAAAAAAACGTCATTCTGGTGGTTATCTATCTCTCTCGTCTCTCTCCTTTGTTAATACTACGATATCTTTAGGGTAATATATCTAGATACTCATGGCCAACTTTCAAACGTTCCATATGAAATCGAGACTGCTCGAGTTGCATCCCCTCTGAGTATGATTATCACATTCAATCCTACCATGTTTGGTCAAATCAAGAGGAAAATCTTGAACTTACTTTTCTTCTAGGGCTGATTGATCATCTACACATTTTGGATATGATTGTCATCCTTCTCTCCTCTATGGGTGGTAATCCTCTTTGACATTACGATCACCCTTATCCTCTAGTTAAAAATATGTGGTACTCCTCAACCACGAGTTGTGTATTTTGCAAACCACAAGTTGAGTTTCTAAATTTATCCATGTCTTTAACTGCAAATCGTGTGTTGGCCAAATCACAAGTTAAATTTCCGAAAGTTTACTTTACCTCCGAACGTTGCTCCAATCCCGTCCAAATACTTTCGCTCCGAACGTTGCTCACTTCAAAAATCAAAGGCGGCCTTGGACAAACAATGACAGTGGAAAGCCGCGTGATCTCCGTGTTCGTTGTCGAACAAGAATTTTCGGCAACGAACACGGAGACCTTAGCATGTATGCGCTGGAGTACCTTCCTCCCCCCTGCATCAACCAGCTCGAATTCTGGTATATCAGCAGCAACGGCCGCTGGACCTCATAAGGTGCTGCTACCGCTGCATCGAATGCGATACATCTTCCGAGACAGACCGAAACTCCATACGCCATCGGAGTAGGTCGAGTTTCTTGTATTGTGAGCGCCATCATTTCGAGAATCGTGAGCTCATGATCCGGTCGTTTGGTCCCAGTTTGGGCAGGTTTAGTTTCGTTTCCATTTCTACGCAAGAATTTGCATAGAGACCCATCCAAGCTTTGCTTGTACCCAGAACATCGACGGAAGAGAAAACACGGCCGCTTTCCGCATGGACTCAATTTCCTCTTTTGGCCCTCCGAAGAAGGGCTGTACGCAGATTAGAATTTCTATAAACCGCCTAAGCAACACAACGTCAACTGTAAGGTCTGAGTTTTTGGAACTCTCGAAGTTATGCTAGTCCTGCAGTGTATTACGAGGACCCATGCATAGCAAACGCACTCACTGCCTCGATTGAGAAACAGGACTCGTAGAGACGAAAGCATATCACCAAGGCTGAGTCACATTCCGCCGAGAGTGTCGAAGCTCAACTCATGCCGCCATGAACTTAGCCCTTCTTCTAAACCAAGCTCCCTGTCTTGGCAAAACCCCACCGGACAGGAAGAATGGAAACGTTCTAAACACAACACACAGCGGCCGAGATGAAAACATACGGATGACGCTTTACTGCGTTAATAAGCAGCTGCTTGGGTGCTTGACTGGCACGAACTGCACCTGTGTGAAACAAACAGGGCTGCTTAAGAGTTGGATCTGGAGCAGTCCAACATTACATGAATTTCAGAAAGATGACCTCGCAATGACGGTACCAAGGGAACGACCATGATTCTCTACATCTTCTGGCTACCACATCTCCTACTCTGTAACATGGACGAAAATGAATTTAGGGTGAGTAACCTTCCTCATCTTGCCACGAAACCTTCCCCTTCCCTGTATATTTACGTAATGAAGAATCACTTTCATATTCCACTGGACTTTCAATTCTAATTGGAGAGGCTCTGTACGAACCATTTTCGAGTGACCTAAAGTTTGCTAGCTTGACCTCGACCTCATGAAACTGACCAGCTAAGAACTTAGCTCGTGTATTAGGTGACATGCCTGAAGCTGGAACCTCTGAGTCCTGCACAACGTAGTGAAGCAATTAAGCACCTTCTGCTCTGATCTGCTTAAGTGAACAGCACCACTGAAACTCATTCAGAAATTGTCTAGTTTGGTGTCTCCACGCAATGTGCCATGTGCACATTGACGAAGACCACCTAATTAGCTCAAGTAATGAACACAAGTGCAGTCCTACTAGAGAGTCCGCCACGAGGTACTGGATGCATCAGTGCACACTGAACAACATAGACCTCCACGTCAAATTTGACGTCTGTCGTGGCCCCCAAAAAATCATGTCAAAAAGTGCAAGATCGAAACCTTAAAACATCGCCACACTTTAACGCAGACTTAAATCCTGGTGGTTTAAGGCTCATCACAGCCGTTCATCTACGTGTTTAACGGGCTCGGGTTCAAGTTTTTATACTGCTCCATTTGTATATAATCAGACCAGTGCTGACGTGGGTCCAGCTAGCGCAGTTTGCAGATTCTTGTCTCTTCAAGGCATAAAAGGCACTCTCAGACGGCGTATATCTTCCCAACCAATCTATGTTTTTGGTATGCCATGCCAGCTGTACTCTACCCACTATACACTTGATAACAGCACTACGTACACAGCTACGACCACCTTAGTTACATCAAGCGAAGTTTGGCCTCAACTGTCTTGAATCGTGGATGCCTAGAACAGTTACGATAAGAGGAGAATCATGCACTATGGAATTCAGCCCTAGCTCAGACAAGCCTAACCGGATGGTGGTAGCTAGTCAAAATGGAGAGGCCTATCTTACCTGCACGCTGGTAATGAATCAGGTATTCAGCAAACATCAGAAAAGCTGAACATTTGCTCAAGGAAGATGCATCAGACAGGCTAGTATTGGTTCTTCCTGGTACTTCATTTAATAAGGGTTACAAGGCAAATGTTTGGTCTACGGCAGCAATTTCAGCACTTTGGCTCGGTAACAGATTCCCCTTTCTTGTCCTCTCCATTAGCTGCTCATCCCGATAGTCCGCGAAAAAGGTTTTCCGTCCAAACTTAATGCATGCCTTCTCTTTCAAATGTAGCCACACTTGACACTCGGCTTGAGTTGGAGGTAAACGTATCTTCTTTAAGTTCTGCTCTCAATTCTAAACCCGGTGTTAATCAACACACTGAAAAACACAGAATGCAACGACCACTTCTTCCATCAAGTTCTGGAGTTCCTCACCATTCTCGTATCCTGTTCCTCCTCACTTTCATTTGACAGGTCGTCGGACTCGGCAGGAACAGCGATGCCAATACGCCCATCTTGATCCGGATTTTTCTTAAAAGATCTCAACTTTCGACGCAGGAACCTGCACCAAATACCTGTTATGTGAACTCGCTACATGGTTCGCTTCGAGAGAATGATAAGCCATTAGACTACAAACAGTAGTACTACTTAATAAGTCCTAATCCCATAGTTTGACCAGACGAAGCCGTAACTATGGCTCTTTAGGTGAAGAAACTGGTGCACTGACGAGGAAACGATTTAGAACCTTTCATAAACTGATAAAGACATCGGAAAGTTCAATCACACCTCACTTCGGCGTCCAAACGAAGCCTCTTTTTTCTGGAGTTTTCAATCTCTTCCTCAAGTTTGTGTGTCTCCTGCAAACATTTGTTCAAGCAAAAGTTCACTATAATTTAACAAACAGCCAACCAAAAACATTTCGTTTCCAGTAGTCACAGCATCTTCGTCACTTTTGTGTACACACCCGACTCGGCCCTTCCGGGGGACTGACTCTGCTTAACTTACAACATACATCTTTATTCCGCTTCACGGGCACAGAGCTGACCTACACCCGGCACGAACTACATTATGCATCATTAGGAAGGAAAACTGTAACCTTATACTACTAAGCCCATCTGTAACTAACGGAACAGGATCTTGACTCGAGGTCTGAGTTAACTCAGACCTCGAGCGCAGGACGATGGTCTTTCGGAATACGAGGGTCGGCCTCGAACCCTTCCGACATCGAAATATAGACCAGGCAATTTCACGCTACTTGAAAACGTTCTAAGCGCTTCACGCGCAACAGAATACTTGGCTTGCAGAGACTCCGAAACGACTCGATTTTCAGGAGAGGGGAAGAAAGGTGGGGAAAGGATATGGACAATGAGGAGAAACTGTTCCGTAGCTTAACAATCATAGGAAAAGCTCGGCACAGTGAAGGTCGTACGGTACAAAAACTGAATGCAGAAACCTTTTGATTTGAAATAACTGAGATACTGCATGTAGCGACTGACCTTTTCTACCTGCATGTACTGCTCTTCCAGTGCCAAGAGTTCGAAAGCGTGAACACTCGCTTTATTTGACGCCATCTGTGACATCAACACGCTCCCCTGAAGTTCCTTCAACTACCGCCAAGCGGCATCATCCAGCCGCTTCATATGTTTGACGCAGAAGAGCTTCTGCACCTCGAGGGCCTGGCTCAATCCACGAATCAATCGCGGAAAAGGGCGATGATATCTCAACAGGCCGGACGCTTTCCAGCCGAGAAACTGCTCAGCGCAGCACAGGCGAGTTTCCCCTCGAAGAAACTAACGCTTTCCAAGATGCAGAACCATCTGCTGACGCTCGTTCGGCCGACGACGGCGCACGACCTGTGACAACCTTGTCATCGAGATGCACGAAAGCCATAGAAGAAGATGCAGGAAGTATGTTCTTCACAAGACTCACCAGCGCAGCACCACCATACTCCCACAAATTGCCAATCAAGCGGCTTGCAATCCAACGTACACCCTCGTCCCAAGAAGGAAATGTGCGCCTTCAGTTCACCGCTGGAAGGTTGAGATGACCGATTCTCAAGGGCGGACGGGAACTGTGCCTGTCTACGGACGGAGTTCGAGCATATGGACCTTAAAGTCGAGAAATTCCCCGATTGAGGAAACGCGCGGCACGGTGCAAGGCCCAGCAACGGTACAGACTAAACACGGACCATGAGTGTATGCTGGAATGGCAGACATCACGCTGCTGGGAAGACCCGCACCCATTGTCTTTCTTGTCTTGTTGCTTGTCAGAAGAAGCAGCGAGTTCCTGTCGCGGAATGAAGGAAGGGCTGGCGTGGCACAGTGCGAAAACGACTGTATGCGAGGAATGAGTGCACCGTGAGGCCGAATTTGGATTTCGAACCTTCCTAGTCGTAAGTTTACATTACCGTCCGTACTTGCGACGTTTATCGATTGGCCAGAAATTCCGGTTCCGAACATTTAGATCGCCTCTCGTCGCGGATCAACAATGTATCTGCAGATGTTCGCACGTTGATGGAGCTAACGGACCCGCGCCACTGCGCTTTTCTGGGAACCAGCAAGCTTTTCTTGTACGATACTTGGATCCTAATTCCCTTCGGGAGTTTTTCTAGATTCCATGGTGGTGGCAGAATATCTGGTGCCTTGATCGATGATGGCTAAACTAAAGAAAGTTGTCACTGATACCTTCTGTGACAACTTGAACTTCCTAGCATCTGAAAGATATCTTTGCCCCCTACACATGCGGCGTATCCCAATATAAACTTCTGGTAAATGTATTAAATCCCTCCCTATTAGTCTTAACTGCTACCTGCTTTGAATTTGTTCCGGTGCTTGGCTCAAAACAGTCGTATAAGCGGGTTCCAGAGCCTCAGTACTAGAAAATATTCGACAATATAATCTGCGTTTACGCCATGCTGTGTTCGATTCCTCGGATGTAACGACTAGAGCGTAGTGTAACGGGCAAGAGACCTTGTACCATACTGATACTTACAACTCTTAGAAACGCTGTTGAAACATATGGAAATACAGGAACCATGACTTGATGTTCTACACCACACCCATCACAAATCAGGAGATTAAGTCCCATATCATGTACCACGGTCTTCAAATTCATTTAGGATTTTATCTGAACTGGAACGTGAGTCGGAACAAATAGATCATCGACAACACAAAACACTCTTCTGTACAAGGATCAAACAGCCCTTACAGAGCAGTAATGAGACAAGCTAACAAACTCCTAAAGAATGCGGTAAAATCGGGAAAGATCACACAAACTGGGTAAGAGAGAGGTAAGAAATGAGACTATATCTTTAGCTATTATCTGAACATTACATTTAAGGCAAAAATAAAATACATGATAAGATCTGGGTTCCGATGATCTGGGATAAACAAGTGCCGCCTCTTCACTACAATGGGTAGAATGATCTAGTCGCTAAAGATTGCATGCCGTAGCCGTTCGATCATAAACCCTCACAACTGGAAGAATAACGATGCATTCATGAAACAAGCACTAAAATGTCTATGCGTGTCCACTACTTATACTGAAGAGACTTGCCAGATTTCGTCAATCTGGAACCACAGAACACTTCTACCACCGGAGGACCCAATAAGTGTCCGTAAACAAGGAGAATACATGATTTCGGCCCCGACGCACAAACATATTCATGTGATCGTCAGATGATTCTAAGATGCACCGTTTAGATTTACGGAACTCACAAATCTTCACCGATCATTACGAGATGCTCCTTTTCTTGGATGTGACAGGATAACATAGATCCTCCTGAGGACACGACGATTAACTTCAGTGATTTGAGGTAATTCCCGACGTACAGCTATATTTTTTCTTCATTCAAGAATGTTCAATATCTTTCCAAACTGTCGACTTGATACACACGACAGCGTCGTCAATTCTTAAGCCGGTGATGCAGATTCAGTACCTGGCCATAGCCGAACCGTCTAGTTGTGTGTCTCCCACAAACATGTGAAGAAACGGAGCACAAACTGCAGTCGCTTGGACTTTTCCGATATCTGGACAAGACAGGGCGAAGAATAGTCGACTAACCATTCTACAGCCTTGTTGTAGGCCGTGAGAGCCCCATCCCAGTCCCACTACCTACATGCTTAAATGTGGTAGCTTCCAAGTCATCCCCGTGCCCAGAAAACCCTGTTCCACCTTTCTCCAACGTTATAAGATATCTGCTCTTACAACTACGGCTACAAACCAAACAGACCTTATCCTTGGAAATGAACTGTTCAGAACACCTCTTGCAAAAAACATGTCCACAAAGGCTTATAACGACCAGCGTTGATGTGTTGGTGAATGTTACGGAGCAAGATGGGCACAGGTACCTGTCCCCATCTAGATCAAGCTCTTTCTTCTCTCTGTGAGGAACGTCAGAGAAATGAACAGGGAATAAATCTTTAAGTTTTAACTTTTCTTTCCCTTCAGGACAACAAGTATCGGATGAAGGTGCGTCTACCCTCTCCTGTGCTTCCGGCGTAGCTGAAGGCAACCAAAAGGCCTTCATGGTGCGAAGAGCCTCCTCCTCATACGACGTCACTTTCACACTGTTTGCCCCATGAAATCCATTGGCAGATCGATCAGAAGCATTGCTTCGATCGTCCATATTCGGGACTGCACTGTTATTTTGCCTGTCAAAGGTATCAAGCTCTGCTTCTCTCTGCATATTCCTTTTTTCTTCTTGTTCCTCCTTGTCTTGTTTTTGCTGCGCCAGATAGATGGCCAATTTCCTGTGGCAGAGACAATAAGATGGTCACAAACCATCACCCACTCGGACACACAGAAAGACGGTCTCGCCTGATGTACAGATTATCAACAGTAAAACCCAGCCTCTTTAAACGATCAAGATTCCCACTGGTAAAGAACAAAAAGAATCCTAAGATGCCAGAGTCGCCAGCATTTTACTCCAGAGACGAAGAGCTCACAAGGCGGACTGAGGTAACCACCTTTTGCAATACTGCAGAACAGTATGATGTGTAAATAAGGTTAAAAGTTATCCCCAGGTTAGATTCGCAATCAACGTTCGGAAGTGTGCAATTCATTCTACGTTGCATCAAGTGAACAGTTAGAAGCCAGTTTAACACACCCAGAAGTCTCGGTATGATGACACAGAATAGCAGGTTACAATCATGCGACAGTAAATCATTCCAAGTTCTTCTCGGATACAAATACCGAAATATGCACAACCACCATCGAATCCACATGACGAGAAGCTACAGCTCATGTACCGCGTTACGGCACGAACAAAGCACTCTATGATTCTCATATGTTAGAACCTAGAAGTTGTTTTTTCCGTCTAGTTAGTTGGTGTGGTCACAGCATGCTAATATGAAATCTTCCCCAACTCTCAGTGCTTGAGACCAGGAAATACATCGCAATGAAACCCAGTTTGAAAGTAGTCAGACAACATTTCATCTCTTTTTCACATGAAAATCTTTTTCATTTACAGACGTTCGCAAACCACACGCAAGCTTCGCGTGAGCAGAAAGTTTCATCCACATTCTACTATATAGCAACACTGTACACTAAGCGCTTATTAGTGTGCATGGCCAGACCAGCAATTCCACATCGAGGAGAAAGCAGATATTGCCACGGCCTACATACTACAACAGGGAAAAGTGCAAATGCCAGTAAATTTACTAGAAGGTTCACTCTCACTATCCAAAACCTTTTCTAATTTCTCAGCTCCATTCTTCGGATCACAAAAGCAAAACTCAGGTTTAAAGCAAATCGCACCTCTTGATATCCTTCTTCTGCGCAAGAAGGCATTCGAAGATGCATTCTTTGCAAAACAGGTGGCCTTTCTGACAGCATAGCGGATCAATCAGAGGTTTCAGACATATGCAACAGGAGTCGAACGGCTTGATAGAGTCCCTTCCAAGACGCTCCTTCTGCGTCCCATATCCTAACTTCTTCCTTTCGTCATAAGTGAAGAAAGCTAAATCGTTGTTATTCTTAGAGTGGCGCTGCGGCATTTTTGCAACCTAACGACCTCTCTCTCCGTCCACACGGGCAATTTCTCAACCTTCCTCAACGTTCACCACCACGCCCTATACCATATTTCTTCCAGTACCTTCGTCAGCCACCTACTGGGTTTCTTCTCTTCAAGCTCATTTCACAAGATTCCTTCCTCCGGGTCGACTGCACGCCCCTACCTCTGCGATTGAATCCGTTAGAGACTTCTTGCACTGTTAGAATAGACTCGTACTAGTACATCTAAACGCACAGATGTACCTAGCCTACGCTCGTCTCTGCTGAATTTCACTCGTAAGCTGCAATGCGAGGACACGAGGGTCTTTCCCACTCGCAGTTGCTCTTCATAACGGGTTCACCTGTAAACGACTACCTGATCGGCCTTCACAACCTCATGAAACTCCCTGTAGCCGGTAATCCGTAAGGAAGTCTTGACCGAAAATCATCGGCGTTACTCGCAGATCGGCGAGGCTCTTGATCCAAACGGCAACGAGTCCTAAAGCCGGGCTGCGTGTCACCTGAGAACCTAAGGGCCTCTTCCGACTATCCTACGGGCTACAGAAGGACCACTCACATCGTGAATCGCTGTACGTCACGGTCGACGCTATAGGATACAAGGAAAACCTACCGAAAATTGAAATCTTAGGAGTTATAATTGAATGTAAAGAAAAAAGTTATGACATTTCGCAAACTGATTAGGGTAGTGATCTGAGAAAAACGACGTGTATTAACAAGTTACCGTATTTATTAGGGTAACCATGACTTGAAACACGAAATGTTTATTCTGTCATCCGATGACCATTCTCGATGAGAGCTAGTTAGAATCAGAAAAGTTTACTTTCCACTTTTAGTTTATCAACATGGATTTTTATAAGATGTTTTTATAGTTTAAAAGAATGTGATTTCTGAGGTCTAGACGATTTTTTCTCGTTGATATTTGTCGACTAGTCCCAGAGGGGCTATCTTGTTCAGAAGGTGCAAATTGTGTACTCGGTCAAGTTTCAACCGATTTGGATGTTTCCAACGGCAGATTTTTAATTAGATCTTTTTCGACGAAAATAAAACTTTTAGGACTTGAGTCCAAAAGAAATACTGGTCCGATTAGGGTCGTCCTTAGCACTTTGAGAAATTTGTGAAATTTCAAGATATTACGAGCTCATTTCTGACCTCATTTGGTCTAGTTTCGATCTTTCTTGGTGTGTTCTTTCGACGTTTTCGTCATGTTTTGTACACCTACAGTTTACGGACAAGTTCTTTCTTCATTCTCGCTGCAAGAGGAGTTCGCAGAGTTGCCTTGTTGTGACTTGTTATAACTTTTGATCGCGAGGTGTGAGCGGACGAGTTTCGTGGAAGTTCTGTGAGGATTTCCGCGTATAGAACAGTGCAATTTCTACATTACAGCTCTGACGGAGTCTGGTCTTTGATCATTGGAGAGAAGCTCGACAAGAACAACTATCATGTGTGGAAGTTCTGGATGATAACCTTCCTCCAGGGACAAGATCTATGAGATCTTATCACTGAGGAGGAGAAAGCGCCTGATGTACTCGTTTCTGATCCAAAATTCAAGGAGTGGAAGAAACGATCGTACCAGACGATTCACTACATCGCGTTGAAAATTTCAACATCGATGATCGATCACATTCAAAATTGCGATACACCCAAGAAAGCTTGGGATGTTTTTAGTCAAGAAAAGAGATCCAGAAGCTGTAGTTGTTGCAGCAGTTCAATACTGTTAAGAAGGGGTCGATGTGCATTAACGACTATGTCAACCATGTCAAGCAGCTCGTATGGATCTTAATGACGAATGGATGCGCAAGTGGAAAATCAGGAGCACGAAAGGACTCTCCGTTCATGTCTACCACTCGTACTGCCGCTTACTTCATCCGATGATATTGATCACACTCACACTAGACTTGGATACTCTACACTCTATCCAAAGCTCCGCGCACCTCTCTACTTATACATCAACTTCGCATATGACGACAAGAGTACTCCTCTTATCTCCACTCAGCGAAGAGTACACTGGTCGTTCACGTGGAGCCTTATCTTTTGGCACGATAAAGTCCCGATGGCTCTTCAACATCAAAACACGAACGATAAGGATATGTGGTGGTTCACACCCTAGCCAATCCACACAACGACATCCACCCCCTCTAAACCTGTGCATCCTCCGGTATGCACCAACCTAATCATACGTTGTGGTTGGCATCATATCACTTCCTCCTCATCTTCTTCTTGGAGAGCCTCCTCCTCGGGCTCTACACCCTCATCTAGACTCTCTTCTTGATCTTGAGAGAGATCAGACGTGGTACTGATCTCTTCAATGTCTAGGTCCTCATCTCGCTGCTTAAAGAGTTTTATCCGTTTTCTCGCAGTCGGAACTTTAAGTCGTGCACCATCCAACTCACGTAGCACGTATGTGATGTTGTCATGAATATGAACAACCACGTAAGGTCCAAACCAGCGTTTAGAAAACTTTCTCAACACTCTATGCTAGTTATCCAAGCTTCTATCATACACCAACACCCAATCACCTTCTTGGATCTCCTTAGATCATGGTCGATGTCGCTTATCGAATCTGTCTTTGTTCTTCAAGCGAGCCTTTCGTAACCGTTCCAGAGCTATCTCCACATCCTCTGGTCTCCGTTTGAACTGACGAGATAAGAGCAAGAAGATCTCTAGAGAGATTATCCTCCCAAGATAGAACACTCCAAGTAGGTATTTGTTCTTCAATAGTCATGATCGATTTCTGCCCTTGCATTAGTTCTGCTGGCATATATCCGGTCATCGAGCTATGAGTTGTACGATCTGCTCATAGAGCAAATGGTAGAAGCCTTGGCCATTCTCTCATTCTCTCACCCTTCTGTTGTAAGCTTTCACAATGGCTTTCCTAATAGGAGGATGGCCGCGCTCACTCTTCGCATTTCCTTCCAGATTATAAGCCATGGTAAGAGCTAACTTGATTCCCCGCCTCTTGAAGAAAGTATCAGCTTCGTGAGCATTCAGTTCTCAGCGGTCTGCTGTAATCTTCCCAACACATCCGTATCTGCAGATTACATCTTCAAGTAGAAATCTGCACACCCCTTCTGTAGTGTTTGTGCGCAAAGCACGTCCTTCAACTTGGTTTGATAGATCCTCCCGTGCCAAAACCAAATATCTCATCTACCATATCCCAACCGGCATCGTAACCAGATCTACTACCCACTTGTAATGCATTGCAAGTGGATACGTACGGTGAAGCTCATCTCGATGTCGGATGTCAGAGTACATCTGACAAGTTACACATGTCTCCACAAACCGCACTACATCTCTGTACATGTTACGCCACCAATATCTCTCTTTGAGTTTGGTAAAGGTGGCATAAATACCCCGATGTCCAGTCCATAAGCTCTCATGGAATTCTTGAATGAGCTGGGTTTGCATCTCTTGCTTACACACAACTCGTTGTGGCATCTCATCACTCCGCTTGGCGCGCTTCCACAAATAGTCCCCTTGTTGTATGTAGTTGTAAGCCTTCCTCCTGATCTGTTTGAACTGAGCATCATTCCATTCTGGTTGTTTGGTCAGCGAACCAAGGTAACGACCAATGTCTAACCATTCTCCTTCGTATAGCTCATCCATGAATGAGTTTTGATGTTCATTCATTCCTTTTTGAGCTCTACAAAAGACGGTCATGTCTATATCCTCTCTGTCTTCTGTCAAATCCTCTTCATCCTCATATCTCGTCCTAGACAACATATCTACTACCGGGTTATCTTTTCCCGCTATGTGTTTAAATTCTGGATTCAACGACTTGATATAAGCAATCATTCGCAACATGATGATATGAGGGGTGTTACAATTAGTAATCATCCCTAACAGTGGCAAACAATCCGTCTCCACTATCACCGGTGCTCCAATCAAATAGTCCTTCTCGACTTTCATACCGGTAACTACTCCCCATAGCTCTCGCTTTACTTGTGGGTAGTTTCTCTGTCGCTCACTCAACACCTTGGCTCCAAATCTGATTGCAAATCGGTTCCCATCCTCATCATCTTGTCCCATTATCCACCCGATGGCTATCGGACTTGTATCAATCGTGATTATCACGTGTTTGTCATCTTCATAACTCACCTTTCGTAGCACAGGTGGAGAAGACAACAACTGCTTCAATTTCTGCACCGCTTTGATATGCCTCTCCTCCCATCTGAACTTCGTGTCCTTCCGTAACAGATCATAGAGTGGATCTGATACATGAGCAAAATGAGAAATCCACACATGATAGAACACGCAAGCTCCTAAGAACCTTCGCACCTATGTCGTCGAGCTACATGTGTCCTTCATCCGTTGTATGACATCCATCTTGTTAGGATCAGGTTTGCGACCAAACCATCCGCACAAGTGCCCCACAATCACAACCTCTCGAACTCCAAATGAAGATTTAGCGCCTGATAGCGTCAAGTGAACCTCCTCGAGCCGTGATAAAATCTGATCACAATCTAGAATATGATCAACCACAAATTTTTGACACCCCCTCTGATCGACTCTCTCATCCTTCTGCTCCTCTACACATCCTTTGATTAGAATGTCATCTAAGATCTTCTCTGGGATGAAGTCTCGAAGAACTTTATTCATCGCGTTCATCATGTGTGCAACAGAATTTGTTGCCCCTTGCGGCAATGTGCACATCCTCACCAAACCCAACGGCGTCCTCGTAGTAGTGACGTCTCTACTCCTTTCAGCAAGTTGAAACTGATCGTATCCAGAGTAGAGATCTTCTATCGAGTAAATGGCTCTACCAGTGAATGCTTCCGCAAACTCTCCCACAATAGGTTCGATCTCCGTATTTCTGATGGTCACATGATTCACCAGTTGCATATCCTGAATGAACCGTAGCGCTCCACTCTTCTTGGGCACTGTAAACCAACGGCTGGAATACGGTGCAAATGATGGCTCAAGGATTCTCATCCTCATCTTCTCCTTGAGAAGCTCCATAAGCTTAGGTAGATGTGCTCTAGGTATAGGAATTGATCTTAAGTCTCAAGGCACATGTGCTACCGTAAAGATGATCATCGGTGCTACAACACTTGGATCTACACATCCAATTTCTGAAGGCTCAAAAGCAAAAGTTTTCTCGTGCCTACTTAACATCTTCTTGAACTCCCTCTCCTCAGCAGGTAGAAGAAAATTTGTAGAACCAACCTTCAGCTCCTTGAGCATAGCTTCTGTAAACTTGTGACCTATCTGATCAGGATACCGTAAGCTCTTCTCCTTTGAGGCTTGTTGAACTCGTTGGTCAGAGTCGCTAGGTAGCGGTTGTGCAATCGGCTTCACCTTTTTATCCACCGTTTTATACTTGGTCTCGACTCTGACTTCATGTATCTGGAACGACTCTATAGCCGAGTAAAGCTCCATAGAACGTATGTATACAACTTGGTCTTCATTCCCTTGCTCAGCCTTGCGAAGCTCTTCCAAAGGATCATCCAAATCCATCTCCATGTAAACGCCCTCTATTTGATCCTCCTCACTAAGCACACCAACTCTTTTTAGATCTTTTTGTTGATATAGTCCCAAGCTCTAGTAGATCGACGGCTACCATTAGCCGGAGTGGTTAGGGTTGTTAGAGTTAGTTAGAGGGCTAATCCACCATTAGGGTTTCCCTTGTACTCACCTCCACTATATATACAAAGAGAGGCAAAGCCTCTCTCATCTCATTCCTATTTTACTTCCTTGTCTATTCGCTCTCTCTCTTCTTGGAGTGTCCTCGAAGTATGGATTTTTCTACATGGTATCAGAGCTGGTGAGAGTGTGTGTCCCTTGCTGATAGGCAAGATGGAGTTTGGAGTACAGGAGAGAGCAGCCGGAGTTGTGCTTGATGTCGAGCACTATCCTGCTGATGCGTTCGGGTGAGACGAAACCGTTTCTTTCGTCACTAGAAACTTTAAACGCGATTTCGAAGACCTAGACGATTTTTTCTCGCTGTTTTCTGTCGACCAGCCTTTCTAAGACTGTCTTGTTCAGAAGGTGCGAATTGTGTATTGGATCAAGTTTCAGTCGATTTGGAGATTTCCAGCGGCAGTTTTTCAATTGGATCTTTTTCGACCAAAACGAAAGTTTTAGGACTTGAGTCTAAAACAAATACTGTTCCTAGCTATTTGAAAAATTTTGAAAATTTTGAGGGGTCGCACACTCAATTCTAACCTCGTTTGGTCTAGTTTCGGCCTTTCTTGGTGTGTTCTTTCGACGTTTCCGTCGTGTTTTGTACACCTACAGTTCGCGCACAGGTTCTTTTCTCGTTGTCGCTGCAGGAGAAGTTCGCGGAGTCGCCTCGTCGTGACTTGTGACAACTCTTGATCGCGCGGTGGGGAGAGACGAGTTTCGTGCAGTTTCTGGGAGGTTTTCCGCGTACAGAACAGCGCAATTTCGACATTGCAGCTATGACGGAGTCTGTGTCTTTGATCACTGGAGAGAAACTCGACAAGAACAACTACCAAGTGTGGAAGTTCCGGATGAAGACCTTCCTGCAGGGACAAGATCTATGGGATCTTATCACTGAGGAGGAAAAAGCGCTTGAAGTGCCAATTTCTGACGCGAAATTCAAGGAGTGGAAGAAGCGCTCATATCAGACTATTCACTACATCGCGCTGACAGTTTCAGCATCGATGATCGGTCATATCCAGGATTGCGATACCCCCAAGAAAGCTTGGGATGCACTCTCGCATCTGTTTCAATCCGGAACAGAGGCGCGGAAGCTGCAATTGCTGCAGCAGTTCAACATCGTGAAGAAGGGGTCGATGTGCATCAACGACTATGTGAACCATGTCAAGCAGCTCGCGGATCAGCTATCTTCTGTAAAAGTCGAGATTGATCCCACTGTCTTGATCGGAGCCACATTGCAGGGACTACCTACAGAGTACAAACAGTTCATAACATCGATTTCGATCAGAGAACCCCTTCCACGGTTTGATGAGCTTGTTCTTATGATGTTAGGAGAGGAGGTGCGCCTACTGTGGAGTTCTACTTCGACGGGTCAGCAAGAATCTATCTATTTTGCAGGTTCTGGAGGATCTCGAGGTAGGGGTCGTGACAAAGGTGCTGGACGTGGACGGAGTCGCGGACAGCAACAGCAATCGCAGCAGAACCAGCAACAGTCTGGTGGTTCCAACAACAATCAGAGAAGAGCGCCTGGTTCCTGCAACTACTGCAAGAAACAAGGCCACAATGCGAATCAGTGCTACAAGAAGCAGAACGATCAGAGACAACACGACAACAACCTCCAACAAGGTAACAGCAACCAGCAAGGCTATGCAGTCACTAAGCATGTCTATTCGGAGCAGTTGCTGATTACTACGCATCAGAGTTATGCGGCTTTCGAGTCGCAGACTGATTGGGTGATCGACTCCGGCGTCACCAGTCACATGACTCCCCATCGGGAGTGGTTTACTTCACTCGAGCCTGTGGAGACTCCACAGTTTATGGTGATAGGAGATGACACCAAGCACAAGATCCAGCACAAGGATAACATTCCACTTGACATTCCTGCCTCAACGTTTACTGGTATACGGAATGTCTTACATGTACCTACATTGACTAGAAACCTGCTATCTGTAGAACAGTTGATAGAGCAGGGTCTGCAAGTGCGCTTCAATAAAGATGGATGCTTTATTGAAGATTCGAATGGCACTGTCATAGCTCGAGGTATCAAGAGTGGTAGGCTGTTTAAACTAGATGAATCTGCACCTAAGTTACAGGCTGCCATGTATGGACAGAGTGGTCCAGTAGTGTCTGATATTTGCATCTGGCACAAGCGAATTGGGCACATGAACTTTCAGAGGCGGAAAAGCCTTCCGAGTTCTGACCTGGTTACAGGTCTGCCCAAATTCGAATCCAGCGAGCCCACTGGAGTCTATGCAGCATGTCAATTCGGCAAGCAAGCTAGACAGCCCTTTAAGGGATCAGGTAGTAGAGCGAACAAGCTTCTGGAGCTTGTTCACACTGATGTATGGACTGCTTCTCAGCCAAGTATGACCGGTTTCCAGTACTTCGTGTCGTTCATTGATGACCATTCGCGTTATACTTGGATTTATTTGTTGAGAAACAAGTCCTCTGCCGAAGTATTGTCAGCATTTCAGACTATTATGACCAGTAGACCCAAGAGTGCTTGCGGTGATGGCAGGAACATGTTGCACGTGCTTGTTACCCCGGTTCTATTCTTAGTCGAGTAAGGGAGAGATTTGCTGAGAGGACGTGAGGATATCGTAGCGGGATAAGTTCAGAGTGTACTTAGAGGTCGGAGAGAGGTTTGGGTGATCCTTGGTTCTGAGTCACGGAGTGCGACACGTACTCTCTACAGCTAGATACCCGATGTATTCTTAGATAAAAAAGCACGTCACACGACAGTTGGTGAGCTCGACGTGAAACTTCTGGGGTGGAGAGTTAGTGAAGTTCTTCTCAGAACTTTACCATGACCGAGAGACAAGGAGTTAGAAACCCTTCAGGCACAATTCCTCTGCAGCTTGATCCTGCTATAGGACAAATGTTCCAAGCATTTGTTCTGTACATGGATCAACAACAAGTTGTTCAACGGAAGGAGGCGATGACTACCAAGGCTTTGCATTCGGTGGTGGGGACATTGGATCAGTTTGAAGGGAGAAACATCTCTAAGTACTTGAAGTTCTATTCTCGAGAGATGGAGCTGAGTAAGGTACCAGAGAGGAGATGGTACGAACGTTTGAGCTTGTTGTTGTCTCGGAGTTATGGGAACATGTGAAGGGGCTCATTCAAGCTCATGGAGCTAACTGGGAGGAGTTTTCTCTTCAGCTGAAGGAGGAATACTCTTTGGAGGATGCAGATCGAGTGACTAAGAAGTCATTCATGGAGTGGGTGAACAAACCCAGCAAGGAACTAGTTGCTACCGAACTACTCCGGGAATTTGAAAGACAATTTCTTCAACTATCTCGGATGAAGAAGCTCACACTTGAGAATGACAAAGTGGAGCAATTTTTACAGTCAGCCAACATCGAGCTACAGAAGGAGTTAGAGTTGCTGTTGGAAGATCGGACGATGGTCTCACATCTGATTGGAAGAACGTTAGCGAAGTAGTAGGAGTACTTGCAAAGCGAGAATACCGAAGAGGGAAGGTGGTTGTGAGTCAAGCACCAAGACCACCATCTATTGTGATACCACGAAGGCAACCAACGGTGCAGACTACTCTCTATCTACTATTTCGCTTCCTACTATTTCTATCACTACGATTGTACCACAGCGGAATCAAGCAATGGAAGATTTGGAGAAGAAGATGAGAGACTGACATATCAAGTTGACAAGGTTGGAGGAGAAGGATGGGGCACCTGAAGGGAGACCTGCACCAAAACAAGAATATGTTCAGAGGTGTATTTGGTGTGACAACACCGACCATCAACGGAAGGAATGGGAGAGTTTCATTGATGCCTTGCAGCAAGGCATAATTTTCTGGAAGGAAGTAAAGATCGCCTTGAGAGACAACGGAGAGACTCTGAGGACCAACTTCGGTAGAGGAGGGATGAAGAAAGTTTTGGAGGATCATCTAACAGTGCATGATGTGGCATCGGTAGAAGTTTCTACTTATGGAATCACCAGCAAAAAGGAGAGTGTCTTTTTGAAACATGAGGATAAGACTGATATGTAGAGTCACGTTGTGAGCACGAACAGAAAGGAGAAAATGACAAAGGAGGAGTTGCTCAGAACAACCACAGCAATCAAGAGTGCTACTGGATGGGATGATCCCATAGATGCTATGTCCGTTCATGTCTACGTAGCCAAGGCTCAACATGAAGCTATCATAAAAGAGAAGCGTAGGAGAGATGAGGCTGGTCCAAGTGAGGAGAGAGCGGCTCCCAAGAGATAACTAAGAGGAGATAGACTCCGACAGGAGACTACACCTCTACGAGAAGAAGTTATGGAGGACGTCTTACCTTCTGGGAGTGCAGAGAAGGGTAAGGGTAGGGAGAAGGACAAAGCTCTGATGTATAAGCTGCAATCAGACATTGAAGCAGCAACCAACATGAAAGAGGTGTTGTAGGAGAAGGTGCTCAATACAAAGATTGAGTTTACCTTGCGAGAGATCCTCGAGATTGCGAAAAAGGAGTTCCATGATGTCATCATTGACATTATCAAGCGGAAGAGATAATTGACGAGAGAGACCGCAGTGTCCAGTGCTATAGACACAATGATTACAAAGGAAGAGGAGCGAGAGTTGGCTCATTCTTACAACACTCGCAAAGTTCGGTTTGATGTGGATAAGGAAGAGGAGAACGATAAGATCCCTAGTCACTACACTAGAGGACATTAGACAAGAGCCACTACCGAAATCTTAGTGAATGTAGGAGAGATGAAAGATCCGATGATTGCTCTCATTGATCATGGATCTGAGATCAATATTGTCTCTAAGGACATCTACAAGCAAGGTGGATGACTTGTTGATATAGATCATGGTTGGATGATCCGACCAGCAAACAACACACGAGGAGAACTCTATGGTGCTTGTCCAGATGTGAAGGTGAAGATCGAGAATGTAGAACTTGAACAAAACTTCTTCGTTCAAGATACTACTTCCTACCCGGTTATTCTTGGTCAACCATTCATTACAGCCATAAGGATGGAGACTAAGGTGTTGGATGACGGTTCTGCTTATGCTCGGATCAGGAGTCAGGATGGCAAAACAATGATACAGTTCTTGACTGTGTCTGCTAATCATGAGCGTAACCGAGATTACTTGCGGAGTGTTTCTCTACCTAGAGTCACTGAAGAGTTCAAGGATTTTTCCAGAGGGTCACCATAGAGCGAGAGTATAGTGGTACCAAGACACAAAAGGAGGTACTCTCGTTTGAGAAGGATAGTGCCTTTTGTACAGGAGTGGTGAGATATTCAGAGAGTGGATTTGCTGTGTATACAGAGCTTGTTGATCTTCAAAAATGGGAGAAGAAAGTTGTGCAAAGAACCCAAAAAGTGTAGAAAGATCGATACTTCGAGGACACTCCAAGAAGAGAGAGAGCGAGTAGACAAGGAAGTAAAATAGGAATGAGATGAGAGAGGCTTTGCCTCTCTATATATATAGTGGAGGTGAGTACAAGGGAAACTCTAATGGTGGGTTAGCCCTCTAACTAACTCTAACAACCCTAACCACTCTGGCTAATGATGGCCGTCGATCTACTAGAGCTTGGGACTATATCAACACTCCCCTTCAAGCTCATCTCTACATCCTATACTCCTAGACAATGTCTGAAAGCATCAAACTTATCTCTAGGCAACGCCTTAGTGAAGATATCGGCAACCTGATCTCCTGTTCTCACATAACTGAGCTCAATCTCTCCTGCAAGGACCTTCTCTCTAATAAAGTGATAGTGCACCTCAATGTGCTTCGTCCTAGCATGGAAAACAGGATTATTAGCTAACTTCATGCTGCTAATGTTGTCTGTATATACAACAACAGGATCTGTACACTCCACACCAATATCAGATAGCAGACATCGAAGCCAAATCGATTCGCATGTTGCGTTCGTTGCTCCTCGATACTCTGCTTCCGTGGATGACAAAGCAACTGTGGGTTGCTTCTTAGAAGCCCAACTTATAGCAGCGCTTCCAAGTCCAAAAGCGTAACCTGACGTGGATCTCCTGTCGGCAGTTCCTGCCCAATCAGCATCTGTGTAGCCATATAACAACAATGGTCCACCGTATCGATAGTGAAGTCCGTACTGCATCGAGAACTTCACGTTGCGGAGGATCCGCTTGACAGCCTCAAAATGTGGTCTCCGTGGTGATTGCATGAACTGACTAATCAGACCGACAACATAACTCAAGTATGGTCTGGTGATGGTCAGGTAGATAAGACTTCCAACCATCTGTCTGTACATGCGTGGATCATCCAACAACTCACCATCCTATGCTCCTAGCTTTACCCCTTGCTCTAATGGTGTAGCAATGGGTTTGCAATCAAGCATACCAAATCTCTCAAGCATACTGAGAGCATACTGTCGCTGTACAAGCCAAACATCCTTCCCATCTCTAATGAACTCTACAGCAAGGAAGTACTTGAGTTCTCCTAAGTCCATCATCTCGAACTCGGATTTCAAGTGATCCTTGATCTGGGAAATAAGCTCCTCAAAGTTACCGGTAATGATCAAGTCATCAACATAGATGGTGATCACAACAATCCGGTCTCGTATTCTCAATGAATACAAGGTAGAGTCTGAACTACAAAGATGGAAACCAAGAGACTGCAAATAAGAATTGATCTTTGCATACCATGCTCTTGGTGCTTGTTTCAGACCATAGAGAGCCTTCCGTAACTTACATACACGGGAAGGGAACATAGGATCCTCATAACCAGGAGGTTGCTGCATGTAGACCTCCTCCTCAAGATCGACGTTGAGGAAAGCGTTCTTGAAGTCCATCTGAGGCATCTTCCAACCTTTCTGAGTTGCAACTGCAACTGCTGTTCGAATAGTCACCATCTTCGCAACAAGAGCAAAGGTCTCCTCAAAATCCACTCCATGTTGCTGTGCGTAGCCCTTAGCTACCAATCTGACCTTGTACCGACACACGGTACCATCCGAGTTGCGCTTGACCTTGAAAACCCACCTGCAACCAATCGCTTTTTTACCCTGAGGTAAGTCTACCAACTCCCAAGTCTGTTGGTGACGAAGCGCAGCAAGTTCAGCTTCCATAGCACTTACCCATTGGGCCTTGTACATCGCCTCCTCAAGCGAACTCGGTTCCTGTTCCTGAAGAACATTGGCCATATATGCATGGTGCGCAGCAAGAAAACCTTCATGCATATACCTACTCACTGGATGTTTTGGCCGCTCAGATCTGCGAGAGGTAATTGGTGCACTAGTCACCTCTCCTTGCAACTGATCTGACGTAGACGTCAAGGTCTGGAACAAAGTATCCAGTGGATGTGGAAGATCCACATATTTGGATGAGTCAAACATACGATGCAATAGCACGCGCTCATCCTATGTAGAAACTACACTAGTTCCACTAGGCTGTGTTACGTGGACTCCAGCGTTAACAACAGCTCTATGTGCAACCAATTCTGATCTGGAATCAATGACTTCTCCAAATCCTCCACTCAACGTACTACTCTGAGGTACTACAGTGGGCTGACTCCTTGGTTCTACAGTAGGTACAGGGATGGCTATCACTGGTGCAGGTGCAAACCAAGACTGTAGCTCATCAAAAACGACATCTCTACTGATATAGAACTGCTTGGACGAAGGATTGTAGCACCTATATCCTTTTGTATCAGAAGCATAACCAAGGAAGATACATCTAGCTGCTTTCGGATCTAGTTTTTTACGTCTTTCATCAAGTATGTGCACATAACAGATACATCCGAAAACTTTAAGGAAAGAGTAATCAGGCTTACTGCCTGTGAAGACCTCCATCGGTGTCTTGCTGTGGACTGCCGCTGTAGACGCCCGATTCATCAAATACACCGCACATGAAACAGCTTATGAGTAAGGTCTAGGCATGGTATTCTCGTTCAACATCGCACGAGCAGCTTCTGCTATGTGTCGATTCTTGCGCTCCGCAACCCCGTTCTGCTGCGGACTGTAACTGCAGGTCTTCTGGCATCGAATGCCATGCTCACGCAGATATTCATCGAACTCTCCAGAAAGAAACTCGCCTCCTCCATCAGATCTTAGACAGAGGATAGATGCTCCAGACTGTTTCTCCATGCACTCCTAATAGAAAAGAAACTTAAGCACAACGTCCGTCCACAAATCCAATCAAACCAACTGGGCGTACAAACAAGCATGCGAGTATGGAGAGGATCCAAACACATATAATACAATCAACAACTCTCCATACCCATGATCAAGTGCTCTGAAGCACTAGCAAAACCTCCAAGTCGACATGTTAGTCAAAGAATCTTAACTCTTGCGTCTTTTGGAGCAAGAACCTCTCAACTTTATCTCGCTTTCACTCCTCAACCATAGCTCAGAATGAGATGAAACCAAGGCCATCAGATAGCCTGTAGATAATCTCTCTATTAAGGTATTACATGCAGAGAGATCATCTCTGAGTTGGCATTTATGCCCTTCCAAAGTTCACTATTTTTATAACATAATACTATTTCGACAGAACTTTGTTGTTCGATTCCTCACCACTTAGCAAAAATGGCTCAAACTTCTCAGGAAGCTAATGTGTCACCATCACTACCACTCAGTAAAATTTCACCAGCAGATCCTCAACCAAACTCTTGGAATGATCCAAGCCCTTATCGCTGTTTTTATAACATGATAATATTTCGACAGAACTTTACTGTTTGATTCCCACAAACCACTAGACCAAAACGGCTCAAACTTCTCAGGAAGCTAATGTGTAACCATCACTACCACTCTGTGAAATTTCACCAGCAGATCTTCAACCAATTTGTCAGAATGATCCAAGCCTTTACTGTCAATGACACAAGACGATATGCAGACCCTTGTGCACAAAAACAGTGATACCCTTATACTCAATAATCCAAATGGTCTGAAATTTCACAAGTAGGTAGCTGACTGTATCTTCTCAGACCCTAGAAGGTTTCATAGCGAAATTCGACCTCAAACTCTCCATATCTCTCTCAATGTCTCCTCTTTACAGTCGTCTACTATCATAGCCTCCGATTTGAGACACCCAACTTCAGCCGGCCATAACTTTTTCACTCTGGCTTGGAATCGATTGATCTCGGAGTCCATCAGCAAGCCCAAGAGCTTTCCAGCAACAGTCAATTCATCTCAAGCAACCTCACAGAACTCTCAGAAAGTGAGAAAGATATCACGGAAACAAAATTGATCACGATTTGACCCCCTCAGCTTCAATTGATCGAAACGTTCTCATCCATGCTTCAAATAGAGTAACCATTGTGTCCACGGGCATCCTCTTCTAGGATGCCCGTGAACACAATGATTACAAGCTTTCCAACCATATCTCACACTCTGCGAATGGACCACGAGAAGTGTCTCTAACACTCGAAAACGTGAAAAGAACTTGATAGAAGGTGATTGGTCAAACTTTCGACCAATAAGAAACAAGTTGACAAAAAAAGTGTTGTCTTCACTCACATGATAAACACAAAGAACTAATTTTTATCCAAGAGTACCATTTGGACCTCAAAGCTTAAACTGAACAAACTACAAACATGTGCCGTTGACGATACCGTTGGCTACGAAGCACGTAGACACGAAGGACAAACTACGTTCAATATAGAGTCAGAATCTCGACTCTAAAACGGTTGACAATAAACGGAACTACAAAAGGAATAGATGAAACTATTATCTGGTTGTAATAATCCTCTTCGAAGTTCCTCACGACAAACTCTCGATGCATCACCTTTTGTCGACTGTAACAACGTATTTCGATCCAAGTGTTGAACGGAACTCTCGCTGGAAAGTTCAGATCCAATGGAGGATCCATACCCCATCAGAGCAAGATGTAGACAGTGAGATCTCAAACAGCGTCGTAAGTGATAATGGACAAAATGATAGGATCCGGAGTAGCCATCACCGCAGCCATAAACGATAAACCATAAAGCCATAACCATAAACGACTCTCCTCAATGAGCTACCATAAATACTCCGAAGTGATCCCGCGACAGACAATGTATCTTAATGACGAATGGATGCGCAAGTGGAAGATCAGGAGCACGAAAGGGCTCTCTGTTCATGCCTACCACTCGCACTGCCGCTTACTTCATCCAATGATACTGATCACACTCACACTAGACTTGGATACTCTACACTCTATCCAAAGCTCCGCGCACCTCTCTACTTATACATCAACTTCGCATATGACGACAAGAGTACTATCTTTATCTCCACTCAGCGGAGAGTACACGGATCGTTCACGTGGAGCCTTATCTTTTGACATGATAAGGGTCCGATGGCTCCTCAACATCAAAACACGTACGATAAGGATATGTGGTGGTTCACACCCTAGCCAATCCACAACACGACAACGTGAGGTGTTTACTCGCATGAGACGGTTGATCAGCGTTACCCAAGGGGGTGACGGAAGCACATGCAATCAAGTTCTTGTATGGGATACTAGATAGGGAGCTGCGTAGGAGAGTCAGAGATGCCACTCTCTTTAGAGACATCGCTCTGACATTAGCGGTTGTCTTTGGTTTGGCTGAGCGAATTGAGCTCAACATAATGGAGGAGAGGGTGGTGGTTGCTGGGTTCAGCAAGGAGACACCATATGGAGCGACCACCTCTTCTCGAGGATCAAAGGCTACGCAACAGCGTGGTGGTGATGGTGGTAAGGATCGTGCGGAGCAATTACGATCCCAAGGAGGTGTGGGAGGATCTGGTGGGCAGAAGCCCATGTCGTCCTTCTCTAGTCAGCAGCAAGCGAGTGCTTGCTGGACGTTTGATGGTCCTCATCAGCAAAAGGACAGTCCATAGAGGAGAGGTGGTTATGAGACGTCAGGAACGTCTCAAGTGATACCTAGACAATGTGAACATTGCGGACGACTTGATCACAGTAGTGACCGTTGTTTTGATCGTCATCCCGAGCTACAGCAAGAGAAGGCTGATCGTGGACGAGGCGGAGGAGCTCAAGGTGGCAGTGGTGGTCGAGCTGGAGATAAAGATCTAGCACTTGAGAGAGGATCATTTGGTCGAAACGTACTTGAAAATTCGTTCACCAAGTACGTTAGCCGTCAATCGTCTTTGGCTTCCTTCTCACCGTATTTTCTATTGTATGGCCGAGATCCAGATCTACCTTCGACCATTCGTCGTGATTCTGAAGTTCGGTCAAACCGTACTTGAAAATATGTTCACCAAGTACGTCAAAATAAGGTACAGAGTTCCTTGGTGAGTTTCAAGACTTGTGTGATCAAGCGCTGATTGATCATCGGACTACATCTCTAGATCATCTTGAGACGGATGGTTTGACGGAGAGAGTAGTTCAGGCGATGAAGAGAGGATTGCGCAAGTATGGCTTGCAGAAAGACCACTTGGGAGATTGAGATGTGCAGTTATCATGGTTGGCTATGGACTACCGTTTTAGCCGACAATCGTCTTTGGCTTCCTTCTCACCGTATTTTCTATTGTATGACCGAGATCCAGATCTACCTTCGGTCATTCGTCGTGATTCTGCTGAGGTGCTAAACCTTGATGACCCGGATATGTGAGTGAACTCATGTTCTCAATGATTGCACCGACGACGTTGGATGTAACTACAGGGCGCATTATTTTACGAGTGCGTGAGGTGTTATCTTATGGAGTAGTCATGTTAGAGGGTCGTGATGGTGTTGTTTCGAAGGACCATGTGCGTAATTGCGCGCCATGTCATCTTCTCAACATCGATGGTATCATTGATCTAAGCTTAGCAGTTGTACGGGCGGGTTTGAGGTGTATGTTATGTGGGTTTATTGGTGGAGCAGCCCGTATGTTGATGTGTGATGGTGGTTCTAGAGGTTGAAACATGTCATCTTTGACTCCACCTCTCAATGTTGTTCCTACTGGACGGTGGGTTTGTCGTCGATGTATATAGTAGGGATAGTTGATTAGATCTTTGCGTGGTATGGATTGCAGACATGCGACTAACGATGGGAGGATGTAGCACTCGACCTCCTGATCCTTGCATCCATGAAGGTGTATATCACGTAGTTGGGATATGGAGCTATCTGGAGTTAGATGGATCTAACCGTCAATTAGGGAGTGATTGTGATACACTTGTGTATGTGTACGAGATCATATGTGTGTGTATATCTGACAACGATTATGTTGTGTAGCGATGTGTATGCGCACGACAGCTGTCACGTCAATTTGGCACCTCGGCTAGGTTGATCGAGTGCGGAGTGACGAATTTTGATAGGGCCGTTAGTGCCGTTAGGGCGAGTTCTTGGGATGATCCACTATGGGTATATTTCGCAGGTAGGGCTTGGAGACCTTAGTTCTTCAAGTTGAGCCGTCAAGCTCCTAGCTATGGTGGATAGTCTTTGTGAGTGCAATCTGGAGTCTCTGTGAACACATAGTGGATTTGACTCGACTTTAGTGAATGTTTAGTGTCCGTTGGCATGATGGAGTGAGTACATATCGTTTATCATATATCATTAACAATCGATCGTTATGCGCACGACATACAACATGCAGCGAATCACAACTGATAATAATGACTCAATTTGCTTTGTTTATCTACTCTGATATAAATTACTCATAAGTCTTTCATCTCTTGGGAATCATGTTAGATTATTAGCATTGTAGATTCATTTTCTAACACACACACTTGCAGTAACAGATGCACATGTTACAACAATTTCAGTTTTTGAGGTGCCTTGAGTTCATGAAGACCGGGATTATACAGACATACATATCATGCTTTCTAACCGAGTTCTATGCATACATACTCAATTTGTCTTTCACGTCGAGTGGATTGTGTGCATAATTTGCACATTTGATTTCACTTTCTGTTGTGTTTGACATTCGAGTGAGTACAGACATTGAGGATCTTACGGTACTAAAAGGTACTATTGCTCGAGAGTGGCTATCCATAAAAATAAAATTTTAAATAATTTATGCGGAACAAAATTTTGAACTTTCCTCAAGTGATTATGCATACTCTTTTCTTTGAATCAAACCTCCTCCAAAATGACGGGCTCTGCCATGCACCAAACTCCTGCCAGCGGGCTAAATAAATACTCGTGGACCGCTGGAATAAAAAAATGAAGCAAGGACCAACGCAGTCCAAAATGTGCTCATCATATACTGTACTAGGTTCCTACAGAGTACCTGTGCAAACCACGCAGGTGAATTACGGCGTAAGCTGAGGATGGGCAAAACAGCTTCTCCTTATCTGGGCGCTGTCCGACGCCAAAGAAATGGGGCAAGGTGAGAGGATGGGAGGTGTTCAGCAGCTGCTGATCGTTACTTTCAAACGAGCAAGCGCACACACAAACAAGAGCAGAAGAGGAAAAAGAAATATTCTGAATCAGGATAGCAGTGTGACTGGGGAATCATGGCGGCCAGGTGGGTGGTACCGTGGGTGTCATCACGAGCAGCTCCGATGGTACTTCTGTGCAGTGGTTTGCCATATGCAACGCTGCGGCAGCAGCAATTACAGAAGCTGATGACGGGAAAAAGAGTGTTGACAAGGCACGAGAGTACTTGTTGTGGCGGGAGCAGCAGCGTGAATAGGAGACTGGAAAGGTTCCCAGTAGTGTCGTGCGTTTCTTCGCCAGCTCGTAATAAGTCCCCTCTCCCTCTCTCAGATCGTTTAGAGTGGATTAGCAGAACTCATTCGTGTGGGCAGCTCAGTGAAGCAAATGATGGAGAGCGAGTACGTTTATGTGGATGGGTCGCGTCTCAGAGGAGTCACGGAAATGTCACATTTGTGAATTTGCGTGACCACACTGGTATCGTCCAGGTATCATGAAATTTAGCTCTTACTTGGTCCCTCTTCTAACTAACCTGAGGTTCAGGGTTTTCCTGGCAAGCAATTTGCCAAACTTTATTACCTAGTATTAGCAACGTAACTGTCAGAAGTACTAAGTTTCCGAAAGAAGTCATCAGCGCAATTTATATAATTTACACAGGGCAGCATGTTTGTTACGCATGGATAGTTTGAAGTTTACAATGAGAGCAGTGAAGAAAGGATAGAACATAATTGGGTAGCTCCTTTTACCTCGTTTCACTGGATGCTCCTTGCTGTGGGTGAAAATGCGACTCGGGACGAACATAAGACAGGCTTTCAGGTGTTTCCACGTTGTCAGAGTTCAAGGTGTATGGTGAGGGTTAGCTGATATTTACAGTGTTGCGTAACCTCTGGCAGATTGCGACGGATCCAAACAGTTTTACAGAGGCACATGCGGCCGCTGAAAGAGTTCGAATCGAGTACGTAGTGGTTATTGAAGGGACTGTTAGGTGCCGGCCGAAAGAAGTGATAAACAAGAAGATGGCTACGGGAGCCATAGAGGTATGGGTTTTATTTCATAAGATTCAACCACTGTGACGACTGTATTTAGTTGACGGATTGTTCAAACATCCTGAGAACGTCTGTCAGCTTGTGTGTGGGTTGTGGGTATCTTGTATTCCGTCGTTCTTACACGGGAAGTATCTTTGTAGGTACTAGCAGAGAGTGTGAAGTTGCTTAACCCTGTTCGGATGGCCCTGCCATTTCCGATCACCACAGCTGATGATGAAAAAGTAACAACAACCGAAGAGGTCCGCCTAAGGTGAGCCGGTGACTTGCCTATAGCCCACTCGTACTTATTGGGTTTCCTGAGTTATGTGATATTTGTTTGCGCATTGCCATTGTATCCGTTACAAGTTCCAGTTCGACCTGTTTCTTTCACGCATGTGGCAGCTATTTGTTCCACTCATACAAAGTGTCGTGGTAGAGAGGGATTTTGTTTCAAGTCTTGCGTGACTGTTGCCCGTGCAAGTTAAAAGATGCATAAGGAGATTTGTAGATCCTGGTGTGTGATAGGTACCGACATCTGGACTTGCGGCGCTCACAGATGAATCAGAACTTGAGATTTCGTCACACCGTTATAAAGCTAATGCGACGATGTCTTGAAGACTCTCTCAACTTTGTGGAGGTAAATCCATACTGTGATGCCTTTGCAATAAACCAAGCTCTGTAGAGAAGTAAGGGCTAGAACTTGAGAATTTGGAATGTTGTATATCAGTTGATCCACCCACATTCACTCGGCTTCCGTTCCTTCTTCAGTGGGTTGAGACCTACATTTATCATTTTCCTGATATTCTAGTATATATGCTGCTGTCGTTGAAATACTGAAATGCTGAAACGCAAGGTTTTCATGTTCAGATCGAAACTCCAATACTGACGAGGTCAACTCCCGAAGGTGCCCGAGACTATCTTGTCCCATCTCGAGTACAGGTTGTTATACTCTTTAAGTGACCTTAAGCGTATGTCGTTCTTGCGTCTCGCTGATAACCACATAAACCGGCATTTACTCTTTGCCTCGTTCTGAATTAGGTTTCTTCCTCGCCTTACCACTACTCCCCTCTTGTCTAGCAAGGGTCAACCAGACCCGGGGCTGGAAATATGTCGCTGGAGGAGGATGAGGATTCACAATTTCGCGTTGTAGTGGTTTCTAAGTCATTTTGTCTAGGTTTGGCAAAGAACCTATTCATCTGTAGTGCTCAAGAGGATATGACTTGTGGACCTGGACTAACGTAATCAGTTCGTTCTGAGTCTGAAATATAATCTGGTGCAGGCGGGACACTTCTATGCACTTCCCCAGAGTCCCCAACTTTTCAAGCAGATGCTGATGGTTTCAGGATTCGATAGATACTATCAGATCGCTAGGTACGAACTTTGTCATTCCCGAGGGAAAAGCTGCGTAGCAGATGCTGGCGAACCTATTTGTGGAAACCTCAAGAGAAACATCAAGAGAACCCGAAATCTTTCACTATTTCGTAGTGCATTTTTCAGTTGATTGAGTGAACTAACTTTCGGTCCCGAACGAAACCGGCAGGTGCTTTCGCGATGAAGATTTACGGGCTGATCGTCAGCCAGAATTTACACAACTTGATATGGAATTGGCCTTTACACCATTTGAGGACATGCTGAAGCTGAATGAGGACCTGATAAGACACGTATGAGACATGACTGTTGCTTTAAAATCCTAATATGGTCAGACACATTTGCTCTCTTGGAAAATACAAATACAGTACGGAAAAGATGTAGGCTCCTCATTGCGTGGAATTAGGGCTCTTGGAAATTTAGGTGCCGTAGCATCTACTTTCTCCGAATTATTTTTGCTTTATTATCTCTTCACGCTGATCAGCTATAATCACCGCCTTCAAAGAATCTCGCTTGCTCATTTCATTTTTGTTGTTCGCTCAGGTATTCCTGGAGACACGGGGCATCGAGCTACCAAAACCTTTTCCCAGAATCACGTATGCTGATGCAATGGCTCGTTTTGGCTCTGACAAGCCTGATACCCGCTTCAGCATGGAGCTCATCGAGGTAACACATGGCACCTCTTAGTTTTCATCGTTTAGACACATGGCATACCCTAATACTCTCGTACACATTTTCTCACCTCACCGCTTGCCCGACAGATCACCGATTTACTTGCACAATCCAGTCATCCTGCATTTGTGGAACCCTTGAAGTCCGGTTCAGTGGTGAAAGTACTTTGTGTGCCTGGGGGTTCTTCAAAGATATCTGCAACGCGGTTAAAGAAAGGTGATGTCTTCCAAGAAGCGAAGAAGGCTGGACTGAGAAACTTACCATTTGTTAAGGTTACTGAAGGAGGTAAGATTATCTGTCCAGTCCACGAAGAATTGTAAGTAATCACACCGTGGTGTATGTCTTCCTTGGCGTATATACTAAGATCGATACCATCGCCGTGGATGCTGCATAAAATACACGTTCAAGTTTGACTTCCAAATGTGTCTCTGTTCTGATTGTGAAGTTATCTGTCATATACCAGGGTCTCTGGATGAATCATCTGCAATTGTTCAAAGCATTGACACACTTAAACAAAAGGAAGTGGAACGGAGACTCGGAGTACAAGCTGGGGACTTGGTTTTGTTTGGTGTGGAGTCGGTTGGCGCTGTTAACGGGGCCCTGGGTCGCCTTCGGACGTTTTTAGCCGAGACCTTGGACTTGGTTGACAAGGTTTGTTGCGCTCAACTTGATAAAGTAGTTGGATGTTCCCGAGTTAGATGCCGAGTTCACTTTCGGATCGGATGTTCCGGTGCCATGTAGAAATCTCATCTACTACAGTGTCTATGAAGCGAAACTACCCGAAAGTTCTAACCAAGTTCAATAAACATGTTGGTACACACCTGAATCATTGGCAAGTTCTGACCTTGCAAGGCTAATCTATGGTGGTCACAGTCTGCCCATGCTATTCTGTGGATCACGGAATTCCCAATGTTTGAGTACAACGCTGATGAAGACAGACTTGAGGTATGTGTTATGGATGTAGCATGTAGCATAAACTAAAGAGTCTAGCTTTATGATCAGAGCCATGGGTGTTCATTCATGTGCGGAGTAGGTTCTCCAAGGATCTGAGTTATTGTTTCATCAATATATGCTGTAAGCATAGACGCTACCCTCGCGTTGAGGAATATACCTTCTTTGGAAATCTACTGAAGATAAGTCTCGGTTATCAGGCTCTGCATCATCCATTCACAGCACCGCATCCAGATGATATGGAAGACCTAAAAACTGCGCGGGCCCTAGCATATGATATGGTCTACAATGGTGTAGAGGTGAGTTCTACGAAATTCATCTTGTGAGGCCTTCATGATTGTGCTCATTCAGTGTCCCACTTTATCTAGGACTTCTTGTGTGCTTTGTACTTTTCCAGTGTACCTTCCAGAGATGGCATCCTGTCCATCAAAACGTGATAGTCATGAACCGGGAAGGTGACCACATGGACAAAGCTTAGGGTTTAGCTGCGTGAGAAGATGTTTTTCCTGCCTCCTCTATTACGTGAAGTGATTCCAAGAAAACCGGGAATATGGGGCTTGGTGGAGCGTCTAGCACCACAATGAACCCTCATGGTGGAAGATGAGACTGGATCTTGTGATGGCTCCTCCTGAAAAAGCTAATGAATTGCCGTCCTTGCTATGACAGATCGGAGGTGGAAGTTTGAGAATGTATCGGCGGGATATTCAAGAGAAGGTGCTGGCAGCTGTTGGTTTGACCCCGGAGCAGGTGCTGTTCATCACAGCCTCTTCGAAAGAAAACCGATGCATTTCTCATGTTGTATATGTCTTCAGGACTTCGCTACATGGTTTATCGTAATCTCGATAATTGTATTGTTTCATGCACATTCCTGTGTATATGTATCTCGATATTCAAAGCTATTTGGGGGTTATCTTAAATGTGCGGGGGGAGTCACCGTTTTCACCGAAAATTGCTTTACCCGTGTTCCAGTGTATATTTCTCGATATTCCTTTCCTTTTCACCCTCCGCGATCCGGATAGAAATATCTTTTTCTTACTTCTTAATCCCCTTCGTACGTTGTCTTATGCCGGTCATACTCTTAGTTTTTCCGTTACCAATATGTGAAGAAACCTGTGTCGATCTTCGTACGGGTACGTAATGGGTTTTATTCTAGTATGTTGAATGTAACCGACTTTTGGTTTGTTTTTGAAGTCTACTGAGGAAACGAAAATTTCATGGGTTCAGATTTGTCACCTGTGTTTGTCCTGAAGTCTCTTCTCTCCGTGCAGGCTGAGGAGAAGTTCGGATACCTGTTAGAAGCTTTCGATCTGGGAGCTCCTCCTCATGGTACGTCAATTACTTTTACCCAAGCTATATGTAAGCGAGTCAGTAGGTCCCGTGAGAAGGTAGAAGGGAAGAGAATGAAGACCAATGCCTTCTGCAGGTCTCGCGCGAAGGTCCCGCGAGCTTTAGACTATTTTCTACTGCTTGAACCAAACTTTTCAAGGAAGTCTTAAACCGTTAATGAGTGATAGGTGGACTGAATTTCAAGCCGCGGAGGCGGTGAATAACTTACTGGTCCGCTTTCCTAAAGTCAATGTTAATCTCTCATTCAACGCTACGGCGCGTTGAACGAACCTGCCTGTGTACAGAACAGCATCCATGAGATTCACTCACCATCTAGAAAAAACTATCACTACGTGGACGAGTTATTACGATCTAGCCTGCGTCTAAGATCACCTTTTCTTTATTTCAAGTTTCATACTTCGCATTCCGCTTTGGTTTCGTAGGTTTCCGTAGTTATTTTTGAAAAATGTAGCTGTTTTTGCAGGAGGCATTGCGTATGGTTTGGACCGCCTAGTAATGCTGTTGGCAGGTGAGAGTTCGATCAGAGACGTGATAGCGTTCCCCAAGACGACTGCAGCACAGTGTGCCCTAACGAATGCTCCTGCTGTGGTCGACCAACAACAGCTAACCGATCTGTCACTTTCAATTCAAGAAAAGGTAGTCGTCCGGTGAACATTAATAGAAACATTATACAGGGTCGAACGAGAGTACACCCACCAGTCCCATGTCTTGGTCCGGATACGGTCATAGCACGGCATCATTTAGAAGTTACTACCTATGCCTGCACACGTTGTGAAAAGTACTAAAACTTTACCAGCAATATTCTTTGGCTGTTTCCTGCCACGTGCTCAATATCCGTCCACCTTGCGAGACGTGAAAGTCTCCTTAAGAGTTTCGCTGGGGGTTGATGTGAATAGGTTCGTCACTTGACGTGCTTTTGGAACCTGAAATTTCTACGTTGCGGACGCGCCTAGTATCACACTGTCCTTCGTAAGGATTTTGAAGGACAAGAGGCTACTTGTGAAAACGAAGACTTAAGAGCCTCACTTGTACCCTGACCATGTTTGATCGGTGACAAACTGCTTGCACCTTCAGTTTTTTTCAGCATACCTGTCTAAGGTGAAGCGAAGGGTGTCAGAGTCGAAGGTAAGGTTCACAATCCTTCAAGAGTTTATCATGGCATAATCTTGACATGCTAACTCTGTGGCCTCATCTACTGTACCGATTGGAGGGATCTTTTTTGATGTATATCGAACTATCAGCCTAATTTTCTGAATGGCGATGCGTTTGTGCTTCGATAGTCCTTTTGACTTGTATGCGTGAGCTCTTGCGAGGAATGTTGTTACGTCACGTTCTTCGCCGTACGTCAAGTAAGCAGAGGTGCGAACAACCCCTGGACTTCACCAGCCTCCTGTCAGTCAAAACAAACACATCTGTGCATGTGCTGTTGATCTGGTCTAGGCGCGTATCCCGCTGCGACACCATGAGGTACGCTCCAAGTCCAGTCCAGCAGTGGGCTAGGTTGGGCCCACACTCTCCTCCGGCTCTCGCGATGAGACAATCCTGGAAAATTTGCCGTTCGTGCGCGAGCATTTCTCCTGCTGTAACGCGTCAAAAGTTCCGTCAGATGGCCACCGAAGTAGGCTTTCTATCTTTCCCTGTCCTTGATATTCTATAGGATTCGAGGGCCAAGGCATCGAGGAAGGCGGCTCTTCCATCTTCAAAGAAACATCAGGGGAGCGAGGTTTCTCCCTCTCTCTTATACTTTCCGATCCAAAAGGTCAATGCTAAGGGGATTGGGTCATTTAACTCTCGTTGAAAGCACTAAAACTCCGTGGCGAAACAGGAGTTACGCTTTCTCCGCCACCGAGAGGAAAAGGGAATCGAAAGTCACTTACGCGGAGCAGGGTATCAAAAGTCACAGTTGTTAAAACTAAATATAGGGGCCGGCAGCGCACATCGTACTTCAACAGAAGTGTTGGCTATACGATTCTCGGTGATTTCAAGGACACAATGGTTTGTGATGGTGTCCAACTAGTATAGTCGTGAGTTTGCATCCGCACCGCGGCATACGACCTCTATATGAATCCAAACTTATTTTGGGGGATACCGGAGCAGACAACAGACAATAGACTTTGTCTGTCGACATCTGGGAATGATCCGATGAGTTGTCCTATAACTGATACTTGTTGCATGTAAGGCATCTCACAAGACATGACCGTATACAGACCCTTTCTTCATAGAAATGGTAGATGGTAACAGTGGTGATCTCACACGCGACCATTCTCTGTTATATAGATGAAGTTTTCTCAGAGGAGTCTTTTTCTCTCAGAAGCTCGCACTTAGTCTCTGAAACTCCGAAAGGAAGGCTTGACCGCCGAAAGAACTTTAAAGCTTGAACGTTGTTATCCGCAAAAGAGGTTCAAAATTTGCAGCACTTAAAGATCTTGCTTACATTCGACAACACAAGCAATTGGCTCACGACAAGACAGTGTCAGTCGCCTAACAAATACTTAACATTGATTATGACTAGTTAGTCTAAAGACGGAAAAGCCAGTACCATTACTCAGCATTTGCCGCTAGGCCGAGAAGGGAGAGGAATGTCTTTGATTCTTTTGCGCTTCTGATAAGGGATGTAAAGTCTAGAAATCAGGTGCAAGGTAAAGCATAGAAAAAGTGCAATAAGTCGAGATGATGCATAGAAATAGTTCATCGAACGTCGTCCTCGGAGAAGAAGATTGTAGCTATTGAAGTTGATCGAGCATGTTATTTTAGGCATGCATATTCACCCTCATCCTAAGTTTAATTTATTACCTATCCTTGTAGATTTCCTGATTCTTTGCTTCTTCCCACTTTCCTTCTTGCATGCGTTTATACTGCGGGGACCGCATTCGTCTTTCCTGCCTTATGGGTTATGTCCCGCATCTCCAGGTTCGCATAACATTTAATATTTAAAGATGTCTTGATTTTTCTTTCTAGTTTAGTATAAAATTTTCGCCTAATATTTATTTATTTTCTTGATAACAGCAAACGAGCAAATTCTCAGAGGTGGATCTTGCATGCATATTATACTCGCAAAATAAGGTCTCCTGGAAGGATGTATTATATTTAAGCTCTCTTCGTAAGTAAAGTCCTGCCCTTCCTATACTGAATGACCCTCGACTTTAATTACACGTCAGGAAAACCAAACTGGTCTCTCTAATATATCCCGATGTACTCTTCCTTTACTCGCGAAACTTCTACGTCAAAATGTAGAGTTTCATCTCGATCCGGATGGCTCTACAGAATAGAGCCACAAAGACGCAAGACCTCTCCTTAGTCCATCAACCTCTTCCTTCTTCAGGTACAATGAGGAGACTTGAGTACTACGGATTCAACCAAGGTTAGAAAGGTAAACGGAGACTCAATAGTCCCCACGAGATCTCCGCACTTGGAAGCAAGACTGTAATTTGCAAAGCAGTCCTCAGTAAAATGAAGGGCCGCATGCAGTGTACCTGAGGAGGACAGGTGACAATCTAATGAAGCATCATATGCTATTCGACCGTGTTCTTTCAGCCGGACGGCAGAGGAAGTAAAAGATATCACTTGTCACTTGCTACTGGACATTCCGTGGCATTTGGAGCGTCTTGGGAGGGAGTAGCGGTGCCACTACGGCAAAGAAGAATGGATGTTGGACGCTTTTCTGGAAACAGAGCAGGTGATGTGTATTTGCCGTCGTCATGAAGGAAATAGGGCAAGCAACCTGAAAGTTGAAGGGTGTGGGGGCGGGGCGGGGTGGGCCGCCCGGGAGGAAAATTTCGGTCCAGGCTAGGGCAGATAAACTCGCGGGTTGCGTCACAGAGGCTGCTCAGATGCTCACACGTTGCATACTGGGCCGTGATCTGCGCATGTCTGCCAGCTCGTTGCCCGCCCGCCCGGGCCGTCCTTCCATTTCTGTCTCGCCCAGGCCCGGCCCGGCCCGCTTTCCCAGGAAGCGAGGGGTTTAGAGATGTGTATGCCATGATGGAATGAACGAGTGAAGGACCGGAAAGATGGATGGCTTCGGTCTGACGGCGGGCCGGGCAGGGGAGAGGAGGGCTGGGCTGGGCTGGGCTAAGATGAAATAGAGAAAGGCGGTGGAAGAAAGGTTTGGTGGCGGTAGGAGAGAGAAGACCCAGGCGATTCGGAGAGTGGCGGACCGGGGCCGGGCTGGGCCGAAGCGGCTATGGTCGTCGTCGTCGTTGTCACTGCTGCTGCTGCTGCTGCTCGGGCTCGCCGCGGAGAGAGAGAGGGAGGAGTGGAGCAGTAAAGAGCGCGGGAGAGCTTATGTGTTGACGATCTGGCTTGGTGATGGTGTTGGAAACCCTAAGTCGGAACACAGAGAGGGCGTTGAGGTCCAGCCATCGAGGTTCCGGGCGGTTTCAGGAGGGAGGTGCTCCGCCTGCGGACTTTGGTATGCTTGCCCGAGTTTTGGTCGATTGAACGAGCATGTTACCCGCGGGATCGGGGTTATCGACATTTCATGGTTTCTGCTCGTTGGTTTCGGTTTGGAGATTGCGGACTTAGGTGTGCAGCATCAGCGCTTTTCGGATAGCGTGTGGTTCTGCACCTGTTATTCAGGGCTTTTCTCTGCGTTGAATTTCGCTGTGTTTCTCAACGTGCACGCAGTCACTCAGGAGCCGGCTACCTCTCCAAGTAGTTCAGGATATTGGTAGCAATTGCGGGTCGTGTCCGGGAAGCCTTCGACTTTTAGGCGGAGGCCCTGGGACGCTTGTGAGGAGACACACGACTCTAGGTCTTTCAGTTCTCCTCGGGACTCGTCGCTGTGTGTGGGGAATGTGCCGCTGTAGGGGCTAACACGGACCACCTTACGAGCATCATGTGTTTTATGGACTCAATGCACATCCACTCAGTTGGGTGGTCATGCTGCAATAGGTGTTAACAGCGTGCGTTTAATGGGTTTAAGGCTCCCAGAAGGGATGGAGACTTTAGGGGGTCCAACAAATGGAGGTGTGGAAGATGAGGGTGCCCCAGAGTCGTGGGAAATGGCTGATTTGGAGGAAAGCATGAAACATCTGATAGCTTCTTCCAAATGTTCGTCCGGGTCCCGCGGTGATGACTGTGAGGCTCTAGTGGAAAATATAGAAGGGGACGAGAGTGCATCATCGGAAAACGCATCCGGAGCTGCCAAGACCGTTGATCAAGTCGATGGCTTCTTGAGGGAAGCTCTTCAAAACCCTCGCGACCGCTTGACGAGTGAGTACCTAGCTCCCCCCAAACGAGGATGTGGTGACGCTTGTAATTCGCATGTTCCTTTTCCTTATGATTCCCTTCCTGTCTTGGCCGCAGTTGGAAACCTGACCAGTATGTGTATTTTACGGCCATATTCTTATTCGAGATCGAAGAGCCATGATGCTTTTGTTCAATTGTAATATTCATCTTAACTTTGGTTCAGTCGAACCCCCGCTAGGAACTTTAGGAGCTGGATCCTCTTTCACAGCAGCTTTGGGAGATGCAGTTTTCACCTTAGTTCTGCACTCATTAAGTTGGTGCGGTGTTCTAGCACTGTGCGGAGGTGTTCAACGCCATAGTCATTAGACTGACCGTGATGTTAAATTCCATTCGACAGGTGTCGTGGGGCCACACATATTTTTGCTTTCGTTTTCTTTTTCCGGCTCAAAATACCTTTCTGCCCGTTTCAGTTCCACGGGGAGCAAGTAGTGCTGTTTATGCTCTTTGGCTTTTATCTTTCTTCGAATATTGTGAACCGCGTTCACCTACGACACAACCCTTGTTCTTCCACTGCGCGTGGATAATTAGTGAGCCGTCGACGAATAGATTTTGATTGTTCGCTGACCATGAGCGAAAGCTTTCTGCGAGTTTCTCAGTGAAGGATAAGACCCTTGGACTTGCGTGGCTGGTTATAGTTTGCTTTCTACGAGTGCTGAATTAGGTCAAGTTCCTAGAGTGTGACAGTTATACCATAGTCCGCGTGCCTCACTTGGATAATACCGTTATAAGGAAGACGAGCCAGTTTACTATGATGAGTGAAGCATTTCTCTGATGATGTGGAATTACTTTTCTCGCATCGTTTAATCATTAGAGTCGCTTGATGTGAACAAACATCAGTTTTGAATGACTGTCTTGCATTTCCATGTGGACTGTCCGACCTTGGGCTTGAGGCTGATTCGCAATTTTGGTTAAGAATGAGTTCTCATTCCTCTTTACTCTTTATTGCTCACACTTGAACTTCGTGATGTGCCAGTTTTACGGTTGGAACAAGAGGTGGAGAGGTTCATGCGTAACCCGAAACAGCAGCAACTCGAGTTCCAGCCTATGCCATCATCTTATCTGAGGCTCGCAGCGCACCGGGTTGCGCAGCACTATTTCCTGCAATCCTTGGTCGTTGATAGCGGATCAACTGAAGGTAGTCGAATTGTTGCGCGGAAGAATGCCGAGAGTCGGTATCCAACTATTAGATTGGCGGATATTCCTGTAGAGTCTCAAGAAGAAGAAAAACCTGTGTTAGTTTCGATGCCCAAGGTTGCCATCAAACAAAGGCCCTCTAAAGGCGGCCGAGCTGGTGGTGAAGGTGGCGCAAATGGTTTTGGTAACAGACTGAATCCTTCGAAGAGTGTGGAGGAAAGGAAAGAGGAGTACAACAAAGCCAGAGCAAGGATATTCAGCAATGAGTTGGGCGGTAAAGTTGGTGAACTAGATAGCCTCGATGATGTAAGTCTCGTGGAATGCTACAGCAGCGTAGACGAAGTCTTGAAAGTTGAGGAAAAATATAAAACAGAGGAATCACATGACCGAGATAGTCCCGTGCGCGTAATCAGTGACTACTCGGCGAGTGAAGGGAGAAGCACAGCAAACTTAGAGAAGGAAGGCTTCAGCAGGAATAAACTCGTCAATGGCAGCAACAGTCGCGTGGCTATCTTTCGTGACCGGGAGAAAGACCGCAAGGACCCAGACTACGACCGGAGTTATGACAGGTGAGTCCTTTTTGCCCTCCAACCTTGAGCCGTGAGATTCTTTATCTCGGTGTAGCTGGTGGAGCTGGTTAACTTCTTTTTCACATTGTTTTGTTGTTTTCCCTTGTGACCAACAGAACTTCGTGTGTCGCAGGTACTCTCAGAGGTTCGATCCAGGCTTTGGTATGGGTTTGGGTCCGTTTGGAATGCAAGCGATTTACACTCCAGTCGTGAACTATAATACCGAGTTTCCTCAGTTGGCTGGTCCCCATCCACAAATTCACATGGAGCCCCCGCCCCCGCCTCCCATTCCTCAGCAGCGAATGCGACCCCCATGGGGAACTCCTGTGCCAGGAAACATGAGCTTCAGACCTCCTGATCCACTCATGGCTCCCTTTACCCCTGGCCCTATCGGTCCCCATTCAGCGATGTCGATGTACATGCATGCTCCGCAGTATGCCTATCCGGGCCATTCCCTGGCCTTCGTTCATCCTCATGACCGTTTCCAGCAATCTCTGTCTCAGGTACGCCTTCGTACTTGTGTGAACTGGTTTCGCATTTGAGTGGAAGGAATGGAAAAGTATGTGTTGATTTGGTTGGTATGCTGTCTTGCTGGAGTAAAGGTGTTGATCTTGTTTCCCGGCTGAGCATCTTGTTTCATTTGCAGCCTCATCAACAGCAGCAGCCTGATACAAGTTTCAACCACGCCCGGCGCCGTTGAGGACGCGGCCCGGCCTGCCCCTGCCAGCACAGTACGCACGAAGTCGACATGAGAAATAGGGTACTAGATGTTAATGATTCGCGCAGAAAGGAGCTGAAAGAACATCATAAATTTCTGTGCTGGCAGGGAGTTTTGCAGGCAGACACTGAGGATAGTAGGCAGTATGAGTCGAATTGTACGTTCCACTAGCTTATCAGAGGTGAAGCTCATTGTAAAGGGTTCACCTTCTTAGCCTCTACTGTTAACGGCAGGGGATGTAGCGGGCTGCTCTGATCTACAAGTTGCAGCCTGTCCCGTAGATTTGATGGTCCCCCAGTGGTGCGGCAGTTCGCTCAGCTTCCTCAGTGAGGTTTTCTTTAGGTAGAATTGCAGATCTCTATCGCAGAGTAGCAGTAGGACTGCATATTCAGGGGTACGATGGTGAGGTGGGATGAGTTGCCCAAAGATCTTTGCGGATCTAGCGGTTAAATGCAGTTAACCCTGTATGGGCGCAATTTGCCTCTGCTCTCTAACAGATGGGGTGAGTTGCCTCAACCATGTTTCGTTCTTACGGTCATATGCTCGGCGATAGGGATATGCTTCTCTTTTAGTCGCTTTCATGTGTATACTGGAGTAGGTGTGTTCAGTGGGGATTATCTAGATAGCGATTAGCGATGGGAAGTATCAACGACGGACACCCTCCACCGTCTCTTGTTTTTTGGCCGGCTTACTTTAGTCACCTTCGTCACTTACGCTTATTCACACGACCTGATGTACAAGTAACTACTTTGATGCAGGCCATCGATACTCTCAGAGGGATACGCAAGAGGCACTTGATCACAAAGGAGTATCTTCGATTCGTTAGAGTAACGAGATATTCTAGTGCATCTCTTGGATGATTCATTGCCTCCGGAAGTTACCGACGCTGTTTCTTGTACTTGTCGCAACTGTACAAGACTGAGTTATCGCGAAGATTCTTGTTTCCAAAATGGGTCCATTTGTTGAGACGACGAGAGTTTCAGGTGATGTCCTGTTTGTGTGGTGTTTGTATATTCATTCCTTAAGTGGTTAGAAAGGTTGTAGACTTTCCCTCTCGTTCTATCCGACCTTAAGAGTTCTCAGATTTCCTTTCTGTTTGCAGCTTGATCTGCAGCTCTGCACCTCGTGTTGGTCATGAAGTCGAGGAAGGGAGTGCGTTGTCCGCCGCCTTTGCATGACGCCTTTGCTTACACGACTGAAGAACATCCAAGGACAAGATGGCGTTTCCAGATTGTCGAGGAGTTTGACCTTTCTCTTAAGCTTCATTATCTCATGTAATTGCGTTGCGGGTCCTCTAAAGACTGTTGCAATATGATAGTCCGGAACACAGTGCACAGGGACAGGCTTGGTAGTCCCTTCGTAGGAGTAAACTGAGGCATGTGTAACATGGTTATTATAGTGTAGTCCAGCCACTAAACACACTTTCGAGGCCCGTGTTTCTTTTTGAGTTCAGTTTTCATTTGAGATGTAGTTTTAGCTAAACAGGCTTAATTTCGCCTCCTTACATGTTGTAATCCACTTTAATGCTGTTGCACGTCAATGGATCTTAGCAGCGTGATCACGAGCGTTGCTAGCGGCCCTTTGGGCTAGGAAAACGTGTTGTCTAAGGTGGTTGGCGTGCCTTACTTGTTCAGAATTTTCTTTATGTCAGTGGCATCCTAGCGTTGTTGAACTCAACGTGAGATGGAAAGACTTTGTACCTTGTTTCAAAGGGGTGAGACTGGTGACTACACACGAGGTATCCTAAGCACTTCACTGTGGTCTGTAAGAGTCAATACTAGTATTTTCTGTGGAGTTGACACTGAGAGTTATCCCAACCAATGGGATTTGTTGGTCTTGATAATCCTTTTCTGTTATTATGACAGCTGATGGGAAATTTTAGTGAACCTAGGTAGATCGGAACGTTTAGTGTACTGGGATCACCAAGTTAGATTCCAAAGACGTTAAGAGCGCAAGAAAAGAGTGTCGCTGAGGACTGAATGTTTAGTAGCATGTGCTGGCGAAAGTGGATTTGCGGGGTTGAAGTCCCTCGTAATTCCACTTCTCGGCGAGCGCGATTATGGATCTAATTCTCACCCAGGAGAAGTTAAGATCTGTACAGGCTGCAGGATAAGGAGCCGAGCTCTTCGAGCTTATAGGACATAGACGGTGCAGAGACGTACGAGAGATTACGAGAAAATGCAGACAAGGAGGGACAACCCTACTTCCGCATGCGACATACCACGAAATATAGGAGTACGGAATATGTGTATAAACGTGGAAGTGGAGACTACACGGGAAGCATTTGGGAAACAGTGGAGAAAGTAAAACTGCGTTTTGTAGCTCACCGAGGGAGGAGCCTGAAAGTAGCAGCAGTCAAGTCAACATCGCAAGTAAGATTAAAATGTAAGACAGGATGGCTCGTCTTGACTACCGGGAGAATACACGGTTCTTTAAAGTGTAGTCATGAGATCGATGTTGAATAATCGGAAGCAGTCCGCGACGATCCAGACAGACAAACTCGATAACGGCTGATACGCAATGGCACATTCGAGGATAAATGAAGTGTGGTAATAAAGGAAATTGATAAGAGATAGGGGGAGACCCCCAGCAGATAAAACAGGGGAATTAGAAACATTAGACCAATATTACTTTCATGGATTAGAAAGAAAACACTTAAAATGCTAAGTAGGGTTAATTCAACCACTGAGAATATTCGCCAGATGATTCCAGTTGCTGGAATTTGTTCTAAAACATGAGAGCCATTTCCGTTCCAAATGAGTCTTGAAACTGAAAGCGAAAGAAAGATGTCCACTTGGTTTGTCCGTTACTGTGTGAGATTTCCCGGTTCAGTAAAAAACCGTACAGAACTGGATAGATGCATCATGCCGTCTTTCTTTCGAAGTGATCCAGATATCATCATTTGAAAAGGAATACAACTTATAAAGGAATTCAAATGTCGGCGGTAACGCGAGAAAAAAGATAACGAGTCAAATTCTGTATAGTCAAAAGTTATGATCTTGCAAATAGCAAATTTTACGGTTCTGCGGACTCCATCGGAGTCGGCGCTCACGTAGCTTTTCGAAACGTCCGGGCATTTTCCGGATGTTATCATAAAGTGCCATATTTTGGAGAAAACCTCCCGCACATTTTCGGCTAGGGACTTTACTTTTCAAAAATATTTCCGATGCTCTTGAAAGAAAAGAGGTTATCTTTCCGTTTAGGATATTTTCCTATAAGTGTTTATTTTAGTCGGTTAGATTCCGAAAGCAAATCATTTGTAGTCAGTTTAGTTTCTAAAATAATGTAAAATTTTACAAGCATTGGTTTTGGAATAGAGGCAAGTTACAAATAAACCTAAAATGTGAAAATGATGGATAATCAGTCCTTTTTGAGAAAACTGATAAATCTACATAGAAATTCATTTCAATTCATTTCTGAAATTAACATTTTGTTCCCCGGTGCATTTCTGAAATATGAACTCTGTAAACAAGAAAAGAGCATCCCACGAAGCGAATGCACTTCTACGAACTTTGTCGATTACTTGGAGCTGTTCAACCACATGGCTAGCACATCATTTTAGTGCGTAATCCTTATAACTTAAAGTGAACTTAGTGAAGTCATCATCAGATGGCTCTCAGTAAATGAAGCTCTCCTTCTCGGTATTGCACGAGAGTGCCATCTTTCACTCGCTACTATTTTAGTTAACTCCGTGAACTTTTCTTTCGATAATATTGATACACATTTTGTGGTATTTTTGCTATTCTGCATTCAGAGAGGTCAAATTCGTCCGGTTACAATTTGGTTTCTTCATTGCAATGAAAATTAACTGTTATGGACTTAGTCAAGCAGGTGTTCTATTACTGTTATGCATAGCTTACAAGTTGATTTCAGAATAACACAAAACGAAAGGAAATATTTTGTTTGTTTTAGTGATGACTCAAGATAGTACATGTATGGTTCACCTTAAGTGTTAAACGTATCAGCAACCAAATGTCAGATTCTAGTTCAGAAAACCTAGAATCATGTATAAGTCATGATTCTACGGAGTTTGCACAATTCTCAATCTGTCTTATGAGGAATAGAAACTTTCGCTTTTGTTCAAACTGGAGTAATTATTACTAATTGACGGTGAATTACTTGAATCGTCCATGTGAGACATTAAGTGTGTTAGTGAATCGATTACGTACGTGAGAAGAAACCTGTTGGACAACGAGAGTTTGAGACAACTAGAGAGCTCGGACATAGAGAGGGTTGGAACAAGGAGTGAAATGGGACGTACCAGCCAAAGAAGATATTAGAGTGATGGGTGACAGAACATGCATCAGACTAGTTTGTGTCTGATTTTTTGTCAAAGGACATGGAACTGTTAATAACTTGCCGAGTAACTAATCTTCTAACTCTGAAAGATCACACTCTAGATCTACAAACCTAAGTTCTTGTCAAACTCTCTTAAAAGCATGTGTTTTTGTTCCTAACTAGACCCGAGAAGATGGATTGGATGTCCAAAAATATCTCTTACTTTTATTTTACAAGATGTTTAGAGTTGATAGTGTTGAAGAACTGGTTACGAGCTTTGTGTGTAATCTTTTTCATAGTTCTTGATGAGCTTTACGCGATAATAAATCTTTTTGTATTGGAGCTAGTTGAATATATGCTCATTGTCAAATTATGTTACAGGAGAGAGGCACAACTTGTGAAAGAGACACAGCCGGATCACACTTACCTGAGATAGAAAGAATATAATTTGCTAACTTAATCACGGACAATGGCAAGTTCTGATTTCAGTTTCAAGTTAATATGTTTGGATCTTGTTGTACTAGCTTTTTGATTTGAAAATATATGATGGTATAGCTATATGATGTGACAGTCATAAAAAAGATTTTCTTTATTACGTCTAGCACTGTAGTGTTCGGTTATTCATGAGTTCTTTCAATGTTATCATATTTTGCGTGAACGTTATCCAAGAAAATGAGAGGTTTCTGGTTGTGGAGATATCATAGGTAAAAATAAGAAAAACAACCACCAGAAAAAGCTTCACAAGATATACCAGCTTTCACTTTATATAACTCTCGTTTCTTTTCTCTAAGAACAAAAAACTGAGAAACAAACATGAGAGGTCTATAATCTAAACCTAACCTCCTAAAACAAGTCTCTGAATCTCAACCTAGACCCAAAACTACCAAAGCATAGTCCAAAACAAAAGAATCATTTCTTTGCTAACAAAAAGCTTTGCACCAGTATCACACGATTCAAACCCAAATCCAAACATCTATGTATAATCTCTTAGCTAAAATTAATTACCACAAGCCGTACATAACCAACTAGAACACTAACGAATCCAAAAAAGATGAAAATCATAACAAAAAAACCAAAGAAGGCTTATCTAAGAACTTTATCTTTTCATCAAATGGTCTTCGTATACCAATAAGATCTTTCATCTTGACTCTATAAGCTCCAAGAACTCTCAGACCCACTCTCTACAGCCACGATCTTTCTAATTTGCAGTTGTAGGTGATCGAAACTCCAAAAACTCTTCTCTACTGCTTAAAACCACGTACACCAGCAAAATAGACTGCCTAATCTGAGAGTCATCTTCTCTGGTAGATAGATTTGGTTATCTTGAATCCAACGATATTCAAAACAAGCCGTTTGACGTTCTTCTTGCAAAACCACGCAAAAATGTTGGTCGCAAGAATGAAGACTTGACATAAATAGTTCACCTGCGGATCAACTTTGCAAAACACAACAATCCGATCTACGTACTATCTTCTCCTATGCGTAGATAATGACTCCACTAAAAACATCACAAACAAGACACCAAGAACAAAGAGCTTGGGTCATTGATCGCGAAGAACAACCCAACTTCAAGTTGTAGACAAATGAAAATTTGACGTACGCGTCTCCCTACGAGCCAATTTCTCTCACATCTCTTAAATCATCCAATGAAACTTCAGATTGTCTTCAATTTCTTAAAGAACTCTGTATTTTGATCCCGATGGATCCAAGAAAAGTAAGTTTAGACTCCAGAATAGTCCAAACAATCCAACTCTATTTTGCATATCACTGAAGCACTCCAAATCTTTTTCCTTATGTCTCCATTTCTTCCTTATGTCCCCACGTGTTATCTGTTTCAAATTACGCTTCCTGCAATCGTGAGTAAACATGGATTGCATATCCAGAAATATCTGTTATTTTTGTTTTGCAAGCTATTTGGAGTTGATTGTATTAAAGAAGCTGTGATCCCAAACCATCATTTCAGTTGTATTGACTGCAGAAACAGCGAGTGTCTTTAAGTTATTTTCACCATGTCATACACCAGCTGGATCATGCGAGATACCTATATCAGTCAAGAATATTTTCATTGACGAGCATCTCCTCAGAGACTGGATTCAATCCAACTACAACACCTGAAAACAAACCACTATTTCACGCACGAGCATCTTCTAGATGAGAATGAGCTAAAAGATCAGCATAATCAATCATTTAGTTGATGTTGAGATCATTCCATTCATCCTTGTCGGATTTTCGACATCAGGTCTTGTCTCGATGTTTCTACCGATTGATTAGGTGCTTCGCCGTTATTCTTCTATGATTCGACAGCTTGTGGTCTTTCGGTAAATTTTCAAGAATCGTGAATAGTCAATCACCCAAAAGATCTATTTCTTTATCACTCTCTCCAAGATAGAGACATGATATTTTCAACATAATAGCTTCTTGCATCATAACACAGTCGGAGAAATATTTTGCGCACCTACCGCCTTGTTGCGCCAGCGGAAGCTCTAGTTCAGTAGGTCGCAAACTTTACACCGCTAACATGCAAACACAATCACAAGTTAGCGTCCATGCACCACTTATCTTAGTACAGTTTGGTCCGGACCGGAGCCGGACCGTCTCCCTAACCATCAAGCTCAGCAATCCTAAGTCCCGACTTAGATCCGCCTAAGTCGGTCCCAAACATGAGCAAGTCACAAGATGACTTGGGCCGGACTTCCCATAAAGTCCAAGGTCCTAAACGGTACCTCCAGCACACCTAGCGGCCCAACCGCTCGTGATGCCCGTCTGGGTCTAGGCTCCCGAACGGTGGTCTAACCCGCCGACTCGTTCCCTAGTCTTGCCCCAGCCCTTACATCGTTCCTAAATTCAGACGTCCAAGTCTGGATCGGAACGTGCCTTGGAACTGGCCCAGCCATCACCTCATGCCCCTAGAGTCCGCCCGCTGAACCCTGGGGTCGGGTGACTCGTCCTGGCCCACCCAGGCATCGAGGCCCCCTCATATATACTTCTGGGGATCGGCGGCTCCGCCCTCCTCTTTGGTCCCTGAAAATTATACCACAACCCGATTGTGGTTCGGCCATAACTTCCAGCTCAGAGGTCAGATCGAGGAGTGTTATATATCACTGGAAAGCTCTCGACGAGACCTTTCCAATGATACCTCACTCGCCTCGAGATCTTACGTGGAGCTCCGTCCACGACCTAAAACGTCCCTGGAGCTCCAACACTTAGCAGTTTTTCCGAAAACCTATGGCCCAGACCCAGGATCGAACCCTGTGGTTCGTCTGCGTCTCGGACCCACGTCTCGGTCTCACGTCTCGGACCCACGTCTGAGACTCATGTTTCAGCCCATTCTCAGACTCGCCCCCTTAGGTCAGCGTTTGTCTGGGGTCCTCTTGGGGTAGGCCCTTATGTCCTCCAACCTTGGTTGAGAGAACCACTTAGGGTTCATCTGATCCCGACTTGCCGGCCAAGCCATTAAGTCTTACTCGCAGCGTTCACAACCTAGCGCAAGTCTGCTAGGGTTCTGTTGTTCGAGTCTGCGTCCGATCTTGAGAATGAGGGGCGCGACACTCACCCCCACTTTGGAGGTTGATGCCCTCATCAACAATGATCCTTTAAGTTAACACCAAGTTCAAAATGGGTAGCCAACCCCTTGGCGTTAGAATTGCGTTCTGGTAGCTAACCCGCAATTCCCTTCTTGGCTTGAGTCTTAAGTTGTCGCTAGAACACTTAGAAAATTCCAACTAGTCTCGGGAAAAGCCTAACCTTTTTGGCTTACCCTAAACAAAACTAGTTGGCAACTTCTAAACATTCTACTTAAGACTCTAACTTGCTAACTATAAGTATTCACACCTACTTACAAGGTCCCCCGAAACTCACTTTCCGGTCGCAATCTGATTTGACTTAGACGCGCGACTAAGTTTACTTTGCAGTTAGAAAACCGCAAAGCAAGATCACCCCAAGCCCCAAGACAAGTATGAAAGTTCATACTTGCTTTGCCAACGCTACGGCAAACCTAAGTCTTGACATCAAGACTTAGTCTTGATTTAGATGCTTATCCAAACCAGCTCGCTTCCTTTGAGTGTGCTTCGTTCCTCCTCTTGACAACATCCTAGGCATCTGATCAGAACTAGTCATAGCCATGCACTACCAATACACTTAGACAAATTTTCAAGAAACAAAATCTTTATCTCCAAATTCAAGTACAAAGTCCATCGGCCCAAATCGCCTCAAGTTGCTACTCGTATGGTTCGTCGTTTCTTCACCCCTCGCTGGAAAGAGATGTCCTCATCTTGCTAACGCCCTTGTTGTCCTTGTCTCCGCTTGAAGAGGTCCAATGCTTCGCTCGCATGTGCGAGATCTTCCTCTGGCACCCAAGTTGCTTCCTTCAAATGGTAACCACGCCATTTGACCAAGTACTCCATCCGGTTTGATTTGCGCCGTGATCGCAAAATGGACTCCACCTCATATTCAACTTCGCCTTGCACGACATCAGGTTGAGGCATGAGTACTTGTTTGCGTTCCGACCGCAAATCATCCTTGAAGTATTTCTTTAATAAAGAAACATGGAAAGTCGGATGCAACTGCCACTCGGGAGGAAGGTCTAACGTATAGACATCTTCGTGCGGATTCTTGACAATGACAAAAGGTCCCGCGAACTTCGATGAAAACTTCGCCGATGTTTCCTTCGGAAGTATGAAGTTTTTCGCACTTAACCATACTTCTTCGCCCACTTGAAACTTCACTTGCCGCCGATGCTTGTTTACCTGCTTCGTGTATCGTTACTGCGCCTTCTCGAGGTTCTTCTTTACTTGCTCCTCGCGCCGCTGCATTGCCGTCACCAACTCTTCAGCTGATGTTTGCCGTGTTCTTGGTCGTGCTGATGTAGAACTCCCTGCAAGAGTCAAGTCAAGAGGCCCTTCTGGCTCACGTCCGTAAGTCAGCAAGAAAGGCGATTCACCGGTTGCCGAATGCTTCGTGGAATTGTAGCAATACTCCGCAAGACTGAGCCACTCCGCCCAATCACTTTGGTCCGCGCTCACATAATTCCTCAAGTATTGATTGAGAATCGAGTTAACTCGTTCCGTTTGCCCATCTGTTTCCAGGTGAAAGGCGGTACTAAATTTTAATTTAGTCCCCAATTTTTGAAACAAGTGTTTCCAAAAGGCACTTGTGAACTTAGAGTCTCTATTTGAAATAATACTCCGAGGTAATCCGTGTGAACGCCACCAAGTATCTAGGAACAACCGAGAAGTCGTGAACGCTGTTGCAGTGTCCAAGGTCGGAGCAAACTTCGCTAGTTTGCTAAACCGATCAACTATCACAAAAATCGCGTTGTATCCATTCGAGTCAGGCAGAGAGGTAATGAAGTCCATGCTAATGCTTTCCCAAGGTCTTGCTAGAATCGGCAAAGGATGAAGCAATCCTTGTTTCTTCTCAAAAGAAACGCGATTCGCTTGACAGGTTACGCATGTTTTCACAAAGTGGGAAACATCGTCTTTCATGTGGGACCAATAAAACTTTTTAGCGATTACTGCTAAAGTGGACTTTTCTCCTTTATGGCCTGATAAGGGCACATCGTGAGATTCTTTTAACAACTTGGTCCTAAGTTTTCCTTGTCTCACATAAACCCGACTTTGCTTGAACATGAGTAAACCATGTCTTAGCTGCATGTTCTGCAACTTCACCCCTCGCTTGAGTTGTTCCAAGTATTCCTTCGCTTGGTCATCGCCCATGTAACCTTCACGTATTCGTCTCTCCAAGTCTGACTCCTTAGGATACATAGCTCGCAAAATCTGTGTTGACGATGAGAGATGTTCTTCCTTGCGACTCAAGGCGTCAGGAACCACATTGTCCTTGTCCGCTTTGTGGATTAATTCCACGTTCATGAGCGCCAAGGTATCATGCCACCGTAGTTGCTTTGGCGTCACCCGATCTTGTGTTTCAAAGTACTTGAGCGAAATATTATCAGTATATACTTGGGTTTTGTGAAGTCCCAAGTAATGCCGCCATTTCCTCAAGCAATGAACCACCGCGAACAGTTCTTTCTCGTGAGTCGGCCAACGACTCTCCGTCCCAGATAACTTCTTGCTTTCGTATGCTACAGGTTTTCCATCCTGCACCAACACTCCGCCAATCGCATAGTCGCTCGCGTCCGTGTGCACCTCGAATGGTTTGTCGAACTCTAGCAGCTTCAATACTGGCGCCTTTGACAAAATAGCTTTGATCGTCTGAAACGCATCATCCACCTCCTTGGTCCAACTTACCTGTGCGTCTTTGCCCGTCCAGTCCGTCAGCGGCTTTGCGATCTTTGAAAACCCCTTCACATACTTGCGGTAGAACTGCGCCAATCCTAAGAATCGTCGCGTCCCCTTCACTGTAGTCGGAGGCTCCCAAGTCACAATCGCGTCCACCTTCTGCATATCCGGGCCGACTCCTTTTGCACTAATGACATGTCCCAAGAAGTTAATGCGCTCCAAACCAAACTCACTCTTGTCAATGTTGGCAAACAGCTTATGTTCCCGCAGCTTCGTCAACACCACCCTTAGCTGCTCCGCGTGCGACTCCAAGGTTTTGGAGTAGATCAAGATGTCGTCGATGTAAACGATGACAAACTCATCCATCTCCTCACGAAAAATTGTGTTCATCAATGTAGTGAACGTCGAAGGGGCGTTGCAGAGTCCAAATGACATCACCACGAATTCAAACGATCCGTATCTGGTTCGACAAGCGGTCTTCTCAACATCTGGGTCAGCTATCCGGATTTGGTAATATCCTGACTTCAAGTCTATCATGCTGAAGTACTTTGCGCCCGCTAGCCTATCAAAGAGGTCGTCTATCCTTGGCAAGGGATAGTTATTCTTCACCGTCACCTTATTGAGTGCACGATAATCTACACAGAGTCGTAACTTCCCATCCTTCTTCTTTGCAAAAAGAACTGAGGCTCCATAAGGTGATTTGCTGGTTCGAATATATCCCCGCGCTAATAGCTCACCGAGTTGTCTTTTCAACTCAAGGAGTTCCACCTGATTGAGTCGGTAAAGGACTTTGGAAGGTGGTTCCGATCCTGGCAAGACCTCGTTCTTGTGATCCACCACCCACCTTGGAGGTAACTCAGCAGGTAACTCATCCGTCAAGACATCCTCAAACTCCTTAATCACTTCGCGAAGCACCTTCGGAAGTTTAGTCGCGTCTCCTGATGTTTCCTCTTGCCTATCACCCGCCATCAAATCTACAACCTGTATCAAACACCTGACCCCGTCGTTGAAGTCCATCTGTTTGCCTTTGATCAAATTCACTGCAAAGTCATCAATCTTTCGCGCCTTCCAGATCAGCCTCACTCCCAGCTTCCGCCCTTTAACTCTAACGTTTAACCTTAAAGGTTTCCGCCTAAGTTCCACTTCAAACCTGTCCAAGAAAGTGTTCCCCAAAACCACATGGATATCATCCATCTCGCACACCGTGAAGTTCTCTGTGAACTCCAACTTCCCACACGCAAATCGTACGTCCAAGGCCACTTCAAAAGTTTGGTACATCTTGCCCTTGGCAAAGCGTACCTGAATAGGCTTGTCTGCCTTGGAGGTAGACAAGCCCAACTTCTTCACCAACTTTGCACTTATGAAGGAGTGAGTCGCTCCTGTGTCCACAAGAAAAATAACATCACGGTTAGCAACCTTGGCTTGTAGATACATCAGTCCCGGCGTCTTCTTCGTGGTTCTCAAGGTCACAGTCATCTGACCCTCCAACAAGTCCTTTGCAACAAATGCATTCATGCTACAGTTACTAACCTTAGGTTTCGTGCACCCCTTAGCAATGTGGCCCGCCTCGCCACAGTTGTAGCAAGTAAACTTAGCGCCATTGCCCTTCTGAGGTGTCTGCCCCTTAGGTTTTACTCCTATTTGCTGCCGCTTTGCTGCCGGACAGAAGTATCCTTCCGATCCTTCTCACCCTCATCCCATTGTCTCTTGAAGCCCTTGTTCTTCTTCTGGAACTTGTCCGTGCTGCGTGGTTCAAAGGGTTTCTGTTGCTGGACTTCGTCGTCCCCAATTCGCTCCGCTAGCTTCAAAAGTTCGGCACTTATCTCTGGTAGCTTTAGCATCCGAAAGAGAGCCTTCTCCGAGCTAGACTTGAGTCCCCCAATGAATATACATATTTTGGTCTCCTCAGTCCACTTGGAGAACGAATCCAGCTTGGCACTCAACTCGCGCACATAAGCGCTTAAGGTCCCCGTCTGCTTCAGTCTCACCAACTCAACACCGTCCCGAATCCTTTGATATTCTGGAGTGAATCGTCCTGCGAGCAACTCCTTGAACTCTTTCCAACCAAGCGCCGAGACGGTTAAGGCATGCTCATCCCTGTATGCAGTCCACCAGAGAAGCGCATGATCCTTCAGGAACGTAACCGCCGCTCTCACTTTGTCTGAATCCTTAGTCTGTTGCGCCTCAAAGTATAGGTCCAACTCAGTTAAGAAATCCTTAACCTTGCGAGCTCGTCCTATACCTGAAAACGGGGTCGGCAAATTCGTCTTACAAAGCTTCCTGGTAGACGAGGAACTTCCTTGGCCTGTCTCAAGCTCGGCGATACGTTTGTCCCTGGAGGTCATACCCTCCTGCATGGTCTTCATCATCTTGATGAGTTCCGCATACAGAGCTCCTTGACTTCCCGCGTCTGAATCGTTGGGCACCGCTGGCAAGACTCCATCTTGCTGCACCGGTGCCGCAGCTGGTACAGGGCTCCCTTGACGTTGGGGCGAAGGTTGTCGGTTGTCGTCCCCTGACTATGCCTCGGGGCTAGCTCGAGTCGATCTGTTCCCGTTAGTCGCTCCTCGTTTCTTGGTCTTCCTCCTGGAACTCTGTCCGTCCTCGGCCATCGCTCCAAGTGTTCACCTAGAAACGCTGATCCGCTTCGTGTCTTGCGTCCCTCCTCAAGCGTCCAGCCTTCAGCCGCTACCTCAAGTTTTTGCTCACCGAAGCGTCGGCTCTGATACCACTTTTCGCGCACCTACCGCCTTGTTGCGCCAGCGGAAGCTCTAGCTCAGTAGGTCGCAAACTTTACACCGCTAACCTGCAAACACAATCACAAGTTAGCGTCCATGCACCACTTATCTTAGTACAGTTTGGTCCGGACCGGAGCCGGACCGTCTCCCTAACCATCAAGCTCAGCAATCCTAAGTCCCGACTTAGATCCGCCTAAGTCGGTCCCAAACATGAGCAAGTCACAAGATGACTTGGGGCGGACTTCCCATAAAGTCCAGGGTCCTAAACGGTACCTCCAGCACACCTAGCGGCCCAACCGCCCGTGATGTCCGTCTGGGTCTAGGCTCCCGAATGGTGGTCTAACCCGCCGACTCGTTCCCTAGTCTTGCCCCAGCCCTTACATCGTTCCTAAATTCAGACGTCCAAGTCTGGATCGGAACGTGCCTTGGAACTGGCCCAGCCATCACCTCATGCCCCTAGAGTCCGCCCGCCGAACCCTGGGGTCGGGTGACTCGTCCTGGCCCACCCAAGCATCGAGGCCCCCTCATATATACTTCTGGGGATCGGCGGCCCCGCCCTCCTCTTTGGTCCCTGAAAATTATACCACAACCCGATTGTGGTTCGGCCATAACTTCCAGCTCGTAGGTCAGATCGAGGAGTGTTATATATCACTGGAAAGCTCTTGACGAGACCTTTCCAATGATACCTCACTCGCCTCGAGATCTTACGTGGAGCTCCGTCCACGACCTAAAACGTCCATGGAGCTCCAACACTTAGCAGTTTTTCTGAAAACCTATGATAACCTGTGGTTCGTCTGCGTCTCGGACTCACGTCTCGGTCTCACGTCTCGGACCCACGTCTGAGACTCATGTTTCAGCCCATTCCCAGACTCGCCCCCTTAGGTCAGCGTTTGTATGGGGTCCTCTTGGGGTAGGCCCTTATGTCCTAACCCAAGGTTCCAACCTTGGTTCAGAGAACCACTTAGGGTTCATCTGATCCCGACTTGCCGGCCAAGCCGTTAAGTCTTACTCACAGCGTTCACAACCTAGCGCAAGTCTGCTAGGGTTCTGTTGTTCGCGTCTGCGTCCGATCTTGAGAATGAGGGGCGCGACAAATAATACATTATTGTCTCATTCCGTCATGTGAATAGGCGAAGAAGAAAAAGATACATGCGGCATGATTTCATCTTTGGGTTAACTAATCTACCATGGATGTTAGCCAAGGAAACTTTGGGTGGTCCATAAAGATTGAGGTTTGATACGTCTTCGCAATCCTTTGTATTTATCCTCTTTTCTTTCAGAGGCACTTCCTCTTTAGGGTACCTCAGATCGATATATTCTTCTAGAATGAAGTGGAAATTATTTCAAATATGTTCTCTCCTCAACCTTTCCACGTTAGTCACAATTGCTTTTCACTTGTCGTCCGTATCTACACGAGAGCCGTTGACACATTCTTCGAACTCCAAGAATAAGAAAAATAACAATATAGCATCTGGTTTTGTATACCATTGTCCTTTTGTCTAAGAGGAACTCGAACGATCTCCATAGTACTGCTACTTCATATCAGTCTGCAAAAGAATCCTTGACTTTGAGAACAGTCAACACATCAGGTATGAGATACACAATGAATGAAAAAACTAACATCCCTTATTGTCTATAGGTATGGCCGTTCTCCAATATCATCTTTGTCATCTCCAGATCACAAATCACAATCGATAGCTTTCGATTGTGAATGCAAAGAGAGCTTGTGCTTCGAACTTGAAAGTGCATGTATGTTAATGGAACATTCTGCATTTAACGGCAAGATGGACCAAGGATAAAGACTTGATGGTCTTGATTCCTTCTTCGTAACATAGTACAAATAGTCAACATCTTTGTGCGAACTTCAACTCTTTGTCTTTTTCATTCTTTGTCTTCAAGATCTGCGAGATGTTACTATGTGTTTAGAAATAACATCATTTTCTTGATGATTTTCACATCTTCTCTAATGTAGTTGGTCATCTCCTCAAAAGTAATTAACTTCTCTTTGTAATCTGGATCTCGTTTAAAGAAAAGAATTATGGCGATAATAGCTTTAACTGCTATGATCTTCCATTGTCTTCAATGTCACAAAAACAACGCATCATGTTTTTTGTCACCTCTTTCGAGTGTGCATTTTCTCGGAGGTCTCTCTCATTCCATCGGGACTCTCCTATTGCACCAATCATTAATCATTGATATCCACACGTCTGTGCTGACATCAGATGTACAACATATATATTGCACCTCTTTAATGTTGTTGGTCTTGAAAACATATCATAAATGAGTTTGAAACTCCTATAAAACTCGGTGGAAGAAAAGAAAAAATGGTGACCAACAAGAAAGTACTTGAGCCACCACAGAGAAATCTTAAGCAACCAACAAACAAGTACGTGAAGATCCGCACTGTAATGACATATGTTACACATAGGAAGCTTATCTATTAGTCAGGTTTTTAGTTATAACAAAGTGTGGAGAATGTTTATTTTCTGACCGAGTACTTTAAGGATGTATCAAGTTAGTCATGACTAGCTAAAGTTAGTTATGATTAAACTTAGCTGTACTTTTGGACAAAATTCAGATATTTCCTAAAGAGTGAGCACTACTATCTTGTCATCTTGTCAAAAAAGTACAAAGGAGGTGGAAAATATCCCTTCTCCTTTTGACTTGATGTTAGTGGTGGGATTAAAGTTGTGGACTTTGTGGGCATTAAAAACAATAAGAGATTTCACATGTCTCCTTTTTAGTGGGTCCTAGTGTAGAGAGGGGTGGAAATTTGAGATTCCTTGAGAATATTCTATAATCCTTCTAGAAGTTGTTGACTTTGAAAGAATAAGCCCATGTAAAAAGGTAAGAAGCCTATATTATTAATACTTTTACCTTAAGTAATATCTTAGTAAAATCTGGTAAAAATAGTTACGACTGAGTTACCACATGGTACCAAAGTAAAAACATAGAATGTATAAATAGACGAGTAGAGAAGAGCTCATCATCATTGTTTTCAAATCGTCGTAATGACAACTTGAGCAATATAGAGAGAGAGTGATATTTTAGCATGTGAGAACTTGAGAAACGTCATTAGAATGGATAATTTTTGTTGTTGAGTTTATAGATATGTGAATGATTGAACTTAGCATTTTTCTCTTCAAGTATATGGTGTGCTTCCATCAAAGTCATCATAGGTGACCCCTAAGTGAGATACAAGTCCGACATGCTACAGATTCATCATGACTATCATGGAGGTTGAGAGATGGGGGTAGTTGTTCGATAAGACTGTAGAGGATTTACATTTTGATTTTGTTGCCAAGACCTCATCTGATTGTTGAAAAATGTTTAGAGTTCAATTCTATATTCGACAGAAGGAGCTCATGCGAGAGCACATGGAGAGAACATTGGGAGGAGCTAACACGATGTTAGTCACTTTATAACCTTTCGTGTATCTCGTAGTAATCTTTGACATGTTCGAGTTCATTCTCTATATCTTGTTCACTTAGTAAGAGTTGAGGGAAGTTGAAAGTGGATGCAACAAGAGTTGTAGAGAAAAAGGGAGAGAGAAGTTATAAGAAGAGAAAAATTCGTGAGTTTAGAAATTCAACTCTCTGGAAATTGTGTATAGTTGCTGTAAGATTTTTTGTATTTTTTTCCTGTGACACTTTCGAGTATTCTAGATTGGCTGATAAGCTATCTAAGACAACAGAAATCATAGGAGTAGGTGATATAGAGAGGGAGATATAAATTTTCAAAGTTGAGGGGGTTTATTCACGAGAATTTAAGAATTCTGCTCTCTCGAAAATTTGTACAATCATTGTCAGATTTTTTGTGATTTTTATTTTTGTGAGAAATTCCAGTATTTTAGCTTGGATGACAAGTTATATTGAAAAATAGAAATCATGGGAAGCTGAGGTCTAGAGAGAGAGATATAAATTTTCAGAGTTGAAGGGGTTTATTCGTGAAAGTTTAGACATTCTGCTCTCTGAAAATTCTATACAGTCGCTGTCATCTTTTCTCTATTTTTATTTCTCTGTGAAAAATTCCAGGATTGTAGCTTGTCTAATAAGTTATTATAAACAAAAATCATGAGAATATGATGCTTGGAGAGACACAGAATGTTTCAAAGTGGAGGGGGTTGACAATTATTAGTGAAGCAAAAATATAAAAACTTTAGTTCTTTGGAAATTTTTACAGTCAGCACCATTTCTTTTGATTAGGGAAGTTTTTGTTGAAACTTCATGAGTTTGTAGTTTCGAGGTTGAGATACTAGAAGCCACAAAAATCTTGGAGAGATCTCTTACCGACTAAGAGATATACGTTTCGACATACAAAGAGATCTTTAAGATATTTCATGAGGAATCCATTTCGGTTACCGAGGTGGAAGAAGAGACTTTTGGGAGTTCGAATGGAGACGGAGAACCAAAGTTAAGTATAGATAAGTTGCGAATACACATCTATAGCACTTGGGGTGCTCTCTCTGCTCTATATCAAGAAGCTCTTGAAACCATTGGTGCAGATGTGAAGAAGGTTGAGTTGAAAGTATCATTCACTGTGGAGATCACGAATGCTCCTGGTGAAGTAGAGTTGGACGTGGAGTTTAAGATGTTTGCTGTGATTAGTACAGACAATGATCATGAGAATATTATCTTAGATAGTTAATTTTAGATTTGATTTTATTTCGTGTATAATATGTATAGTACATGATTTCCAATATAAAACTCGAAAGAGTTAAGAAAGTGATGTAGAATTATTTTCCTCAAAGATATTTTGTCCACTTAATGATTGAGAAGGCGTAACAACATGAGTGGAAGTTCAAAAGATTGGAAAGTTAGACTTAGAAATCTTCCTCAAGGTTTAAATTTCATAGTAAGTGTCGGAGAGAGCTCGAGAGAGATTATCGTTGAGTGTGAGAACACTAGTACAAAATCTCAAGTAGAATCTCTGAGGAGAAGAGTAGAAACCGACTTGTGATGTTATTTCTATAGAGGAGTGAGACATAAAGTAGTGAATTGTCCAACTAGGATTAGAGCGGAGAGAGCAAAAGGAAAGCGGGAGTTTACTGATTTAAGTATTCGAGTGGGTCCATTTTCACCAGCGTCAATTCATCTTCTAGGAGAGGATCCTTGTCCAAATTGAAGAGTGTGTGATATATCAAGAGGACACAAGTTTGTAGATGTGGTCGCTTTACTTACGTCAGTAGTCGAGAAGTTGGACGAGACACAGAGAGTTGAGACGGAGAAGTTGTTGATTTCAAAAGAAGACTCGGTTGAGTTGTGATGGAGTTTGTCATCCGGATAGTGGAGAAGAGCGATGATGCGACTCAGACTCATGATTACCTTGGGTGAAGAAATGACGCACGACGTGTTGTTACAACCGTTTTCTTTTACTTTATCTATGGTAGATTATTCTCGAATGAAATTGGTGATGTTCATACTCTTTTAGCGAGTGTTATTGCACCAAGATTAGAAAAGTAGAAAGAGTAGTTACAAGATGAGGAAGCTACCAATGTTTCATGTGAAGGACAATGAAGATGTAGAGTCGTTTGTTCGAGACTTCAAAAGATGCTGCATAGGAAAAAACGTGAGAAGGAAAGAAGAATGGGTGTTGTTACTGCTAGAGTTTTTAGAAGATTTTGCTTTTACGTGGTATGAAGACTGAGTGAAGAACAAGACACCTGGTGGAGTTGAAGACACATGAAAGACTTTGAGTAACGCACTCATCGAAAAGTTTCTTCCATAATAGAGTTATGAGAAGCTCATGATGGAGCTCACTCATTTGAAGCAACGGGACGATGAGAAAGTTCGGCAGTGTGCCGAAAAGGTGGATAAGTTGGACCGTCTTAAGAAAGAGTGGAGACAATGTCGAGCTAACAATGGCAAGGATTGGAGCAGTGCTGATCAAGAATTTGGTGGGAGAGTTGAGGTCTTCAATTCGAACCCAAGTGAGGTACGAGAAGTCAGCAACCAAAGCGGAGACCGTCAGGATTGAGACAAATATGAAAGATAGTTTGGATGAAAGAGATATCATCCAACCTCATCATGCCGCTTTGGTGTCGACTCCGACTCTAGGTGTAACCACAACAATAGCATCTGCACCATCACAATTGATGATCGCTTCAATGTCAACTCCTACTCCAACTCCTACCCAATGCCGTTTGTCCCTACAAAATGGAGGAACAAAGAGGAGGAGGTCAAAGAGGTTACGACAACAATCCCGACCAAGAAAAGCAACCAAGGTAACTTTAGAGGAATCACATGTTGAACGTGTGGAGTATCTCATTTCCAACAAAATTTTCTGAACAACGAATGCTAAAATTGTCAGAATGAATGTTGGTGGAAGAAATCCATCACAAACACGAGACAAGAGAGTAACTACTATCAATGTAATACGAGATCCCATCTATGAGAAGGGATAGAGTTTGAATTCTTCTCATGCATCGGTGGAGCTTTTAGCTCAAGAAAGAAAACAAACTCGATTTTCTGACGAACCGGTTTTCATGGAGGAGTATCAAATAGAAGTACTCGCTCGAGTACTATTTCGAGTACACCAAGGGAGCCAAGAAGAAAGTTAGGGATGACGGATTTCATCATTTCATCTTCTCAAGCGAGATATGATGTGGCTGAAGATGTAGGTGCTCAAAATACCAACATCACGGTTGGGCAACTGATTGCGCTCAACCCCTCGTTTAAGAAGGGAACTCAGAGGAGGACTTAGTTCTAAGAGAAGCAAGAAGAAGAAACCCAAGAGAAAGACATCAAAATCTGTGGGAGTTGACGTGGTGGATGTGCATGCTTCAGAAGTATGCACTAGACTTCAAAGATTGAAGTCTGATTGAATGGTCACTACGTCTCTAACGTATTGGTGGATAGAGGGTCAGCTATAAATGTCATATCGGAGAGGTTGACGAAGAAGTTGGAGATGGAACCAACTTGCCCGGCTAGCATTATTGTAGGAATGGCTAACAAGCAACGAGTAAGACCTCTTGGTGTGTTAGAGAAGGTGGTTGTGTCTGTGATGAAAGTTCAAACATTGATGTCTTTTCAATTACTAAATGACTTTAGTTATGATTTGTTTCAAGTAGGCCCTGGTTGAGAGTTGTACGAACCACAGATAAGTGACACAAGAGCTATTTACGGATTAGGCCTAGAGATCACAAAGTGAGAATACCTCTCTCGGGTGTTAGAATTGTGAATTTTGACTCCTATAGACCCACTAGTGACTACTAAGAATCTGATACGGAAGATGATTGGAGTGTCTCATAGTAGACACGTGAGATTCTTATGATCAAGAATCCTCTTCTGATGACGAAAGATTTGGTCGAGATGAATCATTACATCAGCTTAGTGTTATTGACTTGTTGCTTCGATCAGCAATGAAGAAAGATCATGACAAAGAAAAGTTGAGTGGTGTAGAGATTGTGAGAGCACTCTCTACCTTGAAGTTTGATATCAATGTCACTCAAGATGAGAAAAGTAGATTCCTAGATATATTTCATAAATATATTGATATGTTTGCTTTCCGTTACAAGGATTTGAAGGAGGTGACTCTAGAGACTCATCAAATCGCAATGGAGGAAAACGCAAGACTAGTTCGACAGAAGCAGAGAAAGATCAATTCTACAACGATAATGATGATCAAAGAGGAGATAGACAAGTTGAAGGAGGCAAGTTTCATCTACGAGATGGAGAACTAAGAATGAGTTTCACCCATTGTGATTGTCAAGAGGAAGAATGGTAAGTTGCGAGTGTGCATAGACTATAAGAAGTTGAATGCACTTACCAAAAAGGATGATTATCCTCTACCATTTATAGATGAGATTTTGGAGGAAGTTGCTGATCATTAGTGGCACAGCTTTGGTGATGGTTATAGTGGGTATAACCAGATCAAGATAGCACGGGAGTACCAGCAGTTGACTACATTCACTACTCCATGGAGTACATTTGCATTTCGAGTGATGTCATTTGGATTGTGTAATGCTCCTGTCACATTTTAGAGATTCATGAACAAGGTGTTTCAACCATTCATAGCGAAGTTTGTCCATGATTTCATTGACAATTTGTGTGTGCACGAAAGAAAGGAGGACCACTTTGATCATGTGATCAAAGTTTGCAGTGAAGCGAGCAAGCCAACGCTTCTCTAAATCCATAGAAGTGCATCTTTGGTTGCGAAGAAGATCTACTGTTGAGACACATCATTTCCAAGAATAGGATTGCGGTAGATCATGAGAATATGAAGACGATTGTGGATCTTCTATTTACGATCAACTTGACAAAGTTGAGATAGTTTCTTGGCATGGTTGGATATTATCATAAGGTTTTTTTTCCTTCTCAAACAAAGCAATAGTGTTGACTATATACGTGAAGAAAGGAGTTGATTTTGACTTAATAGTGCATGCTCAAAGGCAAAAGAGTCATTAGAAGAGCTGAAAAAGACATTGGTTATAACTCTTATACTTGCTAAACCTGAGTGGAATAAAACATTTATTTTGTATATGGATGCCTCCAATGTAGCGATCGGATGTACATTAAGTCAGTTAAATGAAGATGAGCATGATCATCCTTTAGCTTATGCTAGTAGGCAAATGATATCCGCTGAGAAGAATTACTCTGTGACGGAACAAGAAGGATTAGTCGTGATTTTTTATTGAATAAATTTCGACACTACTTGCTAGGAGGGAAATTTTCCATAGTCACAAATCACAAGACTTTAAAGTATATTTTTAATAAGCCTAATGCCGAAGGTCGTATTGCTCGTTGGAAGATCCTTCTAACAGAGTATGATTATGTGATCAAAAATAGACTAAAGAAAAAGCATGCAGATGCTGATCTTTTGTCGAAGGCTTATGATGATGAGAGAGAAGAATCATTTGATGATTCATTTTCAGATGAGCAAGTGATGACCATCTCAAGCATTGAAGAGGTACCTGACGAGTACAAGAAAATTTGAGTTTCCTTACAGATGGCTCTTTTCCAGAAGATATGCATACACGAGAACGTATTATGTTGATCAAGAGATGTAAACTTTACACCATGGCGGAGGGAATTTTGTTTCATCAAGGAGCAGATGGATTACTAAGGAGAGCAGTTGGTCAGAAATAAGCTTTCAAGCTAATGCACGAGTTTCACGACGACATTGTTTGCGGAGGTCACTTTGCTGGTAAGAAAATAGCATTCAAGATTTTGGTTGGAGAGGTATTTTCAAGGAGTGTTTAGACTATTGCAAAACTTGTGACGTATGACATTTGCTCTAAAGTCTACTAGAACACCTCCGTTAAGATCAATTCCACTGTTAGGACCGTTTGAGAAGTAAGTATTGACTTTGTAGGTCCTCTTAATAAGACACCTAGAGACAATAGATATATTGTAGTCACCATTGACTACTGTACCAAGTGGATAGAGGCTATACATTTGAGGAAGACTAATGAAACGAAAGTGGGTAGATTCCTACGAGAGAGGATCATCACAATAGAGTTGGTCTCAAATAGAGGAGGAGAGTTTGTAGAGAGCATGACTACTCCTATGTTGCAACACTTTTCTATCAAACCACGAGTAACGACGTCATACAAATCAAATGCTAATGGTCTTGCGGAGAAGATCAATCTTACACTTTGTATGATGCTCGTCAAAGATGTTGGTGTTGAGACTGCGAAACATATTTGGAATAAGAGACTACATATCATCTTATGAGAGTATCGAATGACAACAAAGACTTCTAATGGTATTCTCCATTTCGATTTGTTTATGGAGTGGAGTCCAAATTGCCGATCCAATTCGAATTGGATATTTTTCAAACTATTCAACAAAAGTTGAAGAGGTCGAGGAGAGAAGACGTCGTCGGATCAAGAAAAGAGTAACTCATGGAGTTGGAAGAGATCTAGCGGTAGCAATGATCCGGATGGAACAAACTCAACCGTATCAAAAGAAGAGTTACGACAAACGATTGAGCAAGAGAGAGATACAACTTTTTCAAGTCAGAGATTGAGTAATGTTATATGATGCTATCATATTCAAGAGGTTCAGGAATAAGTTTTTTCTTAGATATTTTGGTCTTTTTGTGGTAGATAAAGTGTGGAGCAATTCACATATGACCTTCAAGAGCTCGGAGGAAGGAGATTGGATCGGATAAATCATAACAAGTTAAGGTTGTTTCATCAATGAAAGTTCTCTCTTCACTCCGAGGACGGAGTAAAAAATTAGTCCGGGGTAAAATGTAAAGACCTATGTTACACATATGAAGTTTGTCTATTATAAAGTTTTTAGTTATAACTAAGTGTGGAGAATGTTTATTTTTTGACCAAGTGCTTTAAGGATGTATCAAGTTAGTCATGATTAGCTAAAGTTAGTTATGGTTAAACTTTGATGTACTTTTGGATATAATTCAGATATTTTTTAAAGAGTGAGCACTATTATCTTGTCTAAAAGATACAAAAGAGGTGGAAAATATCCATTATCTCATTTTTGACTTGACATTATTGGTGGGATTAAAGTTGTAGACTTTGTGGACATTAAAAACAAGAAGAGATTCCACATGTCTCTTTTTTAGTGGGTCCTAGTGTAGAGAGGATGGAAATTCGAGATTCCTTGAGAATATTCTAAAATCCTTCTACAAGTTGTTGACTTTGAAGAAATAAGCCCATGTGAAAAGGTAAGAAGCCCATGTGATTAATGCTTTTACCTTAAGTAATATCTTAGTAAAATCCGTTAAAAATAGTTACGATTGAGTAACCAAAGGGTACTAAAGTAAAAACCTATAATGTATAAATAGAGGAGTAAAGAAGATCTCATCATTCTTGTGTTCAGAGAGAATGATATTTTAGCATGGGAGAACTTGAGAGACGTCGTTAGAATAGATAATTATAGTTGATGAGTTTATGGATGTGTGAATGAGTGAACTTAGCATTTTTCTGTTCAAGTTCATGGTGTGCTTCCATCAAAATCATCAGAGGTGACCTCTCAGTAAGAAACAGATCTGGCATGTTTTAGATTCATCGATGAGTATCGTGGAGGTTGAGGGATGGGGGTAGTTGTTCGATAGGACCGCGGAGAGTTTACAGCACAAAGTTAAGTTACATTCGAACAAGTACATGAGGACACGTGTAGAGTTAAGTGGCAATCGAGCAAATACGTGAATGATGAAGGGCCAGCGAGTCCTCATGCATAATAGGTGAAAGGTTGACAAACCTTCACATAAAATAGGTGATGGACCGACAAGCCTTCGTGCATAATAGATTAAAGGTCGGTGAATCCTCACACATAATAGATGGACGACCGACGAATCCTCGTGAAAAATAGATGGAGGACCAACAAGCGCTCGCACAGAATATGTAAAGGGACGGTGATCCAGCACTCGAGTCCTCACGCAAAATAGGTGAAAGACATGCGAGCCAGCATGTGAGTCCTCGTGCATAATATGTGAATGACCTACAAGTCAATACACGAGCCTTCGCATAGAAAGGTGAAAGACATATGACCAAGTATATGAGTCCTCACGTAGAATAGATGAAGAGTCCGTGAGCAAGTACGCGAGCTTTCACACAGAATAGCTGAAGGACTGACGAGCAAATATGCGAGGGCTGGCAAGCTAACACTAGAGCTCACGTGCAGAATATGTGAAAGGTCTTCAAGTAAGTACACGATCCCACACACAAATAGGTGAAAGACCTTCAAGCAAGTATGCGAGCCCTCGCACGGAAGAGGTGAACGAGTCCTCCCACACAAACTAAAACTTGAGCTCGGATGCGAGTTAAAAGAGATAGAGGAAAGAAGTATTACCTCGTATTCCTTTGTCGTGCTCACACACATCGCTACACAACATACATCGCTGACAAAGGAACACCACATATACACATAACACATGGACGATGTCATACACATACACGAGTGTACCACAATGATAACAAGATATGTACTACTCCACCTGCCAACAGACACTAGACAATCACTACAGTCGAGTCAAATCCAGTTTGTGCTCGCAGAGAATCCAGATCTCACTCTCAAGACTACCCACCATAGTCAGGAGCTTGAAGGCTCAACTTGAAGAACTGAGGTCTCCAAGCCCCACCTGCGAAGTATATCCCTTGTGGGCACTCTCACCAACTTGCCCTAACGGTCTTACCGGGGTCCGCCACTTCGCACTCGGTCAACCTAGCCGAGTCACCAAACTGACGTGACAGCTGTCGTGCGCATACACATCGCTACACAACATACATCGCTGACAAAGGAACACCACACATAACACATGGACGATGTCATAAACATACACGAGTGTACCACAATCGCCCTCCTAACTGACGGTTAGGTCCCTCTAACTCCAGATAGCTCCATATCTCAACTACGTGATATACATCTTCATGGGTGCAAGGATCAGGAGGCCGGGTGCTACATTGCCCCATCGTTAGTCGCATGTCTGCAATCCATACCACGCAAAGATCTAATCGGCTATCCCTGCTATATACATCAAGGACAAACCCACCGTCCAATAGGAATGACAGTGAGAGGTGGAGTCAAACATGACATGTGCCAACCTCTCGAACAACCATCACACACCAACATACGGGCTGCTCCACCAGCAGATCCACACAACATACACCTTAAGCCTGCTCGTACAACTGCCAAGCTTGGGTCAACGGTACCATCGATGTTGGGAAGATGACATGACACGTAATTACGCACATGGTCCTTCCAAACAACACCATCACGGCCCTCTAACATGAGTACTCCAGAAGGTAACACCTCACGCACTCGTAAAATAGTGCGTCTTGCGGTCACATCCAACGTCGTCGGTGCCGTCTGCTGCAGATAGATATAATCGTCAGGATGAAATCTGCGAATCAATGGCCGATAACCTCCTCCTCGGATAGTTGCATATCGTAACGTGTCTCTATGCTGAGCAATCGCTAGATTCTCAAAAGCCATGGGCATAACTCTTTGAAATGTCTCTACTCGTTGAGAACATGCTCTCACCCACATATCCGGGTCATCAAGGTTCAGCACCTCAGTAGAATCACGACGAATGACCGAAGATAGATCTGGATCTCGACCGTATAATAGAAAATACGGTGAGAAGGAAGTCAAAGACGCTTGTCGGCTAAAACGGTAGCCCATAGCCAACCATGGTAACTGCACATCCTTGTCTCTCAAGTGACCCTTCTGCAAGCAATACTTACGCAATCCTCTCTTCACCGTCTGAACTACCCTCTCCGCCAAACCATCCGCCTCAAGATGATCTCGAGATGTAGTTCGATGATCAATCAGCGCCTGATCACACAAGATCTGAAACTCACCAAGGAACTCTGTACCTTGGTCTGTCAGCACTTCAACTGGTGCTCCAAAACGACTCAACACTCGATCTAAGAATGTATACGCTGTCCTTTCACTCGCCTTGTCTGGTAATGCCACCAACTCAATCCACTTGGAAAAGTGCTCCACCATCACCAACACATATCGATGATGACGTACAGTCAACGGTAAAGGTCCCGCAAAATCCAAACTCCAACGGTAACCCAACCTCATAATCGGTAAGGGGTGTAGTTGTGGAGTAGGAGCATTAAACGATGCTCGTACTCGATCACAAACCACACATCGTGCAACAAACTTTTGCACATCGACGTGCATACCACGCCACCAATACTGTCCTTGGAGTAAGCTATGCGTGCGCTTCACTCCAAAATGTCCCAACTCCTCAGGAGCATGTCGTACTAACTATGCCCTCTGGGATGGATGTAGCACTATCCGTACTCTCCCATCATCTCACATGTCATCCTTCTCGTCGAAATCTCTTCGCTCGTTGAAAGACACGATCTCGCTCCTTGGCACTTACTGTGTCTACCACCACGTCAGTACGTAGATACTCCATCACGGTCACATCGTCATGGATATCTCGCTGGTTTGGAACACCATCTCCACCCTCAGGATCTGGAGACTCGTCATCTACTCTCTCACTTGAGAAAGATACGACTTGGCCCTCCATACTAGAGTTCATGACCAACACACAAAGAAAGGCAGATGTATGCCACTCCGGCACTATCTCCTCATCAACCTCGTCATGTCATCGAGCCCCAGTCTGATCCTGCTGACTCGTGCATGGGTTACGACTCAACCCATCAGCATCTAGGTTTGCAACTCCCGATCTATGCACTACCTGGAAGTCATACTCTTGTAAGATCAGAGCCCATCGTGCAAGCTTCCCTGCAAGCTTATCGGACTCCATCAACCACTTGAGCGGCTGGTGATCAGTGATGAGAGTAAAGGGGTTCCCAAACAGATAACATCGGAAGTGTGCAACAGTCCACACTGCAGCTAAACACTCCCCCTCGTACGAATTGTACCTCGCCTCCGCCGAATTGTTGGAGCGACTGGAATACGCCACCACAAACTCCTTTTTCTCATCATCATGCTGAGTCAGCACTGCTCCAAGTCCCAACGTACTCCAATCAGTGTGCAGTTGGAAAGGACGTCCCCTAACGGGTCTCCTCAAGGTGAAAGCAGATGTCAACCTATCCTTGAGCTCCACGAAAGCTCGCTCTTGCTCATCTTCCCACTGTCACTCCTAGTCCACCTTCATCAGCTTGGTCAATGGCTTCGCAATTGCACTAAATCCTTTCACGTATCGACGATAAAAATTTACCAAACTAACAAATGCTCGAACTCGACTCACATCTGTGGGACGTGGAATACGTGCAATGGCCTCGACCTTCGTCTGTTGAACACCCAACCCACCTGGGTAGATGGTGTGACCCAGATACTCTACCAACTCCTGGAAGAACTTGCACTTCCCAAGGTGTAACTTCAACCCATGAGCTCTCAACCGCTCGAACACATCCCGTAAGTGTCTCTTGTGCTCCTCCACTGTAGCACTATAGACTAAGATGTCGTCAATATAGCATCTGACAAAATCCAATCCTGCTAGGATCCTATCCATCACTCTTTGGAATTCAGCAGGGGCGTTCTTCAACCCAAATGGTAAGAACCGCCACTGATACAAACAATCCTTGCCGTGAGAGTCAATCCCCCAGAATGTTGTCTTGGGTTTATCTTCCTCTCTCACCGGCAACTGATGATACCCTGCTCGAAGATCCAAAGTACTGAAGACCTTCACATGCCCCACTGCATCAAAGATCTCCTCAGGTGTCGGCATGGCATACTTATCGGACTTCGTCTGCCGATTGATAGGACGGTAGTCTCCACACATACGCCTATCCGTGTAGTTGTCATACATATCTTTCTTTGCTGGCATAATTGTGGCAGATGCATACTCTCCATGCGACATCTCCACCAACCCAGCTTCCACCAAGTCTTGAGTCCTACTCTGGATCAAGGTTCTCTCCATGTCACTGTACTTGTAAGGACGTCGAAAGATTGGCGTGTCATTAGTCAAGTCGATCATGTATACCTGGTCCCTTCAAGGTATCCAAATCCTTCAAACTAAAGACAAAACAATTCCTGTAGGTCTTCAGGAATCTCTGAACTCTTCGTCTCTCCTCTCCTATAAGCTTGGGTTCGATCTCTGGCTCCCAAGTATCCTCTGTCACCATGCTAGAGGTAGAAGACGAAGTCGTTGACTGCTATCTTGCAGCCTCTAGAGCAGTTTCCTTCTGCTCACCACCAACAACCTCCACCGCTATTGTGCGAACAACATCTGCAGTTCTAGCTGCAAGCTCCATACTCTCTCCTATGACATCCCATGATGTCCAAGGATGACGAACTCCACGTGCCTCGCCCCCAGCCTTTGCCTCCACCGACTCGGTAGGCAAAGAGCTCAAGAGTGCTCGAGCAGTAACACCCGTCGATCGCATCCGACGCTGCTTAGCCAATCCAAGGTTAACAATCCATGTCAAGCAGTTCAAGTCCATTGCTTGACCCAACACTTGACGACGTGAAGCCTCCGACACCGAAGCTACTGCCGTCGTACTCGTAGTGAAACCCATCGCTCGCTCTCTCTCATTGACATTGGGCTCCACCAATTGCCGTAATTGAGCATCCCACACAAGCCCAGGTCCTATATCTCTGTAAGCATGTGACGCTGGAAAGCTTACCAAAGTGGGTAACGCTACCATGGGCCGTCCCACTAGGTTCACCACTGCCATGGGTGACCTATCGACGACTCTCACTACTTGAGATCGTCGTCCTGCATCCAAGATGCTATCAACCGTGAGATGCGTTGGTCGTCTCACTCCATCGTGTGCGCGCTTAAGCACCTCTCTCGGTAACAAGTTCGTCCACCACAACCGTGGACGATGTGCACGAGATCCTACTCTCGCTGCATCCAACAACACTGCTGGTCCAACCCAAGAACGAACCTGGTGCACACTCGTCATCATATGTGCACGAGCATCACCCAACAAAGGAACATTCTCCAAGATGTACGCTGGAGAAACCATCTGATGCATCTAGAGATGTCGTAAGATTCGTAACATCTCCCAAAACATCCTAGATCGTGGGTCATGCAAACCCTGACCTCTCCCAGCACGCGTGTGACCTTGACATGGCCACCCCGCTATCACCAAGTGAATGGTGCCAACAAACGTGAAATCATGCGCCCCCAGCAGTGAAATATCTGACGGCAATGCTTGCTGGTATCCTCTAACGGCTGATATAGACAACAACTCAGGATATCTCTGCACCAAACGTGCCACGTGCCACATGACGCAATGAGACGCGTCTTGCGACCTCATCTCTCTCCACATACAAGTATCGCTTTACTTGTTTGCCTGCCTGCAATACCGCAGCCAAATCTGTGCTGATCCCTCCAAATAGCTCCAGCACACACACACCCTCCTTTGGATACTGTCATGCAATGAGAGTCGTATCCAACGGTGTTAAGGTCACAGGACCAGTAACAGGAACACCCCGATGTTCCTCTACTGACGGTACGAAGACTTCACTCCAAGCCTGCTGCACCAACCGATCAGCATACTGCTGCAACTCTCCACTCGAACTCCAGAGTGGAACATCTAAAGCAGATGGTACTAATGTAGACATGATAGACATGTCCTCCACCTTCTAAAAAACCGGAGTATCCTCCGCATGGACATTGCCCTCTAACAACTCGCCCGGCCAAGTGATCACCGAACTGAAACCTACAACGGATGCCGTCGTCTTTGATGTAAGCTCCGTTGTCCCAATTCTAGCACTGAACCGCACTGGTAAGCGGCTCACTCGTCCCTCACCAGACTGCCAACCTGGTCTGTAAGATGCTGTTTCTGCCCAATAGTCAATCACGAACCCCATAGGGTATAATACAGCACCTCCAACCAATACATCATGAGACTCCACGGCCGTAACGATAGCCTTGGTCCTCACCATGGAACCATCCGTGGGATGATCTGGTCTAACTCTCATCGTCAGCAACTCACGTGTCATGTGTAGAGTTGTACCTCCTGATCCCCCTAGAGATGTCTGTAGTTGGCATGGACATCTCTCTACTTCGGACTTCCTTAGACCCAAACCGATACACGCCGCCTTTCCCAACATCAACGGTTGAGCTCCAGAGTCTAACAACACTTTCTGTGGTCGATACACCTTCCCTGAAGGTGCCACCAAACAGAAGATACCACTTCTGTTGTCCAACAACACCACACCTAATGCCAATCCAGCACGGTCAATTGCCGGTCTAGCTGGTAACTCATCTAGCCTAGCAGCCGCCGCTTGCCAAGTACCACTAGTAGCTGTCCTGATCTTCGATTCCATGGACACATCTACCGTCTCTTGCTGAACCACCTCAGCACTAGAGGTAACCACATCCTCGCTCTCACTGAGCGTGGCTGCCAACTAGAACACTGGAGCCAAGCTGACTTCCAATGTCCTCATATCCGTGGCTGAAAATAGTGAGGCTCGCAAAACTACGGTAGCCGTCTCCAACATCGGGTTCGACGTCGCATCCACAGACGTCGAGGGTTGACTCGCATTATCCTCACTCTTGGATGTCGATGTCTCAAACTCCACTGCATCTTCGGTAGGCCGTTTAGGAACCATAGAAGTGGTACTCAATGCCTTTGATAGCGTGAACAATTGAGGAAGTCTGACCTGTCTACCAGCCTCTCCGCGTTGTGGATCCAACTCCACTGACGCACCTCGTGGCTCGGAGATACGTACTGCACTCCGAATCACTATCGATCAGATGTCTCAATCTGCGCCACACCAGCCATGAAGTCGAAGTCACCTCCTTCTCCTCCATAAGACGTGGAAGCTTCTGTTCGACCAGATCTCCGCTGAGCCATGACCATACTAGCTATCCTCTGCTCCAACTGCTCAATCCAAGCAGCCATACCTGCTTCTAACGTCGTAGCAGACGGTGGACCAACTGGTCCTCTCCCAGGTGCTGGACCTCTACCTCCAGCTCGACCACCACGGCTTCCCTAAGCTCTTTCATCTCGTCCACGATCAGCCTTTCCTTGCCGTAGCTCGAGATGGAGATCAAAACAGCGGTCACTACTGTGACCTGGTCATCCGCAGTGCTCACACTGCCTAGGCACCGCTTGAGACGTCCCAGATGTCTCATAACTACCTCTCCTTTGTGGACAATCCTTCTGCTGATGAGGACCATCACACGTCCAGCAAGGACCTGCTTGCTGTTGACTAGAGAAAGACGGCATGGGCTTCTGCCCACTTGATCCTCCAGCACCTCCATGGGATCGTGAGTGCTCAGCATGATCCTTATCACCACCACCACCACCACCACGCTGTTGCGTAGCCTGTGATCCTCGAGAAGAGGAGGTCGTCCCATGTGATGCGTCCTCCTATTGAACCCAGCAGTCACCACCCTCTCTTCTATCATGTTGAGCTCAATCCGCTCAGCCAAACCAAAGACAACCGTCAATGTCGGAGCGGTGTCTCTAAAGAGAGTGGCATCTCTGACTCTCCTACGCAGCTCCCGGTCTAGTATCTCATACAAGAACTGGACTGCCTGTGCTTCCGTCACTCCTTGAGTAACGCTGATCAACCGCCTCATGCGAGTAAACACCTCGCGTAGGCTCTCTCCAGTCTTCCGCTGGAACTCCTGCAGACTCTTCAACTTGTCGATCCGCACACCCTGATAATTCTTCCTCAAACAGTGGAAGAACTAAACCACAGGGTTAAACTCTGGTGGTATCCCGCTCGCACTACCACCTGCTCCACTACTAGTGGACGCACCGCTGGTAGTAGGGACTCCGCCACCGTGGATGTACCACTACTACCGGCACCTGACCTCGTAGGTGCTACGCCTCCTGAAATTGCATCAGTAGTGATAGAAACGTAGTTGGGAGACCAATGTTGTCTCCACAACTCAATCTCAACACCGTAGTCTCGTCTGAACTCGTGGTAATCGTCCATCGGCGGTCCCTCCAAGTGCTGAAACAAACTTTTCACGCCATGAAAGGTGTGAACGACTGTGGGTTCCGCATCTGCTGCAGATCGCACCAACTGTCGAACTCATGGATGAAGTCATCCAGCTCAATGGTACCCACCGTACCCGAGTAAAGTCGAGGCCCCTTCGTGGTCCCATAGATCTCGTCCATGTCCCACAACAACGATGTGGTGACACTAGACTCACCACCAGAAAATGCGCTGTCTGCGTCTGACTCGTCCTCTAGAACAACCAACGGCAATGGTGTAGGTCGTCAGTACCTCACCTCACTCCGTGTATACCCACTGTCCGAGAAGTCCCCACCAGAACCTCTCGAGAACTCCGTGGTGATAGAATCTCACGGATACACTCTCTAACCAGAATGTAGAAATCCTCGTCACCACCGTAACTACAACTTGCCTATCCTCGCTCCTACTGAGCTCACTTATCTCCTACTAGGACGGTCAAGGAAAGAGCAACCTCTACCTGCCATCACCACGAGCAGCCTCTCACGATTTGTTGGTCGTCACTCCAACTGCACCGTGAGAGAAACAAAGATAGTCTGACTGGTCATCGCTCCAGCCTCACTACCGACAGCACACTAGAGTGAACTCACTCTGGAAATCAAGCGCCAACACAAGCAAACGCGGCGCACAAACAAGAAGCAGAATATGGAGGGGTTCCAACCACAAGAAGTCCAAATGATAACCCTCCTCACTCAAACATTCACATAAAGAGAAACCCAGTCCCACCTGGACTGACGCGTCTTCTTCGGTGACCACATGCACAATATATGGTCACCGACTATTATAACCTGTACCTAAGGTCACTAACTAGATGTCCATACCTCTAGTAGCTCCAAAAATATCAAGGTGATAGCTCTACTAGCTCATCCAAGACAACTGCCACCAACTGCCTCCATACGTGTCTTTACGGTATAGGCAAACACTACCACAACAGCAGCTTCCTCTTAGTACTCTGGGGTCGCCCTACCACTCCTCTAGGAACATACGAGCAAGTCTCCTACTATCCTAAACCAGCCCCTAAGTACTTGCACGGATCCCTGTAAGACACCAAGAGCTATTGGTCTAGTGGTACAGCCAAAGTTGAGACTATAGAGTTAAGCGTCCAAGTCCAGAAATAGTGTTGGGATGGGTGACCTGTTGATTTTACACTTCTCACACAACTGAAACTTGGATATCTCTCTCACGCACGCCAGCAAGCTGGCTTGCGGCGAGCTCGGGCTCAGGCTCAAGCTCCGCTCCGCCTCCGCACTCTCGCACTCACGCACCTCTGCTCCTCGAAGCCTCTAAACGCCTCCTAACACGCACTCCACACCTCCACACTCCCCCTCACTCTCCGCTCCGCTCCGCCTGGAGAAGAGTAGAACCCACAAACAAGGACGAGTACGACGAGAAAACACCCGAAACAGCAACTCAGGGTCGAAATTGCACCAAATTGTCGAAATCAGCCAATTTGGAACTCGCATACGGGATTTACCTCAGATTTTGACCAACCCGCGGCCTTCTTCAGCTTGTAACTTCGTCGATCCTTCACCAAATCGAACGATTTTGGTTGCGTTGGAATCGTCTTCCCGGTGCGCACCTACTGCACTCCTCAGATCCACAAATTATCGACCCATGCCAACCTGACACACGCCGACGCACTTCGGCCGACCTAAAATCCGTCATCAAAATCCGTCACCAGAAATTCGATTTCCCATAACTCGCAAACGGCTCGACCAAACTTCGTGAAACTTCGTGCACTAGGACCGTCTTCCCAGCGCGCTTCCAACGAGCCCACATTGACCTGACATTGTCGACTACTTCGTCTGCCACGCCCAAATGGACACTTCAGCTCGAAACAGGTCACTTCAACACATTCCGCAAAATTTCAGCAGCGCTTCCGCACTACCTCACCACCAAATCGACTGCGAACAAGTTCAGACGACACCCATCCACACAGCGATCGATCACAACATCCAAAACGAACTACTCCACACACGTGCGCACCCGCAAATCGAAGATACCAACGATCTGCCAACTCCGGAGATACCACCGGCAGCAATCTGCGACCTGAAATCCCTAAATCAGACCTCTCAATCCGAGTTCTTCAAGTGATAACAAGGTATGTACTCACTCCACTTACCAACAGGCACTAGACAATCATTACAGTCGAGCCAAATCCACTCTGTGCTCGCAGAGAATCCAGATCTCACTCTCAAGACTACCCACCATAACCAGGAGCTTGAAGGCTCAACTTGAAGAACTGAGGTCTCCAAGCCCCTACCTGCGAAGTATACTCCTTGTGGGCACTCTCACCAACTTGTCCTAACGGTCTTACCGAGGTCCACCACTTCGCACTCGGTCAACCTAGCCGAGTCACCAAACTGACGTGACACCTTAGACATGACACAATCGTGTCCTGGTCGAGCTTATCGATCAAAGACGTTGTATTAGTTTCAACCGTAGAGAATTATTTCGACAAATGTGTTCTCGTAAAAATGATCTTACTCGGCATGTTTGTTAACTGAGAGATTTTAATCAAAATGTTCTCAGATGTACTTACGTGAATAAGTTGTCATCTTCGGCGATGCAGGTTTAATGACCGCTTATAGTACATGTGATATGTGATATGTGCAACTTCCATTACAATCATTTTCATGGTGCGTGTTGAGTCTTGTCTTGATATCATCATAAGTAGTATTTCTGTTGCGTACACAAGGTGTTGCTATCGTCAAGCTAAAGTGTGCGATGTCCATCAGATTTTAGATATGCACATCTCAAACATGAACCTGTACGAGCACTCGCAAAGTTCTAGATCCAGACAACACTTGAAAATGATGCATCTCAGTTTCGTCATCCAAGTTAAAGCTTCTGTTCACTTCTACCTAAAGTGTGCAAGGTCTCTAGCACTCAAGGTATACAAGATATCATAAGATGTCAAGTAATTATGCGAGACCTCCCACATTTATATGGTTAGAGAAGCCATAATGAAAACAACCCAAACCAACTCAAGTAAGTATATTGCCAACTAGGACTTTGCGAGATGACTCGCATCATTTACATATCAACAACATTAGTGATGATGTATCTATATTCCAACCTTTGTATACTTCTACTTAAACTATACGAGGTCTCGTGCACAATAAGTAGACAATATCTCGTAAGACTCCAAGTAATTGTGTGAGACCTCGAACAGTTGCATGGTCACCGGAGTCAGTAGGTCGTCATCAGAAATTGGACAGCGATTCGCTCAATTCCATATAGAGTTTCGGTTACAAACCAAGAATGATATCTTTTAGGTGGTAAAATTAGACAAGAGGTAGCGCAGTTAATGGAGTTAAGAAGACATATGGCAAGCAGCTATTCGCTGAAGCTTTTCTCACAAGATGCATATCCAAAACAAAAGCTATGACTATAGCACTCTTCCTTATCTAATTCTGGCAATTCAAACTTATGATTTTGAACATAATGATCGGACATTTGGCAGCCAAAGAGCTGTACATGTGTCATTCAGCTGGTAGAAATAGATTGTTAAGGCTACACATCCTCTAGTTTTAGGCAAGAAAACTGTTCTACCGAACAAAACAAGGAACATGAACTGGGTGAGATCTCGTGCATATCATGTATCTTTTACAAACAACTTAAACTCCATCCTGATAACAATAACCTGAAGGATACAACGAGGTCTCGTGCAGTTCAAGACGCAAGACTAGCTTGTCAGCTGCATAAAACTTATGAACTACGTGAGGTCTCGTGAAGTGCATGTGCTTCGACAGTCAGTCTAGATTACATTGTTAAAAGAACAAGACAAGAACTGGGCGAGTTCCTGCATAGTTTAACTAGTGGAAGGACCATAGACCTAGTTTTGAAAGCAGGTATAAGTTTTAATAAGAACATTCATAGTCATGCACGCACGTTCTACTTCCTCTTCTTGCTTCTAAACCACAAGAAATTGAGGACGGTGAGACTAGGAATAGAAATACGAATTCGATAAACCAAAGGACATATATAATCAAAGCATACGGATGTGAGGTTTCCTTCTTATTTCTTGTTCGAAGGATCTTAACCTAAGTAGAGCATTGGAACATCTATGAGAAAAGCAGTGGAAGGTTCAGAAAGTGACTGGATTCTTCTTGTAGTCTTGAACTCGACAATGACTCACACAACTCCCACTAGCTGGTTCTCTTCTTTCTCCTTTCTTCCTCCAAACCTGACTGTGTACTCGACGAGGTCTCATCCAGATCTTCTACATGGAGCAAGTTCGTCTAAGCTGCGAGTAGCCTTACCTTTGCTAACTAAGCAAGACCTCGATAATACTCTGATTGCATTCGTCTCTTCTCTCTCAAAATTTGTGGAACTCAGCGAGCTCTCGCACATCGCATTCCAACTAACTCACTCTCTCGATGTTATTTTTCTGTCTTCATGAACTTGGCGAGTCCTCGCCAAGTGAACTCGAAGATTGTCTCTCGTGCAAGAGCACATCCCAACCTTGAAGAACGTGGCGAGCTTGAGTAAGTCTCTCCTTGTCAATCATACTCGTCGTTGGTTAACTTGGCGACCTCTCGCATCATATCTTGAGTTATAACTTTTCCTAATGCCGAGACTTGAATGACTGAGCGAGTCCTCGCAAAATTCCTCTAGATATGATACACTCGCCTTGTTCTTAACTTATAACAACCTACACTAAGATCTATTAGTCGTTTACACTCGATTATGTCACATCTTAATATATATGCATATTCGATGCCGAGAAACTTGAGGAGCCCTCGCACAGTTCCCTTGAGTATGATGTCCTGGCCTACTTCAAACCTTTGAACAACCTATAGTAAGACCTACACGAAAGCTCGCACATATCTCATCTAGTTTGACGTCCTTATGACAAACGGATGGAGAGAGTTGGACGGAGATACCGACAGACAAATACTGACCACCAAATATATTGTCACAAGAAGGGCTGGATTCTTCTATATATAAATCTTGATCATGCAATATGTACTGCACTTATGGGTTTAATCCCATATCACATCTGCTCTATAATGAGTATTGAAAACAAGGGTTGGACCTTCTTTATGTACATAATTCTGCTTTGCTTTTTACGATTCCCTTATGGATTAACGAAAGCTTTTACTCCTCAACGTCTCGCTCCTCCTTAGGCTACTCATACAACGTTTCTTCTATTACTCCCTCTTCCTTTAGCTCCTCTTTCCTTAGTCACCGATCCTTATACTACTTTCCCTCTTCATCATTCTCATCCAACATTAGACTACTTGATGTATACTTTAACGAGTCTATTTTCCATAACTGTCTGAATTCAGCAGTTAGGAACAATTGCATGAGGAACATATATTAATATTTTGCAACATAATAATCTTTGATGAACTTCAGAATCTATACTAGCTAACCTTCTTGGCGTAGCAAAATTAAATGGTTTAACAAACTGTTTGATACATTGAATTGTAATTTTCTTCAACAAATATCACAGATAGGTGATAAACTCAGTTAATGAGCCTTGCATATATAATCCATTTTGTTTGTCAATGTTTGCATTTCTATACAAAACATTTACTTATTGGTTTTCCAGTCATATAGTTTCCAAAGGAGAAATATATTTCCAGTTTGTTTTAAGTTTACTCGTTTCACTTGTTTTGATTAAAAATCTCTCAAGTCAGTAATATGCAACTTTGGCTTCGTAAGCATATTAATATTTATTTTCAGTCAGTTTCTAGTTTGTCTTAACAACTCACAACAACTCATCATGTATTTTGATGTCTAATGTTGGATAAACGAGGTATATGCCAATCTGCTAGTAACGTTCAAGGTTAATAATCAGTTGATCGTTTCAGATAATATAATCATTGTGATATAGTTTAGAGTATAGTCCTCAATGCGAATTTTGTTACAGGCACATATCTGTTGTATATGTTTTGATCTAGTAACAGTAAAAACAAGGTTGAGTGTTTGTTAAAACTATTGTTACTCCACAATAGTTATGTTTGGGGTTTAGGGTTTATTGTTGGGTTCAAGGAATAGTCTAGAATTAAGGGATCACTGCTCATACAACATATCAGTTATTTATGTTTTGGTTACTAACTGTCAATTTGAAACTAGTGCAACTATACAACCTCTCAGTTGTAGTTAATCTGATGTATAGAAACTATACCAATTCAGTGTCTAGTGTTTGTCCGCATTAAGTTAATTTTAAAGTTTAAAGATTTATGGTATAGACGATAGTTTAAAGTATAGGGTTCTGTTATTTTATTAAATTTATTTTTGGATTTACGGTTTGTGGGTTTAGGGTTTATGAGACAGTTGAGAGTTTAAGGTTCATTGTTGAATTTCTTTATGTGCAATTTACCTACCAAACATTACTAAGTCTTGCGTTTAGGATATAGGAGAAAGGTTAGAGTTAGGGTTCAGTTATTTTATTGAATTTATGTTTGGGTCCGTACAGTTTACGGTTTAGGGTTTATGAGATAGTTGAGAGTTTAAGGTTCATTGTTAAATTTTTTCATGTGCAATTTACCTACCAAACAATACTTATTCTGATGTTTAGGATATAGGAGATAGATTCGAGTTTAAGATTTTTTTTTTTTATAACTTATTTTTGGATTTACGGTTTGTGGGTTCAGGATGCAGTTCTTTTATTATATTTATTATTGGATTTAGAATTTGTGGGTTTAGGGTTTATAAGATAGTTGAGATTTAAGGTTCATGGTTGAATTTATTTATGTGCAATTTATCTACCAAACATTAATGAGTGTCATGTTTAGGATACACGAGATAGTTGAAAGTTTATGTTCTAGTTCTTTTAACATTGAATCTTTTGTCAAGATTACGCTATGTGGATTTATAGTACATGAGAGCTATTAGCGTTCAATTATTTTATTAAATTTATTTGTGTGTTTACAGTTTGCGGGTTTAGGGTTTAAGGGACAGTTGAGAGTTTAGGTCTCAATTCTTGAATTAAATATATTTTTTGGGTTCACAATTTGTGGAACTTTTCGGTCAATCATACTCTAAGGATAAGAATGATTCGTACATGATAAACATATGATCTAGTTTAAAAAGCACATTTAAACAATCTTTTAGGCCGGCTAGTGTACTAACAATACTCTCTTCATTGTTTTTGCACAATAAATTACTTAAAATGCACAATTATGACATTCTACATTTCGTTGATATGAGTTTCATTCAAGATGAATCTTACATAGTGGATAGCCTCATGTACAATCTCTCCAATGATATTGACAACACATTTAGTTAATCAAGATAACTCTTACCACAATAGATCAGAATTGAGAATTTATAATAGTTATAATTCGAAACGTCTCAACCCTTCATTCTTATCCGCATGTTTGATATGAGTTTTGGGTTATCAAACAAGCTTCAAACTAGACATGTAGCATACCACTAGAAAGTTTGTCTTCTAGAGCTTTCAACAATATAATGCATGCAAGCAGCAAGCAATCATTGAGCTCGAGGTATGGTGTAGAATACAATAATATCTTGTAGTTAGAGATTCTCAATCATCAACTTCAACCTAGTGTAACGCCTTCTCTGATTATGATTTTCATGTCAAATTCATAATATAGCTCTCGGGATTCATTTGAAGGACCTCTAGAAAGTTCCACCTCCAAAACCCAAGTCGTTTTTCAATGTCGTCCAAGAGATGTAGGTGAAATCACTATTTTTCTTTAAAATCCATCATGTTGTAATATGAACTTTGGTAACCTATTGCTCCCAACTCAAACTTCCAACTAGGCTCAAACATCATATGAAATCCCCCATGACCCCTTATTACTACTCTCTAAAATTTCAGCTTCAGACCTCAAACCAATTGCTCAAAATGGATCAAGCTGTTTATCTATGCTAACTTATGGGCTTTACAGATCCCAGTGGTCAAAATCCACAACCCAAACACATTCTATTAACCAAATGAGTTGAAATCTCACAAGTAGTAAGTTGATAGGGCATACTGCAGTCCTGGAAATGTTCACTCGAGATTCAACCTCATGTTCATGAAACACTCAACCCTTGAATCCAAGCAAGACGATTTTACTTTTGTCTTTCAACTGTTACAATCAACTTCAGTCAATCATTTCAAAGTCAAATTCAATCCAAACGTATGACTTAGCAGACTTATTCAGCCACCAGAACGGCGTCAACTATCTGATTCCCTTGACAATACTGAAAGATCATCTCTCAAACTCTTGTGGCACTTAGAAACGTGAATTGGGAGTGCTGATTCGACCACCTTGACTTTTAAGGATCATAACTCTACACTCAAGACTCCAAATCGACAAATCTTCCCATCCATATTATAGCCCATAATGAGCACTTTCCAATGAGACCTCGCATTCCACAAATGACCTCCGAGAAACCTTCGTAATCCCAAAGTCGTTCATGGAACTTAGTTAAACTTGATTGAAAAAAATGGACCAATGAGAACACAATTTGGAGATCACTTTATCTCCTACTTCCCACTTTACATCAAGTTGTAACTCTCTCACATCATCAAAGCTTGAACAAAAATACTTTGGATCCCAAACTTAACACGAGATAATAATGAACGAAAAAACATGAGATTTAATACAAAGTCAAGATAATGACCTGGAATCAATCTATGATGAAAAGTATGACAAAAACAAATGAAGAAGCCATCACTTCATTATAGTATTCCTCACCAAAGTTCTTCACGATCCACACATGATGATTGTTCCGTCGGCAGTAACATCAGATATCAACCTAGACGATGAAAGGATCATTGGTTAGAAAGTTCAGGTCCATTCACCCGTTAAGTAAGATGTACATACGCAGGTCCCAAGTCTTTCCATACATGACGATCGGTAGGATAACTAGAGTATGCAAATCCATCACCCTCTCCAAGAATTCTTCATCAAAGTACACAACAAACCACTGTCGAATGTGATCACGATGGATGTAGTGAAGTTTGATATGGAAGAGATTCGTGAATAGAAAATATGGAACTCAGATCAATCCTCCATCCATGAGTACAACTCTCGCATCACATCACTCTTCATGTAAGACATTAAAAAATACTCACCAAACACCACACAAGGAATAATACCTCCACGAACCCTCAACTCTCTATCTTATATTCAAATTTTAAGACAAAAGTCACTCACTTGAATGCACCAGATCATTGAGCAAGCAGATGTCATTATCATGCAATCTCACATCTCAGATAATTGTGAATGTGGCACTTAATACGTCATTAAGCGAGTTACATGAAAAGGTTCAAGAAAATAAATACATCAACAATAAATCAACACAATCTATGTTTTATGCTAAATTCACATGTGAGTCTTGTCACAACACGAAAATGATAACAACATTTGATCATGTAGATGTATGGTTGAAATTGTTATGATGCAAACATTCGACTTGTCATACTACTTCATGACGTCCATATGTCAAAATTCCATGATAAAATGGACAAGTTGAAGACAATTGTTCCTCGTCTTGCTGAATTCATCAAGTCTTTGATGAGAAACATCTCTCTTTTACCTTTGACGTTAACAAGTAAGATTCTTATTATGTTTATTTATTCCAGTTTGAAAACAATAAAGTTGTCAATGAATCTTTATACGACATAACAACTACTATCATCTCTTAAATGAAATTGACATATCTTTTTTTTGTGTTTCAACACGTATGATGTTGCACTACTATGATGCAAGTATATTTGCACATATTGCATATATTGCACACATGTCTTAGTGATCCCAACTTCACTATAACATCTCTTGCAAAACTTTTTGGTGATTGCGAATGATTTACATGTGACAGAAAGAAACACTTGATATTCAAAAAAGCACCAAAATATCTACTTTTCCAAGCTTTGTTTGATAAAGAGATGTTTGAGGTTTCCTATCTCATTCCTCAAGAAATTGATAGTGAAATATTCTTTGGAGTTCCGTGGATGAAAAACACAAGCAATAGTTCAGTTGAAGACTTTAATCTTCTACTACAAGTGGACAACTCTTCCAAAAATAACAAGAGTTAGTTGATGATAGAGTTCTATAGTGAATTGGTTGCTCGAGGATGTTTTGAAACTATGACCACGTCATCTTTATTATGGGATACACACACGAGGATGTGGATGTATTGTTCTAAAAAATGAATGGTGCGTTGTCCCACAAGCATGTAGCATCTCTTTCATAATTCATGGTAGAGATTTTTGATACTAAAGAAGAGAGAGTTGTTCCATACTTGATACGAGAAGTGGCTGACTACATAGCTTATGTAGTCAAAGCTCTCATGTTTCATTTCTCTTCTCATGAGGAATAACATTTATATATATGAAGGAGACTTATGAAGGATCATGGATTCTCACGCACGACATATCATTTTAAAAACGTGTGGATCTTGCATCGAAGACTGATTTCTTAGTTACATTGCATGTGGATGAACCAAAATCAGTTGACATGGTACTTGTGCGTGCAAAACAAAATGAAATCCTCTACTACCTTCTTAATTACTCTCGTTATTTGCAACCTCGAAGAAACAATAATGAGGAAAATGGACAAGTTAACCAATTTGATGAATTCATGAATCAATACTAAGAAAAGTTCACTTACAACTAATTCAACATCATCATGTTGTGATTGATAAAAGAGTACAAACAAAAATGGAACCAAAAAAAGTTAATCTGAATGGAAACTCTGTATTCACGACTTGCAAATATAGACATTTTTTTTATATACACATTAATTAATTTCTTAATATAATATTTCTTCTTAAACATCACTTGCATAGACAGGATCGATACTTCTAGGAAGACACCAAGAAGAGAGAGCGAGTAGACAAAGAAGTAAAATAGGATTGATATGAAAGAGACTTCACCTTTTCATGTATATATAGAGAATGTGAGTACAAGGGAAATCTTAATTGTGGGTTAGTCATATAACTAACTATATGTAACTATCTTAACCACTCCGGCTAACATTGAGCGTCGATCTACTAGAGCTTGGGACTATATCAACACTCCCTTTCAAGCTCGACTCTACATCTTGTACTCCTAGACAATGTCTGAAAGCATCAAACTTATCTCTAGGCAATGCCTTAGTGAAGATATCGGCAACTTGATCTCTTATGCTCATATAACTGAGCTCAATCTCTCATGCAAGGACCTTCTCTCTAATGAAATCAGAATGCACCATAATGTACTCCGTCTTAGCATGGAAAACAAGATTACTAGCTAACTACATGTTGCTAATGTTGTCACTATATACAACAACAAGATCTGTACACTCCACATCAATATCAAATAGTAGACATCGAAGCCAAATGGATTCGCATGTTGCGCTTGTTGTTCCTCGGTACTCTGCTTATGTGGATGACAAAGCAACAATAGATTCATTCTTAGAAGTCCAACTTATAGCAGCGTCTCCAAGTCCAAAAACGCAACATGACAGGGATCTCTTGTCGGCACTCCTTGCCAATCAGCATCATTGTACCCATGTAAACTACAATGGTCCACCGTATCGATAGTGAAGTCCGTACTGCATTGAGAACTTCACGTAGCGGAGGATCCACTTGACAGTCTCCAAATATGGTATATGTGGTGCTTGCTTGAATTGACTGATCACACTGACAACATAGCTCAAGTCTAGTCTGGTGATAGTCAAGTAGATAAAACTCCTAACCATATGTCTATATATGCGTGGATCATCAACTAACTCACCATCTTCTGCTCTTAACTTTACCCCTTGCTCTAATGACATAGCAATGAATTTGCAGTCAAGCATACCAAATCTCTCAAGCATACTGAGAGCATACTGTCGATGTACAAGTCAAACATCCTTCTCGTCTCGAATGAACTCCACAACAAAGAAGTACTTGAGTTCTCCTAAACTCCATCATCTCGAACTCGGATTTCAAGTGATTCTTTATCTGAGAAATAAGCTCCTCATAGTTATCAGTAATGATCAAGTCATCAACATAGATGGTGATCACAACAATCCGATCTCGTATTCTTAGTGAATACAAGGTAGAATATGAACTATATAGATGGAAACCAAGAGAATGCAAGTAAGAATTGATCTTTGCATACCATGCTCTTGGTGCTTGTTTCAGATCATAAATGACCTTCTGTAACTTACACACACGAGAAGAGAACTCATGATCCTTGTAACCTGGAGGTTGCTGCATGTAGACCTCCTCCTCAAGATTGTCACTAAAGAAGGCGTTCTTGAAGTCCATATGGTGCATCTTCTAACTTTTCTGAGTTGCAATTGCAACTACGGTTCGAATAGTCATCATCGTTGCAACTGGAGCAAAGGTCTCATCAAAATCCACTCCATGTTGCTGTGCGTAGTCCTTGGCTACCAATCTGACTTTGTATCGACACATGATATCATCCGAGTTGCGCTTGACCTGGAAGACTCATTTGCAATCAATCGCTTTCGTATCTTCAAGTAAGTCCACCAACTCCCAAGTCTGTTTGTGATGAAGCGCAACAAGTTCAGCTTCCATAACACTTACCCATTGGACTTTATGCATCGCCTCTCTCAAGTGAACTCGGTTCTTATTCTTGAAGAACATTGGTCATATATGCATGATGTGCAACAATGAAACCTTCATGCATATACTTACTCTTTGGATATTTTGTCCGTTCAGATTGTGAGAGATAATCAGTGCACTAGTCACCTCCCCTTGCAACTGATCTAACGTAGACGTCAAGGTATGAGACAAGATATTAAAGAGATGTGGAAGATTCACATATCTAGACGAGTCAAACATACGTTGTATTAGCACTTGCTCGTCCTGTGTAGAAACTACACTAGTTTCACTAGTTGTGTTATGTGGACTCCAGCGTTAAGAGCAGCTCTATGTGAAACTGATCTTGATATGAAATCAGTAATTTCTCCATATAGTCCACTCAACGTACTACTTTGATGTACTATAGTGGATTGACTCCTTGGTTCTACAGTAAGTATAAGGATGGCTACGACTGGTACATGAGCAAACCAACACTTTAGCTCATCAAAGACAACATCTCTATTGATATAGAACTGCTTTGACGAAGGATTGTAACATCTATATCCTTTCGTATCTGAAGCTTATCAAAGAAAGATACATCTATCTACTTTCGGATCTAGCTTCTTATGTCTCTCGTCATATATGTGCACATAACATATACATCCAAAAACTTCAAAGAAAGAATAATCAACCTTACTTGATTAATATTTCTTCTTCTCTTGTTAAGATCTCCATCAGTGTCTATATGTGGACTACCGCTATAGCATTCTAGTACCGCGGGCTCACTTGCCTAAACATGTGGAGTTGCTGAAAGAAAAGATGCAGATGAAGATCTTGGAGCCATTATTTGCATCGTATTCGAGCAAATAGTTTATGGTGCCAAAGAAGAATGATTCGATGTGATTCATCCAAGACATGTAACAGGAGAACGCAGTAACAATTAGAAATATTGAGGTGGGATCGATATGGATGAGTTTGCTGAGGCGTTTGCATGAAGAGCGATTTACTCAATGAGAGATCTTTACTCATGATATGATCATTTTCAACTAGTAGAGGAGAGCAGAAGCTTTCGACAATGAGGATACCTTTGGGGTTGATTAAGATGTGTACCTTAGCAAAAGGAGCTACAAACTCGACGACACACATGATGAACGAGATGAATAGAGTTCTAAGAGATTTCATCCATGAAAAGACGATGACGTTCTTGGATGACATTCTCATCAAAGGATGTGTGGAGGATGAGAAGGATGGAGCATTAGATCACAGAAGGTGTCGATGATACATCATCGATCACATCGTAGATTGCGACAAGATCATATCTCGACTTGAAGAATTTCATCTCATGCTGTCAGGTGCGAAATCTGGAGTTAGAAGAGCTCCAACACTTAGCTTTATTCTAGAAAATTGTGATCTAGTGCAAGAATGAGATCTTGTAATTCAGATCATCATTCAGATCATCTTGAGATCTTGTGATTCAAATCATCATCATACCCACATCTCATACCTACATCTCGGACTTACATTTTGATCCGTTTTAGACTTACCTCTTTAGGTCAGCATTCGTAAAGGATCCTCTTGGGATAGGTCCCTAAGTCCTAGCCCAATGTTTCAATTTTGGTTCAGAGAACCACTTAGGGTTCTTTTGTTCTCAACTTATGGTCAAGCCGTTAAGTCTTACTAGCAGCGTTCACAACCTAGCACAAGACCGATAGGGTTCTGTTGTTCACGTCTGTATCTAATATTAACACTGAAGGTCGCAACACTTCAGTTGTTCACTTAGTGCAATTTACAATAGACATATGTTCTTGCATCGATGTACTTGGAGCAATCAATTGTATGTTGAGTTCCACCACTTGCAAGGAAACAAACAAGATATTGCATTGTGCATATAGCAAATTGTGGAAAGATGGGAAGCGATATAGATTGTTCATGAAGAGGTTGATGTTGATGCAATAGATAAGAGTTTATTGAAGGTGTCGAGGAAACAGACTATGACTCTTTTGAATCCACCAACTCAGTATGAGATGGACGACATGCGACAATGTGTGGTGCCCACAATTTACAGGATTCACGAATTTTTGAAATTTTTAAGAACTTGTTTGTATAACTGAAGAAGCGTTATTACTTAAGATTACAGCTTCTTTAGAAGGAAGATGATCTTACGATCTTTTTGTAATAAGAAGTTGACTTCTTCAGAAGATGACCGTCTTCCGAGAAGCGTCTTCTCGGTTGTGTCTTCCGAAGACGGAAGACGGTGGAAGACGAAAGACACGTATCTTCCGGAAGACGAAAGACACATATCTTCCGGAAGACGGCAACCGCGGAAGCCTAACCACGTATTTCCAAGTAAAAAAATATGTGTACCCACCAGGTAACACCGAGTAGGTTAGGTAGGTCAAGTAAGTCATCTAGGTTGCGAACTCCTAAACTACGCGAGAAGATGCGAAGGAAACGCATTAGCACAGAACCTTATCCGCTTCCCGCATCAAGAGATTGTTTCGGACCTAGACGATCTAGTTGAAGATGATCGAGTTGAGTGAAGGCAGCAGAGTGGAATTGAGCAGAGTCAAGATCGATTAGTAGCTAGAGAAAAGGACGAAGGCGAATCGCTGAAGGTAGGAAGCACATCGAGCTGAAGGAGTCTTCTGAAGACTCCTGGAAGCAGAGATTGAAAGGCAGCTGCGAGGAATCAGAGGAGGAACCTTATTCGATTGAGGAGTGGCAAGGCATTGGCAGCAGCAGCAGCTTAGTGGGATCGCATTAGAGCTCGGGTCGAAGTCGTAAGTGCGCAGAAGATTGAAGGAAGGCCGGGAAGAAGACAGAAGACTGTAGAGATTCTTCTCATGTTCTCTTCCCTTCCCACTGCTTTTCGTCTTTTGTTTGGTATCCCCCGCACTTCCTCAGTTGTTTGCATGCAACCCGATCGATTGATACCCTCCCCACATTTTTCATTTTGAGACATTGGGTGCGGAAGCGCTGCCCAATTTCCGATAGCCATCTTCTTGCTTCTTCCCGAGTGCAATCCGAGCTTCCCTACCCATCGTTCTCAAATTAGAGATCACAGCTATCAATTTCCCTATCCTACCATCCCTCTACTCCCGAAACTTTAAACAGAAGACGCTTCGGAAGATCTGAACATCTTCGAAGACGCCTCTAAAACCTGGACCTCTTCGGAAGACGCTTCGGAAGCCTATTGTCTTCGGAAGACGACTATATGCAATTCGTATCGAGAAGTGGATTGGATTTGTTTTTGTGTTAAGAGAGGTTTGATACGAATCCCGAGTGGCTTGGTGAGTTGTTTGTTATTTCGAGAAGTTGGAAGTCGGGAACTAGGCCTGTGCCTCCTGGTCTTCCAAGCTTCTCAAATCCACATCTTCTTAGAGAGACTAGAAGATTGGAAAGGCTGGCAGAATGCTCGAGAAGAAGTGAGGGTCTGTTACGGGTCTCTTCTGTCTGACCCATAGCAGCCTATTCCTTCTTCTTCCCGAACTTAGAAGAGAGTTGTGAGAAGTCTTGCTGGCAGAATCTGGAGAGAATGGTCGAGAGTCATGTCTTCCTATCATGCGGCAAGCTTCTCCCGAGTGTGTATGAGAGGTGAGAAGTCAGAAGAACAGACTGCAAATATCTTGAGTCTGTTGTGAGGATAGATTGCACGTAGGAAGCAGAAGACAGGTGAGACTAGTGAAGGGAAGTATGGCTTCGGGAGGTCTTCCGAGAAAGATATTGAATCGGAAGCTGTCTCGGGAGTCTTCCCAAAGACCACTGTCACCGCAGGAGCCCGCAACCATCTTCTGAACCTGTTACACACTCTACTTCTCGCAAATCTTGTATCTTCTGTTAGGAAATAGGATGTAATGTAAGGTGGGTTGTCTTCTTAGGAATCCATGCGAGACCTTGCTTAGTTAGAATTGTTTAGATATAGCTCGAAAGACGAGAACTATTTAGGAAGCACTGTTAGAATCTCGGAAGACGGAGTAGCTGTCTTCTGGAAGACTAGATTCGTCTTCTAAGAGTGGAAGCTAGATTGTGAGAACTTGAGAAGGACTGAGCCTTCGTCTCTTCGGGTGGCTTAGTGCAACAGAGTTTCAAGTATGTCGATGCATCCTCGAGGGTTGGTGTTACCGGCAGCAGAACTGACCGAGGTCAAACCCTTCATCAAGGAGTTGGGTCTTGACTTCTTCCTGTGGGATTGGAACCTCGTCGATCAGGATCTTCTGGAGGAGGTTTGGGTAGCCTTACCGCCTCACAACCGTGTACTTGCGAAGGCAGGAATAGCTCGAGGAAGACCATCTTCTTGGACCGAAGATTGGTGGCGCAGGACCTTTCACAGGTTAGAATCTGAGAACCGAGGTTATTGGCTCGAGAAGAAGATCCTACCCATGATCTCGGGTAAGTGGCATGTGCTTGGAAGCACAACTTGTCTCTTCCTAGAGGGCAGGCAAGGAAGAAATGACTGGAAGGTTGAATCTTACCGGGAGCCGCAGAAGCGTCTTCTTGCAAAGTTGTTCCTTCACCTCTTTCCTAAGGGGAAGGTGCAGAAGACGAGGTACCTTGGAGATCAGGACGTGGAGTTTCTGGAAACAGTGTGCGCGAGAGAGAATATCAACTAGGGTGCGTTCTTCCACGCTTATGTACAGACAGAGCTGGTGTACTTAAGTACCTCGGTAGGAGGACATCTTACTCCATTCTTCTGTTATCTGTACGTGGCCAAGGGGGATCACTAAAGATCAGTTGGCGAGATATGGACCAACAGGGCAGCATGAGACGAAGGAGGAGACCTCGGGAGAAGACGACCGAGCAGCAGCAATGACTCCCCCTCCCACTTTGATGCCGCAGATGAGATCCGGTACTCATCAGGAGACGCTTCTGGTGAGGGAAGACGACTCCAGTGGATCAGAAGACGCGACATCACCAAGGAAGATGGGTCCTAGGAACGTGCCTAGGAAGACCACCTCCTTCCCGATCATTCACTCTAGATCGGAGTCCGACTCACCGGATGAGGCACTTAGTACCCGAGCTGCGTTGAAGACCGCTTCTGCAACACCGGGGAGTCTTCCGAATATTCCACAAGACGAAAGATGGATGGATACTCCTACTGCGATGCGAGGAAGCGCAGTAAAGAGGACCGTTTCTGCCATGGGGAGAGATCTTCCACCCCGGAAGATGAGAAGAGTAGCTTCTTCTCATGCGCAGAAACAAAAGATCATAGTGGTGGAAGAGGCGTCCTTGTCTCGGGAAGACAAGGTCGACACCTCCGATCGGATTGTGGAGATGAACCAGTTCTTCCGTGAGAAGAAGACTGGAAGAGTTCAATGCCTTCTTCCACTCAGAGATCCAGCCAGCTATGGAGTTGCTGGAGAAGAGAGCGAAGGCTCAAGAGAAGCCATTACGGCTTGGATTCGGTCTGCGCACCCTGATGCGGCAGGAAGAAGGTCATAAGAAGGCAGAAGCGCTAGAAGCCAACCTCCGCACCACGGAGAAGCTCGCAGCGAAGTATAAGACGGAAGCAGCCGCTTCTTCCAAGGAGCTAACGGAGCCGAGGAAGAGCAACCAGGAGTTGCAAACACGTTTACGGCAGCGTGACCAGGAGGTTCTGCGAGTGTGGGGTAAGATCACCTCCCTTGCAAAGGAGAAGACGACATGAAAGACATTGCGGGAAGCCGCAGAAGCGTAGACTGCAGCCGAGAAGACGCAACGAGAAGCAGCTGAAGCTCGTGCGTAGGGGATGTTAGCTCAGTCGGCGGAAGCGCTTCGGAAGAAGTTCAACTTCACCGCGGATAGGAAGCTTCGTACCTTAGCTAGAGAATGGGACGACGAGTCCAGAGCGATGTTGGTAGAGTGCAAGGAGAGCATGAACAGATATTTGGATCGGCAGATAGAAGGAGTGAAGACACTCTTTGGTCTTCCTTTGATTCCGCCACCTGCAACTGTATCTTTCCAAGCTCCAGCACCATCGACCGGATCTGACTTGGAGAAGGAGGAGTTCGACCTCACTGTACACTTGGTAGTGACAGCGTTGGAAGCCGAGAAAACTCCGGAAGAAGCCCCGGAAGACAAGAAAAAGAGCTGTCTTCCCAGGTATTCCGAGTGGAGGAAGCGACTTCCCCGGACCCCTATGAGGTCACCATGGCTCCCAGGGTTGGACTAGTGCCTCAGAAGAGCGAGGAAGCACAAGTCGACCCTGCTTCTCAGAAGACGCTTCCGTCTTCCGAAGCAGAAGCCAAAGCCAAAGCAGCAGCAGCAGAGCCAGCGACGAATATCGAGGAGGAAGCCACCTCAGTGACACCCGAGGTAATTGGAGGGCTTCCCAACTTATCAGAAGCCGAGCTGGTAGTTCAGGTAGGAGTAAATCCAATGGAGATTGCATCCGAGCAATTAGAGTAAGTAGCAAAGCGCATAAGACAAATTGACTTGTCCAAACTTAGTAGGAACCGAACATGCTATCTTGGGAGGTGTATATTAGATAGGTGACCATGTGGCAGAGTAGACAGCACAGGAGTTGTAAGGTGGATGGCTAATTAGGAAGCCATAGAAGTTGATAGAATTGGAAGCTGATAAGATACATCAGGGGGAACTGGAAGAAGCCGCTTCCCCGCTTCCAAGAGTTTCTTGGAAGACTGCAGTGAGTACAACAGGAAGCAGGATAAGAAGATGTTCCGAACCTGTGATCGGTTGTTCAGACGTTCAGTCTGCCGGATCTAGTATTAGAAGAAGAGAGACATCTCTTCTCAGCACTCTGGTGGATGTCTCCGACCAGAGTGGGTACATTCACTCCAACGAACCGCTTCTAGAGAGCAACGGATATCCGTGAGACACCAAAGGAAAGAAGAAGAGCTCAGGAAGATCCGATCAGTAGAGTTGGAAGAGCCTTCCATCTCGAGCATAATCTTTGAAGAAGACAGAAGTCAACCGGGTGATCACATGTATAAAGTAGATTTTGGTACTAATTACTCGGAAGACGTCTTCCCAAGTGCAGAAGAAGCTTCTCAAGGTGAAGAAAGACTAGAGGGGGTTGTTCCAGACGTCTCAAAAGGCTACAACGACAATAATTCTGACTTAGAAAACGACCTTCTTGATTCAGACAGACCTGGACCTCCGAGAAGACCATCTCCACCACTTGGGTCTGAGAGAGGAAGAAGTTGGCAGTCGCACTAGTCGGCAGTCGACATGTCTTCCCACACTCGGCAGAAGTACCATCCGTACGACGATGATGCTGACACGGACGACTGCATCACGATGTTCGAGACCATCACTCGATCCAACAAGGAAGAATTGGATGCTGACAGACTCCGTGTATTTCCCAGTTTGATCGTAGGGAAGGGAAGGAAATGGATGAGTAAAATGTTGGATGATGGGTTAGTAATGGCCGCTTGGGCTACCCTGAAGGCAGCTTTTTTGAAGAGGTTCAGAGGAGTGGGCTATGATCAGATGACCCTCATAGAACTTCAGAGGCTCGAACGGAAGAAGAAGGAGACACTGCAGGATTACACAGAGAGGTTTGAAGACCTCCTGGATCACATCCCTCACAACCAAGGGAGACTCGGTTATTGTGCAATCAGTGCTTCGAGGATCGAGGAAGAGGAGAACAGCTAAACTTCCTCAGAGCACCCCGATCCTAAGGATAGAGCATGAAGACTTAGGAGCCCCAGAACTTGATATGGAGATCCATGGCTGTCTTCTGAAGAAAGTACCCATTGATTTCGGCTTCGGAGTTAACATCATGACTGAAGAAACGACGCATGTCCTAGGCTTCACTGAGTTCTAGCCTACTCCGAGAATCCTCAGAATGGCGGATCAGACCAGACGACGACCTTTGGGACAACTGAAAGATGTCTTGACGGTAATTGGAGGAGTATCTTTTTACCTCACTTACATCATTTTGCGACCTATAGCTAGGGTTGGATATCAGGTGTTGATAGGAAAACTGGCTGTATGCTGCAAATGTAAATACCAATTGGAGAAGATATCATTTGAGATTTCCCAATCCTACACCCAAGCCAGGAGAGAAGACCAAGGTCTCGCTTCCTTGGATCAAGATTGGACATCAAGGTGAAACTCCTTCTACGACAGAGAGGTACACTTCATAAGACTCAGCTGCGAGATGAACGATATGGTGAGTTTATGGTGAATAACTTGTGTACTACAGAAGTAACAGAGATAGCAGAGGAAGAGATCTATGGATACATTGAGTGCTACAAACTTGCAGAAGAAGAGCTTCCAGAAGACGAAGATACCGTCTTCTCTTCGGAAGATCCGACAGTTGGTCTTCCAGAAGACGAATCTGAACCGGAAGAAGCTCCCAAACCGGAATACTTTGGTGCCAGTGAGTACATTCACACTGAACGAATGATAAACCCGGATGATCTTCAAGAAATGGAGGTTGCTCTTGGGAAGAAGCTGAAGCTTTCCAAGGTGATCGAGGGCCAACAGTTGGAAGACTTTATAGAACTTCTGACGGAGTTCCAGGATGTCTTCGCTTAGATCATAGAAGACATGAAGGGCATACCTCGAGAGTTGAGAGAGCATCGCATTGACTTGCTGGAAGGCGTTGTTCCTGCACGGCAGAGACAGTATCGGTTCAACCCCAAGTACTCGCTTCTGATGAAGGACCAGATCGACCAATACTTGAAGACGAGAGTCATCTTCCCAGTACTTAGTAGTGAGTGGGTAGCTCCTATTGTCATCGTGTCAAAGAAGCAGACATGTAAGATCCGAGTGTGTCAGGACTTCCGGAAGCTGAACTTGGTCACGAAAAAGGATCATTATTCTTTACCATTCACCGATTATGTGTTAGACCAGGTAGCAGGACATGAGTTCTACAGCTTCCTGGATGGGTATTCTGGGTACAACCAAGTTTCAATAAGAGAAGAAGACAAGTCAAAAACCACTTTCACTATTGATTGGGACACGTACGCGTACAATCAAATGCCGTTTGGTTTATGCAAGGCGCCCACCACATTCTAGAGACTGATGATTACGATCTTCAAGGAGTATCTTCGCACATTCATGAAGATCTTCTTGGATGATTTCTGTGTGTTTGGATCGAAAGAGGACCAACCGATATTTCTAAGGAAGTGTTTTTTGAAGTGTAGAGAACATTGTTTGGCTCTTCATCCTGAGAAGTGCTTCTTTGGTATGTTAGAGGGAATTTTGCTAAGACATAGGATTTCTAGAAGAGGTATAGAAGTCGACTGTGCTAAGGTGGAAGTCATCATGAAACTTCACCCACTTGCTAACCTGACTAAGTTGAGAAGCTTCCTAGGCAACTTAGGATACTACAGGAGGTTTATTGACAGGTACGCAGAGGTAGCAGGAAGACTTACCAAGTTGCTGAAGAAGGACGAACCTTACATTTGATCTTCTGAGCAGCAGGAAGCATTCGAAGAAATGAAAAGGCTTCTGTCAGAATCCCTTGTCCTAAGGCCACCTGATTGAGAGAGAGTCTTCCATATTTATGTGGATGTTTCTGCTTTCGTCATAAAGGTGGTATTGAGTCAGAAAGATGAGAAGAAGGATTATCCCATCTACTATGCGGGAAGACAACTCAGTGATGCAGAGAAAAAGTACTCTACAACTGAAAGGGAGTGTCTTGACATGATTTACTCCTGTACAAAATTTAGGCACTATCTTCTAGACAATCCGTTTGTCTTCTTTGTGGATCATTTTTCTTTGAAACATCTCGTGAAGAAAGCAGATTTGTCTGGTAGGATAGCTAGGTGGATTCTTCTACTCCAGGAATTTACTTACACAGTTGAGTACAGACCTGGAAGACAGCATGTTAATGTTGACTACCTATCCAGATTGGAGACAGAACGACGAGAAGATGAAGTGGAAGACGAGTTCTCTGACGAAAAGCTATTTTCAGTTTTCGCAGAGACACTTTCATCTGAGGGGGGCATACCGCCTGCTTCCCAGAAGACGAGACTAGATCTTCTGATCCAGTCTTTGTGACTTCCACAAAAGAATCGATCTTCAAGGACTTGAGGAAGTTCTTGAAAGACCAACAGTATCCCGAGGGATTGAATGCGGAGCAGAAGGCTCTCTTCTTACACAAGGCCTCTATCTGATACTAGTTCCAGCGGACATCCGTATCGAGTGATAATGTTGTGTCAGAGGAACCTGGCTACCACTGCGACGTCGTTCTTCTTTGTGGCTTCTCCCTCCACCATCTTGGTAGCATAGTCGGTAGCTATCAAAATATACCGTGCTCGCGTTCTTCTAGCCACCGGGACGATTGGTCCAACAAAGTCGATTCTCCACTTTTCAAAAAGAGCAAGCGGAAGAATGGGAGTAAGAGGCCACCTAGTAGTAGCAGTTGGTATTTCCACCCTCAGGCACGCATCACATTTCATGATCTCCTGAAAAATATCTCTGTACATGATCGGCCATCAGTGACCGGCGTCCAACATCTTCTTCGCTGTGATTTTCAGCCCGTAGTGACCCCTAGCATCTTCGTAGTGAAGACCCGTGATCACTGGCTTAATCTCTGAAGGCTCAAGGCATCTCCTTAGCTTCTCATCATGTCCCTTCTTAAACAGGATACCCTGGAAGATGGTATATAACTCATTTCTTAAATGAGACGATTTCCCTCCTGACCCAGTACTTCAGGATAAAGCATCGAAAGACGACGCTATACAACCCGAAAGCTAACGGACTGACAGAGAAGTCGAATGGTCTTCTATGTAATATCCTGAATAAGATACCTCTTAATCATGCATATGATTGGGACACGAAATTGCCATATGTGTTATGGACTTTCAGGATTTCATCCAAAGTCACGACCTAGAAGACACCCTTCTACCTAACTTATGGCATGACACCTATTGTGTCCATCGAGTTAGAGGTACCCACTTACAAGTTAGCCGTAACCGAACATATGGAAGAAGAGGAAAGCCAGGAGCAGCGTCTTCTGAACTTTGTAGAGTTCAAAGAAGACAGGAATGCAGCTTTGGAGAAGACGTACGAAGTACAAGCGCAACATAAGGTGAACTATGATGGCAAGCTGAAGAAGGTAACCGTCGCAGATGGAGACTAGGTTCTTCTCTATGATAATCGACATCTTAAGTTCCATTGGAAACTTCATCTTCGCTGGATGGGTCCTTATCGAGTCTTGGAGGTCTTCACCAATGACTCCTTGCAGTTGAAAGAGTTAGATGGTACGTTGATGACCACTCGTGTAAATGGGTGGCGTGTCAAGAAGTATTGGACGTAAACAGAAGTGCTGAAACACTGATGTTTGCGGAGACGCAAACATGTGAGGGTGGGCGTATGTGGTGCCCACAGTTTACAAGATTCACGAATTTTTGAAATTTTTAAGATTAATAACTTGTTTGTATAATTGAAGAAGCGTTGTTACTTAAGATTACGGCTTCCTTAGAACGAAGATGATCTTACGATCTTTTTGTAATAAGAAGTTGACTTCTTCGGAAGACGACCGTCTTCCGGGAAGCATCTTCTCGGTTGTGCCTTCCGAAGACGAAAGACGGTGGAAGACGAAAGACACGTATCTTCCGAAAGACGGCAACCATGGAAGCCTAACCACATATTGTCAAGTAAATGAAGCTTCCCTCTACTCCCGAAGTAGAGGGAAGGATGAAGGAGTAGAGGGATGTCGATGAGGGATGTCGATGCATCCTCGAGGGTTGGTGTTACCGGCAGCAGAACTGACCGAGGTCAAACCCTTCATCAAGGAGTTGGGTCTCGACTTCTTCCTGTGGGATTGGAACCTCGCCGACCAGGGTCTTCTGGAGGAGGTTTTGGCAGTCTTATCGTCTCGCAATCGTGTACCTGCGAAGGCATGAGTAGCTTGAGGAAGACCATCTTCCTGGACCGAAGATTGGTGGCGCAGGACCTTTCACAAACCAGAATCTGAGAACCGAGGTTATTGGCTCGAGAAGAAGATCCTACCCATGATCTCGGGTAAGTGGCATGTGCCCGGAAGCACAACTTGTCTCTTCTTGGAGGACAGACATGGAAGAAATGGCTGGAAGGTTGAATCTTACCAGGAGCCGCTGTAGTAAGAAGCTCTTGAGTAGTAGGAAGCTTCTTACCTTAGCTAAAGAATGGGACGACGAGTCCAGAGCGATGTTGATAGAGTGCAAGGAGCGCATGTACATGTATTTGGATCGGCACATAGAGGAGGTGAATACACTCTATGGTCTTCTTTTGATTCCGCCACCTGCAACTACATCTTCCCAAGCTCCAGCACCATCGAGATCCGACTTGGAGAAGGAGGAGTTCGATCTCGCTGTACACTTGGTAGTGACAGCGTTGGAAGCCGAGAAAACTCCGGAAGAAGCCCCGGAAGACAAGAAGAAGAGTTGTCTTCTCAGGTATTCCGAGTGGAGGAAGCGACTTCTCCGGACCTCTATGAGGTCACCATGGCTCCCAGTGTCGGACTAGTGCCTCAGAAGAGCGAGGAAGCACAAGTCGACTCAGCTTTCCAGAATACGCTTCCGTCTTTCGAAGCAGAAGCAGAAGCAGAAGCCGAAGCCGAAGCAGCAGAGCCAACGACGAATGTCGAGGAGGAAGCCACCTCAGTGATACCCAACGTAATTGCAGGGCTTCCCAACTTATCAGAAGCCGAGCTAGTAGTTCATGTAGGAGTAGATCCAATGGAGATTGCATCCGAGCAATTACAGTAAGTAGCAAAGCGCATAAGACAAGTTGACTTGTCCAAACTTAGTAAGAACCGAATATGCTATCTTGGGAGGTGACAGATTAGTGTAATATTAGATAAGTGACCATGTGGCAGAGTAGACAGCGTAAGAGTAGTAAGGTGGATGGCTAATTAGGAAGGGGAACCGCTTGCATGTGGGTTGGCAGTCTTCTGACAGCGCCCATCTCTTCCTGGTTGTAATTGAGGATTGGAGGGGAACTTCCCCTGCGTCTCAAGTCAGATGCATAAGTAGGATGACAGAATAGGATTTTGAGCACATAGCACATTAAACACACTTGAGAGGCGCACTAAGTACATTAGTAATTGTTGTGTACTGTGCGCACACACACTACACCCGATGTTAGAGACATACGAATAGATTGGGATTATACCGGAGAGGTCTGCATGCTCGTTATCAGTAGTGGTTCGAAGATGTAGATGGAGGTAGTTGACAGTCTAGGAACAAGGAACGACATCCTCGTGTAGTCCTGTTGGCTAAACTGGTGTGTCGAGGAGTAGGAGCAGGAAGTAGAGGGAGTGAGCTTCCCAATGCCAATGTGACTTTTTCTCGGAGAATGGATTGCTGATTTGAGTGTAGAAGCTTTGTCCATGTCTTCTGGGTGGTGGATTTCCTTGAATTCCCTCTTGATTGTGCATGAGAAGCGTTTTTCTTGAGTGGCGGTGACTGTCAGCAGTTGTGCAAATTCGCAGCTTGGCTCGTCCAGTGGAGCACTTCGGATCTACGTACGGACGGTCTTATGGATAAGAGATCCCAGAAGACAGAGTAGTCGGAGCAGCGAGAGAAGAAGAAAGAAGCCTTCTTCCCACAGCAGAAGACGACATCCTCAAGTAGAAGACGGTGCAACTGTACGCACGTTTGTTGTCTTCCTCCCCAAACTATTCCGAAGTCTGTCGGAATCTTAATTTCTTATTCTTATCTTGTTTTTCTCTCGTTTGGATTTTCCCTTCTTCCTCATCTTCTCTCATCTTCCTCATCTTCTTATCTTCTTCTAGTGAGCTTTCGATACTTCTATTGAGCTTTCGTGAAGGTGAATGTCGTTGTAGTGCTGCAGGAAGATCATTTTCATAGACAAAAGCTTGGGAAGGCTACAGGGAGCATACACCCTATGATTAATCTAACCCGTTGGAATGTGAGAGTGAGTAAGGTGTAACAGCTGTTGCTAGTCGACTTCTGCGAAGCAGTAGTAGTCTTCTGGAGGCGTGAGAAGCCGAATTGAACCCCCAGAAGCCGAGAATTGCTTCGGGAAGACGGTACTGAGAAGATCGGAAGAAGTGACCTGGAAGCAGGAAGCGTCTTCCCGAGCTTCTATGTGAATAGTTGTGTGATATTTTAGTTAGTAGTTGTTTGTTTAGGTCCAGAGCACCTTTTGGCGAGTCTGGAAGACGTGTGGTTTTGTGAGAAGACGAGATTTCTAGGCAAAAACCGTGTGTTTGTGTGTTTGAACAGATCTTAGAACTTAGAGCAGCGTTAGTTGTGCAAATCCTCTGTGAGAACGATATCTTGTATACTAAATGGGCAAAAGGAGTAATCATGTGACACTACACAATGTCTTCTCGGTCTCTTATTCAATGTGGTGTTTACCACACCGATGATCGTAATCATCAAATGTGTCCAAAGCAAGTAAGATGCACTTCTGAATTTTCTTTGTTGGCTCGAATGTAAGTGCTGAAAGTGTTGGGTCACTTGAACTATAAACATTGATATTAATTTCCACCCGTGTTAACTACTAGCCCAACTGAAATATGTGTGACTGATAACTCATCTGGTTTGATGGACTAGTTGTTGCTCAAACATGTTCCATTGATCCGTTTGATGGACTAGTTGCTGCTCAAACATGTGTCGTTGGAGCGTTCTCTACTTGTCTTAATATTACTAGTAGGGGACATTTTGCTTGGACGAAAGACCCTAGTAGATCATCCACTTTTGTCTTTGACATACAATTGAGAGTTGGCTATCTATAAATCAATTTTCAATGTAGGTATATAAAAACTCTAAGTCGTGTATATGAATCATGAGAATTCAGAACTTAAAGTTCCTATCGCTCGTGTAGCTCAACACTTTTTTATATGATGTTTCTTCTCAATGATATTTTTTCATACTATATTTTTTAGCTTGAAAGATTGATGTAGTACTTGTATCAATGTTCATGTAACTTCTCACATTTTATAGTCTAACAAGACATAATAATTTGTTGTGACATTGTGTCTATCATTCATTACATTTCTTGAATGTCTTGTATTATCACTTACATATCATAGTGTGTATGTAATGAACATGAAAGTCATGTCAATTCAGACTCATTAAGTTACTTTTGGACTTGTTCAAGCAAAATGATCCGATCATAGATTTTTCCAAGCAAATATCAAATACAGAGCACATTATGTTATGTAACAGATTTTAGATACGAAGTTAAACTATAAAAGTCATAAGATCACTTAGTGATGGTTTAAAGATATGCGTGGTAAACCATAAAATAAGAACACGTAACAAACATAAAACTCTAGAGTAAACCCTAATGGACGTTGTCGTGTCGTGGATCGGTTTGTGTGATAAATTATAGTTTATGAGGATTTTGGTACAACTTACTTAAAATGCAGATTTTACAACATCATTGGATATAAAGCTTGTTGTGTAGATGACAATTAGTTATAGAATCATAGCGAATCGAGCTACATGAAAGAATTACGCACGATTGAAGATTAAATATTTATGATATTGTGAATGATGATGTGGAACCAAGAAATGATGACATGGTACATAAAAGAATGAGTGGCAAACTGTCAATGTGTCATAATGCTAATGTGGATTTTTGATGATGTGTCAAGATTAGGTCTGTTGTGACATGGACAAAGTCGTGCTGACTCGATAGACGTTGACTAGACGTTAGAGCAAAGGTGGCAAGTTGTATAACGGACATGTGACGGACTGCATGTTTGATATGTGACGTGACAATTATTATCTTCTGCTGGGATTCTTCAAGTATACAAGGAGACCTCGCAAAGATCAATTAGTGAAGAATTTGAGAGAGACATGGAGAGACTATCGAATCGTTGTTTGAATTTTCGTTAGTTTTTTGTTCAGATTGGATCAAGGTCGGACGCCGTCAACCAGGATGGGTTCTTGTCTTGGGTCAGAAAAGTGCGAGAGGGCTCCCGCACTTGAATCATCAGAAGAAGTTTTACCTTGTGACATCAGAAGCTCACGAAAGCTCACACGCTTCAGTGAAGAAGAAAAGGTTTGAAAAAAAAATACTTTTAAAAGTCAATCAGGGTACTCATGATGCTCCAATTTCGTCTTTAGTGATTAGTATCGTTGGATAGGTCTTTTCCGTGACTTTCTAACGAGATGATCTAAATCACTAATTTGGAGTCATATTGAGGGAGTTGTGACAGTTTGAAGCCTCTTAATGTTTTTAGCACTTGAGAACAAAAGTGCGTGAGACCTCTCACACTTCTTTTTTTGAATGAGGTTTCGACTCGAGAGAGTTGTAACTTTATGTGTGGAGTTTAGTTTGGGACGTGTAAGATAATATTGAGAAGCATTTTCTGAGTTCTTTTTGCTGGTTTTGGAAAATTCAAGAAACAAGTGGATAACTTTTCTAGCAAGAGAAGTCAAATGCTTTGGGTGGCCGTAACTTTTGCTGGAGATATTCATTTATGGTGGTTTGGTTATCGTTGGATAGAGAACTAGGTGTTACAAGACATACAACTCATCTGGGTTGAGAAATTAGAGGGTTGAAATACTTGTGAGGATTCCACGGACCTCCAAAGTATGTCTTGTAATCTTTTGTACATTTAATGGTGTAATAAATTAGATTAAAGATAAGTGTTGGATACTTCACTTCCATAGATTTGCGCTTTTTTGCTTGCTTTTCTTACAACCTCACAACTTTTACAGCAAGATAACCCACGTATTCCTAGACACATCTTTCACGTGCAATACTAGGAGAATAAAAGATATATAAATGATACACGCAAGAGGCTGTTGGGATCATTAGCAAGAACAAAGTTCCAAATATGACAAATGCTTATACACTAAACTGATTGTTTTGAAGAGGAATTTTCTTCTGATGCACAATGGTACAATGAGAATAGTGACATAGTACCGAGAGACAACTACTCTTATGAACTTTGTTTTTTATAGTTACTAGTGATTCACTTGAGTCAATTCTCCTAGATCAAGTAAACCATAGTCGGTCTTTCAGTAGAGAGGAGGATTTTGGAATCTCAGTTAGTTATAGGGACAGAGAGTGCAGTCTTGACCGTTTATCACGTGATAATTATATCAGTCCAGTAACTATCGAGAATGTTGGTGAGGTATCATGAGCTCTAAAGTCACATCATTTGTTTATAGGTGCTCTATTAGTATGAGAGTTATACTATGTGCAGGAACCTAGAAGATTTTCCATTTATAATAGTCGATGCGGAAGTGCTATCTATTTTTTCTGAGCAAAGCCAAGCAGAAGTGATAAAATAGAACTGGATTTGAGAATGGGAGATTAGCCATAACGCTAATAGAGGTTCGCATTCATTAATTCAAGCTCATAATCTTTGATTTATTCTTCAAGAGTTCTTGGATATGATTGTTTTATTTCAGTAACAAATGGAATGGAAGAGGATAATATGGAGATTACATAGATGGTACAATTGCTGAATCATATAAAGTATCCATTATGATTTTGTTTGTTATTCCATCAAATTAATACATTCACGTTACCCAAGGAGTCAAGAAGAAAACTTGAAAATAAAACTCAAAAGAAACACGCAATGCATAGGGTGTGTATATACTTGTGTTTACGACTAGAAGCACTCATTACTTTTCACTTGAAAACAGTTTCAATAAGTAACACTATTTTGAAACAAAAAGTAAAGACGCTTCTCTTGAACGAGAAGAGAAAACTCTATTCTAGGTAACATGAAGCTATGAAAGAAGATTCTCTAAGTGGAAGAAGGAAAGTTCTCGTGTTTTGTCTTCTTCCATTTAGAGAACCAATTATCAAGGATAACTTCGTATAGAACCTTAGATCGCTTATATGTACATTTATGAATTGACAGTTTTGTTCAGTTTTTCAATGCTTAATGAAGGGCATGCTCACAACAGAAAGGTATGCTTAATTACATTAAGTACTCACTCTTTGAGTATTTAATTTTCCTAAATTAACATAGCGAAGGTATTATTAATATATTTGTTTGAAAATTATAATTATTTATGTACTATAAAAAACCCTCTGGCTTCTAGAAACGACAATAAACTATCACCTTGTTTTCTTAGTTTTGTCTTGTATGAATTCTACAAAATTAGAAGTTAGCTACGCAAACGCATAGCAACAAGGCGCTTTACACATAATAAATTGCGGGGGGCTATATGCAATCGGAAATTGACCACAGTGAGAGATAGCCAAATTCATTTGGACTGTATACTGAAGACAGAATTTGAAGAGAGAGCGGAAAAGACAAATATGTTTCCTTGTTTTTGTCATCTTTCGCCAAAATCGGCGGTTACCTATACAAACGATTAGCAGTAATCCGTAACCGTTAAGCGTTAAGATATTTGAAGCTAAATAAAAGAGTCTGTGTGGAAAGTCAAGGTAAAGGTATTTCTGTGGAAGGAAAGAAGTCTCACCGCGTACTTAACTATGGTTCCTAACGAGCGATGCACCAACCTGCAGGACTTGTGAAACTCGTTCTTATATTCGAACCTTACTTACAACAGATCTAAAGTACTTCTGACTTTCAGTCCATGGTTGCAGGTATATCACACATGGTCAATCTGGACGGAATTATGTTTTGAGAGAGTTGAGTACCTCTTCGTCCGTCTTGTGAAGAGAAGACAACCCTCTAAGTATAAAAAGCACAACAAGGCAAGACCAGGGAATGGTTCCGGGTAGAACGGCTAGAAACGGACAAACCACACTCGCTGCAGTCGGGACTCGGAAGCTGAATGACCCTGCAAGTGCCGTAACCGCGTTCGGTCGTCAGAGATCTAAATCTAACTCGAGGGTATGGTTTATGGTCTAATTTGTGGGTGAGGTCACAGACATCACGTACCACCGGATTTCCATCGAACGTGGTAGATTAATGCTTCTAGGACTGGACGAGACCATTTTTTAGAATCTGTCCGTGACAAAGATGTGAAATAAACCCCTGCAAGTTTTGAACGTTCTGTCAAGGAACCCCTACCACGTAAGGTCATGCGAGAGTCTTGGTATTACAGTCGAACCTCGTTATGATCACATCGATGTAGTCACAAACACGATATAAGTACATTTTTTTTCGAGGAAAACTTTCACGTTGGAGTCATGATCACACTGTTTATATTTATATATTAAAATTTGCGATTTTTACCTATTAGAATAGTTAATAGTCATCAAATACTTATTAAACGTAATTATATCTTTGATTGATGCACTGATTTTTCTAAGTCAAATGACTTCTTTGTATGTGGCAATGAAAACCGTGAAGAAAATACCTTGAATTATCCAAATTAGTGAAACAACTTTTTTATAAGGTTACATTGAAGGTAAGTAAAAGGCGAAGCCAAGAGAGCCTATTAAATTTTATACTCACATTTCCTTCGTCACCAGAGCCGTCTATATTAACATAGTTATAAAATTTGGAACCAGGCTTAAGTTATTATCCACAAGCACTCATAGTAAAAGAAAATGAGGAACAAATCATGTGATTATAACCAGGTTTTACTGTACTCCGCCAATATGCATGCAGATGAACTCCTGGGAACTTTTGCTCGTTTATTGTTATGGAGAAATATATATATATTAAATAAAAACTATATATGAAGTAAATATAAATAATTAAAATATTTTATAAAATTTATCTGTTAGTCTATGTTTGAAAACACAGGAAGAATAAGAAATAAACCATAAGTCTTGACTGGACTGCTGCGTTTCAGAAAATAAAAGACCGTGAAGCTATACTCATTAATATATTAATTAATATAAAATTTAATTTAATATCTAACCCTTCTGAAAGAGTTAAATATTAAATTAAACGTCTGTATATTTACCTCCTCCATCGAAACATGGAGGAAATGAATATGCAGGTGCTCTGAATTTACAGTACATTGATCAGGCTCCAGGAGGTAAGGCAGTTCATCGACGCAGTAATTGGAGGCAATGTTGTACGCCATACGAGGGTCGTAATGGGTTGGTACCGTGGTAGGGGATGAGTTCCACCGGCTCACGAGAAGTATACCATATATACACGTATATATGGTATACATCAGAGAGATCTGCCCGCGATGGCTGGCGTCGGCCAGTCGAAGAGGAGAAGGGTGGTTTGAGCATGACTGATTGACCAGACCTCCCTTGACTAGAAGGAAAATGTGGAAAGGTAGCACATCGCGTTCAAAGGTAAGGGGTGTCGAAAGTCCGCCAAAATATCATACAGTCGGCATTCTCTAATTTAAGTGCTCTGGAGTACAACAATTAGTTATAATTAAGAAATATAAGGATAGAGGAAGAATCTCAAAACATTTTGATCATTCTAATTTCTTGCCGGAGAGTTCTGTTTTCATCAAAAAGTGTACAAGATATTGTATGAGTACTTTATTTGGCATTTATTTTTCTAAGAATCGTAAGAATACGCTGACGCCTACAAAGAAAAACGAAATAAGTTTACAAAGGAAATTTCTAATCTCAAAAGCATAATATTTTAGCAATTCTTTTTCTTTCATTGGTGAGGACTAGAATTTTCTGTAATAATTATGGGAAGAACAATTATGGAGTGCCGACTGTATATCGAATTTGATGTGGACGACGTTCGTAGGCCCGAGGGTTAGGGGAGGGTTCTGCCTGGACCTGGGCACTGGACATACGTATCGCAGAAATGGGCACACACAGTAATAACAATAAACATCAGATGCGGCATGATGCCTTTATGCCAGATCTGCCCGTGCCCGTCCCCTCGTTCTCTCCTCGTCCTGCTACATTTCCCGTCCCGGCCCTTTCCTTGCGTACATGGTGGGGAAGCTGGCGCTGGGTCTCGTCCCGGCCCGTCCCGGTCACCTATTTTTCTGGCGTGCGTGACTGAGAAGCTGGCTCGCTGGCTTTCGCTCTGTCTACGAGTCTTTCTGAAGGCATTTTCTCTGTCCCTGTCTGTCCATCGATTTGTTTCGTTGCGGGAGGGAAGCAGCACAGCCAGCCCTGGAGCACAGGGCACGCAACGTAGGCAGCAAATCGAGAGAGAGAGAAAGGAGACCCCCGCTGTCCTCCCACCACCTTTCCGCCTTACTTTCTACTAGTGCGACGCTTTGCTGCCTCCGCTCGGTATTGCGTTTTGATGAGAGAGCCACTGCCCCTCCCGTTCTCTGCCCTCTATTTCTTCCTCCACTGACTGACTACCCCCGTTCACACGCACGCACGCGCGCTCCTCTCCTTCCTTCCTTCCTATCATCCACTCGCTCGCCTTCCTGCCTGCCTTCCTTCCTTCTTTGGCTTTGGCTGGTGGCTTGGCTTGGTTTGGTTTGGTCGGCTTTGCTTTGCATGCCATAGCGCTCAACTCCGTTCTTCTGTGGCTTTCTTCCCTCCCTCCCTCCCTCCCTCCCGCGTTCGCGAGAGGAAAGCTACTGCAGAGGGCGTCTGCAGCAGCCAGCGTTCGCTCCTTTATCGTCTCCTCCCGGGGGAGAGGCATACTTCAAACTTGTACCACCACTCTACTACTACCGCTGCTCGCGCGTTCGGTCGCTCGGGTGTGGTGTGGTGTGGTGTTAGTGTCGTGGGGGTTCCAGTGTCGAGGAAGTGAAGTGGAAGGGCGAGAGAAAGAGAAGAGATTGCACAGTCCGTGTAGTAGTAGGTTAGTCGAGCCCTTGTCGACCTTCTTGTGCGGGGTTCCTGCTTCGTGGAGTTTCCCGACGGGGGGCCGCGAGGTCTGACTGTCGTTCGATGACTGCCTGATCTGTATAGTGACAAAGAAGGTCTTCGAGAAGGGTATCCAAGATGCGTAGCCGGCCGCTGGCTAGCTCTAGTGTGGCTTGGAGTCTTGTTACGATTTCTCTGCCCCCTCCTCTTGCAGCCTTCTCTCGATTGAATTTGCGTCGCCTATCTTGAAGAGACTACTGCGTAGGTCGGGCTGTAGGTTAGAGTGCGAGTACGAAGGGTTTCGGGCTAACTTTCTTTGTAGGTGTGTTTTGAGAGCCCCTCTAGTGCAATGGAGGGAGGGTCGATGTCTACTGACCCTCGCACTGTCGAAGAAGTCTTCAAGGATTTCAAAGGCCGGCGAGCGGGAATGCTCAAAGCCCTTACTTCCGGTAAGTGTCCTTGCTTGGAGTCAACTCGCCTGTCACCTGAACCAATCGCCCTCTGTGTCGGCTATCTCATGGTTCATGGTTTCTTGAAGGGAGTAATAAGCCGCTCTTCAAGGTCGGGCTACGCCGTTGTCCCTCTGCTGATCTGTTTTCCTGCCAATTGACATAGAGCGCAGTTCCAGAAACTAGTTGTCCCCTGGCGGCGAGTTCTGCTTGCCTTTCACTATTCCGCAAGGTTTTCTTCGTACTTTCATCCGTAACCTCTGAGTCGGAAGTTTACGCTCTGTCTGAAGCAGGAATTAGTAGCTCTTCTTGAGAGAAGTACACTCACTGTCTGATGTTGTCGGTGCTTCACATGGGTTACCCCTTGCCTTCCCTTTATTGGCTGTCAACATGTTCTTAAATCATAGCAGGAAAGTAAAGTTTTCTGGTGTGGTTGTTGGTGCAGACGTGGAGGAATTCTTCCTGCAGTGCGATCCAGGTTGGCTTACAGATTTTGAAGTTTTTGTTGTTTTAAATGATTCGAATGTCTGGGTTGGACCAGTTTAGTGGAAAGTGACATGCGCGTCCCTTTGAAACGCAACTTACATACAGTTTGATCTTTGGTTCCTGTTTCTCGTTTACAAAAGGTGGAATGCGATGTTTTTTGCAGAAAAGGAGAATCTGTGTCTTTATGGCTTCCCGGATGAAGCATGGGAAGTCAATCTTCCCTCGGAGGAAGTTCCTCCCGAACTTCCAGAGCCCGCTCTTGGGATCAACTTTGCTAGAGACGGCATGTTGAGGAAAGATTGGCTGTCCCTTGTTGCTGTTCACAGTGACGCGTGGCTTCTTGCCGTCTCTTATTTTTATGGCGCTCGACTTGATAAAAATGAGAGGTGAGCGTCGGCGCCTGCCCGCGCTACGACACGGAACATCTAGGTGTCTGCGATCCCCGTGTCTGTTAAGCTCGCCGTCGAATGTCTCCAATCCGCGTAGCGATCTGACGTTTGAACAATTCCTGACTGTTGTTCGCGACAGTCTTATCTGTGAACACCGTTTGTTGGATTTCCCCCGAGAGAATGTTATTGTTGTTTGTTTTCTGTGACGATCGACTGAAGGATTGGTCTTTAAAGACGCATCATCGCTGAGTTATCCGAACTCGCCGTGCCACATTCTAGCTTCCGGTACAGTTAAAAGGACATGTAGTTCGCGAGCAGAGCCTCTCAGGTGTTACCTGGGAAGGTGAATGTTTGAATGGGTTTTTTGATTTTTGATGAGGAAGCGAGCGCATCCCGAGTAGGGAGGGCAGTTTGCTCGTTGACACCTCTGAATAGATGAAAGACATACTTCGCTGCTTGAGCGGCTCTACCTTCGCGATTGTTGGGCATCAGCGTTAGCTTATTGAGTATTCCCCCGCACGGCTGTTTTCACCTATATATTCGTGCTGGATGTGGTCGGTGAATTACCTGGTTTATTCAGTTTCAAACATTCAGTTTAATACCATGAGTTACCTGGTGAAGTTTCTAGTTACATTATTGTGTCAGTAGCCATATGAAATGAATTTTAATTCGTTAAATTCTGCTGCTGATTCCAGCATTTCTAAGTTTTCCTTGTAAATTTTGCAGGAAGCGTCTGTTTAACATGATAAACGAGCTGCCAACTGTATTTGATGTTGTCACTGGAAAGAAACCCGTGAAGGAGAAAACTAGTGTGAATAACAGTGGCGGTGGAAACAAAGCGAAGTCCACTGGTTCAAAAGTGGTAGGTTGCTCACTCGCACTAGAGCTGGAAAAGACTCCTCGGTCTGACAGTAGTGTCACTTTATTAATTTCTTGAACTGCGGTAGGGGATTCTTCGCCCATTTTCCTCGTTACCAGCGGAATACTATCTCAAGGAAAATGGGTTCTCCTGCGTCCAGTTTCGGATTCCGGTAAATGCTGGGGTATTTCCGAAAGAGGGTCGCAGACTTACCAGGCGCCATACTTGCTAGGAAATTGGTTTATAACTTTCGGCATAAGAAACGAGCGTATAGGTGCCGTCGAGTTCTACTTAACATTATTGACTGACATCCTAGAGCACCCTTCACTTTTTCTCTCACTCGCAGGATATTGTTTCTTTCAGAAGATTTTAGCAATCTAGGACATGTTTCAAGTCCCTTATCTTACCCAAAACTAGGCAAGCACTAGAATTTCTTCAGCAAGGTTTTATTGCAGATTATTTCAGTTTCTACCTCTTTCCATGTTGACTCGATTTCTTTCATATGCTCTCGACCTGAGGTAGCTGTCTCCCGATCATGCGAATTCGGGTGCTAATTAGTGTCTTTTAGGTTTCGAGCAAGTATTTACAGTTTTGAAGTAGGTTTTCCAGACGGTTTGGACTATGTGAACAGTGAGTTTGTCACTGCAGGGTGTGGTAATGTTCCTTGACCCACGGGAGGGCGTCTTTAGGTCAACTAGGAGGAGGGCCACCTAGTTGCGGGAGAGAGGCGCTTAGCTGATTGTGTGGGCAAAAAATCGTGTCCGACCTCTTGATAAGAGCAGACTTCAGAATTCTGCTTACGCAGCCCATCGTCTTGTGTGCTGTCGGGTATCCCTAAGTCCAAGGCCAGTCTATTTCTTCTTGAGGCCACCTTTAGTTAGGTCGTCGATTGTGGTGTTCTACTGGAATCATCTCTCAGATCACATCCCTCAGGCACCAGGTGGCAGGAGAGCACTCTAGTGTCTTGCGGGATAGTGAAGTTTGTCGCCGTGAACTTCGGATCACTTCCACACTTGCTACTCATCGTGTTCAGTACCCCTTTTTCTTTTAACTATCATGTTGTATTCCTTCGTTCCCGGAGTCCGTGTTCCATTCTACCGGTTCCTTTTGGTACTTGGTACCGGTTTCCATTTGGTACTATTTGAGACCAAACCAGAGCTGTTGTTTCGGTCGGCTAACTGATACTTCACTACTGCTGAGCCTTGTGGGAACCTTTATGGGTAAGTAAACCCCATGTCATATATAGTTAGGTTGCTCCCTTGGAATGAGTTCTGCAGTATTATCTGTTGGTACATATCACCTGACATTTGTTTTCTGTGGTTTTGTCCCGCATGGGTAGACGACTTCCCATCACGAAAATGCGAAGCCACAGTCGCATGTACGGAACATCTTCTGAAGTCCCTAGAAGTTGTGTATGCTGCTCTCTCGGGGATGTTGTAAATGTGTAGGGTTTGTTGTCGATATTGTTTTCTCACTGTATCAGCTAAGTTGTCTTTGGTCTCTGTATGTAATTTGGGGGTCTTCGAAGCTAAAGTTTCGAGTAGTGTAGACTTTTGGACTTCTTGAATTTCTGATCGCACTGTTCGCCTTAGACTCTTTTGCTTATATTGACTGCCGGAACTAATGTACCTTCATATTGTAGGTGGAAGTTTGGGATTGCTAATCTTGATATATTTATGTGTTAACAGAGAGCATCCGAAGCTCAAGCTAAACCTTCGAAGCCTCCTCCAGCTCCACCCAAGGATGAAGAGGAAACACTGGAAGAAGATGACGAAGAGCATGGCGACACTTTCTGTGGAAGCTGTGGAGGAAATTACACTGCGGATGAGTTTTGGATAGGCTGCGACAGCTGCGAGAAGTGGTTCCATGGCAAATGTGTGAAGATAACTCCTGCGAGAGCAGAGCACATCAAACACTACAAGTGTCCTTCGTGCAGCAACAAAAGGGCGCGTACGTGATGTACTGGGCTGCAGTTATTTTGTAGCTTTAGGGGCGAGTGCCTTCTGCAAGAGTACCCTTGTAATGACACGCATTGTTCTTGGCCGCTAGCCGTGGGCAGCCTGTGGGGTACAGCAGTTTCTACACAAGTTTCTCAATTGATTTTGGAGGGAAGAGGGGCTGGTAGCCACTATCCTTGGTAGTGTAGGATAGGCAACCTACATGACATCTCCACCTGGATCAGTGGCCCTGAGTCTGTAATCTTTGTTAGTAATCTCAATACTCTTTGTCTTACCGCTCCTCTGTAAGACTCGTGTGCATATCTCTGCACGCTTTTTAAGTTTCGAGAAGCTAAAATGTAGATTGGGTCGATAAGGCGGTCTGTATTTGCATCTCAAGTTGTTGGCTTGGTTGTCTTTCGTTGCTTGCCTTGCATGTCAATTACTCGAGGCATGCAGTTAGTAGCGGGGGAAAGCAAGGATAATTCGCTGAGTCATACCGTGCTAAATTTGCTGTGCAGCCTCGCAGCTCCCATGACCAACTATGAAGGGCTTTTGTGGCTGCCTGCATGACTTTTCAACTGAGTGGATTTGCATTCTACGCACAGGACCTGGCAACTAGGCGTCAGGTGTTAATGCAGAAAGGTGATATAGATTGTAAATGGATTGGATGGACCCATTTATTTGAAGCTGTCAATATTTCTTGTAAATACTTGGCTCTCATATTTCGTGGAGCAGTTATCACCATCTGGTATCAGTGTAATGCAATGACATTTGTTTGTATGTGTCTTGAATTTTGATGTAGCAGTGAGGCTTCTTTCAAGAGTTCCTACAGAGTTTCATATCCAGAGTTTGCAATGTAGGCTATCAAAGTACTTTGTTTGTAAAGTGTTTGAATTTGAAAGCTGTAGAATTTGGCGATCAAATTAGTAACCCCGCGCACCAGCCTTCTTATGTATTGAGATCCAGTGTCTTCCATGAGGTGTAGTGAGGTAACGGATTCAATTTGGCCTTCGTTGCAGTTTTGCTGTAATACAAAGGACCTATGAAAGCTGGAGTAGCTCGACTACAGCTGGCTCTCGAGATGCGCGAATGGTTTTTACGGATTACAAGAAGTACGCTGGTGTAGACGATGACGTAGAAATGAAACTCGATGGTGGCTGATCATGTCGTCATTAGCTGTCATAGCCGGAAATTCAGAGACAAATTTGAATGCCAATTGAAGTCCACTAATAGGCGCGACAGAGTGTAATCTTGAACGCTTAACTCGCTTTTTAACTGGGCTTTTAAGAGGATTTGGTTTGCCTTCTATGAATATGATCTCACACCTTCTGTAAAGTTTTCAAAACGGTATGTGTTTAAAACGATCTGATGTGTAGCCGTAGCGAGGTAAGCTTGTGTTTCGGGTGCGGGGAACTTGCATAGTACCAGCAGGGACACATTCCAGGCCAAATTCGTCAGTCTGATGGATGTTATCCGACTGATGTCGGAGCTGGTGCTTCCTTCGAGGATTGGAGGTGAAGTCTGGAGCAAGAACATTCTTGCTCTATTGCTCTTGAGCGAGATGAAGAGGTGGGGCGTTTCTGCAACTACGGAAAGAGGTTCAGACAGAAGTCGGCTTGATTACCGTGTATGTTGTTATCGTCTGTACATCGAACATGACTAGCCACCTTCAAATTTCCTTCGAATATGTCGTGAAGGGGAGTCCTCGAGAACTATCTATCCATCCACCCGCTGGATAGAATGGTGAGAATTAAAAGTTTCTGGCCTCCGGTCTGTTGGTTTCCTTTGTAAGCTCTATCGATCCCTAAGTAGGATGGCGTATGAACTTGCGATACAAGCAGGTCATTGCCAGTGCATATATCATGTATGACACACTTAGACTGCTCTGTCACTCCGCTGGTTCTAGAATCACAGGGTTAAGGGTGGTTCATCATGCAGAATGCTCGAATTTGCTCAAATGCGGTGAGGTCGAAGGATTCATTCTTATAGAAGCAGTAACATGGGTTGGGTCGAGCTGACGGCACGAACATCGGGATTCTCAAATCTCAGAACAGCGGTCGTCAAGTGTAGTCCTGAGTTGTAAGATATTGTCGTAAGCGTGGCGGTGGAAGCAAGAGACTTGCGGATCGAGAAATTTCACGCTGGAAATGACGGTGACATTTTACAGACTACGTTCTTTACTGGTCCATAAGTTTATGGCTCGGCAGACATAAAACTTTTATTGGTTGCGATCGTTAGCATTTACGACCGATGTTTGAGAGCCTCTATTTAGTGCGTACCAAAGATTTTATCTTTGGCAAATATTCTTTGCCAGCAAGCGGAGTGTTACTACTTCGATCAAGAAGTCACGAACATTTTCTACAGGCATCTTCGAAGGTGACTGTAGGACAACGTCATATTCACATTTGATCTACATCGGTAGTGAGTTTTTGTAGTAAGGAACTTTTAAATTCATAGACCTTTTCTAGTTGTTTAGAAAAATAAATATTCAAAAGTAAAAATATTATATTAATTCACAAATACAACAATAAACCATCCACTGTTCTATAGCAAAATAGAATAGAATCCATAGAAACTGGATGTTAGAGAATTTTATGTTTTAGCCTTTGATACACCATATTAGATAAGAATCTCTATTTTTTCTTTCATCATCCATAAGCTATCCGTCTCCCTTCCGGAGAACTTAATACCTATTACCAAGAAAGGGATTCAATCCTTCCACTTCTAGGAGCGAAAATTTGAAATAAGTGTCAGATTTCAGCTCAGCTTTTCGTGCTCGCAAGTACATGGACGTACCTGGACTCTTTCGCTCACTTTGCAGAAGGTGTTATAAGTTTTGGTTAGATTCTTCGATTTCATCTAAAATAGTGATATATTTGGATATTTCAATTAAGCTATAGTTGTACTTTAGAATCTATGGAGTGTGTGTGAATGGGTCTGTTCGTCATGTTGTCTATCATGATCATGTGTTAACAAAGACACAAAGCAACTAATTCATAAATTCATTAGTACCAAGACAAGTTTAAGATATTGGAGTTGCATGACGCTTTATGAACTTGTGCGCTAAGCAAGGCACAAAGCATTGATTCTTAAATCGATAGATACCAAAGCAGTTTAAGATACAAGACAACTTAGACATATCGGAGTTGCAAGACACACAGCTGTGTAACTAATTCCTAAATCCACATGCACCATATCACTAACATAGCAGAGTCAAAGTCGAAAGATGACTCTCAAAACCAGAATGATGAGCATGAGGTGCTCTATCGATATAAAACAATCTTATTTTCTTTTTGACCACGTTAAGAAAGTTTTATCTCAACGGTTGTGGCTTACAAAACTCGAAAGTGGCTTATGTTACATCAACAGTGGCTTAGGCTTGTCCAAAAATGACTTAATCGGATGAATTGGAAGGAGCTATTGTATAAACCACTGCAAATATTATACTCCCATATAACATCATACACTAAACATATGACAAAAGAAAAACTCCCTCAACTGAATACCTTTTCAGCAATATGAAATGGTAAAAGGGAAAGAAATTTAAGGTCTGAAACCGGAGCAGACTGGAAATGACGAACCATTGATTTTGGTAGAAAACATAAACAGATTTATTCAGTTGATTAAACATTATTTATTAATTACAATACATAATATTAGGAAAATTAATCATGTTTATTCATCTCTTACATATGAAGAGAGAAGAGTACAACATGTTTGATTTATAACCTAATATTACTTGTTTAATGTTTAGAATATAATCATTTCATTTTTGTACCATGATCCATCATTTGTACTTTTAGAATCCAGTTTGTGCGTTTGCTTTATGGGTTATCTCTATATTTCATTGCACCTCTTAGTCTAGCTAACATTTAATGATTACAAAATGTACATTTTCTCACATTAGTTTAGTCCAGTCTAGAATCAAAGAAGTTAATATATAATAGTTTTTAGTTAACACAAATTGAGCAAAAGTTTCCAAAAATTGATAGAGTTAGATGACAACAATAGTTGTTGTATTGTACTTCGATTCCGGATCAACATCGGATAGCGGAAGCGATGTCTAAAATTCTTGTCAAATCTTCTGCTCCAAATGTACAATAAGTTCCATACGAAACTTCGTTAAAGACTAGTCCATTACTTAAATCTAATCCTAACTCATTTTATTTTCCCATAGACTCTGACAAACACGTATCCTGAAACAGCGAAGGAATAGAACTAGATATGAAGACTAAAATTGATAGCGATGTTAAAAGAGGTTCGAGTTCGATGACAATTCAACTAGAGACAGAAAATGTATATGCAAGTTATAATTCTCAAACCTAAGAGACATGCATATTTAGGTAATTTGTTTCTTGTATTCTTGGGAGGATTTTCCCACCTGTTCAGGGTAAATGTCTTATCCTTAACGGACGGCTGGATTTGACAACCGATTATCGGTTGATTGCAATCTATCCGTTTCCATGTACTGTAGTGTATATGACTCGCCGCCTGAACCCAAAGGCACAAGGATTCCAGTTTCCAACCCCCAACTGTGGCGTACAGCACCTACTACAAGAACATGTTGTGCTATTCGTGCGCCCTTGTAGTCTACTGCGGTTTCCTGACCTAACGATAACCACTGTTGTCCTGTACATCATGGCGCCTCCTTCCACTCAATTCCCTGGGAAGACACGATATTCCTCCAACCGTCAACAATAAAGAATAGCAGAAGCGACTAGGAAATAACACGCATTTCAACTTCTGCTCGTTTGTGTATGGCCGCATGTACGTGCATGTGGAAAGATTTGACCTTTCTATGTAGCATCTCTAGAAAATCTGATTCATTTGTTATCTCCTTTGACATGAACTTGGACGTATGAATGCTTGCCAAGGCTACGCAGTGAACACGGTGCGAGTTACCAACATGGCGATGGGACGTACAGGACATGGATGTCGAGCTCGGTCCCACCAACAGAAGAGGAATGAGAAGGCCTCTCTATTTGACCTAATCCAGGAGTCAAACTACTTAAAAACTTCATCGCGACACTGATCACGGTACGAGGTAGGACTTGGGAGTCCGGATTGTGGATGCCGTAGATGGAGGATGAGTACACGGTGTCAGCAGTACCGTAGTACGGTTCTTGTGCTGCGTCAGGAGTGTGGTCAAGGAGCAGGATCTACTTCTCGTCCCCAGTCCGAAGGAATCGATGGATACGGATGGTGGTATTGGTGGGCCCCGCGGCGGGCGTTGCAGTACAGGAATTTCACCCGTCAGTGACTTTACGGGGCAGTTTCCATTTGAATAGGCATGATGGCTGATGATGTTGCCCGCAGTGGAGCTTCTCCGTTCCCGAAGAAGGGCTGATGATATTCATCTCCGGCTGCGAGAATTCCGCAAAGTGCCGCTGCAGACCCTTCTAAACGCCCTTCTCCTTCTTCGTCGTCTTCTGGACTGCTGCTGCTGATGCTACGCTCTGGCTGCGCTGGAAGATGGGAGAGGATGGGAAGTTGAATTGATGACAGTTTGGCGTTCTTTGTCTGCTCCACCGAAGAAGAGTTCGGCTTGTTCTATCCTTGGCAACTGCATTTGGTGATCAAATTTCGCGCATAGGAGCAGAGAAAGGGAGACAAGGAGAGACAGACCGACAGAAAAGAAAGATGGCGACTTGCTGGATTTCTTCCACGGTAGGAGTTGCGAATGGTTTGTCTTCAGGTCCGACGTATTGTGGATCGTCTTCCCTTGTGAGGAAAAAATGGGCGACAGAGGTGGTAATGAGGAAGGATTGGACGGAGGGCTCCGGATTGGCAGAAATGTGTGAGTTTTCGAGATCCACTAGGAGTCGTCGCTGTGTCGTCCAGGGAGCTAGAGCTGGAGGTGAAAACGGTTCATCGTGGGGTACAGATGATCAGTCGGCGCTCAGCTTCGACAATGGGTTCGCTTTGTTCGGACCTTCCTCAGCTCATATTGTGGGTTCTCCTTCTCAGGTACTCTAGATGGCGTCCCGAGTGGATGCTGGAGACACAGTCTGAAATCTAGAACGAAATCTGTTCATATCATCCTCCCTAGTTTTCCAGGCTTGGGCCAAGAATTAGATGCTGATTCCCCTGAGGATCTGCGGATTACTCGGCTTCTGAGTTGCCTTCAACTTGCCAATTGTATTGAACTTGGCTTCCGCTGAACTCTCGGATTTCAGCGAACATCTGCAGAAGAGCTCGAAGATGAGACTCTTGTTTCATCTGATGATGATTATGAGACACCAGATTCTGCCAGAGACTTTGAAAACAACCAACGAGTATGTCTTCTTCACCTATTTGTTACAAGCAGACTGATATTCCTTGCGTGGCACAAAATGAAGCACCTATTTTTCTTCGCCGCAAGGGTGAGATTGCAACATGCAGATGAAACAAGTCTCTCTTCCCCTTTCTGTGCATGCCAATAGAGTTTGTTTGTATCCCGTTGGTGAGATGGATACTCCCTGTATAAGAAAAATGTGCGGCCATACTGGTAGTTCTGCCTTCTGTTCGGCATGCCATGTGTCAAACAGAAATATCCGTTTATATTTTAGAACCCTAAAAGTTGGGACGACAATTTCGAAACAGCTAGTTAATGTACTCGTTCGTGAAAGGATGGGATGTTAATGTTGGGTAGGACTTCTCCATTTTCTCTCTGCAGGGTGACGTTTCGGGAAGTCCAGGATCGTCGGTGGTGGCGGGTGCTGCTGGTAGCAATCGTGCTGGGCTCTACCGCTCTCCAATCTCAGGGGGTGTTCAAAGTGCAACATCCTCTCACGGTCTTCCCCACCCAGCTATTGCAGTCCGCAATCTTATTGAACAGGTGTGTACTTCCGCCCTTTTTCTCCCGGAGTAGACGACCAGTGTGTGGTAGACAGAAGTTGAATATTGAGTGTTACAGTATATCTTCTCAAATATTGGAGTAATAGCATCAAGTCGTTGGGAGTTTGAACCTGCGCTTATTTTTTTCCTGTTTGTGGGCTACAGGCGCGCTATGCCCACCTTTGCACTATAATGTCACGGATGCATCACCGAAGGCGTGGCTATCCTTTTGGATCCCTCGTGGAATTCGCCACTGATTCGGCTGGACGTAGGTTTCCGTTAGTTTTCTTGGTTTTTTGGCGTATTTATGAGATTGTGGAACTACTACTTCTCTTGAAGACTAGTCTCTTAAGCTGTTGAAGTACTTTTCCTCTTTCGCTCCTTACCGTTCGGTATTAAGAAATTGGTTTTTATATGTGAACTTCCAGATCCAATATTTTCTCTGTCACCTTTGGCGATCCACACTAGAAATCTACTTGCAGACCCACGATGCACCCTGGTAGTTCAGGTACATCAAAGAGTACTATCGTGAATTTTATGCTACACTAAAATTCGTAAGTATTAGCAATTTGATTTTAGCGCATGAATATTTCAGCCTACAGTCTCCACTCGAGTGTGCGTCACTCGACTGCGAATATTATAGATTTTGTCAGACCTCCCAAGAAGAACTGACTTGAACAATCGGTTTACGTCATATTAGGTGCCTGGTTGGAGTGGACTTGCAAATGCGAGAGTAACCCTGTTTGGAGACGTTTATGCTTTACCAGCCGAACAGCAGGTACGGATTTGCGTGGAATAAATGTTTCTCTACTGTTTAGACCCCACTCCTTGTGCAACTAGCTGAAGTCGATCCGGCATTGTCTAGCCGCACCAGATCCTGTTACCTGGGGTTGATAGTAATGTTCTGTGTTGAAATCTTTTAAGCGGCATTGTCGGTTCTTATTGAGTAGCGACCTATCTTGTGCAGGAATGGGCTCATAAACAGTACTCTGTTAAACATCAACATGGAGCATCTCAGCAATGGGGAAACTTCAACTACTATCGCATGGACAACATTAGGTATGTTTGCAGTAAGTTTCTTACTTAAAAACATCCGGCTCGGAAAACTGGGTTTATGACAAATTGGATACCTCTTGTTCTTGGTGACTGTGTCAGCGACGTTTACTTTGTGGGAGGATTTGGAACTGTAGCCTGGGTGGATGTTAATGAGTATGAAAGTGCACTGCCCGATGTCATCGCTGCCAACGGTTCAGAGAAAACCCTACAGGTTCATTAACTCTCAACGACGCATTAGATACTCCTAAGTTTGCTGAGCTTGCGGAGATTTCAGTTGTGGGATCGTTAGCAAAGAGAGCCAGTTTCTGCTTGCTTGTTTAGTTCAAGATAAATCGGTTTCACTGAGAAAACAGTGCATGATAGCTTCTTCTAGGAGCATTTTCTGTTTTGAAGAGTTCCTGCTTTACAACGTGTTGGAGGTTTAGCTCGTGCTCGTAGCCGCGTGGTGCGTCACCTCTGGCCACCTGTTGACTGTTGGACTTTGAAACCAATTTCCTTATACTAAACTTTTCATCTGCCTTGTGTCATTTTAGGAGCTAAATTTGAAATTCTCCAAACCCTTGAGGGAGGTTCTGTCTGCCGAGGCTGAGGTCGACGACGCTGCTCTAATATCGATCGACGGTAAGGGGGTGGACATTCGTGTTCGTCAGGGAGCGCAGGTAATATACTACTAATGGTTCGGATAAATTTTGACTCGTCTCTCACGCACGTTGTGAGTTCCTCTGTATCTGTGAAACAGCTGATTGCCGTCCGTATATCTTGGCTGCCCCACCTTGCTCTTGGAATTGTGCTCAAATTGCTCACAAAATTCAGTTTCTGGTGAATCGCAGTTTAACGTCCAGAGGATGCCTTTCGACGAAGATCATGCGGTGGAGACCTTGGACCAAGCCATCCGGGCTCTTCAAAAGGTTTTGGACGATGTTGCTAAAGTCTCACCGAAATTTTAGTCGATATGGGTGTTTTCGCCGTCTCGACTTCCAGCTGACAGAGGGGGTCTTGCGGCGTTATGCCATTATACTTGCCCCAGCTCTGGATCACTCTCAAGTCGTCGTGGCCGACGCACCAGCTACAGGTGCTCGACTGTAGCTCCAGCTGTGTGCACCCTTGCCTCCTTTGTTGCGAAGACCCAACAGAAGACCGGCATTTTTGACCATTTGAGGATAGATAGAGTCCTGGTAGCACAACAGCGGATTATAGGAATGGATTCAGTAGAGTGTAAACGGAGCAGCTTTGTCTTAAAGCTGCGACATAGGTTCTGAACGATTCCCTGTTACCTTGTACAAAGTGTTAGGATGGAATATCATTCGTACTTTTCCTTCGGATTTGATTTCTGGTTTTGCTCTGTCATTTGACATACTTCGACCCATAAACGGTAACCATTATCGCAGTGAAGTGATTTTTGAATGTCGAAGACCGTACTTGGCCTGTCGTGCTATACTCATACTTACCTTAGGACGTGAAATACCCTGAAACATACCCCGGTGTAGGGTATGTTTCAGGGTGAAGGGTCCGGACAACTGGTTTCAGAACCAGTTGAATGGAGAATATGTACAACGAACATTTGGAAGAACCTCCACCGGGTTAGTACACAAGACGAACGAAGAGAACAATTCCAAGGCCCCTCAGAAACTTGTCGTGCCATAAGGTATTAAGTTCTTCGTCTTCACTGGATCATCTTCGGATGAAGTGGGATACGCAACACGGGTCAGGTGCTGTGACAAGAATGCGGGGCAGGGCATTCTGGGATTCACATGACATTCTCATCAAAGTAGTCTCTTCGCCTGAACTGGTGGAGCTGTTACCAGAGAAGGAACTTTGGTCGATCTTGTTGATGAGCAACGCTTGGAGAGGTGTTACGGTAGGAAGACATTCCTGTCGACAGGCGATCGATTGCTGCTGCCATAACCGCTACTGATGAACATCTCTACACCTTTGGTGAGCTATCAAGTTCGATAATTAATCACATAGTTCATCGCCCTACGTAACCTACAGTGAGCAACGTTCCCACCACGGGCGGCAGATTGAACGCTACGAAACGACTGATAAAAGAGGAAAAATGCATCAAAGCAGGCAATTGAGCCTATCGGAGTCAGCGGACAGTCAATCTCAGTATGAAGTTATTTCAGTTAGGGAGCACAAAAATTGAAGAAAAGGAGGAGGAGAACCGGGCCGGGGAACCTGTAAATAACTTGTCGTTTATGTAAGCCAAACAAACTAACCGCGACTAAGTTAGAGACACCACAAAAAATTTAGAGATCGATGAATTATGTTCGTGGGCGGCGACGACGAACGCAAAGAATTATGTAGTGTGGAGGTTTAGGGCTTTTGTCGCCCATCCCTGATGCACACGAAGATGACGATGAAGGTGAAGGTTGCAGCTGATGATTGCATTGATAGGTGCGAAAGGAGCATGGCATGCGTTTGAAACAGATCAGAGAGATTGCTGTAGGCCCCTTTCAAGAGTTTCTCGCGCCCCGAAGGCTTGGTTCCAGCATGGTGAGTCGTCTACATCTCCCAGCCTGATATGATGAATCACTGCACGAGAGTATGAGACGAAGTGCGTGTTTTTGTGGAGAATAGCTTGGAACCTTCTGTAAGCGCCTTGAGTAGTAAGCTGGCGATGGTGCGTAATTCCACTCTTCGCGGGGCATTATGTAGAAATTCATGATTTGTTCGTAGAAAATACGGCGTACAACTTTCTGCAGCCCTGTTAAAGGTTGATGTGACAATGGTCTGTAATTTCTTGGAGGACTCGTTTGAAGGTTTATAACCATGACAGATCGAGCTGAATAATGTGCTCCCCGTTGGAGAATTAGTGAAGTTTGCTTGTTGGGCTACGCAATGCAGGAGAGTATTAGGAGCCATGCCCGGCGAGATCGGTTGCTGGAGATAGAAGGTAAAGTCCAGCAGAGATGGGAGCAGGGTAAAGTTTTTGAGGTAGATGCGCCATCGTCGTCCGCTAAGGAGGGCGTGAAGTTTTTTGGGAACTTTCCCTACCCCTACATGAACGGACTGCTCCATCTTGGACACGCTTTCTCTGCTAGTAAGGTACGACCGTACGCACCCAATTTTTTAGTTCTTCCGATCTGCTCTCCGTCAAGAACTGGGTCTTCCTAGTAGAAGCGCAAACAAATGAGTTTGGTGGTCCGACCGAATTATATCGCGCGAGTTCATTTGCTGGAGTTAACTGCAGCTTATTCGGAAGAAATCCACCATCTCGCCCAGTTGTTCAGTCAGATCCCTCGCGGAGTTTGTGATCACAGTTCATCCTTGATCGTCGTGATGCCTGACTTGAAGACGCATCACGTATCTGCTGAATGTACAGGACCGGGTAATTCGATCTTAGACCACAGATGTATATATATATCATCTCATTACGTGTCACCGCTTTAGTACAGTTTAAAGAGTCATGGTCAAAGAACAGGAATTACTTGTGATGGCAAGTAACAGGTTTGAGAATTGCGAAGCTGCATTTTGCAGTTCTTCTTGATTGGCTGAACTGCATAGACTCAACAGAGGATCTGATCTTTACATCCCCAATGGTCATGGATGCTTCCATAATTTGAAAGATTGTCGTTTCGAAAGATTTCAAAACCAGCGATAGAAATTGCTGAAAGATCAATAAGGCAAATGCCGATAGTCGGAAACCTATGGCTCGTTAAGTTAGAAAGACCAACGGGCAAGACAAATCATGAGAAGCACCGGCTTCAGTCTGAGGAAATAACAATCCCTAATGTTACCTAATGTTACGGATCGGACGAAGTTACGACGCCAGTCAAGAATGAATGTTGGTTTGAGAAGGATGAGGAAGTTCGCTAAACAATACATCAAGACTCAAGGGAAAGAAAGAACCGACCTTCTCTGGCCGTAAATGAATACAGAACTGAACGGTCCTGCCTACAGGCACTCCACGTATCGTCAGTCAGCTGAATTTGTTCTTAGAGTTGTAAATTTACTCGCTCATGTTCATGATATGTCATGCTTGACTGTCCATCTCTTAAGTTTGTGCATCCGTGGATTTTCCACTCAGTGGTTACCTTAAGTGCAGACTTTTAGTTTTCCTCTTTACAACTAATCAGTATGCTAGTATATAGCGGATCATAACCTTCTCGTTTCCCGATTGAAATGGGTAGTTGGAAAGTGTTTTCTTCTGATGGTAATATGGTATGTGTACATGAGCTGCACGTGAAGTGCCGCAGAGAGAGCTCTTGTGACATCGGCTTGTTCCACTTGTTTGTTCAGTCCGGGTCTAGTCAGGGATTTGCACGGCATGTTCGAATTTAAATTCTAGGCTTGGTTTTTACTCTCTGTGAGCTATGAATCGCTTCTGCTGTTTACACTGCGAGTCTAAAGCAGATCAGTCTGTTGTTTTATTGAGACCGTTATGCTCATTGATTTTGGTCTTCCGGTGCGCTACTTACTCTTTTCGCTGACTTTATTTGAACATTCGCAGGTGGAGTTTGCAGCTGCTTATCATCGACTCAGGGGCAAGAATGTCCTGTTCCCTTTCGGATTTCATTGTACAGGCATGCCTATCAAGGTATACAGCTTTACTCTGGCACCTGCTCAGGTTTCCGAAGTGCGCTGAATAGTGTATACTTCTCCGTACGTAGACCGCATTGATTTTCTTCTGTACTTAGTCTGTTAACGAGAATCGAAATTTTTGTGACTCCGATTCTCAGATATCGTGTTCCTTTGCATCAAGGACTTTTAGAAGCGATGGTTGGCATGGTTTTTCAGCTATCCGTCTCCTTTTATATCCATGTTTACCCGTCTTGGGTTTTGTTAACTTCCCCGGAATCTGCCTCTGCTTTAAACCTTTACTACGAGCCAACGCTTGGTGAAGCGTTCCCAGTGTTCAATTCGGGGAGTCTTACGCGCATACATGAATTGCAGGCCTGTGCAGACAAGATAGATCGTGAGATTAGAAAGTACGGCAATCCTCCTGTATTTCCGGTTGTGGAAGAGGAAGTCCCGGTACCCACCGCACCTGTAGAATCAGGTGAAGCAAAGGCAGAACCGGAGAAGTTCAAGAGCAAAAAGGTCTGTTTTCTCGTTCCTTATGTACAGTTTGAGAGTTATGTATATCTTTCTCCTCTATAGTCGCGTGATGTTCATTGTATGCAACTCCTGTTACATTCCAGTATGACGCGGTTTCTTCCGTATATATCACTTATTACCTTGTATGTTATGATATCATTTCAGTCGAAAGCTGCTGCTAAGTTGGGTGTTGCGAAATTTCAAGTGAGCTTTCTGTCTCTCTACATCTTTGTTTTCTTTTCTCCGTCAATTTCACTCAAAGGTGTGTTATATGCTTGCATTGCTGTACTTCTATTTATACCTGCTCCTCCTGTTTTTACTTCCATCGACTTTAGTCTCCTGCTGATGTTTCCTTGAGGTCTGGTTTGTTTGATTGTGTCCTTGGGCCCTTCTCTACAGTGGGAGATCATGCAGTCCTTGGGACTTCAGGACGAAGAAATTGCGAAGTTTCGTGATCCCACCTATTGGCTGACATATTTCCCTCCATTGGCCAAGGTAAAAGGAGTTCAAGGGGCCATTTTGGAAAGAGTGTTTTTTGCGAGAGCAGCAGAAGAGTTGTTTTTGGTGAGAGAAATAGACTTATCTATGTTTCCACCGAGTCATGGTGGTTTTGCGCATCTCTGTATACTGCAGGAAGACTTGAAAACTTTGGGAATGGGTGTCGATTGGCGCCGTTCATTCATAACAACGGACTATAATCCCTTTTACGACTCCTTTGTCTGCTGGCACATGGAGATTTTGAAAGAACAGGGAAAGGTGAGATTATATTCCTAACACATACTTGATGGAGTCATGTGTATAATGGAACGATATGTGTATGAGGGCGGTTGTCCAGGTACCGCCAACTGTAGGCAAAGGCGGGGTATCTTTATTGGAGTGTTTCAAGTGCAGTCACCTTGAAGTTGTGTGCTGAATCTATTCTGTTACAACGTGATGAATTGGTATCCTGGGTTTCTTTCCCTTGTGCAGATTGTGAAAGACGTGCGCTATGCCATATACTCCCCACTAGATGGACAGGTGTGTTATAAAGAAGCTCTTTGTAGATTCACTATTCTTGGTTATCATAGTTATGCATGGCTACCTCTCCCGATCCCCAAGTTCACGAGTGGCCGGTTTGTTCAGTATCCGAGTTATTTGCAGATTCACCCGTCTTGGTTATCATATGCATGGCTTCCTCTGCCGATCCCCAAGTTCAACCCTTAGCCGGTTTGTTCAATATCCGAGTTATTTTCCAGCCCTGTGCAGACCACGACCGAGCATCGGGTGAAGGTGTAGGACCTCAGGAGTATACTCTTATAAAGATGCAAGTCAAGGCCCCATTTACAGGTTATATATCCCACTCACGTGATCCGTTGTGTCTTGCTCTTACATTTGTAATCATCTAGAGGGCAAGGCTGCATTTGTCTCGATTCCTAGCATCGTTTACGATTCACAGTTGTCGTGATCAAGGTTTTGATTCTAAAAACTTCTGTACCAGGCAAGCTGGCGGCGTTAGAAGGCAGAAACGTGTATCTTGCCGCGGCTACACTAAGGCCAGAGACGATGTATGGACAGACTAATGCATGGGTGCTCCCCGAGGGCCAGTATGGAGCCTATGAAATAAATGAGAAGGACGTCTTCATACTTACTGAGCGAGCTGCTTTGAACCTTGCTTACCAACACCTTTCGAAGGCAGGTCCACCGAGAAACTCTGTAATCTGGCATGTCAATTTATTTCCAAGGTCCGGAGGATTCGCCTCAGCCATGGAGGCGTCGTGTTGGTCCAAAAAGGAGTTTATGTTCTTATGTTCACTTGCTGTTCCTATCTTGCTTTCCATAGTTGGGAACTTTATGGTAAACTGCTGGCTCGTTCTGCGTGGACTTGCGCGTTGATGTGCTCAGCTTCTTGTGTTTGACAGATTCAGGAAAGGCCTACCTGCCTGTTGCAAGTGAAAGGACAGGATCTGATCGGTCTTCCGCTTATTTCACCCTTGACTAGTCATCCTGTTATCTATGCACTTCCAATGCTCACTATTCTCACGGACAAAGGTGGAGTTGTTTGCTTAATTTGCTTGACGTGTGACTTTCGAATCTATCCTCTTCTTTCTCCGCAGAGCTAGTATGATGTCTTCGGATTGATCCAAACTTTCCGACCGGGTGCAATAATATTTGAAGTATGGTTACCGTGTATATGGACATTAACTTCCTTCCGTTGGAGCTCTAGATTTGACAGGTCTCTCTCTTAACTCACAGTCCCTGTGCAGGAACTGGGATCGTTACAAGCGTTCCGAGTGATGCTCCAGACGACTACATGGCTCTCATGGACCTGAAGTCGAAGTCAGGTTTGCTCTATCTGTACTTTTTAAATTCTTTGACCGTGTTGGACGCCATATTTGTTGACCACAAGTACCATACTGAAGAAGACACTCGACAGCAAGTAATGACTGTAATCTGAGTATTTGTAATTTGTGTATTTTCCAGCTCTCAGGTCGAAGTTTGGTGTGAAAGACGAATGGGTGCTTCCTTTCGAGTTGATTCCTATTATTAATATACCTGAATTTGGAGACAAGGCTGCCGAAAAGACTTGCATTGACCTTAAAATCAAAAGTCAGAATGACAAAGAAAAACTTGCAGAAGCCAAGAGACTCACTTACCTCAAGGTGTGCTTTCACGAATTTTGTCAACTAAAGTCTACTCTTGCTTTTCGCATGGTGTATGCCCTCAGCCGGGTCCTTTAGCTGGCATGACCATTCACTATATACTGGTTGGCTTAGCAGTTTATTGTGTCCGTGCTCTGTTCTGGGAGTGTGTCTAATCGTCTCAACGATACCTGTTAACTCGTTTAGTAAATCTGTACTCATGTAAATATGCTTTTGTCCGGCAGGGATTCTTAGAAGGTACAATGCTCGTTGGTGAACACAAGGGTGCAGCAGTATCAGAGGTTAAACCAGTCATTAAGAAGGTAATGATCATTTGTAGCTGTACTGGATGCATTCACGTGATTGGCAATTTGAATCTTATTAGGAAACAAACGATCTTTTGCTGGTTTTCTGAAAGTCTCCAGCGTATGTAAAAGAAACGTTGCACAAGTTGTAACTGTGCGCTAAACGGTTCTCGTTAAACGGAAACTTGTAAATGTGGATGCAGATGCTGCTGGAAACAGGCCAAGCAGTGTTATACAGCGAGCCTGAAAAAAGGGTCATGTCAAGGTCGGGAGATGAATGTGTTGTCGCACTGACAGATCAGTGGTATGTTTTTATTCTGACCTTCATCTATTGCTTTATGCAAGCAACTTCTACAGGAGGGATGTTGCAGTTAGCCAAAAAGAAACCAAGCTGTGACCCCCACCTTCCTTACTGTCGACTGGAATCATGGTATTGCCTGCTAGTGTTGAGTGTAGCATGGTAGTAAAAAGTTGGTTTGAAGAAGTCTCGGCATTGGTCATTCCTCATCTCATGAGGACCAGTACAGCAACTTCGGTCGCTTACAGTTCACATCACGTTACAGGTACTTAATTTACGGAGAGCCTGAATGGAGAGCCAAAGCCGAGGAGTGTCTGAAGCAGATGGAACTCTACCATGACGAGACACGCAATGGATTTGAGCACACTTTAGGCTGGCTTACTCAGGTATGTTAAGCTGTCTTTACTGATTCACTATTCTGGGTACGGAGAAACGAACTTTTGTCAAATCTTGTAGCTCAGCTTACCGGTGTTGCAATACTCTCGGGTTACCTCAGGTGTGTGTGGATGGTCCTTGCCTATGCTATCCACATCGACCGACCATTAGGTGATCTCTGTCTTTGAGCGTGGTTCTTGCTCCTTAGCTGAGCTGCCATTCTCCCGGACGAATCATATAACCCTTAAGTTCTATACAATATATATATATACATCCTAAACCATCCATCCTGTTGGGTGCTGATGAAGTCAGAGAGCAGGTTGAGGGGCATGCGACGGGAGTGTGTTCTGTTGCATGCTCTGCGTGTACCTTGTGGTAGTTAGGTGTTTCAGTGCACACGTACTCAATACCTACAGCTGCGTCCGTGACCTTTGTGGGGAGATTTGCTTCTAACCTCTAATTTCTTCTGGGTTGACACTCTAGCTGTTGCGCTTGCTGGCTCAGTTATTACCGATAATAGTTGTCTTCTCGCTCAGCTCGTTAGGCATCGCATTTATATTGTATTCTGTCCTACTGCCACTAGGGGGTACCATCTTGGAAATGTGCTCACCCTACACATTTCCTCGGTTATATTCATTCGCTGACTTCTCAAGCCAAGTCAGCATACATGTTACCACTCTTCGTTACTCACCTTGTAATTACATGGGTTCAAAACTATTTTGGGGTTACCTTTAATGTGCGGGCGAAGTCACTGCTTTCTCTGAAAGCTGCTTTACCCGTGTATCAATATATATATATATATAATACACGGTTTTCAGATAAAACCCTCCTTCAACAAACTGCCTTCTTTGCGGCGCCTGGAAATTCCACAAGACGCCAGTCAATCCTCGTTTCATTACCTCTGCCTCCTCCACGTCCCTTACTGACCTCTCCCGCTGGCTCTGCGTCGCCTTCAAGGCCCTCGACCCTACAGTAAACGAACTATGGATCTCCATGCTTCTAAAGTGTAACGTTCACAGTACTACCAGTATAACAACTAATTCTTGTCCTGTCATTTTAACACCTCACGATGTCATAGAGAAAAGCTTACTCCTCCCTACTGAAGTCTTACACTTCTCAACTTTGTACACTAACATTGATCCTTATCTAATGGCTTGCGAACCCCTAACCCCTTGGCATTCTCTTCACAAGCTCACGGATCTACCACTACACAAAGTTGCCCTCAGATGTTTGCGGAACTGAATTCTCCTGTACCGATAAGGCCGTGCTGAGTTGGAAAAGTCCTCAACTCCGTATGATCACGTTTCCTACTCATCTATAGCCTTACCCTCCCTGACGGGTGCTGTTGAAGTCAGAGAGCTGGTGAGGTGCATGCGACAGGAGAGTGTTCTGTTGCATGCTGTGTGCATCTTGTGGTAATTAGGCTTTTTCAGTGTACGCCTACTCATTACCTACAGCTGTGTTCGGGACCTTTGTTGAGAGAATTGCCTCTAACCTCCTTCATGGTTGACAATCTGGTGTTGGCGGATGTTGCTTCGTTTATTCCCGGATGCTTCATGATTGTTTCTCCAGACGATGCATACTGTTTTTCTGTATGTTTGTGCTTGTCATGATCTCGATAACTTGCTCTCCAGACGATGCATGCTGTTTTCTGTATGTTCGTGCTTGTTATTATCTAGATAACTTGCTCTTCATCTATATTACTGTTATAGATGCTCTTTCGCTTAGATCGTTAGGCATTGCATATTGTACTTGCCATCGCTCCTGCACTTCCATACCTGGGGGTACCACTTTGGAATTGTGCTTTCCCTACACATTTCCCCCTTGGTCCGACCTCGGTTATATTCATTCGGTAACTTCTCAAAGTAAGTTAGCATACATGTTCACCACTCTTTGTTACTGACTTTGTACTTGCATGGGTTCAAAACTGTTTGGGGGTTACCTAAGTTTGCGGGGGAAGTTACTGTTTTTCTCCGAAAACTGTTTTACCCGTGTACCATTATAAATATAATACAGTAGATGCTCGTTCACCTAGATCGGTAGGCATCGCATATTGTACTTGCCATCTCTTCTGCAGTTCCATATCTGGGGGTACCATCTCTGGAAATGTGCTTTGCCCTACACATTCCCCTTGGTCCGACCTCGGTTATAGACATTCGCTAGCTTCTCAAAACAAGTTAGCGCACATGTAGACCACCAGTCTTCGTTTCTTACCTTGTACTTCCATGACTTGAAACTATTTCGGGGTTACCTAAGTGTGCGGGGGAAGTTACTGTATTCTCCGGAAACTGCTTTTATCCGCGTACCATGATATAACCCTTCAGGTTACGGAGTTACGCTAACTAGATAATTGCGTGATACTCCTATACTAGAGAGTGGTCCTTGAGCATATCTGCCATTCTCGACGCATGATATAACTTGACGCTCCAAGATAGCACACAGGCTACCTTAGGTACTAGGTTGAAGTTGAACTTTCGAACAGGAAGCATCCCGTTGAACACCAGGATAACCAGCAGACTAAGGTTTGTGTCAAGATGGGGACGAGATATATGCCCGTTTGGACAGAACCTGCATTGCTTCGGCTTACGTTTGCTTGTGATATGGTTGCAGTGGGCTTGTTCTCGTTCCTTCGGCTTGGGCACCCGGTTACCATGGGATAAACAGTTCCTCGTAGAATCATTGTCAGATTCAACAATTTACATGGCATATTACACAGTTGCTCATTTTCTTCAGGTTAGTGGTTCTTATCACGAATCTGTCTGTAATTTCGCTTGTGTCATGTGTGCCCGAGAAAACGTGGTGCTCGTATTGAGGAAGTTGGTTCTTGCTAGCTTAAGTTGATTCCCGTCTCTCTATGGAATACCTCGACGGCTGACAGTTCAAAAGGTTGTGGCTGCAGGGTGGAGACTTGTTTGGAACTACCAGTACTCTGGTCAAGCCAGAACAGATGACACCTGCTGTCTGGAGTTACATCTTCAGGAGTGGTCCCCTGCCAGATAGCACCATCCCCCTCGACTTGTTGAATGTACGTATCTTCCCATAGATCATGGATTATTTGACATCAGTGAGAGTTTGTTTCTTGTTTTAGCCTTTTCATGCGCCACAAATATTCTAGTACGCAAGCTCTAAATTCCGTTTCTATACTTCTAATGACCATACTCGTACGTTTTTAACAGAGAATGAAACAGGAGTTTGAGTATTGGTATCCATTTGATCTGCGCGTCTCTGGGAAGGACTTGATTCAGAATCATTTGACATTTTCGATTTACAATCATACGGCAGTGTTCCCCAAGGTTGTTGTTCACTCCATCATATCACTCTTTGTATTTCTCACCAGATTGCACTCTTTGCGGGTAAAGAAGGCACTGCTGTCTCTGATGCCTTTTTGGGCCTTGCATCATCTTGACACGTGCCCTGTCCTGGCGGTATAGCACAGAATTACTTTTCCAAGTGGATGGAACGAAGCTGATTAGATAAATGTCGTCTCCAATATTCTTGCAGGAGCATTGGCCTTTGGCTTTTAGATGTAACGGGCACATTATGCTTAATTCCGAGAAAATGTCCAAATCTACTGGAAATTTCAGGACTGTACGTGAATCCATAGGTACGCTCAAAATCTAAAAGCACGTACTCTTCCAGATAGAGGTTGTCGTCTCCTTGCTTCCTGTCTTTGGAGGGAAGTTTAATAAGTTTGAAGTTGTTTTTCTTTCTGTTGAGTAGAGGAGTTCTCAGCCGATGCTACAAGATTTGCGCTAGCTGATGCGGGAGATACAATGGACGACGCCAACTTCGTCTTCGATACTGCAAACTCAGCTATCTTGCGGTTAACAAAGTGAGTTTTTAGAGCATATTCTTTGTCTCTGCTTGAGGATGTAGTATGCAGCGCAGAGTATTCTTGTGTACTCGTACGTAATGAACGTGCACTGATTGAGTTGTGGACAATCTCAGAGAAATCACATGGATGGAGGAAGAGGTTTTGCCTGCTGAACAAACGTTACGTTCGGGCCCTTACAACTTCGCGGATACAGTGTTCGATAACGAGATTAACATCGCAATTGCTCTCACAGAGAAAAATTACAACTCGATGCTGTTCAGAGATGCACTCAAAACAGGGTTCTACGACTTTCAGGTATCCTCTACTCGCACCCCGAGATGTTCTGAACTGAATTGGAACCCTTCAGACTCCCAGACTAGGACCTGGTGAGCTGGAAATGTGTCTTAAGCTCGGTTGCAACTTCCCTTTTCATCTAGTTTACCTTAAAGTGTATGTAGTAGTTCTAGCGTCGCACTGCTATCCACCTCTTTTCTTTCGTACAGTTAGGAAATCTCGTAACCTTTCGGTAGTGCACTAAGGTTTGTAGGAAGGTCAAGTTGCATTCGGTTGTCACCTCAACTGTGTCCTTTTGTTCTTGTTATGATGGGCCTACTGAGGCTGATTGATTACCATGGGAGCTTTCGTTTGAACCAGGATGTTTCGGAATCACATATAGTCAAGACTTGTGTTACCGACATGCTACTCTCGCGCCTCATTATTGAGCATTCTCTACGTTCTCCGCTCTCACCTATGTCTCAGAAATAACGCTTGCCCTTTTCGAAAGTCCGCGAACACACGGATTCTGAGTGCGATTGGAGGATGAACTGGTGTCGCCTTTGTTTTGCAGACAGCACGGGACGAGTACAGATTCTCCTGTGGGTCAGCAGGAATGCACAAAGATCTCTTATGGAGATATATGCAGGTCCAGACTAAGCTGCTTACCCCGGTAAGCATTCCTCTGGAACATAGAACGGGATTGAAGCGTATGTCGTTGACCTCTGGAGTCCTTCGAGGATCATGCGTTTGTCGTTATCACCATACAGCTAGAGAATGCCCTGTTGTCCATGGATTTGTTGCCAGCCGTGGTGTTGACACACTTGCCTGCCTCCTTTAGCCCTTCTTGTAGTTTTCTGCAGAGGTCCTTATCAAAAATCTTAGCCAAATCTATTAAAAAAAACAATAGAGCGCATTTGGACTCTCCTTTTGAACTTTCAACTACTGCTCTGACTGTGACTATATAATCCACCGTTTGAGTATATATTTGATTGGTATTTGATTGGTATTTGATTATGAAACATACTCGTCCAAAAGCCCTCCTACTATTAACTTTTATCATTTGTTCAATTTGTGTTCAATAACAGCTACAAATAGTTTAGCAATGATACTGTTGATTAGTACATGCCTTGAAAAATTGATACTAAGCTGTTGAAACATCATGAAACAAGAATGCTTGCTACACCCCAGAATGTTTGATGAACTCGCTCTAGCTCTTCTTATCTATTTACTACTTGACTTTTTGTTTGTGGCAGATTTGTCCACATTACGCGGAGCATGTATGGACTGATGTACTGGGGCAAAAAGGATACGCTGTGAAGGCTGGGTGGCCACCTGCTGAGGCTCCTAACTACACTCTTCAGAGAGCAAATAAATACTTACAAGTAAGCAATTTGAAGCACTGGATGGTGTCAGCTTCATTCTTTGCAGTTGTTCCTGATTTTTCATTGTTCAAGAGTTTGAAAGAAATTAGTATCATTTGAATGGTTTTGCGTGGTCTAATCTGATCTCACTTGGTGTTGCTTGCAGAACGTCATCGTAGACCTTAGAAAGGTTTTGCAGAAACAGACAGCTCCTCCCAAAAAGGCGAAGAAAGCTGAACCTCTTCCAAATGCCCCAAAGCCAACTGTCGCGATGATTTTCGTTGCAGAGAAGTATGGTGGGTGGCAGGTAGGTTGACTGTCATCAGAAAGACAGGGAGGAATACTGGAAGATTGCTTTTCCTTACTAAATGTAAACAGTTGAAAAGAGCATCCATACTCTGTTTCTTACACTTCTATGAAACTTCAAGTCTACTCCTCACGTGTTTACCTTCATGATAACGTGGTGATAACGTAGGAGGAGTGTCTTAAGATCTTGCAATCTCACTACGATGCGGATACTCAGACTTTCAAGTCTGACCAGGATATATCAGCTGCGCTTAAGAACAGTCCTGTCGGCCAGGTATACTTTCAATTGGGTCATAAGATGCCATCATGCCAAATGTTACCGCAGCTGTCGGGTCGGTGATTGTACACTAAACGTTGCAGAGTGTGGGCAACAAGGAGTTCTTTCTAGTACTTGAATATCTTGATCCTCGTTTAAGTTTTTTGCTACTGCTGTACCCTGTCTGCAGATGGCGGACTTAAAGCGCATTTTGTCGCAGTGCATGCCATTTATCAAGTTCAAAAAGGATGAGACAAGGGCTGTCGGCGTACAGGTTGGTTTCGTGTTAGATACCTTGAGAGTAGCCTTATTAGGAAGGGGTGCGGCTTGGAAGGGAACCTTTAAAGTCCGTGGGGACCCCGATGTATTCGATCCTCTCATCATTTAGTGTATTCGATCCTCTCATTCATCACCTTTGGCCGACGGGTAGTTTATGGTGCCACAGTGTGAAGAGTAGTATTCATCATGACCCTCTGCCAATGTCTTCGTGTGGGTACTGCTGAATCTGCAAAGTTCAGCCTAACTGAAAGTTGTAAGCGCATTGGTATACAGGCCTTAGATTTGAAGCTTCCTTTTGGAGAACTTCAGGTGCTGAAAGAAAACGTCAACTTGATCACTGTACGTTTTTATTTCCTCCTACGTTCTTTTGTAAGAGGATGTCTGAGCTTTGTTCCAACATGATGGGGTGCATGTGGACGTTTGATTGATTTCGCGTGGCGGGAATGTGCGATGCAGAGGCAACTTGGGTTGGATTCTACCACCGTCCACTCTTTTGATGACGTGGAAGCACTCAACTTGGCTGCTTTTCACCGTACACTCCTGAATCAGACGCCCCCTTCACCAGGTATTCTGCGCTTGGGCTGACTAGGCAATCCGTCTTTCTGACAATTGATCATATATTCAAGTTGTCACAAATTTACATGAGACTTGATCTCACCCCGATCGTTTGTCTCTTTGATTTTCTGAGCAGGCAAACCAGCAGTCTTATTCTTAACAGGTGTGTGTGGTTTTCCTCATCACTCACCTCTTCAGAGTCCATTTGGTGCACAAACTTCCATGATCTGAGTTAGCAAAACGCAGATTAGGCTTTTTGTTGAGAGGCAGCTGCAATGCACTGAGCTTAATTATATTAGCGGGGGCTCGAAGCTCGCTTTCTACAGGTGCCGTGCTTACCTTATTTAGGTCATACAACGTGGAAGACGGTAATTGCTGTATCTGTCCTGCTCTTTCTGACCTTTGGCAGAGTTGGAATGCTATAGAGAGGATACTGATTGAACACCTTGATGTAAATGTATTAGCTGCATATTGACTAGTTCCCTGGCTCCAACCTTCGATGATCAGGTCCGGAGTCCCAAGACAGACTACAAGCTGATCTACAAGCAGTGCACATTTCGCAGCAGCAATAACTAACAGAGCATTATCTGTGGAACCTGATTTGCATTCGAGTGATGATTGCTGAGGCCATCACTTGTACTCGGAAGATTAAAGTTTGTAGGATTGAAATTGTATCCAAGACTCCCCACATTTTTTCATCCCATAAAGGTATTTCCTTTTTCTGACTCGAAGTTGATTAGCGTCTTATTGTGTACCTATGCAAAGTGCATTGCAGTTGGGTGATCTTTCTTGGCACGTAGAAGGATGTTAAGCGACACGAAACATCCACCTTGTCAGAGATGCAATTTCTTGGTTTGGCTCCATCATCACGTCAGGGTCTGTTGTTTTGCTTTAATGATTTACTTAGTAAGAGAAACATTATTGGTTGCACTTGCCTAAATGAGTGAGAGAAATACACATATCGGAACTACATTTTTCTCTTCTAGTATAGGCTTGAGAGACTCCCGATTGACATGCACAATCACAGTTGATTATGTATCGATGTTTCTGCATTGAAGTTAGACCCCTCCGCCGAAAGCATACAGTTTCGTTACTGGTAGAGTTCTAGGTCAGGTCACTACTAAAAAGATCATAACTTGCGAGCTTCGGTCTGCACCGGAATCAGGAATTCAACCCACTCAATAGCCGCCAGGCCCGGTAACCTGCAAACAAAGCACAACTCGGTATCACGACCCGGTATGTGGCACACAGAGACTACTTATGGGGTTCTGGAAGGAAAATGACTCTACCGGACCGTTCTACAGCATCAAAGCAACGGAGGACCTTCCTCCCAATTGTGCGTCAACCGATCACTAAAGACCTCCCATTGGAACTCCGAAAACAAATATGCTGGAAACGTATCTTGTTTTAGAATATCCATAGAACTTCCAGTGTGTGTTTTGATGCAAGTTAGTAGTCAGTTTCCACGATAAGTCATGGAGCAACCGGGGGGGCAGCTTACTGTCAAGAATGTGGCGCGCACATGGTTTACGGTGAGGCGCTAGAGAATAAGCTTCAGTTAGCCTTGTGGAACGTGAGGAGCCCAAGAAGACACGTCGAAGAATTCTAAAAGATAAGAACTTGGTGACACCTTTGTTGCTCCGAGTGCGTACTCACCCAAGTTCGAAGCCAACAAGCGGGAAGGCTTAAGGGAGATTGTCACAATCTTCAGTGAGATGGCGGACCAACTGATTTTACAACTTGGCACAAGACATTCTACAGCCGGCGGGAACTGTGCTGCACAGGATTCTCCTAAAGATCTTTTGTGCGATTCAAGGCGTTCACTCTTACAGATCGGTTAACCGTGATCACGTGAAATTACATCTGAGATTTTTTCTGTGGCGCTCAATCTAACACAAAGTAGACAATTGTGGGCAATCTTCGACAAGATAGCAACCTTGAATCTGTTTCAAGACGACTTCGTCCTCGAAGGAGCTCTTTGCCCAGGACAGCAGATCAAGGCACTGGTGCCCAAATCAAAAGTTTACGCAAGGATCTTCAAACGGAGCATAAGGATGCCACCATAGCCAGACCATGCAACTTTGGGTCCCGATCCACGGTCGATCAACGATAGCCATCATTGAATAACAAAGCACCTCGGATGGGAATCGTCAGAAGAGGAATATTCTCCTCCTCAAGCGACTACACCACCAAGAAAATGGAGATAGCAATGGTCTCTTACAATGTCAAGGGACTGCCGTCTAGGCGAGCAAAGGTAAGGCTACCAAAGTTCTTCCTTGATCTCCCACTGATGCCCAATGTCCTCTTTCTGCTGGATCATAAGCTGAGATCGGAGGAAGCATTAGGACTTCAGAAGCAACTACGGAACGCGAGAACATTCTTCACGGCGCAAGCGACTAATGAAGTTCGGGCACTCCATAACAATTGGGTGAGGGTGGGGAAGAGAGGGATCTTTACAGCTCTCTACCCTATCATGGCACACGTTGTCACAGTTCTCACAGAGCACGGTGTCGAGGCGAGAGCCTCCCGGGAGGAGCGGAATCTTCTGGTAGTGGTCGATGTCAAGAAGTTGTAGCGAGCCCGAGCGGCGTGGGGTCGAGTCCTCCTGGCGGGGGGACTCATGCTGTGCAAGGGCAGCAGCAGACGGCTGCAGAAAGCCCCACAGCGTAAAGAGGCCAAAAAACAAATCTAAACAAAAAAAAAAGAAGTTGTAGCGAAAAGAGAAGATCTTGTACAAATAGTCGAGGTAAACTAAAGCATTTGGTGATGCTAAGAGACTTATCATCTACTCTCTTGTCAAATTGTGTCTTGAATCACTACTACAGATCTAGGACATTTACGAGACTACTCTTTTTACTTTACGATGCATGTTAAATCGTAAAGTTTATGATATAAAATGCATCACAAGTTACGATTACAAACACATCGTAAACGTCTCATAAAAATACTTAAGTATCATTCGGGACTTACGATGCAAAAGTCATTACAACTTGTGATGCGAAATACATCGTAAAGTTTCACATGCATTTCACATCGTATCGTACGCGATGTGATATCCATCATAACTATATAATGTGTTTCACATCATAAATATGCGATGTTGATTACATAATAAACATATGATGTATTTTTTATCATATATATATAATATATTGTAGATCGTAAATCTATGATAGACTATACATCATAAATTGTGATGTAATGTACATTGTACACTGTGTAATACATAATTTTTTCATAAATTTATAATGCGTTACGCATCACAAGTCCTGCAGAAATTTTACAAGACTATTTACGATGAATATAAAAATATGTGGATTGTGTATATTTGCGTTTCGGATACATTTTGTGAAGTCCAGTGTTTCATCCATATTAATTGTAGTGATATGAGTTTGCATATTTACATGAGATAAAATGATCATATACATCATATAAATTTATTAAATAATTGTGAAATGTATGTTTAATCATCTTGTACAACATCATCAACAAGTACAGCTGATGTCCATTGTACAATGTGTCGCTCTAGTGATATATACGAGACTACTATAGACCAATGTGGAGTGGAAAAACACTGAACACAAAATCACTGCTCTACCTACGACGGATATATGAATTGCTTATCAGTACCTGTCCTCCTAGTGTCAATATGTGTCATACCACACTCATATGTAGCAATTGTAGCAAGTGGTTTACGGAGAATGAGACTTATACTATATGCAAGAGAGTACAATCTGCATGAAGTCCAAAAGTCAAGTTCTAAAATGTCCTCAATGACTCCAAAGTAAGATAACGCTGCACGTTCCATGTTTACTTCATGACCACTTGTTCTGCAATCTTGAGTGAAAGACCCACATACTCTCGAATCAGCTATATGTGATATCTTCTTATCCAAACGTCTGATCTTCATGTGTCTTCTTTGTGTAGTCGTTAGTCGTTTGACTTGGACCTCGAATTAACAATCGTACATCACTGATAGAAAGATATTGACTTATATCCTCCCGTAGAGCACACATGGATTTGATTCTCCTCTGAATATCTTACAAATCACAATCACACATTAGCGTTCATGCATCACTTATCTTTATCTCATTTTGGTTCAAATCGGAGCCGGATCATCTCCCTAATTCTCAAGCTCAACATCCCTAAATCTCGATCTAGACCCGGTTACGTCGATCTCAAAACATGAGCAAGTTCGGACGAACACTTCGGACGAACTTCCCATAAAGTCTAAGGTGTTAAACGGTGCCTCCAAGACACCTAACGGCTCAACCGTCTGTGATGTCCGTCTAGGTCCAAGCTCTCGAAAGGTGGTCGAACCCGCAATCTCGTTCCTAGTCTTGCCCTAGTCCTTGGGTTGTTCTCAAGTCCGGACGTCTACGACTAGACTAGAATGCATCTTGATACTGATCCAGTCATCACCTCATGCCCCCAGAGTCTGTTTGTCGAACTCTAGGTCCGAATGACTCCTCTTGACCCACCTAGGCATCAAGTCCTCTTCATATATACTTCTAGAGATCGGCGACTCTGTCCTCCTCTTTGGTCCCTGAAAATTATACCACAACAGCATCATAAGATCAGCCATAATTCTCAACTCCGAGGTTAGTTCAAGTTCTTGGTATCATTAGAAAGCTCTTGCTGAGATCTTTCCAGTGACACCTTATTTGCATTAATATATTACATGGAGCTCCGTCCACGACCCAAAATGTTGCTGGAGTTCCAACACTTCTCATTTTTCTGAGTCGTGGTCCAACGTCTCACTGGGATCCTGTGGTTCGGACGAGCGTTCAAACCCACGTCTCGGTCTGCTCAAACCTACATCTCATACTAGCATTTTGGTCCGTTCTCATACTTGCTTTCTTAGGTCAACATTCTTCTAAGATCCTCTTGGGATAAGCCCTTACGTCCTAACTCAATGTTTCAACTTTGGTTCAGAGAACCACTTAGGTTCATTTGTTCTCTACTTCTCGGTTAAACCATTAAGTCGTGCTTGCAGCGTTCATCACTTAGCGGAAGTCCATTAGGGTTCTGTTGTTCACGTCTGCACGTGATCTTGAGACTAGAGTCACGACATTCACCCTCACTTTGGAGGTTGATGTCCTCATCAACAATGATCCTTAAGTTAACGTCAAGTTCAAAAATGGGTAGCCAACCCCTTGGTGCTAGAATAGCGTTCTGGTAGCTAACTCGCAATTCTCTTCTTGGCTTGAGTCTTAAGTTGTCGCTAGAACACTTAGAAAATTTCAACTAGTCTCGAGAAGCGTAACTTTTTTAGTTCACTCCTAAACAAAACTAGTTGACAATTTCTAAACATTCTACGTAAGACTCTAACTTGGTAACTTATAAGTATTCACACCTACTTACTGGGTCTCCTGAAGCTCACTTTCCGATCATAATCTGATTTGACTTAGACGCACAGTTAAGTTTATCTTGCAGTTAGTAAACTGCAATGCAAGGTCATCCCAAGCCTCAAGACAAGTGTAAACGATTCACACTTGCTTTGCCAACGCTATGACAAACCTAAGTCTTGACATCAATACTTACTCTTTATTTAGATGTTTATCCAAACTAGCTCGTTTTCTTTTGGTGCACTTCGTTCCTCCTCTTGACAACATCCTAAGCATCTGATTAGAACTAGTCATAGCCATGCACTACCAATACACTTAGACAAAAATTCCAAGAAACAAATTCTTTATTTCCACAAAATACAAGTCAAAGCTACAAAGTCCATCGGCCCAAATTGCCTCAAGTTCATACTCATATGGTTTGTCATTCCTTCACTCCTCGCTGGAAAGAGATGTCCTCATATTGCTAATGCCCTTGTTGTCCTTATCGCCGTTTGAAGAGGTCCAATACTTCACTTGCATGTTCCAGATCTTCCTCAGGCACCCAAGTTGCTTCCTTCAAATGATATCTATGCCATTTGATCAAGTACTCTGTTTGGTTGGACTACACTGCATTTGCAAAATGGTCTCCATCTTGTATTATGCTTCACCTTGCACTACATCAGGTTGAGGTCTGAGAACCTGTTTGCGCTCCGATCGCAAATCATCCTTAAAATACTTTTTTAATAAAGAAATATGGAAGGCTGGATGTAACTACCACTCGGGAGAAATGTCTAAAGTATAGACATCTTTATTCAAATTCTTGACAATCACAAAAGATCTCGTAAACTTGGATGAGAACTTCACAGATATTCCTTATGGAAGGATGAAGTTCTTCGTATCACCCATACTTCTTCACCCACTCGAAACTTCAGTTGCCGTCGATGCTGGTTTACCTGATTTGTGTAACATTTTTGCACTTTGTCAAGGTTTTTTTCACTTGTTCCTCGCACTGCTGCATTTCTGCGAACTACTTGAATGTCTTGTTTTCACGTGTCATATTGTTTGAGGATAGGTGAGTCAACTATATGGAGAGATAGTTGAGGAGGTTTTCGGTATCATTCTGAGTATTCTTGGTCTCAGAATTCTTGTTTGGTCTTCTAGTCGTGAGCTAGACCAGATAAGTGATGATCTATAGTTGGTCTAGTCTCTTGAATTGCCAAGGAACAATTGACGAGATGCACATCAAAATTCGAGTTCCAATAAAGACTCCAATAAGCAGTACGTTTCTCAAGATACTTCTATACAGAAATAATACTGTAGCCTTCTATCGTAAGTTGTTTGTGATGCAGAAGGCGGCAGGTAAACAGCATAGGAATGCCAATGATTATGAATGACAAAAGTCTCTTTTGGTGCTCTAAATTTTTCTATGTGAGGATAAATACTTATCTCATCTGTAGTTAGAATTAATGATAGCCGATTAATGATATAATGAGTTTGTGGTGAATAACTTGTGTACTACAGAAATAACAGAGATAGCAGAGGAAGTGATCTGTGGGTACATTGAGTTCTACGAAGTTGCAGAAGAAGAGCTTCCAGAAGACGAAAGTATCGTCTTCCCTTCGAAAGATCCAACAGTTGGTCTTCCAAAAGACGAATCTGAACCAGAAGAAGCTCCCAAACCGGAATACTTTGGTGCCAGTGAGTACAGTCACACTGAAGGGATGGTAAACCCGGATGATCTTCAAGAAATGGAGGTTGCTCCCGGGAAGAAGCTGAATCTTTCCAAGATGATCGAGGACTAGCACTTGGAAGACTTCCGAGAACTTCTGACGGAGTTCAAGGATGTCTTCGCATGGACCATAGAAGACATGAAGGGCATACCTCGAGAGCTGGGAGAGCACCGCATTGACTTGCTGGAGGGCGTTGTTCCTACACGGCAGAGGCAGTATCGGCTGAACCCCAAGTATCGCTTCTGATGAAGGACCAGATCGACCAATACATGAAGGCGGCCGTCATCTTCCCAGTGCTTAGTAGTGAGTGGGTAGCTCTTATTGTCATCGTGCCGAAGAAGCAGACAGAGAAGATCCGAGTGTGTTAGGACTTCCAGAAGCTGAACTTGGTCACGAAAAAGGATCATCATCCTTTATCATTCACCGACTCTGTGTTAGACCAGGTAGCAGGACATGAGTTCTACAGCTTCTTGGATGGATATTCTGGATACAACCAAGTTTCGATCAGAGAAGAAGACAAGTCGAAAACTACTTTCACTACTGATTGGGGCACGTACGCGTATAATCAAATGCCGTTTGGTTTATGCAACGCGCCCGCCACATTCCAGAGATTGATGATTACAATCTTCAAGGAGTATCTTCGCACTTTCATGGAGATCTTCTTGGATGATTTTTGTGTGTTTGGATCGAAAGAAGACCACTTGATATTTCTGAGGAAGTGTTTTTTGAAGTGTAGAGAACATCGTTTGGCTCTTCACCCTGGAAGTGCTTCTTTGGTATGTCAGAGGGAATTTTGCTAAGACATAGGATTTCTAGAAGAGGTATAGAAGTCGACTGTGCTAAGGTGGAAGTCATCATGAAACTTCACCCACCTGCTAACCTGACTCAGTTGAGAAGTTTCCTGGGCAACGTAGGATACTACAGGAGGTTTATTGACAGGTATGCGGAGGTAGCAAGAAGACTTACCAAGTTGCTGAAGAAGGACGAACCTTACATTTGGTCTTTCTGAGCAGCAGGAAGCGTTCGAAGAAATGAAACGGCTTCTGTCAGAATCCCCTGTCCTAAGGCCACTTGATTGGGAGAGAGTCTTCCACATTTATGTGGATGTTTCTGCTTTTGCCATAGGGGTGGTATTGAGTCAAAAAGATGAGAAGAAGAAGGATTATCCAATCTATTATGCGGAAAGACAACTCAGTGACGCAGAGAAAAGAAGTACTCGACGACTGAAAGGGAGTGTCTTGGCATGATTTACTCCTGTAGGAAGTTTAGACACTACCTTCTAGCCAACCCGTTTGTCTTCTATGTGGATCATTTTTCTTTGAAACATCTTGTGAAGAAAGCAGATTTGTCTGGTAGGATAGCTAGGTGGATTCTTCTACTCCAGGAGTTTACTTACACAGTTGAGTACAGGCCTGGAAGACAGCATGTTAATGCTGACTACCTATCCAGATTAGAGACAGAACGACGAGAAGATGAAGTGGAAGACGAGTTCCCTGACGAGAAGCTGTTCTCAGTTTTCGCAGAGACACTTTCATCTGAGGGGGGGCGTACCGCCTGCTTCCTAGAAGACGAGACTAGATCTTCTGATCCAGTCTTTGCGACTTCCACAGAAGAGTCAATCTTCAAGGACTTGAGGAAGTTCTTGGAAGACCAACAGTACCCAGAGGGATTGGATGCGGAGCAGAAGGCTGTCTTCTTACACAAGGCAGGTCCCTATGCCATCTTCCAGGATATTCTGTTTAGGAAGGGACATGACGAGAAGCTAAGGAGATGCCTTGAGCCTTCAGAGATTAAGCCAGTAATCACGGGTCTTCACTACAAAGATGCTGGGGGTCACTACGGACTGAAGACCACAGTGAAGAAGATGTTGGACGTCGGTTAGTGATGACCGACCATGTACAAAGACACTTTTCAGGAGATCAGGAAATGCGATGCGTGCCAGAGGGTGGGAAGATCAACAGCTACTACTAGGTGGCCTCTTACTCCCATTCTTTCGCTTGCTCCTTTTGAAAAGTGGGGAATCGACTTTGTTGGGTCTATCGCCCCGGTGGCTAGAAGAACACGAGCACGGTATATTTTGATAGCTACCGACTATGCTACCAAGATGGTGGAGGGCGAAGCAACAAGGAAGAATGACGCCGCAGTGGTAGCCAGGTTCCTCTGGCATAACATTATCACTCGGTATGGATGTCCGTTGGAATTGGTATCAGGTAGGGATACTCATTTCTTAAATGAGACTATTTCCCTCCTGACCCGATACTTCAGGAAGACAACGCCATACAATCCGAAAGCGAACGGACTGACGGAGAAGTCGAATGGTCTTCTGTGTAACATCCTGAATAAGGTAACTGTTAACCATGCGATGATTAGGACACGAAATTGCCATCTGTGTTATGGACTTTCAGGATTTCACCCAAAGTCACGACCCAGAAGACACCCTTCTACCTAACTTATGGCATGACACCTGTTGTGCCCATTGAGTTAGAGGTCCCAACTTACAGTTTAGCCGTAACCGAGCGCATGGGAGAAGAAGACAGCCAGGAGCATCGTCTTCTGAACTTTGTAGAGTTCGAAGAAGACAGGAATGCAGCTTTGGAGAAGACGTACGAGGTACAAGCGCAACATAAGGTGAACTACGATGGCAAGCTGAAGAAGGTGACCGTTGTAGATGGGGACTTGATTCTTCTCTACGACAATCGACATCTTAAGTTCTCTGAGAAACTTCATCTTCGCTGGATAGGTCCTTATCGCGTCTTCGAGGTCTTCACCAATGGCTCCTTGCAGTTGGAAGAGTTGGACGGTACGTTGATGACCACTCGTGTAAATGGGAGGCGTGTCAAGAAGTACTGGACGTGAACAGAAGTGCTGATGTGCTGATGTTTGCGGGGACGTAAACATGTGAGGGTGGGCGTATGTGGTGCCCACAAATTACAGGATTCACGAATTTTTAAAATTTTTGAGATTAATAACTTGTTTGTATAACTGAAGAAGCGTTGTTACTTAAGATTACGGCTTCCTTAGAAGGAAGATGATCTTACGAGCTTTTTGTAATAAGAAGTTGACTTCTTCGGAAGACGGTTGTCTTCTAGGAAGCGTCTTTTCGGCGGTGTCTTCGGAAGACGGTGGAAGACGGAAGATGACGGAAGACACACATCTTCCGGAAGACTGCACCCGCAGAAGCTTAACCAAGTAAAAGAGTGGGTGCACCTACCATGTAGCGCCGAACAGGTTAGGTATGTCAGGAGGGTCGAAACCCCTAAACTGCGAGGAAGACAGCGCAGGAAGCGCATTAGCACAGAAACCTACTTGCTTCCCGCATCGAGAGATTGGAGACTAAGATTCAGACAGCGAGTTGATTTGAGTGAAGAAAGCAGCGAGTGAAATCAAGTGAGGACAAGATCGATTCGAAGTTAGAAGGAAGGCGAAATCGAACTACTGAGCGCAGGAAGCGTAGTGAATTGAAGGTGTTTTTTGAGAGCTCTCGGATGTTGACATTGGAGGGTGGTTGAGTGAAATCGAAGGTGGAATTGAGACGTAGCCAGAAGCTGACAGCGAAAGCAACCTTGTGGGGTCGCATTGGAGCTAGAACCAGAGCCAGAAGCACACAGAAGATCGAAGACAGCTCGAGAAATCGACAGAAGACAGTAGAAGTTCTTTCCATGTTCTCTTCTCTTCCCAACTGCTTCTCGCCTTTGTTGGTATCCCCTGCGCTTCCCCGGTTGTTTGCAGGCAGCTTGATCGATCAATTCCTCAGCCTTATTTTCCTATTGTGACATTGGGTGCGGAAGCGTTGCTCAATTTCCGTCAGACATCTTCTTGCTTCTTCTCGAGTTCAATTCGAGCTTTCCTACCCATCGTCCTCAAATTGACGATCCCAGCTATCAATTTCCTTATCCTACTACTCCTCTACTCCCGAAACCTTGAACAGAAGACGCTTCGGAAGATCAGAAGATCTTCGGAAGACGCTTTTGAGATTGGAACACCTTCGGAAGCCTAACTGTCTTCGGAAGTCGACTGTACACAATTCGTATCAAGAGTGGATTTGCTTTGCTTTGGTGTTCAGAGAGGCTTGGTACGAATCCTGAGTGGCGTGATGAGTTCTTTTGTTATTTCGAGAAGTTGAAAGTCGGGAACTAGGCCTGTGCCTCCCGGTCTTCCAAGCTTCTCAAATCCACATCTTCCTAGAGAGACTAGAAGACTGGAAGGGCTGGCAAAATGCGCGAGAAGACGTGAGGGTCCATTTCGGATCTCTTCTGTCCGACCCATAGCAGCCCATTCCTTCTTCTTCCCAAACTTAGGAGAGAGTCTTGAGAAGTCTTGCTGGCAGAATTTGGAGAGAATGGTCGAGGGTTGTAGTGACGCAAGATTACTCCTTTTGCCCATTTAGTATACAAGATATTGTTCCCACAGAGGATTTGCACAAGTAACGCTGCTCTAAGTTCTAAGATCTGTTCAAACACACAAACACACAGGTTTTGCCTAAAATCCCGTCTTCTCACAAAACCACGCGTCTTCCAGATACGCCAAAAGGTACTCTAGATCTAAACAAACAACTACTAACTAAAATATCACACGACTATTCACAGAGAAGCTCGGGAAGACATCTTCCTGCTTCCAGGTTGCTTCTTCCGGTCTTCTCAACACCGTCTTCCTGAAGCAATTCTCAGCTTCTCGGGGTTCAACTCGGCTTCTCGTACCTCCAGAAGACTGTTCTACTTCGCAGAAGTCGACTAGCACGGCTGTTACACCTTATTCTCACACTCACATTCCAACGGGTTAGATCAATCACAGGGTGTATGCTCCCTGTAGCCTTCCTAGGCTTCTGCCTCCGGAAATGGTCTTCCTGCAGCACTACAACGACATTCACCTTCACGGAAGCTCAATAGAAGTCTCGGAAGCTCACTAGAAGAAGGTAAGAAGATGGGGAAGATGAGAGAAGATGGGGAAGAAGGAAAAATCCAAACAAGAGAAAACAAGATAAAAAGGAGAAATTAAGATTCCGACAGGCTTCTAGTCCGGATCCTGACTAACAAGCCATCCCTGCTTGTAATAGTTTGGAGAGGAAGACAACAAACGTGAGTACTGTTGCACCGTCTTCTACTCGAGGATGTCGTCGTCTGTTGCAGGAAGAAGGCTTCTTTCTTCTTCTCTTCGTTGCTCCGAGGCGACTTTACCTCCGGCTGTTGGTGCGCTTTGCACTACTCTGTCTTCTGGGATCTCTTACCCATGAGACCGTCCGTACGTAGATCCTAAGTGCTCTACTGGACGAGCCAAGCTACACTTCCACAACTGTTGATATTCACCGCCACTCAAGAAGAACACTTCCCATGCACAATTGGGAGCGAATTCAAGGAAACCCACCACCCAGAAGACATGAACAAAGCTTCTGCACTCAAATCCACAATCCATTCCCCGAGAAGAAGTCACAATGGCATTGGGAAGCTCATTCCCTCTACTTCATGCGCCTACTCCTCGACACATCAGTCTAATCAGCAGGACTGCACGAGGATGCCGTTCCCTGCTCCTAGACTGCCCACTACTCATCTACATCTCCGAATCGCTGCTAGTGGTAAGAGAATGCAGACTTCTTCCTGCGTTATCTCCTTATTCCAACATCGAGTGTAGTGTACACTGTGTACCTCTAGTGTTTACTCTGTCTCCTGCACCGTAAGATTGGTATGTGTGTGCAGGCAGCCAGTTTCTTCGAAGACTCCCCCGTGTGTCTAATCTGTCTGCACCGTAAGATTGGTATGTGTGTGCAGAACTCAATTCTCCACACAGGTCTAATTTTCTACTCTTCGATCCTACTTATGTCGCTGCCATGAGAAACAGAGGAGACGACCACCAAGGAGAGAGAGGTGCTGACAAGAGGTTGTCATCCCACATGCAAGCGGTTCCCCTTTCTAATTAGCCATTCACCTTGTTGCTCCTACGCTACCTATGCTGCCACATGGTATCTTAACTAATTTTACACTGAAAACTGCCACCCTTAAGATAGCATGTTCGATCCTACTAAGTTTGAAGTTGTCACTTCAATTACTATCTAATCTGATTGCTCGGAGGCAACCTCTACCTGATCTGCTCCTATCGGAGCTCCTAACGCGCCTTTTGATAAGCTAGAAAGCCTTGCAGTTACCTCAGGTGTCACTGAGGTGGCTTCCTCCTCATCGCTCTTCGCTGACCCTGCTGTCGCTGCGGCTGCGTCTTCCTCGGCTTTGGCTTCTGCTTCGGAAGACAGAAGCGTCTTCTGGGAAGCTGAGTCGATCGGTGCTTCTTCACTCTTCGGGAGCATCAGCTCGGTACTAGGGACCATGGCGACCTCATGGGGGTCCGGGGAAGTCGCTTCCTCCACGCGGAATACCTGGGAAGACGGCTCGTCTTCCGGTCTTACATAAGACATCTTGTCTTCCGAGGCGTCTTCTGGAGTCTTCTCGGCTTCCAATGCTGTCACTACCAAGTGCACAGCGAGGTCGAACTCCTCCTTCTCCAACTCGGATCCAGTCGATGGTGCTGGAGCGTGAGAAGATGCAGTTGCGGGTGTCGGAAGCGAGAGAAGACCATAGAGTGTCTTCACTCTCTCTATCTGCCGATCCAAGTACCTAAACATGTTCTCCATACATTCCACCAACATCGTCTTGGACTCGTTGTCCCATCCTCTAGCCAAGGTAAGCAATTTCCTATCCGCGGTGAAGTTAAACTTCTTCCGAAGCGCTTCCACCGACTATGCTAGCATCTCCTGTGCACGAGCCTCCGCTGCTTCCCGCTGCGTCTTCTCAGCTACAACTCGCGCTTCTGCGGCTTCCTGTTGCATCGTCCAAGTCATCTTCTCCTCTGCGAGGGCGGTGATCTTCTCCCGCACTCGGAGGACGTCCTGATCGCGTTTCTGTACACGCGCCTGCAACTCCTGGTTGCTCTTCCGAAGCTGCACCAGCTCCTTGGTAGAAGCGGCTGCTTCCGTCTTGTACTTCGCTGCGAGCTTCTCCGTGGTGCGGAGACTAGCTTCCAGCGCCTCTGTCTTCTTCTGGTCTTCTTCCTGTCGCAGCAAGGTGCACAGACCGAATCCAGGTTGCAAGGGCCTCTCTTGAGCCTTCGCTCTCTTCTCCAGAAACTCCATAGCGGGCAGGATCTCGGCTCGGAAGAAAGCATCGAACTCCTCCAGTCGTCTTCATGTGGAAGACAGGCTCATCTCCACGACTTGGTCGGAGATCTCTACCTGATCTTCCAGAGGCAAGGAAGCCTCTTCCACCACTATGGTCTTCATCTTCTGCGCACGAGAAGAAGCTACTCTTCTCATCTTCCGGGGTGGAAGATCCCTCCTCATGGTAGAAGCGGTTCTCTTCACTACGCTTCCCCGCACCGCAGTAGGAGTATCCCTCCTTCTCTTGTCTTCTGGAGTCGTCGGAAGACTCCCTGGTGTTGCAGAAGCGGTCTTCAGCTCCGATCGGGTATTCAGAGGCTCTTCCTCCGAGTCCGACTCTGATCCTGAATGAATGAGAGAGGTGGGCTTCCTAGGTACACTTCTAGGGCCCATCTTCCTCGGCGGTGGGCGTCTTCCGACCCACTAGACTCGTCTTCTCGCACCAGAAGCGTCTTCTGGTGAGAGCCGGACCTCAGCTGCGGCATTAGAGTGGGAGGGGGAGTTGCGGCTGCTGTTCGATCATCAGCTTCCGAGGTCTCCTCGTTCATCTCATGTTGCCCTGTTGGTCCATACTCCGTCAACTGATCTCCCCTAAGATCCCCATGACTACGTACAAGTAGCAGAGGAAAGGTGTCAAGTGTCTTCTCGCCGGGGTACCCAAGTACGCTAGCTCCGCCTGTACATAATTGTGGACGTATGCGCCCCAGTTGATGAGCACTCCTTCATCCCACACTGCTTCCAGGAACTCCACGTCCTGATCTCCTAGGTACCTCGTCTTCTGCGCTTTCCCCTTGGGAAAGAGATGCAGAAGTCGCTTCGCCAGAAGTCGCTTCTTCGGCTCTCGGTAAGATTCGATCTTCCACCCATTCCTACCCTACTTGTCCTCCACGAAGAGGCAAGTTGTGCTTCCAAGCACATGCCACGCACTCACGATCCTAGGTTGGATCTTCTTCTTGAACCAATAACCTCGGTCCTCGGATTCTGGCCTGTGGAAGGCCCTGCGCCACCAATCTTCGGTCCAGGAAGATGGTCTTCCTCGAGCTACTCCTGCCTTCGCAGGTACACGATTGCGAGGTGGTAACGCTGTCCACACCTCCTCCAGAAGTCCCTGGTCTACGAGGTTCCAATCCCATAGGAAGAAATCGAGACCCAACTCTTTGAGGAAGGGCGTGGCCTCGGCCAACTCCGCTGCTGGTAACACCACCCCTCGAGGATGCATCGACATACTGGAAGATCTGTTGCACTAAGCCACAAGCACCTACAATGAGCTGAAGGCTTAGTCCTTCCCAAGTGTCCACAGTCTAGCTTCTACTTCTCAGAAGACGAAACTAGTCTTCCAGAAGACAGCTACTCCGTCTTCCGGGATTCTAACAGTACTTCCTAGATAGCTCTCGTCTTCCGAGCTATATCTAAACAATCCTATCTAAGCAAGGCCTCGCATGGATTACCAAGAAGACAACCCACCTTGCATTACATCCTACTTCCTATCAGAAGATACAAGATTCGTGAAACGTAGAGTGCATAACAGGTTCAGAAGGTGGTTGCGGGCTCCTGCGGTGACAGTGATCTCTGGGAAGACACTCGGGACAATTTCTGATTCAATGTCTTTCTCGGAAGACCTCCCGAAGTCAAGCTTCCCTTCACTGGTCTCACCTGTCTTCTTCTTCCTATGCGCAATCTATCCTCACAACAGACTCAAGACAATTGCACTCTGTTCTTCCGACTTCTCACCTCTCATACGCACTCAGAAGAAGCTTGCTGCTCGGTGAGAAGAAAGGACCCTCGACCCTTCTCTCCAGATTCTGCCAGCAAGTCTTCTCACGACTCTCTCTTAAGTTTGGGAAGAAGAAGGAATGACTACTGTGGGTCGGACAGAAGAGATCCGAAATGGACCCTCACGTCTTCTCGCTCATTTTGCCAGCCTTTCAGTCTTCTAGTCTCTCTAGGAAGATGTGGAGTTGAGAAGCTTGGAAGACCGGGAGACACAGGCCTAGTTCCCGACTTCCAACTTCTCGAAATAACAAAACAACTCACCAAGCTACTCAGGATTCGTACCAAGTCTCTCTTAACACAAAAGCAAAGCAAATCCACTCTTGATACGAATTGGTTACAGTCGACTTCCGAAGACAGTCTTCCAAAGACAGTCAAGTTTCAGAAGCGTCTTCCGAAGATGTTCCAATCTTCCGAAGCGTCTTCTGTTCAAGGTTTCGGGAGTAGAGAGAGGATAGGGTAGGGAAATTGATAGTTGGGATCGTCAATTTAAGGACAATGGGTAGGGAAGCTCGAATTGAACTCAGGAAGAAGTAGGAAGATGTCTGAAGGAAATTAGACAGCGCTTCTGCACCCATTGTCACAATAGGAAAAATGGGGATGGGGGGTAATCGATCAGGCTGCCTGCAAACAACCGGAGAAGCGCGGGGGATACCAAACAAAGGCGAGAAGCAGTGGGAAGGAGAAAGAACACGGGAAGAACCTCTACAGTCTTCTGTCTGCTTCTCGAGTTGTCTTCGACCTTCCGCACACTTCTAGCTCTAGTCCCAACTCCAATGCGACCCCATTGAGCTGCTTCTGTCGTCCGCTCCTGACTACGCCTCAATTGATTAAGCCGTCCACCTCCGATTCCACTCTGCTGCTTCCAATGTCAGCTTCCGGGAGTTTCACAGGAAACGCTTTTCACTCAGTATGCTTCCTGCGCTTCAGCAATTCGACCTCGCCTTCCTTCTAGCTTCTACTCAATCTTATCATCACTTCATTTCACCTCGCTGCCTGCTCACTCAAAGCTCACCCACTGAAATCGATCTTCTCAAGAATCGTGCTGCTGCGGGAAGCTGGAATGCGCTAATGCGCTTCCTGCGCACCTTCCCCGCATATTAAGGGTTTCGACCCCAGATGGCTGACCCGACCTACCTACCACCTTGGTGTTACCTAGTAGGTACACCTACTCCTTTACCTGGAAATTCATGGTTAGGCCTTCGCGATCACTGTCTTCCGGAAGATGGGTGTCTTCCGTCGTCTTCCCGTCTTCCGTCGTCTTCCTGTCTTCCGAAGACGCAACTGAGAAGACGCTTCCCGGAAGACAGTCGTCTTTCGAAGAAGTCAACTTCTTATTAAAAAGCTCATAAGATCATCTTCCTTCTAAGGAAGCAGTAATCTTAAGTAACAACGCTTCTTCAGTTATACAGACAAGTTATTAATCTTAAAAATTTCAAAAATTCGTGAATCCTGTAATTTGTGGGCACCACATACGCCCACCCTCACATGTTTGCGTCCCCGCAAACATCAGTGTTTCAGCACTTCTGTTCACGTCCAGTACTTCTTGACACGCCACCCATTAACACGAGTGATCATCAATGTACCGTCCAACTCTTCCAACTGCAAGGAGCCATTGTCGAAGACTTCCAAGACGCGATAAGGACCCATCCATCGAAGATGAAGTTTCCCTGAGAACTTAAGATGTCGGTTGTCATAGAGAAGAACAAAGTCTCCATCCACGACGGTCACCTTCCTCAGCTTGCCATCGTAGTTCACCTTACGTTGCGCTTGTACCTCGTACGTCTTCTCCAAAGATGCATTCTTGTCTTCTTCAAACTCTACAAAGTTTAGAAGACGTTGCTTTTGACTTTCTTCCTCTCCCATGCGTTCGGATACGGCTAACCTGTAAGTAGGGACCTCTAACTCGATGGGCACAATAGGTGTCATGCCATAAGTTAGATAGAAGGGTGTCTTCTGGGTCGTGACTTTAGGTGAAATCCTGAAAGTCCATAACACAGATGGCAGTTTCGTGTCCCAATCATACGCATGGTTAACAGTTACCTTATTTAAGATGTTACACAGAAGACCGTTCGACTTCTCCGTCAGTCCGTTTACTTTCGGGTTGTATGGCGTCGTCTTCCGATGCTTAATCCTGAAGTATTGGGTCAGAAGGGAGATAGTCTCATTTAAGAAATGAGTAGCCCTATCTGATACCAATTCCAGCGGACATCCGTACCGAGTGATAATGTTATGTCAGAGGAACCTAGCTACTACGGCGGCGTCGTTCTTCCTTGTTGCTTCGTCTTCCACCATCTTGGTAGCATAGTCGGTAGCTATCAGAATATACCGTGCTCGTGTTCTTCTAGCCACCGGGGCGATAGGCCCAACAAAGTCAATTCCCCACTTTTCAAAAGGAGCAAGCGGAAGAATGGGAGTAAGGGACCACCTAGTAGTAGCTGTTGGTCTTACCACCCTCTAGCACGCATCGCATTTCCCGATCTCATGAAAAGTGTCTCTGTACATGATCGGCCACCAGTATCCGACGTCTAACATCTTTTTCACTGTGGTTTTCAGCCCGTAGTGACCCCCAGCATCTTCGTAGTGAAGACATGTGATCACTGGTTTAATCTCTGAAGGCTCAAGACATCTCCTTAGCTTCTCGTCATGTCCCTTCCGAAACAGGATACCCTGGAAGATGGCGTAAGGACCTGCCTTGTGTAAGAAGACAGCCTTCTGCTCCGCATCCAATCCCTCGGAATACTGTTGGTCTTCCAAGAACTTCCTCAAGTCCTTGAAGATCGACTCTTCGGTGGAAGTCGCAAAGACTGGATCAGAAGATCTAGTCTCATCTTCTGGGAAGCAAGCGGTACGCCCCCCCTCAGATGAAAGTGTCTCTGCGAAAACTGAAACCAACTTCTCGTCAGGGAACTCGTCTTCCACTTCATCTTCTCGTCGTTCCGTCTCTAATCTGGATAGGTAGTCAGCATTAACATGCTGTCTTCCATGCCTGTACTCAACTGTGTAAGTAAATTCCTGGAGTAGAAGAATCCACCTTGCTATCCTACCAGACAAATCTGCTTTCTTTACAAGATGTTTCAAAGAAAACTGATCCACATAGAAGACAAACGGGTTGGCTAGAAGATAGTGTCTAAACTTCCTACAGGAGTAAATCATGCCAAGGCACTCCCTTTCAGTTGTCGAGTACTTCTTCTCTGCATCACTGAGTTGTCTTCCCGCATAGTAGATGGGATAATCCTTCTTCTTCTCATCTTTCTGACTCAACACCACCCCTATGACGAAAGCAGAAACATCCACATAAATGTGGAAGATTCTCTCCCAATCATGTGGTCTTAGGACAGAGGATTCCGACAGAAGTTTCTTCATTTCCTCGAATGCTTCCTGCAGCAACTTGGTGAGTCTTCCTGCTACCTCTGCGTACCTATCAATAAACCTCCTGTAGTATCCTACGTTGTCCAGGAAGCTTCTCAACTGAGTCAGGTTAGCAGGTGGGTGAAGTTTCATGATGACCTCTACCTTAGCACAGTTGACTTCTATGCCTCTTCCAGAAATCCTATGCCCTAGCAAAATTCCCTCTGACATACCAAAGAAGCATTTCTCAGGGTGAAGAGCCAAACGATGTTCTCTACACTTCAGAAAACACTTCCTTAGAGAAGACCATCTCAAGTGGTCTTCTCTCGATCCAAAAACACAAAAGTCATCCAAGAATATCTCCATGAAGGTACTCCTTGAAGATTGTAATCATCAATCTCTGGAATGTGGCGGGTGCGTTGCATAAACCAAACGGCATTTGATTGTACGCGTACGTGTCCCAATCAGTAGTGAAAGTGGTTTTCGACTTGTCTTTTTCTCTGATTGAAACTTGGTTGTACCCAGAATATCCATCCAGGAAGCTGTAGAACTCATGTCCTGCTACTTGGTCTAACACAGAGTCGGTGAATGATAAAGGATGGTGATCCTTCTTCGTCGCCAAGTTCAGCTTCCGGAAGTCCTGACACACTCGAATCTTCCCTGTCTGCTTCTTCGGCACGATGACGATAGGCGCTACCCACTCACTACTAAGCACTGGGAAGATGACTCCCGCCTTCAGGTACTGGTCGAACTGATCCTTCACCAGAAGCGAGTACTTGGGGTTGAGCCGATACTGCCTCTGTCGTGCAGGAACAATGCCTTCCAGCAGTTCAATGCGATGCTCTCCCAACTCTCGAGGTATGCCTTTCATGTCTTCTATGGTCCACACGAAGACATCCTGGAACTTCGTCAGAAGTTCTCGGAAGTCTTCCAACTACTGACCCTCGATCACCTTGGCAAGCTTCAACTTCTTCCCGGGAGCAACCTCCATTTCTTGAAGATCATCCAAGTTTACCATTCCTTCAGTGTGACTGTACTCACTGGCACCAAAGTATTCTGATTTGGGAGCTTCTTCTGGTTCAGATTCGTCTTCCGGAAGACCAACTGTCGGATCTTCCGAAGGAAGACGGTATTCTCGTCTTCTGGAAGACCAACTGTCGGATCTTCTGAAGGGAAGACGATACCTTCGTCTTCTGGAAGCTCTTCTTCCGCAATCTCGTAGCACTCAATGTGTCCACAGATCACGTCTCCTGCTACCTCCGTTCTTTCTGTAGTACACAAGTTATTCACCACAAACTCATTATACCGTTCATCATTGTCAGAAGACGCAGCTGAGTCTTCTGAAGTGTACCCTTCTGTTGTAGAAGGTGTTTCTCCTTGGTGTCCAATCTTGATCCAAGGAAGCGAGACCTTGGTCTTCTCACCACGCTTGGGTGTAGGATTGGGAAATCTCAAACGATGTCTTCTCCAATCGGTATTTACATTTGCAGCATACAGCTATGGTCTTCCTATCAACACCTAATTTCCAACCTTAGCTACAGGTCGCAAAATGATGTAAGTGAGGTAAAAGATACTCCACCAATTACCGTCAAGACATCTTTCAGTTGCCCCAAAGGTCTTCTTCTGGTCTGGTCCGCCATTCTGAGGATTCTCGGAGTAGGCTGGAACTCAGTGAAGCCTAGGGCATGAGCCTTCTCTTCAGTCATGATGTTAACTCCGGAGCCGGAATCAATGGGTACCTTCTTCAGAAGACAGCCATGGATCTCCATATCAAGTTCTGGGGCTCCCAAGTCCTCATGCTCTATCCTTAAGATCGGGGTGCTCTTGGGAAGTTTAGCGATTCTCCTCTTCCTCGATCCTCGAAGCACAGATTGTAACAGCTTCCTATAACCAGCGTTGTCATCCAACAGCTGTTGGAAGGTTTGTAGTGACGCAGGATTACTCCTTTTGCCCATTTAGTATACAAGATATCGTTCCCACAGAGGATTTGCACAAGTAACGCTGCTCTAAGTTCTAAGATCTGTTCAAACACACAAACACACGGGTTTTGTCTAGAAATCCCGTCTTCTCACAAAACCACGCGTCTTCCAGACACACCAGAAGGTGCTCTGGACCTAAACAAACAACTACTAACTAAAATATCACACAATTATTCACAGAGAAACTCGGGAAGACGATCTTTCTGCTTCCAGGTTGCTTCTTCCGGTCTTCTCAGTACCGTCTTCCCGAAGCGATTCTCGTCTTCTGGGGGTTCAGCTCGTCTTCTCACACCTCCAGAAGAATGTCTTGCTTCGCAGAAGTTGACCAGCACGGCTGTTACACCTTACTTCTCGTACTCACATTCCAACGGGTTAGATCAATCATAGGGTGTATGCCCCTTGTAGCCTTCCCAGGCTTCTGCCTACGAAAATGATCTTCCTGCAGCACTACAACGACATTCACCTTCACGGAAGCTCAATAGAAGATTCGGAAACTCACTAGAAGAAGGTAGGAAGATGGGGAAGATGAGAAAATCCAAACAAGAGAAAAACAAGATGAAAAGAGGAAATTAAGATTCCGACAGGCTTCTAGTCCGGATCCTCACTAACAAGCCATCCCTGCTTGTAATAGTTTGGGGAGGAAGACAACAAACGTGAGTACTGTTGCACCGTCTTCTACTCGAGGATGTCGTCTTCTGCTGTGAGAAGAAGGCTTCTTTCTTCTTCACTTCGCTGCTCTGACTACTCTGTCTTCTAGGATCCCTTATCCATAAGACCGTCCGTACGTAGATCCCAAGTGCTCTACTGAACGAGCCAAGCTACACTTCCACAACTGCTGACAGTCACCGCCACTCAAGAAGAACACTTCTCATGCACAATTGGGAGCGAATTAAAAGAAACCCACCACCCAGAAGACATGAACAAAGCTGTTGCACTCAAATCCACAATCCATTCCCCGAGAAGAAGTCACAATGGCATTGGGAAGCTCACTCCCTCTACTTCCTGCGTCTACTCTTCGACACACCAGTCTAGTCAACAGGACTGCACGAGGATGCCGTTCCCTGTTCCTAGACTGTCCACTACCTCTATCTACATCCCTGAACCACTGCTGGTACGAGTATGCAGACCCCTCCTGTGTATTCCAAGACTATTCGTATGTTTCCAACAATGGGTGTAGTGTGCGAAGAACTATCTATCTTGTGTCTCTGCTCTAATGTGTCTCGTCTGCCTGCACCATAGAATCGATGTGTGTGTGCACTAGCTACAGAACTCTATCTCCTACTCTTCGATCCTACTTATGTCGCTGCCATGAGAACCAGGGGAGACGACCACCAGGGAGAGAGAGGCGCTGACAGGAGGTTGTCACCCCACATGCAGGCGGTTCCTCTTCCTAATTAGCCATCCACCTTGTTGCTCCTACGCTACCTATGTTGCCACATGGTGTCCTAACTATTTTTACACTGAAAACTGCCACTCTTAAGATAACATGTTTTGGTCCTACTAAATCTGGAAGTGTGTCACTTCGGTTGTTGTCTACTCTGATTGCTCCGTGGCAATCTCTACCTGATCTGCTCCTATCGGAGCTACTATCTCGGCTTCTGATGGGCTGGGAAGCCCTGTACTTACCTCGGGTGTCACTGAGGTAGCTTCCCTCTCCTCGCTCTTCGCTGGCCCTGCTGTTTCTGCGGCTGCGTCTTCCTCGGCTTCGGCTTCTGCTTCGGAAGACGGAATCGTCTTCTGGGAAGCAGAGTCGAGTGGTGCGTCTTCGGTCTTCTGAGGCACGGGTGCGGTACTAGGGACCATGGCGACCTCATAGGGGTCCGGGGAAGTCGTTTCTTCCACGCGGAATACCTAGGAAGACGGCTCGTCTTCCTGTCTTCCGGGGCGTCTTCCGGAGTCTTCTCGGCTTCCAACGCTGTCACCACCAAGTGCACAGCGAGATCGAACTCCTCCTTCTCCATTCCGGATCTAGTCGATGGTGTTGGAGCGTGGGAAGATGCGGTTGCAGGTGTCGGAAGCGAGAGAAGATCATAAATTGTCTTCACCCCTTCTATCTATCGATCTAAGTACCTGAACATGCTCTCCTGGCATTCCACCAACATTGCTTTGGACTCGCTGTCCCATCCTCTAGCTAAGGTAAGTAACTTCCTACCCGCGGTGAAGTTGAACTTCTTCCGAAGCGCTTCCACCGACTGTGCTAGCATCTCCTGCGCACGAGCCTCCGCTGCTTCCCGCTGTGTCTTCTCAACTGCAACTCGCGCTTCTGCAGCTTCTCGCTGCGTCTTCCAAGTGGTCTGCTCCTCTGCGAGGATGGTGATCTTCTCCCGCACTCGGAGGACTTCCTGATCGCACTGCTGCACACGCGCCTGCAACTCCTGGTTGCTCTTCCGAAGCTGCACCAACTCCTTGGCAGAAGCGGCTGCTTCCGCCTTGTATCTGGCTGTGAGCTTCTCCGTGGTGCGGAGACTAGCTTCCAGCGACTCCGTCTTCTTCTGGTCTTCTCCCTGTCGCAGCAAGGTGCACAGGCCGAATCCAGGTTGCAAGGGCCTCTCCTGAGCCTTCGCTCTCTTCTCCAGCAACTCCATCGCTGGCTGGATCTCCTTGTGGAAGAAGGCGCTGAACTCTTCCAGCCTTCTTCCTACGGAAGACATGTTCATCTCCACCACTCGCTCTGAGGTATCGACCTTGTCTTCCAAAGGCAAGGATGCCTCTTCCACCACGATGGCCTTCATCTTTTGCGCACGAGAAGAAGCTACTCTTCTCATCTTCCGGGGTGGAAGACTCCTCATGGCAGGAGCGGCTCTCTTCGCTGCGCTTCCTCGCATCGCAGCAGGAGCGCCCATCCATCCTTCGTCTTCTAGAGTCTTCGGAAGACTCCTAGGTGTTGCAGAAGCGGTCTTCTGCTCCGATCGGGTACTCAGCAGTTCTTCCTCCGAGTCTGACTCCGATCCTGAATGAATGAGGGAGATGGGTGTCATAGGTACACTTCTAGGACTCATCTTCCTCGGTGGCGTGGCGTCTTCCGACCCACTAGACTCGTCTTCCCTCACCAGAAGCGTCTTCTGGTGAGAGCCGGGCCTCAGCTTTGGCATCAGAGTGGGAGAGAGAGTTGCGGTTGCGGCTCGGTCATCATCTTCCGAGGTCTCCTCCTTCTCCTCCTGTTGTCCTGTTGGCCCATACTCTGCCAACTGATCTCTCCTAAGATCCCCCATGACTACGTACAAGTAGCAGAGGAAAGGTGTCAAGTGTCCTCCCGCCGGGGTACCCAAGTACGCTAGCTCCGTCTGTACATAGTTGTGGATGTATGCGCCCCAGTAGATGGGTACTCGTTTATCCCACACTGCTTCTAGGAAGTCTACGTCCTGATCTCCTAGGTACCTCATCTTCTGCGCTTTCCTCTTGGGGAAGAGATGCAGAAACAGCTTCGCCAGAAGTCGCTTCTTCGGCTCCCGGTAAGATTCGATCTTCCACCCATTCCTACCTTACCTGTCTTCCACGAAAAGACAGGTGGTGCTCCTAGGTACATGCCACGTACTCACGACCCTGGGCAAAACCTTCTTCTCAAACCAATACCCTCGATCCTCGGAGTCTGGCCTGTGGAAAGCCCTGCGCCACCAATCTTCAGTCCAGGAAGATGTCTTCCTCGAGCTACTCCTGCCTTCGCAGGTACACGGTTGCGGGGTGGTAACGCGGCCCACACCTCCTCCAGAAGTCCCTGATCGACGAGGTTCCAATCCCACAGGAAGAAGTGGAGACCCAACGCCTTGAGGAAAGGAGTGGCCTCGGCCAATTCTGCCGCTGGTAACACCAAGCCTCGCGAATGCATCGTCATATTGGAAGATCTGTTGCACTAAGCCACAAGCACCTACTATGAGCTGAAGGCTCAGTCCTTCCCAAGTGCCCACAGTCTAGCTTCTACTTCTCAGAAGACGAAACTAGTCTTCCAAAAGACAGCTACTCCATCTTCCGGGATTCTAACAGTATTTCCTAGATAGCTCTTGTCTTCCGAGCTATATCTAAACAATCCTATCTAAGCAAGGCCTCGCATGGATTACCAAGAAGACAACCCACCTTGCATTACATCCTACTTCCTATCAGAAGATACAAGATATTCGCGGAACATAAAGTGCATAACAGGTTCGGAAGATGGTTGCGGGCTCCTGCGGTGACAGTGGTCTCTGGGAAGACACCCGGGACAGCTTCCGATTCAATGTCTTCCTCGGAAGACTTCCCGAAGTCAGGCTTCCCTTCACTGGTCTCACCTGTCTTCGTCTTCCTACGCGCAATCTATCCTCACAACAGACTCAAGACAATTGCACTCTGTTCTTCTGACTTCTCACCTCTCATACGCACTCAGAAGAAGCTTGCTGCTCGGTAGGAAGACATGACCCTCGACCATTCTCTCCTGATTCTGCCAGCAAGTCTTCTCACGACTCTCTTCTAAGTTTGGGAAGAAGAAGGAATGGCTGCTATGGGTCAGACAGAAGAGACCCGAAATGGACCCTCACGTCTTCTCGCTCATTTTGCCAACCTTTCAGTCTTCTAGTCTCTCTAGGAAGATGTGGAGTTGAGAAGCTTGGAAGACCGGGAGGCACAGGCCTAGTTCCCGACTTCCAACTTCTCAAAATAACAAAACAACTCATCACACCACTCGGGATTCGTACCAAACCTCTCTTAACACAAAGCAACACAAATCCACTCTTGATACGAATTGGTTCTAGTCGACTTCCGAAGACAGTCAAGTTTTAAGAAGCGTCTTCCGAAGATGTTCCCATCTTCCGAAGAGTCTTCTGTTCGAGATTTCGATGTGTAGAGGGATAGTAGGATAGGGAAATTGATAGCTGAGATCGTCAATTTGAGGACGAGGTGTAGGGAAGCTCGAATTGAACTTAGGAAGAAGTAGGAAGATGTTTGACAGAAATTGGGCAGTGCTTCCGCACCCAATGTCTCAATAGAAAGAATGGGGGTGGGGGTAATCGATCCGGCTGCCTGCAAACAACCAGGGAAGCGCGGGGAATACCAGACAAAGGCGAGAAGAAATGGGAAGGAGAAAGAACGTGAGAAGAACCTCTACAGTCTTATGTCTGCTTCCCGAGTTCCCGCGCTTCTGGCTCTGGTCCTAGCTCCAATGCGACTTCACACGGCTGCTTCCGCTTGTTCAATTCCCGGCCACACCTCAATTTCACTTTCGATTCTACTCAGCTACTCTCCAATGTCAGCTTCCCGGGAGCTCACAGAAACGCCTTTGCTCCCTGCCTTCCGCGCTTCAACAATTCGGTCTGACGCAGCTGAGTCTTCTGAAGTGTACCCTTTTGTTGTAGAAGGTGTTTCACCTTGGTGTCCAATCTTGATCCAAGGAAGCGAGACCTTAGTCTTCTCACCTGGCTTGGGTATAGGATTGGAAAATCTCAAACGATGTCTTCTCCAATCGGTATTTACATTTGCAGCATACAGCCATGGTCTTCTTATCAACACCTGATAACCAACCCTAGCTACATGTCGCAAAATGATGTAAGTGAGGTAAAAAGATACTCCACCAATTACCGTCAAGACATCTTTCAGTTGCCCCAAAGGTCGTCTTCTGGTCTGGTCCGCCATTCTGAGGATTCTCGGAGTAGGCTGAAACTCAGTGAAGCCTAGGGCATGCACCGTTTCTTCAGTCATGATGTTAACTTCGGAGCCGGAATCAATGGGTACCTTCTTCAGAAGACAGCCATGGATCTCCATATCCAGTTCTGGGGCTCCCAAGTCCTCATGCTCTATCCTTAGAATCAGGGTGCTCTGGGGAAGTTTAGCTATCCTTCTCTTCCTCGATCCTTGAAGCACGGATTGTAACAGCTTTCTGTAACCATGATGGGGCTTTATATTCTACGTCATGTATCATTGGCACATTGGCTCATGATGATTTACAAAATACATCTTGATTATTTGGAAATTAATTTTTTGTATAATGAACAGCATGTCAGAGGAAGTCGTGTTATTGCATTTGGTTGCTCAAAGCCGGTTTTCACATTCTATCTATTAGCATGAAACACATCATTTTGTTGTACTAAGAAAGATTTCCATGCAACTTGTAACATCCACAATATTCTGGTAAAGAATAGTGTTTGGGCCGAAATCCCTTTCCAACTTATATGATCTTGCTAATGGAACTTATCCAGCATCAGTAGACGGACAGTCATGTATCCGAGATGTTGATCAAGAGTCCAAATGCATAGTGTTTTGGTGAGTTCTTGGCACTTGACCTCTAACTTTTTGATCAATTCTATCACTGAAATGTTTTTTTGAAGATTTGTGACTGGACGGAGGTCCGAGAATACATGGTTCCTCGTTACTAGCATTTCAACATTGTCAAAGAGGCTCGAGAAGACTACAAAGTTCTTTCTTCAAAATGGATGGTGCGAGGACACTCTAAGACGAGTCTATTTACTATAGTTTATTTTTTGTATTGTCTGGTTTCTATTCTATTTACATTTTATAATGTGACAATGTACATGTTACAGTTATTACTATGTAAGTAATAATTGAAACATGTACATACACTGATTTGACTAGTTCCTCTGCTTCTTCAAATGTTTGATTGCAAATCTCGAAATAGAATATAATGAATCAGTCTTTCACGTGATCTCTTTGAAGACCGTTATACTTTTTTGTATTCCGGTCCAGTTCTTTTAAACATTGTGTTAATAAACAGAGGAAGCTTGATAACTACCAAAACATTTTACGATAATTGACTAGTCTATTGCGAATCTTGGTTCCTAATCTTGGATCTTAGAACATAGATGGGATTGCTTTGACTTGGGATTAGAAGACATTTGGACAGCGATTTGCTATCGATGATCTAGTCAGAACACAAAGGATCAAAGAAGTAACCGACAAGACTATACTCTAGTGGACGCTTGTAAATAAGAAAACAAAGTAATTGCAGAGAAATATAATGAACAGCACACCAAACGCTTTTAATTCAACTTTGGCACATAAATCTAAGCTTTATTCTGACTTCCTCTTCAAGCTATACTACAAGAATTTACTCCCAGCTGTAAGTTTCTCTTCAAACTTTCTTCCAAGCTTTTTGGATTCTCACTCAGAAGTCATGGAAATGACATCAAAATCTGATTTCTCTCATGACCTGTTAAGATTCTAACAATCCACATCAAGACGACCGGATCTCTCTTTGATTCTCAACCTCAAGTCTCTATGCATTATCCTCCCTAATCTCTAGCATTTTTGTTCTCGGCTTCTGGTCTGCATGTCTCTCTTTAACTATGATTCGTGACTCCTTTTTCTCTCTTCTTCACTTTAAACCTCAACCTCTTCTTCTTGGACTTGCCACCATCGCGTGTTATGTGATCACAGTCTAGAAGGTTGAGGTTAATTAAAGTAAACAGCGTTACACTTCTATTAGTCTTTATAGAGTAACAACCAAGGCGAGAACATGCATTGGACTATCGCAATATGCGAGTATCAAATTATTATATTCCCGTAATGTTATTCAAATTCACTACGAATTAATGTTTGAGAATCTCAAACTTGGACCTACATTCCAGACAATAATAACGTCTTGAAACGTCAAAAGAAATGTTCTTATTCGAACGGTAATGAATATTACAATTTAATATATTTCTGGTGAACACACGAAAAAAACACTTTTGGTTTGAACTGGAGTAAAATAACAAATTATATCAACACACTAATGCAAAACTAATGAGTTTTAATATATTAAGAACTCAAAAGCATTCTGCGGATACCAATAACGATCAGATTTAGTTTTCACTAGTTATCCGAGTACAGCAAATTTAAATAGCAATATGACAGACATGTGAGTTTGGAATAATTTATTTGATCCCACATATAATAGATTTTTTGAACTTTATCACATCTCTCTTAAAGATATATGGTTTGATCACCCCCTTGAACGACTATAGACTGTGAAACCAATATCACTTTGTTATATTAATGATATTTTGAAATGCACACATTAACTCTTTATAATACAATTAATTATTAGATGACAAAAATTTAGTCATATTATAAAACAAAGAAATAAAAACTGACAAGACAAAAAGAATGATTTTATTGTCGATAACCAGTAAAAGTGTGATAAAGCAACATCTAGACAATTTAGATGACAAAGATTTAGTCATATTCAAAAATAATGAAATAAAAACTGACAAGACAAAACGATTGATTTTAATGTCGATAACGAATAAAAGTTTGATCAATCAATACCTCGTTCAGAGAAGTGTGATAAAGATCACCGAACCTATTGGGGGTGTGATCTAGCAAATTTCTGTGTTGAGTTTGATCTGAAACTGTTCCAGTTAACAAGATGAGGTGGGGATGCTTTCACAAAACTTGTTTACTGCACAAGTGTATACGTACTTCTCCCAAGGCCGGTAACTTACCGAGTATATATTTACTATGTTCCCCGATGGAACAAAAGATTCATCCTAGAAACTTCACCCACATTTTGACGATAAACCACTAATCAGAGTAACTAAATCCTGTTTTCTCAAGTTAACAGAACACAGAAGGTAACCCCGGTTTGAATACCTCGAACATGTTCCTTATTTAAAGATGCTGAAGTCACGGAAGGGCACAAATTGCAATGAACATTGTTCAAAGTGGAGAGCGCGGTGCTGTGCGCTGCAGGGGGGAGCTACGCTTCACGTTTCTCTTCTTCTCCTTCGAAGACTCGTATTGTCGATCTTATGAGGAGTGCTACATATGTTAGTGAGATGGTTCGGGCGGGAGTTCTCGATTCTGAGTTTGAGTGGAAACTGTCATCTACAAGAAGTCATTGCGCACCGCCAGAACACCCAAGTGCTCGAGTGATTTGGATCAGGAAAGGGACCATTTCCTACTATGAAGTCCCGTCGTGTGGGGAGAACAAGATTCACAAACCATAGAGCAACCGGGAGATGGTTTAAAGTTTCCAGGAGAAATGTATTTAATAGTACTAACATCGCAAGATGCCTGTCTGTAGGACACGTTTAAGTTAAGGGAGATCAAAATCCTTATACAAGATGGTTGCTTATCGTCCATAGAGATGATTTATATCGGCTAAGCCTACTTCGTACACGTCGTGATATTTGAAGCTAAACTAAAAGAAAGATGGAAGAAGGTTTCTGCAGCCCGAGGGATCGTTGATCATCGGGGATGATGATTCATATGTATACTATTCTTGTTCTTGGGAGCCTGCCCGTCTTCCATAGCTAACTTGTAGACACTCTAGTCTGCCGGATAGGGCGAGTTTCAGCTGCTATCTAATTCACCCTCAGGGATTCGACGGTGCAAGAAAGTCCAGAACTTTGGAGTAGATGTCGACGTTGGCCCTGTAGCTGATCAGGAAGTCCACATGGCCGTAATCCGGGAGCAAGATGACTTGCGGGCTGAAAGACAGGCTTCTAACGAACAGCTGCACGTCTTCTGCATCGGCCAGGCCGTCCGTGCCTCCATGAACCAGGAGAAGAGGCATCTGTGGAATTTTCGACAAGTCGTATACAGGTGGGAAGATCGAGTGGTAGCGGACCAGATTTTCCCAGAAGCCGTAGTCATATTTGCCGAAAGTATTGGTTCGATACTCTGCAAGAGAATCCACCAACAAGAAACCTAACTCAGACAAAAGGAACTGGCTCAGCAGCTGCAGAACTAGGACGACAAAGACGGAGGGAAGAACGACCACTTCCCAGCTCGCGAGTACACAACAATCCAATCTGACCTGATAGGCCTTCGAGATCCTAATCAACTTACGCTGCGCAAAGTGTGCCAAGTTCTTCGTGGCCGTGGACTGCGTCTCGTACTGTTCGTAGAAACCTTTCCTCGAGTCGTTCACACAGCAGTTTGGACCTGATGATCATCGGCCGAGATATAATCAGCACACTAAGGCCACCAGTGTCCGTAAGGAGTGTGAAGCGGTAACAGCATGAGTGGCACACACGGAAAGATCGAAGTTTCATACCTGTGAACGCTGAGAGGAAGTCGTCATCACAGCGGGCGTCCGGATTCCGGCAGATGGCGTCTAGAAGCTTCGCCCCGGTTGCTCTGCGTACAGAAAGAAATCAGCCAAAGCGAAAGGTAAAAGTGAAACGAAAGATCAGAATACCTTCGATTTATCCAAACGTCCATTCTGACACAATAGGCGGAACGGGAAATCAAACCATTCATCGTCGATGTTCTTCCTGCTCGCGGCCACCACAGCACGCGAACTGACTCTTTTGAGTTGTCAAGAATCTAAAACTCAGAAGAGGCTGGTGCTAAGAACTCACAGGTTTGCATTGAACTCCCAGACGCGTGCCACGAGCATCATCTGCCACGGCCAGCAGATGCATGTGGAATTTGGAACCCATTAGTTTCCGAGCATCAGTACAGCATCATCACCATCAGGAGTGAGTCTTCTTTTCTGAGTCATTCACTCACCTGGTCTACGAGAAAAAGGCTTCCGGCTACGGCCATGGCTGAATTGACATTGTCGAGTCGTACGACCGGCGCAAGAAACACCACTTTGTCCACCATCGGAAGCACGTCCCCTTCTGCAAAGGCCGCCACCGCCACTTGAGTGCCCTGCCAGTGTACAGCCAGACAAGACCGAGAGAGAGAGAGAGAGAGAGAGAGAGAGAGAGAGAGAGAGAGAGAGAGATCCTGCATCAGTATCATGCAACAAACGTTGCTTGCAGTTAATTCAGTCAGTCAGTGTTGTTCCTCTCTACCCTTACTCGTTCGCTGGATGCTTCATGAGCTGGGAGATGGTGACAACCGTCCCCACTTACTTTTCATTTAGTGTGCGTACAGTAGGTTGATATTGGTTGGGCTTGACACTGAACAGAAGGGAAATCCACCTGAGAGAAGCCGACATAATGAGCCGTCTGGTTGGTGCTCGCATACACCAAGCCGAGCATGCTAGGCAAGTCGTGAGCGACGAGATCGTCTGTGCTCCAGTCCCAGAATTTCTGTAGCCGTCAGTCAGTTGTCAGTCCAAGTTCTTATCAGCTCACGTCACACAGAATGAATGAGATGAGTCGAGATGAGACATTTCAACGTGTCCGCAAACCAACCCAAAAATTTCATTGCTGCCACAGCGGTGACTTATTTGTCAGCTGCAAAATTGCAGGAGGACCACTTTCCTCGCTCATTTGTCTCGCTAAACGCAAAAAGGCCAACTTCAAATCTGATCGTTCAGCTCGGTGGCACATGCTCATGTTCCGCCAACCAGAATCACACACTCCCAGTTCAAGCCAGCAATATTCATTACTTCATCGTGAAACCGACCGAAACCATCAGGAGGATTCAACAGGTCCGTTGGCCTGGCGGTGGGGATGGACTTCTGGTCGAGCTGAAACTACACATGCTTTGGCGGGGAGTACTAATAAAGCACCTGTTCATCCCTTGAAACATAGGCATGGCCGTAGCTGAAGTCGGTCGTTCGGGTGTTCCCAATCCACACGTCGTAGCCAGCATCAGCTAGTGCGAAAGGAAGAGACTTGTCACGATCGTTCAGCAGCCACGACTCGCCTCCCTGTGCACCCATCCAATCCACTAACGGTGATTCAGCTTCCGGTCCAGCTTTGCGCAAAAGCTTCGGAGCATCATGCATGGTCTCGGCGAAGAAGCAGTTGCGAAACCATACCAATAACAGACCACGACCAAACGCAAGACCAGGTCGAAAGTCTAAAATGAGATGAGAGCTTGACTGACTACGTTCTCCAAATCGAGCTAGTCCTACCAGTTTACATATCTGGCTCGACAAAAGTTCTCTCACGGTGGGGTTGTTTCAGTTGCAATTGAAGTACGTACATACTTCTTGCTGCAAGATTAGGACTCCTATGTTTCTGAAAAGCCTAATTCTCGTAAATGGACGCAGACGGAATAAAAATGTGCACTCGCTGCAACAACACTGTCCCAGACTGGCAACACAGGAAACACTACAACACGCGGCAGAATTCTCATTACCGAGAGCATTCCATGGTAGAGGAAAACAGGCTTTTTCACTGTCATTCCAGTTCGTGCGCCGGTGGACATTCTTTGCACACCCAAAATAAATCCATCGTCCGTTTGGACCTGCATTAAAGCCCTCCCAGGTAAGAAAGTTGGTATTAACCTGTTACGATTCTTCACTTCTCCATGAAGATAATCATCTTCATCGTCATGCCATGAACCGATGAATGCATTTCCCAAATAAGACTAATATGTGATTTGATATAGCGCCAACTATTTTCTAACAACAATCGCTATTTATGCTATTGAAGCAACCACAACACGCTGACTCACTCAGCAGCGGGGGCGTGGAGACACAGGACGACATCAGTCAAGGGGTTTCAAGCGTTTATCCACGGACTTTCCACCCACCCGAAGCTCATCGCAGGCAAAGCCTTGAGGCCGCACAAATATATCACAGATGCTACCACTCGGCCTGTACTCCGTTCTTCCAGGCTCTGTCTGGACTTCAGCTCTTACGTGAAGACACTGCAAGCAAAGCCATACAAGCACCACTGCTGCTGCTGCTGCAAATGTCGCCCTTCGTTCCATGCTTTCTCTGCTCACGAACTCAGTCCCGATCGTTCCTTGGAGCCGATCTCGTACACTTCCTCGTGAAAGTGCTCTCACCCGACGGAAGAGCTGCTGGGACTAGCTAGCCCTTGAAGTTGTCTTCAAAACCACGTCGTTTCATATATATTAAACGTTAGTCCGTTCGCAAAGCCTTCACAGGCTTCAGCTCGCAGCAGGGTCCATCCGTGAACGCCTGGCTCAGCTTGTCAATTTATGTTTTATGAGAAGAGAACTTTAGCTCACCAAATCGACACCAGCAACAGCAGCAGCATGGAGGGGCCCGCAGCTGTCCTTTTCATGCGCGCGCTTCCTACAGATATACAGAGCCGCAGCAGCACTAGGCCCGGTGCTTCATATCATTGGACAGAGTCCTCATTAGCGGTCGCCACTCCACTTCGGCTCACGTATACCCCGCTCTCACTCACTGTCTTCCTTTGATGTCTTTATGTCGCCGTGACCTCCATGGACCGGTCCTTGCTTCGAATGTTCAACAGGGCTGTCACCAGTGAACTTACTCACCACCCGCACCCAGAGAGTGCCTCGACTTCCAGGGCTAGCAACGCCGTTCTTCCTTTCAACCGCATGCATGACGAGGAGTAAAGCCGACGCTCGTCTTTCACGTCAACAGGCTGAATTTCTCTAATGCGCAGTACACCAGACCCCAGCAAAGTCCCACTCGATCGCCGGTGGACCAGCACTACTGCGTCGAGATACCACTTGATGCAGTTTATAAAACATCGGCGGGCAGACGGGCGGCGCAGTGGGGGGCCGCCGAGGCAACTCTTTCTACGATGCACGAGTGTCTGTCTCATGTTTCAGGCGTCAAAAAAGTGTAATTCGTTTACGTGGTTCCGCAGACCCTGACGTCGTTCAACTGCCCTGCATACCCCTCGGTTTCACGTCTCCAGACTCCAGAGTCTGGGCCGGGTGTCCATGGTCCATGAAACTGAAACTATGACTGTGAAACCACCCACTTCAGCTTACTGCAGTTAGGGGAGACCCTGACGTCGTGGCGGTTCACTGTGACCTGAGAATACGTACAGCACAAACCACGTCATTAAAGATCCCGACACAGCCGCTGTGTCGTACTCTTGCTACTCTTTCTTCCTTCTGCTAGTTGAGAGCTTTCCCGCAAAGCTGCTCTAGACTGAGAGCATATAACACAGAGAAGCGTTTTGCTGCCATCGTCTTGTAAGTTCATGCAGTAGATAGTGCAACCTAAAATTTCTCAAGAGATCAGTTGTGCCTGGTACGTACGTCTTGCAATAACTCCTTCTACAGACCAGCCGCTGGAGCGTCATGATTTCCATATCGATGGCGAGAGACTGACCAACTGATGGTAGTGTATCTACTTTCCACATGTCACCACCTTAGAGTGTACACAGTAGTGTACTGTCCGAATTGACAAGCTTTGGATCCCCCGCCGCTCCTTTCCCTCCCATCTCCGTCCAATAGTCCAGCAGCAGAACTCATTGCATTGACGTTGACAGGAAGTCCCATGATGACTGTCGCTGTTTTTGCTACTCAATTTCTCGTCCTCCAGTGTTGGGTCACTTGGGTGTATCGTATTCATCGACCTTCAGTTCATGGAACTATAAATGTAGCTTTCAGAAGTCTACTGTTGCAGAAAGGAACTCCCCGACAGTTCCGACTCCTGTCTAGATTCTAGATCCTCAGCAACTGACAGCAAGTAGGCTGCTGCTGCGGAGCATAGGAAACTGCTAAAAGTTAAGTTTGTATGGTCAACTCTGATCCTTGCAGCATGATGAAAATCGTATTGTGTGGTAGCCTGTGCATTGCCTGATTCTGTTATGTATGGACCATGCAAGAAGGTAGTTGGGTATGTAAATAGATCGTGTACAGTATCGGGATTCGGAAACTCAATCCTTTCTATCACTTTATTCAGGCAGAGTCGGAGTCTGTTGGACCACTCAGTAGAAGAAATCTTTGCTTTCGTGCTCAGTTTTTATGCGAGTCTGACCTCGTTCTTGGAACACTGATGATCATACAGGGCAGATGGTCATTCCTTTCGTGTCAGTGCAGACAAAAGGATTCTTTCGTTAAACCAATAAATCATTCAGCTTAAATTTCAAAATTCTGCTTACTATGATATCCTACTTGCTGTGTTTCGTCCTCTTCCGTCCGTTTGCATCGATGTTTAGTAATTTCTGAGTTGAGGGCTTATACTAATATATCTGCCAAGTCTTTTTGAGCCGATTCATTATGGTGAAAACCCGTTTAGCTTCCATTCTCGGAAAGGAAAATATCTACAATCCAACATTACTTTCAAACCAATCAAAAGTATAGGTTTTCCTCATTAAGTTGTTACTAAGTTCTGTACTTCTAATAAACCTTGGTAAAATTTCAGTTTTGAGCGCTACTACTTTCTGATAACTAGAAAATATTTATCTTGTGTAGGATTTTTTACTTACCATGGTATGATATTTTAGGAACGATTCGTGACTTTAGAGGTAACGATTTGCGAGGCTTCTCCTTGCTTTTCTCTTCATTTTCTGGTTGTTGGGTGCTTGACCCCTTTGGGTCTCTTGTCCTCTTGATGAGCTATTCCCATCCGTTTGTTATTCATGGAGTCGTTTTTTCCCTTTTATCTTTTGGCGAGGTAAACTAAAACTCTGTTAATTTTTCAGTTTTGAAGATACTCGATGGATGTTATATTTTACAGCTGAAGTTTATACAATTTGTACCATTACTTAAATTATTATATAGTATTACTTTTGAACCTTACTGAAGTTTCAATTTTGAAAAATATTGTCAATTTCCTTTTTGTTATCTGAGATTAGATTTATATAAATGCTGTTTAGTTGCAGCTCAATAGTTTTAAAATATATTAATTATTTTAATAACTGTGATTTATTGATTATATTCTCAAATGTATTAAAAATAATGATAAAATAGTTTTAGGATATATAGTTAAATTCTCATTCATGATATTAGGGTCTAGGTAACCCGGACCCCTCATTTTTAGGCGTCACGGTAGTGAAATGCGTTCCTCTGGGTTACCGAGAGCCGTTTGCACCTGTCCATATCATTTACGTCCGGTTTTCAAATCTTACGTGGAAAGAGCATTAAAAAGTGACTTAGAAGCGTTACCATTTTACCAAAAAATAAAATTAATATTACTCCAAAGAATATTAAAAACCAATAATCTAATATTATAATTTTTCTATCCTCCAAAGAAACTCTGAAGAAGTTTTGAATTCAATCAAAGGATGTACATAGAATATTCTCATTAAAAACATCTTATACCAGAAGGAGGTTATGCACCGTGTCTAGTATTGCATCTTAGGGATCACTCTAGCTATTCTCCTGGTGGTAACAGCATTGGCATTGGAGAAGACACGCGAAGCAGTTCCAGAAGTAAAGACGTCTTCTGAAAGACAAGAAGAAGAGATGACTTTCAGGTATTCAGAGTGGAAGTAATGATTGCCTCTGGCTCTCATGAGATCGCCCCAACCCCCAGCAGCGAACAGGTCTTACAGAAGAGCCAGGAAGCGCAGATGGGTATCACTTTCCAATGACGTCTTTTGTCTTCCAGGTCAAAGACAAAAGAGCACATGGTTGCCACTGAGACGGATGTCACCTCAGCCGCGCCAGAGATACCAGCTGAGCAACACATGGTACCAGAAGTAGAAATAGATACTCATGCAGGTGCGGACATCGTGGATGTTACACCTGGTGACCAAGAATAGATAGGAACATTAGTTAGGTTCAAAAGTTGTTTATACCTCTTGATTTTCAAGGAATCAGAGTTAGTTATTTTTAGCTTAGCAACTCTTTTTTGTATTTTTATGATATTGTCCATGTGGCAGAGTTAGTTACAGCAAGAATAGGAAAGATTTTCCAGACTGAGAAGAATCGAAGTCCAGGAGGAGGTGACCATCTGACAGTGAGCCCTTTCCATCCTCTGGACTGTGGTTGTGTTCCAGAGAATCTCCTCCTACGATTAGAGGAAGTTCTATAAAGTTGAGGTTGATGTTTATTTTGAGACACACATGAACATACAAGAGCGCACACATAGAATACAAAGACGATGTCGTAGTGCATGGCATTCCATATGATGAAACGGAACTTCAGAAGACACTCAACTGGCATTTGTTCAAGAAACTACGCCCTAGCTTATCAAGGTGGGCCGGAGCTAAGCTGGGGCTATGCTTGACAAGCTGCCCCTTAACTTGGGTTGAAATATCACCTTAAAGGGGGCGAAAAGGTCCAGAATGCAAAGCTTGTCGAGAAGAGCAACTTCATACTTTCGGTTTCGAGAAAAGTTAGTACAAATAATAGTTAGTATAAGTCTTAAGTGATGAAAAGTGCGAAAGAGAGAAATCTGTCGATTTTGGCTCGTGACTCAAACTCATGATCTGACATCGTGAGTGCGTAGGTGTTCATGAGTACTATAGTTTTGACTCCTCACTCCTCATTCACTAAAAACAGAGTTGTACAGAGAAGTTAGTGTAGGAAAAGCTAGTAAAGACTTTACAGAAAATTTTTCTTAAAGGATATATAACAACTGTGTTTCCTTTTTGAACGGAAACAGAGACCATTCGAGTGATAGGGCGCCCACCTAGGAGGAAAGTGGTCTCAAGATCAATTCTCTAGTTGATGAAGGAGTTTCATGACACCTTGTGGGTCGGACATCGGGGAGCTTGGACTACCTACAAAAAGTTAAAGGAGCGATACTGGTGGAAAGGACTTTATCAAGATGTGATGAACTTTGTGAGTTCATGCTCGCATTGTCAATTTTACTCAAAGGTACGTTACAAGGATGATCTAGTACCAACTTATCCGTCTAGTATCTACTCTCAATGGATTCTTGATTTGGTAATGATGCCTCCCGGGTTATGGGGCATGAGGTACTTGGTGTTGACTCGAGAAGACCTCTCCAACTTTGTGGAAGGACGAGCTCTAAGGACGAATACCTCAGAGGGGATATGTAGGTTTGTTCTTGAGGATATTATCTATAGATATGGATCTATAGAGAGATTGCATGTAGACAGAGGAGAGTTGCGTGATACGGAAGTGAAGGAGTTCTTTGTCCAACACAGAGTAAAACTAAAACTCACTATTGTCATGAATCCGGAGGAGATTGGTAAGAACCATAGAGGGCATCCATCGATTGTTCAAGCCCTGGTAAAGACATGCAATGGTAGGTATAGACAATGACTTAGGTTGCTCTCCTTTGCTCTGTGAGCTGACAGGACAACTCATTGTACTACTACTGGGAACATGTCCATTGAACTGATGCTGGATCAAAAGCTGATTATGCCAACAGAGGACTTTCTTACATGAGCTACTCTACCGTGGGAAGACGGAATGGATCGTGTACAACTTCTTGCACTTTGAATCAAGCAGCTAGAACATAGAGAGAAGGATCTTATAGAGACGCAACAGAAGCTGAAAGAGGCTCGTCTCAAGAATAAAGACAGGTTTGACAAGACTCATAGGCTTCGATCGAAACCGGTACATGCTGGAGACTAGGTATTGGTGTATGACAGTACGCTAGAGAACTAGCACTATACGATTCGTAAATTTTCTAGGAGGTGGTTTGGTCCGTATGTTGTCTTAGAAGTGCATCATAATGCTACTTATTCTCTGCAAGAGCTTGATGATACACCTCTAAGGCTTCTTGTCGCCGGCAAGCGTATCAAGCTGTTCAGAAGAAGCGGAGAATCTATTGAGCTAACCGGATTTCTGGAGTCAGATCAGATGATGGATGCTGATGTAGATCTGCTACTTGACGAAGACGTTGAAGACGTTGAAGAGGACGATGACAATTTAGAAAACCTTGGAGACTAGTCGAAAGGTTGACACATATCGGAGGATGTGCAGGTTTGGAGGGGGTGAATGTCGTAGTGCGTGACATTCCACATGATGAAACAGAACTTCAGAAGATACTCAACTGGCATTTGTTCAAGACTCTAGCTTATCAAGCTGGGCCGGAGCTAAGCTAGGGCTATGCTTGACAAGCTGTCCCCTAGTTTGGGTTGAAATATCACCTTAAAGGGGGCGAAAAGTTCCAAAATGCAGAGCTCATCGAGAAGAGCGACTTCATACTTTCGGTTTTGAGAAAAGACGTTCTAGGTAATAGTTAGTACAAGTCTTAAGTGATGAAAAGTACGAAAGAGAGAAATCTGTCAATTCTGGCTCGTGACTCGAACTCATGATCTGACAGCGTGAGTGCGTAGGTGTTCGTGAGTACTATAGTTTTGACTCCTCATTCACTAAAAATGGAGTTGTACAGAGAAGTTAGTGCAGGAAAAGCTAGTTGGAGGTGAATCTGATTTGAACAGAGAGCAGAATTGGGAGCAGAGGAGAGACGCATAGGAGTGAGAGGAGAGGTTTTTTATCACTCAAGATTTTGGTGGTAAAATTGATATTGAAATAACGTTTATTGAGTCGTGAAAGAACTATGTGCACATATTTGAATGTCTGATTTGATTTGGAGGATGCAAGAGATCAAATTCGAGCTCTTATCGTTGGCAGCAATCTACTTTTTTTCCTTTTTGATCAATTTCAAAATTAGTCACAGTCAGAGGTCCGCCCTCTCCAAGAGAGACTCTCAACGTGACAGCACGCACATAGTAATCTACACCTCCGTACCCAAGAAGAGATGACGGGAGTGTAGATAGGAGTAGACAAAGTAGACAGGGAACGACATCCTCGTGTAGTCTTGTTTAGTCTGGTGTGTCGAGGAGTAGTGATAAGAAACTGAAGGAGTAGCTACCAGAAGTCAATGTAATTTTGTCTCATGGATTGGATTGATTATTTTTGCTTACAGAAGCTTTGTCTATGTCTTCTAAGGATTGGGTTTCATCGAATTCATACTCAATTGTGCATGGGAAGTTTTTTCAGTTGAGTGGCGGTGATTGTTAGAAGTTGTGTAGTATCCAAGCTTGTCTCATCTAGTGGAGCACTTCGGATCCACATACGGACTGTCCATGGAGATTGGTCCCCTTGAGATATAGCAGTCCAAGCAAGGACAGAAGAAGCTAGAAGCCGTATTTGTAGAACTTGGCTGAGTATCAAGCAAGACGTTGAAGAGTTAGGCAATGAGAGTGTCGGCACATGTATGAATTCCTATAAAAGCTCATTTGTCAAAAGGACAATGGGTGGTAATTAACTCCAGGATTGTCTCGAGAGGAAAGACCTAAAGTAGATAGAGCAGGCGGATTGCTTCTTATCACATCAGGAGATGTCATCCTCAACAAGAAGACAATGGGACTGTAAGTAGATATTTGGTCTTCTCCTCCAATTTACTACAAGCAGGGATGGTTTGTTAGTCAGGATCTTGACTAGAAGCCTGTCGGAAGATTGATTTCTTTCTTTTGTTTCATTTTTTCTTTTGTTAATTTTATCTTCTTCCTTCTCTTTTCTTATCTTTCCATCTTCATTCTATCTTCTATTTGGTTACAGAAGCTTTTGTGTGAGTATCAGTGGAGGTGAGTGTCATTGTAGTGCTGTCAGAAGATCGTTTCAGCAGACAGAAGCTTAAGAAGACTACAAGAGGCATACATTTTATTAATGATCTAATTAGTTGAAGATAGTAAGGATAATTTGTGGTATGGAGTAGTAACTGACAGCTACAGAGCAGTGGCAGTGTTCTAAGGGTGTCAGAAGCCGAGTTGAACCCCCAGAAGACGAGATTGGCTTCTGAGAGCCGACGTGAGAAGACTAGAAGCTTGGGCCAAGGAGTAGTAATCCTCTTCCTTGTCTTCTCAATGTATATTTGTTGTGGTATTTTAAATAGTAGTCGTGTGTTATGATCCAGAGCACATGTTGAAGAGTATAGAAGCGCGTGGGTTTGTGAGTTAGAATGAACTTCTAGGCAAAACCAGAGTGTTTGTGAGTTTGAACATATCTTAGAACTTAGAACAGTGTAACTAGTGTAAATCTTCTTGGAGAACAAAATCTTTTATGCTACAATGGTGTGAAGGAGAAATCTTGAGACACTAAACAAACTTCTCTTCATATACAACAAACTCGCATATGACGACAAGAGTACTAAACTCTTATCTCCACTCAGCGGAGAGTACATGGATCTTTCATGTGGAGCCTTATCTTTTCACACGATAAGATCTCGATGAATCCACAACATCAAAACATGTACGATAAAGATATATACATGTTTCACACCCTAGTCAACCCACAACATGACAACATCAAGGATTGTTTGTATCATTGACGGTTCTTATCATTTGAGTTGAAGAACGCTCCTGCTGAGTTCCAAAGAGTGATGGACAAGATCTAGCAAGGCTGGATTTTGTTTGATGTTATATAGAGGACATCTGAGTCTATAGTGTCATAGTGGAGGAGCACGAGAGACATTTACGAGATGTGTTCGAGCGGTTGAGAACTCATGGGTTGAAGTTACACCTTGAGAATTGTAAGTTCTTCCACGAGTTGGTAGAGTATCTAGGTCACACCATCTGTCCAGATTGATTGGATGTTCAACAGACAAAGGTTGAGGCTATTGCACGTATCTCATGTCCCACAGATGTGAGTCGAGTTCGGACATCTGTTGGTTTGACAAACTTCTATCATCGATATGTGAAGGAGTTTAGTGCAATTGCGAAGTCATTGACCAAGCTGATGAAGGTGGACCAAGAGTGACAATAAGGAGATTGAGCAAGAACGAGTTTTTGTAGAGCTCAAAGATAAGTTGACATCTACTCCCATCTTGAGAAGACTTGTTAGGAGGTGTCCATTCCAATTGCATACTGACTCGAGTATGTTGAGACTTGGAGCAGTGCTGACTCAGCATGATGATGAGAAAAAAGATTTTGTGATGGTGTATGTCAGTCGCTCTAACAATTTGATGGAGGTGAGATATAATTTGTACGAAAGGGAGTGGTTGGCTGCAGTGTGGGTTGTTGCACACTTCTGATTTTATCTGTTTGAGAACCCTTTTACTCTCACCATTGGTCACCAGCCGCTCAAGTGGTTGATGGAGTGCGACAAGCTTACAGGGAACTTGCACAATGGGCTCTGATCTTACAAGAGTATGACTTCCAAGTAGTGCACAGACTTGGGGTTGCAAACCTAGATGCTGATGGGTGGAGTCGCAACTCATGCACGAATCAGCAAGATCATATTGGAGCTCGATGGCATGACAAGGTTGATGAAGAGATGATGTCATGATGACATGCATCTGCCTTTCTTTGTGTGTTGACTATGAATTATAATATGGAAAGCCAGGTCGTATCTTTCTCAGATCAGAATTAGAGAGATGATGTTTCAGACCAAAGAGATATCCAGGATGATGTGATATTAATGGAGTATCTATGTACTGATGTGATGATAGACACAGTAAGTGCTAAGGAGTGAGATCGCATTCTCCAACGAGCAAAAAGATTTCGATGAGAAGAACGACATGTACTTCGAGTATGGAATGATGAGAGAGTACAGATAGTGTCACGTCCATCTAGAGGGCACAATTAGCACGACATGCCCATGAGAGTTGGGAGATTTTGGAGTGAAGCGTACACATAACTTACTCCAAGGACAATATTGATGACGTGATATGCACATCGAAGTGCAGCAATTTGTAGCACGATGTGTGTTGTTTGATCAAGTATGAGCATCGTTTAACGCTCCTTCTCCACAACTACACCCCTTATGGATTATAGGATTAAGTTACTGTTAGAGCTTGGATTTTACGAAATCTTTATCGTTAACTGTATGTCACCATCAATATGTGTTGGTGATGATGGAGCACTTCTTCAAGTGGATTGAGTTGGTGGCATTATCAGACAAGACAAGTGAGAGGACATCGTATCCGTTCTTAGATCGAGTGCTAAGTCATTTTGGTGCACCCGCTGAAGTGCTGAGAGCCAAGGTACATAATTTCTTGATGAGTTTCGGACCTTGTTTGATCAAGCGCTAATTGATCATCGGATTACATCTCGAGATCATCTTGAGACGGATGGTTTGACGTAAAAGGTTGTTCAGACCGTCAAGAGAGGATTGCGCAAGTATGGCTTGCAGAAAGGTCACTTAGGAGATTGGAATTTGCAGTTATCATAGTTGACTATGGGCTACCGATTTAGTCAACAAGCGTCTTTGGCTTCCTTCTCATTGTATTTTCTATTGTACGATCGATCTTCGACCATTCATCGTGGTTCTGCTGAGGTGTTGAACCTTGATGACCCGGATATGTGGGTGAGAGCATGTTCTCAACAAGCTGAGACATTTCGGAGAGTAATGGTTATTACTTTTGAGAACCTAGCGATTGCTCAACATAGAGTCACGTTGCGATATGCGACTATTCAAGGAGGAGGTTATCGAATGTCGATTCGCAAGTTTCATCATGAAGATTATATCTACAGTAGACTACACGACGATGTTTGATGTGATCCTAGGACGCACGTGCAGTCAAATCCAACATGCATGAGGTGTTGTCTTTTGGAGTACTCATGTTAGACGTCCGTGATGGTGTTGTTTGGAAGGACTATGTGCGTAATTGCACGCCATGTCATCTTCCAAACATGATATCATTGACCCAAGCTTAGCGGTTGTAGGTGCGGGCTTGAGGTGTATGTTGTGTGGATCTACTGGTGGAGCAGTCCGTATGATGGTGTGTTATAGTTGTTCGAGAGGTTGAGACATGTCATGTTTGACTCAATGTCGTATATTGGATGGTAGGTTTGTCCTCGACGTATATAGCACGGTAGCCATGGCCGTTAGGACGAGTTCTTGAGCTAGCCCTACTAGGGGTATACTTTGCAGCTAGAGCTTGTAGGCTTCAGTTCTTCGAGTTGAGTCTTCAAGCTCTTGACTATGATAGATAGTCTTGGTGAGTGCAACCTATATTCTCTGGTGCGTAGAGTGGGTGTGGCTCGACTTTAGTGCTTGTGTATTGCGAGTTGATTGATGGAGTGAGTACAGATTCTTATTATTGTGGTACACTTGTGTATGTGTATGACATCATCCATGTTTTATGTGTATGTGTGGTGTATCACTGATAACGTTGTATGTTGTGTAGCTATGTGTATGCGTGCTACAACTCTGAAGATAAACAATGTCATTTGACAAACATGCACATACATGAAAAAACACACACTTGCAAGTATATATATGTTGATATGTCGACTCTCGATCCTCATGAGGGTTTTCTACTATTGATTTGAAGTATAAAACTTTTGACGAGTTTCTGCTCCTATTCCATGTGGGAATGCTCCTAACACTAGTGCTTTAAATGACCAAAGATATTAGTCTAAATAACCTCAAGAACCCTAATTTTTAAACTAAACTCCAACTGCAACAGCCGTGGATTGTCCTTCTGCGGTACTAGCCGTTCTAATCTAATTATAATACACTAACCTTATGTACAAGAGTGCGTCAACGACTCCTATCTTGACATAAATGGATTAGCTCTCTCTGTCTTTCTGGCCACTACCGTCATGAGTCTTTACACGAGAGGGCCAACCTTGATCTTAGCCGTTATAGAGATCCCAGTGTCAAGGATTAAGACGAGCGTTTGACAGGCCTATGACATAAAATGATCAAATGCGCATTTTTCTAGAAGAACTTCTCGTTCAAAATCAAAATCAAACGAAGTGATCGATTGATCAGTTCTTTCTCACATTCGTCTTCGAACACGAGGGACAAACGTAAGAAGTGATCGATGGATTACTTCTCCAAGGAGTTCGGTGAACAAAAATTTGTTGATGGAGATTGATTGTACAACTATAGATTTTAATGTATAAAAGATAAAGTTTTGTAAACCCATGTTCTCTAGTTAAGTTTTAAAAAGTTGATCGTCCTATCATGTTACTCTAACTCTGACACTCTGATAACATTGTGGACCAGAGGTTGACTTTGAGTTCATGTTTTTCCGGTAGTACATATTAACTTGACGATGTTCAACATACCGTTGTGTGTAATTGTTGGTAAAGCAATTCTTACTTTTGGCTGAATAATATTTTGGTGTGAGATAATCATAATTACGTTTATTATAGAACAACGTTAGTAGTAAAGAACGGACGTACAAAATGAGTTCTTTCTGAGGTCAAAATGATAGCTTTTACTTCTCTTGACCAAATATGAATTATTCGTTAGTTCAAAGAACTGAATTTCATTCAAGTTTTACTGCAACAATATTGTAAATATGATTACTTGCTATTTATTAACAAAAATTTATACTACTAGTTTGAGAAAAAATGTTGAATATTTTATTGATTTTTAGTTATAATACTTTGTGAGGTTTTATGTTATATCAATTCACACAAGAAACAATAAAAGAACAGAATAAACACATGTTACACAAGAAAAAAGTGTTATTAACAAAAGAATACAAATATAATCTTCTCAATGAAGAGCAATGTCATCTTGTGGTTGTGAAAAGACAACACTTTATGAACGAAGAATCTCATATGCAAGAGGAGCTATAAAGTCAAGGTTCTCCTTTAACGAACTAGAATCTGAACGAACCACTAGTACAACTAGAGCTCTGTCGTCATTCGATGGAGGAGCATGCTCACCCATCCTAAAGCCATCTCCTGCTTCTCTAAGTTTCTAGAGTAAAATCTAACGTAGGTTTCATCACGTGAACACAAGAGACTATGAAATCAGGTTTTTGACGTCGACTAATCTCTATAGTTGTAACATTCTTCTCAACTGTAAAGATGTCGTTGTGGTTGAACCACTCCTCCAAACAAATTGAGAATCCAATCACCTTCTCGCGAGAAATGCCCATGAACCAGCTAATCAACTAGGTTTCTGGTCCGGATTTATCACCTGTCCGTCCAGAGTAGTGGCTTTTCTCAAAATTGCTGAAACAATTCTAACATTACCGTGGACTTCGTCGAGACAAAAATTGTACAACTCTTTTGTTCTCATACTCAACTGATGGTAGTACCCTATGGTCCAAGTCTCATATTGAAAAGCAAGTTGATTACCCAAGACTTGACAACTCACGTTAGGTTTGTACCTTCAAAACATGTTCAAAAGTGAATTTAAATAAAACATTGAACCAATAAACACAATCTTCAAGCAAGCAAGAAGACAAATTTAGAGTAGAACATTACCAATTCTATTTTCGACCCCTACATTACACTTTTTTTTCAACATTTTTTCAATCATCAATTGTTGTTTTTTACTGGAGAACACTACGAATGCCCAACATGACACAGAAGTATACACAAGTACACATCCGTCACTTTTTGGAGTTCTTCTCGAGAAAATATGAATTCATCATTCTCAACTCCAGCTAAGTTGAACCCGTGTGGAATATCAACAATGATCAACAAATATTTCTTCGGAGGAAGAAATGAAGATAGTCGTAAAGCATCATTACTGTAAAAGATCAGGAACCGAAGAGCATAGTAGGAAGTCGAGTTAAGAGGACAACTGAGAATAGAGGGAAACTTTGGATGCTAGAGTTGACCACCAGCTTTGCTATTTATAGTCTAGAGTATACAAGGCTTCCTCTTGAAGCTAACCGTCTGCTTCTATCACAAGATAACGGTTAACTTTCTCATGAAGATAATCGTCTACTTCTTTATGAAGCAACCTCAATCTTTAGGAAGGTTCCTAAGTACATTGTTCACTCAATATGATAGAAGTTTCCTACGTACCTTACTAGAATATTCTTTATGAAGCTTCCTGGATAGTACATTCTTCTAACTTAAATAAACTTTCATTAGAGTTTCTACTTACGCAAAGAAGGAGTCGTCAGTTTTCTCCTTGTTCTATGAGAGGAATAAATTACAAACACCTGGTAACCTTCACTTGCTAAATTTTGTAAGCCAAGGAGCCAACTGCGACAACACAACAACTATTACGACAAGTTAGAAGGACTTTCACAAAGAAACAATAAGTAAAAAGCACATGGATTTGTAGTATCTCAGGATTTCTTCTTTAGCCTATTGTAGCATAAAAGATTTCGTCCCCCAAGAAGATTTACACTAGTATCGCTGCTCTAAGTTCTAAGATTTGTCCAAACTCACAAACACGTGGGATTTGTCTAGAAATCCTCTCTTCTCACAAAACTTCACGGCTTCCAAACACCTTTAGAATCTGCTCTGGACCCAAACATACAACTACTTCCTAAAATATCATAATTATCCATTGAGAAGTCAGAGAAGACGCTTTCTGCTTCTAGGTCACGGCTTTCAGTCTTCCCACGACAGTCTTTCCGAAGCAATTCTCGGCTTCCGGAGGTTCAACTCGGCTTCTGACACCTCTAGAAGACTATTTCTGCTTCTTCGATATCAAATTACTCTGCCCTATCACACATTGCTCTTACAATTTTCAACGGGGTTAGATCAATCACATGGTGTATGCCTCCTGTAGCCTTCCCAAGCTTCTGCCTACGGAAACGGTCTTCCTGCAGCACTACAACGACATTCACATTCACATTCACTGCTACTCAATAGAAGTCTCGAAAATCAATAGAAGAAGGTGGGAAGATGAGAAGATGGAAGAAGATGGAGAAGAAGAGAAAATCCAAACAAGAGAAAACAAGAAGAAAAGGAGAAATTAAGATTCTGACAGTCTTCTAGTCTGGATCTTGACTAACAAGCGAGCCCTGCTTGTAGTAATTTGGATAAGAAGACCAAAAATCTGCTTACAGTTACACAGTCTTCCAATCGAGGATGTTGTCTTCTGCTATGGAAAGAAGACTCTTTTCTTCTTATGTCCTTGCTCCGACTACTCTGACTTCAAGGATCAATCTCTCATACGACAGTCCGTACGTGGATCCGAAGTGCTCCACTGGATGAGACAAGCTTAGACTCTGCACAACTTCTAATAATCACCGTCACTCAAGAAGAAAGCTTCCCATGCACAATTGGGTATGAATTTGAGAAAACTCACTGCCCAGAAGACATAGACAAAGCTTTTGCAATCAAATCTGAAATCCAATCCCCGAGAAGAAGTTACATTGGCTTCTGGAAGCTCACTCCATCCACTTCCTATCACTACTCCTCGACACATCAGCTTAGAAGCAGGACTGCACGATGATGTCTTTCCCTGTTCTATGCTGTCTATTCTTGTTCTACATCTTTTCTATCTCTTGCTGGGAGCGGAAGTGCAGACCTACTCTAAAACTATACGCACTACCGTCTGCGAGTGTAAGTCCACATGTGTGTAGAAATGTGTGTCTTGAAATCCTACCTAGGTATCTACTTTATACAATTGCCTTGAGTCGCAGGAGGAAAATCCCTTCCAATCATAACTCACAGCCAAGAAAAATATGCTATCAGAAGGCCATCACCTCCTAGACTTCGGTTCCCTTCTCAGTTTAGAAACTACTTTCTACTACCTACCGTTGCTTATCCTGCCACATGGACAGTCATCTAAAAATAAAGTGAGAGTTGTCTTTCTTAAATTAGCAGATTTTGATTCCTACCAAAATTAGCCATGTCAACTCACTACGTACCTCTATTGTCTACTCTTGATCGTCAGATGTGATCTCCACTGGATCCTCACCTGCCTGATCTCCTAATTCGGCTTCTGATATCGTGGGAAGCCCTGCTGGTACCTCTAGTGCGGCTGAGATGAAATCCTCCTCAGTGCTCGTAATGTTGTCTTCCACCATAAGTGTGTTATTAGTGTACAGAGTATTGAGAAAAGGTTCTAACTTTTTGAGATTTTAGTGTTTTCTCAACAAAGTGACTTTCGAACATCAGATCTTCACAAAATTTCCCACGTGTGCTCTCTATATTGGTTTCTACATTGTGGAAGGTCCGATCTTGAATTTTTTTGTGATTTAATGCCGAATTTTAAGATATAAAAACTATATAAATTTCTATTCAATAAACCCATGAGATATCTAAAGAGTACTAAAAATCATTTAAAGAATTTAATATTCATAATGTACCTTAACACACACGTCTAGAAATTTTGGAAGCTTTTTCTCATTAGGAACCATGTGTTTGAATGATGAGGAATCTAATAAACGTACTTTGATTCTAAAGAGGATGACATGACCTGCAATTTCAGAATTTGAAAATATCAAACACGGTCATGAGGGGAGGGCAACCTATTTAAAAAGTTTCAACTCAAAATTTGTCCATTTTCTTTCTCAAACGACGTGAAGAGCTGAATTGTAAGTTTAGATTTGTTCAAAATATTATTAACACTAAGCTAAAAATGTGACCAAAACATCACTTCTCTTAGACCTTTTCCTTCTGTGAGAAGTGCTCTGACGATCATTTCTCCTCGTCTGTAATAACGAACGAGAAGTGATCCCTCGATCACTTCTATTGGAACGTCCATCTAGAAGAGAGACGGAAAGTGAACGGAGGGTTAGGAGAAGTGGTCGATCAGTCTCTTCCCTTGACCCTTCTGTTCCAACAGAACTGATTGAGCTATCACTTCTCTTGATCTGTTTGTCCTTCAGAAAACTAGTCGAACCTTCTCTTGATCCGTTTCTCTTTCGAGGAATGATCATAAGATCTCCTTCTCTTTTTCCTCACCGGGGAAGTGATCTCTCGACCACTTCTCATCCTTTACGACCAAAACTTATTTTAAGATCTAACTTTAACTAATTTTACTAGTGTCTTTTTACACAAAACATGGCTTTTATGCGCGTCAAGTTGAAGATATGCACAAGTGTTTCGAAGATTTGTGGAGCTCTTCTGCTATTGCGGAGGTTTCACGTTGTCACGATGAGAGTCTTTTATTGAGGAGGACGGATCTCCTGACTGTGATTGGTTGTGAGATCGATCAAAAGAGAAAAACAGACTGCTGCCAACGATCTGAACTCAAATGCGATCTCTTGCGCCCCACCAAGGTCAATTAGACTATGAAATCTGTGCAAAATAGCTTTCAAGACTCAAGAAACTTTATTCACGTCTCAAATTTCATCATCAAGGTCATCAGTGTTAAAATCTTCCTCCTCTTTCTATGACGCGCGTCCCCTTTTCTCTCTGTTCTGTTCTCTATCCAAATAAAATCTCTCGAACTGCCACCGCACGTCGATTTACTTGAAACTCAAGCCCCTTGATAAGCAACCCCCTAGCCAAGCTGGGGTCCTTATGTTCATATACGTACACTCACTTTTTGTGGTCTATTCTGACCCTAAAAACTCGACTAGCTCCATGTCTCTTCTCTCTTTTTGAACAACTTTACTCGTTTCTCAGCAACATGAAGCCTTAAAGACGTACCATCTAGCTCTTGCAAGGAATAGATAGCATTCTGATGCACATCTGAGACAAGGTATGAGTCAAACCATCTCCTCGAAAACTTTCGGATTGTAAAGTGTTGTTTCTCTAGTGTACCGTCATATACCAACACCCAATCCTCAACTTGTATTGATTTCGGTCGAAGCTTATGGGTCTTATCAAACTTTTCCTTACTCTCAAGTCAGACCGTCTTTAACTTTTGTTGTGCTTCTGCAAGATCCTCTTCTTTATGTTATAACTGTCTGTTGTTTAGTGAGAGAAGTTGCGATCTATATTGTCTTCCCATGGTAAGGTATCCCAAGTAGGGAAGTCTTTTTCTGCTAGCATCATCGGCTTCTATCCCAACATTAATTCAACAAGCATGTACCCAGTAGTACAGTGAGTCGTCATGTCAACCCATAAAGCAAAAGAGAGTAACCTAGGCCACTCTCTATACCTATAGTCACATGCCTTCACCAAAGCTTTAACAATTGATGGATGTCCACATTTGTTCTTGCCAATTCTCTTTGGGTTCCTCTCAATAGTAAGCTTGAGCTTCACACCATATCGAGCAAAAAAACTCATTCGCTTCTGTTCCACGCAATTCCTTTTTGTCTGCCTGTAGTATCTCCATAGATCCATATCTACAAACAATGTCTTCAAGTTCAAACCTACATATACCTTTCGTAGTCTTCATCCTCAGTGCTCGCCCTTCTACAAAGTTGGAGAGGTCCTCTCGAGCTAGAACCAAATATCGCATACCTCATAACCTCAGAGGCATTATCACCAAGTCGACAACCCACTGGAAGTGAATACAAGGTGAATAAGTCAACACAAGATCATCCTTATATCGCATCTTAGAGTAAAACTGACAATGCATGCATGAATTGACATACTTCATCACATCTGATACAGATCTTTCCACCAGTACTCTCCTTCAACTTTACGTAAGTAGCCCAAATCTCTCGATGTCCACTCCTGTAACGACATAAGTTACACGTAAGAAGTTTGTCTATTAGTAAAGTATTTAGTTATAACTAAGTATTGAAAATGTTTATTTGCTACGCAAGTGCTTTAAGGATGTATTAAGTTAGTCATGATTAGCTAAAGTTAGTTATGGTTAAACTTAGCTGTACTTTTGGACAGAATTCAGATATTTTCTAAAGAGTGAGCACTATTATCTTGTCATCTTGTCTAAAAGATAGAAAGGAGGTGGAAAATATGCCTTATCTCCTTTTTGACTTGATATTAGTGGAGGGATTAAAGTTGTGGACTTTATGGGCATTAAAAACAAGAAGAGATTCCACATGTCTCTTTTTTAGTGGGTCATAGTGTAGAGGGGTGGTGGAAATTCAAGATTCCTTGAGAATATTCTAAAATCCTTCTAGAAGTTGTTGACTTTGAAGGAATAAGCCCATGTGAAAAGATAAGAAACCCATGTGATTAATGTTTTTACTTTAAGTAATATCTTAGTAAAACTAGTAAAAATAGTTACGGCTGAGTTACCAGAGGGTATCAAAGTAAAAACCTAGAATGTATAAATAGAGGAGAAGAGAAGAGCTCCTCATCCTTGTTTTCACATTGTCGTAACGACAACTTGAGCTATATAGAGAGAGTGTGATATTTTAGCATGTGCGAACTTGAGAGATGTTGTTAGAATGGAGAATTTTAGTTAATGAGTCTATGGGTATGTGAATGATTGAACATAGCTTTTTCTCTTCAAGTTCATGGTGTGCTTCTATCAAAGCCATCAGAGTTGACCTCTGAGTGAGACAGACCCAGCATGTTGCAAATTCATTGACTGACTATCGTGGAGATTGAGAGATTGGGCGGTAGTTGATCGATAGGACCGCGGAGGGTTTACATTTTTGGTTTCGTTGACGGGACCTCACTTGAAGAGATCGTTGAAAGATGTTTAGAGTTCAATTCTACATTCGACAGAAGGAGATCATGCTAGAGCACATGGAGAGAACGTTGAGAGGAGAGAGAGCTAACGCGATGTTAACTATTTTAGAACGTTTCGTGTATCTCATAGTGACCTATGACGGGTTCGAGGTCATTTTCTATATCTTGTTTACTTAGAAAGGGTTTGAGGAGAGTTGAAATTGGATGCAACAAGAGTTGTAGAGAAAGGAGGAGAGAGAAGTTATTAGAGGAGAAAAATCTGAGAGTTTAAGAATTCAGCTCTCTGGAAAATTTGTACAGTCGCTGACAGATTTTTTGTGTTTTTTATTTTCTTGTGAAACTTCCATGTCTTCTAGATTGGCTGATGAGCTATCTAGGCCAACAGAAATCATAGGAAAAGATGTTCTAGAGAGAGAGATATAAGTTTTCAACTTTGAGAGGTTTATTCACGAGAGTTTAAAAATTCTGCTCTTTGGAAAATTTGTAAAGTCAATGTCAGACTTTCTGTGATTTTTATTTTCCTGAGAAAATTTCCAGTATTTAGCTTGGCTGATAAGCTATCTTGGACAACAAAAATCATGGGAAGAGAAGGTATAGAAAGAGAGATATAAATTTTTAAAGTTGAAGAGGTTTATTCATGAAAGTTTAGACATTTTGCTCTCTAAAAATTGTGTACAGTCGTTGTCATGCAAGACGGATGAATTGCAAGATGGATTGTCTTCTTAGGAATCCATGCGATGTCTTGCTTAGTTAAGATTGCTTAGATGTAGCTCGAAAGACGAGATGTACTTAGGAAGCACCGTTAGAATTCTGGAAGACAGAATAGTTGTCTTCTGGAAGACTAGATTCATCTTCTAAGAGTGGAAGCTGGATTGTGAGGACCTGGTAAGGACAAAGCCTTAGGCTCACAGCAAGTATGTGTGGTTTAATAGAAGCTAGAACATGTCGTGCATCCTCGAGGGTTGGTGTTACTGCAAGCAGAGTTGGCCGAGGTCAAATCTTACATCAAGGAGTTGGGTCTCGACTTCTTCACGTTGTCGTGTCATGGATCGGTTCTTACATGAAATTCAAAATTTGATGCTTGTCGCTCCAAAAACACTCATGAGAAGACAAGCTAGGCCCCTGCTTACGTGCTTTTGGCACAACTTCAGATCTTCACTTTCATCACACCAGTGGATAGAGCTCCTTGTCAGCATTTCATAGGCACTTTGTCTACTTCGTTTGGACGCCTAGTGGAGAAGTTACAGGACTCGAAAGATGGAAAACAAGCTAGGCCTCAGCTTACGGGCTTTTGGCACAACTTCGGATCTTCACTTTCATCACATAGATGGGTAGAGCTCGTTGTCAGCTTTTCATGGGCACCTTGTTTATTTCATTTGGACGTCTAGTGAAGAAGTTATGCGACTCGAAAGAAAGAAAAATCAAGCTAGGCTCTAGTTTATTTGCTGACTGGGTATTTGAGGCTTCAGGCGTTATATCAAAGACGCAAGGGGCCTGCTTCATTTTTATTATGACAGAACTTCGTACGTTGTAGAGTTGAGAGTTTTCCTCGAGAAGGGCGGAACCTTCTAGCTGTGATATGAGCTTGAAGGCTGTGTTCAGTCTACTTATGGAAGCACTAGACTCCTGGTTGTGGCTGGTTTGCTCAAGGGATAGGCTTCAGGTTACAAGGTGATACTGAAAAATGCTCATACAAGTCTCTTGGCTCTTCTGATATGTTCAGGAAGCAAAGTTAAGGCTTAACTAGCAACAATAAGATCTGACGGTGAACTTTGGCACTCAGGATTGAGAAATATATGAAGGTTTAGACTTCAGAACTTCTCCTACATGTTAATGAGGTCCTACTGGATACACATACGAAGTTTTAGCTTGAGATCAATTCAGAGCACCAAGATATGAGTAGAAACTTTTTGAATAGAGAAATTATGACAATTTTTGGTACCCAGCCAGCTATTTCGACCTATAACAGGAGATTGGCTCAATCAATTTCGAAGTGTCTTACAGGATTTGCAGTAAACAGCTTGCTGAACACTCCTGTGAAGTTGGACCTCCTGATTGTACACAGAACTCCAGATTTTGTTCTCTGAAGTTGCTGCTCTAGATTGCGAGCTTTACAGACCCCCTCTGCTTCAGCGGCCGCCCTGAATTACTCTGTAACTCAAATCACTTGAAACGTTTTTGACAGTCGTAACCTGGCTGACAATGAACACAACCACGAAGGTTTGAAGCGATTTTCTCAATTTTGGTGCAATTGACACTCAAAACCTTAAATTCAACAGAAGTGTTGCAATTCTGACACAAATCGAACTTCATTTAGCCATAACTCCTTCTTTATTGCTCCAAATCGATCAAACTTTTCGCTGACAGTGCTTGGCACGACGAGCTCTATCTCCATGTGCTCTCAGATTTCACAGTACACTCACCAATTGCTCGAAGTCCACTCTAGAGCTCTGTTTCTAAACTTAGAGTTTTACAAAAGACAAAAATAGACCAATGGGAGTTCATAACTCCACTTGACTGTCCTTTTGTGCCTTAAACTACCTGGTAACTTATCTACACTCATTGGCTACCACGTCAAGCCCCCTAGAGTGCTAACGTAAAACTTAAACTACCTAAAATAACAAGCAGCCCCGAAAAATAACTTAAATCAGCTAGAAAGCGCGCATGGGCGACACGCAAATACAACCCATGAGCTTAAGCCCTATCAACATGGTTATCAACCTACTAAGACTCAAAATATATAACATCTTTCAAAAATGGACTTCTCTGAGGTCTTAACTTCACTCAGAGAGACTAACGCCTGACAGAGAAGTGAATCATTTACTATGTGAAATGATTCACATCACGACATCCACCCCCTCCAAACCTGCACATCCTCCGGCATGTGCCAACCTGTTGAGTCTTCTCCTTGTTCTTCATCATCATCGCTCTCCTCCGCCTCAGTCTCATCAGACGCTGAGACATCTCTGTCTTTTGTTGTCCTCAGCTCTGACTTCATAAAGTTGAATAACTCAATTGACCCTCCGCGTCTCTTGAACAGTTTCACACGTTTGCCAGCCACAGATAGCTTCAAAAGAGTACCATCCAACTCACGCAAACTATAAGTGGCATTCTCATACACATCTAGCACAACATAAGGCCCGAACCATCTTCGAGAGAACTTACGAAGTGTAGAATGCTGATTCTCCAACGTGCTATCATATATCAGAACCCAGTCACCAACAAGTATTGGCTTCGGTCGTAGTCCTCAAGTCGAAGCTTTATTCCATAACGAGCAAAAAACTCCTTCACTTCAGCGCCTCTCAACTCGTCTCTATCTACACGTAATCTCCCAACCTATCCATAATGACAGATAATATCTTCAAGCACGAACCTGCAGATACTCTCTGTAGTCTTCGTCCGTAGTGCTCGTCCCTCCACATAGTTGGAGAGATCCTCTCGAGCCAACACCAAGTATCGCATCCTCCATAACCCCGATGGCATCATCACAAGATCAAGAACCCACTGAAAATGAATACTAGGTGGATAAGTAGGTACAAGCCCATCTCTGTAACGGACTTTAGAGTAGAACTGGCAGTGCAGACACGACCCAACAAAGTCCACCACGTCTTGATATAAATCCTTCCACCAGTAACGCTCCTTCATCTTCGTGTAAGTAGCTCATACTCCACGATGTCCAGCCCACAAGGTGTCATGAAACTCTTTCAGCAGATTCAGCTTCGTCGGTTGATCATCCACCACTCTAGCACGCATTCCATCTCTTCTTTTCGGACGTTTCCACAAATAACCTTCACGTAGAAGATAACTGTACGCCTTCCGTCTGGTCTCCTTGAACTCTGCATCACTCCATCCTTCTCTTCTGCATAACGAACTCAGATAAAATCCAATATCGTGGAACTTTTCTGAGTAGAACTCCTCATTGAACGGCAGTGGTTCCAAGTCTGAAGTCTGCTGACCAACTTGGCACCAAACGTCTCTTCTCTCTTCATTCTCCACCTCTGCAAACATCTCATCCTCATCTGTATAACGGACCCTAGACAACATATCTGTAACTGGATTGTCCTTCCCTGCTATATGCTTTAGCTCAGGGTTCAGACTCCGGACATAAGCAATCCATCGCAACATTGCTATATCTGGTGTATTGCAGTTTGCTATCATACCCAACAAAGACAAACAATCTGTTTCTAGTATCACACGAGCTCCTATCAAGAACTCTCGATCTACCTTCATAGCAGTAACAGCTCCCCACAACTCACGCTTCACTTGAGGATAGTTACGTTGTCTATCTATTAAGATCCGAGCTCCAAACCTTGAAACAAACAGCACACCTTCTGCATCTTCTTGACCAACTGTCCATCCAATCGCCTTTGGACTCGTATCAACAGTCAGTACCACAGGTCTCTCGCTCTCATACCTAAGCCTCCTTAGTATAGGTGGAGACTTCAGAATCTCCTTCAGCTGCTCCATTGTCTCATGATGTTCTTGTCGCCAAGTAAACATCCTTCCCTTTCTCAGAAGTGCATACAGAGGCTCGGCAATGTGTGCATAATGAAGAATACTCACACGAAAGAACACACAAGCTCCCAAGAACCGTCGAACCTCAGTGATGTTGGTGCAGTCAGCTATCCTTGCTATAACATCTACCTTGTCTGGGTTTGGACGCCTCCCAAAAGTACCACACAAATGACCCACCACCACAATCTCTGACATACCAAAACGAGATTTGGTACCTGATAGAGTGAGGTGTACCTCCTCCAAACGCATCAGAATCTTCTCCACATCTCGAATGTGGTCTGCAACGAACTTTCTGCATCCATCAGAAGTCACAGCTTCGTCTTTGTCTTCCATCAGACAGCCTTTCATGGGAATATCATCCAGAAACGGAATAGTGACCTCAGGTACAAACTCTCGTAACACTTTATGCATCGCATTCTGCATATGGGCTATAGAGTTTGTCGCACCCTGAGGAAGAGTACACATCCACATCAATCCCAAAGGTGTACGTATGGTAGTCAAGTCTCTACTCTCCAAAGCAAGCTGAAACTGATCATAAAATGAAAACAGATCTCCAATAGAATAGATTGACCTTCCAGCAAACGCCTCAGCTACTTCATCAACCACAGGACCTGTTCCAACGTTTCGAATCGTGATGTTGTTGGCAGGCTGCAAGTCTTGGATGAAGCGCAGAGCTCCTGTCTTCTGAGGTACTGTGAACCATCGGCTAGAGTACGGAGCCATAGATGGTTCAAGAATACTCATCTGCATCCTCTCCTTCAGTAACTCAATCACCTTCGGTAGCAAGGCACGAGGGACTGGAATCGGCTTCGAGTCCCAAGGTACGTGAGGAACAGTGAAGATAACCATCGGAGCTATCACACTAGGATCCACACAACCTATCTCCTCAGTCGAGAAAGAAAATGCGTTACCATGGTTAACTATCATCTGTTCAAAAGCTCGTTTCTCCTCTTCAGTCAAGAAGCCACCCCCTCCTATCTGGACTTGCTCGAGTGTCTCTTGAGTAAATTTGTGTCCTACCTGTGTAGGATCTCTAAGCACAGGCTCAACAGCCGCTAACTCCATCTGCTGCTGAGGAAGAGTACACATCCGCATCAATCCCAAAGGTGTACGCATGGTAGTCAAGTCTCTACTCTCCAAAGCAAGCTGAAACTGATCATAACCTGAAAACAGATCTCCAATAGAATAGATTGACCTTCCAGCAAACGCCTCAGCTACTTCATCAACCACAGGTCATGTTCCAACGTTTCGAATCGTGATGTTGTTGGCAGGCTGCAAGTCTTGGATGAAGCGCAGAGCTCCTGTCTTCTTAGGTACTGTGAACCATCGGCTAGAGTACGGAGCCATAGATGGTTCAAGAATACTCATCTGCATCCTCTCCTTCAGTAACTCAATCACCTTCGGTAGTAAGGCACGAGGGACTGGAATCGGCTTCGAGTCCCAAGGTACGTGAGGAACAGTGAAGATAACCATCGGAGCTATCACACTAGGATCCACACAATCTATCTCCTCAGTCGAGAAAGAAAATGCCTTACCATGGCTAACTATCATCTGTTCAAAAGCTCGTTTCTCCTCTTCAGTCAAGAAGCCACCCCCTCTTATCTGGAGTTGCTCGAGTGTCTCTTGAGTAAACTTGTGTCCTACCTGTGTAGGATCTCTAAGCACAGGCTCAGCAGCTGCTAACTCCATCTGCTGCTGAGAATCAACAGGTAATTGGGTCACCACAGGTCTCACCTTCCTCGCTACAGCTTTATACTTGGCGTGTACTTCCGCTTCCTGATGTAAGCCACACCAACAGATTGCATCCTTCCATCCATTCTCCAGTCTCGGATGAGGACGATATCGCAAGTATGAGATAATCTCTTCATAGACTTCACGAGAATGGATGAGGATCACCATCCTACCTCCCATCTCCTCCATCAACCTATCTACATCATCCAGCCAACGAACAAAAGACTGTACACCTACAAACTCCTCATAAACACCAGAAATCATCTCATCTTCTTTCAGAACTCCTGTACAACGCAGATTTGTTGCACACCTCTCCATCTGCCTTCTACTCTTCTCAATCAAATCCTCTATCCGCGTGAACTCACTCCAATCATCAGAACTGAAAGCCATCAAACCAGATTTCCAACTATGTACAATGCAACTACTTTCTGAATCTTGAGCAGCCTCTCCATCAGCCTCCTGTGATCCCTCAGGCTGCTCAAGCGAGATCATAGTAGCAATAGATCCTTCACTCTCGTTATCCCGTTCTACGAGAGTGGTTTCTGAAAACCTTTACTCCTACAGATAGGAGAATCTCTCAAGGTCTGCCGGTTTCGTTTGTGGTTCGTACGAACGGTCAGAAACTGCACAGAACGTCTATCATCTGGACTACGGATCCTAGCGTAATGAGATCCGTCATCCATTACTTTGGTCTCCATTCGAACTGCAATGATATAAGGCTGATCAAGAATCACAGGATATGAAGCAGAAGACTGCACGAAGAAATGTTGATCCACATCCACATCACTTATCTTCACCTTCACGTTAGGACAAGCGCAATATAACTCACCCTTCTGGTTGTTTGCAGCACGTAACACCCAACCATGGTTCAGCTCGATAGGCCACTGACCTCTCTCATACATCTCCCGTGACATGATGTTGATCTCAGATCCGTGATCAACTAAAGCAGCAACAGGTTCAGTCAAACTTCTAAGATGAACTCGTGTAACAGTTGTAGCACGAGCCCAATGTCTCCTTCTGAAATCACTATCAGTAGCTGGACTCTCCTCGTCAGCTTCCTCATCATCGAACTCAATAGTGTTGGTACCAGCAACCAACGCTTCTTGCTGGTATCTCTTGTCATCAGCTTCCTGAAAATGCACCTTTCCAAACTCTGCATCATTCACAGAAGCTCCTACCACATCTATCATTTGGCTTTCTACCTGCTCGGACATCACCTGTCTCTTGCGCTTGATGATGTCGATGATCAGTTCGTGAAACTCCCTCTTTGCAATACCAAGAACTTCCCGAAGAGAAAACTCGATTCGCACGTCTAGTATCCTCTACTCCAAGATGCTCTTCAGATCAATAGAAGTTTCAATATCAGCTGCCAACTTGTAAGCCGGTCCTTTCCCTTTCTCTTGGGCAGTAAACCACCTACCAACAGTCGTTGACTCATGCTGGGATCTCTGCACGTCCTCCATCGGACCTGGTACAGGTGGAGGAGCTTTAGAAGTAGATGGGATGTCTTCTGGAAGAGCTGCTCGTCTCCTTGTGACTCTTCTTCTATCCTCAGTCTCCTCAGGAACTTCAGTATCAAGTTTCAGAGACTTCTCGTCGCCTTCAGAGACTTCTCGTCGTCTCTTTTCCTCCACAGAAGCATCCTGCCAATGAACGTGTCTATCTACATCCAAGAATACTCTGATAGAAGCAGCATCTATAGGATCTTCCCATCCTGTGACCCTACGAATAGACTCGGCTCCTCTCTTCAGTATCTCGGAAGGGACTGGAGCCACACTCTTCTCAGCAGTCCTATCTAGCAATGTAGGACTAGAACAGACCTCAATATGCCCAGCATATACATCAGAATTTACCAGCGGTGCCATTAACGCATTTGCTGTTACAGCCACAGCAATCTGAGGTAGACTTCCCATGCCTCCTGCCCAAACTGCGTGCTCAACGGCTCTCCGATAGAAGATAGATGCAGCCTACCGTTCTGATAGCGAACCACACCATCTCGCAAAGTAGCTGTGAGCTCTTGACAATCTCCTCGGAAATGATCAGGACTATCATACCAAATACATCTACGAACCGGAGCTCCTCCTGGACGTGCAGCAGCAGGCGCCGGTGGCTGCTCTCTCTACAATCCAGCTAACTCTACCTTTAGCTCTCGCATCTGCCAAATTAGGTCTTCAATCTGGTTCTGTTGACCATGGTTCTCCGCAGGTCTCTGAACAGGTGCCCTTTGTGCCGGAGCTGGCACAACTGGCATCAAAGAAACTACAGTTGGGACAACAGGTCTGGGAGCAGGGACCAAAGGCTGCTGTACTTGAGGAGCAGCATAAGATGGAGTGACCACTTCTGCAAGCGGACGTCCTCTCACAACCACTCTTCCCCTCCTCTGTCTTGTCAGTACAGCCATAGCATCCTCAACTCTCCCCCAATCTGTAGTAACACCTCCCTCAGCAGATCGATCGGCCAACATAAAACACAACCGATCTGCCGTAGCATCATCGGTAGCTTGCAGGAAAAGCTCTGTTCTCCTAGCATCTAGGGTTATTCTCTGTAGAGTTGAAAGTTGCAAGTATCTCCGACCAAACTCTCTCAGCAACTCACTCAGGCTCATCATACGACCAGGTTGCTGCTCGACCCAGTCTAGAAATGTCCTTCTAGTAACTCTCTCTGAATCCTCCTCAAGAAACTCCTCTCGAAGAGATCGCTCAAAACTCATCCAGATTTCAAGATTTCTTCTCTGTACATCCCTAACTTGGTCCCGCAACTCAAGAATGACAACTAACTCAAAACTTGCTATCATCTCAGCATCAATAATCCTAACCAGCTCCATCTCTCCTCTATACTCACGCAGATATCTAGAAATATCTCTTCCTTCAAACCTTCCACACCTATTCATTATCGCTTGCAAAGCCTTGGTGGATTTTAACTCACCCCCTCCAACGATCGGATGCTGTTGGACCAAGGCCGCAAGCGTCTTCAGAATCTCAGCCGTATCCAGATCAGGTACTGAGGTCGCTGCAGTCACAAGTGCTACAGAAGGTGCTGTAGTAGACGTAGATGCAGCAATAGCGGTCTTGCGATCCATCTTCTCTCCTTGTAGTAAACTCAACCTTCTCAATCAATCACCCCAAGAGCTCTCAGTGGAAGCACCAGATGTAGAGTTGAGAGTTTTTCTCGAGAAGGGCGGAACCTTCTGGCTGTGATATGAGCTTGAAGGCTGTGTTCAGTCCACTTAGGGAAGCATTAGACTCCTGGCTGTGGCTGGTTTGCTCAAGGGATAGGCTTCAGGTTACAAGGTGATACTGAAAAACACTCACACAAGTCTCTTGGCTCTTCTAATATGTTCAGGAAGCAAAGTTCAAGCTTAACTAGCAACGATAAGATCTGACGGTAAACTTTGGCACTCAGGATTGAGAAATATGTGAAGGTTTAGACTTCAGAACTTCTCCTACATGTCAATGAGGTCCTACTGGATACACATACGAAGTTTTAGCTTGAGATCAATTCAGAGCACCAAGATATGAGTAGAAACTTTCTGAACAGAGAAATTATGACAATTTCTGGTACCCAGCCAGCTATTTCTACCTATAACAGGAGATTGGCTCAATCAATTTCGAAGTTTCTTACAGGATTTGCAGTAAACAGCTTGCTGAACACTCCTGTGAAGTTGGACCTCCTGATTGTACACAGAACTCCAGATTTCGTTCTCTAAAGTTGCTGCTCTAGATTGCGAGCTTTACAGACCCCCTCTACTTCAGCGGCCGCCCTGAATTACTCTGTAACTCAAATCACTTGAAACTTTTTTGACAGTCATAGCCCGGCTGACAATGAACACAACCACGAAGGTTTGAAGCAATTTCCTCAATTCTACTGCAATTGACACTCAAAAACCCAAATTCAACAGAAGTGCTGCAATTCTAACACAAATCGAACTTCAATCAGCCATAACTCCTTCTTTATTGCTGCAAATCGATCAAACTTTTCGCTGACAGTGCTTGGCACGACTAGCTCTATCTCCATGTGCTCTCAGATTTCACAGTACACTCACCAATTGCTCGAAATCCACTCTAGAGTTCTGTTTCAAAACTTAGAGTTTTATAAAAGACAAAAATGGACCAATGGGAGTTCATAGCTCCACTTGACTGTCCTTTTGTGTCTTAAACTACCTGGTAACTTATCTACACTCGTAGGCTACCACGTCAAGCCCCCTAGAGTGCCAACGTAAAACTTAAACTACCTAAAACGACACGTAGCCTCGAAAAATAACTTAAATCAACTAGAAAGCACGCATGGGCGACACGCAAATACAACCCATGAGCTTAAGCCCTATCAACATGGTAATCAACCTACTAAGACTCAAAATATATAACATCTTCTAAAAATAGACTTCTCTGAAGTCTTAACTTCACTCAGAGAGACTAACGCCTGACAGAGAAGTGCATCATTTACTATGTGAAATGATTCACATCACGACAATGTAGAGAGACTATGACAAGGGGGCAGCTTAGGGGTTAGCTTGCGTCTACGACCTATCAACGGACGGTTCGGGAGATTGAGGAGTCTAATGCAAGCGCGCAAGGCGTCGTTGGATTCAGATCTGTGCAGGCTACGCACTGGTTCAAACGGTTTGAGAAGAGACGGATCGAGGAGTGCGTTCTGAGAGAAATTGAGACGCAAGAAGCAGATTTGAGATTTTCAGTTACTTGTGAAGGAGAGTTGAATCGTTCAGACCGTTCGGAGTCCAAACTTGCTGTCCTTGGATCCATCGGGATCAGAACAACGAGTTCTACAGGAAATTGAAGACGATACGAAGTTTCAGACGGTTTGGGAGTTCTGAGTGAAATTGGCTCGCAAGGAAGCGCTTACATCAGATTTTCGTTCGTCTGCGACCTGAGGTTAGGTTGTTCTTCGTGATCGGTGAGCCAAGCTTTTCGTTCTTGGTGCCTACGCGATCAGGGAGTCTTCATCTACGCATAGGAGAAGACTGTACGTGAATTGGATTGTTGGTTTGGGTGTGGTGAGCGAGTTTGAGCCGTAGTGAGTCCATTTACGTCAGTTTTTTGCAACTTGCGACCAAATTTCTTGCGTGGTTTTGCAAGGGGAACTCCAAACGACTAGTTTGGAGTCTCGTTGGGTTCGTGATAGCTAGATCTATATGCCTGGGAAGACGGATATCAGTTTAGACGATCCGTTTGTGCGGTGTGTGCGGTTTTAAGCCGCAGGGAGGAGTTTTTGGAGGTTTGGTCACCTGCGACCGAAAATCGGTGATATCTCAGCTGCTGGGATTCAGATCAGAAGGTTTCTTGGGTTAACGGAGCCAGTGGAGGACACCCTATCGACATCTGAAGTCCATTCGGCGAAAGGAGGAAGTTCAGAAATAGACCTTTTTCGGTTTCTTTGCTACGGGTTTTGCTCTTTTGAGTTCGTTAGAGTTCTAGTTGGCTATATACAGCTTGTGGTAGCTCGCTTTAGCTAAGAACTTGTACATGGATGTGGTTTGGACTTGGGTTTGGATCGTGTGATACTGCTGTGGCTCTATTTGCTAGCAAAGGAAAGTTTCTCTTGCTTTGAGCTACGCTTCGGTGTTTTTGGGTCAGGGTTGTGATTCAAGGGTTGTTTTTAAGGGCTTTGAAGCAGGTTATAGACCGCTGTCGTGTGACGTTGTCGGAGTGTAATCCGTCTACCTAGGAAAGCGCCGGGCTTCTGGCTGTGGTTGTTCACTCAAGAAGTTGGCTTTCAGGTCACAATAGGGCTATAAACACTCACACAGATGTGTAAGATCTAGTAATATACCCAGAAGGCGAAATTCAGGTCTAGCTGGCAGTAATAGGATCCGGCGGTGAACTTTGACACTCACGGAGAGGAAAACTATGAAGGTTTAGACCTCTAAACTTCCCCTACATGCAAATGAGGTACTACTGAACTCACAGACGAAATTTCAGCCAGAGATCAAATTCTGACACGGAGATATGAACAGAAAAGTTTTGAGCAAGAAAACTACGGCAATTTCTGGTACCTAGCTGGCTATTTCAACCTATAACAGGAGTTTGGCTCGATCAATTTCGAAGTTTCTTACAGGATTTGCAGTCTACAGGGTGCTGAACATCCCTGTGAAGTTGGGACTCCTGAATGTACACAGAACTGTAGATCTCCTCCTCTGAAGTCGCTGCTCTAGATTAAGAGCTTTTCAGACCCCCTCAGCTTCAGAGGCCGCCCTGAATTACTCAGTTGCTCAATCGATATGAAACTTTTTGTGAAATCGTAGCCCTGCTGGCGGAGAACACAACCTCGAAGTTTTGAAGCAACTTCCTCAAATCTGCTGCGAGTGACACTGAAAACCCTAAATCCAACCAAAATGATTCAATTCTAGCACAATCCGAACTTCAATTGCTCATAACTCCGTCTTTATTGACTCAAATCGATCGAAATTTTCACTGGAAGTGCTTGGCATGACGAGCCCTCTCTCCCTGTGCCCTCAGATTTCGAAGATCTCTCACCAAATGCTCGAACTCTCCTTTAGAGCTCTCTTTCTAAATTTAGAGTTAAACTAAAGACAAAAACAGACCAATGGGAGTTCATAGCTCCACTTGGTTGTCCTCTAGTACCCTAAACCACGTGGCAACTTAGTTTTACTCATAGGCTACCACGTCAAGCCCCCTAGAGTGCCAGCGTAAAACTTAAACTACCTAAAATGACACGCAGCCCCGAAAAATAACTTAAATCAGCTAGAAAGCGTGCATGGGCGACACGCAAATACAACCCATGAGCTTAAGCCCTATCAACATGGTAATCCTTGCCTTGAGAAGGAAAAGACAAACCTACGATAATATCCAACCATGCCAAGAACTGTCTCAACTTTGTCAAGTTGATCGGAAATTGAAGATCCACAATCTTCTTCACCTTCTCAGGATCTACCGCAATCCCATTCTTGGAAATGATATGCCCTAACAGCAGACCTTCTTCGCAGCCAAAGATGCACTTCTCTGGATTTAGAGAAGCGTTGGCTTGCTCCAACCGCTGCAAAACTTTGATCACATGATCAAAGTGGTCCTCCTTTCGTCCGTACACACAGAAATCGTCAATGAAATCCCGAACAAACTTCCCTATGAATGGTTCAAACACCTTGTTCATGAACCTTTGAAACGTGACCGGAGCATTACACAATCCGAATGGCATCACCCGAAATGCAAATGTTCCCCAAGGAGTAGTGAAAGTAGTCAACTGTTGGTACTCATGTGCTATCTTGATCTGGTTATACCCACTATAACCATCACCAAAGCTGTACCACTCATGACCATCAACTTCCTCCAAAATCTCATCTATAAATGGTAGAGGATAATAATCCTTCTTGGTAACTGCATTCAGCTTCTTATAGTCTATGCACACTCGCAGCTTACCATTCTTCTTCTTGACAATCACAATGGGTGAAACCCATTCTGAGTTCTTCACCTCATAGATGAAACTCGCCTCCTTCAACTTGTCTATCTCCTCCTTGACCATCATTGCCGTTGTGGGATTGACCCTTCTCTGCTTCTGTCGAACTGGTCTTGCGTGCTCCTCCAATTCGATTCGATGAGTCTCGAGAGTCACCTCCTTCAAATCCTTGTAGCTGAAAGCAAACACATGGATATATTTTCGAAATATATCTAGGAATCTACTTTTCTCTTCTTGAGTGACATTGATACCAAACTTCAGGGTAGAGAGTCTTCTCACAATCTCTGCCTCACTCAACTCTTCTTTGTCAGGATCTTTCTCCACTGTTGATCGAGGCAACAAGTCAATAGCACTAAGCTGATGTAATGATTCATCTCGACCAAATCCTTCGTCCTCAGAGGAGGATTCTTGATCGTAAGAATCTCCGGTATCTACTTCCGAGACACTCCGATCATCCTCCGTATCAGATTCCCAGTAGTCACTAGTGGGTCTATCAGAGTCAGAAGTCACAACTCCAACACCCGAGAGAGGAACTATCACTCTATGATCTCTAGGCCCAATCCGTAAGTATCCCTTGTGCCACTTATCAGTGGTGCGCACAGCTCTCAACCAAGGCCTACCTAGGAGCAAATCATAACTAGAGTCCTTTAACACTTGAAAGGACATCAACGTTTGAACTCCCATCACAGACACGACCACCTTCTCTAACACACCAAGAGGTCTTACCCGTTGCTTGTTAGCCATCCCCACGATAATGCTAGCCGGGCGAGTTGGTTCCATCCCCAACTTCTTCATTAACCTCTCCGATATGGCGTTTACAGCCGACCCTCCATCCACCAATACGTCAGAGACGTAGTGACCATTCAACCGGACTTCAATCTTTGAAGCCCTAGTGCATACCTCTGAAGCATGCACATCCACCACACCAACTCCCACAGACTTTGATGTCTTGCTCTTGGGTTTCTTCTTCTTGCTTCTCTTAGAACTCAGTCCTCCTCTGAGTTCCCTTCGTAAGCTGGGATTAAGTGCGATCAGTTGTCCATCAGTGATGTTGGCTTTCTGAGCACCCACATCTTCAACCACATCATATCCCGCTTGGGAAGATGAAATGGTGAAATCCGCCATCCCCAGCTTCCTTCTTGGCTCCCTTGGTGTACTCGAAACATTACTCGAACGAGTACTTCTACTTGCTGACTCCTCCATGAAAACCGGTTCATCAGAAAATCGAGTTCTTTTCCTTTCTTGAGCTAAAAGCTCCACCGGTGCATGAGAAGAGTTTGAACTCTCTCCTTTCTCGTAGATGAGATCTCGCACGACATCGATAGTAGCCACCCCCTTGTCTCGTCCTTGTGATGGATTTCCTCCACCCACATTCATTCTGATAGCTTCGGCACCTCTTGCTCCGTTGTTAAGACAATTTCGCTGAAAATGAGAACCTCCACACGTCCAACAAGTGATTCCTCCAAAGTTACCTTGGTTGCCTCCAAAGTTACCTTGATTTCCTCGGTTGGGATTGTTGTCGTAACCTCTTTGACCCCCTCCTCCACCTTTGTTCCTCCATTCTCGTAACTGCACCACGTTTATCTTGAGATCCGCAAGAGTATCGGTGATGCTCTTTAGCTCGGCATGAAAATCAAAGGTGGTAGTAGACATCGTTGTTGGGACAAACGGTCTTGGCACCACCGTTGGAGTAGGAGCTGACGTTGAAGCAACCACCAATTGTGATGGTGCAGGTGCGATCGTTGTGACTACACCAGGAGTCGGAGTTGACACCAGAGCAGCATGATGATGTTGGATGATATCTCCTTCATCCAAACTCTCTTTCATATTTGTCGCTATCTTGATGGCCTCCGCTTTGGTTGCTGGCTTCTCGTACCTCACTTGGGTTCGAATTGAAGGCCTCAACCCTCCCACCAAGTTCTTGGTCAACACTGCTCCAATCTCCGCCATCGTTGGTCAACACTGCTCCAATCCCCGCCATCGTTAGCTCCACATTGTCTCCACTCTTCCGTAGGACCGTCCGAAACCGTTGCTCCAACTTATCCACCCTTTCGGCATATTGCCGAACTTTCTCGTCGTCCCGTTGCTTCAAATGAGTAAGCTCCACCATGAGCTTCTCATAACTCTCTTCTGGAAGAAATTCTTCGATGAGTGCATTACTCAACATCTCCCATGTGTCCTCAACTGTCCCAGGTGTCTTGCTCTTCACTCGGTCATCATACCACGTAAGAGCAAAATCTTCTAAAAACTCTGGCAGTAACAACACCCATTCTTCCTTCCTTCTCCGTTGTTTCCGATGCAACCCCTTTTGAAGTCTCGTACAAATGGTTCTACATCTTCATTGTCCTTCCCATGAAACACTGGTAACTTCTCCATCTTGTAACTATTCTTTCTACCCTTCTAATTTTTGTGCAATACCTACTCGCTAAAAGAGTACGAACATCACCAATTCCATTCGCGAATAATCTACCATAGGTAAAATGAAAGGAAATGGTTGTAACAACACCTCTTGTGCCATCTCTTCTCCCAAGGTAATCATGAGCCTGAGTCGCATCACCGCCTTCTCCATCATCCGAATGACGATCTCCATCACAACTCAACCGAGTCCTCTTTTGAAGTCGACAACTTCTCAACTACTGACGTAAGTAGGGCGGCCACATCGACGCACTTGTGTCCTCTTGATAGATCACCCACTCCACAACTTGGACAAGGATCTTCTCCTAGAAGATGAATTGGCGCTGGTGACGATGGACCCACTCGAAGACTTAAATCAGTAAACTCCCGCTTCCCTTTAGCTCTCTCGGTTCTGATTCTAGTTGGACAATTCACTACTTTATGTCCCAACCCTCTACAGAAATAACACCACAAGTCGGTTTCTACTCTTCTCCTCGGAGATTCTACTTGAGGTTTTGTACTAGGATTCTCAAACTCAACGATAACCTCTTTCGAGCTCTCTCCGACGCTTACTATGACATCTAAACCTTGAGGAAGGTTTCTAAGTCTAACTTTCCAATCTTTCGAACTTCCACTCATGTTGCACCTTCTCAACCATTAATTGGACAAAATATCGTAGAGGAAAATAATTCTACATCACTTCCTTAACTCTTCCGAGCTTTATATTGGAAATCGTGTATTATACATGCTATACACGAAATAAAATCCAATCTAAAATTAAGAGTCCATGTTATATCCTCATGACCATCGTCTGTACTAATCCTAGCAGACATCTTAAAGTCACTTTTGTAAGGATCACACTCTGCTTCGCCAGGAGCATTCGTGATCTCTACAGTGAACAATACTTTGAACTCAACCTTCTTCACATCTGCGCCGATGCTCGCAGAAGCTTCTTGATATAAAGCAAAAATATCACCCCAATTGCAATAGAAGCTTGATCGCAACGCCTCTATACTTAACTTTGGCTTTTTCGTCTCCGTTATAACTCCCAAACGTCTCTTCTTCAACTTCGGCACTCGAACTGGATTCCCCATGAAGTATCTTCAAGACCTCCTTGTATGCCGAAACGTATATCTCTTAGTTGGTAAGAGATCTCTCCAAGATTTTTGTGGTCTCCAGTAGCTCAACCTCCAAGCTACTAAATCATGAAGTTTCAACAGAAACTTCCCTAATCAGAAGAGATGGTGATGACTGTACAAATTTTCAGAGAACTGAAATTTGTATATTTTCACTTCCCTCATGGTTGTCAACCCCTTCCACTTTGAAAAATTATTTCTCCCTCTTCAGACCTCATCTTCTCATGATTTCTTTTGTCCTGGATAGCTTATCAGCCAATCTAAAACACTGGAAAGTTTCTCAGGAAAATAAAATTCACAAAAAATCTGACACTGACTGTAAAGTTTTTTGAGAAAACAGAATTCCTCAACTCTCACGAATAGACCCCCTCAACTTTGAAAAATCATTGCTCCCTCTCTAGACCACCTTTTCCTATGATTTCTTTTGTCTTAAATAGGTAATCAACCAATCTAAAACACTGGAAAGTTTCACAGGAAAATAAAATTCACAGAAAAGTTGACAGCGACTGTACAAATATTCCAGAGAGCAGAATTTCTAAACTCACAAATTTCTCTCCTCTAATAACTTTTCTCTCCTCCTTTCTCTACAACTCTTGTTGCATCTTCTTTCAACTCTCCTCAAGCCCTTTCTAACTGAACAAGATGTAAAGAATGACTTCGAACGCGTCATATATCACTACGGGATACACGAAAGGTTCTAACGTTGCTAACATCGCGTTAGCTCTCTCTCCTCCCAACGTTCTCTCCATGTGCTCTCTCATAATCTCTTTTTGTCGAATATAGAACTGAACTCTAAACATCGTTCAAAGATCCCTTCAAGTGAGGTCCCGGCAACGGAACCACAAATGTAAACCCTCCGCGGTCCTATCGATCAACTACCCCCCCCCCCCCCATTCCGATCTCTCAACCTCCACGATCGTCATCCACGAATCTGCAACATGTCGGGCATGTCTCTCACTCAGGGGTCACCTCTGATGGCTTTGATGGAAGCACACCATGAACTTGAAGGGAAAATGCTGAGTTCACTCATTCATACACCCACAAACTTATCCACTAAAAATCTCCTTAAACACATCAACTAAAATCCTCCATTCTAACGACGTCTCTCAAGTTCTCACATGCTAAAAATATCCCACACTCTCTATATTACTCAAGTTGTCATTACGACAATGTGAAAACAAGGATGAGGAGCTCTTCTCTACTCCTCTATTTATACATTCTAGGTTTTTACTTTGGTACCCTCCGGTAACTCAGCCGTAACTACTTTTACCGGGTTTTACTAAGATATTACTTAAGGTAAAAGCATTGATCACATGGGCTTTTTATCTTTTCACATGGGCTTATTCCTTCAAAGTCAACAACTTCTAGAAGGATTCTGGAATATTCTCAAGGAATCTCGAATTTCCACCCCCCCTCTACACTAGGACCCACTAAAAAGGAAACATGTGGAATCTCTTCTTGTTTTTAATGCCCACAAAGTCCACAACTTTAATCCAACCACTAATATCAAGTCAAAAAGGAGATAAGGGATACTTTCCACCTCCTTTCTATCTTTTAGACAAGATGACAAGATAGTAGTGCTCACTCTTTAGCAAATATCTGAATTCTGTCAAAAGTACAGCTAAGTTTAACCATAACTAACTTTTAGCTAGTCATGACTAACTTGATACCTCCTTTAAGTACTTTGGCAGCAAATAAACATTCTCAACACTTAGTTATAACTAAATACCTTACTAATAGACAAACTTCCTATGTGTAACATAGGTCGTTACAGTCCTTGCTGTTGCTTGAGCTCCTTCACACGCCCACGAATCTCAGGGACAACAGCAAGCTCAAAGTTCTCCACCATCTCCTTCTCAGGCACCTTGTTCACCTCCATCTCCCTAGCATAGTATCGCACATACTTGGAAATATCTGTACTCTTGAACTGGTCCATCTGGTGCACCACAGATTGCAACGCCTTGGTTGCTAACACCTCCTTCCTCTCTGTGCTCTGCTACTGCTGCATGAACATGGAAAAAGCCTGGAACATCTTCATCGTAGCAGCATCAAACTGAATAGGTTGCTGAGCAGCAGCAGTACCTCCACTTGATGATCCTTGGTTGGCCATGATATCTGATCCTGTAACACTCTTAAGAAAACTCCCACCCTAGGTGTTTCACGTCGAGTTCATCAAAAAGAGAGTATGTCGGAGTGTAATCCGTCTACCTAGGAAAGCGCCGGGCTTCTAGCTGTGGTTGTTCACTCAAGAGGTTGGCTTTCAGGTCACAATAGGGCTATAAACACTCACACAGATGTGTAAGATCTAGTAATATACCCAGAAGGCGAAATTCAGGTCTAGCTGGCAGTAATAGGATCCGGCGGTGAACTTTGACACTCACGGAGAGGAAAACTATGAAGGTTTAGACCTCTAAACTTCCCCTACATGCAAATGAGGTACTACTGAACTCACAGACGAAATTTCAGCCAGAGATCAAATTCTGACACGGAGATATGAACAGAAAAGTTTTGAGCAAGAAAACTACGGCAATTTCTGGTACCTAGCTGGCTATTTCAACCTATAACAGGAGTTTGGCTCGATCAATTTCGAAGTTTCTTACAGGATTTGCAGTCTACAGGGTGCTGAACATCCCTGTGAAGTTGGGACTCCTGAATGTACACAGAACTGTAGATCTCCTCCTCTGAAGTCGCTGCTCTAGATTAAGAGCTTTTCAGACCCCCTCAGCTTCAGAGGCCGCCCTGAATTACTCAGTTGCTCAATCGATATGAAACTTTTTGTGAAATCGTAGCCCTGCTGGCGGAGAACACAACCTCGAAGTTTTGAAGCAACTTCCTCAAATCTGCTGCGAGTGACACTGAAAACCCTAAATCCAACCAAAATGATTCAATTCTAGCACAATCCGAACTTCAATTGCTCATAACTCCGTCTTTATTGACTCAAATCGATCGAAATTTTCACTGGAAGTGCTTGGCATGACGAGCCCTCTCTCCCTGTGCCCTCAGATTTCGAAGATCTCTCACCAAATGCTCGAACTCTCCTTTAGAGCTCTCTTTCTAAATTTAGAGTTTAACTAAAGACAAAAACAGACCAATGGGAGTTCATAGCTCCACTTGGTTGTCCTTTAGTACCCTAAACCACGTGGCAACTTAGTTTTACTCATAGGCTACCATGTCAAGCCCCCTAGAGTGCCAGCGTAAAACTTAAACTACCTAAAATGACACGCAGCCCCGAAAAATAACTTAAATCAGCTAGAAAGCGTGCATGGGCAACACGCAAATACTTATATGTATATCGCGAATATAAACCACCACGCAAATATGTGGTGGTTTCACATCCTAGCCAATCCACAACACGACACCGCTCTGGTCTGTTTTTCAGTTCTGTGCTCTTAGGAGAAAGAACCGGCAGTGTACATACATTTGAAGTTGGTATATATCGTAGCGTTCGTTTTCATGGTTGTTTTTCTCTGTCTTGTCTCTGTTTCAGCACACAACATCTCCACAGCCAGGAACCTCGCGTTTTCCTGGACATCTTTCACGCAATATCCGACACGATACGGTGGTGAACTCGACGTGAAGGTCTGGGGTGGAGATATTTGTGTGTTAGAATTGGACAGAAGAGATCAGCAATCATGAACGAGGATGAAGATGGATCTGGTTGTTCGGAAGGATGTTGCGGACATGGGATGATGGATATGTAGATGCTTGGGATCATGGGAGGATGGGGCGAGCCATGACTATGGACGGAATGGACAGATCAGAGGATATACTAGAGATGCAGTTGGATGCAGCAACTGCCCGATTGTTTCAAGCCTTCACTTTGTTTATGCGACAAGAGCAAAGGAACCAACAAAAGGAGGCTTTGGGATCGAAGGCGCTTCGAAGGGTGATTGACAAGCTCGATCTATTTGATGAGGGAGACATTTCAAACTATTTGAGATGTTACAAGACGGAGATGGATTTGGATCAGGTATCAGAGAAGGAGATGATCGAGACATTCCAACTCGCTACAGTGCTTGAGATAATGGAGCATGTGAAGGGTCTAACAAAGCGTTTTGGGAGGAACTGGGATACATTTTCACATGCGCTGATGGAGGAGTATTTCTTGAGAAACTCAGATCGAGTAACCAAGAAATCATTTTTGGGATGGGTCAATCGATCCAACAAGGGTTTACAGCTTACAGAGTTGTTAAAGGAGTTCGAGAGACAATTCTCTCAACCATCTCGGGTGGAGAAGCTAACCTTGGAGAGCTACAAGACAGAGCTGTTTCTTCAAGCTGCTGATGAGACATGGCAAGAGCCGTTGGAGCTACTTCTGGAGGATGGTGATGAAGAAGAGGGGTTGACAAAGAATTGAGAGGTTGTGCATGAAGCGGTTGAACTTCTTGTCAGGAGACATACAAGGAAAAGGGTTACCAGGTTGACACCTGTATCGCTGACTACCACACCAGTTCAGGTAGTATTTGAGATTCAATCTCCAGTTGCGGTTGTAGAAGAGAAGGATCCAACCATCGAGGACATGCGACAAAAGATGCAAGATCTGCAAGCTAAGGGTACTAGGTTGGAGGATAAAGGATCATCGATTGAGATGGAACTTGTACCCAAACCAGCTTGGGTACATCATTGCCTGTGGTGTGATGGTACTGACCATCAGCGAGATGATTGCATCGACTTTGCAGAGTCTTTGCAACGAGAGGTTATTTCTTGGGAGGATGGAAAGGTTGCATTCAGAAGTGCGGGTTTTCTCCTTCAAGCCAACGTTGATAAAGGAGAGATGAAGAAGTTTGTGGATGATTACTTTGCGGCACATGCAGTTGTAGCTATCGAAGCTACAAGTTATGGTGCTAGGGTGGAGGAGATTGAGCATGATCTCCATAGGGATGATTTGGATGTGCACGAAGATCTAAGCGAGCTCAAGTTGGATATTGCATCCACAATGCAGAGCAAGAAGAAAAGACAAGAAAAGACTTCTTCAGAGAAGCAAGCTGGGGAGGATAAGATTCAACAAGAAACTGTTCTTCTTGAACTGACAATAAGGACGATCTTTCACAACCGGAGGAGATGATTGAGGTGCAGATAGTAGATATGGGTGATTTGGTTGCAATCAAACAACAACCAGATATTGGAGTTACGGTGATGGATGTGAGTGATTTGGTTGCTTGCAAACAACAACTAGATATTGGGATTACGATGATGGATGTGAAGGGAGGTTGGGAGGAGTGTATTCTTGATGTGAAGATTGGGTTCTTATCACGGGAGGTCTTGGATGCGACTACAAAGGAAGTCCATGATGCTTACATCGGCTTCATCAAGGATGGGTATGCTGAGGGTGAAGGAGAGTGGATGGATGCTATGGAGGCTACGGGTATAGGATGATGGGTAAGGATGGCTTACAAGGGAGAAGTCATTGCTGAAGGTGATTCGGGTTGGAAGGATGATGCTTGGGGGATTGTAAATGTTTTCAGGATTTGGTTGAGAGAATGATGTTTGAAGGTTGTAAAGATTTTCAGAGGAATAGATCAGGGAGGATGATGGTTGAGGAGGATATAATTGTACATCGAGATAATGATGGTTGCGGATTTTACTTGCAAGAGTGTGGTTCTTTTTTTCAGAAAAACAAAAAAGAAGAGAGGATTAGGTACGATGACATGTATCGATTTGATGTTGAGGGTTACAGTCAAATATATGATGATGATTAGGTTCATGGATGATGTCTACTACGACACTTGGGTCACAAACCTCGACGGTGAGGTTCTATAGGGCGGATGGAAGACATTTCTATGGTATGATGGGTTATTCTTTCTATGTCTTCGCATATTGAAAGATGTGTAGATTATAGAGGGGGTGATTGGATGGGAGGTTCGAGGTGAAGATCGATAAGCATGGATCTAGGGAGGATCATGGCAGGATAGCAACTTCAAGATGACGATCAGGTTGCAACCTTGAGGGTGAGGTTGACTGAGATGGGAGATAAGATGACAAGATGGAAACGAGTGTCTGTGCCGATCCACTCCTTGGTTGGTATCTCTTGTGCATACCGGAGGATGCACAGGTTTGGAGGGGGTGGATGTCGTGTCGTGGACCGGTTCCTACTTGAAATTAAAAATTTTGATGCTTGTCATTCCAAAAACACTCATGAGAAGACAAGCTAGGTCCATGCTTACGGGCTTTTGGCACAACTTCAGATCTTCACTTTCATCGCACCAGTGGATACAGCTCCTTGTCAGCATTTCATAGGCACTTTGTCTACTTCGTTTAGAGCCTAGTGGAGAAGTTACAAGACTCGAAAGATGGAGAAAACAAGCTAGGCCCCAGCTTACGGGCTTTTGGCACAACTTCGGATCTTCACTTTCATCACATAGATGGGTAGAGCTCCTTGTCAGCTTTTCATGGGCACCTTGTTTATTTCATTTGGACGTCTAGTGAAGAAGTTATGCGACTCGAAAGAAAGAAAAATCAAGCTATCCCTAGTTTACTTGCTGATTGGGTATTTGAGACTTCAGGCGTTATATCAAAGACGCAAGGGGCCTGCTTCATTTTTATTATGACAGAACTTCGTACCTACAGAGACTGTGACAAGGGGGCAGCTTAGGGGTTAGCTTGCACCTGCGACCTATCAACGGACGGTTCACGAGATTTAGAAGTCCAATGCAAGCGCGCAAGGTGTCGTTGAGTTCAGATCTGTGCATGCTACGCACTGGTTCAAACGGTTTGAGAAGAGACGGATCGGAGTGAAGAGAAGGATTAGGGAGTTGGACCGTTCGGACCGTTCGGACCGTTCCGGAGTCCAAACTTGCTATCCTTCAGTAGAACAACGAGTTCTACTGGAAATTGAAGACGATACGAAGTTTCATCGGACGGTTTGGGAGTTCTGAGTGAAATTGGCTCGCAGGGAAGCGCTTACATCAGATTTTTGTTCGTCTGCGACTTGAGGTTAGGTTGTTCTTCGCGATCGGTGAGCCAAGCTTTTCGTTCTTGGTGCCTACGCGATCAGGGAGTCTTCATCTACGCATAAGAGAAGACTGTACGTGAATTGGATTGTTGGTTTGAGTGTGGTGAGCGAGTTTGAGCCGCAGGGAGTCCATTTACGTCAGATTTTTGCAACTTGCGACCAAATTTCTTGCGTGGTTTTGCAAGGGGAACTCCAAACGACTAGTTTGGAGTCTCGTTGGGTTCGTGATAGCTAGATCTATATGCCTGGGAAGACGGATATCAGTTTAGACGATCCGTTTGTGCGGTGTGTGCGGTTTTAAGCCGCAGGGAGGAGTTTTTGAAGGTTCGGTCACCTACGACCGAAAATCGGCGATATCTCAGCTGTTGGGAGTCGGATCTGAAGGTTTCTTCGGTTAACGGAGCCAATGAAGGACACCCTATATCCATGTGAAGTCCGTTCGGCGAAAGGAGGAAGTTCACAGATAGGTCTTTTTCGGTTTCTTCGCTACGGGTTTTGCTCTTTTGAGTTCGTTAGAGTTCTGGTTGGCTATATACAACTTGTGGTAGCTAGCTTTAGCTAAGAACTTGTACATGGATGTGGTTTGGACTTGGGTTTGGATCGCGTGATACTGCTGTGGCTCTATTTGTTAGCAAAGAGAAGTTTCTCTTGCTTTGAGCTACGCTTCGGTGTTTTTGGATCAGGGTTGTGATTCAAGGGTTGTTTTTAAGGGCTTTGAAGCAGATTACAGACCGCTCTGCTCTGTTTTTCAGTTCTGTGCTTTTAAGAGAAAGAACCGGCAGTGTACATACATTTGAAGTTGGTATATATCGCAGCGTTCGTTTTCGTGGTTGTTTTCTCTGTCTTGTCTCTGTTTCAGCACACAACATCTCCACAGCCAAGAACCTCACGTTTTCCTGGACATCTTTCACGCAATATTCGAAATGATAACGTGGAACTGAAACCTCACGGACCAGGGTATTCTGGAGGAGGTCTGGGCAGCGTTGTCTCCTCACAACCGTGAACATGTCAAGGTAAGGGTCGCTCGGAGAAGACCATCTTCTTGGACGGTGGAGTGGTCACGCAGAGGTTTTCACCGACCAGAAGCAGAGAATCGCAGATACGAGATGGAGAAGAAGATCCTACCGATGATCTTTGAGAAGTGATATGTACCTGGAAGTCCTACATGTCTCTTCCTGGAAGACAAACACGGGAGGAACAAATGGAAGGTGGAAGCTTACCGGGAGCCGATGAAGCGTCTTCTGGGGAAGTTGTACCTTCACCTTTTTCCCAAGGTAAAGGTCAAGAAGGTGAGATACCTTGGAGACCAAGACGTGGAGTTCCTGAAAGCTATCTGAGAAGGACAGGTTGTCTTCTTCCACAACTACATCCATGATGAGTTAGTGTACTTGGGCCCCCCAGCAGGAGGACATCTTACTCCCTTCTTTTGCTATCTATACGTGTCCAAGGGGACCTGAAGAAAGACCAGTTGGTCAAGTATGGACTAGTAGGACGGCGAGAGGTGAAGGAAGAGACCGCGAAAGAAGAAGACCGGGCAGCTGCTATGTCTTCCTCTCTCATTCTAGTGTCCCCGACAGGACCAGACACTCAACAGAAGTTGATCACGATGCGGGACGACGACTCCGATGACACAAAAGACGTTCGTCACTGAGAAAGACGTCATCTATGAGTGTGTCTCGGAAGAGTACATCCTTCTCGACCATCCACTATGGATCCGAGTCAGATTCACAAGATGACACGCCTAACACCAGATCACGCAAAAGACAACTTCTACGACTATATGAAGTCTTCCGAAGACTCCAGAAGCCAAGACATGGATCGATGTATCGACTACGATTAGAGGAAGCGCAACGAAGAGGACTGCTTCTACGGTAGGAAGAGATCTTCCATCCCGGAAGACATTGATTAACCTCAAACTAAATTGTTTATGAATCAAATTATTTATGAATCGAATCATTTTTTAACAGTTTGAACCGAAGCAAACCATATAAAAATGTCTTGGAACTGTTATAAGAATGAGTTTTTAAAATTTTATCATTATAGTGAATTAATTTGATATTAGATTTTCAGTAATATATCTGAAATTTATTATTTATGTCCATTATTGTCAAAGAAATGTGTTATTATCAAAATTTTGAAACTGAAACCGAATCGCTTAAGGACCAATTTTTGTGTGAAATTAGATAAAATTAAGTAAAAAAATCAAGAGTTAGTTAAAAGATTAATAATCATTTATGTAAAAGCAATACTGTTTTAAAATCGAACCAAACCAAACCGCCAGATGATTAACGATCTTGGGAAGACGCCTCTTATCGATTTGTGGACATGAACTTGTCTTTTGCGAGAAGACGGCTCGAAGAGTTCAGCGCATTCTTTAGTTCGGAGATTCAGCCAGCCATGGAGTTGGTGGAGAAGCGCGCTATGGCTCAGGAGAAACCACTGCAACTTAGATTTGGTCTTCGAACCTTGATGTAGCAAGAGGAAGTCTAGAAGCAGAAGCTGGAAGCTCTACAAGTTAACCTCCGCACCACGGAGAAGATCGCAACGAAGTATAAGAAGTTGGCACAACTGCGGAAGAGCAACCAAGAGTTGCAGACGTGACAGCATCGCGAGCAGGAGATTCTACGGATCATGGATAAGTTGACTGGTCTCGCAGAAGAGAAGACGACTTGCAGTGCACTCCGAGAAGCCGCGGAAGCTCAAGCAGCAGCAAAGAAGAAGTAGCGGGAAGAAGCATAAGCCCGAGCTAAGGAGATCACGGCACATATGAAGAAAGCGCTTCGAAAGAAGTTCAACTTCACTGCGGGAAGGAAGCCCTTGACCCTAGCTCGTGAATGGAATGACGCTTCCAAGGAGATGTTAGTGGACTGCAAAGAGAGCATGTTCCGTTACCTAGATCGGCATATTGAGTGCCTGAAGACTCTTTACGATCTGCCCTCGATTCTCCAGCATGCAGCTATGTCTTCTCGATGTCGTGTCGTGGACCGGCTCCTACCTGAAATTCAAACTTCGATGCTTGTCACTCCAAAGACACTCATGAGAAAGACAAGCTAGGCCTTAGCTTACGGGCTTTTGGCTTCATTTCGGATCTCCATTTTCATCGCATAGATGGGTAGAGCTCGCTGTCAGCTTTTCATAAGCACTTCGTCTACTTCGTTTGGACGCCTAGTGGAGAAGTTACAAGACTCGAAAGATGGAGAAAATAAGCTAGGCCCCAGCTTACAGGTTTTTGGCACCACTTCGGATCTTCGTTTTTATCGCACCAGTGGATAGAGCTCCTTGTCAGCTTTCCATAGGCACTTCATCTACTTCGTTTGGATGCCTAGTGGAGAAGTTACAGGACTCGAAAGATGGAGAAAACAAGCTAGGCCTCAGCTTACGGGCTTTTGGCGCAACTTCGGATCTTCACTTTCATCACATAGATGGGTAGAGCTTGCTGTCAGCTTTCCATGGGCATCTTGTTTACTTCGTTTGGACATCCAGAGAAGAAGTTATGCGATTCGAAAGAAGGTAAAATCAAGCTAGGCCTCTGGTTACTTGCTGACTGGGTATTTAGGGCTTCAGGCGTTATATCAAAGACGCAAGGGGCCTGCTTCTTATTATTCGTTTATTCAAGAGAGAACTGTACGTACAGAGACTGTTGCAAGGAGGGTGCTTAAGGGGCTAGCTTGCATCTGCGACCTGTCAACGGACGGCTCGGGAGATTTAGGAGTCCAATGCAAGCGCGTAAGGCGTCGTTGGGTTCAGATCTGTGCAGGTTATGCACTGGTTCAAACGGTTAGGGAAGAGAGGGATCGGGGAGTGCGTACTGAGTGAAATTGAGACGCAGGAAGCATATTTGAGGTTTTCAGTTACCTGTGAAGGAGAGTTGGACCGTTCCGGAGTCTAAACTTGCTATCCTTGGATCCATCGGGATCAGAACAACGAGTTCTTCAGGAAATTGAAGACGATTCAAAGTTTCATCGGGCGGTTTGGGAGTTGTGAGTGAAATTGGCTCGCAGGGAAGCGCTTACATCAGATTTTCGTTCGCCTGCGACCTGAGATTGGGTTGTTCTTCGCGATCGGTGAGCCAAGCTCTTCGTTCTTGGTGCCTACGCGATCAGGGAGTCTTCATGTACGCATAGAAGAAGACTGTACGTGAATTGGATTGTTGGTTTGGGTGTGGTGAGCAAGTTTGAGCCGCAGGGAGCTGATTTACGTCAGTTTTTTACAATCTACGACCAAATTTCTCGAGTGGTTTTGCAAAGGGAACTCCAAACAACTTGTTTGGAGTCTTGTTGGGTTCAGGGTAGCTAGATCTACCTACCAGAGAAGACGGATATCAGTTTAGGCGATCCGTTTGTGCGTGGTGTGCGGTTTTAAGCCGCAGGGAGCAGTTTTTGAAGGTTCGGTCACCTGCGATCGAAAATCAGCGATACCTCGGCTATCAGGAGTCGGATCTGAAGGTTTCTTGGGTTAACGGAGTCAGCAGAGGAGACCCTATCGACATCTGAAGTCCGTTCAGCGAAAAGAGGAAGTCCACAGATAGACCTTTTTCGGTTTCTTCGCTACGGATTTTGCTCTTTTGAGTTCGTTAGAGTTCTGGTTGGCTGTATACAGCTTGTGGTAGCTAGCTTTAGCTAAGAGCTTATACATGGATGTGGTTTGGACTTGAGTTTGAATCGCGTGATACTGCTGTAGCTCTATTTGTTAGCAAAGAGAAGTTTCTCTTGCTTTGAGCTACGCTTCGGTGGTTTTGGGTCAGGGTTGCGATTCAGGGGTTGTTTTCAGGGGCTTTTGAAGCAGGTTACAGACCGCTCTGGTCTCTTTTTCAATTCTGTGCTCTTAGAAGAAAGAACCAGCAGTGTACATATATTTGGAGTGTATATATCGCATCGTTCGTTTTCGTGGTTGTTTTTCTCTGTCTTGTCTCTGTTTCAACACACAACATCTCCACAGCCAGGAACCTCGCGTTTTCCTGGACATCCTTCACGCAATATCCGACACGATAGCGTGCACCAGGACCAGCGATTGAAAAAGATCTCGACAAAGAGGAGTTCGACCTCGCTGTTCACTTCGTGGTGACAACGTAAGAAGTCGAAAAAAAGAGCACGAAAACCTCAAAAGACACAAGAAACAGAGGTGTCTTCTCAAGTGTTTAAAGTGGAGGAGGTGATTACCTCTGACCACTGTGAGGTCACCTCAGCTCCCAGCGTTGAGTAGGTGGAGCAAAAGAGTCGGAAGCGAGAAGAGACTTCTGGGATTTGTTCAAATAATTAAATCACATTTCTTTAATTATTTGTACACTCATGCTTGACTTTCAATTTAGTGTGGAAAGAATCAGAGGTCGTTTGGTTCGAAGCCGTTGTCGTTTCATCTTTGAGCAAAATGAAAAAACCTTGTAAGAACGTGAGAAAAAAAGTTCCGAATTGAATATTTTGAACAAATCTAAACTTCTTTGTTTAGGAAAGATTATTGTTTTACTGCCACAAGAATGAGAATTTCGAAACCTTTCATGTAGTACAGCGTAAGATTCGAAGTTCTGCTTAGAATTGTGTACTGTTACTATTTAAACTCCACTTGAACGCACCATTGTAACCATCGTGTGGTCCTATTTCGAGAGAGACAAAAGGGGCTTGTTGCATCTATCTATTCTTTCATACAGATTTTTCTTTGTTTGAAAATGTCTTTTAGTTCAGGAGATGAGAGTGACATAGCGAGTTCACAGAATTCGTCCCCAAGTTTTCGTGTGTAAAAATTCACTAATATTCCATAGAGTACTTTCATGACATTTGTCATTTTCGTGTGTAAAAATTCACTAATATTCCATAGAGTTCTTTCATGACATTTGTCAGGTCGTTTTGGTTCGGCCGAACTTTCAAACCGAACTATGTAAAACAGTTCGGTTTGAAACCGATCCAAACCGACTGCTACCCGTCTACCAAACAGCCCGTCGCAGGCCTACCTCCCAGACAGCACTCCGTAACGGCTCCCAAAACCCAAAAAATTGAGTCTGCGGTGTATGCTCTTATTCCCAACCCTATCCCTGGGGAGAGGCGGGACAAGCGGGAGACTGATAAACCGATCCCGAAAATCCTTCTGCGGAGAGGCCCTAAGGGGTTTAAACCACAAGTCCTGCCTTCACAAGTAAATCAGTATCGGTGTGGCTGGCTCATCCATATATGTATATGCGGAGCGGGTTGCAACTGTTTTGATAGATCTTCCGCCACAGATTCACGCTGGAACGCTTGCAGTACAACATGCGTTCTTGTCTCGAATACAGTGAACCAGTATGTCACAAGATTTCCCACACCTACACCCTAAAGGAACTGGCAAAAGTCACTCCGGGACATACCTTAGACATCAGTATTCTGCTCCCTTGGACTGGGAAGGAGAAAGCCTGCTGTTGTGAATGCTTATCACTTCCTGTACGTCGACGGTAGCTCCGGGATACGTTCTTGCGACAGGTAATTCAAATCAGATGAACTGTGCGCAGTGTAGACAAACACCATCCTCTCACATAACAGTGCGAGCCTTGAGAGCTATTTCCTGAGAATCGAACTATTATCCATGGAGTCTAACCTGAGCTGATGATGTGAAGCCTTTTGATGCGATCATGTAGAAAATTCATTTCCGATCATCAAAAGGAGCTTCATAGCACAGCCAAGACTGTTTCCACTACCTTTGAAGAACTTCCTGAGGGATGTCCAGATTGGCAACCTTTCAGTTATGCGATTCTAAATCTCTGGAAAATGAAATGGGCTCCAATCAGATGCCCACATGATGAGAACATGAAACATCAAGCATGGTACACGGACATGAGGCACAACATCCTCGTAGACCTTTAGACTCTACGCGTGCAAAATGTGACAGGATGAACTCACCAGATCAACTGGGTAAACAAGGATCTCAAGTAACCAAGAGTGGCCGATCCACTAACCCTACTCATCTAACAAAATTTCACTACATGAAGTATACATGGAAACACAAATAAGCCCCCAGGAAGCTTATTTGCTTGTTAGGTCGCGCTTCGAGCACCAGTATTCTAATTGTTCAGCAACACGAGCAAAACCAGTAGACCCGTAAGACTGGAACTTGCTGATACAATTATCTGCTCCAAGAAACGTGTACACATCCTCCTCAATAGCAGGACTGATACTTCGAAACTCCTCCAGTGAAAGTTGCGAGAGCTCCACTTGCTTGGAAACAGCCAGAGCTACTGCTCTTCCCACAATGTCATGTGAAGTCCGAAAAGGGATGCCCTTTGATGCCACCATGGAGAGACAGAAGTTAGTGATCATACTTGAACACTGAACAGACACTTGCAGGCAGATTTCGCGGGAACAGAATTGCACAATGAGTTGCTGATCATCCTCGAACATGAAAGCAGACACTTCCTCCCTTGAATCGATATGCATAACGAGTCAGTCAACATCCAGCAACACTAAAAGCAGACAATTCTCCTCTTTAACACGAGCAAGCAGATCCCTCGGTATGAAGATGGGCAACGTCAACAAGTAGATTAAGTCGAGGATAGGAAGGACATCTGGTCAGGACCCTGTAGGAGTTTACAGAGAGTACTTTGTATACGAGATAGTCTGCCATGGTTGTCGCGTCCAAGTGACCAGCACGCAGAGCTTTCGCTATCCGGTCCTTGTTGAATGTCACGTTTTGGGCAAATTCAGTGGTTACTTCCAGTGCTCCAATCACGGTCTGAACACTGTCAAACAAGGGCTCTTTATCTTCCTGCACATCAAAATGGAGATACAAAGCACACTTCAGCTGAAAGGCTGCAAAACGCTGAATTCTCATTGGGCGTCCAATCTTGTCACGATCCCCATCAGATCAGCGCCTAGAAAGACAGTACGCTGAGACCCGAAACAAATTTGCTACGGCAAGGATCAGACCTGCAGGTCGCGATTATAAGCAAGAGGTAGACCCTTGCAGAGGACAAGAATCGTCGTCAGATCTCCAATTATACGGGCTGATTTACCGCGCACAAGCTCCATTGGGTCAGGATTCTTTTTCTGTGGCATTATGCTACTTCCAGTAGATACTGCATCACTGGGCGTCAGAAATCCAAATTCTTCTGTTGCCCATATGACCCAATCCTCTGCCAAACGCGAAAGGTGCATGCCTATGATTGCATTGGCGGACATGTACTCAATGAGGAAATCCCGATCCGACACTGCATCCACACTGGAGGAAAACAACATGTGTTATAAAGAGGAGATGTTCTTACCCCCGACTACAAGGAAGCAACAGAGTACTACTTCTCTACAACTGAAACGTTTTCTTGTTTGGAGCCCCTCTGACCAACGTTTACAAACAATACGGTCCTAACCTGATTCATAGATTATCAGAAGTGAGTAAGTAGCTTATGGTGAACTGTAGCATCATCCTACCAACAACGTAATCCTACAATCCCAACCGCATATCATTCTTCGGTCGTTTACCTGTTCCGGAGAGGTGCAGTGAATCCTAACATCTCCGATGTTGCAAATCGATCAATTGGAAGACCTGTGCCCGCAAGGGCACACGCTCCAAGCGGAGAGTAGTTCAAACGCTTTCGACAGTCAAGTAGACGCCCGGCATCACGCTCCAGCTACTAACCATCACAGCAAGTCACCACAGCTTCTTTATCAACACCTTCACGCTTAAAAGAAATTATAAGCCAACTACAGTCTGCGTTACGTCATGCAGAATCGGATGAACTCGGAACAATCATCCCGGAGGGAATATCCACATTATATCGACAATTTTGCCAGTCGGGATCCACCTTTGCAGAAGCGATAACTATCAGCCGTGACTCAAATAACGCAAAAGTTCAGCTGCTTGAACCAGCACAAGCCGTCCGTCACTTGACAGCTCGAATTTCAGAACTAACACTTGGATAACCCTAACAGTTCAGTAACTGGAAGGCACAGCAAATTGTGCTGCCCTAGATTTTAACTTCATCCGTTTCTACAACGGCACATACACCATGCGGGCGGCAAATGTAAATTCACATCCATATAAAGCTAGTCCCAACTGGAGCTTTAAACTTGAGAGCTTCAAACTCACCTGCTCCACGAATGCAAGCAACAAGTGCTGAAGAAGCAAAGGCTGTGCTCTTTGCAAATGCGTGTAACCCGGTACAATGACTCCTTCATTCGTTAGTGCGAGTTTCAAAAGTGACTCCTGTTATGCACAGCTCCACTTATGAGGGTGTAGTGACAAGTGCAAACTACAGAGTTTCCAAGCCTCACATACATAAACTGCGGGCAAATCAGAGCTTGCTTGTGCTTTATGACATTGACCTACTGTCACAGATAATCTGAAACAGGAGTCACATGACGAGGTGAATTACCATGTTTGTCTGTATCAAATTTTTCTCACCTGCAACTTATAAATGAGACCCACAATCTCATCAATGGTGTCCCGACACCACAACCGTACATCAGTTACGACCTGGTCGTTGCGACTCCTGGCAGTATGCAGTCTTTTAGCAGGCTCTCCAACCATATCTATAAGAGCAGCTTCCACGTTCATGTGTACATCCTCTCTATCGGCTCTCCACACAAACTCTCCTCTCTCAATTTGGCCTTCAATGACGTCAAGGCCCTTCACAACGCTGTCACAATCCTCTTGGCTCATGAGGCCCTGTAAAAGTGTAGCCCACTACTTAGCAAAAATCCAGTTTATGAATGAAAAATGAACTGAACATAGCCACTTTATTACATCCTAAGTATGATACACAGACATCTTCTTGTCTCCACATCCACTTGTCTGGCGCACCAAAACCGTTTGAGGACGAGCAGTCTAGCTCTTGATACTCTCTTCCACACCCTCACCACGGGGCTCCCTCTAAATCAATGATCCTTTCTCCTTCTCAATAACCAAATCAGCTAAGAATCATAAGCGGACTAGCCATTCGAACACGAAGGTAAAATAGTTCAATGCTCCCACGATAATATACTCGGTTCTGCAGCAGTCCCTATAACTGAAGAAATCCAACTGACTGATAGGAAGAAACAAATCACAACACGAAGAGATATCAAAAGTCTCTGTACAGGAATGGTTTATTAAGACAAACCTGCTTAGCAAGCATCCGTGCATGGGCGCGGCTCCCCTTCAAATCCTGCTTGTATAACTTCTTGTCGAACGAGACAGACTGACTAAATCTCTCGACTGCGGGTGTAACACTCTCCTCAAAACGACCACCCCAGAGCTTCGTTTCCTTCTTCGCTTCCTCAGCAGCAGCTCCCAGGGTTTCAGTGGAACCTCCTGCAGTGGCCATCATCACATGTGCACCAACTCTCGATTTCTTCAAAAAGCCTTTCCGTCCAACAGATATGCCTTCTCGCAGACCAGGATTTCGCCACTCGACAACGGATGGCAATGCAGCGTTACCAATAAGAGAAGTCCCGCAGGCGTTCAGTATCATCATGTTGCTGCGTTGACAACGACTTCTCCCCTCGCTCCTCCTGATTCCTCAAATCTGAACGCAACTTCAGGTCCGATCCGCTGAGGATTCCCGAAAGAAGCTCGCAAATTCCCTAGACCCTCCGCCAGGAATTTTGGATTAACAATTCGTCGACCGGTTCCAGGATCAGAGACTGCGAAACCCAAAACCCCCAAATAATGGAAGTTCAACCTTCAAGCGACTTCTGCTGGAAATCCCACGGAAATCTTCCCCCATCAACCCTCCACTCGTTCTCGTTGTCTTTTGGCCGAGCTGGCCAGCCACCTCAACCTCCGCTCCTATGCTCTTGTTTGCGTGAGCAGACGTGGGCTCACGTCAGATGGGGCCCAACGTGCAAGAGCGTCCCGGTGGACTACGTCCATAACCGGGTAAAGCGGGTTTACTTGTACCATGCAAGTAACACGCACCAGCCATTTGAATATGTGATTACCGCGTAGCACATTGATCACCTGCTAGTTCATTAATATTTAAAAGTTAATTTAAAGTTCCTCAATTTATTCGCAGTCTAATCATAGAACTATTAGCAATATTACTGATAACATGTTATTTCGTCTACTGGTGGATTTTCTCGATAAATAATATCTCCATCAACAACATCAATGTTCGGATTGAAATGCCTTAGTCAGTGTATTGTCACTTACGCTTTGACCTCTAGGGAGATGCTAGGCGTGCATTATCACCTAATTGTAATTAGATTATAGTAAGTATTAAACGTTTATCCTATTGGATCAGTGAACTAATAAATATTCGCCGTCCTTTCCCGTTACCTTCTCCCTTTTTTTTCTCTCTATGTTTTTAGTCACAATGATAATTATGTGTAGAAAATCATAATTAAAAGTAATTTTTTCTCCTAAATATAATTTTACTGCCAAATGAGAGTAACTACAACTCTTTAGTTTATAGTTTTATATTCTGTTTCTCACGAGTTTGCATGCAAGTGAGTATTGATTTTTGTAAAAATTGTCATTGTTATTTTTGTTAGAACCATAACTTGTCAAATTTTCTTCTTGTTCATATTCTTCTTTATCGTTGTTACACGTATTTAAGCGGGTGTTTAAGTAAGAAACTTAAACCTCTCACTCCTCGTACTTGGACTCCTATATACTTTTTTTTAAGACACCTCTCTACAACATCTCATCTCGATAGAAGACCTCGAGAAGGGCTATATGCATTGTCAGAAAAAGTTCTACTTTTTGTTAAAATAGAAGCTAAAGTGACTCTTTGGAAAATAGCGTATTATGATTTGTAATTTCAATTGTGATCAAAAATTCAAATCAAACGTCCGAAGCAATCGTCATATGTATATAGGTAAGGTCATGTTGCCATATTATATAGACAGTGTCATGGATGACTCTCACACTGCCAGTGTCAAGGAAATTTAAATCTTTTTGTGTATCCTTCTCCAAAATATCAATTCCTTACAGATCTACTTAACTCAAATCATAATTAATCTGTACATGTGAGAGGCTAGTAGGGTGAAGGCATGTTGGGCCTCTTGTGACAATCTTCAAACCATGAGAGCTTCCGCACGAAGGAGCACCGAGAGAAGCACCAGGGAGCTACAAACACTTAAATTGATTTTCACTATTCTTCTCTCCTTTCCTTGTCTAAAACCAAACCCCTTTTCCTCACACTGGATGTAAAGTGCAAGCTTTTCATGCACCCATGATGAGGTAATTTCCAATCTTTTACTTTTGGGATATTTTAATGATATGAGATTTTAGTTTTATGAATTCTCTGGATTATATATCTAGATATTGCAAAAATGCTAGAATGCGATTTTCCAATTTCATGAGGTAGATCTTTTGAGGATATATGGTTGATAAAGACTTCAATATATATAGCAGTTTTTCACAATTAGGATATGTATTGTTCATGTGCTGTTTTTTGTAGAGTTCTTGTAAAACTATATAATTTTCTGATTAAAACTCATTCATTTCTTTTGGGAAATTTTAGGACAAGGACTTTACTGACTGGTATGAGATGAGACATTGACTACTTTAATTATCAAAGAGCAAGCATTGATTATGTGCTGATTATTATTATTAGCAATTTCCAGTCATTGTACTTCAGACAATTTCAAGTATCATGGTAGGTGACAGTCAAATACAATCCAGATCATCATGATTCTTGAATATCTCTTAGACGTTTATAATCCATTATGTCGTGCTCCAGGTCTTGTTGTCACCCATACATAGCGTTTGAGGTGATCGTTGGATGCAATAATAGGTCGTTTATGGAGTTTAGAATGAACACGAACAGAATGCATTGTCGAGCTTGTTCAAGTCTACCTCCTTGAGGTTCATAGCTAGTGCATGGCTCGTGCAGTCAAACAAAGAGTGAGACCAACGTGGATCTTGTAGATAAGTTGGACGAGTAGTCTATAGAGATGAGAGAGCGTAATGAATTTGAGTACATACTATGAGGTCAAGGAAAGATCCTCGAGTTCTACAAGACATTTTGTATGGTTATTTTATGTGATTGTTGTAATCAAGTGCGAGTAAAAGAAGATGATTTTAATGTTTTTCTAAAATTTTAAAAGATTACTGAAATAAGAAGTTACTATTTGAACTATATACTGAATTTGCTTTGGAGAAAATATCATTAATATCACTTTCGACTTTTTTTTAAGAAATAACTAAAATTTAAAATAAAATTATTTTAGTTATGGTTCGACTTGTAGATGTTTTGACAAATAAGTCGAAGTTACGTCTCGAGACGTATTGCATCATGTAATAGTCTTGGTTACACCATCGTGACGACCATGTTGGTGGTAATGAGGCTTAATATTCTATTAAAGTGACATAGAATGGTCTAACTCCATCTTTAATTTCTCGACCTTGTGTAGATGATTTCAGTATGGTCGTAAATCCACCTTGCAAAAATGAGTAAAATGACACCTCTAATTAAAAAATAGTCTATAAATTTATATTTTACATATTATTGACTTCCGCTTGGAAAAAATGCTTGCTTTGGATCAGATAATTTAACTTTGGGATGAAGAAATATTTTTCTTTGACTTCCCCTCACTTCCCTTGCAAGCATAATGTGCAAATATTTCACTTCTTAACTGTTATTAACGAGTTTTATAAGCATTTGCTCATATGATATGTCATCTGATATCGTATAAGATGAATTCAATACCCATTGGCATTATTTGAAAGTTCTGTTTGGTGGTTTACTCCAAAACCCTTTAAGGTACAAAGTATTTTCTTAACTATATATCTTGAGTTGGAGAGTACTTATACAGCAAATAGCATAAAGAACATCAAAGCTCTGCAAAAGTACCACAATAAATTATTGGAAAACCAAAGTCGAAAATGAGGCTCAAAGCTAATATTGGTATCAAGGAGAAGTCTAGAAACTCGGTTGCAGAAAATATTCTCAAAGTAAACAAAAAAGATCAGGATGCAATAGATGTAAAATATATCGGAATGTTTATCTATTCAGACTGAAATAAGAAAAACACGAAAATATTCATAATGCAAACAAACAGTGAACAAGACTAGAAGCAAGAATAGAGTGGGATTGATACAGGTCTATTACAAGACCACTCTAGGACATGAAAATTCCATCGGTTGCTACCATGTTCATTTTACGACCTGTTCAAGAAGTACGAGTCCTCACACCTATCTCTATACTCGAGATGGTCCCAAGCCAAAGCTATATGTATCTCCAACATTATTCAATGCGTTATCTTCTCCGTGAACGATGCGACACACATGCCAAGAGACAATTTGGATCATCAAAAGTTACCAGAAGCTTATTCGTTCCTAACGTCACTTGCAATATCATGGAAATGAGACAGTTGTTCTCCATATCTTCGGAAGGGATAAAGTCTTTACTATTTCCGTTTGTTCTCTTCAAGGAGCATCGGACTGTACTTTATAAGTAACCATAGTGTACTCGGATCGGATTCACACAGCAACAACTTTTTTGCAGCACCTCCAACCGAGAGCAAGAGGGTTTGAACCCCATACCTGTCGTTCAAAAGCCTGGAACTCAACCATCTCAGCTATCGATCTTCGGTAGCTGAGATTATAGTTTTCACCTGAGGACAACTTAGAAACCATTTGTTCTCTTCTCTTGTCATTTCACACTCACTGTAACTTGTTTGGTCATAAGACAAAACACTAAATGTCCCAAGAAAGTCTTGCAACAAAATATCATGACACCAAAATTGTATGAAACTAAAGCAAGCACGAGCACTATGACAAGCTTAAAGCTACAAGCGGTAACCTTGGCTTTCAAAGAAATAACTTGAAATTAAAACATTGGACAAAGAAGACAACTTAAAACATCTAGCACGAGTCACAACAAAAGAGCAAGAAATGCAAGAATGAGAGGAGATCAGGTATTCAAAGTGACAGCAAAAAAAGACTTCAAACTCGAATCGGCAGCCAAGAAGTGTATCTTAAACCATCAAATTATAATCACATCATTGTAACATGAGTGCAAAATGTGCACTATGAGACAACTGAGAGTCAGACTGGAACCTGAGTGAAATGTGAACCTCTCATAAAGTTTCCACTTAACAAAACCATGGAGGAAAATAAAATAAATTTTCTTATCCAAACACCGATGGTAAGTGATTCATGCAATAACCAAGTCCACATGATTAGCCGATGTTAAAATCACAATTAGATTACGCTAGCGCAAACAAAACAATAATATAGAAAGAGTGCCAAAGTAAATTTTCAAATACACATCAACGAGCCATAAATGAGAGACGAAGCTTGTGCTTCCAAACAAGAAAAAAGTTAATATGCATGCTGGATGAACTTCTGAGAACTTTTGGTCACTTATTGTTATCAAGAAAATATATAAATTAAAAATAAAAAGTATATCCAAGTGATATAAATAATTAAAATTTATTTCATAAATATCATCTTGTTAAACACATAAAAAAGGAAATTTTTATTGTCTAGCGAAATGATGAAAGCCAGAAAAAGAAAAGGACGGATAGAGTCATTATGAAAATTAGACAAGAAAAAGTAAAAAAATAGATCCTGAAATCACTCATGCATAGCCTGCAATTCCACTACAAGCTTAGTTCTTTGTTGCTATGCGACAGCATAGCAACACATCAATTGTGAAAACTGGAAAACAAAAAGGAGAATTTTTTTTCGTGTAGTGAAACGAACGGAAGGAGTCGTGGTGAAAACCCGAAAAGAGAAAAGAAGCAGCGGAGCTAACGGACTGAGTCTTTGTGAAAACTGAAAAAAAAAGCGGATAGATCTGAAAAATCGCTAATGTATAGTCTCACAATTCCACGACAAACGGAGCTACTTGTTTTCTTGGATTGCATATGCAAATACAAATTTATCCTATGGAAACTGCCGACCGTATCCCAGACACAAATCTTTTATGTTTTTCTAGAATTCATCCGAGTCAATGTAGAATTGCATAGTTTTTTATTGAGGTGTGGTTACTGCGGTTCAGGTTCAGGATTTATAAATTGAAGAAATAATGTCAACCCGTTTCGATCATAATAATAGGATGTCAAAGTTTCTCTTTTCGGAAGATTTGAGACTCGCGAGCGAGAGTTACGACTGCGGTTAGACGTCATTGACTATTTCCTACGGGTATCTTTGAAGGTGCCCGTAGGAAATAGTGGTGGTCCTTGAGTGGAGTGCGAAAGAGGAGAGGGGAGGGGAGAGGAGGGAAGGGAGTGTAGTTTGAGAAGGTGGAGTGTGTTGGGGTGGGTTACTCAAGTTCTTTATATGTTTATCTTCTGTTTCTGTTTCTTTTGGTTCTAAAATTGGTCCATCTGTGAAGAAATGAGAGAGTATTAAATAATTTTGGATTTTTTGGGATTTTAAGGTTACAGAGTCTTCTGTTTAAGATTTATACGAGATTTCTGAGGGACTTGTTGCTACATTTAAGATGTTTTTTATCTCTAGAGATCAAGGTTCTCTTTTCTTTGAGTGGGTTCTTTTTATTGAGTGGGTTCTTTGATGTTCTTATTACGAGTACCGTTTGGTTGGATAGAGTCATTTTTCTAGCTATGGATACTCTCTTTCTCATGAGATCGAAACTCACTATGTCGTGTGTGCATTCAATTATTTATCTCGCAAGGAGTAAAATCTCATGTGAGAAAGATGCACAAGAGTTATGATAGGACCACATAGGATGCCAAGGTTAGTCGAGAGCAGAGGTCTACACGTGTAATCATAATGACACAGTGATCTCTTCTTCCTAAGTCGTGGGAGTGGTTGAGAATCCACTATGACACTATTTTGAGATTGTTGGAGACGAGTTTTCCTTGTCCGCGTTTGTTTCATCCGTTATCCCGTGCTCTTCATGACGAGGTGAGTTAGACATTCCGTCTATCTCTTGACATGTTTACACGGAACATCATGGATGAGACGGCGTGGTTACTGTTCCTCTTACTTTCTCGTTGATGCCTCCGTTTTACTCGAGGTGGCAGAAAGAAACATCGGGAGGTGGTGGCTCGTCTTCATAGATCCCGTGCAAGTGATTGGACGGTCTTACAGAAGGAATCAGTACGTGCGATACGAGATAGGAGTGAGTCTGTCTCTACACGTGACGTCTCATCTTTCGTCCGTATACGACATTGTATGATCTTAGATAAGATTGGAGAGTATAGTAGAGCTGCTAGAGCATTGCATCTTTTATCACTGGCATGTCCTATTCAAGAGACGATCGTTTCGTTGTGTTTCTTTTGTCTCGCATCATGTGATTCTCCACCACTTGAGGTTCAAGACTATCAGCATGAGGAGCCATTATGTCACGATAGATCATTGTTTGTCCAGGCCTTGTGTAAGCTTCACGTCTATCTTCTGGAGGTCTGTCTAGGATGGTCTATGAGCACTTACGAGATTTTTTTTCGGATAGATGACCCCTCTGGTGGTTTCACGGAGCTTTTTTACGTAGTGATAGCAGTAGCTTAGAGACATATTCCTCATTCTATAACACATGTACTGGGGACAACTAGACTTTTGGCCATGATGAAAGACGGTGGAGGGATTCGACCGATAGTCATCAATGAGATTCTCTTACGACTTATTAGTCTTACTATTCTTCTTCAGCTTCTAGATACTTTTCAAGACCACCTTTGTCCACATCAGTTTGTAGTTGCGACACTTGGAGGTTGTGAGCCTGTGTCCTTGGACAGTAGCTCTCTTGGACATCCATCCTGATTGGGTTGTCCTACAAGTGGACGTGGAATACGCTTTCAATAGCGTTTTCCGCGTTTTCAGCTCATGGATGGTGGTGGACATCTGGCGAGTCTTTTTTCTTTTGTGAGATCGTTCTATGATTCTTCCTCCTCTCTTTATTACAAGCACGGTCCTTCAATAGAAGGAGTTACAGTCATCAGCTCCGCTGCAAGTACTCGTCAAGGATATCCTTTGGATGGACCCCTCTTTACCTTAGTTCACTACAGAGCTCTCTTGGCCACCGTCTTGGCTGCTCCAGGTTGTGTTTTTCCATCTCTAGCTGATGATACACATATCGTTGATCCGGTGGACCAAGTCTGTGATGTCGTTGATCACCTTGTATCGCAATTGATCTTGGTTGGGCTAAGAGTGAAGATGTCAAAGTGCAAGGCTTGGTCTCTCGTAGGTATATCATCGGATCTCTAGCTCCCGGAGAGATTTGTTACACCTAGAGATGGTTTACGTATCCTCAGAGTACTGATGGGTACAGAGGACTTCGTCTCCTGGTTCTTAGATGTTGTCTTGATAGAGGATGTTTTGCATATCAAGGATCTCCTTATGTTAGAGGACCCACATGTTGTCTTTGGGATCCTTTCTTCTTTCATTGCACGTCGTCTTTGTTACTTACTCCGCACAGTACTTCCATCTCTTATCTTCATCTCGTGCCTTAGAGAGTTTCATAAGAGGATCATGGAGGTTTTTAGTGACATCGTTGGACCGAGTACCTTTGACTGTGTGGCATGACCTCTCACACGTAGGTAGACATCTTTATTGATATCATGTGACGGATTGGACTTATTATCCATGGAGGAGACTGCTTCTGCAGCCTTTTTGGGTAATTGAGTCCTCTTAGTACCTTGGCTCTGTTGTCGCTTTCTCTTGCGAGATAGACCTATCCTAGAGAGCTATGTAACAGAGGTGGAGGATGGTTCTTATCCACTACAGACGTGAATATGTATGACAAGAGATAGTTTGACTCTTGAAGCACGTGAGGTGCACCCTCGATCGATATCCTAGCTATCGATTGATCTCACAGACTACAGTCCTCTCTGACTAGACATCACTTCCAGCAGGTTCTTCATGCGCTCTAGTGGATCCTTCCATCTCACAGCATACTAGAGCTCGACTCCGCTCTTGTTCGGGCAAGGGCGCATGCTCTAGGTTCATAGCTCGATCTTGTATTAGAGCGTTCCGACTCGCACCGACTATCTTCTCTACAGCGATGAAGTTCCGCCTAGGCTTGATCCAACATGTTGCGATATTGTCCACCTGCGAGTGCAGTATCTCACTCGACACCTTGCTCGCTGTTCTCACGGTGGAGAGCGAATAGCTACCCATGATGTCGTGTTTGTCTTAGCACGAGAGAGCGGTTACATGACGTGGAGAGAGCGTTGGTTCAGATGGGAGGATAAGTGAGAACTGATCTATACATGATGTGAGAGGATCAAGTCTCAGTCACAAATGTGGTTGTTACATATTCGACACGAGACTCAGTGACGGCATAAGTGATCATCCATCTCTCAGGATGGACTGTAAGCATAGCGACAGCAGCGAAGGTGATCAAGTATAGGGGTATGCAGGTGGGACATTGCTTCATCCCCTTAGCCTTAGAGATATACGGATCAACAGTTATGGAGTTCGACATCTTTCTTCGAGATTGTGTCAAAGCCTACCATGAGAGATGCCAGGGGTACCACTTTCTCTTTCTTTTTGCACTATGTTTTTTGGACAGCGAGTTTCCATTGCTCTACAGAGAGTTTCACCAGACGCAGTCCACATGAGAGCAATTGCAGTAGGCGATGCTACTTCATGTGCACTTGTTCTATGCAGGAGTTTTGAATTACTAGTGCGTGATATTATAGGAGCGATAAGCGACCTCAGAGCTACTGATAGCGAGACTTAGTCCCGGTGTTCGTCTTCCCTTCGGGATGATAGTTGCTTGGTCCTTCGGGTCCTTCTTTCCCTTGTAAGGATTGATGAGGTCTTCTCATCCGTTGGCTATTCTTTGCGTCGCGTGTTCAAGAAGCAGCTGCAGGCTTTTGCATAACGATTTTTCATTCTTTTCACTCGTTTTTATTTGCGGTGGTGAATCTAGTGCTCTAGCTATCTATTCTCAGTGTCAGAAGAAGAAAACATTAATACAAAAATCTATTCCCAAACAAACCATATTTTAGGGGATGTCAAAGTTACCTGCTCAAATATTAGAGTGTTTTCTCTCTTGTCCATTGAAGAATATTTCTTCTTAACTTTCACATCCCCTAAAATATGGTTGTAACCGTACGCGACTCACAGCTTTTACCCGGACATAGACTGGACAACCCGCGCGGCAAATAAAAAACTGAGCCACGAAAACGAGTCGGGTAAACCCGATGGGCATGGCCGGGCTGGTTCTGCGGGTATGTACCGTTCTCAATGCGAGCCCGAGGGAGAATCTTTCTGGATGTACATGACACCCCCTACTGTAACTACCTGATCGGGCCGTGAACTTTGCCTCAACACGCTGACACAGTGCTGCACGGAGAAGTTCGATAGTTTTGCATCTACAGTATGGTATATAAACGTTGCGGGCGATTCATTCACTTTTTGGAGAGTTCAAGAGTTTTTAGGTCGAAACGGAAAGATATAATGGCATTATAATCGTGGATGGATCCTGAACTTCCTAAGAAATATCCACAAATGGTGGCTGCAGTCGATGAATGATCGTTCATTCATTCACATCTATGCGAGCCCCGATATTTTGTGATGCAGAAATCTACAGACTCGTCGTTGGACAGAGTGGTAAACGAAGGACAAAGTATCCGTCTGGGTCTAGGCAGCCGAAGGTCCACTTCAGAAACACTTTCCGTGAGTCAGGACTTGCCTATGAAGATTCTCGGAACTTTGCACAGCGCTTCAGCTGGGTCGCTTGTCCTGGAGACTCTGTTTGGTTTTTTTTTTTTAGGCCTCTTTTCAGTGTGGGGCTTTCTGCAGCCGTATGCTGCTGCCCTTGCACAGCATGAGTCCCCCCGCCAGGAGGACTCAACCCCACGGGCCCGGGCTACAGGCGGATGGGGTAGCCAACAAGCTATTGCTTGTTGGCTGGAGACTCTATAGAGAGATCCTTGAATGTAGGGAACCAAAAGATCGTCCCGAGGTAGATGTACAGAGACCCAACGATAATGGTGTAAATAAAGAAGTAATATGCCGCAAACCACTCTGAATCTCGTGGCTGGCGGAGGAAGGGAGCGATCCTGCACAGCACTGGGGCTCGAAGACTAAAAGTTTTCCATACCGAGTAACTATGCATACGAGGCAGCTCTGAGACCAGGATATGAAGGTGAAGAAGCTGGTCTTCTGCCAGGAAGGAAAGCTGAGTTGAAAGTCAGCGAGTGAGTTTCACAGTATGGCTGGGATGATTGTTGCAGTGCTGTGGACCGTCCCGTTGCTGCTTCTCACACTGCTGATTCCTTTTTGGCGGAGCCTAGATAAGCCGAAAGGGAAACTCCCACCGGTCAGCAAAAGCTTTTCTCTCGTCGGGGAAACGTCTGCTTTCTGGCGGGATCCCTTCGCCTTTATGGAAAAGAAGAGAGCTCAGTTCAGTGTCGAATTCTCCAATCTACGCTTTTCAATTTCCTCTGTCTTTCCAACGATATAGAAACTCTCTTGATGTTTAGTCCGGGATATGAAATGAGGACCTCCTCCTGATGCCAACAGGATAGGAGTGATTACAGATATTCGTTCACTGCTTGCCGTTTCGAGAAAATTTCGGGAGTTACTGTGACAAGAAGCTGGGACAGGGATCTCTTATTAGCTCGTTGTCATCGTCATAAACAGTGTCAGAATGAGTAAGCGGGAAGCGTTAGACCACAGGAAAGGCACGAGCATGCGGAGTGTTAGAGAGTTGCATAAGATGTACTCCATGCCACGTAGATGTTAGTGGTCGTGGTCTCTCATCAAAGTTCTTGTTTGTTTGATTCTAGTGGGAGCTAACACACTTCTAATGCTTACTCGAAGCGAACTCCCGTCGTCCATAAGATCCCGTCGAGTTAGACGTACTACTGAACAGCACGAATGTTTGGCCGCAGATACGGAGAAATCTATATAGTCAAGCTGTTCGGTAAACAGAAAATTATCACTACCACCCCCGAAGCTGCCAGGTATTTCCTCATAAACGTTCATAGATCCTTCAAGCACGGTTATCGTCCTTCCATAACGAGGATCACAGATGCGGAGGCCAATTTCACGGATCCAGACAACAACTTAAAGGTGCGGAGGTTACTTAAAACTCCCTTGGGTCCGGAGAACATTCACCAAAGCATTCCAACCTACGACGCTCTGGCGTGTTCGATCATCAGGACATGGAAAGATGGAGAGACTCTTAATGCTTATCACGAGATGGAAAGGGTATATAATCCTTCCAGCACGTCGATTGTACCTTCAATGCCTAGCTCAAGACGGTGACAGTTTCAGTCAAGTCAGATCGTGTGTCTTGTTCATCTGTGGGAAACTCAAGCGAGAAGAAAATCTTGCGGATATTTCCGAACACGCCTGAGCGTGGAGTATAGGGTTGTCTTTGGGTGATCGAAGCTTTCAGAAGTAATCCTCGTCTGTTTGCTGGGTATCGCAGATCACACTTAAATGCATGCTGAATCTACTCTGGGGCCAACAAGATCGTCAGTTGGAGTACGACAGAGTTATGGACCTTCACTCTGAAATGAACCACGGTTTTCATGCCATGTTTCCCATCAACCTCCCTTTCACTGCATACGGTAAAGCCTTGAAGGTGAGTCATGCGATTACGCTTTCCTTCTTCATGTCTAGCTCGACTCTAAGTCACCAGTATGTTGTTATATTTTTCTATCGTAATTCGATCTGAACCTTGATCATGTACTAGTTACTGATTTGAACTCAGCATCGGAATCACCCACTTTCTCAGCGTTCCTGCGTTCTTCCGCTCTTTTCTCAATACCTCATTAAACGGCACTCCCGCAGGCCAAATTGTCGGTTGATCTGAGGACAACTCTGGGTGAACCATACATGTACGAATAATGAGCTTTGCAATCACTCGCTTCTTCAGTTTATTCGTTTACAGGTGTTGTTATAGCATGTGGGATTTGTTTCTCACGTGAGGTGGCGCATTGTGTTCAGGCTAAAAGAGAATTCACCGCCTTGATGGAGGAGAAACTTGTACAGTTGCGATGTTCGACGAGTCAGTATGATGATTGCATGAGTTCAATTATTCATTCAGATGAGGACGATGGCCTGACAGACGCACGAGTGAACTCTCTCATGCTTTCGCTGATTCATGCCGGCTACCGCACGACAGCCATTGTGCTAGCATGGGTCTTCAAATTTTTAAGCGAAAACCCCAAAGTGCTGGAAACCTTGAAGGTATCTTCTATTTGCATAAAGCCTTCAATATTACGTCCCATCTCTCTAATTATCGGCCGAAAGAACAGAAGTGGCTGCTGTGTTCTGTTCTCCACATCTTTCCTCCTGTTCAGTTTCATGCCGCGTTTGTTAAGTCTATGTGACAGCTTCTCAACTACTTCCAGTCATATGGTGGATGAGATAAAAGCTAGAGTGGAACAGTTACATTCGCTTTTCTATTCTAACTTCGAGAAGACGTACCCAAACTTCGAGTTTCGGCAGAATTGTGGTTGTTAGAAGGGAGCAGTTGAGACAGAGCTTCGCTCTTCGCTTGGAAAATATTACGCCAGAGGAATAGTGGAATCAGGTCGTGAGCCTAACAGACCTATCTGATCCCAAACGGAATTGACAGAAACTTGAAGGCGTGTAGGCGACCATCATAGTGAGAATCAACTTTGGACTTCTAACAGGGGGCTACTTCTCTTATCGAGGTCGAAGAGCAAAGCACCCAATCCAGTGCTGGAATACTGATCACTTGGTTAACAGTCTCATCGCCTCACTGTCGACTTCAAATGCTTTTCATGTAGAGGGAAAACGCTAACGTCAAGAAGGCATATTGATGTGGAACAGAAGGAGCATGACACTCTTTCAGAAGCAAGAGAGTCTGCTGGGGCGAATTTGACTTGGGCTGACGTGAGACAGATGCCATACACTCAAAAGGTAAGCATATCAGTGATTTTCATTCCCAAGTGGTATCTGAAGGCTGAATCTCTTGGTTGCACACATCTACACCCGCGGGAAATATTTACAAGCTTCAAAATCCTATGAACAAACGCTACCGTACGTGATTTGCCGGCAGGTCATTCAAGAAACGTTGAGGATGGCAGCTGTTGTGAAATTTATGCCACGCGTTGCCCTTGAAGACGTAGAATATAAAGGTAAGCTTAAACTGAAGATGTCCTTCGCGTCTGCATCCCTCGCTTTTTATATTGAAGTTTTTCTTGTGCCTGAAAGTAAATACCGCTGAGGCTGGAAGCATGCAAGGACTTCTCTAGCTCTTTCTAGGTGTGTACCGATGGATTTTTTGAAGCCAACAAGCAATGTACCCGAAAACAGCTAATCAGTTGTGAAAGATATGGAGTCGCAGTATCTTGAAATGCTCAGGCTTTACACCCGGCTAGCCCGGGTTAATCAGTTCGAAAGCCTTGTAGGTGGCCTGAGTTCTGGTAAGAGCAGAGCCCACAGCAAGGAATCAACCATTTGTTCTTTTAATTTCTGTGTGCTTCGACCTCTGTGAACAGGATATGTTATTCCAAAAGGCTGGTTAGTGGGTGTGAGTTATGAATTTCATATGGACCCAGCACTTTTCCCAGATCCTCACACTTTCAATCCAGACAGATTCAATGTAAGTCCTCCCATAATCCAATCAACTCCATTCTTTGCTGTACCTGGACTATTCAAGGATCTTCAATGCTCTCTCGCACTGCATACCGGCAGAGAAGGTATCAATACGTGCTGGAGAAACCGTTGAACCTGAAGAAAATTATCGTAAATCGGTAGATAGATTCCTCCAAGTTTGGGTAGTGTTCCATTACCGGTCTCTTTTGTTTCCTGCAGAACCCAGTCAAACCGGGCTCGTTCATCCCCTTCGGTGCTGGAGGACACATTTGCGTGGGATACGAATTTACGAATTCACTCTTACCTATCATCATTCATCGAGTGATCTCGAAGTTCAGGTGAAAAAGACTGTACGAGTCCGGTTACCATCTAATCAGATATAGATACTCAAGCTTCTGTAAGATTACTGAAGATCACTTGTTCATCACCTCGACCTTCACGCATTTTCAAGTTGCCCCCAGCATCGGGCTTCGGTGTCCCCAGGACATATCTGCCCAGCCCATCATTGTCTTGCAGAACGCACTTCCAAGGATGAGTTCTTTCTAGTTCTCGTGCCAACTAAAACGAAAGTTTTGGATGTGAACTGTGCAGTTTTGAGCGCGACGGACCTGAGGGAGTGGAGTTCTGGCCTCATTATGGCCCTAGAGATGGATTTCAAATGAAAGTCAAGTTGCGAGCAGCACAATCTACGTGAACACGATGAAATCCAGAGTTTTTAAGTACGCAATGCTCCTCGTCCGGGCAAGAAGTAGTTTTCCCTTGCAAGGTTGCTGCAGAAGTCTGGCGACTTTTCGAGGCTCAGGCAGAGTACCGAGAGGACATCTGGAGCCCTTAAAAGACTCTTCCTGGTAGTGTACTTCGTGGAAATTGTTCGTCCCGTAAATATGTAACATGGATCCATCGGTTATCTTCTCCCCAGCAGCCGGTTAATTTTCCTCCTCCTCTGATTCTTAAACCTGCAGACCCAAACCACGTCCACTTCTTACCTTACCTGTTTATTAGGGGTGTCAAAGTTCATAGGAAAGATTCTTCAACGGCAGATAGGTAACTTGTCGTAAAATTGTCAGAGGTAAGTTTGTATATAACCGTCCGGATGGTAAGTTTGTATATAACCGTCCGGATCACTTCTGTGACTGAACATTAAATTTTTATCAATTTAATTTTTATGATTGATTATTTTTCCGTTTGTACACTCAAGATAATTACTCAGAGCAATAGAGAATCCATTACAGAAGAAAGCGGACGAAACGAGTAAAAAGCAGTTAAAAAAAAAGACCTAGCCGATTTCCTGCGGTACCTCAGGAGGTGCCCGCATGAAACACTTGCCGCAGTCTTGCCTAAGTGGTAACTCACGCACGCGGCTCTCGAATATTTCAGAAGGTTACTAAATTGGACACCCCTAATAAACAGGTAAGGTAATTGCTCCATACCAGTCTGTCGGTCTTCAAGAAGCTTTCATCTCCCACATTGTCCTATCCTTGTGCGGACGTTTCCAAGTTCAAACCAGTGCAAGCAACACAAATAAACTGAAAAGTGTTCAAAATTCAAAATTCTGAAAAGAAATAAACTGGGAAGTTCTTTAGCGCCCAATGCACGCTGCTCCCGAATCCTCTACACAGTCGAATCGCCGCACAGCCAGGATTGACGAGGTTGAACATTTCCACGCTTCCTCCACGTCCATACTAGTGGATCCAGCATGCTGTCCGGCGTTGGCATGTTTTTCCCTCTCCTTCCACTGCCCGGGCCCCAAGTTACTGGATAGACAAGGAGGCACTACACAACAGGCTCCCTTCCGGTGAGATCGATCTGTTGGACCGGGGGCTTGCCTACGGACAGAAGAATATGGTGGGCTCGTATATGTGCGCAAGTTAGACATGAAAAGTGTTTTCATACCGAAGTTTTCCCTCTGCAGTCGCTTCTAGAGCGGTTTCTCTCTTGCAACTTGTCTCTTATACTCCAAAATTTCGTCGTCAAACGTAAGTCATCACTGTATACTGCTGACTTGCAATATGACATGTGGCCTCCTCAAGTGAGCAGTTTTTCGGCGGAGCAGGAAAGTTCTTGCCATTCTTAGAACGACAGGGTGGATAATCGCTTCCTGAGACTTACCTGGAGGTTTTGTTGTGGGGAAGCCCTAAGGAGCTGAAGAGTTGTTACGGTTCAAGATAGCTTGCCGATCACTTCTGCAAGCTTGATGATTGGCAGCCATGACGAGGTCGCTACCGAGGTTGCGAATCCTTTTGCAAGCCAGATGCCTGCCCTGCAGAGTTGGTTCGGTGCAGTTTTCCTCCCTCTCGGAAAATGAGATGTTGCTATCCGCTGCCAGTATAGAAGAGAAAAGTAAGAAGTGCGATCCACAGGGGAAGAAAAGCATTGCAGATAGAATTCTGGCAGTGTTTGAAAAGATCGCTGAGAGACAGAAACCACCGGAGCTTCGCCGCGGCGGCGGCATACGTAGCACCGACCCAGCTCGGTAATTTTCTCGTCGTTTTCTCTGACGAATGCGTGCTTTCACTTCCGTTGGTTGGGCAATTGCGTCAAGTTCATGCCTGTAAATTCTGACATTCCGTTAATGGAACAGTGTTCAGCAACAGTGTGTTTGTGTGAAGTGATGGTTTGGCGTTCCCAGCTGATGGTTTGCCAGACTACAGTTCGGAGCTAGCACTGTACAGAAAGTCTTTCAATCTCGAATGTTCTATAGCAGAATAGTAATTGCTCATCAGTATATTAATAATTCATCATTCCGGATGAATTTTGTGGAATTCCGTATTCTGTACACCTCCTAGGCCTTTTCTTTTCTGTATTTGTTACCCTCTTGTACTATCTTTGGCGGCTTCCCGTGACGAGTAGTTTGGCATCAAGGATTATGAAATTGTGAGGCAGTTGAAGAGACATGCGACAGTGGATTGGTGTTTTAGGTGGACCATCAGTGACGCAGTTCTTACGAATTGGTTGGTCAAGTTGTGACAGTGTGGAGATAGAGATTATGAATATTGCGGAACAAAGAATTGCGCAGTCCATTCTTAGGGGTGACTTTGAGAAACTGCCGGGAAAAGGAAAGCCGCTGAAACTTGAAAGCAACCCTCATGCAGATCCTGCTGAAGATTTAGCTTACAGAATATTAGCAAAGAATGGGTTTGCTCCCGAATGGGTGGAGCTCAACAAGGAAATTGGGTTCAAAATTCGGAGATGGCGCAAGGCCCTGGACTTGGCTTGGCAAAAAAGGTTGGAAGCGAATTCTGGTGGAGAACCTGGGGCCGAAGACCTGAGATGGGAGTCTCTGCTTCCGAAGTTTGAGTCAGAGCTGCAAGAAATTAATCAGAAGGTGAACTCGTGTTAAATTTTCCTCCATGGGCAATTTATTTGGTTTATGCAGATACGTCCGACACTTTCATGCATGAAGCCGCGGCATACTTTTCTTGATTCGTACGTACACTCGTGATGTTGATAGTCAAACGAACTGAGAAGGCTTCGGCTGAATCTAGTAGGTACAGTAAGCAAACAGCATGTGTAGATTTTCTTCTTTTCATCGTGTCTTCATACTCGTCCGTCAGTCATTACAGGCTCCAGCCTTAGACGAGGTACATGTATCAAGTGGCTTTGATCAACATTCGTCGTGTCCTTTCTGGCACCGAAGTCTCATTTGAGAATTCATTGTACCGGCCTTACGGTGAACTGAGCATGCGGGCAACTGAAACTGTCAACGGATCTGATGCGGATTTTCATGTGAATGGCAGGTCATGAAGTACAACTTGCTGGTTCCTTTCGGACGGCAGCTTATGTGTTACAAATTAGAAAGAGAGATCAGAACGTTGCGGGAAGCAGAACAGAGTGGAAGCTCTAGTTCATAGAGAAATCATGCATTACGTCTGGCACTATACGTGCTTGTTGCACCTTATGGCTGTACCTAGACAGCCACTTTGAAGGATCCTGGCACGAGGTGGTGGTACAGGGGTGCTGCACAGGAAACGACAGGGAGCTAGTTTGTGCCAAATCTCTGAGCATAGCCTTAGTTTCTTAGAAGCCTTCTCAGCTGTGAGAGTTTTTCACCATTTGTTCATCGGTTTAGAAGCTTAGAGCTTTAAATCGCGTTTTAAAGCTCTCAGTTTCTCGAGTGGACCCCGACTACCTGATTAGTCCACTAGTGTGTACTCCAGTACTCCAGCAGCCCAGTATCTGAATAGTCCACTGGTGTGTGTACTCCAATAGTCTGATTTGGAGCTTGCTGCACTTGCATCGCTTCATGTCTTCAGCGAAGGTCCCGTACCAGCAGTTCTTGTGTAGTAATTCTAGGGAGATTCCCGGTCCTTTTAAGTAGGTAACCAATTAAGCTCTTCTGTAGGTAGAACAGAAACCGATAATGGGTTGGGATATATACTAGATCGCACCCTTTTATTTCCTTTTCTACTAGATCATACCTATCAGTTTTGTACACTCATGACAACACCCTTGAGAGATAGTCCAGGGTACAGCCGTTTACCTGCCACCGTGGCAAAGTTAACATGGACAAAATTACATGTTTGAATGTTGAATGCTGAGCTGTCAGACATCCGGTAACAGAATCCAACACTATCTCTGCAGATTCTATTGAAAGTCCAGGACAGCTCTGCCACCGTAGCAAACAGGCTACTGTCTGATAGCCGGTCGAGGGTGCGGCTATGAACGCACTGGAACTTAGGGGTGTGGTCGTCTTGAGAGTGAAAAGGTCGCTGAAGTATATATTTCCTCATGGGTTAGATGACGTTTGAAAAGTTTGATCTGAAACTGGGATCTGAACACCAGTGTACCTGTAAACACACCAGCCGTTCGCAGCCTTGCGCTCGTTATGTGATGTTTGCTGTTATGAAGGGACTAAAACGTCTGCATGTTGTGATTGCCTTCACCCGTTGAGAAGGACAGGAGAACTCGCTAAATGCGAGGAGGCGCATGGAGGTAACTGCGAATGCAATCGGACGAAAGTGTGGGAAACGAGGTACCCGAATAGCAACCCAAATACGAGTAGCCCATTCACTAGAAGCAGATGAGCTCCGAGTGAGAGTCCGATGAAAAAGAGGCAAATCTCTTGTACATGAAATGGAGGCAACCGGCAGACATACCGTGGAACAAGCGGTACAAAGTGGAAGTTACGTTTAGGAAATTAAGACGTTAACTCGTTATGGATTCACGATCTGAGTTCATCTTTCCTGCTTCCATCTCGTCCTCTGATTATCTTCAGTACTCTGTAACGAGGGACAGTCTCACGATCTCTCTTGGCTCTCTGCCAAAAATCAACTATCGTTGCAGATGAAAGTTCTACAACCGATTTTCCCTGAGAAACCTAAAGCCGTCGCTGAACCGAAGGATGTAAAGCGGATCTGCAAACCTTGTTCCTGCCAAGTCGATGTATGAGAAGGTCCAGCGTCAGTAGTCAACCATTAAGACCCGTATTTCTACGGAATCGCCTGTCTAGATCTCCACGAAAACTGATGATAGACGGGCGGAAAAGACGTTAAGGAAGTGGGGGTGAAACCAGTTGTGCTTCCCATAATTCTCGAGAAGGAGTCTTCAGAGTCTCCAGAGTCTAACGTCGTCGCTGATAAAGAGTTGGATAGAAGGAAAAGGGATGTGCAGACACACCGTGATCGGGTAACAGAAGCTCCCAAATCTTGGAACAGTTGGAAGCGCTGCTCACTCGTGGTCCAGCAACTCTAGCGGACAGCGCCGAAAGTGCTGAAGAAAGCGGCGATGTGAAGTTGATGACCTGCGGATGAGTTTACCAGGCTGCAACGTCGAATGCTGCACAATATGAGGACTGATACTTCTCTCAATATGAGGACTGAACCTCGAGGTTTAGAATCAGTATCTTGCGGGGCCGAGGGACTGGCTACGGTGGTCTGGAAGGATCATGGTAATGAGGATTAGAGGCGACGACAGACGACAAGATGCCGTATTGGCCTGCGAGGAGTGTCCCGGATGAAGATATTGAGTGCCAGACCCTTGGGCTGAGGTTGACAGACTTCCACTGTCACGATTCTCAGCTACAAGGTTGTTCCGAGCCCAAAAGTGCCCCGCATCTCCCCACAATGACTGCCATGTCTTGTGCTCAGACCGCAGTCACTGTTACTGCCAATCCAAGTAACAGTGGCTAAACCTTCTTTCTCTCCGACTTGTCAGCAGCTCCCTCCCTGCCTTCCCTCTCCGCCGGCTCTTCGTCCTACGTCTCGAAGCTGTTCATGTCACACGCCTTCTTCTTAGCCAATTCAAAATCTCGAAGTTCGACGATCTCGACTCTCCGTAGTGTCTGCAGTCCAACAAGCCTTCGAAGAAATCTCTGAGAGTGTCACTTGCTCTTGCCCAGACTCACATGAGAAACTTCGCGGACATACGTTAGGTGTGAAAATGCTTTGACGTGCACGGTTCATGTGAATGGGAGTTAGTGTGATCCCCAGGTTTGTCCCAAACTTACAAAGACCCACCCTTTTCGTTTGAAGAGCAAAGGAACCAGAAAACTAAAATTAAATAAATTTAATGATTTATTAACTAAAATAACATCAAAAAAAAATTATTTTTATTTTTATTTTGTTTTATAGGTGATATAGTTTTTATTTTTTTCATTTTTGTCTTGTTTGAGAATATAATTTTGATACAAAGATTTTGTCCTTTTTTTTTAGAATAGATTATATTATATTTTAGTTATGATTTCACTTTTTTATTATTTTCTTATTATAAATTTTTCAGATATTATTAGATTTGAAAAGAATCTCATTTTCTATAACAATATTTTGTTTTTTTTCTTTTTTTAGACAAACAACATACATACAAATTTGAAAAAATGAATGTGTGAAATTTTATTTTTCTCTAGTTTACGGATGGATGATATTTTAAAACAAAAAAACTCGTTACATTCATGACCGGTTCATCGATCTATGATATTGATAATAAACTTCTCATGTTATTTTGTTCATCCAAGCGTTAGAGAATACGCATTCTATCGTGAGAACATCTCGAGAGTTTTGGATAACACCCAAATAACACACATGGTGAAATATGATTCATAAACAAGTATGGCACATGAATACTGAATTTTTGAATACTCATATGATAAAACAATACGGAATGTCGCATAAATTTTTTACGAAACTAGTAGTTGAGATAAAACTTTTAATGTCTAGTATTAACAATACTAGACATGTAACAAAAAAGCGAATGGAACTAACCACTATTACGTTTGAGAATCGACTATAGTGAAATACATGACGACAATTACTGATATTCTTATCAATAGAAGTAAATTATATTCCAAATATGTACGTAGATCATATATCACAGAGAGTAAAAATATTATGAGCAAGTTTGAACATATTTGTAAAATCTTACAAATAATAAGTACCATTGATTATAAAATTGAAAAAAATCATCACAAAAGTATCTTCCCGAAACACTATAAAAATCGTCCCTTTGATTATTCAGTCTTGCTACAAAGAGTATGTTATTCCGATCTAAAGTTTTGAGATTTATGTTGCATCATGTCTGGCTCTACTCACGATGTTGCACATTTACGACAATCAAAGTTATATCAGTTGATGAAAACAAAGCGTATTCTTGCTGAACCAACAATCACAATAAATAGAGTGAACAATGCAATCGTTATATCTCTTGTGTTACTTGGAGATACCGCTTATCTTATCAGAGAATGGTTGATCATATAAATTTATCAACATATGCATCAAAGAGTTACATTCGAAAACGAATTCGACAAGTACACATCCAAAGCACGAGTGAAAATCGAAAATACATTCGATGATATGAAAGAAAAATAGATTATATTTTGTGACTGTCCTATGCAACTCGAGCAAATGTCTCGAGTGTACTTGCATGTGGAGTGTTACATAACTTCATGAAACAACGAAGAGAGTCTTTATCTCAAGATGTAAACTCGATGGATGAACAATTGAATGTTGCATATCTGCAACTCCTTCTTGAAATTGCAACAGACAGAGTTAAGACGCGAAAAAGAGAGATCGTGAGAGATGCATTGTTCAAATAATTTTGTAACACTCGTTTATGTTCTAATGCATACTCACATGTAGATATGATTAAGAACCAGAGTTCTAATCGTAGATGATGGCTGCGCTAGTCCTTGAGAATCTCTTTTAAGCAACTCAATCTCCACTCGACGAATCTCTAACATCTGGATCATTAAATCGAGTTTACGATCTTCTTGTTGTGCTCTTCTCTCGTTCGCTTTTTCTTGCATTTGAGGTTCATGGACACTACAATATTGTCGACATTGTCTTTGAAAAGACTTTTCTTCTTGTTAACACTCATGTTTGATTTTTCACTCACATCGAGTTGAGAATATACTTTTCTTCTCGAAGTTTCTTCGACATTTTCAAATACGTCAATAATTTTTTCTCTTTGAAGTGATTGAGAATCATTCAAGAGATCAACAAACGACAAAGGTTCACTCGATTGACATTCATTCTCGAAGAACATATCTATAAGATCTTCATTGCTCATATCAACAAAGCTATAGAGAAGAGTATCGCTATCATCATCTAAGGCCTTAGGGATGCCTTGTTCTTTAGACGAAAGACCTCTAATCCGATACATTTGTTCATAATATTCTCATGAATTTGGTTGTACATCGGTTTTCTCTTGATTGATTTTCTCGATCTTATATTTTCGAACCAAGTTATCAAACTTATTCATGAGTATTGTGTACTCGAATGATAAGTTTGTCTCTTGGTTGAAACGAGAAGTTAACACTCGTCGTTGATCTAGACTCACATTGCTTTGGTTACAATGAAAAAAATAATCCTCTTCATATATATCTAGAAAAAGCTTCTCATGTTCAAATTTTCATTCAACTTTTAGTTTTTTAGAAGTAGATTTATGAGTTGTATCTCCTAATTACACCAAACATCACACGAAATATACACTTAGTGCTCTATCAATATACTAAAATGGAAAAATTGAACAAGAATTGATAATGTTATTGTTTTCTCATATCTCTTTTTGAATATGATCGTTTTGATAAAGTTTGAGAGCATTGGATCGTCTTGTTGCTCATTTCGGTTGGTATATCAAGTTCCATCTCCAATCCTCTTTTGAAAAGTGAATTATGGTTCTAAAAAACATCAAACACCACACCATAATCTATCATGTCATGATTTGCTTGGTTTATCTCGAATTATGAAAAATTACACTAGAATCTACTTTAAGAAAAAATAGATTCTAGTAGAGCATCATTTTCTGATCATTTTGATACAAAATATGACCTCGATTTATCAAAAATAAGAAAATATTATCGAATTAAGGCATGACAGAAATACGACCTTCAAACACTCCCAAGCACATTGTGTGACCTCGAGCTCTCAGGAGTCCTCTTGATTGTCACAAATCGAGTGTGTCATTTTCACGAAGTACTTATTCAATAAACTCGTCCCGGCTTGACCCTAAACCCTTCACGTTTAGGTCGTTGTCCTCAAACGGAGAAGGCTTTACGCACTGTACCTCTGTAATCAATTTTGCAGTACGTCAGAGATAAAACTTGATGTACGTTATGTTTTGTCCCTAACGTACAGACCCGACTCACCATGTGAGTCGGACCTCTGTTCTCTCTAGTTTATCCTTCAAACTGTTCTTGTACGACTGTGTTCTTGTACGACATCTTACCTTCCAAATTGCATCGTCTTATGAGCACAACAACCATACTTCACTCTTCTTGTATGGTCCTTTCTTTTTCTCTGAGCGTGTTATTCTCTTCTCCTCTTCTTTTCTTCTCGATAAATATGTTAGATTAGAACCTTTTCTTTGTTTGTTTTCAACAACTAAATGTGGATTACTCAAGTCGATCGGATGGGAATTCCAGGAGTTACTCTTTGCTAATGTATACATATAACTCATTAGAATATATAGTCAAAATCATAATTGAATAATTTCAAATATAAATATACCATTCTCTTACAAAAGTTGACTTTCATATCAACATTGCAACAAAAATGATAAGAACAATGTATACATAGGCTAAAAATAAAAAACATCATAATGAAAACACATAGTGGTCATAATAATAATTACTTGCTTGATGTGGTTGAGATGAAGATACCATAGGTCCAATACGATGCTCACCTGTGTCTAATCCACACATCCAATCTTGCATCCAAGAGTAACAAAGGAAGCAACATGCCGGTAACATATGTCAACTAAAACCAAAGTGTTCTGTTTAAAAGTTTTTGGTGCATAGCCAACCCATAATCTTTCTGGTAATGAATTTTTTAGACTTCTGGTGGAAAGTAGGAGATGGACTAGAAGCTCAAATGGACGGACTAGATATCGATGGATGCCACTCAGATGTTTCAAATTACATATTTTCATGATAGATTCATGAATTTCACTTCGAGCTGATAGTCACTTCGACTCAAATGTGCTACGTTTAATAGATGCTTGCTATTGTAAACATCTATATGAGTTGAAGAATCAGTTTGTGCTTCACAGTTCATTGCAGCTGAGATACATGAGTTTATCTTATCATTTTATCAGCTTGATGTCTACATGATATATCATCAAATCCGTCGAGTATTCTAGTAACTGACGAGAATCAGACAACAAAGATTCGGTTGCTTAAACAGAAGAGAAAAATGAACGTAATGAAAAGTAGCTATCTAATCTTATTTTGTATTCAGGCTCGACGAGCATCTCACTATGTGTGAATTGCATTGGCAGCAAGTGCAAACTTCTCGCTGATAACTGTACATCACAACACATTTTGAATTCCAAACATTATTGTGTGTGAATTCCTCTAATACACCACAAGTTCTAAGCTCCATACCAACTTGCTTAATTTTTATTTTCTGCTAGTATCTTAGAGAGTTTGATAGAAAAACGTTGAAGGTCTTTTGGAACATCTTAAGACCAATAATATTTGAGTGTGTAGTAAGACCTCTTGCACATAGACAAACATCAATGATCATATCATGAGGTGAGACAAGTCTAATATCTATGAAAGAGACTACTCCGACAACTTTATTGAGTAGTTGGATACTCTTAGCATCAACTTTGTTATTTTTTTCTTGTGCGGAACATACTTATTTAGAGAGTTTTGTTACTGAAGGGAGAATAATTACTACTAATTAAGAAGTGTCTCTGTGAGGTTGGAGATAGTTGACTCTTGAGGCATGCGAAACACATTCTCTTTATGACACTTTAGTTTTTATGGTTTTCACGAATTACATGCTCCTCTGATGGAGCATCACTTCAAGTAAGTTTTCATGGTTACTAGTTGACTCTTTCATCTCGTGCATACTAGAGCTCGACTGCTCTTGTTCGAACAAGAGTGCGTACTCTTAACTCATAGCTCTATCTTGCGTTAGAGCTTCTGACTCACTCATATTATCTTCTCTACAACAATGAGGTTTTGCCTAGACTTGGTCCAGCATGTTGCTTCCGCTTTGCTCACACTTTAGATAAACATCGTACTTGTTGTCTTGTTGGTTATGAATAAATTATTACTCACGATGTCATTAGAGACATTATGTTTGCTATAACACGAGAAAGTGGTTACCACGATGGTTACATGATGTGGAGAGCACGATGATATGTTCTTTAGACATGAAGGATGATGAGATCCGACTTGGACATGAGAAAGAGAATATGTCATAATGACAACTGTGGTTGCAACGGATTTGACATGAGACTCGATGACAACACATGTGATGACCCATCCTCAAAGATGGATGGCAGGCAATGACTATGACGAAGATAACCAAGTATAGAGACATCGCTTCGTCTCCTTACTCATCGAGATGTATTGATCATCAACCTTAGAGTTTGATTATCTTGTTACAAATTGTGCTAGAGCTTAGTATAATAAGCGTTAAGGAGTATAATTTTTTATTTTATTTTAATACTAAATATTTTAGACATGGTGTTTTCATTGCTCTAAAGAGAGTTTCAGTAGACACGATCCACAAGATGACAATTGCAATAAACGACGACACCTCTTGTGCATCAATCACATATAGAACTTCACTTACATATTATGATATATTGAGAACAATACGAGACATTATAGCTAGTAATTGTGATGCTTAATCCTGATTTTCTGTTAACTTTTATGGGTGTTGTTTGCTTGGCCCTTTGGGTCGCGTATATTCTCTTGTTAGACTTGATGTGATCTTCTCATTCATTTATCATTAACTACATCCTTTTAGGTATTTTATTCTTTGATCTCTCTTACCACTTTCAAGGATTATAGCAAACTCAAACAAGTAAATAATCACAAAAATAATAATAATATTTTTCTTAGGGTCGGAACACCTCCTGGAATTACTTTAATAAAGTATGCATCCAAGAACATTATGTGGAGTTCGTATTATACAGAAAACAGATTATATATGTCTCGAAATAATTACTTGAACTTTTAGTTTTTCGTTATCTTCTTAAAACATCTATAATCTAGGCCGACTTCCTTGTATAACATTCTTCTCATATAGAATTTCACAAGATAAGTATTTTTTCGGGACAAATTACACTCAATGATACACAGAAGAATTTCCAACAGACTCCCCGTTTGGAATTCATCATATATCTTTATGCTACAAACTGGATAACGAATTATCTACTTTCCGTACGTCTACGTCTACCGTCTACATCTACTTTCCATACGTTCCATACGTCTCATGAGACGACACGCGTAACCACAGACCTTCTGCAGTTCGGTCGTTAACCACCCAAGGCAGCCGGTCGTTCTGTAGACGTAATCGTTTGTTGGTCACTTTACTTACACGTGGAAGATTTGGAGTGCCGGAGGCCCGGAGCTTTAGTGTCCACGGTCGACGCCAGGGTAGCAGCTGTCCGGAAGCCAGAGTTTTTCCCTCGGTGAAAGTCGCAAGTTAGCAGGCGACTGATCGTGACGACCGGCTACCTTGGGTGGTAACGACCATGGCATCAGCAGAAAAGTGATAGCATTTTCGTTAGTGTACTTCAGTGCCACCTTCTCGGAACGTGTCAAAGGGTCATTGGTACTGGGGTTACCGTACGACAAAGCAGACCGAATCCAGAGTCGTTCTAAACCCTAAAGCTTAAACTAATTAACCATTGACTGGACTGGCCGTTAAGGATTTAGGAATACCCGGTCATGTAGACAGTTAGAGCAACCTACGTGCCCTCGGAGTCCGGTTGTTCATAACTCGGTGAGTGAAACTTGGTAGCGACTCCGATACCAGATTAAAACTTCCTGAATCCAAATGAGGTCTACCTAACTTGGTCCTAGACTCCAACTATGGTAGAAATTAATTGATTAACTAATTAGTTAAATGTGAGGAAGAATGTTGCACGCACAGTAGAACCACATTCTTGGAACATGTGAGAGAGACGAAAGGAAGAGCACTATTATTAGAAGTTCGAAACTGGGACGAATAGAAAATTTCATTATCCAGTTATAAGAGAGAAGAACATGGATTGCACACCTACGAATAATAGTGCCAGTAATAAATAAGTACCGGGTTTTGTCCCCCTTACCGGGTATACTTACTGCAGTGTACTGGCCCTGGAATCGCAGGAATCGCAGGGGAATCAGAGGAATCGCAGGGGTCCTTGTATACTGTAGTGTGTGATCGATCCACTATAAATGGAGTTCTTGTAGCCGGGAGCAGACAGCGTGAGAGTTAGTGTAGATCGTGAACGTAAAGTGAATCCGAAGCGTCAGTTATCTCGGCCTTCTTCCCATCGTTCGGATTCGTTCCTCCTGGAGGCTGGAACATAAGGAAGATGTCAGTCAGTTTAGGACTTGAGGGACAGCGCGGTTCCTTCGCAAGGGCCAAGCCACTCGGGCCTACCCGTCTACAGGACCGCAGCGCAACGGAGAAGAGGAATGCTCGCCCTGTTTGTCCGTGTCAGTGGTTTGTCAAGCTTGATTATCCAGACGCTCCTCTGTCCTCCTTTCCCCCGTACCCTGGAATCCACCTCTAAAATTAGTGGGCCGACAGATCCTCCTGAAATTAGCGGCGTTCGGTCAGCGAGTTGCCGGACCCCGGGAATATCGGCTTGTGGTGCAGTCTAAGCGACGGGTGGGCTGAATGGGCTACAATTGGGGTGTAGACGTTAGGTTAGGTTAGGTTAGGTTAGTTTAGGTTGCCTTCAGGTTACGTTATGTTAGGTTGAGATGGGTTAGAACAGTTCAAGCCGTGTTTGCTTAGAGTTAAGGGGTGTAGTAACCGGGTCCCGAGGTCAGGTTAGGGTTTGCGGGGTGCGCTCTCAGGGAGAGCTCCCTTTAGCTTGGCGCGTTTAGTTCGTTCCTTCGCTCCTTCGGTTTGTGAGACCCAAGGGGAGAGAGGGAGGGTGAGTCTGGACACGGATACAGACTCTGTGCTTGTTTTCCCTTGCTAACCTGCTTGTCACGCTCACGCTCTGCAGTGAGCGTGAGCTTCCTGTCCTTCACTTCAGAGTAGGAGGAGGAGGACAAGCTCGGAGAGAAGAAGGGACCTGAAGAGAGGAGCTGGGGGTGGGGCGGGGCTTTGGGGGCACAGCAGCAGGCATCGAGTCCGGCGAAGGCTCTGGGCTAGATTTTTGCCTAACAAAAGAGATTGGAGTGAAGGCGAAAGGCAGGGAACGGAAGATAGTAACGAGATCGAGGTGAAGCAGAATACCGCACGAACGTACGAACGAACCCGATGATGCAATATTGGCGAGTGTGAACAGAGGACGAGGTGGAGGTGGAAAGGATTATCAATGCTGTTGTCTGTATGCGTAGGGAAAAGGTTGAAGACGACGATTAAGGGGTGCAGGAACGTTGTACGCGGCTGCGCTTTGGTGAGAATTTTGCTGAGCTTCGAATTTGATTTCGGTTTTGAGAAAGAAGTCGAGAATTAGGCAGGCAGAGACAGAGGTTTTTGTGTGATTGCGGCCCTCACGGGGATTGATGGCGTTCGATATTAGTCAGTGATTTGGCAGTGGTTCATGACTGTTTCTTGCCTCGCCTAGCCCCCCTCTGCGGCGTCAAGAAGGTTTGGTCGAGCTCTGGTGCTCCTTGTTGAACGTTCCCCGATCACTACTGTCCATCAGATCGATCCAGGCGAGCAGGAAAATGGATCTAGCTACACTGGCGTCGGTACTGCAGCTGGCGCTCAGCACCAATCCAGAAGAACGTAAAGCTGGAGAAGAACGCCTCAATCAGGTTGGCTGCTTGATTATTCTTTGCGCTTTGCAGGATTCCCCTTATTCTGAACGAGTGGCGACATTGATGGAGCCGGATGACCGGAGCTAGACCTTGACCATTCTGTTCCTTTTGCAGAGTGCTTCCATTCACCGCCTTTCTCCGTTTTTGGTCTCTACACCGTCGCAGTATTTACATTTAGTCTTTCTCCTATGCACCATGCAATGGCATGTTGATTCCGCATGTGCTTGCGCCATATCAGAAGGTTCTGTTTTGGAGATATATCTCTGACAGTGAAATCCTCCGAAATCTCTTGCATAGCAGGCGCCATTCCACTCTTGTTCTTACTTATCTCCCTTATCTTGTACTCTGAATTCTCTCACCGAGTTAATAGTGCAACGTTATAATAGGACAGGTTTGACTTAATTTGGAAGACGGGGGGCAGCGATGATGGTCAGATGGTGGTATGCCGTTTGACTGCAATTGTACCTAATGCCATGATGCTCAAGTACCTGCACCTGACCAATAAATTTCCAGATCTTCAAATGAACCCTGTTTTGGTCCTTGTGAGCATAATATCTTTTGCAGCTAATTCCAGACTAAAATAAGCAGCTGAAGAGAAGCGTTTTGCTTCTGTCTCCATCATCTAAGTTCGAGCCGTCACTTAGGAGTCCAACGTGCATAGCAGTTTTTTGGTTTTGTTAGCTGTTTTTTTGGATCAATTGCGAAGAGTCTGCAGCATGAACATGAGATTGGCATCCGTTCAAGTTACTCTAAAACCTTCGTGTCCTGTCTGAGTGTCCTCTCGCCTTGTTATTAAGTCGCCCACATGTGGATTCTAAGCCTGATCTACTTACAAGCTTATAGTCGTTGGACATGACATTGTCCTCCCGGGAGTCCTGACTGTATCAAGTTTTATAGTCTGACGCGAAACCATTGTCTCTCTATGTCTCTCCAGTATCAACACGCACCGGGTCATTTGGTGGGGCTCCTCCAGATTATTGTTACAACCACTGTGGACCTTTCTATCCGGCAAGTCGCTAGTATCTACTTTAAGAATGTGAGCGCTCGGGAGTGGACCCCGCGCAAACAAGGTCAGTTACCCTTAAATAGCGCCCATTCATCAAATTCAGTCATTCTTTCAGTAATTTCCTGTTCGGGACAAAGTTCAGTTCATAATTCCTTCCTAAACAACTTGCTTCCTCATAGATTCACCCGGGATTTCGGACGGGGACAAAGTAACAGTGCGGGAGCATCTACTTGACGCAATCATCTATGCGCCTCCAATTATTAGGTATTTTGGTAATCTGTCAGTGATCCGAGTTCAAGTATCCACATAATTGGCTACAGGCACATGAGACAAGTTTTCCTAGACAAGGTTTTCCTGGATTATCTGTGCTACCCGGCTTTGCGAATTCTTCTGTATTATTACTAAAGTTCCAGTAGCACAGTTTACTCTGCAGGGTACGGGAAGTGTTGGAACGAAGAGAGAAGTTTGTCAGAAATTCAGTCAACGTCATGTTTCTTGGTTTATGGTTTTGGATAGTGAGCACTCTCGGTTTCATGCCTTGTCATCTGTCACAGCATCTGTCTGGCTGTTGTGGGTCTGGAATAACTGTTTTAAGTCTTTTAGGTTATTAGCCTTTTGATAGGTTTGAGGATATTCTTGTTTGACCGCGGCGAGGTTATCTGGCTTGTTGTATAGGGTTCAGCTCGGAGAATGTTTAAAGACCGTCATCCATGCGGATTATCCCGAGCATTGGCCCGTTCTCCTCCTCGCTATCGATGGGAACCTGAAATCCCACGATCAACAGCGTATATTTGGAGCTCTTTACGCTCTGAGGATACTCACTCGGAAATATGAGTAGGCCATCATAACCTAGCTTGTTGTAATCCGCACCCGTTGTCAATCGTCTTGTGTTTCAGTCGAACCACTTGTACTTTTCCGTTCAGATCACGGTTGTTCCAAGGTCACTATCGTCAGTTAGAGTATGACAAGTACTACTTAGTTTTCTAAAGGTACTTGCATCTTACGTGGTTTTCTGTTACTTCAGATTCAAGGATGAAGAGGAAAGAGCACCCGTGTACTCTATAATTAATACAACTTTTCCAGTCCTATTAGAGATCTTCAAGTACCTCCTCTCCATCCAGAACCCAACAGTCGAGATTGCAGATTTGATCAAGCTTATCTGCAAGATTTTCTGGTCATCCTCATATGTAAGGTTACGAACTTAGCTCCCGTGCGGAATTCTTTGTGTTCAGTATTCAGCATGGCCGATGAACTACTCGACGGCCTCAAAGGTCTTGCTTTTCGTTTTGTAAAGTGCGCACGTAGATATGTCTGGTTCAACGGTGACTTCAGTTGTGTCTTTACGTGCGGTTTGCAGCTGGAGATTCCAAAGTTGCTACATGATCCCAACATTTTCACTGCTTGGATGGCATGCTTCCACAATCTTCTCGAGAGACCAGTACCTGTCGAGGGTCAACCGACGGACCCAGAGCAGCGCAAGGTATGGGGATGGTGGAAGGTCAAAAAGTGGACACTCCACATCATGAATCGATTATACAACAGGTAAGCAAAATACAGGGAGATTGAGACTGGACTTAACGTGTAACTACTCGTAGTAGTCGGTATCATCGCGTTCCTGATATTAGTTCTCCCATGGCTGGCCACTAATTCTTAGTAGGAGTCGGCTTTGACTTGTCACTTGGCCGCCCCTATGTCTTGTGTTAGGTTGTGAAGGGGCTTGCATGTAGTAAGGTGGATCCATGATTTCAAGTTTTCGCACACTTCGCAGACTTTGTTTCAAAATTTTGGAGGGGTTGGCAGCAGTAGAGAGATGCATGAGCAAGGTGATCGTTTTCCGCTTCTATCGACTGACATCTACTTTCGTTCCAGTAGTTCTAAGTTTCAGTGTTATATGCGTGGCTTCAGGTTTGGAGATCCCAAAATGTCGAAACCAGAGAACAAGGGCTTTGCTCAGATGTTCCAGAAGCAATTCGCCGGGAAATTTTTGGAGTCATATATGGCTCTTCTTAGTGTAGTACGCAAGGGTGGTTATCTGCCCGACAGAGTCATCAACTTAGCCCTGCAGTATCTGAGCACAAGGTCCGTTCTCCTCTGAGACTATTGGGATATAAACTCCTTGTACATAGGTTTCCCGAAATTTGATTATGAGTTTGTTTTTAAGTACAGTCAGTCACAACTGGTGAACGTTCTTTGCACTACCAGTAATATTTCAGATTTGTGGTGATTTATCAATTCGATTCTGCAAAGAAAGCTTATGTTTATGGAGTTCAGGCGCGCGTGCTTATGTTTTCTGCGTCTTCCAGTGTATCAAAGTCAGTCACATATCAGCTGCTGAAACCTCAACTCGATGTCGTACTTTTTGAGATCATCTTTCCCCTCATGTGTTTCAATGATGCCGATGACGAGCTTTGGCGTGAAGATCCACACGAGTACGTTAGGAAGGGCTATGGTAAGTGAATTGCAGTTTTCGTTGACATTTTGGTTAGATTGAAGCTCTCTAGGTGTCGAGGAAGGGCTCTCTGCAAGTTATAGTAACTGCCCCCTTCTACGTAGTGAAGAGTGAGGTCAGCCATTCGCATTCGGGTACTGGTCAAGGTAGCGTTTCAGTGACTCCTATATATAGTTTGCAGTCTAACGCTACATAGCTTACCAAAGCCGCTCGAAGAGTATCCAACCCTAGGGTACTTCAGGCAGCTTCCACTCACTTCGCAGTGGTGTGACTTCTATGTCCTCACTGGTCCGTTCTTTTGAATTTTATGATGTCAGATATCATTGAAGATATGTACAGCCCACGTACTGCCGCCATCAATTTTATATCGGAGCTCGTTAGGAAACGGGGAAAAGAGAATCTGCAGAAGTTCTTAACCTTTATTGTCGAGATCTTCAAAAGGTAAATACGTGATGTACTAAATTTGGTGTCCTTCGGTTCGGCTTACCTGTCTGGGTGATTCACAATCTATCACTGTACCCCGAACGTCTGAATTCGTGTGGCGCCGGAAGCCTCCAGTTGTGTTAGTATGCAGGAAGCTAGATTAAAGGGATTCTATGCCGTGGTTCTCGCTTGCGTGGTATCGTTACATCTCTTGTGCATAATTTTTCTTCTTCAAGATTTACTCTGGAGCACTGAACGTTTCTGTACTTCATTGACTGTATCACATACCAAGTAAGTACCAAGTTCTTAGCAACTTTTGCACTTCTATCGTGCTCCAGATATGACGAGGCTCCCGCGGATCGCAAGCCGTATCGCCAAAAAGATGGTGGTTTGCTAGCTGTTGGTGCCTTGAGCGACAAGTTGAAACATACCGAGCCATACAAGTCTACGCTGGAACTAATGTTGGTTCAGCATGTGTATCCGGAGTTCGCCAGTCCAGCTGGCCATCTGAGAGCTAAGGTAGCTTATGAAGATTTAGTTATAGAAAAGAAGTTCGGTTTAAGTTACGAGTCTTTCCACTGAATCACCTTTTGCACCCTTAGAAAGGGTGCAAAGGTGACGGCTTACCTGTCGCTGATCTTGTAAACCGGATTAGATTGTAAACGTGCTTGATCAACTGTTGGTTCTGCTTACCATGATGTACGCTTGATCATGATCGTTGGAATTGATTGTCTAACCGGTACTGCCACTGTTCATCGTTTATCTTGTCCCTCCCAGCATTTGTTTCTTATTAGAGAGGACAGTGTAGTGGCCATTAATATGCGTCCCCTTACTTCCCCGTCAGTCTTCTCTCTGTTGCGACCCTGGCTGATTCTCTCAACTCTCGTGGGTTCCACTTCAACGATTTTGGCTGCTACAGGCGGCTTGGGTTGCTGGTCAGTACGCCGATATTAGCTTCAACGATCAGCGAAACTTTAGCGCTGCCATGCATCGGGTTGTTGCAGCTCTGAAAGATCCGGAGCTCCCGGTTCGTGTTGATTCAGTAGTTGCTCTCAGGTCTTTCGTGGAGTCATGCAAAGGTGAGTTAACTTAGCGATGATGTACCCAGACATACGTGCCGCCTTTTGATATGTTTGATTCCTATGTGATGTCGTTCTTGTTCCCGTTGTGTAGATGTTGTTGAGCTATCTTGAAACTTGTGCAACTTTTGAAGCTCGCATCGACTTGTTTTTGCAGACCTCAACGAGATTCGTCCAATTTTACCACAACTGCTTGATGGTACGCCTTTGTTTGTATGTTGAATTGGAGATAGCTTATGCCTTCTAGATATTTGATCTTCTGGCCGAAAGTATGATATTTGGATTTCGGAACAAGTCGCAATATTCCTGGTTGACTCCATGGTACAGGAAATAAGTATGTTTGTATCCTTGATTGGTTCCAGAGTTTTTCAAACTGATGAACGAAGTCGAAAATGAAGATCTAGTTTTTACGTTGGAAACTATTGTCGAGAAATTCGACGAAGAAATGGCCCCTTACGCGCTTGGTTTATGCCAAAACTTGGTAAGCACTCTGTGGATAACGCGAAATATTTACTTTTATCAGTCTTGTCTGTGTTGACTTCCGAAAGTTCCTTTTACAAATAGCTTGGGTCCTTAATTCGTTTGGTGAAAGGCAGCCAGAGGAAGGTTGTCTTCGTCTCCTTAAGACTTTTTATTCGGTCTCATCTTGCTGACCCAATGGATGCATTTGGTTATATTGGCGTAGGCCGCTGCATTTTGGAAGTGCCTACAGTCAGCAGAGACCGACGAAGATGATGACGATTCTGGAGCCTTGGCTGCCGTTGGTTGCTTAAGGGCAATCGGCACGATTCTGGAATCTGTGAATGGCCTTCCACATCTCTTCCCTCAGATGGAGCCAACGTTGTTGCCGATCATGCAGAGGATGCTGACCACAGATGGCCAAGGTCTGCGTTACCCCTTGCTTTAGCTTGCTTGTATTAAAATTCTGAACGCCTCTGTTCAGAATCAGTTCTTGTTGATAAGGGAAATCAAGAGTTTTAATCGACTTTTCTAAGCGTATGGAATGAAGGAGTAGCTGCTGGTTCCCCATGACTCTTCTCCCAGATGGATCGACTGACAGTAACACCAAGAAGGAAAAACACATATTCAGCCATATTCAGTCTTGGAAGAACAATGGTCAGCCATATTCTTGACTAATACAGAGGTGGACCTTTTGGGTTCCACATCTTTTTGTGCGCGTGGTTCAGACGTGTTCGAGGAAGTACTGGAGATCGTCTCGTATATGACATACTTCTCGCCCACGATTTCCCTTGATATGTGGAGCTTGTGGCCTTCTATGGTCAATGCTATGGATGAATGGGCCATCGACTACTTCGAGAGTACATTTCCGACCTTTCTTAGTCGAATGAGCTTGCTGCGTCTGCTCCTTCTTGGTCTGTGCCGAGAGTATGTATATTGGTGTTATGAACGGAAGGTCAGAAAATGATTTTGAGGTGATAAGATTGATGTGAAGGACTGGCTCTGCCCACGATGCAGTTGTGTCGAGTAGCATCATATCTAGAATTTTGTGTTCACATGTCAACTAGGTTGGACAAGCAATACACTTCTTGCAAAATTTAGACGTCATAACAATCTCTGAATCTTTGGCAGACATTCTTGTCCCTTTGGACAATTACATTTCAAGGAGCACGGAACATTTCCTCACTTGCAAGGAACCGAATTATCAGCAAAGTTTATTCAAAATGATGTCCACGGTAATTCCCTTTTACCTCAAAGTGGGAAGTAGCTCTGTACTAGATCTTGTGTTGGAGATTTGACCTTTTCTGAGGATTAGTCTTGCGCCGTTTCAAGTCTTTTTTGTGAAGGTCACTGCAGTCCCCACAGTGATGCTAGCTAGTTGATCCAAGTGTGTCACCGGATTTTTCATGTTCTCCATGTAGCTTAGTTATTTGTGGATACCGTGTGATGAGTCCGTTTATGGTGTTAGGGAAAGCTTATATAGTGTGCGTAGATGTCTATGTTTCCTTTAGCGCTATTATGGTCTGCACGTTTTGCGAGAAAGCTCGGCCATTTGTTTTATTTGTGCCTGGATATATCTTTGGCCCTCTTGAATAGGTAATGGCAGACGAGAAATTGGAGGACAGGGATATCGAGCCTGCACCCAAGCTGATCGAGGCAGTCTTGCAGAACTGTCGGGGAAGGGTAGATGAGTGGGTGGACCCATACCTGAGGATAAGTTTAGAAAGATTACGCAAGACGAAGAAGAATTACCTGAAGGATCTTCTAATGGAAGTGGTAGGGCTCTGTCTTGTTGTACGCGTTTTGTTTATCTTTTGTCGAAGGAATTACACAACTTTCTGAGGAGTGCGAAGATTCAGTACTGATGATCTTACGTATCATGTCCGGTTCAGGTTGCGAACGCCTTATACTACAATGCTGGGTTGACTCTGAACATTTTGCAAAAGTTGGGGGTTACACAAGAGATATTCCAAGTTTGGTTTCAGATGCTATATGCCACAAAGAAGTCTGGCAAACCTGTCCACTTCATAAGGTATAACTCAAACGACAACCACTGCAAGAATCCTCCTCTCTTATTGCAGTAGTTTATTATCTATTTGGTAGAAGTGGCCAGTTGGAGGTTTTGATCTTCTCCGTGCATGATTCCTGAATTATGGTCACAACTACTTAGCGGTCGTTTATGTTAGTCATGAGAATCGCTTAGCGCGTGATACCATGTGGTCCTTGGTCATAGCGTCCTTAATCAGCTTGGGAAATAGGGAGTACTGTAATTGAAGGCATTTTGCACTTTGTGGTTGTAGGGAACATGACAAGAAGGTCTGCGTTCTGGGCTTGGCAAGCCTTCTACTGCTTCCAGCCGAAGCCATGCCTCAAGAACTACAGTCTGGGCTTGACCAGGTCTTTAAAGCTGTTTTGAAACTTTTGGTGGCCTACAAAGAGCAGCGTACAGGTAAGGCGATAGGGATGGTTAAGTCTGGACGGAAGGACACTGCCCTTCGCTTTTCCCACCATTTGTTTTCAATAAATGCAGTCTGTACATCACAGGTGCCACAAGTGAACTCTTGTCACAAGTCGGAGTTCATTTCGTGTTAATTGTATACGTTTCGTTTCAGGTTATGACGAAAAGACACAGTAGGTATGTACGCGGATGGTTGGTGCTGCGTTTTTGTTTTGTTTCTAATTACTGTCTATTGGCACGTCTGCAGAGGCAGCTAAAGGTGCTGAGGAAGTAGAGGATGAGGACGCCGATCTTGATGGATGGAGGTCCGGAGATGATGATGACTGGGAGAAGGAGCTAGCCGACGATGAGGACGATGGGGATGAAGTTGATACGCAGAAACTACAAAAGTTAGCCGCTCAAGTGAGAGTCTTGAGATTCAACTCCCATTACTCAACCTTTTGTGCGCCTAAGTTGCATGGACTTCACTCAGTCAGCCTAATAAGCTACTTTCTCACCCGATAATTGGCTGAAATTGCAGGCCAAGTCTTTTCACCCTCACGACGACGATGACTCGGATGATGACTTCACAGATGATGAGGAGTTCCAAGCACCTATAGACAATGTGGACCCTTTCATCTTTTTCTCGGATATCATGAAAGGTTAGTATGCCGGGTCAAAGCCAAAGACTCTCGCGCGGCTCCTATGGACATGTGACTCTAGTGATATCATATTCCAATACGGTCGAGGTTTTACGGTGACACTTTTGTTCCTGTCCCTGTCTAACTTCTGCTTGTCCGCTACATTTCCAGCTATGTCGTCAACAGATCCAGCCCGATTTCAAGCACTCTCTGGTTGCTTGGACTTCCAGCACCAAGCCATGGCACATGGGCTCTCGCAACATGCTGAAGAAAGGCGTAAGGAGATCGAGAAGGAGATGGCGGAGAAGTCACAAGCGGGTGGAATGCGTCAGCAATAGCTCGGCTGTTCCCGTACCGTTGCAGAGGGTTTCGTTTAATTTTTCTTTTTCACTTTAGCTAGGTTCTATACTATAGTGCATTTAATTTATTGGGGTTATACAACAATTCAGTGCATGGCATGTGCAGCAGAGGATCAGGTTGCTAGGGAGCTTTCGAGAAGGCTCTGAGACTTGTTTGCTCCATCTCTCTTTCTCTCTTTCTAGGCTGTTCACAATTGTTAAGTCATGTCAATGGTAGTAAATAGGTTCTCGAGTAAGCAGTCCACCCCATTCCAAGCTAATAAGAGCAGAGCTTATCGAAGAAGCAGATAGAGGGTGATCAAATCTCTTGTATTGGAACTCGAAGCTTGACAGTCGAGATAATGTCAGGTTCCTTTTTTCTTCTCCAAGCACGTTATCATTCAACTTGCCGTTGAAAGCTGCAAATCTTTGAACATAATCTTTTCTTCTGGAATGGAGGGCTCCTTGTCATGTACATTTTCTTTCTCCTCTCGTAAGAGTTGTGCCGTGAGCCATCGTTTACCGTTATGGACTCCTTTTCGTAGGAGGCTCTTCCATTTTCCTTCGCCGGCTTGGATTCTGATCGCGGATTGGGTTTCGACCTTGTGCCTATTATTGAGTATCCTGGAGAATGCACTGTACTTCCATGACGTCTCATCCTGTCCGATGGATTCGTTCATGGATATGCGGCCTACAATGTTGTTTCGGATGCTTCCTGCGTCCTGCTTCTCAGCATGATTTTCAGTCCAGATCTGTGCCAGAGCTTTTAGGTGTCCGACAAATATCTGCAATTTAGTGCACGTCAGTCGCGATCTACACCACCAAGTTTAATGGAACGATACGACATGCCTGCCAGCACAAGGTGGAGGGAGGTCTGCCCTTGAAGAGACCACGGAAGGAGGGCTGGCACTCCAAGAATCATGTTAACCAGGACGGAACGAGGAAACGGAACGACGAATGAAGTCCAGACTGAGAATGTATCGTACGGTGGGCCCCGTTGTCTGACTGCAGTGCTAGCGTTCGCGAACCGACGTAAGCATCACGCGAAGATCGTAGCAGCAGCAGGCAGGGCAGGAGCTTGTCGACCGCTTTCCGGTTCCTCCGACTGTTTGGGTATCAAATGCACAATCTATGTTTCCCTGTCCGTATTCGTTCCCTCCTCTTCCATGTCACGAAAATCTCGACTAGCTTGCTGCTGGCTGCTCCCTGGCCTTGCTTCAAGCCTCCTCATACAGACATAGAGACAGCTCGCCCATAACTAGTTTCTGTACAGAGCCTCAAAGAGGGTGCAAATCTTGCGGTGGGGCCTTCCCCTCTCCCTCTCCCTCTCCTCTTCCTCCTCCTGGGGCCCGTGAGCAGAACATCCTTTCGCATCATGAAAGCCTATATCCATCCATCCATCCATCCATCCAGAGCGCGACCGACTTCTTCGTCCTTTTCATCTTCTATCATCTACCGAAAAACCACATGTACAGTATGAGTAGTAGTGGTGTAGTGACAATCATCATCTCTAGACTTCCTCCAAATCTAAGAGCCTGAAAGTTTATGCATGCAGGAAGAAAGGAAGGATGTCGAAGACGACGAGTACTACTACGACTACCACTCGAGAGTTCCCGTCCTAAGAGGCGATATAAATTCTTCGTCTTCTTAGAACAACAACAAGAAGAGGAGGAGCAAAAAGCATCCCCCCGCTTGAGTTCAGGGACCTTGCTTTTGCTCTCTCTTTACTCTCATTTCCGTCCCTTGTGATCATCACACAAACATGCATACCGTCTTCATTCAGCGCCTCGCCAGGGGGAAAACTCTTTGATGATCAAGCGCAAGTCACAGACAGACAACTTCATTGGACTCACGCTGCAGTCCATAGAGGCGACAGCTTTCGATACTTTGGAAACTGATGACGGTAAATACGTATCACATTATATCACATACCGTTGTTGGCTCGAAACGCCTACCTAGGCAGACAGACATCATCTCTTGTAAGGTAGTGTGTATGTGAAGCCATCCACGCCTCTCCAGTGCTGTCTTGTTCTTGATTGAGGCTAGCTATGCTAGGGCCGTAGTGTAGTGGAGTAGTACGAGTCCTGAGCGAGCACTTGGAATCATGGCTCCCCTGAAATCCATCCCCATAGAAGAAATCCCCACACAGAGAAAAAAGGCTCCCAGTCGATACTACTAGCATGCCCAAGCAAGCCTCATCTGTAGAAGAACGAGAGAAGAAAATACGAACTCCATCGCGGCCTTCTCTCGTGGCAAGATCCAAGGGAAGAGAAGCAGCGAGGGTGAGTGGAGTGGAGTGGGGCCACCGGAAAGGAAGGAAGAGTAGAGTAGAAGAAACAGTTTTCGAGCGTTTGCTGGGGCTGCTTGCTTGTGGAGTGGATCGGGCTCGGGCTAGGGCTGGGCTGGGCCGGGCCGGGCCTCTAGAACTGTTTGTCATGGCGTTGGGAAGACAACGTGAGCAGAGCAGAGAAGAGCAGCTGCTGATCATTACAATTGTGCTGCTGGCATTCCCGTCCATCAGAGATTCTGTTCTCCCACAGCCCAACCCCAACCTCTCAAGATCTACCGCTCAAATCCTCCTGACTAATCACTCTCTCTCATGTTGTTGTGTGTCTGTCTGTCCGTCCTAGGAGAGAGGAGGACGAGGGAGGGAGGAGAACGAGACGAGAAGGTGGGACCTCATCAAATCTATATACAACATCCACACTCGTCGGAACATCCCAGACCTCTCTCTCTCTCTCTCTCACCTCACCTACACTTTTCACCCACATGATTGTTGTCGATTCTAGGTGAAAGTAAAGTTATCCAATGCACCTTCCATAAACCCTATTCCCATCCATAGCTGCCTGGAACCTGGCAGGGAAAGGAAAAAGGTTGCCCTTCCTTCGAGACCTTATCTTACGAGAGAGAGAGAGAGAGAGAGAGAGAGAGAGAGAGAGAGAGAGAGAGAGAGAGAGAGAAAAAGAAAAAGAGAGAGCCCGTTCATGCTTTGTCTGTGTCTTGATGCTTGGCGAGTAATCTAGCTAGCAACTGATCATCCATAGCTCAAAATGGACATGAAACAAACAAACCCCAAGTCAGAGAAGTGTCTGAGCTATCAGCAGGGCCACTATTGAAAAGCTGTTTGGGGTGGATTACGTCGGTTCGACTGGGCAGGGCAGGGCAGGGCAGGGCAGGGCAGCACAGCCTTCTGGAACAACAGCAACAACAACGACAACGGATGAGAAGTAGTTCTTGGTCGTTAGGTTCTGGATAGCTAAAAGTCAAAATGGATGTCTGTGTATGTTCGAATCTCGTGCATGGAACAGAACACACACACAAACAAACATTCACCAGTTCCTCATCCTCAGCCGCCTCGGTTTCCATAATCATTCCTCAAGAAGAACAGGGAAGATCTCCGGTACTCTACGACAACTTTTCCCCTATCTCCTTCTCGCTCTCTCGATCGCGCCATTCATTACAAAATGCTCTCTGCTGTCTGTCGACCCCACTGACTTCAATTTTAGGGTTTGACTTGTCCAAGTCCAGTCCATATTTTGGAAAGCTCTGGCTCGTTTGGTTTGATTTGGAGCAAAAGGGATCATCAATGGGATGCTATCAATCTTCATCACTAGGAATGATTCTGCTGCATGGAGACAATCATAATATTATCGGTCATCCTTGCAGTAAAGAGGAACTTTTGGTCTTTCTTCTGAGCTTCTTCAAACTTGTCCAGACCAGACCTTATTAAGAGATGCGGCCAAGTTGCTTATGTAAAGGGGAAGCCATGGGATGAAGTGGTTTCTCAGTACTAAACCACTCCTCGAGGCAAAACCAAGAGCAATGGAGTGTTTAGAAATGGGAATTCTCGATTATGATAGTGGTTTTCGTAGCATAAAGGATAAATGAAATATAAAGTTTCGATCTTCTTGCGAAGAGATCTAATGGTTGAGTTGTGTTTTTATACAAAAAACAAAGAAAGGAAAAGCTTTATTTCTGCACACTTTTACTTGTTCTACGTAGAACTATTTGATGTGATATTTAGCATGCATAAAAATCACCTTGCTGAGGATTGATGCTGATTTACGCTATATATTACTAAATATTCTAGAATTCTTTACTTTGGGAATGGACGAATAGGAGAAAGCATTCAGGTCTCACTATTTCTTCAACCTCTTTAATCACCCTCTGGAATTAAAATGGATCCAAAAAACAAGATAGAAATTACAATCAACCTTTAAACTTAACGCACAGAGATAAAATAAAGATCTTTTTACTTTTTTTAAACACTCTTTTACCCTCGAGTGTAACATTTTCTCTAGATTGCAAGACAAACGAAACAAGAGATTCATGTTTAGAAGTAACTAAATTTTCGATTTTATGCTTTTAGAAATAACTAATAACTCTATATATATATGGGATCTTTAACCTACCCTTTCTCAGATATCATTTATAATACTTCCAAACTTACGGTGATCTATCTATCAGTCAGGTAGATTCAATAGATTCCAAAACAAGGCAGATTTTACGTATCAGGTAGCTTAAAAATATAAAATTTTTATTTTTATTTTTCTTGATGATCAAAGGTGATCTCACTGTGATGAATAAATAATCACTTGATCCATTCCCTAGAGTATTCTACACTATACCCAAGCATGAGCCGAGCATGAGTTATGTTATATTATCTCTAGATTATATATATATATATGAGAAAGAATAGTTATACTTCGTCTCGTTCTTTCCTTGTATAACATCTTCCTCAATTAGTTTTTGCAAGATAATCTTTTCCGTACTAGGCTGCTACCAGTATCACATATAATTTTCTACCTATCCCTATATATATACATATATTTAGATTTCAATCTATTTGTACTAAAATATTAAGTCCCAGAAAAAATGGACATATCGTCACATTACAAATGAATGGAACGAAGAATGGACACGCAATGAATGGGAACTTTCGTACAAATAGGATCAGACCAACAGATATAAGGTAAATCAAAATTTTAATTAATATACATCTTATTCTTCGTAGCTGAGACGAGAAAAAAAAGACAAACAAGAAAACGGTAAGAAAATTAGTGAAGTCACTGAATGTCTATTTGTTTTGGGTATAAAAGAATTTGCAATAGCTAATAAGTTTTCCTAACAAGTTGCACGTTATTCTAAGTTGAGTAGCAAAGCTTAAACAGTAGCATGGACTGCTGTTTAATTTAGTTTAAGTGCGTTTAAACATGGAAACAACACCTCTAACCATTTTTCTTTAATCCCCAGCGCAATTATAAGAGCTCCGGGACACCTAGAGCCTCTCATTTCTGGAGCAATGGAGTCACAACACAGTCATCAATATTTCACCATTTAACTAAAATAGTTAAAATGGTGAAAACTAAAATGATTTCTGAACACAAAGTTCTCATTCTCTCGGGGGTTCACTATTTAATTTCATTAAACATAGGTGAGAATAAAATAAGATATTTTTATTGAAGAAAAAAATAAAATTCATTGATGTGAAAATATATTTTATAATTTTTTTGAAAGTTCTATAGTAAAAAGAGGTTCTGAAAAAATTTTAAATGACATTTTTACTTTAAAAGATATACTTTATATACTTAAATAGAAAATAAAATAGTATTTCATTCATAGCTTTACTCGCATGTGGTATGGAAAAATAGGTCTAAGTGAACCTAGAGCTCATCCTATCATAGAATCAGAAAAATGAAGATCAAGTTGATAGCTATTCACAAGCTTTAAACTTTGTAATTTGTTTCAAAATTCAATTCAACACAGTTAGAAGTTCAATGAATGAGATGTATATAGTTTAAAGTTGAGTAGATTCTTGAAGAAAATGAGAATCGTTCCCATTAAACTAAAGTATATATAAAGATGGAAAAAACCCATTCATTCTCCTCCTTTTACTGGAGGATTCAATCAAAATTAAATTATGTGTATCTAAGGGCCACTTAATAGAACTATGAATGCAGTGCAGTCAGCAAGTGCTCGAGGAGAGTTAGTGCTGAAATTTTAGATCATTTTTCCATATTTCCGAAATGCACTTAAACTTGTCGGAAACTTGTCAACCAAAATTCTACCACTTAGTGTAAATACGTACATTTTTTATTGGAAATGCACACTTTGTCCATTTATTTTCTAGTCTATGAAATTTGCCATTTTCCAGCCAAAATCTTCTCAAGTACTACACTCAGCACTCCAATCCAGCATAAAGTTGTTATTTATGAAAGAAGAATAGATAAATTATTTCTGCTCTAAATTTTTTGATCATAATTAAATTTCTTGCATATTAGAGCTCTCCATCCGAAAGAGAGGCCTGCTCATAGTGAGGTTAGATAAAAAAAATAAAAAATAGGTTTTTTCTTAAGGAACACTCAAATACAAAAGATAATCAGCTTTAACAGCACCGTAGTGAATTTTCATGCTTAAGCAAAACACCTCGTTAGGTTAATGTTCGATGAAAAAGATTATCATTACCGAGACAGATATAGTGCCCAGTAAAGAGAGAACTCCTTGGTGGACACTGAGTGAGGTGATAAAAGAAATATTTGAGTTCTTGAGATGGTGAATAAGCATCCCCACGGCCTTGTACAGTGAATTCCGTTTTCTCCTATCAGAAAACGTGGAAGTGTTATAAAAATTTATTCTAATAAACTATTATAGAAAATTAAATTAATTCATAAATATTATAAGTTATCAGACCCGGAGTAGCCAACTCATCCGAAGAGAACCCATAAGTGAAGAGCGGGTTGATGCGTTCTTGGGGTATAAGTTCGAGATTTTCATTGTCAATACGCGTCATTCTAGATGAACATTGATTTATATTCTAACTCTTCTCACCAGAAGAGTTAGAATATAGATTACATCTCATGTACACTTCATCTGACTAAAAACAGATATAAACTTCATATCTATTTTCTCTTAATCAGTAAGGAACTACTTAAGCAAGAAAATTCACTGAGGTGCTAAAAACAAGTGTTTTGTATTTGGCTGCTGGTTAAGCAAAAACCTCCTCAGATAACATTCCAGTAGGCTATTTAGGGTTCAAGGTTTGTTCCATCTATGGGGCTCCTCAGAGCATGTATGTGGTCTTCGTTTCCCGTTAGATGTTTACAGAAGGAGTAACAAATAAAGACTTGGCGGGGAGAGTTTTACTTCTCGCTATCCAAGTCTTCTTCATATAAAACATATATTTCTTTCTCATAAGCAAGAGAAGGCTACTCTACTCCCTCCAGCAACACTTTAGCGTTCGATCTTCCTCGTCCCATGAGGATAATGATAATGAAAGCTTCGTATGGAGTTGCACGTACATTAGTGGAGCTGGAAAGAACCAACCATCTCACAGAAAAGTGACTGTGAAAGTCGAGCTTTGATGGGGGAGTTTCCTCGAGCCCACAACTGAAGAGACGAGAGGAGAAGAGAGAGAGAGAGAAAGGGAGAGGGAGAGTGTGTTAAGTGGTTGTTGTTAAGTGGCGTAGAGTCATAATTAATCATGGGCAAAGTACGATAATAAAGCCAGGGCGGAATCAGATTTCTCTCGTGCGTAACGAACATCCGTTCTTGCCTTGTTTAACGTAAAGTAAATACACATATACTCGCTCTACAGACTCAATCTAATCAACTCTATATACTTAACTTAGCTGCGGACTTAAACAATAAAAGGAAAAACTAATGCTCACATTCAAGTCATGCTGCGAAGCTGTCAGATCTCGTGGCGGCTTCTTTTGTCTGATGAATCTTCCAGCCATTTTCAAATCCCTTTGCCACGAAGCCCTACCGTTTTAGAGGATCTCCTAGAGGATAATGCTACAGTTTCCTTCCTTGGGCTCAAGACTGCCTTGAAGCCAAGTCAAAGTGCTGGGGAACGGCTTTAAATCCCCACTTAATGGCCGGGCCTGGTGATGCCTTGCCGGCGGGAGTGACGGACGAACGAAGGACGGACGGACGGACTTGAGGAGATGAGAGGAGAGGACAGAAGGGTTCAGAGTCCGGGCAGGGCAGGGTAAGGTTCGGGCAGAGGCAGAGAGTGGCAGGCAGATGCAGGAGGTAGCAGGCTATCGTACACTAGGTAGCTACGCCGGAAACGGGAGCAGGACGGAACGCGACGCGTCGGGTCGGGTCGGGTTGGTTTGGGTTGGGTAAGGGCGGGCCCACATAGTGCGTCACGCCGTTTGAATGGAATGGGAGGCGAGGGGAGCAGTCTACCAATAGTGGGAATTTGGGAGCCGTCGCGCGCGCCGCTCGGAGCGAGGAAGCAGAAATAAATATCTCGGGGGGTGGCGTCGGGGCCCGACAACATTCCCGACAGAATACAGTCAAGAGACGAGACGAAGGAGATTTTCTTGCTTTCCGTCTCCGCGGAACAAGACAAATCCAAGGAAAAAGAAGAAAAGAAGAAGAAGAAAAGTGGATGGTGTCTGTCTGTCCTTGCCTCCGCGCGGCGTCAGACAAACACAGACTTCTTTTGACTCTTGTTCTTGGCTTGTTTTATCCTGCTGGGGGTGGGGGCGGGGGGAGAAATGTCTGTTGTATCACCCTGAAGTGAATCTGATCAGATGATTGATTCATTCTCTACTTCTACTCCAAAACGTTTACCGCGCACCTTCTTCAACGAACTTATTGCTGCCTGACCTTATGCCCCCCCCCCCCCCTCCCCACCTCCTTATTATCATGGCTGCTGTTTTATATCGACAAAAGGAAATGATTCATTTTCTGCGGTTTTATTTCTTGATTTATTGTCAAGTTATTAGTTTCCACGGTTTCATGAATGAGAGACCGACCCAATTTAATTATTTACCCCAAATTTAGCCTAATATATATGCCATAATTCCAGAAGATATTCCCTGGCCTCTTCACAATATTGATTTCTTTAAAGGCAGAAATTCACTACAGACAAAGATTACTGATATTTAAGAGTCAAAGCGTTTCTTTCTGCCCCCTTTAGGCATTTGGGCAATCATTTGTATTCAAATACTAGTAAATTCTTGGATTCATTTTGACCGCATGTTTTTGTCGTGGGATCTAATAATATTATGTGCTTTACTTTACTCTGTCTATGTTTTTGTTGAATGAATAAATGAAGAATAATCGAACCTAAGATGTAGACATCATGCACTTCGTTTGGTTCTCTTCACACCGGGAGAACATTTATTTATTCAATTCAGCTTTGCTCTCTTCAACGAGAAAGATCTCTCATGATGACACACAGAACCATCATCTATTTAAAAATAACTCTTTCTATTTCCTTGGTTTTGTTTTTAGCCCATGGTGGGATGAACTATGTATGCTCAATGAACTTCTGGGATTTTTGTTCGCTAGTAGTTATCAGAGAAATATATATCAAATTATATATCAAATGGATAAAAATAATTAAATATATTTCATAAATATTAATTATTAGCCTATGCTTAGAAATGTGAGAAAATCAAGATATAAACCATAACCACTGAGCTATTAAAAAGACAAGTCGGGAAAAGATGAGGAGGTGAATATACATAGAATATTAACTTCTGGAGAACTATTGCCTGTGTTTGTTACTACAAAATTTCTATACCAAGCTGATAGAGAAATCAAATTTTACTATTAAATGTTAAACGCACCTAGACTTGCGGGGGTGATCCAGACTTAACCCATAATGAAAGCACAGACATAAAAAAAAAGTCATAAAAAAAACATCTTAAGAAAGAAAATGTGCAAAGATTTAATTTATTACTTAATCCTTTTGTAAATATAACAGCAAAGAAGGTGTGATGTGTTTGAGAGCATCTATACTTCAGAAGCGAATCTGTCCGCGCTCCTCTTATGGTTTATCTCTGGAGCGTTCTGCCTGAAGACCCTTAGGGTTTAGATCTCGTGCTCTTTGGGCTTTGCAACTTCAAAGCTAATGCTCGTAAGCTTGTAGTGCTCGACAAAAAGGAGAAGGTCGCTGCTATCGGACGAGTGATCAGTTATACTTCGCATTTAGAGATTGATAACTGAAAATAGAATTCTTTACATAATATTATCTCTTTCTCGAGAACAAAAAGCAAGCAAAAACTCCCTGAATGAAGTTGATCTTGCATACATATTGGAACCTGTGCCAAGTTGTCCATCATGAGAGAGAGTGAGTTCGTTCCTTTCACAAGCAAAAGCTCCATGTTCCCCTTATAGCAGTTGGACAGTGACTCGGATCTTTTCTTCGTAAACTGCATCTTCTCTCATCGAGTAATTAGAGGTTATGAGTGTCTCTTTTTACCATGCTAATGATCATTTGCAGGTGTTTACCTGTGCAGATTTCTCATTACAGAAGGCTACTCAGTTTTACCTCCTGACACAAGCCAACCAAACCAACCAACCAACATGTCTACGCTGTGAGCTACTCAGCTACTCAACTAGCCAACTAGCCAGCATCTGATTTTCGTGATCTCACGAGCTCACACTTTCAACACCAAACCAAACTTCACGAGCCTGACTGAGCCAAGTAAGTTTTCGACCAATTAGAGATACAAAATGGTTTCGAAGAGGACAGATTTCTTACTTCATCTCTCTTCAGTATTTCTGTCTTGTGCTTAAAATATTCTGAAACTTCGGAGCATCTGAACAAGGTAGAAAGAGACCAGGTTCAGGTACAGAAAAATAATATAACAGAATAATGATACTGGAGAAAAGAAAAGAAGAGGTAATGATGTGTTTATAAAATTAAAAATTATCAAATTTCTTTTAAAATGACTTGGTCTTCCATTTTATTTCCTTTGTTTCATTAGAATATTTTTTAAAGCTAAAACAGGAAAGTAAATCATCACATGATTCCAGCAGGGACATATATAGAGAAGGATGAGAACATGGAGAACAAAGAGGAGATTACTTACCACGGGAATAAAACAGACAAAAGAGAAACGTACAATGACTCAAAAGTACATATAGAAAGAGCAGGTGAACACTCAGACCTTAATAGGATCCAAATAGAGAATAATAATATACATATCATACATTCAAGTTAATAAGACTGCCAGTCGATCTCCATCACTGAAATTTTCACGTTAAATAAGGCCAAAATTCTTTCCCAGAAAGGAGAAAGGGGAAATGATCGATAAAGAAAAATTCTGACCTTCAAAACCATCTTGCCATATTTACCACAAAACACAGTTTCATCCTAGCGTTGAAAGAAATGATTTCAGAGGTGGAAGCTCTACAGAATAATAAGCTAAACTGCATTTTATGTGTGACAGGCAAAATCTTCTGAATCGGTGTAAGAAGGCAAGGAGCAAAACTCAATGTATCTTCTTCACATTCTTCACTCACATCTTTTTAAAAGTAAAGTTGGAAATGAATACAGGAAGCTCCTTACTGGACCCACTCCCCCACCCCCAACAGAGAACAGTTTTTTAAACCTCGAGGTGCACTTAAACTGATCTGGGCATATAAACGCAACCAACGGTAGCGCAAGCGAACCTCAACGCCATGAATGATCTTCGCATTGGCGGCCAGCAGAAGGGACAGAAGGGGTAAGGCAGGCAGGCAGGCACCCAAGTTCATTACAATGTAGACCTTCCACTCCACTCCTCCGATTTGTTTCCCCTTCGGGCTTGGGAAGGATCAGAGTTTGAAGAAAGTAGGAATCTAACGGTCAAGAGGGGCCCCCCTCCCCTATGATATCCAATCCATCCATTCTACAGTATTTTCACCATAAGGAGGAATTCCGACCGTCAAAGTTGACTCGGAAAAAGGAGGCAAAAATTGAAGCCGACGAAGAGGAGACGAGTCGTGAATAGAAGAATGCGATAAGACAAAAGGGGATGAGTAAAGATAGAAGGGAGCGACGCGAGTACGGCTGGACGGAGGGGACTGACTGGCTGGCTGGCTTGGTTGGCTGGCTGGCTGTGGGGCCCATGTCGAAGCCCAAGCCCAAGAGGAATGTGGACCGTATTTTCTTTCAATTATGTTTCAAACAATATAAGACAATACACGTACGGCCTACACTGGCTGCCGCTGTACTATTGTACTTCAACTACACTGCTGCTGCGGCTACCTTGTCATGTACCGTACTTTCTGGTATTCATTTGGTAGACTCAGTTTTAGTCGTAGCAGCAGTAGAAACTGATCTATTTACTCCGTTAGGTTTGAAGCAAGAAAATACACTGTTTTCGCCGCAGATCACAGCGCTCTCGCCATGCACTAATTATCACTTCATTATTTTCACCCTCCCTCATTGTAACTCGTACGTACGTAATCGTAACTTTTCGTTTCCGTCGTGCCTTGGAAGCTTGTATGTATGGGTAGCATGTCATATCACATTGCATAGCATTGCATTCCAGCGACATGGATGAAGATAGATGAATGAGAAGAGGTAAGTAACTAACTGCTTATGTACAGCACCCTACAGAAGGAGAATGTTAACTGCTTTAAGGTAAGGGTAGGTCCTACCCTTACCTTACAAGGCTCTGCTTCTTTCTAGATTCATGTAAGAGTAATTGTTGTCGTATGTGGAGAAAAGGAGCTCCTCTTCCTTCAGTTCGTTGTCCCAACAAAAGTATAGAGAAGGAAATTCGATATACACTGATGATGATAATAATAAATAATAAGCACACCACGGACAGTGTAGGCTAGCTCAGTTAACTTTACTATTGTTAACAGCTTTTCTTTTTCTTTAAACCACAAGTACCGCTATATTAGCGTGGGGATCCCCACCGCTTATCATTTTAAACCTCTGCTAAGTAAGTTCGGTACGGACGGGGCCCCTGAGAGATTTCTGCAACGCAGTCACCATCGCAGTATAGCCTCAAACACTGTGATCTTGGTAGCAAAATGAGCAGAAAAAAAGAGCTTCAAAATGAACCCATGATGAGCTCAGGAGGACTACGGACGGCTTCAAAATTATCAAGTGAATCCCGACTCACTGAGAATCACAGAAATAGAATATTTTGAATTTTGAATTTTGAAATGTTCTACTACCCAGCATATTTTGTTATAATCACTTACCCTCGCATTACTATGAACCAGTAGCTCTTTTGAGACAAGGAGCTCCACTGAGACCTCGGCCTTCCGCACTGACTGAGAGAAAAAAAATAGCTACAGTGAAAAAGGTCCGCCGCGTGAGAAGTGAAGCCTTTTATACCCCTACTAGTGGTTTAATCATATCAGGATAACGGTATGTCCATCAGCTGCCTTTTACACGTAAAAGATATTCCAGAATGAATGAATTTTTCATTACTGTTCCACTAAAGTATACTTCCTTTTGTGGTTACACTGAAGGACGTCCTCCTTACCTATTCACTTTGTGTACTTCTTTGCATATTCACCTCTTCTAAGTTCTGAAGAGAAGAATATGTTTAATCAATCACCTAACCTTTCTGGAGGAAAGGGTAAGGTGGTAGATTAAACTGCGTACAGAAACAATATTATGACAAGACTGTAACTCGCACTTATATTTTTCTTTGTGTGCTCCAATCCACTTCCTTAATTTTTCTCCGCAAGATCCAGCATGTACTCTAGAGTTAACATATAATCTATAAAGAAATAAAAATTTTATTTTAAAAGTATTGAAAATTTTCTCTGTAACACTTATATAATTTCTATTAACATCTCGAAGACACCCGCGCTATAGTGTCTGATCCAATGATGTTTGTAGATTTTAACTTTCTTTTATGTTTGTCCTTTTTCTCCACCCGTACAGATGTACACTTTGGATGCATATTCACCTTCTTCATCTAATTTAGTACATAACCCTCCCGATGGGAAGGATTATATAGTAGCTTAAAATTGCAATTAGGTGTGACGTGTTTGTGAGCAGCCTGCCGGATATGTAATTCCAAAAGCACATCTATCCATATTTCTCTTATGGGTTATGTTTGCTTTTATTTCATCTCTAGGTCTAGATATCATTTAATATGTAAAATTAAATTTGATTTTTTTATCAATTTATATAAAATTTTATATAAATTTTATATCTTTTCTGATAATAACAAGCTTGCAAAAGTTCTCTGAATTTGATTTTGCATGCGTATTCACTATGTAGCACATAATCATAGTGAAGATCGGTATCCCAAGTGGTTTAGCTCACAAACTTCTAAGAGAAAGGTCGTGGATTCAATTTCTTGCATGCACGGTTGGAGATGCATGCGCTGCAAATTGTTAATGAAGTTTCTGGTTCGAGTCTCGATGTGGTTGACTCACATGTACAGTCCCATGGTCCACAAAATTCCATAGTACAAGTAATATCATTTGTCATTTTACCATTTCCATTTACCATATAGCTTGCTTATTTGAATGAGTTAAACTCCCGCCCTTGATACTCAAGATCTGGGTTACCCAAACTCTTCACTTTTGACGTGCGCGGATGTGAAAGATAGACCTCTGGATTATCCAGAGCAAACTGCGCCTTCTCATGAAGTATGAGTATGACCTTCAATTTTGGTGTGGTAGGCAGCATTGGAAAGCGACTAGAAAGCACTACATTTTTGTCAAGAAATAATCGATTAAGATTGATAATTGACTAAGCATTATCAGAAATCAGTTTCTTAAATTTCATTCTTTTCTTTCCTCTAGATTCCAGAGAAGAATTTTAAAATCAAAAAAATAAATTCAAAGTAAAATATTCCTGTCAAGATCCTTTTATACCAGGAGGGGGTTTAAGAATGAGAACCATATGTTTGATGCGTGAAGGAAAGACTTCTAAATTTTGATAGAAGATAAAAGAAATTCATGTATACATACATATGAATTAACCTTCTCGGAATGGAGATAAAGCACTATCAAAAACCACCAATCTCTAGACAAATCACCTGCGAGAAGTGTTTCTAAAAAACAAAGAACTCTAGTTGGTTAAATATCACACGAATATGTCAAGTTTGTCAATCCTATCGTCTCTTTACAATATGTAAAGCTTCATGCTTTTATTGTCCAAAATCTTGTGCATCTTTGTTGTTCGTTTTTTGAGAGATAGTTGGAGTTACTTGCATGTCAATCGAATTCGAGTATGACTCGGTTCCATATTGGAGCATGATCTTTGCATTAGATTGGATATTTTCTTGAAAAGTGTTGGTTGATGTTCTTTTGAGAGTGTGTTCATTCCTCTTACATCAAATGCATCACATGGTAGAGGAGCAAAGTTCTATAGCCTGGCTAGATTTTGATCATACATGTGATAGTGCATAGAAATATCTTTTAGAGCTCAAGAAATCAAGATCTAGATGTCAAGAATTCGAGGACATGCCCAAAATGCATGAATGATATTTTAATCTTTTTTATTGATAACATATATATTATCTTAACGATATCGCGTCGGATATTGCATGAAGGATGTCCAGGAAAATGTGAGGTTCCTGGTTGTGGAGATGTTGTGTGCTGAACAGAGACAAGGCAGAAGAAAACAACCACGAAAATGAATGCTGCAATATATACCAACTCCAAATGTATGTACACTACCGGTTCTTTCTTCCTAAGAACACAAAACTGAGAAACAGACAAGAGCAGTCTGTAATCTGCTTCAAAGTCCCTAAAACGAACCCTTGAATCTCAATCTTGATCCAAAACCACCGAAGTGTAGCTCAAAGCAAGAGAAACTTCTCTTTGCTAACAAGCAGAGCTGCACCAATATCACAGGATTGAAACCAAGTCCAAACCACATCCATGTACAAGCTCTTAGTCAAAGCTAGCTATCGCAAGCTGTATATAGCCAACTAGATCTCTAACAAACTCAAAAGGGCAAAACTCGTAACAAAGAAACCGAAAAAGATCTATCTGAGAACTTTTAGGAAATTGGAACCGTTTGGAAATTCAAGCCGTTTGGAGTTCCCTTTGCAAAACCACGGAAGAAATTTGGTCGCAGATTGCAAAAAACTGACGTAAATGGACTCCTTGCGGCTCAAACTCGCTCATCTCACCCAAACCAACAATCTAACCCACGTATTGTCTTCTCCTATGCGTAGATGAAGACTCTCTGGTCGCGTAGGCACCAAGAACGAAGAGCTTGGCTCACCGATCGCGAAGAACAATCCAATCTCAGGTCGCAGACGATGAAAAATCTGACGCAAGCGCTTCCCTACGAGCCAATTTCACTCAGAACTCCCAAACCGCCCGATGAAACTTCGTATCGTCTTCAATTTCCTGAATAACTCGTTGTTCTGATCCCGATGGATCCAAGGACAACAAGTTTAGACTCCGGAACGGTCTGAACGGTCCAACTCTCCTTCACAGATCACTGAAGCTCCTAAAATCTTCTCTCTGCGTCTCAAGTTCTCCCAGAACACATCCTCCGATCCGTCTCTTCAAGAACCGTCTTAACCCACACGTAGCCTGCACAGATATGAACCCAATGACACCTTGCACGCGTGTATTGAACTTCTCAATTCTCCAAAACGTCCATCGACAGATCGCAGAAACAAGTTGATTCCTTAAGCTGCCCCCTTATGTCAATCTCTGTACGTACAAGTTCTCTTCAATTATGCGGAAGCAGGCCCCTTGCGTCCTTAGTATAACGCCTGGAGCTGCAAATACCCAGTCAACAAGTAAACTAAGGTCCAACTTGATTTTCCCATCTTCAGAATCACATAACTTCTTCACTAAGCGTCCAAATGAAGTAGACGAAGTGCCCATGGAAAGCTCACAATGAGCTCTACCCATCGATGTAATGAAAATGAAGATCCGAAGTTGTGCCAAAAGCCCGTAAGCTGGAGCCTAGCTTGTTTTACCCATCTTTCGAGTCTTGTAACTTCTCCACTAGGCGTCCAAACGAAGTGGACGAAGTGCCTATGGAGTGCTGACAAGAACTCTATCCACTGATGCGATGAAAGTGGAGATCCGAAATTGTGCAAAAAGCCCGTAAGCTAGGGCCTAGCTTGGTTATCCATCTTTCGAGTCTTGTAACTTCGCCACTAGGCGTCCAAACGAAGTAGACAAAGTGCTTATGGAGTGCTGACAAAGAACTCTATCCACTAATGCGATGAAAATGGAGATATGAAATTGTGCCAAAAGCCTGTAAGCTGGGACCTAGTTTGTTTTACCCATATATGAGTCTTGTAACTTCTCCACTAGGCGTCCAAACGAAATAGACGAAGTGTCTATGGAGTGTTGACAAAGAACTCTATCCACTGATGCGATGAAAGTGGAGATCCGAAATTATCTGTAAGTTAGGACATAGCTTGCTTTCTCATGAGTGTCATTGGAGCGACAAGCATCGAAGTCTGAATTTCAAGTAGGAGCCGGTCCACGACACGACATCCACCCCCTCTAAACATGTTCACCCTCCGGTATGCACCAGAGATACCAACCAAGGAGTGGACCGACACGCATCTCGTCATATCTCATCGTAGCCAACCTCATCTTCAAGGTCTTCTACATAATCCTCATCCTCATACTGAAACTCCGTCAAGATATTTGCTAGATCGACCTCCTCATTTCTCTTTTTGAAAATCTTGACATGTTTACTTGCCACTGGTACCTTCAAGCTCGTTCCGTCCAACTCTTGCAAGGCATAAGTTGCGTTGTCATGAACCTTCTTCACCACATACGGATCAAACCATCGTCTAGAAAACTTTCAGAGTGCACTATGTTGGTTGTCTAGACTGTTGTCATAGACTAACACTCAATCACCTTCCTTGATTTCCCTAGGTCTCAAACGATGTCGCTGATCAAATCTGACCTTGTTCTTCAACCGTGCTTCTCGCAGTCTATCCAAAGCAGCTGGATATCCTCAAGTCTTCTCTCTAACTGCCTAATTCGAATAGCAAGAAGCTCTTCCCTAGTCAAATTGTCTTCCCAAGATAACACACTCCATCTCAGAACGTGTTCTTCAATCGGCATGATAGGTTTCTGACATGTGATGAGTTCCACTGACATGTAATCTGTCACCGAGCTATACGTCATTCGATCTGCTCATAATGCAAATGGTAAGAGTCGAGACCACTCGCGCACCCTCCCGTTGCAGACCTTCACTAAAGCTTTCACAATGGACGGATGACCGCGTTCACTCTTGGCATTCCCTTCGAGGTTGTAAGCAGTTGTCAGTGACAACCTCACCCCACATCTTGCAAAGATTCACGAGCCTCATGTGCATCTAACTCTCCTCGATCTGCAGTGATCTTTCTCACACATCCATATCGACAAACAACCTCTTCCAAGAGAAATCTACATACCCCTTCAGTTGTCTTTGTCCGAAGCGCCATACCCTCAACTTGATTTGAAAGATCTTCTCTAGCAAGTACCAAGTATCTCATCTGTCACAACTCAACTAACATAGTCACCAAGTCTACAACCCACTTGAAGTGGATTGTCAACGGATAAGTCGGGTGTAATCCATCTCGATGTCGGATGTTCGAGTACATCTGACATGTCAAACAAGACTCCACAAAAAATACGTCATCTCTATACATGTTTTTCCACCAATACCGCTCTTTCATCTTCGTAAAAGTGGCCCAAATCTCTCGATGTCTAGCCCAAAGACTCTCATGAAATGCCTTGAGCAACTTCTGCTGATCTTCCTTGTCGCAAATCACTCGTAGCGATATCCCACCTTTCTGCTTCGATCGTTTCTAAAAAAAACCCATCCTGCAACATGAAGTTGTAGACCTTCCTTCGAACTCTCCGAAACCTCTCATCCTTCCAACTGTCTGCTTAACCATCGTACTAAGGTACCTCCCGATGTCAAACAAATCACCATCATACAATCCTTCAACAAATAACTCATCTTCTCTTCCTGTCTGTGCAATCAAATAGAACTCTGCACCCACTTCTTCAATGTCTTCAACCATCTCATCCTCCTCATCATATCGAGCTCGAGAAACATAACCGCCATCGGATTATCCTTCCCTGCGATATGTCTAAACTCTGAGTTCAATGACTTGATATATGCGATCTATCGTAACATTGCAATATCAGGAGTTGAACAATTCATGATCATCCCTAACAACGGCAAGCAATCAGTTTCAACCACCACTACTGCTCCAATCAAATACTCTTTCTCAATTTTCATGGCTGAAACAATACTTCATAGTTCTCTCTTCACTTGCGGGTAAGCACGATGTCGAACACTTAACACCTTCACTCCGAACCTAACCGCAAACATGTCTCCATCCTCATCGTCGTGTTCTATTGCCCTCCCGATTGTAACCGGACTTGTATCTACAGTAAGAACCACCGGCTTGACACCCTTGTAATCAATCTTTCTCAAAACTGGAGGAGATGATAGTAAAGACTTCAGCTTCCGCACCGCATCAATATGTTCTTCCTCCCATCTGAACTTATGACCCTTACACAATAACCCATATAATGGATCCATCACATGCGCATAATGAGTAATCTAAATGTGATAGAATACACAAGCACCCAAGAATCTTCTTAATTCTATCAACGAGTTGCAAACCTCCTTCATCCTCCCAATTGCATCCACTTTGTTCGGGTCTGGCTTCCGATCAAACGATCCACACAAATGATCAACAATCAAGACTTCTCTAACCCCAAATGTAGACTTCATACCTAACAGCGTGAGATGAACTTCCTCAAGTCGAGATAGGATCTTCTCACAGTCTGCTATGTGATCCATGACATATCGTCGACACCCCTTCTAATCTAATGCTTCATCCTTCTCAGCCTCTGCACATCTTTTGATGGGGATGTCATCCAAGAACGGCATCATCTTTTCAGGGATGAAGTCCCTTAGAACTAGATTCATCGCATTCATCATGTGTGCTATCGAGTTGGTAGCACACATGATGTAAGATAAGGTACACATCCTAACCAACCCCAAAGGTGTCCTCATTGTCGTGAAGCTTCTGCTCTCCTCCGCTAGTTGAAACTGATCATACCCTGAGTAAAGATCTCTCATTGAGTAAATTGCTCTTCCTGCAAACGCTTCAGCAAACTCATCCACAATCGGTTCCACCCCAGCATTTCTGATAGTTACTGCGTTCACCGGTTGCATGTCTTGGATGAATCTCATCCGTCCATTCTTCTTAGACATTGTAAACCATCTGCTCGAATATGGTGCAAACGACGGCTCCAAGATCTTCATCCGTATCTTCTCCTTCAGCAACTCCACTAGTTTAGGCAAGTGAGCCCGCGGTACTGGAATTGGTCTCAGGTTCCATGGTACATGCGGTACCGTGAAGATAACCATCGGGGTAACAACATGCGAGTCTACACACCCAATCTCATGTGGCTCAAAGGCATATGCTTTCCCATGTCATGAAAGCATCTCCTTGAAGCACATCCTCTCTTCTGGAAGAAGAGACCCATCAGATCCAATCTTCAGCTCTTCAAGGGTCTTTTTCGTGAACTTATGTCTTATCATTGCAAGATCTCTCAAACTCTTCTCCCTTGAAGCTCGATCCATCTGTTGGTTAGTATCATCCGACAAAGGACCAGCAACTGGCTTTATCTTCTTATCCACTGTCTTGTACTTCGTCTCAACTCAAACCTCAGGTGCACGGAATGACTCGATCACGGAATAGACCTCTCTTGAATGAACTTTGCAGTTAGAAACTCGCAATGCAAGATCACCCCAAGCCCCAAGACAAGTATTAAAATACTTGCTTTACCAATGCTACGGCAAACCTAAGTCTTGATTTAGATGCTTATCCAAACCAGCTCGCTTTCTTTGAGTGTGCTTCGTTCCTCCTCTTGACAACATCCTAGGCATCTGGTCAGAACTAGTCATAGCCGTGCACTATCAATACACTTAGACAAATTTCAAGGAACAAAATCTTTATTTCCACAAAATACAAAGAAAAGCTACAAAGTCCATCGGCCCAAGTAGTCTCAAGTTGCTACTCGTATGGTTCGTCGTTCCTTCACTTCTCGCTGGAAGGAGATGTCCTCATCTTGCTAATGTCCTTGTTGTCCTTGTCGTTATTTGAAAAGGTCCAATACTTCGCTTGCATGTGCTAGCTCTTCGTCGGACACCCAAGTTGCTTCAAATGATATTCACGCCATTTGACCAAGTACTCCATCTGGTTAGATTTGCACCGCGATTGCAAAATGATCTCTATCTCATATTTTGCTTCGTCTTGCTCGACATCAGGTTGAGGCTTGAGAACCTGTTTGCGCTCCGGCCGCAAATCATCCTTGAAGTATTTCTTTAATAAAGAAATATGGAAAATCGGATGCAACTGCCACTCGAGAGGAAGGTCTAACACATAGACATCTTCGTGTGGATTCTTGACAATGACAAAAGGTCTCGCGAATGAGAACTAAGCCGAAATTCCTTCTGGAAGGGTGAAGTTCTTCGTACTCAACCATACTTCTTCGCCCACTTGAAACTTCACTTGCCACCGATGCTTGTTTATCTGCTTCGTGTAACGTTGCTGCACCTTCTCGAGGTTCTTCTTCACTTGCTCCTCGCGCCGCTGCATTGCCACCACCAACTCTTCAGCTGATGTTTGCCGTGTTCTTGATCGTGCCGATGTAGAACTCTATGCAAGAGTCAAGTCAAGAGGCCCTTCTGACTCACGTCCGTAAGCCAGCAAGAAAGACGATTTACCGGTCGTTCAATACTTCGTGGAATTGTAGCAATACTCGGCAAGACTGAGCCACTCTGCCCAATCACTTTGGTATGCGCTCACATAATTTCTCAAGTATTGATTCAAAACTGAGTTAACTCGTTTTGTTTGTTCATCTGATTTGGGATGAAAGGCGTAACTAAATTTTAACTTAGTCCTCAATTATGCAACAAGTGTTTCCAAAAGACACTTGTGAACTTGGAGTCTCGGTCAGAAATAATACTCCGGGGTAGTCCATGTGAACACGACCAAATATCCAGGAACAACCGAGAAGTTGTGAACGCTATTGCAGTATCCAAGGTTGGAGCAAACTTCGCTAGTTTGCTAAACCGGTCAACTATCACAAAGATTGTGTTGTATCCATTTGAGTCAAGAAGAGACGTAATGAAGTCCATGCTAATGCTTTCTCAAGGTCTGACTGAAATCGACAAAGGATGAAGCAACTCCTGTTTCTTCTCATAAGAAACGCGATTCATCTGACAAGTTACACATGTTTTCACAAAGTGGACAACATCGTCTTTCATGTGAGGTCAATAAAACTTTTTAGCTATCATTGCTAATGTAGACTTTTCTCTTTTATGACATGATAAGGGCGCATCATGACATTCTTTGAGCAACTTAGTCCTAAGTTTTCCTTGTCCCACATAAACTCGACTTTGCTTGAACATGAGTAAGTCATATCTCAGCTGCATGTTTTGCAACTTTACTCCTCGCTTGATCTGTTCCAAGTACTCCTTCGCTTGGTCATCGTCCATGTAACCTTAAGGCGTCAGGAACCACATTATCCTTTCTCGCTTTGTGGATTAATTTCACATTCATGAGCGTCAAGATATCATGCAATCGTAGTTACTTTGACGTCATCCGATCTTGTGTCTCAAAGTACTTGAGCAAAATATTGTCAGTATACACTTGGGTTTTGTGAAGTCTCAAGTAATGTCGCTATTTTCTCAAGCAATGGATCACCACAAATAGTTCTTTCTCGTGAGTCGGTTATCGACCTCTGTCCCATATAACTTCTTACTTCCGTACGCTACATGTTTTCCATCCTGCACCAACACTCCGCCAATCGCATAATCGCTCGCGTCCGTGTGCACCTCGAATGGTTTGTCAAACTCCGGCAACTTCAAAACTAACGCCTTTGACAAAATGGATTTGATCGTCTAGAAGACATCATCCAGCGGCTTTGCGATCTTTGAAAACCTCTTCACATACTTGCGGTAGAACTGTGTCAATCCTAAGAATCATCGCATCTCCTTCACTATAGTCGGAGGCTTCAAGTCACAATCGTATCCACTTTTTGCATATCTGGACCGACTCCTTCTGCACTAATGACATGTCTCAAGAAGTTAATGCGTTCCAAACCAAACTCACTCTTATCAATGTTGGCAAACAGCTTATGCTCATGTAGCTTCGTCAACACCAACCTTAGCTGCTCCGCATGCGACTCCAAGGTTTTGGAGTAGATCAAGATGTCATCGATGTAAATGATGACAAACTCGTCCATCTTCTCGTGAAAAATTGTGTTCATCAATGTAGTGAATGTCGAAGAGACGTTGCAGAGTCCAACTGACATCAACGAATTCAAACGATCCGTATCTGGTTCGACAAATGGTCTTTTCAACATCTGGATCAGCTATCCGGATTTGGTAATATCCTGACTTCAAGTCTATCCTACTGAAGTACTTAGCGCCCGCTAATCTATCAAACGTGTCATCTATTCTTGGCAAGGAATAATTATTCTTCACCGTCATCTTATTGAGTGCACGATAATCTACACAGAGTCGTAACTTCCCATCTTTCTTCTTTGCAAAAAGAACTGAGGCTCCATAAGATGACTTGCTGGTTCAAATATATCTCGCGCTAATAGCTCACCGAGTTATCTTTTCAACTAAAGGAGTTCCACCTGATTGAGTCGGCAAGGAGCTTTGGAAGGTGGTTCTAATCTTGACAAGACCTCGATCTTGTGATCCACCACCCGCCTTGGAGATAACTCAGCAGGTAACTCATCCGTCAAGACATCCTCAAACTCCTTAATCACTTCACGAAGCACCTTCGGAAGTTTAGTCACATCTCCTGATGTTTTCTCTGTCCGCCACCCGTCATCAAATCTACAACTCGTATCAAACACATGACTCCGTCGTTGAAGTCCATCTGTCTATCTTTGATCAAATTCATCGCAAAATTGTCAATTTTTTGCGTCTTTCGGATCAGCCTCACTCCCAGCTTTCGTCTTTTAACTCTGAAGTTCAACCTTAAAGGTTTCCGCCTAAGTTCCACTTCAAACTTGTCCAAGAAAGTGTTCCCCAAAACCGCTTGGATATCATACATCTCGCATACTATAAAGTTGTATGTGAACTCCAACTTCTCACACGCAAATCGTATGTCCAAGGCCACTTCAGAAGTTTGGTACGGCAAAGTGCACGTGAATAGGTTTGTTTGCCTTAGAGGTAGACAAGCCCAACTTCGGACTTATGAAGAAGTGGGTCGCTCCTATGTCCACAAGAAAAGTAACATCACGGTTAGCAACTTTCGCTTGTAGAAACATCAGTCCCGAAGTCTTCTTCACGGTTCTCAAGAGCATAGTCATCTGACCCTCCAACAAGTCTTTTGCAACAAATGCATTCATGCTACAGTTACTAACCTTAGGTTTCGTACACCCCTTAGCAATATGGTCCACCTCGTCACAATTGTCGCAAGTAAACTTGACATCATTGCCCTTCTGAGGTGTTTGACCCTTAGATTTTGATCATGTTTGTTGCCGCTTTGCTGCCGAGACAGAAGAATCCTTCCGATCTTTCTCACCCCCATCTCACTGTCGCTTGAAGCCTTTGTTCGTCTTGTGAACCTTGTCCGCGCTGCGTGGTTCAAAGAGTTTTTGTTGCTGGACTTCGTCGTCTCCAATCCGCTCCGTTAGCTTCAAAAGTTCGACACATGTCTCAGGTAGCTTCGTCATCCGGAAGAGAGCCTTCTCCGAGCTAAACTTGAGTCCTCCAATAAATATACATATTTTGATCCCCTTAGCGAGAACGAATCCAGCTTAGCACTAAACTCGTGCACATAAGCACTTACGGTCCCCGTCTACTTCAGTCTTACCAACTCAACACCGTCTCGAATCCTTTGATACTTTAGAGTGAATCATCCCTCGAGCAACTCCTTGAATTCTTTCCAACCAAACGCTGAGACGGTCAAGACATGCTCGTCTTTGTACGCAGTCGATCAGAGAAGCACATGATCCTTCAGGAACGTAATCGCCGCTCTCATCTTGTCCGACTCCTTAGCATGTTGCGTCTCAAAGTATAGGTCCAACTCTGTTAAGAAATCCTTAATCTTACGAGCCTGTCCTATATCTGAAAACGAGGTCGGCAAATTTGTCTTACAAAGCTTCCTGGTAGATGAAGAACTCCCTTGGCCTCCCTCAAGCTCAACGATACGTTTATCCTTGAAGACCATACCCTCCTACATGATCTTCATCATCTTGATGAGTTCCGCATACAAAGCTCATTGACTTCTCGTGCTTGAATCGTTGGGCACCGTTGGCAAGACTCCATCTTGCAGCACCGGTGCCACAGCTGGTATTGAGCTCCCTTGACGTTGGAGTGAAGGTTGTCGGTTATCGTCTCTTAACTATGCCTCGGGGCTAGCTCGAGTCGATCTGGTCCTGGTGTCAATCGTCACTCGTCTCTTGGTCTTCCTCTTGGAACTCTGTCTTATGTAGGCTATTGCTCCAAGTGTTCACTTAGAAATGTTGGTCTATTTCGTGTCTCGCATCTCTCCTCAAGCGTCTAGTCTTTAATCGCTACCTCAAGTTCTCATTCACCAAAGCGTCAGCTCTGATACCAGTTTTCACGCACCTAACGCCTTGTTGCACGAGCAGAAACTCTTGCTCAGTAGGTCACGAAACTCACAATGCTAACCTGCAAACCACAATCACAAATTAGCGTCCATCCACCACTTATCTTAACTCTGTTTGGTCCGGATCAGAGCCGGACTGTCTCCTCAATCATCAAGCTCAACATTTCCTAAGTCTCGACCTAGACCCGCCTAGGTCGGTCTCAAAACATAAGCAAGTCACTAGATGACTTTGGACGGACTTCTCATAACGTCCAGGGTCCTAAACAATACCTCCAACACACCTATCGGTCCAACCGTCCGTGATGTCCGTCTGAGTCCAGGCTCCCGAATGGTGGTCTAACCTGCCGTCTCGTTCCTTAGTCTTGTTCCAGTCCTTAGATCGTTCCTAAGTCTAGACGTCCAAGTCTAGACCGGAACGTGTCTTGGAACCGGCGCAGTCATCATCTCATGCCTCCAGAGTCTGTCCGCCAAACCCTAAGGTCGGACGACTCGTCCTGACCCACCCAGGCATCTAGCCCCCCTCATATATACTTCTGGGGATCGACAGCCCAGCCCTGCTCTTTGATCTCTAAAAATTATACTACAACTCGATCACGAGATCGATCATAATTCTCAGCTCGGAGGTCAGTTCGAGGAGTTCTACATAATATTGGAAAGCTCTCACCGAGACATTTCCAATACTCGCCTCGAGATCTAGGATCTTCTTGGGTAGGTCCTTATGTCATAACCCAATGTTCCAACCTGGTTCACAGAACCACTTAGAGTTAATCTGTTCTCGACTTCTCGGTCAAGCTGTTAAGTCTTACTCGCAACGTTCACAACCTAGCACAAGTCCACTAGGGTTCTGTTGTTCACGTCTGCGTCCAAATCTTGAGACTGAGGGTCGTTGCATCTAGGTCGAAACTTAAGGAGTGTTGAGCTTGAGAGTTAAGGAGACGGTCCGGCTCTGGTCCGGATCAAACGAGACAAAGATAAGTGGTGCATGAACGCTAATGTGTGATTGTGGTTTGAATGTTAGCGTTCTGAGTTTCGTGACCTACTGAGCAAGAGCTTCCGCTTGCACAACAAGACGGTAGGTGCACGAAAGTTCTTGATGTTTTATATTTGCATTTTTTGTATAGAATAGATGAGTACTTCAGCAACAACAAAAATGATATGAGATTGGATATATTTATTTTATAGATGGTCAAATAATGACTATGGAGATCCACTTCCTTCTAATGAGATTATGTATGTTGTTTAGCTGATGATAGATACAAATATGTTTAACGATATACTGCCAAACTCCATGTTGGTTAAATCTTTCTACAATACTGATAAACTGAGTCAAAAACTAGCATTTCATGACTTGAGATTTTGTTAGGAACATGTGTAAGTAAAAATTATTTGTATCTATTATAATAAATAATAAAATCCAGATATGTTCTATTCCGTTCTTAAGTGAAATTTCAAGCAAAAATATGACACTTATTCTAAACATACAAACTGGTTTTGGAGAAAAATATAATAGAAATATCGAAAGAACTCTTGACTCGCACATGATATTTCCCGAATACCAACATTTGTCCTTATGAGCTTTACGGAACTCAACTTTTAGATAGTATAATTCCTTTGGAGAGTGTAGTACAAGATCGCTGCGTAATAGAACTTGTCCAATATTGTTCTTCTTCGCAGATAAATCAATTTCTCCAAACAGATAATATGTTATAGGATAGGCATGAGCTTGAGGGAAGGAACAACATCAGTAATCAGAAACCGATATGCTGATATCAAGAGATTTTTTATTTGATATCAGTAGATTGTTTTCCTGATATCAGCAAGTTATTAGATTTTAAAAGAAAAATTAGATTTGTACGGTAATCTTACTTTGATTTCTATCATAAAAATAAAAAATGTATAATAATCGAGGTAGAGTACTATAGTTTTTATAGCAATCAACTTTGATTACTTTAACCACAATAGTACTCAAAAAATAGTAATTGAACTTATATTAATATAAAAATAATTGTAATCGAAGTCGATTACTATTTACTGATATCAATATATCAGTTCTTGATTAATGACAAACTACTTGCCCCAAAGCTTGAGTTGATACTCAATAGTTCCATTATTGTTTCAATAATATAAAGTGTTACGAAATGTTAAGAGACATATTTTCTCCATGAAATTCTGATCATTTTTCTTTCTGCTCTCATTTTCCTTTGAGTTCAAAACAAAATCACTTACTGTAGCAACTTTTACGTGTTGGAATCTTCATTTAGCGCTTGTGTTAGGATAAGAGCTATAGCGTCAAATAAATCAGAAGAAATGTTTAGTGTTTTGGTGTAGCTATCCATTTTGAGAGTTCTGATTTAGTTCAACTCCCCTTGCTTGCAAAGGCTTGGGTCGAGACCGCTATCGTGTGATCATTACTGATATAAATTATTTATTATATAAGTAATATATAATAATAATACTAATGGCAGATTATATAATCATTTGGATGATATAATATAATATGCTATATTTGACATTTTCCTTAGAAAGACAGACACTAGAATGATCTTGCTGGGTTCTCACTATAATTACTAATGGTTCTATAGCTTATATAACATAAGCCACTGAAGGAAGTGGTTTCTCATTCCTAAAGTACTCCTCGAGATGGAATCGAGAGGGAGTCGAATGCTTAGAACTAAGAAGTCACGACTATGATCGTGACTTTCGTAACGTAAAGAATAAAAAGAATATGAAGTCTAAATTGTTTTACATGACAAGGAGATCTAACGGTTGGATTATGTTTCTAAATAATATTAAAAGAGCATGGCTCATAAGCACGATAACCTATAAAGATAATGATTTATCAACCCATCTTGGTTTACCAAATGTTTAACTGATAATCCAATTGCGGAAGATGATGTATCGTACATTAGCCACTCCAAAATAGAAGGGAGGGAAGACTTTTACATTTCCAGAATCCTTTATGATCCTGGAATCATTAGTGTGTCTAAGCGCTTCAACCACTGGCTTTGGTGATTAAATCTATATGATTACCATCAAGTTTATTGATGCTATAGAACCCTTGATAAAAACGGCGAAAGCATAGAGTCAGACAAGTTTCAAGAGGCTCGACACCCTATATGCATGCATTATGACTGTCTGAGGAACTGTTATCCGCTTGTTAATATCAAAAAATATATAAATATTAAGTGAAATTTATATATTAAGATTTTAAAAAATTTAAAAAATATATAAATATTAAGTGTTATGCGGACCCAGAGATGCGAGAAGATCTCAACATAATCCATAAGGAAAGGGAAAGTAGACTTGTTTTTTACAATATAATTACATGAGGTTACAGAAAAAGATCCAAGTAGTTAACATGACATTGAATTAATATCTGATAGAAGAGTTAGGTAATAAATTAAATCTTTGCATATTTATCTCTTCCATAAGAAGAAAGAAGAAGTGAAATATGCAAATATACATCCCAAGCGTCTAGTCAAACGTGACTTGAGAATAAGACAAGCGGGTATAAGAGAAAAACTACAAAAAATGGATTGGTTCTCGGTTGAGATGAATTCAAAAAATATTCTAGGAATATTCTCTGCTTTTTTCTTCACGGTGTGTTCTGGTGTTTTTCTTTCGCCTATAAAGATATGTATATATTATATGAGGATTCTATAATAGAATAAAATAAAATAATAAAATAATCTATAATTATTAAGTGTTACAAAAACCACACGCTACTTCTGGATCCAAACAGAACAAATAAGCAAAGAGTGACAACATGCAATTCTGAAACAATGAGATATAGTTCATGTTCTCGGATCCTCTAGTGGACTCACATTCTGACAAATGAATGCCCTCTATACGGTGCCGTCAAAGACAGTTGACGTGATGCAATCGGACCACGTCGGACCATGTCAAAATGGAACTGCAGTCCATCCGTTGCGGTCCCTCCCTCCCTTCGTCCGCAAGCTCCCTTCGTCCGCAAGCTCCCTTGTTCTCTTCTCATGCTTTGTCCCCAAGATACTTTGGAACGAACATTTGGACACAGTCGGATTGAAATTTTCAAAAATGTGAAGAGAAACATGAGAACAAACAGACGCACGAAGAGACTTCGAGCAGGTCCACTTCACGAGTGCATGATGAACATCGCATTGTGTCGAAGAAAAGCAGTGGAGGTGCTGACTGATGCGACGGTCTAATAATATCGCATTGTGTCGAAAGAAAACAGTGGAGGTGTTGGTGGACATTGATGTCAAAAAATAAGAATGTTTGTTATTGATACAACATCTCTGTGACCACGAGAAATCTACATTCCAGGAGTGCACGATTCCAGCTGCTGCATTGTTATACCTTGAGAAGTCGATACACTCACAATTCAGAAAAACTTGAGCTATATCGAGCTCTTTGCATGGAGCGTTTGATAGATCCGATCCTGGTCACTGCAAGCCAAGTAAACTATCATATTTCAATGATTTTGTTTCGACATACATTCGGAATGTTACAGATCAACTATCAAGTGCTAACGACTTGATAAGTAGTGAGAAGTGTAACAGCGAATGGATTTCGGTCTATTATGTACGTTAATGACGAATCATGCAGTGTGTTAGCAAGAACGTTCAATTGCTTTCTGTTTTACGGGTTGCCTCTGCACGGAACTAACACCAGAGGTCTTAAAAGTTGTATGGTCATCTCTCGATGCACACCTAAATGATTTCGACAAAGAAATAGACTAGTCATAGAACAATGAATATATTGTACTCCCCAATAATACCCGGACCCGCACTCTAGTTCAGTTTTGAATTGCCTCGGTCTCATTCTCTTAATTCGATTTAGATCTGCCATTCGTTCTCGTTCTTCTCGTTCCGCTCTCATTGTCGTTCTTCTCGTCCTCTGCCTCGCTCTCGTTCCGTTCTCGTTTTCTTAATTTGGTTTAGGTCTTAATGTCGTCATCTATCATTCGTTCTAGTTCTTCTCGTTCTCTGTTTCGCTCTCATCTGCTCTCGTTTTCTTAATTCGCTTTAGGTCTTAATCTCATCATTTATCATTTGTTCTCGTTTCGTTCTTGTTCTTCTCGTCCTCTACCTCGCTCTCGTTTTGCTCTTTGTCGCTTTCATTCTGCTCTCGTGTCTCTTCTGCTCCAGCGAATGTATGAGATCGCTCTTCGTTCCATCCACTGCTCTCTCATGCTCTGTCTCCGCTTCGCTTCTACTCGTGATTCGTGGTATATGCTCCATCGAACGTATGAAATCGCTTGTGCTCGATCGGGAGATTAGCTCTCGCTCTCGCTCCGGTCGTCAGTTTTGTACACGGCAGCTCTCGTCCTCTTTGTTATCATAATTTTCTTCCACTTAGATCTGCTATGTGAGAGTGTTGAACGAGCGTAAGAGGAGAGGCGATTCAAAAGCGACGCGAGTAGACAAAGAGCGGGTGGGATTGCTGTTGAGGTAGAAGATCAAACTTGCTCTCGCTTTCACTGCATTTTCATGCTTGTTGTTTTGCTGTTTGCTTTCAAATCTCGAGTAGTTATGGCCGAGAAATGTGAAGACGTTGCTACATGTAGTCGATGTAACCAAACATTGTCGTTGAAGATGTTCACGCGTGAGCGCAATGTTGTCAATCTGCTTGGATTAAGGATCTTTAAACAGTGTAATGTTTGTAACGATAAAGGTGTTCCATATGACATAAGGGATCGAGATGCACCGAAGTGGAAGATAATTTTGAGTCGATCGATAGCATAGATTGCGGAGTTGATAACCTATTTGAAGTTTTCACTGAGATTTTTGATGAGAGTGATTTGGTTCATGGAGGTGCATTACTCATGCAAATTAGAATTGCTCTCGATGAAGACTGACAGACCAGCACGAGAATGTGCGAGAGACACGAGAATGAGAAAGAGCAGGAGCCGTAGCGAATGACAACGAGAACGAGAGCCGTGATTGCAGAGAAGAGAGCGACCCGGCAGACCATAACTGTCACTCGAGAGACATAGCGTGAGACGAGAGCAAACAAGGTGACGGATGCACGAAAAGACTGCAATGATCACAAGACAGACGAATGGATCACAATGGACGGACGAACGAACGAACGGACTGCAGTTCCATCTCGACGTGGTCCGACTGCATCACGTTAATTGTCTTTGACGGCACCGTACAGTACATATGGCTTCATGTCATGCATGCAAAGAGGACATTCATTTGTCAAAATGTGACTCCACTAGAGGGTCCATGTTCTCAAACCAACATTAATTTGATGATGAAACTAATTCATTACCTAACTATTCTCAACGTAATGATTAAATAATAAATGAAGCATGCCACTCTCTCCATCTGACAATGGAGATGGTGAAATATGCAAGGAAGTTACATTTTTTTCGCATGAAGAGAATTTTTCTCTTGCAACTCGGATTAAAATATCCACGACCTCTTGAGGTAGCAGTAGAAATATCCACGACCTCTTGACTGCAGCCGTAACACTTCTCCATGGGAGACAAATATTTCCCAAAGGTTCTAGCTTTGATCAAGTTCACGGAACCTACTGGGGGTATGATCACGCTAATTTCTGTAGTAAAGACACTACCGTAGAGGATGGATGGATGGATAGATGAAGGAGGGGGTTGTGGAAAAGTTGTGGGATGGATGGTCACTTATATATACAAAGTAGATGATGATGATACGATCTCAACAGTACTGCCACGACGCTACCACAGTAGAAGCATGTAGAGGCTGTGTTTTAATTGAGCGTCCCTATAGCATCCGATGGGCTTGTTCTTCTGTGCATAGTGGAGCTACTGTAGTGCAGTGGACTTACTCAGACTAGAACGACGGCGCTGTTGGCCCTCCCTCCCTCCGCATGCTACAGTTACTACAGTAGCCATAGGATCTATGGACTATGCCAAACTTATTTGCTGTAACGAGAATGGAAATATCACTGAATTGTGGCATTATGTTCTTTGATTAAAGCACAAAAAGCGCTCCATGTCAGCTCAGCAGCCAGTATAAGTATTTCTTGACTTCAGAGTACAGTAGTCTGAATAGTGTGCATTAAAGAATCAAACCATTTGAAAGAAAAATCCTTAAATCCTATTGTATTTTGAGTTTAATTTATGTCCAGTCCATTATGTTTTTGTATTTTTATATTAATTTATGTCCAGTCCCTTATGTTTTTCCATTACAAATGTTGGTTAATTTTCAGTGTTAAAAGAACAAGGAAAAAGAAGAGCTTAGAATTTCCTCTTATCATACTACCTTCTGGTAGTTCCCATTGAGATAGAATCTTCATCCAAAGCTTTACAACGTAGCTCAAGATGGATAGAATCTTCATCCAAAGCTTTACAACGTAGCTCAAGATGTGATACCTTTGCCTCTCCTTCCAGAAGTAATAGGGGTGTCAAAGTTGTAACCTTTTCGAAAGATTTTAGATCTGCTGGAGAGAATTATGACTTCGGCAGATACCAGTGGCTGTTTCTTACAGGCACTTCCGGAAGTACCCGCAGAAAAAGACCATGGGATTTTTCTAACGAATTTTCACTCCTTTCGTCTGTTCTTTTCTGCACTAGCTATTATGCGTACAAAGTGCGAGTTTGGCCAAGAAGAGGAAAACGACAAGAAGTAAAAAGTAAGTGGTGTGTAACAGGCTGATAAGGTTGTGAAACTGAAACTAGGGGTGTCATTTATGTCCAGAAAGGTACCTGCTGAGTTCACGTAAAAAATGAGACTCACTCCCGGGACCAGCTCAGCCTTGCCCGTCGGGCTTTGTTTGCCGCACGCATTACCCGATCAATGTCGGTATGCGGCCGATTCTTTTAGCTATATTTGAACTCGTTTTTATTATTACACATACCCCAGATAACGCAGTAATAACAGTTATCGTTAGGAATCTGCACGTCCTGGGTTCGAGCCGGGTAGATTTGATCCGGAAACATTTGTAGACGAAAGATAAAAAATAGTACTCTCTGATGGTTGCAGACGAACGATATAAAATAGTACTCTCTGATGGTTTAGAGGGGTATTGTGTGATATTCAATCGTGACTAAAGTACTCCAGGATGACATTTGATTCCTTCTCACGCAAAAATAATTCATCTGAATAATTAACTACACTCTAATACAGAGATTGAACTGGGATCAGGTCATAATGCGAGCAATAGTACATAATGACAATGGCAGCAAGCAGTTCTGGTCTTGAATTGGACTGCAAGGAGCAGGTCTTCAATGAAATGACATTTGGACAAGATTGTGTTTTCTGAACGGGACTGTAAATGCCCAAGTGGAATGAAGTTCGTGACCTGACCAATCAGTCACTCCCTTCATTAAACTAAAAGAGATGACAGGCGCAGAGGAATTCTGTTACAGTATGATATCAAAACTAAGGGACGAGAACAGGAGAAGCATATATTATAATAACCGATTCTATTAATAGGTTTGGTGGATGATTATTTAGAAAAAGCGTGAAACTTCTGTCCTTTTCTGGGCTGAGCTGTCTCTCTAACGTCTGTTGTTACCTCTTTGGATATTCTAGTAAACTAAAAACACTTCGAGGAGGTAAAGTTAAATGTTGGTAAATGCCACATGGACTCTACTGTCGAGTTGTCGACCACAAGTAAAGGCCATTCTACTGACCTCGAAGATCTAAAGCTGACACTTGCGGTCAAGGGGGTTCTAAGGAGGTTCACTCCCAGGTTCACAATCGGCATCGATTTATGGAGGCAAATCTAGACAGATATAATATGAAAAGCGAATATTCAGAATCACCCAGAAGCAGAAGGCTTTTGGAGTCCACTTACATTACAGTATTCTCTGTGTGGTGTGTTTGTGCACTAGCTTTTGGATTCTGGAACAACGTTAGATCTGCTTTCCTTTCCTGAGTTGAGGTTTGAGGGCCCTCACAGTCATGGAGGAGAGAAGAGTTCTGGCCTGGACTGTCCAGAGAATTGCATAAAATAAACGAGTAAACAGTAAAATCTGGGGACAACATTCATAAGAAATGGCGAGCAAGCAAGCAATAGATTTCTCAACTCGCTTAAACCGATCTGATCTCATCTGATCATTGCTGGAAATTTGGATGAACTAGAATTTCGACTAGCTGGTGTCCTTGTCTGCTTGGCAGCAGCAGCATGTACGTGCATGTATCGGCACATGTCAAGAGAAGTGACAGTAAATTCTGACCCTTGAATGAATTAATGGGAGATTCGACTTGCCAACACTGCCAACACAAAAAGTTCTCTGTGGGTTTTCTCTGTATATTATCCTTTTCTTTCATCTCTAGGTTTCTAAGTTTTTTGGTAATTTCGCTGTTTTTTTTCCTTCCTATTCCCATTCCTCTGAGGTGGGCTTTTGGTCTTTTGCTTGAATGAACTGATTATATTATCATGTAAGAATGTGAGAACTTCAGCAGTATGAAACAACAATCATGGAAGCTCTAGGAGCTTATGGGTTCCTAGTTCTTCTCTCTTAGCTTCAGATTTTTCTGAACTCAATTACTAAATTCTTTTTACATTTTTAGGGATGTCAAAGTTAAACAAGAAGATTCTTTAACAAGAGGAAGGAGAAAAAATGTAATTTATCAAAAGATAACTTCGTAAAAAGCTTTGGACACCTTTTGTGATTTTATAGTACTAATGAGTCATTATTTTTTCTCTCCATCTGAAACTTGGAATCATTTTCTTGAATATTAAATTTCCATATGACCAGAAATCATGGCCGAAACAAGTAAAAGACGCTCGGAAAGAATTCTGACTTTGACACTCATAATAGAGAGTCTCAAAGCTAAAAACAATATTCTCTAACAAGAGAGAGAGAAAAATCATAGTTTATCAAAAGATAGCTTTGTATAGAGCCATGGATCGCTTATGATCGTATTATGAATTAATATAACTATTTTATTTTTAATTATTTTATTTTTAATTATTTTATTTTTCTAAATATTATAGTAAATTCTTTTAATTTGAAACTTCCTTACTGCTGAAACTTACTGTAAAATGAAATAAAACCGAAATAAAAAACACCCGCAGCGTTTTCAGTGGCCTCTTGGTCAAAGTCATAACATTCATCTGCACAGGAAGAATATTTGCTAAACATTCTAGCTTTGACTCGGATTAACAGGGGTGACAAAGTTAAGAAAAAATATTCTTCAACGGTCAAGAGAGAAAAATCCATAATTCATCATGAGTAACTTTGTGTAGAATAGAGACTCATTCTGGGTTGTCATTGTGAATGGACACTATGATCTACACTATGATTCTGTGTTAATATTTTTCAGTTCTGACTCTGAGAATAAGTACTGAGAGCAGTAACTTGTACTATTGCTCGCATTATGACCTGATCCCAGTTCAATCTCTGTATTAGAGTGTAGTTAATTATTCAGATGAATTATTTTTGCGTGAGAAGGAATCAAATGTCATCCTGGAGTACTTTAGTCACGATTGAATATCACACAATACCCCTCTAAACCATCAGAGAGTACTATTTTATATCGTTCGTCTGCAACCATCAGAGAGTACTATTTTTTATCTTTCGTCTGCAAATGTTTCCGGATCAAATCTACCCGGCTCGAACCCAGGACGTGCAGATTCCTAACGATAACTGTTATTACTGCGTTATCTGGGGTATGTGTAATAATAAAAACGAGTTCAAATATAGCTAAAAGAATCGGCCGCATACCGACATTGATCGGGTAATGCGTGCGGCAAACAAAGCCCGACGGGCAAGGCTGAGCTGGTCCCGGGAGTGAGTCTCATTTTTTACGTGAACTCAGCAGGTACCTTTCTGGACATAAATGACACCCCTAGTTTCAGTTTCACAACCTTATCAGCCTGTTACACACCACTTACTTTTTACTTCTTGTCGTTTTCCTCTTCTTGGCCAAACTCGCACTTTGTACGCATAATCAGTGAAATGAATGAGTGAGTTTTGTCCATCTCGCCCTGGTTGCTACTTCTTTTTCTTCTCTTCACTCTAACAGCTTGAAACTGCACTCAGTCCTTTCTCCTCTTGATAGTAATCTTTTCACGGTAATCTTCTCCGAAAATGCTAAATCAATATGCATGCTTGATTAACTTTTGGGAATTTTTGTTCGCTTGCTGTTATCGGGGAAATATATAAGTGTTAAATAAAAATTATGTATCAAGTGAATAAAAATAATAAAAAAGTTAATTGTTATTTTATGTCTAGACAGGTGAGAAGTCCATGATATAAACCATAAGATATGAGTAGACTGCCGCACTATTAAAAATACAAGTCTGAGACCTGAAGTTATTTATACATTAATATACTGTGAGTTAAATTATTACAAGGGTGCCTCACTTTTGTGAAATATGTAAAGAAATATATTTATTTAATATTTAATATTTTTGTTAAAAAGAGTTAGGTAATAAATTAATGTTGATATAAAATTAATGTGGTTGTTAGCAGCTTTCTGTAGTTTTATTGTGCAGTACTTTTATTTTTGCAGTATTATTTATTTATTGTGTCTTTTTCACTCGTTTTATGAGTTATGTTTGGAAAGTCTCTTAACTCTAAATGCTGTTATAATTTAATATTTATAAATAAATTTAAACTTTCTAATAATTTAAAATAAGATTCTATAGAACACTTTCATCTTTTCAGATAATAGAAAACAAGCAAAAGTTCCTGGAACTTGATCTAGCATGTATATTAAATGTGTAACAGCTAAAACAATAGATTCTTTACTATGCTCACTATAATGTCAGTTCTGCATAGTCTCATTTCCTTTGGAGGAGGATAATGCGTGTGAAAGCTGGAACCTTTGGGAAATATTAGTCTCCCGCGGGTTATGGTTGCAGCCAAGAGGCCATGGATGTTTTCTGTGAGCATTTCCAAAAGTGCTCGTAAGAAATACTTGCGAGTGTCTCTAATTTAATATTTTATTTAAATCAAACGTGAGTTCCCATCATAAATAAATAAAGACTCAGAGAATTTATTGTAATTTTCAAAAATTCAAAAATTCAAATACTTATAACGGTTCAAAAATACCACCCTAGGTGATACACGGCTGTAGACAAAGATTCTATTGAACAAACTACAGACGTTAGTGATCATAGCCAAAAGAAACGACTAATGATGAATTAGAGTTGTGGTGTAATCACTTCACCTTAACTAATGCTTAACAACCTTCTTTTCCGAATGTATTCTGTCTGGTGTAGCGTTTGTTGGCTCCTGCTTTCCAGGAAAAGGTGTCTGTCATCAAGATAATGAAAGTTGAAGTGTATGCTCTAATCAAAGTTCTGGTAGGGACGAATACATGCCACTGAGACTCCAACTTGGAATATTAACGGACACTTTCGGTGGTTAAAGAAAAATGAAAACCCCTTTAATGTTCTCAATTCATCTCACTTTTTCTTCCATGTAGAAGCTTATATTATGTTCCTTAATTCCTATTTCTAAATATATTATCATCCGCAAAAAGGACTAGCCGAATTACACCATAGAGATAATCATTAGAATGTTACCAGATTAACCACCAAATGGTTATTTGAGCAGTTCTGCTCAAACCACATAACCTGTTCTATAACCACATCTTTTTTGCATATAAACTTATCTCTGACAGTAATTACAAGTGGATTTTATATGTAATAATTTAAGATTTCTAATATGTACAATGTGTCATTTAAAATGAAGTGTGTAACTTTCTGAAGCACGAATATACGTGGATCAAATTTCTTATATTAGGAGAAGATGCGCAATATAATGGGGTGCATTTGCCAAGTTGGACTTTTGAATCTCTGGCTATTCCAAGGGGTCTCGTAGTTGAGACTGAGCGATACCAGTCACGACTTGTGCATGATGGTAATCGATAATTGATTCATGTGCTTCTTCCCGTCATTATTAGCATAACATGTTATAATGTCCCGTGAGGGTCATCAAATTCAAAGTGAAATGCATTATATAGAAAGAAAAAGGAAGTAGTCGAAGCGCTTGGACTTGCATTTACCGTGGCTCTTACCTTCAGTTCCATTTTCTCCACTCGAGCACTAGCCTAGCGTGATGTTTGAGGATGCCGGTGCCCCACTACTGGATGTGTTCGTGCTCTTGCTCTTGCACCCATGATGCATGCTGCTGTTATTGCCGTCACCTTGTCTCCATTTCTTCAGTGTTACAGCCATCTTTTCTAGAGTAGAAAATAAATATTTACACAAGGGTCCATCATTTTTGAACTTGTCTCTTTATTCTTTGCCTTCAGATTTTAACTACAGGTTCAAGTAACTTGTATCTATTGTGCATGATTCTACATACGTTGAATCATGTCTATTCATTTATCCACATCTTTTTAGAGAAGTGTAACAAAAGTGCATTCCTGTTACAAGCATTTTCAAGGACTTATAGGTTTGCATACAACGAGTAATACGTTTCTGTGTAATCCTAAGCTAGAAAGATATAAAAAAAGGTGTGATTCATACCGAAAATAGTTTGAGTATTCAGTTAAGATGTTAAGAAGTATATGCTATCACAATTCATAAATCTACCGTAGAATATCCATAACAACTTCATATTTGTAAAAGGGAAAGCCCCCTTCTGACGTTTCATTGGGCCAGACTCGATTCCATATCCAGAGGTAATCACAGCCTCACCAGACAACCCAAACTAGTTTTATATGAATAAGGCCCAGTCTCACATACTTGGTTTTTTTTGACAAGATGTAACTTTTGCAATGTGCGATAGTTTTCTTTTCCAAGTACGTTTGATTTCATTTACATGTGGCTTTAGTTTGTGTTAAAATTGTTTTTTAAATGACATAAGCACACAGTCATCAACTCTTTGCACTCTAGACACAAAGTCAATCAATCAGAGCCAAACATCTCATCATCCATGTCATCAAATACGTGGTATTTGATTGTCCTTTTCATCAAAGTACAGTTCAAATATGTTCTATTTGAATTTATGAACCCTATCTACTTGGAGAGGGTACCCCAGTATTGTGCCGTCCAGCTTACAAGAAATATAAATCTGATATGTGCAACTTTCTCTCTTATCAGCAAGACAAGGTACTGTGAAATTTAACATTATTAAGACATGTGTGCCTTCTAGAGTGGTGAGAGGACATTTCTCTTGACCGGAAGTGACCTGGAGATTTATTTATTTAGCGTCCTAGAGATAGAACCGCGATGCTCATGAATTTCCAAGAATCCTACCGCACCATCTCCATGCATTACCACAATTTGAGACAAAAGACAATGAATATTAGAAAAATGTACTCCTCGAAATACACATGACCATACAAACAAAAAGCCATAGAGATGTCTCAGTAACAATTATCCCTAAATCACTCTCGGTATTGTTCACTCAAGGAGAGTTATAAAATGTATGTTGAATAACTTACTTCGTCTGAAGTGGGAGAGACAAGCTTTAAATCAAGTGTCTTACTCCAAGCAAAGTGCCATCTCTCGTGATAAAAGATAAGTTTTCTTCACGAGGATAATCACTTGAATTTCTTCATATAAACTTTATACTTCCATCAAATTTTACATACTCTTATAACTCTCGATGAGTGGACCCCCACCAGAGAGCATGTGGTCTTGTGAAGAAAAGGTGATATCATTCACCAACCCTAGAAAGGGATTCAACGAACATTACTTTATAGACATTCCTTCGATGGAGACGGTTTAATGTGTAAAGTCGATGCTGAAACATTTCGGAGGTTTAGAATATATACACATGAAAACAACTGGAAGTCGACTGAAAATGAGTAGGAGAGTGAACATAATCATTTGGATCAACGTTTGGATACATTTATCATTCTTGGAAGGTTGGAACTTGTGAAGAGCAAGAAACCCCAAAAGAAGAGCAGCACAAAGGATTTTAAAATTGCACACAAAAGTGGTTTTTGTTCCTTTTCTGTTCCTTTTTGTTTCTTTTAGAGTGGTGTGAACATCATCATTTGGACACATTTATCACTGTAGGCAAGGTGAAACTTGTGAAGAAGGCCACAAAAGAACAATAGACTTCTTTGATGATAGCACGGGCCTTCACTTTCTCGTGCTCCTCTTTAATTGTTGTTGTATATCTCTGGTCTATTTATCTGCTTAGTGCGAGGGGTTTTTTCTCTGCCGCCTCATCGAGAAGAATAATCCACATTTAAAAAACCGGAGGTAAATCTATCATTATGAAAGAAAAGGAGTATTATTTCCCAGTAATAGAAAAAGAGACAATGTTAGTGAAAAAAGAATAGAATAATCTCGAGGTTCATTTGATGTCTATTAGCAAACCATGTTCGAACTAATTAAGATTTTTAAAAACATTATAATTTAATTCTGTTTATAGTACAATGAAGGAAAATATTATATTTTATGAGAAAAACTTATGATATATATATAAAATTATTCATATGATAATTAGTCTAGAATAAAAGTTTTAGTATGTGTTTTTGAATCTCAACTAAATTACTTGAGTTCATTTCTAGAGAATTAAACGTTATATAATCTACCCAAATAATAAATACGTACACGTTTACAACCAAAGTATTATATCTAGACGTCACATTATAATATATCAAAAACAGAAATATCTTAAGTATCTTCTTGCTTTTATAAGTTCAGTCACGTTTAATCTTTCTTGCGTTGCACACAAAGGTATAGTTGTTATTGTAATTTAATAAAATGAGTTTATAACAATAATTATAGAAAAAAATTTTATATAATATTTAAAAATATTTATATTCTCACATTACTGTTACACAAACTAGGTTCTACAAATTACAAAAACTGTAATATATTTATAGTATAAAAATTAGAAATATTTTTCTAAATAAAGAAAATTAGGAAAATATCAATAGATCCATAAAGATCCAAATAATGATGAATGTCACATATGATACTCAGAGTCCATACTGAAAGACCCCTGATAGAATGATAATATAGTACATATCTAATACATTTGGTGCCGCATTTAAAGAATGGGTGATAAAACTATCATTATACTGAAAGAAACAAATATTTCTTCCCAGTAAATAAAAAGGAGAGCTCTCCAAAATGTTCGTGAAGAAAGAAGAGAATAAAATATGTGGGTAATAATGAAAACATATCTAATACATTTGGTCTCGCATTCAAAAAACGGGTGGTAAACCCTGTCATTACTATAAAAGAAACAGTATTTCTTCCGTGAAGAAATAATACAATACTAATATTTGGAAAGATCTAATGTATACATTTGGTGCCGCGTCTTTTCTATTTCAATGCTTTTCAATCATCACTCGAATTTACTGGGAGGGAGAGGCTCGCAACGAACATACATACCCCCCTTATACTATCATCATACCTACAGACCTCCATCGCCCGAGTCCCAACTAACCAACCAACCAAGCCAGGTCAGGTCACAGGTCAGATCCCCACTCACATCTAAAGATGTTTCATATTCTCCCTCCTTTTGGAGGATTTTCTTTCCCCTATTTCTCTGCCTTTTGTTTTCTCCTTCCTTACATTCCCCTTGCTTAACGGGCCGTTACACCCACCATGCTCTTGCTCTTGGGGCTCCAAATCCCCCCGGCCAATTAGATGATTAAGTACACGACATTAGTAGGATGTAAGTACAGTACAGTGTTCTATTAGTGTGAATCATAGATACTACTAAGCACAGGCCAATTAAAGAAAGAAAGAAACAAGTTTCGGACGCTTCCATAGACACAATGAACTGTCCAGCAGTTCAGTTCAGTTCAGTTCCGCCAGCCAGCCAGCCAGCCAGCCAGCAAGTACTCCCGTCTCCCGTCACGTTAATCAGACCACTCAGCAGTTTATTATTAATAATTACCCTAATCCCACGCGTCTCCCATCACCACAAAACGGCGGCCATACATGCTTTTTGCCGCGCCTGGACTCTGGAGTCAGGTTTCCAGCGCCGGCAGGGACGCGCCTACCCGCACAGCGTCCCGCCAAAGCCCCAAATACCTCTCGCGACCACACTCCGCCACGGCGCGACGTAATGAGCACGCAGCAGCTGCTGCTGCTCCATTGCTCTTCACACCTTACCTGGCCTTGCCATTTTCGTCTGCCGGGTAAGGTAAGAAGACTAAAAGGGTAAAACTGGCGCAGCCACATCCTTGGAAGTTGGAGGCCTGGCGTATTTAGTATGTACAGTTTTGCCATGCCGCAGACGGAATCGCATCGTCGGCGCCAGCCTCCCTCTTCGCACGGTTCCCCGAGGCCCCAAGAGAAAGAAGTAGAAGCTGGATGTAGCCGTTTACTTAGCTATTTTGTTTTTGTTTTGCTTGGGCGAGGCGTGACCGGGAGAAGGGGCGGGCAGGTAAGGGGAGCGGGCAGTGGGCACTTGAGAGGAAGAGGGAGGAATGAGAGACATCATGGGCACTTTTTGGCGTCTCCTTTTTCCCTTTTTCCGCTCCAGCTGGAAAAGAAGAGAAATTAAAAGAATTAAAAATCTTCCAAAGTGGGGCAAAGAAACGAAACGGGGGAGGCGCATATATATATATGAGCTGGGTAATTAAGTGCGATTTGACTGCGGCCGTCACTCTTGCTCGGCTGCCCGCAAAAGGTTGATAAATCTTCCGTCATCCGGATTTCCAGGACGAACAGCACGCCGGCACGTGTTGCGCTCATAAATTGGTCACACCTCTGGTTTTATAACATCACAGCAGAGCTCTCCCTTTATCCGTCCCGACCGAAGAAGTGGGTTTGCTAACTCGTCGGTTGGTTGGCCGGTACTGTACAGGCGGAAGGGAGAGACGGGAAGAGAGGGAAAGCAGAAGAACAGTACGCATCATCATCAGTGCTCATCTCAACCGGCTTTCTTTATATTCTCAACCGGTTGAAGTTGTAAAATGTCGGGTTCGAACTGTGGACGCCAGGATCTTTTGCACATAAAAATACCACATCAAGGATAAAACCGAACGATCATCTATATGAATCACCTCTCATTCTCTGATACCTTCGAGTGTGTCAAGAGACAGTTTTACGCTCATTTGCAAGCGATGACGATATGAGATCGTCAATGTGACATGTTGCTTTGGTATGATTACTTTTTCTTGCTTGCGCCGCCCCCTTACTATAGCATCTCCCTTCTTTTCATCGTCGTCTTTGTCTATGACTGACTGCTCGACTTGAGTTGAGTAAGTAGAAAAGAGAGCAATCAGCTGCCAGTAGTTGCTACGACGGCTGAGAGAAGTGTAAGCTCGCTCTAGACATCCAATCTACTCTTGATGTCGTGACGTATGTTCTATATCTGGTCTTTATACTTTGTAATTTTCTCTTGCAAAGCTACCACATGTCTGCGAAGCCGACATATTTTTGTTGGATTAAGAAACATCATTGCTCCACTGTCTATTAACTCTAGAAGGATAAAAGATGCAATCCTACATTGCGATGATCAATTCTTCGACAAAACGTTGAAACTCCTCCAGCGTTTCCACGTCCAAAACTGTAAAACAAGTTTGATTTGCATTCCGGAACCGCCAACTGCCCTCACACATCTCCTTCACTTGTTGCTGCTGGTGAACTGCAAGCATCCTTTCAAATTTGTCTACACTTATCATTTTTGTGTTCATGGGCGACGCTCCAAACGATATATATATATATCAGCAAGGCTTCTTCACTTTGATGTCTGACAGAATGGTCCGTCTGTGCAAGAGGGAATCGGTATTGTCGTTTTGATCCGTGTTGTCCATATCTCAAATGACATACCTCGTTGAGACTCATCGCTTCCTGGACTAGAAGTTAGCAATTGCCTTGTAGAAGAGCTGCTTGAATGTGACGACTGAGTCACTTGCTTGCTACAACCTGTCCAACTAGATGCTAAGTATGACATGTAAAGTTCTCCTTGCTCTTGATTATACATTGGATAGCTTACTTACTGCACATAGAATGAACATTGTCAATACATTCCTCGAGCTCTTCCAACGAGGATATTTGCACTACACTCGAACACTGCACTGCACTTGACCGTTGAGAAATGCCAAATGCCAAGTACAAGAAATGTCTCCATTCCATTGCCATTCTCTTGCCGCTCTTGGACTGGTTAGTGCTTGATTACAAATTGACCCGTCTGGTTTCCTTACGTAGGTAAGACAACCGCTAGCCAAAATAAATAAATTAGGAAGTAATTTAGAACTTCGAGGGTCTGAGGGAGCTCTAATGTTCCCAAAAGGGACTGAGAAAATAAAAAACTAAATATCTCTCGTACTTGTGTGACCTCAACGTTTGACACATGGAGCTAGAGTTGTCAATTCTTCCATCTATAAGTCTATAAGTTCCTCGTCCAACCGTTATTCGTTTTTGTGCTTTGAACTTGGGGTTTATCAAGATATATGAAACTAAATAACTCTTTCAACTAAACTCATATGGTAAGATCTGCTTTGCCAAGTGAGGTACTTAAAGAAGAACCCCGCTTTGTTAAGTGAAGAAAGACGATGTAAAATAAACCACTAATTAAATGTCTATGTTGTAACTGATTTTGCTTTAAATATGTCTAGATTAATGCTTCTTGATTAGTTTAAACTCTAGATTTTTGATTAAATATCTTCAAAAGACACTACCTGAAGGGGGAAATTTTGTGACACTAATCACAATTAAATGACCGGTCAAGCCATTCTCCCAAACTGGCCGAACATAAGTTTAGATTGATACCCGCTATTATCACCCGTTTTGGTTTTTGACGACTGGCCTCGAAAACACACTGCTGTCTTGAGAGAGAAGCCTCTCGTTCCATCTAGTCGCGATTGGACGCAAGATTTACGTCCAATCGCAGGTTTAGCGAGTGGAATGGAGTGCCGAGTGAGTGAGTTGGTTCTGGCATGGTCAGCATTCACCGTGCCCACAGCGTTTTTTCTGGGTCGCCTCTACAATAGCTGCATGTCTCAGGACTGATCTCCTATCCCTTGCATTTCACAGAAAAATCTTCCATATCTAGTTCGTGGAAACTCAGAATGAGGTAACACTAACCTTTACTATTTTTCCTAAACCATTGTCAGTTGATTTTCTTTTTATGAAAGCGTCGCTTTTCTTCCTTTTTCCTGTCTTACAGTCCCCCCTGGGGGGTCCTTCTCGGACAGCACCCCCCACCCCCCCCCCCCCTCCCCAGAGGCCTTGTCAGACAGTCGCAGTGAACCTTGATTCTTGATTCCCGCGTTATTATTATAGCCCTCCTCGGACCCTCGACTGGGTTTCGAATTGGGATCTCGTCGAGGGTTACGAGCTGTTGTTGCTTGCTACCTTCGCCGCTGCTGTTGATTGCTTGCGCAGGGGAGGCTCATGCCGTTTATCTCAAGTAATCTCGTCCCTAGTCTCTCGCTAGAGAGTGAAGCAGCAGAGTTGCGGTCCGGTCGTGCTCGCTCTCTTGCTCTTCTGTCTCTGACCGTTTACCACCCACTACATCCGTACGGTGTTCCCCCACACTGCACTGCAGCCTTCGGAACGTCTGTCCCTTCAGCCACTGTGGTTTCGGCGTGTAGTTCCCGTCGTGCTGGAGGTTTGTTCTCACGAGATGTCTGATGCATTCTTCGGGAGAGCGGAAAGTCTGCGTGTGTCTGTGCGAGAGCTAGCCTGACTAGACAGTCCGCAGTCGCCCTGCCTGGCTCGTAGGAAAGTGGGAATCGATTCTTTGTTTTCTTTCCTGTGTGTGAGCGTGTTTCTGGATTTAATTGGATGCTGTGTGTGTCTGTGTGTGCGCGCGCGCGCTTTGTAATGGTGCTGCAGTCCTAGCGCAGCGCACTGCTGCGGCTGAGTAGGGATTATCACGGGGCCAGAGGTGGGAGTGGCAAACAAACATGGTGTGATGTGCTGAAGCGGTTTGGTGTTGGGCTGTGCTTTGGCTGGGCTGGGACTGGATGATTGTTGTGCAGGAGCTGGGAATGAATGAATGACATTTTTACGCAGCAGTGCTGTCTCGTGATCGTCGTAGCTCTTGAGGATTCAGACTGACTGATTAGCGCCTGAGCGAAGGAGTTTTTCGTGCGCACTTGACGATAACTACAGCTATGGCCGCGTGAAGGCGATCAGCTTGTCATCGGAGATGAAAACCGTGCAGTAGAAGTAACGAGCGAGCTGTCGCACAGCCAGGAGAGAAGCCCTCCGGAGACCTGGAGACAGGCAAGGGCTTGACACAGATGGGTGGCAAGAAGATTGCCGTGGGGGCAGTGGTCGATGTCCCTCAGCAGCTACTCACCGCATCTCCCAGCAGCAGCGCTAGCGGAGTGGAGCGCTTGGCGCAAGGAGTGGGAGGAGGCTCGACTTCTTCGTCTTCATCTTCGTCAGCTTCTGGGGGTGGGGGTAGTAGCAGTAGTGGTAAATGTGGGTACGCGGGTGTGCTCAAGAAGGGCCTGGTAGGGGCTGGTGCTGGTGCTGGAAGCGGCGGGGGAGGAGCAAATGGAAAATCAAAATCAACGGCAGCAGCGGCGCCATCATCGTCGTCGTCGCCCACCGAAAGAATTGCTGAGGTCGGAGATATGAGCGTCAAAGTGAATGGCAACGGAACTTCCCACGACGTCAATGTTCGTATCGAAACAGGAGATCGCCCCATACACGAGGCACTGAATGACTTGACGCTCCAGTCCGTGGAACAAGCTGGGAATACTCACCTCACTCAGGAGGAGGATGTTTTCGCCGCAAGCGTCGAGGAGGCGGTAATAGACACGGGAAGTGACCGCAACAAAAGCGGCATTGACGATCTTTTAGGATCGAATGGACGCGGTGGCGGCGATTGTCCTGCCACCGATCAGTGGAAAATGGAGTATAAGCCTCCGGATGTGGGTTCCAGTAGTGCTCCCAGTAGTAGCAGCAGCAGCTGCAGTAGTTGTAGTAGCAGTAGTGGTGGTGGTGGTAACAGTAGGCCCAACAGCATACAGCAGATCCATCGAGAGTATGAGCTTCACCGCTCTATACCGGACAGAGAATTTCGTCCTCCTTCTCTGATCTTGCCCGATGCTGTCAGCATTGAGAGTGTGGACTCCGACTATCGAGCCCCTCAAACCTTACACCTGCCAGCTTCTCTCGTGGTTTCGCCTCATGATGGCAAACATATTCTACTCGACCCTAACGCTCGGGAATTCACCCCCTCCCCTTCGCCGTGCCCCTCTCCTGTGCTCCCCCCCAGCGTTATGGGTATCGTCCCTTCTCCTTATCACATGGAACCTCCCCACCTCGCCTATGCTCCAGGTGTCGAGCTGGGTCCCGTCATGTACAGCTCTGATTACAATGGAACTCCTGTCATGCCTTTGTATGCAAACGGAGGTCCTTTGGGATATGGACATATTCCGAGTTCTCCTACACCTCCCTGGGAGAATCATCAGCATATGGGTATGGGAGACATGGGGCATCACTTGCCGCCAGGATCTGGGCCTCCTGCGATGGTCGGACAGCCTGCTCACCTGATGCGTCCTTACGTTACAGCCCAGTCGATGCACAGCTACATGCCATCCGGCTGCTCCCCGCCACCGATAGGATCACCGACTGGGAACATGCCAGGCTTTTCAGTCCCGCCTCCCTTGACCGGTCGAGAGCACGTTTCTCGAGCATTGCTTCTGAGCGGTGTCCCCGTCGAGCTCCCGGATCACCAATTGCGACACGAGCTCGAGCAGTGGGGCATGGTTCGAGCTCTGGGCTTGGAACGGCGTCAGGAAGGCCTGGTGACAGTTCATTACTACGATTTGAGACACGCCAAAGAGGCACTTAGAGATGTCCAGCAGCAGCATTTGCTGCAACAGCAGCGGATGCAGCTGAAATTTCAGCAGATGCAGAAGCAGCAGCGCCCAGGAGTTGCTGCTGTACATTTACACAGCGAGATGGAGCTGGAGAAACACGACGGCTACAAGGATGGTCAGAGAGACGAGGATTCAGCTCTACCTGCTGCCAGGGGTCTAATTGGCGGCAAGGCGGTATGGGCTCAGTATACGGTACCGATTGGTACCGCAGCGGGCCCTGATAGCCATAATCAGGGCACGTTGGTCGTGTTCAACCTCGATGCAGACATGCCAGCAGACGAGCTGAGGGCTGCGTTCGAGGCTCACGGTATGTAAGATGCTGGTTTCCATCGATTTGCCTCTCTCTCAAAGCTAATCTTCACTAAGAATATTTGTCGAGGATAGGCTCTTTACCCGTAAGTACACCCCCGATGTGGAATTTATCATATTTGACTTCGAATTCGAATGGTTTCTGGCAAGCAGATAAACCTTTCGCGTCTTTCTCGTTAGGCTTCTTTAACTAAATCAGTTGTAGGAGCGAAGTGAGGCCGGTTAGATTCATGAATTTTGTTTTCTAAATTTGGTACTCTCTAGCTACACTGTAGGAGAATCTAGTAGTATCGCAGCTAGAGCGGTGTGCATTTTTTGTCTTTCAACTTATAACGAGATAATTATCACGACAGGCGCCGTGAAGGAATTGCGGGAGACCCCAGCGAAACGCCAACACAAATTCGTGGAGTTTTACGATGTGAGAGATGCAGCTCGAGCTCTGACAGCTCTAGACGGGCACGAAATCGGGGGCAAGAGGGTGAAGATAGAGTTCAGTCGGCCTGGAGGGCAGGCTCGCAGAGCTCGAGCTCAGGCTCAAGCGCAGGTGATGGCACAGCAGCAAGGAGCTTCCATGGCGCCTCTAGTGAATAGCAACAGACTGAGCGGAGGCGGGGGAGGTGGAGGAGGGGGGATGGCGGCATCGATCCCAGGTCAACATATGGTGTTCGGATGGGGTGCGGATCCTTCGATGGGCCCCGCACAATCTATGTCACCTCTTCAAGGCCCTCCGCCCACTTACTTGTGGGCGAATTTCAGTCACGTTGCTGCGGGGCCTTCATCCCTGGCTCCGTTGAACGCCATCGTACAGCAGCAGCAGTGGAATGTGGGTCACGGGCAGCTGCAACCGATGTCATACCCCCAAATCCAAGGCCCTTCTAGCCCTGGACTAGCCGTGTCCGCCGTCTCCATGGTGAACGAAGGCGGCGCTCACGGTCGACAGTTCGCTAGAGGTGGACGAGCTTTTTCTGGTGGGGCTCTGTCGTCGTCTCCTGGGGGATCCAATTTTCACTCTGGCATTGCCACTGGATTCAGTAGAGGAAGCCATGGTGGTGGGCCTTCAGGCCGGGGCCCTTGTGACGAGCCAACAGGTCGAAGACGTCGAGGAGGAGGGGGAGGAGGCTGCGGCGGGGGAGGTGGAGGTAGTGGAGGAGGAGGCGGAGGTGGTGGAGGTGTCTGTGGTGGAAGTAATTCCAATGGATCGTTAGCAAAGATGGATCTGTCGAGCCTGCCGAGCTCCAGTTCTAGTAGCGATCCGAAGCAGGGATCGGAGATCTCTTCGGGTGGTTCCCGAGATAGCCCCCATAGTGGGAAGACTGGTCTCACTCCCAAGAGTTCTCCTCGCGAGCACGCGCAGTACACATTCAATGTCGACCAAGCTGAGCTCGGTCACGAGTCTCCTCCTCGGACGACTCTGATGATCAAGAACATACCCAATAAGTACAAGTGAGCTGGTCTATTTCACTGTCGGAATTATCCATTCATTCACTTCACTTCACTGCAGTTCCACTTCTCTTGTCTGCCAGCAGAGCCTCCTGCTGGTGCTGGTTCATTAATGGTTGACTAGTTAGCTTCTTTTCTCATGGATTTTGTGTGTGTCTTTCAAACGCAGCCAACCGATGCTCTTGGGACTTTTGGATCAACATTGCCTGTGCTGCAATAACTCCATTCAAGACCCCAGTGAACCTCAGTCCGCCTATGATTTCGTCTATTTGCCCATCGATTTCAAGTAAGCTCTCTCTCTCTCTCTCTCTCTCTCTCTCTCTCTCTCTCTCTCTCTCTCTCTCTCTCTCTCTCTCTCTCTCTCTCTCTCTCTCTCTCTCTCTCATCAGTTTCACCAGCTGGACGGGTGTGGCGATCTGTACTAGACAGACGAGCATCTTTCCTTCACATGTTTCATTAGACTAGGAAAACTCCCCCTCACGATCTTTGTAATCATCATGGTCCTGTGACTGGCACTGTCGACAGGAATCGTTGCAATCTGGGATACGCTTTCGTCAATTTCACTTCCGTCTCCGCTACTGTCAAACTGTACAAAGCCTTTCATGCTCAGCAGTGGGAGGCGTTCAACTCACGGAAGATCTGTCAGGTCACGTATGCGCGAGTACAGGTGAGCTCGACTGACTGACTGTACGAAAGATTTGCCCTTGTTTGTCTTCCTGCTTTTGCGTCTTCCAGTTTGCCTCGTAAGCACGTGAATTTCATGAATGTGGGGGTACGACGTCGCGTGACGCGGTTGGTCATTCGCTCACTCGGTCGCTCGCGTCGGTTCCGTTCTGTCTGTTGTTGTAGGGTCGCGTCGCCTTGGAAGAGCATTTCCGCAACTCGAGATTTGCGTGCGACACTGACGAGTATCTCCCTCTGATCTTCTCACCGCCGCGCACCGGGATCGTGTGTCCTCCTCCGATCGTCGCAGCGGGCCATCTCGCTGGCCGCGCCCTGACTTGCAGTCCCAGAGCCGAGTCCTGCCGTCCCAGTAGAAATGGCGACGTGGTGGATAGCAGCAGTAGCAGCAGCAACGGCGCAGGCGAGAGCAGTCGCAGCCACCGCAGCAACAACAACAGCACCAGCAGCGAGAGTCAGGCTTAGGGAACTCTGATCAGGATAACGAAGCTCGATCTCCATCATCATCATCTTCTTCTTTCTGCTCTTCCTCTTCCTCCCTTTCTTGTTGCCATATGCGCCATACGCAGGCCGTAGGACCCAATGGGCCGCACGATGATGACTATTTTAGTCAGGGGGCTACAGACTCTGACGGGAAGAGCGAAGGGAGGAGAGGAGGAAGAGAGTGAGATGATGAGATCGAGGTTCGTTGTGCTGAGCTACCGTTGTGAGTCTCGCTTTCTGTGTGGTTTGATAGTGAAGGCGGAGATTGAGGTTCGGCATCTGCAGCCCGTTGCCTCGCTGCTACTGCTGGCTATCCCCCGTGCCCCTTGCTATGACTGGGAAAAGGAAGGAACTCGGCCTCTGGGCTGAAGTCAGGGCGCGGCAGCGGGATGCGACGATCATCATCATGTTCATGTTCATGGGAAAGACCATTTAAAACAACAGCAGATTTATAATTCTGTCATGAGCAAAAGTTGGATGCTGGTTCTTGGTCAGTCACGAGCATATGTATCTATCTATGGCCGGCTACTTATTGAAGGTTTTTCACTTACACTCTTCTCTCCATATGCGCTGTAATCGACAAGTCCAGCACCTTGTTATCTCTGCAAGCATCCGTTGCAGTCTCTCTCTCGGGCTCTCCCTTTCTCTCGTGATCGAGATAGGAATGTTTCGAGCTGAGCTGAGCTGAGCTGAGGCCCACGGTCAGTTCAGATGCCACACCATGTCTTCTGGTTAGAGGACGAGTGCCAGTACCAGCCAGTCACAGTGAAACGGTTATGCTTGCTGGTGCAAAAAATCGTCGTTCAGACATCTGATCCAATGCTATGGAGTCCACGTTGACTACTTGGACTTGACCTGAGTCCTGACCTATCTGTCCTGACGTGACCGTTCATACCCCTTGTTTCTTGTCAATGTGGGCTGGGAGTGAGAAATTTCGAGTCTAGACAAGCGTTCAGAATCTCTGCGAACAGTCAGTCACGTGATGTTGTCTTTTTTATAACGCACTAGTCACTCATTCATGCTTCCTTTTGCTTGTTCACACATCCATCCCACTTCCCCCTCACACCTCCACCCCTAGAGTGAACACACTCCTCGAACCCCGGATGAGAAAGTCGACCTCGAGAATAGTTTCCGCCGAAATCAGGCGGAGGAAACAATTCTCAGAGCCTAGAGCTGTCGCTGCTGCTGCTCATGAGAGAGAAACACAACAAACTGGACGGACAGAAGGACGGCGGTGGATGAGACCTGTATCTGTCTGTCAGGCAGTCAGTCGTGACTCACGACGACGGAGAAATCGATCGATCGTCGGACATCATTACAATACATCATCAGGTCGGGAAGCAGGAGGATGGAGTCAGAAAGCTAGTGTCTTGTCTGCCTGATGATGGCTGTAGGGTGAGGTAAGGGGGCAGAAGTTAAGGCGCTCCCGCCGTCACCAGGAATAGCAAACGCACAGCAGTGAGATCCAGAAACAAACATCGCCTTCCCCCGCAATTCCAACGAGAGGCAGGGAGTCTCTTGCACATTCGAGGAAGTTACTACCGACTCTCTCAAGTTTCGGTTCGGCGACTCTGCAAGAAACGATGCTCTCCCAGGACGGAAGGCGATGGATGTTATATGATAATTAGGGGGTGTATTAATATCCTCATAAAACCTCCAGAAATCTCCGTGGCCGAACGACTTGCGTGGGACGATTCACTTGGAAGACACGCTGCAGCTGCGTGCAGAGGGGAAGAGCTTCTGGGTCTGTCGGTCGGTCACTCACTCACGTGTGTGTCGAGGTGGGGGAAAGATAGAACGGGGCCGTCTTGAGCGTCACGGTGCTTCATAATTAGGTCAGAGGACTTATCGCGTTCATCTGTTTGTGGCATCAGTCGAAATATACGACGCTAGAATCGCACTCATCAACAGCTCGATGATACACAGCGGCCAGAAGAGAAGTTAGAAGAAAAAGAGAAAGGAGCGAGAAAGGAGGAGGGAGGGAAGAGGTCAAGGACTGAAGATGTCGGTCGGGATTTACTTGCAAGTGCTTGAAGCACCAGCGAAGTATCTGACAGAAGGAAAATTCTCTGAACCATAACGGCGCAGGACGAGGATAGCTCGAAACCGGCCCGGGCCCCTTCCCTTCTTATATAATATGTACTACAGCAACAACAACAACAGTGACCTTTCGAATCTGTCCTTGGCAAAGTTTGATTGCCCTTGAGACTTGTCGAAACCTTTAAAAAACACACCTACTCGCTCGTACAGGGCAAGCAAGCAGCAAGAAAGCAAGAAAGCAGACGGCACTGCACTGCAGCAGCAATAGTGGAGGCACTATCCATCCCATTCAATATCTCACCCGTCAACAAGTACTGTAGGTTGGCCCCTTTGACCGGACATACATAGATAGATAGATACTCTCCCCTCGTCTCCCCTCTCCTCTCCTCTCGAGTCTCGACTGATATCATCTTGACTCGAACCGAGCCCAACCCTATCGATCTCCCAGAGAAAGTTTCGACACACGCGAAATTCTGTACTGGAAATCCTCTATACCATATCATACTATATACACTTGGCCGTGGAGCACTTTGCCGTGCAGAGGTCCACAAGAAGCTGTGCCTGTGTCTGTGTATGTAAAACCAAAACTACGTACCTTGTAGAGAACGTGGACTACAGAGTTCAGTCAATGGTCAGAAGAATATCTACGGAGCTGGGGGAGGAGATCTGACCTTGTTTGCTTGTGTAAGTTAGCTTTCCTGTACACATACGGATGCATGCGTAAGCCAAATCAAACGAAGGGGGAAGTCCTGATCGAAGGCTCCTGAGTGAGCTCAGGAGAGCTGATTCTCCGTGCACTCATATCTAGAACAAAGGTAGAATTTAAGGGTATGGTATGGACCTAGAGAAGCGTGTCTATATGTATGTGGGCGGTGTTCGTGGGAAGTATCGCTCGCACTCCTGAGACAAGTCCAGACTTTTGGGCCCATAAACCTGTGCGAGATCTGAGTGAGTGAGTGTGGTGGAACCACACTGCCCGGTACAAGTCTAGACTACGTCCCACTACGTGCTCTGTGTCAGTCCATCGACGAGCTTGGAACCCAACAAAACCTGTCAGTCACTACCGTAGCTCCATATCCATCCATCCATGATGAAGACGACAAGAAGAGTTTGTTTCTGTTTACCACCCGTGAGCTCATTGTACTCTCATTCAGGGCTTTGACCAGACGTCTGGTCTAACCATCTGAGCAGACGAGATGAACCTGCCAAAGTTTTTAAGTACTTTTTGGTTGGTTCTTGCAATCCTATCTCCTTTTCTCATCTCTCAACCAGCATCTGTAGAAAAATTGTGTTGCTGCTGCTGCTAGTAGTAGGAGTAGTATGGACGATGATTAGAAGAATATGAATGCCTAACTTAATGTCCTCCTGGACATGCATCCCTGACTGACTGCTCTTTGTCCTGATCTTGAAGAGAGAGAGCGAGAGAGCGAGAGAGCTCTTGAATGGGGGGCACTCTCAACTATGAAAGGTAAGGAACGCATGATCAGGAATGGATGGATATATCTGTCATGCTCTCAGTTTTCAGCTCTTTCTATATATCCATCCTATCTATGATTGGGAAGCTATCTCCTACGTACCTCGAGAGCCTTGTCTGTCTTGTTCTGGATTCAAATGTTACGTTCGTTTCTGGCCCATGAACGAATTTGTCTGTGGGCTCTCCGAGCGGATGACACGTCTGGCTGCGATCAGCACTCGGTCCAGCAGAAAACGATGACGTGATTCTGCTCGTCGTACCCACATCTACAGTAGCTGCTAGCTGCAAGACTATTATAGAGTCTCTCGATCTTGTGCTGTCTCTTTTGCACTCTCTAGACCTCGTGGGTGGGAACCATGAGCTGCAGCCACACCAAACTGAAAAAAGGTGCATGCAGGAAGAGAAGAGAAGGTTGAGGCAAAAGGAAAGGAAAGGAAGAGAAGGGAGGGCATGCAAAGCTTGTAACTGACTGTCAATGATGATAACCATGATCGTGCGGATAGTCGGAGGAGGCTAAACCTTCAAGCTCAGCTCAGCTCTCTTCTAGGCTTAGAGATTTCGACTTCTTCTTCTGTTGTCAAGCTTCTCTAAGACACTGAGCTCTTTCTTCCGGGGTCTCCACTGTGACCGACCCCCTTCCTTCTTTCGCTGGCTTGCTCGATCGACTGGTTTCTACGGTATTAGAAAGCAACTGAAGCTCTTGGATCTCGGGAATATGGATGCAGTACTGTGTCTGTAAATGAGGAAAGAGGAGGAATCTAGACAGACCCACTACTACTTCTACTGTACTAGACTCGACTCGACTCGGCTCGGCTCTTCTCGAGCTTCATAGGCGGGCTAGTTGTACGTTGTTTGCATGGATTCTCCCCACTTGACTTGACTTTTCCTAGCAGTCCGCCACTGCCACTGTTTCTGGATAAATACCATAGTCCCTCCCATCGCACCCCTTTATGCCCGTTAGCTCCATGATACTCGTGCACCTTACGTACTACTTACTACTACTACTACGGTAGGCAGTGGTCGGGAAGGTGTTTGGTGGAAAACGGTAGATTCCCAGATACGAGGAAATGTATAGGCAAAAAGTGGTTTTCGAATTGAAACACTGTGGGGTATACTTTTTTGTTGCCCCTGCTGGCAGCAAGTTTTGACAAGTTGTTTCATTCGATGTCGGAAGATTGAGAAAAGATCGAAAGTCACAGCATCAAATGTCTGGATCTTCTCGAGCTATGCTGTAAGCAAACCCCTTCCTGTTTTCTTGGAAGGTTATCACGGTCAAAATATGCATGCAACATGAACTTCTGGGGAACAGTTTTCCCCTTGCTGTTATCCGAAAATATTTAAATGTTAAATGAATTTTTATAAATATTAAATGTTAGGTCAACCTGGATGTGTTACATAATCCATAAGGAGAGGAAACTGGAATGCGTTTCCAACGGTATATATCCGGGAAGTTGGAAGCAAAAGAAAGAGAAATCAAATGAGATTTGATTTATTACCTAACCCTTCTCTCTTTTCTGAACTCGGAAGAGTGTGAATATGCATGCCTAGAATTGCTTTGCTGTCTAGTACTGTGATTGAATAGAGTCAATAATATTTATCTCAAATAATGTCAACTGTAGAGAACTGTTGCGCTAGAGTGACGATATCATGTTCTCTCACTCACAATTGACAAAGCCTCTAAAGTTAAGCAAAACAATAATGAAACTTGATATCTCTCACTGAAAGATTTTCAGATGCAAAGCATATGTCCTAGTTCCTAAGGACCCTGAGAACCAAACTAGATGACTCTACATCTGTTTGCACCTTCATAGGTTATTCCCAGCCATCCAAAGCTTATCGTCTTCTGAATACAAATAACAGAATAGTCAGATGTCATGTTTGATGAGAGTGACTCTGCTCATCATTCTCAACCTGAGACAACAAAATTCTCCATTCTACCTTCTCCACAATCTTCAAATAACTATACACGGAACTATCTACTGATATTCCTCAACCTACTCAAGAAATTTTAGAAGAACCAGAACCACAGATTTAATTGAGATGTTCTACTCGAGAAAAGAGAATACCTTCTGGTTTCCAAGATATGATCAGTTTGTATATGCAGCAGATGATGAAGAACCTCTTTCAGTAGTAGAGACACTACATTCTGAAAAATGAAAGACAACTATGAGTGAAGAGTACAAAGCATTAATTTGAAATGGTACTTGGACTCTTATTCTCTTACCATAAGATACAAAAGTAACTAGTCCAAAGTGGATGTTCAAGATCAAGTACGCAACTGATGGGAGCATTCAGAGCCACAAGGCAAGACTTGTTGCTAAAGACTATCTGCTGAAAGAAGGTGACCTTGGAGACTTTCACTCCAATATGCTAAATTAAATTTGATATGTTTATTGATCACTTTTTAAAACTCAGAAAATGAAATATATGAAGCTCGATGTTAAAAATGCATTTCTAAATGATGAGATCCAAGAAGAAGTTTATGTACAACAACCTGAGGGATTTGCTGTTGCTGGTAAGGAGAACTTGATATGCAGGCTTAAGAATGCTTTATATGACCTTGAACAAATCCCTGGAGCATAGTAGACACGTATTGACAGGTTTCTGAAACACAATGGTTTTGTTGTTCTAAAGGAGATTCAAATTTATATATTCTGAACACTAGCAAGGGAGAGTCATCCTACTGTTATATGTAGATGATGTGCTTCTTTCAGGAAGTGATCAAGATGTTATCATGCTAGTGAAGAAACAACTCAGTCATGAATTTGAAATGGCAGATTTGGGACAGCTTATCCATTGTCTTGGCATTCAGGAGACCTCTATCTGGTTCAGGAGAAATATATGAATGATATTCTGAAGGAGTTCAGAATGGACAACTACAAAGCAGTACACACTCCAATGATACTTGCTAAGGATTGGACCAACCATCCGCAGTTTGGAACTCAAGTAGACAAGACTAAGTTCATAAGACTTGTTGGGACATTGATCTTTCTAGTTGTAACGACTAGACCTGATCTGACCTATGTCTTGAGTTAAATCAGTCAGCATATGCAGGACCCAAGGATGCTCCATTGGAATGCAGCTAAGAAATTGCTGAGGTACCTTAAGCGTACTAGCTGCTACGGATAAAAGTATAATTATAATGCTTCAAGAGCACTGTTGGGGTATACTACTTCGGATTGGGTAGTAGATGAAACATATCGGAAGTCCATATTTGGTTTCAATTTTCTATTATGAGGAGCAGCAGTTACGTGGTAGAGTAAAAAGCAACCTACTGTTTCTTTATCTCTAGCGGGGATGAATACAAAGTTTTGTGCAATGCAACAAAAAATGAGTATGGATCAGGTGGATATTGAAATATTTCGATGAAGGTCAGTCAGAAGCAACCAGTATTTTGAGTGACAACATGAGTTGTATTGCTCTTGCCAAGAATCCAGTTCATAATGCAAGAACCGAGCATATTGAAGTGCAGGTTCATTTTACAAGAGAAAAGAAACAATCTAGTGAGATATCTACCAATTGGATATCAATATCAACAGAAAATCAAGTGGCAGTTATATTCACTAAACCCATTATCTCAATATCAGTTTGAAAAACTAAAAAGAGACTTGGTTTATGTGAATTGCCGCTGACCTTAAGAGGGGACGTTAAGGATACAGTTAAACTCAACTACATAGTAGATAGTGATAGCTAGTCTAGTCATAAGTCACCTTGGTAAACTCAAGAGACTCTTATTATGTCTCTATAGTTACGTCAGTTTAGTTGTAGCTTTTTGGGGTTCCTTAGATGAGTATTGTTGAGACATCCTCGATGACTATATAATGTCTTTCTTGAGATATGACGTTATTCTGATCCATTTTTTATTTTATTAACACATTCTAACATCAAGTGTGTTAGGACTACGCCTACAAATGTCTCATAGTATTATATCTTCATACGAAGTTTGAATATGTATATGGAGAACAAGAATCTCTTTCTTTCTATTCTTCATCGTGAACTTTGCTCAGTACTATATCTAAATCTCACAAATAGAGCTATTTCTTCATGCACTTTTTTAAACTAGAGGTGAGGTATAAATATCCCCTCACTGCCATATCATTGTGAGCTTTAGCAATGTGACGCAGAGTGAGCTTTTGGAGTCACTTCAGGACTCCACCCCACTTAGGGTTTTCACCAAGCAATCACGCCGACTTGCACGGAACGTCTGACCATCACTACGTACGAGGTGTTCAATAGACAAAGATTGAAGCTATTGCACGTCCCACATATGTGAGTCGAGTTAGGATATTGTTGGTTTGACGAACTTCTATCATCGATACGTGAAGGGGTTTAGTGCAATTGCGAAGCCATTGACCAAGTTGATGAAGATGGAACAAGAATGGCAGTGGGGAGATGAGCAAGAGCAAGCTTTTGTAGAGCTCAAGGATAAGTTGACATCTGCTCCCATCTTGAGGAGATCCGTTAAGAGACGTCCAGTGCAACATGATAAAACTGATGGATGAATCCAAGACGTTAATGTAAGTCTTGATTTCAATCGTACTTATGACGATTGACTATTGAGAGATACAAGCTTCAGATATCAACTTTGATGGATGGATGGAATTGTAGGAGGTTCAAAATAATGCTCGTCTCTCTGATGAGGATATCTAACTCTAAAGATCTGAAAGAACTCTCTTAGTCTAGATGGCGACACAAATCCTTAGTCTAAAAGCTCTACACTAGAAGCTTGTGCACCACTCTCATCCTCATCATCACGGTGAGATTCGTGCATTTGCAAGTCCAGAACAGGATCGTGCGGTGCTTGAGAGTCCATAACCAATGCATCTATTATCCCTTGTGCGCCCTCACCATCACGGTGAGATTCGTGCATTTGTAAGTCTAGAACGATGAATTCGATGAAACTCAATCTCCATAAGACATAGACAAAGCTTCTGTAAACAAAATCTGCAATCCAATCCCTAGGAAGAAGTTGCATTGACTTCTGGGCGCTACTCCTTCAGCTTCCTGTCACTACTCCTCGACACACCAGCCTAAACAAGATTGTGCGAGGATGCCGTTCCCTGTCTATGCTATCTATTCTTGTCTACACTCCCACGACCTCCTCTTGGATGCGGAGGCGCAGACCTACTCTATGCGTAACAATACTTTGTGTGTAGCCTCGTGTGTGTAGTATGCATAAAATTCTACATCGACTTCAACTTTATACAATCGTCTCGAATCGCAAGAGAGGATCCTTTCAAATCACAGCAAATCTGAGACACTGTCAGAACGTCACCTTCTCGTGGACTTCGGTTCTCCTCAGTTTGGAAAGTATTCTTTACTCCTACTGTAACTAACCCTGTCACATGGACAGTAACTTAACAATATAAAAGAGAGTTCCATAGCTTAAAATAGCTAACTCCTATTTTCTACAAAGTAGCGAGGTATAAACAAGTAACTAAGTCTCCAACCTATTCTTGGTCACCAGGTGTGACAACCATGAGATCTGCACATGCATGATCATCTAATTCGTCTTCTGGTATCATGCGTGACTTTGCTGATACCTCTGATGCGACTGATGTGACATCCTTCTCAGTGGCAGCCATGTGCTCTTCTGTAATTGGCTCGGAAGCCAAAAGATGTCCTTGGGAAGGCGTACCCACTTGTACTTCCGGGCTCTTCTGCAAGATCTGCTCGCTGTTGGAGCTGGGGCGATCTCTTGGGGTTCAAAGGCAGTCATTACCTCCACTCTGAACTCCGGAGAAGCCATCTCCTCTTCTTGTCTTCCAGAAGACGTCTTGACTTTTGGAACTTCCTCGCATGTCTTCTTTGCTTCTAATGATGTTACCACCAGATGAACAACGAGGTCGAACTCCTCCTTGTCTAGGTCTTCCACAAGGGCTGGTCTCGAGACACCAGAAGATGTGGTTGTGAGGCTGAGAACTGAAGGAAGACCGTAAAGAGTCTTAAGACCCTCGACTTGCCGATCCAAGTAGCAGAACATGATGTCCTTGTGTTCCATCAACATCTCCTTGGACGCATCATCCCATGTTCGGGCCAAGGTCAAAAGCTTCCTCCCTGCGGTGAAGCTTCTTCTTGAGCACTTCGCCCATCTGCATCATGATCTCCTTGCCTCGGGTTTCTGCTTCCACCCGCTGCTTCTTCTCCTCTGCAGCTTTGGCTTCTACAGCTTCCCATTGTGCGTTCCAAGTCTTCGTCTCTTCTACCATATCAGTTAGTTCATCCTTGATCCGTAAGACTTCATGCTCCCTCTACTGAAGTCGCACCTGCAACTCTTGATGACTTTGCCGCAGTTGGACCAATTCTTTAACAGAAGTGGAAGCTTTCATTTTGTACTTGGTGGCGATCTTCTCTGTTGTGCGGAGGTTGGTTTCTAGAGCTTCCACCCTCTGCTTCTGTGCTTCCTCCTGCTGAATCAAAGTCCAAAGATCAAATCCACGCTGAAAGGGCTTCTCTTAGGTCTTAGCCTGCTTCTCAACCATCTCCATGGCTGGCTGGATCTCGACGCTGAAGAAGGCACTGAACTCTTCCAATCTTCTTCTTGCGGAAGCTAGGTTCATGCCGACATAACAATCCGTGGTAGCTTCCATGTCTTCCTAAGGTACCTAGACCTCTTCCACCATGATGGCTTTCTCCTTCTGCACTCGAGAAGACGTTGCTCTCAATGTCTTCCTGGTCTTCTTGGGTTTCTTCCGAAACTCTTCTCACAGCAGAGACCGACTTCTTCTCTGCGTGGTCATTGATCACAGTTGAAACATCGACCAGGCTTTGTCTTCTGGAGTCTTCAGAAGACTCCTTGAGGTCGTAGGAATCGTCTTCCTGGTTGTTTTAGTGCCGGGGGTGTCTTCATGCGAATCCGACTCAGATTCGGAGTGGATGGTGAGATAATACATACTCTTCCTATGAATGCTCCTAGGTCCCATCTTCCTCGATGGCGACGCGTCTTTCGTGCCGCTGGAATCATCCCTCCGAACGGTGATCTTTTTCTGGTTCGTGTCTGGTCCTTCCTTAGACATCGGAATGGAAGGAGAAGACATAGCACTTGCCCGGTCTTCTTCCTCTGAAGTCTACTCCTTGACTTCTTCTTGCCTCACTGATTCATACTTGACCAACTGAGTCTCCTTCAAATCCCCTTCGACACATACATGTAGCGGAAGAAAAAGATGAGATGTCCTCCTACTGGGGTGCCCAAATAAGTTAACTCAACGTGGACATAAGCGTGGAAGAAGGCATCCCAATTGACAACCTCTCTTGCCCAAACAACTTATGATGAGCTGTCCAAATGATTGTTGGAGTCTTTTCTTTCTCCAGCTCATAACCGCGGTTCTCAGATTCAGATCGGTAGAACGCTCTTCACCACCATTCCACCGTCCACAAGGCTGGTCTTCCTCTAACGATCCCTGCCTTAATAGGTACATGGTTTCGAGGGGGTAGGCTTCCCAGACCTCTTCCAGAAGACCCTGGTCAGCGAGATTCCAAACTCACGTGAAGAAGTCGAAACCCAACTCCTTGATGAAAGGTTTGGCCGCGCTCAGCTCCACTTGTGGTAACACAAGCCCTCGAGGATGCATCGTCATTTCGAGGCTTCTGTTACACTATACCACACATGCTTGCTGTGAGCCTAAGGCTCAATCCTTATTAGGCCTTCACAGTCTAGCTTCTACTCTTAGAAGACGAATTCAGTCTTCCAGAAAACAACTATTCTGTCTTCTAGAAATCTAACAGTAGTTCCTAAGTGCATCACATCTGCCGATCTATATCTACCTAATCCTAACGAAGCAAGGCACCTCATGGATTCCTAAGAAGAAATCCACCTTGCAATTCATCCTACTTCCTAACAGAAGATGAAGAGATACTTGAGAAGCGGGTCCTATGACACAATTCTCATCTAAAGTTGGGAAGAAGAAGGGACATGCTGTTATGGGTCAGACAAAAGAGATCTGTAGAGGACCCTCACATCTTCTCGCGCATTCTGCCAGCCTTTTCAATCTTCTAGTTCTCTATGAAGATGTGGATTTGAGAAGTCATGAAGCTTGGGAGGCACTGGCATGATTCTCAATTTCCTACTTCTCGAAAAAATCATTAACTCTCAATTTCACTCTAGATCCACATCAAGATTCTCTCAAATCAATTCCAATCCAATCTAATCTACTTGATATGAATTTCAAAAATTCAGCTTCTGGAGATATCCAGACATTCAAATGAGTCTTCTGTCATGGATTCAGGATAGAAGCAGACTAGCATAGAGAAAATGATGTACAGAACAAAGATTTCGAGACATGGGGAAAAATGATCAAATTTGATTCTTCGAGAAAAGATTGAGAAGAGGGCTGTCAAAAGTTGGACAACACTTCCGTGTCCAATTCTCTCAAAAAGAAATTTGAAGGGAGGAGGGGGGATAGGTAGGCTTCTTGCAAGCTATCAAGGAAGCGAAGAAACATAGGAACAGAAGAGCGGAAGCGATGAGAAGGAGGGAAGAAGCGAGAAGAACCTCAATACTGTGCTTCCAGAAGGCACAGTACTGATGCTATGCTGTAATCTCTGATGTCTTCTGTGCGCACTAATTCGATTCTGCTCATGATGATTTCGCCTTGCTACTATCATGCTCTCGCATTCGACCTCGAACTGGTATCTGCAATCCTGAAGCTTCCAATCCTCGATTCCATGAGGCTTCCAATCTCTGATTCTCTTGAGAACTCATGTCTTTTTCTAATTCGAGCTCTCTTCCGCTGGAAGACGACTGTCCTCAATCTCTCATTGAATCTTCTCTGCGTGCACTTCCAATGTCTTCCTCGATTCCAAATTTGAATAGAGAAGAAGGAAAAAAGAATTTGGTGATGTTGCGCCTCTTCTCCTGATAGCTTCCTTGTCTGTTCTCCACGTTTTTGGTAAATGTTATGTCAACCCTGGTCCTACCTACTACGGAGGTGGCTGTCCTTTAGGTACACCAAGCACCTATTGGTTCACCCAGTTGGTGCGAGGTTGGTGCTTCTCGCAATTACAGTCACAGTCTTCCTGAAAAGACTTCACACTTTGTCTTCTGGACCTCGTCTTCCACAAGACGTCTGTCTTTTGGCTTCGGAAGAAGTTGAATTCTTCTCACGAATTTGTCTTAAGTTCATCTTCCCGCTAAGCAAGATGTAAACTTAAATAATAAGATTACTTCAATTATATAGACACGTCATTAGCTTAAAATTTTGAAAAAAATCTCCAAACTTACAAATTGTGGGCACCATAGGAATAGAGTTGGTTGCTTCACTACTCGTGCATTCTTTTTTGTCTTTCTTACCGCATCTCACCTTCTAAAGCTAGATACCTCATGTATTTTTGGACATAACTTTCACATGCAACAATACGACACAGTGGATATCTGACGACTTAAGTAGCGCCACATGTGATTTAATTTTATTTCCAACGAGAAGGATATAATTGCAAAGTGGACTACGGATCTTTAAGCTTTGAGCAATTCTACTTCCAGTTCAGTTCGTATTTGAGAAGTTGATCTTCCACTCGCACATGTCTCGTTTTGCTTAAGTCTCTCTATAAATTTAGAAAAGAGAAAAAGACTATATCAACAAAGAATTATCCAAATGTATCTTAAATTTTATATCTCTCACAATTGTATATCCATTCTCTAGATCGTAACTTTTCCATATGGATGACAAATTAGGATATGTCAATAACACATTGATATATGCATGTTGCCGAATAAAATGAAAGTGATATTCAAACCCTCGAATAAAATTACTCATTTCAACCACACAAACAAAACAATGAATCATCGAATAATATCAAACAAGCAAAATAAAAAGAAAGTGCAACGATTGATCCAATCCATCTATACCCTCCTCTCTTCAACATCCCTCAAGAATTCTAATTCGGTTTTCTCTTGCTCTAGTCTTCTTTCTTCATGCACACTATATGACAACTTTGCAACAAAGGTAAAATAGTGAAACATGAGGTATCTGAGGTATCGATTAAAAACTCAAAAAAGATGTTTCATGCGGTTAGCATGTGTGAAATCATACAACACAAATGTGGTGCTTTCCTTTGTTCAAAGTTGCAATCACGATTGTCTCCTCTTCTGATGATAGGTGTTAAGCTAACACAAGAAGTCAACTTAGCAACCATCACTAATTACACTGAATTACCCCGTCTCATTGAGCATTGAGATCCATAGGAGAAAGAGTCTGTTGCGAAGAACCAAGTCCACAGTTTTTAAGTCATTTTGTTAGAGCATCTCCACCCAAATAGAGATAATCACCTCCTTATCTCTAATTTACAGATGAAAAGTGAAAGATCTTTATCTTTAACGGAGGAATTTCCTCACTACACTCCTTAAATGGATCTCTAAAGAATATCAAAAACAAACTTTTTCAAAATTAACAAAAAAATTTTCTCAAAAAGTTTAATGTGGGTTAAGGCGACCCTTTCTTGCAATCTTTAAGTTAGGGAAACGCAGTAACTTTTAGGAAATTCTGTAAATTAAAAACTAATATAAAGATCAGCGATTGGGAAGATTTTCTTCTAACTGGCTCCCTAACTAGTTAGAGGAACCTTTAAAGATCCACGGTGGAGATGCTCTTATGGAGCATCATCATCCATAAGCTACTTTTCCCACAAAATCTAGCATTATGACGCATATGAAACTCTTGGACGTAGCCTCCAGACAGCCAAGGTCGTTCAAACACTACAAATTTTCCAAATTTCAAACCATACATGTACAACACTCCAACTGTAATATATAACGCTGTTTTCCTCCTACTGATATAAACCATCGCATCATGAACCTCCATAATATATCTTCAGTATGCGTGTGAGACAAAGCTCCAACCCAGATCAACAACAACTTTCTTTTTTCTCTCTTCTTATATATTCTCTTCCTCTAAGATGAGTCATCTTCTTCTCCTCGTTCCATGCTTGTCGTCATTCCATTTCCAACTTTCATCTTCTCTCCTGGTAATATATTTTACATAGAAAAAGTAAAATCTTATCTTTTATATATTTCAAATATTTAACCACTTCATACATAAGGAAGTAAACACCTCTACCTCATTTTGATATAACAACTCTCCTGCTTTCCTCTTTTCCATGTACGTTCTTTTTCTGTGTAGCTCACTTCATACTATGTAACACTTAACTTAATAATACTTTTTATATATTTAACCATGTAATATTTATATACTTTTCAGTTCGGAGAGTTTTACTACGCTCAATTAGCCTTATGGTTTTACGGTAATACCAAATTTACTTTATCATATTTGGTATTATGATAAAGTAATACCAAATATGATATTACTTTGTTACTTTGGTATTATCGTAAGTAATACCAAAGTAACAAAGTATTATACTTTGGTATTATACGTAAGTAATACCTTTCAGCTGTACTACTGAGCATCTCTCATAATTCTTCTGGATGCTTTGATTCATTAAGTAATCACTGATCAGCTTATACATATCATAAATCTTTACCACACCCTAGATATATATCTAACTTACATGCCACAATATTTCAACAAGTTCCAACTTCCAATGCATTGCTATGGTTCTTTTACGATTGCTTTAATCATTGCTGTTTATATGTGTTTATATGTTACACAAATAACAGTAAGTTGTATTTCATGTTGGTTGTTATTGTATTCAAGTTAGACCAAAGTCTCTACTTCTGTCCTCGAACCATACATCTTGTATCGCTCAACCACGCTTATGGTAAATGGTAAATGTTATTACTTGTCCCCTGGAGTCTTTGCAGGCCATGGGATTGTCCATGTGAGTCCACCACATCGAGACTCATACCAGAAGCTTCGTTAGGTCTGGAGCTCCGTCTCTGTAATGAAATCTTTGAGAAACTTGAATGCTTCAGACTTCTTAGTAAGGAACCTTACCCACATCTTTCTAGAATAATCATCCATAATAAGTAAGTAGTAAAGAGCCTTCCTGAAAGATGGAGGGTCAAATGGTCCATCCAAGTCTATGTGTAGTAGTTCTAAAATCTATGCAGCTCTCCTTGCTCCGGTTTTCTGGAACCTATCTTTGACTTGTTTGCCTCGAAGGTAGTGAACTCAAACTTTGGAATTCATTCAACCATGAGATTTTTCTACAGAATGTGCATTTTATCTATACTTAGATGTCAAAGTCTGAGATGAAAATATCACTTTTGATCTCTATAGCACTTAACATCATAGCAGGTAACGACTCATATTTGTAATTCATACAGAAATCTTTTATCACCTTTGGTCATCACCTTATTATCTTGCTTGATTATAAGTATGTCTGGTCAAACAGAACTCCGAAACTAGACTGAACAAGCTTGCCAACACTTAGTAGGTTATATAAGACCCCAAGTACATACCAAACATGATGAAAAGTTGAGGTTTTATCATCTAGTAGATGCATTCTAATATCTCCGTCGTCTGAAACCTATACTTTTCTCCATTTCCGAGTTCAACTGTAGGACCATTTTGTATATGTCAAAAGTTGACAAACCAGTCTTTTCTGGAGGAGATATGATTAGATGCACCAGAATCTATCCACCATATGTCTTTGGCTTCACTAATATATAAAGTAGTGAAGAAAAGAGATTTCTTTTCATTACCTTGAGCAAAGTTAGCAGGAGGTTGTTTCTGCAATATGTTCAAGACGTTTACATAAGTAACACCTCTTGCTTGTACCTCCAATACATTTCTGATTGTTGCCTCCAACGTTAGTTCCAATAGTTCTGACTAGGATTAAAATCTGGGTGGGAAGGTTCTCTCTTCTTGGAAGGCTGAGCCTTATGATGAAACAAGGCAGATTCTTCTTAGTTGCTGATGCAACCTCTAGCATCGTTATCATCATCTAAGACATCTTCAATAACTAAATTCTTGAGTCCCCCAAATGAAGGTCTTTGTTGTCTAGCTTTCATAGCTTTCTTGAGACTGACCATGTTCTTGGGTAAGCTCTTCAAAAACAGATCAACTATTTTTTCATCCTCATCTTGCCTCCCAACGAGTTCAGCTGCTCTATGTATGACTTGGTAAGGGTCACATGACTTTCTTGCATTCAAAGATTCAACAACAAAGATATGATATTTCGTCTTTTTCCAACTACATCAAGTTGATGTTTCTTTGCAAGAGCATCGCACATATCATTTGCGTTGTCTTTGTCTCTTATCTCATGTATTTCTGAATCTTTGATTGTCATGTTGATGACACATTGTGCTGCTGGTCACGTTTCATCCATAGTTGTACAAGACCTGTAGTTGTGATGAATACACTTGGAGTTTATCTCAATTCATCACCTTGAACAATTCTCCAGAGATCGTAGTTCTGGAGAAACCCTTTCACTCGAAAACTCCAAGTTTTGTATAGTTAGAACCATCTAACTTAAGAACATCTCTTGTGTTATTGAAGTCATATGATATACGAAAATGAAGTATCTCATAATGAAGTGGAGTAAGACATGTCGAAAGAGAATGTGAAATGAGCTATATAGAGTAGTTCACATCCCCTCTTGGACCCCCCAAAACTCAAAATCAACAAATACAATCATTTGATCCTCCAAATACATGGTCAAAGTTTGTATTATATGGACTTTGACCTACCATAACTTCCTTATTTGAGGTCAGATGGAGGTGAAAATTAGCTCATTGGAAACGTATCTCCATATCTCTAAGAGACAAAGCCATTTTAAAGTCCAAACCAGCTGTCAAATAACTCAAAAAGACTTTCCTTCCTCTTCAAAAACATAGTCAAAGGTAGTTTGATCAACTTTTCAACTTCCTCCAGAAATTCTGAAAACTGATGGAGTACTTAATTCACACCTTCTGAGTAAGATGCCTAAAGATTCCTACCCGCCAAAATGATAAAAACAATATCCTTCAATCTCAAATACAAAATATAAGTTTCTGATCTCTCTTGTATACAGAAAGAACACTTTTGATTAAAAAACTACTTCACCTACTTCACTCTTTGAGCTCCTATGGAACAACGCATTTTCATGTTGTACATGGATTTACCAAGTACAAGTTTGGTGGAACGTCTATTTTCATGTATTCGTTGATCTTGTAGTGTTATGCCAAGTAGATGATTATGGCGGTGTTTTTGACATATTTCATTTTACACGTGTGTTTCATGCAAAAGGCAACAAGACACATGATATGATGCTTCAATATGTTCACTTTTACATACTTCTAGAATGTCCATTGTATCTTAATGTATTACCTGAATAACCAACGTTGGTGTTTCTTGTAATGGGTAGTTTACCTAAGTTGCACCAAGTAGGTAGACTTCCTTGTCAAGGCTTTCATTTATGCCGGTAAGTATTTTATAGTTATAAATGATTTTATGAGCTCCAAATATTTATTATGATCGAAAATGACTATGTAGATCACTAAAAGATAGAAACAAAAATCTTTAGTTTCTCAATGAAGGATTATTTTTGGTAAAATTACAATAATACCCCTTAGATTTCAAATCAACTTCAAGATCACTACAGAGGTGATCTTCACCATTTTAGGATAGCACTGGAAATCTCTTCCTGTTGGCTTCTGCACTAAATTGAAAATCTATCAATTTGAGGTCAAGAGGTTGGAGATATGTTTGATTGAAGTTCGAGTGATCAATTTCTGAGTGTGCATATTTAAACAGCCGTAGAACTCATTGTAGATTTGATCTAAAGAAGATTGAAGTGGAGTTGGAAAACTCTTGATGAGTTGATAATTGTGGACTCAACGATTGTCTGATTTGAATTCAGAGTGATTAAGATAACATCGATTGACATTAAAAGAATTGATTTTTGAGTGTACATGTTCAACCCGTCATAGAATGTGCTGTAGATTTGATCTTAACGAGATTGAAAAGAATTTGGAAACTCTCGACGAGCTGATAACTGTGGATTCAATGATCGTCTAGTTTGAGTTCAGAGTGAGCAAGACAACATCTATTGAAGTTATAAGAGTTTCAAACAGTCAAAGAACACGCTGTGCTAGTAATCTGAGGAGAATTGAAGTGGGGTTAGAAAGATCTTGACGAGCTGATAACTGTGCACTCAATGATCAACTGATTTGAGTTCATAGTGATGAAGATACCACTAATTGAATTTAGAAGAGTTAATTTTTGAGTGTTCATCTTCAAGTAGTCATAGATATCGCTGTAGATTTTATCTGAAAAATATCAAGATAAGGTTGAAGAGATGTGGTCGAGTTGGTGATGGTGGTCCTAATTTTCATTCGATTTGAACCTAAGAAGATCGAGAGACTGTCACCTGGTAGGAGTAAACAGTGACATATTTGAGAATTCTAGAGCATTTTCTTGTTTTTGTGGATGAATCTGGTCCCAATCTCATATGAGTGTACTCCGTAAAAAAAATTCTGCTGTGAGTCAAAGATTCATGTTGATCTGAACCTCAGAGGTCAAGATATAGCCGGATGAAGTCTCGTTGAAACGACATTGAAATTTACACGTTTCATGATAGTTTTACTTAGCTTATAGCTTGCAATCTGTTTGCTAGAGAGAGTTCAGACTTTGCAGAAGAAGACAATCTGAGCACAGTCTATCATTCTACAAAGTTTTAGAGAGAGTGCGTTGTCAGAGCTGTCTCTATCGAATCTCAAATTTTGCTTGAAACACTCTTAGGTCCATCCCTAGACACTCTAGTCGCAACAGTCTCATAACTTATCACAGCCAGAAGGTTCTGTCTTTTCCCAAGAGACGTTGTCGTCGTATGACAGCGAACTTATAGCTCTGATACCATGTTAATAAAGTAAAACAAGGATCAGAATAACATCATATCTCAAGAGAGATCTTATATAGTCCTCGAGCATGTCTCAACAGTACTCACGTAAGAAATCCAAAAGACTACAACTAAACTGACGTAACTACAGAGACATGACAGGAGTCTCTTGAGTTTACCAAGGTGACTTCACTATCAACTATGTAGTTAAGCTTAAATGTAACCTTAACATAATGTAGATATACTTTGAGGAAAACTTATTTTACCCAAGAGTCATCGGAAGTCTTAGAATATTAGCTTAGTCTTAACCTTGGAACTGGATATTCTTGGACCAACTCGAGAAGATGACACCGTGTTTTTTTATTTTCCGATGTTTATTTGTTGTTTCAGTACGGTGATTTTGATGTACATATGATGTGGTTCCAAGTAACCTTGTTCAGTTCAGGTGCAGAAGAAATGAGAGTGAGTTAGGCCGTGATCGCACCATTGTTAGTTAGAAGAGTCTCTTAAACCCCATGTATGCATACAAGTATTCCTGGTGATCTTGAGCACCTCTTTTCATGGATCTGCTTCAGAGAGCTCAGAAATTTTACCGTTATGCAGAAAATGGTTTTGGTGATTACTTCTTCATCAGAACACAGAATCTGTTAAATAAGGAATTAAATTAAAGCTCTTAACTAGCTTTACAATTTCTGATTCATCTCAAAACAAACTGCTTAGTATTGATAGAGAATTGTTAAAATGAAGATTTCAATGTTTTTTTGGAACAAAAGAGAATGTTTTCCTCAAGCTCAAAGTACATTGTGAAGAGAAAAGAGAATATTCCTTTTCAAGCTTTTATACCTACACCTTATGTTTAAGCTTTATCCACTCATTCAGCTTTGGTTACTGGTTAGCAAAAATATTATTTTTAGATTCCATTAGGACATCGAAGATCGGTGTCCCAAGTGGTTTAGCCCAGAGTCTCTTAAGAAAAAGTTCGTGGGTTCAACTCATCGCAAGCACGGTTGGAGGTACATGTGTGCTGCAGGTAACGAGCTTCTGGTCTGTGGTGGACTCATATGAACAGTCTCATGGTCTGCGAAGATCCCAAGAGAAAGATAATATCATTTATCATAGATTTTTTGAGTTTAATATGATATTAAAGATTTGAAAAGAAATTCTCTTAGCATTCAAAGTCTTGTTCACCATGACGCTCACATCACATAAAGAGGTTAACAGTTAACTACTACGGTTCTAATGAGAATGTAGTGTGTGATAACTCTTTCAATTTTGACTTCCATGATACCTTTACACTAATGCGGCTAGGTTCGGTAACGTCGATCCTCAAGCAGAACAGTCCTCTTAACTCCAAGTTTAGATGTGTTGTGGAAGATCCTTTATTCAGATGTAGATATAAAATTTGGCATATATGCATATTCACCCGCTTCTTGACATGGAAGGTTATAATATGCATATCCTTTAATCGATTACCAAACTTTTTTTTCTGAAAGAGTCTTGCTAGAAAAAACCTTTTCTTCTGAATTAGTTAGATTTTGTCTAAAATCTATTCGTTTGGAGCAAGTGTCTTTATGATGACTTCGGAACAGCTTAACTTACACTTTATTTCTTTACTCTTTGCCACGTGTACATCATAGAGCAAATCATCATGGACTTTCGAAAGATTGGACTTTATAACTCTCAAAGTTATCTTCAGAATCAGACCATTTTCACAATTCCATTTTCCAGTCTGAAGGTCCGCTATGCATGTCTGAGAGAATAATAATGCATGTTTCCTGAGTTTTGCCAGCAGAGAAAAAACAAAAAGACAAGCAGAAAGATATGGATAGAACAATTGGTGTAGATTGGCTCCGGTGGTAGCTATAGAAGGTTATGGATTCACGTAATATATATAAAGTCTCTTGAATGGATTAATTTTGGTTAAAATTTTAATTTTATTTATATTCATAATAAATAGATAGATGTAAAAATAATTTAAAATAAATCGAAATTATAAATTTAATTTTGATAAATATTAAATATTAACTAAAGAGAGTGATGCGAGAAAGAAAAAGTTAACCCATAAGGCATGTACAGGCCGGCCCGCTTCAAAAGGATTGCAGAAGGATGACTTCGATTTGCCAACTATGTTGTGGTTGATCATGGGAATTTAGTTAAAACATTCAACGTTTTTAGAACACTTGATTTAAAAGTTTTGCTCCAGTCTTTTGATGAAAAGGTTGTATCAGTTTCGAGAGGTTAAATTCTTTCGAGAGAAAACCTCGGGGGCGAATCAGAATTTAGAAAAACCTTGAAAGATATATACGGACAAGAGATTTTTTCCACATTCCAAATTAAATTGATTAAAAAGTAAAATATATTGAGAATAATCTTGATATTATTATTTATATATATTCAGTAAAACAGTCCCCCCTGGGGCCTGTGAGACAAAAGAGGCAAAACCCCGATGCTTTAGAAAAGAACTGATGTACCTAAAAGAGTTCACCTGATTGAGCGTGTCTAGCATCTTCTTTTTACTGTTGCAAGATCACTAAAACTAACTCAACTATGGTTATGTCAACTTCACCACGATAAAACTCAAAAGTTACACCAACTTGTTCAACACTATATAGAACTCTCTAAATGTTTAGGAAGTGAAAGACAAGAGAGAAAATAATCATTAGAGTAACTCAAGCTTAGCTTCTACAACTTAAGGATCGTCAATGTAAGATGTTTTACGATGAGTAGAGCGAAAATTACATATCACCAGCAGTGGTGGAAAATAAGTTATATGTCTTTAGATGTATATTGTGGTACGAATTATTATCTACAAACTGACCGCAATTACAGTTTTCACGTTTTATGTTAACTACAAATACCTTCCGTTTTCTATAATTTAGTAAAAGATCATGTAATATTATATAGATATAACACTACCGAATGTAATTTAAACATTCCGCATTACACGTGTTTGTACATCAAGATTAACACACATATTCATCTCATCTTCGTTTGATTTTTGTATTTCAAGGTCAATATTCTTTTACCAGATAAAATATTTTCCAATCGAACTAGTAGTACGTTCTCTTTGTTTGATTTGGTTACGATTTTTTGATAAATACATCTCTCTAAATTCATTTTAAATTTTATTTTTCTATCACAACCTCTTTGAAGTAATCATTATGAATTTATTTTCCTAGATATCTCTCAAAAATTCATGTTCTCTTAAACACCCTTTGGAAAAAACAAACTGATTCGATTTCACATTCTCACGTCTAGTACAGAATTAAAACCACTGTTCCAAATTGCTGTATGTGTACATTTGTAGTCAATGCATAATTTTATAAATAATTCTACTGCCACATGACATATCTCCCTATCCTTTGTAATTTGCTTCTCATCTCCATATCAACATTTACTTAATTTAATCTATTCAATTACTTGTAAATATTAATATAATTTAATATATAGATTCGATCCAATACTTCTCCTCACCAATCAGACTGAAAAATTTCTCCCTCATTTCTCTCGCTTGTCTTTTCTTTCTTGCACGCATATCATCATGCTTAAGTGCATAGCATAAATGGTAAGTTCTACTGTACTTTTAGTTGATTGGAATTTTATCAGAAATTTGCTTGATCATACCCCCAATACGTTCCGTGAGCTTGATCATACCCTTCTTAACGTTTGGTTGCTTGATCATACCCCTGACAGATTATTGACAGTTGAACCAATCATTTTATGTTCTGGTTCATTATTTTAGTACTTTCAACCTCGACTAAATATCATTGTAATTCAAAATATTTGACATTAAGAATACGTTAGATTATCTGCAATCTCACGTCTGAATAACATCACAAAGTGATTGGTTTTACAAGCAATAGCCAGTCAGGGGTGTGATCAAACCAGACAACATTAAGACAGGTATTATCAAACTGTTGGAGCACGGAATCTATTGGAGATATGATCAAGCAAATTTCTGGAATTTTATTAAGGGGCACGTATAACATTTCGTGTATCATAAATATGTGTGGTGTCTTTTCAAATACAGTACGCATGTTTGACATAACTTCCGCATCAACGTTTACGATTTTAGGTTTTGAGTCTTCCTTGTAGGTGTCGCATACATTAACGGTAGAGGATTAAAGACGTAAACTTATGGAGCACCAATGGAATAAACTGTAGTCTGTGACTCATGTCCGGTCATACATCTCTTGTTTTCACTTTCTGTACGCTGGAACCCTCGACTAACCCTCGAACGTCCCCTTACACCAAGACCGATGTTTGAGACTCCTTCGAATCTTCCTTAGGACTCTTAAAACCCAGCTGCCCCTCTGAATATGCCTGGTTAAGGAGTACTTGATATAACAAAAATACTTTTGCTGATTTGATTTGCTTACAAAAAAGGTTAATCAAAGATCTAAACCCTAAATCCTTAATTAACTCTCTTTTCTTCACTATGATTCACTTCAAAACTAGCTCTTGGATAACGACTGATAATTTTGAAAGCAAGCTTTTGTGGTTTCGTGGAACAAAACAGCTCTCTAACTCAGGGAACACGGGGAGAAAAAAGGATATTTTTTTTTTCATTTGTATACACGCCCCTAAGGTTTAAACCTTTTTTTTGGTACAAAAGGGTCTTGATGAAAATAATTTTTTCTAATTCTATTTTGAATTCAAAATCTCTGGTTAGAATCTGGAATACAAAAAAAACTGAAATATAACAAACTAATTTTAAATAATACTTAAATGAAAATCAAAAAATTCTATACAAAAATGTAACACTTTTCAGTCAGCTTTCCAACGCTACCTCATTAAAAAGTGAAAGTCAAACTCAAACGTTATGAAAAAATGCAGTTTGCTCTGGGTAACCCTTTCGCATCCGCACAAGTCAAAAATTGAGAGACCTGGGTAACCCAGACCCTAAGTATCAAGAGGAAGGGTCTAACTATATGTAGACGTTAACGACTAGTTTCACGTTGTCTTTCTCCGCCTTCGTCTTCTTGTTATCATAGTTGAGCCTTTGAGTTACCTATTCTAGAATATTAATTTTGGATCCAAATTTAATTTTACCACTGTGTTAAAATGGCCGATCTCAAATCTATATTTTCCGTTTACAAAAAGCCTATATAATATTTGCAATCTGAATCGACAATTACAAACTGAGTATTTCTTGGCACTCGTAAGTGAAGGGGTACATTGTAGATGAATAGTGAGACGAGTACAGCCTCATCACTTGGAAAAACGTACCTGTAGCAGAGAAAAAAGCAGTTCCAGAAATTCTATACGCAGACACTGCATAGAGAAAAGATTGGCGATTAGGTGGTTTAAAACGAAAGGAACGACATACCTTGTATTTCGATAGGCGGGTCGGCATAATTCTAGAGAATACCCGGATAGCGAGCTCAGCCACACGCAGCTGGTAAGCTCGTGAATGTCTTGCGCAAGTCCTTGTGGTTGGCCAAAGCGTCCTTGGAATCTTCTCGGCTTCTTCTTGCATGGCATTTGTTTAATTCGGGCTTGGAGCCTACAGAATTCCAGACCTAGAGCTTCAGTCAATCTCATCTGATTAACGCATCTGGGATCCAGAGGTGGAAGCTTTTGCCATTGATAAGTTCAAAGTTTCGAGAGCTCATCCGTGGACATGGAAGATGTGTCCGAAAGAAGTTGAAACTAATGGTGAGAAACTCTTGATCCATCGAGGCTCTACGCCACCTGACAAGGACAGTATGGCGAAACAAGAAAGGGCACTCACGCGTTTGGTGATACCACATTGATTAAGAACCCACCGAACCCAGCGGATGAGACTCAACCATATCCAAAAGCATTGTTCAGTTCTTACTCCAGGAGACCGTTCCAAGTAAGAGTTCTTCCACAAGAGAGAGCTCATCACCCGAGTGAACTGGCAGTCTTAAGAGCTTTCTTAAGTACAGTTCCCCATAGTGCAGAGCAGAAGTAGGGATCCCTACAGTTTTCGCACAATCTCTTCCTCTACCTTAATGTAATACGCTAGACGCTGCACCCATGACGCTGCCTTCTTCAAGTCTCCAGCTGCAAAACTCGTTTCTAGCACCTTTTCCGTGTCCTGAATCTTTGAATGATTCTACACACCCACGAGTACACTCTGTCAGTCTCACTGATTCAAGCTGTTCGTATGGCAGAAATCTTTTCCAGTGTCAATTTTGCATAGGCTCAAGTGGGACCTCCTGAAATGCCGGTACAAACTGTAGACAATTCTTGAATTAAGTTTGCCTGTGTCACTGATACTCGTGTGCCCACTACCGAAACATACATCTTTCTGACAGACTGGAAAGATGTAAAAGTGAGAAGGAGAAATAAAAAGGAAAAGTGGTTCTACAATTCTGATTGTGACCTCTCACACAACCGAAAAGAGGTCATGGACATACTTGAGCTCTCAACTTCTGAAGTTCCTTAGCATCGGAAACATCTTCCAGCTCTTCCCGGATCTCCATTATCTGCGACACACAGAGTTCGTGAGTAGTTTGATTTCCCATGCACATATTTTCTAGCTGATATTCTCACATAATCTTCCTAACACTTTACAAGTATTTTTATCTTCTGGAATGCCCGACCAATATACGAAAGATACTGGCAGCAGAGAGGAGTAATACCCATTCCTATGACTTGCACATGAAAGGGACTCAGAAGGGTTCAACAGGATTAAGTGACACAACATCTACAGTTCTATACACCATGCAACCATTTAGAGGAGATGCCCTGCAGGCCTGCGTAGAAACATTGGAGGTATCGGCGAATAGATAGTTTGCAAACTGTGAACGTAAGTCTGGGAATAATCATTTGGGAATTTTATATTTCACTGAAGATCCAAACCTCCATGAGAAGCGCTGGGTCGTCAATGGTCCCCTCCTCGTCAACCCTTATTCCATAAAGCCCCAACTGGAAAAATACAACTCATTACGCAGTGCGAGTCTCAACAGCTTAAACACTGAAACGATCGGCCATCCACTACAGATATCCTCACCAGCCCTGAAAGCGTGAGATACGCCATACTACTAAGCATCGTACTGATTAGAAATGCGTCCAGCATCATCCACGACTATCACCAAATCTGATTCGAGACCTAAGTTAAGTCGGTTTCGCCTTTTACGCCTTAGACTGATAACTCAGAACGAGTTCTGGTCATAGCAGATGACTGCCCGGGGGAAGGCGAAGCAAGTAAGATCCTTACGGTATTCTTGATAGAAATGGAAAAGAAAGGAAGACATACTTCTCTTCAAACACAATACGGAGGATTAGGATTCATTGTGCGTACCAGGTATCGAGCTCTGGACAGTGACCTCAGCAATGTGTAATATGCTTGAATTACATGGGCCGACTGGTCCGCTGAGAATCCTTGCTCTTTCTGTTTGCAGATGCGGTGGATGACTGCAAGATGTTAGCCCTTGAATAACCACACGAGTTTCTGAGAATATCATCCATTGACTTCAGTCAGCACAGCCTGGGCCAAGCTCTACAGTTCATCCAGACTTTCACTTCCAAGTCTTCTGGAAGTGAGGAGGAGCAAATGCCTCTTTATGTCCCCCGAAGACTCGCCTTCTGTCCACTTCGCTTCTGCTCCAAACAAATTTCTACAAGCAAGATTAACAAGAGGTCTAGATTCGTCTTTGGTCGTACAAGACCTGTCACCTGCACAACCGCATCAAGGACCGAACTTGCCGCTGAACTTTGCCGTTTTACTAATTACACAAATATTGTTGCCAATGAGCAAAAACATATAATGTACACTGGCGTTTAAACTTGGACAAGGACAAGGACTGCGATGTACTAGTTGGAGAATATTTTCCCTCGCTGTCAGAATTACTTGACATTTTTATGACATAACTTCTTCCTGTATCTTCCGAAAACTCAAACTGAGTTCATCCAACGTGAAGTGAAGAAAAGGGAGCCCAGAAGCAGTAATGCTTTTTTCACCTGGGACTTGGAGCTCATAAGGTCTGGATGGAGCCTTTTCTGTAAACTTTTATATCTCTGTTCCAACGCCTTCGGGTCCACTTTGAAACTCCGTTCTCTTAAAGCACATTGAGATAACAGGACACATGTCAATTTCAGAAACTTAAAACTAACTAGACGTTTTCCACCTAGAGAGATTTACGTCATACTCAGTACCTGTTAAACACATGACCGTGCCACAAAAGCTGTGGATTGTTACAGTTTGCAACAAAGGATCCAGCCGCACTTGCAGAGGAGGAGAACTTACATCCGGAAAATTGTAAAATGGTCCACGGACGAGTCTAGTGGTTGTATGGCATCACAAGACGGGCAGAACAGACCACTTCCGCTCGATATTTCATGCTCACAAGCCCAGCAGGTTTTACTCAAACCCTTAACGGTGCTCCCAGTTGCCACGAAAGACCTCCTTTGCGCTTCAACGTGGGAACATGCAGGAGACGACATACGAAGAACGAGCGCAAACGATTCCAGAGATCTGATGGGTTGGAAGCATGATAGTGTTCTACGACGAGGGCCGAAATTCTGATCTGGACGTGGAAGATGAGAAGAAGCAGGAAGATCCGAAAAACCCGAGCTTACAGAATGATAAGAGGAAGAATTTAGGGTACGAGCAGAGGTTTCGGCACCATTTTCAAAACTGCAACAGGTCTGTAACCGATGGGAACAAGAAGAAGAAGCAACCCAGCTGAAAATTCGTCCTCTCATTATTGTAATGAAATTGCGACTAACTCGAATACGCCGGTAGCATAGCCCTTCGCTGCACTTTGATTCAGGCGTTCTGCAGTTGTTACGGCCCGTGAGACTATCCTCAATTGCTCACTGTTTCAGTTTCAAGGGAGTTTTGACAACTGGTACAGAATCGTTACCACGCCGGTAACACCGCCGTGAAAATTGCTCCTGGATCGTTCACTGCCTGATTGGCGTGGATCCGCCCCTCTCTGGATCTTTCCAGTTCTTTCGAAATCTGTTCAACATCTCTTGAGTACATGCGGATCGCGATGGCACCGTCGCGGTCGAAGTTCAAAGCATTTATGCAGGACCACCGCGTTCTCAAATTCTGAGTCGCTCTCCAGCAGTCGTAGTCTGTTGTAAGGCTACTACCGTAGCAACTATAGTAATCTAGATAGCAGCTAGACTGAGAAGGATGGACGGAGTTCAAGAGTCCTGTTCTAATAGCTCCCGGCGTAGCGTAAAGTTTGAACTCATGAGCTTTAACTAGAGTTACCGCTGATATGGATTTACATGTATACAGCCGGTCAGCATTGTGATTGATGATGGTACAGTAGCTGTGAAGCAGTAGATACTTCTTGGTTCCTGAGACTCTTCGACGAACCGGGTTACCCTGAGGACGTTCAGAAATTTACTTCACAGCACCCCTATTACGTGTCTCGGACTTGACCTCAATCTCTTTAATTTTGCGTTACTTGACCGCACCCCTTGGCTACAGCACGTTCAGTAAGTTAACATGTCATATTATCACAGTGCGAGAAGTGCATGTGATCTGTAAGTCATATATTTACACGAAAATTTAAATTTAAAATGATTTAACTGTATATTATTAGTCTAGATTATCTCTGTCTTAGTGCATTGTCTTTACATAATGACAAACTTGTTGAACTCACTATTGTCAATAAATATTATGATCCAATAAAGTAAAGTTAAAAAGGATGAAGTAAAATCCTACAACTGTATTAGAGGTGAGATCAAGTAAGTCTCTGGAGTACGTTCTCCATAATTCTCCTCCTCCTTTTCTGTTTCTATCTATAATAACTTCAAAAACTTCAAGTGCACGAGAACGAGAAAGTGAAGAAATCTCAAAAGGTTTTTATTCTTTTCTAATGTGAAACATTCCATAGGCTTTTTCTGTACAAGCTCACGAGAGCAATTTTTCTCGTGCATGCTCTGCAGAGGGAATGTTTACAGATATTTATTATGTTTTTAGGTAAACCTAGTACGTTCATATGCATCCCAGTTCACTTTTGGTGAATTTTCTTGCATTAAATGTTGTTGTAAAATGTGTAAGTACTAAACTAAAATTATGGACCAAACTGCTGTGATAAATAAAAATACAATCTAATTTCTAAATGTTGCATCCAAACGGGAATTACAAAAGGAATCCATATTAAGTAATTCCTAATGTTTGAAGATGATTTTTATATAACATTAAAAGAAATCTTCCTTGCATATTCACCTCATTTATGAAGAGTTTAATTAAACAGTAAATAAAATGTGATGTAATTAAGATTAGTCTCTCACATACAAGATTAGCATCTCGCATATGTAATTTCAGGTGGGTGTTTTTCAGCTCTCTTCTTATAGATTATGTCTGTATCTTCTTGTTTTTCTAATTATTATTTAATATCTAAAATTAATTTACGTTTTGATTAATTATTATTTAATATTTAGAAATGATGTATCTTTTCTCATCAACTTGGTACAAAATTTTCGTTTAATAATTATATAACTTTTCCCATAACAACAAGCGAGAAGAAGTTTCCCGAAGTTGATCTTGCATGCATATTTAACGATGATAGGAACTGACAAAGCAGACTAATAATCACAAGAGGGAAATGAGACGAAGATTCTGTTTCCACAAGAATCCTGGCTCTTAGTTAAGTTAACCGGGTATGCATATTTACTGTATTCTTACATTCAGTGGAATAATTTTTTGTGTGGACGAGGTTTTGACACAGCTGCCGTTGAAAACCCCTCTAGCGAGTTCGTGTAAATACAGTTTCGGTTTCACTCTTCTTTGTATATTATAAATTCACTTTAGCTTGGATCGTCCCGTATATTTGAACATCATTTGAAAGATTATTTTTACACAGGAACAAACACCTTGTCCTCGTTAACTGCTCTTTGGAGAGTGCTATAGTTCTCAATAACATGAAGCGAGCAAAAGTTCCCCCGGAGTTCATCCAGCATGCATATTCACCCCTCTAATTATCTCAAAAGATTATATATTTTTCATGAATACGAGTCCTTGTTATAATTATTCTCAAAAGACTATATATTTTTTCATGAATACGAGTACTTGTTACAGCTTTGAACTCTGGACATCTGAGCTCAGAACGATGTGTCTTGCCAATGTAATAAAATTTAGTACATAAAAAGAACAATAAATTCACATCTAATATATCTTATTAAAATGATATCTTTTACATCTATTTCATCCATACACGAGATAGAGCAAAAAGACAGTCTTACCAAGGGGAGAGCGCCACCTCCTTCGGACCTTACTGCAATCGGTGTGTACGAAGTATAGCTTCATGTACATTCACCTTCACACTATATTTAATCTATTTTATATACAACTTACACCTCAAACAACGAATCAAAACATCGAATTTCCTCCCCACATGCAAAACCTTAATTCACATGGGCGTGGGAGCTAAATGAAAGAATAACCTCTGAAAGTAACAAAAAGTACTACAATAATAGTATATGGTCGCCTTAACGATTAATCTCTTCAGTTGCCTCCCGCTAGCAAAACCCAATGTGATAAACGTTAGTTAGAGAAAAAGAAGCTCCCAGTTCCCAGTTTGACTCCTAATGTTGTTCGAAGCGAGATAAATGACGCTAACTCTACTCATCATGCAATCTGTGACTAATGACTGATAATTTCCAGCCACATTCGGCGTCTGTAATGATGCATCTTAACTCCTCATATTCGCTCATTAGCTGGTTTTCAGACGTAGACTGAAGGACCATTCATGGAAACAGCTTTGATCGGTGTGGATGAATAGATTAATAGATTAATAAACGTTACATGTATTTTCAACCACGGTGGGTCTCGTTAACCATAAGCAGTCGAAAAGTACATCGAAGAACAATTTGCCTAAAATGGTTTACAATCAGAAACAGTAGCCGCGTACTTGTCCTGTGTATCCAACGTGTAAGAAATCGATCATAGACTGGACTTTCGTTAATGCCCCACTCCTGTAATTTAGGTTACTCACGTCTTAAACCGGCACAGTCGTTACATGTAACCATAATCATTCGCTTCCGTAAATGGTCCTTGAACCTCCAGGTTCACTTCCTAAACTTCACAACTTTGTCTGTGGATTCCTTTAATGTTGCTCATAAGACGTCAAGATTACTGCTCAGTGGCTTCAGAGAACGATACATGACATGCAGGCAGGTGCAGAGAGAGCAACAACTCGAGGCAAGAACTGTACTCATTGTTCCCCAACACGCACCAACAATTTCTTCCTCATCTTTCTCTCGTCTTGCAATCATTCGTGCGCATACCTAAGGCGAAACTCAACTAAGTAGATCTCTTCGCGTATGGTATAAATGGTTGGAGCAAGCCTAATATTCTACAGCAGGAGTAATGGTTACAACACTACTAATCTCAGGCAATAAGAATCGGAGTTTAAAATTGCTTGTGTTTATGGCACACAAGCATTCCATGGGAGAAAGGACATCCTGCGCCAGTGTGTAATTTTAAGTCCTAGTTGGCAAACAATGTCTCGTCGAGGTCGACTTGGATAAATTCACCATCATCAAACTCGTCCTTCTTCGGTGGCCTTGCTGGCAGAGGAGTGATGGACAAACCCTTACCCTTCGATGAGTCTTTGGGTCGTGCCTGCAGAATACAAACCATTAAACATTCGTTAAAAATTTAGCAACTCGTCCAACTCCAAACAGCGCACATCCGTCGCCAGAGACAAACATGTATCTAGTGTCAGAGAAGCGATCCCTACAAGAGAGACCTCAAAATTCGGCAGTGGAAGGTGCAAGGTAATGAAGTAAGTCCCAGACGCAGCACTGAAAGGAAAAGATCCGCAAAAAATCTGGAGCCCAATGCTCACATGGAAACATTTGTGTGGACGGATGGTAAGCATGAAGTGGAAATGAACATAAAATCAGGAATTAACTTCTTGAGTCATAAGGAATTTGTAACAACTTCCATAACGAACGGCAAAAGAGTATCACCTCGTGGGCAACATCTGTGGTGGTAAAAAACACGCAAACCGGCAGGGCTATCATAACTGTCGTAATTTAACAAACTTTTACAGGAGAGTCCGCACGTTGAAGGCAACAACATGCCAAGCAAGAAGGGGCAAATCAAAGATATCGACCTCTGGACACTGAAAGAGTAGGAGCAATAAAACAGAACCAGAGATGTTACGAGATGTTTGTGATGTTACGCGGACAAACACAAGATCGTGCCAATCATTCACACCAGAACGTCGGAAGGACACGCATCACGCCTCAGGTTTCACCACTAACCCTATGGAAGCTAGAGACACGTGCGTGAACTCACATTTCCAAAGGAGCCTTTGAACCTCTTGCCCTTGGCTGTGCGGCTGTCACCTCTACCGCATCTCACTGCAATAACGCAATCACAATTAAGTCTAATGAATAAACCCTGAGTCCGAGTTCAAGCATAAGTTAAACCTCCTCGTAATTCCCCTACGAGCAGACTAAGCTTCGATCTTCACGAGAGCAGTTAAGCAAGGCCTCATCACACAACGGCTAACTTGAATTCTTCTCCGTTACCAACACAAACCAAGCAGGACACAGTCAATCTAGCTGCTTCTGAAGGTCAAATCACAGGCTGAAACCTCCTAAGCGTAGCTCAAGACAAGCTGCTCGATACGAAGTCCCTAGTTGAATTGCTAAACCCGTTTCTCTTAAGGAGTCAACAACAACTTGTAACAGTTAACTGAAACCAATTACAGCAACGCATTCTAGTAACAAACTACACTGTAAGCTAAATATCGAACGAGCTTTCATCCACGTACAGACTGGCCAAAGTTTCATACCTGCGGGGTACGCTCCCCGGGTGTTCGATACAGAGACAGAAGACGCAGAGGACAACAATTGTCGTGAGGAATCGGCGTTCACCACACACGATGTCGAGAACGCAATAGCCGTCGAAGTCGCACACAGAGATGCCATAGCTGCCAGCCAGCCACTCCTCAATGTCTCTCTGTCTCTCGCTCTCGCTCTGTGGATTGCTCACGTGTTTTTGAAAATCCTAATCAGAAGGTCGAGTCTCCAAGAAGGGCTAAGGAGGACGACGCTACCGTAGTGGATAAGCCCCCATCAGCCAGGTTCTAGCTTCTGTGAGTTCGACCCCAGATGGCCGGTCTTCCAGGACAGGACTGGCCAGACCTGTCCACTCCCGAGGTTTGTTACAAGGGCCTATGGTTGTCCTAGGGTTGGTTATGAGGGCCTCCGTACCTATACAGTATTTAGTGTGGCTAGTGAATACAGTTACTATCAGTTTTCTATGTTTCGGTTTAAAGCCTTGACCAAATAAAATGTTGACGAGATCAAAACCTTCGTTATATTGTACTGATAAGTGAATATATTGTACTGATAAGTGAATAAGATAAATAACTATGCTCGGTCGAACTTCCAGAAATTTTGCTCTCTTTATGTTATAAAAATTTATAAAAGTTACATAAAATTCTAGACTAAGTTATGAAAAAAGATTGAATATATCTGTCATTATAATTTATGTCTGAATTTACAATTTGAGTAAGTGCAAAGATAATCCATAAGTTGAAAGCAGACAAGCGTGCTTCCAGATAATATTTTAATCAATTTATTAATTTATTACCTAATCCTTCTTGACGAAGAGTTAGATAATAAATTAAACTTGCTGCTCTTTTCTATCTTCAGATAAAAGAGAATTGAAAAATGAAATTCTGGATAACTGTTGCCCGGCTTGCAAGGAAATATATAAGTTTTAACCGAAATTCTATACTAAACTGAAATTAAAAATTAAAGTATCTCAAATTTTAAATATTAAACAAACCTGGAAATACGATATGTACACGACGTAATCCATAAGGGAAGAGAAGAAGAGTGCGTTTCAGAGAGTATAACTGCGAAAGTTACTAGCCAAGAACCAAACAATCAACAAGGCAATTTAATCATTACCTAATCCTACTCGTTGAACCTTGTATAATTTTAAACAAGCATGCATATTTGGAAATATTACATCGTTGAACCTTGTATAATTTTAAACAAGCAGGCATATTCATGTATATTTGGAAACATTATGTAATAAGTTAATAAATTGTATTTTTTCATTCGAGTATAGTTGAATCTTTATAATGTGAGAGGTGAGCATATCACAACTACATGTTTATGATCGTAGATGCCAAGTGTGACAAGAGGTGTGTGAATAGACATCCCCCAGCATGTACAGCAAGAGTTGAAGAAAGGAGCGTTATGTACAAAGTGAAGTCAGGAGGGAATCGATTGGTTGGCCGGTGGTTATTTAGCGGTACGTCTACGAGGACATTAATTAAAATAAATGCGAGAGGTAACGCGCCGTGTAAAGGGACGGAACGCTCGGCCGTCGCTTTTTTAGGGTAGGGATGACAGGACATTATTTTCAAGAAATTGCCACCGCTTCTATATCACATTTCGACGAGGGCACCTCGTTCTGCGGACTTTCTCCCTTCTCTCTCCGTTTTCCGTCCCTCACTTCTCTTTCCTTTTGCTCCTTCGTTCTGTCGGGTGCTCGTGGAATCAGAAGAAAGGAATTGCTTAGCGTCGTCCCCCGTCACGTCTTGAAGCTTTGCTCGATTGTAGATGGAACTTCCTCGTCGATTCTCCCCGATTTGCTTCGGTCTTTCATTCGCTATACCAAATGTTTTTTGTCTTCTAACCTTGTTCTCGTCGCGTTCTTTCTTTGTTGTGACTCGGCAAAGGAAGAACTCGATGTCCATGGAACGGCGGATGGGACGCTCATGCCGCCATGCTCGCTGCTTCTTGTCTTCGCTCTACCTCGACGCGTCACCATCTTGCACATTTTTCACATCCTGGCAGATAAGTATTCCAACTCCGACTACTTCTACTGGTTTTCTCGCTTCTTTTTATGTCGTAGGACGTAGCTCATCCTGAAGTTCTTGTTATCGATGCCGATGCAGTTGCCGATGATAATCACTTGTCCGTTTCATCTCGGAAGTGCTTGCCAATGATGACATTGTCTATATTCCTTCCACTCCCACTGCCGTGAGTCCTGTACGAGAACTACGTGACAGCTTCCGTGCCTTCAAAGCAGTTTGTTCTCACCAGACTGATGTGTCGGGTCCATGTCATATCGATCGCGTCGTCTTTTGAGTTCGCCTCCTTACCGTCTTTACAGCGGAACTTTGCTCTCCTTCTCTGATGTGGATCTCTACAGATCTAGGTCGTACATTTACATAGACTTTCATTTTACTGTTGTACCTCCCGAATTCTTAGTTCTTGCGCTGGATTATGTCCTACTTTCTAAATCATTTACTGTATCGATGACTTGTCTTCATGCTGTTATGGGACCGTACCATTATATACATACAGAAGGAGCTAGACTAGTTTTACGAGACTGTCGTTTCATACTCTTCTCGTATCCAAAATTCCTACAGCTTCCCTCCGATCCATGCCTTTTAAAACCCAGTGTAGTAGTTGTTTACCGCCTCAACTGTGTTCGCTGTCTTTGCGAGGACGTGGATCACAAATCTTTCAGATTTACCTGCAAGCACTATCCCTTTAGACATGTTGCTCAGACGAGCCGCCAGAGCTCACCGTCCGTAGACGCTGCCACCGCCTCTTGCGAGCGGAACATGTAGGGTATCTATTCTGAAGCGATTGGAGTTGTCAGTTACTGTAAATTGCACCGGCAGTGACCTCATTATTGACAGATGTTGGCCACTTCTGTGTCGTTTCCTCCAAGATGAGTGTAAGGACGGTTTGCTCTCTATAGAACGAGGAGGAAGTCTTCTACACTTGCATGTACAGGGCGTTATATGTGTTGAAGCTAGTACTATTGTGCAGGTCAAACAGCGTTTGTTTGCTGTTCTTGGCTGGAAGGGACTCGACAGACCTGTTGGAGCTGAAGTTTGCATCAAGTCGCTGACAAACAGAGGCCTGCATACTTTCGTCGGTATGGTGGACTACTGCATGAAAGACAAGGCTGAGGCTCATCACAAAGCGTGTATGAAGAACATAACTGACAGTATGCTTCAGGACCGGGGAAGAACTTTTTACTCTTTTTGGTGCTGCAGACACCAAAAATCGGGTGGAGTTAAACTGGAACAACATTCTCCAACGAGCCCGCCAATTCAACAAGTTCAGGAGCAGACATCCACTAAGTACAACTTTGAGAACTTGCCTCCGCTCCATGATCAGATCTGGTAAATATACTCCTTCATGTAGATGGTTAATGACATGTGGAATTCATAAAGCTAGAAGCAACTCCTTGTGGAAGGCAATTGTTCGTCCAGAAACTATCACTATAGCTGACATTAACACGTCTTTTTGCACAAATGCGTGCTCGCTATTTCACTGTGGAACAATCTGACACTGATGTTGTGAACGAGGAGGAGTGCATTATCGCTGCGTCGCCTGCAGAAAGAGCGAGGACAGTGTCAAATTTTCAAGACGTTGATGCTTTATCCGACTACATGTCTATATGCAGCGCACTGGATCGTCATCTCGGAGCCGACAGAGCCTACGAAGATAACAGTGCTTTGCCATCACTTCTTTTCTTCTTACTCTGCATCCGTCCCTTTCTCCGTGCATTCTGTTTGGACTACAGGACAGGCAGGACGTGAAGACTACGGAGTACACGGCAGCGACGGCTGAACACGGAGTCGATAACATACAAAGGATTGCGATAGTGTACTGTCGAGCATTCCCTCAGAAGGAAATGAAGCTGGAAGGGCATCGATATATTGTTCGCTGTTTCTACACAGTTTAATGTACAGAGATGCTTACATATTTCGTTCAGCTTCTACTGAACGAAGTAAGCTATTACTGCTAGCACTCAAAATATTCTTCAGCTTAACTGCACGCGTACTGTGTTGCAGTAGATGTAAATATTCTTCGCTGTATTTACAGAGTATAATGTTAGGACTTGCTTCGGAATTATTTGCTCCTACTCAAGGAACTCTGCTTGCGAGACAGACTTCCTTCACATTCAGTGGACTCCTATATTGCAAACCAGCGCAAATAAAAATTCCTTGTTTCCTGTACGTCAAGACTGTAAGGACGTCAAAAATATTCGATGCTTGTGTTTTCTATGTTTACGCGCAAAGACCCAACAAAACAGGACACAACACAAGTGCGGACTAAAGAATAAGAAGCATTATAAACGGGCCAAAAAGCGTGCAAGGAGCGCCCGGAAAGAAAAGTTTCCGCGACAGTGCAAGCGATATGTTTACGCCCGGGATGAAAACATTCTGGAAAACTAGAAGCGTTACTGTTCGTATTTTTACGCAAGGAAAGAAAAGATTATGGAATAGTAGAAGCGTTAGTGTTAATATACAAATACACGGGAATAAAGCCTCGAAAAGTAGAAGCTTTAGTACAAATATTTACAACATAAATACCGATATCTGTAGCGGCGACGATAACTTCGAGCACATGGGTGAATAAGCAGCCTCAGATGAGAAAACATCTTTGATTTGTGTGACTTATAAGCACGAACGGACTACATTTTGCGTAACAGTATGGGGCTCTTCCAGCCATTATAAATGTAATTTCTTTTATTTATAGATTACTGAATTTAGAATATTAAATAAATTATTTATATTTGGTCACATTTAAACATGCATTGCTTTGTTTTTCCTCTGCAGTTTTTGCTGCAGCGCACTGTACTAAACGGATTCTCATGAAAAAATTCATTTCACTATTTTTCCAGTCACCATGTTTCCACCAATTATGCTTAAAAATTATTTTCACTAGATTACAGTTTATCTTTTTCCTTGTCTGGACCAAAAGTGCATCGAGCATGCATATTTTGGTTGAAAGTGAATTGTAAGGAAGACTCCTATTTTTTTGCTTGCAGAGGGAGCTTCTCGTGAGAATGGAGAAAAGATACAAGCGGCATTCATGGAAGATAGATCTTGTGCGACGACTCGCTGGAAATTGAGTTCTTTGTCTTTCCGGGGTGAAAATATTAAATATTATAACAAAGAAATAATGGTTTTCTTGGACGAGTAATACGGGTTTCACGCTGCACTAATAGTAGCCTCATGTGCGAGGATTCGCGGACAGTGAGTTCTTTGTCTTTTCCGCTGGAAATATCAAATATCAAATATGCATCCAACATGAACAGTTGTCTCCTTGTTGTTAAAGGAAAACACTAAAACACTAAAACAATTTTTATATTCACTTTAAATAATATATTGAAATATTATAAATATTAAGTATTAGGTCAACCTGGATGCAAGACATAACCAATAAGAAGAGGAAATTGGAATGTGCTTCAAACTGTATATATCCGGGAGACTGGAAGAAAAAACAAAAAAAATTATAAAAAATTTAATTTAGTTTTTATTTTTTTAAGTAAAAAAATTAAATCATAAATTAAACCACATGCATATCTCTCCATCTTCCGAAATTGAAAGAGGATGAATAATCATGTTCTATCGATTCTCTGGAACTTTTGCTTCTTTTATGTTATAAAAATATTATAAATATTCTATAAATATTCTAAATTAAGTTAAATAATTATTATTATCATATGTTAGTTGTTCCTGGAAACGTGAAAACGTGACTTGAAAACCCATAAATGGAGTACAAGACTTTTCGCTTCAGGGGTACAAATGCGAGAGCCTATTTCACCAGAACTATTAATTAATTAATACATTAATTTATAAATAACCATGCATGTAACCTGAGCTTTTCGACAAATTGAAGAAAAGGTACAAGTTTCCCGCAGAATCTTTCCGGGCTGGAAATAATAAAAAGCAAAGAAATAGTGGTTTTCTTGGACGAGTAAGGGTCTGAGCCCACTAGCAGATAATTTTGCTTATCAGTGCTTGCTCACTGAAACATAGTCCTACAATTTCATTACAAGCGGAGCTATTTGTTGTCATTCTGAGGATATTCTCCAGAATAATAAATCTTCACGATTTTAGGTCAAGGGTACCTGCACCCCAACCTTTCTGATATTTTTGCCAGTGTAGTATGACGCACAGTTCACGTGGATGTTTATAAGTGGTAATACACTGACTGGAACAAATTCCCCATGTGTATTTTGCGCGAATGGCAAGCTTCATTCGTGCGAAGTTTCTTTGTTTCTTTAAAAAAGAGTGATTTAAAATCACACAATGGAAATCCAACTCTTAACAGCACGAATAACAAAGGGACCGTAAGTTTTTTCGTGGAGCATTATTCAGCATTGGGCAAGCTGCTTAAGCGAAAGAAACACGCGACGTAACGAATAACCATGTTCTATCGATTCTCTGGAACTTTTGCTCTTTTTGTGTTATTAAAACTTTTTATAACCGTCATATATATATTTTAAATTAAGTTTAATAAAAATTTAAACTTAAACTTAAATGTTATATGTTGAAATGTGATTACAAAAGTCATAAGTGAAGTGCAAGACTTTGTGCTTCAAGGGATACAAGTGCGGAAACTTATTTCACTATAGTCATAAACTAATTAATACATTAATTTATTACCTAATCTATACCGTAGTAAAGGTTAGATAATAAATTAACCTTGCAGCCCTCTTCCATCTTCAGATAGAAGAGGTGAATAACCAAGAACACATGCGCGAACTACTTTAAGCGATGCACTTAGTGTGGGACACCCCAAAGCTTAAGTAGCGTGCATGGAAGCAACGAAAGAAAAAGCATCTTCTTTCGTTGCTTCACTTACAGGAAGCATGCATATTTCCAACGCAGGACCAAGGGAATGTGCAAAGAGTTTTAGTTTATGTTTTGATTTTTTTTAGAAGGTTTAGGTTATAAATTTAATTTATAAATTTAAAATATTTTTACTCGTGAGAGTGTCAGATTTTTACATCAAGAAATTGTTCGGTTCCAATGAATCATTTATGGTTTTTGTATAATTGAAGTGAGTATGTGTAGTCAAGTTACCAAATAAGTTCTAAATGTAATAATTTATATTTAGTAAAACTAATTTAGAGAATTTTGAAACAAGTCACAATTTGTAAACCCTATCGAACAGTATTCTTCTCCGTGACTTCATTTTAGTACACTGTATTTTTCAGTAAATTTCTTTTGAAAGCTGTTCTCAACCAAATGTCCATGATTATTTTAATTTTTTGTATAAACGTTTTTCTTTTTTCTCTGTTTTCCTAGAAATGCAGTTCGCATGCATATGATTATTTATACGCTATTACTCTTAGATATACGACATTTACTTTTGAAATATATCATAAACGGTATACTGCAGATGTTGGGTGAAAGTTGTAATGTTGGGATAAACAGCTAATAACCATGTTATATCGATTCTCGGGAACTTCTGCTCTTTTTACGTTATAAGAAATTTTTATAAACATTATATAATTTTAATTAAGTTTAATAAAAATAAAAATAAAAAATAAAAAATAAAATGTTAGTTGTTCTTGGAAACGTGATTACAAAACCCATAAGTGAAGTGCAAGACTTTGCGCTTCAAGGGTACAAGTGCGAGAGCTTATTTCATCACAATCATAAACTAATTAATACATTAATTTATTACCTAACCCTTCCCGTCAGAAGGGTTAAGTAATAAATTAACCTTGCAGGCGTCTTCCATCTTCAGATGGAAGAGGTGAATAACCAAAAACACATAATAATGAATAGCCAACAGATAGAAAGATCCACCCCATCAAGCTAAACAAGAGAAAGAGATACCCAAAGAGAAAACTGTTTAAGCGCAGAAATCTTCTTCCTCAGTCCCCCGTAGCAACTGTCGATCTTTGCCGGTCCTTCGAAGTTGAAAAAGTCTTCCTCGGTCCCCTACCGGCTGGGGTGCAGGTAATGACTGTGGTAAGTCAGTAACTGTGTCGACTGGTGGTCAAAAGACAGTACGTAGTATACTTGAAGGACTTTGTTATTGCGGGTCACCAGGTGAGAATTTACGGGTGCCGCACCCCGCGAGATCGTGAGACTGTTGCTAGTGCACTCACTGAAATTTTCTCAGTGAATCTGAGATACACGGGTGCAGGTGCTTCGGCAGGCTGTGTGGAGTGGGAGAAGCCAGTGAGACTGAAGCTTGCCAGTCATATATCGTAAGCTTGACTCCCATGGGAGCTTGCCAGTCATATATCGTAATGTTGTAATTTTCTCAGTGAATCTGAGATACACGGATGCAGGTGCTTCGGCAGGACGTGTGGAGTGGGAGAAGCCAGTGACACTGAAGCTTGCCAGTCATATATCGTAATGTTGTAATTAAACCCAGCCACTGAACTGCAAGTCGCACTGTCCACTATCATTCAGAAAACATCTCTTCAATGCATCCTGCAGTTACGAACGATGGACGATTCTTGATTTTCTTTCATTCAACACTGATGAATGTGTGGTTACCGTGCCCATAGATAAGTCAATTTTTCAGCTGGCAACCACAATCTGCGCTCGTGGTTGAAGAGGCTTCCGTGCGTCAAGATAGAGTAGACTTATGCATTTTATCTGGAGAGGACCACTTCACCATTTGTGAACCGAGAGATCGGAGGTCTTACAACTACATGTATCTCGTCAAATTCATAAGAGAGGTTCTCCAGGAAGAGGTATAATATATTTTCTTGTAGTTTGATCTTGCCCACTTACTTGAAGCTGAACCCATGTGAATTTATCATCATCAAGAAAATATAGTATTGTGCTCTAAGCAGATATTGTTAGCTCGAGAGAAGGTTAGCATTTGGAAAACTGCTGATGTCATATATGCTTCTGGCTGGAATAGTGATCGTACAAGCTGACTTCAATTCTCAGAATCTCGGTGACAGAGAAAACTCAGTTAGATCCCTGACCTGCGCATTCTAACGCTGGATTCGTTTGACAGAGAACAAAAGAGATTTGTGTTAATTCTCTCCGACTGCCTCGAGTATTCGTGGACATCCTGCGGATTGTGGAACGAGTGATCCGGGAGCTTTAGTTGGGGAAAGCAGAACCGGAGCGGTTGACACTCGTAGGAATGGGCGGTATAGACAAGACCACACTATTTAAAGCAGTTCTCATGCAGATTCTGAAGTTCGATTTCTGCTGTTTTGTGGAAGACTGAAAGACGCATTGACGCGACGAATGTGAGCAGCACGAAGGGTAAGCGCAGAGCCACAGACTAGTATTTCTAGGAAAAAAATAGATAGAGGAAATAGATATGGTCTGGTTAACATACTGAAAAAGAAAATTAAATAGATATGGTCTGGTTAACATATTGACTGACAGCAAGAAACTCTAATGGCTTTTGTCAACGTGTGGTACAGAGCATAAAGATACAAGTTTACTTTCGAGTGTTGGGAAGTATTGGCTGGAGACGGGAAGCTAATTATTCATCAGTTGAAGAGTACGAAGCCTCACTGTGAAGGTTAGAGGTCACATCTGCCAGAGCACGAAGTATGAGTTAGAAAAGTAGTGATATATGAAAGTAGTGATATATGAAAGCAGTGATAGATGAAAGTAGTGCTGAGAATAGGGGTTGAAGCTTGAACTAGCTCTCAAGCAGCAATGACAGACGATGCTCAAGAATGGTTCGATAATAACGAATATGGTGAGTTTGATAGAATTCGATTTCCTTATGGAGAAGATGACAATTTCAACGTTTCAGCTGACATGCGAGATCAAGGAAGTGTCATGGAGCCTAGTCCGTGGCAGAGATGGAGACAGACGATGCTTTCTGTTGGGAAGAGGGATGTATCTTTGGTGGGAAAGACTTTCACCGAGTTGCAACTACAAGCTGCTCGAATCAAGCTGGGTGCATTGTTTGAATCGATGGAAGACTTTCAATTTGCCCTTGATTGTTGGTCTGTGTTCAACTCACGCATTAACAAACACTGGAAAACCCGAGCATCTTATTGGGTTCGAACGTGTATATATGGTTTTCCGCTCAAGAAAGATCCTCCGAGCAGGAAGCAATGTGATAAGGATGTTGATCATGCATCAGAGAAGGAAAATCAAACGCCTAACCTAGAACCTAGAACATTTTCTCAGTTCACCCAACGTCAAGCATCTCAAAGCTGTGTAGTTGGAGGTACAGATTTGAACCAGACGGCCGGAAGAGTGGAGGAAGAGCAAGGATTCAACCTTGGAATAAGACTGAAGAAGGCACGAAAAGTATCTCAATCAGGTGCGTGCGGTCAAGCTATTCGGTATATCAGCAGGACCATTTCAACGATCATTTCCAGAGTCAAGCAACGAGGAGGTTGGATCTGGAGATGGGAGTTTGAAAGAAAAAGGAACTGAGTCTGGCGGAGAGTGTGCACAAATATGCGAGTGGAGGGTTCGATGCCAACGCCATTTGAAGTCCGGAGAGTTCCAAATTACTGTAAGTAATTTGCAACACAGTTGTCTTGGTCATTTGCATAGTTGGCGGGTCCTTGTCAAAATTCTCAACTTCTCGCAGTTCTGATGTGTAACCGAGTTGTCATTGACCCAAACGTTCAATGTGGGAAGCTCGTGAATGATTTTTGTCAGACGTTCGAGAAGCGCACTACGTATCAAGCTGCATTCAGAATGAGAGAGAGAGTCCGAGACTGGATTCAAGGCTGTCATACGAGATAATTTCATGCCATTCCTGCTTTATGCCGTCACATGAAAGAAGTAGACCCGGAGTGTGTTGTGGAATATTGTACGTGGTCTGGTTCTGGAATTTTCCAACGTATTTTTGTGTGCTCGTCTGCATGCCGAAATGCATTCCAGTTCTCTCATAAGGTTATCACTCTCGATGCATGCCACACAAAGAATAAGAAATTTCCTGCTCAAGTTTTTACAGCTAGTTGCTCTGATGGGAACAATCAGTCGATTATTCTATGCTTTGCGGTGGCAGCTAGTGAAGACGAGGAGACTTGGTCTTGGTTCTGTTCTCTACTTAGACGAAGTATTACAAGAATAGACCAGAAGTATATCGTCATACTCTCAGACCGCTGTAAGGGACTACTCAATGCTGTGAAATGCATTTTTCCGGAGTGTCTTCACGGACATTGTGCCGAGCATCTCCGGATGAATGTGAAGGCGCGTTACGGCAAAGAAGTCGAGAAGATATTCGTGAGTTGCGTGTATGCTCGAAAAGAAAAAAAGTAAGTATCACATCCACTAGTAAGCTTGTATGCATTTTCTACTGCTTCATTTATTCACTGTCGTGGATTATATTTCGAAGTTGAGATTATCTCACCTCCTGCAGGTTCAATCTGTTATTGGATAACTTGGTCAGCAGCGGACGTAATGGATTCTTAGCAGCAGAGTACATCCGGAAGATACCTCCACACCTCTGGGCTTGATGTATGTTTCCTCTTCCTCGGTATGAAAAGGTGACATCAAATGTTGCAGAGTCTGTCAATGCTGCTCTGAAGACGATTAGAGAGTTTGCTCCTTTCCGAGTAGTTTGTGATATGTGGACTTACATGATGAGCACATTTTCGAAGCGAAAAGTGGCTGCCCGAACGTATGGAGCGCTCACTCCGTTTGCACAGACCCGGTTCGATGAGAATGAGAAGATGTGTGGTCAGTTCTTTTGTCACGTTGTCGGAGTGTAATCCGTCTACCTAGGAAAGCGCCGGGCTTCTGGCTGTGGTTGTTCACTCAAGAGGTTGGCTTTCAGGTTACAACAGGGGCTATAAACACTCACACAGATGTGTAAGATCTAGTAATATACCCAGAAGGCGAAATTCAGGTCTAGCTGGCAGTAATAGGATTCGGTGGTGAACTTTGACACTCACGGAGAGGAAAACTATGAAGTTTTAGACCTCTAAACTTCCCCTACATGCAAATGAGGTACTACTGAACTCACAGACGAAATTTCAGCCTGAGATCAAATTCTGACACGGAGATATGAACAGAAAAGTTTTGAGCAAGAAAACTACGGCAATTTCTGGTACCTAGCTGGCTATTTCAACCTATAACAGGAGTTTGGCTCGATCAATTTCGAAGTTTCTTACAGGATTTGCAGTCTACAGGGTGCTGAACATCCCTGTGAAGTTGGGACTCCTGAATGTACACAGAACTGTAGATCTCCTCCTCTGAAGTCGCTGCTCTAGATTAAGAGCTTTTCAGACCCCCTCAGCTTCAGCGGCCGCCCTGAATTACTCAGTTGCTCAATCGATATGAAACTTTTTGTGAAATCGTAGCCCTGCTGGCGGAGAACACAACCTCGAAGTTTTGAAGCAATTTCCTCAAATCTGCTGCGAGTGACACTGAAAACCCTAAATCCAACCAAAATGATTCAATTCTAGCACAATCCGAACTTCAATTGCTCATAACTCCGTCTTTATTGACTCAAATCGATCGAAATTTTCACTGGAAGTGCTTGGCATGACGAGACCTCTCTCCCTATGCTCTCAGATTTCGAAGATCCCTCACCAAATGCTCGAACTCCACTCTAGAGCTCTGTTTCTAAATTTAGAGTTTAACAAAAGACAAAAATAGACCAATGGGAGTTCATAGCTCCACTTGGTTGTCCTTTAGTACCCTAAACCACGTGGCAACTTAGTTTTACTCATAGGCTACCACGTCAAGCCCCTGGAGTACCAACGTAAAACTTAAACTACCTAAAACGACACGCAGCCCCGAAAAATAACTTAAATCAGCTAGAAAGCGTGCATGGGCGACACGCAAATACAACCCATGAGCTTAAGCCCTATCAACATGGTAATCAACCCACTAAGACTCAAAATAGTGCTAACACCGTATGCAAAGGTGTCAAACATATACATAAACGACTAGAAGTAATAAGAGCTAACTTCTAGAACTACTAAACCCAAGCGTCGGAGTAGAAATATAACATGTAGCCGCCAAGTAGCACGACATCCACCCCCTCTGAACCTGCACATCCTCCGGTATGTGCCATCCAGATCAAGACTCTTCAGCTTCGGCTTCAAACTCATCTTCAACCTGCATTGAGTCTTCAGCTTCATCCTCTGTAAACTCTGCAACGTTCTGGTCCTCCCCTCTCCTCCTAAAGAGCTTGATTCTCTTTCCTGTGATTGGTATCTTGAGCACTGCACCATCTAACTCTCTCAAGGAGTATGTGGCATTATCATAAACTTCTAACACCACATAAGGTACAAACCATCTCTTGGAGAACTTCCTGATAGTGCTATGCTGATTATCAAGACTACTATCATAGACTAATACCCAATCACCTTCTTTAACTGGTTTGGGTCGTAATCTATGCGTTCTATCAAATCTGCCTTTGTTTCTCTCTCTAGCAATCTTTAATCTTTTCACAGCTTTGGCAACATCCTCAGGTCTCCGTTCTAACTGTTGGATCCTTAATGCAAGAAGATCCTCCGTACTTCTACCATCTTCCCATGGCAAAACATTCCAAGTAGGCACAACCTCCTCAATCGGCATCACAGGTTTTTGCCCTAGTATCAACTCTGCTGGCATGTAACCTGTAACGGTACTATGAGTTGTACGATCTGCCCACAAAGCAAATGGTAGCAGTCTAGGCCATTCACGGATCTTACCCTTGCAAGCTTTTACCAAAGCTTTGATGATTGGCGGATGACCTCGTTCGCTCTTGCCATTCCCTTCAGGATTATAAGCAGTGGTTAACGCCAACTTGATTCCCAATCGCTTGAAGAACTCAACTGCTTCTTGTGAATCCAGCTCACCCCTATCTGCAGTGATCTTTCCCACACACCCATATCTACAAATAACATCTTCAAGTAGAAAGCGACAGACACTAGCAGTGGTCTTCGTCCTCAAGGCACGGCCTTCAACTTGGTTAGATAGATCTTCTCTAGCCAAGACTAGATACCTCATTTGTCCAAGTCCAAATGGCATAGTTACCAGATCAACTACCCATTTGTAATGAATGGCTAAAGGATAAGTAGGATGCAATCCATCACGATGACGTACGTTGGAATACATCTGGCAGGATATACAGGATGAAACAAACTGTACTACATCCTTATACATACCCTTCCACCAATACTTCTCCTTCATCTTGGCAAATGTAGCCCAAACTCCTCTATGACCGGCCCATAAACTCTCATGGAACTCCTTGATCAGCTTCTGCTGCAATTCCAAGTCACATACCACTCGTTGCGGTATACCTCCTTGTAGCTTAGGGCGCTTCCATAGATGTCCTCCATGTAAAAAGTAACCATAAGCTATTCTACGGATCCTCTTGAAATCTGCATCAGACCAGCCTTCTTGCCTTTCCAGTGAACTCAAATAGCGTCCAAGATCCAACCACTCGCCATCATACATAGTTTCTTCAAAAAACTCCAACGAGGCTGCAAAACAGCTTCTATCTCTTCTAGCAAGAGCACTAGAATAGAACTCTGTTCCCACATCCTCCTGATCATCTATCATTTCTTTCTCATCGTAATACCTAGCCCTTGATAACATATCTGCCACAGGATTGTCTTTTCCTGCAATATGTCTAAACTCTAGGTTCAAGGACTTGATATATGCTATCCACCTCAACATGGCAATATCTGGAGTTGTACAGCTAGTGATCATTCCTAAGAGAGGTAAACAATCTGTCTCTACAACCACAGGTGCTCCTATCAAGTATTCTTTGTCACTCTTCATCGCAGTAACTACTCCCCATAGCTCTCTCTTGACCTGAGGGTAGTCTCTCTGCCGTGAACTTAAGACCTTAGCACCAAAACGCACCACATATCTATTTCCATCCTTATCATCTTGTCCTATAGCCCACCCAATGCCAATAGGACTAGTATCAACAGTAAGGATAACAGGTCTGCCCAACTCATATGTTACCTTCCGTAGAGTTGGTGGTGAAGACAACAGATCTTTCAACTTTTTCATAGACTCGCTTTGCTCCTCTTGCCACTGAAATCTCTGCCCCTTCCTCAGCAACTTGTACAACGGATCTGCTACATGTGCAAAGTGTGGAATCCATATATGATAAAACACACATGCACCTAGAAACCTTCTCACCTCAATAACCGATCCACATGTCTCCTTCATTCTTCGGATGGCATCAACCTTGTTTGGACAAGGTTTCCGACCATAAGATCCACACAGATGTCCCGCTATTAACACCTCATGTTCTCCAAATACAGACTTTGCTCCTGATAAAGTCAAATGAACCTGCTCCAATCGACTCAATATCTTATCACAGTCGGCTATGTGATCTGCAACAAACTTACGGCACCCCCTCTGATCCACTATCTCATTCTTCTCCTCCTCAGCACACCCTTTGATCGGCACATCATCAAGGAATGGCATAGTTTTTTCAGGAATGAAATCCCTCAAAACTTTATTCATGCCATTCATCATATGTGCTACAGAATTGGTAGCACCTTGTGGCAAGGTGCACATCCTTAGTAACCCCAAAGGTGTCCTCATTGTAGTCAAGTCTTTACTCTCAGAGGATAACTGAAACTAATCGTAACCTGAATATAAGTCTCCCATTGAATAGATAGCACGACTAGCAAAAGCCTCTGCAAACTCGTCTACAATAGGTCCTATACCCATATTTCTGATAGTCACCTTGTTAACTGGCTGCATATCTTGAATGAATCTCAAAGCTCCACTCTTCTTCGGAACAGTAAACCATCTGCTAGAGTAGGGAGCTATAGATGGTTCCAAGATACCCATCCTAATCCTCTCATTGAGCAAGTCTATCAACTTTGGTAGATGAGCTCTAGGTACAGGGATAGGACGTAGATTCTAAGGCACATGCGGTATAGTAAAGATTACCATAGGTGCAACTACACTTGGATCTACACATCCTACTTCATGTGACTCAAACGCCTTACCATGCCTAGATAGCATCTCCCTGAAGCTCTTCTTCTCTTGCTCAGTAAGAAATCCATCACCTCCAATCCTTAGCTCCTTCAGTGTTGTTTCTGTGAACTGGTGCCCAATTCTTCTCGGTCCTCTGAGCGTCGGTTCTCGTGCAGCTTGCTCCATCTTCTGATTGTAATCGAGTGGCAAAGGCAAAGCGACTGGTTTGACTTTCTTTGCCACTGACTTGTACTTGGTCTCCACATACACCTCTTGTCGATCTATAAACTTATCAATAACATCATAAAGCTCCTTGGAGCTCACTCTCACCACTCTATCTACATCATCTGTAGAACTTTCTACTATAGATTTCAACTCCCCTATAGTATCTACCAAATACTGCTCTTCAAACACTCCAGATATGTATTCATCTCCGGCTAACTCTCCACTATCTCTCAAAGACTGTTGTACATACTTCACATGTTGCCTCTCAAACCTCTTCAGATTCTCAACCTTCCTATAACACACTGATCCACATGACGTCAATCCCAAGAAGCTAGTGGATAAAGCTTCCTGCTTTACTGGATCAGGCGAGAATCCTATCTCTACTGTACCGTTGAAGTCTCGCTCTTCAGTGGTACTCTGTCAAAACCCTTAGACTCTCTAAACTCCTGAGTAATCTTAGGCAGTGGACGGTCTCTCAAGCTATCACGATTCCTCTCATGTTCTGCAGCAACAGTCAAAAACTGAACAGCTCTTTTGCCGTCTCTACTACGTATCCTAGCATAGGCTGAACCATCATCCATAACTCGTGTCTCCATTCTAACAGCAGTAATGTAAGGCTGTCCTAGAATGATAGGATAGGTTGACATGTCTTGCACAAAGAAATTCTGAACATCACTGATGTCACCCACAGTTACCTTGATGTTGGGACAAGCACCATAGAGTTCTCCCCTCTGGTTGTTGGCAGCACGGATAAGCCATCCGTGGTCGGTGTCTATGGGCCATCTCCCACGCTTGTACAGCTCCTTAGACATCAGATTAATCTCTGAGCCGTGATCAATCAATGCCACCACAGGTTCCTCTAGATCTCCCAGCTTCACTAAGGTCTCTGTGGTTGCTCTCGCCCAATGGTTGTGAGAATAATGGCTCTTCTGCGATGCTTCCACCTCATCTTCAAACCTCACGTGCTGATCTGATATTCCCTCTGATACTTGAGAGCAATAACCAGCAATCTCATCTTCCTCATCTTCCGACAGTTTGGTCCCTAGAGCGTTAAGCGTAGCTGCTTCACCCAAAATCTGACGTTTTCTCTTGATGATATCTATGATAACCTCATGGAACTCACGCTTTGCAATCCCAAGAATCTCACCCAAAGTAAACTCAACCTTCCCATTCAAGATACGATTCTCTAACACCTGCTTCAAGTCTGTAGCAATCTCAATGTCAGACTGAAGTTTGTATGCAGGCATCTTACCCTTCTCCTTGCTTCTCTCCTTCTCCTTTGGTATTGTAAGTGGTAGATCCTCCATAGTTTCCTCCCGAGTAGGTGTTGTCTCCTGTCTTGCCTCTGGTCTAGCCCTTTCACTCCTTGTAGCAGGTCGTTTGGCTGTAGAAGCCTCACCTGCATCCTCCCTTCTGCGTTTTTCTTCTAGTACAGCTTCATGCTGACTTCTTGCAACATAAGCATGCACTGACATAGTATCTACAGGGTCATTCCATCCTGTAGTTTCTCTAATTGAGTTGCCAACCCTTCGTAGCACATCCTTGTCTAGCTCTGTTCTAGCTACGGACCGCACTACATCTGACCACAACCCAGTAGTCCCTTTCTCTCTCTCCATTTCCACTTTCACTCCACACGTAGCAGCATTCACAAGAGAAACATCATGTGATGCTGATATATCATTCACAAGTCTCTTCATACCACCCTTGCCAAAGTTGGTTCCCAGCATCATCCCAGTCTCTCTCAAATGGATCTTACCATCTTTGAAGAAGATAAGATCCTTCCTCAATGCATCTGAAAACTCCCCACAATCTCTTCTTACATGGTCTAGGCTATCACACCATATACAACGATGAACAAAGCCTTCTCTCATCTGAGGCCTCTGCATAGCAGGCTGTACATTCTGCTCCTTCTCTTCTAACCTAGTGAGCTTAAGCTTAAGCTCCTTCATACCTTAATCAACTCATCAAGCGGTGAGTCTTCCTCTCTAGCAATTACCAAAGCGGGCTTAGTAGGCAACTGCTTGACAGGAACTATGAGAGGTACTGCTTCACTTACCACCACCTTGTCCCTTCTTCTCTGTCTCTTGGTCAGCAAAGAAACAGCCTCTTCAACCTCCTTCCAGTCAGTCTTCAGTCCTCTCTCCTCACTCTTGTCTTCCAGCAACAGCTCAAGCTTCTCCTGAATAGTCACGTCCGCTGCTTGTAGGAAAAGCTCGGTCTTCTCCACCTCTAATGTAAGCTTTTCTGTCCTAGAAAGCTGAGCATACTAACGATCAAAATCCCTTAACAACTCATTTACAGACAAACCTTTGTTGGGCTTAACCACCCACTCCAAGAACGTTCTCTTGGTCACCCTCTCTGAATCTTCAGTGTAGTATTCCTCCTTCAAAGCTCGCATAAAGCTCTCCCAACTCTGTCCTTGCTGCTGCTTGAGCTCCTTCACACGCCCACGAATCTCAGGGACAACAACAAGCTCAAAGTTCTCCACCATCTCCTTCTCAAGCACCTTGTTCACCTCCATCTCCCTAGCATAGTATCGCACATACTTGGAAATATCTGTACCCTTGAACTGGTCCATCTGGTGCACCACAGATTGCAACGCCTTGGTTGCTAACACCTCCTTCCTCTCTGTGCTCTGTTGCTGCTGCATGAACATGGAAAAAGCCTGGAACATCTTCATCGTAGCAGCATCAAACTGAATAGGTTGCTGAGCAGCAGCAACACCTCCACTTGATGATCCTTGGTTGGCCATGATATCTGATCCTGTAACACTCTCAAGAAAACTCCCACCCTAGGTGTTTCACGTCGAGTTCACCAAAAAGAGAGAATGTCGGAGTGTAATCCGTCTACCTAGGAAAGCGCCGGGCTTCTGGCTGTGGTTGTTCACTCAAGAGGTTGGCTTTCAGGTTACAACAGGGGCTATAAACACTCACACAGATGTGTAAGATCTAGTAATATACCCAGAAGGCGAAATTCAGGTCTAGCTGGCAGTAATAGGATTCGGTGGTGAACTTTGACACTCACGGAGAGGAAAACTATGAAGTTTTAGACCTCTAAACTTCCCCTACATGCAAATGAGGTACTACTGAACTCACAGACGAAATTTCAGCCTGAGATCAAATTCTGACACGGAGATATGAACAGAAAAGTTTTGAGCAAGAAAACTACGGCAATTTCTGGTACCTAGCTGGCTATTTCAACCTATAACAGGAGTTTGGCTCGATCAATTTCGAAGTTTCTTACAGGATTTGCAGTCTACAGGGTGCTGAACATCCCTGTGAAGTTGGGACTCCTGAATGTACACAGAACTGTAGATCTCCTCCTCTGAAGTCGCTGCTCTAGATTAAGAGCTTTTCAGACCCCCTCAGCTTCAGCGGCCGCCCTGAATTACTCAGTTGCTCAATCGATATGAAACTTTTTGTGAAATCGTAGCCCTGCTGGCGGAGAACACAACCTCGAAGTTTTGAAGCAATTTCCTCAAATCTGCTGCGAGTGACACTGAAAACCCTAAATCCAACCAAAATGATTCAATTCTAGCACAATCCGAACTTCAATTGCTCATAACTCCGTCTTTATTGACTCAAATCGATCGAAATTTTCACTGGAAGTGCTTGGCATGACGAGACCTCTCTCCCTGTGCTCTCAGATTTCGAAGATCCCTCACCAAATGCTCGAACTCCACTCTAGAGCTCTGTTTCTAAATTTAGAGTTTAACAAAAGACAAAAATAGACCAATGGGAGTTCATAGCTCCACTTGGTTGTCCTTTAGTACCCTAAACCACGTGGCAACTTAGTTTTACTCATAGGCTACCACGTCAAGCCCCTGGAGTACCAACATAAAACTTAAACTACCTAAAACGACACGCAGCCCCGAAAAATAACTTAAATCAGCTAGAAAGCGTGCATGGGCGACACACAAATACAACCCATGAGCTTAAGCCCTATCAACATGGTAATCAACCTACTAAGACTCAAAATAGTGTTAACACCGTATGCAAAGGTGTCAAACATATACATAAACGACTAGAAGTAATAAGAGCTAACTTCTAGAACTACTAAACCCAAGCGTCGGAGTAGAAATATAACAAAAACAGCTGTAGCTATTGATACTATTTTAAATCAAAAAGGTCAAAATGTTATATGTGTTTATGTAGCTATTGGTCAAAAAGCTTCTTCTGTTGCTCAAGTAGTTAATACTTTGGAAGAACGTGGTGCATTAGAGTATACAATTGTAGTTGCTGTAGCCGCCAGGTAGCACGACAACGTATCAGATGACGACACAGCTCTGGTGTAGAAGACGGGTGGGAGGGAGCAGTATGTGGTACCTCATGGCAATGTACCCAAGTGTGAATGTTTGGAACTTCAAGAAATGTGTTGGCCGTGTGCGCATTCTATGGTGTGGGATGCTGAGTTCACTAGAGATCTTATGCATCACATGGATTCTGTATGGTTCTCAAAGACGATACAGCGAATCTATGGGAAGTCAATTCCGCCTCTCGTGACAACCGACCTTATGTTATGTTTCGAGTGTGCTGCTCCTCCAGTGGCAAGAGAAAGGGTAGACATCGTGTTGTTCGGATCCCTACAGGAGGTACGCAAGTAAGGACAGGTGATGGATCTTCATCTATGACTGAGTTGGAATATCAGATTGATGAGGACCCGGTGCACTTGAGTCACATGCCATCTACTCTGTCAACTCAGACAGACGTACAAGCAAACATGCAGCTTCATTTTTGTCTTATAAACGATGAACTATGGAAGAACGCGTAGTGGACATGTCGTGCAGATGCTCACTACACAGTATACGTAACACGAAGGTAGAATAGGACAGTTCTTTATATTAGAGCGAGCAACGGAAGCCTTCTGTGAGAATTCCATTGCAAATTCGGCTACACAACAAAATCGGCTACATAACAAAATCTTGCTATTGGGTCCTACATACCGACAGCTACAATTCCTTTAATTCTCGGAGTGCCTCCACTAATTCTACTAAGTCTTCTTTCTGCTGCTTCTGGAGATCTACTACAGCTTCCAGGTCTCGGACGATACTTTCGATCATACAGTCGATCTCTTCTACTCGTCCCAGCAGTGACAGTGCTCGCAAGTGTAGCCTTTCAATCTCTACAACCTCCGCACTGCCGATGGGCGACTTCGAATTATTGTGCACCAGGGATAAAAAGTACAACAGTCCATTGTAGTGGAGAGGTCATCCAACGCATCCTGGAACTCGTCTGCATGATCCTCTTCTACCTCCACATCAAAAATGATGTAACGATTTCTTTTCGCATCCAGTCCGATTTGGAAACGCCACTTTCTGGAACATACCTCATTCAATACTCCGTCTTGTCTCTCTGGGGGTAACATTTCAAACTCATCCGCTTTCATTCCAAGTATCTTCTCCCCAACAGTCCAGACTATCGGCAATGCAGCCTCCGGATGATCACAAACATTGTAATCCATGAGTCTTATGTGAAATCTGTACTGTCTTCTACTTCCCCTCTGACCGCATGCATGCCAAGTTTTTCGAGAGTCATGACGTGCATGACTGAAGTATAACACTTTTTTCGCTGAAGACGCTGAGCTCATTGTAGATTCTGGTTCAACGATCTGTTTGAAACACCCAGGGAAATTGCATGCCATGTAAGAAACAACACGCGATTTGCTGTTCTTGATTATCCGCTGTATTGAAGCCTCCACCCACATGCAAGGCACACTACCAATACATTCTTCGAATTCTGCAAGAGAGCACATTGGAACTATGCTATGGTGACACAATCGCTTTGCTGTATGCTATGGTGACAGAATTGCTTTGCATCGACCAAATGAGAACAGAATTGCACTCCCGCCTTTTTCCCATCCCAGAAGAAGGTTTCGCATCGCGTGACCCACAGCCGCACCCGCACAATCGTCCATAAACTGCGAACAGTGCACGACCTACTGAACCGGGACAGAAAACTCACGACTGCCGGTAAAGGGACCGAGGAAGACTTTTTCGACTTCGAAGGACTGGCAAAGATCGACAGTTGCTACGGGGGACTGAGGAAGAAGATTGTTGTTGTATCAATTGATACATCATACTGATCATACTTGATACTGATTGATCATACAGATGCATCAATTGTTGCAACTCCTTTGTCTTTGTTTTGTGGCGGAACTCCTCCTCCCAGGTTTCCTCTTGTATCTTCACTGTTCCGTCCTCCATTTTAGATGAAGTGTGAACAATTCATTTGGAAATGAAGACCACCACATCCGTAGCAACGAATGGTTAGATGCAGGTACCCTTGACCTAAAATAGTGAAGATTTATTATTCAAGAGAATATTCTCAGAATAACAACAAATAGCTCCGCTTGCAATGAAATTGTAGGACTATGTGTTAGCGATTTTCTCTATCTATCATTTTTTTCCGTTTCCGGTTTTCATATTGACTTTAATCGTCTATTTCATTACAGGACAAAAAGTTCTCAACTTTTCTTTTCGGTTTTCACAATCTGCGTATAGCTATACTATCGCATGGCAAAGAACGTTCACAGTGGAGTTTTTTGCACAGTGGAAAGGTAATCCTTATTACCAAGCCTCCTTGACAACTACTGATAAGCAAAATTAGGTGCTAGTGGGCTCAGACCCTTACTCGTCAAGGAAAACCACTATTTCTTTGCTTTCACATCAACTGATGAAACCAACTCCAACGACTCGTAAATTATTTTAGAGCACGTCATTTTGTCGACTCCGACCGCTCTTAAATTTGACTACGACAGCTCCTAAGTGTTTCCACTCCAACCGCTCTTAAATCTCCCTCTTCGTAGACCACGGCAGCTCCAAAAGCTTTGACGTTGATTGTTGAACGGAACTCCAACTCCGTCCGCATATAAACTGTTCTCACACTAAAAAAGGCTTCAAAGAGCACTACCGGGCATGGATGGTCGAAGTGCTCGACGTGAAGAAGAAAATAAACTAAGTTGCGTTAGCTTCGAGTCACAGTCCAGCTGGCGCGCTCTAAAGGTACTCATGATCCGCCGTCTTGAGAGTTCAGGCAGTGTATCATTTTCACTTGTGAAACTTCCTTTTTTCACGTTCTGAAACTAGAAAAGTACGGTACTCATCGGTAGGTCAGTTTCAGTCTGGCTTTGTAGAATAAAGTTAGTAGCTTTACGCGTGTGAAAATATTTACACCCTAGCTCTATATAGTATAGGTATTGAAAGAATCCGTTACATAACTTTTCGTTAGCCATACCCGTCTTGCTCGAGCCGAACCAACAACTTGTTGTTATTTCCCATTTATATCAAACATATGATACTAGTCTACGCTTGGATGTGCAAGTCTACGCTTGGATGTGCAACCTTAATCTGACCGCACCTTTTGTGCGGCGTATACAAGAACACCAAGTGTAATACACAGATTCTGAATAGTAACATTATTTCATATGCAGTCTACAAGTTACTTCTATAAGAACCTAATAAATGATTAATGCCTTGTATTTTGATTATGTTTGTGGCTTAGAATAACCTAAAAAGTATTCAGTGTTTAGGCTTTTTTGTTCTCTTCTTTGTTAGCTTACCTTAGTAAATAATAGAATACGTAAACACATGAAAAGTACATACGTACATAACCGTTTTTTACATCTCATGGGTAAGGAAAACCGTATAAGCTTTCTTGTTCAAAATGGCTAATTACGAACATGATAATATACAATACAGCTATAAATAGCCTCAGTTGGTTTTTTCTTTTCTTATCTTATTACGCCCATGCTTGTCAAAAAAGTAGAAGTAAAAACTTTTCAGGATGATCGTTGATTCGTATCATGGAAAATCTAGTTTTAGTAAAACATGTTAGATCAACAACACATACACATTTCTCTTGAGCAAAATATCAGCTATATATTTTATCTTTGAATTTTGGTGGATTTTCATTTTCATTATGTATAATTGTTTATCATACTTTTCTGATTTTTGTAGTGTTCAACTCTTTAACTGCTATATATATTTAGAATTCTTGTACCTATTATCTAATAATAAGACAAAAACCACATCTCATAACAATTGGTTTCATCAGTTTTTCATCACAATGGACTTCTTCAGAGATCAAGAAGAATATATATATTTAGAAACATATGATAAAATGCATAGTCGATATTGCAGATACAGATGAGGACTTTGTTAGATCAAACTGAATGGAACTCGATATTTCACTGAGTGGATTTTAAAAATTATTATTATTGATAGATTTTGATTAGAGAAGAAGATATGCACAAAACTGCTTTTCGCACGCGGTTTGAAATTATCTTGAGATAAGACTATCCATTGTGAAATGGATAGTCTCATATTTTTTTGACTTACCAATAACTTTAGTGTGTTTATGGATCAAATGCATCGAGTGTTGGATTGATTGTTATTTAGTAAGTAGTTCTATACTTGGATGACATATAGCAAGACAAGAGCAAGACATAAGAAGAATACAAAACACATATGAATGATGTGCTCCACAGATTTCACAAGTGAAAATTCTGTTGTAAGAAATCCAAATGTGAATTCTAGGAGACGTATGTAAATTTCTAAGATATAAGATTACGCTGGATGACATCAAGATGGAGAAAGAGTTCTGGAAAATCAAGACAATTATTGACTGACATACGGCGAAGGATGCTGCTGAAGTCCGTATGTTCAATGGGTTGGTTAGCTTCTATCGTCATTTCTTTCAGTATTATGCTCATGTTGTTGCACCTCTTAGCTAACTTATTGAAGAAAGATATCAAGTTTGAGTGGAGACACAAGCAAGTAGAGGCACTTTGTAAACAGAAGGATATACTTTCTTCATGATTTGTTTTACAACCATATGATACACGGTCATCATGCTTCCAACTTTACGAGAGAAATAATCTTAAAGTAAGGTTCACCGTGGACTCCACATGATTGTTTTTACGTCTTGTCTGTTAAATTTAACCGAACAATAATATTAACACGTGATCTTGAACAACTTGCTATCATACATGACATCATGATTTGGAGACACTACCTATTAAGTAAACTCGTGATCATGCAGATCAATCAAAACTCTTGTTGCAAAGCTTACACTTAGAGATCCCAACAAGGTAACAGCAACCAGCAAGGCTATGCAGTCACTGAGCAAGTCTATTCAGAGTAGTTGCTGATTACAACGCATCAGAGTTATACGGCTTTCGAGCCACAGACTGACTGCGTGATCGACTCCGACGCCACCAGTCACATGACTCCTCATCGTGAGTGATTCAGTACACTCGAGCCTGTGGAGACTCCAAAGTTTATGGTGACAAGAGATGACACCAAGCACAAGATCCAGCACAAGGGTAACATTCCACTTGACATTCCTGCTTCAACGTTTACTGGTATACGGAATGTTTTACATGTACCCACGTTGACTAGACTACGAAAGAATGAAAACGATCACAAAAAGAACAACTTTCGTTCTATGATCTCAAGTTAGAATACAAATTTGATAAATTTCATATCAACCTAAATGCATATCGTGTCATACCACGACAATTTAGAATTTTTGTACCTACTGTCTAACAGTTACACGAAAACAACCGCTCATAACAATTGGTTTCATCAGTTTTTCATCACAATCTGATCGAGTTTACAGTCATTGTCATTTACTCTGTATTTTTGAGACGTCTTTGACACTTCGCGACAGACTAGAGGAGCTCTTGATCTATCCATTGATCCAAAGATCACTCGTTTTGGAGCTACATAACTCAAGATATCACTGTCAGAAGTTCAGTTGGTAGTCCAATCGATCAAAATCTGCATGGGGTCGAATTTAAGTCTGGATCATAGAGAATCTGGAAGAATGTTCTAGAGAGTTAAAGGTCGAATCTGAAAAGAGGACGGAGAGAAACAAGCAAGACTTTTCCAAGAAAAAGTTGAGGACAGAATCGTGGTGCTACTTTTGTAGAGGGTTGGGGGACTGTGCAGCAAGTTGTCTTGTGAGGTTCATGAGAAGAAGAAGGAAGAGTCGGCATCACTATTACCTGATTTTCTAGAGGATACCGCATTAACTTGGTATGAGGAACATAGAAGGAATAAGATTGAGGTTGATACATGAGAAAGTTTGACAGAGGCTCTAATTGAGAACTTTATGCCGGATGAGAGCTATGAGAAGCTCATGACCGAGGTGACCTTCTTGAAACAAAGAGATGTTGAGAAGGTGAAGGTGTATGCAGAAAGGACGAAGAAGTTGGAGGCTCGTTTCAAGACTATATTGAAGAAGAGCGGTGATAATGTGGAGGTTACAATGGTGGGAATTGTGGCCATGCTTACCAAGAACTTTGTGACAGGTCTGAAGTCTCAAATCAGAACTCATGTGAAGTACGAGAAGCCCACCACTAAGGCGAAGGTGATTGAGCAGAAAATGCATTTCACTCTAAGACTTGGACTTTCCAATGGTTCTATATTCTTTGTTGTTTTCATGTTTTTAAACTTTATCTCTTCACTCTACTTATAGCTATGCGTTATCATAGCTATATTTCAGTTCTGAAAACTGGAACGAAAAAAGAAACAGATTTTGTCAGGTAGTGAAACGGATGGATGAATTTATGAAAGCCGAAAAGAGAGTAGAAGGGGATAGATTCGGATAAATCGCTAATGCATATTTTCACAATTTCAATGAAAGTGTAACTTCTTGTTGCTATGCGATAGCATAGCTATACAATCGACATATGTGGAAAACAAAAGTGAAAAGAAATAAGAAGAACTAACATATAGAGTAGTTGTGATAATTGAAAAATAGAAAAAAAAAAGAAAATAGATCCAGAAAATCGTTAACTCATAACCTCGCAATTCCATTGCAAGCAGAGGTACTTGTTGATAACTTTCGGATTTTGTTTCTCCCTATCCTGTGCTATATGCATCCAAACCAAAGAATTGAGGGTCCACTTTGCTTTACTCTGCTCCCAAAATATTTCTCGTGGTGTTTTAAAACAAAGGTGGTTGAGCATGCTTATATGTTAAAGCGTGCATAATCATCTCAGCTCATTTCATTCCCTGTATTTAATGTCAGTGTTTTTTCCAAGTGGATTATTTTCAGGTTCCAAGAATCCAGGACTTCCTGTGAAGGTATAGTCAGGACCAATTATAAAGAGAGTCCTCTAAACTTACAGAAATGAACTGTTCATTTCTGTTAAAAATTTCTCTACATCTTCTTTTATAGTCATTTTACTTTTATTTGAAATTTAAATAAACAAATTTCTATTAGAATATTATTACTATTTTTAGATATTATTAGTTTTATCCTGGAAGATTTTTTCTTCTTTTCTTTCCTTGGAATGAGATTCTAGCTCACGCGGACCAGTATCTAGACTCACACGGTTAGCACTACATCTGTATACACGAGGAAACATTCATTTAAAGTTTATATTAGAAACAAATAGCAGAAGAAACGCCTTCACGCCGCTTGAGGTTAATAGTGCAACGTCAAACCCGTCTTAGGGTCTCTGCCCACTGTCCATGTTATGTCGCTTAAGCAGTTGTCTCTTCGGGTCTCTCTTTCCCTTGTTTTGCTCGATGGGGTGGATCTTTCCATCTGTTTGCCATTCATTACGTCTGGTGTTTCTTTCGCTTAAGCAGCTTGCCCAATGCTTAGTAATGCTCCGCGAGAAAACTTACGGTCCCTTTGTTATTCGTGTTGTTAAGAGTTGGGTTTCCATTGTGTGATTTGAAGTCACTCTTTTTTTAGAGAAGAAGGAAACTTCACACGAATGAAGCTTGCCATTCGTGCAAAATACACATGGGGAATTTGTCCCTGTCAGTGTATTACCACTTATAAACATCCACGTGAACTGTGCGTCAGACTACACTGGCAGAAATATCAGAAAGGTTAGATGCAGGTACCCTTGACCTAAAATCGTGAAGATTTATTATTCAAGAAAATATCCTCAGAGTAACAACAAATAGCTCCGCTTGCAATGAAATTGTAGGACTATGTGTTAGCTATTTTCTCTATCTATCTTTTTTTTTTCGTTTCTGGTTTTCATAATGACTTTAATCGTCTATTTCATCACAGGACAACAAGTTCTCAACTTTTCTTTTCGGTTTTCACAATCTACGTATAGCTATACTATCGCATGGCAAAAAACGTACACAGTGGAGTTTTTTGCACAGTGGAAAGGTCATCCATATTACCAAGCCTCCTTGACAACTATTGATAAGCAAAATTATCTGCTAGTGGGCTCAGACCCTTACTCGTCAAGGAAAACCACTATTTCTTTGCTATTTACTTTTTTCAACCCGGAAAGACAAAGACCTCAATGTCTAAGAATCACACAAGATTTATGTTCTGCGGGCAACTTGTATCTTTTTTTCATTTTGTCGAAGAGCTCAGGTTACATGCATATTCATCCTCTTCCGAGTTGGGAAGATGGGGAGATATGCATGTCTATCCCACATGAGGGTCACTGGCAGGGAGAAGGTTACCTGGGGAATGCAAACCACCATAGCATCTCCAGAAGAGGAGGAAGGTTGAGTGCGGCCTCATGGGGTGCACTCAACATTCAAAGGTCAAAATTGAGTGTTGTATGAGCCCCTGGTTACCACGAATTGATCAAAACTGAACTGCCGCTGAACTGCCGGAAAGAACTTGCTGCAACAGCACAAAAGTACTACTCAAGTGATTCGAATCTAGCATCATGATGCTCAAGGCTGCAGGAGATCTCGAAATCTCCATCTAAGATCAACAATACGTCACACATGTGACTTGAAAGTCGGATCACATGTTGGATGACCACAACGGATTAAGTCACCGCGATGTCCGATTCCAACACCCGCTTCAACTTAAACTCGCAAATTATGAAATTTGAAAGTCCAAGTTTACGTTCATAAGACACCACCTTGTACAATCCATCATACAGATACCTCCTTGGCGACGAAAGAGGATTCATTACGCCTAGCTGATGACGAATCACACGTACAAAGAGTTTGTACTGGTAAGTATGGTAGAGAGCTAGGTTTCCACCTTCCAGCACCTGATGTTTGTACTGCTTTCGTGATCCCTTTAAATCGTTTCCTCCATGACCGGTGTAGGTCAACAGGTCACCGTCATCCCGATCATCCTCATACACGCCAGAAAAAACGAGACTCACCGCTACACGAGTTGATATCCCGTCCTTCGGGTTGAAGTACTTGGCGGTATCGATGCCCGCTTGAGACTGACAGTGCAATCCCACGAGGCTCATTGCAGCACGAGATCTGAAGGTTTGGCCTCTTTCTATTCCTGGGATAGAGCCGGGCCTGCTCCTGGAGAATACTGGTGTCAAATAATGGGGATACATCTGTTTCAGTAGCTTGACAACAGCCCACTGATTGGTATTTTCGCTTCTCTTACTTAGTTCACGTTCGAAAATTTCGAGGAGAGCTTCGACCCTCTCACTGGGTTCCAACTTGGAAGCATTTGTTGACGGGATCCTGAGAAGAGACTTGTCGCTCCCTCGCCCCACTCTAGTAAATTCCTTTCCTCCCTTTTTGGGCTTCTCCCCCTTCATTAACTGTTGGCGAGCTCTGCAAAAAGTATTTGATCCCACCTTCTTGCCAGGCTCCACTCTCCAACCATGCTGTTGTTGCATGCGCGGTGCTGACTTCATTCGTGCTCGTGCAGTCTCTGGAAAGAATTCCAAGAGGATTGCCCCTCGGGATGTCCTCCCTTTTGCTGTTCTGGAGTCCACACCGGGCTGCCAAAGTTTGGACACCATGTTTCTGAGAGAACGTCCAGTTCTTGCTTCCTCCGGTTCCCCTCTTCACTGCATTATGCATGTAAAAGAAACAGTTACCTTCCACGAGGCTGCACATGTCCACTGTTATATTTTCGGATCTCCTTCCTGCACTCTGTGGATCTACTGCAGCTCAATTGGCGAGTGAACAACGGGAACACTTCAAAATTTCACCAACGCAATAACCGTTCTGATGACATCGCTCCGACACTTTACCTTACAAGATGCTCAGCTGCAACTCGTTCAATCGTAGTTTCGAATGTTGGAACCGAGCACTTCACTCCACAATTACCTCTAAGTATCTGCACGAAATCAGAAAAGCTCGTATGAAGTCATCGCCTAAGGAGACCATGCCGATATACATTTAGCCTTTTTCTCTTTATCTAGATTTTCTCACAGTTTCACTTTGCCCGCTAGAAGGCGTCCAACCTGATGGCTCCAGTTCTATTCTCGGGGAACGGGCAGAGGTGTGTATGCAAATAACAAACGTTAACAGCCTCTGATGGTTTTAGCCTCAAGGCAGCTCCAGTGAATCTTTCTTTCAACACCTACGAGCTTGTGTGGAGGGAAGGCTAAGGCTTAGGTTCTTACTGTACTAAGAACTACCCTGAAGCTTCATATACTTCGTGTGAGCAGTTATAATTATGTCAGGTAATACAAAACTGCACTAGGAAATGTCTTGGACTCTTGACCTTGATGCTCTTGTGAAGTCCACTTCATGCTACCTGTCATCTGACTTAGATCAAACTATGCGAAGAAATTTCTCGGAATGTTGACGAGTCCAGTACTATAGCTAGTTCATGGGACCTGTTATATGAGTTCAAACTGCGAGAAAATTTCTCAAAATCCTAACGTTATTGATCTTGTCTGGTCCAGTTTGTCATTTCTGAGATCAACAATCTCCGTGAGGAAATTTCTCAGAATCCTAATGTTCTTGATCTTGTCCAGTCCAGTTTGTCATCCGAGATCAACAAACTCCGTGAGGAAATTTCTTTGACTCCTCATGTTCTTGACATCGTCTAGATCAGTTCATGCGACTTATCAGATTAGATGAACAAACTTCCAGGGAAATTTCTTGGGATCCTATTCTCGTCATTGTCTACTCACTTACATACAACCCATTATCTGAGATCAGGGAACTCGCAAGGAAATCCCCCATACTATGAGAACTATGTACTAAAAAGAAATGTTAATGTACGATATATGGCCTAGAAAGCAGAGGGGAACTGATGAACCTGCATCAAGAGACTCACAACCAAAAAGAAGATAAATCTATAATGCAAGCAATCGTCAACATCAAACAACTTTAAAGATTGCTCCCATCCAATGTTCGGGGAAAAGTTACTCATTTCCGGATCGGATCGAATTCCGTCTGGAAACTATCGGCCTTGTACCATAAATTCAGATGTTACGTGGAAATTAAAGAAGTAGTATTCTCAACACTTTTACCAACTAAATTTCCTTCGGTCAGAAATCTACTGAATTTCACTGTTAGAGTTTCCAGCACAACCCATCTTCAACCTTACCAGACACTATGAGCCTCCAATTCTCCTTGGGAAGGAGAGAATAGTGAAAGCGCAGCTATAATACAGGATACTAGCATAGCATGCTCTCTAGAGAGCAGCCATGAGAACCTGTCAGAGATGAGTACTAACTGAGACCAGAAAATCCCAAGACATGGACATCTCTCCTCTTACCGCACTTGCTTCTATACGGAACAATGAATCAAGGGCAATTATAATTAAGCTTCTGAGCGTTAGAATGTAAATAAACGTAAGTTTTAACAGTCAGAAGCTTACACCAGTGACTATCTACTACAAGCACACAAACTACTACATCAGTATTATTAGTATGAGTGCAAGTCTAGAAGTTAAGAGGTCATTTCACTGCAGATCACGTATGACTGACTAGATACTGGACTTCGTCTATGGCATCACATTCCTCACTACTAGTGACTGGTTTAACACAGTCCACTACTACCTAAGCAAATACTATGTACATTGCAGTCAGCAAACCGCGAAGAAGTCGCTAGAATGATCTTCATGTTGGCAATCTAATGTCCATCTCTACTCATGATCAGGCTGAGTACACAAAATCTTTGCTGTGAATTGTGCGTATCTCTTGATAACAAGGTAGTGTTATTTCCGGACACAGTCACCTCACAAATCAATTAGTTAACCTTCAAGTACAGTACACCAGAAGAAAGCTGTCAGTTCCTACCGCTTCCTCAACTAAGAACATGAGCTTTATGGGCTACCAGTACACTTGAGTCTCCTAAACTACTCAGATATGAGACTACCTCCGCTTAGCTTTGAAAACCATGCGAGCCAGAAGCTACAGAAGGATTCTCTTCCCTTACCTTCGTGAACAAATATGCAAGAGAGTTGTAGAAAGCGGCGTGAACCTCGGCTACTTGTTTGCTCGTTCAGATTCTGCATGAATCGCGGATTTCGCTTTGCTCCTAACACTTCGCGATTCAAATCCACCGGTGCTGCATGAAATGTTGAAACCTCAAAGGAAACCTTCACGATTGAAACCCGACCACGACCACTGTAAAATAGTTTGCCACTCTTCCAGCTCGAGAATGCGAAAATCTTGTCGACTCCTCCGTTGTTCCAAAGCACTTGGAGAGCTCTGAGACTCGTAAGTCCTCGCACTCAATCTACAGGTCTAGCTCAAAAGCTGAAGCTGCATGAATCGCGGATTCAAGCCTGCAATCTCGCTTGAAAACTCTCTACTTGACATGCACAATACCTCCACCCCTCCGCCCTTTTATACTTCTCGACTACCTATGGCAGCTCCAAAAGTGGTTTCACGCCCACTGAACCCAGACCCCTACCGTTAGAGTACGAAATCTCCAAAGAGCTTTCACATCAACTGATGAAACCAACTCCAACTACTCGCAAATTATTTTAGAGCACGACACCTCTAAACAGTTTCACGAAACAGTTTAAGTTGGTGTGGTCTAAAGAGCTTCACGTATCAGTTTCACGTATATGATTTCCCAACTCCGACCGCTCTTAAATTTGACTACGACAGCTCCTAAGTGTTTCCACTCCAACCGCTCTTAAATCTCCCTCTTCGTAGACCAAGGCAGCTCCAAAAGCTTTGACGTTGATTGTTGAAAGGAACTCCAACTCCGTCCGCATTTAAACTGTTCTCACACTAAAAAAGGCTTCAAAGAGCACTACCGGGCATGGATGGTAGAAGTGCTCGACGTGAAGAAGAAAATAAACTAAGTTGCGTTAGCTTCGAGTCACAGTCCAGTTTGCGCGCTCTAAAGGTAGTCCACGTGAACTTACTCATGATCCGCCGTCTTGAGAGTTCAGCCAGTGTATTCGCGCAGTTGTCATTTTCACTTGTGAAACTTCCTTTTTTCACGTTCTGAAACTAGAAAAGTACGGTACTCATCGGTAGGTCAGTTCAGTCTGTCTTTGTAGAATAAAGTTAGTAGCTTTACACGTGTGAAAATATTACACCCTAGCTCTATATAGTATAGGTATTGAAAGAATCCGTTACATAACTTTTCGTTAGCCATACCCGTCTTGCTCGAGCCGAAACAACAACTCGTTGTTATTTCCCATTTAGATCAAACATATGATAGTAGTCTACGCTTGGATGTGCAAGTCTACGCTTGGATGTGCAACCTTAATCTGACCGCAGGTTCATTTGTGCGGCGTATAGAAGAACACGAAGTGTAATACACAGATTCTGAATAGTAACATTGTTTCATATTCAGTCTAAAAGTTACTTCTATAAGAACCTAATAAATGATTAATGCCTTGTATTTTGATTATGTTTGTGACTTAGAATAACCTAAAAAGTATTCAGTGTTCAGGTTTTCTTGTTCTCGTCTTTGTTAGCTTACCTTAGTAAATAATAGAATACGAAAACACATGAAAAGTACATACATATATAACAGTTTTTTACATCTCATGGGTAAGGAAAACCGTATAAGCTTTCTTGTTCAAAATGGCTTATTACGAACATGACAATATACAATACAGCTGTAAATAACCTCAGTTGGTTTTCTCTTGAGAAAAATATCAGCAATATATTTTATCCTTGAATTTTGGTGGATTTTTATTTTCATTATGTATAATTATTTATCATACTTTTCTGATTTTTGTAGTGTTTAACTCTTTAAATGCTCTATATATTTAGAATTCTTTTACCTATTATCTAACAATTAGACAAAAACAACCGCTCATAACAATTGATTTCATCGGTTTTTCATCACAATGGACTTCTTGAGAAATCAAGAAAAATATATATATTTGAAACATATGATAAAATTCACAGTCGATATTACAGATACATATGAGGACTTTGTTGGATCAAACTGAATGGAGCTCGATATTTCACTGAGTGGATTTTCAAGATTATTACTATTGATAAATTCTGATTAGAAAAGAAGATATGCACGAAAATTTTTTCGCACGCGGTTTGAAATTATCTTGAGATAAGACTATTCATTATGACATGGATAGTCTCATACTTTTCTGATCCACCAATGTCTTTATTGTGTTTATGGATCAAATGCATCGAGTGTTGGACTGATTGTTAGATAAGTAAGTAGTTCTATACTTGGATGACATATAGCAAGACAAGAGCAAGACACAAGAAGAATACAAAACACATATGAAAGATGTGCTTCACAGATTTTACAAGTGGAAATTCTATTGTAAGAAATCCAAAAGTGAATTCTAGGAGAAGTATGTAAATTTCTAAAGCATAAGGTTATGTTGGATGACATCAAGATGGAGAAAGAGTTCTAGAAAACAAGACAATTAATGACATACAGCAAAAGATGCTGCTGAAGTCCGTATGTTCAGTAGGTCGGTTAGCTTCTATCGTCATTTCATTCAGTATTATGCTCATGTTGTTGCACCTCTTAACTAATTTATTGAAAAAGATACCAAGTTTGAGTGGAGACACAAGCAAGTAGATGCATTTTGTAAACGGAAGAATATGCTTTCTTCATGACTTATTTTATAACCATATGATACATTGTCATCATGCTTCCAAACTCTTGTTGCAAAACTTACACTAAGAGAATATGAAAGAATCGAAATGATCGCAAAAAGAACAACTTTCGTTCTATGATCTCAAGTTAGAATGCAAATTTGGTAAATTTCATATCATCCTAAATGCATACGTGTCATACCAACTACAAACCATCCGACTCTTTAATAGTGACAATTATCATCACCATCACCTTTGATGAAGAGTTCAAGTCAAATATAAGACTGCATTACAACGTGATCGCTTCTTCAACCTGGTGCGTGATTGTATAGTTGTTTAAAATCAAAAGTATAGTTCTTTTTCATTGAAGATGATCTGTTGTATATTACACATCGTTTGTATATCTCATAGGATTAGACACTAGCTCACTCAACTAGAAAAAGCACATGACTTATTGATCTCAAGTAGTTTTAGAATTCATAACAGATGATGGAACTCGACGTGTAACCGAGGCATGTAGCATGAAAATTGTCAATGAAAATTATCTACGTCTAGTTTGATCTCGATAGAGTCTCGATAATAATCGATATCAAGAGTTTATCAAAAGTTGAGCAATTGATATGAAGCGTGCCCATTAGAATGTTTGTGAAGACTAGAAAAAAGATGTTTTTCATGAACTCTCGATCATCGTGATTGAGTTTGATATCCATATAATGATATAAAGTCTCGTAGATTAATCTAGATGATCAAGAATATCCTACGATACAATAATAGGGGTGTAAAAATAATTAGAGAAGCTTACTTGACACAACTGATTTGAGGTCAGCCGTAAAGGAGTACGAGTATGAGGTACTAATATGAGGTGTCAAAGTTAGAATCTTTTTCAAAGATTTGTCACTTGAGATGTTTTCTTACTTTGTTTTCACTCATTTGTCCGTTCATTTTTTATCTACCACTCAAGTTAATGATTTCATGCGTCAAGGATAAAAAATTAATAGTTAAAATAGTTAAAATAAAGTGGGTAGATTCCTATGGGAAAATATCATCACAAGATTTGGATGTCCGTTAGAGTTGATCTCAAATAGAGGGGGAGAGTTTGTAGGGAGCATGACTACTGCTATGCTGCAACACTTCTCTATCAAGCCACGAGTAACGACGTCATACAAACCAAATGCTAATGATCTTGCAGAGAAGATCAATCTTACATTTAGTATGATGCTCGTGAAAGATGCTGTTGTTAAGACTGCGAAACATACTTGGGATAAGAGACTACATGTCATCTTATGGGAGTATCAAACGACAACAAAGACTTATATTGGGTATTCTTCATTTCGACTTGCTTCTGGAGTGAAGTCCAAGTTGCCGATCCAATTCGAATTGGATACTTTTCAAACTATTCAACGAAAGTTGAAGAGGTCGCGGAGAGAAGACGTCGTCAGATCAAGAAGGGAGCAACTCATGGAGTTGGAAGAGACCCGAGCGGTAGCAATGATCCAGATGGAACGAGCTCAAGCATATCAAAAGAAGAGTTACGACAAACTATTGGACGAGAGAGAGGTAAAACTTTTTCAAGTCAGATATTGGATAATGTTGTATGATGCTATTAGATTCAAGAGGGTTAGGAAGAAGTTTCTTCCTAGATATTTTGGTCCTTTTGTTGTAGATAAGGTGTGGAGTAACTTCACATATGACCTTCAGGAGCTGTGAGGCAAGAGATTCAATCAGATCAACCATGACAAGTTGAAGTTGTTTCATTGATGATAGTTCTCTCTTCACTCCGAGGACGGAGCGAAAATTTAGTCCGGGGATAAAACGTAACGACATAGGTTACACATAAGAAGTTTATCTATTAGTATAGTATTTAGTTATAACTAAGTGTTGAGAATATTTATTTGCTGCCCAAGTGCTTTAAGGATGTATCAAGGTAGTCATGACTAGCTAAAGTTAGTTATGGTTAAACTTAGCTGTACTTTTGGACAAAATTCAAATATTTTCTAAAGAGTTGAGCACTACTATCTTGTCATCTTGTATAAAAGGTAGAAAGGAGGTGGAAAATATCCCTTATCTCCTTTTTGACTTGATATTGGGATTAAAGTTATGGACTTTGTGGGCATTAAAAACAAGAAGAGATTTCACATGTCTCTTTTTTAGTGGGTCTTAGTGTAAAGGGGGGTGGAAATTCGAGATTCCTCAAAAATATTTCAGAATCCTTCTAGAAGTTGTTGACTTTGAAGGAATAAGCTCATGTGAAAAGATAAGAAGCCCATGTGATTAATGCTTTTATCTTAAGTAATATCTTAGTAAAACTCGGTAAAAATAGTTACGGTTGAGTTACCGAAGGATATCAAAGTAAAAACCTAGAATGTATAAATAGAAGAGTAGAGAAGAGCTCCTCATCCTTGTTTTCACGTCGTCGTAATGACAATTTGAGCAATATAGAGAGAGGGTGATATTTTAGCATGCGATGACTTGAGAGACATCGTTAGAATAGAAAATTTTAGTTGATTAGTTTATGGAGAATTTTATGAGTATGTGAATGACTGAACTTAGCATTTTTCTCTTCAAGTTCATGGTGTGCTTCCATCAAAGCCATCAGTGGTGACCCTTGAGTAAGAGACATGTTGCAGATTCATCGATGACTATCGTGAAAGGTTGAGAGATTGGGGGTAGTTGATCGATAGGACCGCGGAGGGTTTACAGATCGTGCACATCTCTCTCAATGGCTGTTGTCGAAGAGAGCCAAAGATTAGTTTAGGAGAAGAGAGAAATTCTCTAGAGGAGAGTTAGGAAGTTGGAGATCCAACTTCATACTCAAGAGGAGTAGCGTATAAAATTTGAGAAGGTAGGACATGTGGAGAAGGTCCGGGTGGAGGACAAGGTCAGATGTCTTACCTTAGAAACAAAGGCCTAGGCAGAGCATGTTATGAGCGCCAGATCCTTACTCGTCCAGCAGTACATTATGGTTGCTTGGATGAGCATCAGCTCTAATGAAGATCAAGGCCTTCGAGGCCTAGGTGGACATCGTCACTATGCCTACGCAATTATAACTTTAGGAGGCACTACATCATGATGCATATGGAATTGCTATCTTACTGGAGGTGTTGACGAGCATGTTTCATTTATGAGATGAGATACGAAAGAGTGCTTGTCAAGGGTTGTAGTTCTTTTTGGAGGAGCCGCTGAAGGACTTGACACCGTAGCAGCCAGAGGAGCAGTAATAGGACATGGCCGTTGGATAGTCTACCAACCCCTTCAGAGGTAGAGCTAGCTAGTCAGCTTATAGTGGAGCTTACTACCTCCACTGTCATCATAGGAGTAGCACAGTTGAGTGAAGATCCCACCAGTGAAAAGGAATTTAGGTAGTTGACTTGATTACATGTCCTCAATGAAGGATCCCGTGTACTGAAAAGTCTAATAGCATGCTTTGCTTGTACTTAAAGGATTAGAAGCCATTTATGGGCTTTGTCTTGTGATTAGTTTTTTGTCATATGATGGTCCATCATTTTTGTCTTGGTCGTGGTGTTTCTTGTTGCTCAGGTTTCCCATGGGGTTTAAAAGATCAACACTTTGTCTCAGACAGATGATGAGCCGTCTCACTTTACTTTCTTACATTCCTAAACCAAGATCGAGCCTTACAACATCTTAGACATCAAATTATGCTTCATGAATAGAGGGTTGCCCCTCAAGTAACAAAATATACTTGACTTACTATAAGTTGTCAGTCTTCTACATCGAGTCATCCGCTCGACATGTATGTCAGAAACATTCAGGTTCCACTTAATGCTTCTATCTTAACACTACACTCACTGATCTCACCACAGATCAAATCCATAAAAGGACCATCTTGCAAGATGGATAGCTCGTTCACGTGTTGGAGTAGCTCAAGTACAATTGCTTGGAGTTTTTGATGTTGTGTGGACGTAAGTGAATGACACCTCTTCGTTGTATTGTCTTGTCTATGATAGTTCGACCGTTGGACTAGTTGTATCACTAATTTTCTCCCACTCCTCTTCTCATGAGATCTCACTCTCTTTGGCCGAATATGCTCCTTCTGAAGGTCTAGGAGATCCTAAGCCACACGACGTCACATCCACAACATCAATTCTTTAATCACTTTGGTATGCAACCATCAGTCCGGTAGACTAGAACTAACTAACGCACACACATCACACTTTCTCATACTTTAATCACTGTTGATGCTCACGATGGGTATTCAAGTACAAGCTTTTTTTGAAGCACATTAGACATAACTAGATATGTAATTTACATCAAGAAGACTCTTGAGCTTACTACTCATATGGACGAGGTGAGGAAGGGAGAGAACTATGGACAAATTTAGGACCTTAAGACCTTGTGATAGAGGGTTGGTCGTAAGTGAAGTTCAAGTAGTCATCTGGAGTGGGTTGACTACTTGTTAAGATAATTTCTCAAATAGAGTGTAGATACAATCAAGTCAACCCCGATCCTCTAGGAGAACGATAAATTTTTCTAACAAGATGAAAAAGAAATCCTTGTCTATTACACTTCCACCCTTGCTAAGAGAATGGGTAGCAATGGTATGCCGTGAGAACCAAGTATATGATGTACGTCTAAATCACTTCACGTTATTAATTGCATAAATGGGTACATAATACATCACAAGTTTTTGAGAGCATTACGATCTGATGCTCAAATGATTTCCTACGAAGTTTTCATATGACTCTTACTCTTTGCGTCTTGGAGACGAATGGTGAAACCTAAGAGGTCCTCGATCACAAATTGCAATTTGCATAAACCTCATAACACATAATACATCGCCTTTGAGGATGAAATTTGTACAATTGATAATGCACACTTATTACAATTACAAGTGAAATGTAGAATTATCTTTACACTGAATCTACACATGAGACATGTGACGACTTGTCGTGCCGCTTGAGCATGTTTATTTGTCTTCAGGATAGCTTGCTTATTCACCTCTTCCATCTGAAGATGGAATAGGAAAGTAAGCTTAATTTATTACCTAATCCTTTCGTTCATAAGGGTTAGGTAATAAATTAATCTGTAGATTAAATGAGTTCAGCTAGATGTCTCACATATACTCTCAAAGGTGTAGCTGGACTCCCTCCACTTATGGATTAAGTGAGGATTAAGTCTGGCTCCTCTCGCAACTGTAGATCTAGCTAACATATAACAATTGTAGAAAAAATAATTTATTTTACCAACTTAAGGTACAATTATCATCTAATACATATATATTTTCTGATATCATAAAGAGAGGAAAACTTCTCTGAAGTGGATCGAGAATGCTTATTATTCGTCTTCTTTTCCACCTCTTTTTCTTTTGACGGAAGGGTTGGGTAAATATTTAATGTATTGACTATATTAAATTTTTTTGCTAGTAGATTGTCATACTTGTAGTCTTGGAAGCACGTTGGTCTACGCTTCACTTATGGTTACTGTCTGGACTTTTCTGCAATTCTATGTATGACTATGATTTCATAACTATCTATAACAAAAATTTATTATAACTTACTATAGAATTTTTCCATAACATTCATACATTTTTCAATAAAAAATGAGCAAAAGTTTCCCAAAGGTGGTCAAGCATGCTTATTAACTAAGATCATGATGCAGACAATGCATTTCACTCTATGACTTGGACTTTCCAATGGTTCTATACTCTTTGTTGTCTGCTTCTCATAGTCATGTTTTTAAACTTTATCTCTTCACTCTACTTATAGCTATGCATTATCATAGCTATATTTCAGTTCTGAAAACTGGAAAGAAAAATAAAAAAGATTTTGTATCTATTCACTCATATACTAACTATAGAAAATAGTCCTAAATTCTTTCTTTTGCAAAAGTTTAATTTTTTGTATATCAACACTACTTTGGTGCTAATTCTTCGTTAACGTGTACACAATGAGAAGTTTGTCATTAGATTAGTATATGATAATGTATAATATTCAATGAAACTACTTGTTATGTAACACAATCTTTTAGAATTTTCATTGAACTTGTTGTGTAACACGTTTTTTTAGTTGTTACTCTCTTGGAACGTTATTCCTCTCTTCCCTAGAAGAGTGAAACTAAGCTTAATTTATTATCCAACTCTTCCATCAGAAAAGATTAGGTAATAAATTATTATGTCAATTAAATTAGCTTCTTTTGTCAATAGGTTACCGCACTTGTAGTCTCGGAGGTGCATCTGACCGAGCTTCATTTATGGGTTATATTTAGGCCGCCTGCAACTGTAACTCCAGCTATCATTTATCTTTACATATAAACTAAAATATTTTTGGATAATTTAATATATAATTTATATCTAACATCTAAATATTTTCCAGTAATGAAAAGATAACAAAAACTCTCATAAAGGTGGTTGAGCATGCTTATATGTTAAAGCGTGCATAATCATCTGAGCTCATTTCATTCTCTATATTTAATGTCATTGTTTTTTCCAAGTGAATTATTTTCAGGTTCCACGAATCCAGGACTTTCCTGTGAGGTATAGTCAGGACCAATTATAAAGAGAGTCCTCTAAACTTACAGAAATGAACTGAATTGTTCATTTCTGTTAAAAATGTCTCTACATCTTCTTATTACAGTCGTTTTACTTTTATTTAAAATAAATAAACAAATTCTATTAGAGTACTTTTACTATTTTTAGATATTATTACTTTTATCCTGGAAGATTTTTTCTTCTTTTCGTTCCTTGGAATGAGATTCTAGCTCACGCGGACCAGTCTCTAGACTCACACGGTTAGCACTACATCTGTATACGAGGAAACATTCATTTAAAATTTATATTAGAAACAAATAGCAGAAGAAACGCCTTCATGCCGCTTGAGGTTAATATGCATGCAAAGCATACATCCGGCCGGGGAAGGGAAAAGAACAAGCGGGGAAGGCGCGGTGGCGTTGGAAGCGTTCCCAAAGTTCCTTGCATGCTGGATGAACTCTGTTCTTTTAATGTTATCAGGAATATATATATATATATTAAATAAATATAAATAATCAAAATATTTTATAAAATTTATCTGTTAGCCCATGCCTGGAAACACGAAGAAAATAAAAAATAACCCATAAGGCTTGACACGAGTGCTGCGCTTCAGAATGTACAAGACCGAGAATCTATACTCATTAAGAAATTAATATACACTGAGTTTAATTTGATACCTCCCTCTTCCTGCCGGAAAGGTTAGGTATTCAATTAAACTCCTGCACATTTGTCTCCTCCATCGGAAGATGGAGGAGGTGAATATGCAAGGAAGTGTGAATAATGCAACGTCAAACCCGTCTTAGGGTCTCTACCAACTGTCCATGTTATTTCGCTTAAACCAGAAATCTTCTTCCTCAATCCCCCGTAGCAACTGTCGATCTTTGCCCATGACACGGACTAGGCTCCATGACACTTTCTTGATCTCGCATGTCAGCTGGAACATTGAAATTGTCATCTTCTCCATAAGGAAATCGAATTCTATCAAACTCACCATATTCGTTATTATCGAACCATTCTTGAGCATCGTCTGTCATTGCTGCTTGAGAGCTAGTTCAAGCTTCAACCCCTATTCTCACTACCGGGAGCACTACTTTCATTTATCACTGCTTTTCTAACTCAGACTTCGTGCTCTGACAGATGTGACCTCTAACCTTCACAGTGCTCTGGCAGATGTGACCTCTAACCTTCACAGTGAGGCTTCGTGCTCTTCAACTGATGAATAATTAGCTTCCCGTCTCCAGCCAATACTTCCCAACACTCGAAAGTAAACTTGTACCTTTATGCTCTGTACCACACGTTGACAAAAGCCATTAGAGTTTCTTGCTGTCAGTCAGTATGTTAACCAGACCATATCTATTTAATTTTCTTTTTCAGTATGTTAATCAGACCATATCTATTTCCTCTATCTATTTTTTTCCTAGAAATACTAGTCTGTGGCTCTGTGCTTACCCTTCGTGCTGCTCACATTCGTCGCGTCAATGTGTCTTTCAGTTTTCCACAAAACAGCAGAAATCGAACTTCAGAATCTGCATGAGAACTGCTTTAAATAGTGTGGTCTTGTCTATACCGCCCATTCCTATGAGTGTCAACCGCTCCGGTTCTGCTTTCCCCAACTGAAGCTCCCGGATCACTCGTTCCACAATCCGCAGGATGTCCACGAATACTCGAGGCAGTCGGAGAGAATTAACACAAATCTCTTTTGTTCTCTTTCAAACGAATCCAGCGTTAGAATGCGCAGGTCAGGGATCTAACTGAGTTTTCTTTGTCACCGAGATTCTGAGAATTGAAGTCAGCTTGTACGATCACTATTCTCAGCCATAAGCATATATGACATCAGCAGTTTTCCAAATGCTAACCTTCTCTCGAGCTAACAATATCTGCTTAGAGCACAATACTATATTTTCTTGATGATGATAAATTCACATGGGTTCAGCTTCAAGTAAGTGGGCAAGATCAAACTACAAGAAAACATATTATACCTCTTCCTGGAGAACCTCTCTTATGAATTTGACGAGATACAGGTAGTTGTAAGACCTCCGATCTCTCGGTTTACAAATGGTGAAGTGGTCCTCTCCAGATAAAATGCAGAAGTCGACTCTATCTTGACGCGCGGAAGCTTCTTCAACCACGAGCGCAGATTGTGGTTGCCAGCTGAAAAATCGACTTCTCTGTGGGTACGGTAACCACACATTCATCAATGTTGAATGAAAGAAAATCAAGAATCGTCCATCGTTCGTAACTGCAGGATGCATTGAAGAGATGTTTTCTGAATGATAGTGGACAGTGCGACTTGCAGTTCAGTGGCTGGGTTTAATTACAACATTACGATATATGACTGGCAAGCTCCCATGGGAGTCAAGCTTACGATATATGACTGGCAAGCTTCAGTCTCACTGGCTTCTCCCACTCCACACAGCCTGCCGAAGCACATGCACTTGTGTATCTCAGATTCACTGAGAAAATTTCAGTGAGTGCACTAGCAACAGTCTCACGATCTCGCGGGGTGCGGCACCCGTAAATTCTCACCTGGTGACCCACAATAACAAAGTCCTTCAAGTATACTACGTACTGTCTTTTGACCACCAGTCGACATAGTTATTGACTTACCACAGTCATTACCTGCACCCTAGCCGGTAGGGGACCGAGGAAGACTTTTTCAACTTCGAAGGACCGGCAAAGATCGACAGTTGCTACGGGGGACTGAGGAAGAAGATTTCTGATGAAGATGTCAAATGTCTATGCGAGAGGAGAATACTCTTACTCTTCTCAGGTCGAACTCTTAGCTCACGAGAGGAAGAGTATTAGGTTTTCGGAGGAACCTATGATCATTGAGGATTCTCCAAGTAGGAGCACTCGTTCTAGCGTTATGTCTTCTTTCCAAAAAGAGCCTAGGAAGAAGCTAGGGATGGATAATTTCACCCTTTCAGCTGCTCAACCTAGATATGACGTAGTTGAGGACGTTGGCATGCAAAAAGTCAACACAACAATGGGTCAATTGATTGCACTCAACCCAAGTTTGAGGAGAGAGCTTCGAGGATGATTGAGCTCGAGAAGGACCAAGAAGAAGAAATCTAAGGACAAGATCAACGTCTCAAGTGTAGGAGTTGGTGTAGTGGATGCTCAAGCCTCTGAGGTATGCACAAAAGCATCCATTCTATAGTGACGGATCACTAAGCTTTGAAGTACATCTTCAATAAGCCCAACGCGGAGGGAAAGAGGTTAATAGTGCAACGTCAAACCCGTCTTAGTCTCTGCCATACTGAATGAAATGACCATAGAAGCTAACCAACCCATTGGACATATGGACTTCAGCAGCATTCTTCCCCGTATGTCATTCAATAATTGTCTTGATTTTCTAGAACTCTTTCTCTATCTTGATGTCATCCAACGTAACCTTATGCCTTAGAAATTTACATACTTCTCCTAGAATTCACATTTGGATTACAATAGAATTTCCACTTGTGAAATCTGTGAAGCACATCCTTCATATGTGTTTTATATTTTTCTTATGTCTTGCTCTTGTCTTGCTATATCTCATCAAAGTATAGAACTACTAACTTAAATAACAATCAATCCAACACTCGATGCATTTGATCCATAAACACAATAAAGAAATTGGTGGGTCAGAAAAATATGAGAATATTCATTCATAATGGATAGTCTTATCTCAAGATAATTTCAAACCGTGTGCGAGTAATTTTGTGCATATCTTCTTTTCTAATCAGAATCTATCAATAATAATAATTTTGAAAATCCACTCAGTGAAATATCAAGCTCCATTCAGTTTGATCCAACAAAGTCCTCATATGTATCTTGCAATATCAACTATGAATTTTATCATATATTTCTAAATATATATATTCTTCTTGATCTATCAAGAAGTCCATTGTGATGAAAAACCGATGAAACCAATTGTTATGAGAGGTTGTTTTTGTGTAATTGTTAGACAGTAGGTACAAAAATTCTAAATTGCCGTGGTATGACACGATATGCATTTAGGATGATATGAAATTTATCAAATTTGTATTCTAACTTGAGATCATAGAACGAAAGTTGTTCTTTTTGTGATCATTTTGATTCTTTCATAGTCTCTAAGTGTAAGTTTTGCAACAAGAGTTTGTGATTGATCTACATGATCACTAGTTTACCTAATAGGTAGTGTCTCCAAATCATGATGTCATTTATGATAGCAAGTTGTTCAAGATCACGTGTTAATATTATTGTTTGGTTAAATTTAACAGACAAGATGTAAAACAATCATGAAGAGACCATCGGTGAACTCTTACTTTAAGATTATTTCTCTCGTAAAGTTGGAAGTATGATGATCGTGTATCATATGGTTGTAAAATAAATCATGAAGAAAGTATATCCTTCTGTTTACAAAGTGCCTCTACTTGCTTGTGTCTCCACTCAAACTTGGTATCTTTCTTCAATAAATTAGCTAAGAGGTGCAACAACATGAGCATAATACTGAATGAAATGACGATAGAAGCTAACCAACCCATTGAACATACGGACTTCAGCAGCATCCTTCGCCGTATGTCATTCAATAATTGTCTTGATTTTCTAGACCTCTTCCTCCATCTTGATGTCATCCAGCGTAATCTTATGCCTTAGAAATTTACATACGTCTCTTAGAATTCACATTTGGATTTCTTACAATAGAATTTTCACTTGTGAAATCTGTGAAGCACATCCTTCATATGTGTTTTGTATTCTTCTTATGTTCTTGCTCTTGTCTTGCTATGTCATCCAAGTATAGAACTACTTACTTAAATAACAATCAAAAATACACTCGATGCATTTGATCCATAAACATACTAAAGATATTGGTAAGTCAAAAAAATATGAGACTATCCATTTCACAATGGATAGTCTTATCTCAAGATAATTTCAAACCGCGTGCAAAAAGCGGTTTTGTGCATATCTTCTTCTCTAATCAGAATCTATCAATAGTAATAGTTTTAAAAATCCACTCAGTGAAATATAGAGCTCCATTCAGTTTGATCCAACAAAGTCCTCATATGTATCTGCAATATCGATAATAAATTTTATCATATGTTTCTAAATATATAATTTCTTCTTGATCTCTGAAGAAGTCCATTGTGATGAAAAACCGATGAAACCAATTGTTATGAGGGGTGGTTTTTGTCTAATTATTAGATAATAGGTACAAGAATTCTAAATATATATAGCAGTTAAAGAGTTAAACACTACAAAAATCAGAAAAGTATGATAAACAATTATACATAATGAAAATGAAAATCCACCAAAATTCAAGGATAAAATATATCGCTGATATTTTGCTCAAGAGAAATGTGTATGTGTTGTTGGACTAACACGTTTTACTAAAACTAGATTTTCATGATAAGAATTAACGATCACTCTGAAAAGTTTTTACTTCTACTCTTTGACAAGCATGGGCGTAATAAGAAAAGAAAAGAAAAAACCAACTGAGGCTATTAATAGCTGTATTGTATATTGTCATGTTCGTAATTAGCCATTTTGAACAAGAAACCTTATACGGTTTTCGTTACCCATGAGATGTAAAAAACGGTTGTATATGTATGTACTTTTCATGTGTTTTCGTATTCTATTATTTATTTTTACTTATCTATTTATTTATTTTTACTATTTTCGTATTATTTACTAAGGTAAGCTAACAAAGAAGAGAACAAAAAAACCTAAACACTGAATACTTTTTAGGTTATATTAAGCCACAAAAAAAATCAAAATACAAGGCATTAATCATTTATTAGGTTCTTATAGAAGTAACTTGTAGACTGCATATGAAATAATGTTACTATTCAGAACCTGTGTATTACACTTCGTGATCTTCTACACGCGGCACATTTAAATGAACCTGCGGTCAGAGTAAGGTTGCACATCCAAGCGTAGACTATCATATGTTTGATATAACGGGGAATAACAACGAGTTGTTGTTTTCGGCTCGAGCAAGACGGGTATGGCTAACGAAAAGTTATGTAACGGATTCTTTCAATACCTATACTATATAGAGCTAGGGTGTAAATATTTTCACACGTGTAAAGCTACTAACTTTATTCTACAAAGCCAGACTGAAACTGACCTACCAATGAGTACCGTACTTTTCTAGTTTCAGAACGTGAAAAAAGGAAGTTTCACAAGTGAAAATGACAACTGCGCGAATACACTGGCTGAACTCTCAAGACGGCTGATCATGAGTAAGTTCACGTCGACTACCTTTAGAGCGTGCCAACTGGACTGTGACTCGAAGCTAACGCAACTTAGTTTATTTTCTCCTTCATGTGAAATTAAATCGAAGGACCATCCATGCCCGGTAGTGCTCTTTGAAGCCCTTTTTAGTGTGAGAACAGTTTAAATGCGGACGGAGTTGGAGTTCTGTTCAACAATCAACGTCAAAGCTTTTGGAGCTGCCGTGGTCTACGAAGAGGGAGATTTAAGAGCGGTTGGAGTGGAAACACTTAGGAGCTGTCGTAGTCAAATTTAAGAGCGGTTGGAGTTGGGAAATCATATACGTGAAACTGATACGTGAAGCTCTTTAGATTACACCAACTTAAACTGTTTCGTGAAACTGTTTAGAGGTGTCGTGCTCTAAAATAATTTGCGAGTCGTTGGAGTTGGTTTCATCAGTTGATGTGAAAGCTCTTTGGAGCTTTCGTACTCTAGCGGTAGGGGTCTTGGTTCAGTTGGCGTGAAACCACTTTTGGAGCTGTCATAGGTAGTCGAGAAGTATAAAAGGGGGGAGGGGTGGAGGTATTGTGTCAAGTTGCGAGATTGCAGGCTTGAATCGCGATTCATGCAGCTTCAGCTTTTGAGCTAGACTTGTAGACTTCAGTGCGAGGAGTTACGAGTCTCAGAGCTCTCCAAGTGCTTTGGAACAACGGAGGAGTCGAGAAGTATAAAAGGGCGGAGGGGTGGAGGTATTGTGTCAAGATGAGAGTTTTCAAGCGAGATTGCAGGCTTGAATCCGCGATTCATGCAGCTTCAGCTTTTGAGCTAGACACTTCTAGGCTCGAGTGCGAGGAGTTACGAGTCTCAGAGCTCTCCAAGTGCTTTGGAACAACGGAGGAGTCGACAAGATTTTCGCATTCTCGAGCTGGAAGAGTGGCAAACTATTTTACAGTGGTTGTGGTCGGGTTTCAATTGTGAATTTTTCCTTTGAGGTTTCAACATTTCATGCATCACCGGTGGATTTGAATCGCGAAGTGTTAGGAGCAAAGCGAAATCCGCGATTCATGCAGAATCTGAACGAGCAAACAAGTAGCCGGGGTTCACGCCGCTTTCTACAACTCTCTTGCATATTTGTTCACGAAGGTAAGGGAAGAGAATCCTTCTGTAGCTTCTGGCTCGCATGGTTTTCAAAGCTAAGCGGAGGTAGTCTCATATCTGAGTAGTTTAGGAGACTCAAGTGTACTGGTAGCCCATAAAGCTCATGTTCTTAGTTGAGGAAGCGGTAGGAACTGACAGCTTTCTTCTGGTGTACTGTACTTGAAGGTTAACTAATTGATTTGTGAGGTGACTGTGTCCGGAAATAACACTACCTTGTTATCAAGAGATACGCACAATTCACAACAAAGATTTTGTGTACTCAGCCTGATCATGAGTGGAGATGGACATTAGATTGCCAACATGAAGATGATTCTAGCGACTTCTTCGCCGTTTGCTGATTGCAGTGTCCATCGTATTTGCTTAGGTAGTAGTGGACTGTGTTAAACCAGTCACTAGTAGTGCGGAATGTGATGCCATAGACGAAGTCCAGTATGTAGTCAATCAAACGTGATCTGCAGTGAAATGACCTCTTAACTTCTAGACTTGCACTCATACTAATAATACTGATGTAGTAGTTTGTGTGCTTGTAGTAGATAGTCACTGGTGTAAGCTTCTGACTGTTAAAACTTACGTTTATTTACATTCTAACGCTCAGAAGCTTAATTATAATTGCCCTTGATTCATTGTTCCGTATAGAAGCAAGTGCGGTAAGAGGAGAGATGTCCATGTCTTGGGATTTTCTGGTCTCAGTTAGTACTCATCTCTGACAGGTTCTCATGGCTGCTCTCTAGAGAGCATGCTATGCTAGTATCCTGTATTATAGCTGCGCTTTCACTATTCTCTCCTTCCCAAGGAGAATTGGAGGCTCATAGTGTCTGGTAAGGTTGAAGATGGTTGTGCTGGAAACTCTAACAGTGAAATTCAGTAGATTTCTGACCGAAGGAATTTAGTTGGTAAAAGTGTTGAGAATACTACTTCTTTAATTTCCACGTAACATCTGAATTTATGGTACAAGGTCGATAGTTTCCAGACGGAATTCGATCCGATCCGTAAATGAGTAACTTTTCTCCGAACATTGGATGGGAGCAATCTTTAAAGTTGTTTGATGTTCACGATTGCTTGCATTATAGATTTATCTTCTTTTTGGTTGTGAGTCTCTTGATGCAGGTTCATCAGTTCCCCTCTGCTTTCTAGGCCATATATCGTACATTAACATTTCTTTTTAGTACATAGTTCTCATAGTATGGGGGATGTCCTTGCGAGTTCCCTGATCTCAGATAATGGGTTGTATGTAAGTGAGTAGACAATGACGAGAACAGGATCCCAAGAAATTTCCCTGGAAGTTTGTTCATCTAATCTGATAAGTCGCATGAACTGGTCTAGACTATGTCAAGAACATGAGGAGTCAAAGAAATTTCCTCACGGAGTTTGTTGATCTCGGGTGAAAAACTGGATTGGACAAGATCAAGAACATTAGGATTCAAGAAATTTCCTCACGGAGATTGTTGATCTCAGAAATGACAAACTGGACCAGACAAGATCAATAACGTTTCTTTTTTCTCTAGAAAAGAGTTACTTCAAATCACACAATGGAAACCCAACTCTTAACAACACGAATAACAAACATTACTAAGCATTGGGCAAGCTGCTTAAGCGAAAGAAACACGCGACGTAATGAATAGCAAACAGATGGAAAGATCCACCCCATCAAGCCAAACAAGGGAAAGAGAGACCCGAAGAGACAACGGCTTAAGCGAATGACATGGACAGTGAGAAGAGACCCTAAGACGGGTTTGACGTTCACTATTAACCTCAAGATGCGTGAAGGCGTTTTTTCTACTATTTGTTTCTAATATAAACTTTAAATGAATGTTTCCTCGTATACAGATGTAGTGCTAACCGTGTGAGTCTAGTTACTGGTCCGCGTGAGCTAGAATCTCATTCCAAGGAAAGAAAAGAAGAAAAAATCTTCCAGGATAAAACTAATAATATCTAAACATAGTAATAAATTCTAATAGAAATTTGTTTATTTAAATTTCAAATAAAGTAAAATGACTTTAAAAAGAAGATGTAGAGAAATTTTTAACAGAAATGAACAGTTCATTTCTGTAAGTTTAGAGGACTCTCTTTATAATTGGTCCTGACTATACCTTCACAGGAAGTCCTGGATTCTTGGAACCTGAAAATAATCCACTTGGAAAAAACACTGACATTAAATACAGAGAATGAAATGAGCTCAGATGATTATGCACGCTTTAACATATAAGCATGCTCAACCACCTTTATGAGAGCTTTTGTTACCTTTTCATTATTGGAAAATTTCTAGATGTTAGATATAAATTGTATATTAAATTGTCCAAAAATATTTAAATTTATATGTAAATATAAATAATAGCTGGAGTTACAGTCGCAGACGGCGTAAATATAACCCATAATTGAAGCACGGTCCGACGCACCTCCGAGACTACATGCGCGGTAACCTATTGACAAAAGAAGTTAATTTAATTGACATAATAATTTATTACCTAATCTTTTCTGATGGAAGAGTTGGATAATGAATTAAGCTTAGTTTCACTCTTCTAGGGAAGAGAGGAATAACATTCCAAGAGAGTCACAATTAAAGAAAACGTGTTACACAACAAGTTCATTGAAAATTCTAAAAGATTATATTACATAACAAGTAGTTTCATTGAAGATTATACAATCATAATCATATACTAATCTAATGACAAACTTCTCATTGTGTACACGTTAACGAAGAATTAGCACCAAAGTAGTGTTGATATACGGTACTTCTTTTATGATTCTTTACTCAAATAATTAAAATTTTACAAAAGAAAGAATTTAGAACTATTTTCTATAGTTAGTATATGAAGTGAATAGATATAAAAATCCAAATATCTTGAAAATCTAGTGAGTTTTCCATTGTTGTTAGAGTACTATTACCTCATGAAGTGAACCTGTACGTCATGGTGTTTGATATAGTCGTAGCAACTGATGTGTAGTGAATGTAGATTAGTATGGTGAACGTAGATTGCTATTTAATCCAATAAAATGTTACGGGGATAAAATCGAGCAAATTTAGTGAAAATACATGAAAGAAAAACTAACACATTGTGGAGTTCTTCATGTAATACATTCTAGGTGTGGAGTCCTTTCTTCACTATATCTAGATAACAGATTCTGCCTCTTTTATAACACACTCTTCTAAAAGTTGAACTTCGGTTGATAAAAATATACTTTTAGTAGATGTTTAAAAAATTAACTGAAGTATAAAAGATCTCCTGAATTATATCAAAATTTACTTTTAGAAGTATAAAAAAGCAATTAACCATGAATGTAGATGAAAACTTCGTGTAGGACAGTTATCAGTTTAGCTCTATGTGTGTAGTTAACTTGAAACCGAGTTTAAATTCTCATGTGGATTAAGGATTAATAGAGTTATAAAAGAAAGGATAACACATATATAAGTTCATTACGTAGAGTTTATTTTATAACAAAAATTGGTTGATATATACATCTAATGAAAAGTTCCACGTCGCTAATAAGTTAACATGTTTTCATCTAAAAACAATTTCACTGGAACAAGTGTCCCTATGATCGACTGCGAGGGTTCTAGAAATCTACAAAAGCAAGTCATGTAACATAGTTATGCGGCATAGATCGTCCACCATGCAATTCTAGCAAAGAGAATTATGGACTGGAAATAAAACACCACGAGAAATATTTTGGGAGCAGAATAAAGCAAAGTGCGTCCACCATGCAATTCTAGCAAAGAGAATTATGGACTGGAAATAAAACACCACAAGAAATATTTTGGGAGCAGAATAAAGCAAAGTGGACCCTCAACTCTTTGGTTTGGATGCATATAGCACAGGATAGGGAGAAACAAAATCCGAAAGTTATCAACAAGTACCTCTGCTTGCAATGGAATTGCGGGGTTATGAGTTAACGATTTTCTGGATCTATTTTCTATTTTTTCTATTTTTCAATTATCACAACTACTCTATATGTTAGTTCTTCTTATTTGTTTTCAATTATCACAACTACTCTATATGTTAGTTCTTCTTATTTCTTTTCAATTATCACAACTACTCTATATGTTAGTTCTTCTTATTTCTTTTCACTTTTGTTTTCCACATATGTTGATTGTATAGCTATGCTATCGCATAGCAACAAGAAGTTACACTTTCATTGAAATTGTGAAAATATGCATTAGCGATTTATCCGAATCTATCCCCTACTACTCTCTTTTCAGTTTTCACAAATTCATCCATCCGTTTCACTACCTGACAAAATTTGTTTCCTTTTTCGTTCCAGTTTTCAGAACTGAAATATAGCTATGATAATGCATAGCTATAAGTAGAGTGAAGAGATAAAGTTTAATAACATGAAGACAACAAAGAATATAGAACCATTGGAAAGTCCAAGTCTTAGAGTGAAATGCATTTTCGGCTCAATCACCTTCGCCTTAGTGGTGGGCTTCTCGTACTTCACATGAGTTCTGATTCGAGACTTCAGACCTTCCACAAAGTTCTTGGTAAGCATGGCCACAATTCCCACCATTGTTACCTCCACATTATCACCGCTCTTCTTCAATATAGTCTTGAAACGAGCCTCCAACTTCTTCGTCCTTTCTGCGTACACCTTGACCTTCTCAGCATCTCCTTGTTTCAAGAAGGTCACCTCGGTCATGAGCTTCTCATAGCTCTCATCCGGCAGAAAGTTCTCAATTAGAGCCTCTGTCAAACTTTCTCATGTATCAACCTCAATCTTATTCCTTCTATGTTCCTCATACCAAGTTAATGCGGTATCCTCTAGAAAATCAGGTAATAGTGATGCCGACTCTTCCTTCTTCCTCTCATGAATCTCACAAGACAACTTGCTGCATAGTCCCCCAACCCTCTACAAAGTAGCACCACGATTCTGTCCTCAACTTTTTCTTGGAAAAGTCTTGCTTGTTTCTCTCCTTCCTCTTTTCAAATTCGACCTTTAACTCTCTAGAACATTCGTCCAGATCCACTATGATCCAGATTTAAATTCGACCCCATGCAGATTTTGATCGATTGGACTACCAATTGAACTTCTGACAGTGATATCTTGAGCTGTGTAGCTCCAAAACGAGTGATCTTTGGATCAATGGATAGATCAAGAGCTCCTCTAGTCTGTCGCAAAGTTTCAAAGACGTCTCAAAAATACAGAGAAAATGACAATGACTGTAAACTCGATCAGAAAACGAATCGTCTACACCTTCGAACTCTTAATCTCTCCTCTTGTTCAGTTGCAACGATAAGAACTATCACTCAAAGAACCTGATAAGAGTGGTCTGATCCTCTACTCTCGTCAGCATATGAGATTATATGAAGCACTCTCCTCTCAGATTTAAACTCTAACACTCGACACGTTTTCTTTAGCTGATCCTAACGTCTTATGTGTATAGAATATACAAGATGACCTCAAATGCATCATAGATGACAACAAGATACACGAATGGCTCTAAGGTCTCTAGCATGGCAGTAGTTCTAGCCTCTCCAAGAGTTCTCTCGATACGTTCTCTCCTAACGTCCTTCTGTCTGAACATGCGGAACATTTCCCTCAAGCCTCCTAGTGAAGTCCCGGCAACGCAACCAAAACTGTGACCCTGAAGCTTGCTACCAATCTTGTCTCTCACCCAGGATAAACCTCTGATGGTCTTTGATGAGACATATCATAGAACTAGAAGGTCTCAGCTAAATCCAACTCTCAACATACTCATATCACTTTCTCACTCGGAACAAGAACTCTCATGGAGATATAGAGATGAAAAACACACCTTTTATAGATATGACCTAATGACTTCCACCTAGAAAGAAAAAGGAAGATGAGGGATCACTCCACAATCCTTCTATTTATACTACTCCAGATTTATCACGGTAATTACTTGTAAATCCGATTTACAATAGTTTATCGAGACCAAGTCAAAGATAAAAGTCCTAAGTCAAAGATAGATGTCTCTACTTTTGACTTTACTCTATAATTTGAATCCTTCTAGAAGTAGAAAGGAATCTTTGAAAAGAAATCTCAGATTGCTCCTTAGAAGACAAAGTACTAACACATAATTGAGCCAAAAAGATCAACAACCCTCTTGATTGTTTGAACTTAAGCCTCTACAACCAATAAAATCAGTCACGCATAAGACAAGAGTGTATTATTCATCTACTTGTCATTTTATGCACAACCAAACAAAATAGTTATTCTCATATTTAGAATATTCTAATGTTCTATCCTCAAATATCATCAACTCTAACTGTGACTACTCCTAGTTACCTATCACTAACTTAGAGTGTTGTCTAGCCTTGGGACTTATTTAGGAGACTCACCACACATAGTTATAACTTATCATATATTTACTACTATGCAACCCCTAGGTGTTACAGACAACCTATAGTAAGTCAAGTATATTTTGTTAGTTGAGGGGCAACCTCTATTCATGAAGCATAATTTGATATCTAAGATGTTGTTAGGCTCGATCTTGGTTTAAGAATGTAAGAAAGTAAAGTGAGACGGCTCATTATCTGTCAGAGACGAAGTGTTGATCTTCTAATCCCCATGGAAAACCTGAGCAACAAGGAACACCACGACCAAGACAAAAATGATGGACCAACGTACGACAAAAAATAACCACAAGACAAAACCCATAAATGACTTTTGATCCTCTAACTACATGCAAAGTATGCTATTAGGATTCTTCATTGAGGACATGTAATCGAGTCAACTACCTAACTTCTTTCTCACTGGTAGGATTTTCACTCAACTGTGCTACTCCTGTGATGGCACTGGAGGTAGTAATCTCCACTATAAGCTCACTAGCTGGCTCTTGAAGGGGCTGGTAGACTGTCCAACGGCCATGTCCTTTTACTGCTCCTCTAGCAGCTACGGTGTCAAGTCCTCCAGCGACTCCTCCAAAAAGAAGTACAACCCTTGACAAGCACTCTCTTGTATCCCATCTCCTAAATGAAACATGGTCGTCAACACCTCCAATAAGATAGCAATTCTATCTACATCATGATGTAGTGCTCCTAATAACTACATAGGCATATAGTGACGATGTCCACCTAGGCCTCGAAGGTCTTGATCCTCATTAGAGCTGATGCTCACGCAAGCAACCATAGTGTACTGCTGGACGAGTAAGGATCTGACGCTCATAACATGCTCTGCGTATGCGTTTGTCTCTAAGGTAAGACATCTTATCTTGTCCTCCACACGGATCTCCTCCACATGTTCTACCTTCTCAATTTTTATACACTGCTCCTCTTGAGTCTCAAGTTCGGTCTCCAACTTCCTAACTCTCCTCTAGAGAATTTCCCTCTTCTCCTAAATTAATATTTTGTCCTCTTCGACAACCGCCATTGAGAGAGATGTGCACGATCGAACGTTTGATCTCTCCGTAACTCCTCAACATCCTACAAAGAACTTTGGAAACTATCCTTGAGATGGTGAAGCGTGAAGCACAAACCCAAGTACGACTGGTTGTCCTTCTGCTAGAGCTATCTCTTGCAGCTCATTTAATACTCCTTTCACGTCTAACCTCAACTGGTCTCTCAATCTAGATCAATCACCTTAAGGGGAAGACTATCCAACGAGGGTTGTCTCTAGTGATCCATTAGGTGTGATTGTCTAGTCTTGTCTTTGTAGAGATAGTGATTAGATCTTCCTCGTTAAAAAAATGTGTCATGGTAGTTGTTAAACTATCTAGTTCATAAATCCAGCTGATTTCTTACCTGGCGGTTGTGATAAATGATCTGGTTCTAAACATAGTTAACTTCTCAAGTAAGATATGTGTTAGAAGCCATCGGTTTTTGAAGTCTTTTTAATCGACATAGTGGTAAGATATCTTCTTTGCATTTTACTAATACGGCTCGGTTAGTTGTGAGAAATCATCAAGTTCAAAAAGTATATAATAATGCATTTTATGTCTAAATAAAATACGTTAATGTAAGATATGTGCTAGAAGCAATCGGTTATATTTTGAAGCCTGTTTTTGTCGACATAATGGTAGAGTTTTTTCAAAGTTTGCCAGTACGGTCATGATAGTTGTCGAAACTATCAAGTTTGAAAGCCAAACGTTTGACCCAAACGTACAACTAATTATATCTTTGTCTTCTCGAATGGTGCTTGGCCTCCTATCCTATTCCGGATGGTTGAGAGTAGTATGGTCGTGAATTAGAAAATGTTAATTAAGTTGTCACCTTGTAATAAATCATTGTTAAGTTGTCACTTGTAATCGATCTCACATGTGTACATGACAACATTGGAGTTGTCAATATTTAGGATAATAGTTTTATCAAACATATTTAATACATTTATTATAGTTGAACACATTTATATGATGATATACGAGTTCCTAACAAGTTAAAGCAAAGAAGTATATGTTACCTAGAAAGTAGTTAAACCACAATGGCTCTAGATCTCTATACGGCTGATTTGGATTCATGCATTGTCAAATGTTCTCAAAGTTAAGCGAAAATATTCTTAAACGGTTGAAAGAAGAAAAAGGTCATAACTTCTGAATGGATAGTTTTGTATAGAACCACGGATCATTTTGAGTCACTCTTATGAGTTGACAATAAGCTCTATTCATTTTAATTATTCATTTTTAACTATTTTAACTATTTTAACTATTAATTTTTTTATCGTTGATACATGGAATCATTAACTTGAGTGGTAGGTAAAAAATGAACGGGCAAATGAGTGAAGACAAAGTAAGAAAACATCTGCAACTGACAAATCTTTAGAAAAGATTCTAACTTTGACACCTTATATTAGTACCTCGTACTCGTACTTCTTTAATTATTTTTACATCCCTATTACTGTATTGTAGGATATTCTCGATCATCTAGATTAGTCTACGAGACTTCATATCATTATATGGATATAAACGACAAATGATGAGCAAAATTGATATCAAACTCAATCACGATGATCGAGAGTTCATGAGAAACATCTTTTTCTTGTCTTCATAAACATTCTAATGGTCACGCTTCATATCAATTGCTCTAACTTTTGATAAACTTTTGATATCAAATATTATCGAGACTCTGTCGAGATCAGACTAGACGCAGATAATTTTCATTGATAATTTTAGATGCTACAAGCCTCAATTACACGTCGAGTTTCATCAATTCCAGAACTACTTGAGATCAGTAGGTCATGTGCTTTTTCTAGTCGAGTGAGCTATTGTGTCTAATCTTATGAGAAATACAAACGATGTGTAAAATACAACAAATCATCTTCAATGAAAAAGAACTATACTTTTGATTTGAAACAACTATACAATCACGCACCAAGTTGAAAAAGCAATCACGTTGTAATGCAGTCTTGTATTTGACTTGAACTCTTCATCAAAGGTGATCGTGATGATAATTTTCATTATTAAAGAGTCGGATGAGGCTTGTAGTTGGTATGACACGATATGCGTTTAGGATGATATGAAATTTACCAAATTGGCATTCTAACTTGAGATCATAGAACAAAAGTTGTTCTTTTTGTGATCATTTTGATTCTTTCAGATTCTCTAAGTGTAAGTTTTGCAACAAAAGTTTGTGATTGATCTTCATGATCACGAGTTTACCTAATAGGTACTGTCTCCAAATCATGATGTCGTGTACGATAGCAAGTTGTTCAAGATCACGTGATAGATAAAGTGTAAAAAAAATTGTGTAGAGACCATGAACTCTTACTTTAAGGTTATTTCTCTCGTAAAGTTGGAAGCATGATGACCGTGTATCATATGGTTGTAAAATAAGTCATGAAGAAAGCATATCTTTTCGTTTACAAAACGCATCTACTTGCTTGTGTCTCCACTCGAACTTGATATCTTTCTTCAATAAATTAGTTAAGAAGTGCAACAACATGAGCATAATACTGAATGAAATGACGATAGAAGCTAACCAACCCATTGAACATACAGACTTCAGCAGCATCCTTCGCCGTATGTCATTCAATAATTGTCTTGATTTTCTAGAACTCTTCCTCCATCTTGATGTCATCCAGCGTAATCTTATGCCTTAGAAATTTACATACGTCTCCTAGAATTCACATTTGGATTTCTTACAATAGAATTTTCACTTGTGAAATCTGTGAAGCACATCCTTCATATGTGTTTTATATTCTTCTTATGTCTTGCTCTTGTCTTGCTATATGTCATCCAAGTATAGAACTACTTACTTAAATAACAATCAGTCCAACACTCGATGCATTTGATCCATAAACACAATAAAAAAATTGCTGGGTCAGAAAAATACGAGACTATTCATTTCATAATGGATAGTCTTATCTCAAGACAATTTCAAACCGTGTGCGAGTAATTTTGTGCATATTTTTCTCTAATCAGAATCTATCAATAGTAATAATTTTGAAAATCCAGTCAGTGAAATATCGAGCTCCATTCAGTTTGATCCAACAAAGTCCTCATATGTATCTGCAATATCAACTATGAATGTTATCATATATTTCTAAATATATATATTCTTCTTGATCTCTCAAGAGTCCATTGTGATGAAAACCCGATGAAACCAATTGTTATGAGCGGTTGTTTTCGTGTAACTGTTAGACAGTAGGTACAAAAATTCTAAATTCTCGTGGTATGACACGATATGCATTTAGGTTGATATGAAATTTATCAAATTTGTATTCTAACTTGAGATCATAGAACGAAAGTTGTTCTTTTTGTGATCATTTTCGTTCTTCCGTAGTCTAGTCAACGTGGGTACATGTAAAACATTCCATATACCAGTAAACGTTGAAGCGGGAATGTCAAGTGGAATGTTACCTTTGTGCTGGATCTTGTGCTTGGTGTCATCTCCTGTCACCATAAACTTTGGAGTCTCCACAGGCTCGAGTGTACTGAATCACTCACGATGAGGAGTCATGTGACTGGTGGCGTCGGAGTCGATCACGCAATCAGTCTGTGGCTCGAAAGCCGCATAACTCTGATGCGTTGTAATCAGCAACTACTCTGAATAGACTTGCTCAGTGGCTGCATAGCCTTGCTGGTTGCTGTTACCTTGTTGGGATCTCTAAGTGTAAGCTTTGCAACAAGAGTTTTGATTGATCTGCATGATCATGAGTTTACTTAATAGGTAGTGTCTCCAAATCATGATGTCATGTATGATAGCAAGTTGTTCAAGATCACGTGTTAATATTATTGTTCGGTTAAATTTAACAGACAAGATGTAAAAACAATCATGTGGAGACCATCGGTGAACCTTACTTTAAGATTATTTCTCTCGTAAAGTTGGAAGCATGATGACCGTGTATCATATGGTTGTAAAACAAATCATGAAGAAAGTATATCCTTCTGTTTACAAAGTGCCTCTACTTGCTTGTGTCTCCACTCAAACTTGATATCTTTCTTCAATAAGTTAGCTAAGAGGTGCAACAACATGAGCATAATACTGAATGAAATGACGATAGAAGCTAACCAACCCATTGAACATACGGACTTCAGCAGCATCCTTCGCCGTATGTCAGTCAATAATTGTCTTGATTTTCTAAAACTCTTCCTCCATCTTGATGTCATCCAGCGTAATCTTATATCTTAGAAATTTACATACGTCTCCTAGAATTCACATTTGGATTTCTTACAATAGAATTTTCACTTGTGAAATCTGTGGAGCACATCATTCATATGTGTTTTGTATTCTTCTTATGTCTTGCTCTTGTCTTGCTATATGTCATCCAAGTATAGAACTACTTACTAAATAACAATCAATCCAACACTCGATGCATTTGATCCATAAACACATTAAAGTTATTGGTAAGTCAAAAAAATATGAGACTATCCATTTCATAATGGATAGTCTTATCTCAAGATAATTTCAAACCGCGTGCGAAAAGCAGTTTTGTGCATATCTTCTTCTCTAATCAAAATCTATCAATAGTTATAATTTTTAAAATCCACTCAGTGAAATATCGAGCTCCATTCAGTTTGATCTAACAAAGTCCTCATCTGTATCTGCAATATCAACTATGCATTTTATCATATGTTTCTAAATATATATATTCTTCTTGATCTCTCAAGAAGTACATTGTGATGAAAAACTGATGAAACCAATTGTTATGAGCGGTGGTTTTTGTCTTATTATTAGATAATAGGTACAAGAATTCTAAAATATATATAGCAGTTAAAGAGTTGAACACTACAAAAATCAGAAAAGTATGATAAACAATTATACATAATGAAAATGAAAATCCACCAAAATTCAAGAATAAAATATATAGCTGATATTTTGCTCAAGAGAAATGTGTATGTGTTGTTGATCTAACATGTTTTACTAAAACTAGATTTTCCATGATACGAATCAACGATCGTCCTGAAAAGTTTTTACTTCTACTTTTTTGACAAGCATGGGCGTAATAAGAAAAGAAAAGAAAAAACCAACTGAGGCTATTTATAGCTGTATTGTATATTATCGTGTTCGTAATTAGCCATTTTGAACAAGAAAGCTTATACGGTTTTCCTTACCCATGAGATGTAAAAAACGGTTATGTATGTATGTACTTTTCATGTGTTTACGTATTCTATTATTTACTAAGGTAAGCTATAAAAGAAGAGAACAAAAAAGCCTAAACACTGAATACTTTTTAGGTTATTTTAAGCCACAAACATAATCAAAATACAAGGCATTAATCATTTATTAGGTTCTTATAGAAGTAACTTGTAGACTGCATATGAAATAATGTTACTATTCAGAATCTGTGTACTACACTTCGTGTTCTTCTATACGCCGCACAAATGAACCTGCGGTCAGATTAAGGTTGCACATCCAAGTGTAGACTATCATATGTTTGATATAACAGGAAATAACAACGAGTTGTTGTTTTCGGCTCGAGCAAGACGGGTATGGCTAACGAAAAGTTATGTAACGGATTCTTTCAGTACCTATACTATATAGAGCTAGGGTGTAAATATTTTCACACGTGTAAAGCTACTACTTTAGTACCGTACTTTTCTAGTTTTAGAACGTGAAAAAAGGAAGTTTCACCAGTGAAAATGACAACTGCGCGAATACACTGGCTGAACTTTCAAGACGGCGGATCATGAGTAAGTTCACGTCGACTACCTTTAGAGCGTGCCAACTGGACTGTGACTCGAAGCTAACGCAACTTAGTTCATTTTCTTCTTCATGTGAAATTAAATCGAAGGACCATCCATGCCCGGTAGTGCTCTTTGAAGCCTTTTTTAGTGTGAGAACAGTTTAAATGCGAACGGAGTTGGAGTTCCGTTCAACAATCAACGTCAAAGCTTTTGGAGCTGCCGTGGTCTACGAAGAGGGAGATTTAAGAGCGGTTGGAGTGGAAACACTTAGGAGCTGTCGTAGTCAAATTTAAGAGCGGTCTGAGTTGGGAAATCATATACGTGAAACTGATACGTGAAGCTCTTTAGACTACACCAACTTAAACTGTTTCGTGAAACTGTTTAGAGGTGTCGTGCTCTAAAATAATTTGCCAGTCGTTGGAGTTGGTTTCATCAGTTGATGTGAAAGCGCTTTGGAGCTTTCGTACTCTAGCGGTAGGGGTCTGGGTTCAGTTGGCGTGAAACCACTTTTGGAGCTGCCATAGGTAGTCGAGAAGTATAAAAGAGCAGAGGGGTGGAGGTATTGTGTCAAGTAGAGAGTTTTCAAGCGAGATTGCAGGCTTGAATCCGAGCGAGATTGCTAGACTTGTAGGCTTCAGTGCGAGGACTTACGAGTCTCAGAGCTCTCCAAGTGCTTTGGAACAACGGAGGAGTCGACAAGATTTTCGCATTCTCCAGCTGGAAGAGTGGCAAACTATTTTACAGTGGTCGTGGTCGGGTTTCAGTCGTGAACGTTTCCTTTGAGGTTTCAACAACATTTCATGCAGCACCGGTGGATTTGAATTGCGAAGTGTTAGGAGAAAAGCGAAATCCGCGAATGCAGAATCTGAACGAGCAAACTAGTAGCCGGGGTTCACGCCGCTTTCTACAACTCTCTCGCATATTTGTTCACGAAGGTAAGGGAAGAGAATCCTTCTGTAGCTTCTGGCTCGCATGGTTTTCAAAGCTAAGCGGAGGTAGTCTCATATCTGAGTAGTTTAGGAGACTCAAGTGTACTGTTGGCCCATAAAGCTCATGTTCTTAGTTGAGGAGAGCGGTAGGAACTGACAGCTTCTTCTTCTGGTTCTTCTGGTGTACTGTACTTGAAGGTTAACTAATTGATTTGTGAGGTGACAGTTCAGAAATAACACTACCTTGTTATCAAGAGATACGCACAATTCACAGCAAAGGTTTTGTGTACTCAGCCTGATGATGAGTAGAGATGGACATTAGATTGCCAACATGAATCATTCTAGCGACTTCTGCGCGGTTTGCTGACTGCAATGTCCATCGTATTTGCTTAGGTAGTAGTGGACTGCGTTAAACCAGTCACTAGCAGTGCGGGATGTGATGCCTAGTACAGTAAGAACCTAAGCCTTAGCCTTCCCTCCACACAAGCTCGTAGGTGTTGAAAGAAAGATTGACTGGAGCTGCCTTCAGGCTAGAACCATCAGAGGCTGTTAACGTTTGTTATTTGCATACACACCTCTGCCCGTTCCCCGAGAATAGAACTGGAGCCATCAGGTTGGACGCGTTCTAGCGGGCAAAGTGAAACTGTGAGAAAATCTAGATAAAGAGAAAAAGGCTAAATGTATATCGGCATGGTCTCCTTTGGCGATGACTTCATACGAGCTTTTCTGATTTCGTGCAGATACTTAGAGATAATCGTGGAGTGGAGTGCTCGGTTCCAACATTCGAAACTACTATTGAACGAGTTGCAGCTGAGCATCTTGTAAGGTAAAGTGTCGGAGCGATCTCATCAGAACGGTTATTGCGTTGGTGAAATTTTGAAGTGTTCCCGTTGTTCACTCGCAAATTGAGCTGCAGTAGATCCACAGAGTGCAGGAAGGAGATTCGAAAATATAACAGTGGACATGTGCAGCCTCGTGGAAGGTAACTGTTTCTTTTACATGCATAATGCAGTGAAGAGGGGAACCGGAGGAAGCAAGAACTGGACGTTCTCTGAGAAACATGGTGTCCAAACTTTGGCAGCCCGGTGTGGACTCCAAAACAGCAAAAGGGAGGACATCTCGAGGGGCAATCCTCTTGGAATTCTTTCCAGAGACTGCACGAGCACGAATTAAGTCAGCACCGCGCATGCAACAACAGCATGGTTGGAGAGTGGAGCCTGGCAAGAAGGTGGGATCAAATACTTTTTGCAGAGCTCGCCAACAGTTAATGAAGGGGGAGAAGCCCAAAAAGGGAGGAAAGGAATTTAGTAGAGTGGGGCGAGGGAGCGACAAGTCTCTTCTCAGGATCCCGTCAACAGATGCTTCCAAGTTGGAACCCAGTGAGAGGGTCGAAGCTCTCCTCGAAATTTTCGAACGTGAACTAAGTAAGAGAAGCGAAAATACCAATCAGTGGGCTGTTGTCAAGCTACTGAAACAGATGTATCCCCATTATTTGACACCAGTATTCTCCAGGAGCAGGCCCGGCTCTATCCCAGGAATAGAAAGAGGCCAAACCTTCAGGTCTCGTGCTGCAATGAGCCTCGTGGGATTGCACTGTCAGTCTCAAGCGGGCATCGATACCGCCAAGTACTTCAACCCGAAGGACGGGATATCAACTCGTGTAGCGGTGAGTCTTGTGTTTTCTGGTGTGTATGAGGATGATCGGGATGACGGTGACCTGTTGACCTACACCGGTCATGGAGGAAACGATTTAAAGGGATCACGAAAGCAGTACAAACATCAGGTGCTGGAAGGTGGAAACCTAGCTCTCTACCATACTTACCAGTACAAACTTTTTGTACGTGTGATTCGTCGTCAGCTAGGCGTAATGAATCCTCTTTCGTCGCCAAGGAAGTATCTGTATGATGGATTGTACAAGGTGGTGTCTTATGAACGTAAACTTGGACTTTCAAATTTCATAATTTGCGAGTATAAGTTGAAGCGGGTGTTGGAATCGGACATCGCGGTGACTTAATCCGTTGTGGTCATCCAACATGTGATCCGACTTTCAAGTCACATGTGTGACGTATTGTTGATCTTAGATGGAGATTTCGAGATCTCCTGCAGTCTTGAGCATCATGATGCTAGATTCGAATCACTTGAGTAGTACTTTTGGGACTTTTGTGCTCTTGCAGCTTCAAGTTCTTTCCGGCAGTTCAGCGGTAGTTCAGTTTTGATCAATTCGTGGTAACCAGGGGCTCATACAACACTCACCTTTGAATGTTGAGTGTACCCCATGAGGCCGCACTCAACCTTCCTCCTCTTCTGGAGATGCTATGGTGGTTTGCATTCCCCAGGTAACCTTCTCCCTGCCAGTGACCCTCATGTGGGATAGACATGCATATCTCCCCATCTTCCCAACTCGGAAGAGGATGAATATGCATGTAACCTGAGCTCTTCGACAAAATGAAAAAAAGATACAAGTTGCCCGCAGAACATAAATCTTGTGTGATTTTTAGACATTGAGGTCTTTGTCTTTCCGGGTTGAAAATAATAAATAGCAAAGAAATAGTGCTTCCTTGACGAGTAAGGGTCTGAGCCCACTAGCACATAATTTTGCTTATCAGTAGTTGTCAAGGAGGCTTGGTAATAAGGATGACCTTTCCACTGTGCAAAAAACTCCACTGTGCACGTTTTTTGCCATGCGATAGTATAGCTATACGCAGATGGTGAAAACCGAAAAGAAAAGTTGAGAACTTTTTGTCTTGTAATGAAATAGACGATTAAAGTCATTATGAAAACCAGAAACGAAAAAAAAAAGATAGATAGAGAAAATAGCTAACACATAGTCCTACAATTTCATTGCAAGCGGAGCTATTTGTTGTTACTCTGAGGATATTTTCTTGAATAATAAATCTTCACGATTTTAGGTCAAGGGTACCTGCATCTAACCTTTCTGATATTTCTGCCAGTGTAGTCTGACGCACAGTTCACGTGGATGTTTATAAGTGGTAATACACTGACAGGGACAAATTCCCCATGTGTATTTTGCACGAATGGCAAGCTTCATTCGTGTGAAGTTTCCTTCTTCTCTAAAAAAAGAGTGACTTCAAATCACACAATGGAAACCCAACTCTTAACAACACGAATAACAAAGGGACCGTAAGTTTTCTCGCGGAGCATTACTAAGCATTGGGCAAACTGCTTAAGCGAAAGAAACACCAGACGTAATGAATGGCAAACAGATGGAAAGATCCACCCCATCGAGCAAAACAAGGGAAAGAGAGACCCGAAGAGACAACTGCTTAAGCGACATAACATGGACAGTGGGCAGAGACCCTAAGACGGGTTTGACGTTGCACTATTAACCTCAAGCGGCGTGAAGGCGTTTCTTCTGCTATTTGTTTCTAATATAAACTTTAAATGAATGTTTCCTCGTATACAGATGTAGTGCTAACCGTGTGAGTCTAGAGACTGGTCCGCGTGAGCTAGAATCTCATTCCAAGGAAAGAAAAGAAGAAAAAATCTTCCAGGATAAAACTAATAATATCTAAAATAGTAATAATATTCTAATAGAAATTTGTTTATTTAAATTTCAAATAAAAGTAAAATATCTATAAAAAGAAGATGTATAGAAATTTTTAACAGAAATGAACAGTTCATTTCTGTAAGTTTAGAGGACTCTCTTTGTAATTGGTCCTTCACAGGAAGTCCTGGATTCGTGGAACCTGAAAATAATCCACTTGGAAAAAACACTGACATTAAATACAGAGAATGAAATGAGCTCAGATGATTATGCACGCTTTAACATAAGCATGCTCAACCACCTTTATGAGAGCTTTTGTTACCTTTTCATTATTGGAAAATTTCTAGATGTTAGATATAAATTGTATATTAAATTGTCCAAAAATATTTAAATTTATATGTAAATATAAATAATAGCTGGAGTTACAGTTGCAGACGGCGTAAATATAACCCATAATTGAAGCACGGTCCGACGCACCTCCGAGACTACATGTGCGGTAACCTATTGACAAAAGAAGTTAATTTAATTGACATAATAATTTATTACCTACTATTTTCTGATGGAAGAGTTGGATAATAAATTAAGCTTAGTTTCACTCTTCTAGGGAAGAGAGGAATAACGTTCCAAGAGAGTCACAACTCAAAAAAACGTGTTACACAACAAGTTCATTGAAAATTCTAAAAGATTATATTACATAACAAGTAGTTTCATTGAAGATTATACAATCATAATCATATACTAATCTAATGACAAACTTCTCATTTTGTACACGTTAACGAAGAATTAGCACCAAAGTAGTGTTGATATACGGTACTGCTTTTATGATTCTTTACTCAAATAATTAAAATTTTGCAAAAGAAAGAATTTGAACTGTTTTCTATAGTTAGTATATGAAGTGAATAGATATAAAGAATCCAAATATCTTGAAAATCTAGTGAGTTTTCCATTGTTGTTAGAGTACTATTACCTCATGAAGTGAACCTCTACGTCATGGTGTTTGGTATAGTCGTAGTAACTGATGTATAGTGAATGTAGATTAGTATGGTGAACGTAGAATGCTATTTAATCCAATAAAATGTTACGGGGACAAAAACGAGCAAATTGAGTGAAAATACATGAAAGATAAACTAACACATTGTGGAGTTTTTCATGTAATACATTCTTGATGTGGAGTCATTTCTTCACTATATCTAGATACCAGATGAGATTCTTCCTCTTTTATAACACACTCTTCTAAAAGTTGAACTTCGGTTGATAAAAATATACTTTTAGTAGATGTTTAAAAAATTAATTGAAGTATAAAAGATCTCCTGAATTATATCAAAATTTGTATTTAGAAGTATAAAAAATTAATTAACCATGAATCTTGTAGATGAAAACTTCGTGTAGGACAGTTATCAGTTTAGCTCTATGTGTAGTTAACTTGAAACCGAGTTTAAATTCTCATGTGGATTAAGGATTAATAGAGTTATAAAAGAAAGGATGACACATATATAAGTTCATTACGTAGAGTTTATTTTATAACAAAAATTGGTTGATATATACATCTAATGAAAAGTTCCACGTCGCTAATAAGTTTACATGTTTTCATCAAAAAAAAATTCACTGGAACAAGTGGCCCTATGATCGACTGCGAGGGTTCTAGAAATCTCCAAAAGCAAGTTCTCTAACCTTTGGTTTGGATGCATATAGCACAGGATAGGGAGAAACAAAATCCGAACGTTATCAACAAGTATCTCTGCTTGCAATGGAATTGCGGGATTATGTGTTAACTATTTTCTGGATCTATCTTTGTTTTTTTTTTTTTCAGTTATCATAATGACTCTATATGTTCGTTCTTCTTATTTCTTTTCACTTTTGTTTTCCACATACGTCGATTGTATAGCTATGCTATCGCGTAGCAACAAGAAGTTACACTTTCATTGAAATTGTGAGAATATGCATTAGCGATTTATCTGAGTCTATCCTCTTCTACTCTCTTTTTGGTTTTCACAAATTCATCCATCCGTTTCACTACATGACAAAGTCTGTTTCCTTTTTCTTTCCAGTTTTCAGAACTGAAATATAGCTATGGTAACGCATAGCTATAAGTAGAGTGAAGAGATAAAGTTTAAAAACATGACTCTGAGAAACAGACGACAAAGAATATAGAACCATTGGAAACTCCAAGTCTTAGAGTGAAATGTATTGTCTGCATCATGACCATAGTTAATAAGCATGGTTGACCACCTTTGGGAAACTTTTGCTCAGTTTTTCTATTGAAAAATGTATGAATGTTATGGAAAAATTCTATAGTTAGTTATAACAAAAACAACTTTTTTTTAGATGGTTGTGAAAAGATAGTCATACATAGAATTGCGGAAAAGTCCAGACAGTGTTCATAAGTGAAGCGTAGACCAACGTGCTTCCAAGAGTACAAGTGCGGCAATCTACTAGCAAAAAATATTAGTATAGTCAATGATTAAATATTTACCTAACCCTTCCGTCAAAAGAAAAAAAAGGTGGAAAAGAAGATGGATAATAAGCATTCTCGATCCACTTCAGAGAACTTTTCCTCCCTTTATGATATCAGAAAATATATACATATTAGATGATAATTGTACCTTAAGTTGATATAATAAATTAATTTTTCTGCAATTTTTATATGTCAGCTGGATAATTTTTATATGTCATCTTCATAAATGAACCCAACTTCCTTCAGTTTATCAATCTCTTCTTTGACGATCATTGCTGTTGGCGGGCTGATCTTTCGCTGCGTTTGTCGAATAGGTCTCGTGTCTTCCTCCACGTATGTGTCTCCAATGTCACCTCCTCCAGATCCCTATAGCTGAAAGCAAGCACGTGAATGTACTTTCCAAATATCTCCAAGAATCTTCTCTTCTCCTCCAAAGTCACCTTGGGACCAAACTTGATGGTTGCGAGTCTTTGCTCTAGCTCCTCTCCACTTAATTTTGTTTTGTTCGGGTCCTTCTCAACAGATGGTCGAGGGAGCAAATCAATAGCTTCAATATGAGACGTGATGCAATCCATATCGAACTCCTCATCTTTTGAAGTATCCTCATCAGAAGAACCACCCATATCTACTCCGGAGACACTTCCACTATCTTCAGTTTCTGATTCTTAATAATCGTTGGTCGGTCTATCAGAATCAAAAGTGACACAGCCACCACTTGAGAGAGGCACCTTCACTCGATGATTGCTAGGTCCTATCCTCAAGTAACCTTTGTGTCATCTATCAATTGTACGAACGACTCTCAACCAAGATCTTCCAAGGAGCAACTCATAGCTGGAATCCTTCAGAATTTGAAAAGACATCAACGTTTATATCCCATAACCGACACCACTACTTTCTCCAGGACTCCGAGAGGTCTCACCCTCTGCTTGTTTGCCATACCAACAATGATGCTCGCCGGTCTCGTGGATTTCATCCCCAACTGCTTCATCAAACATTCAGATAAGATATCGCATTCACAGCAGAACCTCCGTCCACCAACACATTAAGTACAAAGTGTCCATTCAATCGAACCTCGATCTTGGATGCTTTTGAGCATACCTCAGAGGCCTGAGCATCCACTACACCAACTCCTACACTTGAAACGTTGGTCTTGCTCTTAGATTTCTTCTTCTTGGTCCTTCTCGAGCTCAATCCTCCTCGAAGCTCTCTCCTCAAGCTTGGGTTGAGTTCAATCAATAGACCCACTGTTATGTTGAACTTTTGTGTGCTAACATCCTCAATTACGTCATATCTAGGTTGAGCAGCTGAAAGAGTGAAATCCTCTATCCGTAGCTTCTTCCTAGACTCCTTTTGAGAAGAAGATATAACGTTAAAACGAGTGCTCCTACTTGGAGAATCCTCAATGATCATAGGTTCTTCCAAAAACCTAGTACTCTTCCTCTCGTGAGCTAAGAGTCCACCTGAGAAGAGTAAGAGCATTCTCCTCTCGCATAGACATTTGGCACCTTCATCGCACCAATTGTTGCAACTCATTTGTCTTTGTTTTGTGGCGGAACTCCTCCTCCTAGGTTTCCTCTTGTACCTTCATTGTTCCGTCCTCCATTTTGGATGAAGTGTGGACAATTTCTTTAGAAATGAGGACCACCACATCCGTAGTCCGAGATAACACCGAATTCATTTTGAGGCCTTTGATTGAAGCTTCCTCTATAACCTCTTTGGCCTCCTCCTCCTCCTTGGTTCCTCTGCTCTTTCAATTGCACTACATTGATCTTCAGATCCGTCAATGTTTCTGTTATCTGCTCAATTCATCTTGAAAATTAGATGCCAGAGGGTTGACAGTAACCACAGCAAGTGTCGGGATCTTTTGAGCAGCTCTACCTCCGAGTGTAATCCCTCCAACACTCGCCGCCTTTGCTTGTCCTTGAAGAACGTTATCATCTTCCAAACTCTCTTCCATTCGGACTGCAATTTCAATCACCTTTGCCTTAGTGGTGGGCTCCTCGTACTTCACATGAGTTCTGATTTGAGACTTCAGACCTGCCACAAAGTTCTTGGTAAGCATGGCCACAATTCCCACCATTGTAACCTCCACATTATCACCGCTCTTCTTCAATATAGTCTTGAAACGAGCCTCCAACTTCTCCGTCCTTTCTGCGTACACCTTCACCTTCTCAACATCTCCTTGTTTCAAGAAGGTCACCTCGATCATGAGCTTCTTATAGCTCTCATCCGGCAGAAAGTTCTCAATTAGAGCCTCTGTCGAACTTTCTCATGTATCACACCTCAATCTTATTCCTTCTATGTTCCTCATACTAAGTCAATGCGGTATCCTCTAGAAAATCAAGTAATAGTGATGCCGACTCTTCTTTCTTCCTCTCATGAATCTCACAGGACAACTTGCTGCATAGTGCCCCAACGTTCTACAAAAGTAGCACCACGATTCTGTCCTCAGCTTTTTCTTGAAAAAGTCTTGCTTGTTTCTCTCCGTCCTCTTTTCAAATTTGACCTTTAACTCTCTAGAACGTTCGTCCAGATCCACTATGATCCCGACTTAAATTCGAACCCATGCAGATTTTGATCGATTGGACTACCAACTGAACTTCTGACAGTGATATCTTGAGCTCTATAGCTCCAAAACGAGTGATCTTTGGATCCATGGATAGATCAAGAGCTCCTTTAGTCTGTCGTAAAGTTTCAAAGACGTCTCAAAAATACAGAGAAAATGACAATGACTATAAACTCGGCCAGAAAACGAATCGTCTACCCCTTCGAACTCTTAATCTCTCCTCCTGCTTAGTTGCAACGATAAGAACTATCACTCAAAGAACTTGATAAGAGTGGCTTGATCCTCTACTCTCGTCAGCATATGAGATTATATGAAGCACTCTACTCTTAGATTTAAACTCTAACACTCGACATGTTTTCTTTAGCTGATCCTAACGTCTTATGTGTACAAAATATACAAGATGACCTCAAATGCATCATAGATGACAACAAGATACACGAATAGCTCTAAGGTCTCTAGCATGGCAGTAGTTCTAGCCTCTCCAAGAGTTCTCTCGATATGTTCTCATAGCGTCCTTCTGTCTGATGTAAAATTACACTTGAAACATATCTCTCAAGCCTCCTAGTGAAGGCAACGCAACGAAAAATGTGACTCTAATCTTGCTACCAGTCTTGTCTCTCACCCAGGATAAACCTCTGATGGTCTTTGATGAGACACATCATAGAACTAGAAGGCCTCAACTAAACCCAACTCTCAACATACTCATATCACTTTCTCACTCGGAACAAGAACTCTCATGGAGACATAGAGATAAAAAACACACCTTTTATAGATATGGCCTAACGGCTTCCACATACAAAGAAAAGAGAAGATGAGGGATCACTCCACAATCCTTCTATTTATACTACTCTAGATTTATCACGGTAATTACTAGTAAATCTGATTTATTGTAGTTTATCGAGACCAAGTCAAAGATAAAAGTCCTAAGTCAAGGATAGATGTTTCTACTTTTGACTCTACTCTAATAATTTGAATCCTTCTAGAAGTAGAAAGGAATCTTTGAAAATGAATCTTAGATTGCTCCTTAGAAGACAAAGTACGAACACATAATTGAGCCAAAAAGGTCAACAACCCTCTTGATTGTTTGACTTTAAGCCTCTACAACCAATAAAATCAGTCACGCATAAGACAAGAGTGTATTATTCATCTACTTGTCATCTTATGCACAACCAAACACAATAGTTGTTTTCATATTTAGAATATTTTAATGTTCTATTCTCAAATATCATCAACTCTAACTGTGACTACTCCTAGTTATGTATCACTAACTTAGAGTGTTGTCTAGCCTTGGGACTTATTTAGAAGACTCACCACACATAGTTATAACTTATCATATATTTACTACTATGCAACCCCTAGGTGTTACAGACAACCTATAGTAAGTCAAGTATATGTTGTTACTTGAGGGGCAACCTTTATCCATGAAGCATAATTTGATATCTAAGATGTTATTAGGCTCGATCTTGGTTTAGGAATGTAAGAAAGTAAAGTGAGACGACTCATTATCTGTCAGAGACGAAGTGTTGATCTTTTAAACCCCATGGGAAACCTGAGCAACAAGGAACACCACGACCAAGACAAAAATGATGGACCAATGTACGACAAAAAATAACCACAAGACAAAATCCATAAATGGCTTTTGATCCTCTAACTAAATGCAAAACATGCTATTAGGCTACGCGAGATTCTTCATTGAGGACATCTAATCAAGTCAACTACCTAACTTCTTTCTCACTGATGGGATTTCCACTCAACTATGCTACTCCTATGATGAATGTGGAGGTAGTAAGCTCCATTATAAGCTGACTAGCTAGCTCTTGAAGGGGCTGGTAGATTGTCCAACGGCCATGTCTTTTTACTGCTCCTCTAGCTGCTACGGTGTCAAGTCCTCCAGCGGCATCTCCAAAAAGAAGTACAACCCTTGACAAGCACTCTCTTGTATCTCATCTCCTAAATGAAACATGGTCGTCAACACCTCCAGTAAGATAACAATTCTATCTACATCATGATGTAGTGCTTAATAACTGCGTAGGCATATAGTGACGATGTCCACCTAGGTCTCGAAGGCCTTGATCCTCATTAGAGCTGATGCTCACCCAAGCAATCATAGTGTACTGCTGGACGAGTAAGCTGACGCTCATAACATGCTCTGCCTAGGCCTTTGTCTCTAAGATAAGACATCTTATCTTGTCCTCCACACGGATCTCCTCCACATGTCCTACCTTCTCAATTTTTATACGCTGCTCCTCTTGAGTCTCAAGTTCGGTCTCCAACTTCCTAACTCTCCTCTAGAGAATTTCCCTCTTTCCTTAAATTAATATTTTGTCCTCTTCGACAACCGCCATTGAGAGAGATGTGCACGATCGAACGTCTGATCTCTCCGTAACTCCTCAACATCCTACAAAGAACTTTGGAAACTATCCTTGAGATGGTGAAGCGTGAAGCACAAACCCAGGTACGACTGATTGTCCTTCTGCTAGAGCCATCTCTTGCAGCTCATTTAATACTCCTTTCATGTCTAACCTCAACTGGTCTCTCAATCTAGATCAATCACCTTAAGGGGAAGACTATCCAACGAGGGTTGTCTCTAGTGGTCTATTAGGTGTGATCGTCTAGTCTTGTCTTCGTCTTCGATTAGCTCTTGTCTTGCTATATGTCATCCAAGTATAGAACTACTTACTTAAATAACAATCAGTCCAACACTCGATGCATTTGATCCATAAACACAATAAAGAAATTGGTGGGTCAGAAAAATATGAGACTATTCATTTCATAATGGATAGTCTTATCTCAAGACAATTTCAAACCGTGTGCGAGTAATTTTGTGCATATTTTTCTTTTCTAATCAGAATCTATCAATAGTAATAATTTTGAAAATCCAGTCAGTGAAATATCGAGCTCCATTCAGTTTGATCCAACAAAGTCCTCATATGTATCTGCAATATCAACTATGAATGTTATCATATATTTCTAAATATATATATTCTTCTTGATCTCTCAAGAGTCCATTGTGATGAAAAACCGATGAAACCAATTGTTATGAGCGGTTGTTTTCGTGTAACTGTTAGATAGTAGGTACAAAAATTCTAAATTGTCGTGGTATGACACGATATGCATTTAGGTTGATATGAAATTTATCAAATTTGTATTCTAACTTGAGATCATAGAACGAAAGTTGTTCTTTTTGTGATCGTTTTCATTCTTTCGTAGTCTAGTCAACGTGGGTACATGTAAAACATTCCATATACCAGTAAACGTTGAAGCGGGAATGTCAAGTGGAATGTTACCCTTGTGCTGGATCTTGTGCTTGGTGTCATCTCCTGTCACCATAAACTTTGGAGTCTCCACAGGCTCGAGTGTACTGAATCACTCATGATGAGGAGTCATGTGACTGGTGGCTTCGGAGTCGATCACGCAATCAGTCTGTGGCTCGAAAGCCGTAGAACTCTGATGCGTTGTAATCAGCAACTACTCTGAATAGACTTGCTCAGTGGCTGCATAGCCTTGCTGGTTGCTATTACCTTGTTGGGATCTCTAAGTGTAAGCTTTGCAACAAGAGTTTTGATTGATCTGCATGATCACGAGTTTACTTAATAGGTAGTGTCTCCAAATCATGATGTCATGTATGATAGCAAGTTGTTCAAGATCACGTGTTAATATTATTGTTCGGTTAAATTTAACAGACAAGATATAAAAACAATCATGTGGAGACCATCGGTGAACCTTACTTTAAGATTATTTCTCTCGTAAAGTTGGAAGCATGATGACCGTGTATCATATGGTTGTAAAACAAATCATGAAGAAAGTATATCCTTCTTGTGCCTCTTCTTGCTTGTGTCTCCACTCAAACTTGATATCTTTCTTCAATAAGTTAGCTAAGAGGTGCAACAACATGAGCATAATACTGAATGAAATGACGATAGAAGCTAACCAACCCATTGAACATACGGACTTCAGCAGCATCCTTCGCCGTATGTCAGTCAATAATTGTCTTGATTTTCTAGAACTCTTCCTCCATCTTGATGTCATCCAGCGTAATCTTATATCTTAGAAATTTACATACGTCTCCTAGAATTCACATTTGGATTTCTTACAATAGAATTTTCACTTGTGAAATCTGTGGAGCACATCATTCATATGTGTTTTGTATTCTTCTTATGTCTTGCTCTTGTCTTGCTATATGTCATCCAAGTATAGAACTACCTACTTAAATAACAATCAATCCAACACTCGATGCATTTGATTCATAAACACACTAAAGTTATTGGTAAGTCATAAAAATATGAGACTATCCATTTCACAATGGATAGTCTTATCTCAATATAATTTCAAACCGCGTGCGAAAAGCGGTTTTGTGCATATCTTCTTCTCTAATCAGAATCTATCAATAGAAATAATTTTGAAAATCCACTCAGTGAAATATCGAGCTCCATTCAGTTTGATCCAACAAAGTCTTCATATGTATCTGCAATATCGACTATGCATTTTATCATATGTTTCTAAATATATATATTCTTCTTGATCTCTCAAGAAGTCCATTGTGATGAAAAACTGATGAAACCAATTGTTATGAGCAGTGGTTTTTGTCTAATTATTAGATAATAGGTACAAGAATTCTAAATATATATAGCAGTTAAAGAGTTAAACACTACAAAATCAGAAAAGTATGATAAACAATTATACATAATGAAAATGAAAATCCACCAAATTCAGGGATTAAATATATCGCTGATATTTTGCTCAAGAGAAATGTGTATGTGTTGTTGGTCTAACATGTTTTACTAAAACTAGATTTTCCATGATACGAATCAACGATCATTCTGAAAAGTTTTTACTTCTACTTTTTTGACAAGCATGGCGTAATAAGAAAAGAAAAGAAAAAACCAACTGAGGCTATTTATAGCTGTATTGTATATTATCATGTTAGTAATTAGCCATTTTGAACAAGAAAGCTTATACGGTTTTCCTTACCCATGAGATGTAAAAAACGGTTATATATGTATGTACTTTTCATGTGTTTACGTATTCTATTATTTACTAAGGTAAGCTAACAAAGAAGAGAACAAAAAAGCCTAAACACTAAATACTTTTTAGGTTATTCTAAGCCACAAACATAATCAAAATACAAGGCATTAATCATTTATTAGGTTCTTATAGAAGTAACTTGTAGACTGCATATGAAATAATGTTACTATTCAGAATCTGTGTACTACACTTCGTGTTCTTCTATACGCCGCACAAATGAACCTGCGGTCAGATTAAGGTTGCACATCCAAGTGTAGACTATCATATGTTTGATATAACAGGAAATAACAACGAGTTGTTGTTTTCGGCTCGAGCAAGACGGGTATGGCTAACGAAAAGTTATGTAACGGATTCTTTCAATACCTATACTATATAGAGCTAGGGTGTAAATATTTTCACACGTGTAAAGCTACTAACTTTATTCTACAAAGCCAGACTGAAACTGACCTACCAATGAGTACCGTACTTTTCTAGTTTCAGAACGTGAAAAAAGGAAGTTTCACAAGTGAAAATGACAACTGCGCGAATACACTGGCTGAACTCTCAAGACGGCGGATCATGAGTAGTTCACGTCGACTACCTTTAGAGCGCGCCAACTGGACTGTGACTCGAAGCTAACGCAACCTAGTTTATTTTCTTCTTCATGTGAAATTAAATCGAAGGACCATCCATGCCCGGTAGTGCTCTTTGAAGCCTTTTTTAGTGTGAGAACAGTTTAAATGCGAACGGAGTTGGAGTTCCGTTCAACAATCAACGTCAAAGCTTTTGGAGCCGCCGTGGTCTACGAAGAGGGAGATTTAAGAGCGGTTCGAGTGGAAACACTTAGGAGCTGTCGTAGTCAAATTTAAGAGCGGTCGGAGTTGGGAAATCATATACGTGAAACTGATACGTGAAGCTCTTTAGACTACACCAACTTAAACTGTTTCGTGAAACTGTTTAGAGGTGTCGTGCTCTAAAATAATTTGCGAGTCGTTGGAGTTGGTTTCATCAGTTGATGTGAAAGCTCTTTGGAGCTTTCGTACTCTAGCGGTAGGGGTCTGGGTTCAGTTGGCGTGAAACCACTTTTGGAGCTGCCATAGGTAGTCGAGAAGTATAAAAGGGCGGAGGGGTGGAGGTATTGTGTCAAGTAGAGAGTTTTCAAGCGAGATTGCAGGCTTGAATCCGAGCGAGATTGCTAGACTTGTAGGCTTCAGTGCGAGGACTTACGAGTCTCAGAGCTCTCCAAGTGCTTTGGAACAACGGAGGAGTCGACAAGATTTTCGCATTCTCCAGCTGGAAGAGTGGCAAACTATTTTACAGTGGTCGTGGTCGGGTTTCAGTCGTGAACGTTTCCTTTGAGGTTTCAACATTTCATGCAGCACCGGTGGATTTGAATCGCAAAGTGTTAGGAGAAAAGCGAAATCCGCGATTCATGCAGAATCTGAACGAGCAAACTAGTAGCCGGGGTTCACGCCGCTTTCTACAACTCTCTCGCTTATTTGTTCACGAAGGTAAGGGAAGAGAATCCTTCTGTAGCTTCTGGCTCGCATGGTTTTCAAAGCTAAGCGGAGGTAGTCTCATATCTGAGTAGTTTAGGAGACTCAAGTGTACTGTTGGCCCATAAAGCTCATGTTCTTAGTTGAGGAGAGCGGTAGGAACTGACAGCTTCTTCTTCTGGTTTCTTCTGGTGTACTGTACTTGAAGGTTAACTAATTGATTTGTGAGGTGACAGTTCGGAAATAACACTACCTTGTTATCAAGAGATACGCACAATTCACAGCAAAGGTTTTGTGTACTCAGCCTGATGATGAGTAGAGATGGACATTAGATTGCCAACATGAATCATTCTAGCGACTTCTGCGCGGTTTGCTGACTGCAATGTCCATCGTATTTGCTTAGGTAGTAGTGGACTGTGTTAAACCAGTAACTAGTAGTGCGGGATGTGATGCCATAGATCTAGACGAAGTCCAGTATGTAATCAGTCAAACGTGATCTGCAGTGAAATGACCTCTTAACTTCTAGACTTGCACTCATACTAATAATACTGATGTAGTAGTTTGTGTGCTTGTAGTAGATAGACACTGGTATAAGTTTCTGACTGTTTTTTAATTACATTCTCACGCTTAGAAGCTTAATTATAACTGCCCTTAATTGATTGTTCCGTATAGAAGCAAGTGCGGTAAGAGGAGAGATGTCCATGTCTTGGGATTTTCTGGTCTCAGTTAGTACTCATCTCTGACACGTTCTCATGGCTGCTCTCTAGAGAGCATGCTATGCTAGTATCCTTTGCTTATATTATAGCTGCGCTTTCACTATTCTCTCCTTCCCAAGGAGAATTGGAGGCTCATAGTGTCTGGTAAGGTTGAAGATGGTTGTGCTGGAAATTCGAACAGTGAAAAGTGTTGAGAATACTACTTCTTTAATTTCCACGTTACATCTGAATTTATGGTACAAGGTCGATAGTTTCGAGACGGAATTCGATCCGATCCGGAAATGAGTAACTTTTCACCGAACATTGGATGTGAGCAATCTTTAAAGTTGTTTGATGTTGACGATTGCTTGCATTATAGATTTATCTTCTTTTTGGTTGTGAGTCTCTTGACGCAGGTACCTCTGCTTTCTAGGCTATATATCGTACATTAACATTTTTTTTAGTACATAGTTCTCGTAGTATGGGGGATTTCCTTGCGAGTTCCCTGATCTCAGATAATGGGTTGTATGTAAGTGAGTAGACAATGACGAGAACAGGATCCCAAGAAATTTCCCTGGAAGTTTGTTCATCTAATCTGATAAGTCTCACGAACTGGTCTAGACGATGTCAAGAACATGAGGAGTCAAAGAAATTTCCTCACGGAGTTTGTTGATCTCGGATGACAAACTGGACTGGACAAGATCAAGAACATTAGGATTCTGAGAGATTTCCTCACGGAGATTGTTGATCTCAGAAATGACAAACTGGACCAGACAAGATCAATAACGTTAGGATTTTGAGAAATTTTCTCGCAGTTTGAACTCAGATAACAGGTCACATGAACTAGCTATAGTACTAGCTATAGTACTGGACATCGCAGAGTTTGATCTAAGTCAGATGACAGGTCGCATGAACTGGACTTGACAAGAGCATCAAGGTCAAGAGTCCATGACATTTCCTAGTGCAGTTTTGTATTACCTGACATAATTATAATGGTTCACGCGAAGTATATGAAGCTTCAGGGTAGTTCTTAGTACAGTAAGAACCTAAGCCTTAGCCTTCCCTCCACACAAGCTCGTAGGTGTTGAAAGAAAGATTGACTGGAGCTGCCTTGAGGCTAAAACCATCAGAGGCTGTTAACGTTTGTTATTTGCATACACACCTCTGCCCGTTCCCCGAGAATAGAACTGGAGCCATCAGATTGGACGCGTTCTAGCGGGCAAAGTGAAACTGTAGGAAATCTAGATAAAGAGAAAAAGGCTAAATGTATATCGGCATGGTCTCCTTTGGCGATGACTTCATACGAGCTTTTCTGATTTCGTGCAGATAATTAGAGGTAATTGTGGAGTGGAGTGCTCGGTTCCAACATTCGAAACTACGATTGAACGAGTTGCAGCTGAGCATCTTGTAAGGTAAAGTGTCGGAGCGATCTCATCAGAACGGTTATTGCGTTGGTGAAATTTTGAAGTGTTCCCGTTGTTCACTCGCAAATTGAGCTGCAGTAGATCCACAGAGTGCAGGAAGGAGATTCGAAAATATAACAGTGGACATGTGCAGCCTCGTGGAAGGTAACTGTTTCTTTTACATGCATAATGCAGTGAAGAGGGGAACCGGAGGAAGCAAGAACTGGACGTTCTCTCAGAAACATGGTGTCCAAACTTTGGCAGCCCAGTGTGGACTCCAAAACAGCAAAAGGGAGGACATCTCGAGGGGCAATCCTCTTGGAATTCTTTCCAGAGACTGCACGAGCACGAATTAAGTCAGCACCGCGCATGCAACAACAGCATGGTTGGAGAGTGGAGCCTGGCAAGAAGGTGGGATCAAATACTTTTTGCAGAGCTCGCCAACAGTTAATGAAGGGGGAGAAGCCCAAAAAGGGAGGAAAGGAATTTAGTAGAGTGGGGCGAGGGAGCGACAAGTCTCTTCTCAGGATCCCGTCAACAGATGCTTCCAAGTTGGAACCCAGTGAGAGGGTCGAAGCTCTCCTCGAAATTTTCGAACGTGAACTAAGTAAGAGAAGCGAAAATACCAATCAGTGGGCTGTTGTCAAGCTACTGAAACAGGTGTATCCTCATTATTTGACACCAGTATTCTCCAGGAGCAGGCCCGGCTCTATCCCAGGAATAGAAAGAGGCCAAACCTTCAGGTCTCGTGCTGCAATGAGCCTCGTGGGATTGCACTGTCAGTCTCAAGCGGGCATCGATACCGCCAAGTACTTCAACCCGAAGGACGGGATATCAACTCGTGTAGCGGTGAGTCTTGTGTTTTCTGGTGTGTATGAGGATGATCGGGATGACGGTGACCTGTTGACCTACACCGGTCATGGAGGAAACGATTTAAAGGGATCACGAAAGCAGTACAAACATCAGGTGCTGGAAGGTGGAAACCTAGCTCTCTACCATACTTACCAGTACAAACTTTTTGTACGTGTGATTCGTCGTCAGCTAGGCGTAATGAATCCTCTTTCGTCGCCAAGGAGGTATCTGTATGATGGATTGTACAAGGTGGTGTCTTATGAACGTAAACTTGGACTTTCAAATTTCATAATTTGCGAGTATAAGTTGAAGCGGGTGTTGGAATCGGACATCGCGGTGACTTAATCCGTTGTGGTCATCCAACATGTGATCCGACTTTCAAGTCACATGTGTGACGTATTGTTGATCTTAGATGGAGATTTCGAGATCTCCTGCAGCCTTGAGCATCATGATGCTAGATTCGAATCACTTGAGTAGTACTTTTGGGACTTTTGTGCTCTTGCAGCTTCAAGTTCTTTCCGGCAGTTCAGCGGTAGTTCAGTTTTGATCAATTCGTGGTAACCAGGGGCTCATACAACACTCACCTTTGAATGTTGAGTGTACCCCATGAGGCCGCACTCAACCTTCCTCCTCTTCTGGAGATGCTATGGTGGTTTGCATTCCCCAGGTAACCTTCTCCCTGCCAGTGACCCTCATGTGGGATAGACATGCATATCTCCCCATCTTCCCAACTCGGAAGAGGATGAATATGCATGTAACCTGAGCTCTTCGACAAAATGAAAAAAAGATACAAGTTGCCCGCAGAACATAAATCTTGTGTGATTTTTAGACATTGAGGTCTTTGTCTTTCCGGGTTGAAAATAGTAAATAGCAAAGAAATAGTGGTTTTCCTTGACGAGTAAGGGTCTGAGCCCACTAGCACATAATTTTGCTTATCAGTAGTTGTCAAGGAGGCTTGGTAATAAGGATGACCTTTCCACTGTGCAAAAAACTCCACTGTGCACGTTTTTTGCCATGCGATAGTATAGCTATACGTAGATTGTGAATACCGGAAAGAAAAGTTGAGAACTGTTTGTCCTGTAATGAAATAGAAGATTAAAGTCATTATGAAAACCAGAAACGAAAAAAAAAACATAGATAGAGAAAATAGCTAACACATAGTCCTACAATTTCATTGCAAGCGGAGCTATTTGTTGTTACTCTGAGGATATTTTCTTGAATAATAAATCTTCACGATTTTAGGTCAAGGGTACCTGCATCTAACCTTTCTGATATTTCTGCCAGTGTAGTCTGACGCACAGTTCACGTGGATGTTTATAAGTGGTAATACACTGACTGGGACAAACTCCCCATGTGTATTTTGCACGAATGGCAAGCTTCATTCGTGTGAAGTTTCCTTTTTTCTCTACAAAAAGAGTGACTTAAAATCACACAATGGAAAGCCAACTCTTAACAACACGGATAACAAAGGGACCGTAAGTTTTCTCGCGGAGCATTACTAAGCATTGGGCAAGCTGCTTAAGCGAAAGAAACACGAGACGTAATGAATAGCAAACAGATGGAAAGATCCACCCCATCGAGCAAAACAAGGGAAAGAGAGACCCGAAGAGACAACTGCTTAAGCGAAATGACATGGACAGTGAGAAGAGACCCTAAGACGGGTTTGACGTTGCACTATTAACCTCAAGCGGCGTGAAGGCGTTTCTTCTGCTATTTGTTTCTAATATAAACTTTAAATGAATGGTTCCTCGTATACAGATGTAGTGCTAACCGTGTGAGTCTAGAGACTGGTCCGCGTGAGCTAGAATCTCATTCCAAGGAAAGAAAAGAAGAAAAAATCTTCCAGGATAAAACTAATAATATTTTAAAATAGTTATAATATTCTAATAGAAATATGTTTATTTAAATTTCAAATAAAAGTAAAATGACTATAGAAAGAAGATGTAGAGAAATTTTTAAGAGAAATGAACAGTTCATTTCTGTAAGTTTAGAGGACTCTCTTTATAATTGGTCCTGACTATACCTTCACAGGAAGTCCTGGATTCGTGGAACTTGAAAATAATCCACTTGGAAAAAACACTGACATTAAATATAGAGAATGAAATGAGCTCAGATGATTATGCACGCTTTAACATATAAGCATGCTCAACCACCTTTATGAGAGTTTTTGTTATCTTTTCATTACTGGAAAATATTTAGATGTTAGATATAAATTATATATTAAATTGTCCAAAAATATTTTAGTTTATATGTAAAGATAAATGATAGCTGGAGTTACAGTTGCAGACGGCCTAAATATAACCCATAAATGAAACTCGGTCAGACGCACCTCCGAGACTACAAGAGCGGTAACCTATTGACAAAAGAAGCTAATTTAATTGACATAATAATTTATTACCTAATCTTTTCTGATGGAAGAGTTGGATAATAAATTAAGCTTAGTTTCACTCTTCTAGGGAAGAGAGGAATAACGTTCCAAGAGAGTAACAACTAAAAAAACGTGTTACACAACAAGTTCAATGAAAATTCTAAAAGATTGTGTTACATAACAAGTAGTTTCATTGAAGATTATACATTATCATATACTAATCTAATGACAAACTTCTCATTGTGTACACGTTAACGAAGAATTAGCACCAAAGTAGTGTTGATATACGAAAAATTATACTTTTGCAAAAAAAAGAATTTAGGACTATTTTCTATAGTTAGTATATGAGTGAATAGATACAAAATATTTTTTCTTTTTCTTTCCAGTTTTCAGAACTGAAATATAGCTATGATAATGCATAGCTATAAGTAGAGTGAAGAGATAAAGTTTAAAAACATGACTAGGAGAAGCAGACAACAAAGAATATAGAACCATTGGAAAGTCCAAGTCATAGAGTGAAATGCATTGTCTGCATCATGATCATAGTTAATAAGCATGCTTGACCACCTTTGGGAAACTTTTGCTCATTTTTTATTGAAAAATGTATGAATGTTATGGAAAAATTCTATAGTAAGTTATAATAAATTTTTGTTATAGATAGTTATGAAATCATAGTCATACATAGAATTGCAGAAAAGTCCAGAAAGTAACCATAAGTGAAGCGTAGACCAACGTGCTTCCAAGACTACAAGTATGACAATCTACTAGCAAAAAAATTTAATATAGTCAATACATTAAATATTTACCCAACCCTTCCGTCAAAAGAAAAAGAGGTGGAAAAGAAGTCGAATAATAAGCATTCTCGATCCACTTCAGAGAACTTTTCCTCCCTTTATGATATCAGAAAATATATATGTATTAGATGATAATTGTACCTTAAGTTGGTAAAATAAATTGTTTTTTTCTACAATTGTTATATGTTAGCTAGATCTACAGTTGCGAGAGGAGCCAGACTTAATCCTCACTTAATCCATAAGTGGAGGGAGTCCAGCTACACCTTTGAGAGTATATGTGAGACATCTAGCTGAACTCATTTAATCTACAGATTAATTTATTACCTAACCCTTATGAACGAAAGGATTAGGTAATAAATTAAGCTTACTTTCCTATTCCATCTTCAGATGGAAGAGGTGAATAAGCAAGCTATCCTGAAGACAAATAAGCATGCTCAAGCGGCACGACAAGTCGTCACATGTCTCATGTGTAGATTCAGTGTAAAGATAATTCTACATTTCACTTGTAATTGTAATAAGTGTGCATTATCAATTGTACAAATTTCATCCTCAAAGACGATGTATTATGTGTTATGAGGTTTATGCAATTTGCAATTTGTGATCGAGGACCTCTTAGGTTTCACCATTCGTCTCCAAGACCCAAAGAGTAAGAGTCATATGAAAACTTCGTAGGAAATTATTTGAGCATCAGATCGTAATGCTCTCAAAAACTTGTGATGTATTATGTACCCATTTATGCAATTAATAACGTGAAGTGATTTAGACGTACATCATATACTTGGTTCTCACGGCATACCATTGCTACCCATTCTCTTAGCAAGGGTGGAAGTGTAATAGACAGGATTTCTTTTTTCATCTTGTTAGAAAAATTTATTGTTCTCCTAGAGGATCGGGGTTGACTTGATTGTATCTACACTCTATTTGAGAAATTATCTTAACAAGTAGTCAACCCACTCCAGATGACTACTTGAACTTCACTTACGACCAACCCTCTATCACAAGGTCTTAAGGTCCTAAATTTGTCCATAGTTCTCTCCCTTCCTCACCTCGTCCACATGAGTAGTAAGCTTAGGAGTCTTCTTGATGTAAATTACATATCTAGTTATGTCTAATGTGCTTCAAAAAAAGCTTGTACTTGAATACCCATCGTGAGCATCAACAGTGATTAAAGTATGAGAAAGTGTGATGTGTGTGCGTTAGTTAGTTCTAGTCTACCAGACTGATGGTTGCATACCAAAGTGATTAAAGAAATGATGTTGTGGATGTGACGTCGTGTGGCTTAGGATCTCCTAGACCTTCAGAAGGAGCATATTCGGCCAAAGAGAGTGAGACCTCATGAGAAGAGGAGTGGGAGAAAATTAGTGATACAACTAGTCCAACGGTCGAACTATCGTAGACAAGACAATACAACGAAGAGGTGTCATTCACTTACGTCCACACAACATCAAAAACTCCAAGCAATTGTACTTGAGCTACTCCAACACGTGAACGAGCTATCCATCTTGCAAGATGGTCCTTTTATGGATTTGATCTATGGTGAGATCAGTGAGTGTAGTGTTAAGATAGAAGCATTAAGTGGAACCTGAATGTTTCTGACATACATGTCGAGCGGATGACTCGATGTAGAAGAGTGACAACTTATAGTAAGTCAAGTATATTTTGTTACTTGAGGGGCAACCCTCTATTCATGAAGCATAATTTGATGTCTAAGATGTTGTAAGGCTCGATCTTGGTTTAGGAATGTAAGAAAGTAAAGTGAGACGGCTCATCATCTGTCTGAGACAAAGTGTTGATCTTTTAAACCCCATGGGAAACCCGAGCAACAAGAAACACCACGACCAAGACAAAAATGATGGACCATCATATGACAAAAAACTAACCACAAGACAAAGCCCATAAATGGCTTCTAATCCTCTAAGTACAAGCAAAGCATGCTATTAGGCTTTTCAGTACACGGGATCCTTCATTGAGGACATGTAATCAAGTCAACTACCTAAATTCCTTTTCACTTGTGGGATCTTCACTCAACTGTGCTACTCCTATGATGGCAGTGGAGGTAGTAAGCTCCACTATAAGCTGACTACCTAGCTCTACCTCTGAAGGGGTTGGTAGACTATCCAACGGCCATGTCATATTACTGCTCCTCTGGCTGCTACGGTGTCAAGTCCTTCAGCGGCTCCTCCAAAAAGAACTACAACCCTTGACAAGCACTCTTTCGTATCTCATCTCATAAATGAAACATGCTCATCAACACCTCCAGTAAGATAGCAATTCCATATGCATCATGATGTAGTGCCTCCTAAAGTTGTAATTGCGTAGGCATAGTGACGATGTCCACCTAGGAAGGCCTTGATCTTCATTAGAGCTGATGCTCATCCAAGCAACCATAATGTACTGCTGGATGAGTAAGGATCTCGCGCTCATAACATGCTCTGCCTAGGCCTAAGTCTCTAAGGTAAGACATCTGACCTTGTCCTCCACCCGGACCTTCTCCACATGTCCTACCTTCTCAAATTTTATACGCTACTCCTCTTGAGTATGAAGTTGGATCTCCAACTTCCTAACTCTCCTCTAGAGAATTTCTCTCTTCTCCTAAACTAATCTTTGGCTCTCTTCGACAACAGCCATTGAGAGAGATGTGCACGATCTGTAAACCCTCCGCGGTCCTATCGATCAACTACCCCCAATCTCTCAACCTTTCACGATAGTCATCGATGAATCTGCAACATGTCTCTTACTCAAGGGTCACCACTGATGGCTTTGATGGAAGCACACCATGAACTTGAAGAGAAAAATGCTAAGTTCAGTCATTCACATACCCATAAAATTCTCCATAAACTAATCAACTAAAATTTTCTATTCTAACGATGTCTCTCAAATCATCGCATGCTAAAATATCACACTCTCTCTATATTGCTCAAATTGTCATTACGACGACGTGAAAACAAGGATGAGGAGCTCTTCTCTACTCTTCTATTTATACATTCTAGGTTTTTACTTTGATATTCTTCGGTAACTCAGCCGTAACTATTTTTACCGAGTTTTACTAAGATATTACTTAAGATAAAAGCATTAATCACATGGGCTTCTTACCTTTTCACATGGGCTTATTCCTTCAAAGTTAACAACTTCTAGAAGAATTCTGAAATATTTTTGAGGAATTTCGAATTTCCACCCCCCTTTACACTAAGACCCACTAAAAAGGAGACATGTGAAATCTCTTCTTGTTTTTAATGACCACAAAGTCCATAACTTTAATCCCAATATCAAGTCAAAATGGAGATAAAGGATATTTTCCACCTCCTTTCTACCTTTTAGACAAGATGACAAGATAGTAGTGCTCAACTCTTTAGGAAATATTTGAATTTTGTCCAAAAGTACAGCTACGTTTAACCATAATTAACTTTAGCTAGTCATGACTACTTTGATACATGCTTAAAGCACTTGGGCAGCAAATAAATATTCTCAACACTTAGTTATAACTAAATACCATACTAATAGATAAACTTCTTATGCGTAACCTATGTCGTTACGTTTTATCCCCGGACTAAATTTTCGCTCCGTCCTCGGAGTGAAGAGACTATCATCGATGAAACAACTTCAACTTGTCATGGTTGATCTGATTGAATCTCTTGCCTCCCAGTTCCTGAAGGTCATATGTGAAGTTACTCCACACCTTATCTACAACAAAAGGACCAAAATATCTAGGAAGAAACTTCTTCCTAACCCTCTTGAATCTAATAACATCATACAACATTACCCAATATCCGACTTGAAAAAGTTTTATCTCTCTCTCGCCCAATAGTTTGTCGTAACTCTTCTTTTGATATGCTTGAGCTCGTTCCATCTGGATCATTGCTACCGCTCGGGTCTCTTTCAACTCCATGAGTTGCTCCCTTCTTGATCTGACGACGTCTTCTCTCCTCGATCTCTTCAACTTTCGTTGAATAGTTTGAAAAGTATCCAATTCGAATTGGATCGGCAACTTGGACTCCACTCCAGAAACAAGTCGAAATGAAGAATACCCAGTATAAGTCTTTGTTGTCGTTCGATACTCCCATAAGATGACATGTAGTCTCTTATCCCAAGTATGTTTCGCAGTCTTAACAACAGCATCTTTCACGAGCATCATACTAAATGTAAGATTGATCTTCTCTGCAAGATCATTAGCATTTGGTTTGTATGACGTCGTTACTCGTGGCTTGATAGAGAAGTGTTGCAGCATAGCAGTAGTCATGCTCCCTACAAACTCTCCCCCTCTATCTGAGATCAACTCTAACGGACATCCAAATCTTGTGATGATACTCTCTCATAGGAATCTACCCACTTTATTTTAACTATTTTAACTATTAATTTTTTATCCTTGACACATGAAATCATTAACTTGAGTGGTAGATAAAAAATGAACGGACAAATGAGTGAAAACAAAATAAGAAAACATCTGCAAGTGAAAAATCTTTGAAAAAGATTCTAACTTTGACACCTCATATTAGTACCTCATACTCGTACTCCTTTACGGCTGACCTCAAATCAGTTGTGTCAAGTAAGCTTCTCTAATTATTTTTACACCCCTATTATTGTATCGTAAGATATTCTTGATCATCTAGATTAATCTACGAGACTTTATATCATTATATGGATATCAAACTCAATCACGATGATCGAGAGTTCATGAAAAACATCTTTTTTCTAGTCTTCACAAACATTCTAATGGGCACGCTTCATATCAATTGCTCAACTTTTGATAAACTCTTGATATCGACTATTATCGAGACTCTGTCGAGATCAAACTAGACGTAGATAATTTTCATTGACAATTTTCATGCTACATGCCTCGGTTACACGTCGAGTTCCATCATCTGTTATGAATTCTAAAACTACTTGAGATCAATAAGTCATGTGCTTTTTCTAGTCGAGTGAGCTATAGTGTCTAATCCTATGAGATATACAAACGATGTGTAATATACAACAGATCATCTTCAATGAAAAAAAACTATACTTTTGATTTTAAACAACTATACAATCACGCACCAGGTTGAAGAAGCGATCACGTTGTAATGCAGTCTTATATTTGACTTGAACTCTTCATCAAAGGTGATCGTGATGATAATTGTCACTATTAAAGAGTCGGATGGTTTGTAGTTGGTATGACACGTATGCATTTAGGATGATATGAAATTTACCAAATTTGCATTCTAACTTGAGATCATAGATCGAAAGTTGTTCTTTTTGTGATCATTTTGATTGTTTCATATTCTCTTAGTGTAAGTTTTGCAACAAGAGTTTGGAAGCATGATGACAATGTATCATATGGTTATAAAATAAGTCATGAAGAAAGCATATTCTTCCGTTTACAAAATGCATCTACTTGCTTGTGTCTCCACTCAAACTTGGTATCTTTTTCAATAAATTAGTTAAGAGGTGCAACAACATGAGCATAATACTGAATGAAATGACGATAGAAGCTAACCGACCCACTGAACATACGGACTTCAGCAGCATCTTTTGCTGTATGTCATTAATTGTCTTGTTTTCTAGAACTCTTTCTCCATCTTGATGTCATCCAACATAACCTTATGCTTTAGAAATTTACATACTTCTCCTAGAATTCACTTTTGGATTTCTTACAATAGAATTTCCACTTGTGAAATCTGTGAAGCACATCTTTCATATGTGTTTTGTATTCTTCTTGTGTCTTGCTCTTGTCTTGCTATATGTCATCCAAGTATAGAACTACTTACTTATCTAACAATCAGTCCAACACCCGATGCATTTGATCCATAAACATAATAAAGACATTGGTGGATCAGAAAAGTATAAGACTATCCATGTCATAATGGATAGTCTTATCTCAAGATAATTTCAAACCGCGTGCGAAAAAATTTTCGTGCATATCTTCTTTTCTAATCAAAATTTATCAATAGTAATAATCTTGAAAATCCACTCAGTGAAATATCAAGCTCCATTCAGTTTGATCCAACAAAGTCCTCATATGTATCTGTAATATCATATGTTTCAAATATATATATTTTTCTTGATCTCTCAAGAAGTCCATTGTGATGAAAAACCGATGAAATCAATTGTTATGAGCGGTTGTTTTTGTCTAATTGTTAGATAATAGGTATAAGAATTCTAAATATATAGAGCATTTAAAGAGTTAAACACTACAAAAATCAGAAAAGTATGATAAATAATTATACATAATGAAAATGAAAATCCACCAAAATTCAAGGATAAAATATATTGCTGATATTTTTCTCAAGAGAAAACCAACTGAGGTTATTTACAGCTGTATTGTATATTGTCATGTTCGTAATTAGCCATTTTGAACAAGAAAGCTTATACGGTTTTCCTTACCCATGAGATGTAAAAAACTGTTATATATGTATGTACTTTTCATGTGTTTTCGTATTCTATTATTTACTAAGGTAAGCTAACAAAGACGAGAACAAGAAAACCTGAACACTGAATACTTTTTAGGTTATTCTAAGTCACAAACATAATCAAAATACAAGGCATTAATCATTTATTAGGTTCTTATAGAAGTAACTTTTAGACTGAATATGAAACAATGTTACTATTCAGAATCTGTGTATTACACTTCGTGTTCTTCTATACGCCGCACAAATGAACCTGCGGTCAGATTAAGGTTGCACATCCAAGCGTAGACTTGCACATCCAAGCGTAGACTACTATCATATGTTTGATCTAAATGGGAAATAACAACAAGTTGTTGTTTCGGCTCGAGCAAGACGGATATGGCTAACGAAAAGTTATGTAACGGATTCTTTCAATACCTATACTATATAGAGCTAGGGTTTAATATTTTCACACGTGTAAAGCTACTAACTTTATTCTACAAAGACAGACTGAACTGACCTACCGATGAGTACCGTACTTTTCTAGTTTCAGAACGTGAAAAAAGGAAGTTTCACAAGTGAAAATGACAACTGTGCGAATACACTGGCTGAACTCACAAGACGGCGGATCATGAGTAAGTTCACGTGGACTACCTTTAGAGCGCGCAAACTGGACTGTGACTCGAAGCTAACGCAACTTAGTTTATTTTCTTCTTCACGTCGAGCACTTCGACCATCCATGCCCGGTAGTGCTCTTTGAAGCCTTTTTTAGTGTGAGAACAGTTTAAATGCGGACGGAGTTGGAGTTCCGTTCAACAATCAACGTCAAAGCTTTTGGAGCTGCCGTGGTCTACGAAGAGGGAGATTTAAGAGCGGTTGGAGTGGAAACACTTAGGAGCTGTCGTAGTCAAATTTAAGAGCGGTCGGAGTCGGGGAAATCATATACGTGAAACTGATACGTGAAGCTCTTTAGACCACACCAACTTAAACTGTTTCGTGAAACTGTTTAGAGGTGTCGTGCTCTAAAATAATTTGCGAGTCGTTGGAGTTGGTTTCATCAGTTGATGTGAAAGCTCTTTGGAGATTTCTTTGGAGTTGGTTTCATCAGTTGATGTGAAAGCTCTTTGGAGATTTCGTACTCTAGCGGTAGGGGTCTGGGTTCAGTTGGCGTGAAACCACTTTTGGAGCTGCCATAGGTAGTCGAGAAGTATAAAAGGGCGGAGGGGTGGAGGTATTGTGCATGTCAAGTAGAGAGTTTTCAAGCGAGATTGCAGGCTTGAATCCGCGATTCATGCAGCTTCAGCTTTTGAGCTAGACCTGTAGATTGAGTGCGAGGACTTACGAGTCTCAGAGCTCTCCAAGTGCTTTGGAACAACGGAGGAGTCGACAAGATTTTCGCATTCTCGAGCTGGAAGAGTGGCAAACTATTTTACAGTGGTCGTGGTCGGGTTTCAATCGTGAAGGTTTCCTTTGAGGTTTCAACATTTCATGCAGCACCGGTGGATTTGAATCGCGAAGTGTTAGGAGCAAAGCGAAATCCGCGATTCATGCAGAATCTGAACGAGCAAACAAGTAGCCGAGGTTCACGCCGCTTTCTACAACTCTCTTGCATATTTGTTCACGAAGGTAAGGGAAGAGAATCCTTCTGTAGCTTCTGGCTCGCATGGTTTTCAAAGCTAAGCGGAGGTAGTCTCATATCTGAGTAGTTTCGGAGACTCAAGTGTACTGGTAGCCCATAAAGCTCATGTTCTTAGTTGAGGAAGCGGTAGGAACTGACAGCTTTCTTCTGGTTTCTTCTGGTGTACTGTACTTGAAGGTTAACTAATTGATTTGTGAGGTGACTGTGTCCGGAAATAACACTGCCTTGTTATCAAGAGATACGCACAATTCACAGCAAAGATTTTGTGTACTCAGCCTGATCATGAGTAGAGATGGACATTAGATTGCCAACATGGAGATCATTCTAGCGACTTCTTCGCGGTTTGCTGACTGCAATGTACATCGTATTTGCTTAGGTAGTAGTGGACTGTGTTAAACCAGTCACTAGTAGTGCGGAATTTGATGCCATAGACGAAGTCCAGTATGTAGTCAGTCATACGTGATCTGCAGTGAAATGACCTCTTAACTTCTAGACTTGCACTCATACGAATAATACTGATGTAGTAGTTTGTGTGCTTGTAGTAGATAGACACTGGTGTAAGCTTCTGACTGTTAAAACTTACGTTTAATTACATTCTAACGCTCAGAAGCTTAATTATAACTGCCCTTGATTGATTGTTCCGTATAGAAGCAAGTGCGGTAAGAGGAGAGATGTCCATGTCTTGGGATTTTCTGGTCTCAGTTAGTACAGGTTCTCATGGCTGCTCTCTAGAGAGCATGCTATGCTAGTATCCTTTGCTTGTATTATAGCTGCGCTTTCACTATTCTCTCCTTCCCAAGGAGAATTGGAGGCTCATAGTGTCTGGTAAGGTTGAAGATGGGTTGTGCTGGAAACTCTAACAGTGAAATTCAGTAGATTTCTGACCGAAGGAAAATTAATTGGTAAAAGTGTTGAGAATACTACTTCTTTAATTTCCACGTAACATCTGAATTTATGGTACAAGGTCGATAGTTTCCAGACGGAATTCGATCCGATCCGGAAATGAGTAACTTTTCCCCGAACATTGGATGGGAGCAATCTTTAAAGTTGTTTGATGTTGACGATTTCTTGCATTATAGATTTATCTTCTTTTTGGTTGTGAGTCTCTTGATGCAGGTTCATCAGTTCCCCTCTGCTTTCTAGGCCATATATCGTACATTAACATTTCTTTTTAGTACATAGTTCTCATAGTATGGGGGCGAGTTCCCTGATCTCAGATAATGGGTTGTATGTAAGTGAGTAGACAATGACGAGAACAGGATCCCAAGAAATTTCCCTGGAAGTTTGTTCATCTAATCTGATAAGTCGCATGAACTGGTCTAGACGATGTCAAGAACATGAGGAGTCAAAGAAATTTCCTCACGGAGTTTGTTGATCTCGGATGACAAACTGGACTGGACAAGATCAAGAACATTAGGATTCTGAGAAATTTCCTCACGGAGATTGTTGATCTCAGAAATGACAAACTGGACCAGACAAGATCAATAACGTTAGGATTTTGAGAAATTTTCTCGCAGTTTGAACTCAGATAACAGGTCCCATGAACTAGCTATAGTACTGGACTCGTCAACATTCCGAGAAATTTCTTCGCATAGTTTGATCTAAGTCAGATGACAGGTAGCATGAACTGGACTTCACAAGAGCATCAAGGTCAAGAGTCCAAGACATTTCCTAGTGCAGTTTTGTATTACCTGACATAATTATAATTGCTCACACGAAGTATATGAAGCTTCAGGGTAGTTCTTAGTACAGTAAGAACCTAAGCCTTAGCCTTCCCTCCACACAAGCTCGTAGGTGTTGAAAGAAAGATTGACTGGAGCTGCCTTGAGGCTAAAACCATCAGAGGCTGTTAACGTTTGTTATTTGCATACACACCTCTGCCCGTTCCCCGAGAATAGAACTGGAGCCATCAGGTTGGACGCGTTCTAGCGGGCAAAGTGAAACTGTGAGAAAATCTAGATAAAGAGAAAAAGGCTAAATGTATATCGGCATGGTCTCCTTAGGCGATGACTTCATACGAGCTTTTCTGATTTCGTGCAGATACTTAGAGGTAATTGTGGAGTGAAGTGCTCGGTTCCAACATTCGAAACTACGATTGAACGAGTTGCAGCTGAGCATCTTGTAAGGTAAAGTGTCGGAGCGATGTCAACAGAACGGTTATTGCGTTGGTGAAATTTTGAAGTGTTCCCGTTGTTCACTCGCCAATTGAGCTGCAGTAGATCCACAGAGTGCAGGAAGGAGATCCGAAAATATAACAGTGGACATGTGCAGCCTCGTGGAAGGTAACTGTTTCTTTTACATGCATAATGCAGTGAAGAGGGGAACCGGAGGAAGCAAGAACTGGACGTTCTCTCAGAAACATGGTGTCCAAACTTTGGCAGCCCGGTGTGGACTCCAGAACAGCAAAAGGGAGGACATCCCGAGGGGCAATCCTCTTGGAATTCTTTCCAGAGACTGCACGAGCACGAATGAAGTCAGCACCGCGCATGCAACAACAGCATGGTTGGAGAGTGGAGCCTGGCAAGAAGGTGGGATCAAATACTTTTTGCAGAGCTCGCCAACAGTTAATGAAGGGGGAGAAGCCCAAAAAGGGAGGAAAGGAATTTACTAGAGTGGGGCGAGGGAGCGACAAGTCTCTTCTCAGGATCCCGTCAACAAATGCTTCCAAGTTGGAACCCAGTGAGAGGGTCGAAGCTCTCCTCGAAATTTTCGAACGTGAACTAAGTAAGAGAAGCGAAAATACCAATCAGTGGGCTGTTGTCAAGCTACTGAAACAGATGTATCCCCATTATTTGACACCAGTATTCTCCAGGAGCAGGCCCGGCTCTATCCCAGGAATAGAAAGAGGCCAAACCTTCAGGTCTCGGGCTGCAATGAGCCTCGTGGGATTGCATTGTCAGTCTCAAGCGGGCATCGATACCGCCAAGTACTTCAACCCGAAGGACGGGATATCAACTCGTGTAGCGGTGAGTCTCGTTTTTTCTGGTGTGTATGAGGATGATCGGGATGACGGTGACCTGTTGACCTACACCGGTCATGGAGGAAACGATTTAAAGGGATCACGAAAGCAGTACAAACATCAGGTGCTGGAAGGTGGAAACCTAGCTCTCTACCATACTTACCAGTACAAACTTTTTGTACGTGTGATTCGTCGTCAGCTAGGCGTAATGAATCCTCTTTCGTCGCCAAGGAGGTATCTGTATGATGGATTGTACAAGGTGGTGTCTTATGAACGTAAACTTGGACTTTCAAATTTCATAATTTGCGAGTTTAAGTTGAAGCGGGTGTTGGAATCGGACATCGCGGTGACTTAATCCGTTGTGGTCATCCAACATGTGATCCGACTTTCAAGTCACATGTGTGACGTATTGTTGATCTTAGATGGAGATTTCGAGATCTCCTGCAGTCTTGAGCATCATGATGCTAGATTCGAATCACTTGAGTAGTACTTTTGTGCTGTTGCAGCAAGTTCTTTCCGGCAGTTCAGCGGCAGTTCAGTTTTGATCAATTCGTGGTAACCAGGGGCTCATACAACACTCAATTTTGACCTTTGAATGTTGAGTGCACCCCATGAGGCCGCACTCAACCTTCCTCCTCTTCTGGAGATGCTATGGTGGTTTGCATTCCCCAGGTAACCTTCTCCCTGCCAGTGACCCTCATGTGAGATAGACATGCATATCTCCCCATCTTCCCAACTCGGAAGAGGATGAATATGCATGTAACCTGAGCTCTTCGACAAAATGAAAAAAAGATACAAGTTGCCCGCAGAACATAAATCTTGTGTGATTTTTAGACATTGAGGTCTTTGTCTTTCCGGGCAGGAAATAGTAAATAGCAAAGAAATAGTGGTTTTCTTGGACGAGTAAGGGTCTGAGCCCACTAGCAGATAATTTTGCTTACCAGTAGTTGTCAAGGAGGATTGGTAATAAGGATGAGTTTTCACTGTGCACATTTTTTGCTATGCGATAGGTTAGCTATACGGTGAAAACCGAAAAGAAAAGTTGCGAACTTTTTGTCCTTTTTGTTCTGAGAATATTCTCCAGAATAATAAATCTTCACGATTTTAGGTCAAGGGTACCTGCACCTAACCTTTCTGATATTTCTGCCAGTGTAGTCTGACGCACAGTTCAAGTGGATGCTTATAAGTGGTAATACACTGACTGGGACAAATTCCCCATGTGTATTTTGCGCGAATGGCAAGCTTCATTCGTGCGAAGTTTCTTTTTTCTCTAGAAAAGAGTTACTTCAAATCACACAATGGAAACCCAACTCTTAACAACACGAATAACAAACATTACTAAGCATTGGGCAAGCTGCTTAAGCGAAAGAAACACGCGACGTAATGAATAGCAAACAGATGGAAAGATCCACCCCATCAAGCCAAACAAGGGAAAGAGAGACCCGAAGAGACAACTGCTTAAGCGAATGACATGGACAGTGAGAAGAGACCCTAAGACGGGTTTGACGTTCACTATTAACCTCAAGATGCGTGAAGGCGTTTCTTCTACTATTTGTTTCTAATATAAACTTTAAATGAATGTTTCCTCGTATACAGATGTAGTGCTAACCGTGTGAGTCTAGTTACTGGTCCGCGTGAGCTAGAATCTCATTCCAAGGAAAGAAAAGAAGAAAAAATCTTCCAGGATAAAACTAATAATATCTAAACATAGTAATAAATTCTAATAGAAATTTGTTTATTTAAATTTCAAATAAAGTAAAATGACTATAAAAAGAAGATGTAGAGAAATTTTTAACAGAAATGAACAGTTCATTTCTGTAAGTTTAGAGGACTCTCTTTATAATTGGTCCTGACTATACCTTCACAGGAAGTCCTGGATTCTTGGAACCTGAAAATAATCCACTTGGAAAAAACACTGACATTAAATACAGAGAATGAAATGAGCTCAGATGATTATGCACGCTTTAACATATAAGCATGCTCAACCACCTTTATGAGAGCTTTTGCTACCTTTTCATTATTGGAAAATTTCTAGATGTTAGATATAAATTGTATATTAAATTGTCCAAAAATATTTAAATTTATATGTAAATATAAATAATAGCTGGAGTTACAGTCGCAGACGGCGTAAATATAACCCATAATTGAAGCACGGTCTGACGCACCTCCGAGACTACATGCGCGGTAACCTATTGACAAAAGAAGTTAATTTAATTGACATAATAATTTATTACCTAATCTTTTCTGATGGAAGAGTTGGATAATAAATTAAGCTTAGTTTCACTCTTCTAGGGAAGAGAGGAATAACATTCCAAGAGAGTCACAATTAAAGAAAACGTGTTACACAACAAGTTCATTGAAAATTCTAAAAGATTATATTACATAACAAGTAGTTTCATTGAAGATTATACAATCATAATCATATACTAATCTAATGACAAACTTCTCATTGTGTACACGTTAACGAAGAATTAGCACCAAAGTAGTGTTGATATACGGTACTTCTTTTATGATTCTTTACTCAAATAATTAAAATTTTACAAAAGAAAGAATTTAGAACTATTTTCTATAGTTAGTATATGAAGTGAATAGATATAAAAAATCCAAATATCTTGAAAATCTAGTGAGTTTTCCATTGTTGTTAGAGTACTATTACCTCATGAAGTGAACCTGTACGTCATGGTGTTTGATATAGTCGTAGCAACTGATGTGTAGTGAATGTAGATTAGTATGGTGAACGTAGATTGCTATTTAATCCAATAAAATGTTACGGGGATAAAATCGAGCAAATTTAGTGAAAATACATGAAAGAAAAACTAACACATTGTGGAGTTCTTCATGTAATACATTCTAGGTGTGGAGTCCTTTCTTCACTATATCTAGATAACAGATTCTGCCTCTTTTATAACACACTCTTCTAAAAGTTGAACTTCGGTTGATAAAAATATACTTTTAGTAGATGTTTAAAAAATTAACTGAAGTATAAAAGATCTCCTGAATTATATCAAAATTTACTTTTAGAAGTATAAAAAAGCAATTAACCATGAATGTAGATGAAAACTTCGTGTAGGACAGTTATCAGTTTAGCTCTATGTGTGTAGTTAACTTGAAACCGAGTTTAAATTCTCATGTGGATTAAGGATTAATAGAGTTATAAAAGAAAGGATAACACATATATAAGTTCATTACGTAGAGTTTATTTTATAACAAAAATTGGTTGATATATACATCTAATGAAAAGTTCCACGTCGCTAATAAGTTAACATGTTTTCATCTAAAAACAATTTCACTGGAACAAGTGTCCCTATGATCGACTGCGAGGGTTCTAGAAATCTACAAAAGCAAGTCATGTAACATAGTTATGCGGCATAGATCGTCCACCATGCAATTCTAGCAAAGAGAATTAAGGACTGGAAATAAAACACCACGAGAAATATTTTGGGAGCAGAATAAAGCAAAGTGCGTCCACCATGCAATTCTAGCAAAGAGAATTATGGACTGGAAATAAAACACCACGAGAAATATTTTGGGAGCAGAATAAAGCAAAGTGGACCCTCAACTCTTTGGTTTGGATGCATATAGCACAGGATAGGGAGAAACAAAATCCGAAAGTTATCAACAAGTACCTCTGCTTGCAATGGAATTGCGGGGTTATGAGTTAACGATTTTCTGGATCTATTTTCTATTTTTTCTATTTTTCAATTATCACAACTACTCTATATGTTAGTTCTTCTTATTTGTTTTCAATTATCACAACTACTCTATATGTTAGTTCTTCTTATTTCTTTTCAATTATCACAACTACTCTATATGTTAGTTCTTCTTATTTCTTTTCACTTTTGTTTTCCACATATGTTGATTGTATAGCTATGCTATCGCATAGCAACAAGAAGTTACACTTTCATTGAAATTGTGAAAATATGCATTAGCGATTTATCCGAATCTATCCCCTACTACTCTCTTTTCAGTTTTCACAAATTCATCCATCCGTTTCACTACCTGACAAAATTTGTTTCCTTTTTCGTTCCAGTTTTCAGAACTGAAATATAGCTATGATAACGCATAGCTATAAGTAGAGTGAAGAGATAAAGTTTAATAACATGAAGACAACAAAGAATATAGAACCATTGGAAAGTCCAAGTCTTAGAGTGAAATGCATTTTCGGCTCAATCACCTTCGCCTTAGTGGTGGGCTTCTCGTACTTCACATGAGTTCTGATTTGAGACTTCAGACCTTCCACAAAGTTCTTGGTAAGCATGGCCACAATTCCCACCATTGTTACCTCCACATTATCACCGCTCTTCTTCAATATAGTCTTGAAACGAGCCTCCAACTTCTTCGTCCTTTCTGCGTACACCTTGACCTTCTCAGCATCTCCTTGTTTCAAGAAGGTCACCTCTCATAGCTCTCATCCGGCAGAAAGTTCTCAATTAGAGCCTCTGTCAAACTTTCTCATGTATCAACCTCAATCTTATTCCTTCTATGTTCCTCATACCAAGTTAATGCGGTATCCTCTAGAAAATCAGGTAATAGTGATGCCGACTCTTCCTTCTTCCTCTCATGAATCTCACAAGACAACTTGCTGCATAGTCCCCCAACCCTCTACAAAGTAGCACCACGATTCTGTCCTCAACTTTTTCTTGGAAAAGTCTTGCTTGTTTCTCTCCGTCTTCTTTTCAAATTCGACCTTTAACTCTCTAGAACATTCGTCCAGATCCACTATGATCCAGACTTAAATTCGACCCCATGCAGATTTTGATCGATTGGACTACCAATTGAACTTCTGACAGTGATATCTTGAGCTGTGTAACTCCAAAACGAGTGATCTTTGGATCAATGGATAGATCAAGAGCTCCTCTAGTCTGTCGCAAAGTTTCAAAGACGTCTCAAAAATACAGAGAAAATGACAATGACTGTAAACTCGATCAGAAAACGAATCGTCTACACCTTCGAACTCTTAATCTCTCCTCTTGTTCAGTTGCAACGATAAGAACTATCACTCAAAGAACTTGATAAGAGTGGTCTGATCCTCTACTCTCGTCAGCATATGAGATTATATGAAGCACTCTCCTCTCAGATTTAAACTCTAACACTCGACACGTTTTCTTTAGCTGATCCTAACGTCTTATGTGTATAGAATATACAAGATGACCTCAAATGCATCATAGATGACAACAAGATACACGAATGGCTCTAAGGTCTCTAGCATGGCAGTAGTTCTAGCCTCTCCAAGAGTTCTCTCGATACGTTCTCTCCTAACGTCCTTCTGTCTGATGTAAAATTACATGCGAAACATTTCCCTCAAGCCTCCTAGTGAAGTCCCGGCAACGCAACCAAAAATGTGACCCTGAAGCTTGCTACCAATCTTGTCTCTCACCCAGGATAAACCTCTGATGGTCTTTGATGAGACATATCATAGAACTAGAAGGTCTCAGCTAAATCAAACTCTCAACATACTCATATCACTTTCTCACTCGGAACAAGAACTCTCATGGAGATATAGAGATGAAAAACACACCTTTTATAGATATGACCTAATGACTTCCACCTAGAAAGAAAAAGGAAGATGAGGGATCACTCCACAATCCTTCTATTTATACTACTCCAGATTTATCACGGTAATTACTTGTAAATCCGATTTACAGTAGTTTATCGAGACCAAGTCAAAGATAAAAGTCCTAAGTCAAAGATAGATGTCTCTACTTTTGACTTTACTCTATAATTTGAATCCTTCTAGAAGTAGAAAGGAATCTTTGAAAAGAAATCTCAGATTGCTCCTTAGAAGACAAAGTACTAACACATAATTGAGCCAAAAAGATCAACAACCCTCTTGATTGTTTGAACTTAAGCCTCTACAACCAATAAAATCAGTCACGCATAAGACAAGAGTGTATTATTCATCTACTTGTCATTTTATGCACAACCAAACAAAATAGTTATTCTCATATTTAGAATATTCTAATGTTCTATCCTCAAATATCATCAACTCTAACTGTGACTACTCCTAGTTACCTATCACTAACTTAGAGTGTTGTCTAGCCTTGGGACTTATTTAGGAGACTCACCACACATAGTTATAACTTATCATATATTTACTACTATGCAACCCCTAGGTGTTACAGACAACCTATAGTAAGTCAAGTATATTTTGTTACTTGAGGGGCAACCTCTATTCATGAAGCATAATTTGATATCTAAGATGTTGTTAGGCTCGATCTTGGTTTAAGAATGTAAGAAAGTAAAGTGAGACGGCTCATTATCTGTCAGAGACGAAGTGTTGATCTTCTAAACCCCATGGAAAACCTGAGCAACAAGGAACACCACGACCAAGACAAAAATGATGGACCAACGTACGACAAAAAATAACCACAAGACAAAACCCATAAATGACTTTTGATCCTCTAACTACATGCAAAGTATGCTATTAGGATTCTTCATTGAGGACATGTAATCGAGTCAACTACCTAACTTCTTTCTCACTGGTAGGATTTTCACTCAACTGTGCTACTCCTGTGATGGCACTGGAGGTAGTAATCTCCACTATAAGCTCACTAGCTGGCTCTTGAAGGGGCTGGTAGACTGTCCAACGGCCATGTCCTTTTACTGCTCCTCTAGCTGCTACGGTGTCAAGTCCTCCAGCGACTCCTCCAAAAAGAAGTACAACCCTTGACAAGCACTCTCTTGTATCCCATCTCCTAAATGAAACATGGTCGTCAACACCTCCAATAAGATAGCAATTCTATCTACATCATGATGTAGTGCTCCTAATAACTACATAGGCATATAGTGACGATGTCCACCTAGGCCTCGAAGGTCTTGATCCTCATTAGAGCTGATGCTCACGCAAGCAACCATAGTGTACTGCTGGACGAGTAAGGATCTGACGCTCATAACATGCTCTGCGTATGCGTTTGTCTCTAAGGTAAGACATCTTATCTTGTCCTCCACACGGATCTCCTCCACATGTTCTACCTTCTCAATTTTTATACACTGCTCCTCTTGAGTCTCAAGTTCGGTCTCCAACTTCCTAACTCTCCTCTAGAGAATTTCCCTCTTCTCCTAAATTAATATTTTGTCCTCTTCGACAACCGCCATTGAGAGAGATGTGCACGATCGAACGTTTGATCTCTCCGTAACTCCTCAACATCCTACAAAGAACTTTGGAAACTATCCTTGAGATGGTGAAGCGTGAAGCACAAACCCAAGTACGACTGGTTGTCCTTCTGCTAGAGCTATCTCTTGCAGCTCATTTAATACTCCTTTCACGTCTAACCTCAACTGGTCTCTCAATCTAGATCAATCACCTTAAGGGGAAGACTATCCAACGAGGGTTGTCTCTAGTGATCCATTAGGTGTGATTGTCTAGTCTTGTCTTCGTAGAGATAGTGATTAGATCTTCCTCGTTAAAAAAATGTGTCATGGTAGTTGTTAAACTATCTAGTTCATAAATCCAGCTGATTTCTTACCTGGCGGTTGTGATAAATGATCTGGTTCTAAACATAGTTAACTTCTCAAGTAAGATATGTGTTAGAAGCCATCGGTTTTTGAAGACTTTTTAATCGACATAGTGGTAAGATCTCTTCTTTGCATTTTACTAATACGGCTCAGTTAGTTGTGAGAAATCATCAAGTTCAAAAAGTGTATAATAATGCATTTTATGTCTAAATAAAATACGTTAATGTAAGATATGTACTAGAAGCAATCGGTTATATTTTGAAGCCTGTTTTTGTCGACATAATGGTAGAGTTTTTTCAAAGTTTGCTAGTACGGTCATGATAGTTGTCGAAACTATCAAGTTTGAAAGCCAAACGTTTGACCCAAACGTACAACTAATTATATCTTTGTCTTCTCGAATGGTGCTTGGCCTCCTATCCTATTCCGGATGGTTGAGAGTAGTATGGTCGTGAATTAGAAAATGTTAATTAAGTTGTCACCTTGTAATAAATCATTGTTAAGTTGTCACTTGTAATCGATCTCACATGTGTACATGACAACATTGGAGTTGTCAATATTTAAGATAATAGTTTTATCAAACATATTTAATACATTTATTATAGTTGAACACATTTATATGATGATATACGAGTTCCTAACAAGTTAAAGCAAAGAAGTATATGTTACCTAGAAAGTAGTTAAACCACAATGGCTCTAGATCTCTATACGGCTGATTTGGATTCATGCATTGTCAAATGTTCTCAAAGTTAAGCGAAAATATTCTTAAACAGTTGAAAGAAGAAAAAGGTCATAACTTCTGAATGGATAGTTTTGTATAGAACCACGGATCATTATGAGTCACTCTTATGAGTTGACAATAAGCTCTATTCATTTTAATTATTCATTTTTAACTATTTTAACTATTTTAACTATTAATTTTTTTATCGTTGATACATGGAATCATTAACTTGAGTGGTAGGTAAAAAATGAACGGGCAAATGAGTGAAGACAAAGTAAGAAAACATCTGCAACTGACAAATCTTTAGAAAAGATTCTAACTTTGACACCTTATATTAGTACCTCGTACTCGTACTTCTTTAATTATTTTTACATCCCTATTACTGTATTGTAGGATATTCTCGATCATCTAGATTAGTCTACGAGACTTCATATCATTATATGGATATAAACGACAAATGATGAGCAAAATTGATATCAAACTCAATCACGATGATCGAGAGTTCATGAGAAACATCTTTTTCTAGTCTTCATAAACATTCTAATGGTCACGCTTCATATCAATTGCTCTAACTTTTGATAAACTTTTGATATCAAATATTATCGAGACTCTGTCAAGATCAGACTAGACGCAGATTTTCATTGATAATTTTAGATGCTACAAGCCTCAATTACACGTCGAGTTTCATCAATTCCAGAACTACTTGAGATCAGTAGGTCATGTGCTTTTTCTAGTCGAGTGAGCTATTGTGTCTAATCTTATGAGAAATACAAACGATGTGTAAAATACAACAAATCATCTTCAATGAAAAAGAACTATACTTTTGATTTGAAACAACTATACAATCACGCACCAAGTTGAAAAAGCAATCACGTTGTCGCGCTACTTGGCGGCTACATGCTTGACTTCTACTCCGACGCTTAGGTTTGGTAGTTCTAGAAGTTAGCTCATATTACTTCTAGTCTTTTATGTATATGTTTGACACCTTTGCATACGGTGTTAACACTATTTTGAGTCCTAGTAGGCTGATAGTATGTTAGTTATCTTGTTCAAGCATTTGTGCGCTTGTGCAAGTGACTTCTTACTTGTCTATGACGTTCAATGTACATAACTTAGGGTTTCCATGCTGATAGTGGTTTGAGCTCATGGGTTGTACTTACTTGTCGCCCATGCACGCTTTCTAGCTAATTTAAGTTATTTTTCAGGGCTATGTGTCATTTTAGGTAGTTTAAGTTTTACGCTGGCACTCTAGGGGGCTTGACGTGGTAGCCTATGAGTGTAGATAAGTTACCAGGTAGTTTAAGGCACAAAAGGACAGTCAAGTGGAGCTATGAACTCCCATTGGTCCATTTTTGTCTTTTGTAAAACTCTAAGTTTAGAAACAGAGCTCTAGAGGAGAGTTCGAGCATTTGGTGAGGTATCTTCGAAATCTGAGAACACAGGAAGAGAGAGCTCGTCGTGCCAAGCACTGTCAGTGAAATTTTTGCTCGATTTGGATCAATAAACAAGGAGTTATGCCCAATTGAAGTTCGGATTGTGCCAAAACTGCGTCACTTTTGTTGATTTTGGGGTTTTCGGTGCCAATTGCAGCAGAATTGAGGAAATCACTTCAAAACTTCGTGGTTGCGTTCACTGTCAGGAGGGCTACGACTGTCCAAAAAGTTTCGTATCATTTGAGTAATTGAGTAATTCAGGGCGGCCGCTGAAGCAGAGGGGGTCTGAAAAGCTCTTAATCTAGAGCAGCGACTTTAGAGAAGGAGATCTGGAGTTCTACAAACATTCAGGAGTCCCAACTTCACAGGGATGTTCAGCATCCTGTAGACTTCAAATACTGTGAGAAGATTTGAAATTCATCGAGCCAATTCTCTGTTCTATGTCTGAATAGCTGTCTAGGTACCAGAAATTGCCATAATTCTCTTATTCAGAACTTTTCTGTTCATATCTCCGTGTCAGAATTTGATCTCAGGTTGAAACTTCGTCTGTGAGTTCAGTAGTACCTCATTTGCATGTAGGGGAAGTTTAGAGGTCTAAACCTTCATAGTTTTCCTCTCTTTGAGTGTCAAAGTTCACCGCTTAAGCCTATTACTACCAGTGAGACCTAAATTTCGCTTTTTGAGCATATCAGAGGATCCTACACTCTTGTGTGAGTGTTTATAGCTCTTGTTGTGACCTGAAAGCCAACCTCTTGAGTAAACAACCACAGCCAGAAGCCCGGCGCTTTCCTAGGTAGACGGATCACACTCCGACAACGTTGTAATGCAGTCTTGTATTTGACTTGAACTCTTCATCAAAGGTGATCGTGATGATAATTTTCATTATTAAAGAGTCGGATGAGGCTTGTAGTTGGTATGACACGATATGCGTTTAGGATGATATGAAATTTACCAAATTGGCATTCTAACTTGAGATCATAGAACGAAAGTTGTTCTTTTTGTGATCATTTTGATTCTTTCAGATTCTCTAAGTGTAAGTTTTGCAACAAAAGTTTGTGATTGATCTTCATGATCACGAGTTTACCTAATAGGTACTGTCTCCAAATCATGATGTCGTGTACGATAGCAAGTTGTTCAAGATCACGTGTTAATATTTTTGTTCGGTTAAATTTAATAGATAAAGTGTAAAAAAAATTGTGTAGAGACCATGAACTCTTACTTTAAGGTTATTTCTCTCGTAAAGTTGGAAGCATGATGACCGTGTATCATATGGTTGTAAAATAAGTCATGAAGAAAGCATATCCTTTCGTTTACAAAACGCATCTACTTGCTTGTGTCTCCACTCGAACTTGATATCTTTCTTCAATAAATTAGTTAAGAAGTGCAACAACATGAGCATAATACTGAATGAAATGACGATAGAAGCTAACCAACCCATTGAACATACAGACTTCAGCAGCATCCTTCGCCGTATGTCATTCAATAATTGTCTTGATTTTCTAGAACTCTTCCTCCATCTTGATGTCATCCAGCGTAATCTTATATCTTAGAAATTTACATACGTCTCCTAGAATTCACATTTGGATTTCTTACAATAGAATTTTCACTTGTGAAATCTGTGAAGCACATCCTTCATATGTGTTTTATATTCTTCTTATGTCTTGCTCTTGTCTTGCTATATGTCATCCAAGTATAGAACTACTTACTTAAATAACAATCAGTCCAACACTCGATGCATTTGATCCATAAACACAATAAAAAAATTGCTGGGTCAGAAAAATACGAGACTATTCATTTCATAATGGATAGTCTTATCTCAAGACAATTTCAAACCGTGTGCGAGTAATTTTGTGCATATTTTTCTTTTCTAATCAGAATCTATCAATAGTAATAATTTTGAAAATCCAGTCAGTGAAATATCGAGCTCCATTCAGTTTGATCCAACAAAGTCCTGATATGTATCTGCAATATCAACTATGAATGTTATCATATATTTCTAAATATATATATTCTTCTTGATCTCTCAAGAGTCCATTGTGATGAAAAACCGATGAAACCAATTGTTATGAGCGGTTGTTTTCGTGTAACTGTTAGACAGTAGGTACAAAAATTCTAAATTGTCGTGGTATGACACGATATGCATTTAGGTTGATATGAAATTTATCAAATTTGTATTCTAACTTGAGATCATAGAACGAAAGTTGTTCTTTTTGTGATCGTTTTCATTCTTTCGTAGTCTAGTCAACGTGGGTACATGTAAAACATTCCATATACCAGTAAACGTTGAAGCGGGAATGTCAAGTGGAATGTTACCCTTGTGCTGGATCTTGTGCTTGGTGTCATCTCTTGTCACCATAAACTTTGGAGTCTCCACATGCTCGAGTGTACTGAATCACTCACGATGAGGAGTCATGTGACTGGTGGCGTCGGAGTCGATCACACAATCAGTCTGTGGCTCGAAAGCCGCATAACTCTGATGCGTTGTAATCAGCAACTACTCTGAATAGACTTGCTCAGTGGCTGCATAGCCTTGCTGGTTGCTGTTACCTTGTTGGGATCTCTAAGTGTAAGCTTTGCAACAAGAGTTTTGATTGATCTGCATGATCATGAGTTTACTTAATAGGTAGTGTCTCCAAATCATGATGTCATGTATGATAGCAAGTTGTTCAAGATCACGTGTTAATATTATTGTTCGGTTAAATTTAACAGACAAGATGTAAAAACAATCATGTGGAGACCATCGGTGAACCTTACTTTAAGATTATTTCTCTCGTAAAGTTGGAAGCATGATGACCGTGTATCATATGGTTGTAAAACAAATCATGAAGAAAGTATATCCTTCTGTTTACAAAGTGCATCTACTTGCTTGTGTCTCCACTCAAACTTGATATCTTTCTTCAATAAGTTAGCTAAGAGGTGCAACAACATGAGCATAATACTGAATGAAATGACGATAGAAGCTAACCAACCCATTGAACATACGGACTTCAGCAGCATCCTTCGCCGTATGTCTGTCAATAATTGTCTTGATTTTCTAGAACTCTTCCTCCATCTTGATGTCATCCAGCGTAATCTTATATCTTAGAAATTTACATACGTCTCCTAGAATTCACATTTGGATTTCTTACAATAGAATTTTCACTTGTGAAATCTGTGGAGCACATCATTCATATGTGTTTTGTATTCTTCTTATGTCTTGCTCTTGTCTTGCTATATGTCATCCAAGTATAGAACTACCTACTTAAATAACAATCAATCCAACACTCGATGCATTTGATTCATAAACACACTAAAGTTATTGGTAAGTCATAAAAATATGAGACTATCCATTTCACAATGGATAGTCTTATCTCAATATAATTTCAAACCGCGTGCGAAAAGCGGTTTTGTGCATATCTTCTTCTCTAATCAGAATCTATCAATAGTTATAATTTTTAAAATCCACTCAGTGAAATATCGAGCTCCATTCAGTTTGATCTAACAAAGTCCTCATCTGTATCTGCAATATCAACTATGCATTTTATCATATGTTTCTAAATATATATATTCTTCTTGATCTCTCAAGAAGTACATTGTGATGAAAAACTGATGAAACCAATTGTTATGAGCGGTGGTTTTTGTCTTATTATTAGATAATAGGTACAAGAATTCTAAAATATATATAGCAGTTAAAGAGTTGAACACTACAAAAATCAGAAAAGTATGATAAACAATTATACATAATGAAAATGAAAATCCACCAAAATTCAAGAATAAAATATATAGCTGATATTTTGCTCAAGAGAAATGTGTATGTGTTGTTGATCTAACATGTTTTACTAAAACTAGATTTTCCATGATACGAATCAACGATCATCCTGAAAAGTTTTTACTTCTACTTTTTTGACAAGCATGGGCGTAATAAGAAAAGAAAAGAAAAAACCAACTGAGGCTATTTATAGCTGTATTGTATATTATCATGTTCGTAATTAGCCATTTTGAACAAGAAAGCTTATACGGTTTTCCTTACCCATGAGATGTAAAAAACGGTTATGTATGTATGTACTTTTCATGTGTTTACGTATTCTATTATTTACTAAGGTAAGCTATAAAAGAAGAGAACAAAAAAGCCTAAACACTGAATACTTTTTAGGTTATTCTAAGCCACAAACATAATCAAAATACAAGGCATTAATCATTTATTAGGTTCTTATAGAAGTAACTTGTAGACTGCATATGAAATAATGTTACTATTCAGAATCTGTGTACTACACTTCGTGTTCTTCTATACGCCGCACAAATGAACCTGCGGTCAGATTAAGGTTGCACATCCAAGTGTAGACTATCATATGTTTGATATAACAGGAAATAACAACGAGTTGTTGTTTTCGGCTCGAGCAAGACGGGTATGGCTAACGAAAAGTTATGTAACGGATTCTTTCAATACCTATACTATATAGAGCTAGGGTGTAAATATTTTCACACGTGTAAAGCTACTACTTTAGTACCGTACTTTTCTAGTTTCAGAACGTGAAAAAAGGAAGTTTCACAAGTGAAAATGACAACTGCGCGAATACACTGGCTGAACTTTCAAGACGGCGGATCATGAGTAAGTTCACGTCGACTACCTTTAGAGCGTGCCAACTGGACTGTGACTCGAAGCTAACGCAACTTAGTTCATTTTCTTCTTCATGTGAAATTAAATCGAAGGACCATCCATGCCCGGTAGTGCTCTTTGAAGCCTTTTTTAGTGTGAGAACAGTTTAAATGCGAACGGAGTTGGAGTTCCGTTCAACAATCAACGTCAAAGCTTTTGGAGCTGCCGTGGTCTACGAAGAGGGAGATTTAAGAGCGGTTGGAGTGGAAACACTTAGGAGCTGTCGTAGTCAAATTTAAGAGCGGTCTGAGTTGGGAAATCATATACGTGAAACTGATACGTGAAGCTCTTTAGACTACACCAACTTAAACTGTTTCGTGAAACTGTTTAGAGGTGTCGTGCTCTAAAATAATTTGCCAGTCGTTGGAGTTGGTTTCATCAGTTGATGTGAAAGCTCTTTGGAGCTTTCGTACTCTAGCGGTAGGGGTCTGGGTTCAGTTGGCGTGAAACCACTTTTGGAGCTGCCATAGGTAGTCGAGAAGTATAAAAGAGCAGAGGGGTGGAGGTATTGTGTCAAGTAGAGAGTTTTCAAGCGAGATTGCAGGCTTGAATCCGAGCGAGATTGCTAGACTTGTAGGCTTCAGTGCGAGGACTTACGAGTCTCAGAGCTCTCCAAGTGCTTTGGAATAACGGAGGAGTCGACAAGATTTTCGCATTCTCCAGCTGGAAGAGTGGCAAACTATTTTACAGTGGTCGTGGTCGGGTTTCAGTCGTGAACGTTTCCTTTGAGGTTTCAACAACATTTCATGCAGCACCGGTGGATTTGAATTGCGAAGTGTTAGGAGAAAAGCGAAATCCGCGAATGCAGAATCTGAACGAGCAAACTAGTAGCCGGGGTTCACGCCGCTTTCTACGACTCTCTCGCATATTTGTTCACGAAGGTAAGGGAAGAGAATCCTTCTGTAGCTTCTGGCTCGCATGGTTTTCAAAGCTAAGCGGAGGTAGTCTCATATCTGAGTAGTTTAGGAGACTCAAGTGTACTGTTGGCCCATAAAGCTCATGTTCTTAGTTGAGGAGAGCGGTAGGAACTGACAGCTTCTTCTTCTGGTTCTTCTGGTGTACTGTACTTGAAGGTTAACTAATTGATTTGTGAGGTGACAGTTCAGAAATAACACTACCTTGTTATCAAGAGATACGCACAATTCACAGCAAAGGTTTTGTGTACTCAGCCTGATGATGAGTAGAGATGGACATTAGATTGCCAACATGAATCATTCTAGCGACTTCTGCGCGGTTTGCTGACTGCAATGTCCATCGTATTTGCTTAGGTAGTAGTGGACTGCGTTAAACCAGTCACTAGCAGTGCGGGATGTGATGCCTAGTACAGTAAGAACCTAAGCCTTAGCCTTCCCTCCACACAAGCTCGTAGGTGTTGAAAGAAAGATTGACTGGAGCTGCCTTCAGGCTAGAACCATCAGAGGCTGTTAACGTTTGTTATTTGCATACACACCTCTGCCCGTTCCCCGAGAATAGAACTGGAGCCATCAGGTTGGACGCGTTCTAGCGGGCAAAGTGAAACTGTGAGAAAATCTAGATAAAGAGAAAAAGGCTAAATGTATATCGGCATGGTCTCCTTTGGCGATGACTTCATACGAGCTTTTCTGATTTCGTGCAGATACTTAGAGATAATCGTGGAGTGGAGTGCTCGGTTCCAACATTCGAAACTACGATTGAACGAGTTGCAGCTGAGCATCTTGTAAGGTAAAGTGTCGGAGCGATCTCATCAGAACGGTTATTGCGTTGGTGAAATTTTGAAGTGTTCCCGTTGTTCACTCGCAAATTGAGCTGCAGTAGATCCACAGAGTGCAGGAAGGAGATTCGAAAATATAACAGTGGACATGTGCAGCCTCGTGGAAGGTAACTGTTTCTTTTACATGCATAATGCAGTGAAGAGGGGAACCGGAGGAAGCAAGAACTGGACGTTCTCTGAGAAACATGGTGTCCAAACTTTGGCAGCCCGGTGTGGACTCCAAAACAGCAAAAGGGAGGACATCTCGAGGGGCAATCCTCTTGGAATTCTTTCCAGAGACTGCACGAGCACGAATTAAGTCAGCACCGCGCATGCAACAACAGCATGGTTGGAGAGTGGAGCCTGGCAAGAAGGTGGGATCAAATACTTTTTGCAGAGCTCGCCAACAGTTAATGAAGGGGGAGAAGCCCAAAAAGGGAGGAAAGGAATTTAGTAGAGTGGGGCGAGGGAGCGACAAGTCTCTTCTCAGGATCCCGTCAACAGATGCTTCCAAGTTGGAACCCAGTGAGAGGGTCGAAGCTCTCCTCAAAATTTTCGAACGTGAACTAAGTAAGAGAAGCCAAAATACCAATCAGTGGGCTGTTGTCAAGCTACTGAAACAGATGTATCCCCATTATTTGACACCAGTATTCTCCAGGAGCAGGCCCGGCTCTATCCCAGGAATAGAAAGAGGCCAAACCTTCAGGTCTCGTGCTGCAATGAGCCTCGTGGGATTGCACTGTCAGTCTCAAGCAGGCATCGATACCGCCAAGTACTTCAACCCGAAGGACGGGATATCAACTCGTGTAGCGGTGAGTCTTGTGTTTTCTGGTGTGTATGAGGATGATCGGGATGACGGTGACCTGTTGACCTACACCGGTCATGGAGGAAACGATTTAAAGGGATCACGAAAGCAGTACAAACATCAGGTGCTGGAAGGTGGAAACCTAGCTCTCTACCATACTTACCAGTACAAACTTTTTGTACGTGTGATTCGTCGTCAGCTAGGCGTAATGAATCCTCTTTCGTCGCCAAGGAAGTATCTGTATGATGGATTGTACAAGGTGGTGTCTTATGAACGTAAACTTGGACTTTCAAATTTCATAATTTGCGAGTATAAGTTGAAGCGGGTGTTGGAATCGGACATCGCGGTGACTTAATCCGTTGTGGTCATCCAACATGTGATCCGACTTTCAAGTCACATGTGTGACGTATTGTTGATCTTAGATGGAGATTTCGAGATCTCCTGCAGTCTTGAGCATCATGATGCTAGATTCGAATCACTTGAGTAGTACTTTTGGGACTTTTGTGCTCTTGCAGCTTCAAGTTCTTTCCGGCAGTTCAGCGGTAGTTCAGTTTTGATCAATTCGTGGTAACCAGGGGCTCATACAACACTCACCTTTGAATGTTGAGTGTACCCCATGAGGCCGCACTCAACCTTCCTCCTCTTCTGGAGATGCTATGGTGGTTTGCATTCCCCAGGTAACCTTCTCCCTGCCAGTGACCCTCATGTGGGATAGACATGCATATCTCCCCATCTTCCCAACTCGGAAGAGGATGAATATGCATGTAACCTGAGCTCTTCGACAAAATGAAAAAAAGATACAAGTTGCCCGCAGAACATAAATCTTGTGTGATTTTTAGACATTGAGGTCTTTGTCTTTCCGGGTTGAAAATAGTAAATAGCAAAGAAATAGTGGTTTTCCTTGACGAGTAAGGGTCTGAGCCCACTAGCACATAATTTTGCTTATCAGTAGTTGTCAAGGAGGCTTGGTAATAAGGATGACCTTTCCACTGTGCAAAAAACTCCACTGTGCACGTTTTTTGCCATGCGATAGTATAGCTATACGTAGATTGTGAATACCGGAAAGAAAAGTTGAGAACTGTTTGTCCTGTAATGAAATAGAAGATTAAAGTCATTATGAAAACCAGAAACGAAAAAAAAAACATAGATAGAGAAAATAGCTAACACATAGTCCTACAATTTCATTGCAAGCGGAGCTATTTGTTGTTACTCTGAGGATATTTTCTTGAATAATAAATCTTCACGATTTTAGGTCAAGGGTACCTGCATCTAACCTTTCTGATATTTCTGCCAGTGTAGTCTGACGCACAGTTCACGTGGATGTTTATAAGTGGTAATACACTGACTGGGACAAACTCCCCATGTGTATTTTGCACGAATGGCAAGCTTCATTCGTGTGAAGTTTCCTTTTTTCTCTACAAAAAGAGTGACTTAAAATCACACAATGGAAAGCCAACTCTTAACAACACGGATAACAAAGGGACCGTAAGTTTTCTCGCGGAGCATTACTAAGCATTGGGCAAGCTGCTTAAGCGAAAGAAACACGAGACGTAATGAATAGCAAACAGATGGAAAGATCCACCCCATCGAGCAAAACAAGGGAAAGAGAGACCCGAAGAGACAACTGCTTAAGCGAAATGACATGGACAGTGAGAAGAGACCCTAAGACGGGTTTGACGTTGCACTATTAACCTCAAGCGGCGTGAAGGCGTTTCTTCTGCTATTTGTTTCTCATATAAACTTTAAATGAATGGTTCCTCGTATACAGATGTAGTGCTAACCGTGTGAGTCTAGAGACTGGTCCGCGTGAGCTAGAATCTCATTCCAAGGAAAGAAAAGAAGAAAAAATCTTCCAGGATAAAACTAATAATATTTTAAAATAGTTATAATATTCTAATAGAAATATGTTTATTTAAATTTCAAATAAAAGTAAAATGACTATAAAAAGAAGATGTAGAGAAATTTTTAAGAGAAATGAACAGTTCATTTCTGTAAGTTTAGAGGACTCTCTTTATAATTGGTCCTGACTATACCTTCACAGGAAGTCCTGGATTCGTGGAACCTGAAAATAATCCACTTGGAAAAAACACTGACATTAAATATAGAGAATGAAATGAGCTCAGATGATTATGCACGCTTTAACATATAAGCATGCTCAACCACCTTTATGAGAGTTTTTGTTATCTTTTCATTACTGGAAAATATTTAGATGTTAGATATAAATTATATATTAAATTGTCCAAAAATATTTTAGTTTATATGTAAAGATAAATGATAGCTGGAGTTACAGTTGCAGACGGCCTAAATATAACCCATAAATGAAACTCGGTCAGACGCACCTCCGAGACTACAAGAGCGGTAACCTATTGACAAAAGAAGCTAATTTAATTGACATAATAATTTATTACCTAATCTTTTCTGATGGAAGAGTTGGATAATAAATTAAGCTTAGTTTCACTCTTCTAGGGAAGAGAGGAATAACGTTCCAAGAGAGTAACAACTAAAAAAACGTGTTACACAACAAGTTCAATGAAAATTCTAAAAGATTGTGTTACATAACAAGTAGTTTCATTGAAGATTATACATTATCATATACTAATCTAATGACAAACTTCTCATTGTGTACACGTTAACGAAGAATTAGCACCAAAGTAGTGTTGATATACGAAAAATTATACTTTTGCAAAAAAAAGAATTTAGGACTATTTTCTATAGTTAGTATATGAGTGAATAGATACAAAATATTTTTTCTTTTTCTTTCCAGTTTTCAGAACTGAAATATAGCTATGATAATGCATAGCTATAAGTAGAGTGAAGAGATAAAGTTTAAAAACATGACTATGAGAAGCAGACAACAAAGAATATAGAACCATTGGAAAGTCCAAGTCATAGAGTGAAATGCATTGTCTGCATCATGATCATAGTTAATAAGCATGCTTGACCACCTTTGGGAAACTTTTGCTCATTTTTTATTGAAAAATGTATGAATGTTATGGAAAAATTCTATAGTAAGTTATAATAAATTTTTGTTATAGATAGTTATGAAATCATAGTCATACATAGAATTGCAGAAAAGTCCAGAAAGTAACCATAAGTGAAGCGTAGACCAACGTGCTTCCAAGACTACAAGTATGACAATCTACTAGCAAAAAAATTTAATATAGTCAATACATTAAATATTTACCCAACCCTTCCGTCAAAAGAAAAAGAGGTGGAAAAGAAGTCGAATAATAAGCATTCTCGATCCACTTCAGAGAACTTTTCCTCCCTTTATGATATCAGAAAATATATATGTATTAGATGATAATTGTACCTTAAGTTGGTAAAATAAATTGTTTTTTTCTACAATTGTTATATGTTAGCTAGATCTACAGTTGCGAGAGGAGCCAGACTTAATCCTCACTTAATCCATAAGTGGAGGGAGTCCAGCTACACCTTTGAGAGTATATGTGAGACATCTAGCTGAACTCATTTAATCTACAGATTAATTTATTACCTAACCCTTATGAACGAAAGGATTAGGTAATAAATTAAGCTTACTTTCCTATTCCATCTTCAGATGGAAGAGGTGAATAAGCAAGCTATCCTGAAGACAAATAAGCATGCTCAAGCGGCACGACAAGTCGTCACATGTCTCATGTGTAGATTCAGTGTAAAGATAATTCTACATTTCACTTGTAATTGTAATAAGTGTGCATTATCAATTGTACAAATTTCATCCTCAAAGGCGATGTATTATGTGTTATGAGGTTTATGCAATTTGCAATTTGTGATCGAGGACCTCTTAGGTTTCACCATTCGTCTCCAAGACGCAAAGAGTAAGAGTCATATGAAAACTTCGTAGGAAATTATTTGACCATCAGATCGTAATGCTCTCAAAAACTTGTGATGTATTATGTACCCATTTATGCAATTAATAACGTGAAGTGATTTAGACGTACATCATATACTTGGTTCTCACGGCATACCATTGCTACCCATTCTCTCAGCAAGGGTGGAAGTGTAATAGACAAGGATTTCTTTTTTCATCTTGTTAGAAAAATTTATTGTTCTCCTAGAGGATCGGGGTTGACTTGATTGTATCTACACTCTATTTGAGAAATTATCTTAACAAGTAGTCAACCCACTCCAGATGACTACTTGAACTTCACTTACGACCAACCCTCTATCACAAGGTCTTAAGGTCCTAAATTTGTCCATAGTTCTCTCCCTTCCTCACCTCGTCCACATGAGTAGTAAGCTTAGGAGTCTTCTTGATGTAAATTACATATCTAGTTATGTCTAATGTGCTTCAAAAAAAGCTTGTACTTGAATACCCATCGTGAGCATCAACAGTGATTAAAGTATGAGAAAGTGTGATGTGTGTGCGTTAGTTAGTTCTAGTCTACCGGACTGATGGTTGCATACCAAAGTGATTAAAGAAATGATGTTGTGGATGTGACGTCGTGTGGCTTAGGATCTCCTAGACCTTCAGAAGGAGCATATTCGGCCAAAGAGAGTGAGACCTCATGAGAAGAGGAGTGGGAGAAAATTAGTGATACAACTAGTCCAACGGTCGAACTATCGTAGACAAGACAATACAACGAAGAGGTGTCATTCACTTACGTCCACACAACATCAAAAACTCCAAGCAATTGTACTTGAGCTACTCCAACACGTGAACGAGCTATCCATCTTGCAAGATGGTCCTTTTATGGATTTGATCTATGGTGAGATCAGTGAGTGTAGTGTTAAGATAGAAGCATTAAGTGGAACCTGAATGTTTCTGACATACATGTCGAGCGGATGACTCGATGTAGAAGAGTGACAACTTATAGTAAGTCAAGTATATTTTGTTACTTGAGGGGCAACCCTCTATTCATGAAGCATAATTTGATGTCTAAGATGTTGTAAGGCTCGATCTTGGTTTAGGAATGTAAGAAAGTAAAGTGAGACGGCTCATCATCTGTCTGAGACAAAATGTTGATCTTTTAAACCCCATGGGAAACCCGAGCAACAAGAAACACCACGACCAAGACAAAAATGATGGACCATCATATGACAAAAAACTAACCACAAGACAAAGCCCATAAATGGCTTCTAATCCTCTAAGTACAAGCAAAGCATGCTATTAGGCTTTTCAGTACACGGGATCCTTCATTGAGGACATGTAATCAAGTCAACTACCTAAATTCCTTTTCACTTGTGGGATCTTCACTCAACTGTGCTACTCCTATGATGGCAGTGGAGGTAGTAAGCTCCACTATAAGCTGACTACCTAGCTCTACCTCTGAAGGGGTTGGTAGACTATCCAACGGCCATGTCATATTACTGCTCCTCTGGCTGCTACGGTGTCAAGTCCTTCAGCGGCTCCTCCAAAAAGAACTACAACCCTTGACAAGCACTCTTTCGTATCTCATCTCATAAATGAAACATGCTCATCAACACCTCCAGTAAGATAGCAATTCCATATGCATCATGATGTAGTGCCTCCTAAAGTTGTAATTGCGTAGGCATAGTGACGATGTCCACCTAGGAAGGCCTTGATCTTCATTAGAGCTGATGCTCATCCAAGCAACCATAATGTACTGCTGGATGAGTAAGGATCTCGCGCTCATAACATGCTCTGCCTAGGCCTAAGTCTCTAAGGTAAGACATCTGACCTTGTCCTCCACCCGGACCTTCTCCACATGTCCTACCTTCTCAAATTTTATACGCTACTCCTCTTGAGTATGAAGTTGGATCTCCAACTTCCTAACTCTCCTCTAGAGAATTTCTCTCTTCTCCTAAACTAATCTTTGGCTCTCTTCGACAACAGCCATTGAGAGAGATGTGCACGATCTGTAAACCCTCCGCGGTCCTATCGATCAACTACCCCCAATCTCTCAACCTTTCACGATAGTCATCGATGAATCTGCAACATGTCTCTTACTCAAGGGTCACCACTGATGGCTTTGATGGAAGCACACCATGAACTTGAAGAGAAAAATGCTAAGTTCAGTCATTCACATACCCATAAAATTCTCCATAAACTAATCAACTAAAATTTTCTATTCTAACGATGTCTCTCAAATCATCGCATGCTAAAATATCACACTCTCTCTATATTGCTCAAATTGTCATTAAGACGACGTGAAAACAAGGATGAGGAGCTCTTCTCTACTCTTCTATTTATACATTCTAGGTTTTTACTTTGATATTCTTCGGTAACTCAGCCGTAACTATTTTTACCGAGTTTTACTAAGATATTACTTAAGATAAAAGCATTAATCACATGGGCTTCTTACCTTTTCACATGGGCTTATTCCTTCAAAGTTAACAACTTCTAGAAGAATTCTGAAATATTTTTGAGGAATTTCGAATTTCCACCCCCCTTTACACTAAGACCCACTAAAAAGGAGACATGTGAAATCTCTTCTTGTTTTTAATGACCACAAAGTCCATAACTTTAATCCCAATATCAAGTCAAAATGGAGATAAAGGATATTTTCCACCTCCTTTCTACCTTTTAGACAAGATGACAAGATAGTAGTGCTCAACTCTTTAGGAAATATTTGAATTTTGTCCAAAAGTACAGCTACGTTTAACCATAATTAACTTTAGCTAGTCATGACTACTTTGATACATGCTTAAAGCACTTGGGCAGCAAATAAATATTCTCAACACTTAGTTATAACTAAATACCATACTAATAGATAAACTTCTTATGCGTAACCTATGTCGTTACGTTTTATCCCCGGACTAAATTTTCGCTCCGTCCTCGGAGTGAAGAGACTATCATCGATGAAACAACTTCAACTTGTCATGGTTGATCTGATTGAATCTCTTGCCTCCCAGCTCCTGAAGGTCATATGTGAAGTTACTCCACACCTTATCTACAACAAAAGGACCAAAATATCTAGGAAGAAACTTCTTCCTAACCCTCTTGAATCTAATAACATCATACAACATTACCCAATATCCGACTTGAAAAAGTTTTATCTCTCTCTCGCCCAATAGTTTGTCGTAACTCTTCTTTTGATATGCTTGAGCTCGTTCCATCTGGATCATTGCTACCGCTCGGGTCTCTTTCAACTCCATGAGTTGCTCCCTTCTTGATCTGACGACGTCTTCTCTCCTCGATCTCTTCAACTTTCGTTGAATAGTTTGAAAAGTATCCAATTCGAATTGGATCGACAACTTGGACTCCACTCCAGAAACAAGTCGAAATGAAGAATACCCAGTATAAGTCTTTGTTGTCGTTCGATACTCCCATAAGATGACATGTAGTCTCTTATCCCAAGTATGTTTCGCAGTCTTAACAACAGCATCTTTCACGAGCATCATACTAAATGTAAGATTGATCTTCTCTGCAAGATCATTAGCATTTGGTTTGTATGACGTCGTTACTCGTGGCTTGATAGAGAAGTGTTGCAGCATAGCAGTAGTCATGCTCCCTACAAACTCTCCCCCTCTATCTGAGATCAACTCTAACGGACATCCAAATCTTGTGATGATACTCTCTCATAGGAATCTACCCACTTTATTTTAACTATTTTAACTATTAATTTTTTATCCTTGACACATGAAATCATTAACTTGAGTGGTAGATAAAAAATGAACGGACAAATGAGTGAAAACAAAATAAGAAAACATCTGCAAGTGAAAAATCTTTGAAAAAGATTCTAACTTTGACACCTCATATTAGTACCTCATACTCGTACTCCTTTACGGCTGACCTCAAATCAGTTGTGTCAAGTAAGCTTCTCTAATTATTTTTACACCCCTATTATTGTATCGTAAGATATTCTTGATCATCTAGATTAATCTACGAGACTTTATATCATTATATGGATATCAAACTCAATCACGATGATTGAGAGTTCATGAAAAACATCTTTTTTCTAGTCTTCACAAACATTCTAATGGGCACGCTTCATATCAATTGCTCAACTTTTGATAAACTCTTGATATCGACTATTATCGAGACTCTGTCGAGATCAAACTAGACGTAGATAATTTTCATTGACAATTTTCATGCTACATGCCTCGATTACACGTCGAGTTCCATCATCTGTTATGAATTCTAAAACTACTTGAGATCAATAAGTCATGTGCTTTTTCTAGTCGAGTGAGCTATAGTGTCTAATCCTATGAGATATACAAACGATGTGTAATATACAACAGATCATCTTCAATGAAAAAAAACTATACTTTTGATTTTAAACAACTATACAATCACGCACCAGGTTGAAGAAGCGATCACGTTGTAATGCAGTCTTATATTTGACTTGAACTCTTCATCAAAGGTGATCGTGATGATAATTGTCATTATTAAAGAGTCGGATGGTTTGTAGTTGGTATGACACGTATGCATTTAGGATGATATGAAATTTACCAAATTTGCATTCTAACTTGAGATCATAGATAGAAAGTTGTTCTTTTTGTGATCATTTTGATTGTTTCATATTCTCTTAGTGTAAGTTTTGCAACAAGAGTTTGGAAGCATGATGACAATGTATCATATGGTTATAAAATAAGTCATGAAGAAAGCATATTCTTCCGTTTACAAAATGCATCTACTTGCTTGTGTCTCCACTCAAACTTGGTATCTTTTTCAATAAATTAGTTAAGAGGTGCAACAACATGAGCATAATACTGAATGAAATGACGATAGAAGCTAACCGACCCACTGAACATACGGACTTCAGCAGCATCTTTTGCTGTATGTCATTAATTGTCTTGTTTTCTAGAACTCTTTCTCCATCTTGATGTCATCCAACATAACCTTATGCTTTAGAAATTTACATACTTCTCCTAGAATTCACTTTTGGATTTCTTACAATAGAATTTCCACTTGTGAAATCTGTGAAGCACATCTTTCATATGTGTTTTGTATTCTTCTTGTGTCTTGCTCTTGTCTTGCTATATGTCATCCAAGTATAGAACTACTTACTTATCTAACAATCAGTCCAACACCCGATGCATTTGATCCATAAACATAATAAAGACATTGGTGGATCAGAAAAGTATAAGACTATCCATGTCATAATGGATAGTCTTATCTCAAGATAATTTCAAACCGCGTGCGAAAAAATTTTCGTGCATATCTTCTTTTCTAATCAAAATTTATCAATAGTAATAATCTTGAAAATCCACTCAGTGAAATATCAAGCTCCATTCAGTTTGATCCAACAAAGTCCTCATATGTATCTGTAATATCATATGTTTTAAATATATATATTTTTCTTGATCTCTCAAGAAGTCCATTGTGATGAAAAACCGATGAAATCAATTGTTATGAGCGGTTGTTTTTGTCTAATTGTTAGATAATAGGTATAAGAATTCTAAATATATAGAGCATTTAAAGAGTTAAACACTACAAAAATCAGAAAAGTATGATAAATAATTATACATAATGAAAATGAAAATCCACCAAAATTCAAGGATAAAATATATTGCTGATATTTTTCTCAAGAGAAAACCAACTGAGGTTATTTACAGCTGTATTGTATATTGTCATGTTCGTAATTAGCCATTTTGAACAAGAAAGCTTATACGGTTTTCCTTACCCATGAGATGTAAAAAACTGTTATATATGTATGTACTTTTCATGTGTTTTCGTATTCTATTATTTACTAAGGTAAGCTAACAAAGACGAGAACAAGAAAACCTGAACACTGAATACTTTTTAGGTTATTCTAAGTCACAAACATAATCAAAATACAAGGCATTAATCATTTATTAGGTTCTTATAGAAGTAACTTTTAGACTGAATATGAAACAATGTTACTATTCAGAATCTGTGTATTACACTTCGTGTTCTTCTATACGCCGCACAAATGAACCTGCGGTCAGATTAAGGTTGCACATCCAAGCGTAGACTTGCACATCCAAGCGTAGACTACTATCATATGTTTGATCTAAATGGGAAATAACAACAAGTTGTTGTTTCGGCTCGAGCAAGACGGATATGGCTAACGAAAAGTTATGTAACGGATTCTTTCAATACCTATACTATATAGAGCTAGGGTTTAATATTTTCACACGTGTAAAGCTACTAACTTTATTCTACAAAGACAGACTGAACTGACCTACCGATGAGTACCGTACTTTTCTAGTTTCAGAACGTGAAAAAAGGAAGTTTCACAAGTGAAAATGACAACTGTGCGAATACACTGGCTGAACTCACAAGACGGCGGATCATGAGTAAGTTCACGTGGACTACCTTTAGAGCGCGCAAACTGGACTGTGACTCGAAGCTAACGCAACTTAGTTTATTTTCTTCTTCACGTCGAGCACTTCGACCATCCATGCCCGGTAGTGCTCTTTGAAGCCTTTTTTAGTGTGAGAACAGTTTAAATGCGGACGGAGTTGGAGTTCCGTTCAACAATCAACGTCAAAGCTTTTGGAGCTGCCGTGGTCTACGAAGAGGGAGATTTAAGAGCGGTTGGAGTGGAAACACTTAGGAGCTGTCGTAGTCAAATTTAAGAGCGGTCGGAGTCGGGGAAATCATATACGTGAAACTGATACGTGAAGCTCTTTAGACCACACCAACTTAAACTGTTTCGTGAAACTGTTTAGAGGTGTCGTGCTCTAAAATAATTTGCGAGTCGTTGGAGTTGGTTTCATCAGTTGATGTGAAAGCTCTTTGGAGATTTCTTTGGAGTTGGTTTCATCAGTTGATGTGAAAGCTCTTTGGAGATTTCGTACTCTAGCGGTAGGGGTCTGGGTTCAGTTGGCGTGAAACCACTTTTGGAGCTGCCATAGGTAGTCGAGAAGTATAAAAGGGCGGAGGGGTGGAGGTATTGTGCATGTCAAGTAGAGAGTTTTCAAGCGAGATTGCAGGCTTGAATCCGCGATTCATGCAGCTTCAGCTTTTGAGCTAGACCTGTAGATTGAGTGCGAGGACTTACGAGTCTCAGAGCTCTCCAAGTGCTTTGGAACAACGGAGGAGTCGACAAGATTTTCGCATTCTCGAGCTGGAAGAGTGGCAAACTATTTTACAGTGGTCGTGGTCGGGTTTCAATCGTGAAGGTTTCCTTTGAGGTTTCAACATTTCATGCAGCACCGGTGGATTTGAATCGCGAAGTGTTAGGAGCAAAGCGAAATCCGCGATTCATGCAGAATCTGAACGAGCAAACAAGTAGCCGAGGTTCACGCCGCTTTCTACAACTCTCTTGCATATTTGTTCACGAAGGTAAGGGAAGAGAATCCTTCTGTAGCTTCTGGCTCGCATGGTTTTCAAAGCTAAGCGGAGGTAGTCTCATATCTGAGTAGTTTCGGAGACTCAAGTGTACTGGTAGCCCATAAAGCTCATGTTCTTAGTTGAGGAAGCGGTAGGAACTGACAGCTTTCTTCTGGTTTCTTCTGGTGTACTGTACTTGAAGGTTAACTAATTGATTTGTGAGGTGACTGTGTCCGGAAATAACACTGCCTTGTTATCAAGAGATACGCACAATTCACAGCAAAGATTTTGTGTACTCAGCCTGATCATGAGTAGAGATGGACATTAGATTGCCAACATGGAGATCATTCTAGCGACTTCTTCGCGGTTTGCTGACTGCAATGTACATCGTATTTGCTTAGGTAGTAGTGGACTGTGTTAAACCAGTCACTAGTAGTGCGGAATTTGATGCCATAGACGAAGTCCAGTATGTAGTCAGTCATACGTGATCTGCAGTGAAATGACCTCTTAACTTCTAGACTTGCACTCATACGAATAATACTGATGTAGTAGTTTGTGTGCTTGTAGTAGATAGACACTGGTGTAAGCTTCTGACTGTTAAAACTTACGTTTAATTACATTCTAACGCTCAGAAGCTTAATTATAACTGCCCTTGATTGATTGTTCCGTATAGAAGCAAGTGCGGTAAGAGGAGAGATGTCCATGTCTTGGGATTTTCTGGTCTCAGTTAGTACAGGTTCTCATGGCTGCTCTCTAGAGAGCATGCTATGCTAGTATCCTTTGCTTGTATTATAGCTGCGCTTTCACTATTCTCTCCTTCCCAAGGAGAATTGGAGGCTCATAGTGTCTGGTAAGGTTGAAGATGGGTTGTGCTGGAAACTCTAACAGTGAAATTCAGTAGATTTCTGACCGAAGGAAAATTAATTGGTAAAAGTGTTGAGAATACTACTTCTTTAATTTCCACGTAACATCTGAATTTATGGTACAAGGTCGATAGTTTCCAGACGGAATTCGATCCGATCCGGAAATGAGTAACTTTTCCCCGAACATTGGATGGGAGCAATCTTTAAAGTTGTTTGATGTTGACGATTTCTTGCATTATAGATTTATCTTCTTTTTGGTTGTGAGTCTCTTGATGCAGGTTCATCAGTTCCCCTCTGCTTTCTAGGCCATATATCGTACATTAACATTTCTTTTTAGTACATAGTTCTCATAGTATGGGGGCGAGTTCCCTGATCTCAGATAATGGGTTGTATGTAAGTGAGTAGACAATGACGAGAACAGGATCCCAAGAAATTTCCCTGGAAGTTTGTTCATCTAATCTGATAAGTCGCATGAACTGGTCTAGACGATGTCAAGAACATGAGGAGTCAAAGAAATTTCCTCACGGAGTTTGTTGATCTCGGATGACAAACTGGACTGGACAAGATCAAGAACATTAGGATTCTGAGAAATTTCCTCACGGAGATTGTTGATCTCAGAAATGACAAACTGGACCAGACAAGATCAATAACGTTAGGATTTTGAGAAATTTTCTCGCAGTTTGAACTCAGATAACAGGTCCCATGAACTAGCTATAGTACTGGACTCGTCAACATTCCGAGAAATTTCTTCGCATAGTTTGATCTAAGTCAGATGACAGGTAGCATGAACTGGACTTCACAAGAGCATCAAGGTCAAGAGTCCAAGACATTTCCTAGTGCAGTTTTGTATTACCTGACATAATTATAATTGCTCACACGAAGTATATGAAGCTTCAGGGTAGTTCTTAGTACAGTAAGAACCTAAGCCTTAGCCTTCCCTCCACACAAGCTCGTAGGTGTTGAAAGAAAGATTGACTGGAGCTGCCTTGAGGCTAAAACCATCAGAGGCTGTTAACGTTTGTTATTTGCATACACACCTCTGCCCGTTCCCCGAGAATAGAACTGGAGCCATCAGGTTGGACGCGTTCTAGCGGGCAAAGTGAAACTGTGAGAAAATCTAGATAAAGAGAAAAAGGCTAAATGTATATCGGCATGGTCTCCTTAGGCGATGACTTCATACGAGCTTTTCTGATTTCGTGCAGATACTTAGAGGTAATTGTGGAGTGAAGTGCTCGGTTCCAACATTCGAAACTACGATTGAACGAGTTGCAGCTGAGCATCTTGTAAGGTAAAGTGTCGGAGCGATGTCAACAGAACGGTTATTGCGTTGGTGAAATTTTGAAGTGTTCCCGTTGTTCACTCGCCAATTGAGCTGCAGTAGATCCACAGAGTGCAGGAAGGAGATCCGAAAATATAACAGTGGACATGTGCAGCCTCGTGGAAGGTAACTGTTTCTTTTACATGCATAATGCAGTGAAGAGGGGAACCGGAGGAAGCAAGAACTGGACGTTCTCTCAGAAACATGGTGTCCAAACTTTGGCAGCCCGGTGTGGACTCCAGAACAGCAAAAGGGAGGACATCCCGAGGGGCAATCCTCTTGGAATTCTTTCCAGAGACTGCACGAGCACGAATGAAGTCAGCACCGCGCATGCAACAACAGCATGGTTGGAGAGTGGAGCCTGGCAAGAAGGTGGGATCAAATACTTTTTGCAGAGCTCGCCAACAGTTAATGAAGGGGGAGAAGCCCAAAAAGGGAGGAAAGGAATTTACTAGAGTGGGGCGAGGGAGCGACAAGTCTCTTCTCAGGATCCCGTCAACAAATGCTTCCAAGTTGGAACCCAGTGAGAGGGTCGAAGCTCTCCTCGAAATTTTCGAACGTGAACTAAGTAAGAGAAGCGAAAATACCAATCAGTGGGCTGTTGTCAAGCTACTGAAACAGATGTATCCCCATTATTTGACACCAGTATTCTCCAGGAGCAGGCCCGGCTCTATCCCAGGAATAGAAAGAGGCCAAACCTTCAGGTCTCGGGCTGCAATGAGCCTCGTGGGATTGCATTGTCAGTCTCAAGCGGGCATCGATACCGCCAAGTACTTCAACCCGAAGGACGGGATATCAACTCGTGTAGCGGTGAGTCTCGTTTTTTCTGGTGTGTATGAGGATGATCGGGATGACGGTGACCTGTTGACCTACACCGGTCATGGAGGAAACGATTTAAAGGGATCACGAAAGCAGTACAAACATCAGGTGCTGGAAGGTGGAAACCTAGCTCTCTACCATACTTACCAGTACAAACTTTTTGTACGTGTGATTCGTCGTCAGCTAGGCGTAATGAATCCTCTTTCGTCGCCAAGGAGGTATCTGTATGATGGATTGTACAAGGTGGTGTCTTATGAACGTAAACTTGGACTTTCAAATTTCATAATTTGCGAGTTTAAGTTGAAGCGGGTGTTGGAATCGGACATCGCGGTGACTTAATCCGTTGTGGTCATCCAACATGTGATCCGACTTTCAAGTCACATGTGTGACGTATTGTTGATCTTAGATGGAGATTTCGAGATCTCCTGCAGTCTTGAGCATCATGATGCTAGATTCGAATCACTTGAGTAGTACTTTTGTGCTGTTGCAGCAAGTTCTTTCCGGCAGTTCAGCGGCAGTTCAGTTTTGATCAATTCGTGGTAACCAGGGGCTCATACAACACTCAATTTTGACCTTTGAATGTTGAGTGCACCCCATGAGGCCGCACTCAACCTTCCTCCTCTTCTGGAGATGCTATGGTGGTTTGCATTCCCCAGGTAACCTTCTCCCTGCCAGTGACCCTCATGTGAGATAGACATGCATATCTCCCCATCTTCCCAACTCGGAAGAGGATGAATATGCATGTAACCTGAGCTCTTCGACAAAATGAAAAAAAGATACAAGTTGCCCGCAGAACATAAATCTTGTGTGATTTTTAGACATTGAGGTCTTTGTCTTTCCGGGCAGGAAATAGTAAATAGCAAAGAAATAGTGGTTTTCTTGGACGAGTAAGGGTCTGAGCCCACTAGCAGATAATTTTGCTTACCAGTAGTTGTCAAGGAGGATTGGTAATAAGGATGAGTTTTCACTGTGCACATTTTTTGCTATGCGATAGGTTAGCTATACGGTGAAAACCGAAAAGAAAAGTTGCGAACTTTTTGTCCTTTTTGTTCTGAGAATATTCTCCAGAATAATAAATCTTCACGATTTTAGGTCAAGGGTACCTGCACCTAACCTTTCTGATATTTCTGCCAGTGTAGTCTGACGCACAGTTCAAGTGGATGCTTATAAGTGGTAATACACTGACTGGGACAAATTCCCCATGTGTATTTTGCGCGAATGGCAAGCTTCATTCGTGCGAAGTTTCTTTTTTCTCTAGAAAAGAGTTACTTCAAATCACACAATGGAAACCCAACTCTTAACAACACGAATAACAAACATTACTAAGCATTGGGCAAGCTGCTTAAGCGAAAGAAACACGCGACGTAATGAATAGCAAACAGATGGAAAGATCCACCCCATCAAGCCAAACAAGGGAAAGAGAGACCCGAAGAGACAACTGCTTAAGCGAATGACATGGACAGTGAGAAGAGACCCTAAGACGGGTTTGACGTTCACTATTAACCTCAAGATGCGTGAAGGCGTTTCTTCTACTATTTGTTTCTAATATAAACTTTAAATGAATGTTTCCTCGTATACAGATGTAGTGCTAACCGTGTGAGTCTAGTTACTGGTCCGCGTGAGCTAGAATCTCATTCCAAGGAAAGAAAAGAAGAAAAAATCTTCCAGGATAAAACTAATAATATCTAAACATAGTAATAAATTCTAATAGAAATTTGTTTATTTAAATTTCAAATAAAGTAAAATGACTATAAAAAGAAGATGTAGAGAAATTTTTAACAGAAATGAACAGTTCATTTCTGTAAGTTTAGAGGACTCTCTTTATAATTGGTCCTGACTATACCTTCACAGGAAGTCCTGGATTCTTGGAACCTGAAAATAATCCACTTGGAAAAAACACTGACATTAAATACAGAGAATGAAATGAGCTCAGATGATTATGCACGCTTTAACATATAAGCATGCTCAACCACCTTTATGAGAGCTTTTGCTACCTTTTCATTATTGGAAAATTTCTAGATGTTAGATATAAATTGTATATTAAATTGTCCAAAAATATTTAAATTTATATGTAAATATAAATAATAGCTGGAGTTACAGTCGCAGACGGCGTAAATATAACCCATAATTGAAGCACGGTCTGACGCACCTCCGAGACTACATGCGCGGTAACCTATTGACAAAAGAAGTTAATTTAATTGACATAATAATTTATTACCTAATCTTTTCTGATGGAAGAGTTGGATAATAAATTAAGCTTAGTTTCACTCTTCTAGGGAAGAGAGGAATAACATTCCAAGAGAGTCACAATTAAAGAAAACGTGTTACACAACAAGTTCATTGAAAATTCTAAAAGATTATATTACATAACAAGTAGTTTCATTGAAGATTATACAATCATAATCATATACTAATCTAATGACAAACTTCTCATTGTGTACACGTTAACGAAGAATTAGCACCAAAGTAGTGTTGATATACGGTACTTCTTTTATGATTCTTTACTCAAATAATTAAAATTTTACAAAAGAAAGAATTTAGAACTATTTTCTATAGTTAGTATATGAAGTGAATAGATATAAAAAATCCAAATATCTTGAAAATCTAGTGAGTTTTCCATTGTTGTTAGAGTACTATTACCTCATGAAGTGAACCTGTACGTCATGGTGTTTGATATAGTCGTAGCAACTGATGTGTAGTGAATGTAGATTAGTATGGTGAACGTAGATTGCTATTTAATCCAATAAAATGTTACGGGGATAAAATCGAGCAAATTTAGTGAAAATACATGAAAGAAAAACTAACACATTGTGGAGTTCTTCATGTAATACATTCTAGGTGTGGAGTCCTTTCTTCACTATATCTAGATAACAGATTCTGCCTCTTTTATAACACACTCTTCTAAAAGTTGAACTTCGGTTGATAAAAATATACTTTTAGTAGATGTTTAAAAAATTAACTGAAGTATAAAAGATCTCCTGAATTATATCAAAATTTACTTTTAGAAGTATAAAAAAGCAATTAACCATGAATGTAGATGAAAACTTCGTGTAGGACAGTTATCAGTTTAGCTCTATGTGTGTAGTTAACTTGAAACCGAGTTTAAATTCTCATGTGGATTAAGGATTAATAGAGTTATAAAAGAAAGGATAACACATATATAAGTTCATTACGTAGAGTTTATTTTATAACAAAAATTGGTTGATATATACATCTAATGAAAAGTTCCACGTCGCTAATAAGTTAACATGTTTTCATCTAAAAACAATTTCACTGGAACAAGTGTCCCTATGATCGACTGCGAGGGTTCTAGAAATCTACAAAAGCAAGTCATGTAACATAGTTATGCGGCATAGATCGTCCACCATGCAATTCTAGCAAAGAGAATTAAGGACTGGAAATAAAACACCACGAGAAATATTTTGGGAGCAGAATAAAGCAAAGTGCGTCCACCATGCAATTCTAGCAAAGAGAATTATGGACTGGAAATAAAACACCACGAGAAATATTTTGGGAGCAGAATAAAGCAAAGTGGACCCTCAACTCTTTGGTTTGGATGCATATAGCACAGGATAGGGAGAAACAAAATCCGAAAGTTATCAACAAGTACCTCTGCTTGCAATGGAATTGCGGGGTTATGAGTTAACGATTTTCTGGATCTATTTTCTATTTTTTCTATTTTTCAATTATCACAACTACTCTATATGTTAGTTCTTCTTATTTGTTTTCAATTATCACAACTACTCTATATGTTAGTTCTTCTTATTTCTTTTCACTTTTGTTTTCCACATATGTTGATTGTATAGCTATGCTATCGCATAGCAACAAGAAGTTACACTTTCATTGAAATTGTGAAAATATGCATTAGCGATTTATCCGAATCTATCCCCTACTACTCTCTTTTCAGTTTTCACAAATTCATCCATCCGTTTCACTACCTGACAAAATTTGTTTCCTTTTTCGTTCCAGTTTTCAGAACTGAAATATAGCTATGATAACGCATAGCTATAAGTAGAGTGAAGAGATAAAGTTTAATAACATGAAGACAACAAAGAATATAGAACCATTGGAAAGTCCAAGTCTTAGAGTGAAATGCATTTTCGGCTCAATCACCTTCGCCTTAGTGGTGGGCTTCTCGTACTTCACATGAGTTCTGATTTGAGACTTCAGACCTTCCACAAAGTTCTTGGTAAGCATGGCCACAATTCCCACCATTGTTACCTCCACATTATCACCGCTCTTCTTCAATATAGTCTTGAAACGAGCCTCCAACTTCTTCGTCCTTTCTGCGTACACCTTGACCTTCTCAGCATCTCCTTGTTTCAAGAAGGTCACCTCTCATAGCTCTCATCCGGCAGAAAGTTCTCAATTAGAGCCTCTGTCAAACTTTCTCATGTATCAACCTCAATCTTATTCCTTCTATGTTCCTCATACCAAGTTAATGCGGTATCCTCTAGAAAATCAGGTAATAGTGATGCCGACTCTTCCTTCTTCCTCTCATGAATCTCACAAGACAACTTGCTGCATAGTCCCCCAACCCTCTACAAAGTAGCACCACGATTCTGTCCTCAACTTTTTCTTGGAAAAGTCTTGCTTGTTTCTCTCCGTCTTCTTTTCAAATTCGACCTTTAACTCTCTAGAACATTCGTCCAGATCCACTATGATCCAGACTTAAATTCGACCCCATGCAGATTTTGATCGATTGGACTACCAATTGAACTTCTGACAGTGATATCTTGAGCTGTGTAACTCCAAAACGAGTGATCTTTGGATCAATGGATAGATCAAGAGCTCCTCTAGTCTGTCGCAAAGTTTCAAAGACGTCTCAAAAATACAGAGAAAATGACAATGACTGTAAACTCGATCAGAAAACGAATCGTCTACACCTTCGAACTCTTAATCTCTCCTCTTGTTCAGTTGCAACGATAAGAACTATCACTCAAAGAACTTGATAAGAGTGGTCTGATCCTCTACTCTCGTCAGCATATGAGATTATATGAAGCACTCTCCTCTCAGATTTAAACTCTAACACTCGACACGTTTTCTTTAGCTGATCCTAACGTCTTATGTGTATAGAATATACAAGATGACCTCAAATGCATCATAGATGACAACAAGATACACGAATGGCTCTAAGGTCTCTAGCATGGCAGTAGTTCTAGCCTCTCCAAGAGTTCTCTCGATACGTTCTCTCCTAACGTCCTTCTGTCTGATGTAAAATTACATGCGAAACATTTCCCTCAAGCCTCCTAGTGAAGTCCCGGCAACGCAACCAAAAATGTGACCCTGAAGCTTGCTACCAATCTTGTCTCTCACCCAGGATAAACCTCTGATGGTCTTTGATGAGACATATCATAGAACTAGAAGGTCTCAGCTAAATCAAACTCTCAACATACTCATATCACTTTCTCACTCGGAACAAGAACTCTCATGGAGATATAGAGATGAAAAACACACCTTTTATAGATATGACCTAATGACTTCCACCTAGAAAGAAAAAGGAAGATGAGGGATCATTCCACAATCCTTCTATTTATACTACTCCAGATTTATCACGGTAATTACTTGTAAATCCGATTTACAGTAGTTTATCGAGACCAAGTCAAAGATAAAAGTCCTAAGTCAAAGATAGATGTCTCTACTTTTGACTTTACTCTATAATTTGAATCCTTCTAGAAGTAGAAAGGAATCTTTGAAAAGAAATCTCAGATTGCTCCTTAGAAGACAAAGTACTAACACATAATTGAGCCAAAAAGATCAACAACCCTCTTGATTGTTTGAACTTAAGCCTCTACAACCAATAAAATCAGTCACGCATAAGACAAGAGTGTATTATTCATCTACTTGTCATTTTATGCACAACCAAACAAAATAGTTATTCTCATATTTAGAATATTCTAATGTTCTATCCTCAAATATCATCAACTCTAACTGTGACTACTCCTAGTTACCTATCACTAACTTAGAGTGTTGTCTAGCCTTGGGACTTATTTAGGAGACTCACCACACATAGTTATAACTTATCATATATTTACTACTATGCAACCCCTAGGTGTTACAGACAACCTATAGTAAGTCAAGTATATTTTGTTACTTGAGGGGCAACCTCTATTCATGAAGCATAATTTGATATCTAAGATGTTGTTAGGCTCGATCTTGGTTTAAGAATGTAAGAAAGTAAAGTGAGACGGCTCATTATCTGTCAGAGACGAAGTGTTGATCTTCTAAACCCCATGGAAAACCTGAGCAACAAGGAACACCACGACCAAGACAAAAATGATGGACCAACGTACGACAAAAAATAACCACAAGACAAAACCCATAAATGACTTTTGATCCTCTAACTACATGCAAAGTATGCTATTAGGATTCTTCATTGAGGACATGTAATCGAGTCAACTACCTAACTTCTTTCTCACTGGTAGGATTTTCACTCAACTGTGCTACTCCTGTGATGGCACTGGAGGTAGTAATCTCCACTATAAGCTCACTAGCTGGCTCTTGAAGGGGCTGGTAGACTGTCCAACGGCCATGTCCTTTTACTGCTCCTCTAGCTGCTACGGTGTCAAGTCCTCCAGCGACTCCTCCAAAAAGAAGTACAACCCTTGACAAGCACTCTCTTGTATCCCATCTCCTAAATGAAACATGGTCGTCAACACCTCCAATAAGATAGCAATTCTATCTACATCATGATGTAGTGCTCCTAATAACTACATAGGCATATAGTGACGATGTCCACCTAGGCCTCGAAGGTCTTGATCCTCATTAGAGCTGATGCTCACGCAAGCAACCATAGTGTACTGCTGGACGAGTAAGGATCTGACGCTCATAACATGCTCTGCGTATGCGTTTGTCTCTAAGGTAAGACATCTTATCTTGTCCTCCACACGGATCTCCTCCACATGTTCTACCTTCTCAATTTTTATACACTGCTCCTCTTGAGTCTCAAGTTCGGTCTCCAACTTCCTAACTCTCCTCTAGAGAATTTCCCTCTTCTCCTAAATTAATATTTTGTCCTCTTCGACAACCGCCATTGAGAGAGATGTGCACGATCGAACGTTTGATCTCTCCGTAACTCCTCAACATCCTACAAAGAACTTTGGAAACTATCCTTGAGATGGTGAAGCGTGAAGCACAAACCCAAGTACGACTGGTTGTCCTTCTGCTAGAGCTATCTCTTGCAGCTCATTTAATACTCCTTTCACGTCTAACCTCAACTGGTCTCTCAATCTAGATCAATCACCTTAAGGGGAAGACTATCCAACGAGGGTTGTCTCTAGTGATCCATTAGGTGTGATTGTCTAGTCTTGTCTTCGTAGAGATAGTGATTAGATCTTCCTCGTTAAAAAAATGTGTCATGGTAGTTGTTAAACTATCTAGTTCATAAATCCAGCTGATTTCTTACCTGGCGGTTGTGATAAATGATCTGGTTCTAAACATAGTTAACTTCTCAAGTAAGATATGTGTTAGAAGCCATCGGTTTTTGAAGACTTTTTAATCGACATAGTGGTAAGATCTCTTCTTTGCATTTTACTAATACGGCTCAGTTAGTTGTGAGAAATCATCAAGTTCAAAAAGTGTATAATAATGCATTTTATGTCTAAATAAAATACGTTAATGTAAGATATGTACTAGAAGCAATCGGTTATATTTTGAAGCCTGTTTTTGTCGACATAATGGTAGAGTTTTTTCAAAGTTTGCTAGTACGGTCATGATAGTTGTCGAAACTATCAAGTTTGAAAGCCAAACGTTTGACCCAAACGTACAACTAATTATATCTTTGTCTTCTCGAATGGTGCTTGGCCTCCTATCCTATTCCGGATGGTTGAGAGTAGTATGGTCGTGAATTAGAAAATGTTAATTAAGTTGTCACCTTGTAATAAATCATTGTTAAGTTGTCACTTGTAATCGATCTCACATGTGTACATGACAACATTGGAGTTGTCAATATTTAAGATAATAGTTTTATCAAACATATTTAATACATTTATTATAGTTGAACACATTTATATGATGATATACGAGTTCCTAACAAGTTAAAGCAAAGAAGTATATGTTACCTAGAAAGTAGTTAAACCACAATGGCTCTAGATCTCTATACGGCTGATTTGGATTCATGCATTGTCAAATGTTCTCAAAGTTAAGCGAAAATATTCTTAAACAGTTGAAAGAAGAAAAAGGTCATAACTTCTGAATGGATAGTTTTGTATAGAACCACGGATCATTATGAGTCACTCTTATGAGTTGACAATAAGCTCTATTCATTTTAATTATTCATTTTTAACTATTTTAACTATTTTAACTATTAATTTTTTTATCGTTGATACATGGAATCATTAACTTGAGTGGTAGGTAAAAAATGAACGGGCAAATGAGTGAAGACAAAGTAAGAAAACATCTGCAACTGACAAATCTTTAGAAAAGATTCTAACTTTGACACCTTATATTAGTACCTCGTACTCGTACTTCTTTAATTATTTTTACATCCCTATTACTGTATTGTAGGATATTCTCGATCATCTAGATTAGTCTACGAGACTTCATATCATTATATGGATATAAACGACAAATGATGAGCAAAATTGATATCAAACTCAATCACGATGATCGAGAGTTCATGAGAAACATCTTTTTCTAGTCTTCATAAACATTCTAATGGTCACGCTTCATATCAATTGCTCTAACTTTTGATAAACTTTTGATATCAAATATTATCGAGACTCTGTCGAGATCAGACTAGACGCAGATTTTCATTGATAATTTTAGATGCTACAAGCCTCAATTACACGTCGAGTTTCATCAATTCCAGAACTACTTGAGATCAGTAGGTCATGTGCTTTTTCTAGTCGAGTGAGCTATTGTGTCTAATCTTATGAGAAATACAAACGATGTGTAAAATACAACAAATCATCTTCAATGAAAAAGAACTATACTTTTGATTTGAAACAACTATACAATCACGCACCAAGTTGAAAAAGCAATCACGTTGTCGCGCTACTTGGCGGCTACATGCTTGACTTCTACTCCGACGCTTAGGTTTGGTAGTTCTAGAAGTTAGCTCATATTACTTCTAGTCTTTTATGTATATGTTTGACACCTTTGCATACGGTGTTAACACTATTTTGAGTCCTAGTAGGCTGATAGTATGTTAGTTATCTTGTTCAAGCATTTGTGCGCTTGTGCAAGTGACTTCTTACTTGTCTATGACGTTCAATGTACATAACTTAGGGTTTCCATGCTGATAGTGGTTTGAGCTCATGGGTTGTACTTACTTGTCGCCCATGCACGCTTTCTAGCTAATTTAAGTTATTTTTCAGGGCTATGTGTCATTTTAGGTAGTTTAAGTTTTACGCTGGCACTCTAGGGGGCTTGACGTGGTAGCCTATGAGTGTAGATAAGTTACCAGGTAGTTTAAGGCACAAAAGGACAGTCAAGTGGAGCTATGAACTCCCATTGGTCCATTTTTGTCTTTTGTAAAACTCTAAGTTTAGAAACAGAGCTCTAGAGGAGAGTTCGAGCATTTGGTGAGGTATCTTCGAAATCTGAGAACACAGGAAGAGAGAGCTCGTCGTGCCAAGCACTGTCAGTGAAATTTTTGCTCGATTTGGATCAATAAACAAGGAGTTATGCCCAATTGAAGTTCGGATTGTGCCAAAACTGCGTCACTTTTGTTGATTTTGGGGTTTTCGGTGCCAATTGCAGCAGAATTGAGGAAATCACTTCAAAACTTCGTGGTTGCGTTCACTGTCAGGAGGGCTACGACTGTCCAAAAAGTTTCGTATCATTTGAGTAATTGAGTAATTGAGGGCGGCCGCTGAAGCAGAGGGGGTCTGAAAAGCTCTTAATCTAGAGCAGCGACTTTAGAGAAGGAGATCTGGAGTTCTACAAACATTCAGGAGTCCCAACTTCACAGGGATGTTCAGCATCCTGTAGACTTCAAATACTGTGAGAAGATTTGAAATTCATCGAGCCAATTCTCTGTTCTATGTCTGAATAGCTGTCTAGGTACCAGAAATTGCCATAATTCTCTTATTCAGAACTTTTCTGTTCATATCTCCGTGTCAGAATTTGATCTCAGGTTGAAACTTCGTCTGTGAGTTCAGTAGTACCTCATTTGCATGTAGGGGAAGTTTAGAGGTCTAAACCTTCATAGTTTTCCTCTCTTTGAGTGTCAAAGTTCACCGCTTAAGCCTATTACTACCAGTGAGACCTAAATTTCGCTTTTTGAGCATATCAGAGGATCCTACACTCTTGTGTGAGTGTTTATAGCTCTTGTTGTGACCTGAAAGCCAACCTCTTGAGTATAACAACCACAGCCAGAAGCCCGGCGCTTTCCTAGGTAGACGGATCACACTCCGACATACTCTCTTTTGGTGAACTCGACGTGAAACACCTAGGGTGGGAGTTTTCTTGAGAGTGTTACAGGATCAGATATCATGGCCAACCAAGGATCATCAAGTGGGGGTGCTGCTGCTGCTCAGCAACCTATTCAGTTTGATGCTGCTACGATGAAGATGTTCCAAGCTTTTTCCATGTTTATGCAGCAGCAGCAGAGCACAGAGAGGAAGGAGGTATTAGCAACCAAGGTGTTGCAATCGGTGGTGCATCAGATGGATCAGTTCAAGGGGACAGATATTTCCAAGTATGTGCGATACTATGCTAGGGAGATGGAGGTGAACAAGGTACCTGAGAAGGAGATGGTGGAGAACTTTGAACTTGCTGTTGTCCCTGAGATTCGTGGGCGTGTGAAGGAGCTCAAGCAGCAGCAAGGACAGAGTTGGGAGAGCTTTATGCGCGCTTTGAAGGAGGAGTACTACACTGAAGATTCAGAGAGGGTGACCAAGAGAACATTCTTGGAGTGGGTGGTGAAACCTAACAAAGGTTTGTCTGTAAATGAGTTGTTAAGGGAGTTTGATCGTCAATATGCTCAGCTTTCTAGGACAGAGAAGCTTACACTAGAGGTGGAGAAGACCGAGCTTTTCCTACAAGCAGCGGACGAGACTATTCAGGAGAAGCTTGAGCTGTTGCTGGAAGACAAGAGTGAGGAGAGAGGATTGAAGACTGACTGGAAGGAGGTTGAAGAGGCTATTTCTTTGCTGGCCAAGAGACAGAGAAGAAGGGACAAGGTGGTGGTAAGTGAAGCAGCACCTCTGATAATTCCTGTCAAGCAGTTGCCTACTAAGCCTGCTTTGGTAATTGCTAGAGAGGAAGACTCACCGCTTGATGAGTTGATTAAGGGTATGAAGGAGCTTAAGCTTAAGCTCACTAGGTTAGAAGAGAAGGAGCAGAATGTACAGCCTGCTATGCAGAGACCTCAGATGAGAGAAGGCTTTGTTCATCGTTGTATATGGTGTGATAGCCTAGACCATGTAAGGAGAGATTGTGGGGAGTTTTCAGATGCATTGAGGAAGGATCTTATCTTCTTCAAAGATGGTAAGATCCATCTGAGAGAGACTGGGATGATGCTGGGAACCAACTTTGGCAAGGGTGGTATGAAGAGACTTGTGAATGATATATCAGCATCACATGCTGTTTCTCTTGTGAATGCTGCTACGTGTGGAGTGAAAGTGGAAATGGAGAGAGAGAAAGGGACTACTGGGTTGTGGTCAGATGTAGTGCGGTCCGTAGCTAGAACAGAGCTAGACAAGGATGTGCTACGAAGGGTTGGCAACTCAATTAGAGAAACTACAGGATGGAATGACCCTGTGGATACTATGTCAGTGCATGCTTATGTTGCAAGAAGTCAGCATGAAGCTGTACTAGAAGAAAAACGCAGGAGGGAGGATGCAGGTGAGGCTTCTACAGCCAAACGACCTGCTACAAGGAGTGAAAGGGCTAGACCAGAGGCAAGGCAAGAGACAACACCTACTCGGGAAGAGACTATGGAGGATCTACCACCTACAACACCAAAGGAGAAGGAGAGAAGCAAGGAGAAGGGTAAGATGCCTGCATACAAACTTCAGTCTGATATTGAGATTGCTACAGACCTGAAGCAGGTGTTAGAGAATCGTATCTTGAATGGGAAGGTTGAGTTTACCTTGGGTGAGATTCTTGGGATAGCAAAGCGTGAGTTCCATGAGGTTATCATAGATATCATCAAGAGGAAACGTCAGATTTTGGGTGAAGCAGCTACGCTTAACGCTCTAGGGACTAAACTGTCGGAGGATGAGGAAGATGAAATTGCTGGTTATTGCTCTCAAGTATCAGAGGGAAGATCAAATCAGCACGTGAGGTTTGAAGATGAGGTGGAAGCATCGCAGAAGAGCCATTACTCTCATAACCATTGGGCAAGAGCAACCACAGAGACCTTGGTGAAGTTGGGAGATCTGGAGGAACCTGTGGTGGCGTTGATTGATCATGACTCAGAGATTAATCTGATGTCTAAGGAGCTGTACAAGCGTGGGAGATGGCCCATAGACACCGACCATGGATGGCTTATCCGTGCTGCCAACAACCAGCGAGGAGAACTCTATGGTGCTTGCCCCAACATCAAGGTAACTGTGGGTGACATCAGTGATGTTCAGAATTTCTTTGTGCAGGACATGTCAACCTATCCTATCATTCTAAGGCAGCCTTACATTACTGCTGTTAGAATGGAGACACGAGTTATGGATGATGGTTCAGCTTATGCTAGGATACGTAGTAGAGATGGCAAAAGAGCTGTTCAGTTTTTGACCGTCGCTGCAGAACATGAGAGGAATCGTGATAGCTTGAGAGACCGTCCACTACCTAAGATTACTCAGGAGTTTAGAGAGTCTAGGGGTTTTGGCAGAGTACCATTGAAGAGCGAGACTTCAACGATACAGTAGAGCTAGGATTCTCGCCTGATCCAGTAGAGCATGAGGCTTTATCCACTGGCTTCTTAGGATTGACGGCATGTGGGTCAGTGTGATCACTCAATCACGATGATCGAGAGTTCATGAGAAACATCTTTTTCTAGTCTTCATAAACATTCTAATGGTCACGCTTCATATCAATTGCTCTAACTTTTGATAAACTTTTGATATCAAATATTATCGAGACTCTGTCAAGATCAGACTAGACGCAGATTTTCATTGATAATTTTAGATGCTACAAGCCTCAATTACACGTCGAGTTTCATCAATTCCAGAACTACTTGAGATCAGTAGGTCATGTGCTTTTTCTAGTCGAGTGAGCTATTGTGTCTAATCTTATGAGAAATACAAACGATGTGTAAAATACAACAAATCATCTTCAATGAAAAAGAACTATACTTTTGATTTGAAACAACTATACAATCACGCACCAAGTTGAAAAAGCAATCACGTTGTCGCGCTACTTGGCGGCTACATGCTTGACTTCTACTCCGACGCTTAGGTTTGGTAGTTCTAGAAGTTAGCTCATATTACTTCTAGTCTTTTATGTATATGTTTGACACCTTTGCATACGGTGTTAACACTATTTTGAGTCCTAGTAGGCTGATAGTATGTTAGTTATCTTGTTCAAGCATTTGTGCGCTTGTGCAAGTGACTTCTTACTTGTCTATGACGTTCAATGTACATAACTTAGGGTTTCCATGCTGATAGTGGTTTGAGTTCATGGGTTGTACTTACTTGTCGCCCATGCACACTTTCTAGCTAATTTAAGTTATTTTTCAGGGCTATGTGTCATTTTAGGTAGTTTAAGTTTTACGCTGGCACTCTAGGGGGCTTGACGTGGTAGCCTATGAGTGTAGATAAGTTACCAGGTAGTTTAAGGCACAAAAGGACAGTCAAGTGGAGCTATGAACTCCCATTGGTCCATTTTTGTCTTTTGTAAAACTCTAAGTTTAGAAACAGAGCTCTAGAGGAGAGTTCGAGCATTTGGTGAGGTATCTTCGAAATCTGAGAACACAGGAAGAGAGAGCTCGTCGTGCCAAGCACTGTCAGTGAAATTTTTGCTCGATTTGGATCAATAAACAAGGAGTTATGCCCAATTGAAGTTCGGATTGTGCCAAAACTGCGTCACTTTTGTTGATTTTGGGGTTTTCGGTGCCAATTGCAGCAGAATTGAGGAAATCACTTCAAAACTTCGTGGTTGCGTTCACTGTCAGGAGGGCTACGACTGTCCAAAAAGTTTCGTATCATTTGAGTAATTGAGTAATTCAGGGCGGCCGCTGAAGCAGAGGGGGTCTGAAAAGCTCTTAATCTAGAGCAGCGACTTTAGAGAAGGAGATCTGGAGTTCTACAAACATTCAGGAGTCCCAACTTCACAGGGATGTTCAGCATCCTGTAGACTTCAAATACTGTGAGAAGATTTGAAATTCATCGAGCCAATTCTCTGTTCTATGTCTGAATAGCTGTCTAGGTACCAGAAATTGCCATAATTCTCTTATTCAGAACTTTTCTGTTCATATCTCCGTGTCAGAATTTGATCTCAGGTTGAAACTTCGTCTGTGAGTTCAGTAGTACCTCATTTGCATGTAGGGGAAGTTTAGAGGTCTAAACCTTCATAGTTTTCCTCTCTTTGAGTGTCAAAGTTCACCGCTTAAGCCTATTACTACCAGTGAGACCTAAATTTCGCTTTTTGAGCATATCAGAGGATCCTACACTCTTGTGTGAGTGTTTATAGCTCTTGTTGTGACCTGAAAGCCAACCTCTTGAGTAAACAACCACAGCCAGAAGCCCGGCGCTTTCCTAGGTAGACGGATCACACTCCGACAACGTTGTAATGCAGTCATGTATTTGACTTGAACTCTTCATCAAAGGTGATCGTGATGATAATTTTCATTATTAAAGAGTCGGATGAGGCTTGTAGTTGGTATGACACGATATGCGTTTAGGATGATATGAAATTTACCAAATTGGCATTCTAACTTGAGATCATAGAACGAAAGTTGTTCTTTTTGTGATCATTTTGATTCTTTCAGATTCTCTAAGTGTAAGTTTTGCAACAAAAGTTTGTGATTGATCTTCATGATCACGAGTTTACCTAATAGGTACTGTCTCCAAATCATGATGTCGTGTACGATAGCAAGTTGTTCAAGATCACGTGTTAATATTTTTGTTCGGTTAAATTTAATAGATAAAGTGTAAAAAAAATTGTGTAGAGACCATGAACTCTTACTTTAAGGTTATTTCTCTCGTAAAGTTGGAAGCATGATGACCGTGTATCATATGGTTGTAAAATAAGTCATGAAGAAAGCATATCCTTTCGTTTACAAAACGCATCTACTTGCTTGTGTCTCCACTCGAACTTGATATCTTTCTTCAATAAATTAGTTAAGAAGTGCAACAACATGAGCATAATACTGAATGAAATGACGATAGAAGCTAACCAACCCATTGAACATACAGACTTCAGCAGCATCCTTCGCCGTATGTCATTCAATAATTGTCTTGATTTTCTAGAACTCTTCCTCCATCTTGATGTCATCCAGCGTAATCTTATATCTTAGAAATTTACATACGTCTCCTAGAATTCACATTTGGATTTCTTACAATAGAATTTTCACTTGTGAAATCTGTGAAGCACATCCTTCATATGTGTTTTATATTCTTCTTATGTCTTGCTCTTGTCTTGCTATATGTCATCCAAGTATAGAACTACTTACTTAAATAACAATCAGTCCAACACTCGATGCATTTGATCCATAAACACAATAAAAAAATTGCTGGGTCAGAAAAATACGAGACTATTCATTTCATAATGGATAGTCTTATCTCAAGACAATTTCAAACCGTGTGCGAGTAATTTTGTGCATATTTTTCTTTTCTAATCAGAATCTATCAATAGTAATAATTTTGAAAATCCAGTCAGTGAAATATCGAGCTCCATTCAGTTTGATCCAACAAAGTCCTGATATGTATCTGCAATATCAACTATGAATGTTATCATATATTTCTAAATATATATATTCTTCTTGATCTCTCAAGAGTCCATTGTGATGAAAAACCGATGAAACCAATTGTTATGAGCGGTTGTTTTCGTGTAACTGTTAGACAGTAGGTACAAAAATTCTAAATTGTCGTGGTATGACACGATATGCATTTAGGTTGATATGAAATTTATCAAATTTGTATTCTAACTTGAGATCATAGAACGAAAGTTGTTCTTTTTGTGATCGTTTTCATTCTTTCGTAGTCTAGTCAACGTGGGTACATGTAAAACATTCCATATACCAGTAAACGTTGAAGCGGGAATGTCAAGTGGAATGTTACCCTTGTGCTGGATCTTGTGCTTGGTGTCATCTCTTGTCACCATAAACTTTGGAGTCTCCACATGCTCGAGTGTACTGAATCACTCACGATGAGGAGTCATGTGACTGGTGGCGTCGGAGTCGATCACACAATCAGTCTGTGGCTCGAAAGCCGCATAACTCTGATGCGTTGTAATCAGCAACTACTCTGAATAGACTTGCTCAGTGGCTGCATAGCCTTGCTGGTTGCTGTTACCTTGTTGGGATCTCTAAGTGTAAGCTTTGCAACAAGAGTTTTGATTGATCTGCATGATCATGAGTTTACTTAATAGGTAGTGTCTCCAAATCATGATGTCATGTATGATAGCAAGTTGTTCAAGATCACGTGTTAATATTATTGTTCGGTTAAATTTAACAGACAAGATGTAAAAACAATCATGTGGAGACCATCGGTGAACCTTACTTTAAGATTATTTCTCTCGTAAAGTTGGAAGCATGATGACCGTGTATCATATGGTTGTAAAACAAATCATGAAGAAAGTATATCCTTCTGTTTACAAAGTGCATCTACTTGCTTGTGTCTCCACTCAAACTTGATATCTTTCTTCAATAAGTTAGCTAAGAGGTGCAACAACATGAGCATAATACTGAATGAAATGACGATAGAAGCTAACCAACCCATTGAACATACGGACTTCAGCAGCATCCTTCGCCGTATGTCTGTCAATAATTGTCTTGATTTTCTAGAACTCTTCCTCCATCTTGATGTCATCCAGCGTAATCTTATATCTTAGAAATTTACATACGTCTCCTAGAATTCACATTTGGATTTCTTACAATAGAATTTTCACTTGTGAAATCTGTGGAGCACATCATTCATATGTGTTTTGTATTCTTCTTATGTCTTGCTCTTGTCTTGCTATATGTCATCCAAGTATAGAACTACCTACTTAAATAACAATCAATCCAACACTCGATGCATTTGATTCATAAACACACTAAAGTTATTGGTAAGTCATAAAAATATGAGACTATCCATTTCACAATGGATAGTCTTATCTCAATATAATTTCAAACCGCGTGCGAAAAGCGGTTTTGTGCATATCTTCTTCTCTAATCAGAATCTATCAATAGTTATAATTTTTAAAATCCACTCAGTGAAATATCGAGCTCCATTCAGTTTGATCTAACAAAGTCCTCATCTGTATCTGCAATATCAACTATGCATTTTATCATATGTTTCTAAATATATATATTCTTCTTGATCTCTCAAGAAGTACATTGTGATGAAAAACTGATGAAACCAATTGTTATGAGCGGTGGTTTTTGTCTTATTATTAGATAATAGGTACAAGAATTCTAAAATATATATAGCAGTTAAAGAGTTGAACACTACAAAAATCAGAAAAGTATGATAAACAATTATACATAATGAAAATGAAAATCCACCAAAATTCAAGAATAAAATATATAGCTGATATTTTGCTCAAGAGAAATGTGTATGTGTTGTTGATCTAACATGTTTTACTAAAACTAGATTTTCCATGATACGAATCAACGATCATCCTGAAAAGTTTTTACTTCTACTTTTTTGACAAGCATGGGCGTAATAAGAAAAGAAAAGAAAAAACCAACTGAGGCTATTTATAGCTGTATTGTATATTATCATGTTCGTAATTAGCCATTTTGAACAAGAAAGCTTATACGGTTTTCCTTACCCATGAGATGTAAAAAACGGTTATGTATGTATGTACTTTTCATGTGTTTACGTATTCTATTATTTACTAAGGTAAGCTATAAAAGAAGAGAACAAAAAAGCCTAAACACTGAATACTTTTTAGGTTATTCTAAGCCACAAACATAATCAAAATACAAGGCATTAATCATTTATTAGGTTCTTATAGAAGTAACTTGTAGACTGCATATGAAATAATGTTACTATTCAGAATCTGTGTACTACACTTCGTGTTCTTCTATACGCCGCACAAATGAACCTGCGGTCAGATTAAGGTTGCACATCCAAGTGTAGACTATCATATGTTTGATATAACAGGAAATAACAACGAGTTGTTGTTTTCGGCTCGAGCAAGACGGGTATGGCTAACGAAAAGTTATGTAACGGATTCTTTCAATACCTATACTATATAGAGCTAGGGTGTAAATATTTTCACACGTGTAAAGCTACTACTTTAGTACCGTACTTTTCTAGTTTCAGAACGTGAAAAAAGGAAGTTTCACAAGTGAAAATGACAACTGCGCGAATACACTGGCTGAACTTTCAAGACGGCGGATCATGAGTAAGTTCACGTCGACTACCTTTAGAGCGTGCCAACTGGACTGTGACTCGAAGCTAACGCAACTTAGTTCATTTTCTTCTTCATGTGAAATTAAATCGAAGGACCATCCATGCCCGGTAGTGCTCTTTGAAGCCTTTTTTAGTGTGAGAACAGTTTAAATGCGAACGGAGTTGGAGTTCCGTTCAACAATCAACGTCAAAGCTTTTGGAGCTGCCGTGGTCTACGAAGAGGGAGATTTAAGAGCGGTTGGAGTGGAAACACTTAGGAGCTGTCGTAGTCAAATTTAAGAGCGGTCTGAGTTGGGAAATCATATACGTGAAACTGATACGTGAAGCTCTTTAGACTACACCAACTTAAACTGTTTCGTGAAACTGTTTAGAGGTGTCGTGCTCTAAAATAATTTGCCAGTCGTTGGAGTTGGTTTCATCAGTTGATGTGAAAGCTCTTTGGAGCTTTCGTACTCTAGCGGTAGGGGTCTGGGTTCAGTTGGCGTGAAACCACTTTTGGAGCTGCCATAGGTAGTCGAGAAGTATAAAAGAGCAGAGGGGTGGAGGTATTGTGTCAAGTAGAGAGTTTTCAAGCGAGATTGCAGGCTTGAATCCGAGCGAGATTGCTAGACTTGTAGGCTTCAGTGCGAGGACTTACGAGTCTCAGAGCTCTCCAAGTGCTTTGGAATAACGGAGGAGTCGACAAGATTTTCGCATTCTCCAGCTGGAAGAGTGGCAAACTATTTTACAGTGGTCGTGGTCGGGTTTCAGTCGTGAACGTTTCCTTTGAGGTTTCAACAACATTTCATGCAGCACCGGTGGATTTGAACTGCGAAGTGTTAGGAGAAAAGCGAAATCCGCGAATGCAGAATCTGAACGAGCAAACTAGTAGCCGGGGTTCACGCCGCTTTCTACGACTCTCTCGCATATTTGTTCACGAAGGTAAGGGAAGAGAATCCTTCTGTAGCTTCTGGCTCGCATGGTTTTCAAAGCTAAGCGGAGGTAGTCTCATATCTGAGTAGTTTAGGAGACTCAAGTGTACTGTTGGCCCATAAAGCTCATGTTCTTAGTTGAGGAGAGCGGTAGGAACTGACAGCTTCTTCTTCTGGTTCTTCTGGTGTACTGTACTTGAAGGTTAACTAATTGATTTGTGAGGTGACAGTTCAGAAATAACACTACCTTGTTATCAAGAGATACGCACAATTCACAGCAAAGGTTTTGTGTACTCAGCCTGATGATGAGTAGAGATGGACATTAGATTGCCAACATGAATCATTCTAGCGACTTCTGCGCGGTTTGCTGACTGCAATGTCCATCGTATTTGCTTAGGTAGTAGTGGACTGCGTTAAACCAGTCACTAGCAGTGCGGGATGTGATGCCTAGTACAGTAAGAACCTAAGCCTTAGCCTTCCCTCCACACAAGCTCGTAGGTGTTGAAAGAAAGATTGACTGGAGCTGCCTTCAGGCTAGAACCATCAGAGGCTGTTAACGTTTGTTATTTGCATACACACCTCTGCCCGTTCCCCGAGAATAGAACTGGAGCCATCAGGTTGGACGCGTTCTAGCGGGCAAAGTGAAACTGTGAGAAAATCTAGATAAAGAGAAAAAGGCTAAATGTATATCGGCATGGTCTCCTTTGGCGATGACTTCATACGAGCTTTTCTGATTTCGTGCAGATACTTAGAGATAATCGTGGAGTGGAGTGCTCGGTTCCAACATTCGAAACTACGATTGAACGAGTTGCAGCTGAGCATCTTGTAAGGTAAAGTGTCGGAGCGATCTCATCAGAACGGTTATTGCGTTGGTGAAATTTTGAAGTGTTCCCGTTGTTCACTCGCAAATTGAGCTGCAGTAGATCCACAGAGTGCAGGAAGGAGATTCGAAAATATAACAGTGGACATGTGCAGCCTCGTGGAAGGTAACTGTTTCTTTTACATGCATAATGCAGTGAAGAGGGGAACCGGAGGAAGCAAGAACTGGACGTTCTCTGAGAAACATGGTGTCCAAACTTTGGCAGCCCGGTGTGGACTCCAAAACAGCAAAAGGGAGGACATCTCGAGGGGCAATCCTCTTGGAATTCTTTCCAGAGACTGCACGAGCACGAATTAAGTCAGCACCGCGCATGCAACAACAGCATGGTTGGAGAGTGGAGCCTGGCAAGAAGGTGGGATCAAATACTTTTTGCAGAGCTCGCCAACAGTTAATGAAGGGGGAGAAGCCCAAAAAGGGAGGAAAGGAATTTAGTAGAGTGGGGCGAGGGAGCGACAAGTCTCTTCTCAGGATCCCGTCAACAGATGCTTCCAAGTTGGAACCCAGTGAGAGGGTCGAAGCTCTCCTCAAAATTTTCGAACGTGAACTAAGTAAGAGAAGCCAAAATACCAATCAGTGGGCTGTTGTCAAGCTACTGAAACAGATGTATCCCCATTATTTGACACCAGTATTCTCCAGGAGCAGGCCCGGCTCTATCCCAGGAATAGAAAGAGGCCAAACCTTCAGGTCTCGTGCTGCAATGAGCCTCGTGGGATTGCACTGTCAGTCTCAAGCAGGCATCGATACCGCCAAGTACTTCAACCCGAAGGACGGGATATCAACTCGTGTAGCGGTGAGTCTTGTGTTTTCTGGTGTGTATGAGGATGATCGGGATGACGGTGACCTGTTGACCTACACCGGTCATGGAGGAAACGATTTAAAGGGATCACGAAAGCAGTACAAACATCAGGTGCTGGAAGGTGGAAACCTAGCTCTCTACCATACTTACCAGTACAAACTTTTTGTACGTGTGATTCGTCGTCAGCTAGGCGTAATGAATCCTCTTTCGTCGCCAAGGAAGTATCTGTATGATGGATTGTACAAGGTGGTGTCTTATGAACGTAAACTTGGACTTTCAAATTTCATAATTTGCGAGTATAAGTTGAAGCGGGTGTTGGAATCGGACATCGCGGTGACTTAATCCGTTGTGGTCATCCAACATGTGATCCGACTTTCAAGTCACATGTGTGACGTATTGTTGATCTTAGATGGAGATTTCGAGATCTCCTGCAGTCTTGAGCATCATGATGCTAGATTCGAATCACTTGAGTAGTACTTTTGGGACTTTTGTGCTCTTGCAGCTTCAAGTTCTTTCCGGCAGTTCAGCGGTAGTTCAGTTTTGATCAATTCGTGGTAACCAGGGGCTCATACAACACTCACCTTTGAATGTTGAGTGTACCCCATGAGGCCGCACTCAACCTTCCTCCTCTTCTGGAGATGCTATGGTGGTTTGCATTCCCCAGGTAACCTTCTCCCTGCCAGTGACCCTCATGTGGGATAGACATGCATATCTCCCCATCTTCCCAACTCGGAAGAGGATGAATATGCATGTAACCTGAGCTCTTCGACAAAATGAAAAAAAGATACAAGTTGCCCGCAGAACATAAATCTTGTGTGATTTTTAGACATTGAGGTCTTTGTCTTTCCGGGTTGAAAATAGTAAATAGCAAAGAAATAGTGGTTTTCCTTGACGAGTAAGGGTCTGAGCCCACTAGCACATAATTTTGCTTATCAGTAGTTGTCAAGGAGGCTTGGTAATAAGGATGACCTTTCCACTGTGCAAAAAACTCCACTGTGCACGTTTTTTGCCATGCGATAGTATAGCTATACGTAGATTGTGAATACCGGAAAGAAAAGTTGAGAACTGTTTGTCCTGTAATGAAATAGAAGATTAAAGTCATTATGAAAACCAGAAACGAAAAAAAAAACATAGATAGAGAAAATAGCTAACACATAGTCCTACAATTTCATTGCAAGCGGAGCTATTTGTTGTTACTCTGAGGATATTTTCTTGAATAATAAATCTTCACGATTTTAGGTCAAGGGTACCTGCATCTAACCTTTCTGATATTTCTGCCAGTGTAGTCTGACGCACAGTTCACGTGGATGTTTATAAGTGGTAATACACTGACTGGGACAAACTCCCCATGTGTATTTTGCACGAATGGCAAGCTTCATTCGTGTGAAGTTTCCTTTTTTCTCTACAAAAAGAGTGACTTAAAATCACACAATGGAAAGCCAACTCTTAACAACACGGATAACAAAGGGACCGTAAGTTTTCTCGCGGAGCATTACTAAGCATTGGGCAAGCTGCTTAAGCGAAAGAAACACGAGACGTAATGAATAGCAAACAGATGGAAAGATCCACCCCATCGAGCAAAACAAGGGAAAGAGAGACCCGAAGAGACAACTGCTTAAGCGAAATGACATGGACAGTGAGAAGAGACCCTAAGACGGGTTTGACGTTGCACTATTAACCTCAAGCGGCGTGAAGGCGTTTCTTCTGCTATTTGTTTCTCATATAAACTTTAAATGAATGGTTCCTCGTATACAGATGTAGTGCTAACCGTGTGAGTCTAGAGACTGGTCCGCGTGAGCTAGAATCTCATTCCAAGGAAAGAAAAGAAGAAAAAATCTTCCAGGATAAAACTAATAATATTTTAAAATAGTTATAATATTCTAATAGAAATATGTTTATTTAAATTTCAAATAAAAGTAAAATGACTATAAAAAGAAGATGTAGAGAAATTTTTAAGAGAAATGAACAGTTCATTTCTGTAAGTTTAGAGGACTCTCTTTATAATTGGTCCTGACTATACCTTCACAGGAAGTCCTGGATTCGTGGAACCTGAAAATAATCCACTTGGAAAAAACACTGACATTAAATATAGAGAATGAAATGAGCTCAGATGATTATGCACGCTTTAACATATAAGCATGCTCAACCACCTTTATGAGAGTTTTTGTTATCTTTTCATTACTGGAAAATATTTAGATGTTAGATATAAATTATATATTAAATTGTCCAAAAATATTTTAGTTTATATGTAAAGATAAATGATAGCTGGAGTTACAGTTGCAGACGGCCTAAATATAACCCATAAATGAAACTCGGTCAGACGCACCTCCGAGACTACAAGAGCGGTAACCTATTGACAAAAGAAGCTAATTTAATTGACATAATAATTTATTACCTAATCTTTTCTGATGGAAGAGTTGGATAATAAATTAAGCTTAGTTTCACTCTTCTAGGGAAGAGAGGAATAACGTTCCAAGAGAGTAACAACTAAAAAAACGTGTTACACAACAAGTTCAATGAAAATTCTAAAAGATTGTGTTACATAACAAGTAGTTTCATTGAAGATTATACATTATCATATACTAATCTAATGACAAACTTCTCATTGTGTACACGTTAACGAAGAATTAGCACCAAAGTAGTGTTGATATACGAAAAATTATACTTTTGCAAAAAAAAGAATTTAGGACTATTTTCTATAGTTAGTATATGAGTGAATAGATACAAAATATTTTTTCTTTTTCTTTCCAGTTTTCAGAACTGAAATATAGCTATGATAATGCATAGCTATAAGTAGAGTGAAGAGATAAAGTTTAAAAACATGACTATGAGAAGCAGACAACAAAGAATATAGAACCATTGGAAAGTCCAAGTCATAGAGTGAAATGCATTGTCTGCATCATGATCATAGTTAATAAGCATGCTTGACCACCTTTGGGAAACTTTTGCTCATTTTTTATTGAAAAATGTATGAATGTTATGGAAAAATTCTATAGTAAGTTATAATAAATTTTTGTTATAGATAGTTATGAAATCATAGTCATACATAGAATTGCAGAAAAGTCCAGAAAGTAACCATAAGTGAAGCGTAGACCAACGTGCTTCCAAGACTACAAGTATGACAATCTACTAGCAAAAAAATTTAATATAGTCAATACATTAAATATTTACCCAACCCTTCCGTCAAAAGAAAAAGAGGTGGAAAAGAAGTCGAATAATAAGCATTCTCGATCCACTTCAGAGAACTTTTCCTCCCTTTATGATATCAGAAAATATATATGTATTAGATGATAATTGTACCTTAAGTTGGTAAAATAAATTGTTTTTTTCTACAATTGTTATATGTTAGCTAGATCTACAGTTGCGAGAGGAGCCAGACTTAATCCTCACTTAATCCATAAGTGGAGGGAGTCCAGCTACACCTTTGAGAGTATATGTGAGACATCTAGCTGAACTCATTTAATCTACAGATTAATTTATTACCTAACCCTTATGAACGAAAGGATTAGGTAATAAATTAAGCTTACTTTCCTATTCCATCTTCAGATGGAAGAGGTGAATAAGCAAGCTATCCTGAAGACAAATAAGCATGCTCAAGCGGCACGACAAGTCGTCACATGTCTCATGTGTAGATTCAGTGTAAAGATAATTCTACATTTCACTTGTAATTGTAATAAGTGTGCATTATCAATTGTACAAATTTCATCCTCAAAGGCGATGTATTATGTGTTATGAGGTTTATGCAATTTGCAATTTGTGATCGAGGACCTCTTAGGTTTCACCATTCGTCTCCAAGACGCAAAGAGTAAGAGTCATATGAAAACTTCGTAGGAAATTATTTGACCATCAGATCGTAATGCTCTCAAAAACTTGTGATGTATTATGTACCCATTTATGCAATTAATAACGTGAAGTGATTTAGACGTACATCATATACTTGGTTCTCACGGCATACCATTGCTACCCATTCTCTTAGCAAGGGTGGAAGTGTAATAGACAAGGATTTCTTTTTTCATCTTGTTAGAAAAATTTATTGTTCTCCTAGAGGATCGGGGTTGACTTGATTGTATCTACACTCTATTTGAGAAATTATCTTAACAAGTAGTCAACCCACTCCAGATGACTACTTGAACTTCACTTACGACCAACCCTCTATCACAAGGTCTTAAGGTCCTAAATTTGTCCATAGTTCTCTCCCTTCCTCACCTCGTCCACATGAGTAGTAAGCTTAGGAGTCTTCTTGATGTAAATTACATATCTAGTTATGTCTAATGTGCTTCAAAAAAAGCTTGTACTTGAATACCCATCGTGAGCATCAACAGTGATTAAAGTATGAGAAAGTGTGATGTGTGTGCGTTAGTTAGTTCTAGTCTACCGGACTGATGGTTGCATACCAAAGTGATTAAAGAAATGATGTTGTGGATGTGACGTCGTGTGGCTTAGGATCTCCTAGACCTTCAGAAGGAGCATATTCGGCCAAAGAGAGTGAGACCTCATGAGAAGAGGAGTGGGAGAAAATTAGTGATACAACTAGTCCAACGGTCGAACTATCGTAGACAAGACAATACAACGAAGAGGTGTCATTCACTTACGTCCACACAACATCAAAAACTCCAAGCAATTGTACTTGAGCTACTCCAACACGTGAACGAGCTATCCATCTTGCAAGATGGTCCTTTTATGGATTTGATCTATGGTGAGATCAGTGAGTGTAGTGTTAAGATAGAAGCATTAAGTGGAACCTGAATGTTTCTGACATACATGTCGAGCGGATGACTCGATGTAGAAGAGTGACAACTTATAGTAAGTCAAGTATATTTTGTTACTTGAGGGGCAACCCTCTATTCATGAAGCATAATTTGATGTCTAAGATGTTGTAAGGCTCGATCTTGGTTTAGGAATGTAAGAAAGTAAAGTGAGACGGCTCATCATCTGTCTGAGACAAAATGTTGATCTTTTAAACCCCATGGGAAACCCGAGCAACAAGAAACACCACGACCAAGACAAAAATGATGGACCATCATATGACAAAAAACTAACCACAAGACAAAGCCCATAAATGGCTTCTAATCCTCTAAGTACAAGCAAAGCATGCTATTAGGCTTTTTAGTACACAGGATCCTTCATTGAGGACATGTAATCAAGTCAACTACCTAAATTCCTTTTCACTTGTGGGATCTTCACTCAACTGTGCTACTCCTATGATGGCAGTGGAGGTAGTAAGCTCCACTATAAGCTGACTACCTAGCTCTACCTCTGAAGGGGTTGGTAGACTATCCAACGGCCATGTCATATTACTGCTCCTCTGGCTGCTACGGTGTCAAGTCCTTCAGCGGCTCCTCCAAAAAGAACTACAACCCTTGACAAGCACTCTTTCGTATCTCATCTCATAAATGAAACATGCTCATCAACACCTCCAGTAAGATAGCAACTCCATATGCATCATGATGTAGTGCCTCCTAAAGTTGTAATTGCGTAGGCATAGTGACGATGTCCACCTAGGAAGGCCTTGATCTTCATTAGAGCTGATGCTCATCCAAGCAACCATAATGTACTGCTGGATGAGTAAGGATCTCGCGCTCATAACATGCTCTGCCTAGGCCTAAGTCTCTAAGGTAAGACATCTGACCTTGTCCTCCACCCGGACCTTCTCCACATGTCCTACCTTCTCAAATTTTATACGCTACTCCTCTTGAGTATGAAGTTGGATCTCCAACTTCCTAACTCTCCTCTAGAGAATTTCTCTCTTCTCCTAAACTAATCTTTGGCTCTCTTCGACAACAGCCATTGAGAGAGATGTGCACGATCTGTAAACCCTCCGCGGTCCTATCGATCAACTACCCCCAATCTCTCAACCTTTCACGATAGTCATCGATGAATCTGCAACATGTCTCTTACTCAAGGGTCACCACTGATGGCTTTGATGGAAGCACACCATGAACTTGAAGAGAAAAATGCTAAGTTCAGTCATTCACATACCCATAAAATTCTCCATAAACTAATCAACTAAAATTTTCTATTCTAACGATGTCTCTCAAATCATCGCATGCTAAAATATCACACTCTCTCTATATTGCTCAAATTGTCATTAAGACGACGTGAAAACAAGGATGAGGAGCTCTTCTCTACTCTTCTATTTATACATTCTAGGTTTTTACTTTGATATTCTTCGGTAACTCAGCCGTAACTATTTTTACCGAGTTTTACTAAGATATTACTTAAGATAAAAGCATTAATCACATGGGCTTCTTACCTTTTCACATGGGCTTATTCCTTCAAAGTTAACAACTTCTAGAAGAATTCTGAAATATTTTTGAGGAATTTCGAATTTCCACCCCCCTTTACACTAAGACCCACTAAAAAGGAGACATGTGAAATCTCTTCTTGTTTTTAATGACCACAAAGTCCATAACTTTAATCCCAATATCAAGTCAAAATGGAGATAAAGGATATTTTCCACCTCCTTTCTACCTTTTAGACAAGATGACAAGATAGTAGTGCTCAACTCTTTAGGAAATATTTGAATTTTGTCCAAAAGTACAGCTACGTTTAACCATAATTAACTTTAGCTAGTCATGACTACTTTGATACATGCTTAAAGCACTTGGGCAGCAAATAAATATTCTCAACACTTAGTTATAACTAAATACCATACTAATAGATAAACTTCTTATGCGTAACCTATGTCGTTACGTTTTATCCCCGGACTAAATTTTCGCTCCGTCCTCGGAGTGAAGAGACTATCATCGATGAAACAACTTCAACTTGTCATGGTTGATCTGATTGAATCTCTTGCCTCCCAGCTCCTGAAGGTCATATGTGAAGTTACTCCACACCTTATCTACAACAAAAGGACCAAAATATCTAGGAAGAAACTTCTTCCTAACCCTCTTGAATCTAATAACATCATACAACATTACCCAATATCCGACTTGAAAAAGTTTTATCTCTCTCTCGCCCAATAGTTTGTCGTAACTCTTCTTTTGATATGCTTGAGCTCGTTCCATCTGGATCATTGCTACCGCTCGGGTCTCTTTCAACTCCATGAGTTGCTCCCTTCTTGATCTGACGACGTCTTCTCTCCTCGATCTCTTCAACTTTCGTTGAATAGTTTGAAAAGTATCCAATTCGAATTGGATCGACAACTTGGACTCCACTCCAGAAACAAGTCGAAATGAAGAATACCCAATATAAGTCTTTGTTGTCGTTCGATACTCCCATAAGATGACATGTAGTCTCTTATCCCAAGTATGTTTCGCAGTCTTAACAACAGCATCTTTCACGAGCATCATACTAAATGTAAGATTGATCTTCTCTGCAAGATCATTAGCATTTGGTTTGTATGACGTCGTTACTCGTGGCTTGATAGAGAAGTGTTGCAGCATAGCAGTAGTCATGCTCCCTACAAACTCTCCCCCTCTATCTGAGATCAACTCTAACGGACATCCAAATCTTGTGATGATACTCTCTCATAGGAATCTACCCACTTTATTTTAACTATTTTAACTATTAATTTTTTATCCTTGACACATGAAATCATTAACTTGAGTGGTAGATAAAAAATGAACGGACAAATGAGTGAAAACAAAATAAGAAAACATCTGCAAGTGAAAAATCTTTGAAAAAGATTCTAACTTTGACACCTCATATTAGTACCTCATACTCGTACTCCTTTACGGCTGACCTCAAATCAGTTGTGTCAAGTAAGCTTCTCTAATTATTTTTACACCCCTATTATTGTATCGTAAGATATTCTTGATCATCTAGATTAATCTACGAGACTTTATATCATTATATGGATATCAAACTCAATCACGATGATTGAGAGTTCATGAAAAACATCTTTTTTCTAGTCTTCACAAACATTCTAATGGGCACGCTTCATATCAATTGCTCAACTTTTGATAAACTCTTGATATCGACTATTATCGAGACTCTGTCGAGATCAAACTAGACGTAGATAATTTTCATTGACAATTTTCATGCTACATGCCTCGATTACACGTCGAGTTCCATCATCTGTTATGAATTCTAAAACTACTTGAGATCAATAAGTCATGTGCTTTTTCTAGTCGAGTGAGCTATAGTGTCTAATCCTATGAGATATACAAACGATGTGTAATATACAACAGATCATCTTCAATGAAAAAAAACTATACTTTTGATTTTAAACAACTATACAATCACGCACCAGGTTGAAGAAGCGATCACGTTGTAATGCAGTCTTATATTTGACTTGAACTCTTCATCAAAGGTGATCGTGATGATAATTGTCATTATTAAAGAGTCGGATGGTTTGTAGTTGGTATGACACGTATGCATTTAGGATGATATGAAATTTACCAAATTTGCATTCTAACTTGAGATCATAGATAGAAAGTTGTTCTTTTTGTGATCATTTTGATTGTTTCATATTCTCTTAGTGTAAGTTTTGCAACAAGAGTTTGGAAGCATGATGACAATGTATCATATGGTTATAAAATAAGTCATGAAGAAAGCATATTCTTCCGTTTACAAAATGCATCTACTTGCTTGTGTCTCCACTCAAACTTGGTATCTTTTTCAATAAATTAGTTAAGAGGTGCAACAACATGAGCATAATACTGAATGAAATGACGATAGAAGCTAACCGACCCACTGAACATACGGACTTCAGCAGCATCTTTTGCTGTATGTCATTAATTGTCTTGTTTTCTAGAACTCTTTCTCCATCTTGATGTCATCCAACATAACCTTATGCTTTAGAAATTTACATACTTCTCCTAGAATTCACTTTTGGATTTCTTACAATAGAATTTCCACTTGTGAAATCTGTGAAGCACATCTTTCATATGTGTTTTGTATTCTGCTTGTGTCTTGCTCTTGTCTTGCTATATGTCATCCAAGTATAGAACTACTTACTTATCTAACAATCAGTCCAACACCCGATGCATTTGATCCATAAACATAATAAAGACATTGGTGGATCAGAAAAGTATAAGCTATCCATGTCATAATGGATAGTCTTATCTCAAGATAATTTCAAACCGCGTGCGAAAAAATTTTCGTGCATATCTTCTTTTCTAATCAAAATTTATCAATAGTAATAATCTTGAAAATCCACTCAGTGAAATATCAAGCTCCATTCAGTTTGATCCAACAAAGTCCTCATATGTATCTGTAATATCATATGTTTCAAATATATATATTTTTCTTGATCTCTCAAGAAGTCCATTGTGATGAAAAACCGATGAAATCAATTGTTATGAGCGGTTGTTTTTGTCTAATTGTTAGATAATAGGTAAAAGAATTCTAAATATATAGAGCATTTAAAGAGTTAAACACTACAAAAATCAGAAAATTATGATAAATAATTATACATAATGAAAATGAAAATCCACCAAAATTCAAGGATAAAATATATTGCTGATATTTTTCTCAAGAGAAAACCAACTGAGGTTATTTACAGCTGTATTGTATATTGTCATGTTCGTAATTAGCCATTTTGAACAAGAAAGCTTATACGGTTTTCCTTACCCATGAGATGTAAAAAACTGTTATATATGTATGTACTTTTCATGTGTTTTCGTATTCTATTATTTACTAAGGTAAGCTAACAAAGACGAGAACAAGAAAACCTGAACACTGAATACTTTTTAGGTTATTCTAAGTCACAAACATAATCAAAATACAAGGCATTAATCATTTATTAGGTTCTTATAGAAGTAACTTTTAGACTGAATATGAAACAATGTTACTATTCAGAATCTGTGTATTACACTTCGTGTTCTTCTATACGCCGCACAAATGAACCTGCGGTCAGATTAAGGTTGCACATCCAAGCGTAGACTTGCACATCCAAGCGTAGACTACTATCATATGTTTGATCTAAATGGGAAATAACAACAAGTTGTTGTTTCGGCTCGAGCAAGACGGGTATGGCTAACGAAAAGTTATGTAACGGATTCTTTCAATACCTATACTATATAGAGCTAGGGTTTAATATTTTCACACGTGTAAAGCTACTAACTTTATTCTACAAAGACAGACTGAACTGACCTACCGATGAGTACCGTACTTTTCTAGTTTCAGAACGTGAAAAAAGGAAGTTTCACAAGTGAAAATGACAACTGTGCGAATACACTGGCTGAAATCACAAGACGGCGGATCATGAGTAAGTTCACGTGGACTACCTTTAGAGCGCGCAAACTGGACTGTGACTCGAAGCTAACGCAACTTAGTTTATTTTCTTCTTCACGTCGAGCACTTCGACCATCCATGCCCGGTAGTGCTCTTTGAAGCCTTTTTTAGTGTGAGAACAGTTTAAATGCGGACGGAGTTGGAGTTCCGTTCAACAATCAACGTCAAAGCTTTTGGAGCTGCCGTGGTCTACGAAGAGGGAGATTTAAGAGCGGTTGGAGTGGAAACACTTAGGAGCTGTCGTAGTCAAATTTAAGAGCGGTCGGAGTCGGGAAATCATATACGTGAAACTGATACGTGAAGCTCTTTAGACCACACCAACTTAAACTGTTTCGTGAAACTGTTTAGAGGTGTCGTGCTCTAAAATAATTTGCGAGTCGTTGGAGTTGGTTTCATCAGTTGATGTGAAAGCTCTTTGGAGATTTCTTTGGAGTTGGTTTCATCAGTTGATGTGAAAGCTCTTTGGAGATTTCGTACTCTAGCGGTAGGGGTCTGGGTTCAGTTGGCGTGAAACCACTTTTGGAGCTGCCATAGGTAGTCGAGAAGTATAAAAGGGCGGAGGGGTGGAGGTATTGTGCATGTCAAGTAGAGAGTTTTCAAGCGAGATTGCAGGCTTGAATCCGCGATTCATGCAGCTTCAGCTTTTGAGCTAGACCTGTAGATTGAGTGCGAGGACTTACGAGTCTCAGAGCTCTCCAAGTGCTTTGGAACAACGGAGGAGTCGACAAGATTTTCGCATTGTCGAGCTGGAAGAGTGGCAAACTATTTTACAGTGGTCGTGGTCGGGTTTCAATCGTGAAGGTTTCCTTTGAGGTTTCAACATTTCATGCAGCACCGGTGGATTTGAATCGCGAAGTGTTAGGAGCAAAGCGAAATCCGCGATTCATGCAGAATCTGAACGAGCAAACAAGTAGCCGAGGTTCACGCCGCTTTCTACAACTCTCTTGCATATTTGTTCACGAAGGTAAGGGAAGAGAATCCTTCTGTAGCTTCTGGCTCGCATGGTTTTCAAAGCTAAGCGGAGGTAGTCTCATATCTGAGTAGTTTCGGAGACTCAAGTGTACTGGTAGCCCATAAAGCTCATGTTCTTAGTTGAGGAAGCGGTAGGAACTGACAGCTTTCTTCTGGTTTCTTCTGGTGTACTGTACTTGAAGGTTAACTAATTGATTTGTGAGGTGACTGTGTCCGGAAATAACACTACCTTGTTATCAAGAGATACGCACAATTCACAGCAAAGATTTTGTGTACTCAGCCTGATCATGAGTAGAGATGGACATTAGATTGCCAACATGAAGATCATTCTAGCGACTTCTTCGCGGTTTGCTGACTGCAATGTACATCGTATTTGCTTAGGTAGTAGTGGACTGTGTTAAACCAGTCACTAGTAGTGCGGAATGTGATGCCATAGACGAAGTCCAGTATGTAGTCAGTCATACGTGATCTGCAGTGAAATGACCTCTTAACTTCTAGACTTGCACTCATACTAATAATACTGATGTAGTAGTTTGTGTGCTTGTAGTAGATAGACACTGGTGTAAGCTTCTGACTGTTAAAACTTACGTTTAATTACATTCTAACGCTCAGAAGCTTAATTATAACTGCCCTTGATTGATTGTTCCGTATAGAAGCAAGTGCGGTAAGAGGAGAGATGTCCATGTCTTGGGATTTTCTGGTCTCAGTTAGTACAGGTTCTCATGGCTGCTCTCTAGAGAGCATGCTATGCTAGTATCCTTTGCTTGTATTATAGCTGCGCTTTCACTATTCTCTCCTTCCCAAGGAGAATTGGAGGCTCATAGTGTCTGGTAAGGTTGAAGATGGGTTGTGCTGGAAACTCTAACAGTGAAATTCAGTAGATTTCTGACCGAAGGAAAATTAATTGGTAAAAGTGTTGAGAATACTACTTCTTTAATTTCCACGTAACATCTGAATTTATGGTACAAGGTCGATAGTTTCCAGACGGAATTCGATCCGATCCGGAAATGAGTAACTTTTCCCCGAACATTGGATGGGAGCAATCTTTAAAGTTGTTTGATGTTGACGATTGCTTGCATTATAGATTTATCTTCTTTTTGGTTGTGAGTCTCTTGATGCAGGTTCATCAGTTCCCCTCTGCTTTCTAGGCCATATATCGTACATTAACATTTCTTTTTAGTACATAGTTCTCATAGTATGGGGGCGAGTTCCCTGATCTCAGATAATGGGTTGTATGTAAGTGAGTAGACAATGACGAGAACAGGATCCCAAGAAATTTCCCTGGAAGTTTGTTCATCTAATCTGATAAGTCGCATGAACTGGTCTAGACGATGTCAAGAACATGAGGAGTCAAAGAAATTTCCTCACGGAGTTTGTTGATCTCGGATGACAAACTGGACTGGACAAGATCAAGAACATTAGGATTCTGAGAAATTTCCTCACGGAGATTGTTGATCTCATAAATGACAAACTGGACCAGACAAGATCAATAACGTTAGGATTTTGAGAAATTTTCTCGCAGTTTGAACTCAGATAACAGGTCCCATGAACTAGCTATAGTACTGGACTCGTCAACATTCCGAGAAATTTCTTCGCATAGTTTGATCTAAGTCAGATGACAGGTAGCATGAACTGGACTTCACAAGAGCATCAAGGTCAAGAGTCCAAGACATTTCCTAGTGCAGTTTTGTATTACCTGACATAATTATAATTGCTCACACGAAGTATATGAAGCTTCAGGGTAGTTCTTAGTACAGTAAGAACCTAAGCCTTAGCCTTCCCTCCACACAAGCTCGTAGGTGTTGAAAGAAAGATTGACTGGAGCTGCCTTGAGGCTAAAACCATCAGAGGCTGTTAACGTTTGTTATTTGCATACACACCTCTGCCCGTTCCCCGAGAATAGAACTGGAGCCATCAGGTTGGACGCGTTCTAGCGGGCAAAGTGAAACTGTGAGAAAATCTAGATAAAGAGAAAAAGGCTAAATGTATATCGGCATGGTCTCCTTAGGCGATGACTTCATACGAGCTTTTCTGATTTCGTGCAGATACTTAGAGGTAATTGTGGAGTGAAGTGCTCGGTTCCACCATTCGAAACTACGATTGAACGAGTTGCAGCTGAGCATCTTGTAAGGTAAAGTGTCGGAGCGATGTCATCAGAACGGTTATTGCGTTGGTGAAATTTTGAAGTGTTCCCGTTGTTCACTCGCCAATTGAGCTGCAGTAGATCCACAGAGTGCAGGAAGGAGATCCGAAAATATAACAGTGGACATGTGCAGCCTCGTGGAAGGTAACTGTTTCTTTTACATGCATAATGCAGTGAAGAGGGGAACCGGAGGAAGCAAGAACTGGACGTTCTCTCAGAAACATGGTGTCCAAACTTTGGCAGCCCGGTGTGGACTCCAGAACAGCAAAAGGGAGGACATCCCGAGGGGCAATCCTCTTGGAATTCTTTCCAGAGACTGCACGAGCACGAATGAAGTCAGCACCGCGCATGCAACAACAGCATGGTTGGAGAGTGGAGCCTGGCAAGAAGGTGGGATCAAATACTTTTTGCAGAGCTCGCCAACAGTTAATGAAGGGGGAGAAGCCCAAAAAGGGAGGAAAGGAATTTACTAGAGTGGGGCGAGGGAGCGACAAGTCTCTTCTCAGGATCCCGTCAACAAATGCTTCCAAGTTGGAACCCAGTGAGAGGGTCGAAGCTCTCCTCGAAATTTTCGAACGTGAACTAAGTAAGAGAAGCGAAAATACCAATCAGTGGGCTGTTGTCAAGCTACTGAAACAGATGTATCCCCATTATTTGACACCAGTATTCTCCAGGAGCAGGCCCGGCTCTATCCCAGGAATAGAAAGAGGCCAAACCTTCAGGTCTCGGGCTGCAATGAGCCTCGTGGGATTGCATTGTCAGTCTCAAGCGGGCATCGATACCGCCAAGTACTTCAACCCGAAGGACGGGATATCAACTCGTGTAGCGGTGAGTCTCGTTTTTTCTGGTGTGTATGAGGATGATCGGGATGACGGTGACCTGTTGACCTACACCGGTCATGGAGGAAACGATTTAAAGGGATCACGAAAGCAGTACAAACATCAGGTGCTGGAAGGTGGAAACCTAGCTCTCTACCATACTTACCAGTACAAACTTTTTGTACGTGTGATTCGTCGTCAGCTAGGCGTAATGAATCCTCTTTCGTCGCCAAGGAGGTATCTGTATGATGGATTGTACAAGGTGGTGTCTTATGAACGTAAACTTGGACTTTCAAATTTCATAATTTGCGAGTTTAAGTTGAAGCGGGTGTTGGAATCGGACATCGCGGTGACTTAATCCGTTGTGGTCATCCAACATGTGATCCGACTTTCAAGTCACATGTGTGACGTATTGTTGATCTTAGATGGAGATTTCGAGATCTCCTGCAGTCTTGAGCATCATGATGCTAGATTCGAATCACTTGAGTAGTACTTTTGTGCTGTTGCAGCAAGTTCTTTCCGGCAGTTCAGCGGCAGTTCAGTTTTGATCAATTCGTGGTAACCAGGGGCTCATACAACACTCAATTTTGACCTTTGAATGTTGAGTGCACCCCATGAGGCCGCACTCAACCTTCCTCCTCTTCTGGAGATGCTATGGTGGTTTGCATTCCCCAGGTAACCTTCTCCCTGCCAGTGACCCTCATGTGGGATAGACATGCATATCTCCCCATCTTCCCAACTCGGAAGAGGATGAATATGCATGTAACCTGAGCTCTTCGACAAAATGAAAAAAAGATACAAGTTGCCCGCAGAACATAAATCTTGTGTGATTTTTAGACAATGAGGTCTTTGTCTTTCCGGGCAGGAAATAGTAAATAGCAAAGAAATAGTGGTTTTCTTGGACGAGTAAGGGTCTCAGCCCACTAGCAGATAATTTTGCTTACCAGTAGTTGTCAAGGAGGATTGGTAATAAGGATGAGTTTTCACTGTGCACATTTTTTGCTATGCGATAGTATAGCTATACGGTGAAAACCGAAAAGAAAAGTTGCGAACTTTTTGTCCTTTTTGTTCTGAGAATATTCTCCAGAATCATAAATCTTCACGATTTTAGGTCAAGGGTACCTGCACCTAACCTTTCTGATATTTCTGCCAGTGTAGTCTGACGCACAGTTCAAGTGGATGCTTATAAGTGGTAATACACTGACTGGGACAAATTCCCCATGTGTATTTTGCGCGAATGGCAAGCTTCATTCGTGCGAAGTTTCTTTTTTCTCTAGAAAAGAGTTACTTCAAATCACACAATGGAAACCCAACTCTTAACAACACGAATAACAAACATTACTAAGCATTGGGCAAGCTGCTTAAGCGAAAGAAACACGCGACGTAATGAATAGCAAACAGATGGAAAGATCCACCCCATCAAGCCAAACAAGGGAAAGAGAGACCCGAAGAGACAACGGCTTAAGCGAATGACATGGACAGTGAGAAGAGACCCTAAGACGGGTTTGACGTTCACTATTAACCTCAAGATGCGTGAAGGCGTTTTTTCTACTATTTGTTTCTAATATAAACTTTAAATGAATGTTTCCTCGTATACAGATGTAGTGCTAACCGTGTGAGTCTAGTTACTGGTCCGCGTGAGCTAGAATCTCATTCCAAGGAAAGAAAAGAAGAAAAAATCTTCCAGGATAAAACTAATAATATCTAAAAATAGTAATAAATTCTAATAGAAATTTGTTTATTTAAATTTCAAATAAAGTAAAATGACTATAAAAAGAAGATGTAGAGAAATTTTTAACAGAAATGAACAGTTCATTTCTGTAAGTTTAGAGGACTCTCTTTATAATTGGTCCTGACTATACCTTCACAGGAAGTCCTGGATTCGTGGAACCTAAAAATAATCCACTTGGAAAAGCAACTGACATTAAATACAGAGAATGAAATGAGCTCAGATGATTATGCACGCTTTAACATATAAGCATGCTCAACCACCTTTATGAGAGCTTTTGTTACCTTTTCATTATTGGAAAATTTCTAGATGTTAGATATAAATTGTATATTAAATTATCCAAAAATATTTAAATTTATATGTAAATATAAATGATAGCTGGAGTTACAGTTGCAGACGGCGTAAATATAACCCATAATTGAAGCACGGTCCGACGCACCTCCGAGACTACATGAGCGGTAACCTATTGACAAAAGAAGTTAATTTAATTGACATAATAATTTATTACCTAATCTTTTCTGATGGAAGAGTTGGATAATAAATTAAGCTTAGTTTCACTCTTCTAGGGAAGAGAGGAATAACATTCCAAGAGAGTCACAACTCAAAAAAACGTGTTACACAACAAGTTCATTGAAAATTCTAAAAGATTATATTACATAACAAGTAGTTTCATTGAAGATTATACAATCATAATCATATACTAATCTAATGACAAACTTCTCATTGTGTACACGTTAACGAAGAATTAGCACCAAAGTAGTGTTGATATACGGTACTGCTTTTATGATTCTTTACTCAAATAATTAAAATTTTACAAAAGAAAGAATTTAGAACTATTTTCTATAGTTAGTATATGAAGTGAATAGATATAAAAAATCCAAATATCTTGAAAATCTAGTGAGTTTTCCATTGTTGTTAGAGTACTATTACCTCATGAAGTGAACCTGTACGTCATGGTGTTTGATATAGTCGTAGCAACTGATGTGTAGTGAATGTAGATTAGTATGGTGAACGTAGATTGCTATTTAATCCAATAAAATGTTACGGGGATAAAATCGAGCAAATTGAGTGAAAATACATGAAAGATAAACTAACACATTGTGGAGTTCTTCATGTAATACATTCTAGGTGTGGAGTCCTTTCTTCACTATATCTAGATAACAGATGAGATTCTGCCTCTTTTATAACACACTCTTCTAAAAGTTGAGCTTCGGTTGATAAAAATATACTTTTAGTAGATGTTTAAAAAATTAATTGAAGTATAAAAGATCTCCTGAATTATATCAAAATTTACTTTTAGAAGTATAAAAAAGTAATTAACCATGAATGTAGATGAAAACTTCGTGTAGGACAGTTATCAGTTTAGCTCTATGTGTGTAGTTAACTTGAAACCGAGTTTAAATTCTCATGTGGATTAAGGATTAATAGAGTTATAAAAGAAAGGATAACACATATATAAGTTCATTACGTAGAATTTATTTTATAACAAAATTGGTTGATATATACATTTAATGAAAAGTTCCACGTCGCTAATAAGTTTTACATGTTTTCATCTAAAAAAACTTCACTGGAACAAGTGTCCCTATGATCGACTGCGAGGGTTCTAGAAATCTACAAAAGCAAGTCATGTAACATAGTTATGCGGCATAGATCGTCCACCATCCAAATTCTAGCAAAGAGAATTATGGACTGGAAATGAAATACCACGAGAAATATTTTGGGAGCAGAATAAAGCAAAGTGGACCCTCAACTCTTTGGTTTAGATGCATATAGCACAGGATAGGGAGAAACAAAATCCGAAAGTTATCAACAAGTACCTCTGCTTGCAATGGAATTGCGGGGTTATGAGTTAACGATTTTCTGGATCTATTTTCTTTTTTTTTCTATTTTTCAATTATCACAACTACTCTATATGTTAGTTCTTCTTATTTCTTTTCAATTATCATAACTACTCTATATGTTAGTTCTTCTTATTTCTTTTCACTTTTGTTTTCCACATATGTTGATTGTATAGCTATGCTATCGCATAGCAACAAGAAGTTACACTTTCATTGAAATTGTGAAAATATGCATTAGCGATTTATCCGAATCTATCCCCTTCTACTCCCTTTTCGGTTTTCACAAATTCATCCATCAGTTTCACTACCTGACAAAATCTGTTTTCTTTTTCGTTCCAGTTTTCAGAACTGAAATATAGCTATGATAACGCATAGCTATAAGTAGAGTGAAGAGATAAAGTTTAATAACATGAAGAAAACAAAGAATATAGAACCATTGGAAAGTCCAAGTCTTAGAGTGAAATGCATTTTCTGCTCAATCACCTTCGCCTTAGTGGTGGGCTTCTCGTACTTCACATGAGTTCTGATTTGAGACTTCAGACCTGCCACAAAGTTCTTGGTAAGCATGGCCACAATTCCCACCATTGTAACCTCCACATTATCACCGCTCTTTTTCAATATAGTCTTGAAACGAGCCTCCAACTTCTTCGTCCTTTCTGCGTACACCTTGACCTTCTCAGCATCTCCTTGTTTCAAGAAGGTCACCTCGGTCATGAGCTTCTCATAGCTCTCATCCGGCAGAAAGTTCTCAATTAGAGCCTCTGTCAAACTTTCTCATGTATCAACCTCAATCTTATTCCTTCTATGTTCCTCATACCAAGTTAATGCGGTATCCTCTAGAAAATCAGGTAATAGTGATGCCGACTCTTCCTTCTTCCTCTCATGAATCTCACAAGACAACTTGCTGCATAGTCCCCCAACCCTCTACAAAAGTAGCACCACGATTCTGTTCTCAACTTTTTCTTGGAAAAGTCTTGCTTGTTTCTCTTCGTGCTCTTTTCAAATTCGACCTTTAACTCTCTAGAACATTCGTCCAGATCCATTATGATCTAGACTTAAATTCGACCCCATGCAGATTTTGATCGATTGGACTACCAACTGAACTTCTGACAGTGATATCTTGAGCTGTGTAGCTCCAAAACGAGTGATCTTTGGATCAATGGATAGATCAAGAGCTTCTCTAGTCTGTCGTGAAGTTTCAAAGACGTCTCAAAAATACAGAGAGAATGACAATGACTGTAAACTCGATCAGAAAACGAATCGTCTACACCTTCGAACTCTTAATCTCTCTCTTGTTTAGTTGCAATGATAAGAACTATCACTCAAAGAACCTGATAAGAGTGGTCTGATCCTCTACTCTCGTCAGCATATGAGATTATATGAAGCACTCTCCTCTCAGATTTAAACTCTAACACTCGACACGTTTTCTTTAGCTGATCCTAACGTCTTATGTGTATAGAATATACAAGATGACCTCAAATGCATCATAGATGACAACAAGATACACGAATGGCTCTAAGGTCTCTAGCATGGCAGTAGTTCTAGCCTCTCCAAGAGTTCTCTCGGTACGTTCTCTCATAACGTCCTTCTGTCTGATGTAAAATTACACGCGAAACATTTCCCTCAAGCCTCCTAGTGAAGTTCCGGCAACGCAACCAAAAATGTGACCCTGAAGCTTGCTACCAATCTTGTCTCTCACCCAGGATAAACCTCTGATGGTCTTTGATGAGACATATTATAGAACTAGAAGGTCTCAGCTAAATCCAACTCTCAACATACTCATATCACTTTCTCACTCGGAACAAGAACTCTCATGGAGATATAGAGATGAAAAACACACCTTTTATGGATATGACCTAATGACTTCCACATAGAAAGAAAAAGAAAGATGAGGGATCACTCCACAATCTTTCTATTTATACTACTCCAGATTTATCACGGTAATTACTTGTAAATCCGATTTACTGTAGTTTATCGAGACCAAGTCAAAGATAAAAGTCCTAAGTCAAAGATAGATGTCTCGACTTTTGACTTTACTCTATAATTTGAATCCTTCTAGAAGTAGAAAGGAATCTTTGAAAAGAAATCTCAGATTGCTCCTTAGAAGACAAAGTACTAATACATAATTGAGCCAAAAAGATCAACAACCCTCTTGATTGTTTGAACTTAAGCCTCTACAACCAATAAAATCAGTCACGCATAAGACAAGAGTGTATTATTCATCTACTTGTCATTTTATGCACAACCAAAAAAAATAGTTATTCTCATATTTAGAATATTCTAATGTTCTAACTGTGACTACTCCTAGTTACCTATCACTAACTTAGAGTGTTGTCTAGCCTTGGGACTTATTTAGGAGACTCACCACACATAGTTATAACTTATCATATATTTACTACTATGCAACCCCTAGGTGTTACAGACAACCTATAGTAAGTCAAGTATATTTTGTTACTTGAGGGGCAACCTCTATTCATGAAGCATAATTTGATATCTAAGATGTTGTTAGGCTCGATCTTGGTTTAGGAATGTAAGAAAGTAAAGTGGATGGCTCATTATCTGTCAGAGACGAAGTGTTGATCTTTTAAACCCCATGGAAAACCTAAGCAACAAGGAACACCACGACCAAGACAAAAATGATGGACCAACGTACGACAAAAAATAACCACAAGACAAAACCCATAAATGACTTTTGATCCTCTAATTACATGCAAAGCATGCTATTAGGATTCTTCATTGAGGACATGTAATCAAGTCAACTACCTAACTTCTTTCTCACTGGTAGGATTTTCACTCAACTGTGCTACTCCTGTGATGGCAGTGGAGGTAGTAATCTCCACTATAAGCTCACTAGCTAGCTCTTGAAGGGGCTGGTAGACTGTCCAACGGCCATGTCCTTTTACTGCTCCTCTAGCTGCTACGGTGTCAAGTCCTCCAGCGGCTCCTCCAAAAAGAAGTACAACCCTTGACAAGCACTCTCTTGTATCCCATCTCCTAAATGAAACATGGTCGTCAACACCTCCAATAAGATAGCAATTCTATCTACATCATGATGTAGTGCTCCTAATAACTACGTAAGCATATAGTGACGATGTCCACCTAGGCCTCGAAGGTCTTGATCCTCATAAGAGCCGATGCTCATCCAAGCAACCATAATGTACTGCTGGACGAGTAAGGATCTGCTGCTCATAACATGCTCTGCGTAAGCGTTTGTCTCTAAGGTAAGACATCTTATCTTGTCCTCCACACGGATCTCCTCCACATGTCCTACCTTCTCAATTTTTATACAATGCTCCTCTTGAGTCTCAAGTTCGGTCTCCAACTTCCTAACTCTCCTCTAGAGAATTTCCCTCTTCTCCTAAATTAATATTTTGTCCTCTTCGACAACCGCCATTGAGAGAGATGTGCACGATCGAACGTTTGATCTCTCCATAACTCCTCAACATCCTACAAAGAACTTTGGAAACTATCCTTGAGATGGTGAAGCGTGAAGCACAAACCCAAGTACGACTGGTTGTCCTTCTGCTAGAGCTATCTCTTGCAGCTCATTTAATACTCCTTTCACGTCTAACCTCAACTGGTCTCTCAATCTAGATCAATCACCTTAAGGAGAAGACTATCCAACGAGGGTTGTCTCTAGTGATCCATTAGGTGTGATCGTCTAGTCTTGTCTTCGTAGAGATAGTGATTAGATCTTCCTCGTTAAAAAAATGTGTCATGGTAGTTGTTAAACTATCTAGTTCATAAATCCAGCTGATTTCTTACCTGGCGGTTGTGATAAATGATCTGGTTCTAAACATAGTTAACTTCTCAAGTAAGATATGTGTTAGAAGCCATCGGTTTTTGAAGTCTTTTTAATCGACATAGTGGTAAGATATCTTCTGTGCATTTTACTAATACGGCCCGGTTAGTTGTGAGAAATCATCAAGTTCAAAAAGTGTATAATAATGCATTTTATGTCTAAATAAAATACGTTAATGTAAGATATGTGCTAGAAGCAGTCGGTTATATTTTGAAGCCTGTTTTTGTCGACATAATGGTAGAGTTTTTTCAAAGTTTGCTAATACGGTCATGATAGTTGTCGAAACTATCAAGTTTGAAAGCCAAATGTTTGACCCAAACGTACAACTAATTATATCTTTGTCCTCTCGAATGGTGCTTGGCCTCCTATCCTATTCCGGATGGTTGAGAGTAGTATGGTCGTGAATTAGAAAATGTTAATTAAGTTGTCACCTTGTAATAAATCATTGTTAAGTTGTCACTTGTAATCGATCTCACATGTGTACATGACAACATTGGAGTTGTCAGTATTTAGGATAATAGTTTTATCAAACATATTTAATACATTTATTATAGTTGAACACATTTATATGATGATATACGAGTTCCTAACAAGTTAAAGCAAAGAAGTATATGTTACCTAGAAAGTAGTTAAACCACGATGGCTCTAGATCTCTATACGGCTGATTTGGATTCATGCATTGTCAAATCTTCTCAAAGTTAAGTGAAAATATTCTTAAACGGTTGAAAGAAGAAAAAGGTCATAACTTCTGAATGGATAGTTTTGTATAGAACCACGGATCATTTTGAGTCACTCTTATGAGTTGACAATAAGCTCTATTCATTTTATTTATTCATTTTTAACTATTTTAACTATTTTAACTATTAATTTTTTTATCGTTGATACATGGAATCATTAACTTGAGTGGTAGATAAAAAATGAACGGGCAAATGAGTGAAGACAAAGTAAGAAAACATCTGCAATTGACAAATCTTTAGAAAAGATTCTAACTTTGACACCTTATATTAGTACCTCGTACTCGTACTTCTTTAATTATTTTTACATCCCTATTACTGTCTCGTAGGATATTCTCGATCATCTAGATTAGTCTACGAGACTTCATATCATTATATGGATATAAACGACAAATGATGAGCAAAATTGATATCAAACTCAATCACGATGATCGAGAGTTCATGAGAAACATCTTTTTCTAGTCTTCATAAACATTCTAATGGTCACGCTTCATATCAATTGCTCTAACTTTTGATAAAATTTTAATATCAACTATTATCGAGACTCTGTCGAGATCAGACTAGACGCAGATAATTTTCATTGATAATTTTAGATGCTACAAGCCTCAATTACACGTCGAGTTTCATGAATTCCAGAACTACTTGAGATCAGTAGGTCATGTGCTTTTTCTAGTCGAGTGAGTGAGCTATTGTGTCTAATCTTATGAGAAATACAAACGATGTGTAAAATACAACAAATCATCTTCAATGAAAAAGAACTTATACTTTTGATTTGAAACAACTATACAATCACGCACCAAGTTGAAAAAGCGATCACGTTGTAATGCAGTCTTGTATTTGACTTGAACTCTTCATCAAAGGTGATCGTGATGATAATTGTCATTATTAAAGAGTCGGATGAGGCTTGTAGTTGGTATGACACGATATGCGTTTAGGATGATATGAAATTTACCAAATTGGCATTCTAACTTGTGATCATAAAACGAAAGTTGTTCTTTTTGTGATCATTTTGATTCTTCCATATTCTCTAAGTGTAAGTTTTGCAACAAGAGTTTGTGATTGATCTTCATGATCACGAGTTTACCTAATAGGTAGTGTCTCCAAATCATGATGTTGTGTACGATAGCAAGTTGTTCAAGATCACGTGTTAATATTTTTGTTCGGTTAAATTTAATAGATAAAGTGTAAAAACAATTGTGTAGAGACCATGAACTCTTACTTTAAGGTTATTTCTCTCGTAAAGTTGGAAGCATGATGAACGTGTATCATATGGTTGTAAAATAAGTCATGAAGAAAGCATATCCTTTAGTTTACAAAATGCATCTACTTGCTTGTGTCTCCACTCGAACTTGGTATCTTTCTTCAATAAATTAGTTAAGAAGTGCAACAACATGAGCATAATACTGAATGAAATGACGATAGAAGCTAACCAACCCATTGAACATACGGACTTCAGCAGCATCCTTTACCGTATGTCATTTAATAATTGTCTTGATTTTCTAGAACTCTTCCTCCATCTTGATGTCATCCAGCGTAATCTTATGCCTTAGAAATTTACATACGTCTCCTAGAATTCACATTTGGATTTCTTACAATAGAATTTCCACTTGTGAATTCTGTGAAGCACATCCTTCATATGTGTTTTATATTCTTCTTATGTCTTGCTCTTGTCTTGCTATATGTCATCCAAGTATAGAACTACTTACTTAAATAACAATCAGTCCAACACTCGATGCATTTGATCCATAAACACAATAAAGAAATTGGTGGGTCAGAAAAATATGAGACTATTCATTTCATAATGGATAGTCTTATCTCAAGACAATTTCAAACCGTGTGCGAGTAAGTTTGTGCATATTTTTCTTTTCTAATCAGAATCTATCAATAGTAATAATTTTGAAAATCCAGTCAGTGAAATTCGAGCTCCATTCAGTTTGATCCAACAAAGTCCTCATATGTATCTGCAATATCAACTATGAATGTTATCACATATTTCTTAATATATATATTCTTCTTGATCTCTCAAGAGTCCATTGTGATGAAAACCCACTGAAACCAATTGTTATGAGCGGTTGTTTTCGTGTAACTGTTAGACAGTAGGTACAAAAATTCTAAATTGTCGTGGTATGACACGATATGCATTTAGGTTGATATCAAATTTATCAAATTTTTATTCTAACTTGAGATCATAGAACAAAAGTTATTCTTTTTGTGATCGTTTTCATTCTTTCGTAGTCTAGTCAACGTGGGTACATGTAAAACATTCCGTATACCAGTAAACATTGAAGCAGGAATGTCAAGTGGAATGTTACCCTTGTGCTGGATCTTGTGCTTGGTGTCATCTCCTGTCACCATAAACTTTGGAGTCTCCACAGGCTCGAGTGTACTGAATCACTCACGATGAGGAGTCATGTGACTGGTGGCGTCGGAGTCGATCACGCAGTCAGTCTGTGGCTCGAAAGCCGTATAACTCTGATGTGTTGTAATCAGCAACTACTCTGAATAGACTTGCTCAGTGACTGCATAGCCTTGCTGGTTGCTGTTACCTTGTTGGGATCTCTAAGTGTAAGCTTTGCAACAAGAGTTTTGATTGATCTGCATGATCACGAGTTTACTTAATAGGTAGTGTCTCCAAATCATGATGTCATGTATGATAGCAAGTTGTTCAAGATCACGTGTTAATATTATTGTTCGGTTAAATTTAACAGACAAGATGTAAAAACAATCATGTGGAGACCATCGGTGAACCTTACTTTAAGATTATTTCTCTCGTAAAGTTGGAAGCATGATGACCGTGTATCATATGGTTGTAAAACAAATCATGAAGAAAGTATATCCTTCTGTTTACAAAGTGCTTCTACTTGCTTGTGTCTCCACTCAAACTTGATATCTTTCTTCAATAAGTTAGCTAAGAGGTGCAACAACATGAGCATAATACTGAATGAAATGACGATAGAAGCTAACCAACCCATTGAACATACGGACTTCAGCAGCATCCTTCGTCGTATGTCAGTCAATAATTGTCTTGATTTTCTAGAACTCTTCCTCCATCTTGATGTCATCCAGCGTAATCTTATATCTTAGAAATTTACATACGTCTCCTAGAATTCACATTTGGATTTCTTACATAGAATTTTCACTTGTGAAATCTGTGGAGCACATCATTCATATGTGTTTTGTATTCTTCTTATGTCTTGCTCTTGTCTTGCTATATGTCATCCAAGTATAGAACTACTTACTAAATAACAATCAATCCAACACTCGATGCATTCGATCCATAAACACACTAAAGTTATTGGTAAGTCAAAAAAATATGATACTATCCATTTCACAATGGATAGTCTTATCTCAAGATAATTTCAAACCGCGTGCGAAAAGCAGTTTTGTGCATATCTTCTTCTCTAATCAAAATCTATCAATAGTAATAATTTTTAAAATCCACTCAGTGAAATATCGAGCTCCATTCAGTTTGATCTAACACTTGTAACCCTCACGGAGAGCCCTTTGGAGTAATTCGAGCGTACGATGACACTTGATCTTTTGCGAAATTTTGAAAAATCCTCATCTGTATCTGCAATATCGACTATGCATTTTATCATATGTTTCTAAATATATATATTCTTCTTGATCTCTCAAGAAGTCCATTGTGATGAAAAACTGATGAAACCAATTGTTATGAGCGGTGGTTTTTGTCTTATTATTAGATAATAGGTACAAGAATTCTAAATATATATAGCAGTTAAAGAGTTGAACACTACAAAAATCAGAAAAGTATGATAAACAATTATACATAATGAAAATGAAAATCCACCAAAATTCAAGGATAAAATATATAGCTGATATTTTGCTCAAGAGAAATGTGTATGTGTTGTTGATCTAACATGTTTTACTAAAACTAGATTTTCCATGATACGAATCAACGATCATCCTGAAAAGTTTTTACTTCTACTTTTTTGACAAGCATGGGCGTAATAAGAAAAGAAAAGAAAAAACCAACTGAGGCTATTTATAGCTGTATTGTATATTATCATGTTCGTAATTAGCCATTTTGAACAAGAAAGCTTATACGGTTTTCCTTACCCATGAGATGTAAAAAACGGTTATGTATGTATGTACTTTTCATGTGTTTACGTATTCTATTATTTAGTAAGGTAAGCTAACAAAGAAGAGAACAAAAAAGCCTAAACACTGAATACTTTTTAGGTTATTCTAAGCCACAAACATAATCAAAATACAAGGCATTAATCATTTATTAGGTTCTTATAGAAGTAACTTGTAGACTGCATATGAAATAATGTTACTATTCAGAATCTGTGTATTACACTTCGTGTTCTTGTATACGCCGCACAAATGAACCTGCGGTCAGATTAAGGTTGCACATCCAAGCGTAGACTTGCACACCCAAGCGTAGACTATCATATGTTTGATATAATGGGAAATAACAACAAGTTGTTGTTTTCTGCTCGAGCAAGACGGGTATGGCTAACGAAAAGTTATGTAACGGATTCTTTCAATACCTATACTATATAGAGCTAGGGTGTAAATATTTTCACACGTGTAAAGCTACTAACTTTATTCTATAAAGCCAGACTGAAACTGACCTACCAATGAGTGCCGTACTTTTCTAGTTTCAGAACGTGAAAAAAGGAAGTTTCACAAGTGAAAATGACAACTGCGCGAATACACTGCCTGGACTCTCAAGACGGCGGATCATGAGTACCTTTAGAGCGCGCCAACTGGACTGTGACTCGAAGCTAACGCAACTTAGTTTATTTTCTTCTTCATGTGAAATTAAATCGAAGGACCATCCATGCCCGGTAGTGCTCTTTGAAGCTTTTTTAGTGTGAGAACAGTTTAAATGCGGACGGAGTTGGAGTTCCGTTCAACAATCAGCGTCAAAGCTTTTGGAGCTGCCGTGGTCTACGAAGAGGGAGATTTAAGAGCGGTTGGAGTGGAAACACTTAGGAGCTGTCGTAGTCAAATTTAAGAGCGGTCGGAGTTGAGAAATCATATACGTGAAACTGATACGTGAAGCTGTTTAGACTACACCAACTTAAACTGTTTCGGAAACTGTTTAGAGGTGTCGTGCTCTAAAATAATTTGCGAGTAGCTGGAGTTGGTTTCATCAGTTGATGTGAAAGCTCTTTGGAGCTTTCGTACTCTAGCGGTAGGGGTCTGGGTTCAGTTGGAGTGAAATCACTTTTGGAGCTGCCATAGGTAGTCGAGAAGTATAAAAGGGCGGAGGGGTGGAGGTATTGTGTCAAGATGAGAGTTTTCAAGCGAGATTGCAGGCTTGAATCCGCGATTCATGCAGCTTCAGCTTTTGAGCTAGACACTTGTAGGCTCGAGTGCGAGGAGTTACGAGTCTCAGACCTCTCCAAGTGCTTTGGAACAACGGAGGAGTCGACAAGATTTTCGCATTCTCGAGCTGGAAGAGTGGCAAACTATTTTATAGTGGTCGTGGTCGGGTTTCAATCGTGAACGTTTCCTTTGAGGTTTCAACATTTCATGCAGTACCGGGCGGATTTGAATCGCGAAGTGTTAGGAGCAAAGTGAAATCCGCGATTCATGCAGAATCTGAACGAGCAAACAAGTAGCCGGGGTTCACGCCGCTTTCTACAACTCTCTTGCATATTTGTTCACGAAGGTAAGGGAAGAGAATCCTTCTGTAGCTTCTGGCTCGCATGGTTTTCAAAGCTAAGCGGAGGTAGTCTCATATCTGAGTAGTTTAGGAGACTCAAGTGTACTGGTAGCTCATAAAGCTCATGTTCTTAGTTGAGGAGTGCGGTAGGAACTGACAGCTTCTTCTTCTGGTTTCTTCTGGTGTACTGTACTTGAAGGTTAACTAATTGATTTGTGAGGTGACTGTGTCCGGAAATAACACTACCTTGTTATCAAGAGATACGCACAATTCACAGCAAAGGTTTTGTGTACTCAGCCTGATCATGAGTAGAGATGGACATGAAGATCATTCTAGCGACTTCTGCGCGGTTTGCTGACTGCAATGTCCATCGTATTTGCTTAGTTAGTAGTGGACTGTGTTAAACCAGTCACTAGTAGTGCGGGATGTGATGCCATAGATCTAGACGAAGTCCAGTGTGTAGTCAGTCAAACGTGATCTGCAGTGAAATGACCTCTTAACTTCTAGACTTGCACTCATACTAATAATACTGATGTAGTAGTTTGTGTGCTTGTAGTAGATAGACACTGGTGTAAGTTTCTGACTGTTAAAACTTACGTTTAATTACATTCTGACGCTTAGAAGCTTAATTATAACTGCCCTTGACTGATTGTACATACAAAAGCAAGTCAGGTAAGAGGAGAGATGTCCATAACTTGGGATTTTCTGGTCTCAGTTAGTACTCATCTCTGACACGTTCTCATGGCTGCTCTCTAGAGAGCATGCTATGCTAGTGTCCTTTGCTTGCGCTTTCACTATTCTTTCCTTCCCAAGGAGAATTGGAGGCTCATAGTGTCTGGTAAGGTTGAAAATGGTTGTGCTGGAAACTCGAACAGTGAAATTCAGTAGATTTCTGACTAAAGGAAATTTAGTTGGTAAAAGTGTTGAGAATACTACTTCTTTAATTTCCACGTTACATCTGAATTTATGGTACAAGTTCGATAGTTTCACTATTCTCTCCTTCCCAAGGAGAATTGGAGGCTCATAGTGTCTGGTAAGGTTGAAGATGGTTGTGCTGGAAACTCTAACAGTGAAATTCAGTAGATTTCTGACCGAAGGAAATTTAGTTGGTAAAAGTGTTGAGAATACTACTTCTTTAAAAGATTCTGAGAAATTTCTTCGCAGAGTTTGATCTAAGTCAGATGACAGGTCGCATGATCTGGACTTCACAAGAGCATCAACGTCAAGAGTCCAAGACATTTCCTCGTGCAGTTTTGTATTACCTGAGATAATTATAATGGCTCACACGAAGTATATGAAGCTTCAGGGTAGTTCTTATTACAATAAGGACCTTAGCCTTCCCTCCACACAAGCTCGTAGGTGTTGAAAGAAAGATTGACTGGAGCTGCCTTCAGGCTAAAACCATCAGAGGTTGTTAACGTTTGTTATTTGCATACACACCTCTGCCCGTTCCCCGAGAGGAGAACTGGAGCCATCAGTTTGGACGCGTTCTAGCGGGCAAAGTGAAACTGTAGGAAATCTAGATAAAGAGAAAAAGGCTAACTGTATATCGGCATGGTCTCGTTAGGCGATGACTTCATACGAGCTTTTCTGATTTCGTGCAGATACTTAGAGATAATCGTGGAGTGGAGTGCTCGGTTCCACATTGGAAACTACGATTGGACGAAATCATTATTATTATTATTATTATTGCGTTGGTGAAATTTTGAAGTGTTCCTGTTGTTCACTGTTGCAAATTGAGCTGCAGTAGATCCACAGAGTGCAGGAAGGAGATCCGAAATATAACAGTGTACATGTGCAGCCTCGTGGAAGGTAACTGTTTCTTTTACATGCATAATGCAGTGAAGAGGGGAACCGGAGGAAGCAAGAACTGGACGTTCTCTCAGAAACATGGTGTCCAAACTTTGGCAGCCCGGTGTAGACTCCAGAACAGCAAAAGGGAGGACATCTCGAGGGGCAATCCTCTTGGAATTCTTTCCAGAGACTGCACGAGCACGAATTAGTGATCAGTCAGTACCTCGCATGCAACAACAGCATGGTTGGAGAGTGGAGCCTGGCAAGAAGGTGGGATCAAATACTTTTTGCAGAGCTCGCCAACAGTTAATGAAGGGGAAGAAGCCCAAAAAGGGAGGAAAGGAATTCAGTAGAGTGGGGCGAGGGAGCGACAAGTCTCTTCTCAGGATCCCGTCAACAGATGCTTCCAAGTTGGAACCCAGTGAGAGGGTCGAAGCTCTCCTCGAAATTTTCGAACGTGAACTAAGTAAGAGAAGCCAAAATACCGATCAGTGGGCTGTTGTCAAGCTACTGAAACAGATGTATCCCCATTATTTGACACCAGTATTCTCCGGGAGCAGGATAGGCTCTATCCCAGGAATAGAAAGAGGCCAAACCTTCAGGTCTCGGGCTGCAATGAGCCTCGTGGGATTGCACTGTCAGTCTCAAGCGGGCATCGATACCGCCAAGTACTTCAACCCGAAGGACGGGATATCAACTCGTGTAGCGGTGAGTCTCGTTTTTTCTGGAATGTATGAGGATGATCGGGATGACGGTGACCTGTTGACCTACACCGGTCATGGAGGAAACGATTTAAAGGGATCACGAAAGCAGTACAAAAATCAGGTGCTGGAAGGTGGAAACCTAGCTCTCTACCATACATACCAGTACAAACTTTTTGTACGTGTGATTCGTCGTTTTGAGCTAGGCGTAATGAATCCTCTTTCGTCGCCAAGGAGGTATTTATATGATGGATTGTACAAGGTGGTGTCTTATGAACGTAAACTTGGACTTTCAAATTTCATAATTTGCGAGTATAAGTTGCAGCGGGTGTTGGAATCTGCGGTGACTTAATCCGTTGTGGTTATCCAACATGCGATCCGACTTTCAAGTCACATGTGTGACGTATTGTTGATCTTAGATGGAGATTTCGAGATCTCCTGCAGTCTTGAGCATCATGATGCTAGATTCGAATCACTTGAGTAGTACTTTTGTGCTGTTGCAGCAAGTTCTTTCCGGCAGTTCAGCGGCAGTTCAGTTTTGATCAATTCGTGGTAACCAGGGGCTCATACAACACTAAATTTTGACCTTTGAATGTTGAGTGTACCCCATGAGGCTGCACTCAACCTTCCTCCTCTTCTGGAGATGCTATGGTGGTTTGAATGCCCCAGTTACCCTCATGTGGGATAGGCGTTTATGTTCTCTTACGCGGTTTTCCGCTTGCTATAAATTGCTCTGGATTTCAGACGCCAAAAGAGAACAAAAACTTGAATGTTTTTGCCTTTGGATTCAGAAATGAGTAAACTGACTTGTATGTTCGAGAAGAAACTGTGTCCATGGTTTAGACACTTCGACCCGCATGGAGGTCAGTCACTGTTCCCGCCGATAAGTTTGATTTCTCACGTCATAGTTGAGGCTTAAATGTCTTTCAGCTTTGCCATAGCCCATGGTCGTTCGTCTTCGTTCTAACTACTCATGCCATGTTTATTATATGCAATATATTTCTCGGTCTATCTGAGACCTCACTGTATACGTAATTTGTGTTTCTGGAAAATTTCACATTTCACCAATAGCAGTGCACAAATGTCTGTCAGTTCCTGTTTCACCACTGTTTAAACAAACATCTTCCGCTCCGGGAAATGAGATTTGTTCACCGGTGGAGGATGAAACTACTTTAGCCGACCCTTTTTCGAACGGTAGAGGAGACAAGACCCTCCTAGGCCTTGTTTTCGGTTGCAAATTTCCATTTTGCCCTTTCATCAGTTGCGACAGTCTTCAGAGAATCAAGTTTGCAGTTCGCAGTGTGGAAATAGCTCAATACTTGTAAACAGCATGAACTTGCTTATTGCTGGTTCTAGCAGACATTGACAGTCGGTGACAAGCGATGCCCATTGAAACATGACGAAAAGAGCACTCACACGTTCCTCCTAGCTGAAGAAGCAAAGACGTTTATCAAGAAGCATAGACGTTGCCGCTATAATTGTAATACACTACGCTGAATTCTATTTCCTCGCAGAAGGCTCCGGCTTCCAGTTTAGGGTGAAAAGTTGAAAACCACAGGAACGAAATGAGCATGCTGCCTTCCTACCCTACTGACTACTGAACAGTTCCCTTCATTTTCACGAGGACGCATTGTGAATCGAGTCGAGTCTCATTCTCTAGTGATTCTGAGTCTCGGACTGAGTGTCGAAGTCCCCGTTCCCTGTCGGCACCCTACCCTCTTGGCGAACTTAAGGCGCGTTTGCGAAAACCTTACAAGACGAATTTCAGCACGTCACCTTCAAGTTTGACCTCGTCGACTACAGCGTGTGGAACGCCGAGGAAATACGAGGTGGAGGTCCAGCTTTGTAGGTTCGCTAAGACAGGGATCCACACTACTTAAACTCTTTTGCAATCATACGAAGCTCTTTTCTTCGTGTCGGTAGTACGCATGTTGATTCGCTTCGTTCCAAGTATGCTGTTTGAGTTGATTAACCTCCAGAGAACTGCCTGCTACTTTGCCGTTTCATAGGTAGATATATATATGTACATACAACATGAACCCTCGCGTGACTCAAAAAACCGAGGTGGAAGAAAATCTTTCGGTCTCTTCTCTCTTCATGTGCTCGAGATCCGCTCCCTTCATACTTGTATCTGCCTTCAAGGAGGAACCCCTTCGACTCCCCCGTAGGCTCCGCGCGTACTGGATCGTTCTTTGTTTTTCCATGTCTCATTCCATCTTACAGTGTTCCCGAGAAAAGTTGAAGTCCAGACTCCTCACAAGAAATAAGTTGTGCCAGCGGCGGCTCCTGCCGCCAAGAAACGCGTCAGTGACCACGACCAGTGGCACGGCGAAGCTGATGAGCCCGCGGTCTCAGTCTTCGGAGGCGCGTCCGGAGGAGTGTCAGGACTGCTCGACATTTCTGCACAGCTCAAAGGACAGACTACTTGCTCAATCTTATTCTCCATGCAGTCTCTACCGCTCGCTTCACGCTACAGGAGTCAGGACAGTACATTGTTCCCGCACAGCGGCGATGAAAATGAAGTAGGAGAAGCAATGAAAGATTCTACAACGACAAGGCATTCTGGAATGGAAAATGGCGTAATGGACGAGCGACGTTAGACGCATTGGTAACAGTAGTATTTGAGGCCATGCCTTCTTTGACCAACTGTCCAACTCATACGGTTTAAAGTTTGAAAGCAGGGCAAATCAAAAGAAGAGAGTTGACGCGAAGGAGGAGAAGGCACTCACTTGGTGGCGGGGCGCTGATAGCTGCAGGGCGGGGGCGACAAATTTGTACGAACAGAGTTAGACACAGATGCTGCACGGTGACGAGAAAGGAGAGCATGCATCTATGTAGTAGAGATCCTGATCAAAGCAAATGTACACTTGCATCAATCAACCATATATAAGTAGTTTCGGTAGCAGCGGAACCTGCACACTGGCCTTCGTCGATAGGAATGTCGCATTCGCCTGGCAGAAGGAGAGCTCGAGTAAGATTGATGGAGGAGAATGCGGGATTATCAGTCAGGACACCACACAAGCACAATGGAGCGCTTTTGACCAGAGCACCAAGCCCCACGCAGCAAGTATCGGTCGGGCTTGCGACGGTGCCTGCTAAGAAAGGCTCGCAGTTGATGAGAGAGAGCAGGGAGTTCGTGCACTCGGCATCTGCAGAGGGCGCTTCAGCACAAGTGAAAATGACGCTAGACAGGATATGCACCGAGTAGTAAAGATACAGAAACATTTTCTTGTCCATCCTTCCACACCACCTTCCCTTGAGGCTCTCAACTAGCTCCGCTTGGCTTGAGATCTTTGCGTCAGCTCAACTCCTGAAATATTCTCAGTTCTACTCTAGCACTGCAGAGCTCGGCGGTTCTGTCGCTACAGTATATTACACTATCACAATCTCCAATGAGAACTCCTGAGAGGCGTGCCCAAGTGCAAAATCAGCTATGGCGCCATGGCAGTGGAGCTAAATGCTGAAATATGAAACACCGAATAGAGTTTGAGCTGAGCTGAGCACTTTCAGTCTAGAACTTAGTAGCACGTTGGTGGCTCTCAGTTGGTCCGGAGACAATAGCCCTCTGCAAATATGCCCAATGATTTTGCGGTCCAGCCAGCAAGCGACTTCAGCAAGTTAAGCCGTAAGTGCTTCCTTCTCCTAGCCCACCGCCCTCCCTCCCTGTCAATCGTCCCAAGTCTACTAAGAAGGAAGCTGAAGAAGGATCCAAATCATTGCACAACTCTGAACCTGAGGAGGGGGAGAACCAAAGCACCATCTGTATCTATATGTCCAGGTCACGTTTCCACATCCTTCACAAACATCAATAACACCACAAAGCGGAGACTATACACCATGCCAGTGAAGTGTAGTGCCACCGAAGTACATTTTACGAGTGAAGGCAGGCATGCACAGGAGGCGGCGGCAGCAGCAGACAGGCTAATGTAGTCTCAATGGAGAAAGAGGAGGTTGAGGCCGTGGCCATGTGGCCTCCATTTCTCCACACGTGCAGAAATTAGTACCATCCTTGTTCAACCTGTCGCTCTCTCCCCTCTCGTCTACCTTGCTGTCGTCCCCTCCACATCAAGTGACCTTTCAGCCCTTATGATTTAATCTGGCCGCTAGATTATCACTTGCGAGAGGGTGACAGTCAGACAGAGTACATCTGCGCTGGGCTGAGCAGTTCTCAACGTTTACACAAAATATAATACCAACCGCCTTCTGACCCTTTTGCCCGCCAATTTCTGGGTGTGTCTGTCTAAGCTTCTTCTTCTCCGTCTGGTCTCCCTAATTGCTCTCTGTGTGCAATAGTATGTTTTGTCGATTGCAGATGGCATGAGTGGAAGCTGACGAATCAGGACGTGAACGAGTCTCAACTCTCGGGAGGGCTCGAGCCTCGAACCCGCCGAACAAACCAGCAATCCATCAGGCAAGAGACGTTCTGTACTTTCCGCGTTAAAGCCTGACTGTAATATGATTGTGGTGGATCAGTTACAGGAGCTTCATAGTCACTGTACGTACCGTACTCTACAGTTCTAGTGAACAATCTGGGTCAGAAACAGCCCCAGAGAGCCGTCGTAGCGGATCTTCCTTTTCTCCGCTCAACCCTCGTCGATCGCTCGTGACTTGCGAAAGAGAACGTCCAGGAACCAGGCTACAGTTAGAAAGCATGGCCTGACTTGACTGGCTGCCAGCTTGCTGAGTGGTGTCGAGAGTCTCGGTGAGTGGTGTCGAGAGCGACTCAAGATTCGAGGTACGTACAGCAGTATAGCCACTGCTACACTCCACTCAAACGCTGCCAAATTCTTGCACTAGAGAACAGTTTCGTCGTCCCCATTTGGCTTATTACTGAGAGAGGGCCGTGCGCTACTATACCGCACGTGCAAGAAGCAGCAGCGAGCCAGTAGTAGGTAGGTACGTACTCATGTATCTTCGAAACATCATTCTTCCGATAGTTGAGTAGTCTGCAGATTGGACAAGCTGTACATATAGACAGAAATCTGTCTGTATAGCGACAGTGAGCAAGGACGACGGTGAAGAATACGGCCCATGGAAACTCGAGCCGCAGCATAACCGTAGTAGGGATCTTATTCCTTCCTCCAAGGAAGGAAGGACTCCCTGCATAGAAGGATTCTCCATGTTTTTACTTCTAAGAGTTGCTCTGGAACTGCAGTTTCAAGACTGCGGTAACGCGTGCGAGTGAGGCTCCGTAATACGCAGGAAGTCAAGACTGCGAACAGTTTCGAAACTGCGAATAGAGTTGGAGCGAAATCGTAGAACTTTGTGCATTTTAGGAGATGGGTTCAAAACATGAGCTTTGAACATTGCACGTGCGGCTGCGGGGAGTAGCGGAGTGCGAGAGGGGGAGGAGAGAGATGGTAGAGAGAAATTTTTTAGAAATGAGAGGGTGTTGAGATGGGATATTGCATTGTTTTTTATATATTTTATTTTATTTTATCTTAGAATTGGTACATCTTGTGAAGAAATGAATAAGTATTGCTGTTGTATTGCAGTTTCAGCAAGAGCTTTTGGAGATGCATGAGTTTGTGGGCCTCAAGAGAAAAGCCCGAGGTTATGCTGCATGCAGGAAAGAGAGACGAGGATGGAGAGTATTGATCAAGAATGTCGTGGAACAAGTGATGAGGCTGGAGGTGACCAAAAGACTTTGCGAGGTGACAAGATGCATGATCTCGATTTGCATAATCATTTTAGCTGTTTGTGTGGTTGTTTGAAAGGCAGGATGTGATGACACTTCGACTAATCAGTGATGAAAATATTTACAAATGCAGAAATTCTTATGGACAACTAGTTTCAGGTTGACTTGAATCATGATTCGGTGAGTCTAGACAGCCAAAGTGTCAGACCAAGAAGCAAAATCCACGAGAGGTGATGGGTTCTACGTTGGAGAATGTTGTGCCGATGGACGACTAGACATTTGAGGTTGTAATGCGTGATCGTCCACCCATCCTTAGGCGTCAATCCATGTTCGTCCCACGAACTCTTGAAACAAATTATGAACGTTTTATCCCATTAGAAGTGATGGATTTTTTGCTGGAGAATGTTGTCTCAATGGACAAACAAACATTTGAAACGTTAATGTGTGATCGTTCATCCCCAAGCGCAGTTCGATGTCTTTTCAACAAACTGAGACTCCAGAAGTTGATTCTCAATCTTCCTCTCATGTCGCAAGTAACTCTCATAGAGATAGACTCACATGGCAAGATTGGCAGACCATAGCGCTGATCAAAACAAAGAGAATAGAGTGAGAAGAAGCAGTCGGTAACACCTCTCGAGATAATATGATGAACACTAAATTGACTATGCAAAATCCAACAATTCTTGCATGTGAAAGGGATAGATGTCAATATGAATCTGATAAAATTAAAGTGGAAGAATCACATTTTCAACTTCAAGAAAGTTCGTGGTAATGATAAGCTCTCTAGGAGCGCTCCGTATGCTAGAATGGATCATTTGGAGAAAAAAGAGAAAAAACTCCTGCCTAATTTTTCTCTCCATCACATAACTTTGATCGAGTTTTGTATCGCCTGCGACTATCAATGACTACACCTTGCATGATAGAGTCAATGACCCTTAGCTCGAACACTGGACTAAATCTTGTACTCAGACTTGCTTTTGTTGCTCAACAAAAATCCGAAGTTCAAAATGCTCCATCGCTTGAAACTGAGGTGGCTAGTCGGCATAACTCTGGAAAGAGGAAGAAGTTTTAATTTTCATCACTCAATGACACTCTTAGCTCATTCTCTACCAAAATTATTTACGTCGAGAAACAAAGACTAGAATTTGCTAGAGAGTTAGAGAAGTCTAGTGCATTCAGATAAGATAGTCTCGATGTTAGATAAGACGGCTGGAGCTCTACTAGACGTTAGGTCCGCTTTGAACAGCCAGAGACGGTAGATACATCAATCAAACCGTGTAGAATTTTGCTGTACAGTTTTGTGAGCTCAGCCTGAAGACAGCCCATGTATCAAGGTTCACTTGAATTTTCTAGAATAATCGATGTGAATTATGTATATTTTATAATATAATGTGCTTATTTTTTGTAGAGTTCTTGTACTTCATTTTGGTTTCAAAGCTAGTGTTGGTGTGATCTACATGTGCAAATATCTATCACATCATGAAAGTTGTTATCAGTGCTATTCTGGTGACTGTAGAGATAGTCGTCTTATTCTTGTGTACTATGGATGAAGATGGAGAAGAAAAGTAAGTGATGTGCCCTCAAAAATTGTGCATGACTCTTTAATTTGGATAGTGTCGATGGCTAATCAATTGGTGATTGCACATCAGGTGGAAGTCGAAAGCTACAAGTGTTGGATAAAGCCTAGATCCATTATATGATTCGATAATTATTTGTGGTGTAGCTATGATGACAATCATTGGATGAAAACCCTACGCATGATTAAACATCTGTTCATAAGCATAGTGGATAAGATGAGTCCACATATTAAGAAACAAGATACTCGTTACAGAAAAGCAGTCCCGGTGGAGATAAGGGTTGGTGTTGTCCTTCTCAAACTATCAATTGGAATGAACCATTTTCATGTAAGTGAGCGTTTCGGCATAGGTGAATCAACTTCTGCCGAAGTATTTCAGCAAGTTGTGATGGCTATCAATGCTATCATGGCACCTAAGTTTATCAAGTTGACCCATTGTCACAGAGATGAAGAGGGTATCTGCTAGCTTCGCAAGAAAAGCTGGGGTTCCTAATTGTCACGAAGCCATCGATGGTTCACATATAAAGATAAGAGCTCCTCCTTCTAATCTGTACCATGTCGAATATTACAAGAGAAAACAATATCACTCTATCGTCCTGTAATGTGTGTGTGATACATATGGTCGGTTCTTTGACGTAAGATGTGGAAGGATGGAGTCATACCACGACTCTAGAGTTCTTCGCAACTCAACCTTGTTTATTAACATCTGAGATGGAAAAGTACTCAAGGAGTAGGTTGTTACTTTGTCAAGCGGGTTTCAACTCCGACCTTACATTTTGAGCGATTCGGGCTATACTATGGAGCGGTGGCTAATGACTTCTTACACCTTGAGGTCCAGAAGTACATCCCGATAGAGGTTATTCACTAAAAGACAAATAAGAGGTCAAATTTGTATTGAGCAAGTCTTCGGCGTTCTCAAAGACAGATGGCAGATATTGAATGTAGGCATAACTAGCAACGTCCTCTTGGTAGCAGAAGTGATGAAAGCTTGTTCTGTCCTCCAAAACTTCTTGGTTGATCATAGAGTGCCGATGGTAGACCTATATCAGATACACTCTAGCCAGTGAGATTCTGAAAGAGTCATTGGAGGCGTCAATGTGTCAAGGCCTCGAGATTCAAGCAATGCAGTACAAGAAGCATTTGGGGACTTTCTTGCAATGGACTGACATGTACACTACCTCGAGGTACAAAATCTATATGTTTTTCTTATATATTTTCTTCAGTGTATCTCAAATTTCATTGTCCGTAGCCTTCTGCTTCTTCTTTCTCTATAGCATAAAGAATTTCAAAGCTGATCTAATGCTTGAAGTTTTTATTGTCTACTTTTTGTACTAAATTTGAAGTTCAACTCGACCCTCTAAAGCATAATGATGTTGTCATGTCGTGTATCAGCTCCTACTTGAAGATCTATTTTTGATATTTATCATTATATCTCCAAAGACGCTCATAAGATTAAAAATGAACTTTTTTACACAACTTCGGATCTTCACTTTCACTACATTCAAGTGATAAAGCTCGTTGTCAGCTTTCCATGGCCACTTCATCTACTCCATTTGGACGTCTAGTGGTAAAGTTACGAGACTCAGAATATTAGAAAATCAAGCTAAGCTCTAGCTTACTGTTGCTGACTAAGTATTTGCGGTTCCTTGCGCTATACTAAGGACGCATGGGGCTTGCTTGTTCATGATCTGTGAAAACCTTCACGTACACTACTAATGTAAGGGAGCCACTTAAGGGGTTAGCTTGTTTTTACGACTTGTCGACGACAGTTCTGAAGATTTGGAGGTCCGATGTAAACATGCAAGGTGTCATTAAGTTCAAATCTGTGTAGGCTACGCACTGGTTAAGATGGTCGTGAAGAGACAAGGTCAAGGAGTGTGTTCTGAAATTGAGACGTAGGAAAAGAGTCTGGAGTGCTTCAGTGACCTACAAAGGAGAGTTGGAGTCGTTTTGAAGTCTAAACTTTCTGTCCTTGGATCCATCAAGATCAGAACGCTGAGTTCTTCAGGAAATTGAAGACGATACGAAGTTTCATTGGACCACTTGGGAGTTCTGGGTGAAATTGACTCGCAGAGAAGCGTTTATGTCAATTTTTCGTCGTCTACGATCTGAGGTTGGGTTGTCCTTCGTGATCAGTGAGCCAAGTTCTTCCTTCTGTAACACCTAAGGGTTGTATAGTAGTAAATATATGATAAGTTATAACTATGTGTGGTGAGTCTTCTAAATAAGTTTCAAGGCTAGACAACACTCTAGGTTAGTGATAGATAACTAAGAGTAGTCACAGTTACAGTTGGTGGTATTTGAAGACAGAATATTAAAATATTCTAAATGTGAGAACCACTATTATGACGAGAACATTGATACGAGTCCAGCGGAGGCTCGTGATAATTTCAAGAGGGGGTTGAACGAAAGAATCCGACAAGAAGTAATGGTGCAAAATCCACACACGGTTTTTGAGAACATCGCTTGCGCTCAAAGAATTGCTGGAGCATTAGGAGAAGAAGTGATGATTCCACCAAATCACCAGAATCGATCTGAAATTCCGTATGCAAACGGTCCGACACCCATGGAGGTAGGCAACATCCGCTATCAATCACGACAATTTCAAGGTGGAGATCGTCGAGGGCGGCTAGAGGAAGGACGTCAAGGAGCCCCTAGAGGAGAAGGTGTCAGGAATGCTGCACCTCAACCCGAGCAACGTTGATGTCACAACTGCGGACGATTCAACCACATAGTTGCAAATTGCTGAAATCATTTTTCTAGAGATCCAAGACCTCTATATCGTCGACCTCTGAATCATCTGAACGAGACGGAAGGAAATGAAGAAGTCAAGGTAAGACTGAGAAACGAGAAAACATCAGTAAATGCACCTCGCGGTCTTACTGGTGCAAGGAGGAAGAAGAAAGACGAGGGAAGGAGAAAAAGATTGACAAAAAATTATGCGCAGTTGATTGTCACGGATGGAGTCTTGGAAAGGACTCAGGTGAGAGTACTAATCGATCCTGGTGCAACAGAGAACTTTTTGTCTCGATCGACTACTGCTATGGAGTTGAGAATGGAGTTAAAAGTGATGAGAGTGAAGAGGTGGAACTACCCAATGGACAAACTGAGAAGATTGAATCTCTACCTCGAAAGATAGAACTTACTTTATACGAATATCACAAAGATACTGAGTGGCGAGTGATCAAATTAGCCCGTTATGATGTCATATTGGGTATACCGTGGATGGAGCAGTATAATCCCGAAGTGGATTGACGAAGAAAAGTGATGAAAACCAAACAGTGGAAAATCTTCGGAGATAGAGTGAGATCTCGAAGACAAAACTTGCCTTTGTATGTAATAGATACGAGTGCTATACGTAATAGCGATGTCTATTTTCTAGGTTTAATAAGAGAGGTCTCGAGTGCACGACTCGACGGACAAATTCCAGAAAGCTTGACAGATGTGATAGTAGAATATGAGGATGTCTTTCCAGATGATCTTCCTTCAAGGCTACCACCAAAACGAAAGATTGACCACAAAATCGAGGTGATTCCAGAGACCACTCCTCCTTGTAAGATCCCATACAGACTAGCACCACATGAATTGGAGGAGTGCAAGACACAAATCGAGGAGATGTTGCAGAAAGGGTTTATCCAGCTCAATGTGTCACCATATGACGCTCCAATCCTTTTTGTGAAGAAAAAAGATAACAGCCTACGGATGTGCATCGATTATCGAGCACTCAATCAACAAACGGTGAAGAATAAGTATCCACTACCTCGGATGGATGACTTGTTCGACCAACTCGAAAGAGCAAAGTACTTCACGAAGCTAGACTTACGGAGCGGGTATAACCATATTCGAATTGCTTATGGAGATGTGGAGAAGACTGCCTTTCAAACAAGGTATGATCACTTCGAATACTTAGTGATGCCATTTGGTCTCACAAATGCACCAGCCACATTCATGGGTCTGGTGAATGACATATTCTGTCCTTACTTAGACAGATCACTCGTTGTATTTCTTGACGACATCCTAGTCTATAGCAAGACTATGAAGGAACATGTGCACCATTTGAGAGAGGTTCTCCAAGTACTCCGCCAAAATAAATTGTACGTCAAAATTTCAAAATGTGAATTTGGCAAGACGGAGGTGGATTACTTAGGACACAGAGTGAGTGCAGAAGGCATACAAGTAATGACAGATAAAATAGCTGGCATCTAACAATGGAAGGCTCCAAAAGATCAGACTCAACTTAAGAGCTTCTTGGGATTGACAAGATTTTATCGTAGACTTGTTAAGCATTTTGCCAAGCTTGCACAACCACTAACTGCTCTGTTAGGCAAAGGAAATAAATGGATGTGGGGAACAGCGCAAGAAGTAGGTTTTCAAGCACTGAAGACCGCACTACTACATGCTCTTATCCTCAAGTGGTACAACCCGAAGAAACCTATCAAGTTAGCAACGGACGCATCAGGCACGACAGTAGGGGCGGTGTTGCAACAGGAATGGAAGGATGGTTGGCATCCAATTGCATACTTCTCTCGGAAGTTGTTACCAGCAGAACAAAACTATCACACCATCGAAAGAGAAGAATTGACAATAGTCCTCGTCACGAAGCATTGGAAGCACTATCTAGAGGAGAAGGCTTTTGTGGTCGAGACAGATCACAAACCTTTGGTCTATTTGGAGGTGCAGAAGGATCTCTCAAAGAGACAAATCCATTGGGCAGAATGGAGGCAGCGATTCAACATGACCATCACGTATGATGAGTACAAGAAGCAAATTGCGGATGCATTAACCTGCATGCCTACTGTGCATAACATAGTCTCTAAAGTCAAGATGAATTCTGACTTCTAGACAAAATTGATCGAGGGCACGAGATCGGATGCACAAATTGTAACATCCAAACCTTCAAGAAACATCACGCACAACCATGGTTTGGTATTCCATGAAGGGAAGTTATGGATCCCAGACGATCCAGAACTACGCACCACCATACTAACTGAATGTTACGATTCAGTCATTGCAAGACACATGGGGGCAGAAAAGACACTAGAAGCAATCCAACGAGTGTTCTATTGGTCCAAGATGACAGAGGATGTTGCAATGTACACTCGGAGTTGTGCAATGTGTCAACAAAATAAGGTTACAAATCAAGCACCCTCCGGTCTTCTTCAACCCCTCCCGGTCCTTTCCAAATGATGAGAACATGTTAGTATGGACTTAGTGTGTGAACTATCCATGACCAGTTTCAATTTTGATTCCATAGTCGTCTTCCTCGATAAGTTCAGCAAGATGATCCACCTTCGATCAACCACGAAAGACGTCTCAGCAACGCAACTTGCCCAGTTATATTTGAACACCATTTTTGCTCAGCACGGTCTGTCTCGGGTGCTTATAACATATAGAGGTCCTCAGTTTACTAGCCTATTTTGGAGAACCCTATTTGGTCTATTCAAAACCAAACTTGCCATGTCTACTGCTTATCACCCACAAACTGATGGACAAACTGAAAGAGCCAATCGTGCAATTGAAGACATGCTACGAGCCTTTACTTTGGAGGAGCAAGCGAAGTGGGACACCCTACTTCCTTTGGTCGAATTTGCATACAACAACTCCCTCAATGCATCTACCCGTGAAACGCTTTTTTATCTCATGTACGGAGGACATCCTCTCACACCAGCAAGTTTGACACGATTCGGTGTTTCATCGTCAATCAACACCAAAGTGGATGCTGTCAATGAATTTGTTGCACGCATTCAACAAGGAGTGGAAAAAGCTAAGGTGAAACTACAAGTTGCTCAAAATCGACAAAAGAATATGCCGATGGACACCCTCGGTATGAAGAATTCACGATTGATGATCAAGTTTGGTTATCCACAACCAACCTTACTCTGATCGGCAGTCGTAAATTCAACCCTTGCTTCATCGGGCCTTTCTCTGTTATCCGTAGAATTGGAGCAGTGGCATATCAACTCGAACTTCTATCCCACATGAAGATTCATCCGGTTTTTCATGTGTCTTTGTTACGGCGATATACTCCACGACCTCATCAATTTGACAATTCGCAAGCGTCACGACCTCTCTCTCAAATTATCGATGGCAGGAAGAGTTTGAAGTGGAACGCATCTTAAAAAAACGTGTTCGTGAGACTCGTCATCAACGGATAGATTATGATGAAATGGAAAGGCTATCCATTACATGAAGCAACATGGAAACCTGCAACCAATCTTGCACACGCCTCACTCATAGTGAAAGCTTTCGAACAGCAGTTGAGCAATGAGGATGTTGCTTCTTAAAAGGGGGGAGGTTTGTAATAAGTAGAGCTCTACTTATCAACTAGAGGAGAAATTGGTTTGGTAGAAGTCTTTGGTATAAGAATAAGTTATGGCTAAGTTGACTTGAGAATACATGCAGCAAAATAATACTTCTATCAATAGACGGTTGCGCCAAAAGTCCACCGAGAAACTTCCAGAAGGAAGTTTCTAGAAAAAAGCTTTGAGAACTTTCCAGCGAGCTCTTACGTGGCTCATTCTGAACCCTCTAGATGTTGTTTCAGATCTAAGGCTGCATGTAAGCCACGTCAGCGATCCGTGTGCTCACTTTGAGAGGTCAGCATTGACCGGGAGCTTATCATGTATTATTCCTTTCACTATATAAAGGATGCGAGTGCACCTCCACGAGCATTCGGTTTTTGAGTTCACTCTAGAGCCCATCCTACAGCAAAGACTCGCAACTATCAAGTTTGGTCTCAAAGTGACTTCGGAGGAGAAGAGAAGATTCTTGGAGATATTTAGAAGGTACATCCACGTGTTTGCTTTCAGCTATAAGGATCTGAAGGAGGTGACATTGGAGACACACAAGATCGACGTGAGGAGGATGCCAGACCTGTTCGACAAAAGTAACGAAGGATCAGCCCGTCAACAGCATTGATCATCAAAGAAGAGATTGATAAATTGAAAGAAGCTGGATTCATTTATGAAGTGGAGAATTCAGAATGGGTATCATCTATTGTGATCGTGAAGAAGAAGAACGGTAAGCTTCGCGTATGTGTTGATTATAAGAAGTTGAATGCGGCCACTAAGAAGGATTACTATTCGTTGTCATTCATCGATGAGATCTTGGAAGAAGTCGCAAGTCACGAATGATACAATTTTGAAGACGGTGGATACAACCATATTCATATAGTACATGAGCATCAACACTTAACGATCTTCACTACTCCATGGGGTACATTTGCGTTTCGCGTGATGTCGTTCAGGTTATGTAATTCTCCAGCCACTTTTCAACGATTCATGAACAAAGTGTTCGAACCGTTCCATGGGAAGTTTGTTAGAGACTTCATTGAATGACTTTTGTGAATATGGACAAAAGGAAGATCACTTTGATCATCTGATCAAAGTCTTAGAGCAATTGGAGCAAGCTAATGCATCTTCACTACTCCATGGGGTACATTTGCGTTTCGCGTGATGTCGTTCAGGTTATGTAATTCTCCAGCCACTTTTCAACGATTCATGAACAAAGTGTTCGAACCGTTCCATGGGAAGTTTGTTAGAGACTTCATTGAATGACTTTTGTGAATATGGACAAAAGGAAGATCACTTTGATCATCTGATCAAAGTCTTAGAGCAATTGGAGCAAGCTAATGCATCTTCACTACTCCATGGGGTACATTTGCGTTTCGCGTGATGTCGTTCAGGTTATGTAATTCTCCAGCCACTTTTCAACGATTCATGAACAAAGTGTTCGAACCGTTCCATGGGAAGTTTGTTAGAGACTTCATTGAATGACTTTTGTGAATATGGACAAAAGGAAGATCACTTTGATCATCTGATCAAAGTCTTAGAGCAATTGGAGCAAGCTAATGCATCTTTGAATCCAGAAAAGTGCATTTTTGGATGCGAGGAGGGTTTGTGGTTGAGACACATGGTCTCCAAAAATGAAATAAGAGCGGATCCAGACAAAGTGAAGAAGATAATCGAACTACCATTCCCTACTAGCTTGACCAAGTTGAGACAATTTTTGGGATGGTGAGGTATTATCATAGATTCATGTCGTCCTTCTCCAATAAAGCTCAATCGTTGACCAACTACATGAAGAAGGATATAGTCTTCGAGTTTATACTCCAAGATCAGAATGCTAAGGAGGCGTTTGAAGAGTTGAAGAAGGCACTAGTGATAGTCCGAATCCTCGCCAAACCTGACTAGAGTAGATCATTCATTGTTTATACTGATGTATCTAATGTTGCGATTGGATGTACCTTGAGTCAGTTAGATGAGAATGAACATGACCATCCAATAGCTTATGCTAGTAGACAGATGGTGTATGCTGAGAAGAACTATTCCGTAACAGAGAGAGAAGGGTTGGTCGTAATCTTTGCTTTGAAGAAGTTTCGGCACTATTTGTTAAGAAAATTTTCTATAGTGATTGATCACAAAGCTTTGAAGTACAACTTCAATAAGCCCAACGCAGAAGGGAGTATAGCTCGGTGCAAGATCCTCATGTCGGAATATGATTATGTCATTGAGGATAGACCGGGGAGGAAGCATGCCAACGCAGATTTGTTATCCAGAGCTTACGCTTACGATGGATTGCGAGAAGAACCATTAGATTATACTTTTCTAGATGAAGACTTTATGACCATCACGTTGAGCAACGAGGTACTGGAAGAGTACAAGGAGGTGTGGAATTTTCTTTCTGATGTCCATTTCTTGAAGGCATGCGAGCGAGAAAAAGGAATGCTCTAATGAGGAGGTGTAAGCCATACGTCATTGTCGAAAGAGTTCTTTTTCATCAAGGTGCTGATGGATTGTTACGCCAAGCTGTGGGCAAAGAGAAAGCTGCGAGGTTGATGCTGGAGTTCCATGATGGACCTGTATGTGGTGGTCATTTCGCTGATAAGGTGACGGCTTTCAAGATCTTAGATGCTGGATATCATTGGAAGGGTATTTTCAAGGACTGTTTGGTCTTGCAGAACTTGCGATGTGTGACAAGTCTTTGCCAAGAAGTCTACTATCACTCCTCTCTTGAGTCAGTTCTTGTGCTATGACCGTTTGAGAAGTGAGGAATTGATCATGTAGGCCCTTTAAACAAAACACCTCGTGACAACAAATATATCGTGATTGCAACCGACTATCTGATCAAGTGGGTGGAAGCCAGATCACTTAAAGTCACAAGTGAGGAAAAGATTGGTTGTTTCTTATGAGAATGGATCATTACTAGATTTGGATGTCCTCTTGAGTTGGTTTCTGATAGGGGTGATGAATTTTCTGAGAAGCATCACAACCGCTATGTTGGAATATTTCTCCATCAAGCCGCGAGTGAAAACTTCTTACAAACCGAATGCTAATGGTCTAGTTGAGAAGATCAATCATATCTTCTGTACGATGCTGACCAATGATGCTGATATGGAGGATGCGAAGCACAACTGGGATAAGAGCTTCATGTAATCTTGTGAGAGTATAAGACTACTACGAAGATTTCAAAGGGGTATACTCCTTTTCATCTTGTTTACGATGTAGAATCAAAGTTGTCGATATAGTTTGATCTACCTATCTTTCAAACTGTCCATATAAAAAATTATTATAAATGAAATAATCCTCAAAAAATTTAAAAATAATATTTAAAAAGTTACTTATTTCGCACATAATGTTACAAAGTTAAACTAAGTGACTTGAGCCAGGATGAACGCATGTCTAAATCCTTATCTCTTGAGTAGTTTAAAGAAAAAGTCTGTTTGATGATGTCAAACTCTTTCTTGAAATCTAGTTTTAGGAACACCATTGGAGATTGTTCTGATTTTGTGAGATGGATCACCTCATTGCATATAAGTACCAAGTAGAAAATGCTCCTACCTGGGAGGAAAGCCGATGATGCCATGTGGTTCTCTCCTGTAGTTTCAATGATAGTTTTGCTTGCAGGACCTTGGCTATAATTTTGTAAGCTGAATTTGGCAGCGTGAGAGATCTCTTGTTTTCTAAGAGAGCTTGCTCTGTTCTTGAGTTTAGTCTAGGACTCTTGTTCTTCCTGGTGTGAAAGTCGCTGCGGTCAGACATCGAGGCTTCAACAGACTTGAAGAGAGTCTTGAGATCGCATTTTAGATGCGGAGGTGGAGTTTACCTTGAGGGAGGTTTTAATTATTGCTAAGCGTGAGTTTCATGATGTTATCATAGACATCATCAAACGAAAGCGGCAGATTACGGATGAGATTGTTTTACGTGCCAACGATGTTATATACATTAATCGAAGCAGGTCACGATGCTAGTCTATACAGAGATTGCAAGATGGTGGACATGAAAACTCGTAGTGCATAGTCGTGATAAGCTCATCATCTAAAAACTGCAGCGATGGGACCCCAAACATCGAGCGTAGCTAGTCCTCATAGTTTTGTGGGACAAAACATCATCTGATGTTGTACCAAGACAAGATGTCAAGCATTGTGCTTGAACTCCGTCCATTTTATCTCAATGTGTTTGGCTGTCGATGAGTCAACTACAAGTCTTATGACCCCATCAGAACTTCAGTTGTCATGATGTCAAGTCATCAACTCAGTCATTGACTTAGAACGATACATATGCAAGATATGAGGAATGAGTGGAAACCATCGTAGAACCTATAGGATTTGACGAAATGAACTTTGAGTGTTTGTCATGATAAAGAATAAGTAAGATGTGAAGACAATATAAAATGTAAAGTTAACAAGAAACTTGACTGAAAGAAGATCATGTATCTTTTTGGGAACTTTTGTTCTTTGTGTATCATCGTTGTATCTTTCTTCTTGGCAAATAGGGCATGATTCTAAATCTGCATGTTCATTTTGGTACAAGACGCAATCATTAGGACATGCATGAATTGTGACAGTCCATCTGGATCAATTTAAAGATTGAACGTGCCTTATGACGAGATGATGATAGAATCTTCTCCGCCAACAACTTGAATATAGCATTGATAAGTTGATTGCTGCTTGGGAATCGCGCTTGTAAATTTAATGTGTAGCAACAACTTAGCAACTTGTATGCAAGACGATTGCACTTAGCTTTGGGGTATATGGGCGTGCGAGTTTCAGTCTCTGCATATTACTTCTACTACATACTTTTTGCATACTGAATCTTGATGTGTCCGTTCTTGAGCTTGTACTTGATCAATATATAGCTTTATTGTTTGATATGACTTCCTCTTCATATGAAGAGAAGTACTCTAAAATAAAGTTTGCTACAACTACTCTTCTTGTTGTAGTTCATTATCATCATTGTCGTCATGATGAGAACTGCTGTTGTCGTTCATCTTAGAGCCAGATGGAGACAAAGGTCCATCATACTCCCTATTGTCATTGAATGTATCAAATTGACATATTTTTTCTTTCAGGTGTCTTGGGAGTTGTGAGAACTCAAGTATTTGTACTTGAAATGATGCACATACACTATATGTCCATTAAGAATATACATAAAACATGTAAAGTCATAAATTCACCAATTTATAATATGAAATCATTCATTCATAAATTTGCATATCTCCATTGATTCACAAGATAATATTTAATCATAAATGAATATAAATGAAATAATGCTAGTCACATGCATTCATATGGTCATATAGATCAAGTGCGAGATACATGATAATCTCCGAGATCACCCCATGGATATACAGTCGTACGCTTCAAACGAGACCCACATTGCCGAAGTTAGCTACAATTATCTTAAACAGGTCCATCACATTTTCATAAAGAACTTGTTCATTCACTCGCTCTGCTTCATAGCGCCACTTAAGGAAAGTTTCAAACCATGTGGAGAATTCCAAGCGAGTCTTCTAAACAGTATATCGCCTGACATTGTGGATTGTACCTCATCTCATTATCCAACGCTCATACTCTTTGTCCATTACACTACTTACTATTGGGAAAATTGCACACCATGGTGCACGGACTATAATTTCAAGCTCCACAGAAGTCTCAACTAAAATCTCTCATGCACGAGAGTCCACCGGTTTGCATATGACGAAAGACAGCACGGCAAGCAAGTAGAACCATGATAGCACAAAAATAGTTAGAAGGAATGAAAATCAAGAATAAGCTCCGAAGCCTGAATGTTTGCTGTAGAAGCCAGAACAGCAAATTTCACTTCAAGCTCAGCAAGCGATAATCTACAAATTCGACTTCAAGCTCGAAGCTAACGATAATGAAAGTCGGAGAACAGAAAATTTGACTTCAAGCTCAACAAGTGATACTATGAAAATTTGACTTCAAGCTCGAAGCTAACGATAATGAAAGTCGGAGGTCAGCAAACAGACCCATGAGCAGAAAATTTCGAGCGAAGATAACATTCGTGAAGGAGCAAGGGTAAAGTGCATCAGCGGCAGAAAAAAATGTGCAAAGTAAAAATGATATCATGTCTTGCAGAATGAGATGCTTTTGTTTTGCTGCGAAGGACTTCGACTTCAGAAAGGAGAGGTTGGGAGGGAGAGTCACTACATGCTAAGATTTGCACAGCCACGAAGGTTTTCCACGCAACCACCAATGTTGTATAGCTCTATGTTGTCATATCTAATTTTCCGTGAAGGTTGTCCAAGAAAAAAACGAGGTTCTTACTATGGAGATATCATGTGCTGAATAGAGACAAGAAAGAGAGAGACAAGCACGAGAACGAGCGTCGCAATATATACCAACTCTCAATTTATATACACTATCGGTTCTTTCTTCCTAAAAACACAAAATTGGGAAACAAACCGGAGCGGTTTATAATCAAACCCCCTAAAACGAGTCCTTGAATCTCAATCCAGACCTAGAACTATCAAAGCGTAACTCGAATATCCCTCGTTAACAGAAAGAGTTGCACCAGCATCACACGATTCAAATCCATGTCCAAATAACGTCCATATACAAGCCCTTAGGTAAAGCTAGCTACCACAAGATGTACATAATCAACTAGAACCTCTAACGAACTCAAAAAGATGAAATCCGTAGCGAAGGAACCGAAAAAGTCTATCTAGAAATTTTCTTCTTTCGCCAAACCGTCTTCAGATGTCGATAAGGTCTTCCTTCCTGACTCCATTGGTCTCAAGAACTCCCAAATCCGACTCCTGACAGCCGAGATATCATCGATTTTTTGTCGTAGATGACCAACCTCTAAAAACTCTTCCACGCGGCTTAGAATCACTCACACCGTCCAAATGAATCGCTTGATCTGAGATCTGTCTTCTCTAGTAGGTAGATCTAACTACCTTGAACCCAACGAGAGTCCAAACAAGTTGTTTGGAGTTTCTCTCACGAAACCACACAAGAAATTGATCGCAAGAAGCAAAAAAGCTTACGTAAATCGACTACTTGCGGCATCAAACTCGCTCACCACACCCGAACCAACAATCCAATCCACATACGGTACGCTTCTCCTATGCGTAGGTTAAGACTCCTTGATCACGTAGGCACCAAGAACTGTGATCCTGAAGCTTGCTACCGGTCTTGTCTCTCACCTAGAATAAATCTCAGATGATCTTTGATGAGGCGCATCACAAAACTAGGAGGTCTCAGCTAAACCCAACTCTCAACATACTCATATCACTTTCCCACTCGGAACGAGAACTCTCATGGAGACATAGAGATGAAAAACACACCCTTTATAGATATGGCATAACGGCTTCCAAATACAAAGAAAAGGGAGGATGAGGGATCACTCCACAACTTCTCTATTTATACTACTCCAGATTTACCACGGTAACTACTTGTAAATCTGATTTACTATAGTTTATCGAGACCAAGTCAAAGATAAAAGTCATAAGTCAAGGATAGATGTCTCTATTTTTGACTCTACTCTAATAATTTAAATCCTTCTAGAAGTAGAAAGGAATCTTTGAAAAGAAATCTCGGATTGCTCCTTATAAGACAAAGTACTAACACATAATAGAGCCAAAAAGATCAACAACTCTCTTGATTGTTTGATCTTAAGCCTCTATAACCAATACAATTCAGTCACGCATAAGACAAGAGTGTATTATTCACCTACTTGTCATTTTATCCACAACCAAACAAAATAATGATTCTCACATTTACAATATTCTAATATTTTGTCTTCAAATACCACCAACTGTAACTGTGACACTCTTAGTTATCTGGCACTAACTTAGAGTGTTGTCTAGCCTTGGGGCTTATTTAGAAGACTCACCACACATAATTATAACTTATCATATATTTACTACTACGCAACGCCTAGGTGTTACATTTACCCCTGGACTAAGTTTTCATTCCGTCCTCGGAGTGAACGGTAACTTTCTGTTGATGAAAGAGCTTGAGCTTGTCGTGATTCACCCGGTCAAACCTCCATCCTCCTAGCTCTTTCAATTTATATGTAAAATTACTCCACACCTTCTCGACAATGAAAGGATCAAAATAACATGGAAGAAACTTCTTTCTAACTCTTTTATACCTAATGGCATCAAAAAACATTACCATATCTCCTTCTTTGAACGGCTTCACTTCTCTCTTACCGAGACGCTTGTCGTAATCCTTCTTTTAACGTTCTTGCACCTTGTCCATATGAACCATTGCCACCACTCGTGCTTTCTCCAACTCCAATAATTGCTCCTTTCTAGACTTCTAAGCTGCTGTTCCAATCGACTCATGAGAAACGGGTACCAACGATTTTCACCAACCTCTTGGAGACACTGTAAGGAGGAGGTAGTGAAATAGAATCGAGAGCTCGTCACTTCCTTCCTTTGTCCGTCGACCATCCAACCCATCTCATCATTTACACTTCTTCTAGCAAGAAGAGTATGCATTTGAGGACAGATTTGAGTATACAGAAGAGTCAAAGCTTGATTATCATTCACAAGCTACGGAAGCTCCCATCTTCTCACGACCTATGCACCTACATTTCTCCTTGGACGAGAGATGAAACATTCTTGAGCTAGTATTTCTAGTGTGAAACTAAAATACTGTGGGGGGAAAGCCCAGAATCTCCCTTTGTTCTAAGATTTTAAACATTCTCTTCCACAAACCAACCAACAGAGATTCATGTAAACTTGCACCCTCTATATGTTTCGGAAATCTCTCGCAACATATACATGTGAATAAAATTTAGTGTGTCGAAAAGTCCTTTTCTCCATTTTCACTGCACGAGAGGTGTACTTTCATAGATTTCCCCACCATTTATAGGTTTCCCGACTATGACGTTAGTGGTACAAGGTTGAAATAAATGTTGTGTAACGCATGAGATGCTCGTACTAGTGGGTAGATGGCCAAGTCGCCAACAATACTACAACTCTGTACTTGCTGCATGAACATATGAGCTGAATTCGAACTACGGGTACACTCTAATGCTCACTAGTTCAGACAGAGTGCTGCATGGCAAGTCCAACTCCCTACAACGTCATAAAGTGGTAGGCTTCTAGGAATCTGTGCTGGACACATCACTATACATTACATATATCTAGGAGTGAATTCTGCGGCTGAAATCTAGCGAGCGTAGGGATGCTGTTACCATGGGTGGAAATTTTTCTGTTGGCTCGATAGGCTGGTAGGAATGAATATATCAGACGCTAACTGTTGATGTGGTTTTCTGTTTGTTTGTTTATACATTGTGCAGCAACTCTTGGCTCCTTTTCAGCTCAGCTGGTCGGCATGTCCAAAGCTTTCATTCTTCTGTCAGCTACAGCAACGATGTTTTTCGCCTTGTGGGTTCAGTAGATCTCACATTCTGATGATGCAAACGCTCACAGCGAGTTTGTAGAGGCCTAATTCTTTGCGTTTGGATGATCATCATCGGGTGCTTTCTTAGTAGAGAAGGACCTTTGTTGAAAGATAATATAAGTTCACGTCCATTTTTTTTAACATTGTCCAGTTGTCTCTATGGAATACCTGTCCTAACGGCCGCTCAGTTCTTTCTTCCTCTTGGGTGTCCGTTACTATCTCCTTCTTGTGTATCTGAGTTGTAACTCCCACTGTTCTTCTGTTTCCTTGTTCCTTCACTGAGGCACCCCCAATGACCTCGACTCTGGAGATGATGACTGATTCATTGTCTGATCCTATGTCCGCAGCTTCAGCTGTGTGTGAGCTCCTGCTAACTCTCACCTTATTCAACATGGTATCAGAGCAAGGCAGTGAGATCAGAGAGAGAAAGAGAGCTTTTGCAAGGGGGCTTGACAAGAGGACAAGAGAGTCTGAGTGAGGATGCAGATGTACTCTTGACTGGGAGAGCAAAATGCGAATGTGGGCTGAGTTGTGATCAAAATTTTTCGGATTTTGATACTATTTTACAGTTCCAAAGAGTTTGAAACTCGATTTTGAAAGATTTCTCGAGGTTTTTTGACGATTTCTGTGTTGTCAGGAAGGGTCGAATTAAGTAAGATACACCCTTTCTTGGATTTTTCGTGATGGTGACAAATTACCTTAAACTCACCTTTGATCAGCTTTTTGAGGGGGTTAGAGACGTTTTCTGTGAATTCTGAGGGCACTTTATCGATAGAAAATGACTCCGTCTTTATAGTAGGGATTTTGAAATCTTTCGTTGGAAAGATTTTGACGTCAGTTATCATAACTGAGAACTTACTTTCTGATTCTCATAAGTTGAATACTTCGAACTACCCTCTGTTCAAAAAATCTAAAGAGGAAGACCGCCGAAGAGCACGACTGGAATGGCTTAGAAAAGCAATAGAGAGGAGGGGAGTAAAAATCTACTACCTACGATATGCAGATGACTGGATCGTAGGGGGGGTGGTTGCTATTTGGAAAGCTAGGGTACAGGCCATACTTGCTGGATATGACTTGTGGAAGTTTGTTACTGGTTTACATGAGAGACCCATTGTTGCTGAAGAAGCTATCGTTTGAGACAGACGTGATCAGTTAGCACTTTCTGTTATCAAGATGACAGTGAAAGATGCAGAACTAGTTGATATCCTAGATACAAAATCTTTGAAAGAAGCATGGGATATCTTTACAGGAAACATGAAGTGGTGAAAGAGGGGAAGTTGAGAGTTCTTAAAGATAAGCTCGCAACCTTGCAGATGCAAGAGGATAAGAGCATTGAGGATCATTTTATGGCCCTCAAATCTCTCTTACAGGACATCAAAAGCTTAGGAGGAAGAGTTGAGGGTTCAGAAGCTATTCATTCGTTTCATGAAAGTCTCCCTCCTGCTTATGAGGCATTTGTGAAAGCTATGGAGGTACGTCCTAGGAAGATTGAGATGGATGAACTGGAGAGTCTGGTGCTACAAGAAGAAATCAACATCGAACAAAAGAACAAAAGAAAAGCAGCAAGTGATGAATTTGTTTTGCTGTACATCAACAAACAGAGAGGAAACTTTCAGAGGAAGAGGAAACCATTTCCTCCCAACAAAAGGTGGAATAGCAGTGCTGGGTCAGTCAACCAAGGAGGAGTCTCTTCGACATATACACAAGGTGACAAGGAGCGTAACAATGGAAACTGTCATTACTGTGATAAACCAGATCACTTTGCTCGTGAGTGCAGATTGAAGACAAGACACGAAGGTACTGGTAAGGGCAAAAACAGAGCAAATCTTGCTCAGGCTAAGTCTCCAGGAGAAGGTAATGATCAGCTGTTTTTTACTGCTCTGTACACCAGTAAGTTAGATCCTCCATGGTGGATAGATTCTGGAGCATCTAACCATATCTCTTTCATTCGAGAGTGGTTCCACAACTTTCAGGAGATCACCAGTGGACCAACAGTTGGTCTAGGAGGTGATGAGAGATACGAAGTTAAGGGATAAGGTGATATTCACCTCCAACTACCTATTGGAGCAGTATTTTGAGTTGAGGGAGTTTGGTATATATCTGGTGTGGTGCATAACTTGCTCAGTGTTGGGAGGTTAGTCCAAGCTTGTTTTTACATCAACTTCAACAACAAAGGCTGCAACATACAAGACAGTCAAGGTGTAGTAGCAAGAGGCAATGTGGTAGGTCATTTATATGAGCTTGAAGCTACTTCCTTACCTGAAGTTTTGCTTACTGTTACTGTACAAGAGAAGACGGATTTGTGGCACAAAAGGTTAGGTCACATGAGTTCAGATAGAATGAACTTGCTGTGCAAGTTCAACCTAGTTGAGGAGTCCAGAAATTCGATTCTTTGCACAAGCCATGTGAGATCTGCTTGAAGGGAAAACAGGTTCAGAAGAAGTTCCCTTCAGCAGCAAGAAGGACTACAGCTCCACTAGATTTATTACATATAGATCTAGCAGGACCCATTGATCCTCCATCATTAGGTAGAGCTGAATATTACCTTTTGATAGTTGATGATTACTTTCGAAAAATGTGGATGAGGTTTTTGAGGAAAAAGAATGAAGCTTTCACACACATGAAAGACTTCATAACTGAGGTTGAGCTTCAGACTAGCAGGAAAATTCGAAAAATCAGGAGTGACAGAGGAGGAGAGTTTCTGTCCAAAGCAGCGGAGGCTTTCTACAAGTCCAAAGGCATCATACGACAACTAAGTGCACCTTACACTCCACAACAAAACGGAGTGGTGGAGAGGAAGAACAGAGTGGTTGCTGAAGTAACCAGATGTCTACTCAAGGATGGAGGACTACCTAGGAAGCTGCGGGTTGAAGCAGTTAACACTGCAGTATATCTTCTCAACCAAAGTCCAACAAAGGTGGTGGAAGGTATGAGCCCCGAAGAGGCTTTCACATGTATAAAACCTGATATCTCAAATCTTCGAGTTTTTGGGTGTAAGACCTATGTACTTGTGCCTAGAGAGTTGAGGAGGAAGTTAGACGACTGCTCTAAAGTTTGCACTTTCATAGGCTACTCTGAACAAACGAAGGGATACAGACTACTTGACAGTAAAGAGAAGATTGTCATTAGTAGGGATGTTTTCTTTGATGAGGTAAATCATACTGCTCATCTTGAGGTAGAGAAGAAGGAGACTACCACTACCTCCAATGGTACTAGTCTAGCTTTCAGATTTCCTCTTTCTGATATGTTACAAGATAATCAGTCTGATGAGAAAGTACCAGAAGCTGTTAGAGGTGGTGTAGATGTTGATGTTGCTGAAACAGAACATATCGTTGAGTTGGTAGTAGATCTTCTCACACAAGTTACAGTTCCAACTTCAATACCTGGACAAGTGCTTCAACCACTTCTGAATCAAGTAAGAAGATCTACTCGAATCAGGAGGCTACCTGCTCGACTTGCTGAGATGTGGTTGGCAGAGGCGATTGACAACGCAGAACCACTGAAGTTTGAAGATGTTATGAAGTCTGAGAAGTGGACAAAGGTGATGAAGGAGGAGTTTACTGCATTGCAGAAAAACGATACTTGGTTCTTGACAACTCTTCCTGAAGGGAAGAAGTTGATTGGAACCAAATGGGTGTACAAAAGGAAGTACCATGCTGATGATACAGTTCAGAGATATAAGGCTCAACTTGTAGCCAAGGGCTATCTACAGCAGCGAGGGGAGGACTATGGTGAGACGTTTACTCCTGTAGCGAAGATGAGTTTAGATAGGCTGCTAATAGCATATTCTATGCTTCAAACTGGAAAGTATGGCAACTAGATGTGAAGAATGCTTTTCTGAATGGTAAGATACAAGAGGAAGTATACATACAGTAGCCACAAGGTTTTCAGGTTGCTGGAAATGAGCAGTTAGTATACAAACTTCGTAAAGCCTTGTATGGCCTTAAGCAAGCTCCTAGAGCTTGGTTTACTAGGATAGACAGTTTCTTAAAGAAGAAGGACTTCTCTTCTACAAGAGGAGATCCTAATTTATATATCCTAGTTACAGCAAAAGGGAGAGTAGTGTTGCTGATGTATGTGGATGATGTAATCTTTTCAGGCAGCGATGAAGATGTTATCTCTTTAGTGAAGTTACAGTTATCTACAGAGTTTGAGATGACTGACCTGGGCAGACTTACCTACTGTCTTGGAGTTCATTTAGTCGAAGGTGAAAAAGATCTGTATCTTGTACAGGATAAGTACATCAACGATATATTGAAGGAGTATCAGATGCAGGACTGCAAGCCAGTGCCTACTCCGATGATACTTTCGAAGGATTGGTCTACTCAGCATGGATTTGACAAAGCGGTTGATAAAATTGAGTACAGGAGACTAGTGGAAAAGCTGATCTATTTGGTTGTAACGACCAGACCAGATCTAGCTTATGCTGTAAGCAAGCTTGACCAGGAGATGGAGGATCCAAGAGTTCCACATTTGAAAACAGCGAAACGAGTACTTAGGTATCCGAAAGGTATTGCGTTTCATTGACTGAAGTTTACTTCAATTAATCCTAAAGTTCTAACAGGCTTTACGGATGTTGACTGGACAAGTGATGTCATAGACCGAAAATCAAGATCTGGTTATGCATTCTTGCTTGCAGGTGCAGCTGTTACCTGGCAAAGTAAGAAACATAAAGTTTCTTCTTTGTCATCTACGGAAGCCGAATATCGTGGACTGCGTAATGCAGTTCAGGAAGTCGTGTGCATAAGATGGATGCTGGAAGATCTGGGAGAGGTTCAAAGAGAACCAACTACCATTTTTACTGATAACATGAGTAGCATTGCTCTTGCTAGAAATCCAGTCCATCATGCAAGGACAAAGCACATTGAGGTGCAGGTCCATTTTACTCATGACAAAATACAAAATGGAGAGGTATGTGCCACTTGGGTACATACTGATGATCAACTAGCAGATATATTCACTAAACCTTTGTCTAAACCTCAGTTTGATAAACTGAGAAATGGCCTTGGTATATGTGAACTGCCCGTGATCTTACGAGAGGGTGTTGAAGGATAATATAAGTTCACGTCCATTTTTTTTAACACTGTTCAGTTGTCTCTGTGTAATACCTGTCCTAACGACCGCTCAGTTCTTTCTCCCTCTTGTGTGTCCGTTACTATCTCCTTCTTGTGTATCTGAGTTGTAACTCCCACTGTTCCTCTGTTTCCTTGTTCCTTCACTGAGGCATCCCCAATGACCTCGACTCTAGAGATGATGACTGATTCATTGTCTGATCTTATATCCGCAGCTTAAGCTGTGTGTGAGCTCCTGCTAACTGTCACCTTATTCAACAACCTTTCCCTTCCGGGTACAGTGATAGGATTATAAATTATTTATAATAAAAAGTACTGAGTTGAGATCTGGTTCAGTGAGAGTTTAAACATTATATTGATCAAAATCTCACTTTGTCAACTTAGTAAATTCATTGACTCCATGCTTGATGAACCATATCCTTCATGTTGTAATTACAGTAGAGAATAGAAGGTATCAGTGATCACGCGCTTTGTTCATTGATGGAGTATGGCAAGCACTGAGTAATACTAGAATCAAACGCTCGGTTTTAGTGAGAGTGGTTGTAGGACATTCATGTGTCTCTAGAGGACTGTGGAGGGCACAACAAGTCCAGTATCTTCTGCGACATCAGTCAGATCATTCACTCAATATATTATTTTGTCTTCGGTGCTATTTCTTCCTTTGTGAAAGTATTTACAATTTGGTATGAGGAGAATGTCGCGATGTGAATCCCTGCGAAGGTGTAGACTCTCTAGCTGTACCTGAAACTGAGGTGCCTTCGGCATAGTCTCCTTGCATAGCCGCTACGATCTGACTTCTACTCTATATCGACCTCTGTCAAGAGACTCTCTCCACTTAGACAGGATTGAATAAACGAAGTTTCCAAGTATTCAATCCTCTTTCTGGCTATCCACAGATCCTCACCAGTGTTTGACAGAAACTACTCTCATTCTTCCAATGCAGAAGCACAGTAGTTCGCTTGAACACCAAGGTGACTAACAATTCTCTCATCGCTCGCTCATGTAAGTTCACTCGTATCTTTGGTCAGAGACCTGGAGCACTCATGTAAGTTCACTCGTATCCTTGGCTAGAGACCTGGAGCACTCAGTACACAAGAAGAATTGCTAGAAAGGTTATCTTCTAGATTTCTAGTCCACTTTTTATACAAAGTTCCAGTCGACGCAGATAACTCATAAAGCAGATCCAGTCGAGCTTGGCATCTCCTACATGTGATAATTCTATGACTTTGCTTTTTGCTGTACATTCAACCATGTGCGAGACGGTATACACTCACCCAATGCTGTTAAAGCTTACCTACATCCGAATTCCTAGCTGAAAGATCGTTCTATTCTAACAGAGAAACATGCTGACATATCCTACCTAAGCAACAACTAATCTCGAAGCAAGTTGCAGTCTCGTATTTTATTAGCTCGGAAAACCAAGAAAGAGAAAGAGCTTTTCATTTTCAATTTGAACGAGAAGATCACTAATACGTACATGAATCAATCGTGATTAGACGTTTAAGTTTGCGTATGTAATAATCCTCGTCGTTACAAACGTTTCCTGGAGATACGTTTGTAAGTATCACTGGACAGAAAGTGAAATGACGTTCGACTAAACTTTAGTGACAGAGATAAATTAGAGCCCTATGAGTTCATTCGCCTACCAGAAGGTGTTCGTGGTTTTGTCATGACTCATGGGGGAGGGAGTAAAAGAGCATTACAAATATAAGTTAACAGCAATGATTCTGCAGCATCAGCAACTTGTACAATACCGTATATACAGTACTGTGGCTATACCCATAGAGTCTTATCTAAGTCGTGATGATTCGAAGGCGGGCAGCAAGTTCAGTCTATCCGTGGGTCAGAATCTTTGAACCTCCCAACTTCTTGCTGCATGTCTGTCACCGTCAGGGCTGCTGTAGCGAAGATTTTGTTGGCCTGGCCAATGCACCCTAGCAGCTGAGAGACAGAGAAAGGAAAAGCCATACCCGTAAATAGGCAAGTATGAACGATATCGAAGATACTGTACCAGTTACAGATAGAGATTTACTCGAAAGAATTAGACCCCTCGAAAGAATGTCGGACTTGATAGGACCTTTCTTACAATTCTTTACTTGATCAGAACTTTCACCTGGAGTTGCAAGTGGTACAACTCACTTTGCTTAGTCAGCAATGCGTGTTATAAAACAGGCTATTCATACATAGACACAAGTAAACCAGCAATCTAAAATTTATATTTCTAGATCTCTTCCGCGTAATTTCGCTTGATGAAAAGCGAGACAAGTCTCAATTTTTTATGTAACTAAGCAACATGACCTGTATGACTGGCAACTCCAGGTCAGAGGTCTGATAAAGCAAAAAATTATTAGAGGGCTGGATCAAGTCCGACATTTAGGATCTGATCAAGTACATCTCTGGCTTTACAGATCGACGCTGCATGTACACCTCCAGTTCCGAAGTAGTACACCTTCAGCAGTAATAGTAGACAGTATGTCTAAGAACCTCAGAATTGAAGTTAGATTTGTGAAGACTTTAGAGACTGAAGTTCGCTTGACTGCACCTCTAAGACGGTTGTCGGTCTTAATATTACCCTTCTTAAGATTGTATTATTTGTGTGCTGCAAGTTCAGCAGTTTTATCGTCATGTGACACTATACAAGATAAAGTGAAAAATAGCATGATAATTCAAATCGATAATCTATTTGAATGATATTTTTAAATGAATTTTTCATGCAAATACATCGCTGAAGGCTGAAATACGCGTCTCACATTTAGATAATGTTGCATGTTGACTTGCTGTTGACAGTCAAGGGTGGAGTCAAGTAATGCAATGTTAAGAAAGATGAAGTCAAGTACGATAAACATATTACATGTGGTCAAGTAAATTTCTGCTTTAGAGATGTATAGTATCTGGTGCTTGGTCGCTATCTGCCTTGAGCACATAATTGTACACTATTTTGATTTTGTTGAACTTGAATCACTATGGTATGCATCGTAGTGATTCGTGCATTGCAAAACCTCAGTGACGAAACCGAATTTGGGATCTTTTCCGTAAACGCGGAATGCCATAAGGGCTGTGTCAGAGTTTATGTGAAAGGGTGAAAGCGATAATGTTTTTCCAGAGAATATACAAATAAAGCAAATCCAGAGATATACAGCAAATCGAGCGAATGAACTATCTGAAAGTAAAGTAAAAACAACTCAAACTTGTCATAGATGCGTGAACTACTTATTCTATGCCGGGCATTTTTATGGTGACAAGTTACCCATGCTACGAGTTTACTATAACAAAAGTCTTGCCAGTGCGTGAAACCTTAATCAGTGAACCTTGTGATGCGCAGTTTTACAAGATAAGTAGTTCGCGTATTCATGCATAGTTACTAGCCGTAGTACGTAAAAAGTTTAACAGGTCCCACCGTATCCATTTACGGGACATGTTTAAAACGCTTTATCTAGAACTATATCCCTAGAACTTTATAGAAATTTACATAAAAGTTTATAATCAACAGAAGTAAATATAAATCCATTAATAAAGATTTTACATTTAGATGTAATTGTCTGATAGTATGTAATTAGCACACCTTCTAAAGCTGACTACAGAACCTACGGGGCTATCTGCACTATATTATACAGTATGTAAATTGACGATGAAGTGATTTACAAGTAGTGACTCAATTCTTGTAACAAAAGTTCGAATGAGTTTATCAGAGTGTCTCAGATATATCCAGTAAAGAAGTATGTCATCCCTATTTTACTTTTTAGTGATGAAACAACGAGAGAGTAAGGAGCCTATATGTATTTTGTGGTTTCGACAATAAATTTCGTAGACAAATTTTATCATACCATTTTGTGCACCAAACCTACGATATATTGATCTTTTCTAAATTCTAACCAGTTTATTTTAACTCTTTACTATAATGTTTTAAAAGGTATGCAAAACAATCGATATATCGTAAAAGACTTTATTCGTTCTGCTCAAACATCACATTAAATTCATTGCCTTGCATTTACTAGCTTCTTTTTCATTCTCGTCCATAGTTTTATGTGATATGTGCCATGTTTAGGACTTCTATTAGCTAGTTCATTTCATCTCACCATGCATAGATTCACTTCTTCCAAATTTCGGAAAAGAGAAATATTCACAGAAGGTTTAATTTATTATCTAACCTTTCTATCCGGAATGATTAGTAATAAATTTATTATTTGAGTTGAGCAGACTGTTGCACTTATATCCTCTCGAAGATGCTTCTCGACCCGCTGTGCTTATAGGTTAAGTCGGGCTCTTTCCCCACCTGTTGGGCATCCCCCAGAATGGAAGATAATTTAATTATTTTATCTACTTAAAATAAATTTATTATCTAATGCATATAACTTTTTCCATATCATTAAGAGAGCCAAAGTTCTCCAAAAGTTCATCAACCATGCATATTATTTAACTCTATGAAGCCGACGGATTGAAGAAAGATTGAACTCGGGCCATGTATGAAAAAGTTGGTTGCATTTCTGAACTAAGCATGCGTGTTATTTAAACCTCGAGTATGAGTATAATAGCATGAAAAGGACTATTCTTTTTTTCTCGCTGTGTTCCTCGAGTGAAAAGAAAAATCTCTTTTGTTTCGAGAAAAATCTAAATCACCATTTTAACATTAAACTAGTTTGTTTTGAGATGAATCATAACTTGTAAAGCTGGTAAACAGTTTTAATTTGATTCTTTATTTCAAAAATTCTAAGATGGGATGAAAAAAATATCACCATGATCATTTTCTGTACTACAGTTAAAACTCTTAGTTCTCTAAAAAAAAACCTGGAAAATAAGGTCTTCTGAGTTACCCTGAGCACTTGTAGTCATACTCGGGGTTTGATGCATGGGTATCCGTTGCGTTCCCCTAGACGGCATTCCAGTAGTTTCAAGTTTGTCACGGCTAGGATTCACCTCATGTACGGTTAGAAACCTGAAGATTTCTATTAATTTATGCCTTGATTTAGCGGAAGAGTGAGTGAATAAATTAATGTGTAAATAAAATGAAGTTGTTTTTTAACCGATCTTGGATTTATACATCTAAAAATACGAATGTCAACACTTCATTTATTAGTTATGTCAGGATCTGTTAACAATACTACAGCTGCTTAACACTTAATAGTGATAAACAAATTAGATATTTCAAAACAGTATAGTACAACATTTTTACATAATGTTTATATATTAACCAATAATAAAAAATACAGTTCAATGTACAAAGCCTTGGGGAAGGATATTCAATCCAGGAAACAAGAATTGGCAAGAATTACATTAAAGAGAAAAATACGTAAAGTCGCGCAAGTACGGGGAGAGTCTAGCAGGCCTCGGAGAGTCGAGCAAAGGCTTATTAGAGGATTAATGTTATTATCAAATTTTATCCGATTTTACAACGATTTTGATAATGAACAGTGGTAATGATGAGAATTCGAGTTTAGAAATGACAAGTCTAGAGTTCAAATGCTAGAATTTTATTTTATTATCTTTTGTTATCTTAGGAGAGAATTGCAATCTTTTAATCCGAACTCTCACGATTTAAGATTTAAATTTTCTAAAGCACAAGATTTTATCAATTTAAGATCTAGTTTCTCCAAAGTAAAAGTTCTTTGCGGTAATGATAACGAGCATGGCTAGTATCTAGGACCGAGTTTGGAATCAGTGGAATTCTTGTCTCGAATTAGGAGGAGAGAATTCCTAAGTATTGCAGTCAATATTCACCTCAATCCAAGATTCTTAATCCAAATTTGCTAAAAGGCCGGGAAAATAGACCAGACACCAGATTTTAAGTGATATTTATAATCACTTTCAACTTCAGACTCCAGAGATAATGGTAAGTGATGGGATATTATCTAGAGATTTACTGCAATCCACCCCTCTTAACTTTGAGTTACTTGATTGCACCCTTGACTGGTAACAGCAAGTTTATCGCTATGGAAAGACAGTGCACTAAGACAAATAAGAGATCATCTACTAGAAAGATATTTTAAATTGAGCTTGTTGTGTACATACATGACTAACTGCTAATATGTCTCGCATTATGACAATGTGACATTTTGACCTACTGAACCTGCTATAATCAGTCAAAAGTGTGCTCAAATAATGCAAAGTTCAGAGAAGTGGAGTCAAGTCTGGAAAATATATTAAGGATGCGTTCAAGTAAATCTCTGTTACGTAGTACTGTAAGAAGTAATAAGAAGAACACGTACTACATTGGGAACAGCCTACTGTTCTTAGGTAGGGGCCATCAATCTGGTCAGACTCTCTAGTCGAAGTATGTTTTCTCTACAATCATGTGATCTAATCTTCTACGCAATATACAATGAAATCTCGTTATAATCATGGTGATCCGATAAGATGTTCTAACATCACCGAATACGTCAATAGTGTAGTTTGATCTCGATCAAAGAGAAGATCAAATGTCATATAGGTTCACATAGAGGGTCCACCGGAGTCATATGGACGTAGATCTATGCGTTTCATATAGCCACGGTAGCCACCACTAGCATCAAGGCAGGAGAGAAGTTATTTGTAGATATCCATGGGATGATCTAAGAGATTATCTTCTCGCACTTGATCTATATGATCATATGAATGCATGTGACTAGCATTATTTCATTTATATTCATCGTTTATATTCATTTGTGATTAAATATTATCTTGTGCACCAATGGAGATATGCGAATTTGTGAATGAATGATTTCATATTATAAATTGATGAATTTATGACTTTACATGTTTTATGTATATTCTTAATGGACATAGTGTATTTGCATCATTTCAAGTACAAATACTTGAGTCAGGCATCTTGGGAGTTGTGAATTTTCTCACAACTCCCAAGATGCCTGAAAGAAAAAATATGTCAATTTGATACATTCAATGACAATAGGGAGTATGATGGACCTTTGTCTCCATCTGACTCTAAGATGAACGACAACAGCAGTTCTCATCATGACGACAATGGTGATAATGAACTACAACAAGAAGTAGTTGTAGCAAACTTTATTTTAGAGTACTTCTCTTCATATGAAGAGGAAGTCATATCAAACGATAAAGCTATATATTGATCAAGTATAAGCTCAAGAACGGACACATCAAGATTCAGTATGCAAAAAGTATGTAGTAGAAGTAATATGCAGAAACTGAAACTCGCAGGTCCATATACCCCAGAGCTAAGTGCAGTCGTCTTGCATACACGTTGCTAAGTTGTTGCTACACACTAAATTTACAAGCACGATTCCCAAGCAGCAATCAACTTATCAATGCAATATTCAAGTTGTTGGCGGAGAAGATTCTACCAAAGAGAAGTAATGTCTCATCATCTCGTCATAAGGCACTTTCAATCCTTAAATTGATCCGAATGGACTGTCACAATTCATGCATGTCCTAATGATTGTGTCTTGTATCAAAATGAACATGCAGATTTAGAATCATGCCCTATTTGCCAAGAGGAAAGATACAAGGATGATACACAAAGAACAAAAGTTCCCAAAAAGATACATGATCTTCTTTCAGTCAAGTTTCTTGTTAACTTTACATTTTATATTGTCTTCATATCTTACCTATTCTTTATCATGATAAACACTCAAAGTTCATTTCGTCAAATCCTATAGGTTCTACGATGGTTTCCACTCATTCCTCACATCTTGCATATGTATCGTTCTAAGTCAATGGCTGAGTTGATGACTTGACATCATGACACTGAAGTTCTGATGGGGTCATGAGACTTGTAGTTGACTCATCGACAGCTAAACACATTGAGACAAAATGAACGGAGTGCAAGCACGATGCTTGACATCTTGTCTTGGTACAACATCAGATGATGTTTTGTCCCACAAAACTATGAGGACTTAACATTCAAAGTGGTCAATGGTGGCAATAAACTATAGCATTCCTCCTTGGTTGGTCATCAAACAAGATCATTTATTGCTTACTTTGATCATTCCAAGTTCGATCTATATCTCCTTTTGTCCACTTTTGGATTTCAATGACTAGTGAATGTTAGTAAGTACTCAACAAAAAGCTTCCTCATCCCATTTGAATGTCTATTGAATGTTTAGGAACTACTCAATATCATGTAAGTGCTTTATAATGATGATTTATTCGTGACACATGCATTTACGTTTGTCAAGTCCCAAGCAAGCAAAAATTTTTGGTATGTATATGCGTCGTTGGTGGAAGAGCTTGATTTGTTATGGAAAGGAGTTCAAGCTTATGATGGATGCAGTATTCACCTCGAACGTTCTAGGTGATTTACTTAAAGGGTATATGTATGTGGACAATGCACGATTATCTTGGTTGTGGATATGTCTCAAGACTGCAAACAAAATGTTATTGTGCATGTCCGTCCTGTGGTTCAGACTAAGCATTATACGGTTTTCTACTAGATATGGTGCATGCTTGCAAAAAGCTTTCTCCAGCGATATGACTTCATGACCCAGCGGTTGAAGACACATGACCATCACAAGTTCTTACAACATATACTTTTGATATGTGTGCACAAGTTGTCAAGTTTTGCTTTACGAGAAGCAATTTTTGATCTCTCAAAGTTGTTAAGGTATAATTTTTACACCTTCTCTTGTCACTTTTTTATTTGATATCAATATACCTTCTTACTAAACCCATCTTTTTGTATTCTTGCATATTAATGACTAACATGTTTTTGTTAACGTTTCTCACTTCATAGGTGGATTTGTGCAGAGGAAATTATTGTAGAAACCATTCCTCAAATAGAATTCTTTGCCGTGAGCACACTCTGCAAGTTAGAGAGAGACTTGCCACCATCATTTTTCAACATTGAGATTCACGTACTTGTCTATCTTGTGCACGAAGTTTCTAGTTGTGGTCTTGTTTATTGCATATGGATGTATTGGTTGTAGTGATATCTGAAATTCTTGAAGGATCTCGTACGTTAAAGATCTCGTCTTGAAGGGTGCATTGCAGAAGGTTACTTACATATAGAGGCTATGTTCTTGTGTTACAACATAGTGGGGCTATTGGATCTTCACTCTTATCTTCTCTATGAAGAAAATGAAAATGAAAAGAATGATTGGAGAAGTCCTTCTTAGAGCTAGTTTAGTCTTGACGTTCATAGAAATGGATCAAGTTCACAATCTTTTGTCTCCATAATAGTTTTGAAATGAAAAATGTCGCGATCTCTCAGTCTCAAGATCAAGTGCAGACGTGAACAACAAAACCCTAGTGTACTTGCGTTAGGTTGTGAATGCTTCGAAAAGGACTTAACGGCTTGGCCGAGAAATCGAGAACAAATAAACCTTAAGTGATTCTCTAAACCAAAGTTGAAATATTAGATAAGGACGTATAGACCTATCCCAAGGAGACCTAGACGAAGGTTGACCTAAGGAGACAAGTCTAGGAACACACTGAAATGCTAGGTTCATCTGACGTATGTCCGAGACATGGATCCGAACAGATCAAGACGTAGGTCTGAACCACAAGACCCACTCTGGTGTTAGACCACGATTCTCAGAAAAATATCTAAGTGTTGGAGCTCCAACGAATTTTTGGTCGTGGATGGAGCTCCATGCAAGATCTCGAGATGAACAAGGTATCATTAAAAAGGCTTCGGCAAGAGCTTTCCAATGATACCAAGAACTCATCGAACTGACATCAGAATTGAGAAGTTGACCAATCTTGTTAACGAGATGTGGTATATTTTTCAAGGACCGAAGAGGAGGACGTGGTCGCCAATCCCCAGAAGTATATGTGAGAAGGACTTGATGTCTAGGTGGGCCAGGACGAGTCACTCGATCTCATAGTTTGGCGTGTGGACTCTGGGATATGAGGTGATGGTTGGACTAGTACCAAGGCGTGTTCTTTCCAATCTTGGACGTCTGGATTGGAGAACAATCCAAAGGCTGGGGCAAGACTAGAGAACAAGACGGCGGGTTCGATCACCGTTTGGGAGCTTAGACCTTAACAGACATCACGGATGATTGGACCGCTAGGTGTGCAGGATGCATCGTTTAGGACCCTAGACTTTATGGGAAGTCCGCCGCAAGTCACGTAGTGACTTGCTCATGTTTTGAGATCAGCCTAGCCGAGTCTAGGTCAGAACTTAAGGAATGTTGAGCTTGAGAGTTAAGGACCAAATCGAGATAAAAATAAGTGATGCATGAACGTTAACGTGTGATTGTGATTTGCAAGTTAGTGTTGTGAGTTTCGTGATCTGCTGAGCAAGAGCTTCCGTTGATGCAACAAGGCGGTAGATACACGGAAAGCGATATCAGAGCTAACGCTTCGGTGAGCGAGAACTCGAGGTAGCGGCTGAAGGCTAGACGCTTGAGGAGAGACGCAAGATAAACAACCTAATCACAATTTCAAAAATTTTGTGAACTTTATTCTGAGTTCATATTTTGCAAGCATGCACTGTAATACATGTATCTCTGTTTTATTTGCATTCATCATATTCCAATGTAACATATACATCAACTATGCTCTCCGGAATATACAAGCCTATCTTACACCTCTAAATCCTCATTCAACTCTTATCTTCGACCTCGTATTCTTGAGAGAACTCATATCTCAAACCTGATAACCCTCAGCCAGCTCGGCTTCCACCCCAGCTTATAGTATCGATGACAATGATCTGCCGTTCACCCAAGCACATGGATGGTACATGAATAAACCGCTGCTCACTCACATTCAGGTTCGCTCGAAGAAAACCACATGCATGTAGCGAATTGCAAGAAGAGTACATCTGAATTTCCAAACGGTAGAGTTTTATTTTTTCGTAATTCAAGAAAACAATAAACTAGAGCTACCATGATGAAGCCTTTGAACCATCGCTTGAATTGACTACAATGGATCGTCACTGGCGGTTCCAGCAATTAGTCATGTACCACATGTGATTGAGGTTTGCCTCAGCGCAAAGTGAGGCATACCTCCATCCGTTCCAACTTCAAACTGATTCATGCTCGAACCAACTTCATATCTTATCTTCGAGAAATTCATATCTTGCCTTTGAGACAAAATTTATGAATAAATGAAAATCCAAGGCTTCACAAGTATAAACATCTTCATACGCATTCTTGTCCATAACAAAGGGTCTTGTAAACTTTGATGAGAACTTTGTCGATATTTCTTTCAGAAGGGTGAAGTTTTTCATACTCAACCATACTTCTTTGCCCACTTGAAACTTCACTTGCCACCTATGCTTGTTTACCTGCTTCTTGTAACGTTGCTACGCTTTGTCAAGGTCCTTTTTCACTTTTTACTCGTGCTATTGCATTTCTACCACCAACTCCTTAGCTAATGTTTGTCGTGTTCTTGGCCGTGCCGATTTAGAACTCCCTGCAAGAGTCAAGTCAAGAGATCATTATTGCTGACGTCTGTAAGTCAACAAGAAAGACGATTCATCGGCTGCTGAATGCTTTATGGAGTTGTAGCAATACTCTTCAAGACTGAGCCACTCGTTTGTTTGTCCATCTGTTTTGAGTTGAAAAGTGATATCGTATCAGATTTTGCATGAAAACACGAGTTTCTTGACTGTGGACATATCGTGTGCTGAACAGAGGCAAAAGAAAGAAAAATAACCACGAGAACAAGCTTCGCAAGATAAACCAACTCCCACTTTATATACACTTTCGTTTCTTTCTCTCTGAACAAATGCGCGCAATGCAAACGGCGAGGAAGACATATGCGAGGATGAAATCTTTTGTGATGAACTGGCCTGATCTTCAGCCGTATGCGAGACAACTTGAAGACTTGGGATTGTCCTTTCTTTTGTAGAACTGGGTGTGGTCCTGGCAGACCTCGTCAACAAGATTTTGATATATCGAGGACATTCTTCACAAAGACCATGAGGAAGACCATAGAATTGGACTCTATAGAACTTGCCTAGGGATCGACGAAGCAGATCAAAAGGATGATCTTATGTACGACAACACCACCAAATCGACTTCGGACAAGTGACAAAGTACACAGAATTATTCACGAAGACGTCAGTAGGTACGAATGGCTTCAAGGTGCCATGTTACATAGATCTGTTCTGAAGAGCGATCGTTGGAATCTTGAACATTATCTTCAAGCCCTATAGGAATTTGTACTTGACCAACTGGCAAGTGCACTTCATTGAGTTGATACTAACGAGACGGAAGGCATACTAAGCAAATATCTTCCACTTGCACGTACAAAAGTTGTATAGTACCTTCGACGATGACGGATCAATGTACCCTACAACTTTTGTCATGATTTTCTATCGAGACATGCATGTGTTGACACCGGTCGAAGAGGATTTGTATGGACCAAAGGTATTGGATGACGAAGTGTTGAATTTAGAGCCAACACCAATAAGAGAGAATGTGAGTACACCCACTACTTCTGCAGGACCAAGTACACGGACGAAGAGATGAAAGCCGAAGACGAGACGGCATGAGTGGTTACTTCAAGGAGGAAGAAGAAGACGAAGAGGTTGGTGATAGATACTTCGGATGAAGAATCCGGAGACCAAAAAGATCAAGAAGAACCTCAAGCGCCAGCAAAGTCTTTGTCGGTAGAAATCGAAGATGAAGTTAGACCAGGATGAAGTCGAGACCAAGAAGAAGAGACTGAATAGGAAGACGTCATACTTCGGAGGATCAACTTGGGAGCTACCGAACTTCAGGAAGAAAGTCATGGAGCAGGAATTTGCCCTGAAGGACTTTGCACTTCGCAGCAACAAGAAGTTAGCACCTCTTGATTTATGAACTCTACTTTCTCTCGCTTTTCTTCAGCTTGCCGAATTCGAAAGCCCCCACGAGTCATTCCCGTGCATCTTCTCATCATCTGTTTTTATTTTATCCCGAACACCGTGATTCGTTTACTCACAACAACAACTCAGTGAGAGAACCCTCGTCCATAAACCCATATGCCCCTCAGGTGCAGATGAGGTTCACCGAGACTTATAATCTCCTCTCTGTCTGTGTTGAAGTATAGCTTTCTCGGCCTTTTGGACTAAGATAAAGTGTAGTTCTGTTCTTATCAGTTTAATATATGATACGAGTGTCATCGACACACTATATTAATCTAATTTCTTTCACGGGTGAGAGTCCAGTGGGGTGGCTTGCTACTTCGGACTCTCAAGTGTCTCCTTGGTATTGCACTCCCTCCTAGACCGGCGCAGCCGATCCTCCCCTCGCGGGAGAACCAATGAACCCAAGAAGCAACTGTTCTCTGTATCCTCCCCGAGAGCTGTGTGAATCTTCCGCTGTGCATTGACGTGGTAGAACTTGTTATCTTGACCCAGAAGACAATCTAACAGTGCCACTGTTTAGACTGCTTCGACATTGAACCTGCGAAGAAGCACTTAGAGTACCCAACTCTCGTCTTAGAGTAGCAATACTAAACCCCACGCTCACGAACTAGTCGAAGTTCGTCTTTTGGAGTGAACCTTTACTATCGCTGAACCTGTTGATCAACTGAAAGCTACACAGTGGAGGTGAATGAAAAACTTGCATTCCTGGTGTTACGTAGTGTTAAGTGATGCCATACGGAACTTGCCTAGAAGGAAAGAGTAATTGCACTTCCATAAACCACACATCAAGGTTCTGCAAGTAAGATCAAGTCTTTTTGCCGGGAGGTCTCAATCCATGCAAAGATAGTTACATTCAGAGGCAGAAAGCCTCACAGCGAAAAAAAGGAAAAAAGGAATAACATCTTGAGTGTAACTCGCTTCTTGCTTCGATAAAAAATAATCCCAAAAAAGAAGAAAACAAAGAAAATCTCGAGTGCAATGTCTAGTGAAAAGTGAGGATGAGGATAAGCGGTAGAAGTTACAGAAAATTCTTATACCTAGTTGGGTCTATTCTTTCTGTATGTTTGTTTGGCGATGTGTGGCATGGCTGGTTTCTTAAGAAATTATTTTTGGTTGCTTCGAAAAGAAGTCTCCTCGTGATTAGAGTTGCACTAGGTTCTCTCTTTTTCGACGTGCAGCAGGACTTTAGAGAAAAGAAATTTTGAAAATGAGATTAATTTACATTTCTTAAATTAACTACATGCACTCCTTATCATTTCTGTTTGGTTTTCTTTTCGACACGATGGTATATTTTACACTTAACAAACGATAATATGTAAACGCAGAATATGAAATCGCCTTAATTGTACTTAAAACTACACGTTTTGGACTAATAGAATATTAATATTCTTTAAAAGGTGATGACTACACTTTGTTTTGTCATTAGTTAAAGTGTGCATATTGCTTTCCTCTAAGAAAAGGTTGAAGAATATGCATGCCTTTCGAATGAGCGACTCCTTGCAAAGGATCCATTCTAGCCGGACTTGTGGTTTAACTATAGTAACTCGGGGTATTACATGTTCGAGAGAAAAGTACTGGGTCAACTTTGTAACTATTCGCTGGAGAGAACTTACAAATCTTCTTATTTCGGTGTAATTTTATATATTTTATTATTTATATTTTAAAAAAGTGGTAAGATATTGATTAAACATTAATAGATGTAAAGCACTCCACCCCTCTTTATTACCAGCACGGTCCTTCGATAGAGGAGGTTATAATCATCAGCTCTGCTGCAGGTACTCCTCAAGGAGACCTTTTGGGTGGACCCCTCACTATAGAGTTCTCTTGACCACCGTCTTGGCTGCTCCAGGTTGTGTTTTTCCATCTCGCATATTGTAAGTCCGGCGGACCAAGTCTGTGTTGTCTTTGATCATCTCGTCTCTCAATTGATCTTGGTAGGGCTGAGAGTGAAGATGTCAAAGTGCAAGGTTTGGTCTTTCATAGATATATTGTCGGACCTCCATCTCCCGTAGAGATTTGTTACACCTACACATGATTTATGCATCCTCGGAGTACATAGGACTTCGTCTCTCGGTTTTTAGATGTTGCTTTGACGGAGGACGTTTTGCATATCAAAGATCTCCCCATGTTAGAAGATCCACAGGTTGCATATGGTATCCTTTTCTCTTCCATTGCACGTCGTCTTGATTACTTACTCCCGCATAGTATCTCCATCTCTTATCTTCATCTCGCGTCTTAGAGAGTTTGATAGGAGGATCATGGAGGTTTTTGATGACATCATAGGATCAGAAACTTTTGACTGTGTGGCAGGACCTCCCGCATGTAGGCAGAAATCTTTGCCGATATCATGTGGCGGGGTGGGCTTATTATCCATGGAGGAAACTGCTCTAGTAGCTTTTTTGGGTAGTTGAGCCTTCTCAGCACCTTGGCTCTGTTGTCATTTCCTCGTGCGAGATAGATCTATTCTAGAGAGCTACGTGACAGAAGTGGAGGATGGTTCTTATCCACTACAGTGGTGTCTCCGTGAGGCAAGAGATAGTTTGACTCTTAAGACACCTGAGGCACACCCACGATTCGATACCTTAGCTACGGAGGGATCTCATGGACTACAGTTCTCTCTGACGAGACACCACTTCGAGCAAATTCTCCATGCGCTCTTAGTGGATCCTTCCATCTCACGGGATACTAGAGCTCGACTCTGCTCTTGTTCGGACAAGGGCTCTGGCTCTTGGCTCATAGCTCGACCTTGCATTAGAACCTTCAGACTGACACCGACTATCTTCTCTACAGCGATGAGGTTCTACCTAGGCTTGGCCCAACCTGTTGCTTCGGCACTATCCACCTGCAAGTGCGATGTCTCGCTCAACACCTCGGATCGACACGTTGCTCGTTGTCTTCACGGTGGAGAGCATATAGCCACCCATGATGTCATCAGGGACGTCGTGTTTGCTTTAGTACGAGAGAATGATTACATGACATGAAGAGCGTTAGTATGTCCTTCAGACGGGAGGATCAGTGAGAGTTGACCTGTACATGATGAGAGAAGATCAAGTCTCAGTGGCAGATGTGGTTGTTACGAATCTGACACGAGACGCAGTGGCGGCACAGGTGATCATCCATCTCCCAGCGAAGGTGACCAAGTATAGGGGGATGCAGATGGGACATCACTTTATCCTCTTGGCCTTGGAGATATACAGATCGAAAGCTTTGGAGTTCGACGTCTTCTTTCGTGATTGTGCTAGAGCCTACCATGAGAGACGCCAGGGGTATCACTTTTTCTTTCTTTTTCTATTATGTTTTTTAGATAACGAGTTTTCATTGCTCTACAAAGAGCTTAGCAGGCGCGGTCCATAAGAGAGCAATTGCAATAGGCTATGCTCATGTGCATCTGTTGTATGCAAGACTTCTGACTTATCTGTGTATGATATTATAGTGGCGGTGGGCGACCTTAGAGCTACTGATAGCGGGGTTTAGCACCGGTGTTCTCCCGTTCAGGACGTTAGTTGCTTGACCCTTCGGGTCCTTCTTTAAGGCTTGATGGGGTCTTCCCGTCCTTTGGCTATTCATTGCGTCGCGTGTTATCCACTGAGAAGAAAAGGATCGGAAGTGAATCCATCGTCCCCGCAAACACATCTGGAATGAAAACTTGCAGAGCACAGACTTTTGCAGAGCACAGACTTGTACAGTTCTGTGTACGTGAGGAAAATTCTACCAAGGCTGGCAATACCAGGTTCCCGTTATAACGTTGGCATGTGCTGCAAGCAAGTTCATTGCGACCGGCCATGCCTTCAGTACATTCCTTCTTGGATTATGTTGGTGGGTGCTCCCCCTGGGGGAGCGTTCCAAAGGTTGAGATAAGCCGTCTCTGTGATCCGCACACCGTATTCTTTAGTACAAGGAGAAAGAATAGTTCGCTCTGAGCTGATCACACGGCTGTTATTCATGGGATCGGCAGAATAGCTACTTGAAGGCCAACGCAGACTCTACACGACTAATGTATGGTTCGAACTGACCTCCATGTCCTTACAAGTTACAAAGGACTGACCATTACTTGGAGCGAGTTCAGACGAAAACGAAAGAACAAATGCGTTCAATCAGAAAGAAGCGCTTAAAAGCTAATCGCTCGTTCCATCCCTCTCGCTTACAAACTTTCCGATTCATAAATGGCAGGGCAGTGCCGAATCTAAAACCTCTTTGCATTGAGGATGTCACTGTCCAGTACCAGACCAAAGACGGGCTGCCGCAAAATCGTACTTTGTCAAGTTCATGTGATACAATCAACTGATCGTCGACCTTGCTGATCACGTGTAGCTCGAGATGTTCCTAAGTTTTTTTCCGAACCCAACCCCTTCAGAACACATGTATGAAGAATTGCAAATAAACGTATACAATATAAATATCATCTAATCGCACTTACGGAGTCCCCAGCTGCAGCAGTCGCTGCAAACATGCAACCCCATCAAAAGTGAGACTAGAGTTGGAGAGACAAAGTGGCTTCAATGAGTTCCTTCGGGACTGGCAGCACTCTAATGTAATTGGCTGACGGGAGCGGTTTATACAGAATGATGACAGGCCCACCAACCAATCTTTTTAAACTCAGGATCACGTCGTCACAGATCTCTGTGCTAGATTTAGTGAGCTAAGCATCAACGCTAAGCATAAGCACAGCAGGCACTACAGTGCCTGCTGGATGAGTTGTGCAGGAAATTTAGCGCTATATCGCTCTTTGATTCCATCGATCGGCACGAATGCAACAATTTCCTGCTGAATCAACTAGGAGGGCTACGGTTTCCGCACTCATCATTTTCCAAGGCGCCCCAGGGAACTGGAATTCCGAGGTCTGCCGACAGTAGAATACCCACTAGAGTCAGCACTCGAAGTTCTCCGTCACGAACAAACGAACAGACATCGTAACCTCAAAGAAGCAAACTGCAAGACCTCTCAGACATCGAGAAAACATAGTTACCAGCATAGTCAGCAAGAGAGGTGAGTCGCAGCTTGTAGTCATTACTATCTCTCCGGTGGCTTCCAAGACTGTCGTGTTCATGAAGTTAGTGATGCATCGAGGTGGTCTGTCAAACTTGTTGTCACAATCCTTCTTCGAAGTTGACTTAAAGGGCCGAGCGAACGCGAGCCCTCCGCTGTCACAATTTATGACGTGCATTTTCTCGCTTGGAGAAATGCTACAATCCGCCCAACCGGAGTGCAATGGAGGAGCTCATCATAAGTCATCGCCGTTCCGTATCAGCGATAGGCCCCGCCCAGGTAAATTTGCTGTTTCCTCTCATAGTTTATGTACCTCGATTAAATCCATTCCGGAAGCACTGCTGATGGTTCTATTTCACCTACAGTAGAGCCTGTGAAACCTTCCCTGTTCAAAACAGAGGAAACTCTGCTCTACCAAATAGATGTCAAACAACTCCACGATGAAAAGCTTGACCTGTACAACTGCCTCCTTCCTCTTCCCATTGTACGGCTTGATGGGCCTTTCCATCTGTTCGCTATTCATTGCGTCCCTTTCTTCCTCCTTCGAGCCAGGAAATGAAGTGGGGCTTCAACCCAAGCAGATACTTGGAGGTCTGGAACTGAATCTGATCATGAAGAGGGAGAAGCCAAGCACTCAGGACTGGCAGGTGAAGATTCCGGCCCAGCAGGCATTCTGGATCTCCTTCCTCTTGACTTTCCAGAACTTGCGTACACCAGGAACAATTGCAGAATTTCCAATTGGAGCGATTTACCCCGTCTTACTGTCGTCTCTGATCGAAGTTTCCAGCAAGATCATAGTGCAGATCGGAACATACTTCTTACTTAACCTCAGGCTGATTGTCTGCCATTCTTTACCGTGATGGATTCATTACTAGGTAGTGTGATAGAGCCACTGCGTGCTCAATTACAAGGGCCTTGCGCGACAAGAAATAGCTGAGTTACGAATAACAGTAACGTAGCTACCTATCGTGAAATTCCCGTCCGGTATGCTCGGTCGACCTGTCATAATGCAATCTATTTCGTCTCAGCAGTTCCTGCAACTGCTGCGAAAATCACTGACTTGAATGGTCTTTCTTATGAAACTCAACAGGGCGTCTCATCCTCGTCATAGTCCATGTCATCAGTTTTATACCACATAGAATTGCCAACCTAGCTGGTCGGTCTGATATGTACATTTGGCTCTTCATTTGGGAGGAAAGTAAAGATCATCCCTCGATCCAGAAACAAACTGGTGGCAGGTATCAACCGTGAGTGTTGGGACCTCCTATGTATCAGTTCGTGGTTTCTGACTGAAGGTCTAGTTTAGGGAGAAATCTATGACAACCCACATGTAGAAGGGATCAAACAGCGCCATAAGTGCCATAAGTGCCATAATATATGCAAAAGGCCAGTATAAACTGAAGTTCGCGAGTTAGTGTTCCTTGACTGGAGCTTGTGGAAGCACTGGATAGCATTTCAGTGCCCAGGAGAAGTGACCGTATGATTTTTGCGGACGCTATTCCTCCGTGGTTACACAAGCACCGATTTCAGTTCCCAGGATCAGATCAATAGAACAGAATTGCTTCTGGGGCTTGAGCTTCGTGCGATGCATATAACCAAGCGAAAGTTTATGAACATTTCCGCCTTCAATATTGTAATGTTTTCGAACTATACTATTCAACAGGTTCCAACATAAAGTTATAGATAGTTGTCCGCGTGAGTACTGAAAGTTCACACTTTGATCGCAGCGCTTTATCTCATACACTAATTTGCAGTTGCGGGATGTTATGTTTGATGTCGTTTGTATCACTGACAGAGATTTTGGTGCACTCACACCAGAACCACTCTATAGACCTAGCCATTACACAGCCAAGGAACTGTTAAGATTTCTGATCCCATGAATACATAACTCCTTTTGCACCATGATATTTGAGCAGAAAAAACTTGACTACAATGCGATTATCGTCGGAGGAAAGCCGCCTGTTATTTTTCCACGAAACCACAGGAATAGTGGGAATGAGAAGATGGACTGGATGTGATTTAGAAAGGTCCTTCTGTCACCACCAGGGAGCTCCTTACTATACATTGTACCCTAGGCCTGCCTTCCACATTCTACTTTTCTTAAATAATCTCTGTCACATCGATCGAACAGAAGAAAATTCTTACAACGTGAGGTAAAATTGAACGATGGGTCCTGAAAAGCACACGTGAAATCCAGGGTGGTTTCGGAGCGTTTACATATCCTGGAAGACTAAGACGGATGGCTTCCACAAGGTGCTGCATCCTGACGGATCGAAGCTTCCACCTCCGAGGACGTGAAGCCTTCCGTGTTTCACTTGTCCCAGTCCTGTTCGGTCTCCGACTTCTGGAAACATGGATAACACTTGATCCAATATGTGACAGAGTAAACTAATAGTAATGCTGGTCGAAGAAATGCTCGTTTAATAATAGAACGCCTAACGTTCGTTTCGAACTCCAATGCAACCATCGATTAACGATGTAACATCATATATCAATGACTCTGATCACGAGCTGATTTCCACCACTTTGATCTATGAGACCCAGCACAGTCAGTAAGAGAGATGAGCCACATGAGCAACCCACCGATTATCTGCTTCTCTGGTGGCTTCGGCGTACAATTTCCCTCACCTACAGTAATTACTCATGATACTCGTAATGCGTGACAGGGACTGTTGATGCGGTCATCTTCTCCCTGATCAGGAATCACAATGCGTGCTCTCAACGATGCTTGTTAGAATTAGTTTGGTGGAGGGCCGCGCGAACGCGAGCCCTCCGCTATCACAAATTATGACGTGCATTTTCCCGCTTGGGGAAATGCTACAACTTGCCCCACCGTAGTGCAATGGAAGAGCTCATCGTAGGTCATCGCCCTTCCGGATCAGCGATAGGCCCCGCCCAGGTAAGTATGCTTTCTCCTCTTCGGAGACAGAATAAGAACCTCGATCAAGTCCATCACATGAGCTGGTTGTATGGTTCTATATTACCCTCAGTAGTGCCTGTCAAGCTGTCCGGGATCCCTGTTCATAACAGAAGGTCGACTCTCCTCCCCACAGTACAAGTCAAACTCCACGAGGTTCCAGAGTCCCCGTACAAGTAACAAGTGACGATGAGCTGGACAAAGGAAATGCTCGATCAGCACTGAGTTTGACTTGGATTCTACTGACAGCAGTCGTCCTGGTGCAGCGAAGAGCTTTAATTAGTGCTCGGGGTAAAAATATTCCGGAACTGAAAATCATCCTAGGCAATTAACGGGGAATCTGTTTATATAGATCATGTATCAATTTAAAAATATTTAAATTTTAGTTTGTTACCATGTAATATTTTAGCCTGCAAAAATTTGGCTGTTCATTATTTTAACTCTGACTTTTCAGAATTCTAACCAATTGAGAATACAAAGAATATCAATTAGTCTTGAGCGATGGATTTACCTGTACAACGGCCCCTTCGCATACTACAGTGATTTTTCTATTCGAGTAATAAGTGGATGAACAGTTCTTAATGACTCAAATGTCGACTTCGCGCTTTAATATTATTTTTGGATCAAAATTTTGTACAATAAGTAATCACGAGACTCACCACTTCATGCAATCTTTTCTTTCCACTATCTCATTTGCAGTAAGATATTCAGTTAACATGCTATCAGTTTATTAAAGATCTAACTATGATCAAGTGAAAATCAAGAAACAAGTTTTCTTGTTATCTACATTTGATGCAATGTAAATTTGAAAAAGAAACAAAGTATTCAAAAGTGTGCTTCTCAGCTCATTAGGAGAGATGAGTTAAATCAGAAAAGAAAAACAACTAGTGTGGTAAAACAAACTCAGCGTTTTCTGACGATGTTGGATGTTCACACTATTTCCATATCAAGTAACGATATATTGAGTCTTTTGCTTCGATGTGAGATGCTTACACCATTTTCATATCTGTAGTGACAATTGTTTGTAATTGTTGACGGACACAACATCAAGGTATCAGATAAGAGAAAGAGAAATTGATCTGGTAGAGTGTTTCGTACATGGAATTATACCAAGATTTTTCAAGCTAAAGTTGATGAAATTCAAGTGTTGTAGAGTGATTCTGAAAGAGATCCGGTGTTTGGGAACACGAGTGCAATCAAGAAGAAGAAGGGATCATATACGAACTCGTTCTTTGCAGATTTTGTGATTACCATTTGTCAAAACGTTAAAGGTAGACCATAAGAGTTCTAGAGAGATAATGTTTCAAGACGTTTTATGTTTCTAAAATTCGTCAGAATCCGCAATATCTTTTTCTCAATGAGAGTACAATTAGATCATGATGACACTAGAAAGCCTACATTCCAAACTGTCCAATGATAACAAGTTCTTCTGTAACAGAGATATGTAATCTTATTTACACTTTGTAGAAGGATCCTGATTTCTCCCTTTCTCACTCTTGCGGAAATTGACAAAAGCTTTTTTTAAACCCACAAGTCTTTTCTCAATTCTTAAGTTTCAGTTTTGCCAAAAGATTTCTCCTCTTGCTAAAGTCCAGATAGTTCTTAAAAGTGATATCTGTATCAATTTTTATCTTCAATACTAGTCGTCCTCCTACCCAGATATCCAAAACCCAAATATTGCAATGATTTCTAGAACTGGATTCGAATGGGACTTTTTCCCCTTCGAATCCAGTTCTAGAAATCATAGCAAAAATCTCGCTCGGATCTCAACGTAAAAATCCTAAAACTCTAAAAGTGATATCTCGCAAAGAATATTTTTTGGCACTTAAGTAGTAACTACAAGCACATCTTAAGCTGCCCCGTTGTACTCCGTCACCATCTGACAAGTGATATTTGTATCACTTCTTCATGCCATCGTCATGCGTATTGTCACTTCATCTATCGAAATGTCATACCACAAGTATCCCAATTGTGTGTTTGTTTATATAGATTTTGTTAGATATGACTATCTTATATGTTACTCTAGTTTGAAGATCCAAATCTAGAGTTATCAAAACTAGGCATAACTAGCTAAGATAATTATAACTAAGTTGAGGAAACTATTAGAGGTTTTCAGAGTAGAAGACACTCTCATTTTCTTGTCTATGAGTGAAGTGAACACTGGAGACCTTGAGAGTCCTTGGATATTATGCGATGTAATGTTGAGAGTGGGATCAGAACTTGTTTGCAAGAACGCTATTAGGAAGAATGATGTGACCATATGGGTCAGAGACTTGAGTGAAGTGAGTATGGGTGTAACTGAATTTTGTAATTATGGTGCACTAGTAATCCTAGTCATTTGAGGTACCTTTGGATGAGAGACAAGCCGACAAGTGACACACATGCACATTGCAAAATCATTGATGAGTAGTATTTCTGTATGTAACATTTCATCCACGTCAGCAAGTTTCATGTCAAAACTCCATAGGATGTCATAAATTTTGGTGTCACATCAGCACTTGCCACGTCATCATTATTTGTCCAAAACCTTCATCGTAGCTCTTACTTCGTAACTTCATTTGGGATGATCTAAGAACTAAAGTTGTTGTAGTTAACGCGCACTATGGTATGATGAAGTCAGATTATTTGTTATAGCAAGTTCAGAAAAAGTCATAACCAAGTCGTAAAGGAGCCGTTGTTCAAATGATAATCAATCCATTGACATGCTAGTGTTATTGTGCAACCTTCTCTCTGCTCATTCTATATTTGCTAATTAGCGCATCAAGATATGATCATGTTCGATTCACATTTACGTTTTCAAGTGAAATATTCTTTCTTCTTTGACACGTTCTCATATGTAAGTATTCGATGATTTCAATCTCTCACACAAAAAACTCTCATTTCGTCCGCAATTGCTTTAAAAGCAAATGGGTGTTTATAACATGAATAGTGAACGCATAAAATGACATACTTGATCTCGACATATTGAAAAAATGACAAAAATTAGAATTTAAAACATACTAAACACAATAAGCGATTCAAAAGATTCCTTACAGTGATCTTTATATGATATCATCAGAAAGTTGAGGTATTTGTTTTCTCGTAATCCATCGAGTGCTAGTTAAGCAATAAAAATCATTGTAGTGCTATTAAGATCATCCGATGTAAGTGAATTGCTGATTAAATAAAAACCCTCATTTAGATAAGTTGTGCTACATCTTAAAAAAGAAAGTTTTCTGACAACAAGAAACTGATGATACTTTGTTGTAGAGCTCACTAAGCTGAGTCGAACAAGACTTGAATTGAGACAGCTGGGATCACGATTACAATGTTATGTGATTTAGGGTCAAGTTCTGACCAAACCAAAATTTCGAATGGATACATCAAATTTTCTTGAATTCTAGAAATCTAGAAATTTCATTTTTATTTTATTTATGTTAAATAATTGAATTTCTATACTTTTAACAAAAATTTTGGACTGATATGATACCACTACATGACTGTTTGAAACATTCGATCGACGCTCTGTCGATTTGATGCATGATCGCCGACGGTTTCATCCATCGGTTCTATCAGTTGGTTCATCGCTAACGGTCCGCTATCCCAATCTCACGATCCTGCCACCCGTCTAAATCACCAGCGGTCCATCATCACTCCAGCAACCACCGATGATATGTCTGCCGGTGGTCCACCACGACGAACCATACGAGTAGCAACTTGAGGCGACTTGGGCCGATGGACCTTGTAGCTTTGTCTTGTATTTTGATGGAAATAAAGATTTGTTTCTAGAAATTTGTCTAAATGTATTGGTAGTGCTATGATCAAATGCCTAGGATGTTGTCAAGAGGAGGAACGAAGCACACTCAAAGGAAGCGAGCTGGTTTGGATAAGCATCTAAATCAAGACTTAGGTTTGCCGTAGCGTTGGCAAAGCAAGTATGAAATTTCATACTTGTCTTGGGGCTTGGGGTGATCTTGTTTTGCGGTTTTTGAACTGCAAAGTAAACTTAGTCTCGCATCTAAGTCAAATCAGGTTGCGACTAGAAAGTGAGTTTCGGGAGACCTCGTAAGTAAGTGTGAATACTTATAGTTAGCAAGTTAGAGTCTTAAGTAGAATGTTTAGAAATTGTCAACTAGTTTTGTTTAGGGTAAGCCAAAAAGGTAAGGCTTTTCTCGAGACTAGTTGGAATTTTCTAAGTGTTCTAGCGACAACTTAAGACTCAAGCCAAGAAGAGAATTGCGGGTTAGCTACCAGAACGTAATTCTGGCGCAAGGGGTTGGCTACCCACTTTGAACTTGGCATTAACTAAAGGATCGTTGTTGATGAGGGCATCAACCTCCAAAGTGGAGGTGACGCAACCCTCATTCTCTAGATCAGACGCAGACGTGAACAATAGAACCCTAGTGGACTTGTGCTAGGTTGTGAACGCTGCGAGTTGGACTTACGGCTTGACCGAGAAGTCGGGATCAGATACTCTAAGTGGTTCCCTGAACAAGGATTAGAACATTGGGTTAAGACATAGGGACCTACCTCAAGACAACCCCGGACGAACGCTGACTTAAGGGGACAAGTCTGAAAAGACGGACCAAGACATAGGTCCGAGACGTGGGTCCGAGACGCAGAAGGACCGTGGTTCGGCCGCTGGTCTGAACCACAGGGTTCAAGTCTGGGTCTGGACCACAGGTTCCCGAAAAATGAGTAAGTGTTAGAGCTCCAGTGACGTTTTAGGTCGTGGACGGAGCTCCACGTAAGATCTCGATGCGAGTGAGATATCATTAGAAAGATCTCGGCGAGAGCTTTCTAGTGATACGTAGCACTCCTTGATCAGACCTCCGAGCTGAGAATTATGGTCGAACCACGATCAGGTTGTGGTATAATCTTCAGAGATCAAAGAGGAGGGCGGGGCCGCCGATCCCCAGAAGTATATATGAGGGGGGCTCGATGCTTGGGTGGGCCAGTTTCGCGCACCTATCGCCTTGTTGCGTCAGCAGAAGCTCTTGCTCAGTAGGTCGCAAACTTTACACCGCTAACCTGCAAACACAATCACAAGTTAGCGTCCATGCACCACTTATCTTATCTCAGCTTGGTCCGGACCGGAGCCGGACCGTCTCCTTCTTCATCAAGCTCAGCAGTTCCTAAGTCCCGACCTAGACCCGCCTAGGTCGGTCCCAAACATGAGCAAGTCACAAGATGACTTGAGGCGGACTTCCCATAAAGTCCAGGGTCCTAAACGGTGCCTCCAGCACACCTAACGGTCCAACCGCCCGTGATGTCCGTCTGGGTCTAGGCTCCCGAATGATGGTCTAACCCGCCGACTCGTTCCTTAGTCTTGCCCCAGCCCTTACATCGTTCCTAAGTCTAGACGTCCAAGTCTGGATCGGAACGTGCCTTGGAACCGGCCCAGTCATCACCTCATGCCCCCAGAGTCCACCCGCCGAACCCTGGGGTCGGATGACTCGTCTTGGCCCACCCAGGCATCGAGCTCCCCTCATATATACTTCTGGGGATCGGCGGTCCCGCCCTCCTCTTTGGTCCCTGAAAATTATACCACAACCCGATTGTGATTTGGCCATAACTTCTAGCTCGGAGGTCAGATCGAGGAGTGTTATATATCACTGGAAAGCTCTCAACGAGACCTTTCCAATGATACCTCACTCGTCTCGAGATCTTATGTGGAGCTCCGTCCACGACCTAAAACGTCCCTGGAGCTCCAACACTTGACCATTTTTTGGAAATCTGTGGTCCAGACCCAGACTCGAACCTTGTGGTTCGGAGCAGCGTTCGAACCACGGTCCGTCTGCGTCTCGGACCCACGTCTCAGACCTATATCTCAGACTAGTTGAGGTAGGCCTTTATGTCCTAACCCAAGGTTCCAACCTTGGTTCAGAGAACCACTTAGGGTTCATCTGATCTTGACTTCCCGGCCAAACCGTTAAGTCCTACTCGTAGCGTTCACAACCTAGCGCAAGTCCGCTAGAGTTCTGTTGTTCGCGTCTGTGCCCGATCTTGAGAATGAGGGTCGTGACACTCATCTCCACTTTGGAGGTTGATGCCCTCATTAACAATGATCCTTTAAGTTAACACCAAGTTCAAAATGGGTAGCCAACCCCTTGACGTCAGAATTGCGTTCTGGTAGCTAACCCGCAATTCTGTTCTTGGCTTGAGTCTTAAGTTGTCGTTAGAACACTTAGAAAATTTCAACTAGTCTTGGGAAAAGCCTTACCTTTTTGGCTTACCCTAAACAAAACTAGTTGACCATTTCTAAACATTCTACTTAAGACTCTAACTTGCTAACTATAAGTATTCACACCTACTTACAAGGTCCTCCCGAAACTCACTTTCTGGTCGCAATCTGATTTGACTTAGACGCGCGACTAAGTTTACTTTGCAGTTAGAAAACCGCAAAGCAAGATCACCCCAAGCCCCAAGACAAGTATGAAAGTTCATACTTGCTTTGCCAACGCTACGGCAAACCTAAGTCTTGACATCAAGACTTAGTCTTGATTTAGATGCTTATCCAAACCAGCTCGCTTCCTTTGAGTGTGCTTCGTCCCTCCTCTTGACAAGATCCTAGACATCTGATCAGAACTAGTCATAGCCATGCACACCAATACACTTAGACAAAATTTCCAGAAATAAAATCTTTATTTCCAAATACAAGACAAAGCTACAAAGTCCATCGGCCCAAATCGCCTCAAGTTGCTACTCGTATGGTTTGTCGTTTCTTCACTCTTCGCTGGAAGGAGATGTCCTCATCTTGCTAACGCCCTTGTTGTCCTTGTCTCCGTTTGAATAGGTCCAATACTTTGCTCGCATGTGCGAGATCTTCCTCTGGCACCCAAGTTGCTTCCTTCAAATGGTAACCACGCCATTTGACCAAGTAGTCCATCCGGTTTGATTTGCGCCGAGACAGCAAAATGGACTCCACCTCATATTCTGCTTCGCCTTGCACGACATCAGGTTGAGGCCTGAGTACTTGTTTGCGCTCCAGTCGCAAATCGTCCTTGAAGTATTTCTTTAATAAAGAAACATGGAACGTCGGATGCAACTGCCACTCAGAAAGAAGGTCTAACGTATGGACATCTTCGTGCGGATTCTTGACTATGACAAAAGGTCCCCCAAACACCGATGAAAACTTCGCCGATATTTCCTCCGGAAGGGTGAAGTTCTTTGCACTTATCCATACTTCTTCGTCCACTTGAAACTTCACTTGCCGCCGATGTTTGTTTACCTGCTTCGTATATCGTTGCTGCGCCTTCTCGAGGTTCTTCTTTACTTGCTCCTCGCGCCGCTGCATTGCCGTCACCAACTCTTCAGCTGATGTTTGCCGTGTTCTTGGTCGTGCCGATGTAGAACTCCCTGCAAGAGTCAAGTCAAGAGGCTCTTTTGGCTCACGTCCGTAAGCCAGCAAGAAAGACGATTCGTCGGTTGCCGAATGCTTCGTGGAATTGTAGCAATACTCCGCAAGACTGAGCCACTCCGCCCAATCGCTTTGGTCCACGCTCACATAATTCCTCAAGTATTGATTCAGAACCGAGTTAACTCGTTCTGTTTGCCCATCTGTTTCCGGATGAAAGGCGGTACTAAATTTTAACTTAGTCCCCAATTTTTGGAACAAGTGTTTCCAAAAGGCACTTGTGAACTTAGAGTCTCTATCTGAAATAATACTCCGAGGTAACCCATGTGAACGCCATCAAGTATCGAGGAACAACCGAGAAGTCGTGAATGCTGTTGCAGTATCCAAGGTCGGAGCAAACTTCGCTAGTTTGCTAAATCGATCAACTATCACAAAAATCGCATTGTATCCATTCGAGTCAGGCAGAGAAGTAATGAAGTCCATGCTGATGCTTTCTCAAGGTCTGGCTGGAATCGGCAGAGGATGAAGCAACCCTTGTTTCTTCTCATAAGAAACGCGGTTCGCTTGACAGGTTACACATGTTTTCACAAAGTGGGCAACATCGTCTTCCATGTGGGGCCAATAAAACTTTTTAGCTATCACTGCTAAAGTGGATTTTTCTCCTTTATGGCCTGATAAGGGCACATCGTGAGATTCTTTTAACAACTTGGTCCTAAGTTTTCCTTGTCCCACATAAACCCGACTTTGCTTGAACATGAGTAAACCATACCTTAGCTGCATGTTCTGCAACTTCACTCCTCGCTTGAGTTGTTCCAGGTACTCCTTCGCTTGGTCATCGCCCATGTAACCTTCACGTATTCGCCTCTCCAAGTCTGACTCCTTAGGATACATAGCTCGCAAAATCTGTGTTGACGATGAAAGATATTCCTCCTTGCGACTCAAGACGTCAAGAACCACATTGTCCTTTCCCGCTTTGTGGATTAATTCCACGTTCATGAGCGCCAAGGTATCATGCCACCGTAGTTGCTTTGGCGTCACCCGATCTTGTGTCTCAAAGTACTTGAGCGAAATGTTATCAGTATACACTTGGGTTTTGTGGAGTCCCAAGTAATGCCGCCATTTCCTTAAGCAATGAACCACCACAAACAGTTCCTTCTCGTGAGTCGGCCATCGACTCTATGTCCCAGATAACTTCTTGCTTTCGTACGCTATAGGTTTTCCATCCTGCACCAACACTCCGTCAATCGCATAGTCGCTCACGTCCGTGTGCACCTCGAATGGTTTGTCGAACTCCGGCAGCTTCAAAACTGACACCTTTGACAAAATAGCTTTGATCGTCTGAAACGCATCAGCCACCTCCTTGGTCCAACTTACCTGTGCGTCTTTGTCCGTCCAGTCCGTCTGCAGCTTCACGATCTTTGAAAACCCCTTCACATACTTGCGGTAGAATTGCGCCAATCCTAAGAATCGTCGCATCCTCTTCAGTGTAGTTGGAGGCTCCCAAGTCACAATCGCGTCCACTTTCTGCATAACCGGGCCGACTCTTTCTGCACTAATGACATGTCCCAAGAAGTTAATGCGCTCCAAACCAAACTCACTCTTGTCAATGTTGACAAACAGCTTATGCTCCCGCAACTTCGTCAACACCACCCTTAGTTGCTCCGCGTGCGACTCCAAGGTTTTGGAGTAGATCAAGATGTCGTCGATGTAAACGATGACAAACTCATCCATCTCCTCGCAAAAAAGTGTGTTCATCAATGTAGTGAACGTCGAAGGGGCGTTGCAGAGTCCAAATGGCATCACCACGAATTCAAACGATCTGTATCTGGTTCGACAAGCGGTCTTCTCAACATCTGGGTCAGCTATCCGGATCTGGTAATATCCTGACTTCAAGTCTATCCTGCTGAAGTACTTTGCGCCCGCTAACCTATCAAAGAGATCGTCTATCCTTGGCAAGGGATAATTATTCTTCACCGTCACCTTATTGAGTGCACGATAATCTACGCAGAGTCGTAACTTCCCATCCTTTTTCTTTGCAAAAAGAAAAAGGCTTATGGGGCTCCATAAGGTGACTTGCTGGTTCGAATATATCCCCGGCTAATAGCTCACCGAGTTGTCTTTTCAACTCAAGGAGTTCCACCTGATTGAGTCGATAAGGGGCTTTGGAAGGTGGTTCTGATCCTGGCAAGACTTCGATCTTGTGATCCACCACCCGCCTTGGAGGTAACTCAGCAGGTAACTCATCTGTCAAGACATCCTCAAACTCCTTAATCACTTCGCGAAGCACCTCCGGAAGTTTAGTCGCGTCTCCTGATGTTTCCTCTTGTCCGCCACCCGCCATCAAATCTGCAACCCGCATCAAACACATGACCCCGTCGTTGAAGTCCATCTGTTTGCCTTTGATCAAATTCACCGCAAAGTCGTCAATTTTCCGCGTCTTCCGGATCAGCCTCACTCCCAACTTCCGCTCTTTAACTCTAACATTTAACCTTAAAGGTTTCGCTTAAGTTCCATTTCGAACCTATCCAAGAAAGTATTCCCCAAAACCGCATGGATATCATCCATCTCGCACACCGTGAAGTTCTCTGTGAACTCCAACTTCCCACACACAAATCGTACGTCCAAGGCCACTTCAGAAGTTTGGTACGTCTTGTCCTTGGCAAAGCGCACCTGAATAGGCTTGTCTGCCTTGGAGGTAGACAAGCCCAACTTCTTCACCAGCTTTGGACTTATGAAGGAGTGAGTCGCTCTGTGTCCACAAGAAAAGTAACATCACGGTTAGCAACCTTGGCTTGTAGAAACATCAATCCCGGCGTCTTCTTCGTGGTTCTCAAGGTCACAGTCATCTGGTCCTCCAACAAGTCCTTTGCAACAAATGCATTCATGCTACAGTTACTAACCTTAGGTTTCGTGCACCCCTTAGCAATATGACTCGCCTCGTCACAATTGTAGCAAGTAAACTTTGCGCCATTGCCCTTCTAAGGTGTCTGCCCCTTAGGTTTTACTCCTGTTTGCTGCCGAGGCAGAAGAATCCTTCCGATCCTTCTCGCCCCCATCCCACTGTCGCTTGAAGCCCTTGTTCTTCTTCTGGAACTTGTCCGTACTGCGTGGTTCAAAGGGTTTCTGTTGCTGGACTTCGTCGTCCCAATTCGCTCCGCTAACTTCAAAAGTTCGACACTTGTCCCAGGTAGCTCCGGCATCCGAAAGAGAGCCTTCTCCGAGCTTGACTTGAGTCCCCCGATAAATATACATATTTTGGTCTCCTCAGTCCACTTGGAGAACGAATCCAGCTTAGCACTGAACTCGCGCACATAAGCACTTAAGGTCCATGTCTGCTTCAGCCGAACTAACTCAACACCATCTCGAATCCTTTGATATTCCGGAGTGAATCGTCTTGCGAGCAACTCCTTGAACTCTTTCGAACCAAGCGCCGAGACGGTCAAGGTATGCTCATCCCTGTATGCAGTCCGCCAAAGAAGCGCATGATCCTTCAGGAACGTAACCGCCGCTCTCACTTTGTCTGACTCCTGAGCCTGATGCGCTTCAAAGTATAGGTCCAACTTAGTTAAGAAATCCTTAACCTTGCGAGCCCGTCCTATACTTGTAAACGGGATCGGCAAATTTGTCTTACAAAGCTTCCTGGTAGACGAGGAACTTCCTTCGCGTGCCTCAAGTTCAGCGATACGTTTATCCCTAGAGACCATACCTTCCTGCATGGTCTTCATCATCTTGATGAGTTCCGCATACAAGGCTCCTTGACTTCCCGCGCCTGCATCGTTGGGCACCGTTGGCAAGACTCCATCTTGCTGCAGCGGTGCCGCAGCTGGAAATGGGCTTCCTTGACGTTGGGGTGAAGGTTGTCGGTTGTCGTCCCCTGACTGTGCCTCGGGGCTAGCTCGAGTCGATCTGATCCCGGTGTCAGTCGTCACTCCCCGTTTCTTGATCTGCCTCCTGGAACTCTATCCTACGTCGGCCATCGCTCCAAGTGTTCACCTAGAAATGTTGATCCGCTTCGTATCTCGCGTCCCTCCTCAAGCGTCCAGCCTTCAGGCGTTACCTCAAGTTCTCGCTCACCGAAGCGTCGGCTCTGATATCACTTTTGGCGCACCTACCGTCTTGTTGCGTCAGCGGAAGCTCTTGCTCAGTAGGTCGCAAACTTTACACCGCTAACCTGCAAACACAATCACAAGTTAGCGTCCATGCATCACTTACCTTATCTCAGCTTGGTCCGGACCGGAGCCGGACCGTCTCCTTCTTAACCCGCCGACTCGTTCCCTAGTCTTGCCCCAGTCCTTACATCGTTCCTAAGTCTAGACGTCCAAGTCTGGATCGGAACGTGCCTTGGAACCGGCCCAGCCATCACCTCATGCCCCCAGAGTCCGCCCGCCGAACCCTGGGGTCGGGTGACTCGTCCTGGCCCACCCAGGCATCGAGCCCCCCTCATATATACTTCTGGGGATCGGCGGCCCCGCCCTCCTCTTTGGTCCCTGAAAATTATACCACAATCCGATTGTGGTTCGGCCATAACTTCCAGCTCGGAGGTTAGATCGAGCAGTGTTATATATCACTGGAAAGCTCTCGACAAGACCTTTCCAATGATACCTCACTCGCCTCGAGATCTTATGTGGAGCTCCGTCCACGACCTAAAACGTCCATGGAGCTCCAACACTTAGTCATTTTTCAGAAATCTGTGGTCCAGACGCAGACGGACCGTGGTTCGGACGCTGGTCAGACCCACGTCTCAGACCTATGTCTCAGACTACTTGGGGTAGGCCCTTATGTCCTAACCCAAGGTTCCAACCTTGGTTCAGAGAACCACTTAGGGTTCATCTGATCTTGACTTCCCGGTCAAGCCGTTAAGTCCTACTCGCAGCGTTCACAACCTAGCGCAAGTCTGCTAGAGTTCTGTTGTTCGCGTCTGCGCCCGATCTTGAGAATGAGGGTCGCGACAGCCAGACGAGTCACCCGACCCCAAGGTTCGGCGAGCGGACTCTAGAGGCATGAGGTGATGGCTGGGCCGGTTCCAAGGCACGTCCTGGTCCAGACTTGGACGTCTGGACTTAGGAACGATGTAAGGGTTGGGCAAGACTAGAGAACGAGTCGGCGGGTTAGGCTACCGTTCGGAAGCCTAGACCCAGACGGACATCACATGCGGTTGGACCGCTAGGTGTGCTGGAGACATCGTTTAAGACCCTGGACTTTATGGGAAGTCCGCCCCAAGTCATATTGTGACTTGCTTATGTTTGGCACCGACCTAGACGGGTCTAGGTCGGGACTTATGATTGCTGAGCTTGATGATTAGGAAGACGGTCCGGCTCCGGTCCGGACCAAACAGATTAAAGTAAGTGGTGCATGGACGCTAACTTGTATTTGTGGTTTGTAGGTTAGCAGTGTAAATTTCGTGACTTACTGAGCAAGAGCTTCCGCTGACGCAACAAGGCGGTAGGTGCGCGAAAAAATCCTAGCTTTCCACACTCACGAACCATCGAGAGCGCTCAGTGGAGTTCAGCATATGTTTGTTCCTTCTAGTGATCATAATTACTAACGCCAAACCTGCTAATCGTTTCTAAGGTACATAATGGAGATAAATCAAACACTTGCATCCTGGAGTTCTGTAAGATTGAAGTGATCCCAGACGGAACTTGCCACGAAGAAAAGGATAATTGTAATTTTATACACCACACATTAGAGTTCTGTGGAGGGTGTTGGAGCTTGTTGGAGAAATTTATGAGGACGGAAATGAGACGAAGAATCAAGAATCTACAAACCTCTCCTGACATTCCTTCCAAGGTTGAGACTGTTCTGTTATGCCCGCTTCACAAAGCCCATGGTTATTAGTTGACGTGGGCACCCGAACTGCCTGAGTGTCCAAACTTCTATGTTTTTCGCTACCTTTAAAGATTATCCACAACTGCTGTGGGTGATTGTGTCACACATAGGTTTGAACAGTTGTTGAGAAGTAAGTTTGGATCTTTGTGAGACGACGGTACACCGGGTCGCTTCAGGAAGGAAGAAGTATCGTGGAACGGATAGGATGTAAACTTTATACTTCATTCTTGCACTTACCTTGCAGTAATCTTACCTTCTGTTGAGGTACTACGAAGGTCGATGAAAGTCATCAGAGTCCAGTTTTCATGCCGTCTGGAGAGACGACATGAAAACTCAGCATTAAACGATAAATTGAACAATTAAACCCGGAGAAGCCAATCTACAGACGGAACAGAAACATCCACCTTGAGCCCAAGAAATCACTTGCTGCTGGTTGGAATATGCTGTGATAACCACATTATCTTGTGGTGATGCGTCATTGACATTTTAAAGATAACTGTCGAGAGTTTACGATTGATGGCAATTTCATGCAATGTTTGAAGTTACAAGCTCTGCGCTGTCGTGATGCGAATCATTTCACATATTAAATGATTCACCTCTCTACTAGGAGTTAGTCTCTCTGCGTGAAGTTCAGAGAAGTCGATTCTGGAGGCTGTGGACATTGGCAGCTACGGGTTACGCTTCTACTCCGACACTTGGGAGTTAGTAGCGGTAGAAGTTAGCTTAATGTTACTCCTAGTCCTTCATGCATATATTAACACTGTTGTGTTATACGTTTTAAGTCCTAGTAGGCTGATAGTATGCTAGTTATCTTGTTCAAGCATTTGTGCGCTTGTGCAAGTGACTTCTTACTTGTCTATGATGTTCAATGTACATAACTTAGATTTACCATGTTGATAGAGTTTAAGCTCATGGGTTGTACTTACGTGTTGCCCATGCACACTTTTTAGCTGGTTTAAGTTTACTTTCAGCGCTGCGTGTCATTTTAGGTAGTTTAAGATTTACGTTGGTATTTTAGGGGAGCTAACGTGGTAGCCTATGAGTGAAGTTAAGTTGCCACGTGGATTAGAGTACTAAAGGACAACCAAGTGGAGCTATGAACTCCCATTGGTCTATTTTTGTCTTTTGTAAAACTCTAAATTTAGAAACAAAGATCTAAAAGAGAGTTCGAACATTTGATGAGGACATTGCAAAATCTGAGAACAAAGGAAGATAGAGGCCGTCGTGCCAAGCACTGTCAGTGAAATTCCGGATCGATTTGGATCAATAAACAAGGAGTTATGCCAATTTGAAGTTCGAGTTGAGTCAGAATTGCATCACTTTTGTTGGATTTGGGGTTTTCGGTGTCAATTTCAGCAGAATCGAGGAAATCGCTTCAAACCTTCATGGTTGCGTTCACTGTCAGCAGAGCGACGACTGTCCAAAAAGTTTCAAGTCATTTGAGTGAGTGAGTAATTCAGGGCAGCCGCTGAAGCAGAGGGGGTCTGAAAAGCTCTCAATCTAGACAAGCAACTTCAGAGAACGAGATCTGGAGAACGGTGTACAATCAGGAGTCTCAACTTCACAGGGGTGTTCAGCAACCTTGTTCAGCAATCAAGCCAATTTTCTGTTGTAGATCGAAATAGCTGTCTGAGTATCAGAAATTGTCGCAATATCTTTACCCAGAACTTTTCTGTCCATATCTTGGTGCCAGAATTTGGTCTCAAGCTGAAACTTCGTGTGTGTGCTCAGTGGGGCCTCTTTTACATGTAGGAGAAGTTTAGAAGTCTAAACCTTCACATATTTTTCAATCTTGAGTGTCAAAGTTCGCCGTCTTATCTTATCATTGCTAATTAAGCTTGAACTTTGCTTCCTGAACATATCAGAAGAGCCAAGAGACCTATATGAGTGTTTTACATTGTCATCTTGTAACCTGAAGCCTATCCTTTGAGTAAACCAATCACAGCTAGAAGTCTAGTGTTTTCTTGAGTAAGCATATCACAGCCTTCACGGTCATAACACAGCCAGAAGGTTCCGTCCTTCTCAAGAAAACTCTCACCTCGTTGCGCTCACAAGCGAGTAAAGACTTGACGTATGACTAACCCGTTGTGGATTATCAGTATCAATCCTCTCGTCTCAGATAACTCACAATGATTGCATCAGTGTACGCATCGATGATATGGGAGATATAATTATCCACATACTATCTCCATCGCGTCCAACAAGGGAGTGAAGATCATGGTGAATCCGAGAAAACGCGAAACTCTCATTCACACTGTCAAAAATTTTCATAGATCGAGCCCTAAAATTACATTTTAAAATTCACAGGATGAGCCTCTAGCCGGGTATTGCTGACGACGCATGACGTGCAGAGTCAGTACCATCTTTCAGAATAATTGCAGACAGGTACCATCATCCGAAGGGCTCGCTTCTACTCAGTGTTCCCAAGGATACTCCTGCGGATCCTCCAAGGAAATTCCTCACAAGGATACTCCTGCGGCTGAATTGCAGTGCTTGTAACGATGAATGGTTGGAAACCATAGATAAGTACGCTGTGTCTCGTCAGTCCTCGTGCCACCCCCATGTGTAAATCCTCCTCGTGGTACAGCATGTGGTGCTTCGGTCCAGATCGTGAAGACTCTTAGCAGTACATCCGCTGCTTTGCAGTTCTAACAATTCTCCGTAGGGGGAACGAATGCCGAGGTCATGGATGGGTTAGTTAAAGGCGGATCTGAGTTCCTCCGCCTCTTGGTGAGTAGGACATAAGAAATACTCGACGTTTAGCTAGGCCTTTGAACTCTTTTGGCTTTCCGTGTGGAGCGTTAGAAACATTCTCAACCCACGGAGGGATTCAAGGACGTTTAGGGTTTGAATGTAATTCGATCCAGTTATCCCGGAAAATGACAGCCGTTGGAAGTCGGAATCCTTTAAGACACCAAGTTCTAGCAAGAAGGTAGAGGTGCAAAGTAGGTTTTGAGGCGTCCAGGCGAGTTGTGGGGATAACTGGTCTAATTTACGATTTCACCTCGTGGAAGTTATACTTTCGGCACCAAATTTGGAACACTGGTATGTTGCTCGTGGTAGCATGAAAACAAACTGATGGGAGTTCAGTGCAGCTTCGACGTCCTGCATCTTCATTTCTACATTCGGGCCCCATTCCCACCGCCTGAAAAAGCTAGAAACGGACAAGCTTTTTCTCACGCCAAGCGGGAAGTTCAGCTACACAAGGAACGGTAATAGCATTCACCAAGCTCTTCATAACACGGACGAGGAAGAGATTCAAGTCCAGCCTGACTAGAATGAGGAGCTAGAAGTTCTCTGTGATAGGTGGACGAAATGTGCATTGACGAACCAGGAAACACAGAACGGACTGACGAGGGCGCGGAAACTGGAAATCCTGCTAGCTCTAGGCTGCATAGACATGGGATCAACAAGAACAATAACATGAGGATTTCCTCGCTTTCCGATAGAGTCAGGAACTAGAAATCCACAGCATCGATGAAATATTCAGTCACTTGTCAATTCGGAGCAGGATCTTACTCTCTTCTTTTCTGTCTATCACTGTGTTGGCCTCCGTCTAGCTGTGGTTTCAAGGGTGATGGACTACATGGGGATTCTCAGTAGAACATTCTGCTTTACAAACCGGCTTGCTTCAACTGACGAACTGAATCATACTATTTGCCTTCTCTTTCCTGAGCTTGACAGAGTCAAAAGAAATGAAACCTGGATCAGAAGTTATTCAATGACTTAAGTCAATCAGTTATCAGCTTTGGGGCTGAGATGAGGTTCACCGAGGAATATAAGGTACTCTGTAACTGGAAGTATGCATAACTTTCTCGGCCTTTTGTCTAAGTTTTCTTATCACTTTAATATATGATACGAGGGTAGTTGATCCTCACGATATTAATCTAATTTCTCTCACGGGTGCGAGTCCAATGTGATAGCTTGCTACGTCGGACTCGTCAGTGGTCGCCTTGGTATTGCACTGTCTTCTAGTCCGGCGCAGTCCATCCTCTCCTCGCAGGAGACCCAATGAAACCAAAGAGTAAGCACAGAGTTCAATTCCTCACCAACAAAACAACACCACCAGTACTGAGCGTGGGTACCGAGATTCCGCTGTGCATTTCTAGGCTGTCTCGACTAAGCGACATTGTACATCCGAATCGGACTTCTCTGGAGAAACACTAAGAACTTGGCCCGGCCTCTTAAGTGTCCTGTATATTGTGCCACGTTCGATCGAGAATTAAATGATGTGAAGATCCTTTTTTGTTCCACGGATCTAGAGTATGTAATAACTGAAATTTCTCGTCCATGGCCCGTGTGGGAGTCCTTACCACGCCCATCGGAAAGGGAAGGAGTATTTGGGTAGGTACCAGAGACAGATGACTATGGTTCGTTGATTATCACTCTTTGTAGCTCTATAGTGGCTAGTGATAAAGACCAAATCTCTTCGTTGATTGTCACTCTTTGTAGCATCACTCGTTTTGCTGGACATTTTCACAGATTATCGAACGAGATAAATTAGTTCAAACTGAAACGGTCAGGTCAGCCTACGAGGATACGACGTGAGTCTTTCTGGTACATTGCAGATACGCGTCCTCGGAGGGGAGGAGACTGACATCTGCGATGGTCTTGTCTGTCAAAATGAAAGCAGGAAAAGAGAATGCTAAGCCGAACTGCACCAATTTTCTCAGTTCTGCAGTGTAGCTTAAGGGGTTTTGCTGAAAGAAAGGAGGGTTTGAGTTGACGTCACCTGCGTACATTTTCGCGTACTCTTTGAGTATGTGCGAGTCATACAGAAGTGCAAGTTTCGGTTCAGCATTTGCTCTCAAGGGCTGCGCTGCAGCTCGACCCTTTTCGTCGATGGAAGGAAAGGTGCTCTAGGTCTTACGGTGGAGACTTTTCCCCAGACTTTCGAATGAGTCTCGTAAACTCATTCGAAAAGATGCAGCGTTTATAATATTCCGGGACGCGCTCTAGCTAGACGGTGTTTCCCGCTCCTTGTCCATCCAGTTTGCGTCCGTAGGTCCGGATTCTTGACAGCAATTGCCACATTTTGATATTTGTGTGAATTCAAACCTCCGCATTAGTTTTATCGGTAGAAAGGTTTCGTCGGAGGGATATGCCCGAAGAGTGCAGATCAGAGCGATAAATGGAGCGGGAGGAGCACGGGCACTTTTCACGGGACTTGTGGAGGAGATGGGGAAGGTGAGGGAGCTGTAGAAAGTGGAGACTGATGGAGAGATGAGAGTGCAGGTCGGTGACAGAATCGCCGTGAACTGGACTGCTTTACTGTGATTAGGTTTCACTCTGAGAATTCTTCTGAGAGGTTGAGAAGAACTTCAGTCGGCGAGGTAGAGTTCGGAGATTCTGTAAATTTGTAGTGCTCCGTTACTCCCAGCACTCGTTGGGGAGGTCATGTAGATGGGACAGGCACCGTCGTCAGTTTTATCCCGAAGGCGATTTCTTGTGGGTGAAAATCAAGACGAGCCCTGAGCAGTGGAAGCTAATAGTTCCAAGGGCTACATTGCGGTTGGTGGTACGATCTCACCGTTGTGAACTCCAAGTGAACTTGGAAGTAGATTAACTGGGGAAGTATGTGCAGAGATTGCTCGAGGGTTACCGAAGGGCCAGTGAAGGCGTAATTCAACCTGGTTTTTCTTTCCCTGTTTGTCCTAGACGATCAGTTTGGTTCCTGTGTTGACTACGGACTCAAAACTTCAGTAGCTGAGAATATATTTCCAGAACGGGTCAATGTTAGTGGCGTATCACTACAGGATAACGACGACACTACAGCAGATTCCAACCGGTGCCTCAATGTTGATGGCATTACTCCATCTGCAACATGGCTCCTTCCTTCTAATTGTTCAATTTACCGTCGACTCCGCAAGAACTAGCATATGCTGATCTCCACTGTGCGCTCGACCCGTTCGCGAGTGTGGAAAGCTCGGGTTTAGTATTGCTACTCTAAGACGAGAGTTGGGTACTTGAGTTCTCCTTCGGAGGTTCAACGTCCGAAGCAGCCTCGTGGCACTGATAGATTCTCTTCTCGGCCAAGAAAATGAGTTCAACAGATCGATGCGCAGCGGAGGATTCACTCACTTCTCGATGAGGAGACAGAGAACACTTGCTTCTTGGTTTCATTGGGTCTCCCGCGACGGAAGGATGGGCTGCGCCGGCCTAGGAAGTAGTGCAATACCAAGGCGACACTGGCGAGTCCGAAGTAGCAAGCTACCCCATTGGACCCACACCCGTGAGAGAAATTAGATTAATATCGTGAGGGTCGATGACCCTCGTATCAGATATTAAACTGATAAGAACAGATACTACACTTGATCTTAGCCAAAAGGCCGAGAAAGGTATACTACTTCAAGGGCTGAGAGGAGTTATAAGTCTCGGCGAACCTCATCTGCTTCTGCACCGCATATAGGTTTATGGACTAGGATTTAGTAAACTATTCGTATTCTTCCCACTGAGTTGCTACTGTGCCGTATGAAAGTAAACGAATCACGGCGTTCGGGGTAAGACAAAAACAAATGATGAGAAGATGTACGGGAATGGTTCGTGGGGGCTTTCGAATTCGGCAAGCTGAGGAAAGTGAGAGAAAATCATGCAATCATATATATGATTGCATGCTCTAAATCAATAGACCTGTGCTACTGAGAATCCGGACCTGTCTCAAAAGAAAGAAAGAGGTTCAGGGTTGAGTCCCATGTTGAGGCTTCTTTCTCGTGACGAACCTCTGTTACCTCTCACTGTCGTGTTTTGGATGGGAAGGTTTATCTCAATAGACAGACTGGTTGCAGTCCTTTATCCTTAATGGTACAGAAGATAATATTGGTTGACACGTCAGTGAAAGATTTATGTTCGACACTTGATGAACCTTTGATGATTCCCTTTGAAAAGTTTCGGACGCAGTGCTTACGAGTCACGATCTCGACAGAGTGAAGCACTACATTTTCTGTATCATGATGGGGATGCCCAGATACGGCCCTACGATACGCACGGGGGACCCTTGACAACTTGAAACTGGCATTCCCAGAATCTCAGCACTCTATGAACTTCGGTTACCTAGTCAATTCCTCCAACATCTCTTCGTTTCAAAGACTGGACTAATGCGTCAAGCAGTGCTCGAGGTGACAGTTTTTGAGTACGGTGTCAGTATACCGCAAAATCCAGTTTTAGTTGTATTGGTGGTAACTCATTGAAGAGGCGTTCCAAAGATTGTGATAAGCCGCTGACTGTGTCCCGCACACGGTATTCTTTAGTAAAAGGCGAAAGAATAGTTCGCTCTGAGCTGAACAGACGGCTGACTGATCTCTTAATTCTTGTAAGAAGCTGTTGTATCCCCCTTCGAAGTGCTCACAGCAACTCGGTTTATGGGTCTAAGTCCTATACACGTCCTCAAGCGTAGGAGGTAGGTAGCGTCTCACTCGTGAAGAAGGAAGGAGAAGTCCTCGGCAAACGACCAATCGACCTTGGTATCTTACCTTTCAACCAGAATGAACTGGGGTTTAGTAGCCGTTGACAATACAGATTTGGAGCGACTGCAAAGTTTCACAGTACGGTACAAACAAAGCCCCCAAGGAGACAAATTCACCTCCCCTCGTGAAAGGTGGGCTTAATATGCTCTAGGGTCTTCCAACTACGGAGGTTTGTGAGCTCCTCGAGAAAAATGACCTGCACATATGTGCGGAACAGAAAACATGAGAGACCCCACACATGCTTTTCCAAGCTGCAGCAACGTTATACATAATATGAGTGTAGAACTCAATCTGATATTAACCACTGGGATATGACAAGATAGGTTTCTTCGTTCGCAATTTTCCTGTTGATCGATGTGAAGCGATGAAGGTTGAACTTAGTTATAAAACACGCGACCAAATGAATAGCAAACGGATGGAAAGACCCCATCAAGCCTTACAAGGGAAAGAAGGACCCGAAGGGCCAAGCAACTAACGCCCCGAAGGGAAGAACACCGGGGCTAAGCCCCGCTATCAGTAGCTCCTTGAACTATCAGTAGCTAGTAGAACTTAGTTATACATGAAATGGCTGCTTTTGGATGCGATGAAGCTTGCAGGTGGATCTAGAGACTTGTATATCGGCTGTGTTTCTATACCCGGAATGTAAAGCCTTAGGCCTTTATGAGATACCGGCCCAAGATGAGGCGACCACAACAGATTTTGCCCTGTGGCATTGCTATGTGGAAGAAAGATGCTGTGAAACCGAACTGATCTGGTTGTAGTGGATAAACTACTCTTCCTTTATAGAACAAATATGTATCACTGTACCTGTTTACAGAGCTCTCATTTGCTTATATATACTGTCACTGTGACTGAACTTGCTCATCAAAGCTGAACAAACAAGGTTGTTGTAAGTTTGAAGGGCATGAGCAGTTTTTCCGCCCGCCCCCATCAATGGTGCACACAGCTTTAACTCCTTAGCACCTTTCTTTTTCAATCTTCTTGCGACCTGGTGGAAAGAGAAAAAATACATCAACGGAGAGTTATAACTTCAGATACCTGTCGGAACAACAAGTCGACTCTATCGGGGAGGAAAGCTTGAATTTGGAATACAGTTATCACACTGCGCGCAAAAGCACGGTATAAATAGTGTCCTTGAAGGCTGGACGTTGGCAAAGGAGAAGGTAACAGGAAGTGAATTACTCCAATAAGCTTCCAAGCCGGACAGTGCTCTATAAGAATCGCTAGCCTTCTCAAGCTGTGTGCTGCCAGAATACATGACCGGCAGCAGTGAAAATTCAGGATTTCGTGTCTCTTCTGTCCATTGCCTTTGAATAATCTCTTGCACACTTGCTTTGCTGACAACTTCAGAGATATGTTCGTGATCTTCAGCAAGAGCATTGGCTTTTGTCGACCTCAAGTCGGTTTGGAGAACATCTCCATGGCGTTTTCAACCTCACCAGCTCCACGTAGGCTTCAGCTGGTCCCGTCATATTTACCCTGAGAAAGACGTAGCTGTTAGTCCTGCTCGTGCTCATGAGAAACAAAGGCACTATATATATAGCAGTCAAATTCTAAAACTAAAATCATTCATGAGAAATTATTCCTCTTCATATTCGTGAGATAATGCGACAGAAAACACCTATTTGTGAGCTGCAGATACCTGATAAGCAGGAGGTGACGGGCTAGAAGTTGTTCGAGTTGCCAGGACACATTTTGAAGAAAAAAGCGTCACAGAAAACCGCAACGGATGAACCACCACCTTTGGAGACTCCGATCCACTTGACAAGTCGATGACTGATAATGGTTTTGAAGATCGAATCTTCCTAGTGTACTTTGCAACAGATTTCCAAAACGGGTCAATGTCAATAGCGCATCACTGTAGGATAACGTCAACATCCCAGCAGATTCCAACCAGCACCCAACTCATTTCGTGGGTTCAATCTTGATGCGTCAGCTCGATCTGCAGCGGAAAGCTGCAATACCCTCTACATAAAGTTTATGAAAGTGCAATTACCCTTTCCTTCGTGGCATCTTCCGTCTGTGATCACTTAACCATAACTCCAGGAACGCAAGTGGTCAGCGAACGATCAGCGGTAGTCAAGGTGATCACTCTGAAAGCACTAGCATATGCTGAACTCCACTGTGCGCTCGATCAGTACGTGAGCGGACGTTAAGAAGTTGCTATAAGACAAAGGAGTTGGGTACTGAAGTCCTCACCCATCCTCCTCACCCTAAATGCCTTGAACTATAGTCTTGTCATAGAACGACAAGAATACGTGAGAAAGCAGACTCGTTCAACTGATCTTCGAAAACGTCGAGTAAATCGAAGTGGTAGGTTGCTACTAACTGATCCGAAACTTGAAATTAAGCTCAACTTACCGGTATTGGTCACATCTGCAAAGAGCGGCGATCTTGGTGTTTATCACTTACACAAGAGAGCTCAAAGAATCATAATCAGCGAACATAATCCTCTGCCTCTTGTCACATACTCCACCAGATGGGCGTGATAAGTGCACACGGCACATGGACGAGAAAGTTCAATTTTCACCTAGGAAGGTTAAATCATCGGATCGGACAGTGGCATCATCGGATTCACGGTCTAACAGTGGCACATTCCCTATGCAGAACACATGGACACCCCGCCACGTTCTGAGCGTTTCTCCAGGTAAGTACTAGTCATCGATCCGGATACTCAACGTCGACGCTGCGCAATGTATGGCAAAGGGAGCTCGGGTACGCGATGCCTCACAAGGTGCGGTGCATTCTACTCCCCGCAAGAAATCAACTGACATTTCATATCACTGTCCGCAAGAAATCAGCTATCATTTCATAGGTGGAGATTCAGCGTTCTTGCTTCTTGAATTCGTTGGGTCTCCCGCGAGGGGAGGGAGGGCTGCGCCGGCCAAGGAGATAGTGCAATACCAAGGCGACACTGGCGAGTACGAAATAGCAAGCTACCCAATTGGACTCTCACCCGTGAGAGAAATTAGATTATTATCGTGAGGGTCGATGACGTCGTATCAGATACTAAACTGATAAGTACAGATACTACACTTGATCTTAGCCGAGAAAGGTATGCATTTACTCCGACAGTGAGGACTTTATATCTTCCTGTGAATCTCATCTATGTCCAAAACGCTTATCGGTTAATGGACTAGCGTTTACAAGTCTATACCTGTTATATATCAAGTCTATACCTGTTTGATTGAGGCCGAGGAGAGGTGAGGGCGCTAAGAGGGAGCGGAGGCGGGAAGAGGAGAGTGAGAGTGTCCTGTGAGAGGGGGAGGGTGTTAGAGTGTGATAGAGTGTTCTTTTTACATATTTTTTTTCATTTTATTTTGTTTTTTTTAATTTTAGAATTAACACATTTGGTGGAGAGATGAGGGAGTAAATAGTTTTAGTTTCAGATTTTCTAAGAAGTTAAGGTTAGAGAGGGTTCTTTTTAGAGTTTTCTTGTCACATTTAGTGTATTTATTTTTTTATCTCTACATATCTGGGTTCAGGGTTCTTCTTTTTTCTTTTTCTTTTCTTTCTCTCTTTGTTTTCTTTCTTTTTATTTTTATCTCTATTTTCTGTTTGGAGTGTTTGGAGATGTTTCTATCATGAGTATCGTTTGATCGGATATCGTCGTTTCTTTAGCTATGGATACTCTCTCTCTCATGAGATCGAGATTGATTCGAGACACACCATGTCCGGTGTGCAATCATTTATTTACCTCGCAAGAGGTAAAATCTCATGTGAGAAAGATGCACAAGAGCTATGATATGATCATATGAGATGCCCAGGTTAGCCGAGATCGGAGACCTACACGTGCAATCATTATGACACCATTAGCCCTTCTTCTTGGAGTTCTTCCAGAGTCATGGGAGTGGTTGAGAGTCCACTCTGATACTATCCTGAGTTTGTTCGAGACGAGTTTCCCTTGTCTGCGTTTGTTCCATCGGTTACCTCGTGCTCTTCATGACGAGGTGAGACAAGCATTCCGTCTACTTCTTGACATGTTGACACGGAACACCAAGGACGAGTTGGTATGGTTACTGTTCCTCCTCTTCCTCATTGGTGTCTCTGTTATACTCGTGGTGGCAAAAGAGGACATCAGGAGGTGCCGGCCCGTCTTCGGAGATTCCGTGCAGGTGATTGGACGGCCTTACAGGAGAAATCAGTTTGTGCGGTATGAGATATGAGTGAGTCTGTCTCTACACGTGATGTCTCATCTTCTGCCCGCATACGACGTTGTAGGATGTTAGGTCAGGTTGGAGAGTACAGTAGAGCTGCTAGAGCACTGCATCTTTTGTCATTGGCATGTCTTACTGAAGCGACGATCGCTGGGTTGCCTTTCCTTCACCCCTCACCGGGTGATCCTTCACCACCTGAGGTTCAAGACTATCAGCTTGAGGAGCCATTATGTCTCTATAGATCCTTGTTTGCCCAGGTCTTGTGTACAACTCCACGTCTATCCTCTGGAGGTCTGTCTGGGATGGTCTACGAGCACTTACGGGATTGTTTCCAGACAGACGATCCTCTAGTGGTTTCATGGAGCTTTTTCAGGTAGCGACAGCAGTAGCTCAGAGACATATTCCTCAGTCTATAGCTCAGGTACTAAGGGCATCTAGACTTTTGGTCATGACGAAGGATGGAGGAGAGATTCGATCGAAAGCCATCAGTGAGATTCTCTTACGACTTATCCGTCGTATCATTGTCCTTCAGCTTCGAGATACTTTTCAGGACCACCTTTGTCCACATCAGTTCGGAGTTGCGACACCGGGAGGTTGTGAGTCTCTGTCTTTCGGCATTAAGGTTCTCTTTGACATCCATCCCGATTGGGTTGTCCTACAGGTAGACGTGGAAAACGCTTTTAATAGTGTTTCCCGCACTTTCATCTTTAGAGAGCTCATGGATGACGGGGGATCTCTGACGGATCTCGTCTCTTTCGTGCGATCGTTCTATGGTTCTTCTTCTTCTCTTTACTACCAACACGGTCTTACGATACATGGGGTTACAATCATCAGCTCCGCTGCAGGTACTCGTCAGGGAGATCCTTTGGGTGGACCCCTCATTACCTTAGCTCACTATAGAGCTCTCTTGGCCACCGCCTTGGCTGCTCTAGGTTGTGTTTTTCTATCTCTAGCTGATGACAAGCACATTGTAGGTCGGCGGACCAAGTCGGTGTTGTCTTTGACCACCTTGTCTCTCAATTGATCTTGGTAGGGCTGAGGGTGAAGGTGCCAAAGTGCAAGGTTTGATCTCTCATAGATATACCGTCAGACCTACAGCTCCCGGAGAGATTTGTCATCCTTACAGATGGTTTACGCATCCTCGGAATACATGTGGGTACAGAGGACTTTGTCTCTCGATTCTTAGATGTTGCCCTGCCGGAGGATGTTTTGCATATCGAGGATTTCTCTATGTTGGAGGATTCTCAGGTTGCCTTTGGTATTCTTTTCTCTTCCATTGCACGGCGTTCTAGTTACTTACTCCGCACAGTACCTCCATCTCCTATCTTCATCTCGCGCCTTAGAGAGTTTGATAGGAAGATCAAGGGGTGTTTGGCGACATCATAGGATCGAGGACTTTTGATTGTGTGGCAGGACCTCTCGCACGTAGGCAGACATCTTTGTCGATATCATGTGACGAGGTGGGTCTATTATCCATGGAGGAGACTGCTACGGCAACCTTTTTGGGTAGTTGGGCCCTCTCAACACCTTGACTCTGTTGCCGTTTTCTCGTGCGAGATAGACTTATTATGGAGAGCTATGTGACACAAGTGGAGGATGATTCTTACCCACTACAGATGTGTCTCCGTGAGACAAGAGATAGTTTGACTCTTGAGGCACGTGAGGCACACCCTCGATTCGATACCTTAGCTACTGATGGATCTCGCGGACTACAGTCTTCTCTGACGGGACACCACTTCCAACAGGTTCTCCATGCGCTCTTAGTGGATCCTTCCATCTCACATGATACTAGAGCTTGACTCCGCTCTTGTTCGGATAAGGACACAAGCTCTTGGCTCATAGCTCGACCTTGCATCAGAGCGTTTCGACTCGCACCGACTATCTTCTCTACAGCGATGAGGTTCCGCCTTGGCTTGGTCCAGCCTGTTGCTTCGGCACTATCCACCTGCGAGTGCAGTGCCTCGCTCGACACATCAGGTTGCCATCTTGTTCGATGTCCTCATGGTGGAGAGCGGATAGCTATCCACGATGTCATCAGAGACATCGTGTTTGCCTTAGCACGGGAGAGCGATCACATGACGTGGAGAGAGCGGTGGTATGTCTTTCAGACAAAAGGATCAGTGAGAGCTGACTTGTACATGATAAGGGAGGATCAGGTCTTAGTGGCTGATGTGGTTGTCACGAATCTGACACGGGACTCAGTGGCGGCACATGTGATCACTCATCTCCCAAGATGAGCTGCAAGCGTGGCGGCAGCAGCGAAGGTGACCAAGTATAAGGGTATGCAAGTGAGACATCGCTTCATCCCCTTAGCTTTGGAGATATACGGATCGACAGGCTCAGAGTTCGACATCTTTTTGAGAGATTGTGCCAGAGCCTACCATGAGAGGCGCCAGGGGTACCACTTTCTCTTTCTTTTTGCACCACATTTTTTAGGCAGCGAGTTTTCATTGCTATACAGAGAGCTTTAGCATGCGCCGTTCACAGGAGGGCAATCGCAGTAGGTGATGCTTCTTCAGGTGCACCAGTTGTTTGCAGACATACTGACTTTCTGATCTTCGACATTATAGATGCGACAGACGATTTTAAAGCTACTGATAGCGGGGCTTAGTCCCGCTGTTCTTCCTTTCGGGGTGATTGTTGCTTGGCCCTTCGGGTCCTTCTTTCCCTTGTTAGGCTTGATGGGATCTTCCCATCCGTTTGCTATTCATTGGTTCGCGTTCTCTTTACAATATCCTTGTTTTTCCGCTTGACAGTCGAGAATCCAATGATGTGCAACTCGTTACTGAAAGTAAACCTATCTGATAGTGCTCGGGATAAGATAGAGACAAATGAAGAAAAAGTGTCAGAGTGTCGAATCTTACAAGCTTTGGAAAGTGAAAGCCAAGCAAGCCGGTTCAAAAGCAAGGATCTCTACTGAGAACCCTACATGTCCATCACCGTCGAAACGACAGCCAGACCGAAACGTGTCACAATCAGTGTTCGGGAAGGATTTTTTAGACAACCGGGGTTGTTTGACACTTTAGCGTTAAACAGCACTAGGAAGTGCACTTAAGGCGCCCGTGTGCTAATCCGGGCAGGCGCGTCCAGTATCGTATTACGTGTTTTTTTGTCTAAGAATACACTGGGTATATGGCTGTGTAGAGGTATGTATATTTGACAAGGTTGGATCTAGATCTGGATGTTTCCACTCAAATGTTTCACTATCTACTCTTCTAGCCCGAGTGACCTTGTATCCGCTCGGCTCAAGTTTAAAGCTTGCTACGATCCAAGGTTACGTATAGGTTGCATAAACTTGTGTTACAAATAGATCTTTTGTACTCTAACTAAAAATACTCAGCTATGTATTATCTAACTGAAATTATTCCTCTATATCACTGGAAGCTTGACTTCTGAATAGCTCCCCAGCGACGCTAACTGCCCATCAATCCAACTATCACAACTTCATAATACAACCAGAAGATGCTATAAGATCACTCAGTCAACTTGATAGAGTATCGATACAACTTCTGTACACCCTAGTCTACCAAGCATTCCAGCAAGGTAAAGCATGCATACTCCAAAACACTACTCAGATCTCAATATAGCACCAATGGCGGTAGTACTTCGCAGCTGCGAGAACCCAAACAGCGGCTTAAGACTCATGGTGATTCCGTTCTCCTTCATCACCAAGAGCTGAAATCAGCCCCACACCTTCCAGTGTCGAGTTTTATGCAGGCATGGCAGTTTCAGCAACAAACTCCTCTCCAAATTGCTCGAAAATGATGAAATTGACAATAGATGATACCGAAAAACCCGAAACTGCTAATAACAGAAGTATCTTCGAACTTTGAGACCTCAGTCCTCCCAAACCAGTCGACCAATGATGATCAAACTTCACAGGAAGCTTGATTGGACCTTCACTCCTACCCTGAATAATTTTCAGGTCAAAATCTCAAACCAATTCTCAGATATGGATCAAACCGTAATCTGTGCTAACTTAAGAGCTTTACAGACCTAGGTACATTTGATCCAAGATTCTGAACAAACTACTCGACCATTTGAGGTGAAACTTTCCAAGTATCTTAACCCTAAGACATGCTTCAATCCTGGAAAGTTTCACTCAGAAATTCGACTCAGAACTTAAGCAATATCAAACTATCCATGATTATCACAGTTCACTGTTCCCGTTATCTCGTCTGCACTTCTCAAATTCAATCGGTCGGTTCAGAATCCAAATCGATCAAGAACCTGATGAAATTGATATCAAAATGACCAGCATGTCGTCAGCTCTCCAACCCAACAGACAACTCCTCAAAACTCTTCGCGAGTCTCTCGGAACAACCAGAAACGTAGCGGTAGGTATGAATTGCACCCCCTCCACTCAATCGAACATAACGCGCTCATCCTTCCATCAAATCAACCGATTCTTCAGTCCAGATTGTACCCCCGGTCGAGGGCTCTCCAACCATATCCTTCGTTTCGCGAATGGACCTCCGAAGCCTCCAGAAACCACAGAAACGTCACGAGGATCAGCTAGAACACCATTGATCCAAAAGTGGACCAATAAGAGCAAAACGATCTTTACTTTTGTCTTTTCTCCACTCAACGTTTTCCCCTAGAACGAGTTTTTACTCTCCAAGGAGACACAAGAGATCAACAAGACTCTAAGACCTCAGAAAATCCTTTAGATATGTCGATGGATTCTTCGCGGTGCGTAACTACACAGAAGCGCTCAACCAGAATGAAAACGATTGAGTCGCAGACTAATACAACGTCAATATTACAACCTGAAAACATTCTACAATAAAAGGTACGACAAAAGGAAACGGTGAAGCTATCACTCGGTTTTTAATATTCTTACCCGAAGTTTCTCACGATCCAAGCCCCATGATTGATCTTCGATCTGCAATGACACCGGACATCGACCCAAAGGTTGAAAGAAACGTTCGATGGATAGTTGAGATCCATTGTTCCTCACAACAAAATGTACACTGTCATATCCCAAGTCTCTTCGTATGTTACGGTCGAAAGGATCACTGGAAGCTATAACTTCATCATTCTTCTCATGAATTCATCGCCAAAGTATGCAACTAACCACTGTCGAAGGTGATCGCGGTGGATGCAATGAAGCTTGATATGAAACAGATTCGGGAAAGGAAGATCGGGAGTCGGTAACAAACCTCCGTCCATAACCACCACTCCTGCAATTCTTCACTCCTCCATGCAGACCACCGAGAATCCTCACGAATCACCCGCTAAGAGAGAATGCCGTATGAACCTTCGACCCACCATTTTATACACAAATGCGGCGACAAGGACCACTGACGTGAACGCGCACAAATCGATGACTTGGCACGTTCCTCTACCGTGCCAAGCCAAGTGCGATCACTTAAACATATAATCACAAACGTGGCACTCATCACACCGTTCGGCGAGTTACGCGATACGATTCACGAAACACAAAAAAGAAACACAACCTACGTTCCACGAGAATTTCACACAAGAGCCGAACCACAACACGACATCCACCCCTTCTAAACCTGCGCATCCTCTGGTATGCGCCAACACTCACAAGTTGTGGTCGGCATCACACTATATCTTCGTCATCTTGACTGATGTTATCGTTAGCAATATTTTCGTCATCCAAATCTTCTCTATCATCATCCAAGATATCAAACTTTGCTTCGACTTCCTCCATGCTTATCTCTTTATCTCGCTTCTTGAAGAGTTTCACACGCTTGCCTGCAATGGGAACCTTAAGCTCTGCCCCATCAAGCTCTCTTAGTGAATATGTGACATTGTCATGCACGACAAGAACCACATACGGACCAAACTATCGCTTAGAGAATTTTCTAAGCGCACTGTGTTGGTTGTCCAAGTTACTATCGTAGACCAACACCCAATCTCTTTCTTTAATCTCCTTCGGTCTTAATCGATGACGCTTATCGAATCTGTCCTTGTTTCTCAATCGCGCCTCTTTCGGCTTCTCCAATGCAATCTCTACATCTTCAGGTCTTCTCTCTAGTTGATGGATTTGGACAGCAAGAAGATCTTCTGTAGACATCCATCTTCGCAAGGTAGAACACTCCAAGTGGGTATGTGCTCCTCAATGGGCATGATAGGTTTCTGCTCCTGCATCAACTCCCTCGGCATATATCCCGTAATTGAACTATGAGTCGTACGATCAGCCCATAATGCAAACGGAAGAAATCTTGGCCATTCTCTTGGCCTCCACTTGCAAGCTTTCACAATAGCTTTCACAATAGGAGGATGACCACATTCACTCTTCGCATTACCCTCCGGATTGTAAGCTGTGGTGAGAGCTAACTTCACACCACACCTCTTGAAGAACGCTTTAGCCTCATCACTGTTCAGCTCCCCTCGATCAGCCGTGATCTTTCCAACACAACTATATCTACAAATCACATCTTCCAACAAGAATTTGCAGATTTCCTTTGTGGATTTTGTCCGTAAGGCTCGCCCTTCCACTTGGTTGGACAAATCTTCACGTGTCAAAACTAAGTATCGCATCTGCCATATACCAACTGGCATAATAACAAAATCTAATACCCACTTATAATGCATTGCAAGTGGATAAGTAGGATGTAACCCATCTCGATGCCGAATTCTTGAATACTCTTGACAAGTTTGGCATGTCTCCACAAATTGAACTACATCTCTATACATGTTACGCCACCAATATCTCTCCTTCAGCTTTGTAAAGGTGGCATAAATACCTCTATGTCCTGCCCACAAGCTCTCATGAAACTCCTACATGAGTAACTTCTGCATGTCAACCTTGCACACAACCCTTTGTGGCATCTTACCACCTTGCTTAGCATGTTTCCACAAATAACCACCTTGTAGTAAGTAGTTATAAGCCTTCCTCTTGATTTGTTTAAAGTGGGCATCACTCCATCCTGGCTGTCTAGTCAACAGGCTTAGATAGCGTCTTATGTCTATCCATTCTCCTTCATATAGCTCCTCCATGAATGATTTCGAATGCTCACTCTCATCTCCTTGAGCTCTACAGAAAACAGTAGTACCAACGTCTTCTGTATCTTCTATCATCTCCTCCTCATCCTCATACCTCGCACGAGATAACATATCAGCTATTGGATTGTTCTTCCCCGCTATGTATCGAAACTCAGGATTTAAGGACTTGATGTAAGTAATCCAGCGTAGCATAGCAATATCAGGGGTGTTATAATTTGTAATCATCCCTAATAGTGGTAAACAATCTGTTTCTACTATTACTGGCGCTCCAATCAAATAGTCCTTTTCAGCTTTCATAGCTGTAACTACTCCCCATAACTCTCTCTTCACTTGAGGATAGTTTCTATGTCGCTCACTCAACACCTTTGCTCCAAATCTGACTGTAAATCGATTCTCTTCTTCATCATCTTGTCCTACTGTCCATCCAATGGCTATCGGACTAGTATCAACAGTAAGTATCACTGGTTTGCTATCTTCATAGCTCACACGACGAAGTACAGGTGGAGAAGATAACAACTGCTTCAATCTCTGAATCGTCTCAGTATGCCTCTCCTCCCATGCAAACCTCTTGTGCTTTCTCAACAGATCATAAAGAGGATCAGCCACATGTGCAAAATGTGGAATCCACACATGATAGAAGATACAAGCTCCAAGAAACCTTATCACCTCTGTTGTTGAACCACAAGTATCCTTCATCCGCCGTATAGCATCCACTTTACCAGGATCAGGCTTGCGTCCAAACCATCCACATAGGTGCCACACAATCACAACTTGTCGCACTCCAAATGAAGACTTAGTACCTGATAGTGTTAAGTGCGCCTCTTCAAGTCGTGATAAGATTTTATCACAATCTGAAATGTGATCAGCAACAAAGTTTCTACACCCCTTCTGATCCATTGTCTCATCTTTTTCCTCCTCAACGCATCCCTTAATTGGAATGTCATCCAAGAAAGACATGATCTTCTCAGGAATGAACTCACGGAGAACCTTGTTCATCCCATTCATCATGTGCGCTACCGAGTTTGTTGCTCGGTAGCGCTCGGTGTTGCTTTGTTTGCGCTTCTCTTCCATGAGAGCCTCATGTTGACTCTTTGTCAAATAAGCATGTACAGACATTGAATCCACGGGATCATCTCATCCAGTAGCACCCCTGATTGCCGTGGCTGTTCTGAGCAACTCCTCCCTTGTCATTTTCTCCTTTTTGTTCGTGCTTACCGCGTGACTCCACATATCAAGAGTATCTCCATGCTTCTTAGAAGTATTTCTTTCTCGTACTACCTCAACTCCATAAGTAGCAACTTCTACCGACGTAGTAGCATGCTGAGATAGATACTCCTCTAGTATTTACTTCATTCCTCCTTTCCCAAAGTTGGTTCTAAGAATCTCTCCATTATCTTTTAAAGCAATCTTTCCTTCCTTTCAATAGACTACTCCATCTCGTAGAGTTTTGGCAAAATCACCACACTCTCTTCGAGCATGATCAGAACTATCACACCAAATGCATCTCTGTACATAATCTTGCTTTGAAGCAAGTCTGGTATCATGTGCTCCTCCCTTCTCTTCCAACCTTGCTAACTTGATCTGCAAGTCCCTCATCTCTTTTACCAACTCTTCCATAGCATCTCTTTGCGGTGCAACTTTCGGGACAGGAATAGTAAGAAGTGGAACTTGAGATACATGCACAATAGGTGCTTGCACATTCGGTACCATTGGTTGCCTACGAGGTACTATGATCGGCGGTGGTCTCTCTTCTTGTCTTACCACCACCTTCTCTCTCCGGTACTCTCGTTTGGCAAGTACACTCACAGCTTCAGAGACTTTTCTCCAATCAGTTGTGAGTCCATTATCTTCCATCCTATCTTCCAAAAGCAACTCCAACTCCCTTTGTAATTCATTGTTGGCTGCTTGCAGAAACAACTCCACCTTGTCGTTCTCCAATGTGAACTTCTCCATCCGAGACAACTGAAGGAATTGTCTCTCAAACTCAAAAAATAGCTCTGTGGCAACAAGCCCTTTGTTGGATTTGTTTACCCACTCCATGAATGACTTCTTAGTCACTAGGTCCGCATCCTCTAAAGAATACTCTTCTTTCAGTTGAAGAGTAAATCCTTCCCATGTAGCACCATGAGATCGGATGATGTCTTTCACATGCTCTCGTAGCTCAGGTACGACAGCAAGCTCAAATGTACTCACCATCTCTCTTTCTGACACCTTACTCAACTCCATCTCTCGAGAATAGTACTTTAAGTACTTGGATATGTTCTTCCCGTCAAATTGATCTAGCAACCCCACACCAGATTGCAAGGCTTTAGTAGCCATGACTTCTTTCCGTTCAGTGGCTTACTGTTGTTGCATCACCAATGCGAATGTCTCAAGCAATCGCATATCAGACCGTGAAAGCTTGGTCACCTTTGGAGCCTCTCCAGATGTAGAAGCCTCATCTACGTAATGATCCAACCCCTCAACGTTCATGGTGGAAAAACCACGCAAACCTCTCACCCCAGACTTTCACGTCAAGTTCACCAGCTATCGTATTACGTGTTTTTTTGTCTAGGAATACACTGGGTATATGGCTGTGTAGAGGTATGTATATTTGACAAGGTTGGATCTAGATCTGGATGTTTCCACTCAAATGTTTCACTATCTACTCTTCTAGCCCGAGTGACCTTGTATCCGCTCGGCTCAAGTTTAAAGCTTGCTAAGATCCAAGGTTACGTATAGGTTGCATAAACTTGTGTTACAAACAAATCTTTTGTACTCTAACTAAAATACTCAGCTCCGTATTATCTAACTGAAGTTATTCCTCTATATCACTGGAAGCTTGACTTCTGAATAGCTCCTCAGCGACGCTAACTGCCCATCAATCCAACTATCACAACTTCATAGTACAACCAGAAGATGCTATAAGATCACTCAGTCAACTTGATAGAGTATCGATACAACTTGTTGTACATCCTGGTCTACCAAGCATTCCAGCAAGGTAAAGCATGTATACTCCAAAACACTACCCAGATCTCAATATAGCACCAACGGCGGTAGTACTTGGCAGCTCCGAGAACCCAAACAGCGGCTTAAGACTCATGGTGACTCCGTTCTCCTTCATCACCAAGAGCTGAAATCAGCCCCACACCTTCCAGTGTCGAGTTGTATGCACGTATGGCAGTTTCAGCAACAAACTAATCTCCAAATTGCTCGAAAATGATGAAATTGACAATAGATGATACCGAAAAATCCGAAACTGCTAATAATAAAAGTATCTTCAAACTTTGAGACCTCAGTCCTCCCAAACCAGTCGACCAATGATGATCAAACTTCACAGGAAGCTTGATTGGACCCTTCACTCCTACCCTGAATAATTATCAGGTCGAAATCTCAAACCAATTCTCAGATATGGATCAAATCGTAATCTGTGCTAACTTAAGAGCTTTACAGACCCAGGTACATTTGATCCAAGATTCTGAACAAACTACTCGACCATTTGAGGTGAAACTTTCCAAGTATCTTACTGATAAGACATGCTTCAATCCTGTAAAGTTTCACTTAGAAATTCGACTCAGAACTTAACCAATATCAAACTATCCATGACTATCACAGTTCACTGTTCCCGCCTTATCTTGTCTGCACTTCTCAACTTCAATCGGTCGGTTCAGAATCCAAATCGATCAAGAACCTGATGAAACTGATATCAAAACGACCAACACGTCGTCAGCTCTCCAACCCAACAGACAGCTCCTCAAAACTCTTTGCGAGTCTCTCGGAACAACCAGAAACGTAGCGGTAGGTACGAATTGCACCCCCTCCACTCAATCGATCATAATGCGCTCATTCTTCCATCAAATCGACCGTTTCTTCAGCCCTGATTGTACCCCCGGTCGAGGGCTCTCCAACTATACCCTTCGTTTCGTGAATGGACCTCCGAAGCCTCCAGAAACCATAGAAACGTCACGAGGATCAGCTAGAACACCATTGATCCAAAAGTGGACCAATAAGAGCAAAACGATCTTTACTTTTGTCTTTTCTCCACTCAACGTTTTCCCCTAAACGAGTTTTTACTCTCCAAGGAGACACAAGACATCAACAAGACTCTAAGACCTCAGAAAATCCTTTAGATATGTCGATGGATTCTTCGCGGTGCGTAACTACACAGAAGCGCTCAACCAGAATGAAAACGATTGAGTCGCAGACTAATACAACGTCAATATTACAACCTGAAAACGTTCTACAATAAAAGATACGACAAAAGGAAACGGTGAAGCTATCACTCGATTTTAATATTCTTGCCCGAAGTTTCTCACGATCCAAGCCCTATGATTGATCTTCGGTCTGCAATGACACCGGACATCGACCCAAAGGTTGAAAGGAACGTTCAATGGATAGTTGAGATCCATTGTTCCTTGTAACAAAATGTACACCGTCATATCCCAAGTCTCTTCGTATGTTACAATCGGAAGGATCACTAGAAGCTGTAACTCCATCATTCTTCTCATGAATTCATCGCCAAAGTATGCCACTAACCACTGTCGAAGGTGATCGCGGTGGATGCAATGAAGCTTGATATGAAACAGATTCGGGAAAGGAAGATCCGGAGCCGATAACAAACCTCCGTCCATAACCACCACTCCTGCAATTCTTCACTCCTCCATGCAGACCACCGAGAATCCTCACGAATCACCTGCTGAGAGAGAATGCCGTATGAACCTTCGACCCACCATTTTATACACAAATGCGGCGACAAGGACCACTGACGTGAACGCACACAGATCGATGACTTGGCACGTTCATCTACCGTGCCAAGCCAAGTGCGATCACTTAAACATATAATCACAAACGTGGCACTCATCACACCGTTCGGCGAGTTACGCGATACGATTCACGAAACACAAAAAAGAAACACAACCTACGTTCCACGAGAATCTCACACAAGAGCTGAACCACAACACGACACTGGGCAGAGATTCACGTAAGTATGATATATATGAAGATTTGACAATGATTTTTCCATCGGTGTGACACAACGTGTTGGGTAGTCTCCCCGATTAGAATGGACATGTCTTAGGTTCGAATTTTTGAGTCTTGTGCGGCCGCATGCCGCTTGCTTAGGGTCCTTGTTGAGTCTGTTAATGCGGTCGTTTGCCTCTCCAGAAAATCAAACTCCACCTGGTTTAGGTGTTAGAGGTTGGGTTGGTGCGGGCAACGACACCCATGGTCATAGACGCACTCACCCAGGGACACAGGCGTGCGTAATTAACGCACTTCTTGTGCTGTTTAACGCTAAGGGTCTGGCACGGACTCGCATCGGCTCACGGTCATGAGAAACTACTTCACTGAGAGTACTATTTTCATCTTTTACTCGCTAATTTTCTGACTCTTTTCTCTAAACATTCGGAAATTCACATTCTCAACCGGAACTGAGTACTATATCTGCCGGACTCCCCGAACGTTGCCTACAACGATAGAAAGGCTCAGCGCAAGCACAGAAAATCTCTCGCTCAGCCAATGCAAGTTAGTCACGTGAAACACCGTTACCTTCCATGGATGCGCCAGGAATGTCCACGCGAATGAAAACCCACGGTGGAAGTAAACGGTAGAGGTCATTAACGTTCTAAAAGATATTTGTATGTTCTTTGGTAAACATATATTTCTGAAATGAATGAGATATTTCTAACTGCTATTTTACCGAACTATAAAAGTATTATATACTTTTCCTTGGTATCGTTTGAATATCCAATTATCTTATCTAGTGTCAAAAGTCAAAATATTTTATTTTATAAAACTTCAGCATCAACATTCGATCTAATCCCGTGTCACTGTGTATTGGAAAATAGTATAATGAGAAAATTTATCTATTCTTTTTATTGAATTAAATATTCAGAATTTAGCGTCCATGTTGGTTAATTGACGTTGGGATCATTTTCACCTTGAAGTTGGAGATGTAAAACTTTTTAAAGGTATTGTTCGTAGTTTTAAGTTACTCATTTTAATATTCTCATTAGTTCGCATTTTTCTCTATGTAAGGATCCAACTCTACTACATCGGGAGCACTTGTCGCCTCCACAATGAATGTTGCTTGAAACTCCACCTTCTTCACATCTTGCTCCAATGGTCTCAGAAGCTTCACGGTATAGAGCGAAGAGATCACCCCAAGTGCTATAGATGCGTGTTTGCAACTCATCTATCTTTATTTTTTGCTTCTCTATCTCAGTTCGAACTTCTAAACGTCTCTTCTTCTCTCTCGATAATCGAACTAGATTTCTCATGAAATATTTTCAGGACTCTTTTGTATACCGAAACGTTTATCTTGTAGTCGATAAGAGATCTCTCTAAGACTTTTGTGACTTCCGGTAACTCAACCTCCAAGCTACTAACTAATGAAGTTTGAACAAAAAATTCTCTAATCAAAAGAATTGGTGTTGACTGTACTATTTTCTAGAGAATAGAAATTTATATGTTTTGACTTCACTCACGAGCGTCCACCTCCTCAACTTTGAAAATTATATCTTCCTCTCTAGGCCTCTTCTTCTCATGCTTTTTGTTGTCACTAATAGCTTTTCAGCCAAGCTGTAATCCTAGAAATTTTCACAAAGAAATAGAAAACACAAAAAACTGACAGCGACTATACATAATTTCTAGAGAGTAGAATCTCAGAACTCTTATGGATAAACCTCATCAACTTTGAAAAAATCTATCTCTCTCTTAGACCATCTCTTCACATGATTTCTATTGTCAATGATAGCTTATCAGCCAAGCTTCAATCTTGGAAATTTTCACAGAGAAATAAAAAACATAGAAAATCTGACAATTACTGTACAAATTTTCCAGAGAGTAGAATTCTTGTACTCTCTAATTTTCCTCCTCTAGTAACTTCTTTCCTCCTTCTTTCTCTTAACTTCGTGTTGCATCCACTCATAACTCCTCTCAAACACTTGCTAAGTAAACAAGATATAAAGAATGACCTCTAACGTGTCGGAGATCACTACAAGATACACAAAAGGTTCTAAATTACTAACATCACATTAACTCTTTCTTTTCTCAATGTTCTCTCCATGTGTCTCGCATGATCTTTTTTTGTCGAATGTAGAACTGAAATCTAAATGTTCTTTAACTATATCTTCAAGCAAGGTCTTTACAACAGAACCAAAAATATAAACCCTCAGTGGTCTTATCGATCAACTACTCTCAATCTCTCAACTTCCACGATATTCATCGATCAATCTGCAACATGTCTAGCATGTCTCTCACTCAGGGGCAACTTCTGATGGCTTTGATGGAAACACACCATTAACTTGAAGGAAAAAATGCTAAGTTAGAGAAAGTGAAATTCAGAGGATGCAAGAGAAGGAACTTCTTCCAAGAGACAAACTTGAGGAGAGAAGGTTCGTCAAGAGCTTTGAGATGCGGGAGCTCAAGATCTACCAATGAATGATGCTCCTTCTCCACAAAAAGAAAGAGCAAACGATTCTCAGAAGGAGAAAGATAAGCCGGCTGCATACAAACTACAGTCAGACATCGAGGCTTCACCAGACTTGAAGGGAGTCTTGGAAGATTGCATCCCAAAACTTACCTTGAAGGAAGTTTTGGGCATTGCTAGTGTGAGTTTCATGATGTCATCATTGACATCATCAAACGGAAGCGACAAATTACGAGTGAGACTGTTTTATCGCATGCTTTAGATACTAGGGTGTTTGTGGATGAGGAGAGAGAGCTTGCAAAGTGCAATGTATATTCTTCAAAGGAAGAAAGATATCAAAGGCGTAGGGTATATTTTGAGGATGAAGAAGAGGACGAGAAGCAAAGCTCAAGTCATTACAGTCATAGTCATTGGGCTCGAGCTACGATAGAGACATTGGTGAGGATTGGAGATTTGGATGAGACGGTGGTTGCTCTAATTGATCATGGATCGAAAATCGACATCATGTCGAAGGAGTTGTACAAGAAGAAGAAGTGGTCTATCGACACAAAACATGGATGGGTCATAAGAGCAGCCAACAACACAAGAGGAGATTTGTATGGAGCTTGTCCAGATGTTAGAGTGCGCACAGGTGATGTTGCTATAGAGCAAAACTTCTTTGTTCAAGAAGCAACATCATACTCGATTATTCTTGACCAACCTTTCATCACAACAACTCGGATGGAGACAGGTACTAGACGACGGATCTGCTTATGCTAGGATCCGAAGTCAAGATCTTAGAATAGAGCGATGTAATTCTTGACTGTACCATCCAATCACGAGCGTAATCGAGATCGTCTTAGAGAGAAACTGCTTCCAAGAGTGAGTGAAGAGTTTAAGGATTTTAGTTGAGTACCACTATAGAGCAGATTGTGGTGGTGCGCAAAAGAAGGTACTCTCGTTTGAAGGAGAAAGTGCCATTTGTACAAGGTTTGTTGGTTTTTCAGATTGCTATTTACAAGAAGGTTGAAGAACTGAGAAGAAAAGAACAAAAATATTTGCGTGAGGTGGAGTTGATGTTGAGCTAGAAGGGGATGAATGGATTTCTGATGTTTATGAAGAGGATGGGTTGGAGGATCCTTTGCGAGAGATCACGTCTATTGGATGAGAGAATATGGATAAGGTTGTGCAGATTCATTCAAGGGAAGTCTATTCGGTGATTCAATCATTTCGTGCACTCGAGGTTCGAGTTGAGACAAAGTACAAGACAGTGAATAAGTGTAGAAAGATCAATACTTCGTGGACACTCCAAGAAGAGAGAGCGAGTAGACTAGGAAAGTAAAATAGGAATGAGATGAGAGAGACTTTGCCTCTCCATGTATATATAGTGAAGGTGAGTACAAGGAAAACCCTAATGGTGGGTTAGCCCTCTAACTAACTAGAGGAACCAGACTGTTGCTGGTTTTGCTGCTACTGCGATTGTAATTGCTGTCCGCGACCCCGTCCACGTCCAGCACCTTTGCCCGACAGATTTGAAAATCTGTCGTTGGAAACCTCCAAATCGACTGAAACTTGACCGAGTACTCAATTCGCACCTTCTGAACAAGATAGCCCTAAATGGATTGGTCGACAAATTTCAGCGAGAAAAAATCGTCTAGGTCTCCGAAATTGCGTTCAAAGTTTTTGGTGACGAAAGAAACGGTTTCGTCTCACTCGAACGCATCAGCAAGATAGTGCTCGACATCAAACACACCTCCAGCTGCTCTCTCCTGTACTTCTCCATGTATGAACTCCATCTTGCTTATCAGCAAAGGACACACGCTCTCTATTGCTCTGATATCATGTAGAAAGATCGATACTTCGTGGACACTCCAAGAAGAGAGATCGAGTTGTCACGTCAGTTTGGCACCTCGGTTAGGTTGATCGAGTGTGAAGTGGCGCATCCTGGTAAGGCCGTTAGTGCCGTTAGGGCGAGTTGGTGGGAGAGCCTACTAGAGGTATACTTCGCAGGTAGGGCTTGGAGACCTTAGTTCTTCGAGTAATCTGAACAGAGAAATTATCATCTCCAACACTACAGCAAAGATTACTCACAAACGGTCAAGCCAAACCCACTCTAAGCACGAAGAGAATCCGGGTTACACTCAACTAGACTATCCATCATAGCCTGGAGATTGTGGTACACTTGTGTATGTGTATAACATCGTCCATGTGTTATGTGTATGTGTTGTGTACCTATGACAGCGATGTATGTTGTGTAGCGATGTGTATGCGCACGACAGAGTAGACAAGGAATGTAAAATAAGAATGAGATGGGAGAGGCTTTGTCTCTCCATGTATATATAGTGGAGGTGAGTACAAGAGAAATCTTAATGGTGGGTTAGCCCTCTAACTAACTGTAACTATCCTAACCACTCCGGCTAATGTTAGCCGTCGATCTACTAGAGCTTGGGACTATATCAACAATAAGAAGATAAAGCAAGTTGCTGGTCCCTTGTCGGATGACACTAACCAACAGATGGATCGAGCTTCAAGAGAGAAGAGTTTGAGAGATCTTGCAGTGATAGGACATAAGTTCGCGGATGAGACGTTTGTACCGTAGAACCTAAGATCAATTCCAGTACTGCGAGCTCACTTGCCTAAACTGGTGGAGTTGCTAAAGGAGAAGATGCAGATGAAGATCTTGGAGTCGTCATTTGCATCATGTTCAAGTAGATGGTTTATGGTGCCAAAGAAGAATTGATCGCTACGATTCATCGAAGATATGCAACCAGTGAACGCAGTAACAATCATAAATGTTGGGATGGGACCGATTGTGGACGAGTTTGCTGAAGCGTTTGCAGGAAGAACAATTTATTCAATGAGAGATCTTTACTCAGGATATGATCAGTTTCAACTAGCAGAGGAGAGTAGAAGCTTCACGACAATGAAGACACCTTTGGGGTTGATTATGATGTGTATCTTACCACAGGAAGCTACCAACTCGGTAGCACACATGATGAACGGGATGAATAGAGTTCTAAAGGACTTCATCTTTGAAAAGATGATGTCATTCTTGGATGACATCCCCATCAAAAGATGTGTGGAGGATGAGAAGGATGAAGCATTAGATCAGAGGAGTGTCGATGATACGGCATCGATCACATCGCATATTGTGAGAAGATCCTATCTCGACTTGAGGAAGTTCATCTCACACTGTCAGGTGTGAAATCTACGTTTGGGATTAGAGAAGTTCAAATGTTCGTCATTTGTATGGATCGTTTGGTCAGAAGCCAGACCAAAATAAAGTGGATGCGATCAGGAGGATGAAGGAGGTTTGCAACTCTTTGACAGAAGTAAGAAGATTTTTGGATGCATATGTATTCTATCACATTTGGATTTCTCATTATGCGCATGTGACGGATTCATTATATGGGTTGTTACATAAAGGTCATAAGTCAGATGGAAGGAAGAGCATGTCGATGCAGTACGGAAGCTGTAGTCCTTACTATCATCTCCTCTAGTTCTGAGAAGGATTGATTACAAAGGTGTCAGACCAATGGTTCTTACTGTAGATACAAGTCTGGTTACAATCGGATGGGCAGTAAGACATGATGATGAGGATGGAGACAGATTTGTGGTTAGGTTCGGAGCGAAGGATGTTAAGTGCTCGTCACGTACATACCCGCCGAGAGAGAGTACTTGATTGGAGCAACAGTGGTGGTTGGAACTGATTATTTGCTGTTGTTAGAGATGATCATGGATCACATATATCAAGTCGTTGAATCCGGAGTTTAGACATATCGTAGGGAAGGATAATCCGATGACAGATATGTTATCTCGAGCTCGATATGATGAGAAGAATGAGATAGTTGAAGATTTTGACGACGAGGTGTAAAGTTCTATTCGATTGCACACACAGGAAGAGAAGATGAGTTGTTTGTTGAAGGCTTGTATGATGATGAATTGCTTGACATTGGAAGGTACCTTAGTACGATGGTCAAGCACACATGTTGGACAGATGAGAGATTTCAGAGAGTTCAAAGGAAGGCTTACAACTTCATGTTGCAAGATGGATTTCTTTGAAAGCAGCCAAATCAGAAAGATGGGATACTGTTACGAGTGATTTGCAACAAAGAAGATCAATAGAAGTTGCTTAGAGCATTTCATGAGAATCTTTAGGTTGGACATCAAGGGCTTTGTGTCACTTTTACAAAGACGATAGAGCGATATTGGTGAAAAATCATGTACAAGGATATCGTATCTTTTGTGGAGTCTTGTTCGACATGTCAAATGTATTCAAACATTCGACATCGAGACGGATTACACCTGATTTATTTGTTGACAATCCACTTTAAGTGGATCTGAGACTTGGTGACTATGATAGTTGGATTGTGGCAGATGAGATACTTGATATTTGCTTGAGAAGATCTTTCAAATCAAGTTGAGGGTAGAGCGCTTCGGACAAAGACAACTGAATGGGTATGTAGATTTCTCTTGGAAGAGGTTGTTTGTCGTTATGGATGTCTAGAAAAGATCATTGCAGATCGGAGAGAGTTAGATGCACATGAGGCTCGTGAATTCTTTGCAAGGTGTGGGGTGAGGTTGTCACTGACAATTGCTTACAACCCCGAAAGAAATGCCAAGAGCGGTCATCCGTCTATTGTGAAAGCTTTGGTGAAGGCTTGAAACGAAAAGGTGTGCGAGTGACCTCGACTCTTATCATTTGCGTTATGGATAGATCGAACGACTCACAACTCGGTAACATATTACATGTCAGTGGAGCTCATCAAATGTCAAAAATCTATCATGCCCAATGAAGAACACGTTTTGACATGGAGTGTGTTATCTTGGGAGGACAATCTGACAAAGGAAGAACTTCTTGCTATTCGAATTAGACAGTTAGAGATAAGACCTGAGGATTTCGTGAAACCCTTATTGTTGACTGTACATCATCACCGGTATGTATTGTTGATGGTGGAGCACTTCTCCAAGTGGATTGAGTTGGTGGCATTAGTGGACAAGACGAGTGAAGAGAAGCGTATGCGTTCTTAGATCAAGTGCTGAGTTCTTTTGGAGCACCAGCTGAAGTGCTGACGGACCAAAGTACAGAGTTTCTTGGTGGGTTTCAAGCTTTGTCGAGATCAGCTTGAGGCAGATTGTTTGGCAGAGAGGATTGTTCAGACGGTGAAGAGAGGATTATGCAAGTATGGCTTGCAGAAGGGTCACTTGGGAGACTGAGATGTGTAGTTACCATGGTTGGCTATGGGTTATTGTTTTAACTAGCGTCTTTGGCTTCCTTCTCATAGTATTTTCTATTGTATGAATCAGATCCAGATCTACCTTCGACCATTCGTCGTGATTCTGCTGAGGTGTTGAACCTTGATGACTCGGACATGTACGTGAGAGTATGTTCTCAACGAGCCGAGATATTTCAAAGAGTTATACTTATGACTTTTGAGAACCTAGTGATTGCTTAGCATAGAGACACATTGCGATACGCGACTATTCTAGGAAGAGGTCATCGATCATCGATTCACAGGTTCCATCTTAGCAATTATATCTATCTGCAGCAGACTGCACTAAAGATGTTGGATGTGATCGGATGGTACACTATTTTACGATTGCGTGAGGTGTTATCTTCTGGAGTACTCATGTTAGAGGACCGTGATGGTGTTGTTTGGAAGGACCAGGTGCGTAATTGCGCATCATGTCATCTTCCAAACATCGATGATATTGTTGATCCAAGCTTAGCGGTTGTACGTTCGGGCTTGAGGTGTATGTTGTGTGTCTGCTGGTGGAACGACAACGGGTGTTGTACGTGGGTCTGTACAGACCCACAGTGAAAACTAGTTGAGGAGAGATTTTAGGGTATTTTAGGATTTTTTTCTCTATTGTGTTAAGGAAGCTGCCCTGTAGCTTATCAAGCTGGACAGGAGCTAAGCTGGGACGATGTTTGACAAGCTGCCCCTTAGCTTGGATTGAAATATCATCCAAAAGGGGTCAAAAAGTTCCAAATTACATAGCTCGTCGAGGAGAGTCACTTCATGCTTCCGGTTTCGACAGAAAGTATTCTAAGTAATAGTTAGTATAGGTTTTAGGCTGTGAAAGATGCAAAAGAGGAAAATCCGTCGATTCCAGCTCGTGACTCAGACTTATGATCTGACAGCTTGAGTGTGTGGGTGTTTGCGAGTACTATAGTTTTGACTCTTCATTCACAAAAATGGAGTTGTACAGAGAAGTTAATGTAGAAAAAGCTAGTAAAGACTTTACAGAAAATTTTCTTCAGGAATAGGAATATGTACAAACAATTTCATATCTAAGAACAGGAGACCGGTATCTCCTTTAATCGTGGGCTTCCTGGCCTAAGCCTCTGCATGCCACCTTGAATATCATGGGAGATACTTGATGTGCATATTGGGGGGCTGTAAGCCTTATGGAGCAGCTCCATAAGTGTTGGGACTTCGGCTTACATTGGATGGCTTATGATATATTCAAGATGGCATCAAGATGGCATCAAGAGCGCGGGAAACTTTTATTAATCAAGCTAAGTAATCAAGGGGTCGCCTTAGCAAAGGAAGCTATGTAACCTTTATTTAAAAAGGGGCCAGCTTAGCAAAGAGGGCTATGTATGCATAAAGACAGTAGGGGACAGCTTAGCTAGGGGCTTGTCTTTTAGGTTAATTAATCTGCGACTGTTTTCGACGAGGACTTTTACAGAAAACTGACAGAGAAGAGAGGAGACACGCGCAGGAGAGAGAGGAGAGATTTTTGACAATGAAGACCTTGATGGTGGAATCGACACTAGAATAAAGATTATTGAGCCTTGAAAGACTTATGTGTGTGTATCTGGGTGTTTGATTTATATTTGGTGGACGCAAGAGGTATAATTTGGAGTTGTCATCGCTTGCAGCAATCTGTTTTTCTTTTGATCTTTCTCTTGATCGATCACATTTAGGAGGTCCGTCCTCCCCAAGGAAGACTCTTGCCACGACATCTGGTGCTTCCACTAAGAGCTATTGGGGTGACTGATTTGGAGAATTGACTAGATTGAGAAGATAGATCAGAGTGTTGCCGTACAAGGTGTGACTACTGCTCAAGGTGCTCTTGTTCAAAGAGAGTCCTGGTCAAGATGGAATTGACTCTCAAGGAGGACCTACGGTGGTTCCAACAACAACAACACAGCCTGCTATAGACACATCTCAGATCCTTCAAGCGTTGGATGCCCTGATTCAACAACAACCTGCAATTGGAGGAGCTGAGCAGAAATCCACAAAGGCGTTACAAGCAATTGTTGGTCGGTGTGGATGATTTGATGGAAGAGACGTTACTAGGTACCTACGGGAGTATGTGGGTGAGGAGGAGCTGGTCAAGACACCTGAAGCTGAGATAATTTTGAGCTTTGAGTTGACTGTTGTCCTTGAGTTGAGAGAGAAAGTGAGAAATTTACAGAGAAGACATCTAGGTGGGTGGACTCTGTTCAAACGTGTACTGAGAGAAGAATTTTTAGAAGAGGATTCTGAAAGAGTCACCAGAAGAACTCTCATGAACTGGATAGAGCGTTAGCCTAGACGTTTCATGAGACTGAAATGAAGTAATTCGTGAATTTGAGAAGATGTTCTCTCAGCTTTCTGGTTTAGAGAGGTTGACGCTGGATGTTAAGAAGACGGAGTTATTCTTAGGTGCTCTGGATGAGTTTACAGCAGACAGACTTTGTTTCATGTTAGCTGATCGTGGAGCTGAGGGGGAGTTACATCAGATTGGAGAAGAGTGTCTACTCTTGCTAGACAACGTCGTGGTAAGATGGCACGAGACCTTGTCAGAACAGAGAATAGCTCCTCAGGTTCCAGAAGTTCTTCCTATAATACCTCAGGCATCTATAGTGATCCCTCAAGCACCTGTTGTGGTTCTCCAAGCGCCTGTAGTGTCTATCTCAACACAGAGAGGACCTAGACAACAGCAGCGACCTGTTGAGAATCGAAATCAGAATAACTTGATTGAAGAGCTCACTCAAGGGATTTGAGAGTTGAGATGACTGATTTGAGGAGAGACCAACAATCAGTCGCACCAGGTGCTCGATCTGTAGGAGGAACCTTTACCAGGAGATGTATTTGGTGCGATAGCCCATATCATCTCAGAGGAGACTGTCAAGACTTGGCGGTTGTCTTGCGAGAGGGCGTAGTCAATTATCAGAACAACATGTTGTATCTAATCGTCATTGGGCAACCTCTGAACACATATTTTGGAAGAGGAGGAATGAGGAGTTCGCTTCTAGCACTTATTGGTGCGAACACTACAGCGATAACGGCGGGTTCGGCGAAAGCTGATGTGTATACTGGAAAAGTTGAGGTGCGCTCTAATCCAACTATGGTTGAGCAGGCTGCTGAGGTTCCGGTTGATATGATGAAGAGAGGTGCTGAAAGCATTAGGAGGGCTATTGGATGGAGAGACCCAGTAGATGCAACTTCTATTCGAGCTTTTTTAGAAGCGAGTAGTGAACAAGATGTCATAATTGAAGACAAAAGAAGACGGGTTGCTTCTGATTTAGATGCAAGAGTACCAGATGACAATGACAGTCGGAGGATTACGAGGAGGAGAGCAGCGGAACCATCACCATCTGTACCAATGAGTAAGGTTCCTGCTGCAAAGGATGTACTCTCTACCTCTACAGCTCCACCACCTACAGTAGATCCTATGAAAGGTGTACAGGATTTGCCACAGGAGACTGCTGCTACAGATAGAGTACGAGGGAAGAGGTTTACAGCACAGGAAAGGAAAAAGCTCCAGCTTACAAGTTAGCAGCGGACATCGAAACAACAACAGACTTGCGTGCTGTTCTGGAGCAACACATTTTGGATGCTAGGGTTGAGTTTACTCTTCGTGAGGTACTTGGTATCGCAAAGAGGGAGTTTCATGAGTTGATAATAGACATCATGAAGAGAAAGAGGCAGGTATTGACTGAACAAGTAGGTAGTCAGATGGTTGGAGCAATAGATGATATTGGTGTTGATGGGTTCAGAGATGATAAGTATGAAGCATGGGTTGCTGGTCCGGCTGTTATTGAGAATGGAGATGAAGAATTTGAGGAGGATAGGTCAAGTGCAGACAGCGATTTCAAAGAGAAGCACTGGGCACGAATGACAATAGAGACGCATGTTCAACTTGGAAGACTTTCTGAACCAATTCCTGCGCTTGTGGATCACGGGTCAGAAATCAACATCATTTCCAAGGAAGTGTATGAGAAGGGGCAGTGGCCAATCGAAAGGAATCATGGTTGGATACTTTGTGCTGCAAATAATCAAAAGGGTGAGTTATACGGAGCCTGTCCAAATATGCGTGTAAGGATTGGGCATGTAGAGGTTGATCAACATTTCTTGTACAGTCATACTAGGTCAACCATACATCACTGCTCTTCGAATGGAGACAAAGGTGATGAACGATGGGTCTCATTATGCTAGAGTTCGGAATCCTGATGACAAATACTTAATATAGTTTTTGATTGTTCGTTCAAGACATGAGCGGAATCGACAAACTCTTCGAGATTCTCAAACGAAGAAATGTAAGGATTTTCGCAGTCCACTCATGTAGAGCGGGAAGATAGGGGTGTAGAACCTACTGTTGAGATCCCGTCAGAGTTGATATACAAGATAGAAAGGTCAAAAGCGAGACATGTACAAGAGCTCAGAGACCTGTGTAGTGTACAGAGTTGACAGTCTGGATTGCTGATGTTAGAGGCAGATGGATGGAGTCAGTTTACAAGAGTTGAAGACATGAGAGAAAATACAAAAACATGGATGGTGAAACAGGTATCAGAGTTGTGACATGTAGGGATTCTACCTAAAGATGAAGTGGTTTATGGTTTATGGTTATTGTTTGAAGAGTTTATATCTGTACAGTTAGTTGCTGGTTGGTTAGACAGTGTGAGCAGATTGATGGAAGAGAAAGATAGTATGATGGTGATCCTTATCCACTCTCGATGCATATATGAGGAGGTTGCTACGTACGTGCAGTTCTTTCCTCAACCGATGCAGAATAGTGTGAGAAGAGAAGCAGTTTGTTGGTGTGCACTCCCTCAGGAAGCAGACGTCCATGCGAAGTACAGATCTGTATTGAAAAAGTGAGACCGGTAGCAGCTCAACTACTTGCTAACTCCCAACAGCAAGTACAATTAGTGGGGACTGAGCATATATTGCATGATCATAGACGAGTAGGGCATCAGTTTACTGAGGAGACGTTGAAGGAGCTCTAGATAGGAGAGGATGATTTCTTGACTGAGGTTGAGAAGACAGTGTTTGAGCAGATGATACCGATAGCAAGCTTGAGGGTCACAGTACAGATGGGGATACTTGAACCGTCTATGAGGTCATATTCTAGCAGGTGGTTCACTGTATCCAAGAAGTCAAGAGCCTTGCATTTTTTTCAAGACCTTCAACCTGCGAATAACGTAATCATTCGTAACATTGAGACGGGTCTTATGATTGAGGAGGTAGCAGAGACATTTGCAGGGAGAGTTATCTATTCGATTGGTATTCTGGTTATGATCAGTTTCAGCTGGCTGTAGAGAGTAGAGATCTAACTACTATGCGTACGCCTTTGAGATTGATGCGGATGTGTACTCTTCCACAAGGAGCAACAAACTCGGTGGCTCATATGCAGAATGCGATGCATAAGGTACTACGAGAATTTGTGTCTGATGTTACCATACCATTTCTAGATGATATTCTTATAAAAGGTTGTGCGGTTGAAGACAAGGATGAAACAGTACTTGCTAATGGATGCAAGAGGTTGTTGTAGATCATATCAAGATGTGGAACGTATCTTGACTCGCCTGGAGGAGGTACATCTCACCTTGTCAAGAGCTAAGTCTAAGTTTGGTTTGTCTGAGATTTTAGTGGTTGGACACATGTGTGGTACTTTAAGAAGGCGATCAAACTCGGAGAAGGTTGATGCTATAGCTAGGATGGCAGACTGCAAGAATATCACGGAAGTTCGACGCTTTCTAGGAGCTTGTGTATTTTATCATCTATCCATTCCTCAGCTCATGTTGCGAAGAGTTTGTATGCATTATTGAGGAAGAGTAAGAGGTTTGTATGGACCTCAGTCCATCGAGAAGCTATGAATAAGCTGAAGGAGGCTCTGAAGTCTCCACTTGCATTGAGAAGAGTAGACTACTAGGGTGTAGAAGACCTATCATTGTCACAATAGATACTAGTCCAAAGGCGATTGACTGGGCGATAGATCAAGATGATGCAGATGGTATGCGGTTTATCTCTAGGTTTGGAGCTAAGATCTTGACAGACAAGCAACGAGATTATCCTCAGGTGAAGCGTGAGTTGTGGGGTGTGGTGACAGCGATGAAGATAGACCGCGAGTTTCTGACTGGTGCTCATGTAGTCTTAGAGACAGATTGTCTACTCTACTAGCCATGATATCCAACTGTCAGACATAGCGATGTTGCGTTGGAGCCTATATTAGAAGCTTGAATCCAGAGCTGAAGCATATAAAAGAGAAGGAGAATGTAGGTGCAGATACGTTGTCAAGGGTTCGATTTGTAGACGAGGATGTCATGTTTTCCTAAGCTGAGGAAGAAGAGAGAAAAGATACTCGGTGTCAGGTTGGTCGAGGGTTATAAACTTGGAGCCGTTGATGTTAGAGAGGAGCTTTACACAGATAGACTTCGTGATATAAGATATTATCTGAGTTCGTTGGAGAGACAAGAGAAGTGGAGCAAAGTAGAATTCAGGGAGATAAAGAAACAAGCTTACAACTATCTTCTACGTGATAGATATCTTTGGAGACGGCCGCAGAGGAGAAATGAGATGTTCATACGAGTAGTGGATGATATGCAGACTAAGTAGCAACTAATGAAGGAGTTCCATGATACATTGTGGGCCGGACATTGAGAGATTTGGGCTACCTACGTCAAGTTGAAGAAAATGTATTGGTGGAAAGGTCTGTATCGAGATGTGGTGAACTACGTCAGTTTCTGCTTGCATTATCTGTTCTATTCAAAGATGCGGTATAAGGACGATCTCGTGCCAACTTATCCGTCTTGCATTCACTTCCAATGGGTTCTCGACTTGGCGGTAATGCTTATGAGGTTATGAGGTATGCGATATTTGGTTTTGGCTCGTGAGGATCTCTCCAACTTTGTGGAAGGACGAGCTTGATATGGTGTGAAGCTCAAGCTTACTATTGTGATGAATCCAGAGGAGATTGGCAAGAGCGAACGAAGACATCCATCAATAGTTCAGGCTTTGGTGAAGGCGTGTGACGGTAAGCATAAAGAGTGGTCTAGGTTACTCTCTTTTGCTTTATGAGCAGATAGAACAACTCATTGTTCTACTATAGGGTACATGCCTGTTGAGTTAATGTTAGGGCAGAAACCGATGATGCCAACAGAAGAAGACTTTCTTACATGGGCTACCTTACCATGGGAAGACAATATGGACCGTGTACAATTTCTCTCACTACAAATCAGATAGCTAGAATGTAGAGAAGAGGATCTCGCAGAAGCGCAATGAAGGTTGAAGGCGGTTCGACTTGGGAACAAGGAGAGGTTTGATAAGACTCATAGGCTTCGACCAAAACTGATACAAGTTGGTATTGGGTGTTGGTATATGACAGCACATTGGAGAACCAACACTCTATAGTTCAGAAATTTTCGAGGAGATGGTTTGACCCATACCTTGCTCAGATGTACATCAGAATGCTACCTATTCTTTGCAAGAGCTAGATGACACGCCTTTAAGGCTTCATGTTGTTGGAAAACGAGTGAAGTTATTCAGAAAGAGAGGGGAGACAATGGAGCTAGCTGAGTTCTTAGGTTCTGAGGAGACAACAAGTACAAATGAAAACCTTTCCCGAGATGATCGAGGAGAGTGAAGACGATTTGGAGAATCACGAGGACCAGTGATGGATTGGCACATATCAGAGGATGTGCAGTTTTGGAGGGAGTGAATGTCGTGTTGTACATGAGCCTGTACAGTGAAAACTAGTTGAGGAGAGATTTTTTCTCTATTGTGTAAAGGAAGCTGCCTTGTAGCTTATCAAGCTGGGCAAGAGCTAAGCTAGGGTGATGCTTGACAAGCTGCCTCCTAGCTTGGATTGAAATATCATCCTGAAGGGGTCGAAAAGTTCCAGAATGCAGAGCTCGTCGAGGAGAGCCACTTCATGCTTCCGGTTTCGACAGAAAGTATTATAAGTATAGTTAGTAGAGGTTTTAGGCTGTGAAAGATGCAAAAGAGATAAATCCGTCGATTCCAGCTCGTGACTCAGACTTATGATCTGACAGCTTGAGTGTGTGGGTGTTCGCGAGTACTATAGTTTTGACTCTTCATTCACTAAAAATGGAGTTGTACAGAGAAGTTAGTGTAGAAAAAGCTAGTGATGACTTTACAGAAAATTTTCTTCAGGAATAGGAATATGTACAAACTGTTTTACCTTTGTGAACGGAAGCACATGCCATCCTAGTGATAGGGCGCCTTCCTAGGAGGAAAGTGGTCTCATGATCAATTCCTCTTGGTCTGTGTTTCTTATTCTGGCATGTTGGCCTCTTGGAAGGGAGTCTATGTTGGATATGCAGCCACATCCTGCATATCTAGGGACGGGAGACCGGTAGCTCTCTTAATCGTGGGCTTCCTGGCTTAAGCCTCCGCATGCCACCTTGAATATATCATGGGAGATACCTAGTGCGCATATGGGGGGCTGTAAGCCCTGTGGGGCAGCCCCATAAGTGTTGAGGCTTTGGTCTACATTGGATGGCTTGTGGTATATTTAAGGTGGCATCAAGATGGCATCAAGAGCACGGGAAACTTTTATTAATCAAGCTAAGTAATCAAGGGGTCGCCTTAGCAAAAAATCTGTGTAACCTTTATTTCAAAAGAGGATAGCTTAGCAAGAGGGATGTGTACGCATAAGGACAATAGGGAGGCAGCTTAGCTAGGGGCTTGTCTTTTAGGTTAATCAACCTGCGATCGTTTCGACGAGGACTTTTACAGAAAACTGACAGAGGAGAGAGGAGACACGCGCAAGAGAGAGAGGAGAGACTTTTGACAATTGAAGATCTTGATGATAGAATCGACACTGGAATAAAGATTATTGAGCCTTGAAAGACCTACGTGTGTGTATATGGGTGTTTGATTTATATTTGATGGACGCAAGAGGTATAATTTGGAGTTCTCATCTGTATTTGATGGATGCAAGAGGTATAATTTGTAGTTGTCATCGCTTGCAGCAATCTGTTTTTCTTTTGATCTTTCTCTTGATCGATCACAGTTAGGAGGTCCGTCCTCCCTAAAGAAGACTCTTGTCACGACACCATATGTTGGTGTGTGATGATTGTTTGTATGTCGTGTTTGATTTCATCTCTCAGTGTCATTCTTATTGGACTGTGGGTTTGCCCCTCAATGTAGATAGTAGGGATAGTCGATTAGATCTTTGCGTGATATGGGTTGTAGACAGACTGTCGCCCCTCATTCTCAAGATCGGGCGCAGACGCGAACAACAGAACCCTAGCGGACTTGCGCTAGGTTGTGAACGCTGCGAGTAGGACTTATCGGCTTGGCCGGGAAGTCGAGGTCAGAGGAACCCTAAGTGGTTCTCTGAACCAAGGTTGGAACCTTGTGTTAGGACATAAGGGCTTATCCCAAGAGGCCCTCCCGACGAACGCTGACCTAAGGGGGCGAGTCTGGGAACGGACTGAAACATGAGTCTCAGACATAGGTCTGAGACGTGGGTCCGAGAAGCGGGACCGAGACGTGGGTCTGAGACGCAGACGAACCACAGGGTTCGATCCTGGGTCTGGACCACCGGTTTTCGGAAAAACTGCTAAGTGTTGGAGCTCCAGGGACGTTTTAGGTCGTGGACGGAGCTCCACGTAAGATCTCGAGGCGAGTGAGGTATCATTGGAAAGGTCTCGTCGAGAGCTTTCCAGTGATATATAACACTCCTCGATCTGACCTCTGAGCTGGAAGTTATGACCGAACCACAATCGGATTGTGGTATAATTTTCAGGGACCAAAGAGGAGGGCGGGGCTGCCGATCCCCAGAAGTATATATGAGGGGGGCTCGATGCCTGGGTGGGCCAGGACGAGTCACCCGACCCCAGGGTCCGGCGGGCGGCCTCCGGGAGCATGAGGTGATGGCTGGGCCAGTTCCAAGGCACGTCCCGATCTAGACTTGGACGTCTAGACTTAGGAACGATGTAAGGGCAGGGGCAAGACTAGAGACGAGTCGGCGGGTTAGACCACCGTTCGGGAGCCTAGACCCAGACGGACATCACGGGCGGTTGGGCCGCTAGGTGTGCTGGAGGCACCGTTTAGGACCCTGGACTTTATGGGAAGTCCGCCCCAAGTCATATTGTGACTTGCTCATGTTTGGGACCGACTTAGGCGGATCTAAGTCGGGACTTAGGATTGCTGAGCTTGATGAATAGGGAGACGGTCCGGCTCCGGTCCGGACCAAACAGAACTAAGGTAAGTGGTGCATGGACGCTAACTTGTGATTGTGTTTGCAGGTTAGCGGTGTAAAGTTTGCGACCTACTGAGCTAGAGCTTCCGCTGGCGCAACAAGGCGGTAGGTGCGCGAAACAGCGATGATGAGACGAAGTAGCACTCGACCTCTTGATCTTTGCACCCATGAAGGTGTATATCACGTAGTTGGGATATGAGGCTATCTGGAGTTAGAGAGACCTACTCGTCAGTTAGTTGGGCGATTGTGATACACTTGTGTATGTGTATGACATCGTCTATGTGTTATGTGTATGTGTGGTGTATCTCTGACAGCGATGTATGTTGTGTATTGATGTGTATGCGCAGGACAACTGTCATGTCAGTTTAGCACCCGGTTAGGTTGACCGAGTGCGTAATGGCTAGTCCCGGTAGGGCTGTTAGTGCCGTTAGGGTGGATTCTTGAGCTAGCCCCACAGGGGTATACTTCGCAGGTAAGTCTTGTAAGCTTTAGTTTTTCGAGTTGAGTCTTCAAGCTCCTGGCTATGGTGGATAGTCTCGATGAACGCAATCTGGATTCTTTGATGCACATAGTGGATTTGACTCGACTTTAGTGGTTGTTTAATGCCGGTTGGCATGACGAAGTGAGTACATTTTATCATAGTGGTACACTTGTCTACGTATATGACATCATCCATATGTTATGTGTATACGTGGTGTACCTCTGGCAACGCATGACAAACTTCACGAGCCATCGAGCTAAGCTGACAAGTAGCCCATGAAGTTCATGTGATGTATGGCTTGGCTGGTTGACAACTCTTGAAGTTCATGCTCGTTAGGCCAAGGTTGTCGATAATCGTCGCTTCATCTGCTATTGTTGGATTTGTCTTACAAACTTTATTTTTTACTTGTCGCTTCATCTACTATTGTTGGATTTGTCTTACAAACTTTATTTTTTACTCGTTCTTTCAGTTGTTCACTTACCGGTGCCTCAACACTTCTTTGCATTATCACCAGTTCCAAGTTCCTTCTGTGTATTTGACTATCAGTGTATTATATTGAGAATTTATTTTCAGATCCAACGAATCACATACTCTCCTCAGATAGATCTTGTCAGACTACATTTTTTAGAAACCCATGTAACTTCAGATTTTTTTCCACTTCTTCATTTCCGTGTTGGATTTCTTAATCCATAGTATTATTGTATATACTATAGTACAATTTCTATAGTATATATATACTATTAGATTTATTCCTTGTCAACTCTTAAGTTCGTTATTTTATCTCTTGATGGGTTTTGCATTTCTCCTCGAGAGTGAGAATCGAACTCCTTCAAATCTGTTCCTAGACTCAGACTTTAAGCATTGGAGCAATGTCTCTATAAGAAAGAAAAGTGTTCCGTTGGAATAAGAGAAGCGGAGCCAGATCGTTCACGTGTCTCTAAACTCATACTTCAAACACTGGAATAATGTCTCTATAGCAAAAAGGTGTTCTGTTGAAGTAAACTAGGAGGAGCAAAGCCAGATCGGTTCACGGTAGAAAAAGAAATAACTTTGAAATCAAACCTTAAACAGAGCCATGATATTTATAAATATGATCGACTACGTGACATTTTCTACCTACTTCTGTTCCAGATCACCTATGAACGATAAGAATTTCATCTAAAAGCATATCCCCCGCTTGTCCTTTTCCTCCACCGTACCAGAAGAACACTTTGGATGCATATTATTCACTTTGCATGCATATTCACCTTGCTCCTTATTGCTTTGGTTTTTTATTGCTTCGGTTCAAATCTTTTTCCCCAGGTTGCGGTAAGAGTGTTGCAACAGATTTGCTTTTTTTGAGGCCGGTCTTATTCTATGCTTCCTATTGCTTCTCTGCTGCGTGCTCCTGCTGTCCGGAAAAAAAGGCGTTCTGCCGCGCGCGAATTTCACGGCCATCATTACTCCACAGCGAATTTTTTTTCAGTCTTGAGGAAGATATATTTTTTGCCCTGTTCATGTCTGTAGATGTGAGGCTTCGTAGCTACGTACCGAGACGGTGAAGTGTAACACCTTTTGCTTTTTCCCCAAACCAGATGGCATTCGGGCAGTGATTAATCCAAAAGTGGCAGCTGCATGGTCATAAAGCAGGCTCAAGAGACTAGATAAAAGAGTGTCGCGAGCCCTAAAGGAGGCCATTCTCAGTTTTTCAGTTTTGGAGAGAGCACTCTTGGTGGTGAAGGAGGAGACTGTATTTTTCAGTGTAGTGTACATTGCCTTTGAGGTAAGAAATCAGGAGCTAGAACTGATGCACATCAAGCTCCTTGGAGAGCAGATTTGAAGAGGGACCTTGAGAGCAGACTTGGGGTGTTGATTAGATCGCTGACTTGGGGTCTGATCTGTTGAGCAACAGAAATCAGGGCGTTCAGAGTGAAAGTAGGTTCTCGGGTGAAGTCTTAGTCACAGCAGAGTTGCTGAGTAGTGAAGGATTGCCGGTCCAAGAGCGCTGCGTGACCTTGTCAGCAAGTAATGCCATGTAATGTATATGAGCCCGTGACTTTCTCCATTCTGATAAGTAGGCTTGAGTTGTGTGCTAAAACTGAGTTGGGCGCATCTGGTGTCGTGTTGACTTCATTTCGGTGTAATTGCTTTGCCTTCCTACTTCCTAGCATCTACTAGGTCTCCTAGTCTTGGCGGTTGCTCCTTGTGGGTCCTGGCGTTCCGACTTGATCACCAGTAGCGGAAGCGCTGCCCAAATTTTATGCAACCCAGGTCTAGAATAGTTCCACCTGTATTTAGTAACCTAAGATTGACCAGAGACCTACAAAGGACTAGTTGGTTATTCGAAACCCGTCCAACAGTTATCAAATCCTCGGTGCTCATTAGCTGATAGTTTAACGAACTGGATCTGGAGACACAAATAAAGTATACAGGTCTCTAGGGAGGTTCACGTTCGGCAGTTCATTGGTTAGAGATTAAAGAATCTGTTCCGAGATCTGCGGTCGAACGTTACAGTTGGTATCAGAGCAGGTTCAGGTTGAATCTTTGTTGAACACCATCGACAATGGAAGCCGTGCCGACTGGGATGGACGAGATGCAGACGTTTCTGAAGAAGTTGGAAGGCCGACTTGAGCAAGTGGAAGCTGAGAATAAGGTGCTTAAGGCGGATTTAGCTCAAGCAAAAGCAACACAGGAGAAAGAAGCAGAGGTCCCTGTACTACAAGCTGAGCAAGTCAAGGATTTAACACTGCTGGGTGAAGGAGCAGTTGATGCTACTCAAGCAGATAAGAATGAAGATGGGTCACAGAAGGCGCAAGAGAATGTTGCGGAAGGCAGCTCAGCCAAAGAAGGACACAAGCGGAAATTGAAGTGGGCTGAACCAGCAACGCCATCAGCCTTCAACGGTGAGAAAAGCTTTTCCAAGTTTGAGTTATGGGTTACTGAGATGGAGAATTACTTGGAGAACTTCGATGAGCGCAGTTGGTTCACGCTGTTAGTAGACTGGAAGGAGAGGCGAAGGAATGATATGGAGGTCAACAGCGGATGAGGAGTTTGAACGGTACAACTCCTATGTCCACTTGGCCGGAGCTGAAGGATGAACTCAGAAGACATCTGGTACCAGTGGATGAAGCTACACAGTTTCGGCTGGAGCTCATTCATCTGAGACAGACAGGGAGTATTAGACAGTACCTCCAGCGATTTTCTGAGTTGGTTACTCGTTTGCACATGGTGGATCGCACCGACTTGCTGTTTCACTTGAAGAAAGGTCTGCAGGGTTTCTATGCTAGTGTGTTTGATAGCTGGGTTATGTTTCATAAGTCCGAGGACATGCAAGACTTGTTTGCATTTCTGGAAGCAGCAGAGAACACTAGGGAACGTAACTACACCGTGCAGCCCTCCAAGTTTCAACGTGGAACAAGTGATGGCGAGCCTAGTAGAGGATTTTGGCGCAATCCTCAAGGACAGATAGCGTCCTCTCAGAGTAGAGGTGGTAGAGGACGTGGTGGTGGAAGATTTGGTGCAGCGGGAAGGAGGTTTCCTCGTGGATCTCAACAGTAAGGAGTTACTCGTGGTCCTACTCAGACCCGGCCTATTGGATCTTATGCATCCAATGTAGGATCCAACCAAGCTTCGACTTCAGGTGCTAGGAGCAGTGGAGCTAGCAGTGCTACACCTTCAAGGACGATCATCTGCTTTCGATGCGGACGGGACGGTCATATCGCTCGTGATTGTCTTCAACGTTCAACAACGAGCAACGTGCGTGGGTTGACAGCTGAAGAGACAATCAGTATTGAAGAACCAGTTGAGGCGACTACTGAAGCAGAGGTATGTGCTGGTGAGCATTTGGTAGAGCATGGGGATTTTCTGCCGTGGATTGAAGTGAAAATAGGAAACCACCGGTGTTGTTTGCTTATTGATACTGGAGCAGATGTGAATGTCTTGGATGAAAAACTAGTCAGGACCTTAGGGGTGACTAGAACCAAGATCATGAGCCCGTTGTTGATAAGGTTTGTGCAAGGTAGCACAACCGTTACAGAAAAACTCATGAGTGTTCCTGTTACTGTTGGAGGGGTAACTAGGAAGCACGAGTTTTTAGTTATGAGCTTAGGTGACACGATGGAAGGTATCTTGTCCTGGTCCTGGTTACAAGAGACCAAGGCAAAGCTAGATGTTCAAGAAGGGAATGTCATTGTCATGGATCGATGGGGCTTGGGTCAACCACATCCTTTGATCATCAAAGAGAGACCCAAGGAGCCAAACCACGCTGCTCGTAAGTTCCAACGAGCCAAGGTGGCATTTCAGATCTGCACAGCTAGACAGTTTGGAAAGCAGATCAAGTTGGTAGACGAAGCTTGGGTTGCAGTGATGTCTAAACCCAAGGTGGAGACGGATGAGGAAGAACGTGTTGCTGCTCTTCCCATACATCCTGATATGCAGGCATTGATTGAGAGGTATTCTCACCTAATGCCGGACCAGTTACCAACAGGACTTCCGCCGAGGAGAGCCTTGGATCATGCTATTGATCTGGTTCCTGGGGCTACCCCTACTGTAGTGCCATCAAGACAGATGTCGTTTGATGAGCTGACAGAGCTGAAGACTCAGTTGAAAGAGTTGGTAGCTCAGGGTATCTTACGACCTAGTATATCACCTTATGCTGCCCCGGTGTTGTTCGTGGCCAAGAAGGATGGTGGTATTCGCATGTGTGCGGACTATCGTGCACTCAATAAGGTTACTGTCAAAAACAAGTACCCTCTTCCTCTCATGGATGAAACCACCGATCGGTTGGCCACAGGAAGATATTTCACCAAGCTGGATCTGCGTTCTGGATATCATCAAATCCGGATCAAAGAAGGTGATGAAGAAAAGACAGCTGTAAGGACGAGGTATGGCTTGTTTGAGTATACAGTGTTGCCGTTTGGATTGTCCAATGCACCTGGTACTTTCTGCAGGCTAATGAACGAGATCTTCAGAGATCTCTTGGATGAGAGTGTTATCGTGTACCTAGACGATATCATCATCTTCTCATCCACTTGGGATTAGCATCTAGTAGATGTTGAAATGGTGTTTAAGCGTCTAGAAGAACATCAACTCTATCTCAAGAAGAGCAAGTGCTCTTTTGGACAAGAGAGTGTAGTGTTTCTAGGATGTTTGATCGATGCGCAGGGCATTCATCCTAACAGGGCTAAGATTCGAGCCATTGTTGAATGGAAGAGACCTGAGAGTGTTCATGAGCTCAGATCTTTTCTTGGATTAGCCACATATTTTCGGCGCTTTGTTTATCAGTATGCGCATAAAGCCGCACCTTTGTTTGGCTTATTGCGCAAGGCTTCCAAAGTTGTTTGGAATCCAGCAGCTGAACGAGCGTTTCAAGGATTGAAACAAGCACTGGCAGAGATGCCCGTGCTAGCTCTTCCAAAGATGGGAGAACCTTTCGAGGTTCACACAGATGCTTCTCAATGGGCCATTGGAGGAGTGTTGATGCAAGGAAAGCATCCGGTGGCTTACGAAAGTCACAAGTTCTCAGAGACTGAGGCAAAATGGCCTGCTCATGAACAGGAGATGTTCGCAGTTATCCATTGTTTGAAGCGTTGGGAGCATTATTTGTTACCAAGCAAAGTTACTGTTGTAACGGACTGTGAGGGTAATACATACTTTCAGAGTAAACCTCGTTTGTCACGTAAACAACAGAGGTGGCAAGTGGAGCTTGCACGTTTTGATATCGAATGGCGATATCAAAAGGGGAAGGAAAATATTCCAGCGGATGTGTTAAGCAGACGTGTCCAGGCGTTAACAACCCAAGACACAAGTGAAGAGCTTTTGGATCGAATCAGACAAGCATTGCCAGATGATCCTCAGGCTCAACGTTGGACCAGCCAACAAGGGAGAGATCCATTGGTACGTCATCTCTCATTTCGCAATGGCCTTTGGTTTTACAAGCAAACCAAGGTCTATGTTCCAGCTGGATCTCTAAGGACACTCGTCATGCAAGAATGTCATGATTGTGAACTGGCTGGACATGGAGGACAAAATAGAACATTGCAACGAGTTAAAGAGCAGTTCTATTGGCCGTCCATGTTGGAGGATGTAATCAAGTACGTGCAGACTTGCTTGACATGTCAGCAACAACGAACTGAGCGGAGGAGACCTACAGGGTTGCTGAGGCCATTGCCAATACCTGATGGGCCTTGGGAGAGCATAAGTATGGACTTATGCACAGGTTTACCCGAATCAGGAGGTTTTGATGCTCTGTTAGTTGTTATAGATCGTTTCAGCAAGCAAGCTCACCTCATCCCTTGTAGGGAAGCAGTGACGTCAAAAGGTGCCGCTGAACTATTCATTCTATATGTTTTTAAGTATCACGGGATGCCTAAAGATATTGTTTCAGACTTGGATAGGAGATTTGTTGCTGAGTTTTGGAAGGGTTTGTTTCGAAGACTCGGAACTACCCTCAAGTTCAGTTCCTCCTATCATCCTGAAACTGATGGTCAGACGGAAAGGACGATATAGATAGTAGAGCAAGGGTTGAGAAACTATATCATGCGAGATCAGTGTGATTGGAGCGAGCACTTGGACTTGGTGGAGTTTACATATAACAACACTAAACATTCAAGTACAGGATTTAAACACTTTGAAGTGGTTTATCGGGGCTCTCATGCACCTTGGACTCCTATAGCTTTAGCTACCAAGTGGCATGAAAACACAGGAAGGTCGAACCAGGATCCTCCAGATCTAGAGACTTTCATACGCGTTCAGGGTACTGTGTTTCAAGAAGCCAAGAAACACATGGAGAAGGCACAACAACGACATGCTAAGTATGCAAACCGTGGTAGACAAGATTTACAATTCGAAGAAGGACGGAGAGTCTGGTTGAGAACCAAGAACTTCAGAATCCCAGCAGGGGTGGATTTAGCCAAGAAGCTTCTTCCGAAGTGGGCAGGACCATTCCTGATTGAGAAGAAGTTAGGTCCTGTGACTTATAAGTTACGTTTTCCAGCTAGCATGAAACATTATCACCCCATCATTCATGTTTCTAACTTGAAAATGTTTCGTGAAGAACTAGAATTGTTGCTTGGAAGATATCAGAAATGACATCCAGTGTTAGAAGCATTACCAAGAGCTGATGATCTTGAGTTGATTGAGATAGTAGATCATCGAGCATCACCGAATCCAGATGGAGCTGGAGAACCCGTTACTCAATACCTATGTCGTTGGACAGGTAGAGTTCCGGATTGGTAAGTGAAGCTTGGGAGTATCTAGATGATCTAGCATTGTACAAGTTCCAAGAACCACTGCGAAGATACTTTGTGAGACGACAGTCCGCAGTGGTCTCTGCCAGCTAAGCGGTGGATTGAATCGAGTCAGAAGAGTCATGCAAAGGGCCCTTCAAGGACACTGGAACCGAGTAGATCTGACCAATCTGCTCGTCTAAAGGTGGAGTTGTGGTCTGCTGACTTCTTATGACTGTCGGATGTCAATCAGGTTTAGGCTGACGCTACTATGGTGTATCATAGTAAGGAGGTGGATAAAAAGAAACTGACGAGTTCACCACCTGGAAGCTAGGGTTCTGTCTCACCCGAAAGCTTCAACAGATGCTCGGTAATGGAGCATAGCCTTGAGAAAGGGCTTAATCTTACCCTGGATGGGGTACTGTTCCTCTGGATTTGAGGAAGTGTTGTTTCTAATGTGGTATTGTAGATACCGCAGTTCAGTGGAAGAACTGCGTTTTGCTGGTTGGGGCGATTGTAACACCTTTTGCTTTTTCCCCAAACCAGATGGCATTCGGGCAGTGATTAATCCAAAAGTGGCAGCTGCATGGTCATAAAGCAGGCTCAAGAGACTAGATAAAAGAGTGTCGCGAGCCCTAAAGGAGGCCATTCTCAGTTTTTCAGTTTTGGAGAGAGCACTCTTGGTGGTGAAGGAGGAGACTGTATTTTTCAGTGTAGTGTACATTGCCTTTGAGGTAAGAAATCAGGAGCTAGAACTGATGCACATCAAGCTCCTTGGAGAGCAGATTTGAAGAGGGACCTTGAGAGCAGACTTGGGGTGTTGATTAGATCGCTGACTTGGGGTCTGATCTGTTGAGCAACAGAAATCAGGGCGTTCAGAGTGAAAGTAGGTTCTCGGGTGAAGTCTTAGTCACAGCAGAGTTGCTGAGTAGTGAAGGATTGCCGGTCCAAGAGCGCTGCGTGACCTTGTCAGCAAGTAATGCCATGTAATGTATATGAGCCCGTGACTTTCTCCATTCTGATAAGTAGGCTTGAGTTGTGTGCTAAAACTGAGTTGGGCGCATCTGGTGTCGTGTTGACTTCATTTCGGTGTAATTGCTTTGCCTTCCTACTTCCTAGCATCTACTAGGTCTCCTAGTCTTGGCGGTTGCTCCTTGTGGGTCCTGGCGTTCCGACTTGATCACCAGTAGCGGAAGCGCTGCCCAAATTTTATGCAACCCAGGTCTAGAATAGTTCCACCTGTATTTAGTAACCTAAGATTGACCAGAGACCTACAAAGGACTAGTTGGTTATTCGAAACCCGTCCAACAGTTATCAAATCCTCGGTGCTCATTAGCTGATAGTTTAACGAACTGGATCTGGAGACACAAATAAAGTATACAGGTCTCTAGGGAGGTTCACGTTCGGCAGTTCATTGGTTAGAGATTAAAGAATCTGTTCCGAGATCTGCGGTCGAACGTTACATGAAGGCTCTATAGTACAACGCTACCTCCAGGTATAACAGACGAGATAGCAGTACAATACTCTACCGACCTTTGGGGCATTACTGCCTCGCACTGCTAACTGGCTGTACAAAGGTCTGAGCAGTACTACACAAGCGATCAGGGGCGCTCAGAGTAGAGGTAGACTGCGACGAAGCACTCCCTACAGAGACTAACGAGGTCTTACCTCTACTGCCCACTCTTTTCAACTCTTTTGAAGGATGCTCCTGCTCTCGACCAGCCTCATGACCGGTCGACATAGATATGTGGCCTGCTTTTCTACCATTCTTGTTCATGGACCAAATTTGGGGACAAGTACAAGTGCAATAAAAGTTTTTACTTTCCAGAATTCTTACTACAATGGAGACAATACTCCAATAACACAAAGTCTGTATAGACAAAACCACCTGTGTACAGAAACTTGCGGCCATGAAAAGTTTACTGTGTCGCCACCTCCGACACAAGGCAAGCCGAATAGCAGTGGAAGACCACGGAAATACTGTGTAGAGAACAAAGTAACTGCAAGACTTGCAGAAAAGCGGCCGAGTTCGCAGATTCAGCCGGTATATACAAAGTGCTTACAGTAGAAACTGAAACTAGTGTCAGGCCACGCCGAACCTGGGTAGAAACAAAGCCAGTAGACAGCAGTAGCAGAGTCTCAAGGCGCGCGTACAAAGCGTCCGGGAACCGACCTCCTGCCAGTCCAACCTCTATACGAAGTAGAAACTATACGGAGACAAAGCCATAGACTACCAGCAGACTGTGAAGGTGCGTGTGGAAACTCTGTGGCAACCCAACTCCTGCAACTCCAAGCAGTCCTTCGACAGGAGCGAACGCACATCCATTTCTCCTACTCAGAGAAGCGAGCGGCCATCGAAGGGCCCCATCGACGAAAGGAACAGAGGCACGCAGAGAACCTCGAAGCAAGCAAGTAAACGTCCAGAGCACGTACAGCAGCGCCAAAACACACACACGCGAAGGACAGCGAGCGAAACGAAGAAAGAGCAAGATGTTAGGGTTGGAAGAAGGTTGGAAGAAGACAGCGAAAGCCTCCTAACGCCTCATACATTAACCCCACATAATATTGCCGTGGCCGAGAAAAAAGCAGTCTTGGGCCGCGCGCAAGTGGCGCCGACCATCTCGCGACCATTTTGGTTTCCGGCTTTAACAGCGCCTCCACCAACGGTTTTGTTTTAAATTCTCTTCCGACGCTGCTTCTTGGCAGTCCGCCGTTTGGAATTCATATTCACTTACCTTGCAGTAATTGAGTTACCCCAGGAGTCGATGAAAAGCCATCGGAGTCAAATTTTCATGCGATCTCTTCAAACCGATGGTAAATTGAATAATTAGAAGCCATGCTGCAGATCGAGCTGACGCATCAAGATTGAACCCACGAAATGAGTTGGGTGCTGGTTGGAATCTGCCGGGATGTTGACGTTATCCTACAGTGATGCGCTATTGACATTGACCCGTTTCGGAAATCTGTTTCAAAGTACACTAGGAAGATTCGATCTTCAAAACCATTATCAGTCATCGACTTGTCAAAGTGAATCGGAGTCGCCGAAGGTGCTGGTTCATCCGTTGCGGTTTTCTGTGGCGCTTTTTTCTTCAAAATGTGTCCTGGCAACTCGAACAACTTCTAGCCCGTCACCTTCTGCTTATCAGGTATCTGCAGCTCACAAATAGGTGTTTTCTGTCGCATTATCTCACGAATATGAAGAGGAATCATTTATCATGAATGATTTTAGTTTTAGAATTTGACTGCTATATATATAGTGCCTTCGTTTCTCGTGGGCACGAACAGGACTAACAGCTACGTCTTTCTCAGGGTAAATATGACGGGACCAGCTGAAGCCTACGTGGAAGCTGGTGAGGTTGAAAACGCCATGGAGATGTTCTCCAAACCGACTTGAGGTCGACAAAAGCCAATGCTCTTGCTGAAGATCACGAACATATCTCTGAAGTTGTCAGCAAAGCAAGTGTGCAAGAGATTATTCAAAGGCAATGGACTGAAGAGACACGAAATCCTGAATTTTCACTGCTGCCGGTCATGTATTCTGGCAGCATACAGCTTGAGAAGGCTAGCGATTCTTATAGAGCACTGTCCGGCTTGGAAGCTTATTGGAGTAATTCACTTCCTGTTACCATCACTTCCTGTTACCATCTCCTTTGCCAACGTCCAGCCTTCAAGGACACTGTTTATACCGTGCTTTTGCGCGCAGTGTGATAACTGTATTCCAAATTCAAGCTCTCCTCCCCGATAGAGTCGACTTGTTGTTCCGACAGGTATCTAAAGTTATAACTCTCCGTTGATGTATTTTTTCTCTTTCCACCAGGTCGCAAGAAGATTGAAAAAGAAAGGTGCTAAGGAGTTAAAGCTGTGTGCACCATTGATGGGGGCGGGCGGAAAAACTGCTCATGCCCTTCAAACTTACAACAACCTTGTTTGTTCAGCTTAGAAGAGCAAGTTCAGCCAACAAGCAATAGCTTGTTGGCTACCCCATCCGCCTGTTGCCCGGGCGGCGTGGGGTCGAGTCCGCCTGACGGGGGGACTCATGATGTGCAAGGGCAGCAGCATACGGCTGCAGAAAGCCCCACAGCGAAAAGAGGCCTAAAAACAAATCCAAACAAAAAAAGAAGAGCAAGTTCAGCACAGTGACAGTATATATAAGCAAATGAGAGCCCTGTAAACAGGTACAGTGATTAGTATTTGTTCTGTAAAGGAAGAGTAGTTTATCCACTACAACCAGATCAGTTCGGTTTCACAGCATCTTTCTTCCACATAGCAATGCCACAGGGCAAAATCTGTTGTGGTCGCCTCATCTTGGGTCGGTATCTCATAAAGGCCTAAGGCTTTACATTCCGGGTATAGAAACACAGCCGATATACAAGTCTCTAGATCCACCTGCAAGCTTCATCGCATCCAAAAGCAGCCATTTTCATGTATAACTAAGTTCAACTAGCTACTGATAGCGGGGCTTAGCCCCGGTGTTCTTCCCTTCGGGGCGTTAGTTGCTTGGCCCTTCGGGTCCTCCTTTCCCTTGTAAGGCTTGATGGGTCTTTCCATCCGTTTGCTATTCATTTGGTCGCGTGTTTTATAACTAAGTTCAACCTTCATCGCTTCACATCGATCAACAGGAAAATTGCGAACAAAGAAACCTATCTTGTCATATCCCAGTGGTTAATATCAGATTGAGTTCTACACTCATATTATGTATAACGTTGCTGCAGCTTGGAAAAGCATGTCTGGGGTCTCTCATGTTTTCTGTTCCGCACATATGTGCAGGTCATTTTTCTCGAGGAGCTCACAAACCTCCGTAGTTGGAAGATCAGGAGAGGTGAATTTGTCTCCTTGGGGGCTTTGTTTGTACCGTACTGTGAAACTTTGCAGTCGCTCCAAATCTGTATTGTCAACGGCTACTAAACCCCAGTTCATTCTGGTTGAAAGGTAAGATACCAAGGTCGATTGGTCGTTTGCCGAGGACTTCTCCTTCCTTCTTCACGAGTGAGACGCTACCTACCTCCTACGCTTGAGGACGTGTATAGGACTTAGACCCATAAACCGAGTTGCTGTGAGCACTTCGAAGGGGGATTCAACAGCTTCTTACAAGAATTAAGAGATCAGTCAGCCGTCTGTTCAGCTCAGAGCGAACTATTCTTTCGCCTTTTACTAAAGAATACCGTGTGCGGGACACAGTCAGCGGCTTATGACAATCTTTGGAACGCCTCTTCAGTGAGTCACCACCAATACAACTAAAACTGGATTTTGCGGGTATACTGACACCGTCACAGAAACTGTTACCTCGAGCACTGCTTGACGCATTAGTCCAGTCTTTAAAACGAAGAAATGTTGGAGGAATTGACTAGGTAACCGAAGTTCATAGAATGCTGAAACTCTGAGAATGCCCGTTTCACGTTGTCATGGTGCCCCCGTGCGTATCGTAGGGCCGTATCTGGGCATCCCCATCATGATACAGAAAATGTAGTGCTTCACTCTGTCGAGATCGTGACTCGTAAGCACTGCGTCCGAAACTTTTCAAAGGGAATCATCAAAGGTTCATCAAGTGTCGAACATAAATCTTTCACTGACGTGTCAACCAATATTATCTTCTGTACCATTAAGGATAAAGGACTGCAACCAGTCTGTCTACTGAGATAAACCTTCCCTTCCAAAACACGACAGTGAGAGGTAACAGAGGTTCGTCACGAGAAAGAAGCCTCAACATGGGACTCAACCCTGAACCTCTTTCTTTCTTTTGAGACAGGTCCGGATTCTCAGTAGCACAGGTCTATTGATTTAGAGCATGCAATCATATATATGATTGCATGCCCTATTTTCTCTCACTTTCCTCAGCTTGCCGAATTCGAAAGCCCCCACGAACCATTCCCGTACATCTTCTCATCATTTGTTTTTGTCTTACCCCGAACGCCGTGATTCGTTTACTTTCATACGGCACAGTAGCAACTCAGTGGGAAGAATACGAATAGTTTACTAAACCCTCGTCCATAAACCCATATGCGGTGCAGAAGCAGATGATGTTCGCCGAGACTTATAAACTCTCTCAGCTGAAGGAGAAGTATACCTTTCTCGGCCTTTTGGCTAAGATCAAGTGTAGTATCTGTTCTTATCAGTTTAATATCTGATACGAGGGTCATCGACCCTCACGATATTAATCTAATTTCTCTCACGGGTGTGAGTCCAATGCGGTAGCTTGCTACTTCGGACTCGCCAGTGTCGCCTTGGTATCGCACTACCTCCTAGGCCGGCGTAGCCCATCCTCCCCTAGCGGGAGACCCAATGAAACCAAGAAGCAAGTGTTCCCTGTTTCCCGAAAGGTGAGTGAATATTAACTCATTTTCTTGGCCGAGAAGAGGAAAGCTACCAGTGCCACGAGCCTGCTTCGGACGTTGAACTTACGGAGGAGGACTCGAGCATCCAACTCCCGTCGTAGAGCAGCAATACTAAACCCCAGCCTTCCACACTCACGAACGGGTCGAGCGCAGCATATGCTAGTTCTTGCGGAGTCGACGGTAAATTGAACAATTAGAAAGGAAGGAGCCATGTTGCAGATGGAGTAATGCCATCAACATTGAGCCACCGGTTGGAATCTGCTGTAGTGTCGACGTTATCCTGTAGCGATACGCCACTAACATTGACCCGTTCTGGAAATATATTCTCAGCTACTGAAGTTTTGAGTCCGTAGTCAACACAGGAACGAAACTGATCGTCTAGGACAAACAGGGAAAGAAAAACCAGGTTGAATTACGCCTTCACTGGCCCTTCGGTAACCCTCGAGCAATCTCTGCACATACTTCCCCAGTTAATCTACTTCCAAGTTCACTTGGAGTTCACAACGGTGAGATCGTCCCATCAACCGCAATGTAGCCCTTGGAACGATTAGCTTCCACTGCTCAGGGCTCGTCTTGATTTTCACCCACAAGAAATCGCCTTCGGGATCAAAACTGACGACGGTGCCTGTCCCATCTACATGACCTTGGACGAAATGACCTCCCATCCGAGTGCTGGGAGTAACGGAGCACTACAAATTTACAGAATCTCCGAACTCTACCTCGCCGACTGAAGTTCTTCTCAACCTCTCAGAAGAATTCTCAGAGTGAAACCTAATCACAGTAAAGCAGTCCAGTTCACGGCGATGCTGTCACCGACCTGCACTCTCATCTCGACTCCATCAGTCTCCACTTTCTACAGCTCCCTCACCTTCCCCATCTCCTCCACAAGTCCCGTGAAAAGTGCCCGTGCTCCTCCCGCTCCATTTATCGCTCTGATCTGCACTCTTCGGGCATATCCCTCCGACGAAACCTTTCTACCGATAAAACTAATGCGGAGGTTTGAATTCACACAAATATCAAAATGTGGCAATTGCTGTCAAGAATCCGGACCTACGGACGCAAACTGGATGGACAAGGAGCGGGAAACACCGTCTAGCTAGAGCGCGTCCCGGAATATTATAGACGCTGCATCTTTTCGAATGAGTTTACTAGACTCATTCGAAAGCCTGGGGAAAAGTCTCCACCGTAAGACCTAGAGCACCTTTCCTTCCATCGACGAAAAGGGTCGAGCTGCAGCGCAGCCCTCGAGAGCAAATGCTGAACCGAAACTTGCACTTCTGTATGACTCGCACATACTCAAAGAGTACGCGAAATTGTACGCAGGTGACGTCAACTCCCAAACCCTCCTTTCTTTCAGCAAAACCCCTTAAGCTACACTGCAGAACTGAGAAAATTGGTGCAGTTCGGCTTAGCATTCTCTTTTCCTGCTTTCATTTGGACAGACAAGACCATCGCAGATGTCAGTCTCCTCCCCTCCGAGGACGCGTATCTGCAATGTACTAGAAAGACTCACGTCGTATCGTCGTAGGCTGACCTGACCGTTTCAGTTTGAACTAATTTATCTCGTTCGATAATCTGTGAAAATGTCCAGCAAAACGAGTGATGCTACAAAGAGTGACAATCAACGAAGAGATTTGGTCTTTATATAGAGCTACTATAGAGCTACAAAGAGTGATAATCAACGAACCATAGTCATCTGCCTCTTGTACCTACCCAAATACTCCTTCCCTTCCCGATGGGCGTGGTAAGGACTCCCACACGGGCCATGGACGAGAAATTTAAGTTATTACATACTCTAGATCCGTCGAACAAAAAAGGATCTTCACATCATTTAATTCTCGATCGAACGTGGCACAATATACAGGACACTTAAGAGACCAGGCCAAGTTCTTAGTGTTTCTCCAGAGAAGTCCGATTCGGATGTACAATGTCGCTTAGTCGAGACAGCCTAGAAATGCACAGCGGAATGTCGGTACCCACGCGATGCTCAGTACTGGTGGTGTTGTTTTGTTGGTGAGGAATTGAACTCTGTGCTTACTCTTTGGTTTCATTGGGTCTCCTGCGAGGAGAGGATGGACTGCGCCGGACTAGAAGACAGTGCAATACCAAGGCGACCACTGACGAGTCCGACGTAGCAAGCTATCACATTGGACTCGCACCCGTGAGAGAAATTAGATTAATATCGTGAGGATCAACTACCCTCGTATCATATATTAAAGTGATAAGAAAACTTAGACAAAAGGCCGAGAAAGTTATGCATACTTCCAGTTACAGAGTACCTTATATTCCTCGGTGAACCTCATCTCAGCCCCAAAGCTGATAACTGATTAACTTACGTCATTGAATTGACTTAAGTCATTGAATAACTTCTGATCCAGGTTTCATTTCTTTTGACTCTGTCAAGCTCAGGAAAGAGAAGGCAAATAGTATGATTCAGTTCGTCAGTTGAAGCAAGCCGGTTTGTAAAGCAGAATGTTCTACTGAGAATCCCCATGTAGTCCATCACCCTTGAAACCACAGCTAGACGGAGGCCAACACAGTGATAGACAGAAAAGAAGAGAGTAAGATCCTGCTCCGAATTGACAAGTGACTGAATATTTCATCGATGCTGTGTATTTCGATGTGCTACTATCGATGCTGTGTATACAGGTGGTGTAAAGAGCAAGAGCACGCAGTAAGCAAGGGAACTCTCAGGGGTCGAGTTCTCTTGGACTGGAAGTTCCAGAAACGCACTCGGGTTGTAACTAAACATTCACTCCGTAGAAGAAGAGGAGGGGGAGTAATTTGCTTCCTCACGAATCCTGCAGTAGTGTTTCCCGAGGTTGTTGGTGTTCCGAACGATACGTCGAAGCTGCACTGAACTCCCATCAGTTTGTTTTCATGCTACCACGAGCAACATACCAGTGCTCCAAATTTGGTGCCGAAAGTATAACTTCCACGAGGTGAAATCGTAAATTAGACCAGTTATCCCCACAACTCGCCTGGACGCCTCAAAACCTACTTTGCACCTCTACCTTCTTGCTAGAACTTGGTGTCTTCAAGGATTCCGACTTCCAACGGCCGTCATTTTCCGGGATAACTGGATCGAATTACATTCATACCCTAAACGTCCTTGAATCCCTCCGTGGGTTGAGAATGTTTCTAACGCTCCACACGGAAAGCCAAAAGAGTGCAAAGGCCTAGCTAAACGTCGAGTATTTCTTATGTCCTACTCACCAAGAGGCGGAGGAACTCAGATCCGCCTTTAACTAACCCATCGATGACCTCGGCATTCGTTCCACCTACGGAGAATTGTTAGAACTGCAAAGCAGCGGATGTACTGCTAAGAGTCTTCACGATCTGGACCGAAGCACCACATGCTGTACCACGAGGAGGATTTACACATGGTGGCACGAGGACTGACGAGACACAGCGTACTTATCTATGGTTTCCAACCATTCATCGTTACAAGCACTGCAATTCAGCCGCAGGAGTATCCTTGTGAGGAATTTCCTTGGAGGATCCGCAGGAGTATCCTTGGGAACACTGAGTAGAAGCGAGCCCTTCGGATGATGGCACCTGTCTGCCAGTAGCTGACGTTCTCGAGGACGGAGTTTTCAATCTCGAGGAGCGTGTCCTGAAAACTCCGTCCTCGAAGGTCGTGATTCACTCGAAATCGGACCTGCCGTTATTCTCTACATGTAGAGTCCGATGCTCACAAGAAATATGTTTTATCCTACTTCCGTTACGTTGGTGGTGCCTCAGTGAAGAGGCGGTCCAAAGATTATGATAAGCCGCTGACTGTGTCCCGCACACGGTATTCTTTAGTAAAAGGCGAAAGAATAGTTCGCTCTGGGCTGAACACACGGCTGACTGATTTCACTTTGGGTGTCCGAAGCTCTTGTATCCCCCCTTCAAGTACTCACTTCCGCTTAGCTTATGGGTTTAAAAGGTTCTGAAGCGTAGTAGGTACTGTAGATACGCGTCTGTCCGGTAGAACTTGTATTCGACAAGTTGGTAACATCGGAACACATCCTACATTTGAACCAGAATCAACCTCGGCTCAATCGCACGCAGTCCACTCGGATACGGAACTGAACCTGTCGGAGACCTACGTGGTAAAACTGCAAAAATTTGCTTGATCATACCCCCAGTACGTTCCGTGAGCTCGATCATACCCCTCTTAACGTTTAGTTGCTTGATCATACCCCTGAAGGATTATTGACAGTCGAACCAGTCATCTTATCTTTTGGTTCATCATTTTAGTACTTTCAACCTCGACTAAATATCATTGTAATTCAAAATATTTGACATTAAGGACGCGTTAGACTATCCATATTCTCATTCCTCTGTATGTGCAGTCTCACATCTGAATAACATCACAAGAAGACTGGTTTGACAGGCAATAGCCAGTCAGGGGTGTGATCAAGCCAGAAAATATTAAGAGGAGTATGATCAAGCTCACGGAACCTATTGGGGGTATGATCAAGCAAATTTCTGTGGGGAACTCCTTACAAGGCAGACTCTCTCACTTGGAAACGTAGCACCAGAGAAAAGCATCCTTTGTCATCGGTGAGATTCAGTTTCGTATCCAGTCGGCTGGATTCGAACCAAGTTCGCCATTCGGGGCGTTGGTTGCTTGGCCCTTCGGTTCACTCTTTCCCTTGTAAGGCTTGATGGGTTCTTTCCATCCGTTGGCTATTCATTGCGTCGCGTTTTCAGGTCTGAAGTCTGTAAAGATGTAAAAAATACTGTGCATTATTTTGAAAGATGGTACTGACTCTGCATGTCATGCATCGTCAGCAATATCCGTCTGGAGCCTCATCTCTATATATATATGCCCCTCAGGTGCAGATGAGGTTCACCGAGACTTATAATCTCCTCTCTGTTTGTGTTGAAGTATACCTTTCTCGGCCTTTTGGGCTAAGATAAAGTGTAGTTCTGTTCTTATCAGTTTAATATATGATACGAGTGTCATCGACACACGATATTAATCTAATTTCTTTCACGGGTGAGAGTCCAGTGGGGTGGCTTGCTACTTCGGACTCACAACTATCTCTCTGGTATTGCACTCCCTCCTAGGCCGGTGCAGCCGATCCTCCCCTCGCGGGAGAACCAATGAACCCAAGAAGCAACTGTTCTCTGTATCCTCCCCGAGAGCTGTGTGAATCTTCCGTTGTGCATTGATGTGGTAGAACTTGTTATCTTGACCCAGAAGACGATCTAACAGTGTCACAATTTAGACTGCTTCGACATTGAACCTGCGAAGAAGCACTTAGAGTACCCAACTCTCGTCTTAGAGTAGCAATACTAAACCTCACGCTCACGAACTAGTCGAAGTTCGTCTTTTGGAGTGAACCTTTACTAACGCTGAACTTGTTGATCAACTGAAAGCTACACAGTGGAGGTGAATGAAAAACTTGCGTTCCTGGTGTTACGTAATGTTAAGTGATGCCAAGAAGGAAAGAGTAATTGCACTTCCATAAACCACACATCAAGGTTCTGCAAGTAAGATCGCGTCTTTCTGCCGGGAGGTCTCAATACATGCAAAAACAATTACATTCTGCGGCAGAAAGCCTCACAGCGAAAAAAAGGAAAAAAAGAATAACATCTTGAGTGTAACTCGCTTCTTGCTTCGATAAAAAATAATCCCCAAAAAAAAGAAAACAAAGAAAATCTCTAGTGCAATCTCTAGTGAAAAGTGAGGAAGAGGATAAGCGGTAGAAGTTACAGAAAATTCTTATACCCAGTTGGGTCTATTCTTTCTGTATGTTTGTTTGGCGATGTGTGGCATGGCTGGTTTCTTAAGAAATTATTTTTGGTTGCTTCGAAAAGAAGTCTCCTCGTGATTAGAGTTGCACTGGGTTCTCTCTTTTTCGACGTGCAGCAGGACTTTAGAAAAAGAAATTTGGAAAATGAGATTAATTTACATTTCTTAAATTAACTACATGCTCTCCTTATCATTTCTTTTTGCTTTTCTTTTCGACACGATGGTATATTTTACACTTGAACAAACGATAAAATGTAAACGCAGAATATGAAATCGCCTTAATTGTACTTAAAACTACACGTTTTTGACTAATAGAATATTAATATTCTTTAAAAGGTTATGACTACACTTTTTTTGTCATTAGTTAAAGTGTGCATATTGCTTTCCTTTAAGAAGAGGTTGAAGAATATGCATGCCTTTCGAATGAGCGACTCCTTGTAAAGGATCCATTCTAGCCGGTATTACATGTTCGAGAGAAAAGTATTGGGTCAACTTTGTAACTATTCGCTAGAGAACTTACAAATCTTCTTATTTCGGTGTAATTTTATATATTTAATTATTTAAATTTTAAAAAAGTGATAAGATATTGATTAAACGTTATTAGATATAAAGCACTCCATCCCTCTTTATTACCGGCACGGTCTTTCGATAGAGGAGGTTACAGTTATCAGTTCCGCTGAAGGTACTCGTCAGTAGAACTTTTGGGTGGACCCCTCTTTGTCTTAACTCACTATAGAGCTCTCTTGACCACCGTCTTGGTTGCTCCAGGTTCTGTTTTTTCATCTCGCATATCTTAAGTCCGACGGACCAACTCTGTGTTGTCTTTGATCATCTCATCTCTCAGTTGATATTGGTAGGACTGAGAGTGAAAGTGTCAAAGTGCAAGGCTTGGTCTTCCATAGATATATTGTCGGACCTCCATCTCTCGTAGAGATTTGTTACACTTATAGATTATTTATGCATCCTCGGAGTACACAAGACTTCGTCTCTCGGTTCTTAGATGTTGTCTTGGCGGAGGACGTTTTGCATATCAAAGATCTCTCCATGTTAGAAGACCCACAGGTTGCATATGATATCATTTCCTCTTCCATCGCACGTCGTCTTGATTACTTACTCCGTATAGTATCTCCATCTCTTATCTTCATCTCGCGTCTTAGAGAGTTTGATAGGAGGATCATGGAGGTTTTTGATGACATCATAGGATCGGAGATCTTTGACTGTGTGGCAGGACCTCTCGCATGTAGAAAGAATTTTTTGCCGATATCATGTGGCGGGGTGGGCTTATTATCCATAGAGGAAACTGCTCTAGTAGTCTTTTTGGGTAGTTGAGCCTTCTCAGCACCTTGGCTTTGTTGTCATTTCCTTGTGCGAGATAGATCTATTCTAGAGAGCTACGTGACAGAAGTGGAGGATGGTTTTTACCTACTACAGTGGTGTCTCCGTGAGGCAAGAGATAGTTTGACTCTTCAGACACCTGAGGCACACCCATGATTCGATACCCTAGCTACGGGTGGATCTCGTGGACTACAGTTCTCTCTGACGAGACATCACTTCTAGCAAATTCTCCATGTTTGGCTCATAGCTCGACTTTGCATTAGAACGTTCTGATTGGTACCGACTATCTTCTCTACAGCGATGAGGTTCTACCTAGACTTGGTCCAACTTGTTGCTTCGGCACTGTTCATCTGCAAGTACGATGTTTCGTTCAACACCTCGGATCGACATTTTGCTCGTTGTCCTCACGGTGGAAAGCATATAGCCACCCATGATGTCATCAGAGACGTCGTGTTTGCTTTAGTACGAGGGAGTGGTTACATGACATGGAGAGAGCGTTGATATGTCTTTCAAACGTTAAGATCAATGAGAGCTGACCGGAACATAATGAGAGAAGATCAAGTCTCAGTGGCAGATGTAGTTGTTACGAATCTGACACGAGACTCAGTGGTGGCACAGGTGATCATCCATCCCTCAGCGAAGGTGACCAAATATAGGGGGATGCAGATGGGACATCGTTTCATCCTCTTAGTCTTGAAGATATACGGATCGACAGCTTTGGAGTTCGACGTCTTCTTTCGTGATTGTGCTAGAGCCTACCATGAAAGACGTCAGAGACATCACTTTTTCTTTCTTTTTGTATTATGTTTTTTAGACAGCAAGTTTTCATTGCTCTACAAAGAGCTTAGCAGACGCGGTCCATAAGAGAGCAATTGGTCCTATGCTCATGTGCATCTGTCGTATGCAAGACTTCTAACTTATCTGTGTATGATATTATAGTGGCAGTAGGAGACCTTAGAGCTACTGATAGCGGGGTTTAGCACCGGTGTTCTCCCCTTCAGTGCGTTAGTTGCTTGTCCCTTCGGGTCTTCTTTCCCTTGTAGGCTTGATGGGGTCTTTCCGTCCTTTGGCTATTCATTGCGTCGTGTTATCCACGGAGAAGAAAAGGATCGGAAGTGAATCCATCGTCCCCGCAAACACATCTGGAACGAAAACTTGCAGAGCACAGACTTGTACAGTTCTGTGTACGTGAGGAAAATTCTACCAAGGCTGGCAATACCAGGTTCCCGTTACAACGTTGGCATGTGCTGCAAGCAAGTTCATTGCGACCGGCCATGCCTTCAAAGGTTGAGATAAGCCGTCTCTGTGATCCGCACACCGTATTCTTTAGTACAAGGAGAAAGAATAGTTCGCTCTGAGCTGATCACACGGCTGTTATTCATGGGATCGGCAGAATAGCTACTTGAAGGCCAACGCAGACTCTACACGACTAATGTATGGTTCGAACTGACCTCCATGTCCTTACAAGTTACAAAGGACTGACCATTACTTGGAGCGAGTTCAGACGAAAACGAAAGAACAAATGCGTTCAATCAGTAAGAAGCGCTTAAAAGCTAATCGCTCGTTCCATCCCTCTCGCTTACAAACTTTCCGATTCATAAATGGCAGGGCAGTGCCGAATCTAAAACCCGAGGATGTCACTGTCCAGCACCAGACTAAACACGGGCTCGTACTTTGTCAAGTTCATGTGATACAATCAACTGATCGTCGACCTTGCTGATCACGTGTAGCTCGAGATGTTCCTAAGTTTTTTTCCGAACCCAACCCCTTCAGAACACATGTATGAAGAATTGCAAATAAACGTATACAGTATAAATATCATCTAATCGCACTTACGGAGTCCCTAGCTGCAGCAGTCGCTGCAAACATGCAACCCCATCAAAAGTGAGACTAGAGTTGGAGAGACAAAGTGGCTTCAATGAGTTCCTTCGGGACTGGCAGCACTCTAATGTAATTGGCTGACGGGAGCGGTTTACACAGAATGATGACAGGCCCACCGACCAATTCTTTTAAACTCAGGATCACGTCGTCACAGATCTCTGTGCTAGATTTAGTGAGCTAAGCATCAACGCTAAGCATAAGCACAGCAGGCACTGTAACTTACTGGATGAGTTGTGCAGGAAATTTAGCGCTATATCGCTCTTTGATTCCATCGATCGGCGCGAATGCAACAATTTCCTGCTGAATCAACTAGGAGGGCTACGGTTTCCGCACTCATCATTTTCCAAGGCGTCCCAGGGAACTGGAATTCCGAGGTCTGCCGACAGTAGAATACCCACTAGAGTCAGCACTCGAAGTTCTCCGTCACGAACAAACGAACAGACATCGTAACCTCAAAGAAGCAAACTGCAAGACCTCTCAGACATCGAGAAAACATTAGTTACCAGCATAGTCAGCAAGAGAGGTGAGTCGCAGCTTGTAGGAAAACGGGAAGCAAGAGCAACCCATTACTATCTCTCCGGTGGCTTCCAAGACTGTCGTGTTCATGAAGTTAGTGATGCATCGAGGTGGTCGGTCAAACTTGTTGTCACAATCCTTCTTCGAAGTTGACTTAAAGGGCCGAGCGAACGCGAGCCCTCCGCTGTCACAATTTATGACGTGCATTTTCTCGCTTGGAGAAATGCTACAATCCGCCCAACCGGAGTGCAATGGAGGAGCTCATCATAAGTCATCGCCGTTCCGTATCAGCGATAGGCCCCGCCCAGGTAAATTTGCTGTTTCCTCTCATAGTTTATGTACCTCGATTAAATCCATTCCGGAAGCACTGCTGATGGTTCTATTTCACCTACAGTAGAGCCTGTGAAACCTTCCCTGTTCAAAACAGAGGAAACTCTGCTCTACCAAATAGATGTCAAACAACTCCACGATGAAAAGCTTGACCTGTACAACTGCCTCCTTCCTCTTCCCATTGTACGGCTTGATGGGTCTTTCCATCTGTTCGCTATTCATTGCGTCGCTTTCTTCCTCCTTCGAGCCAGGAAATGAAGTGGGGCTTCAACCCAAGCAGATACTTGGAGGTCTGGAACTGAATCTGATCATGAAGAGGGAGAAGCCAAGCACTCAGGACTGGCAGGTGAAGATTCCGGCCCAGCAGGCATTCTGGATCTCCTTCCTCTTGACTTTCCAGAACTTGCGTACACCAGGAACAATTGCAGAATTTCCAATTGGAGCGATTTACCCCGTCTTACTGTCGTCTCTGATCGAAGTTTCCAGCAAGATCATAGTGCAGATCGGAACATACTTCTTACTTAACCTCAGGCTGATTGTCTGCCATTCTTTACCGTGATGGATTCATTACTAGGTAGTGTGATAGAGCCACTGCGTGCTCAATTACAAGGGCCTTGCGCGACAAGAAATAGCTGAGTTACGAATAACAGTAACGTAACTACCTATCGTGAAATTCCCGTCCGGTATGCTCGGTCGACCTGTCATAATGCAATCTATTTCGTCTCAGCAGTTCCTGCAACTGCTGCGAAAATCACTGACTTGAATGGTCTTTCTTATGAAACTCAACAGGGCGTCTCATCCTCGTCATAGTCCATGTCATCAGTTTTATACCACATATAATTGCCAACCTAGCTGGTCGGTCTGATATGTACATTTGGTTCTTCATGTGGGAGGAAAGTAAAGATCATCCCTCGATCCAGAAACAAACTGGTGGCAGGTATCAACCGTGAGTGTTGGGACCTCCTATGTATCAGTTCGTGGTTTCTGACTGAAGGTCTAGTTTAGGGAGAAATCTATGACAACCCACATGTAGAAGGGATCAAACAGCGCAAAGTGCCATAATATATGCAAAAGGCCAGTATAAACTGAAGTTCGCGAGTTAGTGTTCCTTGACTGGAGCTTGTGGAAGCACTGGATAGCATTTCAGTGCCCAGGAGAAGTGACCGTATGATTTTTGCGGACGCTATTCCTCCGTGGTTACACAAGCACCGATTTCAGTTCCCAGGATCAGATCAATAGAACAGAATTGCTTCTGGGGCTTGAGCTTCGTGCGATGCATATAACCAAGCAAAGTTTATGAACATTTCCGCCTTCAATATTGTAATGTTTTCGAACTATACTATTCAACAGGTTCCAACATAAAGTTATAGATAGTTGTCCGCGTGAGTACTGAAAGTTCACACTTTGATCGCAGCGCTTTATCTCATACACTAATTTGCAGTTGCGGGATGTTATGTTTGATGTCGTTTGTATCACTGACAGAGATTTTGGTGCACTCACACCAGAACCACTCTATAGACCTAGCCATTACACAGCCAAGGAACTGTTAAGATTTCTGATCCCATGAATACATAACTCCTTTTGCACCATGATATTTGAGCAGAAAAAACTTGACTACAATGCGATTATCGTCGGAGGAAAGCCGCCTGCTATTTTTCCACGAAACCACAGGAATAGTGGGAATGAGAAGATGGACGGGATGTGATTTAGAAAGGTCCTTCTGTCACCACCAGGGAGCTCCTTACTATACATTGTACCCTAGGCCTGCCTTCCACATTCTACTTTTCTTAAATAATCTCTGTCACATCGATCGAACAGACACCCTAGTGAAGAAAATTCTTACAACGTGAGGTAAAATTGAACGATGGGTCCTGAAAAGCACACGTGAAATCCATGGTGGTTTCGGAGCGTTTACATATCCTGGAAGACTAAGACGGATGGCTTCCACAAGGTGCTGCATCCTGACGGATCGAAGCTTCCACCTCCGAGGACGTGAAGCCTTCCGTGTTTCACTTGTCCCAGTCCTGTTCGGTCTCCGACTTCTGGAAACATGGATAACACTTGATCCAATATGTGACAGAGTAAACTAATAGTAATGCTGGTCGAAGAAATGCTCGTTTAATAATAGAACGCCTAACGTTCGTTTCGAACTCCAATGCAACCATCAATTAACGATGTAACATCATATATCAATGACTCTGATCACGAGCTGATTTCCACCACTTTGATCTATGAGACCCAGCACAGTCAGTAAGAGAGATGAGCCACATGAGCAACCCACCGATTATCTGCTTCTCTGGTGGCTTCGGCGTACAATTTCCCTCACCTACAGTAATTACTCATGATACTCGTAATGCGTGACAGGGACTGTTGATGCGGTCATCTTCTCCCTGGTCAGGAATCACAATGAGTGCTCTCAACGATGCTTGTTAGAATTAGTTTGGTCGAGGGCCGCGCGAACGCGAGCCCTCCACTACACAAATTATGACGTGCATTTTCCCGCTTGGGGAAATGCTACAACTTTCCCCACCGTAGTGCAATGGAAGAGCTCATCGTAGGTCATCGCCCTTCCGGATAAGCGATAGGCCCCGCCCAGGTAAGTATGCTTTTTCCTCTTCGGAGACAGAATAAGAACCTCGATCAAGTCCATCACATGAGCTGGTTGTATGGTTCTATATTACCCTCAGTAGTGCCTGTCAAGCTGTCCGGGATCCCTGTTCATAACAGAAGGTCGACTCTCCTCCCCACAGTACAAGTCAAACTCCACGAGGTTCCCCGTACAAGTAACAAGTGACGATGAGCTGGACAAAGGAAATGCTCGATCAGCACTGAGTTTGACTTGGATTCTACTGACAGCAGTCGTCCTGGTGCAGCGAAGAGCTTTAATTAGTGCTCGGGGTAAAAATATTCCGGAACTGAAAATCATCCTAGGCAATTAACGGGGAATCTGTTTATATAGATCATGTATCAATTTAAAAATATTTAAATTTTAGTTTGTTACCATGTAATATTTTAGCCTGCAAAAATTTGGCTGTTCATTATTTTAACTCTGACTTTTCAGAATTCTAACCGATTGAGAATACAAAGAATATCAATTAGTCTTGAGCGATGGATTTACCTGTACAACGGCCCCTTCGCATACTACAGTGATTTTTCTATTCGAGTAATAAGTGGATGAACAGTTCTTAATGACTCAAATGTCGACTTCGCGCTTTAATATTATTTTTGGATCAAAATTTTGTACAATAAGTAATCACGAGACTCACCACTTCATGCAATCTTTTCTTTCCACTATCTCATTTGCAGTAAGATATTCAGTTAACATGCTATCAGTTTATTAAAGATCTAACTATGATCAAGTGAAAAATCAAGAAACAAGTTGTCTTGTTATCTACATTTGATGCAATGTAAATTTGAAAAAGAAACAAAGTATTCAAAACTGTGCTTCTCAGCTCATTAGGAGAGATGAGTTAAATCAGAAAAGAAAAACAACTAGTGTGGTAAAACAAACTCAGCGTTTTCTGACGATGTTGGATGTTCACACTATTTCCATATCAAGTAACGATATATTGAGTCTTTTGCTTCGATGTGAGATGCTTACACCATTTTCATATCTCTAGTGACAATTGTTTGTTATTGTTGACGGACACAACATCAAGGTATCAGATAAGAGAAAGAGAAATTGATCTGGTAGAGTTTTTCGTACATGGAATTATACCAAGATTTTTCAAGCTAAAGTTGATGAAATTCAAGTGTTGTAGAGTGATTCTGAAAGAGATCCGGTGTTTGGGAACACGAGTGCAATCAAGAAGAAGAAGGGATCATATACGAACTCGTTCTTTGCAGATTTTGTGATTACCATTTGTCAAAACGTTAAAGGTAAACCATAAGAGTTCTAGAGAGATTGTGGTATGTTTCAAGACGTTTTATGTTTCTAAAATTCATCAGAATCTGCAATATCTTTTTCTCAATGAGAGTACAATTAGATCATGATGACACTAGAAAGCCTACATTCCAAACTGTCCAATAATAGTAAGTTATTCTGTAACAGAGATATGTAATCTTATTTACACTTTGTAGAAGGATCCTGATTTCTCCCTTTCTCACTCTTGCGGAAATTGGCAAAAGCTTTTTTTGAACCCACAAGTCTTTTCTCAATTCTTAAGTTTCAGTTTTGCCAAAAGATTTCTCCTCTTGCTAAAGTCCAGATAGTTCTTAAAAGTGATATCTGTATCAATTTTTATCTTCAATACTAGTCGTCCTCCTAACCCAGATATCCAAAACCCAAATATTGCGATATTTCTAGAACTGGATTCGAATGGGACTTTTTCCCCTTTGAATCCAGTTCTAGAAATCATAGCAAAAATCTCGCTCGGATCTCAACGTAAAAATCCTAAAACTCTAAAAGTGATATCTCGCAAAGAATATTTTTTGGCACTTAAGTAGTAACTACAAGCACATCTTAAGCTGCCTCGTTGTATTCCGTCACCATCTGGCAAGTGATATTTGTATCACTTCTTCATGCCATCGTCATGCGTATTGTCACTTCACCTATCGAAATGTCATACCACAAGTATCCCAATTGTGTGTTTGTTTATATAGATTTTGTTTGATGACTATCTTATATGTTACTCTAGTTTGAAGATCCAAATCTAGAGTTATCAAAACTAGGCATAACTAGCTAAGATAATTATAACTAAGTTGAGGAAACTATTAGAGGTTTTCAGAGTAGAAGACACTCTCATTTTCTTGTCTATGAGTGAAGTGAACACTGGAGACCTTGAGAGTCCTTGGATATTATGCGATGTAATGTTGAGAGTGAGATCAGAACTTGTTTGCAAGAACGCTATTAGGGAGAATGATGTGACCATACGGGTCAGAGACTTGAGTGAAGTGAGTATGGGTGTAACTGAATTTTGTAATTATGGTGCACTAGTAATCCTAGTCATTTGAGATACCTTTGGATGAGAGACAAGTCGACAAGTGACACACATGCACATTGCAAAATCATCGATGAGTAGTATTTCTGTATGTAACATTTCATCCACGTCAGCAAGTTTCATGTCAAAACTCCATAGGATGTCATAAATTTTGGTGTCACATCAGCACTTGCCACGTCATCATTATTTGTCCAAAACCTTCATCATAGCTCTTACTTCGTAACTCTATTTGGGATGATCTAAGAACTAAAGTTGTTGTAGTTAACGCGCACTATGGTATGATGAAGTCAGATTATTTGTTATAGCAAGTTCAGAAAAAGTCATAACCAAGTCGTAAAGAAGCCGTTGTTCAAATGATAATCAATCCATTGACATGCTAGTGTTATTGTGCAACCTTCTCTCTGCTCATTCTATATTTGCTAATTAGCGCATCAAGATATGTTCATGTTTGATTCACATTTACGTTTTCAAGTGAAATATTCTTTCTTCTTTGACACGTTCTCATATGTAAGTATTCGATGATTTCAATCTCTCACACAAAAAACTCTCATTTCGTCCGTAATTGCTTTAAAAGCAAATGGGTGTTTATAACATGAATAGTGAACGCATAAAATGACATACTTGATCTGGACATATTGAAAAAATGACAACAAATTAGAATTTAAAACGTACTAAACACAATAAGCGATTCAAAAGATTTCTTACAGTGATCTTTATATGATATCATCAGAAAGTTGAGGTATTTGTTTTCTCGTAATCCATCGAGTGCTAGTTAAGCAATAAAAATCATTGTAGTGCTATTAAGATCATCCGATGTAAGTGAATTGCTGATTAAATAAAAACCCTCATTTAGATAAGTTGTGCTACATCTTAAAAAAGAAAGTTTTCTGACAACAAGAAACTGATGATACTTTGTTGTAGAGCTCACTAAGCTGAGTCGAACAAGACTTGAATTGAGACAGCTGGGATCACGATTACAATGTTATGTGATTTAGGGTCAAGTTCTGACCAAACCAAAATTTTGAATGGATACATCAAATTTTCTTGAATTCTAGAAATCTAGAAATTTCATTTTCATTTTATTTATGTTAAATAATTGAATTTGGACAATTCAATTATTTGGACTGATATGATATCACTACATGACTGTTTGAAACATTCGATCGACGCTCTGTCGATTTGATGCGTGATCGCCGACGGTTTCATCCATCGGTTCTATCAGTTGGTTCATCGCTAACGGTCCGCTATCCCAATCTCACCATCCTGCCACCCGTCTAAATCACCAGCGGTCCATCATAAGTCTCATCATCACTCCAGCAACCACCGATGATATGTCCGTCGGTGATCCACCACGACGAACTATACGAGTAGCAACTTGAGGCGACTTGGGCCGATGGACCTTGTAGCTTTGTCCTGTATTTTGGTGGAAATAAAGATTTGTTTCTGGAAATTTGTCTAAATGTATTGGTAGTGCTATGATCAGATGCCTAGGATGTTGTCAAGAGGAGGAACGAAGCACACTCAAAGGAAGAGAGCTGGTTTGGATAAGCATCTAAATCAAGACTTAGGTTTGCCGTAGCGTTGGCAAAGCAAGTATGAAATTTCATACTTGTCTTGGGGCTTGGGGTGATCTTGTTTTGCGGTTTTCGAACTGCAAAGTAAACTTAGTCTCGCATCTAAGTCAAATCAGGTTGCGACTAGAAAGTGAGTTTCGGGAGACCTCGTAAGTAGGTGTGAATACTTATAGTTAGCAAGTTAGAGTCTTAAGTAGAATGTTTAGAAATTGTCAACTAGTTTTGTTTAGGGTAAGCCAAAAAGGTAAGGCTTTTCTCGAGACTAGTTGGAATTTTCTAAGTGTTCTAGCGACAACCTAAGACTCAAGCCAAGAAGAGAATTGCGAGTTAGCTACCAGAACGTAATTTTGGCGCAAGGGGTTGGCTACCCACTTTGAACTTGGCATTAACTAAAGGATCGTTGTTGATGAAGGCATCAACCTCCAAAGTGGAGGTGACGCAACCCTCATTCTCTAGATCGGACGCAGACGTGAACAATAGAACCCTAGTGGACTTGCGCTAGGTTGTGAACGCTGCGAGTTGGACTTACGGCTTGGCCGAGAAGTCGGGATCAGATGAACTCTAAGTGGTTCCCTGAACAAGGGTTAGAACATTGGGTTAAGACATAGGGACCTACCTCAAGACAACCCCGGACGAAGGCTGACTTAAGGGGGCAAGTCTGAAAAGACGGACCAAGACATAGGTCTGAGACGTGAGTCGGAGACGCAGAAGGACCGTGGTTCAGCCGCTGGTCTGAACCACAGGGTTCAAGTCTGGGTCTGGACCACAGGTTCCCGAAAAATGACTAAGTGTTGGAGCTCCAGTGACATTTTAGGTCGTGGACGGAGCTCCACGTAAGATCTCGAGGCGAGTGAGATATCATTAGAAAGATCTCGGAGAGAGCTTTCCAGTGATACGTAGCACTCCTTGATCAGACCTCCGAGCTGAGAATTATGGCCGAACCACGATCAGGTTGTGGTATAATCTTCAGAGATCAAAGAGGATGGCGGGGCCGCCGATCCCCAGAAGTATATATGAGGGGGGCTCGATGCTTGGGTGGGCCAGTTTCGCGCACCTACCGCCTTGTTGCATCAGCGGAAGCTCTTGCTCAGTAGGTCGCAAACTTTACACCGCTAATCTGCAAACACAATCACAAGTTAGCGTCCATGCACCACTTACCTTATCTCAGCTTGGTCCGGACCGGAGCCGGACCGTCTCCTTCTTCATCAAGCTCAGCAGTTCCTAAGTCCCGACCTAGACCCGCCTAGGTCGGTCCCAAACATGAGCAAGTCACAAGATGACTTGAGGCGGACTTCCCATAAAGCCCAGGGTCCTAAACGGTGCCTCCAGCACACCTAACGGTCCAACCGCCCGTGATGTCCATCTGGGTCTAGGCTCCCGAACGATGGTCTAACCCGCCGACTCGTTCCTTAGTCTTGTCCCAGCCCTTACATCGTTCCTAAGTCTAGACGTCCAAGTCTGGATCGGAACGTGCCTTGGAACCGGTCCAGCCATCACCTCATGCCCCCAGAGTCCACGCGCCAAACCCTGGGGTCAGGTGACTCGTCCTGGCCCACCCAGGCATCGAGCTCCCCTCATATATACTTATGGGGATCGGCGGCCCCGCCCTCCTCTTTGGTCCCTGAAAATTATACCACAACCCGATTGTGGTTCGGCCATAACTTCTAGCTCGGAGGTCAGATCGAGGAGTGTTATATATCACTGGAAAGCTCTCGACGAGACCTTTCCAATTATACCTCACTCGCCTCGAGATCTTATGTGGAGCTCCGTCCACAACCTAAAACGTCCCTAGAGCTCCAACACTTAGCCATTTTTCGGAAATCTGTGGTCCAGACCCAGATTCGAACCCTGTGGTTCGGACCAACATCCGAACCACGTCTCAGACCTATGTCTCAGACCCACGTCTCAGACCTATGTCTCAGACTAGTTGAGGTAGGCCCTTATGTCTTAACCCAAGGTTCCAACCTTGGTTCAGAGAACCACTTAGGGTTCATCTGATCTTGACTTCCCGGCCAAATCGTTAAGTCCTACTCGTAGCGTTCACAACCTAGCGCAAGTCCGCTAGAGTTCTGTTGTTCGCGTCTGCGCCCGATCTTGAGAATGAGGGTCGCGACACTCACCCCCACTTTGGAGGTTGATGCCCTCATCAACAATGATCCTTTAAGTTAACACCAAGTTCAAAATGGGTAGCCAACCCCTTGGCGTCAGAATTGCATTCTGGTAGCTAACCCGCAATTCTGTTCTTGGCTTGAGTCTTAAGTTGTCGCTAGAACACTTAGAAAATTTCAACTAGTCTTGGGAAAAGCCTTACCTTTTTGGCTTACCTTAAACAAAACTAGTTGACCATTTCTAAACATTCTACTTAAGACTCTAACTTGCTAACTAAGTATTCACACCTACTTACAAGGTCCTCCCGAAACTCACTTTCTGGTCGCAATCTGATTTGACTTAGACGCGCGACTAAGTTTACTTTGTAGTTAGAAAACCGCAAAGCAAGATCACCCCAAGCCCCAAGACAAGTATGAAAGTTCATACTTGCTTTGCCAACGCTACGGCAAACCTAAGTCTTGACATCAAGACTTAGTCTTGATTTAGATGCTTATCCAAACCAGCTCGCTTCCTTTGAGTGTGCTTCGTCCCTCCTCTTGACAAGATCCTAGGCATCTCATCAGAACTAGTCATAGCCATGCACTACCAATACACTTAGACAAAATTTCCAGAAACAAAATCTTTATTTCCAAATACAAGACAAAGCTACAAAGTCCATCGGTCCAAATCGCCTCAAGTTGCTACTCGTATGGTTTGTCGTTTCTTCACTCTTCGCTGGAAGGAGATGTCCTCATCTTGCTAACGCCCTTGTTGTCCTTGTCTCCGTTTGAATAGGTCTAATACTTCGCTCGCATGTGCGAGATCTTCCTCTGGCACCCAAGTTGCTTCCTTCAAATGGTAACCACGCCATTTGACCAAGTAGTCCATCCGGTTTGATTTGCGCCGAGACCGCAAAATGGACTCCACCTCATATTCTGCTTCGCCTTGCACGACATCAGGTTGAGGCCTGAGTACTTGTTTGCGCTCCAGTCGCAAATCGTCCTTGAAGTATTTCTTTAATAAAGAAACATGGAACGTCGGATGCAACTGCCACTCGGAAAGAAGGTCTAACGTATGAACATCTTCGTGCGGATTCTTGACTATGACAAAAGGTCCCTCAAACTCGGATGAAAACTTCGCCGATATTTCCTCCGGAAGGGTGAAGTTCTTTGCACTTATCTATACTTCTTCGCCCACTTGAAACTTCACTTGCCGCCGATGTTTGTTTACCTGCTTCGTGTATCGTTGCTGTGCCTTCTCGAGGTTCTTCTTTACTTGCTCCTCGCGTCGCTGCATTGCCGTCACCAACTCTTCAGCTGATGTTTGCCGTGTTCTTGGTCGTGTCGATGTAGAACTCCCTGCAAGAGTCAAGTCAAGAGGTTCTTCTGGCTCACGTCCGTAAGCCAGCAAGAAAGACGATTCGCCGGTTGCCGAATGCTTCGTGGAATTGTAGCAATACTCCGCAAGACTGAGCCACTCCGCCCAATCGCTTTGGTCCACGCTCACATAATTCCTCAAGTATTGATTCAGAACCGAGTTAACTCGTTCCGTTTGCCCATCTGTTTCCGGATGAAAGACGGTACTAAATTTTAACTTAGTCCCCAATTTTTGGAACAAGTGTTTCCAAAAGGCACTTGTGAACTTAGAGTCTCTATCTGAAATAATACTCCGGGGTAACCCATGTGAACGCCACCAAGTATCGAGGAACAACCAAGAAGTCGTGAACGCTGTTGCAGTATCCAAGGTCAGAGCAAACTTCGCCAGTTTGCTAAACAGATCAACTATCACAAAAATCGCATTGTATCCATTCGAGTCAGGCAGAGAAGTAATGAAGTCCATGCTGATGCTTTTTCAAGGTCTGGCTAGAATCGGCAGAGGATGAAGCAACCCTTGTTTCTTCTCATAAGAAACGCGGTTCGCTTGACAGGTTACACATGTTTTCACAAAGTGGGCAACATCGTCTTTCATGTGGGACCAATAAAAATTTTTAGCTATCACTGCTAAAGTGGACTTTTCTCCTTTATGGTCTGATAAGGGCACATCGTGAGATTCTTTTAACAACTTGGTCCTAAGTTTTCCTTGTCCCACATAAACCCGACTTTGCTTGAACATGAGTAAACCATACCTTAGCTGCATGTTCTGCAACTTCACTCCTCGCTGAAAGTGAGGATGAAAGATATTCCTCCTTGCGACTCAAGGCGTCAAGAACCACATTGTCCTTTCCCGCTTTGTGGATTAATTCCACGTTCATGAGCGCCAAGGTATCATGCCACCGTAGTTGCTTTGGCGTCACCCGATCTTGTGTCTCAAAGTACTTGAGCAAAATGTTATCAATATACACTTGGGTTTTGTGGAGTCCCAAGTAATGTCGCCATTTCCTCAAGCAATGAACCACCGCAAACAGTTCCTTCTCGTGAGTCGGCCATCGACTCTATGTCCCATATAGCTTCTTGCGTTCGTACGCTACAGGTTTTCCATCCTGCACCAACACTCCGCCAATCGCATAGTCGCTCACGTCCGTGTGCACCTCGAATGGTTTGTCGAACTCCGGCAGCTTCAAAACTGGCGCCTTTGACAAAATAGCTTTGATCGTCTGAAACGCATCAGCCACCTCCTTGGTCCAACTTACCTGTGCGTCTCTGCCCGTCCAGTCCGTCAGCAGCTTCGCGATCTTCGAAAACCCTTTCACATACTTGCAGAATTGCGCCAATCCTAAGAATCGTCGCATCCCCTTCACTGTAGTTGGAGGCTCCCAAGTCACAATCGCATCCACCTTCTGCATATTCGGGCCGACTTCTTCTGCACTAATGACATGTCCCAAGAAGTTAATGCGCTCCAAACCAAACTCACTCTTGTCAATGTTGGCAAATAGCTTATGCTCCCGCAACTTCGTCAACACCACCCTTAGCTGCTCCGCGTGCGACTCCAAGGTTTTGGAGTAGATCAAGATGTCGTCGATGTAAACGCTGACAAACTCATCCATCTCCTCGCGAAAAATTATGTTCATCGATGTAGTGAACGTCGAAGGGACGTTGCAGAGTCCAAATGGCATCACCACGAATTCAAACGACCCGTAACTAGTTCGACAAGCGGTCTTCTCAACATCTGGGTCAGCTATCCGGATCTGGTAATATCCTGACTTCAAGTCTATCCTGCTGAAGTATTTTGCGCCCGTTAACCTATCAAAGAGATCGTCTATCCTTGGCAAGGGATAATTATTCTTCACCGTCACCTTATTGAGTGCACGATAATCTACGCAGAGTCGTAACTTCCCATCCTTTTTCTTTGCAAAAAGAACTGGGGCTCCATAAGATGACTTGCTGGTTCGAATATATCCCCGCGCTAATAGCTCACCGAGTTGTCTTTTCAACTCAAGGAGTTCCACCTGATTGAGTTGGTAAGGGGCTTTGGAAGGTGGTTCTGATCCTAGCAAGACTTCGATCTTGTGATCCACCACCCGGCTTGGAGGTAACTCAACAGGTAACTCATCTGTCAAGACATCCTCAAACTCCTTAATCACTTCGTGAAGCACCTCCGGAAGTTTAGTCGCGTCTCTTGATGTTTCCTCTTGTCCGCCACCCGCCATCAAATCTGCAACCCGCATCAAACACATGACCCCGTCGTTGAAGTCCATCTGTTCGCCTTTGATCAAATTCACCGCAAAGTCGTCAATTTTCCGCGTCTTCCGGATCAGCCTCACTCCCAACTTCCGCCCTTTAACTCTAACATTTAACCTTAAAGGTTTCCGCCTAAGTTTCATTTCGAACCTGTCCAAGAAAGTGTTCCTCAAAACCACATGGATATCATCCATCTCGCACACCGTGAAGTTCTCTGTGAACTCCAACTTCCCACACGCAAATCGTATGTCCAAGGCCACTTCAGAAGTTTGGTATGTCTTGCCCTTGGCAAAGCGCACCTGAATAGGCTTGTCTGCCTTGGAGGTAGACAAGCTCAACTTCTTCACCAGCTTTGGACTTATGAAGGAGTGAGTCGCTCTGTGTCCACAAGAAAAATAACATCACGGTTAGCAACCTTGGCTTGTAGAAACATCAATCCCGGCGTCTTATTCGTGGTTCTCAAGGTCACAGTCATCTGGCCCTCCAACAAGTCCTTTGCAATAAATGCATTCATGCTACAGTTACTAACCTTAGGTTTCGTGCACCCCTTAGCAATATGGCCCGCCTCGTCACAATTGTAGCAAGTAAACTTTGCGCCATTGTCCTTCTGAGGTGTCTGCCCCTTAGGTTTTACTCCTGTTTGATGCTGAGGCAGAAGAATCCTTCCGATCTTTCTCACCCCCATCCCACTGTCGCTTGAAGTCCTTGTTCTTCTTCTGGAACTTGTCCGTACTGCGTGGTTCAAAGGGTTTCTGTTGTTGGACTTCGTCGTCCCCAATTCGCTCCGCTAATTTCAAAAGTTCGGCACTTGTCCCAAGTAGCTCCGGCATCCGAAAGAGAGCCTTCTCCGAGCTTGACTTGAGTCCCCCGATAAATATACATATTTTGGTCTCCTCAGTCCACTTGGAGAACGAATCCAGCTTAGCACTGAACTCGCGCACATAAGCACTTAAGGTCCCTGTCTGCTTCAGCCGAACTAACTCAACACCATCCCGAATCCTTTGATATTCCGGAGTGAATCGTCTTGCGAGCAACTCCTTGAACTCCTTCGAACCAAGCGCCGAGACGGTCAAGATATGCTCATCCCTGTATGCAGTCCACCAAAGAAGCGCATGATCCTTCAGGAACATAACCGCCGCTCTCACTTTGTCTGACTCCTGAGCCTGATGCGCTTCAAAGTATAGGTCCAACTCAGTTAAGAAATCCTTAACCTTGCGAGCCCGTCCTATACCTGTAAACGGGGTCGGCAAATTTGTCTTACAAAGCTTCCTGGTAGACGAGGAACTTCCTTGGCCTGCCTCAAGTTCAGCGATACGTTTATCCCTAGAGACCATACCTTCCTACATGGTCTTCATCATTTTGATGAGTTCCGCATACAAGGCTCCTTGACTTCCCGCGCTTGCATCGTTGGGCACCGTTGGCAAGACTCCATCTTGCTGCAGCGGTGCCGCAGCTGGAAATAGGCTTCCTTGACGTTCGGGCGAAGGTTGTCGGTTGTCGTCCCCTGACTGTGCCTCAGGGCTAGCTCGAGTCGATCTGGTCCCGGTGTCAGCCGCCACTCTCCATTTCTTGGTCTTCCTCCTGAAACTCTGTCCTACGTCGGCCATCGCTCCAAGTGTTCACCTAGAAATGTTGATCCGCTTCGTATCTCGCGTCCCTCCTCAAGCGTCCAGCCTTCAGGCGCTACCTCAAGTTCTCGCTCACCAAAGCGTCGGCTCTGATACCACTTTTCGCGCACCTACCGTCTTGTTGCGTCAGGGGAAGCTCTTGCTCAGTAGGTCGTAAACTTTACACCGCTAACCTGCAAACACAATCACAAGTTAGCGTCCATGCACCACTTACCTTATCTCAGCTTGGTCCGGACCGGAGTCGGACCGTCTCCTTCTTAACCCACCGACTCGTTCCCTAGTCTTGCCCCAGCCCTTACATCGTTCCTAAGTCTAGACGTCCAAGTCTGGATCGGAACGTGCCTTGGAACCGGTCCAGCCATCACCTCATGGCCCCAGAGTCCGCCCGCCGAACCCAGGGGTCGGGTGACTCGTCCTGGCCCACCCAGGCATCGAGCCCCCCTCATATATACTTCTGGGGATCGGCGGCCCCGCCCTCCTCTTTGGTCCTTGAAAATTATACCACAATCCGATTGTGGTTCGGCCATAACTTCCAGCTCGGAGGTCAGATCAAGGAGTGTTATATATCACTAGAAAGCTCTTGACGAGACCTTTCCAATAATACCTCACTCGCCTCGAGATCTTATGTGGAGCTCCGTCCACGACCTAAAACGTCCTTGGAGCTCCAACACTTAGCCATTTTTCGGAAATCTGTGGTCCAGACCCAGACTCGAACCCTGTGGTTCGGACCAGCGTCCGAACCACAGTCCGTCTGCGTCTCAGACCCACGTCTCAGAGCTATGTCTCAGACTACTTGGGGTAGGCTCTTATGTCCTAACCCAAGGTTCCAACCTTGGTTCAGAGAACCACTTAGGGTTCATCTGATCTTGACTTCCCGGTCAAGCCGTTAAGTCCTACTCGCAGCGTTCACAACCTAGCGCAAGTCCGCTAGAGTTCTGTTGTTCGCGTCTGCGCTCGATCTTGAGAATGAGAGTCGCGACAGCCAAACGTGTCACCCGACCCCAGGGTTCGGCGAGCGGACTCTAGGGACATGAGGTGATGGCTGGGCCGGTTCCAAGGCACGTCCCGATCCAGACTTGGACGTCTGGACTTAGGAACGATGTAAGGGCTGGGCAAGACTAGAGAACGAGTCCGCGGGTTAGGCTACCATTCGGAAGCCTAGACCCAGACGGACATCACGGACGGTTGGACCGCTAGGTGTGCTGGAGACATCGTTTAAGACCCTGGACTTTATAGAAAGTCCGTCCCAAGTCATATTGTGACTTGCTCATGTTTGGGACCGACCTAGGCGGGTCTAGGTCGGGACTTAGGATTGCTGAGCTTGATGATTAGGAAGACGGTCCGGCTCTGGTCCGGACCAAACAGATTAAAGTAAGTGGTGCATGGACGCTAACTTGTATTTGTGGTTTGCAGGTTAGCGGTGTAAATTTCGTGACTTACTGAGCAAGAGCTTCCGCTGACGCAACAAGGCGGTAGGTGCGCAAAAAAACCCTAGCTTTCCACACTCACGAACTCATTGGGAGCACTCAGTGGAGTTCAGCATATATTTGTTCCTTCTAGTGATCATAATTACTAACGCCGAACCTTCTAATCGTTTCTAAGGTACATAATGGGGATAAATCAAACACTTGCATCCTGGAGTTCTGTAAGATTGAAGTGATCCCAGACGGAACTTGCCACGAAGAAAAGGGTAATTGCAATTTTATACACCACACATTAGGGTTCTGTGGAGGGTGTTGGAGCTTGTTGGAGAAATTTATGAGGACGGAAATGAGACAAAGAATCGAGAATCTACAAACCTCTCCTGGCATTCCTTCCAAGGTTGAGACTGTTCTGTTATGCCCGCTTCACAAAGCCCATGGTTATTAGTTGACGTGGGCACCCGAACTGCCTGAGTGTCCAAACTTCTATGTTTTTCGCTACCTTTAAAGATTATCCACAACTGCTGTGAGTGATTGTGTCACACATAGATTTGAACAGTTGCTGAGAAGTAAGTTTGGATCTTTGTGAGACGACCGTACACCGGGTCGCTTCAGGAAGGAAGAAGTATCGTGGAACGGATAGGATGTAAACTTTATACTTCGTTCTTGCACTTATCTTGCAGTAATCTTACCTTCTGTTGAGGTACTACGAAGGTCGATGAAAGTCATCAAAGTCCAGTTTTCATGCCGTCTTGAGAGACGGCATGAAAACTCGGCATTAAACGTTAAATTGAACAATTAAACCCGGAGAAGCCAATCTACAGACGGAACAGAAACATCCACCTTGAGCCCAAGAAATCACTCGCTGCTGGTTGGAATATGCTGTGATAACCACATTATCTTGTGGTGATGCGTCATTGACATTTTAAAGATAACTGTCGAGAGTTTACAATTGATGGCAATTTCATGCAATGTTTGAAGTTACAAGCTCTGCGCTGTCGTGATGCGAATCATTTCACATAGTAAATGATTCACCTCTCTACTAGGAGTTAGTCTCTCTGAGTGAAGTTCAGAGAAGTCGATTCTTGAGGTTGTGGACATTGGCAGCTACGGGTTGCGCTTCTATTCCGACACTTGGGAGTTAGTAGCGGTAGAAGTTAGCTTAATGTTACTCCTAGTCCTTCATGCATATATTAACACTGTTGTGTTATACGTTTTAAGTCCTAGTAGGCTGATAGTATGCTAGTTATCTTGTTCAAGCATTTGTGCGTTTGTGCAAGTGACTTCTTACTTGTCTATGATGTTCAATGTACATAACTTAGATTTACCATGTTGATAGGGTTTAAACTCATGGGTTGTACTTACGTGTTGCCCATGCACGCTTTTTAGCTGATTTAAGTTTACTTTCAGCGCTGCGTGTCATTTTAGGTAGTTTAAGATTTACGTTGGCATTTTAGGGGAGCTAACGTGGTAGCCTATGAGTGAATTTAAGTTACCACGTGGATTAGAGTACTAAAAGACAACCAAGTGGAGCTATGAACTCCCATTGGTCTGTTTTTGTCTTTTGTAAAACTCTAAATTTAGAAACAGAGATCTAAAAGAGAGTTCGAACATTTGATGAGGACACTGCAAAATCTGAGAACAAAGGAAGATAGAGCCCGTCGTGCCAAGCACTGTCAGTGAAATTCTGGATCGATTTGGATCAATAAACAAGGAGTTATGCCAATTTGAAGTTCGAGTTGAGTCAGAATTGCATCACTTTTGTTGGATTTGGGGTTTTCGGTGTCAATTTCAGCAAAATCGAGGAAATCGCTTCAAACCTTCGTGGTTGCGTTCACTGTCAGCGGGGCGACGACTGTCCAAAATGTTTCAAGTCATTTGAGTGATTGAGTAATTCAGGGCAGCCGCTGAAGCAGAGGGGGTCTGAAAAGCTCTCAATCTAGACAAGCAACTTCAGAGAACGAGATCTGGAGAACGGTGTACAATCAGGAGTCTCAATTTCACAGGGGGTGTTCAGCAACCTGTAGACTCCAAATCCTGTAAGAATCTTCGAAAGTGATCGAGCCAATTTTCTGTTGTAGATCGAAATAGCTGTCTGAGTATCAGAAATGGTCGCAATATTTTTACCCAGAACTTTTCTGTCCATATCTTGGTGCCAGAATTTGATCTCAAGCTGAAACTTCGTGTGTGTGCTCAGTGGGGCCTCTTTACATGTAGGAGAAGTTTAGAAGTCTAAACCTTCACATATTTTTCAATCTTGAGTGTCAAAGTTCGTCGTTTGATCTTATCATTGCTAATTAAGCTTGAACCTTGCTTCCTGAACATATTAGAAGAGCCAAGAGACCTATATGAGTGTTTTACATTGTCATCTTGTAACTTGAAGCCTATAGTTTGAGTAAACCAACCACAGCTAGAAGTCTAGTGTTTCCTTGAGTAAGCATATCACAACCTTCACGGTCATAACACAGCCAGAAGGTTCCGTCCTTCTCAAGAAAACTCTCACCTCGATAGCGCTCACAAGCGAGTAAGGACTTGGCACACGACTAACCCGTTGTGGATTATCAGTATCAATCCTCTCGTCTCAGATAACTCACAGTGATTGCATCAGTGTACGCATCGATGATCTGGGAGATATAATTATCCACATACTATCTCCATCGCGTCCAACAAGGGAGTGAAGATCATGGTGAATCCGAGAAAACGCGAAACTCTCATTCACACTGTCAAAAAATTTCATAGATCGAGCCCTAAAATTACATTTTAAAATTCACAGGATGAGCCTCTAGCCGGGTATTGCTGACGAGCATGACGTGCATAGTCAGTACCATCTTTCAGAATAATGCACAGTATCTTACATCTTTACATACTTCAGATCTGAAAACGCGATGCAATGAATAACCAACGGCTGAAAAGAACCCATCAAGCCTTACAAGAGAAGCGAAGGGCAAAACAACCAACGCCTCAAAGGGCGATCTTGGTTCGAATCCAGCCGACTAGATACGGAACTGAATCTCACCGATGACAGAGGATGCTTTTCTCTGGTGCTACGTTTCCAAGTTGGAGAGTCTGCCTTGTAAGCAGTTCACCACGTAGGTCTCCGAGAGGTTCAGTTCCGTATCCGAGTGGACTGCGTGCGATTGAGCCTTGGTTGATTCCGGTTCAAATGTAGGATGTGTTCCGATGTTACTAGCTTGTCGAATACAAGTCTACCGGACAGACGCGTATCTACAATACCTACTACGCTTCAGAACCTTTCAAACCCATAAGCCAAGCGCAAGTGAGTACTTGAAGGGGGGATACAAGAGCTTCGGACACCCAAAGAGAAATCAGTCAGCCGTGTGATCAGCCCAGAGCGAACTATTCTTTCGCCTTTTACTATTGTGCGGGACACAGTCAGCGGCTTATCATAATCTTTGGGACGCCTCTTCACTGAGGCACCACCAACGTAACGGAAGTAGGATAAAACATATTTTCTCGTGAGCATCGGACTCTATACGTAGAGAAAAACGGCAGGTCCGATTTCGAGCGAATCACAACCTTCGAGGACGGAGTTTTCAGGACACGATCCTCGAGACTGAAAACTCCGTCCTCGAGAACGTCAGCTACTGGCAGACAGGTACCATCATCCGAAGGGCTCGCTTCTACTCAGTGTTCCCAAGGATACTCCTGCGGATCCTCCAAGGAAATTCCTCACAAGGATACTCCTGCGGCTGAATTGCAGTGCTTGTAACGATGAATGGTTGGAAACCATAGATAAGTACGCTGTGTCTCGTCAGTCCTCGTGCCACCACCATGTGTAAATCCTCCTCGTGGTACAGCATGTGGTGCTTCGGTCCAGATCGTGAAGACTCTTAGCAGTACATCCGCTGCTTTGCAGTTCTAACAATTCTCCGTAGGTGGAACGAATGCCGAGGTCATGGATGGGTTAGTTAAAGGCGGATTTGAGTTCCTCCGCCTCTTGGTGAGTAGGACATAAGAAATACTCGACGTTTAGCTAGGCCTTTGCACTCTTTTGGCTTTCCGTGTGGAGCGTTAGAAACATTCTCAACCCACGGAGGGATTCAAGGACGTTTAGGGTTTGAATGTAATTCGATCCAGTTATCCCGGAAAATGACGGCCGTTGGAAGTCGGAATCCTTGAAGACACCAAGTTCTAGCAAGAGGTAGAGGTGCAAAGTAGGTTTTGAGGCGTCCAGGCGAGTTGTGGGGATAACTGGTCTAGTTTACGATTTCACCTCGTGGAAGTTATACTTTCGGCACCAAATTTGGAACACTGGTATGTTGCTCGTGGTAGCATGAAAACAAACTGATGGGAGTTCAGTGCAGCTTCGACGTATCGTTCGGAACACCAACAACCTCGGGAAACACTACTGCAGGATTCGTGAGGAAGCAAATTACCCCCCCTCCTCTTCTTCTACGGAGTGAATGTTTAGTTACAACCCGAGTGCGTTTCTGGAACTTCCAGTCCAAGAGAACTCGACCCCTGAGAGTTCCCTTGCTTACTGCGTGCTCTTGCTCTTTACACCACCTGTCGATGCCTAAATTAAACAGCCAGCTCATATTTCCGTGGCTCTGGCCTAACCGTGAAGTAGATGGTCACGAAGAAGACATGTGCTAGGAGAAATCAACTTTGCTTATCTTGGTCCTGCATCTTCATTTCTACATTCGGGCCCCATTCCCACCGCCTGAAAAAGCTAGAAACGGACAAGCTTTTTCTCACGCCAAGCGGGAAGTTCAGCTACACAAGGAACGGTAATAGCATTCACCAAGCTCTTCATAACACGGACGAGGAAGAGATTCAAGTCCAGCCTGACTAGAATGAGGAGCTAGAAGTCTGTGATAGGTGGACGAAATGTGCATTGACGAACCAGGAAACACAGAACGGACTGACGAGGGCGCGGAAACTGGAAATCCTGCTAGCTCTAGGCTGCATAGACATGGGATCAACAAGAACAATAACATGAGGATTTCCTCGCTTTCCGATAGAGTCAGGAACTAGAAATCCATAGCATCGATGAAATATTCAGTCACTTGTCAATTCGGAGCAGGATCTTACTCTCTTCTTTTCTGTCTATCACTGTGTTGGCCTCCGTCTAGCTGTGGTTTCAAGGGTGATGGACTACATGGGGATTCTCAGTAGAACATTCTGCTTTACAAACCGGCTTGCTTCAACTGACGAACTGAATCATACTATTTGCCTTCTCTTTCCTGTCTACAGAGTCAAAAGAAATGAAACCTGGATCAGAAGTTATTCAATGACTTAAGTCACTTCAATGACGTAAGTTAATCAGTTATCAGCTTTGGGGCTGAGATGAGGTTCACCGAGGAATATAAGGTACTCTGTAACTGGAAGTATGCATAACTTTCTCGGCCTTTTGTCTAAGTTTTCTTATCACTTTAATATATGATACGAGGGTAGTCGATCCTCACGATATTAATCTAATTTCTCTCGCGGGTGCGAGTCCAATGTGATAGCTTGCTATGTCGGACTCGTCAGTGTCGCCTTGGTATTGCACTGCCTTCTAGTCCGGCGCAGTCCATCCTCTCCTCGCAGGAGACCCAATGAAACCAAAGAGTAAGCACAGAGTTCAATTCCTCACCAACAAAACAACACCACCAGTACTGAGCGTGGGTACCGAGATTCCGCTGTGCATTTCTAGGCTGTCTCGACTAAGCGACATTGTACATCCGAATCGGACTTCTCTGGAGAAACACTAAGAACTTGGCCTGGCCTCTTAAGTGTCCTGTATATTGTGCCACGTTCGATCGAGAATTAAATGATGTGAAGATCCTTTTTTGTTCCACGGATCTAGAGTATGTAATAACTGAAATTTCTCGTCCATGGCCCGTGTGGGAGTCCTTACCACGTCCATCGGAAAGGGAAGGAGTATTTGGGTAGGTACCAGAGACAGATGACTATGGTTCGTTGATTATCACTCTTTGTAGCTCTATAGTGGCTAGTGATAAAGACCAAATCTCTTCGTTGATTGTCACTCTTTGTAGCATCACTCGTTTTGCTGGACATTTTCACAGATTATCGAACGAGATAAATTAGTTCAAACTGAAACGGTCAGGTCAGCCTACGAGGATACGACGTGAGTCTTTCTGGTACATTGCAGATACGCGTCCTCGGAGGGGAGGAGACTGACATCTGCGATGGTCTTGTCTGTCAAAATGAAAGCAGGAAAAGAGAATGCTAAGCCGAACTGCACCAATTTTCTCAGTGCTGCAGTGTAGCTTAAGGGGTTTTGCTGAAAGAAAGGAGGGTTTGGGAGTTGACGTCACCTGCGTACATTTTCGCGTACTCTTTGAGTATGTGCGAGTCATACAGAAGTGCAAGTTTCGGTTCAGCATTTGCTCTCAAGGGCTGCGCTGCAGCTCGACCCTTTTCGTCGATGGAAGGAAAGGTGCTCTAGTCTTACGGTGGAGACTTTTCCCCAGACTTTCGAATGAGTCTAGTAAACTCATTCGAAAAGATGCAGCGTTTATAATATTCCGGGACGCGCTCTAGCTAGACGGTGTTTCCCGCTCCTTGTCCATCCAGTTTGCGTCCGTAGGTCCGGATTCTTGACAGCAATTGCCACATTTTGATATTTGTGTGAATTCAAACCTCCGCATTAGTTTTATCGGTAGAAAGGTTTCGTCGGAGGGATATGCCCGAAGAGTGCAGATCAGAGCGATAAATGGAGCGGGAGGAGCACGGGCACTTTTCACGGGACTTGTGGAGGAGATGGGGAAGGTGAGGGAGCTGTAGAAAGTGGAGACTGATGGAGTCGAGATGAGAGTGCAGGTCGGTGACAGCATCGCCGTGAACTGGACTGCTTTACTGTGATTAGGTTTCACTCTGAGAATTCTTCTGAGAGGTTGAGAAGAACTTCAGTCGGCGAGGTAGAGTTCGGAGATTCTGTAAATTTGTAGTGCTCCGTTACTCCCAGCACTCGTTGGGGAGGTCATGTAGATGGGACAGGCACCGTCGTCAGTTTTGATCCCGAAGGCGATTTCTTGTGGGTGAAAATCAAGACGAGCCCTGAGCAGTGGAAGCTAATAGTTCCAAGGGCTACATTGCGGTTGGTGGGAAGATCTCACCGTTGTGAACTCCAAGTGAACTTGGAAGTAGATTAACTGGGGAAGTATGTGCAGAGATTGCTCGAGGGTTACCGAAGGGCCAGTGAAGGCGTAATTCAACCTGGTTTTTCTTTCCCTGTTTGTCCTAGACGATCAGTTTGGTTCCTGTGTTGACTACGGACTCAAAACTTCAGTAGCTGAGAATATATTTCCAGAACGGGTCAATGTTAGTGGCGTATCACTACAGGATAACGTCGACACTACAGCAGATTCCAACCGGTGCCTCAATATTGATGGCATTACTCCATCTGCAACATGGCTCCTTCCTTCTAATTGTTCAATTTACCGTCGACTCCGCAAGAACTAGCATATGCTGATCTCCACTGTGCGCTCGACCCGTTCGCGAGTGTGGAAAGCTCGGGTTTAGTATTGCTACTCTAAGACGAGAGTTGGTTACTTGAGTTCTCCTTCGGAGGTTCAACGTCCGAAGCAGCCTCGTGGCACTGATAGATTCTCTTCTCGGCCAAGAAAATGAGTTCAACAAGATCGATGCGCAGCGGAGGATTCACTCACCTCTCGATGAGACAGAGAACACTTGCTTCTTGGTTTCGTTGGGTCTCCCGCGACGGAAGGATGGGCTGCGCCGGCCTAGGAGGTAGTGCAATACCAAGGAGACACTGGCGAGTCCGAAGTAGCAAGCTACCCCATTGGACCCACACCCGTGAGAGAAATTAGATTAATATCGTGAGGGTCGATGACCCTCGTATCAGATATTTAGCTGAGGAAAGTGAGAGAAAATAGAGCATGCAATCATATATATGATTGCATGCTCTAAATCAATAGACCTGTGCTACTGAGAATCCGGACCTGTCTCAAAAGAAAGAAAGAGGTTCAGGGTTGAGTCCCATGTTGAGGCTTCTTTCTCGTGACGAACCTCTGTTACCTCTCACTGTCGTGTTTTGGATGGGAAGGTTTATCTCAATAGACAGACTGGTTGCAGTCCTTTATCCTTAATGGTACAGAAGATAATATTGGTTGACACGTCAGTGAAAGATTTATGTTCGACACTTGATGAACCTTTGATGATTCCCTTTGAAAAGTTTCGGACGCAGTGCTTACGAGTCACGATCTCGACAGAGTGAAGCACTACATTTTCTGTATCATGATGGGGATGCCCAGATACGGCCCTACGATACGCACGGGGGACCCTTGACAACTTGAAACTGGCATTCCCAGAATCTCAGCATTCTATGAACTTCGGTTACCTAGTCAATTCCTCCAACATCTCTTCGTTTCAAAGACTGGACTAATGCGTCAAGCAGTGCTCGAGGTGACAGTTTTTGAGTACGGTGTCAGTATACCGCAAAATCCAGTTTTAGTTGTATTGGTGGTAACTCATTGAAGAGGCGTTCCAAAGATTGTGATAAGCCGCTGACTGTGTCCCGCACACGGTATTCTTTAGTAAAAGGCGAAAGAATAGTTCGCTCTGAGCTGAACAGACGGCTGACTGATCTCTTAATTCTTGTAAGAAGCTGTTGTATCCCCCTTCGAAGTGCTCACAGCAACTCGGTTTATGGGTCTAAGTCCTATACACGTCCTCAAGCGTAGGAGGTAGGTAGCGTCTCACTCGTGAAGAAGGAAGGAGAAGTCCTCGGCAAACGACCAATCGACCTTGGTATCTTACCTTTCAACCAGAATGAACTGGGGTTTAGTAGCCGTTGACAATACAGATTTGGAGCGACTGCAAAGTTTCACAGTACGGTACAAACAAAGCCCCCAAGGAGACAAATTCACCTCCCCTCGTGAAAGGTGGGCTTAATATGCTCTAGGGTCTTCCAACTACGGAGGTTTGTGAGCTCCTCGAGAAAAATGACCTGCACATATGTGCGGGACAGGAAACATGAGAGACCCCACACATGCTTTTCCAAGCTGCAGCAACGTTATACATAATATGAGTGTAGAACTCAATCTGATATTAACCACTGGGATATGACAAGATAGGTTTCTTCGTTCGCAATTTTCCTGTTGATCGATGTGAAGCGATGAAGGTTGAATTTAGTTATAAAACACGCGACCAAATGAATAGCAAACGGATGGAAAGACCCCATCAAGCCTTACAAGGGAAAGAAGGACCCGAAGGGCCAAGCAACTAACGCCCCGAAGGGAAGAACACCGGGGCTAAGCCCCGCTATCAGTAGCTCCTTGAACTATCAGTAGCTAGTTGAACTTAGTTATACATGAAATGGCTGCTTTTGGATGCGATGAAGCTTGCAGGTGGATCTAGAGACTTGTATATCGGCTGTGTTTCTATACCCGGAATGTAAAGCCTTAGGCCTTTATGAGATACCGGCCCAAGATGAGGCGACCACAACAGATTTTGCCCTGTGGCATTGCTATGTGGAAGAAAGATGCTGTGAAACCGAACTGATCTGGTTGTAGTGGATAAACTACTCTTCCTTTATAGAACAAATATGTATCACTGTACCTGTTTACAGAGCTCTCATTTGCTTATATATACTGTCACTGTGACTGAACTTGCTCATCAAAGCTGAACAAACAAGGTTGTTGTAAGTTTGAAGGGCATGAGCAGTTTTTCCGCCCGCCCCCATCAATGGTGCACACAGCTTTAACTCCTTAGCACCTTTCTTTTTCAATCTTCTTGCGACCTGGTGGAAAGAGAAAAAATACATCAACGGAGAGTTATAACTTTAGATACCTGTCGGAACAACAAGTCGACTCTATCGGGGAGGAAAGCTTGAATTTGGAATACAGTTATCACACTGCGCGCAAAAGCACGGTATAAATAGTGTCCTTGAAGGCTGGACGTTGGCAAAGGAGAAGGTAACAGGAAGTGAATTACTCCAATAAGCTTCCAAGCCGGACAGTGCTCTATAAGAATCGCTAGCCTTCTCAAGCTGTGTGCTGCCAGAATACATGACCGGCAGCAGTGAAAATTCAGGATTTCGTGTCTCTTCTGTCCATTGCCTTTGAATAATCTCTTGCACACTTGCTTCGCTGACAACTTCAGAGATATGTTCGTGATCTTCAGCAAGAGCATTGGCTTTTGTCGACCTCAAGTCGGTTTGGAGAACATCTCCATGGCGTTTTCAACCTCACCAGCTCCACGTAGGCTTCAGCTGGTCCCGTCATATTTACCCTGAGAAAGACGTAGCTGTTAGTCCTGCTCGTGCTCATGAGAAACAAAGGCACTATATATATAGCAGTCAAATTCTAAAGCTAAAATCATTCATGAGAAATTATTCCTCTTCATATTCGTGAGATAATGCGACAGTAGACACCTATTTGTGAGCTGCAGATACCTGATAAGCAGGAGGTGACGGGCTAGAAGTTGTTCGAGTTGCCAGGACACATTTTGAAGAGAAAAGCGTCACAGAAAACCGCAACGGATGAACCACCACCTTTGGAGACTCCGATCCACTTGACAAGTCGATGACTGATAATGGTTTTGAAGATCGAATCTTCCTAGTGTACTTTGCAACAGATTTCCAAAACGGGTCAATGTCAATAGCGCATCACTGTAGGATAACGTCAACATCCCAGCAGATTCCAACCAGCACCCAACTCATTTCGTGGGTTCAATCTTGATGCGTCAGCTCGATCTGCAGCATGGCTTCTAATTATTCAATTTACCGTCGGTTTGAAGAGATGGCATGAAAATTTGACTCCGATGGCTTTTCATCGACTCTCGGAGTACCTCAATTGCTGCAAGGTAAGTGAAAGAACGAAGTAAAAGGTAAAGTTTGCATTCACGTTCCAGGGTACTTCTTCCTTCGTGAATGGACCGGGTGTTCAGTCACCCCACTGAGATCCAAACTTGCTTCTCAGCAACTGATCATACCTGTGTTCCGAATCACCCAGCAACAGTTATTGATAACCTTGACAAAAGCTTGTGAATGTTAATAGTCTGGACACTCGGACAGTTCGGGTGTCACACGTCCAAGTACTGCAGTAACCACGGGCTTTGTTTAAGTGGAGATGGCACTAAAGCCGTGGTCAACATTCTCACCCTTGGCAGGGATGACGGCAGAAGTTTGTTGATTCCGACTGTTCGTCTCGTCTTCGCCCTCAGAGATTTCCTGCGGAAAGCTGCAATACCCTCTACATAAAGTTTATGAAAGTGCAATTACCCTTTCCTTCGTGGCATCTTCCGTCTGTGATCACTTAACCATAACTCCAGGAACGCAAGTGGTCAGCGAACGATCAGCGGTAGTCAAGGTGATCACTCTGAAAGCACTAGCATATGCTGAACTCCACTGTGCGCTCGATCAGTACGTGAGCGGACGTTAAGAAGTTGCTATAAGACAAAGGAGTTGGGTACTGAAGTCCTCACCCATCCTCCTCACCCTAAATGCCTTGAACTATAGTCTTGTCATAGAACGACAAGAATACGTGAGAAAGCAGACTCGTTCAACTGATCTTCGAAAACGTCGAGTAAATCGAAGTGGTAGGTTGCTACTAACTGATCCGAAACTTGAAATTAAGCTCAACTTACCGGTATTGGTCACATCTGCAAAGAGCGGCGATCTTGGTGTTTATCACTTACACAAGAGAGATCAAAGAATCATAATCAGCGAACATAATCCTCTGCCTCTTGTCACATACTCCACCAGATGGGCGTGATAAGTGCACACGGCACATGGACGAGAAAGTTCAATTTTCACCTAGGAAGGTTAAATCATCGGATCGGACAGTGGCATCATCGGATTCACGGTCTAACAGTGGCACATTCCCTATGCAGAACACATGGACACCCCGCCACGTTCTGAGCGTTTCTCCAGGTAAGTACTAGTCATCGATCCGGATACTCAACGTCGACGCTGCGCAATGTATGGCAAAGGGAGCTCGGGTACGCGATGCCTCACAAGGTGCGGTGCATTCTACTCCCCGCAAGAAATCAACTGACATTTCATATCACTGTCCGCAAGAAATCAACTATCATTTCATAGGTGGAGATTCAGCGTTCTTGCTTCTTGAATTCGTTGGGTCTCCCGCGAGGGGAGGAAGGGCTGCGCCGGCCAAGGAGATAGTGCAATACCAAGGCGACACTGGCGAGTACGAAATAGCAAGCTACCCAATTGGACTCTCACCCTTGAGAGAAATTAGATTATTATCGTGAGGGTCGATGACGTCGTATCAGATACTAAACTGATAAGTACAGATACTACACTTGATCTTAGCCGAGAAAGGTATGCATTTACTCCGACAGTGAGGACTTTATATCTTCCTGTGAATCTCATCTATGTCCAAAACGCTTATCGGTTAATGGACTAGCGTTTACAAGTCTATACCTGTTATATATCAAGTCTATACCTGTTTGATTGAGGCCTTGAGGCCGAGGAGAGGTGAGGGCGCTCGGAGGGAGCGGAGGCGGGAAGAGGAGAGTGAGAGTGTCCTGTGAGAGGGGGAGGGTGTTAGAGTGTGATAGAGTGTTCTTTTTACATATTTTTTTTCATTTTATTTTGTTTTTTTTTATTTTAGAATTAACACATTTGGTGGAGAGATGAGGGAGTAAATAGTTTTAGTTTCAGATTTTCTAAGAAGTTAAGGTTAGAGAGGGTTCTTTTTAGAGTTTTCTTGTCACATTTAGTGTATTTATTTTTTTATCTCTACATATCTGGGTTCAGGGTTCTTCTTTTTTCTTTTTCTTTTCTTTCTCTCTTTGTTTTCTCTCTTTTTATTTTTATCTCTATTTTCTCTTTTCTGTTTGGAGATGTTTCTATCATGAGTACCGTTTGACCGGATATCGTCGTTTCTTTAGCTATGGATACTCTCTCTCCCATGAGATCGAGACTGATTCGAGACACACCATGTCCGGTGTGCAATCATTTATTTATCTCGCAAGAGGTAAAATCTCATGTGAGAAAGATGCACAAGAGCTATGATACGATCATATGGGATGCACAGGTTAGTCGAGATCGGAGATCTACACGTGCAGTCATTATGACACCATTAGCCCTTCTTCTTGGAGTTCTTCCAGAGTCGTGGGAGTGGTTGAGAGTCCACTCTGATACTATCCTGAGTTTGTTCGAGACGAGTTTCCCTTGTCTGCGTTTGTTCCATCGGTTACCTCGTGCTCTTCATGACGAGGTGAGATAAGCATTCCGTCTACTTCTTGACATGTTGGCACGGAACACCAAGGACGAGGCGGTATGGTTACTGTTCCTCCTCTTCCTCATTGGTGTCTCCGTTATACTCGTGGTGGCAAAAGAGGAAATCAGGAGGTGCCGGCCCGTCTTCGGAGATTCCGTGCAGGTGATTGGACGGCCTTACAGGAGGAATCAGTTTGTGCGGTATGAGATAGGAGTGAGTCTGTCTCTACACGTGATGTCTCATCTTCTGCCCGCATACGACGTTGTAGGATGTTAGGTCAGGTTGGAGAGTACAGTAGAGCTGCTAGAGCACTGCATCTTTTGTCATTGGCATGTCTTACTGAAGCGACGATCGCTGCGTTGTCTTTCCTTCACCTCTCCCGGGTGATCCTTCACCACCTGAGGTTCAAGACTATCAGCTTGAGGAGCCATTATGTCTCGATAGATCCTTGTTTGCCCAGGTCTTGTGTACAACTCCACGTCTATCCTCTGGAGGTCTGTCTGGGATGGTCTACGAGCACTTACGGGATTGTTTCCAGACAGACGATCCTCTAGTGGTTTCACGGAGCTTTTTCAGGTAGCGACAGCAGTAGCTCAGAGACATATTCCTCAGTCTATAGCTCAGGTACTATGGGCATCTAGACTTTTGGTCATGACGAAGGATGGAGGAGAGATTCGATCGAAAGCCATCAGTGAGATTCTCTTACGACTTATCAGTCGTATCATTGTCCTTCAGCTTCGAGATACTTTTCAGGACCACCTTTGTCCACATCAGTTCGGAGTTGCGACACCGGGAGGTTGTGAGTCTCTGTCTTTCGGCATTAAGGTTCTCTTGGACATCCATCCCGATTGGGTTGTCCTACAGGTAGACGTGGAAAACGCTTTTAATAGTGTTTCCCGCGCTTCCATCTTTAGAGAGCTCATGGATGGCGGGGGATCTCTGACGGATCTCGTCTCTTTCGTGCGATCGTTCTATGGTTCTTCTTCTTCTCTTTACTACCAACACGGTCTTACGATACAGGGGGTTACAATCATCAGCTCCGCTGTAGGTACTCGTTAAGGAGATCCTTTGGGTGGACCCCTCATTACCTTAGCTCACTATAGAGCTCTCTTGGCCACCGCCTTGGCTGCTCCAGGTTGTGTTTTTCCATCTCTAGCTGATGACACGCACATTGTAGGTCGGCGGACCAAGTCGGTGTTGTCTTTGACCACCTTGTCTCTCAATTGATCTTGGTAGGGCTGAGGGTGAAGGTGCCAAAGTGCAAGGTTTGATCTCTCATAGATATACCGTCGGACCTACAGCTCCCGGAGAGATTTGTCACCCTTATAGATGGTTTACGCATCCTCGGAATACATGTGGGTACAGAGGACTTTGTCTCTCAATTCTTAGATGTTGCCCTGCCGGAGGACGTTTTGCATATCGAGGATTTCTCTATGTTGGAGGATCCTCATGTTGCCTTTGGTATTCTTTTCTCTTTCATTGCACGGCGTCCTAGTTACTTACTCCGCACAGTACCTCCATCTCCTATCTTCATCTCGCGCCTTAGAGAGTTTGATAAGAAGATCAAGGGGTGTTTGGCGACATCATAGGATCGAGGACTTTTGATTGTGTGGCAGGACCTCTCGCACGTAGGCAGACATCTTTGTCGATATCATGTGACGAGGTGGGTCTATTATCCATGGAGGAGACTGTTGCGGCAACCTTTTTGGGTAGTTGGGCCCTCTCAACACCTTGACTCTGTTGCCGTTTTCTCGTGCGAGATAGACTTATTATGGAGAGCTATGTGACACAAGTGGAGGATGATTCTTACCCGCTACAGATGTGTCTCCGTGAGACAAGAGATAGTTTGACTCTTGAGGCACGTGAGGCACACCCTCGATTCGATACCTTAGCTACTGATGGATCTCGCGGACTACAGTCTTCTCTGACGGGACACCACTTCCAGCAGGTTCTCCATGCACTCTTAGTGGATCCTTCCATCTCACATGATACTAGAGCTTGACTCCGCTCTTGTTCGGATAAGGGCACAAGCTCTTGGCTCATAGCTCGACCTTGCATCAGAGCGTTTCGACTCGCACCGACTATCTTCTCTACAGCGATGAGGTTCCGCCTTGGCTTGGTCCAGCCTGTTGCTTCGGCACTATCCACCTGCGAGTGCAGTGCCTCGCTCGACACATCAGGTCACCATCTTGTTCGATGTCCTCATGGTGGAGAGCGGATAGCTACCCACGATGTCATCAGACATCGTGTTTGCCTTAGCACGGGAGAGCGATCACATGACGTGGAGAGAGCGGTGGTATGTCTTTCAGACAAAAGGATCAGTGAGAGCTGACTTGTACATGATAAGGGAGGATCAGGTCTTAGTGGCTGATGTGGTTATCACGAATCTGACACGGGACTCAGTGGCGGCACAGGTGATCATCCATCTCCCAAGATGAGCTGCAAGCGTGGCGGCAGCAGCGAAGGTGACCAAGTATAAGGGTATGCAAGTGAGACATCGCTTCATCCCCTTAGCTTTGGAGATATACGGATCGACAGGCTCAGAGTTCGACATCTTTTTGAGAGATTGTGCCAGAGCCTACCATGAGAGGCGCCAGGGGTACCACTTTCTCTTTCTTTTTGCACCACATTTTTTAGGCAGCGAGTTTCCATTGCTATACATAGAGCTTTAGCATGCGCCGTTCACAGGAAGGCAATCGCAGTAGGTGATGCTTCTTCAGGTGCACCAGTTGTTTGCAGACATACTGACTTTCTGATCTTCGACATTATAGATGCGACATACGATTTTAAAGCTACTGATAGCGGGGCTTAGTCCCGCTGTTCTTCCTTTCGGGGTGATTGTTGCTTGGCCCTTCGGGTCCTTCTTTCCCTTGTTAGGCTTGATGGGATCTTCCCATCCGTTTGCTATTCACTGGTTCGCGTTCTCTTTACAATATCCTTGTTTTTCCGCTTGACAGTCGAGAATCCAATGATGTGCAACTCGTTACTGAAAGTAAACCGATCTGATAGCGCTCGGGATAAGATAGAGACCAATGAAGAAAAAGTGTCAGTGTGTCGAATCTTACAAGCTTTGGAAAGTGAAAGCCAAGCAAGCCGGTTCAAAAGCAAGGATCTCTACTGAGAACCCTACATGTCCATCACCGTCGAAACGACAGCCAGACCGAAACGTGCCACAATCAGTGTTCGGAAAGGATTTTTTAGACAACCGGGGTTGTTTGACACTTTAGCGTTAAACAGCACTAGGAAGTGCACTTAAGGCGCCCGTGTGCTAATCCGGGCAGGCGCGTCCAGTATCGTATTACGTGTTTTTTTGTCTAGGAATACACTGGGTATATGGCTGTGTAGAGGTATGTATATTTGACAAGGTTGGATCTAGATTTGGATGTTTCCACTCAAATGTTTCACTATCTACTCTTCTAGCCCGAGTGACCTTGTATCCGCTCGGCTCAAGTTTAAAGCTTGCTACGATCCAAGGTTACGTATAGGTTGCATAAACTTGTGTTACAAACAGATCTTTTGTACTCTAACTAAAAATACTCAACTATGTATTATCTAACTGAAGTTATTCCTCTATATCACTGGAAGCTTGACTTCTGAATAGCTCCCCAGCGACGCTAACTGCCCATCAATCCAACTATCACAACTTCATAGTACAACCAGAAGATGCTATAAGATCACTCAGTCAACTTGATAGAGTATCGATACAACTTCTGTACACCCTGGTCTACCAAGCATTCCAGCAAGGTAAAGCATGCATACTCCAAAACACTACTCACATCTCAATATAGCACCAATGGCGGTAGTACCTGGCAGCTCCGAGAACCCAAACAGCGGCTTAAGACTCATGGTGACTCCGTTCTCCTTCATCACCAAGAGCTGAAATCAGCCCCACACCTTCTAGTGTCGAGTTGTATGCAGGCATGGCAGTTTCAGCAACAAAATCCTCTCCAAATTGCTCAAAAATGATGAAATTGACAATAGATGATACCGAAAAACCCGAAACTGCTAATAACAGAAGTATCTTCGAACTTTGAGACCTCAGTCCTCCCAAACCAGTTGACCAATGATGATCAAACTTCACAGGAAGCTTGATTGGACCCTTCACTCCTACCCTGAATAATTTTCAGGTCAAAATCTCAAACCAATTCTCAGATATGGATCAAACCGTAATCTGTGCTAACTTAAGAGCTTTACAGACCTAGGTACATTTGATCCAAGATTCTGAACAAACTACTCGACCATTTGAGGTGAAACTTTCCAAGTATCTTAACCCTAAGACATGCTTCAATCCTGGAAAGTTTCACTTAGAAATTAGACTCAGAACTTAAGCAATATCAAACTATCCATGACTATCACAGTTCACTGTTCCCGTTATCCCGTCTGCACTTCTCAAATTCAATCGGTCGGTTCAGAATCCAAATCAATCAAGAACCTGATGAAACTGATATCAAAACGACCAACACGTCGTCAGCTCTCCAACCCAACAGACAGCTCCTCAAAACTCTTTGCGAGTCTCTCGGAACAACCAGAAACGTAGCGGTAGGTATGAATTGTACCCCCTCCACTCAATCGAACATAACGCGCTCATCCTTCCATCAAATCAACCGATTCTTCAGTCCAGATTGTACCCCCGGTCGAGGGCTCTCCAACCATACCCTTTGTTTCGCGAATGGACCTCTGAAGCCTCCAGAAACCACAGAAACGTCACGAGGATCAGCTAGAACACCATTGATCCAAAAGTGGACCAATAAGAGCAAAAAGATCTTTACTTTTGTCTTTTCTCCACTGAACTTTTTCCCCTAGAACGAGTTTTTACTCTCCAAGGAGACACAAGACATCAACAAGACTCTAAGACCTTAGAAAATCCTTTAGATATGTCGATGGATTCTTCGCGGTGCGTAACTACACAGAAGCGCTCAACCTGAATGAAAACGATTGAGTCACAGACTAATACAACGTCAATATTACAACATGAAAACGTTCTACAATAAAAGGTACGACAAAAGGAAACGGTGAAGCTATCACTCGATTTTTAATATTCTTACCCGAAGTTTCTCACGATCCAAGCCCCATGATTGATCTTCGATCTGCAATGACACCGGACATCGACCCAAAGGTTGAAAGAAACGTTCGATGGATAGTTGAGATCCATTGTTTCTCACACCAAAATGTACACTGTCATATCCCAAGTCTCTTCGTATGTTACGGTCGAAAGGATCACTGGAAGCTATAACTTCATCATTCTTCTTATGAATTCATCGCCAAAGTATGCAACTAACCACTGTCGAAGGTGATCGCGGTGGATGCAATGAAGCTTGATATGAAACAGATTCGGGAAAGGAAGATCCGGAGCCGATAACAAACCTCCGTCCATAACCACCACTCCTGCAATTCTTCACTCCTCCATGCAGACCACCGAGAATCCTCACGAATCACCCGTTGAGAGAGAATGCCGTATGAACCTTCGACCCACCATTTTATACACAAATGCGGCGACAAGGACCACTGACGTGAACGCGCACAAATCGATGACTTGGCACGTTCCTCTACCGTGCCAAGCCAAGTGCGATCACTTAAACATATAATCACAAACGTGGCACTCATCACACCGTTCGACGAGTTACGCGATACGATTCACGAAACACAAAAAAGAAACACAACCTACGTTCCACGAGAATTTCACACAAGAGCCGAACCACAACACGACATCCACCCCTTCTAAACCTGCGCATCCTCTGGTATGCGCCAACACTCACAAGTTGTGGTCGGCATCACACTATATCTTCGTCATCTTGATTGATGTTGTCGTTAGCAATATTTTTGTCATCCAAATCTTCTCCGTCATCATCCAAGATATCAAACTTTGCTCCGACTTCCTCCATGCTTATCTCTTTATCTCGCTTCTTGAAGAGTTTCACACGCTTGCCTGCAATGGGAACCTTGAGCTCTGCCCCATCAAGCTCTCTTAGTGAATATGTGACATTGTCATGCACGACAAGAACCACATACGGACCAAACTATCGCTTAGAGAATTTTCTAAGCGCACTGTGTTGGTTGTCCAAGTTACTATCGTAGACCAACACCCAATCTCCTTCTTTAATCTCCTTCGGTCTTAATCGATGACGCTTATCGAATCTGTCTTTGTTTCTCAATCGCGCCTCTTTCGGCTTCTCCAATGCAATCTCTACATCTTCAGGTCTTCTCTCTAGTTGACGGATTCGGACAGCAAAAAGATCTTATGTAGACATACCATCTTCCCAAGGTAGAACACTCCAAGTGGGTATGTGCTCTTCAATGGGCATGATAGGTTTCTGCTCCTGCATCAACTCCCTCGGCATATATCCCGTAACTGAACTATGAGTCGTACGATCAGCCCATAATGCAAACGGAAGAAATCTTGACCATTCTCTTGCCCTCCCCTTGCAAGCTTTCACAATAGCTTTCACAATAGGAGGATGACCACATTCACTCTTCGCATTACCCTCCGGATTGTAAGCTGTGGTGAGAGCTAACTTCACACCACACCTCTTGAAGGACGCTTTAGCCTCATCACTGTTCAGCTCCCCTCGATCAGCCGTGATCTTTCCAACACAACTATATCTACAAATCACATCTTCCAACAAGAATTTGCAGATTCCCTCTGTGGATTTTGTCGTAAGGCTCGCCCTTCCACTTGGTTGGACAAATCCTCATGTGTCAAAACTAAGTATCACATCTGCCATATACCAACTGGCATAATAACAAGATCTACTACCCACTTATAATGCATTGCAAGTGTATAAGTAGGATGTAATCCATCTCGATGCCGAATTCTTGAATACTCTTGACAAGTTTGGCATGTCTCCACAAATTGAACTACATCTCTATACATGTTACGCCACCAATATCTCTCCTTCAGCTTTGTAAAGGTGGCATAAATACCTCTATGTCCTGCCCACAAGCTCTCATGAAACTCCTACATGAGTAACTTCTGCATGTCAACCTTGCACACAACCCTTTGTGGCATCTTACCACCTTGCTTAGCATGTTTCCACAAATAACCACCTTGTAGCAAGTAGTTATAAGCCTTCCTCCTGATTTGTTTAAAGTGGACATCACTCCATCCTGACTGTCTAGTCAACAGGCTTAGATAGCGTCATATGTCTATCCATTCTCCTTCATATAGCTCCTCCATGAATGATTTCGAATGCTCACTCTCATCTCCTTGAGCTCTACAGAAAACCGTAGTACCAACGTCTTCTGTATCTTCTATCATCTCCTCCTCATCCTCATACCTCGCACGAGATAACATATCAGCTATTGGATTGTTCTTCCCCGCTATGTATCAAAACTCAGGATTTAAAGACTTGATGTAAGCAATCCAGCGTAGCATAGCAATATCAGGGGTGTTACAATTTGTAATCATCCCTAATAGTGGTAAACAATCTGTTTCTACTATTACTGGCGCTCCACTCAAATAGTCCTTTTCAACTTTCATAGCTGTAACTACTCCCCATAACTCTCTCTTCACTTGAGGATAGTTTCTATGTCGCTCACTCAACACCTTTGCTCCAAATCTGACTGTAAACCGATTCTCTTCTTCATCATCTTGTCCTACTGTCCATCCAATGGCTATCAGACTAGTATCAACAGTAAGTATCACTGGTTTGCTATCTTCATAGCTCACACGACGAAGTACAGGTGGAGAAGATAACAACTGCTTCAATCTCTGAATCGCCTCAGTATGCCTCTCCTCCCATGCAAACCTCTTGTGCTTTCTCAACAGATCATAAAGAGGATCAGCCACATGTGCAAAATGTGGAATCCACACATGATAGAAGATACAAGCTCCAAGAAACCTTCTCACCTCTGTTGTTGAACCACAAGTATCCTTCATCCGCCGTATAGCATCCACTTTACCAGGATCAGGCTTGCGTCCAAACCATCCACATAGGTGCCCCACAATCACAACTTCTCGCACTCCAAATGAAGACTTAGTACCTGATAGTGTCAAGTGCGCCTCTTCAAGTCGTGATAAGATTTTATCACAATCTGAAATGTGATCAACAACAAAGTTTCTACACCCCTTCTGATCCATTGTCTCATCTTTTTCCTCCTCAACGCATCCCTTAATTGGAATGTCATCCAAGAAAGGCATGATCTTCTCAGGAATGAACTCACGGAGAACCTTGTTCATCCCATTCATCATGTGCGCTACCGAGTTTGTTGCTCCTTGTGATAGCGTGCTCCCAACGGTGTCCTCATGGTGGTGATATCTCTACTCTGTTCAGCAAGTTGAAACTGATCGTATCCAGAGTAAAGATCTCTTATAGAGTAAATAGCCCTCCTAGCAAACGCTTCAGCAAACTCTCCGACGATAGGTCTTATGCCTGTATTTCTGATGGTCACTTGGTTCACAGGTTGCATATCTTGGATGAATCGTAATGCACCACTCTTCTTTGGTACTGGAAACCAACGACTAGAGTATGGTGCAAACGATGGTTCCAAGATCTTCATTGCATCTTCTCCTTCAAGAGCTCTATGAGTTTCGGTAGATGCGCTCTAGGTACAGGAATTGGCCTCAAGTCCCAAGGAGCGTGTGGAACTATGAATATGATCATTGGTGCCACAATGCTGGGATCTACACATCCGATTTCTGAGGCTTCAAAAGCAAAAGCTTTCTCGTGTCTAGTTAACATCTCCTTAAACCTATTCTCCTCTACAGGTAAAAGAAAATCTGCAGAACCAACCTTCAACTCCTTGAGCGTAGCTTCAGTGAACTTGTGACCGACTCGGCTTAGATCTCTCAAGCTTTTCTCCTTCGAAGATTGTTGGACTCGTTGGTTAGAATCACTAGGTAATGGTTGAGCAACAGGTTTTACCTTCTTGTCTACCGTTTTGTACCTAGTGTCAACTCTAACTTCAGGATCTACAAATGACTCTATAGCTGTATAGAGCTCCCTAGAGTGTACTTCCACCACATGATCCTCATCTTCTTGCTCATGCATAGCAAGCTCATCGATGAAATCTCCCAATCCTAACTCCAAATAAACACCTTTTATCTTATCATCCTCTTCAAGCACACCAACTCTCTTTAGGTCTTTTTCAATTTTTCGCACAACCTTCTGCTCCCACTTCTGCAAGTCAGCAAGTCGTGTATGTATGACAATCCACTCCTAGAAAATCTCACAACTCCTGTACAAAAAGCACTTTCTTTCTCTAGCGAGAGTACCTTCTCCAGTGTACTACTATGTCCTCGCTCTATAGCAGTACTTGTCAAAAATCCTTGAACTCCTTCGTGACCTTAGGCAAGCAGCCACCCCTCAGATAATCTCTGTTCCGCTCGTGGTTTGCTGATACAGTTAGAAATTGTATCGCTCTCTTGCCATCCTGACTTCTGATCCGCGCATAAGCAGATCCATCATCCAAAACCTTGGTCTCCATCCTCACAGTTGTAATGTAAGGTTGACCGAGTATCACCGGATATGATGTACTATCTTGAACAAAGAAGTTTTGTTCTATAGTTACATCTCCAACCTTCACTCTCACATCAGGACAAGCTCCACAGAATTCGCCTCGTGTGTTGTTCGCTGTTCTGATCATCCAACCATGATCTATATCAACAGGCCATCCACTTTGCTTGTAGATGTCTTTAGAGACAATATTGATCTCTGATCCATGATCAATGAGAGCAACCACCGGATCTGTCATCTCTCCTACCTTCACTAAGGTTTCGGTAGTAACTCTTGTCCAATGTCCTTTAGTATAATGACTAGAGACCTTGTCATCGCTATCATCCTCAAACCGAACCTTGCGGTTGATGCAGCATTGAGCTAGTTCTAACTCTTCCTCTTTTGATATCTTTGTGTCTAATGCATTAGACACAGCGATTTCTCCTGCCAATTGTCTTTTTCGTTTGATGGTGTCAATAATGACATCATGAAACTCCTTCTTGGCAATCCCAAGAACTTCTCGTAAGATAAACTCGATCTTGGCGTTGAGTACTCCTTTCAGATCCGTAGCAGCTTCAATATCAGAATGAAGCTTGTATGAAGGAGATTTATCTTTCTTCTTACCTCTGCTCTTCTCTGACTTCTCAGGAGTAGAGGATATGACCTCTTCCATAGTCTCCTCTGGTAGAGACATAATCTCCGGTTTGAATTTTTCTCCTCTTGTTTGTCTCTTGAGAGCTGTTCTCTCTTCGCTAGGGCCTGCTTCATCTCGTTTGCGCTTCTCTTCCATGAGAGCCTCATGTTGACTCTTTGCCAAATAAGCATGTACAAACATTGAATCCACGGGATCATCCCATCCAGTAGCACCCCTGATTGCCGTGGCTGTTCTGAGCAACTCCTCCCTTGTCATTTTCTCCTTTTTGTTCGTGCTTACCGCGTGACTCCACATATCAAGAGTATCTCCATGCTTCTTAGAAGCATTTCTTTCTCGTACTACCTCAACTCCATAAGTAGCAACTTCTACCGACGCAGTAGCATGCTGAGATAGATACTCCTCTAGTACTTACTTCATTCCTCCTTTCCCAAAGTTTGGATCTAAGAATCTCTCCATTATCTTTTAAAGCAATCTTTCCTTCCTTTCAATAGACTACTCTATCTCGTAGAGTTTTGGCAAAATCACCACACTCTCTTCGAGCATGATCAGAATTATCACACCAAATGCATCTCTGTACATAATCTTGCTTTGAAGCAAGTCTGGTATCATGTGCTCCTCCCTTCTCTTCCAACCTTGCTAACTTGATCTGCAAGTCCCTCATCTCTTTTACCAACTCTTCCATAGCATCTCTTTGCGGTGCAACTTTCGGGACAAGAATAGTAGGAAGTGGAACTTGAGGTACATGCACAATAGGTGCTTGCACATTCGGTACCATTGGTTGCCTACAAGGTACTATGATCGACGGTGGTCTCTCTTCTTGTCTTACCACCACCTTCCCTCTCCGGTACTCTCGTTTGGCAAGTACACTCACAGCTTCAGAGACTTTTCTCCAATCAGTTGTGAGTCCATTATTTTCCATCCTTCTTCCAAAAGCAACTCCAACTCCCTTTGTAATTCATTGTTGGCTGCTTGCAGAAACAACTCCACCTTGTCGTTCTCCAATGTGAGCTTCTCCATCCGAGACAACTGAAGAAATTGTCTCTCAAACTCCCAAAATAGCTCTGTGGCAACAAGCCCTTTGTTGGATTTGTTTACCCTCTCCATGAATGACTTCTTAGTCACTCGGTCTGCATCCTCTAAAGAATACTCTTCTTTCAGTTGAAGAGTAAATACTTCCCATGTAGCACCATGAGATCGGATGATGTCTTTCACATGCTCTCGTAGCTCAGGTACGACAGCAAGCTCAAATGTACTCACCATCTCTCTTTCTGACACCTTACTCAACTCCATCTCTCGAGAATAGTACTTTAAGTACTTGGATATGTTCTTCCCGTCAAATTGATCTAGCAACCCCACAACAGATTGCAAGGCTTTAGTAGCCATGACTTCTTTCCGTTCAGTGGCTTACTGTTGTTGCATTACCAATGCGAATGTCTCAAGCAATCGCATATCAGACCGTGAAAGCTTGGTCACCTTTGGAGCCTCTCCAGATGTAGAAGCCTCATCTACGTAATGACCCAACCCCTCAACGTTCATGGTGGAAAAACCACGCACACCTCTCACCCCAGACTTTCACGTCGAGTTCACCAGCTATCGTATTACGTGTTTTTCTGTCTAAGAATACACTGGGTATATGGCTGTGTAGAGGTATGTATATTTGACAAGGTTGGATCTAGATCTGGATGTTTCCACTCAAATGTTTCACTATCTACTCTTCTAGCCCGAGTGACCTTGTATCCGCTCGGCTCAAGTTTAAAGCTTGCTACGATCCAAGGTTACGTATAGGTTGCATAAACTTGTGTTACAAACAGATCTTTTGTACTCTAACTAAAAATACTCAGCTCCGTATTATCTAACTGAAGTTATTCCTCTATATCACTGGAAGCTTGACTTCTGAATAGCTCCCCAGCGACGCTAACTGCCCATCAATCCAACTATCACAACTTCATAGTACAACCGGAAGATGCTACAAGATCACTCAGTCAACTTGATAGAGTATCGATACAACTTGCTGTACACCCTGGTCTACCAAGCATTCCAGCAAGATAAAGCATGTATACTCCAAAACACTACCCAGATCTCAATATAGCACCAACGGCGGTAGTACTTGGCAGCTCCGAGAACCCAAACAGCGGCTTAAGACTCATGGTGACTCCGTTCTCCTTCATCACCAAGAGCTGAAATCAGCCCCACACCTTCCAGTGTCGAGTTGTATGCAGGTATGGCAGTTTCACAACAAACTAATCTCCAAATTGCTCGAAAATGATGAAATTGACAATAGATGATACCGAAAAACTCGAAACTACTAATAATAAAAGTATCTTCAAACTTTGAGACCTCTGTCCTCCCAAACCAGTCGACCAATGATGATCAAATTTCACAAGAAGCTTGATTGGACCCTTCACTCCTACCCTGAATAATTTTCAGGTCGAAATCTCAAACCAATTCTCAGATATGGATCAAATCGTAATCTGTGCTAACTTAAGAGCTTTACAGACCCAAGTACATTTGATCCAAGATTCTGAACAAACTACTCGACCATTTGAGGTGAAACTTTCCAAGTATCTTACTGATAAGACATGCTTCAATCTTGTAAAGTTTCACTCAGAAATTCAACTCAGAACTTAAGCAATATCAAACTATCCATGACTATCAGAGTTCACTGTTCCCGTCTTATCCTGTCTGCACTTCTCAACTTCAATCGGTCGGTTCAGAATCCAAATCAATCAAGAACCTGATGAAGCTGATATCAAAACGACCAACACGTTGTCAGCTCTCCAACCCAACAGACAGCTCCTCAAAACTCTTCGGGAGTCTCTCGAAACAACCAAAAACGTAACGGTAGGTACGAATTGCACCCCCTCCACTCAATCGATCATAACGCGCTCATCCTTCCATCAAATCGACCGTTTCTTCAGCTCAGATTGTACCCCCGGTCGAGGGCTCTCCAACTATACCCTTCGTTTCGCGAATGGACCTCTGAAGCCTCCAGAAACCACATAAACGTCACGAGGATCAGCTAGAACACCATTGATCCAAAAGTGGACCAATAAGAGCAAAACGATCTTTACTTTTGTCTTTTCTCCACTCAACGTTTTCCCCTAGAACGAGTTTTTACTCTCCAAGGAGACACAAGACATCAACAAGACTCTAAGACCTCAGAAAATCCTTTAGATATGTCGATGGATTCTTTGCGGTGCGTAACTACACAGAAGCGCTCAACCAGAATGAAAACGATTGAGTCACAGACTAATACAACGTCAATATTACAACCTGAAAACGTTCTACAATAGAAGGTACGACAAAAGAAAACGGTGAAGCTATCACTCGATTTTAATATTCTTGCTCGAAGTTTCTCACGATCCAAGCCCTATGATTGATCTTCGGTCTGCAATGACACCGGACATCGACCCAAAGGTTGAAAGAAACGTTCGATGGATAGTTGAGATCCATTGTTCCTCGTAACAAAATGTACACCGTCATATCCCAAGTCTCTTCGTATGTTACGATCGGAAGGATCACTGGAAGCTGTAACTCCATCATTCTTCTCATGAATTCATCGCCAAAGTATGCAACTAACCACTGTCGAAGGTGATTGCGGTGGATGCAATGAAGCTTGATATGAAACAGATTCGGGAAAGGAAGATCCGGAGCCGGTAACAAACCTCCGTCCATAACCACCACTCCTGCAATTCTTCACTCCTCCATGCAGACCAACGAGAATCCTCACGAATCACCCGCTGAGAGAAAATGCCATATGAACCTTCGACCCACCATTTTATACACAAATGCGGCGACAAGGACCACTGACGTGAACGTGCACAGATCGATGACTTGGCACGTTCCTCTACCGTGCCAAGCCAAGTGCGATCACTTAAACATATAATCACAAACGTGGCACTCATCACACCATTCGGCGAGTTACGCGATATGATTCACGAAACACAGAAAAGAAACACAACCTCCGTTCCACGAGAATTTCACACATGAGCTGAACCACAACACGACACTGGGCAGAGATTCACGTAAGTATGATATATATGAAGATTTGACAATGATTTTTCCATCGGTGTGACACAACGTGTTGGGTAGTCTCCCCGATTAGAATGGACAGGTCTTAGGTTCGAATTTTTGAGTCTTGTGCGGCCGCTTGCCGCTTGCTTAGGGTCCTTGTTGAGTCTGTTAATGCGGTCGCTTGCCTCTCCAGAAAATCAAACTCCACCTAGTTTAGGTGTTAGAGGTTGGGTTGGTGCGTGCAACGACACCCATGGCCATAGACGCACTCACCCAGGGACACAGGCGTGCGTAATTAACGCACTTCTTGTGCTGTTTAACGCTAAGGGTCTGGCACGGACTCACATCGGCTCACGGTCATGAGAAACTACTTCACTGAGAGTACTATTTTCATCTTTTACTCGCTTATTTTCTGACTCTTTTCTCTAAACATTCGGAAATTCACATTCTCAACCGGAACTGAGTATTATATCTGCCGGACTCCCCGAACGTTGCCTACAACGATAGAAAGGCTCAGCGCAAGCGCAGAAAATCTCTCGCTCAGCCAATGCAAGTTAGTCACGTGAAACACCGTTACCTTCCATGGATGCGCCAGGAATGTCCACGCGAATGAAAACCCACGGTGGAAGTAAACGGTAGAGGTCATTAACGTTCTAAAAGATATTTGTATGTTCTTTGGTAAACATATATTTCTGAAATGAATAAGATATTTCTAACTGCTATTTTACCGAACTATAAATGTATTATATACTTTTCCTTGGTATCGTTTGAATATCCAATTATCTTATCTAGTGTCAAAAGTCAAAATATTTTATTTTATAAAACTTCAGCATCAACATTCGATCTAATCCCGTGTCACTGTGTATTGGAAAATAGTATAATGAGAAAATTTATCTATTCTTTTTACTGAATTAAATATTCAGCATTTAGCGTCCATGTTGGTTAATTGACGTTGGGATCATTTTCACCTTGAAGTTGGAGATGTAAAACTTTTTAAAGGTATTGTTCGTAGTTTTAAGTTACTCATTTTAATATTCTCATTAGTTCGCATTTTTCTCTATGTAAGGATCCAACTCTACTACATCGGGAGCACTTGTCGCCTCCACAATGAATGATGCTTGAAACTCCACCTTCTTCACATCTGCTCCAATGGTCTCAGAAGCTTCACGGTATAGAGCGAAGAGATCACCCCAAGTGCTATAGATGCGTGTTTGCAACTCATCTATCTTTATTTTTTGCTTCTTTATCTCAATTCGAACTTCTAAGCGTCTCTTCTTCTCTCTCGATAATCGAACTAGATTTCTCATGAAATATTTTCAGGACTCTTTTGTATACCGAAACGTATATCTTATGGTCGATAAGAGATCTCTCTAAGACTTTTGTGACTTCCGGTAGCTCAATCTCCAAGCTACTAACTCATGAAGTTTGAACAAAAATTCTCTAATCAAAAGAATTGGTGTTGACTGTACTATTTTCTAGAGAATAGAAATTTATATGTTTTGACTTCACTCACGAGCGTCCACCTCCTCAACTTTGAAAAATTATATCTTTCTCTCTAGGCCTCTTCTTCTCATGCTTTTTGTTGTCACTAATAGCTTTTCAGCCAAGCTGTAATCCAAGAAATTTTCACAGAGAAATAGAAAACACAAAAAACTGACAGCGACTGTACATAATTTCTAGAGAGTAGAATCTCAGAACTCTTAGGATAAACCTCATCAACTTTGAAAAGTTCTATCTCTCTCTTAGACCATCTCTTCACATGATTTCTATTGTCCATGATAGCTTATCAGCCAAGCTTCAATCTTGGAAATTTTCACAGAGAAATAAAAAACATAGAAAATCTGACAATTACTGTACAAATTTTCCAGAGAGTAGAATTCTTATACTCTCTAATTTTCCTCCTCTAGTAACTTCTTTCCTCCTTCTTTCTCTTAACTTCGTGTTGCATCCACTCATAACTCCTCTCAAACACTTGCTAAATAAACAAGATATAAAGAATGACCTCTAACGTTGTCGCGTCGGACGTTTTGCGTGAAGGATGTCCAGGAAAACGCGAGGTTCCTGGCTGTGGAGATGTTGTGTGCTGAAACAGAGACGAGACAAAGAAGAACAACCACGAAAAAGAATGCTGCTATATATACACTCCAAATGTATGTACACAACCGTTTCTTTCTCCTAACAGCACAAAACTGAGGAACAGACCAGAGTGGTCTGTAACCTACTTCAGAAGCCTTAAAACAAACCCCTGAATCGCAACCCTAGCCTGAAATCCCCAAAGCGTAGCTCAAGGCAAGAGAAACTTCTCTTTGCTAACAAACAGAGCCACAGCAGTATCACGCGATCCAAACCCAAGTCCAAACCACATCCATGTATAAGCTCTTAGCTAAAGCTAGCTACCACAAGCTGTATACAGCCAACCAGAACTCTAACGAACTCAAAAGAGCAAAACCCGTAGCGAAGAAATCGAAAAAGGTCTATATGTGGACTTCCTCTTTTTGCTGAACGGACTTCAGATGTCGATAGGGTCTCCTCCGCTGACTCCGTTAACCCAAGAAACCTTCAGATCCGACTCCCAACAGCCGAGATATCACCGATTTTCGGTCGCAGGTGACCGAACCTCCAAAAACTCCTCCTTGCGGCTTAAAACCGCGCACACCGCACAAACGGATCGTCTAAACTGATATCCGTCTTCCTTGGCAGATAGATCTAGCTACCCTGAACCCAACAAGACTCCAAACAAGTCGTTTGGAGTTCCCCTTGCAAAACCACGCAAGAAATTTGGTCGCAGGTTGCAAAAAACTGACGTAAATTGGCTCCCTACGGCTCAAATTCGCTCACCACACCCAAACCAACAATCCAATTCACTTACAGTCTTCTCCTATGCGTACATGAGGACTCCCTGATCGCGTAGGCACCAAGAACGAAGAGCTTGGCTCACCGATCGCGAAGAACAACCCAATCTCAGGTCGCAGGCGAACGAAAATCTGATGTAAGCGCTTCCCTGCGAGCCAATTTCACTCAGAACTTCCAAACCGCCCGATGAAAACTGGTATCGTCTTCAATTTCTTGTAGAACTCGGTGTTCTGATCCCGTTGGATCCAAGGACAGCAAGTTTGGACTCCGGAACGGTCCGAACGGTCCAACTCTCCTTCACAGGTAACTGAAAACTCCAAATCTGCTTCCTGCGTCTCAATTTCTCTCAGTACACACTCCTCGATCCGTCTCTTCCCAAACCGTTTGAACCAGTGCGTAGCTTGCACAGATCTGAACCCAACGACACCTTGCGCGCTTGCATTGGACTCCTAAATCTCCCGAACCGTCCGTTGACAGATCGCAGGCGCAAGCTAGCCCCTTAAGCACCCCCTTGCAACAGTCTCTGTACGTACAGTTTTCTCCTGAATACCTGAATAATAAGAAGCAGGCCCCTTGCGTCTTTGATATAACGCCTGGAGCCCTGAATACCCAGTCAGCAAGTAACTAGAGGCCTAGCTTGATTTTACCTTCTTTCGAATCGCATAACTTCTTCCCTGGATGTCCAAACGAAGTAAACAAGATGCCCATGAAAAGCTGACAACGAGCTCTACCCATCCATGTGATGAAAGTGAAGATCCGAAGTTGCGGCAAAAGCCCGTAAGCTGGGGCCTAGCTTGTTTTCTCCATCTTTCGAGTCCTGTAACTTCTCCACTAGGCGTCCAAACGAAGTAGATGAAGTGCCTATGGAAAGCTGACAAGGAGCTCTATCCACTGGTGCGATAAAAACGAAGATCCGAAGTGGTGCCAAAAACCCATAAGTTGGGGCCTAGCTTATTTTCTCCATCTTTCGAATCCTGTAACTTTTCCACTAGGCGTCCAAACGAAGTAGACAAAGTGCCTGTGGAAAGCTGACAAGGAGCTCTACCCATCTATGCGATGAAAATGGAGATCTGAGATTGTGCCAAAAACCCGTAAGCTGGAGCCTAGCTTGTCTTCTCATGAGTGTCTTTGGAGCGACAAGCATCGAAGTTTGAATTTCAGGTAGGAGCCGGTCCACGACACGACAACGTGTCGGAGATCACTACAAGATACACAAAAGGTTCTAAATTACTAACATCACATTAACTCTTTCTTTTCCCAACGTTCTCTCCATGTGCTCTCGCATGATCTTTTTTTGTCGAATGTAGAACTGAACTCTAAACGTTCTTTAACTATCTCTTCAAGCAAGGTCTTTACAACAGAACCAAAAATATAAACCCTCAGTGGTCTTATCGATCAACTACTCTCAATCTCTCAACTTCCACGATAATCATCGATCAATCTGCAACATGTCCAGCATGTCTCTCACTCAGGGGCAACTTCTGATGGCTTTGATGGAAACACACCATTAATTTGAAGGAAAAAATGCTAAGTTAGAGAAAGTGAAATTCAGAGGATGCAAGAGAAGGAACTTCTTCCAAGAGACAAACTTGAGGAGAGAAGGTTCGTCAAGAGCTTTGAGATGCGGGAGCTCAAGATCTACCAATGAATGATGCTCCTTCTCCACAAAAAGAAAAAGCAAACGATTCTCAGAAGGAGAAAGATAAACCGGCTGCATACAAACTACAGTCAGACATCGAGGCTTCAGCAGACTTGAAGGGAGTCTTGGAAGATTGCATTCTAAACGCGAAGGTGGAGTTTACCTTGAAGGAAGTTTTGGGCATTGCTAGTGTGAGTTTCATGATGTCATCATTGACATCATCAAACGGAAGCGACAAATTACGAGTGAGACTATTTTATTGCATGCTTTAGATACTAGGGTGTTTGTGGATGAGGAGAGAGAGCTTGCAAAGTGCAATGTATATTCTTCAAAGGAAGAAAGATATCAAAGGCGTAGGGTATATTTTGAGGATGAAGAAGAGGACGAGAAGCAAAGCTCAAGTCATTACAGTCATAGTCATTGGGCTCGAGCTACGATAGAGACATTGGTGAGGTTTGGAGATTTAGATGAGACGGTGGTTGCTCTAATTGATCGTGGATCGAAAATCGACATCATGTCGAAGGAGTTGTACAAGAAGAAGAAGTGGTCTATCGACACAAAACATGGATGGGTCATAAGAGCAGCCAACAACACAAGAGGAGATTTGTATGGAGCTTGTCCAGATGTTAGAGTGCGCACAGGTGATGTTGCTATAGAGCAAAACTTCTTTGTTCAAGAAGCAACATCATACTCGATCATTCTTGACCAACCTTTCATCACAACAACTCGGATGGAGACAGGTACTAGACGACGGATCTGCTTATGCTAGGATCCGAAGTCAAGATCTTAGAATAGAGCGATGTAATTCTTGACTGTACCATCCAATCACGAGCGTAATCGAGATCGTCTTAGGGAGAAACTGCTTCCAAAAGTGAGTGAAGAGTTTAAGGATTTTAGTTGAGTACCACTATAGAGCAGATTGTGGTGGTGCGCAGGAGAAGGTACTCTCGCTTGAAGGAGAAAGTGCCATTTGTACAAGGTTTGTTGGTTTTTCAGATTGCTATTTACAAGAAGGTTGAAGAACTGAGAAGAAAAGAACAAAAATATTTGCGTGAGGTGGAGTTGATGTTGAGCTAGAAGGGGATGAATGGATTTCTGATGTTTATGAAGAGGATGGGTTGGAGGATCCTTTGCGAGAGATCACGTCTATTGGATGAGAGAATATGGATAAGGTTGTGCAGATTCATTCAAGGGAAGTCTATTCGGTGATTGAATCATTTCGTGCACTCGAGGTTCGAGTTGAGACAAAGTACAAGACAGTGAATAAGTGTAGAAAGATCGATACTTCGTGGACACTCCAAGAAGAGAGAGCGAGTAGACTAGGAAAGTAAAATAGGAATGAGATGAGAGAGACTTTGCCTCTCCATGTATATATAGTGAAGGTGAGTACAAGGAAAACCCTAATGGTGGGTTAGCCCTCTAACTAACTAGAGGAACCAGACTGTTGCTGGTTTTGCTGGTTTTGCTGCTACTGCGATTGCAATTGCTGTCCGCGACCCCGTCCACGACCCCGTCCACGTCCAGCACCTTTGCCACGACCCCTATCTCGAGATCCTCTAGAACCTGCAAAATAGACAGATTCTTGTTGGCCCGTCGAAGTAGAATTCCCCAGAAGGCTCACCTCCTCTCGTAACATCATAAGAAAAAGTTCATCAAACCGCGGAAGAGGTTCTCTGGTTGTAATCGATGTTATGAACTGTTTGTACTCTGCAAGCAGTCCCTGCAATGTGGCTCCGATCAAGACAGTAGGATCAATCTCGACTTTGACTGAAGATAGTTGATCCGCTTGACAGCCTCAAAATATGATCTCCGTGGTGACTGCATAAATTGACTAATCAGACCGACGACATAGCTCAAGTCTGGTCTAGTGATCGTCAAATAGATAAGACTCCCAACCATCTGTCTGTACATGCGTGGATCATCAAGTAACTCATCATCCTTTGCTCCTAGTTTTACCCCTTGCTTTAATGACGTAGTTGATTTTAGATTGGATTTTGTTTCGTGTATAGTATGTATTGTACACGATTTTCAATACAAAGCTCGAAAGAGTTAAGTAAATGATGTAGATTTGTTTTTTCTCAAAAATATATTGTCCACTCAATTGTCGAAAAGATGTCTATTGATCAGAGTCATGTTTGCTAATTGGATCACCTCAGAATATTATGATCCAATAGTGCTCTTCACAATCTCGCTTACTTTCATTTTGCATCACTTTATTTCTAGTTTCATTCAAAATTCCCCCTCTTTCACTACACGCCGTCCAACTAGATCTTTAAGTTAAAAGAGATAAAAGCTCTGGAGCTACTCTCTCTTATCCCTAGGTCGAATGACTTGCAAATTTTTGGAGAGCTTCTAAGGACATTTTAAGATTAATTTATATGGTAGATCAGATCATGATAGATATGTTATTTATAATTTTCTATATGGAACATGAGAATAGAGCATAATGTCTCGGCTGTTTCGCATTGGGGTGGAACAAAAACTATCAAATCTCCAAAAAGACTGTAGTTTATCGAATTTGTTCGAGCTACTGTTGTCATCAAAATGAACATTTTTATGTATTTTCAGAAATGTTATGAGAACACTTTTCAGAATACATGCTAAAATATGTTATTCAAGTAAATTTGATTTCAAGAAAAAATCTAACAAAACGTTAATAATAATTTCAAATTCATGGACTCAATATCCGTATGTGCATGTTTGGTAGTAGCTCCGGAACTATCTTTGCCAAAGATATAAAAATGTATGAGCATGTTCAAAAAACTCAAGTTGTAGATTTGATTATTTCTGTGGCATATGATAGAAATGTATGATGCATTGAAAGTGAATTCATATGCATATAGTGAAACATAGTAAGAGAGGAAGATCTTGTATTGATTTTTGTAATGATTAACTACTTGCTTAGAAGGTTTTTGATGGTATCAAACTTGAAGTCTCACTTCAGGAAAGAGGACCATTTATTATTTTGAGATCATGGTTCCGCAGTTGGATTAGGAAGAAGTTAAATTAAATTTTCAAGTGCTCAACAAGAACAATGCAGAAGTAATCTCAAGCCTTCCAGAATCAATGAGAGATGTTGAGTATGTGTTTGACTTACTTTCAGCTGAAGATATACCTGGTAGTTTAGTTGTCAATTCGAGATTCATTTGCTGCATGTGGGTTAATAATAGATACTTGTGTTGATAGGAAACAAAATATTTATCACAATAATAGTACTACTGGGTTTGCAGTCAAGCATATCAAATCTCTCAAGCATAGTGAGAGCATACTGTCGCTGTACAAGCCAAACATCCTTCCCATCTCTAATGAACTCCACAGCAAGGAAATACTTGAGTTCTCCTAAGTCCATCATCTCGAACTCGGATTACAAATGATTTTTGATCTGGGAAATGAGCTCCTCATAGTTATTGGTAATGATCAAGTCATCAACATAGATGACGATCACAACAATCCGATCTTGTATTCGCAATGAATACAAGATAGAGTCTGAACTACAAAAGTGGAAACCAAGAGACTGCAAGTAAGAATTGATCTTTGCATACCATGCTCTTGGTGCCTATTTCAGACCATAGAGGGTCTTCCGTAACTTACACACACGAGAAAGAAACTTCGGATACTCATAACCTGGAGGTTGCTGCATGTAGACCTCCTCCTCAAGATCGTCATTGAGGAAGACGTTCTTGAAGTCCATCTGATGCATCTTCCAACCTTTCTGAGTTGCAACTGCTATTCGAATAGTCACCATCTTTGCAACAAGAACAAATGTCTCCTCAAAATCCACTCCATGTTGCTATGCGTAACCCTTAGCTACCAATCTGGTCTTGTACCGACACACGGTACCATCAGAGTTGCGCTTGACCTTGAAGACCCACCTGCAACCAATCGCTTTCTTATCATGAGGTAAGTCTACCAACTCCCAAGTGTGTTGATGATGAAGCGCAACAAGTTCAGCTTTCATAGCACTTACCCATTGTATTTTGTGCATCGTCTCCTCAAGTGAACTCGGTTCTTGTTCCTGAAGAACATTGACCATATACGCATGGTGCTCAGCAAGAAAACCTTCATGCATATACCTACTCACTGGATGTTTTGCCCGTTCAGATCTGCGAGAGGTAATCGGTACACAAGTCACCTCCCCTTGCAACTAATCTGACGTAGACGTCAAGGTCTGAGACAAAGGACCCAGTGGATGTGGAAGATCTACATATCTGGATGAGTCAAACATACATTACAATAGCACGCGCTCATCCTATGTAGAAACTACACTAGTTCCACTAGGCTGTGTTACATGGACTCCAGCGTTAATAACAGCTCTATGTGCAACAGATTCTGATATGGAATCAATGACTTTTCCAGATCCTCCACTCAACGTACTACTATGAGATATTACGGTGGACTGACTCCTTGCTTCTACAATAGGTACAAGGATGGCTACGACAAGTGCAGGTGCAAAACAAGACTATAGCTCATCAAAAACAACATCTCTACTGATATAGAACTACGTGGACAAAGGATTATAACATCTATATCTTTTCGTATCAAAAGCATAGCCAAGGAAGATACATCTATCTGCTTTCAGATCTAGTTTCTTACGTCTTTCATCAGGTATGTGCACATAACAGATACATCCGAAAACTTTAAGAAAAGAGTAATCAGGCTTACTGCCTGTGAAGACCTCCATCGGTGTCTTGTTGTGGACTGCCGATGTAGGCGTCCGGTTCATCAGATACATCGCACATGAAACAGCTTCTGCCCAGTAAGGTCTAGGCATGGTGTTCTCGTTCAACATCGCACGAGCAGCTTCTGCTATGTGTCGATTCTTACACTCCGCAACCCCGTTCTGCTGCGGACTATAACTGCAGGTCTTCTAGCGTTGAATGCCATGCTCATGCAGATATACATCGAACTCTCCAGAAAGGAACTCGTCTCTTCCATCAGATCTCAAACAGAGATAGATGCTCCAGACTGTTTCTCCACCAACTTGCGGAAAGTCTGGAATGCTGACAGTACTTCGGCAGAGGACTTGTTTCTCAACAAATAGATCCAAGTATAACGCGAATGATCATCAATGAACGACACGAAGTACTAGAAACCGATCATACTTGGTTGAGAAGTAGTCCATACATCAGTGTGAACAAGCTCCAGAAGCTTGTTCGCTCTACTACCTGATCCCTTAAAGGGCTGTCTAGCTTGCTTGCAGAACTGACATGCTGCACAGACTCCAGTGGGCTCACTAGATTCAAATTTGGACAGATCTGTAACCAGGTCAGAACTCGGAAGACTTTTCAGTCTCTGAAAGTTCATGTGCCCAATTCCCTTATGCTACATGTCAATGTCAAACACTACTGGACCACTTTGTCCATGCATGGCAACCTGTAATTTAGACGCAGATGCATCTAGTTTAAACAGCCTATCACTCTTGCTACCTCGAGCTATGACAGTGCTATTCGAATCTTCTGTATACCAGTAAACGTTGAAGTAGGAATGTCAAGTGGAATGTTACCCTTGTGGTGGATTTTGTGCTTGGTGTCATCTTCTGTCATCATAAACTGTGGAGTCTCCACATGCTCGAGTGTACTGAACCACTCTCGATGAGAAGTCATGTGACTGGTGGCGTCGGAGTCGATCACCCAGTTAATCTATGGCTCGAAAGCCGCATAACTCTGATGCGTAGTAATCAGCAACTGGTCCGAATAGACTTGTTCAGCGATTGCATAGCCTTGCTGGTTGCTGTTACCTTTTTGGGGGTTGTTGTCGTATTGATGTCTTTGGTCGTTCTGCTTCTTATAGCACTGATTCGCATTGTGACCTTGCTTCTTGCAGTAGTTGCAGGAACCAGACGCTCATCTCTGGTTGTTAGAGGAACCAGGCTGTTGCTAGTTCTGCTGGTTCTACTGCTGCTGCTATTGCAGTTGCTGTTTTAGACTCAAGTCCTAAAAGTTTCATTTTGGTCAAAAAAGATCCAACTGAAAATCTGTCGTTGGAAACCTCCAAATCGACTGAAACTTGACCGAGTACTCAATTCGCACCTTCTGAACAAGATAGCCCTAAATAGACTGGTCGACAAATTTCAGCGAGAAAAAATTGTCTAGGTCTCCGAAATTGCGTTCAAAGTTTTTGGTGACGAAAGAAACGGTTTCGTCTCACTCGAACGCATCAGCAAGATAGTGCTCGACATCAGACACACCTCCAGCTGCTCTCTCCTGTACTTCTCCATGTATGAACTCCATCTTGCTTATTAGCAAAGGACACACGCTCTCTATTGCTCTGATACCATGTAGAAAGATCGATACTTTGTGGACACTCCAAGAAGAGAGATCGAGTTGTCACGTCAGTTTGGCACCTCGGTTAGGTTGACCGAGTGTGAAGTGGCGCATCCCGGTAAGGCCGTTAGTGCCGTTAGGGCGAGTTGGTGGGAGAGCCTACTAGAGGTATACTTCGCAGGTAGGGATTGGAGACCTTAGTTCTTCGAGTAATCTGAATAGAGAAATTACCATCTCCAACACTACAGCAAAGATTACTCACAAACGGTCAAGCCAAACCCACTCTAAGCACGAAGAGAATCCGGGTTACACTCAACTAGACTATCCACCATAGCCTGGAGATTGTGGTACACTTGTGTATGTGTATAACATCGTCCATGTGTTATGTGTATGTGTTGTGTACCTATGACAGCGATGTATGTTGTGTAACGATGTGTATGCGCACGACAGAGTAGACAAGGAATGTAAAATAAGAATGAGATGGGAGAGGCTTTGTCTCTCCATGTATATATAGTGGAGGTGAGTACAAGAGAAATCTTAATGGTGGGTTAGCCCTCTAACTAACTGTAACTATCCTAACCACTCCGGCTAATGTTAGCCGTCGATCTACTAGAGCTTGTGACTATATCAACAATAAGAAGATAAAGCAAGTTGCTGGTCCCTTGTCGGATGGCACTAACCAACAGATGGATCGAGCTTCAAGAGAGAAGAGTTTGAGAGATCTTGCAGTGATAGGACATAAGTTCACGGATGAGACGTTTGTACCGTAGAACCTAAGATCAATTCCAGTACTGCGAGCTCACTTGCCTAAACTGGTGGAGTTGCTAAAGGAGAAGATGCAGATGAAGATCTTGGAGTCGTCATTTGCATCATGTTCAAGTAGATGGTTTATGGTGCCAAAGAAGAATTGATCGCTACGATTCATCGAAGATATGCAACCAGTGAACGCAGTAACAATCATAAATGTTGAGATGGGACCGATTGTGGACGAGTTTGCTGAAGCGTTTGTAGGAAGAACAATTTATTCAATGAGAGATCTTTACTCAGGATATGATCAGTTTCAACTAGCAGAGGAGAGTAGAAGCTTCACGACAATGAAGACACCTTTGGGGTTGATTATGATGTGTATCTTACCACAGGAAGCTACCAACTCGGTAGCACACATGATGAACGGGATGAATAGAGTTCTAAGGGACTTCATCTTTGAAAAGATGATGTCATTCTTGGATGACATCCCCATCAAAAGATGTGTGGAGGATGAGAAGGATGAAGCATTAGATCAGAGGAGTGTCGATGATACGGCATCGATCACATCGCAGATTGTGAGAAGATCCTATCTCGACTTGAGGAAGTTCATCTCACACTGTCAGGTGTGAAATCTACGTTTGGGATTAGAGAAGTTCAAATGTTCGTCATTTGTATGGATCGTTTGGTCGGAAGCCAGACCAAAATAAAGTGGATGCGATCGGGAGGATGAAGGAGGTTTGCAACTCTTTGACAGAAGTAAGAAGATTTTTGGATGCATATGTATTCTATCACATTTGGATTTCTCATTATGCGCATGTGACAGATTCATTATATGGGTTGTTACATAAAGGTCATAAGTCAGATGGGAAGAAGAGCATGTCGATGCGGTACGGAAGCTGTAGTCCTTACTATCATCTCCTATAGTTCTGAGAAGGATTGATTACAAAGGTGTCAGACCAATGGTTCTTATTGTAGATACAAGTCTGGTTACAATCGGATGGGCAGTAAGACATGATGATGAGGATGGAGACAGATTTGTGGTTAGGTTCGGAGCGAAGGATGTTAAGTGCTCGTCACGTACATACTCGCCGAGAGAGAGTACTTGATTGGAGCAATAGTGGTGGTTGAAACTGATTATTTGCTGTTGTTAGAGATGATCATGGATCGCATATATCAAGTCGTTGAATCCGGAGTTTAGACATATCGTAGGGAAGGATAATCCGATGACAGATATGTTATCTCGAGTTCGATATGATGAGAAGAATGAGATAGTTGAAGATTTTGACGACGGGGTGTAAAGTTCTATTCGATTGCACACACAGGAAGAGAAGATGAGTTGTTTGTTGAAGGCTTGTATGATGATGAATTGCTTGACATTGGAAGGTACCTTAGTACGATGGTCAAGCACACATGTTGGATAGATGAGAGGTTTCGGAGAGTTCGAAGGAAGGCTTACAACTTCATGTTGCAAGATGGATTTCTTTGAAAGCGGCCAAATCAGAAAGATGGGATATTGTTACGAGTGATTTGCAACAAAGAAGATCAATAGAAGTTGCTTAGAGCATTTCATGAGAATCTTTAGGTTGGACATCAAGGGCTTTGTGTCACTTTTACAAAGACGAAAGAGCGATATTGGTGAAAAAACATGTACAAGGATATCGTATCTTTTGTGGAGTCTTGTTCGACATGTCAGATGTATTCAAACATTCGGCATCGAGACGGATTACACCTGATTTATTTGTTGACAATCCACTTTAAGTGGATCGGAGACTTGGTGACTATGATAGTTGGATTGTGGCAGATGAGATACTTGGTATTTGCTTGAGAAGATCTTTCAAATCAAGTTGAGGGTAGAGCGCTTCGGACAAAGACAACTGAATGGGTATGTAGATTTCTCTTGGAAGAGGTTGTTTGTCGTTATGGATGTCCGGAAAAGATCATTGCAGATCGGAGAGAGTTAGATGCACATGAGGCTCGTGAATTCTTTGCAAGGTGTGGGGTGAGGTTGTCACTGACAATTGCTTACAACCCCGAAAGAAATGCCAAGAGCGCTCATCCGTCTATTGTGAAAGCTTTGGTGAAGGCTTGAAACGAAAAGGTGTGCGAGTGACCTCGACTCTTATCATTTGCGTTATGGATAGATCGAACGACTCACAACTCGGTAACATATTACATGTCAGTGGAGCTCATCAAATGTCAAAAATCTATCATGCCCAATGAAGAACACGTTTTGACATGGAGTGTGTTATCTTGGGAGGACAATCTGACAAAGGAAGAACTTCTTGCTATTCGAATTAGACAGTTAGAGATAAGACCTGAGGATTTCGTGAAACCCTTATTGTTGACTGTACATCATCACCGGTATGTATTGCTGATGGTGGAGCACTTCTCCAAGTGGATTGAGTTGGTGGCATTATCGGACAAGACGAGTGAAGAGAAGCGTATGCGTTCTTAGATCAAGTGCTGAGTTCTTTTGGAGCACCAGCTGAAGTGCTGACGGACCAAAGTACAGAGTTTCTTGGTGAGTTTCAAGCTTTGTCGAGATCAGCTTGAGGCAGATTGTTTGGCAGAGAGGATTGTTCAGACGGTGAAGAGAGGATTATGCAAGTATGGCTTGCAGAAGGGTCACTTGGGAGACTGAGATGTGCAGTTACCATGGTTGGCTATGGGTTATCGTTTTAACTAGCGTCTTTGGCTTCCTTCTCATAGTATTTTCTATTGTATGAATCAGATCCAGATCTACCTTCGACCATTCGTCGTGTGATTCTGCTGAGGTGTTGAACCTTGATGACTCGAACATGTACGTGAGAGTATGTTCTCAACGAGCCGAGATATTTCAAAGAGTTATACTTATGACTTTTGAGAACCTAGTGATTGCTTTAGCATAGAGACACATTGCGATACGCGACTATTCTAGGAGAGGTCATCGATCATCGATTCACAGGTTCCATCTTAGCAATTATATCTATCTGCAGCAGACTGCACTAAAGATGTTGGATGTGATCGCATGGTACACTATTTTACGATTGCGTGAGGTGTTATCTTCTGGAGTACTCATGTTAGAGGACCGTGATGGTGTTGTTTGGAAGGACCAGGTGCGTAATTGCGCACCATGTCATCTTCCAAACATCGATGGTATTGTTGATCCAAGCTTAGCGGTTGTACGTTCGGGCTTGAGGTGTATGTTGTGTGTCTGCTGGTGGAACGACAACGGGTGTTGTACGTGGGTCTGTACAGACCCACAGTGAAAACTAGTTGAGGAGAGATTTAAGGAGATTTAAGGATTTTTTCTCTATTGTGTAAAGGAAGCTGCCCTGTAGCTTATCAAGCTGGACAGGAGCTAAGCTGGGACGATGTTTGACAAGCTGCCCCTTAGCTTGGATTGAAATATCATCCAAAAGGGGTCAAAAAGTTCCAAATTACAGAGCTCGTCGAGGAGAGTCACTTCATGCTTCCGGTTTCGACAGAAAGTATTCTAAGTAATAGTTAGTATAGGTTTTAGGCTGTGAAAGATGCAAAAGAGGAAAATCCGTCGATTCCAACTCGTGACTCAGACTTATGATCTGACAGCTTGAGTGTGTGGGTGTTTGCGAGTACTATAGTTTTGACTCTTCATTCACAAAAATGGAGTTGTACAGAGAAGTTAATGTAGAAAAAGCTAGTAAAGACTTTACAGAAAATTTTCTTCAGGAATAGGAATATGTACAAACAGTTTCATATCTAAGAACAGGAGACCGGTATCTCCTTTAATCGTGGGCTTCCTGGCCTAAGCCTCTGCATGCCACCTTGAATATATCATGGGAGATACTTGATGTGCATATAGGGGGGTTGTAAGCCCTATGGAGCAGCTCCATAAGTGTTGGGACTTCGGCTTACATTGGATGGCTTATGATATATTCAAGATGGCATCAAGATGACATCAAGATGGCATCAAGAGCGCGAGAAACTTTTATTAATCAAGCTAAGTAATCAAGGGGTCGCCTTAGCAAAGGAAGCTATGTAACCTTTATTTAAAAAGGGGACAGCTTAGCAAAGAGGGCTATGTATGCATAAAGACATTAGGGGACAGCTTAGCTAAAGGCTTGTCTTTTAGGTTAATTAATCTGCGACCGTTTTTGACGAGGACTTTTACAGAAAACTGACAGAGAAGAGAGGAGACACGCGTAAGAGAGAGAGGAGAGATTTTTGACAATGAAGATCTTGATGGTGGAATCGACACTAGAATAAAGATTATTGAGCCTTGAAAGACTTATGTGTGTGTATCTGGGTGTTTGATTTATATTTGGTGGACGCAAGAGGTATAATTTGGAGTTGTCATCGCTTGCAGCAATCTGTTTTTCATTTGATCTTTCTCTTGATCGATCACATTTAGGAGGTCCGTCCTCCCCAAGGAAGACTCTTGCCACGACATATGGTGCTTCCACTAAGAGCTATTGGGGTGATTGATTTGGAGAATTGACTAGATTGAGAAGATAGATCAGAGTGTTGCCGTACAAGGTGTGACTACTGCTCAAGGTGCTCTTGTTCAAAGGGAGTCCGGGTCAAGATGGAATTGACTCTCAAGGAGGACCTACGGTGGTTCCAACAACAACAACACAGCCTGCTATAGACACATCTCAGATCCTTCAAGCGTTGGATGCCCTGATTCAACACAACCTGCAATTGGAGGAGCTGAGCAGAAATCCACTAAGGCGTTACAAGCAATTGTTGGTCGGTGTGGATGATTTGATGGAAGAGACGTTACTAGGTACCTACGGGAGTATGTGGGTGAGGAGGAGCTGGTCAAGACACCTGAAGCTGAGATAATTTTGAGCTTTGAGTTGACTGTTGTCCTTGAGTTGAGAGAGAAAGTGAGAAATTTACAGAGAAGACATCTAGGTGGGTGGACTCTGTTCGAACGTGTACTGAGAGAAGAATTTTTAGAAGAGGATTCTGAAAGAGTCACCAGAAGAACTCTCATGAACTGGATAGAGCGTCAGCCTAGACGTTTCATGAGATTGAATGAAGTAATTCGTGAATTTGAGAAGATGTTCTCTCAGCTTTCTGGTTTAGAGAGGTTGACGCTGGATGTTAAGAAGACGGAGTTATTCTTAGGTGCTCTGGATGAATTTACAGCAGACAGACTTTGTTTCATGTTAGCTGATCGTGGAGCTGAGGGGGAGTTACATCAGATTGGAGAAGAGTGTCTACTCTTGCTAGACAACGTTGTGGTAAGATGGCACGAGACCTTGTCAGAACAGAGAATAGCTCCTCAGATTCCAGAAGTTCTTCATATAATACCTCAGGCATCTATAGTGATCCCTCAAGCACCTGTTGTGGTTCTCCAAGCGCTTGTAGTGCCTATCCCAACATAGAGAGGACCTAGACAACAGCAGCGACTTGTTGAGAATCGAAATCAGAATAACTTGATTGAAGAGCTCACTCAAGGGATTTGAGAGTTGAGATGACTGATTTGAGGAGAGACCAACAATCAGTCGCACCAGGTGCTCGATCTGTAGGAGGAACCTTTACCAGAAGATGTATTTGGTGCGATAACCCATATCATCTCAGAGGAGACTGTCAAGACTTGGCGGTTGTCTTGCGAGAGGGCGTAGTCAATTATCAGAACAACATGTTGTATCTAATCGTCATTGGGCAACCTCTGAACACATATTTTGGAAGAGGAGGAATGAGGAGTTCGCTTCCAGCACTTATTGGTGCGAACACTACAGCGATGACGGCGGGTTCGGTGAAAGCTGATGTGTATACTGGAAAAGTTGAGGTGCGCTCTAATCCAACTATGGTTGAGCAGGTTGCTGAGGTTCCGGTTGAAATGATGAAGAGAGGTGCTGAAAGCATTAGGAGGGCTACTGGATGGAGAGACCCAGTAGATGCAACTTCTATTCGAGCTTTTTTAGAAGCGAGTAATGAACAAGATGTCATAATTGAAGACATAAGAAGACGGGTTGCTTCTGATTTAGATGCAAGAGTACCAGATGACAATGACAGTCGGAGGATTACGAGGAGGAGAGCAGCGGAACCATCACCATCTGTACCAATGAGTAGGGTTCCTGCTGCAAAGGATGTACTCTCTACCTCTACAACTCCACCACCTATAGTAGATCCTATGAAAGGTGTATAGGATTTGCCACAGGAGACTGCTGCTACAGATAGAGTACGAGGGAAGAGGTTTACAGCACAGGAAAGGAAAAAGCTCCAGCTTACAAGTTAGCAGCGGACATCGAAACAACAACAGACTTGCGTGCTATTCTGGAGCAACGCATTTTGGATGCTAGGGTTGAGTTAACTCTTCGTGAGGTACTTGGTATCGCAAAGAGGGAGTTTCATGAGTTGATAATAGACATCATGAAGAGAAAGAGGCAGGTATTGACTGAACAAGTAGGTAGTCAGATGGTTGGAGCAATAGATGCTATTGGTATTGATGGGTTCAGAGATGATAAGTATGAAGCATGGGTTGCTGGTCGCGCTGTTATTGAGAATGGAGATGAAGAATTTGAGGAGGATAGGTCAAGTGCAGACAACAATTTCAAAGAGAAGCACTGGGCACGAATGACAATAGAGACGCATGTTCAACTTGGAAGACTTTCTGAACCAATTCCTACGCTTGTGGATCACGGGTCGGAAATCAACATCATTTCCAAGGAAGTGTATGAGAAGGGGCAGTGGCCAATCGAAAGGAATCATGGTTGGATACTTCGTGCTGCAAATAATCAAAAGGGTGAGTTATACGGAGCCTGTCCCAATATGCGTGTAAGGATTGGGCCTGTAGATGTTGATCAACATTTCTTGTACAGTCATACTAGGTCAACCATACATCACCGCTCTTCGAATGGAGACAAAGGTGATGAACGATGGGTCTCATTATGCTAGAGTTCGGAATCCTGATGACAAGTACTTAATATAGTTTTTGACTGTTTGTTCAAGACATGAGCGGAATCGACAAACTCTTCGAGATTCTCAAACGAAGAAATGTAAGGATTTTCGCAGTCCACTCCTGTAGAGCGGGAAGATAGGGGTGTAGAACCTATTGTTGAGATCCCGTCAGAGTTGATATACAAGATAGAAAGGTCAAAAGCGAGACATGTACAAGAGCTCAGAGACCTGTGTAGTGTACAGAGTTGACAGTCTGGATTGCTGATGTTTGAGACAGATGGATGGAGTCAGTTTACAAGAGTTGAAGACATGAGAGAAAATACAAAAACATGGATGGTGAAACAGGTATCAGAGTTGTGACATGTAGGGATTCTACCTAAAGATGAAGTGGTTTATGGTTTATGGTTATTGTTTGAAGAGTTTATATCTGTACAGTTAGTTGCTGGTTGGTTAGACAGTGTGAGCAGATTGATGGAAGAGAAAGATAGTATGATGGTGATCCTTATCCACTCTCGATGCATATATGAGGAGGTTGCTACGTACGTGCAGTTCTTTCCTCAACCGATGCAGAATAGTGTGAGAAGAGAAGCAGTTTGTTGGTGTACACTCCCTCAGGAAGCAGACGTCCATGCGAAGTACAGATCTGTATTGAAAAAGTGAGACCGGTAGCAGCTCAACTACCTGCTAACTCCCAGCAGCAAGTACAATTAGTGGGGACTGAGCATATATTGCATGATCATAGACGAGTAGGGCATCAGTTTACTGAGGAGACGTTGAAGGAGCTCTAGATAGGAGAGGATGATTTCTTGACTGAGGTTGAGAAGACAGTGTTTGAGCAGATGATACCGATAGCAAGCTTGAGGGTCACAGTACAGATGGGGATACTTGAACCGTCTATGAGGTCATATTCTAGCAGGTGGTTCACTGTATCCAAGAAGTCAGGAGCCTTGCATTTTTTTCAAGACCTACAACCTGCGAATAACGTAATCATTCGTAACATTGAGACGGGTCTTATGATTGAGGAGGTAGCAGAGACATTTGCAGGGAGAGTTATCAATTCGATTGATATTCTGGTTATGATCAGTTTCAGCTGGCTGTAGAGAGTAGAGATCTAACTACTATGCGTACGCCTTTGAGATTGATGCGGATGTGTACTCTTCCACAAGGAACAACAAACTCGGTGGCTCATATGCAGAATGCGATGCATAAGGTACTATGAGAATTTGTGCCTGATGTTACCATACCATTTCTAGATGATATTCTTATAAAAGGTTGTGCGGTTGAAGACAAGGATGAAACAGTACTTGCTAATGGATGCAAGAGGTTGTTGCAGATCATATCAAGATGTGGAACGTATCTTGACTCGCCTGGAGGAGGTACATCTCACCTTGTCAAGAGCTAAGTCTAAGTTTGGTTTGTCTGAGATTTTAGTGGTTGGACACATGTGTGGTGCTTTAGGAAGGCGATCAAACTCGGAGCAGGTTGATGCTATAGCTAGGATGGCAGACTGCAAGAATATCACGGAAGTTCGACGCTTTTTCGAGTCAAATTTTCATGCGATCTCTTCAAACCGATGGTAAATTGAATAATTAGAAGCCATGCTGCAGATCGAGCTGACGCATCAAGATTTAACCCACGAAATGAGTTGGGTGCTGGTTGGAATCTGCCGGGATGTTGACGTTATCCTACAGTGATGCGCTATTGACATTGACCCGTTTCGGAAATCTGTTTCAAAGTACACTAGGAAGATTCGATCTTCAAAACCATTATCAGTCATCGACTTGTCAAAGTGAATCGGAGTCGCCGAAGGTGCTGGTTCATCCGTTGCGGTTTTCTGTGGCGCTTTTTTCTTCAAAATGTGTCCTGGCAACTCGAACAACTTCTAGCCCGTCACCTTCTGCTTATCAGGTATCTGCAGCTCACAAATAGGTGTTTTCTGTCGCATTATCTCACGAATATGAAGAGGAATCATTTATCATGAATGATTTTAGTTTTAGAATTTGACTGCTATATATATAGTGCCTTCGTTTCTCGTGGGCACGAACAGGACTAACAGCTACGTCTTTCTCAGGGTAAATATGACGGGACCAGCTGAAGCCTACGTGGAAGCTGGTGAGGTTGAAAACGCCATGGAGATGTTCTCCAAACCGACTTGAGGTCGACAAAAGCCAATGCTCTTGCTGAAGATCACGAACATATCTCTGAAGTTGTCAGCAAAGCAAGTGTGCAAGAGATTATTCAAAGGCAATGGACTGAAGAGACACGAAATCCTGAATTTTCACTGCTGCCGGTCATGCATTCTGGCAGCACACAGCTTGAGAAGGCTAGCGATTCTTATAGAGCACTGTCCGGCTTGGAAGCTTATTGGAGTAATTCACTTCCTGTTACCTTCTCCTTTGCCAACGTCCAGCCTTCAAGGACACTATTTATACCGTGCTTTTGCGCGCAGTGTGATAACTGTATTCCAAATTCAAGCTCTCCTCCCCGATAGAGTCGACTTGTTGTTCCGACAGGTATCTAAAGTTATAACTCTCCGTTGATGTATTTTTTCTCTTTCCACCAGGTCGCAAGAAGATTGAAAAAGAAAGGTGCTAAGGAGTTAAAGCTGTGTGCACCATTGATGGGGGCGGGCGGAAAAACTGCTCATGCCCTTCAAACTTACAACAACCTTGTTTGTCCAGCTTAGAAGAGCAAGTTCAGCACAGTGACAGTATATATAAGCAAATGAGAGCTCTGTAAACAGGTACAGTGATAAGTATTTGTTCTGTAAAGGAAGAGTAGTTTATCCACTACAACCAGATCAGTTCGGTTTCACAGCATCTTTCTTCCACATAGCAATGCCACAGGGCAAAATCTGTTGTGGTCGCCTCATCTTGGGTCGGTATCTCATAAAGGCCTAAGGCTTTACATTCCGGGTATAGAAACACAGCCGATATACAAGTCTCTAGATCCACCTGCAAGCTTCATCGCATCCAAAAGCAGCCATTTTCATGTATAACTAAGTTCAACTAGCTACTGATAGTTCAAGGAGCTACTGATAGCGGGGCTTAGCCCCGGTGTTCTTCCCTTCGGGGCGTTAGTTGCTTGGCCCTTCGGGTCCTCCTTTCCCTTGTAAGGCTTGATGGGGTCTTTCCATCCGTTTGCTATTCATTTGGTCGCGTGTTTTATATCTAAGTTCAACCTTCATCGCTTCACATCGATCAACAGGAAAATTGCGAACAAAGAAACCTATCTTGTCATATCCCAGTGGTTAATATCAGATTGAGTTCTACACTCATATTATGTATAACGTTGCTGCAGCTTGGAAAAGCATGTCTGGGGTCTCTCATGTTTTCTGTTCCGCACATATGTGCAGGTCATTTTTCTCGAGGAGCTCACAAACCTCCGTAGTTGGAAGATCAGGAGAGGTGAATTTGTCTCCTTGGGGGCTTTGTTTGTACCGTACTGTGAAACTTTGCAGTCGCTCCAAATCTGTATTGTCAACGGCTACTAAACCCCAGTTCATTCTGGTTGAAAGGTAAGATACCAAGGTCGATTGGTCGTTTGCCGAGGACTTCTCCTTCCTTCTTCACGAGTGAGACGCTACCTACCTCCTACGCTTGAGGACGTGTATAGGACTTAGACCCATAAACCGAGTTGCTGTGAGCACTTCGAAGGGGGATTCAACAGCTTCTTACAAGAATTAAGAGATCAGTCAGCCGTCTGTTCAGCTCAGAGCGAACTATTCTTTCGCCTTTTACTAAAGAATACCGTGTGCGGGACACAGTCAGCGGCTTATGACAATCTTTGGAACGCCTCTTCAATGAGTCACCACCAATACAACTAAAACTGGATTTTGCGGGTATACTGACACCGTCACAGAAACTGTTACCTCGACCACTGCTTGACGCATTAGTCCAGTCTTTAAAACGAAGAAATGTTGGAGGAATTGACTAGGTAACCGAAGTTCATAGAATGCTGAAACTCTGAGCATGCCCGTTTCACGTTGTCATGGTGCCCCCGTGCGTATCGTAGGGCCGTATCTGGGCATCCCCATCATGATACAGAAAATGTAGTGCTTCACTCTGTCGAGATCGTGACTCGTAAGCACTGCGTCCGAAACTTTTCAAAGGGAATCATCAAAGGTTCATCAAGTGTCGAACATAAATCTTTCACTGACGTGTCAACCAATATTATCTTCTGTACCATTAAGGATAAAGGACTGCAACCAGTCTGTCTACTGAGATAAACCTTCCCTTCCAAAACACGACAGTGAGAGGTAACAGAGGTTCGTCACGAGAAAGAAGCCTCAACATGGGACTCAACCCTGAACCTCTTTCTTTCTTTTGAGACAGGTCCGGATTCTCAGTAGCACAGGTCTATTGATTTATAAACTCGTATGATTGCATGCTCTATTTTCTCTCACTTTCCTCAGCTTGCCGAATTCGAAAGCCCCCACGAGTCATTCCCGTACATATTCTCATCATTTGTTTTTGTCGTACCCCGAACGCCGTGATTCGTTTACTTTCATACGGCACAGTAGCAACTCAGTGGGAAGAATACGAATAGTTTACTAAACCCTCGTCCATAAACCCATATGCGGTGCAGAAGCAGATGATGTTCGCCGAAACTTATAAGCTCTCTCAGCTGAAGGAGAAGTATACCTTTCTCGGCCTTTTGGCTAAGATCAAGTGTAGTATCTGTTCTTATCAGTTTAATATCTGATACGAGGGTCATCGACCCTCACGATATTAATCTAATTTCTCTCACGGGTGTGGTCCAACGCGGTAGCTTGCTACTTCGGACTCGCCAGTGTCGCCTTGGTATCGCACTACCTCCTAGGCCGGCGCAGCCCATCCTCCCCTAGCGGGAGACCCAATGAAACCAAGAAGCAAGTGTTCCCTGTTTCCAGAAAGGTCAGTGAATACTCCGCTGCGCATCGCTGGTTGAACTCATTTTCTTGGCCGAGAAGAGGAAAGCTACCAGTGCCACGAGGCTGCTTCGAACGGTGAACTTAAGGAGGAGGACTCGAGCATCCAACTCCCGTCGTAGGTCTAAACCCCAGCCTTCCACACTCACGAACGGGTCGAGCGCAGCATATGCTAGTTCTTGCGGAGTCAACGGTAAATTGAACAATTAGAAAGGAAGGAGCCATGTTGCAGATGGAGTAATGCCATCAACATTGAGCCACCGGTTGGAATCTGCTGTAGTGTCGACGTTATCCTGTAGTGATACGCCACTAACATTGACCCGTTCTGGAAATATATTCTCAGCTACTGAAGTTTTGAGTCCGTAGTCAACACAGGAACGAAACTGATCGTCTAGGACAAACAGGGAAAGAAAAACCAGGTTGAATTACGCCTTCACTGGCCCTTCGGTAACCCTCGAGCAATCTCTGCACATACTTCCCCAGTTAATCTACTTCCAAGTTCACTTGGAGTTCACAACGGTGAGATCGTCCCATCAACCGCAATGTAGCCCTTGGAACGATTAGCTTCCACTGCTCAGGGCTCGTCTTGATTTTCACCCACAAGAAATCGCCTTCGGGATCAAAACTGACGACGGTGCCTGTCCCATCTACATGACCTTGGACGAAATGACCTCCCATCCGAGTGCTGGGAGTAACGGAGCACTCCAAATTTACAGAATCTCCGAACTCTACCTCGCCGACTGAAGTTCTTCTCAACCTCTCAGAAGAATTCTCAGAGTGAAACCTGATCACAGTAAAGCAGCCCAGTTCACGGCGATGCTGTCACCGACCTGCACTCTCATCTCGACTCCATCAGTCTCCACTTTCTACAGCTCCCTCACCTTCCCCATCTCCTCCACAAGTCCCGTGAAAAGTGCCCGTGCTCCTCCCGCTCCATTTATCGCTCTGATCTGCACTCTTCGGGCATATCCCTCCGACGAAACCTTTCTACCGATAAAACTAATGCGGAGGTTTGAATTCACACAAATATCAAAATGTGGCAATTGCTGTCAAGAATCCGGACCTACGGACGCAAACTGGATGGACAAGGAGCGGGAAACACCGTCTAGCTAGAGCGCGTCCCGGAATATTATAGACGCTGCATCTTTTCGAATGAGTTTACTAGACTCATTCGAAAGCCTGGGGAAAAGTCTCCACCGTAAGACCTAGAGCACCTTTCCTTCCATCGACGAAAAGGGTCGAGCTGCAGCGCAGCCCTCGAGAGCAAATGCTGAACCGAAACTTGCACTTCTGTATGACTCGCACATACTCAAAGAGTACGCGAAATTGTACGCAGGTGACGTCAACTCCCAAACCCTCCTTTCTTTCAGCAAAACCCCTTAAGCTACACTGCAGAACTGAGAAAATTGGTGCAGTTCGGCTTAGCATTCTCTTTTCCTGCTTTCATTTGGACAGACAAGACCATCGCAGATGTCAGTCTCCTCCCCTCCGAGGACGCGTATCTGCAATGTACTAGAAAGACTCACGTCGTATCGTCGTAGGCTGACCTGACCGTTTCAGTTTGAACTAATTTATCTCGTTCGATAATCTGTGAAAATGTCCAGCAAAACGAGTGATGCTACAAAGAGTGACAATCAACGAAGAGATTTGGTCTTTATATAGAGCTACTATAGAGCTACAAAGAGTGATAATCAACGAACCATAGTCATCTGCCTCTTGTACCTACCCAAATACTCCTTCCCTTCCCGATGGGCGTGGTAAGGACTCCCACACGGGCCATGGACGAGAAATTTAAGTTATTACATACTCTAGATCCGTCGAACAAAAAAGGATCTTCACATCATTTAATTCTCGATCGAACGTGGCACAATATACAGGACACTTAAGAGACCAGGCCAAGTTCTTAGTGTTTCTCCAGAGAAGTCCGATTCGGATGTACAATGTCGCTTAGTCGAGACAGCCTAGAAATGCACAGCGGAATCTCGGTACCCACGCGATGCTCAGTACTGGTGGTGTTGTTTTGTTGGTGAGGAATTGAACTCTGTGCTTACTCTTTGGTTTCATTGGGTCTCCTGCGAGGAGAGGATGGACTGCGCCGGACTAGAAGACAGTGCAATACCAAGGCGACCACTGACGAGTCCGACGTAGCAAGCTATCACATTGGACTCGCACCCGTGAGAGAAATTAGATTAATATCGTGAGGATCAACTACCCTCGTATCATATATTAAAGTGATAAGAAAACTTAGACAAAAGGCCGAGAAAGTTATGCATACTTCCAGTTACAGAGTACCTTATATTCCTCGGTGAACCTCATCTCAGCCCCAAAGCTGATAACTGATTAACTTACGTCATTGAATTGACTTAAGTCATTGAATAACTTCTGATCCAGGTTTCATTTCTTTTGACTCTGTCAAGCTCAGGAAAGAGAAGGCAAATAGTATGATTCAGTTCGTCAGTTGAAGCAAGCCGGTTTGTAAAGCAGAATGTTCTACTGAGAATCCCCATGTAGTCCATCACCCTTGAAACCACAGCTAGACGGAGGCCAACACAGTGATAGACAGAAAAGAAGAGAGTAAGATCCTGCTCCGAATTGACAAGTGACTGAATATTTCATCGATGCTGTGTATTTCGATGTGCTACTATCGATGCTGTGTATACAGGTGGTGTAAAGAGCAAGAGCACGCAGTAAGCAAGGGAACTCTCAGGGGTCGAGTTCTCTTGGACTGGAAGTTCCAGAAACGCACTCGGGTTGTAACTAAACATTCACTCCGTAGAAGAAGAGGAGGGGGAGTAATTTGCTTCCTCACGAATCCTGCAGTAGTGTTTCCCGAGGTTGTTGGTGTTCCGAACGATACGTCGAAGCTGCACTGAACTCCCATCAGTTTGTTTTCATGCTACCACGAGCAACATACCAGTGCTCCAAATTTGGTGCCGAAAGTATAACTTCCACGAGGTGAAATCGTAAATTAGACCAGTTATCCCCACAACTCGCCTGGACGCCTCAAAACCTACTTTGCACCTCTACCTTCTTGCTAGAACTTGGTGTCTTCAAGGATTCCGACTTCCAACGGCCGTCATTTTCCGGGATAACTGGATCGAATTACATTCATACCCTAAACGTCCTTGAATCCCTCCGTGGGTTGAGAATGTTTCTAACGCTCCACACGGAAAGCCAAAAGAGTGCAAAGGCCTAGCTAAACGTCGAGTATTTCTTATGTCCTACTCACCAAGAGGCGGAGGAACTCAGATCCGCCTTTAACTAACCCATCGATGACCTCGGCATTCGTTCCACCTACGGAGAATTGTTAGAACTGCAAAGCAGCGGATGTACTGCTAAGAGTCTTCACGATCTGGACCGAAGCACCACATGCTGTACCACGAGGAGGATTTACACATGGTGGCACGAGGACTGACGAGACACAGCGTACTTATCTATGGTTTCCAACCATTCATCGTTACAAGCACTGCAATTCAGCCGCAGGAGTATCCTTGTGAGGAATTTCCTTGGAGGATCCGCAGGAGTATCCTTGGGAACACTGAGTAGAAGCGAGCCCTTCGGATGATGGCACCTGTCTGCCAGTAGCTGACGTTCTCGAGGACGGAGTTTTCAGTCTCGAGGAGCGTGTCCTGAAAACTCCGTCCTCGAAGGTCATGATTCACTCGAAATCGGACCTGCCGTTTTTCTCTACATGTAGAGTCCGATGCTCACAAGAAAACATGTTTTATCCTACTTCCGTTACGTTGGTGGTGCCTCAGTGAAGAGGCGGTCCAAAGATTATGATAAGCCGCTGACTGTGTCCCGCACACGGTATTCTTTAGTAAAAGGCGAAAGAATAGTTCGCTCTGGGCTGAACACACGGCTGACTGATTTCACTTTGGGTGTCCGAAGCTCTTGTATCCCCCCTTCAAGTACTCACTTCCGCTTAGCTTATGGGTTTAAAAGGTTCTGAAGCGTAGTAGGTATTGTAGATACGCGTCTGTCCGGTAGAACTTGTATTCGACAAGTTAGTAACATCGGAACACATCCTACATTTGAACCAGAATCAACCTAGGCTCAATCGCACGCAGTCCACTCGGATACGGAACTGAACCTGTCGGAGGCCTACGTGGTAAAACTGCAAAAATTTGCTTGATCATACCCCTAGTACGTTCCGTGAGCTCGATCATACCCCTCTTAACGTTTGGTTGCTTGATCATACCCCTGAAGAATTATTGACAGTCGAACCAGTCATCTTATCTTTTGGTTCATCATTTTAGTACTTTCAACCTCGACTAAATATCATTGTAATTCAAAATATTTGACATTAAGGATGCATTAGACTATCCATATTCTCATTCCTCTGTATGTGCAGTCTCACATCTGAATAACATCACAAAAAGACTGGTTTGACAGGCAATAGCCAATCAGGGGTGTGATCAAGCCAGAAAATGTTAAGAGGAGTATGATCAAGCTCACGGAACCTATTGGGGGTATGATCAAGCAAATTTCTGTGGGGAACTGCTTACAAGGCAGACTCTCTCACTTGGAAACGTAGCACCAGAGAAAAGCATCCTCTGTCATCGGTGAGATTCAGTTTCGTATCCAGTCGGCTGGATTCGAACCAAGTTCGCCATTCGGGGCGTTGGTTGCTTGGCCCTTCGGTTCACTCTTTCCCTTGTAAGGCTTGATGGGTCCTTTCCATCCGTTGGTCTCTCGCATGGTCCGTTTCCATCCGTTACCTCTCGCATGTAGAAAGAAATTTTTGCCGATATCATGTGGCGGGGTGGGCTTATTATCCATAGAGGAAACTGCTCTAGTAGTCTTTTTGGGTAGTTGAGCCTTCTCAGCACCTTGGCTTTGTTGTCATTTCCTTGTGCGAGATAGATCTATTCTAGAGAGCTACGTGACAGAAGTGGAGGATGGTTTTTACCTACTACAGTGGTGTCTCCGTGAGGCAAGAGATAGTTTGACTCTTCAGACACCTGAGGCACACCCACGATTCGATACCCTAGCTACGGGTGGATCTCGTGGACTACAATTCTCTCTGACGAGACATCACTTCTAGCAAATTCTCCATGTTTGGCTCATAGCTCGACTTTGCATTAGAACGTTCTACAGCGATGAGGTTCTACCTAGACTTGGTCCAACTTGTTTCTTCGGCACTGTTCATCTGCAAGTACGATGTTTCGTTCAACACCTTGGATCGACACCTTGCTCGTTGTCCTCACGGTGGAAAGCATATAGCCACCCATGATGTCATCAAAGACGTCGTGTTTGCTTTAGTACGAGAGAGTGGTTACATGACATGGAGAGAGCGTTGGTATGTCTTTCAAACGTTAAGATCAATGAGAGCTGACCGGAACATAATGAGAGAAGATCAAGTCTCAGTGGCAGATGTGGTTGTTACGAATTTGACACGAGACTCAGTGACGGCACAGGTGATCATCCATCCCCCAGCGAAGGTGACCAAGTATAGGGGGATGCAGATGGGACATCGTTTCATCCTCTTAGTCTTGAAGATATACGGATCGACAACTTTGGAGTTCGACGTCTTCTTTCGTGATTGTGCTAGAGCCTACCATGAAAGGCATCAGGGACATCACTTTTCTTTCTTTTTGTATTATGTTTTTTAGATAGCAAGTTTCCATTGCTCTACAAAGAGCTTAGCAGGCGCGGTCCATAAGAGAACAATTGCAATAGGCTATGCTCATGTGCATCTGTCGTATGCAAGACTTCTGACTTATCTGTGTATGATATTATAGTGGCAGTAGGAGACCTTAGAGCTACTGATAGCGGGGTTTAGCACCGGTGTTCGCCCCTTCAGTGAGTTAGTTGCTTGTCCCTTCGGGTCCTTCTTTCCCTTGTAAGGCTTGATGGGGTCTTTCCGTCCTTTGGCTATTCATTGCGTCGTGTTATCCACGGAGAAGAAAAGGATCGGAAGTGAATCCATCGTCCCCGCAAACACATCTGGAACGAAAACTTGCAGAGCACAGACTTGTACAGTTCTGTGTACGTGAGGAAAATTCTACCAAGGCTGGCAATACCAGGTTCCCGTTACAACGTTGGCATGTGCTGCAAGCAAGTTCATTGCGACCGGCCATGCCTTCAAAGGTTGAGATAAGCCGTCTCTGTGATCCGCACACCGTATTCTTTAGTACAAGGAGAAAGAATAGTTCGCTCTGAGCTGATCACACGGCTGTTATTCATGGGATCGGCAGAATAGCTACTTGAAGGCCAACGCAGACTCTACACGACTAATGTATGGTTCGAACTGACCTCCATGTCCTTACAAGTTACAAAGGACTGACCATTACTTGGAGCGAGTTCAGACGAAAACGAAAGAACAAATGCGTTCAATCAGTAAGAAGCGCTTAAAAGCTAATCGCTCGTTCCATCCCTCTCGCTTACAAACTTTCCGATTCATAAATGGCAGGGCAGTGCCGAATCTAAAACCCGAGGATGTCACTGTCCAGTACCAGACTAAACACGGGCTCGTACTTTGTCAAGTTCATGTGATACAATCAACTGATCGTCGACCTTGCTGATCACGTGTAGCTCGAGATGTTCCTAAGTTTTTTTCCGAACCCAACCCCTTCAGAACACATGTATGAAGAATTGCAAATAAACGTATACAGTATAAATATCATCTAATCGCACTTACGGAGTCCCTAGCTGCAGCAGTCGCTGCAAACATGCAACCCCATCAAAAGTGAGACTAGAGTTGGAGAGACAAAGTGGCTTCAATGAGTTCCTTCGGGACTGGCAGCACTCTAATGTAATTGGCTGACGGGAGCGGTTTACACAGAATGATGACAGGCCCACCGACCAATTCTTTTAAACTCAGGATCACGTCGTCACAGATCTCTGTGCTAGATTTAGTGAGCTAAGCATCAACGCTAAGCATAAGCACAGCAGGCACTGTAACTTACTGGATGAGTTGTGCAGGAAATTTAGCGCTATATCGCTCTTTGATTCCATCGATCGGCGCGAATGCAACAATTTCCTGCTGAATCAACTAGGAGGGCTACGGTTTCCGCACTCATCATTTTCCAAGGCGTCCCAGGGAACTGGAATTCCGAGGTCTGCCGACAGTAGAATACCCACTAGAGTCAGCACTCGAAGTTCTCCGTCACGAACAAACGAACAGACATCGTAACCTCAAAGAAGCAAACTGCAAGACCTCTCAGACATCGAGAAAACATTAGTTACCAGCATAGTCAGCAAGAGAGGTGAGTCGCAGCTTGTAGGAAAACGGGAAGCAAGAGCAACCTATTACTATCTCTCCGGTGGCTTCCAAGACTGTCGTGTTCATGAAGTTAGTGATGCATCGAGGTGGTCGGTCAAACTTGTTGTCACAATCCTTCTTCGAAGTTGACTTAAAGGACCGAGCGAACGCGAGTCCTCCGCTGTCACAATTTATGACGTGCATTTTCTCGCTTGGGGATGCTACAATCCGTCCCACCGGAGTGCAATGGAGGAGCTCGTCATAGGTCATCGCCGTTCCGTATCAGCGATAGGCCCCGCCCAGGTAAATTTGCTGTTTCCTCTCATAGTTTATGTACCTCGATTAAATCCATTCCGGAAGCACTGCTTATTGTTCTATTTCACCTACAGTAGAGCCTGTGAAACCTTCCCTGTTCAAAACAGAGGAAACTCTGCTCTACCAAACAGATGTCAAACAACTCCACGATGAAAAGCTTGACCTGTACAACTGCCTCCTTCCTCTTCCCATTGTACGGCTTGATGGGCCTTTCCATCTGTTCGCTATTCATTGCGTCCCTTTCTTCCTCCTTCGAGCCAGGAAATGAAGTGGGGCTTCAACCCAAGCAGATACTTGGAGGTCTGGAACTGAATCTGATCATGAAGAGGGAGAAGCCAAGCACTCAGGACTGGCAGGTGAAGATTCCGGCCCAGCAGGCATTCTGGATCTCCTTCCTCTTGACTTTCCAGAACTTGCGTACACCAGGAACAATTGCAGAATTTCCAATTGGAGCGATTTACCCCGTCTTACTGTCGTCTCTGATCGAAGTTTCCAGCAAGATCATAGTGCAGATCGGAACATACTTCTAACTTAACCTCTGGCTGATTGTCTGCCATTCTTTACCGTGATGGATTCATTACTAGGTAGTGTGATAGAGCCACTGCGTGCTCAATTACAAGGGCCTTGCGCGACAAGAAATAGCTGAGTTACGAAAAACAGTAACGTAGCTACCTATCGTGAAATTCCCGTCCGGTATGCTCGGTCGACCTGTCATAATGCAGTCTATTTCGTCTCAGCAGTTCCTGCAACTGCTGCGAAAATCACTGACTTGGTCTTTCTTATGAAACTCAACAGGGCGTCTCATCCTCGTCATAGTCCATGTCATCAGTTTTATACCACATAGAATTGCCAACCTAGCTGGTCGGTCTGATATGTACATTTGGTTCTTCATTTGGGAGGAAAGTAAAGATCATCCCTCGATCCAGAAACAAACTGGTGGCAGGTATCAACCGTGAGTGTTGGGACCTCCTATGTATCAGTTCGTGGTTTCTGACTGAAGGTCTAGTTTAGGGAGAAATCTATGACAACCCACATGTAGAAGGGATCAAACAGCGCAAAGTGCCATAATATATGCAAAAGGCCAGTATAAACTGAAGTTCGCGAGTTAGTGTTCCTTGACTGGAGCTTGTGGAAGCACTGGATAGCATTTCAGTGCCCAGGAGAAGTGACCGTATGATTTTTGCGGACGCTATTCCTCCGTGGTTACACAAGCACCGATTTCAGTTCCCAGGATCAGATCAATAGAACAGAATTGCTTCTGGGGCTTGAGCTTCGTGCGATGCATATAACCAAGCAAAGTTTATGAACATTTCTGCCTTCAATATTGTAATGTTTTCGAACTATACTATTCAACAGGTTCCAACATAAAGTTATAGATAGTTGTCCGCGTGAGTACTGAAAGTTCACACTTTGATCGCAGCGCTTTATCTCATACACTAATTTGCAGTTGCGGGATGTTATGTTTGATGTCGTTTGTATCACTGACAGAGATTTTGGTGCACTCACACCAGAACCACTCTATAGACCTAGCCATTACACAGCCAAGGAACTGTTAAGATTTCTGATCCCATGTATAACTCCTTTTGCACCATGATATTTGAGCAGAAAAAACTTGACTACAATGCGATTATCGTCGGAGGAAAGCCGCCTGTTATTTTTCCACGAAACCACAGGAATAGTGGGAATGAGAAGATGGACGGGATGTGATTTAGAAAGGTCCTTCTGTCACCACCAGGGAGCTCCTTACTATACATTGTACCCTAGGCCTGCCTTCCACATTCTACTTTTCTTAAATAATCTCTGTCACATCGATCGAACAGACACCCTAGTGAAGAAAATTCTTACAACGTGAGGTAAAATTGAACGATGGGTCCTGAAAAGCACACGTGAAATCCAGGGTGGTTTCGGAGCGTTTACATATCCTGGAAGACTAAGACGGATGGCTTCCACAAGGTGCTGCATCCTGACGGATCGAAGCTTCCACCTCCGAGGACGTGAAGCCTTCCGTGTTTCACTTGTCCCAGTCCTGTTCGGTCTCCGACTTCTGGAAACATGGATAACACTTGATCCAATATGTGACAGAGTAAACTAATAGTAATGCTGGTCGAAGAAATGCTCGTTTAATAATAGAACGCCTAACGTTCGTTTCGAACTCCAATGCAACCATCGATTAACGATGTAACATCATATCCACCACTTCCTCCACCCTTCCGGATCAGCGATAGGCCCCGCCCAGGTAAGTATGCTTTTTCCTCTTCGGAGACAGAATAAGAACCTCGATCAAGTCCATCACATGAGCTGGTTGTATGGTTCTATATTACCCTCAGTAGTGCCTGTCAAGCTGTCCGGGATCCTTGTTCATAACAGAAGGTCGACTCTCCTCCCCACAGTACAAGTCAAACTCCACGACGTTCCCCGTACAAGTAACAAGTGACGATGAGCTGGACAAGGAAATGCTCGATCAGCACTGAGTTTGACTTGGATTCTACTGACAGCAGTCGTCCTGGTGCAGCGAAGAGCTTTAATTAGTGCTCGGGGTAAAAATATTCCGGAACTGAAAATCATCCTAGGCAATTAACGGGGAATCTGTTTATATAGATCATGTATCAATTTAAAAATATTTAAATTTTAGTTTGTTACCATGTAATATTTTAGCCTGCAAAAATTTGGCTGTTCATTATTTTAACTCTGACTTTTCAGAATTCTAACCGATTGAGAATACAAAGAATATCAATTAGTCTTGAGCGATGGATTTACCTGTACAACGGCCCCTTCGCATACTACAGTGATTTTTCTATTCGAGTAATAAGTGGATGAACAGTTCTTAATGACTCAAATGTCGACTTCGCGCTTTAATATTATTTTTGGATCAAAATTTTGTACAATAAGTAATCACGAGACTCACCACTTCATGCAATCTTTTCTTTCCACTATCTCATTTGCAGTAAGATATTCAGTTAACATGCTATCAGTTTATTAAAGATCTAACTATGATCAAGTGAAAAATCAAGAAACAAGTTGTCTTGTTATCTACATTTGATGCAATGTAAATTTGAAAAAGAAACAAAGTATTCAAAACTGTGCTTCTCAGCTCATTAGGAGAGATGAGTTAAATCAGAAAAGAAAAACAACTAGTGTGGTAAAACAAACTCAGCGTTTTCTGACGATGTTGGATGTTCACACTATTTCCATATCAAGTAACGATATATTGAGTCTTTTGCTTCGATGTGAGATGCTTACACCATTTTCATATCTCTAGTGACAATTGTTTGTTATTGTTGACGGACACAACATCAAGGTATCAGATAAGAGAAAGAGAAATTGATCTGGTAGAGTTTTTCGTACATGGAATTATACCAAGATTTTTCAAGCTAAAGTTGATGAAATTCAAGTGTTGTAGAGTGATTCTGAAAGAGATCCGGTGTTTGGGAACACGAGTGCAATCAAGAAGAAGAAGGGATCATATACGAACTCGTTCTTTGCAGATTTTGTGATTACCATTTGTCAAAACGTTAAAGGTAAACCATAAGAGTTCTAGAGAGATTGTGGTATGTTTCAAGACGTTTTATGTTTCTAAAATTCATCAGAATCCGCAATATCTTTTTCTCAATGAGAGTACAATTAGATCATGATGACACTAGAAAGCCTACATTCCAAACTGTCCAATAATAGCAAGTTCTTCTGTAACAGAGATATGTAATCTTATTTACACTTTGTAGAAGGATCCTGATTTCTCCCTTTCTCACTCTTGCGGAAATTGGCAAAAGGTTTTTTTGAACCCACAAGTCTTTTCTCAATTCTTAAGTTTCAGTTTTGCCAAAAGATTTCTCCTCTTGCTAAAGTCCAGATAGTTCTTAAAAGTGATATCTGTATCAATTTTTATCTTCAATACTAGTCGTCCTCCTAACCCAGATATCCAAAACCCAAATATTGCGATATTTCTAGAACTGGATTCGAATGGGACTTTTTCCCCTTTGAATCCAGTTCTAGAAATCATAGCAAAAATCTCGCTCGGATCTCAACGTAAAAATCCTAAAACTCTAAAAGTGATATCTCGCAAAGAATATTTTTTGGCACTTAAGTAGTAACTACAAGCACATCTTAAGCTGTCTCGTTGTATTCTGTCACCATCTGACAAGTGATATTTGTATCACTTCTTCATGCCATCGTCATGCGTATTGTCACTTCACCTATCGAAATGTCATACCACAAGTATCCCAATTGTGTGTTTGTTTATATAGATTTTGTTAGGTATGACTATCTTATATGTTACTCTAGTTTGAAGATCCAAATCTAGAGTTATCAAAACTAGGCATAACTAGCTAAGATAATTATAACTAAGTTGAGGAAACTATTAGAGGTTTTCAGAGTAGAAGACACTCTCATTTTCTTGTCTATGAGTGAAGTGAACACTGGAGACCTTGAGAGTCCTTGGATATTAGGCGATGTAATGTTGAGAGTGGGATCAGAACTTGTTTGCAAGAACGCTATTAGGGAGAATGATGTGACCATACGGGTCAGAGACTTGAGTGAAGTGAGTATGGGTGTAACTGAATTTTGTAATTATGGTGCACTAGTAATCCTAGTCATTTGAGGTACCTTTGGATGAGAGACAAGCCGACAAGTGACACACATGCACATTGCAAAATCATCGATGAGTAGTATTTCTGTATGTAACATTTCATCCACGTCAGCAAGTTTCATGTCAAAACTCCATAGGATGTCATAAATTTTGGTGTCACATCAGCACTTGCCACGTCATCATTATTTGTCCAAAACCTTCATCATAGCTCTTACTTCGTAACTCTATTTGGGATGATCTAAGAACTAAAGTTGTTGTAGTTAACGCGCACTATGGTATGATGAAGTCAGATTATTTGTTATAGCAAGTTCAGAAAAAGTCATAACCAAGTCGTAAAGAAGCCGTTGTTCAAATGATAATCAATCCATTGACATGCTAGTGTTATTGTGCAACCTTCTCTCTGCTCATTCTATATTTGCTAATTAGCGCATCAAGATATGTTCATGTTCGATTCACATTTATGTTTTCAAGTGAAATATTTTTTCTTCTTTGACACGTTCTCATATGTAAGTATTCGATGATTTCAATCTCTCACACAAAAAACTCTCATTTCGTCCGTAATTGCTTTAAAAGCAAATGGGTGTTTATAACATGAATAGTGAACGCATAAAATGACATACTTGATCTGGACATATTGAAAAAATGACAACAAATTAGAATTTAAAACGTACTAAACACAATAAGCGATTCAAAAGATTTCTTACAGTGATCTTTATATGATATCATCAGAAAGTTGAGGTATTTGTTTTCTCGTAATCCATCGAGTGCTTGTTAAGCAATAAAAATCATTGTAGTGCTATTAAGATCATCCGATGTAAGTGAATTGCTGATTAAATAAAAACCCTCATTTAGATAAGTTGTGCTACATCTTAAAAAAGAAAGTTTTCTGACAACAAGAAACTGATGATACTTTGTTGTAGAGCTCACTAAGCTGAGTCGAACAAGACTTGAATTGAGACAGCTGGGATCACGATTACAATGTTATGTGATCTAGGGTCAAGTTCTGACCAAACCAAAATTTTGAATGGATACATCAAATTTTCTTGAATTCTAGAAATCTAGAAATTTCATTTTCATTTTATTTATGTTAAATAATTGAATTTGGACAATTCAATTATTTGGACTGATATGATATCACTACATGACTATTTGAAACATTCGATCGACGCTCTGTCGATTTGATGCGTGATCGCCGACGGTTTCATCCATCGGTTCTATCAGTTGGTTCATCGCTAACGGTCCGCTATCCCAATCTCACCATCCTGCCACCCGTCTAAATCACCAGCGGTCCATCATAAGTCTCATCATCACTCCAGCAACCACCGATGATATGTCCGTCGGTGATTCACCACGACGAACTATACGAGTAGCAACTTGAGGCGACTTGGGCCGATGGACCTTGTAGCTTTGTCTTGTATTTTGGTGGAAATAAAGATTTGTTTCTGGAAATTTGTCTAAATGTATTGGTAGTGCTATGATCAGATGCCTAGGATGTTGTCAAGAGGAGGAACGAAGCACACTCAAAGGAAGAGAGCTGGTTTGGATAAGCATCTAAATCAAGACTTAGGTTTGCCGTAGCGTTGGCAAAGCAAGTATGAAATTTCATACTTGTCTTGGGGCTTGGGGTGATCTTGTTTTGCGGTTTTCGAACTGCAAAGTAAACTTAGTCTCGCATCTAAGTCAAATCAGGTTGCGACTAGAAAGTGAGTTTCGGGAGACCTCGTAAGTAGGTGTGAATACTTATAGTTAGCAAGTTAGAGTCTTAAGTAGAATGTTTAGAAATTGTCAACTAGTTTTGTTTAGGGTAAGCCAAAAAGGTAAGGCTTTTCTCGAGACTAGTTGGAATTTTCTAAGTGTTCTAGCGACAACCTAAGACTCAAGTCAAGAAGGGAATTGCGAGTTAGCTACCAGAACGTAATTCTGGCGCAAGGGGTTGGCTACCCACTTTGAACTTGGCATTAACTAAAGGATCGTTGTTGATGAAGGCATCAACCTCCAAAGTGGAGGTGACGCAACCCTCATTCTCTAGATCGGACGCAGACGTGAACAATAGAACCCTAGTGGACTTGCGCTAGGTTGTGAACGCTGCGAGTTGGACTTACGGCTTGGCCGAGAAGTCGGGATCAGATGAACTCTAAGTGGTTCCCTGAACAAGGGTTATAACATTGGGTTAAGACATAGGGACCTACCTCAAGACAACCCCGGACGAACGCTGACTTAAGGGGGCAAGTCTGAAAAGACGGACCAAGACATAGGTCCGAGACGTGAGTCCGAGACGCAGAAGGACCGTGGTTCAGCCGCTGGTCTGAACCACAGGGTTCAAGTCTGGGTCTGGACCACAGGTTCCCGAAAAATGACTAAGTGTTGGAGCTCCAGTGACGTTTTAGGTCGTGGACGGAGCTCCACGTAAGATCTCGAGGCGAGTGAGATATCATTAGAAAGATCTCGGAGAGAGCTTTCCAGTGATACGTAGCACTCCTTGATCAGACCTCCGAGCTGAGAATTATGGCCGAACCACGATCAGGTTGTGGTATAATCTTCAGAGATCAAAGAGGATGGCGGGGCCGCCGATCCCCAGAAGTATATATGAGGGGGGCTCGATGCTTGGGTGGGCCAGTTTCGCGCACCTACCGCCTTGTTGCATCAGCGGAAGCTCTTGCTCAGTAGGTCGCAAACTTTACACCGCTAATCTGCAAACACAATCACAAGTTAGCGTCCATGCACCACTTACCTTATCTCAGCTTGGTCCGGACCGGAGCCGGACCGTCTCCTTCTTCATCAAGCTCAGCAGTTCCTAAGTCCCGACCTAGACCCGCCTAGGTCGGTCCGAAACATGAGCAAGTCACAAGATGACTTGAGGCGGACTTCCCATAAAGCCCAGGGTCCTAAACGGTGCCTCCAGCACACCTAACGGTCCAACCGCCCGTGATGTCCATCTGGGTCTAGGCTCCCGAACGATGGTCTAACCCGCCGACTCGTTCCTTAGTCTTGTCCCAGCCCTTACATCGTTCCTAAGTCTAGACGTCCAAGTCTGGATCGGAACGTGCTTTGGAACCGGTCCAGCCATCACCTCATGCCCCCAGAGTCCACGCGCCAAACCCTGGGGTCAGGTGACTCGTCCTGGCCCACCCAGGCATCGAGCTCCCCTCATATATACTTATGGGGATCGGCGGCCCCGCCCTCCTCTTTGGTCCCTGAAAATTATACCACAACCCGATTGTGGTTCGGCCATAACTTCCAGCTCGGAGGTCAGATCGAGGAGTGTTATATATCACTGGAAAGCTCTCGACGAGACCTTTCCAATTATACCTCACTCGCCTCGAGATCTTATGTGGAGCTCCGTCCACAACCTAAAACGTCCCTAGAGCTCCAACACTTAGCCATTTTTCGGACCCAGATTCGAACCCTGTGGTTCGGACCAACATCCGAACCACGTCTCAGACCTATGTCTCAGACCCACGTCTCAGACCTATGTCTCAGACTAGTTGAGGTAGGCCCTTATGTCTTAACCCAAGGTTCCAACCTTGGTTCAGAGAACCACTTAGGGTTCATCTGATCTTGACTTCCCGGCCAAATCGTTAAGTCCTACTCGTAGCGTTCACAACCTAGCGCAAGTCCGCTAGAGTTCTGTTGTTCGCGTCTGCGCCCGATCTTGAGAATGAGGGTCGCGACACTCACCCCCACTTTGGAGGTTGATGCCCTCATCAACAATGATCCTTTAAGTTAACACCAAGTTCAAAATGGGTAGCCAACCCCTTAGCGTCAGAATTGCGTTCTGGTAGCTAACCCGCAATTTTGTTCTTGGCTTGAGTCTTAAGTTGTCGCTAGAACACTTAGAAAATTTCAACTAGTCTTGGGAAAAGCCTTACCTTTTTGGCTTACCTTAAACAAAACTAGTTGACCATTTCTAAACATTCTACTTAAGACTCTAACTTGCTAACTATAAGTATTCACACCTACTTACAAGGTCCTCCCGAAACTCACTTTCTGGTCGCAATCTGATTTGACTTAGACGCGCGACTAAGTTTACTTTGTAGTTAGAAAACCGCAAAGCAAGATCACCCCAAGCCCCAAGACAAGTATGAAAGTTCATACTTGCTTTGCCAACGTTACGGCAAACCTAAGTCTTGACATCAAGACTTAGTCTTGATTTAGATGCTTATCCAAACCAGCTCGCTTCCTTTGAGTGTGCTTCGTCCCTCCTCTTGACAAGATCCTAGGCATCTCATCAGAACTAGTCATAGCCATGCACTACCAATACACTTAGACAAAATTTCCAGAAACAAAATCTTTATTTCCAAATACAAGACAAAGCTACAAAGTCCATCGGTCCAAATCGCCTCAAGTTGCTACTCGTATGGTTTGTCGTTTCTTCACTCCTCACTGGAAGGAGATGTCCTCATCTTGCTAACGCCCTTGTTGTCCTTGTCTCCGTTTGAATAGGTCTAATACTTCGCTCGCATGTGCGAGATCTTCCTCTGGCACCCAAGTTGCTTCCTTCAAATGGTAACCACGCCATTTGACCAAGTAGTCCATCCGGTTTGATTTGCGCCGAGACCGCAAAATGGACTCCACCTCATATTCTGCTTCGCCTTGCACGACATCAGGTTGAGGCCTGAGTACTTACTTGCGCTCCAGTCGCAAATCGTCCTTGAAGTATTTCTTTAATAAAGAAACATGGAACGTCGGATGCAACTGCCACTCGGAAAGAAGGTCTAACGTATGGACATCTTCGTGCGGATTCTTGACTATGACAAAAGGTCCCCCAAACTCGGATGAAAACTTCGCCGATATTTCCTCCGGAAGGGTGAAGTTCTTTGCACTTATCCATACTTCTTCGCCCACTTGAAACTTCACTTGCTGCCGATGTTTGTTTACCTGCTTCGTGTATCGTTGCTGTGCCTTCTCGAGGTTCTTCTTTATTTGCTCCTCGCGTCGCTGCATTGCCGTCACCAACTCTTCAGCTGATGTTTGCCGTGTTCTTGGTCGTGTCGATGTAGAACTCCCTGCAAGAGTCAAGTCAAGAGGCTCTTCTGGCTCACGTCCGTAAGCCAGCAAGAAAGACGATTCGCCGGTTGCCGAATGCTTCGTGAAATTGTAGCAATACTCCGCAAGACTGAGCCACTCCGCCCAATCGCTTTGGTCCACGCTCACATAATTCCTCAAGTATTGATTCAGAACCGAGTTAACTCGTTCCGTTTGCCCATCTGTTTCCGGATGAAAGACGGTACTAAATTTTAACTTAGTCCCCAATTTTTGGAACAAGTGTTTCCAAAAGGCACTTGTGAACTTAGAGTCTCTATCTGAAATAATACTCCGGGGTAACCCATGTGAACGCCACCAAGTATCGAGGAACAACCAAGAAGTCGTGAACGCTGTTGCAGTATCCAAGGTCAGAGCAAACTTCGCCAGTTTGCTAAACAGATCAACTATCACAAAAATCGCATTGTATCCATTCGAGTCTGGCAGAGAAGTAATGAAGTCCATGCCGATGCTTTTTCAAGGTCTGGCTAGAATCGGCAGAGGATGAAGCAACCCTTGTTTCTTCTCATAAGAAACGCGGTTCGCTTGACAGGTTACACATGTTTTCACAAAGTGGGCAACATCGTCTTTCATGTGGGACCAATAAAATTTTTTAGCTATCACTGCTAAAGTGGACTTTTCTCCTTTATGGTCTGATAAGGGCACATCGTGAGATTCTTTTAACAACTTGGTCCTAAGTTTTCCTTGTCCCACATAAACCCGACTTTGCTTGAACATGAGTAAACCATACCTTAGCTGCATGTTCTGCAACTTCACTCCTCGCTGAAAGTGAGGAGTGAAGTGATGAAAGATATTCCTCCTTGCGACTCAAGGCGTCAAGAACCACATTGTCCTTTCCCGCTTTGTGGATTAATTCCACGTTCATGAGCGCCAAGGTATCATGCCACCGTAGTTGCTTTGGCGTCACCCGATCTTGTGTCTCAAAGTACTTGAGCAAAATGTTATCAATATACACTTGGGTTTTGTGGAGTCCCAAGTAATGTCGCCATTTCCTCAAGCAATGAACCACCGCAAACAGTTCCTTCTCGTGAGTCGGCCATCGACTCTATGTCCCATATAGCTTCTTGCGTTCGTACGCTACAGGTTTTCCATCCTGCACCAACACTCCGCCAATCGCATAGTCGCTCACGTCCGTTTGCACCTCGAATGGTTTGTCGAACTCCGGCAGCTTCAAAACTGGCGCCTTTGACAAAATAGCTTTGATCGTCTGAAACGCATCAGCCACCTCCTTGGTCCAACTTACCTGTGCGTCTTTGCCCGTCCAGTCCGTCAGCAGCTTCGCGATCTTTGAAAACCCTTTCACATACTTTGAAAACCCTTTCAAAACCCTTTTTTTGATCTTTGAAAACCCTTTCACTAAGAATCGTCGCATCCCCTTCACTGTAGTTGGAGGCTCCCAAGTCACAATCGCATCCACCTTCTGCATATCCGGGCCGACTTCTTCTGCACTAATGACATGTCCCAAGAAGTTAATGCGCTCCAAACCAAACTCACTCTTGTCAATGTTGGCAAACAGCTTATGCTCCCGCAACTTCGTCAACACCACCCTTAGCTGCTCCGCGTGCGACTCCAAGGTTTTGGAGTAGATCAAGATGTCGTCGATGTAAACGCTGACAAACTCATCCATCTCCTCGCGAAAAATTATGTTCATCAATGTAGTGAACATCGAAGGGACGTTGCAGAGTCCAAATGGCATCACCACGAATTCAAACGATCTGTAACTAGTTCGACAAGCGGTCTTCTCAACATCTGGGTCAGCTATCCGGATCTGGTAATATCCTGACTTCAAGTCTATCCTGCTGAAGTACTTTGCGCCCGTTAACCTATCAAAGAGATCGTCTATCCTTGGCAAGGTATAATTATTCTTCACCGTCACCTTATTGAGTGCACGATAATCTACGCAGAGTCGTAACTTCCCATCCTTTTTCTTTGCAAAAAGAACTGGGGCTCCATAAGATGACTTGCTGGTTCGAATATATCCCCGCGCTAATAGCTCACCGAGTTGTCTTTTCAACTCAAGGAGTTCCACCTGATTGAGTTGGTAAGGGGCTTTGGAAGGTGGTTCTGATCCTAGCAAGACTTCGATCTTGTGATCCACCACCTGGCTTGGAGGTAACTCAGCAGGTAACTCATCTGTCAAGACATCCTCAAACTCCTTAATCACTTCGTGAAGCACCTCCGGAAGTTTAGTCGCGTCTCCTGATGTTTCCTCTTGTCCGCCACCCGCCATCAAATCTGCAACCCGCATCAAACACATGACCCCGTCGTTGAAGTCCATCTGTTCGCCTTTGATCAAATTCACCGCAAAGTCGTCAATTTTCCGCGTCTTCCGGATCAGCCTCACTCCCAACTTCCGCCCTTTAACTCTAACATTTAACCTTAAAGGTTTCCGCCTAAGTTCCATTTCGAACCTGTCCAAGAAAGTGTTCCTCAAAACCGCATGGATATCATCCATCTCGCACACCGTGAAGTTCTCTGTGAACTCCAACTTCCCACACGCAAATCGTATGTCCAAGGCCACTTCAGAAGTTTGGTATGTCTTGCCCTTGGCAAAGCGCACCTGAATAGGCTTGTCTGCCTTGGAGGTAGACAAGCTCAACTTCTTCACCAGCTTTGGACTTATGAAGGAGTGAGTCGCTCTGTGTCCACAAGAAAAATAACATCACGGTTAGCAACCTTGGCTTATAGAAACATCAATCCCGGCGTCTTATTCGTGGTTCTCAAGGTCACAGTCATCTGGCCCTCCAACAAGTCCTTTGCAACAAATGCATTCATACTACAGTTACTAACCTTAGGTTTCGTGCACCCCTTAGCAATATGGCCCGCCTCGTCACAATTGTAGCAAGTAAACTTTGCGCCATTGTCCTTCTGAGGTGTCTGCCCCTTAGGTTTTACTCCTGTTTGATGCTGAGGCAGAAGAATCCTTCCGATCTTTCTCACCCCCATCCCACTGTCGCTTGAAGCCCTTGTTCTTCTTCTGGAACTTGTCCGTACTGCGTGGTTCAAAGGGTTTCTGTTGTTGGACTTCGTCGTCCCCAATTCGCTCCGCTAATTTCAAAAGTTCGACACTTGTCCCAGGTAGCTCCGACATCCGAAAGAGAGCCTTCTCCGAGCTTGACTTGAGTCCCCCGATAAATATACATATTTTGGTCTCCTCAGTCCACTTGGAGAACGAATCCAGCTTAGCACTGAACTCGCGCACATAAGCACTTAAGGTCCCTGTCTGCTTCAGCCGAACTAACTCAACACCATCCTGAATCCTTTGATATTCCGGAGTGAATCGTCTTGCGAGCAACTCCTTGAACTCCTTCGAACCAAGCGCCGAGACGGTCAAGGTATGCTCATCCCTGTATGCAGTCCACCAAAGAAGCGCATGATCCTTCAGGAACGTAACCGCCGCTCTCACTTTGTCTGACTCCTGAGCCTGATGCGCTTCAAAGTATAGGTCCAACTCAGTTAAGAAATCCTTAACCTTGCGAGCCCGTCCTATACCTGTAAACGGGGTCGGCAAATTTGTCTTACAAAGCTTCCTGGTAGACGAGAAACTTCCTTGGCCTGCCTCAAGTTCAGCGATACGTTTATCCCTAGAGACCATACCTTCCTACATGGTCTTCATCATTTTGATGAGTTCCGCATACAAGGCTCCTTGACTTCTCGCGCTTGCATCGTTCGGCACCGTTGGCAAGACTTCATCTTGCTGCAGCGGTGCCGCAGCTGGAAATAGACTTCCTTGACGTTCGGGCGAAGGTTGTCGTTTGTCGTCCCCTGACTGTGTCTCGGGGCTAGCTCGAGTCGATCTGGTCCCGGTGTCAGCCGCCACTCTCCATTTCTTGGTCTTCCTCCTGAAACTTTGTCCTACGTCGGCCATCGCTCCAAGTGTTCACCTAGAAATGTTGATCCGCTTCGTATCTCGCGTCCCTCCTCAAGCGTCCAGCCTTCAGGCGCTATCTCAAGTTCTCGCTCACCAAAGCGTCGGCTCTGATACCACTTTTCGCGCACCTACCGTCTTGTTGCGTCAGCGGAAGCTCTTGCTCAGTAGGTCGTAAACTTTACACCGCTAACCTGCAAACACAATCACAAGTTAGCGTCCATGCACCACTTACCTTATCTCAGCTTGGTCCGGACCGGAGCCGGACCGTCTCCTTCTTAACCCACCGACTCGTTCCCTAGTCTTGCCCCAGCCCTTACATCGTTCCTAAGTCTAGACGTCCAAGTCTGGATCGGAACGTGCCTTGGAACCGGTCCAGCCATCACCTCATGCCCCCAGAGTCCGCCCGCCGAACCCAGGGGTCGGGTGACTCGTCCTGGCCCACCCAGGCATCGAGCCCCCCTCATATATACTTCTGGGGATCGGCGGCCCCGCCCTCCTCTTTGGTCCTTGAAAATTATACCACAATCCGATTGTGGTTCGGCCATAACTTCCAGCTCGAAGGTCAGATCAAGGAGTGTTATATATCACTAGAAAGCTCTTGACGAGACCTTTCCAATAATACCTCACTCGCCTCGAGATCTTATGTGGAGCTCCGTCCACGACCTAAAACGTCCTTGGAGCTCCAACACTTAGCCATTTTTCGGAAATCTGTGGTCCAGACCCAGACTCGAACCCTGTGGTTCGGACCAGCGTCCGTACCACAATCCGTCTGCGTCTCAAACCCACGTCTCAGAGCTATGTCTCAGACTACTTGGGGTAGGCTCTTATGTCCTAACCCAAGGTTCCAACCTTGGTTCAGAGAACCACTTAGGGTTCATCTGATCTTGACTTCCCGGCCAAGCCGTTAAGTCCTACTCGCAGCGTTCACAACCTAGCGCAAGTCCGCTAGAGTTCTGTTGTTCGCGTCTGCGCTCGATCTTGAGAATGAGGGTCGCGACAGCCAGACGTGTCACCCGACCCCAGGGTTCGGCGAGCGGACTCTGGGGACATGAGGTGATGGCTGGGCCGGTTCCAAGGCACGTCCCGGTCCAAACTTGGACGTCTGGACTTAGGAACGATGTAAGGGCTGGGCAAGACTAGAGAACGAGTCGGCGGGTTAGGCTACCATTCGGAAGCCTAGACCCAGACGGACATCACGGACGGTTGGACCGCTAGGTGTGCAGGAGACATCGTTTAAGACCCTGGACTTTATAGAAAGTCCGTCCCAAGTCATATTGTGACTTGCTCATGTTTGGGACCGATCTAGGCGGGTCTAGGTCGGGACTTAGGATTGCTGAGCTTGATGATTAGGAAGACGGTCCGGCTCTGATCCGGACCAAACAGATTAAAGTAAGTGGTGCATGGACGCTAACTTATATTTGTGGTTTGCAGATTAGCGGTGTAAATTTCGTGACTTACTGAGCAAGAGCTTCCGCTGACGCAACAAGGCGGTAGGTGCGCAAAAAAACCCTAGCTTTCCACACTCACGAACTCATTGAGAGCACTCAGTGGAGTTCAGCATATGTTTGTTCCTTCTAGTGATCATAATTACTAACGCCGAACCTTCTAATCGTTTCTAAGGTACATAATGGGGATAAATCAAACACTTGCATCCTGGAGTTCTGTAAGATTGAAGTGATCCCAGACGGAACTTGCCACGAAGAAAAGGGTAATTGCAATTTTATACACCACACATTAGGGTTCTGTGGAGGGTGTTGGAGCTTGTTGGAGAAATTTATGAGGACGGAAATGAGACAAAGAATCGAGAATCTACAAACCTCTCCTGGCATTCCTTCCAAGGTTGAGACTGTTCTGTTATGCCCGCTTCACAAAGCCCATGGTTATTAGTTGACGTGGGCACCCGAACTGCCTGAGTGTCCAAACTTCTATGTTTTTCGCTACCTTTAAAGATTATCCACAATTGCTGTGAGTGATTGTGTCACACATAGATTTGAACAGTTGCTGAGAAGTAAGTTTGGATCTTTGTGAGACGACCGTACACCGGGTCGCTTCAGGAAGGAAGAAGTATCGTGGAACGGATAGGATGTAAACTTTATACTTCGTTCTTGCACTTATCTTGCAGTAATCTTACCTTCTGTTGAGGTACTACGAAGGTCGATGAAAGTCATCAAAGTCCAGTTTTCATGCCGTCTTGAGAGATGGCATGAAAACTCGGCATTAAACGGTAAATTGAACAATTAAACCCGGAGAAGCCAATCTACAGACGGAACAGAAACATCCACCTTGAGCCCAAGAAATCACTCGCTGCTGGTTGGAATATGCTGTGATAACCACATTATCTTGTGGTGATGCGTCATTGACATTTTAAAGATAACTGTCAAGAGTTTACAATTGATGGCAATTTCATGCAATGTTTGAAGTTACAAGCTCTGCGCTGTCGTGATGCGAATCATTTCACATAGTAAATGATTCACCTCTCTACTAGGAGTTAGTCTCTCTGAGTGAAGTTCAGAGAAGTCGATTCTGGAGGCTGTGGACATTGGCAGCTACGGGTTGCGCTTCTACTCCGACACTTGGGAGTTAGTAGCGGTAGAAGTTAGCTTAATGTTACTCCTAGGCCTTCATGCATATATTAACACTGTTGTGTTATACGTTTTAAGTCCTAGTAGGCTGATAGTATGCTAGTTATCTTGTTCAAGCATTTGTGCGCTTGTGCAAGTGACTTCTTACTTGTCTATGATGTTCAATGTACATAACTTAGATTTACCATGTTGATAGGGTTTAAACTCATGGGTTGTACTTACGTGTTGCCCATGCACGCTTTTTAGCTGATTTAAGTTTACTTTCAGCGCTGCGTGTCATTTTTAGGTAGTTTAAGATTTACGTTGGCATTTTAGGGGAGCTAACGTGGTAGCCTATGAGTGAATTTAAGTTACCACGTGGATTAGAGTACTAAAAGACAACCAAGTGGAGCTATGAACTCCCATTGGTCTGTTTTTGTCTTTTGTAAAACTCTAAATTTAGAAACAAAGATCTAAAAGAGAGTTCGAACATTTGATGAGGACACTGCAAAATCTGAGAACAAAGGAAGATAGAGCCCGTCGTGCCAAGCACTGTCAGTGAAATTCTGGATTGATTTGGATCAATAAACAAGGAGTTATGCCAATTTGAAGTTCGAGTTGAGTCAGAATTGCATCACTTTTGTTGGATTTGGGGTTTTCGGTGTCAATTTCAGCAAAATCGAGGAAATCGCTTCAAACCTTCGTGGTTGCGTTCACTGTCAGCGGGGCGACGACTGTCCAAAATGTTTCAAGTCATTTGAGTGAGTGAGTAATTCAGGGCAGCCGCTGAAGCAGAGGGGGTCTGAAAAGCTCTCAATCTAGACAAGCAACTTCAGAGAACGAGATCTGGAGAACGGTGTACAATCAGGAGTCTCAATTTCACAGGGGTGTTCAGCAACCTGTAGACTCCAAATCCTGTAAGAATCTTCGAAAGTGATCGAGCCAATTTTCTGTTGTAGATCGAAATAGCTGTCTGAGTATCAGAAATGGTCGCAATATTTTTACCCAGAACTTTTCTGTCCATATCTTGGTGCCAGAATTTGATCTCAAGCTGAAACTTCGTGTGTGTACTCAGTGGGGCCTCTTTACATGTAGGAGAAGTTTAGAAGTCTAAACCTTCACATATTTTTCAATCTTGAGTGTCAAAGTTCGTCGTCTGATCTTATCATTGCTAATTAAGCTTGAACCTTGCTTCCTGAACATATCAGAAGAGCCAAGAGACCTATATGAGTGTTTTACATTGTCATCTTGTAACTTGAAGCCTATAGTTTGAGTAAACCAACCACAGCTAGAAGTCTAGTGTTTCCTTGAGTAAGCATATCACAACCTTCACGGTCATAACACAGCCAGAAGGTTCCGTCCTTCTCAAGAAAACTCTCACCTCGATAGCGCTCACAAGTGAGTAAGGACTTGGCGCACGACTAACCCGTTGTGGATTATCATATCAATCCTCTCGTCTCAGATAACTCACAGTGATTGCATCAGTGTACGCATCGATGATCTGGGAGATATAATTATCCACATACTATCTCCATCGCGTCCAACAAGGGAGTGAAGATCATGGTGAATCCGAGAAAACGCGAAACTCTCATTCACACTGTCAAAAAATTTCATAGATCGAGCCCTAAAATTACATTTTAAAATTCACAGGATGAGCCTCTAGCCGGGTATTGCTGACGAGCATGACGTGCATAGTCAGTACCATCTTTCAGAATAATGCACAGTATCTTACATCTTTACATACTTCAGATCTGAAAACGCGATGCAATGAATAACCAACGGCTGAAAAGAACCCATCAAGCCTTACAAGAGAAGCGAAGGGCAAAACAACCAACGCCTCAAAGGGTGATCTTGGTTCGAATCCAGCCGACTAGATACGGAACTGAATCTCACCGATGACAGAGGATGCTTTTCTCTGGTGCTACGTTTCCAAGTTGGAGAGTCTGCCTTGTAAGCAGTTCACCACGTAGGTCTCCGAGAGGTTCAGTTCCGTATCCGAGTGGACTGCGTGCGATTGAGCCTTGGTTGATTCTGGTTCAAATGTAGGATGTGTTCCGATGTTACTAGCTTGTCGAATACAAGTCTACCGGACAGACGCGTATCTACAATACCTACTACGCTTCAGAACCTTTCAAACCCATAAGCCAAGCGCAAGTGAGTACTTGAAGGGGGGATACAAGAGCTTCGGACACCCAAAGAGAAATCAGTCAGCCGTGTGATCAGCCCAGAGCGAACTATTCTTTCGCCTTTTACTAAAGAATACCGTGTGCGGGTCACAGTCAGCGGCTTATCATAATCTTTGGGACGCCTCTTCACTGAGGCACCACCAACGTAACGGAAGTAGGATAAAACATATTTTCTCGTGAGCATCGGACTCTATACGTAGAGAAAAACGGCAGGTCGGAATTCGAGCGAATCACGACCTTCGAGGACGGAGTTTTCAGGACACGATCCTCGAGACTGAAAACTCCGTCCTCGAGAACGTCAGCTACTGGCAGACAGGTACCATCATCCGAAGGGCTCGCTTCTACTCAGTGTTCCCAAGGATACTCCTGCGGATCCTCCAAGGAAATTCCTCACAAGGATACTCGTGCGGCTGAATTGCAGTGCTTGTAACGATGAATGGTTGGAAACCATAGATAAGTACGCTGTGTCTCGTCAGTCCTCGTGCCACCACCATGTGTAAATCCTCCTCGTGGTACAGCATGTGGTGCTTCGGTCCAGATCGTGAAGACTCTTAGCAGTACATCCGCTGCTTTGCAGTTCTAACAATTCTCCGTAGGTGGAACGAATGCCGAGGTCATGGATGGGTTAGTTAAAGGCGGATTTGAGTTCCTCCGCCTCTTGGTGAGTAGGACATAAGAAATACTCGACGTTTAGCTAGGCCTTTGCACTCTTTTGGCTTTCCGTGTGGAGCGTTAGAAACATTCTCAACCCACGGAGGGATTCAAGGACGTTTAGGGTTTGAATGTAATTCGATCCAGTTATCCCGGAAAATGACGGCCGTTGGAAGTCGGAATCCTTGAAGACACCAAGTTCTAGCAAGAGGTAGAGGTGCAAAGTAGGTTTTGAGGCGTCCAGGCGAGTTGTGGGGATAACTGGTCTAGTTTACGATTTCACCTCGTGGAAGTTATACTTTCGGCACCAAATTTGGAACACTGGTATGTTGCTCGTGGTAGCATGAAAACAAACTGATGGGAGTTCAGTGCAGCTTCGACGTATCGTTCGGAACACCAACAACCTCGGGAAACACTACTGCAGGATTCGTGAGGAAGCAAATTACCCCCCCTCCTCTTCTTCTACGGAGTGAATGTTTAGTTACAACCCGAGTGCGTTTCTGGAACTTCCAGTCCAAGAGAACTCGACCCCTGAGAGTTCCCTTGCTTACTGCGTGCTCTTGCTCTTTACACCACCTGTCGATGCCTAAATTAAACAGCCAGCTCATATTTCCGTGGCTCTGGCCTAACCGTGAAGTAGATGGTCACGAAGAAGACATGTGCTAGGAGAAATCAACTTTGCTTATCTTGGTCCTGCATCTTCATTTCTACATTCGGGCCCCATTCCCACCGCCTGAAAAAGCTAGAAACGGACAAGCTTTTTCTCACGCCAAGCGGGAAGTTCAGCTACACAAGGAACGGTAATAGCATTCACCAAGCTCTTCATAACACGGACGAGGAAGAGATTCAAGTCCAGCCTGACTAGAATGAGGAGCTAGAAGTCTGTGATAGGTGGACGAAATGTGCATTGACGAACCAGGAAACACAGAACGGACTGACGAGGGCGCGGAAACTGGAAATCCTGCTAGCTCTAGGCTGCATAGACATGGGATCAACAAGAACAATAACATGAGGATTTCCTCGCTTTCCGATAGAGTCAGGAACTAGAAATCCATAGCATCGATGAAATATTCAGTCACTTGTCAATTCGGAGCAGGATCTTACTCTCTTCTTTTCTGTCTATCACTGTGTTGGCCTCCGTCTAGCTGTGGTTTCAAGGGTGATGGACTACATGGGGATTCTCAGTAGAACATTCTGCTTTACAAACCGGCTTGCTTCAACTGACGAACTGAATCATACTATTTGCCTTCTCTTTCCTGTCTACAGAGTCAAAAGAAATGAAACCTGGATCAGAAGTTATTCAATGACTTAAGTCAATTCAATGACGTAAGTTAATCAGTTATCAGCTTTGGGGCTGAGATGAGGTTCACCGAGGAATATAAGGTACTCTGTAACTGGAAGTATGCATAACTTTCTCGGCCTTTTGTCTAAGTTTTCTTATCACTTTAATATATGATACGAGGGTAGTCGATCCTCACGATATTAATCTAATTTCTCTCGCGGGTGCGAGTCCAATGTGATAGCTTGCTATGTCGGACTCGTCAGTGTCGCCTTGGTATTGCACTGCCTTCTAGTCCGGCGCAGTCCATCCTCTCCTCGCAGGAGACCCAATGAAACCAAAGAGTAAGCACAGAGTTCAATTCCTCACCAACAAAACAACACCACCAGTACTGAGCGTGGGTACCGAGATTCCGCTGTGCATTTCTAGGCTGTCTCGACTAAGCGACATTGTACATCCGAATCGGACTTCTCTGGAGAAACACTAAGAACTTGGCCTGGCCTCTTAAGTGTCCTGTATATTGTGCCACGTTCGATCGAGAATTAAATGATGTGAAGATCCTTTTTTGTTCCACGGATCTAGAGTATGTAATAACTGAAATTTCTCGTCCATGGCCCGTGTGGGAGTCCTTACCACGTCCATCGGAAAGGGAAGGAGTATTTGGGTAGGTACCAGAGACAGATGACTATGGTTCGTTGATTATCACTCTTTGTAGCTCTATAGTGGCTAGTGATAAAGACCAAATCTCTTCGTTGATTGTCACTCTTTGTAGCATCACTCGTTTTGCTGGACATTTTCACAGATTATCGAACGAGATAAATTAGTTCAAACTGAAACGGTCAGGTCAGCCTACGAGGATACGACGTGAGTCTTTCTGGTACATTGCAGATACGCGTCCTCGGAGGGGAGGAGACTGACATCTGCGATGGTCTTGTCTGTCAAAATGAAAGCAGGAAAAGAGAATGCTAAGCCGAACTGCACCAATTTTCTCAGTTCTGCAGTGTAGCTTAAGGGGTTTTGCTGAAAGAAAGGAGGGTTTGGGAGTTGACGTCACCTGCGTACATTTTCGCGTACTCTTTGAGTATGTGCGAGTCATACAGAAGTGCAAGTTTCGGTTCAGCATTTGCTCTCAAGGGCTGCGCTGCAGCTCGACCCTTTTCGTCGATGGAAGGAAAGGTGCTCTAGTCTTACGGTGGAGACTTTTCCCCAGACTTTCGAATGAGTCTAGTAAACTCATTCGAAAAGATGCAGCGTTTATAATATTCCGGGACGCGCTCTAGCTAGACGGTGTTTCCCGCTCCTTGTCCATCCAGTTTGCGTCCGTAGGTCCGGATTCTTGACAGCAATTGCCACATTTTGATATTTGTGTGAATTCAAACCTCCGCATTAGTTTTATCGGTAGAAAGGTTTCGTCGGAGGGATATGCCCGAAGAGTGCAGATCAGAGCGATAAATGGAGCGGGAGGAGCACGGGCACTTTTCACGGGACTTGTGGAGGAGATGGGGAAGGTGAGGGAGCTGTAGAAAGTGGAGACTGATGGAGTCGAGATGAGAGTGCAGGTCGGTGACAGCATCGCCGTGAACTGGACTGCTTTACTGTGATTAGGTTTCACTCTGAGAATTCTTCTGAGAGGTTGAGAAGAACTTCAGTCGGCGAGGTAGAGTTCGGAGATTCTGTAAATTTGTAGTGCTCCGTTACTCCCAGCACTCGTTGGGGAGGTCATGTAGATGGGACAGGCACCGTCGTCAGTTTTATCCCGAAGGCGATTTCTTGTGGGTGAAAATCAAGACGAGCCCTGAAGCTAATAGTTCCAAGGGCTACATTGCGGTTGGTGGGACGATCTCACCGTTGTGAACTCCAAGTGAACTTGGAAGTAGACTAACTGGGAAAGTATGTGCAGAGATTGCTCGAGGGTTACCGAAGGGCCAGTGAAGGCGTAATTCAACCTGGTTTTTCTTTCCCTGTTTGTCCTAGACGATCAGTTTCGTTCCTGTGTTGACTACGGACTCAAAACTTCAGTAGCTGAGAATATATTTCCAGAACGGGTCAATGTTAGTGGCGTATCACTACAGGATAACGTCGACACTACAGCAGATTCCAACCGGTGCCTCAATGTTGATGGCATTACTCCATCTGCAACATGGCTCCTTCCTTCTAATTGTTCAATTTACCGTCGGCTCCGCAAGAACTAGCATATGCTGATCTCCACTGTGCGCTCGACCCGTTCGCGAGTGTGGAAAGCTCGGGTTTAGTATTGCTACTCTAAGACGAGAGTTGGGTACTTGAGTTCTCCTTCGGAGGTTCAACGTCCGAAGCAGCCTCGTGGCACTGATAGATTCTCTTCTCGGCCAAGAAAATGAGTTCAACAAGATCGATGCGCAGCGGAGGATTCACTCACCTCTCGATGAGGAGACAGAGAACACTTGCTTCTTGGTTTCATTGGGTCTCCCGCGACGGAAGGATGGGCTGCGCCGGCCTAGGAGGTAGTGCAATACCAAGGAGACACTGGCGAGTCCGAAGTAGCAAGCTACCCCATTGGATCCACACCCGTGAGAGAAATTAGATTAATATCGTGAGGGTCGATGACCCTCGTATCAGATATTAAACTGATAAGAACAGATACTACACTTGATCTTAGCCAAAAGGCCGAGAAAGGTATACTACTTCAAGGGCTGAGAGGAGTTATAAGTCTCGGCGAACCTCATCTGCTTCTGCACCGCATATGGGTTTATGGACGAGGATTTAGTAAACTATTCGTATTCTTCCCACTGAGTTGCTACTGTGCCGTATGAAAGTAAACGAATCACGGCGTTCGGGGTAAGACAAAAACAAATGATGAGAAGATGTACGGGAATGGTTCGTGGGGGCTTTCGAATTCGGCAAGCTGAGGAAAGTGAGAGAAAATAGAGCATGCAATCATATATATGATTGCATGCTCTAAATCAATAGACCTGTGCTACTGAGAATCCGGACCTGTCTCAAAAGAAAGAAAGAGGTTCAGGGTTGAGTCCCATGTTGAGGCTTCTTTCTCGTGACGAACCTCTGTTACCTCTCACTGTCGTGTTTTGGATGGGAAGTTTTATCTCAATAGACAGACTGGTTGCAGTCCTTTATCCTTAATGGTACAGAAGATAATATTGGTTGACACGTCAGTGAAAGATTTATGTTCGACACTTGATGAACCTTTGATGATTCCCTTTGAAAAGTTTCGGACGCAGTGCTTACGAGTCACGATCTCGACAGAGTGAAGCACTACATTTTCTGTATCATGATGGGGATGCCCAGATACGGCCCTACGATACGCACGGGGGACCCTTGACAACTTGAAACTGGCATTCCCAGAATCTCAGCATTCTATGAACTTCGGTTACCTAGTCAATTCCTCCAACATCTCTTCGTTTCAAAGACTGGACTAATGCGTCAAGCAGTGCTCGAGGTGACAGTTTTTGAGTACGGTGTCAGTATACCGCAAAATCCAGTTTTAGTTGTATTGGTGGTAACTCATTGAAGAGGCGTTCCAAAGATTGTGATAAGCCGCTGACTGTGTCCCGCACACGGTATTCTTTAGTAAAAGGCGAAAGAATAGTTCGCTCTGAGCTGAACAGACGGCTGACTGATCTCTTAATTCTTGTAAGAAGCTGTTGTATCCCCCTTCGAAGTGCTCACAGCAACTCGGTTTATGGGTCTAAGTCCTATACACGTCCTCAAGCGTAGGAGGTAGGTAGCGTCTCACTCGTGAAGAAGGAAGGAGAAGTCCTCGGCAAACGACCAATCGACCTTGGTATCTTACCTTTCAACCAGAATGAACTGGGGTTTAGTAGCCGTTGACAATACAGATTTGGAGCGACTGCAAAGTTTCACAGTACGGTACAAACAAAGCCCCCAAGGAGACAAATTCACCTCCCCTCGTGAAAGGTGGGCTTAATATGCTCTAGGGTCTTCCAACTACGGAGGTTTGTGAGCTCCTCGAGAAAAATGACCTGCACATATGTGCGGGACAGGAAACATGAGAGACCCCACACATGCTTTTCCAAGCTGCAGCAACGTTATACATAATATGAGTGTAGAACTCAATCTGATATTAACCACTGGGATATGACAAGATAGGTTTCTTCGTTCGCAATTTTCCTGTTGATCGATGTGAAGCGATGAAGGTTGAACTTAGTTATAAAACACGCGACCAAATGAATAGCAAACGGATGGAAAGACCCCATCAAGCCTTACAAGGGAAAGAAGGACCCGAAGGGCCAAGCAACTAACGCCCCGAAGGGAAGAACACCGGGGCTAAGCCCCGCTATCAGTAGCTCCTTGAACTATCAGTAGCTAGTTGAACTTAGTTATACATGAAATGGCTGCTTTTGGATGCGATGAAGCTTGCAGGTGGATCTAGAGACTTGTATATCGGCTGTGTTTCTATACCCGGAATGTAAAGCCTTAGGCCTTTATGAGATACCGGCCCAAGATGAGGCGACCACAACAGATTTTGCCCTGTGGCATTGCTATGTGGAAGAAAGATGCTGTGAAACCGAACTGATCTGGTTGTAGTGGATAAACTACTCTTCCTTTATAGAACAAATATGTATCACTGTACCTGTTTACAGAGCTCTCATTTGCTTATATATACTGTCACTGTGACTGAACTTGCTCATCAAAGCTGAACAAACAAGGTTGTTGTAAGTTTGAAGGGCATGAGCAGTTTTTCCGCCCGCCCCCATCAATGGTGCACACAGCTTTAACTCCTTAGCACCTTTCTTTTTCAATCTTCTTGCGACCTGGTGGAAAGAGAAAAAATACATCAACGGAGAGTTATAACTTTAGATACCTGTCGGAACAACAAGTCGACTCTATCGGGGAGGAAAGCTTGAATTTGGAATACAGTTATCACACTGCGCGCAAAAGCACGGTATAAATAGTGTCCTTGAAGGCTGGACGTTGGCAAAGGAGAAGGTAACAGGAAGTGAATTACTCCAATAAGCTTCCAAGCCGGACAGTGCTCTATAAGAATCGCTAGCCTTCTCAAGCTGTGTGCTGCCAGAATACATGACCGGCAGCAGTGAAAATTCAGGATTTCGTGTCTCTTCTGTCCATTGCCTTTGAATAATCTCTTGCACACTTGCTTCGCTGACAACTTCAGAGATATGTTCGTGATCTTCAGCAAGAGCATTGGCTTTTGTCGACCTCAAGTCGGTTTGGAGAACATCTCCATGGCGTTTTCAACCTCACCAGCTCCACGTAGGCTTCAGCTGGTCCCGTCATATTTACCCTGAGAAAGACGTAGCTGTTAGTCCTGCTCGTGCTCATGAGAAACAAAGGCACTATATATATAGCAGTCAAATTCTAAAGCTAAAATCATTCATGAGAAATTATTCCTCTTCATATTCGTGAGATAATGCGACAGAAAACACCTATTTGTGAGCTGCAGATACCTGATAAGCAGGAGGTGACGGGCTAGAAGTTGTTCGAGTTGCCAGGACACATTTTGAAGAAAAAAGCGTCACAGAAAACCGCAACGGATGAACCACCACCTTTGGAGACTCCGATCCACTTGACAAGTCGATGACTGATAATGGTTTTGAAGATCGAATCTTCCTAGTGTACTTTGCAACAGATTTCCAAAACGGGTCAATGTCAATAGCGCATCACTGTAGGATAACGTCAACATCCCAGCAGATTCCAACCAGCACCCAACTCATTTCGTGGGTTCAATCTTGATGCGTCAGCTCGATCTGCAGCATGGCTTCTAATTATTCAATTTACCGTCGGTTTGAAGAGATGGCATGAAAATTTGACTCCGATGGCTTTTCATCGACTCTCGGAGTACCTCAATTGCTGCAAGGTAAGTGAAAGAACGAAGTAAAAGGTAAAGTTTGCATTCACGTTCCAGGGTACTTCTTCCTTCGTGAATGGACCGGGTGTTCAGTCACCCCACTGAGATCCAAACTTGCTTCTCAGCAACTGATCATACCTGTGTTCCGAATCACCCAGCAACAGTTATTGATAACCTTGACAAAAGCTTGTGAATGTTAATAGTCTGGACACTCGGACAGTTCGGGTGTCACACGTCCAAGTACTGCAGTAACCACGGGCTTTGTTTAAGTGGAGATGGCACTAAAGCCGTGGTCAACATTCTCAACCTTGGCAGGGATGACGGCAGAAGTTTGTTGATTCCGACTGTTCGTCTCGCCTTCGCCCTCAGAGATTTCCTGCGGAAAGCTGCAATACCCTCTACATAAAGTTTATGAAAGTGCAATTACCCTTTCCTTCGTGGCATCTTCCGTCTGTGATCACTTAACCATAACTCCAGGAACGCAAGTGGTCAGCGAACGATCAGCGGTAGTCAAGGTGATCACTCTGAAAGCACTAGCATATGCTGAACTCCACTGTGCGCTCGATCAGTACGTGAGCGGACGTTAAGAAGTTGCTATAAGACAAAGGAGTTGGGTACTGAAGTCCTCACCCATCCTCCTCACCCTAAATGCCTTGAACTATAGTCTTGTCATAGAACGACAAGAATACGTGAGAAAGCAGACTCGTTCAACTGATCTTCGAAAACGTCGAGTAAATCGAAGTGGTAGGTTGCTACTAACTGATCCGAAACTTGAAATTAAGCTCAACTTACCGGTATTGGTCACATCTGCAAAGAGCGGCGATCTTGGTGTTTATCACTTACACAAGAGAGATCAAAGAATCATAATCAGCGAACATAATCCTCTGCCTCTTGTCACATACTCCACCAGATGGGCGTGATAAGTGCACACGGCACATGGACGAGAAAGTTCAATTTTCACCTAGGAAGGTTAAATCATCGGATCGGACAGTGGCATCATCGGATTCACGGTCTAACAGTGGCACATTCCCTATGCAGAACACATGGACACCCCGCCACGTTCTGAGCGTTTCTCCAGGTAAGTACTAGTCATCGATCCGGATACTCAACGTCGACGCTGCGCAATGTATGGCAAAGGGAGCTCGGGTACGCGATGCCTCACAAGGTGCGGTGCATTCTACTCCCCGCAAGAAATCAACTGACATTTCATATCACTGTCCGCAAGAAATCAACTATCATTTCATAGGTGGAGATTCAGCGTTCTTGCTTCTTGAATTCGTTGGGTCTCCCGCGAGGGGAGGGAGGGCTGCGCCGGCCAAGGAGATAGTGCAATACCAAGGCGACACTGGCGAGTACGAAATAGCAAGCTACCCAATTGGACTCTCACCCTTGAGAGAAATTAGATTATTATCGTGAGGGTCGATGACGTCGTATCAGATACTAAACTGATAAGTACAGATACTACACTTGATATTAGCCGAGAAAGGTATGCATTTACTCCGACAGTGAGGACTTTATATCTTCCTGTGAATCTCATCTATGTCCAAAACGCTTATCGGTTAATGGACTAGCGTTTACAAGTCTATACCTGTTATATATCAAGTCATTATGACACCATTAGCCCTTCTTCTTGGAGTTCTTCCAGAGTCGTGGGAGTGGTTGAGAGTCCACTCTGATACTATCCTGAGTTTGTTCGAGACGAGTTTCCCTTGTCTGCGTTTGTTCCATCGGTTACCTCGTGCTCTTCATTGACGAGGTGAGATAAGCATTCCGTCTACTTCTTGACATGTTGGCACGGAACATCAAGGACGAGGCGGTATGGTTACTGTTCCTCCTCTTCCTCATTGGTGTTTCCGTTATACTCGTGGTGGCAAAAGAGGACATCAGGAGGTGCCGGCCCGTCTTCGGAGATTCCGTGCAGGTGATTGGACGGCCTTACAGGAGGAATCAGTTTGTGCGGTATGAGATAGGAGTGAGTCTGTCTCTACACGTGATGTCTCATCTTCTGCCCGCATACGACGTTGTAGGATGTTAGGTCAGGTTGGAGAGTACAGTAGAGCTGCTAGAGCACTGCATCTTTTGTCATTGGCATGTCTTACTGAAGCGACGATCGCTGCGTTGTCTTTCCTTCACCTCTCCCGAGGTGATCCTTCACCATCTGAGGTTCAAGACTATCAGCTTGAGGAGCCATTATGTCTCGATAGATCCTTGTTTGTCCAGGTCTTGTGTACAACTCCACGTCTATCCTCTGGAGGTCTGTCTGGGATGGTCTACGAGCACTTACGGGATTGTTTCCAGACAGACGATCCTCTAGTGGTTTCACGGAGCTTTTTCAGATAGCGACAGCAGTAGCTCAGAGACATATTCCTCAGTCTATAGCTCAGATACTATGGGCATCTAGACTTTTGGTCATGACGAAGGATGGAGGAGAGATTCGATCGAAAGCCATCAGTGAGATTCTCTTACGACTTATCAGTCGTATCATTGTCCTTCAGCTTCGAGATACTTTTCAAGACCACCTTTGTCCACATCAGTTCGGAGTTGCGACACTGGGAGGTTGTGAGTCTCTGTCTTTCGGCATTAAGGTTCTCTTGGACATCCATCCCGATTGGGTTGTCCTACAGGTAGACGTGGAAAATGCTTTTAATAGTGTTTCCCGCGCTTCCATCTTTAGAGAGCTCATGGATGGCGGAGGATCTCTGACGGATCTCGTCTCTTTCGTGCAATCGTTCTATGGTTCTTCTTCTTCTCTTTACTACCAACACGGTCTTACGATACAGGGGGTTACAATCATCAGCTCCGCTGCAGATACTCGTTAGGGAGATCCTTTGGGTGGACCCCTCATTACCTTAGCTCACTATAGAGCTCTCTTGGCCACCGCCTTGGCTGCTCCAGGTTGTGTTTTTCCATCTCTAGCTGATGACACGCACATTGTAGGTCGGCGGACCAAGTCGGTGTTGTCTTTGACCACCTTGTCTCTCAATTGATCTTGGTAGGGCTGAGGGTGAAGGTGCCAAAGTGCAAGGTTTGATCTCTCATAGATATACCGTCGGACCTACAGCTCCCGGAGAGATTTGTCACCCTTATAGATGGTTTACGCATCCTCGGAATACATGTGGGTACAGAGGACTTTGTCTCTCAATTCTTAGATGTTGCATTGCCGGAGGACGTTTTGCATATCGAGGATTTCTCTATGTTGGAGGATCCTCATGTTGCCTTTGGTATTCTTTTCTCTTCCATTGCACGGCGTCCTAGTTACTTACTCCGCACAGTACCTCCATCTCCTATCTTCATCTCGCGCCTTAGAGAGTTTGATAAGAAGATCAAGGGGTGTTTGGCGACATCATAGGATCGAGGACTTTTGATTGTGTGGCAGGACCTCTCGCACGTAGGCAGACATCTTTGTCGATATCATGTGACGAGGTGGGTCTATTATCCATGGAGGAGACTGTTGCGGCAACCTTTTTGGGTAGTTGGGCCCTCTCAACACCTTGACTCTGTTGCCGTTTTCTCGTGCGAGATAGACTTATTATGGAGAGCTATGTGACACAAGTGGAGGATGATTCTTACCCGCTACAGATGTGTCTCCGTGAGACAAGAGATAGTTTGACTCTTGAGGCACGTGAGGCACACCCTCGATTCGATACCTTAGCTACTGATGGATCTCGCGGACTACAGTCTTCTCTGACGGGACACCACTTCCAGCAGGTTCTCCATGCACTCTTAGTGGATCCTTCCATCTCACATGATACTAGAGCTTGACTCCGCTCTTGTTCGGATAAGGGCACAAGCTCTTGGCTCATAGCTCGACCTTGCATCAGAGCGTTTTGACTCGCACCGACTATCTTCTCTACAGCGATGAGGTTCCGCCTTGGCTTGGTCCAGCCTGTTGCTTCGGCACTATCCACCTGCGAGTGCAGTGCCTCGCTCGACACATCAGGTCGCCATCTTGTTCGATGTCCTCATGGTGGAGAGCGGATAGCTACCCACGATGTCATCAGACATCGTGTTTGCCTTAGCACGGGAGAGCGATCACATGACGTGGAGAGAGCGGTGGTATGTCTTTCAGACAAAAGGATCAATGAGAGCTGACTTGTACATGATAAGGGAGGATCAGGTCTTAGTGGCTGATGTGGTTGTCACGAATTTGACACGGGACTCAGTGGCGGTACAGGTGATCATCCATCTCCCAAGATGAGCTGCAAGCGTGGCGGCAGCAGCGAAGGTGACCAAGTATAAGGGTATGCAAGTGAGACATCGCTTCATCCCCTTAGCTTTGGAGATATACGGATCGACAGGCTCAGAGTTCGACATCTTTTTGAGAGATTGTGCCAGAGCCTACCATGAGAGGCGCCAGGGGTACCACTTTCTCTTTCTTTTTGCACCACATTTTTTAGGCAGCGAGTTTCCATTGCTATACATAGAGCTTTAGCATGCGCCGTTCACAGGAAGGCAATCGCAATAGGTGATGCTTCTTCAGGTGCACCAGTTGTTTGCAGACATACTGACTTTCTGATCTTCGACATTATAGATGCGACAGACGATTTTAAAGCTACTGATAGCGGGGCTTAGTCCCGCTGTTCTTCCTTTCGGGGTGATTGTTGCTTGGCCCTTCGGGTCCTTCTTTCCCTTGTTAGGCTTGATGGGATCTTCCCATCCGTTTGCTATTCATTGGTTCGCGTTCTCTTTACAATATCCTTGTTTTTCCGCTTGACAGTCGAGAATCCAATGATGTGCAACTCGTTACTGAAAGTAAACCAATCTGATAGCGCTCGGGATAAGATAGAGATCAATGAAGAAAAAGTGTCAGTGTGTCGAATCTTACAAGCTTTGGAAAGTGAAAGCCAAGCAAGCCGGTTCAAAAGCAAGGATCTCTACTGAGAACCCTACATGTCTATCACCGTCGAAACGACAGCCAGACCGAAACGTGCCACAATTAGTGTTCGGAAAGGATTTTTTAGACAACCGGGGTTGTTTGACACTTTAGCGTTAAACAGCACTAGGAAGTGCACTTAAGGCGCCCGTGTGCTAATCCGGGCAGGCGCGTCCAGTATCGTATTACGTGTTTTTTTGTCTAGGAATACACTGGGTATATGGCTGTGTAGAGATATGTATATTTGACAAGGTTGGATCTAGATCTGGATGTTTCCATTCAAATGTTTCACTATCTACTCTTCTAGCCCGAGTGACCTTGTATCCGCTCGGCTCAAGTTTAAAGCTTGCTACGATCCAAGGTTACGTATAGGTTGCATAAACTTGTGTTACAAACAGATCTTTTGTACTCTAACTAAAAATACTCAACTATGTATTATCTAACTGAAGTTATTCCTCTATATCACTAGAAGCTTGACTTCTGAATAGCTCCCCAGCGACGCTAACTGCCCATCAATCCAACTATCACAACTTCATAGTACAATCAGAAGATGCTATAAGATCACTCAGTCAACTTGATAGAGTATCGATACAACTTCTGTACACCCTGGTCTACCAAGCATTCCAGCAAGGTAAAGCATGCATACTCCAAAACACTACTCAGATCTCAATATAGCACCAATGGCGGTAGTACCTGGCAGCTCCGAGAACCCAAACAGCGGCTTAAGACTCATGGTGACTCCGTTCTCCTTCATCACCAAGAGCTGAAATCAGCCCCACACCTTCTAGTGTCGAGTTGTATGCAGGCATGGCAGTTTCAGCAACAAACTCCTCTCCAAATTGCTCAAAAATGATGAAATTGACAATAGATGATACCGAAAAACCCGAAACTGCTAATAACAGAAGTATCTTCGAACTTTGAGACCTCAGTCCTCCCAAACCAGTTGACCAATGATGATCAAACTTCACAGGAAGCTTGATTGGACCCTTCACTCCTACCCTGAATAATTTTCAGGTCAAAATCTCAAACCAATTCTCAGATATGGATCAAACCGTAATCTGTGCTAACTTAAGAGCTTTACAGACCTAGGTACATTTGATCCAAGATTCTGAACAAACTACTCGACCATTTGAGGTGAAACTTTCCAAGTATCTTAACCCTAAGACATGCTTCAATCCTGGAAAGTTTCACTTAGAAATTCGACTCAGAACTTAAGCAATATCAAACTATCCATGACTAACACAGTTCACTGTTCCCGTTATCCCGTCTGCACTTCTCAAATTCAATCGGTCGGTTCAGAATCCAAATCGATCAGGAACCTGATGAAACTGATTTCAAAACGACCAACACGTCGTCAGCTCTCCAACCCAACAGACAGCTCCTCAAAACTCTTTGCGAGTCTCTCGGAACAACCAGAAACTTAGCGGTACTCAATCGAACATAACGTGCTCATCCTTCCATCAAATCAACCGATTCTTCAGTCCAGATTGTACCCCCGGTCGAGGGCTCTCCAACCATACCCTTCGTTTCGCGAATGGACCTCTGAAGCCTCCAGAAACCACAGAAACGTCACGAGGATCAGCTAGAACACCATTGATCCAAAAGTGGACCAATAAGAGCAAAAAGATCTTTACTTTTGTCTTTTCTCCACTGAACTTTTTCCCCTAGAACGAGTTTTTACTCTCCAAGGAGACACAAGACATCAACAAGACTCTAAGACCTCGGAAAATCCTTTAGATATGTCGATGGATTCTTCGCGGTGCGTAACTACACAGAAGCGCTCAACCAGAATGAAAACGATTGAGTCACAGACTAATACAACGTCAATATTACAACCTGAAAACGTTCTACAATAAAAGGTACGACAAAAGGAAACGGTGAAGCTATCACTCGATTTTTAATATTCTTACCCGAAGTTTCTCACGATCCAAGCCCCATGATTGATCTTCGATCTGCAATGACACCGGACATCGACCCAAAGGTTGAAAGAAACGTTCGATGGATAGTTGAGATCCATTGTTTCTCACACCAAAATGTACACTGTCATATCCCAAGTCTCTTCGTATGTTACGGTCGAAAGGATCACTGGAAGCTATAACTTCATCATTCTTCTTATGAATTCATCGCCACAGTATGCAACTAACCACTGTCGAAGGTGATCGCGGTGGATGCAATGAAGCTTGATATGAAACAGATTCGAGAAAGGAAGATCCGGAGCCGGTAACAAACCTCCGTCCATAACCACCACTCCTGCAATTCTTCACTCCTCCATGGAGACCACCGAGAATCCTCACGAATCACCCGCTGAGAGAGAATGCCGTATGAACCTTCGACCCACCATTTTATACACAAATGCGGCGACAAGGACCACTGACGTGAACGCGCACAGATCGATGACTTGGCACGTTCCTCTACCGTGCCAAGCCAAGTGCGATCACTTAAACATATAATCACAAACGTGGCACTCATCACACCGTTCGGCGAGTTACGCGATACGATTCACGAAACACAAAAAAGAAACACAACCTACGTTCCACGAGAATTTCACACAAGAGCCGAACCACAACACGACATCCACCCCTTCTAAACCTGCGCATCCTCTGGTATGCGCCAACACTCACAAGTTGTGGTCGGCATCACACTATATCTTCATCATCTTGATTGATGTTGTCGTTAGCAATATTTTCGTCATCCAAATCTTCTCCGTCATCATCCAAGATATCAAACTTTGCTCCGACTTCCTCCATGCTTATCTCTTTATCTCGCTTCTTGAAGAGTTTCACACGCTTGCCTGCAATGGGAACCTTGAGCTCTGCCCCATCAAGCTCTCTTAGTGAATATGTGACATTGTCATGCATGACAAGAACCACATACGGACCAAACTATCGCTTAGAGAATTTTCTAAGCGCACTGTGTTGGTTGTCCAAGTTACTATCGTAGACCAACACCCAATCTCCTTCTTTAATCTCCTTCGGTCTTAATCGATGACGCTTATCGAATCTGTCTTTGTTTCTCAATCGCGCCTCTTTCGGCTTCTCCAATGCAATCTCTACATCTTCAGGTCTTCTCTCTAGTTGATGGATTCGGACAGCAAAAAGATCTTATGTAGACATACCATCTTCCCAAGGTAGAACACTCCAAGTGGGTATGTGCTCCTCAATGGGCATGATAGGTTTCTGCTCCTGCATCAACTCCCTCGGCATATATCCCGTAACTGAACTATGAGTCGTACGATCAGCCCATAATGCAAACGGAAGAAATCTTGACCATTCTCTTGCCCTCCCCTTGCAAGCTTTCACAATAGCTTTCACAATAGGAGGATGACCACATTCACTCTTCGCATTACCCTCCGGATTGTAAGCTGTGGTGAGAGCTAACTTCACACCACACCTCTTGAAGAACGCTTTAGCCTCATCACTGTTCAGCTCCCCTCGATCAGCCGTGATCTTTCCAACACAACTATATCTACAAATCACATCTTCCAACAAGAATTTGCAGATTCCCTCTGTGGATTTTGTCGTAAGGCTCGCCCTTCCACTTGTTGGACAAATCCTCACGTGTCAAAACTAAGTATCACATCTGCCATATACCAACTGGCATAATAACAAGATCTACTACCCACTTGTAATGCATTGCAAGTGTATAAGTAGGATGTAATCCATCTCGATGCCGAATTCTTGAATACTCTTGACAAGTTTGGCATGTCTCCACAAATTGAACTACATCTCTATACATGTTACGCCACCAATATCTCTCCTTCAGCTTTGTAAAGGTGGCATAAATACCTCTATGTCCTGCCCACAAGCTCTCATGAAACTCCTACATGAGTAACTTCTGCATGTCAACCTTGCACACAACCCTTTGTGGCATCTTACCACCTTGCTTAGCATGTTTCCACAAATAACCACCTTGTAGCAAGTAGTTATAAGCCTTCCTCCTGATTTGTTTAAAGTGGGCATCACTCCATCCTGGCTGTCTAGTCAACAGGCTTAGATAGCGTCATATGTCTATCCATTCTCCTTCATATAGCTCCTCCATGAATGATTTCGAATGCTCACTCTCATCTCCTTGAGCTCTACAGAAAACCGTAGTACCAACGTCTTCTGTATCTTCTATCATCTCCTCCTCATCCTCATACCTCGCACGAGATAACATATCAGCTATTGGATTGTTCTTCCCCGTTATGTATCAAAACTCAGGATTTAAAGACTTGATGTAAGCAATCCAGCGTAGCATAGCAATATCAGGGGTGTTACAATTTGTAATCATCCCTAATAGTGGTAAACAATCTGTTTCTACTATTACTAGCGCTCCACTCAAATAGTCCTTTTCAACTTTCATAGCTGTAACTACTCCCCATAACTCTCTCGTCACTTGAGGATAGTTTCTATGTCGCTCACTCAACACCTTTGCTCCAAATCTGACTGTAAACCGATTCTCTTTTTCATCATCTTGTCCTACTGTCCATCCAATGGCTATCAGACTAGTATCAACAGTAAGTATCACTGGTTTGCTATCTTCATAGCTCACACGACGAAGTACAGGTGGAGAAGATAACAACTGCTTCAATCTCTGAATCGCCTCAGTATGCCTCTCCTCCCATGCAAACCTCTTGTGCTTTCTCAACAGATCATAAAGAGGATCAGCCACATGTGCAAAATGTGGAATCCACACATGATAGAAGATACAAGCTCCAAGAAACCTTCTCACCTCTGTTGTTGAACCACAAGTATCCTTCATCCGCCGTATAGCATCCACTTTACCAGGATCAGGCTTGCGTCCAAACCATCCACATAGGTGCCCCACAATCACAACTTCTCGCACTCCAAATGAAGACTTAGTACCTGATAGTGTCAAGTGTGCCTCTTCAAGTCGTGATAAGATTTTATCACAATCTGAAATGTGATCAGCAACAAAGTTTCTACACCCCTTCTGATCCATTGTCTCATCTTTTTCCTCCTCAACGCATCCCTTAATTGGAATGTCATCCAAGAAAGGCATGATCTTCTCAGGAATGAACTCACGGAGAACCTTGTTCATCCCATTCATCATGTGCGCTACCGAGTTTGTTGCTCCTTGTGATAGCGTGCTCCCAATGGTGTCCTCATGGTGGTGATTATCTCTACTCTGTTCAGCAAGTTGAAACTGATCGTATCCAGAGTAAAGATCTCTTATAGAGTAAATAGCCCTCCTAGCAAACGCTTCAGCAAACTCTCCGACGATAGGTCTTATGCCTGTATTTCTGATGGTCACTTGGTTCACAAGTTGCATATCTTGGATGAATCGTAATGCACCACTCTTCTTTGGTACTGGAAACCAACGACTAGAGTATGGTGCAAACGATGGTTCCAAGATCTTCATTGCATCTTCTCCTTCAAGAGCTCTATGAGTTTCGGTAGATGCGCTCTAGGTACAGGAATTGGCCTCAAGTCCCAAGGAGCATGTGGAACTATGAATATGATCATTGGTGCCACAATGTTGGGATCTACACATCCGATTTCTGAGGCTTCAAAAGCAAAAGCTTTCTCGTGTCTAGTTAACATCTCCTTAAACCTATTCTCCTCTACAGGTAAAAGAAAATCTGCAGAACCAACCTTCAACTCCTTGAGCGTAGCTTCAGTGAACTTGTGACCGACTCGACTTAGATCTCTCAAGCTTTTCTCCTTCGAAGATTGTTGGACTCGTTGGTTAGAATCATTAGGTAATGGTTGAGCAACAGGTTTTACCTTCTTGTCTACCGTTTTGTACCTAGTGTCAACTCTAACTTCAGGATCTACAAATGACTCTATAGCTGTATAGAGCTCCCTAGAGTGTACTTCCACCACATGATCCTCATCTTCTTGCTCATGCATAGCAAGCTCATCGATGAAATCTCCCAATCCTAACTCCAAATAAACACCTTCTATCTTATCATCCTCTTCAAGCACACCAACTCTCTTTAGGTCTTTTTCAATTTTTCGCACAACCTTCTGCTCCCACTTTTGCAAGTCAGCAAGTCGTGTATGTATGACAAATCCACTCCTAGAAAATCTCACAACTCCTGTACAAAAAGCACTTTCTTTCTCTAGCGAGAGTACCTTCTCCAGTGTACTACTATGTCCTCGCTCTATAGCAGTACTTGTCAAAAATCCTTGAACTCCTTCGTGACCTTAGGCAAGCAGCCACCCCTCAGATAATCTCTGTTCCGCTCGTGGTTTGCCGATACAGTTAGAAATTGTATCGCTCTCTTGCCATCTTGACTTCTGATCCGCGCATAAGCAGATCCATCATCCAAAACCTTGGTCTCCATCCTCACAGTTGTAATGTAAGGTTGATCGAGTATCACCGGGTATGATGTACTATCTTGAACAAAGAAGTTTTGTTCTATAGTTACATCTCCAACCTTCACTCTCACATCAGGACAAGCTCCATAGAATTCTCCTCATGTGTTGTTCGCTGTTCTGATCATCCAACCATGATCTATATCAACAGGCCATCCACTTTGCTTGTAGATGTCTTTAGAGACAATATTGATCTCTGATCCATGATCAATGAGAGCAACCACCGGATCTGTCATCTCTCCTACCTTCACTAAGGTTTCGGTAGTAGCTCTTGCCCAATGTCCTCTAGTATAATGACTAGAGACCTTGTCATCGCTATCATCCTCAAACCGAACCTTGCGGTTGATGCAGCATTGAGCTAGTTCTAACTCTTCCTCTTTTGATATCCTTGTGTCTAATGCATTAGACACAGCGATTTCTCCTGCCAATTGTCTTTTTCGTTTGATGGTGTCAATAATGACATCATGAAACTCCTTCTTGGCAATCCCAAGAACTTCTCGTAAGATAAACTCGATCTTGGCGTTGAGTACTCCTTTCAGATCCGTAGCAGCTTCAATATCAGACTGAAGCTTGTATGAAGGAGATTTATCTTTCTTCTTACCTCTGCTCTTCTCTGACTTCTCAGGAGTAGAGGATATGACCTCTTCCATAGTCTCCTCTGGTAGAGACATAATCTCCGGTTTGAATTTTTCTCCTCTTGTTTGTCTCTTGAGAGCTGTTCTCTCTTCGCTAGGGCCTGCTTCATCTCGTTTGCGCTTTTCTTCCATGAGAGCCTCATGTTGACTCTTTGCCAAATAAGCATGTACAGACATTGAATCCACGGGATCATCCCATCCAGTAGCACCCCTGATTGCCGTGGCTATTCTGAGCAACTCCTCCCTTGTCATTTTCTCCTTTTTGTTCGTGCTTACCGCGTGACTCCACATATCAAGAGTATCTCTATGCTTCTTAGAAGCATTTCTTTCTCGTACTACCTCAACTCCATAAGTAGCAACTTCTACCGACGCAGTAGCATGCTTAGATAGATACTCCTCTAGTACTTACTTCATTCCTCCTTTCCCAAAGTTGGTTCTAAGAATCTCTCCATTATCTTTTAAAGCAATCTTTCCTTCCTTTCAATAGACTACTCCATCTCGTAGAGTTTTGGCAAAATCACCACACTCTCTTCGAGCATGATCAGAACTATCACACCAAATGCATCTCTGTACATAATCTTGCTTTGAAGCAAGTCTGGTATCATGTGCTCCTCCCTTCTCTTCCAACCTTGCTAACTTGATCTGCAAGTCCCTCATCTCTTTTACCAACTCTTCCATAGCATCTCTTTGCGGTGCAATTTTCGGGACAAGAATAGTAGGAAGTGGAACTTGAGGTACATGCACAATAGGTGCTTGCACATTCGGTACCATTGGTTGCCTACAAGGTACTATGATCGACGGTGGTCTCTCTTCTTGTCTTACCACCACCTTCCCTCTCCGGTACTCTCGTTTGGCAAGTACACTCACAGCTTCAGAGACTTTTCTCCAATCAGTTGTGAGTCCATTATCTTCCATCCTTCTTCCAAAAGCAACTCCAACTCCCTTTGTAATTCATTGTTGGCTGCTTGCAGAAACAACTCCACCTTGTCGTTCTCCAATGTGAGCTTCTCCATCCGAGACAACTGAAAGAATTGTCTCTCAAACTCCCAAAATAGCTCTGTGGCAACAAGCCCTTTGTTGGATTTGTTTACCCTCTCCATGAATGACTTCTTAGTCACTCGGTCTGCATCCTCTAAAGAATACTCTTCTTTCAGTTGAAGAGTAAATACTTCCCATGTAGCACCATGAGATCGGATGATGTCTTTCACATGCTCTCGTAGCTCAGGTACGACAACAAGCTCAAATGTACTCACCATCTCTCTTTCTGACACCTTACTCAACTCCATCTCTCGAGAATAGTACTTTAAGTACTTGGATATGTTCTTCCCGTCAAATTGATATAGCAACCCCACAACAGATTGCAAGGCTTTAGTAGCCATGACTTCTTTCCGTTCAGTGGCTTACTGTTGTTGCATTACCAATGCGAATGTCTCAAGCAATCGCATATCTGACCATGAAAGCTTGGTCACCTTTGGAGCCTCTCCAGATGTAGAAGCCTCATCTACGTAATGACCCAACCCCTCAACGTTCATGGTGGAAAAACCACGCACACCTCTCACCCCAGACTTTCACGTCGAGTTCACCAGCTATCGTATTACGTGTTTTTCTGTCTAGGAATACACTAGGTATATGGCTGTGTAGAGGTATGTATATTTGACAAGGTTGGATCTAGATCTGGATGTTTCCACTCAAATGTTTCACTATCTACTCTTCTAGCCCGAGTGACCTTGTATCCGCTCGGCTCAAGTTTAAAGCTTGCTACGATCCAAGGTTACGTATAGGTTGCATAAACTTGTGTTACAAACAGATCTTTTGTACTCTAACTAAAAATACTCAGCTCCGTATTATCTAACTGAAGTTATTCCTCTATATCACTGGAAGCTTGACTTCTGAATAGCTCCCCAGCGACGCTGACTGCCCATCAATCCAACTATCACAACTTCATAGTACAACCGGAAGATGCTACAAGATCACTCAGTCAACTTGATAGAGTATCGATACAACTTGCTGTACACCCTGGTCTACCAAGCATTCCAGCAAGATAAAGCATGTATACTCCAAAACACTACCCAGATCTCAATATAGCACCAACGGCGATAGTACTTGGCAGCTCCGAGAACCCAAACAGCGGCTTAAGACTCATGGTGACTCCGTTCTCCTTCATCACCAAGAGCTGAAATCAGCCCCACACCTTTCAGTGTCGAGTTGTATGCAGGTATGGCAGTTTCACAACAAACTAATCTCCAAATTGCTCGAAAATGATGAAATTGACAATAGATGATACCGAAAAACTCGAAACTACTAATAATAAAAGTATCTTCAAACTTTGAGACCTCAGTCCTCCCAAACCAGTCGACCAATGATGATCAAATTTCACAAGAAGCTTGATTGGACCCTTCACTCCTACCCTGAATAATTTTCAGGTCGAAATCTCAAACCAATTCTCAGATATGGATCATATCGTAATCTGTGCTAACTTAAGAGCTTTACAGACCCAGGTACATTTGATCCAAGATTCTGAACAAACTACTCGACCATTTGAGGTGAAACTTTCCAAGTATCTTACTGATAAGACATACTTCAATCTTGTAAAGTTTCACTCAGAAATTCGACTCAGAACTTAAGCAATATCAAACTATCCATGACTATCACAGTTCACTGTTCTCGCCTTATCCTGTCTGCATTTCTCAACTTCAATCGGTCGGTTCAGAATCCAAATCAATCAAGAACCTGATGAAGCTGATATCAAAACGACCAACACGTCGTCAGCTCTCCAACCCAACAGACAGCTCCTCAAAACTCTTCGGGAGTCTCTCGAAACAACCAAAAACGTAGCGGTAGGTACGAATTGCACCCCCTCCACTCAATCGATCATAACACGCTCATCCTTCCATCAAATCGACCGTTTCTTCAGCCTCGATTGTACCCCCGGTCGAGGGCTCTCCAACTATACCCTTCGTTTCGCGAATGGACCTCTGAAGCCTCCAGAAACCACATAAACGTCACGAGGATCAGCTAGAACACCATTGATCCAAAAGTGGACCAATAAGAGCAAAAAGATCTTTACTTTTGTCTTTTCTCCACTCAACGTTTTCCCCTAGAACGAGTTTTTACTCTCCAAGGAGACACAAGACATCAACAAGACTCTAAGACCTCAGAAAATCCTTTAGATATGTCGATGGATTCTTCGCGGTGCGTAACTACACAGAAGCGCTCAACCAGAATGAAAACGATTGAGTCGCAGACTAATACAACGTCAATATTACAACCTGAAAATGTTCTACAATAGAAGGTACGACAAAAGAAAACGGTGAAGCTATCACTCGATTTTAATATTCTTGCTCGAAGTTTCTCACGATCCAAGCCCTATGATTGATCTTCGGTCTGTAATGACACCGGACATCGACCCAAAGGTTGAAAGGAACGTTCGATGGATAGTTGAGATCCATTGTTCCTCGTAACAAAATGTACACCGTCATATCCCAAGTCTCTTCGTATGTTACGATCGGAAGGATCACTGGAAGCTGTAACTCCATCATTCTTCTCATGAATTCATCGCCAAAGTATGCAACTAACCACTGTCGAAGGTGATCGCGGTGGATGCAATGAAGCTTGATATGAAACAGATTCGAGAAAGGAAGATCCGGAGCCGGTAACAAACCTCCGTCCATAACCACCACTCCTGCAGACCAACGAGAATCCTCATGAATCACCCGCTGAGAGAGAATGTCATATGAACCTTCGACCCACCATTTTATACACAAATGCGGCGACAAGGACCACTGACGTGAACGTGCACAGATCGATGACTTGGCACGTTCCTCTACCGTGCCAAGCCAAGTGCGATCACTTAAACATATAATCACAAACGTGGCACTCATCACACCATTCGGCGAGTTACGCGATATGATTCACGGAACACAGAAAAGAAACACAACCTACGTTCCACGAGAATTTCACACATGAGCTGAACCACAACACGACACTGGGCAGAGATTCACGTAAGTATGATATATATGAAGATTTGACAATGATTTTTCCATCGGTGTGACACAACGTGTTGGGTAGTCTCCCCGATTAGAATGGACAGGTCTTAGGTTCGAATTTTTGAGTCTTGTGCGGCCGCTTGTCGCTTGCTTAGGGTCCTTGTTGAGTCTGTTAATGCGGTCGCTTGCCTCTCCAGAAAATCAAACTCCACCTAGTTTAGGTGTTAGAGGTTGGGTTGGTGCGTGCAACGACACCCATGGCCATAGACGCACTCACCCAAGGACACAAGCGTGCGTAATTAACGCACTTCTTGTGCTGTTTAACGCTAAGGGTCTGGCACGGACTCACATCGGCTCACGGTCATGAGAAACTACTTCACTGAGAGTACTATTTTCATCTTTTACTCGCTTATTTTCTGACTCTTTTCTCTAAACATTCGGAAATTCACATTCTCAACCGGAACTGAGTACTATATCTGCCGGACTCCCCGAACGTTGCCTACAACGATAGAAAGGCTCAGCGCAAGCGCAGAAAATCTCTCGCTCAACCAATGCAAGTTAGTCACGTGAAACACCGTTACCTTCCATGGATGCGCCAGGAATGTCCACGCGAATGAAAACCCACGGTGGAAGTAAACGGTAGAGGTCATTAACGTTCTAAAAGATATTTGTATGTTCTTTGGTAAACATATATTTCTGAAATGAATGAGATATTTCTAACTGCTATTTTACCGAACTATAAATGTATTATATACTTTTCCTTGGTATCGTTTGAATATCCAATTATCTTATCTAGTGTCAAAAGTCAAAATATTTTATTTTATAAAACTTCAGCATCAACATTCGATCTAATCCCGTGTCACTGTGTATTGGAAAATAGTATAATGAGAAAATTTATCTATTCTTTTTACTGAATTAAATATTCAGAATTTAGCGTCCATGTTGGTTAATTGACGTTGGGATCATTTTCACCTTGAAGTTGGAGATGTAAAACCTTTTAAAGGTATTGTTCGTAAGTTTTAAGTTACTCATTTTAATATTCTCATTAGTTCGCATTTTTCTCTATGTAAGGATCCAACTCTACTACATCGGGAGCACTTGTCGTCTCCACAATGAATGATGCTTGAAACTCCACCTTCTTCACATCTGCTCCAATGGTCTCAGAAGCTTCACGGTATAGAGCGAAGAGATCACCCCAAGTGCTATAGATGTGTGTTTGCAACTCATCTATCTTTATTTTTTGCTTCTTTATCTCAATTCGAACTTCTAAGCGTCTCTTCTTCTCTCTCGATAATCGAACTAGATTTCTCATGAAATATTTTCAGGACTCTTTTGTATACCGAAACGTATATCTTATGGTCGATAAGAGATCTCTCTAAGACTTTTGTGACTTCCGGTAGCTCAATCTCCAAGCTACTAACTCATGAAGTTTGAACAAAAATTCTCTAATCAAAAGAATTGGTGTTGACTGTACTATTTTCTAGAGAATAGAAATTTATATGTTTTGACTTCACTCACGAGCGTCCACCTCCTCAACTTTGAAAAATTATATCTTTCTCTCTAGGCCTCTTCTTCTCATGCTTTTTGTTGTCACTAATAGCTTTTCAGCCAAGCTGTAATCCTAGAAATTTTCACAGAGAAATAGAAAACACATAAAACTGACAGCGACTGTACATAATTTCTAGAGAGTAGAATCTCAGAACTCTTAGGATAAACCTCATCAACTTTGAAAAATTCTATCTCTCTCTTAGACCATCTCTTCACATGATTTCTATTGTCCATGATAGCTTATCAGCCAAGCTTCAATCTTGGAAATTTTCACAGAGAAATAAAAAACATAGAAAATCTGACAATTACTGTACAAATTTTCCAGAGAGTAGAATTCTTATACTCTCTAATTTTCCTCCTCTAGTAACTTCTTTCCTCCTTCTTTCTCTTAACTTCGTGTTGCATCCACTCATAACTCCTCTCAAACACTTGCTAAGTAAACAAGATATAAAGAATGACCTCTAACGTGTCGGAGATCACTACAATATACACAAAAGGTTCTAAATTACTAACATCACATTAACTCTTTCTTTTCTCAACGTTCTCTCCATGTGCTCTCGCATGATCTTTTTTTGTCGAATGTAGAACTGAACTCTAAACGTTCTTTAACTATCTCTTCAAGCAAGGTCTTTACAACAGAACCAAAAATACAAACCCTCAGTGGTCTTATCGATCAACTACTCTCAATCTCTCAACTTCCACGATAATCATCGATCAATCTGCAACATGTCCAGCATGTCTCTCACTCAGGGGCAACTTCTGATGGCTTTGATGGAAACACACCATTAATTTGAAGGAAAAAATGCTAAGTTAGAGAAAGTGAAATTCAGAGGATGCAAGAGAAGGAACTTCTTCCAAGAGACAAACTTGAGGAGAGAAGGTTCGTCAAGAGCTTTGAGATGCGGGAGCTCAAGATCTACCAATGAATGATGCTCCTTCTCCACAAAAAGAAAGAGCAAACGATTCTCAGAAGGAGAAAGATAAGCCGGCTGCATACAAACTACAGTCAGACATCGAGGCTTCAGCAGACTTGAAGGGAGTCTTGGAAGATTGCATTCTAAATGCGAAGGTGGAGTTTACCTTGAAGGAAGTTTTGGGCATTGCTAGTGTGAGTTTCATGATGTCATCATTGACATCATCAAACGGAAGCGACAAATTACGAGTGAGACTATTTTATCGCATGCTTTAGATACTAGGGTGTTTGTGGATGAGGAGAGAGAGCTTGCAAAGTGCAATGTATATTCTTCAAAGGAAGAAAGATATCAAAGGCGTAGGGTATATTTTGAGGATGAAGAAGAGGACGAGAAGACAAGCTCAAGTCATTACAGTCATAGTCATTGGGCTCGAGCTACGATAGAGACATTGGTGAGGTTTGGAGATTTAGATGAGACGGTGGTTGCTCTAATTGATCGTGGATCGAAAATCGACATCATGTCGAAGGAGTTGTACAAGAAGAAGAAGTGGTCTATCGACACAAAACATGGATGGGTCATAAGAGCAGCCAACAACACAAGAGGAGATTTGTATGGAGCTTGTCCAGATGTTAGAGTGCGCACAGGTGATGTTGCTATAGAGCAAAACTTCTTTGTTCAAGAAGCAACATCATACTCGATCATTCTTGACCAACCTTTCATCACAACAACTCGGATGGAGACAGGTACTAGACGACGGATCTGCTTATGCTAGGATCCGAAGTCAAGATCTTAGAATAGAGCGATGTAATTCTTGACTGTACCATCCAATCACGAGCGTAATCGAGATCGTCTTAGGGAGAAACTGCTTCCAAGAGTGAGTGAAGAGTTTAAGGATTTTACTTGAGTATCACTATAGAGCAGATTGTGGTGGTGCGCAGGAGAAGGTACTCTCGCTTGAAGGAGAAAGTGCCATTTGTACAAGGTTTGTTGGTTTTTCAGATTGCTATTTACAAGAAGGTTGAAGAACTGAGAAGAAAAAAACAAAAATATTTGCGTGAGGTGGAGTTGATGTTGAGCTAGAAGGGGATGAATGGATTTCTGATGTTTATGAAGAGGATGGGTTGGAGGATCCTTTGCGAGAGATCACGTCTATTGGATGAGAGAATATGGATAAGGTTGTGCAGATTCATTCAAGGGAAGTCTATTCGGTGATTGAATCATTTCGTGCACTCGAGGTTCGAGTTGAGACAAAGTACAAGACAGTGAATAAGTGTAGAAAGATCGATACTTCGTGGACACTCCAAGAAGAGAGAGCGAGTAGACTAGGAAAGTAAAATAGGAATGAGATGAGAGAGACTTTGCCTCTCCATGTATATATAGTGAAGGTGAGTACAAGGAAAACCCTAATGGTGGGTTAGCCCTCTAACTAACTAGAGGAACCAGACTGTTGCTGGTTTTGCTGCTACTGCGATTGCAATTGCTGTCCGCGACCCCGTCCACGTCCAGCACCTTTGCCACGACCCCTATCTCGAGATCCTCTAGAACCTGCAAAATAGACAGATTCTTGTTGGCCCGTCGAAGTAGAATTCCCCAGAAGGCTCACCTCCTCTCGTAACATCATAAGAACAAGTTCATCAAACCGCGGAAGAGGTTCTCTGGTTGTAATCGATGTTATGAACTGTTTGTACTCTGCAGGCAGTCCCTGCAATGTGGCTCCGATCAAGACAGTAGGATCAATCTCGACTTTGACTGAAGATAGTTGATCCGCTTGACAGCCTCAAAATATGATCTCCGTGGTGACTGCATAAATTGACTAATCAGACCGACGACATAGCTCAAGTCTGGTCTAGTGATCGTCAAATAGATAAGACTCCCAACCATCTGTCTGTACATGCGTGGATCATCAAGTAACTCATCATCCTTTGCTCCTAGTTTTACCCCTTGCTTTAATGACGTAGTTGATTTTAGATTGGATTTTGTTTCGTGTATAGTATGTATTGTACACGATTTTCAATACAAAGCTCGAAAGAGTTAAGTAAATGATGTAGATTTGTTTTTTCTCAAAAATATATTGTCCACTCAATTGTCGAAAAGATGTCTATTGATCAAAGTCATGTTTGCTAATTGGATCACCTCAGAATATTATGATCCAATAGTGCTCTTCACAATCTCGCTTACTTTCATTTTGCATCACTTTATTTCTAGTTTCATTCAAAATTCCCCCTCTTTCACTACACGCCGTCCAACTAGATCTTTAAGTTAAAAGAGATAAAAGCTCTGGAGCTACTCTCTCTTATCCCTAGGTCGAATGACTTGCAAATTTTTGGAGAGCTTCTAAAGACATTTTAAGATTAATTTATATGGTAGATCAGATCATGATAGATATGTTATTTATAATTTTCTATATGGAACATGAGAATAGAGCATAATGTCTCGGCTGTTTCGCATTGGGGTGGAACAAAAACTATCAAATCTCCAAAAAGACTGTAGTTTATCGAATTTGTTCGAGCTACTGTTGTCATCAAAATGAACATTTTTATGTATTTTCAGAAATGTTATGAGAACACTTTTCAGAATACATGCTAAAATATGTTATTCAAGTAAATTTGATTTCAAGAAAAAATCTAACAAAACGTTAATAATAATTTCAAATTCATGGACTCGATATCCGTATGTGCATGTTTGGTAGTAGCTCCGGAACTATCTTTGCCAAAGATATAAAAATGTATGAGCATGTTCAAAAAACTCAAGTTGTAGATTTGATTATTTCTGTGGCATATGATAGAAATGTATGATGCATTGAAAGTGAATTCATATGCATATAGTGAAACATAGTAAGAGAGGAAGATCTTGTATTGATTTTTGTAATGATTAACTACTTGCTTAGAAGGTTTTTGATGGTATCAAACTTGAAGTCTCACTTCAGGAAAGAGGACCATTTATTATTTTGAGATCATGGTTCCGCAGTTGGATTAGGAAGAAGTTAAATTAAATTTTCAAGTGCTCAACAAGAACAATGCAGAAGTAATCTCAAGCCTTCCAGAATCAATGAGAGATGTTGAGTATGTGTTTGACTTACTTTCAGCTGAAGATATACCTGGTAGTTTAGTTGTCAATTCGAGATTCATTTGCTGCATGTGGGTTAATAATAGATACTTGTGTTGATAGGAAACAACATATTTATCACAATAATAGTACTACTGGGTTTGCAGTCAAGCATATCAAATCTCTCAAGCATAGTGAGAGCATACTGTCGCTGTACAAGCCAAACATCCTTCCCATCTCTAATGAACTCCACAGCAAGGAAATACTTGAGTTCTCCTAAGTCCATCATCTCGAACTCGGATTTCAAATGATTTTTGATCTGGGAAATGAGCTCCTCATAGTTATTGGTAATGATCAAGTCATCAACATAGATGGCGATCACAACAATCCGATCTTGTATTCGCAATGAATACAAGATAGAGTCTGAACTACAAAGGTGGAAACCAAGAGACTGCAAGTAAGAATTGATCTTTGCATACCATGCTCTTGGTGCCTATTTCAGACCATAGAGGGTCTTCCGTAACTTACACACACGAGAAAGAAACTTCGGATACTCATAACCTGGAGGTTGCTGCATGTAGACCTCCTCCTCAAGATCGTCATTGAGGAAGACGTTCTTGAAGTCCATCTGATGCATCTTCCAACCTTTCTGAGTTGCAACTGCAACTGCTATTCGAATAGTCACCATCTTTGCAACAAGAACAAATGTCTCCTCAAAATCCACTCCATGTTGCTATGCGTAACCCTTAGCTACCAATCTGGTCTTGTACCGACACACGGTACCATCAGAGTTGCGCTTGACCTTGAAGACCCACCTGCAACCAATCGGTTTCTTATCATGAGGTAACTCTACCAACTCCCAAGTGTGTTGATGATGAAGCGCAGCAAGTTCAGCTTTCATAGCACTTACCCATTGTATCTTGTGCATCGTCTCCTCAAGTGAACTCGGTTCTTGTTCCTGAAGAACATTGACCATATACGCATGGTGCTCAACAAGAAAACCTTCATGCATATACCTACTCACTGGATGTTTTGCCCGTTCAGATCTGCGAGAGATAATCGGTGCACAAGTCACCTCCCCTTGCAACTAATCTGACGTAGACGTCAAGGTCTGAGACAAAGGACCCAGTGGATGTGGAAGATCTACATATCTGGATGAGTCAAACATACATTACAATAACACGCGCTCATCCTATGTAGAAACTACACTAGTTCCATTAGGCTGTGTTACATGGACTCCAGCGTTAATAACAGCTCTATGTGCAACAGATTCTGATATGGAATCAATGACTTTTCCAGATCCTCCACTCAACGTACTACTATGAGATATTACGGTGGACTGACTCCTTGCTTCTACAATAGGTACAAGGATGGCTACGACAAGTGCAGGTGCAAAACAAGACTATAGCTCATCAAAAACAACATCTCTACTGATATAGAACTACGTGGACAAAGGATTGTAACATCTATATCTTTTCGTATCAAAAGCATAGCCAAGGAAGATACATCTATCTGCTTTCAGATCTAGTTTCTTACGTCTTTCATCAGGTATGTGCACATAACAGATACATCCGAAAACTTTAAGAAAAGAGTAATCAGGCTTACTGCCTGTGAAGACCTCCATCGGTGTCTTGTTGTGGACTGCCGATGTAGGCGTCCGGTTCATCAGATACATCGCACATGAAACAGCTTCTGTCCAGTAAGGTCTAGGCATGGTGTTCTCGTTCAACATCGCACGAGCAGCTTCTGCTATGTGTCGATTCTTACACTCCGCAACCCCGTTCTGCTGCGGACTATAACTGCAGGTCTTCTAGCGTTGAATGCCATGCTCATGCAGATATACATCGAACTCTCCAGAAAGGAACTCGTCTCTTCCATCAGATCTCAAACAGAGATAGATGCTCCAGACTGTTTCTCCACCAACTTGCGGAAAGTCTGGAATGCTGACAGTACTTCGGCAGAGAGACTTGTTTCTCAACAAATAGATCCAAGTATAACGCGAATGATCATCAATGAACGACACGAAGTACTAGAAACCGGTCATACTTGGTTGAGAAGTAGTCCATACATCAGTGTGAACAAGCTCCAGAAGCTTATTCGCTCTACTACCTGATCCCTTAAAGGGCTGTCTAGCTTGCTTGCAGAACTGACATGCTGCACAGACTCCAGTGGGCTCACTAGATTCAAATTTGGACAGATCTGTAACCAGGTCAGAACTCGGAAGACTTTTCAGTCTCTGAAAGTTCATGTGCCCAATTCGTTTATGCTACATGTCAATGTCAAACACTACTGGACCACTTTGTCCATGCATGGCAACCTGTAACTTAGGCGCAGATGCATCTAGTTTAAACAGCCTATCACTCTTGCTACCTCGAGCTATGACAGTGCTATTCGAATCTTCAATAAAACATCCATCTTTATTGAAGCGCACTTGCAGACCTTACTCTATCAATTGTCCTACAGATAGCAGATTTCTAGTCAACGCGGGTACATGTAAGACATTCTGTATATCAGTAAACGTTGAAGCAGGAATGTCAAGTGGAATGTTACCCTTGTGCTGGATTTTGTGCTTGGTGTCATCTTCTGTCATCATAAACTGTGGAGTCTCCACATGCTCGAGTGTACTAAACCACTCCCGATGAGAAGTCATGTGACTGGTGGCGTCGGAGTCGATCACCCAGTTAGTCTATGGCTCGAAAGCCGCATAACTCTGATGCGTAGTAATCAGCAACTGCTCCGAATAGACTTGTTCAGTGATTGCATAGCCTTGCTGGTTGCTGTTACCTTGTTGGGGGTTGTTGTCGTATTGATGTCTTTGGTCGTTCTGCTTCTTATAGCACTGATTCGCATTGTGACCTTGCTTCTTGCAGTAGTTGCAAGAACCAGACGCTCATCTCTGGTTGTTAGAGGAACCAGGCTGTTGCTAGTTCTGCTGGTTCTACTGCTGCTGCTATTGCAGTTGCTGTTTTAGACTCAAGTCCTAAAAGTTTCATTTTGGTCAAAAAAGATCCAACTGAAAATCTGTCGTTGGAAACCTCCAAATCGACTAAAACTTGACCGAGTACTCAATTCGCACCTTCTGAACAAGATAGCCCTAAATAGACTGGTTGACAAATTTCAGCGAGAAAAAATTGTCTAGGTCTCCGAAATTGCGTTCAAAGTTTTTGGTGACGAAAGAAACGGTTTCGTCTCACTCGAACGCATCAGCAAGATAGTGCTCGACATCAGACACACCTCCAGCTGCTCTCTCCTGTACTTCTCCATGTATGAACTCCATCTTGCTTATCAGCAAAGGACACACGCTCTCTATTGCTCTGATACCATGTAGAAAGATCGATACTTCGTGGACACTCCAAGAAGAGAGATCGAGTTGTCACGTCAGTTTGGCACCTCGGTTAGGTTGACCGAGTGTGAAGTGGTGCATCCCGGTAAGGCCGTTAGTGCCGTTAGGGCGAGTTGGTGGGAGAGCCTACTAGAGGTATACTTCGCAGGTAGGGATTGGAGACCTTAGTTCTTCGAGTAATCTGAACAGAGAAATTACCATCTCCAACACTACAGCAAAGATTACTCACAAACGGTCAAGCCAAACCCACTATAAGCACGAAGAGAATCCGGGTTACACTCAACTAGACTATCCACCATAGCCTGGAGATTGTGGTACACTTGTGTATGTGTATAACATCGTCCATGTGTTATGTGTATGTGTTGTGTACCTATGACAGCGATGTATGTTGTGTAACGATGTGTATGCGCACGACAGAGTAGACAAGGATGTAAAATAAGAATGAGATGGGAGAGGCTTTGTCTCTCCATGTATATATAGTGGAGGTGAGTACAAGAGAAATCTTAATGGTGGGTTAGCCCTCTAACTAACTGTAACTATCCTAACCACTCCGGCTAATGTTAGCCGTCGATCTACTAGAGCTTGTGACTATATCAACAATAAGAAGATAAAGCAAGTTGCTGGTCCCTTGTCGGATGGCACTAACCAACAGATGGATCGAGCTTCAAGAGAGAAGAGTTTGAGAGATCTTGCAGTGATAGGACATAAGTTCACGGATGAGACGTTTGTACCGTAGAACCTAAGATCAATTCCAGTACTGCGAGCTCACTTGCCTAAACTGGTGGAGTTGCTAAAGGAGAAGATGCAGATGAAGATCTTGGAGTCGTCATTTGCATCATGTTCAAGTAGATGGTTTATGGTGCCAAAGAAGAATTGATCGCTACGATTCATCGATATGCAACCAGTGAACGCAGTAACAATCATAAATGTTGGGATGGGACCGATTGGGGACGAGTTTGCTGAAGCGTTTGTAGGAAGAACAATTTATTCAATGAGAGATCTTTACTCAGGATATGATCAGTTTCAACTAGCAGAGGAGAGTAGAAGCTTCACGACAATGAAGACACCTTTGGGGTTGATTATGATGTGTATCTTACCACATGAAGCTACCAACTCGGTAGCACACATGATGAACGGGATGAATAGAGTTCTAAGGGACTTCATCTTTGAAAAGATGATGTCATTCTTGGATGACATCCCCATCAAAAGATGTGTGGAGGATGAGAAGGATGAAGCATTAGATCAGAGGAGTGTCGATGATACGACATCGATCACATCGCAGATTGTGAGAAGATCCTATCTCGACTTGAGGAAGTTCATCTCACACTGTCAGGTGTGAAATCTACGTTTGGGATTAGAGAAGTTCAAATGTTCGTCATTTGTATGGATCGTTTGGTCGGAAGCCAGACCAAAATAAAGTGGATGCGATCGGGAGGATGAAGGAGGTTTGCAACTCTTTGACAGAAGTAAGAAGATTTTTGGATGCAAATGTATTCTATCACATTTGGATTTCTCATTATGCGCATGTGACGGATTCATTATATGGGTTGTTACATAAAGGTCATAAGTCAGATAGGAGGAAGAGCATGTCGATGCGGTACGGAAGCTGTAGTCCTTACTATCATCTCCTATAGTTCTGAGAAGGATTGATTACAAAGGTGTCAGACCAATGGTTCTTATTGTAGATACAAGTCTGGTTACAATCGGATGGGCAGTAAGACATGATGATGAGGATGGAGACAGATTTGTGGTTAGGTTCGGAGCGAAGGATGTTAAGTGCTCGTCACGTACATACTCGCCGAGAGAGAGTACTTGATTGGAGCAATAGTGGTGGTTGAAACTGATTATTTGCTGTTGTTAGAGATGATCATGGATCGCATATATCAAGTCGTTGAATCCGGAGTTTAGACATATCGTAGGGAAGGATAATCCGATGACAGATATGTTATCTCGAGCTCGATATGATGAGAAGAATCAGATAGTTGAAGATTTTGACGACGGGGTGTAAAGTTCTATTCGATTGCACACACAGGAAAAGAAGATGAGTTGTTTGTTGAAGGCTTGTATGATGATGAATTGCTTGACATTGGAAGGTACCTTAGTACGATGGTCAAGCACACATGTTGGATAGATGAGAGGTTTCGGAGAGTTCGAAGGAAGGCTTACAACTTCATGTTGCAAGATGGATTTCTTTGAAAGCGGCCAAATCAGAAAGATGGGATATTGTTACGAGTGATTTGCAACAAAGAAGATCAATAGAAGTTGCTTAGAGCATTTCATGAGAATCTTTAGGTTGGACATCAAGGGCTTTGTGTCACTTTTACAAAGACGAAAGAGCGATATTGGTGAAAAAACATGTACAAGGATATCGTATCTTTTGTGGAGTCTTGTTCGACATGTCAGATGTATTCAAACATTCGGCATCGAGACGGATTACACCTGATTTATTTGTTGACAATCCACTTTAAGTGGATCGGAGACTTGGTGACTATGATAGTTGGATTGTGGCAGATGAGATACTTGGTATTTGCTTGAGAAGATCTTTCAAATCAAGTTGAGGGTAGAGCGCTTCGGACAAAGACAACTGAATGGGTATGTAGATTTCTCTTGGAAGAGGTTGTTTGTCGTTATGGATGTCCGGAAAAGATCATTGCAGATCGGAGAGAGTTAGATGCACATGAGGCTCGTGAATTCTTTGCAAGGTGTGGGGTGAGGTTGTCACTGACAATTGCTTACAACCCCGAAAGAAATGCCAAGAGCGCTCATCCGTCTATTGTGAAAGCTTTGGTGAAGGCTTGAAACGAAAAGGTGTGCGAGTGACCTCGACTCTTATCATTTGCGTTATGGATAGATCGAACGACTCACAACTCGGTAACATATTACATGTCAGTGGAGCTCATCAAATGTCAAAAATCTATCATGCCCAATGAAGAACACGTTTTGACATGGAATGTGTTATCTTGGGAGGACAATCTGACAAAGGAAGAACTTCTTGCTATTCGAATTAGACAGTTAGAGATAAGACCTGAGGATTTCGTGAAACCCTTATTGTTGACTGTACATCATCACCGGTATGTATTGCTGATGGTGGAGCACTTCTCCAAGTGGATTGAGTTGGTGGCATTATCGGACAAGACGAGTGAAGAGAAGCGTATGCGTTCTTAGATCAAGTGCTGAGTTCTTTTGGAGCACCAGCTGAAGTGCTGACGGACCAAAGTACAGAGTTTCTTGGTGAGTTTCAAGCTTTGTCGAGATCAGCTTGAGGCAGATTGTTTGGCAGAGAGGATTGTTCAGACGGTGAAGAGAGGATTATGCAAGTATGGCTTGCAGAAGGGTCACTTGGGAGACTGAGATGTGCAGTTACCATGGTTGGCTATGGGTTATCGTTTTAACTAGCGTCTTTGGCTTCCTTCTCATAGTATTTTCTATTGTATGAATCAGATCTAGATCTACCTTCGACCATTCGTCGTGTGATTCTGCTGAGGTGTTGAACCTTGATGACTCGGACATGTACGTGAGAGTATGTTCTCAACGAGCCAAGATATTTCAAAGAGTTATACTTATGACTTTTGAGAACCTAGTGATTGCTTTAGCATAGAGACACATTGCGATACGCGACTATTCTAGGAAGAGGTCATCGATCATCGATTCACAGGTTCCATCTTAGCAATTATATCTATCTGCAGCAGACTGCACTAAAGATGTTGGATGTGATCGCATGGTACACTATTTTACGATTGCGTGAGGTGTTATCTTCTGGAGTACTCATGTTAGAGGACCGTGATGGTGTTGTTTGGAAGGACCAGGTGCGTAATTGCGCACCATGTCATCTTCCAAACATCGATGGTATTGTTGATCCAAGCTTAGCGGTTGTACGTTCGGGCTTGAGGTGTATGTTGTGTGTATGCTGGTGGAACGACAAAGGGTGTTGTACGTGGGTCTGTACAGACCCACAGTGAAAACTAGTTGAGGAGAGATTTTAGGAGATTTTAGGAGATTTTAGGATTTTTTCTCTATTGTGTAAAGGAAGCTGCCCTGTAGCTTATCAAGCTGGACAGGAGCTAAGCTGGGACGATGTTTGACAAGCTGCCCCTTAGCTTGGATTGAAATATCATCCAAAAGGGGTCAAAAAGTTCCAAATTACAGAGCTCGTCGAGGAGAGTCACTTCATGCTTCCGGTTTCGACAGAAAGTATTCTAAGTAATAGTTAGTATAGGTTTTAGGCTGTGAAAGATGCAAAAGAGGAAAATCCGTCGATTCCAGCTCGTGACTCAGACTTATGATCTGACAGCTTGAGTGTGTGGGTGTTTGCGAGTACTATAGTTTCGACTCTTCATTCACAAAAATGGAGTTGTACAGAGAAGTTAATGTAGAAAAAGCTAGTAAAGACTTTACAGAAAATTTTCTTCAGGAATAGGAATATGTACAAACAGTTTCATATCTAAGAACAGGAGACCGGTATCTCCTTTAATCGTGGGCTTCCTGGCCTAAGCCTCTGCATGCCACCTTGAATATATCATGGGAGATACTTGATGTGCATATAGGGGGGTTGTAAGCCCTATGGAGCAGCTCCATAAGTGTTGGGACTTCGGCTTACATTGGATGGCTTATGATATATTCAAGATGGCATCAAGATGGCATCAAGAGCGCGGGAAACTTTTATTAATCAAGCTAAGTAATCAAGGGGTCGCCTTAGCAAAGGAAGCTATGTAACCTTTATTTAAAAAGGGGCCAGCTTAGCAAAGAGGGCTATGTATGCATAAAGACATTAGGGGACAGCTTAGCTAAAGGCTTGTCTTTTAGGTTAATTAATCTGCGACCGTTTTTGACGAGGACTTTTACAGAAAACTGACAGAGAAGAGAGGAGACACGCGCAGGAGAGAGAGGAGAGATTTTTGACAATGAAGATCTTGATGGTGGAATCGACACTAGAATAAAGATTATTGAGCCTTGAAAGACTTATGTGTGTGTATCTGGGTGTTTGATTTATATTTGGTGGACGCAAGAGGTATAATTTGGAGTTGTCATCGCTTGCAGCAATCTGTTTTTCTTTTGATCTTTCTCTTGATCGATCACATTTAGGAGGTCCGTCCTCCCCAAGGAAGACTCTTGCCACGACATATGGTGCTTCCACTAAGAGCTATTGGGGTGATTGATTTGGAGAATTGACTAGATTGAGAAGATAGATCAGAGTGTTGCCGTACAAGGTGTGACTATTGCTCAAGGTGCTCTTGTTCAAAGGGAGTCCTGGTCAAGATGGAATTGACTCTCAAGGAGGACCTATGGTGGTTCCAACAACAACAACACAGCCTGCTATAGACACATCTCAGATCCTTCAAGCGTTGGATGCCCTGATTCAACACAACCTGCAATTGGAGGAGCTGAGCAGAAATCCACTAAGGCGTTACAAGCAATTGTTGGTCGGTGTGGATGATTTGATGGAAGAGACGTTACTAGGTACCTACGGGAGTATGTGGGTGAGGAGGAGCTGGTCAAGACACCTGAAGCTGAGATAATTTTGAGCTTTGAGTTGACTGTTGTCCTTGAGTTGAGAGAGAAAGTGAGAAATTTACAGAGAAGACATCTAGGTGGGTGGACTCTGTTCGAACGTGTACTGAGAGAAGAATTTTTAGAAGAGGATTCTGAAAGAGTCACCAGAAGAACTCTCATGAACTGGATAGAGCGTCAGCCTAGACGTTTCATGAGATTGAATGAAGTAATTCGTGAATTTGAGAAGATGTTCTCTCAGCTTTCTGGTTTAGAGAGGTTGACGCTGGATGTTAAGAAGACGGAGTTATTCTTAGGTGCTCTGGATGAATTTACAGCAGACAGACTTTGTTTCATGTTAGCTGATCGTGGAGCTGAGGGGGAGTTACATCAGATTGGAGAAGAGTGTCTACTCTTGCTAGACAACGTCGTGGTAAGATGGCACGAGACCTTGTCAGAACAGAGAATAGCTCCTCAGGTTCCAGAAGTTTTTCATATAATACCTCAGGCATCTATAGTGATCCCTCAAGCACCTGTTGTGGTTCTCCAAGCGCTTGTAGTGCTTATCCCAACATAGAGAGGACCTAGACAACAGCAGCGACCTGTTGAGAATCGAAATCAGAATAACTTGATTGAAGAGCTCACTCAAGGGATTTGAGAGTTGAGATGACTGATTTGAGGAGAGACCAACAATCAGTCGCACCAGGTGCTCGATCTGTAGGAGGAACCTTTACCAGAAGATGTATTTGGTGCGATAACCCATATCATCTCAGAGGAGACTGTCAAGACTTGGCGGTTGTCTTGCGAGAGGGCGTAGTCAATTATCAGAACAACATGTTGTATCTAATCGTCATTGGGCAACCTCTGAACACATATTTTGGAAGAGGAGGAATGAGGAGTTCGCTTCCAGCACTTATTGGTGCGAACACTACAGCGATGACGGCGGGTTCGGTGAAAGCTGATGTGTATACTGGAAAAGTTGAGGTGCGCTCTAATCCAACTATGGTTGAGCAGGCTGCTGAGGTTCCGGTTGAAATGATGAAGAGAGGTGCTGAAAGCATTAGGAGGGCTACTGGATGGAGAGACCCAGTAGATGCAACTTCTATTCGAGCTTTTTTAGAAGCGAGTAATGAACAAGATGTCATAATTGAAGACATAAGAAGACGGGTTGCTTCTGATTTAGATGCAAGAGTACCAGATGACAATGACAGTCGGAGGATTACGAGGAGGAGAGCAGCGGAACCATCACCATCTGTACCAATGAGTAGGGTTCCTGCTGCAAAGGATGTACTCTCTACCTCTACAACTCCACCACCTACAGTAGATCCTATGAAAGGTGTACAGGATTTGCCACAGGAGACTGCTGCTACAGATAGAGTACGAGGGAAGAGGTTTACAGCACAGGAAAGGAAAAAGCTCCAGCTTACAAGTTAGCAGCGGACATCGAAACAACAACAGACTTGCGTGCTGTTCTGAAGCAACGCATTTTGGATGCTAGGGTTGAGTTAACTCTTCGTGAGGTACTTGGTATCGCAAAGAGGGAGTTTCATGAGTTGATAATAGACATCATGAAGAGAAAGAGGCAAGTATTGACTGAACAAGTAGGTAGTCAGATGGTTGGAGCAATAGATGCTATTGGTATTGATGGGTTCAGAGATGATAAGTATGAAGCATGGGTTGCTGGTCGCGCTGTTATTGAGAATGGAGATGAAGAATTTGAGGAGGATAGGTCAAGTGCAGACAACGATTTCAAAGAGAAGCACTGGGCACGAATGACAATAGAGACGCATGTTCAACTTGGAAGACTTTCTGAACCAATTCCTACGCTTGTGGATCACGGGTCAGAAATCAACATCATTTCCAAGGAAGTGTATGAGAAGGGGCAGTGGTCAATCGAAAGGAATCATGGTTGGATACTTCGTGCTGCAAATAATCAAAAGGGTGAGTTATACGGAGCCTGTCCCAATATGCGTGTAAGGATTGGGCCTGTAGAGGTTGATCAACATTTCTTGTACAATCATACTAGGTCAACCATACATCATCGCTCTTCGAATGGAGACAAAGGTGATGAACGATGGGTCTCATTATGCTAGAGTTCGGAATCCTGATGACAAGTACTTAATATAGTTTTTGACTGTTTGTTCAAGACATGAGCGGAATCGACAAACTCTTCGAGATTCTCAAACGAAGAAATGTAAGGATTTTTGCAGTCCACTCCTGTAGAGCGGGAAGATAGGGGTGTAGAACCTATTGTTGAGATCCCGTCAGAGTTGATATACAAGATAGAAAGGTCAAAAGCGAGACATGTACAAGAGCTCAGAGACCTGTGTAGTGTACAGAGTTGACAGTCTGGATTGCTGATGTTTGAGGCAGATGGATGGAGTCAGTTTACAAGAGTTGAAGACATGAGAGAAAATACAAAAACATGGATGGTGAAACAGGTATCATAGTTGTGACATGTAGGGATTCTACCTAAAGATGAAGTGGTTTATGGTTTATGGTTATTCTTTGAAGAGTTTATATCTGTACAGTTAGTTGCTGGTTGGTTAGACAGTGTGAGCAGATTGATGGAAGAGAAAGATAGTATGATGGTGATCCTTATCCACTCTCGATGCATATATGAGGAGGTTGCTACGTACGTGCAGTTCTTTCCTCAACCGATGCAGAATAGTGTGAGAAGAGAAGCAGTTTGTTGGTGTGCACTCCCTCAGGAAGCAGACGTCCATGCGAAGTACAGATCTGTATTGAAAAAGTGAGACCGGTAGCAGCTCAACTACCTGCTAACTCCCAGCAGCAAGTACAATTAGTGGGGACTGAGCATATATTGCATGATCATAGACGAGTAGGGCATCAGTTTACTGAGGAGACGTTGAAGGAGCTCTAGATAGGAGAGGATGATTTCTTGACTGAGGTTGAGATGTCGTGCGCATACACATCGCTACACAACATACATCGCTGTCAGAGGTACACCACACATACACATAACACATGGACGATGTCATACACATACACAAGTGTACCACAATAATCTGAATACAGAGATTACCATCTCCAACACCACCACAAGGATTACTCACAAACGGTCAAGCCAAACCCACTCTAAACGCGAAGAGAATCCGGGTTACACTCAACTAGACTATCCACCATAGCCTGGAGCTTGAAGGCTCAACTCAAAGAACTAAGGCCTCCAAGCCCTACCTGCGAAGTTTACCCCTAGTGGGCTCTCTCTCCAACTCGCCCTAACGGCACTAACGGCCTTACCGGGATGCGCCACTTCGCACTCGGTCAACCTAGCCGAGGGGCCCAAACTGACGTGACAGCTGTTGTGCGCATACACATCGCTACACAACATACATCGCTGTCAGAGGTACACCACACATACACATAACACATGGACGATGTCATACACATACACAAGTGTACCACAATCGCCCCCCTAACTGGCGGTTAGGTCCCTCTAACTCCAGATAGCTCCATATCCCAACTACGTGATACACACCTTCATGGGTGCAAGGATCAGGAGGCCGGGTGCTACATTGCCCCATCGTTAGTCGCCTGTCTGCAATCCATATCACGCAAAGATCTAATCGACTATCTCCGCTATATACATCGAGGACAAACCCACCGTCCAGTAGGAACTACACTGAGAGGTGGAGTCAAACATGACATGTGCCAACCTCTCGAACAACCATCACACACCAACATACGGGCTGCTCCACCAGCAGACCCACACAACATACACCTCAAGCCCGCGCGTACAACTGCTAAGCTTGGGTCAACGGTACCATCAATGTTGGGAAGATGACATGGCGCGCAATTACGCACATGGTCCTTTCACACAACACCATCACGGCCCTCTAACATGAGTACTCCAGAAGGTAACACCTCACGCACTCGTAAAATAGTGCGCCCTGCGGTCACGTCCAACGTCGTCGGTGCAGTCTGCTGTAGATAGATATAATCGTCAGGATGAAACCTGTGAATCGACGGCCGATAACCTCCTCCTCGGATAGTCGCATACCGCAACGTGTCTCTATGCTGGGCAATCGCTAGGTTCTCAAAAGCCATAGGCATAACTCTCCGAAATGTCTCTGCTCGTTGAGAACATGCTCTCACCCACATATCCGGGTCATCAAGGTCCAGCACCTCAGCAGAATCACGACGAATGGCCGAAGGTAGATCTGGATCTCGGCCATACAATAAGAAATACGGTGAGAAAGAAGCCAAAGACGCTTGTCGGCTAAAACGGTAGCCCATAGCCAACCATGGTAACTGCACATCCCAGTCTCCCAAGTGGCCCTTCTGCAAGCCATACTTGCGCAATCCTCTCTTCACCGTCTGAACTACCCTCTCCGCCAAACCATCCGCCTCAGGATGATCTCGAGATGTAGTCCGATGATCAATCAGCGCCTGATCACACAAGGCCTGAAACTCACCAAGGAACTCTGTACCTTGGTCTGTCAGCACTTCAGCTGGTGCTCCAAAACGACTCAGCACTCGATCTAAGAACGCATACGCTATCCCTTCACTCGCCTTGTCTGGTAATGCCACCAACTCAATCCACTTGGAGAAGTGCTCCACCATCACCAACACATACCGGTGGTGACGTACGGTCAACGGTAAGGGTCCCGCAAAATCCAAACTCCAACGGTAACCCAACCCCATAATCGGTAAGGGGTGTAACTGTGGAGTAGGAGCATTAAACGATGCTCGTACTCGATCACAAACCACACATCGTGCGACAAACTGTTGCACATCGATGTGCATACCACGCCACCAATACTGTCCTTGGAGTAAGCTATGTGTACGCTTCACTCCAAAATGTCCCAACTCCTCATGGGCATGTCGTACTAACTGTGCCCTCTGGGATGGATGTGGCACTATTCGTACCCTTCCATCACCCCACACTCGAAGTACATGTCGTCCTTCTCGTCGAAATCTCTTCGCTCGTTGAAGAACACGATCCCGCTCCTTGGCACTTACTGTGCCTACTACCACACCAGTGCGTAGATACTCCATCACGGTCACATCATCATGGATATCCCGCTGATCTGGAACACCATCTCCACCTTCAGGATCTGGAGACTCGTCATCTACTCTCTGACCAGAGAAAGATACGACTTGGCCCTCCATACTAGAGTTCATGGCCAACACACAAAGAAAGGCAGATGCATGCCACCCTGGCACTATCTCCTCATCAACCTCGTCATGCCATCGAGCCCCAGTCTGATCCTGCTGACTCGTGCACGGGTTGCGACTCAACCCATCGACATCTAGGTTTGCAACTCCAGGTCTATGTACTACCTGGAAGTCATACTCCTGTAAGATCAGAGCCCATCGTGCAAGCTTCCCTGTAAGCTTATCGGACTCCATCAACCACTTGAGCGGCTGGTGATCAGTGATGAGAGTAAAGGGGTTCCCAAACAGATAACATCGAAAGTGTGCAACAGCCCACACTGCCGCCAAACACTCTCCCTCATACGAACTATACCTCGCCTCCGCTGAATTATTGGAGCGACTGGCATACGCCACCACGAACTCCTTTTTCTCATCATCATGCTGAGTCAGCACTGCTCCAAGTCCCAACATACTCCAATCGGTGTGCAGTTGGAAAGGACGCCCCCTAACGGGTCTCCTCAAGATGGGAGCAGATGTCAACCTATCCTTGAGCTCTACAAAAGCTCGCTCCTGCTCATCTCCCCACTGCCACTCCTGGTCCACCTTCATCAGCTTGGTCAACGGCTTCGCAATTGCACTAAATCCTTTCACGTATCGACGATAGAAGTTCGCCAAACCAACAAATGCTCGAACTCGACTCACATCTGTGGGGCGTGGGATACGTGCAATAGCCTCAACCTTCGTCTGTTGAACACCCAATCCACCTGGATAGATGGTGTGGCCCAGATACTCTACCAACTCATGGAAGAACTTACACTTCCCAGGGTGTAACTTCAACCCATGAGCTCTCAACCGCTCAAACACATCCCGTAAGTGTCTCTCGTGCTCCTCCACTGTAGCACTATAGACTAAGATGTCGTCAATATAACATCTGACAAAATCCAATCCTGCTAGGATTTTGTCCATCACCCTTTGGAACTCAGCAGGGGCGTTCTTCAACCCAAATGGTAAGAACCGCCACTGATACAAACAATCCTTGCCGTGAGAGTCAATTCCTCAAAATGCTGTCTTGGACTTATCTTCTTCTCTCACTGGCAACTGATGATACCCTGCTCGAAGATCCAAAGTACTGAAGACCTTCACATGCCCCACTGCATCAAAGATCTCCTCAGGTGTCGGCATGGCATACTTATCGGACTTCGTCTGCCGATTGATAGGACGGTAGTCTCCACACATCCGCCTATCCGTATAGTTGCCATACATATCCTTCTTGGCTGGCATAACTGTGGCAGATGCATACTCTCCATGCGACATCTCCACCAACCCAGCCTCCAACAAGTCTTGAGTCCGACTCTGGATCAAGGCTCTCTCCATGTCACTGTACCTGTAAGGACGTCGAAAGATTGGCGTGTCATTAGCCAAGTCGATCCGTATACCAGGTCCCTTCAAGGTACCCAAATCCTTCATACTGAAGACAAAACAATTCCTGTAGCTCTTCAGGAATCTTTGGACTCTTCGTCTCTCCTCTCCTATAAGCTTGGGTCCGATCTCCGGCTCCCAAGTATCCTCTGTCACCATGCTAGAGGTAGAAGACGAAGTTGTTGACTGCTATCTTGCAGCCTCTGGAGCAGTTTCCTTCTGCTCACCACCAACAACCTCCACCGCTACTGTGTGTAAAACTTCTGCAGTTCTAGCTGCAAACTCCACACTCTCTCCTATGACATCCCATGATGTCCAAGGATGACGAACTACACGTGCCTCGCCCCCAGCCTTTGCCTCCACCGACCCGGTAGGCAAAGAGCTCAAGAGTGCTCGAGCAGTAACACCCGTCGATCACATCCGACGCTGCTCAGCCAATCCAAGGCTAACAATCCATGTCAAGCAATTCAAGTCCATTGCTTGACCCAATACTTGACGACGTGCAGCCTCCGACACCGAAGCTACTGCCGTCGTACCCGTAGTGAAACCCATCGCTCGCTCTCTCTCATCGGCATTGGGCTCCACCAACTGCCGTAATTGAGCATCCCACACAAGCCCAGGTCCTCCATCTCTGTAAGCATGTGACGCTGGAAAGCTTACCAATGTGGGTAACGCTACCATGGACCGTCCCACTAGGTTCACCACTGCCATGGGTGACCTATCGACGACTCTCACTACTTGAGATCGTCGTCCTGCATCCAAGATGCTATCAACAGTGAGATGTGCTGGTCGTCTCACTCCATCGTGTGCTCGCTTAAGCACCTCTCTCGGTAACAAGTTCGTCCACCACAACCGTGGACGATGTGCACGAGATCCTACTCTCGCTGCATCCAACAACACTGCTGGTCCAATCCAAGACCGCACTTGGTGCACACTCGCCATCATCTGTGTACGAGCATCACCCAACAAAGGAACGTTCTCCAAGATGTACGCTGGAGAATCCATCTGATGCATCTGGAGATGTCGTAAGATCCGTAACATCTCCCAGAACATCCTAGATCGCGGGTCATGTAAACCCTGACCTCTCCCTGCACGCGTGTGACCTTGACATGGCCATCCGGCTATCACCAAGTGAATGGTGCCCACAAACGTAAGATCCTGCGCCCCCAGCAGCGAAATATCCGACGGTAATGCTTGCTGGTATCCTCTAACAGCTGATATGGGCAACAACTCAGGATATCTCTGCACCAAACGTGCCACATGTCGCAATGAGATGCGTCTCGCAATCTCATCTCTCTCCACATACAAGTATCGCTGTACTTGTATACCTGCCTGCAATACCGCAGCTAAACCTGTGCTGATCCCTCCAAACAGCTCTAGCACACATACACCTTCCTCTGGATACTACCACACAATGGGAGTCGTATCCAACGGTGATAAGGTCACAGGGTCAGTAGCAGGAACAACCCTTTGTTCCTCTACTGGTGATACAAAAGCTTCACTCCAAGCCTGCTGCACCAACTGATCAGCATACTGCTGCAACTCTCCACTCGAACTCCAGAGTGGCACATCCAAGGCAGATGGTATTAACGTAGACATGCTAAGCATGTCCTCCACCTCCTCATAGATCGGAGTATCCTCCGCATGGGCATTACCCTCCAACAACTCGTCCGGCCAAGTGATGATCGAACTGAACCCTGCAACGGATGCCATCGTTCCTGGTGTAGGCTCCGTCGTCCCAACTCTAGCACTGAACCGCACTGGTAAGCGGCTCACTCGTCCCTCACCGGACTGCCAACCTGGTCTGTAAGATGCTGTCTCTGCCCAATAGTCAATCACGAACCCCATAGGGTACAACACAGCACCTCCCACCAATACATCATAAGACTCTGCGGCTGTAACAATGGCCTTGGCCTTCACCATAGAGCCATCCGTGGGGTGATCTGGCCGAACTCTCACCGTCAACATCTCCCGTGTCATGTGTAGAGCCGTACCTCCTGATCCCCCTAGAGATGTCTGCAACTGGAATGGACATCTCTCTATCTCGGACTTCTTCAGACCCAAACCAATACACGCCGCCTTTCCCAACATTAACGGTTGGGCTCCAGAGTCTAACAAGACCTTCTGGGGTCGATACACTTTCCCTGAAGGTGCCACCAAACAGAAGATACCACTTCTGTTGTCCAACAACACCACACCTGGTGCCAAACTAGCACGGTCAATCGCCGGCCTAGCTGGTAACTCATCTAACCTAGCAGCCGCCGCTTGCCAAGTACCACTGGTAGCTGTCCTGATCCTCGACTCCATGGACACGTCTACCGCCTCTCGCTGAACTACTTCAGCACTAGAGGTAACTACATCCTCGCTCTCACTGAGCGTGGCCGCCAACTGGAACACTGGAGCCAAGTTGACTCCCAATGCCCTCATATCCGTGGCTGAGAATAGTGGGGCTCGCAAAACTGCTGTAGTCGCCCCCAACATCGGGTTCGACGTCGCATCCACAGACGTCGAAGGTGGACTCACATCACACCCACTCCTGGATGTCGATGCCTCCAACTCTACTGCACCATCGGTAGATCGTTTAGGAACCATAGATGTGGTCCTCAACGCCTCCGATAACGTGAATGATTGGGGAAGCCTGGCTTGTCTACCAGCCTCCCCGCGTTGTGGATCCAACTCCACTGACGCACCTCGTGGCTCAGAGGCACGCACTGCACCTCTAGTCACTGCTGTAGATGCCTCAATCTGCGCCACACCAGCCATGAAGTCGAAGTCACCTCCTTCTCCTCCATAAGACGTGGAAGCCTCTGTTCCACCTGATCTCCGCTGAGCCATAGCCATACTAGCTATCCTCTGCTCCAACTGCTCAATCCGAGCAGCCATACCTGCTTCCGACGTTGTAGCAGGCGGTGGACCGACCGGTCCTCTCCCAGGTGCTGGACCTCTACCTCCAGCTCGACCACCACGGCCTCCCTGAGCTCCTCCGCCTCGTCCACGATCAGCCTTCCCTTGCCGCAACTCGGGATGGAGATCAAAACAACGGTCACTACTGTGACCAGGTCGTCCGCAATGCTCACATTGCCTAGGTACTGCTTGAGACGTCCCTGATGTCCCTGACGTCTCATAACCTCTCCTCTGTGGACAATCCCTCTGCTGATGAGGACCATCACACGTCCAGCAAGGACCCGCTTGCTGCTGACTAGAGAAGGACGGCATGGGCTTCTGCCCACCAGATCCTCCTACACCGCCCTGCGATCGTGACTGCTCTGCACGATCCTTACCACCACCACCACCACGCTGTTGCGTAGCCTGTGATCCTCGAGAAGAGGTGGTCGCTCCATGTGGTGTCTCCTTGCTGAACCCAGCAACCACCACCCTCTCCTCCACCATGTTGAGCTCAATCCGCTCAGCCAGACTAAAGACAACCGCCAATGTCGGAGCGGTATCTCTAAGAAGAGTAGCATCTCTAACTCTCCTACGCAGCTCCCGGTCTAGTATCCCATACCAGAACTGGACTGCCTGTGCTTCCGTCACCCCTTGGGTAACGCTGATCAACCGCCTCATGCGAGTAAACGCCTCGCGTAGGCTCTCTCCAGTCTTCCGCTGGAACTCCTGCAGACTCCTCAACTTGTCGGTCCGCACACCCTGATAGTTCTTCCTCAAACATTGGAAGAACTGAACCACAGGGTTAAACCCTGGTGGTATCCCGCTCACACTACCACCTGCTCCACTACTTGTGGATGCACCGGTAGTAGGTACTCCGCCACCTGTGGCTGCACCACTGCTACTGGCACCCGAACTCGCAGGTGCTACGCCTCCCGAAACTGCACCAGTAGTGATAGAAACGTAGTTGGGAGACCAATGTTGTCTCCACAACTCGATCTCAACACTGTAATCTCGCCTGAACTCATGATAATCGTCCATCGGTGGTCCCTCCAAGTGCTGGAACAAACCCTTCCACGCCATGAAGGGTGTAAACAGCTGTGGGTTCTGCATCTGCTGCAGATCGCACCAACTGTCGAACTCCTGGATGAAGTCATCCAGCTCAATGGTACCAACTGTACCCGAGTAACGTCGAGGCCCCTTCGTGGCCCCATAGATCTCGTCCATGTCCCACAACAACGGTGTTGCGACACTAGACTCATCACCAGAAAACGCGCTGTCTGCGTCTGACTCGTCCTCTGGAACAACCGACGGTAATGGTGTAGGTAGTCGGTACCTCACCCCACTCCGTGTATACCCACTGTCCGAGAAGTCCCCACCAGAACCTCCCGAGAACTCCGTGATGAGAGAATCCCGCTAAGACACCCCCCAACCGGAATGTCGCAATCTCCGTCACCACCGTAACCACCACTTGCCTAACCCCGCTCCTACTGAGCTCACCTATCCCTTACTAGGACGGTCAAGGTAAGGGCAACCTGTACCTGTCATCACCACAGGCAGCCTCTCACGGTCTGTTGGTCGTCACTCCAACCGCACCGTGAGAGAGACAAAGATAGTCTGACTGGTCCGCAACTCCAGCCTCACTATCGACAGCACACTGGAGTGAACTCACTCCGGAAATCAAGCGCCAACACAAGCAAACGCGGCGCACAAACAGGAAGCAGAGTATGGAGGGGTTCCAACCACAAGAAGTCCAAACGATAACCCTCCACACTCAAACATTCACATAAAGAGAAACCCAGCCCCACCCGGACTGACGACTCCTTGTCGGTGACCACATGCACAATATATGGTCACCAACAGTCGTAACTGACACTGGAGGTCACTAACTAGATGTCCACACCTCTAGTAGCTCCAAAAACATCCACGTGGTAGCTCTACTAGCTCACCCAAGACAACTGCCACCAATTGCCTCCATACGCGCCTCTACGGTGTAGGCAAACACTACCACAACTATAGCTTCCCCCTAACACTGTGGGGTCGCCCTACCACTCCTCTAGGGACGTGCGAGAAGGTCTCCTACTACCTTATACAAGTCCATAAGTACTTGCACGCATCCCTGTAGGACACCAAGAGCTATTGGTCTAGTGGTAAAGCCAAAGCTAAGACTACAGAGTCAGGAGTCCAGGTCCAGGAATAGTGTTGGGATGGGTGACCAGCTGGTTTTACCCTTCCCACACACCTGAAGCTTGGATACCTCTCTCACGCACGCCAGCAAGCTGGTTTGCGGCGGGCGCGGGCTCGGGCTCAGGCTCAGGCTCAGCTCCGCTCCGCCTCCGCACTCTCGCACTCCGCTCTCACGCCTCCGCACTCACGCACCTCTGCTCCTCGAAGCCTCCTAACACGCACTCCACACCTCGACACTCCCGCTCACTCTCCGCTCCGCTCCGCTTGAAGTAGAGTAGAACAGGTACACACACACCAGCCTCCAAAAACAGCGAAAACAGCTTGCGTGTGCACACGGGTGACCAAAATCTGACGTAAAACAGCAAGAACCTCCAAATCCAACCCGAACACCACCAAAACAGATTCGCAAATGCACCACACACACTTCGCGGATGCACACACACACACAAAACAACTACTAAACTCGAGTTTCCTCACGAAATTGAGCCAAAATCTGACGTAACTAGCCTTTTAGTGCTTGCGGGTTTCACGGCAGCGAACTTCGACATGCCATAACTTCTTCAATCCTTGGCCAAACTCCACGAAACTTAGTGCGCTAGAATCGTCTCTCCAATGCGCTTCCAAAGAGTCCACTCCGGCCCGACATTGACAAGTATTTCAGCTGCTACGCCCAAACGCGCAATCCGGCTCCAACAACACACTTCAAGAACATTCCGCAAAATTTCTGCAGCGCTTCCGCATGACAGAAATCTCCACTCGACCCCAACAACAGCAAATCGATCTGCGACAGCAATGTAGCACGGCGCCCACACACCTCGATCACAGCTCCAAACAATCAACCACGAACAACAACGCCCGAAGATACCAGCGGACGATTTCCGATTTCAGATCTGCGAGCTCTTACTAAACTCCGCCTCGACCTGCACTCAGTTCTTTGAGTAATCTGAATACAGAGATTACCATCTCCAACACCACCACAAGGATTACTCACAAACGGTCAAGCCAAACCCACTCTAAACGCGAAGAGAATCCGGGTTACACTCAACTAGACTATCCACCATAGCCTGGAGCTTGAAGGCTCAACTCAAAGAACTAAGGCCTCCAAGCCCTACCTGTGAAGTTTACCCCTAGTGGGCTCTCTCTCCAACTCGCCCTAACGGCACTAACGGCCTTACCGGGATGCGCCACTTCGCACTCGGTCAACCTAGCCGGGGGGCCCAAACTGACGTGACAGAGAAGACAATGTTTGAGCAGATGATACCGATAGCAAGCTTGAGGATCACAGTACAGATGGGGATACTTGAACCGTCTATGAGGTCATATTCTAGCAGGTGGTTCACTGTATCCAAGAAGTCAGGAGCCTTGCATTTTTTTCAAGACCTACAACCTGCGAATAACGTAATCATTCGTAACATTGAGACGAGTCTTATGATTGAGGAGGTAGCAGAGACATTTGAAGGGAGAGTTATCTATTCGATTGGTATTCTGGTTATGATCAGTTTCAGCTGGATGTAGAGAGTAGAGATCTAACTACTATGCGTACGTCTTTGAGATTGATGCGGATGTGTACTCTTCCACAAGGAGCAACAAACTCGGTGGCTCATATGCAGAATGCGATGCATAAGGTACTATGAGAATTTGTGCCTGATGTTACCATACCATTTCTAGATGATATTCTTATAAAAGGTTGTGCGGTTGAAGACAAGGATGAAATAGTACTTGCTAATGGATGCAAGAGGTTGTTGCAGATCATATCAAGATGTGGAACGTATCTTGACTCGCCTGGAGGAGGTACATCTCACCTTGTCAAGAGCTAAGTCTAAGTTTGGTTTGTCTGAGATTTTAGTGGTTGGACACATGTGTGGTGCTTTAGGAAGGCGATCAAACTCGGAGCAGGTTGATGCTATAGCTAGGATGGCAGACTGCAAGAATATCACGGAAGTTCGACGCTTTTTCGAGTCAAATTTTCATGCGATCTCTTCAAACCGATGGTAAATTGAATAATTAGAAGCCATGCTGCAGATCGAGCTGACGCATCAAGATTGAACCCACGAAATGAGTTGGGTGCTGGTTGGAATCTGCCGGGATGTTGACGTTATCCTACAGTGATGCGCTATTGACATTGACCCGTTTCGGAAATCTGTTTCAAAGTACACTAGGAAGATTCGATCTTCAAAACCATTATCAGTCATCGACTTGTCAAAGTGAATCGGAGTCGCCGAAGGTGCTGGTTCATCCGTTGCGGTTTTCTGTGGCGCTTTTTTCTTCAAAATGTGTCCTGGCAACTCGAACAACTTCTAGCCCGTCACCTTCTGCTTATCAGGTATCTGCAGCTCACAAATAGGTGTTTTCTGTCGCATTATCTCACGAATATGAAGAGGAATCATTTATCATGAATGATTTTAGTTTTAGAATTTGACTGCTATATATATAGTGCCTTCGTTTCTCGTGGGCACGAACAGGACTAACAGCTACGTCCTTCTCAGGGTAAATGTGACGGGACCAGCTGAAGCCTACGTGGAAGCTGGTGAGGTTGAAAACGCCATGGAGATGTTCTCCAAACCGACTTGAGGTCGACAAAAGCCAATGCTCTTGCTGAAGATCACGAACATATCTCTGAAGTTGTCAGCGAAGCAAGTGTGCAAGAGATTATTCAAAGGCAATGGACTGAAGAGACACGAAATCCTGAATTTTCACTGCTGCCGGTCATGTATTCTGGCAGCACACAGCTTGAGAAGGCTAGCGATTCTTATAGAGCACTGTCCGGCTTGGAAGCTTATTGGAGTAATTCACTTCCTGTTACCTTCTCCTTTGCCAACGTCCAGCCTTCAAGGACACTATTTATACCGTGCTTTTGCGCGCAGTGTGATAACTGTATTCCAAATTCAAGCTCTCCTCCCCGATAGAGTCGACTTGTTGTTCCGACAGGTATCTAAAGTTATAACTCTCCGTTGATGTATTTTTTCTCTTTCCACCAGGTCGCAAGAAGATTGAAAAAGAAAGGTGCTAAGGAGTTAAAGCTGTGTGCACCATTGATGGGGGCGGGCGGAAAAACTGCTCATGCCCTTCAAACTTACAACAACCTTGTTTGTTCAGCTTAGAAGAGCAAGTTCAGCACAGTGACAGTATATATAAGCAAATGAGAGCTCTGTAAACAGGTACAGTGATAAGTATTTGTTCTGTAAAGGAAGAGTAGTTTATCCACTACAACCAGATCAGTTCGGTTTCACAGCATCTTTCTTCCACATAGCAATGCCACAGGGCAAAATCTGTTGTGGTCGCCTCATCTTGGGTCGGTATCTCATAAAGGCCTAAGGCTTTACATTCCGGGTATAGAAACACAGCCGATATACAAGTCTCTAGATCCACCTGCAAGCTTCATCGCATCCAAAAGCAGCCATTTTCATGTATAACTAAGTTCAACTAGCTACTGATAGTTCAAGGAGCTACTGATAGCGGGGCTTAGCCCCGGTGTTCTTCCCTTCGGGGCGTTAGTTGCTTGGCCCTTCGGGTCCTCCTTTCCCTTGTAAGGCTTGATGGGTCTTTCCATCCGTTTGCTATTCATTTGGTCGCGTGTTTTATAACTAAGTTCAACCTTCATCGCTTCACATCGATCAACAGGAAAATTGCGAACAAAGAAACCTATCTTGTCATATCCCAGTGGTTAATATCAGATTGAGTTCTACACTCATATTATGTATAACGTTGCTGCAGCTTGGAAAAGCATGTCTGGGGTCTCTCATGTTTTCTGTTCCGCACATATGTGCAGGTCATTTTTCTCGAGGAGCTCACAAACCTCCGTAGTTGGAAGATCAGGAGAGGTGAATTTGTCTCCTTGGGGGCTTTGTTTGTACCGTACTGTGAAACTTTGCAGTCGCTCCAAATCTGTATTGTCAACGGCTACTAAACCCCAGTTCATTCTGGTTGAAAGGTAAGATACCAAGGTCGATTGGTCGTTTGCCGAGGACTTCTCCTTCCTTCTTCACGAGTGAGACGCTACCTACCTCCTACGCTTGAGGACGTGTATAGGACTTAGACCCATAAACCGAGTTGCTGTGAGCACTTCGAAGGGGGATTCAACAGCTTCTTACAAGAATTAAGAGATCAGTCAGCCGTCTGTTCAGCTCAGAGCGAACTATTCTTTCGCCTTTTACTAAAGAATACCGTGTGCGGGACACAGTCAGCGGCTTATGACAATCTTTGGAACGCCTCTTCAATGAGTCACCACCAATACAACTAAAACTGGATTTTGCGGGTATACTGACACCGTCACAGAAACTGTTACCTCGAGCACTGCTTGACGCATTAGTCCAGTCTTTAAAACGAAGAAATGTTGGAGGAATTGACTAGGTAACCGAAGTTCATAGAATGCTGAAACTCTGAGAATGCCCGTTTCACGTTGTCATGGTGCCCCCGTGCGTATCGTAGGGCCGTATCTGGGCATCCCCATCATGATACAGAAAATGTAGTGCTTCACTCTGTCGAGATCGTGACTCGTAAGCACTGCGTCCGAAACTTTTCAAAGGGAATCATCAAAGGTTCATCAAGTGTCGAACATAAATCTTTCACTGACGTGTCAACCAATATTATCTTCTGTACCATTAAGGATAAAGGACTGCAACCAGTCTGTCTACTGAGATAAACCTTCCCTTCCAAAACACGACAGTGAGAGGTAACAGAGGTTCGTCACGAGAAAGAAGCCTCAACATGGGACTCAACCCTGAACCTCTTTCTTTCTTTTGAGACAGGTCCGGATTCTCAGTAGCACAGGTCTATTGATTTAGAGCATGCAATCATATATATGATTGCATGCTCCTATTTTCTCTCACTTTCCTCAGCTTGCCGAATTCGAAAGCCCCCACGAACCATTCCCGTACATCTTCTCATCATTTGTTTTTGTCTTACCCCGAACGCCGTGATTCGTTTACTTTCATACGGCACAGTAGCAACTCAGTGGGAAGAATACGAATAGTTTACTAAACCCTCGTCCATAAACCCATATGCGGTGCAGAAGCAGATGATGTTCGCCGAGACTTATAAACTCTCTCAGCTGAAGGAAGTATACCTTTCTCGGCCTTTTGGCTAAGATCAAGTGTAGTATCTGTTCTTATCAGTTTAATATCTGATACGAGGGTCATCGACCCTCACGATATTAATCTAATTTCTCTCACGGGTGTGGGTCCAATGGGGTAGCTTGCTACTTCGGACTCGCCAGTGTCGCCTTGGTATCGCACTACCTCCTAGGCCGGCGCAGCCCATCCTCCCCTAGCGGGAGACCCAATGAAACCAAGAAGCAAGTGTTCCCTGTTTCCCGAAAGGTGAGTGAATACTCCGCTGCGCATCGGTGGTTGAACTCATTTTCTTGGCCGAGAAGAGGAAAGCTACCAGTGCCACGAGCCTGCTTCGGACGTTGAACTTACGGAGGAGGACTCGAGCATCCAACTCCCGTCGTAGAGCAGCAATACTAAACCCCAGCCTTCCACACTCACGAACGGGTCGAGCGCAGCATATGCTAGTTCTTGCGGAGTCGACGGTAAATTGAACAATTAGAAAGGAAGGAGCCATGTTGCAGATGGAGTAATGCCATCAACATTGAGCCACCGGTTGGAATCTGCTGTAGTGTCGACGTTATCCTGTAGCGATACGCCACTAACATTGACCCGTTCTGGAAATATATTCTCAGCTACTGAAGTTTTGAGTCCGTAGTCAACACAGGAACGAAACTGATCGTCTAGGACAAACAGGGAAAGAAAAACCAGGTTGAATTACGCCTTCACTGGCCCTTCGGTAACCCTCGAGCAATCTCTGCACATACTTCCCCAGTTAATCTACTTCCAAGTTCACTTGGAGTTCACAACGGTGAGATCTTCCCACCAACCGCAATGTAGCCCTTGGAACTATTAGCTTCCACTGCTCAGGGCTCGTCTTGATTTTCACCCACAAGAAATCGCCTTCGGGATAAAACTTACGACGGTGCCTGTCCCATCTACATGACCTCCCCAACGAGTGCTGGGAGTAACGGAGCACTACAAATTTACAGAATCTCCGAACTCTACCTCGCCGACTGAAGTTCTTCTCAACCTCTCAGAAGAATTCTCAGAGTGAAACCTAATCACAGTAAAGCAGTCCAGTTCACGGCGATGCTGTCACCGACCTGCACTCTCATCTCGACTCCATCAGTCTCCACTTTCTACAGCTCCCTCACCTTCCCCATCTCCTCCACAAGTCCCGTGAAAAGTGCCCGTGCTCCTCCCGCTCCATTTATCGCTCTGATCTGCACTCTTCGGGCATATCCCTCCGACGAAACCTTTCTACCGATAAAACTAATGCGGAGGTTTGAATTCACACAAATATCAAAATGTGGCAATTGCTGTCAAGAATCCGGACCTACGGACGCAAACTGGATGGACAAGGAGCGGGAAACACCGTCTAGCTAGAGCGCGTCCCGGAATATTATAGACGCTGCATCTTTTCGAATGAGTTTACTAGACTCATTCGAAAGCCTGGGGAAAAGTCTCCACCGTAAGACCTAGAGCACCTTTCCTTCCATCGACGAAAAGGGTCGAGCTGCAGCGCAGCCCTCGAGAGCAAATGCTGAACCGAAACTTGCACTTCTGTATGACTCGCACATACTCAAAGAGTACGCGAAATTGTACGCAGGTGACGTCAACTCCCAAACCCTCCTTTCTTTCAGCAAAACCCCTTAAGCTACACTGCAGAACTGAGAAAATTGGTGCAGTTCGGCTTAGCATTCTCTTTTCCTGCTTTCATTTGGACAGACAAGACCATCGCAGATGTCAGTCTCCTCCCCTCCGAGGACGCGTATCTGCAATGTACTAGAAAGACTCACGTCGCATCGTCGTAGGCTGACCTGACCGTTTCAGTTTGAACTAATTTATCTCGTTCGATAATCTGTGAAAATGTCCAGCAAAACGAGTGATGCTACAAAGAGTGACAATCAACGAAGAGATTTGGTCTTTATATAGAGCTACTATAGAGCTACAAAGAGTGATAATCAACGAACCATAGTCATCTGCCTCTTGTACCTACCCAAATACTCCTTCCCTTCCCGATGGGCGTGGTAAGGACTCCCACACGGGCCATGGACGAGAAATTTAAGTTATTACATACTCTAGATCCGTCGAACAAAAAAGGATCTTCACATCATTTAATTCTCGATCGAACGTGGCACAATATACAGGACACTTAAGAGACCAGGCCAAGTTCTTAGTGTTTCTCCAGAGAAGTCCGATTCGGATGTACAATGTCGCTTAGTCGAGACAGCCTAGAAATGCACAGCGGAATCTCGGTACCCACGCGATGCTCAGTACTGGTGGTGTTGTTTTGTTGGTGAGGAATTGAACTCTGTGCTACTCTTTGGTTTCATTGGGTCTCCTGCGAGGAGAGGATGGACTGTGCGAGGAGAGGATGGACTGCGCCGGACTAGAAGACAGTGCAATACCAAGGCGACCACTGACGAGTCCGACGTAGCAAGCTATCACATTGGACTCGCACCCGTGAGAGAAATTAGATTAATATCGTGAGGATCAACTACCCTCGTATCATATATTAAAGTGATAAGAAAACTTAGACAAAAGGCCGAGAAAGTTATGCATACTTCCAGTTACAGAGTACCTTATATTCCTCGGTGAACCTCATCTCAGCCCCAAAGCTGATAACTGATTAACTTACGTCATTGAATTGACTTAAGTCATTGAATAACTTCTGATCCAGGTTTCATTTCTTTTGACTCTGTCAAGCTCAGGAAAGAGAAGGCAAATAGTATGATTCAGTTCGTCAGTTGAAGCAAGCCGGTTTATAAAGCAGAATGTTCTACTGAGAATCCCCATGTAGTCCATCACCCTTGAAACCACAGCTAGACGGAGGCCAACACAGTGATAGACAGAAAAGAAGAGAGTAAGATCCTGCTCCGAATTGACAAGTGACTGAATATTTCATCGATGCTGTGTATTTCGATGTGCTACTATCGATGCTGTGTATACAGGTGGTGTAAAGAGCAAGAGCACGCAGTAAGCAAGGGAACTCTCAGGGGTCGAGTTCTCTTGGACTGGAAGTTCCAGAAACGCACTCGGGTTGTAACTAAACATTCACTCCGTAGAAGAAGAGGAGGGGGAGTAATTTGCTTCCTCACGAATCCTGCAGTAGTGTTTCCCGAGGTTGTTGGTGTTCCGAACGATACGTCGAAGCTGCACTGAACTCCCATCAGTTTGTTTTCATGCTACCACGAGCAACATACCAGTGCTCCAAATTTGGTGCCGAAAGTATAACTTCCACGAGGTGAAATCGTAAACTAGACCAGTTATCCCCACAACTCGCCTGGACGCCTCAAAACCTACTTTGCACCTCTACCTTCTTGCTAGAACTTGGTGTCTTCAAGGATTCCGACTTCCAACGGCCGTCATTTTCCGGGATAACTGGATCGAATTACATTCATACCCTAAACGTCCTTGAATCCCTCCGTGGGTTGAGAAAGTTTCTAACGCTCCACACGGAAAGCCAAAAGAGTGCAAAGGCCTAGCTAAACGTCGAGTATTTCTTATGTCCTACTCACCAAGAGGCGGAGGAACTCAGATCCGCCTTTAACTAACCCATCGATGACCTCGGCATTCGTTCCACCTACGGAGAATTGTTAGAACTGCAAAGCAGCGGATGTACTGCTAAGAGTCTTCACGATCTGGACCGAAGCACCACATGCTGTACCACGAGGAGGATTTACACATGGTGGCACGAGGACTGACGAGACACAGCGTACTTATCTATGGTTTCCAACCATTCATCGTTACAAGCACTGCAATTCAGCCGCAGGAGTATCCTTGTGAGGAATTTCCTTGGAGGATCCGCAGGAGTATCCTTGGGAACACTGAGTAGAAGCGAGCCCTTCGGATGATGGCACCTGTCTGCCAGTAGCTGACGTTCTCGAGGACGGAGTTTTCAGTCTCGAGGAGCGTGTCCTGAAAACTCCGTCCTCGAAGGTCGTGATTCACTCGAAATCGGACCTGCCGTTATTCTCTACATGTAGAGTCCGATGCTCACAAGAAATATGCTTTATCCTACTTCCGTTACGTTGGTGGTGCCTCAGTGAAGAGGCGGTCCAAAGATTATGATAAGCCGCTTGACTGTGTCCCGCACACGGTATTCTTTAGTAAAAGGCGAAAGAATAGTTCGCTCTGGGCTTAACACACGGCTGACTGATTTCACTTTGGGTGTCCGAAGCTCTTGTATCCCCCCTTCAAGTACTCACTTCCGCTTAGCTTATGGGTTTAAAAGGTTCTGAAGCGTAGTAGGTATTGTAGATACGCGTCTGTCCGGTAGAACTTGTATTCGACAAGTTAGAACATCGGAACACATCCTACATTTGAACCAGAATCAACCAAGGCTCAATCGCACGCAGTCCACTCGGATACGGAACTGAACCTGTCGGAGACCTACGTGGTTAAACTGCAAAAATTTGCTTGATCATACCCCCAGTACGTTCCGTGAGCTCGATCATACCCCTCTTAACGTTTAGTTGTTTGATCATACCCCTGAAGGATTATTGACAGTCGAACCAGTCATCTTATCTTTTGGTTCATCATTTTAGTACTTTCAACCTCGACTAAATATCATTGTAATTCAAAATATTTGACATTAAGGACGCGTTAGACTATCCATATTCTCATTCCTTTGTATGTGCAGTCTCACATCTGAATAACATCACAAAAAGACTGGTTTGACAGGCAATAGCCAGTCAGGGGTGTGATCAAGCCAGAAAATGTTAAGAGGAGTATGATCAAGCTCACGAAACCTATTGGGGGTATGATCAAGCAAATTTCTGTGGGGAACTGCTTACAAGGCAGACTCTCTCACTTGGAAACGTAGCACCAGAGAAAAGCATCTTTTGTCATCGGTGAGATTCAGTTTCGTATCCAGTCGGCTGGATTCGAACCAAGTTCGCCATTCGGGGCGTTGGTTGCTTGGCCCTTCGGTTCACTCTTTCCCTTGTAAGGCTTGATGGGTTCTTTCCATCCGTTGGCTATTCATTGCGTCGCGTTTTCAGGTCTGAAGTCTGTAAAGATGTAAAAAATACTGTGCATTATTTTGAAAGATGGTACTGACTCTGCATGTCATGCATCGTCAGCAATATCCGTCTGGAGCCTCATCTCTATATATATATGCCCCTCAGGTGCAGATGAGGTTCACCGAGACTTATAATCTCCTCTCTGTTTGTGTTGAAGTATACCTTTCTCGGCCTTTTGGGCTAAGATAAAGTGTAGTTCTGTTCTTATCAGTTTAATATATGATACGAGTGTCATCGACACACGATATTAATCTAATTTCTTTCACGGGTGAGAGTCCAGTGGGGTGGCTTGCTACTTTGGACTCACAACTATCTCTCTGATATTGCAGTCCCTCCTAGGCCGGTGCAGCCGATCCTCCCCTCGCGGGAGAACCAATGAACCCAAGAAGCAACTGTTCTCTGTATCCTCCCCGAGAGCTGTGTGAATCTTCGGTTGTGCATTGATGTGGTAGAACTTGTTATCTTGACCCAGAAGACGATCTAACAGTGTCACAGTTTAGACTGCTTCGACATTGAACCTGCGAAGAAGCACTTAGAGTACCCAACTCTCGTCTTAGAGTAGCAATACTAAACCTCACTCTCACGAACTAGTCGAAGTTCGTCTTTTGGAGTGAACCTTTACTAACGCTGAACTTGTTGATCAACTGAAAGCTACACAGTGGAGGTGAATGAAAAACTTGCGTTCCTGGTGTTACGTAATGTTAAGTGATGCCAAGAAGGAAAGAGTAATTGCACTTCCATAAACCACACATCAAGGTTCTGCAAGTACGATCGCGTCTTTCTGCCGGGAGGTCTCAATACATGCAAAGACAATTACATTCTGCGGCAGAAAGCCTCACAGTGAAAAAAAGGAAAAAAAGAATAACATCTTGAGTGTAACTCGCTTCTTGCTTTAATAAAAAATAATCCCCAAAAAAAAGAAAACAAAGAAAATCTCTAGTGCAATCTCTAGTGAAAAGTGAGGAAGAGGATAAGCGGTAGAAGTTACAGAAAATTCTTATACCCAGTAGGGTGTATTCTTTCTGTATGTTTGGCGATGTGTGGCATGGCTGGTTTCTTAAGAAATTATTTTTGGTTGCTTCGAAAAGAAGTCTCCTCGTGATTAGAGTTGCACTGGGTTCTCTCTTTTTCGACGTGCAGCAGGACTTTAGAAAAAGAAATTTGGAAAATGAGATTAATTTACATTTCTTAAATTAACTACATGCTCTCCTTATCATTTCTTTTTGGTTTTCTTTTCGACACGATGGTATATTTTACACTTGAACAAACGATAAAATGTAAACGCAGAATATGAAATCGCCTTAATTGTACTTAAAACTACACGTTTTTTACTAATAGAATATTAATATTCTTTAAAAGGTTATGACTACACTTTTTTTGTCATTAGTTAAAGTGTGCATATTGCTTTCCTTTAAGAAGAGGTTGAAGAATATGCATGCCTTTCGAATGAGCGACTCCTTGTAAAGGATCCATTCTAGCCGATATTACATGTTCGAGAGAAAAGTATTGGGTCAACTTTGTAACTATTCGCTAGAGAACTTACAAATCTTCTTATTTCGGTGTAATTTTATATATTTAATTATTTATATTTTAAAAAAGTGATAAGATATTGATTAAACGTTATTAGATATAAAGCACTCCATCCCTCTTTATTACCGGCACGGTCTTTCGATAGAGGAGGTTACAGTTATCAGTTCCGCTGAAGGTACTCGTCAGTGAGAACTTTTGGGTGGACCCCTCTTTGTCTTAACTCACTATAGAGCTCTCTTGACCACCGTCTTGGTTGCTCCAGGTTCTGTTTTTTCATCTCGCATATCTTAAGTCCGACGGACCAAATCTGTGTTGTCTTTGATCATCTCGTCTCTCAGTTGATCTTGGTAGGACTGAGAGTGAAAGTGTCAAAGTGCAAGGCTTGGTCTTCCATAGATATATTGTTGGACCTCCATCTCTCGTAGAGATTTGTTACACTTATAGATTATTTATGCATCCTCGGAGTACACAAGACTTCGTCTCTCGGTTCTTAGATGTTGTCTTGGCGGAGGACGTTTTGCATATCAAAGATCTCTCCATGTTAGAAGACCCACAGGTTGCATATGATATCATTTCCTCTTCCATCGCACGTCGTCTTGATTACTTACTTCGCATAGTATCTCCATCTCTTATCTTCATCTCGCGTCTTAGAGAGTTTGATAGGAGGATCATGGAGGTTTTTGATGACATCATAGGATCGGAGACCTTTGACTGTGTGGCAGAACCTCTCGCATGTAGACAGAAATTTTTGCCGATATCATGTGGCGGGGTGGGCTTATTATCCATAGAGGAAACTGCTCTAGTAGTCTTTTTGGGTAGTTGAGCCTTCTCAGCACCTTGGCTTTGTTGTCATTTCCTTGTGCGAGATAGATCTATTCTAGAGAGCTACGTGACAGAAGTGGAGGATGGTTTTTACCTACTACAGTGGTGTCTCCGTGAGGCAAGAGATAGTTTGACTCTTCAGACACCTGAGGCACACCCATCGATACCCTAGCTACGGGTGGATCTCGTGGACTACAGTTCTCTCTGACGAGACATCACTTCTAGCAAATTCTCCATGTTTGGCTCATAGCTCGACTTTGCATTAGAACGTTCTGATTGATACCGACTATCTTCTCTACAGCGATGAGGTTCTACCTAGACTTGGTCCAACTTGTTGCTTCGGCACTGTTCATCTGCAAGTACGATGTTTCGTTCAACACCTCGGATCGACACCTTGCTCGTTGTCCTCACGGTGGAAAGCATATAGCCACCCATGATGTCATCAGAGACGTCGTGTTTGCTTTAGTACGAGGGAGTGGTTACATGACATGGAGAGAGCGTTGGTATGTCTTTCAAACGTTAAGATCAATGAGAGCTGACCGGAACATAATGAGAGAAGATCAAGTCTCAGTGGCAGATGTGGTTGTTACGAATCTGACACGAGACTCAGTGGCGGCACAGGTGATCATCCATCCCCCAGCGAAGGTGACCAAGTATAGGGGGATGCAGATGGGACATCGTTTCATCCTCTTAGTCTTGAAGATATACGGATCGACAGCTTTGGAGTTCGACGTCTTCTTTCGTGATTGTGCTAGAGCTTACCATGAAAGACGTCAGAGACATCACTTTTTCTTTCTTTTTGTATTATGTTTTTTAGACAGCAAGTTTCCATTGCTCTACAAAGAACTTAGCAGACGCGGTCCATAAGAGAGCAATTGCAATAGGCTATGCTCATGTGCATCTGTCGTATGCAAGACTTCTGACTTATCTGTGTATGATATTATAGTGGCAGTAGGAGACCTTAGAGCTACTGATAGCGGGGTTTAGCACCGGTGTTCTCCCCTTCAGTGCGTTAGTTGCTTGTCCCTTCGGGTCTTCTTTCCCTTGTAGGCTTGATGGGGTCTTTCCGTCCTTTGGCTATTCATTGCGTCGTGTTATCCACGGAGAAGAAAAGGATCGGAAGTGAATCCATCGTCCCCGCAAACACATCTGGAACGAAAACTTGCAGAGCACAGACTTGTACAGTTCTGTGTACGTGAGGAAAATTCTACCAAGGCTGGCAATACCAGGTTCCCGTTACAACGTTGGCATGTGCTGCAAGCAAGTTCATTGCGACCGGCCATGCCTTCAAAGGTTGAGATAAGCCGTCTCTGTGATCCGCACACCGTATTCTTTAGTACAAGGAGAAAGAATAGTTCGCTCTGAGCTGATCACACGGCTGTTATTCATGGGATCGGCAGAATAGCTACTTGAAGGCCAACGCAGACTCTACACGACTAATGTATGGTTCGAACTGACCTCCATGTCCTTACAAGTTACAAAGGACTGACCATTACTTGGAGCGAGTTCAGACGAAAACGAAAGAACAAATGCGTTCAATCAGTACGAAGCGCTTAAAAGCTAATCGCTCGTTCCATCCCTCTCGCTTACAAACTTTCCGATTCATAAATGGCAGGGCAGTGCCGAATCTAAAACCCGAGGATGTCACTGTCCAGTACCAGACTAAACACGGGCTCGTACTTTGTCAAGTTCATGTGATACAATCAACTGATCGTCGACCTTGCTGATCACGTGTAGCTCGAGATGTTCCTAAGTTTTTTTCCGAACCCAACCCCTTCAGAACACATGTATGAAGAATTGCAAATAAACGTATACAGTATAAATATCATCTAATCGCACTTACGGAGTCCCTAGCTGCAGCAGTCGCTGCAAACATGCAACCCCATCAAAAGTGAGACTAGAGTTGGAGAGACAAAGTGGCTTCAATGAGTTCCTTCGGGACTGGCAGCACTCTAATGTAATTGGCTGACGGGAGCGGTTTACACAGAATGATGACAGGCCCACCGACCAATTCTTTTAAACTCAGGATCACGTCGTCACAGATCTCTGTGCTAGATTTAGTGAGCTAAGCATCAACGCTAAGCATAAGCACAGCAGGCACTGTAACTTACTGGATGAGTTGTGCAGGAAATTTAGCGCTATATCGCTCTTTGATTCCATCGATCGGCGCGAATGCAACAATTTCCTGCTGAATCAACTAGGAGGGCTACGGTTTCCGCACTCATCATTTTCCAAGGCGTCCCAGGGAACTGGAATTCCGAGGTCTGCCGACAGTAGAATACCCACTAGAGTCAGCACTCGAAGTTCTCCGTCACGAACAAACGAACAGACATCGTAACCTCAAAGAAGCAAACTGCAAGACCTCTCAGACATCGAGAAAACATTAGTTACCAGCATAGTCAGCAAGAGAGGTGAGTCGCAGCTTGTAGGAAAACGGGAAGCAAGAGCAACCCATTACTATCTCTCCGGTGGCTTCCAAGACTGTCGTGTTCATGAAGTTAGTGATGCATCGAGGTGGTCGGTCAAACTTGTTGTCACAATCCTTCTTCGGAGTTGACTTAAAGGACCGAGCGAACGCGAGTCCTCCGCTGTCACAATTTATGACGTGCATTTTCTCGCTTGGGGATGCTACAATCCGTCCCACCGGAGTACAATGGAGGAGCTCGTCATAGGTCATCGCCGTTCCGTATCAGCGATAGGCCCCGCCCAGGTAAATTTGCTGTTTCCTCTCATAGTTTATGTACCTCGATTAAATCCATTCCGGAAGCACTGCTGATGGTTCTATTTCACCTACAGTAGAGCCTGTGAAACCTTCCCTGTTCAAAACAGAGGAAACTCTGCTCTACCAAACAGATGTCAAACAACTCCACGATGAAAAGCTTGACCTGTACAACTGCCTCCTTCCTCTTCCCATTGTGTACGGCTTGATGGGCCTTTCCATCTGTTCGCTATTCACTGCGTCCCTTTCTTCCTCCTTCGAGCCAGGAAATGAAGTGGGGCTTCAACCCAAGCAGATACTTGGAGGTCTGGAACTGAATCTGATCATGAAGAGGGAGAAGCCAAGCACTCAGGACTGGCAGGTGAAGATTCCGGCCCAGCAGGCATTCTGGATCTCCTTCCTCTTGACTTTCCAGAACTTGCGTACACCAGGAACAATTGCAGAATTTCCAATTGGAGCGATTTACCCCGTCTTACTGTCGTCTCTGATCGAAGTTTCCAGCAAGATCATAGTGCAGATCGGAACATACTTCTAACTTAACCTCTGGCTGATTGTCTGCCATTCTTTACCGTGATGGATTCATTACTAGGTAGTGTGATAGAGCCACTGCGTGCTCAATTACAAGGGCCTTGCGCGACAAGAAATAGCTGAGTTAGGAATAACAGTAACGTAGCTACCTATCGTGAAATTCCCGTCCGGTATGCTCGGTCGACCTGTCATAATGCAATCTATTTCGTCTCAGCAGTTCCTGCAACTGCTGCGAAAATCACTGACTTGAATGGTCTTTCTTATGAAACTCAACAGGGCGTCTCATCCTCGTCATAGTCCATGTCATCAGTTTTATACCACATAGAATTGCCAACCTAGCTGGTCGGTCTGATATGTACATTTGGTTCTTCATTTGGGAGGAAAGTAAAGATCATCCCTCGATCCAGAAACAAACTGGTGGCAGGTATCAACCGTGAGTGTTGGGACCTCCTATGTATCAGTTCGTGGTTTCTGACTGAAGCTCTAGTTTAGGGAGAAATCTATGACAACCCACATGTAGAAGGGATCAAACAGCGCAAAGTGCCATAATATATGCAAAAGGCCAGTATAAACTGAAGTTCGCGAGTTAGTGTTCCTTGACTGGAGCTTGTGGAAGCACTGGATAGCATTTCAGTGCCCAGGAGAAGTGACCGTATGATTTTTGCGGACGCTATTCCTCCGTGGTTACACAAGCACCGATTTCAGTTCCCAGGATCAGATCAATAGAACAGAATTGCTTCTGGGGCTTGAGCTTCGTGCGATGCATATAACCAAGCAAAGTTTATGAACATTTCCGCCTTCAATATTGTAATGTTTTCGAACTATACTATTCAACAGGTTCCAACATAAAGTTATAGATAGTTGTCCGCGTGAGTACTGAAAGTTCACACTTTGATCGCAGCGCTTTATCTCATACACTAATTTGCAGTTGCGGGATGTTATGTTTGATGTCGTTTGTATCACTGAAAGAGATTTTGGTGCACTCACACCAGAACCACTCTATAGACCTAGCCATTACACAGCCAAGGAACTGTTAAGATTTCTGATCCCATGAATACATAACTCCTTTTGCACCATGATATTTGAGCAGAAAAAACTTGACTACAATGCGATTATCGTCGGAGGAAAGCCGCCTGTTATTTTTCCACGAAACCACAGGAATAGTGGGAATGAGAAGATGGACGGGATGTGATTTAGAAAGGTCCTTCTGTCACCACCAGGGAGCTCCTTACTATACATTGTACCCTAGGCCTGCCTTCCACATTCTACTTTTCTTAAATAATCTCTGTCACATCGATCGAACAGACACCCTAGTGAAGAAAATTCTTACAACGTGAGGTAAAATTGAACGATGGGTCCTGAAAAGCACACGTGAAATCCAGGGTGGTTTCGGAGCGTTTACATATCCTGGAAGACTAAGACGGATGGCTTCCACAAGGTGCTGCATCCTGACGGATCGAAGCTTCCACCTCCGAGGACGTGAAGCCTTCCGTGTTTCACTTGTCCCAGTCCTGTTCGGTCTCCGACTTCTGGAAACATGGATAACACTTGATCCAATATGTGACAGAGTAAACTAATAGTAATGCTGGTCGAAGAAATACTCGTTTAATAATAGAACGCCTAACGTTCGTTTCGAACTCCAATGCAACCATCGATTAACGATGTAACATCATATATCAATGACTCTGATCACGAGCTGATTTCCACCACTTTGATCTATGAGACCCAGCACAGTCAGTAAGAGAGATGAGCCACATGAGCAACCCACCGATTATCTGCTTCTCTGGTGGCTTCGGCGTACAATTTCCCTCACCTACAGTAATTACTCATGATACTCGTAATGCGTGACAGGGACTGTTGATGCGGTCATCTTCTCCCTGGTCAGGAATCACAATGCGTGCTCTCAACGATGCTTGTTAGATTTAGTTTGGTGGAGGGCCGCGCGAACGCGAGCCCTCCGCTATCACAAATTATGACGTGCATTTTCCCGCTTGGGGAAATGCTACAACTTGCCCCACCGTAGTGCAATGGAAGAGCTCATCGTAGGTCATCGCCCTTCCGGATCAGCGATAGGCCCCGCCCAGGTAAGTATGCTTTTTCCTCTTCGGAGACAGAATAAGAACCTCGATCAAGTCCATCACATGAGCTGGTTGTATGGTTCTATATTACCCTCAGTAGTGCCTGTCAAGCTGTTATGAACAGGGATCCCGGTCGACTCTCCTCCCCACAGTACAAGTCAAACTCCACGAGGTTCCCCGTACAAGTAACAAGTGACGATGAGCTGGACAAAGGAAATGCTCGATCAGCACTGAGTTTGACTTGGATTCTACTGACAGCAGTCGTCCTGGTGCAGCGAAGAGCTTTAATTAGTGCTCGGGGTAAAAATATTCCGGAACTGAAAATCATCCTAGGCAATTAACGGGGAATCTGTTTATATAGATCATGTATCAGTTTAAAAATATTTAAATTTTAGTTTGTTACCATGTAATATTTTAGCCTGCAAAAATTTGGCTGTTCATTATTTTAACTCTGACTTTTCAGAATTCTAACCGATTGAGAATACAAAGAATATCAATTAGTCTTGAGCGATGGATTTACCTGTACAAAGGCCCCTTCTCATACTACAGTGATTTTTCTATTCGAGTAATAAGTGGATGAACAGTTCTTAATGACTCAAATGTCGACTTCGCGCTTTAATATTATTTTTGGATCAAAATTTTGTACAATAAGTAATCACGAGACTCACCACTTCATGCAATCTTTTCTTTCCACTATCTCATTTGCAGTAAGATATTCAGTTAACATGCTATCAGTTTATTAAAGATCTAACTATGATCAAGTGAAAATCAAGAAACAAGTTGTCTTGTTATCTACATTTGATGCAATGTAAATTTGAAAAAGAAACAAAGTATTCAAAACTGTGCTTCTCAGCTCATTAGGAGAGATGAGTTAAATCAGAAAAGAAAAACAACTAGTGTGGTAAAACAAACTCAGCGATTTCTGACGATGTTGGATGTTCACACTATTTCCATATCAAGTAACGATATATTGAGTCTTTTGCTTCGATGTGAGATACTTACACCATTTTCATATCTGTAGTGACAATTGTTTGTAATTGTTGACGGACACAACATCAAAGTATCAGATAAGAGAAAGAGAAATTGATCTGGTAGAGTTTTTCGTACATGGAATTATACCAAGATTTTTCAAGCTAAAGTTGATGAAATTCAAGTGTTGTAGAGTGATTCTGAAAGAGATCCGGTGTTTGGGAACACGAGTGCAATCAAGAAGAAGAAGGGATCATATACGAACTCGTTCTTTGCAGATTTTGTGATTACCATTTGTCAAAACGTTAAAGATAAACCATAAGAGTTCTAGAGAGATTGTGGTATGTTTCAAGACGTTTTATGTTTCTAAAATTCGTCAGAATCTGCAATATCTTTTTCTCAATGAGAGTACAATTAGATCATGATGACACTAGAAAGCCTACATTCCAAACTGTCCAATGATAGCAAGTTCTTCTGTAACAGAGATATGTAATCTTATTTACACTTTGTAGAAGGATCCTGATTTCTCCCTTTCTCACTCTTGCGGAAATTGAGAAAAGCTTTTTTTAAACCCACAAGTCTTTTCTCAATTCTTAAGTTTCAGTTTTGCCAAAAGATTTCTCCTCTTGCTAAAGTCCAGATAGTTCTTAAAAGTGATATGTGTATCAATTTTTATCTTCAATACTAGTCGTCCTCCTAACCCAGATATCCAAAACCCAAATATTGCGATGATTTCTAGAACTGGATTCGAATGGGACTTTTTCCCATTCGAATCCAGTTCTAGAAATCATAGCAAAAATCTCGCTCGGATCTCAACGTAAAAATCCTAAAACTCTAAAAGTGATATCTCGCAAAGAATATTTTTTGGCACTTAAGTAGTAACTACAAGCACATCTTAAGCTGCCTTGTTGTACTCCGTCACCATCTGACAAGTGATATTTGTATCACTTCTTCATGCCATCGTCATGCGTATTGTCACTTCATCTATCGAAATGTCATACCACAAGTATCACAATTGTGTGTTTGTTTATATAGATTTTGTTAGGTATGACTATCTTATATGTTACTCTAGTTTGAAGATCCAAATCTAGAGTTATCAAAACTAGGCATAACTAGCTAAGATAATTATAACTAGGTTGAGGAAACTATTAGAGGTTTTCAGAGTAGAAGACACTCTCATTTTCTTGTCTATGAGTGAAGTGAACACTGGAGACCTTGAGAGTCCTTGGATATTATGCGATGTAATGTTGAGAGTGGGATCAGAACTTGTTTGCAAGAACGCTATTAGGAAGAATGATGTGACCATATGGGTCAGAGACTTGAGTGAAGTGAGTATGGGTGTAACTGAATTTTGTAATTATGGTGCACTAGTAATCCTAGTCATTTGAGGTACCTTTGGATGAGAGACAAGCCGACAAGTGACACACATGCACATTGCAAAATCATCGATGAGTAGTATTTCTGTATGTAATATTTCATCCACGTCAGCAAGTTTCATGTCAAAACTCCATAGGATGTCATAAATTTTGGTGTCACATCAGCACTTGCCACATCATCATTATTTGTCCAAAACCTTCATCGTAGCTCTTACTTCGTAACTCTATTTGGGATGATCTAAGAACTAAAGTTGTTGTAGTTAACGCGCACTATGGTATGATGAAGTCAGATTATTTGCTATAGCAAGTTCAGAAAAAGTCATAACCAAGTCGTAAAGGAGCCGTTGTTCAAATGATAATCAATCCATTGACATGCTAGTGTTATTGTGCAACCTTCTCTCTGCTCATTCTATATTTGCTAATTAGCGCATCAAGATATGATCATGTTCGATTCACATTTACGTTTTCAAGTGAAATATTCTTTCTTCTTTGACACGTTCTCATATGTAAGTATTCTATGATTTCAATCTCTCACACAAAAAACTCTCATTTCGTCCGCAATTGCTTTAAAAGCAAATGGGTGTTTATAACATGAATAGTGAACGCATAAAATGACATACTTGATCTGGACATATTGAAAAAATGACAAAAAATTAGAATTTAAAACGTACTAAACACAATAAGCGATTCAAAAGATTTCTTACAGTGATCTTTATATGATATCATCAGAAAGTTGAGGTATTTGTTTTCTCGTAATCCATCGAGTGCTAGTTAAGCAATAAAAATCATTGTAGTGCTATTAAGATCATCCGATGTAAGTGAATTGCTGATTAAATAAAAACCCTCATTTAGATAAGTTGTGCTACATCTTAAAAAAGAAAGTTTTCTGACAACAAGAAACTGATGATACTTTGTTGTAGAGCTCACTAAGCTGAGTCGAACAAGACTTGAATTGAGACAGCTGGGATCACGATTACAATGTTATGTGATTTAGGGTCAAGTTCTGACCAAACCAAAATTTCGAATGGATACATCAAATTTTCTTGAATTCTAGAAATCTAGAAATTTCATTTTTATTTTACTTATGTTAAATAATTGAATTTCTATACTTTTAACAAAAAATTTGGACTGATATGATACCACTACATGACTGTTTGAAACATTCGATCGACGCTCTGTCGATTTGATGCATGATCGCCGACGGTTTCATCCATCGGTTCTATCAGTTGGTTCATCGTTAACGGTCCGCTATCCCAATCTCACCATCCTGCCACCCGTCTAAATCACCAGCGGTCCATCATACGTCTCATCATCACTCCAACAACCACCGATGATATGTCTGCCGGTGGTCCACCACGACGAACCATACGAGTAGCAACTTGAGGCGACTTGGGCCGATGGACCTTGTAGCTTTGTCTTGTATTTTGGTGGAAATAAAGATTTGTTTCTAGAAATTTGTCTAAATGTATTGGTAGTGCTATGATCAGATGCCTAGGATGTTGTCAAGAGGAGGAACGAAGCACACTCAAAAGAAGCGAGCTGGTTTGGATAAGCATCTAAATCAAGACTTAGGTTTGCCGTAGCGTTGGCAAAGCAAGTATGAAATTTCATACTTGTCTTGGGGCTTGGGGTGATCTTGTTTTGCGGTTTTCGAACTGCAAAGTAAACTTAGTCTCGCATCTAAGTCAAATCAGGTTGCGACTAGAAAGTGAGTTTCGGGAGACCTCGTAAGTAGGTGTGAATACTTATAGTTAGCAAGTTAGAGTCTTAAGTAGAATGTTTAGAAATTGTCAACTAATTTTGTTTAGGGTAAGCCAAAAAGGTAAGGCTTTTCTCGAGACTAGTTGGAATTTTCTAAGTGTTCTAGCGACAACTTAAGACTCAAGCCAAGAAGAGAATTGCGGGTTAGCTACCAGAACGTAATTTTGGCGCAAGGGGTTGGCTACCCACTTTGAACTTGGCATTAACTAAAGGATCGTTGTTGATGAGGGCATCAACCTCCAAAGTGGAGGTGACGCAACCCTCATTCTCTAGATCGGACGCAGACGTGAACAATAGAACCCTAGTGGACTTGTGCTAGGTTGTGAACGCTGCGAGTTGGACTTACGGCTTGGCCGAGAAGTCGAGATCAGATACTCTAAGTGGTTCCTTGAACAAGGGTTAGAACATTGGGTTAAGACATAAGGACCTACCTCAAGACAATCCCGGACGAACGATGACCTAAAGGGACAAGTCTGAAAAGACGGACCAAGACATAGGTCCGAGACGTGGGTCCGAGACGCAGAAGGACCGTGGTTCGGCCGCTGGTCTGAACCACAGGGTTCAAGTCTGGGTCTGGACCACAGGTTCCCGAAAAAATGACTAAGTGTTAGAGCTCCAGTGACGTTTTAGGTCGTGGACGGAGCTCCACGTAAGATCTCGAGGCGAGTGAGATATCATTAGAAAGATCTAGGCGAGAGCTTTCTAGTGATACGTAGCACTCCTTGATCAGACCTCCGAGCTGAGAATTATGGTCGAACCACGATCAGGTTGTGGTATAATCTTCAGAGATCAAAGAGGAGGGCGGGACCGCCGATCCCCAGAAGTATATATGAGGGGGGCTCGATGCTTGGGTGGGCCAGTTTCGCGCATCTATCGCCTTGTTGCGTCAGCAGAAGCTCTTGCTCTGTAGGTCGCAAACTTTACACCGCTAACCTGCAAACACAATCACAAGTTAGCGTCCATGCACCACTTACCTTATCTCAGCTTGATCCGGACCGGAGCCGGACCGTCTCCTTCTTCATCAAGCTCAGCAGTTCCTAAGTCCCGACCTAGACCCGCCTAGGTCGATCTCAAACATGAGCAAGTCACAAGATGACTTGAGGCGGACTTCCCATAAAGTCCAGGGTCCTAAACGGTGCCTCCAGCACACCTAACGGTTCAACCGCCCGTGATGTCCGTCTGGCTCTAGGCTCCCGAACGATGGTCTAACCCGCCGACTCGTTCCTTAGTCTTGCCCCAGCCCTTACATCGTTCCTAAGTCTAGACGTCCAAGTCTGGATCGGAACGTGTCTTGGAACCGGCCCAGTCATCACCTCATGCCCCCAGAGTCCACCCGCCAAACCTTGGGGTCGGGTGACTCGTCTTGGCCCACCCAGGCATCGAGCTCCCCTCATATATACTTCTGGGGATCGGCGGTCCCGCCCTCCTCTTTGGTCCCTGAAAATTATACCACAACTCGATTGTGGTTCGGCCATAACTTCCAGCTCGGAGGTCAGATCGAGGAGTGTTATATATCACTGGAAAGCTCTCAACGAGACCTTTCCAATGATACCTCACTCGTCTCGAGATCTTATGTGGAGCTCCGTCCACGATCTAAAACGTCCCTGGAGCTCCAACACTTAGTCATTTTTCGGAAATCTGTGGTCCAGACCCAGACTCGAACCCTGTGGTTCGGAGCAGCGTCCGAACCACGATCCGTCTGCGTCTCGGACCCACGTCTCAGACCTATATCTCAAACTAGTTGAGGTAGGCCTTTATGTCCTAACCCAAGGTTCCAACCTTGGTTCAGAGAACCACTTAGGGTTCATCTGATCTTGACTTCCCGGCCAAACCGTTAAGTCCTACTCGTAGCGTTCACAACCTAGCGCCAGTCCGCTAGAGTTCTGTTGTTCGCGTCTGTGCTCGATCTTGAGAATGAGGGTCGTGACACTCATCTCCACTTTGGAGGTTGATGCCCTCATCAACAATGATCCTTTAAGTTAATACCAAGTTCAAAATGGGTAGTCAACCCCTTGACGTCAGAATTGCGTTCTTGTAGCTAATCCGCAATTCTGTTCTTGGCTTGAGTCTTAAGTTGTCGTTAGAACACTTAGAAAATTTCAACTAGTCTTGGTAAAAGCCCCAATTTTTGGAACAAGTGTTTCCAAAAGACACTTGTGAACTTAGAGTCTCTATCTGAAATAATACTCCGGGGTAACCCATGTGAACGCCATCAAGTATCGAGGAACAACCGAGAAGTCGTGAACACTGTTGCAGTATCCAAGGTCGGAGCAAACTTCGCTAGTTTGCTAAACCGATCAACTATCACAAAAATCGCATTGTATCCATTCGAGTCAGGCAGAGAAGTAATGAAGTCCATGCTGATGCTTTCTCAAGGTCTGGCTGGAATCGGCAGAGGATGAAGCAACCCTTGTTTCTTCTCATAAGAAACGCGGTTCACTTGACAGGTTACACATGTTTTCACAAAGTGGGCAACATCGTCTTTCATGTGAGGCCAATAAAACTTTTTAGCTATCACTGCTAAAGTGGACTTTTCTCCTTTATGGCCTGATAAGGGCACATCGTGAGATTCTTTTAACAACTTGGTCCTAAGTTTTCCTTGTCCCACATAAACCCGACTTTGCTTGAACATGAGTAAACCATACCTTAGCTGCATGTTCTGCAACTTCACTCCTCGCTTGAGTTGTTCCAGGTACTCCTTCGCTTTGTCATCGCCCATGTAACCTTCACGTATTCGCCTCTCCAAGTCTGACTCATTAGGATACATAGCTCGCAAAATCTGTGTTGACGATGAAAGATATTCCTCCTTGCGACTCAAGACGTCAAGAACCACATTGTCCTTTCCCGCTTTGTGGATTAATTCCACGTTCATGAACGCCAAGGTATCATGCCACCGTAGTTGCTTTGGCGTCACCCGATCTTGTGTCTCAAAGTACTTGAGCGAAATGTTATCAGTATACACTTGGGTTTTGTGGAGTCCCAAGTAATGCCGCCATTTCCTTAAGCAATGAACCACCACAAACAGTTCCTTCTCGTGAGTCGGCCATCGACTCTATGTCCCAGATAGCTTCTTGCTTTCGTACGCTACAGGTTTTCCATCCTGCACCAACACTCCGTCAATCGCATAGTCGCTCACGTCCGTGTGCACCTCGAATCGTTTGTCGAACTCCGGCAGCTTCAAAACTGGCGCCTTTGACAAAATAGCTTTGATCGTCTGAAACGCATCAGCCACCTCCTTGGTCCAACTTACCTGTGCGTCTTTGCCCGTCCAGTCCGTCAGCAGCTTCACGATCTTTGAAAACCCTTTCACATACTTGCGGTAGAATTGCGCCAATCCTAAGAATCGTCGCATCCTCTTCACTGTAGTTGGAGGCCCCCAAGTCACAATCGTGTCCACTTTCTGCATAACCGGGCCGACTCCTTCTGCACTAATGACATGTCCCAAGAAGTTAATGCGCTCCAAACCAAACTCACTCTTGTCAATGTTGACAAACAGCTTATGCTCCCGCAACCTCGTCAACACCACCCTTAGCTGCTCCGCGTGCGACTCCAAGGTTTTGGAGTAGATCAAGATGTCGTCGATGTAAACGATGACAAACTCATCCATCTCCTCGCAAAAAAGTGTGTTCATCAATGTAGTGAACATCGAAGGAGCGTTGCAGAGTCCAAATGGCATCACCACGAATTCAAACGATCTGTATCTGGTTCGACAAGCGGTCTTCTCAACATCTGGGTCAGCTATCCGGATCTGATAATATCCTGACTTCAAGTCTATCCTGCTGAAGTACTTTGCGCTCGCTAACCTATCAAAGAGATCGTCTATCCTTGGCAAGGGATAATTATTCTTCACCGTCACCTTATTGAGTGCACGATAATCTACGTAGAGTCGTAACTTCCCATCCTTTTTCTTTGCAAAAAGAACTGGGGCTCCATAAGGTGACTTGCTGGTTCGAATATATCCTCGCGCTAATAGCTCACCGAGTTGTCTTTTCAACTCAAGGAGTTCCACCTGATTGAGTCGGTAAGGGGTTTTGGAAGGTGGTTCTGATCCTGGCAAGACTTCGATCTTGTGATCCACCACCCGCCTTGGAGGTAACTCAGCAGGTAACTCATCTGTCAAGACATCCTCAAACTCCTTAATCACTTCGCGAAGCACCTCCGGAAGTTTAGCCACTTCAGAAGTTTGGTACGTCTTGCCCTTGGCAAAGCGCACCTGAATAGGCTTGTCTGCCTTGGAGGTAGACAAGCCCAACTTCTTCACCAGCTTTGGACTTATGAAGGAGTGAGTCGCTCTGTGTCCACAAGAAAAGTAACATCACGGTTAGCAACCTTGGCTTGTAGAAACATCAATCCCGACGTCTTCTTCGTGGTTCTCAAGGTCACAGTCATCTGACCCTCCAACAAGTCCTTTGCAACAAATGCATTCATGCTACAATTACTAACCTTAGGTTTCGTGCACCCCTTAGCAATATGGCCCGCCTCGTCACAATTGTAGCAAGTAAATTTTGCGCCATTGCACTTTTGAGGTGTCTGCCCCTTAGGTTTTACTCCTGTTGCTGCCGAGGCAGAAGAATCCTTCCGATCCTTCTCGCCCCCATCCCACTGTCGCTTGAAGCCCTTGTTCTTCTTCTGGAACTTGTCCGTACTGCGTGGTTCAAAGGGTTTCTGTTGCTGGACTTCGTCGTCTCCAATTCGCTCCGCTAACTTCAAAAGTTCGACACTTGTCCTAGGTAGCTCCGGCATCCGAAAGAGAGCCTTCTCCGAGCTTGACTTGAGTCCCCCGATAAATATACATATTTTGGTCTCCTCAGTCCACTTGGAGAACAAATCCAGCTTAGCACTGAACTCGCGCACATAAGCACTTAAGGTCCCTGTCTGCTTCAGCCGAACTAACTCAACACCATCTCGAATCCTTTGATATTCCGGAGTGAATCGTCTTGCGAGCAACTCCTTGAACTCTTTCGAACCAAGCGTCGAGACGGTCAAGGTATGCTCATCCCTGTATGCAGTCCACCAAAGAAGCGCATGATCCTTCAGGAACGTAACCGCCGCTCTCACTTTGTCTCACTCCTGAGTCTGATGCGCTTCAAAGTATAGGTCCAACTTAGTTAAGAAATCCTTAACCTTGCGAGCCCGTCCTATACTTGTAAACGGGATCGGTAAATTTGTCTTACAAAGCTTCCTGGTAGACGAGGAACTTCCTTCGCCTGCCTCAAGTTCAGCGATACGTTTATCCCTAGAGACCATACCTTCCTGCATGGTCTTCATCATCTTGATGAGTTCCGCATACAAGGCTCCTTGACTTCCCACGCCTGCATCGTTGGGCACCGTTGGCAAGACTCCATCTTGCTGCAGCGGTGCCGCAGATGGAAATGGGCTTCCTTGACGTTGGGGTGAAGGTTGTCGGTTGTCATCCCCTGACTGTGCCTCGGGGCTAGCTCGAGTCGATCTGATCCCGGTGTCAGTCTTTCGCGCACCTACCGCCAACGGAAGCTCTAGCTCAGTAGGTCGCAAACTTTACACCGCTAACCTGCAAACACAATCACACGTTAGCGTCCATGCACCACTTACCTTAGTTCTGTTTGGTCCGGACCGGAGCCGGACCGTCTCCCTACTCATCAAGCTCAGCAATCCTAAGTCCCGACTTAGATCCACCTAAGTCGGTCCCAAACATGAGCAAGTCACAATATGACTTGGGGCGGACTTCCCATAAAGTCCAGGGTCCTAAACGGTGCCTCCAGCACACCTAGCGGCCCAACCGCCCGTGATGTCCGTCTGGGTCCAGGCTCCCGAACGGTGGTCTAACCCGCCGACTCGTTCCCTAGTCTTACCCCAGCCCTTACATCGTTCCTAAGTCTAGCCGTCCAAGTCTAGATCAGAACGTGCCTTGGAACTGGCCCAGCCATCACCTCATGCCCCCTGAGTCCGCCCGCCGAACCTTGGGGTCGGGTGACTCGTCCTGGCCCACCCAGGCATCGAGCCCCCCTCATATATACTTCTGGGGATCGGCGGCCCCGCCCTCCTCTTTGGTCCCTGAAAATTATACCACAACCCGATTGTGGTTCGGCCATAACTTTCAGCTCGGATGTCAGATCGAGGAGTGTTATATATCACTAGAAAGCTCTCGACGAGACCTTTCCAATGATACCTCACTCGCCTCGAGATCTTACGTGGAGCTCCGTCCACGATCTAAAACGTCCCTGGAGCTCCAACACTTAGCAGTTTTTCCGAAACCTGTGGTCCAGACCCAGGGTCGAACCCTGTGGTTCGTCTGCGTCTCGGACCCACGTCTCGGTCTCGTGTCTCGGACCCACGTCTCAGACCTATGTCTGAGACTCATGTTTCAGCCCGTTCCCAGACTCGCCCCCTTAGGTCAGCGTTCGTCTCGGGCCCTCTTGGGGTAGGCCCTTATGTCCTAACCCAAGGTTCCAACCTTGGTTCAGAGAACCACTTAGGGTTCATCTGATCTCGACTTCCCGGCCAAGCCGTTAAGTCATACTCGCAGCGTTCACAACCTAGCGCAAGTCTGCTAGGGTTCTGTTGTTCACGTCTGCGCCCGATCTTGAGAATGAGGGGCGCGACACTCACCCCCACTTTGGAGGTTGATGCCCTCATCAACAATGATCCTTTAAGTTAACACCAAGTTCAGAACGGGTAGCCAACCCCTTGGCGTCAGAATTACGTTCTGGTAGCTAACCCGCAATTCCCTTCTTGGCTTGAGTCTTAAGTTGTCGCTAGAACACTTAGAAAATTTCAACTAGTCTCGGGAAAAGCCTTACCTTTTTGGCTTACCCTAAACAAAACTAGTTGACAACTTCTAAACATTCTACTTAAGACTCTAACTTGCAAACTATAAGTATTCACACCTACTTACGAGGTCCCCCAAAGCTCACTTTCCGATCACAACCTGATTTGACTTAGACGCGAGACTAAGTTTACTTTGTAGAAAACCACAAAGCAAGATCACCCCAAGCCCCAAGACAAGTATGAAATTTCATACTTGCTTTGCCAACGCTACGGCAAACTTAAGTCTTGACATCAAGACTTAGTCTTGATTTAGATGCTTATCCAAACCAGCTCGCTTCCTTTGAGTGTGCTTCGTTCCTCCTCTTGACAACATCCTAAGCATCTGATCAGAACTAGTCATAGCCATGCACTACCAATACACTTAGACAATTTTTCAAGAAACAAAATCTTTATTTCCAAACACAAGTCAAAGTACAAAGTCCATCGGCCCAATTCGCCTCAAGTTGCTACTCGTATGGTTCGTCGTTTCTTCACCCCTCGCTGGAAGGAGATGTCCTCATCTTGCTAACGCCCTTGTTGTCCTTGCCTCCGTTTGAAGAGGTCTAATACTTCGCTCGCATGTGCGAGATCTTCCTCTGGCACCCAAGTTGCTTCCTTCAAATGGTAACCACGCCATTTGACCAAGTACTCCATCCGGTTTGATTTGCGCCGAGAGCGCAAATGGACTCCACCTCATATTCTGCTTCGCCTTGCACGACATCAGGTTGAGGCCTGAGAACCTGTTTGCCCTCCGGTCGCAAATCATCTTTGAAGTATTTCTTTAATAAAGAAACATGGAAAGTCGGATGCAACTGCCACTCGCGAGGAAGGTCTAATGTATAGACATCTTCGTACGGATTCTTCACAATGACAAAAGGTCCCGCGAACTTCGATGAAAACTTCGCCGATATTTCCTTCGGAAGTGTGAAGTTTTTCGTACTTAACCATACTTCTTCGCCCACTTGAAACTTCACTTGCCGCCGATGCTTATTTACCTGCTTCGTGTATCGTTGCTGCGCCTTCTCGAGGTTCTTCTTTACTTGTTCCTCGCGCCGCTGCATTGCCGCCACCAACTCTTCAGCTGATGTTTGCCGTGTTCTTGGTCGTGCCGATGTAGAGCTCCCTGCAAGAGTCAAGTCAAGAGGCCCTTCTGGCTCACGTCCGTAAGCCAGTAAGAAAGGCGATTCGCCGGTTGTCGAATGCTTCGTGGAATTGTAGCAATACTCTGCAAGACTGAGCCACTCTGCCCAATCGCTTTGGTCCGCGCTCACATAATTCCTCAAGTATTGATTCAGAACCGAGTTAACTCGTTCCGTTTGTCCATCTGTTTCCGGATGAAAGGCGGTACTAAATTTTAACTTAGTCCCCAATTTTTGGAACAAATGTTTCCAAAAGGCACTTGTGAACTTAGAGTCCCGATCTAAAATAATACTCCGAGGTAATCCATGTGAACGCCACCAAGTATCTAGGAACAACCGAGAAGTCGTGAACGCTGTTGCAGTGTCCAAGGTCGGAGCAAACTTCGCTAGTTTGCTAAACCGATCAACTATCACAAAAATTGCATTGTATCCATTTGAGTCAGGCAGAGAGGTAATGAAGTCCATGCTAATGCTTTCCCAAGGTCGGACTGGAATCGGCAAAGGATGAAGCAACCCTTGTTTCTTCTCATAAGAAACGCGGTTCGCTTGACAAGTTACACATGTTTTCACAAAGTGGGCAACATCGTCTTTCATGTGGGGCCAATAAAACTTTTTAGCTATCACTGCTAATGTGGACTTTTCTCCTTTATGTCTTGATAAGGGCGCATCATGACATTCCTTGAGTAACTTAGTCCGAAGTTTTCCTTGTCCCACATAAACCCGACTTTGCTTGAACATGAGTAAACCATGTCTTAGTTGCATGTTCTGCAACTTCACTCCTCGCTTGAGTTGTTCCAGGTACTCCTTCGCTTGATCATCGCCCATGTAACCTTCACGTATTCGCCTCTCCAAATCTGACTCCTTAGGATACATAGCTCGCAAAATCTGTGTTGACGATGGAAGATATTCTTCCTTGCGACTCAAGGCGTCAGGAACCACATTGTCCTTTCTCGCTTTGTGGATCAATTCCACATTCATGAGCGCCAAGGTATCATGCCACCGTAGTTGCTTTGGCGTCACCCGATCTTGTGTCTCGAAGTACTTGAACGAGATGTTATCAGTATACACTTGGGTCTTGTGAAGTCCCAAGTAATGCCGCCATTTCCTCAAGCAATGGACAACCGCAAACAGTTCCTTCTCGTGAGTCGGCCATCGACTCTCTGTCCCAGATAACTTCTTGCTTTCGTACGCTACAGGTTTCCCATCCTGCACCAACACTCCGCCAATCGCATAGTCGCTCGCGTCCGTGTGCACCTCGAATGGTTTGTCGAACTCCGGCAGCTTCAATACTGGCGCCTTTGACAAAATAGCTTTGATCGTCTGAAACGCATCATCCACCTCCTTGGTCCAACTTACCTGTGCGTCTTTACCCGTCCAGTCCGTCAGCGGCTTCGCGATCTTTGAAAACCCCTTCACATACTTGCGGTAGAACTGCGCCAATCCTAAGAATCGCCGCATCCCCTTCACTGTAGTCGGAGGCTTCCAAGTTACAATCGCGTCCACCTTCTGCATATCTGGGCTGACTCCTTCTGCACTAATGACATGTCTCAAAAAGTTAATGCGCTCCAAACCAAACTCACTCTTGTCAATGTTGGCAAACAGCTTGTGCTCCCGTAGCTTCGTCAACACCATCCTTAGCTGCTCCGCGTGCGACTCCAAGGTTTTGGAGTAGGTCAAGATGTCGTCGATGTAAACGATGACAAACTCGTCCATCTCCTCGCGAAAAATTGTGTTCATCAATGTGGTGAACGTCGAAGGGGCGTTGCAGAGTCCAAATGACATCACCACGAATTCAAACGATCCGTATCTGGTTCGACAAGCGGTCTTCTCAACATCGGGGTCAGCTATCCGGATTTGGTAATATCCTGACTTCAAGTCTATCTTGCTGAAGTACTTTGCGCCCGCTAACCTATCAAAGAGGTCGTCTATCCTTGGCAAGGGATAATTATTCTTCACCGTCACCTTATTGAGTGCACGATAATCTACACAAAGTCGTAACTTCCCATCTTTCTTCTTTGCAAAGAGAACTGGGGCTCCATAAGGTGACTTGCTGGTTCGAATATATCCCCGCGCTAATAGCTCGCCGAGTTGTCTTTTCAACTCAAGGAGTTCCACCTGATTGAGTCGGTAAGGAGCTTTGGAAGGTGGTTCTGACCCTGGCAAGACTTCGATCTTGTGATCCACCACCCGCCTTGGAGGTAACTCAGCAGGTAACTCATCCGTCAAGACATCCTCAAACTCCTTAATCACTTCACGAAGCACCTTCGGAAGTTTAGTCGCGTCTCCTGATGTTTCCTCTTGTCCGTCACCCGCCATCAAATCTGCAACCCGCATCAAACACAAGACTCCGTCGTTGAAGTCCATCTGTTTGCCTTTGATCAAATTCACCGGGTGTGAGGCTGATCCGGAAGGCACGGAAGATTGATCAAAGTCATCAATCTTCCGCGCCTTCCGGATCAGCCTCACACCCAGCTTCCGCCCTTTAACTCTGACATGCAACCTCAAAGGTCTCCGTCTAAGTTCCACGTCGAACCTATCTAAGAAAGTGTTCCCCAAAACCGCATGGATATCATCCATCTCGCACACCATGAAGTTCTCTGTGAACTCCAACTTCCCACACACAAATCGTACGTCCAAGGCTACTTCAGAAGTTTGGTACGTCTTGCCCTTGGCAAAGCGCACCTGAATAGGCTTGTCTGCCTTAGAGGTAGACAAGCCCAACTTCTTCACCAACTTCGGACTTATGAAGGAGTGAGTCGCTCCTGTGTCCACAAGAAAAGTAACATCACGGTTAGCAACCTTGGCTTATAGAAACATCAATCCCGGCGTCTTCTTCGTGGTTCTCAAGGTCACAGTCATCTGGCCCTCCAACAAGTCCTTTGCAACAAACGCACTCATGCTACAGTTACTAACCTTAGGTTTCGTACACCCATTAGCAATATGGCCCGCCTCGCCACAGTTGTAGCAAGTAAACTTAGCGCCGTTGCCCTTCTGAGGTGTCTGCCCCTTAGGTTTTATTCCTGTTTGCTGCCGCTTTGCTGCCGGGGCAGAAGTATCTTTCCGATCCTTCTCACCCCCATCCCACTGTCGCTTGAAGCCCTTGTTCTTCTTTTGGAACTTGTCCGTGCTGCGTGGTTCAAAGGGTTTCTGCTGCTGGACTTCGTCGTCCCCAATTCGCTCCGCTAGCTTCAAAAGTTCGGCACTTGTCTCTGGTAGCTTTGGCATCCGAAAGAGAGCATTCTCCGAGCTAGACTTGAGTCCCCCAATGAATATACATATCTTGGTCTCCTCAGTCCACTTGGAGAACGAATCCAGCTTGGCACTGAACTCGCGCACGTAAGCGCTTAAGGTCCCCGTCTGCTTCAGTCTCACCAACTCAACACCGTCCCGAATCCTTTGATATTCCGGAGTGAATCGTCCTGCAAGCAACTCCTTGAACTCCTTCCAACTAAGCGCCGAGACAGTCAAGGCATGCTCATCTCGGTATGCAGTCCACCAGAGAAGCGCATGGTCCTTCAGGAACGTAACCGCCGCTCTCACCTTGTCAGATTCCTTAGCCTGTTGCGCCTCAAAGTATAGATCCAACTCAGTTAAGAAATCCTTAACCTTGCGAGCCCGTCCAATACCTGAAAACGGGGTCGGCAAATTCGTCTTACAAAGCTTCCTGGTAGACGAGGAACTTCCTTGGCCTGCCTCAAGCTCGGCGATACGTTTATCCCTGGAGGCCATGCCTTCCTGCATGGTCTTCATCATCTTGATGCGCATACAAGGCTCCTTGACTGTCCGTGCCCGAATCGTTGGGTACCGCTGGCAAGACTCCATCTTGCTGCACCGATACCGCAGCTGGTACAGGGCTCCCTTGACGTTGGGGCGAAGGTTGTCGGTTGTCGTCCCCTGACTGTGCCTCGGGCTAGCTCGAGTCGATCTGTTCCCGTTAGTCGCTCCTCATTTCTTGGTCTTCCTCTTGGAACTCTATCCGTCCTCGGCCATCGCTCCAAGTGTTCACCTAGAAACGCTGATCCGCTTCGTGTCTCGCGTCCTTCCTCAAGCGTCCAGCCTTCAGCCGCTACCTCAAGTTCTCGCTCACCGAAGCGTCGGCTCTGATACCACTTTTCGCGCACCTACCGCCTTGTTGCGCCAGCGGAAGCTCTAGCTCAGTAGGTCGCAAAATTTACACCGCTAACCTGCAAACACAATCACACGTTAGCGTCCATGCACCACTTACCTTAGTTCTGTTTGGTCCGGACCGGAGCCGGACCGTCTCCCTACTCATCAAGCTCAGCAATCCTAAGTCCCGACTTAGATCCACCTAAGTCGGTCCCAAACATGAGCAAGTCACAATATGACTTGGGGCGGACTTCCCATAAAGTCTAGGGTCCTAAACGGTGCCTCCAGCACACCTAGCGGCCCAACCGCCCGTGATGTCCGTCTGGGTCCAGGCTCCCGAACGGTGGTCTAACCCGCCGACTCGTTCCCTAGTCTTGCCCCAGCCCTTACATCGTTCCTAAGTCTAGCCGTCCAAGTCTAGATCAGAACGTGCCTTGGAACTGGCCCAGCCATCACCTCATGCCCCCTGAGTCCGCCCGCCGAACCCTGGGGTCGGGTGACTCGTCCTGGCCCACCCAGGCATCGAGCCCCCCTCATATATACTTCTGGGATCGGCGGCCCCGCCCTCCTCTTTGGTCCCTGAAAATTATACCACAACCCGATTGTGGTTCGGCCATAACTTTCAGCTCGGAGGTCAGATCGAGGAGTGTTATATATCACTGGAAAGCTCTCGACGAGACCTTTCCAATGATACCTCACTCGCCTCGAGATCTTACGTGGAGCTCCGTCCACGACCTAAAACGTCCCTGGAGCTCCAACACTTAGCAGTTTTTCCGAAACCTGTGGTCCAGATCCAGGGTCGAACCCTGTGGTTCGTCTGCGTCTCGGACCCACGTCTCGGTCCCGTGTCTCGGACCCACGTCTCAGACCTATGTCTGAGACTCATGTTTCAGCCCGTTCCCAGACTCGCCCCCTTAGGTCAGCGTTCGTCTCGGGCCCTCTTGGGGTAGGCCCTTATGTCCTAACCCAAGATTCCAACCTTGGTTTAGAGAACCAATTAGGGTTCATCTGATCTCGACTTCCCGGCCAAGCCGTTAAGTCATACTCGCAGCGTTCACAACCTAGCGCAAGTCTGCTAGGGTTCTGTTGTTCGCGTCTGCGCCCGATCTTGAGAATGAGGGGCGCGACACAGTTGCCACTCCCCGTTTCTTGGTCAGCCTCCTGGAACTCTATCCTACGTCAGCCATCGCTCCAAGTGTTCACCTAGAAACGTTGATCCGCTTCGTATCTCGCGTCCCTCCTCAAGCGTCCAGCCTTCAGACGTTACCTCAAGTTCTCGCTCACCGAAGCGTCGGCTCTGATATCACTTTTTGCGTACCTACCGTCTTGTTGCGTCAACGGAAGCTCTTGCTCAGTAGGTCACAAACTTTACACCGCTAACCTGCAAACACAATCACAAGTTAGCGTCCATGCATCACTTACCTTATCTCAGCTTGGTCCGGATCGGAGCCGGACCGTCTCCTTCTTAACCCGCCGACTCGTTCCCTAGTCTTGCCCTAGTCCTTACATCGTTCTTAAGTCTAGACGTCCAAGTCTGGATCGGAACGTGCTTTGGAACCGGCCCAATCATCACCTCATGCCCCCAGAGTCCGCCCGCCGAACCCTGGGGTCGGGTGACTCGTCCTGGCCCACCCAGGCATCGAGCCCCCCTCATATATACTTCTGGGGATCGGCGGCCCGCCCTCCTCTTTGGTCCCTGAAAATTATACCACAATCCGATTGTGGTTCGGCCATAACTTCCAGCTCGGAGGTTAGATCGATGAGTGTTATATATCACTGGAAAGCTCTCGACGAGACTTTTCCAATGATACCTCACTCGCCTCAAGATCTTATGTGGAGCTCCGTCCACGACCTAAAACGTCCCTGGAGCTCCAACACTTAGCCATTTTTCAGAAATCTGTGGTCCAGACGCAGACGGACCGTGGTTCGGACGCTGGTCAGACCCACGTCTCAGACCTATGTCTCAGACTACTTGGGGTAGGCCCTTATGTCCTAACCTAAGGTTCCAACGTTGGTTCAGAGAACCACTTAGGGTTCATCTGATCTTGACTTCCCGGCCAAGCCGTTAAGTCCTACTCGCAGCGTTCACAACCTAGCGCAAGTCCGCTAGAGTTCTGTTGTTCGCGTCTGCGCCCGATCTTGAGAATGAGGGTCGCGACAGCCAGACGAGTCACTCGACTCCAAGGTTCAGCGAGCGGACTCTAGGGGCATGAGGTGATGGCTGGGCCGGTTCCAAGGCACGTCCCGGTCCAGACTTGGACGTCTGGACTTAAGAACGATGTAAGGGTTGGGCAAGACTAGAGAACGAGTCGGCGGGTTAGGCTACCGTTCGGAAGCCTAGACCCAGACGGACATCACGGGCGGTTGGACCGCTAGGTGTGCTGGAGACATCGTTTAAGACCCTGGACTTTATGGGAAGTCCGCTCCAAGTCATATTGTGACTTGCTTATGTTTGGCACCGACCTAGGCGGGTCTAGATCGGGACTTATGATTGCTGAGCTTGATGATTAGGAAGACGGTCCGGCTCCGGTCCGGACCAAACAGATTAAAGTAAGTGGTGCATGGACGCTAACTTGTATTTGTGGTTTGTAGGTTAGCGGTGTAAATTTCGTGACTTACTGAGCAAGAGCTTCCGCTGACGCAACAAGGCGGTAGGTGCGCAAAAAAACCCTAGCTTTCCACACTCACAAACCATCGAGAGCGCTCAGTGGAGTTCAGCATATGTTTGTTCCTTCTAGTGATCATAATTACTAACGCCGAACCTGCTAATCGTTTCTAAGGTACATAATGGGGATAAATCAAACACTTGCATCCTGGAGTTCTGTAAGATTGAAGTGATCCCAGACGGAACTTGCCACGAAGAAAAGGATAATTGTAATTTTATACACCACACATTAGAGTTCTGTGGAGGGTGTTGGAGCTTGTTGGAGAAATTTATGAGGACGGAAATGAGACGAAGAATCAAGAATCTACAAACCTCTCCTGGCATTCCTTCCAAGGTTGAGACTGTTCTGTTATGCCCGCTTCACAAAGCCCATGGTTATTAGTTGACGTGGGTACCCGAACTGCTTGAGTGTCCAAACTTCTATGCTTTTCGCTACCTTTAAAGATTATCCACAACTGCTGTGGGTGATTGTGTCACACATAGGTTTGAACAGTTGTTGAGAGGTAAGTTTGGATCTTTGTGAGACGAGGTACACCGGGTCGCTTCAGGAAGGAAGAAGTATCGTGGAACGGATAGGATGTAAACTTTATACTTCATTCTTGCACTTACCTTGCAGTAATCTTACCTTCTGTTGAGGTACTACGAAGGTCGATGAAAGTCATCAAAGTCCAGTTTTCATGCCGTCTGGAGAGACGGCATGAAAACTCAGCATTAAACGGTGAATTGAACAATTAAACCCGGAGAAGCCAATCTACAGACGGAACAGAAACATCCACCTTGAGCCCAAGAAATCACTCGCTGCTGGTTGGAATATGCTGTGATAACCACATTATCTTGTGGTGATGCGTCATTGACATTTTAAAGATAACTGTCGAGAGTTTACGATTGATGGCAATTTCATGCAATGTTTGAAGTTACAAGCTCTGCGCTGTCGTGATGCGAATCATTTCACATATTAAATGATTCACCTCTCTACTAGGAGTTAGTCTCTCTGAGTGAAGTTCAGAGAAGTCGATTCTGGAGGCTGTGGACATTGGCAGCTACGGGTTACGCTTCTACTCCGACACTTGGGAGTTAGTAGCGGTAGAAGTTAGCTTAATGTTACTCCTAGTCCTTCATGCATATATTAACACTGTTGTGTTATACGTTTTAAGTCCTAGTAGGCTGATAGTATGCTAGTTATCTTGTTCAAGCATTTGTGCGCTTGTGCAAGTGACTTCTTACTTGTCTATGATGTTCAATGTACATAACTTAGATTTACCATGTTGATAGGGTTTAAGCTCATGGGTTGTACTTACGTGTTGCCCATGCACACTTTTTAGCTGGTTTAAGTTTACTTTCAGCGCTGCGTGTCATTTTAGGTAGTTTAAGATTTACGTTGGTATTTTAGGGTAGCCTATGAGTGAAGTTAAGTTGCCACGTGGATTAGAGTACTAAAGGACAACCAAGTGGAGCTATGAACTCCCATTGGTCTATTTTTGTCTTTTGTAAAACTCTAAATTTAGAAACAAAGATCTAAAAGAGAGTTCGAACATTTGATGAGGACACTGCAAAATCTGAGAACAAAGGAAGATAGAGCCCGTCGTGCCAAGCACTGTCAGTGAAATTCTGGATCGATTTGGATCAATAAACAAGGAGTTATGCCAATTTGAAGTTCGAGTTGAGTGAGAATTGCATCACTTTTGTTGGATTTGGGGTTTTCGGTGTCAATTTCAGCAGAATCGAGGAAATCGCTTCAAACCTTCGTGGTTGCGTTCACTGTCAGCAGAGCGACGACTGTCCAAAAAGTTTCAAGTCATTTGAGTGAGTGAGTAATTCAGGGCAGCCGCTGAAGCAGAGGGGGTCTGAAAAGCTCTCAATCTAGACAAGCAACTTCAGAGAACGAGATCTGGAGAACGGTGTACAATCAGGAGTCTCAACTTCACAGGGGTGTTCAGCAACCTTGTTCAGCAATCAAGCCAATTTTCTGTTGTAGATCGAAATAGCTGTCTGAGTATCAGAAATTGTCGCAATATCTTTACCCAGAACTTTTCTGTCCATATCTTGGTGCCAGAATTTGGTCTCAAGCTGAAACTTCGTGTGTGTGCTCAGTGGGGCCTCTTTTATATGTAGGAGAAGTTTAGAAGTCTAAACCTTCACATATTTTTCAATCTTGAGTGTCAAAGTTCGCCGTCTTATCTTATCATTGCTAATTAAGCTTGAACTTTGCTTCCTGAACATATCAGAAGAGCCAAGAGACCTATATGAGTGTTTTACATTGTCATCTTGTAACCTGAAGCTTATGCTTTGAGTAAACCAACCACAGCTAGAAGTCTAGTGTTTCCTTGAGTAAGCATATCAGAACCTTCACGGTCATAACACAACCAGAAGGTTCCGTTCTTCTCAAGAAAACTCTCACCTCGATAGCGCTCACAAGCGAGTAAGGACTTGACGTATGACTAACCCGTTGTGGATTATCAGTATCAATCCTCTCGTCTCAGATAACTCACAATGATTGCATCAGTGTACGCATCGATGATCTGGGAGATATAATTATCCACATACTATCTCCATCGCGTCCAACAAGGGAGTGAAGATCATGGTGAATCCGAGAAAACGCGAAACTCTCATTCACACTGTAAAAAATTTTCATAGATCGAGCCCTAAAATTACATTTTAAAATTCACAGGATGAGCCTCTAGCCGGGTATTGCTGACGACGCATGACGTGCAGAGTCAGTACCATCTTTCAGAATAATTGCAGACAGGTACCATCATCCGAAGGGCTCGATTCTACTCAGTGTTCCCAAGGATACTCCTGCGGATCCTCCAAGGAAATTCCTCACAAGGATACTCCTGCGGCTGAATTGCAGTGCTTGTAACGATGAATGGTTGGAAACCATAGATAAGTACGCTGTGTCTCGTCAGTCCTCGTGCCACCACCATGTGTAAATCCTCCTCGTGGTACAGCATGTGGTGCTTCGGTCCAGATCGTGAAGATTCTTAGCAGTACATCCGCTGCTTTGCAGTTCTAACAATTCTCCGTAGGGGGAACGAATGCCGAGGTCATGGATGGGTTAGTTAAAGGCGGATCTGAGTTCCTCCGCCTCTTGGTGAGTAGGACATAAGAAATACTCGACGTTTAGCTAGGCCTTTGCACTCTTTTGGCTTTCCGTGTGGAGCGTTAGAAACATTCTCAACCCACGGAGGGATTCAAGGACGTTTAGGGTTTGAATGTAATTCGATCCAGTTATCCCGGAAAATGACAGCCGTTGGAAGTCGGAATCCTTTAAGACACCAAGTTCTAGCAAGAAGGTAGAGGTGCAAAGTAGGTTTTGAGGCGTCCAGGCGAGTTGTGGGGATAACTGGTCTAATTTACGATTTCACCTCGTGGAAGTTATACTTTCGGCACCAAATTTGGAACACTGGTATGTTGCTCGTGGTAGCATGAAAACAAACTGATGGGAGTTCAGTGCAGCTTCGACGTATCGTTCGGAACACCAACAACCTCGGGAAACACTAGTGCAGGATTCCTGAGGAAGCAAATTACTCCCCCTCCTCTTCTTCTACGGAGTGAATGTTTAGTTACAACCCGAGTGCGTTTCTGGAACTTCCAGTCCAAGAGAACTCGACCCCTGAGAGTTCCCTTGCTTACTGCGTGCTCTTGCTCTTTACACCACCTGTATACACAGCATCGATAGTAGCACATCGAAATACACAGCATCGATGAAATATTCAGTCACTTGTCAATTCGGAGCAGGATCTTACTCTCTTCTTTTCTGTCTATCACTGTGTTGGCCTCCGTCTAGCTGTGGTTTCAAGGGTGATGGACTACATGGGGATTCTCAGTAGAACATTCTGCTTTACAAACCGGCTTGCTTCAACTGACGAACTGAATCATACTATTTGCCTTCTCTTTCCTGAGCTTGACAGAGTCAAAAGAAATGAAACCTGGATCAGAAGTTATTCAATGACTTAAGTCAATTCAATGACGTAAGTTAATCAGTTATCAGCTTTGGGGCTGAGATGAGGTTCACCGAGGAATATAAGGTACTCTGTAACTGGAAGTATGCATAACTTTCTCGGCCTTTTGTCTAAGTTTTCTTATCACTTTAATATATGATACGAGGGTAGTTGATCCTCACGATATTAATCTAATTTCTCTCACGGGTGCGAGTCCAATGTGATAGCTTGCTACGTCGGACTCGTCAGTGGTCGCCTTGGTATTGCACTGTCTTCTAGTCCGGCGCAGTCCATCCTCTCCTCGCAGGAGACCCAATGAAACCAAAGAGTAGCACAGAGTTCAATTCCTCACCAACAAAACAACACCACCAGTACTGAGCATCGCGTGGGTACCGAGATTCCGCTGTGCATTTCTAGGCTGTCTCGACTAAGCGACATTGTACATCCGAATCGGACTTCTCTGGAGAAACACTAAGAACTTGGCCTGGTCTCTTAAGTGTCCTGTATATTGTGCCACGTTCGATCGAGAATTAAATGATGTGAAGATCCTTTTTTGTTCGACGGATCTAGAGTATGTAATAACTTAAATTTCTCGTCCATGGCCCGTGTGGGAGTCCTTACCACGCCCATCGGGAAGGGAAGGAGTATTTGGGTAGGTACAAGAGGCAGATGACTATGGTTCGTTGATTATCACTCTTTGTAGCTCTATAGTAGCTCTATATAAAGACCAAATCTCTTCGTTGATTGTCACTCTTTGTAGCATCACTCGTTTTGCTGGACATTTTCACAGATTATCGAACGAGATAAATTAGTTCAAACTGAAACGGTCAGGTCAGCCTACGACGATACGACGTGAGTCTTTCTAGTACATTGCAGATACGCGTCCTCGGAGGGGAGGAGACTGACATCTGCGATGGTCTTGTCTGTCCAAATGAAAGCAGGAAAAGAGAATGCTAAGCCGAACTGCACCAATTTTCTCAGTTCTGCAGTGTAGCTTAAGGGGTTTTGCTGAAAGAAAGGAGGGTTTGGGAGTTGACGTCACCTGCGTACATTTTCGCGTACTCTTTGAGTATGTGCGAGTCATACAGAAGTGCAAGTTTCGGTTCAGCATTTGCTCTCGAGGGCTGCGCTGCAGCTCGACCCTTTTCGTCGATGGAAGGAAAGGTGCTCTAGGTCTTACGGTGGAGACTTTTCCCCAGACTTTCGAATGAGTCTAGTAAACTCATTCGAAAAGATGCAGCGTTTATAATATTCCGGGACGCGCTCTAGCTAGACGGTGTTTCCCGCTCCTTGTCCATCCAGTTTGCGTCCGTAGGTCCGGATTCTTGACAGCAATTGCCACATTTTGATATTTGTGTGAATTCAAACCTCCGCATTAGTTTTATCGGTAGAAAGGTTTCGTCGGAGGGATATGCCCGAAGAGTGCAGATCAGAGCGATAAATGGAGCGGGAGGAGCACGGGCACTTTTCACGGGACTTGTGGAGGAGATGGGGAAGGTGAGGGAGCTGTAGAAAGTGGAGACTGATGGAGTCGAGATGAGAGTGCAGGTCGGTGACAGCATCGCCGTGAACTGGACTGCTTTACTGTGATTAGGTTTCACTCTGAGAATTCTTCTGAGAGGTTGAGAAGAACTTCAGTCGGCGAGGTAGAGTTCGGAGATTCTGTAAATTTGGAGTGCTCCGTTACTCCCAGCACTCGGATGGGAGGTCATTTCGTCCAAGGTCATATAGATGGGACATGCACCGTCGTCAGTTTTGATCCCGAAGACGATTTCTTGTGGGTGAAAATCAAGACGAGCCCTGAGCAGTGGAAGCTAATCGTTCCAAGGGCTACATTGCGGTTGATGGGACGATCTCACCGTTGTGAACTCCAAGTGAACTTGGAAGTAGATTAACTGGGGAAGTATGTGCAGAGATTGCTCGAGGGTTACCGAAGGGCCAATGAAGGCGTAATTCAACCTGGTTCTCCTTTCCCTGTTTGTCCTAGACGATCAGTTTGGTTCTCGTCTATCTGTGTTGACTACGGACTCAAAACTTCAGTAGCTGAGAATATATTTCCAGAACGGGTCAATGTTAGTGGCGTATCACTACAGGATAACGTCGACACTACAGCAGATTCCAACCGGTGGCTCAATGTTGATGGCATTACTCCATCTGCAACATGGCTCCTTCCGTTCTAATTGTTCAATTTACCGTCTGACTCCGCAAGAACTAGCATATGCTGCGCTCGACCCGTTCGTGAGTGTGGAAGGCTCGGGTTTAGTATTGCTGCTCTTCGACGGGAGTTGGATGTTCGAGTCCTCCTCCGTAAGTTCAACGTCCGAAGCAGCCTTGTGGCACTGGTAGCTTTTCTCTTCTGAGTTCAACCACCGATGCGCAGCGGAGTATTCACTCACCTTTCGGGAAACAGGGAACACTTGCTTCTTGGTTTCATTGTGTCTCCCGCTAGGGGAGGATGGGCTGCGCCGGCCTAGGAGGTAGTGCGATACCAAGGCGACACTGGCGAGTCCGAAGTAGCAAGCTACCCCATTGGACCCACACCCGTGAGAGAAATTAGATTAATATCGTGAGGGTCGATGACCCTCGTATCAGATATTAAACTGATAAGAACAGATACTACACTTGATCTTAGCCAAAAGGCCGAGAAAGGTATGTTTCTCCTTCAGCTGAGAGAGTTTATAAGTCTCGGCGAACATCATCTGCTTCTGCACCGCATATAGGTTTATGGACGAGGGTTTAGTAAACTATTCGTATTCTTCCCACTGAGTTGCTACTGTGCCGTATGAAAGTAAACGAATCACGGCGTTCGGGGTACGACAAAAACAAATGATGAGAATATGTACGGGAATGACTCGTGGGGGCTTTCGAATTCGGCAAGCTGAGGAAAGTGAGAGAAAATAGAGCATGCAATCATACGAGTTCATAAATCAATAGACCTGTGCTACTGAGAATCCGGACCTGTCTCAAAAGAAAGAAAGAGGTTCAGGGTTGAGTCCCATGTTGAGGCTTCTTTCTCGTGACGAACCTCTGTTACCTCTCACTGTCGTGTTTTGGAAGGGAAGGTTTATGTCAATAGACAGACTGGTTGCAGTCCTTTATCCTTAATGGTACAGAAGATAATATTGGTTGACACGTCAGTGAAAGATTTATGTTCGACACTTGAGGAACCTTTGATGATTCCCTTTGAAAAGTTTCGGACGCAGTGCTTACGAGTCACGATCTCGACAGAGTGAAGCACTACATTTTCTGTATCATGATCGGGATGCCCATATACGGCCCTACGATACGCACGGGGGCACCATGACAACGTGAAACTGGCATTCTCACAGTTTCAGCATTCTATGAACTTCGGTTACCTAGTCAATTCCTCCAACATTTCTTCGTTTCAAAGACTGGACTAATGCGTCAAGCAGTGCTCGAGGTAACAGTTTCTGTGACGGTGTCAGTATATCCGCAAAATCCAGTTTTAGTTGTATTGGTGGTGACTCATTGAAGAGGCGTTCCAAAGATTGTGATAAGCCGCTGACTGTGTCCGGCACACGGTATTCTTTAGTAAAAGGCGAGAGAATAGTTCGCTCTGAGCTGACTGATCTCTTAATTCTTGTAAGAAGCTGTTGTATCCCCCTTCGAAGTGCTCACAGCAACTCGGTTTATGGTCTAAGTCCTATACACGTCCTCAAGCGTAGGAGGTAGGTAGCGTCTCACTCGTGAAGAAGGAAGGAGAAGTCCTCGGCAAACGACCAATCGACCTTGGTATCTTACCTTTCAACCAGAATGAACTGGGGTTTAGTAGCCGTTGACAATACAGATTTGGAGCGACTGCAAAGTTTCACAGTACGGTACAAACAAAGCCCCCAAGGAGACAAATTCACCTCTCCTCGTGAAAGGTGGGCTTAATATGCTCTAGGGTCTTCCAACTACGGAGGTTTGTGAGCTCCTCGAGAAAAATGACCTGCACATATGTGCGGAACAGAAAACATGAGAGACCCCAGACATGCTTTTCCAAGCTGCAGCAACGTTATACATAATATGAGTGTAGAACTCAATCTGATATTAACCACTGGGATATGACAAGATAGGTTTCTTTGTTCGCAATTTTCCTGTTGATCGATGTGAAGCGATGAAGGTTGAACTTAGTTATAAAACACACGACCAAATGAATAGCAAACGGATGGAAAGACCCCATCAAGCCTTACAAGGGAAAGAAGGACCCGAAGGGCCAAGCAACTAACGCCCCGAAGAGAAGAACACCGGGGCTAAGCCCCGCTATCAGTAGCTAGTTGAACTTAGTTATACATGAAAATGGCTGCTTTTGGATGCGATGAAGCTTGCAGGTGGATCTAGAGACTTGTATATCGGCTGTGTTTCTATACCCGGAATGTAAAGCCTTAGGCCTTTATGAGATACCGACCCAAGATGAGGCGACCACAACAGATTTTGCCCTGTAGCATTGCTATGTGGAAGAAAGATGCTGTGAAACCGAACTGATCTGGTTGTAGTGGATAAACTACTCTTCCTTTATAGAACAAATACGTATCACTGTACCTGTTTACAGAGCTCTCATTTGCTTATATATACTGTCACTGTGACTGAACTTGCTCTTCTAAGCTGAACAAACAAGGTTGTTGTAAGTTTGAAGGGCATGAGCAGTTTTTCCGCCCGCCCCCATCAATGGTGCACACAGCTTTAACTCCTTAGCACCTTTCTTTTTCAGTCTTCTTGCGACCTGGTGGAAAGAGAAAAAATACATGAACGGAGAGTTATAACTTTAGATACCTGTCGGAACAACAAGTCGATTCTATCGGGGAGGAAAGCTTGAATCTGGAATACAGTTATCACACTGCGCGCAAAAGCACGGTATAAATAGTGTCCTTGAAGGCTGGACGTTGGCAAAGGAGAAGGTAACAGGAAGTGAATTGCTCCAATAAGCTTCCAAGCCGGACAGTGCTCTATAAGAATCGCTAGCCTCCTCAAGCTGTGTGCTGCCAGAATACATGACCGGCAGCAGTGAAAATTCAGGATTTCGTGTCTCTTCTGTCCATTGCCTTTGAATAATCTCTTGCACACTTGCTTTGCTGACAACTTCAGAGATATGTTCGTGATCTCCAGCAAGAGCATTGGCTTTTGTCGACCTCAAGTCGGTTTGGAGAACATCTCCATGGCGTTTTCAACCTCACCAGCTCCACGTAGGCTTCAGCTGGTCCCGTCATATTTACCCTGAGAAAGACGTAGCTGTTAGTCCTGCTCGTGCTCATGAGAAACAAAGGCACTATATATATAACAGTCAAATTCTATAACTAAAATCATTCATGAGAAATGATTCCTCTTCATATTCGTGAGATATTGCGACAGAAAACACCTATTTGTGAGCTGCAGATACCTGATAAGCAGGAGGTGACGGGCTAGAAGTTGTTCGAGTTGCCAGGACACATTTTGAAGAAAAAAGCGCCACAGAAAACCGCAACGGATGAACCACCACCTTTGGAGACTCCGATCCACTTGACAAGTCGATGACTGATAATGGTTTTGAAGATCGAATCTTCCTAGTGTACTTTGCAACAGATTTCCGAAACGGGTCAATGTCAATAGCGCATCACTGTAGGATAACGTCAACATCCCAGCAGATTCCAACCAGCACCCAACTCATTTCGTGGGTTCAATCTTGATGCGTCAGCTCGATCTGCAGCATGGCTTCTAATTATTCAATTTACCGTCGGTTTGAAGAGATGGTATGAAAATTTGACTCCGATGGCTTTTTATCGACTCTCGGAGTACCTCAATTGCTGCAAGGTAAGTGAAAGAACGAAGTAAAAGGTAAAGTTTGTATTCACGTTTCAGGGTACTTCTTCCTTCGTGAATGGACCGGGTGTTCAGTAATCCCACTGAGATCCAAACTTGCTTCTCAGCAACTGATCATACCTGTGTTCCGAATCATCCAGCAACAGTTATTGGTAACCTTGACAAAAGCTTGTGAATGTTAATAGTCTGGACACTCGGACAGTTCGGGTGTCACACGTCCAAGTACTGCACTAACCACGGGCTTTGTTTAAGTGGAGATGGCACTAAAGCCGTGGTCAACATTCTCAACCTTGGCAGGGATGACGGCAGAAATTTGTTGATTCCGACTGTTCGTCTCGTCTTCGCCCTCAGAGATTTCCTGCGGAAAGCTGCAATACCCTCTACATAAAGTTTATGAAAGTGCAATTACCCTTTCCTTCGTGGCATCTTCCGTCGCTGATCACTTAACGCAAGTGGTCAGCGAATGATCAGCGGTAGTCAAGGTGATCACTCTGAAAGCACTAGCATATGCTGAACTCCACTGTGCGCTCGATCAGTACGTGAGCGGACGTTAAGAAGTTGCTATAAGACAAAGGAGTTGGGTACTGAAGTCCTCACCCATCCTCCTCACCCTAAATGCCTTGAACTATAGTCTTGTCATAGAACGACAAGAATATGTGAGAAAGCAGACTCGTTCAACTGATCTTCGAAAACGTCGAGTAAATCGAAGTGGAAGGTTGCTACTAACTGATCCGAAACTTGAAATTAAGCTCAACTTACCGGTATTGGTCACATCTGCAAAGAGCGGCGATCTTGGTGTTTATCACTTACACAAGAGAACTCAAAGAATCATAATCAGCGAACATAATCCTCTGCCTCTTGTCACATACTCCACCAGATGGGCGTGATAAGTGCACACGGCCCATGGACGAGAAAGTTCAATTTTCACCTAGGAAGGTTAAATCATCGGATCGGACAGTGGCATCATCGGATTCACGGTCTAACAGTGGCACATTCTCTATGCAGAACACATGGACGAGAAAGTTCAATTTTCACCTAGGAACGTTAAATCATCGGATCGGACAGTGGCATCATCGGATTCACGGTCTAACAGTGGCACATTCTCTATGCAGAACACATGGACACCCCGCCACGTTCTGAGCGTTTCTCCAGGTAAGTGCTAGTCATCGATCCGGATACTCAACGTCGACGCTGCGCAATGTATGGCAAAGGGAGCTCGGGTACGCGATGCCTCACAAGGTGCGGTGCATTCTACTCCCCGCAAGAAATCAACTGCCATTTCATATCACTGTCCGCAAAAAATCAACTATCATTTCATATCGCTGTAGGTGGGGATTCAGCGTTCTTGCTTCTTGAATTCGTTGGGTCTCCCGCGAGGGGAGGGAGGGCTGCGCCGGCCTAGGAGATAGTGCAATACCAAGGGGACACTGGCGAGTACGAAACAGCAAGCTACCCCATTGGACTCTCACACGTGAGAGAAATCAAATTATTATCGTGAGGGTCGATGACCCTAGTATCAGATACTAAACTGATAAGTACAGATACTACACTTGATCATTGCCTAAAGGCCGAGAAAGGTATACATTTACACCGGCAGTGAGGACTTTATATCTTCCTGTGAATCTCATCTACGTTCAAAACGCTTATGGATTAATGGACTAGCGTTTACAATATCCTTGTTTTTCCGCTTGACAGTCGGGAACCCAATGATGTGCAACCCGTTACTGAAAATCATATTCTTTCCCACGGCCTTGTACAGTGAATTTCGTTTTCTCCTATCAGAATACGTGTAAGTGTTATAAAAGTTTATTTTATTAAGTTATTATTAAAAATTAAATTAATTTTTAAATATTATATATTACTCAATTCCGGAGTAACCAACTTGTCTGGACAGAACCTATAAGTAAAGGGCGACCTGCTACGATCCCTAGGTTATAAGTCCGGAGCCCTCCTTGTTATATCGCGCTGTTTGCCAGAGGACGTTAGTTAATATTCTAACCCTTTCCATCGGAAGGGTTAGAATATTAATTAACGAACCCTATTTACATGAAGTGAATATCCTCTTGGGATATTCACAGCGATCGGGATAAGATAGAGACAAATGAAGAGAAAGTGTCAGGGTGTCCAATCTTACAAGCTCCGGAAAGTGAAAGCCGGACATGATAGTAAACCGATCTGATAGCGCTCGGGATAAGATAGAGACAAATGAAGAGAAAGCGTCAGGGTGTCGAATCTTACAAGCTCCGGAAAGTGAAAGCCAAGCAAGCCGGTTCAAAAGCAAGGATCTCTACTGAGAACCCTACATGCCCATCGCCGTCGAAACGACAGCCAGACCGAAACGTGCCACAATCAGTGTTCGGGAAGGATTTTTGAGACAACCGGGGTTGTCTGGCACGGACTCGCATAGGCTCACGGAAATGGGAAACTGCTTCACTGAGAGTACTATTTTCATCTTTTACTCGCTAATTTTCCGACTCTTTTCTCTAAACATTCGGAAATTCACATTCTCAACCAGAACTGAGTACTATATCTGCCGGACTCCCCGAACGTTGCCTACAACGATAGAAAGGCTCAGCGCAAGCGCAGAAAGTCTCTCGCTCAGCCAATGCAAGTTTAGTCACGTGAAACATCGTTACCTTCCATGGACGCGCCAGGAATGTCCACGCGAATGAAAATCCACGGTGGAAGTAAACGGTAGAGGTCATTAACGTTCTAAAAGATATTTGTATGTTCTTTGGTAAACATATATTTCTGAAATGAATGAGATATTTCTAACTGCTATTTTACCGAACTATAAAAATTATTATATACTTTTCCTTGGTATCGTTTGAATATCCAATTATCTTATCTAGTGTCAAAAGTCAAAATATTTTATTTTATAAAACTTCAGCATCAACATTCGATCTAATCCCGTGTCACTGTGTATTGGAAAATAGTATAATGAGAAAATTTATCTATTCTTTTTTACTGAATTAAATGTTCAGAATTTAGCGTCCATGTTGGTTAATTGACGTTGGGATCATTTTCACCTTGAAGTTGGAGATGTAAAACTTTTTAAAGCTATTGTTCGTAGTTTCAAGTTACTCATTTTAATATTCTCATTAGTTCGCATTTTTCTCTATGAGGATCGGTTTCCTTGTATTACCTTGTATTACATTGTATTACAGTTGTAAGTTGAATGTGGTACTTGTGTTCAATTTTTACCCTGCCTTTGCATCACTAATCATCTATTTTGGAAAAGCAAAAAGTAAAAATTTATAAATTATTCTTATTTTTGGTTTGATTAGAATTGTTTTTCAATATTTATATCGATATCTCTAACTACGTTCACAATCATTTTTACCAAATGCATAGAATAACAATCCATTATCTATACAATACCTTGTATGTTTGTGTGGATAACTATTGTCTTTTCTTTCGACTCCGCAAGAAAATAAGAAAGTAATATATATAAGATTACTCGAAGCTTTCTGATGCTAGACGGTACTAGTAAGAGTATAAACATAAATTTGATCAAATGATTTGTTGTATAATATATCATCATTACTCACAAAATTGTTAGAGGACTTCTTAGAAAGATACACCGAAACATGAGTGAAGTCTTCTAGTGTTGAAGCTGCAACACATAATGAATTGACGCTTCTTATCGTGATATGATATTAAAAGTAGTACTATTATTGTGATAAATATTTTGTTTCCTATCAACACAAGTATCTATTCTTAACCCACATGCAGCAAATGAATCTCGAATTGACAACTAAACTACCAGGTATATCTTCAGCTGAAAGTAAATCAAACACATACTCAACATCTCTCATTGATTCTGGAAGGCTTGAGATTACTTCTGCATTGTTCTTGTTGAGCACTTGAAAATTTAATTTAACTTCTTCCTAATCCAAGTGCGGAACCATGATCTCAAAATAATAAATGGTCCTCTTTACTCAAGTGAGACTTCGAGTTTGATACCATCAAGAACCTTCTAAGCAAGTAGTCAATCATTACAAAAATCAATACAAGATCTTCCTCTCTTACTATGTTTCACTATATGCATATGAGTTCACTTTCAATGCATCATACATTTCTGGCTACAGATATCAAATCTACATCTTGAGTTTTTTTAACATGCTCATACATTTTTATATCTTTGGCAAAGATAGTTCCGGAGCTACTACCAAACATGCACATATTGATATCGAGTCCATGAATTTAAAATTATTATTAACGTTTTGTTAGATTTTTTCTTAAAACCAAATTTACTTGAATAACATATTTTAGCATGTATTCTGAAAATTGTTCTCATAACATTTCTGAAAATACATAAAAATTTTCATTTTGATAACAACAGTAGCTCAAAAAAATTCGATAAACTACAGTCTTTTTGGAGATTTGATAGTTTTTGTTCCACCCCAATGCGAAACAGCTGAGACATTGTGCTCTATTCTCATGTTCCATATAGAAAATTATAAATATCATATCTATCATGATCTGATCTATCATATAAATTAATCTTAAAATGTCCTTATAAGCTCTCCAAAAAATTGCAAGTCATTCGACCTAAAGATAAGAGAGAGTAGCTCCAGAGCTTTTATCTCTTTTAACTTAAAGATCTAGTTGGACGGAGTGTAGTGAAAGAGGGGGAATTTTGAATGAAACTAGAAATAAAGTGATGCAAAATGGAAGTAAGCGAGACTGTGAAGAGCACTATTGGATCATAATATTCTGAGGTGATCCAATAAGCAAACATGACTCTGATCAATGGACGCCTTCTCGACAATTGAGTGTACAATTATATTTTTGAGAAAAAACAAATCTACATTATTTACTTAACTCTTTCAAGCTTTGTATTGAAAATTGTGTACAATACATACTATACACGAAATAAAATCTAATCTAAAATCAACGATCTAGGAAATCATCTCATGACCGTCATCATTACTAATCTTAACAGACAATCTAAAGTCACTCTTGTAAGGATCCAACTCTACTACATCGGGAGCACTTGTCGGCTCCACAATGAACGATACTAGAAACTCCACCTTCTTCACATCTGCTCCGATGGTCTCAGAAGCTTCACGGTATAGAGCGAAGATATCATCCCAAGTGCTATAGATGCGTGTTTGCAACTCATCTATTTTCAATTTTTGCTTCTCTATCTCCGTTCGAACTTCTAAACGTCTCTTCTTCTCTTTCGATAATCGAACTGGATTTCTCATGAAATATTTTCAAGACCCCTTTGTATACCGAAACGTATATCTCGTAGTCGATAAGAGATCTCTCTAAGACTTTTGTGACCTCTAGTAGCTCAACCTCCAACCTACTAACTCATGAAGTTTGAACAAAAAATTCTCTAATAAGAAGAATTGTGGTTGGTCTAGAGAATAGAAATTTATATGTTTTGACTTCACTCACGAGCGTCCACCTCCTCAACTTTGAAAAATTATATCTTCCTCTCTAGGCGTCTTCTTCTCATGCTTTTTGTTGTCACTGATAGCTTTTCAGCCAAGCTGTAATCTTATAAATTTTCACAGAGAAATAGAAAACACAAAAAAAATGACAGCGACTGTACACAATTTCCAGAGAGTAGAATCTCAGAACTCTCATGGATAAACCTCATCAACTTTGAAAAAATCTACCTCTCTCTCTAGACCATCTCTTCACATGATTTCTACTGTCCATGATAGCTTATCAGCCAAGCTTCAATCTTGGAAATTTTCATAGAGAAATAAAAAACATAGAAAATTTGACAATGACTGTTCAAATTTTTCAGAGAGTAGAATTCTTACACTCTCTAATTTTCCTCCTCTAGTAACTTCTTTCCTCCTCCTTGCTCTTAACTTTGTGTTGCATCCACTCATAACTCCTCTCAAACACTTTCTAAGTAAACAAGATATAAAGAATGACCTCTAACGCGTCATAGATCACTACAAGATACACGAAACGTTGTAAATTACTAACATCATGTTAACTCTCTCTCCTCCCAACGTTCTCTCCATGTGCTCTCGCATGATCTCCTTTTGTCGAATGTAGAACTGAACTCTAAATATTCTTCAACTATCTCTTCAAGCAAGGTCTCGACAACAAAACCAAAAATATAAACCCTCAGTGGTCTTATCGATCAACTACTCCCAATCTCTCAACCTCCACGATAATCATCGATCAATCTGCAACATGTCGAGCATGTCTTTCACTCAAGGGTCACTTCTGATAGCTTTGATGGAAGCACACCATTAACTTGAAGAAAAAAATGCTAAGTCAGAGAAGGTGAAATTCAGAGGATGCAAGGGAAGGAACTTCTTCCAAGAGACAAACTTGAGGAGAGAAGGTTCGTCAAGAGCTTTGAGATGCGGGAGCTCAAGATCTACCAATGGATGATGTTCATTCTCCACAGAAAGAAAGAGCAAACGATTCTCAGAAGGAGAAAGATAAGCCAGCTGTATACAAATTACAGTCAGACATCGAGGCTTCAGCAGACTTGAAGGGAGTCTTGGAAGATTGCATTCTAAATGCGAAGGTGGAGTTTATCTTGAAGGAAGTTTCAAGCATTGCTAGTGTGAGTTTCATGATGTCATCATTGACATCATCAAACGAAAGTGACAGATTACGAGTGAGATTGTTTTATCGCATGCTTTAGATACTAATTTGAGGATGAAAAAGAGGACGAGAAGCAAAGTGCAATTCATTACAGTCATAATCATTGGGCTCGAGCTACGATAGAGACATTGATGAGGATTGGAGATTTAGATGAGCCGATGGTTGCTCTAACTGATCATGGATCAAAATCAACATCATGTCGAAGGAGTTGTACAAGAAGAAGAAGTGGTCTATGGACACAAAGCATGGATGGGTCATAAGAGAAGCCAACAACACAAGAGGAGATTTGTATGGAGTTTGTCCAGACGTTAGAGTGCGCACAAGTGATGTTGCTATAGAGCAAAACTTCTTTGTTCAAGAAGCAACATCATACTCGATCATTCTTGACCAACCATTCATCACAACAACTCGGATGGAGACAAAGATACTAGACGACGGATTTGCTTATGCTAAGATCCGAAGTCAAGATCTTAGAATAGAGCGATGCAATTCTTGACTGTACCGTCCAATCACGAGCGTAATCGAGCTCGTCTTTGAGAGAAACCGCTTCTAAGAGTGAGTGAAGAGTTTAAGGATTTTCGTTGAGTATCACTATAGAGTAGATTGTGGTGGTGCGCAGGAGAAGGTACTCTCGCTTGAAGGAGAAAGTGCCATTTGTACATGATTTGTTGGGTTTTCAGAGTGTGGGATTGCTATTTACAAGAAGGTTGAAGAACTGAGAAGAAAAGAATAAAAATATTTGCGTGAGGTTGAGTTGATGTTGAAAGAGCTCGGTGAGCTAGAAGGGGATGAATGGATTTCTGATGTTTATGAAGAGGATGGGTTGGAGGATCCTTTGCGAGAGATCACGTCTATTGGATGGGAGAATATGGATAAGGTTGTGCAAATTCATTCAAGGGAAGTCTATTCGATGATGGAATCATTCTGTGCACCTGAGGTTCGAGTTGAGACAAAGTACAAGACAGTGGATAAGTGTAGAAATATCGATACTTCAAAGACAGTCCAAGAAGAGAGAGCGAGTAGACAAGGCAAGTAAAATAGGAATGAGATGGGAGAGGTTTTGCCTCTCCATGTATATATAGTGGAGGTGAGTACAAGTGAAACCCTAATGGTGGGTTAGCCCTCTAACTAACTAGAGGAACCAGACTATTGCTGGTTCTGCTACTGCTGCGATGCAGTTGCTATCCGTGACCCCGTCCACGTCCAACATCTTTGCCACGACCTTACCTCGAGATCCTCCTGAACTTGCAAAATAGATAGATTCTTGCTAGTCCGTCGAAGTAGAACTCCCTAGTAGGCGCACCTTCTCTCCTAACATCATAGGAACAAGTTCATCAAACCGCGGAAGAGGTTCTCTTGTTGAAATCGATGTTATGAACTGTGTGTACTCTGCAAGCAGTCCCTACAATGTGGCTCCAATCAAGACAGTAGGATCAATCTCGACTTTAACATAAGATAGCTGATCCACTTGACAACCTCAAAATGTGATCTTCGTGGTGACTGCATGAATTGACTAATCACACCGACGACATAGCTCAAGTCTGGTCTGGTGAGCATCAGGTAGATAAGACTCCCAACCATCTGTCTGTACATGCGTGAATCATCAAGTAACTCACCATCCTTTGCTCTTAGCTTTACCTCTCGCTCTAATGGCGTAGCAATGAGTTTGCAGTCAAGCATAACAAATCTCTCAAGCATACTGAGAGCATACTGTCACTGTATAAGCCAAACATCTTTCCCATCTCTAGTGAACTCCACAGCAAGGAAATACTTGAGTTCTGCTAAGTCCATCATCTCAAACTCTAATTTCAAGTGATCTTTGATCTGAGAAATGAGCTCCTCATAGTTATCAGTAATGATCAAGTCATCAAAATAGATGGTGATCACAACAATCCGGTCTTGTATTCGCAATGAATACAAGGTAGAGTCTGAACTACTACAAAGGTGGAAACCAAGAGACTGCAAGTAAGAATTGATCTTTGCATACCATGCTCTTGGTGCCTGTTTCAGACCATAGAAGGCCTTCCGTAACTTACACACACGAGAAGGAAACTTCGGATCCTCATAACCTGGAGGTTGCTGCATGTAGACCTCCTCCTCAAGATCACCGTTGAGGAAGGCGTTCTTGAAGTCCATCTGGTGCATCTTCCAACCTTTTTGAGTTGCAACTGCAACTGCTGTTCGAACAGTCACCATCTTCGCAACAGGAGCAAAGGTCTCCTCAAATCCACTCCATGTTGCTGTGCGTAGTCCTTAGCTACCAATCTGACCTTGTACCGACACAAATCAGAGTTGCGCTTGATCTTGAAGACCCACTTGCAACCAATCGCTTTCTTATCCTGAGGTAAGTCTACCAACTCCCAAGTCTGTTGGTGATGAAGTGCAGCAAGTTCAGCTTCCATAGCACTTACTCATTGGGCCTTGTGCATCCTCAAGCGAACTCGGTTCCTGTTCCTGAAGAACATTGGTCATATATGCATGATGCGCAGCAAGAAAACCTTCATGCATATACCTACTCACTGGATGTTTTCCCCGCTTAGATCTGCACGAGGTAATCAGTGCACTAGTCATCTCTCCTTGCAACTGATCTGACATAGACGTCAAGGTCTGAGACAAAGTATCCAGTGGATGTGAAAGATCCACATATCTAGATGAGTCAAACATACGCTGCAATAGCACGCTCTCATCTTGTATAGAAACTACACTAGTTTCACTAGGCTGTGTTACATGGACTCCAGTGTTAACAACAGCTCTATGTGCAACAGATTCTGATATGAAATCAGTGACTTCTCCAGATCCTCCACTGAACGTACTACTATGAGGTACTACAGTGGATTGACTCCTTGGTTCTACAGTAGGTACAAGGATGGCTACGACAGGTGCAGGTGCAAACCAAGACTGTAGCTCATCAAAAACAACATCTCTACTGATATAGAACTGCTTGGACGAAAGATTGTAACATCAATATCCTTTCGTATCAGAAGCATAGCCAAAGAAGATACATCTATCTGCTTTCGGATCTAGTTTCTTACGTCTTTCATCAAGTATGTGCACATAACAAATACATCCGAAAACTTTAAGAAAAGAGTGATCAGGCTTACTGTCTGTGAAGACCTCCATCGGTGTCTTGTCGTGGACTGCCGCTGTAGGCGTCCGGTTCATTAGATACATTGCACATGAAACAGATTTTGCCCAGTAAGGTCTAGGCATGGTCTTCTCGTTCAACTCGCACGAACAGCTTCTGCTATGTGTCGATTCTTGCGCTCCGCAACCCCGTTCTGCTGCAGACTATAACTGCAGGTCTTTTGACATCGAATGCCATGCTCACGCATATATGCATCAAACTCTCCAGAAAGGAACTCGTCTCTTCCATCAGATGCTCTAGATTGTTTCTCCATCAACTTGCGGAAAGTCTGGAATGTTGTACTTCGGCAGAGGACTTGTTTCTCAACAAATAGATCCAAGTAACACGAATGATCATCAATGAACGACATACTGGAAGTACTGGAAACCGGTCATACTTAGCTGAGAAGCAGTCCATACATCAATGTGAACAAGCTCCAGAAGCTTGTTCGCTCTACTACTTGATCCCTTAAAGGACTGTCTAGCTTGCTTGCCGAACTGACATGTTGCACAGACTCCAGTGGGCTCATTGGATTCGAATTTGGGCAGACCTGTAACTAGGTCAAAACTCGGAAGGCTTTTCGGCCCCTGAAAGTTCATGTGCCCAATTCGTTTCTGTCAAACACTACTGGACCACTCTGTCCGTACATGACAGCCTGTAACTTAAGCGTAGATGCATCTAGTTTAAACAGCCTACCACTCTTGCTACCTGGAGCTATGACAGTGCTATTCGAATCTTCAATAAAACATCCATCTTTATTGAAGCGCACTTGCAGACCCTGCTCTATCAACTGTCCTACAGATAGCAGATTTCTAGTCAACGTGGGTACATGTATGACATTTCGTATACCAGTAAATGTTGAAGCAGGAATGTCAAGTGTAATGTTACCCTTGTGCTGGATCTTGTGCTTGGTGTCATCTCCTGTCACCATAAACTGTGGAGTCTCCACAAGCTCGAGTGTATTGAACCACTCCTGATGGGGAGTCATGTGACTGGTGGCACCGGAGTCGATCACCCAGTCAGTCTGTGGCTCGAAAGCCGCATAACTCTGATGCGTAGTAATCAACAACTACTCTGAATAGACTTGCTCAATGACTGCATAGCCTTGCTGGTTGCTGTTACCTTGTTGGGGGTTGTGTCGTATTGATGTCTTTGGTCGTTTTGCTTCTTATAGCACTGATTCGTATTGTGATCTTACTTCTAGCAGTAGTTGCAGGAACCAGGCGCTCGTCTCTGATTGTTAGAGAAACTAGACTGTTGCTGGTTCTACTGGTTCTGATGCTGTTGCGATTGCAGTTGCTGTCCGTGGCAAAGGTGCTGGACACGTCCAACACCTTTGCCACGACCCCTACCTCTAGATCCTCCAGAACCTACAAAATAGACAGATTCTTGCTGACTCGTCGAAGTAGAACTCCCCAGTAGGCGCACCTCCTCTACTAACATCATAGGAAAAAGTTCATCAAACCGCAGAAGAGGTTCTCTGGTTGAAATCGATGTTATGTTTGTACTTTGTAGGCAGTCCTTGCAATATGGCTCTGATCAAGACTATGAGATCAATCTCGACTTTGCCACGACCCCTACCTCGAGATCCTCCAGAACCTACAAAATAGACAGATTCTTGCTGGCCCGTCGAAGTAGAACTCCCTAGTAGGCGCACCTCCTCTACTAACATCATAGGAACAAGTTCATCAAACCGCAGAAGAGGTTCTCTAGTTGAAATCGATGTTATGAATTGTTTGTACTTTGTAGGCAGTCCTTGCAATGTGGCTATGATCAAGACGGTGGGATCAATCTCGACTTTGACAGAAGATAGTTGATCCGCGAGCTGTTTGATATGGTTCACGTAGTCGTTGATGCACATCGATCTCTTCTTCACGGTGTTGAACTGCTGCAGCAATTACAGCTTCCGCGTCTCTGTTCCGGATTGAAAGCTTTCTTGGATGTATCGCAATCTTGAATGTGATCGATTATTGCGCTAAAACTGTCAGCGCGATGTAGTGAATCGTCTGATACAAACGCTTCTTTCACTCCTTGAATTTCGGATCAGAAATTGATACTTCAGGCGCTTTTTCCTCCTCAGTGATAAGATCCCATAGATCTTGTCCCTGCAGGAAAGTCATCATCCGGAACTTCCACACTTGGTAGTTGTTCTTGTCGAGCTTCTCTCCAGTGATCAAAGACACGGACTCCGTCATGGCTGCAATGTCGCAATTGCTCTGTTCTGTATGCGGAAAAACTCACAGAATCTTCATGAAACTCATCCGCCCACACCATGCGATCAAGAGTTGTCACAAGTCACAACAAGGCAACTCTGCGAACTCCTCCTACAGCGAGAATGAAGGAAGAAACTGTCCGCGAACTATAGGTGTATAGAACACGACAGAAACGTCGAAAGAATACACCAAGAAAGGTCGAAACTGGACCAAATGAGGTCAGAAATGGACATGCGACCCATCAAAATTTGTCAAATTTGTCAAATTTTCCCACCCATATTCGGAACAGTATTTGTTTTAGACTCAAGTCCTAAAAGTTTTGTTTTGGTCGAAAAAGATCCAATTGAAAATCTGCCGCTGGAAACCTCCAAATCGACTGAAACTTGGCCGAGTACTCAATTCACATCTTCTGAACAAGACAGTCTTATGAGGCTAGTCGACAGATTTCAGCAAAAAAAATCATCTAGGCCTCCGAAATTACGTTCAAAGTTTCTGATGGCGAAAGAAACGGTTTCGCCTCACCCGAACGCATCAGCAGGATAGTGCTCGACATCAGACATACCTCCATCTGCTCTCTCCTATACTTCTCCATGTACGAACTCCATCTTGCTTATCAGCAAGGGACACACGCTCTCTACTGCTCTGATACCATGTAGAAAGTTTGATACTTCGAAGACACTCCAAGAAGAGAGAGCGAGTAGACAAGGAAAGTAAAATAGGAATGATATATGGAGGTGGTACAATGTGAATGGTGAATGTATATATAATGGAGGTGGTACAAGAGAAACCCTAACAGTGGGTTAGTCCTCTAACTAACTGTAACTACCTTAACCACTCCGGCTAATGTTAGCCGTCGATCTACTAGAGCTTGGGACTATATTAACAATAAGAAGATAAAACAAGTTGCTGGTCTCTTATCGGATGACACTAACCAACAGATGGATCAAGCTTCAAGAGAGAAGAGTTTGAGAGATCTTGCAGTGATAGGACATAAGTTCACAGATGAGACCCTTGAAGAGCTAAAGATTGGATCTTATGGGTCTTTTCTACCAGAAGAGAAGATGTGCTTCAAGGAGATGCTTTCACAGCATGCGAAAGCGTTTACCTTTGAACCACATGAGATCGGGTGTGTAGACCCATACGTTGTTACTCTAATGGTTAACTTCACAGTACTGCACGTACCGTGGAACTTAAGATCAATTCCAGTACCGTGAGCTCATTTGCCTAAACTGGTGGAGTTGCTGAAGGAGAAGATGCAGATGAAGATCTTGGAGTCGTCATTTGCACCATATTCAAGTAGATGGTTTACGGTGTCAAAGAAGAATGGATCGCTACGATTCATCGAAGACATGCAACCGGTGAACGTAGTAACAATCAGAAATATTGGGGTGGGATCGATCGTGGACGAGTTTGCTGAAGCGTTTGCAGGAAGAGCAATTTACTCAGTGAGAGATCTTTACTCAAGATATGATCAGTTTCAATTAGCAGAGGAGAGTAGAAGCTTCACGACAATGAGAACACCTTTGGGGTTGATTAGGATGTGTATCTTACCACAAGGAGCTACCAACTAGATAGCACACATGATGAACGAGATGAATAGAGTTCTAAGGGACTTCATCTTTGAAAAGATGATGTCATTTTTGGATGACATCTTCATCAAAGGATGTGTGGAGGATGAGAAGGATGAAGCATTAGATCAGATGAGTGTCGATGATATGATATCGATCACATCGCAGATTGTGAGAAGATCTTATCTCGACTTGAGGAAGTTCATCTCACACTATCAGGTGCGAAATCTACGTTTGAGATTAGAGATGTTACATAAGGGTCATAAGTTCAGATGGGAGGAAGAGCATATCGATGCGGTACGGAAGCTGTAGTCCTTATTATCATCTCCTTTAATTCTGGGAAGGATTGATTACAAAGGTGTTAGGCCAATGGTTCTTACTGTAGATACAAGTCTGGTTGCAATCGGATGGACAGTAGAACATGATGATGAGGATGGAGACAGATTTGTGGTTAGGTTTGGAACGAAGGTGTTAAGTGCTCGTCAACGTGCATACCCGCAAGTGAAGAGAGAACTATGGGATATTGTTTCAGCCATGAAAACCGAGAAAGAGTATTTGATTGGAGCAACAGTGGTGGTTGACACTGATTATTTGCTGTTGTTAGATATGATCATAGATCGCATATATCAAGTCGTTGAATCCGGAGTTTAGACATATCGTAGGGAAAGATAATCCGATGACAGATATGTTATCTCGAGCTCGATATGATGAGAAGAATGAGATGGTTGAAGATATTGACGACGGATGTAAAGTTCTATTCGATTGCACACACAGGAAGGGAAGATGAGTTGTTTATTGAAGGCTTGTATGATGGTGAATTGCTTGACATTGGAAGGTACCTAGTACGATGGTCAAACACACATGTTGGATAGATGAGAGATTTCGGAGAGTTCAAAGAAAGGCTTACAACTTCATGTTGCAAGATGAATTTCTTTGAAAGCGGTCAAATCAGAAAGATGGGATACTGTTACGGGATATCGTTACGAGTGATTTGCAACAAAGAAGATCAACAAAAGTTGCTTAGAGCATTTCATGAGAGTCTTTGGGCTGGACATCAAGGGCTTTGTGTCACTTTTACAAAGATGAAAGAGCGATATTGGTGAAAAAACATGTACAAAGATATCGTATCTTTTGTGGAATCTTGTTTGACATGTCAAATGTATTCGAACATTCGACATCGAGACGGATTACACTTGACTTATCTGTTGGTAATCCACTTTAAGTGGATCAGAGACTTGGTGACTATGATAGTTGGATTGTGGCAGATGAGATACTTGGTACTTGCTCGAGAAGATCTTTCAAATCAAGTTGAGGGTAGGGCGCTTCGGACAAAGACAACTGAATGGGTATGTAGATTTCTCTTGGAAGAGGTTGTTTGTCGTTATGGATGTAAGGAAAAGATCATTGCAGATCAGAGAGATTTAGATGCACATGAGGCTCGTGAATTCTTTGCAAGGTGTGGGGTGAGGTTGTCACTGACAACTGCTTACAACCTCGAAAGAAATGCTAAGAGCGATCATCCGTCTATTGTGAAAGCTTTGGTGAAGACTTGGAACGGAAGGATGCGCGAGTGGTCTCGACTCTTACCATTTGCGTTATGGATAGATCAAACGACGCACAGCTTGGTAACATATTACTTGCCAGTGGAGCTCATCACATGTCAAAAATCTATCATGCCGAATGAAGAACACGTTTTGACATGGAGTGTGTTATCTTGGGAGGACAATCTGACAAAGGAATAACTTCTTGCTATTCGAATTAGACAGTTAGAGATAAGACCTGAGGATTTTGTGACACCCTTATCGTTGATTGTACATAATCACCGGTATGTGTTGGTGATGGTAGAGCACTTCTCCAAGTGGATTGAGTTGATGGCATTATCGGACAAGACGAGTGAAGAGACATCGTATGCGTTCTTAGATCAAGTGCTGAGTCCTTTTGGAGCACCAGCTGAAGTGCTGACGGACCAAAGTACAGAGTTTCTTGATGAGTTTCAGGCTTGGTGTGATCAAGCGCTGATTGATCATCGGACTACATGTCGAGATCAGCTTGAGACAGATTGTTTGGCAGAGAGGATTATTCAGACGGTGAAGAGAGGATTATGCAAGTATGGCTTGCAGAAGGGTCACTTGGAAGACTGAGATGTGCAGTTACCATGGTTGGCTATGGACTACCGTTTTAACTGGCAAGCGTCTTTGGCTTCCTTCTCATAGTATTTTCTATTGTATGACTGAGATCCAAATCTATCTTCGATCATTCGTCGTGATTCTGCTGAGGTGCTGAACCTTGATGATTTGGATATGTACGTGAGAGCATGTTCTCAACGAGCAGAGATATTTCAGAGAGTTATACTTATGACTTTTGAAAACCTAGTGATTGCTTAGCATAGAGACACGTTGCGACTATTCCAAGAGGAGGTTATCGGTCATCGATTCACAAGTTCCATCTGACAATTATATCTATCTGCAGCAGACTGCATTGACGACGTTGGATGTGATCGCATGGTACAATATTTTATGATTGCATGAGGTGTTATCTTCTAGAGAACTCATGTTAGAGGATTGTGATGGTGTTGTTTGGAAGGACCAGGTGCGTAATTGCGCACCATGTCATCTTCCAAACATCGATGGTATCATTGATCCAAGCTTAGCGGTTGTACGTTCGGACTTGAGGTATATGTTGTGTGTCTACTAATGAAACGACAACGGGTGTTGTACGTGGACCTGTACAGTGAAAACTATTTGAGGAGAGATTGTTTTCTCTATTGTGTAAAGGAAGTTGCCTTGTAGCTTATCAAGCTGGGCAGGAGCTAAGCTGGAGCGATGTTTGACAAGCTGCTCCCTAGCTTGGATTGAAATATCATCCTGAAGGGGTCAAAAAGTTCCAGAATGCAGAGCTCGTCGAGGAGAGCCACTTCATGCTTCCGGTTTCGACAGAAAGTGTTCTAGGTAATAGTTAGTATAGATTTTAGGTAGTGAAAGATGCAAAAGAGAGAAATCCGTCGATTCCAGCTCGTGATTCAGACTTATGATCTGACAGCTTGAGTGTGTGGGTGTTCGCGAGTACTATAGTTTTGACTCTTCATTCACAAAAATGGAGTTGTATAGAGAAGTTAGTGTAGAAAAAGCTAGTAAAGACTTTACAGAAAATTTTCTTCAGGAACAAGAATATGTACAAACTGTTTTACCTTTGTGAACGGAAGCACATGCCATCCTAGTGATAGGGCGCCTGCCTAAGAGGAAAGTGGTCTCAAGATCAATTCCTCCTGATCTGTGTTTCTTATTCCGACATGTTGACCTCCTAGAAGGGAGTCTATGTTAGATATGCAGCCACGTCTTGCATATCTAGGGACGGGAGACCGATATCTCTCTTAATCGTGGGCTTCCTGACCTAAGCCTCCGCATGCCACCTTGAATATATCATGGGAGATACTTGGTGTGCATATGAGCGGGCTGTAAGCCCTATGGGGCAGCCTCATAAGTGTTGGGACTTCGGCTTACATTGGATGACTTGTGGTATATTCAAGGTGGCATCAAGATGACATCAAGAGCACTGGAAACTTTTATTAATCAAGCTAAGTAATAAAGGGGTCGTCTTAGCGAAAGAAGCTGTGTAAACTTTATTTAAAAAGGGGTCAGCTTAGCTAGGGGCTTGTCTTTTAGGTTAATCAACCAGCGACCGTTTTCGACGAGGATTCTTACAGAAAACTGACAGAAGAGAGAGGAGACACGTGCAGAAGAGAGAGGAGAGATTTTTGACAATTGAAGATCTTGATGGTGGAATTGACACTAGAATAAAGATTATTGAGCTTGAAAGACTTATGTGTGTGTATCTGGGTGTTTGATTTGTATTTGATGGACGCAAGAGGCATAATTTGAAGTTCTCATCGCTTGCAGCAATTTATTTTTTCTTTTGATCTTTCTCCTGATCGATCATAGTTAGGAGGTCCGTCCTCTCCAAAGAAGACTCTTGCCACGATATCTGGTGCTTCCACTGAGAGCTATTGGGGTGATTGATTTGGAGAATTGACTGGATTGAGAAGATAGATCACAATGCTGCCGTACAAGGTGTGGTTGCTGCTCAAGGTGCTCTTGTTCAAGGGGAGTCTTGATCAAGATGGAATTGGCTCTAAGGAAGACCTACGGTGGTTCCAACAGCAACAGCACAGCCTGCTATAGACACATCTCAGATCCTTCAAGCGTTGGCGGCCCTGATTCAACAACAACTTGCAATTGGAGGAGCTGAGCAAAAATCCACAAAGACGTTACAAGCAATTGTTGGTCGATGTGAGCGATTTGATGAAAGAGACGTTATTAGGTACCTGCGGGAGTATGTGGGTGAGATGGAGATGGTCACGGCACCTGAAGTTGAGGTAATTCTGAGCTTTGAGTTGACTGTTGTCTCTGAGCTGAGAGAGAAAGTGAGAAATTTACAGAGAAGACATCTAGGTGAGTGGACTCTGTTCGAACGTGTACTGGGAGAAGAATTTTTAGAAGAGGATTCTGAAAGAGTCACTAGAAGAACCCTCATGAACTAGATAGAGCGTCAGTCTGGACGTTCCATGGGATTGAATGAAGTAATTCGTGAATTTGAGAATATGTACTCTCAGCTTTCTGGTTTAGAGAGGTTGACGCTGTATGCTAGGAAGACGAAGTTATTCTTAGGTGTTCTGGATGAGTTTACAGCAGACCGACTTTGTTTCATGTTAGCTGATCGTGGAGCTAAGGGGGAGTTACATCAGATTGGAGAAGAGTGAGGAAGCTGTATCTACTCTTGCTAGACAACGCCGTGGTAGGATGGCACTATAGCTAGAGACCTTGCCAGAACAGAGAATAGCTCCTCAAGTTCCAGTAGTTCCTCCTATAATACCCCAGGCATCTATAGTGATCCCTCAAGCACCTGTTGTGGTTCTCCAAGCGTCTGTAGTGCCTATCCCAACACAGAGAGGACCTAGACAGCAACAGCGACCTGTTGAGAACCGAAATCAGAATAACCTGATTGAAGAGCTCACTCGAGAGATTTGAGAGTTGAGATGGCTGATTTGAGGAGAGACTAAAGACGAGTCGCATCAGGTGTTCGACCTGTAGGAGGAACCTTTACCATGAGATGTATTTGGTGCGATAGTCCATATCATCTCAGAGAGACTGTCAAGACTTGGCGGTTGTCTTACGAGAGAGCGTAATCAATTATCAGAATAACATTTGTATCTAACCGTCACTGGGTAACCTCTGAACACATATTTTGGAAGAGGAGGAATGAGGAGTTTGCTTCCAACACTTATTGGTGCGAACACTACAGCGATGACGGCGGGTTTTGCGGAAGCTGATGTGTATACTAGAAAAGTTGAGGTGCGCTCTAATCCAACTATGGTTGAGCAGGCTGCTGAGGTTCCGGTTGAAATGATGAAGAGAGGTGCTGAAAGCATTAGGAGGGCTACTGGATGGAGAGACCCAGTAGATGCAACTTCTATTCGAGCTTTTTTAGAAGCGAGTAGTGAACAAGATGTCATAATGAAAGACAAAAGAAGACGAGATGCTTCTGATTTAGATGCAGGAGAACTAGATGACAATGACCGTCGGAGGATTACGAGGAGGAGAGCAGCGGAACCATCACCATCTGTATCAGTGAGTAGGGTTCCTGCTGGAGAGGATGTACCCTCTACCTCTACCCACCACCTGCAGTAGATCCTATGGAAGGTGTACAAGATTTGCCACAAGAGACTGCTGCTACAGATAGAGTACGGAGGAAGAGGTTTACAACACAAGAAAGTAAAAAGCTCCAGCTTACAAGTTAGCAACGGACATCGAAACAACAACAGATTTGCGTGTTGTTCTGGAGCAACTCATTTTGGATGCTAGGGTTGAGTTTACTCTTCGTGAGGTACTTGGTATCGCAAAGAGAGAGTTTCATGAGTTGATAACAGACATCATGAAGAGAAAGAGGCAGGTGTTGACTGAACAAGTAGGTAATCAGATGGTTGGAACAGTAGATGCTATTGGTGTTGATGGGTTCAGAGATGATAAGTATAAAGCATGGGTTGCTGGTCCGGCTGTTATTGAGAATGGAGATGAAGAGTTTGAGGAGGATAAGTCAAGTGCGGACAGCGATTTCAAAGAGAAGCACTGGGCACGAGCGATAATAGAGACGCATGTTCAACTTGGAGGACTTTCTGAACCAATTCCTGCGCTTATGGATCACGGGTCAGAAATCAACATCATTTCCAAGGAAGTGTATGAGAAGGGGCAGTGGTCAATCGAAAAGAATCATGGTTGGATACTTCGTGCTGCAAATAATCAAAAGGGTGAGTTATACGGAGCCTGTCCCAATATGTGTGAAAAGATTGTGGATGTAGAGGTTGATCAATATTTCTTTGTACAGTCGTCAATCTCTTATTCTGTCATACTAGGTCAACCATACATCACCGCTGTTCGAATGAAAACAAAGGTGATGAACGATGGATCTCATTATGCTAGAGCTCGGAGTCTTAATGACAAGTACTCAGTACAGTTTTTGACTGTTCGTTCAAGACATGAGCGGAATCGATAAACGCTTCGAGATTCTCAGACGAAGAGATGTAAGGGTTTTCGCAGTCCACTCCTGTAGAGCGAGAAGACAAGGGTGTAGAACCTATTGTTGAGATCCGGTTAGAGTTGATATACAAGGTAGAAAGGTCAAAAGCGAGACATGTACAGGAGCTTGAAGACCTGTGTAGTGTACAGAGTTGGCAGTCTGGATTGCTGATGTTTGAGACAGATGGGTGGAGTCAGTTTACAAGAGTTGAAGACATGAGAGAAAATACAAAAAGATGGATGGTGAAACAGGTATCAGAGTTGTGACGTGTAGGGATTCTACCTGAAGATGAAGTGGTTTACGGCTTGTTTGAAGAGTTTATATCTGTACAGTCAGTTGCTGGTTGGTTAGACAGTGTGAGCAGATTGATGGAAGAGAAAGATAATATGATGATGATCCTTATCCACTCTCGACGCATATATGAGGAGGTTGCTACGTATGTGCAGTTCTTTTCTCATCCGATGCAGAATAGTGTGAGAAGAGAAGCAGTTTGTTGGTGTGCACTCCCTCAAGAAGCAGATGTCCATGCGAAATACAAATCTGTATTGAAAAAAATGAGACTGGTAGCAGTTCAACTACTTGCTAACTCCTAGCAGCAAGTACAATTAGTGAGGACTGAGCATATATTGCGTGATCATAGATGAGTAAGGCATCAGTTTAGTGAGGAGACGTTTAAGGAGCTCCAGATAGGAGAGGATGATTTCTTGACTGAGGATGAGAAGACAGTGTTTGAGCAGATGATAATGGATCATGATAAAGCATTTTCTTTTTCAGCAGAGGAGATAGGTTGTGTAGACCCAAAGGCTATAGTGCCTATGGTTATATTCACAATCCCTCATGATCCCAGTTTCTCGTGCCTTGTTGTCTAAACTCATCGAGTTGTTGAAAGAGAAAGTACAGATGAGGATACTTGAGCCATCTATGAGGTCATATTCTAGCAGGTGGTTCACTTTACCCAAGAAGTCAGGAGCCTTGTGTTTTTTTCAAGACCTACAACCTGCGAATAACGTAATCATTAGTAACGTTGAGACGGGTCCTGTGATTGAAGAGGTAGCAGAGGCATTTGCAGAGAGAGCTATCTATTCGATTGGAGATTTATATTCTGGTTATGATCAGTTCCAGCTGGCTGTAGAGAGTAGAGATCTAACTACTATGCGTACGTCTTTGAGATTGATGCAGATGTGTATTCTTCCACAAGGAGCGACAAACTCGATGTGGCTCATATGCAGAATGCGATGCATAAGATACTACGGGAATTTGTGCCTGATGTTACCATTCTATTTCTAGATGATATTTCTATAAAAGGTTGTGCAGTTGAAGACAAGGATGAAGCAGTACTTGCGAATGGATGCAGGAGGTTTGTTGCAGATCATATCAGGATGTGGAACGTATCTTGACTCGCTTGGAGGAGGTAATCTCACCCTGTCAAGAGCTAAGTCCAAGTTTGGTGTGTCTGAGATTTTAGTGGTTGGACACATGTGTGGTGCTTTTGGAAGGCGATCAAACTCGGAGAAGGTTGATGCTATAGCTAGGATGGCAGACTGCAAGAATATCACGGAAGTTCAACGCTTTTTAGAAGCTTGTGTATTTTACCGTCTATCCATTCCTCACTATGCTCATGTTGCAAAGCCTTTGTATGCATTATTGAGGAAAAGTAAGAGGTTTGTATGGACCTCAGTCCATCGAGAAGCTATGAATATGCTGAAGGAGGCTCTGAAGTCTCCACTTGCATTGAAAAGAGTAGACTACGGGTGTGGAAGATCTGTCATTGTCACAATAGATACTAGTCCAAAGGCGATTGGCTGGGCGATGGTCAAGATGATGCGGATGGTATGCGATTTACCTCTAGGTTTGGAGCTAGGATCTTGACAGACAAGCAACGAGATTATCCTCAGGTGAAGCTTGAGTTGTGGGGAGTGGTGACAGCGGATGAAGATAGACCGTGAGTTTCTAATTCGTGCTCATGTAGTCATAGAGATAGATTGTCTATCTCTACTACGCATGATATTCAATTGTAACACGTCAGACATAGCGATGTTGCCTTGGATTGCCTATATTAGAAGCTTGAATCCAAAGCTGAAGCATATAAAAGAGAAAGAGAATGTGGGTGCAGATATGTCGTCAAGGGCTCGATTTGTAGACGAGGATGTCATGTTTTCCGAAGCTGAGGAAGAAGAGAGAAAAGATGCTCGGTGTCAGGTTGATCGACGGGTTACAAACTTGGAGCCGTTAATGTTTAGAGAGGAGCTTTACACAGGTAGACTTCGTGATATAGGTATTATCTGAGTTCGTTGGAGAGACAAGAGAAGTGGAGCAAAGTAGAATTCAGGGAGATAAAAAAACAAGCTTACAACTATCTTCTATGTGATGGATATCTTTGGAGACGATCGCAGAGAAGAGATGGGATGTCCATACGAGTAGTGGACGATATGCAGACTAAGTAGCAACTAATGAAGGAGTTCCATGATATCTTATGGACCGGACATCGAGTTGGGCTACCTACGTCAAGTTGAAGGAAATGTATTGGTGGAAAGGTCTGTATCGAGATGTGATGAACTACGTCAGTTCCTGCTTGCATGTCTGTTCTACTCAAAGATGCGGTATAAGGACGGTCTCGTGCCAACTTATCGGTCTTTCATTCACTTCAAGTGGGTTCTCGACTTGGTGGTAATGCCTATGGGATTATGGAATATGCGATATTTGGTTTTGGCTCGTGAGGATCTCTCCAACTTTGTGGAAGGACGAGCTCTAAAGACGAAGACCACAGAGGGGACATGTAAGTTTGTTCTTGAGGATATTATCTGTAGATATGGATCTGTAGGAAGACTACGGATAGATAGAGGAGAACTACGTCGTACAGAAGCAAAAGAGTTTTTTGCTCGATATGGTGTGAAGCTCAAGCTTACTACTGCGATGAATCCAGAGGAGATTGGCAAGAGCGAACGAGGACATCCATCAATAGTTCAAGCTTTGGTGAAGGCGTGTGACGGTAACCATAGAGAGTGGCATAGGTTACTCTCTTTTGCTTTATGGGCAGATAGAACCTCATTGTTATACTACAGGGTACATGTCTGTTGAGTTAATGTTAGGGCAGAAACTGATGATGCTAGCAGAAGAAGACTTTCCTATCTGGGCTACCTTATCATGGGAAGACAATATGGACCGTGTACAATTTCTCTCATTACGAATCAGATAGCTAGAATGTAGAGAAGAGGATCTCGCAGAAGCGCAATGAAGGTTGAAGGCGGCTCGACTTGGGAACAAGGAGAGGTTTGATAAGACTCATAGGCTTCGACCAAAACTGATACAAGTTGGAGACTGGGTGTTGGTATACGATAGCACATTGGAGAACCAACACTCTACAGTTCGGAAATTTTCGAGGAGATGGTTTGACCCATACCTTGTCTCAGATGTACATCAGAATGCTACCTATTCTTGCGAGAGCTAGATGACACGCCTTTAAGGCTTCATGTTGCTGGAAAACGAGTGAAGTTATTCAGAAAGAGAGGGGACAGTGGAGCTAGCTGGTTCTGAAGAGACAACAAGTACAAATGAAGACCTTTTCGAGACGATCGAAGAGAGTGAAGATGATTTGGAAAATCACGAGGACCAGTGATGGATTGGCACATACTAGAGGATGTGCAGTTTTGGAGGGGGTGAATGTCGTGTTGTACGTGGGCCTGTACAGTGAGAACTAGTTGAGGAGAGATTTTTTCTCTATTGTGTTAAGGAAGCTGCCCTTTAGCTTATTAAGCTGGGCAGGAGCTAAGCTGGGGCGATGCTTGACAAGATGCCTTCTAGGTTGGATTGAAATATCATCCTGAAGGGGTCGAAAAGTCCCAGAATGCAGAGCTCGTCAAGGAGAGCCACTTCATGCTTCCGGTTTCGACAGAAAGTGTTCTAGATAATAGTTAGTATAGGTTTTAGGCTGTGAAAGATGCAAAAGAGAGAAATCCGTATATTCCATCTCGTGACTCAGACTTATGATCTGACAGCTTGAGTGTGTGGAAGTTCGCGAGTACTATAGTTTTGACTCTTCATTCACTAAAAATGGAGTTGTACAGAGAAGTTAGTGTAGAAAAAGCTAGTAAAGACTTTACAGAAATTTTTCTTCAGGAATAAGAATATGTACAAACTGTTTTACCTTTGTGAAAGGAAGCACATGCCATCCTAGTGATAGGGCGCCTGCCTAGGAGGAAAGTGGTCTCAGGATCAATTCCTCCTAGTCTGTGTTTCTTATTCCGGCATGTTGACCTCTTGGAAGGGATTCTATGTTGGATATGCAGCCACGTCCTGCATATCTAGGGACAAGAGACCGATATTTCTCTTAATCGTGGGCTTCCTGACCTAAGCCTCCGCATGCCACCTTGAATATATCATGGGAGATATCTGGTGCGCATATGAGGGAGCTGTAAGTCATGTGAGGCAGCCCCATAAGTGTTGGAGCTTCGGTCTACATTGGATGGCTTGTGGTATATTTAGGGTGGCATCAAGATGGCATGAAGAGCACGGGAAACTTTTATTAATCAAGCTAAGTAATCAAAGGGTCGCCTTAGCAAAGAAAGCTGTGTAACCTTTATTTAAAAAGGGGCCAGCTTAGCAAAGAGGGATGTGTACGCATAAGGACAGTAGGGAGGCAGCTTAGTTAGGGGCTTGTCTTTTAGGTTAATCAACCTGTGACCGTTTTCGACGGGGACTTTCAAAGACAATTGACAGAGGAGAGAAGAGACGCGCGCAGGAGAGAGAGGAGAGATTTTTGACAACTGAAGACACTGGAATAAAGATTATTGAGCCTTGAAAGACCTATGTGTGTGTATCTGAGTGTTTGATTTGTATTTGATGTACGCAAGAGGCATAATTTGGAGTTCTCATTTGTATTTGATGGATGCAAGAGGTATAATTTGGAGTTGTCATCGACTTGTCAAAGTGGATCGGAGTCTCCGAAGGTGCTGGTTCATCCGTTGCGGTTTTCTGTGGCGCTTTTCTCTTCAAAATGTGTCCTGGCAACTCGAACAACTTCTAGCCCGTCACCTCCTGCTTATCAGGTATCTGCAGCTCACAAATAGGTGTTTTCTGTCGCATTATCTCACGAATATGAAGAGGAATCATTTCTCATGAATGATTTTAGTTTTAGAATTTGACTGCTATATATATAGTGCCTTCGTTTCTCGTGGGCACGAACAGGACTAACAGCTACGTCTTTCTCAGGGTAAATATGACGGGACCAGCTGAAGCCTACGTGGAAGCTGGTGAGGTTGAAAACGCCATGGAGATGTTCTCCAAACCGACTTGAGGTCGACAAAAGCCAATGCTCTTGCTGAAGATCACGAACATATCTCTGAAGTTGTCAGCAAAGCAAGTGTGCAAGAGATTATTCAAAGGCAATGGACAGAAGAGACACGAAATCCTGAATTTTCACTTCTGCCGGTCATGTATTCTGGCAGCAGAGCTTGAGAAGGCTAGCGATTCTTATAGAGCACTGTCCGGCTTGGAAGCTTATTGGAGTAATTCACTTCCTGTTACCTTCTCCTTTGCCAACGTCCAGCCTTCAAGGACACTATTTATACCGTGCTTTTGCGCGCAGTGTGATAACTGTATTCCAAATTCAAGCTTTCCTCCCCGATATTTCCTCCCCGATAGAGTCGACTTGTTGTTCCGACAGGTATCTAAAGTTATAACTCTCCGTTGATGTATCTTTTCTCTTTCCACCAGGCCGCAAGAAGACTGAAAAAGAAAGGTGCTAAGGAGTTAAAGCTGTGTGCACCATTGATGGGGGCGGGCGGAAAAACTGCTCATGCCCTTCAAACTTACAACAACCTTGTTTGTTCAGCTTAGAAGAGCAAGTTCAGTCACAGTGACAGTATATATAAGCAAATGAGAGCTCTGTAAACAGGTACAGTGATACGTATTGTTCTATAAAGGAAGAGTAGTTTATCCACTACAACCAGATCAGTTCGGTTTCACAGCATCTTTCTTCCACATAGCAATGCCACAGGGCAAAATCTGTTGTGGTCGCCTCATCTTGGGCCGGTATCTCATAAAGGCCTAAGGCTTTACATTCCGGGTATACAAGTCTCTAGATATACAAGTCTCTAGATCCACCTGCAAGCTTCATCGCATCCAAAAGCAGCCATGTTCATATATAACTAAGTTCAACCTTCATCGCTTCACATCGATCAACAGGAAAATTGCGAACAAAGAAACCTATCTTGTCATATCCCAGTGGTTAATATCAGATTGAGTTCTACACTCATATTATGTATAACGTTGCTGCAGCTTGGAAAAGCATGTCTGGGGTCTCTCACGTTTTCTGTTCCGCACATATGTGCAGGTCATTTTTCTCGAGGAGCTCACAAACCTCCGTATTTGGAAGACCCTAGAGCATATAAGCCCACCTTTCACGAGGAGAGCTGAATTTGTCTCCTTGGGGGCTTTGTTTGTACCGTACTGTGAAACTTTGCAGTCGCTCCAAATCTGTATTGTCAACGGCTACTAAACCCCAGTTCATTCTAGTTGAAAGGTAAGATACCAAGGTCGATTGGTCGTTTGCCGAGGACTTCTCCTTCCTTCTTCACGAGAGAGACGCTACCTACCTCCTACGCTTGAGGATGTGTATAGGACTTGGACCCATAAACTGAGTTGCTGTGAGCACTTCGAAGGGGGTTACAACAGCTTCTTACAAGAATTAAGTAATCAGTCAGCAGTGTGTTCAGCTCAGAGCGAACTATTCTTTAGCCTTTTACTGAAGAATACCGTGTGCGGGACACAGTCAGTGGCTTATCACGATCTTTGGAACGCCTCTTCAATGAGTCACCACCAATACAACTAAAACTGGATTTTGCGGGTATACGGACACCGTACTCAGAAACTGTCACCTCGAGCACTGCTTGACGCATTAGTCCAGTCTTTGAAACGAAGAGATGTTGGAGGAATTGACTAGGTAACCGAAGTTCATAGAATGCTGAGATTCTGGGAATGCCAGTTTCACGTTGTCAAGGGTCCCCCGTGCGTATCGTAGGGCCGTATCTGGGCATCCCCATCATGATACAGAAAATGTAGTGCTTCACTCTGTCGAGATCGTGACTCGTAAGCACTGCGTCCGAAACTTTTCAAAGGGAATCATCAAAGGTTCATCAAGTGTCGAACATAAATCTTTCACTGACGTGTCAACCAATATTATCTTCTGTACCATTAAGGATAAAGGACTGCAACCAGTCTGTCTATTGAGATAAACCTTCCCTTCCAAAACACGACAGTGAGAGGTAACAGAGGTTCGTCACGAGAAAGAAGCCTCAACATGGGACTCAACCCTGAACCTCTTTCTTTCTTTTGAGACAGGTCCGGATTCTCAGTAGCACAGGTCTATTGATTTATGAACTCGTATGATTGCATGCTCTATGTTCTCTCACTTTCCTCAGCTTGCCGAATTCGAAAGCCCCCACGAGTCATTCCCGTACATCTTATCATCATTTGTTTTTGTCTTACCCCGAACGCCGTGATTCGTTTACTCTCATACACACAGTAGCAACTCAGTGGGAAGAATACGAATAGTTTACTAAACCCTCGTCCATAAACCCATATGCGGTGCAGTAGCAGATGATGTTCGACGAGAGTTATAAACTCTCTCAGCTGAGGGAGAAGTATACCTTTCTCGGCCTTTTGGCTAAGATCAAGTGTAGTATCTGTTCTTATCAGTTTAATATCTGATACGAGGGTCATCGACCCTCACGATATTAATCTAATTTCTCTCACGGGTGTGGGTTCAATGGGGTAGCTTGCTACTTCGGACTCGCCAGTGTCGCCTTGGTATTGCACTACCTCCTAGGCCGGCGCAGCCCATCCTCCCCTAGCGGGAGACCCAATGAAACCAAGAAGCAAATGTTCTCTGTCTCCTCGAGAGGAGTGAATCCTCCGCTGCGCATCGATCTTGTTGAACTCGTTTTCTTGGCCGAGAAGAGAATCTAAGAGTGCCACGAGTCTGCTTCGGACGTTGAACCTCCGAAGGAGAACTCTAGTACCCAACTCTCGTCTTAGATTAGCAATACTAAACCCGAGCTTTCCACACTCGCGAACGGGTCGAGCGCACAGTGGAGATCAGCATATGCTAGTTCTTGCGGAGTCGACGGTAAATTGAACAATTAGAAGAAAGGAGCCATGTTGCAGATGGAGTAATGCCATCAACATGAGCCACCGGTTGGAATCTGCTGTAGTGTCGACGTTATCCTGTAGTGATACGCCACTAACATTGACCCGTTCTGGAAATATATTCTCAGCTACTGAAGTTTTGAGTCCGTAGTCAACACAGGAACCAAACTGATCGTCTAGGACAAACAGGGAAAGAAAAACCAGGTTGAATTACGCCTTCACTGGCCCTTCGGTAACCCTCGAGCAATCTCTGCACATACTTCCCCAGTTAATCTACTTCCAAGTTCACTTGGAGTTCACAACGGTGAGATCGTCCCATCAACCGCAATGTAGCCCTTGGAACGATTAGCTTCCACTGCTCAGGGCTCGTCTTGATTTTCACCCACAAGAAATCGCCTTCGGGATAAAACTGACGACGGTGCCTGTCCCATCTACATGACCTCCCATCCGAGTGCTGGGAGTAACGGAGCACTCCAAATTTACAGAATCTCCGAACTCTACCTCGCCGACTGAAGTTCTTCTCAACGTCTCAGAAGAATTCTCAGAGTGAAACCTAATCACAGTCAAGCAGTCCAGTTCACGGCGATGCTGTTGCCGACCTGCACGCTCATCTCGACTCCATCAGTCTCCACTTTCTACAGCTCCCTCACCTTCCCATCTCTCCACAAGTCCCGTGAAAAGTGCCCGTGCTCCTCCCGCTCCATTTATCGCTCTGATCTGCACTCTTCGGCCATTTCCCTCCAACGAAACCTTTCTACCGAGAAAACTAATGCCGAGGTTTGAATTCACAGTGCAAATATCAAAATGTGGCGATTGCTGCAGGAGTGGTTTGTCAAGAATCCGGACCCACGGACGCAAATTGGATGTACAAGGAGCGGGAAACATCGTCTAGAGAGCGTCCAGGAATATTATAGACGCTGCATCTTTTCGAATGAGTTTACTAGACTCATTCGAAAGCCTGGGGAAAAGTCCCGACCGTAAGACCTAAAGCACCTTTCCTTCCATCGACGAAAAGGGTCGAGCTGCAGCGCAGCCATCAAGGGCAAATGCTGAACCGAAACTTGCACTTCTGTATGACTCGCACATACTCAAAGAGTACGCGAAAATGTACGCAGGTGACGTCAACTCCCAAACCCTCCTTGCTTTCAGCAAAACCCCTTAAGCTACACTGCAGAACTGGGAAAATTGGTGCAGTTCGGCTTAGCATTCTCTTTTCCTGCTTACATTTGGACAGACAAGACCATCGCAGATGTCAGTCTCCTCCCCTCCGAGGATGCGCATCTGCAATGTACTAGAAAGACTCACGTCGTATCGTCGTAGGCTGACCTGACCGTTTCAGTTCGAACTAATTTATCTCGTTCGATAATCTGTGAAAATGTCCAGCAAAACGAGTGATGCTACAAAGAGTGACAATCAACGAAGAGATTTGGTCTTTATCACTAGCCACTATAGAGCTACAAAGAGTGATAATCAACGAACCATAGGTCATCTGCCTCTTGTACCTACCCAAATACTCCTTCCCTTCCCGATGGGCGTGGTAAGGACTCCCACACGGGCCATGGACGAGAAATTTCAGTTATTACATACTCTACATCCGTCGAACACAAAAGGATCTTTCACATCATTTAATTCTCGATCGAACGTGGCACAATATACAGGACACTTAAGAGACCAGGCCAAGTTCTTAGTGTTTCTCCAGAGAAGTTCGATTCGGATGTACAATGTCGCTTAGTCGAGACAGCCTAGAAATGCACAGCGGAATCTCGGTACCCACGCGATGCTCAGTACTGGTGGTGTTGTTTTGTTGGTGAGGAATTGAACTCTGTGCTTACTCTTTGGTTTCATTGGGTCTCCTGCGAAGAGAGGATGGGCTGCGCCGGACTAGAAGGCAGTGCAATACCAAGGCGACACTGACGAGTCCGACGTAGCAAGCTATCCCATTGGACTCGCACCCGTGAGAAATTAGATTAATATCGTGAGGATCGACTACCATCGTATCATATATTAAAGTGATAAGAAAACTTAGACAAAAGGCCGAGAAAGTTATGCATACTTCCAGTTAGAGAGTACCTTATATTCCTCGGTGAACCTCATCTCAGCCCCAAAGCTGATAACTGATTAACTTACGTCATTGAATAACTTCTGATCCAGGTTTCATTTCTTTTGACTCTGTCAAGCTCAGGAAAGAGAAGGCAAATAGTATGATTCAGTTCGTCAGTTGAAGCAAGCCGGTTTGTAAAGCAGAATGTTCTACTGAGAATCCCCATGTAGTCCATCACCCTTGAAACCACAGCTAGACGGAGGCCAACACAGTGATAGACAGAAAAGAAGAGAGAAAGATCCTGCTCCGAATTGACAAGTGACTGAATATTTCATCGATGCTATGGATTTCTAGTTCCTGACTCTATCGGAAAGCGAGGAAATCCTCATGTTATTGTTCTTGTTGATCCCATGTCTATGCAGCCTAGAGCTAGCAGGATTTCCAGTTTCCGCGCCCTCGTCAGTCCGTTCTGTGTTTCCTGGTTCGTCAATGCACATTTCGTCCACCTATCACAGAGAACTTCTAGCTCCTCATTCTAGTCAGGCTGGACTTGAATCTCTTCCTCGTCCGTGTTATGAAGAGCTTGGTGAATGCTATTACCGTTCCTTGTGTAGCTGAACTTCCCGCTTGGCGTGAGAAAAAGCTTGTCCGTTTCTAGCTTTTTCAGGCGGTGGGAATGGGGCCCGAATGTAGAAATGAAGATGCAGGACCAAGATAAGCAAAGTTGATTTCTCCTAGCACATGTCTTCTTCGTGACCATCTACTTCACGGTTAGGCCAGAGCCACGGAAATATGAGCTGGCTGTTTAATTTAGGCATCGACAGGTGGTGTAAAGAGCAAGAGCACGCAGTAAGCAAGGGAACTCTCAGGGGTCGAGTTCTCTTGGACTGGAAGTTCCAGAAACGCACTCGGGTTGTAACTCCGTAGAGGAAGAGGAGGGGGAGTAATTTGCTTCCTTCGGAATCCTGCAGTAGTGTTTCCCGAGGTTGTTGGTGTTCCGAACGATACGTCGAAGCTGCACTGAACTCCCATCAGTTTGTTTTCATGCTACCACGAGCAACATACCAGTGTTCCAAATTTGGTGCCGAAAGCATAACTTCCACGAGGTGAAATCGTAAATTATACCAGTTATCCCCACAACTCGCCTGGACGCCTCAAAACCTACTTTGCACCTCTACCTTCTTGCTAGAACTTGGTGTCTTCAAGGATTCCGACTTCCAACGGCCGTCATTTTCCGGGATAACTGGATCGAATTACATTCAAACCCTAAACGTCCTTGAATCTCTCCGTGGGTTGAGAATGTTGCTAACGTTCCACACGGAAAGCCAAAAGAGTGCAAAGGCCTTAGTCGAGTATTTCTTATGTCCTACTCACCAAGAGGCGGAGGAACTCAGATCCGCCTTTAACTAACCCATCGATGACCTCGGCATTCGTTCCACCTACGGAGAATTGTTAGAACTGCAAAGCAGCGGATGTACTGCTAAGAGTCTTCACGTCTGGACCGAAGCACCACATGCTGTACCACGAGGAGGATTTACACATGGTGGCACGAGGACTGACGAGACACTGAGTAGAAGCGAACACTTCGGATGATGGTACCTGTCTGCCAGTAGCTGACGTTCTTGAGGACGGAGTTTTCAGTCTCGAGGATTGTGTACTGGAAACTCCGTCCTCGAAGGTCGTGATTCGCTCGAAATCGGACCTGCCATTTTCTCTAGGTGTAGAATTCGATGCTCACAAGAAAATATGTTTAATCCTACTTCCATTACGTTGGTGGTGCCTCAGTGAAGAGGCGTTCCAAAGATTATGATAAGCCGCTGACTGTGTCCCGCACACGGTATTCTTTAGTAAAAGGCGAAAGAATAGTTCGCTCTGGGCTGAACACACGGCTGACTGATTACTTTTGGGTGTCCGAAGCTCTTCTATCCCCCCTTCAAGTACTCATTTCCGCTTAGCTTATGGGTTTAAAAGGTTCTGAAGCGTAGTAGGTATTGTAGATACGCGTCTGTCCGGTAGAACTTGTATTCGACAAGTTAGTAACATCGGAACACATCCTACATTTGAACCAGAATCAACCAAGGCTCAATCGCACGCAGTCCACTCGGATACGGAACTGAACCTCTCGGAGACCTACGTGGTGAACTGCCTACAAGGCAGACTCTCCAACTTCGAAACGTAGCACCAGAGAAAAGCATCCTCTGTCATCGGTGAGATTCAGTTCCGTATCCAGTCGGCTGGATTCGAACCAAGTTCGCCATTCAGGGCGTTGGTTGCTTGGCCCTTCGGTTACCTCTTTCCTTTGTAATGCTTGATGGGTTCTTTCTATCCGTTGGTTATTCATTGCGTCGCGTTTTCAGGTCTGAAGTCTATAAAGATGTAAAAAATACTGTGCATTATTCCGAAAGATGATACTTACTCTGCACGTTATGCATCGTCAGCAATACCCATCTGGAGCCTCATCTCTATATATATATGTCCCTCAGGTGCAGATGAGGCTCCGATCCATGGAAGTTGGAGGGTATCTGTCTCCGAGCATCGCTTCAGGTCAAGTAAGTTTTCTAATGATTTTCATTTTATTTTGGTGATGCTTTTTATATTTCTGAAGTGAAATTGATTCTTAAATGTTCGAATGAATGTAGGTTTGCACTATCTTCGCACAAAACATGTGTCTTCGTTTCAAGACGGTAAGAGAAGCAGCAAGTGAGAACTACTTCTACCTGAAAGATTTCTCTACACTTCATTCGTGGAATCTTTGCACAAGAGATTGTCTCCTCGTAGATGATTCGCCGCAGAAGAATAGTACTAACCACCCCTTTAGTGCGATTCATCCTCCAGCTTTTCGTCCAGACTCAGCAGACTTTGACAGAGACGACTACCTTGTGAACATTCTTTTGCCTTGGTTGGGAACATGGAGAATGAGTCTATCGGAAACAACAACTTTCGTACGTAGTTCTTACAAGCAAGTGTTTGGGCGAGATCCTTTCGAGGGATTGAGAGCTTACTGGAGAAAATTGTCGTCCGAAGACGAAGAGGTGCTATTTAGGAGCTGTGCTCTTGCGCAACGAGAGGATATGAAGAAGAACATCATCTCATATCAATAAAGAGATCCAATATCAATACAGATTCATAATGTGCTTTCAAACATTTAAATATCTTTTCTCACGATTGTCTCGACTCACCTCTCACACACGATTGAAATACCACATCGCACTACACAAGTGTTAAAATGGTAGCGCATAGATTTCTGATTTAGATAAACTTTGTTACTGCGACCAAACCTTATTTGCGAGTTCTGGTTAGTGCGACCAACGCGCACTACGCACCTTATTCTAGAGTTCTGGTTAGTGCGACATTCGCACCGCGCACCTTATTCTAGTGCGACATTCACCACTCCGTCCGCACTTTGCACCGAAATACTGAGGCGGGCCGCAACTGAGTGCGACCTTCGACACTCGACCGCACTGAGAAAAACTCGCAATGAGTGCGACCTTCGACAAAAACCTTATTTCTCGCACAGAAATACTAAGGCGGGTCACAATGAGTGCGACCTTCGACACTCCGCCGCACTGAGAAAAACCTTATTGCTCGTGATGAGAAAAACCTTATTCCTCGCACCGAAATACTGAGGTGGGCCGCACTGAGTGCGACCTTCAACATTCCCTCGCACCGAAATAATGAGACGGGCCGCACTGAGTGCGACCTTCGACACTCTGTCGCACTGAGAAAAACCTTATTCCTCGTGAGGGTCGCACTGAGAAAGCTTTATTCTTGAGTAAGGGTCGCACTGAGTGCGGTATTCAACAAAAACCTTATTCCTGAGGTCGCACTGAGTGCGGTATTCAACACTCAGTGAAATGTTCAGCATTATCGCCGCATTGAGCACCAAAATTCCTGAGTGCGGGTCGCACTAAGTGAGATATTCAACACTCGGCCGCACTGAGCAAAACAACGTCGTACTGAATGGGGTATTCAGCAGCATTGAGCATCAACACTCGGCCACCCTGAGCAAAACAAGGTTGCACTGAATGAGTATTCAGCAGCACTGAGCACCGAAATTCAAGAGAGCGGGTCTTGAACGACGTAGTGCTCGTCTATCATAGACAGTGCGATGCCACATTATCAAATCAACATTCATCATAAAATCTTAATCTGCGATGCAGTTTTATCGAAACAACATTCAACATATCTTAATAGAAAACCAACCAATGTACAGAATGTAGTGCATGGGAACACTATCTAAGATTTGAATAAGAAACCACCCGGGTTTCTATTATGCTCAAGGAAAATTTGTACTATTCTATTTCGGCAGAATACTCCAGTGGTAGTGTTAGGCACATTCGTTGTCCAAACTTCGTCGTCTCCATCTCGTTCGATGATCAACTCTCCATCTTCCTCCGTCCATTCGTCTCGATTCCTGAAAAGAAAATTGTGTAACATAGCACAGCATCATACCCATCTCACTAAATGCTTATTTTCTGATCTCCTTTTCAACTGGGTGCGGACTTGCTTCAAAGAATGCCATCGAGATTTCAGTATACCAATACAATGCTCATGCGCGACTCTAGCATGAGCTAAACATGTATTAAAATCCTGCTTATCTTGATCTCCGGTGGTCATTCGAAACGATGGAATTAGATGCCGCAGTGGCGAATACCCTGAGTCACCTAGTAAACTGCTCTTTCTCAAATAATGGACTCTTGTTGTCGTCGATGTGTTTCCAAAGAGGAGATTTTCGCAAACACGTAATATCTTGGCAGCTTCCTAGCATTCCTGCAAATAAGAAGAAAATATGTTTCCTGTGACAACATACCACTTGTGCGTTCATAGAATAGTTACACTTTCTGTCATAGTAAGTCTCTCCATCAAATCGAGACCTCTGAGACAAAGACATTAAAGTGCCATCTATCAATCCTATACATCCCAGAAACCCTTTTGAGGCAAAAACTTCAGAGATGGCTCTCCTTTTTTCACGATTTGGCCACTGAATGTATCCTCCAAGTGTAGATTCAAAAGTCTGCATCACTCTCCTCGTATAAAGCACCATAGTCCCGTGTCCAATCCCTCATAGAAGTAAAGAACGACCTAGAGTTGCACCGTTGCCATTATGACCAAATCGATCCAATGTAACTGCTACTTGTAAACACACAAGAGCTTGTTTCACCCGAGCTTGATTATAAAAAATAAAATGAGTTTTCACTATATCTACCAATCTAGAAAAACTCCTTCTATCCATCCTAGTTAGCTGTCTAAAAGAATCATCCGGAAGATTTTGAAAGTAATTCTTGTAGAAATCTTTGCTCTTAAAGAAGGTGAACTGATCTTGTCTTTCTAAATATCGAGAAGAGGACAAACCTCGATACATCTCGATCAATTCTTCTTCCGAATCTGAATCTAACCCTCCATCATCTTCGGAAGAACTTATCACCTTCTCCATATACTCATCTTTTCTCAAGTTAACTTCCTTCTCGACGTCTTCGCTTTCGGTCTCACTCTCCGTATCATTTTTGGTCTCACTCTCGGCAGATTCATCCGAACTGGAAGAAGCAAACATCACTCGCATCTCCATAATGTCCTCGATGGTTTTCAATAAAAGTTTTCTTTCTGAAACTCGTGGCATATTTCAAATTTTGACAGAAAACTTCGAGGGAACAACGCTTGGAATTTTCACTTCGACGGGAGCGTTGTTGGATCAGAGAAATTCAGCGTCGAGAAGTCTAAGCCATACCTAAAATTCCCTCTTTGAGAAGATGAGTTTTCGATTTCAAATTTAGAATGGCCCGAGATACTGCCACGTGGTGAGGTACAACGACGTTACCATGTCACCGTGTACTGTTAAGCACTTATGTAAGTACATGTAATTTAATTCACGGCCAAGAATGTTACGGTCAGAAGGATGAGAGCCGCGGACCACTTCTGCGGGTACCGCAAGGAGGTACTCGCGACTGACATGGCCGTTGTTCGTAAATACAGCCCGCGAAAATCTGAATAATCCTTACGGTCAGTAACTTTAACACCCCCTATTAAACCGATAAGAACAGAACTACACTTTATCTTAGCCATAAAGGCCCAGAAAGGTATACTTCAACACAGACAGAGAGAAGATTATAATTACACCTCGTAATTATAATTACGAGATGTAATTATAATTCTTTTACACCTCGTCAGACCACATAATAAAGATCTTTCTTCCCACATCTTTCCACTTTATATCCTCTTTCCTTCGCACCCTAGAGCTCCAAATCGTTCCTTCCCGTCTTCACTAACACTCCATTTAGATCTAAAATGAATGTCTTGCGCCGGACAACCAAGGGTTCGATCAAACGAGATAAAATACTTTAGAAGATCGTATGCGCTCGACCTCGGCCTTTAATCCTTGCAATTCCTCTCGTTTCCTGTGAAGCGACTCCTCCATGCTCTGAAGTCTCCCGTGTAAATCATCCTCTGTCGCTCTCACCTTCTCTGTCAACTCCTCTTCTTCGATCTTCTTGGTCGACACACGAATATTGATTTCTTCCTCTTCCTTCCTCTTCCAAGCAAGTCGCATGTCAATTTGTTTCTCCTCCTCTTTCTTCACCGCAATATGCATGTCCACCTCTTCCTCTTCCTCAGCATTATGCATGCCAGATGATCCTGTGAGAAAAAGAGTAAAAACGTGAGGAAAGTATATAACAGCACTTCACTTCCAGTCGCACTCAGTGCAATGTTCAATATAAGGTGCGCACTCAGTGCGATGTCGACTCGCACTGTGCGCACCCAGTGTGACCCGCGCGCACCCAGGTAGAGTAAGTGCGACTCGATCTGCAAGGTCGAGTCGCACTTACTCTAGAGGCGCACTTACTCTAAACAGATTCTATCTAAATCTAAAATGTACTTAGTGATGCAAGAGGCAGTCAGTTATACAAGAGACAGTACCTACAACTCTTCTTCTTTTTCACTCGTTGGTCTGATGTCTGCTTCAGGTTCAGATTCATCAGCGTCAGATTCATCAGCTTCGGGGAGAGTTTGCTCCTCCGAGACTTCGGTTCCTGTGACGATGACCTGTATTGGAACAACAACTATGCAAGTCAGCTATGAAATTCATATTGAATAGTGCCCTTTATCGTCATATAACATACACGTACAACTGAGTGGTGGTCAAATTGGTACTCAAATTGATCGAATTAACGAACCTGTATGGGAACTTCGGTTTGCCGAACAGCTTCATCGGGTTGCGATTGCTCAAGTGGGACGGATACGAACACTATTTCTCCGGAGATTCCCACGTGGATCATCAAGTGAGTGAGAACAATCCCCAAAAAAGTCTCCAAAGTTCCACTTTTCTTCTCTTGCTTCACATGTTTCTGAACATGTGAAGCTCGCCTTCTAAGTTCTCCAACATCAGTTGTGCCCAGTCGAAATCTACCTCCAGACTTTCTACTTTCGACTTGATATACAATGCCAATTGTCTTATGACAGTTTTGGGTCTTTTCCTTGCAAGAAAAATAGCATTGAGACACTGGAACACAGCTCTCCACCCCTCGTAAGCACATTCCCTCGTGAAATAACGCTTTCCTACTTTGTCATACTCAGGAAATCAGTCTGCAATTCGCACATGTCTCACAAACGAAGGCATTGGAGTAACACTCGGAGGGATTGCGAAAGCTTCTCTGATGAGTTCATGGGTCAATTCGATCTCAATTGACCCCATCTTTGCAATCTGAGTTTCGGGATTATAAGTGTGTAAAAAAGATTTACACAAACAAACCTACAATTCATCATGTTAATATCGAGAAACATCAATCTCATCTAAAAGGAGCAGAAAGAAACAAGATCATTAAGCAGCAAGAAAAAATAGCAACACGAAAATTAATCTTATCTAAAAGGAGCAGAAAGAAACAAGATTACTAAGCAGCAAGAAAGAACAGCAACACGAAAACATAGAAGAAAGAAGAAAACTCTTACATCGGGAGGTGCAAAATTGAACGATAAGGCTATCAACAAGCCTAACTTTTCAACCTCCTCTTCATCTATTCCGTTCAGCGCTCTCCAAATATCATGCTTATCCATCCGATGTCACTCTATACGATCTTGCATATCATCTTGCGTACTGAACGAGATAAGAAAAGGTCCCTCCTCTTTTCTCGTGTTTGCCATACTCGACTCAATGTGATTTGGCGACTCAGTGCGATTCGTCAATCTCTATCCCCGTGCTCAGTGCAATCTCAGATCTTTCCTGGACTCCCTTCCCCGACCAGTGCGATTTGGACACAATGTGATTCGTCAATCTCTATCTTCGTGCGCAGTGCGATCTCAGTTCCAAGACCTAAATCTTTAGTGCTCAGTGCGATCCCTTCCCAAGATCTAAATCTTTACCCCCGTGCTCAGTGCGACCTCAGATCCAAGACCCAAATCTGTAGTGCTCAGTGGTCAGTGCGATCCCTTCCCCAAGACCTAAATCTTTACCCCACAACGATCCGCTAAATCTCCATCCCCATCCTCGACTCACTACCCCACAGCGAGCTAAATCTCAATCCTCGACTCACTCTTCGACTCACTGCGATCCTAATCTCAATCCCCGACTGCGGTCCAAATCTCAATCCTCGACTCACTGCGATCCGCTTCTCTTCCCCGACTCACAATCTTCTGCTTCAATGCGACCCACTCAATCCCCGACTCACTGCGATCCTTATCTCAATCCCTGACTTGCGATCCGCTTCCCTTCCTCGACTCACAATCTTCTGCTTCAGTGCGACCCACTCAATCCCCGACTCACTACCCCACAGCGAGCTAAATCTCAATCTCCGACTCACTGCGATCTTAATCTCAATCCCCGACTGCGATCCTTATCTCAATCCCCGACTGCGATCCTTATCTCAATCCCCGACTTGCGATCCGATCTTTATCTCAATCCTCGACTTGCGATCTGCTTCCCTTCCCCGACTCACAATCTTCTGCTTCAGTGCGACCCACTCAATCCTCGACTCACTGCGATCTTTATCTCAATCCCCGCAATCTTCTGCTTCAGTGCGATCCACTTACCTCAATCCCCGACTCTTCTGCTTCAATGCGATCCACTCAATCCCCGACTCACTGCGATCCTTACCTCAATCCTCGACTCAATCCCCACAATCTTCTGCTTCAGTGCGACCCACTTACCTCAATCCCCAACTCTTCTGCTTCAGTGTGACCCACTCAATCTCCGACTCATTGCGATCCTTACCTCAATCCTCGACTCAATCCTCGACTCACTGCGATCTCAATTCCCGACTCATTGCGATCCGCTTCTCTACCCCGACTCGCAATCTTCTGCTTCAGTGCGATCCACTCACTACGATCCGCTTTCTTTCTCATCTCCGACTCATTGCGCTCCGCTTCTCTTACCCAACTCGCAATCTTTTGCTTCAGTGCGACCCACTCACTGCGATCCGCTTTCCTTCCCCGATTCACAATCTTCATGTTCAGTGCGACCCATCTTCATGTTCAGTGCGACCCACTCACTGCGATCACATGCTCAGTGCGACCCACTCAGTGCGGTCCGCTTCCCCGACTCACAATAGCAGTGCTCAGTGCGACCGCTGCCAGAATAGTCACAATCGCACTGTTGGGTCGACTTAGTGCGACCCTAAAATCTAAGTCGCACTAAATCGTGTTAAAACGTTACGCACAAAGCTCAGGAATAAAACGATGGTCACACTGACTAATGAAATATAAAACCGAATCATCGAAATGAATACAAGTAAATGAACGTTTTATTCCCAAAGCTCAGTTACATGTTATCGAGCTTCTCGATAATTTCCTTGATTTCCTCGAAAGATTTTCCAGATTTATACAATTCCACAAACAAAGAAGTATGTCTTTTCCTACTCTGTTCCTTCTCCTGACTTTCTCTCGATCTTTTTTTCTCTTCAAGTGAAGCCATCATGTATTCAACAAACACTTTCCTATATTGTGCTTTCTCTCTTATACTCTCTTCGTATAGATTCAACACTCCTCCTTTTATATTCACCATGTCGTTGGTGACTCCGGATCTCTGATTTCGGGACATTAAATGCACGGACTCAGGTATTGCCCTTCTGCTCATATCTTCTTCTCCATCGGGGCTCATCTCGTCTCGTCCACCATCTCTTCCTTCATTGATCGTTCTCTCTTCATCACCCGGACTCATTTCGTCTTCATCGCGGTGAGAAATATCCATTCCTCCATCGTCTTCTTCGGTCAACAATGAAGTCCCAGACCGAGGAAGACAACTCTCTGCTTGAAATTGAGAATCATATCCCATAAATTCTTCTTCCGAAGAGATCCCAAACGCAAGAACAGCAGGAGGATCAATGTTGGCACGACTACCAAAAACAGCATTCATGCGATAAAAGTGAGGACACTTTTCATTCAACTTGTCTTCCAATGTCAATCCCTGAAACATTTCATCTTCTATCAATCCTCCTCCCGTACTATCTTGAATCTCTTTCGCCTTCTTGTACATGTCAACGTATCTATCAAATCTCTTTTTCAATTCTATCCCTGTCACAACAAGAAACCCACTTTTCCCAGAAAGTTGTGCGGCCATGATATCAAATGCAGTGGCTTTACTCAAGCACTTCCCCGCACCAACTTTAGTTTTTCGACCAGCTCCGTGCAGTGCAGCAAAATTTTCTTCATCCTCTATATACGCAATTATCTTCTCGTAATCTTCTATATTCAAACGGATGCGTGATTTCTTCAACACCTCTGAACTTCTCGAGCCATCGCTATGCGAAGAGAGTCTACTTCAACATCACATTCTACTTCATCGACTATACCGGTAACTTCATCACCTATACTGCTGATCGTGTCGCATCTGTTATTCAAAAAGCTTCAGTTATTCAAAAGACGCTCGTTCACTCTCAGATCGAGTTACCACTCGCTCCACTACTTCGGATCGATTGAATGCGGACTTGCATAAGCGTGTACATTTAAGCACACGGGTAAGTTTGAATATCACGGGTAAGTTTGAAACGCCCCCCTTGCGACGTTTTTACCAGGCGTCACGAGGAGATTTTCCAATTGGGGATTTATGAACAGGTCCCCTTAGCACGAAGGAGTTTTTCTCCCCTCGCGCGAAGGGGTTCGCACGAGCCGAGGAGATAAACCCAGGAGGGAGATATTATCCCTCCTGGGCTACGCGTACGACAGGTCGCACGCGACACCCCCAAAAAGGATTCGCGTGCAAATAACACGAATCCTCTTTGGGAGTTTTCACACGAACCCGGCAAACGGGTTTACCTCGCTCGCACGCGACACTCCCAAAGGAGATTCGCGCGTGCGAATAACGTGAATCCTCTTTGGGGATTTTCACGTGAACCCGCAATGCGGGTTTACCTTGCTCGCACGCCGAACCCCAAAAGAGACGACGCGACGGAGGTTTACCTCGCCCGCACGCGACACCCCCAAAAAGGATTCGCGTACGATGCTAAATTCCCTCCTGCGAAGGAGGGAGTTTAGAACAGGGGTTTATCTCCCTCGTGCGAAGGAACGAGGGGGAGGCTCCCACATGCGGAGGAAGCTCTCTCCTTCCTTCCTCCCCCTAAGCCGCAGCTATAAGATGTAGTACTTCCACAAAGTTACCCGCGGTTATACAAACCCTATACCCCTCGTCGAGTTACGGCAAATATTCCTTCGCCCGTTAGCGAATAATTCCCCCGAACTTTGAAACCCCCTAATATATGATACGAGTTTCATCGACACACGATATTAATCTAATTTCTTTCTCGGGTGAGAGTCCAGTGGGATGGCTTGTTACTTCGGACTCACAAGTATCTATGTGGTATTGCACTCCCTCCTAGGCCGGTGCAGCCGATCCCCCCTCGCGGGGAGAACCAATGAATCCAAGAAGCAACTGTTCTTTGTATCCTCCCCCAGAGCTGTGTGAATCTTCCGTTGTGCATTGATGTGGTAGAACTTGTTATCTTGACCCAGAAGACAATCTAACAGTGCCACAGTTTAGACTGCTCCGACATTGAACCTGCGAAGAAGCACTTAGAGTACCCAACTCTCGTCTTAGAGTAGCAATACTAAACCCCACGCTCACGAACTAGTCAAAGTTCGTCTTTTCGAGTGAACCTTTACTACCGCTGAACCTGTTGATCAACTGAAAGCTACACGGTGGAGGTGAATGAAAAACTTGCGTTCCTGGTGTTACGTAGCGTTAAGTGATGCCAAGAAGGAAAGAGTAATTGCACTTCCATAAACCACACATCAAGGTTCTGCAAGTAAGATCGAGTCTTTTTGCCGGGAGGTCTCAATCCATGCAAAGACAGTTACATTCGGCGGCAGAAAGCCTCACAGCGAAAAAAAGGAAAAAAGGAATAACATCTTGAGTGTAACTCGCTTCTTGCTTCGATAAAAAATAATCCCAAAAAAGAAGAAAACAAAGAAAATCTCTAGTGCAATGTCTAGTGAAAAGTGAGGAAGAGGATAAGCGGTAGAAGTTACAGAAAATTCTTCTACCCAGTTGGGTCTATTCTTTCTGTATGTTTGTTTGGCGATGTGTGACATGGCTGGTTTCTTAAGAAATTATTTTTGGTTGCTTCGAAAAGAAGTCTCCTCGTGATTAGAGTTGCACTGGGTTCTCTCTTTTTCGACGTGCAGCAGGACTTTAGAAAAAAGAAATTTGGAAAATGATATTACTTTACATTTCTTAAATTAACTACATGCTCTCCTTATCATTTCTTTTTGGTTTTCTTTTCGACACGATGGTATATTTTACACTTGAACAAACGATAAAATGTAAACGCAGAATATGAAATCACCTTAATTGTACTTAAACTACATGTTTTGAACTAATAGAATATTAATATTCTTTAAAAGGTTATGACTACACTTTTTTTGTCATTAGTTAAAGTGTGCATATTGCTTTCCTCTAAGAAGAGGTTGAAGAATATGCATGCCTTTCGAATGAGCGACTCCTTGTAAAGGATCCATTCTAGCCGGACTTGTGGTTTAACTATAGTAACTCGAGGTATTACATGTTCGAGAGAAAAGTACTGGGTCAACTTTGTAACTATTCGCTGGAGAGAACTTACAAATCTTTTTATTTCGGTGTAATTTTATATATTCAATTATTTATATTTTAAAAAAGTGGTAAGATATTGATTAAACGTTATTAGATATAAAGCACTCCATCCCTCTTTATTACCAGCACGGTCTTTCGAAAGAGGAGGTTACAGTCATCAGCTCCGCTGCAGGTACTCGTCAAGGAGAACTTTTGGATGGATCTCTCTTTGCCTTAGCTCACTATAGAGCTCTCTTGACCACCGTCTTGGCTGCTCCAGGTTGTGTTTTTTCATCTCGCATATCTTAAGTCCGGCAGACCAAGTCTGTGTTGTCTTTGATCATCTCGTCTCTCAGTTGACCTTGGTAGGACTGAGAGTGAAGGTGTCAAAGTGCAAGACTTGGTCTTTCATAGAGATACTGTCGGATCTCCATCTCTTGTAGAGATTTGTTACACTTATAGATGATTTATGCATCCTCGGAGTACACGGGACTTCGTCTCTCGGTTCTTAGATGTTGCCTTGGCGGATGACGTTTTGCATATCAAAGATCTTCCCATGTTAGAAGACCCGCAGGTTGCATATGGTATCCTTTTCTCTTCCATCACACGTCGTCTTGATTACTTACTCCGCATAGTATCTCCATCTCTTATCTTCCTCTCGCGTCTTAGAGAGTTTGATAGGAGGATCATGGAGGTTTTTGATGACATTATAGGATCGGGGACCTTTGACTGTGTGGCAGGACCTCTCGCATGTAGGCAGAAATCTTTGTCGATATCATGTGACGGGGTGGGATTATTATCCATGGAGAAAACTGCTCTAGTAGTCTTTTTGGGTAGTTGAGCCTTCTCAGCACCTTGGCTCTGTTGTCATTTCCTTGTGCGAGATAGATCTATTCTAGAGAGCTACGTGACAGAAGTGGATGATGGTTCTTACTAACTACAGTGGTGTTTCCATGAGACAAGAGATAGTTTGACTCTTCATACACTTGAGGCACATCCACGATTCGATACCCTAGCTACGGATGGATCTCATGGACTACTGTTCTCTCTGACACGACACCACTTCTAGCAAATTCTCCATGCTTGGCTCATAGCTCGACCTTGCATTAGAACGTTCTGACTGGCACCGACTATCTTCTCTACAGCGATGAGGTTCTACTTAGGCTTGGTCCAACTTGTTGCTTCGGCACTGTTCACCTGCAAGTGTGATGTTTCGTTCAACACCTCGGATCGGCACCTTGCTCGTTGTCCTCACGGTGGAGAGCATATAGCCACCCATGATGTCATCAGGGACGTCGTGTTTGCTTTAGTACGAGGAAGTGGTTACATGACATGGAGAGAGCGTTGGTATGTCTTTCAAACGTTAGGATCAGTGAGAGCTGACCTGTAACACCTAAGGGTTGCATAGTAGTAAATATGTGATGAGTTATAATTATGTGTGATGAGTCTTCTAAATAAGTCCCAAGGCTAGATCATACTCTAAGTTAGTGACAGATAACTAGGAGTAGTCACAATTAGAGTTGGAGATATTTGAGGACAGAATATTAGAATATTCTAAAGTGTGAGAACTACTATTTTGTTTGGTTGTGCATAAAATGACAAGGATGTGAATAATACACTCTTGTCTTATGCGTGATTAATTTTTATTGCTTGTAGAGACTTAAGGGTCAAACAATCAAGAGGGTTGTTGACCTTTTTGGCTCAGTTATGTGTTAGTATTTTGTCTTATAAGGAGCAATCCGAGATTCCTTTTAAAGATTCCTTTATACTTCTAGAAGGATCCTAATTATTAGAGTAGAGTCAAAAGAGGAGAAATCTACTCTTGACTTAGGACTTTTACCTTTGACTTGGTCTCGGTAAATTGCAGTAAATCAGATTTACAAGTAGTTACCATGGTAAATCTGTAGTAGTATAAATAGAGGGGTTGTGGAGTGATCCCTCATCCTCCCTTTACCTTGTATTTGGAAGCCGTTAGGCCATATCTATAAAGGGTGTGTTTTTCATCTCTACGCCTCCATGAGAGTTCTGGTTCCGAGTGAGGAAGTGAGATGAGTATGTCGAGAGTTGGATTTAGCAGAGGCCTCCTAGTTCTATGATGCGCCTCACCAAAGGCCATCAGAGGTTTACCCTGGGTGAGAGACAGGACCGGTAGCACGCTTAAGGGTCACATTTTTGGTTCCGTTGCCGGGACCTCACTAGGAGGTTGGAGAGATATGTTCCGTGTGCAATTTTACATCAGACAGAAGGACGTTATGAGAGAGCATATCGAGAGAACTCTTGGAGAGACTAGAGCTACTGCCATGCTAGAGACCTTAGAGCCATTCATGTATCCTGTTGTCATCTACGATGCATTTGAGGTCATCTTGTACATTCTGTACACATAGGATGTTAGAATCAGCTGAAGAGAACGTGTAGAGTGTTAGAGTTTAAATCTGAGAGTAGAGTGGTTCATATAATCCTATCTGTTGATGAAAGTAGAGGATCAAATCACTCTTATCAATTTCTTTGAGTGATAGTTCTTATCGTTGCAACTAAAAAGGAGGAGAGACTAAGGGTTCGAAGGTGTAGACGATTTGCTTTCTGATCAATTTTACAGTCATTGTCATTTTCTCTATATTTCTCGGACGTCCTTGAAACTTCACGACGGATTGGAGGAGCTCTTGATCTATCTATTGATCCAAAGATCACTCGCTTTGGAGCTATAGAGCTCAAGATATCGCTGTCAGAAGTTCAGTTGGTAGTCCAATCGATCAAAATCTGCATGGGGTCGAATTTAAGTCGAGATCATGGAGGGTCAGAAAGAGTGGGTAGTGAGGCTTAGGAACCTTCCTCAAAATCTTGATGTCATAGTGGGTGTGGATGAACGTTCTAGAGAGTTAAAGGTCGAATTTGAAGAGAGGACGGAGAGAAACAAGCAAGACTCTTCCAAGAAGAAGTTGAGAACAGAATCGCGGTGCTGCTTTTGTAGAGGATTGGGGCACTATGCAGCAAGTTGTCCCGTGAGATTCAAGAGAGAAAATCCTCGTGAGGGAAGGAATTCTATTGATCTAGGTCTTCGAGTAGATCCATCGTCTCCTTCACGCGTTTTCAAGGTCGAGAACATCTGCTCAAACTGTGGGATTGAAGGTTTGCCAAAGGAGCACGAGTATGGAGACGTGATCGCACTGTTGGCATCTACGTCTAGAAGATTGAGAGAGGAGCAAGGAGTTGAAACGGAGAAGCTGTCATCTTCAGACGAAAGTTCAGCTAACACATGATGGAGATGGTAATCCAGATGGTGGAGAAGGTGACGATGAGGATGCGACTCATGCATACGTTCGGTGAGGAGATAGCGCAGGTGATTATGGTGGAACCTTTTCCTTTCTTGCTACCGATGGTTGATTATGCTCGCATGGAGTTAGTAATGTTCATCCTATACTAGAAAACGAAGAGAGATATTGTGTTGAGGAGAGGAGAAGACATCAAGAATTTAAGATGGAGAAGCTTCCGGTTTTCTATGGAAAGGATGGTGAGGATGTAGAAACCTTTGTGCGAGATTTCAAGCGAGCATGCATAGGAAACCATGAGAGGAAGAAGGAAGAGTGGGCATCACTATTACCTGATTTCCTAGAGGATACCGCATTGACTTGGTATGAGGAATACAGAAGGAACAAGACTGAGATGGATACATGGGAAAGCTTGACGGAGGCTCTAATTGAGAACTTTCTGCCGGATGAGAGCTATGAGAAACTCATGACCGAGGTGACCTTCTTGAAGCAAGGAGATGCTGAGAAGGTGAGGATTTACGCAGAAAGGATCGAGAAGTTGGAGAAGAAGAGCGGTGATAATGTGGAGGCTACAATGGTGGGAATTGTGGCCATGCTTACCAAGAACTTTGTGACAGGTTTGAAGCATCAAATCAGAACTCAGGTGAAGTACGAGAAGCCCACCACTAAGGCGAAGGTGATTGAAATTGCAATTCGAATGGAGGAGAGTTTAGAAGATGATCACGTTCTTCTAGGAGAAGCAAAGACGGCGAGTGTCGCAGGGATTACACTCGGTGGTAGAGCTGCTCAAAGAATCCCGACGCCTGCTGTGGTTAACACACCTGCTGTGGTTGCTGTCAACCCTCCGACGCCTAATCTTCAAGATGAACTGAGACAGATAACAGAAACGTTGGCAGATCTGAAGATCAATGTAGTACAGTTGAAAGAGCGGAGGAACCAAGGAGGAGGGGGAGGCCAACGAGGTTATGGAGGAAATTCCAATCGAGGGCCTCAAAATGAATTTGGTGCTATCTCGTGCTACGGATGTGGTGGTCCTCATTTTCAAAAGAATTGTCCACACTCCATCCAAAATGGAGGACGGAACAATGAAGGTACAAGAGGAAATCTGGGAGGAGGAGTTCCGCCACAGAACAAAGACAAAGGCGTTGCCACAATTGATGCGGTGAAGGTACGAAATGTCTACGAGAGAGGAGAATGTTCTTACTCTTCTCAAGTGGAACTCTTAGCTCACGAGAGGAAGAGGACGAGGTTTTCAGAGGAACCTATGATCATTGAGGATTTCCAAAGTAGGAGCACTCGTTCCAGCACTATGTCTTCTTCTCAGAAGGAGCCTAGGAAGAAGTTGGGAATGGAGGATTTCACCATTTCAGCTGCTCAACCTAGATATGACGTAGTGGAGGATGTTGGCACGCAGAAAGCCAACATAACAGTGGGTCAATTGATTGCACTCAACCCAAGCTTGAGGAGAGAGCTTCGAGGAGGATTGAGCTCGAGAAGGACCAAGAAGAAGAAATCTAAAGGCAAGACCAACGTCTCAAGTGTGGGAGTTGGTGTAGTGGATGCTCAGGCCTCTGAGGTATGCACTAAAGCATCCAAGATCGAGGTTCGTTTGAATGGACCACTTTGTACCTGATGTGTTGGTGGACGGAGGTTCTGCTATGAATGCGATATCTGAACGTTTGATGAAGTGGTTGGGGATGAAACCCACGAGGCCGGCGAGCATCATTGTTGGTATGGCAAACAAGCAGAGGGTGAGACCTCTTGGAGTCTTGGAGAAAGTAGTGGTGTCGGTAATGGGGGTACAAACTTTGATGTCTTTTCAAATTCTGAAAGATTCTAGCTATGACTTGCTCCTTGGAAGACCTTGGTTGAGAGCCGTTCGTACAACTGATAGATGGCACAAAGGTTATTTGAGGATAGGACCTAGCAACCATCGAGTGAAGGTGCCGCTCTCAAGTGGTGGTTGTGTAACTTCTGATTCTGATAGACCAACCAGCGACTATTGGGAGTCAGAAACCGAAGACAGTGGAAGTGTCTCCGGAGTAGATACAGGTGGTTCTTCTGATGAGGAGACTTCAGAAGATGAAGAGTTTGATATGGATTGCATCACGTCTCATATTGGAGCTATTGATTTGCTCCCTCGTCCATCTGTTGAGAAGGACCCGGACAAAACAAAATTAAGTGGAGATGAGCTAGAGCGAAGACTAGCAACCATCAAGTTTGGTCCCAAGGTGACTTCGGAAGAGAAGAGAAGATTTTTGGAGATATTCAGGAAGTACATCCACGTGTTTGCCTTCAGCTATAAAGATCTGAAGGAGGTGACATTGGAGACGTATCGGATCGACATGGAGGAGGACGCGAGACCTGTTCGACAAAAGCAACGGAGGATCAGCCCGCCAACAGCAGTGATCGTCAAAGAAGAGATTGATAAACTGAAGGAAGCTGGATTCATTTACGAAGTGGAGAATTCAGAATGGGTATCACCCATCGTGATCGTGAAGAAGAAGAACGGTAAGCTTCGCGTGTGTGTGGATTACAAGAAGTTGAATGCGGTTACGAAGAAGGATTACTACACGTTGCCATCATCGATGAGATCTTGGAAGAAGTCGTAGGTCACGAATGGTACAGTTTTGGAGACGGTTATAGTGGATATAACCAGATCCATATAGTACTTGAGCATCAACACTTAACGACCTTCACTACTCCGTGGGGTACATTTGTGTTTCGTGTGATGCCGTTCGGGTTATGTAATGCTCCAGCTACTTTTCAACGATTCATGAACAAAGTGTTCGAACCGTTTCTTGGGAAGTTTGTTAGAGACTTCATTGATGACTTTTGTGTGTATGGGCGGAAGGAGGATCACTTTGATCATCTGATCAAAGTCTTAGAGCGATTGGAGCAAGCTAATGCATCTTTGAATCCAGAAAAATGCATTTTTGGATGCGAGAGGGTTTGCTGTTGGAGCACATCGTCTCCAAAAATGGAATAGGAGTGGATCCAGACAAGGTGAAGAAGATAATCGAACTGCCATTCCCTACTAGCTTGACCAAGTTGAGACAATTTCTTGGGATGGAGGGATATTATCGTAGATTCATTTCATCCTTTTTCAATAAAGCTCAATCGTTGACCAACTACATGAAGAAGGGTGTAGTTTTCGAGCTGATACTTCAAGATCAGAAGGCTAAGGAGGCGTTTGAAGAGTTGAAAAAGGCATTGGTGGTAGTCCCAATCCTCGCCAAACCTGACTGGAGTAAGTCATTCATTGTTTATATTGATGCATCCAATGTTACGATTGGATGTACCTTGAGTCAGTTAGATGAGAATGGACACGACCATCCAATAGCTTATGCTAGTAGACAGATGGTGCAGGCTGAGAAGAACTATTCCGTGACAGAGAGAGAAGGGTTGGCCGTAATCTTTGCTTTGAAGAAGTTTCGGCACTATTTGTTAGGAGGAAAAATTTTCTATAGTGACTGATCACAAAGGTTTGAAGTACATCTTCAATAAGTCCAACGCGGTGTCGTGTCGTGGACCGGCTCCTACCTGGAATTCAAACTTCGATGCTTGTCGCTCCAAAGACACTCATGAGAAGACAAGCTAGGCCCCAGCTTACGGATTTTGGCACAATCTCAGATCTCCATTTTCACCGCATAGATGGGTAGAGCTCCTTGTCAGCTTTCCATAGGCATCTTGTCTACTTCGTTTGGGCGCCTAGTGGAGAAGTTACAGGACTCGAAAGATGGAGAAAATAAGCTAGGCCCCAGCTTACGGGTTTTTGGCGCAACTTCAGATCTTTACTTTTATCGCATAGATGGATAGAGCTCGTTGTCAGCTTTCCATGGGTATCTTGTTTATTTCGTTTGGACATCCAGAGAAGAAGTTATGCGATTCGAAAAAAGACAATATCAAGCTAGGCCCCTAGTTACTTGCTGACTGGGTATTTAGGCTTCAGGCGTTATATCAAAGACGCAAGGGGCATACTTCTTATCATTCAGGAGTGAACTTCGTACATACAGACTGTACAGACTGTTGCAAGGGGGCTGCTTAAGAGGCTTGCTTGTTCCTACGACCTGTCGGTGGATGTTTTGGAGAATTGGGAAGTCCAATACACGCGCGCAAGGTGTCATCGGGTTCAGATCTGTGCAGGCTACACACAGGTTAAGACGGTTCTTGAAGAGACGGATCGGGGGTTGTGTTCTGGAAGAAATTGAGACGTAGGAAGCAGATTTGAGGTTTTCAGTTACTTGTGAAGGAGAGTTGGACCGTTCGGGCCGTTCCGGAGTCCAAACTTGCTGTCCTTGGATCCATCGGGATCAGAACAACGAGTTCTTCAGGAAATTGAAGACGATACCAGTTTTCATCGGGCGGTTTGGGAGTTGTGAGTGAAATTGGTTCGCAGGGAAGCGCTTTCGTCAGGTTTTTCATCGCCTGCGACCTGAGATTGGATTGTTCTTCGCGATCGGTGAGCCAAGCTCTTCGTTCTTGGTGCCTACGCGATCAGGGAGTCCTCATGTACGCATAGGAGAAGATTGTAAGTGAATTGGATTGTGGTGAGCGAATTTGAGCCGCATAAAGCCAATTTACGTCAGTTTTTTGCAACCTGCGACCAAATTTCTCGAGTGGTTTTGCAAAGGGAACTCCAAACGGCTTGTTTGGAGTCTTGTTGGGTTCAGGGTAGCCAGATCTACCTACCAGCGAGGACGGATATCAGTTTAGACGATCCGTTTGTGCGGTGTGAGCGGTTTTGAGCCGCAGGGAGGAGCTTCTGGAAGTTCGATCACCTGCGACCGAAAATCGGGGATATCTCGACTATCAGGAGTCGGATCTGAAGGTTTCTTGAGCCAACGGAGTCAGGGAGGGAGACCCTATCGACATCTGAAGTCCGTTCAGCAAAAAGAGAAAGTTCCCAGATAGGTCTTTTTCGGTTCCTTCGCTACGGGTTTCATCTTTTTGAGTTCGTTAGGGACTTAGTTGGTTGTGTACGGCTTGTGGTAGCTAGCCTTAGCCAAGAGCTAGTGCGTGGATGTGGTTTGGACTTGGATTTGGATCGCGTGATATTGCTGTGGCTCTGTTTGTTAGCAAAGAGAAGTTTCTCTTGCTTTGAGCTACGCTTCGGCGATTTCGGGCTAGGGTTGCGATTCAGGGGTTTGTTTTAGGGCTTCTGAAGTAGGTTACAGACCGCTCTGGTCTGTCCCTCAGTTTTGTGCTGTTAGGAGAAAGAAACGGCAGTGTACATACATTTGGAGTGGTATATATTGCACGTTCGTTTTCGTGGTTGTTCTTCTCTGTCTTGTCTTGTTCGACACACAGCATCTCCACAGCCAGGAACCTCGCGTTTTCCTGGACATCCTTCACGCATAAAATATCCGACACGATAGCGGAGGGAAGGATAGCTCGATGGAAGATCCTCATGGTAGAATATGATTACGTCATTGAGGATAGATCGGGGAGGAAGCATGCCAACGCAGATTTGTTGTCTAGAGCTTACGACGAATTGGGGGAAGAACCATCAGATGAAACTTTCCCGGATGAAGACTTGATGACCATCACGTTGAGCAACGAGGTGCCGGAAGAATACAAGGAGGTGTGGAATTTCCTTTCTAACGGATCATTTCCTGAAGGTATGCGAGCGAGAGAGAAGAATGCTCTAATGAGAAGGTGTAAGCCATACACCATTGTTGAAGGAGTTCCTTTCCATCAAGGTGCTAATGGATTGCTACGACGAGCTGTGGGCAAGGAGGAAGCTGCGAGGTTGATGCTGGAGTTCCACGATGGACCTGTATGTGGTGGTCACTTCGCTGGTAAGGTGACGGTTTTCAAAATCTTAGACGCTGGATATCATTGGAAGGGTATTTTCAAGGACTGTTTGGAGTATTGCAGAACTTGCGATGTGTGCCAAGCCTTTGCCAAGAAGTCTACTAGCACTCCTCCCTTGAGATCAGTTCCTGTGCTAGGATCATTTGAGAAGTGAGGAATTGATCATGTGGGCCCTTTAAACAAAACACCTCGTGACAACAGATATATCGTGATTGCAACGGATTATCTAACCAAGTGGGTAGAAGCCAGACCACTTAAAGCCACAAGTGAGGAAGAGGTTGGTCGTTTCTTATGAGAACGGATCATTACTAGATTTGGATGTCCTCTCGAGTTGGTTTCTGATAGAGGTGGTGAATTTGTGGGAAGCATCACAACCGCTATGTTGGAACATTTCTCCATCAAGCCGCGAGTAACAACTTCGTACAAACCGAACGCTAACGGGTTAGCTGAGAAGACCAATCATACCTTGTGTGCGATGCTGACCAAGGATGCTGATATGGAGGATGCGAAGCACAACTGGGATAAGAGCTTACATGCAATCTTGTGGGAGTATAGGACTACTACGAAGACTTCGACGGGGTACACTCCTTTTCATCTTGTTTACGGTGTGGAATCGAAGTTGCCCATACAGTTTGATATACCTACCTTTCAAACTGTCCACAAGAAGTTAAAGAGGTCGAGTGGAGCAGCAGCTGAGAAGTCTAGGAGGGAGCAACTATTGGAGTTGGATGAAGCACGAGTGGTGGCAATGGTTCAGATGGAGAAGGCGCAAGCACGTCAGAAGAAGTATTACGACAAGCGTCTCAGTAAGAGGGAAGTGAAGCCATTCAGGGAAGGAGATATGGTAATGTTTTTTGATGCCATTAGGTATAAGAGAGCTAGAAAGAAATTCCTTCCACGTTACTTTGGTCCTTTCATTGTCGAGAAGGTATGGAGTAATTTTACATATGACTTGAAAGAGCTAGGAGGACGGAGGTTTGACCGGGTGAATCACGACAAGCTCAAGCTTTTCCATCAAAGGAAAGTCACTGTTCACTCCGAGGACGGAGTGAAAACCTAGTCCGGGGGTAAATGTAACACCTAGGGGTTGCATAGTAGTAAATATGTGATGAGTTATAATTATGTGTGGTGAGTCTTCTAAATAAGTCCCACGACTAGACCATACTCTAAGTTAGTGACAGATAACTAGGAGTAGTCACAGTTAGAGTTGGAGGTATTTGAGGACAATATTAGAATATTCTAAAGTGTGAGAACTACTATTTTGTTTGGTTGTGCATAAAATGACAAGGATGTGAATAATACACTCTTGTCTTATGCGTGACTAATTTTTATTGCTTGTAGAGACTTAAGGGTCAAACAATCAAGAGGGTTGTTGACCTTTTTGGCTCAATTATGTGTTAGTATTTTGTCTTATAAGGAGCAAAATCTGAGATTCCTTTCAAAGATTCCTTTATACTTCTAGAAGGATCCTAATTATTAGAGTAGAGTCAAAAGAGGAGAAATCTTGACTTAGGACTTTTACTTTTGACCTGGTCTCGGTAAATTGCAGTAAATCAGATTTACAAGTAGTTACTATGGTAAATCTATAGTAGTATAAATAGAGGGGTTGTGGAGTGATCCCTCATCCTCCCTTTACCTTGTATTTGGAAGCCGTTAGGTCATATCTATAAAGGGTGTGTTTTTCATCTCTACGCCTCCATGAGAGTTCTGGTTCCGAGTGAGGAAGTGAGATGAGTATGTCGAGAGTTGGATTTAGCAGAGGCCTCCTAGTTCTATGATGCGCCTCATCAAAGGCCATCAGAGGTTTACCCTGGATGAGAGACAAGACCGGTAGCACGCTTAAGGGTCACAGACCTGAACATGATGAAAGAAGATCAAGTCTCAGTGGCAGATGTGGTTGTTACGAATCTGACACGAGACTCAATGACGACACAGGTGATCATCCATCCCCCAGCGAAGGTGACCAAGTATAGGGGGATGCAGATGGGACATCGCTTCATCCTCTTAGCCTTGAAGATATACGGATCGACAGCTTTGGAGCTCGACGTCTTCTTTCGTGATTATGCTAGAGCCTACCATGAGAGGCGCCGTCCATAAGAGAGCAATTGCAATAAGCTATGCTCATGTGCATCTGTTGTATGCAATACTTCTGACTTATCTGTGTATGATATAATAGTGGCAGTAGGGGACCTTAGAGCTACTGATAGTGGGGTTTAGTACCGGTGTTCTCCCCTTCAGGGCGTTAGTTGCTTGTCCCTTCGGTTCCTTCTTTCCCTTGTAAGGCTTGATGGGGTCTTTCCGTCCTTTGGCTATTCATTGCGTCGTGTTATCCACTGAGAAGAAAAGGATCGGAAGTGAATCCATCGTCCCCGCAAACACATCTGGAATGAAAACTTGCAGAGCACAGACTTGTACAGTTCTGTGTACGTGAGGAAAATTCTACCAAGGCTGGCAATACCAGGTTCCCGTTACAACGTTGGCATGTGCTGCAAGCAAGTTCATTGCGACCGGCCATGCCTTCAGTACATTCCTTCTTGGATTATGTTGGTGGGTGCTCCCCGTGGGGGAGCGTTCCAAAGGTTGAGATAAGCCGTCTCTGTGATCCGCACACCGTATTCTTTAGTACAAGGAGAAAGAATAGTTCGCTCTGAGCTGATCACACGGCTGTTATTCATGGGATCGGCAGAATAGCTACTTGAAGGCTAACGCAGACTCTACATGACTAATGTATGGTTCGAACTGACCTCCATGTCCTTACAAGTTACAAAGGACTGACCATTACTTGGAGCGAGTTCAGACGAAAACGAAAGAACAAATGCGTTCAATCAGTAAGAAGCGCTTAAAAGCTAATCGCTCGTTCCATCCCTCTCGCTTACAAACTTTCCGATTCATAAATGGCAGGGCAGTGCCGAATCTAAAACCTCTTTGCATTGAGGATGTCACTGTCCAGTACCAGACTAAACACGGGCTGCTGCAAAATCGTACTTTGTCAAGTTCATGTGATACAATCAACTGATCGTCGACCTTGCTGATCACGTGTAGCTCGAGATGTTCCTAAGTTTTTTTCCGAACCCAACCCCTTCAGAACACATGTATGAAGAATTGCAAATAAACGTATACAGTATAAATATCATCTAATCGCACTTACGGAGTCCCCAGCTGCAGCAGTCGCTGCAAACATGCAACCCCATCAAAAGTGAGACTAGAGTTGGAGAGACAAAGTGGCTTCAATGATTCCTTCGGGACTGGCAGCACTCTAATGTAATTGGCTGACGGGAGCGGTTTACACAGAATGATGACAGGCCCACCGACCAATTTTTTTAAACTCAGGATCACGTCGTCACAGATCTCTGTGCTAGATTCAGTGAGCTAAGCATAAGCACAGCAGGCACTGTAACGTACTGGATGAGTTGTGCAGGAAATTTAGCGCTATATCGCTCTTTGATTCCATCGATCGGCACGAATGCAACAATTTCCTGCTGAATCAACTAGGAGGGCTACGGTTTCCGCACTCATCATTTTCCAAGGCGTCCCAGGGAACTGGAATTCCGAGGTCTGCCGACAGTAGAATACCCACTAGAGTCAGCACTCGAAGTTCTCCGTCACGAACAAACGAACAGACATCGTAACCTCAAAGAAGCAAACTGCAAGACCTCTCAGACATCGAGAAAACATTAGTTACCAGCATAGTCAGCAAGAGAGGTGAGTCGCAGCTTGTAGGAAAACGGGAAGCAAGAGCAACCCATTACTATCTCTCCGGTGGCTTCCAAGACTGTCGTGTTCATGAAGTTAGTGATGCATCGAGGTGGTCGGTCCAACTTGTTGTCACAATCCTTCTTCGAAGTTGACTTAAAGGACCGAGCGAACGCGAGTCCACCGCTGTCACAATTTATGACGTGCATTTTCTCGCTTGGAGAAATGCTACAGTCCGTCCGACCGGAGTGCAATGGAGGAGCTCGTCATACGTCATTGCCGTTCCGGTACCAGCGATAGGCCCCGCCCTGGTAAATTTGCTGTTTCCTCTCATAGTTTATGTACCTCGATTATATCCATTCCGGAAGCACTGCTTATTGTTCTATTTCACCTACAGTAGAGCCTGTGAAACCTTCCCTGTTCAAAACAGAGGAAACTCTGCTCTACCAAATAGATGTCAAACAACTCCACGATGAAAAGCTTGACCTGTACAACTGCCTCCTCCTCTTCCCATTGTACGGCTTGATGGGTCTTTCCATCTGTTCGCTATTCATTGCGTCGCTTTCTTCCTCCTTCGAGCCAGGAAATGAAGTGGGGCTTCAACCCAAGCAGATACTTGGAGGTCTGGAACTGAATCTGATCATGAAGAGGGAGAAGCCAAGCACTCAGGACTGGCAGGTGAAGATTCCGGCGCAGCAGGCATTCTGGATCTCCTTCCTCTTGACTTTCCAGAACTTGCGTACACCAGGAACAATTGCAGAATTTCCAATTGGAGCGATTTACCCCGTCGTACTGTCGTCTCTGATCGAAGTTTCCAGCAAGATCATAGTGCAGATCGGAACATACTTCTTACTTAACCTCAGGCTGATTGTCTGCCATTCTTTACCGTGATGGATTCATTACTAGGTAGTGTGATAGAGCCACTGCGTGCTCAATTACAAGGGCCTTGCGCGACAAGAAATAGCTGAGTTACGAATAACAGTAACGTAGCTACCTATCGTGAAATTCCCGTCCGGTATGCTCGGTCGACCTGTCATAATGCAATCTATTTCGTCTCAGCAGTTCCTGCAACTGCTGCGAAAATCACTGACTTGAATGGTCTTTCTTATGAAACTCAACAGGGCGTCTCATCCTCGTCATAGTCCATGTCATCAGTTTTATACCACATAGAAATGCCAACCTAGCTGGTCGGTCTGATATGTACATTTGGTTCTTCATTTGGGAGGAAAGTAAAGATCATCCCTCGATCCAGAAACAAACTGGTGGCAGGTATCAACCGTGAGTGTTGGGACCTCCTATCTATCAGTTCGTGGTTTCTGACTGAAGGTCTAGTTTAGGGAGAAATCTATGACAACCAACATGTAGAAGGGATCAAACAGCGCAAAGTGCCATAATATATGCAAAAATCCAGTTCTGAACTGAAGTTCGCGAGTTAGTGTTCCTTGACTGGAGCTTGTGGAAGCACTGGATAGCATTTCAGTGCCCAGGAGAAGTGACCGTATGATTTTTGCGGACGCTATTCCTCCGTGGTTACACAAGCACCGATTTCAGTTCCCAGGATCAGATCAATAGAACAGAATTGCTTCTGGGGCTTGAGCTTCGTGCGATGCATATAACCAAGCAAAGTTTATGAACATTTCCGCCTTCAATATTGTAATGTTTTCGAACTATACTATTCAACAGGTTCCAACATAAAGTTATAGATAGTTGTCCGCGTGAGTACTGAAAGTTCACACTTCGATCGCAGCGCTTTATCTCTTACACTAATTTGCAGTTGCGGGATGTTATGTTTGATGTCGTTTGTATCACTGACAGAGATTTTGGTGCACTCACACCAGAACCACTCTATAGACCTAGCCATTACACAGCCAAGGAACTGTTAAGATTTCTAATAATTTGACTATAAGCCTGCACCTTGCATTAGTCGCAGGGAATTTGCTTCAGAATATTGCCATTTCCTCCCTGAGCATTTCTTATTATTGCTCAGTCTGCGTTAGGAGCTGACGGAACGGCACATTTTCCAGACCTATCCGTCAAATTCCTGCGAAAATGGATAAGCGCTTCATCTAAGACAGAACTGAGAGGTGTTGATGCCGTAGTGTACGTCCCGCGCACCCACTGCTCGGAGGAGAGAAGACAGCACTGCCCACGTGAAGCACGAATAATAGAACGCCTAACGTTCGTTTCGAACTCCATGCGCCGACATGCAATGCAACCATCGATTAACGATGTAACATCATATATCAATGACTCTGATCACGAGCTGATTTCCACCACTTTGATCTATGAGACCCAGCACAGTCAGTAAGAGAGATGAGCCACATGAGCAACCCACCGATTATCTGCTTCTCTGGTGGCTTCGGCGTACAATTTCCCTCACCTACAGTATATTACTCATGATACTCGTAATGCGTGACAGGGACTGTTGATGCGGTCATCTTCTCCCTGATCAGGTATCACAATGCGTGCTCCCAACGATGCTTGTTAGAATTAGTTTGGTGGAGGGCCGCGCGAACGCGAGCCCTCCGCTATCACAAATTATGACGTGCATTTTCCCGCTTGGGGAAATGCTACAACTTGCCCCACCGTAGTGCAATGGAAGAGCTCATCGTAGGTCATCGCCCATCCGGATCAGCGATAGGCCCCGCCCAGGTAAGTATGCTTTTCCCTCTTCGGAGACAGAATAAGAAACTCGACCAAGTCCACCACATGAGCTGTTTGTATGGTTCTATATTACCCTCAGTAGTGCCTGTCAAGCTGTCCGGGATCCCTGTTCATAACAGAAGGTCGACTCTCCTCCCCACAATACAAGTCAAACTCCACGAGGTTCCCCGTACAAGTAACAAGTAACGATGAGCTGGACAAAGGAAATGCTCGATCCGCACTGAGTTTGACTTGGATTCTACTGACAGCAGTCGTCCTGGTGCAGCGAAGAGCTTTAATTAGTGCTCGGGGTAAAAATATTCCGGAACTGAAAATCATCCTAGGCAATTAACGGAGAATCTGTTTATATAGATCATGTATCAATATAAAAAAAATTAAATTTGAGTTTGTTACCATGTAATATTTTAGCCTGCAAAAATTTGGCTGTTCATTATTTTATCTCTGACTTTTCAAAATTCTAACCGATTGAGAATACAAAGAATATCAATTAGTCTTGAGCGATGGATTTACCTGTTTGTTTTGTTTTTTGTTTTGTTTTGTTTTTTTATTTTTTATTTTTAGAGAAAGGCCACCATCGACCGGAACTACCTGCTACAATAGAAAAATCACTGTAGTATGCGAAGGGGCCATGGATTTACCTGTACAACGGCCCCTTCGCATACTACAGTGATTTTTCTATTCGAGTAATAAGTGGATGAACAGTTCTTAATGACTCAAATGTCGACTTCGCGCTTTAATATTATTTTTGGATCAAAATTTTGTACAATAAGTAATCACGAGACTCAACACTTCATGCAATCTTTTCTTTCCACTATCTCATTTGCAGTAAGATATTCCACGTTAACATGCTATCAGTTTATTAAACATCTAACTATGATCAAGTGAAAATCAAGAAACAAGTTGTCTTGTTATCTACATTTGATGCAATGTAAATTTGAAAAAGAAACAAAGTATTCAAAACTGTGCTTCTCAGCTCATTAGGAGAGATGAGTTAAATATTAATCAGAAAAGAAAAACAACTAGTGTGGTAAAACAAACTCAGCGTTTTCTGACGATGTTAGATGTTCACACTATTTTCATATCAAGTAACGATATTGAGTCTTTTGCTTCGATGTGGGATGCTTACACCATTTTCATATTTGTAGTGACAATTGTTTGTTATGGTTGACGGACACAACATCAAAGTATCAGATAAGAGAAAGAGAAATTGATCTGGTAGAGTTGTTCGTACATGGAATTATACCAAGATTTTTCAAGCTAAAGTTGATGAAATTCAAGTGTTGTAGTGTGATTCTGAAAGAGATCCGGTGTTTGGGAACACGAGTGCAATCAAGAAGAAGAAGGGATCATATACAAACTCTTTCTTTGCAGATTTTGTGATCACCATTTGTCAAAACGTTAAAGGTAAACCATAAGAGTTCTAGAGAGATTGTGGTATGTTTCAAGACGTTTTATGGTTCTAAAATTCGTCAGAATCTGCAATATCTTTTTCTCAATGAGAGTACAATTAGATCATGATGACACTAGAAAGCCTACATTCCAAATTGTCCAATGATAGCAAGTTCTTCTGTAATTGAGATATGTAACCTTATTTACACTCTGCAGAAGGATCCTGATTTCTCCCTTTCTCACTCTTGCGGAAATTAGCAAAAGTTTTTTTTAAACCCACAAGTCTTTTCTCAATTCTTAACTTTCAGTTTTGCCAAAAGATTTCTCCTCTTGCTAAATTCCAGGTAGTTCTTAAAAGTGATATCTGTATCAATTTTTATCTTCAATACTAGTCGTCCTCCTAACCCAGATATCCAAAACCCAGATATTGCAGTGATTTCTAGAATTGGATTCGAATGGGACCTTTTTCCATTTGAATCCAATTCTAGAAATCACAGCAAAAATCTTGCTCGGATCTCAACGTAAATATTCTAAAACCCTAAAAGTGATATCTCGCAAAGAATATTTTTTGGCACTTAAGTAGGAACTACAAGCACATCTTAAGCTGCCCCGTTGTGCTCCATCACCATCTGACAAGTGATATTTGTATCACTTCTTCATGCCGTCGTCATGCGTATTGTCACTTCACCAATCAAAATGTCATACCACAAGTATCTCAATATTTGTGTGTTTGTTTATATAGATTTCGTTAGGTATAACTATCTTATATGTTACTCTAGTTTGAAGATCCAAATCTAGAGTTATCAAAACTAGGCATAACTAGTTAAGATAATTATAACTAAGTTGAGGAAACTATTAGAGGTTTCCGAGTTGAGAGGTAGAAGACACTCTCATTTTCTTGTCTATGAGTGAAGTGAACACTGGAGACCTTGAGAGTCCTTGAGTATTATGCGATGCAATGTTGAGAGTGGGATCAGAACTTGTTTGCAAGAACACTATTAAGGAGAATGATGTGACCATACGGGTCAGAGATTTGAGTGAAGTGAGTATGGGTGTAACTGAATCTTTGTAATTATGGTGCACTAGTAATCCTAGCTATCTGAGGTACCTTTGGATGAGAGACAAGCTGACTTACAGATCTGTCAAGTGAGACACATGCACATTGCAAAATCATCGATGAGTAGTATTTCTGTATGCAACATTTCATCCACGTCAGCAAGTTTCATGTCAAAACTCCATAGGATGTCATAAATTTTGGTGTCACATCAGCACTTACCACGTCATCATTATTTGCCCAAAATCTTCATCGTAGCTCTTACTTCGTAACTCTATTTGGGATGATCTAAGAACTAAAGTTGTTGTACTTAACGCGCACTATGGTATGATGAAGTCAGATTATCAGTTATAGCAAGTTCAGAAAAAGTCACAAAAAATTCATAACAAGCTGTTGTTCAAATGATAGTCAATCCATTGACATGCTAGTGTTATTGTGCAACCTTCTCTCTGCTCATTCTATAGTTGCTAATTAGCGCATCAAGATATGATCATGTTCGATTCACATTTACATTCTCAAGTAGAATATTCTTTCTTCTTTGACACGTTCTCATATGTAAGTATTCGATGATTTCAATCTCTCACACAAAAAACTCTCATTTCATCCTCAATTGCTTTAAAAGCAAATGTGTGTTTATAACATGAATAGTGAACGCATAAAATGATATACTTGATCTGGACGGATTGAAAAAATGATAGTAAATTAGAATTTAAAACGTATTAAACACAATAAGCGATTCAAAAGATTTCTTACAGTGATCTTTACATGATATCATCAAAAAGTTGAGGTATTTATTTTCCCGTAATCCACTGAGTGCTAGTTAAGCAATAAAAATCATTGTAGTGCTATTAAGATCATCCGATGTAAGTGAATTGCTGATTAAATAAAAACCCTTGTTTAGATAAGTTGTGCTACATCTTAAAAAAGAAAGTTTTTTGACAACAAGAAATTGATGATACTTTGTTGTAGAGCACACTAAGCTGAGTCGAACAAGACTTTAATTGAGACAGCTGGGATCACGATTACAAAGTTATGTGATTGAGGGTCGAGTTCTGACCAAACCGAAATTTCGATTGGATACATCAAACTTTTTTGAATTCTAGAAATCTAGAAATTTCATTTTTATTTTATTTATGTTAAATAATTAAATTTTTATACTTTTAACAAAAAATTTGGACTGATATGATACCACTACATGACTGTGTAAAACATTCGATCGACGCTCTGTCGATTTGGTGCATGATCGTCGACGGTTTCATCCGTCGATTCTATCAATCGGTTCATCGCTAATGGTCCGTTATCCCAATCTCACTATCCTGCCACCTCGTCTAGATCACCAGCGGTCCATCATACGTCTCATCATCACTCCAACAACCATCGATGATATATCCGTCGATGGTCCGCCACTCCACTCCATCCCATCCTTGTCACTCTCGGACATCATCGATGATCAACCGTCCCACCCTCGACATCCCATCTCACCACTCTCCATCCACCACCGGCGATTCGTCATCTCACCCTATCCTCACCATCCTCGGTCACCGTCAGCGATCTATCCATCAAACAGTCCGTCGTCCCATCCTCACCATCCCAACCCCAGCCACCACCGGCGATCTATCCGTCCGCAGTCCACCGTCTCACCCTCGTCACCTCGACAATCATCTACAGTATGTCACCAACCCTCACCACCCCCAAAACCACCGGCGATAGTCTACCACCATATGTCAACAAACTGCTCATCGACGATATGAATGATCACGCTGACTTTTGGTTATTTCTGCATATTCTACAACGAATAGAGAAGAGGAAAGCTGATATATACAACGCAAGAGGACTGGAGCCTCTAGGGAATATTTAGATAAGCCTACTAGTCTAGTACTACGGTAGTTAAACATGTGTCAATCAATCACATGAAACACAATTAAGGCTTAGTGTTATTATTGAATATTTAGTTGAGATTTTTTTCTCATGGAATGGAGTGTCTACTCTTATCATCACTCTCGTTTCCTTTTTTCCTCTTCTTCTCAATCCAAAGTCTCTCCTTGAGACTTGATCATAGTATAGTTGAGCACTAGATGATAGACTAGATAATTATTGATTACGTGGGTTGCGCTCAGGATACTCATTTGGATTAGGATGATCTGACCGTTTGGATCAGTATTATCTAGTGCTAATGATTCATCATTGAAGCATACAAGAATGGTAGTATCCATTCAGACCAACTTGCTAGGTGAGCTTGTCTTGAAATCATCCGTGATTTGCAATACTTGATTAGTTGAGCTAGTTCCTTACACAATGAGAACTCCAATAGACTCTTGAAAATTTCAAAACTTTCAAGAGAAGGAAATAAAGAAAGAGAATGAAGATGACTTTTGAGGTCCATCGGCTTCCAAGGTTGATGAAGAGTATGGGCGGTCACGAGCAATTCCAAAGCCTAGAGATAAATGAGGGAAGTTGACACAAGAACAATACATGGTATTGCCAAGTGCAAGTAATGGAGGAGACGGAAAAAACTAAGGTTCAATGTAAGCACAACCCCATTGTTCTAGCGTACAATATCTCTAGAATGAAACGGCACTTCACAAGAACGAAGACCTATGCGAGTCGACTCAATATTGGATTTCTCTAAAGCCATATATTAAAGATGTATCCACTTGTCTAGGTGCTCCTTCACGCTTGGTAAAGAAGATTATGCATCTCATGAATTTGAAGGAGAGAAGAAGTACATCGTATGGACTTGTGAGAGACGCGTTAGAAGATGCACAAATGACTGCTACTACCAATTGGAGAAAGGATTCACGATCACCGCCATCTTTTGGAACATTGGGTTATGAAGCGGTCCGTGATTGTAATAAGTAGAGTCCTACTTATCAACTAGAGGAGAAATTGGTTTGGTAGAACTCTTTGGTATAAGAATTAGTTACGGCTAAGTTGGCCGAAGAATACATGCAGCAAATAGTACTTCTACCAATAGGCGAGTGCGCCAAAAGTCCACCGGGAAACTTCTAGAAAGAAGTTTCTAGAAGGAAGCTTCTAGAACTTTCCAGCCGGGAAGCTTCCAGAATGAAGTTTCTAGAAAGAAGCTTCTAGAACTTTCCAGCGAGCCTTCTACGTGGCTCATTATGAACCTCTAGATGTTGTTCTAGATCTAAGGCTGCATGTAAGCCACATCAGCGATCCGCGTGAGAGATGAGCATTGACCGGAAGCTTATCATGTACTATTTCTCTCACTATATAAAGGCTGCGAATGCACCACCACGGGTTCGAGTTTTGAGTTCACTCTAGAGCCTCATCTTACAATGGTATCAGAGCAGGAAACTCTAAGAGAGCGGATTACCCCTCTTAAAAGGACCTTTGATCGAGGTACCTAGCAATTGGAACTCTGAGTGCGCTGGAAGGATCAAGAGAGCTATGTGATGGATGGGAGTAGATTTCCAGCTCCAGAACTACCATTCTTGAATCCTTTCCATATCAAGCTTATGTATATGCGTCGAGAGCATTTTTGAGTGTATCTTGTTTATCATTTCGGTGAGGATTTCATGGATCAAGTGATGAATTCGCCAGTCCCGGTGATTCTTTCAGTAGTGACATATGCAACTAGTTGGGATTTGGCCGTCTACATCTTGATTTAGTGAGCATGGATCTAAACCTACACGCTCCTGGTCCCTTCAACACGTGGGTGGAGATCCGCTATGTCTGCAGACCGAAATCGTTACATAGAGAGTTTATGATTAGAAATTTTGGTGAGGATTTCTACCGCGAGATAATTGATTCTCTTGTCCTTTTTGTAGTACTTGTAGTATACGAACGTTTCCGAGTGGCCATCATAACTCTGTACTAGGAGAAGCTTGAAACTTCCGTGACGTGAGAGAGAGAGAGAGAGAGTGAGAGAGAGAGAGAGAGAGAGAGCGATCATGGAGCAACAACCTCCAAATCCAGAGTTGGTGATGCAGGAACTAATGCAAGGCATGTTGACCGAATTTCGGGAGATGAAGATGACGGTTGAAGCATTACAGAACAAAATGCTGAACCTCGAGGGTTAGAGTATGAAAGACGTTGCAAGAGGAGGATCGTCTCAAAGAGTACCGGTGGTGGGAGAGCAAGCTACACCAAGGGAACCCGTGGCACAAATCGTTAGAGCTCCAGTCGATGATGAAGGTGCCCTGTTACTACGAATGAAGAAGACATGTAACATTGAACCGTACAAAGATCAACGACTTATGGGAGTAGTCGAGAATTGGATTTCTCGGATGAATCGATATTTGCGACTTTTCAGTACGCAAATCACGGATCACGTAGCGGGAGTGTTTGCGTGTGGCTACTTGACCGATAAAGCTCTCACGTGGTATGATGCATGAGAGAGATCGGTGTTGGCGGAAGGGAGAACAGTCACATGGACTGCAATGCAAGAAGGGTTGTTGAAGAATTTCCAATCTGTGGATTCGGTGCAAATGGCTCGAACGAGGATGTGGGGATTGAAACAGAAAGGAAGCCTTCAAGAGTATGTAGAAGCCTTCCTCGACTTGCAAGTTGCAATCACTGATATGAGTCCGGCGGAGGCTCTTGATAATTTCAAGAGGGGGTTGAAGGAAAGAATTCGACAAGAAGTAATGGTGCAAAACCCACTCACGGTTTTTGAGACCATGGCTTGCGCTCAGAGAATTGCTGGAGCATTAGGAGGAGAAGTGATGATTCCACCAAATCATCAGAATAGATCCGAAATCTCATATGCAAACGGTTCGACACCCATGGAGCTAGGCAACATCCGCTATCAGCCACGACAATTTCAAGGTGGAGATCGTCGAGGGTGGCAAGAAGAAAGACGTCAAGGAGCTCCTAGAGGAGAAGGTGTCAGGAATGCTACACCTCAACTCGAGCAACGTCGACGTTACAACTGTGGGCGCTTCGGCCACATAGTTGCAAATTGCCGAAGTCGTTTTCCTAGAGATCCAAGACCTTCATATCGTCGACCTCTGAATCATCTGAACGAGACGGAAAGAAGTGAAGAAATCAAGGCAAGACTGGGAAACGAAGAACACCAGTAAATGCACCTCGCGGCCTTACTGGTGCAAGGAGGGAGAAGAAATGCGAGGGAAGGAGAAGGAGATTGACAAAAAACAATGTGCAATTGATTGTCACGGATGGAGTTTTGGAAGGGACCCAGGTGAGAGTACTAATCGATCTTGGTGCAACATAGAACTTTTTGTCTCGGTCGACTGCTATGAAGTTGGGAATGGAGTTAGAAAGTGATGAGAGTGAAGAGGTGGAACTGCCCAATGGACAAACTGAGAAGATTGAATCCTTATCTCGAAAGATAGAACTTACTTTAGGTGAATATCGTGAAGATATTGAGTGGCGAGTGATCACATTAGTCCGTTATGATGTCATATTGGGTATGCCATGGATGGAGCAGTATAATCCCGAAGTGGATTGGCGAAGAAAAGTGGTGAAAACCAAACAGTGGAAAATCTTCGGAGATAGAGTGAGATCTCGAAGACAGAACTTGCCTTTGTATGTAATAGGTACAAGTGTTATACGTAACAGCGATGTCTGTTTTTTGGATTTAATAAGAGAAGTCTCGAGTGCACGACTCGACGGGCAGATTCCAAAAAGCTTGACAGAGGTGATAGCAGAATATGGGGATGTCTTTCCCGATGATCTTCCTTCAGGGTTATCACCAAAACGAAGGATTGTTCACAAAATCGAGGTGATTCCAAGGAGCACCCCTCCTTGTAAGGCCCCATACAGACTAGCGCCACATGAATTGGAGGAGTGCAAGGCACAAATCGAGGAGATGTTACAAAAAGGGTTCATCCAGCCCAGCGTGTCACCATATGGAGCTCCAGTCCTTTTTGTTAAGAAAAAGGATAACAGCCTACGGATGTGCATCGATTACCGAGCGCTCAATCAACAAACGGTGAAGAATAAGTATCCATTACCTCGGATGGATGACTTGTTCCACCAACTCGAAGGAGCAAAGTACTTCATGAAGGTAGACTTACGGAGCGGATACAACCAGATTCGAATCGCTGATGAAGATGTAGCGGTTTGTTGGTCGTCACTCCAACTGCACCGTGAGAGAAACAAAGGTAGTCTGACTGGTCATCACTCCAGTCTCACTACCGACAGCACACTAGAGTGAACTCACTCTGGAAATCAGGCGCCAACACAAACAAACGCGACGCACAAACAGGAAGCAGAATATGGAGGGGTTCCAACCACAAGAAGTCCAAACGATAACTCTCCACACTCAAACATTCACATAAAGAGAAACCTAGCCCCACTCGGCCTGACGCGTCTTCTTTGGTGACCACATGCACAATATATGATCACCGACTGTTTAACTTGTACCTAAGGTCACTAACTAGTCGTCCACACCTCTAGTAGCTCCAAAATATCAACGTGATAGCTTTACTAGCTCATCCAAGACAACTGCCACCAACTGCCTCCATACGCGTCTTTACGGTATAGGCAACCACTACCACAACAGCAGCTTCCCTCTAGTACCCTTGGGTCGCCCTACCACTCCTCTAGGAACGTGCGAGCAGGTCTCCTACTACCTTAAACCAGCCCTTAAGTACTTGCACGCATCTTTGTAAGACACCAAGAGCTATTGGTCTAGTGGTACAGCCAAAGCTAAGACTACAAAGTTAAGCGTCCAAGTCCAGAAATAGTGTTGGGATGGGTGACCTACTGGTTTAACACTTCCCACACAATTAAAACTTGGATACCTCTCTCACGCACGCCAGCAAGCTGGCTTGCGGCAGGCGCGGGCTCAGGCTCCGCTCCGCCTCCGCACTCTCGCACTCCGCTCTCACGCCTCCGCACTCACGCACCTCTACTCCTCGAAGCCTCTAAACGCACTCGATACTCCCGCTCACTCGACCTGACATTGTCGACTATTTCGTGTGCCACGCCCAAATGCGCACTTCAGCCTAAAATAGGTCACTTCAACACATTTCACCAAATTTCAGCAGCGCTTCCGCACTATCTCACCACCAAATCGACCGAGAACAGGTTCAGACGACATCCATCCACACAGCGATCGATCACAACACCCAAAACGAACTACTCCACGCACACGCGCACCCGCAAATCGAAGATACCAACGATCTGCCAACTCCGGAGATACCACCGATAGCAATTTGCGACTTGTAATCTCTAAACCAGGCCTCGCAATCTGAGTTCTTCAAGTGAAAACAAGGTATGTACTCACTCCATCATGCCAACATGCACTAGACAATCACTACAGTCGAGCCAAATCCACTCTGTGCTCACAGAGAATCCAGATCTTACTCACAAGACTACCCACCATAGCCAGGAGCTTGAAGGCTCAACTTGAAGAACTGAGGTCTCCAAGCGAAGTATACCCCTTGTGGGCACTCTCACCAACTTGCCCTAACGGCCTTACCGGAGTCCATCACTTCGCACTCGGTCAACCTAGCCGAGTTACCAAACTGACGTGACATGGAAGAACTTGCACTTCCCAAGGTGTAACTTCAATCCATGAGCTCTCAACCGCTCGAACACATCCTATAATTGTCTCTCGTGCTCTTCCATGTAGCACTATAGACTAAGATGTCATCAGTATAGCATCTGACAAAATCCAATCCTGCTAGGATCCTATCCATCACTCTTTGGAATTCAGCAGGGGCGTTCTTCAACCCAAATGGTAAGAACACGCCACTGATACAAACAATCCTTGCCGTGAAAGTCAATCCCCCAGAATGCTGTCTTGGGTTTATCTTCCTCTCTCACCGGCAACTGATGATACCCTGCTCGAAGATCCAAAGTACTGAAGACCTTCACATGCCCCACTGCATCAAAGATCTCCTCAAGTGTCGGCATGGCATACTTATCGGACTTCGTCTATTGATGGATAGGACGGTAGTCTCCACACATACGTCTATCCGTATAGTTGCCATACATATCCTTCTTTGTTGGCATAACTGTGGCAGATGCATACTCTCCATGCGATATCTCCACCAACCCAGCTTCCACCAAGTCTTGAGTCCTACTCTGGATCAAGGTTCTCTCCATGTCACTATACTTGTAAGGACGTCGAAAGATTGGCGTGTCATTAGCCAAGTCGATCCGTATACCCTGTCCCTTCAAGGTACCCAAATCCTTCATACTAAAGGTAAAACAATTCCTGTAGCTCTTCAAGAATCTCTGAACTCTTTGTCTCTCCGCTTCTATAAGCTTGGGTCCAATCTCCGACTCCCAAGTATCCTCTGTCACCAAGCTATCTTGCAGCCTCTGGAGCAGTTTCCTTCTGCTCACCACCAACAACCTCCACCGCTACTGTGCGAAAAACTTCTGCAGTTCTAGCTGCAAGTTCCACACTCTCTCCTACGATATCCCATGATGTCCAAAGATGACGAAGTCGTTGACTGCTATCTTGCAGCCTCTGGAGCAGTTTCCTTCTGCTCACCACCAACAACCTCCATCGCTACTGTGCGAAAAACTTCTGCAGTTCTAGCTGCAAGTTCCACACTCTCTCCTACGATATCCCATGATGTCCAAGGATGACGAACTCCACATGCCTCGCCCCCAGCCTTTGTCTCCACCGCCCCTCTAGGCAAAGAGCTCAAGAGCGTCCGAGCAGTAACACCCGTCAATCGCACACGACGCTGCTCAGCCAATCCAAGGCTAACAATCCATGTCAAGCAGTTCAAGTCCATTGCTTGATCCAACACTTGACGACGTGAAGCCTCCGACACTGAAGCTACTGCCGTTGTATCCGTAGGAAAACCCATCGCTCTCTCTTTCTCATCGGTATTGGGCTCCACCAACTGTTGTAATCGAACATCCCACACAAGCCCAGGTCCTCCATCTCTGTAAGCATGTGACGCAGGAAAGCTTACCAAAGTGAATAACGCTGCCATAGGTCGTCCCACTAGGTTCACAACTGCCATGGGTGACCTATCGACGACTCTCACTACTTGAGATCGTCGTCCTGCATCCAAGATGCCATAAACTGTGAGGTGCGCTAGTCGTCTCACTGCATCGTGTGCACGCTTGAGTACCTATCTCGGTAACAAGTTCGTCCACCACAATCGTGGACGATGTGCACAAGATCCCACTCTCGCTGCATCTAACAACACTGCCGGTCCGATCCAGGACCGCACCTGGTGCACACTCGTCATCATATGTGCATGAGCATCACCCAACAAAGGAATGTTCTCCAAGATGTACGTTGGAGAATCCACCTGATGCATCTGGAGATGTCCTAAGATCCGTAACATCTCCCAAAACATCCTAGATCGTGGGTCATGCAAACCATGACCTCTCCTAGCACGCGTGTGACCTTGACATGGCCACCCGGCTATCACCAAGTGAATGGTGCCAACAAACGTTGTCGCACCATTTGGCGGCTACATGCTTGACTTCTACTCCGACGCTTAGGTTTGGTAGTTCTAGAAGTTAGCTCATATTACTTCTAGTCTTTTATGTATATGTTTGACACCTTTGCATACGGTGTTAGCACTATTTTGAGTCCTAGTAGGCTGATAGTATGTTAGTTATCTTGTTCAAGCATTTGTGCGCTTGTGCAAGTGACTTCTTACTTGTCTATGACGTTCAATGTACATAACTTAGGGTTTCCATGCTGATAGTGGTTTGAGCTCATGGGTTGTACTTACTTGTCGCCCATGCACGCTTTCTAGCTAATTTAAGTTATTTTTCAGGGCTATGTGTCATTTTAGGTAGTTTAAGTTTTACGCTGGCACTCTAGGGGGCTTGACGTGGTAGCCTATGAGTGTAGATAAGTTACCAGGTAGTTTAAGGCACAAAAGGACAGTCAAGTGGAGCTATGAACTCCCATTGGTCCATTTTTGTCTTTTGTAAAACTCTAAGTTTAGAAACAGAGCTCTAGAGGAGAGTTCGAGCAATTGGTGAGGTATCTTCGAAATCTGAGAACACAGGAAGAGAGAGCTCGTCGTGCCAAGCACTGTCAGTGAAATTTTTGCTCGATTTGGATCAATAAACAAGGAGTTATGCCCAATTGAAGTTCGGATTGTGTCAAAACTGCATCACTTTTGTTGATTTTGGGGTTTTCGGTGCCAATTGCAGCAGAATTGAGGAAATCACTTCAAAACTTCGTGGTTGCGTTCACTGTCAGGAGGGCTACGACTGTCCAAAAAGTTTCGAATCATTTGAGTAACTGAGTAATTCAGGGCGGCCGCTGAAGCAGAGGGGGTCTGAAAAGCTCTTAATCTAGAGCAGCGACTTTAGAGAAGGAGATCTGGAGTTCTACAAACATTCAGGAGTCCCAACTTCACAGGGATGTTCAGCATCCTGTAGACTTCAAATACTGTGAGAAGATTTGAAATTCATCGAGCCAATTCTCTGTTCTATGTCTGAATAGCTGTCTAGGTACCAGAAATTGCCATAATTCTCTTATTCAGAACTTTTCTGTTCATATCTCCGTGTCAGAATTTGATCTCAGGTTGAAACTTCGTCTGTGAGTTCAGTAGTACCTCATTTGCATGTAGGGGAAGTTTAGAGGTCTAAACCTTCATAGTTTTCCTCTCTTTGAGTGTCAAAGTTCACCGCTTAAGCCTATTACTACCAGTGAGACCTAAATTTCGCTTTTTGAGCATATCAGAGGATCCTACACTCCTGTGTGAGTGTTTATAGCTCCTGTTGTGACCTGAAAGCCAACCTCTTGAGTAAACAACCACAGCCAGAAGCCCGGCGCTTTCCTAGGTAGACGGATCACACTCCGACAACGTGAGATCCTGCGCCCCCAGCAGCAAAATGTCTGACGGTAATGCTTGCTAGTATCCTCTAACGGCTGATATAGACAACAACTCAGGATATCTCTGCGTCAAACGTGCCACGTGACGCAATGAGATGCGTCTTGCGACCTCATCTCTCTCCACATACGAGTATCGCTGTACTTGTATTGCCTGCAATACTGCAGCCAAACTTGTGCTGATCCCTCCAAACAGCTCAAGCACACACACACCCTCCTTTGGATACTGCCATGCAATGAGAGTCGTATCCAACGGTGTTAAGGTCGTAGGGCCAGTAACAAGAACACCCCGATGTTCTTCTACTGGCGGTACAAATGCTTCACTCCAAGCCTACTGCACTAACCGATCAGCATACTGCTGCAACTCTCTGCTCGAACTCCAAAGTGGAACATCCAAGACAGATGGTACTAACGTAGACATGCTAGGCATGTCCTCCAACTCCTCAAAGACCGGAGTATCCTTCGTATGGGCATTGCCCTCTAACAACTCGCCAGACCAAGTGATGCAAACTGAACCTTGCAATGGATGCCATCGTCTCTGATGTAAGCTCCGTTGTCCCATCTCTAGCACTGAATCGCACTGGTAAGCGGTTCACTCGTCCCTCATCGGACTGCCAACCCAGTCTATAAGATGCTGTCTCCGCCCAATAATCTTACAGCACCTCCAACCAATACATCATAAGACTCCGCGGCTGTAACGATAGCCTTGGTCTTCACCATGGAGCCATCCATGGGATGATCTGGTCGAACTCTCATCGTCAGCAACTCGCGTGTCATGTGTAAAGTTGTACCTCCTGATCCTCCTAGAGATGTCTGTAGCTGGTGTAGTGACGCAAGACTACTCCTTTTGCCCATTTAGTATACAAGATATCGTTCCCACAGAGGATTTACGCAAGTAACGCTGCCCTAAGTTCTAAGATCTGTTCAAACACACAAACACACGGGTTTTGCCTAAAATCCCGTCTTCTCACAAAACCACGCGTCTTTCAGATACGTCAAAAGGTACTCTGGATCCAAACAAACAACTACTAACTAAAATATCACACAACTATTCACAGAGAAGCTCGAGAAGACGATCTTCTTGCTTCCATGTTGCTTCTTCCGGTCTTCTCGATACCGTCTTCCCGAAGCGATTCTCGTCTTCTAGAGAGTCAGCTCGTCTTCTCGCACCTCCAGAAGATGGTACTGCTTCGCAGAAGTCGACTAGCACGGCTGTTACATCTTACTCTCACACTCACATTACAACGGGTTAGATCAATCACAGGGTGTATGCCCCCTGTAGCCTTCCCAGGCTTCTGCCTACGGAAGTGATCTTCTTGCAGCACTACAACGACATTCACCTTCACGGAAGCTCAATAGAAGTTTCGGAAACTCACTAGAAGAAGGTAAGAAGATGGGGAAGATGGAGGAAGATGAGGAAGAAGAGAAAATCCAAACAAGAGGAAAACAACATGGAAAGAGGAAATTAAGATTCCGACAGGCTTCTAGTCCGGATCCTGACTAACAAGCCATCCCTGCTTGTAATAGTTTGGGGAGGAAGACAACAAACGTGTGTACAGTTGCACCGTCTTCTTCTCGAGGATGTCGTCTTCTGTTGTGGAAGAAGGCTTCTTTCTTCTTCACTTCTCTGCTCTGACTACTCTGTCTTCTGGGATCCCTTACCCATAAGACCGTTCGTACGTAGATCCCAAGTGCTCTACTGAACGAGCCAAGCTACACTTCCACAACTGCTGACAAACACCGCCACTCAAGGAGAACACTTCTCATGCATAATTGGGAGTGAATTCAAGACAATCCACCACCCAGAAGACATGAACAAAGCTTCTGCACTCAAATAAGAAATCCATTCCTCGAGAAGAAGTCACATTGGCATTGGGAAGCTCACTCCCTCTACTTCCTGCTCCTACTCCTCGACACATCAGTCTAATCAGCAGGTCTGCACGAGGATGCCGTTCCCTGCTCCTAGACTGTCCACTACTCATCTACATCTCTGAATCGCTGCTGGTGGTAAGAGAATGCAGACTTCTTCCTGCGTTATCTCCTTATTCCAACATCGAGTGTAGTGTACACTGTGTACCTCTAGTGTCTAATCTGTCTCTTGCACCGAAAAATCTAATGTGTGTGCAGGAAGTCAGTTTCTTCGAAGACTCCCATGTGTGTCTAATCTGTCTGCACCGTAAGATTGGTATGTGTGTGCAAAACTCAATTCTCCACACAGGTCTAATGTGCTATGAGTCTGCACCGTAAAATGTTGGTGTTTGTGCAGAACTCCTAATTCCTACTCTGTGATCCTACTTAACCATCTGCCTTGAGATGCAGAGAGAATCCCCTCCAATCTTCGACTGCAATCAGGGAGGGATGGGCACCGTCAGAAGATTGCCACCTCACATGCAAAAACGGTTCCCCTTTCCTAATTAGCAATCTGGTTGTTTACCCTGCGCTGCCTACTCTGCCACATGGTCACTGATCTAAAATTAAATTGGGCATGTCTTTTCCTAATATAGCATATTGGGCACTTACTAAGTTTGGACAAGCTCATGATCCTCTGGGCTTTGCTTATCTATTCTAATGGCTCGAATGCCATTTTCATCTGATCTATTCCTACCTGAACTACTTAAATCGGCTTCTGATAGACTGGGAAGCCCTGTAATTACCTCGGGTGTCGCTGAGGTGGCCTCCTCCTCCACGTTCATCGCTGGCTCTGCTGCTGCTGCTTCGGAAGACAGAAGCGTCTTCTGTGAAGCTGGGTTGACTTGTGCTTCCTCGCTCTTCTGGAGGACTAGTTCGACACTGGGAGCCATGGTGACCTCATAAGGGTCCAGGGAAGTCGCTTCCTCCACACGGAATACCTGGGAAGACGGCTCGTCTTCCTGTCTTCCAGAAGACATCTTGTCTTCCAGGGTGTCTTCCAGGGTCTTCTCGGCTTCCAACGCTGTCACTACCAAGTGCACAGCGAGGTCGAACTCCTCCTTCTCCAAGTCTGATCTTGTCGATGATGCTGGTGCTTGGGAAGACGTGTTTACTGATGGCGGGATCAAGGGAAGACCATAGAGCGTCTTCACTCCCTCTATCTGCCGGCCCAAGTACCTGAACATACTCTCCTTGCACTCCACAAACATTGCTTTGGACTCCTCGTTCCACTCTCTAGCTAAGGTAAGGAGCTTCCTACCCGCGGTGAAGTTAAACTTCTTCCGAAGTGCCTCCACCGAGTGAGCTAGTAACCCCTGCGCACGGACTTCCACTGCTTCTCTCTGAGTCTTCTCGGCCGCAACTTGCGCTTCTGCGGCTTCCCGCAGAGTTTTCCACATCGTCTTCTCTTCTGCAAGGGCGGTGAGCTTATCCCGTACTCGCAGAACCTCCTGGTCACGCTGCTGTAAGCGCGCCTGCAACTCCTGGTTGCTCTTCTTCAGCTGCGCTAACTCCTTGGAAGAAGTGACGTACTTGCTATGAGTCGAAGGCTCGGTCCTTCCCTAAGTCCTCACAGTATAGCTTCCTCTCTCAGAAGACGAATCTAGTCTTCCAGAAGACAGCTACTCCGTCTTCTGAGATTCTAACAATGCTTCCTAAGTAGCGCTCGTCTTCCGAGCTGTATCAAATCAATCCTAACTAAGCAAGGCTTCGCATGGATTCCTAAGAAGACAACCCACCTTGCATTACATCATGCTTCCTAACAGAAGATACAAGATATGCGAGAAGTAGAGTATAGGAAAGGTTCAGAAGATGGTTGCGGGCTCCTGCGGTGACAGTGGCCTCTGGGAAGACACCCGGGACAGTTTCCGATTCAATAACGTTCTCGGAAGACCTCCCGAAGTCAGGTTTCCCTTCACAGGTCTCACTTGCCTTCTGCTCCCTACACGCAATCTATCATCACAACAGACTTAAGACATGTGCACTCTGTTCTTCTGACTTCTCACCTCTCATACGCACTCAGAAGAAGCTTGCTGCTCGGTGGGAAGACAGGACCCTCGATCCTTCTCTCCAGATTCTGCCAACAAGTCTTCTCACGACTCTCTCCTAAGTTTGGGAAGAAGAAGGAATGGCTGCTATGGGTCGGACAGAAGAGACCCGAAATGGACCCTCACGTCTTCTCGCTCATTTTGCCAGTCTTTCCTGTCTTCTAGTCTCTCTAGGAAGATGTGGATTTGAGAAGCTAGGAAGATCAAGAGGCACAGGCCTAGTTCCCGTCTTCCGAGTTCTCGAAATAACAAAACAACTCACCAAGCCACTCAGGATTCGTACCAAGTCTCTCTGAACACCAAAGCAAAGCAAATCCACTCTTGATACGAATTGTGTACAGTCGACTTCCGAATACAGTCAGGCGTCTGAAGCGTCTTCCGAAGACAGTCTTCCGAAGATGTTCCAATCTTCCGAAGCGTCTTCCGTCTTCCGCCGTCTTTCGGGAAGACGTTTCCTGAAAGACGGTCGTCTTCCAAAGAAGTCAGCTTCTTATTACAAAAAGCTCATAAGATCATCTTCCTGCTAAGGAAGCCGTGATCTTAAGTAACAACGCTTCTTCAGTTATACAAACAAGTTATTAATCTTAAAAATTTCAAAAATTCGTGAATCCTGTAATTTGTGGGCACCACAGCTGGAACGGACATCTCTCCACTACAGACTTTCTCAAACCTAGATCGATACACGCCGCCTTCCCAACATCAACGGTTGGGCTCCAGAATCTAACAACACTTTCTACGGTCGATACACCTTCTCTGAAGGTGCCACCAAACAGAAGAAACCACTTCTGTTGTCCAAAAACACCACACCTGGTGCCAATCGAGCACGGTCAATTGCTGGTCTAGCTGGTAACTCATCTAGCCTGACAGCCGTCGCTTGCCAAGTACCACTAGTAGCTATCCTGATCTTCGATTCCATGGACACATCTACCGCCTCTTGCTGAACCACCTCAGCACTAGAGGTAACCACATCTCTCACTGAACGTGGCTACCAGCTGGAACATTGGAGCCAAGCTGACTCTCAATGTCCTCATATCCGTGGCTGAAAATAGTGAGGCTCGCAAAACTACTGTAGCCGCCCCCAACATCGAGTTCAACGTCGCATCCACAGACGTCGAGGGTTGACTCGCATTATCCTCACTCTTGGATGTCGATGCCTCCAACTCCACTGCACCATCGGTAGGTCATTTAGGAATCATAGAAGTGGTCCTCAATGCCTCTGATAGCGTGATTGATTGAGGAAGTCTGGCCTGTCCAACTCCACTTAGTCCAACTCCACTGACGCACCTCGTGGCTCAAAGATACGTATTGCACTCCGAGTCACTACCGTAGATGTCTCAATCTGCACCACACCAGCCATGAAGTCGAAGTCATCTCCTTCTCCTCCATAAGACGTGGAAGCTTCTGTTCCACCAGATCTCCGCTGAGGCATAGCCATACTAGTTATCCTCTGCTCCAACTGCTCAATCCGAGCAGCCATACCTGCTTCTGACGTCGTAGCAGGCGGTGGACCAACTGGTCCTCTCCTAGATGCTAGACCTCTACCTCCAGCTCGACCACCACGGCTTCTCTGAGCTCCTCCGCCTCGTCCACAATCAGCCTTCCCTTGCCGTAGCTCGGGATGGAGATCAAAACAACAATCACTACTGTGACCTGGTCGCCCGCAATGCTCACACTGCCTAGGCACTGCTTGAGACGTCCCATATGTCTCCTAACCACCTCTCCTTTGTGGACAGTCATTCTGTTGATGAGGACCATCACAAGTCGAGCAAGGACCTGCTTGTTGCTGACTAGAGAAGGACAGCATGAGCTTCTGCCCACTAGATCCTCCAGCACCTCCATGAGATCGTGAGTGCTCAGCACGATCCTTACCACCACCACCACCACGCTGTTGCGTAGCCTGTGATCCTCGAGAAAAGGAGGTCGTCCCATGTGATGCATCTCTGCTGAACCCAGCAGTCACCACTCTCTCCTCTATCATGTTGAGCTCAATCCGCTCAGCCAAACCAAAGACAACCGCTAATATCGGAGCGGTGTCTCTAAAGAGAGTGACATCTCTGACTCTCTTACGCAGCTCCCGATCTAGTATCCCATACCAGAACTGGACTGCCTGTGCTTCTGTCACCCCTTGAGTACCGCTGATCAACCACCTCATGCGAGTAAACATCTCGTGTAGGCTCTCTCCAGTCTTCCGGTGGAACTCCTACAGACTCTTCAACTTGTCGGTCTGCACACCCTGATAATTCTTCCTCAAACAGTGAAAGAACTGAATCACAGGGTTAAACTCTGGTGGTATCCCGCTCGCACTACCACCTGCTCCACTATTAGTGGACGCACCGCTGGTAGTAGAGATTCCGCCATCCGTGGATGTACCACTACTACTGGCACCAGACCTCGTAGGTGCTACGCCTCCTGAAACTGCATCAGTAGTGATAGAAACATAGTTGGGAGACCAATGTTGTCTCCACAACTCAATCTCAACACTGTAGCGCTTGAACTCGTGATAATCGTCCATCGGTTGTCCCTCCAAGTGCTGAAACAAACCCTTCCACGTCATGAAAGATGTGAACAACTGTGGGTTCCGCATCTGTTGCAGATCGCACCAACTGTCGAACTCCTGGATGAAGTCATCCAGCTCAATGGTACCCACCTTACCCAAGTAACGTCGAGGCCCTTTCGTGGCCCCATAGATCTCGTCCATGTCCCACAACAAAGATGTGACGACACTAGACTCACCACCAAAAAATGCACTGTCTGCGTCTTACTCGTCCTCTGGAACAACCAACGGCAATGGTGTAGGTCGTCGGTACCTCACCCCACTCTGTGTATACCCACTGTCCGAGAAATCTCCACCAGAACCTCCCGAGAACTCCGTGATGATAGAATCTCACGGACACACTCTCTAACCAGAATGTTGAATCCTCGTCACCACCGTAACTACAACTTGCCTATCCCCGCTCCTACTGAGCTCACCTATCTCCTACTAGGACAGTCAAGATAAGAGCAACCTGTACCTGCCATCACCACAAGCAACCTCTCACGATTTGTTGGTCGTCACTCCAACTGCATCGTGAGAGAAACAAAAGTAGTCTGACTGGTCATCACTCCAGCTTCACTACCGACAGCACACTAGAGTGAACTCACTTTGGAAATCAAGCGCAAACACAAGCAAACGCGGCGCACAAACAAGAAGCAGAATATGGAGGGGTTCCAACCACAAGAAGTCCAAACGAGAACCCTCCACACTCAAACATTCACATAAAGAGAAACCCAGCCCCACCCGGACTGACCCGTCTTCTTCAGTGACCACATGCACAATATATGATCACCGACTGTCATAACCTGCACCTAAGGTCACTAACTAGATGTCCATATCTCTAGTAGCTCTAAAAATATCAACGTGATAGCTCTACTAGCTCATCCAAGACAACTGCCACCAATTGCCTCCATACGCGTCTTTACGGTACAGGCAAACACTAACACAACAGCAGCTTCTCCCTAGTACTCTGGGGTCGCCTTACCACTCCTCTAGGAACGTGCGAGCAGGTCTCCTACTATCTTAAACCAGCCCCTAAGTACTTGCACGCTGTCGTGTCGTGGACCGGCTCCTACCTGAAATTCAAACTTCGATGCTTGTCACTCTAAAGTCACTCATGAGAAGACAAGCTAGGCCCCAGCTTACGGGTTTTTGGCACATTCTCAGCTCTCCATTTTCATTGCATAGATGGGTAGAGCTCCTTGTCAGCTTTCCATAGGCACTTTGTCTACTTCGTTTGGACGCCTAGTGGAGAAGTTACAGGACTCGAAAGATGGAGAAAATAAGCTAGGCCCCAGCTTACGGGTTTTTGACACCACTTCGGATCTTCATTTTTATCGCACCAGTGGATAGAGCTCCTTGTCAGCTTTCCATAGGCACTTCATCTACTTCGTTTGGACGCCTAGTGGAAAAGTTACAAGACTCGAAAGATGGAGAAAACAAGCTAGGCCCCAGCTTACGGGCTTTTGGCGCAACTTCGGATCTTCACTTTCATCACATAGATGGGTAGAGCTCGTTGTCAACTTTCCATGGGCATCTTGTTTACTTCGTTTGGACATCCAGAGAAGAAGTTATGCGATTCGAAAGAAGGCAAAATCAAGCTAGGCCCCTAGTTACTTGCTAACTGGGTATTTAGGGCTTCAGGCGTTATATCAAAGACGCAAGGGGTCTGCTTCTTATAATTCAGGAGAGAACTGTACGTACAGAGACTGTTGCAAGGGGGGTGCTTAAAGGGCTAGCTTGCGCTTGCGACCTGTCAACGGACGGTTCGGGAGATTTAGGAGTCCAATGCAAGCGCGCAAGGCGTCGTTGGGTTCAGATCTGTGCAGGCTACACACTGGTTCAAACGGTTTGCGAAGAGACGGATCGAGGGTTGTGTTCTGAGGGAAATTGAGACGCAGGAAGGAGATTTGGAGTTTTCAGTTACCTGTGAAGGAGAGTTGGACCGTTCGGGCCGTTCCGGAGTCCAAACTTGCTGTCCTTGGATCCATCGGGATCAGAACACCGAGTTCTACAGGAAATTGAAGACGATACCAGTTTTCATCGGGCGGTTTGGAAGTTCTGAGTGAAATTGACTCGCAGAGAAGCGCTTACATCAAATTTTCGTTCACCTGCGATCTGAGGTTGGGTTGTTCTTCGCGATAGGTGAGCCAAGCTCTTTGTTCTTGGTGCCTATGCGATCAGAGAGTCTTCATCTACTCATAGGAGAAGACTATACGTGGATTGGATTGTTGGTTTCGGTGTGATGAGCGAGTTTGAGCCGCAGGGAGTCGATTTACGTCACTTTTTTGCAACCTGCGACCAAATTTCTCAAGTGGTTTTGCAAGGGGAACTCCAAACGACTTGTTTGGAGTCTCGTTGGGTTCAGGGTAGCTAGATCTATCTGCCAGCGAAGACAGTTATCAGTTTAGACGATCCGTTTGTGCGGTGTGTGCGGTTTTAAGCCGCAGAGAGGAATTTTTGAAAGTTCAGTCACCTGCGACCGAAAATCGGCGATATCTCGGCTGATGGGAGTCGGATCTGAAAGTTTCTTGGGTTAACGGAGTCAGCGGAGGAGACCCTATCGACATCTGAAGTCCGTTCAGCGAAAGGAGGAAGCTCACAGATAGATCTTTTTCGGTTTCTTCGCTACGGGTTTTGTTCTTTTGAGTTCGTTAGAGTTCTGGTTGGCTGTATACAGCTTGTGATAGCTAGCTTTAGCTAAGAGCTTATACATGGATGTGGTTTGGACTTGGGTTTGGATCGCGTGGTACTGCTGTGGCTCTGGTTGTTAGCAGAGAAGTTTCTCTTGCTTTGAGCTACGCTTCGGCGATTTCGGGCTAGGGTTGCGATTCAGGGGTTTGTTTTAGGGCTTCTGAAGCAGGTTACGGACTGCTCAGGTCTGGTTATCGATTTTGTACTGTTAGGAGAAAGAACCGGCAGTGTACATACATTTGGGAGTGGTATATATCGCAACATTCTTTTTCGTGGTTGTTCTTCTCTGTCTTGTCTCTGTTTCAGCACACAATATCTCCACAGCCAGGAACCTCGCGTTTTCCTGGACATCCTTCACGTAAAACGTCCGACGCGGCAACGCATCTCTGTAAGACACCAAGAGCTATTGGTCTAGTGGTACAACCAAAGCTAAGACTACAGAGTTAAGCGTCCAAGTCTAGAAATAGTGTTGGGATGGGTGACCTACTAGTTTTACACTTCCCACACAACTGAAACTTGGATACCTCTCTCACGCACGCCAGCAAGCTGGCTTGCGGCGGGCGTGGGCTCAGGCTCAGGCTCTGCTCCGCCTCCGCACTCTCGCACTCCGCTCTCACGTCTAACGCACTCACGCCTCTGCTCCTCGAAGCCTCTAAACACCTCGACACTCCCGCTCACTCTCCGCTCCGCTTGGAGAAGAGTAGAACCCGGGCCAAACACCACAAAGAGGGACGAGTACGACGAGAAAACACCCAAAACAGCAACTCAGGGTCAAAATTGCACCAAATTGTCGAAATCAGTCAATTTGGAACTCGCAGACGGGATTTACGACAGATTTTGGCCAACCCGCGACCTTCTTTGGCTTGTAACTTCGTCGATCCTTCACCAAATCCAACGATTTTGGTTGCGTTGGAATCGTCTTCCCGGCGCGCACCTACTGCACTCCTCGGATCCAAAGATTATCGACCCACGCCAACCTGACACTCGCCGACGTACTTCTGCTGATCTAAAACACGTCACAAAACCCGTCACCAGAAATTTCGACTTCTCATATTTCAAAAACGGCTCGACCAAACTTCGTGAACCTTCGTGCACTAGGACCGTCTTCCTAGCGCGCTTCCAATGAGCCCACATCGGTCTGACATTATCGACTATTTCGTCTGCCACGCCCAATGCGCACTTCAGTCTGAAACATGTCACTTCAACACATTCTGCAAAATTTCAGCAGCGCTTCCGCACTACCTCACCACCAAATCGACTGCGAACAAGTTCAGACGACACCCATCCACACAGCAATCAATCACAACACCAAAACGAACCACTTCACGCACGTGCACACCCGCAAATTGAAGATACCAACGATCTGCCAACTCAGGAGATACCACCGGCAGCAATTTGCGACCTGAAATCCCTAAACCAGGCCTCGCAATCCGAGTTCTTCAAGTGATAACAAGGTATGTACTCACTCCATCATGCCAACAAGCACTAGACAATCACTATAGTCGAGCCAAATCCACTCTGTGCTCGCAAAGAATCCAGATCTCACTCACAAGACTACCCACCATAGCCAGGAGCTTGAAGGCTCAACTTGAAGAACTGAGGTCTCCAAGCCCTACCTGCGAAGTATACCCCTTGTGGGCACTCTCACCAACTTGCCCTAACTGAACTAACGGTCTTATCGGGATTCTCCACTTCGGACTCGGTCAACCTAGTTGAGTAGCCAAACTAACGTGACACCATGTTCTTGCACTTGTCTTCTTCCTTTGTTCGGATCCAGGTTCGGACAAAAATTTTCTGAAATGATTAAAAAAACTGAAATTTCATGAATTCAATTTGTAACTGTTCGATATTTTAATTCTTGTATCTAACAGAGATAGACGCCAAGAGATTTTGGCCGTCGAAGTTCAACTTAGTTAATTAACTGCCGTAGAGTATTCAACTGTAAAGTCCATACTCTACCAGTCGTTTCAATATCCGAAGCGCTCTGGTTGCTCCACCTAGGACAAAGCCAATCGTTCTATCCGAGATGAAGTCATAGCTCCACCTAGGACGAAGCCAATCGCTCTATCCGAGATGAAGTCGTCGTTCCACTTAGGACGCCTCATCTGAGATCGCTCCACTTAAGCGACTAAGTGGAGCGTCTCGGCTGAGGTTGCTCCACTGGAGGAATGTATGGAGTGCCCCTGATCTCTGAAAGTTCCACCCTTGTCTCACTTTCGGACGCTCCATATCTAGAGATTGTTGGTGCAAAATGATAGTTAGTACCTAGTTCACCTACCTTCGTTGTCATGTCTTCTATAAGCTAAGATGTGAAATTGAGATCCTAAGAGCATTATTTTCTCAACTTACTACAAACATAGTTTTGCAGTAGCATTAGGTAGACCTTCGCAAGAGGACCAACATTGGTGTTTTTATCATTGCAAACGGAGCAAAGATGAGGGAGTTTGAGCAATTTCACTTTTCGGATTTTGAGACTTCGGTCTCAAAATCCATCCAAATACATGACAAGTCAAGTACTAACATGGCACTTTCTCTGACCCGTCAAAAAACCAAAAAGTGCCGCAGTGGAAATTTGACACGTTGTCGTGTCGTGGATAGTCTATCATCTAAATGACGGTTTATATATGACTTTTTCTGAACTTGCTCCGAATGATGACCTTCCTTCATTATATCGCAAGGCTCGTCAAGTAGAACAACTTTAGTTCTTGGATCATCCCAAACGAAGTTACGGTGATTTAGAACTCATTTTAGAAGACAAGTGAGATTACGTGGCAAGTACTGACATTTGGTGGTTACGACATTGTATATGATTCTGATGTGAAATTTGCTGATATGGACGAGACGTTGCTTGCAAAAGTACTACTTATTGATGATCTTATAGTACGCATGTGTGTCACATGATGGACCGATTGATGAGATGGTGATACGCAAAGCGACAACGAGAAGTGATGACGAAGTGCAAAGGAAAAGCTTAAGGGCGTGTTTGCATATACTACTTAAGCGCCAGAAAAGATTCTTTGCGGACGATCACTTTTAGGATTTTAGGATTTCACGTTGAAGGTCGTGTGATTTCTCGGTCACGATTTTCAAAAATGGATCCGAGTGAGAATTTTGGATACTTATGTGACGAGCACGACTAGTGGTGAAGATGAACAATGATACAGATAGCACTTCTGAGAACTACGAGGAGTTAGAGAGAAATGATACATGTATCATTTCTTTTGGCAAAATTGAAAGTTAAGGAATTGAGAAGTATACTAGTATCACTTCTTGTTTCACAAAAAGACTTTTGCCAATTTTCGCAAGGTTGAAGAAAGGAGAAATCATAGTTTCTTCGCGAAGTGCAGTTAAGGCTACAGAAGAGATCTTGGTACCGTTGGAAAGCTTGGAGTATAACTTTCTAGTGCCACCAAGATCTCAGGACTTGGATTAGTAAAACGAGAATTGTAAGTTTTATCAACAGTGAACGGAGAAATGATATATGTATCACTTCACAACTTGAGGTTTTTGTCTAGGAGAATCAATTTGGGACAAGTGAAGTATCATTAGGAAGCATTTTCCGCAGTCATTTTAACAATAGTGATTAGATTTTACTCCGAGTGTTGGGGAGGAAATCACAAACTCTGAAAGTTAGTTGTAAACTTTGTATATACAAGTTAGGTGTACATAAACCGAGATATTTTTTTGTTAAACTTGAGAGCGCACATGTGTGTATGTACGCACCAACCAAAGTTACAATGTCCTCTATAGTCAAGAGCTCGATGCATGCTTGGACATGTTACACAAATGATGATACGATAACATATCTATTTTTTGCAGACGTGATATTTTTTGCTGAGGTGGCAATCCGCTGATTAGACATACATGATGACATGGCAGCGAGTGATGACATAGCACATGTCCGTGTATGCTTACATAGTGATGTGATGCTGATGTGGCATCTTATGAATAGAGTTGATATGGTGATTACTGAATAGATGGGTGTAGAAGTGAGTCGAGTTGTTGATGTGGTAGTACATGAGTATGACATGTGGTCTGCTAGCATGTCATCTCATGCATGTACATATGTGACAGAACCCAGAGGTGACAAATGGACTTAGGTGGACTACCTGTCCAAAGTATAAAAGTTGTACCTCCCAGTTCATTTAAAGAGGATTTTGAGCCAAGATGTCAAGAGGCTATGAGATTTCTCCGTTATTTTTGGGAGGGTTGGATTTGAGTCAGATGAGTCTAGAAATTCAGTCGAGCAATGACAAACTTTAGGACACGTCCTGAAGGACGTTTAGGGTTTGAATGTAATTCGATCCAGTTATCTCGGAAAATGACGGCCGTTGGAAGTCGGAATCCTTGAAGACACCAAGTTCTAGCAAGAAGGTAGAGGTGCAAAGTAGGTTTTGAGGCGTCCACGCGAGTTGTGGGGATAACTGGTCTAATTTACGATTTAACCTCGGGGAATTTATACTTTCGTCACCAAATTTGGAACACTGGTATGTTGCTCGTGGTAGAATGAAAACAAACTGATGGGAGTTCAGTGCAGCTTCGACGATCGTTCGGCAACACCAACAACCTCGGGAAACACCACTGCAGGATTCGTGAGGAAGCAAATTACTCTCCCTCCTCTTCTTCTACGGGAGTGAATTTTTAGTTACACCGAGTGCGTTTCTGGAACTTCTAGTCCAAGAGAACTCGACCCCTGAGAGTTCTCTTGCTTATTGCGTGCTCTTGCTCTTTACACCACCTGTCGATGTCTAGATTAAACAGCCAGCTCAAATTTCCGTGGCTCTGGCCTAACCGTGAAGTAGATGATCACGAAGAAGACATGTGCTAGGAGAATTGTGTGGAATATTCTTTCTTCTTTGACACGTTCTCATATGTAAGTATTCGATGATTTCAATCTCTCACACAAAAAACTCTCATTTTGTCCGCAATTGCTTTAAAAGCAAATGGGTGTTTATAACATGAATAGTGAACGCATAAAATGACATACTTGATCTGGACAGATTGAAAAAATGACAGCAGATTAAAATTTAAAATGTACTAAACACAATAAGCGATTCAAAAGATTTCTTATAGTGATCTTTACATGATATCATCAGAAAGTTGAGGTATTTATTTTCTCGTAATCCACCGAGTGCTAGTTAAGCAATAAAAATCATTGTAGTGCTATTAAGATCATCCGATGTAAGTGAATTGCTGATTAAATAAAAACCCTCGTTTAGATAAGTTGTGCTACATCTTTTAAAAGAAAGTTTTTTGACAATAAGAAACAGATGATACTTTGTTGTAGAGCTCACTAAGCTGAGTCGAACAAGACTTGAATTGAGACTGGTGGGATCACGATTACAAAGTTATGTGATTTAGGGTCAAGTTCTGATCAAACCAAAATTTCGAATGGATACATATAATTTTCTTGAATTCTAGAAATCCAGAAATTTCACTTTTATTTATTTATGTTAAATAATTGAATTTTATACTTTTAACAAAAATTTTGGATTGATATGATACCACTACATGATTGTGTGAAACATTCGATCAACGCTCTGTCAATTTGATGCATGATTGCAGACGATCCGTCGGTTCTATCAGTCGGTTCATCGCTAACGATCCGCTATCCCAATCTCACCTTTGCCACCTCGTCTAAATCACCAGCCGTCCATCATACGTCTCATCATCACTCCAGCAACCACTGATGATATGTCCGTCGGTGATCCGCCAACCCACTCCATCCCATCTTTGCCACTCTCGGTTATCACCGGTGATCAACCGTCCCACCCTTGTCATCCCATCCCACCACCCTCCAGCCACCACTGGCGATTTGTCATCTCACTCTATCCTCACCATCCTCGGTCACTATCAGCGATCTATCCATCAAATAATCCGTCGTCTCACCCTCACGTCCACCAACCCCAGTCACCACCGACGATCTGTCCATCACAGTCCACCGTCTCACCCTCGTCATCTCGACAACTGTCTATAGTATGTCACCAAGCCTCACCACCTCCAAAACCACCGGTGATATGTCCGCCGATAGTCTATCATCATATGTCAACAAACTGCTCATCGACGATATGAATGACGAAGTTGACTTTTGGTTATTTCTGCATATTCTTCAACGAATAGAGAAGAGAAAAGCTGATATATACAACGCAAGAGGACTGGGGCCTTTAGAGAATATTTCGATAAGGCTACTAGTCTAGTACTACGGTAGTTAAACATGTTTCAATCAATCACATGAAACACAATTAAGGCTTAGTGTTATTATTGAATATTTAATTGAGATATTTTTCTCATGGAATGGAGTTTATACTCTTGTCATTACTTTCGTTTCTTTTTTTTCTCTTCTTCTCAATCCAAAGTCTCTCCTTGAGACTTGATCATAGTATAGTTGAGCACTAAATGATAGACTAGATAATTATTGATTACGTGGGTTGCGCTCACGATACTCATTTGGATTAGGGTGATCTGACCATTTGGATCAGTATTATCTAGTGCTAATGATTCATCATTGAAGCATACAAGAATTATAATATCCATTCATACCAACTTGCTAGGTGAGCTTGTCTTGAAATCATTTGTGATTTGCAATACTTGATTATTTGAGCTAGTTCCTTACACAATGAGAACTCCAATAGACTTTTGAAAATTCCAAAACTTTCAAGAGAATGAAATAAAGAAAGAGAATGAAAATGACTTTTGAGGTCCATCGGCTTCCAAGGTTGATGAATAGTATGGGCGGTCACGAGCAATTCCAAAGCTTAGAGATAAATGAGGGAAGTTGACACAAGAACAATACATGATATTGTCAAGTGCAAGTAATGGAGGAGACTGAAAAAACTAAGGTTCAATGTAAGCACAACCTCATTGTTCTAGCGTACAATATCTCTAGAATGAAATGACACTTCACAAGAATGAAGACGTATGCGAGTCGACTCAATATTGGATTTCTCTAAAGCCATATGTTAAAGATGAATCCACTTGTCTAGGTGTCCCTCACGCTTGGTAAAGAAGATTATGCATCTCATGAATTTGAAGGAGAGAAGAAATACATCGTATGGACTTGTGAGAGAGCCGTTAGAAGATGCACAAATGAATCCTACTACCAATTGGGGAAAGGATTCACGATCACCGCCGTCTTTAGAACATCGATTTATGAAGCGGTCCGTGATCATGACTTGAATAATTTTCCAATCTCACAAGGTTCGTATGGATTGTCTCGGAGGAACTCAGAAGAGTTGTATCACATGAAATAGAGAAGATTTCTCTTATGTATCCTAGTAGGTATCTTCTTAAGGTGACATTGAATAATCCAAACTTTGTTCTTACAAACAAGCACTTTAGATCATTGTAAGCTATATATAGTCATCCTTCTATGACTCCTTCACATCCTAACATGAAAGATTTCGTGTTGAGATATAAACAGAAGTTGTTGTCGTCGAAACCATCGATCTCGCTCTCATCCGTTGAAGATGAAGAGGTTGAACTTATCCAAGAAGAGAATATGAAAAGATTAAGCAGAAGGGAGAAAAGGACAAGTCTCAAAAAGACAAGTCTCAAAAAGACAAGTGAGTGAAAGGATGATAAGGATATACGTCACCAATTCACCAATCGCTTAGAGCGAAATTAGTTGTAGATACAAATCTCAGTTAGGAGTTGACAAGTATGTAAATGATGTTGAAACTTGATGTCAAACACCAATGAGAATTGAACAACACGTCATCATAGCAATATATGTTGTGATGAAATAAAGTCCGTTTGTCGATGCATGCGCTTCTCAAAGCATATATGCTTCCAAACTTGGAAAACACCTATCAAATATTAAATAATAATTATGTAATTTCAAGAAATTAAATTCATAACTCATATAATATTATTCAACTATTGTTTTAAATACATATGTAATATTCAGTTTATAATTCCATAACTAAATATCAATAGGAGTTTCTAAGGATTTCATATCCCCAAGGCATATGGCAAGCGTGAGGATCACACATGATAAGTTTTGGAATAGTTTGAGGGTCAGAAAAAGAAGAAGACGTTATGTTAGTTTAAGCAAGTCTTAAAAATCAAACAAATGAGCAAATAGACAGATCTTCAGTTAAAACTTTTTTGTGTGGGAGGTCCTCCTTCGTGGGGGTTGTGCCTTGATCTCAAATGCAATATGATATGGATCATTCTCCTCGTAGTCTTGGGTTTTAAACATTTCTTGATCCCATTTTCTCCAAAAGCTGAGTTGGTTGACCAAAATATTTTCAACAAAATTCTAGACCTCTCATTTACTACCTAATCATTTTGCAGTTTGCATGAATGATTTTCAGATGCTATTAGTCATCTTCATTCTATTTAGTGAATAAATTAAAAATATTAAAATATATGCAGAAGATTCTATCGATCCAACCGTCCACACCATAGACCGTATCGTACATAATATACGTATAAATTTTCATCAAGATATGATGGTCAAAATTTCTTCAAACAATTATAGCTTATGTATTACAAAAATATTTCATCTTTTCAAAACACTCTGTAGACTAATCCCACACTCAAACTTGGAGTATTCTTTGTAAAAATTACACTAAAATTCCAAACTTGCTTCAAATCTCATCCTAGAGTTCAACTGGGACGTCCTCAAAGTAATCCAAGTAACGCTTGCGATGTCTTAAGAGTACGGTCAACTGCGTGGAAACCTCCTGCTATCTCTACTCTAACGAGATCCGAACTTGTCTTTGAGCGACTGAGCATTCTATGTGTGGTATAAACACAGAGCAAAAAAATTGTGGATAATCTTTACAACAAACTTGTGAAGAATGTTCGGAGTATGGTTGTAACCCATGGGCTTTGTTAAACGGAGATGACAATAACGTCCGTGGTCAACACTGTCAACCTTGGAAGTTATTTGGCTGCTAAGCTTCCAAGATCAAGGAGGACGAAGCTTCTAATTTTATGATGTTAAGCTTGCAACTGCATAACTTCTAACCTTTCATACGAGCCGGGCAAGCCGACAAGCAATAGCTTGTTGGCTACCCCATCCGCTTGTAGCCCGGGCGCCGTGGGGTTGAGTCCTCCTGGCGGACGGACTTATGCTGTGAAAGGATAGCAGCATACGGCTGCAGAAAACCCCACAGTAAAGAAAAGAGGACTAAAAACAAAACCAAACAAAAAAAAAAATAACGAGCCGGGTGTTTATGGTATGCATACGTACTGTGTGTCTTTACCTCGAACAAGTAGACGTCTCCGAAACGTTCAAACAACATATCGAAAGTCGTGAAAAGAGAAGCAAAGGAATTCGAACACAGAGTAGAGAAGAACGCGAATTATGTACATGAATTCAGTTGTTGGTGTTTGGGGTTCAGCGCTCTTTAACTAGTTTCATACCTTCATGCATATGCTTGATGCGCGTGGCAGATAATTTCCTAAAGAAGAGGATGGTGGTAAATGCCTAATTGTATACGTGACTTCTCCCACGTTACAACAGCACAAGTTCTCTATATCTAGTGATCATGGAAGTGCAATCTAGATCTCAGAGAAGGAGTGCTTGTTCTTGTGGATGTAGAAGTAAGTTTGACTCGTTTTCAGTTTCAGAAGCTATGAAGTACGAGCTTATGTTCGCTTCTTCGACTCGCAAATTAAGGAGCACCATATTAGATTACGATGGAATATGGCAAAAAGCTTGTTCTTGTGGATAGACGTAAATTTGACTCATTTTCAGTTCAGAATCTATCAGTAATGAAGTATGTTGCTTCTTCTACTGGCAGAGAGCACCATATGGGATTCACGGTGGAATGTGATGATAGAGAACCATTCAGTGTCATAAGGATTAGGTAAGTTCACTTATGCGGTTATGGTTAGTTTGTTGTAGCCAGACATAGCTATGAGGGAGGCTTGCCTTGTTTTCTCCACCTCCTCTATGATTCTCAGCCTTGTCCTCGACCAGGGTGTAGACTGACTTTACCGTGTTCTTCGAATTTCCTTCGTCTGCTAGCCAGTGCTACTGTCAATCATTCCGACACCTGCTATACGGTTTACCTTAGAAATCTATCTGTAAGACGGAGAAGCTTCGAATTCTCCGCTTCTGTCATCAAATCATCAGAAAATTTGTCTGTCTTATTCATTAGTGGTGTCGCTCGCATCGTGAACGTGGTCCTCTTATAGCATTGTAATAGCTCTGAGTCTTCTTGGATTGGACTAATTTGATGGAATTGCTAATCACATTTCTTGCTGCAAGCTACGAAATGAGATTGTAACGTAACGTGGCACAAAGCTGAAGACAATCTTAGCGCTAACTAGCATACTAAACTCTGGGATAAACATACGATAATAACGTTGTCGTGTTGTGGATTGGCTAGGGTGTGAAACCACCACATATCCTTATCGTACGTGTTTGGTGTTGAGGAGTCACTGGGACCTTATCGTGTCAAAAGATAAGACTCCACGTGGACGATCCGTGTACTCTCCGCTGAGTGGAGATAAGGGTAGTACTCTTGTCGTTGCATGCGAGGTTGATGTATAAGAAGAGAGGTGCGCGGAGCTTAGGATATGGAGTCTAGAGTATCCAAGTATAGTGTGAGTGTGATCAGAATCATCGGATGAAGTAAGCGGCAGTACGAGTGGTAGGCATGAACGGAGAGCCCTTTCGTGCTCCTGATCTTCCACTTGCGCATCCATTCGTCATTAAGATCCATTGTCTGCCGCGGGATCACTTTCGAGTATTTATGATAGCTCATTGGGGAGAGTCGTTTATGGCTGCGGTGATGGCTACTCCGGACTACTTCCCATGGTCACTTACGACGTTGTTTGGGATCTTACTGTCTACATCTTGCTCTGATGTGATATGGATCCTCCACTGGATTTGAACTTTCCAGCGAGAGTTCCGTTCAACACTTAGGTCGAAATACGATGTTACAGTCGACCAAAGGTGCCATATCGTGAGTTTGTCGTGAGGAACTTCGGTGAGGATTATTACAACCAGATAATAGCTTCATCTGTTCCTTTTGTAGTTCCATTTATTGTCAACCGTTTTAGAGTCGAGATTCTGACTCAATATTGAGCGTAGTTTGTTCTTCGTGTCTACGTGCTTCGTGATCGACGGTATCGTCGCCGGCACATGTTTGTAGTTTGTTCAATATAAGCTTTGAGGTCCAAATGGTACTCTTGGATAAAAATTCATTCTTTGTGTGTTTGTCATGTGAGTGAAGACAAAACTCTTTTGTCAACTTGTTTCTTATTGGTCGAAAGTTTGACCAATCATCTTCTACCAAGTTCCTTTCACGTTTTTGAGGGTTAGAGGCACTTCCCGTGGTCCATTCGCGGAGTGTGAGATGTGGTTGGAAAGCTTGGGAGACGAGGATGCCCGTGGACTCAATGGTTGCTCGATTTGAAGCACGGATTAGAATGTTTCGATCAATTGAAGCTGAGGGGGTCAAATTCGTGACCAATTTTGTTTCCGTGAGGTCTTTGTCACTTTCTGGGAGTTCTGTGAGGTTACTGGAGATGAATTGACTGTTTCTGGAAAGCTCTTGAGATGGGCTTGCTGATGGACTCAGAGATCAATCGATTCCAAGCCGGAATGAAAAAGTTATGGCCGGCTGAAGTTGGGTGTCACAAATCAGAGGCTATGATAGTAAGCGACTGTAAACATGAGACATTGAGAGAGATATGGAGAGTTTGAGGTCGAATTTTGCTATGAAACCTTCCAGGGTCTGAGAAGGTACAGTCAGCTACCTACATGTGAAATTTGAGACCATTTGGATTATTGGGTTGAAGGGAAACATTGTTTTTTGTGCACAAGGGTCTGCATATCGCCTTGTGTTGTTGACGAAAAGGGCTTGGATCATTCCGAGAGTTTGGTTGAGGATCTGCTGGTGAAATTTTACAGAGTGGTAGTGATGGTGACACATTAGCTTCCTGAGAAGTTTGAGCCGTTTTGGTCGAGTGGTTTGTGAGGAATCGAACAGCAAAGTTTTGCCGAAATAGTATCATGTTATAAAAACAGCGATAAAGGCTTGGATCATTTCGAGAGTTCAGCTGAGGATCTGCTGGTGAAACTTTACAGAGTGGTAGTGATGGTGACTCATTAGCTTCCTGAGAAGTTTGAGTCATTTTTGTCGAGTGGTTTGTGAGGAATAGAATAGCAAAGTTCTGTCGAAATAGTATCATGAATGTTATGAACGTTTCGATCAGTGAACTTTGACAGGGCATAGATGCCAACTCAAAGATGATCTCTCTGTATGTAATATCTTAATAGAGAGATTATTCTACAGGCTACCTACTGGTCTTGGTTTCATCTCATTCTGAGTTATGGTTGAGGAGTGACAGCGAGCTGAAGTTAAGAGGTTTTTTGCTCCGAAAAGGCGCAAGATTTAGTATTCTTTGGAGAACAGGTCGACCTGGAGACTTTGCAAGTGCTTCAGAGCACTCTATCATGAGTATGGAGAGTTGTTGACAGTATTTCCTGTGTTTGGACCCTCTCCATACTCGCATGCCTGTTTGTACGCCCAATTGGTTTGGTTTGGATTTGTGTGCGGGCGTTGCGGTTAGTTTCTTTTCTATTAGGAGTGCTGGTATTTCTCTTGTGGTGAGGTTGGAGTGATGACCAGCAGACCTAAGAGTGCTTGCAGTGATGGCAAGAACAGGTTGCCCGTGCTTGTTACCCCGATTCTATTCCTAGTCGAGTAAGAGAGAGATCTGCCGAGAGGACGTGAGGATATCGTATCAAGATAGGTTCAGAGTGTACTTGGAGGTCAGAGAGAGGTTTGGGTGGTTGCTGGTTCTGAGTCACGGAGTGCGACACGTACTCTCTACAGCTAGATACTCGGTGTATTCCCAGATAAGAAAGCACGTCACACGACAACGTGCTAGAGCAGCTGCATTGAATCAGGACGGTAGTCTATAAAAAGTGCATCTGGACCAAGTTCTTCTAAGGAGTTCGTATGATAAGTCTGCTATCATATCATCAGGTACAAATCCGTCTAACCTACATTAGAGCTCAAGCTATTTCATGACACTGTGCACAGAATTAGGTAAACGCAAAAAGAATCACCATCAAGCAAAGGAATAATGCATGAACCCTCATTTTTTTGGTGTTAATTAAATGTCCCTCTTGCACAACAATGAAAGCATTGCTTAAAACTCGTAACAACTTGAAAGAACGAAGGCACCACATTTCCTCTATAATGATGAGGATGGTTAAGTACAATACGATACAGAAGAGGGCCAAGACTACGTGACATTGAGACTCTTCAAATCTCTAGAACTCCTCCATCATTCTTCATCACAAAAACTGTATCATCGAGCGCAATAGGACAACGGTGACAAATCTAAATCTACACATGCGTTTGTACTCTAGACAGGTAGTGTGCACGTCAGCACCTGTCTGCAAGTTGATCTTTTCAAGGAATGTATCCAAGAAAATTCCGTTCTCGACGTTCGGTGATTTGTTCGGATTCGAGTCAACAAGCAGTGTACAAGGCTCGCTTGTCAAGTCAGAGCAAGAGATTAACGTATACTGTTCTATCATTGTCTCGTCCTCCTACCTCCATCTAGCTGTAGTTTTGGGGGTGAGGGACTACGTGAGGATTCTCTGTGCATCTTGAAAACCGGCTTGCTTGAATTGACGAAATGAATCTTACTACTTTCTTCCTCTTTCCTGAGCTTGATAGATTCAAAGGCCCCACGCTGTCGGGTTGAGAGTCTTCCTGGGAAGGGCGAACCTTCTGGCTGTGATATGAGCTTGAAGGCTGTGTTCAATCTACTCAGGAAAGCGTTGAGCTTCAGACTATGGCTGGTTTACTCACAGGATAGGCTTCAGGTCTCAAGGTGATACTAAAAACACTCATATAAGTCTCTAGGCTCTTTTGATAAGTTCAGGAAGCAAAGTTCAGGCTTAACTAGCAATGATAAGATCAGATGGCGAACTTTGACACTCAGGATTGAGAAATATGTGAAGGTTCAGACTTCAGAACTCCTCCTACATGTAAACGAGGTTCTACTGGATACACATACGAAATTTCAGCTTCAGATCAATTCATAGCACTAAGATATGAGCAGAAACTGCCGTAATTTCTGAGTAGAGAAATTACGGCAGTTTCTGGTACCCAGACAGCTATTTCGACCTATAACAAGGAATTGGCTCGATCACTTTGGGAAATTCTTACAGGATTTGCAGTACACAGCTTGATGAACACTCCTGTGAAGTTGGGCCTCCTGATTCCACACAGAACTCCAGATCTCGCTCTCTGAAGTTGCTGCTCCAGAATGAGAGCTTTTCGGACCCCCTCTACTTCAGCGGTCGCCCTGAATTACTCACTGACTCAATTGACATGAAAATTTGGAGATAATCGTAGCCCTGCTGACAGTGAACACAGCCACGAAGTTTTGAAGCGATTTCCTTGATTCTGCTGCAAATGACACTCAAAACCCCAAATTCAACAGAAGTGCTACAATTCTGACAAAAATCGAACTTCAATCAGCCATAACTCCTTCTTTATTGCTCCAAATTGATCAAACTTTTCGCTGACAGTGCTTGGCTCGACGAGCTCTATCTCCCTGTGCTCTCAGATTTCCAAGTGCCTTCACAAATTGCTCGAAATCCCCTTTAGACCTCTGTTTCTAAATTTAGAGTTACACAAAAGACAAAAATGAACTAATGAGAATTCATAGCTCCATTTGGTTGTCATTTTGTGCCTTAAACCATGTGGTAACTTATCTACACTCATAGGCTACCACGTCAAGCCCCCTAGAGTGCTAGCGTAAAACTTAAACTACCTAAAACGACACGCAGCCCCGAAAAATAACTTAAATCAGCAAGAAAGCGTGCATGGGTGACACGCAAATACAACCCATGAGCTTAAGCCCTATCAACATGGTAATCAACCTACCAAGACTCAAAATATATAACATCTCCTTAAAACGGACTTCTCTGAAGTCTTAACTTCATTCAGAGAGACTAATGCCTGACAGAGAAGTAAATCATTTACTATGTGAAATGATTCACATCACGACAACGCATCAGCACAGTCATCATCTTCCAATTTACATTTCACAGACTCTCTAGGTTGCCGATGGTCGAAGCGAAAGAATCCCAACAGGTTACTAGTAAAATTAGTCCCATAAACCCATCAGCCATGCAGCCCACTTGATCATGCCACTAATTTCTCTCATGGGTGACTATCAGTGTATTATATTGAGAATTTATTTTCAGATCAACGAATCACATACTCTCTTCAAATAAGTCTTGTCATACTACATTTTTTAGAAACCCCTGTAACTTCAGAATTTTTTTCACTTCTTCACTTCCGTGTTGGATTTCTTAATCCATAGTATATTATATATACTATAGTATAATTTCTATAGTATATGCTATACTATTAGATTTATTCCTTGTCAACTCTTAAGTTCGTTATTTTATCTCTTGATGGGTTTTTGCTTCTCTCCTTCAGAGTGAGAATCGAACTCCTTCAGATCTGTTCTTAGACTCAGACTTTAAGCACTGGAGCAGTGTCTCTATAGGAAAGAAAAGTGTTCCATTGGAATAAGAGAAACGGAGCCAGATCGTTCATGAGAAATGAAGCCAGATAGTTCATGTGTCTCTAAACTCATACTTCAAACACTTGAATAATGTCTCTATAGCAAAAAGGTGTTCCGTTGAAGTAAACTAGGAGAAGCAAAGCCAGATCTGTTCACAGTAGAAAAAGAAATAACTTTGAGATCAAACCTTAAACAGAGCCATGATATTTATAAATATGATCGCTTACGTGACTTTTTCTACCTACTTCTGTTCCAGATCACCTATGAACGATAAGAATTTCATCTAAAAGCATATCCCCGCTTGTCCTTTTCCTCCACCGGACCAGAAGTAAACTTTGGATGCATATATTCACTTGCCTTGCAGTAATTGAGTTACCCCTGGAGTCGATGAAAAGCCATCGGAGTCAAATTTTCATGCGATCTCTTCAAACTGATGGTAAATTGAATAATTAGAAGCCATGCTGCAGATCGAGCTAACGCATCAAGGTTGAACCCACGAAATGAGTTGGGTGCTGGTTGGAATCTGCCGGGATGTTGACGTTATCCTACAATGATGCGCTATTTATTACGATGTATGGCAGCAAGAACCCAATTCATAGCACCACTCCAACAGGGGAGGAAAACTTTCTAACAAGGAAGGAGGCTCTCGCAGCCTTCACAAGAGGAAGAAAAGAAAGAACAGAGTATCACTAAAGAGACTTACTTGGGGGCAGAGCCCCTTCTCAATATATAGGAAGAGTCAAAAGACTTTTGGGGTTGGGTCTCCGTAACATAGTTGTGCCCAAAGTCTTACAGGACTTGTGCCCAAAGTCTTACAAGACTTCAATAGCTTGTATTACTCCGCATGTCAACAGTCCCCCTCAAGCTCATATCAATATCTTTAACACCTAGACATAATCTGAAAATATCAAATTTATCTCTAGGTAAAGCTTTTGTGAATATATCAGCAACTTGTTCACCTGTAGGTACATATCTCAGATCTATCTCTCCAGCCAATACTTTTTCTCGAATAAAATGATAATGAACCTCTATATGCTTGGTCCTAGCAGGGAAAACAGGATTAGAAGCAAGTTTAATACTGCTGATATTGTCTGTGTGTAAAACAACACGGTCAAAAAATTCCACACCCATATCTTTCAGTAAGGTGTGAAGCCAAACGGATTCGCACGTAGCATTAGTGGCACCTCTGTATTCTGCTTCAGTCGATGACAGAGCAACTGCAGGTTGCTTCTTCGATTGCCAACTAACGGCAGAGTCTCCAAGGCTGAAGACAAAACCTGACGTAGATCTTCTATCTTGAGCACTTCCTGCCCAGTCTGCATCAGTAAAACCATGTAACAAGAGAGGACCACCCGCTGCGTAGTGAAGTCCATACTGGATTGTGAATTTCACGTATCGTAGAATCCGCCGAACTGCATCAAGATGAGGTTTCCTAGGTGCCTGCATGAACCGACTAACTAGGCCTACAGCATAACTTAGATCAGGTCTAGTAATGGTCAAGTAGATCAGGCTACCTACAATCTGTCTATAAAAATTAGGATCTGCTAATAGCTCACCATCCTCAGCATTCACCTTCAGAGAAGATGCAAGAGGGATAGAGATAGGCTTACAAGCTGTCATCTTAAACTGTTCTAGCTTATTCAGAGCATATTGTCTCTGTAACATCCATGTATCACCTCCATCCTTGATGAACTCAATAGCTAGAAAGTACTTCAGCTCATCTAGATCTTTCATATCAAACTCTCCTTTCAGCTGATCTTTCACCTGCTTGATAAGGCTCTTAGAGGTACCAGTGATAACAAGATCATCTACATAGATGATGATCAGTACTGTGTTATCATCAACCTGCAAAGAGTACAATGAGGAGTCTGAACAACAAAGACGGAAGCCAAGCAATAGTAGAAACGAGTTAATCTTGGCATTCCAAGCTCTTGGAGCTTGCTTAAGCCCATACAAGGACTTCTGGAGTCTACAAACTTTATTTAGATACCTTTGGTCTTCGTATCCAGGGGGTTGCATCATGTAGACCTCCTCCTGCAGATCTTCGTTCAGGAAAGCATTATTGAAATCCATTTGATGCAGTTGACACCCTTTACTTGTAGCCAATGCCACAAGGGTACGTATCGAAGTCATCTTGGCTACCGGACTAAAGGTTTCCTCGAATTCAAGGCCATATTGCTGCGCATATCCTTTAGCCACAAGTCTCGCCTTATGCCTGTGGATTGAACCATCTGAATTTCTCTTGACCTTGTACACCCATCTACAACCAATAACTTTCTTACCATAAGGTAAATCAACCAGCTCCCAAGTCTGCTGATTTTGCAAAGCTGAAAGCTCAACTTGCATGGCTTGCACCCATTCTTCATGATGCATCGCCTCCTCAAGAGAATTCGGTTCCTGCTCATGTACGACATTCACCATGTATGCATGATGTTGAGCCAAGAAACCTTCACACTGAAAACGTTGGACAGGATGTCTTGCTCTGATGGACCTCCGCAAATCAGATTGACCTGATGGTCCAGCTTCAGATCCTTGATTTGGCTGGGAGCTGCTGACAGGTCGTCAAAAGCATGCACAATATCTGCACTTCGCTGCTCATTGATCATCTGCTGCAACACTGGAGAGCTGTTGGAATGTGCAACATGTATAGGTTGAACAACAGGTGGAGGGACTTGAACTGAAGGTATAGCAACTACAGGGACTTGCCCAGACCAAGGAGTTCTCACGCGCACTGGATCAAATACAACACTATCACCACTACCTGAACTAGTGGCTTGAGTTGTTGTAGAACCAACTTGAACTGGTTGGACAGAGGATAGAATAGGTGAAACAACAACAGACCCTGACATAGCCTGATATCAAGATAACAACTCATGAAAAACAACATCTCTACTGATGAGCAGTCTCCTCGAAGTTGGGATATAACACCTATATCCGTTTGTATCAGAAGCATAGCCTAAGAAGATACACTTCTTAGCTCTCGGGTCCAGCTTGCTGCGTCTTTCATCTGGTACATGTACAAAACATGTAGAACCAAACACTTTGAGACATGAGAGGTCTGGTTTCTTGCCTACCAATATCTCATAGGGGGTCTTCTTATGTACCGCTGCAGTTGGTGCACGGTTCATGAGGTAGACAGCACAGGCAACAATTTCCGCCCAATAACACTTAGGCATAGACTTCTCATTCAACATTGCACGTGCTGACTCCGCAATGTGTCTATTCTTCCTCTCTGCTACACCATTCTGTTGCGGACTGTAGCTGCACGTGACCTCTCTTTTGATCCCATGCTCTTGCAAAAAAGTGTCAAAGTCGCGAGAGATGAACTCGCCTCCTTCATCCGAACGGAGCCGTAGGATGCAATGGTTGTACTGCTTCTCAACTAGGATCTTGAATGTTTGAAACACAACAAAGACGTCTGACTTGACCTTGAGGAAGTAGACCCAAGTAAATCGCGAGAAGTCATCTATGAATGAGACGAAGTACTGAGAACCATTCAAGCTTGCTTGAGATGCAGTCCATACATCATAATGTATCAACTCCAACACCTTGGAAGCTCTAGTGCCCTGATGGCGAAATGGTTGCCTAGCCTGCTTGCCAAACTGACAAGCTTCACAAATCTGAGATGGGATAAGAGATGTGAACTTGGGAAGACCTGTAACTAACTCTGACGTAGGTAAGGTCTTCGACCGCTGATAGTTCATATGACCTACTCTCTTATGCCACATCTCCAAATCTGAGACTCCAGAGGTAACAAACATCGCAGCTTGAAGTTGAGGTTGAACAACATCCAATTTGAACAACCTTCCTACTCTTGACCCTCTGGCAACTACATTGTTATCACTGGTTTCAACAATACATCCCTTGCTGTTGAACCGAACTTGATAACCTTGCTCCACCATCTGACCTACTGAGACTAGATTCCTAGTAATGGTGAGCACATATAGTACATCTCCCAAAGCAAAAATGTTTGAAGATGCAACAGAGAGAGGAACTGTACCCATATGTGTAATGTTGTGCTGGGTATCATCACCAGTATAGACTATACATAAACGAACAGAAAAGTAAAATCTTACACGCAAAGTCCGAGATGGCCAAATACTTAGGCGCATTAGTAAGATATTACGGCACCGGACTTGACGCAAAAAATATAGATTTTTCCAAAAACTTAGAAGTTTCTGCCCTGTTTTTTTCTATTTTTTTTTGTCAGTTTTTTCCTGTCAGTTTTTTTTTCTTTTTTTTGTCAGCGACCCCTAGGACCTCACCGTTGTTTCCTACACGGCTCGTCCAAAAACCTTCGTTTTTGAACCGCTGGTGTCTTCAGTGGCTCCTTCTGGCAGAACCATTCACCATGTGCTGTCATGTGGTTCGAAGCTCCAGAATCAATAAACCACTCATCAGCAGGTTTGCTCATGGAACCCATGACATGTGCCATCTGAAAAAGATTCCTCTGTCGACACATAGTTTTGCTGTGGAAGCTTACCAGACCTGATGTCTGCTTGCCTCTTGAAGCATGTCTTGATCACATGACCTTTGGTTTTGCAGTATGCACAGAACCGTTGCTCACCCCCGCCTTTAGCTTGTTGTTGCTGATGGTCAGGTCGAAGGTTCTGTTGCTGCTGAGAAAATTGACCTCGACCAGAAGAACCAAATCGGTTCTTATCTCTACGACCGAAGCTCTTTCCTCGTCCTCTGCCTCTACCTCCAGCAAAGAAAGCTTGCTCTTGTGATGAGACAGAACCACCATTGCCCTGAAGACGAATCTCTTCTGATACTAACATAAGAATCAACTCATCGAACTTGGGAAAAGTATCCCTGACAGCCATGGAAGTCTCGAAAGGTTTGTACTATTTTCCAAGACCATTGATGGTGTGTAGGATGAGATCATCATCCTCGACTTTCACCCCTATGCTGTTAAGCTGCTCAACTAGACCTCGCACTTGATAAACATAATCTGTAATGCTCAATGAACTCTTCTTAACATCTAAGAGTTGCTGCTTGAGTTGTAACTTACGAGCTTTGGTAAATGTCTGGAAAACATTAGCTAGTGCATCCCAGACCTCTTGGGAGGTATCAACAGACTGTATGTAACCAAACATGGAAGGTGAGACACACAAAGAAAGATAATGTATAGCTTGACAAGCTCGTTTGTTCCATGCATCAACATCAGGATCTGTATCAACTCCAACGGGTTTCGCATCTGTCCCTGTGACCAAGCCAAACAGGCTTTGGCCTTTCAAGAAGGCAGACATGCGATACTTCCATATGGAGTAGTTGTTTTTGTCTAAAGGTTCACCGGTAATGGCTGAAAACGTATCTATTCTACTCATGATGGATTAGACGTAAGAAACGAAGATACAGACAGTGTCTCTGAACAAATCAGAACTTCACACAGTGATAGAAATGTTGATTCTAGGGTTATATAGATGTAGGTCTGGACGTAGGTCTGTGTGAAGCAAACTGTCAGAATGTCTAAAAGATGTCGTTTACATCTTCAAATACGTGGTCAAAGTCAGTTGACTGTATGTCTTAAAATGAAATAGCTCGGAATGAGTCCAGAAAACAGGAATGATTTTGTCCGTTTTGGCTAAAAATGAGTAGAAGACCCTAAAAAATGCAGTCAAAGCTTGTTGACTGGCTATAATTGTGAAAACTCTCACAAAAAACACATAACAAACACAGCAGAGGGACAATTAGAAAATTCAGAACCTGTCACCAACGCTGTCATTCCTTGCTGCTGCAGAAAAATGATGTCTGACTTTCGAAAGTAGCTCCAAACAGCAAGGACGCCTATTAGAGTTTCGCCTCAAGAGAAATCTCCATGTGTAAAAAATTGCAGCATCTCCACTTGCAATCTGAGTCCTCTGTATGCCTCCTATCTCTAATTTCTTCACTCAAGCTCTGATACTATGTTCCGATGTATGGCAGCAAGAACCCAATTCATAGCACCACTCCAACAGGGGAGGAAAACCTTCTAACAAGGAAGGAGGCTCTCGCAGCCTTCACAAGAGGAAGAAAAGAAAGAACAGAGTATCACTAAAGAGACTTACTTGGGGACAGAGCCCCTTCTCAATATATAGGGAGAGTCAAAAGACTTTTGGGGTTGGGTCTCCGTAACATAGTTGTGCCCAAAGTCTTAAAGGACTTGTGCCCAAAGTCTTACAAGACTTCAGGAGCTTGTATTACTCCGCATGTCAACACTATTGACATTGACCCGTTTCAGAAATCTGTTTCAAAGTACACTAGGAAGATTCGATCTTCAAAACCATTATCAGTCATCGACTTGTCAAAGTGGATCGGAGTCTCCGAAGGTGTTGGTTCATCCGTTGCGGTTTTCTGTGGCGCTTTTTTCTTCAGAATGTGTCCTGGCAACTCGAACAACTTCTAGCCCGTCACCTCCTGCTTATCAGGTATCTGCAGCTCACAAATAGGTGTTTTCTGTCGCATTATCTCACGAATATGAAGAGGAATCATTTCTCATGAATGATTTTAGTTTTAGAATTTGACTGCTATATATATAGTGCCTTCGTTTCTCGTGGGCACGAACAGGACTAACAGCTACGTCTTTCTCAGGGTAAATATGACGGGACCAGCTGAAGCCTACGTGAAAGCTGGTGAGGTTGAAAACGCCATGGAGATGTTCTCCAAACCGACTTGAGGTCGATAAAAGCCAATGCTCTTGCTGAAGATCACGAACATATCTCTGAAGTTGTCAGCAAAGCAAGTGTGCAAGAGATTATTCAAAGGCAATGGACAGAAGAGACACGGAATCCTGAATTTTCACTGCTGCCGGTCATGTATTTTGGCAGCAGAGCTTGAGAAGGCTAGCGATTCTTATAGAGCACTGTCCGGCTTGGAAGCTTATTGGAGTAATTCACTTCCTGTTACCTTCTCCTTTGCCAACGTCCAGCCTTCAAGGACACTATTTATACCGTGCTATTGCGCGCAGTGTGATAACTGTATTCCAAATTCAAGCTTTCCTCCCCGATAGGGTCGACTTGTTGTTCCGACAGGTATCTAAAGTTATAACTCTCCGTTGATGTATTTTTCCACTTTCCACCAGGTCGCAAGAAGACTGAAAAAGAAAGGTGCTAAGGAGTTACAGCTGTGTGCACCATTGATGGGGGCGGGCGGAAAAACTGCTCATGCCCTTCAAACTTACAACAACCTTGTTTGTTCAGCTTAGAAGAGCAAGTTCAGTCACAGTGACAGTATATATAAGCAAATGAGAGCTCTGTAAACAGGTACAGTGATACGTATTTGTTCTATAAAGGAAGAGTAGTTTATCCACTACAACCAGATCAGTTCGGTTTCACAGCATCTTTCTTCCACATAGCAATGCCACAGGGCAAAATCTGTTGTGGTCGCCTCATCTTGGGCCGGTATCTCATAAAGGCCTAAGGCTTTACATTCCGGGTATAGAAACACAGCCGATATACAAGTCTCTAGATCCACCTGGAAGCTTCATCGCATCCAAAAGCAGCCATGTTCATATATAACTAAGTTCAACCTTCATCGCTTCACATCGATCAACAGGAAAATTGCGAACAAAGAAACCTATCTTGTCATATCCCAGTGGTTAATATCAGATTGAGTTCTACACTCATATTATGTATAACGTTGCTGCAGCTTGGAAAAGCATGTGTGGGGTCTTTCATGTTTTCTGTTCCGCACATATGTGCAGGTCATTTTTCTCGAGGAGCTCACAAACCTCCGTAGTTGGAAGACCCTAGAGCATATAAGCCCACCTTTCACGAGGAGAGGTGAATTTGTCTCCTTGGGGGCTTTGTTTGTACCGTACTGTGAAACTTTGCAGTCGCTCCAAATCTGTATTGTCAACGGCTACTAAACCCCAGTTCATTCTAGTTGAAAGGTAAGATACCAAGGTCGATTGGTCGTTTGCCGAGGACTTCTCCTTCCTTCTTCACGAGAGAGACGCTACCTACCTCCTACGCTTGAGGACGTGTATAGGACTTAGACCCATAAACTGAGTTGCTGTGAGCACTTCGAAGGGGGTTACAACATGTTGAAGGATAATAAGTTCACGTTCTTTCTACTTTGACTATGACCTTTGACTATGACCTTTCAGTTCCCTTCTCCCTCTTCAGTATCTGTTCCGTAACTCTCTCTAGTGTAACTGTGTTGTAACTCCTTTCTTGTAATACCTCCTTGTAACTCCTTGTTCCCTTTTTCTTCCCTGAGGCACCCCTAATGACCTCTACTCTGGAGATGATGACAGCTCTATTGTCTGATCCCCTGTACGCAACTTCAGTTGTGATGTGAGCTCCAGCTAACTCTCGCCTTATTCAACATGGTATCAGAGCAAGGCAGCGAGAAGCAAGAGAGAGAGAGTTTTTGCAAGGGGCTTGACAGGAGGAACGGAAGGTTCCATCTATGGAAAAGAGAGTATGAGTGAGGATGGAGAAATACTCTTGACTGTGAAAAATGCGGATGTGGGCAGTAGTGTGAGTGCTCAGAAATTTTTCGTTTTTGGAGACTATTTTACAGTTCCAGAGAGTTTGAAACTCGATTTGGAGGGGTTTCTGGACATTTTTTGACGATTTCAAGGGCACCAACCTTTGGAGTCTTGTCAGGAAGGGTCGAATTAAGTAGGATACACCCTTTCTTGGATTTTTTGTCATGGTGAAAAGTTACCGAAACTCACCTTTGACCAGCGTTTTGAGGGGGTTAGAGACGTTTTCTGCGAATTCTGAGGGCACATTATCGGTAGAAAAAGGCTCCGTTGGAATACCTTTCCAACGAAATTTTTTTCGACCGATTCTGACCTCGTTTGCGAACTGTCAGAAACTGTCAGAAACTTCTGACGAACTTTGACCGTCGATTTGAAGGCCTTACAGACCTTTTCTGGAGAAACTAAAATTTTTCGAGGTCTACCCCTATCCCACGCCCCCCGCACTTAAAGGTCCTACTTTCACTTTGCCAACACGCATACCAAGTTTCATTTCAGTTGGAGACTGTTTGGTTAGACCAAGTTCGTGACAGTGCACAATGGCGTCGGTTACCATAACAGAGAACTTATTTTCTGATTCTCATAAGTTGAATACTTCGAACTATCCTATTTGGAGAGCTAGGGTACAGGCCATACTTGCTGGATATGACTTGAGGAAGTTTGTTACTGACTTACAAGAGAGACCTACTGTTGTTGAAGAAGCTATCGTTTGAGATAGACGTGATCAGTTAGCACTTTCTGTCATCAAGATGACAGTGAAAGATGCTGAGCTAGTTGATATCCTAGATACAGAAACTTCGAAAGAAGCATGGGATACCTTTACCAAGAAACATGAAGTGACGAAAGAGGGGAAGTTGAGAGTTCTTAAGGATAAACTCGCAACCTTGCAGATGTAAGAAGGTAAGAGCATTGAGGACCATTTTATGGCCCTCAATCTATCTTACAGGACATCAAAACCTTAGGAGGAAGAGTTGAGAGTTCAGAAGCTATTCATTCGTTTCTTGAAAGTCTCCCTTCTGCTAATGAGGCATTTGTGAAGACTATGAAGGTACTGTAACACCAGGGGTTGCATAGTAGTAAATATGTGATAAGTTATAACTATGTGTGGTGAGTCTTCTAAATAAGTCCCAAGGCTAGACCATACTCTAAGTTAGTGACAGATAACTAGGAGTAGTCACAGTTAGAGTTGGAGGTATTTGAGGGCAAAATATTAGAATATTCTAAAGTGTGAGAACTACTATTTTGTTTGGTTGTGCATAAAATGACAAAGATGTGAATAATACACTCTTGTCTTATACGTGACTGATTTTTATTGGTTGTAGAGACTTAAGGGTCAAACAATCAAGAGGGTTGTTGACCTTTTTGGCTCAATTATGTGTTAGTATTTTGTCTTATAAGGAGCAATCCGAGATTCCTTTCAAAGATTCCTTTATACTTCTAGAAGGATCATAATTATTAGAGTAGAGTCAAAGGAGGAGAAATCTACTCTTGACTTAGGACTTTTATCTTTGACTTGGTCTCGGTAAATTACAGTAAATCAGATTTAAAAGTAGTTACTATGGTAAATCTGCAGTAGTATAAATAGAGGGGTTGTTGAGTGACCTCTCATCCTCCCTTTGCTTTGTATTTGGAAGCCGTTAGGCCGTATCTATAAAGGGTGTGTTTTTCTCATCTCTATGCCTCCATGAGAGTTATGGTTCCGAGTGAGGAAGTATGTTGAGGGTTGGATTTAGCAGAGGCCTCCTAGTTCTATGATGCGCCTCACGAAAGGCCATCAGAGGTTTACCTTGGGTGAGAGACAGGACCGGTAGCACGCTTGAGGGTCACATTTTTGGTTCCGTTGCCGGGACCTCACTAGGAGGCTTGAGAGATATGTTTCGCGTGCAGTTTTACATCAAACAGAAGGACGTTATGAGAGAGCATATTGAGAGAACTCTTGGAGAGGCTAGAGCTACTGCCATGCTAGAGACCTTAGAGCCATTCGTGTATCTTGTTGTCATCTACGATGCATTTGAAGTCATCTTGTACATTCTGTATCACTTAGGATGTTAGAATCAGCTGAAGAGAACGTGTCGAGTGTTAGAGTTTAAATCTGAGAGTAGAGTGGTTCATACAATCCTATATGTTGATGAGAGTAGAAGATAAGATCACTCTTATCAGGTTCTTTGAGTGATAATTCTTATCGTTGCAACTAAAAAGGAGGAGAGACTAAGGGTCCGAATGTGTAGACGATTTGCTTTATGATCGAGTTTACAGTCACTATCATTTTCTCTGTATTTCTTGAACGTCTTTGAAACTTCACGACGGTTTGGAGGAGCTCCTGATCTATCTATTGATCCAAAGATCACTCGTTTTGGAGCTACAGGCTCAAGATATCGCTGTCAGAAGTTCAGTTGGTAGTCCAATCGATCAAAATCTGCATGGGGTCAAATTTAAGTCGAGATCATGGAGGGTCAGAAAGAGTGGGTAGTGAGACTTAGGAACCTCCCTCAAAATCTTGATGTCATAGTGGGTGTAGACGAATGTTCTAGAGAGTTAAAGGTCAAATTTGAAGAGAGGACGGAGAGAAACAGACAAGACTCTTCCAAGAAGAAGTTGAGCACAGAATCGTGGTGCTACTTTTGTAGAGGGTTGGGGCACTAAGCAGCAAGTTGTCCCGTGAGATTCAAGAGAGAAAATCCTCGTGAGGGAAGGAGTTCTATTGATCTAGGTCTTCGAGTAGGTCCATCGTCTCCTTCACGCGTTTTCAAGGACGAGAACATCTGCTCAAACTGTGGGATTGAAGGTTTGCCAAAGGAGCACGAGTGTGGAGACGTGTGATCGCACTGTTGGCATCTACGTCTAGAAGATTGAGAGAGGAGCAACGAGTTGAAACGGAGAAGCTGTCATCTTCAGACGAAAATTCAGCTAACGCATGATGGAGATGATAATCCAGATGGTGGAGAAGGTGACGATGAGGATGCGACTCATGCATACGTTCGGTGAGGAGATAGCGCAGGTGATTATGATGGAACCTTTTCCTTTCTTGCTATCGATGGTCGATTAGCTCGCATGGAGTTAGTAATGTTCATCTTATACTAGAAAACGAAGAGAGATATTGTGTTGAGGAGAGGAGAAGACATCAAGAATTTAAGATGGGGAAGCTTCCGGTTTTCTATGGAAAGGATGGTGAGGATGTAGAAACCTTTGTGTGAGATTTCAAGCGAGCATGCATCGGAAACCATGAGAGGAAGAAGGAAGAGTGGGCATCACTATTACCTGATTTCCTAGAGGATACTGCATTGACTTGGTATGAGGAATACAGAAGGAACAAGATTGAGATGGATACATGGGAAAGCTTGACGGAGGCTCTAATTGAGAACTTTCTGCCGGATGAGAGCTATGAGAAGCTCATGACCGAGGTGACCTTCTTGAAGCAAAGAGATGCTGAGAAGGTGAGGGTTTACGCAGAAAGGACCGAGAAGTTGGAGGCTCGTTTCAAGACTATATTGAAGAAGAGCGGTGATAATGTGGAGGCTACAATGGTGGGAATTGTGGCCATGCTTACCAAGAACTTTGTGGCAGGCTTGAAGCCTCAAATCAGAACTCAGGTGAAGTACGAGAAGCCCACCACTAAGGCGAAGGCGATCGAAATTGCAGTTCGAATGGAAGAGAGATTGGAAGACGATGACGTTCTTCTAGGAGAAGCAAAGGCGGCAAGTGTTGCAAGGATTACACTCGGTGGTAGAGCTGCTCAAAGAATCCCGACGCCTGCTATGGTTAACACACCTGTTGTGGTTGCTGTCAACCCTCCGGCGCCTAATCTTCAAGATGAACTAAGACAAATAACAGAAACGTTGGTGGATCTGAAGATCAATGTAGTGCAGTTGAAAGAGCGGAGGAACCAAGGAGGAGGAGGAGGCCAACGAGGTTATGGAGGAAATTTCAATCGAGGGCCTCAAAATGAATTCGGTGGTATCTCGTGCTACGGATGTGGTGGTCCTCATTTTCAAAGGAATTGTCCACACTCCATCCAAAATGGAGGACGGAACAATGAAGGTGCAAGAGGAAATCTGGGAGGAGGAGTTCCGCCACAAAACAAAGACAAAGGCGTTGCCACAATTGATGCGGTGAAGGTACCAAATGTCTACGAGAGAGGAGAATGTTCTTACTCTTCTCAAGTGGAAATCTTAGCTCACGAGAGGAAGAGGACGAGGTTTTCAGAGGAACCTATGATCATTGAGGATTCTCAAAGTAGGAGCACTCGTTCCAGCATTATGTCTTCTTCTCAGAAGGAGCATAGGAAGAAGTTGGGAATGGAGGATTTCACCATTTCAGTTGCTCAACCTAGATATGACGTAGTGGAGGATATTGGCACGTAGAAAGCCAACATAACAGTGGGTCAATTGATTGCACTCAACCCAAGCTTGAGGAGAGAGCTTCGAGAGGATTGAGCTCGAGAAGGACCAAGAAGAAGAAATCTAAGGGCAAGACCAACGTCTCAAGTGTGGGAGTTGGTGTAGTGGATGCTCAGGCCTCTGAGATATGCACTAAAGCATCCAAGATCGAGGTTCGTTTGAATGGACACTTTGTACCTGATGTGTTGGTGGACGGAGGTTCTGCTGTGAACGCGATATCTGAACGTTTGATGAAGCGGTTGAGGATGAAATCCACGAGACCGGCGAGCATCATTGTTGGTATGGCAACAAGCAGAGGGTGAGATCTCTTGGAGTCCTGGAGAAAGTAGTGGTGTCGGTTATGGGGATACAAACTTTAATGTCTTTTCAAATTCTGAAAGATTCCAGCTATGACTTGCTCCTTGGAAGACCTTGGTTGAGAGCCGTTCGTACAACTGATAGATGGCACAAAGGTTACTTGAGGATAGGACCTAGCAACCATCGAGTGAAGGTGCTTCTCTCAAGTGGTGGTTGTGTAACTTCTGATTCTGATAGACCAACCAGCGACTATTGGGAGTCAGAAACCGAAGACAGTGGAAGTGTCTCCGGAGTAGATACGGGTGGTTCTTTTGATGAGGAGACATCAGAAGATGAGGAGTTCGATATGGACTGCATCACGTCTCATATTGGAGCTATTGATTTGCTCCCTCGACCATCTGTTGAGAAGGACCCAGACAAAACAAAACTAAGTGGAGAGGACTCGCAACCATCAAGTTCCCAAGGTGACTTCGAAAGAGAAGAGAAGATTCTTGGAGATATTCAGGAAATACATCCACGTGTTTGCTTTCAACTATAAAGATCTGAAGGAGGTGACATTAGAGACGCACCGGATCAACGTGGAGGAGGACGTGAGACCTGTTCGACAAAAGCAACGGAGGATCAGCCTGCCAACAACTGTGATCGTCAAAGAAGAGATTGATAAACTGAAAGAAGTTGGGTTCATTTACGAAGTGGAGAATTCAGAATGGGTATCGTCCATCGTGATCGTGAAGAAGAAGAACGGTAAGCTTCGCGTATGTGTGGATTACAAGAAGTAGAATGCGGTCACGAAGAAGGATTACTACCCGTTGCCATTCATCGATGAGATCTTGGAAGAAGTCGCAGGTCACGAATGGTACAGTTTTGGAGACGGTTATAGTGGATATAACCAGATCCATATAGTCCCTGAGCATCAACACTAATGACCTTCACTACTCCGTGGGGTACATTTGCGTTTCGCGTGATGCCGTTCGGGTTATGTAATGCTCTAGCTACTTTTCAACGGTTCATGAACAAAGTGTTCGAACCGTTTCTTGGGAAGTTTGTTAGAGACTTCATTGATGACTTTTGTGTGTATGGGCGGAAGGAGGATCACTTTGATCATCTGATCAAAGTATTAGAGCGATTGGAGCAAGCTAATGCATCTCTGAATCCAGAAAAGTACATTTTTGGATGCGAGGAGGGTTTGCTGTTGGGGCACATTGTCTCCAAAAATGAAATAGGAGTGGATCCAGACAAGGTGAAGAAGATAGTCGAACTACCATTCCCTACTAGGTTGACCAAGTTGAGATAATTTCTTGAGATGGTGGGATATTAGCGTAGATTCATTTCATCCTTTTCCAATAAAGCTCAATCGTTGACCAACTACATGAAGAAGGGTGTAGTCTTCGAGCTGATACTTCAAGATCAGAAGGTTAAGGAAGCGTTTGAAGAATTGAAGAAGGCATTGGGGATAGCCCCAATCCTCGCCAAACCTGACTGGAGCAAGTCATTCATTGTTTATACTGATGCATCCAATGTTGCGATTGGATGTACCTTGAATCAGTTAGATGAGAATGGACACGACCATCCAATAGCTTATGCTAGTAGACAGATGGTGCAGGCTGAGAAGAACTATTCCGTGACAGAGAGAGAAGGGTTGGCCGTGATCTTTGCTTTGAAGAAGTTTCGACACTATTTGTTAGGAGGAAAATTTTCTATAGTGACTAATCACAAAGCTTTGAAGTACATCTTCAATAAGCCCAACGCGGAGGGAAGGATAGCTCGATGGAAGATCCTCATGGCAGAATATGACTACGTCATTGAGGATAGACCGGAGAGGAAGCATGCCAACGCAGATTTGTTGTCGAGAGCTTACGACGAATTGGGGAAGAACCATTAGATGATACTTTTCCGGACGAAGACTTGATGACCATCACGTTGAGCAACGAGGTGCCGGAAGAGTACAAGGAGGTGTGGAATTTCCTTTCTGGCATTCCTGAAGGTATGCGAGCGAGAGAGAAGAATGCTCTAATGAGAAGGTGTAAGCCATACACCATTGTTGAAGGAGTTCTTTTTCATCAAGGTGCTGATGGACTGCTACGACGAGTTGTGGGCAAGGAGGAAGCTGCGAGGTTGATGCTGGAGTTCCACGATGGACCTGTATGTGGTGGTCACTTTGATGGTAAGGTGACGACTTTTAATATCTTAGACGATGGATATCAATGGAAGGGTATTTTCAAGGACTGTTTGGAGTATTGCAGAACTTGCAATGTGTGCCAAGCCTTTGTCAAGAAGTCTACTAGCACTCCTCCCTTGAGATAAGTTTCTGTGCTAGGTCCGTTTGAGAAGTGGGGAATTGATCATGTCGGTCCTTTAAACAAAACACCTCGTGGCAACAGATATATCGTGATTGCAACCGATTATTTGACCAAGTGGGTGGAAGCCAGACCACTTAAAGCCACAAGTGAGGAAGAGGTTGGCCGTTTATGTTGGAAAATTTCTCCATCAAGTCGCGAGTGACAACTTCTTACAAATCGAACGCTAACGGGTTAGCTGAGAAGACCAATCATACCTTGTGTGCGATGCTGGTCAAGGATGCTGATATGGAGGACGCGAAGCACAACTGGGATAAGATGTTACATGCAATCTTGTGGGAGTATAGGACTACTACGAAAACTTCGACGGGGTACACTCCTTTTCATCTTGTTTACGATGTGGAATCGAAGTTGCCCATACAGTTTGATTTACCTACCTTTCAAACTGTCCACAAGAGGTTAAAGAGGTCGATTGGAGCAGCAGCTGAGAAGTCTAGAAGGGAGCAACTATTGGAGTTGGAGGAAGCACGAGTGGTGGCAATGGTTCAGATGGAGAAGGTGCAAGAACGTCAGAAGAAATATTACGACAAGCGTCTCGATAAGAGAGAAGTGAAGCCGTTCAAGGAAGAAGATATGGTAATGCTTTTTGATGTCATTAGGTATAAGAGAGCTAGGAAGAAGTTCCTTCCACGTTAGTTTGGTCCTTTCATTGTCGAGAAGGTATGGAGTAATTTTACATACGACTTGAAAGAGCTAGGAGGACGGAGGTTTGACCGGGTGAATCACGACAAGCTCAAGCTCTTCCATCAAAGGAAAGTCACCGTTCACTCCGAGGACGGAGTGAAAACTTAGTCTGGGGGTAAATGTAACACCAGGGGTTGCATAGTAGTAAATATGTGATAAGTTATAACTATGTGTGATGAGTCTTCTAAATAAGTCCCAAGGCTAGACCATACTCTAAGTTAGTGACAGATAACTAGGAGTAGTCACAGTTAGAGTTGGAGGTATTTGAGGACAAAATATTAGAATATTCTAAAGTGTGAGAACTACTATTTTGTTTGGTTGTGCATAAAATGACAAAGATGTGAATAATACACTCTTGTCTTATGCGTGACTGATTTTTATTGGTTGTAGAGACTTAAGGGTCAAACAATCAAGAGGGTTGTTGACCTTTTTGGCTCAATTTTGTGTTAGTATTTTGTCTTATAAGGAGCAATCCGAGATTCCTTTCAAAGATTCCTTTATACTTCTAGAAGGATCCTAATTATTAGAGTAGAGTCAAAGGAGGAGAAATCTACTCTTGACTTAGGACTTTTACTTTTGACTTGGTCTTGGTAAATTGCAGTAAATCAGATTTACAAATAGTTACCATGGTAAATCTGCAGTAGTATAAATAGAGGGGTTGTGAGTGACCTCTCATCTTCCCTTTGCTTTGTATTTGGAAGCCGTTAGGCCGTATCTATAAAGGGTGTGTTTTTTTCATCTCTATGCCTCCATGAGAGTTATGGTTCCGAGTGAGGAAGTATGTCGAGGGTTGGATTTAGCAGAGGCCTCCTAGTTCTATGATGCGCCTCACGAAAGGCCATCAGAGGTTTACCTTGGGTGAGAGACAGGACCGGTAGCACGCTTGAGGGTCACAGTACGTCCTGGAAAGATTGACATGGACGAACTGGAGAGTTTGGTGCTACAAGAAGAGATCAACATCGGACAGAAGAACAAAAGAAAAGCAGCAAGTGACGAATCTGTTTTGCTGCACATCAACAAACAGAGAGGAAACTTTCGAGGGAAGAGGAAACCATTTCCTCTCAACAAAGGTGGAATAGCAGTGCTGGATCAAGCAACCAATGAGGAGGCTCTTCTGCACATGCGCAAGTTAACAAGAAGCGCAAGAATGGAAACTGTCACTACTGTGATAAACCAGGCCACTTTGCTCGTGAGTGCAGATTGAAGGCAAGACACGAAGGTACTGATAAGAGCAAAAACAGAGCAAATCTTGCTCAGGCTAAGTCTCCAGGAGAAGGTAATGAGTAGCTGTTTTTTACTCCTCTGTACACTAGTAAGTTAGATCATCCATGGTGGATAGATTCTGGAGCATCTAACCATATCTCTTCCATTCGAGAGTGGTTCCACAACTTTCAGGAGATCACCAATGGACCAACAGTTGGTCTAGGAGATGGTGAGAGATACGAAGTTAAGGGACAAGGTGATATTCACCTCCAACTACCTACTGGAGCAGTATTTCGAGTTGAGGGAGTTTGGTACATACCTGGAGTGGTGCATAACTTGCTCAGTGTTGAGAGGTTAGTCCAAGCTGGTTTCTACATCAACTTCAACAACAAAGGATGCAACATACAAGACAATCAAGGTGTAGTAGCAAGAGACAATGTGATAGGTCATTTATATGAGCTTGAAGCTACCTCCTTACCTGAAGTTTTGCTTGCTGCTACTGTACAAGAGAAGACAGTTTTGTGACACAGAAGACTAGGTCACATGAGTTCAGATAGAATGAACTTGCTGTACAAGTTCAACCTAGTTGAAGGAGTCCAGAAATTCGATTATTTGCACAAGCCATGTGAGATCTGCTTGAAGGGAAAACAGGTTCAGAAGAAGTTCCCTTCAACAGCAAGAAGGGTTACAACTCCACTAGATTTATTGCATATAGATCTAGCAGGATCCATTGATCCTCCATCATTAGGTAGAGCTGAATATTACTTTTTGATAGTTGATGATTACTCACGTAAAATGTGGATGAGGTTTCTGAGAAAGAAGAATGAAGCTTTCACACACATGAAAGACTTCATAACTGAAGTTGAGCTTCAGAATAGCAGAAAAATTCGAAAAATCAGGAGTGACAGAGAAGGGGAGTTTTTGTCCAAAGCCGCTGATGCTTTCTACAAGTCCAAAGGCATCATACGACACCTAAGTGCACCTTATACTCCACAACAAAACGGAGTGGTGGAGAGGAAGAACAGAGTGGTTGCTGAAGTAACCAGATGTCTACTCAAGGATGGAGGACTACCTAGGAAGTTGTGGGCTGAAGCAGTTAACACTGCAGTTGACCTTCTCAACCAGAGTCCAACAAAGGTGGTGGAAGGTATGAGCCCTGAAGAGGCTTTCACGGGTATAAAACCTGATATCTCAAATCTTCGAGTTTTTGGGTGTAAGGCCTATGTACTTGTGCCTAGAGAGTTGAGGAGGAAGTTAGATGACTGCTCTAAAGTTTGCACTTTCATAGGCTACTCTGAACAAACGAAGGGATACAGACTACTTGACAGCAAAGAGAAGATTATCATTAGTAGGGATGTTTTCTTTGATGAGGCAAATCATACTGCTCATCTTGAGGTAGAGAAAAAGGAGACTACCACTACCTCCAATGGTACTAGTCTAGCTTTCAGATTTCCTCTTTCTGATATGTTACAAGATAATCAGTCTGATGAGAATGTATCAGAAGCTGTTAGAGGTGGTGTAGATGTTGATGTTGCTCAAACAGAAGATATCGTGCACTCACCTGAGTTGGTGGTAGATCTTCCCACACAAGTTACAGTTCCAACTTCAATACATGAACAAGTGCTTCAACCACTTCCGAATCAAGTAAGAAGATCTACTCGAATCAGGAGAGTACCTGCTCGACTTGTTGAGTGTGGCTAGCAGAGACGATTGATAACGCAGAACCACTGAAGGTCGAAGATGCTACGAAGTCTGAGAAGTGGACAAAGGCAATGAAGGAGGAGTTTACTGCATTGCAGAAAAATGATACTTGGTTTTTGACAACTCTTCCTGAAGGGAAGAAGTTGATTGGAACCAAATGGGTGTACAAAACGAAGTACCATGCTGATGGTACAGTTCAGAGATATAAGGCTCGACTTGTAGCCAAGGGCTATCTACAGCAGCAAGGGGAGGACTATGATGAGACGTTTACTCCTGTAGCGAAGATGAGTTCAGTTAGGCTGCTAATAGCATATTCTATGCTTCATAACTGGAAAGTATAGCAACTAGATGTGAAAAATGCTTTTCTGAATGGCAAGATACAAGAGGAAGTATACATACAGCAGCCACAAGGTTTTCAGGTTGCTGGAAAAGAGCAGTTAGTATACAAACTTCGTAAAGCCTTGTATGGCCTTAAGGAAGCTCCTAGAGCTTGGTTTACTAAGATAGACAGTTTCTTAAGGAAGAAGGGTTTCTCTTCTACAAGGGGAGATCCTAATCTGTATATCCTAGTTACAGCAAAAGGGAGAGTAGCGTTGCTGCTATATGTGGATGATGTAATCCTTTCAGGCAGCGATGAAGAGGCTATCTCTTTAGTGAAGTTACAGTTATCTACAGAGTTCGAGATGACTGACCTGGGCAGACTTACCTACTGTCTTGGAGTTCATTTAGTCGAAGATGGAGAAGATCTGTACCTTGTACAGGATAAGTACATCAACGATACATTGAGGGAGTATCAGATGCAGGACTGCAAACCAGTGCCTACTCCAATGATACTTTCAAAGGATTGGTCTACTCAGCATGGATTTGACGAAGCGGTTGATAAAATTGAGTACAGGAGACTAGTTGGAAAGCTGATCTACTTGGTTGTAACGACCAGACCAGATCTAGCTTACGCTGTAAGCAAGCTTGACCAGGAGATGGAGGACCCAAGAGTTCCACATTTGAAGACAGCGAAACGAGTACTCAGGTATCTGAAAGGTACTGCGTTTCATGGACTGAAATTTACTTCAATTACTCCTAAAGTTCTAACAGGCTTTACGGATGCTGACTGGGCAGGTGATGTCATAGACCGGAAATCAAGATCTGGTTATGCCTTCCTGCTTGCAGGTGCAGCTGTAACTTGGCAAAGTAAGAAACAGAAGGTTTCTTCTTTGTCATCCACAGAAGCCGAATATCGTGGACTGTGTAATGCAGTTCAGGAAGTCGTGTGGATAAGATGGATGCTGGAAGATCTGGGAGAGGTTCAAAGAGAACCAACTACCATTTTCACTGATAACATGAGTAGCTTTTGCTCTTGCCAGAAATCCAGTCCATCATGCGAGGACAAAGCATATTGAGGTGCAGGTCCATTTTATTCGTGACAAAATACAAAGTGGAGAGGTATGTGCCACTTGGGTACATACTGATGACCAACTAGCAGATATATTCACTAAACCATTGTCTAAACCTCAGTTTGATAAACTGAGAAATGGCCTTGGTATATGTGAACTGCCCGTGATCTTACGAGGGGGTGTTGAAGGTAATAAGTTCACGTTCCTTCTCCTTTGACTATGACCTTTGACTATGATCTTTCAGTTCCCTTCTCCCTCTTCAGTATCTGTTCCGTAACTCTCTCTAGTGTAACTGTGTTGTAACTCCTTTCTTGTAATACCTCCTTGTAACTCCTTGTTTCCGTTTCCTTCCTTGAGGCACCCCCAATGACCTCTACTCTGGAGATGATGACAGTTCTATTGTCTGATCCCCTGTACGCAGCTTCAGCTGTGGTGTGAGCTCCAGCTAACTCTCGTCTTATTCAACACAACAGCTTCTTACAAGAATTAAGTAATCAGTCAGCCGTGTGTTCACCTCAGAGCGAACTATTCTTTCGCCTTTTACTGAAGAATACCGTGTGCGGGACACAGTAAGTGGCTTATCACAATCTTTGGAACGCCTCTTCAATGAGTCACCACCAATACAACTAAAACTGGATTTTGCGGGTATACTGACACCGTACTCAGAAACTGTCACCTCGAGCACCGCTTGACGCATTAGTCCAGTCTTTGAAACGAAGAGATGTTGGAGGAATTGACTAGGTAACCGAAGTTCATAGAATGCTGAGATTCTGGGAATGCCAGTTTCACTTTGTCAAGGGTCCCCCGTGCGTATCGTAGGGCCGTATCTGGGCATTCCCATCATGATACAGAATGTAGTGCTTCACTCTGTCGAGATCGTGACTCGTAAGCACTGCGTCCGAAACTTTTCAAAGGGAATCATCAAAGGTTCATCAAGTGTCGAACATAAATCTTTCACTGACGTGTCAACCAATATTATCTTCTGTACCATTAAGGATAAAGGACTGCAACCAGTCTGTCTATTGAGATAAACCTTCCCTTCCAAAGCACGACAGTGAGAGGTAACAGAGGTTCGTCACGAGAAAGAAGCCTCAACATGGGACTCAACCCTGAACCTCTTTCTTTCTTTTGTGACAGGTCCGGATTCTCAGTAGCACAGGTCTATTGATTTATGAACTCTGTATGATTGCATGCTCTATTTTCTCTCACTTTCCTCAGCTTGCCGAATTCGAAAGCCCCCACGAGTCATTCTCGTACATCTTCTCATCATTTGTTTTTGTCTTACCCCGAACGCCGTGATTCGTTTACTTTCATACGGCACAGTAGCAACTCAGTGGGAAGAATACGAATAGTTTACTAAATCATAAACCCATATGCGGTGCAGAAGCAGATGAGTTTCCCCGAGAGTTATAAAGTGTAGTATCTGTTCTTATCAGTTTAATTATCTGATACGAGGGTCATCGACCTTCACGATATTAATCTAATTTCTCTCACGGGTGTGGGTCCAATGGGGTAGCTTGTTACTTCGGACTCGCCAGTGTCGCCTTGGTATTGCACTACCTCCTAGGCCGGCCCAGCCCATCCTCCCGTCGCGGGAGACCCAACGAAACCAAGAAGTAAATGTTCTCTGTCTCCTCATCGAGAGGTGAGTGAATCCACCGCTGCGCATCGGTGGTTGAACTCATTTCTAGAGGAAAGCTAGCAGTGCCACAAGGCTTATTCGGACGTTGAACTTACGGAGGAGGATTGGAACATCCAACTCCCGAGTTCAAGATACCAAGGTCGATTGGTCGATTGGTCACGATTGCCCTGCTTCGGACGTTGAACCTCCGAAAGAGAACTCAAGTACCCAACTCTCGTCTTAGAGTAGCAATACTAAACCCGAGCTTTCCACACTCGCGAACGGGTCGAGCGCACAGTGGAGATCAGCATATGCTAGTTCTTGCGGAGTCGACGGTAAATTGAACAATTAGAAGGAAGGAGCCATGTTGCAGATGGAGTAATGCCATCAACATTGAGGCACCGGTTGGAATCTGCTGTAGTGTCGACGTTATCCTGTAGTGATACGCCACTAACATTGACCCGTTCTGGAAATATATTCTCAGCTACTGAAGTTTTGAGTCCGTAGTCAACACAGGAACCAAACTGATCGTCTAGGACAAACAGGGAAAGAAAAACCAGGTTGAATTACGCCTTCACTGGCCCTTCGGTAACCCTCGAGCAATCTCTGCACATACTTCCCCAGTTAATCTACTTCCAAGTTCACTTGGAGTTCACAACGGTGAGATCGTCCCACCAACCGCAATGTAGCCCTTGGAACTATTAGCTTCCACTGCTCAGGGCTCGTCTTGATTTTCACCCACAAGAAATCGCCTTCGGGATAAAACTGACGACGGTGCCTGTCCCATCTACATGACCTCCCCAACGAGTGCTGGGAGTAACGGAGCACTCCAAATTTACAGAATCTCCGAACTCTACCTCGCCGACTGAAGTTCTTCTCTACCTCTCAGAAGAATTCTCAGAGTGAAACCTAATCACAGTAAAGCAGTCCAGTTCACGGCGATGCTGTCACCGACCTGCACTCTCATCTCGACTCCATCAGTCTCCACTTTCTACAGCTCCCTCACCTTTCCATCTCCTCCACAAGTCCCGTGAAAAGTGCCCGTGCTCCTCCCGCTCCATTTATCGCTCTGATCTGCACTCTTCGGGCATATCCCTCCAACGAAACCTTTCTACCGATAAAACTAATGCGGAGGTTTGAATTCACACAAATATCAAAATGTGGCAATTGCTGTCAAGAATCCGGACCTACGGACGCAAACTGGATGGACAAGGAGCGGGAAACACCGTCTAGCTAGAGCGCGTCCCGGAATATTATAGACGCTGCATCTTTTCGAATGAGTTTACTAGACTCATTCGAAAGCCTGGGGAAAAGTCTCCACCGTAAGACCTAGAGCACCTTTCCTTCCATCGACGAAAAGGGTCGAGCTGTAGCAGCCCTTGAGAGGAAATGCTGAATGGAAACTTGCACTTCTGTATGACTCGCACATAGTCAAAGAGTACGCGAAAATGTACGCAGGTGACCTCAACTCCCAAACCCTCCTTTCTTTCAGCAAAACCCCTTAAGCTACACTGCAGAACTGAGAAAATTGGTGCAGTTCGGTTTAGCATTCTCTTTTCCTGCTTTCATTTGGACAGACAAGACCATCGCAGATGTCAGTCTCCTCCCCTCCGAGGACGCGTATCTGCAATGTACTAGAAAGACTCACGTCGAATCGTCGTAGGCTGACCTGACCAGACCGTTTTTGCAGTTTGAACTAATTTATCTCGTTCGATAATCTGTGAAAATGTCCAGCAAAACGATTGATGCTACAAAGAGTGACAATCAACGAAGAGATTTGGTCTTTATCACTAGCCACTATAGAGCTACAAAGAGTGATAATCAACGAACCATAGTCATCTGCCTCTTGTACCTACCCAAATACTCCTTCCCTTCCCGATGGGCGTGGTAAGGACTCCCACACGGGCCATGGACGAGAAATTTCAGTTATTACATACTCTAGATCCGTCGAACAAAAAAGGATCTTCACATCATTTAATTCTCGATCGAACGAGGCACAATATACAGGACACTTAAGAGACCAGGCCAAGTTCTTAGTGTTTCTCCAGAGAAGTCCGATTCGGATGTACAATGTCGCTTAGTCGAGACAGCCTAGAAATGCACAGCGGAATCTCGGTACCCACGCGATGCTCAGTACTGGTGGTGTTGTTTTGTTGGTGAGGAATTGAACTCTGTGCTTACTCTTTGGTTTCATTGGGTCTCCTGAGGAGAGGATGGGCTGCGCCGGACTAGAAGGCAGTGCAATACCAAGGCGACACTGACGAGTCCGACGTAGCAAGCTATCACATTGGACTCGCACCCGTGAGAGAAATTAGATTAATATCGTGAGGATCGACTACCCTCGTATCATATATTAAAGTGATAAGAAAACTTAGACAAAAGGCCGAGAAAGTTATGCATACTTCCAGTTAGAGAGTACCTTATATTCCTCGGTGAACCTCATCTCAGCCCCAAAGCTGATAACTGATTAACTTACGTCATTGAATAACTTCTGATCCAGGTTTCATTTCTTTTGACTCTGTCAAGCTCAGGAAAGAGAAGGCAAATAGTATGATTCAGTTCGTCAGTTGAAGCAAGCCGGTTTGTAAAGCAGAATGTTCTACTGAGAATCCCCATGTAGTCCATCACCCTTGAAACCACAGCTAGACGGAGGCCAACACAGTGATAGACAGAAAAGAAGAGAGAAAGATCCTGCTCCGAATTGACAAGTGACTGAATATTTCATCGATGCTATGGATTTCTAGTTCCTGACTCTATCGGAAAGCGAGGAAATCCTCATGTTATTGTTCTTGTTGATCCCATGTCTATGCAGCCTAGAGCTAGCAGGATTTCCAGTTTCCGCGCCCTCGTCAGTCCGTTCTGTGTTTCCTGGTTCGTCAATGCACATTTCGTCCACCTATCACAGAGAACTTCTAGCTCCTCATTCTAGTCAGGCTGGACTTGAATCTCTTCCTCGTCCGTGTTATGAAGAGCTTGGTGAATGCTATTACCGTTCCTTGTGTAGCTGAACTTCCCGCTTGGCGTGAGAAAAAGCTTGTCCGCTTCTAGCTTTTTCAGGCGGTGGGAATGGGGCCCGAATGTAGAAATGAAGATGCAGGACCAAGATAAGCAAAGTTGATTTCTCCTAGCACATGTCTTCTTCGTGACCATCTACTTCACGGTTACGCCAGAGCCACGGAAATATGAGCTGGCTGTTTAATTTAGGCATCGACAGGTGGTGTAAAGAGCAAGAGCACGCAGTAAGCAAGGGAACTCTCAGGGTCGAGTTCTCTTGGACTGGAAGTTCCAGAAACGCACTCGGGTTGTAACTAAACATTCACTCCGTAGAAGAAGAGGAGGGGGAGTAATTTGCTTCCTCAGGAATCCTGCAGTAGTGTTTCCCGAGGTTGTTGGTGTTCCGAACGATACGTCGAAGCTGCACTGAACTCCCATCAGTTTGTTTTCATGCTACCACGAGCAACATACCAGTGTTCCAAATTTGGTCCCGAAAGTATAACTTCCACGAGGTGAAATCGTAAATTAGACCAGTTATCCCCACAACTCGCCTGGACGCCTCAAAACCTACTTTGCACCTCTACCTTCTTGCTAGAACTTGGTGTCTTCAAGGATTCCGACTTCCAACGGCCGTCATTTTCCGGGATAACTGGATCGAATTACATTCAAACCCTAAACGTCCTTGAATCCCTCCGTGGGTTGAGAATGTTTCTAACGCTCCACACGGAAAGCCAAAAGAGTGCAAAGGCCTAGCTAAACGTCGAGTATTTCTTATGTCCTACTCACCAAGAGGCGGAGGAACTCAGATCCGCCTTTAACTAACCCATCGATGACCTCGGCATTCGTTCCACCTACGGAGAATTGTTAGAACTGCAAAGCAGCGGATGTACTGCTAAGAGTCTTCACGATCTGGACCGAAGCACCACATGCTGTACCACGAGGAGGATTTACACATGGTGGCACGAGGACTGACGAGACACAGCGTACTTATCTATGGTTTCCCAAGCATTCATCGTTACAAGCACTGCAATTCAGCCGCAGGAGTATCCTTGTGAGGAATGTCCTTGCAGGATCCGCAGGAGTATCCTTGGGAACACTCAGTAGAAGCGAGCCCTTCGGATGATGGCACCTGTCTGCCAGTAGCTGACGTTCTCGAGGACGGAGTTTTCAGTCTCGAGGATCGTGTCCTGAAAACTCCGTCCTCGAAGGTCGTGATTCGCTCTAAATCGGACCTGCCGTTTTTCTCTAGGTGTAGAGTCCGATGCTCACAAGAAAATATGTTTAATCCTACTTCCGTTACGTTGGTGGTGACCTAGTGAAGAGGCGTTCCAAAGATTATGATAAGCCGCTGACTGTGTCCCGCACACGGTATTCTTTAGTAAAAGGCGAAAGAATAGTTCGCTAGGGGCTGAACACACGGTTGACTCATTTCTCTTTGGGTTTCCGAAGCTCTTCTATCCCCCCTTCAAGTACTCACTTCCGCTTAGGTTATGGGTTTAAAAGGTTCTGAAGCGTAGTAGGTATTGTAGATACGCGTCTGTCCGGTAGAACTTGTATTCGACAAGTTAGTAACATTGGAACTTGAGTTCATCTTGAGACCAAATTCTAACACAAAGATATAGACAGAAAAGTTCTTGGTAAAGATATTGCGGCAAGAATATAAAGATCTCTGTTTCTATAAAGATCCTTGTTTCTAAATTTAGAGTTTTACAAAAGATAAAAATGGACCAATGGGAGTTCATAGCTCCACTTGGTTGTCCTTTAGTATCCTAATCCACGTGGTAACTTAACTTCACTCATAGGTTATCATGTTAGATCCCCTAAAATGCCAACGTAAATCTTAAACTACCTAAAATGACACGCAGCGTTGAAAGTAAACTTAAACTAGCTAAAAAGAGTGCATGGGCAACACGTAAGTACAACTTAAACCCTATCAACATGGTAAATCTAAGTTATGTACATTGAACATCATAGACAAGTAAGAAGTCACTTGCACAAGCGCACAAATACTTGAACAAAATACCTAGCATACTATCAGCTTACTAGGACTTAAAACGTACAACACAACGGTGTTAATATATGCATGAAGGACTAGGAGTAACATTTAGCTAACTTCTATCGCTACTAACTCCCAAGTGTCGGAGTAGAAGTGTAACCCGTAGCGGTCAATGTCCACAGCTTCCAGAATCGACTTCTCTGACGTCTTAACTTCACTCAGAGAGACTAACTCCTAGTAGAGAGATGAATCATTTACTATGTGAAATGATTCACATCACGACAGCGCAGAGCTTGTAACTTCAAACATTGCATGAAATTGCCATCAATCGTAAACTCTCGACAGTTATCTTTAAAATGTCAATGATGCATCACCACAGGATAAGTTGGTCATCACAGCATATTCCAACCAGCAGCGAGTGATTTCTTGGGCTCAAGGTGGATGTTTCTGTTCCGTCTATAGATTGGCTTCTCCAGGTTTAATTGTTCAATTTACCGTTTAATGCTGAGTTTTCATGCCGTCTAGAGAGACGGCATGAAAACTGGACTTTGATGACTTTCATCGACCTTCAACATACCTCAACAGAAGGTAAGATTACTGCAAGGTAAGTGCAAGAATGAAGTATAAAGTTTACATCCTATCCGTTCCACGATACTTCTTTCTTCCTGAAGCGACCCGGTTTACTGTCGTCTCACAAAGATCCAAACTTACTTCTCAGCGACTGTTCAAACCTATGTGTGACACAATCACCCACAGCAGTTGTGGATAATCTTTAAAGATAGCAAAAAAACATAGAAGTTTGGACACTCAGGCAGTTCGGGTGCCACACGTCAAGTAATAACCGTGGGCTTTGTGAAGCGGGCATGACAGAACAGTCTCAACCTTGGAAGGAATGCCGAGAGAGGTTTGTAGATTCTCGATTCTTCGTCTCATTTTCGTCCTCAGAAATTTCCCCGACAACCTCCAACACCCTCCACAAAACCCTGATGTGTGGTGTATAAAATTGCAATTACCCTTTTCTTCGTGGCAAGTTCTGTCTGGGATCACTTCAATCTTAAAGAACTCCAGGATGCAAGTGTTTGATTTATCCCCATTATGTACCTTAGAAACGATTAGCAGGTTCGGTGTTAGTAATTATGATCACTAGAAGGAACAAAAATATGCTGAACTCCACTGAGCGCTCTCGATGAGTTCGTGAGTGTGGAAAGCTAGGGTTTTTTCGCGCACCTATCGCCTTGTTGCGCTAGCGAAAGCTCTTGCTCAGTAGGTCACGAAATTTACACCGCTAACATGCAAACCACAAATACAAGTTATCGTCCATGCACCACTTATCTTAATCTGTTTTGTCCGGACCGGAGCCGGACCGTTGTCGCGTCGGACGTTTTGCGTGAAAGATGTCCAGGAAAACGCGAGGTTCCTGGCTGTGGAGATGTTGTGTGCTGAAACAGAGACAAGACAGAGAAGAACAACCACGAAAAGGAATGCTGCGATCTATACCACTCTGAAAGTATGTACACTGTCGATTCTTTCTCCAAACAGCACAAAACTGAGGAACAGACCAGAGCGGTCTGTAACCTACTTCAGAAGCCCTAAAACAAACCCCTGAATCGCAACCCTAGCCTGAAATCGCCAAAGCGTAGCTCAAAGCTGTAGAAAGATCGATACTTCGAGGACACTCCAAGAAGAGAGAGAGCGAGTAGACAAGGAAGTAAAATAGGAATGAGATGAGAGAGGCTTTGCCTCTCTCTGTATATATAGTGGAGGTGAGTACAAGAGAAACCCTAATGGTGGGTTAGCCCTCTAACTAACTCTAACAACCCTAACCACTCCGGCTAATGGTAGCCGTCGATCTACTAGAGCTTGGGACTATATCAACACTCCCCTTCAAGCTCATCTCTACATCCTGTACTCCTAGACAATGTCTGAAAGCATCAAACTTATCTCTAGGCAACGCCTTAGTGAAGATATCGGCAACCTGATCTCCTGTGCTCACATAACTGAGCTCAATCTCTCCTGCAAGGACCTTCTCTCTAATAAAGTGATAGTGCACCTCAATGTGCTTCGTCCTAGCATGGAAAACAGGATTACTAGCTAACTTCATGCTGCTAATGTTGTCTGTATATACAACAACAGGATCTGTACACTCCACACCAATATCAGATAGCAGACACCGAAGCCAAATCGATTCGCATGTTGCGTTCGTTGCTCCTCGATACTCTGCTTCCGTGGACGACAAAGCAACAGTGGGTTGCTTCTTAGAAGCCCAGCTTATAGCAGCGCTTCCAAGTCCAAAAGCGTAACCTGACGTGGATCTCCTGTCGGCACTTCCCGCCCAATCAGCATCTGTGTAGCCATGTAACAACAATGGTCCACCGTATCGATAGTGAAGTCCGTACTGCATCGAGAACTTCACGTAGCGGAGGATCCGCTTGACAGCCTCAAAGTGTGGTCTCCGTGGTGACTGCATGAACTGACTAATCAGACCGACAGCATAACTCAAGTCTGGTCTGGTGATGGTCAGGTAGATAAGACTTCCAACCATCTGTCTGTACATGCGTGGATCATCCAACAACTCACCATCCTCTGCTCCTAGCTTTACCCCTTGCTCTAATGGTGTAGCAATGGGTTTGCAATCAAGCATACCAAATCTCTCAAGCATACTGAGAGCATACTGTCGCTGTACAAGCCAAACATCCTTCCCATCTCTAATGAATTCCACAGCAAGGAAGTACTTGAGTTCTCCTAAGTCCATCATCTCGAACTCGGATTTCAAGTGATCCTTGATCTGGGAAATAAGCTCCTCAAAGTTACCGGTAATGATCAAGTCATCAACATAGATGGTGATCACAACAATCCGGTCTCGTATTCTCAATGAATACAAGGTAGAGTCTGAACTACAAAGCTGGAACCCAAGAGACTGCAAATAAGAATTGATCTTTGCATACCATGCTCTTGGTGCTTGTTTCAGACCATAGAGAGCCTTCCGTAACTTACATACACGGGAAGGGAACATAGGATCCTCATAACCAGGAGGTTGCTGCATGTAGACCTCCTCCTCAAGATCGCCGTTGAGGAAAGCGTTCTTGAAGTCCATCTGGTGCATCTTCCAACCTTTCTGAGTTGCAACTGCAACTGCTGTCCGAATAGTCACCATCTTCGCAACAGGAGCAAAGGTCTCCTCAAAATCCACTCCATGTTGCTGTGCGTAGCCCTTAGCTACCAATCTGGCCTTGTACCGACACACGGTACCATCCGAGTTGCGCTTGACCTTGAAAACCCACCTGCAACCAATCGCTTTCTTACCCTGAGGTAAGTCTACCAACTCCCAAGTCTGTTGGTGATGAAGCGCAGCAAGTTCAGCTTCCATAGCACTTACCCATTGGGCCTTGTGCATCGCCTCCTCAAGCGAACTCGGTTCCTGTTCCTGAAGAACATTGGCCATATATGCATGGTGCGCAGCAAGAAAACCTTCATGCATATACCTACTCACTGGATGTTTTGGCCGCTCAGATCTGCGAGAGGTAATTGGTGCACTAGTCACCTCCCCTTGCAACTGATCTGACGTAGACGCCAAGGTCTGGGACAAAGTATCCAGTGGATGTGGAAGATCCACATATCTGGATGAGTCAAACATACGCTGCAATAGCACGCGCTCATCCTGTGTAGAAACTACACTAGTTCCACTAGGCTGTGTTACGTGGACTCCAGCGTTAACATCAGCTCTATGTGCAACCGATTCTGATCTGGAATCAGTGACTTCTCCAGATCCTCCACTCAACGTACTACTCTGAGGTACTACAGTGGACTGACTCCTTGGTTCTACAGTAGGTACAGGGATGGCTATCACAGGTGCAGGTGCAAACCAAGACTGTAGCTCATCAAAAACGACATCTCTACTGATGTAGAACTGCTTGGACGAAGGATTGTAGCACCTATATCCTTGCGTATCAGAAGCATAACCAAGGAAGATACATCTATCTGCTTTCGGATCTAGTTTCTTACGTCTTTCATCAGGTATGTGCACATAACAGATACATCCGAAAACTTTAAGGAAAGAGTAATCAGGCTTACTGCCTGTGAAGACCTCCATCGGTGTCTTGCTGTGGACTGCCGCTGTAGGCGTCCGGTTCATCAGATACACCGCACATGAAACAGCTTCTGCCCAGTAAGGTCTATGCATGGTCTTCTCGTTCAACATCGCACGAGCAGCTTCTGCTATGTGTCGATTCTTGCGCTCCGCAACCCCGTTCTGCTGCGGACTGTAACTGCAGGTCTTCTGGCGTCGAATGCCATGCTCACGCAGATATGCATCGAACTCTCCAGAAAGAAACTCGCCTCCTCCATCAGATCTTAGACAGAGGATAGATGCTCCAGACTGTTTCTCCACCAACTTGCGGAAAGTCTGAAATGCTGACAGTACTTCGGCAGAGGACTTGTTTCTCAACAAATAGATCCAAGTATAACGCGAATGATCATCAATGAACGACACGAAGTACTGGAAACCGGTCATACTTGGCTGAGAAGCAGTCCATACATCAGTGTGAACAAGCTCCAGAAGCTTGTTCGCTCTACTACCTGATCCCTTAAAGGGCTGTCTAGCTTGCTTGCCGAATTGACATGCTGCACAGACTCCAGTGGGCTCACTGGATTCGAATTTGGGCAGACCTGTAACCAGGTCAGAACTCGGAAGGCTTTTCAGCCTCTGAAAGTTCATGTGTCCAATTCGCTTGTGCCAGATGTCAATGTCAGACACTACTAGACCACTCTGTCCATACATGGCAGCCTGTAACTTAGGCGCAGATGCATCTAGTTTAAACAGCTTACCACTCTTGATACCTCGAGCTATGACAGTGCCATTCGAATCTTCAATAAAGCATCCATCTTTATTGAAGCGCACTTGCAGACCCTGCTCTATCAACTGTCCTACAGATAGCAGGTTTCTAGTCAATGTAGGTACATGTAAGACATTCCGTATACCAGTAAACGTTGAGGCAGGAATGTCAAGTGGAATGTTACCCTTGTGCTGGATCTTGTGCTTGGTGTCATCTCCTGTGACCATAAACTGTGGAGTCTCCACAGGCTCGAGTGAAGTAAACCACTCCCGATGGGGAGTCATGTGACTGGTGGCGCCGGAGTCGATCACCCAGTCAGTCTGCGGCTCGAAAGCCGCATAACTCTGATGCGTAGTAATCAGCAACTGCTCCGAATAGACATGCTCAGTGACTGCATAGCCTTGCTGGTTGCTGTTACCTTGTTGGGGGTTGTTGTCGTGTTGTCTCTGATCGTTCTGCTTCTTGTAGCACTGATTCGCATTGTGGCCTTGTTTCTTGCAGTAGTTGCAGGAACCAGGCGCTCTTCTCTGATTGTTGTTGGAACCACCAGACTGTTGCTGGTTTTGCTGGTTCTGCTGCGATTGCTGTTGCTGTCCGCGACCCCGTCCACGTCCAGCACCTTTGCCACGACCCCTACCTCGAGATCCTCCAGAACCTGCAAAATAGACAGATTCTTGCTGACCCGTCGAAGTAGAACTCCCCAGTAGGCGCACCTCCTCTCCTAACATCATAGGAACAAGCTCATCAAACCGCGGAAGAGGTTCTCTGGTCGAAATCGATATTATGAACTGTTTGTACTCTGCAGGCAGTCCCTGCAATGTGGCTCCAATCAAGACAGTGGGATCAATCTCGACTTTGACAGAAGATAACTGATCCGCGAGCTGCTTGACCCCGTTCACATAGTCGTTTATGCACATCGACCCCTTCTTCACGGTATTGAACTGCTGCAGCAATTGCAGCTTCCGCGCCTCTGTTCCGGATTGAAACAGATGCGCGAGTGCATCCCAAGCTTTCTTGGGCGTATCACAATCCTGGATGTGACCGATCATCGATGCTGAAACTGTCAGCGCGATGTAGTGAATAGCCTGATATGAGCGCTTCTTCCACTCCTTGAATTTCGGATCAGAAATTGGCACTTCAGGCGCTTTCTCCTCCTCAGTGATAAGATCCCATAGATCTTGTCCCTGCAGGAAGGTCTTCATCCGGAACTTCCACACTTGGTAGTTGTTCTTGTCGAGTTTCTCTCCAGTGATCAAAGACACAGACTCCGCCATAGCTGCAATGTCGAAATTGCACTGTTCTGTACGCGGAAAACCTCCCAGAAACTGCACGAAACTCGTCTCTCCTCACCGCGTGATCAAGAGTTGTCACAAGTCACAACGAGGCGACTCCGCGAACTCCTCCTGCAGCGACAACGAGAAAAGAACCTGTGCGCGAACTGTAGGTGTACAAAACACGACGGAAACGTCGAAAGAACACACCAAGAAAGGTGAAAACTAGACCAAATGAGGTCGAAAATGGGCGTGCGACCCCTTGAAAATTTCAGAAATTTTCAAAAACCCACCCTTATTCGAAACAGGATTAGTTTTGGACTCAAGTCCTAAAACTTTCGTTTTGGTCGAAAAAGATCCGTTTGAAAAACTGCCGCTGGAAATCTCCAAATCGACTGAAACTTGACCCAGTACACAATTCGCACCTTCTGAACAAGACAGCCCTAAATGGGCTTGTCGACAGAAATCAGCGGGAAAAAATCGTCTAGGCCTCCGAAATTGCGTTCAAAGTTTCTGGTGGCGAAAGAAACGGTTTTGCCTCACCCGAACGCATCAGCAGGATAGTGCTCGACATCAGGCACAACTCCGGCTGCTCTCTCCTGTACTCCAATCTCCATCTTGCTCATCAGCAAGGGACACACACTCTCACCAGCTCTGATACCATGTAGAAAGATCGATACTTCGAGGACACTCCAAGAAGAGAGAGAGCGAGTAGACAAGGAAGTAAAATAGGAATGAGATGAGAGAGGCTTTGCCTCTCTCTGTATATATAGTGGAGGTGAGTACAAGGGAAACCCTAATGGTGGGTTAGCCCTCTAACTAACTCTAACAACCCTAACCACTCCGGCTAATGGTAGCCGTCGATCTACTAGAGCTTGGGACTATATCAACAAAAGCAAGAGAAACTTCTCTTTGCTAACAACCAGAGCCACAACAGTATCACGCGATCCAAACCCAAGTCCAAATCACATCCACGCACTAGCTCTTGGCTAAAGCTAGCTACCACAAGCCATACACAACCAACTAAATCCTTAACGAACTCAAAAGAGCAAAACCCGTAGCGAAGAAACCGAAAAGGCCTATCTGTGGACTTCCTCTTTTCGCTGAACGGACTTCAGATGTCGATAGGGTCTCCTCCGCTGACTCCGTTAACCCAAGAAACCTTCAGATCCGACTCCCAACAGCCGAGATATCGCCGATTTTCGGTCGTAGGTGACCAAACCTCCAAAAACTCCTCCCTGCGGCTTAAAACCGCGCACTCCGCACAAACGGATCGTCTAAACTGATATCCGTCTTCCCTGGCAGATAGATCTAGCTACCCTGAACCCAACAAGACTCCAAACAAGTCGTTTGGAGTTCCCCTTGCAAAACCACGCAAGAAATTTGGTCGCAGGTTGCAAAAAACTGACGTAAATCAGCTCCCTACGACTCAAACTTGCTCACCACACCCAAACCAACAATCCAATTCACGTACAGTCTTCTCCTATGCGTACATGAGGACTCCCTGATCGCGTAGGCACCAAGAACGAAGAGCTTGGCTCACCGATCGCGAAGAACAATCCAATCTCAGGTCGCAGGCGATGAAAAACCTGACGCAAGCGCTTCCCTGCGAACCAATTTCACTCACAATTCCCAAACCGCCCCATGAAAACTGGTATCGTCTTCAATTTCCTGAAGCACTCGTTGTTCTGATCCCGATGGATCCAAGGACATCAAGTTTGGACTCCGGAACGGCCCGAACGGTCCAACTCTCCTTCACAGGTAATTGAAAACCCCAAATCTGCTTCCTACGTCTCAATTTCTTCCAGAACACAACAACCGATCCGTCTCTTCAAGAACCGTCTTAACCTGTGCGTAGCCTGCACAGATCTGAACCCGATGACACCTTGCGCGCGTGTATTGGACTTCCCAATTCTCCAAAACATCCACCGACAGGTCGCAGGAACAAGCAAGCCCCTTAAGCAGCCCCCTTGCAACAGTCTGTACGTACGAAGTTCAACCCTCAATAATAAGAAGCACACCCCTTGCGTTTTTGATATAACGCCTGAAGCCCTAAATACCCAGTCAGCAAGTAACTAGGGGCCTAGCTTGATTTTACGTTCTTTCGAATCGCATAACTTTTTCTCTGGATGTTCAAACGGAGTAAACAAGATGCCCATGGAAAGCTGACAACGAGCTCTACCCATCTATGTGATGAAAGTGAAGATCCTAAGTTGCGCCAAAAGCTCGTAAGCTGGGGCCTAGCTTGTTTTCTCCATCTTTCGAGTCTTGTAACTTCTTCACTATGCGTCCAAAAGAAGTAGACAAAGTGCCTATGAAATGCTGACAAGGAGCTCTATCCACTGGTGCGATAAAAATGAAGATCCGAAGTGGTGCCAAAAACCCCTAAGTTGGGGCCTAGCTTGTCTTCTCATGAGTGTCTTTGGAGCGACAAGCATCGAAGTTTGAATTTCATGTAGGAGCCGGTCCACGACACGACATCCACCCCCTCCAAACCTGTGCATCCTCCGGTATGCACCAGAGATACCAACCAAGGAGTGGACCGGCACGCACACTCATTCCTATCTTATTATCCTCCCTCCCATCTCAATCAACCTCATCCTCAAGTCCGCAACTCGATCGTCATCTTGAAGTTGCTACCCTGCCATGATCCTCCCTAGATCCATGCTCATCGACTTTCACCTCGAACCTCCCATCCAATCACCCCCTCCAAATCTACACATCTTTTCAATATGCAAAGACATAGAAAGAATAACCCATCATTCCATGCGTCCTGTAGAACCTCACCGTCGAGGTTTGTGAACCAAATGTCGTAGTAGACATCACCAATCCTCCCAATCATCACCGCATATCCTGACTGTAACCTTCAACCTCAAGTCTATACATGTCATCTTATGTATCCAACTCTTCTTTTCTGTTTTCTGAAAGAAAAGGAACCACACTGCTGCAACCAAAATCATCAACTGCAACCATCATTCTCTCGCTGTAGAATAGTATCTTCCTCAACCATCATCCCCCCTGATATCTTCTTCTGAAAATCCTCACGACCTCCCAAGCATCATCCTCTCAACCTTCCTGAAAATATTTACAATCTCCCAAGCATCATCCTCCCAACACAAATCACCTTCAGCAATGGCTTCTCCCCTGTAAGCCATCCTTACCCATCATCCTATACTCGTAGCCACGAGAGCATCCATCCACTCTCCTTCGTCCTCAGCATGTGCGTCCTTGATGAAGCCGATGTAAGCATCATGGACTTCTCTTTTAGTCGCATTCAAGACCTCCCGTGAAATGAACCCAACCTTGACATCTCGAATGCGCTCCTCCCAACCTCCCTTCACATCCATCACTGCATCAATATCTGGTTGTTGTATGTTTGCAACCAGATCAACCATGTCTACTGTCTGCACCCCAACCATCTCCTCCGGTTGTGAAGGATCGCCCTCCATTGCCTGTATAGGAAGAATAGTTTCCTGTTGAACCTTATCCTCCCCAACTTGCTTCCCTGAAGAAATCTCTTCTTGTCCCTTCTTCTCGCTCTGCATCATGGATGCAATATCCAACCTGAGCTCGTTTAGATCCACGTGCTCATCCGAATCATCCATATGGAGATCATGCTCAATCTCCTCCACCCTAGCACCATAACTTGTAGCTTCGTTAGCTACAACTGCATGTGCCACAAGGTAATCATCCACAAACTTCTTCATCCCTCCTTTACCAACGTTGGCTTGAAGGAGAGTACCCGTACTTGTGAATGCAACCTTTCCATCCTCCCAAGAAATAACCTCTCGTTGCAAAGACTCTGCAAAGTCGATGCAATCGTCCTGTTGATGGTCAATACCATCACACCACACGCACTGATGTACCCAAGCTGGTTTGGGTACAAGCTCCATCTCAGTCGATGATCCCTTATCCTCCAACCTAGTAACCTTAGCTTGCATCTTTTGCATCTTTTGCTGTAGGTCTTCGATGGTTGGATCCTTCTCCTTTACAACCACAACTGGAAGTTGAACCTCAGATACTACCCGAACTGGTGTGGTAGTCAGCGATATAGATGTCGACCTTGTAGCCCTTTCCCTTGTCTATCTCCGGACAAGAAGCTCAACAGCTTCATGCACAACCTCCCAATTTCGTGTCAACCCATCTTCTTCCTCCGCATCCTCCAGAAGTAGCTCTAACCGTTCTTGCCATGTCTCATCAGCAGCTTGAAGAAACAACTCTGTCTTGTAAGTCTCCAAGGCTAGCTTGTCCACCTGAGGTAGTTGAGAGAATTGTCTCTCAAACTCCTTTAACAGCTCTGTAGGCTGCAAACCTTTGCTAGATCGGTTAACCCATTCTAGAAATGATTTTTTGGTTACTCGGTCTGAGTTTCTCAAGAAATACTCCTCCCTCAGCGCATGTGAAAATGTATCCCAATTCCTCCCAAAATGCTTTGCTAGACCCTTCACATGCTCCCTTATCTCAGGCATCGCAGCGAGTTCGAACGTCTCGATCATCTCCTTCTCCGGTATCCGATCCAAATCCATCTCCATCTTGTAACATCTCAAGTACTCAGATATGTCTCTCCCACCAAATAGATCGAGCTTGTCGATCATCCTCCGAAGCGCCTTCGTCCCCAAAGCCTCCTTTTGTTGGTTCCCTTGCTCTTGTCGCATAAACAAAGTGAAGGCTTGAAACAATCGTGCAGTTGCTGCATCCAACTGCACCCCTGATATACCCTCTGATCCGTCCATCCCGTCCATAGTCATGGCTCGTCCCATCCTCCCATCCTCCCATGATCCCAACCATCTACAAATCCATCATCCCAGGTCCGCAGCATCCTCCCAAACAATCATATCCATCTTCATCCTCGTTCATGATTGTTGATCTCTTCTGCCCAGTTCTAACACACAAATATCTCCACCCCGGACCTTCACGTCGAGTTCACCACCTATGTCGCGTCGGACGTTTTGCGTGAAAGATGTCCAGGAAAACGCGAGGTTCCTGGCTGTGGAGATGTTGTGTCCTGAAATAGAGACAAGACAGAGAAGAACAACCACGAAAAGGAATGTTGCGATCTATACCACTCTGAAAGTATGTACACTGTCGATTCTTTCTCCAAACAGCACAAAACTGAGGAACAGACCAGAGCGGTCTGTAACCTACTTCAGAAGCCCTAAAACAAACCCCTGAATCGCAACCCTAGCCTGAAATCGCCAAAGCGTAGCTCAAAGCAAGAGAAACTTCTCTTTGCTAACAACCAGAGCCACAACAATATCACGTCTCAATTTCTTCCAGAACACAACAACCGATCCGTCTCTTCAAGAACCGTCTTAACCTGTGCGTAGCCTGCACAGATCTGAACCCGATGACACCTTGCGCGCGTGTATTGGACTTCCCAATTCTCCAAAACATCCACCGACAGGTCGTAGGAACAAGCAAGCCCCTTAAGCAGCCCCCTTGCAACAGTCTGTACGTACGAAGTTCAACCCTCAATAATAAGAAGCACACCCCTTGCGTTTTTGATATAACGCCTGAAGCCCTAAATACCCAGTCAGCAAGTAACTAGGGGCCTAGCTTGATTTTACGTTCTTTCGAATCGCATAACTTTTTCTCTGGATGTTCAAACGGAGTAAACAAGATGCCCATGGAAAGCTGACAACGAGCTCTACCCATCTATGTGATGAAAGTGAAGATCATAAATTGCGCCAAAAGCCCGTAAGCTGGGGCCTAGCTTGTTTTCTCCATCTTTCGAGTCTTGTAACTTCTTCACTATGCGTCCAAAAGAAGTAGACAAAGTGCCTATGAAATGCTGACAAGGAGCTCTATCCACTGGTGCGATAAAAATGAAGATCCGAAGTGGTGCCAAAAACCCCTAAGTTGGGGCCTAGCTTGTCTTCTCATGAGTGTCTTTGGAGCGACAAGCATCGAAGTTTGAATTTCATGTAGAAGCCGGTCCACGACACGACACCGTCTCCCTAATCATCAAGCTCAGCAATCCTAAGTCCCGACCTAGACCCGCCTAGGTCGGTCCCAAACATGAGCAAGTCACAATATGACTTGGGGTGGACTTCCCATAAAGTCCAAGGTCCTAAACGGTGCCATCAGCACACCTAATTGTCCAACGGTCTGTGATGTCCGTCTGGGTCTAGGCTCCCGAACGGTGGTATAACCCGCCAACTCGTTCTCTAGTCTTGCCCAACCCTTACATCGTTCCTAAGTCCAGACGTCCAAGTCTGGATCGGAACGTGCTTTGGAACCGGCCCAACCATCACCTCATGCCCCCAGAGTCCGCTCGCCGAACCCTGGGGTCGGGTGACTCGTCCTGATCCACCCAGGCATCGAGCCCCCCTCATATATACTTCCGGGGATCGGCGGCCCCGCCCTCCTCTTTGACCCCTGAAAATTACACCACAACTTGATCGTGGTTCGGTCATAATTCTCAGCTCGGAGGTTAGATCAAGGAGTGCTACATATCACTGGAAAGCTCTCGCGGAGATCTTTCCAATGATACTTCACTCGCCTCGAGATCTTACGTGGAGCTCCGTCCACGATTGAAAACGTCACTGGAGCTCCAACTTGTGGTCTAGACCCAGACTTGAACCCTGTGGTTCGGACCAGCGGCCGAACCACGGTCCTTCTGCGTCTCGGACCCATGTCTCGGGCCCACGTCTCAGACCTAAGTCTTGATCCGTCTTTTCAGACTTGCCCCCTTAGGTCAGCGTTCGTCCGGGGTTGTCTTGAGGCAGTTCTCTATGTCTTAACCCAATGTTCTAACCTTGGTTCAGGGAACCACTTAAGGTTCATCTGATCCAGACTTCTCGGTCAAGCCGTTAAGTCCAAGTCGTAGCATTCACAACCTAGCGCAAGTCCACTAGGGTTCTATTGTTCGCGTCTGCGTCTGATCTAGAGAATGAGGGTTGCGTCACCCCCACTTTGGAGGTTGATGCCTTCATCAACAACAATCTTTTAGTTAACGCCAAGTTCAAAGTGGGTAGCCAATCCCTTGGCACCAGAATTGCATTTTGGTAGCTAACCCGCAATTTTCTTCTTGGCTTGAGTCTTTAGTTGTCGCTAGAACACTTAGAAAATTCCAACTAGTCTCGGGAAAAGCCTTACCTTTTTGGCTTACCCTAAACAAAACTAGTTGACAATTTCTAAACATTCTACTTAAGACTCTAACTTGCTAACTATAAGTATTCACACCTACTTACGAGGTCCCCCGAAACCCACTTTCTAGTCGCAACTTGATTTGACTTAGATGCGAGACTAAGTTTACTTTGCAGTTAGAAAACCGCAAAGCAAGAACACCCTAAGCCCCAAGATAAGTATGAAATTTCATACTTGCTTTGCCAACGCTATGGCAAACCTAAGTCTTGAAATCAAGACTTAGTCTTGATTTAGATGCTTATCCAAACCAGCTCTCTTCCTTTGAGTGTGCTTCGTTCCTCCTCTTGACAACATCCTAGGCATCTGATCAGAACTAGTCATAGCCATGCACTACCAATACATTTAGACAAATTTCCAGAAACAAATCTTTATTTCCACCAAAATACAAGAAAAAGCTACAAGGTCCATCGGCCCAAGTCGCCTCAAGTTGTTACTCGTATGGTTCGTCATTCCTTCATCCTCGCTTGGAAGGAGATGTCCTCATCTTGCTAACGCCCTTGTTGTCCTTGTCTCCGTTTGAAGAGGTCTAATACTTCGCTTGCATGTGTTAGCTCTTCCTCCGGCACCCAAGTTGTTTCCTTCAAATGGTAGCCACGCCATTTCACCAAGTACTCCATTCGGTTAGATTTACACCGTGATCGCAAAATGATCTCGACCTCATATTCTGCTTCACCTTGCACGACATCAGGTTGAGACCTGAGAACCTGTTTGCGCTCCGGCCACAAATCATACTTGAAGTATTTCTTTAATAAATAAACATGGAAAGTCAGATGCAACTGCCACTCGGAAAGAAGGTCTAACGTATAGACATCTTCGTGCGGATTCTTGACTATGACAAAAGGTCCCTCAAACTCCGATGAAAACTTTGCGATATTCCCTCCGAAAGGGTGAAGTTCTTCGCACTTAGTCAAACCTCTTCGCCCACTTGAAACTTCACTTGCCGCCGATGTTTGTTTACCTACTTCGTGTACCATTGTTGCGTCTTCTCGATGTTCTTCTTTACTTGATCCTCGCGCCGCTGCATTTCTCCCATAACTCTTCAGCTGATGTTTGTCGTGTTCTTGGTCGTGCCGATGTAGAACTCCATGCAAGAGTCAAGTCAAGAGGCCCTTCTGGCTCACGTCCGTAAGCCAGCAAGAAAGACGATTCGTCGGTTACCGAATGCTTCGTGGAACTGTAGCAATACTCCGCAAGACTTAGCCACTCCACCCAATCAGTTTGGTCCGCGCTCACATAATTCCTCAAGTATTGGTTCAGAATCGAGTTAACTCGTTCCGTTTGTCCATCCGTTTCAAGATGAAAAGCGGTATCGTGTCGGATATTTTGTGCGTGAAGGATGTCCAGGAAACGCGAGGTTCCTGGCTGTGGAGATGCTGTGTGCCAAACAGAGACAAGACAGAGAAGAACAACCACGAAAAGGAATGCTGCGATATATACCACTCTGAAAATATGTACACTGTCGATTCTTTCTCCAAACAGCACAAAACTGAGGAAAAGACCAGAGCGGTCTGTAACCTACTTCAGAAGCCCTAAAACAAACCCCTGAAACGTAACCCTAGTCTGAAATCGCCAAAACGTAGCTCAAAGCAAGAGGAACTTCTCTTTGCTAACAACCAGAGCCACAGCAGTATCATGCGATCCAAACCCAAGTCCAAACCACATCCACACACTAGCTCTTGGCTAAAGCTAGCTACCACAAGCCATACACAACCAACTAAGTCCTTAACGAACTCAAAAGGACGAAACCTGTAGCGAAGGAACCGAAAAAGACCTATCTGGGAACTTTCTCCTTTCGCCAAACGATCTTCAAATGTTGATAGGGTCTCCTTCCCTGACTCCGTTGGCCCAAGAAACCTTCAGATCCGGCTCCCGATAGTTGAGATATCGCTAATTTTCGGTCGCAGGTGACCGAACCTTCAAAAACTCCTCCCTGCGGCTTAAAACCGCTCACACCGCACAAACGGATCGTCTAAACTGATATCCGTCTTCGCTGGTAGGTAGATCTGGCTACCCTGAACCCAACAAGACTCCAAACAAGCCGTTTGGAGTTCCCCTTGCAAAACTACTCGGGAAATTTGGTCGCAGGCTACAAAAAACTGACGTAAATCGGCTCCCTGCGGCTCAAATTTGCTCACCACACCCAAACCAACAATCCAATTCACTTACAGTCTTCTCCTATGCGTACATGAGGACTCCCTGATCGCGTAGGCACCAAGAACGAAGAGCTTGGCTCACCGATCGCGAAGAACAATCCAATCTCAGGTCGCAGGCGATGAAAACCTGACGCAAGCGCTTCCCTGCGAGCCAATTTCTCTCACAACTCTCAAACCGCCCGATAAAACCTTGTATCGTCTTCAATTTCCTGAAGAACTCGTTGTTCTGATCCCGATGGATCCAAGGACAGCAAGTTTGGACTCCGGAACGGCCCGAACGGTCCAACTCTCCTTCACAGATAACTGAAAACCCCAATTCTGCTCCCTGCGTCTCAATTTCTCCCAGAACACAACCCTCGATCCGTCTCTTCAAGAACCGTCTTAACCTGTGCGTAGCCTGTACAGATCTGAACCCGATGACACCTTGCGCGCGTGTATTGGACTTCTCAATTCTCCAAAACATCCACCGACAGGTCGCAGGAACAAGCAAGCCCCTTAAGCAGCCCCCTTGCAACAGTCTGTACGTACGAAGTTCAACTCTCACTAATAAGAAGCAGGCCCCTTGCGTGTTTGATATAACGCCTGAAGCCCTAAATACCCAGTCAGCAAGTAACTAGGGGCCTAGCTTGATTTTACCTTTTTCCGAATCGCATAACTTCTTCTCTGGATGTCCAAACAAAATAAACAAGATGCCCATGGAAAGCTGACAACGAGCTCTATCCATCTATGCGATAAAAGTAAAGATCCGAAGTTGCGCCAAAAGCTCGTAAGCTGGGGCCTAGCTTGTTTTCTCCATCTTTCGAGTCCTGTAACTTCTTCACTATGCGTCCAAACGAAGTAGACAAAGTGTCTATAGAATGCTGACAAGGAGCTCTATCCACTGGTGCGATAAGAACGAAGATCCGAAGTGGTGCCAAAAACCCGTAAGCTGGGGCCTAGCTTATTTTCTCCATCTTTCGAGTCCTGTAACTTCTCCACTAGGCGTCCAAACGAAGTAGACAAAGTGCCTTTGGAAAGCTGACAAGGAGCTCTACCCATCTATGTGATGAAAATGGAGATCTGAGATTGTGCCAAAAGCCCGTAAGCTGGGGCCTAGCTTGTCTTCTCATGAGTGTCTTTGGAGCAACAAGTATCGAAGTTTGAATTTCAAGTAGGAGCCGGTCCACGACACGACATCCACCCCCTCTGAACCTGTGCATCCTCCGGTATGCACCAGAGATACCAACCAAGGAGTGGACCGGCTTATCGTCCTACTTCCCATCGTAACCAACCTCACCTTCAAGATCTTCTGCATAATCCTCATCCTCAAACTGAAACTCCGTCAAGATATCTGCTAAATCGACCTCCTCATCTCTCTTTTTGAAAATCTTGACGCGTTTACCTGCCACTGGTACCTTCAAGCTTGTTCCATCCAACTCTTGCAGGGCGTAAGTTGCGTTGTCATGAACCTTCTTCACCACATACGGACCAAACCATCTTCTGGAAAACTTCCGGAGTGCACTATGCTGGTTGTCTAGACTGTTGTCATAGACTAACACCCAATCACCTTCCTTGATATCCCTAGGTCTCAAACGATGTCGCTGATCAAATCTGACCTTGTTCTTCAACCGTGCTTCTCGCAGCCTATCCAAAGTAGTTTGGATATCCTCTGGTCTTCTCTCTAACTGCCTAATTCGAATAGCAAGAAGCTCTTCTCTAGTCAAATTGTCCTCCCAAGGTAACACACTCCATGTCAGAACATGTTCTTCAATCGGCATGATAGGCTTCTGACCTGTGATGAGTTCCACCGGCATGTAACCTGTCACCGAGCTGTGCGTCGTTCTATCTGCCCATAACGCAAATGGTAAGAGTCGAGGCCACTCGCGCACCCTTCCGTTGCAAGCCTTCACCAAAGCCTTCACAATGGGTGGATGACCACGTTCACTCTTGGCATTCCCTTCGGGGTTATAAGCAGTTGTCAGTGACAACCTCACCCCACACCTTGCAAAGAATTCACGAGCCTCATGTGCATCTAGCTCTCCCCGATCTGCAGTGATCTTCCCCACACATCCATACCGACAAACAACCTCTTCCAAGAGAAATCTACATACCCCTTCAGTTGTCTTCGTCCGAAGCGCCCTACCCTCGACTTGATTTGAAAGATCCTCTCTAGCAAGTACCAAGTATCTCATCTGCCATAATCCAACCAGCATAATCACCAAGTCTACCACCCACTTGAAGTGGATTGCCAACGGATAAGTCGGATGTAATCCGTCACGATGTCGGATATTCGAATACATCTGACATGTCAAACAAGACTCCACAAAAGATACAACATCCTTGTACATGTTTTTCCACCAATACCGCTCTTTCATCTTTGTAAAAGTGGCCCAAATCCCTCGATGTCCAGCCCAAAGACTCTCATGCAACGCCTTGAGCAACTTCTGCTGATCTTCCTTGTTGCAAATCACCCGTAGCGGTACTCCACCTTTTTGCTTCGATCGCTTCCAAAGAAACCCATCCTGCAACATGAAGTTGTAGGCCTTCCTTCTAACTCTCCGAAACCTCTCATCTGTCCAACCTGTCTGCTTAACCATCGTACTAAGGTACCTCCCGATATCAAGCAAATCACCATCATACAACCCTTCAACAAACAACTCATCTTCTCTTCCTGTCTGTGCAATCGAATAGAACTCTGTACCCACGTCGTCAATGTCTTCTACCATCTCATCTTCCCCATCATATCGAGCCCGAGACAACATATCCGCCATCAGATTATCCTTCCCTGCGATATGTCTAAACTCCGGGTTCAACGACTTGATATATGCGATCCATCGTAACATCGCAATATCAGGAGTTGAACAATTCATGATCATCCCTAACAACGGCAAGCAATCAGTTTCAACCACCACTACTGCTCCAATCAAATACTCTTTCTCAGTTTTCATAGCTGAAACAATACCCCACAATTCTCTCTTCACTTGCGGGTAAGCACGTTGTCGAGCACTTAACACCTTCGCTCCGAACCTAACCGCAAACCTGTCTCCATCCTCATCATCCTGTCCGACTGCCCATCCAATTGCAACTGGACTTGTATCCACAGTAAGAACCACCGGCCTAGCACCCTTGTAATCAATCCTTCCCAGAACTGGAGGAGATGATAGTAAAGACTTCAGCTTCCTTACCGCATCAGTATGCTCTTCCTCCCATCTGAATTTATGACCCTTACGCAACAATCCATACAACGGATCCGCCACATGCGCATAATGAGGAATCCAAATGTGGTAGAATACACAAGCACCCAAAAATCTTCTTACTTCTGTCAGCGAGTTGCAAACCTCCTTCATCCTTCCAATCGCATCCACCTTGTTCGGATCTGGCTTCCGACCAAACGATCCACACAAATGACCAACGATCAAAACCTCTCTAACTCCAAATGTAGACTTCGCACCTGACAGCGTAAGATGAACTTCCTCAAGTCGAGATAAGATCTTCTCACAGTCTGCGATGTGATCAGTGACGTATCGCCGACACCCCCTCTGATCTAATGCTTCATCCTTCTCATCTTCCACACATCCTTTGATGGGGATGTCATCCAAGAATGGCATCGTCTTTTCGGGGATGAAGTCCCTTAGAACTCGATTCATCCCGTTCATCATGTGTGCTACCGAGTTGGTAGCTCCCTGCGGTAAGGTACACATCCTAACCAACCCCAAAGGTGTCCTCATTGTCGTGAAGCTTCTGCTCTCCTCCGCTAGTTGAAACTGATCATACCCCGAGTAAAGATCTCCCATTGAGTAAATCGCTCTTCCTGCAAACGCTTCTGCAAACTCATCCACAATCGGTCCCACCCCAGCATTTCTGATTGTTACTGCGTTCACTGGCTGCATGTCTTGGATGAACCGCAGCGACCCATTCTTCTTTGGTACTGTAAACCATCTGCTTGAATATGGTGCAAACGACGGCTCCAAGATCTTCATCCGCATCTTCTCCTTCAGCAACTCCACTAGTTTGGGCAAGTGAGCCCGCGGTACTGGAATTGGTCTCAGGTTCCATGGCACATGCGGTACCGTGAAGATAACCATCGGAGTAACAACGTACGGATCTACACATCCAATCTCAAGTGGCTCAAAAGCAAATGCTTTCCCATGTCTTGAAAGCATCTCCTTGAAGCACATCCTCTCTTCTGGTAGAAGAGACCCATCAGATCCAATCTTCAGCTCTTCAAGGGTCTTCTCCGTGAACTTGTGTCCTATCATTGCAGGATCTCTCAAACTCTTCTCCTTTGAAGCTCGATCCATCTGTTGGTTGGTGTCTTCCGGCAAAGGACCAGCAATTGACTTTACTTTCCTATCCACTGTCTTGTACCTTGTCTCAACTCGAACCTCCGGCGCACGGAATGATTCGATCACCGAATAGACCTCCCTTGAATGAATCTGCACGACCTTATCCATATCCTCCCATCCAATAGACATGATCTCTTGCAAGGGATCTTCCAACCCATCCTCTTCATAAACACCAGAAATCCATTCATCCCTTTCTAGCTCACCCAACTCTTTCAACATCAACTCAACACCACGCAAATGTTTTTGTTCTTTTCTTCTCAACTCTTCTATCTTCTTGTAGACAGCAATCCCACACTCTGAAAATCCAATAAACCCTGTACAAAAGGCACTATCTCCATCAAGCGAGAGTACCTTCTCTTGCGCACCACCACAATCCCGCTCTATAGTGGTACTCAACGAAAATCCTTGAACTCTTCACTCACCCTTGGAAGCGGCTTCTCCCTCAAACGATCTCGGTTGCGCTCGTGGTTGGACGGTACAGTCAGGAACTGTACCGCTCTCTTCCCATCTTGACTTCGGATCCTAGCATACGCAGATCCGTCGTCCAGTACCTTTGTCTCCATCCGGGTTGCTATGATGAAAGGTTGACCCAGAATGAGTGGGTATGATGTTGCTTCCTGAACAAAGAAGTTTTGCTCAATAGCAACATCACCTACGCGCACTCTGATGTCAAGACAAGCTCCATACAAGTCTCCTCTCGTGTTGTTGACTGCTCTTATGACCCATCCATGCTCTGTGTCGATAGGCCACTTCTTTCTCTTGTACAGCTCCTTCGACATGATGTTGATTTCTGATCCATGATCGATCAGAGCAACCACCGGCTCATCCAAGTCCTCGATCCTCACCAACGTCTCCGTCGTAGCTCGAGCCCAGTGACTGTGGCTGTAATGACTTGAGCTCCGCTTCCCATCCTCCTCTTCATCCTCGAAATGCATCCTGCGCCTTCGATCTCTTTCTTCCTCTGGAGAATAGACAATACACCTTGCAAGCTCTCTCTCTTCATCCACTGACATCCTAGTGTCCAAAGCATGTGATAAACCAGTCTCACCCGTAATTTGTCGTTTCCGTTTGATGACATCGATGATGACATCATGAAACTCACGCTTGGCGATGCCTAACACTTCTCTCAAAGTAAACTCCACCTTCGCATTCAGAATGCGATCTTCCAAGACTCCCTTCAAGTCTGTTGAAGCCTCGATATCCGACTGTAGCTTGTATGCAGCCGGCTTACCCTTCTCCTTCTGAGATTTCTCTTTCGATGGAGAAGGAGCATCATCCATCGGTAGGTCTTGAGCTCCTGCATCCCGAAGCTCTTGGCGAACCTTCTCCCCTCGAGTCTGTCTCTTTGAAGAAGTCCCTTCTCCTGAATCCTCTGAATCTCGCCTTCTCTTCTCTTCCAACAACGCTTCGTGTTGGTTCTTGGCGATGTACGCATGCACCGATAGAGCTTCTATCGGATCCTCCCATCCAGTATCCCTTCTGATCGTTGCAGCTGTCCTCTGCAACGTCTCACGTGCCATCTTCCCTTTCTATTTCACGGAGATGGCAGATGACCACAACTCACTTGGCTCAACTTGCTTGTTGAAACTCCTCTCAGCCTGATCCTCAACCCTTGTGCCATAAGTTCCAGCTTCCACCATTGCAACTGCTTGCGCTGATAGGTGGTCCTCAACCAACTTCTTCATCCCTCCCCTACCAAAGTTGGTCTGAAGAAGTGCACCAGTATCCCTCAACGCTACCTTCCCATCCTTCCAGAAGATCACTCCTTGCTGCAGAATATCTGTGAACTCCTTGCAATCTCTGCGCGGATGATCAGTACCATCGCACCAGATACACCGCTGGATCCAGCCTTGCTTCTCAACCGGTCTTACTCCACTTGTAGATCCCTTCTCTTCCAATCTGGTGAGCTTGATCTGCAGATCTCTCATTCCACGCAATATCTCCTCAAGGTTTGAGTCATCCTTCTTCGGAGATACCATGGGTGCCTGAACAACTGGAACAACCGGAACAACAGGAACAGCTGGAGCAACAGGTACTACTTGTCTAGCAACAGGAACTGATCGGACTACAGGAACAGGTGTTACAGCTGTAGGTGTTGGCGCCAGTCTCCTAACAGGAACTTTCTCTCGTCTCCGCTCCCTCTTGGTAAGCAGACCAACAGCTTCCTCAACCTTCTTCCAGCTGCTGGTCAATCCATCGTCCTCCTCCCGGTCTTCCAGAAGTACCTCTAGCTTCTCTTGCAACTTCTCATCTGCAGCCCGAAGAAATAGCTCTGTCTTGTTGGACTGCAACGTCAACTTCTCCATCCTGGTCAACCGTGAAAACTGCTTCTCAAACTCTCTGAGCAACTCAGTAGCTTGTAAACCCTTCTTTGGTTGCTCAACCCACTCCAAGAATGACTTCTTGGTGACTCGATCAGAGTCCTCCAAGAAGTACTCATCCATCAAGGCACGAGCAAAAGTCTCCCAATCCTTGTTAAAATGCTTCGTTAGCATTTTAACATGATCCCTAATCTCTGGAGCTGCTGCCAACTCAAACGTCTCAATCATCTCATCTTCTGAGACCCGGTTCAGCTCCATCTCCTTCACATAATGTCTCAGATACCTTGAGACATCTCTTCCATCAAACTGGTCAGTCCTGCTGACCACCGCTTGTAGCGCCTTAATTGCCAAAGCTTCCTTCCGCTCATCAGATTGTTGCTGCCGTAAGAACATAGTGAAAGCTTGGAACATCGATGCAGTCGCTGGATCCAACTGCACCTTCGGCAACCCACTTGAACCACTAGCTCCATCTCCATCACCTTTCCCATCCCCACTCATGACTGCCAATCTCTTCTTCAAAGTTCACACACAGAAGAAATCTCCACCCCAGACCTTCACGTCGAGTTCACCACCGTATCGTGTCGGATATTTTGTGCGTGAAGGATGTCCAGGAAAACGCGAGGTTCCTGGCTGTGGAGATGCTGTGTGCCAAACAGAGACAAGACAGAGAAGAACAACCACGAAAAGGAATGCTGCGATATATACCACTCTGAAAATATGTACACTTTCGATTCTTTCTCCAAACAGCACAAAACTGAGGAACAGACCAGAGCGGTCTGTAACCTACTTCAGAAGCCCTAAAGCAAACCCCTGAAACGTAACCCTAGTCTGAAATCGCCAAAACGTAGCTCAAAGCAAGAGGAACTTCTCTTTGCTAACAACCAGAGCCACAGCAGTATCATGCGATCCAAACCCAAGTCCAAACCACATCCACACACTAGCTCTTGGCTAAAGCTAGCTACCACAAGCAATACACAACCAACTAAGTCCTTAACGAACTCAAAAGGACGAAACCTGTAGCGAAGGAACCGAAAAAGACCTATCTGGGAACTTTCTCCTTTCGCCAAACGATCTTCAAATGTTGATAGGGTCTCCTTCCCTGACTCCGTTGGCCCAAGAAACCTTCAGATCCGGCTCCCGATAGTTGAAATATCGCTAATTTTCGGTCGCAGGTGACCGAACCTTCAAAAACTCCTCCCTGCGGCTTAAAACCGCTCACACCGCACAAACGGATCGTCTAAACTGATATCCGTCTTCGCTGGTAGGTAGATCTGGCTACCCTGAACCCAACAAGACTCCAAACAAGCCGTTTGGAGTTCCCCTTGCAAAACTACTCGGGAAATTTGATCGCAGGCTACAAAAAACTGACGTAAATCGGCTCCCTGCGGCTCAAATTTGCTCACCACACCCAAACCAACAATCCAATTCACTTACAGTCTTCTCCTATGCGTACATGAGGACTCCCTGATCGCGTAGGCACCAAGAACGAAGAGCTTGGCTCACCGATCGCGAAGAACAATCCAATCTCAGGTCGCAGGCGATGAAAACCTGACGCAAGCGCTTCCCTGCGAGCCAATTTCTCTCACAACTCTCAAACCGCCCGATAAAACCTTGTATCGTCTTCAATTTCCTGAAGAACTCGTTGTTCTGATCCCGATGGATCCAAGGACAGCAAGTTTGGACTCCGGAACGGCCCGAACGGTCCAACTCTCCTTCACAGGTAACTGAAAACCCCAATTCTGCTCCCTGCGTCTCAATTTCTCCCAGAACACAACCCTCGATCCGTCTCTTCAAGAACCGTCTTAACCTGTGCGTAGCCTGTACAGATCTGAACCCGATGACACCTTGCGCGCGTGTATTGGACTTCTCAATTCTCCAAAACATCCACCGACAGGTCGCAGGAACAAGCAAGCCCCTTAAGCAGCCCCCTTGCAACAGTCTGTACGTACGAAGTTCAACTCTCACTAATAAGAAGCAGGCCCCTTGCGTGTTTGATATAACGCCTGAAGCCCTAAATACCCAGTCAACAAGTAACTAGGGGCCTAGCTTGATTTTACCTTTTTCCGAATCGCATAACTTCTTCTCTGGATGTCCAAACGAAATAAACAAGATGCCCATGGAAAGTTGACAACGAGCTCTATCCATCTATGCGATAAAAGTAAAGATCCGAAGTTGCGCCAAAAGCTCGTAAGCTGGGACCTAGCTTGTTTTCTCCATCTTTCGAGTCCTGTAACTTCTTCACTATGCGTCCAAACGAAGTAGACAAAGTGCCTATAGAATGCTGACAAGGAGCTCTATCCACTGGTGCGATAAGAACGAAGATCCGAAGTGGTGCCAAAAACCCGTAAGCTGGGGCCTAGCTTATTTTCTCCATCTTTCGAGTCCTGTAACTTCTCCACTAGGCGTCCAAACGAAGTAGACAAAGTGCCTATAGAATGCTGACAAGGAGCTCTATCCACTGGTGCGATAAGAACGAAGATCCGAAGTGGTGCCAAAAACCCGTAAGCTGGGGCCTAGCTTATTTTCTCCATCTTTCGAGTCCTGTAACTTCTCCACTAGGCGTCCAAACGAAGTAGACAAAGTGCCTTTGGAAAGCTGACAAGGAGCTCTACCCATCTATGTGATGAAAATGGAGATCTTAGATTGTGCCAAAAGCCCGTAAGCTGGGGCCTAGCTTGTCTTCTCATGAGTGTCTTTGGAGCAACAAGTATCGAAGTTTAAATTTCAAGTAGGAGCCGGTCCACGACAGGACAGCGGTACTGAATTTTAACTTAGTCCTCAACTTTTGAAACAAGTGTTTCCAAAAGGCGCTTGTGAACTTAGAGTTTTGGTCTGAAATAATACTTCGAGACAATCCATGTGAACGCCACCAAGTATCTAGGAACAATCGAGAAGTCGTGAATGTTGTTGTCATATCCAAGGTCGGTGTAAACTTCGCTAGTTTGCTAAACCGGTCAACTATCACATAGATTGCATTATATCCGTTTGAGTCAGGCAGAGAGGTGATGAAGTCCATGCTTATGCTTTTCCAAGGTCTGGCTGGAATCGACAAAGGATTAAGCAACCCCTATTTCTTCTCATAAGAAATGCGGTTCACCTGACAGATTATGCATGTTTTCACAAAGTGGGCAACATCGTCTTTCATGTGGGACCAATAAAATTTTTTAGCTACCATTGTTAAAGTAGACTTCTCTCCTTTATGACCTGATAAGGGCGCATCATGGCATTCTTTGAGTAACTTAGTCACAAGTTTTCGTTAAGTTTCCCACATAAACCAGACTTTGTTTGAACATGAGTAAGCCATGTCTCAGCTGCATATTCTGCAACTTCACTCCTCTCTTGAGCCGTTCTAGGTACTCCTTCGCTTGATCGTCGCCCATGTAACCTTCACGTATTTACCTCTCCAAGTCTGACTCCTTAGGATACATAACTCACAAAATCTGCGTTGATGATGGAAGATATTCCTCCTTGCGACTCAAAGCGTCAGGAACCACATTATCCTTTCCCGCTTTGTGGATTAATTCCACATTCATGAGCGCCAAGGTATCGTGTCACCGTAGTTGCTTTGGCGTCACCCGATCTTGTGTCTCAAAGTACTTGAGCGAAATATTATCAGTATACACTTGGGTTTTGTGAAGTCTCAAGTAATGCCGCCATTTCCTCAAGCAATGAACCACCGCAAACAGTTCCTTCTCGTGAGTCAACCATCTACTCTCTGTCCAAGATAACTTCTTGCTTTCGTACGCTGTAAGTTTTCCATCCTGCACCAACACTCCGTTAACCGTATAGTCGCTCGCATCCGTGTGCACCTCGAATAGTTTGTCGAACTCCGACAGCTTCAAAATTGACGCCTTTGATAAAATATTTTTGATCGTCTGAAACGCATCATCCACCTCCTTGGTCCAACTTACCTGTGCGTCTTTGCTCGTCCAGTCCGTCAGCGGCTTCGTGATCTTTGAAAACCCCTTCACATACTTGCGGTAGAATTGCGCCAATCCTAAGAGTCGCCGCATCCCCTTCACTGTAGTCAGAGGCTCTCAAGTCAGTATCGCGTCCACCTTCTGCATATATGGGCCGACTCCTTCTGCACTAATGACATGTCTCAAGAAGTTAATGCTTCCAAACCAAACTCACTCTTGTCAACGTTGGCAAACAGCTTATGCTCCCGCAGCTTCGTCAACATCACTCTTAGCTGCTCCGCGTACGACTCCAAGGTTTTGGAGTAGATCAAGATGTCGTCGATGTAAACGATGACAAACTCATCCATCTCCTCGTGAAAAATTATGTTCATCAATGTAGTGAACGTTGAAAGGGCGTTGCAGAGTCCAAATGACATCACCACAAATTCAAACGATCCGTATCTAGTTCGACAAGCGGTCTTCTCAACATCTGGATCAGCTATCCGGATCTGGTAATATCCTGACTTCAAGTCTATCATGCTGAAGTACTTTACGTCTGCTAACCTATCAAAGAGGTCGTCTATCCTTGGCAAAGGATAATTATTCTTCACCATGACCTTATTGTGTGCACGATAATCTACACAGAGTCGTAACTTCCCATCCTTCTTCTTTGCAAAAAGAACTGGGGCTCCATAAGGTGACTTGCTGGTTCGAATATATCTCCGCGCTAATAGCTCACCGAGTTGTCTTTTCAACTAAAGGAGTTCCACCTGATTGAGTCGGTAAAGGGCTTTGGAAGGTGGTTCTGATCCTTGTAAGACTTCAATCTTGTGATCCACCACCCGCCTTAGAGATAACTCAGTAGGTAACTCATCCGTCAAGACATCCTCAAATTCCTTAATCACTTCACGAAGCACCTTCGGAAGTTTAGTCACGTCTGCTGATGTTTCTTCTTGTCTGTCACCCACCATCAAATCTGCAACCCGTTATCGTATAACGTGTTTTTCTGTCTAGGAATACACGGGGTATATGGCTGTGTAGAGGTATGTGGATTGACAAGGTTGGATCTAGATCTGGATGTTTCCACTCAAATGTTTCACTATCTACTCTTCTAGCCTGAGTGACCTTGTATCCGCTCGTCTCAAGTTTAAAGCTTGCTACGATCCAAGGTTACGTATAGGTTGCATAAACTTGTGTTACAAACAGATCTTTTGTATTCTAACTAAAAATACTCAGATCTGTATTATCTAACTGAAGTTATTCATCTATATCACTGGAAGCCTGACTTCTGAATAGCTCCCCAGCGACGCTAACTGGCCATCAATCCAACTATCACAACTTCATAGTACAATCAGAAGATACTAAGATCACTCAATCAACTTGATAGAGTATCGATACAACTTGCTGTACACCCTGGTCTACCGAGTATTCCAGCAAGGCAAAATATGCATAATCCAAAACACTATTCAGATCTCAATATAGCACCAACGGCGGTAGTACCTGGCAGCTCCGAGAACCCAAACAGCGGCTTAAGACTCATGGTGGCTCCGTTCTCCTTCATCACCAAGAGCTGAAATCAGCCCCACACCTTCCAATGTCGAGTTGTATGCAGGTATGGCAGTTTCAGCAACAAACTCCTCTCCAAATTGCTCGAAAATGATCAAATTGACAATAGATGATACCGAAAAAACCCGAAACTGCTCATAACAGAAGTATTTTCGAACTTTGAGATCTCAGTCCTTCCAAACTACTCGACCAATGATGATCAAACTTCACAGGAAGCTTGATTGGACCCTTCACTCCTACCCTGAACAATTTTCAGGTCGAAATCTCAAACCAATTCTCAGATATGGATCAAACCGTAATCTGTGCTAACTTCAGAGCTTTACAGACCCAGGTACATTTGATCCAAGATTCTGAACAAACTACTCGACCATTTGAGGTGAAACTTCCCAAGTATCTTACTGATAAGACATTCTTCAATCCTGGAAAGTTTCACTCAGAAATTCGACTCAGATCTTAAGCAATAGCAAACTATCCATGGCTATCACAGTTCGCTGTCCCCGCCTTATCCCATCTGCACTTCTCAACTTCAATCGGTCGGTTCAGAATCCAAATCGATCAAGAAACTGACCAAATTGATATCAAAATGACCAGCACGCCGTCAGTTCTCCAACCCAACAGACAGCTCCTAAAAACTCCTCGCGAGTCTCTCAGAACAACTAGAAACGTAGCAGTAGGTACAAATTTCACCCCCCTCCACTCAATTGATCATAACGCGCTCATACTTTCATCAAATCGATCGATTCTTCAGCCCAGATTGTAGCCCCGGTCGAGAGCTCTCCAACCATACCCTTCGTTTTGCGAATGGACCTCTGAAGCCTCCAGAAACCACAGAAACGTCGCGAGGATCAGCTAGAACACCATTGGTCCAAAAGTGGACCAATAAGAGCAAAAAGAACTTTACTTTTTGTCTTTTCTCCTCTTAACTTTTCCCTTAGAACGAATTTTTACTCTCCAAGGAGACACAAGACATCAACAACACTCTAAGACCTCAGAAAATCCTTCAGATATGTCGATGGATTCTTCGCGGTCCGTAACTACACAGAAGCGCTCAACCAGAATGAAACCAGTGAACCACAGACTAATACAACGTCAATATTACAACCTGGAAACGTTCTACAATAAAAGGTACGACAAAAGGAAACGGTGAAGCTATCACTCGATTGTAATATTCTTGCCCGAAGTTTCTCACGATCCAAGCCCCATGATTGATCTTCGGTCTGCAATGGCACCGGACATCGACCCAAAGATTGAAAGGAACGTTCGATGGATAGTTGAGATCCATCGTTCTTCACAACAAAATGTACACCGTCATATCCCAAGTCTCTCCGTATGTTACGATTGGAAGGATCACCGGAAGCTGTAACTCCATCACCCTCCCCATGAACTCATCACCAAAGTACGCAACTAACCACTGTCGAAAGTGATCGCGGTGGATGCAATGAAGCTTGATGTGAAACGGATTCGGGAAAGGAAGATCTGGAACCGGTAACACACCTCCGTCCATAACCACCACTCCTGCAGTTCTTCACTCCTCCATGCAGACCACCGAGAACCCTTACGAATCACCCGCTGAGAGAGAATGCCGTATGAATCTTCGACCCACCATTTTATACACAAATGCGGCGACAAGGACCACTAAAGTGAACGCGCACAGATCGATGACTTAGCACGTTCTTCTACCGTGCGATCACTTAAACAGATAATCACAAACGTGGCACTCATCACACCGTTCGACGAGTTACGCGATACGGTTCACGAAACACGGAAAAGAAACACAACATAGGTTACACAGGAATTTCACACAGGAGCCGAACCACAACACGACATCCACCCCTTCTAAACCTGCGCATCCTCTGGTATGCGCCAACACTCACAAGTTGTGGTCGGCATCACACTATATCTTCATCTTCTTCACTGATGTTGTCGTTAGCAATATCTTCGTCATCCAAATCTTCTCCGTCATCATCCAAGATATCAAACTCAACTTCGACTTCCTCCATGCTTATCCCTTCATCTCGCTTCTTGAAGAGTTTCACACGCTTGCCTGCAATTGGAACCTTGAGCTCTGCCCCATCAAGCTCTCTTAGTGAATATGTGGCATTGTCAAGCACGACAAGAACCACATACGGGCCAAACCATCGCTTAGAGAATTTTCTAAGCGCACTGTGTTGGTTGTCCAAGCTACTATCGTAGACCAACACCCAATCTCCTTCTTTAATCTCCTTCGGCCTTAATCGATGACGCTTATCGAATCTATCTTTGTTTCTCAAGCGCGCCTCTTTCAGCTTCTCCAATGCAATCTCTACATCTTCAGGTCTTCTCTCTAGTTGACGGATTCGGACAGCAAGAAGATCTTCTGTAGACATACCATCCTCCCAAGGTAGAACACTCCAAGTAGGTATGTGCTCCTCAATGGGCATGATAGGTTTCTGCCCCTGCATCAACTCCGCCGGCATATATCCCGTAACTGAACTATGAGTCGAACGATCTGCCCATAATGCAAACGGAAGAAATCTTGGCCATTCTCTTGCCCTCCCCTTGCAAGCTTTCACAATAGCTTTCACAATAGGAGGATGACCACGTTCACTCTTCGCATTACCTTCCGGATTGTAGGCTGTGGTGAGAGCTAACTTCACACCACACCTCTTGAAGAACGCTTTAGCCTCATCATTGTTCAGCTCCCCTCGATCAGCCGTGATCTTCCCAACACAACCATATCTACAAATCACATCTTCCAACAAGAATTTGCAGACTCCCTCTGTGGATTTTGTCCGTAAGGCTCGCCCTTCCACTTGGTTGGACAAATCCTCACGTGCCAAAACTAAGTATCGCATCTGCCATATACCAACTGGCATAATAACAAGATCTACTACCCACTTATAATGCATTGCAAGTGGATAAGTAGGATGTAATCCATCTCGATGCCGAATTCCTGAATACTCTTGACAAGTTTGGCATGTCTCCACAAATTGAACTACATCTCTGTACATGTTACGCCACCAATATCTCTCCTTCAGCTTTGTAAAGGTGGCATAAATACCTCTATGTCCTGCCCACAAGCTCTCATGAAACTCCTGCATGAGTAACTTCTGCATGTCAACCTTGCACACAACCCTTTGTGGCATCTTACCACCTTGCTTAGCATGTTTCCACAAATAACCACCTTGTAGCAAGTAGTTATAAGCCTTCCTCCTGATTTGTTTAAAGTGGGCATCACTCCATCCTGGCTGTCTAGTCAACAGACTTAGATAACGTCCTATGTCTATCCATTCTCCTTCATATAGCTCCTCCATGAACGGTTTCGAATGCTCACTCTCACCTCCTTGAGCTCTACAGAAAACAGTAGTACCAACATCTTCTGTATCTTCTATCATCTCCTCCTCATCCTCATACCTCGCACGAGATAACATATCAGCTACTGGATTGTTCTTCCCCGCTATGTGTCGGAACTCAGGATTTAAGGACTTGATGTAAGCAATCCAGCGTAGCATAGCAATATCAGGAGTGTTACAGTTTGTAATCATCCCTAATAGTGGTAAACAATCTGTTTCTACTATTACTGGCGCTCCAATCAAATAGTCCTTTTCAGCTTTCATAGCTGTAACTACTCCCCATAACTCTCTCTTCACTTGAGGATAGTTTCTATGTCGCTCACTCAACACCTTTGCTCCAAATCTGACTGCAAACCGATTCTCTTCTTCATCATCTTGTCCTACTGCCCATCCAATGGCTATCGGACTAGTATCAACAATAAGTATCACTGGTTTGCTATCCTCGTAGCTCACACGACGAAGTACAGGTGGAGAAGATAACAACTGCTTCAATCTCTGAATCGCCTCGGTATGTCTCTCCTCCCATGCAAACCTCTTGTGCTTTCTCAACAGATCGTAAAGAGGATCAGCCACATGTGCAAAATGTGGAATCCACACATGATAGAAGACACAAGCTCCAAGAAACCTTCTCACCTCCGTTGTTGAACCACAAGTATCCTTCATCCGCCGTATAGCATCCACTTTACCAGGATCAGGCTTGCGTCCAAACCATCCACATAAGTGCCCCACAATCACAACCTCTCGCACTCCAAATGAAGACTTGGCACCTGATAGTGTCAAGTGCGCCTCTTCAAGTCGTGATAAGATTTTATCACAATCTGAAATGTGATCAGCAACAAAGTTTCTACACCCCTTCTGATCCATTGTCTCATCTTTCTCCTCCTCAACGCATCCCTTAATTGGAATGTCATCCAAGAAAGGCATGGTCTTCTCAGGAATGAACTCACGGAGAACCTTGTTCATCCCGTTCATCATGTGCGCTACCGAGTTTGTTGCTCCTTGTGGTAGTGTGCACATTCTGACCAACCCCAACGGTGTCCTCATGGTGGTGATATCTCTACTCTGTTCAGCAAGTTGAAACTGATCGTATCCAGAGTAAAGATCTCCTATAGAGTAAATAGCCCTCCCAGCAAACGCTTCAGCAAACTCTCCGACGATAGGTCCTATGCCTGTATTTCTGATGGTCACTTGGTTCACAGGTTGCATATCTTGGATGAACCGTAATGCACCACTCTTCTTTGGTACTGTAAACCAACGACTAGAGTACGGTGCAAACGATGGTTCCAAGATCTTCATCTGCATCTTCTCCTTCAAGAGCTCTATGAGTTTCGGTAGATGCGCTCTAGGTACAGGAATTGGCCTCAAATCCCAAGGAGCATGTGGAACTGTGAATATGATCATTGGCGCCACAATGCTAGGATCTACACATCCGATTTCTGAGGCTTCAAAAGCAAAAGCTTTCCCGTGCCTAGTTAACATCTCCCTAAACCTATTCTCCTCCACAGACAAAAGAAAATCTGCTGAACCAACCTTCAACTCCTTGAGCGTAGCTTCAGTGAACTTGTGACCGACCCGGCTAAGATCTCTCAAGCTTTTCTCCTTCGAAGATTGTTGGACTCGCTGGTTAGAATCACTAGGTAATGGCTGAGCAACAGGTTTTACCTTCTTGTCTACCGTTTTGTACCTAGTATCAACTCTAACTTCAGGATCTACGAATGACTCTATAGCTGTATAGAGCTCCCTAGAGTGTACTTCCACCACATGATCCTCATCTTCTTGCTCATGCATAGCAAGTTCATCGATGAAATCTCCCAATCCTAACTCCAAATAAACACCTTCTATCTTATCATCCTCTTCAAGCACACCAACTCTCTTTAGATCTTTTTCAGTTTTTTGCACAACTTTCTGCTCCCACTTCTGCAAGTCAGCAAGTCGTGTATGTGTAGCAAATCCACTCCCAGAAAATCTCACAACTCCTGTACAAAAAGCACTTTCTTTCTCTAGCGAGAGTACCTTCTCCAGTGTACCACTATGTCCTCGCTCTATAGCAGTACTTGTCAAAAATCCTTGAACTCCTCCGTGACCTTAGGCAAGGAACCACCCCTCAGATAATCTCTGTTCCGCTCGTGGTTTGCTGATACAGTTAGAAACTGTACCGCTCTCTTGCCATCCTGACTTCTGATCCGTGCATAAGCAGATCCATCATCCAAAACCTTGGTCTCCATCCTCACAGCTGTAATGTAAGGTTGACCGAGTATCACCGGGTGTGATGTACTATCTTGAACAAAGAAGTTTTGTTCAATAGTTACATCTCCCACCTTTACTTTCACATCAGGACAAGCTCCATAGAGTTCTCCTCGTGTGTTGTTCGCTGTTCTGATCATCCAACCATGATCTATATCAACAGGCCATCCACCTTGCTTGTAGATGTCCTTAGAGACAATATTGATCTCTGATCCATGATCAATGAGAGCAACCACCGGATCTGTCATCTCTCCTACCTTCACTAAGGCTTCGGTAGTAGCTCTAGCCCAATGTCCTCTAGTGTAATGACTAGGGACCTTGTCATCGTTATCATCCTCAAACCGAACCTTGCGATTGATGCAGCATTGAGCTAGTTCTAACTCTTCCTCTCTTGATATCCTTGTGTCTAATGCATTAGACACAGCGGTTTCTCCTGCCAATTGCCTTTTTCGTTTGATGGTGTCAATAATGACATCATGAAACTCTCTCTTGGCAATCCCAAGGATCTCTCGCAAGGTAAACTCGATCTTGGCATTGAGTACTCTCTCTTCTAGTACTCCTTTCAGATCCGTAGCAGCTTCAATATCAGACTGAAGCTTGTATGAAGGAGATTTACCTTTCTCCTTACCTCTGCTCTTCTCTGACTTCTCGGGAGTAGAGGATATGACCTCTTCCATAGTCTCCTCTGGTAGAGATATGATCTCCGGTCTGAACTTTTCTCCTCTTGTTTGCCTCTTGAGAGCTGTTCTCTCTTCGCTAGGGCCTGCTTCATCTCGTTTGCGCTTCTCCTCCATGAGAGCCTCATGTTGACTCTTCGCCAAATAAGCGTGAACAGACATTGTATCCACGGGATCATCCCATCCAGTAGCACCCCTGATTGCCGTGGCTGTTCTGAGCAACTCCTCCCTTGCCATTTTCCCCCTTTTGTTCGTGCTTACTGCATGGCTCCACATATCAAGAGTATCTCCATCCTTCTTAGAAGCACTTCTTTCTCGTACTACCTCAACTCCATAAGTAGCAGCTTCTACCGACGCAGTAGCATGTTGAGATAGATACTCCTCCAGTACTTGCTTCATTCCTCCTTTCCCGAAGTTGGTTCTAAGAATCTCTCCATTATCCTTCAGAGCAATCTTTCCTTCCTTCCAATAGACTACTCCATCTCGTAGAGTTTTGGCAAAATCACCACACTCTCTTCGAGCATGATCAGAACTATCACACCAAATGCATCTCTGTACATAATCTTGCTTAGGAGCAAGTTTGGTATCATGTGCTCCTCCCTTCTCTTCCAACCTTGCTAACTTGATCTGCAAGTCCCTCATCCCTTTTACCAACTCTTCCATAGCATCTCTTTGCGGTGCAACTTTCGGGACAGGAATAGTAGGAAGTGGAACTTGAGGTACATGCACAATAGGTGCTTGCACATTGGGTACCATTGGTTGCCTACGAGGTACTATGATCGGCGGTGGTCTCTCTTCTTGTCTTACCACCACCTTCCCTCTCCGGTACTCTCGTTTGGCAAGTACACTCACTGCTTCAGAGACTTTTCTCCAGTCAGTCGTGAGTCCGTTGTCTTCCATCCTATCTTCTAGAAGCAGCTCCAACTCCCTTTGTAATTCATTGTTGGCTGCTTGTAGAAACAACTCCACCTTGTCATTCTCCAATGTGAGCTTCTCCATCCGAGACAACTGAAGGAATTGTCTCTCATACTCCCGAAATAGCTCTGTGGCAACAAGCCCTTTGTTGGGTTTGTTTACCCACTCCATGAATGACTTCTTAGTCACTCGGTCTGCATCTTCTAAAGAATACTCTTCTTTCAGCTGAAGAGTAAATCCTTCCCACGTAGCACCATGAGATCGGATGATGTCCTTCATGTGCTCTCGTAGTTCAGGTACGACAGCAAGCGCAAATGTACTCACCATCTCTCTTTCAGGCACCTTGCTCAACTCCATCTCTCGGGAATAGTACTTTAGGTACTTGGATATGTTCTTCCCGTCAAACTGATCTAGCAACCCCACAACAGATTGCAAGGCTTTAGTAGCCATTGCTTCTTTCCGTTCAGTGGCTTGCTGTTGTTGCATTACCAACGCGAATGCCTCAAGCAATCGCATATCAGACCGTGAAAGCTTGGTCACCTTTGGTGCCTCTCCAGATGTAGAAGCCTCATCTACGTAATGACCCAACCCTTCAATGTCCATGGTGGCAAAACCACGCACGTACCTCTCACCCTAGACTTTTCACGTCGAGTTCACCAGCTATCGTATAACGTGTTTTTCTGTCTAGGAATACACGGGGTATATGGCTGTGTAGAGGTATGTGGATTGACAAGGTTGGATCTAGATCTGGATGTTTCCACTCAAATGTTTCACTATCTACTCTTCTAGCCTGAGTGACCTTGTATCCGCTCGTCTCAAGTTTAAAGCTTGCTACGATCCAAGGTTACGTATAGGTTGCATAAACTTGTGTTACAAACAGATCTTTTGTATTCTAACTAAAAATACTCAGATCTGTATTATCTAACTGAAGTTATTCATCTATATCACTGGAAGCCTGACTTCTGAATAGCTCCCCAGCGACGCTAACTGGCCATCAATCCAACTATCACAACTTCATAGTACAATCAGAAGATACTAAGATCACTCAATCAACTTGATAGAGTATCGATACAACTTGCTGTACACCCTGGTCTACCGAGTATTCCAGCAAGGCAAAATATGCATAATCCAAAACACTATTCAGATCTCAATATAGCACCAACGGCGGTAGTACCTGGCAGCTCCGAGAACCCAAACAGCGGCTTAAGACTCATGGTGGCTCCGTTCTCCTTCATCACCAAGAGCTGAAATCAGCCCCACACCTTCCAATGTCGAGTTGTATGCAGGTATGGCAGTTTCAGCAACAAACTCCTCTCCAAATTGCTCGAAAATGATCAAATTGACAATAGATGATACCGAAAAAACCCGAAACTGCTCATAACAGAAGTATTTTTGAACTTTGAGATCTCAGTCCTTCCAAACTACTCGACCAATGATGATCAAACTTCACAGGAAGCTTGATTGGACCCTTCACTCCTACCCTGAACAATTTTCAGGTCGAAATCTCAAACCAATTCTCAGATATGGATCAAACCGTAATCTGTGCTAACTTCAGAGCTTTACAGACCCAGGTACATTTGATCCAAGATTCTGAACAAACTACTCGACCATTTGAGGTGAAACTTCCCAAGTATCTTACTGATAAGACATTCTTCAATCCTGGAAAGTTTCACTCAGAAATTCGACTCAGATCTTAAGCAATAGCAAACTATCCATGGCTATCACAGTTCGCTGTCCCCGCCTTATCCCATCTGCACTTCTCAACTTCAATCGGTCGGTTCAGAATCCAAATCGATCAAGAAACTGACCAAATTGATATCAAAATGACCAGCACGCCGTCAGTTCTCCAACCCAACAGACAGCTCCTAAAAACTCCTCGCGAGTCTCTCAGAACAACTAGAAACGTAGCAGTAGGTACAAATTTCACCCCCCTCCACTCAATTGATCATAACGCGCTCATACTTTCATCAAATCGATCGATTCTTCAGCCCAGATTGTAGCCCCGGTCGAGAGCTCTCCAACCATACCCTTCGTTTTGCGAATGGACCTCTGAAGCCTCCAGAAACCACAGAAACGTCGCGAGGATCAGCTAGAACACCATTGGTCCAAAAGTGGACCAATAAGAGCAAAAAGAACTTTACTTTTTGTCTTTTCTCCTCTTAACTTTTCCCTTAGAACGAATTTTTACTCTCCAAGGAGACACAAGACATCAACAACACTCTAAGACCTCAGAAAATCCTTCAGATATGTCGATGGATTCTTCGCGGTCCGTAACTACACAGAAGCGCTCAACCAGAATGAAACCAGTGAACCACAGACTAATACAACGTCAATATTACAACCTGGAAACGTTCTACAATAAAAGGTACGACAAAAGGAAACGGTGAAGCTATCACTCGATTGTAATATTCTTGCCCGAAGTTTCTCACGATCCAAGCTCCATGATTGATCTTCGGTCTGCAATGGCACCGGACATCGACCCAAAGATTGAAAGGAACGTTCGATGGATAGTTGAGATCCATCGTTCTTCACAACAAAATGTACACCGTCATATCCCAAGTCTCTCCGTATGTTACGATTGGAAGGATCACCGGAAGCTGTAACTCCATCACCCTCCCCATGAACTCATCACCAAAGTACGCAACTAACCACTGTCGAAAGTGATCGCGGTGGATGCAATGAAGCTTGATGTGAAACGGATTCGGGAAAGGAAGATCTGGAACCGGTAACACACCTCCGTCCATAACCACCACTCCTGTAGTTCTTCACTCCTCCATGCAGACCACCGAGAACCCTTACGAATCACCCGCTGAGAGAGAATGCCGTATGAACCTTCGACCCACCATTTTATACACAAATGCGGCGACAAGGACCACTAAAGTGAACGCGCACAGATCGATGACTTAGCACGTTCTTCTACCGTGCGATCACTTAAACAGATAATCACAAACGTGGCACTCATCACACCGTTCGACGAGTTACGCGATACGGTTCACGAAACACGGAAAAGAAACACAACATAGGTTACACAGGAATTTCACACAGGAGCCGAACCACAACACGACACCGTATCAAACACATGACTCCGTTGTTGAAGTCCATCTATTTGTCTTTGATCAAATTCACCGCAAAGTCGTCAATTTTTGCACCTTTCGGATCTGTCTCACTCCCAACTTCCGCCCTTTAACTCTAATGTCCAACTTTAAAGGTTTCCGCCTAAGTTCCACTTCAAACTTGTCCAAGAAAATGTTCCCCAAAACGCATGAATATCATCCATCCCGCACATCATGAAGTTCTCTGTGAACTCCAACTTCCCACACGCAAATCATACATCCAAGGTCACTTCAGAAGTTTGGTATGTGTTATCCTTGACACAGTGCACCTGAATAGGCTTGTCTGCCTTGGAGATAGACAAGCCCAACTTCTTCATCAACTTTGGACTTATGAAGGAGTGAGTCGCTCCTGTGTCCACAAGAAAAGTAACATCACGGTTAGCAACTTTGGCTTGTAGAAACATCAGTCTCGGCGTCTTTTTGTGGTTCTCAAGGTCACAGTCATTTGGCTCTCCAACAAGTCTTTTGCAACAAACGCATTCATGCTACAGTTACTAACCTTAGGTTTCTTGCATTCCTTAGCAATATGGCTCGCCTCGCCACAATTGTAGCAAGTAAACTTAGCGCCATTGCCCTTCTGAGGTGTTTGCCCTTTATGTTTTGCTCCTGTTTGTTGCCGAGATAGAAAAATCCTTCTGGTCCTTCCGATCCTTCTCACCCGCATCCCACTGTCGCTTGTAGCCCTTGTTCTTGTTTTGGAACTTATCCGTGCTGCGTGGTTCAAAAGGTTTCTATTGCTGGACTTCATCGTCCTAATTCACTCCGCTAGCTTCAAAAGTTCGGTACTTGTCGATGGTAGCTCCGGCATCCGAAAGAGAGCCTTCTCCGAGCTAGACTTGAGTCTTCCAATAAATATACATATTTTGGTCTCCTCAGTCCACTTGGAGAACGAGTCCAGCTTGGCACTGAACTCGCCTACATAAGCACTTAGCGTGCCCGTCTGCTTCAGCCTAACTAGCTCGACACCATCCTGAATCCTTTGATACTCCGGAGTGAATCGTCTCACGTAACTACCGCTCTCACCTTGTCTGACTCCTGAGCCTGTTGCGCCTCAAAGTATAGGTCCAACTCAGTTAAGAAATCCTTAACTTTATGAGCCCGTCTTATATCTGAAAATGGAGTCGGCAAATTCATCTTACAAAGCTTTCTGGTAGACGAAGAACTCCCTTGGCCTGCCTCAAGCTCAGCGATACGTTTATCCTTGGAAACCATACCCTCCTGCATGGTCTTCATCATCTTGATGAGTTCCGCATACAAGACTCCTTGACTTCCCGCGCTTGAATCGTTGGACACTGTTGGCAAGACTACATCTTGCTGCACTGGTGCCGCAGCTAGTACTGGGCTTCCTTGACGTTGGAGCGAAGGTTGTCGATTACCGTCCCTGGACTGTGCCTCGGGGCTAGCTCGAGTCGATCTGATCCCGATGTCAGTCGTCACTCATCTCTTGGTCTTCCTCTTGGAACTCTATCTTACGTCGGCTATCGCTCCAAGTGTTCACCTAGAAACGTTGATCCGCTTCGTGTCTCGCGTCTCTCCTCAAGCGTCTCGCCTTCAACCGTTATCTCAAGTTCTCGCTCACCGAAGCGTCGGCTCTGATACCACTTTTCGCGCACCTACCGCCTTGTTACGTCATGGCAAGCTCTTGCTCAGTAGATCACGAAATTTACACCGCTAACCTGCAAATCACAAATACAAGTTAGCGTCCATGCACCACTTACCTTAATCTATTTGGTCCGGACCGGAGCCGGACCGTCTCCCTAATCATCAAGCTCAGCAATCCTAAGTCCCAACCTAGACACGCCTAGGTCGGTCCCAAACATGAGCAAGTCACAATATGACTTGGGGCGGACTTCTCATAAAGTCTAGGGTCCTAAACGGTGCCTCCAGCACACCTAGCGGTCCAACCGTCCGTGATGTCTGTCTGGGTCTAGGCTCCGAACGGTGGTCTAACCCGCCGACTCGTTCCCTAGTCTTGCCCCAGCCCTTACATCGTTCTTAAGTCTAGACGTCCAAGTCTAGATCGGAACGTGCCTTGGAACCGGCCCAGCCATCACCTCATGCTCCTAGAGTCCACCCGCCGAACCCTAGGGTCAGGTGACTCGTCCTGGCCCACCCAAGCATCGAGCCCCCTCATATATACTTCTGAGGATCGGCGGCCCCGCCTTCCTCTTTGGTCCTTGAAAATTATACCACAACCTGATCGTGGTTTGGCCATAATTCTCAGCTCGGAGGTCAGATCAAGGAGTGCTACATATCAATAGAAAGCTCTCGCCGAGATCTTTCCAATGATACCTCACTCGCCTCGAGATCTTACATAGAGCTCCGTACACGATCTAAAACGTCACTAGAGCTACAACACTAAGTCATTTTTCAGAAACCTGTGGTCCAGACCCAGACTCGAACCCTGTGGTTTGGACCAGCGGCCGGACCACGGTCCTTCTACGTCTCGGACTCACGTCTCGGTCCTGCGTCTCGGACTCACGTCTCAGACCTATGTCTTGGTCCGTCTTTTCAGACTTACTCCTTTAGGTCAGCGTTCGTCCAGGGTTGTCTTGGAGTAGGTCCCTATGTCCTAACCCAATGTTCTAACCTTGGTTCAGAGAACCACTTAGGGTTCATCTGATCTTGACTTCTCGGTCAAGCCGTTAAGTCCAACTCGCAGCGTTCACAACCTAACGCAAGTCCACTAGGGTTCTATTGTCGCGTCTACGTCCGATCTAGAGAAAGAAGGTCGCGACAGATTTAGTATTGCTGCTCTAAGACAAGGGTTGGGTACTGTAGGACTCACGCCTCTGTAGTCTTATCATAGGAGAATAGAATACGTGACAAAAGCAAAGACTCGTTTGATTGATTTTCAAAAACGTCCACTCAACAAAAGTGGTTGGTTGCTAGTGTCCGATCGCAAACTTGAAAGTTGTACTTACTGATTTTGGTTACGAAGAGCGACGATCTTGGTCTTTATCCCTTGTAGTATGGAGACCAAAGAATCATATTCAGGGAAGCATAATTCTCTATCACTTGTCACACACTTTTTCCTGATGTCCGTGGTCAGTACACACTAGTCACATAGACGAGAATTTCAATTTTCACCTACGCTATATGCATTGAACTAGGAAGGATCTTGGACATCATCGCATTCACGGTCGTCAGTGGCAATTCCTTATGCAGAACACTTGAAGACGTCCACGTTCTCAGCGTTTCTCTAGCCGAGTAGCTATTCAACTATCCGCACATTCAACGTCGACGTTGCCGAACTGCAGTACAACATTTCATGATATGCCCTTTAATGAAAAGGTATCAGACGTTGATCTGCGCAGATGCAGAAGATATAGCACTTGCTTCTTGGTTAGAAGCATAGAATCATATTCAGGGAAGCATAATTCTCTATCACTTGTCACACACTTTTTCCTGATGTCCGTGGTCAGTACACACTAGTCACATAGACGAGAATTTCGATTTCACCTATGCTATATGCATTGAACTAAGAAGGATCTTGGACATCATCGCATTCACGGTCGTCAGTGGCAATTCCTTATGCAGAACACTTGAAGACGTCCACGTTCTCAGCGTTTCTCTAGCCGAGTAGCTATTCGACTATCCGCACATTCAACGTCGACGTTGCCGAACTGCAGTACAACATTTCATGATATGCCTTTTAATGGAAAGGTATCAGACGTTGATCTGCGCAGATGCAGAAGATATAGCACTTGCTTCTTGGTTTCATTGGGTCTCCCGCGAGAGGGAGGATGGGCTGTGCCGGTCTAGGAGGTAGTGCAATACCAAGGCGACACTAGCGAGTCCGAAGTAGCAAGCTATCCCATTGGGCTCACACCCGTGAGAGAAATTAGTGGCATGATCAAGTGAGCTGGATGGCTTATGGGTTTATGGACTAATTTTACTAGTTGCATGTTGAGATTCTTTCGCTTTGACCATCGGCAACCTAGAGAGTCTTGTGAAATGTAAACGGGAAGATGATGACCGTGCTGATGCGTGGGGCTTTTGAATATGTCAAGCTCAGGAAAGAGGAAGAAAGTAGTAAGATTCATTTCGTCAGTTCAAGCAAGCCGGTTTTCAAGATGCACAGAGAATCCTCACGTAGTCCGTCACTCCAAAAACTACAACTAGATGGAGGTAGGAGGACGAGACAATGGTAGAATAATATACGGTAATCTCTTGCTCTGACTTGACAAGCAAGCCTTGTACACTACCTGTTGACTCGAATCCGAACAAATCACCGACCATCGAGAACAGAATTTTCCTGGATTTTGCGGGGACGATGGATTCACTTCCGATCCTTTTCTTCTCAGTGGATAACACGACGCAATGAATAGCCAAAGGACGGAAAGACCCCATCAAGCCTTACAAGGGAAAGAAGGACCCGAAGGGACAAGCAACTAACGCCCTGAAGGGGAGAACACCGGTGCTAAACCCCGCTATCAGTAGCTCTAAGGTCTCCTACTGCCACTATAATATCATACACAGATAAGTCAGAAGTCTTGCATACAACAGATGCACATGAGCATAGCCTATTGCAATTGCCCTCTTATGGACCGCGCCTGCTAAGTTCTTTGTAGAGCAATGGAAACTTGCTGTCTAAAAAACATAATACAAAAAGAAAGAAAAAGTGATACCCCTGGCGCCTCTCATGATAGGCTCTAGCACAATCACGAAAGAAGACGTCGAACTCAAAAACTGTCGAATCGTATATCTTCAAGGCTAAGAGGATGAAGCGATGTCTCATCTGCATCTCCCTATACTTGGTCACCTTCGCTGAGGATGGATGATCACTTGCGCCGTCATTGAGTCTCCTGTCAGATTCGTAACAACCACATCTGCCACTGAGACTTGATCTTCTTTCATCATGTTCAGGTCAGCTCTCACTGATCCTAACGTTTGAAATACATATCAAAGACATACCAACGCTCTCTTCATACCATGTAACCACTCCTTCGTACTAAAGCAAACACGACGTCCCTGATGACATCATGGGTGACTATATGCTCTCCACCGTGTGGACAACGAGCAAGGTGTCGATCCGAGGTGTTGAACGAAACATCGCACTTGCAAGTGAACAGTGCCGAAGCAACAAGTTGGACCAAGCCTAGGTAGAACTTCATCGCAGTAAGAGAAGATAGTCGGTGCCAGTCAGAACGTTGTCGTGTCGTGGACCGGCTCCTACTTGAAATTCAAACTTCGATACTTGTTGCTCCAAAGACACTCATGAGAAGACAAGCTAGGCCCCAGCTTACGGGCTTTTGGCACAATCTCAGATCTCCATTTTCATCACATAGATGGGTAGAGCTCCTTGTCAGCTTTCCAAAGGTACTTTGTCTACTTCGTTTGGACGCCTAGTGGAGAAGTTACAGGACTCGAAAGATGGAGAAAATAAGCTAGGCCCCAGCTTACGGGTTTTTGGCACCACTTCGGATCTTCGTTCTTATCGCACCAGTGGATAGAGCTCCTTGTCAGCATTCCATAGGCACTTTGTCTACTTCGTTTGGACGCATAGTGAAGAAGTTACAAGACTCGAAAGATGGAGAAAACAAGCTAGGCCCCAGCTTACGAGCTTTTGGCGCAACTTCGGATCTTTACTTTTATCGCATAGATGGATAGAGCTCGTTGTCAGCTTTCCATGGGCATCTTGTTTATTTCGTTTGGACATCCAGAGAAGAAGTTATGTGATTCGGAAAAAGGTAAAATCAAGCTAGGCCCCTAGTTACTTGCTGACTGGGTATTTAGGGCTTCAGGCGTTATATCAAACACGCAAGGGGCCTGCTTCTTATTATTGAGAGTTGAACTTCGTACGTACAGACTGTTACAAGGGGGCTGTTTAAGGGGCTTGCTTGTTCCTGCGACCTGTCGGTGGATGTTTTGGAGAATTGGGAAGTCCAATACACGCGCGCAAGGTGTCATCGGGTTCAGATCTGTGCAGGCTACGCACAGGTTAAGACGGTTCTTGAAGAGACGGATCGGGGGTTGTGTTCTGGGGGAAATTGAGACACAGGGAGCAGAATTGGGGTTTTCAGTTACCTGTGAAGGAGAGTTGGACCGTTCGGGCCGTTCCGGAGTCCAAACTTGCTGTCCTTGGATCCATCGGGATCAGAACAACGAGTTCTTCAGGAAATTGAAGACGATACAAAGTTTTATCGGGCGGTTTGAGAGTTGTGAGAGAAATTGGCTCGCAGGGAAGCGCTTGCGTCAGGTTTTCATCGCCTGCGACCTGAGATTGGATTGTTCTTCGCGATCGGTGAGCCAAGCTCTTCGTTCTTGGTGCCTACGCGATCAGGGAGTCCTCATGTACGCATAGGAGAAGACTGTAAGTGAATTGGATTGTTGGTTTGGGTGTGGTGAGCAAATTTGAGCCGCAAGGAGCCGATTTACGTCAGTTTTTTGTAGCCTGCGACCAAATTTCTCGAGTAGTTTTGCAAGGGGAACTCCAAACGGCTAGTTTGGAGTCTTGTTGGGTTCATGGTAGCCAGATCTACCTACCAGCGAAGACGGATATCAGTTTAGACGATCCGTTTGTGCGGTGTGAGCGGTTTTAAGCCGCAGGGAGGAGTTTTTGAAGGTTCGGTCACCTGCGACCGAAAATTAGCGATATCTCAACTATCGAGAGCCGGATCTGAAGGTTTCTTGGGCCAACGGAGTCAGGGAAGGAGACCCTATCAACATTTGAAGATCGTTTGGCGAAAGGAGAAAGTTCCCAGATAGGTCTTTTTCGGTTCCTTCGCTACAGGTTTCGTCCTTTTGAGTTCGTTAAGGACTTAGTTGGTTGTGTATGGCTTGTGGTAGCTAGCTTTAGCCAAGAGCTAGTGTGTGGATGTGGTTTGGACTTGGGTTTGGATCGCATGATACTGCTGTGGCTCTGGTTGTTAGCAAAGAGAAGTTCCTCTTGCTTTGAGCTACGTTTTGGCGATTTCAGACTAGGGTTACGTTTCAGGGGTTTGTTTTAGGGCTTCTGAAGTAGGTTACAGACCGCTCTGGTCTTTTCATTAGTTTTGTGCTGTTTGGAGAAAGAATCGACAGTGTACATACTTTCAGAGTGGTATATATCGCAGCATTCCTTTTCGTGGTTGTTCTTCTCTGTCTTGTCTCTGTTTGGCACACAGCATCTCCACAGCCAGGAACCTCGCGTTTTCCTGGACATCCTTCACGCACAAAATATCCGACACGATACGGTGGTGAACTCGACGTGAAGGTCTGGGGTGGAGATTTCTTCTGTGTGTGAACTTTGAAGAAGAGATTGGCAGTCATGAGTGGGGATGGGAAAGGTGATGGAGATGGAGCTAGTGGTTCAAGTGGGTTGCCGAAGGTGCAGTTGGATCCAGCGACTGCATCGATGTTCCAAGCTTTCACTATGTTCTTACGGCAGCAACAATCTGATGAGCGGAAGGAAGCTTTGGCAATTAAGGCGCTACAAGCGGTGGTCAGCAGGATTGACCAGTTTGATGGAAGAGATGTCTCAAGGTATCTGAGACATTATGTGAAGGAGATGGAGCTGAACCGGGTCTCAGAAGATGAGATGATTGAGACGTTTGAGTTGGCAGCAGCTCCAGAGATTAGGGATCATGTTAAAATGCTAACGAAGCATTTTAACAAGGATTGGGAGACTTTTGCTCGTGCCTTGATGGATGAGTACTTCTTGGAGGACTCTGATCGAGTCACCAAGAAGTCATTCTTGGAGTGGGTTGAGCAACCAAAGAAGAGTTTACAAGCTACTGAGTTGCTCAGAGAGTTTGAGAAGCAGTTTTCACGGCTGACCAGGATGGAGAAGTTGACGTTGCAGTCCAACAAGACAGAGCTATTTCTTCGGGCTGCAGATGAGAAGTTGCAAGAGAAGCTAGAGGTACTTCTGGAAGACCGGGAGGAGGACGATGGATTGACCAGCAGCTGGAAGAAGGTTGAGGAAGCTGTTGGTCTGCTTACCAAGAGGGAGCGGAGACGAGAGAAAGTTCCTGTTAGGAGACTGGCGCCAACACCTACAGCTGTAACACCTGTTCCTGTAGTCCGATCAGTTCTTGTTGCTAGACAAGTAGTACCTGTTGCTCCAGCTGTTCCTGTTGTTCCGGTTGTTCCAGTTGTTCAGGCACCCATGGTATCTCCGAAGAAGGATGACTCAAACCTTGAGGAGATATTGCGTGGAATGAGAGATCTGCAGATCAAGCTCACCAGATTGGAAGAGAAGGGATCTACAAGTGGAGTAAGACCGGTTGAGAAGCAAGGCTGGATCCAGCGGTGTATCTGGTGCGATGGTACTGATCATCCACGCAGAGATTGCAAGGAGTTCACAGATATTCTGCAGCAAGGAGTGATCTTCTGGAAGGATGGGAAGGTAGCGTTGAGGGATACTGGTGCACTTCTTCAGACCAACTTTGGTAGGGGAGGGATGAAGAAGTTGGTTGAGGACCACCTATCAGCGCAAGCAGTTGCAATGGTGGAAGCTGGAACTTATGGCACAAGGGTTGAGGATCAGGCTGAGAGGAGTTTCAACAAGGAGGTTGAGCCAAGTGGATTGTGGTCATCCGCCATCTCCATGAAACAGAAAGGGAAGATGGCGCGTGAAACATTGATGAGGACAGCTGCTACGATCAGAAGGGATACTGGATGGGAAGATCCGATAGAAGCCCTATCAGTGCATGCGTACATCGCCAAGAACCAACACGAAGCGTTGTTGGAAGAGAAGAGAAGGCGAGATTCAGAGGATGCAGAGGAAGGAACTTCTTCCAAGAGACAGACTCGAGGGGAGAAGGTTCGCCAAGAGCTTCGGGATGCAGGAGCTCAAGACCTACCGATGGACGATGCTCCTTCTTCATCGAAGGAGAAATCTCAGAAGGAGAAGGGTAAGCCGGCTGCATACAAGCTACAGTCGGATATCGAGGCTTCAACAGACTTGAAGGGAGTCTTGGAAGATCGCATTCTGAATGCGAAGGTGGAGTTTACTTTGAGAGAAGTGTTAGGCATCGCCAAGCGTGAGTTTCATGATGTCATCATCGATGTCATCAAACGGAAACGACAAATTACGGGTGAGACTGGTTTATCACATGCTTTGGACACTAGGATGTCAGTGGATGAAGAGAGAGAGCTTGCAAGGTGTAGTGTCTATTCTCCAGAGGAAGAAAGAGATCGAAGGCGCAGGGTGCATTTCGAGGATGAAGAGGAGGATGGGAAGCAGAGCTCAAGTCATTACAGCCACAGTCACTGGGCTCGAGCTACGACGGAGACGTTGGTGAGGATCGAGGACTTGGATGAGCCGGTGGTTGCTCTGATCGATCATGGATCAGAAATCAACATCATGTCGAAGGAGCTGTACAAGAGGAAGAAGTGGCCTATCGACACAGAGCATGGATGGGTCATAAGAGCAGCCAACAACACGAGAGGAGACTTGTATGGAGCTTGTCCTGACATCAGAGTGCGCGTAGGTGATGTTGCTATTGAGCAAAACTTCTTTGTTCAGGAAGCAACATCATACCCACTCATTTTGGGTCAACCTTTCATCATAGCAACCCGGATGGAGACAAAGGTACTGGACGACGGATCTGCGTATGCTAGGATCCGAAGTCAAGATGGGAAGAGAGCGGTACAGTTCCTGACTGTACCGTCCAACCACGAGCGCAACCGAGATCGTTTGAGGGAGAAGCCGCTTCCAAGGGTGAGTGAAGAGTTCAAGGATTTTCGTTGAGTACCACTATAGAGCGGGATTGTGGTGGTGCGCAAGAGAAGGTACTCTCGCTTGATGGAGATAGTGCCTTTTGTACAGGGTTTATTGGATTTTCAGAGTGTGGGATTGCTGTCTACAAGAAGATAGAAGAGCTTAGAAGAAAAGAACAAAAACATTTGCGTGGTGTTGAGTTGATGTTGAAAGAGTTGGGTGAGCTAGAAAGGGATGAATGGATTTCTGGTGTTTATGAAGAGGATGGGTTGGAAGATCCCTTGCGAGAGATCATGTCTATTGGATGGGAGGATATGGATAAGGTCGTGCAGATTCATTCAAGGGAGGTCTATTCGGTGATCGAATCATTCCGTGCGCCGGAGGTTCGAGTTGAGACAAGGTACAAGACAGTGGATAGGAAAGTAAAGCCAGTTGCTGGTCCTTTGCCGGAAGACACCAACCAACAGATGGATCGAGCTTCAAAGGAGAAGAGTTTGAGAGATCCTGCACGGATAGGACACAAGTTCACAGAGAAGACCCTTGAAGAGCTGAAGATTGGATCTGATGGGTCTCTTCTACCAGAAGAGAGGATGTGCTTCAAGGAGATGCTTTCAAGACATGGGAAAGCATTTGCTTTTGAGCCACTTGAGATTGGATGTGTAGATCCGTACGTTGTTACCCCGATGGTTATCTTCACGGTACCGCATGTGCCATGGAACCTGAGACCAATTCCAGTACCGCGGGCTCACTTGCCCAAACTAGTGGAGTTGCTGAAGGAGAAGATGCGGATGAAGATCTTGGAGCCGTCGTTTGCACCATATTCAAGCAGATGGTTTACAGTACCAAAGAAGAATGGGTCGCTGCGGTTCATCCAAGACATGCAGCCAGTGAACGCAGTAACAATCAGAAATGCTGGGGTGGGACCGATTGTGGATGAGTTTGCAGAAGCGTTTGCAGGAAGAGCGATTTACTCAATGGGAGATCTTTACTCGGGGTATGATCAGTTTCAACTAGCGGAGGAGAGCAGAAGCTTCACGACAATGAGGACACCTTTGGGGTTGGTTAGGATGTGTACCTTACCGCAGGGAGCTACCAACTCGGTAGCACACATGATGAACGGGATGAATCGAGTTCTAAGGGACTTCATCCCTGAAAAGACGATGCCGTTCTTGGATGACATCCCCATCAAAGGATGTGTGGAAGATGAGAAGGATGAAGCATTAGATCAGAGGGGGTGTCGGCGATACGTCACTGATCACATCGCAGACTGTGAGAAGATCTTATCTCGACTTGAGGAAGTTCATCTTACGCTGTCAGGTGCGAAGTCTACATTTGGAGTCAGAGAGGTTTTGATCGTTGGTCATTTGTGTGGATCGTTTGGTCGGAAGCCAGATCCGAACAAGGTGGATGCGACTGGAAGGATGAAGGAGGTTTGCAACTCGCTGACAGAAGTAAGAAGATTTTTGGGTGCTTGTGTATTCTACCACATTTGGATTCCTCATTATGCGCATGTGGCGGATCCGTTGTATGGATTGTTGCGTAAGGGTCATAAATTCAGATGGGAGGGAGAGCATACTGATGCGGTAAGGAAGCTGAAGTCTTTACTATCATCTCCTCCAGTTCTGGGAAGGATTGATTACAAGGGTGCTAGGCCGGTGGTTCTTACTGTGGATACAAGTCCAGTTGCAATTGGATGGGCAGTCGGACAGGATGATGAGGATGGAGACAGGTTTGCGGTTAGGTTCGGAGCGAAGGTGTTAAGTGCTCGACAACGTGCTTACCCGCAAGTGAAGAGAGAATTGTGGGGTATTGTTTCAGCTATGAAAACTGAGAAAGAGTATTTGATTGGAGCAGTAGTGGTGGTTGAAACTGATTGCTTGCCGTTGTTAGGGATGATCATGAATTGTTCAACTCCTGATATTGCGATGTTACGATGGATCGCATATATCAAGTCGTTGAACCCGGAGTTTAGACATATCGCAGGGAAGGATAATCTGATGGCGGATATGTTATCTCGGGCTCGATATGATGGGGAAGATGAGATGGTAGAAGACATTGACGACGTGGGTACAGAGTTCTATTCGATTGCACAGACAGGAAGAGAAGATGAGTTGTTTGTTGAAGGGTTGTATGATGGTGATTTGCTTGATATCGGGAGGTACCTTAGTACGATGGTTAAGCAGACAGGTTGGACAGATGAGAGGTTTCGGAGAGTTAGAAGGAAGGCCTACAACTTCATGTTGCAGGATGGGTTTCTTTGGAAGCGATCGAAGCAAAAAGGTGGAATACCGCTACGGGTGATTTGCAACAAGGAAGATCAGCAGAAGTTGCTCAAGGCGTTCCATGAGAGTCTTTGGGCTGGACATCGAGGGATTTGGGCCACTTTTACAAAGATGAAAGAGCGATATTGGTGGAACATGTACAGGAATGTTGTATCTTTTGTGGAGTCTTGTTTGACATGTCAGATGTATTCGAATATCCGACATCGTGACGGATTACATCCGACTTATCCGTTGGCGATCCACTTCAAGTGGGTGGTAGACTTGGTGATTATGCCGGTTGGATTATGGCAGATGAGATACTTGGTACTTGCTAGAGAGGATCTTTCAAATCAAGTCGAGGGTAGGGCACTTCGGACGAAGACAACTGAAGGAGTATGTAGATTTCTCTTGGAAGAGGTTGTTTGTCGGTATGGATGTGTGGGGAAGATCACTGCAGATCGGGGAGAGCTAGATGCACATGAGGCTCGTGAATTCTTTGCAAGGTGTGGGGTGAGGTTATCACTGACAACTGCTTATAACCCCGAAGGGAATGCCAAGAGTGAACGTGGTCATCCACCCATTGTGAAGGCTTTGGTGAAGGCTTGCAACGGAAGGGTGCGCGAGTGGCCTCGACTCTTACCATTTGCGTTATGGGCAGATAGAACGACGCACAGCTCGGTGACAGGTTACATGCCAGTGGAACTCATCACAGGTCAGAAGCCTATCATGCCGATTGAAGAACATGTTCTGACATGGAGTGTGTTACCTTGGGAGGACAATTTGACTAGAGAAGAGCTTCTTGCTATTCGAATTAGGCAGTTAGAGAGAAGACCAGAGGATAACCAAACTGCTTTGGATAGGCTGCGAGAAGCACGGTTGAAGAACAAGGTCAGATTTGATCAGCGACATCGTTTGAGACCTAGGGATATCAAGGAAGGTGATTGGGTGTTAGTCTATGACAACAGTCTAGACAACCAGCATAGTGCACTCCGGAAGTTTTCCAGAAGATGGTTTGGTCCGTATGTGCTGAAGAAGGTTCATGACAACGCAACTTACGCCCTGCAAGAGTTGGATGGAACAAGCTTGAAGGTACCAGTGGCAGGTAAACGCGTCAAGATTTTCAAAAAGAGAGATGAGGAGGTCGATTTAGCAGATATCTTGACGGAGTTTCAGTTTGAGGATGAGGATTATGCAGAAGATCTTGAAGGTGAGGTTGGTTACGATGGGAAGTAGAACGTTAAGCCGGTCCACTCCTTGGTTGGTATCTCTGGTGCATACCGGAGGATGCACAGGTTTAGAGGGGGTGGATGTCGTGTCGTGGACCGGCTCCTACTTGAAATTCAAACTTCGATACTTGTTGCTCCAAAGACACTCATGAGAAGACAAGCTAGGCCCCAGCTTACGGGCTTTTGGCACAATCTCAGATCTCCATTTTCATCACATAGATGGGTAGAGCTCCTTGTCAGCTTTCCAAAGGTACTTTGTCTACTTCGTTTGGACGCCTAGTGGAGAAGTTACAGGACTCGAAAGATGGAGAAAATAAGCTAGGCCCCAGCTTACGGGTTTTTGGCACCACTTCGGATCTTCGTTCTTATCGCACCAGTGGATAGAGCTCCTTGTCAGCATTCCATAGGCACTTTGTCTACTTCGTTTGGACGCATAGTGAAGAAGTTACAAGACTCGAAAGATGGAGAAAACAAGCTAGGCCCCAGCTTACGAGCTTTTGGCGCAACTTCGGATCTTTACTTTTATCGCATAGATGGATAGAGCTCGTTGTCAGCTTTCCATGGGCATCTTGTTTATTTCGTTTGGACATCCAGAGAAGAAGTTATGTGATTCGGAAAAAGGTAAAATCAAGCTAGGCCCCTAGTTACTTGCTGACTGGGTATTTAGGGCTTCAGGCGTTATATCAAACACGCAAGGGGCCTGCTTCTTATTATTGAGAGTTGAACTTCGTACGTACAGACTGTTACAAGGGGGCTGTTTAAGGGGCTTGCTTGTTCCTGCGACCTGTCGGTGGATGTTTTGGAGAATTGGGAAGTCCAATACACGCGCGCAAGGTGTCATCGGGTTCAGATCTGTGCAGGCTACGCACAGGTTAAGACGGTTCTTGAAGAGACGGATCGGGGGTTGTGTTCTGGGGGAAATTGAGACACAGGGAGCAGAATTGGGGTTTTCAGTTACCTGTGAAGGAGAGTTGGACCGTTCGGGCCGTTCCGGAGTCCAAACTTGCTGTCCTTGGATCCATCGGGATCAGAACAACGAGTTCTTCAGGAAATTGAAGACGATACAAAGTTTTATCGGGCGGTTTGAGAGTTGTGAGAGAAATTGGCTCGCAGGGAAGCGCTTGCGTCAGGTTTTCATCGCCTGCGACCTGAGATTGGATTGTTCTTCGCGATCGGTGAGCCAAGCTCTTCGTTCTTGGTGCCTACGCGATCAGGGAGTCCTCATGTACGCATAGGAGAAGACTGTAAGTGAATTGGATTGTTGGTTTGGGTGTGGTGAGCAAATTTGAGCCACAGGGAGCCGATTTACGTCAGTTTTTTGTAGCCTGCGACCAAATTTCTCGAGTAGTTTTGCAAGGGGAACTCCAAACGGCTTGTTTGGAGTCTTGTTGGGTTCAGGGTAGCCAGATCTACCTACCAGCGAAGACGGATATCAGTTTAGACGATCCGTTTGTGCGGTGTGAGCGGTTTTAAGCCGCAGGGAGGAGTTTTTGAGGGTTCGGTCACCTGCGACCGAAAATTAGCGATATCTCAACTATCGGGAGCCGGATCTGAAGGTTTCTTGGGCCAACGGAGTCAGGGAAGGAGACCCTATCAACATTTGAAGATCGTTTGGCGAAAGGAGAAAGTTCCCAGATAGGTCTTTTTCGGTTCCTTCGCTACAGGTTTCGTCCTTTTGAGTTCGTTAAGGACTTAGTTGGTTGTGTATGGCTTGTGGTAGCTAGCTTTAGCCAAGAGCTAGTGTGTGGATGTGGTTTGGACTTGGGTTTGGATCGCATGATACTGCTGTGGCTCTGGTTGTTAGCAAAGAGAAGTTCCTCTTGCTTTGAGCTACGTTTTGGCGATTTCAGACTAGGGTTACGTTTCAGGGGTTTGTTTTAGGGCTTCTGAAGTAGGTTACAGACCGCTCTGATCTTTTCATTAGTTTTGTGCTGTTTGGAGAAAGAATCGACAGTGTACATACTTTCAGAGTGGTATATATCGCAGCATTTCTTTTCGTGGTTGTTCTTCTCTGTCTTGTCTCTGTTTGGCACACAGCATCTCCACAGCCAGGAACCTCGCGTTTTCCTGGACATCCTTCACGCACAAAATATCAGACACGATAACGTTCTAATGCAAGGTCGAGCTATGAGCCAAGCATGGAGAATTTGCTAGAAGTGGTGTCTCGTCAGAGAGAACGATAGTCCATGAGATCCATCCGTAGCTAGGGTATCGAATCGTGGATGTGCCTCAGGTGTCTGAAGAGTCAAACTATCTCTTGTCTCACGGAGACACCACTGTAGTTGGTAAGAACCATCCTCCACTTCTGTCACGTAGCTCTCTAGAATAGATCTATCTCGCACAAGAAAATGACAACAGAGCCAATGTGCTAAGAAGGCTCAACTACCCAAAAAGACTACTAGAGCAGTTTCCTCCCTGGATAATAAGTCCACCCCGCCACATGATATCGGCAAAGATTTCTGCCTACATGCGAGAGATCCTACCACACAGTCAAAGGTCCTCTTCCTATGATGTCATCAAAAACCTCCATGATCTTCCTATCAAACTCTCTAAGACGCGAGATGAAGATAAGAGATGGAGATACTTTGCGGAGTAAGTAATCAAGACGACATGCGATGGAAGACGAAAGGATACCATATGCAACCTGTGGGTCTTCTAACATGGGGAGATCTTTGATATGCAAAACGTCCTCCGCCAAGACAACATCTAAGAACCGAGAGACGAAGTCCTGCGTACTCCGAGGATGCATAAATCATCTATAAGTGTAACAAATCTCTACGAGAGATGGAGATCCGACAGTATATCTATGGAAGACCAAGCCTTGCACTTTGACACCTTCACTCTCAGTCCTGTCAAGGTCAACTGAGAGACGATGTAATAAAAGACAACACAGACTTGATCCGCCGGACTTAAGATATGCGAGATGAAAAAACACAACCTGGAGCAGCCAAGACGGTGGTCAAGAGAGCTCTATAGTGAGCTAAGACAAAGAGAGGTCCACCCAAAAGTTCTCCCTGACGAGTACCTGCAGCGGAGCTGATGACTGTAACCTCCTCCATCGAAAGACCGTGCTGGTAATAAAGAGGGATGGAGTGCTTTATATCTAATCACGTTTAATTAATATCTTACCACTTTTTTAAAATATAAATAATTAAATATATAAAATTACACCGAAATAAAAAGATTTATAAGTTATCTCCAGCGAATAGTTACAAAGTTGACCCAATACTTTTCTCTCGAACATGTAATACCTCGAGTTACTATAGTTAAACCACAAGTCCGGCTAGAATGGATCCTTTACAAGGAGTCGCTCGTTCGAAAGGCATGCATATTCTTCAACCTCTTCTTAGAGGAAAGCAATATGCACACTTTAACTAATGACAAAAAAGTGTAGTCATAACCTTTTAAAGAATATTAATATTCTATTAGTTCAAAACGTGTAGTTTTAAGTACAATTAAGGCGATTTCATATTCTGCGTTTACATTTTATCGTTTGTTCAAGTGTAAAATATACCATCGTGTCGAAAAGAAAACCAAAAAGAAATGATAAGGAGAGCATGTAGTTAATTTAAGAAATGTAAATTAATCTCATTTTCCAAATATCTTTTTTCTAAAGTCCTGCTGCACGTCGAAAAAGAGAGAACCCAGTGCAACTCTAATCACGAGGAGACTTCTTTTCGAAGCAACCAAAAATAATTTCTTAAGAAACCAGCCATGTCACACATCGCCAAACAAACATACAGAAAGAATAGACCCAACTGGGTAGAAGAATTTTCTGTAACTTCTACTGCTTATCCTCTTCCTCACTTTTCACTAGACATTGCACTAGAGATTTTCTTTGTTTTCTTCTTTTTTGGGATTATTTTTTATCGAAGCAAGAAGCGAGTTACACTCAAGATGTTATTCTTTTTTTCCTTTTTTTCGCTGTGAGGCTTTCTGCCGCCGAATGTAACTGTCTTTGCATGGATTGAGACCTCCCGGCAAAAAGACTCGATCTTACTTGCAGAACCTTGATGTGTGGTTTATGGAAGTGCAATTACTCTTTCCTTCTTGGCATCACTTAACATTACGTAACACCAGGAACGCAAGTTTTTCATTCACCTCCACTGTGTAGCTTTCAGTTGATCAACATGTTCAGCGGTAGTAAAGGTTCACTCCAAAAGATGAACTTCGACTAGTTCGTGAGCGTGGGGTTTAGTATTGCTACTCTAAGACGAGAGTTGGGTACTCTAAGTGCTTCTTCGCAGGTTCAATGTCGAAGCAGTTTAAACTGTGGCACTGTTAGATCGTCTTCTGGGTCAAATAACAAGTTCTACCACATCAATGCACAGCGGAAGATTCACACAGCTCCCGGGGAGGATACAGAGAACAGTTGCTTCTTGGGTTCATTGGTTCTCCCGCGAGGGGAGGATCGGCTGCACCGGCCTAGGAGGGAGTGCAATACCAAAGAGATACTTGTGAGTCCGAAGTAACAAGCCACCCCACTGGACTCTCACCCGTGAAAGAAATTAGATTAATATCGTGTGTCGATGAAACTCGTATCATATATTAAACTGATAAGAACAGAACTACACTTTATCTTAGCCAAAAAGGCCGAGAAAGATATACTTCAACACAGAGAGAGAGGAGATTATAAGTCTCGATTCATCTGCACCTGAGGGGCATATATATATATAGATGAGATTCCAGACGGGTATTGCTGACGATGCATAACGTGCAGAGTTAGTACCATCTTTCATAATAATGCACAGTATTTTTTACATCTTTACATACTTCAGACCTGAAACCGCGACGCAATGAATAACCAACGGATGGAAGGAACCCATCAAGCCTTACAAAGAAAAGAGGGAACCGAAGGGCCAAGCAACCAACGCCCCGAATGGAGAACTTGGTTCGAATCCAGCCGACTGGATACGGAACTGAATCTCACCGATGACAGAGGATGCTTTTCTCTGGTGCTACGTTTCCAAGTTGGAGAGTATGCCTTGTAGGCAGTTCACCACGTAGGTCTCCGAGAGGTTCAGTTCCGTATCCGAGTGTACTGCGTGCGATTGACCCTAGGTTGATTCTGGTTCAAATGTAGGATGTGTTCCGATGTTACTAACTTGTCGAATACAAGTTCTACCGGACAGACGCGTATCTACACTACCTACTACGCTTCAGAACCTTTTAAACCCATAAGCTAAGCGGAAATGAGTACTTGAAGGGGAGATAGAAGGGCTTCGGACACCCGAAGAGAAATCAGTCAGCCGTGTGTTCAGCTCAGAGCGAACTATTCTTTCGCCTTTTACTAAAGAATACCGTGTGCGGGACACAGTCAGCGGCTTAACATTATCTTTGGAACGCCTCTTCACTGAGGCACCACCAACGTAACGGAAGTAGGATTAAACATATTTTATTGTGAGCATCGGTCTCTACACCTAGAGAAAAACGGCAGGTCCGATTTCGAGCAAATCACGACCTTCGAGGACGGAGTTTTCAGGACACGATCCTCGAGACTGAAAACTCCGTCCTCAAGAACGTCAGCTACTGGCAGACAGGTACCATCATCCGAAGGGCTCGCTTCTACTCAGTGTTCCCAAGGATACTCCTGCGGATCCTCCAAGGAAATTCCTCACAAGGATACTCCTGCGGCTGAATTGCAGTGCTTGTAACGATGAATGGTTGGAAACCATAGATAAGTACGCTGTGTCTCGTCAGTCCTCGTGCCACCATGTGTAAATCCTCCTCGTGGTACAGCATGTGGTGCTTCGGTCCAGATCGTGAAGACTCTTAGCAGTACATCCGCTGCTTTGCAGTTCTAACAATTCTCCGTAGGTGGAACGAATGCCGAGGTCATCGATGGGTTAGTTAAAGGCGGATCTGAGTTCCTCCGCCTCTTGGTGAGTAGGACATAAGAAATACTCGACGTTTAGCTAGGCCTTTGCACTCTTTTGGCTTTCCGTGTGGAGCGTTAGAAACATTCTCAACCCACGGAGAGATTCAAGGACGTTTAGGGTTTGAATGTAATTCGATCCAGTTATCCCGGAAAATGACGGCCGTTGGAAGTCGGAATCCTTGAAGACACCAAGTTCTAGCAAGAAGGTAGAGGTGCAAAGTAGGTTTTGAGGCGTCCAGGCGAGTTGTGGGGATAACTGGTCTAATTTACGATTTCACCTCGTGGAAGTTATACTTTCGGCACCAAATTTGGAACACTGGTATGTTGCTCGTGGTAGCATGAAAACAAACTGATGGGAGTTCAGTGCAGCTTCGACGTATCGTTCGGAACACCAACAACCTCGGGAAACACTACTGCAGGATTCCTGAGGAAGCAAATTACTCCCCCTCCTCTTCTTCTACGGAGTGAATGTTTAGTTACAACCCGAGTGCGTTTCTGGAACTTCCAGTCCAAGAGAACTCGACCCTGAGAGTTCCCTTGCTTACTGCGTGCTCTTGCTCTTTACACCACCTGTCGATGCCTAAATTAAACAGCCAGCTCATATTTCCGTGGCTCTGGCCTAACCGTGAAGTAGATGGTCACGAAGAAGACATGTGCTAGGAGAAATCAACTTTGCTTATCTTGGTCCTAGCATCGATGAAATATTCAGTCACTTGTCAATTCGGAGCAGGATCTTACTCTCTTCTTTTCTGTCTATCACTGTGTTGGCCTCCGTCTAGCTGTGGTTTCAAGGGTGATGGACTACATGGGGATTCTCAGTAGAACATTCTGCTTTACAAACCGGCTTGCTTCAACTGACGAACTGAATCATACTATTTGCCTTCTCTTTCCTGAGCTTGACAGAGTCAAAAGAAATGAAACCTGGATCAGAAGTTATTCAATGACGTAAGTTAATCAGTTATCAGCTTTGGGGCTGAGATGAGGTTCACCGAGGAATATAAGGTACTCTCTAACTGGAAGTATGCATAACTTTCTCGGCCTTTTGTCTAAGTTTTCTTATCACTTTAATATATGATACGAGGGTAGTCGATCCTCACGATATTAATCTAATTTCTCTCACGGGTGCGAGTCCAATGTGATAGCTTGCTACGTCGGACTCGTCAGTGTCGCCTTGGTATTGCACTGCCTTCTAGTCCGGCGCAGCCCATCCTCTCCTCGCAGGAGACCCAATGAAACCAAAGAGTAAGCACAGAGTTCAATTCCTCACCAACAAAACAACACCACCAGTACTGAGCATCGCGTGGGTACCGAGATTCCGCTGTGCATTTCTAGGCTGTCTCGACTAAGCGACATTGTACATCCGAATCGGACTTCTCTGGAGAAACACTAAGAACTCTTAAGTGTCCTGTATATTGTGCCTCGTTCGATCGAGAATTAAATGATGTGAAGATCCTTTTTTGTTCGACGGATCTAGAGTATGTAATAACTGAAATTTCTCGTCCATGGCCCGTGTGGGAGTCCTTACCACGCCCATCGGGAAGGGAAGGAGTATTTGGGTAGGTACAAGTGGCAGATGACTATGGTTCGTTGATTATCACTCTTTGTAGCTCTATAGTGGCTAGTGATAAAGACCAAATCTCTTAGTTCGAACTGAAACGGTCAGGTCAGCCTACGACAATACGACGTGAGTCTTTCTAGTACATTGCAGATGCGCATCCTCGGAGGGGAGGAGACTGACATCTGCGATGGTCTTGTCTGTCCAAATGTAAGCAGGAAAAGAGAATGCTAAGCCGAACTGCACCAATTTTCCCAGTTCTGCAGTGTAGCTTAAGGAGTTTTGCTGAAAGCAAGGAGGGTTTGGGACTTGACGTCACCTGCGTACATTCTCGCGTACTCTTTGAGTATGTGCGAGTCATACAGAAGTGCAAGTTTCGGTTCAGCATTTGCCCTTGATGGCTGCGCTGCAGCTCGACCCTTTTCGTCGATGGAAGGAAAGGTGCTTTAGGTCTTACGGTCGGGACTTTTCCCCAGGCTAGTACGAATGAGTCTAGTAAACTCATTCGAAAAGATGCAGCGTCTATAATATTCCTGGACGCGCTCTAGACGATGTTTCCCGCTCCTTGTCCATCCAATTTGCGTCCGTGGGTCCGGATTCTTGACAGACCACTCCTGCAGCAATCGCCACATTTTGATATTTGCACTGTGAATTCAAACCTCGACATTAGTTTTCTCGGTAGAAAGGTTTCGTTGGAGGGAAATGGCCGAAGAGTGCAGATCAGAGCGATAAATGGAGCGGGAGGAGCACGGGCACTTTTCACGGGACTTGTGGAGAGATGGGAAGGTGAGGGAGCTGTAGAAAGTGGAGACTGATGGAGTCGAGATGAGAGTGCAGGTCGGCAACAGCATCGCCGTGAACTGGACTGCTTGACTGTGATTAGGTTTCACTCTGAGAATTCTTCTGAGACGTTGAGAAGAACTTCAGTCGGCGAGGTAGAGTTTGGAGATTCTGTAAATTTGGAGTGCTCCGTTACTCCCAGCACTCGGATGGGAGGTCATGTAGATGGGACAGGCACCGTCGTCAGTTTTATCCCGAAGGCGATTTCTTGTGGGTGAAAATCAAGACGAGCCCTGAGCAGTGGAAGCTAATCGTTCCAAGGGCTACATTGCGGTTGATGGGACGATCTCACCGTTGTGAACTCCAAGTGAACTTGGAAGTAGATTAACTGGGGAAGTATGTGCAGAGATTGCTCGAGGGTTACCGAAGGGCCAGTGAAGGCGTAATTCAACCTGGTTTTTCTTTCCCTGTTTGTCCTAGACGATCAGTTTGGTTCCTGTGTTGACTACGGACTCAAAACTTCAGTAGCTGAGAATATATTTCCAGAACGGGTCAATGTTAGTGGCGTATCACTACACGATAACGTCGACACTACAGCAGATTCCAACCGGTGGCTCAATGTTGATGGCATTACTCCATCTGCAACATGGCTCCTTCCTTCTAATTGTTCAATTTACCGTCGACTCCGCAAGAACTAGCATATGCTGATCTCCACTGTGCGCTCGACCCGTTAGCGAGTGTGGAAAGCTCGGGTTTAGTATTGCTACTCTAAGACGAGAGTTGGGTACTTGAGTTCTCCTTCGGAGGTTCAACGTCCGAAGCAGCCTCGTGGCACTCGTAGATTCTCTTCTCGGCCAAGAAAACGAGTTCAACAAGACCGATGCGCTGCGGAGGATTCACTCACCTCTCGATGAGGGGACAGAACATTTGCTTCTTGGTTTCATTGGGTCTCCCGCGACGGGAGGATGGGCTGCGCCGGCCTAGGAGGCAGTGCAATACCAAGGCGACACTGGCGAGTCCTAAGTAGCAAGCTACCCCATTGGACTCACAACCGTGAGAGAAATTAGATTAATATCGTGAGGGTCGATGACCCTCGTATCAGATATTAAACTGATAAGAACAGATACTACACTTGATCCTATCCAAAAGGCCGAGAGAGGTATGCTTCTCCTTCAGCTGAGAGAGTTTATAAGTCTCGGCGAACATCATCTGCTTCTGCACCGCATATGGGTTTATGGACGAGGGTTTAGTAAACTATTCGTATTCTTCCCACTGAGTTGCGGTTTCCTCAGGCTGGACGGAAATCAGCCTTCGAGTGCCGTATGAAAGTAAACGAATCACGGCGTTCGGGGTACGACAAAAACAAATGATGAGAATATGTACGGGAATGACTCGTGGGGGCTTTCGAATTCGGCAAGCTGAGGAAAGTGAGAGAAAATGGAGCATTCAATCATACAGAGTTCATAAATCAATAGACCTGCGCTACTGAGAATCCGGACCTGTCTCAAAAGAAAGAAAGAGGTTCAGGGTTGAGTCCCATGTTGAGGCTTCTTTCTCGTGACGAACCTCTGTTACCTCTCACTGTCGTGTTTTGGAAGGACCGTATCTGGGCATCCCGATCATGATACAGAAAATGTAGTGCTTCACTCTGTCGAGATCGTGACTCGTAAGCACTGCGTCCGCAACTTTTCAAAGGGATCATCAAAGGTTCATCAAGTGTCGAACATAAATCTTTCACTGACGTGTCAACCAATATTATCTTCTGTACCATTAAGGATAAAGGACTGCAACCAGTCTGTCTATTGAGATAAACCGCACGGGGGCACCATGACAACGTGAAACTGGCATTCTCAGAGTTTCAGCATACTATGAACTTCGGTTACCTAGTCAATTCCTCCAACATTTCTTCGTTTCAGCATTCTATGAACTTCGGTTACCTAGTCAATTCCTCCAACATTTCTTCGTTTCAAAGACTGGACTAATGCGTCAAGCAGTGCTCGAGGTAACAGTTTCTGTGACGGTGTCAGTATACCCGCAAAATCCAGTTTTAGTTGTATTGGTGGTGACTCATTGAAGAGGCGTTCCAAAGATTGTGATAAGCCGCTGACTGTGTCCCGCGCACGGTATTCTTTAGTAAAAGGCGAAAGAATAGTTCGCTCTGAGCTGAACAGACGGCCGACTGACCTCTAAATTCTTGTAAGAAGCTTTTGTATCCCCCTTCGAAGTGCTCACAGCAACTCGGTTTATGGGTCTAAGCCCTATACACGTCCTCAAGCGTAGGAGGTAGGTAGCGTCTCACTCGTGAAGAAGGAAGGAGAAGTCCTCGGCAAACGACCAATCGACCTTGGTATCTTACCTTTCAACCAGAATGAACTGGGGTTTAGTAGCCGTTGACAATACAGATTTGGAGCGACTGCAAAGTTTCACAGTACGGTACAAACAAAGCCCCCAAGGAGACAAATTCACCTCTCCTCGTGAAAGGTGGGCTTAATATGCTCTAGGGTCTTCCAACTACGGAGGTTTGTGAGCTCCTCGAGAAAAATGACCTGCACATATGTGCGGAACAGAAAACATGAGAGACCCCACACATGCTTTTCCAAGCTGCAGCAACGTTATACATAATATGAGTGTAGAACTCAATCTGACATTAACCACTGGGATATGACAAGATAGGTTTCTTTGTTCGCAATTTTCCTGTTGATCGATGTGAAGCGATGAAGGTTGAACTTAGTTATAAAACACGCGACCAAAGGAATAGCAAACGGATGGAAAGACCCCATCAAGCCTTACAAAGGAAAGAAGGACCCGAAGGGCCAAACAACTAACGCCCCGAAAGGAAGAACACCGGGGCTAAGCACCGCTATCAGTAGCTCCTTGAACTATCAGAAGCTAGTTGAACTTAGTTATACAAGAAAATGGCTGCTTTTGGACGCGATGAAGCTTGCAGGTGGATCTAGAGACTTGTATATCGGCTGTGTTTCTATACCCGGAATGTAAAGCCTTAGGCCTTTATGAGATACCGGCCCAAGATGAGGCGACCACAACAGATTTTGCCCTGTGGCGTTGCTATGTGGAAGAAAGATGCTGTGAAACCGAACTGATCTGGTTGTAGTGGATAAACTACTCTTCCTTTATAGAATACGTATCACTGTACCTGTTTACAGAGCTCTCATTTGCTTATATATACTGTCACTATGACTGACAGAAATTTGCTTGATCATACCCTCTTACGGAATGTGCACTTGATCGTACCCCTGACTTCCCATCGTCAGTCCGTCCGGTTACTATGCCATGTCACCTGACATGGCGGACTCTATTGTCAACCTCGACTTTCTGTAATGTCTGACCTGGAGTGTCGCTTTCAGACTGTGTATGAAGAGCTGGAAATATGTCAGCAATCAAGAAGCGCGAGCGCGGGTAATCTCTGTATATGAATGATCCCGAAGTGAAAGAAGTAGGCAATTCATCACGCACTATTCTCTGGAATGAACATAACGCTCTCAACTCTTTTCAAATTTTGACTCATCATCGAAGTCTGGCTAGCTATGGCAGAATGTGAGAGAAATGAAAAGCTTTTTATTCAAAGACAATGGACAGAAAAGACACGAAATCCTGAATTTTCACTGCTGCCGGTCATGTATTTTGACAGCACATAGCTTGAGAAGGCTAGCGATTCTTATAGAGCACTGTCCGGCTTGGAAGCTTATTGGAGTAATTCACTTCCTGTTACCTTCTCCTTTGCCAACGTCCAGCCTTCAAGGACACTATTTATACCGTGCTTTTGAGCGCAGTGTGATAACTGTATTCCAAATTCAAGCTTTCCTCCCCGATAGAGTCGACTTGTTGTTCCGACAGGTATCTAAAGTTATAACTCTCCGTCGATATATTTTTTCTCTTTCCACCAGGTCGCAAGAAGACTGAAAAAGAAAGGTGCTAAGGAGTTAAAGCTGTGTGCACCATTGATGGGGGCGGGCGGAAAAACTGCTCATGCCCTTCAAACTTACAACAACCTTGTTTGAAGAGCAAGTTCAGTCACAGCAGAAATTTGCTTGATCATACCCCCAGTACGAATGGTCAGCTTGATCATACCCTCTGACGGAATGTGCACTTGATCATATCCTGACTTCCAATCGTCAGTCAGTCCGGTTACTATGCCATGTCATCTGATATGGCGGACTCTATTGTTAGCCTCGACGTTCCGTAGTGTCTGACCTGGAGTGTCGCTTTCAGACTGTGTATGACGAGCGGGAAATATGTCAGCAATCAAGAAGCACGAGCGCGGGTGATCTCTCATGACCTGTGAACATTGCGGTTTGCATTCATCGACCGAGGGATTGGAAATAGATGGAGCATTCAATTGAGAACGAAAGACGACCTCAAAGCTAAATATGGCCATGCAAGTTTGTTCTCTTCCTGAGTTCTATGCAAGTGCAGATGCGAGCGGCGGAGGCAAAGTTGAGAATCGATGGATAAAATATGCGGTGGTGAGAATAGTGCGCAATTCTGTAGCTTCTTTGACTTACGAAGCGTGCTCTTGCTGCATGAAAGCAATTGGTGGAGTGTCTAGACACATTGACTTCAATTCGTCCGACGTGATGTCCTCATTTTCACCTGCTAGCTGTTGCTCTAAGGTACCATCTACACGGACGTTGCGTTTCCAAGTTGTCTTAGTGGACGTAGCCACGAAGGATTGGAGAGTTGAGGACTGTCTGACATTCACTGTGTGGCAGGCTGGCGACGCTTTAATCGGTATGAGCGTTAGTGAGTTTCATATGAAGAGCGATTTTGAGCAGAAGGAACAATTGAACTCGTCAATTTTTGTGGGTTTCTGGGAAATGAACGTTGGTTTGAGTAGAAAAGGTTGTGAGCGGACTGTATTCTCAGCAAGGCGAGCTGATAGTGAAATGCACAGCGGGACGATTGAAAGTCTTGGTGTGGAGACTATTCGGATGGCAATGGAGAAGATGGGAACATTGGAGCATTCTACCGCTTTGTCATGTCATGGACAGCATTGTCGAGACGTACTAACCGAAATGACTGCAGCTCGAGAGCAAATATTTGAAACAAAGAGCAAATGCGAATCAGCTAGACAGGAGATCGTCGAGGCTATCACTGAACTCTCTCATGTGCAGATGGCTGTAGAACTTGCAGTAGATAAGTTGAAACGGTTCACTAGTTTGCTCGATTGAATAGATGGTAAGAGTGTAATGATACATGAGATCCAAGCTACAGTCTCATAGACATACAACTCGAACTCAGAATATGGAGAGCTCATGACCATATGAAACGTGTATGCCACACAAATGAGGAGAAAATCAAGAAATGTTCATGTGAATCGCAAATGTCATCTTCTCATTGTGTTTACCCCTTCTGCATAGTAGATTTTTGCATAGTAGATATCTCGAATAAGAAAGGCTATGATGGTTTTAAATGCAACAGGGATAAGCTCTTACCATTTCTGTAACTCACAATTCGGTTCACAGCTGTGGTTGATGAAGCGAGATAGATTTCCCTTAAACGTTGCATGAATCACCATTTCCCGGCTTATTTCGCACATATAGAAATTACTCTCGCCTTGCTCTTTCTGGGCCCACAATCGTTTCTCACAAGTATCGTCATCTATCACTGAGCTTGGCACGATGCTGCTTAGTCAAAGATGAATTAATTTCAGTAGTCTGTAGACTCCGTAAGACGATTAGATGAGGGTCTTTACTAGTGCATCAAAAAGATCCATAGCCAAACAAAAATTCAGAGCTGTAAACTTCCCAGGTGGGTCCTGACGAGGGGGAACTATGCCAGAATTTAGACGATTATACACACTGAAAGTTGATGATGCAACGTTCTGCAATTCTAAGATATCCTTTCTGGAATCTACACAAGCTCATACTAAGAGAAGTCCAGTTGCACTTGGCACTTGGACTTGGTAAAGTACTTCGACTACACCAAGAGGATCGTAGATTCAGTTGTAAGTGCTCCTCGGTTCTCTCTACAGAATGCTATGGTGTGAGGTGAAGCGTTCTCCACGATCTCCAGGCTTGAGGTTAGAATTTCAGAACAAAGTTTCAGCTGCATTCACTAATCAAATATCGCTTTACCACATGATAGTGGAGCTCATTTAGCTCCGAAGAGTAAAGTCTATAATTCTAAGCTCTCCTCCCGAGCTGAACGTTCACCTCGCTTCATGTGTGATTGAGTACTCTCCGATGCCATGGAGAGGTAAACTGGAGGTAGAAGAGGTACAGCCTCCGCAAAGGAATCACTGAGAACTACGAGCTCAAGAGAGTAGAGCGGCAGTGATATCTCTCCCTCCATTACACTGGATGCCGATGAAATAACTGGAGTCAGAAGGTCGTTAACATGGACTTAGAGAAACGTCTGAAACACTAAATTCTAAGTACACATATCTCTATCAACCATACTTAACAACTGTCTACTAACTTTTCTCGATTCGAAGCGGTTATCCTTATTACCCCCGGTGACCACAACTAGGGTCTCATGCTTCTGATTGACATCCAAAAGACCTATCTGAACCGGGAAGTTACTGAATACTGTAGCAAACTATTAAGGAAGGTCTACAACTTCGTTTGTGACTTCTCGAGTCAGGAACTTCAGGCGGTTGAGAAGATCACCTTAGAAATATACTTCAGTACAACCCTCTTCCATGAAAATGGTCCATCTAAACTGTGAAGGTTATACCTGTCACGCATATATGTGAGATATATGAAGACAAACAGGACACACCGGAACTACAGATTGATTACATTTTCCAAGGACACTACATGATCAACCTGGAAGCAGCGCGGTGACATATTTCACTTTGCATGATGTAAACAGCACTAAGAAATCATGATGTAAAACCCCTTAGATCCAGTGATCCAGTGACATGAATGCACCAACACTTAAAACGAATGTTCTAATTGAATGCCTTTAATCACAGTTCCATGAGAAAAAAAAGAACACCTGCCCGAATTTCCAGAATCTGGACTTCTTCTCATCTGGCCTGTATATGTCTCGTCCTCTCGTTCTCCTTCTTCTTCTCACGATTGAGTAACTGATGCGGATTTCTCAGCTCCTTGTGTAGCTCTTTCAGGGACTATTTTTCTTTCATGTGATCTGCTATAATATCCTTCAAACTTTGGAACACTCCATTGTCAAATACGAGACTCTCTGATAGATCTTCAGACAACCCTCCGTTTTTCAAGATACTTAATCTGTATCATGACACCAAGGTAGCTGAAACGAAACATTTTATTATCAGTCATCTCAGCTTATATCGTCGTGATCTTTCTACGTCTGCTCTGAAACCAACAAGTAGTGAATAACATTCAAGGGTTTGAATTCCCTGGAGATTTTAACGGTTTTTAAATTCACCTATATCTCCAATAGCAGTGACTGTGAAGCCCGAGTCAGCTGCTATCCTTCACAGCTTTCAGACAAGGAACGTGTGTTCTGTGGGAAGGATGTTCTAAAGTCTTCCAAGTCACATGTTACATTCTGGCCGAGACTCGATGATATATCTCTGATGGTCGCTCTAAGATCATCTTTATGAGAAGTACTATGACTTCCATCACCAGTTTCATGAGGAACCTCGAGTTGTATTAGGCATCAAGTTTGTAGTAACAAGTACATCTCATCATCTTAAGCTCCAATACGAATAACAGATCTTGAAGAGCTAACCCTAAACGGCTTTGTTACACCAACTGTGGCTCCAAGTGCGCTATGTGATACAGAGGATCAAATCCTAGGCTCTGCCAATGCACCGAAAAATGAAAAGAAAGTTTATTCAACTCGAGACTATCTAAACTTCGAAACATCCGGCATCTGGGAGCACACATGTTGATGAGAGACAAAGAATAAGGCAAGGAAAAACAGAACAGATACCAACTCTTGAATACCGGACGTCCAGAAAGATCAATAGGGACAGTGCATCACACCCAAAGAGGGTCAGAGGAAAAACGGCCATGACGACACCAACGCCTATCGCAGCCTACACCATCGTCCAGATTGGAGGAGCTTGGGAATGTCAATTCTGCGCCTTTACAATGGAGAGAGACTCCAGCGAACAAGTAGAAGTGGGATGCTTACTCGAATAAGGAGATCCATCGGGATTTCATCTGCTCAAGTATCATCAGTGATGCCCAAGGCAGCCATTTACGCACTTGTGTCTACTCTGACTAGTTCTACCGCATAGATCGACTCGTCACCAAGCCCCTATTCGGATATGGTTATTATGATACCAAAGATGGTCCTTCTCCCTCGGAGGACTGGGAAGAAGTCGAAACAACAGCTTCGATCCCAAACTCATCCACCTCGTCATTCACTTCGGTGTACAGTCCACCATCAGTTGCAGCAAACGAATTTGGACAAGTCCGTCAATTGTGTCCACGTTGTTTACAATGACTACACCTACCCACACCTTGTCGAGGGAGTTGTCCATCCACTGGAGATGAGTTCTGATGTCTTCTTCTCCTTCTAGCGACACTATGCTCTGTAGGAAAATGATTCATTTGTCCTTCATGTAATGAGAATTCTGCTTCTTGAACCAGAGTTGTCGAAGGAGCTTGCAATTCTGCTTCTTGAACCAAGTTGTCGAAGGAGCTTGCACAGCAAAAGCTGAAGCTTCAGTTCTCTCGTTCTGTACTGGAGCTTGAGAGAACTGGGTGTTGCTATCAATTCTAACCATTCTATGCATATCCCTTCTTATAGCAACTGGCGGAGGACCACAAGTCCACACTGGTTCTAAATCATCCGTTCCAATAGCAGCCAAACTTTGATGACCATAAATCGAAAATAGTGAAGAAATATACAAGATGTTATCGACTCTCCTTGTCGAGTTATCACCTAGTTCTCGATCAAAAGCAATCGAGTGCCCACATGGCCAACCCATTTCTTGAATTTCTAAACAAGTACAACTCTCCTTACCGTTCTCTCCGTATTTCACAACATGAGTTCGACCTGTGGAATGACAGCGAACAGTTGCTTCTTGTAGGCAAGAAAATTGACAGAGAAATCCCTCGGCAGCAAGCTCGTTCTCCTGTTTTCTTGCACGAGCAAATGCTGTTAGCAAGTTGGTTTCATGCTGAAGTTGTTGTCTGCGCTTTGTGAATTGTTGCATAATGTAATACCAAAGATCAAGCATGACCTTTAAAGGGGCATTCCAGCGGATTTGCCGAAGAGCATTATTCATACTTTCGGTCACATTTGAAGTCACTTTACCATAACGAGGTAAAGGAAAAGCGCATCTGCTGTAACGTTCAGGTTGTATTCCTCGAAGATACTCTACTAACTGTCTATTTCTTTTTCCAGAGGACTCCAGCTTCTGAAACACATCATTGTACCTACCAACGACAGACATCAAAACACATCGAAGCTGAAGAGAGAAGCGCAGCGAGGTTTGGAGCATCATAAACTCATAAAAACTCATAAACTCAAAAACACAGATTAACTCAATGATCTACGAGATGAGTACTTACATCTCTCTGTTTCTGGTATACAAGCATCGTAGAAATGATTGTTCGGCTTCTTCTCCGAATCGGACACTCACATTCATGCGAATATGATGTGCACAATGACCATGAACAGTGTTTGGAAATACTTCTGCTACAGCTTTCTCCAATCCTTTTTGTCGGTCGTTTATGATCACAGTGTCTGACGAAAGAATTTCGTAAATAGATTCCCGTAGGAGTTTACAAAACCACATCCAATTCGCTGCATCTTCTTGTGGAGTCACTACATAACACAAAATAATTGCTTCGTTCGCACCATCTAGAATCGAAGCTAAAAAAAATTGACATGGAAATTTTTGATTCTTGCTATGGCAAGCATCTAGACATATTACTTTTTGACTCCACTTAAAAGCGGATCGGGTTGCACCTGGACACACAAAAAAACGACTGAAGATATGAGGATTGCAGTCCCACGTACTCCAATCCACAACAGCCGAAGGGTCTACATCCTTGATCCGTCTACACACCGATGGGATGTAGTAGAAGGATGCAGCCTGATTACCCTCTACCCAGTCTCGTGAATGTTCACGACCTCTCCAAACTTGAAAATATGAGGCCCGCTTATTGTAAGTGGTTCGGATCTCTTCCATCAAGTTACGAATAGGGGTATTCGTGTCAATAGCCACTCTGTTACATATTCTACTTGCCAAGAACTTGGAGTTCGATGATGGACCGCACCAATAAGCCATGTGACCTGGGCATGTGTGCTCTAATTCACAAACTGTTACGGTAATTTGACCACTGAACTTATCCTTCTGGGCTCGGACTCGTCACTTGCAAGGGTTCTGAATTGCATTCTCTAAACCCGGCGCTCCATAAAACACAGTCCGACCTGCTGAAAGATAACGTAACTTCTCTCCACAACGTCCATTCGCTGATTCTTTCATGGGGCGAGGCTGTGCAGATTGGCTTCCTGTGCCATTGTCTCGTCTTTGTGTCTGCCTCCGTCTCTGTATATACTCCTGAAAGCTCCGAGGTTGACTGCTATGGTGATTGAGTTGCACATCATTGTTTATCTCTGCACGCTGCTCAACAGTTTTCCGACAGCGAACCTTTGCGCCATATCTGCACACTCTCACTCTGTAGTTAGGAAAATTCTTCAACTTTTGGCTCGCCCTGCTGTTGAGAAACAACCAACCGTCTAATGCAAAATCAAAGTCTTTAAATGATTGAAATTTTGCTCCCAATGCCACTCGATTGGCAGCAGCTCGTAAAGACTCTAATGACTTTTCACTTAATAAACGATCAGCGGTACACGCATCGAGCATTTCTCGTCGCCAGCGTTCAAACACCGTCTCCTTTTCTTCGTCATCAATCCGCGAATCCATGTGAAACTCTCGCTCTATCTCCTCAAAGTCATACCATCGGGGCACCCAACCTCGCTTTCAGCGAATTCTATGTCATTTCTCTCACATCCTGCCATAGCTAGCCAGACTTTGATGACGAGTCAAAATCTGAAAAGAGTTGAGAGCGTTATGTTCATTCCAGAGAGTAGTGCGTGATGAATTGCCTACTTCTTTCACTTCGGTATCATTCATATACAGAGATTACCCGCGCTCGCACTTCTTGATTGCTGACATATTTCCCGCTCTTCATACACAGTCTGAAAGCGACACTCCAGGTCAGACATTACAGAACGTCGAGGCTGACAATAGAGTCCGCCATGTCAGGTGACATGGCATAGTAACCGGACGGACTGACGATGGGAAGTCAGGGGTACGATCAAGTGCACATTCCGTAAGAAGGGTATGATCAAGCTTACCATTCGTACTGGGGTATGATCAAGCAAATTTCTGTCAGTCACAGTGACAGTATATATAAGCAAATGAGAGCTCTGTAAACAGGTACAGTGATACGTATTTGTTCTATAAAGGAAGAGTAGTTTATCCACTACAACCAGATCAGTTCGGTTTCACAGCATCTTTCTTCCACATAGCAACGCCACAGGGCAAAATCTGTTGTGGTCGCCTCATCTTGGGCCGGTATCTCATAAAGGCCTAAGGCTTTACATTCCGGGTATAGAAACACAGCCGATATACAAGTCTCTAGATCCACCTGCAAGCTTCATCGCGTCCAAAAGCAGCCATTTTCTTGTATAACTAAGTTCAACTAGCTTCTGATAGTTCAAGGAGCTACTGATAGCGGTGCTTAGCCCCGGTGTTCTTCCTTTCGGGGCGTTAGTTGTTTGGCCCTTCGGGTCCTTCTTTCCTTTGTAAGGCTTGATGGGGTCTTTCCATCCGTTTGCTATTCCTTTGGTCGCGTGTTTTATAACTAAGTTCAACCTTCATCGCTTCACATCGATCAACAGGAAAATTGCGAACAAAGAAACCTATCTTGTCATATCCCAGTGGTTAATGTCAGATTGAGTTCTACACTCATATTATGTATAACGTTGCTGCAGCTTGGAAAAGCATGTGTGGGGTCTCTCATGTTTTCTGTTCCGCACATATGTGCAGGTCATTTTTCTCGAGGAGCTCACAAACCTCCGTAGTTGGAAGACCCTAGAGCATATTAAGCCCACCTTTCACGAGGAGAGGTGAATTTGTCTCCTTGGGGGCTTTGTTTGTACCGTACTGTGAAACTTTGCAGTCGCTCCAAATCTGTATTGTCAACGGCTACTAAACCCCAGTTCATTCTGGTTGAAAGGTAAGATACCAAGGTCGATTGGTCGTTTGCCGAGGACTTCTCCTTCGAGTGAGACGCTACCTACCTCCTACGCTTGAGGACGTGTATAGGGCTTAGACCCATAAACCGAGTTGCTGTGAGCACTTCGAAGGGGGATACAAAAGCTTCTTACAAGAATTAAGAGGTCAGTCGGCCGTCTGTTCAGCTCAGAGCGAACTAATCTTTCGCCTTTTACTAAAGAATACCGTGTGCGGGACACAGTCAGCGGCTTATCACAATCTTTGGAACGCCTCTTCAATGAGTCACCACCAATACAACTAAAACTGGATTTTGCGGGTATACTGACACCGTCACAGAAACTGTTACCTCGAGCACTGCTTGACGCATTAGTCCAGTCTTTGAAACGAAGAAATGTTGGAGGAATTGACTAGGTAACCGAAGTTCATAGAATGCTGAAACGAAGAAATGTTGGAGGAATTGACTAGGTAACCGAAGTTCATAGTATGCTGAAACTCTGAGAATGCCAGTTTCACGTTGTCATGGTGCCCCCGTGCGGTTTATCTCAATAGACAGACTGGTTGCAGTCCTTTATCCTTAATGGTACAGAAGATAATATTGGTTGACACGTCAGTGAAAGATTTATGTTCGACACTTGATGAACCTTTGATGATCCCTTTGAAAAGTTGCGGACGCAGTGCTTACGAGTCACGATCTCGACAGAGTGAAGCACTACATTTTCTGTATCATGATCGGGATGCCCAGATACGGTCCTTCCAAAACACGACAGTGAGAGGTAACAGAGGTTCGTCACGAGAAAGAAGCCTCAACATGGGACTCAACCCTGAACCTCTTTCTTTCTTTTGAGACAGGTCCGTATTCTCAGTAGCACAGGTCTATTGATTTATGAACTCTGTATGATTGAATGCTCCATTTTCTCTCACTTTCCTCAGCTTGCCGAATTCGAAAGCCCCCACGAGTCATTCCCGTACATATTCTCATCATTTGTTTTTGTCGTACCCCGAACGCCGTGATTCGTTTACTTTCATACGGCACAGTAGCAACTCAGTGGGAAGAATACGAATAGTTTACTAAACCCTCGTCCATAAACCCATATGCGGTGCAGAAGCAGATGATGTTCGCCGAGACTTATAAACTCTCTCAGCTGAAGTAGAAGTATACCTTTCTCGGCCTTTTGGCTAAGATCAAGTGTAGTATCTGTTCTTATCAGTTTAATATCTGATACGAGGGTCATCGACCCTCACGATATTAATCTAATTTCTCTCACGGGTGTGGGTCCAATGGGGTAGCTTGCTACTTCGGACTCGCCAGTGTCGCCTTGGTATTGCACTACCTCCTAGGCCGGCGCAGCCCATCCTCCCGTCGCGGGAGACCCAATGAAACCAAGAAGCAAATGTTCTGTCTCCTCATCGAGAGGTGAGTGAATCCTCCGCTGCGCATCGATCTTGTTGAACTCATTTTCTTGGCCGAGAAGAGAATCTACAAGTGCCACGAGGCTGCTTCGGACGTTGAACCTCCGAAGGAGAACTCAAGTACCCAACTCTCGTCTTAGAGTAGCAATACTAAACCCGAGCTTTCCACACTCGCTAACGGGTCGAGCGCACAGTGGAGATCAGCATATGCTAGTTCTTGCGGAGTCGACGGTAAATTGAACAATTAGAAGGAAGGAGCCATGTTGCAGATGGAGTAATGCCATCAACATTGAGCCACCGGTTGGAATCTGCTGTAGTGTCGACGTTATCGTGTAGTGATACGCCACTAACATTGACCCGTTCTGGAAATATATTCTCAGCTACTGAAGTTTTGAGTCCGTAGTCAACACAGGAACCAAACTGATCGTCTAGGACAAACAGGGAAAGAAAAACCAGGTTGAATTACGCCTTCACTGGCCCTTCGGTAACCCTCGAGCAATCTCTGCACATACTTCCCCAGTTAATCTACTTCCATGTTCACTTGGAGTTCACAACGGTGAGATCGTCCCATCAACCGCAATGTAGCCCTTGGAACGATTAGCTTCCACTGCTCAGGGCTCGTCTTGACTTTCACCCACAAGAAATCGCCTTCGGGATCAAAACTGACGACGGTGCCTGTCCCATCTACATGACCTTGGACGAAATGACCTCCCATCCGAGTGCTGGGAGTAACGGAGCACTCCAAATTTACAGAATCTCCGAACTCTACCTCGCCGACTGAAGTTCTTCTCAACCTCTCAGAAGAATTCTCAGAGTGAAACCTAATCACAGTAAAGCAGTCCAGTTCACGGCGATGCTGTCACCGACCTGCACTCTCATCTCGACTCCATCAGTCTCCACTTTCTACAGCTCCCTCACCTTCCCATCTCCTCCACAAGTCCCGTGAAAAGTGCCCGTGCTCCTCCCGCTCCATTTATCGCTCTGATCTGCACTCTTCGGGCATATCCCTCCGACGAAACCTTTCTACCGATAAAACTAATGCGGAGGTTTGAATTCACACAAATGTCAAAATGTGGCAATTGCTGTCAAGAATCCGGACCTACGGACGCAAACTGGATGGACAAGGAGCGGGAAACACGGTCTAGCTAGAGCGCGTCCCGGAATATTATAGACGCTGCATCTTTTCGAATGAGTTTACTAGACTCATTCGAAAGCCTGGGGAAAAGTCTCCACCGTAAGACCTAGAGCACCTTTCCTTCCATCGACGAAAAGGGTCGAGCTGCAGCGCAGCCCTCGAGAGCATATGCTGAACCGAAACTTGCAGTTCTGTATGACTCGCACATACTCAAAGAGTACGCGAAATTGTACGCAGGTGACGTCAACTCCCAAACCCTCCTTTCTTTCAGCAAAACCCCTTAAGCTACACTGCAGAACTGTGAAAATTGGTGCAGTTCGGCTTAGCATTCTCTTTTCCTGCTTTCATTTGGACAGACAAGACCATCGCAGATGTCAGTCTCTTCCCCTCCGAGGACGCGTATCTGCAATGTACTAGAAAGACTCACGTCGTATCGTCGTAGGCTGACCTGACCTGACCGTTTTTGCAGTTTGAACTAATTTATCTCGTTCGATAATCTGTGAAAATGTCCAGCAAAACGAGTGATGCTACAAAGAGTGACAATCAACGAAGAGATTAGGTCCTCATCACTAGCCACTATAGAGCTACAAAGAGTGATAATCAACGAACCATAGTCATCTGCCACTTGTACCTACCCAAATACTCCTTCCCTTCCCGATGGGCGTGGTAAGGACTCCCACACGGGCCATGGACGAGAAATTTCAGTTATTACATACTCTAGATCCGTCGAACAAAAAAGGATCTTCATATCATTTAATTCTCGATCGAACGAGGCACAATATACAGGACACTTAAGAGTTCTTAGTGTTTCTCCAGAGAAGTCCGATTCGGATGTACAATGTCGCTTAGTCGAGACAGCCTAGAAATGCACAGCGGAATCTCGGTACCCACGCGATGCTCAGTACTGGTGGTGTTGTTTTGTTGGTGAGGAATTGAACTCTGTGCTTACTCTTTGGTTTCATTGGGTCTCCTGCGAGGAGAGGATGGGCTGCGCCGGACTAGAAGGCAGTGCAATACCAAGGCGACACTGACGAGTCCGACGTAGCAAGCTATCACATTGGACTCGCACCCGTGAGAGAAATTAGATTAATATCGTGAGGATCGACTACCCTCGTATCATATATTAAAGTGATAAGAAAACTTAGACAAAAGGCCGAGAAAGTTATGCATACTTCCAGTTAGAGAGTACCTTATATTCCTCGGTGAACTCAAAGCTGATAACTGATTAACTTACGTCATTGAATTGACCTAAGTCATTGAATAACTTCTGATCCAGGTTTCATTTCTTTTGACTCTGTCAAGCTCAGGAAAGAGAAGGCAAATAGTATGATTCAGTTTGTCAGTTGAAGCAAGCCGGTTTTTAAGCAGAATGTTCTACTGAGAATCCCCATGTAGTCCATCATCCTTGAAACCACAGCTAGACGGAGGCCATCACAGTGATAGACAGAAAAGAAGAGAGTAAGATCCTGCTCCGAATTGACAAGTGACTGAATATTTCATCGATGCTATGGATTTCTAGTTCCTGACTCTATCGGAAAGCGAGGAAATCCTCATGTTATTGTTCTTGTTGATCCCATGTCTATGCAGCCTAGAGCTAGCAGGATTTCCAGTTTCCGCGCCCTCGTCAGTCCGTTCTGTGTTTCCTGGTTCGTCAATGCACATTTCGTCCACCTATCACAGAGAACTTCTAGCTCCTCATTCTAGTCAGGCTGGACTTGAATCTCTTCCTCGTCCGTGTTATGAAGAGCTTGGTGAATGCTATTACCGTTCCTTGTGTAGCTGAACTTCCCGCTTGGCGTGAGAAAAAGCTTGTCCGTTTCTAGCTTTTTCAGGCGGTGGGAATGGGGCCCGAATGTAGAAATGAAGATGCAGGACCAAGATAAGCAAAGTTGATTTCTCCTAGCACATGTCTTCTTCGTGACCATCTACTTCACGGTTAGGCCAGAGCCACGGAAATATGAGCTGGCTGTTTAATTTAGGCATCGACAGGTGGTGTAAAGAGCAAGAGCACGCGGTAAGCAAGGGAACTCTCAGGGGTCGAGTTCTCTTGGACTGGAAGTTCCAGAAACGCACTCGGGTTGTAACTAAACATTCACTCCGTAGAAGAAGGGGAGGGGGAGTAATTTGCTTCCTCAGGAATCCTGCAGTAGTGTTTCCCGAGGTTGTTGGTGTTCCGAACGATACGTCGAAGCTGCACTGAACTCCCATCAGTTTGTTTTCATGCTACCACGAGCAACATACCAGTGTTCCAAATTTGGTGCCGAAAGTATAACTTCCACGAGGTGAAATCGTAAATTAGACCAGATCCCCGCAACTCGCCTGGACGCCTCAAAACCTACTTTGCACCTCTACCTTCTTGCTAGAACTTGGTGTCTTCAAGGATTCCGACTTCCAACGGCCGTCATTTTCCGGGATAACTGGATCGAATTACATTCAAACCCTAAACGTCCTTGAATCCCTCCGTGGGTTGAGAATGTTCCTAACGCTCCACACGGAAAGCCAAAAGAGTGCAAAGGCCTAGCTAAACGTCGAGTATTTCTTATGTCCTACTCACCAAGAGGCGGAGGAACTCAGATCCGCCTTTAACTAACCCATCGATGACCTCGGCATTCGTTCCACCTACGGAGAATTGTTGGAACTGCAAAGCAGCGGATGTACTGCTAAGAGTCTTCACGATCTGGACCGAAGCACCACATGCTGTACCACGAGGAGGATTTACACATGGTGGCACGAGGACTGACGAGACACAGCGTACTTATCATCGTTACAAGCACTGCAGTTCAGCCGCAGGAGTATCCTTGTGAGGAATTTCCCTGGAGGATCCGCAGGAGTATCCTTGGGAACACTGAGTAGAAGCGAGCCCTTCGGATGATGGTACCTGTCTGCCAGTAGCTGACGTTCTTGAGGACGGAGTTTTCAGTCTCGAGGATCGTGTCCTGAAAACTCCGTCCTCAAAGGTCGTGATTCGCTCGAAATCGGACCTGCCGTTTTTCTTTAGGTGTAGAATCCGATGCTCACAAGAAAATATGTTTAATCCTACTTCCGTTACGTTGGTGGTGCCTCAGTGAAGAGGCGTTCCAAAGATTATGATAAGCCGCTGACTGTGTCCCGCACACGGTATTCTTTAGTAAAAGGCGAAAGAATAGTTCGCTCTGGGCTGAACACACGTCTAGCTGATTTCTCTCTGGGTGTCCGAAGCTGTTGTATCCCCCCTTCAAGTACTCACTTCGGCTTAGCTTATGGGTTTAAAAGGTTCTGAAGCGTAGTAGGTATTGTAGATACGCGTCTGTCCGGTAGAACTTGTATTCGACAAGTTAGTAACATCGGAACACATCCTACATTTTGAACCAGAATCAACCAAGGCTCAATCGCACGCAGTCCACTCGGATACGGAACTGAACCTCTCGGAGACCTACGTGGTGAACTGCCTACAAGGCAGACTCTCCAACTTGGAAACGTAGCACCAGAGAAAAGCTATGGGGAGCTATATGGCGAAGATGGCGAAGTAACTAGAAACAGGGTGGAAAGGAAGGAAGTGATGGAAATGACTGAGAAGTGGGTGACGGAAGAAGAAAACGCTAGCCTCCTTAAAGTACCGACTCTGGAGGAACTGGAAGAGCTGATAAATGAATTTCCCAAAGAAAAGTCGCCTGGGATCGACGGCGTGACATATGAAGTACTTCAAGAATGCTGGCCGTTCCTTAAGGACGAGTGTCTCCAGATGGTGCAGGAGTTCTGGCGGACGGGGACGATAGACCAGAAAACGCAACAAGGAGTGATCAAATTGGTCCTAAAAGGTGGCACGCGCTTTGATCTTGGGAATTGGAGGCCTATCTCGCTACTCACCACGACCTACAAAATTCTCAGCAAAATACTGGCAACCAGACTTAAACCGATGATCGGGAATGTGGTGGACGAACAGCAAACCGGCTTCATCAAGGGGAGAGATATCTATGATAACATACTAAGTTTCAAACTCGGTCAGGAGCAAGCCGAGGCTTAAGGGCTGGCCCTTTCTCTTCCTCAAAATTGACTTCATGAAAGCCTACGACCGGGTCTCCCAGGAGTATCTCTGGGACACCATGGGGTCCATGAAATTTGACCCCCACTTTGTTTCTCTCCTAAAGGGGCTGGCGGTGGGAGGGCAATCAAAGGTACACGTCAATGGCGGCTTCACAGGGGACATCGAGCTAGGCAGGGGTGTTCGTCAGGGGTGCCCGGTGGCCCCTTATCTCTTTGCTATCGCGACTCAACCCCTAATGAATATGCTAAAGAGGGCGAGGGAGGAAGGGGAAATTGAGGGGATGCCTACTGAGGGAGGGCAGGCGCTTCTCCACCAACTCTTTGCCGATGACACTGGGTTGCTGATAGAAGGTAAGAAGGAGGTGTTCCTATCGACACAGAAGGTGATCAGCCGGTATGAAGCCATCTCGGGGGCTTCCCTCAACCTAGGGAAGTCGGTTGTCATCCCCATGGGAATGGAGACGGTCCCGGAGTGGCTTGCCAACGCTGGGTGCATTATCGCCAAACCGGGACAGATGGTCAAATACCTGGGGGCATGGATCGGCCGGGGGCTATCCGTCACTCAGGTTACTGAGGCCTTAGCTGGAAGTCTGCAGGGTAAGCTACAACATTGGTCTAACAGAATGCTGTCATGGCCGAGTCGGATCATCCTTCTAACCCATGTACTCCGTGCGATTCCAGCTTACCAACTCACGTGCGTGGAGTGCTCTGATACAGGATACAAAAAGCTTGAAGAGGTTTGTAGGTCCTTCCTGTGGGGGAAGCACCCCGACGGAAGGAAGAAAGTGCCGTTGGTAGCGTGGGACGTACTTACTAAGGCCAAGAAGGAGGGGGGACTGGGAATTGCTCCCTTCAAGGTGGTCGCACAAGCATTAAAACTAAAATACCTTGGCAAGCTGATAGAAGGAGGGAATCAGGAGTGGATCAGCCTCGCCAAGAGGGGGATCTTGGAGGCGATGGCGAAGCGCCGTGATAAGAGGACCACAAAGGGGTGGACCCCCGAGGAGTTTCTTCTGCTCACTCCAGGGCTTCGTGTTCAGCATCTCCCTACTCTCGACGGGATGCTAAAGGGCTGGAGGTCGGTACATAATCGGCTCACCTTCGAGGGAAGAAAGGGTCAACTGCCAGGGGCCCTTTCCTCGAAGTTGGTTACGGAGCTATGGCAAAGAGAAATGCAGATAGGTGACCAGGAAAAGAGGGGAGTACTCAAAAGGCTGAGGGAGGAGAAACTGGGAACTCTGAACGCGCTCAAGCTAAAGGACCTCCTGGACTCTATGAGGGGGACTTCACTATCCATTACGGGCGGAGGACCTGACTCGAACGAGGACGGCACGCTTGGGAATCTGACCAGATGGGCTGGGGAGGTCCAAGTAAGTGCGGGGAAACTTCAAGACAGTCAATGCTGGACGTGGATAAAAGGGGGGAAGGTTTGGAAAGGGTGGCGGCAGGAGCTAAGAACCTGGAAAAACTTGCTTGAAGACACTAACGCCAACTACGATAGACTGAACTTACGGTGGGAAATCAGAGATACCGACCAGCAATGGGAAGAGCGGTGGAAGAGAGTGTGGAAAGAAGGGGGAACAACAAGGACGAATGTCTGGCTATGGAAGCTGCTAAACAGGGCCTTTTTTACCAACGTAAGGGCAAAAAAAATGGGCATAGGTGATGGCCTCTGTGCTAGAGGGTGCAGCGAGGAAGAGACTATGACTCACATCTTTTGGGACTGCCCGATGACGAGTAGAAGGTGGAAAAGGCTCAGACTACATGAAACTCTGGGCGAGGTGGACTACAGGGAGAGTGACGGTCTCCTAGCGACGTTGGACAAAGCTCTGGCAATGAGAAGACGCAACCCTGCTCTACTTCTTCTCCTTGTCGAACACACGAACGTCACCTGGAAAGAAAGGGCCGACTGGATATTCAGGAGCCTAAGGACGGAACGGCCTGCCGCTAGGATTTTGGCCGAAGTTGCTAAAACAATGTGGGCGGACCTCAAAGAAGACGCGAGCCCGGGAAAACAAGAAGCTTGGGCCGAAGGAATGTCAACACTGGGGAAGGTCCAAGCGAACTTAAGAGAAGAATCGACAACGAGGCAGGTACCGGAGCCTCCACGCAGATCTCCGATAGGACCTCGGGGAGGAACACTACCCATCACATTACCCGCCACATGAGAAGCCTAAACGGGGGGAAGGAAAAGAGACATGATACCAAAAATCGGAGCTCCGCTTCGAAGAGTAGATGGAGGCGTCCGGCCGGGCCAAACAAGCTCCTCGCCAAACTGACGGCCTGCTATGACAGAATCACCAGGAGCCACAAGGCGATGAGGTCGACCGCCGATGTCAACAGAGGGTGGGACCAGTCGAATGAGCACTTCGTCCGGCTGGACCTGCAGGGCACGACCACGAGCAGGGACAGAAAGAGTAATGATTGCAATTCTAGGGCTAAGCTGGGAACGCACTTGAAGCAGAAGAGCAATGAATTTAAGAAGATTGAGGCCCGCAACGATACTGACAATATGAATGATAGCATCAAGGAGTACAAACTGAACAGCATGTTGAGATCGAAGCACGAGTGCTGTCAGGAGATAGCTATGGCGCGGATCTTCAAAGACCGCCAGGCGAATTCTCCTCGTCAGGGTACCGCGCGTGCTGCGATCGGGGATGGGGCGAGAGACGTCAGAGAGGGTATCAAGCGGGAGGTGCAGGCTAGGGCGTGGGCCCTGGCGTTAGATTCTAGATATCGGGCCCGGGGCCATGTAATGTACCGGGGTGGCTCCCTTTAGCCGGTGAAGTAAATTGCGCCCGGCCGACTGTGGCTGGTTTATTATTAAAAAAAAAAAAAAAAAAAAAAAAAAAAAAAAAAACACCAGAGAAAAGCATCCTCTGTCATCGGTGAGATTCAGTTCCGTATCCAGTCGACTGGATTCGAACCAAGTTCGCCCCGGGGCGTGGGTTGCTTGGCCCTTCGGGTCTCTTTTTCCCTTGTAAGGTTTGATGAGTTATTTTCATCCGTTGGTTATTCATTGCGTCGCGTTTTTAGATCTGAAGTATGTAAAGATGTACAAGATACTGTGCATTATTCTGAAAGATGGTACTGACTCTGCACGTCATGCGTCTGTAAGCAATATCCGTCTGGAGCCTCATCGAGTGAATCTTAAAATGTAATTTTGGGGCTCGATCTATGAAAATTTTTGACAGTGTGAATGGGAGTTTCGCGTTTTCTCGGATTCACCATGATCCTCACTCTCTTGTTGGACGCGATGGAGATAGTATGTGGATAATTATATCTCCCACATCATCGGTGCGTACACTAATGCAATCACTGTGAGCTATACTGAGACGAGAGAATTGATACTGATAATCCACAACGGGTTAGTCGTGCGTCAAGTCCTTACTCGCTTGTGAGCGCAGAGCTTGTAACTTCAAACATTGCATGAAATTGCCATCAATCGTAAACTCTCGGTAGTTATCTTTAAAATGTCACCACAGGATCACCACAGGATAATGTGGTTATCACAGCATATTCCAACCAGCAGCGAGTGATTTCTTGGGTTCAAGGTGGATGTTTCTGTTCCGTCTGTAGATTGGCTTCTCCGGGTTTAATTGTTCAATTTATCGTTTAATGCTGAGTTTTCATGCCGTCTGGAGAGACGGCATGAAAACTGGACTTTGATGACTTTCATCGACCCTCGTAGTACCTCAACAGAAGGTAAGATTGTTGCAAGGTAAGTGCAAGAACGAAAGATTACTGCAAGATAAGTGCAAGAACGAAGTATAAAGTTTACATCCTGTCCGTTCCACGATACTTCTTCCTTCCTGAAGCGACCCGATGTTCCATCGTCTCACAAAGATCCAAACTTACTTCTCAGCGACTGTTCAAACCTATGTGTGGCACAATCACCCACAGTAGTCGTGGATAATCTTTAAAGGTAGCGAAAAACATAGAAGTTTGGACACTCAGGCAGTTCGGGTGCCACACGTCCAAGTAATAACCGTGGGCTTTGTGAAGCGGGCATGACAGAACAGTCTCAACCTTGGAAGGAATGCCGGGAGAGGTTTGTAGATTCTCGATTCTTCGTCTCATTTCTGCCCTCAGAAATTTCTCCGACAAGCTCCAACACCCTCCACAAAACCCTGATGTGTGGTGTATAAAATTGCAATTACCCTTTCCTTCGTGGCAAGTTCCGTCTGGGATCACTTCAATCTTACAGAACTCCAGGATGCAAGTGTTTGATTTATCCCCACTATGTACCTTAGAAACGATTAGCAGGTTCGGCGTTAGTAATTATGATCACTAGAAGGAACAAACATATGCTGAACTCCATTGTGCGCTCTCGACGAGTTCGTGAGCGTGGAAAGCTAGGGTTTAGTATTGCTGCTCTAAGACAAGGGTTGGATACTGCAGGCCTCACGCCTCTGTAGTCTTATCATAGGAGAACATGAATACGTGACAAAAGCAGAGACTCGTTCGATTGATCGTCAAAAACGTCCACTCAACCGTGAAGATTCCGGCCCAGCAGGCATTCTGGATCTCCTTCCTCTTGACTTTCCAGAACTTGCGTACACCAGGAACAATTGCAGAATTTCCAATTGGAGCGATTTACCCCGTCTTACTGTCGTCTCTGATCGAAGTTTCCAGCAAGATCATAGTGCAGATCGGAACATACTTCTTACTTAACCTCTGGCTGATTGTCTGCCATTCTTTACCGTGATGGATTCATTACTAGGTAGTGTGATAGAGCCACTGCGTGCTCAATTACAAGGGCCTTGCGCGACAAGAAATAGCTGAGTTACGAATAACAGTAACGTAGCTACCTATCGTGAAATTCCCGTCCGGTATGCTCGGTCGACCTGTCATAATGCAATCTATTTCGTCTCAGCAGTTCCTGCAACTGCTGCGAAAATCACTGACTTGAATGGTCTTTCTTGTGAAACTCAACAGGGCGTCTCATCCTCGTCATAGTTCATGTCATCAGTTTTATACCACATAGAATTGCCAACCTAGCCAACCTGATATGTACATTTGGTTCTTCATTTGGGAGGAAAGTAAAGATCATCCCTCGATCCAGAAACAAACTGGTGGCAGGTATCAACCGTGAGTGTTGGGACCTCCTATCTATCAGTTCGTGGTTTCTGACTGAAGGTCTAGTTTAGGGAGAAATCTATGACAACCCACATGTAGAAGGGATCAAACAGCGCAAAGTGCCATAATATATGCAAAAGGCCAGTTCTGAACTGAAGTTCGCGAGTTAGTGTTCCTTGACTGGAGCTTGTGGAAGCACTGGATAGCATTTCAGTGCCCAGGAGAAGTGACCGTATGATTTTTGCGGACGCTATTCCTCCGTGGTTACACAAGCACCGATTTCAGTTCCCAGGATCAGATCAATAGAACAGAATTGCTTCTGGGGCTTGAGCTTCGTGCGATGCATATAACCAAGCAAAGTTTATGAACATTTCCGCCTTCAATATTGTAATGTTTTCGAACTATACTATTCAACAGGTTCCAACATAAAGTTATAGATAGTTGTCCGCGTGAGTACTGAAAGTTCACACTTTGATCGCAGCGCTTTATCTCATACACTAATTTGCAGTTGCGGGATGTTATGTTTGATGTCGTTTGTATCACTGACAGAGATTTTGGTGCACTCACACCAGAACCACTCAATCGACCTAGCCATTACACAGCCAAGGAACTGTTAAGATTTCTAGTCCCATGAATACATAACTCCTTTTGCACCACGATATTTGAGCAGAAAAAACTTGACTACAATGCGATTATCGTCGGAGGAGAGCCGCCTGTTATTTTTCCACGAAACCACAGGAATAGTGGGTATGAGAAGATGGACGGAATGTGATTTAGAAAGGTCCTTCTGTCACCACCAGGGAGCTCCTTACTATACATTGTACCCTAGGCCTGCCTTCCACATTCTACTTTGCTTAAATAATCTCTGCCACATCGATCGAACAGACACCCTAGTGAAGAAAATTCTTACAACGTGAGGTAAAATTGAACGATGGGTCCTGAAAAGCACACGCGAAATCCAGGGTGGTTTCGGAGCGTTTACATATCCTGGAAGACTAAGACGGATGGCTTCCACAAGGTGCTGCATCCTGACGGATCGAAGCTTCCACCTCCGAGGACGTGAAGCCTTCCGTGTTTCACTTGTCCCAGTCCTGTTCGGTCTCCGACTTCTGGAAACATGGATAACACTTGATCCAATATGTGACAGAGTAAACTAATAGTAATGCTGGTCGAAGAAATGCTCGTTTGACTATAAGCCTGCACCTTGCATTAGTCGCAGGGAATTTGCTTCAGAATATTGCCATTTCCTCCCTGAGCATTTCTTATTATTGCTCAGTCTGCGTTAGGAGCTGACGGAACGGCACATTTGTCCAGGCCTATCCGTCAATTTCCTGCGAAAATGGATAAGCGCTTCATCTAAGACAGAACTGAGAGGTGTTAATGCCGTAGTGTCCATCCCGCGCACCCACTGCTCGGAGGAGAGAAGACAGCACTGCCCCTGTGAAGCACGAATAATAGAACGCCTAACGTTCATTTCGAACTCCATGCGCCGAGATGCAATGCAACCATCGATTAACGATGTAACATCATATATCAATGACTCTTATCACGAGCTGATTTCCACCACTTTGATCTATGAGACCCAGCACAGTCAGTCATGAGCAACCCACCGATTATTTGCTTCTCTGGTGGCTTCGGCGTACAATTTCCCTCACCTCCAGTATATTACTCATGATACTCATAATGCGTGACAGGGACTGTTGATGCGGTCATCTTCTCCCTGATCAAGAATCACAATGCGTGCTCTCAACGATGCTTGTTAGAATTAGTTTGGAGGAGGGCCGCGCGAACGCGAGCCCTCCGCTATCACAAATTATGACGTGCATTTTCCCGCTTGGGGAAATGCTACAACTTGCCCCACCGTAGTGCAATGGAAGAGCTCATCGTAGGTCATCGCCCTTCCGGATCAGCGATAGGCCCCGCCCAGGTAAGTATGCCATTTCCTCTTCGGAGACAGAATAAGAACCTCGATCAAGTCCACCACATGAGCTGGTTGTATGGTTCTATATTACCCTCAGTAGTGCCTGTCAAGCTGTCCGGGATCCCTGTTCATAACAGAAGGTCGACTCTCCTCCCCACAATACAAGTCAAACTCCACGAGGTTCCCCGTACAAGTAACAAGTAACGATGAGCTGGACAAAGGAAATGCTCGATCAGCACTGAGTTTGACTTGGATTCTACTGACAGCAGTCGTCCTGGTGCAGCGAAGAGCTTTAATTAGTGTTCGGGGTAAAAATATTCCGGAACTGAAAATCATCCTAGGCAATTAACGGGGAATCTGTTTATATAGATCATGTATCAATTTAAAAATATTTAAATTTTAGTTTGTTACCATGTAAAAGCGTCGATAGGGGCAGGAAAAAAGTGTCAACGAGAAATCTCAAACCTTTCCACCGGAGACCGCGTTTTTCTTGTCAGAGTCGCAGATGGATGGCCGGCTGGCGGAGAGCGTCGACGGTCGCGATGTGGGGTCGGAGGGGCCCGCCCTCCTCGCTCAGAGATCGCGCGGCTCTGCTTCTGTACCAGACCTGCGTCAGGAGGAGAATTGTGCACGATGTTAGGGTTTGGAGAACCTCGACGCAAGTGCAGAGAGAGATTAATTATGAGTGTAGAGACCTCGCTGCCGACGACCTGGGCTCGAGTACGAAGAGCAATTATGACGACTCAAGTCAATCCCCGAAGCGGCAGAAGCGGATAAACAGAACGAAGAATACCCTCGACGACACCAAGCTCGATACGAGAATTGACAGGGTTGACGGCGATGACGAGATGCGCAATCGAGAGCGTAGACTTAGGAGCAGGAGAGGTCGTATGAGAGGAAAGAGGGCCGGTGGGGCCAGAACTGCCGCCCTTGGATGTCGGGGGCGGGCCGGGCCCGGTTTTAAGCCTTCGGGTCCCCCGTGCCCGGCGTGATGGGGTCCCTGATGTATCCGAGTGGCACCCTGTTAGCCGTTTTTTATAAAATTTCCGCCCATGGTGGCTTTTAAAAAAAAAAAAAAAAGTTTGTTACCATGTAATATTTTAGCCTGCAAAAATTTGGCTGTTCATTATTTTAACTCTGACTTTTCAGAATTCTAACCGATTGAGAATACAAAGAACGTCAATTAGTCTTGAGCGATGGATTTACCTGTACAACGGCCCCTTCGCATACTACAGTGATTTTTCTATTCGAGTAATAAGTGGATGAACAGTTCTTAATGACTCAAATGTCGACTCCGCGCTTTAATATTATTTTTGGATCAAAATTTTGTACAATAAGTAATCACGAGACTCACCACTTCATGCAATCTTTTCTTTCCACTATCTCATTTGCAGTAAGATATTCAACTTTAACATGCTATCAGTTTATTAAAGATCTAACTATGATCAAGAAACAAGTTGTCTTGTTATCTACATTTGATCCAATGTAAATTTGAAAAAGAAACAAAGTATTCAAAACTGTGCTTCTCAGCTCATTAGGAGAGATGAGTTAAATATTAATCAGAAAAGAAAAACAACTAGTGTGCTAAAACAAACTCAGCGTTTTCTGACGATGTTGGATGTTCACACTATTTCCATATCAAGTAATGATATATTGAGTCTTTTGCTTCGATGTGGGATGCTTACACCATTTTCATATCTGTAGTGACAATTGTTTGTTATGGTTGACGGACACAACATCAAGGTATCAGATAAGAGGAAGAGAAATTGATCTGGTAGAGTTGTTCGTACATGGAATTATACCAAGACTTTTCAAGCTAAAGTTGATGAAATTCAAGTGTTGTAGAGTGATTCTGAAAGAGATCCGGTGTTTGAGAACACGAGTGCAATCAATAAGAAGAAGGGGATCATATACAACCTCTTTCTTTGCAGATTTTGTGATCACCATTTGTCAAAATGTTGATGGTAAATCATAAGAGTTCTAGAGAGATTGTGGTATGTTTCAAGACGTTTTATGGTTCTAAAATTTATCAGAATCCACAATATCTTTTCTCAATGAGAGTACAATTAGATCATGATGACACTAGAAAGCCTACATTCAAACTGTCCAATGATAGCAAGTTCTTCTCTAACTGAGATATGTAACCTTATTTACATTCTGCAGAAGGATCCTGATTTCTCCCTTTCTCACTCTTGCGGAAATTGGCAAAAGCTTTTTTTAAACCTACAAGTCTTTTCTCAATTCTTAACTTTCAGTTTTGCCAAAAGATTTCTCCTCTTGCTAAAGTCCAGGTAGTTCTTAAAAGTGATTTTGTATCAATTTTTATCTTCAATACTAGTCGTCCTCCTAATCCGGATACCCAAAACCCAGATATTGCCGTGATTTCTGGAACTGGATTCGAATGGGATCTTTTCCCATTTGAATCCAGAATCACAGCAAAAATCTCGCTCGGATCTCAACGTAAAAATCCTAAAACCCTAAAAGTGATATCTCGCAATGAATATTTTTGGCACTTAAGTAGTAATTACAAGCACATCTTAAGCTGCCCTGTTGTGCTCCGTCACCATCTCATGTCATCGTCATGCGTCGTGAGTATTATCATTTCATCAATCGAAATGTCATACCACAAGTATCTCAATATGTGTGTGTGTTTATATAGATTTCGTTAGATATGACTATCTTATATGTTACTCTAGTTTGAAGATCCAAATCTAGAGTTATCAAAACTAGGCATAACTAGCTAAGATAATTATAACTAAGTTGAGGAAACTATTAGAGGTTTCAGAGTTGAGAGGGTAGAAGACACTCTCATTTTCTTGTCTATGAGTGAAGTGAACACTAGAGACCTTGAGAGTCCTTGGGTATTATGCAATGCAATGTTGAGAGTGGGATTAGAACTTGCTTGCAAGAATGCTATTAGGGGGAACGATATGACCATACGGGTCAGAGATTTGAGTGAAGTGAGTATGAGATATCTTTGTAATTATGGTGCACTAGTAATCTTAGTCATCTGAGGTACCATTGGATGAGAGACAAGCCGACTTACAGATCTGTCAAGTGACACACATGCACATTGCAAAATCACGATGAGTAGTATTTTTGTATGCAACATTTCATCCACGTCAGCAAGTTTCATGTCAAAACTCCATAAGATGTCATAAATTTTGGTGTCACATCAGCACCTGCCACGTCATCATTATTTGTCCAAAACCTTCATCGTAGCTCTTACTTCGTAACTCTGTTTGGGATGATCTAAGAACTAAAGTTGTTGTACTTAACGCGCACTATGGTATGATGAAGTCAGATTATCTGTTATAGCAAGTTTAGAAAAAGTCATAACCAAGTCATAAACGAGCTGTTGTTCAAATGATAGTCAATCCATTTGACATGCTAGTGTTATTGTGCATCCTTCTCTCTGCTCATTCTATATTTGTTAATTAGCGCATCAAGATATGATCATGTTTGATTCACATTTACGTTCTCAAGTGGAATAATCTTTCTTCTTTGACACGTTCTCATATGTAAGTATTCGATGATTTCAATCTCTCACACAAAAAACTCTCACTTTGTCCGCAATTGCTTTAAAAGCCAATGGGTGTTTATAACATGAATAGTGAACACGTAAAATGACATACTTGATCTGGACAGATTGAAAAAATGACAGCAAATTAGAATTTAAAATGTACTAAACACAATAAGCGATTCAAAAGATCTCTTACAGTGACCTTTACATGATATCATCAGAAAGTTGAGGTATTTATTTTCTCGTAATCCACCGAGTGCTAGTTAAGCAATAAAAATCATTGTAGAGCTATTAAGATCATCCGATGTAAGTGAATTGCTGATTAAATAAAAACCCTCGTTTAGATAAGTTGTGTTACATCTTAAAAAAGAAAATTTTCTGACAACAAGAAACTGATGATACTTTGTTGTAGAGCTCACTAAGTTGAGTCGAACAAGACTTGAATTGAGACAACTGGGATCACGATTACAAAGTTATGTGATTTAGGGTCAAGTTTTGACCAAACCAAAATTTCGATTGGATACATCAAATTTTCTTGAATTCTAGAAATCTAGAAATTCTATTTTTATTTTATTTATGTTGAATAATTGAATTTTATACTTTTAACAAAAGTTTTGGACTGATATGATACCACTACATGACTGTGTGAAACATTCGATCGACGCTCTGTCGATTTGATGCATGATCACCGACGGTTTCATCCGTCGGATCTATCAGTCGGTTCATCATTAACGATCTGCTATCCCAATCTCACCATCCTGCCACCACGTCTAGATCACCAGCGGTCCATCATACGTCTCATCATCACTCCAGCAACCACCGATGATATGTCTGCCGGTGGTCTGTCATCCCACTCCATCCCATCCTTACCACTCTCGGCCATCACCGGTGATCAACCGTCCCACCCTTATCATCCCATCCCACCATCCTCCAGCCACCACCGGCGATCCGTCATCTCATCCTACCCTCACCGTCCTCGGCCACCGTCAGCCACCGTCACCTCGGCCACCGTCCATCGAACAGTCCGTCGTCCCACCCTCACCACTCCAACCCTAGCCACCACCGACGATCTATCCGTCGGCAGTCCGCCGTCTCACCCTCATCATCTCGACAACCGTCTACAGTATGTCACCAAGCCTCACCACCTCCAAAACCACCGACGATATATCTGTCGATAGCCTACCACCATATGTCAACAAACTGCTCATCGACGATATGAATGACGAAGCTGACTTTTGGTTATTTCTGCATATTCTACAACGAATAGAGAAGAGGAAAGCTGATATATAAACGCAAGAGGACTAGAGCCTCTAGGGAATAGTTAAGTAAGTCTACTAGTCTAGTCCTACGGTAGTTAAACATGTTTCAATCAATCACATGAAACACAATTAAGGCTTAGTGTTATTATTGAATATTTAGTTGAGATTTTTTTCTCATGGAATGGAGTGTCTACTCTTATCATCACTCTTGTTTCTTTTTTTCGTCTTCTTCTCAATCCAAAGTCTCTCCTTGAGACTTGATCATAGTACAGTTGACCACTAGATGATAGACTAGATATATTTGATTACGTGAGTTGCGCTCACGATACTCATTTGGATTAGGGTGATCTGACTGTTTGGATCAGTATTATTTAGTGCTAATGATTCATCATTGAAGCATACAAGAATAGTAGTTTTCATCCAGACCAACTTGCTAGGTGAGCTTGTCTTGAAATCATCCGTGATTTGCAATACTTGATTATTTGAGCTAGTTCCTTACACAATGAGAACTCCAATAGACTCTTGAAAATTCCAAAACTTTCAAGAAAAAGAAATAAAGAAAGAGAATGAAGATGACTTTTGAGGTCCATCGGCTTCCAAGGTTGATGAAGAGTATGGGCGGTCACGAGCAATATCCAAAGCCTAGAGATAAATGAGGGAAGTTGACACAAGAACAATACATGATATTGCCAAGTGCAAGTAATGGAAGAGACGGAGAAAACTAAGGTTCAATGTAAGCACAACCCCATTGTTCTAATGTACAATATCTCTAGAATGAAACGGCACTTCACAAGAACGAAGACTTATGCGGGTCGACTGAATATTGGATTTCTCTAAAGCCATATGTTAAAGATGTATCCACTTGTCTAGGTGGTCCCTCACGCTTGATAAAGAAGATTATGCATCTCATGAATTTGAAAGAGAGAAGAAGTACATCGTATGGACTTGTGAGAGAGACGTTAGAAGATGCACAAATGACTCCTACTACCAAATGGAGAAAGGATTCACGATCACAACTGTCTTTTGGAACATCGAGTTATGAAGCGGTCCGTGATCATGACTTGAATAATTTTCCAATCTCACAAGGTTCGTATGGATTGTCTCGGAGGAACTCAGAAGAGTTGTATCACCTGAAATAGAGAAGAGTTCCCTTATGTATCCTAGTAGGTATCTTCTTAAGGTGACATTGAATAATCCAAACTTTGTTCCTACAAACAAGCACCTTAGATCATTGTAAGCTATATATAATCATCCTTCTATGACTCCTTCACATCCTAGCATGAAGGATTTCGTGTTGAGATATAAATGGAAGTTGTTGTCGTTGAAACCGTCGATCTCGCTCGCACCCGTTGAAGATGAAGAGGTTGAACTTATCCAAGAAGAGAATATGAAAAGATTAAGCAGAAGGGAGAAAAAGACAAGTCTCAAAAAGACAAGTGAGTGAAAGGATGATAAGGATATACGTCACCAATTCACCAATCGCTTAGTGCAAAATTAATTGTAGATACAAATCTCAGTTAGGAGTTGACAAGTATGTAAATGATGTTGAAATTTGATGTCAAAGACCAATGAGAATTGGACAACATGTCATCGTAGCAATATATGTTGTGGTGAAATAAAGTCCATTTGTCGGTGCATGCGCTTCTCAAAGCTTATATGCTTCCAAACTTGGAAAACACTTATCAAATATTAAATAATAATTATATAATTTCAAGAAATTAAATTCATAACTCAATAATATTATTCAACTATTGTTTTAAATACATATGTAATATTCAGTTTATAATTCTATAACTAAATATCAGGGGGGTTTCTAAGGATTTCATATCCCCAAGGTATATGGCAAGCGTGAGGATCACACGGAAAAAGAAGAAGACGTTATGTTAGTTTAAGCAAGTCTTAAAAATCAAACAAATGAGCAAATAGACATATCTTCAGTTGAAACTTTTTTGTGTAGGAGGTCCTCCTTCGTGGGGATTGTGTCTTGATCTCAAATGCAATATGACATGGATCATTCTCCTAGTAGTCTTGGGTTTTAAACATTTCTTGATCCCATTTTCTCCAAAATCTGGGTTGGTTGACCAAAACGTTTCCAACAAAATTCTAGACCTCTCATTTACTACCTAATCATTTTGCAGTTTACATGAATGATTTTCAAATGCTATTAGTCGTCTCCATTTTATTTAGTGAACAAATTAAAAATATTAAAATATATGCAGAAGATTCTCTCGATCCAACCATCCACACCATAGATTGTATCGTACATAATATACGTATAAATTTTCATCAAGATATGATGGTCAAAATTTCTTCAAACAATTATAGCTTATGTATTACAAAAATATTTTATCTTTTCAAAACACTCTGTAGATTAATCCCACACTCAAACTTGGAGTATTCTTTGTAAAAATTACACTAAAATCCCAAACTTGCTTCAAATCTCATCCTAGAGTTCAACTAGAACGTCCTCAAAGTAATCCAAGTAACGCTTGCGATGTCCTAAGATTACGGTCAACTGCGTGGAAACCTCCTGCTATCTCTACTCTAACTGACCATTCTATGTGTGGAACAAACACAGAGCAAAAAATTGTGGATAATCTTTACAACAAACTTGTGAAGAATGTTTGGAGTACGGTTGTAACCCATGAGCTTTGTTAGACGGAGATGACACTAACGCCCGTGGTCAACACTGTCAACCTTGGAAGTTATTTGGCTGCTAAGCTTCCAGGATCAAGGAGGACGAAGCTTCTAATTTTATGATGTTAAGCTTGCAACTTCATAAACTCTAACCTTTCATACGAGCCAGGCAAGCCGACAAGCAATAGCTTGTTGGCTACCCCATCCGCTTGTAGCCCGGGCGCCGTGGGGTTGAGTCCTCCTGGCGGACGGACTTATGCTGTGAAAGGATAGCAGCATACGGCTGCAGAAAACCCCACAGTGAAGAAAAGAGGACTAAAAACAAAACCAAACAAAAAAAAATAAATACGAGCCGGGTGTTTATGGTATGCATACGTACTGTGTGTCTTTACCTCGAACAAGTAGACGTCTCCGAAACGTTCAAACAACATATCGAAAGTCGTGAAAAGAGAAGCAAAGGAATTCGAACACAGAGTAGAGAAGAAAGCGAATTATGTATATAAATTCAGTTATTGGTGTTTGGGATTCAACGCTCTTTAACTAGTTTCATACCTTCATGCATATGCTTGATGCGCGTGGCAGATAATTTCCTAAAGAAGAGGATGGTGGTAAATGCCTAATTGTATACGTGACTTCTCTCACGTTACAACAGCACAAGTTCTCTATATCTAGTGATCATGGAATTGCAATCTAGATCTCAGAGAAGGAGCGCTTGTTCTTGTGGATGTAGAAGTAAGTTTGACTCGTTTTTAGTTTCAAAAGCTATGAAGTACTAGCTTATGTTCGCTTCTTCGACTCGCAAATTAAGGAGCACCATATTAGATTACGGTGGAATATGACAAAATGCTTGTTCTGTGGATAGACGTAAATTTGACTCATTTTCAGTTCAGAATCTATCAGTAATGAAGTATGTTGCTTCTTCTACTGGCAGAGAGCACCATATGGGATTCACGGTGGAATGTGATGATAGAGAACCATTCAGTGCCATAAGGATTAGGTAAGTTCACTTATGTCAGTTAATGTTAGTCTGTTGTAGCCAGACGTAGCTACGAGGGAGGCTTGCCCTATTTTCTCCACCTCCTTCGTGATTCTCAGCCTTGTCCTCGACCAGGGTGTAGACTGACTTTACCGCGTTCTTCGAATTTCTTTCGTTTGCTAGCCAACGCTACTGTCAATCATTCCGACACCTGCTATACGGTTTATCTTGAAAATCTGTCTGTAAGACGGAGAAGCTTCGAATTCTCCGCTTCTCTCATCAGATCATCAGAAAATTTGTCTGTCTTATTCATTACTGGTGTCGCTCGCATCGTAAGCGTGGTCTTTTATAGCGTTGTAATAGCTCTGAGTCTTCTCAGATTGAACTAAATTGATGGAATTGCTAATCACATTTCTTGCTGCAAGCTAAGAAATGAGATTGTAACGTAGCGTGGCACAAAGCTGAAGACAATCTTAGCGCTAAACTAGCATACTAAACTCTGGGATAAACATACATAATAACGTGTTGGAGCAGCTGCACTGAACCAGGACGGGAGACTATAAAAAGTGCATCTGGACCGAGTTCTTCTAAGGAGTTTGCATGATAAATATGCTATCATATCATCAGGTACAAATCCGTCTAACCTACATCAGAGCTCCAGCTATTTCATGACACTAACTGTGCATAGAATTAGGTAAACGCAAAAAGAATCACCATCAAGCAGAGGAATAATGCATGAACCCTCATTTTCTTGGTGTTAATTAAAGGTCCCTCTTGCACAACAATGAAAGCATTTACGTGTCAGAGATGAGTACTAACTGAGACCAGAAAATCCCACGTTATGTTAAAACTCGTAACAACTTGAAAGAACGAAGGTAGCACATTTCCTCTATAATGATGAGGAGGTTAAGTACAATATGGTACACAAGAGGGCCATGACTACGTGACATTAAGACTCTTCAAATCTCTAGAACTCCTCCATCATTCTTCATCACAAAAATTGTATCATCGAGCGCAATAGGGCAACGGTGACAAATCTAAATCTACACATGCGTTGGTACTCTAGACAGGTAGTGTGCCCGTCAGCACCTGTATGCAAGTTGGTCTTTTCGAGGAATGAAAACTTGCAGAGCACAGACCATTACAATTCTGTGTACGTGAGGAAAATTCTACCAAGGCTGGCAATACCAGGTTCCCGTTACAACGTTGGCATGTGCTGCAAGCAAGTTCATTGCGACCGGCGATGCCTTCAGTACATTCCTTCTTGGATTATGTTGGTGGGTGCTCCCCGTGGGGGAGCGTTCCAAAGGTTGAGATAAGCCGTCTCTGTGATCCGCACACCGTATTCTTTAGTACAAGGAGAAAGAATAGTTCGCTCTGAGCTGATCACACGGCTGTTATTCATGGGATCGGCAGAATAGCTACTTGAAGGCCAACGCAGACTCTACACGACTAATGTATGGTTCGAACTGACCTCCATGTCCTTACAAGTTACAAAGGACTGACCATTACTTGGAGCGAGTTCAGACGAAAACGAAAGAACAAATGCGTTCAATCAGTAAGAAGCGCTTAAAAGCTAATCGCTCGTTCCATCCCTCTCGCTTACAAACTTTCCGATTCATAATTGGCAGGGCAGTGCCGAATCTAAAACCTCTTTGCATTGAGGATGTCACTGTCCAGTACCAGACTAAACACGGGCTGCTGCAAAATCGTACTTTGTCAAGTTCATGTGATACAATCAACGGATCGTCGACCTTGCTGATCACGTGTAGCTCGAGATGTTCCTAAGTTTTTTTCCGAACCCAACCCCTTCAGAACACATGTATGAAGAATTGCAAATAAACGTATACAGTATAAATATCATCTAATCGCACTTACGGAGTCCCCAGCTGCAGCAGTCGCTGCAAACATGCAACCCCATCAAAAGTGAGACTAGAGTTGGAGAGACAAAGTGGCTTCAATGAGTTCCTTCGGGACTGGCAGCACTCTAATGTAATTGGCTGACGGGAGCGGTTTACACAGAATGATGAAAGGCCCACCGACCAATTTTTTTAAACTCAGGATCACGTCGTCACAGATCTCTGTGCTAGATTTAGTGAGCTAAGCATCAACGCTAAGCATAAGCACAGCAGGCACTGTAACTTACTGGATGAGTTGTGCAGGAAATTTAGCGCTATATCGCTCTTTGATTCCATCGATCGGCACGAATGCAACAATTTCCTGCTGAATCAACTAGGAGGGCTACGGTTTCCGCACTCATCATTTTCCAAGGCGTCCCAGGGAACTGGAATTCCGAGGTCTGCCGACAGTAGAATACCCACTAGAGTCAGCACTCGAAGTTCTCCGTCACGAACAAACGAACAGACATCGTAACCTCAAAGAAGCAAACTGCAAGACCTCTCAGACATCGAGAAAACATTAGTTACCAGCATAGTCAGCAAGAGAGGTGAGTCGCAGCTTGTAGGAAACCCGGAAGCAAAAAAACCCATTACTATCTCTCCGGTGGCTTCCAAAACTGTCGTGTTCATGAAGTCAGTGATGCATCGAGGTGGTCTGTCAAACTTGTTGTCACAATCCTTCTTCGAAGTTGACTTAAAGGGCCAAGCGAACGCGAGCCCTCCGCTGTCACATTTATTACGTGCATTTTCTCGCTTGGAGAAATGCTACAATCCGCCCCACCGGAGTGCTATGGAGGAGCTCGTCATAGGTCATCGCCGTTCCGTATCAGCGATAGGCCCCGCCCAAGTAAATTTGATGTTTCCTCTCATAGTTTATGTACCTCGATTAAATCCATTCCGGAAGCACTGCTTATGGTTCTATTTCACCTACAGTAGAGCCTGCGAAACCTTCTCTGTTCAAAACAGAGGAAACTCTGCTCTACCAAATAGATGTCAAACAACTCCACGATGAAAAGCTTGACCTGTACAACTGCCTCCTTCCTCTTCCCATTGTACGGCTTGATGGGTCTTTCCATCTGTTCGCTATTCATTGCGTCGCTTTCTTCCTCCTTCAAGCCAGGAAATGAAGTGGGGCTTCAACCCAAGCAGATACTTGGAGGTCTGGAACTGAATCTGATCATGAAGAGGGAGAAGCCAAGCACTCAGGACTGGCAGGTGAAGATTCCGGCCCAGCAGGCATTCTGGATCTCCTTCCTCTTGACTTTCCAGAACTTGCGTACACCAGGAACAATTGCAGAATTTCCAATTGGAGCGATTTACCCCGTCTTACTGTCGTCTCTGATCGAAGTTTCCAGCAAGATCATAGTGCAGATCGGAACATACTTCTTACTTAACCTCTGGCTGATTGTCTGCCATTCTTTACCGTGATGGATTCATTACTAGGTAGTGTGATAGAGCCACTGCGTGCTCAATTACAAGGGCCTTGCGCGACAAGAAATAGCTGAGTTACGAATAACAGTAACGTAGCTACCTATCGTGAAATTCCCGTCCGGTATGCTCGGTCGACCTGTCATAATGCAATCTATTTCGTCTCAGCAGTTCCTGCAACTGCTGCGAAAATCACTGACTTGAATGGTCTTTCTTATGAAACTCAACAGGGCGTCTCATCCTCGTCATAGTCCATGTCATCAGTTTTATACCACATAGAATTGCCAACCTAGCTGGTCGGTCTGATATGTACATTTGGTTCTTCATTTGGGAGGAAAGTAAAGATCATCCCTCGATCCAGAAACAAACTGGTGGCAGGTATCAACCGTGAGTGTTGGGACCTCCTATCTATCAGTTCGTGGTTTCTGACTGAAGGTCTAGTTTAGGGAGAAATCTATGACAACCCACATGTAGAAGGGATCAAACAGCGCAAAGGGCCATAATATATGCAAAAGGCCAGTATAAACTGAAGTTCGCGAGTTAGTGTTCCTTGACTGGAGCTTGTGGAAGCACTGGATAGCATTTCAGTGCCCAGGAGAAGTGACCGTATGATTTTTGCGGACACTATTCCTCCGTGGTTACACAAGCACCGATTTCAGTTCTCAGGATCAGATCAATAGAACAGAATTGCTTCTGGGGCTTGAGCTTCGTGCGATGCATATAACCAAGCAAAGTTTATGAACATTTCCGTCTTCAATATTGTAATGTTTTCGAACTATACTATTCAACAGGTTCCAACATAAAGTTATAGATAGTTGTCCGCGTGAGTACTGAAAGTTCACACTTTGATCGCAGCGCTTTATCTCATACACTAATTTGCAGTTGCGGGATGTTATGTTTGATGTCGTTTGTATGACTGACAGAGATTTTGGTGCACTCACACCAGAACCACTCTATAGACCTAGCCATTACACAGCCAAGGAACTGTTAAGATTTCTAACCCCATGAATATATAACTCCTTTTGCACCACGATATTTGAGCAGAAAAAACTTGACTACAATGCGATTATCGTCGGAGGAAAGCCGCCTGTTATTTTTCCACGAAACCACAGGAATAGTGGGAATGAGAAGATGGACGGAATGTGATTTAGAAAGGTCCTTCTGTCACCACCAAGGAGCTCCTTACTATACATTGTACCCTAGGCCTGCCTTCCACATTCTACTTTGCTTAAATAATCTCTGTCACATCGATCGAACAGACACCCTAGTGAAGAAAATTCTTACAGTGTGATGTAAAATTGAACGATGGGTCCTGAAAAGCACACACGAAATCCAGGATGGTTTCGGAGCGTTTACATATCCTGGAAGACTAAGACGGATGGCTTCTACAAGGTGCTGCATCCTGACGGATCGAAGCTTCCACCTCCGAGGACGTGAAGCCTTCCGTGTTTCACTTGTCCCAGTCCTGTTCGATCTCCGACTTCTAGAAACATGGATAACACTTGATCCAATATGTGACAGAGTAAACTAATAGTAATGCTGGTCGAAGAAATGCTCGTTTGACTATAAGCCTGCACCTTGCATTAGTCGCAGGGAATTTGCTTCAGAATATTGCCATTTCCTCCCTGAGCATTTCTTATTATTGCTCAGTCTGCGTTAGGAGCTGACGGAACGGCACATTTGTCCAGGCCTATCCGTCAAATTCCTGCGAAAATGGATAAGCGCTTCATCTAAGACAGAACTGAGAGGTGTTGATGCCGTAGTGTACATCCCGCGCACCCACTGCTCGGAGGAGAGAAGACAGCACTGCCCACGTGAAGCACGAATAATAGAACGCCTAACGTTCATTTCGAACTCCATGCGCCGAGATGCAATGCAACCATCGATTAACGATGTAACATCATATATCAATGACTCTGATCACGAGCTGATTTCCACCACTTTGATCTATGAGACCCAGCACAGTCAGTAAGAGAGATAAGCCACATGAGCAACCCACCGATTATCTGCTTCTCTGGTGGCCTCGGCGTACAATTTCCCTCACCTCCAGTATATTACTCATGATACTCATAATGCGTGACAGGGACTGTTGATGCGGTCATCTTCTCCCTGATCAAGAATCACAATGCGTGCTCTCAACGATGCTTGTTAGAATTAGTTTGGTGGAGGGCCGCGCGAACGCGAGCCCTCCGCTATCAGAAATTATGACGTGCATTTTCCCGCTTGGGGAAATGCTACAACTTGCCCCACCGTAGTGCAATGGAAGTGCTCATCGTAGGTCATCGCCCGTCCGGATCAGCGATAGGCCCCGCCCAGGTAAGTATGCTTTTTCCTCTTCGGAGACAGAATAAGAACCTCGATCAAGTCCACCACAGGAGCTGGTTGTATGGTTCTATATTACCCTCAGTAGTGCCTGTCAAGCTGTCCGGGATCCCTGTTCATAACAGAAGGTCGACTCTCCTCCCCACAATACAAGTCAAACTCCACGAGGTTCCCCGTACAAGTAACAAGTAACGATGAGCTGGACAAAGGAAATGCTCGATCAGCACTGAGTTTGACTTGGATTCTACTGACAGCAGTCGTCCTGGTGCAGCGAAGAGCTTTAATTAGTGCTCGGGGTAAAAATATTCCGGAACTGAAAATCATCCTAGGCAATTAACGGGGAATCTGTTTATATAGATCATGTATCAATTTAAAAATATTTAAATTTTAGTTTGTTACCATGTAATATTTTAACCTGCAAAAATTTGGCTGTTCATTATTTTATCTCTGACTTTTCAGAATTTTAACCGATTGAGAATACAAAGAATATCAATTAGTCTTGAGCGATGGATTTACCTGTACAACGGCCCCTTCGCATACTACAGTGATTTTTCTATTCGAGTAATAAGTGGATGAACAGTTCTTAATGACTCAAATGTCGACTTCGCGCTTAATATTATGTTTGGACCAAAATTTTGTACAATAAGTAATCACGAGACTCATCACTTCATGCAATCTTTTCTTTCCACTATCTCATTTGCAGTAAGATATTCAGTTAACATGCTATCAGTTTATTAAAGATCTAACTATGATCAAGTGAAAATCAAGAAACAAGTTGTCTTGTTATCTACATTTGATGCAATGTAAATTTGGAAAAGAAACAAAGTATTCAAAACTGTGCTTCTCAGCTCATTAGGAGAGATGAGTTAAATATTAATCAGAAAAGAAAAACAACTAGTATGGTAAAACAAACTCAGCGTTTTCTGACGATGTTGGATGTTAACACTATTTTCATATCAAGTAACGATATATTGAGTCTTTTGCTTCGATGTGGGATGCTTACACCATTTTCATATCTGTAGTGACAATTGTTTGTTATGATTGACGGACACAACATCAAGGTATCAGATAAGAGGAAGAGAAATTGATCTGGTAGAGTTGTTCGTACATAGAATTATACCAAGATTTTTCAAGCTAAAGTTGATGAAAATTCAAGTGTTGTAGAGTGATTCTGAAAGAGATCCGGTGTTTGGAAACACGAGTGCAATCAAGAAGAAGAAGGGATCATATACGAACTCTTTCTTTGCAGATTTTGTGATCACCATTTGTCAAAAAGTTGTAGGTAAATCATAAGAGTTCTAGAGAGATTGTGGTATGTTTCAAGACGTTTTATGGTTCTAAAATTTGTCAGAATCCGTAATATCTTTTTTCTCAATGAGAGTACAATTAGATCATGATGACACTAGCAAGCTTACATTCCAAACTGTCCAATGATAGCAAGTTCTTCTACAACTGAGATATGTAACCTTATTTACACTCCGCAGAAGGATCCTGATTTTTTAAACCCACAAGTCTTTTCTTAACTTTCAGTTTTGTCAAAAGATTTCTCCTCTTGCTAAAGTCCATGTAGTTCTTAAAAGTGATATCTGTATCAATTTTATCTTCAATACTAGTCGTCCTCCTAACCCAAATATCCAAAACCAAGATATTGCGGTGATTTCTAGAACTAGATTCGAATGGGACGTTTTTCCATTTGAATCCAGTTCTAGAAATCACAGCAAAAATCTCGCTCGGATCTTAACGTAAAAATCCTAAAACCCTAAAAGTGATATCTCGCAAAGAATATTTTTTGACACTTAAGTAGTAATTACAAGCACATCTTAAGCTACCCCGTTGTGCTCCATCACCATCTGACAAGTGATATTTGTATCACTTCTTCATACCATCGTCATGCATATTGTCACTTCATCAATCGAAATTTCATACCACAAGTATCTCAATATTTGTGTGTTTGTTTATATAGATTTTGTTAGATATGGCTATCTTATATGTTACTCTAGTTTGAAGATTCAAATCTAGAGTTATCAAAACTAGGCATAACTAGCTAAGATAAAATATAACTAAGTTGAGGAAACTATTAGAGGTTTCAGAGTTGAGAGAGTAGAAGACACTCTCATTTTCTTGTCTATGAGTGAAGTGAACACTGGAGACCTTGAGAGTCCTTGGGTATTATGCGATGCAATGTTGAGAGTGGGATCAGAACTTGTTTGCAAGAACGCTATTAGGGGGAATGATGTAACCATACGAGTCAAAGATTTGAGTGAAGTGAGTATGGGTGTAACTGAATCTTTGTAATTATGGTGCACTAGTAATCCTAGTCATCTGAGGTACCTTTGGGTGGGAGACAAGCCGACTTACAAATCTGTCAAGTGACATAGATGCACATTGCAAAATCATCGATGAGTAGTATTTCTGTATGCAACATTTCATCCATGTCAGCAAGTTTCATTTCAAAACTCCATAGGATGTCATAAATTTTGGTCTCACATCAGCACTTGCCACTTCATCATTATTTGCCCAAAACCTTCATCGTAGCTCTTACTTCGTAACTCTGTTTGGGATGATATAAGAACTAAAGTTGTTGTACTTAACGCGCACTATGATATGATGAAGTTAGATTATCTATTATAGCAAGTTCAGAAAAAGTCATAACCAAGTCGTAAACGAGCCGTTGTTCAAATGATAGTCAATCCATTGACATGCTAGTGTTATTGTGCAACCTTCTCTATGCTCATTCTATATTTGCTAATTAGCGCATCAAGATATGATCATGTTCGATTCACATTTACGTTCTCAAGTGGAGTACTCTTTCTTCTTTGACACGTTCTCATATGTAAGTATTCAATGATTTCAATCTCTCACACAAAAAACTCTCACTTCGTCCGCAATTGCTTTAAAAGCAAATGGGTGTTTATAACATGATGTAATAAGTAGAGCCCTACTTATCAACTAGAGGGGAAATTGGTTTGGTTGAAGTCTTTGGTATAAGAATTAGTTACGGCTAAGTTGGCCGAAGAATACATGCAACAAATAGTACTTCTACCAATATGCGAGTGCGACAAAAGTCCGCCGGGAAACTTCCAGAAGGAAGTTTCTAGAAAGAAGCTTCTAGAACCTTCCAACGAGCCTCTTACGTGGCTCATTATGAACCCTCTAGATGTTGTTCTGGATCTAAGGCTGCATGTAAGCCACATCAGCGATCCGCGTGAGAGATTAGCATCGGCCGAAAGCTTATCATGTACTATTCCTCTCACTATATAAAGGCTGCGAATGCACCACCACGGGCATTCGAGTTTTGAGTTCACTCTAGAGCCTCATCTTACAATGGTATCAGAGCAGGGAACTCTAAGAGATACCCCTCTTAGAAGGACCTTTGATCAAGGTACCTAGCGATTGGAACTCTGAGTGCGCTGAAAGGATCAAGAGAGCTAAGTGATGGATGGGGGTAGATTTCCAGCTCAAGAATTACCATTCTTGAATCCTTTCCATATCAAGCTTATGTATATGCGTCGTGAGCATTTTCGAGTGTATCTTGTCTATCATTTCGGTGAGGATTTCATGGGTCAAGTGATGAATTCGTCAGTCCGGGTGATTCTTCCAGTAGTGACATATGCAACCAGTTGGGATTTGACCGTCTACATTTTGATTTAGTGAGCATGGATCTAAACCTATCCGCTCCTGTTCCTTTCAACACGTGGGTGGAGATCCGCTATGTCTACAGACAAAATCATTACATAGAGAGTTTGTGATTAGAAATTTTGGTGAGGATTCTACCGCGAGATAATCGATTCTTTTGTCCCTTTTCTAGTACATGTAGTGTACGAACGTTTCCGAGTGATCGTTAACTCTATACTAGGAGAAGCTTGAAACTTTCGTGTCGTTCGAAAGAGAGAGAGAGAGAGAGAGCGATCATGGAGCCACAACCTCCAAACCTAGAGTTGGTGATGCAGGAACTGATGCAAGGCATGTTGACTGAATTTCGGGAGATGAAGATGACGGTTGAAGCATTACAGAACAAAATGCTGAACCTCGAGGGTCAGAGTATGACAGACGTTGCAAAAAGAGGATCGTCTCAAGGAATACCGGTGGTGGGAGAGCAAGCTACCAAGGGAACCCGTGGCACAAATCGTTGGTGCAAAATCCACTCACGATTTTTGAGACCATCGCTTACGTTCAGAGAATTGCTGGAGCATTGGGAGGAGAAGTGATGATTTCATCAAATCATCAGAATAGATCCGAATCCTGTATGCAAACGGTCCGACACCCATGGAGCTAGGCAACATCCGCTATCAGCCACGACAGTTTCAAGGTGGAGATCGTCGAGGACGGCCACAAGAAAGACGTCAAGGAGCTCCTAGAAGAGAAGGTGTCAGGAATGCTACACCTCAACTCGAGCAACGTTGATGTTACAACTGTGGGCGATTTGACCACATAGCTGCAAATTGCCCAAGTCGTTTTCTTAGAGATCCAAGACCTCCATATCGTCGACCTCTGAATCATCTGAACGAGACGGAAGAAAATGAACAAATCGAGGTAAGACTGGGAAACGAAGAACACCAATAAATGCACCTCGCGGCCTTACTGATGCAAGGAGGGAGAAGAAAGACGAGGGAAAGAGAAGGAGATTGACAAAAAATAATGTGCAGTTGATTGTCATGGATGGAGTCTTGGAAGGGACCCAGGTGAGAGTATTAATCGATCTAGGTGCAACAGAGAATTTTTTGTCTCGATCGACTACTATGAAGTTGAGAATGGAGTTAGAAAGTGATGAGAGTGAAGAGATGGAACTGCCCAATGGACAAACTGAGAAGATTGAATCCTTACTCCGAAAGATAGAACTTACTTTAGACGAATATCGCGAAGATATTGAGTGACGAGTGATCACATTAGTCTGTTATGATGTCATATTGGGTATGTCATGGATGGAGCAGTATAATCTCGAAGTGGATTGGCGCAGAAAAGTAGTGAAAACCAAACAGTGTAAAATCTTCAGAGATAGAGTGAGATCTCGAAGACAGAACTTGCCTTTGTATGTAATAGGTACAAGTGCTATACGTAATAGCGATGTTTGTTTTTTGGGTTTAATAAGAGAAGTCCTGAGTGCACGACTCGACGGACAGATTCCAAAAAGCTTGACAGAGATGATAGCAGAATATGGGGATGTCTTTCTCGATGATCTTCCTTCAGGGTTACCACCAAAACGAAAGATTGATCACAAAATCGAGGTGATTCCAGGGAGCACCCCTCCTTGTAAGGCCCCTTACAGACTAGCACCACATGAATTGGAGGAGTGCAAGGCACAAATCGAAGAGATGTTACAAAAAAGGTTCATCCAGCCCAGCGTGTCACCATATGGAGCTCCAGTCCAAGAAAAAGAATAACAGCTTACGGATGTGCATCGATTACCGAGCACTCAATCAACAAACGGTGAAGAATAAGTATCCAATATCTCGGATGGATGACTTGTTCGACCAACTCGAAGGAGCAAAGTACTTCACGAAGCTAGACTTACGGAGCGGGTATAACCAGATTCGAATCGTTGATGAAGATGTGGAAAAGACTGCCTTTCGAACAAGGTATGGTCACTTCGAATACTTAGTAATGCCATTTGGTCTCACAAATGAACCGGCCACCTTCATGGACCTAATGAATGACATATTTCGCCCGTACTTAGACAGATCAGCCGTTGTATTTCTTGACCACATCCTAGTCTATAGCGAAACGATGAAGGACCATGTGCACCATTTGAGAGAGGTTCTCCAAGTACTCCGTCAAATAAATTGCACCAAAATTTCAAAATGCGAATTTGACAAGACGGAGGTGGACTACTTATGACACAAAGTGAGTGCAGAAGGCATACAAGTAATGGTAGATAAAATAACTGTCATCCAACAGTAAAAGGCTCCAGAAGATCAGACCCAACTTAAGAGCTTCTTGAGATTGACAGGATTTTATCGTAGATTTGTTAAGCATTTTGCCAAGCTTGCACAACCACTAACTGCCCTGTTAGGCAAAGGAAAGAAATGGATGTGGGGGAACAGTGCAAGAAGTAGAGTTTCAAGCATTGAAAACCGCGCTACTACATGCTCCGATCCTCAAGTGGTATGACCCAAAGAAACCTATCAAGTTAGCAACGGACGCATCAGGCACGACAGTAGGCGGTGTTGCAGCAAGAATGGAAGGATGGTTGGCATCCAATTGCATACTTCTCTCGGAAGTTGTTACCAGTAGAACAAAACTCACCACCGAAAGAGAAGAATTGGAGACAGTCCTCGCCACGAAGCATTGGAAGCACTATCTAGGAGAGAAGGCTTTTGTGATCGAGACAGACCACAAACCTTTAGTCTATTTGGAGACACAGAAGGATCTCTCAAAGAGACAAATTCGTTGGGCAGAATGGAGACAACGATTCAACATGACCATCACGTACGTGGAGGGCAAGAAGCAAATTGCTGATGCATTAACCTTCATGCATATGGTGCATAACATAGTCTCTGAAGTCAAAGTGAATTTTGACTTCTGGACAAAATTGACCGAGGGCACAAGATAGGATGCATAGATTGTCGCAGCAAAATCTTCAAGAACCATCACTCGCAACCATGGTTTGGTATTCCATGAAGGGAAGTTATGGATCCCAGATGATCCAGAACTACGCACCACCATACTATCTGAATGTCACGATTCAGCCATTACAGGACACATGGGGGTAGAAAAGACATTGGAAGCAGTCCAACAAGTGTTCTATTGGTCCAAGATGGCAGAGGATGTTGCAGTATACACTCGGAGTTGTGCAATGTGTCAACAAAATAAGACTACAAATCAAGCACCCTCCGGTCTCCTTCAACCCCTCCCGATCCCTTCCAAACGTTGAGAACATGTTAATATGAACTTAGTGTGTGAACTTCCCATGACCAGCTCAAGTTTTCACTCCATAGTAGTCTTCGTCGATAAGCTCAGCAAGATGATCCATCTTCGATCAACCACGAAAGACGTCTCAGCACCGCAACTTGCCTAGTTATATTTGAACACCATTGAAGTTATACTTTCGGGACCAAATTTGGAACACTGGTATGTTGCTAGTGGTAGCATGAAAACAAACTGATGGGAGTTCAGTGCAGCTTCGACGTATCGTTCGGAACACCAACAACCTCGGGAAACACTACTGCAGGATTCGTGAGGAAGCGAATTACTCCCCCTCCCCTTCTTCTACGGAGTGAATGTTTAGTTACAACCCGAGTGCGTTTCTGGAACTTCCAGTCCAAGAGAACTCGACCCGTGAGAGTTCCCTTGCTTACTGCGTGCTCTTGCTCTTTACACCACCTGTCGATGCCTAAATTAAACAGCCAGCTCATATTTCCGTGGCTCTGGCCTAACCGTGAAGTAGATGGTCACGAAGAAGACATGTGCTAGGAGAAATCAACTTTGCTTATCTTGGTCCTGCATCTTCATTTCTACATTCGGGCCCCATTCCCACCGCCTGAAAAAGCTAGAAACGGACAAGCTTTTTCTCACGCCAAGCGGGAAGTTCAGCTACACAAGGAACGGTAATAGCATTCACCAAGCTCTTCATAACACGGACGAAGAAGAGATTCAAGTCCAGCCTTACTAGAATGAGGAGCTAGAAGTTCTCTGTGATAGGTGGACGAAATGTGCATTGACGAACCAGGAAACACAGAACGGACTGACGAGGGCGCGGAAACTGGAAATCCTGCTAGCTCTAGGCTGCATAGACATGGGATCAACAAGAACAATAACATGAGGATTTCCTCGCTTTCCAATAGAGTCAGGAACTAGAAATCCATAGCATCGATGAAATATTCAGTCACTTGTCAATTCGGAGCAGGATCTTACTCTCTTCTTTTCTGTCTATCACTGTGATGGCCTCCGTCTAGCTGTGGTTTCAAGGGTGATGGACTACATGGGGATTCTCAGTAGAACATTCTGCTTTACAAACCGGCTTGCTTCAACTGACAAACTGAATCATACTATTTGCCTTCTCTTTCCTGAGCTTGACAGAGTCAAAAGAAATGAAACCTGGATCAGAAGTTATTCAATGACTTAAGTCAATTCAATGACGTAAGTTAATCAGTTATCAGCTTTGGGGCTGAGATGAGTTCACCGAGTAATATAAGGTACTCTCTAACTGGAAGTATGCATAACTTTCTCGGCCTTTTGTCTAAGTTTTCTTATCACTTTAATATATGATACGAGGGTAGTCGATCCTCACGATATTAATCTAATTTCTCTCACGGGTGCGAGTCCAATGTGATAGCTTGCTACGTCGGACTCGTCAGTGTCGCCTTGGTATTGCACTGCCTTCTAGTCCGGCGCAGCCCATCCTCTCCTCGCAGGAGACCCAATGAAACCAAAGAGCAAGCACAGAGTTCAATTCCTCACCAACAAAACAACAGTACTGAGCATCGCGTGGGTACCGAGATTCCGCTGTGCATTTCCAGGCTGTCTCGACTAAGCGACATTGTACATCCGAATCGGACTTCTCTGGAGAAACACTAAGAACTCTTAAGTGTCCTGTATATTGTGCCTCGTTCGATCGAGAATTAAATGATGTGAAGATCCTTTTTTGTTCGACGGATCTAGATCGACAGGGATCGGCCCCTGTGGGAGTCCTTACCACGCCCATCGGGAAGGGAAGGAGTATTTGGGTAGGTACAAGACTCAGATGACTATGGTTCGTTGATTATCACTCTTTGTAGCTCTATAGTGGCTAGTGATAAAGACCAAATCTCTTCGTTGATTGTCACTCTTTGTAGCATCACTCGTTTTGCTGGACATTTTCACAGATTATCGAACGAGATAAATTAGTTCAAACTGCAAAAACGGTCAGGTCAGGTCAGCCTACGACGATACGACGTGAGTCTTCTAGTACATTGCAGATACGCGTCCTCGGAGGGGAAGAGACTGACATCTGCGATGGTCTTGTCTGTCCAAATGAAAGCAGGAAAAGAGAATGCTAAGCCGAACTGCACCAATTTTCACAGTTCTGCAGTGTAGCTTAAGGAGGGTTTGGGAGTTGACGTCACCTGCGTACAATTTCGCGTACTCTTTGAGTATGTGCGAGTCATACAGAACTGCAAGTTTCGGTTCAGCATATGCTCGCGAGGGCTGCGCTGCAGCTCGACCCTTTTCGTCGATGGAAGGAAAGGTGCTCTAGGTCTTACGGTGGAGACTTTTCCCCAGGCTTTCGAATGAGTCTAGTAAACTCATTCGAAAAGATGCAGCGTCTATAATATTCCGGGACGCGCTCTAGCTAGACGGTGTTTCCCGCTCCTTGTCCATCCAGTTTGCGTTTGTAGGTCCGGATTCTTGACAGCAATTGCCACATTTTGATATTTTTGTGAATTCAAACCTCCGCATTAGTTTTATCGGTAGAAAGGTTTCGTCGGAGGGATATGCCCGAAGAGTGCAGATCAGAGCGATAAATGGAGCGGGAGGAGCACGGGCACTTTTCACGGGACTTGTGGAGGAGATGGGGAAGGTGAGGGAGCTGTAGAAAGTGGAGACTGATGGAGTCGAGATGAGAGTGCAGGTCGGTGACAGCATCGCCGTGAACTGGACTGCTTTACTGTGATTAGGTTTCACTCTGAGAATTCTTCTGAGAGGTTGAGAAGAACTTCAGTCGGCGAGGTAGAGTTCGGAGATTCTGTAAATTTGGAGTGCTCCGTTACTCCCAGCACTCGGATGGGAGGTCATGTAGATGGGACAGGCACCGTCGTCAGTTTTGATCCCGAAGGCGATTTCTTGTGGGTGAAAATCATGACGAGCCCTGAGCAGTGGAAGCTAATCGTTCCAAGGGCTACATTGCGGTTGATGGGACGATCTCACCTAACTCCAAGTGAACTTGGAAGTAGATTAACTGGGGAAGTATGTGCAGAGATTGCTCGAGGGTTACCGAAGGGCCAATGAAGGCGTAATTAAACCTGGTTCTCCTTTCCCTGTTTGTCCTAGACGATCAGTTTGGTTCTCGTCTATCTGCGTTGACTACGGACTCAAAACTTCAGTAGCTGAGAATATATTTCCAGAACGGGTCAATGTTAGTGGCGTATCACTACAGGATAACGTCGACACTACAGCAGATTCCAACCGGTGGCTCAATGTTGATGGCATTACTCCATCTGCAACATGGCTCCTTCCTTTCTAATTGTTCAATTTACCGTCGACTCCGCAAGAACTAGCATATGGTGCGCTCGACCCGTTCGTGAGTGTGGAAGGCTGGGGTTTAGTATTGCTCTACGACGGGAGTTGGATGTTCGAGTCCTCCTCCGTAAGTTCAACGTCCGAAGCAGCCTTGAGGCACTGGTAGCTTCCTCTTCTCGGCCAAGAAAATGAGTTCAACCACCGATGCGCAGCGGAGTATTCACTCACCTTTCGGGAAACGGGGAACACTTGCTTCTTGGTTTCATTGGGGCCAAGAAATTGAGTTCAACCACCGATGCGCAACGTATTCACTCACCTTTGGGGAAACGGGGAACACTTGCTTCTTGGTTTCATTGGGTCTCCCGCTAGGGGAGGATGGGCTGCGCCGGCCTAGGAGGTAGTGCGATACCAAGGCGACACTGGCGAGTCCGAAGTAACAAGCTAACCCATTGGACCCACACCCGTGAGAGAAATTAGATTGGTTTCATTGGGTCTCCCGCTAGGGGAGGATGGGCTGCGCCGGCCTAGGAGGTAGTGCGATACCAAGGCGACACTGGCGAGTCCGAAGTAGCAAGCTAACCCATTGGACCCACACCCGTGAGAGAAATTAGATTAATATCGTGAGGGTCGATGACCCTCGTATCAGATATTAAACTGATAAGAACAGATACTACACTTGATCTTAGCCAAAAGGCCGAGAAAGGTATTCTTCTCCCTCAGCTGAGAGAGTTTATAAGTCTCGGAGAACATCATCTGCTTCTGCACCGCATATGGGTTTATGGAGGGTTTAGTAAACTATTCGTATTCTTCCCACTGAGTTGCTACTGTGCCGTATGAAAGTAAACGAATCACGGCGTTCGGGGTACGACAAAAAAAATGATGAGAATATGTACGGGAATGACTCGTGGGGGCTTTCGAATTCGGCAAGCTGAGGAAAGTGAGAGAAAATGGAGCATGCAATCATACAGAGTTCATAAATCAATAGACCTGTGCTACTGAGAATCCGGACCTGTCCCAAAAGAAAGAAAGAGGTTCAGGGTTGAGTCCCATGTTGAGGCTTCTTTCTCGTGACGAACCTCTGTTACCTCTCACTGTCGTGTTTTGGAAGGGAAGGTTTATCTCAATAGACAGACTGGTTGCAGTCCTTTATCCTTAATGGTACAGAAGATAATATTGGTTGACACGTCAGTGAAAGATTTATGTTCGACACTTGATGAACCTTTGATGATTCCCTTTGAAAAGTTTCGGACGCAGTGCTTACGAGTCACGATCTCGACAGAGTGAAGCACTACATTTTCTGTATCATGATGGGGATGCCCAGATACGGCCCTACGATACGCACGGGGGACCCTTGACAAAGTGAAACTGGCATTCCCAGAATCTCAGCATTCTATGAACTTCGGTTACCTAGTCAATTCCTCCAACATTTCTTCGTTTCGAAGACTGGACTAATGCGTCAAGCAGTGCTCGAGGTGACAGTTTCTGAGTACGGTGTCAGTATACCCGCAAAATCCAGTTTTAGTTGTATTGGTGGTGACTCATTGAAGAGGCGTTCCAAAGATTGTGATAAGCCACTGACTGTGTCCCGCACACGGTAATCTTCAGTAAAAGGCGAAAGAATAGTTCGCTCTGAGCTGAACACACTGCTGACTGATTACTTAATTCTTGTAAGAAGCTGTTGTAACCCCCTTCGAAGTGCTCACAGCAACTCAGTTTATGGGTCTAAGTCCTATACACGTCCTCAAGCGTAGGAGGTAGGTAGCGTCTCTCTCGTGAAGAAGGAAGGAGAAGTCCTCGGCAAACGACCAATCGACCTTGGTATCTTACCTTTCAACTAGAATGAACTGGGGTTTAGTAGCCGTTGACAATACAGATTTGGAGCGACTGCAAAGTTTCACAGTACGGTACAAACAAAGCCCCCAAGGAGAAAAATGACCTGCACATATTGTTGAGATCAGGGAACTATAAACACTCATAAGACAAGGCAACCATAGCCTAAGCCTGAATTGAAGAGAGGTGGAGAGAGTCTGGAAATCACACAAGAGAATGCAGCGAGGGTCATCAGTCCCTCTTTACTAATATCCCAGAGAAAAGGACAAAGAAGGGGTAAACTGGGGTTGGGTCCCCAAACCCTAAACTAACTAGGTTAGGAATAAGAGCAAACTACGACTACAGTGCATAGTTAGCTTGCACAGTCTTTAACACTCTCCCTCAAGCTAGAATCTATGTCCTTAACACCTAGACACAACCTGAAATACTCAAATTTGTCTCTAGGTAAAGCCCTGGTGAAAATATCAGCAACTTGCTCATCAGTAGGAAGATACTTAAGATCAATCTCTCCAGCTAACACTTTCTCCCTGATGAAGTGATAATGGACCTCTATATGTTTGGTCCTAGCATGGAAAATAGGATTAGAAGCAAGTTTAATGCTGCTGATGTTGTCGGTGTGCAAAACAACTGGATCAGAAAATGTGACACCCATATCATCCAAAAGGGTGCGAAGCCAAACAGATTCACATGTAGCATTGGTGGCACCTCTGTATTCTGCTTCTGTAGAAGACAAAGCAACAGTTTGTTGCTTTTTCGATTGCCAACTAACCGCAGAATCTCCAAGGCAGAAAACGAAACCTGACGTAGATCTCCTGTCATGAGTACTTCCAGCCCAATCTGCATCAGTAAAGCCTTGTAACACAAGAGGCTTACCAGAAGGAAAGTAAAGTCCAAACTGAAGTGTAAACTTCACATACCGTAGAATCCGTCGAACTGCATCAAGGTGTGGCTTCCTTGGAGCCTGTACGTACTGGCTGACTAAGCCAACAGCATAAGATAAATCCGGCCTAGTTATAGTAAGATAGATCAGGCTACCTACGATCTGTCGATACATGAAGGGATCTGCTAGCAACTCGCCATCTTCTGCATTTAGCTTAACACTAGCAGCAAGAGGGATAGAGATTGGTTTAGAGGCAGTCATCCCGAACTTCTCCAACATGTTTAGACAATATTGTCTCTGCAGCAGCCATAACGCAACACCATTCTTGACAAACTCAATGCCCAAGAAGTACTTGAGTTGTTGGAGATCCTTCATGTCAAACTCTCCCTTCAGCTGATCTTTCACCCGTTGAATGAGATGCTCACAACTCCCAGTGAGGATCAAGTCATCAACATAGATGATCAGTAGTACAAATTCTTGGCTTGAATGCAAAGAATACAGCGAAGAGTCTGAACTGCACACAGTAAAGCCAAGAGATAGCAAGAATGAATTGATCTTGGCATTCCAAGCTCTAGGAGCTTGCTTAAGTCCATATAAGGACTTCTTGAGTCTACAGACTCTCTCAGGATACTTGGAATCCTCATATCCAGGGGGTTGCACCATGTAGACCTCTTCTTCCAAATCCCCATTCAGAAAGGCGTTGTTGAAGTCCATCTGATGAAGGTGCCACCCTCTACTTGTAGCCAATGCCACAAGTGTACGAATAGAAGCCATCTTGGCTACTGGACTGAATGTCTCATCGAAATCAATTCCATATTGTTGTGCACAACCCTTGGCCACAAGTCTGGCCTTGCACTTAGACACAGAACCATCAGAATTCCTCTTGACCTTGTAAACCCACATGGAGCGAATGGCTTTCTTACTAGGGGGTAAGTCAACGAGGTCCCATGTTTGTTGATGTTGTAGTGCTGCAAGTTCAGCCTCCATAGCTTGCACCCATTCTGCTTGATGCATCGCCTCCTCAAGAGAATTCGGTTCTTGTACATCCTGTACGACATTCACCATGTATGCATGGTGTTCTGCAAAAAATCCTTCACACGGAAAACGTTGTACAGGGTACTTGACCCTACTGGACCTACGCAGATCAGTCATCTGAGCTGAAGGAGTAGTCTCAACTCTAAAAGGCTGAGATGAAGTGGTAACATGATCATCTATTGGAGACAAAGATTGTGCAGGACGTTGTTGATCTGCCATCTGTTGTAATACAGGATGAGAAGTAGTGGATTGAGTAGGTGGTGCAGTAACATGTCCAGACCAAGGAGTCCTCACAGGATGTGAAGCAGTAGAGCTAGTAGATGGTGAAGTAGGTGCTACTGGTTGTATAACAGACACAACAGGTTCTACATCAGTGGATGTAGACGTGAACCAAGACTTGGTTTCATCAAAGACAACATCTCTGCTTACATGTAATGTATTCGAAATGGGATCATAACATCTATAGTCCTTCCGGTCTGAAGCATAACCTAAAAATACACACTTCCAAGCTTTCGGATCCAACTTACTACGCCTTTCACCTGGTATATGAACAAAGCAAACACTCCCAAATACCCTTAGGGAAGCTATATCCGGCTGTTGATTGTACAGTACCTCAAATGGTGTCTTCTTATGAACTGCTGCAGTTGGAGACCTGTTCATAAGATAAACAGCAGTGGAAACAGCTTCTGCCCAGTAATACTTAGGCATAGCTTTCTCATTGAGCAAAGCTCTAGCGCATTCAGCAATATGTCTGTTCTTGCGCTCTGCAACTCCATTTTGCTGAGGGTTGTAGCTGCATGTGACTTCTCTCTTTATGCCATGTTGTTGCAGAAAGGTATCAAACTGGCCAGAAATGAACTCGCCTCCTCCATCAGAACGTAGACGAAGGATGCTATGCTTGAACTGCTTCTCTACTAGGCTCTTAAACGACTGAAACACAGCAAAGACATCTGACTTGGCCTTCAAGAAGTAGACCCAAGTGAATCTCGAACAATCGTCAATGAATGAGACGAAGTACTGAGAACCTTGCATACTCGCTTGAGAAGCTGTCCAAACATCTGTGTGAATAAGCTCTAACACAGTAGAAGCTCTAGTGCCCTTATGAGAGAAGGGTTGCCTAGCCTGCTTACCAAACTGACAAGCTTCACAGACCTCTACAGGAATAGCATCTGTGAATTTTGGAATACCTACAACTAGATTAGAAGTAGGCAAAGCTTTAAGGCGTGGAAAGTTCATATGTCCGAACCTCTTATGCCACAACTGTAAAGTCGAAATCTGAGAACCGTGTATCAACATGACAGTCTCAGTTGCTGGTGTAGTTGCGTCTAACTTGAAGAGCCTACCAACCTTGGTTCCTTTAGCCACTACAATGTGGTCTTCAGTTTGAACAAAACAACCATGCTTGTTGAATCTAACCTCATAACCTTGTTCAACAATCTGACCTACTGAGACCAAATTCTTGGTTATGGTAGGAACATACAGAACATCCCCTAAAGCTGAGATTTTCGAGGATGAAACAGAGATAGGTACAGTACCGAGATGAGTAATCGGATGTTGAGTACCATCACCAGTGTAGACATTTGCTGGAGTCTTCACAGGATCTTTGCTACTGAACCAGTCTCCTTGTGCAGTCATGTGATTTGAGCAACCGGAGTCTATGTACCAGCTTTCAGCAGATTTGGTCATAACACCCATGACATGCTGCATGGTTAACATACTACCATCTGAATGAGAGTCCTCCATGGAAGCAAAGTTCGAATTTTGAGGTTGCTTACCAGTCTTGATGTCATTCTGCTTCTTGAAGCAGTTCTTCTCAAGGTGACCTGCCTTGTTGCAGTAGTTGCAAGAACGAGTATCTGCAAAACCTTTGTTTTGGATATATTGAGGTTGTTGACCTCGTCCAAAGGAGTTGCTTCTTCCTCTGCCTCTGCCTCGACCTTTGCCTCTGCCCCTACCAGCGAACAGGGCTTGCTCTGGAGTTGAATTTTGACCAGCTGCACTCAATAGCCTCATTTCTTCTGATACTAGCATAGGCACTAGTTCTTCAAATGTGGGATAAGTATCCCTAACAGCAATAGAAGTTTCGAAGGCCTTGTATTCCTTACCAAGTCCTTGAATGGTATGGAGAATGAGATCATCATCTTCGACCTTCACACCAATGCTGCTCAGTTGTTCGACTAGACCTCTGATTAGGTAGACGTAATCTGTAATCGTCGAAGTACCTTTCTTGACCTCTAGAAGCTGCTGCTTCAGTTGCAACTTGCGTGCTTTGGTTGATGTCTGGAACACATTCGCCAAAGCATCCCAGACTTCCTTAGGAGTGTCGACTATCTGTATGTAACCAAACATCTGAGGCGAAACACACAGCGACATGTAGTGCACAGCTTGCTGAGCACGTCTGTTCCATTCAGCAACAATCGGATCTCCAGCATCCTCAGGTGGTTTGCTGTCAGTGCCTGTGACAAGACCATGGAGTCCCTGACCCTTGAGAAAGGCAGTAATTCGATATTTCCATATCGAATAATTATTCTTGCCAAGAGGTTCACCTGTGATGCCTGAGAATGTGTCTATCCTGCCACTCATGACGCTATAGACGACAGACGTCGAATTCGTGAACAAACTCAGAATGAATCAAGAAAAGCGGCGATGGAAAGATATCGCAGAAGTAAATCGCAAATGAAATATATCCCCGGCTGCTAGGCCAGTCAATCCGCAATCGTCAAAATGGCCAAAATCGATCGTTAAGACCTTCAAAACAGCGGTCAAAGTCGTGTTGACCTAAACGACGAAATCAGCAACTTCTGCATACGACCTCCGATTGAAAAATAAAAATTTCTCTCGATAGTTTCTATCACTTTCCACCTGTTTTCAGATGCTAAAACAAAGTGGAAGACCTCCAAAATCACCTTTCTGTGTTTAGGGATTCACTCCACTTTGGTAGGTTCGACCTTGCTGAAAAATCGAAGATGCTAGAAATCTCTGTCACCTCTCCTTCACATTCTCGACCTCAAACACTCTCAACTTTCCTCTCCTGCTCTGATACCATGTTGAGATCAGGGAACTATAAACACTCATAAGACAAGGCAACCATAGCCTAAGCCTGAATTGAAGAGAGGTGGAGAGAGTCTGAAAATCACACAAGAGAATGCAGCGAGGGTCATCAGTCCCTCTTTACTAATATCCCAGAGAAAAGGACAAGGAAGGGGTAAACTGGGGTTGGGTCCCCAAACCCTAAACTAACTAGGTTAGGAATAAGAGCAAACTACGACTACAGTGCATAGTTAGCTTGCACAGTCTTTAACACATATGTGCGGAACAGAAAACATGAGAGACCCCAGACATGCTTTTCCAAGCTGCAGCAACGTTATACATAATATGAGTGTAGAACTCAATCTGATATTAACCACTGGGATATGACAAGATAGGTTTCTTTGTTTGTAATTTTCCTGTTGATCGATGTGAAGCGATGAAGGTTGAACTTAGTTATATATGAACATGGCTGCTTTTGGATGCGATGAAGCTTGCAGGTGGATCTAGAGACTTGTATATCGGCTGTGTTTCTATACCCGGAATGTAAAGCCTTAGGCCTTTATGAGATACCGGCCCAAGATGAGGCGACCACAACAGATTTTGCCCTGTGGCATTGCTATGTGGAAGAAAGATGCTGTGAAACCGAACTGATCTGGTTGTAGTGGATAAACTACTCTTCCTTTATAGAACAATACGTATCACTGTACCTGTTTACAGAGCTCTCATTTGCTTATATATACTGTCACTGTGACTGAACTTGCTCTTCTAAGCTGAACAAACAAGGTTGTTGTAAATTTGAAGGGCATGAGCAGTTTTTTCGCCCGCCCCCATCAATGGTGCACACAGCTGTAACTCCTTAGCACCTTTCTTTTTCAGTATTCTTGCGACCTGGTGGAAAGAGAAAAAATACATCAACGGAGAGTTATAACTTTAGATACCTGTCGGAACAACAAGTCGACTCTATCGGGGAGGAAATATCGGGGAGGAAAGCTTGAATTTTGAATACAGTTATCACACTGCGCGCAAAAGCACGGTATAAATAGTGTCCTTGAAGGCTGGACGTTGGCAAAGGAGAAGGTAACAGGAAGTGAATTACTCCAATAAGCTTCCAAGCCGGACAGTGCTCTATAAGAATCGCTAGCCTTCTAAAGCTCTGCTGCCAGAATACATGACCGGCAGCAGTGAAAATTCTGGATTTCGTGTGTCTTCTGTCCATTGCCTTTGAATAATCTCTTGCACACTTGCTTTGCTGACAACTTCAGAGATATGTTCGTGATCTTCAGCAAGAGCATTTCCTTTTGTCGACCTCAAGTCGGTTTGGAGAACATCTCCATGGCGTTTTTTCAACCTCACCAGCTTCCACGTAGGCTTCAGCTGGTCCCGTCATATTTACCCTGAGAAAGACGTAGCTGTTAGTCCTGTTCGTGCCCACGAGAAACGAAGGCACTATATATATAGCAGTCAAATTCTAAAACTAAAATCATTCATGAGAAATGATTCCTCTTCATATTCGTGAGATAATGCGACAGAAGGAGTGACGGGCTAGAAGTTGTTCGAGTTGCCAGGACACATTTTGAAGAAAAAAGCGCCACAGAAAACCGCAACGGATGAACCAGCACCTTCGGAGACTCCGATTCACTTTGACAAGTCGATGACTGATAATGGTTTTGAAGATCGAATCTTCCTAGTGTACTTTGAAACAGATTTCCGAAACGGGTCAATGTCAATAGCGCATCACTGTAGGATAACGTCAACATCCCGGCATATTCCAACCAGCACCCAACTCATTTCGTGGGTTCAATCTTGATGCGTCAGCTCGATCTGCAGCATGGCTTCTAATTATTCAATTTACCATCGGTTTGAAGAGATCGCATGAAAATTTGACTCCGATGGCTTTTCATCGACTCCAGGGGTAACTCAATTACTGCAAGGCAAGTGAATATGCATCCAAAGTGTACTTCTGGTCCGGTGGAGGAAAAGGACAAGCGGGGGATATGCTTTTAGATGAAACTCTTATTGTTCATAGGTGATCTGGAACAGAAATAGGTAGAAAAAGTCACGTAGACGATCATATTTATAAATATCATGGCTCTGTTTAAGGTTTGATTTCAAAGTTATTTGTTTTTCTACTGTGAACAGATCTGGCTTTGCTCCTCCTAGTTTACTTCAACGGAACACCTTTTTGCTATAGAGACATTATTCCAGTGTTTGAAGTATGAGTTTAGAGACACATGAACGATCTGGCTCCACTTCTCTTATTCGAATTGAACACTTTTTTTTCCTATAGAGACACTGCTCCAGTGCTTAAAGTTTGAGTCTAGGAACAGATCTGAAGGAGTTCGAATCTCACTCTGAAGGAGAGAGGCAAAAATCCATCAAGAGATAAAATAACGAACTTAAGAGTTGACAAAGAATAAATTTAATAGTATAGCATATACTATAGAAATTGTACTATAGTATATACAATATACTATGGATTAAGAAATCCAACACGGAAGTGAAGAAGTGGAAAAAATTCTGAAGTTACAGGGGTTTCTAAAAAATATAGGCTGATAGACCTATCTGAGGAGAATATGTGATTCGTTGATCTGAAAATAAATTCTCAATATAATACACTGATAGTCAAATACACAGAAGGAACTTGGAAGAGGTGATAATGCAAGGAAGTGTTGAGGAACCGGTAAGTGAACAACTGAAAGAACGAATAAAAGATAAAGTTTGTAAGACAAACCCAACAATAGTAGATGAAGCGACGATTATCAACAACCTTGGCTTAACGGGAATGAACTTCAAGAGTTGTCAACCAGCCAAGCCATACATCACATGAACTTCATAGGCTACTTGTCAGCTTAGCTCGATGACCCGTGAAGTTTGTCATGCGCTGTCAGAGGTACACCACGTATACACATAACATATGGATGATGTCATACATATAGACAAGTGTACCACTATGATAAACGATATGTACTCACTCCTGCATTAAACAACCACTAAAGTCGAGTCAAATCCACTCTGTGCATCACAGAATCCAGATTGCGCTCACCAAGACTATCCACCATAGTCAAGAGCTTGAAGACTCAACTCGAAAAACTAAAGCCTACAAGCCTTACCTGCAAAGTATACCTCTAGTGGGGCTAGCTCAAGAATCCACCCTAACGACACTAATAGCCCTACCGGGACTAGCCATTGCGCACTCGCTCAACTTAACCGAGGTACTAAACTGACATGACAGCTGTCCTATGCATACACACCAATACACAACATACATCGCTGTCAGAGGTACACCACACATACACATAACACATGGACGATGTCATACACATACACAAGTGTATCACAATCGCCCAGCTAACTGACGATTAGGTCTCTCTAACTCCAGATAGCCTCATATCTCAACTACGTGATATACACCTTTATGGGTGCAAAGATCAAGAGGTCGGGTGCTACATCGTCTCATCGTTCAACGTCTATCTACAATCCATATCACGCAAAGATCTAATCGGCTATCTCTACTATATACATTGAGGGGCAAACCCACCGTCCAATAAGAATGACACTGAAAGGTGAAATCAAACACGACATGTGTCAACCTCTCGAACAATCATCACACACCAACATACGGTGTCGTGACAGGAGTCTTCCTTGGAGAGGACGAACCTCTTAACTGTGATCGATCAAGAAAAAGATCAAAAGAAAAATAGATTGTTGCAAGCGATGACAACTCCAAATTATATCTCTTGCGTCCACCAAATACAGATGAGAACTCCAAATTATGCCTCTTGCGTCCATCAAATACAAATCAAACACCCAGATAACACACACATAAGTCTTTCAAGGCTCAATCATCTTTATTCCAGTGTCTTCAATTGTCAAAAATCTCTCCTCTCTCTCCTGCGCGCGTCTCCTCTCTCCTCTGTCAGTTTTCTGTGAAAGTCTCCATCGAAAACGGTCGCAGGTTGATTAACTTAAAAGACAAGCCCCTGGCTAAGCTGCCTCTCTACTGGCCTTATGCGTACACATCCCTCTTTGCTAAGCTGGCCCCTTTTTAAATAAAGGTTACACAGCTTTCTTTGCTAAGGCGACCCCTTGATTACTTAGCTTGATTAATAAAAGTTTCCCGTGCTCTTGATGCCACCCTAAATATACCACAAGCCATCCAATGTAGGCCGAAGCTCCAACACTTATGGGGCTGCCTCACATGGCTTACAGCCCCCCATATACAGACCAGGTATCTCCCATGATATATTGAAGGTGGCATGCGGAGGCTTAGGTCAGGAAGCCCATGATTAAGAGAGATATCGGTCTCCCGTCCCTAGATATGCAAGACGTGACTGCATATCCAACATAGACTCCCTTCCAAGAGGTCAACATGCCGGAATAAGAAACACAGACCAGGGGGAATTGATCTTGAGACCACTTTCCTCCTAGGCAGGCGCCCTATCACTGGGATGGCCTGTGCTTCCGTTCACAAAGGTAAAACAGTTTGTACATATTCTTATTCCTGAAGAAAATTTTCTGTAAAGTCTTTACTAGCTTTTTCTACACTAACTTCTCTATACAACTCCATTTTTAGTGAATGAAGAGTCAAAACTATAGTACTCGTGAACACCCACACACTCAAGCTGTCAGATCATAAGTCTGAGTCACGAGCTGGAATTGACGGATTTTTTCCTCTTTTGCATCTTTCACAGCCTAAAACCTATACTAACTATTACCTAGAACACTTTCTGTCGAAACCGGAAACATGAAGTGGCTCTCCTTGACGAGCTCTGCATTCTGAAACTTTTTGACCCCTTCAGGATGATATTTCAATCCAAGCTAGGAGGCAGCTTGTCAAGCATCGCCCAGCTTAGCTCCTACCCAGCTTGATAAGCTACAGGGCAACTTCCTTTACACAATAGAGAAAAAATCTCTCCTCAACTAGTTTTCACTGTACAGGCCCACGTACAATTACAACACGACATTCACCCCTCCAAAACTACACATCCTCTAGTATGTGCCAATCCATCACTGGTCCTTGTGATTCTCCAAATCATCTTCACTCTCCTCAATCGTCTCGGAAAGGTCTTCATTTGTACTTGTTGTCTCCTCAGAACCTGCTAGCTCCACTGTCTCTCCTCTCTTTCTGAATAACTTCACTCGTTTTCTAGCAACATGAAGCCTTAAAGACGTGCCATCTAGCTCTCGCAAAGAATAGGTAGCATTCTGATGTACATCTGAGACAAGGTATGGGCCAAACCATCTCCTCGAAAATTTTCAAACTGTAGAGTGTTGGTTCTCCAATGTGCTATCGTATATCAACACCCAGTCCCCAACTTGTATCAGTTTTGGTCGAAGCCTATGAGTCTTATCAAACCTCTCCTTGTTCCCAAGTGGAGCCGCCTTCAACCTTCATTGCGCTTCTGCGAGATCCTCTTCTCTACATACTAGCTATCTGATTCGTAGTGAGAGAAATTGTACACGGTCCATATTGTCTTCCCATGATAAGGTAGCCCAGGTAGGAAAGTCTTCTTCTGCTAGCATCATCGATTTCTGCCCTAACATTAACTCAACAATCATGTACCTTGTAGTATAACAATGAGTTGTTCTATCTATCCATAAAGCAAAAGAGAGTAACCTATGCCACTCTCTATGCTTACCGTCACACGCCTTCATCAAAGGTTGAACTATTGATGGATGTCCTCGTTCGCTCTTGCCAATCTCCTCTGGATTCATCGCAGTAGTAAGCTTGAGCTTCACAGCATATCGAGCAAAAAACTCTTTTGCTTCAGTATCACGTAGTTCTCCTCTATCTACTTGTAGTCTTCCTACATATCCATATCTACAGATAATATCCTCAAGAACAAACTTACATGTCCCCTCTGTGGTCTTCGTCCTTAGAGCTCGTCCTTCCACAAAGTTGGAGAGATCCTCACGAGCCAAAACCAAATATCGCATATTCCATAACCCCATAGGCATTACCACCAAGTCGAGAACCCACTTGGAAGTGAATGCAAGACCGATAAGTTGGCACGAGATTGTCCCTATACCGCATCTTTGAGTAGAACAGACAATGCAAGCAAGAACTGACGTAGTTCATCACATCTCGATACAAACCTTTCCACCAATACATTTTCTTCAACTTGACATAGGTAGCCCAACTCGATGTCCGACCCATAAGATATCATGGAACTCCTTCATTAGTTGCTACTTAATCTGCATATCGTCCACTACTCGTATGGACATCCCATCTCTCCTCTGCGGCCGTCTCCAAAGATATCCATCACGTAGAAGATAGTTGTAAGCTTGTTTTTTTATCTCCCTGAATTCTACTTTGCTCCACTTCTCTTGTCTCTCCAACGAACTCAGATAATACTTATATCACGAAGTCTACCTGTGTAAAGCTCCTCTCTAAACATTAACGGTTCCAAGTTTGTAACCCGTCGACCAACCTGACACCGAGCATCTTTTCTCTCTTCTTCCTCAGCTTCGGAAAACATGACATCCTCGTCTACAAATCGAGCACTTGATAACATATCTGCATCCACATTCTCCTTCTCATTTATATGCTTCAGCTTTGGATTCAAGCTTCTAATATAGGCAATCCGACGCAACATCGCTATGTCTGACGTGTTATAGTTGAATATCATGCCTAGTAGAGATAGACAATCTGTCTCTACGACTACATGAGCACAAATAAAAAACTCACGGTCTGTCTTCATCGCTGTCACCACTCCCCACAACTCAAGCTTCACCTGAGGATAATCTCGTTGCTTGTCTGTCAAGATCCTAGCTCCAAACCTAGAGGTAAACCGCATACCATCCGCATCATCTTGACCTATCGCCCAGCCAATCGCCTTTAGACTAGTATCTATTGTGACAATGACATGTCTTTCACACCCGTAGTCTACTCTTTTCAATGCAAGTGGAGACTTCAGAGCCTCCTTCAGCCTATTCATAGCTTCTCGATGGACTGAGGTCCATACAAACCTCTTATCTTTTCTCAATAATGCATACAAAGGCTCCGCAACATGAGCATAATGAGGAATGGATAGACGGTAAAATACACAAGCTCCTAGAAAACGTCGAACTTCTGTGATATTCTTGCAGTCTACCATCCTAGCTACAACATCAACCTTCTCAGAGTTTGGTCGTCTTCCAAAAGCACCACATATGTGTCCAACCACTAAAATCTCAGACACACCAAACTTGGACTTAGCTCCTGACAAGGTGAGATGTACCTCCTCCAAGCGAGTCAAGATACGTTCCACATCCTGATATGATCTGCAACAAACCTCCCGCATCCATTCGCAAGTACTGCTTCATCCTTGTCTTCAACTGCACAACTTTTTATAGGAATGTCATCTAGAAATAGAATGGTAACATCAGGCACAAATTCTCGTAGTACCTTATGCATCGCATTCTGCATATGAGCCACATCGAGTTTGTCGTTCCTTGTAGAAGAGTACACATTTGCATCAATCCCAAAGGCGTACGCATAGTAGTTAGATCTCTACTCTCTACAGCTAGCTGGAACTGATCATAACCAGAATATATTGTAGTGTCGCAGGATTACTCCTTTTGCTCATTTAGTATACAAGATATCGTTCCCACAGAGGATTTGCACAAGTAACGCTGCTCTAAGTTCTAAGATATGTTCAAACACACAAACACACGGGTTTTGTCTAGAAATCCCGTCTTCTCACAAAACCACACGTCTTACAGACTCGCCAAAAGGTGCTCTGGACCTAAACAAACAACTACTAACTAAAATATCACACATCTATTCACAGAGAAGCTCGAGAAGACGCTCTTCCTGCTTCCAGATCATTTCTTCCGGTCTTCTCAGTATCGTCTTCTCGAAGCAATTCTCGGCTTCTGGGGGTTCCACTCGGCTTCTCACCCCTCCAGAAGACTGCTCCTACTTCGCAGAAGTCGACTAGAATCGGTTGTTTCACCTTACTCACTCTCACATTCCAACGGGTTAGATTAATCACAGGGTGTATGCCCCCTGTAGCCTTCCCCAGCGTTCTGCCTACGGAAATGGTCTTCCTGCAGCACTACAACGACATTCACCTTCACGGAAGCTCAATAGAAGTCTCGGAAGCTCACTAGAAGAAGGTAAGAAGATGGAGAAGATGGGAAAGAAGGGAAAAACCAAACAAGAGAAAACAAGATGAAAAGGAGAATTAAAGATTCTGATAGACTTCTAGTCCGGATCCTGACTAACAAGCCATCCCTGCTTGTAATAGTTTGGGGAGGAAGACAACAAACGTGAGTACTGTTGCACTGTCTTCTACTTGAGGATGTCGTCTTCTGTTGCGGGAAGAAGGCTTCTTTCTTCTTCTCTTCGCTGCTCTGACTACTCTGTCTTCTGGGATCCCTTACCCATAAGACCGTCTGTACGTAGATCCTAAGTGCTCTACTGGACGAGTCAAGCTGCAATTCCACAACTGCTGACAGTCACCGCCACTCAAGAAGAACACTTCTCATGCACAATCGGGAGCGAATTTAAGAAAACCCACCACCCGGAAGACATAGACAAAGCTTCTGCACTCAAATCAGCAATCCATTCCCCGAGAAGAAGTCACATTGATATTGGGAAGCTCACTCCCTCTACTTCCTGCTCCTACTCCTCGACACACCAGTCTAGACAACAAGACTGCACGAGGATGACGTTCCTTGTTCCTAAACTGCCCACTACTTCTATCTACATCTTCGAAACCACTGCTGGTAATGAGCATGCAACCCCTCCTGTGTATTCCCAGACTATTCGTATGTTTCTAACATCGGGTGTAGTGTGCACTGTATATCATGTGTCCAATGTGCTCTGAGTCTACACTGTAAAATGTTTGTGTGTGTGTAGAATCCCGGTTTCCTACTCTTCGATTTTTGACAGACAGACAACGTAACTATCCTCAAGTAAAGCGTGAACTATGGGGAGCTGTTACTGCTATGAAGGTAGATCGGGAGTTCTTGATAAGTACTCATGTGATTTTAGAAACAGATTGTTTACCATTGCTTGGTATGATAGCAAACTGCAGTACTCCAGACATAGCAATGTTGAGATGGATTGCTTACATCCGGAGTTTGAACCCTGAGCTGAAACACATTGCCGGGAAAGAGAATCCAGTTGTAGACATGTTGTCTAGGGCTCGCTACACAGATGAGGATGAGATGTTTGCAGAGGTGGAGAACGAAGAGAAGAGAGATGTTTGGTGTAGTCAGCAAACTTCGGATCTGGAGCCACTGCCATTCAAAGAGGAGTTCTACACGAGAAGGCTACGTGACATTGGACTTTATCTGAGTTCTTTGAACAGACAGGAGGGTTTGAGTGATGTAGAGTTCAGAGAGATAAGGAGGAAGGCATACGATTACTTGTTGCGAGATGGATATCTTTGGAAACGTCCAAAGAGAAGAGATGGAGCGCTTTTGCGAGTTATAGACGATCAGCTGACCAAGCAACGGCTGATGAAGGAGTTTCATGACACCTTGTGGACCGGACATCGGGGAGCTTGGGCTACCTATACAAAACTGAAAGAGAGATATTGGTGGAGAGGGCTTTATCAGGATGTGGTGAACTTTGTAAGCTCATGCCTGCACTGTCAATTTTATTCAAAGGTACGTTACAGGGATGGTCTGTCATCAACTTATTCGTCCAGTATCTATTTTCAATGGGTTATTGATTTGGTAGCAATGCCTCCTGGGTTATGGGGTATGAGGTACTTGGTGTTGGCTCGAGAAGACCTCTCCAATTTTGTGGAAGGACGAGCTCTGAGGACGAAGACCACAGAAGGGATATGTAGATTTGTTCTTGAAGATATTATCTGTAGGTACGGATCTATAGGAAGATTGCGTGCAGACAGAGGAGAGTTGCGTGGTATGGAAGCAAAGGAGTTCTTCGCCCAACACGGAGTGAAACTAAAACTCACTACTGCTATGAATCCGGAAGGGATTGGTAAGAGTGAGAGAGGGCATCCGTCGATTGTTCAAGCTCTGGTAAAGCATGTGATGGTAGACATAGACAGTGGCATAGGTTGCTTCCTTTTGCTCTGTGGGCTGACAGATCGACTCATTGCACTACTACTGGGTACATGCCCACTGAACTGATGCTGGGTCAGAAGCCGATTATGCCAGCAGAAGAGGACTTTCCTACATAGGCTACTTTACCATGGGAGGAAGAAATGGATCGTGTACAACTTCTGACACTTCGAATCAGACAGTTAGAACATAGGGAGGAGGATCTTATGGAGGCACAACAGAAGCTGAAAGAGGCCCGTCTCAAGAACAAAGACAGGTTTGACAAGACCCATAAGCTCCGGCCGAAGCCCATACGTGCTGGAGATTGGGTTTTGGTGTATGACAGCACATTAGAGAATCAGCACTCCACAGTTCGGAAATTTTCTAGGAGGTGGTTTGGTCCGTATGTTGTCTTAGAAGTATATCAGAATGCTACTTATTCTTTAAAGGAGCTTGATGGTACACATCTAAGACTTCTTGTTGCTGGCAAGCGTATCAAGTTGTTCAGAAGAAGGGGAGAATCCGTTGAGCTAGGTGAATTTTTGGAGTCAGATCAGATGATGGATGCCGAAGCAGATCTGCTATCCGAAGAAGACGAAGAGGACGTTGAAGAAGATGACGGCGATTTAGAGAACCTTGGAGACTAGTGGAAGAGTTGGCACATACCGGAGGATGTGCAGGTTTGGAGGGAGTGAATGTCGTAGTGCATGACGTTAAAGGTGCGGAAACGGAACTTCAGAAGACACTCAACATGCATTTGTTCGGGAAGCTGCTCCCTAGCTTATCAAGCTGAGCAGGAGCTAAGCTGGGGCCATGCTTGACAAGCTGCCCCCTAGCTTAGACTGAAATATCACCTTGAAAGAGGTCGAAGAGCATTAGAATGCAGAGCTCGGCGAGGAGAGCGACTTCGTGCTTCCAGTTTCAACAGAAAGTGTTTTAAGTAGTAGTTAGTACGGGTTTTAGACTGAGAAATGTATAAAAGAGAGAAATCTGTCGATTTTGGCTCGTGACTCAAACTCAGAATCTGATAGCGTGAGCGTGTAGGTGTTCACAAGTACTATAGTTTTGACTCTTTATTCATAGAAAACGGAGTTGTATAGTGAAGTTAGCGTAGGAAAGGCTAGTAAAGACTTTACATGAAAACTTCTTAGTAAAAGCATGTGTACAGGAAATTTAACTGTTTTGAACGGAACCAAAGGCCATCTCAGTGATAGGGCGCCTGCCTAGGAGGGAAGTGGTCTCAAGATCAATCCCTCCTGGCCTCTGGTTCCTATTCCGGCATGTTGGCCTCCCGGATGGGAGTCTATGTTGGGTGTGCAACCATGTCCTGCATATCTAGGGGCGGGAGACCGGTATCTCCCTTACTCGTGGGCTTTCTGACCTAAGCCTCCGCATGCCATCCTGAATATACTATGGGAGATATCTGGTGCGCATATGGGGGTGCTGTAAGCCCTGTGAAGCAGCCTCATAAGTGTTAGGGCTTCGGCCTACATTGGATGGCTTGTAGTATATTCAGGGTGGCATCAAGATGGCATCAAGGGCACGGGAAACTTTTGTCAATCTGTTATTTATCCATCGAGTCGGTTTAGCAATGACGAAGGAAGTAGTGTGACGTTTTACAGTGAAGGAGTCTGCTTTACAAAGGCAGCTGTGCATTTTTATTTAAAAGAGGGTCAGTTTTAGCAAGAAGAGTTTTGTACGTAAGGACAGTAGGGGGCAGCTTAAGCTGGGGGCCTGCTTGTGATAAGCGACTGTACTTATAAGGACAGCAGAGGGGCAGCTTGGCTAGGTCCTTAAGCTTTTAGGTTAAATACTTACGACGGCTGGAGATCGGGGACACCTTTTGAGGAGACTCTTTTACAGAGAGCTGGGAGCTGAAGCGGAAGGAGAAGCTTAGAGGCTGAGGGAGATCAATTTTTTCTGACAGAACTGAATTAAGGGATTGCGTGATCGTGGCAGAGAGACGGACAAGTGTTTGGGGGACTGAGATTTTACCGAATTTACAGGTTGGAGGCAGAATTACTTCTGATCGGACAAGAGGCAGTTTATTGAAGGAGATCGTTTTGATAATCTGCAAGGGACTCTTGATTGACGCTGGATTAAATTATTGATAGTTTTCAGTTGAGAGGTTGACGCAGAGAGAAGATTAAGAGTTTGGGGTCCGAATTTCATCTATTAGACTTGAGTTGGGGTGAATTTGGTGGAAAGAGAACATTATTTGAGTGGAGGAGGAGGACTGAGACTGGGAAGGTCAGGTTTTCTGAGAAATTTCAGTGCTGAAGCTGTCGTTGGGGGGGGGATACAAGACGTTGGAGTTTCAAATCTTCATCGGTTGTAGGTTCTGGAGAGAAATCTGCTGGAGAGAAGACTAGTTGAGTAGAAATTGGCCGTTTGGCATTTGCGGTGGTCAACGTAAGGAGTTGAGTAGAAATAGGTTGTAAATTGATATATGTGGAGGACTATTGAGTGTGTTTGGAAGAGAAATAAAGCATCGTGAGTTCAGGTTTCTCCTATCTGTTGTGTCTGAAGGCGGATCTGTCTCCTGAGACTTGAGACTTGAGACTTGATCTGTTCAGTAGTAAGTGATCTATAGTCATAGTCTCTGTGAGTGACTTCAGCCGTTGCGGTCTCCTGCTTGGCTCTTGTCTTGGTATACAATCTCTACTTCTATCTCGTGATCTATCACAGCCAGAAGGCTCGCCCTTCCTGAGAAGGACTCTCCTCGACAGCGTATTGAGTTGAAGGCATTTCATGTGAACTCCCGAAAGCTGACATTGGAGGAAAGCTGAGTGGAATCGAAGGTGGATGGCTTAATCGATTGGGGCGTAGTCAAGAGCTGACGACGGAAGCAGCTCAGTGAGGTCGCATTGGAGCTGGGACCAGAGCTAGAAGCGCGCATAAGAAGAAGACAACTCGGGAAGCACACAGAAGATAGTAGAGGTTCTTCCCATATTCTTTTCCCTTCTCACTGCTTCTCGCCTTTGTTTGGTATCCCCCGCGCTTCCCCGGTTGTTTGCAGGCAACCTGATCGATCAATTCTCCCCCCCTTATTTTCCTATTGTGACATTGCGCGCAGAAGCGCTACCCAATTTCTGTCAGACATCTTCTTGCTTATTCCCAAGTTCAATTCGAGCTTCCCTACTCCTAGCCATCAAATTGGAGATCCCAGCTATCAATTTCCCTACCCTACCATCCCTCTACTCTCGAAACCTTGAACAGAAGACGCTTCGGAAGATTGGAACATCTTCGGAAGACGCTTCGGAAGCTTGACTGTCTTCGGAAGACGCTTCGGAAGCCTGACTGTCTTCGGAAGTCGATTGTACACAATTCGTATCAAGAGTGGATTTGCTTTGCTTTGGTATTAAGAGAGACTTGGTACAAATTCCGAGTGGCGTGGTGAGTTGTTTTGTTATTTCGAGAAGTTGGAAGTCGGGAACTAGGCCTGTGCCTCCCGGCCTTCCAAGCTTCTCAAATCCACATCTTCCTAGAGAGACTAGAAGACTGGAAGGGCCGGCAAAATGCGAGAGAAGACGTGAGGGTCCATTTCGGGTCTCTTCTGTCCGACTCATAGCAGCCCATTCCTTCTTCTTCCCAAACTTAGGAGAGAATCGTGAGAAGTCTTGCTGGCAGAATCTAGAGAGAATGGTCGAGGATCCTATCTTCCCACCGAGCAGCAAGCTTCTTCTAAGTGTGTATGAGAGGTGAGAGGTCAGAAGAACAGAGTGCAATTGTCTTGAGTCTGTTGTGAGGATAGATTACGCGTAGGAAGAAGAAGACAGGTGAGACCAGTGAAGGGAAGCCTGACTTCAGGAGGTCTTCCGAGAAAGACATTGAATCGGAAGCTGTCCCGGAAGTCTTCTCAGAGGCCACTGTCACCGCAGGAGTCCGCAACCATCTTCTGAACCTGTTGTGTACTCTACGTTTCACGAATCTTGTATCTTCTGATAAGAAGTAAGATGTAATGCAAGGTGGGTTGTCTTCTTGGTAATCCATGCGAGGCCTTGCTTAGTTAAGATTGGTTAGATATAGCTCGGAAGACGAGAGCTATTTAGGAAGCACTGTTAGAATCCCGGAAGACGGAGTAGCTGTCTTCTGGAAGACTAGATTCGTCTTCTGAAGAGTGGAAGCTGGACTACAAAGATTGTGGTGCAACAGCGTGCAGGAATGACTGCTTGGAGGTCTTTATTGACAATCCTCAAAGTGGGATGGTGGAAGTCCTGCCATATCGTTTCATTGCTATTCTCCCGTGGACAGAATCCAGAGATTGATGAAGCACCCAGCTTTAGGTGGAAGCGTTGGATGGACGTGGGGAGTTTACAGTGATCACGAAGTTTTCTTCAGATTGGCAATCAGAGGAGAATGAGACAATTGGTATCTCATGTCGGGAATGCTCAGTCACCTACTGCAGAAGAAGTTCCTACCATAGAGGAGTTGAAAGCTCAATTTGCAGCAGCGTGTTATTGTGGAATTACAACTGGGTACCAAGGAAAGTTCACGATAGCTTCTCATGGAAGGGAAAACCGTCTTGAGCATAGCAGAGCACAGCAAATGATGATTCCAGATCTACGAATTGCTCTCCTCTAAGCTCAGCGATTCTATAGCGGAGGAAGAGTCACAACTATGGAAAGTTGGAATTACAACTGGGTACCAAGGAAAGTTCACGGTAGCTTCTCATGGAAGGCTCGAGGATACCCATCTGCATCTTCTCCTTCAATAGCTCAATGAGCTTTGGCAGCAAGGCACGAGGGATTGGAATCGGCTTCAAGTCTTAGGGCACATGAGGTATAGTGAAGATAACCATCGGAGCTATCACACTAGGATCCACACAACCAATCTCTTCAACTGAAAAAGAAAATGCTCTACCATGACTGACAATCATCTATTCAAAAATCTTCTTTTCTACTTCAGTCAAGAAACCACCCCCTCCTATCTGGAGTTGTTCGAGTGTTTCCTGAGTAAACTGATGTCCTATTCGTCCAGGATTTCTGAGTACAGGCTCAGTGGCGGCTGACTCCATCTGCTGTTGCGAATTAACTGGCAATTGGGTCGCCACAGGCTTCACCTTCCTCGCTACAGCTTTATATTTGGCGTGTACTTCTACTTCCTGACGAGAGCCGCACCAGCAGACTGCATCCTTCCATTCATTCTCCAGTCTCGGATGAGGGCGATATCGCAAGTACGAGACAATCTCCTCATAGACTTCAGGAGAATGGATGGGGATCGCCACCCTACCTCCCAACTGTTCTTCCATCCTACCTACTTCATCTAGCCAACGAACAAAAGATTGTACATCGATAAACTCTTGATACACATGAGAAATCACTTCATTTTCCTCCAGAGCTCCTATACAGCGCAGATCAGCTATACGTTTCTCCACCTGCCTCCTACTCCTTTCAGTCAGATCTTTTACTCGTGTAAACTCACTCCAATCCTCACAACTCAAACTCAACAACCCAGATCTCCAACTTGGTACTCTATATACATTCTCAGAACCTCGAGCAGCCTCTTCATTAGTCTCTTGTGATCCCTTGGGCTGCTCAGGCGGGATCATAGTAGTCCTTGATCCTTCACTCCTGTCTTCCCGCTCTACAAGAGTGGGTTCTAAAAACCCTTACTTCTACAAATAGGGGAGTCCCTCAAGGTCTGCCTGTTTCGCTCATGGTTTGATCGAACAGTCAGAAATTGAACAGAACGTTTGTCATCAGGACCACGGATCCTAGCAAAGTGTGACCCATCGTCCATCACTTTGGTCTCCATGCGCACCGTAGTGATATAGGGTTGACCTAAAATGACTGGATACGAAGCAGAAGACTGCACAAAAAAGTGCTGATCTACTTCTACATCACCTATCCTCACTCTCACGTTAGGACAAGCTCCGTACAACTCTCCCTTCTGGTTGTTAGCAGCACGCAGCACCCATCCATGATTCAGCTCGATAGGCCACAATCCTCTCTCATATATCTCTCGTGACATGATATTGATTTTGGATCCGTGGTCAACTAAAGCAGCAATAGGTTCAGGTAAACTTCCAAGACGTACCCGTGTGGCAGTTGTAGCGCGAGTCCAATGCCTCTTCTTGAAGTCACTGTCAACAATTGGGCTCTCTCCATCAGCTTCATCATCATCAGCTTCAATAGTGCTAGTTCCAGCAACTAACGCCTCCTGCTGGTACCTCTTGTCACCAGTACCTCTTGTCACATCCTGTCATCAGTACCTTCCCAAACTCCACATCATTTACAGAAGCTCCTATCACATCTATCATTTGGCTCTCTACCTGCTCAGATATGACTTGCCTCTTTCGCTTGATAATATCAATAATTAGCTCATGAAACTCTCTCTTTGCGATGCCAAGAACTTCTCGAAGTGAAAACTCAACCCGTGCATCCAATATCCTCTGCTCCAGAATGCTTTTAAGATCAGTGGAGGTCTCAATATCTGCAGCCAGCTTGTAAGTAGGCCCTTTCCCCTTCTCTTGAGCAGTGAATCTTCTTCCAGCAGTCGTTGGTTCCTGCTGTTGTCTCTGTACGTCCTCCATTGGACCTGGAGCAGGTGGTGGAGCCTGGGAGGTAGACGGGACATCCTCTGGAGGAGCTGCACGCCTTCTAGTGATCCTCCGTCCCTGTCTCTCTCTAGTCTCCTCTGGATTCCCAGTTTCAAGCTCAGAGGCATCTCGTCGCCTCTTCTCCTCCACAGAAGCGTCCTGCCATTGAACATGCTTATCTACGTCCAAGAAAGCTTTAATGGACGCTGTATCTACGGGATCTTTCCACCCTGTGACTCTACGATAGTTTCCGCTCCTCTTTTCAACGCCTCAGTACCGCTCCTCTCAAGAGACCTATCCAGCAAAGTAGGGCTAGAAGAAACTTCAATATGCCCAGCATACACATCAAGATTCATCGGTGGTACTGTTACTGTAGTTACTGTTGCAGTTGTAGCGACCTGAGGTAGACTCCTCATACCTCCTCGCCCAAACTACGTGTTCAATGGCTCTCCGGTAGAAACAAGGTGCAGCCTACCATTTTGGTAGCGAACCACACCATCTCGTAGAGCAGCTGTAAGTTCTTGGCAACCTCCTCGAAGATGATCTGGACTGTCACACCAGATACACCTACGGACAGGAGCACCCCCTGGACGAGCAGCACCAGACGTTGGTAGGAGCTCTCTATGTAAACCAGCCAACTCTACCTTCAATTCACGCATCTGTCGGATCAACTCCTCAATTTGATTGTGCTGACTTTGGTTCTCAACCACCCTCTGAACAGGTACCCTCTGTGCAGGAACTGACAGAACTGGCACTGGAGGCGCTTCTACAAGAATAACAGGTCTAGGAGCAAGAGCCGGGGGCTGTTGTACCTGTGGAGCATAAGGTTGATGGATCACCTCTGCGAGCGGTCGTCCTCCTACGGCCACTCTCCCTCGCCTCTGCCTTGTTAGAACGGCCACAACATCTTCCACTCTCCTCCAATCCATAGTAACACCTCCTTCAGCTGATCGATCTGCCAACATGAAGCATAATCGATCTCCTGTAGCCTCATCGGTGGCTTGCAAGAAGAGCTCTGTCCTTCTAGCATCCAAGGTTATCCGTTCGAGCGTCGAAAGCTGTCGGTATCTTCGGTCGAACTCTCTTAGCAACTCATTCAACCCCATCCTATGACCAGGTTGTTGCTCAATCCAATCCAAAAAAGTTCTCCTAGTAACTCTCTCAGAATCCTTCTCAAGGAATTCCTCTCGGAGAGATCGCTCAAAACTTGCCCAAACACCAAGATTTCTCCTCTGTACGTCTCTGACTTGATCTCTCAACTCAGGAATCACAGCCAACTCAAAACTCCCAATCATCTCTGCATCGGTCACCCTAACAAGCTCCATCTCTCCTCAGTACTCACGAAGATATTTAGAAATATCTCTGCCTTCAAATCTTCCACACCTATTCACAATCGCCTGCAAAGCTTTTGTAGATTTCAACTCACCCCCTCCGACGATTGGATGTTGATAAACCAAAGCCGCAAGCGTCTTCAGTATCTCAGTAGTATCCAGGCCTGATGCTGCAGTGGCTGCTGAAGACGTTGGTGTAGCCGAAGGTGCAGCAGTAGATGTCGATGCTCCAGTCGTAGAGGCAGTAGCACCACTCTCGCTCTTGCGATCCATCTTTCCTTGTATGCAAATCTCAACCTCAGCAACCTCAGCGATTAATCACCCCAAGATGACTCTCAGTGGAAGCACCAGATTTATGTCGAGGAGAGTCCTTCTCAGGAAGGGCGAGCCTTCTGGCTGTGATAGATCACGAGATAGAAGTAGAGATTGTATACCAAGACAAGAGCCAAGCAGGAGACCGCAACGGTTAAAGTCACTCACAGAGACTATGACTATAGATCACTTACTACTGAACAGATCAAGTCTCAAGTCTCAAGTCTCAGGAGACAGATCCGTCTTCAGACACAACAGATAAGAGAAACCTGAACTCACGATGCTTTATTTCTCTTCCGAACACACTCAATAGTCCTCCACATATATCAATTTACAACCTATTTCTACTCAACTCCTTACGTTGACCACCACAAATGCCAAACGGCCAATTTCCACTCAACTAGTCTTCTCTCCAGCAGATTTCTCTCCAGAACCTACAACCGATGACGATTTGAAACTCCAACGCCTTGTATCCCCTCCCAACGACAGCTTCAGCATTGAAATTTCTCAGAAAACCTGACCTTCTTAGTCTCAGTCCTCCTCCTCCACTCAAATGATGTTCTCTTTTCACCAAATTCACCCCAACTCAAGTCTAATAGATGAAATTCGGACCCCAAACTCTTAATCTTCTCTCTGCGTCAACCTCTCAACTAAAAACTATCAATAATTTAATCCAGCGTCAATCAAGAGTCCCTTGCAGATTATCAAAACGATCTCCTTCAATAAACTGCCTCTTGTCCGATCAGAAGTAATTCTGCCTCCAACTTGTAAATTCGGTAAAGTCTCAGTCCCCCAAACACTTGTCCGTCCCTCTGTCACGATCACGCAATCCCTTAATTCAGTTCTGTCAGAAAAAATTGATCTCCCTCAGCCTCTAAGCTTCTCCTTCCGCTTCAGCTCCCAGCTCTCTGTAAAAGAGTCTCCTCAAAAGGTGTCCCCGATCTCCAGCCGTCGTAGGTATTTAACCTAAAAGCTTAAGGGCCTAGCTAAGCTGCCCCCTGCTGTCCTTATAAGTACAGTCGCTTATCACAAGCAGGCCCCCAGCTTAAGCTGTCCCCCCTACTTCCTTACGTACAAAACTCTTCTTGCAAAAACTGACCCTCTTTTAAATAAAAGTGCACAGCTGCCTTTGTAAAGCAGACTCCTTCACTGTAAAACGTCACACTACTTCCTTCGTCATTGCTAAACCGACTCGATGGATAAATAACAGATTGACAAAAGTTTCCCGTGCCCTTGATGCCATCTTGATGCCACCCTGAATATACTACAAGCCATCCAATGTAGGCCGAAGCCCTAACACTTATGAGGCTGCTTCACAGGGCTTACAGCACCCCCATATGCGCACCAAATATCTCCCATAGTATATTCAGGATGGCATGCGGAGACTTAGGCCAGGAAGCCCACGATTAAGGGAGATACCGGTCTCCCGCCCCTAGATATGTAGGACATGGTTGCACACCCAACATAGACTCCCATCCGGGAGGCCAACATGCCGGAATAGGAACCAGAGACCAGGAGGGATTGATCTTGAGACCACTTCCCTCCTAGGCAGGCGCCCTATCACTCGGATGGCCTTTGGTTCCGTTCAAAACAGTTAAATTTCCTGTACACATGCTTTTACTAAGAAGTTTTCATGTAAAGTCTTTACTAGCCTTTCTTACGCTAACTTCACTATACAACTCCGTTTTCTATGAATAAAGAGTCAAAACTATAGTACTTGTGAACACCTACACGCTCACGTTATCAGATTCTGAGTTTGAGTCACAAGCCAAAATCGACAGATTTCCCTCTTTCATACATTTCTCAGTCTAAAACCCGTACTAACTACTACTTAAAACACTTTCTGTCGAAACTGGAAGCACGAAGTCGCTCTCCTCGCCGAGCTCTGCATTCTAATGCTCTTCGACCTCTTTCAAGGTGATATTTTAGTCTAAGCTAGGGGGCAGCTTGTCAAGCATAGCCCAAGCTTAGCTCCTGCCCAGCTTGATAAGCTAGGGTGCAACTTCTCGAGCAAATGCATGTTGAATGTCTTCTGAAGTTCCGTTTCCGCACCTTTAACGTCATGCACTACGCCTTACCTTTGAATCGATACTAACCTCACTCAATTTCACCTCGCTGTCTCCTCACTCAAAGCTCACCTTTGAATCGATCTTCTCCACCAAGAAGCGCTCTTGCTGCGGGAAGCTGAAATGCGCTAATGCGCTTCCTGCGCATCTTCCCCGCAGTTTAGGGGTTTCGACCCTCTGACCTACCTAACCTGTTCGGTGCTACCTAGTAGGTGCACCTACTTCTTACGTGGTTAAGCTTCCGCGGTTGCCGTCTTCCGGAAGATGCGTGTCTTCCGCCATCTTCCGTCTTCCATCATCTTCCGTCTTCCAAAGACATAACCGAGAAGACGTTTCCCGGAAGACGGTCGTCTTCCGAAGAAGTCAACTTCTTATTACAAAAAGCTCATAAGATCATCTTCCTGCTAAGGAAGCCGTAATCTTAAGTAACAACGCTTCTTCAGTTATACAAACAAGTTATTAATCTCAAAAATTTCAAAAATTTGTGAATCTTGTAATTTGTGGGCACCACATATACATCTCCAATCGAATAGATAGCTCTCCCTGTAAATGCCTCTGCTAACTCCTCAATCACAGGACCCGTCTCAACGTTACGAATGATTACGTTATTCGCAGGTTATAGGTCTTAAAAAAAACGCAACGCTCCTGACTTCTTGGGTACATTGAACCACCTGCTAGAATATAACCTCATAGACGGCTCAAGTATCCCCATCTGTACTTTCTCTTTCAACAACTCGATGAGTTTAGGCAACAAGGTACGAGGAACCGGGATCATGAGGGATTGTGAATATAACCATAGGCGCTATAACCTTTGGGTCTACACAACCTATCTCCTCTGCTGAAAAAGAAAATGTTTTACCATGATCCATTATCATCTGCTCAAACACTGTCTTCTCATCCTCAGTCAAGAAATCATCCTCTCTTATCTGGAGCTCCTTCAACGTCTCCTCACTAAACTGATGACCTTACTAGTCTATGATCACGCAATATATGCTCAATCCCCACTAATTGTACTTGCTGTTGGGAGTTAACAAGTAGTTGAGCTGCTACCTGTCTCACTTTTTTCAATACAGATTTGTACTTCGCATGGACGTCTGCTTCCTGAGGGAGTGCACACCAACAAACTGCTTCTCTTCTCACACTATTCTGCATCGGATGAGAAAAGAACTGCACATACGTAACAACCTCCTCATATATGCGTCGAGAGTGGATAAGGATCACCATCATAATATCTTTCTCTTCCATCAATCTGCTCACACTGTCTAACCAACCAGCAACTGACTGTACATATATAAACTCTTCAAACAAGCCGTAAACCACTTCATCTTCAGATAGAATCCTTACACGTCACAACTCTGATACCTGTTTCACTATTCATCTTTTTGTATTTTCTCTCATGTCTTCAACTCTTGTAAACTTACTCCACCCATCTGTCTCAAACATCAGCAATCCAGACTGCCAACTCTGTACACTACACAGGTCTTCGAGCTCCTCTACATGTCTCGCTTTTGACCTTTCTACCTTGTATATCAACTCTGACGGGATCTCAACAGTAGGTTCTACACCCTTGTCTTCTCGCTCTACAGGAGTGGACTGCGAAAACCCTTACATCTCTTTGTTTCAGAATCTCGAAGAGTTTATCGATTCCGCTCATATCTTGAACGAACATTCAAAAATTGTACTGAGTACTTGTCATTAGGACTCCGAGCTCTAGCATAATGAGACCCATCGTTCATCACCTTTGTTTTCATTCGAACAGCGGTGATGTATGGTTGACCTAGTATGACAGAATAAGAGATTGACGACTGTACACAGAAATGCTGATCAACCTCTACATCCCCAATCTTTTCACGCATATTGAGACAGGCTCCGTATAACTCACCCTTTTGATTATTTGCAGCACGAAGTATTCAATCATGATTCCTTTCGATTGGCCACTGCCCCTTCTCATACACTTCCTTGGAAATGATGTTGATTTCTGACCCGTGATCCACAAGCGCAGGAATTGGGTCAGAAAGTCCTCCAAGTTGAACATGCGTCTCTATTATCGCTCGTGCCCAGTGCTTCTCTTTGAAATCGCTGTCTGCACTTGACTTATCCTCCTCAAACTCTTCATCTCCATTCTCAATAACAGCCGGACTAGCAACCCATGCTTCATACTTATCATCTCTGAACTCATCAACACCAATAGCATCTACTGCTCCAACCATCTGACTACCTACTTGTTCAGTCAACACTTGCCTCTTTCTCTTCATGATGTCTGTTATCAACTCATGAAACTCTCTCTTTGCGATACCAAGTACCTCACGAAGAGTAAACTCAACCCTAGCATCCAAAATGCGTTGCTCCAGAACAGCACGCAAGTCTGTTGTCGTTTCGATATCCGTTGCTAACTTGTAAGCTGGAGCTTTTTCCTGTCTTGTGTTGTAAACCTCTTCCTCCGTACTCTATCTGTAGCAGCAGTCTCTTGTGGCAAATCCTGTACACCTTCCATAGGATCTACTGCAGGTGGTGGAGCTGTAGAGGTAGAGGGTACATCCTCTGCAGCAGGAACTCTACTCACTGATACAGATGGTGATGGTTCCGCTGCTCTCCTCCTCGTAATCCTCCGACGGTCATTGTCATCTGGTTCTCCTGCATCTAAATCAGAAGCATCCCGTCTTGTTTTGTCTTTCATTATGACATCTTGTTCACTACTCGCTTCTAAAAAAGCTCAAATAGAAGTTGCATCTACTAGGTCTCTCCATCCAGTAGCCATCCTAATGCTTTCAGCACCTCTCTTCATCATTTCAATCGGAACCTCAACAGCCTGCTCAACCATAGTTGGATTAGAGCGCACCTCAACTTTTCCAGTATACACATCAACTTCCGCAGAACCCACCGTCATCGCTGTAGTGTTCGCACCAATAAGTGCTAGAAGCAAACTCCTCATTCCTCCTCTTTCAAAATATGTGTTCAGAGGTTGCCCAGTGACGGTTAGATACAAATGTTATTCTGATAATTGATTACGCTCTCTCGCAAGACAACCGCTAAGTCTTGATAGTCTCCTCTGAGATGATATGGGCTATCGCACCAAATACATCTCCTGGTAAAGGTTCCTCCTACAGATCGAGCACCTGGTGCAACTCGTCGTTGGTCTCTCTTCAAATCAGCCATCTCAACTCTCAAATCTCTCGAGTGAGCTCTTCAATCAGGTTATTCTGATTTCGGTTCTCAACAGATCGCTGTTGCTATCTAGGTCGTCTCTATGTTGGGATAGGTACTACAGACGCTTGGGGAACCACAACAGGTGCTTGAGGGATCACTATAAATTGCCTGGGGTATTATAAGAGGAACTATTGGAACCTGAGGAGCTATTCTCTGTTCTGGTAAGGTCTCTAGCTACAGTGCCATCCTACCACGGCGTTGTCTAGCAAGAGTAGATACAGCTTCCTCACTCTTCTCCAATCTGATGTAACTCCCCCCTTAGCTCCACGATCAGCTAACATGAAACAAAGTCTGTCTGCTGTAAACTCATCTAGAGCACCTAAGAATAACTCCGTCTTCCTAACATCCAGCGTCAACCTCTCTAAACCAGAAAGCTGAGAGTACATCTTCTCAAATTCATGAATTGCTTCATTCAATCCCATGGAACGTCCAGACTGATGCTCTATCCAGTTCATGAGGGTTCTTCTAGTGACTCTTCATAATCCTCTTCTAAAAATTCTTCTCTCAGTACATGTTCGAAAAGAGTCCACTCACCTAGATGTCTTCTCTGTAAATTTCTCACTTTCTCTCTCAGCTCATGAACAACAGTCAACTCAAAGCTCAGAATTATCTCAACTTCAGGTGCCGTGATCAGCTCCATCTCACCCACATACTCCCGCAGGTACCTAGTAACGTCTCTTCCATCAAATCGCTCACATCGACCAACAATTGCTTGTAACGTCTTTGTGGATTTCTGCTCAACTCCTCCAATTGCAGGTTGTTGTTGAATCAGGGCAGCCAACGCTTGAAGGATCCGAGATGTGTCTATAGCAGGCTGTGCTGTTGCTGTTGGAACCACCGTAGGTCCTCCTTGAGAGCCAATTCCATCTTGATTAGGACTCCTCTTGAACAAGAGCACCTTGAGCAGGAGCCACATCTTGTACGGTAGCACTATGATCTATCTTCTCAATCCAGTCAATTCTCCAAATCAATCACCCCAATAGCTCTCAGTGGAAGCACCAGATGTCATGGCAAGAGTCTTCCTTGGAGAGGACGACCTCCTAACTGTGATTGATCAGGAGAAAGATCAAAAGAAAAATAGATTGCTGCAAGCGATGAGAACTTCAAATTATACCTCTTGCGTCCATCAATACAAATCAAACACCCAGATACACACACATAAGTCTTTCAAGGCTCAATAATCTTTATTCTAGTGTCGATTCCACCATCAAGATCTTCAATTGTCAAAAATCTCTCCTCACTCTCCTGCGCGTGTCTCCTCTCTCCTCTGTCAGTTTTTTGTAAAAGTCCTCGTCGAAAACAGTCGCAGGTTGATTAATCTAAAAGACAAGCCCCTTGCTAAGCTGCCCCCTATTATCCTTATGCATACATAGCCCTCTTTGCTAAGCTGACCCCTTTTTAAATAAAGGTTACACAGCTTCTTTTGCTAAGACGACCCCTTGATTACTTAGCTTGATTAATAAAAGTTTCCCGCACTCTTGATGCCACCCTTAATATACCACAAGCCATCCAATGTAAGCCGAAGTCCCAACACTTATGAGGTTACCCCACAGGACTTACAGTCCCTTCATATGCACACCAAGTATTTCCCATGATATATTCAAGGTGGCATGCGGAGGCTTAGGTCAAGAAGCCCACGATTAAGAGAGATATCGATCTCCCGTCCCTAGATATGTAGGACGTGGCTACATATCCAACATAGACTCCCTTCTGGGAGGTCAACATGCCGAAATAAGAAACACAGACCAGGAGGAATTGATCCTGAGACCACTTTCCTCCTAGGCAGGCGCCCTATCACTGGGATGGCATGTGCTTCCGTTCACAAAGGTAAAACAATTTGTACATATTCCTGTTCCTGAAGAAATTTTTTTGTAAAGTCTTTACTAGCTTTTTCTACACTTACTTCTCTGTACAACTCCATTTTTGTGAATGAAGAGTCAAACTATAGTACTCGCGAACACCCACACACTCAAGCTGTCAGATCATAAGTCTGAGTCACAAGCTGGAATGGACGGATTTCTCTCTTTTGCATCTTTCACAACCTAAAACCTATACTAACTATTACCTAGAACACTTTCTGTCAAAACCGGAAGCATGAAGTGGCTCTCCTCGACGAGCTCTACATTCTGGAACTTTTTGACCCCTTCAGGATGATATTTCAATCCAAGTTAAGGGGCACCTTGTCAAACATCGCCCCAGCTTAGCTCCTGCCCAGCTTGATAAGCTACAGAGCAACTTACTTTACACAATAGAGAAAACAATCTCTCCTCAAATAGTTTTCACTGTACAGGCCCACGTACAACACCCGTTGTCGTTCCATCAGCAGACACACAACATACACCTCAAGCCTGAAGGTACAACTGCTAAGCTTGGATCAACGATACCATCGATGTTTGGAAGATGACATGGTGCGCAATTACGCACCTGGTCCTTCCAAACAACACCATCACGGTCCTCTAACATGAGTACTCCAGAAGATAACACCTCACGCAATCATAAAATATTATACCATGCGATCACATCCAACGTCGTCAGTGTAGTCTGCTGCAGATAGATATAATTGTCAGGATGGAACCTGTGAATCGATGATCGATAACCTCTTCTTGGAATAGTCGTATATGGCAACGTGTCTCTATGCTAAGCAATCACTAGGTTCTCAAAAGTCATAAGTATAACTCTCTGAAATATCTCGGCTCGTTGAGAACATGCTCTCACGTACATATCTAAATCATCAAGGTTCAGCACCTCAGCAGAATCATGACGAATGACCGAAGATAGATCTGGATCTCAGTCATACAATAGAAAATACTATGAGAAGGAAGCCAAAGACGCTTGCCAATTAAAACGGTAGCCCATAACCAACCATGGTAACTGCACATCTCAGTCTCCCAAGTGACCCTTCTGCAAGCCATATTTGCATAATACTCTCTTCACCGTTTGAACAATCCTCTCTGCCAAACAATCTGCCTCAGGCTGATCTCGAGATGTAGTCCGATGATCAATCAGCGCTTGATCACACAAAGCCTGAAACTCACCAAAAAACTTTGTACTTTGGTCCGTAAGCACTTCAGCTGGTGCTCCAAAAGGACTCAGCACTCGATCTAAGAACGCATATGCTGTCTCTTCACTGTCTTGTTCGGTAATGCCACCAACTCAATCCACTTGGAGAAGTACTCCACCATCACCAACACATACCGGTGGTGATGTACAGTCAATGATAAGGGTTTCACAAAATCCTCAGGTCTTATCTCTAACTATCTAATTCGAATAGCAAGAAGTTCTTCTTTTGTAAGATTGTCCTCCCAAGATAACACACTCTATGTCAAAACGTGTTCTTCATTCGGCATGATAGATTCTGACATGTGATGAGCTCCACTGGCATGTAATATGTTATCGAGCTGTGCGTCATTTGGTCTATCCATAACGTAAATGGTAAGAGTTGACGCCACTCGCGCATCCTTTCGTTGCATGTCTTCACCAAAGCTTTCACAATAGACGGATGATCGCTCTTGGCATTTCTTTCGGGGTTGTAAGCAGTTGTTAGTGACAACCTCACCCCACACCTTGCAAAGAATTCACGAGCCTCATGTGCATCTAAATCTCTCCGATCTGCAATGATCTTTTCCGCACATCCATAACGACAAACAACCTCTTCCAAGAGAAATCTACATACCCATTCAGTTGTCTTTGTCCGAAGCGCCCTACCCTCAACTTGATTTGAAAGATCTTCTCGAGCAAGTACCAAGTATCTCATCTGCCACAATCCAACTATCATAGTCATCAAGTCTCTGATCCACTTAAAGTGGATTGCCAACAGATAAGTCAGGTGTAATCCGTCTCGATGCCGAATGTTCGAATACATCTGACATGTCAAACAAGACTCCACAAAAGATACGATATCTTTGTACATGTTTTTTCACCAATATCGCTCTTTCATCTTTGTAAAAGTGACACAAAGCCCTTGATGTCCAGCCCAAAGACTCTCATGAAATGCTCTAAGCAACTTCTGTTGATCTTCTTTGTTGCAAATCACTCGTAACGATATCTCGTAACAGAATCCCATCTTTCTGATTTGACCGCTTTCAAAGAAATTCATCTTGCAACATGAAGTTGTAAGCCTTCCTTCGAACTCTCCGAAATCTCTCATCTATACAACATGTGTGCTTGACCATCATACTAAGGTACCTTCTAATGTCAAGCAATTCACCATCATACAAGCCTTCAACAAACAACTCGTCTTCTCTTCTTGTGTGTGTAATCGAATAGAACTTTACACACGTTGTCAATATCTTCAACCATCTCATTCTCCTCATCATATCGAGCTCGAGATAACATATATGTCATCGGATTATCCGGATTATCTAAACTCCGGATTCAAAGATTTGATATATGCGATCTATGATCATCTCTAACAACAGCAAATAATCAGTTTCAACCACCACTGTTGCTCCAATCAAATACTCTTTCTCGGTTTTCATGGCTGAAACAATATCCCATAGTTCGCTCTTCACTTACGGGTATGCATGTTGATGAGCACTTAACACCTCTGAACCTAACCATAAATTTATCTCCATCCTCATCATCATGTTCTACTGCCCATCTGATTGCAACCAGACTTGTATCTACAGTAAGAACCATTGGCCTGACACCTTTGTAATCAATCCTTCCCAGAACTAGAGGAGATGATAGTAAGGAGTACAGCTTCCGTACCACATCGATATGCTCTTCCTCCCATTTGAACTTATGACCCTTATGTAACATCTCTAATCTCAAACATAGATTTCGCACCTAACAGTGTGAGATGAACTTCCTCAAGTCGAGATAGGATCTTCTCACAATCTGCGATGTGATCGATGTCGTATCATCGACACTCATCTGATCTAATGCTTCATCCTTCTCATCCTCCACACATCCTTTGATGAAGATGTCATCCAAGAATGACATCATCTTTTCAAAGATGAAGTCCCTTAGAACTCTATTCATCTCGTTCATCATGTGTGCTATCGAGTTGGTAGCTCCCTGTGGTAAGATACACATCCTAATCAACCCCAAAGGTGTCCTCATTGTCGTGAAGCTTCTACTCTCCTCTGCTAGTTGAAACTGATCATATCTTGAGTAAAGATCTCTCACTAAGTAAATTGCTCTTCCTGCAAACGCTTCAGCAAATTCGTCCACAGTTGATCCCACCTCAATATTTCTGATTGTTACTGCGTTCACCGGTTGTATGTCTTCGATGAATCGTAGCGACCCATTCTTCTTTGGCACCGTAAACCACCTACTTGAATATGGTGCAAATAACGACTCCAAGATCTTCATCTACATCTTCTCCTTCAGCAACTCCACCAGTTTAGGCAAATGAACTCATGATACTGGAATTGATCTTAAGTTCCACGGTACATGCGGTATTGTGAACCATTAGGTAACCATTAGAGTAACAACGTATGGGTCTACACACCCGATCTCATGTGGTTCAAAGGTAAACGCTTTCGCATGTCGTGAAAGCATCTCCTTGAAGCACATCTTTTCTTCTGGTAGAAAAGACCATAAGATCCAATCTTTAGCTCTTCAAGGGTCTCATCTGTGAACTTATGTCTTATCACTGCAAGATCTCTCAAACTCTTCTCTCTTGAAGCTTGATCCATCTGTTGGTTAGTGTCATCCGACAAGAGACCAGCAACTTGCTTTATCTTCTTATTGTTGATATAGTCCCAAGCTCTAGTAGATCGACGGCTAACATTAGCCGGAGTGGTTAAGGTAGTTACAACTAGTTAGAGGACTAACCCACCGTTAAGGTTTCTCTTGTACCACCTCCACTATATATACATGGAGAGGCAAAGCCTCTCCCATCTCATTCCTATTTTACTTTCTTTGTCTACTCGCTCTTTCTTCTTGGAGTGTCCTCGAAGTATCGATCTTTCTACATGGTATTAGAGCAGTAGAGAGTGTGTGTCTTTTGCTGATAAGCAAGATGGAGTTCGTACATGAAGAAGTACAATAGAGAGAAGATGGAGGTGTACCTTATGTCGAGCACTATCCTGCTGATGCGTTCGGATGAGGTGAAACCGTTTTTTCGCTATCAGAAACTTTAAACGTAATTTTGGAGGCCTAGATGATTTTTTTTCGCTGAAATCTGTCGATCAGCCTCATAGGACTGTCTTGTTCAGAAGATGTCAATTGAGTACTCAGTCAAGTTTCAATCGATTTGGAGGTTTCCAGCGGCAGATTTTCAATTGGATCTTTTTTGACCAAAACAAAACTTTTAGGACGAGTCTAAAACAAATACTGTTCCGAATATGGATGGGAAAATTTGAAAAATTTGACAAATTTTGAGAGGTCGCACGTCCATTTCTGACCTCATTTGGTCCAGTTTCGACCTTTCTTGGTGTGTTCTTTCAGTGTTTCCGTCTTGTTTTATACACCAACAGTTCGCGGACAGTTTCTTCCTTCATTCTCGCTGCAGGAGGAGTTCGCGGAGTTGCCTTGTTGTGACTTGTGACAACTCTTGATCGCATGGTGTGGGCGGACAAGTTTCATGAAGGTTCTGTGAGTTTTTCCGCATACAGAACTGTAAACCCTCCGCGGTCCTATCGATCAACTACCCCCCGATCTCTCAACCTCCATGATCGTCATCCACGAATCTGCAACATGTCGGGCCTGTCTCTCACTCAGGGGTCACCTCTGATGGCTTTGATGGAAGCACACCATGAACTTGAAGGGAAAATGCTAAGTTCACTCATTCATACACCCACAAACTTATCAACTAAAAATCTCCATAAACTCATCAACTAAAATCCTCCATTCTAACGACGTCTCTCAAGTTCTCACATGCTAAACATATCCCACACTCTCTATACTCAAGTTGTCATTACGACAATGTGAAAACAAGGATGAGGAGCTCTTCTCTACTCCTCTATTTATACATTCTAGGTTTTTACTTTGGTACCCCCGGTAACTCAGCCGTAACTACTTTTACCGGGTTTTACTAAGATATTACTTAAGGTAAAAGCATTAATCACATGGGCTTTTTACCTTTTCACATGGGCTTATTCCTTCAAAGTCAACAACTTCTAGAAGGATTCTGGAATATTCTCAAGGAATCTCGAATTTCCACCCCCCCTCTACACTAGGACCCACTAAAAAGGAAACATGTGGAATCTCTTCTTGTTTTTAATGCCCACAAAGTCCACAACTTTAATCCAACCACTAATATCAAGTCAAAAAGAAGATAAGGGATACTTTCCACCTCCTTTCTACCTTTTAGACAAGATGACAAGATAGTAGTGCTCACTCTTTAGCAAATATTTGAATTCTGCCAAAAGTACAGCTAAGTTTAACCATAACTAACTTTTAGCTAGTCATGACTAACTTGATACCTCCTAAAAGTACTTTGGAAGCAAATAAACATTCTCAACACTTAGTTAGAACTAAACACCTTACTAATAAACAAACTTCCTATGTGTAACATAGGTCGTTACAGAACAGAGCAATTGTGACATTGCAGCTATGGCGGAGTCCATGTCTTTGATCACTGGAGAGAAGCTCGACAAGAACAACTACCAAGTGTGGAAGTTCCGGATGATGACTTTTCTGTAGGGACAAGATCTATGAGATCTTATTACTGAGGAGAAAAAAGCGCCTGAAGTATCAATTTCTGACCAAAATTCAAGGAGTGAAAGAAGCGTTCGTATCAGACGATTCACTACATCGCCCTGACAGTTTCAGCATCAATAATCGGTCATATTCAGGATTGCGATACGTCCAAGTAAGCTTAGGATGCACTCGCGCGTCTGTTTTAATCCGGAACAGAGACGCGGAAGCTGTAATTGCTGTAGCAGTTAACACCGTGAAGAAGAGATCAATGTGCATCAACGACTACGTGAACCATATCAAGTAGCTCGTGGATCAGCTATTTTCTGTCAAAGTCGAGATTGATCCCACTGTCTTGATTGGAGCCACATTGCAAGGACTGCCTGCAAAGTACAAACAGTTCATAACATCGATTTCAACCAGAGAATCTCTTCCGTGGTTTGATGAACTTGTTCCTATGATGTTAGTAGAGGAGGTGCGCCTACTGGAGAGTTCTACTTTGACGGGCCAGCAAGAATCTGTCTATTTTGTAGGTTCTGGAGGATCTCGAGGTAGGGATCGTGGCAAAAGTGCTGGACGTGGACGGGATCACGGACAACAACTGCAATCGTAGCAGCATCAGAACTAGTAGAACCAGCAACAGTCTGGATTCTCTAACAACCAGAGACGAACGCTTGGTTCCTGCAACTACTATCAGAAGCAAGATCACAATGCGATTCAGTGCTATAAGAAGCAAAACGACCAAAGACATCAATACGACAACAATCTCCAACAAGGTAACAGCAACCAGCAAGGCTATGCAGTCATTGAGCAAGTCTATTCGGAGTAGTTGCTGATTACTACGCATCAGAGTTATGCGGCTTTCTAGCCACAGACTGACTGGGTGATCGACTTCGACGTCACCAGTCACATGACTTCCCATCGGGAGTGGTTCAGAACACTCGAGCCTGTGGAGACTCCACAGTTTATGATGACAGGAGATGACATCAAGCACAAGATCCAGCACAAGGATAACATTACACTTCACATTCCTGCTTCAACATTTACTGGTATACGAAATGTCTTACATGTACCCACGTTGACTAGAAACCTGCTATCTGTAGGACAGTTGATAGAGCAGGGTCTGCAAGTGCGGTTCAATAAAGATGAGAAGATGGATGTAGAGAAGATTCGAATAGCACTTTCATAGCTCGAGGTAGCAAGAGTGATAGGCTGTTTAAACTAGATGCATCTGCGCTTAAGTTACAGGCTGTCATGTACGGAGACAGTTGTCCAGTAGTGTCTGACATTGATATCTGACATAAGCGAATTGGGCACATGAACTTTCAGAGGTTGAAAAGCCTTCCGAGTTCTGACCTAGTTAGAGGTCTGCCCAAATTCGAATCCAGTGAGCCCACTGGAGTCTATGCAGCATGTCAGTTCGGCAAGCAAGCTAGACAGCCCTTTAAGGGATCAGGTAGTAGAGCGAACAAGCTTCTGGAGCTTGTTCACATTGATGTATGGACTGCTTCTCAGCTAAGTATGACCGGTTTTTAGTACTTCCAGTATGTCGTTCATTGATGATCATTCGTGTTACTTAGATCTATTTGTTGAAAAACAAGTCCTCTGCCGAAGTACAACATTCTAGACTTTCCGCAAGTTGGTGGAGAAACTGTCTGGAGCATCTGATGGAGGAGACGAGTTCTTTTCTAAAGAGTTTGATGCATATCTGCGTGAGCATGGCATTCGACGTCAGAAGACCTGCAGTTATAGTCCGCAGTAGAACGGGGTTGCGGAGCGCAAGAATCGACATATAGCAGAAGCTGTTCGTGCGATGTTGAACGAGAAGACCATGCCTAGACCTTACTGGGCAAAATCCATTTCATGTGCGGTGTATCTGATGAACCGGACGTCTACAGCGACAATCCACAACAAGACACCGATGGAGGTCTTCACAGACAGTAAGCTTGATTACTCTTTCCTTAGAGTTTTCGGATGTATCTGTTATGTGCACATACCTGATGAAAGACGTAAGAAACTAGATCCGAAAGCATATAGATGTATCTTCCTTGGCTATGCTTCTGATACGAAAGGATATAGATGTTACAATCCTTCGTCTAAGCAGTTCTATATCAGTAGAGATGTTGTTTCTGATGAGCTACAGTCTTGGTTTGCACCTGCACCTGTTGTAGTCATCCCTGTATCTACTGTAGAACCAAGGAGTCAATCCACTGTAGTACCTCATAGTAGTACGTTGAGTGGAGGATCTGGAGAAGTCACTGATTTCAAATCAGAATCTGTTGCACATAGAGCTGTTGTTAACACTCGAGTCCATGTAACACATCCTAGTGAAACTAGTGTAGTTTCTACACAAGATGAGCGCGTGCTATTGCAGCGTATGTTTAACTCATCTAGATATGTGAATCTTCCACATCCACTGGATACTTTGTCTCAGACCTTGGCGTCTACGTCAGATCAGTTGTAAAGAGAGGTGACTAGTGCACCGATTACCTCGTGCAGATCTAAGTGGACAAAACATCCAGTGAGTAGGTATATGCATGAAGGTTTTCTTGCTGCGCACCATGCATATAGGACCAATGTTCTTCAGGAACAAGAACCGAGTTCGCTTGAGGAGACGATGCACAAGGTCCAATGAGTAAGTGCTATGGAAGCTGAACTTGCTGCACTTCATCACCAACAGACTTGGGAGTTGGTAGACTTACCTCAAGGTAAGAAAGCAATTGGTTGCAAGTGGGTCTTCAAGGTCAAGCGCAACTCTGATTTGTGTCGGTACAAGGTCAGATTGGTAGCTAAGGGCTACGCACAGCAACATGGAGTGGATTTGAGGAGACCTTTGCTCCTATTGCGAAGATGGTGACTATTCGAACAGCAGTTGCAGTTGCAACTCAGAAAGGTTGGAAGATGCACCAGATGGACTTCAAGAACGCCTTCCTCAACAGCGATCTTGAGGAGGAGGTCTACATGCAGCAACCTCCAGGTTATGAGGATCCGAAATTTCCTTCTCGTGTGTGTAAGTTACGGAAGGCCCTCTATGGTCTGAAACAGACACCAAGAGCATGGTATGCAAAGATCAATTCTTACTTGCAGTCTCTTGGTTTCCACTTTTGTAGTAGTTCAGACTCTACCTTGTATTCATTGCGAATACAAGACCGGATTGTTGTGATCACCATCTATGTTGATGACTTGATCATTACTGATAACTATGACGAGCTCATTTCTCAAATCAAAGATCACTTGAAATCAGAGTTCGAGATGATGGACTTAGGAGAACTCAAGTATTTCCTTGCTGTGGAGTTCATTAGAGATGGGAAAGATGTTTGGTTTGTACAACGACAATATGCTCTCAGTATGCTTGAGAGATTTGGTATGCTTGACTGCAAACCCATTGCTACGCCATTAGAGCGAGAGGTAAAGCTAGGAGCAAAGGATGGTGAGTTACTTGATGATTCACGCATGTACAGACAGATGGTTGGGAGTCTTATCTTCCTGACGATCACCAGATCAGACTTGAGCTATGTCGTCGGTGTGATTAGTCAATTCATGCAGTCATCACGGAGATCACATTTTGAGACTGTCAAGCGGATCAGCTATCTTCTATCAAAGTCGAGATTTATCTCACTGTCTTGATTGGAGCCACATTGCAGGCACTGCCTGCAGAGTACAAATAGTTCATAACATCGATTTCAACCAGAGAACCTCTTCCGCGGTTTGATGAACTTGTTCTTATGATGTTAGGAGAGGAGGTGCGCCTACTGGGGAGTTCTACTTCGACGGGCTAGCAATAATCTGTCTATTTTGCAAGTTCTGGAGGATCTCGAGGTAGGGGTCGTGGCAAAGATGCTGGACGTGGACGGGATCGCGGACAGCAACTGCAATCGCAGCAGCAGCAGAACCAGCAACAATCTGGTTCCTCTTTTGCGGCAGCGCGCGTTGCCACCCCACTTGCATGTCCGCAGCTTATAATTCTCTTTCGATTTTACCTTTTGGCACGCGGCCAGCAGCTCGAGCTTGTGACATTTGTCGCCGTCATTGATCTAGTATGCTCAAGTCTCTTTCATCATCGGTCCTCGCATCCATCATAAACTCGTGTCTGTCAATATCCTCAAAATATAATCCATCTAGACATCTCTCCTCTTCAGTACTAGGAGATTACACATCCTCCATCGTTTAAGTGTCTGCACTCACTTCCTAACTAGACCACGTCGCACTCTATTCTCTTCCGAAGTATCAGTCGACGAATGTCTACCCCTCGCTGAATAGAGAGGGAAATTGATTCACTATGTTACCAATATGCTGTCGTTCAAATTTCTCGGAAAACACTTCAGACACTTCAGTTGTAAGCATGACATGTACAATCCGAGCGGTACTCTGACATGGCACAGTTACTTGTTTTTTGAATCCGAGCTGGACTCTGACATGGCACAGTTACTTGTTTTATGGGTTGTTGCAGGTTGGGTGTCCGATCAAGAAGAGAATTATAAGAGGGGTCTGATCCAGTCCGCGATTCGTTCTGGGGTCCGATCAAATAAATCCCTGCATCGGAACACATCCTACATTTGAACCAGAATCAACCAAGGCTCAATCGCACGCAGTGCACTCGGATACGAAACTGAACCTCTCAGAGACCTACGTGGTGAACTGCCTACAAGGCAGACTCTCCAACTTGGAAACGTAGCACCAAAGAAAAGCATCCTCTGTCATCGGTGAGATTCAGTTCCGTATCCAATCGACTGGATTCGAACCAAGATCGCCCTTCGAGGCGTTGGTTACTTGGCCCTTCGGGTCCCTCTTTCCCTTGTAAGGCTTGATGGGTGCTTTCCATCCGTTGGCTATTCATTGCGTCGCGTTTTCAGATCTGAAGTCTGTAAAGATGTACAAGATACTGTGCATTATTCTGAAAGATGGTACTGACTCTGCAAGTCATGCGTCGTCAGCAATATCCGTCTCGAGCCTCATCGAGTGAATCTTAAAATGTAATTTTGGGGCTCGATGTATGAAAATTTTTGACAATGTGAATGAGAGTTTCACGTTTTCTCGGATTCATCATGATCCTCACTCCCTTGTTGGACGCGATGGAAATAGTATGTGGATAATTATATCTCTCACATCATCGGTGCGTACACTGATGCAATCACTGTGAGCTATACTGAGACGAGAGGGTTGATACTGATAATCCACACCGGGTTAGTCGTGCACCAAGTCCTTACTCGCTTGTGAGCGCAGAGCTTGTAAGTTCAAACATTGCATGAAATTGCCATCAAACGTAAACTCTCGGCAGTTATCTTTAAAATGTCAATGGCGCATCACCATAGGATAATGTGGTTATCACAGCATATTCCAACAAGCAGCGAGTGATTTCTTGGGCTCAAGGTGGATGTTTCTGTTCCGTCTATAGATTGGCTTCTCCGGGTTTAATTGTTCAATTTACCGTTTAATGCTGAGTTTTCATGCCGTCTGGAGAGACGGCATGAAAACTGGACTTTGATGACTTTCATCGACCCTCGTAGTACCTCAACAGAAGGTAAGATTACTACAAGATTGTACTTAACCATCCTCATCATTATAGAGGAAATGTGGTGCCTTCGTTCTTTCAAGTTGTTACGAGTTTTAAACAATGCTTTCATTGTTGTGCAAGAGGGACCTTTAATTAACACCAAGAAAATGAGGGTTCATGCATTATTCCTCTGCTTGATGGTGATTCTTTTTGCCTTTACCTAATTCTGTGCACAGTTAGTGTCATGAAATAGCTTGAGCTCTGATGTAGGTTAGACGGATTTGTACCTAATGATATGATAGCAGACTTATCATACGAACTCCTTAGAAGAACTCGGTCCAGATGCACTTTTTATAGTCTCCCGTCCTGATTCAGTGCAGCTGCTCCAGCACGTTATTATCGTATGTTTATCTCAGAGTTTAGTATGCTAGTTTAGCGCTAAGATTGTCTTCAGCTTTGTGCCACGCTACGTTACAGTCTCATTTCTTAGCTTGCAGCAAGAAATGTGGTTAGCAATTCCATCAAATTAGTCCAATCCGAAGACTCAGAGCTATTACAACGCTATAAAAGGACCACGCTTACGATGCGAACGACACCACTAATGAATAAGACAGACAAATTTTCTGATAATCTGATGACAGAAGCGGAGAATTCGAAGCTTCTCCGTCTTACAGATAGATTTTCAAGGTAAACCATATAGCAGGTGTCGGAATGATTGACAGTAGCACTGGCTAGCAGACGAAGGAAATTCGAAGAACACGGTAAAGTCAGTCTACACCCTGGTCGAGGACAAGGCTGAGAATCACAGAGGAGGTGGAGAAAACAGGGCAAGCCTCCCTCATAGCTACGTCTGGCTACAACAAACTAACATTAACCGCATAAGTGAACTTACCTAATCCTTATGGCACTGAATGGTTCTCTATCATCACATTCCACCGTGAATCCCATATGGTGCTCTCTGCCAGTAGAAGAAGCAACATACTTCATTACTGATAGATTCTGAACTGAAAATGAGTCACATTTACGTCTATCCACAGAACAAGCGTTTTGCCATATTTCACCGTAATCTAATATGGTGCTCCTTAATTTGCGAGTCGAAGAAGCGAACATAAGCTCGTACTTCATAGCTTCTGAAACTGAAAACGAGTCAAACTTACTTCTACATCCACAAGAACAAGCGCTCCTTCTCTGAGATCTAGATTGCACTTCCATGATCACTAGATATAGAGAACTTGTGCTGTTGTAACGTGGGAGAAGTCACGTATACAATTAGGCATTTACCACCATCCTCTTCTTTAGGAAATTATCTGCCACGCGCATCAAGCATATGCATGAAGGTATGAAACTAGTTAAAGAGCGCTGAACCCCAAACACCAACAACTGAATTCATGTACAAAATTCGCGTTCTTCTCTACTCTGTGTTCGAATTCCTTTGCTTCTCTTTTCACGACTTTGGACATGTTGTTCGAACATTTCGGAGACGTCTACTTGTTCGAGGTAAAGACACATAAACACCATAAACACAAAAAAAAAATTTTTTTTTTTGTTATGTTTTGTTTTAGGCCTCTTTTTTTCACTGTGGGGTTTTCTGCAGCCGTATGCTGCTACCCTTTCACAGGGTTGCAAGCTTAACATCATAAAATTAGAAGCTTCGTCCTCCTTGATCTTGGAAGCTTAGTAGCCAAATAACTTCCAAGGTTGACAGTGTTGACCACGGGCGTTAGTGTAAGGACTCGACCCCACTACGCCCGGGCTACAAGCGGATGGGGTAGCCAACAAGCTATTGCTTGTCGGCTTGCCCAGCTCGTCTGAAAGGTTAGAACTTATCCAGTTGCAAGCTTAACATCATAAAATTAGAAGCTTCGTCCTCCTTGATCCTGGAAGCTTAGCAGCCAAATAACTTCCAAGGTTGACAGTGTTGACCACGGGCGTTAGTGTCATCTCTGTTTAAACCACAAGTCCGGGTATAAAAGCCCTTTGCTCGCACGCGGCGCCTTTTTTTGTCATTGTAGCCTTTGTTCACAGGCCGGAGAGCGGCAAACGGTGTTCCCGGTGAGTGGCTAGGGTTTTGGGTGTTTTGGTGGGGTTGCATGTTATCATTGCGATAGGAGAGCGAAAGAGACTGGCTACACTCTGCGTACTCGATGAGGTTGGAGAGTGTTGAGACGCGATGGAATCTGTGTAATCGATGGCGGTAGTTTAGAGACGACTTCATAGAGTATCTCGGAGGGCATTGTGACTAGTTTACTCTGGTTGTCGATGGACGCAAATACTCAGATTCGCTTTTCTGCAGATGTGGTTCCGTTTTGACTTTCTTTGCTTGAGATGCTGCTTCATTTGTCGGCGGTGGTTTAGTGGATGCATCGTTTGTTGGTGGTGTCGATATTCTGATGCATAGCGAGCTCGCTACTCGCTCTTGGTTATTTCCCGTTTTGCAAGTCCTTTTGTGGATCTCGCTAAGTGGATTCTGACTAATCTGATCTGGTCGTCTGTGTTCTAGTCGTCTGCATTCTAGTTACTGCCGTCAGTATGCGAACAAGAACTCAAGGATACGAGGTATATGGTCGGTGGAATATTTTATCGATGAGATGCTTTCCAACTGAACGGTTACTGCATATCTACTAACGACGTTGGGGTTGAGAGCGGAGCTGAGTCGATTATTTTCCTGTAGGCTCCCTCGTTTTACTTCTATTTTCTTTCCTACAGCTCTTCTTTGTAACCTCGGTTTTTCCCAAGACAGCGAGGTTCGTATTTAGCTTATTTTCGACACATGCTCTTCCTTTGGATCCCTATTATTTTCCTGTAAGCTCCTTCGTTTTACTTCTATTTTCCTTTCTACAACTCTTCTCTCTAACATCGGTTTTACCTAGGACAGCGGGGTGTTTTGAGTTGTTTATCCTCATGGCCAAGACGGGTGAGCAGATATTTGAGACCAGATTGGACTCCTTGTAGGATATCTCGAGCAAACCGCGTTTTGACTCTGTGCTAGAAGACGTCTGGAAGTTCTCTTGGCCAGGGACAGATGAGGATGGGGCATCGAGACGCGCTTCGTCAGATTAGTGAGTCTGGACCGGTTACGAGAGCTTTATCCACATTTTTTTGATTCTTGTATTGTGTTCGCTGCGTCTTTGGAGATGGAGGCGGTTACCTTTTTGATGGCTGCTTGTTATGCTTGGACTGAGAGTGACCCTAGGAGGAAGCGTTTTCAAGTATACAAGCATCTCTCTTATGCAGCGGGATCGGGAGAGAGAAAGCAGTTTCCAGAGTTTCTACAGTCACCTGTGCAACAGAGTTGGGAAGAGCTAAGCAATGAGCATGTAGGATACATCCCTTGATTTTTCTTCTAGTCCAGGTTTTGCTTTTTTTTTTACAAGTGTTTAGTGTTTCAGTATTTTATTGACTTGAGCCTCCTCCCCTCTTGCGAGGGGAGTGAACCTTCGCTGGGATCGCCAGCTAGATGGGTTCAACTCCCATCGAAGGTATTATATGAGTATTATATCATTTCAGGCTTTCATGTTTGAGAAGAGATCCTCGAGTTCACCCTCCTCAATAGCTCCCAGGACTAAGTACTCGTTAAAGCAATTAGGCAAGTCGACGATCGATCACAGTCGGGACTGGCGATGACCACCGATGAGGAACATTTGTCGGACCACGGGCACGAGAAGCATGGAGTATGGGGACCAATTCTGGGACAGGTTTTAGATAACCTGTTTCCAGAACAGGTTTTTCCGAACAGGTTCCTAAAACCTGTTTACAGAAAAGGTTTGTGATTACCTGTTTCCGAACAGGTTTCTAAAACATGTTGAGGAACAGTTTTCTAAAACATGTTGAACAACAGGTTTTGGAACAAGTTTTAGAGAACCTGTTCCCGGAACAGGATTTATATTACCTGTTTTGGAACAGGTTTTGGAAACCTGTTCCAGAATGATGATAATGTAGCGATGGCTTCGTAAATTGCCCCCGATAAATATCCGATGTTTTACATTTCCCCGACGATTTATTGTCTCGCAAAGTTGATTTTTTCTATGAAATTCTCCATCATCGATAAACATTATTCCTCCCTCGAACTTTTGCCTAAACCATGTTCATGCCTCAACAACCTGCTATTATAAACTTGGATACCACCATTTGAAGCGTGATGCTGCCGCATCACACCAGGGCCACGCCACCGGATCCCATCTTCCCCCATAAAATAACCTTGAGTATGGAACCCATTAGTTTATCATAATAAATCTAAATACCGTAGTAATTCATTACTCTATGTGACGTTGATCTATGTCACTCATTGAGTATTCATAATACATCCAAATACCGTTAGTATATCATAGCAACCCATTACATGAATACCCCTTCATAAAAAGTGTGAGCGAAAATATGATTATGGAGGGTTTGACTTTTCTTATGAACAAACTTGGTCCTTCTTTGCTTCTATATGAAATTTGTGAAAGAAATAATATTTGAAATAATATGTGAAAGAATAATATACCAGGAAGTAATTTGTGAAAGAAATCACATTCTTTTTTTGCAAATTTGTGAAAGAAATCATATTCTTTTTCTAAAATTTATCCACTAAAGTGTATATAAAGACAAAAGAAGGCAAAAGATATGAAGATCGTGCTGTCAACAATTTCAGGAAACAGAAACCAAGTTAGTCTTGGGAGCAATACTGTGATAATCAATGAAGTTTGGATTACCAAAGAGTCTCAGCTAAGCTGCTACGCCTGTATGTTTCTTATCATTGTGGAGACGACATCGGAACTGAATTTCAATCTGGTTGAGTAGATTCTGGAGTCCTTTCCTGCACACACCCAAGTACCATGATGAGTTCATACAAGATCAAAAGTCGGACGAGTTGACCATCATGATAAGTGATAAAGCCTGATATAATATTCTTACCACCTCAATTATCCCGCATGCCAAATAACCGTTCTCAGAGTTCTATCTTCCACTCAGTTGTTCTCGGTAATAATATGCACGTGGTTGCCGTCTTGTGTCGAACAGCAGTGTGTTGTGGTCGGCGTTGCAAAATCTTTATGGGCTCACGTGTGATATTCTCGCTTCAGTCCAAACAACATGCAGCAAGACGGGCCTCATGAGATCGTGCATAATGGATTCTCTTCGTAGCAATTTTATCGATGACAGAGTTGAATGTCTCTGACATATAGTTCTCTCGTGCTCAAGTATAGAATCTCATTTTTGCCGGCGTAATGTTACTAGTCAAGAACTGCACCATAGCCAAGTGTGTGGACGAGTCTGCGAGTTTCATAGTGTGAGCAACACATATTTCATTGAACATGAAGTGTGGTCATTCCAAATGAAAGATGGATTTATGAACTTACCGCTTTGATAGTATTGGTCGGAGGCTGGTCGATTGAGATCAGGGACTGAGCAACAAGGTCTCTCTCCTGGTAGATCTCTACACAGTGTGTGGTCTCTCGCCCAATGATTTGCAGCATTGCGAATATCCATGACCAACACCGATGTATCGTCTTCAACTTGCGGATAACGTCCATCAGTCCAATCGTCCTCCTCGCATTCAACTGACAACATGTGTATATCTACCCTTTCAACTTGTCAGCTATGTCATGTGTCTGAGTCTCAGGATACATGAACCGTCTAGATGCAATGGGGTCTCCATCTGCCAACCCTCGCATCTCCGCAACTCGTTGTACCAATACAGGCTTGTTCTCTTGTATAGAGGCTCCATGATCTCGAAGCCATGACACCAATTGTCTCTTCGTGAGGAGCTCGAGGTCAGCCTTAACCTCAGCCTCCTCCACACCCGCTGGTACACGCTTCTTATTCTACACCTCTACTAAGAACTTTTTGATTACATTCTTGCACTTGTGCCATAGATCCTTCTGACTAACTATCCCATGACGAGACAAGATGACATCAACTGATGACTTATCGTCATGTACAACCTCATCTGGTACAATGCCCCTGGAGATGAGTCGCTGGATACCCAACTCAAATGCTCGATCCTCAATCAACCACAAGTTGTTTTCAGTCTCTACTCGAGTCATGTTCACCATCTCGATCACTCTACCGTCATTTGCTGAGATGAAAGCACATGTCCCATTGTAGTCATTCCTAGTCGAGTCGTATCTCAAATCAGCATACACCACGAAGTTGCCTAAAATACTCGATAACTAAGTCAGATCCTCCTAAAAATGACTTCATCAAAACTTGTATCATTCACAATAAAACCTCATAACTAAGCACAAGCTTGAGCACTTACCACCCACAGGAGCCTCGTTCAAGTCCGGAAAATGTTGTGCAAGCACTTCAGATTGGACCTCCTCCTTCTTCATGGTCCATCTTTCAAGTGTCACTTGAATCCATCTTATGAAGCGATCCTTTCCGTTCTGGAATCCAAAGAAATGGGACCTCTTTACTGGAGCTAACCCTACCTCTCGACATAAACTATCTAGTTGTTCAAACCCCAATCCGGCGCACAAACCAGCATGATAAAAACGGTGAGTGACATCGAGAACACCGTGATATATCTCCATCTCAGTCGATCTCCATCCAAACGTGTGACCTTGTGGACATCTAAGCTTCAAGGAGTATGTCTGATGGATACATGAAACTATCGGAGGATCGAAAGTCAACTCACACCCATAATGATGACATCTCACCTTGAATAGAGTGAATAATTCCATCAACTTAGAAATATCTACAAACCCGTAAACCGTTAAGTCTGGACTCTAGACCTCAGGTGTAGCTGAAGCTATGTCCTCTGGTCTGGGTGGCTCTAAGACGTTGGGTACTTGAGAATCACGGATCGACTCAAAAAAGAGTGCCGAATCTAGCATAGACGGGTTTGATGTGGAAGGAACAAAGCGATCCTAGAAATGACAATACCACACAAAGTCTGATCATGTCTAGGTTCTAACATCAATGATCAAATAAATTAAATTTCTAGTCATGTCACAACTTCGCATTCATAAAAAAACTGAAAGAGAAACATTTAGCTAAACTTTAACAGCACCTGATGCTCAGCATGGTCAATGCCAAGAGCTCGCAATATGATAGGATCTGCATGAAACTCGGTATCCTCCGGCCGAATAACATCTCTCTCTAGATCACCATCCTCTGGAATTACATCTGGCTCGTCCAACCTAACCTGCGCTTCTCTCGTCATCTGATCTATGCGAACAGCGGCGGTTGAGAAAAGAAAATAGAACACAGCAGTATGACTTGCACCTGGTCCTAAAAGTCGCATTGTCTGCACATAGTGAAGCAATAACGACTCCGGCACTCTCACTTTCCCACCCGTGACCTCCGGACATCCTCTAAGTAAGTGTCGATCCCCATATCGTCGGGGATGAACCCTAGGGGGTATACTATACAGTGAAAAAGCCTCACTGATCAAGTTTGACCTATCCGTCCAGAGGTCCGAACTAAACTTGCATGTGATAACCAAGCGGTTCAAAATAATATCACTGAAAAACTATACTCATACATGAGAAAAAAGAATAAACAAAAGTAATCTTCATAATATAAAGAAAAAGATAATATTCAAATTCTACACTAAATATATTATATCAGAAGAATCTCCAAATAGAGTAAGTGCTACTTAGAACTATGTGATAATGTGCATAGAAAATCTCTATGAAAACTTTATCTTATAGACTGTAGTTCTAAAAACCTACAGAGGTTAGAAACTTAGAAGAGATCAAAGTAAGAATGAAAAAGAGATCAAAAAATGCCAGAGAGAAACAAACGAAATGAGAGTCGCGTCTAAGTCTTCAAAGTGTCTTGGGGGTTCGAGATGAGGTCTTCCTCCTCTCGACCCGGAGGAGTCTCTGATAGGAGAGCCGTCAATAGTGCGGCTCTCCTATCAGAGAGCCTTCACTAGTCTTCTGGTCAGCCACTGTATAGGCTCGCCAGAAGGCTAGCCAGTAGCTGGCCGTTCCTGGTCGACCACTCTATAGGCTGGCCAGTGGCTGCCCAGGAGTCGCCGGTCACTCTATAGGCTGGCCAGAAGACTGGTCAGTGGCTACCCAGGAGTGCCAGCCATCCTATAGGCTCGCCAGAAGGCTGACCAGTGACTGACCGTTCGTGGCAAGCCTTCGAGCGAGTGGTTGGGCCTTTTTCGCAGTAATTTCTGCCGGCTCTAGTAAACAATATCGGTACTGGAACAAAATAACGGTAGTAGGTCAGATTCACGAAATTCAGTCGGACTGCAAACTGGTTGAAATTTACCGACAGAGAAATATCATTGTAGAGCACGACATTGTCACTATAACCAAATTTTTTCCGGAGTAGAATAATTCAAAATTCAAAAAAGGAATATTCTTTTTTCAAGGCTCTCATTCATCCTCGCTTCTGCAGATTTTTTCTCAGCCGTTTGGTATCAGAATGAAGGTATCATGGTCTCGTTTTGAAGCTTATCATATGCTGCTCATTTCAATATCCTAATGGGAACATTACATGCCCAATTAACATCGTACAGCGTGGTGCAAATCATACGGAGGCCCCCGTCAGAGTCGAATCTACTTAGTGATGGTTAAAAATGATTAGCGGTGGGGATCTCCACCGCTAATATAGCCGCACTTGTGGTTTAACAAAGCCCATGGGTTACAACGGTACTCCGAACATTCTTCACAAGTTTGTTGTAAAGATTATCCACAATTTTTTGCTCTGTGTTTGTTCCACACATAGAATGATCAGTCGCTCAAAAGCAAGTTCGGATCTCGTTAGAGTAGAGATAGCAAGAGGTTTCCACACAGTTGACCGTACTCTTAAGACATCGCAAGCGTTACTTGGATTACTTTCAGGACGTTCTGGTTGAACTCGAGGATGAGATTTGAAGCAAGTTTGGGATTTTAGTGTAAATTTTACAAAGAATACTCCAAGTTTGAGTGTGGGATTAGTCTACAGAGTGTTTTGAAAAGATGAAATATTTTTGTAATTAGCTATATTTGTTTGAAGAAATTTCGACCATCATATCTTGATGAAAATTTATACGTATATTATGCACGATACGGTCTATGGTGTGGACGGTTGGATCGAGAGAATCTTCTGCAGATATTTTAATATTTTTAATTTAGTGATAGAATGAAGACGACTAAGAGCATCTGAAAATCATTCATGCAAATTGTGGAATAATTAGGTAGTAAATGAGAGGTCTGGAATTTTGTTGGAAATGTTTTGGTCAACCAACCCAGCTTTTGGAGAAAATGGGATCAAGAAATGTTTAAAACCCAAGACTACTAGGAGAATGATCCATGTCATATTGCATTTGAGATCAAGGCACAATCCTACGAAGGAGGACCTCCCACACACAAAAGTTTCAACTGAAGATCTATCTATTTGCTCATTTGTTTGATTTTTAAGACTTGCTTAAACTAACATAACGTCTTCTTCTTTTTCCGATCCTCAAACTGCTCCAGAACTTATCATGTGTGACCCTCACGCTTGCCATATACCTTGGGGATATGAAATCCTTAGAAACCCCCACTGATATTTAGTTATGGAATTATAAACTAAATATTACATATGTATTTAAAACAATAGTTGAATAATATTATATGAGTTATGAATTTAATTTCTTGAAATTAAATAATTATTATTTAATATTTGATAGGTGTTTTCCAAGTTTGGAAGCATATAAGCTTTGAGAAGCGCATGCACCGACAAACGGACTTTATTTCACCACAACATATATTGCTAGGATGACGTGTTGTTCAATTCTCATTGGTCTTTGACATCAAGTTTCAGCATCATTTACATACTTGTCAACTCCTAACTGAGATTTGTATCTACAACTAATTTCCCTCTAAGCGATTGGTGAATTGGTGACGTATATCCTTATCATCCTTTCACTCACTTGTCTTTTTGAGACTTGTCTTTTTCTCCCTTCTGCTTAATCTTTTCATATTCTCTTCTTGGATAAGTTCAACCTCTTCATCTTCAATGGGTGCGAGCGAGATCGACGGTTTCAACGACAACAACTTCCGTTTATATCTCTAACACGAAATCCTTCATGCTAGGATGTGAAGGAGTCATAGAAGGATGATTATATATAGCTTACGATGATCTAAGGTGCTTGTTTGTAGGAACAAAGTTTGGATTATTCAATGTCATCTTGAGAAGATACCTACTAGGATACATAAGGGAACTCTTCTCTATTTCAGGTGATACAACTCTTATGAGTTCATCCGAGACAATCCATACGAACCTTGTGAGATTGGAAAATTATTCAAGTCATGATCACGGACCGCTTCATAACTCGATGTTCTAAAAGACAACGGTGATCATGAATCCTTTCTCCAATTGGTAGTAGGAGTCATTTGTGCATCTTCTAACACCTCTCTCACAAGTCTATACGATGTACTTCTTCTCTCCTTCAAATTCATGAGATGCATAATCTTCTTTACCAAGCATGAGGGAGCACCTAGACAAGTGGATACATCTTTAACATATGGCTTTAGAGAAATCCAATATTGAGTCGACTCGCAAGGTCTTCGTTCTTCTGAAGTGCCGTTTCATTCTAGAGATATTGTATGCTAGAACAATGAGGTTGTGCTTACATTGAACCTTAGTTTTTTCCGCCTCCTCCATTACTTGCACTTGGCAATATCATGTATTGTTCTTGTGTCAACTTCCCTCATTTATCTCTAAGCTTTGGAATTGCTCGTGACCGCCCATACTCTTCATCAACCTTGGAAGCCGATGGACCTCAAAAGTCATCTTCATTCTCTTTCTTTATTTCCTTCTCTTGAAAGTTTTGGAATTTTCAAGAGTTTATTGGAGTTCTCATTGTGTAAGGAACTAGCTCAAATAATCAAGTATTGCAAATCACGGATGATTTCAAGACAAGCTCACCTAGCAAGTTGGTCTGAATATGCTTCAATGATGAATCATTAGCACTAGATAATACTGATCCAAATGAGTATCATGAGCGCAACCCACGTAATCAATAATTATCTAGTCTATCATCTAGTGCTCAACTATACTATGATCAAGTCTCAAGGAGAGAATTTGGATTGAGAAGAAGAGGAAAAAAAAAACGAGAGTAATGATAAGAGTAGACATTCCATTCCATGAGAAAAAAATCTCAACTAAATATTCAATAATAACACTAAGCCTTAATTGTGTTTCATGTGATTGATTGAAACATGTTTAACTACCGTAGTACTAGACTAGTAGTCTTACCTAAATATTCCGTAGAGGCTCCGGTCCTCTTGCGTTGTATATATCAGCTTTCCTCTTCTCTATTCGTTGTAGAATATGCAGAAATAACCAAAAGTCAGCTTCGTCATTCATATCGTCGATGAGCAGTTTGTTGACATATGGTGGTAGACTATCGGCGGACATATCGCCAGTGGTTTTGGAGATGGTGAGGCTTGGTGACATACTGTAGACGGTTGTCGAGATGACGAGGGTGAGACGGTGGACTGCCGATTGGTAGATCGTCGGTGGTGGCTGGAGTTGGGGTGGTGAGGGTGAGACGACGAACTGTTCGATGAATAGATCGCTGATGTGTGGCCGAGGATGGTGAGGGTAGGGTGAGATGACAGATCGTCAGTGATGGCTGGAGGGTGGTGGGATGGGATGACGAGGGTGGGACGGTTGATCACCGACGATGACCGAGAGTGGCAAGGATGGATGGAGTGGGGTGGCGGACCACTGGCGGACATATCATCGGTGGTTGTTGGAGTGATGATGAGACGTATGATGAGGATTTAAACGAGGTGGCAAGATGGTGAGATTGGGATAGCGGACCGTTAGCAATGAACCAACTGATAGAACCGATGGATGAAACCGTCGGTGATCATGCATCAAATCGACAGAGCGTCAATCGAATGTTTCAAACAGTCATGTAGTGGTATCATATCAGTCTAAAATTTTTGTACAAAGTATAAAAATTCAATTATTTAACATAAATAAAATAAAAATGAAATTTCTAGATTTCTAGAATTCAAGAAAATTTGATGTATCCAATCGAAATTTCGGTTTGGTCAGAACTTGACTCTAAATCACATAATTTTGTAATCGTGATCCCAGCTGTCTCAATTCAAGTCTTGTTCGATTCAGCTTAGTGAGCTCTACAACAAAGTATCATCAGTTTCTTGTTGTCAGAAAACTTTCTTTTTAAGATGTAGCACAACTTATCTAAACGAGGGTTTTTATTTAATCAACAATTCACTTACATCGGATGATCTTAATAGCACTACAATGATTTTTATTGCTTAAATAGCACTCGATGGATTACGAGAAAATAAATACCTCAACTTTCTGATGATATCATGCAAAGATCACTGTAAGAAATCTTTTGAATTGCTTATTGTGTTTAGTACGTTTTAAATTCTAATTTGTTGTCATTTTTTCAATCTGTCCAGATCAAGTATGTCATTTTATGCGTTCACTATTCATGTTATAAACACCCATTTGCTTTTAAAGCAATTGCGGACAAAATGAGAGTTTTTTGTGTGATAGATTGAAATCATCGAATACTTACATATGAGAACGTGTCAAAGAAGAAAGAATATTCCACTTGAAAACGTGAATGTGAATCGAACATGATCATATCTTGATGCGCTAATTAGCAAATATAGAATGAGCAGAGAGAAGGTTGCACAATAACACTAGCATGTCAATGGATTGATTATGATTTGAACAACGTTTACGACTTGGTAATGACTTTTTCTGAACTTGCTATAACAGATAATCTGACTTCATCATACCATAGTGCGCATTAACTACAACAACTTTAGTTCTTAGATCATCCCAGACAGAGTTACGAAGTAAGAGCTACGATGAAGGTTTTGGACAAATAATGATGACGTGGCAGGTGCTGATGTGACACCGAAATTTATGACATCCTATGGAGTTTTGTCATGAACTTGCTGACGTGGATGAAATGTTGCATACAGAAATACTACTCATCGATGATTTTGCAATGTGCATGTCTGTCACTTGTCGGCTTGTCTCCCATCCAAAGGTACCTCAGATGACTAGGATTGCTAGTGCACCATAATTACAAAGATTCAGTTACATCCATACTCACTTCACTCAAGTCTCTGACCCGTATGGTCACATCATTCCTCCTAATAGCGTTCTTGTAAACAAGTTCTGATCCCACTCTCAACATTGCATCGCATAATATCCAAGGACTCTCAAGGTCTCCAGTGTTCACTTCACTCATAGACAAGAAAATGAAAGTGTCTTCTACTCTCTCAACTCTGAAACCTCTAATAGTTTCCTCAACTTAGTTATAATTATCTTAGCTAGTTATGCCTAGTTTTGATAACTCTATATTTGGATCTTCAAACTAGAGTAACATATAAGATAGTCATACCTAACAAAATCTATATAAACAAACACACAAATATTGAGATACTTGTGGTATGATATTTCGATTGATGAAGTGATAATACGCATGACGATGGCATGAAGAAGTGATACAAATATCACTTATCAGATGGTGATGGAGCACAACGGGGCAGCTTAAGATATGCTTGTAGTTACTACTTAAGTACCAAAAAACATTCTTTGTGAGATATCACTTTTAGGGTTTTAGGATTTTTACGTTGAGATCCGAGCGAGATTTTTGCTATGATTTCTAGAACTGGATTCAAATGAGAAAAGGTCCCATTCGAATCCAGTTCTAGAAATCACCGCAATATTTGGGTTTTGGATATTTGGGTTAGGAGGACGACTAGTATTGAAGATAAAAATTGTTACATATATCACTTTTAAGAACTATATGGACTTTAGCAAGTGGAGAAATCTTTTGGCAAAACTGAAACTTAAGAATTGAGAAAAGACTTGTAGGTTTAAAAAAAGCTTTTGCCAATTTCCGCAAGAGTGAGAAAGGGAGAAATCAGATCCTTCTACAGAGTGTAAATAAGACTACATATCTCTGTTACAGAAGAACTTGCTATCATTGGACAGTTTGGAATGTAGGCTTTCTAGTGTCATCATGATCTAATTGTACTCTCGTTGAGAAAAAGATATTGTGGATTCTGACAAATTTTAGAACCATAAAACATCTTGAAACATACCACAATCTCTCTAGAACTCTTATGGTTTACCTTTAACATTTTGACAAATGATGATCACAAAATCTGCAAACAAAGAGTTCGTATATGATCCCTTCTTCTTCTTGATTGCACTCGTGTTCCCAAGCACCGGATCTCTTTCAGAATCACTCTACAACACTTGAATTTCATCAACTTTAGCTTGAAAAATCTTGGTATAATTTCATGTACGAACAACTCTACCAGATCAATTTCTCTTCCTCTTATCTGATACTTTGATGTTGTGTCCGTCAACCATAACAAACAATTGTCACTACATATATGAAAATGGTGTAAGCATCCCACATCGAAGCAAAAGATTCAATATATCATTACTTGATATGGAAGTAGTGTGAACATCCAACATCGTCAGAAAACGCTGAGTTTGTTTTACCACACTAGTTGTTTTTCTTTTCTAATTAATATTTAACTCATCTCTCCTAATGAGCTGAGAAGCACAGTTTTGAATACTTTGTTTCTTTTTCAAATTTACATTGCATCAAATGTAGATAACAAGGCAACTTGTTTCTTGATTTTCACTTGATCATAGTTAGATCTTTAATAAACTGATTGCATGTTAACTGAATATCTTACTGCAAATGAGATAGTGGAAAGAAAAGATTGCATGAAGTGGTGAGTCTCGTGATTACTTATTGTACAAAATTTTGATCTAAAAATAATATTAAAGCGCGAAGTCGACATTTGAGTCATTAAGAACTATTCATCCACTTATTACTCGAATAGAAAAATCACTGTAGTATGCGAAGGGGCCGTTGTACAGGTAAATCCATCGTTCAAGACTAATTGATATTCTTTGTATTCTCAATCGGTTAGAATTCTGAAAAGTCAGAGTTAAAATAATGAACAGCCAAATTTTTGCAGGCTAAAATATTACATGGTAACAAACTAAAATTTAAATTGATACATGATCTATAAACAGATTCTCCGTTAATTGCCTAGGATGATTTTCAGTTCCGGAATATTTTTACCCCGAGCACTAATTAAAGCTCTTCGCTGCACCAGGACGACTGCTGTCAGTAGAATCCAAGTCAATAAGCATCCCCAACGTACTTGTACAGTGAAAAAAACAGAGGAATATACAGTGTAAATTTAACCCCACCGCCTTGTACAGTGAAGGAAACGAGGGAAGGAAAAATATACCTGCACCTTAGTAAAATATAAATGTAAATTTAACTCCACGGCCTACAGTGAAGGAAGCGGCGGAAGGAGAAAACTGAGAAAATGAATCTGCGCCTGCTTTCATGAATAAGTCAAAAGACAAATTATACTCTAAATTTAAATATCTATATTTATCAGTCTATATTTAAATTACTATATTTAAAAAAGCTAATTAAAACATCTCTGAGGCCAACGAAACACATGGCCTCTGGAAACCCAAAAACTCATAAGCTTCGTCACTGCACCTGGAACTATCCAACTATAAATGAACTCTTATTTACGCAGAAGATATATCTTCCAGACAGTATTTACAACTAATCCTTCCTAACAGAAGTATTAGATCATAAATACTCACACACTCACACTGCATGTACACTTTGAAAAGAAAAAAAGGCTCATCTGCTCGTGGAGAAAATAGTTTCCGAAACAAGGTTAGCACTGTACTTGCTCGCGCACGAACCCCACTGACCCCCGGACGGCAATACGTTTTTGGAGTTTACCACGTTTCTGGACCGAAGTGTACATTAGGTGAATAAGCAGACACCTACTCCGTGGACTCTCATCCGTGAAAGAAATTCGATTAATATCGTGTGTCGATGACACTCGTATCATATATTTAACTGATAAGAACAGAACTACACTTTATCTTAGCCCAAAAGACCGAGAAAGGTATACTTCAACACAGACAGAGAGGAGATTATAAGTCTCGGTGAACCTCATCTGCACCTGAGGGGCATATGGGTTTATGGACGAGTGTTTTCCCACTGAGTTGTTGTTGTGAGTAAACGAATCACGGCGTTCGGGATAAAATAAAAACAGATGATGAGAAGATGCACGGGAATGACTCGTGGGGGCTTTCGGATTCGGCAAGCTGAAGAAAAGCGAGAGAAAGTAGAGTTCATAAATCAAGAGGTGCTAACTTCTTGTTGCTGCGAAGTGCAGAGTCCTTCAGGGCAAATTCCTGCTCCATGACTTTCTTCTTGAAGTTCGATAGCTCTCAAGTTGATCCTCCGAAACTAATTCTCAGTTCTGTCTTAGATGAAGCGCTTATCCATTTTGGCAGGAATTTGACGGATAGGCCTGGACAAATGTGCCGTTCCGTCAGCTCCTAACGCAGACTGAGCAATAATAAGAAATGGTCAGGGAGGAAATGGCGATATTCTGAAGCAAATTCCCTGCGACTAATGCAAGGTGCAGGCTTATAGTCAAACGAGCATTTCTTCGACCAGCATTACTATTAGTTTACTCTGTCACATATTGGATCAAGTGTTATCCATGTTTCCAGAAGTCGGAGACCGAACAGGACTGGGACAAGTGAAACACGGAAGGCTTCACGTCCTCGGAGGTGGAAGCTTCGATCCGTCAGGATGCAGCAATTTGTGGAAGCCATCCGTCTTAGTCTTCCAGGATATGTAAACGCTCCGAAACCACCCTGGATTTCGCGTGTGCTTTTCAGGACCCATCGTTCAATTTTACCTCACGTTATAAGAATTTTCTTCACTAGGGTGTCTGTTCGATCGATGTGGCAGAGATTATTTAAGCAAAGTAGAATGTGGAAGGCAGGCCTAGGGTACAATGTATAGTAAGGAGCTCCCTGGTGGTGACAGAAGGACCTTTCTAAATCACATTCCGTCCATCTTCTCATTCCCACTATTCCTGTGGTTTCGTGGAAAAATAACAGGCGGCTTTCTCCGACGATAATCGCATTGTGTAGTCAAGTTTTTTCTGCTCAAATATCGTGGTGCAAAAGGAGTTATGTATTCATGGGATTAGAAATCTTAACAGTTCCTTGGCTGTGTAATGGCTAGGTCTATAGATTGGTTCTGGTGTGAGTGCACCAAAATCTCTGTCAGTGATACAAACGACATCAAACATAACATCCCGCAACTGCAAATTAGTGTATGAGATAAAGCGCTGCGAGCAAAGTGTGAACTTTCAGTACTCACGCGGACAACTATCTATAACTTTATGTTGGAACCTGTTGAATAGTATAGTTCGAAAACATTACAATATTGAAGGTGGAAATGTTCATAAACTTTGCTTGGTTATATGCATCTCACGAAGCTCAAGCCCCAGAAGCAATTCTGTTCTATTGATCTGATCCTGGGAACTGAAATCGGTGCTTGTGTAACCACGGAGGAATAGCGTCCGCAAAAATCATACGGTCACTTCTCCTGGGCACTGAAATGCTATCCAGTGCTTCCACAAGCTCCAGTCAAGGAACACTAACTCGCGAACTTCAGTTCAGAACTGGCCTTTTGCATATATTATGGCACTCTGCGCTGTTTGATCCCTTCTACATGTGGGTTGTCATAGATTTCTCCCTAAACTAGACTGATATCAGAAACCACGAACTGATAGATAGGAGGTCCCAACACTCACGGTTGATACCTGCCACCAGTTTGTTTCTGGATCGAGGGATGATCTTTACTTTCCTCCCAAATGAAGAACCAAATGTACATATCAGACCGACCAGCTAGGTTGGCAATTCTATGTGGTATGATGAGACGCCCTGTTGAGTTTCATAAGAAAGACCTTCAAGTCAGTGATTTTCGCAGCAGTTGCAGGAACTGCCGAGTCGAAATAGATTGCATTATGACAGGTCGACCGAGCATACCGGACGGGAATTTCACGATAGGTAGCTACGTTACTGTTATTCGTAACTCAGCTATTTCTTGTCGCGCAAGGCCCTTGTAATTGAGCACGCAGTGGCTCTATCCCACTACCTAGTAATGAATCCATCACGGTAAAGAATGGCAGACAATCAGCCTGAGGTTAAGTAAGAAGTATGTTCCGATCGGCACTATGATCTTGCTGGAAACTTCGATCAGAGACGACAGTAAGACGGGGTAAATCGCTCCAATTGGAAATTCTGCAATTGTTCCTGGTGTACGCAAGTTCTGGAAAGTCAAGAGGAAGGAGATCTAGAATGCCTGCTAGGCCGGAATCTTCACGGTTGAGTGGACGTTTTTGAAGATCAATCGAACGAGTCTCTGCTTTTGTCACGTATTCATGTTCTCCTATGATAAGACTACAGAGGCGTGAGGCCTGCAGTATCCAACCCCTGCACATAGGTTTGAACAGTCGCTGAGAAGTAAGTTTGGATCTTTGTGAGACGATGGAACATCGGGTCGCTTCAGGAAGGAAGAAGTATCGTGGAACGGACAGGATGTAAACTTTATACTTCGTTCTTGCACTTACCTTGCAGTAATCTTACCTTCTGTTGAGGTACTACGAGGGTCGATGAAAATCATCAAAGTCCAGTTTTCATGGCGTCTGGAGAGACGGCATGAAAACTCAGCATTAAACGATAAATTGAATAATTAAACCCGGAGAAGCCAATCTACAGACGGAACAGAAACATCCACCTTGAACCCAAGAAATCACTCGCTGCTGGTTTGGAATATGATGTGATAACCACATTATCCTGTGGTGATCCTGTGGTGACATTTTAAAGATAACTATCGAGAGTTTACGATTGATGGCAATTTCACGCAATGTTTGAAGTTACAAGCTCTGCGCTCACAAGCGAGTAAGGACTTGACGCACGACTAACCCGTTGTGGATTATCAGTATCAATCCTCTCGTCTCAGTATAGCTCACAGTGACTGAATCAGTGTACGCACCGATGATGTGGGACATATAATTATCCACATACTATCTCCATCGCGTCCAACAAGAGAGTGAGGATCATGGTGAATCCGAGAAAACGCGAAACTCTCATTCACACTGTCAAAAATTTTCATAGATCGAGCCCCAAAATTACATTTTAAGATTCACTCGATGAGGCTCCAGACGGATATTGCTGACGACGCATGACGTGCAGAGTCAGTACCATCTTTCAGAATAATGCACAGTATCTTGTACATCTTTACATACTTCAGATCTGAAAACGCGACGCAATGAATAACCAACGGATGAAAAGAACTCATCAAGCCTTACAAGGGAAAAAGGGACCCGAAGGGCCAAGCAACCCACACCCCGAAGGGCGAACTTGGTTCGAATCCAGCCGACTGGATACGGAACTGAATCTCACCGATGACAGAGGATGCTTTTCTCTGGTGCTACGTTTCCAAGTTGGAGAGTCTGCCTTGTAGGCAGTTCACCACGTAGGTCTCCGAGAGGTTCAGTTCCGTATCCGAGTGGACTGCTCAAATTTAACTCAAAGTTAAGAGGGGTGGATTGCAGTAAATCTCTGGATAATATCCCATTACTTACCATTATTTCTGGAGTCTGAAGTTGAAAGTGATTATAAATATCACTTTGGTCTATTTTCCCGGCCTTTTAGCAATTTTGGATTGAGAATCTTGGATTGAGGTGAATATATTGACTGCAATACTTAGGAATTCTCTCCGCCTAATTCGATACAAGAATTCCACTAATTCCAAACTCGATCCTAGATACTAGCCATGCTCGTTATCATTACCGCAAAGAACTTTTACTTTGGAGAAACTATATCTTGAATTGATAAAATCTTGTGCTTTAGAAACTTTAAATCTTAAATCTTGAGAGTTCGGATTAAAAGATTGCAATTCTCTCCTAAGATAACAAAAGATAATAAAAAAAAATTCTAGCATTTGAACTCTGGACTTGTCATTTCTAAACTCGAATTCTCATCATTACCATTGTTCATTATCTAAATCGTTGTAAAATCGGATAAAATTTGATAATAACATTAATCCTCTAATAAGCCTTTGCTCGACTCTCCGGGGCCTGCTAGACTCTCCCCGTACTTGCGCGACTTTACGTATTTTTCTCTTTAATGTAATTCTTGTCAATTTCCTGGATTGAATATCCTTCCCCAAGGCTTTGTACATTTAACTGTATTTTTTATTATTGGTTAATATATAAACATTATGTAAAAATGTTGTACTATACTGTTTTGAAATATCTAATTTGTTTATCACTATTAAGTGTTAAGCAGCTGTAATATTGTTAACAGATCCTGACATACCTAATAAATGAAGTGTTGACATTCGTAGTTTTAGATGTATAAATCCAAGATCGGTTAAAAAACACTTCATTTTATTTACACATTAATTTATTAACTCACTCTTCCGCTAAATCAAGGCATAAATTAATAGAAATCTTCAGGTTTCTAACCGTACATGAGGTGAATCCTAGCCGTGACAAACTTGAAACTACTGGAATGCCGTCTAGGGGAATGCAACGGATACCCATGCATCAAACCCCGAGTATAACTGCAAGTGCTCAGGGTAACTCAGAAGACCTTATTTTCCAGGTTCTTCTTTTAGACAACTGAGAGTTTTAACTGTCGCACAGAAAATGATCATGGTGATATTTTTTTCATCCCAACTTAGAATTTCTGAAATAAAGAATCAAATTAAAACTGTTTACTAGCTTTACAAGTTATCATTCATCTAAAAAAACTAGTTTAGTATTTACAGAGAAATGTTAAGATGAAGGTTTAGATTTATCTCGGAACAAAAGAGATTTTTCTTTTCACTCGAGTAACACAGCGAGGGAAAAAAATAGTCCTTTTCATGCTATTATACTCATACTCGAGGTTTAAATAACACGCATGCTTAGTTGAGAAATGCAACCAACTTTTTCATACATGGCCCGAGTTCAATCTTTCTTCAATCCTTCGGCTTCATAGAGTTAAATAATATGCATGCTCGATGAACTTTTGGAGAACTTTGGCTCTCTTAATGATATGGAAAAATTTATATGTATTAGATAATAAATTTATTTTAAGTAGATAAAATAATTAAATTATCTTCCATTCTGGGGGATGCCAACAGGTGGGGAAAGAGCCCGACTTAACCTATAAGCACAGCGAGTCGAGAAACATCTTGGAGGATATAAGTGCAACAGTCTGCTCAACTCAAATAATAAATTTATCAATAATCAATGATTAATTTATTACTAATCATTCCGGAAAGAAAGGTTAGATAATAAATTAAACCTTCTGTGAATATTCCTCTTTTCCGAAATTTGGAAGAAGTGAATCTATGCATGGTGAGATGAAATGAACTAGCTAATAGAAGTCCTGAACATGGCACATATCACGTAAAATTATGGACGAGAATGAAAAAGAAGCTAGTAAATGCAAGGCAATGAATTTAATGTGATGTTTGAGCAGAACGAATAAAGTCTTTTACGATATATCGATTGTTTCGCATTCCTTTTAAAACATTATAGTAAAGAGTTAAAATAAACTGGTTAGAATTTAGAAAAGATCAATATATAGTAGGTTTGGTGCTCAAAATGGTATGATAAAATTTATCTACGGAACTTATTGTCGAAACCACAAATATATTTAGGCTCCTTACTCTCTCGTTGTTTCATCACTAAAAAGTAAAATAGGGATGACATACTTCTTTACTGGATATATCTGAGACACTCTAATAAACTCATTCGAACTTTTGTTACAAGAATTGAGTCACTACTTGTAAATCACTTCATCGTCAATTTACATACTGTATAATATAGTGCAGATAGCCCCGTAGGTTCTCTAGTCAGGTTTAGAAGGTCTGCTAATTACATACTATCAGACAATTACATCTAAATGTAAAATCTTTATATTTACTTCTGTTGATTATAAACTTTTATGTAAATTTCTATAAAGTTCTAGGGATATAGTTCTAGATAAAGCGTTTTAAACATGTCCCGTAAATGGATACGGTGGGACCTGTTAAACTTTTTACGTACTGCGGCTAGTAACTATGCATGAATACGCGAACTACTTATCTTGTAAAACTGCGCATCACAAGGTTCACTGATTAAGGTTTCACGCACTGGCAAGACTTTTGTGATAGTAAACTCGTAGCATGGGTAACTTCTTACCATAAAAATGCCCGGCATAGAATAAGTAGTTCACGCATCTATGACAAGTTAGATGTTTTTACTTTACTTTCAGATAGTTCATTCGCTCGATTTGCTGTATATCTCTGGATTTGCTTTATTTGTATATTCTCTGGAAAAACATTATAGCTTTCACCCTTTTACATAAACTCTGACACAGCCCTTATGGCATTCCGCGTTTACGGAAAAGATCCCAAATTCGGTTTGGTCACTGAGGTTTTGCAATGCACGAATCACTACGATGCATACCATAGTGATTCAAGTTCAACAAAATCAAAATAGTGTACAATTGTATGCTCAAGGCAGATAGCGACCAAGCACCAGATACTATACATCTCTAAAGCAGAAATTTACTTGACGGCATGTAATATGTTTGTCGTACTTGACCTCACCTTTCTTAACATTGCATTACTTGACTCCACCCTTGACTGTCAACAGGAAGTCAACATGCAACATTATCTAAATGTGAGACGCGTATTTCAGCCTTCAGCGATGTATTTTGCATGAAAAATTCATTTTAAAATATCATTCGAATAGATTATCGATTTGAATTATCCTGCTATTTCTTACTTTATCTTGTGTAGTGTCTTCACACGACGATAAAACTGCTGAACTTGGAGCACACAAATAATACAATCTTAAGAAGGGTAAGATTAAGTCCGACAACCGTCTTAGAGGTGCAGTCAAGAGAACTTCAGTCTCTAAAGTCTTCCACAAATCTAACTTCAATTCTGAGGTTCTTAGACATACTGTCTACTATTACTGCTGAAGGTGTACTATTTCGGAACTGGAGGTGTACATGCAGCGTCGATCTGTAAAGCCAGAGATGTACTTGATCAGATCCTAAATGTCGGACTTGATCCAGCCCTCTAATAATTTTTTGCTTTATAATACCTCTTACCTGGAGTTACCAGTCATACAGGTCATGTTGCTTAGTTCCATAAAAAATTGAGACTTGTCTCGCTTTTCATTAAGCGAAGTTACGCGGAAGAGATCTAGAAATATAAATTTTAGATGGCTGGTTTACTTGTTTCTATGTATGAATAGCCTGTTTTATAACACGCATTGCTGACTAAGCAAAGTGAGTTGTACCACTTGCAACTCCAGGTGAAAGTTCTGATCAAGTAAAGAATTGTAAGAAAGGTCCTATCAAGTCCGACATTCTTTCGAGGGGTCTAATTCTTTCGAGTAAATCTCTATCTGTAATGGTACAGTATTTTCGATATCGGTCATACTTGCCTATTTACGGGTATGGCTTTTCCTTTCTCTGTCTCTCCGCTGCTGGGGTGCATTGGCCAGGCCAACAAAATCTTCGCTACAGCAGCCCTGACGGTGACAGACATGCAGCAAGAAGTTGGGAGGTTCAAAGATTCTGACCCACGGATAGACTGAACTTGCTGCCCGCCTTCGAATCATCACGACTTAGATAAGACTCTATGGGTATAGCCACAGTACTGTATATACGGTATTGTACAAGTTGCTGATGCTGCAGAATCATTGCTGTTAACTTATATTTGTAATGCTCTTTTACTCCCTCCCCCATGAGTCATATCTTAGAGTACAACAAGGACTAATCTAATAATAACAAAACACAAAATGGACCCGTAACTCCATAGAAATTTTGAAAGCTTATCTATAGACAATTGTTGTGTCGATCTCGATGTTTTCTAAAAATAAAAAATTAACATGTTACTGAGAGTGACTTGTTCCAGAATTATACCCTTCAAACCTCATGTTACACTAAGTATTCACTATTTTGATCTAATATAATTCACATCCCACCATTCGGTTAGGAGTTAGGCTAACTTCAAAATAAAGAATTCTAGAATGGGTCTATTTATATAATACACTTACCTTCTCATCGACTGATGAGATGTTATGCCTAACTTCGATGGAAATAATTTCTGATAGAGTTGTGACTAGTTGAGTCTGCCAAGATTAGTAAGAAAATGTGCCGTCAAGATATTATAGTTTCTGTCTTCATGGCCTCTCGATCATCAAGAATAATCATCTAACATTCTCTTAGATATTCAATATTTAATTTGTGTTAATAGTGAAATGCCAAAAGATATAGGGATGTTTATTGAGAATACCTCTTATCAACGATAAAGTATCTCTTGATGATCGCATAGACATTTTGTCTTAAATATGTTTCACATTTTGTCTTAAATATGTTTCACATTTTGTCTTTGTACTTCGTCTCAAACTCTCTCTCCAATTCTAACGTGCGAAGTGATGCTCTCAATGACTTTGGCGAACTTCAATTTCTTCGATCCTCAACTTTTAACTCAAATGCGCACTAGTAAATCTGTGAGTGAAAAAGTGAAAAGTGAAATATTCAGACCCTTCTTATACCTCTACTCGTTCACTCCTCATGTGCGAAGTTCCTCTGATCACTCGTCGATGAAGTTGCCCTAATCGTCAATCTACTTCAGTCATTCTTCCGAAATGTCATAACTTCGTCATCCAATGTCCATTCTCAGCAAACAAGATATCTCTTGAAAGCTCTTCATATGTAGATTCAACCATACACAAGATATACACTTCATAGTTTCTTCATTTCCACTCAGTATAATCCTTCAGCGAAGAAACTTTATACTACAACTAAAACTATTCTATCTTGTCATCTATGTTAACTAATCTATTTCTTCATTAACAAAAACAAAAATTTATGAATAAAATAAAAATCCAAGACTTCACAAGTATAAACATCTTCATACGGATTCTTGTCCATAACAAAAGATATTGTAAACTTTGATGAGAATTTTATCGATATTTCTTTCAGAAGGGTGAAGTTTTTCATACTCAACCATACTTCTTTGCCCACTTGAAACTTCACTTGCCACCTGTGCTTGTTTACCTGCTTCTTGTAACGTTGCTACGCTTTGTCAAGGTTCTTTTTCACTTTTTACTCGTGCCATTGCATTTCTACCACCAACTCCTCAGCTGATGTTTGTCGTGTCCTTGGCCGTGTCGATGTAGAACTCCCTGCAAGAGTCAAGTCAAGAGATCATTATTGCTCACGTCTGTAAGTCAACAAGAAAGACGATTCACCGGTTGCTGAATGCTTTATGGAGTTGTAAGAATACTCTTCAAGACTGAGCCACTCTGCCCAATTACTTTGATCCGTGCTCACATAATTCCTCAAGTATTGATTCAAAACCGAGTAAACTCATTTTGTTTTGTCCATCTGTTTCGAGATGAAAAGTGATATCATATCAGATTTTGCATGAAAACACGAGTTTCTTGACTGTGGACATATCGTGTGTTGAACAGAGACAAAACAGAGAAAAATAACCACGAGAACAAGCTTTGCAAGATAAACCAACTTCGACTTTATATACACTTCCGTTTCTTTCTCTCTGAACAATGCGCGCAATGCAAACGGCGAGGAAGACTCATGTGAGGATGAAATCTTTTGTGATGAACTGGTCTGATCTTCAGTCGTATGGGAGACAACTTGAAGACTTGGGATTGTCCTTTCTTTTGTAGAATTGGGTGTGGTCCTGACAGACCTCGTCAACAAGATTTTGATATATCGAGGACATTCTTCGCAAAGACCATGAGGAAGATCATAGAATTGGACTCTATAGAACTGGCCTAGGGATCGACGAAGCAGATCAAAAGGATGATCTTATATACGACAACACCACCAGATCGACTTCGGACAAAATGGCAAAGTATACAGAATTATTCACGAAGACGTCAGTAGGTACGAATGACTTCAAGGTGCCATATTACAGAGATCTGTTCTGAAGAGCAATCGTTGAAATCTTGAACATGATCTTCAAGCCCTATAAGACTTTGTACTTGATCAACTGACAAGTGCACTTCATTGAGTTGATACTAACGAGACGGAAGGCATACTAAGCAAATATCTTTCACTTGCACGTACAAAAGTTGTGTAGCACCTTCGACGATGACGGATCAATGTACGCTACAGCTTTTGCCATGATTTTCTACCAAGACATGCATCTGTTGACACCGGAAGAGGATTTGTATAGACCAAAGGTATTGGATGACGAAGTGTTGAATTTAGAGTCAACATCAATAAGAGAGAATGTGACTACACCCACGACTTCTGCAGGACCAAGTACACGGACGAAGAGACGAAAGCCGAAGACGAGACAGCATGAGTGGTTACTTCAAGGAGAAAGAAGAAGATGAAGAGGTTGGTGATAGATACTTCGGATGAAGAATCCGGAGACCAAAAAGATCAAGAAGAACCTCAAGCGCCAGCTAAGTCTTCGTCGATAGAAATCAAAGATGAAGTTAGACCAGGATGAAGTCGAGACCAAGAAGAAGAGACTGAATAGGAAGACGTCATACTTCGGAGGATCAACTTGAAAGCTATCGAACTTCAAGAAGAAAGTCATGAGCAGGAATTTGCCCTGAAGGACTCTGCACTTCGCAGCAACAAGAAGTTAGCACCTCTTGATTTATGAACTCTACTTTCTCTCGCTTTTCTTCAGCTTGCCGAATCCGAAAGCCCCCACGAGTCATTCCCGTGCATCTTCTCATCATCTGTTTTTATTTTATCTCGAACGCCATGATTCGTTTACTCACAACAACAACTCAGTGGGAAAACCCTCGTCCATAAATCCATATGCCCCTCAGGTGCAGATGAGGTTCACCGAGACTTATAATCTCCTCTCTGTTTGTGTTGAAGTATACCTTTCTCGGTCTTTTGGGCTAAGATAAAGTGTAGTTCTGTTCTTATCAGTTTAATATATGATACGAGTGTCATCGACACACGATATTAATCTAATTTCTTTCACGGATGAGAGTCCAGTGAGTTTCATTTGGAGTTTGACTTGGATTCTACTAACAGCAGTCATCCTGGTGCAGCGAAGAGCTTTAATTAGTGCTCGGGGTAAAAATATTCCGGAACTGAAAATCATCCTAGGCAATTAACGGGGAATCTGTTTATATAGATCATGTATCAATTTAAAAATATTTAAATTTTAGTTTGTTATCATGTAATATTTTAGCCTGCAAAAATTTTGCTGTTCATTATTTTATCTCTGACTTTTCAGAATTCTAACCGATTGAGAATACAAAGAATATCAATTAGTCTTGAGTGATGGATTTACCTGTACAACGGCCCCTTCGCATACTACAGTGATTTTTCTATTCGAGTAATAAGTGGATGAACAGTTCTTAATGACTCAAATGTCGACTTCGCGCTTTAATATTATGTTTGGATCAAAATTTTGTACAATAAATCACGAGACTCATCACTTCATGCAATCTTTTCTTTCCACTATCTCATTTGCAGTAAGATATTCAGTTAACATGCTATCAGTTTATTAAAGATCTAACTATGATCAAGTGAAAAATCAAGAAACAAGTTGTCTTGTTATCTATATTTGATGCAATGTAAATTTGAAAAAAAACAAAGTATTCAAAACTGTGCTTCTTAGCTCATTAAGAGAGATGAGTTAAATATTAATCAGAAAAGAAAAACAACTAGTGTGATAAAAAAAACTCAGCGTTTCTAACGATGTTGGATGTTAACACTATTTCCATATCAAGTAACGATATATTGAGTCTTTTGCTTCGATGTGGGATGCTTACACCATTTTCATATCTGTAGTGACAATTGTTTGTTATGGTTGACGGACACAACATCAAGGTATCAGATAAGAGGAAGAGAAATTGATCTGGTAGAGTTGTTCGTACATGGAATTATACCAAGATTTTTCAAGCTAAGGTTGATGAAATTCAAGTGTTGTAGAGTGATTCTGAAAGAGATCCGGTGTTTGAGAACATGAGTGCAATCAAGAAGAAGAAAAGATCACTTTCTTTGCAGATTTTGTGATCACCATTTGTCAAAACGTTGAAGGTAAACCATAAGAGTTCTAGAGAGATTGTGGTATGTTTCAAGACGTTTTATGGTTCTAAAATTTGTCAGAATCCGCAATATCTTTTTCTCAATGAGAGTACAATTAGATCATGATGACACTAGAAAGCCTACATTCCAAACTGTCCAATGATAGCAAGTTCTTATGTAACTGAGATATGTAAGGATCCTGATTTCTCTCTTTCTCACTCTTGCGGAAATTGACAAAAGCTTTTTTTAAACCCACAAGTCTTTTCTCAATTCTTAACTTTCAGTTTTGCCAAAAGATTTCTCCTCTTGCTAAAGTCCAGGTAGTTCTTAAAAGTGATATTTGTATTAATTTTTATCTCAATACTACTCTTCCTCCTAAGCCAGATATCCAAAACCCAGATATTGCGGTGATTTCTAGACCTGGATTCGAATGGGACCTTTTCCCATTTGAATCCAGTTCTAGAAGTCATAGCAAAAATCTCGCTCGGATCTCAACGTAAAAATCCTAAAACCCTAAAAGTGATATCTCGCAAAGAATATTTTTTGACACTTAAGTAGTGACTACAAGCACATCTTAAGGTGCAAGGTTTGTGCTCTGTCACCATCTGACAAGTGATATTTATCACTTCTTCATACCATCGTCATGCGTATTGTCACTACATCAGTCGAAATGTCATACCACAAGTATCCCAATATTTGTGTGTTTGTTTATATAGATTTCGTTAGGTATGGCTTCTTATATGTTACTCTAGTTTGAAGATCCAAATCTAGAGGTATCAAAACTAAGCATAACTAGCTAAGATAATTATAACTAAGTTGAGGAAACTATTAGAGGTTTCAGAGTTGAGAGAGTAGAAGACACTCTCATTTTCTTGTCTATGAGTGAAGTGAACACTGGAGACCTTGAGAGTCCTTGGATATTATGCGATGCAATGTTGAGAGTGGGATCAGAACTTGTTTACAAGAACGCTATTAGGAGGAATGATGTGACCATACGGGTCAGAGACTTGAGTGAAGTGAGTATGGATGTAACTGAATCTTTGTAATTATGGTGCACTAGCAATCCTAGTCATCTGAGGTACCTTTGGATGGGAGACAAGCCGACAAGTGACAGACATGCACATTGCAAAATCATCGATGAGTTCATGACAAAACTCCATAGGATGTCATAAATTTCGGTGTCACATCAGCACCTGCCACGTCATCATTATTTGTCCAAAACCTTCATCGTAGCTCTTACTTCGTAACTCTGTCTGGGATGATCTAAGAACTAAAGTTGTTGTAGTTAATGCGCACTATGGTATGATGAAGTCAGATTATCTGTTATAGCAAGTTCAGAAAAAGTCATTACCAAGTCGTAAACGTTGTTCAAATCATAATCAATCCATTGACATGCTAGTGTTATTGTGCAACCTTCTCTCTGCTCATTCTATATTTGCTAATTAGCGCATCAAGATATGATCATGTTCGATTCACATTCACGTTTTCAAGTGGAATATTCTTTCTTCTTTGACACGTTCTCATATGTAAGTATTCGATGATTTCAATCTATCACACAAAAAACTCTCATTTTGTCCGCAATTGCTTTAAAAGCAAATGGGTGTTTATAACATGAATAGTGAACGCATAAAATGACATACTTGATCTGGACAGATTGAAAAAATGACAACAAATTAGAATTTAAAACGTACTAAACACAATAAGCAATTCAAAAGATTTCTTACAGTGATCTTTGCATGATATCATCAGAAAGTTGAGGTATTTATTTTCTCGTAATCCATCGAGTGCTAGTTAAGCAATAAAAATCATTGTAGTGCTATTAAGATCATCCGATGTAAGTGAATTGCTGATTAAATAAAAACCTTCGTTTAGATAAGTTGTGCTACATTTTTAAAAAGAAAGTTTTCTGACAACAAGAAACTGATGATACTTTGTTGTAGGAGCTCATTAAGCTGAGTCGAACAAGACTTGAATTGAGACAGCTGGGATCACGATTACAAAGTTATGTGATTTAGGGTCAAGTTTTGACCAAACCAAAATTTCGAATGGATACATCAAATTTTCTTGAATTCTAGAAATCTAGAAATTTCATTTTTATTTTATTTATGTTAAATAAATGAATTTTTATACTTTTAACAAAAATTTTGTATTGATATGATTCATTCGATCGACGCTCTGTTGATTTGATGCATGATCACCGATGATCCGTCGGTTCTATCAGTCAGTTCATCGCTAACGATCCGTTATCCCAATCTCACCTTTGCCACCTCGTCTAAATCACCAGCGGTCCATCATACGTCTCATCATCACTCCAGCAACCACTGATGATATGTCCGCCGGTGGTCCGCCATCCCACTCCATCCCATCCTTGCCACTCTCGGTCATCACCGGTCATCACCGGTGATCAACCGTCCCACCCTCGTCATCCCATCCCACCACCCTCCAGCTACCACTGACGATCCGTCATCTCACCCTACCCTCACCATCCTCGGTCACTGTCAACGATCTATCCATCAAACAGTCCGTCGTCTCATCCTCACCCCCACCAACCCCAGCCACCACCGACGATCTGTCCGTCGCAGTCCACCGTCTCAGCTTCGTCATCTCGACAACTGTCTATAGTATGTCATCAAGCCTCACCACCTCCAAAACCACCGGCGATATGTCCGTCGATAGTCTACCATCATATGTCAATAAACTGCTCATCGACGATATGAATGACGAAGCTGACTTTTGGTTATTTCTGCATATTCTACAACGAATAGAGAAGAGGAAAGCTGATATATACAACGCTAGAGGACTAGAGCCTCTAGGGAATATTTAGGTAAGGCTACTAGTCTAGTACTACGGTAGTTAAACCTGTTTCAATCAATCACATGAAACACAGCTTAGTGTTATTATTGAATATTTAGTTGAGATATTTTTCTCATGGAATGGAGTGTCTACTCTTGTCATTACTCTCGTTTCTTTTTTTCCTCTTCTTCTCAATCCAAATTCTCTCCTTGAGACTTGATCATAGTATAGTTGAGCACTAAATGATAGACTAGATAATTATTGATTACGTGGATTGCGCTCACGATACTCATTTGGATTAAGGTGATCTGACCATTTGGATCAGTATTATCTAGTGCTAATGAATCATCATTGAAGCATACAAGAATGGTAGTATCCATTCAGACCAAGTTGCTAGGTGAGCTTGTCTTGAAATCATCCATGATTTGCAATACTTGATTATTTGAGCTAGTTCCTTACACAATGAGAACTCCAATAGACTCTTGAAAATTCCAAAACTTTCAAGAGAAGGAAATAAAGAAAGAGAATGATGGACTTTTGAGGTCCATAGGCTTCCAAGGTTGATGAACAGTATGGGCGGTCACGAGCAATTCCAAAGCTTAGAGACAAATGAGGGAAGGTGACAGAAGAACAATACATGATATTGCCAACTGCAAGTAATGGAAGAGACGGAAAAAACTAAGGTTCAATGTAAGCACAACCTCATTGTTCTAGCGTACAATATCTCTAGAATGAAACGGCACTTCACAAGAACGAAGACCTATGCGAGTCTACTCAATATTGGATTTCTCTAAAGCCATATGTTAAAGATGTATCCACTTGTCTAGGTGCTCCCTCACGCTTGGTAAAGAAGATTATGCATCTCATGAATTTGAAGGAGACAAGAAGTACATCGTATGGACTTGTGAGAGAGGCGTTAGAAGATGCACAAATGACTCATACTACCAATTGGGGAAAGGATTCACGATCACCGCCGTCTTTTGGAACATCGAGTTATGAAGCGGTCCGTGATCATGACTTGAATAATGTTCCAATCTCACAAGGTTCATATGGATTGTCTCGGAGAAACTCAGAAGAGTTGTATCACCTGAAATAGAGAAGAGTTCCCTTATGTATCATAGTAGGTATCTTCTTAAGATGACATTGAATAATCCAAACTTTGTTCCTACAACCTTAGATCATTGTAAGCTATATATAATCATCCTTCTATGACTCCTTCACATCCTAGCATGAAGGATTTCGTGTTGAAATATAAACAGAAGTTGTTGTCGTTGAAACCGTCGATCTCGCTTGCATCCGTTGAAGATGAAGAGGTTGAACTTATCCAAGAAGAGAATATGAAAAGATTAAGCACAAGGGAGAAAAAGACAAGTCTCAAAAAGACAAGTGACCCATAAACTGAGTTGCTGTGAGCACTTCGAAGGGGGTTACAACAGCTTCTTACAAGAATTAAGTAATCAGTCAGCCGTGTGTTCAGCTAAGAGCGAACTATTCTTTCGCCTTTTACTAAAGAATACCGTGTGCGGGACACAGTCAGCGGCTTATCACAATCTTTGGAACGCCTCTTCAATGAGTCACCACCAATACAACTAAAACTGGATTTTGCGGGTATACTGACACCGTACTCAGAAACTGTCACCTCGAGCACTGCTCGACGCATTAGTCCAGTCTTTGAAACGAAGAGATGTTGGAGGAATTGACTAGGTAACCAAAGTTCATAGAATGCTGAGATTCTGGGAATGCCAGTTTCACTTTGTCAAGGGTTCCCCGTGCGTATCGTAGGGCCGTATCTGGGCATCCCCATCATGATACAGAAAATGTAGTGCTTCACTCTGTCGAGATCGTGACTCGTAAGCACTGCGTCCGAAACTTTTCAAAGGGAATCATCAAAGGTTCATCAAGTGTCGAACATAAATCTTTCACTGACGTGTCAACCAATATTATCTTCTGTACCATTAAGGATAAAGGACTGCAACCAGTCTGTCTATTGAGATAAACCTTCCCTTCCAAAACACGACAGTGAGAGGTAACAGAGGTTCGTCACGAGAAAGAAGCCTCAACATGGGACTCAACCCTGAACCTCTTTCTTTCTTTTGGGACAGGTCCGGATTCTCAGTAGCACAGGTCTATTGATTTATGAACTCTGTATGATTGCATGCTCCATTTTCTCTCACTTTCCTCAGCTTGCCGAATTCGAAAGCCCCCACGAGTCATTCCCGTACATATTCTCATCATTTGTTTTTGTCGTACCCCGAACGCCGTGATTCGATTACTTTCATACGGCACAGTAGCAACTCAGTGGGAAGAATACGAATAGCTTACTAAACCCTCGTCCATAAACCCATATGCGGTGCAGAAGCAGATGATGTTCGCCGAGACTTATAAACTCTCTCAACTGAATTAGAAGTATACCTTTCTCGGCCTTTTGGCTAACATCAAGTGTAGTATCTGTTCTTATCAGTTTAATATCTGATACGAGGGTCATCGACCCTCACGATATTAATTTAATTTCTCTCACGGGTGTGGGTCCAATGGGGTAGCTTGCTACTTCGGACTCGCCAGTGTCGCCTTGGTATCGCACTACCTCCTAGGCAGGCGCAGCCCATCCTCCCCTAGCGGGAGACTCAATGAAACCAAGAAGCAAGTGTTCCCCGTCTCCCGAAAGGTGAGTGAATACGTTGCGCATCGGTGGTTGAGCTCATTTTCTTGGCCCCAATGAAACCAAGAAGCAAGTGTTCCCTGTTTTCCGAAAGGTGAGTGAATACTCCGCTGCGCGTCGGTGGTTGAACTCGTTTTCTTGGCCGAGAAGAGGAAGCTACCAGTGCCACAAGGCTGCTTCGGACGTTGAACTTACGGAGGAGGACTCGAACATCCAACTCCCGTCGTAGAGCAGCAATACTAAACCCCAGCCTTCCACACTCACGAACGGGTCGAGCGCAGCATATGCTAGTTCTTGCGGAGTCGACGGTAAATTGAACAATCAGAAAGGAAGGAGCCATGTTGCAGATGGAGTAATGCCATCAACATTGAGCCACCGGTTGGAATCTGCTGTAGTGTCGACGTTATCCTGTAGTGATATACGCCACTAACATTGACCTGTTCTGGAAATATATTCTCAGCTACTGAAGTTTTGAGTCCGTAGTCAACACAGATAGACGAGAACCAAACTGATCGTCTAGGACAAACAGGGAAAGAAAAACCAGGTTGAATTACGCCTTCACTGGCCTTCGGTAACCCTCGAGCAATCTCTGCACATACTTCCCCAGTTAATCTACTTCCAAGTTCACTTGGAGTTCACAACGGTGAGATCGTCCCACCAACCGCAATGTAGCCCTTGGAACTATTAGCTTCCACTGCTCAGGGCTCGTCTTGATTTTCACCCACAAGAAATCGCCTTCGGGATAAAACTGACAACGGTGCCTGTCCCATCTACATGACCTCCCCAACGAGTGCTGGGAGTAACGGAGCACTCCAAATTTACAGAATCTCCGAACTCTACCTCGCCGACTGAAGTTCTTCTCAACCTCTCAGAAGAATTCTCAGAGTGAAACCTAATCACAGTAAAGCAGTCCAGTTCACGGCGATGCTGTCACCGACCTGCACTCTCATCTCGACTCCATCAGTCTCCACTTTCTACAGCTCCCTCACCTTCCCATCTCCTCCACAAGTCCCGTGAAAAGTGCCCGTGCTCCTCCCCCTCCATTTATCGCTCTGATCTGCACTCTTCGGGCATATCCCTCCGACGAAACCTTTCTACCGATAAAACTAATGCGGAGGTTTGAATTCACACAAATATCGAAATGTGGCAATTGCTGTCAAGAATCCGGACCTACGGACGCAAACTGGATGGACAAGGAGCGGGAAACACCGTCTAGCTAGAGCGCGTCCAGGAATATTATAGACGCTGCATCTTTTCGAATGAGTTTACTAGACTCATTCGAAAACCTGGGGAAAAGTCTCCACCGTAAGACCTAGAGCACCTTTCCTTCCATCGACGAAAAGGGTCGAGCTGCAGCGCAGCCCTTGAGAGCAAATGCTGAACCGAAACTTGCACTTCTGTGACTTCAAGTGACTGAATATTTCATCGATGCTATGGATTTCTAGTTCCTGACTTTATCGGAAAGCGAGGAAATCCTCATGTTATTGTTCTTGTTGATCCCATGTCTATGCAGCCTAGAGCTAGCAGGATTTCCAGTTTCCGCGCCCTCGTTAGTCCGTTCTGTGTTTCCTGGTTCGTCAATGCACATTTCGTCCACCTATCACAGAGAACTTCTAGCTCCTCATTCTAGTCAGGCTGGACTTGAATCTCTTCCTCGTCCGTGTTATGAAGAGCTTGGTGAATGCTATTACCGTTCCTTGTGTAGCTGAACTTCCCGCTTGGCGTGAGAAAAAGCTTGTCCGTTTCTAGTTTTTTCAGGCGGTGGGAATGGGGCCCGAATGTAGAAATGAAGATGCAGGACCAAGATAAGCAAAGTTGATTTCTCCTAGCACATGTCTTCTTCGTGACCATCTACTTCACGGTTAGGCCAGAGCCACGGAAATATGAGCTGGCTGTTTAATTTAGGCATCGACAGGTGGTGTAAAGAGCAAGAGCACGCAGTAAGCAAGGGAACTCTCAGGGGTCGAGTTCTCTTGGACTGGAAGTTCCAGAAACGCACTCGGGTTGTAACTAAACATTCACTCCGTAGAAGAAGAGGAGGGGGAGTAATTTGCTTCCTCAGGAATCCTGCAGTAGTGTTTCCCGAGGTTGTTGGTGTTCCGAACGATACGTCGAAGCTGCACTGAACTCCCATCAGTTTGTTTTCATGCTACCACGAGCAACATACCAGTGTTCCAAATTTGGTGCCGAAAGTATTAACTTCCACGAGGTGAAATCGTAAATTAGAGCAGATCCCCACAACTCGCCTGGACGCCTCAAAACCTACTTTGCACCTCTACCTTCTTGCTACAACTTGGTGTCTTCAAGGATTCCGACTTCCAAACGTCGAGTATTTCTTATGTCCTACTCACCAAGAGGCGGAGGAACTCAGATCCGCCTTAACTAACCCATCGATGACCTCGGCATTCGTTCCACCTACGGAGAATTGTTAGAACTGCAAAGCAGCGGATGTACTGCTAAGAGTCTTCACGTCTGGACCGAAGCACCACATGCTGTACCACGAGGAGGATTTACACATGGTGGCACGAGGACTGACGAGACACTGAGTAGAAGCGAACACTTCGGATGATGGTACCTGTCTGCCAGTAGCTGACGTTCTCGAGGACGGAGTTTTCAGTCTCGAGGATTGTGTCCTGGAAACTCCGTCCTCGAAGGTCGTGATTCGCTCGAAATCGGACCTGCCGTTTTTCTCTAGGTGTAGAATCCGATGCTCACAGAAAATATGTTTAATCCTACTTCCGTTACGTTGGTGGTGCCTCAGTGAAGAGGCGTTCCAAAGATTATGATAAGCCACTGACTGTGTCCCGCACACGGTATTCTTTAGTAAAAGGCGAAAGAATAGTTCGCTCTGGGCTGAACACACGGCTGACTGGTTTCTATTTGGGTGTCCGAAGGTGTTGTATCCCCCCTTCAAGTACTCACTTCGGCTTAGCTTATGGGTTTAAAAGGTTCTGAAGCGTAGTAGGTATTGTAGATTTGCGTCTGTCCGGTAGAACTTGTATTCGACAAGTTAGTAACATCTGAACACATCCTACATTTGAACCAGAATCAACCAAGGCTCAATCGCACGCAGTCCACTCAGATACGGAACTGAACCTCTCGGAGACCTATGTGGTGAACTGCCTACAAGGCAGACTCTCCAACTTGGAAACGTAGCACCAGAGAAAAGCATCCTCTGTCATCGGTGAGATTCAGTTCCGTATCCAGTCGGCTGGATTCGAACCAAGGTTGCCCTTCGAGGCGTTGGTTGCTTGGCCCTTCGGGTCCCTCTTTCCCTTGTAAGGCTTGATGGGTTCTTTCCATCCGTTGGCTATTCATTGCGTCCGTTTTCAGATCTGAAGTCTGTAAAGATGTACAAGATACTGTGCATTATTCTGAAAGATGGTACTGACTCTGCACGTCATGCGTCGTCAGCAATATCCATCTGGAGCCTCATCGAGTGAATCTTAAAATGTAATTTTGGGGCTCGATTTATGAAAATTTTTGATAATGTGAATGAGAGTTTCACGTTTTCTCGGATTCATCATGATTCTCACTCCCTTGTTGGACGCGATGGAGATAGTATGTGGATAATTATATCTCTCACATCATAGGTGCGTACACTGATGCAATCAGTGTGAGCTATACTGAAACGAGAGGGTTGATACTGATAATCCACAACGGGTTAGTCGTGCGCCAAGTCCTTACTCGCTTGCGGGCGAAGAGCTTGTAACTTCAAACATTGCATGAAATTGCCATCAATCGTAAACTCTCGACAGTTATCTTTAAAATGTCAATGGCGCATCACCATAGGATAATGTGGTTATCACAACATATTCCAACAAGCAGCGAGTGATTTCTTGGGCTCAAGGTGGATGTTTCTGTTCCGTCTGTAGATTGGCTTCTCCGGGTTTAATTGTTCAATTTACCGTTTAATGCTGAGTTTTCATGCCGTCTGGAGAGACGGCATGAAAACTGGACTTTGATGACTTTCATCGACCCTCGTAGTACCTCAACAGAAGGTAAGATTACTACAAGATTGTACTTAACCATCCTCATCATTATAGAGGAAATGTGGTGCCTTCGTTCTTTCAAGTTGTTACGAGTTTTAAACAATGCTTTCATTGTTGTGCAAGAGGGACCTTTAATTAACACCAAGAAAATGAGGGTTCATGCATTATTCCTCTGCTTGATGGTGATTCTTTTTGCCTTTACCTAATTCTGTGCACAGTTAGTGTCATGAAATAGCTTGAGCTCTGATGTAGGTTAGACGGATTTGTACCTAATGATATGATAGCAGACTTATCATACGAACTCCTTAGAAGAACTCGGTCCAGATGCACTTTTTATAGTCTCCCGTCCTGATTCAGTGCAGCTGCTCCAGCACGTTATTATCGTATGTTTATCTCAGAGTTTAGTATGCTAGTTTAGCGCTAAGATTGTCTTCAGCTTTGTGCCACGCTACGTTACAGTCTCATTTCTTAGCTTGCAGCAAGAAATGTGGTTAGCAATTCCATCAAATTAGTCCAATCCGAAGACTCAGAGCTATTACAACGCTATAAAAGGACCACGCTTACGATGCGAACGACACCACTAATGAATAAGACAGACAAATTTTCTGATAATCTGATGACAGAAGCGGAGAATTCGAAGCTTCTCCGTCTTACAGATAGATTTTCAAGGTAAACCATATAGCAGGTGTCGGAATGATTGACAGTAGCACTGGCTAGCAGACGAAGGAAATTCGAAGAACACGGTAAAGTCAGTCTACACCCTGGTCGAGGACAAGGCTGAGAATCACAGAGGAGGTGGAGAAAACAGGGCAAGCCTCCCTCATAGCTACGTCTGGCTACAACAAACTAACATTAACCGCATAAGTGAACTTACCTAATCCTTATGGCACTGAATGGTTCTCTATCATCACATTCCACCGTGAATCCCATATGGTGCTCTCTGCCAGTAGAAGAAGCAACATACTTCATTACTGATAGATTCTGAACTGAAAATGAGTCAAATTTATGTATACCCCAAGAACAAGCGTTTTGCCATATTCCATCGTATCTAATAAGGTGCTCCTTAATTTGCGAGTCGAAGAAGCGAACATAAGCTCGTGCTTCATAGCTTCTGAAACTGAAAACGAGTCAAACTTACTTATACATCCACAAGAACAAGCGCTCCTTCTCTGAGATCTAGATTGCACTTCCATGATCACTAGATATAGAGAACTTGTACTGTTGTAACGTGAGAGAAGTCACGTATACAATTAGGCATTTACCACCATCCTCTTCTTTAGGAAATTATCTGCCACGCGCATCAAGCATATGCATGAAGGTATGAAACTAGTTAAAGAGCGCTAAACCCCAAACACCAACAACTGAATTCATGTACATAATTCGTGGTCTTCTCTACTCTATGTTCGAATTCCTTTGCTTCTCTTTTCACGACTTTCGATATGTTGTTTGAACGTTTTGGAGACGTCTACTTGTTCGAGGTAAAGACACACGGTACGTATGCAGACCATAACCACCCGGCTCGTATTTTTTTATTCTTTTTTGTTTGGTTTTGTTTTTAGGCTCGAGGTAAAGACACACGGTACGTATGCTCTTTTTTTTGACTGTGGGGTTTTCTGCAGCCGTATGCTGCTACCCTTTCCGCCCACCAGGAGGACTCGACCCCACGGCGCACGGGCTACAAGCGGATGGGATAGCCAACAAGCTATTGCTTGTCGGCTTGCCCGGCTCGTATGCAGTGTTCGGGGAGGTTGTCAAGGAAAAACTGCATTTCGCCGGAAATATTTACTGGAAATCGGTGGCACCTGTTTTACTTCCGGAACCTTCCGTGAATTTTATCCTGAACCATAAACTTTCCGATGATAATTAAACAGGGTAATTTTTTTTCCGAACATCCTGTTTCCTTCATGTCGACTTTCCGCTCGTTTTTTTTAACAAACTGTTTTTTTCCGTCGTCCCGAGAAATTCTTTCGGTAATTATTATTTTTTATTTTTTTTATAAATTCAGTCGTTAATTTTTTAAACGTTTGGTTTCGCTTTGTTTACTCCCATCTTTTGAATTCCTCCTCCTCGCGAATAGTTTGGGGAATAGTTTGGGGACATGGCATCCAACCTGGCTATATACCTAAACTCCCATAAGAGACCTCAGAGTTTTAGCAACCCACCGTAGCTAAAACTAAGGTGGGTTGCTAAAACTAAGGTGGGTTGCTAAAATTCTGAAGTCTCTTGCGGGAGTTGAACCCGAGAACCCCCCAACTGGGGCAAGAGATCATACCTCCTCCGAAATACAACTGGAAAACAGTTGTATTTCGGAGAGGGTTCCCAAGAAGTCCCAGACTAAGCAAACACACGACAGAGAACCAATTAACTTTCAAGACAGTGGAGTAGTAACACTGCATGAACCCCGATCAGAAGAACTGGAACTCAAGTGCACAACAGGATGTGCGTAAAGGTGCCTATACTCCACGCTGTTCCTCCAGAGAGAAATAGCTTCCGAAAGAAGATCTTCGTCTCCTCCAATACCTTGTAAACTCACTCGCATTGTAGCTTCAAGATGTTTGGTTTGAAGTTTATTTCTAAACTTCGTCTTGATAGCATTCTGGATAGAAAAAGCTCGTTCGCAGACGGAGGTGGAAACACACTGAATGCGTGCAATATTGGCCAAAGTAAACAAATTCGGATACTGACCTTCGTACACTTCGTCACCAGACAACATAAACCACAAGTCGTTAAACCGCTTCTCTGCCCATTCTGATCTGCAGTGAATCTTAAAGGATCTAAATTCACCTCGAATAGCAGAGGAAGAAATCAAGGCTTTTTGAATACTACCCGAACCGAATGGCAGATCTTGTCCAAAAAAGTCACAAAGCTGCTCTATCTCTCTCGCACCCCATTCTCTTACCGCTAGCGCAGTTGAAGGCATCAGAAGAGGGTTCAAAACCTTGAAACAGCTAATGACAGAATTATCCTCGAACCTCTCCTCCAAAGCAGAGCACACAGCTTGAGAAAACTCTTTCTGGAAAAGTAAAGCACTCTCCAAATCTCTGCCAATGCGATCTCTCTCCAAAGTCACTGACTGAAACATTTTACCTCTTAGTTCAGACTGAAGGCGCTTCAGATACCCACCTGGAGGACCATACTCTGGCAGAATATGATATCATGTGTCCTCGTTCAGAAGACAGGCGTTGAGATCTGTGGTCTCCACTAAGAAGTTAACACCAATCTCAGTTATCGTAGTCCTCACTAGAGGACCTACATTCGAACAGTCTATGGATACACTCTGGAAAGCTTTGTTCAATCTCGCCAAGCTACCTAGAATATCAGCTAAGTAGTAAAATATATACAACATTTTGAAAGAACCAAGCTTCTGGAACAAAGACGAAGCCACACAGTCATCCGATTTAGCAACATCACGAAAGTAAACCAAGACTGACTCGTAACTATCACAGACACTGGTAACAGCTTGCCAACGGCTTAACCATCGGATCTTCAAGTATCGCTTCATGCACTTTCGTGCATCATTCAATGATTCCTGCAACGACGACAGACTTGCCTTACGCTTGGAGCTGCTCTGGAAATAAGAAGCAAGCGTATTCAGGATACTATCGACATTGTCACTAATCTCTTTGCAGCCAGGACTTTTAGCTGCGGCAAGACTCGCCAAGTTAGTTCGATGTGCAATACAATGCACAGAAAGCATGTGAGGATTAACCGTTCGTTTTAAACGCGCAGCGACTCCATTTCGAACACCGATCATGGTGCTCGCACCATCCGAACCGAATCCCATAAAATGATTAGAGTCTAAGTTATAGTCAGAAACAAGACGAGTTACAGCAGAAGTGATAGCTTCAGAGTCTTTCAACCGCATTTGCAACAACCCAAGAAAAGATGATTTCACTACACCTTCGTCCAAAAAGGTAGCAAAGACCACTAGATGACCGGTCACAGAGACGTCAGTCGATTCATCCACCATTATCCCGAAAAAAGGAGACTTTCTTACCTTGTCCAAGACACGCTTGTGCAGTATCTGACTTATACAGAAGATAATATCTGCACAACTCTTGTCGTCTTGATACATGGAAGTGGTTATGTCGCCGGTAACAAAATGAATCATCTTACATAGCTTCGGAAACTTCGAGAAGGAGATACCTTCCTTACCAATAAAGTAAGCAGCACGAAATAATGTTAGAACTGCTTTGTCGCATGTCTCCCTCGCGGTTGTCATGGCTTTCTCTATGGTCTTTGCACCCAGTAATTTAACAGTAAGAATTGCCTTATGCTCATTTGAGGCAGCATGGTCATGGAAAGCAGAAGTCCTTACATTTCTAGACCCTCTCGTAGCAAAGTGCCCTCGCCCCCTACCTTTCTCGCAGAGTTTACAAAATACTCTGGCAATGGAAGGATCGAAGCGGATCCAGTCAAAATCAAGGAGCCATTTATCATTCCATGTCTTACAATTATGTAAGATTTCTGCCTTCTCCGCGGCAGTGAAACGTTCTGTACTAACGCTCTCATCTAAGCTTGCAGTATCTACCTCGATGGATGGTAACTGTACAGTTACCTTCTCGGAAGTGAAACCTGAATCAAAAAGACACTTCTGTCTCTTCATTGCTCTAAGCTGTAGATACTCAAGAAAGAACTGCGCCACTATTCTGTCTATTGCTAACTTGCAGTATCTGTTCACAATGATTATCGAGAATCGATGCCACTGTGGACTCCCGAGACTTGTTACTTCCCTCCTGTCGAAGCTGAGTTGGTTCTACACAGACCCTTCTCTTCAACAGTTTACTCCCGAGTCCCGAGTCCCGACTTTAGAAGCGAGGCCCTTCTTGACAGTTCTCTCTTCAGTCCTGAGTCTACACCAGAAATACTCAGTCGCAGATCGGATCGCTGTAGCTATAGCCAACCAAGGGTTCACTGAACAAAAAGAATGAATGAAACTAAACTACTATGCACACCAAAAGATTAAACCTCTACAATGTATAGCAATGTTAGCAACATCTCAACCGAGGTTAAAGACGTACGAACCTCCACGAGCCGACTCACAGAACTACCACCTCTCGACGCAGACGAGGAAAGACGAGAAGAACTCCGAATGGCCGACTCACAGAACTACCACCTCTCAAAGCAGACGAGGAAAGACGAGAAGAACTCCGAATGACAGACGGACTTGGAGCAGCTCGCACATTTAGAGGTGGACGACGACACACGCAGCGATGCAGAATGTGGTGCAAAATGTGGGAGGGGAGGAAGATGCGTAAGGTATGACGTGAAACAGCGGCGAATGTAGGAGGTGAGGAGGTGAGGAGACACTGAAGCGATTGACAACAAAATCGAAGCGTAAGCTGCGTAGACCCACATCAGTCACTGTGAACAGTCTCGATTTCCCAGTCGACTCGTGGTCCACGGCCCGCCGCCTGCAGCTTGAAGTTCAAAATCGGTAAGAAAAGAGCGCGCGCGGTAGTTCAGTCTCAAGAAGCAACAGAAACATAAACTAATCAGGCGAGAAGCATCTGCACAATGAGACAACGGAGAAACAATAAACAAATGAAACGAAAGTACTCGATTGACACTACAACCAGCCCTAAACGACGAAATTTCATCTCCGCCTGGTCAAATATGCCCCGCAAAGTTGATTGATTCGCATCATCGCGTCGACCGCGTGCCAGGTCCTCTTCCGTCTTGCCTCGACTGCACAGCACGCACTGTAAGAACAAGCAAGTCGACAGAAAAGCAGACGATCGAGTCCAACCAGCCCTAAACGACGAAAAATCATCTCCGCCTGGTCCAAAATGCCTCGCAAAGTCGATTGATTCGCATCATCGCGTCGATCGCGTGCTAATCTTCTTCCGCCTGACCTCAAATGTACGCACTGCAGCCTTCAGACCTCAAATTCCCAATTCCTCAACTGCGAATCTGCGTCGACGATCGACTACGACTCGACGAGAGCACGGAGGACGCGGAGCTCGAAATCGACACTGTCGAGGTCGAAAATGAACATTAGGGCTCGCAAGCAGCGAGTGCCCGCACCTCATTCCCTGCTACGGACGAACGAGATTCGTTCTCGTTTCTCATCTGCGGTCAGGATTTGTTCACGCGTTGTCGCGCTACTTCGCGGCTACATGTTATATTTCTACTCCGACGCTTGAGTTTAGTAGTTCTAGAAGTTAGCTTATATTACTTCGAGTCGTTTATGTATATGTTTGACACCTTTGTATATGGTGTTAACACTATTTTGAGTCTTAGTAGGTTGATTACCATGTTGATAGGGCTTAAGCTCATGGGTTGTATTTGCGTGTCGCCCATGCACGCTTTCTAGCTGATTTAAGTTATTTTTCGGGGCTGCGTGTCGTTTTAAGTAATTTAAGTTTTATGCTGACACTCTAGGGGGCTTGACGTGGTAGCCTATGAGTAAAACTAAGTTGCCACGTGGTTTAGGGTACTAAAGGACAACCAAGTGGAGCTATGAACTCCCATTGGTCTGTTTTTGTCTTTAGTTTAACTCTAAATTTAGAAATCGAGCTCTAAAGGAGAGTTCGAGCATTTGGTGGGGGATCTTCGAAATCTGAGAGCACAGGAAGAGAGAGCTCGTCGTGCCAAGCACTGTCAGTGAAATTTTTGCTCGATTTGGATCAATAAACAAGGAGTTATGCCCAATTGAAGTTCGGATTGTGCCAAAACTGCATCACTTTTGTTGATTTTGGGGTTTTCGGTGCCAATTGCAGCAGAATTGAGGAAATCACTTCAAACCTTCGTGGTTGCGTTCACTGTCAGGAGGGCTACGACTGTCCAAAAAGTTTCGAATCATTTGAGTAATTGAGTAATTCAGGGCGGCCGCTGAAGCAGAGGGGGTCTGAAAAGCTCTTAATCTAGAGCAGCGACTTTAGAGAAGGAGATCTGGAGTTCTACAAACAATCAGGAGTCCCAACTTCACAGGGATGTTCAGCATCCTGTAGACTTCAAATACTGTGAGAAGATTTGAAATTCATCGAGCCAATTCTCTGTTCTATGTCTGAATAGCTGTCTAGGTACCAGAAATTGCCATAATTCTCTTATTCAAAACTTTTCTGTTCATATCTCCGTGTCAGAATTTGATCTCAGATTGAAACTTCGTCTGTGAGTTCAGTAGTACCTCATTTGCATGTAGGGGAAGTTTAGAGGTCTAAACCTTCATAGTTTTCCTCCCTTTGAGTGTCAAAGTTCACCGCTTAAGCCTATTACTACCAGTGAAACCTAAATTTCGCTTTTTGAGCATATCAGAGGATCCTACACTCCTGTGTGAGTGTTTATAGCTCCTGTTGTGATCTGAAAGCCAACCTCTTGAGTAAACAACCACAGCCAGAAGCCCGGCGCTTTCCTAGGTAGACGGATCACACTCCGACATACTCTCTTTTTTGGTGAACTCGACGTGAAACACCTAGGGTGGGAGTTTCTTGAGAGTGTTACAGGATCAGATATCATGGCCAACCAAGGATCATCAAGTGGAGGTGTTGCTGCTGCTCAGCAACCTATTCAGTTTGATGCTGCTACGATGAAGATGTTCCAAGCTTTTTCCATGTTTATGCAGCAGCAACAGAGCACAGAGAGGAAGGAGGTATTAGCAACCAAGGCGTTGCAATCGGTGGTGCATCAGATGGATCAGTTCAAGGGGACAGATATTTCCAAGTATGTGCGATACTATGCTAGGGAGATGGAGGTGAACAAGGTACCTGAGAAGGAGATGGTGGAGAACTTTGAACTTGCTGTTGTCCCTGAGATTCGTGGGCGTGTGAAGGAGCTCAAGCAGCAGCAAGGACAGAGTTGGGAGAGCTTTATGCGCGCTTTGAAGGAGGAGTACTACACTGAAGATTCAGAGAGGGTGACCAAGAGAACATTCTTGGAGTGGGTGGTGAAACCTAACAAAGGTTTGTCTGTAAATGAGTTGTTAAGGGAGTTTGATCGTCAATATGCTCAGCTTTCTAGGACAGAGAAGCTTACACTAGAGGTTGAGAAGACCGAGCTTTTCCTACAAGCAGCGGACGTGACTATTCAGGAGAAGCTTGAGCTGTTGCTGGAAGACAAGAGTGAGGAGAGAGGATTGAAGACTGACTAGAAGGAGGTTGAAGAGGCTGTTTCTTTGCTGGCCAAGAGACAGAGAAGAAGGGACAAGGTGGTGGTAAGTGAAACAGCACCTCTGATAATTCCTGTCAAGCAGTTGCCTACTAAGCCTGCTTTGGTAATTGCTAGAGAGGAAGACTCACCGCTTGATGAGTTGATTAAAGGTATGAAGGAGCTTAAGCTTAAGCTCACTAGGTTAGAAGAGAAGGAGCAGAATGTACAGCCTGCTATGCAGAGACCTCAGATGAGAGAAGGCTTTGTTCATCGTTGTATATGGTGTGATAGCCTAGACCATGTAAGGAGAGATTGTGGGGAGTTTTCAGATGCATTGAGGAAGGATCTGATCTTCTTCAAAGACGGTAAGATCCATTTGAGAGAGACTGGGATGATGTTGGGAACCAACTTTGGCAAGGGTGGTATGAAGAGACTTGTGAATGAGATATCAGCATCACATGTTGTTTCTCTTGTGAATGCTGCTACCTGTGGAGTGAAAGTGGAGATGGAGAGAGAGAAAGGGACTACTGGGTTGTGGTCAGATGTAGTGCGGTCCGTAGCTAGAACAGAGCTAGACAAGGATGTGCTACGAAGGGTTGGCAACTCAATTAGAGAAACTACAGGATGGAATGACCTTGTGGATACTATGTCAGTGCATGCTTATGTTGCAAGAAGTCAGCATGAAGCTGTACTAGAAGAAAAACGCAGGAGGGAGGATGCAGGTGAGGCTTCTACAGCCAAACGACCTGCTACAAGGAGTGAAAGGGCTAGACCAGAGGCAAGGCAGGAGACAACACCTACTCGGGAAGAGACTATGGAGGATCTACCACCTACAACACCAAAGGAGAAGGAGAGAAGCAAGGAGAAGGGTAAGATGCCTGCATACAAACTTCAGTCTGATATTGAGATTGCTACAGACCTGAAGCAGGTGTTAGAGAATCGTATCTTGAATGGGAAGGTTGAGTTTACCTTGGGTGAGATTCTTGGGATAGCAAAGCGTGAGTTCCATGAGGTTATCATAGATATCATCAAGAGGAAACGTCAGATTTTGGGTGAAGCAGCTACGCTTAACGCTCTAAGGACCAAACTGTCGGAGGATGAGGAGGATGAGATTGCTGGTTACTGCTCTCAAGTATCAGAGGGAAGATCAGATCAGCACGTGAGGTTTGAAGATGAGGTGGAAGCATCGCAGAAGAGCCATTATTCTCACAACCATTGGGCGAGAGCAACCACAGAGACCTTAGTGAAGCTGGGAGATCTAGAGGAACCTGTGGTGGCGTTGATTGATCATGGCTCAGAGATTAATCTGATGTCTAAGGAGCTGTACAAGCGTGGGAGGTGGCCCATAGACACCGATCATGGATGGCTTATCCGTGCTGCCAACAACCAGAGGGGAGAACTCTATGGTGCTTGTCCCAACATCAAGGTAACTGTGGGTGACATCAGTGATGTTCAGAATTTCTTTGTGCAAGACATGTCAACCTATCCTATCATTCTAGGGCAGCCTTACATTACTGCTGTTAGAATGGAGACACGAGTTATGGATGATGGTTCAGCTTATGCTAGGATACGTAGTAGAGACGGCAAAAGAGCTGTTCAGTTTTTGACCGTTGCTGCAGAACATGAGAGGAATCGTGATAGCTTGAGAGACCGTCCACTACCTAAGATTACTCAGGAGTTTAGAGAGTCTAGGGGTTTTGGCAGAGTACCATTGAAGAGCGAGACTTCAACGGTACAGTAGAGCTAGGATTCTCGCCTGATCCAGTAGAGCATGAGACTTTATCCACTGGCTTCTTAGGATTGACGGCATGTGGGTCAGTGTGTTATAGGAAGGTTGAGAATCTGAAGAGGTTTGAGAGGCAACATGTGAAGTGTGTACAGCAGTCTTTGTGGGACAGTGGAGAGTTAGCAGGAGATGAATATATATCTGGAGTGTTTGAAGAGCAGTATTTGGTAGATACTATAGGGGAGTTGAAATCTATAGTAGAAAGTTCTGTAGATGATGTAGATAGAGTGGTGAGAGTGAGCTCCAAGGAGCTTTATGATGTAATTGATAAGTTTATAGATCGACAAGAGGTGTATGTGGAGACCAAGTACAAGTCAGTGGCAAAGAAAGTCAAACCAGTGGCTTTGCCTTTACCACTCGATTACAATCAGAAGATGGAGCAAGCTGCACAAGAACCAACGCTCAGAGGACCGAGAAGAATTGGGCACCAGTTCACAGAAACAACACTGAAGGAGCTGAAGATTGGAGGTGATGGATTTCTTACCGAGCAAGAGAAGAAGAGCTTCAGGGAGATGCTATCTAGGCATGGTAAGGCGTTTGCGTTTGAGTCACATGAAGTAGGATGTGTAGATCCAAGTGTAGTTGCACCTATGGTAATCTTTACTATACCGCATGTGCCTTGGAATCTACGTCCTATCCCTGTGCCTAGAGCTCATCTGCCAAAGCTGATAGACTTGCTCAATGAGAGGATTAGGATGGGTATCTTTGAACCGTCTATAGCTCCCTATTCTAGCAGATGGTTTACTGTTCCGAAGAAGAGTGGAGCTTTGAGATTCATTCAAGATATGCAGCCAGTTAACAAGGTAACTATCAGAAATATGGGTATAGGACCTATTGTAGACGAGTTTGCAGAGGCTTTTGCTGGTCGTGCTATCTATTCGATGGGAGACTTATATTCAGGTTATGATCAGTTTCAATTATCCTCTGAAAGTAGAGACTTGACTACAATGAGGACACCTTTAGGGTTACTAAGGATGTGCACCTTACCGCAAGGTGCTACCAATTCGGTAGCACATATGATGAATGGCATGAACAAAGTTTTGAGGGACTTCATTCCTGAAAAAACTATGCCATTCCTTGATGATGTGCCGATCAAAGGATGTGCTGAGGAGGAGAAGAATGAGGTAATGGATCAGAGGGGGTGCCGTAAGTTTGTAGCAGATCACATAGCTGATTGTGATAAGATACTGAGTCGACTGGAAGAGGTTCATTTGACTTTATCAGGAGCCAAGTCTGTGTTTGGAGTACAAGAGGTGTTAATAGTGGGACATCTGTGTGGATCTTATGGTCGGAAACCTTGTCCAAACAAGGTTGATGCCATCCGAAGGATGAAGGAGACATGTGGATCGGTTACTGAGGTGAGAAGGTTTCTAGGAGCATGTGTGTTTTATCATATATGGATTCCACACTTTGCACATGTAGCAGATCCGTTGTACAAGCTGCTGAGGAAGGGGCAAAGATTTCAGTGGCAAGAGGAGCAAAGCGAGTCTATGAGGAAGTTGAAGGATCTTTTAGCTTCACCACCAACTCTACGGAAGGTAACATATGAGTTGGGCAGACCTGTTATCCTTACTGTTGATACTAGTCCTATTGGCATTGGGTGGGCTATATGACAGGATGATGAGGATGGAAATAGATATGTGGTGCGTTTTGGAGCTAAGGTGTTAAGTTCACGGCAGAGAGACTACCCTCAGGTCAAGAGAGAGCTATGGGGAGTAGTTACTGCGATGAAGAGTGATAAGGAATACTTGATAGGAGCACCTGTGGTTGTGGAGAGAGATTGCTTACCTCTCTTGGGAATGATCACTAGCTGTACAACTCCAGATATTGCTATGTTGAGGTGGATAGCATATATCAAGTCCTTGAACCCAGAGTTTAGACATATCGCAGGAAAGGACAATCCTGTGGCAGATATGTTATCAAGGGCTAGGTATTATGATGAGAAAGAAATGATAGATGATCAGGAGGATGTGGGAACAGAGTTCTATTCTAGTGCTCTTGCTAGAAGGGATAGAAGCTGTTTTGCAGCTCCATTGGAGTTATTTGAGGAAACTATGTACGATGGCGAGTGGTTGGATCTTGGGCGCTATTTGAGTTCATTGGAAAGGCAAGAAGGCTGATCTGATGCAGATTTCAAGAAGATCCGTAGAACAGCTTATGGGTACTTTTTATATGGAGGACATCTATGGAAGCGCCCTAAGCTACAAGGAGGTGTACCACAGCGGGTGGTATGTGACCTAGAATTGAAGCAGAAGCTGATCAAGGAGTTCCATGAGAGTCTATGGGCCGGTCATAGAGGAGTTTGGGCTACATTTGCCAAGATAAAGGAGAAGTATTGGTGGAAGGGTATGTATAAGGATGTAGTACAGTTTGTTTCATCCTGTATACCTTGCCAGATGTATTCCAACGTACGTCATCGTGATGGATTGCATCCTACTTATCCTTTAGCCATTCATTACAAATGGGTAGTTGATCTGGTAACTATGCCATTTGGACTTGGACAAATGAGGTATCTAGTCTTGGCTAGAGAAGATCTATCTAACCAAGTTGAAGGTCGTGCCCTGAGGACGAAGACCACTGCTGGTGTTTGCCGCTTTCTACTTGAAGATGTTATTTGTAGGTATGGGTGTGTGGGGAAGATCACTGCAGATAGGGGTGAGCTGGATTCACAAGAAGCAGTTGAGTTCTTCAAGCGATTGGGAATCAAGTTGGCGTTAACCACTGCTTACAATCCTGAAGGGAATGGTAAGAGCGAAAGAGGTCATCCGTCAATCATCAAAGCTTTGGTAAAAGCTTGCAAGGGTAAGATCCGTGAATGGCCTAGACTGCTACCGTTTGCTTTGTGGGCAGATCGTACAACTCATAGTACCGTTACAGGTTACATGCCAGCAGAGTTGATACTAGGACAGAAACCTGTGATGCAGATTGAGGAGGTTGTGCCTACTTGGAATGTTTTGCCATGGGAAGATGGTAGAAGTACGGAGGATCTTCTTGCATTAAGGATCCAGCAGTTAGAACGAAGACCTGAGGATGTTGCAAAAGCTGTGGAAAGGTTGAAGACTGCTAGAGAGAGAAATAAAGGCAGATTTGATAGAACGCATAGATTACGACCCAAACCAGTTAAAGAAGGTGATTGGGTGTTAGTCGATGATAGTAGTCTTGATAATCAGCATAGCACTATCAGAAAGTTCTCCAAGAGATGGTTTGGACCTTATGTGGTGTTAGAAGTTTATGATAATGCCACATACTCCTTGAGAGAGTTAGATGGTGCAGTGCTCAAGACACCAGTCGCAGGAAAGAGAATCAAGCTCTTTAGAAGGAGAGGGGAGGATCGGAACGTTGCAGAGTTTACAGAGGATGAAGCTGAAGACTCAATGCAGGTTGAAGATGAGTTTGAAGCCGAAGCTGAAGAGTCTTGATCTGGATGGCACATACCGGAGGATGTGCAGGTTCAGAGGGGGTGGATGTCGCGCTACTTCGCGGCTACATGTTATATTTCTACTCCGACGCTTGAGTTTAGTAGTTCTAGAAGTTAGCTTATATTACTTCGAGTCGTTTATGTATATGTTTGACACCTTTGTATATGGTGTTAACACTATTTTGAGTCTTAGTAGGTTGATTACCATGTTGATAGGGCTTAAGCTCATGGGTTGTATTTGCGTGTCGCCCATGCACGCTTTCTAGCTGATTTAAGTTATTTTTCGGGGCTGCGTGTCGTTTTAAGTAATTTAAGTTTTATGCTGACACTCTAGGGGGCTTGACGTGGTAGCCTATGAGTAAAACTAAGTTGCCACGTGGTTTAGGGTACTAAAGGACAACCAAGTGGAGCTATGAACTCCCATTGGTCTGTTTTTGTCTTTAGTTTAACTCTAAATTTAGAAATCGAGCTCTAAAGGAGAGTTCGAGCATTTGGTGGGGGATCTTCGAAATCTGAGAGCACAGGAAGAGAGAGCTCGTCGTGCCAAGCACCGTCAGTGAAATTTTTGCTCGATTTGGATCAATAAACAAGGAGTTATGCCCAATTGAAGTTCGGATTGTGCCAAAACTGCATCACTTTTGTTGATTTTGGGGTTTTCGGTGCCAATTGCAGCAGAATTGAGGAAATCACTTCAAAACTTCGTGGTTGCGTTCACTGTCAGGAGGGCTACGACTGTCCAAAAAGTTTCGAATCATTTGAGTAATTGAGTAATTCAGGGCGGCCGCTGAAGCAGAGGGGGTCTGAAAAGCTCTTAATCTAGAGCAGCGACTTTAGAGAAGGAGATCTGGAGTTCTACAAACAATCAGGAGTCCCAACTTCACAGGGATGTTCAGCATCCTGTAGACTTCAAATACTGTGAGAAGATTTGAAATTCATCGAGCCAATTCTCTGTTCTATGTCTGAATAGCTGTCTAGGTACCAGAAATTGCCATAATTCTCTTATTCAAAACTTTTCTGTTCATATCTCCGTGTCAGAATTTGATCTCAGATTGAAACTTCGTCTGTGAGTTCAGTAGTACCTCATTTGCATGTAGGGGAAGTTTAGAGGTCTAAACCTTCATAGTTTTCCTCCCTTTGAGTGTCAAAGTTCACCGCTTAAGCCTATTACTACCAGTGAGACCTAAATTTCGCTTTTTGAGCATATCAGAGGATCCTACACTCCTGTGTGAGTGTTTATAGCTCCTGTTGTGACCTGAAAGTCAACCTCTTGAGTAAACAACCACAGCCAGAAGCCCGGCGCTTTCCTAGGTAGACGGATCACACTCCGACAGCGTACGTTTAAAAGTATTAACCCTAAAAATTAAGTTACGTGTCATTTTACGTACGCGTCATTTCCGGTCGTGAAAAACGGCCGTCCGTTCTTTTCCAAAAACTTCAAACGCAACCGTAAATACTCCGAAGACAAAATCCGTCGATCGGCCTTTTTTCCGAAATACCCACGAATATTCCCGCAAATTTCCGGCTTCTCTGTGTTCGGACCGTGAATTTCCGATTTTCCGGTTGCAAAGGCCGGAAACGTTTTCGCCGGATTTCCCTCCATGTCGGAAATCGCCCATTTGAACCGGAAATGACACAACGTGTAGTCGGTACTCCCCGAACATTGCTCGTATGAAAGGTTAGAAATGCAATTGCAAGCTTAACATCATAAAATTAGAAGCTTCGTCCTCCTTGATCTTGGAAGCTTAGCAGCCAAATAACTTCCAAGGTTGACAGTGTCGACCACGGGCGTTAGTGTAAGGACTCGACCTCACGACGTCCGGGCTACAAGCGGATGGGGTAGCCAACAAGCTATTGCTTGTCGGCTTGCCCGGCTCGTCTGAAAGGTTAGAACTTATGCAGTTGCAAGCTTAACATCATAAAATTAGAAGCTTCGTCCTCCTTGATCCTGGAAGCTTAGCAGCCAAATAACTTCCAAGGTTTCTCCAACAACTCAAGTACTTCTTGGGCATTGAGTTTGTCAAGAATGGTGTTGCGTTATGGCTGCTACAGAGACAATATTGTCTAAACATGTTGGAGAAGTTCGGGATGACTGCCTCTAAACCAATCTCTATCCCTCTTGCTGCTAGTGTTAAGCTAAATGCAGACGATGGCGAGTTGCTAGCAGATCCCTTCATGTATCGACAGATCGTAGGTAGCCTGATCTATCTTACTATAACTAGGCCGGATTTCCTTCATGTCAAACTCTCCCTTCAGCTGATCTTTCACCCGTTGAATGAGATGCTCACAACTCCCAGTGAGGATCAAGTCATCAACATAGATGATCAGTAGTACAAATTCTTGGCTTGAATGCAAAGAATACAGCGAAGAGTCCGAACTGCACACAGTAAAGCCAAGAGATAGCAAGAATGAATTGATCTTGGCATTCCAAGCTCTAGGAGCTTGCTTAAGTCCATATAAGGACTTCTTGAGTCTACAGACTCTCTCAGGATACTTGGAATCCTCATATCCAGGGGGTTGCACCATGTAGACCTCTTCTTCCAAATCCCCATTCAGAAAGGCGTTGTTGAAGTCCATCTGATGAAGGTGCCACCCTCTACTTGTAGCCAATGCCACAAGTGTACGAATAGAAGCCATCTTGGCTACTGGACTGAATGTCTCATCAAAATCAATTCCATATTGTTGTGCACAACCCTTGGCCACAAGTCTGGCCTTGCACTTAGACACAGAACCATCAGAATTCCTCTTGACCTTGTAAACCCACATGGAGCGAATGGCTTTCTTACTATGGGGTAAGTCAACGAGGTACCATGTTTGTTGATGTTGTAGTGCTGCAAGTTCAGCCTCCATAGCCTGCACCCATTCTGCTTGATGCATCGCCTCCTCAAGAGAATTCGGTTCTTGTACATCCTGTACGACATTCACCATGTATGCATGGTGTTCTGCAAAAAATCCTTCACACGGAAAACGTTGTACAGGGTACTTGACCCTACTGGACCTACGCAGATCAGTCATCTGAGCTGAAGGAGTAGTCTCAACTCTAAAAGGCTGAGATGAAGTGGTAACATGATCATCTATTGGAGACAAAGATTGTGCATGACGTTGTTGATCTGCCATCTGTTGTAATACAGGATGAGAGGTAGTGGATTGATTAGGTGGTGCAGTAACCTGTCCAGACCAAGGAGTCCTCACAGGATGTGAAGCAGTAGAGCTAGTAGATGGTGAAGTAGGTGCTACTGGTTGTATGACAGACACAACAGGTTCTACATCAGTGGATGTAGACGTGAACCAAGACTTGGTTTCATCAAAGACAACATCTCTGCTTACATGTAATGTATTCGAAATGGGATCATAACATCTATAGCCCTTCCGGTCTGAAGCATAACCTAAAAATACACACTTCCAAGCTTTCGGATCCAACTTACTACGCCTTTCACCTGGTATATGAACAAAGCAGACACTCCCAAATACCCTTAGGAAAGCTATATCCGGCTGTTGATTGTACAGTACCTCAAATGGTATCTTCTTATGAACTGCTGCAGTTGGAGACCTGTTCATAAGATAAACAGCAGTGGAAACAGCTTCTGCCCAGTAATACTTAGGCATAGCTTTCTCATTGAGCAAAGCTCTAGCGCATTCAGCAATATGTCTGTTCTTGCGCTCTGCAACTCCATTTTGCTGAGGGTTGTAGCTGCATGTGACTTCTCTCTTTATGCCATGTTGTTGCAGAAAGGTATCAAACTGGCCAGAAATGAACTCGCCTCCTCCATCAGAACGTAGACGAAGGATGCTATGCTTGAACTGCTTCTCTACTAGGCTCTTAAACGACTGAAACACAGCAAAGACATCTGACTTGGCCTTCAAGAAGTAGACCCAAGTGAATCTCGAACAATCGTCAATGAATGAGACGATTGTTCGACGGAGACGACGACGACGACTGAGAACCTTGCATACTTGCTTGAGAAGCTGTCTAAACATCTGTGTGAATAAGCTCTAACACAGTAGAAGCTCTAGTGCCCTTATGAGAGAAGGGTTGCCTAGCCTGCTTACCAAACTGACAAGCTTCACAGACCTCTACAGGAATAGCATCTGTGAATTTCGGAATACCTACAACTAGATTAGAAGTAGGCAAAGCTTTAAGGCGTGGAAAGTTCATATGTCCGAACCTCTTATGCCACAACTGTAAAGTCGAAATCTGAGAACCGTCTATCAACATGACAGTCTCAGTTGCTGGTGTAGTTGCGTCTAACTTGAAGAGCCTACCAACCTTGGTTCCTTTGGCCACTACAATGTGGTCTTCAGTTTGAACAAAACAACCATGCTTGTTGAATCTAACCTCATAACCTTGTTCAACAATCTGACCTACTGAGAGCAAATTCTTGGTTATGGTAGGAACATACAGAACATCCCCTAAAGCTGAGATTTTCGAGGATGAAACAGAGATAGGTACAGTACCGAGATGAGTAATCGGATGTTGAGTACCATCACCAGTGTAGACATTTGCTGGAGTCTTCACAGGATCTTTGCTACTGAACCAGTCTCCTTGTGCAGTCATGTGATTTCAGCAACCGGAGTCTATGTACCAGCTTTCAGCAGATTTGGTCATAACACCCATGACATGCTGCATGGTTAACATACAAATTTTCTTGAATTCTAGAAATCTAGAAATTTCATTTTTATTTTATTTATGTTAAATAATTGAATTTTTATACTTTTTATAAAAAATTTAGACTGATATGATACCACTACATGACTGTTTGAAACATTCGATTGACGCTCTGTCGATTTGATGCATGATCGCCGACGGTTTCATCCATCGGTTCTATCAGTTGGTTCTTCGCTAACGGTCCGCTATCCCAATCTCACCATCTTGCCACCTCGTTTAAATCCTCATCATACGTCTCATCATCACTCCAACAACCACCGATGATATGTCCGCCAGTGGTCCGCCACCCCACTCCATCCATCCTTGCCACTCTCGGCCATCGTCGGTGATCAACCATCCCACCCTCGTCATCCCATCCCACCACCCTCCAGCCATCACTGACGATCCGTCATCTCACCCTACCCTCACCATCCTCGGCCACACATCAGCGATCTATTCATCGAACAGTCCGTCGTCTCACCCTCACCACCCCAACTCCAGCCACCATCGACGATCTGCCAATCGGCAGTCCACCGTCTCACCCTCGTCATCTCGACAACCGTCTACAGTATGTCACCAAGCCTCACCACCTCCAAAACCACTGGCGATATGTCCATCGATAGTCTACCACCATATGTCAACAAACTGCTCATCGACGATATGAATGACGAAGCTGACTTTTGGTTATTTCTGCATATTCTACAACGAATAGAGAAGAGGAAAGCTGATATATACAACGCAAGAGGACCGGAGTCTCTACGGAATATTTAGGTAAGACTACTAGTCTAGTACTACGGTAGTTAAACATGTTTCAATCAATCACATGAAACACAATTAAGGCTTAGTGTTATTATTGAATATTTAGTTGAGATTTTTTTCTCATGGAATGGAATGTCTACTCTTATCATTACTCTCGTTTCTTTTTTCCTCTTCTTCTCAATCCAAATTCTCTCCTTGAGACTTGATCATAGTATAGTTGAGCACTAGATGATAGACTAGATAATTATTGATTACGTGGGTTGCGCTCATGATACTCATTTGGATCAGTATTAGTTATTACTCCCTAAACCTTAAACCCTAAAAACCCTATGCTAGGTGAGCTTGTCTTGAAATCATCCGTGATTTGCAATACTTGATTATTTGAGCTAGTTCCTTACACAATGAGAACTCCAATAAACTCTTGAAAATTCCAAAACTTTCAAGAGAAGGAAATAAAGAAAGAGAATGAAGATGACTTTTGAGGTCCATCGGCTTCCAAGGTTGATGAAGAGTATGGGCGGTCACGAGCAATTCCAAAGCTTAGAGATAAATGAGGGAAGTTGACACAAGAACAATACATGATATTGCCAAGTGCAAGTAATGGAGGAGACGGAAAAAACTAAGGTTCAATGTAAGCACAACCTCATTGTTCTAGCATACAATATCTCTAGAATGAAACGGCACTTCACAAGAACGAAGACCTTGCGAGTCGACTCAATATTGGATTTCTCTAAAGCCATATGTTAAAGATGTATCCACTTGTCTAGGTGATCCCTCATGCTTGGTAAAGAAGATTATGCATCTCATGAATTTGAAGGAGAGAAGAAGTACATCGTATAGACTTGTGAGAGAGGTGTTAGAAGTGCACAAATGACTCCTACTACCAATTGGAGAAAGGATTCATGATCACCGTTGTCTTTTAGAACATCGAGTTATGAAGCGGTCCGTGATCATGACTTGAATAATTTTCCAATCTCACAAGGTTCGTATGGATTGTCTCGGATGAACTCAGAAGAGTTGTATCACCTGAAATAGAGAAGAGTTCCCTTATGTATCCTAGTAGGTATCTTCTCAAGATGACATTGAATAATCCAAACTTTGTTCCTACAAACAAGCACCTTAGATCATTGTAAGCTATATATAATCATCCTTCTATGACTCATTCACATCCTAGCATGAAGGATTTCGTGTTGAGATATAAACGGAAGTTGTTGTCGTTGAAACCGTCGATCTCGCTCGCACCCATTGAAGATGAAGAGGTTGAACTTTTCCAAGAAGAGAATATGAAAAGATTAAGCAGAAGGGAGAAAAAGACAAGTCTCAAAAAGACAAGTGAGTGAAAGGATGATAAGGATATACGTCACCAATTCACCAATCGCTTAGAGGGAAATTAGTTGTAGATACAAATCTCAGTTAGGAGTTGACAAGTATGTAAATGATGCTGAAACTTGATGTCAAAGACCAATGAGAATTGAACAACACGTCATCCTAGCAATATATGTTGTGGTGAAATAAAGTCTGTTTGTCGGTGCATGCGCTTCTCAAAGCTTATATGCTTCCAAACTTGGAAAACACCTATCAAATATTAAATAATAATTATTTAATTTCAAGAAATTAAATTCATAACTCATATAATATTATTCAACTATTGTTTTAAATACATATGTAATATTTAGTTTATAATTCCATAACTAAATATCAGTGGGGGTTTCTAAGGATTTCATATCCCCAAGGTATATGGCAATCGTGAGGGTCACACATGATAAGTTCTGGAGCAGTTTGAGGATCGGAAAAAGAAGAAGACGTTATGTTAGTTTAAGCAAGTCTTAAAAATCAAACAAATGAGCAAATAGATAGATCTTCAGTTGAAACTTTTGTGTGTGGGAGGTCCTCCTTCGTAGGATTGTGCCTTGATCTCAAATGCAATATGACATGGATCATTCTCCTAGTCTTGGGTTTTAAACATTTCTTGATCCCATTTTCTCCAAAAGCTGGGTTGGTTGACCAAAACATTTCCAACAAAATTCCAGACCTCTCATTTACTACCTAATCATTTCACAATTTGCATGAATGATTTTCAGATGCTCTTAGTCGTCTTCATACTATCACTAAATTAAAAATATTAAAATATCTGCAGAAGATTCTCTCGATCCAACCGTCCACATCATAGACCTTATCGTGCATAATATACGTATAAATTTTCATCAAGATATGATGGTCGAAATTTCTCCAAACAAATATAGCTAATTACAAAAATATTTCATCTTTTCAAAACACTCTGTAGACTAATCCCACACTCAAACTTGGAGTATTCTTTGTAAAATTTACACTAAAATCCCAAACTTGCTTCAAATCTCATCCTCGAGTTCAACCGGAACGTCTTGAAAGTAATCCAAGTAACGCTTGCAATGTCTTAAGAGTACGGTCAACTGTGTGGAAACCTCTTGCTATCTCTACTCTAACGAGATCCGAACTTGCTTTTGAGCGACTGATCATTCTATGTGTGGAACAAACACAGAGCAAAAAATTGTGGATAATCTTTACAACAAACTTGTGAAGAATGTTCGGAGTACCGTTGTAACCCATGGGCTTTGTTAAACCACAAGTCCTCCTAGGGTCACTCTCAGTCCAAGCATAACAAGCAGCCATAAAAAAGGTAACCGCCTCCATCTCCAAAGACGCATCGAACACAATACAAGAATCAGAAAAGTGTGGATAAAGCTCTCGTAACCGGTCCAGACTCACTAATCTGACGAAGCGCGTCTCGGTGCCCCATCCTCATCTGTCCCTGGCCAAGAGAACTTCCAGACGTCTTCTAGCACAGAGTCAAAATGCGGTTTGCTCGAGATATCCTACAAGGAGTCCAATCTGGTCTCAAATATCTGCTCACCCGTCTTGGCCATGAGGATAAACAACTCAAAACACCCCGCTGTCCTAGGTAAAACCGATGTTAGAGAGAAGAGTTGTAGAAAGGAAAATAGAAGTAAAACGAAGGAACCTACAGGAAAATAATAGGGATCCAAAGGAAGAGCATGTGTCGAAAATAAGCTAAATACGAACCTCGCTGTCCTGGGAAAAACCGAGGTTACAAAGAAGAGCTGTAGGAAGGAAAATAGAAGTAAAACGAGGGAGCCAACAGGAAAATAATCGACTCAGCTCCGCTCTCAACCCCAGCGTCGTTAGTAGATATGCAGTAACTGTTCAGTTGGAAAGCATCTCATCGATAAAATATCCACCGACCATATACCTCGTATCCTTGAGTTCTTGTTCGCATGCTGACGGCAGTAACTAGAATGCAGACGACTAGAACGCAGACGACCAGATCAGATTAGTCAGAATCCACTTAGCGAGATCCACAAAAGGACTTGCAAAACGAGAAATAACCAAGAGCGAGTAGAGAGCTCGCTATGCATCAGAATATCGACACCACCAACAAACGATGCATCCACTAAACCACCGCCGACAAATGAAGCAGCATCTCAAGCAAAGAAAGTCAAAACGGAACCACATCTGCAGAAAAGCGAATCTGAGTATTTGCGTCCATCGACAACCAGAGTAAACTAGTCACAATGCCCTCCGAGATACTCTGTGAAGTCATCTCTAAACTACCGCCATCGATTACACAGATTCCATCGAGTCTCAACACTCTCCAACCTCATCGAGTACGCAGAGTGCAGCCAGCCTCTTTCGCTCTCCTATCGCAATGATAACATGCAACCCCACCAAAACACCCAAAACTCTAGCCACTCACCGGGACACCGTTTGCCGCTCTCCGGCCTGTGAACAAAGGCTACAATGACAGAAAAAGGCGCCGCGTGCGAGCAAAGGGCTTTTATACCCGGACTTGTGGTTTAAACAGAGATGACACTAACGCCCGTGGTCAACACTCTTATGCTGTTGGCTTAGTCAGCCAATACGTACAGGCTCCAAGGAAGCCACACCTTGATGCAGTTCGACGGATTCTACGGTATGTGAAGTTTACACTTCAGTTTGGACTTTACTTTCCTTCTGGTAAGCCTCTTGTGTTACAAGGCTTTACTGATGCAGATTGGGCTGGAAGTACTCATGACAGGAGATCTACGTCAGGTTTCGTTTTCTGCCTTGGAGATTCTGCGGTTAGTTGGCAATCGAAAAAGCAACAAACTGTTGCTTTGTCTTCTACAGAAGCAGAATACAGAGGTGCCACCAATGCTACATGTGAATCTGTTTGGCTTCGCACCCTTTTGGATGATATGGGTGTCACATTTTCTGATCCAGTTGTTTTGCACACCGACAACATCAGCAGCATTAAACTTGCTTCTAATCCTATTTTCCATGCTAGGACCAAACATATAGAGGTCCATTATCACTTCATCAGGGAGAAAGTGTTAGCTGGAGAGATTGATCTTAAGTATCTTCCTACTGATGAGCAAGTTGCTGATATTTTCACCAAGGCTTTACCTAGAGACAAATTTGAGTATTTCAGGTTGTGTCTAGGTGTTAAGGACATAGATTCTAGCTTGAGGGAGAGTGTTAAAGACTGTGCAAGCTAACTATGCACTGTAGTCGTAGTTTGCTCTTATTCCTAACCTAGTTAGTTTAGGGTTTGGGGACCCAACCCCAGTTTACCCCTTCCTTGTCCTTTTCTCTGGGATATTAGTAAAGAGGGACTGATGACCCTCGCAGCATTCTCTTGTGTGATTTTCAGACTCTCTCCACCTCTTTTCAATTCAGGCTTAGGCTATGGTTTCCTTGTCTTATATAGTTCCCTGATCTCAACAATTTCTCTCACGGGTGCGAGTCCAATGTGATAGCTTGCTACTTTGGACTCGCCAGTGTCGACTTGGTATTGCACTGCCTTCTAGTCCGGCGCAGTCCATCCTCTCCTCGCGAGAGACCCAAAGAAACCAAGAAGTAAGCATAGAGTTCAATTCCTCACCAACAAACAACACCACCAGTAGTGAGCATCGCGTGAGTACCCAGATTCCGCTGTGCATTTCTAGGCTATCTGGACTAAGCGACATTGTACATCCGAATCGGACTTCTCTGGAGAAACACTAAGAACTTGGCCTGGTCTCTTAAGTGTCCTGTATATTGTGCCACGTTCGATCGAGAATTAAATGATGTGAAAGATCCTTTTGTGTTCGACGGATGTAGAGTATGTAATAACTGAAATTTCTCGTCCATGGCCCGTGTGGGAGTCCTTACCACGGCCATCGGGAAGGGAAGGAGTATTTGGGTACGTACAAGAGGCCGATGACCTATGGTTCGTTGATTATCACTCTTTGTAGCTCTATAGTGGCTAGTGATAAAGACCAAATCTCTTCGTTGATTGTCACTCTTTGTAGCATCACTCGTTTTGCTGGACATTTTCACAGATTATCGAACGAGATAAATTAGTTCAAACTGAAACGGTCAGGTCAGCCTACGACAATACGACGTGAGTCTTTCTAGTACATTGCAGATGCGCATCCTCGGAGGGGAGGAGACTGACATCTGCGATGGTCTTGTCTGTCCAAATGTAAGCAGGAAAAGAGAATGCTAAGCCGAACTGCACCAATTTTCCCAGTTCTGCAGTGTAGCTTAAGGAGTTTTGCTGAAAGCAAGGAGGGTTTGGGAGTTGACGTCACCTGCGTACAATTTCGCGTACTCTTTGAGTATGTGCGAGTCATACAGAAGTGCAAGTTTCGGTTCAGCATTTGCCCTTGATGGCTGCGCTGCAGCTCGAACCTTTTCGTCGATGGAAGGAAAGGTGCTTTAGGTCTTACGGTCGGGACTTTTCCCCAGGCTTTCGAATGAGTCTAGTAAACTCATTCGAAAAGATGCAGCGTCTATAATATTCCTGGACGCGCTCTAGACGATGTTTCCCGCTCCTTGTCCATCCAATTTGCGTCCGTGGGTCCGGATGTTGACAGACCACTCCTGCAGCAATCGCCACATTTGATATTTGCACTGTGAATTCAAACCTCGGCATTAGTTTTCTCGGTAGAAAGGTTTCGTTGGAGGGAAATGGCCGAAGAGTGCAGATCAGAGCGATAAATGGAGCGGGAGGAGCACCGGCACTTTTCACGGGACTTGTGGAGGAGATGGGGAAGGTGAGCGAGCTGTAGAAAGTGGAGACTGATGGAGTCGAGATGAGAGTGCAGGTCGGCAACAGCATCGCCGTGAACTGGACTGCTTGACTGTGATTAGGTTTCACTCTGAGAATTCTTCTGAGACGTTGAGAAGAACTTCAGTCGGCGAGGTAGAGTTTGGAGATTCTGTGAATTAGTGCTCCGTTACTCCCAGCACTCGGATGGGAGGTCATGTAGATGGGACAGGCACCGTCGTCAGTTTTATCCTGAAGGCGATTTCTTGTGGGTGATCAAGACGAGCCCTGAGCAGTGGAAGCTAATAGTTCCAAGGGCTACATTGCGGTTGATGGGACGATCTCACCGTTGTGAACTCCAAGTGAACTTGGAAGTAGATTAACTGGGGAAGTATGTGCAAAGATTGCTCGAGGGTTACCGAAGGGCCAGTGAAGGCGAAATTCAACCTGGTTTTTCTTTCCCTGTTTGTCCTAGTCGATCAGTTTGGTTCCTGTGTTGACTACGGACTCAAAACTTCAGTAGCTGAGAATATATTTCCAGAACGGGTCAATGTTAGTGGCGTATCACTACAGGATAACGTCGACACTACAGCAGATTCCAACCGGTGCCTCAATGTTGATGGCATTACTCCATCTGCAACATGGCTCCTTCCTTCTAATTGTTCAATTTACCGTCGACTCCGCAAGAACTAGCATATGCTGATCTCCACTGTGCGCTCGACCCGTTCGCGAGTGTGGAAAGCTCGGGTTTAGTATTGCTACTCTAAGACGAGAGTTGGGTACTTGAGTTCTCCTTCGGAGGTTCAACGTCCGAAGCAGCCTCGTGGCACTCGTAGATTCTCTTCTTGGCCAAAAAAACGAGTTCAACAAGATCGATGCGCAGCGGAGGATTCACTCACCTCTCGATGAGGAGACAGAGAACACTTGCTTCTTGGTTTCATTGGGTCTCCCGCGACGGAAGGATGGGCTGCGCCGGCCTAGGAGGTAGGGCAATACCAAGGCGACACTGGCGAGTCCGAAGTAGCAAGCTACCCCATTGGACCCACACCCGTGAGAGAAATTAGATTAATATCGTGAGGGTCGATGACCCTCGTATCAGATATTAAACTGAGAAGAACAGATACTACACTTGATCTTAGCCAAAAGGCCGAGAAAGGTATACTTCTCCTTCAGCTGAGAGAGTTTATAAGTCTCGACGAACATCATCTGCTTCTGCACCGCATATGGGTTTATGGACGACGGTTTAGTAAACTATTCGTATTCTTCCCACTGAGTTGCTACTGTGCCGTATTAAAGTAAATGAATCACGGCGTTCGGGGTAAGACAAAAACAAATGATGAGAAGATGTACGGGAATGACTCGTGGGGGCTTTCGAATTCGGCAAGCTGAGGAAAGTGAGAGAAAATAGAGCCTGCAATCATACGAGTTCATAAATCAATAGACCTGTGCTACTGAGAATCCGGACCTGTCTCAAAAGAAAGAGGTTCAGGGTTGAGTCCCATGTTGAGGCTTCTTTCTCGTGACGAACCTCTGTTACCTCTCACTGTCGTGTTTTGGAAGGACCGTATCTGGGCATCCCGATCATGATACAGATAATGTAGTGCGTAAGCAACTTCTCGTAAGCACTGCGTCCGCAACTTTTCAAAAGGAATCATCAAAGGTTCATCAAGTGTCGAACATAATCTTTCACTGACGTGTCAACCAATATTATCTTCTGTACCATTAAGGATAAAGGACTGCAACCAGTCTGTCTATTGAGATAAACCGCACGGGGGCACCATGACAACGTGAAACTGGCATTCTCAGAGTTTCAGCATTCTATGAACTTCGGTTACCTAGTCAATTCCTCCAACAATTCTTCGTTTCAAAGACTGGACTAATGCGTCAAGCAGTGGTCGAGGTAACAGTTTCTGTGACGGTGTCAGTATACCCGCAAAATCCAGTTTTAGTTGTATTGGTGGTGACTCATTGAAGAGGCGTTCTAAGCAGCTGACTGTGTCCCGCACACGGTATTCTTCAGTAAAAGGCGAAAGAATAGTTCGCTCTGAGCTGAACAGACGGCTGACTGATCTCTTAATTCTTGTAAGAAGCTGTTGTATCCCCCTTCGAAGTGCTCACAGCAACTCGGTTTATGGGTCTAAGTCCTATACACGTCCTCAAGCGTAGGAGGTAGGTAGCGTCTCACTCGTGAAGAAGGAAGGAGAAGTCCTCGGCAAACGACCAATCGACCTTGGTATCTTACCTTTCAACCAGAATGAACTGGGGTTTAGTAGCCGTTGACAATACAGATTTGGAGCGACTGCAAAGTTTCACAGTACGGTACAAACAAAGCCCCCAAGGAGACAAATTCACCTCTCCTCGTGAAAGGTGGGCTTAATATGCTCTAGGGTCTTCCAACTACGGAGGTTTGTGAGCTCCTCGAGAAAAATGACCTGCACATATGTGCGGAACAGAAAACATGAGAGACCCCAGACATGCTTTTCCAAGCTGCAGCAACGTTATACATAATATGAGTGTAGAACTCAATCTGATATTAACCACTGGGATATGACAAGATAGGTTTCTTTGTTCTCAATTTTCCTGTTGATCGATGTGAAGCGATGAAGGTTGAACTTAGTTATAAAACACGCGACCAAAGGAATAGCAAACGGGTGGAAAGACCCCATCAAGCCTTACAAGGGAAAGAAGGACCCGAAGGGCCAAGCAACTAACGCCCCGAAGGGAAGAACACCGGGGCTAAGCACCGCTATCAGTAGCTCCTTGAACGATCAGTAGCTAGTTGAACTTAGTTATACATGAAAATGGCTGCTTTTGGACGCGATGAAGCTTGCAGGTGGATCTAGAGACTTGTATATCGGCTGTGTTTCTATACCCGGAATGTAAAGCCTTAGGCCTTTACGAGATACCGGCCCAAGATGAGGCGACCACAACAGATTTTGCCCTGTGGCATTGCTATGTGGAAGAAAGATGCTGTGAAACCGAACTGATCTGGTTGTAGTGGATAAACTACTCTTCCTTTATAGAACAAATACGTATCACTGTACCTGTTTACAGAGCTCTCATTTGCTTATATATACTGTCACTGTGACTGAACTTGCTCTTCTAAGCTGAACAAACAAGGTTGTTGTAAGTTTGAAGGGCATGAGCAGTTTTTCCGCCCGCACCCATCAATGGTGCACACAGCTTTAACTCCTTAGCACCTTTCTTTTTCAGTCTTCTTGCGACCTGGTGGAAAGAGAAAAAATACATCAACGGAGAGTTATAACTTTAGATACCTGTCGGAACAACAAGTCGACTCTATCGGGGAGGAAAGCTTGAATTTGGAATACAGTTTGTCGTGCGCATACACATCGCTACACAACATACATCGCTGTCAGAGGTACACCACACATACACATAACACATGGACGATGTCATACACATACACAAGTGTACCACAATAATCTGAATACAGAGATTACCATCTCCAACACCACCACAAGGATTACTCACCAACGGTCAAGCCAAACCCACTCTAAACGCGAAGAGAATCCGGGTTACACTCAACTAGACTATCCACCATAGCCTGGAGCTTGAAGGCTCAACTCAAAGAACTAAGGCCTCCAAGCCCTACCTGCGAAGTTTACCCCTAGTGGGCTCTCTCCCCAACTCGCCCTAACGGCACTAAAGGCCTTACCGGGATGCGCCACTTCGCACTCGGTCAACCTAGCCGAGGGGCCCAAACTGACGTGACAGCTGTCGTGCGCATACACATCGCTACACAACATACATCGCTGTCAGAGGTACACCACACATACACATAACACATGGACGATGTCATACACATACACAAGTGTACCACAATCGCCCCCCTAACTGGCGGTTAGGTCCCTCTAACTCCAGATAGCTCCATATCCCAACTACGTGATACACACCTTCATGGGTGCAAGGATCAGGAGGCCGGGTGCTACATTGCCCCATCGTTAGTCGCCTGTCTGCAATCCATACCACGCAAAGATCTAATCGACTATCTCCGCTATATACATCGAGGACAAACCCACCGTCCAGTATGAACTACACTGAGAGGTGGAGTCAAACATGACATGTGCCAACCTCTCGAACAACCATCACACACCAACATACGGGCTGCTCCACCAGCAGACCCACACAACATACACCTCAAGCCCGCGCGTACAACTGCTAAGCTTGGGTCAACGGTACCATCAATGTTGGGAAGATGACATGGCGCGCAATTACGCACATGGTCCTTCCACACAACACCATCACGGCCCTCTAACATGAGTACTCCAGAAGGTAACACCTCACGCACTCGTAAAATAGTGCGCCCTGCGGTCACGTCCAACGTCGTCGGTGCAGTCTGCTGTAGATAGATATAATCGCCAGGATGAAACCTGCGAATCGACGGCCGATAACCTCCTCCTCGGATAGTCGCATACCGCAACGTGTCTCTATGTTGGGCAATCGCTAGGTTCTCAAAAGCCATAGGCATAACTCTCCGAAATGTCTCTGCTCGTTGAGAACATGCTCTCACCCACATATCCGGGTCATCAAGGTCCAGCACCTCAGCAGAATCACGACGAATGGCCGAAGGTAGATCTGGATCTCGGCCATACAATAAGAAATACGGTGAGAAGGAAGCCAAAGACGCTTGTCGGCTAAAACGGTAACCCATAGCCAACCATGGTAACTGCACATCCCAGTCTCCCAAGTGGCCCTTCTGCAAGCCATACTTGCGCAATCTTCTCTTCACCGTCTGAACTACCCTCTCCGCCAAACCATCCGCCTCAGGATGATCTCGAGATGTAGTCCGATGATCAATCAGCGCCTGATCACACAAGGCCTGAAACTCACCAAGGAACTCTGTACCTTGGTCTGTCAGCACTTCAGCTGGTGCTCCAAAACGACTCAGCATTCGATCTAAGAACGCATACGCTGTCCCTTCACTCGCCTTGTCTGGTAATGCCACCAACTCAATCCACTTGGAGAAGTGCTCCACCATCACCAACACATACCGGTGGTGACGTACGGTCAACGGTAAGGGTCCCGCAAAATCCAAACTCCAACGGTAACCCAACCCCATAATCGGTAAGGGGTGTAACTGTGGAGTAGGAGCATTAAACGATGCTCGTACTCGATCACAAACCACACATCGTGCGACAAACTGTTGCACATCGATGTGCATACCACGCCACCAATACTGTCCTTGGAGTAAGCTATGTGTACGCTTCACTCCAAAATGTCCCAACTCCTCGTGGGCATGTCGTACTAACTGTGCCCTCTAGGATGGATGTGGCACTATTCGTACCCTTCCATCACCCCACACTCGAAGTACATGTCGTCCTTCTCGTCGAAATCTCTTCGCTCGTTGAAGAACACGATCCCGCTCCTTGGCACTTACTGTGCCTACTACCACACCAGTGCGTAGATACTCCATCACGGTCACATCATCATGGATATCCCGCTGATCTGGAACACCATCTCCACCTTCAGGATCTGGAGACTCGTCATCTACTCTCTGACCAGAGAAAGATACGACTTGGCCCTCCATACTAGAGTTCATGGCCAACACACAAAGAAAGGCAGATGCATGCCACCCTGGCACTATCTCCTCATCAACCTCGTCATGCCATCGAGCCCCAGTCTGATCCTGCTGACTCGTGCACGGGTTGCGACTCAACCCATCGGCATCTAGGTTTGCAACTCCAGGTCTATGTACTACCTGGAAGTCATACTCCTGTAAGATCAGAGCCCATCGTGCAAGCTTCCCTGTAAGCTTATCGGACTCCATCAACCACTTGAGCGGCTGGTGATCAGTGATGAGAGTAAAGGGGTTCCCAAACAGATAACATCGAAAGTGTACAACAGCCCACACTGCCGCCAAACACTCTCCCTCATACGAACTATACCTCGCCTCCGCTGAATTATTGGAGCGACTGGCATACGCCACCACGAACTCCTTTTTCTCATCATCATGCTGAGTCAGCACTGCTCCAAGTCCCAACATACTCCAATCGGTGTGCAGTTGGAAAGGACGCCCCCTAACGGGTCTCCTCAAGATGGGAGCAGATGTCAACCTATCCTTGAGCTCTACAAAAGCTCGCTCCTGCTCATCTCCCCACTGCCACTCCTGGTCCACCTTCATCAGCTTGGTCAACGGCTTCGCAATTGCACTAAACCCTTTCACGTATCGACGATAGAAGTTTGCCAAACCAACAAATGCTCGAACTCGACTCACATCTGTGGGGCGTGGGATACGTGCAATAGCCTCAACCTTCGTCTGTTGAACACCCAATCCACCTGGATAGATGGTGTGGCCCAGATACTCTACCAACTCCTGGAAGAACTTACACTTCCCAGGGTGTAACTTCAACCCATGAGCTCTCAACCGCTCAAACACATCCCGTAAGTGTCTCTCGTGCTCCTCCACTGTAGCACTATAGACTAAGATGTCGTCAATATAACATCTGACAAAATCCAATCCTGCTAGGATTCTGTCCATCACCCTTTGGAACTCAGCAGCGGCGTTCTTCAACCCAAATGGTAAGAACCGCCACTGATACAAACAATCCTTGCCGTGAGAGTCAATTCCCCAAAATGCTGTCTTGGACTTATCTTCTTCTCTCACTGGCAACTGATGATACCCTGCTCGAAGATCCAAAGTACTGAAGACCTTCACATGCCCCACTGCATCAAAGATCTCCTCAGGTGTCGGCATGGCATACTTATCGGACTTCGTCTGCCGATTGATAGGACGGTAGTCTCCACACATCCGCCTATCCGTGTAGTTGCCATACATATCCTTCTTGGCTGGCATAACTGTGGCAGATGCATACTCTCCATGCGACATCTCCACCAACCCAGCCTCCAACAAGTCTTGAGTCCGACTCTGGATCAAGGCTCTCTCCATGTCACTGTACCTGTAAGGACGTCGAAAGATTGGCGTGTCATTAGCCAAGTCGATCCGTATACCAGGTCCCTTCAAGGTACCCAAATCCTTCATACTGAAGGCAAAACAATTCCTGTAGCTCTTCAGGAATCTTTGGACTCTTCGTCTCTCCTCTCCTATAAGCTTGGGTCCGATCTCCGGCTCCCAAGTATCCTCTGTCACCATGCTAGAGGTAGAAGACGAAGTCGTTGACTGCTATCTTGCAGCCTCTGGAGCAGTTTCCTTCTGCTCACCACCAACAACCTCCACCGCTACTGTGTGTAAAACTTCTGCAGTTCTAGCTGCAAACTCCACACTCTCTCCTATGACATCCCATGATGTCCAAGGATGACGAACTCCACGTGCCTCGCCCCCAACCTTTGCCTCCACCGACCCGGTAGGCAAAGAGCTCAAGAGTGCTCGAGCAATAACACCCGTCGATCGCATCCGACGCTGCTCAGCCAATCCAAGGCTCACAATCCATGTCAAGCAATTCAAGTCCATTGCTTGACCCAATACTTGACGACGTGCAGCCTCCGACACCGAAGCTACTGCCGTCGTACCCGTAGTGAAACCCATCGCTCGATCTCTCTCATCGGCATTGGACTCCACCAACTGCCGTAATTGAGCATCCCACACAAGCCCAGGTCCTCCATCTCTGTAAGCATGTGACGCTGGAAAGCTTACCAATGTGGGTAACGCTATCATGGACCGTCCCACTAGGTTCACCACTGCCATGGGTGACCTATCGACGACTCTCACTACTTGAGATCGTCGTCCTGCATCCAAGATGCTATCAACAGTGAGATGTGCTGGTCGTCTCACTCCATCGTGTGCTCGCTTAAGCACCTCTCTCGGTAACAAGTTCGTCCACCACAACCGTGGACGATGTGCACGAGATCCTACTCTCGCTGCATCCAACAACACTGCTGGTCCAATCCAAGACCGCACTTGGTGCACACTCGCCATCATCTGTGTACGAGCATCACCCAACAAAGGAACGTTCTCCAAGATGTACGCTGGAGAATCCATCTGATGCATCTGGAGATGTCGTAAGATCCGTAACATCTCCCAGAACATCCTAGATCGCGGGTCATGTAAACCCTGACCTCTCCCTGCACGCGTGTGACCTTGACATGGCCATCCGGCTATCACCAAGTGAATGGTGCCCACAAACGTAAGATCCTGCGCCCCCAGCAGCGAAATATCCGACGGTAATGCTTGCTGGTATCCTCTAACAGCTGATATGGGCAACAACTCAGGATATCTCTGCACCAAACGTGCCACATGTCGCAATGAGATGCGTCTCGCAATCTCATCTCTCTCCACATACAAGTATCGCTGTACTTGTATACTTGCCTGCAATACCGCAGCCAAACCTGTGCTGATCCCTCCAAACAGCTCCAGCACACATACACCTTCCTCTGGATACTGCCACACAATGGGAGTCGTATCCAACGGTGATAAGGTCACAGGGTCAGTAGCAGGAACAACCCTTTGTTCCTCTACTGGTGATACAAAAGCTTCACTCCAAGCCTGCTGCACCAACTGATCAGCATACTGCTGCAACTCTCCACTCGAACTCCAGAGTGGCACATCCAAGGCAGATGGTATTAACGTAGACATGCTAGGCATGTCCTCCACCTCCTCATAGATCGGAGTATCCTCCGCATGGGCATTACCCTCCAACAACTCGTCCGGCCAAGTGATGATCGAACTGAACCCTGCAACGGATGCCATCGTTCCTGGTGTAGGCTCCGTCGTCCCAACTCTAGCACTGAACCGCACTGGTAAGCGGCTCACTCGTCCCTCACCGGACTGCCAACCTGGTCTGTAAGATGCTGTCTCTGCCCAATAGTCAATCACGAACCCCATAGGGTACAACACAGCACCTCCCACCAATACATCATAAGACTCTGCGGCTGTAACAATGGCCTTGGCCTTCACCATAGAGCCATCCGAGGGGTGATCTGGCCGAACTCTCACCGTCAACATCTCCCGTGTCATGTGTAGAGCCGTACCTCCTGATCCCCTTAGAGATGTCTGCAACTGGAATGGACATCTCTCTATCTCGGACTTCTTCAGACCCAAACCAATACACGCCGCCTTTCCCAACATTAACGGTTGGGCTCCAGAGTCTAACAAGACCTTCTGGGGTCGATACACTTTCCCTGAAGGTGCCACCAAACAGAAGATACCACTTCTGTTGTCCAACAACACCACACCTGGTGCCAAACTAGCACGGTCAATCGCCGGCCTAGCTGGTAACTCATCTAACCTAGCAGCCGCCGCTTGCCAAGTACCACTGGTAGCTGTCCTGATCCTCGACTCCATGGACACGTCTACCGCCTCTCGCTGAACTACTTCAGCACTAGAGGTAACTACATCCTCGCTCTCACTGAGCGTGGCCGCCAACTGGAACACTGGAGCCAAGTTGACTCCCAATGCCCTCATATCCGTGGCTGAGAATAGTGGGGCTCGCAAAACTGCTGTAGCCGCCCCCAACATCGGGTTCGACGTCGCATCCACAGACGTCGAAGGTGGACTCACATCACACCCACTCCTGGATGTCGATGCCTCCAACTCTACTGCACCATCGGTAGGTCGTTTAGGAACCATAGATGTGGTCCTCAACGCCTCCGATAACGTGAACGATTGGGGAAGCCTGGCTTGTCTACCAACCTCCCCGCGTTGTGGATCTAACTCCACTGACGCACCTCGTGGCTCAGAGGCACGCACTGCACCTCTAGTCACTGCTGCAGATGCCTCAATCTGCGCCACACCAGCCATGAAGTCGAAGTCACCTCCTTCTCCTCCATAAGACGTGGAAGCCTCTGTTCCACCTGATCTCCGCTGAGCCATAGCCATACTAGCTATCCTCTGCTCCAACTGCTCAATCCGAGCAGCCATACCTGCTTCCGACGTTGTAGCAGGCGGTGGACCGACCGGTCCTCTCCCAGGTGCTGGACCTCTACCTCCAGCTCGACCACCACGGCCTCCCTGAGCTCCTCCGCCTCGTCCACGATCAGCCTTCCCTTGCCGCAACTCGGGATGGAGATCAAAACAACGGTCACTACTGTGACCAGGTCGTCCGCAATGCTCACATTGCCTAGGTACTGCTTGAGACGTCCCTGATGTCCCTGACGTCTCATAACCTCTCCTCTGTGGACAGTCCCTCTGCTGATGAGGACCATCACATGTCCAGCAAGGACCCGCTTGCTGCTGACTAGAGAAGGACGGCATGGGCTTCTGCCCACCAGATCCTCCTACACCTCCCTGCGATCGTGACTGCTCTGCACGATCCTTACCACCACCACCACCACGCTGTTGCGTAGCCTGTGATCCTCGAGAAGAGGTGGTCGCTCCATGTGGTGTCTCCTTGCTGAACCCAGCAACCACCACCCTCTCCTCCACCATGTTGAGCTCAATCCGCTCAGCCAGACTAAAGACAACCGCCAACGTCGGAGCGGTATCTCTAAGAAGAGTAGCATCTCTAACTCTCCTACGCAGCTCCCGGTCTAGTATCCCATACCAGAACTGGACTGCCTGTGCTTCCGTCACCCCTTGGGTAACGCTGATCAACTGCCTCATGCGAGTAAACGCCTCGCGTAGGCTCTCTCCAGTCTTCCGCTGGAACTCCTGCAGACTCCTCAACTTGTCGGTCCGCACACCCTGATAGTTCTTCCTCAAACATTGGAAGAACTGAACCACAGGGTTAAACCCTGGTGGTATCCCGCTCACACTACCACCTGCTCCACTACTTGTGGATGCACCGGTAGTAGGTACTCCGCCACCTGTGGCTGCACCACTGCTACTGGCACCCGAACTCGCAGGTGCTACGCCTCCCGAAACTGCGCCAGTAGTGATAGAAACGTAGTTGGGAGACCAATGTTGTCTCCACAACTCGATCTCAACACTGTAATCTCGTCTGAACTCATGATAATCGTCCATCGGCGGTCCCTCCAAGTGCTGGAACAAACCCTTCCACGCCATGAAGGGTGTAAACAGTTGTGAGTTCCGCATCTGCTGCAGATCGCACCAACTGTCGAACTCCTGGATGAAGTCATCCAGCTCAATGGTACCAACTGTACCCGAGTAACGTCGAGGCCCCTTCGTGGCCCCATAGATCTCGTCCATGTCCCACAACAACGGTGTTGCGACACTAGACTCACCACCAGAAAACGCGCTGTCAGCGTCTGACTCGTCCTCTGGAACAACCGACGGTAATGGTGTAGGTAGTCGGTACCTCACCCCACTCCGTGTATACCCACTGTCCGAGAAGTCCCCACCAGAACCTCCCGAGAACTCCGTGATGAGAGAATCCCGCTAAGACACTCCCCAACCGGAATGTCGCAATCTCCGTCACCACCGTAACCACCACTTGCCTAACCCCGCTCCTACTGAGCTCACCTATCCCCTACTAGGACAGTCAAGGTAAGGGCAACCTGTACCTGCCATCACCACAGGCAGCCTCTCACGGTCTGTTGGTCGTCACTCCAACCGCACCGTGAGAGAGACAAAGATAGTCTGACTGGTCCGCAACTCCAGCCTCACTATCGACAGCACACTGGAGTGAACTCACTCCGGAAATCAAGCGCCAACACAAGCAAACGCGGCGCACAAACAGGAAGCAGAGTATGGAGGGGTTCCAACCACAAGAAGTCCAAACGATAACCCTCCACACTCAAACATTCACATAAAGAGAAACCCAGCCCCACCCGGACTGACGACTCCTTGTCGGTGACCACATGCACAATATATGGTCACCAACAGTCGTAACTGACACTGGAGGTCACTAACTAGATGTCCACACCTCTAGTAGCTCCAAAAACATCCACGTGGTAGCTCTACTAGCTCACCCAAGACAACTGCCACCAATTGCCTCCATACGCGCCTCTACGGTGTAGGCAAACACTACCACAACTATAGCTTCCCCCTAACACTGTGGGGTCGCCCTACCACTCCTCTAGGGACGTGCGAGAAGGTCTCCTACTACCTTATACAAGTCCATAAGTACTTGCACGCATCCCTGTAGGACACCAAGAGCTATTGGTCTAGTGGTAAAGCCAAAGCTAAGACTACAGAGTCAGGAGTCCAGGTCCAGGAATAGTGTTGGGATGGGTGACCAGCTGGTTTTACCCTTCCCACACACCTGAAGCTTGGATACCTCTCTCACGCATGCCAGCAAGCTGGCTTGCGGCGGGCGCGGGCTCGGGCTCAGGCTCAGGCTCAGCTCCGCTCCGCTCCGCCTCCGCACTCTCGCACTCCGCTCTCACGCCTCCGCACTCACGCACCTCTGCTCCTCGAAGCCTCGAGTTTCCTCACGAAATTGAGCCAAAATCTGACGTAACTAGCCTTTTAGTGCTTGCGGGTTTCACGGCAGCGAACTTCGACATGCCATAACTTCTTCAATCCTTGGCCAAACTCCACGAAACTTAGTGCGCTAGAATCGTCTCTCCAATGCGCTTCCAAAGAGTCCACTCCGGCCCAACATTGACAAGTATTTCAGCTGCTACGTCCAAACGCGCAATCCGGCTCCAACAACACACTTCAAGAACATTCCGCAAAATTTCTGCAGCGCTTCCGCATGACAGAAATCTCCACTCGACCCCAACAACAGCAAATCGATCTGCGACAGCAATGTAGCACGGCGCCCACACACCTCGATCACAGCTCCAAACAATCAACCACGAACAACAACGTCCGAAGATACCAGCGGACGATTTCCGATTTCAGATCTGCGAGCTCTTACTGAACTCCGCCTCGACCTGCACTTAGTTCTTTGAGTAATCTGAATACAGAGATTACCATCTCCAACACCACCACAAGGATTACTCACCAACGGTCAAGCCAAACCCACTCTAAACGCGAAGAGAATCCGGGTTACACTCAACTAGACTATCCACCATAGCCTGGAGCTTGAAGGCTCAACTCAAAGAACTAAGGCCTCCAAGCCCTACCTGCGAAGTTTACCCCTAGTGGGCTCTCTCCCCAACTCGCCCTAACGGCACTAACGGCCTTACCGGGATGCGCCACTTCGCACTCGGTCAACCTAGCCGAGGGGCCCAAACTGACGTGACAAGTTATCACACTGCGCGCAAAAGCACGGTATAAATAGTGTCCTTGAAGGCTGGACGTTGGCAAAGGAGAAGGTAACGGGAAGTGAATTACTCCAATAAGCTTCCAACCCGGACAGTGCTCTATAAGAATCGCTAGCCTTCTCAAGCTGTGTGCTTCCAGAATACATGACCGGCAGCAGTGAAAATTCAGGATTCCGTGTCTCTTGTGTCCATTGTCTTTGAATAAAAAGCTGGTAAAGAATTTACAGAAAATTTTCTTCAGGAATAGGAATATGTACAAACTGTTTTACCTTTGCGAATGGAAGCACAGGCCATCCCAGTGATAGGGCGTCTGCTTAGGAGAAAAGTGGTCTAAGGATCAATTTCTCCTGATCTGTGTTTCTTATTCAGGCATGTTGACCTCCTGGAATAGAGTCTATGTTGGATATGCAACCACGTCTTGCATATCTAGAGACGGGAGACCGATATCTCTCTTAATCGTGGGCTTCTTGGTCTATGTTTCCGCATGTCACCTTGAATATATCATGGGAGATACTGGTGTGCATATGGGGGGCTGTAAGCTATGTGGGGTAGCCCCATAAGTGTTGGGGCTTCGGTCTACAATGGATGGCTTGTGATATATTTAAGATGGCATCAAGAGCACGGGAAGCTTTTATTAATCAAGCTAAGTAATCAAGGGGTCGCCTTAGCAAAGAAGGCTGTGTAACCTTTACTTAAAAAGGGGGTCAGCTTAGCAAAGAGGGATGTGTATGCATAAGGACAGTAGGGAGGCAGCTTAGCTAGGGGCTTGTCTTTTAGGTTAATCAACCTGCGACCGTCTTCGACGGGGACTTTTACAAAAAACTGACAGAGGAGAGACGAGACGCGCGTAGGAGAGAGAGGAGAGATTTTTTACAATTGAAGACCTTGATGATGGAATCGACACTGGAATAAAAATTATTGAGTCTTGAAAGACATATGGGTGTGTATCTGAGTGTTTGATTTGTATTTGATGGACGCAAGAGGCATAATTTGGACTTCTCATCTGTATTTGATGGACGCAAGAGGTATAATTTGGAGTTGTCATCGCTTGCAGCAATCTATTTTTTTTTATCTTTCTCCTGATCAATCACAGTTAGGAGGTCCGTCCTCCCCAAGGAAGACTCTTGTCACGACATCGTTTGTTGGTGTGTGATGATTGTTCGCGAGGTTGGCACATGTCGTGTTTGATTCCATCTCTCAGTGTCATTCTTATTGAACGGTGGGTTTGCCCCTCGATGTCTATAGTAGGGATAGTCGATTAGATCTTTGAGTGATATTGTTTCGTGGTGTCTGACACAACAAAGTCTGATGGATTGTAGACAGACGATGAACGATGAGGCGATGTAGCACCCGACCTCTTGATATTTGTACCCATGAAGGTGTATATCACGTAGTTGAGATATGAGACTATTTGGAGTTAGAGAGACCTAATCGTCAATTAGCTGGGCGATTGTGATACACTTGTGTATGTATATGACATCGTCCATGTGTTATGTGTATGTGTGGTGTGTCTCTGAAAGCAATGTATGTTGTGTATTGATGTGTATGCACAGGACAACTGTTATGTTAGTTTAGCACTTCGGTTAGGTTGACCGAGTGCGTAGTGGCTAGTCCCGGTAGGGCCGTTAGTGCCGTTAGGATGGATTCTTGAGCTAGCTCCACTAGGGATATACTTCGCAGGTAAGGTTTGTAGGTTTTAGTTTTTCGAGTTGAGCTTTCAAGCTCCTGGCTATGGTGGATAGTCTTGGTGAGCGCAATCTAGATTCTTTGATGCACAGAGTGGATTTGACTCGACTTTAGTGGTTGTTTAATGCCGGTTTGCATGACGGAGTGAAAACATATCGTTTATCATAGTAGTACACTTGTCTATATGTATGACATCATCCATATGTTATGTGTATACGTGGTGTATCTCTGACAGCGCATGACAAACTTCACGGATCATCGAGCTAAGCTGACAAATAGTCCATGAAGTTCATGTGATGTATGACTTGGCTGGTTGACAACTCTTGAAGTTCATTCCCGTTAGGCCAAGGTTGTTGATAATCGTCGCTTCATCTGCTATTGTTGGGTTTGTCTTACAAACTTTATCTTTTACTTGTTCTTTCAGTTGTTCACTTACCGGTTCCTCAACACTTCCTTGCATTATCACCTCTTCCAAGTTCCTTTTGTGTATTTGACTATCAGTGTATTATATTGAGAATTTATTTTCAGATCCAACAAATCACATACTCTCCTCATATAGATCTTGTCAGACTATATTTTTTAGAAACCCCTGTAACTTCACAATTTTTTTCACTTCTTCACTTCCGTGTTGGATTTCTTAATCCATAGTATATTGTATATACTATAGTATAATTTCTATAGTATATGCTATAATATTAGATTTATTCCTTGTCGATTCTTAAGTTCGTTATTTTATCTCTTGATGGGTTTTTGCCTCTCTCCTCCAAAGTGAGAATCTAACTCCTTCAGATCTGTTCCTAGACTCATACTTTAAGCACTGGAGCAGTGTCTCTATAGGAAAGAAAAGTGTTCCGTGGAATAAGAGAAGCGGAGCCAGATCGTTCATGTGTCTCTAAACTCATACTTCAAACACTGGAATAATGTCTCTATAGCAAAAAGGTGTTCCGTTGAAGTAAACTAGGAGGAGCAAAGCCAGATCTGTTCACAACAGAAAAAGAAATAACTTTGAGATCAAACTTTAAACAGAGCCATGATATTTATAAATATGATCGCTTACGTGACTTTTTCTACCTACTTCTGTTCCAGATCACCTATGAACGATAAGAATTTCATCTAAAAGCATATCCCCCGCTTGTCCTTTTCCTCCACAAGACCAGAAGTACACTTTGGATGCATATTCACTTGCCTTGTAGTAATTGAGTTACCCCTGGAGTCGATGAAAAGCCATTGGAGTCAAATTTTCATGCGATCTCTTCAAACCGATGGTAAATTGAATAATTAGAAGCCATGCTGCAGATCGAGCTGACGCATCAAGATTGAACCCACGAAATGAGTTGGATGCTGGTTGGAATCTGCCGAGATGTTGACGTTATCCTACAGTGATGCGCTATTGACATTGACACGTTTCGGAAATCTGTTTCAAAGTACACTAGGAAGATTCGATCTTCAAAACCATTATCAGTCATCGACTTGTCAAAGTGGATCGGAGTCTTCGAAGTTGCTGGTTCATCCGTTGCGGTTTTCTATGGCGCTTTTTTCTTCAAAATGTGTCCTGGCAACTCGAACAACTTACACGGTGGTTATTTGTGGAAGCATACTAAGCAAGGTGGTAAGATGCCACAAAGGGTTGTGTGTAAGGTTGACATGCAGAAGTTACTCATGCAGGAGTTTCATGAGAGCTTGTGGGCAGGACATAGAGGTATTTATGCCACTTTTACAAAGCTTAAGGAGAGATATTGGTGGCGTAACATGTATAGAGATGTAGTTCAGTTTGTGGAGACATGTCAAACCTGTCAAGAGTATTCAGGGATTCAGCATCGAGATGGATTACATCCTACTTATCCACTTGCAATGCATTATAAGTGGGTAGTAGGTCTTGTTATTATGCCAATTGATATATGACAGATGCGATACTTAGTTTTGACACGTGAGGATTTGTCCAACCAAGTAGAAGGACGAGCTTTACGGATAAAATCCACGGAGGGAGTCTGCAAATTCTTGTTGGAAGTTGTGATTTGTAAATATGGTTGTGTTGGGAAGATCACGACTGATCGAGGAGAGCAGAACAATGATGAGGCTAAAGCGTTCTTCAAGAGGTGTGGTGTGAAGTTAGCTTTCACCACAACCTACAATCCGGAAGGTAATGCGAAGAGTGAACGTGGTCATCCTCTTATTGTGAAAGCTATTGTGAAAGCTTGCAAAGGGAAGGCAAGAGAATGATCGAGGTTTCTTCCCATTCGCATTATGGGCTGATCGTTCAACTCACAGTTCAGTTGTAGTGTCGTGTCGTGGACCGGCTCCTATATGAAATTCAAACTTCGATGCTTGTCGCTCCAAAGACACTCATGAGAAAGACAAGCTAGGCCTTAGCTTACGGGCTTTTGGCATCAGTTCGGATCTCCATTTTCATCGCATAGATGGGTAGAGCTCCTTGTCAGCTTTCCATAGGCACTTCATTTACTTCGTTTGGACGTCTAGTGGAGAAGTTACAAGACTCGAAAGATGGAGAAAACAAGCTAGGCCCCATCTTACAGATTTTTGGCACAACTTAGGATCTTCGCTTTTATCGCATCAGTGGATAGAGTTCTTTTTCAACTTTCCATAGGCACTTCATCTACTTCGTTTAGACGCTTAGTGGAGAAGTTATAAGACGCGAAAGATGGAGAAAACAAGCTAGGCCTCAGCTTACGGGCTTTTGGCGTAACTTCGGATCTTCACTTTCATCACATAGATGGGTAGAGCTCGTTGTCAGCTTTCCATGGGCATCTTGTTTACTTCGTTTAGACATCTAGTGAAGAAGTTATACGACTCAAAAGAAGGCAAAATCAAGCTAGGCTCTAGTTTACTTGCTGACTGGGTATTTGAGGCTTCAGGCGCTATATCAAAGACGCAAAGGGCCTGCTTCATTATTATTCAGGAGAGAACTTTGTACGTACATAGACTGTAACAAGGGGGCAGCTTAGGGGCTAGCTTGCACTTGCGACCCGTCGGTGGACGATTCGGGAGATTTAGGAGTCCAATGCAAGCGCGCAAGGCGTCGTTGGGTTCAGATCTATGCAGACTACGCACTGGTTCAAACGTATTGGGAAGAGACGGATCGGGGAGTGCATACTGAGTGAAATTGAGACACATGAAGCAGATTTGGAGTTTTTCAGTTACCTATGAAGGAGAGTTGGACCGTCCAAGCCGTTCCGGAGTCCAAACGTGCTGTCTTTGGATCCATCGAGATCAGAACACCGAGTTCTACAGGAAATTGAAGACGATACGAGTTTTCATCGGACGGTTTGGAAGTTCTGAGTGAAATTGACCCGCAAGGAAGCGCTTACATCAGATTTTTGTTCGCTTGCGACTTGAGGTTGGGATGTTCTTCGCGATCGGTGAGTCAAGCTTTCCGTTCTTGGTGCCTACGCGATCAGGGAGTCTTCATCTACTCATAGGAGAAGACTGTACGTGAATTGGATTGTTGGTTTGGGTGTGGTGAGCGAGTTTGAGCCACAGGGAGCCGATTTACGTCAATTTTTTGCAACTTGCGACCAAATTTCTCGAGTGGTTTTGCAAGGGGAACTCCAAACGGCTTGTTTGGAGTCTTGTTGGGTTCAAGGTAGCTAGATATACCTACCAGAGAAGACGGATATCAGTTTAGACGATCCGTTTGTGCGTGGTGTGCGGTTTTAAGCCGTAGGGAGGAGTTTTTGAAGGTTCTATCACCTACGACCAAAAATCGGCGATATCTCGACTATTGAGAGTCGGATCTGAAAGTTTCTTGGGTTAACGAAGTCAGCGGAGGAGATCCTATTGACATCTGAAGTCCGTTCAGCAAAAGGAGGAAGTCCACAGATAGGCCTTTTTCGATTTCTTCGCTACGGGTTTTGCTCTTTTGAGTTCGTTAGAGTTCTGGTTGGCTATATACAGCTTGTTGTAGCTAGTTTTGGCTAAGAGCTTGTTCATGGATGTGGTTTGGACTTGGGTTTGGATCGCGTGATACTGCTGTGGCTCTGGTTGTTAGCAAAGGGAAGTTTCTCTTGCTTTGAGCTACGCTTCGGTGGTTTTGGGTCAGGGTTGTGATTCAAGGGTTGTTTTTAGGGGCTTTTGAAGCAGGTTACAGACTGCTCTAGTTTGGTTCTCAGTTCTGTGCTGTTAGGAGAAAGAATCGACAGTGTACATACATTTGGAGTGTATATATCGCAGCGTTCATTTTCGTGGTTGTTTTTCTCTATCTTGTCTCTGTTTTAGCACACAACATCTCCACAGCCAAGAACCTCGTGTTTTCCTGGACATCCTTCACGTAATATTCGACACGATATCGGTGATGAACTCGACGTGAAGGTCCGGGGTGGAAATATTTGTGTGTTAGAACTGGGCAGAAGAGATCAGCAATCATGAACGAGGATGAAGATGGATACTGTTGTTCGGGAGGATGCTGTGGACCTGAGATGATGGATTTGTAGACGGTTGGCATCATGGGAGGATGGGACGATGGGACGAGTCATGACTATGGACGAGATGGACGGATCAGAGGGTATACTAAGGATGCAGTTGGATGCAGCAATTGCACGATTGTTTCAAGCCTTCACTTTGTTTATGCAACAAGAGCAAGGGAACCAACAAAAAGAGGCTTTGGGGACGAAGGTGCTTGGAAGGGTGATCGACAAGTTCGATCTATTTGGTGGGAGAGACATCTCTGAGTACTTGAGATGTTACAAGATGGAGATGAATTTGGATCAGATACCGGAGAAAGAGATGATCGAGACGTTTGAACTCGCTGGGGTGCTTGAGATAAGGGAGCATGTGAAAGGTCTAACAAAGCATTTTGGGAGGAATTGGGATATGTTTTCACAAGCTCTGATGGAGGAGTATTTCTTGAGAAGCTCAGATCGAGTTACCAAGAAATCATTTCTGGAATGGGTCAACAGATCCAACAAGGATTTACAGCCTACAGAGCTGTTAAAGGAATTTGAGAGACAATTCTCTCAACTACCTCGAGTGGACAAGCTAACCTTGGAGAGCTACAAGACGGAGTTGTTTCTTCAAGCTGCGGATGAACCATGGCAGGAACAGTTGGAGCTACTTCTGGAGGATGGGGAGGAAGAAGAAGGGTTGACAAGAAATTGGGAGGTTGTGCATGAAGCTGTTGAGCTTCTTGTCCAGAGACAGACAAGAAAAGGGCTACAAGGTTGACACATGTATCGTTGACAACCACATCAGTTCGGGTATTATCTGAGGTTCAACCTCCAGTTGTGGGTGTAGAAGAGAAAGATCCAACCATCGAGGACCTACAGCAAAAGATGCAAGATCTACAAGCTCAGGTTACTAGGTTGGAGGATAAGGGATCGACGACCAAGACGGTGCTTGTACTCAAACTAGCTTGGGTACATCACTGCCTGTGGTGTGATGGTACTGATCATCAACAAGACAATTGCATAGACTTTGCAGAGTCTTTACAACGTGAGGTTATTTCTTGGGAGGATGGAAAGGTTGCATTCACAAGTACATGTACTCTCCTTCAAGCTAAAGGAGGGATGAAGAAGTTTGTGAATGATTACTTTACGGCACATGCAGTTGTAGCTAACGAAGCTACAAGTTATGGTGCTAGAGTGGAGGAGATTGAGCATGATCTCCATAGAGATGATTTGGATGAGCACGAGGATCTAAGCGAGCTCAAGTTGGATACTGCATCCACGATGCAGAGCGAGAAGAAGGGACAAGAAGAGACTTCTTCAGAGAAGCAAGCTGGGAAGGATAAGGTTCAACCGGAAACTATTCTTCCTGAATTGGCAATGGAGGGCGATCCTCCACAACCGGAGGAGATGGTTGAGGTGCAGATAGTGGACATGGCTGATCTGGTTGCATGCAAACAACAACCAGGTATTGGGATGATGAAGATGGATGTGAAGGGAGGTTGGGAGGAGCGCATTCAAGATGTCAAGGTTGAATTCATTTTACGGGAGGTCTTGGGTGCAACTGCAAGGGAAGTCCATGATGCTTACATCGGCTTCATCAAGGACGGACATGTTGAGGATGAAGGAGAATGGACGGATACTCTCGAGGCTACGGGTATAGGATGATGGGTAAGGAACAGTTGGAAGGGGAGAAGTCATTGCTGAAGGTGATTTGTGTTGAGAGAGTGATGCTTGGGAGATGGTATGGATTTTTCGAAGAAGAGATCAGGAATGATGATGGTTGAGGAAGATACCATGTACAGCGAGACAATGATGGTTGAGGTTGAGGATTTTTGTTGCAGCAGTGTGGTTTCTTTTTTTTCAGAAAAACAGAAGAGAGGATTAAGTACGATGACATGTATCGACTTGAGGTTGAGGGTTACATTCAAGATACGGGTGATGATTGACAGGATGAGGGATGTCTACTACGACACTAGGGTCACAAACCTCGACGGTGAGGTTCTACAGGACGGATGGAAGATATTTCTATGGTATGATGGGTTATTCTTTCTATGTCTTCGCATATTGAAGATGTGTAGATTACAGGAGGTGATTGGATGGGAGGTTCGAGGTGAAGATCGATGAGCATGGATCTAGGGAGGATCATGACAGGGTAGCAACTTCAAGATGACGATCAAGTTGCGGACTTGAGGATGAGATTGACTGAAATGGGAGGAAGGATGACAACATGAGAACGAGTGTGCGTGTCGATCCACTCCTTGGTTGGTATCTCTGGTGCATACCGGAGGATGCACAGGTTTGGAGGGGGTGGATGTCATGTCGTGGATCGGCTCCTATATGAAATTCAAACTTCGATGCTTGTCGCTCCAAAGGGGGCAGCTTAGGGGCTAGCTTTCACTTGCGACCCGTCGGTGGACGATTCGGGAGATTTAGGAGTCCAATGCAAGCGCGCAAGGCGTCGTTGGGTTCAGATCTGTGCAGGCTACGCACTGGTTCAAACGTTTTGGGGAGAGACTGATCGGGGAGTGCGTACTGAGTGAAATTGAGATGCAAGAAGCAGATTTGGAGTTTTCAGTTACCTATGAAGGAGAGTTGGACCGTTCAAGCCGTTCCGGAGTCCAAACGTGTTGTCCTTGGATCCATCGAGATCAGAACACCGAGTTCTACAGGAAATTGAAGACGATACGAGTTTTCATCGGACGGTTTGGAAGTTCTGAGTGAAATTGACCCGCAAGGAAGCGCTTACATCAGATTTTTGTTCGCTTGCGACTTGAGGTTGGGCTGTTCTTCGCGATCGGTGAGTCAAGCTTTCCGTTCTTGGTGCCTACGCGATCAGGGAGTCTTCATCTACTCATAGGAGAAGACTGTACGTGAATTGGATTGTTGGTTTGGGTGTGGTGAGCGAGTTTGAGCCACAGGGAGCCGATTTACGTCAATTTTTTGCAACTTGCGACCAAATTTCTCGAGTGGTTTTGCAAGGGGAACTCCAAACGGCTTGTTTGGAGTCTTGTTGGGTTCAAGGTAGCTAGATCTACCTACCAAAGAAGACATATATCAGTTTAGACGATCCGTTTGTGCGTGGTGTGCGGTTTTAAGCCACAAGGAGGAGTTTTTGAAAGTTCTGTCACCTACGACCGAAAATCGGCGATATCTCGACTATCGAGAGTCGGATCTGAAAGTTTCTTGGGTCAACGAAGTCAGCGGAGGAGACCCTATCGACATTTGAAGTCCTTTCAGCGAAAGGAGGAAGTCCACAGATAGGCCTTTTTCGATTTCTTCGCTACGGGTTTTGCTCTTTTGAGTTCGTTAGAGTTCTGGTTGGCTATATACAGCTTGTTGTAGTTAGTTTTGGCTAAGAGCTTGTTCATGGGTGTGGTTTGGACTTGGGTTTGGATCGCGTGATACTGCTGTGGCTCTGGTTGTTAGCAAAGGGAAGTTTCTCTTGCTTTGAGCTACGCTTCGGTGATTTTGGGTCAGGGTTGTGATTCAAAGGTTGTTTTTAGGGGCTTTTGAAGCAGGTTACAGACTGCTCTGGTCTGGTTCTCAGTTCTGTGCTTTTAGGAGAAAGAATCGACAGTGTACATACATTTGGAGTGTATATATCGCAGCGTTCATTTTCGTGGTTGTTTTTCTCTGTCTTGTCTCTGTTTCAGCACACAACATCTCCACAACCAGGAACTTCGTGTTTTCCTGGACATCCTTCATGCAATATCCGACACGATAACGAGATATATGCCGGCGGAGTTGATGCAAGGGCAGAAACCTATCATGTCCATTGAGGAGTACATACCCACTTGGAGTGTTCTACCTTGGAAGGATGGTATGCCTACAGAAGATCTTCTTGCTGTCAGAATTCGTTAACTAGAGAGGAGACCTGAAGATGTAGAGATCGCATTGGAGAAGCTGAAAGAGGCGCGCTTGAGAAACAAGGACAGATTTGATAAGCATCACCGATTAAGACCAAAGGAGATTAAAAGGTGTTGGTCTACAATAGTAGCTTAGACAACCAACACAATGCGCTTAGAAAATTCTCTAAGCGATGGTTTGGTCCGTATGTGGTTCTTGTCGTGCATGACAATGTCACATATTCAGTAAGAGAGCTTGATGGGATAGAGCAGGTTGCAGGCAAGCGTGTGAAACTCTTCAAGAAGCGAGATGAAGAGATAAGCATGGAGGAAGTCGGAGCAGAGTTTGATATCTTGGATGATGACGAAGAAGATTTGGATGACGAAGATATTGCTAACGACAACATCAGTGAAGAAGATGAAGATATAGTGTGATGCCGACCACAACTTGTGAGTGTTGGTGCATACTAGAGGATGCGTAGGTTTAGAAGGGGTGGATGTCGTGTTGTGGTTCGGCTGCCTGTGTGAAATTCTTGTGTAATCTATGTTGTGTTTCTTTTCTATGTTTCATAAACTGTATCGCGTAATTCGTCGAACGGTGTGATGGGTGTCATGTTCGTGATTATCTGTTCAAGTGATCATACGGTAGAGAAACGTGCCAAGTCATCAATCTGTGCGCGTTCACTTCAGTGGTTCTTGTCGCCGTGTTTGTGTATAAAATGGCAAGTCGATGGTTCATACGACATTCTCTCTCATCGAATCGGTTCTCGGTGGTCTGCATGAAAGAGTGAAGAACTGGAGGAGTGGTGGAGTGGTGGTTATGGACGGAGGTTTGTTACCGGCTCCGGATCTTTCTTTCTCGAATCCGTTTCACATCAAGCTTCATTGCATTCATCGTGATCACTTTCGACAGTGGTTAGTTGCGTACTTTGGCGATGAATTCATGGAGGAGGTGATGGAGTTATAGCTTCCGGTGATCCTTCCGATCGTAACATACGGAGAGACTTGGGATATGAAGGTGTATATCTTGTTGTGAGGAACGATGTATCTCAACTATCCCTCGAATGTTCTTTTCAACCTTTGGGTCGATGTTCGGTGTCATTGCAGACCGAAGATCAATCATGGGTCTTGGATCGTGAGAAACTTCGGGCAAGAATATTTCAACCGAGTGATAGCTTCGCCGTTTTCTTTTGTCGTACCTTTTATTGTAGATCGTTTCCAGGTTGTAATATTGACTTTATATTAGTCTGCGACTAAATCGTTCCATTCTGGTTGAGCGCTTCTGTGTAGTTACGGACCGCAAAGAATCCGTCGACATATCTGAAAGATTTTTGAGATCTTAGAGTCTTGTTGATGTCTTGTGTCTCCTTGGGAATAAAAATTCGTTCTAGGGGAAAAAGTTGATTGGAGAAAAGATAAAAGTAAAGATCTTTTTGCTCTTATTGGTCCACTTTTGGACCAATGGTGTTCTAGTTGATCCTCGCGATGTTTCTGTGGTTTCTGGAGGCTTTGGAGGTCCATTTGCCAAACAGAGGGTATGGTTGGAGAGCTCTCGATCGGGGCTACAATCTGGGCTGAATAAACGATCGATTTGATGGAAGGATGAGGGCGTTATGATTGATTGAGTGGAGGGGGGTGAAATTTGAACCTACTGCTACGTTTCTGGTTGTTCCGAGAGACTCGTGAGGAGTTTTGAGCAGTTGTCTGTTGGGTTGGAGAGATGACGACCTGCTGGTTGTTTTGATATCAATTTCACCAGATTCTTGATCGATTTGGATTGTGAACCGACCGAGTGCAATTGAGAAGTGCAGATGTGATAAGACGGGAACAGCGAACTGTGATAGTCATGGATAGTTTGCTATTGCTTGAGTTCTGAGTCGAATTTCTGAGTGAAACTTTCCAGGATTGAAGTATGTCTTATCAGTAAGATACTTGAGAAGTTTCACCTCAAATGATCGAGTAGTTTGTTCAGAATCTTGGATCAAATGTACTTGGGTCTGTAAAACTCTTAAGTTAGCACAGATTACGGTTTGATCCATATCTGAGAATTGGTTTGAGATTTCGACCTGAAAATTATTCAGGGTAGGAGTGAAGGGTCCAATCAATTTTCATGTGAAGTTTGATCATCATTGGTCGACTGGTTTAGGAGGACTGAGGTCTCAAAGTTCGAAGATACCTTCTGTTATTAGCGCTTTCAGATTTTTTCGATCACATCTATTGTCACTTTGGTCATTTTCGAGCAATTTGGAGATGCAGTCCAAATGCATTTTGTATGCAGTCCATCAGAGAAGCGCATGGTCCTTCAAGAACGTAACCGCCGCTCTCACCTTCTCAGACTCCTTAGCCTGTTGTGCCTCAAAGTATAGATTCAACTCAGTTAAGAAATCCTTAACCTTGCAAGCCCATCCTATATCTGAAAACGGAGTCGGCAAATTCGTCTAACAAAGCTTCCTGGTAGACGAAGAGCTCCCTAGGCCTACCTCAAGCTCAGCGATACGTTTATCCCTAGAGGTCATACCCTCCTGCATGGTCTTCATCATCTTGACGAGTTTCGCATACAAAGCTCGTTGACTTCTCGCGCTTGAATCGTTGGAACCGCTGGCAAGACTCCGTCTTGCTGCACCGATACCGCAGTTGGTACAGGGCTCCCTTGACGTTGGAACGAAGGTTGTCGGTTATCGTCTCCTGACTGTATCTCGGGGCTAGCTCGAGTCGATCTGGACCCGTGAGCCGCTCTTCGTTTCTTGATCTTCCTCCTGGAACTCTATCCGTCGTCGGTCATCGCTCCAAGTGTTCACCTAGAAATGATGATCCGCTTCGTGTCTCGCGTCTCTCCTCAAGCGTCCAGCCTTCAGCAGCTACCTCAAGTTCTGCTCACCGAAGCGTCGGCTCTGATATCACTTTTCGTGCACCTACCGCCTTGTTGCGCCTGCGGAAGCTCTTGCTTAGTAGGTCACAAAATTTACACCGCTAACCTGCAAACACAATCACAAGTTAGCGTCCATGCACCACTTATCTTATCTCACTTTGGTCCGGACCGGAGCCGGACCGTCTCTCTAATCATCAAGCTGAGCTAAGTCCCGACCTAGACCCGCCTAGGTCGGTCCCAAACATGAGCAAGTCACAATATGACTTGGGGCGGACTTCCCATAAAGTCCAGGATCCTAAACGGTGCCTCCAGCACACCTAGCGACCCAACCGTCCGTGATGTCCTTTAACGACCTATGTTACACATAGGAAGTTTGTCTATTAGTAAGGTGTTTAGTTCTAACTAAGTGTTGAGAATGTTTATTTGCTGCCAAAGTACTTTTAGGAGGTATCAAGTTAGTCACGACTAGCTAAAAGTTAGTTATGGTTAAACTTAGCTGTACTTTTGGCAGAATTCAGATATTTGCTAAAGAGTGAGCACTACTATCTTGTCATCTTGTCTAAAAAGTGGAAAGGAGGTGGAAAGTATCCCTTATTTCCTTTTTGACTTGATATTAGTGGTTGGATTAAAGTTGTGGACTTTGTGGGCATTAAAAACAAGAAGAGATTCCACATGTTTCCTTTTTAGTGGGTCCTAGTGTAGAGGGGGGTGGAAATTCGAGATTCCTTGAGAATATTCTAGAATCCTTCTAGAAGTTGTTGACTTTGAAGGAATAAGCCCATGTGAAAAAGTAAAAAGCCCATGTGATTAATGCTTTTACCTTAAGTAATATCTTAGTAAAACTCGATAAAAGTAGTTACGGCTGAGTTACCGGGGGTACCAAAGTAAAAACCTAGAATGTATAAATAAAGGAGTAGAGAAGAGCTCCTCATCCTTGTTTTCACATTGTCGTAATGACAACTTGAGTAATATAGAGAGTGTGAGATATTTTTAGCATGTGAGAACTTGAGAGACGTCGTTAGAATGGAGGATTTTAGTTGATGTGTTTAAGGAGAATTTTAGTTGATAAGTTTGTGGGTGTATGAATGAGTGAACTTAGCATTTTTCCCTTCAAGATTCATGGTGTGCTTTCATCAAAGCCATCAGAGGTGACCCCTGAGTGAAGACAGGTCCGACATTTGCAGATTCATCGGTGGCGATCGTGGAGGTTGAGAGATCGGAGGTAGTTGATCGATGAGATCGTGGAGGGTTTACAGTCCGTCTGGGTCTCGGCTCCCGAACGGTGGTCTAATCCGTCGACTTGTTCCGTAGTCTTGCCCCAGCCCTTAAAGCGTTCCTAAGTCCAGACGTCCAAGTTTGTACGGGAACGTGCCTTGGAACCGGCCTAGCCATCACCTCATGCCCCTAGAGTCCGCCCGTCGAACCCTGGGGTCGAGTGACTCGTCCTGGCCCACCCAGGCATCGAGCCCCCCTCATATATACTTTTGAGGATCGGCGGCACCGCCCTCCTCTTTGGTCCTTGAAAATTATACCACAATCCGATCCTGGTCCGGTCATAACTTCCAGCTCGGAGGTCAGTTCTATGAGTGTTATATATCACTAGAAAGCTCTCGACGAGACGTTTCCAATGATACCTCACTCGCCTCGAGATCTTACGTGGAGCCGTCCACGACCTAAAACGTCGCTCCAACACTTAGCCATTTTTCTGAGAATTTGTGGTCCAGATCCAGACTCGAACCCTGTGGTCGGACCTGCATCTAAACCACGGTCCGTCTGCATCTCGGACCTATGTCTCGGTCCGTTTCCAGACTTGTCCCCTTAGGTCAGCGTTCGTCTGGGATCGTCTTGGGGTAGGCCCTTATGTCCTAACCCAAGGTTCCAACTTTGGTTCAAAGAACCACTTAGAGTTCATCTGATCCCGACTTCCCGGCCAAGCCGTTAAGTCCTACTCGCAGCGCTCACAACCTAGTGCAAGTCCGCTAGGGTTCTGTTGTCCGCGTCTGCGTCCGATCTTGAGACTGAGGATCGCGACACACTGGGACACACAAAATATCTACTAAATATTCTTGTATTACATTCTCAGGTATCCCAATCCACAATTGTCATCGGATCCACTTGAAGTATTTATCTACAGACAAAAAATATATAGTAGAATGATGCTCCTTGATTATCCTCCAACCAGTCACGAGAGTGCTCTTGACTCTTCCAGATCTAGTAGTAAGGAGTGCGCTTAGTGAATGTAGTTCGAAGATCTTTCATCAGATTTGAATGGGGGTGTTCGGATCAATGACTCCCATGTCACACATGACTGCAACTAGGAATTTCGAGTTGGATGCAGGATCACGCCAATATCCAATATGACTAGGACAACTGTGCTCTAAATCACAAATAGTAATAGCAATTCGTCCACAGAACTTGTCTTTCTGTGCTCGAACTCACCACTTACATGGATGCTCGAGCTCACTCTCTCGTGCACTAGCACCATAAAAAACTGATCTCTCGGTCGATTGATATCATAGTCTTTCACCGCAATGATCATTAGCCGACTCTTTTCTTGATTGAGCTTGTGCTGGTTCGGATCGACCAGCTTTAGCTTGTCTCCATGACGCTCGACGTCTTTGTGTATAGTGAAAGCTACGAGGCTGACTGTTATTGTAACCCGCTTTCGCACTACTCAATGTTTCATATCGTTACTGAAATAACTTTCGACAACGAGCCCTCGCTCCATACTTGCACACTCTAACTCTATAGTTCGAAAAGTTCTTCTATTTATGGCTCGCTCGATTACTCAAGAAAGATCAACAATCAACGGTAAAATCGAACTCCTTAAAAGATTCGAATTCAGATCCGAGAGACACTTTGCTTGCAACGGCTCTGAGCGACTCCAAAGTCTTGTCTTTGAGTAACCAACTCACGACTCCCGCATCGACCATTTCTCGTCATCGTTCTAGCACGCTCTCCTCTGCAAGGTCCTCGGAGCGTACATCCATAGTTTCATCCCCGAAACCCACACCATTTAAGCAATCATCCTCGCTCTCTACATCAAGGTTCGCAACATTGCTCCGTTCGGTGGTCATCGTTATGTTAGATTTTGTGCTTCTGATCACTCTCCGCTTGGATCACTACTCTCTCGGATTTAGTTCACAATGTCCTTTTGACTCGTCATCGCTAATGTGCTAGAATCTGTGATGATCTATTTCAAATGGACGCAGCTTGTTTTTAAGATGATTGCGTTAATTGCGAGTGGGGCACATCTCGCGTCAGATTGTCTGTTAATACAATCTGTCTATGCATCCTCGCGTCATTATGACATTGTCCTGTCTTTTCCTGCCATTTCTAATGAGACACGTCTCAAGTTAGACTGTGGGTTTTCACATGTTGGCAGTGTAGAGTGACATGGCTTGATCTACATGGCACGGGATCGGTGGCAGGTTGGGTGTATGATCAAACAACGATCATACACCCAACCTGGTTAAGAGGGGTATGATCAAGCGCAACGATCTTACTGGGCTATGATCAAGCCAATTTCTGTATTAAGATGTTAAGTTTTCGTTAGCCTCGAGCTCCAGTGCGAAACATATCGTATTTCACCGTAGTTCTCATGATACAGAATGTGGTGCTTCTGTCCAGATCGTGACGACTCTTAGCATTGCGTCCGCCGCTTTGCAGTTGTAACAGTTCTTTGTAGGTGGAACGTGCGGGTCATCGATTGGTGAATTAAACGAGGATCTTCGAGAGTAAGACATAAGAAGTACTCGACGTTAAGATTAGTCTTTGCCAACTCTGGGTTATCCGTGTGGAATGTTAGAAACATTCTCAACCCACGGACGGATCCAAAGTAGGGAGGTTTCGGGTTTGAATGTAAATCGTAAGTTAGACCAGTTATCCCGGAAAATGACGGCCTTTGGAAGTCCGAGCGAGTTCACGCGAGCTGTGGCGATAACTGGTCTAACTTACGATTTAAACTCGTGAAAGTTAAACATTCGGCATCAAATTTGGAACACCGGTATGTTGCTCGTGGTAGCATGAAAACAAAACTATGGGAGTTCAGCTGCAGCTTCGACTCTGATCAAGTCTTGTGTACGTACCGTCCGGTAAAACCAAGAACTCCGGGAAACACTACTGTAGGACTCGGGAGGAAGCGAATTGCTGTTCCTCCTCTTCTACGGGAATGAATGTTTAGTACATTGAGTGAGCTGTTGAACCTTCCAGTCCAAGAGAATCCGACCCCTGAGACTTCTCTTGCTTATCGAGTGCTCTTGCTCTTTACACCACCTGTCGAGGCCTAAGAAAAAACTCAGCTCATATTTCCGTGGCTCTGGCCTAATCTAGATGGTCAGGAAGAAGATATGTGCTTACGAGAAATCAACATTGCTTATCTTGTTCCTGCATCATCATTTATACATTCGGGCCCATTCGCACCTGGTGAAAGAGCTCGAGATCGACAAGCTTTTTTCTCACCCCAAAGCGGGAGGATCAGCTGCAAGAGCAACGGTAATAGCATTCACTTCTTCCTAGCACGGATGCCCAAGAAATTCAAGTCTAGCCTGACTACAATAAAGAGTTCGGAATCCTCTCTGACTAGTGGACGAGATGGGCATTGACGAATCAAGAAACACATAACGGACCTGCTAGCTCTAGGCTGCAAAGACATGAAATCAACAACAATAGCATGAGAATTTCCTAGCTTCCCGATAGAGTCAGGAACTAGAAATCCATAGCATCGATGAAATATTCAATCACTTGTCAATCCGGAGCAGGAGCTTACTTTATTCGTTTCTATCCGTCTATTCTATCATTTCTAAATAGAAATGTGATGAACTACGTGGGGATTCTCAGTAGGACATCCTGCTTAACAAACCGGCTTGCTTGAGCTTTACAGAGTCGAAAGCGCCCCCCACGTGTCACAGAAAACTCAGTACGTTGTCTATCCGATCGAACCGCTTTCCAAGCACCGGTCGATTAAACAGTAAGCCATGCAAATGAAAATGAGGTTCACCGAGGAATATAACGTACTCTCTATTTAAGAAAAGGTTTACCTTTCCCAGCCTTTTGGCTAAGATCAAGTGTAATATTTGTTCTTATCAGTTTAATATCTGATACGAGGGTCGTCGACTCTCACTATATTAATCTAATTTCTCTCACGGGTTTGAGTCCAATGGACTCACCAGTGTCGCATTGGTATTGCACTACCTCTTAGGCCGGCGCAGCCCCATCCTTCCCTCGCAGGAAACCCATGAAACCAAGAAGTAACGATAGATTTCAGTGTCTTGATCAACAAAAGAACCCACCATAGTGATGCACCGCGTGGGTACCGAGATTCCGTTGTGCCACATTTTAGGTTGCCTCAACTGATCGACATTGTACATCCGAATAGCACTTCTCTGGAAGAACACTAACAACGGCCGGGTCTCTTGGTGTTCTGCACAGTGTGCCACGGTCAATCGAGAATTAAAAAGTGTGAAGATCCTTTCTAGTTCAACGGATGTGATAACTGAAAATTCTCGTCCATGGCCCGTGTGGGAGTATTTACCACGGCCATCGGGAAGAGAACGAGTATTTGGGTAGGTACAAGAGGCAGAGGAGATCGCTTCGTTGATTGTCACTCTTTGTAACATCACTCGTTTTGCTGGACGTTGCACAGATTATCGAACGAGGTAAATTAACCCAAACTGAAACGGTCAGGTCAGCCGACTACAGTACGACGTGAGTCTTTCTATTACATTGCTGATGCGCGTCCTCTGAGGGGAGGAGATTGACAGCTGCGATGAAGAGACAACTTCGGTCCATGGTGTATGAAGTATAGGCAAGGAGTTACAAACCTTTGAGCACACTTTAGAGTTCTCGAGTAAGTTCACGTTACCAATCCTTGTGGAGTTATATATGTAGAGGTAGACATACGAAGACGAAGCGAATGTATCATTAACTTTAATGGAATTGATGAACTCGGTGTACTTCGGGCGCAAAGGTTGGTTGGAGGAGAAGCATCAATTGATGACGAAGTTGACCGAGATTTCGTGTGAAGTTAAGAGGTTGATCTTGGAGAAGGATGCCCTATTTCAAGCAAAGTATGAAGAATAGGTACAAACTTCGTATCGTATTTAGGACTTGGAGGCAAAGTTGAACTCTACCTAACTCTAGCTCCCTAGCTATATTACTCAATGATAACTTAACTGTTTTTCTTATCTCTTTCATCTCCTTAACTATTCTTTCAACTACTATAACTATCCTATTCTTCGTCAAAAGATCTAATGATGTTATCATTTGGATGCGAAGTCACGTCAGTAGCTCCTTCTCTGAAGTATCAAGCTCAACGGCGAAGTACGAAGTTAACATTCCATCAACTTAACCACGAAGTTTTTCGCTTCTTGTACCGCTGAAGTCTTCGTTTCTTCAGTCTTCATAACCTGCATTTCCATTTCTGTCATCTTATCTCACAGGTTAGCTTTTTCCGACTTCATACCGTGAAGTCTCGAAGTCATCAGGTTGACACGTCTGTTCTTCATCCTTGGGGACCTTCATCTGACGTCCATGTGCACCAACTACTTAATAGGTAGTTAGATATGCCATTTTCAGATGAAGTTGTGTATAAGTGTTATAAAGTTCTTGTTGAAGAAGCCATGTCCATTGATAAATCAAATAAGGATCAACTTCTAGCACACTTCTTCCAACTGAGGAACCCGCATACTTGCTTGATCTACTTTTTTTTTCATTACTACCCGAGCATCATGAAAATCGATTAACAATGAAAAGTGTTCCAAAGTAACAAATGTAGTGATTATTCTAACTATTCATTATAAGTTAGGACTTAAAGAGCCATATATGAGAAGGACGAATACATCATTAATATGCTAATGAATATAACGCGTGTAACTCATCCAGAGTTACACGCGTTGTCTAACTCCATTCATGTCATTACCACATTTTGATTTGTTTTACATTGTCGATAGGATCGTTACAATAGACAGTAACTAGAGTCAAAACCTCCGGTTGATTATATTTTGCTCTCCATAGGTATGAAATGATACGAAGAGAAAAAATAAAGTCAATATAATCCTTGAGCGTTCCAGAACTCATCGGATGAATGATCGATCGGTTATTTCTCCAAGTTCACCGAGTAACCACTTTTTTCAGCATCAGAAAAAAGTGCTCGAGCGATCATTTTTCAAGTTCATCAATTAAACACTTCTTCAAAAATCAAAAAGAAGTGATCTCTCGATCACTTCTCCAAGTTCACCGATTAAATATTTTTTTCATTATCATTGAAGAAGTGATCGAGTGGTCACTTCTCCAAGTTCGCCGACTGTACACTTCAAAAAGATCAGAAAAGAAGTGAACAAGCAATCACTTTTTCAATCTCCAAATACCATGAAAAGTTTCTTTGCGAAAAGAAATTAATTCATCTCTTTTAGAATTCTCAAAATAACCGTTCACAAACAATTTCAAAATCATGTTATTTTTTACACCTTTTCATCGTAGCAAAGTTTTTTGTGGAAGTGGTCAAAAGGTCATAATTCTCATCTAATATGTCATCGTCGTATTTCCATAAGCGCATATGTTCATGCTCCTCTTATGAGTTATGTCTAGATCGTCTCGTAACACTAGAAGCACATTTGAGTGTCATCGCTTGTCTACATCATGAATGAGCAATGATGTCCGGTAGCACTATCAATGATCCGTGTGATCCACGATTTCCAACATTTAAACAATCTGCAATGAAAGTTCTCTCTATTCTTTCACGCGGTCGCTTGAACAACAATGATATGACCGTTTTAGACTCGTGCCAAAAGAATTAATTTTATAGTTAAATCATGACTGTTTAGTGCCAAAGTTCTTGGATTTATATTTTGGAGGTGTGGGTGGGTTTGCCTGATGGGTTTTCTCTGTATCTTAGTGGAATTATCGGTGCGGATAACATAGAACAATTTCAAGTAATTTTATTTTTTCAAACTATCTTAATATAAAATGTATATATTTTTGTTGTTAATACTAATTGGACATTCTCTAAACCTGATCGTGCATACACATGCATTACCTTCACATTTTTATGACAACTTCCTTCCATGGTCCGTGTCCAAAAACTGCTAGGATGTATTCTTTATCTTTTCTAATTTTTCACGTCGGTTCTAAAATTTTCTTCCAAATTGTGTGAACCTTGACTGCAAAACTTTAGCTGCATGATACTAAAGGTTCAACTAGCTTATGGTGTAGCTTGTATTTAGAGGAGGTAAATATGCAAGGGTTTAATTTATTATCTAATTTTTTATTGAAAAAAATTACGTAATACATTAAAACTGCAAAAAAATGATGATGTATGTGCGATCAACTTTCCGAATATAGAATTTTGAGAACGCATTTTTCTTCGCTTCCTTTATGGGTTATATCTGGATCTTCCTGCATCTTCAGGTACATCTAGCAATTAATATGTAAAAACTATTTGATTTTTCCGCTTGATGGAGATAGCTTTTTCAGTTAACAATTAAATCTTTCCCGATTAACAGCAAGCGAGCAAAAGTTCTCCGAGGTCTATCTTGCATGCATCTATCTTTAAGCAAGAAGGGGTCCTACTGTAAGAGGAGAAAAAAGGGGGATGTTGACAAGTCTCCTTTCTTAGGCAAGAAAAGTTCTTATTATTTATTACGACTGTGATTGCTTTGTGTGATTACTACGTGGAAAGATACTTTGGCTTCAGAACCTCAGTCTGCTTCTTCTTCACCGTCGAGTCGCCGACAATGATCTTCGATGAGTACCGTACTAACCGTAGTAAAATAGTTGGTGGAGCTCGTTCCCTAACCTGCTTCAGAGTCTCCAGACCAGTCCCTTGGCGTCGTCCTTAGCGCGCAGCGCAGACTCCGCAGATGGATGTGCCCCGCAGGTCAAGGGGATCCGACAGACCAGCTACCTGGTCGGACATTCTTCCAACGTTGTGTAGAGGATCCACAGAGTTCTTACACAGTTCATACGCAGTCCCGCTTTTGTCCTTCCCGAACGCGGACTTCAGCTTGCGGTCACTGAGCGCGCGTGCGTGTCCATCTTCCTTCCATCTCGTTCGTTGTTCAGAGGCAGGGGAGATCTGCTGCTGCTCTTTTGCACATCGAGGGGAGTGGGAAGGGAGAGATTGTGAACAAAAGGGCCGCTCCTCCGAGCTCCGGCGTGCAGATCGACGCGTCCAGTTCGTTTTAGTAGCTTGCTTCGCTTCTAGCTGAAGCGTTTGCACTTACATTTCGTGGTGTCTCCTGCTGCTCTCCTGCTGCTCCTGTAGTCGCGAGGAAGTCTCGACCTCCTTTTTCATACAAGTCGCTGAAACCATGAGGTCGCGCGTTGCAGCATCGGTGGTCCGCACGTTCCGTGCCGCAGCTTCTCGGTCTGCCTCGTCCCTCGCTGGAGGTTTGGTCATTCTATCTCGTCCATTCTGCCCTTGCAAGCTCGATCACGCTCCATATGTATACATAGTGTTTCACGATCCGTGCAAATTCTGGTTAGCAGTGGAGGAGGGGCGGCTAAACTGAAAGTAGCACATGGCCGAAGGGAACGATGGATGGATAGTCTCATGATTTGATACAGATGTTTGATGTACTAATTGCATCGTAGTGTTCTGAGCAATAGCTTTATGTATGTTAGTTAGGACGACAGTGCTCACGGTTAGATCTCGAGCCGCTCGAAGAAATCATGGTTGAGGCTACTCCTTACCCGAGGCATTCTTGCATAGAATGCTACATATACTTTTCTTTCGGGTGATTCTCTATCGGAACTGGAAATGAAGATGCGAAAGACGTCCGAGATTCGCTTACAAGTTCACAAGGAAATTTGCCTTCCAAAGCAATTGCAGATCTATCTTTGCAGGCGGGATGGCCTAGCACTTGGTGCTATGAGGTTTTCAGACTGTGACTGTGACCTGCAAACCTTGTCGCTGGAGTAGTCGTCCACTCACAAAGTCATGCCCCGAAGAGTTAAACTTACGAGTCAACGTTTCCACGCTAGCTTGAGTTGTATTTCTGAGAGTATATGTTGGAGTAGCTGGATGTGGCTAGCCACCTTGCTGGATCGTACGATCGGCTTTATTCCTCCTGCTGCGGAAGCAGGCGGGAGCTGACGCCCTAAGGTTTGGATATCGGGAACTACTGCTCTGACGGTCAAGAGTTTTTCTTTGCGTACCACTTCTGGTGGCTTACGCTTCTATGATGAAATCATATTATTGTTGGCTGACTTTGCCGTCGGTCGGAAGAGTGAACGATCGGTCTGATCTTTGCTACGCCTGGTGATCCTGCAGATGGACGAGCAGTCCTGTCAGCTGCCGCTTGCCGGCACTCTGCCGTGGCACCAGCCTTGACTGGGGCCAGGACGTGGACTTACAGTTCCTACGGGACCTTGCTGTCTACAACCGCCTTCTTGTCGGCTACTGGTAAGGCTTGCCGTTTCTTTCCTTACTAGAATTAGAAATCGATGCTGTTCCTTATGCAGATGGATACGGACGCCCTACCTTCAACTGGTCAAGCCCGTTGGTTACTGCCGATGTTCAGCCTTGATTCCTTGTTTTAACCATATTGACAAGACGGTTAAATGCGTTTCTTCTGACTAATACACTATGTCGCATGAATGCAGCTTTTACCTTCCAAGACCAGGAGCTTTCAGCTGCAGAGGTACGGCATCATCCCCATCGGACTCTGCACACGAGCACTTGTGGATGTTATATATATATCAGATCTTTGTACTTGCATGGGTTCAAAACTATCTGGGGATTACCTAAGTGCGCGGAGGAAGTTATTGTTTTCTCCGGAAACTGTTTTAACCCGTCTACCATTATATATAGAGGTTTATGCGGGTGTTCGTCGCCAGAGGGTTGTTTATTAGGGAATTTTGGGCTCATCTGAAATATCCGTTTGTGTTGCCACACTACAGTTGGAGCGCACGTTTATCGCAATCAAGCCAGACGGTGTCCAGCGAGGCCTGGTATGTAGCTCACCGTCCGAAGTTCTGTCTTGATCAGGACACGTTCATTTGATCTAGCAACTTGGTTTCGCACCTCTTGGGCGATTTGAAGATTCTCATTCTGCACATGAAATTGCGCGGACAGATCGCCGAAGTCATCGCACGATTTGAGAGGAAGGGTTACAAGTTGGTGGCCATCAAGTTGGTCCACCCTACTAAGGATTTCGCAGAGAAGCACTATGATGACCTCAAGGCACGTCCTTTCTTCAATGGGTTAACTGACTTCCTTAGCTCCGGACCAGTGGTTGCTATGGTACGTATACCTGTCTGTGGTCTTCTAAATTCGCTTCGAACGGGTCTCATCGTGGATAAGGGAATGAACCATTACCCCAAGAGTCTCCCAGACGCAGAATCTGTGTTCAGTCATAAGAATTCAGCTCCGAGCATGTCTTTGAATCACAATTTACTAGAGATGAACTTAGTGGGTTTAGATCCCGAATATAAGCCGAGAGATGTCGGACTCTTACACATGCGTACAGTTGATACCCTAGAGACTAGTGTTTTCGCAGTCGTTTCAAGGTCAGCTTCTTCAGTATGACTAGGGTGCTGTGAAAAGTAGATGGATACCTTTGTCAGTGTCAAGATATGAGTTGGCACGTCGTCGAAGTTTATGCTTTGAGTTCGAGAGGCGCGTTTGTGACGGATTGACTGTCGTGACTCATACGCCCGCTCCTTGATAATACCCCTGAATCATCTGATGCTTCCGGCATAAGGTGAACGTCGGTCGTTCTGCTAGAACACGAACAAAATTCTCCACCAAGATTAGCCAAGGAAGTTCTTGAAAAGTGGAAACTGGACTACGGTGGAAACTGGATCAGTGCACTTGACTGTAGCAACGAGGATATAAACAAGTGAAACTAAATTCCGATGTCCACAAATCTAGATATTTAGTTATGTTCTTTTAAGCAACAGCTCTTGTGGGGAAAGCGGTTCAGAGGAAACTGAAGTTGCGATGGTAAGGCTCATCCCATGCTGCAGTCCAGTGGTTACAAGCTCTCGAGTGTTTGGACCTGATCACCCCGCCTGTTTATTTAGGTTTGGGAGGGTCAAGGAGTGATCAAGTATGGACGGAAGATGATTGGAGCCACCGCCCCACTTGCATCCGAGCCCGGAACAATTCGTGGAGACTTGGCCATCTCAGTGGGAAGGTATGTTACAAGCGTTCAATCTGGGCCTAGCTGCATGACCTCGGTTATGCTTTGTTGTGAAGTATTCATGACCTCTGCTGGTGAAGGACAGTGGAATTTGATCACTGTTTCGACGTGACAGATCTTGCCCACCCACATATATCCATGGGATTATTTGATGAACAAGTCCGGCGACAAACCATTCCGCTCCCCGCCTGGAGCTTCCGACCTGTCTGTGCATGAATGGATGGCTGGCAGGCGAAGAGCTTTAGTAGCTAGTACTGAAGTGAAGTATCGCGCACTTTGATTGCAGGAACATCATTCACGGCAGTGACGGACCGGAGACGGCTAAGGATGAGATTGCTCTATGGTTCAAGCCGGAGGAGCTTTTGTCTTACAAGAAGGAGACAGACAAGTGGCTGTACGAGTAGATTCTAGTCCGATTCATTCTGGTGCCAGAGTTTTGGGCTTGCGCCTTCTGGTACAAGTAGACTTTAATGAGATCATCTTTGAGTCCAGAGAGGTCCAACCAAATGGTACCCTCTCAGTTTCCCCTCGGTCCAAGTACAAAAGTCTAAAATACGAAATAGAATGCTATCATTTAGGGAAGAAAACTGGTGCAGCCTGTAGGTGCACTGTTCCCTATGAGACCAGTGTGCATGATTAGTTCTGAGATTCAGATTCTTCTCCAAATAATGGAGGCACGCTCAGTAGGCCAGTTGCGGTTTCACCACTGTGCTTTACCGTTTAACTGGTTAAGAATTTCAACACTACCTTCCGACTCTTGTTTACTTTCTTTTCTCTATTTCTCCTTCTGGTTTATAGTTCTTTGCGTGTCGTGCCTATGAAGCGCCCCGGTCGCGGCAAACCCTCAGGCCCAGGCCGGGTATGTCCCTCGTGGCGGTGAAGGAGGGGACTGTCAGAAGTTGCAAGTCGTCTTACACAGAAAAAATTTGGGATCCGTGTGCACGAAGTCGGAATCGCTGAAGATTGTGGTTCACTAGCTTAACTTATTGGCAGTGTATGCACACCTCAAGATTGACAACCCGGTGAAGCTCATGCATCGTCCACCAACGTCATTTATAACTCTGGTAGTTTGACCAAGTTTGAACACGATAAGTAACATCGAAATTGTAGGAAAGCTCGACGAAACATGCAGAAACACTCGATGGGTAACCCTAGACCGCACCTGAATTACACTCAAAATAGCAACGGCCGTTTTCCAAGTGCGAATCCAAAGGGTGGTGCTTCATGCCCAGTGCCTACCGGGTGTTGCCCAGGGATAATCTTCTGATCGACGACGAACAGCGGTGTCTGTCTTGATTGAAGTCAGCTATTAACACAGAGGACGTACCCACTGCCAACTAAGATGAGTAGACTGACGTTTATATCATATGTCATACAACATACCCACTTCCAAATACTGAGCGTAAGGAATATCCATGATCGAAACCGCAGATCTACAATTGGCCTCTAGAAACCTGTAAAACGTCCCTACAAGTATGCGCGTTGCGAACGTAGTTGACTTGCTCATGGCCAACTCGCTTCTGCCCAGAACGTACACGGGCCTGTCGGCTTTGGCCCTTTTGAGCTCTTCCACTTCGTTGGCTACTGCATGATGAGTGAGTGTCGCGTCTGGAACTGACAGACTGAAAGAAGAATCCTTTGGCTCTGTGGTCATTATGTACTCACTTAGGGTCGCTACGAACTGATCCACAAATTCGTCGGTCTGCATTTGCAATACATCTGTATAGCCGTACCGAGCAATACATCGATAAACTCCAGGAAACCCAACTCTTCCCACGCGAAATCGCTCGGCCGGCAACACAGTCTTTACAGGCAACCACTGTATAGTTGTGAAAACCAGGACACGATGTAGAGAACGCACGTTTCTCACATAATGACCTATTATCGGAGGCACTCCATCGAGTAAACCTGTGTGGAAAAAACAAATACCTGGTACACGCACACTACCAACCTGTGCTAGTAGATCACCGAAGTTTTCTTTGGTGATCTTGTTTCTCACCTCGTAGTTGAACTTGGTCTGGCACCCCATATTCCATGAAAACATGATGAGGGTTACGATGATTGAAACGGCAAACGGAAGCCAACCACCTTGTGGTACTTTGGTCATCACTGCAGTCAGGTATGTACCTTCTACCATGATGAACAGCAGAAAATAGGGGATTACCAAGAACACCGACGTTTGCCATATGACGAGCATCACTAGACAGATCAAGCAGGTTGTTATCAACATCACGCCCACAACAGCAACGCCTGTTTCCCAAAGTCACGGTCATCCAGTGCCACATTAGTTAGCTTTCCTGGAAACTAGAATCAGCGACCCGACTTGGTTCAGAAATTCTTCCCGCTGCCGGACCAGTGAGAAAAGCAAGACATGTGGGAACAAAGGCAGGCCTGGACGAAAAGGAGAGCTCACCAAAAGCGTTACCAATATCAGCTGATTTACGGAAGCCGAATACCACAGCAAGGCATAAGACCATAAGAACATAGTTGACTTCAGGTGAATAGATCTGCCCCTCTTTATTTTCCGAAGTGTGTACCAACTTGACTCGCGGAAAATAGTGAAGAGCCGTGGATTGCTTTATGACAGAGAAAGTTGCAGAAATTAGTCCTTGGCTGGCCACGATGGCTGCGAGTGTTGCAACGACAAACACGGGCCAGTACACCTTCTTGGGAATCATTTTGAAAAACCCCTCACGATGCTCACCGGGATGCTTGATAAGATAAGCAGTTTGGCCAGCATAGGTTAACAGGACCGACGGGTACACCATTGTTGTAAACGCCAACTGCAGCAGCATGAAGGTTGTTAGATTTCCCACTTTTAGGTTCTGTGTAACAAAGACCAGTTTCGGTAGTTATGGAATTATCCATTGGGTCTACGACTTCACTGATTGAGGAGCACGTAAAGTCTTCCTCGGTCGGTTCGTAGTGACTCTGTTTAATCTCTCCGAGATCACCTTACATGAATTTGTCTGGCACTGCAACTACAGGCTGCTAGATAGATAGATAGATAGATGGGCCACCGGCAGATTGTCTTTCTCGCGGCGCAGCTCTGGTGAGCTGCGAGGAAACTGCTCCAAATCAGTCTAGACGTTATTACGTTACATTCTCATCACCTGATCTATAAGGTTGCAAAGACGTTGCTCACTTGAATTGATCGTTTATCGAAGTGTCCCATGTCTGCATACATTGCCTCGGCTCCTGTACACACAGGTTGGTGCATTTGCGTGAGGCAAACACTGTTGCACCTACAACGTGTTCTACCAGTTAAAAGCATCGAAACCCAAAGCGCCCCAACTCGCTCAAAAGTTTCTCGAACTGATAACCAATAATTTGAGGAACCTCTACTCCGCACATGCTAGTAAGAGAGCAGGAATGATGCTTGATCTGACCTGTAATACATAAAACCGTCCCACCGAGCATCAACCAAGCATTTTTCTTGTCCTTCTTGAAGAAGTAGTATATGTGAGCCGGCGAAAACGCCTTGAAAACTCCCGGGTAGTAAGTCACTATGTTGTATACACCAACAATTGGAGTTGAAATCAGCCATAAGGCCATTACCGGAGAGAAAACCGCGGTAACTCGATGCGTACCATATTTTTGGCCCGCAAACAGCAAGACAAGGATGATCGCGGAGATAACCACAACCACAGCTGCATTTGCATACGGATAATATGTCAATGCGGTCATGCCTATCTCCCGTGATCTTGGCTTACTAGTACAGTTTATCTGGAGCTCCTCACATACCCTCACTAACTGTATCATCAATGGTCATACATAGGTTCAATCTTCTTTTCATGGTACTGTATATAAGAACAACACATCCATCTTGTCAAGATTAAGTTACATTTAGATTAGAGCAACAATAGGTTAATGATGTGAAAGCGACCTCGAAGGTCTCTTTCACATCTCGAACATCAGGTCGAAGTCATTTTGGAAGGTTGGGTTTTATTTCCATGTCATCACTGCCCCATCCGCTAATTCGACCTGATGTCTATAAGTAACACGATTGCAGTTTTACAGTTTTAAGCCTGAAGAAAACGCTCACTTTACCTCTTCTTTTGCACTTGCAGTCACAACCTCTCGTCCTGGATCATAACTTTTCTTACTTGCAGAGGTGGCAAGACAGTCAGGATGATTCATGGGAATAAGTTACCTCTGTTGAGGTTGGGAACTGCAGTTTGAATACCTTCAATCGCAGACAACACTGCAGGCAAAGTCATCCAGTGAAGAGAACGAAACGTTAAGCTTCCTCTCTTACTTCAAAAACTGAGCACTCGCTAATAGCGATATTTTTGACTGCGGGCATGAAACTGAGCCAATCGTGCTTCCACCCACATTATTACACGTATATCCTTGATCCTAATGTGAGAAATAAGGGTCTCCTTGATCCTTGTCTACTTTGTAAGGATGTAACGAAACATGCTTTTCACTGATTGAATCCACTTTAGTACCAGAAATTGCCGGGGTTAAAATGCCGTCGCCCACCAGCATGCATGTTCCCAACATCACCACAAAAAGCAACACCTTTTGAGCCACTACGCTGCTTTCAAGAAAACGTTTCACACGGTTAACTTTCGAAGAAACCGGAAGTTCGTATAAGTGCGCAACTTTTTGTCCAGACATGTCTTGGTAGTCCTCATAGGAGTGCTGACCGATCTTGGCATGTTGGCATAGCAAGGAGTAAACAGCAAATGTGCCACCTGAAGGAAGGACATTCAGAAGAAAGTGAAGCTTTATCACAGAAAGCAGAAGTTGTGGACCGCGACGGCTTTTCAAATTCCTGGCAAGTTACATTCTTCTGTGGTATCTCACATCGCGTTGACGGGTTGACCTTTACAAAGCACTTGGGGTATTGATCTGCTGGCTAGCCCTTAAACCATTTATACGGCACCGTGCTTGAACGTTCAGTAAGAGCGGTGAGTACCTTCCCCATGATCGTCGGCCCGAAGAACAACCAAGCTGTACTTCAGAATTCCGATCAAGGTTAGAGACCAGAATATGAGGCTTAAGATGCCCAGATACTCCGTTTCAGTCAGGTTATCCATGTTGATTGTTGGATACACGTACAAAGGAGAGGTCCCAAGATCACCATACACAACTCCAAGGGTTCGAAATGCTAACATTAAAGTTTGGAGGAAGGAAGTTTCCTGGTTGTACGACCAAGGATCAACAATCGTTCAAATGTCACATTAGCAACGTAATTCCATGTAATCATCCAAAGGCATAATGAAACAATTTGAAGTTGTCTATGCAAAACATCCATGACGCGGGTATAGCCAGTTCAAGGAATTATTTGTTTCCGAACTCCAGTACCTCCAGAGATAAACCCAAAGTTAGCTTATAGCATAAAACGCGGAAAGACAATTCCACAGATTCGCGTGTAATTATGTAGCAGTCTCGACCAAGCGTAGACTTAAGATCAGATACACACGGGATTAAAATGAGCATATAGTGCGTGAGACGTCATACACGATTAAATTTGTCGCATTGATCATATTCTGAAAGAATTTGAAGACAACGCTGCCAGTTACGCTGGACATACCTGTGGTGCTTCGCCGCATGGGCTTTTGAAGAATCTAGCGGATCTAGCTGAGAATCGTTCAACTGTTCTACTTTCAACGTCGCCATCTGGTCGGGACCTCTGAGTTTCAGCTGAGAGCCCATCAGAAGCACTTCGCTCATGACTCAATGATATCTCCTCAGGCAAGAACTTGAGGTCAACCGCGGGAGCTCTGCTAAATTCATCGCAAAAGGTTACTGTCAAAAATCAGGGTTTCTATTCGATCGCTTGAGGCATCATTGTCTTCGCTTCTCTTTCTGGAACACTTAAGCATCATCGGCAGTAATGGACAGCATAACATCAGGCATATTCTGTACTATCAAGAAGCAATGTTTCACCGATCGCATAATCGTTCACCTTCTCCTCTCCTTGAAGAGAAGTCCTCTTCAGTTTTGTTGTCAATAGGAGCTTCTGCGTGTATGTGCATAGACCCAAATGTTGAAGCAGAATTTCTTGAAAAGACGGTTTACGTTGTATTCATCTATGCAAAGACAGGGCTGTGATAACTCAACCTGTGACGCTGCAGAGATCTACGAGCCGAGCTCGTCTCGCCTTTTGGAGAATATCTGGAATGTCCAGACTCTGAACTAAGTTCCAAGGTAGGAGTTGAACGTTCAGCTTTCAGACTCGGCTGTTCTGAGACTCCTGCCTGAGACTCAACACGCTTGATAAGTTTTCTTGAGATTATGGAACCAAAACTCAAAAGATGTGATAACTCAAACTGCAGGGTCCCTGTCAACCCTGCTGTTTCTGTTGCAGTTGCGGCATTGCTTCCGGACACCGCAGCCTCTGACTGGTCCTTATCTTCGTCCTGCATGTGAAAATTAAACGTTCACCACATTCAACTTTCAGTATACTGGCCCCGCCACACCAAAGCTAGAACGAGTCTGTAAAGCAACTGTGACGATTTGCGAATAGATAAGTTCTTGTTCTCCTAGACTTAGGGTTTGTACTAACGTTCAGGATCCACAAATGCGAGACAGCAGGATGGGTCCTGTGAGTTATCATATGTAAACTACATAAAGGATCGTGAAGGCAGGACTAAGTCTTATCAGTCGTGTATGTGTGTGTGTGTGGGGCATCATCAATGAGGAACTGCCCGGGAGTCGCTTCAGTGTGCGAGTCATTTCCTCCAAGTTGAGCACTATTGCAGACACCAACTATTACTCTTAGAAAACATAGAAAGTAAGAGCTGCCAAGGTTGCCATATCAGGAGAGGAGTCCAAGGATTCAGGTTGATGATCAGATTGTAGCGTCCAAAGTGGATACTTTGGAGTTAGTTGGGCGCTTGGGCGTGGGATGAACTTCGAAGTCGTAAGTTCATCCCACGTTTCCGCTTTCAGAATGGAATACAATAGGCTCCAAAGGAGAGATGGAGATGACTCTTAGACTTTAAGGCGTCATCCGAATGGTACAGATCATCTTGAAACTTTACAGTCATCTGGTGGGAGCGATTACACACTCATTACCTACGATGGGTTCGCGTTGGACAGTGCAGACACATCACGAGAGAATTTTCGATGTTAATCTTATACTTGCTCAGTGCAGAAGATATGGAAGATATGGATGTGATTAGAAAGGTAACCGCTATTGCCAGCACTGTCCAGCCTAACTCATTGACCAGTATGGAAAGCAGAGAACTATACAATCTCGTGTCCAGAACGTGCGACTACTGCTGTAACTTACGGGCCTCATTGAGGAAAAGAACCGCCTCAATGCACGTGCATCCAAGACAACGGAACAGAAATCCTTGTTCAAGAGAACAATTTGCCTCAACATTGCAGTGTCAGTAGGTGTCGGATCTCATCCGCGAAGTTACTTCCCAAACACCTCAACCGAACGTTCCCGGTTGAATCGAAATGGAATGGGGAGCTTGAACAAAGTTCCACTTCAATGGGGACAGCTAAATTTGCGACGCCGCATGTCTTCTGTTTCGTTGGTCAATAATATGTGGATGGATTGAAAGATCTGCATCGGCAGATGATACGCGAGGCAATTCTGCAATTAGGCACCCGCTTCCATGCGGATCAGCCTCGATAAAGGGGACGAGCCGGCATACTGGCGCGGTGGATCGACTTCCAAGACACCGAGAACTAAACTCCACTGTACATGCTTCTACGTTCCGCTATAGTAGTTGCAGGTTTTCTCTTACGAGAAACAAGCTGATCGCTACTGTACCATCTCTATATTTGTCTCCGCTGTAAGTTTTCTTCAGGCGGCTGAGGTTCATGGCAAGTGCATGGATTCATTTCCACCATGTTCAAACTTCAGATTCCTACGCGCAGCGTCCCACGACTATTTAACTTTTGATATTGACCTTGCGCTGAGGACCCATGTATAGGATATGCTTATACTTACATACTTGTACATTGTACTTACATCTTGATTGTACAGACAATCTGTCAAGATTTGGATTTTCTATACGACTCCTATGCGTTCGAGGATAGATATTCTGACATGTCTCATGGTTTTGTTATGCATTTTAGCAACTTTAACGCAGCTTTCTGAGGAATAAGACAAGGTGGAAATTATTTGGTTGTTTATCTTCTCTTCACATAGAACCTAATCTCCGCTGGCTGAACAGTGTCCACCTTTAAACTAAGCTTATTTCTCCATTAAATTATAGTATTGGCTGTCTAAAGTCAACCGAACCCATGAACTTTCCACATCGAGTGCAGTGGAAAGTTCATGGGTTCGGTTTCTTTCGGCTATCAAACATTTAATTCAACCCCAAAATATCATGGTGAATAAATTTAGATAATAAGAATTTTATATTCCAAAAGGTACTTAAAGACTGTATTCCGTAGTCATAGTTACTATCTCAACTATATATGATTGTTTTGTTTATAGCAGTCTTGAATAATAGAGCGTATCAAAGTTAAGAGAAAATATTTTTAAACAACATTTGAGAAGAAAAAAACGATAATTTATAAGGTGTTAGTTTGTTTAAAACCGTGAGAATCACCTTTATAAACTGAAGGTCTTCTTTATGAGTTGGCAGTACTACTTTTTTATTTACTTTTTTATTCCTTTGAAACCTAGAATCATTATTTTAAATGGTAAATTTCCCTACTGCAAACAGACGAAAAGCTAGTAAACGAACCCAGCAAATGCCTGGCCGAAGTAGAACTCCTTTCCGTGCGACACGAGTATTTAAAAAAGTTCAAACTTTGACACCCTCTAATAGCTCACTTGTAGTGAACTGTTATTATCAAACATAATACCAGTTGGTTACGAGAAGAAAGAGATCCATTCTTGTATCCATTATGCTAATTACATTGTATTCTACTGTACTCTTAGTTTATTTCTACAGTACCCTGTTTGTCCCTGTGTATGAGTTGTATTGGTATGTGCATATATATACCCTCATCTTACAGTCCAGTTAATCAAGACTTATCTTAGATGATAAAGACAGAAACTTAAGGCGGAAATAAACTACCTTTGCGCATGGATAGTCTACTGTCCGATTTATGATATTACACTGCCTTGTCTACTGTCCTCTTGCATAAATCGGATGTCATTCATGGTGCCCTCCAAGCCTGGCACTTCCGAAGAGCTGGGATAGGGGCTCCTTCGAATGCCATACAACTTCGATATATCAAACCTTATAACAACCAAAAAAAGGGACCCCAGAAATCAAGTATCCTCTTTCAGCTTACGAAGTTGGTACCCGAGGGAACGAAAATTCTAGCTTGAACATTTCATCAAGAAATCCAATAGAGACGACCGAGACCCAAAATACTGCAGGCACACTGATCAGATTGCCATCCAGACCATCAGAAGGCCGGAATATGATTTAGAAAGATGGTACACGAGCGCCTTAACTCCGACCTTTAACTGGACCAGGAAATAGGTTAAGTTCTACTGCACACTCTCTTATCCGAGGAGGAGAGGAAACATAACAGCTCAACAAAATCACTCATATACATTGTATGGTGCCTGCTATCTCACAGGAGATGGCATCTGATCACACCCACTTAACTCAGCACCGAACCCACCTTCCTAAATGGACAACAACCGAAGTTCCGACATCTATTACGCGACTGTACTCATCTCGGGCCAGGATCATGTATCGACGGTAATGCCCTGTTGTGCCCTTAATTCAATTTCCGTCAGTAGATCTACAAATTCACTGAGAAGTCTCTGGATGGCTCGGTTAGATGCCATAGCAGGTAAAACGTCCTGCTTCAAGAGGTCCCGTTTCTTCATTCCAAGAACGTATGGGTCCCAGCGTGCTTGAACTGCAGGATCCTTGTTCTCATCAATATCTGGTGACTGCCTAGGTCCTAGCAGCTCTTCACACAGCTCTCTCAATCTCGATTTGTCCGCATCTCTCGCCAAACATCGAGCATAGGCCAAAAGGCACCGACGGTACTCTTCGGCCGAACGGAGTGCTAAGGCTGCTGCCATCTGTGTTTCTAACTGCGCCCGATTGCTATAACTGCCTGCCTCATGGGCAGAGACTTTCATCAAGTTGAATGACGTGCCGTCCACACAAAGAGATCCTAGCCTCTTCGGTGCCGGACCAGCTTTTGCAACCATGGATGTTAAAATTGGGCTGAATTCACAAAAGGTTGAAGAAGGGAAGCTGTCGGCAATTTTCAGCCAGCATCGCAAGTCCATATGAAACAAAAAAGCGTGGTGGTTCTCCAGTACAACCAAGGGCGCACCGACTTCGGAAATCCTCGCTGATACCACTTTCATTTGACTTCCCTCGCTAGGTGAGCTTGGATAAGATGACAGCAATGCATAGACTGATTCTAGGAGGATGCTGGTGGAATTCCGTAAGTCCCACATGTGCAGAGATCCGCATGCAGTGAGTAAAAGAAGGCTCCAGTCCTTGTCGCAATCCATGAAAGCTGCAGGTGAGCTCAAAATCAGAAGGGGCAAGGCTTGTCTGCCAGCTACAGTGTATATCTGAACGCTATTATCATCTCCAGCAACAGCCCAGAAATTGGAGTTTCCGGTTAAGATGGTGGCCTTTCGCTTAACACGATCCCACCAGAGTATCTTACCTCCCTGCGAGCAGACAAGATCCGTTTCCAGACTGCCATCTACAAACCCATTCGCTTCTGTTGTCCCTCCTTTCTGGTGGGGACCGGCAGGACGGGCCTCTAAACAGATCGGTGCTTCCAAGGCAGGATGGATTTCGAAAGAAAGGACCCCACTACTGCTAGCAGGCTGTATTAACAGTTTTGTCGCTTGTACCCGGCTCATTTGCTTTGAAAGCTCTGCACCGGCTCCTGGAACCAACCGATCAGCCATGCACACATCTGCACTCTTCGGTCTGGTGTCAGTGCCTTGCCTGTTGGTCCCATCCCCATCAAGGGAAGGCAGTCGTTCCCTCACGTCAGCTCTTGAACCAACAGTCAATCCATTTTTCGAGGCCTGGGGAGGATTGAAAATCTCATACCCGGTGCCTTTAGCAGTATCAGGTGCTTCGTTCTCTTTACAATCCGGTTCCAAGGGCTTGGGAATAATCCTTCGGCGACCATCGGCACCCCGATATTCTGTCTGCTGTAGAACGCGAGTTTTCCTGTTGAAGGCACCAGGGTCTGCCGGTGGAATCTCCGGGGCCTTCTCAGCCACAGAATTCTGCACCTCGAGAGTACCAACAGAGGTAGCCAGTTGCTTAGCAGCTGCGGCTTCTAAGATCAATTGAGACGCACTTTCGACCAGAGTAAGCCCCCGCACAGTCTGATCACCATAACGGGTCTTTTTGAATTCTTGCATCTCTTCGTCACTAACTTTGAGTCCAAGTTCTTTCGGCTCAAAACAGAAGGAGGCAACAGTGCCGTCGAGCGAACAACACAACAATGTGTAGCCGTCAGTGCTCCACGCTAGATCGACTACACTCTGGGTGAAGAAATGTTTCCCAACAAACACTGGTCGAGGACTGGCAGTGGTCCACACAGTGATGTTGCAATCTTGACTTCCCATAGCAATTACATTGTAAGGGGCCCCATCTACGCCTGAGACATCGCTGGTGCTGCCGTTCTTCCTCGAATCCGGCAATTTACAAAACATGGAATGATTGTATCGGACAGCTACAACTGGAGCGTTGTGCCCAACAAAGTCAAAAGAAGTACACCACTCTCCTCTTTCTAGGACAGGTGCAGTATGACTCGGCTCCTGAAATCCGTGAGTTGTAGTTATGAAGTGCCCGCACGGGGACCACGCTAAGCGCCTGGAAAAGGTAAAACCAACAGTTTTCTCCCAAGGTCCCTCTGCCTTATGTATCATGCTCCAGTTCCCCGTGTGCCATATGATCACGGTTTTATCGTCCGACTGAGTAGCAAGAAAGGAGCCTACAGGATCCCAGGCTACACCCTTGACAAGACTCGTATGTCCATGTAATACAGAGATTAGATTTCCATTTAAAGCTGACCAAATCCTCACTGTGTTGTCCAGGCTGCAGCTCGCTATCATCGAATCGTCCGGAGACCATCCCAAGTCAACCACATCCGCTGAATGTCCACGCAGGGTCAGGAGCGTTTTCCAGTTCTCAGCATCTGGAGGCTCTCCACTGCCGAACTCTGTCGTACCGGAACCAGGATGCCTTTTGTGCACCAGTACAAGATTGTCGTCTGATCCGGATGCTACGAAATGACCACCCTTCGCCCACCGTACACAGTTCACTGAGCCAAAATGATCCCGCAGAGTGGCAAGTAGCCTGGGTTGAGAAGGTACTTGATCGCTGCTCTGCAGCGCTGTCATGCTCCATATACGCACCTTGTGATCCCCTCCCGCAGTAGCAAATCTCGAGCCATCAGGTTGAATATCCAGGGAGAAGATCTGGAGTCCAGCATGACGCAGCCAGTCTAACTTTTCCACAATCATTCTGAATATCGTAAAGCGTCCTCACTGTAAACCATTAAATGTAGAAACAACCCATCATCTCGACTGTACAATAATGACACAAAATCACAAAGATTGCCAACATGCAAAGTCTCTTGCGAGTGATGTAATTCGTGTTCAAAGTGTATTCAAGTGAAACGCACCACCCGGCGCTTTCTAACGGACAGATCTCAAAGTTTTCACGGTGTTAAAAACCTAACTTGCGGGTTCTCCCGCACGCAAGAAATGACTGCCTCGTCAAGGAGAAACGTAACATACATGCGCATTGATAACATAGTACAGGGAGGACACGCCAAGAATGAGTATCCATCCTGCACTTTTCTGCAGTAATCTGGAAGCCCTAAACGCTCATCTGCTTCCACATGGCTATGATTCGACATTTAGAGGTGCTTGGGAAGCAGTCATTGATCATTGGGTGTGAGAACAGAGTTTAACCTTGAAGCTTCAGTTACATGTTCTGTGAAAATTTATACTCGCATTTCGGACATTCGTAGAAAACTGTTTGCCCCTCATCGGCAGATCGTAACTGCACATCCAACAACAAGACTGTCAGCTCGGAATGCAAGAACAGTCTCCGTAACCTAGTCTCCAAACTGAAACGAACACAGCAAAACTTCATGCCATAAAGGAAATGCCGAAACATAACCGTTTAATTGCGTTGGTCATCACCTACCTGTCTCGTATAGTACTCCAACTGTGGATTTTTGCACTTCGGGCATTCATCATTCACCTGCAGGTGAGACAAGAAGTTTTGAGCAAGAAGTAGGAACAACAATACGGAGATGTAAACCACCCGGTGCAAGTAGAACTGCACATACCGGATCACATAGGATGCGCATCAACTGACGCAATTTTAACCCTGTTAGCACCCTAGATGGGAGCACAAAACAGACGTTTTTAGCTTAATGAACGTACCACAGCTCTCTGCTGAATTTCCTCATTCTCAGGACCGCCTTCGGCACTATCAGGTTGGATTAAGGGTTCAATTCCAAGCCGCCTGATCAAGTCCTGTATAACCAGTTGGGATACAAGAATGAAAATATTTTCCACTCGAAATGGGAAAGGGACCAAAGACGAAAAACCAGGCGTGCAGATGACCACCGTGCAACTTCACTCCACGAAATTACAGTGACAATTTACGACAGAAAGCGAAGGTCTCATCTTGCCACATCAAGTTGCTGTCAGGGTTCTGAATTTCTAACCTCGGCAGTACTGGAACACCAAATCTCCTTGCCTTCGAAGTCTGCGCATCAGAGTTACTCACGCTTAGAGCAGCAAGAACAGCACTTTCTGCTAGGAACGGCGAAGTGTTTGACCGGACTACAAACTAGAGCCAAAGGCCTGCAAACACTCTAACGCTTATAACAGCATGACCTTCGGAAAAATATTTACAGAGCACGCCGAACTTGCAAACACCGGGGATATAACCCAGAACTGAGTACGAACGGGACTGGAAGCAAGAAAAACTGTACAAGTTGTAGTTATATGGAACTCCTCGACTTCAAATTAGAAACGACGCTCTAACGCCAAACTACAGCGCCAGAGATGAAGTTATAGAGTTTAAGACCAACAACTTCAGGAGGAAAGCTGACAGCATCAGAACGGATTTGATTTCGTTCACAGCTCAAGGACGGGGAACTTTGCATCGCAGCCCTTTCCTTGAAGTAGAATAACAAAGAGTGTGGAGTCCAAAAAGAGAGTCACCGTCATCCAGGACTGCAGACAAGACTCTCCCACAGGTAGCAAAATTTCCAGTAACGCCTATTCTTGTCTCCAGAATTGCAAGAATTCAGACAATTAGTGACATAATACTGCCCGCAATGCACAATGCACTCGGAATACCAGCCCCAGAGGAAGCAAAATAAAATTCCACTTATCGTTGCTGACTTATTACAGCAGCAGAATGACAAGAGACCGACAGACTAAATAAGACAAGGTCAGAGTCCGACCTGAAACAGAGCGATGGGAATTGCAGAGCGGACAGGTAGCATAGCTGGCGGAGCTGAAAGACAGGCCTGTGCCGCATAGACTGCAAAACAAACTATCGTGCTCCCGGAACGCCATTATCTGATGTCAAAGCATATTGTAGTTTCCTACATCTCTGTATCGATCATACTTCGACAGATTCTCCCACTCAGCTCTACAACCCTCTCTCTATAATTCATTTCATCCTTCACTTTCTTTCCATTTTCTTCCACCGAAGTCTGTCTTCCAACCCTAAACCTAGGGACTTAACTTACCATGCGTAGTATTTCCTTCCTCTGACTCGTTACCGACAAACGATTTGAACCAATCAGGTTCCGTGAGAGATTACGGGGACGAGAGAGCTACGGTAAGAAATTTGCTTTATCACACCCCCTGTAGGTTCCTTGAGCTTCATCCCAACCTCTTAACGATGTATTGCTTGATCATACTTCGGGTGGGTTACCGACATGAGAACCAGCATTTTATCTTTTACTTTCAATCTTGATTAAATATAGCTGTAATTCAAAATATTTAACATTAAAGACATGTTAGACTATACATGTTCTAAAACTTAATGTGTGCAGTTCCACATGACTAACATCACAAAGTGACTGATTTTACAAACAATAGTCAGTCAAGGATGTGATCAAGCCATACATCGTTAAGAGAGGTGTGATCAAGCTCAACAAATCTACTCTGGGTGTGATCAAACAAATTTCTAGTGTAGTTAATATCTATACTTGAACATGTAGCAATGCTTGTGCTCGCTTCCGGCTTGCCCATTCACTGATGACACTCACCATGATGAAAATTTGCAAACTGCTAAATCTCTTACCTCCCGTCTTCATAATCTTAGATACTAAAAGCTGTCAATCCTTTGCTAGAGGGTTATAGCAATATCCTTGGAATATTGATAAGTTTTCTGTTAACATTTGCAAAGTACCATCGAGATGAGTACCTCTGTAGACAAAGATATCCGATGAATGTAACATATGTTATTGTACATATTTATCATTAGAATAGATGGACTAATTTGCAATCTGATCTTGGATACAACTCAACTTTAGTTGTTGAACATACATTGTTGTATATTTGCTTAAGTTATTAAGGGTCCAATGTAAAATGCAGACATTCTGCAACCATCTACGTCGTTATTTTTCAGTTTATTAAAGATGTGATTGGTTTACACAAAATAGATTATAGCATCTAGTCAGTTGTGAAGCGATGATTGCTCACTGTCTCTTATTTGTTGAGGATATCATCACATTATTTTGTGTTATTGGTGTTATATATTGTCAAGTTGGTTTATCTTATTTATTTCCATTGTTGTGTTGCGTGCTGACTCATACAATGAAACACATTTTCAAAGACACGTTCTAGAAGAAGCTGCATCCGAGCTTACCAAGTTGGACAGGAGTTAAGCTAAGGTTGAGCTAGACAAGCTGCCCCTCGGCTTGATTTAGAGTATCACTTTGAAAAAAAGTGAAAGTACCAAAATGCAGAGCTCGTTGAAGAGAGTGACCTCATGTCTTCAATTGTGAGAAGTAAGAGCGGAAGCGTTGCTACTGCTGCCTCTACGGTTGTTGCATCTACGTCTACTGCCGCACCTTCTACAGCACCTACAACTGCAGTGACGGCAACATCAAATCTTGATACTATTGAGATTTTGAAGATGCTTGCGACCCTAGTCCAACAGCATTTGATTGTTGGAGAGAATGAGTTAAAATCTACAAAGGCTTTGCAAGCAATTGTGAACAGATGCGGAAGATTTGAAGATATAGATATTTCTAAGTATTTATGTGAGTACAAAAGAGAGACCAAAGATCAACCAAAACACACCAAAAAACACATGTACATGCTCAAACACGAATGAAGGACACAACTATTGATAAAGCCGAGCAAGAGGTCAAGAATTGACGACCAAAGTGATGCACGACCAAGCAATGAGCTCCAGCAGAGTGCAGACCGAAATGTGAAAGAATGCAAGGATCAAAAAACAAGTCAGTTGCTAGCCACAAAATGGAAGTATAATGCTAGAAACACTTGCATATAGATCAAATAAGGAAGATGCGAGCAGAAGCCGTGAGTTTTTGACATGCAGACGGTATCTACCAAGAAAGAGGATCGGGAAGAAATGATTCTCTCTTTTCTTTTTATAACCTCAATGGGGGGTTTAAGATCCACATACAAGGTTGAAATGATTGAGAATCCACAGATTAAAATACCATGTCACATTTCAATCGAAGTTGATTAACCCGAGAAGATGTACCTGCATAATGCAAACAAGCGATTACAAACACAAACATTGTTAGAGATTATTTTCTACGACAAGCTCAAGTCGTTTCAATCAACAAGCATCCTCATCTCTTGGTCAATTTTGTGGAGAATAATTTCATCATCAATCATCAAGACAATGTTACTAGATAATATTATATAGTATTTGAGACGTAGAAGACATTTACGACAAAAGACATATTTTTTGTTGTAATATGAATTCTTGACCATGAGCAACTTATAGAACCCAACATATACCCCGAATGATTTTATTATGAAAAGAGAGGAAGGCATGTTAAGTAAGAATTGTCATCTTACTATTCTTTTATGTTTTTCAGGTTTGTCTATTGACTCTACTTAGATGAGTTGTGGATATAAAACTTGACGAGATATATTTGCTGTCAGTAAGGACTATTGCGTCTACTACACCAAAGAAAATGATTACATGTGATATTTTAAATTTGTATATGAAGAAGTTGTTAAAAGAGTTTCATTCTCCGTCACTATTTTTAAACTAACACTTTGTCACATATTTTGACATGATGATTTGGTCGACACGTGCAATGATGAAAAGACAACCATCTGGTACTAGAGCTCCATGTTTGGACTTTAACCATTATTAACTCTAAAGTTATCCATGCCGTTGAACTCTTATTGTTAAAGAGATATTTATATGACTTCAGATCAGATCCACATGGCTTTATTACATGTTAAGCAAAATCCAAATCATAAATCTCCACAAATATCAAAGATCTTATGTGGTTATTTCGTCTTCGTCCAATACATCATTCTTCATAATGTTACTCAAAAAATAGATAAATTTATTCTTTGGGTGTAAATCACAATGTAATCGATTTTAATAATACATGTATGTCAAGGTCCTCACAACGTGCACGTCATTTTCACTTTATGACCTATGAATATTAGAAGAGATAAGCTCATCTTTCAAAGATCGATCAATTTCTCATCATGTACATAGACATATAATTTCTTGTCTTCCATACTTTTTTTCTCAAGTAAGCTCTTCATTTCTAATCCAATCCTCAATTTTACCACCATTCCAAAATAGATACAAGAAAATGAGATTATTGACTTTCAAAAGAACTACTACAAGTCACACGACTCCAATATGAGTAATGATGACTGTAATCAACTCTTTCATTAGTTCTGATTTGACCCAAAATCAACATTCTTACCACAACAACAATTTTTAGATCTGGTTGCTTTGCGAACCCTTGGTCATGCATACCAATCTTGTAAGCATTTCCAAGTCACCCAACGCTTTGTAGTAGCATCCATTACATTAAGAGCTTGGACTGATGATCCAAACTGATGGACATATTGTCTGAGATTCACTCGTATATCTGAAGTCTGTAAGATAAACCAAGTTCGTCCTATCTTTTGGCTTGCATGACGTGAACAATATTTGTCACAAGAGTGCACGTTCTCGATATTGCATCTCGTGTACTAGATACTACTTCTAGTAACGTTTGGACTTCATCAAATAAGTCAAAGTGAATAGAGCATATTCTTTTGACTATGTTAAATCTCTAAACTTATTGCTCTCTATCTAATGACCATACTCAGTTACCCATTTATTAGTTAACTGTTCAGTCAAAGATCAACTCGCTCTTCAAGCTCATCATGAAATTGAGTTATCAGCGGTGTAGTTAGATCAACTTCGTATGCAACTATGTGCTAGATGCATAGGTTACATCTAGTGCATATTTAAGCCTTGGTTCAAATCAGGATCGATCGTATGAGCATACTAGTATATAATATTATTTCTGTCTTGTAGGAAGAGAGACATGATATTCATCCATGTACACTTAGAAGTGTACATGGGGTGTAATTTACGAGCTAATCCTTCTCGTAAGAAGGGTTAGTTGTGAATTAATGTCTCAGACTTTATATTTATTCGTCAATGAGAGTTTAGTTATAGTAGGATAGACAAAGGTTTCACTCACTTCGATTATGGATTTTCTTGTTTCCAAGATCCATGTGTTTCTCTAAAGTCATAAGTGTTTAAATTTAGTTTTAAAATATAGCAATGTAAATTTGATAATTTAAATTTAGGTGTTTAGATTTAGATTTAGATTTCTCTTTGACTTGCAAATGTATGAAAGTTACCGTGGATAAATTCACACTTGATGTTGACTTTAATTTACACTTGAACTTAATGGTGCTCACACACGTTATTTCTTAATGTAGTAAGCCCACAGCAAATGGTTCAGCACAAATAATGTAAACTCTCTCGCTTCATTCACTGTACAAGGTCTTGGGGAAAGATATTATCTCCATCTTGCTCGTTCTCCTATCTGCTCACAAAAACAAACCATCCATGCATGACGAATTACTAAATTTATCTTTGTTCGACCTAAAGACTTCAAAATTATTGATGTAAAGTGCATTCTCACTAGTCTTCAACATATTTGGATCCAGAGAAGAGCTAGATGTAAGATACTCCATGCTCAACAACTCCACTATCTCTAACACAAGTTACAAACCTCTAGTAAAATTCATGTTTACGATAAAATCATCGATGATCACTCTTTCTCACAATATTCGTATGTAATACAAACTAAATAAATATTAATTTAATAAGATCTCTTTAATATTTTCCTCATCCACAAAAAAAGAGCAATAGATGACTAATTTTGAGCACTTATAAAAGGATTGATAGAATACATAAGAGTCATTTCTTCTAGTGTTCATCATCAATATATCATTTGGTACCAAAGAAATGGTAGTTATGTATACTTTTATACATACACTGCTTACACTCTACAAGACTGAACAGACTCAAGAAATTTTCAGAGGGAGTAAAGAATCTGCTTCAATTATAACAGAACGGTACTATCTACATAGGAAATTTGGATTCTAAATCAACACATTATTCATAGTCAGCTAACTGAACTACGATTGCTTCAACCATGACAAATTTATAGTATATTATTTTTAAGTCTAGAGCATTTAGGATTATAAGGGGTGTCAGGGGGACCATAACAGGCGACTTTTCCAAAGGAACAAATTATCGTCATGAGAATGGTGTTATAACTAAATTAACAAAGTAAGGATTACAGTATAGCCAGAGTGATTATAACGAAGTTCTACAGTATTTTCCATGATTTTCTGGAATTCTTCAGCATTTTCAGCAACTCATTATGGGATGCTGTTAAGAAAAGAACAGAAATTAGAAAAGAAAGAACATAAGATTGAGAACGCGACGTGGATACGTTAGAATTTTGAGGGCCTGAGTTTCAACTTTCGAACACTCGAGTCCCCCGTGGGATCTGAATTAGGCTCCAAGGTAACCAGAAAGGAAGCTTGGCATCTGTCAAGGTTGCTTGATGCTGACTTCTGACCTTAGAGGTGCAAGGAGGTGAACCCTAGAAGTTCATTGCGCTTGTTGCTCTGTCTTTCTTCGATAGAAACGACGTGCTGGTTAGTAACGCAATTGCTCATCCATTGCCAATTCATCTTGTTTGCAGTTTGAATCACCAGTCTCCCTTAGAAAGTCGGACTTACGGACATGGCGGAAGCTGTGATCGATCTGCCACATAAAGGAGGATTTAACTTTGATTTGTGCCGGAGAAATGCAATGCTGGAGAAGAATGGTATTGCCTTGCCCCGATTTAGGAAGACCGGTACGACAATTGTCGGTCTCGTGTTCAAGGTACGATGAACTGTTGGGTTCAAATGAACTTCTGTGTCCGTTCCACAAAAGCTGATCCAAATCAGCTCATTTAAAGTTAGTCGTTCGTAGATTTCGCTATTGTGAATGCTTTGCAGAAAGTTGTTCCTCCATGGTCTCGGCCAGCGGGGAGTTTGGTTTGAAGATTCGCCGTTAGGGTAGTAGAATTGATGGAAATTGGTTTCAGCTTCGGGAGGAAAAGTCGGTGTTCTTTTCTGTTTTAGTAGCTCGCACATATGTTAAACGAATGCGCGGGTATTTGCTGTTGAAATTCGTGAGCTCAGTCATGCGGAAATTATACTGTACTTCGAACTTTGAATTTCATCTGGTGATCAGGATGGAGTGATCCTCGGAGCAGATACACGAGCAACCGAAGGAGAAATTGTGTGTGACAAGAACTGCGAGAAAATACATTACATTGCTCCCAACATCTACTGTTGTGGCGCGGGTACTGCCGCAGATACGGAAAATGTTACAGGTCTCTTGTACTTCCCCTTTCTTTGACGGCGTTTTCGAGTATTTCAGCCGACACTGCCTGGGAGTAGGATAATAGCGTCGTTTCGCAAGACCTAAAGGACTTGTAGAGAATCACACAAACTATTTCTGTTGATGAAACGGGGTTTGCTTGTTGCCACTATCAGCTTGCTCCCTTGTCTGTACAGGCTGGGACCTAGAAAATACTGAAGTTAAAATGGACCATGCCTTTGAACACATCGTAAGACCGTGCATTAAATTTCCTGCGTCAGCGGCATACGCTCATGCCCAATGATGAAACCGTTCAGTTATTTTTATGTTGTTAGATTTCTGCTCTTGATATAAGTGTAGGTGGTTAGTCATTGCATATTGCTACAAATCAATATATAGTAGAATGATGTTCTCTGACTTTTCAAACCAAGTCAGCATACATGTTCCCACTCTTCGTTACTCATCTTGTTCTTACATGGGTTCAAAACTATTTTGGGGTTACCTTTAATGTGCGGGCGAAGTCACTGTTTTCTCTGAAAGCTGCTTTACCCGTGTATCAATATATACTAGAATGATGTTAGGCTGTAGGGTACACTCAACCATAATCGTACATTATATTGGTCTTTCCTACGTTGCTTTATACATTCTGATCTATGATTTATCACTTCTGTATGCTTTTATACTGATCTCATTAGATTTCTGTTGTTTCAGTAAGAATTAGTAAACCACATTTGCCTGGTCCCTACGTTACCAAGCTGACGCCTTACAAGGCAATCTATTGTCAGTGCGCGACTAAACAGGATCTACACGTTTTAGGTGACTGGACATTTGAGGTTACTGCACCCGCTCACTTCTCCAGCGCCCTCAAGACTTGTTGTATGGCAGCGCCTCTCCGGCGATGCTAGGCAGACCATCTCATTTGTTCTTCTCCAACCTTCTACAGTATCTTTTGTTTGGTAACACCTCATGGTGTTCATTCCTTCACGCTTACTTGATTCGTTCCTGTTTCTCGTTCCTATTTCCCTCTGCTTCCGTTATGTGTTTCATTTTGTAATTTACAGGCAAGGAAATAAACGGAAATATATATCTGGATCCCACGTAGCATTGCTTGTAAATAACAAAATGTGTATTATATATTTTATTTCCGGGGCTCTCTGAGTTGTAAAAGTCCTCAGTTTCGGTTGATCACTTTTCCTACTCATCTATAGACTAATCTCTCTGCTGGGTACTGATGAAGTCAGAGAGACAAGGTTGAGGTAGATGCAGCGGGATGTTGTTCTACCTGCATGCTCTGCTTCTACTTGTGGTAGTTAAGTATTTCAGTGCGCACCTGCTCATTACCTAGAGCCGTGTCAGGGACCCTTGTGCAGACCTTGTGCAGAAAATTGTTCGTTATTATATTTCAGGGTCGTTTACTTGTGCTCGTTGGTTTGTGCCCTTTGTTAACAAGATTTATGGACAGATTTGTACTTAGCGTGCACACCTACTCATTACATAATACGCTCTCAGTGGAATCTCAGCCGACGGCTGATGGATCTACGTTTGCCCCTATATGCTACTTGCTATGTACTTGGCCGGGTTACTTGCGGGTTACCTATGTACTAGAGAGTGATCCTTGATAAAGTCTGTCATTCTCGGCGTATGAATATATGTTTCTTGCGTGCTCTCTGATTCCATCATTTACTCTTCTAACTACGATGCACACGCTCTTCTCGTGTCTTAATTATTGTTTGAGGTTCTACACCTAATTTCCGCTCTCTGGTTTCCTTGCCTTTTATGGAGAATGTTAGGTAGAGTGGCTTACAAATATGCTGTGTACTTTTGCTGTGGCTCATTGTTTGCCTCCTTTCGCCCTTTTTCCTTAATTTGCTCGTTTTTAAAAGCCTCTCTAGGATTGCACTGCCCGTGAATATATGGACAGCTTTTCAGGATAGATGATTCTGATTCAGTTCTAGACCATAGATTTTATCCTAAATGTACTCGTACCAGGTGTCGTGTTCCTGAGAATGTGCTGTTTGCTACACATTCCAAGCATCTTAATCTCTGGCTAAGAAGACTATCGCTAAAGAAGTAGAAAATTGTAGACCTACCGCTAAAGTGATCTACCCATCGTTCTTCTTGCAGTTTACTTCTCTGGATTTCAAATTCAGGGGTTACCTTCAGCGTATGTGGGTAGTTCTTGCATTGCGCTGCTTACCGATTGACTGGCAGATCCTAGCTTTGGATCGGTACATACTAGCGTATTAAGACATTATTCCAAACTGAGTCTGGATTGGGTGAATTCTCCGCAGATATGGTGAGATCTCAATTGGAGCTTCACCGTTATGCGACAAACCGAGACTCACGCGTGGTGACGGCGTTGACCATGCTTAAGACACACCTGTTTGGGTATGGCATCGGACCTGTCCCAGAATTTAGATTTTAGATTCTCAGTACTCCCGTACCATGATATATGATGTATACGTGTTATAAGACATGATTTCTGCTACGCTGCTTTGTACTAATCTCAACTTATCCTAAAGTTCCTTTACGATGTCCTAAACCCGTTTCCCTGCTCTCTATGTTCCCAAACTGACTCCTAACAAGGCTATCATAATGTCAGAGCGGGATCAAACAGGATCCAAAGTTTGAAATTTAAGCTGGTTTACCTATGCTCTGGGCGCAGAGCAGAGGTAAATTCTGAATGTTCTTTCTAGTACAGTCGCTCTCTGACCATAGCAACGGATAGACCGTTAGATATATTCCTCCAACCGACCTCCGGAAACTGCTTTTCCCAAGATATATGACTTCATGGTCTCCACCAATAGGTGTTGTTTTGAATGGGAATACTCAAAAGTCTTGCTTATGACTGAGTGTTTCAGCTTCTTGACTGTTTGTATTTGTTGTGTGGTGTTTCAAGCTATCGCGGTCAAGTAAGTGCTGCTCTTGTTCTTGGCGGAGTTGACGTAACCGGTCCGCATCTACATACGGTAACTGTCTAAATGGAGTTTATTTGCACTCTGAGACTCTTTCCCATACCCGATTTCAAGTTCACTCGAACCTTTGGGTTGGAGGTAAGACATATTTCTGATTCTGAGGTCCACCGTGTACAACGGAACACATGCTAAATGGTTGAATTCAGAAGGAAACTGAAGCTTATGTTCCTGTGGATACAGGTGTACCCTCATGGTTCGACAGATACCCTACCATTTGCAACTATGGGCTCTGGTTCTCTTGCCGCCATGTCTGTTTTCGAATCCCGATACAAAGAGGATATGACTGTAAGCACTATTAAGTCCTCCTTTTAAGTTGTCGAGTCAATCTCGCGTCTTGCCCTTGAATTCGAAATTATTCTTACCTTACCTTCTTTTCGGGTTGCAGAAAGACGAAGGAATGGAGCTTGTAGCTGCGGCCGTCTGTGCTGGTATTTTTAACGATCTTGGAAGTGGAAGTAATGTTGATCTGTGCATTCTGACGAAGGTAATGCTTAGTCATCGTGCTATCGAATGAATATCCTTTACATGATTGCCTGCATGATACTTGCCTTGATTCCGTGATGTAAAAATGTGGCAGTGGATCTGAAATGATTGCAGAAAGCAACACGTGCATGCTCTGTCCTGGCTAGTAGAGTTTCTTGTTTCTCACTGTGTTTTACTCTGGAAATGTGCTTCGCACAACACATTCCCATCGGCACACCCTTGGTTACAAACAATTAGCTAACTCCATACTGCATGTTCGCGCACATTTGGTCCCTGTTTGCTACTTACTGTGTACTTCGTTACCTGTACACTAGCGAGTGGTCCTTGAGAATATCGGCCATTCTCGACGTATGAATATATGTACTTCCCCGGGTTATTTGCGTGCTACCTTAAGTGCTAGAGCGTGGTCCTTGATAGAATCTGCCATTCTCGGTGTGCATATTAATATGTTTTTACTCTTCAAGACGAAGGGATGTAGCGCATAACCAGAATGGTTTCGTTGTATGCAGGGCCAGAGAAAAGCAGAATATTTGAGAAACTACCAAAAGCCCAATCCTCGCAGTTACATTCGGTCAAAGGGTTACGACTTCGCCAGGGGTCACACTGGTATTTTTCTCTCTGCTCCTGTATTTTGTCGCGCTTCGTTGGTCTACGCTGTCGAGGTTTACGTTTTGCAACGATGTGATGTGTTACAGTGGAGACATGGAAGTTCTCGACTTGCAGTTGTGCTTTTGAGGTCATCGTCTGTGTGTTGATTGCATCAAGTAGGCGTCCATGATGAATAGCAGCGATCATTTGTTTTTCGTGGGTGTTTGCAGCTGTGCTTTCAACTAAAATTACCCCGCTGAAAGATCATGTAACGATTGTCGAAGGAGATGCCATGGAGGAGTAGCGCCTGAGATAACCTTTTCAGCGGTAGTTTCAGGAGTCCAATTCCTATACACCACAGATGTGTACGGTTACGTCTCTGTGAAGCCTCAACGTTCAGTTTGCTAGAAAATCTAGGTCTCATAACACTTACAGGTCGGGCGATCCTAACGTTTGAACGTTTGCGAACTATCTTCACAGTGGGGCAGGAGCCTGTGCTGGTAAGGATCGAGCCTTGTAATAAGAAGTCTGCGGTGGGCACATGAACATGGAAGGTAAAAGAAAAGCTTATCTGTGACGTCAGAAGGGCCTTTCGTATCGTGCCCAGCGAGTTCCACGTGTGACGCCATGACGATGTAAAGTTACTCGCAGCTTGATCGATTTTTGAATTAAGCTATTTTGAGGCCCTACAGGGGTACGTCCGTTTAGATCCGAGGTGTTTTTGAATGTACCTGGCGAATATTTTGTATGCCGGCAGGCGGAGAGGTGCTGTCAAAAAGGTTACACCTTTGTGGTGGTGGAAGAGATTCTAGTATTTGTACCAGTCGGATGTATCCAGCGAAGTATCTATATCGACTGGCTTTCCCATGGCGAGTCTTGTCTAGATCTTGAACATGCTGCTATCACACACTTTTCTCCCATGAATGCCTGTTTAAGGATGGTTGGAAAACTGAAGTAACAAGATGTGTACTCGTACTATCCGTATGAGAGTTTGGTACGTGGAGGGTAGGAACCCGAAACTCAGAGAGTGTTCGCTTATCGCTGCCAAGCAGTTATAGGTTAACCTTGATCATTACAAGTTGGACAAGTGGGATATCTAAGAGCTGAGAGGTTGAGAAATCTGACCAACAGTGGGAAGCCATGAATAGAGCGAACGCCAATTTATGGTCGGGCTGCATACAGGTAAACGAGACACAACCTTTATCTCCGTATCTGGAACTGGAAAATTAAGGGAACGGATGGCCATGAGGCAACAACAGAACAAACCAAACTTTGGGTGTACTTTTCAGACCTCTTTACCGATACCTACACCTTAACGGTAATCAGTAAGAGAAAACTCGGTGCTACATGATTGCTGGACAACTCAGCGCCATTACGCAATGGTACACCACTTGGGGTTGGGATGTTGATTGGGACCCACGTTTGTGTTTGTGTTAGGACTCGATTGTGCACCGGTGAGGTAGTGTTTCATTATATTATTCACTTAGGTTTCACCAACGTGCAGGAGCCGCATTCAAACTGCGTTCTAGTAAACTTTGTGGCGTTGCGGATTTGAGGAGGATATATTGTACAAGTTTTATCAAATGTTCGGTTCACTGTTGGGTTTGGTTGGGGATTATCGCGTGTGGATTTGAGGAGGAGGGTATTGTGCATGTTTTCGTCAAGTGTTTGGCTCGTTGCAGGGTTTGGGTTTTGTCTTCAGGGCGGTCTTCTTTAATAGAGCTAAATAACGTAACGACGCAATTTAGCTCTAACGTAACGTAACCATTCTGGTCTTACCGTAATTTATCAACACTTTGGCCACTTCAAGCACCTTTAACACTCGGTGTTGCATGGGAACTATTGCCCATTCTTCTGCATAGTTACTCACACTTCATAAGTCGACAAGAAGGTTATTTGATTGCTGCCTTTTTATTACTGGCGACGTTCTTGGAACCATCGTTGTACTTTGGCACTGTTCATGAGTTTTCTGTTTATTTCGCTTTCTACTTTCTTGGAGTCACTATGCATGTTGCTTCTTGTTCATTAGTTTTCCCTCCCCAACAATTTATTTATTTCGCTGTTTATTCTTAGGGTCAAATAAATATGCCTAGTAAGCGGCTAGCTGAACTTGGCCCGGGAATAGGACAAGCGGGGTATGACGAGAAAATTTGACAAAAATGGATTGGTTCAGTGTGGGTTGACGTATGGGAATATTAAATGATGAACGGTTGAAAGAATTGTATATTATTTGATTAACTGGTTACAAAAACTAGCAGAGAGACATGGAGTAAGTAACTTGAGAAAGAATTGTTCGAGACTACATTGTCAACTTTACATAGTTAAACTTAAAATTTTTATATTATAATATTTTTATGAATAATTATTTTAAAATTAAATTTTTTACACTTAGTCACTGTGACAACACAAAATCTGCGAGTTAAATATGCGAAATTATTTTCTTCATACTAGAAATACAATTGTCATCGAAAGAGTAATATTTATTTAGGGCATAAATTTAGAAGTGTACATATACCTATTCCAACTGAACATAGAGGAGAGTCACGGTGCATATTGCTTCTGGTATTCATTGTCATCGTATGTTGGTGAACCTCCACGGTTTTGTTCCAACACTATTCGTTCTCTGGCACAACTTGCATACTGGCAAGCTGTTCGCGCGAGACATTGATGTCGATCCAGGAAATCAAGTATCCAAGATCGGTTATAGATCACTTTCGCGCATTATCTTTTCATTGCCAGGGTTTTGTGACGGCTGGGGTATTGACGGCTTTATATCGACGGCTGGTGTCCTAGATGGTCGAGGCTCATTGAATTATAACCACTTTTGAGAGGGAAGACAAGAAACATGGATTCCGACTCGAAGGAGTGTCTGTTTGTGCATTGTAAAGGGGAAAGAAAACTTTCGTTAGACATTCCTGTGGGATGTGCAAGCTTGCACGATCTAGTTCGAAAGCAAGGAGGAGAGCTTTGCCAGATAAAATGGACAGATTTGGATTTAGCATAGTGAGTCGAGAAAAATACTTTGAGTAATTGAGACAGAGGATATCGATAGAAACACGAGAATGGATTGCAAGAGAGATAGAAGCTGATGCGTTGGTTGAACCTATTGTGGATTCCCATGACCAGACTCCAGTGCCAAGTGAAACCATGCAAGGAAGTTCGTTCGTTCAACAACCATCGGGGACCCCGATGGTTGTTGAACGAAGTTTTAAGAAAGCAAAAGAGGTCATCCGGAAGTCAACATAGGGGACATCACGACAATACAAGAATTGGTTCGAAACCCTGAGGAGTGGAAGCTCATTCATGGCTCACCAAAACTTCATACAGGAAACAGTTAGTTACTTGAAAAATAAATTTAGATCCGGACTTCGGAACCCATTCGAGAGTTTGAACGAGTCGACTGTCTGAGGGTGGTTTGTTTTTGGGAGAATTTTCAAGCCCAAAATTCCGAGACTCATTTCAGATCCACTGTATATTGGTGAATGCGACTTGGGTCCTCAACTTCAACTACGTGTTCAAGGGCCGAATCCACCCAAGTTTCATACGACGTTGGAAAGAGGACCCGGAAGGATGGGGCATTTTGGACCTAGTGCTTGGTCATCAAAACCTGAACTAGAACAGAAGCTCGTCGAGACTTTGTTGTTGCAAAGGGAAAGTGGGGTGACTTTGAATTCTGTGATCAGTATTTTCGTAGTGGACTTTTACTTGTCCATAATCCAGATGTTCGGTTTGACTGAAGAGGTGTTTCCAAGTGTTCCCTTCAATGGGTAAGAACATGGCTTGCTATGAATGAATGAACTGGTCTTGGAGATGCGGAAAGACTGCGGCACAAAAACTTTCGATTGATCATGCAGAGCAAGATAAACTCATGACACTACGACTGACCTACTTGATTGCTGCACACGATATACCTCCAAACCTGGTTACTAACATGGACCAGACAGGTATCCGACTGCTGCCTATTGGTTCTGATAGAACTTACAGACTAAGAAGATCTCGTGAGATAGCAGTGAGTGGTCGAGATGACAAAAGAACCATTACACTCTGCATAGCTTCTTCAGCAGCTTACACCCTTTCCAAGTAATCTTTACTGGGAAGACAAACTAGGTGATATCGCACGGAGAGATAGCTTCTTTGGTTACATCGAGAAGTTGGGACTTAACCAATACTTCAAACCACTGGTCGAATTTACAAAGCTGCGAGGACTGGGTGAGCAAGATACTAAATGATATGAGCTATGATATGCAAAGACTGAGAGAAGTGTGGCATATTGCACGCTTGGGACGCTTCTGTCCAGGCAGATTCTCAAAGAGCCAACTGTGTTGGAAAACTGTTCAAGGATGCTATCCAGACAATTCCATCTGAATCGGCAGGTGTGACACCAGAAAGTGAAGTAAATAGTACACATGTGGAAAATTTAGAAATGGAAGATCCGGAGCCAGTGGAGTTTGAATGGAGTAACTGTGAAGAGTTTGCGCAGCTACTTCCTATTGCTGTTCAGAAACTTAGAATTTCAGAAGATAATGTTGATATAGAAACTGAACCGTCTCTCTCCGCATCAGAATGAGATTTCGAAGTTCAGTTGAAGATTTTAGAGCACACCGAACACAGAGCACCATATTTGCAGCATATCTGAGTGATCGAAATGTAACTTTCGTGCTAAGTCACTTCAGTTTACTTAGCTATGAAGAGAGTTACCCAGAGTTGAAGTGCCTTGTAAACCTTTTCAATATTATTTCTAATAACTCCCACGAGTTCTATGTAAATTGTTTCCCAACAACGATCTTAATAGAAATCTTGAACTTTCGGAGCTTTCTACTGTCACCTATTTACAACTGTTTGCGCACATGTCAGAAGTTAATGTATTGCTTTCACGCAGCCGTAAAATTGTATCCACATATAATCGCTCAAGTGGTGTGCAGAATTTTACGTGCGCGAAATGAATTATTTTTACGGTATCACCCGTTGCAGTGGGGATGTCCTGTTAGCTTCTGACCCATCTACCTTTCTATTTGTCTCCCCGTTGTTTTGCCAATCGTACCTTTTAAAGTATTTAATAAAGTTCATCCGGCGTTCTGTGACAACAAACAAAAGAGAGACAAATTGTGACCGGTTATTACATAAGAGTGGTAAACGTTTATTTCCTCCACTTTCAAAATCGTGAAATACTGTGATAGTTTCAGGAGATAGATATTGTGTAACTCATCCTTATTTGTGTTTTCAAATGGTCGTTTGGGAAGTGAAGAAAGGGACAAAGGCAAAGAAGTGATCTTTGGCTGATAGTTTATTCCAGATGAAATCATTTCGCTAGCAGACAGGTAGAAAGTAATAAGAAGCAACGAGATCAAAATAATTTAGCAAGGAATTACAAAGACCAATACCTTGTCCAATATTCTTTCTATGAGGAACATGTTGTCTTCTTATAGCTCTATAGTAGTTTATAAACAGACAAATCATATCTAAACTTTTAAGTTTGAACCATACATTCTGCTTCAAACCGTTTTGTGTCACCAGTTCAAATATGGTTTCATAGAATTTCTAAAATAAATACTAAAAGTTAATTTTAAGATTACAAAATCTTCTTCTAATATCTATTTGAAATACCATTTTGAGATATTGCTTATATTCTCCCCTGCGCGTATAAATTTTAAATATTTCACTCTATTTTTGTTGACCTTGTTTTGTAATTGAATATTTGACTGAAAAGCATCCTAAATCTGTAAATGAGGTGCAACGAGAGGTCCATAGACCACCTTGAAGGCTGTGGTAAATAAAAGATAAATTTCTTTAGTTGTACGCAATTTATAACCAAACCTTTTCACAAGAATTGTTTTGAGAACCTCTATGCATGCCTCTTCAAGTGCGAATCGTACAAATTACCGTAGCAGGTGTTGGATCAGACTGAACGAAATTTAATATCATAAACCGTGAAGGTAGAGTTTGTACCTTGAATTCAGAAGAATAGAACTAATCTCACGTAAAAGAACATGACAACAATTATCCATCGCCGATTAATAATAATAGACTTCTTTTTTCTTTCCAGGTTTGTTTTTATCTGATACTTTTTTCTCTCAGTACAAAGGAGATGATGTTTTATTCTCGTTCTGTTATTTATGAGCTATACCGCAACCGCCGGCATGATAATAGACTATAAATCGTATGATTATCAATTTACTGAGAGGTTTTTCTTTTATTATAATCAAAACAAGAAATGTTTTTTTTACTCTCGTTCTTTTACTTATGAGCTAAACCCCAACCTCAGCATGATAATAGACTATGAATCATGTGATAAACAATTTACTGAGAGGTTTTTTCTTTTCTTTTCTTTTATTATAATCAAAGCATCATAATAGACTAGAATCATATGATAAACAATCTGAGAGGCTTTTTATTTTTATTTTAATAAAAAAATGGATTATTTTATTTTATTATAATCGAAACAAAAAGCAGGTTATTTTAATAAATATAATAAAACAAAAAAGCGGGTTGTTTTTTTTTATTAGAATCAAAATAAAAAGCAGGTTAAGCCTGCGAAGCTATTTTGGTCTCTTTTTGCCGTGAGGCTCTCTGCCGCCGACAGCGACTGCCCTTGCACGGACTGTGCCTCTTGCCAAGAGGACTCGACACCACGTCGCCTCGGATATGGGCGGATGGTGCTGCAAACAAGCTAATGCTTGTTGGCTCAGTTTAGTGAGAGGTAGTGAGAAGTTTAGGACTTGATCACTCTCATACTCATAAGCACATCCGAAGTATGGAGAGGGATAACCCAAAAGTATGGAGCAATTGGTTTTATATTCACTCATGTTTATGTTTTCATCGATATATTGAATGGTAGATATATTACTGAGTGACAAAAGAGTATAATAGTCACATATTTTCATCTTGTTTCACATATGAGATATCCAAATTAGTGATAAATCTGCTTGAAAGCTTGACTAAAAGATATTTCAAAGGTGACCTCCGTACCGAAAGAGAAGAAGAAGACAAACGTGAAACACATTTTCAAATCTCTTTTTTTGTATGGATGTTTTGCCTTGGAATATCCATACAAAATCCAGCTGATAGTCAAGAGGAATCATTTGGTTCAATAAAAAATTGCTTTTATAACTATTTATTCTTAAGAACGAACTTTTTAACATGTGTATACAGTTTTCAATGCTTTCTTTTCCATATCTAGTCATTTCTTATGCTAGTGCACGCTAAGAGAATGAAACAATTAACGGATTCTTTTGAGACCGATTGAAAATCCTGACAAAGCTATAGTTAATGCTAGTATTTTTCTCAAAGGTGATTTGATATTGGGCAAACCCTTTTGCTAAGAACGGTTTAGTCATAAGTTGAAATCATCAAAACAAAATATATTTTCCCAACTAAAGGGTGCATGAAAGTCCATGCAGAAGACAAGACATGTCTTTCCATTTGCTGTGACATTCTCGTTAGCAAATTCTTAAATTTCAACAGGTGACGAGCATTGAACTTTCTCTAAGCGTATGAATACTCCTTTTGTGCTTGTAAAAAGAAGAGAGGAATTGTTCTTTTCAAGAAATGATAGAATCAGAAGAAGATGAAACAAGAACTATTGTTTTGAATCGTTGGGTCTAAGCAATATTTCGTCTATATACAAAAATAAACAATTCTGTATATACTTAACATCTAGAGTTGTTTTTCACCCAACATTTAATGTAAGAGTTGGAGTAAAAGACTTGGACCCAGTGAGAACTCCAAACGGATTGTTTGGAATCTTGTTGTGTTTATAGTAATCAGATCTACCTACGAGAGGTGACATATCTCAGTTCGGACTATTCGATTAGATGATGTGAGCGATTCTAGCTCGCAAGGAAGAGGTTTGGGAGGTTCGATCACTTGTGGCTTAAAGTTGGAGATATCATGACTATTGAGGACTGGATTTGGTGGTTTGTTGGACCGTTGGAGTAAGGAGAGCAGATTCTATCCATTTCTGTAGACCATTTGCGGAAAGAAAAAAGTCTTCATATTCACCTTTTTCAGGTTCTTAGCTACGGGTTTGTGCATGCTTTAGGTTTCGAATACAGTTCTCTCTATATCGCTAGCTACGTGAGCTGCACTCATGACCCTCGTGTGGATTAGAGTGACCTCATCATTTGAGCTATTCGTATAGATTCTATCCATTTCTGTAGACCATTTGCGGAAAGAAAAAAGTCTTCATATTCACCTTTTTCAGGTTCTTAGCTACGGATTTGTGCATGCTTTAGGTTTCGGATACAGTTCTCTCTATATCGCTAGCTACGTGAGCTGCACTCATGACCCTCGTGTGGATTAGAGTGACCTCATCATTTGAGCTATTCGTATGTTGAGCGATGACGAAAGTGCAATTTTGTTCTAATATCGAGTTGAGTTCTTTATATCATTAGCTACGTGGGTTGTACTCACGATCCTCATTTAAGTTAGGATGATCTTATCATTTGGATTAGTGATGTATTGAGCATCAGCGTCAATACGGCGATGATATTGCGGTTGTTGTTGATACATAAGGCATTCAAGAGTTTAAAATGACATGATGTTGTTGTGACATGTCATGATTTTGAGGTGCAATTTACAGAAGTCTTGTATCTGTTCTTTAGTTTTGTAAGATACCGTGGAAGTGTACACAAAGTGAGGCTTGGATATTTGAAGAGCTCGTTCTCGTGGTTATATGTCTCTCTTCTGTCTTGTTCTTGCACGTGATATCTCCACAGCCATATACCTTTGTGTATTTTGGGACAACTTTTGCATGTAAAATTCATACGATATGATAACGTATCGCTTTATTTTCCTTGCAGCAAACAATAATTCGACATAAAACCGTACATACTTGCGCTTGGATGAATATGCATGCCCCCGTCTCATGAATATGCATATCTTTCACACTCTCGTAAATTCTTCTGCATAAGTTCATGGTCGGCTCTCGGTATAATCTTATTGGACATCATGCATTTCTTTCTCGTCATTCGTCCGAAAGACCTCGTGCTCGTATAACACTGAGAAATTTATTGTGAAGTGTTTACATTTCGTGAAGTGTTTTACGCTCAAAACCACTAGTTAGAAATTCTGTAAGATGTGATGTTGTATATCACTCTATTATCATTTTGGTGCACATTGTTAATGCAGTTTATTATAATGCTTTCTGTATGATACGAGTAGATGCTTTCTACTCGTAAGGAACAAAAAGTATTATAGTAAACTGCATTAACAATGTGCACCAAAATGATAATAGAGTGATATACAACATCACTCTGAAATTATTCTGAAGATAATGAAAGATTTTATGAAGTTCATTTAAAGATTTCAGTTTCAAACTATAACTCGAGCCACCAGATAGAAATCGAAATGGAAATTAGACACAAATTGATACACTGAAGAGAGATTCAACTGTGATCTCAAGCGAACACCTTTACAAAGAATTAATATTAATTCTGTGTTTTTATTATCATTCTAAACTATAATATATAGAGCTGGTATATTTTATTGTTCTAACATTATATGGTTAGCTTAGATTACTATCTACTTGAATATTTAACATTTTAACGTGTAAGTCCATGCCACCTGCTTTGAGTTTATGCAATATAGTTTGTACACAACTTACTAAAATAACTGATCTTAGAAACAACAAAAACCTTGAATACGTAATACATCTTCAAGTACTTCTTTAGTATCACCTTAGTCAGCGATGCATCTTGTCATTTGCGGACATAGCCGAGGTGGGATGGCATAAGACACCGTTTAGAATGCTTTGTCATATCCAGAAAATCCTATCACATTAGTTCACTTATAATACTGTTTAATGACTTCCACACTAAGTAGTAAAGAAAGTCTCATGCGGAATTAGCAGATAGTATTTAACAATTTGGTTGTGATGGCTCTACCGCATATTTTAGAAGTCAATTTTCTGCTTGATCTTTCTTCCAGGATGAGAGTCGAGTTTGACCGTATCTTTTTTTATCAATTCATGTTTTGATGAGACTCTTGACTAGCAGTAGACTCTTTTGTCATTCATCGTGTTAAAGTCAACTTATGTGTGTTTGTTCGTATATCTAACGAGTATCTCAAACATAATCAAACTCTTGAATAGCAGTAGACTATCTTGTCAGTCGTCGTGTTAAGTCAACTTGTGTGTTTGTACGTATTTCTAACGTGTATCTCATACATTGGCAGTATAAAACATAGGTTATGCTTCTTTTTGGAGTTGACGTGGACCTTGACATGATGTCAAGGTCCACGTCAATCTGTCTGTTGTCAATCATAGGTCTAATCAAGACAAAATTTGATAAGACGGATCGGATCAAGTTTCACTTTCATAATGGAGACAAAACCTGACGCATGTCAAGTTTTGTCCTTGATGTACAATGAAGTTAATGACAGAGACACTAGATCTCAACTCTCTTCCATTCGATTTAATGGTATGTCAGCCATGTGTCCATTTGAGATCAATGACCTAGAAATGAAGGACAAGACCATGTTTACTCTAATAAACACTTCGTGAAATTGATGTACTCAGTCTGTAACAGTAAAGATGCTTCTCGAGAGCTTGATGTCATACATGTGCTTTGGATTGTTTGAAGATCATCTTTCCGTCATGTCTAAAATTGATAATACTTTCTTATTTTTGATAAATAGAAGTCATATTTTATATCAAAATGATCAAAAAAAGATACTCTACAATAATCTTTTGTTTATTTATCTTTTTGTCTATTCTAAAATAAATTCTAGTGTAATTGTTCATAATTTGAGGCAAAGTAAATCATGATTGACGATGGATTATGGTGTGGTGTTTTATGTTTTTCAAAACCATAATTCATTTTTCAGAAGAGGATTTGAGATAGAACCTGATCTACCAACTGACATGAGCAACAAGACGATCCAATGCTCTCAAGCTTCATCAAAACGATACCATTCAAAGAAAAGTATGAGAAAATAGTAATATTTTCTGTTCTTGTTCAATTCTTTTCGTTTTAGCATATTGATAGAGCACTAACTGTACATTTCGTATGATGTTTAATGTAATCATGAGATACAACTCATAAGTTTGCTTTTAAAAAACTGAAAGTTGAATGAAAATTTGAACATGAGAAGCTTTTTTTGGATATGTATGAAGAGGTTTATTGTTTACATTGTAACCAAAGCAATGTGAGTCTAGACCAATGACGAGTGTTAACCACCCGTTTGAACCAAGAGACAAACTTATCATTTGAGTACACAATACTCAAGAATAAGTTTGATAACTTGGTCCGAAGATATAAGACAGAGAAAGCCAATTAAGAGAAAAAAGGTGCACAACCAAGTTCATGGGAATATTATGAACAAATGCATCAGGTTAGAGGTTCTTTGAGTAAAAAACAAGATATTTCTAGGGCCTTAGATGTGATAGCGATACTCCTCTCCATAGCTTTGTCGATCTGAGCAGTGAAGCTCTTACATATGTGTTATCCGAGAATGAATGTTAGTCGAGTGAATCTTCGTCGTTTGTGGACCTCTTGAATCATTCTCAATCACCTCTAAGAGAAAAAGTTATTGACATATTTGAGACCGTAGAAGAAACTCCGAAAAGAAAAGCATGTTCTCAATCTGACGTGACTGAAAAACTAAACATGAGTGCTAAAAGAGGAAAAGTCTTTCCAAAGACAATGCCGACAACGTTGTAGTGTCCATGAACCTCTTTACTCAAATACAAGAAGAACGAACAAGAAAAAAACACAACAAGAAGATTGCAGACTCCAATTTATGATCCAGATGTTAAAGATTCATCGAATAGAGATTTAGTTGTTGAGAAGAGGTTCTCAAGGACTAGCTCAACCATCATCTACTACTATAACTCAGGTTGTTATCCATATATCTTTCATATCCACATGTGATTATGCATTAGAATGTAAATGAGTTTTACAAAATTGTTTGAACAATGCATCTCTCACGATCTCTCGTTCTCGTGTCTTGACTCTGTCCGCTGTAGTTTTAGGAAGGGGTTGCAGATGTGCAACATTCAGTTGTTCATCCACCGACTCTACATCCTGAGGTAAAGACTCCCCTTGTAATATCACAAAGTTATGTAGCACTCCACATGCAAGTACAACTCCGGGCACTTGCTCGAGTCGCATAGAAAAATCACGAAGTATAGTCCATCTTCTTTTTAGATGATCGATCATTTTCAAATTTTCATTCGTGCTTTTGATGTGTATTTGTCAAACTCGTTTTTGAATGTAGCTCCTTGATACATATGTGGACGAAATCGTTTAATCCACCACTCTATGATATGATAAGCGGTATCTCCAAGTAACATAGGAGGTATAACGATTGCACCACTCTCTCCACTCACTGTGATTGTTGACTGAGCAAGAATATGTTTTGTTTTCATCAACCAATATAAACTTAATTGTCATAAATGTGCAATATCATGAGTAGAGCCAAAGAATGATGCAACATAAGTCTCTAAACTTTAGATCGGAATCACATACTCTTTGTAGCAAGACTGGTTAATCATAGTGATGACTTGTATAGTGTTCAGAAAGATAATTTTTGTGGTGGTTTATGTCTCAATTTTATGTAAGATCCATCGATGACATCTATTATTTGTGAGATTTCATAAATTTGTTCAAATTTGTTCATAATGTTTCTACTCTTTGTGATATCTGATCTACGTACATGCTTGGAGTATACTTTATTTCTATTGGTAAGAATATTAGTAATCATCGTTGTGTATTTCACTATAGTCGATACTCCAATACAGTACATGTCGCTAAGAGTCCTTAATTGAGCGTTATGGGTCACTATTATCACATATTTGACTAGTTCCATTCGCTTTCTTGTTGCAGGCCATTTGCTGATACTAGACATGAAAGGTTCTATCTCATCTACTAGTTTCGTAAAACTTTTACTCGACATTCTGTATCATTTTTTCATATGAATATCCAAAAATTAATATTCATGTGCCATACATGCTTATGAATCACGTCCCACCATGTGTGTTGTCTGAGTATTATCTAAAATTCTAGAGATGTTGTCCCGATAGTATGCTTGAAAAAACAGAAACATCATGAAAAATTCATGACCAGTATCATAATCAGATGAACCAATCATGAATGTCGCGAGTTATCTTGTACAATAAGAAAAAGAATATAAAGATGAAATCATAATAAAACATAACATAATCTATACTGAAAAAAGAAAAACAAAATCTATGTGTCGGAAGATGTACTACTCTCAAACAAGACACACAAATCGAAGAAATGAGAACTAGATCAAAACTCATAGAAACAAAGAGAAAAAAGAGAAAAAATAATTTCTTGATATTACCTAAATTAATAATCATCAAATTTGTTAATCTTTAATTTCCAGTTCTTTTTGCCTTTAAACCAAAAAAGTGAATATTTGTTATGGACTGAAGCTCACATGAACATTGTACGTTAGGCATTTTCTCAATTGACTTACATCCGCGAAGATTCCTCATGTGAGTCGGACAAGAGATTACCGAAAGAACTCCGTAAACTTTACTCACGTGCAGATTGAAAGTCTCTGAAATATGCTAATCCGTCTTAAAAAACCAGGGCCATTGCGGCAACTTACTGGCCTAAGCCCTAAGTAGGAAAATAGAATCAACTTGTAGATATCCATCAGGAATTAGCCGCAGCCATGTATATTCACTTCGTGCTCGCTGCGATCTTTGTATTTAGATGTTAATTTTTTTCGGACACGAATTATTTTACGACGGGACCAATCATGCGTAGTGTTGGCTTGGTCTAGTGAGAAACGAAATATAGATACACCCCTTTACCTTGTTCAGAAATCAAATCTAATTTCTAATCTCTTTCAATGTGAATGACGGAAATCTTATTCCAATGTGCATGGTAGCCCACCGTATGAAGAATTTGAGTGTGATCTTATAGCACACTCAACAGAGGGATTCGAGCTCATGCACTCTTACGTATAAATTGAAGTTGTTGCAACGTTCCAGATGATGTGTATAAATAAAATCTGTTAATATCAAGTTATATCTCTGCATGGTGTTTTGTCTTACACTGTGTAACGTGTAACACGGGTTACAGTTGACGTCTTATTTTTATACTTTATTGTTCTTTTCTAAATTATTTTACTAGTTATAATTAGATGCACAATGGTATCACAATGTAACGCAGAGCAGCTAAGTTAAAAAAGAATAAATGGCTGAGTCGTTTTTTAACTGGATATAAAAAGAAAACTCCACCCATCGTAACCGTTTATTTTAAACCCTAAAACTATGCTGGTCTTCTTCCTCCCCTCAGCCAAAACGGACTTTGGGATGTATATTAGCCGGCAAAAAGACGTTACCGCTGGCGCCTCCCAAACGGATTTCCCGGTCCGCGTTACAAATTACTTGAAAGTTGCCGAGCTTCTCTCGAAAGTGTCCTAAGCACTGGTGGTCACTGGAGTCAAACCCGGCGTTACGTCAGGGCCGCAATCCCTCGGGAGGGTGATGCATAGTCCACGTCGTACATACAGAGCGTCCTTCGGAAATTGGAATGCAATGGGAGGGAAGGAGGAAAGGAACATACACTTGGCCTAACAGGACAAGATATTGCCACCAGCTTGGAGGGCGCTATGAAGGATAACTCCTCCGCATCTCCACGCCACATACGGAAGCTACGAACGACGGAAGCGAAGGAAGGAAGGCGGAAGAAGTAGAGACGGAGGGAGTAAAATACTTCACTTGGGCCGCAGTGAAGGGGAATAAGTGACGGTGCGATAATCTGGAGTCACTTGCTCCCACTCCAAATTCACCGTTTGTTTTGTTCTCACGTTTTCATGACATTCGGGAATTTGTGACCACCTTGTTTATTGAGGCCGTGGAATTCATTTCCAAGTGGAAGTGATGATGGCGTCAGTTGGAGTGCCGAAATGTGTGGCTGCTGCGCTGGGTGTGGGAGGGATTGCACGAGGAGCATTGTCCGAACAGGCGACCAATTCCTTAGCTTGGGTTCAGTCAGGAGTCGTCGTGAAGTCGTTCGCATGGAGAGACTATCGATGTACGAGACCTTCATCTGCAAACAGAAAGTTCACTGTCAATTTGCGAGCAACAGCAGCTAGTAGTGGCGAAAATGGACTCAATGGAGACTCAAAAGATAGTGAATATGATTATGACCTGGTGACGATTGGAGCTGGTAGCGGAGGAGTGAGAGCTTCACGATTTGCTGCAAGCTTTGGCGCCAAGGTAGCAGTTTGTGAGCTCCCATTTGCCACAATCTCGTCTGACTCGGCCGGAGGTGTGGGAGGCACGTAGGTTTTCTTGATTTTTCTTTCTTTCTCACTCCGTTTTGTAAGGACGCAAAATAAGCAATCTGTTAGCAATGAATTTTGCTGCTCCTTTTCCCCGTGGTTTTAATTCTGCGTTTCGAGGTTGATTGTAGTATCAGCTGAAGTCTTTCAGTACAGTGATTTTTCTAACTGCTTGTGAAAAGCAACACGCTAGATCGTCTTACTTTGAGTGACCATGTCAAACCTTTTCGTGAGCCCTTCACTCGGGGGAGTTCAACAAAATGACATCTACAACGGTAGTAACCTCCATTTGCGTTGTTTCGAGACAACCATCATAACCTGATAACCATGAGCCAGAATGTTCTAGGTGTTTTGTTAAGGACATCCAAGGCTGTGCTTTTAAACTAAAAGGTTGTGTCCTTTTGGGGGTTCACCAGTGATCCTCACGACTTCCCAGTTCCCGCTTTACTTGAGACATCAGGTAGTTCCTGACAGTTGCAAGATCTTGGATGTTCATCTCGCCTTCATGCGGTGATTCGTCAGCTAGCGAGTTAGAGACAAGACGCTGCTTTTTGTTATATAGCTATCTAGTAGAGTCAAATCTCAACAATGTTTTCAGCCAGTATGTAGTTTACGTCGTTCGTTAGATTGGTTACTGTAAAATCTGGAGGTTAAGAATTTCTGTTGCTTCATTTGGCTGTATATCGGAGTCTAGGTGTAAGGAACGAGTTATTTCCGTTACCCACTTGAAGTGATGTGGAATCTGTACATGAACAGGTGTGTGCTCCGGGGGTGTGTGCCCAAGAAGATACTAGTTTATGGGTCCCAGTTTGCTCATAGTTTTGAAGATAGCAAGGGCTTCGGGTGGTCATATGATTCAAAGCCAAAACACGATTGGAGTACGTTGATAAGTAATAAGAACAAAGAGTTGATACGCCTGGTTGGAGTCTACAAAAATATATTGAAGAACAACAACGTCACTCTCATCGAAGGAAGGGGCAAGGTACTTTCGCAGAAACTCGGGTCGTTTCCGTTTTTCAGGTTCTGGTGTCAGAGGATGGATTGTTGGAAGTTCCTTTTCTAACCAGCTTCTCATCGAGCTTAGTAGGAGTGTCTTTCATTTTTGTTGGATATTCGTAAACCTTCAGTAACTCTTGCTAGCTTTTTCCTCCAGATCGTGGATCCTCATACCATTGATATCAGTGGGAAAAGGTTTCGAGCTCGGAATATATTAGTAGCCGTAGGAGGGAGAGCTTCTGTCCCGGACATTCCTGGGAAAGAACATGTGATCACCTCCGACGAAGCCCTAGATTTACCATCCAGACCAGATAAAATCTGTATCGTTGGAGGTGGATATATTTCTCTAGAGTTTGCTGGTATCTTTAGTGGCTTGGGAAGTGAAGTTCATGTGTTCGTTCGGCAAGATAAGGTGCTGCGGGGCTTCGATGAAGAGGTAAGCAACTCCTCGAGTCGACTCAATTTTTCCTGGATCCTTTTTACTCTTGCGTGAGGCCTGACAGTGTAGTCGTCAACTTTTGCTAGGTAGTGAAGATTTTGAGTGCTTGTCAGAAGACAAAGCTGACAAGGAACTGAGACCGGAAGTACTCATAAAGGGGAGTACTAGTTAAATTGAGTACTAGTTGTCCCCAGAAACCTTTTACGGGCTTTTTAGTGGCCTGAGTTTGATCAGGAATAGCTTGGACGTGCACAAATCCCCGTGCTCACTCAGAAGAAAAAAGTTTGCTTCAACTCAGGGTCATCTAATTAGTAGCTTTGTCGGTACACTGCAGGATAGCTTCTCTGGGTTTTTGGGAGTTACGTTAAGTGTGTGAGCATAGTTCTTGATTCGAACTGCTGTACTCATGTATCATCATATACTGCAGGACAGCTTGATTGCTTATTCTGGCCTCTCATCCAGCCAGATTAGAAGAATGAGTTGACGTTGATGTTCTCTTCATTTCTTTGTTTTAGAACGGACCTCCATAGAGAAGTATCTTGCTTCTGAGTCTTTCCGAGTGTAGAAAGGTTCCCTTGTTTTCAATCGAAACAACGCTATCATGTCTAACTAACACGTGAGCCTCGTTTATCTACCGGTCGTGATGGAGTTAGCAGTATTTTTGGGAAGTAAGAGACAAGTTAAACCTTCAAAACTGCGTTGTGTGACAGAGACTCAAGGAATCAGCTTCTGGACATTCTGAACTGAACATTCTCGATCAAAGGGGTGCTGTTTGTTTCACAGATTAGAGATTTTGTCGCTGAGCAGATGGCAATGAAGGGGATAAAGTTTCACTTTGGAGAGTCTCCAACGGCAGTTGAGAAAGGATCAGATGGAAGGTTCACGTTGGTGACTACTAAAGGATCTGAGGTTGCGGACTCAGTCATGTTCGCTACCGGTCGGAAGGCAAACACAAAGGTACGTTCGGGCTGGTTAGCAGTTTTCTGAAACATTGCCCTGCACGAAGAAGAAGTTCAGATAATATTTTTCAGATGTCGCGGCTTCTGATATAATTTAATGTGGTCCGCAAGCTGACAGTCAGCACCTTTTAGATGCTTGATATTGAAGTTATTCAGTCATCATACATTATAGTGTTCAGCGGTTGGTCTAACGATACCCATGCTTCCTGGCCTGACCACAGAATTTAGGTTTGGAGGAGGCTGGAGTTAAGATAAACAATAAGGGTTCTATTGAGGTATCACTTCATGATTCCGCCCTAGCGAAAGTTTCTGTTTCTGTTTTGTTTTCAGTGTACCGAAGAACTGTATGCAGCACGCAGAAGCACAAAGTTCTGATGGAAGTATAGCTTTTGTGATACTAAAAGTTGGAACAACTTATAGAATGACAAGACGAAACCGGAGTCCTCAAAATCATAATTTACAGGATGACGTAATATCATCTTCAAGGCAACAAGTAGAGAGAGTTGACCTAAGGCAGGGCCAATGATAGTGCAGCTTAAATACACCCCGTAAATGTTGAGGTTTCTTAATATACCCCGTATGGATTTAACCCTCCCTGTTGGGTGCTGACGAAGTCAGGGAGCCGGTTGAGGTGCATGTGGCAGGAGTGTGTTCTGTTGCATGCTCTGCGTGTACCTTGTGGTAGTTGGTGTTTCAGTGCACACCTACTCAATACCTACAGCTGTGTCCGTGACCTTTGTTGGGAGATTTTCTTCTAACCTCTACTTTCTTCTGGGTTGACACTCTAGCCGTTGCCCTTGGTGGCTCAATTATTACCGATAATAGTTGTTTTCTCGCTCAGCTCGTTAGGCATCGCATTTATACTTGTATTTTGTCCTACTGCCACCAGGGGGTACCATCTTGGAAATGTGCTCACCCAACACATTTCTTCTTGGCCCGGCCTCGGTTATATTCGTTCGCTGACTTCTCAAGCCAAGTCAGCATACATGTTTACCACTCTTCGTTACTCACCTTGTACTTACATGGGTTCAAAACTATTTTGGGGTTACCTATAATGCGGGCGAAGTCACTGTTTTCTCTGAAAGGTGCTTTACCCGTGTATCAATATATACCCCGTATGGATCGGTTCGTGTCTAATAATGAGGATTGCATGGAACTTTATACTCTTGGTTTGTACTTGATGGATCACGACCTTAAGTTTGCAGTGTGAATAAGTTGCTTGAATGGACATCGATCTAGTTGAGTAGTCTGAATAGGTCTGAATAGTTTCGTATTGTTCTATCATGTTGTGCAGGTGGACGAGTTTTCAAGAACAAATGTTCCCTCAATATGGGCAGTGGGAGATGTCACAGATAGATTGAATCTAACTCCAGTAGCACTTATGGAGGGCATGGCTTTCGCTAACACAGCATTCGGAAATAAACCGACTAAACCTGATCATAGGTAATGATTCCACCCACGTATGGACGTGTCTTCGTCCGGATAACAGGTATAGAAGTTGGTTAATGAATGAACAATTATTCCCGAATCTTTCGTTCTTTGCTTTTGATAGAACTTCTAAAGGTTCAGTCCACAACCTGCTTCTCTAGTTTCTCGAAGCCTTATGCGTGTCCGAGCTTGCACAGGAAGGTTGTCTCGTTGGACTCATGGGATCTCTCTTTGAGTTATTTTTAGCAAATCGTAGTGGTTTCCTCACCAGGAGTGTACTGGATGGATTCGTTCCCATTCGATTCAGTTTGCATAGATCTGCTAAAAAGATAAGTGTCGCTTTGTTGGACTTTCTGGCACATTTCGTTCTCTGCCTTTCCAGGAATAAGGCCGACCATTCATACTCAGGGCGTTAATACTTTTCCTTGGTGGTGGATCATGAGTTTGAGGTCTAACTCGTGTGAAATGTGCTCATGTGACGTTTTGACCTGTAGAAAGTTGTTTGTGTTCCTATGTCGGAGGACCGTAATCGCTTTAGTTTTGTTGGCTTGAGTGATACATTATGTTAGATGCCAATATGTTCACGGTTTTCTGTCTGAATAGGTACGTGGCATCTGCGGTCTTCACTCAGCCTCCCATTGGTTCAGTTGGCATCACAGAAGCAGAGGTGGCTATCAGCTATTCCTTCATCCCAGAATTAGAACGGTTTCATTCTGAGGAAGTCTGTGTCTAGAGGGTTGGTAGATCTGCATAGGAATGAATTTAACCGGTGTCCACTGGATGGCTTCTCAGGCACTTGACACATATGGCGACATTGATGTTTACACGTCGAGTTTTCGGCCGATGAAGGCCACTATATCTGGTCTTGGTAATCGGACATTTATGAAAATGATCGTTGACGCAGCCACTGATGTCATAGTAGGAGTTCATATGTGTGGCGACGATGCTCCAGAAATTTTGCAGGTGAATTCAGTTCCATCTTGGCATGTGGTATAGGTTGTGGCCAGATAGGACCCTAGAGCAGCAGATAGTTTTTGTCCCTGAGTTTTTAAGCATAAAGAACTACAAATGATCACTGCAACTTCAAAACTGGAAGTCATTGAAATATCATCAGCTTGTTAAGTTTCTATCGATGGAACCAGCTCTCCTTCGGGCGCTTGCTTAAACAATTCTCGTCAGTCTTGCTCCTTGGAACTCCTGTTTTTATTGAACATAAGAGCGATAAATATGCCTAACTTGAAGCTCTGCTTTTAGCCTTCTTTTTGAGCTTCTTAGGCGTCCTTATCGGTTGGAGACTTACCTCGTCTAAAAATGTGCTGTGTTGTAGGGATTCGGTGTGGCAGTCAAGGCTGGGTTGACCAAAGCCCAGGTCGATGCAACTGTCGGCATCCACCCAACTGCCGCAGAAGAGTTGGTAACCATGAGGTCACCAACGCGAAAGTTGCGACAAAAATCGTGCCAGAAGGTACTGTGAAACAACTTTGACTGGCGAGAATATCATGCTTTTCGCGTAAACGTTCCCGGATATAAATAATCGGTGTTACGCTGCTAAAGGGGTGAGTTTCATTGGGATGTTTCCGATATGTATTTTACTGTCCTGCCGAAGTTAGCTTCAAAGAGAAGCTCGATCCGTTTGTAACTGTATGTATCATTGAAGTGTTATCTTTCAAATGTGCAGGTACCGGTAGAAGGAGCTGTACCTGCTGTATAGGAAATCATATCTATTTTTGAAGGTTGAGCTGGTTCTGAATACTAGGGGTCGTTCACAACACAAATGCATGGAGGATGAGAGAGGAGAAAGGCATTACGGAGCATGCACCACACACAAGAAGTAAAGGAACCAAGTTAATCTTCCACCCTCTGATTCTTTACATTTCTCAAGTAATCTAGGTGTATGCATTGTATATCCATTGTACTGTATTCCAATTGTACCTACAAACGGAAAGCAGATTGTGAGGATCTTTCTGGTCTGAAGTTTTAGAGGCTTAAGGGACACGTATGTAGCCCAAGCTAGTCTTGAGCAGTCGACTGGACGCCAGGGATCGAGGCCGTCCCTCTTTTCTCTGCTCTGCTAGGTTCGGATTCTCGTGATCAACCGTGGGTTCATGTCGTAGGCGAACAGGTCGCGCCATGCCAAATCGCTAGTTGAACGCTACCTAGACTGACTGTCAAATCAACTTATTTTTCAAAGAACTCCTTTACAGTGCTTGTTTCCCTTCAACATTCGTACAGCTTTTGCAGCGGGGAACTGTTGTTGAACAGCGCAACGTGCCTACTCGGTGTCAGTAATACGTTGTTGATCTCTGACTCGAGGAAGAATTCTCTCATTCACATTGATTGGTGCTTGTTTGGACACACTTTTGCGTATGGCTTTTCACCCATTTATTCGGAAGACGTTTGTACCAGGCTCTACCTCATGGACAGTTCAGTTTTTCGAAGGTTTGAAAGCTGTGCCTGTTTTTCTTCCAAGTAATGACCATATAAAGTTATGGTCATATAAATCTTTGCTCCGTCTCTTCATCTCCCCAACTGGCACGTTTGATAGTGCCATGCTGTACCGGGATTGTGTCTTCACATTTGGTTCCCAGCAAACGAACGAAAATTGCCACTCCGTACTCTTTGTGTTGGGCATTCATTCTGCATGACTGTGATATGCGGAAGATATCTACAAAATGAGGTTGTGCAAGATGCTTACTTGCCGTTTCCACTGTATCAACCGATATATTTTTGGTCTATATCCGTAGACGCATAGAAGGGTAAAACCGGTTCCGAACCTTAAAAAGGACTCCGCAATCCGCCACTTGTGGGTATCCTTCCGTTCAGGAGTACAGGCCTCTTGGTTATACTCTTCGTCAGTCGTGCTGAAATCGTTGCTCTAGGAGTCCGCAAAGACACATCGCCTGTCAGACTAAACGATTTTCCATCATCTATTATGATCAATGATGCGTAGAGAGTTAGGTAACAGGATCACTCAAACCTTTTTCCAGAACGAAATTTACAGGGTTCAGGTGCGCGAGGCAAAGAATAGCCAACGGACGGTAAGATCTCATCAAGCCTTACAAGGAAAAGAGAGACCCGGAGAGCCAAGCAACCAATGTACAGAAAGGAAGAACATTGAGGTTAAGTTTCGCTATCAGTAGCTCTACAGTCACAAATCGTCTATTAAAAGACACACTCGATACTCTTGCATTCAACAGGTGTGTATAAACTAGTATCGTCTACTGCAATTGTTTTTTTCTGAATCGTACATGTTAAAATTCTCTCTAAAACAATGAAAATGTATACTTTAAAAAAAGCAGTGTAAAATGAACTTCAATAAATGGAACCAATTGTCGTTTCATGATATGTTTTCTCACCATCTAGAATAAAATGTCAAACTTTGGGGGTTGTCTATCCATATATCTCTAAAGCTATGAGTATGAAGCGATATCCTTCATGCATATCTTTATATTTAGTCACTGTTTGCTGTTGCTGTCACGTTTGCCACCCATCCTAGAGGATAGGTGATCAACTTTGTCATCAAGTCTCATGTCAGATCCGTGACAACCACATATGTCATTGAGACTTGATCTTTTCTCATCATGTACAGATCAATTCTTACTGACCCTCCCATTTGAAAGACAAACCATAGTTCTCTCCACGTCCTGTAACTACTCTCCCGAGCTATAACAAACACAACATATCTAATGACATCGTGAGTAGCTATTCGCTCTCCACCGTAAGGACATCGAGCAATTTGAAATCAGAGATGGCGAGTTAGACATCGCACTCGAATGTGGATAGTGTCGAAGCAACAAGCTGGACCGAGCCTAGGCGGAATCTCATCACTTAAGACAAGATAGTTGATGCGAGTCGGAATGCAAGGTCGAGCTATGAGCCAAGAGCTTGCGCTTTTGTTCGAACAAGAGCGGAGTCGAGCTCTAGTATCCCGTGATATGGAAAGATCAAGTAAGAGTGCATGAAGAACCTGCTAGAAGTGGTGTCCCGTCAAAGAGGACTACAATCTATGAGATCCATCCGTAACTAAAGTATCTAATCGAGGATGTGTCTCACGTGCCTCACGTGCCTCAAGACTCAAACTATCTCTTATCTCATTGAGACACATCTGTAGTAGGTAAGAACCATCCTCCACTTCTGTCACATAACTCTCAAGAATAGGTCTATCTCGCACGAGAAAATGACAAAACAAGGTGCTGAGAGGGTCCAACTACTCAAAAAGGCTGTTGGAGCAGTCTCCCCCATAGATAATAAACCCACCGGTCACATGATATCGACAATGATGTCTATCAACGTGCGAGAGGTCCTATCACACACTCGAAGGTCTCCGGTCCTAAGATGTCATCAAAGACCTCATGATCCTCCCATCAAACTCTCTAAGGTGCTAGAAAGTACTATGCGGAGTTAGTAACTCGGACGACGTGCAATGAAAGAAGAAAGGATACCAAAGGCAACCTTGGGGATCTCTAACTTAGAGATATCCTCAATATGCATATGTTCTCTATCAGAGCAATATCTAAGAATCGAGAGACGAAGTCCTCTGAACCCATCGATATCCCGAGGATACGTAAACCATCTCAAGGTGTAACAAATCCTTCTGGGAGGTGGAGGTTCGACGGAATATCTATGGAAGACCAAGTCTTGCACTTTGACACCTTCACTCTCAAACTTACCAAGGCCAATTGAGAGACGAGGTGATCAAAGACATCATAGACTTGTCCGCCGGATCTAAGATCTACGTATCATCAGCTAGAGATGAAAAGACACAACCTAGAGCAACCAAGGCGATGGTCAACAGACCTCTATAGTGAGCTAAGGCAAAGAGAGGTTCACCCAAAAGGTCTCCCTGACGAGTACTTGCAACGGAACTGATGACTATGACTCTCAGTATTAGAGGACCGTGGTGGTAATAAACAGAGAAGGAACAACCATAAAATGATTGCACGAAAGGAACGAGACTCATCAGAGATCCACCGTCATCCATGAGATCTTTAAAGATGGAAGTGTGAGAAACACTATTAAAAGTATTTTCCACGTCCACTTGTAGGACAATCCAATCAGGATGGATATACAAGAGAACTCTAATGCCGACACAAACTCACAATCTCTAGGTCCAAACTGATGTTGACAAAGGTGGTCTTGAAAAGTATCTCATCAATGACTATCGATCGAATCTCTCCACCATCCTTCATCATGACCAAAAGTCTAGTTGTCTCTAGTATCTGAGCTATAGAATGTGAAATATGTCCTTGAGCTACTACTGTCGCTACCTAAAAGAGCTATGTGAAATCATTAGAGGGTTAATTTGTCTGAAAATAATCCCGTAAGTGCTCGTAGACCATCCTAGACAGACCTCTTGAAGATAGACGTGGAGCTGTACACAAGACTTATGCAAACAAAGATCTATCAAGACATAATGGCTCTTCATCTTGAAAGTCTTAAACCTCTGGTGGTGGCAAATCACCTTGTAGAGGATGAAGAAAATGCAACGAAGTGATCGTCTCCTCAGTAGGACATGTCATTTACAAAGGATGCAATGCTCTAGTAGCTCTACTATACTCTCCAACCTGACCTAACATCCTACAACGTCGTATGCGAGCGGAAGATGAGACGTCACGTGTAGAGACAGACTCACTCGTACCTCGTGCAGCACAAACTGATTCCTCTTGTAAGACCACTCAATCACTAGCATAGAATCTTCGAAGGTGGGCCGTCACCTCCTGATGTCTCACTCTACCATCTCGAGTATAATGGAGGCACCAACAGGATAGTAAGAGGAACAATAACCATGCCGTCTCGTTCTTGACATTCCGTGACAACATGTCGAGAGGTAGACGAAATATTTGCATCACCTCGTCATGGAGAGCATGAGATAGTCGATAGAGCAAACTCAAACAAGAAAAACGTGTCTCGAACAATCTTAGAATAGTGTCGGTCTGGACCCTCAACCACTCTCACGACTCAAGATGAACTCTAAGAAGAAGGACTAATGATGTCATAATGATTGCACGTGTAGACCTCCGCTCTCGGTTAATCTGGACACATGTGGTCTAGTCATAGCTCTTGTGTATCTTTCTCACATGAGACTTTATCTTCTGCGAGATAAATAACTGATCGCACACCGGACATGGTGTGTCTCGGATCTGTCTCGATCTCATGAGAAAGAGAGTACTGATAGCTAGAAACGAGATGATACCCAACCAAACGGTACTCGTAATAAAACATCTCAATAATATAGTTTCAAGTAAAGAACCCTAATCATCTAAGGATAAAGAACACACTATATGTAGCAAAAAATTTTCTCAAAAAGTTCTTAAAAACTTTAAACAGAAGACTATGTAACTCTAGAAACCCAAAAGTATTTCATATTCATTCATTTCTTCACGAAATGTATTAATTATAGAACCAAAAGAAACAAAAACAGAAAATCAAGAAAAATATATAAACAAATATGCACTAACCCACCATGACACAATGTACTCTCTCAATTTATACTCTGGTCCCTCCCCTGCTCTCTCCTCCCCTCCCTCAGCACTCACTCACTCCAGTGGTCCAAGGTTCAGGTGAGAAGAAGTAAATCTAAATATCAGGCTTGTTGGGTATTGCAGAACGTATGTAAAAGTTAGATTCTTCTTTTCTCAAACGCATTCAGGAGATATAGTTTGCTTGCAGAGAATAGTCACGTCCAATAACTGAAAATTTTACGTACCACTGAAAGTTTTACAACCGAAAACTATTAAAAGTTACACGGGAGTTACAGAAGTTCCGTAAAAGCCAGGTTGGAGTGACACTAATGGCTACAGCATAATCGTTGTAGGACAGCAGCAGATAGTAGACGTAAAGTCTATGTTTGACTCTACAGGTTCCGAATGGCACAGGAAGCTGCAGGTAAAACAATTCGCTGCTCTTTTATTTTCTTTCAATATAGAATGTATTGATAACGAGATATGCCACTATTATGGTCAATCGTATAAAGAGATGAGTATAAAGAGTGCTATACTTTCTCAAGAACAAGAACTCATGATACTCGTCGTACATTTCAATCCAAGCTAGCTATGTTTAAATATTTCCATCTGAGTGGCTTAATAAATTATGACTTATATGAATGAAATCATGAATTAGTTACCTTGAGTAATGAAATAACTCTTTTATTTACGAATATATGTTATCACATTCTCTTGTTGATCTACCTCGGATTTGATTTCATGGTTGATCTAGGAGGCAAACAAAGACATGCAATAATATATTGTCAATGGACATTATATACAAGAAAATTGCGAACTTTGCGTTTCAACATATGCATATATAATTGCTTGGACAGAAGGGTAAACAGAAGCAGATAGTCATTTCCCTATGCATATCGGTAAGATTTATCATTATGTTCATATAATATCACCAAGAGAGTTATAAAGTTATGATTTGATAGACATCATGGAAGATATACATCAGCTATAATAGTAATAATACTCACAATGCTTGTATATGTTTTAATAGCTCTTGTCATCATCATGATAAAAGAAAAAGTAGTAGAGATAGTTATACTAATTACCAGAAGATGTATTGATAAAACAAGTCATAAATAACTCTTTACAGCTAGAAGAATTTAATCTCTGATATATCCAAGATAATATGATAATATACACAGTCAGAAAGACTTATAACATAACTTAAGGAAGAAGCTTATGTCAAAATACAAATATCAGTTATGATTCTTGGAGATGTGTATATCATACACATCTCCAAGAATAGTAGTAGATGGTTACACAAACTAGAGATAGAACGACAAAAGTTAGAGAACCTAATTGTATAACAAGAAAGAAAATTATGAAGAATTTATAAAGAAAACACAATCTTGATTTTCAAAATGATCCGTGATTACCACTCGAGTATTGACTGCATAAAACTTGGATTACTAAAAATATTTGGTACAATATGATAAACATAAAATTTACATTGAAAATTATTTCCAAATATTTATTTGTTAAGCTTGGAAACCTCAGTTACTAGTGAATGCTAAAGGGGTCTTTACAATACCAAGACCATTAAGTTCCATCGGCGTTCTCCCATACCTGAAGGTATACCATCCTAACTTGTTAGGTAGCTAACGGTTCCAGACCTATCAATCTTTTCTATAAAATCACCACATGACTTAAAAAGCTGTAATATTATAACTTGTAACTGAAAATATTTTCTTGTTTCTAAAGGAATTGATGTGTATTGAATTGCATTCGTAATATATTTTCACAAAAGAAGTCAGAATCTGAAGTATGGATAAATACAAGCAAAACGTTCTGCTGGTATCTTGCTCATGGTGGTTATGGGATATTCGAATTCATGCCAGAAACAATAGTCATCAGTTGTTATTTAAAATCTTGAGTAAATAAGCTTTCATAACTAAAAAAGTGAGATCTTTTTTTAACTTACTCGAAAGATGGTGTTGAACACTGCGAAACATATCATAATTGCATAGAATTGTAATGTATTCAAATTATTAGATGTCATTTTCTTATGAAACTCTTAATGCCACTGTTCAAGAAAACTTATGGTAATCAACTCAGCTTTTTGCTTTATCAGTCTCCAGTATGAAAGTCAAGCTTGATCAGACTCCTCTTATTAAATCTTGTTTTGATCAGACCTTTAACTGAAAGTGTCAATTTTGTGACTTTTGCTAATCATCTTGTCATCAACTCGTGTTTTCGAGTTTATATTTCTGATGTATATCAGAGATTGGAGGTACAAATTACATCAGTCATGTTTTCTTCCTAAAGTTCACTATGAATTTCACGTATTCATTTAATAATAAATTTTAACACAAGACGATCTGCTATAACCAACTCGATATAACACTTTCTACATAAACGAATGTACCAAGGTTCTTTTGCAATCAAGAACTGAGAACAGAAAGTATGTTATTCTTAGATAGAGTAAGGTATTGATCTAGAAGCCATGCATAGCGCTTCCAAGTTTCACCAAAATCCCACATCGTCCATAATCGTGTGATTAAGTCATTGTTCCTCTGTTCTATTTTTGATTTTAAGCTAAATTTATCATTTACAATGGATGGATTACACAAAATACAACCTCTTGAGGTACGCATTATTTTGAGATAAAAAATCTATTCCACATCAGTACCACATTAAAACACCACGTAAGATCGATATACTCGACACAAACGGGTTTGAAGTTTTTGTAAAGACAATAAGGTCACTCCAACTAAGTACTTTCTATAAGTCCTAAGCTTTTTTTCTTCTAGTGAGTAGACGAAAACAAGGTGGTATACACAACTTTTACATCTTTTGACATTTCTTCTGTAAAGCTTATTGTCTACAAATCTTAAATAATGGTAAATTTCTCATTAAATAAACGAATCATGTGTTAATGATTTAAAAAGAAGACACTAAATAGCAGAAGAAATTTCCGAAACTATATATTAATAACGTTGTATAAAAGTTTGGACCATCTCTCTTTAATTAGTTCTGCCAATATGTTATTTAATCTGTTTGGCACTATATTGTCAGATTCAGACTTGACAGGGGTTATAAACCTGCCCGTAGCCATAAATATTTCTACGGTGCCCCGATAAGTTTCTAACGTCAGTCAAGTCAAAGAAGCAACATTTTTTTATGCATGGGAACTCTCTTTTGTGGCAGTCAGTCAAAAGACATATCCAGATGCTTTCCCAAACCAAAAGGCTAGACAACAAGAACACAAAAAACATCACAAAATTTGATTACTTCCTCACATAGAAATTTTCTCAGGAATTTGTTTTTCAGATTAGTTTTCAACCTGACACATTTTCTTCATGAAGTTTACTCGATCGAACATTCATATCCAACACAGAAGAGAAATTTTACTCTCTTTTGATTGTTCATGAGCTGAACCCCAAACTAAGATTTTCTATCCCTCCATAAGAAATTCTGCTAAGATATCTCGTAAGTTTTCTGCCTAATGAGGGACTAATGCATATATGTACGCGCGTATGGCATGCATTGAACGGGAGTCTGCTAACACACATATACTGCTGCTGTAAGAGGTGAAAGTGAAAGGGAGTACGTGGGCGGGGGCACTGGGCGCTCCAGAGTTGTTAGAGTTGAGGCACTTGTTGTTGTTGTTGACAGGTCTTTCTCGGGGAAGAAGCAAGAAAATCAGGTCGTTACGGAATTCAGATATTTCTCGCTTTCATCTTAAACTGCCTGATTTTCGGGGCAAAAATTAAACTGTGAGATCGAATCAATGGAGTTTTCTCTTTTCCAGAAACTGTGTAAACTTACAGAATGCATCTGGTTGCTAGTCTAAGATATGTGTATGCATGCAATCATCCAGGCAACCCAGATTTGAAAGCAAGAAGTGATTCTGGTGACTTGGTGATTTATGTCGGCTTCTGGCAATTGCAAGGTGAGATGAGGTCCGTCATCCCGGCCCTGTGTATGTGTAGCTAGCTAGCAGCTTCATGATGAGAGCTGTCAGTGTTCCCCAATATCGATCGAACCGTAATGGTGCATTAATCAACTGAGACCACCAAACGGCGAGTGAAGCGTATTTTCATTGAGTATACCGTGATGATCAACTTTTGCAGATTGTTCTTGGAACTTAATATATAGATCTGTACGTACCAGATGAAGAGTTGGTCGGTTGCCATCGGCTAGTTATTGCCCTCCTCGTTTGTTTGAGACAGTCTAGCACTCGTCCGAGTAACTTTGCTGGAGACCGAACGATTTAACGTTCTCAACTTCATCATCAGTTTGACCGCTCGATGTAACTGCCCTGGAATATGGCGAGAGCCTGAAGAAGAAATACGTCAAGTGCAATAACTCAAGCGGCTTTCATGCTCCGTTGAGCTGCTGCTCGGGTCCATATATAGCACGCACGCATAAGTTTTATGTAAGATCGATATCGATGAGAATCCTAACTTACAGCTGGGGCACATAGAAACTAGTTTTCCAACAACTTACGCACGCAACTGGTCCCAGAATCGGCTCCGGGGCGAGCAACTGCAAGGGGCTTGCTGGTCGGTCACTTTTCAACGGCCTTGACTTCGTTGCACGATATCAGGCACGAGCCTCTGAGGCCCTTAATTAGTACTAGTTTACGATATCTATAGATACCCAACCGTCAAGAGCTTGGAGCCTGGCTCGCTCGCTCGCTGACTCGTGGCTTCTCAAGGCACTCTGTGTGTGTGTGTCTATCTGCCTGTTAGTGACCTTTCAGATTCTTTCGATACATGATCAGTCCGTCCCTTGGGTTCTATCCAGTCCCCTGCTCCTGCTTCATCAACTGCATTGTTTATAGTTGCATCACTGGGCAGCTACCAAATATTTTAATCTGCAGGCTCATGGTCGCTAAAGTTCCATGGCCTAGTAAGCACAAACTACTACCGAGTATAGAGAGAATTTGAGCCTTTCACATAAGCTTGAAATTCAGAGGGACTGTCGATCGTTCGGATCTTGGGGGCACATGTGTTTGTCGAAGGTGCAGGCCGCAAGCATGAAGAAGTTTCAAGGGCGATGGGACCTGAACATCTTCGTGACGGTTCTGGTGCTGGAACTCGCTTTGATGCTACCGGTTGTGCGTGGAGCAGATCAAGCACCGTCTACAGTCATGCTGCAGAAGCTGGACGCTGCAATTACAGCTCTGGAGAAGGCACAGGATGTACCAGTGCATCTGAAAGCTTGTGAGATGGAACTGACAGCTGCCGTAGCTGGTGTGAACGAAGCCGAGCTATTAATGGCATCCGACGAACTCCTGCACATGGCGAGACAAAGAGTAGCGGCTGCAAGAAATGCCAGTAGAAAGTGCTTGAAGGTTCTTCGTCGGTCTCATGACGTAAGTCAGTCTCGAAGGGACGGCTATTTGCGTCGGGTTAAATTCATTTGAGCCTTATATCTAGATCTTATCTCCACAAACATTCCACTCCAACTAGTAGATAGCAGCATTATTACAGCATTCTCAATTCCAAATCTGGGGCGGGCTAATGATTAACGCGTATGTTACGTCCATCGGGAGCAAAGAGGGACATACTAAAATATACCACTGCGGTTATAAGCTCATAAGTTCTTTCATGGTCCTAACTCTCATTGATAACTCTGCAACATTGATAACTTTGTGCTAAGTAACTATGATAAATTGTGAGCATGGCTAATAACTTACTGATCAAGAGGTCAGTTACAGTTGATATTTTTGTGCTAAAGAGTGCAATACTGCCAGTTGGGTTTGTTCTGAAAAGTCCGTGGTGAGCCATTTGCAGTTTGAAGTGCTCAAAGCATGGTACACAAGAATGACGTGCAAGAGCTCCATGCTAGAATCGGTCAAAAGCATCGGCAACTAGTTAAGCAATCTGTATTTGTAACTTAAGGATCAATGTATGTGACTGACACTGTTTTCCGCTTCCAGCTTCCTTATGCATCACGGATGGCTGTCTACAAGTTGACATTTCAAGCAGATAAAGAGCTGGAAGAAGTTGAGGCCCATCTACCTGTTGACAACAGCGAGGGTTATAACACTTCTTACTGGAGTGCTGGTGGCGACTTCAGCAAAGCTTTGTTAAATCATATCAGAGAATCTGCCCCTAACCACCAGGACATAGGTCTGATCCCTTTCTTACGCATACTCTTGTCAAGAACGAACAAAAACGGTATAACACATCATTCCTGCAGGAGTCGAGTCGATCGAGTTTGTTGATCTGGGGTTTCAGACTTCTAAGTTTTCATTCCGGCGCGTAAATAACTTGATTCAAGTAAAATAAGGAGGAGCAGTGGGACATAACGTGTCAGACATTGCTATAAAATGGTTCTGGTATGAACATTCTGAAATATGTAGAAGTGTAGAAGATTCGCTTGCCCGAATATAAGTCTGAAATTCCCCAGCCGTAGGTTCTTGGTATAGCTCATTAAGGTTTTACCACCGAAGTCTTCCAGTGCATGAAATTCATTTTGGATTCATTTGGATGGAATCCATCATTTGTGTTCAATGATGGATTTTGCAGTTGAGTATGAGTTGCCCGGGCCGACATGCCCTTCGGATGTGGTCGATGGTACGACATGCCAGTTTGCAGCTTGTGCCAAAGGCCGAGGCCTTGTCAGCTGCTCCATAGGATTTGCCAAAGGAGTTGTAGGCGGGTATTATGGAATCGGTTACACAGTCACTAGAGAAGATGATGTTCCAGACAACCCACCAGCAGGGACTCTACGATACGGGCTCAACCTTGCCAAGAGCCAGCCAGGAGGAGTTTGGATCACATTTGCTAGAGATATGCTGATCCAGCTCAGAGGTATGATTTGGATTCACAGCCATACCACCATCGATGGCCGTGGCCACAATATAACTCTTCAGAGACACTGCATGGTCGTCGGCGGTGCGAAGCAGGTGATTTTGGAGAACTTCGGAATCAACACAGTGAGAGGATCTGACACGGTTCACATCTTTTCGAACTCCTCGAAGATCTGGGTCGACCATCTGACGTCATTCGATGGAGATCTGGGTCTGGTTAGCGTAGTGCAAGGCTCCACTGACGTCACCATCTCCAACTGTAAGCTACAAAACCCGAACTTCAACATGCTGTTGGGCGCTTCTGACCATGATCTACAGGATGTGGACTTAAGAGTTACCGTGTACCGGAATCACTTTCTCGACTCCATGCAGCGAATGCCACATTGCCGGTGAGGACAGTAACTCACAGTCAATCTCACTAACCACTCATTCAACATTAATTCCCAGATGTTTCGTGGCTTTCACGATATGGACTTTCATTATGCTGCAGGCGCTGTCTCATTTTCCTGCTGCTACTCTCAGAATGGATTTACTGATCTCATATGTTTCTACTGGCTCGTTCATTGTAGGTGGGGATGGTGTCATGTGGCGAACAACGTGTACACCAACTGGGGTTACTATGCGGTGGGAGCCAGGGTGAAAGCTCGAGTTCGAACGGAGAATAATGTGTTTGTTCCGAGCAGAGTGAGAGAAGTGACGCCGTGGCATCCGGGAGCTGTTGCTGGGGTTTTCGACATGACTGCGAGAATCGAGTCCGAAGGCGATTTGTTGCTGGACGGGGCTACGTTCCATCAGTTTCTGCTAGCCACCCACGACGTGAAACCCCCCTATCCCACAGGCAAATATCCACCTGTTATTGGAGCAGACAAAATCGGCAGCTTTGTCGAAGCTTGCGCAGGACAACAAACACCTCAGACTGTCCAGGCCTGCCAACGTTTTTCGAACTGACCATGAAAGAACGATCTGTAGTTCTTTCGTCGTAAGCAGATAGTTATTTCATTGTAAGCAGCACCACTTGGAGCTACTCGTCAGTAGACATGTCTCCGTCGTATTCAACCCGAATATAATGCTTTTAACTAGCACAAGTTCAGACTCTACAGGAGATGAAAAGCATGCTTTTACCGCAGTTGTGTACATTTATGATGATGAAACGAATAAAGTCTAAGCGCATACCGGGCAGATATTAGCCTTCGTAAACAGCTTGTCCATATTGGTATGGTGCATCTTCCTCTTCAGAGCATATACGATGAAAGTAAGTTCATGGGCGAGACAGGCCAAAAGGCATCGTCACACAGAGTTCATTTAGTTGAAAGGCTATAATATGAACAACCGCAGGTTGAAGAGGGAAAAGAACGTAATTTGCACACTTCTCGAAACACATACAGTATGAAGAAAGTTACTGGAGCAGCAGGAGGGCAGTACAAACCTAGAAGTAACGCTGGCAGCACCGTACTATCGTCCTTCTCAGTTGAAGCAAGAGAGTATGAATCTCTCAAGGCCCCTCTTATATGTCCCCTTTGAGGAGTTGACCTTTTGAACGGGTCGTCGTAGTCTCTCCCATCATTCGCTTTTGAGCTTCCGATAGATGCTAAAGGAGAGTGCTAATCTTCATATCAACTATCATCTGATCTAGTCGACGGACTAAGGGCAAGCTTAGGTCTAGAGCTGTGGGAGAGGAGAGGAGGGGAGAGGAGGGCTAATAAAGGTGAGCGAAACTTAGACAGACGAAACAGGGCGACGACAGTTTAGAGACTTATGGTGGTTCAGACTTACGACTGCCGCTGGTCCGTCCGTCTTCCAGTCCCTCTGTTTGTCCCTTTGCCGTTTTAGAATTCACGTTCTAAACAGCAGATCCGAAGGAAAGGGCAAGACAACCAGCGAGCCCCAGAAGGAAGGGAGGGTTGTTTGTTACATTCTTCCTTTTCTCTGATCCTGTCTGTGGTGTGTATGTGCGTACCCACATCACACCGCAACCTAATTCCCGTCGGCAAATTTTATCTGTATACTTCTTCTACTCAGTTGAAGTGATCGGAGGTCACTTTCTTCCCTGGTTCTCTCCCTCCCTGGCCCGCTATCACGACATCCTCCTCTCCGTTCTTACTCTGCCCGATCGACGCCTGCTCGCTAGCGATCCAATTCTTTTATCGGGTGCCGGGATCAAATCGCTACTTCGGCTTCTGATCTGTCTGCTCGTGGTAGAAAATTGGGCTGGATTGCCCGCCCATGTGGCAGGTGGATAAACAGCAGAAGAGCAGAGCGAGGAAGCAGGAGGAAGGAGTCATGAGCAGGAATTGTGAAATTTAACAGCAGAGCAGGGGAAGAAGGAAGGATTATCGGCGACGGAGAGAAGGGCAGGGGAGTTGGTAGTGTTGCAGGCAGGCAGAGAGAGAGAAGGCGTAGACACCATGACTAAGCTGAGGGTTGCTTCACTTCCTCGTCAATTGTCGCAGCTCAGATCTGCGTACCAGGTATTGGGTGGATCAACTCACCAGCAGATCGCCTCCGCCTCTTCCTCCGACGTGCATTGCTTTGATGGGCAGCAGAAGCGCTCGGTCACATACATGCCCAGGCCTGGGGATGGAACACCGAGAGCCGTGACCCTTCTTCCAGGTGATGGCATAGGCCCTCTAGTCACTGGAGCAGTTGTTCAGGTGATGAAGGCCATGCACGCGCCTGTATATTTTGAGACCTACGAAGTGTCCGGTAAAATGGACAAGGTCCCGCAAGAGGTGATCGATTCTATTAGGAAGAATAAAGTGTGCTTGAAAGGAGGTCTGGCCACTCCTGTAGGAGGTGGTGTGAGTTCGCTCAACGTCCAATTGAGAAAGGAATTAGATTTGTTCGCCTCTTTGGTACACTGCTTCAATCTGCCCGGACTGCCTACTCGTCACGACAATGTTAACATTGTTGTAATTCGAGAGAACACGGAGGGAGAGTACTCTGGATTGGAGCACGAGGTGGTCCCTGGAGTCGTGGAGAGCCTTAAGGTATGGTTCTGTCATTTCATCCCTTTCTCTCGAAGGTAATTGTGTCATCGAGGTTGAGTATGTATATGTAAGTGAATTTTACATTTCATCTGTGTCTTTTCACAAACCATTGATGAACAGCCGGGAATCTCTTTAGTCCAGCTGTCTCTTTATGTGAGCACTTGCAGTTTGACCCTCTGTACTGGATTTCAATTAGAGATGGTAGTAACAGGTAAATGAGAGTTACGTCGATGGTAAGGAGATCCTTCCAGCTGTACAGGGCCAAGATGGTGGGGGAAGTCAGAAAACCCTCACCATACAAATTGGTCTCTTTACAAACCTAGTACCAAGCTTTTAGCAGTGCAGCAGCTGTGGCATCCAATTCGGGGAAGCCCGAACTAGTGCCCTTCTATGGCAATGATAGGGACCATCGTGACATAAAGCTCTGCCTAACCCTAAATCTGTTTTAATGAGGCGTAAGAGAGATCGCTCTCCGTACTGAAGAGATACATGCTCTTCCACAGCTCTGCAAGAAAATAGAAACCGTCATAGACGTGTGATATACAACATACGAAGTTTGTGTCCGCTAGTCAGTCACTGTAACTGAACGAGTTCTAAGTTTTAGTGTTCAGTCCGGACATAACATTATTGTACAGCGGTTCTTCCACAAACAAAGCACTGAAAGTAGGAAACCTTCTGTGGCTTCAGTGGACAGCTCAGAATGTGAATTAACGCCCTTTTCTGTATTCAATTCGTCAGTGGAACTCCCTTCACACTAGACGATTCTTGCTATAGACGATGGAGGAGACAACATTGGTCCCAAGGAGGATTGATCTCTCAGTATACCCCTATCGTGAATGATCGCATCGAAGCTACTGAGTGCCATTGCACTCAAGAAGGTATTATGCGCGGTCTCGTTCGCAGAGCACAGTGAATTGTTCGGACAGCAGTTAATCGGATCGAAGCTAGAAAGTCGTAACTGGAAACGCCCAGAGATCAAGATCATCTGCTCAAGTTTGCACCGCTTTTAATCTGGAGGGACCGTCTTGAACATTTACTTGTGGCTCTGAGGTTTCTTATTGTGACTTGATCTTGTTTGCACAAACGCGTTCGTTCTGTTGTACACCCATGTTCCTTTCTCAACTGACTTATTGTATACTCATAGGTGATCACAAAGTTTTGTTCGGAGCGTATAGCGAAGTACGCTTTCGAGTACGCATACCTGAATGGTAGGAAAACGGTTACAGCAGTCCACAAGGCCAATATCATGAAGCTTGCCGATGGTTTGTTTCTGGAATCATGCCGGGATATTGCCAAGAGGTACCCTAGTATCAAGTACAACGAAGTTATCGTCGACAACTGCTGCATGCAGCTGGTTTCCAAGCCTCAACAGTTTGATGTCATGGTACGTAATGAAGGAGTTGGTTCAATTGTTGTTCCTCGTTTTTGAAAATGCAACATTGCCGACTGGACCACATAAGGGTTCTTCCCGTGTCAACAACCCCTTGGAACTGCATCCTACAAGCTTTCCTCGGCAGCTCCTTCGGACCTTGCTGCTTTTGGGTCTGTATGACGAGCAGAGTGTTTTGGAATTTGACTGGTGGTCAAAACTTTATTGATGTTGCATATATCCTCTCTGAAGAAAATCCTGTCTGGTAATAGATACAGAGCTTTTCCGGCACAGCTTGTGTTTACAAAGATTCTGTGGTTGTTCAGGTCACCCCGAACCTGTATGGAACATTGGTGGCAAACACCGCAGCTGGTATTGCAGGCGGTACCGGAGTCATGCCTGGAGGTATGTTCATGCCCAGGAATACTGGATTTTAGGCTGTGAGTATCGGTTCAGCTACTGATTATAATGTCTACAGCCGTATCTAAATAAATCCTGTGAACTGTTTCCTGTTTTTAAACTAGCGGCCTAATGCAGACTTTGATTTGTTTGCACGGCAGGAAATGTCGGAGCTGAGCACGCCATCTTCGAGCAAGGAGCTTCAGCTGGAAACGTGGGAAACGAGAAGCTAGTAGTCCAGAAAACAGCCAACCCTACAGCACTTTTGCTATCATCAGCCATGCTTTTGCGTCATCTGAAGTTCCCGGCTTTTGCCGACAAGCTAGAGCAAGCAGTAATGGGTGTAGTTGCCGAAGGGAAGTACCGTACCAAGGATCTTGGAGGTCTGAGTACCACGCAGGAAGTCGTGGATGCTGTAATTGAAAAGCTAGACGTTTAGGTTCAGTTATCGAGATTGAATATCTTTGTGTATGTACAGGTGTGGTTGTCCATACACCTCATAAGTTAGATCCATACCTCTCCTGCTGTATGGTTCTTGCACCCGATAGCCTGCTGAGTAACCCGAAACGGGGATGATTCTATTGGCACATCAGCTTCGATGTATAGCGTGGAAACTGCACCAGATTTGAGAAGCTCCGTCTTGAAACGTGCATCGTACTTTGTGCTTGAGTGTACATTGGTGATGACAGTTGATGCAGAGCAGAACTTCGAAAGTTGCTCCTTTTCACCAGGACAAGCCACCACTGGAGATAACTGCTGTTGGTGAAGGGGAGGCCTATCAAGCTGATCGAATGCGGTTGGTGCTTGCTTCCATTACAACTGTGCTGTTTCTGGCAATCTAGCTGCAAAGTGGGCTACCTTTGACGTCCTGAGGAATACGTCAAGATAGATACTCAATTTGCCCGTGTTGAATTTGTGACGTTGTAGCTATCGATTCTGAATTATTCCGAGCTACCGTAACCAAGTAAGTTCTGTCGCTTCAGTGTCTGGTCGGTCGTTCGGTTGTACGCACGTATCGTGTTTACATTTCACCCGGTAAACTAAGCCATAACTGGATGTTTCCCCCTAAACTGCAAAGCTCTTGTCATGAGTATGTGAATCAACCTTCTGTTGCAGTTTCCCCTAGTCGAATGTGCATACATGGGACTAGGGGGAAAACTTCAAGGCTTGGTGTAAATCATGAAACTGCACGGAGAACGGTTGCATGAACACTTATTCAGTGGTTGTCATTGCCCAGACTGTATTCACGGTGTAGCAGCAGTGACGTGATTCTGTGCTCATCAAGGAAACAAAGAGAGGCAAACGTTTTATGTGTCTGAAAAGAAGGTAAGGCCTGTAAAGTACGTAACAGATTGCTGTCAAGATTGAGTGATCACCTCGTCAAGGAACGAGTGATTACCACTTTGATCGCATCCCATCTAATGTGGTAGCGGAGGGTCAGCCTTTGCGGAAAGCCGCCTTTTTCGGTGAATCACTCCGACAGGAATCACCCGGCAGAGCCACGAGTTACTCCTGCGTGTTAGTTTGATCGGGCGAAACTAAGTAACTAAGTCGTAACTATCACGACTCACGTAAGGAAGGTGCGACTTGGAGGACTTCGTGAGGTATACCTGTTCGAGTTTGGCAGTATTCTTCTTATTCTTACGAATAGAACTGAGGTTCCTCGCACAGTTCTCGAACCATCATTTCCTAAACCTGTTCTCTTCGACGAGGACGAGGAATTATGAGGTGGTGTACCTCAGACCTCGAGTTACAAAGTCGAGCAACCGTACAGCGAAGTTCGGCTCTTCAGAGATGTATCACCTGACTTTCTCAGCCACAACAGAGACGGGATGCATTCATAGGGCAGTTCCGACCATGCTTCCTGCGTTCTCATGTCTCAGAAATACGCCTTCTGTCTTCGGCGTAGAACGAGCCTCGTTATTCACTTGGAAGAAGGAATAAACGCCAACGCGCAACGCAGTGAATAGCCAACGGATGGAAAGACCCCATCAAGCCTTACAAGGGAAAGAAGGACTCGAAGGGCCAAGCAACCAACGCCTCGAAGGGAATAACACCGAGGCTAAATTTTGCTATCAGTAGCTCTAAGGTAGCTTATCGCCCCTATAATATCTGACACAGATAAATTAGTGGTCCTGCATACAACATATGCATATGAAGTAGCATCGTTTACTACAATTGTTCTCATGTGCACCTCTCTTGCTCAAGCTCTTTGTAGAATAATGGAAACTCGCTGTCTAAAAAACATTGTACAAAAAGAAAAAGAAAGTGGTATCATTTGGCGTCTCTCATGGTAGGTTCTAGCACAATCTCGAAGGAAGACGTTGTCGTGTCGTGGACCGGCTCCTACTTGAAATTCAAATTTGATGCTTATCGATCCAAAGACACTCCTGGAGGAAAGTGAGAAAAGCAAGCTAGGCCTCAGCTTATACGCTTTTGACACGACTTCAGATCTTCACTTTCATCGCATCAGTGGATAGAGCTCTTTGTCAGCACTTCATAGGCACTTCGTCTACTTCGTTTGAGCACCTAGTGGAGAAGTTACAGGACTCGAAAGATGGAGAAAACAAGCTAGGCCCCAGCTTACGAGTTTTTGGCACAATTTCGGATCTTCGCTTTTATCGCATCAGTGGATAGAGCTCCTTGTCAGCTTTCCATAAGCACTTCGTCTACTTCGTTTGGATGCCTAGTGGAGGAGTTACAAGACTCGAAAGATGAAGAAAACAAACTAGGCCTCAGCTTACAGGCTTTTGGCGCAACTTCGAATCTTCACTTTCATCGCATAGATGGGTAGAGCTCATTGTCAACTTTCCATGGACATCTTGTTTACTCCGTTTGGACATCTAGTGAAGAAGTTATGTGATTCGAAAGAAGGCAAAATCAAGTTAGGCCTTAGTTTACTTGCTGATTGGGTATTTGAGGCTTCAAGCGCTATATCAAAGACGTAAGGGGCCTGTTTCATTATTATTGAGAGAACTTCGTACGTACAGAGACTGTTACAAGAGGGCTGCTTAAGGGGCTTGCTTGTGCCTGCGACCTGTCAACAGACGGTTCGGGAGATTTGGAGGTCCAATACAACACACAAGGCGTCGTTGGATATCCGTGCAGACTACGTGTGGGTTAAGATGGTTCTTGAAGATCTAGGCACTATCTCGGAGAGAGAGAGACGGATCGGAGAGTGCGTACTGAGAGAAATTGAGACGCAGGAGGCAGATTTAGAGTTTTCAATTACCTGTGAAGGAGAGTTGGACCGTTCGGACCGTTTCGGAGTCCAAACTTGTTGTCCTTGGATCCATGGGGATCAGAACAACGAGTTCTACAAGAAATTGAAGACGATACGAAGTTCCATCAGGCGGTTTGGGAATTCTGAGCGAAATTGGCTCGCGGGAAAGCGCTTACATCAGATTTTCGTTCCCCTGCAACCTGAGGTTGGATTGTTCTTCGCGACCGGTGAGCCAAGCACTTCGTTCTTGATGCCTACGCGATCAGGGAGTCTTCATCTACGCATAGGAGAAGACTGTACGTGAATTGGATTGTTGGTTTGGGTGTGGTGAACGAGTTTAAGCCGCAGGGAGTCGATTTACGTCAGTTTTTTGCAACCTGCGACCAAATTTCTCGTGTGGTTTGCAACGGGAACTCCAAACGGCTTGTTTGGAGTCTTGTGGGTTCAGGGTAGCTAGATCTATCTACAAGAGAAGCCGGATATCAGTTTAGACGATCCGTTTGTGCGGTGTGTGCGGTTTTAAGCCACATGGAGCAGTTTTTGAAAGTTCGATCACCTGCGACCGAAAATCGGCGATATCTCGGCTATCAAGAGTCGGATCTGAAAGTTTATAGGGTTAACAGAGTCAGCAGAGGAGACCCTATCAACATATGAAGTCCGTTCGGCGAAAGGAGGAAATTCTCAGATAGATTTTTTTCGATTTCTTCGCTACGAGTTTTGCTCTTTTGAGTTCGTTAGAGTTCTGGTTGGCTATATACAGTTTGTGGTAGCTAGTTATGGCTAAGAGCTAGTACATGGGTGTGGTTTGGACTTGGGTTTGGATCGTGTGATACTGCTGTGGCTCTGTTTGTTAGCAAAGGGAAGTTTCTCTTGTTTTGAGCTACGCTTTGATGGTTTTGGTTCAAGGTTGTGATTCAAGGGTTGTTTTTAGGGGCTTTTGAAGTATGTTACGATCGCTCTGATCTGTTTCTCAGTTTTGTGCTCTTAGGAGAAAGAACCGACAGTGTACATACATTTGGAGTTGGTATATGTCGCAACATTCATTTTCGTGGTTGTTTTTCTCTGTCTTGTCTCTGTTTCAGCACACAACATCTCCACAGTCAGGAACCTCGCGTTTTCCTGGACATCCTTCACGCAATATTCGACACGATAACGTCAAACTCCACCAACTACCATGGGCCGTCCCACTAGGTTCGTCAATGCCATGGATGACTTATCGACGACTCTCACTACTTGAGATCGTCGTTATGCATCCAAGATGCTATCAACTGTGAGGTGCGCTGGTCGTCTCACTACATCGTGTGTGTGCTTGAGCACCTCTCTTGGTAACAAGTTCGTCCACCACAACCGTGGATGATGTGCCGAGATCCCACTCTCGCTGCATCCAATAGCACTTCCGGTCGGACCCAAGACCGCACTTGGTGCACACTCGTCGTCATCTGTGTATGAGCATCATCCAACAAAGAAACGTTCTCTAAGATGTACGCTGGAGAATCCACCTGATGCATCTGGAGATGTCGTAAGATCCGTAGCATCTCCCAGAACATCCTAGATTGCGGGTCATGTAAACCCTGATCTCTCCAGCACGCGTGTGATCTTGACATGGTCATCCGGCTATCACCAAGTGAATGTTGTCAACAAACGTGAGATCCTGTGCCTCCAACAGCGAAATATTTGACGGTAATGCTTGTTGGTATCCTCTAACAACTGATATGGACAACAACTCAAGATATCTCTGCACCAAACGCAATGAGATGCGTCTCGTAACCTCATTTCTCTTCACATACAAATATTGTTGTACTTGTATGTCTATCTGCAATATCGTAGCCAGATCTGTGCTGATCCCTCCAAACAGCTCCAGCACACATACACCCTCCTCTGTATACTGTCATACAATGGGAGTGGTATTCAACGGTGATAAAGTCACATGGCCAGTAGCAGGAACAACTCTTTGTTCCTCTATTGGTGGTGCAAAGGCTTCACTCCAAGCCTGCTGCACCAACCGATCAGCATACTACTGCAACTCTCCACTTGAATTCTAGAGTGAAACATCCAAGGCAAATGATACTAACGTAAACATGCTAGGAATGTCCTCCACCTCCTCAAAGACCGAAGTATCCTCCCATGGACATTGTCCTCTAACAACTCGTCCGGCCAAATGATAGCCGAACTGAATCTTACAACGGATGTCGTCGTCCCTGGTGTAGACTCCGTTGTCCCAACTCTAGCACTGAATCGCACTGGTAAGCGACTTACTCGTCCTTCACCGGACTGCCAACTTGGTATGTAAGATGTTGTCTCCGTCCAATACTCGATCATGAACCTCATAGGGTATAACACAACACCTCCAACCAATACATCATAAGACTCCGCGGCCGTAACGATGACCTTGGTCCTCACCATGGAGCCATCCGTGGGATGATCTGGTCAAACTCTCACCATCAACATCTCGCGTGTCATGTGTAGAGTTGTACCTCCTGATCCTCCTAGAGATATCTGTAGCTGAAATGGACATCGCTCCACCTCGGACTTCCTCAAACCCAAACCAATGCACACCATCTTTTTCAACATCAAAGGTTGGGTTCCAAAGTCTAACAAGACTTTATGTTGTGGATACACCTTCCTTGAATGTGACATCAACCAGAAGATATCACTTTTGTTGTCCAACAACACCACACCTGGTGCCAAACTAGCACGGTCAATCGCCGACCTAGCTGATAATTCATCTAACTTGGCAGCCGCCGCTTGTCAAGTACCACTGGTAGCTATCATGATCCTCGACTCCATGGACACATCTATCGTCTCTCGCTTAACCACCTCAACACTAGAGATAACTACATCCTCGCTCTCACTGAGCGTGGTCGCCAACTGGAACACTGTAGCGAAGCTGACTCCCAAAGCTCTCATATCCATGGTTGAAAATAGTGAGACTCGGAAAACTGCTATAATCGCTCTCAACATCGGGTTCGACGTCGTCACATCCACAGAAGTAGAGGGTTGTCTCGCATCACCACCACTCCTAGATGTCGATGTCTCTAACTCCACTGCACCATCGATAGGTCGTTTAGACACCATAGACGTGATCCTCAACGTCTCCGATAATGTGAATGACTGAGGAAGCATGATCTGTCTACCAGCCTCCCCGCGTTGTGGATCCAACTCCATCGACGCATCTCGTGGCTCTAGATCGCGTATTGCACCCCTAGTCACTGTCGCAGATGTCTCTATCTGTGTCACACCAATCATGAAGCCGAAGTCAACTCCTTCTCCTCCATAAGACGTAGAAGCATATGATAGAACAGCAGGTATGGCTGTTCTATCATATCTCCGCTGAGTCATAGTCATACTAGCTATCATTTGCTCCTACTGCTCAATCCGAACAGTCATATCTGCTTCTGACACGATAGCAAGCGATGGATTGACTGATCCTCTCTCTTGTGCTGGATCTCTACCTCCAGCTCGACCACCACGGCCTCCTTGAGCTCTTCCGTCTCGTCCACGATCAACCTTCTCTTGCCGTAGCTCGGGTTGGAGATCAAAACAATGATCACTATTATGACCTGGTCGTCCGGAATGCTCACACTGCCTAGGCACCACTTGAGACGTCTCATACGTCTCATAACCACCTCTCCTCTATGGACAGTCCTTCTGTTGATGAGGACCATCACACGTCCAGCAAAGATCCGGTGTCGTGTCGTGGACCGGCTCCTACTTGAAGTTCAAACTTTGATGCTTGTCGCTCCAAAGACACTTATGAGAAGACAAGCTAGGCCTTTGCTTACGGACTTTTGACACAACTTCGGATCTTCACTTTTATTGTATAGATGAGTAGAGCTCGTTGTCAGCTTTCCATGGGCATCTTGTCTACTTCGTTTGGACGTCTAGTGGAAAAGTTACAGGACTCGAAAGATGGAGAAAACAAGCTAGGCCCCAGCTTACGGACTTTTGGCACAACTTCGGATCTTCGTTTCTTCGCATCAATGGATAGAGCTCTTTGTCAGCACTCCATAGGCACTTCGTCTACTTCGTTTGGACGCTTAGTGGAGGAGTTACAAGACTCGAAAGATGGGAAAAACAAGCTAAGTCCCAGCTTACGGACTTTTGGCACAATTTCGGATCTCCACTTTCATTGCATCAATGGGTAGAACTCATTGTCAGCTTTTCATAGGCACTTTATTTACTTCGTTTGGACGCCTAGTGATGAAGTTATGCGATTCAAAAGAAGGCAAAATCAAGCTAGGCCTTAGTTACTTGTTGACTGGGTATTTGAGGCTTCAGGCGTTATATCAAAGACGCAAGGGGCCTGCTTCATTTGAATTCTAAAAGAACTTCGTACATACAGAGACTGTGACAAGGGGGCAGCTTAGGGGCTAGCTTGCGCCTGCGACCTATCAACGGACGGTTCGGGAGATTTAGGAGTCCAATGCAAGCGCGCAAGACGTCGTTGGGTTCAGATCTGTGCAGGCTACGCACGGGTTCAAATGGTTTGGGAAGAGACAGATCGAGGGATGCGTATTGGGAGAAATTGAGACACAGGAAGCAGATTTGGAGTTTTCAGTTATATGTGAAAGAGAGTTGAACCATTCGGACCGTTCCGGAGTCCAAACTTGCTCTCCTTAGATCCATCGGGATCAGAACGACGAGTTCTTCAAGAAATTGAAGACGATATGAGTTTTCATCGGGCTGTTTGAGAGTTCTGAGTGAAATTGGCTCACCGGGAAGCGCTTACATCATATTTTCGTTCGCTTGCGACTTGAGATTGGGTTGTTCTTCGCGATCGGTGAACCAAGCTCTTCGTTCTTGGTGCCTACACGATCAGGGAGTCTTCATCTACGCATAGGAGAAGACTGTACGTGAATTGGATTGTTGGTTTGGGTGTGGTGAGCGAGTTTGAGCCGCAGGGAGCCGATTTACGTCAGGTTTTTACAACCTGCGATCAAATTTCTCGAGTGATTTTGCAAGGGGAACTCCAAACGGCTTGTTCGGAGTCTTGTTGGGTTCAGGATAGCTAGATCTACCTATCAGAGAAGACGGATATCAGTTTAGACGATCTGTTTGTGCGTGGTGTGCGGTTTTAAGCCGCAGGGAGTAGTTTTTGAAGGTTCGATCACCTGCGACAAAAAATCGGCGATATCTCGGCTGTTGGGAGTCGGATCTGAAGGTTTCTTGGGTTAACGGAGTCAGCGGAGGAGACCCTATTGACATCTGAAGTTTGTTCGGCGAAAAGAGGAAGTTCTCAGATAGGTCTTTTTCGATTTCTTCGCTACGAGTTTTGCTCTTTTGAATTCATTAGAGTTCTGGTTGGCTATATACAACTTGTGGTAGCTAGTTTTGACTAAGAGCTTGTACATGGGTGTGGCTTGGACTTGGGTTTGGATCGCGTGATATCGTTGTGGCTCTATTTGTTAGCAAAGAGAAGTTTTTCTTGCTTTGAGCTACGCTTCGGTGGTTTTGGGTCAGGGTTGTGATTCAGGGGTTGTTTTTAGGGGCTTTTGAAGCAGGTTACAGATCGCTCTGGTTTATTTTTCAGTTCTGTGCTCTTAGGAGAAAGAACCGGCAGTGTACATACAGTTGTAGTTGGTATATATCGCAGCGTTTGTTTTCGTGGTTGTTTTTCTCTGTCTTGTCTCTGTTTCAGCACACAACATCTCCACAGTCAGGAACCTCGCGTTTTCCTGGACATCCTTCACGCAATATTCGATACGACATCGGTGGTGAACTCGACGTGAAGGTCCGGGGTGGAGATATTTGTGTGTTAGAACTGGGCAGACGAGATCAGTAATCATGAACGAGGATGAAGATGGATTTGGTTGTTCGGGAGGATGTTGTGGACCTGGGATGATGGATTTGTAGATGGTTGGGATCATGGGAGGATGGGAAGATGGGACGAGCCATGACTATGGACGGATGAACGGATCAGAGGGGATACCAGGGGTGCAGTTGGATGCAGCAATTGCATGTTTGTTTCAAGCCTTCACTTTGTTTCTGCGACAAGAGCAAGGGAACCAACAAAAAAAGACTTCAGGGACTAAGGCGCTTTGAAGGATGATCGACAAGCTCGATCTATTTGATGAGGAAGACATCTCAAAGTACTTGAGATGTTACAAGACGGAGATGGATTTGGATCAAGTATCGGAGAAGGAGATGATCGGGACATTCGAACTCGCTACGGTGTCTGAGATAAGGGAACATGTGAAGGGTCTAACAAAGCGTTTTGGGAGGAATTGAGATACATTTTCACATGCGCTGAGGGAGGAGTATTTCTTGAGAAACTCAGATCGAGTAACCAAGAAATCATTTCTGGAATGGGTTAACCGATCCAGCAAGGGTTTGCAGCCTATAGAGTTGTTGAAGGAGTTCGAGAGACAATTCTCTCAACTATCTCGGGTGGAGAAGCTAATCTTGGAGAGCTACAAGACAGAGCTGTTTCTTCAAGCTGCGGATGAACCATGGCAGGAACAATTGGAGCTACTTCTGGAGGATGGAGAGGATGAAGAAAGGTTGACAAGAAATTGGGAGGTTGTGCATGAAGTGGTTGAGCTTCTTGTCTAGAGACGTACAAGAGAAAGGGTTACAAGGTTGACACCTACATCACTGACTATCGTACCAATTCGGGTAGTATCTGAGGTTCAACCTCCAATTGTGTTTGTAGAGGAGAAGGATCCAACCATCGAGGACCTGCGACAAAAGATGCAGATCTACAAGCTAAGGTTACTAGGTTGGAGGATAAGAGATCGTCGACCAAGATGGAGCTTGTACCCAAATCAACTTGGGTACATCAATGCATGTGGTGTGATAGTACTGACCATCAGCGAGATGATTGCATCGACTTTGCAGAGTCTTTGCAACGAGAGGTTATTTCTTGGGAGGATGGAAGTGTTAGGTTCAGAAGTACAGGTACTCTCCTTCAAGCCAACGTTGGTAAAGGAGGGATGAAGAGATTGGTGGATGATTACTTTGCGGCACATGCAGTTGTAGCTATCGAAGCTACAAGTTATGGTGCTAGGGTGGAGGAGATTGAACATGATCTCCATATGGATGATTTGGGTGAGCACATGGATCCAAGCGAGCTCAAGTTGGATACAAGCATCCACGATGCAGAGCGAGAAGAAGGAACAAGAAGAGACTTCTTCAGAGAAGCAAGTTGGGGAGGATAAGGTTCAACAAGAAACTATTCTTCCTGAACTGGCAATGGAGGACGATCCTTCACAACCGGAGGAGATGGTTGAGGTGCAGATAGTGGATATGGTTGATCTGGTTGCAGATAAACAACAACTAGATATTGGGATGATGAAGATAGATGCGAAGGGAGGTTGGGAGGAGTGCATTCGAGATGCAAAGGTTGGGTTCATTTCACGGGAAGTCTTGGGTGCAGCTACAAGAGAAGTCCATGATGTCATCATTGACATCATCAAGGACCGACATATTGAGGATGAACGAGAGTGGACGGATGTTCTCGAGGCTACGGGTATAGGATGATGGGTAAGGATGGCTTACAGGAGAGAAGCCATTGCTGAAGGTGATTATATTTGAGAGGTTGTGAAAGTTTACATGTGATTAAGGTTGGGAGGATGAGGCTTAGGAGGTTGTAAAGATTTTCAGAAGAAGGTTGAGAGAATGATGCTTGGGAGGTTGTAAGGATTTTCAGGAGAAGAGATCAAAGAGGATGACGGTTGTAGAGGATACTATTGTACAGAGGGGATGATGGTTGAAGAAGATATCATTGTACAGCGAGACAATGACGGTTGCAGTTGAGGATTTTGGTAGCAGCAATGTGGTTCTTTTTTTTCAGAAAACAGAAAAGAAGAGTTGGATACATACAATGACATGTACAGACTTGAGGTTGAGGGTTACAATCAAGATACAGGTGATGATTGGCAGGATAGGGAATGTCTACTACGACACTTGGGTCACAAATCTCGACGGTGAGGTTCTACAGGACGGATGGAAGACATTTCTATCATATGATGGTTCATTGCTTCTATGTCTCAGGATGTAGATATTTAGAGGGGGTGATTAGATGGGAGGTTGAAGAAGAAAGTCAATGAGATGGATCTAGAGAAAATCATGACAAAGTTGTAACTTCAAGATGGCGATCAGGTTGCAACCTTGAGATTGACGTTGATTGAGATGAGAGGGAGGATGACAAGATGAGAACGAGTGTGCGTGTCGGTCCACTCTTTGGTTGGTATCTCTGGTGCATACCGGAGGATGCACAAGTTTAGAGGGGGTGGATGTCGTGTCGTGGACCTGTTCCTACTTGAAACTCAAACTTCTATGCTTGTCGCTCCAAAGACTCATGATAAGACAAGCTAGGCTCCTACGGACTTTTGACACAACTTCGGATCTTCACTTTTATTGCATAGATGGGTAGAGCTCGTTGTCAGCTTTCAATGGGCATCTTGTCTACTTTGTTTGGATGCCTAGTGGAGAAGTTACAAGACTCGAAAGATGGAGAAAACAAGCTAGGCCCCAGCTTACGGACTTTTGGCACAACTTCGGATCTTCGTTTTCATCGCATCAGCGGATAGAGCTCTTTGTCAGCACTCCATAGGCACTTCGTCTACTTCGTTTGGACGCCTAGTGGAGGAGTTACAAGACTCGAAAGATGGAGAAAACAAGCTAGGCCCCAGCTTACGGGCTTTTGGCACAATTTTGGATCTCCACTTTCATCGAATCAATGGGTAGAGCTCGTTGTCACCTTTTCATAGGCACTTTGTTTACTTCGTTTGGACGCCTAGTGATGAAGTTATGCGATTCGAAAGAAGGCAAAATCAAGCTAGGCTTTAGTTACTTGCTGACTGGGTATTTGAGGCTTCAAGCGTTATATCAAAGACGCAAGGGGCCTGCTTCATTTGAATCTCACAGAACTGCATACGTACAGAGACTGTGACAAGGGGCAGCTTAGGGGCTAGCTTGCTCCTGCGACTTGTCAACGGACGGTTCCGGAGATTTAGGAGTCTAATGCAAGCGCGCAAGGCGTCGTTGGGTTCAGATCTGTGCATGCTACGCACATGTTCAAACGGTTTGGGAAGAGACGGATCGGGGGGTGCGTACTGGGAGAAATTGAGACTCAACAAGCAGATTTCACGTTTTCAGTTATCTGTGAAAGAGAGTTGGACCGTTCGGACCGTTCCGGAGTCCAAACTTGCTGTCCTTGGATCCATCGGGATCAGAACGACGAGTTCTTCAGGAAATTGAAGACGATACGAGTTTTCATCAGGCTGTTTGGGAGTTCTGAATGAAATTGACTCGCAGAGAAACGCTTACATCAGATTTTCATTCGCTTGCGACTTGAGATTGGGTTGTTCTTCACGATCGGTGAACCAAGCTCTTCGTTCTTGGTGCCTACACGATCAGGGAGTCTTCATCTACGCATAGGAGAAGACTGTACGTGAATTGGATTGTTGGTTTGGGTGTGGTGAGCGAGGTTGAGCCGCAGGGAGCCGATTTACGTCAGTTTTTTACAACCTGCGATCAAATTTCTCGAGTGGTTTTGCAAAGGGAACTCCAAACGGCTTGTTTGGAGTCTTGTTGGGTTCAGGGTAGCTAGATCTACCTACCAGAGAAGACGGATATCAGTTTAGATGATCTGTTTGTGCGTGGTGTGCGGTTTTAAGCCGCAGGGAGCAGTTTTTGAAAGTTCGATCACCTGCGACCAAAAATCGGCGATATCTCGGCTGTTGGGAGTCGAATCTGAAGGTTTCTTGGGTTAACAGAGTCAGCGGAGGAGACCCTATCGACATCTGAAGTCCGTTCGGCGAAAGGAGGAAGTTCTCAGATAGATCTTTTTTGATTTCTTCGCTACGGGTTTTGCTTTCTTGAGTTCATTAGAGTTCTGGTTGGCTATATACATCTTGTGGTAGCTAGTTTTGGCTAAGAGCTTGTACATGGGTGTGGCTTGGACTTGGGTTTGGATCGCGTGATACTGCTGTGGCTCTGTTTGTTAGCAAAGGGAAGTTTCTCTTGCTTTGAGCTACGCTTCGGTGTTTTTGGGTCAAGATTGAGAATAAGGGGTTGTTTTTAAAGGCTTTGAAGCAGGTTACAGACTGCTCTGGTCTGTTTTTCAGTTCTGTGCTCTTAGGAGAAAGAACCGGCAGTGTACATACATTTGGAGTTGGTATATATCGTAGCGTTCGTTTTCGTGGTTGTTTTTCTCTGTCTTGTCTCTGTTTCAGCACACAACATCTCCACAGCCAGGAATCTCGTGTTTTCTTGGACATCCTTCACGCAATATCCGACACGACACCGGTTGCTGCTGACTAGAGAAGGACGGCATGGGTTTCTCTCCTTGGGATCGTGACTGCTGAGCACGATTCTTACCACCACCACCACCACCATGTTGTTGCGTAGTCTGTGATCCTCGAGAAGAAGTGGTCGTTCCATGTGGTGTCTCCCTGCTGAACCTAACAGTCATCATCCTCTCCTCCACCATGTTGAGCTCAATCCGTTCAGCAAGATCAAAGACAACCGTCAACGTCAAAGTGATGTCTCTAAGGAGAGTTGCATCTTTGACTCTCTTACACAGCTCTCGGTCTAGTATCTCATATCAGAATTGGACTTCCTGTGCTTCTATCACCCCTTGAGTGTCGAAAACACACTCCAAAAGATCGAAAATCTATCAAATTGGTACTCGCAGGCGGTTTATGTCTTTTGGACCACCTGCGACCTTCTTCGGCTTGTAACTCTTCGATCTTTCATCAAATCGAACGAGTTTTGGTGCGTTGGAATCATCTTCCCAGCACACACCTACTGCACTCTTCAGCACCAGAAATTGCTGACTCACGTCAACCTGACACTCGCTGACGTACTTCTGTCGACATCAAAATCTATGACAAGAAATTCCAACAACGCTTCTGCACTACCTCACTATCAAATCCGATCAAGAATATGTTCAAAAAGTAGTAATCCACACAGCGATCGATCACAACAAAAAAAAACCACTTCGCTCACGCGCGCACCCGCAAATCAAGATATCAACGATTTGTAAACTCCGGAGATACCACCGTAGAAATCTGCGATCTGAAAGCTCTCAATCAGATCTCGCAATTTGAATTCTTCAAGTGATAAACGGTATGTACTCACTCCACCATGCCAACTGACGCTAAACAATCGCTAAAGTCGAGTCAAATCCACTCTGTGCTCGTAGAGACTCCAGATTGCACTCACCAAGACGATCCACCATAGCTAGGAGCTTGAAGGCTCAACTTGAAGAATTAAGACCTCCAAGCCGTACTTGCGAAGTATACCCCTAGTGGGTCATCCCCAGAACTCGTCTTAACGGCACTAACGACCTTACCGGGATTAGTCACTCCGCACTCGATCAACCTAGTCGAGGTGCTAAACTGACATGACACATATCACACGTACTGATTCCTCTTGTAGGGCCGCTCAATCATCTGCACAGAATCTTCAAAGACAAACCGTCATCTCCTGACGTCTTTCTCTGTCACCTCGAGTATAACAGAGACACCAACGAGAAAGTAAGAGAAATAGTAACCATGCCATCTCGTCTTTGGTGTTCCGTGCTAACATGTCGAGAGATAGACGGAATGCCTACCTCGTCTCGTCATGAAAAGCACGGGGTAATCGATGAAACAAATACGAACAAAGAAAACTCGTCTCGAACTATCTCAGAATAGCGTCAGAGTGAACTCTCAATCATCCGCATGACTCAGGAGAAACTCCAAGAAGAAAGACTAACGGTGTCATAATGGCTGCACGTGTAGATCTCCGCTCTCGACTAACCTGGACATCCCATGTAGTCTTATCATAGCTCTTGTGCATCTTCTCACATGAGATTTTATCCTTTGCGAGATAAATAATTGATCGTACACCGGACATAGTGTGTCTAGAATCGATCTCAGTCTCATGAGAGAAAGAGTATTCATAGCTAAAAAAGAAATAATATCCAACCAAACGATACTCGTAATAAAAACATCTAAAAAAAAATTTCACTAAAAAAGAAAACTCTGATATATAAAGATAAAATATACTAAATATAATAAAAAGTCTTTCAAATATCTCTCAAAAACTTTAAACAAAAAATTATAAAATCTTAAAACTCAAAAAAATTCAAAAAAATTTAATACTCACTCATTTCTTTATCAAATATAAAAAATAAAAATAAAAATTTATCTGAAAAATAACCCACCCCTTCCCATCTCACTCCACCCTCTCCTATCGCAATCCCTACCCCACCCTCTCCTCTCCCGCACTCGCGCGGGCGCGTCCCCGAATCAGAAGGAATAAACTACACTATGCTTAAGTTGAATGCGAAGGCACGTGTCGACCCACACTTTTCGTTCATAAGATGCCAGACGGACAGACCACGTGTGTCTCCATAGCATGCAGGTATCCTCTTTGAGTGGCAGCTCTAGGGTATTTTTGACAGTTGACTCACTGACTCCGAGCATCTCAACCGGGGCACTGTAATTATCCAGTATCCAGTCGCCTATTTGGCGTGTCGAATACGGTAAATGTCGTTCCTTATATATCTGTCGCGTTTACCGCCAAAAGTTTACGCTTTATCTGAAGGCTAACGACTGAAAGGAAACATGTGGGACTACCTTTCTCTCTCGCGCATAGAGGGTGGCGATTGGGTTGCAGTGGAGATGCGTTCAGCTGTACACACGCCGCAGTCCCGTGAGCAAGTACAATCTGCAGGTCTGTGACTACAGAAAACAGAGACACGCTAGCAATTAGTCAAGGGGCTAAAGCGAAGCTGAAGCCACTTGCCCCGCTCAGGTTTTGTCAACGATCTATTTTCCAGTGTTTCTGCTTTTGATACTGACGATGCTTCGTACCCAGCCCGTATCTTGGAGAACGCTTCGTACCCAGCCCGTATCTTGAAGAACGCAAAAAGGAGCAGATGTTGACTATGTATTTGTCAAGTGCACCCGTAGCCGTTCTAGGCTTGGATGCCAATCTGTTGATGACTTCTTCTTTACATGATGGAAGTTCATATCACCATCAAATCTGAGGCCCTTTGGATTTCACAGCCTCTTTAGATGGGCGATCAGGATCGTTGGAATTAGAGCCTCCCGACAAGATAGTGCTGACATACGAATCATTTGATGGATGAATTACAATGATAATCGTAATTCGGCATCAACTGCCGAACGCCTCAGGATCTTCAACACGCAAAGGCCTTCTGCTTCCTTCTGTGAAACGGCAGCAACTCGAGCTCAACTGCTTTCCTCGTGGCCTAGATCTGTGGTGCTAACTTCCGCAGCTGCTGCAAGAACACAGATTTATCAGTAATTTACAATTCCCTTGAGTTTGTTAGCGCCTTGCCTTCCTCTGGTGATTCAGCCTTCGATGGAGAAGGAAAATATTCACGGGGTGGAGATCAAGCTGAATAATGGACTGTTTATACCTTGTCTCGGAGTGGGCACACTTTTGTTCAAAGAGACTCCAGAACAGTTTCATGAGTCCATTCTAATGGCATTCAAGGTACGAACCTAAGCATGACAATTCTGAACTTTCCTGGAATATGAGACCCGTTCTTACAACATCGCCGGTTGCTCTGCCAGCGCCCCATCGATGGTTGATTTCTTATCCTTGTGACTTGCTATTATGTTCGAGTGTGGAGGTTGTTGTCACCCAGATATTTGATTCAAGACAGAAAAAGATTACTTCTGTTTTTCCCTTTTGGACTCTAGCCGATAGACTATCGGCTTTATGGTGACTTCATGTCTAATAAGTGAAAGACCTCTCCTCTCGGTTTAGCCCGATCTGTGGCTTTCGTTTTATCTGGTACATCTTCGATTTTACCTGTGCCTTCAACCTCCGTACGGTATCCTGGATGGATGTGGGGAAGCAGTCATGCTCCGGTTTCCAAGCTCACAGTTGGTATTCTGATTCTTCGAGTATTTGCAGAAATGAATCACTTGGACAACCGTGTGATAGAATAATTTAAAGAGCTGCAGAGAATATATTTCTGGTTGAAAGATAAATTTCATCACTGATTGCAGATTCTCGACAGCTAGAATTCCACTACTAGTATGTGCGTTTTGAACTTCTCCGCATAGGAACTACAACAGAACTTACCACTCGCAGGGTGCATAAACTGACTAGAAGACCCTTCTTACTAAAGCGTCGTAATGAGAATTCACGTTCAAAAGGATCTTAAATACTGAAGAGGATACAAAAGTTTCCTGGGCACGGTTTGAGCACTGCACTGCATATCACGGTCGACTGCAAGTCCTTGTTGATATGCGGCAAGTGATTACCACTCGCTCGCTGGAAACTTTGCAGATCGGCTACAGACACCTCGATGCTGCAAGATTGTATGGGACCGAAGCTTATATTGGCAACGCACTCCAAGAGGCCTTCAAAGATGGACTCGTGAAGCGGGAAGATGTGTTCGTTACAACCAAGGTCTGGTGTGACAAAAATACACCTGCAGAAATCATTTCCGAATTGCACGAAAGTCTCAAGTAAGCCTGGCTAGACTCTACACCTGATCACTAGATGTTCTGAGTTTCCCTTTACTGCAACAGTTGGTGGAGAATATACACGATGAACATGTCGAGTGTTACTAACAGTCTTACCCTCTTTTTATAAAAAAGAAGGTACAATCTTACTAGTTAACAGTCAGTCATGGACAGACAGGCAATCAGCATAACTTTCTTCACCACCACAAAAGAAAAGAAAGTCGATCGGTGTCACAGCAAAGTTCCCTAGCCGACAAGTATCTTGAATAAAGACTCATCGCTTCTTATCCAAAACGCCTGTGGTAAATTGTGCAGATCCTTACAGCTGGACTACGTGGATTGTTATCTGATCCACATGCCTGTGAGAATCAAGGAAGGAGCGCAGTTCTTTGATGTAAAGGAGGAGGATTACCTTCCATTTGATCTCGCAGGCTGTTGGGAAGCTATGGAGCACTCACTCGACTTGGGACTGACTAAATCTATTGGCGTTAGCAACTTCTGCGTCAAGATGCTGCAAGAGTTGTTGAGGAACGCGAAGGTTGTCCCTGCAATAAATCAGGTATGTATACATTACGTTTCCTCTTACAGGAGGTTTGTCACTTTCTTCAGTTTGTCCCGACAATCTCCAAGAATACTTGAGATTTCCTTTGATTGGACGAACCGTGCGCCCTCACAAACCTTTGAAGTAATAACTGCTCCGAGCAACTTCCTGGACGAATACATACAGTCAGGATTCAGGACCGAACAGGTACCTGGGGAGTCGGGACGTATCCACCAGTCCACTGCGATATTGGCAAGCCTCAAACTAGTAATTGCTGTTGCAAGGCTGAAACGAGCACCACTGTAAATTAGAAGTTTAGCCTAGTCCGTTAAGTTTTCGTTTGTTGGTACTGAGTGGTATGGACAAACGAGACGATTAGAAGGAGCAGATCGAGTTCAAATTACAAGGGCAGAATGATTACTCCGGTCCCTTGCGAGTACAAAAATACATCACTCGCACTTCTGCCTGGTTAATTCACTAATCGGAAAGTAAATGACACCTAAGGGCCTCTTCCCACCTGCTAGTTAGAGCCGTATCGCATAGCCTGGTCCCAGAGAAGGAGAAGGGCTCACCTCCCGACCTCTACATACTTCCTCGAGAAGCGAATTGATCATCGCTTCGCTTCACTTCACTTCCGGGGGAAATATGTCCCGCCAAGTAAGAAGCCTTCGTGCCAAATAAGAAACTTTGTTGGGATGGCGAAAGACATCCTCTGCTTTCTCCAGGTGATCAGAAAAACCTGGTGGTTCTGCTGGTAGGGCCAATACGTTCGGGAGACGAAAGTGTCTCTGGAAAATCCGGTAGAACCAGAACTGGTCTTTTGCCTCGTTGCTCACGCGAAGTCTTTTCCATGCGCTGAACTGTGTGCTCGACCTCGTTGCTCACATGAATCCTTTTCCTGTCATCACATCGAACTGGTCCTCTGCAAGCTAAAGGATGCCGACATCTCGTACATAAGTTTAAGAGGGACTAGACTATCACATCACGCGTAGAATATCACATAATGCTTCTTGCTCGAAGCTGGGTCGGTCTTATTTTGCTACATAGAGCAGATCCTGCGCTATAGAACGTCTGATTACCAGAATCAAGAGCTGGACTCGACAGTAGCTTGAAACACTTCAGAAGCAACTGGCATGCATGTGTACCCTTGCAGGTGGAGCTACATCCGATGTGCCAGCAGAAGAAGCTTCGCGCATACTGCGAAAAAATGGGCATCCATGTGAGCGGGTGGAGTCCTCTTGGAGCACCAAATGTGCCATTATATGGATCAAACGATGTACTGGAGAACCCTACTCTGAAGAGTATTGCCAGCAAGCATAGAAAATCAGTTCCTCAGGTTTGACTTCTCCTTGGAACCAGTTGTTTCTTCCTGCTTTTGCATGGAATTACCACTTACTGCCCTGCCTTACTGGGTCATACTCTGCTTGCTGATTACTCGGTCATAGTGCAGATTTGCATCCGGTGGGCGCTGGATCAAGGGTGCAGCACACTCCCAAAAAGTGGCAATGCGAGTCGCCAAAAAGAAAACTTCAGCGTCTTCGATTTCAGTCTGACCGAGGAAGACCATGCCATAATCTCAAGTATCCCACAGAGAAAGATATTCGGCCCGACGCACACCGGCACATACAAAGTGTTTACATTACTGTGGGATGACGAAGAATAAGAGATTGATGGTGACTGAGCTGGAACTTATAAAGGTACCCGTAAAGTGCATCTCCACTAACTGGAGAGTACAGATTCCATGTATAAGTTAAAAAGGAGATGAAAGAATTTTCAAACCGGTTTCTCCCTGTCGACCAGATATCCTCTATGTTCCCTTTACCCTAAACTCAAAGCTTGCTTTGAGTGATTTGAGTAAAAGAGCATTCTAAGTTCAGAGCTCAGGAATGAAACAAAGTGCAATGGATCTTGCCGCCGTGAAATTTCCTCGGAGTCATTCATTGCCAGGGCAGTCAAATAATCCATCAACCGAAACTCTGTTCACCTAGAGAGTACCAATTCAAGGGTCCCTTGTTCTATGAGTTCTTACACGAATCTTTAACTAGTGCTAAAACGAACATGGAGATACGAGCAGTTTTCCAAGGTACAACTATCGGATGACAATGTGAAGAGTGAAGAATAATCATCATCAGAGTATATTCAAGTCGCTGTTTCCGTGGTGTTTACTCTGGATCCTAGTCTTAGAATCTAGGTTTAGCTAAAACGAACTGACTCTTGATAGAAGGAGGAACTGTCAGTTGTCTACCCTATTGTCTCCTTGGGCATTGTGCGTTCAAGAAAGATCGCGTTAGTGAGTATGAGTTCGTACTTGACTCGCTCAGAAGGGCAAGCTTTTGTACCTTTGGACGTGATCAGGAGAAAACAAAACAAAACAAAATAATGGAAAGAACTAAGGAGCAAGGATAATTGTCTTGAAAACTACCAGGAGTTGATTGGCAACCAAGTTTGGCTCAATCGTGGATGATCTGTGGATATCATGGACAACATTGTGCTCGGTGAATACATATCCTGCGCACGACAAGAAGAGGAACTACGTCTGATACTTCGGAACGAAGAATTCTAGAATTTACCTACACTGGAGGGAAAGCATGTTGACATCCGTCCTTCGTCCTGTCACTGTCCACCTAACTCCGTCCTTCAATCCGTGCACTAAGTCAACGCTGTTTACTGTGGGCAGTCGCCTGCAGTGCAATGAACACGAGCACATTGCCACCAGTGCCAATGTGCTCGTGTTCTTTCCTTCACCTAAAAAGTTGGTTGATTCTCCATCTAATCGTTGGCTCTCCAGCTGATCCATGAACTCCTTATCGGCAAAATGTCGCATTGAGTAGTCTTCCAATCTCGTTGTGACTTACTCATCTGGAAGTCCAGGTCAAGTATAATTATGTAACGAATAAGGATGCAAAATCTCGAGAACTAAATTTACGGACCTTCACAAGAAGAATCCATGTGAGCCAACAAAGGAGAAAGAAGGAGATTGGGCACTACTCATATGATCCGGATTAGTTATTACTTTTGCAACAAACAAGTGCTGTGTCGAGCGTGACGCGCACGAGAGAAGCTAGTAACCAAAACCTAAGTTATCGACGGACAAACAATGCAACCTAATGTCTCGTGACATCATCAATATTCAAGGTCTTTGAGTATATTATGTATATCTCTTGCTTGTTATCCTTATTCATAGTAGCGGTGGTCATTTTCGTATGTAGAGCTGATAGTGTTTCAAGGTTTGGGCTTACCTCATACTCAAGACACATCCTTTTAATACAAAGATTGAAATAAACCTACAGACCCTCGTATGCAATCCTATCTTATCAGCATTTTCACATTCATTCAAGTGGAGCAAGATGCATGTTCCCTAAAACTGCAACTTCTTTATACATCAGATCATAAGGACCATTTGTGATTGATCAACGAGTGATCCTCGAGAACGTTGTATCTCTAGAAAAAACCATTCTATGCGACATTTAAACGATTTCAACTTGTACAGGAATCCGGTCTTGCAATGCCCATATATACGTGGTACTGTTTGATTATTCGAGATAGTTGCATATACAAGAGAGATTTTGGATTACTTATCGGCTAATACAAGACTACAAGTACTTTATATATATCTTCTGACTGAGATCTGCTTTTCCTTCAATCTCATATCTTCGAAATATGGACCATTCGAGAAATATTGTTGAATATATTTCTTGATTCGTACTTAGCACTAACTTGATCCTGTTCATACCAGAACTGATACTAAGTATTATCTTGCTTGCAATAAACGAAATGTGATACCTTAGTTTCAACATGTAATGATTACAGTTCTATGCATATAAATTCTAGAGAAAGGGGTGGTCAGGTGCAAATCCTGGACGGTTTTTGGTATGCTCTGAGAGGCTACCCACCTACTGCCTGCGTGCAAAAGAAAGAAAGAAAACAAACAGCGGCAAGTTTGACGGCTGACATATACGGTAGCTGCCGAAGCGGGAAACCATCACAGATTGTTGTAGTATAGAGAATGTGGTCGACCGCACGTCCAAACTCGCCTCAGGAAAGGATCATGACTGGGCCGTCCAAGCGGAAGGACTCGACAGAGCCCTCGTGGCGACTTGAGAAAGGATGATATCCGACTGCAGGACAAATGAAATGAGCGAGCTTGAATTGTCGGGGTCGTGCGAGGGTGGAGTCGCTGGACACAAATTTCTCTGTCCGGACTCCTGAGCACTCGGCGCTACTTACGGCCAGAGTAGGAGAGGAGCGTACAACGATCGTTAAAGATGATGCCTACGCTGCACTAGCAACTGATGCTGGGTTGCCAAACAAATAAATGCAATCGTACGTCGATTCAAGAGGAAACATTCCACACAGAAGCTCACCGCGAGTTGATAACTCTCGTGCTCATGTAAGATTATACACTTCGAATCTGTGGTACTGTCTAGTCAAAAATCAATTTATTGCCACACCTGATGAGATTGGACCGGAACCATGCGAACACAAGCAAGCACGGGCATTACCCTCCAGCGAAAGCACAAGAAGTTTCAGCAACATCTCTTTCAGTAACATACACACAGGCAAAATGTCCTTAACATTTGAAGAGACGTGCCTTTATGATGGAGAATCATTGAAGGTATCGGAAAACGAAGCAGAAGAGGGACAAGCTTTGACTCTGCCTCATGCAAACGACGAGTCTGCAAGATAATGATGGCTACTAAAAGCGTGAAGAATCAACGCTGGGATGGAGAATGAGAGACGAGAGGACGCGCAAGAATAGTTATTCCTACTGATAGGCAAGTCGTCCAGACTCCAGACGCGCCAACAATCATTCATTCACCCAAACCTCATCCATTCCAGGACATTATCAGACGATAAATTCCATCCTATTCGAGGGCTCTGCGTACCTGTTCCGTTAGGTGGCGGAGAAGAGGACGTTTTGTAGCAGAAGGATAGAAAGGAGAGCGAGGCCTTCCATCACTCTACGGATGGTTCAGGATACTGAAGTGAAATAAAGAAGGGCGCCTGGCGCGCCTGCCTGGAGAACGCGGCGACGTGAGCTGAAAGACGCGCAAACAATAATGAAGTATCTTCCCCGTCCCGTTTGGCTCCCGTCGTGAGGATCACCCTATTTCTCACCTCTCTACGACAGTGAACCACGCAAAGAGGAGGGAAGGGACCGAGGACCACAACGTCGTACGCGCTGCAGACCTTGAAGTATGTACTAGGCGTCTGTTTGTTATTGACAAGTGAACACACGTAGCGGATGATGAGGCTTGATGGGGTCTTCCCATCAGTTTGCTATTTATTGCGTCGCGGTTCCGTCATAAGATGATGAGGTGGGTATGGGTATCGTAACATGCATGTATGCAAATTCCCATGTATGTGGACAGTCGGAGGAGGAAGGGCCAGGGATGGGATGCTTACATTCCATTCCACTCCACATGTCATACGGGATGACATGTGGACGTGCAGCGCTTGACGTCCGCCTGTCACCCGAAGGCTGAAGTTCTGTGTGAGAGCCAGTAGACTTCCAATAGGAAAACTACAGTACACTGCAGTAGTGCACAGTGCTGCTGGTCTTCCAACGTCCAGAAGGATGGGACAGGGGCACCACAGGAGCCCTGGATTGGACCGGACTGCTAAAGCCATGAACGGACTGGTTCGGTCACTGGAGCCATGAAAGCAGAGGAAACCGGACGAAAGCTTTTACTCTTCCTTCTTCATCACTTTCCCTTTCTCCTCCCTCTTCTTTCAGGGTTTGAGCTTGTAGCTGTTGTCTCAGTGTTAGATGTTGTGGTTGTCGGGATTCACAACACTGCGCACTGCTCGGAGAGGCTGTAACCCCCTCCTTTTTCACCTCACTGCACACGCTGCTGCGCTGCAAGGGAGTAGCAGGCTCCTCCCGTCACTCGCTCTCTCTCGTACTAGGTTTTAGTAGGTAGGTAGGGGAAGATTAGATAGTTTGTAGGGGAAGCCGAAAGTCTTCTCATCATCAAGCTAGATGGAGAGAGAGAGAGATGTAACACAGACTTGTGATTCCCTGGAAGCTTTTCTGCAAGAGTGAGCGGAGTCATACGGAGTACATTGAGCACTGGCGGACCGGATGGGGGCCTGGGGACCGCAGCTGTGACTTAACTTTGCTTTCTAGGCAAGGAGGGACTTCACTTGAATTGAATGGGAAGAAGTAGCGGCAGTAAGCGCCAGCCAGGAGGGAAGGAAGCAGAGGAGAGAGAAGAAAGACGGTTGAGGTAGTCCGTGTGTGTCGCTTTCAGGTTCCCGTTGGATCCATTATCCAGTCCCTGGCAGGGTGGTCTGGACTCTGTACTCCGTCGGTTTTCTTCTCACGTGTGTCATTGGTTCGAATTAAATTTTTGTCCTGCGCCACTTTCTTCTCGCAGCCCACGCTTCTCTTGCGAGCCGAGCCGAGCCGACTTGACCTGGAGGACGTTAGGTGCTCCCACGGTAACAATCCGGTGTCTCTTCATGCTATGAGTGATCTAAACGGTCCCTTTGAGTGATCGTGGTGACAGTCTGATCCCTTCTACGCTCAAGTGCATTTCTTCTGTGGCTCGACGACTCCTGTCATTGCGTTTTGAAACTCGCGATGCTGCTGTTCTTTGGTTAACAGAGTGCGTGTGCGGCACAGTCGAGTAACTCTTTCCTGTTACGAGAGGCGGAATGGCAGAAGTTTTCATTTTGAGTGGAGCATTGTAACGTAAACACTGTTTTGGGAAATTGACGAATTGGATATCTCGCTATTTCTATGCGTGCAACCTGATTGGGTTGCTCTAGCTCGCGCGTACGTGGATACCTGTTCATGGGAATAAGGCTTCAGATTAATTGCGTTTGTATCTGATGCAGCGTCTAAACAGACGATGGTCTCCCCAGACAGAGGTCGATTTCCCGTGCTTCCGGGTTTTAGATCTTCTAGCGCCAGGGGATTGTTGCAAGGTGCGATAAGGGTTGAATTGGATTCTTGGTTATGAGAGGAGTTTGTGAGACAACCAAGTTTTTTCTAGTAGGATAGGTACTGGAAGACGAGGCCGTAGTTGGTAGCGCCAAAGACATTGGTCAACTTTCTGACCAGAGTGAGTTTAGTACAGAAGAGCTTCTTTGACAGTTGATGAGCATGACGTGAGGCCGGTTGTTCGATTCATATACAGTGATCAAAGGGTATTAGAGATGGTGGACGTCGAACATCGGGTATCTTCTCATGCGCAGTACGCAGGCCTAAAGCGCCTTTCACAGCGAGCTCATGCCGGCACTGCACCCACAAACAGTGGGGGCCGCCGCGTTTACTTCTCGTTTTCTGCATACGCTCGCACTGTGATTGATCACCTTAGAAATTGCTGCGTATCGATCGAGAAAGGCCTATCAGATGAGGAATTTGCACGAGTGGAAGCTGCTTACTGCTTCACGTTCCCGCCTGATTTGAGGGCTATCTTGGCCGAGGGTTTGCCGGTAGGAGAAGGGTTTCCAAATTGGCGTCATGGCATCTCTCACGAGCTTCAGATGAGATTTGATCTGCCTATAGCGGGGCTTCTTTATGAGGTAGCGAGAGGAAATGTCTGGTGGAAACAATGGGGTCCTCGGCCTGTAGATACGGAGCAAGCCGTCCGACTTGCCCTAATTGCTCTGAGGAAAGTTTCTACGATGGTACCCGTTTACAGCCACTGCTACATCCCGGCTTCTCCGAACATCGCCGGGAACCCTGTCCTTTTCGTGTACAGGAAGGACGTCTTCATTTGTGGAATCGACATTGCGGATTTCTTTCATCGGGAGCTGTTTGTTCCCCATGGCTACGAGGCTCCGAGGAATTTGCCGGACCTCAATGACTGGGTGGACGATGGGAGCAGCAGAGTAGCGAGAATGGGTAGCGGACGGGATTTGTTCAAGGACCGTGGGAGAGTAGTTTCTGGGAAGGAAAACTTTCTCGTATCGAGCAGAGTTTGTGAAGACGAGACGCACGAACTGCACTATGAAAATGGTCCTGCTTGGCGTGGTTTGGATACCGTACCGATTAACAGCGAAGACACAGAGAAAAAGTGGGAGGTCCTGGAAAACAATTACGAATCGTGGGGGCGTAGTTTGGACTCACTAGTTGGCAAGCATTCAGACGTTCTGTTCAAGAGCTTGGACAATTTCGGCAGGCGGCCGAATTCGAAAGCTGTTGAGTGTCATCTCAGAAACGGCAACCTTTCTAGATCAACAACGGGGATGGCTAAGAACCTTTCCCAGGATTGTGTGTCTAGATTCAGTTTCTTTGAAGAGTGGCCCATTTCAGCAGACACCCTCACACATTTCTCCATGAATGCGCCGACCTGGGCAGCCAAAGCTCGGCGTATCGAATTTTGGAGCGAACTCACGGAGAAACGGAACTCGTCGAATGTCCTGGCATCCGAGAACTTGTTCTCGGCACACAAGGTCGATGTTGATCTGGCAAACTTTACACCAAGGTGTGGAGAGGATCAGGCTTTGACAGAATACAGAAACACCCATCTGCCAAAATGGCTTGTAAACTACTTGGAAGATATAACGATTCGTCTCCGGAGAGGGGGTTGGAAAGAAGTCGATATTGATGAGATGATGGACCCGCGTCCTCCAGCCAAGAAGATTCATGAGAGCTCTGTAGACAAGCAGTCCGCGCTGGAAGCCTTAACAAGGCAGGCAGAAATTTTACAAGCTACCCTGAGAGCAGCAGGTTGGAGTATGCGAGATGTTGCGGAGGTGCTGACTGCGGACCTCAGAGTCGGAGACTTCCACAAACGATCAACTTCGAACTTGTCGCCGGAGCTCGCAACACGTATAAGCACATTTGCAGAGTATGTTGTAAATGTCTAATCGAGCGTCATTTGTCCTTACGACTACAATTAGGATCGATACTATGAGCAGTAGATAGGTTTCACAGAGATTGTCAAGCACCTGCAACAATCTGGGCAAGCACTCGCCCACTGTCTATATTGTTAGATTGTCAAATTGCAACAAGCAATAGGTAAATCGGGGCAGGCGTTGCCAGTTAGGAGCTATTCTTTAAGAGTAAAGGTTAAAATTGAAAGCTTGAAGAAGAGATGTACATTGAAGTTTTATGCTTTCAAGTGCTTTACTTACCCTCGAGACTTCATTTAAGAACCTTTGTTCCAGCAACGGTCATTGTTCTCTTTGCGGGAGCTCTGACCTGGATGTGTTTCATGGTCGATCATTGCTGCATCAGCCGCACGTCATTATGCATGCCATGGTTTATTTCCACATCCAGAAATACCTCGAGTCAAACTCAATCAGGCATATGGTTCTTACGACACTAATGACGGTTTGTATTGCAGCGTAAACCCTTCGATAGATCTTCAGACGATATCTAAAACTTTTCACTGCTTACACTATCAGGTCCCCTGAGCGACAGCTTTCTTGCTAGTCATGGATATTGTGGAAAGAGATTAACTTCCTAACCTCGACGTCCTCCAGTCTACCCAATCACAGAGTCGATTCTGTCTGTGAAGTGCCATGGTTTAAACTTTCAAACCTGCACTTCGCTAGGTGAGTCTCCATTGGAGCTGAAATAATTTACCTTGGTAGTTGTGCTCGGGTTCTTTAGTACATGTACTGTAGGTCTGGACAGAACTCATGTTACTAATATCCTGTCACTTCAATAGCTTCTAAACTATTCACACTCCAGTCTGAACGACTTCGTGCATGGTATAACATGCATTTCATCGATAGTCGAACTGATGGGCAAGATTGTATCGTACAAGCACGGAATAAGTGCACACGAAGAGGATCCTGTGTCGACTAAAGACGTACAGGTACACTAGAGGGTGTCAATGTTAAGGGGAAATATTCCCCGACCTGTGAAAGGGAAAGGAACGGAACTTTCTAAAGGCCAACTTTCTACTGAACCGCGGTTAATTTTGGGTCGTCCTTCTGAAATGGAAGTACATTCATTATTTTTCACCTCTTTCATCTGGGATCATTTCTCTGATTTACGTCTGTCATCTAACATCATTACTCTGACATCGTACATCATTACTCTGACAGAGTAGAATTCTACACAAAAAGGCGAAACAGATTTTTACACAAAACTAAACGGGAAAAATGATTGAGTACTCAATAAGAATGCGCTCGCGACGTTTTTCTACGGACACCTCTGGAAGTGAATGCAGAAAACACCCGCCAAGGTACAGCCGAAGTGGTAACTCCTTCTCGCGGGCCCAAAATCATTCGGAAAGATTTCAACATTGGCACCCCGTACTACCCAGGTCTATAAGTTTCACCCGAGCCCGTCTCGAGTTAAATATGGCACGATCTTTGTTTCTTCACATGTACTTTCATGGCTCTTCTCCGAGGCTAAGAAACATCGACACGATAGGTGGATTCCTGGTTTCCATTCGGTTTGTGCTATAGTAGAGTACCGTAAAAGTGAAAGGTCAAGTCGGTCAATATTGAGCTACTGTATGCGCCCGAAACAGAGAAAGAAATTAAAACTGGGTTAGGAGAACAAGGCTCTTGAAAACTTGAAGAACAGCATGATTACTGACAGCGACAAATACCTAAAAAAGCGGTACGGTAGGCTCCCAGGTTACTTATATGGAGAGAAGATTGAAGACTCCAAGAGTCTGAAGTTTGAGGTGGCATAATGATTAGAATCATTCTGATAGATAACTGTCTTGTTGCGTGATATTTTCCGTCGTTATAACCGTAGTTCTAGGTTCTAGGGTACTTCGCTGTAAGCAGGATCAACATCGAGACTGATCGGGTCGGTTCTTGAGCGCGCATGCGCACATGTTCCCTGAAATTGTCCCTGACAATAAACTAAGGGCGCACATACGCTAACTCGAGAGTTAACGGTAGAATCAATGTACACGTTATATTTATAAAGTCTCGAAAACGTAAATTTCCCCACCGCTTGACGTTAAGAGAGGAAGGATTCATGATGTCTAGAAAGTTTTCGTACCGTGATGACAAAATTATCTCTATTTTAAATCGACAACAAGCAAATGAATTGAAACTTTTCAACGTATATCCGAATAATGTAACTTTATAGAAAACTCTAATATAAAGTATTAGGTTCAGTCCCAGCTTTTTAGCACTAACATAGAGTCTACTTAGGGTATACGGTGGGACATCTTTGTGTCTTTTAACGCTATAATAGCGTTAAGAAACCGTTAGATATCCCACCGGAGACGATAACTCGCTTTTATTTTAGTGCCAAACATGTGAGACTTACCTTTAAACTCTAAATTAGAGTTTTCATTAGCGTTGCAGTACAGAATATACTGAGAAATTACTCAGTATAGCCGTTGTGCAGTCTGTCCTGAAACCTTTTGAGGTTAGTTTTTTTATTTGAAATACAGTATTATGCTTGTGTATTAGTTTCAGTGCTTGCTGAGTTGAAAATAGAGATAAATTTTCTATGGTGATAAATTTTCATATGATCCTTTTCTTGGTTAGCGTAAGTGCGGTGGGGAATTTTATGTTTCCAGATCTCTTATGGTATAGCGTTAACACTAAATACGTTAACTCTCCAGTTAGCGCCTTTGCGGTGGAGATGCCCTAATTACGACTGCGCCCCAGCGGTGAATGCTAAGGCTTGGCTATTTGTTCAGGTATTTTCCACTATCCTGGGAGAAGCACAAGATTGTCAAGCCATTCCTCTAACAAAGCCGATGGGGTTCCAAACGGAGCTCTATGATGATCTCTATGGACAAAAGTCATGGCGACATCCTATGTGTGTATCTCTATCGACAAAAAGTCATGGCGACAAACTATGTGTTCCTCAGAAGCCAACTTTAAGAACCATGAACAACCGACGTACTGTATGCTGTATTAAATCCGTTGGATAGTGCTACACTCAGCTGTATCATACAACTGACAAAAGCGTCTAAAAAAGTCCCTTTGAGTTATCGGCATTTGACACCCAATGAGGTCTCGAGGAAGCCCTTCTCGTGTACCGTACCTGTCGCCTGGCACCTTCGCAGACCGGACAACAGCTCGAGATACAGTAATGGTCAAGAGCTAGGGTTGCCGTTGGGGTATTGGCAATATAATTTACAAAGGAAGAGCACCAAACAGCTCATGTCGGACTGTGCAAGAAGTTAGGTGGAGAAGCGGTGTGACGCATGTGATCACTTTAGAGGTTCATCAAACTGGCATCTGTATGGCAGACTTGCTCCGGCGACCAGACGGCATGGATCGTAGTCTATGTTCTGAGTTCTTATTAATGTCGACCCAATCTCTACCTTCATGTCATAACTTTTCCAATGGAGCGGGTTTTAGACCACATGCGAATTACACTCTCAGAATCAACAGAAAATCGAAAGGGACAAGCCACGATGGAGGAATTGCTGCACAGAAGATAAGAAAGACTTGTTGAGATAAGAATAACCCTTTGTTGAATATTTCCAGCTTTTCTTGGCACCGTTGGAGTTCACTGGTGCTCCAATCAGGCTTACGGCGCCTTAGTGGGCAAGAAGACTAGTGGGCTCTGTAGTTATTTCTTATACTTGTACACCAAAAGTTGGGTGGGATCTGTAGTTCATTCTTGTACACAAAAGTTCATTCCGTGACTGTGGGGTCAGTTTCCTAGTCTAGTAAAGACCACAATACTCTGAGTTGAAGTTGATAGCAGAAACGAGGCTAACCAGACAGGGATTGCGCTGGTACTGAAACTACCGTCTTGACAGACGAGTTCTTAGGCAGACAACTGACAAGGAGATATGCACACGTAATTCTTCGAATTATTCACGTTACCGATAACTATGCGCGTATGCGCTTAGCAGGTGGAGGTGACATCATTCACAATATTCACACCTCAAGAAATCAATCCTCGTTTGGAGCCTGTTCACCTAAACACGTAAAAGCCGACAGTACCTCAAGAAAATAAACCAGTCAGGGAAACTGACTGATGGAAGAAAGCCTCCACAGTACTCACTATCGTCAATCATGAGCGAGTCCGAATTAAGGATAACTCACAGCAACTTCACGGGAAGGAAGAATCATCGACCGATCCGTCGGCACTCTAACCCAACTTGGATCTTACCCTGACCGCGCATCCGACATGACACCAGAAGGGGAAAACATGATTCCTCAAGCCGTTCCGACGCGGACGGAGAAGACCCGAAGTAAATCCATACCCTTCGGGGCCTCTACCCCACTCTCACCGCGCCTCCCTTCCCTCACACCACAACACACCACTCTTTACCGACTACTTCCTCTCATCCTCGAGCCAACTCAACTGATGAAGTGGGACCCTACATCTTGCAGATGCTACCCTAAATTTGGATATCGTAGAGCGCAGGGCCGCGCCCTCCGATCTTCCTCGCAGATACGCAAGACTCAAATGTCAAGCTTTCAAATGCGTATCCTTGCCACGTAGGATCGAACTTTCCACTTTCTACAACCCGCCATCCACTGGGGACGAGGTTTTCCTCTTCTTTCTCTTTGCTCAGGAGTTCGAACTCTCTGCTGTTGGCGCGTAAGCGTTAACTCCTTCGAGTGGGACCGCTGCACGTAACATTGTCGAAGGAGCTGAACGACGCCCACTATCTGGAGATAACACCGTCCCCACTGGGAATGGCGGCCCCACGCTGCTACCAGTTCTCCCAAGTGCGGCTGCGCTCCGTAGACGGCAGCCGCCGTTGCCGCTTTTGGTGCAAGCGCAAACGACTGGATTGCCGCACTATGCGAGTAGATCGGTATAAGTTCCTGGAAATAGCATGTAGAGGATTTTGGTAACTTTTTCATTTAAATTTGGTCAACTATCGGTGCCCTTCACCAGCCGTGGAACTAGCCGTGAAAAGTTCTTAAAGATGATACCCTACGCTCTAATAGCATCTCCATCCGTACGGAGATAAAGAACTCCTTATCTCTAATTTATAGATGAAGAGTGAAAGATCATTATTTTCAAGGAGTAATTTCTCTACCATATATTTTAAATAGATTTTTAAAGATTATCAGAAATTCAAAAATTATCAAAATTATCAAAAATTGTTCTTTAAATGGTTTGATAGGAGGTTAAAGGGTTTTTACTGTAATCTTTAAGTTAGGAAAGCGCGGGAGCTTTTACGGAATTTCACAAATTAAACAATACTTGAAGGTTTTCTCTTAACTAGTTCCCCAACTGGTTAGAGTAGCCTTTAAATACATGCGGTGGAGATGCTCTAAGGTCCCAGGCACACATACGTTTTTGCAGTAGAAATATATTACCCTTCTAGGTTCGGTAAGGAGGCAAACGCACATAGCAGTCTTGTTATTTCCAATAAAGCTGTAGCTCAAAAGTCCATGCACATTAGTGATTTTTAGAGAATACTCCAGGGTACCCTCTCCAAGTAGTTTGGGAACAAAAGTTTGAACATATTTACACGTGTAATAATATATTTGGTGACATGGACTTCTTCCCGCATGTGATTCAGTACAAGAATGTCGAAAAAGAATATGACTGTGTACTACGTGTCCAAAAAGTACACTTTAGACAAAAACTTAAATTCACATGTACGCTTACATTATATTACTTGGAAAGGAAATTTATAAAAACTTCAAATATTAGCTCCTGTTCGGAAATAAAGCAAAACTGGTGTGTGCTCCTGGGGCCTAAGAATAAAGTCTAAAACCCGAAGGAGGTGCTGACGGGAAATCTCACGATTTTGACCTTCCCTCAAGCACTTCCTTTTGACTATCGACTCCTACTCTAAGCTAGTTTTAGCTACACTAGATCATACACGGAAATGTCCACGGCAGCAGATTCTTGCATTCCGTGAGGCTAGAAACTCCACCAGAGTGCACGTTCACAGAGCTACTGTAGGAAATTCACGAAATCCATGTCGTTCAGTGGTTAGTTAATCTAAGCTTTACTGCTGGTGCTGACAAATTCATGTGGATCATCTTTTAGAGAGGTTCGTATTGCAACTACTGTACAGTACCACTTTAAGTCGCTTTCTATTGTTTAGTGTAGATACGATTTCCTACCAGAAAATATCTACTATACACAAATGTCAGGTCTAAACAAGGCGCTGTGCCGAAAGAAAGAGCTAAAAGCAAAAGGACCGTTCAGTACTAGTAAAGATTAGCGCCCAAATTTGGGCTTCGTCTAACTGCAGAAGAGTTTTATATAACTTTAGTAGATCGAGGAGGATGCTTGCGGGAAACGCAAGAAAGCGATGGTGAATATTTGTAACGAGTACATTATAAAACATGAAATCTTGAGATGAAGTCGAAGTCGCAACTCCTCCTCTGATTTAGAAGAAAGTGATACGTCGTTCAAAGTCTACGTAGTTCGAACTGACGTGACATGGAGAAACTCACGTGAGTTAACACTGTAATCATGCATCCTATATTTGCCCTATGGAAGATTGTGGTGGTAGAATCTTTCTCATGAACCGCGGTGGTTTTTTTCTCCCTATGCAAGATTGTGGTGGTAGGATCTGGATCAACTCTGATCTCACTTTCTATATCAGAACTTCGATCATAACTATATGCTGGAATATGTAGATTTCTTTCTGACAAGTCCGTGCACCATATGTATAAATATATGAATAAAAAGTCAAGGCCGTGCACCATGCATCCAGTAATTGGGATGCATGGTGCACAATTTAAACCATTATAATCCCAACCACAAAAGTTTCAAGTAAAGAACCAGGTACTATTGGGTACTAAAAGAAACTTTAGAACATTAAGAGAGCAAACCTAGAGACGATATAGCATGAAGTCTGTAGCAGTTTCTCGTAATGACTCAACGTATTACGTAAACCGTCTGCAGGAAAAACAAGTAAATATCTAAATCATGTAACGATTGCAAAGAGGTATAATACCTCTTTGCAAAGACTCTACAACAGAAAAACATTAAATTTCAAGAAAAGAGCAGGAAAATATATAACAAAATTACAACTAAGGTCCCATGTACACGAGAGAGACGCACGTTCGATCTCAGGACGCGTGGCGTTTACAGCGCCTCCGTTGTGCGTACTGTTTTGTGGAAGACGACATATGAATGCATGCATGCATAGCCTGCCTGAAACTGTACTACTGTAGGCTTCTAGCCATGCATGCTTGCGGACATCTCTGTTTGATGTGCATACCATGGAGAAGGACAGCTTAGGGTCACATGATAGTACTGTACCTGGTAGTAGGGACGAGTGCCCCACTTGCGGATTCCATGTCCTCGGCAACCGTATATATGGTCGTAGAACGAACATAGCTTCTGTACCGTTGTAGCTGTTATACTTCGATCTCGAACGCAGTTCAGAGTCGGGTCATGCGCGGGAGCAGTTCCGTCCGGACTCCGGGCAACTCCGTTAGCCCGGCCGACCCCACAATCCCACTTCTCTGTGGAAGGGCCGTGCCTACTTCCCCTTAGAAGAGGATCATCATCACAGGAGGACCGTTGCAAACCTCAACCCTTAACACGCCTTCAACTTGTTACTTTTCATGTCCACTTCTATTTGCCTTTCTTGCCTTTCAAAATAATGCCTTTTGTTCAAAATATCTGAAGGTTCGAGTTTGGCTACTGGAGCTTATCCATGACATCTCCGCTCCTGCTGTTGACTTTGAAATTTGAAATCTATCCAACCCGGAGAGACATGATGCCTCTATAACCAGCAGCTACTCAGGAGTAAAGGATTTGCACTGGAGCGTTGGGTTACGTATGTTACAAAACTGAGAACTGTATTCTAATTCTGTCAGGATATGGAACTTTATCTACCAGCTTATTGTATCTCAGAACTGTTACAAACAGAAAGGACCCCTACCATACTACTCTACAAAGAATGTGAATTAATAGACTACTGGTTCCTAACTGCTGTCATCTCAAAGTGACTTACCTAACTGTTGTCACAGTGCTTCTCACTCAAAGTCATGTCACAAGACACCTCTTCTTTTTTTTCTTTTGTCCTTTTACCTTCCTCATAGTTTAGATGTGACTCTCTAATGATATTTAACACCCTCCTTCATTAAGGTATCACTTCTCTCATACCTACTAAATTTCTAGTATGTATAAACCTTAGCTTTGGTAAGGCTTTGGTAAAAACATCACTAGTTGTTTTTTTAATGAACAATATTCCAGCTTGACTATCTTAGCTTCAATTTTCTCCCCAATATGATGTAACCTTGTCTCCAAACTTTTTGTTCTTTCTCTGATAACTCTATTGTTAGCAAAAAAAATTGCACTCTGATAATCCACATGTAATACTGTAAGTCCAGATATTTTTTTTCTCATCTCCAGCAATAAATTTCTGAATCATATCAAGGTTATAGAACCATAACTAAGAGCAATGTATTCAGCTTCTGTTGAAGATCTTGCTACTGTATTCTGCTTCTTGTTGCTTTTTTTGCTAATTCCACCTATAAGTTGAAGCATGCACTTGATGTGGATTTTCTGCTACTAGTATCTCCCGTCCAATCATTATCACTGAAACCATGAAGTTCACTTCTCCCCTCTTTAGATCAAGATTGATAGTACCTTTCAGATATCTCAGAATTCTCTTTGCAGCAACCCAATGAGATGAATTTGGACAATGCATAAATTTACTTAGCCTCCCAACAGCATAAAAAATATCAAGTCTGGTGTGGATGAGATATCTGAGTTTATCAATTAATTTTCTGTATGGATATTCTTCAATGGTATTTTCAGCTGTAGTCTCCTCAAAACCACTTTCTTGCTTCATATGTGTTGCTGATGACTTGCAATCTTCTATCTGAAACTCTCCAAGTACATACTTTATGTATGCTTGTGAGAAAGCATAATGCAGTTCTCCATCTGTCAAATCTTGCTTGGATTTAGCAAGATTCTTTGGGTTTAGCAAGAAAGAAATCTTGCTAAACCCAAATTAGAAATCTCAAACCTCTTGCTGAGTTCTCCTCTGAGTAGTTGCACCAACTCCTTATCACTTCTTGAGATCAAGATATCATCCACATATAGGATGAGTATGATCCTATTTGAATTATCTTTCAAGATATCGAGGTTTGGATCCAACTCTGATCTTTTGAGTTCATGGCTGTGTAGAAACTCATGTATCTCAGAATATCAAATCCTTGGTGCTTGCTTTAATCCATATAAAAATTTTCTGAGAATGCACACATGATTCTTCTTCTTTTTCACTTCAAATCTTGGTGATTGAACCATGTAAACTTCTTCCTCTAACTCTCCATGAAGGAAAGTTGACTTCACATCCATCTGATGTATTTCTCAGTGATAATGACCAGCAAGAGCCATTCTAAGTCTGACTGAATCTCATTTTGCAACTGGTGCAAAATTTTCTCCATAAATCAATCCCTTCTTGTTGTTGAAATCCTCTTGCTACTAATCTTGTTTTCAGCTTGTCAACTGAACCATCTGATTGTAGCTTGGTTTTGTAAATCCATTTGCATTGGATAGTTCTTTTTTCTCCTGGTAACTTAACCAAATCCCATGTATGATTTTTAAGTAGCATTTTGTATTCCTCTTGCATAGCTTTTCTCCAACCAAGATATTTGTTAGCTTCTTCAAATGTAAGTGGATCATCCTCTTGAATACTTTCAGCAAGTACACAATAATCATCAAGTCTTCTAACCTTTCTTATCATCTCCTTACTTGAAAATCTGCTGCATGTTGTAAGTCATCTCTTTTAACTTCATGAATACTTGGTAACTCAGATTTAGAATTTGGTTGAAATTCACTTGCTCTTCACTAGGATTAGTGAGAGATGTTGACTGCTCCAAATCCACCTCAATATAAGATTTATCAGATTCTGACCAATCTGATCCTCACTTGTAGATAGCTTAAATCTGAATGTATCATGAGTTTCTTTCTCACCTTTCATCAGATCAGAATCCAACTCAGAGAATCTAACATCTCTGTTGATGTGAGTCTTTCTTGTAAACTGTGTAACCCTTGGTTTGCTCAGCATAGACCACAAATATACACTTCTCAGATTTTGCATCCAACTTCTGCCTCTTCTCATCATTGATGTGCATGTAAGCTGTGCACCCAAAAATCCTGAAGTGAGACACATCTGGTTTCACTCATGTAAATGTCTCTTTAGATGTCTTGTGCTGCACAGCTGTTGTATATGTTCTGTTCATAACATAAACAGCTGTGTTGCAAGCTTCAGCCCAAATATAATTAAGAAGATTCTTGGTCTTCATCATGGATCTGTCACTTTTCACAATCATCCTGTTTTTCTTTTCAGTTACACTATTTTGTTGTGGAGTATAAGCTGTGGAAAGTTTTCTTAGAATACCATGCTCTTCACAAAACTGAGTAAAGAAGTTAGAACAATATTCTCCTCCTCCATCTGATTTGAGAACTCTAATTTTCTTGCCACTTTGATTTTCTACAAGAGCTTTGAACTTCTTGAAGTATTCAAATACTTCAGTTTTCTGTTTCAGGAAATATATCCATGTCTTTCTGCTCACATCATCAATAAATGTGAGAAAGTACTTACAGTCTCATATAGAGGTTGTTTGCATGGGTCCACAAACATCTGAATGGACCAAGACCAACAACATTTTTGTTCTTGCACCTCCTTCCTTTGAAAAACTCTTTCTACTTTGTTTTCCAAATATACATCCTTCACATATATCTCCAATAGTTGATAGCTTCATCCTTGGTAGTCCTTCTACTATATGATTATCCAACACATGTTTCAGACTTCCAAAATTCAAGTGTGCAAATCTCTGATGCCAAAGGCTTGCTTGATTGTAAGAATCAACAACCATAGAGACTTCTTGGACTTTACGTTCAATATTCAATATATAATCCTGACTTTTGATCTCTCCTTCCTGAAGCAATAACTCCATGATTATGTGAAGCATCAAGTATCTACAATTTTGAATCATCAAAAATCACCTTCATTTCATGATTTGTGATTTTTTCAACAGAAAGAAAGTTCTTAGTGAGCTTTGGAATAAAGAGTACCTCTTGTGTACTCTTCAGATCTCCTTCACTTGTTTTTACTGTCACAACTCCGGTACCTTGAACTTCACATCCTGTACCACAGCATGCAGTTGCTGAAAAGTCATTCAAGAGTGATCTTTGGCTGGTCATGTGCTCAGAAGCACTAGAATCAATGTATCAATTTTTTTCTTCTGTTGTTGTAGATATCAAGCTGATAATAAATATATTACCAACATCCTTCTCTTCTTGTGCATCTTCTTGAACGGCAATATTACTTGATGTAAAATTGTGACCTCCATTTTCTTTCTAGCATAGCAATCTTCAATCTTGTGATCTTTCTTTCCACAAAAAAACAAGTTCTCAATTTCTTTTTGCACTCTTCAATCATGTGGCCTTCTTCCCACAAAATGAGCAGAAAGTTGTGCCTTGAGCAGAAAGTTGTGCCTTGATTTCCTGAGTAGGAAGACCCATGTTTCTGAGATTGTTGCTCCTCTTTCTTGTAAGTCTTCATCATAAAAACAGATCCTTGATTTTTCTGAGAGAAAACATTTCTGATAAGCTGCTCTTCTTCATGTAGTAAAAGCACAACTCCTCATAAGTTGACATACTCTCCCTTCTGTTGATATCAGAAACAAAATGAAAATATAGAGTACTAAGACTATTCAAAGTATAGAAATCAGATCTTCATCATCATATGTCTCTCCTGCTCTGGTTAGGTACACCTAAATACCATCTATCTTCTCAAGGTGCTCATGAATATCTGCACTCTCATCCATCTTGATACAATGTAAATCATTCTTCAACTTTGCAACTCTATTTGTGCTCACATGATCATATCTGATAGCTAACTTCTCCCAAGCTTCTCTTCTTGTATCACAAACCTCAATAGTAAATCTGATACTCTCCTTCACAGCAAGCAGAATACTAGATAATGCTCTACCTTGCTTCTTAATGAATCTTATAGTTTCAGGAGAACTCTCATCATAAAATGGACCAAGTTTCTTTTCTCCAGAAATCACATCTTATAAATCCTTCTTATTCAGAATGACTTTCATGAACAGTTTTCAGGAACTGTAACAGTTAGGACCTGAAAGTCTAGTGCTCTCATTCAAACCAAACTCACTGAAAGTAGCAGCCATGGATGCTATCTTGTTGAAAAGATGAGTCCAAAATCTTTAGAAACTAAATACCAGATTATCAGAATCTTAAACCCTTAGCTTGAGCAACCTGAGCTCTGATACCATGTTACAAAACTGAGAATTGTACTCCAAATCTCTCAGAATATAGAATTTTATCTCCCACAACAGAATACTACCAGTCTATTAGAACTGATAATTAACAGATGAGTCTGTTAAAACTAATCAAAATGTGGGTTAATATACTACTAATACATAACTGCTGTAATCTTAAAGTTACTTATCTAACTGCTGTCACGGTGCTTCTCACGCCAAAAGTCATGTCACAAGTCATCTTTTCTATTTTTTCTTTTGTCTTTTTATCTTCCGCAGAGTTTAGATGTTACCCTCTAATGATATTTAACAAGGTCCCAAGGATACATTATTTTTGTAGTGGAAATTTCTAGGTTTGATAATAAAGGAGACAAGGACACATAGCAGTTTTATTTTTTCTTATAAAGCTGGAGCTTAAAAGTCCACGCACTAATATTAGTGGTTTCTAAGGATACCCAAGGGTACACCTTTCCAAGTAGTTTGGGAACAAAAGTCTGAAAATGTTTACATGTGCAATATATTTGGTGACATGGACTTCCTCTCGCACATGATTCAACACAGGAATGTCAAAAAAATGATGACTGTGTGCTTAAAGAGCCAAAAAATAATGACTGTGTGTGCTCACATGTTCCAAAAAATACACTTTAGATAAAAGCTTAAATTCACACCTACGTCTACATCATTTTTCTGGAGTACTTGGAAAAAAGATTATAAAAACTTCAAATATTAGTCCTCCAATTTAGCATATGTCAGCTGATTAACGCGGTTTGTTAGTCAAAGAAGTTCCCGAAACCGCTAAGTTTAGCCGGATGTTTGTCTGAACTTTGTCAGGAGTTACAGAACCAACCTACCTAGAGGCTAGTGCATATGACTAAGGCCCCAGGCGCACATACCGGTTTTGGTTTTAAAACTATAGTGTTTTTAAATCATCCAAGGAACTTGCCCCCTTAACTTGGTTCTTGAAGCATGGAGATCTGCGTCGAAGAGGATTGGTCTCGGTATGAAGGAAGTTTTTAGATCTGATCTTTGAATGTTGATGAAGAGGTTGAAGTACATTGGATAAAGGTTGATGACATTTTGGATCTGCGCTGGGGACGAGCGCGAAAGTATACTGTAGTATACGATGAGGTGGACACAGGCGCCTCAGTCAGTTGGCGCATTCCTTTGCTGGGCATGTGCCCTTTGAGTTCAGCAGCTTTGCGTCACATTTCCCTCGATTTTAGCAAGAGTAGATTGGAAAGAAGAGCTGGCGACATGTGAAGAAGGAAAAAGCATCCGTCAGTTGACAGACAGTATGGAGTAGAGCACATGAGAATTTTCTATGCAGGAGATTCCGGTTAGGAAGAACTTCGTGCTGGATTAACTCCGGTCATTAGAGCACCAAGACTCCAGATTACTGTAATGCAATGCAAGTAGACGAGAAGAACAGGGCGCGCACCGGGCCGCTTCGAACCAAGCTTTGGTGGATGGACTCAGTAAGTAAGTAAGGTCAGCGATTTCCATGTTTCTTGAGATTCGAGTCGCATCGCGTCGCATGTTGTCAAGCGAGTGGGTGGTCCTTCTGGAGATTCTGCATTTCCTGCTCTGATCAGAGGATGGGACGTAAATCATTTCGTCTACGCCATGTTAAAGGTAGCGTTATCGAAGTTCAAACTTCATATGTGGCGACAAGAAGCTGATAAAGGCCGGGCTGGTAGGGGGATACAGTGTATCTGCGGTGGAGTGGACCCGATCATGGAGCTCAGCAGCATCTGCTTTCTGATTCTCTCCGCTGACCGAAACACTTGGGGTCGTTCTCTTGTGGGATTCCTACGTATGGCCAAAGTACTGCTATCAACTCGACTGACAACCGAAAGACCAAGACAAAGAGGGCGAGAGATAACAGAAACGACGACCGAAAAGGGACATGTTACCGCCCTAAGCCAAAGTCAAACGCATGTGGAAGGTGCAGTGCAATCACTCTTTCCTTCCCTTTTTATTCTCATCCAAGCCGGTGGATCATCCGGGTGACACTAGGTACAGTGTTGGAAAGCACGAATGGCTGGTGCCAGGCTTGTCCTTGAGAGCATTAGTTAACCGGCCACGCCACTTGTTTTTCCTGTCTATTATACGGGGAATAAGAGACTTGCTATAGCTTTCCGTTACAGGACCTCAGAATTACAAAATGCAAGGTTGATGAATGCCGTTTATTGTCGTATGTTCAAAGTGGGTCTCGTATGTTGCTTTCAGGAGCCAACACAGTGAGGGACACTTACTCGAAGGAGAAGGATTCTAGTGCAAGTAGGAAAAGAATCCGAATCTCCGTTATTCATGGGGGTTATGAGCATATGTATGCATGTGATGCAACAGCAGCAGTTTCACTTGAACTAGGAGATTTACTGACAGGGGAGAAAAAGGCCACTACTGTAGCGGAGTGAGACTCCATTATAAAACTGGTCTAGACTCTGGGGGGTCAACTTCTGGCTTTCTACGGTGGCTTGTCCTTCACTTCCTTCTCCACGTCCATGAAGGAGATCTCGAACGACCGGTAGCCTAAATTAGACGGTGGAACTGCGGACTCGTCTGGTTCAAGATGGCTTCCGAGGCTTTTGTGTCCCTTACAGCGTTCTTCTTAATTTTTTTAATACCTTTGGGTTGGTAGGCCTCCTTCAAGGCCTTCTTGAGGGCGCACACCAGTACACAATACTTGAACCATATTGGTTTTCTGTGCAGCTTGTCTACGGAAGGTGACAGTGTTTCCAACTTTCTCGCTGAGCGTTGAGTGAACATCAACGTTGCAGACGAGAAACAATTTCGGGTGAAGCTCCATGCCGGCTAAAGAGGGACAGGAACAGCGCGGACCCACCCAGAAATGATGATTCTTGTCATGACAGACAGAATTTGCCCTCCGACTATAATTGCGTCTGTTGGTGTTGTTGGAGTCTGTCCAGTACAAAGCTCTTGACAACGCTCACTGCAACGTGGATGACAGTTAACTAGCACAAATACTTGCAGAGAAAGCTGAAGAAGAGAGCCAGTATCGTCCATCTCTTGGAGCAAATAGCACTGTCTAGACAAGAGATCTCAAGCTAGTAGAGGTGTAAAACAAGCTGATCGCTCCATATCTTTCATTTTATGGCTTCCCCAAAAGGTGGGGAAATTTTGTTACGGTTCTAGCCCAGGTACTATGAAGACAAGACTTTCACTGTCTGAATAAAAAGGGGCAGTGCTAATAGCACGGTAAAGATAGAAGAGATTCACACTTCCACAGAATTCAACGGATACTCTGGCACTGGAATAAACGTTTTTCTGGAGAATCCTCACGCAGAAGATGGAATGAACTAGATGGTGTACACAGAGATGAATGAAAGTCATCATTTCTTCACGAGGTAACTATACTCAAAACGAAGGATAGTTTTAAAATGTTCATAGGCGGGACGAGTACCGCGGAGCGAGCCTGGAGACAATTTCAGACAAAGCTTGAACAATCATAGCTCGATTGACATGACAAGCTCCTCTACTCCGGAGGTAGGTGGAATGCTTAGTACTCTTTCCTCACTGGAGTGAGACCTAGGGTCCCGAACCTTGCCACGTCCTTGAGGCATCTCCCGCCTGGGCCTAAAAATTAGCAGCCGTTGGGTCTACAGGCACGGCACGCAATGAGTGAAAATAAGAAAACAAATACTCGTATAAAGAAATAGGAAAACAACTGCAACGGAGCAACTGAGATTGGACCTAGCGACTCGCGGAAAGAGGAATGGCAGGGGTATCCAAATTGGAGCGATGGGGAAGACATTTTCCTCTTGCGACCGTAAGTTGCATTACACCATGCCACTCTTGACAAATGGACACGAGCAGATTCCCCGCAGACGAATTTCAACTGCTTCATGCGAACGAAATCCTCCTGTGCAGGCAGAAACTTGTCCTCGTACATAAAGACAGAGAGCTCACTCGCTGTGAGAAAAATGCTTCGTCGTACTTCGTAGAACATGCCTAATTGTTCATAGACTTCGACCGATGAAAGACAAGGCCAATTTCAGAAGCTTCTCAAGAGGAGTAATTGTAATGGATCAATGTAGGTGTGCTGAGGTCCTAAGACAACGAAAGGGATATTTATAGATCAAACGCTAGTGATGCTTCTTGATCGGGTCCTCGGGATCGGACCTGGACAAAAATCATCGGACCCTCTTGACTAACTTCATAACATCTGATGATCAGTCCAAAGCCGTGAACCATGAGTCTATTGGCAAGTCCATTTGTCCATAATAGAACGTACGACCCATATTCTTGGCTTGTTCTAAGGAATAAGTACGATCTATTCTTCCAGCGACTGACGCTGATCTTCTAGATAATCCGGTTTTTCTCTTTGTCCCTGCCAAGTAAGAAGCGGGTTCGTGACTCAATTTTAGGCCTCTTTCCGCCGTGGGGCTTTTTGCAGCCGAACGCTACTGCCCTTGCACGGACTGAGCTCTCCCCGCAAGAGGATTCCACCTCACGCTGCCTCGGCTACGGGCCGATGGGGGTCCTGTGCAAGAAGCTTAAACGAACCACATCAAAAACGAGTAACAAATAGCTGACAGCCTCAACATGGAAAGCTCGTGCTGCAATCACCAGCGGGAGAAAATATGGTAAGATAAAATCTCCACCCGGGCAGAGGGATCATCGTCCTCCAGCAGACAAGTGGGAAGAAGTCTTTGCTCTTCTTTACGTTCACTCATGGTAACCATGACTTGACTTACAGTATAATGAAAGTAGCGCTTTGGCTTCTCGGTGTTAAACCACATCCAAGTTCAAAGTTGTCCCCGTTTATCAGGGGCGAGTATCACATTCCTTCGTGTAGAGTCTGACTCTGAACCTTGAGGCTTGGACGCTCTCTCACGGGCGCGGTCCCCGGATCATTTTGTTGACTTGCTCCCGTCAGTCGATGTCAACAATGAGCTCAGACAAACACGAAATTCGTGATGTCGCCTATAAGGGAACAACGTTTTCAAAACCGAAAAGAATCAAAGCTTCAGCCTTAGATTTGGGAGGTTCGTAGGTGTGTCGTGCGTATTACTCTGAATCTCTGGTCTAATCCTCTTCGACCATAACCAAATATTACACACAACTAAAATTTAAAGAATCTGCGAATCTACGCACGAAGAAGTGATCTTCAAAAGGGACCGGTAAGCTTTTGGCGCCTGATTTCTAGCATCTGGCCTCCCAGGTATAAGTAGTGGTGATTCTGTCGTGAAATTTAATGCACGTAAGTGTGCGTGTGACCTCATTGTGCATTAGTAAGTAGCATGAACGGATCCAGAAGCTACCGGAACTTAGATACGCAAAGAGTCTCTCTCTCTCTCTCTCTCTCTTCTCTTCTTCTTCTTCTTCTCGGCAGCAAAGCATTTTCCATTTGGAACACAGCAATATTCTCCATGATCATTTGCTTCCGTGATCCACTTGGATCCCGGTGGATCTTAAATTTTCTCCTTTCATTAATGGAATGGATTAGTTATCCTTTATTCCCCAAAGAGGGAGTACATGGATTCTCAAATGCCTTTTGCTCTCTGTTTGTAAATCATAATCTGTAGTCTAATCCATTATCTATCCGTTCAGCAGGTGAGTTTTGTCATATTGAGGTTGGTGCAAGCCAACCTCAAGTAAATGAGATCCAGGATCGAAGCCTTGCCCCGGGGTCCTAAAAGACAAGCAAAAAGCAAGAAAGCTCTGGAAAGAAGTCTGAACATATTTAAACCACAAGTTCCACTACATTAGCGGTGGGATATACCACCGCTAAGTATTGTTAACTGAAACTAATCGCGTTTAGACGCGGCAGGCTGGCCCACCGGATATGCGCATCGTTGGCGTTTTTTATTCGTAATCGAGAACTGACGATCTGCGACTCAAAATGTCCAGAATCCAAAGATCTTCAAATTGATACCACCCTGGTCGGAATCTGAGATCTGACGGCTCAGATTTTGTCCCTCAAAGAATGAACCAATGAAAATGAGTGGAAAGGAATCTACTCAAATTTGAATTTTGAATGGTGCTTGTACAGTGGAGGCTACGCGTTACAGTACTGGGATGCAGCTAAGTAAGAACCGTGGCCTGATTTCATGATTTCCGATGCGAGAACCTCGCGCAGCGATTGCAGTCCGGCTTGCAGACTCACTTCATGATTTCGTTTTGTCGGCTGCCGGATACCGGTTTTCACGTGCCGGAAAAGTTTTCCGGCGTTCACTTCGCGGACGGACTCCTTGCCAAGCTGGGTCTCGCTGATCTCACCTTCCTGCAGGTAGGTGGGTGGGTTACAGGTAGAAGGGTATACCTTCCGATAATTGGCTTTTCAGTCTCATCCTCTATTTATTCTCCTTTCTTGTTTCTTGATCTCTCAATTAGCCATTTGCTCTTTTCACTTCTCATTCTAGAGAAAGTTGATCTCGTTTTGCCACTTGCTCTCTCTAGTCTTCTTGATTCTGGTTTCTTGCTGGTTTCTTGGGGTGTGCATGTCCCTCTTAGCTATTGTGAGGTTTGAATAGTGAGTTCAGTTTGATTTTCTAGTAGAGTTTCTCACTAACATTACTTTCATATGTTGGCAGAAATTTCTACTTTGCTAAGGTTCTAGAGTGGAATAGGGGATTGGTTTTAGAGTTTTGTACTACTTCCTAGTTGGGTGGGTTTGATCACAGTAGTAGATCTTTGTTGGACCTCCGGACGGATAGACGTGCGTGGATTCCATACTCTTTCTAGTTTTAGTGATGCCGCCCAGAAACCATCCTAGACGACGAGGGGATCGTCACGCACCTAGAGGATGTCCGGAGGTCCCCACGGGTATGGTGAGGGTTCCAGAGTCTGTGCTACCTAGGTATGTGCAGGTCATGAGACTCTTGGGTCTTGGGGCGGGTCACGCTGCCGTGTTCAGGTTTTTGTTTGCCACAGCTGAGTCACGGATAGATCAGATGGCCTTGGACGCTGAGCAGTTACCGGTTGATCCAGATGTAATCCCGGAGGAGGGTGTTCTGGAGGAGGAGGACGCATCCAGAGGTGTTGATGAGTTTGCTGCGGATGCGGATGTGTTGCATGCTCTTGGCATCGTAGCGAATGAAAACCATGTACTTGTCTTTTGACATTTGGCTTTATGTTATGTTTACATATATTTGAGAAGTATGACTTCAATTGTTTGTGAAGTATGTAAAAGGTTTGTAACCTTCACTATTTTGTTTGTAGGGTGGGGGGTCAACAATACTAGACTCTCAGGTTGAGGGGGCTGTTTTAGTGGATTCAGAGGTTTTGGGGGGAGCTCATGAGGAAGGGGGGCCGAGTGTTGCTACAGATGGAGTTGCTGATGACCTACCAGCGTATGCATTTGTAGCCGCATCTCGGTTGAGAGAATTCTTTCAGACTTTTAGCGTTAGATGTCCTCACTACAGATGCTCGCATTCATTTTTGCCACCCATCATATCCTCGATCCATCAAAGCTGATCTGTGAATAATATGCCCTGATCGACATACATATGGATGGAGATCCACGGAGATGGAGATATATAATAGTGTCCCAGACATTACCCATTGCATGTACTCAGCTGCATTATGTGCTGGGCTAGGGTTTTCCCAGTTGGATTCTGTGTATCGAGAGGGTGGGTTAGCTCCGGTCTGAGGACACACTTCTTCTATTTCTAGAGTGGCACCCGGAGAGAGATAGGGTGGGTCGAGGCGACGTTGGACCTTTGGTCCAGAAAGAAGGCCGAGCTACAGACGCAAGTGTTAGCCACACACTTCCCAGACTTGAACGCGGCTCCTCCAGACGGTGAGCTCAATGCTACTTTTATCTTCGCTCAATGTTCTATGCTACATTATCTTATTTTCCTTGACGGATTAGAGTGGAGGCATAGTGTGTCACTTTTGACCAAACTTATTATCTTGTAGGGAATTTTGTTGTTTACACTGACTTGAGGTATGACTCGACGCGTAATGGGTTCAACGGCACATGTGCATTCCTCGACGCGAGTGATGGTCGTGTGATAGAGTTGGTGAACATGACGCGTGTGGAGACCCGAAATAACTCATGGCTGATTGAGGATCGTGCGTTCGAGGAGGGCATTCAGCGATTGCTAGCTCGTGGGATAGTGCCAGACGAGGTCGTGCATGACGACAAAAGTTCAGTGGATGCCATCTTACGCCGTCACGAGATTGTTAGCCAGAAGGACTTGTGGCACAAGTGCAAGAATGTTATCAAGAGGTTCTTGGTCGACCTGGTGAACAAGAAGCGTGTTCTCGGAGCCGTTGAAGATGCTGAGGTGGCAGCTGACTTGGAGCTCTTGACAAAGAGGTAGTTGGTGACTTGGCTACGCTCCCAAGGAGCATCAGTTGTTGGAAACAAGCCTCAGGTAGTTGAGCGGGTGGCCACAATGAGAGGATTGAATTCAGGAGATCCTCTCCTCTCTCGACGGATGATGTACCCTGAGTTGGCTGAACATGGCATAGCCGACAAGTTGAAGGGGTGGATCTATACATGTGCACAACTGAATGCCAAGAGAACCGTTGGGGAGGAGGGTCGCTACCCTCAAGAGGAGGATGATGCGTCACTGATGTGTTTAGACATCCGAAATGCTGCGGATCATTGGGCTGGAGATCATGTTACGTGTTACGTCCTCGCTAGCGAAACTGGAGTACGTCGTGCGTGTTGCAGTATGCCAGACTTGAATACACCCGCAGCTGATACCTATTACACAAAGAGTAAGTTTCCATCCTTAACTAATCATTTATAAACCTTGGTTGTTTACGTCATTTCTGACCTCTTGAATTCTATTTGCCACGTAGATGGACCTACGCATATGGCCATGGTGACATTCCTCGACCGGTTTATCACACCCTCGAATATGCGTTTTTATACACGGGCGAGAGAGAACTATATGTCCGAAACTTTCAATTCGGTTATCAACAAGTTTGCCACCAAGAGGATCCATTTTGCGAGGACCCACGAAGCTCGTCTCGCAGCATGCGCAATGGATTGGAACGAGAACATCACTCGCGAGCCAATCAAGATATATGAGCGTCGACCACAACACACGACTGTACGTCATAGAACCGGCACTACACGAGTGTTACCTCCTTGCGGTACTGAGTGGAAGACTGAGCTCCCCACGCGCTTGTTTGACGAACGTCTATCGACTTGAATGCAGATAAGGTTTACAAGCACATCATATTTTACTTATGTTTTCTCTATACATTAGTTATCAATTTTCACTTGTTGCAATTATTTTATACTTAGACTAACTCAAGAATATTTTCTCCTTGTTTCCAGTTGCTGCAGCGTACAATGGCTACATGGACTCCTTTTTTTCGCGGATGGATTCATTTTTCTTTCAGGGACGGACTCCCTACCCTTTCGTGGACGAGTTCGAAATTGTGCGTGGATAAGCCAAAAGACTTTATTACTAGTATTCTCGAGTTTATATGATACTTATAGTTTTCAGAGTTCTCCTGGAGGACAATAATACTGAAGTCAGAACTATCGACTTGTGACAATGCAAATGATTTTGCTATTTCAACTATCTCCCCGAAAATTTTTCATTCTCTTGCTTGTATTTATCTCAGAAAGTGGTTATGTAAGAAGCTGTCGTGGGAGTACAGTTGTTTTTCGAGGTTGGCCCGTGATCCTGGTATTTTTTACCGATTTCGAAAAACCGGAACAGCAAAACCGGACCCTAAAACCGGCTACTTCTTGAAAATTCGCAAAACTGGGGTCTCCAAACCACTACTTTTTCAGAATTTTACGTGTTTCACTAAACAGGAATATATAAACCGGAGGACAAAACCGCCTATTTCTCATGTTCTCCTAAGACCAGGTCTCGATACCGGTACCTTCACTGCATTTTACAAGTTTACCATTCCGTTTTTCATTCAGTGTGTACTTCCGCTGCACCGGGGTCTCAAAACGGGTTACTTGCAGTACGTTTCTGCACTAAGGCTATTTTTGCTAAGGGGATTACCAAAACGGGAGTTGAAAACCGGTTTCCGACCCAAAATGCTCACAACGCAAATCGTAAATATCGAATGTACCTTCGTTGGGAGTTGAACCCAACAAGCTGACCAGTTCAGCGAAGGTTCACTCCCCTCACAAGAGGGGAGGAGGCACAAGCCAAAGAAAGTACCAAATAACCCAAACTTGTAAAGAAAAGCTAGAAAATCCAACCTAGTTATACACAATGATATGGTACATAACAGATGCAAAATATGATACAGACAGGAGCGGAAGTACAAAAGGACTCAACGTACAAATCCAACATGGGTCTCTCCAGGCTCTTCCCAAGTTACCTGCACAGCTGATTGCAAGTACTCAGGGAACTGAGTACGCTCTTTCCAGCCGGCTGCATCAGCCAACTGCCGGTAAACAATATACCTTTGTTTCTTAGGCAAAGACTCGGCATAAGCACGCAGCACACAAAATAAAAGGCTCAGATTCTCTATCCAATGTGGCAGAAAATAGATCACATGCTACACAGAAAACAGGATAAATCTCTCGCATCCTCTCGACAGAAATCAGGCGAGCAAGTCTCATGGGAGCGTCAGAACGAGGTGCATAACGAGAAACACCCACCCATGAAAACTTCCACACCCCTTCCAAGACACGTTCGATACGAGGCTTGCACAAGATGTCTTGCACAACGTCGGTGTCAGCCTCGTACATGTCACGAGAAGGAGGACCAGATACGGTTTCTGCAGACATGATGAATACAGAAAAAGAACCAGTAACAATAACCAAGAGCGATAACAAAAGGAATAGTAGTACAGGCCGCTCGTGAGCATTGCTCACGAGCCAATGCAGTACAGGCCGCTACCGGAAACGATAACTTGACAAAGTGCAGAGCAAAAGAAAGGTCGTGTAACCAAGCCGCGTCTCCTTTCTGCCAGAGCACCACACAAAGACCGTGCGAACGAGTCAATGCAGTATAGGTCGTAACCGGAAACGAGAACAAGAAGAAGTGCGAACGAGCCAATGCAGTACAGGCTGCAACCGGAAACTGATAACGCTGCCAAAAGATCCGAAAGTAGCACCTCAGCCTGAACCAAAGTACACAGAATAACCCGAAAGCGAACTGTGAAGGAGTATGACATGAACACGGGCTAGTCCACACATGGGAGCGAGGCCACAAGCAAGCTTCAAACGCTTGTTACTCACAATATCCAACCAGTCACTGTCCCCAAGCGAGGTCCGAAGCCAGAGTATCACGATCAGCTACTAACAACTTCGCCACCAATCACAATCCACAAGCACCGCCGATAGTCAGCTTGATAAGAACACGGGCTATCCTCAAAGCCACCACGCACTGGCGGCGACGAAGTTACAAGCCAGATTGAAACGAGACCGGGCTAGCCGGGATGAAGCACTGCCCACTCACGAAGTTGCAAGGAAGATTCAAACAACCGGGATAGCCGCGAGGAAGCCAGCACTCACCACACACGAAAAATTCCAGTGCAGATTGATACGAGACGTGGATAGCCGGGATGAAGCAACCACTGCCCACTCACGAAGTCACAGGCCAGATTGAAACGAGCACGGGCTAGCCCGGACGGAACCACCACTCACTGTCAACAAGCGATGACGAATCCACGACAAGAACTGTTCGTCAAAAGCAACGAGATGTCAGAAATTGCCACAACTCGCACCTCCAGACTCGCCGCTGCATTTCACACAGTTAGTTTACACAACGTGGTCCACCAAAGAATCCACGCCAGAAGCCAGGCCCACCAAAAACTGAATCCGCAGAGGCCCACCAAGAGGCGAAAATCACAGAGTGCAATGAGTGTGCGGCAGAACGCGACAGGGAAGCAGACGAAGTGCACTCGCGGAAACCCTAGAATGTTTGAGACTGTTGGCCGGGAATGACTTGCTCCGGCTGCACTCCCATGTTCGCTACAAGGACAATGGGGAGCGAATGCCCCGTCGGCACCCCCTTTTATAGCGGGACTTGTGGTTTAAGTCCACGTCAGTGCTCGCTCCCACACTCGCACTCAGTAAGAACCATCAAAGGCAAGCGCTCATGCCAAGCTTTTCCTGTGGGCGCACGAGCTGATACTGTGACCTCTCCCTGCCTCACAGATCCCAGTATTTGTCCCTCCCGTGACCGGTACCGGGGCTCCGGCCCCTCTCTAGCAAAGGCTGCTTCGTGAGTCAGTCAGACGCTCAAACGACTCGATATGGCTCGCACGTCACCGCCGTTGTAGGGTACTTATATACTTAGAGTGGATCTGCACCTGCAGTTTTGAAACTGCATTTCGTGTAGTTTTTGTTGTTTTCGGGATAGTTTCACATTAATGCTACATTTTCGGTGGTTCTCTCTGCACTCAGTTCTGCAGTGTCACGAAATACAATTGCGATTACTAAACTGAAAATGACCTATCTCAAACCCATTCCTTAAAATGTGAGAAATCTTACTTTGTCACTCCAACCTTATTCGAGAAACTGAAACTATGCTCAGTCTGAGCATCCCGCTTATTACCAACCCTGACTTGCACGCGTCAATTCCCTTTCTGCAGTTTCAAAACTGTAGTTGCAGATCCGGTCTACTATAACACCCTAAACGCTTCACTCGTGAGAATTAATCGAGTTGCTGGATTTCCCATAGCTCTTCTTGCTCGTACCGTCATACGCGTTCGATGCTTCAAGCTCATCTCTCTGTCCAAGCTTCTTGTCGATGCTCTTCCCTGGTGAGCCTCTGTCTATAATTAGCCTGTAGCCTTGAGTGACAGGCCTGTGCTGTGTGGACACTTTAGAGTCCTAGGATCTTTGATCAGTTGTGAAGTTTGAACGAAGCCATCAGGATTCAGAAGGAATGCGGAGTACAGTAGCTGGTTAGATCTTCAAGTCCCTCGGTCGATAGACAGACACTCGTACGTCAAAAGCTGAGCTCATACCGTCTGCCATGAGGCGCGCGACGTGAACGGCTTAATAAAGAATCATGTGCAGAAATGCAGTGACCGGATACACACACAGCCATGAAGTGTTGGAGTTGAATGATTCTTGTCGCAGTTGGAATAGCATAGTGCACATGGAGTATTGGGTCACCATAGTACCACTTCAAATCGCGCATAGGAACCGTGAGTTGCTTTCTCCAAGAATCAACACGAAGTGTTGTTGGAAGAAAAAGAAGGTGAGATTCAGACGATGCAAGGGAAAAAACTTTTTCAAAAAGACAGATTCGAGGAGAGAAAGTTCGCTAAGAGCTTCGGGATGCGAGAGCTCAAGATCTACCGGTGGATGATGTTCCATCTTCATCGAAAAAGAAAGCAAAGGAGTCACATGAGGATAAAGATAAACCAGCTGCATACAAACTGCAATCTGATATTGAAGCTGCAATAGACTTGAAGGGCGTCTTGGAAGATCGTATTCTAAATGCGAAGATGGAGTTTATCTTGAGGGGGTTTTGGACATTGCGAAGCGTGAGTTTCATGGTGTCATCATCGACATCATCAAATGAAAGCGATAGATTACGAGTGAGACTGCTTTATTGTATGCTTTAGATACTAAGATATCAATGGATAAGGAGAAAGAACTTGCAAAGTGCAATGTACATTCTTCAGAAGAAGAAAGAGATCTAAAGCGTCGGGTACATCTTGACGATTAAGAGGAGGATGGGAAGCAAAGCTCAAGTCATTACAGTCACAGCCACTGGGCAAGAGGACGAGGTGGTCTATCGACACAGAACATGGGCGGGTCATAAGGACAGCTAACAACACAAGAGAGATCTGTATGGAGCTTGTCCAGATGTTAGAGTGCGGATAGATGATGTTGTTATCGAGCAAAACTTCTTTGTTCAGGAAGCAACGTCGTACTCGCTCATCCTTAGACAATCTTCCACCATAGCAACTCGAATAGAGACGAAGGTGCTAGACGACGGATCTGCTTATGCTAGGATCCGGCTACCACTATAGAGCAGATTGTAGTGGTGCGTACGAGAAGATACTCTCGCATGAAGGAGAAAATGCCTTCTGTACAGAGTTTGTCGAGTTTTCAGAGTGATATTGTTGTTTACAATAAGGTTGAAGCACTGAGAAGAAAAGAACAAAAACATTTGCATGAGGTTGAGTTGATGTTGAGAGAATTGGGTGAGCTAGAAGGAGATGAGTGGATTTCTGGTGTTTATGAGGAGGATGGATTAGAGGATCCTTTGCGAGAGATGGGAGGATACGGATAAGATTGTGCAGATTCATTCAAGGGAGGTCTATTCAGTGATTGATTTATTTCGAGCACTTGAGGTTCAAGTTGAGACGAAGTACAAGATAGTGGATAAGAAGATAAAGTCAGTTGTTGATCATTTGCTTGATGACTAACCAACAGATGGGTCGAGCTTCAAGAGGGAAGAGTTTGAGATATCTTACAATGATAGGACATAAGTTCACGGACAAGACTCTTGAAGAACTGAAGATTGGATCTGATAGGTCTCTTCTGTCAGACCACAAGAAGTGCTTCAAGGAGATGCTTTCACGACATGAGAAATCATTTGCATTTGAACCACATGAATTTGGGTGTGTAGACCCATACGATGTTACCCCGATGGTTATCTTCATAGTACCGCATGTGCCGTGGAACCTAAGATCAATTCCAATGTCGCGAGCTCACTTGCCTAAATTGGTGAAGTTGCTGAAGGAGAAGATGCGGATGAAGATCTTGGAGCCGTCATTTGCATCGTATTCAAGCAGATGGTTTACGGTGTCAACGAAGAATGGATCGTTGTGATTCATCCAAGACATGCACCCGGTGAACACAGTAACAATCAGAAATGTTGAGATAGGATCGATTGTGGATGAGTTTGCTGAGATGTTTGCAGGAAGAGCGATTTACTCAATTGGAGATCTTTACTCATAATATGATCAATTTCAACTAGCAGGGGAGAGCAGAAGCTCTACGACAATAAGGACATCTTCGAGGTTGATTAGGATGTGTAGTTTACCACAGAGAGCTACCAACTCGGTAGCACATATGATGAACGGGATGAACAAACTTCTAAGAGACTTTATCTCTGAGAAGACGATGTCATTCTTGGATGACATTCCCATCAAAGGATGTATGGAAGATGAGAAGAATGAAGCATTAGATCAGAGGAGGTGTTGGTGATACATCGTCAATCACATTGTAGATCGTGAGAAGATCTTATCTTGACTTGAGGAAGTTTGTCTCACGTTGTCAGATGCAAAATTTACCTTTGGGTTTAGAGAAGTTCTGATCATTGATCATTTGTGTGAATCGTTTGGTCGGAAGCCAGACCCGAGCAAAGTGAATGCGATTGAGCGGATGAAGGATGGTTGCAACTCCTTAACAGAAGTGAGAAGATTCTTGGGTGCATGTGTATTCTATCGCATTTGGATTCTTCAATATGCGCATGTGGCGGATCCATTATACAGACTGTTGCACAAAGGTCACAAGTCAAATGAAAAGAAGAGCATACTGAAGCAGTACGGAAGCTGAAGTCCTTACTGTCATCTCCTCGAGTTTTGAAAAAGATTTAGAGAGACAACAGTGCTAGGTTGGTGGTTCTTATTGTAGATACAAGCCCGGTTGCATTTGGATGGATGGTAGGATAGAATGATGAGGATGGAGATCGATTTGTGGTTAGGTTCGGAACGAAAGTGTTAAGTGCTCACCAACGTGTATACTCGCAAGTGAAAAGAGAACTATTGGGTATTGTTTCAACCATGAAGACCGAGAAAGAGACTTGATTGGAGCATCCGTGGTGGTTGAAACTGATTGTCTGCCGTTATTAAGGACGATCATGAACTGTATGACTCTCGATATTATGATGTTATGATAGATCACATATATCAAGTTGTTGAATTTGGAGTTTAGACGTATTGCAAGGAACGGTAATCTGATGACAGATATGTTATCTCGAGCTCGGTACGACTGGGAGGATGAAATGGTTGAAGATACTGTAAAGTTCTATTCGATTGCACACACCGGAAGAGAAGATGAATTATTTGTTGAAGGGTTGTATGATGATGAATTGCTTGATTTGGGAGATACCTTAGTACGTTGGTCAAGTAATCAGGTTGGATGAACGAGAAGTTTCGGAGAGTTCGACAGAAGATCCACAACTTCATGTTGCAAAATGAGTTTCTTTAAAAGCTGCCAAAGCAGAAGGGTGAGATACCGCTACGTGTGATTAGCGACAAAGAAGATCAACAGAAGTTGCTTAGAGCATTTCATGAGAGTCTTTGGGCTAGACATCGAAATATTGGGGTCACTTTTACGAAGATGGAAGAGAGATATTGGTGAAAAAATATGTACAAAGATGTCATATTTTTTGTGGAGTCTTGTTTGACATATCAGATGTATTTGAACATCCGACATCGAGACGGATTATGCTCAACTTATTCGTTGACAATTGACTTCAAGTGGGTCGTAGACTTTGTGATTATGCTAGTTGGGTTGTGGCAGATGATGTATTTGATACTTGCTCGAGAAGATCTTTCAAATCAGGTTGAGGGTATGACACTTTGGACAAAGACAAGATGGAGATGGAACACGATCTCTATAGGGATGATTAGGATGAGCATGTGGAGGTCGCAGTACAAGTTAACCTCTTAATATGCCTCCTTACGTCAATCACAAATCACAGTACGTGAAGTTTTCTCCAGATTATCATCAAGCAGCCCCTTGTACCCTTAGTATAGCACCTAGAACCGCAAATACGCAGTCAGCATCGATAAGCCAATGCTTAGCTTGATTTTCTCATCTTTTGAATCTCATAACGTCACCATTAAGCGTCCAAATGAAACAAATGAAGTGCATTTGAGAACCTAACAATGAGCTCTACAACTTGATGTAATGAAAGTAGAGATCTGAAATAGATCAAAAAGTCATTATTTCTCTCCATGAGCATTTCTGGAGCAAAAATATAGAACCTCAAAATATGATTTTTAAGCAAGATCCGGTCCATGACGTGACAATGGAGACTCTTGATAATTTCAAAAGAGGTTTAAAAAAACGAATCCGACAAGAGATATGATGCAATATCGACGCACGGTTGAGGTCATTGCTTATGTTCAAAGAATTACTCGAGCATTAAAAGGAGGAAAAGTGATGATTCCACAAAATCATCAAAATCAATACAAAACACTGTACGCAAACAGATCCATGCTTATGAAGTTGGGCAACATTCGTTATCAACCACGACAGTTTCAAGAGAGAGATCATCGAAGTCAATCAGATGAAAGATGTCAAGGAGCTCGTAGAAGAGAAGGTGTCAAAAATGCCACGCTTCAACCAAAACGACATTGATGTTATAACTATGGACGATGTGATCAAATGGACAGATCGAGAAGATCAAGTCTTTATCCCGAAAAGTAGAACTTACTTTAGGTAGATATCAAGAAGAGATTAAGTGACGAGTAGTCAAATTAGCTCGTTATGATGTCATACTAGGTATGTTGTGGATGGAGCAGTACAATCTTAAAGAAGATTGGCGAAGAAGAAGGATGAAAACCAAACAATGAAAAATCTTCAGAAATAGAGTGAGATATCAAAGATACAATTTGTCTTTGTATGTCATAGGTACGAGTGCTATACACACTAGCGATATCTTTTTTTTTATTTAATAAGAGAGGTCTTGAGTGCACAACTCGATGAATAGATTTCAGAAAGCTTGAGAGATGTGATAATGGAACATGTGGATGTCTTTCTTGATGATCTTCTTCCAGGGCTACCACCAAAACGACGAATTGATCACAAAATCAAGATGATTCCAAAGAGCACATCTCTTTGTAAAGCTCCATACATACTAGCATCACATGAATTAGAAGAATGCAAGGCACAAATTGAGGAGATGTTGCAGAAAGGGTTTATATAGCCCAGTGTGTCATCATATGGAGCTCCAATCTTTTTTGCAAAGAAAAAATTAACAGTCTATGGATGTGCATCGATTATCAAATGCTCAATCAACAAACAATGAAGAATAAGTACCCATTACCTCGACTAGATGACTTGTTTTACCAACTCGAAGGAGCAAAGTACTTCATCAAACTAGACTTACGGAACGATTATAACCAGATCCAGATTATGGATGAAGATGTAGAGAACTATCATTCGAACAAGTTATGATCACTTCGAATACTTAGTGATGTCATTCGGTCTCACAAATGCACAAGCCACCTTCATGGATCTAATGAATGACTTATTCCGTCCTTACTTAGATAGACCAATCATTGTGTTTCTTGGTGACATTCTGGTCTGTAGCAACACTATGAAGGAACATATGCAGCATTTGAGAGAGTCCTCCAAGTACTCCGCAATAATAAATTGTACGTCTAAATTTCAAAGTGTGAATTTGGCAAGACAAAAGTGGATTACTTAAGACACATAGTGAGTGCAGAAGGTATACAAGTCATGGCAGATAAGATAGCAATCATTCAACATTGGAAAGCACTAGAAGATCAAACTCAACTTAAGAGCTTCTTGGGATTGATAGGATTCTATCGTAGATTTGTTAAGAATTTTTGACATAAGGAAAGAAATTTGGAATGCTTCAGTGACTTGCGAAGGAGAGTTGGACTGTCTGGACCGTTCCAAAGTCTAAAGTTGTTGTCCTTGAACCTCCCAATCTCTCGAAACGTTCATCGACAGATCGTAGATACAAGCTAATCGCTTAAGCGCCCCCTTACGTAAATCACAGTACGTGAAGTTTTCTCCAGATTCTCAAACAGTCCTCTTGTGCCCCTAGTATAGCGCCAAGAACCGCAAATATCAGTAAACATCGATAAGATAGGGCTTAGCTTGATTTTCTCATCTTTCGAACCTCATAACGTCATCATTAAACATCCAAATGAAGCACCTTTGAGAACCTAACAACAAGCTCTATCTCTTGGTGCAATGAAAGTGGAGATCCGAGATAAATCAAAAAGTCATTATTTCCCTCCACGAGCTTCTTTGACCAAAAATATAAAACTCCAAAATGTGATATTCAAATAAGAGTCAATCCATGACGCGACATCCACTCCCTCTTAACATGTGCATCCTCCGATATACACCAATACCAACCAAGGAGTGGACCGGCATGCCCATCGTATTGTCATCTTACTTCTCATCTTAGTCAACCTCATCCTCAAGCTTGCAACTTGATCGTCCTCTTGAAGTTGCAACCCTACTATGATTTTCTCTGGATCCGTGCTCATCGACTTCATCTTTAAGCTCTTTTGCATAATCCTCATTCTCGAACTGAAACTCTGTCAAGATATTTGCTAGATCGACCTCCTCATCTCTCTTTTTTAAAATCTTGACACGTTTATTTGACAGTGGTATCTTCAAGCTCGTTTCGTCCAACTCTTGTAGGGTGTATGTCGTATTGTCGTGAACCTTCTTCATCACATATGGATCAAATCACCGCTTGGAGAACTTCCTGTAGTGCACTATGTTGGTTATCTAGACTATTGCTGTAGACTAATGTTCAGTCACTTTCTTTGATTTCCCTAGGCTTTAGACAATGTTGCTGGTCAAATCTGACTTTATTCTTCAACTGTGTGTCTCGGAGTCTATTCAAAGCAACTTGGATATCCTCATGTCTCTTCTCTAACGCCTAATCCAAATAGCAAGAAGTAATTCTTTTGTCAGATTGTCCTCCCTAGGTAGCACACTCCATGTCAGAACGTGCTCTTCAGTCGACATGATATGTTGCTAACCTGTCATGAGCTCCACTAGCATGTAACTCGTTACCGAGCTATGAGTTGTTCGATCTACCACAACGCAAACGGTAAGAGTCGAGGTCACTCACATGTCTTTTCGTTGCAAGTCTTCACCAAAGCTTTCACAATGGACGGATGATCGCGTTCGCTCTTAGCATTCTTTTTGGAGTTGTAGGTAGTTGTTTATGACAACTTCACCCCACACCTTGCAAAGAATTCATGAGCATCATGTGCATCTAGCTCTCCTCGATCTGCAGGGATATTTCTCACACATCCATATCGACAAACAACCTTTTCCAAGATAAATTTACATACCCCTTCAGTAAGCACCATAGCTTGTAGCTTCGATAGCTACAACTGCGTGTGTTGCAAAGACTGCAATCATTTGCTAACTTCTTCATCCCTCCTTTACCAACATTGGTTTGAAGAAGAGTACCTGTACTTGAATGTAATCTTTTCATCCTCCTAAGCAATAACTTCTCGTTGCAAAGACTCTATAAAGTCCATGCATTCCTCTTGTTGATGATCAGTACCATCGCACCACATGCATTGATGTGCCCGAGCTGGTTTGGGTACAAGCTCCATCTCAATAGACGATCTCTTATCCTCCAACCTAGTAACCTTAACTTTCAGCTCTTGCATCTTTTGTCGCAGGTCTTCGATGGTTGGAACCTCCTTCGCTACGATCACAACTGGAGGTTGAATCTCAAATACTATCCAAACTGGTGTGGTAGTCAGCGATATAGGTGTCAACCTTGTAATCTTTTCTCATGTATGTCTCAATTTGACAAGAAGTTCAACCACTTCATGCATAACCTCTCAATTTCTTGTCAATCCTTCTTCTTCCTCCCATCCTCTAGGAGTAATTCCAACTGTTCTTGCCATATCTCATCCGCAGCTTGAAGAAGCAACTCTATCTTATAGGTCTCCAAGGTTAACTTCTCCACCCGAGATAGTTGAGAGAATCGTCTCTCAAACTTCTTCAACAGCTCTGTAGGCTGTAAACTTTCGTTAGGACTGTTGACCCATCTCAAAAATGATTTCTTGGTTACTAGATCTGAGTTTCTCAAGAAATATTCCTCCATCAATGCTAGTGAAAACGTATCATAGTTCCTCTCAAATGTTTCACTAGACCCTTCACATGTTCTCTTCTCTCAAGCACCACTACGAGTTTGAATGTCTCGATCATCTCCTTCTCTGATACTTGATCCAAATTCATCTTTGTCTTGTAACATCTCAAGTACTTTGAGATGTCTCTCTCATCAAATTGATCGAGCTTGTTGATCATCCTTCGAAGCATCTTCGTCCCCAAAGTCTCTTTTTGTTTGTTCCCTTGCTCGTGTCGCAAAAACAAAATGAAGACTTGAAACAATCGTGCAGTTGCTGCATCCAACTGCACCCTTGATACCTTTTTTGATCTGTTCATCCCATCCATAGTTGCTCGTCTTTTCCTCCCATGATCCTAAACCTTCTACATATCCATCACCTCTAGTCGACAACATCTTTCCGAGCAACCAACCCAATCTTCATCCTCGTTCATGATTGTTGATCTTCTCTTCCAAATTTCAACACAAAAATTATCTCCACCTCGGACCTTCATGTCGAGTTCACCACCATATCGTATCAAATTTTACGTGAAGGTTGTCTAGGAAAATGAGAGGTTCTTGACTGTGAAGATATCGTGTGCTGAACAGAAACAAGAAGAGAAAAAAACCACGAGAACAAGTTTCGCAAGATATACCAACTCCCACATTATGTACTCTAGTTTCTTTCTCTCTAATAATGCAAAAAAGAGAAACAAACCTCAACGGTATGTCATCTACACATAGTCTCATAAAACAAGTCTATGAAATCTCAATCTAGACCCAAAATTATCGAAGCGCAGTTCAAAGCAAAAGAAACATCTCTTTCCTAACAAAAAGCTTCATACCAATATCACACAATTCAAAAACCCAGTCTAAACAACATCCATGTACAAGCTCTTAGCTAAAGCTAGTTATCACAAGCTGTACATAACCAACTAGAACTTTAACGAATCCAAAAGAGCGAAAACCGTAGCAAATGAACAAAAAAGACCTATCTGGGAACTTTCTTCTTCAAACGGTCTTCAGATGTCAATAGGGTCTTCCTTCCTGACTCTGTTGGCTCCAAGAACTCTTAAACTGACTCTTGACAGTCAAGATATCTCCAATTTTTGATCGTAAGTTTCAAAAACTCCTCCTTGTGGCTTAAAACCACGTATATCCGAGAAATAGACCGCTTGATCTAAGATCCATCTTATCTGATGGATAGATCTGATTGCTTTGAACCATAGACAGGACTCCAAACAAGCCGTTTGGAGTCCCCTTCGCAAAACCATGCAAGAATGGTCACAAGAAGCTAAAAATTGACATAAACCGACTCCGTGTGATGAGCGAGTCGTAAACTCGCTCATCACACGCAAACCAATAATCTAATCCACATACGGTCTTCTCTCATGCGTATATAAGGACTACTTAATCGCATAAACACCAAGAACGAAGAGCTAATAGTTTTTATTGATAGAAGGTACAAATTCTTTTGTATAAAATTTCAACCTGAGGTTGGATCACGGTCGATCTTAATATCAGAGAGCGGATCCAAGACGTTCAATCCACGTTGACTAAATATGACTCCGAAGATGATGATAGATATCAAAACGAAGAGACAATAATATAAAAATCTCACTTTAATAAGAACTGAGACAAGAAATACAATCTCAGTTGCGTATATGATGATATGCTTTTGGCAGACAAGAGCTAACCAAGAGATATATAAAGTCTCTGATGTTGGCAAAAAGAGTAACTTGTGAAAAGAAACATAACGAGATTCTTGACAGACTTTATGCAATTAAAGAGAGGTATGGTTTTGATGAGTTACAGATGATACAGATTGTCGAGATGTTTGACTCTTATGACAATGCAAATAACGACTCAAACGATCGATCACTCATAGGTGGACTAGACCAAATGGTCTTGGAAATCATGTATCTTGACACCGAGTTAGAACATCTAATGTAATGCTCGAACTAAGAAGAAGATCTTCTGACATATGAGAGAAGAGCACTCCAGCAAGCACCTTCTGAACCAATACCTGAAGGTGAGATTAGCACTTGTTCTGCAAGAGTGCGGGTTTTCAAAGTAGACGTCATTCCGGATGAACATGTTGACATTTTAAAAGATGAAGCATGACCTTCGACGTGTTAGTACTATAGTACTATAACATTTTGTTGTATTTTAGACTATAATGCAAAATATATTTTTGTCTGAAAATATTAAAGAGTATTTAAGTGTGTTGTTAGTCTATTGAGTGAAATTTAGTTGAAATATTGACCAACAAGGTAATAAATAATATTTGTATTGTACTCAAGATGGTTCCGTCAAGTACATTGACCGGCGGAATTCGACTGACTTGTCTAATCAGACCATTCAGTCAATACAACTTGGAAACATGGTGATGAGCGACATTCTCAATATGTTTATCAGCAAGATATTCTACACACTATGAGGAGGGCTCTATGGATGGATGGTTTTTCTGCAAAATAATACAGCTGAAAGTAAGAAAAAGAACAAAAACAAAATATTTAAAAGAAACAAGAAAGAAAATATCAAACAAAGGAATACTATATGAAAGGAAAAGGATAAATCGAAACAAAGATAACTAATCAAAAGAGACAAGAATGAATAGGAAATAAGAAAGAAAGAAAGAAAAGAACACATAAGAGATATATAATATCCTATCAGAATAATTGCAGACAAGACTAAACATGAGGACAAGCAGGCAAAGGTAGGAAAGAGAAGAACAAATGTAAGTAAAAACCCAAAAAGAGAAACATGAGAAAATTGTAAAAGGGAGAGGTTTATCCCTTTACAAGTTCCCTTCATCCAACGTAGACAAGAAAGACTTTCCTAACTGTCGACGCTCTCTGCAACAAAGAGGTCATGGCAAGGAAGCCATGACAGACTATACCGAGAATCAATTTCTGGTTATCTCTTGTCATTTTCTGATGTTCGTATGAATTTCAGTCGGTAATAAGATTGCATGTTTGAAGATGTCTGTATGTATAAGGAACGCACATTGCTTTACCTTCTCGTCAAAAGTAGAAATTTACTTCCTCTGTTCCTTGTAGAAACACCTGATTTTCCTCAGACCTCCATTGTTCGAAATATCTTCTTGAGTTCCCACCCGGCTGGTGAGCAAGTTACTATTGTGGTTTGTTCGGAACTATGTTGACGAAGATAGTTTGTGACATACGTGGTAGAGCGATTGTGGATTGCTAAAATGGATTGTCAGTCTCTGGACACGTGTGTTGCATAACAACCTTGAGTGCAGTCAATCATTACATGTTGTAATTCTTTTCGAGTTAAGTTGTGAAACAACAAGACCAGATCTGTTCGGGATGTTATCTGTTGTCTGAATGATCCGGATTGTCCGTATCTCGTATTGGATATGTTGTAGACAACAGTAATTAGAGTGAGTCGTATGAGTAAGATCAAGTCATTACTAAGTAGTACTCCAGAAATGATACTTAGAATAAAGATTTGATTTGTTAGTATCCGAGGAGTCTGTATTCCAAATGGTTCGTTTGACCCATATGATCTTAAGATCTCGGATATCCGAGTAGTCCATATAGTTCCAAATAATTGAAAGCTACTATGTCCCGAACAGATATGAGTCTAGAGTTATCAGCTTGGAAAAAGAAGAGTAGCATGACATTTGAGTGTTGAGACCGGATAGGTTATTTGAAGTCTCTTGGGATTGATATCCGGAATGATCATACATATGGATAGTAAGCCGAATATCTTATATAGAGTTAGTTATTGTAGTTTAACCGTCTCTTGGCGTGATAATTGCAACATAGACCAAGACATGTACAAGTTGCTCTTTAGAGAGGTCTAGGCTCCGAAGGTCATTCATTGATCAATCACAAGTGTACTGCGGGTTTACATATTTCTTTGTAAAGAGTGGGATTTAAGTTTTAGAGACAAGTCGTGCGCATACACATCGCTACACAACATACATCGCTGTCGGAAGTACACCACATATAGACATAACACATCAACGATGTCATACACATATACAAGTGTATCATAATAATAACGATCTGCACTCACTCCACCGTGCCAACCGGCACTACATAAACACTAAAGTCGAGCCAAATCCACTCTTTGCATCAGAGAATCCAGATTGTGCTCACCAAGACTATCCACCATAACCAAGAGCTTGAAGGCTCAACTCAAAGAACTAAAAATCTACAAGTCTTACCAGCGAAGTATATCTTTAGTGGAGCTAGCCAAAGAACCCACCCTAACGGCACTAATGATCCTATCGGAACTAGCCACTACGCACTCGGTCAACCTAGTTGAGGTGCTAAACTGATGTGATAATTGTAGTGCGCATACACATCCTTACATAACACACATTCGCTGTCAGAGATACACCACCCATACACATAACACATCGATGATGTCATACACATACACAAGTGTATCCCAATCGTCTCCTTAACTAGCGATTAGATCCCTCTAATTCTAGATAGCTCCATATCTCAATTACGTGATATACACATTTGTGAGTGCAAGGATCAAGAGGTCGAGTGCTACACCTCTCATCGTTAGTCGTCTGTCTGCAATCCATACCACGCAAAGATCTAATCGGCTATCCTTACTATATACATCGAGGACAAACTCATCGTCCAATAGAAATGACATTGAGATGGAGTCAAACACGACATGAGTCAATCTCTCGAACAACCATCACACACCTACATACGAACTGCTCCACCAACAGACCCACACAACATACATCTCAAACCGTCATACAATCACTAAGCTTGGGTCAACGGTACCATCGATGTTTGGAAGATTACATGTCTCGTAATTACGCACATGGTCCTTCCAAACAACACCATCATGGCCCTCTAACATGAGTACTCTAGAAGATAACACCTCACTCACTCATAAAATAGTGCACCCTGTGATCACAATCCAACGTCGTCGATGTTGTAGATAGATATAATTGTCAAGATGAAACTTGTGAATCGATGATCAATAACCTCCTCCTCGAATAGTCATATATCACAACATGTCTCTATGATGAGCAATCGTTAAGTTCTCAAAAGTCATAGACATAACTCTCCGAAATGTCTCAGTTTGTTGAAAACATGCTCTCAACCAACTATCCGAGTCATCAAGGTTTAGCACCTCAGCAGAATCACGATGAATAACCAAAGGTAGATCTGGATCTCGATCATACAATATAAAATATGATGAAAAAAGCCAAAGACATTTGTCGACTAAACGGATAGCTCTTAGTCAACCATGATAACTGCAAATCTCACTCTCCCAAGTGATCCTTCTGCAAGCTATACTTGCGCAATTCTCTCTTCACTGTTGAACAACCCTCTCTGCCAAACCATCAACCTTTGGATGATCTCGAGATGTAGTCCGATGATCAATCAGCGCCTGATCACACCTGAAACTCACCAAGAAATTGTGTACCTTGGTTTGTTAGCACTTCAGCTGGTGTTCCAAAACGACTCAGCACTCGATCTAAGGACGCCTATGCTGTCTCCGCACTCGTCTTGTCCGGTAATATCACCAACTCAATCCACTTGGAGAAGTGCTCCATCATCATCAACACATATCGGTGGTGACCTACAGTCAACAATAAGAGTCTTGCAAAATCCAAGCTCAAACGGTAATCCAACCCCGTAATCTGTAAGGGGTGTAATTCTGGAGTAGGAGCATTAAACGATGCTCGTACTCGATCACAAATCACACATCGTGTGACAAATTGCTGCACATCGATGTGCATACTATGCCACCAATACTGTCCTTGGAGTAAGCTATGCGTATGCTTTACTCCAAAATGTCTCAACTCCTCATGGACCGTCGTACTAACTGTGCCCTTTGAGATGAATGTGACGCTATTTGTACTTTCTCATCGTCTCATACTCGAAGTACATGTCGTCCTTCTTGTCGAAAGATATGATATGGTCCTCCATACTAGAGTTCATGATCAACACACAAAAAAAGACAGATGCATGTCACTTTGACATCATCTCCTTATCAACCTCGTCATGTCATCGAGCCCTAGTCTGATCTTGCTGACTTGTGCGTAGGTTGTGACTCAACCCATCAGCATCTAGGTTTTACAACTCCATATCTATGAACTATCTGGAAGTCATACTCTTGTAAGATCAGAGCCCATCGTGCAAGTTTTCTTGTAAGCTTGTCGAACTTCATCAACCACTTGAGTGGTTGGTGATCAGTGATGAGAGTAAAGGATTCTCAAATAGATAACATCAGAAGTGTGCAATAGCCTGCATTGCTGTCAAACACTCTCTCTCATACGAACTACACCTCACCTCCGTCAGATTGTTGAAGCGACTGATCATACACCACCATAAATTCCTTTTTCTCATCATCATGCTAAGTCAACACTGCTCCAAGTCTCAATATACTCCAATCAATGTGCAGTTGGAAGGGACTCCCCTTAACGGGTCTCTTCAAGATGAGAGCAGATGTCAACCTATCTTTGAGCTCTACAAAAGCTCACTATTGCTCATCTCTCCACTACCACTCCTTGTCCACCTTCATTAGGTTGATCAATGACTTCGCAATTGCACTAAATCTCTTCACGTATCAACGATAGAAGTTCGTCAAATCAACAAATGTCCAAACTCGACTCACATCTGAGGGACGTGAGATACGTGCAATAGCCTCAACCTTCAATTGTTGAACAGTCAACCCACATGAGTAGATGGTGTGACCCAGATACTCTACCAACTCTTGGAAGAACTTACACTTCCCAAGGTGTAACTTCAACTCATGAGTTCTCAATCGCTCGAACACATCCTGTAAGTGTCTCTCGTGCTTCTCCATAATAGCACTATAGACTAAGATATCGTCAATATAACATTGAACAAAATCCAGTCTTGCTGGGATCATGTTCATCACCTTTTGGAACTCGGCAGGGGCGTTCTTCAACCCAAATGGTAAAAATTACCACTGATACAAACAATCCTCACCGTGAGAGTCAATTCTCCAGAATGCTGTCTTGGACTTATCTTCTTCTCTCATCAACAACTGATAATATCATACTCGAAGGTCCAAAGTACTGAAGACCTTCACATGTCCCACTGCATCAAAGATCTCCTCAGGTGTCAGCATGTTATACTTATCGGACTACGTCTGTCGATTGATAGGACGGTAGTCTTCACACCTCCGCTATCCGTGTAGTTGTCATACATATCTTTCTTTGCTAGCATAACTGTGGCAGATGCGTACTCTCCATGCAACATCTCTACCAACCCAACCTCCAACTAGTCTTGAGTCATACTCTGGATCAAGGCTCTATTCATGTCACTATATTTGTAGAGACGTTGAAAGATTGACGTGTCAATAATCAAGTCTATCCATATACCTAGTCCCTTCAAGGTACCCAAATCCTTCATACTAAGGTAAAACAATTCATGTAGCTCTTCAGGAATCTCTGAACTCTTCGTCTCTCCTCTCTTATAAGCTTGGGTCCAATCTTTGACTCCCAAGTATCCTCTGTCACCATGCTAGAGATAGAAGACACACTTATTGACTGCTATCTGTGCAAAAAACTCATGCAGCCCTAGCTACAAGCTCCACACTCTCTCCTACATCTCATGATGTCCAAGGATGACAAACTCCACACGCCTCGTCCCTAGTCTTTGTCTCCATCGATCCGATAGACAAAGAGCTATGAAGTGTTCGAGCAATAACACCCGTCGATCATATTCGACGTTGTTCAGCCAATCTAAGGCTAACAATCCACGTCAAGCAGTTCAAATCCATTGCTTGATCCAACACCTGACGACGTGAAGCCTCTTACATCGAAACCACTACCGTCGTATCTGTAGAGAAATTTCAGCGTCACATGCTTACAAAGATGGAAGACTTGAGCCTATGTGAGATGCTCAGTTACATCAGTTGGTGGAGTCCACCAACTGAGCCTCTCTCATCAGTATTGGACTCCACCAACTGATGTAACTGAGCATCCCACATAGACTCAACTCCTCCATCTTTGTAAGCATGTGACGCTGAAAAACTCACTAAAGTGAGCAATGCTGTCCTAAGTCATCTCACTAGGTTCATCACCGCCATGAGTGACTTATCGACGACTCTCATTACTTGAGATTGTCGCCTTATATCCAAGATGTCATCAACCGTGAGGTGCATGATCATCTCACTGCATCATGTGCGCGCTTGAGCACCTCTCTCGATAACAAGTTCGTCCATCACAATTGTGGATGATGTGCACGAGACGTCACTCGAGAGTGATGCACGAGATCGCTGCATCCAGCAACACTATCGGTCCAACCCAAGACTACACTTGGTGCACACTTGTCATCATCTGTGTATGAGCATCATCCAACAAAAATGTTCTCCAAGATGTACATTGGAGAATCCATTTGATGCATCTAGAGATGCCGTAAGATCCGTAACATCTCTCAAAACATACTAAAACGTGAGTCATGTAAACTGTCACGTCAGTTTGGGCACCTCGACTAGGTTGACCGAGTGCGAAGTGGCGCATCCCGGTAAGGCCGTTAGTGCCGTTAGGGCGAGTTGGGGAGAGAGCCCACTAGGGGTAAACTTCGCAGGTAGGGCTTGGAGGCCTTAGTTCTTTGAGTTGAGCCTTCAAGCTCCAGGCTATGGTGGATAGTCTAGTTGAGTGTAACCTGGATTCTCTTCGCGTTTAGAGTGGGTTTGGCTTGACCGTTTGTGAGTAATCTTTGTTGTGGTGTTGGAGATGGTAATCTCTGTATTCAGATTACTCAAAGAACTCAGTGCAGGTCGAGGCGGAGTTCAGTAAGAGCTCGCAGATCTGAAATCGGAAATCGTCCGCTGGTATCTTCGGGCGTTGTTGTTCGTGGTTGATTGTTTGGAGCTGTGATCGAGGTGTGTGGGCGCCGGGCTACATTGCTGTCGCAGATCGATTTGCTGTTGTTGGGGTCGAGTGGAGATTTCTGTCATGCGGAAGCGCTGCAGAAATTTTGCGGAATGTTCTTGAAGTGTGTTGTTGGAGCCGGATTGCGCGTTTGGGCGTAGCAGCTGAAATACTTGGCAATGTCAGGCCGGAGTGGGCTCTTTGGAAGCGCATTGGAGAGACGGTTCTAGCGCACTAAGTTTCGTGGAGTTTGGTCGAGGATTGAAGAAGTTATGGCATGTCGAAGTTCGATGCCGTGTGACCCGAAAGTACCAAAAGGCTAGTTACGTCAGATTTTGGTGCAATTTGTTGTGGAAACTCGAGTTTAGGAGTTTTGTTGTGTGTGTGTGCATTCGTGAAGTGTGTCTTGTGCATTCGCGAATCTGTTGTGGTGGTTTTCGGGTTGGATTTGGAGGTTCTTGCTGTTTTACGTCAGATTTTGGTCACCCGTGTGCACCCGCAAGCTGTTTTCGCTGTTTTGGAGCTTCTTTTGGTGCAATCTTCTGCAATTCGAGTTGGAGCCGAGTCCCTTGGTGTGTGTTGTACCTGTTCTTCTCTACTTCAAGCGGAGCGGAGCGGAGAGTGAGCGGGAGTATCGAGGTGTGGAGTGCGTGTTAGGAGGTGTTTAGAGGCTTCGAGGAGCAGAGGTGCGTGAGTGCGGAGGCGTGAGAGCGGAGTGCGAGAGTGCGGAGGCGGAGCGGAGCTGAGCCTGAGCCTGAGCCTGAGCCCGCGCCCGCCGCAAGCCAGCTTGCTGGCGTGCTTGAGAGAGGTATCCAAGTTCTAGTGTGTGGGAAGGGTAAAACCAACTGGTCACCCATCCCAACACTATTTCTGGACCTGGACTCCTGACTTTTCAGTCTTAGCTTTGGCTTTACCACTAGACCAATAGCTCTTGGTGTCCTACAGGGATGCGTGCAAGTACTTATGGACTTGTTTAAGGTAGTAGGAGACCTTCTCGCACGTTCCTAGAGGAGTGGTAGGGCGACCCCATAGTATTAGGGGCAAGCTATAGTTGTGGTAGTGTTTGTCTATACCGTAGAGACGCGTATGTAGGCAGTTGGTGGCAGTTGTCTTGGGTGAGCTAGTAGAGCTACCACGTGGATGTTTTTGGAGCTACTAGAGGTGTGGACATCTAGTAAGTGACCTCCAGTGTCAGTTACGACAGTTGGTGACCATATATTGTGCATGTGGTCACCGACGAGGAGACGTCAGTCCGGGTGGGGCTGGATTTCTCTTTATGTGAATGTTTGAGTGTGGAGGGTTATCGTTTGGACTTCTTGTGGTTGGAACCCCTCCATATTCTGCTTCCTGTTTGTGCGCCGCGTTTGCTTGTGTTGGCGCTTGATTTCCGGAGTGAGTTCACTCCAGTGTGCTGTCGGTAGTGAGGCTGGAGTTGCGGACCAGTCAGACTACCTTTGTCTCTCTCACGGTGCGGTTGGAGTGACGACCAACAGACCGTGAGAGGCTGCCTGTGGTGATGGCAGGTACAGGTTGCCCTTACCTTGACCGTCCTAGTAGGGGATAGGTGAGCTCAGTAGGAGCGGGGTTAGGCAAGTGGTGGTTACGGTGGTGACGGAGATTGCGACTTCCGGTTGGAGAGTGTGCTAGCGGGATTCTCTCATCACGGAGTTCTCGGGAGGTTCTGGTGGGGACTTCTCCGACAGTGGGTATACACGGAGTGGGGTGAGGTACCGACTACCTACACCATTACCGTCGGTTGTTCCAGAGGACGAGTCAGACGCAGACAGCGCGTTTTCTGGTGGTGAGTCTAGTGTCACCACATCGTTGTTGTGGGACATGGACGAGATCTATGGGGCCACGAAGGGGCCTCGACGTTACTCGGGTACAGTTGGTACCATTGAGCTGGATGACTTCATCCAGGAGTTCGACAGTTGGTGCGATCTGCAGCAGATGCGGAACCCACAGCTGTTTACACCCTTCATGGCGTGGAAGGGTTTGTTCCAACACTTGGAGGGACCGCCGATGGACGATTATCATGAGTTCAGGCGAGATTACAATGTTGAGATCGAGTTGTGGAGACAACATTGGTCTCCCAACTACGTTTCTATCACTACTGGCGCAGTTTCGGGAGGCGTAGCACCTGCGAGTTCGGGTGCCAGTAGCAGTGGTGCAGCCACAGGTGGCGGAGTACCTACTACCGGTGCATCCACAAGTAGTGGAGCAGGTGGTAGTGTGAGCGAGATACCACCAGGGTTTAACCCTGTGGTTCAGTTCTTCCAATGTTTGAGGAAGAACTATCAGGGTGTGCGGACCGACAAGTTGAGGAGTCTGCAGGAGTTCCAGCGGAAGACTGGAGAGAGCCTACGCGAGGCATTTACTCGCATGAGGCGGTTGATCAGCGTTACCCAAGGGGTGACGGAAGCACAGGCAGTCCAGTTCTGGTATGGGATACTAGACCGAGAGCTGCGTAGGAGAGTTAGAGATGCTACTCTTCTTAGAGATACCGCTCCGACGTTGGCGGTTGTCTTTAGTCTGGCTGAGCGGATTGAGCTCAACATGGTGGAGGAGAGGGTGGTGGTTGCTGGGTTCAGCAAGGAGACACCACATGGAGCGACCACCTCTTCTCGAGGATCACAGGCTACGCAACAGCGTGGTGGTGGTGGTAAGGATCGTGCAGAGCAGTCACGATCGCAGGGAGGTGTAGGAGGATCTGGTGGGCAGAAGCCCATGCCGTCCTTCTCTAGTCAGCAGCAAGCGGGTCCTTGCTGGACGTGTGATGGTCCTCATCAGCAGAGGGACTGTCCACAGAGGAGAGGTTATGAGACGTCAGGGACATCAGGGACGTCTCCAGCAGTACCTAGGCAATGTGAGCATTGCGGACGACCTGGTCACAGTAGTGACCGTTGTTTTGATCTCCATCCCGAGTTGCGGCAAGGGAAGGCTGATCGTGGACGAGGCGGAGGAGCTCAGGGAGGCCGTGGTGGTCGAGCTGGAGGTAGAGGTCCAGCACCTGGGAGAGGACCGGTCGGTCCACCGCCTGCTACGACGTCAGAAGCAGGTATGGCTGCTCGGATTGAGCAGTTGGAACAGAGGATAGCTAGTATGGCTATGGCTCAGCGGAGATCAGGTGGAACAGAGGCTTCCACGTCTTATGGAGGAGAAGGAGGCGACTTCGACTTCATGGCTGGTGTGGCGCAGATTGAGGCATCTGCGGCAGTGACTAGAGGTGCAGTACGTGCCTCTGAGCCACGAGGTGCGTCAGTGGAGTTGGATCCACAACGCGGGGAGGCTGGTAGACAAGCCAGGCTTCCTCAGTCGTTCACGCTATCGGAGGCGTTGAGGACCACATCTATGGTTCCTAAACGACCTACCGATGGTGCAGTAGAGTTGGAGGCATCGACATCCAGGAGTGGGTGTGATGTGAGTCCACCTTCGACGTCTGTGGATGCGACGTCGAACCCGATGTTGGGGGCGGCTACAGCAGTTTTGCGAGCCCCACTATTCTCAGCCACGGATATGAGGGCATTGGGAGTCAACTTGGCTCCAGTGTTCCAGTTGGCGGCCACGCTCAGTGAGAGCGAGGATGTAGTTACCTCTAGTGCTGAGGTAGTTCAGCGAGAGGCGGTAGACGTGTCCATGGAGTCGAGGATCAGGACAGCTACCAGTGGTACTTGGCAAGCGACGGCTGCTAGATTAGATGAGTTACCAGCTAGGCCGGCGATTGACCGTGCTAGTTTGGCACCAGGTATGGTGTTGCTGGACAACAGAAGTGGTATCTTCTGTTTGGTGGCACCTTCTGGGAAAGTGTATCGACCCCAGAAGGTCTTGTTAGACTCTGGAGCCCAACCGTTGATGTTGGGAAAGGCGGCGTGTATTGGTTTGGGTCTGAAGAAGTCCGAGATAGAGAGATGTCCATTCCAGTTGCAGACATCTCTAGGGGGATCAGGAGGTACGGCTCTACACATGACACGGGAGATGTTGACGGTGAGAGTTCGACCAGATCACCCTACGGATGGCTCTATGGTGAAGGCCAAGGCCATTGTTACAGCCGCAGAGTCTTATGATGTATTGGTGGGAGGTGCTGTGTTGTACCCTATGGGGTTCGTGATTGACTATTGGGCAGAGACAGCATCTTACAGACCAGGTTGGCAGTCCGATGAGGGACGAGTGAGCCGCTTACCAGTGCGGTTCAGTGCTAGAGTTGGGACGACGGAGCCTACACCAGGGACGATGGCATCTGTTGCAGGGTTCAGTTCGGTCATCACTTGGCCGGACGAGTTGTTGGAGGGCAATGCCCATGCGGAGGATACTCCGATCTATGAGGAGGTGGAGGACATGCCTAGCATGTCTACGTTAGTACCATCTGCCTTGGATGTTCCACTCTGGAGTTCGAGTGGAGAGTTGCAGCAGTATGCTGATCAGTTGGTGCAGCAGGCTTGGAGTGAAGCTTTTGTACCACCAGTAGAGGAACAAAGGGTTGTTCCTGCTACTGGCCCTGTGACCTTATCACCGTTGGATACGACTCCCATTGTGTGGCAGTATCCAGAGGAAGGTTTATGTGTGCTGGAGCTGTTTGGAGGGATCAGCACAGGTTTGGCTGCGGTATTGCAAGCAGGTATACAAGTACAGCGATACTTGTATGTGGAGAGAGATGAGATTGCGAGACGCATCTCATTGCGACATGTGGCACGTTTGGTGCAGAGATATCCTGAGTTGTTGCCCATATCAGCTGTTAGAGGATACCAGCAAGCATTACCGTCAGATATTTCGCTGCTGGGGGCGCAGGATCTCACGTTTGTGGGCACCATTCACTTGGTGATAGCCGGATGGCCATGTCAAGGTCACACGCGTGCAGGGAGAGGTCAGGGTTTACATGACCCGCGATCTAGGATGTTCTGGGAGATGTTACGGATCTTACGACATCTCCAGATGCATCAGGTGGATTCTCCAGCGTACATCTTGGAGAATGTTCCTTTGTTGGGTGATGCTCGTACACAGATGATGGCGAGTGTGCACCAAGTGCGGTCTTGGGTTGGACCAGCAGTGTTGTTGGATGCAGCGAGAGTGGGATCTCGTGCACATCGTCCACGGTTGTGGTGGACGAACTTGTTACCGAGAGAGGTGCTTAAGCGCGCACACGATGGAGTGAGACGACCAGCGCACCTCACGGTTGATAGCATCTTGGATGCAGGACGACGATCTCAAGTAGTGAGAGTCGTCGATAGGTCACCCATGGCAGTGGTGAACCTAGTGGGACGGCCCATGATAGCATTACCCACATTGGTAAGCTTTCCAGCGTCACATGCTTACAGAGATGGAGGACCTGGGCTTGTGTGGGATGCTCAATTACGGCAGTTGGTGGAGCCCAATGCCGATGAGAGAGAGCGAGCGATGGGTTTCACTACGGGTACGACGGCAGTAGCTTCGGTGTCGGAGGCTTCACGTCGTCAAGTATTGGGTCAAGCAATGGACTTGAATTGCTTGACATGGATTGTTAGCCTTGGATTGGCTGAGCAGCGTCGGATGCGATCGACGGGTGTTACTGCTCGAGCACTCTTGAGCTCTTTGCCTACCGGGTCGGTGGAGGCAAAGGCTGGGGGCGAGGCACGTGGAGTTCGTCATCCTTGGACATCATGGGATGTCATAGGAGAGAGTGTGGAGTTTGCAGCTAGAACTGCAGAAGTTTTACACACAGTAGCGGTGGAGGTTGTTGGTGGTGAGCAGAAGGAAACTGCTCCAGAGGCTGCAAGATAGCAGTCAACGACTTCGTCTTCTACCTCTAGCATGGTGACAGAGGATACTTGGGAGCCGGAGATCGGACCCAAGCTTATAGGAGAGGAGAGACGAAGAGTCCAAAGATTCCTGAAGAGCTACAGGAATTGTTTTGCCTTCAGTATGAAGGATTTGGGTACCTTGAAGGGACCTGGTATACGGATCGACTTGGCTAATGACACGCCAATCTTTCGACGTCCTTACAGGTACAGTGACATGGAGAGAGCCTTGATCCAGAGTCGGACTCAAGATTTGTTGGAGGCTGGGTTGGTGGAGATGTCGCATGGAGAGTATGCATCTGCCACAGTTATGCCAGCCAAGAAGGATATGTATGGCAACTACACGGATAGGCGGATGTGTGGAGACTACCGTCTTATCAATCGGCAGACGAAGTCCGATAAGTATGCCATGCCGACACCTGAGGAGATCTTTGATGCAGTGGGGCATGTGAAGGTCTTCAGTACTTTGGATCTTCGAGCAGGGTATCATCAGTTGCCAGTGAGAGAAGAAGATAAGTCCAAGACAGCATTTTGGGGAATTGACTCTCACGGCAAGGATTGTTTGTATCAGTGGCGGTTCTTACCATTTGGGTTGAAGAACGCCCCTGCTGAGTTCCAAAGGGTGATGGACAGAATCCTAGCAGGATTGGATTTTGTCAGATGTTATATTGACGACATCTTAGTCTATAGTGCTACAGTGGAGGAGCACGAGAGACACTTACGAGATGTGTTTGAGCGGTTGAGAGCTCATGGGTTGAAGTTACACCCTGGGAAGTGTAAGTTCTTCCAGGAGTTGGTAGAGTATCTGGGCCACACCATCTATCCAGGTGGATTGGGTGTTCAACAGACGAAGGTTGAGGCTATTGCACGTATTCCACGCCCCACAGATGTGAGTCGAGTTCGAGCATTTGTTGGTTTGGCGAACTTCTATCGTCGATACGTGAAAGGGTTTAGTGCAATTGCGAAGCCGTTGACCAAGCTGATGAAGGTGGACCAGGAGTGGCAGTGGGGAGATGAGCAGGAGCGAGCTTTTGTAGAGCTCAAGGATAAGTTGACATCTGCTCCCATCTTGAGGAGACCCGTTAGAGGGCGTCCTTTCCAACTGCACACCGATTGGAGTATGTTGGGACTTGGAGCAGTGCTGACTCAGCATGATGATGAGAAAAAGGAGTTCGTGGTGGCGTATGCCAGTCGCTCCAACAATTCAGCGGAGGCGAGGTATAGTTCGTATGAGGGAGAGTGTTTGGCGGCAGTGTGGGCTGTTGCACACTTTCGATGTTATCTGTTTGGGAACCCCTTTACTCTCATCACTGATCACCAGCCGCTCAAGTGGTTGATGGAGTCCGATAAGCTTACAGGGAAGCTTGCACGATGGGCTCTGATCTTACAGGAGTATGACTTCCAGGTAGTACATAGACCTGGAGTTGCAAACCTAGATGCCGATGGGTTGAGTCGCAACCCGTGCACGAGTCAGCAGGATCAGACTGGGGCTCGATGGCATGACGAGGTTGATGAGAAGATAGTGCCAGGGTGGCATGCATCTGCCTTTCTTTGTGTGTTGGCCATGAACTCTAGTATGGAGGGCCAAGTCGTATCTTTCTCTGGTCAGAGAGTAGATGATGAGTCTCCAGATCCTGAAGGTGGAGATGGTGTTTCAGACCAGCGAGATATCCATGATGATGTGACCGTGATGGAGTATCTACGTACTGGTGTGGTAGTAAGCACAGTAAGTGCCAAGGAGCGAGATCGTGTCCTTCAACGAGCGAAGAGATTTCGACGAGAAGGACGACATGTACTTCGAGTGTGGGGTGATGGGAGGGTACGGATAGTGCCACATCCATCCCAGAGGGCACAGTTAGTACGACATGCCCATGAGGAGTTGGGACATTTTGGAGTGAAGCGTACGCATAGCTTACTCCAAGGACAGTATTGGTGGCGTGGTATGCACATCGATGTGCAACAGTTTGTCGCACGATGTGTGGTTTGTGATCGAGTACGAGCATCGTTTAATGCTCCTACTCCACAGTTACACCCCTTACCGATTATGGGGTTGGGTTACCGTTGGAGTTTGGATTTTGCGGGACCCTTACCGTTGACCGTACGTCATCACCGGTATGTGTTGGTGATGGTGGAGCACTTCTCCAAGTGGATTGAGTTGGTGGCATTACCAGACAAGGCGAGTGAAGGGACAGCGTATGCGTTCTTAGATCGAGTGCTGAGTCGTTCTGGAGCACCAGCTGAAGTGCTGACAGACCAAGGTACAGAGTTCCTTGGTGAGTTTCAGGCCTTGTGTGATCAGGCGCTGATTGATCATCGGACTACATCTCGAGATCATCCTGAGGCGGATGGTTTGGCGGAGAGGGTAGTTCAGACGGTGAAGAGAGGATTGCGCAAGTATGGCTTGCAGAAGGGCCACTTGGGAGACTGGGATGTGCAGTTACCATGGTTGGCTATGGGCTACCGTTTTAGCCGACAAGCGTCTTTGGCTTCCTTCTCACCGTATTTCTTATTGTATGGCCGAGATCCAGATCTACCTTCGGCCATTCGTCGTGATTCTGCTGAGGTGCTGAACCTTGATGACCCGGATATGTGGGTGAGAGCATGTTCTCAACGAGCAGAGACATTTCGGAGAGTTATGCCTATGGCTTTTGAGAACCTAGCGATTGCTCAGCATAGAGACACGTTGCGATATGCGACTATCCGAGGAGGAGGTTATCGGCCATCGATTCGCAGGTTTCATCCTGGCGATTATATCTATCTACAGCAGACTGCACCGACGACGTTGGACGTGACCGCAGGGCGCACTATTTTACGAGTGCGAGAGGTGTTACCTTCTGGAGTACTCATGTTAGAGGGCCGTGATGGTGTTGTGTGGAAGGACCATGTGCGTAATTGCGCGCCATGTCATCTTCCCAACATTGATGGTACCGTTGACCCAAGCTTAGCAGTTGTACGCGCGAGCTTGAGGTGTATGTTGTGTGGGTCTGCTGGTGGAGCAGCCCGTATGTTGGTGTGTGATGGTTGTTCGAGAGGTTGGCATATGTCATGTTTGACTCCACCTCTCAGTGTCGTTCCTACTGGACGGTGGGTTTGTCCTCGATGTATATAGCGGAGATAGTCGATTAGATCTTTGCGTGATATGGATTGCAGACAGGCGACTAACGATGGGGCGATGTAGCACCCGGCCTCCTGATCCTTGCACCCATGAAGGTGTGTATCACGTAGTTGAGATATGGAGCTATCTGGAGTTAGAGGGACCTAACCGCCAGTTAGGGGGGCGATTGTGGTACACTTGTGTATGTGTATGACATCGTCCATGTGTTATGTGTATGTGTGGTGTACCTCTGACAGCGATGTATGTTGTGTAGCGATGTGTATGCGCACGACAGCTGTCACGTCAGTTTGGGCACCTCGACTAGGTTGACCGAGTGCGAAGTGGCGCATCCCGGTAAGGCCGTTAGTGCCGTTAGGGCGAGTTGGGGAGAGAGCCCACTAGGGGTAAACTTCGCAGGTAGGGCTTGGAGGCCTTAGTTCTTTGAGTTGAGCCTTCAAGCTCCAGGCTATGGTGGATAGTCTAGTTGAGTGTAACCTGGATTCTCTTCGCGTTTAGAGTGGGTTTGGCTTGACCGTTTGTGAGTAATCTTTGTTGTGGTGTTGGAGATGGTAATCTTTGTATTCAGATTATTGTGGTACACTTGTGTATGTGTATGACATCGTCCATGTGTTATGTGTATGTGTGGTGTACCTCTGACAGCGATGTATGTTGTGTAGCGATGTGTATGCGCACGACAAAACCCTGATCTCTTCTAGCACACGTGTGACATCGACATGACCATTCGGCTATCACCAGTGAATGATGTCAACAATCGTGAGATCTTGCGTCCCCATCAGTGAAATGTCCAATGGTAATGCTTGTTGATATCTTCAATAGCAGGAATCTGATGTTATGCAGAACGGCTGATATGAATAACAACTCAGGATATCTCAGCATCAAGCGTACCACATGACGCAATGAGAGACATCTCGCAATCTCATCTATCTCCACATATAAGTATCACTGTACTCATGTGTCTGTCTTCAATACCGCAGCCAAACTTGTGTTGATCTCTCCAAACAGCTCCAGCACACACACACCTTCCTCTGGATACTGTCATACAATGGAAGTTGTATCCAACGGTGATAAGGTCACAAGATCAGTAGCAAGAACAAGTCTCTATTCCTCTATTGACGGTACAAAGACTTCACTCCAAGCCTGCTGCACCGACCGATCAGCATAATGCTGCAACTCTCCACTCAAACTCTAGAGTGAAACATCCAAGGCAGATGGTACTACCGTAGTCATGCTAGACATATCCTCATCTCCGGAGTATATTTCATATGGACATTACTCTCTAACAACTCGTCCGGCCAAGTGATGACCGAATTGAACCCTGCAACGGATGTCATCGTCTCTGGTGTAGGCTTCGTTGTCCCAACTCTAGCACTGAACCGCACTGGTAAGCAGCACGCTCGTCCTTCACTAGACTACCAACCTGATCTATAAGATGATGTCTCCGCCCAATAGTCAATCACGAACCTCATAAGGTATAACACAACACCTCCAACCAATACATCATAAGACTCCGCGGCCGTAACAATGATCTTGGTCTTATCATAGAGTCATCTATGGGATGATCTGATCAAACTCTCACCGTTAACATCTCGCATGTCATGTGTAGAGCTGTACCCCTAGAGATATTTGCAGCTGGAATGGACATCTCTCCACCTCGGACTTCCTCATACCCAAACCAATGCACGTCACCTTTCTCAACATCAACGTTCGGGCTCCAGAATCTAACAAGACTTTCTGCTGTCTATACACCTTCCATGAAGGTGCCACCAAACATAAGATACCACTTTTGTTGTCCAACAACATCACACCTGGTGCCAAACCAGACGGTCAATCGCCGGTCTAGCTTGTAATTCATCTAACTTGGCAGTCGCTGCCGAAAAATCTTCACGCGATCGACGTAAGAGGGTAACTAAGAGGTTAGCTTGCACCTGCGATTTATCGGTGGACGGTTCAGGAGATTTGGATGTCCAACGCAAACGCGCAAGGCGTCATTGGGTTCAGATCTGTGCATACTACGCATTGGTTAAGGTGGTTCGTGAAGAGGTAGATCATGAAGTGTGTTCTAGGAGAAATTGAGACACAGAGAAGTGCTTCAGTGATCTATGAAGGAGAGTTGGACCGTTCAGATCGTTCTGGAGTCCAAACTTGCTGTCCTTGGATCCATCAGGATCAGAACACCGAGTTCTTCATGAAATTAAAGACGATACGAAGTTTCATCGTTTCATGGGAGTTTTGGATGAAATTGACTTGCATGGAAATGCTTACGTCAATTCTTGTCGTCTGTGACATGAGATTGGGTTGTTCTTCACGATCGATGAGCTAAGCTCTTCGTTCTTGGTGCTTACGAGATCAGGGAGTCTTCACCTGTGCATAAGAGAAGACGGTATGTGGATTGGATTGTTCGGTTGGGTGTGGTGAGCAAGTTTGAGTCGCATGGAGTCGATTTACGTCAATTTTTGCTTCATGTGATCAAATTTCTTGCGTGGTTTTGCGACGAGAACTCCAAACGGCTTGTTTCAGGGTAGCAAGATCTATCTATCAAAGAAGACATATATCAGATCTGATGATCCGTTTGGACGATTTGTGCAGTTTTAAGCGAAAAAGACCTTATCGACATCTGAAGACAGTTTGACGAAAGGAGGAAGTTCTCAGATAGGTCTTTTTCGTTCTTTCGCTACAGTTTTTACTCTTTTTGAGTTCATTAGAGATCTAGTTGGTTATGTACAGCTTGTGGTAGCTAGTTTTAGCTAAGGGTTGTACGTGAACGTTGTTTGGACTTGGGTTTGAATCGTGTGATATTGGTGCAACTCTTTTTGTCAGCAAAGGGATGTTCTCTTACTTTGAGTTACGCTTCGATAGTTTTGGTCCGGGTTGAGATTCAAGGACTCATTTTAGAGAGGTTGGTGCAGATTACAGACCACTCTGGTCTGTTTCTCATTTTTGTGTTCTTAGGGAGAAAGAACCGGTAGTGTATATACATTGGGTGTTGGTATATACTGCGACGTCGTTTTCGTGGTTGTTTTTCTCTTTCTTGTCTATGTTCAACACACTACATCTCCACAGTCAGGAACCTCACGTTTTCCTAAACATCCTTCACGCAAAATCTGACACAATAACGGGAGATGTTTACTCGCATGAGGCGGTTGATCAACGTTATTCAAGGCGTGACGGAAGCACAAGCAGTCCAGTTTTGATATGGAATACTAGACCAAGAGCTATATAAGAGAGTTAGAGATGCGACTCTCCTTAGAGAAAATTGATGGTTGTCTCTGGTTTGGCTGAGCGCATTGAGCTCAACATGCACTCAGCCAACATGGTGGAGGAGAAGGTGATGACTACTGGGTTCAACAAGGAGGTACCACATGGAACGATCACCTCTTATCGAGGATCACAAATTACGCAACAACGTGGTGGTGGCGGTGGTAGAGATCGTGTTGAACAATCACGATCTCAGAGAGGTGTTGGAGGACCTTGTGGGAAGAAGCCCATGCCGTCCTTCTCTAGTCAGCAGCAAGTGGGTCCTTGCTGGACGTGTTATGATCTCCATCAACAGAAAGACTGCACACAAAGGAGAGGTGGTTATGAGACGTCTAGGACGTCTCAAGCGATGTCTAGACATTGTGAGTATTGCGGACGACCAGGTCACAATAGTGACCGTTGTTTTGATCTCCACCTCGAGCTATGGCAAAAGAAGACTGATCGTGGACGAGGTGGAGGAGTTTAGGAAGGCCGTGGTGATCGAAGTGGAGATAGAGGTCCAGAACCCGAGAGAAGATCATTCGGTCCATCGTCTGCTACGACGTCAAATGCGGGTATGGCTTCTTGGATTGAGCAGTTAGAGTGGATGATAGCTAGTATGACTATGTCTCAACAAAGATCTGATTCGAGAACAGAGGTTTCCATGTCTTATGGAGGAGAAGGAGTTGACTTCGACTTCATGATTGGTGTGACACAGATTGAGACATCTACGGCAGTGACTTGAGGTGTTGTACGTGTCTTTGAGTCACGAGGTGCATCAGAAGAGTTGGATCCACAATGCGAGGAGGCTGATAGACAAGTCAGGCTTCCTCAATCATTCACGTTATCGGAGACTAAAGACCACGTATATGATTCTTAAAGAGCCTATCGATGATGTAGTGGAGTTGGAGATATCAACATCTAGGAGTGGAGGTGATGAGAGTCAACGCTCGACGTCTGTAGATGCAACGTCAAACCCGATGTTGAGGACGACTATAGCAGTTATGTGAGTCTCCATGGATATAATGACATTGGGAGTAAGCTTGTGTAACTAGTGTTATAGTTGACGGTCATGCTCAGTAAGAGCAAGGATGTAGTTACCTCTTGTGTTGAGGTGGTTCAGAGAGAGAGGATAGATGTGTCCATGAAATCGAAGATCAGAACGGCTATCAGTGGTATTATGAGCAAGCAGGCCCCTTGCATCCTTAGTATAGCGCCAAGAGCTGCAAATACCCAATCAACAATAGTAAGCTAGGGCCTAGGTTGATTTTTCCTTCGTTCGAGTCTCGTAACTTCACCACTAAGCGTCCAAATGAAATAGATCAAGTGCCCATAGAAAGCTGACAACAAGCTCTACTCATAATGAAAATGAAGATCCGAAGCTGTGCAAAAAGTCTGTAAGCTAGGGTCTAACTTGCTTTTCTCATCTTTCGAATCTTGTAACTTTTCCATTAGACGTCCAAATGAAGTAGACGAAGTGCCCATGGAAAGCTGACGATGAGCTCTATCCATTGATGCAATGAAAGTGAAGATCCGAAGTTGTGCAAAAAGTCTCATTTTTAGTCTCATGAGTGTATTTGGAGCGATAATGATAAGTATCGAAAATAAATTTTTTTAGTTAAGAGCCGATCCACGACACGACATTGTAGGCTCTCTCCAGTCTTCCGCTGGAACTTTTGCAGACTCCTCAACTTGTCAGTCTGCACACCCTGATAGTTCTTCCTCAAACACTAGAAGAACTGAACCACATGGTTAAATCCTAGCGGTCCCACTCATACTACTGTATGCTTCACTACTAGTAGACGCATTGTTGGTAATAGGTACTTCATCACTCATGGATGTATCACTGCTACTGACACCCGAACTCATAGGTGCTATGCCTCTGAAACTCTGTCAGTAATGATAGAAACATAGTTGAGAGATCAATGTTGTCTCCACAACTCAATCTCCACTATGTAGTCTCTTATGAACTCATGGTAAGGGCAGTCCCTCCAAGTGTTGGAACAAACTCTTCCATGCCATGAAAGGTGTGAACAGTTGAGAGTTACACATCTGCTGCAGATCGCACCAACTGTCGAACTCCTAAATGAAGTCATCCAGCTGAATGGTACCCACCGTACTCGAGTATCGTTGAGGCCGCTTCTTAATCCCCTAGATCTCGTCCATGTCTCTCAACAACAATATGGCGACACTATGTGTATCTCCAACCACGTCCTCATCTGAATCAATGTCCTCCACTGATGAGACCAGTGCTATTGCCTACTCGTCTTCATCGTCGTTGTTTTTTGAAGTTGATTCTCACATCGCTCCGTGTGATCCCACTACGTACTGTAGATGAATCTCTCCTAGAACCTCCGTGGTCCTTCGTGATGACAACCCCCGTGTCAATCATGAACACAAGCTCTAACTAGAGCATCAAAACCTCGTCACCACACATGACGTCAACCTGAATAATCCAGCTCCTATTGAGCTCACCTATTCTCTACTAGGATGGTCAAGATAAGAGCAACATGTCTCTATCATCACCACAAGAAGTCTCTCACGGTCTGTTGATCACAAGTCCAACCTCACCGTGAGAGAAATAGAGATAGTCTGACTGATCCGCAATTCCAACCTTACTACCGATAGCACACTCGAGTGAACTCACTCCGAAAATCAAGCGCCAACACAAGCAAATGCAACGCACAAACATGAAGTAGAATATGGAGAGGTTCTAGCCACAAGAAGTCCAAACGATAACCCTCCACACTCAAACATGCACCAAAAGATAAACCCAGTCTCACATGGACTGACACCTCCTCTTCAATGACCACATGCACAATATGATCACCAATTCTTATAACTTGTACCTAAGGTCACTGACTAGATGTCCACACCTCTAGTAGTTCAAAAAGTCTCTACGTGGTAGCTCTACTAGCTCATCCAAATCAACTGTCATCAACTGTCTTCATAGAGCATCTCTACGATATAGACAATGCTATCACAATGCCAACTCCCCCTAATACTATAGGATGTCCTACCACTCCTCTAGGAACGTGCGAAAAGGTCTCCTATTATCTTAAACAAGTCCATAAATACTTGCACGCATCCCTAGAAGACACCATGAGCTATTGATCTAGTGGTAAAGTCAAAGCTAAGAGCTAAACAGTTAAGCACATTCTTCAAGAATAGTATTGGGATGGGTGACTTGATTCTACTCACTCTCACATCACTGAAATTGGACTTAGCTTACGCACGAGTTCGAGCTCGCTCTCATGTCTCAGCACTCACACACCTCTGCTCCTCAAAGCCTCCTAACACTCGCTCCACATCGCAACACTCTCGCTTACTCTCTGCTCCGCTCCGCTTGGAGTTGAATAGAAAATTGGATCAAATGTGCACAAGAAGGAAACACACCTCAAATAGCACTTCAGAAGGTCGAACAACTCCAGAAGGTCTAAATCTGTCAAAGATATTCGCGTAGACAAATTTAAGTCAGATTTTGGAGAACATGCAACCTTCTTTCTCTTGTAACTCCCTCGATCCTTCACCAAATCGGATGATTTTTGGTGCGTTGTGGGATCGTCTTCTCAACGTGCACCTACTGAACTCATCACCACCAGAAATTGCTAACCAATGCCTACCCGACGTCCGCTGATGCACATTTGTCGATCTCCAAGTTGATCCCAAAAACTTATCATGGAAAATTTCAGCGGCACTTTCGCACTATCTCACCACAAATTTGATCAAGAATAGGATCAAACACTACTTATCCGCACAGCAATCAAACACACAACCAAAAAGAACTGAACGAGTCTCGCCGACTTCAGTCCTATTTAACCATCCGGGGGGGGGCCATAACAGTTTGTAACCCCCGAGACAAGATCATTCAGCAAGCGTTCTTAAACGTATTGCAACCCATCTTCGAAGGCGGCTCCGTCTGGCAAGAAAGCGAGCAATCGACCTACGAAAAGCACTCCCGGGAATACACCCAATGTCATCCCTCCCTAACCTCCAGTAGACTCACAAGACGATCCATAGAACCACTCCGTGCAAGCACGCACTTGCAAATCGAAAGGTATCAACGATCTATACACTCCGGAGATACCACCGGCACAAATTCATGATCTGAAAGCTCCCAATCAGACCTTGCAAACTCAGTTCTTCGAGTAATAATGATCTGCACTCACTCCACCATGCCAAACGCACTACACAACATTAAAGTCGAGTCAAATCCACTCTGTGCATCTGAGAATCCAGATTGCGCACACCAAGACTATCTATCATAGCCAAGAGCTTGAAGACTCAACTCGAAGAACTAAAGCCTACAAGCCCTACCTGCGAAGTATACCCCTAGTAGGGCTAGCCCAAGAACCCGCCCTAACAGCACTAACGGCCCTACCAAGACTAACCTCGAAGAACCTAACTGAGGTGCTAAACTGAGGTGACAGACATTTGCTTCGATGCACCTACATGAATGAACATTGATTACTTGCATATATGAATGTTGAGATGGTGAATGCTTGTAAATAATCGAATTACATGTAGAAAGATCAAGACATTGAATCCGGATCAATATAGTGAATCAGATGTGTATAGGTTCCAAGGCATGTCCAATCTTATAACAACGTGATCCAACAAATTTGAGAGCTTGTGTTTAGTAGAGCGATGAAAAATGTACTCAACTTGGAGGTTGAAGTGAACTAGATAGTCGTATAGAACAGCAATAGCGGACAAGGCACAATAGTTGTGGCTTTGGTAGATTTAGATTTCATATCTGTGTTCTAAGTCTGAAATCGTCTCGTTCAGATGGATGTTTATACACGTATATAACATATAGAGCACTTGAGAGTAAATTGAGATTGGTATGAAATTAATGCAAGAACGATAAGAATATGCAAGCAGCATTGCAAAATCCAAGGGACTTGTGAATTCGCTTATTCCACTCGAAAAAACTCATTGAAGAAAATCTTCTCAATAGATAGTGAAATTACCAATGCTCAACTGATGTACATGGTTCATTTTAGTCATCAAGTTTGTAGCTTCGAGTGTTCCTAATGTGTACAACATAGTTGTATCACAACACTATAAATCCATCCATCGGATTACGTCCATTGCTTATCTCGTGGTTAGTATGAATTCCAAAATATATCTCATAGCATTTGAAGAAAAGTTCATGTGTTGGTTCAACAAAATATCAGTTATACTATCATGCTCGTTAAGAGGACGACTCAAAAAAAGAAGAGAAAAGAGAAAAATCACCGCTAGCGAATTACTAATCTGTATTATTAAAATGTAAAATTTTGAGGGAAAAAACTTAGATTGTGATTTTAAAAACATTTATGTTTCTCCAAATCTAGTCATTCGGTCCGAGATCATTGAACTTCCAATCATTCGCTCATCAAGTGTTTGGATTTCTAATCATTTAGAGAGCGATTGAAACCAATCAACAATTTGGTAGCAAACGATTGAGTTAATTTAATTTTTTATAAATTCTAAAGTTATATTAAATTTTTAGAATAGTTGTTATAAAAAATATCGATAAAAAGTTTCAATAATTAGGCAACAAATGACTTCTCTCTTCTCACACCACCTTCTTGTTAAATTATTCTTGAACCAACAGTCGCGACAAGTGACGACAATTTGGATCTCAACATGTTTAAACCTATGAGCACTCTTATGAGCTGTACTGTCAAGACAAATGATTCAAAGTAATGACGGATGAAGAAAAACATCGACTGATTACATTCTGGCTACTGGAGTTATCTGTTCGAAGCGTATGGATTTGTCAAACATGTCGAGCAAAATATCTAAGAACACCGATGTTGCTTGTAAAGGGTGGATAAACAAATACAAGCCTTCTATCACGAAGGATATGATACAGTCTAATATCTTCCTCTTTTTTAACCTTTTCTTTCTAGAAGAATGGACAAAATGATCTAAGACGACCGAAAAACAATATCAACCGTACTATGTACTCAATCAACGACAACTCACTGGGAACTCACCGCTCTAGAGATAATCTCCAAATGAATACATTGCGAATAAATGATAAATGTTACTATTCGGGTCTTCATGAATCATGAGACTATCCATGCGAGTCTACCACAACAACATGATCAAAAGTTTCATTAAAATTTACAACGCATGCACCTCCAACTGTACTCACAAGGGGTAGATTCAATCCTTTGCGAATTATTGAACCTATGACCTTTCTCTTTAGAGAACTGTAGGATACACAATTCTTCGATGTCCCAATAAACGAGATAAAGCCGATGGTCCCTACACTGAATGACCTGTGCTCGCGTCCGCACAAATGTTTTTGAATCCTGGAGAAATAGTGAACCAAAACCATCATGGGACGGAACAAATGGGGTGTGAGGAGGATCGAGTGTTGCTACAGGAGTTTGAAAAAGTCCATTTCTACGTCAGAAAGTTCTTGTGACTCTCTGTGAAGTCGTTGTATTGTAACAAATGTAATTAAACCTTTAATTTTAGAATAGCTGATTTGATTGGCTGTCGAGATTCTACCTTTGGACAGGGATTTCGTCACCGCCTGATATCAGAAACGAGATAATTTAGAGTTGATTCTAACCTTTGGGATTAGGGTTCTTGAGTCCATCGTCCACGTGAACACGTGGATAATTGTGCAGGGTGTCAAGGCACAACTTGAGAAGACTATATGTCAATTCTACTGGATCTTGTGGATGTAGATGCACTTCTGTTCCCGAGAAAGTTCCAATTTTCTTCTTTCTCTTGTCCGGTTCGAGTACAATAATACAAGAGAGTCGCTGTTACACTCATCCTGCTGCGCCAATTTCACTTTTAAGAACTTCAGGCGCTGCGTCATGCTTATACGTGTGGTGAAATGAGCATTAACATGTTTTTTCACGTATCTCACTGTGCCTCATCAACGAGTTCTCGTTTTCTACCCACAGGATGTTGCGCTGTCTGCAAGATGCCTCAAAACCCCGAAAACTGTTATGGGAACTGATTAGGAGAAGGTAGCTTAAAACGATCAACTAGCTCAGGCATACATGGCCTTCAAAGTCGAGTCGAGTTGGCTGAAGGTGACAGAGATTAGAGACTGAACTACTTAGAGTTGGACTGAAGTAATCAGCAGATAAGCCCAAGACTAAAGGAAGTAAAGTCCAGATTCAAGAAGTATAAACGTTACGTCCTAACCCGAGAAGACCCTCAAGTGTATCATCTACAAAATACAACTCCTAGGAGGAATCTGGTGACCTGTCTGGCTTATACAAAATGATACCCTCCTGGAGACTACTGCTTTGTGTCCCAAAAAACGATCAAATACGAAACCGAGTGAGAGTCAAGGTAACTTCCTAGTCTTCCTCACATTTGGTTGTATCCTCTGCGCAACACTGAAAGCCGCAATACTATATCGGAACGAACAAGTGCTTCTTATTCTTTATACAAGTGAAGTTGGTGACGCAAGTATAAGCACCTGTTCTTTCCCACTTGGCAGAGCATCCGCAGTCTGAGTGATTTTCTTCATGTCATCCTGTAAACACACATCAAAACGTTGTCATGAAAGCTTTCATGTCCATGGTTAGTAAATATCACAGCCTGGGCTGGAGCATGGACCCAAGGTCCACATGACGCGATGACTTGAAAATCCTTGCTTCCGCTCATGACAAATTTTTGCAGAATATACAGCTCTCTAAAATCTTGTTGATGTGTACTAAACGACCAGGTGAGTGTCCTTATGATGATGCATTACAGTAAAGTCACTGAGCCGCATGGACGATGTTGAACCCTGCAAAAGGTGCTCTGACTGTGGCTGGTTCATTCATGAATTCTATCAGCTTCAACTGCTGGACCTCGTAAGCCGTTATGTGACTTACGTTGAAAATTCCGAAACAAAACTATCAATCAAGAACCTCGCCTAAACAGGTAGCTGCAAAATGAGCAGGTTCGGGATGGTGATGAGGTCTTACTGACTGGGGGGGCGTGACGATTTTGAGCAAGTCTTGTAACTGACTTTTCATGCTTTTGCAATGGGCACACGAGACAACACTCTCTCCTGATAGTTGGAGACCCCCCGAAAGTTTCTCCTCGTCTGATTGAAGTCCGTGAAGGTACTCTTTCACTTTCTCCAGCGCCTCCTCAGCTGCTTTTCTCTTTTTCTCGGCCTCCTCCTTCAGCTTCAAAAGGCCACAATCAGCTGACAGAGGAGTAACAAGTACTTTACCTTTCATGTCGCGAAACTTAGCGACGGTGAGGCCTTCTGGAGCCGTGCTGTACGCAAAGTATCCATCTTCCTTAGGGTGGTTTAGGGCTTCCTGCCAGCCTGCGCAATCCAATGCTGCTCCTGCGACTGCCTGCCTCAGTGTACTGTCGACAATTGCCTCGCTGGTACATCCCTCGGGCACTTTTACTATTCTCCGTAGGCCGTTCTCCTCATAGGAAACTACAAGGCTCAATGGGTCCCTGCCCTGACCGAAAGCAACTTCTTGTGCCGCAAGCTGGAGAATCTGCCGGCGAGATCTACCCATTTTACCAAACCGCTCGGATGTTGGGCACTTGCCTTCACGTCGCCGTGCGTACTGTTTCGAGTTTCTTGCATTATGCACGGTGGTGGATTCCGTAGCCTGGGCCGAAAATATTGCAGCTGTAGCAGCAACGCGTTTCGTAGCTGCATTCTGCCCAGCGCTGAACACGAAAGAAGGTCCCGAAAGATGTAGTTCCTCGCCTAGAGGGAATACGGGTGTGGTGATGGTTGATGTCAATTTGGGTGCACGCGGCTCTTCCGTGGAAAGGGAAAGAGGCGCTGACACGGGGGGACTAAATTGGGGTACTGCCAATGACAGTAAAGGTTCGACGATTTCGACGAGATTAGGCGAAGTATCAGCTTCGCCTTCAGACTTGCTTTTGGAAGTAGAACCAACGGCCGGGTCTTGTTTTAACCCTTGACTAATTGCATCGGCCAATTTCACATCAATTGTCCGTACGGGTACTTCGTCTCCCGGGACCTTGCGTCCATCCTTTTTCTTTTTTTTCTTCCCCGTCATATTTTCAGCAATTGGTCGCTCAGCGCAGCTCAATCGGCATCAACGGACCTTTAACAGCAGAAAACTGGAACCCATGAAAAGTCTGCAAGACCTTACAGTGACGCTGAAGCACTAAACGAGAGTTGACTCAATGTCCCATCAGCGAGTGACATGCTCAAGGCCGCATCTCAAGATACCGTCCTCTGGTTCGCCTATCTTATCCATTCCTGCTAGGATCCACAGGCAGAAAAACAATTCCAAGCAAATAAGATGTTGATGAACTAAAACGATAATGCAGACAACCTAACCACAAAGCTCCCGTGTTCACTGAGTGTGCCTCAGTCCTACTACTCCTTCATCGCAGCCTAAAGGAAGCAATCCGATAAACCGTGAGACATTTCGACTTCACATCAGGACACATACCAGGCGACGAGTTACTACATCGCGGACAGCAGCTGATCAGGAAAGGCAGAGAAGTTCTCCACACAAAATTTTGTATCCGATCCTGGAGGCCCGAAGTTGGCCTTTCCCCATTCAGCTTCATATACCTGTGTCTGCCTTCCTGCCAGCGTCCTCCGCCAGCTTCTTCGGGCCTTACTTTATCTGGTGATCCATTTCCCCTCTGGCCCCTGCGTCTCCTTCCACTTTTCAGACACGAATGTGAAAGTCGAGCTACGTCGACGTAAGCGCACGTATCTGACTGAGCTTCCCCTTCTGAAGTTCTGATGTGGAACTCGCCTCGTCTGGAGTCTTGGACTGGTGGGCCCGAGCAGTACGCTTCTTCCAGTTTCGTTCTTTGCTTAAAGCAGACGAAAAGGAGGGCTTAGGGTTCAGCTGATTTATACATGGCCTTAAACCCCAAACCCTAAGCTCTGCCTATTGAACCCTTTGCTGGGTTAGTGGCAGAGGAACTTTAACGACGACTCCAGACCGTGAGGGTAGGAGGGACAGGGACCTCAGAGCATGCGTTCAAATTTGGACAAATCGGTACTAGGCAGTCGGGAAACGGCACGCACCTGTTGCTGTATTCCTCCCTTTGATCGTGCGCGGGAAATTTCTAAGTTGGAACAACGGTTCTCACTCGCGCAGCTGAGAAGTAGGAGAATTTTAAAAAGGAAAGGAACGCGGATTCTTCTCGAAGGAATTCTATAGCCTTGGGACTTCGATACGCGAAGAAGAACGCCAAGGGTATAGCTCGAGCAACCCTTCTCGAACCCACGATATTCATGGTACTGTGTTCAGAAAGCATGTGGCAGCAGCAGAAGTGTCGATATTAAAATCGACAAATTAGGCTAGTCTTAGCAAGGCCTGCCAGGAGCAGGGTAATCACCATGACGTCTCAATTGGCAGCTCAGCTACAGGCCTTGGTAGTTGCTAATGGTACCTCTGCGAAGGGCAAGCAATCCACACGTCCATCCCTCCTTTACCATCCATCTAAGGCTGCTGATATCGACCTTCGTACGATCTTTGATGCAGCCCATTCAGGTGTGCTCAGAAGTGTCAATTGCTCCAGTGTTTAGTGTCATTTGAGGTTCACTGTGTGTGCTTTGTGTTGGATATAGTGTTTGGTCGAATGTGTCTGCGCAATTGTTCAAGATTCGTGCCAGGCAGTCTTGAGGTCTCATTAATCTGGTTTTAACTGATCCGAAACTTCCAAAAGATCTATCCTCGCTGTGGAATACGCTGTACTTCGGTTGCCAGGACCTTGTTGCTTTAGTAAGTTTCTAATTCCAGCGGACAGCAGATTCAGCTTGAATACTGTGCAGCGAATCAGAACATGTCATGTAATTGGATTATTTTTCCTGTGACAGGCTTGGAGGAGCTTATACACATGGATGGTCGGTTCAAGACCTATCGACCTAACCTATTCGCTGTTGAAAAGATGAGAGAGGATAGAGAGCTGCAGTCAAAAGAAGCCAATGAGAAGTTGAACAAGCTCATATCTGCGTATCTTCGATTATTATCTGGTTACGTGCTGTTGACACCAGCACACAGTACGCTCGAGTACCTCATTAGACGATACAAGTTTGTTCCTGGCCTTGACCTCCCCAGTTGATTTGATCGTCAAACATTTCATGCTTAATTTTGGGAGGTTCTCTTCTTCTCGGATAGTCATGAAGTGGATGTTTCGAAGGATATTCAGTGATTCGGTCGACTCACGGCATTGGAATTCTTTCTGTACAGGATCGAGGTCTATAACGTAGAAGACGTCGTTCTTTGTGTTCTCCCGTGTCATGAGACCACCTTATTTGTGAGAATGATTCAACTCCTTCATTTGAAGTAAGTTTAACCTTCACTGAAGTTCATCATTTGCTTTGGAGGTTTGCACACACATGATATTCCTCTGTCAGAGGCAATCAGAGGAAATCAAAGGCATTTTAGACACCTAGTTGTTCCCTTGACAGGAGATCCTACATGCATGTCGTGGAGGAGAGTGCCTGTTTTGAGTCTTCTTGTTTGCTTCGCAGAAACACTCGTTGGCACTTCTTGGAGGCCTTAAAGGATTCAGGTGGACCTCCACCTAGGCAATGGCTTGTCAAGAAATGTACTACAGACATGGCAGTTCTGGAAGCTATTTGTGACTCAGTAAGGACTGACGGCTTAACTTTCTCTCATATTTGCACCGCAGTCTGTTTGCATATATTTACTCGTCAGTTTCAAATTTCTTACCGACGGTTCTTCATGCTGTGTCTAACTTTGTTAAGTTTCACCTGTGGCCCGGTGCATACAGTCGTCAGTCTTGAGGCTGCCCTCTAGAAACAGTCAGCTGTGTTAATATTTTGTCCTTGAAATTGCAGGCCATTTCTGTTTCTGAACTAGCTGTCAAAGCGAAGACCATTATCTCTTTTACTTTTGTGGTCATCGTGGAAACCCTGGCAGAAGTGCGTACGGTGTCGTCGGAGCTTGTCAACAGGATGCAGCCCCTCATATTACACAGTCTCGAGAAGAATCTTGATGAGGACTATCGGGTACTATTTATTTTCTCACTTATATTCTAGTGTTTCTTCTTGCAATTATACTTTCATCTCATTCTTTTGTCTTTCATTTAGTTGTCATTCATTTTCCACGTTTTGAATCAGTTTCAAAGTTCCCTTGGTTTACTAGATGTTTGCAAGGGAAGGGAAGGATGCAGTCCCGATTGTTGTTTGCATTACACTGTTCTAACGTTTGAAAACAGAAGACTAATGTTGTATGTTGTTATTCAGGTTGGAGCTTTGATGGTTGTCGGTGCATTGGCAAATAGGACCACGTTGTCCTTACTGTTTGTAGAGACCTTGTTTGATCTCGTGGCCAGAGCTTTTGTTAGAGGCTTGAAACGAGATGGAGCGTCCCTCCTTCAGCTACAAATAATGGTCCTCATCCAGTTGGTGCAGGTCAGTTATTTTTTAGTGTCAAGCTTCTCTATAAGAAAAATCTGGGTTCTCATCACTATAAGCGTAGACCTGCGCATGGAAAGCATCTTTGTTTATTATTTCCCACGTACCATCTACCTTTTGTCAAATTTCATGCGCTGGCGAGGAATAGAAGAATCCCAAGGAGAATATTATTGCGGTAATACTAATGACTTTTGTGCACTCCTTCAGACGCATGAGTTGGCCGCATTTCCTCTTAAGGCTTTTAAAACGCTGGTGAAGACAAGGTAATCACCCCTAGTCGGGCGAAGTCTAGATTTGCCAGTATCCAGTATGTCTCAGATTAGTACGTTTGTGCATTCTGCTGAATTTTTGTTCTGACTTTTCCCTTGTTTCTGAATTTGAATCATCTGCTACCGGACTTACCGTCTTGTGATACAACTTAGGCTTGACGACATCTTACGAAGGCATAAAGTATTGGCACGTGTTGACACGACTTTTTGCTTGGTGTGTGTTGATTTACGGCAGAGATTTCTTGTCCACGTTGACTGAACTGGCGAAAGTATTCCACGCACAAAAGTTTCTCAACCTTTACGTTCAGGCGTTACTAGACCACTGGTAAGTTTCACAATGTGTGAGTCAGTTAAGCAGTTTGCTTAATTTTCATACCGGATGGTTGTTCACTGACGATGCGCGTTCTCCTCATTCGTCGTCTAACACTCGCCTGTCTGAACAGTTTAATCAATGGGCACTATGAGACGGCTGTCATACATGCCATCAGTCTTCTTCCGTTGAGTCACCAAGCGGAAACAATGGTGGTGAAGCTTTTGGACCTCGGCTTCGGGAACGAGGGAGATGATGACTCGTCGAAAATAAGTGAGTCGTACCTTCACAACTGTAATTCCTCAGAGATTTCATTATCCAGTTCTCAGTGAGTTGACTTCACGTGCCGTAGACTGTTTCATTTAAGCAGATTTGTTGACGTCTAGATCTCAGGACTTTGCAATCGTTTGGAAGCAAGTAGACTGACCGAGGTATACATAGCGTAACCTGCTTTTCAACTTAAGACGAAAGAAACCATTTTGATTCTTTCTTTAAGAGAGAGTTTGTGTTGTGAAGGGGACTTTGTTAAGAGGGTTTTACAAGCAATGGAGAAGCGGTACCCTGTTGAACTGGACAAAGGTGTGAGCACTTTCTTCAAAGTAAGGTCTTCTACCTTCAAACCGTTACTTTTCCCTGCAGAAACTTTCGTGTAGAACCTAGTAAACCCAACTAGCAGTCGCGGTAATATCTATAAAACGGTCGTTTATATTTGAGGCTTGTGTGCCAGTCCGTTCGACCCGGACTTAACTCAAGTTCACTATTACGTCTTGGTTTTGCAGAAGTCCAAACTCTCGACAAACGATAAGAAAAATAATCCTCTTTTCGATTTCCTAACGGAGATCTTTCAAGGCAGTCTACGCTCTCCTCTGGCAGAGTCCAACATGAGCCTGTATCTTTCTATTGATCACCCGCAGGTATTTTCGAGGCCTGCCGTCAGATGGAAAGATCAAATGGCCCCTTGTTGTTTTGGTTAGCTCTTTATTGCCTGTGCGTCTAGGGCTCTAGACCTCCTTCCTGCAAGGATCACTTTGGGACTATTGGGAGTTGAAGGATAAAAGTCCTGCCAATTGTTTCTGATTTTTTGTTTCAGGTCGTTATGTATATCATACAGGAGAACTGCTTTACCCGTGTGCCACTAAATATATCATACAGGAGAATTATATTATTGATAAACTCCACCTACGTTGATGGCAATCAATTTCTAATTTCACCGGAGCCGTCTGTTTGTCCAGGCCCAAGTGAGAGAGCTAGCTCTAAAGAAGCTAACTGAACTTGCTGCATCATCAAACCCAAACGAGCGTGGAGAGGTAGCGCCATGTCTTTCTATTCGTATGAGTCGAACTGTTTCGATTGTTTTCTAACATATGGCTGCTCAGAGTATTTGGTGTCACTCACAACCTTTTTGATGGTGCAGATAAACATAGTACTGCGAGAGGCTTATTTAAGGCGCCTGAGTGATGAAAACTACAATATTTTACGAGCTGTTATTTCTGCGGATGATCTGGTGAAGCTTGTACCACCCCAGCGGCTTCTCCATTCTGTTTCGTCTCTCCTTGCCACATGTTCGACTAAAATGTCGGCAGGTACAGCTTCATTCTCTAGCTGAATCAGTCGCTTATGAGCAAAGTTGTTTTCAACTTATTCATTAAGGCTCTGGTTGATCATATCAAGCTGGATAGAGCATTTCTGACTCAGGTAATCAGCTGAACGTTTTTGACGGGTTGATCCCTCCAGGAACTGAGTCGTCAGTGAATGACGTGAGGTCTATAGCGAAGAAGAGCGTTCACCTTCTTGCATCCCGCTTTGTCGAAGAGCACCCTAGCTACGTGGAGCCCGTAGGTCATGTTCTCATGGACCACCTTCTTCAGCATCCAAAGGTTGGTAGTAAGTTGGATATCCGTGTCGTTCTGTATCGTTACGAGAGGACTATGAGAAACATCATTGACGACTCGTGCCGCTAAAGCCCGCTGGACATGGAACTTGGTTTATACAGACAAGAATGCTGAACAAGTACGTGTTGGAAGCAGCTGGGACGTTGCCTTTCACATTATTCAAAAGTTTGTCAAAGGTTCTTGAGCGAGCACCCCTTCAGGTTGAGAAAGAAGGGACCAAGCCCAAGGTAGGGTTCTGGTAGTCCTACTTGATCGGACTCTTCTTTGTGTACCTATTACTGGGCTGATAGGGCTTGCGGCGATTTAAGTGTCAATAAGTTTTGAGTCGCTTATGTATATCGCTTGGTTTCGTTCTTGACCATGCCTATGACACTATTGGCGCTTCTTTCTCTAGTAAGTTCGCTTATTATCTGAGAATAATCGTCAGTGATTCTGTGGGTATCTCCAGGAGAACGTTGAGAAGCAAAAGGAGCGATTAGCAGATGTCAACGAGAAAATAGTCAAGTCTTTGGTTGCAAGAGTTGCTAAACACCCAACTATGTTGGCCCCTTCGCTTCTTAGATCAAACATGAGTGACAACTCAAAAGTGTTGGTGGCTCTTGTTCTTCTGCAGTACTTACAGGAACACAGCAAAGGTGCGAAGTTCATACTTAGCTAGTCGTTTAACTCCCGAACGCATATCCAGACTGATTGGCCCTGATTCCAGTTAACAATGTCTTTGAGATTCGCTTGTGTCAGTAGGGTGCAATTTTTACCTGTCCAGTTTTGGTAAACACGGACAATAATTGTGTCCATTTTCCACTGAAATTGTGGTCCGCAGATATCCTTCCCAGTTTTTTCGAAACTAGTCTACGGTGGCTTAGAGGTGAATGGACAACTGTAGCGTCTGGGAAGTCGTTGCTGGCGTTGGAGGAGTTTGAGAAGGTTAGTACTCTTCCTGTCTTCTGTTTGGAAGGATTACCTTGTCGGCAGGAAAGAGGTGATAAATTATGTGATTAAGTACTGAGCACGTCCAAATGCGGCAAATTTGATGGTGGTACATCTGTAGGAGACGGAGGTTTCAACTTTGGTGGTATAGGTTTCGTCTATATGTTCAAGACGGGTGAATTATCATGATTGTTAGGTTTTTTGTGTCATGGTTAGTTGATAGGTTCATGTTAGAGCTTGTCAGGTGCGTCTGGTTTTACGTGTCCTAACTATAAGCTCCACATGGTTTGCAGATCGACTATTCTGGATTGACTGACCTTTTCCATATACCTTCTCAGTCGATGTTATCCGACAAGTATTCGGAGCTTCTCCTTCGTGCTTTGCACAGCTTAGTCGTATGTCTTCCGTTGAACAGTGATGTGAATTCTGAGGTAATAAGCTAATATCATCTTAAGTTTGTGCTCGGCTGCTGGTTTCACGAACTTATTGCCCGGTTGATCCTGTATAGCCCTGCGTCTCGGAACTTATTAGCAAAGAAGTACTGGTGTCTAGGGTGACTAAGAGATCTGTGACTAAGACTAAGCTGATCGCGTGGACCAAGATAATTGATGATCTATCAAGAAAATTTTGCTTCGGTATTCGCAGAGTCAAAATTCTCTCAATCAATTAACAAATTTTGCGGTTTTTCCTTCACTACAGAGCGAAGGTGGAACTGGACATGACATCAAGGATGAGCTTTTCTTCTTCTTTGCTGGTTTTCCCTCGGTTAAATTGTTTACTCCTCACATCGAGGTCCTTCTGAGTTGCTTACCAGCACCAGATACATTCCCATTCCTCTCGAAGTTTTTCATTTCGGAAGGTATGGTACATGATTTAGCATTAATACTGTTGCTCATGTTGCTCAGGTCTGATCGTTGGAGTTTTATGAGTAGTTTTGTCGTACACAGGAACTTACCATTTCTGCAACTGGTGTTGGACGGAATCAGAACTGCTGCTCCGAACTAACACAGGTTTCATCTGCAGGCTCAGCTGTTCCTGCGTTTGTTCAAGTTCATAGCTTGGATGTTTTAGCTTCTCAGCTACTGAACTACTCAAGCAAGTTGAAATCACCGGATGACATTTCGGTGAATCATCTTCAAGGGTTACTTACTCCACTGTTAGTGGCACTCTCAAGTCCACTCAAGGTCCGTACCAAGATACACTTCTTCCTAGATCATGTTTTGGTTGCATCTTTAGATAAAGCGGATGGATGAGTGTATTGCAAGACCTATCCACTCAGCAAGTTCCTAGGCTCCAAACTGGGGAAATAACTTACCGGCTGAACGGTCATGATGTGCCGATTCTGGTTGTCACTTGAACAAATATATGGACTCGTCTGATCGCAACAAGTTAGGTACAGTACTCACGTCCGTGTATTATTTCACCAGGCTGTTCGTAAAAGTGCCAGTCGGTGCTTGGAATATCTCCTACTTAATTGGGAACGGCATGGTCAGCGAGGAGACGAAGGTATCATTCAGTTAATTTCTTTTGTGTTTCATACGTCACTTATTCCTGATTTGTGCTCGGGTATAATAGCTAGAATATTGGTGGTACTCACCTTCTCAGAATTTGTTGGCATGTTCACAGGACATAAGAATGCTGAACCACCTTCAATTGAATTTTCGGTGTTTGGAGACGTTGTTATTGCTCTGGTGGCTGCAAAAGAAACATTTCTTGCAAGCGAAACTGCCCTTGCTCAGTTTTTTTCTGAGAAATTTGGTCCCGTTAGAGAATCGGCCGCGGATGTGGTCATGAAAGGGTATACTTTCCACACATGCGAAGGGAACTTAAATCCACCAGTTTAGTGTTTTGTTCATGTTTTGATAGCTTTGCGTGTTTCCTTTCTCCTTTGAGTTCTGTGTCTATTACTTTATTACTTACTCCAAACATCGCCATTAGTAACAGTTTTTCCTTCTCTTTTCGGATAGTCTGCATCTCTTTGTTATTGGGTAGGGAAACAAAATGCGAGTTCTTGGTTAAGGTTTTGGCCAGTTCTTGGTAAGGCTAATCGTTTGGGTTTTCGCAGAAATGGTGACGTAAGGCATCAGTCACTTGTTACCTTCCTCGTAAACCACACATTTCGTCTACCTGTCCATATGCAGGTAATCTGCAGTCCATCGTTTTAATCTCCGAGATTTGTCTTCTCCTTCCCAATTGTGGTTGTCTTGTTTGTTGACTACAGAAAGTGTTAGAATTTTGAATGAACTTAAGCTTCGTGGTCTAGCTTATATAGGGGTGCTAATTGCGTTGTGTAATTCTGTCCCACAGAGGGTGATATTCTCAGCTCTTCACGGTATCGCACACGGTTCTGAGCTTGTCAGTGCAACTCATGAGAGGTTCAAGCAACTTGTGGAGCGCCGAAAGCTGTACCATCTGGAAAAACCTTCAGAAGGAACGTTTGGGAGGTTGGCGGATGGTGAAGTCGAACTGCTGGAAGTTTTGGTACAGGTGAGTATGATCTAGGGCAAGTAGATGAAATTGTATTCTTTAGCTCCCAGAACCATCATGTCACTTGTCTAGTTCAAAATACTTGCGCTGCTTGCACCTCTTTGCTTTGCAGTTAGTTTAACCAGATGCAAAGCAGTAAGAGTGTATTCGCCTCTTCCAATCCTGGTCGCGTTGCTCGCCCTTCTCCGCATCAAGGGAGTAGGTGTCATCACCTATTAGATATTCATACCTTCCTTCTGGTCTCGTCCATGGGTCAGTGCACAAGCCTAATCTTCGGTTATGAAATGGCGGTACAGATGTACACACCAGACGTGATTCTGAATGGGGAGAATCTCTTACCAGCTTTTCTCGAAACTCTTCATGTAAGGCCTCTGGTATCTTGTACCATCTGCATGAGCAGGAGTAGGACAAAGATAAAGATACAGATTCTATTGCTTTGCTGTTGTTTTGCTTTTGGACGTCGAAAGTACCTTCATAGTTGAAATTTACTCCGCGTTTTACTTTGCGACCTTGAGTTTCCCTACATGGCTTTGTTTCCTTTCCAGTTTGTCATCTACAGGCAGGTGGCTCGTTACTGGGTGACACAGCTGCGCAGTAGAGGTTGCGTAACAGATTACCTGTTTGTCTGATTGGAGCTAGAACTAGAAGTATTGTCTAGCTGTGCAAGCTTTTGACAGGTTTCATGTGATGTGGTTAGGTCGATGGAGGATCGTTGCTCGATCCTGCAGTTGTGCAGCCTTGCTGTACAGCTCTGAAGTGCTTGACGCCAGAGTTTTATGGTGCCTTGAGTAGTTCATCACAGGTTCGGCAGTATGAAAAATCCGTCTAGTGACAATGTGCATTAAAGTATCTTTAAAGTGCAGAGTCTTTCATCTACTTTGGGGTCACATTAGAGATCTGTTTGGTTCTACTGAGGAATGGAAGGAAGTGGAGATACATTTCAGAATCCAGCATCCATCTGATTTTTTCTTGTAACTTGGAACTCCCTGCTGACGGTTCTAGTAGTAGTTGTGTACCATTGCTTTTAGGGACATATCGTCTCACTCTAATGTGCTGCGTTAACATTGTGCAACTGCAATCTTCATGACAGGACTTGGTCTTTCAGTCCCTCATCACTCTGTCCACGATTAACAACGAATCCCTTCGTTCTGCAGCCCATGGTGTGATGAGAGCAATCAAGGTAAGCTAAAGTTTTTGAGCGCAACTGTCATTCGTAACTACAGCAATGCTAATGGATGAAAATCCACTAGAGTCCCAGACAAAACTTATCCGAAATCTTGTACTGATCTTGTGTCGGCCGGTCATAGTTTTGGTTAGAGCTACTGGTAAGTACTACCGTTCAACCGATAGCTGTCTTGGGCTTCTAATCATGGATCCACACGTACCTCAGTATACGTACATAAGCATAGTAATGTTCAAACATTGCACACATCGGACGCAAGAAGAGAGCGTTTAGGTGGATGCGTTAGCGGTGGGAGCCAGTGAAGCAGTTGGTTGGTCGCGGTGTTTAAAAGTGAGCTATGTGCTGATCGTTAAAACGTTCCTGGATTGTTCTTAAGGCTCATTGGACACTGCATACCGCTGATAGTCCAGTTTCCTCTACACAGTACATTTTCTCTCTATTCTTTGTTGTTGGATCCATCTTATTTTGCAGAGTTATCGTTCATTTACTTTTTTCCTCTGTACTCTCTGGATATCAATCTTGATTTGACCACGCAGGATATTCTTGCTACAGCCACAGACAAGTTGTATGTTTCCTGATTACGAAACAATATGCCTTTTGGTTTCTGTGCTTTGTGGTTGGTTATGTTTAGATCGATGCAACAACGGTCGCAAGACATGTAGAGTATTTGTTGAACGAGGAAGCCCGACCAGCTGTTATTTCAAGACCAAAGAAGAAGAGTAAGATCATGGAAGCACCACCTTCCGAAGGGCAGAGGTGGCCTCTAAAATGCCATCTGGAGAGTTGTACGTCTTCAGTTTTGGAGCTTCTGTTGTGGAAGTCGGACATGGTTGCAAGGTATGGATCAGTGACGTTGTTTGAATTTTGAGTTTTTGTCAGCACTCAGCCAGTGTTGATAAACGCCGTAGTTCTGCCTGTTTGGATATTCACTTTGGTTATGTTTTGTTAGTGATGGGATAGTACGTTGACTTGTCCTTCTGAATCTGCCTAGAGGATGGCAGATAAGCCTTACTTGGATGTGTTATCTGCTCAATCCGCAGGCATGTACTCGTTTCTCCTCTGTGTAAACTCTTGAAGAGTATCGTCAGCGGAATGTGGCCACACTGGACCGTTGAAACCGCTTCTACGAGGAAAACACCTGAGAAGAAAGAGCAAGATTTGGCGCACGCTGGAACTGTTTTGAACATACAACATCTTGTGTTGATGATTCTTGATAGAATAGCACGGGATTTGGTCACAGGAGTGGAGAAGTTGAAGGTACTGTTTTAATTTGCTTTGTCTTTTTGTGCTAGATATTTGCTACTTTGAGCGCATGTTTGGCGGCGTCCGCGTCAGTAGAGTCAAAGTGCGAATATGCATACACCACTAAGTTGATTAAATCTTCTACCACTGGAAGCATTGCCTCCTTCTGATAGACAGCTGGTGTAATTCCCAAAGCCAATCAAGATTCGTGCATTGGTGCCACGTACACTCCAGTTCCTTACTCCTTGCTGCTGTGAAGCCCCTCGAAGGGCCTGAGTAATTTGCCCATGGAGGTTTTCACCGTCATCAGGAATATGTAGGACCTACTAATAGTAGTACCTCCCCCCTTGTTATATGTTATAAACATATTGATTTCATGCTGGATTTCCATTTTGGGTTGAGGGTTGAGAGAATTCTCTGTTGAGAATTCTGTAGAACTGATTATTGCTGAGTTCAGATTAGTTTATCACACGTTGAACAAACTGGTCACCTGTTTGCAGGAGAATGTTGGTCAAGCTGATTTCGATGTTGATTCGGTGGTTGTCTCTGTCAACAAAGCAACGGATGTAGCTACCAGAAACTATGCCCTTGCGTTACTCACTTCCTTAGGGAAGCTAGTACCACAAGCTGTTCTGAAGCATGTGATTGACATTCTCGGTGTAGTTGGAGAATCTTCTGTTATCCAGGTAAATATCCAGAAAACCAACACGTGTGTTTGTCCTGGACGTCCATTTCCTGGGTTCCGTCCATATGCTTCATGTTCATTAGGTCGTTTCTGTTTGTTCAGCTAGACAAGTCTTCTGCTTACCTTGATTAGACATTTAAGCCATATTTTCTAAAGCTTTTCTCCGGTTAAAGGGGAATTCCTCTTAGGAGACTGAACCAGCATCAACTAGAATTATAGGTCTCTGTGATTCGGTTGCAGTTTTTCTCATTTGGCAGCTTTCTGTGTTCCTCAGGATGATAGCCACTCGCATGAAGTCGTGTCACAGATGCTGACAGCAGTTGTACCAGTTTGGTTGTCCTCGGAGAAAGATCCGACCGCATTACTGCAGGTGATTGTTATCAACCAGTATTTTTCTCTTGAACGCAGATGTGCTCATGCTCCGTGTTTTGGTTGTTTGTTAACGAGTCTGTTGTCTGCGGTAATAAGCAGGTATTCGTGAGTGCCTTGCCAAGAGTCCCGCCTCACCGAAGGATGACCCTTGTCACGAATCTTCTCAGGTAACAACCATAACCCCTAGTCCAGTAACAAACGTTTACTGTCTTTATTCTCCTCCTCATTTGATTACAGCTTTTTCTACACCTTTAATCCATCCATATTCTAGTAGATTATACTGGATATATAGGTAATGTATTGCAATGTCGATCAGATTTGGTGGTTGTAAATGTCTGATTCATGACTGTAAATTATTTCTTCAGAGTGACAGCAGTAGAGGAGAGCCTTCACATCTTCGTTTATCTGCTTCTTCGAGGAGCTACTGCTGAAGATAGTTTGGAGCTGGAGTTTGCGTCAACACTATGCAGACATTACTCGTTAGACGCGAGACTTCCCGCATTGGTTAAGCTTCTTCGTATGGTTAAAGTTGATGATAAAACGAACTTGGAGTCCAGGAAGACGGCTTGGGCTCTTCAGCAAGCAGGCACTCAGTTTGTTGCTAATCACCTGCGTAGTTCAGAAGGTTATGCGGATGCAGATGTTTCTGAGGGTCTGCAGGTAATCTGGAGAGATAGTTGAGCTTTGTCGGATCGTGGGCGTGTGTTTTAAATTGCCTTGCCGCTGTCTTTTAAGTTATCTTGCCGCTTTAGTGATTGCGATGCTTAGTGTTACTTAACGTAGGTATTGTCATTAGTGCACGTGTATGTAGCTTTGGTGTATATTCATGCATACTATTGTTTGCGCTTTGGTCTCTTACAGGCCCTCTTGGAGCATATTTTTTCCCGATAGGCTGTTCTCATCATCGTTGTTTTTATATCATGCAGTCATCGTATGTTGCTCTGATGGAGCAAGTACTCTTACAACTCCAAACCCTGGGAAAAAGTACCACTATACCCAGCCGTCTAAGAAAAGGCTCTCAAGAATCTGCGTGCGCCCTGTTGGATGGTCTTACACATGTGATGGCGTCCAGAGAATACATTAAGGGCATCAGCTTCTTGCTGAAGCACTCAGATTCGGGCATACGGAGAAAGGCAAGTTGTACATTGGTTTCATCTTTCCAAGGAAGGCGCTGGTGGTAACTCGAATGTAGAAAATCTGACACCTTAGCGTCCTATGCTGCAGGCTCTACGCATGTACGCCGCGAAACTGAAGGAGCAAGAGGTGCCTAAACGAAGCAGACAGTCAAGAAAGAAGCAAGCAGAGGGGAAGTTAATTGACGAGGATGGCTTCTCTGAGGAAGAGCTTGAGATTCGCAGGAACATGGTCAAGGACATCACGGAGCTTCTGGCTGGTCCACTGGAGGAGCAGTCCATCAGTGTGAAGCTTGCGGCGATCGATGCTTTGGACATCTCTGCACTTAAGTTTGGAGATAAACTACCAGAGACTTTTACGGCCGCTTTGTCAGCTCTCGTCAGAAACTTTCTCCTGGAGAATAGGACTCTCATTGCATCAGCTGTACGGTGTGTGTCCACAATTTTAGCGCAGTTGGGTCCGCTTGCTCTGCCTGCTTTACCGGAGACTGTGATAGGGCTCTTTCAAGTTGCAGACAAGACACTTGGGCAACCAGAGAAACCAGTGTATAAGACAGATGAAGAAGAAATAGAATCAAGTGGCAAGGAACAGTCAGACCTTCTGCTTGCAATCCTTCTGTCCATTGAAACCTTATTGGACAAACTGGGATCGTTCCTCACTCCTTACTTGCAGAAAATAGTTGGTCTTTTTGTGCTGCAACCTTCCTTGATTACAGGCTCAGTAATGGAGATCAGCAAAAAGGCTGAGGATATACGACTATTGATACCCATGAAGTTGCCGGTAAGAAGATATAGCAATATATACGAATGCCCTTTCTGAACTGCCATGCTCTTCGACGTATCATATAATAAAGGCCTGGCTCACGTGACCCATGTTCACAGCGTCAATGTAGGAAGGTTCGGTCTCTTTGCGGATTACAGGGAACGTTTGGTTCTGTTTTGTCATTTGTACACAATGTGCTATTAATTGTTTCCTGACTTCTGGAGTGTTTGGATGGTTGTTCAGGCTCGTCTTCTGTTGGATCCTTTGATGAGCCTGTATGAGAAGGCCATTGAAGCTGGCGGAGAATCTATATGTGCCCTCTTTAACATTCTGGGAGCAATGACAACAAAGCTGGACCGTCCCTCAGTTGCAGCATATCATGCGAAGATTTTCGACTTCTGTTTAGCGGCATTTGATCTCCGAAGGAAGTCAGTCAGCTTGCTCCCTAACATAAACCGAGTTGAGACGTCCGTGGTGTCGGCTATAGCATCTCTGGTGATGAAACTGAGCGAGACCTCATTCAAACCATTATTTGTGAAGGTTTTGGAATGGGCCGAATCAGAGGATTCCACAGGGGCATGTGTTGCAGGCAAAAGTGTGGACAGAAATATTGTTTTTTACAAGTTCGTAAATCAGCTTGCCGATAAACTCAGGTTCGCATATTTCCCTTCCAACGTTCGTTGAACGTTGAGCTCTGAAGTTGATCTATTTCTTACTTGACTTCCAAAGTATACCCGTGTCTGTCACTGGGATAACTAGAAAGTGATATTCAGGAGCCGTTTAGCCATGTTCGAGAGTTCAGCATATGTCCGGTGGGTCGGCCACCAAATAGCAATCCATTATATACGTTTGACCTTGAGTTTGACCTGTATTCTTTGCTTTGGACGTCTGTTTTGCGATTGAAAAGAAAAGCCTTTGCGGACGTCTGTCTCGCCTGGCTGATCCTGATCAGGTGGAATACATGCTAACATGTACCTTTCTTTGTGCCTTATTCCTGCAGGTCTGTATTTGTTCCGTATTTCCAGTACCTGCTGAATGGATGTGTGCAATATCTCATGAGTGGAACAAATTCACGAAGGCCAAAGAAGAAGAAGAAGAAACACTTCGAAGAATCATCTGCTAGTACTTCAGAATGGCACCTTCGTCAGCTTGTTTTATCATCATTGCACAAGTGTTTCTTGTACGATACTGTTGGCTTCTTGGATACAGCCAAATTTGAGGTACGAATGCCTACCCTCCTGTAGTAACTGCTTCGTCTTCATAAAGCTCAGTGCGCGTCGCGAAAATCATCTCATTACGTATTGTGGAAATGGCAGCAATTATTGGAGCCCATTGTGACGCAAATTGGTGTGGACCCACCTAGTACACTTCCAGCCACGAAGCAAGTCCCTAGTGTACAAGAAATGGACGACACAATTGTTTCTTGCTTGGGTCAAATGGCCTTAACCGCAGGAAATGATCTCCTCTGGAAACCGTTGAACCATGAGGTATGTCTTGTTTGTTCAATATAGGAGATGGAGGTTTTTATGCTTGGTCATGACATCATAGGCGATGACAGTTAGGGTTATGGGAACTTATCTAGTTGTTCACATAGAGTTCTGTCATTTATGCCATCGAAAGCTTTGGTATCGAGTAGGGACCAGGTTCCTTTTGTCTGAAGGAGCTTAGAAAATCCGATGTTATCGAATGATACGTACAAGCGACTGTAGAGCACAGATGCATCATGTTGGTAGTCAGATAGCGGATTACGTTTCGAAATTAGTCATTCTAACTGCGTGTGCTGTGTTTATTTTGAATGAGAGCAGGTTTTGATGAGTACCCGCTGGCTGAATGAAAGGAGTCGTTTGTTGGGGCTGCGAGTTGTGAAGTTCCTCGCGGAACACTTGAAGGAGGAGTATCTTGTGCTCCTGCCAGAAACAATTCCCTTCCTTGCGGAGTTATTGGAAGACGAAGAGCTTACAGTGGTTGCCAAGACACAGGAGGTTGTGAAACTCTTGGAAGATTTGAGTGGTGAAAACTTATCACAGTACTTTTGAAAGTCATGTCCAGTCATATTAGAATGCGGCATGTAGATACGTTCACCCCGACCTGTTGAGTACGCCGTGGAGGAACATATGGTTCTCCCATTGCTATGTAATTATTCTCTAAATACTTGGCTTCAAGTTTTTCCTCCATTGAAGCGAGTATTATTACAGATGTAACACGATTCTTTCCTCTCCGAAAACATTTGTCCACTCCTTATTTCCTCCCCCGGAATATCACCGTTATGAGTGTTTTGCTTAATATGAAGTTGAACCACTTCAGGCTTCGTTTGAACAAACGTAGAAATGCTATATATAATTTCTCGCTATAATATCCAGTGGGATCTCCCTGAGGATAAGTATTATCTCCAACTTATGCAACTTACTGCTAATCCCTGGATTTCCCTGTTCTCCGAAGGAATGCATGTCACCTGTTCACAGGATTTTCTTGTTAGTATGGGAATGCTGTAACCGGGAAGGTTAGTTACCTGGCGTTATTTCGGTGAGTTTCATGCGCTCAGTTTCTGCAACAGGCGTGGTTAAGCAATCTTCTAGTAGTGCCTTCTGGTACTACTGATGTGAAATTATGAGAGCACTTAAAGTACGGGTCCAGCATACATCATCCAGACGTGAGACCAAGAAGTTCTTTGATACTACAGTCAAGATCCTCTAGGAGGACAGGAGACCCATAACTTCTCCGATGCTGTAGTGACGACCCCCCAGGAGGAGCAAGTAAACTCCCGAGAAATTGTGGGTCGAATCCGATTCAATTCAGGGTCGAATGAACCACTCAGCTGACGGAGCTAATATAGTTTGTGGCTGGTGAGTGGCATGACGAGTTGGAAGTAAGGATATGGCACTGTAGATCAATCTTGCTGTCTTCCATCAGTAGAGGTGAGGAACTCGATAAGAGCAAGAGTTACTAGTCGGATTTTGGTGGTTCGTCGAGATACTTGTAGTATGCAGGATCAGAAGTCCCCTGCTGCACCCAAGTACATAAACTGGAAAGTGCAAAGGAAACCACCTGGTTTGCTGTAGAGCCAGTGGCATCGATATGCAAATCTACACTGTTATGTGGAATCAACTTAAAGGTGTCCATCAGTGAGACCTAATCAGTTTCTTTCCGAAGGTAATTCAGTTGTTGTGTAATGACGGCGTTGTATAATCTCAGGAAAAGAACCTGCAGCGCAGCAAACTTGTTCATGATGGTGTTTTCTGAAAGTCTTACTATTTATTAATCCGGGTCGAGTGCCAGATTCTCGTCTAAAATGATTCTATGTACGTACATCCACACCGCACCTGACACACTATTACATCTGGATGCAGCAAAACAACGAAGTTCTGGTATAACCCAGATCGTGTCGAACCTTGGTGGTTCGGTTCTTAGTGATATCGATGTGATTCTATTTGAGAGTTCAGAATAAAAAACTAGCACCTCTCTAGTCAGTACTGCAAGCTAACAATATTTGATTCGGTTTGGTTTTCGCCAATGATATTTTCTTACCAGCACTGAAATCTCTTTATTAGATTCATGTTTCCTTTTTACAACATAAACTCTATCAACATAGATGTCAGGACCCTCATACTCAAGGTCGGACGCAGACGCGAACAGCATAATCTTAGTGGACTTGCGTTAGGTTGTGAACGCTGCGAGTAAGACTTAACGGCTTGACCGGGAAGTCGAGATCACACAAATCTTAAGTGCTTCTCTGAATCAAGATTGGAACATTGGGTTAGGACATAAGCGCCTATCCCAAGACTTCTCATACGAACGCTCACTTAATGGAGCAAGTCTAGACACGGACCGAAACATAACTCTGAGACATAGATCAGAGACGTGAGATTGAGATGTGGATCCGGCGCAGACGGACCATGGTTCGGACGCTGGTCCTTACCACAGGGTTCAAGTATGGGTCTGGACCACAAGTTTTTGAGAAACAGCTAAGTGTTGGAGCTCCAGCGACATTTTAGATAGTGGACGGAGCTCCACTTAAGATCTTGAGGCAAGTAAGGTATCATTGAAAAAGTATCGGCGAGAGCTTTCCACAGATGTGCATAACTCCTCGAACTGATCTCTGAGCTGAGAACTATGACTGATCTCGTGATCAGGTTGTGATATAATTTTCAGAGACCAAAGAGGAGACGGGACCACCGATCCTCAAAAGTATATATGAGGGGGGCTCGATGCATGGGTGGGCCAAGACGAGTCATCCGACCCCAGGGTTTGGCTGACGAACTCTGGGGGCATGAGGTGATGGTTTGGACCGGTTCCAAGACACGTTTCGATCCAGACTTGCACGTCTGGACTTAGGAACGATCTAAGGGCTGGAGTAAGACTAGAGAACGAGACGGCGGGTTAGATCACATCAGGAGCCTAGACCCAGACAGACATCACGGACGGTTGACCGCTAGGTGTGATGGAGACACCGTTTAGGACCTTAGACTTTATGGGAAGTCCACGATAAGTCATGTTGTGACTTGCTCATTTTTGAGACCGACCTAGCCAAGTCTAGGTCAGGACTTAGAGAATATTGAGCTTGATGATTAGGGAGACGGCCCGGCTCCGGTTCGGATCAAACAGAGTTAAGATAAGTGGTGCATGAACGTTAACGTGTGAAGGTGATTTGGGGGTTAGCGTTGTGAGTTTCGTGATCTACTGAGCAAGAGCTTCCATTGATGTAACAAGACAGTAGGTGCGCAAAACAAGTGGCGGTATCAGAGCCGACGCTTCGGTGAGTGAGAACTTGAGGTAGCGGCTGAAGGCTCGACGCTTGAGGAGGGATGCGAGATACGAAGCGGATCAACGTTTCTAGGAGAACACTTGGAGCAATGACCGATGTAGAATAGAGTTCCAGGAGGAAGATCAAGAAACGAGTGGCGACTGACACCGGGATCAGATCGACTCGAGCTAACCCCGAGGCAAAGTCAGGAGACGATAATCGACAACCTTTGCACCAACGTCAAAGGAGTCCAGTATCAGCTAAGACACCGGTGCAGCAAGATGGAGTTTTGTCAACTGTGTCCAACGATTGAGGCGCGGGAAGTCAAGGAGCTTTGTATGCACAGCTCATCAAGATGATGAAGATCATGCAGGAGGGTATGGTCTTCATCATGGAATAGAGTAAAATGGCATGGTCCAGTGGTCATCTATAATTGCCGACGAGCATTAGCTCGTTTGCAACCCATCCGCTTGTAGCCGAGACGGCATGGGATCGAGTCCTCCTGCCGGAAGGTCTCAGTCCGTGTAAGGGAAGTCACGTACGGCAGTTGAAAGTTTCACAGCGATAAAGAGACAAAAATAAAATAGCTTAAAGAGAAAAAATAAAAGTGACCTAAAAAACAAAAATAAAATAACGTAAAGAGAAACTAAAAGTGGCATAAGTTTCACGGCGATAAAAAGACAAAAATAAAATAGCATAAAGAGAAAAAATAAAAGTGGCCTAAGTTCACGGTGATAAAGATACAAAAATAAAATGACATAAAGAGAAAAAAATAACATAAAGAGATAAAAATAAAATGGCGTCCTGGGCTTAATTCATTTCTTGCTTCCACAAAAAAAGATTTGCATAAAGAGACAAAACTTCGTGGTGATAAAGAGACAGAAATAAAATGGCGTCATGGGCTTAATCCATTTCTTGCTTCCACAAAAAAATAAAATGGCTTCCATAAAATAGCATAAAAAAATACAAATAAAATGACGTCGTGTGCTTAATCTGTTCCTTGCTTCCACAAAAAATAACATGACATAAAGAGATAAAAAATAGCAAAAAGAGACAAAAATAAAATGGCGTCGTGGGCTCAATCCGTTTCTTGCTTCCACAAAATAAAGTGGCTTAAGTTTCACGGCAATAAAAATAAAAAATAAAATGGCATCACGTGCTTAATCCGCTCTTGCTTTGATGACATCGTTGGCTTAATTCTTTTCTTGCTTCAACAAAAATATGACCTAAGTTTCACGGCGATAAAGAGAAAAAAATAAAATGGCATCGCGTGCTTAATCCGCTTCTTGCTTCGAAAAAGAAGTGACCTACGTTTCACGGCAATAGAGAGACAAAAGTAAAGAGAAAACATAAAATGGCATCGTGAGACAAAATAAAGATAATAAGATAAACAAGATAAAGATAAAGATCTACGTTTCACGACGATAAAGAGACAAAAATAAATTCCCGTCGTAGACTTAATCCGTTTCTTGCTTCGATAAAAAAAGTGGGATAAGTTTCACGGTGATAAAGAGAGAAAAATAAATGGCATCACAGGCTTAATCTGCTTCTTGCTTTGACAAAAAAAGTGACCTAAGTTTCACGGCGATAAAGAAAAAAAAAATAGCGTCGCACGCTTAATCCGCTTCTTGCTTCCATGGCATCGCAGGCTTAATTCGTTTCTTGCTTCGACAAAAGAAAATGACCTAAGTTCCAGGCGATAAAGAGAAAGAAATAAAATGACATCGCGAGCTTAATCCTCTTCTGCTTCGACAAAAACAAATGACCAAAGTCATGACGATAAAGAAACAAAAATAAAATTACATCACGTGCTTAATCCGCTTCTTGCTTCAATCAAAGACATGGTCTAATCCGTTTCTTGCTTGGACAGAAAAAAATTGCCATCGTGTGCATTCTGTTTCTTGCTTCTCTTTTTTAGACATGCATATTCACCTCCTCCATCTTTCGATGGAGAAGGTAAATATGTTAATGTTAATTTATTACCTAACCCTTCAGTTGGGAAGGGTTAGGTAATAAATTAACGCTTAGATAAATAATTATCTTATGATTGATGAATGTGAAGGCCTTGACAGTCTTGGACTTGTACTCCCGGGAGGTTATCCTTTCACGTTAAACTTATGGGTTACGATCCTCTTTTTGTTGTACGTGTACTTCATGAAACTTTATATTCTAAAAAGAGTTAAGACGGTTCTTCAAGTCTTCGGATTCAGTGCCACAGTTCTTTGCAATCTCAGTTTTCACTTATCCAACCTTAGCCATTTTAAACTAGTGATGTGACATAATCTGCTATACCTAAACTATGTCACATACTTAAATTAAATCTGTCACATACTTAATATTAGTATAGCCAGAAGAGACTATAAAGTAGTCTTACAACCAATGATCTAATGAATTTTAACTGCCGTTCTTATAGCTTGTCTTTTTTCTTCTCTGAACCGAAAGGGGAGTTTGGATGCATATTTAGCCTAAGTTTCACGGCAATGAAAAGAGAAAAATAAAATAATGTAAAGAGATGAAAATAAAATGGCAGCATGGACTTAATCCGTTTCTTGCTTCGACAAAAAAAGTGGTATAAGTTTCATCACGATAAAAAGAAAAAAATAAAATAGCATCGCGAGCTTAATCCGCTTCCTGCTTCGATGCTTAATTGTTTTTCTTGCTTTGATGAAAAACATGATCTAAGTTTTGACGGCGACAAAGAGACAAAAATAAGATGACATGGCGGGCTTAATCCGCTTCTTGCTTCGACAAAAGAAATGACCTAATCCGTTTCTTGCTTGGACAAAAAAAGATGGTGGTCTATAATTTCCAACTCGATTTTACTCATTCTCTCCCAAGTTCGAGTTGAAGATGCGGACGGTTGGAGATGCTTATTTATTGAGGCATGCATAAACTGCTTCCATCTTCTGATGGAAGAGCGAAGCATCTACAATTTATTACATACACCTCTTCTCTCTTGGTAATAAATTAATCATCACTTATAACTAATAACTATATGTATCAAGTTCCCTATACTTCTAAGGACATAACCCATAACCCATTTTGGTGTATGAGTTATGTCTGCATCTGCACTTGATCCTTGATTAGATTATCGTTTAATATTTAAGCAAACAAGCAGTAACTTGTTAGCAAACCCCATCAGTTCGTAGTGGGGGCGGCATGGGGTCGAGTTTTCTTGCTGGGGGTCTCATGTTGTGCAAGGGCAGCAGCTCACGGATGTAGAAAGCTCTCTAGCGTAAGAGGTCTAAAACAATTGTTTTTAAGACATAAAGTTATCATTTAATACTTATGCTAATTTATAATATATAGTAAATAGACATTTCCTAATACAAGAAATAGACATAGTCTAGTCTTGTAAACGACCAGAAATTTACATTACCCCATCCCTAATATTTTTGTCGGATTTGACCCATCTCTCTTAACTTTGCGTTATTTGATCACACCCCGACTAGTAACAGCAAGGTTTATGGTTATGTAAAGACACAACATTAAGACAACAAGAGATAATCTGAGTTAATAATCTGTCGTGGAAACATTTTGAATTGAACTTTCTGTGTAGATACATGGCTGATGGCTAACATTCACTTCTGTCATTCTGATGACATGGCACTTTGACCTACTGAACCTGTTATAACGTATATCTCTTGAAAATACATCCTAAGAGTTATATCCTCCTGAAGATTTTATAGAAAGTAAAGAAGAACTAAATGCTTATCTTTACCTTAACTTTTCAATCGTACCCCTGATTTTGGAATTCAAATTAAAGATTTGAAAAATATGCATCTCAAGGAGATGGAGAAGTTCGGAGCGAAACAAGACAAGCTATAAAGGAGAGAAAAATATAGATGGCTTCATTGGTCTGCCTATTGAGTACAACATACTAGACATGTAAAGAAAGAGAAAATGAAATTATACGGATTTACGCTTCATACCATCTAAAGGTTTATACCGAGTTTACTTTGAATCACCCCTAATATGTTTGTTAAACTTGACCCCACCTCTCTTAACTCTACATTACTTTATCACACTCTTGATTACCTTGTCTTTTGAAGAGTTGTTTTCTTTTCATACTCAAGTCTATAATTTTGAGACTTGTAATCTTAATTTTAGAATAAAGATTTGAGTTTCAAATCTAGTCTAACTCTCTTGAAAAGAGGATTTCGAGACTAGATTTGAACATCATCAAATCACATGGACTGTTCAATAGCATGTTGGTTATGTAAGCTAAAGTAGTGCTAAGTGAATATTGTCAAAAAGGAACAAGAAAGTTGTTGACAATGTACGATAGGATATGCATATATGAAACTAGAATCAAAAGAAAAGAAATAATAACATTCTATTATGAAAGTTTCTAGAATCTATAACAATTGCAAGAGTTTGTTGATGTAACCGATTAGAAACTTTAGTCTCCTTTTTCTAGATCTGAGTATATGAAGTTTACATAATACAATATAGTAAATCGACTGGACGGTCAAATTTAAAGACTTTATGAATAACTTGTCCCGAAACGTAGAAGTTGTAAAGTTTAAAGACTAATCTTTTAAATATATTTTTGACAATATTCTAATCATGAAAATAATAGTTAGATTAGGTAAGATACACACGTTTGAAGTTTTCATGTTTCAAATATCGACTTGGATATGTTAATGTGAATATGCATGCTTCCTGATGTTGAAAGCAGGACAAGCAAAAGGAAAAGAACTCTCGATAGAGATAGATTTTGCATTTAAGTAATATAGAAAAAGTATCCTGAATAGATTAATCTTAGTTGATACCATGTTCGATTTGTGTTATTGGTAAATAAATAAATATTATTGAAAATTTTATATTAATATAAATTATAAATGTTAAATTTTGATAAATGTTAAATATTAACCAAGAAAGGTATAAATTCAATATCTAGTGACTAATTATACCAGGCATAACATACGCTTGAGAGGATGTATTGTATATTTTCAAATTATGCTAAGGCAAGATCTATTTTTTTTAATTTTTTATATTTTTTATATTTTTTATATTTTTTATTTTTTTTATTTTTTATTTTTTATATTTTTTATTTTTTATTTTTTAACAAAACCGCCACCGCGGGCCGGGACCAGATTTATTCCATGTTCAACGGGAACCCCTGATTACAATTACGCTGCCCGCGCTCCACGCGGGAGCCCCTTCTCGTCTCATCTTGCGAGGCCGGCATACCCGTCTCGCAAACGCACTCACTCCATTTACCAACTCTACACGCTAACGTGATGAGAGTCTTTCTTGGGGAGGGCTGACCTCCTGACTGTGATCGATCAGAGAAATGACCAGAAGAGAAAAACAGGTAGTCGCTGACCATGAGATCTCCAAAATCTTGCTTCTTGCGTCCACCGATTACAAAAACAAGCACTCCAACACACCTTGGGTACACAGGAAGGTCTCTCAAGATTCAAATAACTTTATTTCAGTGTCGCTGCACCATCAATCTCTTCAACTGTAAAGAAAATCTCTCTCTCTTCCTCTCTTACGTGCCTCTCTCTCTCATCAATCAGTTCTCAGCCAAAAGTCTACCAAGTACGTCTCAGTCCGAACCTAATAGTGAAATTCAGACCTCTGAATCTTATTCCTCTCTTTGTCCCAACTGAAACTCTCAGAAAATTTGATCCAGCGTTGATCAAAACTCCTCTGTAGCTTTTCAAACGATCTCTCTCAAAAACAATTGCCTCTTGAGAGTAATTTCTCTTCAGAACAGTTTATTAGACAACATCCAAGCTTAAAACTCCTGCCCCTCTCCCTACGATGATCTCCCAATTCAATTTGTCAGCAATTTGATCTTCCCTCCGCCTCCTAGCTTCTCCTGCGTGTCCTCACACCCCCAATCCCTAATCCTCCTCCTTCCGCTTCAACTCTCTCAGAAAAATCCTTTGCAAACTGTCCCCGATCCCAAGCCACCGCAGGTATTTAACCTAAAAGTTAAAGCCCCAGCTTAAGCTGCCCCTGCTGTCCTTATAAGCGCAATCACTTATCAGAAGTAGGACCCTAGCTTAAGCTGCCCCCTGCTGTCCTTATGGGTACAGAGCTTTATTTACAAAGTTGGCCCCTTTTTAATACAAGTTTCACAGTTGTCTCCACAAACTCTACCCTTCACTAATAAAGGTTCTCATAGTCTCATTCCTCATCGCAAGCCGACTCGATGGTTATTTAACTAATTAGCAACTAATTAGCAAAAGTTTCCCGTGCTCTTGATGCCATCTTGATGCCACCCTGAATATACTACAAGCCATCCAATGTAGGCCGAAGCTCCAACACTTATGAGGCTGTCCCACAGGGCTTACAGCCCCCCCATATGCGCACCAGGTATCTCCCATAGTACATGGAAGATACCTGGTCATGCGGAGGCTTAGACCAGGAAGCCCACGATTAAGAGAGATATCGGTCTCCCGCCCCTAGATATGCAGGATGTGGCTGCATATCTAACATAGACTCCCTTGCAGGAGGCCAACATGCCGGAATAGGAACCAGAGGCTAGGAGGGATTGATCCTGAGACCACTTCCCTCCTAGGCAGGCGCCCTATCACTGGGATAGCCTTTGGTTCCGTTCAAGAAGGGAAAATTTTCTGTACATATGTTTTTCTGAGGAAATTTTCCTGTAAAGTCTTTACTAGCCTTTCCTGCGCTAACTTCTCTATACCATTCTGTTTTTAATGAACAAGGAGTCAAAACTATAGTATTTGTGAACACCTACACACTCACGCTATCAGATTCTGAGTTCGAGTCACGAGCCAGAATCGACGGATTTCTCTTTTTCACATATTTCTCAGTTTAAAACCCGTACTAACTATTGCTTAAAACACTTTCTGTCAAAACTGGAAGCATGAGGTCACTCCCCTCGTCGAGCTCTGCATTCTGATGCCCTTCGACCTCTTTCAAGGTGATATTTCAGTCTAAGCTAAGGGGCAGCTTGTCAAGCATGGCCCCAGCTTAGCTCCTGCCCAGCTTGATAAGCTAGGGCGCAGCTTCTCGAACAAATGCTGGTTGAGTGTCTTCTGAAGTTCCGTTTCATCATGTGGAATGTCACGCACTACGACATTCACCCCCTCCAAACCTGCACATCCTCCGGTATGTGTCAATTTTTCCACTAGTCCCTATGGTTCTCTAAATTACCATCGTCCTCCTCATCGTCCTCTACGTCTCCTTTTGATACCAGATCTGCATCTACATTCATCATCTGATCTAACTCCAAAAATTCATCTAGCTCAATGGATTCTCCCCTTCTTCTAAGCAACTTGATACGCTTACCAGCAACAGGAAGTCTTAGAGGTGTACCATCGAGCTCCCGTAGAGTAAGTAGCATTCTGATGCACTTCTAAGACAACATACGGGCCAAACCACCTCCTCGAAAATTTCCGAACCGTAGAGTGTTGATTCTCTAACGTACTGTCATACATCAAAACCCAGTCTCCAGCATGTATGGGCTTCGGTCGGAGCCTATGAGTCTTGTGAAACCAGTCCTTGTTCTTGAGATGGACCTTTTTCAGTTTCTTTGAGCTTCTATAAGATCCTCCTCTCTATGTTCCAACTGCCTGATTCGAAGTGCAAGAAGTTGTACATTATCCATTTCGTCTCTCACGGTAAAGTAGCCCATGTAGGAAAGTCCTCCTCTGCCGGCATGATTGGTTTCTGACCCAACATTAGTTCAATGGGCATGTACCCAGTAGTAGTGCAGTGAATCGATCTGTCAGCCCATAGAGCAAAAGAGAGCAACCTAGGCCACTGTCTATGCCTACCATTGCATGCCTTTATCAGAGCTTGAACAATTGACGGATGTCCTCTCTCACTCTTATCAATCCTTTCCAGATTCATAGCAGTAGTGAGTTTGAGTTTCACTCCGTGTTGGACGAAGAACTCCTTCGCTTCTGTACCACGCAACTCTCCTCTGTCTGCACGCAATCTCTCTATAGATCCGTACCTACAGATAATATCTCCAAGAACAAACCTACATATCTCTTCTGTGGTCTTCGTCCTCAGAGCTCGTCCTTCCACAAAGTTGGAGAGGTCTTCTCGAGCCAACACCAAGTATCTCATGTCCCATAACCCAGGGGGCATTGCTACCAAATCAAGAACCCATTGAAAATGGATACTAGGCGGATAGGTTGGCACCAGACCATCTCTGTAACGTACCTTTGAATAAAATTGACTGTGCAGGCATGAACTTACAAAGTTCACCACATCTTGATAAAGTCCTCTCCATCAGTATCTCTATTTCAACTTTGTGTAGGTAGCTCAAGCTCCTCGATGTCCGGCCCACAAGGTGTCATGAAACTCTTTCATCAACCGTTGCTTGGTCTGCAGATCATCTATAACTCGTAAAAGTGCCCCGTCTCCTCTCTTTGGACGTTTCCAAAGATACCCATCTCGCAATAAGTAGTCATATGCCTTCCTCCTTACCTCTCTAAACTCTGCATCCCTCAAACGTTCCCGTCTGTTTAAAGAACTTAGAAAGAATCCAATGTCACGTAACCTTCCTGTGTAGAACTCCTCTTTGAACGGCAGCGGCTCCAAGTTTGTAGTGCGTCGATTAACCTGACACTGAGCATCCTTTCTCTCTTCCTCCTCAGCTTCTGAAAACATGACATCCTCATCTACAAATCGAGCCCTTGACAACATATCTGCGATCACATTCTCCTTTCCTTTTATATGTTTCAACTCTGGATTCAAGCTTCTAATATAAGCAATCCAACGTAACACGCTATGTCTGACGTGTTACAGTTGGATATCATGCCTAGTAGAGGTAGACAATCCGTTTCTAGGACTACATGAGCACCAATCAGAAACTCACGGTCTGTCTTCATCGCTGTCATCGCTCCCCACAACTCACGCTTCACCTGGGGATAATCTCGTTGCTTGTCCGTCAAGATCCTAGCTCCAAACCTAGAGGTAAGCCGCATACCATCCGCATCATCTTGACCTATCGCCCAACCAATCGCCTTTGGACTAGTATCTACTGTGACAATGACAGATCTCTCACACCCGTAGTCTACTCTTCTCAGAACAGGTGAAGACTGTAGAGCCTCCTTCAGCCTATTCATAGCTTCTCGATGGACTGAGGTCCATACAAATCTCTTACCCTTCCTCAATAATGCATACAAAGGATCAGCAACATGAGCATAATGAGGAATGGATAAACGATAAAATACACAAGCACCTAGAAAACGTCGAACCTCCGTGATATTCCTACAGTCTGCCATCCTAGCTATGGCTTCAACCTTCTCCGGATTTGGTCGTCTTCCAAAAGCACCACACAAATGTCCAACCACTAAAATCTCAGACACACCAAACTTGGACTTAGCTCCTGACAGGGTGAGATGTACCTCCTCCAAACGAGTTAAGATACGTTCTACATCCCTGATATGATCTACAACAAACCTCCTACATCCATTAGGAAGTATTGCTTCATCCTTGTCTTCAACCGTGCAACCTTTCATAGGAATATCATCTAGAAATGGAATGGTACCAATCAGGCACAAATTCCCTTAGTACCTTATGCATCGCATTCTGCATATGGACCACCGAGTTCGTCGCTCCTTGTGGAAGAGTACACATCCGCATCAAGCCCAGGGGCGTACGCATAGTAGTTAAATCTCTACTCTCCACAGCCAGCTGGAACTGATCATAACCAGAATATAGATCTCTTATCGAATAGATAGCTCTCCCTGCAAATGCCTCTGCTACCTCTTCGATCACAGGACCCGTCCCAACGTTACGAATGATTACGTTATTCGCAGGCTGTAGGTCTTGAATAAAATGCAAAGCTCCTGACTTCTTGTGTGCAGTGAACCACCTACTAGAATATGGCCTCATAGACGGCTCAAGTATCCTCATATGTACCTTCTCTTTCAACAACTCGATGAGCTTAGGCAACAAAGCACGAGGAACTGGGATCGGTTTCAGGTCCCAAGGCACATGAGGGATTGTGAATATAACCATAGGCGCTATAACCTTTGGTCCACACAACCTATCTCCTCTGCTGAAAAAGAGAATGCTTTACCATGCTTCACTATCATCTGTTCAAACACTGTCTTCTCCACCTCAGTCAAGAAATCACTCCCTCCTATCTGGAGCTCCTTCAATGTCTCCTCAGTAAATTGGTGCCCTACTCGTCTATGATCACGCAATATAGGTTCAGTCCCCACTAACTGTACTTGCTGCTGGGAGTTAGCAGGTAATTGAGCTGCTACCGGTCTTACCTTTCTCATTACAGATTTGTACTTTGCATGGACATCAGTTTCCTGAAGGAGTGCACACCAACAACTTGCTTCTCTCCCTTCATTATTCTGCATCGGATGAGGAAAGAACTGCACGTATGTAGCAATCTCCTCATATATGCGTCGAGAGTGGATAGAGATCACCGCCATACTATTTTTCCCTTCTACCAATCTACTCACATTGTCTAACCAACTGACAACTGACTGTACAGACATAAACTCTTCAAACAAACCAGAAACCACTTCGTCTTCAGGTAGAACTCCTACACGCCACAACTCTGATATCTGCTTCACCATCCATCTTTTTGTATTTTTCCCCATATCTTCAACTCTTGTAAATCGACTCCACCCATCTGGCTCAAACATCAGCAATCCAGACTGCCAACTCTGTACACTACATTTGTCTCCAGATCTTTGTACATGTCTCGCTTCCAACTCTGACGGGATCTCAACAGTAGGTTCTACACCCCTGTCTTCTCGCTCTACAGGAGTGGACTGCGAAAACCCTTACATCTCTTCGTCTGAGAATCTCTAAGGGTTTGTCGGTTTCGCTCATGTCTTGAGCGAACCGTCAAAAACTGTAATGAGTATCTGTCATCAGGACTCCGAACCTGGCATAATGAGACCCATCATTCATCACCTTTGTTTTCATTCGAACAGCGGTGATGTATGGTTGGCCCAGTATGACAGGATAGGAGGCAGACGACTGTACAAAGAAATGTTGATCAACCTCTACATCTCCAATCCTTACACGCATATTGGGACAAGCTCCGTATAACTCACCTTTTTGATTATTTGCAGCGCGAAGTACCCAACCATGATTCCTTTCGATTGGTCATTGCCCCTTCTCATACACCTCCTTAGAAATGATGTTGATCTCCGACCCGTGATCCACAAGTGCAGGTACTGGTTCAGAAAGTCCTCCAAGCCGGACATGCGTCTCTGTTGTCGCTCTTGCCCAGTGCTTCTCCTTAAAATCGCTATCTGCGCTTGACCTATCCTCTTCAAACTCTTCATCTTCATTCTCAATAACAGCAGGACCAGCAACCCATGCCTCATACTTATCATCTCTGAACTGATCAACACCAATAGCATCTACTGCTCCAACCATCTGACTACTTACTTGTTCAGTCAATACCTGTCTCTTTCTCTTCATGATGTCTATTATCAACTCATGAAACTCTCTCTTTGTGATACCAAGCACTTCATGAAGAATAAACTCAACTCTAGCATCCAAAATGCGTTGCTCTAGAACAGCACGCAAGTCTGTTGTTGTTTCGATATCTGCCGCTAACTTGTAAGCTGGAGCTTTCCCCTTCTCCTGTGCTGTAAACCTCTTTCCTCGTACTCTATCTGTAGCAGTAGTCTCTTGTGGTAAATCCTGTACACCTTCTATAGGATCTATTGCAGGTGGTGGAGCTGTAGAGGTAGAAGGTATATCCTCTGCAGCAGGAAATCTACCAGCTGGTACAGATGGTGATGGTTCCACTGCTCTCCTCCTCGTAACCCTCCGACGGTCACTGTCCTCTGGTACTCCTGCATCTAAATCAGAAGCGTCCCGTCTTCTTTTGTCTTCGATCATGGCATCTTGTTCACCACTCGTCTCTAAAAGCGCTCGAATAGAAGTTGCATCTATTGGGTCTCTCCATCCAGTAGCTCTCCTAATGCTTTTAGCACCTCTCTTCATCATTTCAACCGGAACCTCAACAGCCTACTCAACCATAGTTGGATTAGAGCGCACCTCAACTCTCCCAGTATATACATCAGCCTCCGCAGAACCCGCAGTCATCGCTGTAGTATTCGCACCAGTAAGTGCTAGAAGAGAACTCCTCATCCGAACCTAATAGTGAAATTCAGGCCTCTGAATCTTATTCCTCTCTTTGTCCCAACTGAAACTCTCAGAAAATTTGATCCAGCGTTGATCCAAAGTCCTGTGTAGCTTTTCAAACGATCTCTCTCAAAAAGTATTACCTCTTGAGAGTAATTTCTCTTCAGAACAGTTTATTAGACAACATCCAAGCTTAAAACTCATGCCCCTCTCCCTACGATGATCTCCCAATTCAATCTGTCAGCAATTTGATCTTCCCCCCGCCTCCTAGCTTCTCCTGCGTGTCCTCAACCCCCAATCCTTAATCCTCCTCCTTCCGCTTCAGCTCTCTCAGAAAAATCCTTTGTAAACTGTCCCCGATCCCAAGCCGCCGCAGGTATTTAACCTAAAAGTTAAGGCCCCAGCTTAGGCTGCCCCCTGCTGTCCTTATGCGTACAGAGCTTTATTTACAAAGTTGGCCCCTTTTTAATACAAGTTTCACAGTTGTCTCCACAAACTCTATCCCTTCACTAATAAAGGTTCTCATAGTCTCATTCCTCATCGCAAGCCGACTCGATGGTTATTTAACTAATTAGCAACTAATTAGCAAAAGTTTCTCGTGCTCTTGATGCCACCCTGAATATACTACAAGCCATCCAATGTAGACCGAAGCTCCAACACTTATGAGGCTACCCCACAGGGCTTACAGCCCCCCCATATTGCGCACCAAGTATCTCCCATAGTATATTCAGGATGACATGCGGAGGCTTAGGCCAGGAAGCCCACGATTAAGAGAGATACCGGTCTCCCGCACCTAGATATGCAAGACGTGGCTGCATATCCAAAATAGACTCCCTTCCAGGAGGCCAACATGTCGGAATAGGAACCAGAGGCCAGGAGGGATTAATCCTGAGACCACTTCTATCCTAGGCAGGCGCCCTATCACTGGGATGGCCTTTAGTTCCGTTCAAGAAGGGAAAATTTTCTATACATATGTTTTCTTGAGGAAATTTTTCTGTAAAGTCTTTACTAGCCTTTCCTGCGCTAACTTCTCTATACAACTCCGTTTTTAATGAACAAGGAGTCAAAACTATAGTATTTGTGAACACCTACACACTCACGCTATCAGATTCTGAGTTCGAGTCACGAGCCAGAATCGACGGATTTCTCTCTTTCGCATATTTCTTAGTTTAAAACCCGTACTAACTATTGCTTAAAACACTTTCTGTCAAAACTGGAAGCATGAGGTTGCTCCCCTCGTCGAGCTCCGCATTCTGATGCCCTTCGACCTCTTTCAGGGTGATATTTCAGTCTAAGCTAGGGGGCAGCTTGTCAAGCATGGCCCCAGCTTAGCTCCTGCCCAGCTTGATAAGCTAGGGCGCAACTTCCGGAACAAATGCTGGTTGAATGTCTTCTGAAGTTCTGTTTCATCATGTGGAATGTCACGCACTACGACAATGCTAACCTATCGTGCTTCCCCTGCACGATCTATTCATCCATCAAGATCTTGCAAGATCTATTCATCCATCGAATTATCAAGAAAGGAAGTGTTGCATGTAACGAAGAGAATGATGTATTATTATCATCTTTGTGATCTTGTTATCGTTTCAAAAGAAGAGAAGACTAGATATTTCAAGAATATTTTTACGCTTTAAAAGATATCAGTGGTACAAACGTTAGATTTTCGTCAGACTTTAATTTACCAAAATAAGAACAAAGGTTTGAGTGGAACTTGTAATCTGCTCCCAAACTCCTCTGTGATTACTCACATCATCTTAAGTTTTAAATTCTGATCCAAAATAGAAATATTACACATAACTGGTACAACAAACATCTATCTCACTACTTTTTCAATTCTGGTCCGTTGACGTCTTAACATGTGCCACTAAATAGCCGTTGTTCTTCAGTCTGATAGCTTGAACTTTATCTACCCAAAATTCTTCACACTTGTAGAATCTCTTCAGGGGTTTATTAGTGACTTTTGTTACACATAGGTGCAAGATCTTTTCTTCAAAGTTCAATCCATGCTCGAAGTCTCAACTGAATAAAACAAGAATATAAACGAATCTCGTCAAAAATTACAGTAAGTCTTAGAGTGTAGCAATTCGTCATTCAGTCATCCTCTATGAATTGTTTTGCAGAACAAGAAAGTGACAGTCTTCACAATGTTGACATCAAAACATCCAAAGGTAAAAGCTAAAGGGCAAAATGATTCCACAGTCTACAATTGCAACATGAATGGTGAGAAAGTACTTGATTCCTCTTCAAAAAGCGAATACTTTTTTTTTTTAAAAGATAGTCAATATATATTGAGATATTGTATACACAATTAAATTTTATTCATAATTAACTCTTATAGACCTCTATGTACTATATGCGGGGTGTCTTATCTTGAGATTAAAGTTTGTTTGGTGACCAGTGCGAGTAGTTGATAGGATTTTCCACTTGGACTAATTTCTTCTCCAGCCGCGAGGCATCTTGAAGGTTTTCCAGTAAGTAAACAAAAAAGCAGTTGAAGGATTTGATACATGTATGTTTAGAGTCAAAATTCATACTTTCTCCAAGAATCTTTTTTGCTTTATTCTGTGGAGCCATTGATCTGAACTCTACATTCTTACGTGTAAGTAACACAAAAATAGGATATCACTTGGAGTGGAGTAAAAGAACATTGCAGCTCTGGACATATGAAAGAGATAGATCAAACTTTTTATGATGTGAATCATTTAAGTAAAATTAAATAATTCACTTGTGTAATAAAGACAAATAGAATAGAGCCTGTTGCAATAATGCAACAATCTTGTTGTTTTTATTTGTCCAAAGAAAATATCGATTTTAAACCACAGGTTCCGGTATTTAGAAGGTGGGATTTCCCACAGCATTCACTGCAGATGCTAAGTTATGAGTTCTCTGTCTCCAATCAGAAATTATGACTGTTTTAACCTAAATTGTATTTGGAAATTATTCATGCATGCTGTGATAGAATTTCTCAAACAAGGACTTGACTCAAAGGCCTTTAATAGCTTTATCATTTGTACTTTATTTCAAAACCAACTGCTAAATATAATTTAAAAATAATTTAAATAAAAATATAATGATTTATTGGAACAAAACAAAATCTTCTCTTCACCCTGAAGTACACGAGAGTGGAAAAAAGGAATATTCCATTTCTTACTTTGATACTGCTATTGGTGGTATAAGGGAAGTGAGGAAGTCCGGAGCGGAATGCGACAAGCGGTAGAACTTATAGACCGCAAGTGGTCTATATGTTGTTTCGCTTGCCATGTGGTATAGGGCATATATAGGGACGTGAGACGACCGGTATACTTCAATTTCTCTCATGTGGATTTGGGAGGTTTAGTGTAAATAAACATCCAAATTGCCTTTGGGAAACTTATCTTCACTTTGTATTATTGGAAAAATAGATAAGTGGTATATAGAAATTATAACCTAAGTTAATTTAAAATTATATTTTTCTATAACTATTAGATGTTAGCCATACTTAGATATTTATCTTTCAAAAAACTTCTGTTCAGTTTGTAGTATCAGGAATAGGTAAGTGTTATGTAGAAACTCTAAGCTAAACTCAATCAAAAGATTAGAAGTTTTCTTTAACTGCTAGCCATGCATCGCTTCAACAACTACAAGTACGATATCCATTAATTCAATTTTAGATCTACCCAACTGAGGAATGCATCCTTCTAAAGAATGGTAATGTTTTAAAGAACCGGTGTAACTGGATGATACACCGGTAACAGTGTATCATCCAGTTGCGGCAGACATGTTCAAAGTAGACATTTTTGCTATTCCTTAGAATAGCTATATGTAGATTTTGAAAACCGGAAAGGAAGAGGGGTTTTTGTCTTGTAAGGGACGGGTGAAGTCGTTATGATAATCAGAAATAAAAACAAGGTGCTACTTTTGCAATGGATTGCAGGGCTTTGCATTTGAGATTTATCTAAATCTAAATGCATCTTCCATTATTACTTTAGGGTTCATCTAATAGGGTAAATACACTCAAAAACAAAATAATCTTTCTCTTTATGGGATTCACAATCGAATGATAGCATATAGCGGGTACAAAAATGAAGAAAAAATATTATTATTTCTCTATTCACTTTTAGGTAGAGAAAAATATATTCAAAAGATCACCATAATTTATTTAATATTTTTTAAGTAGATCTTGAATAATTAAAGCTTATCATATAGTGTAAAGCTATGGGAGAGCTTCTAATTAAATCTTAATTTAATAGATTCAGTTCTTGCAATTAAAACTTATCAGCAAAAGTAAGTTTAAGTACAAGTGTTCAACTTCTTTGTCCTCAAACAGCACGTACGTAGAACGAAATCCTCTTGTTTACAAGTATATATATAAGGCAGCTGGATGTTAAATCAAAAATCTCTATGACTAGAAACGACATAAAATCACACATCCGTCTCCACGTTTTTCTTCTTCTCACTTGAGTAGAATCTACTGTTAGCTATGCAAATGCATAGCAAAAAAATAGCGAAAAGATACGAATAGGATCATTGTGTAAAACCAGAAAGAGAAAGAGCATAGATAAATGGATACACGTAAATCGTCAATGCATAGAACCGCAGTTCAATTGCAATCATAGCTCTTTGTTAATATCCTTCCCCACAGCCATGTAGAGCGAATTTTGTTTTCTCTTATCAAAAAACGTCTAAATATTATAAAAATATATTATAATAAATTATTGAAAAATTTGAATTAATCCATAATTGATATATGTTAACCAGTCTCTGAATAGTCAACTCATCAAGATATAACCCATAAGTGTAGTCCGGGCTGATGCATTGTTGGGATGATAAGTCCGGAGCACTAATTGTCAAATTGCGCCGTTTAATGAAGGACATTAATTAATGTACACTTCAAAGTGTACATGGGTAAATATGCATGCTCTAGACTAGATTAAACTTACGTTCATTTCAAATCTGCATTGCAACAATCGACTCCAAGACACTCTAGTTTCGAGACTTTGACCGTGACCACCAGGCTAGCTGGAGTTCACACCCCACTAACTTATAGTCTTACATGGCACCAGTTTATTTGAAATATTATTTACTAGAGTTTTAGCTTGACCACTTTTTGATATGATATCATGTGGCTATTTTGGGAGCAATTCTGAGCTTGGTTTGATTGCAGAAAAATTTAGAGAGATTCTTCGTATATTTGATTCATTATCCATGCTTTTAACCTTGTTGTGTGTAACAAGTCTTTATAATATTCAATTTGTCTACTTTTCTTTTAAATAAGAATATTCTTTCTTATATATTCTATCCATATTAAACTCCAAAAATTATACGTTTGTTTCCTCTTGTGTTGAGATTGGCACCAGTTTGCTTGGGATGTGAAGGGAGCTCGTATTACATTCATTTGCTAATCGTCTTAGGGTTTTTGCCCACTAGTAACCTATTATGCTTAGCAGATGATGTCAAACAAGGTAAGTAATCATACTTCCTTTCCTACCAGTACATATTTATTTATCGATGTGGATATTCGGTCGAATATAATATTTTTCACGATTTTGACCAATGATAACCTCCCACCCCAACTTCTCTAGTTTTTTTTTTCTGACACAGCCTGATGGCTTTTCACATGGACGACTTACATTGGTCGTGGACACCTGAGATTGGTCTCATTTAGCGCTCGGAGCTAACCTGTATTCTTTGTATTCTCAACCGGTTGGAATTTTGAAAAGTCGAGTTGAAATGATGTCCAGTTAGATATTTGTAGATTAAAATTTTACAAAATAACAAGATAACGGTTAAAAAAATTAGAAAAATTAATAAATGATTGAAAAAAACCGATTCTATTTATTACCTTCGGATAATTTCCGGTTCCCGGAACTTTTTACCCCGAGCGTTGGTCTCATTGCGTGCGGACAAATGAGAGGATTATTCTTTTCCCAAAAGTGCGAGGGAAAAATAACTCAATGAGAAGACACCAACCATTCGAAAACGCCCGTACAGTTTTCCTCTGTGTCACGTCCGGGATCGGTTCAGTGGACTAGTCTAAATAAACTGCTAAGTGGGCAGAGCGACCGTTACACTTAGTCTTTTTTTATTATCTTCATTTTCTGTTATAAGCTATTAAACTTTTTCAAATCTGATTTTTTATTTGCTTTAGGATTATTTTGACCCTTCGCTCATGATTCTAGACTACATGTGGGAGTGTGTTATGTTGAATATTATCTAGTAGAGTCATCCTTGCATTGTTTGTGTAGAGATTTTCGTATCTGATCTTGGTGGTTGTTTAGAAAATAAAAATAAAAATTTTAATATGTAGATAACTCCAGAAATATATCGTTGCACTCTACAGTTTCTAGTAGATAAGTAAATAATATTCTCAACCGTTCGATGATGGAACCTTGTGTATCAAGTAAGCATTTGTTATCTTTTCCAGAAATTTACTTGACCTTTGTTAATTTTTCATTACTTGACTGCACAATTAAACATCATTAAACAGGTCAAAATGTCATATAATCTTCATATTAAAATTGCATGTAAGTAACCAATACGTATCTACATGGAAGGTAAAATTTAAAATAATTTGATAATAAATTATCAACCCTGTATGATCTCTTGTTTCTACAACGTCTTCACATGCCATGTGAACCTACTAGGGTTGGGTCATTTGACGCAAAGTTAAAGAGGAGGTGGGGTCAAATTCGACAAACATATTAGAAGTAAATCTCTGAATCTCTTCACATATTCACGTATTTGTATTAGTGGTATATTCTTTAAGTGGTTGCCCCATCTAAACTAACTTCTCTTTGCCTTACCGTGACTACATATGGAGATAAGTTGATGGGAATGTATGGATGCTACGTAACGGTATGCTATGGTAACTATTCAAGAACATACGGCGGAAAGCTAACGTCGCTCTCATGTGAATGAAACATCAGATTCTCGCATATCATAGGTATTGTTGCAGAGGGGAAATTTATTCTGAGTTCAAGTAGATTAGGCAAATCATCATCCATCACTGACAGATCGTGGTTTTAAACTAGAGATAAATTTATTAGCCGATGATGTGGATCACAACCATCCCATCCTCGGAACCTCGGTACTATGGAACGAGGTGTTGTAGGGTATGAGTTAGGACGCTAATTGTCCTTTATCTCCAGCAGAAGTTCGATCTTACAGATAAACGAGGTCCTTCGAGACTGGTCGCAAGTCTTATTTCCTTCAACCCTTTAGAAGAAGGGATTTCTGGAATATACAATGCTTCATCGAGCGGTTCTGTGGGATACTCTACCACATGTGTTATAAACTTGCTGCTACTATTGTGTGGAGAAGGACTTCAGTCGATCAAAATTTACTTATTATGCTCCGTGGTTGAATTCTTGCAGGTCCGCCACTCACTGAAGCAAATATGGATTGCCTTGAAAGCTGCAGCAACCAAGATGCGATTAGTGCTTCGTGATACTGGTGGCCAAATTGCGATCCTCAGTGGAGGGCCAACCGAATAACGAATTAACTGAAGATGTTCATTCGTTTAGGTCAGGGAACTATTTACACATGTAAGACTTGTCCGTGGATACTACTTTTACCCCGCACAAAAGGGGCACAATTAGTCTGTCAACAACCTTATTCGGGTGAGCGAGGTTGTTTTATGGCCACGGTACTGCATCACCGACAAATCAAAAAATGAAAAGCCTCAAGTGAATTGGGATACGTAGCTCAGGAGTACATACAAGGTGCTGACAGTGCTTGCAAAGTTGGGAATGACGCCGGTCAGGTTGTTGTACGACAGCTTACTGCACAATGAACATGAAAACATTTTAGTAAACATCGAGACCACCCATCAGCTTAACGTAGTTGCACGACCAGTTTGGTTGATGCAGTCGTTTCCTATAGCTCGTCAGTAGATGAAATCCTTGCGGTTCAAATATCCTTTCTGTAAACTGCTCCTGCACCTAGTCAAGAAGCAACGATTGTGGGAAGACAGTCGGGAGAGAAGGTACTTACACAACGAGCAAGCTCGCAATGTATGTCAAGTCTGTTGGGATATCTCCGGTAAGAATATTATGGTCCATGCGTCTGTGGAATGGACAGTTCAACGCCAGTCAAAGTATGTCAGCATATACACGACAGATTTTGACTGCACAGAATTTAATCGGGTATATTCCTGTGCTGCGAAAAGATCATTCGACGTTAAGCACAGCGATTTGCGCGCCGTCGCTGTGCAGGTACAGTACAAAGGTCAAATTCCTAGACACACGAACGTTGACCAAAACACTTACAGGTACTTCAGGTTTCTGAGTCCCCCGAGAGTTGACGGAATAGTTCCTGTCAGTGCGTTCTGATACAAATCAAGGCTCGCAAGATTTTCCAGATTACCCAGCTCGGGAGGAATGGAACCACTGATTTGGTTGCTGAACAGCTCCCTGCAACAGGAATAATGGTCCCACATTCAGCGCGCGTTGAATGAGATGTTACTCACTAAAATTGAGTTTATTATGTTCAGTTTTATCGTAATTCCATGACCACTCTGATGATGCGGCAACGCAGAATCGCCCTAACCTACGTGAACTGAGATGTGAGTAGGAGGAACTCACAGATACTCGAGGGAAGCCAGATTGCCCAATTCAGGTACAAGCGTTCCTGAAAGCGATGAGTTGCCCAGATCTCTGCACGCAAAGAATGGATGCCGTCAGACGGAAATATTTCACATCGTTTCCTGACCAAATCAGAACGAATTCGAAGCTGCTAGTCATCTAATCGATACATCTAGACACTGTACTAACTGCTGGATGAAGTTTAACTCACACTCTGATGACGCTGTTGTCTCCGTTACACATAACATGAAACCAAGTGCATGGGTTGACCAAACTATTATCCCAGCTAGCCAGGACTTCGTATGGGTCGTTCAAGTGTTGTCTGAAAACGTAAAGTGCGTCGCCTGCATCGTGAAGTTCAAGCCCTCAAAAATCTTTCCAAATGTCCATAACATCCAGCAGACTGAAGGGGTAAAAACGTACATACTAAAGAGTCTCACTATGCCTGAATGACACCGACAACTGGAATCATCAACGTTGTTGCCAACTAGTCCCTAAAATGGGTACGATGTCCTCTTCACTTCCACACTGTTTAATAACCTTTCAGTCAGACGTCAATCCCAGTAGGAAACAAAGTAAGTTCTCAAGGTCACTGTACTTCGAGGGGCCATGGGACATGGTTCATCGAATAATCGATGTCCAGGCTTTGCGTAGAGTTAGATAGTCCATCACTACGAAGTGCGGGAAGTTGCGACTTTCAATTCGAACACGACATATGTTGTTCACGGGGTCCGAATGATATAATCGACAGAGAGTAGAACAGAAATGGAGAACCCTCCGCTATGGGACCTGTCCAGAGTGCGCACATCACATGGACAACAATGGAAAGAAAGAAGAAAATAAAAATAAGTTCTCAAGTTCACAGTACTTCGAGGGGCCATGGGACATGGTTCATCGGATAATCGATGTCCAGGCTTTCCGTAGAGTTAGATAGTCCATCACTACGAAGTGCGGGAATTTGCGACTTTCATTTCGAAGACGACATATGTTGTTCACGGGATCCGAATGATATAATCGACAGAGAGTAGAACAGAAATGGAGAACCCTCCGCTATGGGAGCTGTCCAGAGTGCGCACATCGCATAAACAGCAATAGAAAGAAAGAAATAAAATAAGAATAATAAGTTCTCAAGTTCACAGTACTTCGAGGGTCCATGGGACATGGTTCATCGAATAATCGATGTCCAGGCTTTCCGTAGAGTTAGATAGTCCATCACTACGAAGTGCGGGAAGTTGCGACTTTCAATTCGAACACGACATATGTTGTTCACGGGATCCGAATGATATAATCGACAGAAAGTAGAACAGAAATGGAGAACCCTCCGCTATGGGACCTGTCCAGAGTGCGCACATCGCATAAACAACAATAGAAAGAAAGAAAGAAAATAATAATAAAAAAAATCACATGGACAACAATAGAACCCTGAGGGATCAATCGACACCGTACGTAATCTTATGTCAAGAGAATTCTGCGTTTCGCCGTCGGCTAGAAATGGCTTCGTACGGTGCACAACCTCGACGAGTACGCGCAACTAAGCCTTACGTCCGATCTTAATCGTGTAGAAGCAATGTACAACGTAGGAATCAGACACCAAGAGTATGGAATGGATCGCCACGCCAGATATTGACGTGAGGTGCAACCTGCTCCCACTACACATAAACAATATGTGTGGAATGGGAAATGTGCAGGTATTCCCTTTACTCGAAGAAATTCTACTTCAGCTTGACCAGTCCAGTCGAATTGTTGATTCAAAACAGGAGGCCGACGCGATCCAAGACAACACTTCTCTTCTGTACATGCACTTCGTGGGTCACATGTCAATGGGGATACGTTATTTACCGATGATGTACACATTCACACAGGTTGCCAAATATCATGGACGATCGTCCATGCTCACGGCACTATTCGACGGCGTACTGGAGCGAAGGATTAGATCGAACGATACATTGAGGTAACAAGCTACTTCAGTGTATCAGCTGAAGCAGTTGGGGGTCCTATATATCGCTGAACAGAGTAGCTACAGCTGAAGAAAAGAGTTCTATCTAGTCGACGGGATAAACAGTCCATACTTCTTTACCGTCAACAATCTATCGATAGGGCTCAGGGAAAAGGATGTCCCGTCTTTTGGGTGCAGTTCTCAAGATTTCAAGCTCCTACATCCATAACTAATGCTACCATCTAATATGATGTGACTCCTGCAGGCAGACTTTTACGCATCAAGTTAACCAACGCTTCTCCTATTCATGGAAAACGTCACTGACTCTGATCTCATGAGATAGAGACTTGATCTTTCATTTCTGTGTCCACAGTAGTAGAACGATGCGTACAGCGGATCTACTCGTGCGGACAAAACATTAGAAGCATCAGTCCGCACTTCAAGGCAGAATACTTCCAACGAGATTCAAATCCGTCCTACGTACCAAGGAACCACAACAGCCACTGGTGCAGATACACACCTTCAAGATTGGCCAGAGTTCCCATCGGCGCGGCAAGCAGCCAAGCAACCATCAGCCCCCGGACGAATAGAAGCCGTGATTGTTGAGTCATTTTGCTGAGCCTTCACTCACCCTCCAAGAATCAAGAGAATCCCAGCAGACGAAGAATTGCTCCGTGTTGCGTACGTGTTGCCCTCGAAAATTCGAGCACACAGCTAGTGGCCTCGAAAATTCTTCGCAAGTGTTACAGTCCAGCGCTGTCGAAACTGCAAGCAGACAAGATATGATGAATCTACTTGCCTCTAAATAGCACAGCACTTGCTATTCCAGTTAACAACTACCAGTTGCTAACGCTCACTCGCGGACTATAAGACCACTTGCCTCTGAGACGTTCACACTGCAGTCTTACGGTGCGTATCTGAGTATGGTCTGAGGGATGTGATGGGATTCATGAAACAACTACCAAACCAATATAAAGAGATAAACACCTTGTACGAATAATCGGAGGACTGAAAGTTTTACAAATTCGTAGGCTTGCGAACGACTTATAAAGGTTCAATTGATTATGCAGAAAAATTCAGACTGGGTGATTTTCCTACACCCCTTCTACATGTAAATGGCGGGGATGTCATGAGACGGCAGCTATGAATTCCGTCTGAACTGTTGTCAATGACAGCAACTAAGCAACCCTAGTGTACTCAAGCCCATCTAGTATATCCTCAATGTATGGAAGCGAGTTTGACTAACCGGTAAAACCGAGCGAAAGAGCACAGTCCGACTGCGGGGTCTAGAGAGTGGATCTGCCACACTGTTGACTCGGGTACAACACACCAGCAAAGTAAACAAAAGATAAAGCACATTCTTGAATCGCCCTCACTTTCAGCCGAGGAAAGAGAATCATACTCTCAAGTCGACGTCACTGCAAAGGACGGTTTCCAGCCAGATTCACCGCGTCCCGACTCCTCGCTTCTTGTCTGCAAAGTTGCTGGCTGCGGCCGCTACTGCTGCTGCTCCTCCTCCTCTTCTCCTGCGAAACTCTCTGCGCCTGCTCCACACTCCCCTTTGCCTGGCCTTGCAGTACAGTCACATTACAAACAGATTTGTAGATCCTCCTCTCGGCAGATCTTACTCAGAGCTACGCTCCTCCATGAATAGCAGTCGAGCACGTGGCAGCGCGGAGATGAGGGCATGGCCACATTGAAGAAACTGAACCCAAATACAACTGCGCCGGGAATCGGATAGAGTCGGAACTTGCGTTCACCTTCACCTCTTTGCTACAGAAAGGTTAGTGTCTTCCGAGGACGCCGCGCTCCCAGAAGAAGAAATTCGAAACACGAGTATTGGTCTAGACTCTACAGAAGAGCCAATGGAGGAGAAGCAGAGCGAAAGGCACCGAAAAGAGCGAAAGTAAGACACCAGAGGGCGAACGGCAGAGAGAGAGGCGCGCGGGCGTAGGAGACACGTGACTAAAAGCGCGTAGCAGCGCAGCGCAGCCAGCCGGTCGTCGGTCAACGCCCAGGACTGACTGCTCTCATCTGGCCTTGACCGGTCCGCCCCAAACCCGCCTTTACGGCCTCTTTATACATATCATTACAGAAGCTATACATACAGACGTTTCCCAAGCCTGCCTATTCCCTTCTCGGATTCTGACAATGGCTTTGCACGTCCGACCAACTGGTTAGTTATCAGCCTGCTTTATTTGGTGAGCGGAAGACATGCCGTTTTCCTCGACGAGACGAAGGGCCACACTGTCTCTAGAGGTGGTCCTTCAGAGTCCTTCCTTCTGGGAACGCTTGCAAGATGACTCCAGTTACCATACCTATCCTCATTGCAACCAGCTAGGCTCGGGTCCTTCTCTCCCTTGTAAGGCTTGATGAGGTCTTTCCATCCGTTGGGTATTCATTGCGTAGCATTTCTCTGTTTGCTATATACATATGGGATATTGTGCATGACACACTCTAGCCTTCATCCGCATTTTTTGCTTTCGTGGTCACTCGATTTATCAGGTTATCTCTTTACCTCGGTCTATGCTCGACATTGCTCATTCACTTTTGATTTCAGTCTTAGGGTTTAGAAGCAAGCATGGACGCAAATGAAAACTTGCGAGAAGTGGTTCAATCATTGTATGAGAAGACGGTGGAGAATGAAGCTGTGAAAGAACTCGACATATTACTGGAAATTTTGATCGGTGTGCTGAGGCATGATGTTTATGTCTCTGTGACGTGAGTACAACACCGTGGGATAGAATGATCGATCATTTGTGAGAAGTGCACAATCAAGATGTGAAGACACGAGAGATTCTAGAACCACAAGAATGCAGTCAAGAACAAGTAGAGATGATAGAACAGTTTGTGCAGAACAATTCTCATAATGGCTACGAAAATGATGTGGACTCAGACTGTCCATGTGCCATTCATAGCTATATGTTCCAAGTCCAAACTCTAAAGCAGTCAGTTGTTTGCATTCTGCTAAAATCGACTGTATACATGATAGTTGTTTGCTTGATTACATCAACCTTGATGTATTACAGTACAATCTACTGTTAGAGTTGAAATAAAATTTAATCAAAACTGTGAGCTTCCCTGAATGATGCTTCCAATATTCTCACCTCCTTATCGATGAGAACGCTTCCATTTCAATTCAGTTCTGCACAAATCCGTTACTCATATATTACGAGTTCAACAAACTAAGAAAGTGTAGAGCTGAGCTTGCATAAAGTTCGTAGTTCTCGCTCCCACCTAAGTTAATCACGCCACTTCTCACGAGAATTGAAAGTTAGAAAAATGACAAAAGGTTGGCCGAAAAATATCGAAACTTGATGTGTCTAACTTCGATATACATGTTACAAATTTTGACGAAAGTATGACCATTTCCAATTTGGCTTCAAAATCCATATTGAAATCCAAAGAGGATATGTTTTCATGTTCTTTTTGCTAACTAGAAAGAGGACTGCATTAGCCACAACATCAGGAGTTGCTAGGGTTGTTGCAACACCTCGTTTCTCAGCGCAATTCACATATGCCTATATGAATGAAGACCAAAATACTCAGATAATGTAGTATAACCTACATGACTGTAGAAGCTTGCATGGACAACCCAACTTTTGTGATGTCATCAAAAATCCACAAAAGTCATGATATTAGATAATATAGTGTATATAATTACATCCAAAATGTTGACCTCGTGTCCAGAAGACTCTGAAAGTACGCTCATCTATGTTAGTCAAAATTTGAATGTGGATTCAGCTCTCTCATCACTATACGGTGTACAAGATTCCACAATGGAGAAGTTCATTTCAGTATGATGGAATTTGGCTGCAGATTGACATTCAAATAAAGATTTAAGGAAAGTTAGAACTGTATATTCCGTAACGATGACTAAATGTGGTACTTGGAACATAGTCCTAAAACTTCAAACTGCCAAAGATACTCCAAAGAGAACTAAATGTGGTACTTGGAACACAGTCCTAAAACTTCAAACCACCAAAGATACAGCAAAAGATAGAAGCTCTTCGAGCAAGCCTTAAACATGATGACCTCCCCAGTAGAGGCTGGAAATTTCATCCCTTACAGAATACACACACTATTTTTATAGTGTGTATATTCTAGAAGGGCACTACTAGGAGAATTTACTATGCAAGCTAAGTTACTAAGCTAATACATCACATTGCAGTCATGAATTCATCAACTTTCAATTAGGAATCCAAAATCCAAGTTGTCCTAAGTCAAGTATCATAGTGACATCATAGTCATTGGTAATCACATCCTCTATATTTGTCTATTGAAAATCACAAATTTCATATGTATACATACTGCGAGATCCAAAGAGAGGTTTATACCGGTTGCAAATTACTTGACATGGATAGGTCTGTCTAACAAGTTCACCTCTGTTCTTGAAGTTCTCCACCGATCATTGTATTTCGTCTGATTGCTTGAACTCGACCAACACAAAAGTTTTTCACATGCATACTACTAGAAGCATTTGAACTTGTTATTGCATTTTTTTCCTCTTCTTCGATTGAATGATCAAACTCGAAGGCTGTATAGTATCAAAAAGCATAGTGCAATCTGCCTCTACATTCAAAATGCATGTCACTTAACCTACCGTCTTTGGTTTAGACAAAGATTCCCAAAAACATGACCTTTGCTTAATACATGTTAGTTTATTCTTAGATAGATTGGGATTTTCCACAAGCTGACTGATCAGGATGGACTTATGGATGACATGATCATCGAATATGACTATAGGTCTGCTTTGACAGGGCTTGTATCCAAATGAAGCCCTTCGTCAAAAAACTCTGCAAAAGCTTGTCTGAGCACCAATAACACTCAACTCCTCACCGTCATCATCGCTTAGTGTTGGTGCAATAGAGATACTAGTTTCTCAATGATCACTATCATGGTTAGTGGATGGATCTTTACGGAAATGACCATCATCTTCCTCTGTTGACGACACATCGATGTCTATTGGTCACAACTCACGTACGACTACCCATGGAAGTTTCAACCAGGATTGATCACGGACTCTCACTGCGGAAGTAATTCAATTGAACTAACAGATTTTGAGCTTCAGCCAATCCAGTTTTCAACACTTCCACTACATCAGCATCGGATTCTAACCCACTGAAAAATATACTAGATTACTAAGAGATTCTCCAGGTGCTAAATGATGTAATTTGCCCCATATTGTACATTGTTTGAGATGTTTAGAAGAAAACCTAATCTCATATCCTCATACTATACAGTTGCAACTTGCTGCACAATCCACTAGATCTCCAAAATCATAATTCCGTTCATACTCTTTCATTCCTCGAACATTCGAGAAGTAGATAATCAGTTAGTAGTGTGATCAAATAATATATCGTTAAGAGGGGCGTGGTCAAACTCAATGAACCTACTGGAGGTCTGCTCAAGCAAATCTGCGAGATAACACAAGAATCAAGTTATCTAAGTTAAGCGTAATATAAAGTCTAGCTACGATATATTCTATCTAATCAAGTTGTATCAGAAGAACTATAACACGCGTAGACATGTAGGGTTTAACTGTTAGATAAGTGTAAATATTTAGGTAATTTGTGTTATTTTAGTTGCAAAATTGTAGTTTAAGAGGTTTTGCACTTATATATTTGTCGCGAATGCAAGTGAGTAAGAAGTAGTTGCAGTTAACCATAAATGAAATTGCAGTTGTGCCGTGTTACTTTGTCGAGAATAACTGAAGCATTGCATATATCTAGCCTGCACAGCCAACACAACCCCATCCCCCAGTAGCCGGGGCGGCGTAAGGTCGAGACCTTTAGCCGAGGGTCTCATGCTGTGCATGGGCAGCAGCGCACGGGTGCAGAAAGCCCCACACTGAAAATGGTCTAAAAACAAATCAAATAAAAAACTAAAATATCCAGCCTGCACTTATCCAGTCCCGACTGATCATTATCTGATACAGTATCTGCGAGATGTTGAGTGAAACAGGAGACGCAGAGTTGTTGGAAGAAAGGTCACAGGCACCAAAGGAAAGAAAAGGGTCAGGCACAGTGTCAACCTATATATCATCAACCGAACCAGAGCGCCGACGCTCGGGGCGGGACGACTGCCGCTAAACTGTCCGCCTAAGTGATTCAATGTTAAGGGAACAAAGATACCGGTGATAAGCGGTGGTGTCCAGTTATGCCAGGAGTAATGACGGCTGGGAGCGGCGAAAGGGGGCGTATCATATAAACTATGCATGTTAATGGGAAGAGTCAACGAACGGTCATCATACCTTCGAGGTTCGAAACCATCGTGACATCACATGTGCTCTGACTCCAATCACGAACGTAAGCTTTATATGATACGGTGCAACTGCGGTATGCAACTCACCTCTGACCTTCTTCATTCTTGTATCCTCTAGAATGATTATCTGAATACAGGTAATGGAAAATCGCTTCTACCATCCTTCCTTCTGTTGGCTTCTATCATAACACTGTTGTGTTAGTATTAGTACAGCAGCTTTTCGTTCTTAGCCGAGAATCGAATATTGCGGAAATTGGGCTTTACAGAGTCTGGACTGAAGCACTTATTACAAGTTTCTTTGCTTTGCCCAAAAGTGGCAGCTGACTCCTTGCTTCCGTCAACTATATATACTGTAATATAAGGATTCTCTTGACTGTAAATCTGCAAAGAATCTTCACCAGGTAAAAGCAGATGGACGACTTCTCTTGACTGTAAGCGTCAGAGTATTGCATTATCCTGCATGTCATAATCTTTGGCCCTATTTTATAAGTGCTGAGGGCCAAACCCAACTGGTTTTATATCTAGTAAAGAGAACCAGTTTGGGCTAGGAAAGATGAAAAATTGTCACCATATGATCTGACAATGATAGACTCTTTTCGCTTATAATGGACAGGTTGTAAGTAGAGAGAAGATTCGATCAAAATGAACTGCCTAACAACATCCCTTCACTGAGTCCTCAACTGACCTGACGAGTCGAACCTGACCGGTTGTTTCTCCTTTCTTTCTTCGACACGAGTAAAAACCCAGAACTTTTCTTAAAGGATAGGGACACAAGAAGCGGTCAAACTTTAATATTCAGGTGCAAAGTTCCGCTAGCTTCTCTACTTATTCTAGCCCAACGTTCGTTGTGGCTTAGATTTTAAATGCAGCTACAGAAGTACAGAGATTATTAATAATTATCAGTTTAATATTCTTCAGACCTGTAATATTTACCGCAATACATAAACTGCGGTCTTTTCCTGTAGTATATTCTCCACTGCTGGTTAATAATTAGAAGTATCTCTACTACGACACTCATAGGGTGGGCAAGCTAATCGAATATGTCTGCATTATTAGATTCTTAACAGGCGCAATAATAATTATCAACTAGCCTCCTTATCATGAACAGCAACTTTTCGAGGATAGAGGTACGTGCCGTATCAATCATAGAGTATTAAATCGCAGTAAACAACAATAGTTTCTTGCTCATCGTTGAGCTGATGAGATCTTCCCTTTCTCGCTTTTTGATTATACTGTATACTAGTTGTTTATACATATCTTCTCTGAAGAATTTTGCGTGACGGGTTATCTCACATAGACCGCAATACTGTATTGCATACTTTCTGCTACGGCAGCGATGTCAAATGTCAGCTAAAGAAACGGACATTGTACAATATCTCTAGCAGAATTCTAAAAGCTGATGTCTGATTCCTTGTAGTCTAACAAACGACCAGAGTTAAGAAGGACGATTTCACAACTGGAGTAGAGAGTACAAAATCTTATCAAAAGCACTACTAGAATAAATTCAATAAAGACTGAAAATTCAATGAGAAATAGACCACTTTTTGACCGACAAAGAAGATGGTGAGGGAAGATTATTCACTGTGCAGATGGATCAAGTTATGATTGACACGGAGCCAGTTGCACACTCCATCAATACAGCTTACGTGGGCGATGCGCACAGCTAGATCCAAAAGCTTTCGGTCAAAGAGGACGGACAAACGATGACATTAGACTAGACTCTTCTGCACTGGACTGAACATGGCAGGAGCTTCATAACCACCTGCTAGAAAACATTGCTCAACTCTGCTTCCCTGCAACAGTAATGTGTCATAATGAGTGACGCTCGAACAACTGAAAGCTGGCCACTCCCTCACTCACCATTTTGAAACTTTCACTGTTCGAGTTCGGGCTTCTTCACTATACTGCTTCCCTTTGCATATCCACTGTAGGTACGACTCCAAACAATTGGAGTATCATATACTACCGTTGATGATGGCCCTGAACCAAAACGTCGTACATATGATTAGGCACGAGGTACAAGAGCCCTCATTGGGATAGGAAACCCAGCCAACTGGTATCGTTGAGCCTCATTACACATTTTCATGAATTCCATATCTAATCTTCTGTCATTTGCACTCGGCATTTGTATTCTCAAGGCTTAGCAGAAACTGCAACATAATGGTGCTGGTCTACGGTATAAACCATCTGAGACAGTATTAAGTACTAATTGGGAAATATCTAAAAGAAATGTTAGGGATGTTATTAGAGAACTTTTCCTTTCCCAATCGCGTCACACGCAAGAGCTGGTGGGATGGGGACTCACTAACATTTCCCCTATTTTATGAAGTTGCAGTATCGTGAAATTCTCATTCACGCTCACGCTTCCTACACAATAAAGCAACACAAAGAAGGGAGAGAAAGATCTAGATATTATACGCCTCCCTTATCGTAAGACGGAATGCTTGATCGCCTCCTCTGGATAGGTGCCACCACCGAGAACTGTAGCGATATCAACAAAGTCATGGACAACAATGTTGCCAGTAGGAAAATTGATGATTATTACACTATGGTTTACCAGGGAGTGGCAATCTTGTGACGGCAGAAACAATAACAATACAGGAAGTAGCAACAACTTCCAGTGCCGAGATCAGAACGAAACACTCAGAGAAAACATTCTCAGGAACGTCATCAAGTTTCAACTTAGGGCACACATACATACAGGCCAACAGACATATTGCAATGCTCGAGGGCCCACCTCTGGTAATCACCGCATGTGGAGACTAACATTCTCCTGTTTTCGCCAAGCCATGGAAATCAATGATTAAATCTTGAGTTGGGTGCCAGGCTCAAGAATATATGGTCCGAGCAGTGGCTAAAACTTTAGACTCTCATCTTCCTTCCACTAGAGGTAGCAGCGACGACGTAAGCGATGGAGAGGACATCAGGTCGCGAAAGCGAGAAGCGTACAAAGCCTGTGTGCGCGCTGGCCGTCCTGTTATTAGGCAGCAGTTCTGGGCCCGCGGCTCCAGATGTCGCAATTAATGAGAAGAGATGTAACAGACGCTAGTGGCTCACAGTCCTCCTGTAAGAATGTTGGCCTGCCACTGGCTGCTGATCAAAGACTGTCCGCTGCTTGTCCACACAATTCGAATTCGAACGAAATTATAATTTCGCTGCAAGAGGATTAACGATGTGCAAGATGTCTATATATCTGTCAGATATATGTCTTATATTGATGTGTCTTTCCATCCGTTGGCTATTCATTGCGTCCCATCTTCTACTATATTTGTCCAAAGTCTGAACACAAAACAACCAAAAGTGCAACTATCCGTTATTTAGTACTTAATTATTTTCTCTTAATAAAAGCGGGTTAAATCCGCTACACCATTTTTAGACCACTCTCGTCGTGGGGCTTCTGCAACCAGAAGCTGCAGAAGACATCCATCCATAGGCAGAGTTATTATTCATGAACTACAGTAGTTAATTTATTATTTACAGTTTATGATAGTCTTCTTTTAGATTTCCAATAAATATTTATATTCTGTAATTTATACGTCTAATAAGGAACTCTAACGTGCTCGGGTGAGAAAACGCGACCAAATGAATAGTAAACGGATGGGAGGACCCCATCAAGCCTTACAAGGGAGAGAAGGACCCCAAGGGCCAAGCAACTAGCACCCCGAAGGGAAGAAGTAGCTCTAAGATCCCTTTTCGCATCTATAATGTCTGACACAAGAAAATCAGTACTTCGACATAAGATGAGTATGTTATCTTTTAAGTAAGTTCGTTCATACAGTTAAATCCCGACTAGGACTATATAAAGTCTGGAAAGAATCATTCTCTCCGGCTGACAGAGCGACGGGGCATGGATGAGTTTGAAAGCGGGACCGCGGGCAGGATGGACGCTTCCTGCCCGCAGCAATGTTCACAGGGCCCGCCGCTTCGCGGACTAGGGCACGGCACTTCACTCTGGACGGCTCCGGCTCGAACTTGAAAAGTACTCATGGTTTTCTGGCAGCGTCTTCGTTTTGGCTGTGTGCGGTCTTCGTTTTGGTCGTGCTCGTTTTGGTCGTGCTCGGGATCGGCAGCGTCTTTTGGTCGTGGTTCAATCGCCAGGGATTGACAGACATTTTTGTGAAGGTGCTGGCTTTCTGTTGATCGCCCAGATGTTGGCTTTCGATCGCGGCGATTTCTTGCTTGGCGGCTTCTGGCTTTTGATCCCTCGGGATTGACTGTGTCTTTGTTATGATATTGGCTCCAGATCGCTCACCTGACTCATTGTTTATTACTTCACTGATTTCTTGTTGGTGGCTTGAGGCTTACATCGACTGTTTCTCTGAACCTGCTTTGCATCACTGGCTCACCACCGACTGTCTTTGATTGGACTTCCTGTCGTCTTGTCAGGCACTTCTTTTTGAACTTCTTGCGCACCATGTCACAGTCAAGCAAGGGTCGGCATACTGCAAGAGTACATTGGGAAGGGGGAGTGAACGGATACTGGGAGGTCAGTGGAGGAATATTGTCTAAGCCTATACATGTGACACCAGAAGAGTTACGGACCCAGTTTCCTCTTTACTCAGAGGCTTGCATACAGTTTTGCAAAAGCAACGAGGAGTTCCAGACTCCAGAAGATGAGCTTCAACTCATAGGTAGAGCAGCTGCCTCATTGACAGAAACTGAATTTCCTCGTAAACGTTTTCAGGTTTATAGAGCATTAGCACTATATTTTGGATATCTTGACCGCACCCAGCTTCCTGAACTTCTTGAACAGGCTGTGAAAGATTCGTGGTCACAACCTGAGGAAAAATTTGTGGGGTTTAGAGCGGTTTGATGTCTATATCTTTGTGTTCTGTATGGTATCTTGCATTTTAGGAGCATTTTAGTTTTTACAGGAGCACTGCATCCCGGATAGCGGGTCCAAGAGCTGCATATGCAGTTCCTGTGAAGCGTAAATCCAAACGGGATTCTTGGTGGGTTCAATTCCCACTTACGCTGTATAGTTACTTGTTGCATCGAAGACACTCTTATCTTAGTTACCGATTGTCTACTACCCTGACCACTACTCTTCGTTCATTATGGTGCTTCATTTTCTGGACTCTTGAATTCAGGAAGGAAATGAAAATATTGTGTATTCTGTGTTCTCATCTAGCAGGTTCTAGCGCTTATTGCTCTTTGACGGAACAAGCCAACGAGGACAAGTAAAGTTCATATCTGCCTCCTCGGAATAAGAGTCCAGAGAGAAAGTCCATGAGAACATTTTATGCCTCACTGTAGTCGAGAATTTCTTTCTCCTAATCACTCAGAGTAGCACATGGCAGTTAACTGCTTGAAGAGACTATGGCTTGATTACCAGACTCCCTTAGTATCAGCTTCCAACACTTACCCTGCCGGCACCCACAGCTCCATGACCGAGGACTCATAAAACTCTTCTTTGTAAATAATCAGGAAAAGAGAAATAACGGTGATAATCATCTTGATGGCTGAATCGCGATGAGGTTCTTGGGAGAAAGGCGCAGCCGAGATTCAACGGTCAAGGAAACTATATGCAAGGCTCAAATATAGTCATCCGATGCTAGGTAATGCTAGTTGATATTTCTACATCGTCTGAGAAAGAAGCTGACATTTTATGGTAGTATTCTTCTACAGAGAGAAAACGCACAATATTTTGTCAACAGTGCTTGACAAGAGAAAGCAGTTTAGTAGTATTGAACTGTGATGTCCAGAGAATGAAATTTGAACTATGATAATATAAGTAGACTGAGATAATGTGTAGTGAAAAAAAAACCGAGATAATGTAAGTTTTCGAGATACGTAAGTAAACCGAGATGATGTAAGTGAAAAGCAAAACAGCGAATCTGCTTAGTGAAAAAGCTTCAGTTCTAAGTGAAAAGTAAAACAGCGGAAAAGCAAAAGCAAAACTTCTAAGTGAACAGTAAACCAGCGAAAGGAACTTTCACCAACTGTGAACTTAGTTGGTGAAAGTTTGGCGAAAAGAAGAATCAGTAAATCCAAACTTATTCCAAGTCCACAAAGTACATGTATAAAACTTCAACATGAAAGATTGAATTTATCATGAAAGTTTTCTCATCACTATCCCTACAACGTCTCTATATTGAGTTGCATAAAATTACAAGTGAATGTAAGCTACTGTCTTGTATCAGTGTCCAAAAATTCTTTTCCTCAACTCATCTTTCCATATTGCTGTACGACGTATCAGAACTCGATTCATAACTGGTCGACGACGAACACTAGAGTCATTTTGTCGACGTGGATACACGGCCACTACCTCCTTGCAGATATTCTCATTCCAATCGAGAGCGGCACATGCTAGTCGAGCCTCATGAGAACGCTCCCAATGGATCCTCTTCGTTGCGAACTTGTTGATGACGGAGTGAAATGTCTCACTCATGTAATTCTCTCGCGCATGAGTGTAGAATCGCATCTTTGCTGGTGTTATATGTTTAGCCAAAAAAGCTTGCACTGCACGATGCGTGGTCCCGTTGTGTGGATACCTTGCATCTTCTCCTAATGCATATGATGAACATTCACGATCACCGGGAAGTAATCTGCAATCCGAATGATCATCCGTCCAATGCGAGGCCGTAGTCAAGATGTCTAAAACCATTAGACCAAGACCGGTATCTCTCCTGAGAATATGAAGGACAATAAGATGTAAGAAAATTATGCAAAATATTATTCAAATGCAGAGGAACAACACTAAAATACAAAATATGGAGCCATTTGGTGTAAAAAAAATTTACCGTTCACTACAACTACGCGCGCATGTATATATCCAAGACTTGAGTTTGTATGCAATGTCGTGTGCTGCAAGCTCAGGGTACTTGAAACCGCGAGTGCGCTCAACTTCCCAATACTCTTCGGCTGGAAGTGCGAGATGCTCTGCAACCCTGTTCACAAGCAGTGTCTTCGATCCTGATATCATGAGACCAGCCGTTCGACAAAAAAACCTTTAGTTGAGCGACCGAAAATACTGCAAGCTCCCTTCGGCTCCGAGCATCTTCGATCACACGATCACTATTCGACATCCGCACATCTTGTAACTCCTCCTTGAACTTGGTCACAATACCTTTGCATTTGTGCCACAGATCCTTTTGGTTGCATATCCCATGCCTACAACACAATGAAAAATATGTGAGTATGAGAGCAGTTAAAAAATATATTATATCTAATAAATGATAAATGGTAAAATAAATAATTAAAAAGTTGAATATTCTAATATTCTAAACTTTTCTAAACCTTTAAAAAATATTTAAACATTACCTATCAATAATCGTATCGACAGCATGATTATCATCATGGATAATCTCACTGATGTGTATGCCTTTCTCGATCAACTGCTGAATACCTTTTTCGACAGCTGCTGTCTCAATCCTCCAAGAGCTCTCAACCTCCACCCGAGTCATTGTAATCATTTCAACAACATGATTGTTGGCAGCATTGATGAATGGAACCGTTCCATGGTATCCATTACGTGACGAGTCCCATCTACAATCAACGTATAATACTAATGGTTCTACACACCACAAAGAAGATTTTATTCATTATCACATTATAAGCATAGAATAATAAATATATCATTTCTAACAATCAAAAGACAACAAAGTTTGAAAAGTGATAAAACATGTACCGGTAGAAGACAACAATGTCGAGTGCAATGTCATCTTGGTGTCCTCCCATAATGACAAAACTGCACTGCACCATCCAACAGCTCGTCCAACTCCGCTTTGGAAGTCATACCAATGTGTCTCAGTGGGGACATGTAGTCTCATGGCATCCAACATGCTCGCAACTGAAGTGTAACTAAGACCTGCGCACAATGCGGCGTGGTACATCTGAGCAATCACATGCGGTGATCCACGATCAATCTCCATCTCTCCTGTCACAAAGATTGTTGTGTGACCCACATCGCATCCAAACTTCAACTGCCAACACTGTTGCAACTTGGTGATCACAGGAGTTCTGCAATACAACACACATCCCACACGAGGACACTTCACACGGAAGACCTCGCAGAACTCTACTATCTTCTCTCGACCCCAAAGTCCATATTCGGTCGGCTGTCGTGTACGTGGTTCATCATCGGTCTCCAAAATCTGCTCCTCCTCCAAGTCATCATGCGGTGCTTCTCTAACGCTACTCGATGCACTCGCAACGATCATATGCTCTTGTTGGCTATCTGGGACCAACTGACTACCATCGAGAATCATTGACGAGTCCAGCTCAACTCTCAACTCGTAAGGATCATCCACATGCATCGCGATATGCTCTACACGATCCCTCTCCAATGCCTCTATGCGATTTGCTGCACCATCCATCAACCACCTGAACACCTGAGCGTGTGTAACTCCGAGTCCCAAAGCGTGTCGTAACCGCTCATACATGTCTAACAAATCCTCTGGAATGCGGATAACTTGTGAACCACTAGGACGCCTTCTCCTATGATAATTGACATTATCAGAAGAAAATTGTCCCCATCGTCGCTCCGCCATGACTGAAATATCTCAAATCTATGTCATCAGCCAAACGTGTTAGGAAAATAATTGATACATTCATCAAACATACTTCGTTATGATCATGTTATACAAATTATTCAATAAGAATTATTACAAATAATTTATCTAAACTTTCATAAATAAGAAATGAGTGAAAACTAAGTAGATAAAACAAAAAGCATTCTACCTCATGAGTTATGATAGATATTCAGAAACAAGAGTCATTATAAACAACTTAGATAAAAAGAATATTCAGAAATATTAGATGAAAACCCTACTAGAGCTTCAACCAGTGAACTGCAAGTGAGAAGACAAATTAGTTCTCAAACTATCTACTAAACAAAAATAATAATTGAAAAACATGGAGAGAAGGTGGACAATACCTCGTTGTCAAAAGTCCACCTTCCAAAACGATCAGAGAAATTAGAAAACAATAAGTTTATAAAAGGGTATGAAACACAATACCCTAAACTGCAATGTAACATTCAATATTCTAAGAGAAATAACCAACACTATTCAAAAAGATTGAAATAATAAAATGATCAGGAAAGAAAATACATGGCACTTGATCTGAAAACTGATCAGGTAGGATGAAGCTTCAAAAAAATAATGAAAACATCAAGTTAGTGACTGATCTTCATTTACAGAAAATAAAATTACAAAAAGCAGATGGTTTGAGAACTCACGTATGTAAGAAGACATTGCAAGCCTGAACAGAAGGAGATGCCTTCGAATGTAGAAAAGTGATGAGTGTGCTGGAGGGTTATGTAATTAGTCACCGGCCTTTCAGTGTGCAACTCTGTTCATTGATTGTCTGAGTGTGCTCTATGCGGATAGTCGTGAGATTTAGGGTGAAAACAGAAACTCTTTTCGGAGCTGCCCTGTATATTCGGGCAGGTGCCCAGAAAAGAATCAAATTCAAATTTGAAAAAATTCCGTGCCCGCGCAGTGAGTGCGGAAGCCAGGATACAGGAATTTTCATGTTGAAAATTCTCTCTCGTTATTCACTCAAATCACGAAATTCTTTTCCAGGTTTGTTCGGCTTCGCGAGATCTTTCTATCGGTATACAGAACGTCTCATTTCGTGTACAAATATGTACAGTATCAGTGTACGAAGATTGATCTGGATTACCTGGTCCGCTGTCTCCGTTTAGTTCAAATGACGGGTCTGGGTAACCCAGACCCCAGATAGTCCTAGTCGGGGTTTAATGTACATTCTCAAGTACTTGTTTAGGTTTTAGAGTACTTTTAAGCATTAATTTGTTCTAAACAGTTGTGACTTCTAGCCATCGTTTAGGGCATCACTTGTCTCTTATGCAGGATTTTACCAAACTGTAAACTTAACGTATTCACCTAGAGCAAGCTTGACAGTCATTGATCTAACTATCAAATATCCTGTAAAATATCAAAGCAGAGCTAAACATTTTGTTGTGCTCACAGTAAAAGCATAATATTTTTGCGACAGATTGCCAAATTCCGCTAATGTTTGTGTTTGTTCATGATCAGGTTCCGACATCAATTTCTTTGAAAGTAAGTCAGGTATTAAAAGTAATCTAATTTCTTTTCATTATTTCATATCATTTGTAGTCAAATTTCTTGTTTTCTTACACAAACTTACTGATGAGTAATCATATATGTGGATTTTTTCATGTTCATCACCATGTCACTTCTACTCTTATTGATTGTTGGTTTGCAAGTGATATCTTTGTTAAGCTTTGTTAGGTAGGCTATATCATATATGAATACTCAAAGAATGATATGAATGTTTTGGTTAAACAACATCGAGAGATTGGTGAATTTGATGCTTAACTAGCACTAACGTATTAGTGTGGAGATAAAAAGTATCAGCAAGTGTATAATGCACAATGAAGAGAGAGTGAAGAAATTTGCTGATCACTTCCACACAAGGTTTGTTGAGCTTGATCACACTCCTCTTAACAATGTATTGCTTGATCACACCTTTGACTGACTATTGCTTGAGAAATGATTCACTTTGTGATGTTAGTTATATGTCGGACTGCACACATAAAGTTTCCGAGCATGTATAGTCTGAAGTGTCTTTAATATTATATATATTCTTAATGATATATGTATTTAGTCACCGTTGAAAGTAGTGAAATGATGAACAACAAGACAAAGACTGGTTTTACAGTCGATAACCAATCAAAGGTGTGATCAAGTTCGATAAGAGCGGTAGGGTCAAGCTCAAGAAAACTATTGAGGGTGTGATCAAGCAAATCTCTGGAAGATAGTGCTTAGGAAGATACATTATGCATTGTCACTAACAAAAAGTTTTGAATATTGTGTCAAATAAAGAGACATGTCAATAATAAGTCAAATCTGATCGGATCAAATAAGAAATTATAAAAGAGTTCTGGTCCAGTCTGACATTCATTATAGAGGTTTGATCAAGTAAATCTCTACCATAGCTCTAGATGTCCTCCTGATCTTATATCAGACGAGATGTGCTTGGCCCTGGTACTTGTACACTTCATCGGAAAGTGTACTAGTAAGATAACTCCACACACTAGTAGGAAAAGTTCAGATTCAACCAAGTAAAAGTGTCATACACAACCTAATCTCAACGCTTGGAAGGCTAACATGCGTGGATACATATTATGGATGATGTTTGGGCGTGGTGAACTAGCAAGTACACATACTATAAGATTGAAGAGCTCGCCGGATCCACCAGGTTCATGTAGAAAGATATAGATGTTCTTGGTATATGATATGTTCACATATCATATACCAAGAAATGTCTCCACTCCTATAGACATTACTGATTGAGTTGCCATGAAATCGTGACATAAACCAAAACCTTTTGCTCCAAGAAGTTCAGTATAAGATCGGCTACCATATTATACAAAACAACTAGATCTAGATATGATTTCTCCTTTACGGTTGTGTTTTCTTTCCAACAAATTTTTTTGATGTTTTCACCAGTGGCTTCCACACGAACTCTTGTAGAGTCTTTTTTTCTAGTACACTTACCTTCCTTTTGTCAATACTACTCTTCTGAACACTTGTCTATATTATTAACTACTCGTCGAGATTACAAAAGCTTCATTTTTAGTCTTTTGATCTTTACACTCTAGGTTTTTTAGCAGCCACGAAGTCTTACTCACCATGTGTGGTTTAGACACTAATCTGCTGTAAGTTATACTTATATAAATTTTTCAAATGAATCATTGCTTTTATATAGAAACAAAAAGTAAAAAGTAGTTCAGCAAATATCACCAAGTAGTTTAAGTAAATGAGTATATACATTAAGTCTATGCGAAGCTTGCAAAATCGGTAACTACCATGGAATGATGGATATGTTGTGTTGAAAGAGAAAAAGGAGCATTTAATGAAGTCGTTAGTAAAGACAATAAAGAATTATCTCATTGTTTCTTAGTTATGTCTCTCGATAGAATTTAAGAATCATCTCATAAATAAGTTTTATATTTGAAATTTAATAAATTTAACAGCAAGAAATAAAAGTTAACGATTGATTGTTATTTCTTGTCTAGTATTTTGACATGAGCTATTAGGACATGCTAAACCTAAGCATTCAGATGAGATCAATTTTAAAAAAACTAGAGTTATGTTGTTTAACCATGATAGAATACTGTGTGAAATAGTAACTATCCTAAACTGGATATTGTGAAGATGCACAAGGGGAAGACACCCCTCGACCCTTTAATGATTCTCTTTGTATATCAAGAGGACTCACTTGGTCCTCTCATCATTATTCATTTATCAGACTTTGTCTTTGGCTTGGAGTATTCAGCTCTCTCTCTCTCGCTTCCTCTATCACACATTTTTTGGATGCCTTCTAGCTGAGAGTCTTAGAGTAAACTACCTTAGTTTCCTACATGGTATCAGAGCCCGTGTTGTTAGATGATCTATTAAGATAACATAAGTTCTCTCTAAGTCTTAGACCTTAAAAACCAGAGCGATCAAGGGACGCCTTGATCATTGCACGGAGGACGCTCCTCGCACAAATCAGCGTAGTGCAAAAAAAGACTAGTTTAGTTCTAGTGATCAAGACTGCGCAGAATGACTGCACCATTCAACACGAAAAGATGGGCGGTATTCGATGGCACTTTTTTCATCTTTTGGAAGCATAAAATAACTCTCCGGCTCGATTCGGAAGAGGTACTCGGCGTGGTGGATGACACAATCTCACGACCTGGAGCGACAAGTCCCGACGAAACAGCGACACCAGCTACCGGACCGGGCAGCATTGCAGAATGAGACAAGAAGAACAAGAACGCCTTAACTGCAATCAACGAGTGTTGTGCAAACTCAGTCGCTGGTCACATACTCGCTTGCACAACAGCAAATGACGCATGGACAACTCTGACCGCAAACTTTGCTGGTCACGATCATGTCACGCGCATGCACCTAAGAGAAAAGTTCAAGCTTCTCAGAATGAAGTCAAACGACTCAGTGATGACACACATCAACAACTTTAAGACCCTCGTGCAGCAACTCGCATCTGCTGATGTTATAGTAGACACACATGAGCAAATCCTCACACTAATGGACAACATGCCACCAAACTATCAAACTTTTCTGCATGCAATGCGCACGAACTCGAATCTTTCTCTACAAGATCTGATCTTCTTCTTAATCGAGGAGGAGCTCATGTCTCAGAAGATGTCCGTCGAACCTTCCACTACCTTGTTCGTTGGACACCGACAGCAAAGACGAGGACGAAGTAGCAACCAAGGCGGTTGGAGTCAATCTCGTCGTCGGTTTCAAATTGGTAGCGTCAAATGTTTCGATTGCGGCTGAACCGGACATTTTTTTAATGAGTGTCCCAACCGAACAAGCAACAATAATCAGCAGCAGCACAGCGGTAATAGACAACAAGGCCGAGAACAAAATCAAAGAAACTGTCCTAAATCGCACAATAATAACAAACAAAACAATGCACGCAGGGTCCTCATGACAATTAAATCCACTGGCCTAAGCGCATTATCGCAGATGGAGAACATGTGGTATGTGGATACTGATGCAACACATCACATGGTCCATGATCGACGTCAATTCATCACATACACACCATACTCAGAAGAATGTAGTCAGAATGATAAAATTTTATTGAGAGACAACACCACTGTGTACATCGAAGGCACTGGGACTGTTGAAAATCAAGGTGCTGAATGGTGAAAAAGTACTGATCCGCGAAGTTCTGCATGTGCTCGCACTGCACAAGAACCTCTTCTCGGTATGTCAATTTGACTCCAAGGGAGGTTGATGCTTAATTGGAAATGGCATTTGCTATCTTGAAGATAAATACTCTCGAAGTTTATGCTCCTGTCCATTATCAAACGATCTGTATTTGCTTAGAAATTCCGTATTAGTAACTGAGCAGATAACATTTTTACACATCGTCACGCGTTGTCGTAGTGCGTGGCGTTCAAGATGATGAAACGGAGCTTCAGAAGACACTCAACCAGCATTTGTTCAGGAAGCTGCGGCCTAGCTTATCAAGCTAGGCAGGAGCTAAGCTAGGGCTATGCTTGGCAAGCTGCCCCCTAGCTTGGGTTGAAATATCACCTTGAATGAGGGCGAAAGTTTCCAGAATGCAGAGCACGACGAGGAGAGCGACCTCATGCTTCCAGTTTTGATAGAAAGTGTTTTAAGCAATAGTTAGTATGGGTTTTAGACTAAGAAATATACGAAAAAGAGAAATCCGTCGATTCTGGCTCGTGACTCGAACTCTGAATCTGATAATGTGAGTGTGTAGGTGTTCACAAGTACTATAGTTTTGACTCCTTGTTCATTAAAAATGGAGTTGTATAGAGAAGTTAGCACAAGAAAAGCTAGTAAAGACTTTACAAGAAAATTTCCTCAGGAAACATATGTACAGAAAATTTAAGCTTCTTGAACGGAACCAAAGGCCATCCCAGTGATAGGGCGCCTGCCTAGGAGGAAAGTGGTCTCATGATCAATTCCTCTTGGCCTCTGGTTCCTATTCCGGCATGTTGACCTCCTGGAAGGGAGTCTATGTTTGATATGCAGCCACGTCCTGCATATCTAGGGGCGGGAGATCGGTATCTCTCTTAATCGTGGGCTTCCTGGCCTAAGTCTCCGCATGCCATCCTGAATATACTATGGGAGATATCTGCTGCGCATATGGGGGGCTGTAAGCCTTGTGGGGCAGCCTCATAAGTGTTGGGGCTTCGGTCTACATTGGATGGCTTGTAGTATATTCAGGGTGGCATCAAGAGCACGGGAAACTTTTACGTAAGGACAACAGGGGGCAGCTTAGCTAGGGCCCTGCTTCTGATAAGTGACTGCGCTTATAAGGACAGCAGGGGGCAGCTTAAGCTCAGGTCTTAACTTTTAGGTTTAATACCTGCAGCGGCTTGGGGATCGGGGACACTTTTCAAGGGATTTTTTCACAGAGAGCTGAAGCGGAAGGAAGAGGATTAGAGATTTAGGATCGGGGACGTGCAGGAGAAGCTTGGAGGCTGGGAGAGATCAATTTTTCTGACAGAACTGAGGCGGACAAGTGTTTGGGAGCGAGAACTTTATCTATTATACAATTTGGAGGTAGAACTACCTTCTGAACGGACAAGAGGCTGTTTTATTGAGGGAGATCGTTTGATAATCTGCAGAGGACTTTTGATCGATGCTGGGTTAAATTCCTGATAGTTTCAGTTGGGAGATTGACGCAGAGGGAGGATTAAGAGTTGGAAGAGCTTGAATTTACCTACTAGGCTGTTTGAGGTGAATCTGGTGAGCTAGGAGCATCTATCTGAGCGGAGGAGAAGACAGGGACTGAGAAGATCGGGTTTCCTGAGAAATTTTGGTGCTGAAGTTGTTGCAGGAAGGGATACAAGCGTTGGGGTTTCAGAACTTCATCGGTTGTAGGGTTTGGAGACTAATCTGCTGGAGAGAAGATTAATTGAGTGGGAATTGACTGTTTGGCATCTGCTATGATCAACGTAAGGAGTTGAGTAGAGATAGGTTGTAAATTGATATATGTGGAGGACTATTGAGTGTGTTTGGAAGAGAAATAAAACATCGTGAGTTCAGGTTTCTCTTATCTGTTGTGTTTGAAGGTGGATCTGTCTCTTGAGACTTGATCAGAAAAATAGCAAATGACCTATAGTCGGAGAGTAGTCTATGTGAGTGACTCCAGCTGTTGTGTACTACTAGCCTTGGCTCTTGTCTTGGTATTCGATTTCTACTCCTACCTCGCGATTTATCACAGCCAGAAGGCTCGTCCTTCATGAGAAGGACTCTCCTCGACATAAATCTGGTGCTTCCACTGAGAGTCATCTTGGGGTGATTAATCGCTGAGGTTGCTAAGGTTGAGATTTGCATACGAGGAAGAGATGGATCGCAAGAGCGGGAGTGGTGCTACTGTCTCTACGGCTGGAGCATCGACATCTACTGCTGCACCTTTGGTTACACCAACGTCTTCAGCAGCAACTGCAGCATCAGGCCTGGATACTGCTGAGATACTGAAGACGCTTGCGGCTTTGGTTCAGCAACATCCGATTATCGGAGGGGGTGAATTGAAATCCACAAAAACTTTGCAGGCGATTGTGAATAGATGTGGAAGATTTGAAGACATAGATATTTCCAAATATCTTCGTGAGTACAGAGGAGAGATGGAGCTTGTGAGGGTGACCGATGCGGAGATGATTGATAGTTTTGAGTTGGTTGTGATTCATGAGTTGAGAGATCAAGTGAGAGATGCACAGAGGAGAAATCTTTTTGGGTAAGTTTTGAGAGAGCTCTCTGAGAGGAATTCCTTGAGGAGGATTCTGAGAGAGTTACTAGGAGAACTTTTTTGGATTGGATTGAGCAACAACCTGGTCATAGGATGGGGTTGAATGAGTTGCTAAGAGAGTTCGATCAAAGATACCGACAGCTTTTGACGCTCGAACGGATAACCTTGGATGCTAGAAGGACAGAGCTCTTCTTGCAAGCCACCGATGAGACTACAGCAGATCGATTATGCTTCATGTTAGCAGATCGATTAGCTGAAGGAGGTGTTACTATGGATTGGGGGAGAGTGGAAGATGCTGTGGCCGTTCTAACAAGACAGAGGCGAGGGAGAGTGGCTGCTCTACGAGATGGTGTGGTTCGCTACCAGAATGGTAGACTGCATCTTGTTTCTACTGGTGAGCCATTGAACACGCAGTTTGGGCGAGGGGGTATGAGGAGTTTATCAGGTCGCTACAGCTGCAACAGTAACTACGGTAACAATACCACCGATGAATCCTGATGTGTATGCTAGACATATTGAAGTCTCTTCTAGCCTTACTTTGCTGGATAGGTCTCTTGAGAGGAGCAGTACTGAAGTTCCTTCTGAGATGTTGAAAAGAGGAGCAGAAACTATTCGTAGAGTCACAGGGTGGAAAGATCCTGTAGATACAACATCCATTAAAGCTTTCTTGGACGTAGATAAGCATGTCCACTGACAGGATGCTTCTGTGGAGGAAAAGAGACGACGAGATGCCTCTGAGCTTGAAACTAGAACTCCAGAGGACACTAGAGAGGGACAAGGACGGAGAGTCACTAGACGAGCAGCTCCTCCAGAGGATGTCTCGTCTACCTCCCAGACTCCGTCACCTACACCAGGTCCAATGGAGGACGTACAGAGACATCAGCAGGAACCAACAACTGCTGGCAGACGATTCAGTGCTCAAGAAAAGGAAAAAGGGCCGGCTTACAAGCTGACTGCAGATATTGAGACATCCACTGATCTCACAAGCATTCTGGAGCAAAGGATATTAGATGCACGGGTTAAGTTTTCACTTCGGGAAGTTCTTGGCATCGCAAAGAAAGAGTTTCATAAGCTGATTATCGATGTCATCAAACGAAAGAGGCAAGTCATATCTGAGCAGGTAGAGAGCCAAATGATAGGTGTGATAGGAGCTTCTGTAAATGATGTGGAGTATGGGAAGGTGCATTTTCAAGAGACTGGTGACAAGAGATATCAGCAGGAGGCGTTAGTTGCTGGAACTAGCACTATTGAAGCTGATGATGATGAAGCTGATGAAGAGAGTCCAACTGTTGACAGTGACTTCAAGAAGAGACATTGGGCTCGTGCTACAACTGCCACACGGGTACGTCTTGGGAGTTTGCCCGAACCTATTGCCGCTTTAGTTGACCACGGATCCAAAATCAATATCATGTCGCGAGAGATATATGAGAGAGGACTGTGGCCTATTGAGCTGAATCATGGATGGGTGCTGCGTGCTGCTAACAACCAGAAGGGCGAGTTGTACGGAGCTTGTCCTAACGTGAGAGTGAGGATAGGTGATGTAGAAGTAGATCAGCATTTTTTTGTGCAGTCTTCTGCTTCGTATCCAGTCATTCTTGGTCAACCTTATATCACTACAGTGCGCATGGAGACCAAAGTGATGGACGATGGATCACACTTTGCTAGGATCCGTAGTCTTGATGATAGACGTTCTGTTCAATTTCTGACTATTCGGACAAACCACGAGCGAAACATGCATACCTTGAGGAACTCTCTTATTTGTAGAAGTAAGGGCTTTTAGAACCCACTCTTGTAGAGCGGGAGGACAGGAGTGAAGGATCAAGGACTACTATGATCCCGCTTGAGCAGCCCAAGGGGTCATAGGAGACTGATGAAGAGGCTGCTCGAGGTTCTGAGAATGTATATAGAGTACCAAGTTGGAGATCAGGTTTGTTGGGTTTGAGTCGTGAGGATTGGAGTGAGTATACACGAGAAGAAGATATGACTGTAAAAAGTAAGAGACAGATAGAAAAACATATAGCTGAATTGCGCTGTATAGGAGCTTTGGAGGAAAAGGAAGTGATTTTTGGTGTATATCAAGAGTTTATCGATGTACAGTCTTTTGTTCGTTGGCTAGATGAAGTAGATACGATGGAAGAACAGTTGGGAGGTAGGGTGGTGATCCCCATCCATTCTCCTGAAGTCTATGAGGAGATTGCCTCGTACTTGCGATATCAATCTCATCCGAGACTGGAGAATGAATGGAAGGATGCAGTCTGCTGGTGCGGCTCTCGTCAGGAAGCAAAAGTACACGCCAAATATAAAGTTATGGCGAGGAAGGTGAAGCTTGTGGCGACCCAATTGCCTGTTGATTCGCAACAGCAGATGGAGTCAGCCGCCATTGAGCATGTACTCAGAAATCCTGCACGAATAGGGCATCAGTTTACTAAGGAAACACTCGAACAACTCCAGATAGGAGGGGGTGGTTTCTTGACTGAAGAGAAGAAGACTTTTGAACAGATGATTGTCAGTCATGGTAGAGCATTTTCTTTTTCAGCTGAAGAAATTGGTTGTATGGATCCGAGTGTGATAGCTCCGATGGTGCCTCATGCGCCTTGGGACTTGAAGCCGATTCCAGTCCCTCGTGACTTGCTGCCAAAGCTCATTGAGCTATTGAAGGAGAAGATGCAGATGGGTATCCTTGAGCCATCTATGGCTCCGTACTCTAGCCGAAGGTTCACGGTGCCTAAGAAGTCTGAGGCTTTGCGCTTTATCCAAGACTTGCAGCCTGTCAAACATCACGATTCGGAACGTGGGAACAGGACCTGTGGTTGATGAGGTAGCTGAGGCGTTTGCTGAGAGGTCTGTCTATTCTATCGGAGATTTGTTTTCGGGTTATGATCAGTTTCAACTTGCCTTGGAGAGTAGAGACTTGACTACCATGCGTACGCCTTTGAGATTGATGCGGATGTGCACTCTTCCTCAGGGAGCAACAAACTCAGTAGCACATATGAAGAACGCAATGCGCTATTTGCGCATTGCGTTGAATCAGGTGTTGCGAGAATTTGTACCTGAGATCACTATCCTATTTCTGGATGACATTCCCATGAAAGGCTGTCCGGTGGAAGACAAGGATGAGACAGTGACTTCCAATGGTTGCATGAAGTTTATTGCTAACCATATTCAAGATGTGGGCAGGATTCTAACACGTCTGGAGGAGGTACACCTCACTCTATCAGATACTAAGTCTCGTTTTGGAATGTCAGAGGTTATGGTGGTTGATCATTTGTGTGGCACATTCGGAAGAAGACCGAACCCAGAGAAGGTAGATGCTATAGCAAGAATAGCAGACTGTACCAATATCACTGAGGTTCGATGTTTCTTGGGAGCTTGTGTGTTCTTTCGTGTGAGTATCCCTCATTATGCACACATTGCCGAGCCTTTGTATGCGCTTCTGAAGAAAGGGAAGAGGTTTACTTGGCGGGAAGAACATCATGAGACGATGGAACGGCTAAAGGAGATTCTGAAGTCTCCGTCCATATTGAGGAGACTTAACTATCAGAGAGGAAGACCTGTGATACTAACTGTAGACACGAGTCCAAAGGCGATTGGATGGACAATTGGTCAAGAAGATGCAGATGGTGTGCGGTTTGTTTCTAGGTTTGGAGCCCGAATCTTGACAAGCAGACAACGTAACTATCCTCAAGTAAAACGTGAACTATGAGGAGTTGTTATTGCTATGAAGGTAGATCGGGAGTTCTTGATTGATACTCATGCGATTTTAGAAACAGATTGTTTGCCTTTGCTTGGTATGGTAGCAAACTGCAATACTCCAGACATAGCAATGTTGAGATGGATTGCTTACATCCGGAGCTTGAACCCTAAGTTGAAACACATTGCCGGGAATGGGTTCTTGATTTGGTAGCAATGCCTCCTGGGTTATGAGGTATGAGTTACTTGATGTTGGCTCGAGAAGACCTCTCCAACTTTGTGGAAGGACGAGCTCTGAGGACGAAGACCACAAAAGGGATATGTAGGTTTGTTCTTGAAGATATTATCTGTAGGTACGGATCTATAAGGAGATTGCGTGCAGACAGAGGAGAGTTGCGTGGTACGGAAGCGAAGGAGTTCTTCACCCAACACGGAGTGAAACTCAAACTCACTACTGCTATGAACCCGGAAGGGATTGGTAAGAGCGAGAGAGGACATCCGTCGATTGTTCAAGCTCTGGTAAAGGCATGCGATGGTAGGCATAGATAGTGGCCTAGGTTGCTCTCTTTTGCTCTATGGGCTGACAGGTCGACTCACTGCACTACTATTGGATACATGCCCATTGAACTGATGTTGGGTCAAAAACCGATTATGCCGGCAGAGGAGGACTTTCCTACATTGGCTACTTTACCGTGAGAAGACGAAATGGATAGCGTACAACTTCTTGCACTTCGAATCAGACAGTTGGAACATACAGAGGAGGATCTTATAGAGACTCAACAGAAACTGAGAGAGGCCCGTCTCAAGAACAAGGACAAGTTTGACAAGACCCATCGGTTCCGACCAAAGTCCATACATGCTGGAGATTGGGATTTGGTATATGACAGTACCTTAGAAAATCAGCACTCTACGTTCGGAAATTTTCTAAGAGGTGGTTTGGTCCGTATGTTGTCTTAGAAGTGCATCAGAACGCTACTTACTCTTTACGAGAGCTTGATGGTACACCTCTAAGGATTCCTGTTGCGGATAAGCGTATCAAGTTGTTTAGAAAAAGAGGAGAACCCGTTGAGCTAGATGAATTTTTGGAGTCAGATCAGATGATGGATGCCGATGCAGATTTGCTATCAGAAAAAGACGCAGAGGACGTTGAAGAGGACGATGGCAATTTAGAGAACCTTGGAGACTAGTGGGAAAGTTGACACATATCGGAGGATGTACAGGTTTGGAGGGGGCGAATGTCGTAGTGCGTGGTGTTCAAGATGATGAAACGGAGCTTCAGAAGACACTCAACCAGCATTTGTTCAGGAAGCTGCGACCTAGCTTATCAAGCTGGGCAGGAGCTAAGCTAGGGCTACGCTTGGCAAGCAGCCCCCTAGCTTGGGTTGAAATATCACCTTGAATGAGGGCAAAAGTTTCCAGAATGCAGAGCTCTACGAGGAGAGCGACCTCATCCTTCCAGTTTTGACAAAAAAGTGTTTTAAGCAATAGTTAGTACGGGTTTTAGACTGAGAAATATACGAAAGAGGAAAATCTGTCGATTCTGGCTCGTGACTCAAACTCAGAATCTGATAACGTGAGTGTGTAGGTGTTCACAAGTACTATAGTTTTGACTCCTTGTTCATTAAAAACGGAATTGTATAGAGAAGTTAGCGCAGGAAAGGCTAGTAAAGACTTTACAAGAAATTTTCCTTAAGAAAACATATGTATAGAAAATTTAAGCTTCTTGAAGGGAACCAAAGGCCATCCCAGTGATATGACGCCTGCCTAGGAGAAAAGTGGTCTCATGATCAATTCCTCCTGGCCTCTGATTCCTATTCCGACATGTTGACCTCCTGGAAGGGAGTCTATGTAGGATATGCAGCCACGTCCTGCATATCTAAGGGCGGGAGACAAGTATCTCTCTTAATCGTGGGCTTCCTGACCTAAGCCTCCACATGCCATCCTGAATATACTATGGGAGATACCTGGTGCGCATATTGAGAGGGGAGGGGGGGGGGCTGAAAGCCCTGTGGGGCAGCCTCATAAGTGTTGGGGCTTCAGCCTACATTGGATGGCTTGTAGTATATTCAAGGTGACATCAAGAGCACGGGAAACTTTTGCTGATCAGTTAATCATCGAGTCAGCTTAGCAATGACAAAGAAAGATGTGAGACCTTTAATAATGAAGAGGTCGGCTTTGTAAAGACAACTGTGAAGCTTCTATTAAAAAGGGAGCTGCTTTAGTAATTAAGGTTCTGTACGTAAGGACAGCAAGGGAGCAACTTAGCTAGGGCCCTGCTTCTGATAAGTGACTGCGCTTATAAGGACAGCAGGGGGCAGCTTAAGCTGAGGCCTTAACTTTTAGGTTAAATACCTGCGGCGGCTTGGGATCGGGACACTTTTCAAGGGATTTAGGAGCTGAAGAGGAAGGAAGAGGATTAGGGATTTAGGATCGGGGACGTGCAGGAGAAGCTTGGAGGCTGGGAGAGATCAATTTTCTGACAGAATTGAGGCGGACCAGTGTTTGGGAGCGGGAACTTTATCTATTATACAATTTAGAGGCAGAACTACCTTCTGAACGGACGGGAGGTTGTTTTATTGAGGGAGATCGTTTGATAATCTGCAGAGGACTTTGATCGATGTTGGGTTAAATTCCTGATAGTTTCAGTTGGGAGATTGACGCAGAGGGAGGATTAAGAGTTGGAAGAGTTTGAATTTACCTACTAGGCTGTTTGAGGTGAATCTGGTGAGCTAGGAGCATCTATCTGAGCGGAGGAGAAGACAGGGACTGAGAAGATCGGGTTTTCTGAAAAATTTTGGTGTTGAAGCTGTTGCAGGAAGGGATACAAGCGTTGGGGTTTCAGAACTTCATCGGTTGTAGGGTTTGGAGACTAATCTGCTGGAGAGAAGATTAATTGAGTGGGAATTGACTGTTTGGCATCTGCAGTGATCAACGTAAGGAGTTGAGTAGAGATAGGTTGTAAATTGAAATACGTGGAGGACTATTGAGTGTGTCTGGAAGAGAAATAAAGCATCGTGAGTTCAAGTTTCTCTTATTTGTTGTGTCTGAAGGTGGATCTGTCTCTTGAGACTTGACCAGAAAAATAGCAAGTGACCTATAGTCAGAGAGTAGTCTATGTGAGTGACTCCAGCCGTTGTATACTACCAGCCTTGGCTCTTGTCTTGGTATTCGATTTCTACTCCTACCTCGCGATTTATCACAGCCAAAAGGCTCGCCCTTCTTGAGAAGGACTCTCCTCGACAGCGTGAAAGAGACACCTTATCACCTTGTCACAGTCCTAGACCGCGCATGCGCGTCAGACTTAGAAAACGTGGAATTTATCCTCCCAACCACGCAATTATTCATTCACCAGCCAAGCACTCTTATTTGCTCTCCCTACGCATTCAACATAATCCTGCAATCCTCACGGAGCGGAAATGTACAATGAGAGTCAAATTCTCGATCTCTGTAGTCTCTCTCCCTTGGAACCTGAAATCTCGGAAATCCTTCTCGAAGCGTTTGACACGCAACCGTCTGGACAGTCGTCAGACAGCTGACGTGTGTGCCCTCCCACCTCGTGAGAGGGCACACGCACCCAAGAGACATCTCTTGACTCGCGAGGACGCAAGCCAAGGGCTCCTCGGTGCGGGGAGGTCCTCGATCACGAATCAAGGGCCCCCTGGGACTAAGGACACTTAAAGGACACAGATCCCCACTCTAGGTCATCGTGCACTCCAAAGGACACGTCTCTCATGCGAGATCACGGCCCCCGACAGATATTTACGAGAATACACGGCGTGGGGGTCATTACTCCCAAGCGCAGCGAAGTCTCTTAGGCGGCACGTCCCTCATGCGGGGACACGGCCCCCGACGGACACTTCCCAATCTTTGGGACGTGGGGGTAATAATCCCCACACGCGGCCAAGACGCGCGGAGGGTTATTACCTCCGCGGGACGTCAAGTCCCTAGGAGGATAGAGACCCTCACGAGGGGTCGTGGTCCTCAAGGGGCATTGGACCACCTGCCACCTGGGTGGAACCGCGCTCCTATGTAGGGACGCGGCTCCACGAATGGTGGACAGAGGCTCCATGCGGAGGACGCTTCCTAGCCCGCCACTTGAGCGGATTGCGCTCCCGCTAACGACAGATTGGACCCCCTCCGCGCAGGCACCTCATTCCCTTTCACAAACAGTGGGTCGGATATTATCATCCGACCCATTGCTCTACATCGCGACACGTGTCTAGACTTCGCATCCATGCTTGATGTCGTTCCTCCATATCTCTACCTTGCAGCCTGCACAGCAGTTGTTAGTAATAATGCTACACTATGACATCGTCGTCTCGATCACATTAACTCACAGCGTTTAGATCAGCTTAGACGCTGTCGCGCTACTTGGCGGCTACATGCTTGACTTCTACTCCGACGCTTAGGTTTAGTAGTTCTAGAAGTTAGCTCATATTACTTCTAGTCCTTTATATATATATGTTTGACACCTTTGCATACGGTGTTAACACTATTTTGAGTCCTAGTAGGCTGATAGTATGCTAGTTATCTTGTTAAAGCATTTGTGCGCTTGTGCAAGTGACTTCTTACTTTTCTATGACGTTCAATGTACATAACTTAGGGTTTCCATGCTGATAGGGGTTTGAGCTCATGGGTTGTACTTACTTGTTGCCCATGCACGCTTTCTAGCTGATTTAAGTTATTTTTCGGGGTTGCGTGTCGTTTTAGGTAGTTTAAGTTTTACGTTGGCACTCTAGGGAGCTTGACGTGATAGCCTATGAGTAAAACTAAGTTGCCACGTGGTTTAGGGTACTAAAGGACAACCAAATGGAGCTATGAACTCCCATTGGTCTGTTTTTGTCTTTTGTTAAACTCTAAATTTAGAAACAGAGCTCTAGAGTGAAGTTCGAGCATTTGGTGAGGGATCTTCGAAATCTGAGAGCACAGGGAGAGAGGGCTCGTTATGCCAAGCACTTCCAGTGAAATTTTCGATCGATTTGATGCAATAAAGACGAAGTTATGACCAATTGAAGTTCGAATTGTGCTAGAATTGAATCACTTTTGTTGGATTTAGGGTTTTCAGTGTCACTCGCAGCAGATTTGAGGAAATTGCTTCAAAACTTCGAGGTTGCGTTCTCTGCCAGCAGGGCTACGATTTCACAAAAAGTTTCATATCGATTGAGTGACTGAGTAATTCAGGGCGGCCGCTGAAGCCGAGGGGGTCTGAAAAGCTCTTAATCTAGAGCAGCGAATTCAGGGAAGGAGATCTGGAGTTCTACAAACAATCAGGAGTCCCAACTTCACAGGAGTGTTCAGCAAGCTGTGAACTGCAAATCCTGTAAGAAACTTCGAAATTGATCGAGCCAAACTCCTGTTATAGGTCGAAATAGCCATCTAGGTACCCGAAATTGCCGTAGTTTTCTTGCTCAAAACTTTTCTGTTCATATCTCCGTGTCAGAATTTGATCTCCGGCTGAAATTTCGTCTGTGAGTTCAGTAGTACCTCATTTGCATGTAGGGGAAGTTTAGAGGTCTAAACCTTCATAGTTTTCCTCTCCGTGAGTGTCAAAGTTCACCGCCGGATCCTATTACTGCCAGCTAGACCTGAATTTCGCCTTCTGGGTATATTACTAGATCTTACACATCTGTGTGAGTGTTTATAGCCCCTGTTGTAACCTGAAAGCCAACCTCTTGAGTGAACAACCACAGCCAGAAGCCCGGCGCTTTCCTAGGTAGACGGATTACACTCCGACAACGCGAGAATTCTGTCACTGGTCTTAACCTGCAAGAAGTGGGAGAACAGATCTGCCCAGTATGTCTGCACGGCAAGCAACCACGCATCAAATTTCCACGTGTAGCAACCACTCGGGCTATTGAACCCCTTGAGTTGGTACATTCAGACTTAAGCGGCCGCATTTCTCTTTGCACATATTCTGGCTATGAATATTTTTTAACTTTCATTGACGATTATTTCCGTCACACCGTTGTTCGGCTACTTCATTACAAGAGCGATCGTTTTCAAGCTTTCAAAGAATTCCATGTTTTTGCTGAACGGCAAACTGATCACAAGCTGAAAACACTCCGCTGAGACAACGGTGGTGAGTACATGTCCACAGATTTTGAAGCATATTGCAATGAGTTTGGCATCCAGCGTCAACTCACTGTTCCATACACGCCTCAACAAAACGGCGTTGCTGAACAGAAAAACCGCACCCTTCTTAATTCAATCCGCACCATGCTGCATGAGTCATGCATGCCAAAACCTTACTGGGGAGAAGCTATCAGCTGTACCAACTACATCCAGAATAGGTGTCCGACAAAGGCACTCCTTCCTAAGTTGACACCATTTGAGTTGTGACACAACCGCAAGCCTGATATTTCACACCTACGTGTTTTTGGATGTACTGCATATTCCCAGGTCCCAGCTGATCTCCGCTCTAAGTTAGATGATCACTCTCACGTTTGCATCTTGCTAGGTTATAGTGCACGCAGCAAAGCATACCGCCTACAACGTAAATCTGACGGTCATGCTTTCACTTCACGAGACGTCATCTTTGACGAATCTCTCTTTCTTCATGTATCCTCACCTGTTCTCCTCGATAATTCTATCCTAACAGAAGAATTTTCTCAGAATAGCATTGAGTTCTATAACAACCCATCCGGTACCTTCTGCACTAGTTCCCACTCTAGTTTCAGTGAGAGCTCAGCCCCCTCCCTCAGTACTCCCTCCCTCTTCTGTGTCGTCTCTCATTCCTCCTATCACTTGTCCGCTTGTACCTCTCGTCACACCGTCCAGTTCTGGAGGAGGAGGAGGTGGTGGTGGAGGAGGCGCACCAACACCAACTCCGACTGTGAGTTCATTCAGCTCACAATCGAACCAGAACACTCTACCTACTGCTCTGACAATCCCTCGGTCTCCAACGTCACTAACAAGCCATCACCGTGATCAGTCTCCGGTAGCTGAAAACATAAGTCAGTACCATCCCTACCTCAGGAGGACATCACCAAGCATCCAGCAATGTTGGCCACCGCATGAGATCCGACTCCTTGAGACTTCACCAACTGAATCTTCACAAGAGGAGATTCCTTCACCCACAAGTATTCATGTTCCTCCAGTGCTGAGACGATCAACAAGACAATCAATGCCTCCAAGGCGTGACCATGCTGAAGGTTACGAAAACCCCATTGCTCCTCCAAAACCAAGAAAGCCGAAGAAACAGAAGGGCGCATTAATGATAACATTCTCATCAGTCCTCATGGAACCTGTGTCCTGCAGAGATGCACTTTCTTCCCCCAATGCACAACAGTGGGAAAAAGCCATACATGAAGAACTAGAATCGCATCAAGTTAACGGAACATGGATGTTCACTGACCTACCACATGGCAGACGTCCCATCACCAACAAGTGGACGTTTAAGCTAAAGTTGAACTCCGATGGTTCCATCTCTCGATACAAAGTACGTCTGGTGGCTCGTGGATTCACTCAAATCTACGGCCTCGACTACACTGACACTTTTTCCTCAGTGGTAAGAGTTCAATCGGTACGTCTGATTCTGACTATATCTGCACATCATAATTTACATGTGCACCAGATGGATGTTAAGACAGCTTTCCTGAATGGAACACTTAATGAGGAGATATATATGAATGTCCCTGAAGAAGTCACTGCTCCGATAAAAGGACAAGTGTGCAGATTACTATGCACACTATACGGATTAAAACAGTCCTCACGAGAATGATATCTAATAATCGATGGGTTCCTCATATCCCTCCGGTTTATCAAGTCTGATGCCGATGGGAATGTTTACTACTTACATCAGGGCAACCAATTCATGATTTTGGTCCTGTATGTTGACGATACCATCATAGCAAGCAATAGCATGGAGTTGATGATAAAAAGACAACTCAGTTCTAGATTCTAGATGAGAGACATTGGAGAAGTACATCATTGTTTGAGCATAGAGATAAACAGGGACAGATCAATAGGATGGATAAGACCCAATCAATCTCTATACCTCACCCAAAAGCTATTTCAGTTCTATCTGGAGAACTTTAAGCTTGTTAGTACTCCCATGACTCCAAGTGAGAAACTTCCTACTCATGATCCTCCCACCAATGAGGAGGAGACGGCTTTATGCGTCAACTACCTATATCAAAGCGCAACCGGATCCATCAACAGGGCAGTTGTATGTACAAGGCCTGACTTGCCATATACCATAAGCTCATTATCTCAGCATATGACAAATCCCGACCCAACTCACATCACTGCAATGAAGAGAACTTTCATATACATCAAAGCTACTTTGGATTATCATCTTGAGTACAGGCACTCTCTTAACCCACGCTCCCTTTTCAGAATTGTGATGCTGACTGGGGAAGTGATGTTGAATCACGACGTCCACTTCTGGAAATTGTTTCATTTTTGTCCAAGGAGCGATCAGTTGGTCATCCAAGCGATAGCAATCTGTGGCCGTTGTCAAGTATGGAAGCTGAGTACGTATCATTAAGTACGTGTTCTTCAAAAGCGATTTGGCTACGACAACTACTCACAGATATTGGACTGAAGGATGAACAGCCAACGATCTTATTTTGTGATAATCAAAGTGCTATTGCCCTAGTTGACACGACTAAGTTTCATGATAGAACAAAGCATATAGATATCCGATATCACTTCATAAAGGATCAAGTCACTCTCAGAACAGTGTTAGTTCAGTATTGTCCAACGGCTGGCATGGTAGTTGATATTCTTACTAAGAGTTTGTCAACTCCTAAGTAGAATACTTGTTATCAAAACTCGGATTGTTAAGGACTAGTCACTGAGTGGGAGTGATAGAATACTGTGTGAAACAGTAACTATCCTAAACTGGATATTGTGAAAGGACACAACGAGAAGACATCCCTCGACCTTTTACTGATTCTCTTTGTATATCAAGAGGACCCACCTGGTCCTCTCATCATTATTCATTTATCAGACTTTATCTTTGACTTGGAGTATTCAGCTCTCTCTCTCGCTTCCTCTCTCACACATTTTATGTATGTCTTCTAGCTAAAAGTCTTAGAGTAAACTACCTTAGTTTTCTACAAACCATCACATAGCTATCCCTTAACTATCTTATGGATCTTCTCCAAATATTTTTGCATTAGCATCGTTGTGATGTTCTGTAATAAGAAAACATACAATCAAGACAAAATTATAAAGAAATTTACTATAATTGTTTCATTTACAGAAAATTTCAGTAACTGTTTATATCAATTTGGTTATGAGATCTTTAAGTAACATCCTTTTATTCCCACCGCATTTCCATTAATCCTGTTATAGGGTATGTGGTATTGTACAAAGCTATGATCTAGTTATAGGCTATGTGGTTGTGTACAAAGCTATGGAAATCTAGTTATATGCTATGCGGTTTTATACAAAGTAAGAATTATAAATCGTTTGGTTCAACCCATAACTCAATTACCTCCTGGAAGTAGCTAGAGAGGTACCAGTCTTGTTTCTCACCTTCCCAAACAAGGGTTAACTCTACATGCCTTTTCTAGAGAGACTGCGGTGTCCCGGTCTCATGCTTGGAAGTTAACTACACAATATTATCATGTTGGGTCAGGTTAGAGGGAAAGTTTTGTACTTTTCTTTCTCTGGAAGATTAATCAGATAGAGACAGAGAAACAGTCTGATAACGCAAGATATCCTATATAGTGCGTATCGGTCGAAGGAAGCAATGCGCTTGACTGGAAATTAAACTACAAAAAGTCAAATGAAACAATAATTGGTTATTGTCGCTGAAGACTCTCTAAGACCATACATCCACCGTGTATATCGATAAAAAGAAATGAAAATAAAAGCCGTATAGTGATAAAGTTCACTTTATCTTTATTGTAGAGAATTAAAATAAACTAACATTATTTTTACAGGTATGACTTGCCTTCCTATTGTTGCTGCTTAAACCACAATTTGTAAAAAGTATTATGGGAAGTATATTGTTATTTTTTACAAATTGTTTTACGGAAGTGGATTCTAAGGTTTATGAGGACCCTGCAGTGCTGGTCTTTGACAACAGAGGCATTTATGTCACATTCAAACTAAACGTAGCGTAGTTTGAATGCACCGTAAATGATGATTATTGTGATTTAAAACTAAATTTATAAATTATCATTAAGAGTATTTTAAAATAAAAAATGAAATAAAAAAAGGAATGATCTCTCAACAACAGAATGATCTGCAGCACATGAAGACATTTCACAGCCAACAACAAAAGAAATTACAATAATATATATTAAGAATTAAAATGATTTTCTTTCAATAACGTGATGACACGCAAAACGTTGTGAAGACGTTCCGCGGATCATCCTGTTAATCAAAATTAATTGATTAAGTAATTAATTAAAATCCTAATGAAACCTAAAATAAAATAAAACAGTCACAGTTGTGAAGATGTTCCGCAACGAAATAAAAACTAAAAGCTAAAAATATTAATAAAAACCATAAGAATATTAATTCTTTCTTGAACCGCAAGACCGAAAACTTTCTTAAACAGTTTGGTTCGTCGCTCGAACAGCTTTTCTTCAGTTTCTTTCTATCCGTCTTACGTGTCTCCACTTTCAAATAATTGCATGGGCATTAATAGCTCTAAGGACATCATTAATGTGAATTAATTTACAGTCAATATTCAGTATGAAAGTTATGTCAAAAGACAAAAACACGAATACATGGAAACTTTTACGACACTTGTCGTAAACTTATAAGGACAACATCCTAGTGGCCCAATTAGAGAAAGGTGATACAAAGGAAGTGGACAAGGTATTACAAACTGTTAGACATTATAGGTGCGACAAGCGATTCTAGAGCTACTGATAGCGGGGCTTAGCCCCGATGTTCTTCCCTTCGGGGTAATTGTTGCTTGGCTTTTCGGGTCCTTCATTCCCTTGTGAGGCTTGATGGGGTCTTCCCCTCCGTTTGCTATTCATTGGGTCGGGTTTTGTAGAAAAATTACAAACTGTTCCCTCAACGGTTGGATGGTATGTGAAGGAGTCTTCAATAAAATGTTTACATTAAAAAAGCATAGTAACTCAAGGAACATTATATCACAACACGTTATAAAGATTAGCGGTGGAAAGATTTTCTACCTGAAGTTGCTCTTTAACTCGTTAAAGCACCCTTAAACCCCCACTACCTGTATAAAGGCTCTGGGTAACCCAGAGCCCCATTTCCGCGGATCGCGTTTCGCGGAAATGGAGGCTCTGGGTTACCCAGAGCAGAATTCGGCACGTAATAATGTCAAGTACAGTGGTCAGTTCCAGTCATGCTGTATCACGATAGAATCAGCAAAGGATACTCTACATTTCTGTAAAAAAATCGACGTAGAAGACTCAAAAATACGTATGCAGTATCCACTGACACAAAACAGCCTTCTCACGTGATATCTGCAGCCACTGTGATAAAATTCGAATTTGAACTCCTTTGGACTTGGGCAGTTGCCCCAATATCCATGGGCAGCAACTCCTGAAGTCTTTGGGCAGTTGCCCTGAAAATGCCAGGGCAGTTTGAAACGAGATGTGCTCCTTGCAGGAAGGAGGAGGAAGTCATTATCTTCTTGGCTTAGACTGTAAACAGGATGGTGGTGAGGTGGGAGAGGCTTGGGGAGTTAGCCTCCTGCTCTAGAGTTTATTCATTTTCACTTTGAATCAAAGTGTGTCATTTGAGGTGTTCATGTGCCATCATACTCCCATGTTATTTTACATTGTAAATTTTACACTGTAAACTGGATGCTGCTGAGGTGGGAGAGGCTTGGGGAGTTAGCCTGCTGCTATGGAGTTTATTCATTTTCACTTTGGGGCAAAGTGTGTCATTTGAAGGTGTTGATGTGTCATCATACTCTCAAGTTATTTTACAAGGTGATGTTCCTGAGACCTATAGAATTATAGACTTTTTGATGTTTATAGATTTGTTTATGTACAAATTTATGAGTTGCAAAGCTGTTTAGTCATGTTAGTTTTGAATGTGGATTTATTTTATGAATAATTATTTCCTACTTATGCTAGTCGCGTCTCTTATTTGAATTTCAGAAGCTTTGTTGATTATACTCAGTTTAAATTTTATTGCTGAGCATATATGATATTGTGCATTTTGTTCTTATTCTAGAGTTTCAAATGATATATATTTTGTTATTGATTTTTTGAAGTTGGACTTGTTGGCATGACGTATAGGAGTAAGTTGTTACTCGTAAACATTGCATACTTGTATCTCAGATCACTATTTTGACTGTATGGCGGGTCGACGTTGGGGTCAATTTCCTTCTGATCAAATCAACTACCATGGGCAGAGACGTCCGAATAACGTTCAAGTTATTCGGATTCTAGAGGATCTTTTAGACACTTACTCACGTTTACGTCATGCACTCGGATCGCAAACGTCACATGCCGCTGTCTTGAGATGGTTGTTGGATGGTTCAGCAAGACGTATAGATGTCTTAGTGGCTGCTCGTGCACAACGTATAGCAGCCCCCGAGCATGTGCCTCATGAGTCCATAGCTGAACAAGAGTCACTAGACCATGTGAGTGATAGTCAGACTATTGTCCCCGATAGTCAAGTTGAGCCCACGAGAGTGCGCACTGATGAGTTGGAGGAGGAGCCTCACGTCGAGACGGAGGATGAGCCCCGGACACGCGTGGAGGCCGAATATGGGTTATGGGGCCGAGGAAAGATCATGGAGTTCTGTGATGTATTTCGTGTGAAATGTCCACGATCAGATTGCGTATTGTATTGCACCGCACTAGTTATTACAGAGTTGCATCAGGTTTGGCAGTTGAAGTTCGGATGCGATGCAGGCCATATGACGATTTTTGTGACAAGAGAGATGGAGAGAGAGAGAGGATCGCCAGATGTGATAGGGCAGATGTACCACGCTGCATTATGTGCGGGTCTTAGTTATACCTCAATTGCGAGTATGCTAGAGGCCATGCGACTTCATGTCCCCACAGAGAGACATTGGTATGATTTTAAGGTGGAGTTGGACGTCCTCTCGGGTGGTGCAGTGCTGCATTATCACAATGGGAAGAACACAAGGCGGCGATGCATGCAACATTGTTTGGAGGTAAATACTTATCTTATCATTTATGTACATAAGATATTTGATATTTATGTGTGTTTTGATTATTGTCAAGATTCTTATAAGTGTTTTTTGTAATATTGTACACACTAGAGCCTTTGATCCTATACGTCGATTGTCGATGGGATTCATCTCGCAATGGATATCATGGGACAGTTCCATTCATCAATGCAGCCGACAATCGAGTTATTGAGATGGTCACGATGACGCGGGTGGAAGCTGAGAGCTCTTGGAGAATAGAGACGGCCGCGGTTCAGAAAGGAATTGAGAATCTCCAAGAGAAAGGCATGTTCATCTTGGAGATTATCCATGATGATAATCACGCTGTTGACACTATTATTGATAGGTATGTAACTTCATAAGCTATTTTGAAATTATTTTGGAGAAAATTCTATTTTCCATGGTTTCATCTTGCATCTTGTGGTGCAGGAACGAGATCCGTAACCAAAAGGATCTTTGGCACAAGTGTAAAGGGATTGTTACCAAATTCAAGGAGGAGTTGCAAGATGTGCGTATGTCTACGAGTGATCAGGGAATCGAGGATGCACGGAGCAGGAGCCAGCTAGCGGTCTTTTCAGTGTCAACATTGAAGAGTTTTTGTCGAGCTAGAGCTCTTCCTCTAGGCGGTTCAAAGATAGTGCTCGTGAACCGAATTGCCGAGCATTTAGCTCTTCCGACAGAGGACTACTGGCAGCCTGAGCGCACCCGAGGGTTGAAATTCCCTGAGCTTGGTGCACAAGATATTGCTTATAAACTCAAGTCATGGATTTACACTTGTGCTCGTCGTGCTTTTGAGAGGTAATAAGTTCTATGTCTCCGTTTGTCGCTTTTGTGATTTCTATATTTCAATCCCACGTGATTACAGTTTTCGCTTATCTAACCATATTTTTTCCATTTGTTGCAGAGGGGACCTTCGTCCGGAGTTGATGTGTTTTGACATCTTGACTGCCGCATCACATTGGGCTGGCGATCATTCGGATTGTCGTATTCTTCCAGGCGATCGACCTTGTAGTGAGCGCGAGTTTGGAGAAGGTGCACGCTTTCCACATGGCGGAGCTACTCATCTTGCAGTGGCGGCCTTCCTTACTAAACACATTACACCAGCGAAGATGCGATTCTACATACGCGCGAGAGAGAATTTCATGAGCGAGACCTTCCACTCTGTCATCAACAAGTTTGCGACGAAGAGGATCTATTGGGAGAGATCGCATGAGGCTCGATTAGCTTGTGCTGCTATGGATTGGAATGAGAACATTCGTCGAGAGGTAGTAGCAGTTTATCCACGTCGACAAAATGATAGTACCGTCCGTCGACGACCGGCAACAAACAGGGTGCTTGTGCGTCGAACAACAGCATGGAAGGATGAACTGAGACAACGGATTTTTGGACACTGATAATAGGTAAATAAAATTATTTCTTTACAATTTGATTGTACAAGGTATACTGTTATTTTACAAGGTATATTGTTTCTTCTCATTTTCACTTTATGTGATTTATTTTGGAGTTCTTATATTGCTGAGCTATCGAGATCGCAAAAGTAGAAACTTCATTATTTTCAGTTATGATACAGGTACCGAGTCCCATGTTGCACTTGATGGTGAGCCTACGGTGTCTAGTCTGTTTGCTTTTATCAAGTAAGCTTTACTCCCTTCATTTCTATATCTGTATTTGTTTTTCTGGCATTTTTTATTTCTTTGCCACTAGTCGCTCTTGTTGCGGTAATTGTAACAGCCTGCGGTGTCTTGTCTCTTCAGGACTTGCAGAAGGTGCCTCTTCGTGCTGGTTTAGCACCAACTTTTGTATCTGCTTTTACTACCTTCAAGATAAATAGGACCCTTTTTATTGTAGTGTAGATCATTCTCAACTTGCCAAATTTTTCTTATATTCTTCTTATATTTTTGAAAAATATTTATCGGAGCCGTTCTCTCTGTGCCTTCATCTCTTTTGTATCAAGAGGGACAATCACGCACGACCAGTAGTCTAACTTCAAGGAGGTGGTGTGAACATATGTTATGATTTCAAGACGTCTTTGATTTCTGATAGACTTTCACAGCGCTGCTGTTGAGTTTTTCTATAACTGTACATGTTGCCGCAAACCACGAAAGATGCTATGTGAGTCATGTTCTTATGTACGTCAAATGATCCATGGAGTTTTCTCATCGTTTGTGAAAACGGAAACTCATTAGCTAGTAGTAACGATTGCCTGACCCCAACACAGCTGCAGTCACACTGCAAGCAAATGGGCAAACATACCCGCACATCAAGTAAAGCAGTAAAATATGCACAGTTCTCCCAATACGCACAATGAAACGTGAAGCTGCACACCTGGTCACACAACCCTCTGATGCAAATTCTACCTTTGTGATCAAACGTAACTGTGTAAGGCCCTCCATGCAGCCTTGGGCTTGGACACCGAGATTGGCCACCACAACTATCAGCGGTGTTCTCACGACCCCACTCATCTCTGAATATATATCTCATATTTTCTCGACTTACGATACCGGTCTCGAAAGCTCCGAGTACTAAACTGCATGCGCGCAGTGTGAATCTAGCTAGCTAGAGCAGCTTCGTGACGTTTATCTCGACAGGGCAAATGAATGGTTTTGCAGTTGAACTATAGGCAGTGCTGAAGTGATAGATATATAGAACGAGAGAATTACCTTAGAGGATTCATCGTGAGGTCCCATGCCAGCACGTTGCTTGACATGGCATATCAGACACATGCTTCGAAGGGAAAGAGATAACTATATATCAGTGAGGAACTGAACTTCTGCTCCATGTGAACTGACTGGCGTAGCAAACTCTGACGTACGGACCAAAGAAGATGAGCTTTCCCCGAAGTCTTGATAAGGTATTACCTGAAACTCTTGATTTCGCGATACCAAAATTCTCTACTCTACATCCCGCAGTGCTCAGGTTTCTTATCTAATCAGCTCCATTCTCAAAAACTTGTAAAAAAGTTGAAAATCCAACGTCAGAGGGAATTGAACCCTCAAAACCCCCGTGTGGGTTGACGTTTCACAGGAGTTGTGCACTCCTGGACCCGCTAACCGAGATGCAGCTACAAATGCAATGCAGAGAAAAATAAAATGAAATTTATTCTTTGAAGCCAACAAATTCCTCTCCAGGCTCAGACCAAGAAATCTTCACAGCTCTCTCTAACGACTCAGGTAACCGAGTTCGATCCTTGTATCCAAGACAAAAAGCGATAGCCCTGTACACTTGAAACCGTTTTCGGGATAGCTTTACCTCTGAGTATGATGCTGCTGCACATGCCAACAGTGGTAACTCGTCGTCAAAACCAACTTGCATATCAGTCCGTTGAGAGACCTCTACACATGCCTCAGAGAACACAGGAAACTCAGATCGAATTTGCTCAGGAGTCACCAAGATAGGAGTCTCCAAAACTCCTCCACTGACAACCCAGTGGCCAAGCGCCCCTCCTTCCCATCGAAGAATAGTTGGATGCCGAGTTTGTACTGCTCTGGACTCAGCCATGACTGTAGAACCAATCGCCAAGATTACTAAGTGTACTTGATAAGGACATACAACCACTGTCGAAACCTACGTAGATAAGGCTCACAAGCTCTGAACGTTCACTGCTCACTACAAGATCTTGCGAGCTTGAGATGAAATTGAATACTGAGTGAAACTGTGAACTGTCTACATACCGCCGTAGTGAATGTAAGAAAAGCAGACCAGATCGGCTTCAGGTGTCTTTGCAGCCCCCCGGTCAAGAGTGCATGCATTGACTTACCATGATCCTGCGGGCAACCTCATCCAACACCCTCGCCTCTTCTATACCGAAACACTTACCGTGTATCTTTCTTCTTTTTGAAGGCACTATAGTAGAGGAAGAAAGAAAGACGCTTGTGAAGTTGTGATCCACCTCGTGGCACTAGCACCCTGCGCACCCGAGAACTAATCTCCAGGAATTCAGACGTGTGGCAACTGCATGAGAGCGGACCTGAGATGAGAAGCTAAGCAGGCTTAAGGCTCCGAAACTTACAGCCAAAACCAAGAAGAGTGACGATGCACTACAATAGTACCGATAAAAGACATGAATGGAGAACTTTAAGATAACTCTCGCGAGCAGAAAAAAAATCGAGGCGTTATCAGCATAGAAACAGCAGCAAGAAAACACGTAAATAGCTAGCTTGGAGAAAATACTCGCCCACTGACACAAAAAGAGCCGCAGTAACAGAACCGAGAGAACACGAGAGTCGAAAGCTTGGAGACAATACTCGCCCACTGACACAAATTCGAGCCGAAGTTCGCAGTAACAGCATTGAGATGATCACGTGAACCGAAAACTGACAGAAAATACTCGTTTGCAAATCATAATCGAGCCTTAGAAGCGTAGAACCAGCACCACGGAAACACGTTAGCAGAAGCGCAGTAACAAGATCGAGAATACATGTGAACCGTGAAGCTGACAAAAAACGTGCACGAACAAGACTGAAAATCGAGCCGCAAGAGCTAGGGCACGGAAGGGCTCAAGACGTTGGGCAAGGCGGGTTGGTGCGCATTAGGGCAGGAAGACGTTGCGCGCGAGCATCTGCCCGCCCAGATCTGACACGGTCACGGCAAAGGCATCCGGAGAGAATGATTCTCTCCGGCCCCTTTTATACCCTCAGTGGGGGTTTAAAGAAAAACACGCAACGCAATGAATAGCCAACGGATGGAAAGACCCCGTCAAGCCTTACAAGGGCAAGAAGACCCGAAGGGCCAAGCAACTATCGCCCCGAAGGGAGGAAGGACACCGGAGTACACCCTTTAAGTACCAGCGGTGGAGATGCTCTAAGATGGCGAAGTCAGCTTATCAAGAGGAGAAAATGGCTCCGGGTGCTGATGGCTGCCTGGTCATGCTTGTCTTTCGCTTCCTCCTGTAGCTGCGTACAGCTTGCTCAGAGTACAGACAAGACAAGTCGGCGATCGGATCCTGCTACCAGTTCCTGTAAAAGTGTAGTGTGTACACTGTACTCTAAAGCGCTTTGCGAGATCGGAAGAAAAAACACATGTGAACTGTATGTACTGTACGAACGAATGGACGAATTCTGTACGCCGACCTTCTGCTTACGAAGACGGATCTTCAACACGAGATGGGAAGAAGTACGGAGAATCAGGTCAAATTCGTACGTTCAGTTAGCTCGAAAGTTTCACTCAATCGGACTACTGTAGGTAGTGGCAAATGCCAGAGCTCTTTCATAGGCTCTTGGACGTTCTTTCCGGCGACTCGCCGACAGTGTTTTACCAAATTTTAACAGTTAGAGGATATTAGCGGCTGTCAAATTTAGCGCCAGTGAGATTAATCTTTTCTTCACGGGAGATAGTTTTGGATACGTGTCGTCCAAGCTGTGGATGCTTCCGGAGATACTCGCAGAATTAATTCGTGGGTATTTTCTTGATACATATAAGAATTCAGCCGTAAGATACATTCAACTAGTAGCAACATAATGACGCGATAGATGATAAATGATACCTATGTTAATGATCACATGTATCTTTTACATATTAAAACAACTTAGGTAGAAACAACTCGTTTCTAATTAAGAATTAAGTGTCATTTTTAACTGGAGTGAAAATAGTAATTCTAATAGTACTTTGGTTCGATGTAACTTCCTGCCGACAGTTTTGTATGTGACGTTTTTGATATTATCGGAAACATCAAGAGAAGTACTTCCCAAGGCAATTCAAATCATGAGATTTGGAGCTATACTTGTGATGATGTAGGCGTTCAAAATTTATTAATTTTTTTAAGTTTTTAGATGCGGAGTTTTATTTCCACTTAGATTTAAGTCAAAATCTAAATGGATCGACCTGGAAATCTTACACGAGCATATTTTAGAAATGTAACTATCTTACATACACAAAACAAGAGAATTCACTGTAGTGAATAAAAAGACGCATTGATTGTTCTAATATTATTGACATCTTTTCAAATTTAAATTCAAACGGGTAACTTAAAGAAACCCCTCTAAATCCCACGAGCATGAATTACCGACCCTGAAGAAAATTATCTTTCCATTAGCATCATATATTAGAGTTAAAGTGTTACGAATATTATTCGTTTGTCTTTTAAAGAATCTTTTTCTTAACTGTGACACCCCCTATTGCCCCAGAGTTGTAGAGCGAGAAGTGACATACTTCCAATTATTTGACTGGACCCATGCACCATATGTATTGCTTGATTGAGCCCTTGCGCTAAAAGACAAACTTGATTGATCTCTTGACCGGCCACAAACAGTTTGCAACTGCCACCTTGGCAAATATGCTTCTCGTATGCTTACAAAGACGGCTCCAAGATTACGTGGAAAGGAGCGTGTGACATGATTATGATTCATACCTGGTAGTAGATTGGATTTACACGAGCAAGGCTTAGCATTGAGGAGCCAGCCGATTGTGAGTTGTGAACATGGTACGATCGATACGCCTTGCAGCATAGAGTGAATTTGAGTCTCTCATGGATCGACACAGTGGATCGGCGATGTAGTCAATTCAAGTAGATGACAGTCGATCGATGAGTCTGGCATTTGAGTCTTTCTCTTGAAGCAGTCGTGTTAGTCCGCGATTGTCTTGGGAAGGTGAATTCAGTTGGTGCAAACAAATAGAACTGAGAGGATGTAAATTTTCCAGATGTAAGCTCATCCTACGAATGTAGAAACTCGTACTGGAGTAAAGTATGCATTATGCACTACTAGACTTGATCGCCTTCATCCTCGAAGCTCAGCTGCCCTGGCTAAACTCGACTCTCAGATGCAACTCAACTCTCAGAAGTGCATCAACTTCATGACATGATGCGCTTTGCTCCTTGTTTCAACCCGTTATTGCTGAATGAGGTAAGTTGTTTCTCATAGGTACAAAAGAACGACACAAATCAACCCTCAGTCCCCCGGACGCCTTAGATGCTTGATAGTACACAGTGTTGTGGAAGACAGTAGTTCTTTCCACATAGTTCTGGAGCAGTTCATGTAAGCATGCTTACCAAGGTGGCCGGTCAAGAGGCCAGTCAAGTCTCTCTTTCGCAGGTGCCCAATCAAGCAATACATATTGCGCATGGCTCCAGTCAAGTAAATAAATGGAGATATTCTAGGAAGGTTTTCTATATAATAGTGCGTGTCAAAGTTAAAATAAAATATTCTCTAATGTCCATAAACAAAGTGGTTTGTACAAAGGGTAGATTTGTCTAGAGACATGTATCACATATGGTCGTGTTTTTTAATCGTTATAAATATTTAATTTTTTGTTTTTTTTTGTTTTTTTATAATTCTAATAAATTTTATAAATCTTGAATTTGCTTACTACTGAAATTCATTTCTGATTTAAACAAAAGATAAATTAGAGACGCTCACGGGTTATTTCTAAGAGTACTTCCAGAAATACCCGCAGAAAACGTCCATGGCTTCTTGGTCGCACAGCCGTAACACTTTCTCGCGAGGGATAAATATTTCCCAAAGATTCCAGCTCTAACACGTACTAATATTTGTTAAAAGAAAGTCTAATGCGATTACTTTTATCGTCTAACTTAAACCTCTAATAAAGCAAGACGTTGAGAGTACTTAGGGTGGGAGAATCTCAACCACGGAGTAGAAACTGAAGGAGCAGAGAGCAGCATCTAGTATAGGCTGATTAATTAAGTCTTGGTATCTCTGCATATGTTACAGGGTAAAACATAAAAGAGGTTAAAGTTATCTTGAGACTGGAATCGATTTTGTGTATTCTTTCTCCTTCAAAACGAAACTACTTTCTTCTTTTTCCTTAGGCATTTTCTTGTCTGTGGCATATACTTAGTTCTGGAAAATTGCATTAATCAGTACGGCATGATGGGCGACATAGCAGATTAAAAGTGGTTTACTTACTAACCAGTTTCAACCATAATGATACCTCTGATAAGATTATGAATTAACCAAATCAGAAACAATAATATTTTCATACTTCTCGCTTACTGAAATAATTTCCAGTGCTGAAGGAAATAGTCATATAAATTTTATATACTTACTATCACTATTAACCATATATAGGAAACATAGATGGATCATTATAATTTTAATATAATGATCCATCTAACTTCACGATGTCTATGAAGTGGATAAGTATTGTGCACACCAAGTCAAAAGAGGGCAAACACAGAAGATGTAAGGAAAGTTACTTTTTGATTTGCTGCTAGATGGGCTGAATGATTTTTCCTTATTAGTTTTCTCAATATTGATCAAACTATTTACGATGGAAGAATTGGATTTTATCTCCCATAGGTTATATTTCTCTTGGAGTCGCTTCTTGACATGGGGTGTTTAGATTTAAACTTTGTCTTCTGCGCATAGCTGTCCTCCTACAGATTGCATGTACATGTAAGGTCACTCATCCGAATGTCGCAAAATCTAGAATAACACTATCAAGTGAGTTCAGAGATAAGTCCCTGCGTGTTGATTTATTCTTTAAGTTCAGTTTAATTTATGATTGAGTTTTTCCCTGAAAATTAGTAATAATAATAAGCACATGAAATGTAAACCTACAGAACAGGATTGTAGGTAATGGAATTGCGAGGATGTCACTTCGTGCAGCAGCGATAGTGCACAGTGAGTGACACGCGAATAATTACAATGAAGTTAACAAGTAGTTACGCGTGCAATAGAGCTATGCATTAGCGATTATTCGGATCAAGATTTTTTCTTTTTCTTTCCAAACTTCACAGAGATTGCAATAGTCTTTCTCTCCTTTTACTCATAATATAATAGGACAAAATACACTACATGACAAAAATTTTCTTTTTTATTTTTCATTTTTTTCAATAGACGTATAACTATACTAACGCACAGCAAGAAAAAAAAACTATATCTGGGGTCATTTTCAAATCAACAGTTAGCTATGCAAATGTATAGCAAAAGCAAATTACTAAAAGGTTCACTAGCAAGGGAAGATGGTATACACCATCCAGCTTTCTTTTTCCTCAGTCCCCTAAATTGACTGTCGATCTTCCTCAGCCCCGAAGTTAGAAAATGTCTTTCTCAATCTCTTTACCGGCAGTCATCTGTTTTTGGTCCCGGTTATATAGGTTGTTACACATCGCACATTGCGTGCACGGGTGTGGGTCATGCTGGTTGAGGACTGAAGAAGAAAATATTCTTTTTTGGTTCATAGAATCATGAAAGTAGACTGTGTACTTAGATATTCACAGTTGAGATATTTATCTCAATTGTTACTGGGAGGACAGCTAGTTGAGGACTGAGGAAGACATTTTCTAATTTCCGGGACTGAGGAAGATCGACAGTCGATTTCGAGGACTGAGGAAGAAGAAAACTGATGAACCATCAGGATATCATAGATTATAAAAAAAACACTCTGAAGCTAGGAAGTAGTACAAAGGAGATATAACACAATAATAGCTAATGCTTGGATGATTGGGCATCCGGGTGAGAATCACAGAATTCAGTAGGAAGTCTTTGTAAAATCATAAGATGGAAATGAGTATTGAATTTAAAGATATAAGCAATTATACAGTAAAGTTTGCTACCTTGCAACTAAGTAAATGTCGGCAAAAATGAGAGTATAACTCACACCCATACATCAAGATAAGGAGTGGAACATAAAATATTACGTAATGATGTCCTTACATTGTATTTCTTGTGGAATTATTACTTGGGAATAACGAAGGATCATAGCTGAAGGTAGCAAATACACCATGGGTTTATTTGCCTTGCGGCTCGACCTTGTCCTTGTATCCTTAGCTACTCCCTTTCGTCGCTATGATCGACTTGGGGGCCGCATCACGAGGCTGAACCCAAGAACCACGTCCCTGACTCCCTGCCGTATATTATATATGATCGGGTATATGACGATGTTGAAACCTCTCCTTTGTTATCTTCATACTGTCTGTTGACGTCGTTGAAACCGTTCCGTATTCTGTACATGTCCAATCAGAAAAAGCCCAACTTAGGAAAGAGGGAAGGAAGACAAGAATCCATCCGGCACCACTCTCCCAGGAAACGCGACCCAATGAATAGCAAACGGATGGGAAGACCCCATCAAGCCTCACAAGGAAAAGAAAGGACCCGAAGGGCCAAGCAACAACCACCCCGAAGGGAAGAACATCGGGGCTAAGCCCCGCTATCAGTAGCTCTAAAATCGCCTGTCGCACCTATAATGTCGGAGATCAAAAATCAGTACCTCTAGAAACAACTGGCGCACCTGAAGAGGCATCACCTACTGCGATTGCCCTCCTGTGAACTGCTCCTGCTAAAGCTCTCTGTAGAGCAATGGAAACTCGCTGTCGGAAAAATATGGTGCAGAAAGAAAGAGAAAGTAGAACTCCCTGGCGCCTCTCATGATAGGCTCTAGCACAGTCTCTCAAAAAGACGTCGAACTCCAAACATGTCGATCCGTATATCTCCATAGCTAAAGGGATGAAGCGATGTCTCACTTGCATACCCCTGTACTTGGTCACCTTCGCTGCTGCCGCCACGCCTGCAGCCCATCCTGGAGGATGGGTGATCACATGTGTCGTCACTGAGTCCCGTGTCGGATCCGTGACAACCACATCAGCCACTGAGACCTGATCCTCTCTCATCATGTACAAATCAGCTCTCATTGATCCTCCTGTCTGAAGGGCATACCAACGCTCTCTCCACGTCATGTGACCGCTCTCCCGTGCTAAGACAAACACAACGTCTCTGATGGCATCGTGGGTAGCTATCCGCTCTCCACCATGAGGACATCGAGCAAGATGACGACCCGATGTGTCGAGCGAGACACCGCACTCGCAAGTGGATAGTGCCGAAGCAACAGGCTGTACCAAGCCTAGGCGGAACCTCATCGCTGTAGAGAAGATAGTCGGTGCGAGTCAGAACGCTCTAATGCAAGGTCGAGCTATGAGCCAAGAGCCTGCGCCCTTGCCCGAACAAGAGCGGAGTCGAGCTCTAGTATCCCGTGAGATGGAAGGATCCACTAAGAGAGCATGGAGAACCTGCTGGAAGTGGTGCCCCGTCAGAGAAGACTGTAGTCCGCGAGATCCATCGGTAGCTAAGGTATCGAATCGAGGGTGTGCCTCACGTGTCTCAAGAGTCAGGCCATCTCTTGCCTCACGGAGACACATCTGTAGTGGGTAAGAACCATCCTCCACCTCTGTCACGTAGCTCTCTAGAATAGGTCTATCTCGCACGAGAAAACGACAACAGAGCCAAGGTGTTGAGAGGGCCCAACTACCCAAAAAGGCTGCCGGGAGCAGTCTCCTCCATGGATAATAAGCCCACTCCGCCACATGATATCGGCAAAGATGTCTGCCTACGTGCGAGAGGTCCTACCACACAGTCAAAAGTCTCCGGTCCTATGATGTCGCCAAACACCCTCATGATCTTCCTATCAAACTCTCTGAGGCGCGAGATGAAGATAGGAGATGGAGGTACTGTGCGGAGTAAGTAACTCGGACGCCGCGCAATGGAAGAGTAAAAGATACCAAAGGCAACTTGGGGATCCTCCAACATAGGAAGATCCTCAATATGCAAAACGTCCTCCGTTAGAGCAACATCTAAGAATCGAGAGACAAAGTCCTCTGTACCCACAGGTACTCCGAGGATGCGTAAACCATCAGTGGGGATAACAAATCCCTCCGGGAGCTGTAGGTCCGACGGTATACCTATGGGAGACCAAGCCTTGCACTTTGACACCTTCACCCTCAGCCCTACCAAGGCCAATTGAGAGACAAGGTGGTCAAAGGCAACATCGACTTGGTCCGCCGGATCTACGATGTGCGTATCATCGGCTAGAGATGGAAAAACACAACCTGGAGCAGCCAAGGCGGTGGCCAAGAGAGCTCTGTAGTGAGCTAAGGCAAAGAGGGGTCCACCCAAAGGATCTCCCTGACGAGTACCTGCAGTGGAGCTGATGACTGAAACCCCCTCTATCGTAGGACCGTGCTGGTAGTAAAGAGAAGAAGGAGAACCATAGAAGGATCGCACGAAAGGGATCAGACCCGCCAGAGATCCCCCACCATCCATGAGCTCCCTAAAGATGGAAGCGCGAGAAACGCTATTAAAGGCGTTTTCCACGTCCACCTGTAGGACAACCCAATCGGGATGGATGTCCAAGAGAGCTCTAATGCCGAAAGACACAGACTCACAATCTCTCGGTGTCACAAGTCCAAACTGATGTGGGCAAAGGTGGTCCTGAAAAGTATCTCGAAGCTGAAGGACAATGGTACGACTGATAAGTCGTAAGAGAATCTCGCCGATGGCTATCGGTCGAATCCCTCCACCATCCTTCGTCATGGCCAAAAGTCTAGCTGTCCCTAGTACCTGAGCTATAGACTGAGGAATATGTCCCTGAGCTACAGCTGCCGCTACCTGAAAAAGCTTTGTGAAACCACTAGAGGGGTTGTCTGCCTGAAAACAATCCCGTAGGTGCTCGTAGACCATCCCAGACAGACCTCCAGAAGATAGACGTGGAGCTGTACACAAGGCCTGGGCAAACAAAGATCTATCGAGACATAATGGCTCCTTAGGCTGATAGTCCTGAACCTCAGGTGGTGGGGGATCACCCGGTGAGAGGTGAAGGGAACGCAACGCAGCGATCGTCTCCTCGGTAGGACATGCCAATGACAAAGGATGCAGTGCTCTAGCAGCTCTACTGTACTCTCCAGCCTGACCTAACATCCTACAGCGTCGTATGCGAGCGGAAGATGAGACATCAGTGTAGAGGCAGACTCACTCCTACCTCGTACCGCACGGACTGATTCCTCCTGTAAGGACGCCCAATCACCAGCACGGAATCTCCGAAGACAGGCCGTCACCTCCCGATGTCCTCCTCTGCCACCTCGAGTATAACGGAGACACCAACGAGGAAGTAGAAGAAATAGTAACCATGCCGCCTCGTCCTTGGTGTTCCGTGCCAACATGTCGAGAGGTAGACGAAATGCTTGTCTCACCTCGTCATGAAGAGCACGAGGTAACTGATGGAACAAACGCGGAGAAGAGAAACTCGTCTCGAACAAACTCATAATAGTGCCAGAGTGGGCTCTCATCCACTCCCACGACTCTGGAGGAGCTCCAGGAAGAAGGGCTAATGGTGCCATAGTGACTGCACGTGTAGACCTCCGATCTCGGCTAACCTGGGCATCCCATGTGGTCGTGTCATAGCTCTTGTGCATCTTTCCCACATGAGATTTTACTCCTTGCGAAGTAAATAACTGATTGCACACCGGACATGGTGTGTCTCGAATCAGTCTCGATCTCATGGGAGAGAGAGTACCCATAGCTAGAGAAAAACGATATCCGATCAAACGGTAATCATAACAGAAACATCTCCAAAAGGAAAAAGGAACATAGAAGAATAAAAACAACAACAATAAAAAGAGAGAAAACGAAGAAAAAAAGAAAAAAAGAAGAAGAAGAAAAGAAGAAAGAAGAACCCTAAACCCTGATATGTAAAGATAGAGAGAAACAAATACAGTGAATGTGACAAAAACTGTCAAGAACTATCAAAAGTCTCACAGAAAACCCTAAAAGGAACCCTCTCTAACCCTAACTTCTCAGAAAATCAAAAACTAACCTCCCAGGTGAGGGTTCACTCGGGCACATAGAAGGCGAGGATGTCATTCGGTCGATGTTTTGGGTGCTCCGTCAACGCAGATGCACCCATGTGAAATCCGCGACCGCAAACTTGAATTTGTATCGCAACCAACTTGCATAAACTTTAGACCTGCTCTGCCTGTTGTTGTCACGACGAATTTTCAATTGACTACCGGTAGTATTTATTATGTCAGTCGCAAGCGTCAATAAACCAACTACGATGATGACTTGTTGTTTTGCGGTAGCATAGTTATATCTAGATTGTGAAAATCGAAAAAAAGGAGAATTTTTTGTTGTGTAATGAAACGAAAGAATGAAATCATTGTAAAATCTGGAAAGAGAAAAAAATAAAGAGAATAAAAAGATGAAATAATCATACAAATCAAATTTTTTTTTAAGAAAATAGATCCAGATAAATCGTTAACGCATAGTTCCATAATTCAACTTCCATTCATAGTAAGCATAGCAAGCTATAGGTGGATTGTAAAAACCAAAAAAGAAGAGGTGAATTTCTCGCCGTGAAACGAACAGATAGATGAAGTCGTGATGAAAACTAGAAAGTGAAAAAATTTATGGAAAAGAACAGATCGAGTCATTGTGAAAATCAAAAAAGAAGAAGGAGGAAATAAATCCAGAAAGTTAATTACGTATCGCACCGCAGTTCCGTTAGCTATACATTGATTATAAAAAATAAAAGAGAATATTTTGTCATATAATGGAACGGAAGGATGGAAACGTTATGACAGAGAAAATAAGGAATGAGAACGCACCAATGAGTCCTTGTGAAAGACTGAAAATCGAAAGAAAAATAAAAATAACGAGAACGCACGAATGGAATCCTTGTGAAAAAAATATAAAACAAAAATGGATAAGTCCGGAATTCCACTGCAAGCGGAGCTCCTTCTTTATTCTAGGTTCTGAATTTGAGAGCCACCTCTAGCTCCCGGTCATTCAGCGGTATCTAAACCGGAAATAAAACCACATTACCCAAACGAACCTAAATAACCCCGAACGCAACGGTTCTTCCGCATGCGGCATTTGCTTCGCCCGACACTTCTTACTGAAACTCGAATTATTGCAGTCCGCAGTCCTCGTAAGTGACGCGGCGATGACATTTCCCTCCAGTGGACGAGCCATCTGCACACGACATTCCCGAAAAGGCGAAAAGACCTAGATTCGTCAAATTCTAATTGGCAACAGTCTTCTCATGTATCGTGCCAGATTCACCGTAGATGTGGTGGAAATACTCGCGCTCTTTTGCCAAGGATCAACGTCAAGCCCGTCTGTCAAGCCGTCCACGGACATGGGATTGGATGGGATGGGATGGGACGCCGCCAGGGACACGAGCAGGAGCTGACGCACTCCTCGAAGCACGGGGGAGGGGGAAGTAAGGCAGAACGGAATTGAATGAATGAGGAAATTGACCAAAAGGAAACGAGCCTCATTAGGTCGGAGAGGAGAGGGGGAGCTTTTAGTGCGGCGTTTCGTAGCTATCGAGTGGACGAATGCGCTGGATACGAGATCGATGCCAGAGCGAGCGGGCGGGGTTCCCTGTGCCAGCTGGGTTGGAGTTTAGGCGGGCTAGGCTTTTAGCTAGCTAGGCTGGCTTTTATGCAGAGCTGCTTGCTGGTGGCTGAGCAAAGTGCACGAATGATCACCGGTGCATTGGGGCAGTGAAATGAGGAAGCCCCTGAGAAGAAGCGTGTTCACAACTACTTGCGTCCCGAGTATCAACCGTCGCTTTTCTCATGTCATGTGAAACCCGCTCGTTCCAGACAGCTACTACTGTAGCTGAAAGGAGATAGAACGAAATTACGGAACAGGCGCTAGCCGAGAGAAAGAGAGAGAAAATCTGTATCACAGTGAGCAATGGCACCACTGCATCGAGGATGGGATGACGACATGCACGTAAAGGGGCCCCGCCGACGATTTGTTTATGCATCTCCTTTTGGCCATGCTTTGTAGTTCCTGTCACCTCACGTGCGAATTGTTGACCAGACATCAAATTTAGAAACATGGACTTAGGTACACAGTAGCTAGAATCGATACAGCTGGATGATTGGGACATTCGGAGGAGAAGTCGGCTTGTTGAGTTCGTCTTAACGCTGCAACTCAAAGGTTTAGCTATGGAGGCCGGGTAGAATCCTTCCAGTGGTATGGGTTTGTATGGAGAGATCAAGCTTTCTGCTCAGTTATCCACGGAGCAAGGGCCCTCCCCATTCATCATTCCGCTGGAGGTGCAAGCACCCTTCAAGCGCTGATTAACTTCATTACCTCCGCACGCAAGCGACCAAACTTTCTGGTAACTGGACAGGCATTACCTGCTTAGGGCTGGTCTTTCCAGCGATTCAACATGGCAACCGTACCCGCGGATGCCGCTGCCATGGACGCCGCGGATGGCATGGCGCTTATGAAGGAGCCGATTCAAAGGCTACAGGCCGTTGAGGATGCGGCAGCTCAAGCAATGGACTTGGGTGACGTCGATAGATGTTTGTTTCTGCGAATGCAGGTTTGCCGCTCTCTCGTACTCCCTCCGTCTTGCGGCCATATGCCGTCGGTCAATTCAAGTAAAGCAGTGAACTTTCACATCAGCGTAAAAGTTTATTTAGTAGTGTTTTCGTATTTATTTAGTATCAAACACAAGTGTGGAATCCGTAACCTCTTAAATTGCAACCTAAGACGCACGGCAAAAGGTCCAACTCATGGGCATATGCAACATTCGAACAGGCGTTGGCACTGGCAAAGCTCTGCATGGAGGATCACACGGTTCAAGACAGAGACATTATCTTGGCTAAAGCACACCTTCAACTCAGTGCCACGTACTTAGAAATGGTATGTGGGTTGTTGGAACCAGATGAGCCTAAATCTTATATAATCCATAATCTGCATGAAAGAGCAAAATGTTCAATGCGTTTGGAAAGTATACCTTTGTGCAATGCTAAACTTGAAAGAACCCATATTTTCTCGGACTAAAAGCATACGCATGTATGCAACTACGGTGCTGTTTTTGAATCCCTGAAATAATCGTGTTCGTCAAACCATTTCCAGGATGGATTTTTACTATCGTCTGAGGCCTATTGGGTGCAGGGGTACGGAGATCAGGCATACTGGCATGCGTCAAGGGTGAGTAATTCGTTCCGAATCCAGGAAGCGAAGAGTCCTGGTTAGAGAGTAAAGCAAAGTGCATGGAGCACATCGTAAATGAGTTGCCAAGGAGGCCTACGTCCATATGAAAGCCTGAAAGTGTGCAAAATAGGGTGCTTGGTTTGTCTCTACACCAAGTGCATGCCTGAGGTGCACGCAAAGGCATTCATTTTAGTTACTCGCTTCAAGTTTTACTCACGTCACTTACAGTAGTTTGAGCCAGCAATGTATATGGCAAAGCAGTGAAGCCCCATCTGATAGAATTACCCCTTGATTCAAACTGGAACAACGTCCAGTACAATACTGTAACACCTTCGAGCAGAGCTTTATACGGGATGGATAATAATCTCTCTAAGATTGTGGCAGGCCATGGAGGCGGGCGATCCAAGAAGGGGTCCACAGGGAGAACCTATCAACAGCTCTCTTCTCGTAGCGGTTCTCCTGGCTCTTGCGAGATCGATGTTAATGCGTAATGCTCGCATATGATTTCCATCACTAAACCTGTTGCCAATTTACACCACTAGACTGAAGCTTAATTGAGGTAGAAAGTGGCATAATATTCTGACTCCATTCCTCAGCAGAACTAATCCTTAAAAGGACCTGAGTTTGGATTCCCTGAGGATGGACTTTGTAACTTGGTCCGCAACCCGTGCAGGAGCTGACACAAGATGCGAGAGCTACTTGAGAAGGGCACTCCAAATAAACGAAGAGTTGACTGGCGAAATTGTAACCCTTCATGACAACCCTTAACTTACTGTGCTTCCAATGCGTGTATGATACCTTGCAGAGCTTTGGCGAAAGTACTGAAATCATTCGAAAGTGTTGAAATCATTCAAAAATGTGTCATCGCAGGACCCCAGTAATGCAATCATACATGAAGCTCTGGGAGATCTTTTCGTCTTTGCAAAAGACAGTGGAGTACCTATGATAGAGAATGACACGAAACGGTCCAAGAAGAGGGCCAAATCACCTAAAACACCTAGTAGCCCCCACGGGATTGAAGCTCCAGACCAAGTCCAACAGGACTTCTACGACAGAGCAATGGCGTGTTATGACAAGGTTAGATATTCAACACGAACGTTCAACGTCACGAGTAGCGAGGTTACGTTTCTGTTTGGAAAACTGTCATTAACACTCTTTGCACTTCAACCTCATTTAGCAACAACGGATGCTCATGCGGAGTAATACACGCAGACTGTATTTCTTTCAGAATATTCTTGTGACTTAATATGTACGTATTGCAAGCACGGCCAATTGTGTTTCTAAGAGTGAGAGTATCAGAGCTTGACGAACTGCAAGACTATTAGTGGATGTGGCACGGATGTCCTCATTCATTTAACGAAGACGATCATGTGTGTGAACTAGAGGCATGGGAGCTGATTAACACTTCAATCGGTGGACTGATGAAAAAGAGTGGAAAGAAGTCAACCAAAAACCCTGCGTTAGCTCAAGTGTACAGCAAAATCGCTAAGGTCAGCGCTTGAACTTGAAACGTAACGACTACTTTAAAACCTCATCAAACATTCATTAGCGAGCGGACTCTACAGCCCGCACATCACATGCGAAGCTCTATACATGGCATCTATTAAAAAGTCACATGCTCTGTGCAGACTAAAGTCAAACAAGATAAGGACGAAGAAGCAGCTGATATTCTTGAGAGAGCCATCGCCTCCCACGGGATGGCTACTGTTCCCAACGGCTGTGCAGTTGCTCACTTGAATTTTGAGTTGGGCTGCGTCTATCACAGACTGGAGGTTCACCAATCCTACTCTTGAAGTTAATTTCATGACATGAGTTTACTTGCCTCTTCTTGAGTATGTATATAAAGACCTTACTCTTGAATGCCGTGAAAAACACCATCAAGCTCTTTCTCGGATGCAACATGTGGACTCGTGGACTTGTGGCAGAAATTTAACGAGGCTGTTTCAGCCCTGGATAAGGCAAATGCTTTCTGTGAAGAGCAAAGAGATCTTGGCAGGAACGATCCACTTTCTCTCATGATAATGAAGGAAAGAGGATGTACTTTGTATGACCAGGGAGAATTTGAACAAGCTAAATCTACATTTGAGGAATTGCTCCAACTTCAGCGTAAAGAATATGGAGGGGCCAGCATAGTTGTTGCTGAGGTATGTCCTCCCACTCCATCACGTCTATGAGCTATCAGGGGTGTGACAGTGAAGATGAGCAGGCTAGGTGTGCAGCGTTAACGACGGACAAGGATCGTACTTGCTTCGGGAAAACTATCACAGGAGTTTTAGATTTGAAAGAAAGCGAAAACTAGACCAATCTTGCCGTGGTATTCAAATAGTGAATTCAACAATAGTCTAAATATGCAGAGGGTAGACTGTTCGGTAGACTAGAAGAAGTGCAAACCAACCCGTCCGTGATTCCAACTCTCCCATAATTCACAAAACATATTGCGAGATGGATTCAGTGATGAGACATGCATATCCGAGATCAGAAAACTGACAATGTGTTTTGACGGCCCCAGACCCTCAAGTACCTGGGAGACTGTTCGGTTGGCTTGAGAAATATGGAAGAAGCATGCTACAGATACAACCGCGCTGTTCGAATAATGAAAAGGAAATATGGTGTTCATGATGGTAATGTAAGGGAGTTAGTTGCGTACATCCGCGAGCTCAACTTCCAGGACGAGAATGATCAACAAACTCTTGTTGAAGAGTAAATCTCCAATCTGCTGTGAATTTTCTTTAACATAAATGTAAGTCACACCACTTGTTCTCTCCGCTCACTGATACCGGAATCGTTTCTCATACACCACGACTGACAGACTAATGATCTCAAAATTGATATTCTGCTATATCGTCTTGCACATATTTTTACACCCCACTTTGACACATACTGCACTCGGCCTTCTTGGAATCAAGCTCCGGAACACTTCCATCGTTCACAAAATCAGTTGATTTTTCTTGTCGCAGGGACGACATGAACACTCACGAGAAAAGACAGCTAGAAACTCCTCCCACGAATCGTCTCGACCAACTACATGAACTCCCTGAAAGTCCAGATATAAGAAAGCTCCATCAAACTCGGAAGAGTATATCATTCTGGATCGAAGACAGTGCACCTGGAAAGGTCAAGGTAGTATAGGTCCCGGCTCAGATACTTGGGCTAAGTGTTGCTCAGACGCATTTTCCAGTGGGAGGTGGGAATGAAGATGCAGTCGTCAGCCCTAAACCAGGGAGCCATTCCTGGTCAAGAGGAAGATCATGGCAACCTGCGTATATCAGTTCTCTGACCAATATTGGTATACGTAGTAGCGTCCTTTATAGTCGTTTCGCTTGATTCCTGGCATCCATGGAGAATACGAAATATCTCAAACTCATAGACTCTCTGTCTGAGATTGAATTCTCTGACTGGAATTGCTGTCTAGGCAAAGTAAAGCCATGTATAGGAAGTGTACATAATCGACAGAGTTGGTTCAAAACACCCAATACCCTCGAGAAATAGAATAGGTAGATGTTTCTCTCCTTTAAACCGAACATAAACCAGCAAGGTTAAGGTACAGGGCACAAACTCGTCACTTCCATTCCCCATCAAACAATTATTGAAGTGGTAACAAGAGTCATGGAACTTGAACGTGCAGTCACAAGAAAAACAGTTAAAAGGCCGCATGGTCAGCGAGGATGTGAGACATGAAATTAGAATCCTCCGCTAGGTAAGGCGGAGAAGATGGAGGAGATAACTTCATTAGAAACGAGAAATCCCTCAGGATCCGTCAGCCGGACATAAACAGGTCTCGTTTCGTTTGTATCTATACATTGCAATGGACTGTCGTTTCTCGCTGAGCGACTCAGCTGCTCTACTGTACATGCCTCTACTCTTCTCTTCCGACCTCGGCCGGCAGAATTCTCCCTCGTACCGTCCTTCTCTTCACGCGTCTCGCTATAAAACTTGATAAACCTATCGCCCGTTATCACCTCCCGATCAACATCTAGGGCCTCTACCAATCCAAGATCGACGTATTCTACCAACCTGCAGCACACAGTCGAGGTGATACTGGACCCAAAAGCAGCTTCGAACTCCTGGAGGTTCAACCCTCGAGCTAGACGCAGCGAGAGCATGATGGTATCGAGTACCCGATCCTCCATACTATTTACAGGGTAGTCCTCAGAACAAGCTTCCAGATTTTCAACATAACTCGCGTACTCTCGCATTTTCTTGGGTCTAGAAAATCTTCGCCCTTCAACGTAGCTCGTAGAGCCCAATCCAAAGGCAAAGTACGGGCGATTTTCCCAATACACAAGATTGTGCCGACACTGGAATCCGGGCTTAGCATAATTACTTACTTCGTAGTGTTCATAGCCGGCCTGTCGAAGTCTCAGCGACGCCCTCCGGTAAAACTCGGCTGAAGTCTCATCGCTGGGAAGAGGACTCTCACCCGCTTTATACCAACGATTGAACAGGGTGCCCTCCTCGATCTGAAGATCATACACAGACACGTGCGCTGGTCCAGCTGATATAGCCTGCTCTAGCGAATGCTCCCAGTTCTCTAAAGTTTGGTTTGGTAAAGAAGCGATTAAATCGAGACTCCAGTTTCGCAGACCAACAGCATGAATGGCATCCACAGCTTCATAGACTTGCTGCAAACCATGCGCCCTTCCACTGGCTTTAAGAAGGTCACCCTGAAACGACTGGACTCCCAAGGACGCCCGGGAAATTCCGCACTCTAGAAAGCCTCGCAATTTTGCCCTATCGAAAGTACCGGGATCCATTTCCATGGCAATTTCCGCATCTTCTGATATCTGATAGTGTACTTTGAGCTCGTTTATGATTCTTGCTAACAAAGGAACTGGTAACAGGGACGGCGTTCCTCCACCAAAGAACACAGTTTCCAGTGGAGGGCCATCGTTATTCCTCATCCTCTTTCTCGCAGTAGACGCTATTTCCTTACATACAAGGTCGATGTACTTCACCATCATCAAATCCTGATGGTCTCTAGTTTCATCCGTTCTTTCTCCCACCGCCACGATGGTGAAATCGCAGTAGAAACATCGGCGACGGCAGAATGGTATGTGAATATACGCCGCGGTGGGATCAACGAACGGGTTCTTGGCACTGACGACGCCTGTCTTTGGAGAACAAGAAACGTCCGCACTGCTTGAACTGGGCCACAGAATGAGGTCGGCTTCAGTCGGAGCTGCAGAAGAGAAGCTCCTGCACACTGCTAGACGGCTTTTAAGTGGTCCTACTCTGCTCCGGGCTGCATCCTCGAGTCCGCCCCAAGAAGGCAAGGAAACAACTCCACAAAACCTTCGAAGTTCGTGCGAAAGAGACCGGTTGCCATAAATCTCATAGGGACTTGGACATGGACGTGTCACTGATTTTGCAAACAAACCGGCGAGCCTGGGCTGAACGTGGGACGAAAAAGCGGAAGACAAATGCCACGACGAAGACATTGTTGAGGCGAGCTCCCGAAGCAAACCATCAAATATCCTCCCTTCTCCGAGTTGAAGAACAAATCATCCTTCCACTTTAAACCATTCGAAGTCGAACTGGTTCCAAACCTTCTCTACGGGCATGCCAATATGATGTCCCATAGGGTCGATGACAGCTTTAGACCTGCTGTGGAATATTTGCTCCACGGGAATCGGAAGTTGCACCTGAATCAGGAGCTGAATTTCACGTGTAGGAATTTCAGGCCATCCACTGCAGATTCCAGAACTTCGGCTCTCCAGGCCAGAGGAGACATCTGACCACAACTCATATGAGCAGCAAAGACAGATAAGAGCACCGGATTGTTGCACCGGAGGCTAATTTCAGCTTAGAAGCCTCGAAATTCCACCACCCCAAACCCCTGCCAAGCAGCACGGGCGATTCCAGTCTTCTGTCTCCCCAGCCAACTTCTTTTCAGTGAACGAGAGTGAGATGATTGTTGTTTTGTCACACTTTTGCACTGTGACGCTAATACAGAAGGACGAGATTCATAGGATCATTTACAGCTGTTTGACGCAATGCTTTGATATTTATTTTGTTTTCTAGGGACCCACTCCCGTGACTCAAAAGAGACATAAAAAAGACGACATGCGGACGTTTAGTGACGGAAATGAGAAACGCCAAATCCGAGACAAAATCCTATCTTTTCAGTAGTGGCATGTGTACGAAGAGAGATTTGTGTGACGATCAATTCAGAGTATCATTGTGAGGTTTAAAGAACCAAGTAAACGTGGTGCTGGCATGATCCCGAGTTTAATCACAAAAAAGTAACATTGGGTTGCATATGGTGCTTTAGAAATAGAGAAGTTATTCAGTCTCCACACATAGATTATCTAAGCGGGTGTTTTTTCACTTATCGCATGCGAGTGCTAGGGTCGAGAATAAGCGTGTGCACCGCTGTAATCTGGTTTATATTGCAAAGCTTGTGGAGCCATGCTATACCCATTTCTTTGAGTCTGGTAGGCTGGTTGGAGAAAGGGTGCTAGCTTTTCACTATCACACGTTGTCGTGTCGTGAACCGGTTGTAAGTTGAAAGCGAGTTTGGGAAGTAAATTTTTCAACTTGCTTAGAATGTCAACAGAAGACACCATGTGTAGAGGTCATTGTATAGATCACTTTTAGTCTTTGAATGGATGCAAACAGATCTCATAAGGAGAAGTATTGACGTTTGAAGATTGATGGATTGACGAGGAGTAGATGCTGATGTGACAGTCCGGTTAGTGCTGACATGTGCATTGCTGACTGTTGCTGCTGACTAGACGAATTGTTGATGTGACAGTCTACTGATATGACAATTGTGACAAGGCTTAGTGGAGAGATGTGACGCTTATATGACACCTGATGATTGGACAGAAAAGTTGATGTGACCACTCGCATGAGTGCCATTTGGAAGGCTGCATGATTATCATTTGAGAGGTCACATGTTATCATGTGACGGGATTGCATGTGTTTTGGTGTGAACACGTTATCATATCAGATGTTATGTGAAGATTGTCAATAAAACGTGAGGTTCTTGATCGTGGAGATGAAATTGCATTATGAAATGAGAGATTACTTTTATTGAGCGCATCCTACAAGGAAATTAGGTGGATTGGATTACCACATTTCATCGTAGCACTCAACAAATTGTGCGATTACGTACTTGACAGTGTATTAGACAGGATTCGTGGTACATTTATGGCGAGAATTTAATATATTACGACCGGTTCAAGTTGTACATTTCAAGAAACATTGGACTATTGGTTAGGTCGTGTTATTCCTAAGTGAGCAAGAGAGTGATTCGCCGTAGAGGAAATAGATACTATAGAAGTCAAGTGTAGAACTTGCACACAATGCAAAGAGAGTAGAACCTAACGGGTTCTAACATAGAAGTTGAAGAGATGTTTGTAGATGTAGAACTCAAGGTGGTAGAACTTGTGCAACTTGTAGAGTTAGAGTTGTCAGAGAATGTGATCAAAACACACGAAAAATAACAAAGAAGTTCTAGAGAATCAATCTATGGTCGTAGAGATACAATTCGATGAGTCGATAATATGCAAAGTGTTGTGACATGTCTTCTCGAGGGCTAAGGACATCCGTTTACAAAAGATACTATGTCATCAATTGCAGAGCATGTAGAAGATCTAGTGGAGATCGTTCTTGAACAACTCGATGAAGGAGGAGAGTTAATCGTGTGTGAAGTACAAGATGCAGAGTTGGAACTTTGAGATAAGCTACGAAACCTTACGGAGTGAGATTTGAGGAGCTATAGTTGTATGAAAGAAGTTAGTAGATTTGAAGATATATCTTGATAAAGATTATCTAAATAGAAATAAGCTTAGAATGAACTTGTAGAAATTTGTTAATGGGGTATAAACTCTTTAGAGATAAGTACTAACTGAGATTGTTGTACAAGTTGAGAAAGTTGTAGAAGTCATTATTGTGAGATTAGTTGGAAGACAAAGTTAGGACTTCACCAAGATAGAAATGGTATCACCTCAGCAAGTTATTGTCAAATCCATAAAGTTGTACTTCATACGTTAAGTGATAGTAACTATTGAGAAGTGATATGAGGGATTCATTGTTTATCATGAGGAGTATGCATGTGGAGTTAGCATTCATTCTTGTGTCATTCTTTGTTAAATAAAACAAATATGCAAGACTTGTCAATAAATCTCAACTCTATTTACAGTTTGTGTATTTGAGTGGATTTCTAAGTCGAAAGAGTGTGAGTAAGTGTAACTCAACGAGAGTGATATCTTGATGAAGTGATAACTCAGTGAGGTAAGGAGTGACTTGTAAAAGTTCTCCAAAAGTTCTACGAGTAAAAATTGGTTAAAATTTGTTTCCACGCACAAATGCTTTTGACTCTTAGTTGGCTTGATATCAAAGTTATTGAGTGTTTGAATAGATGACAATATAGATAAATCCTTTAAAACCTAAGACAAGTTTGTGATTACTTATGAATTCAACTTGGACACGAGATATACATTCATTCTCTTGTGCAAGTCACAATGACACATTTCATTTTATGAGTTATTACACGGCTCACATGTGAAATTAACATAGAAATTGTGTTGTGTTGTTTTGCTGTGTTTCATGAAGCTTTTCATGTAATTCGTCTGACAGCGTATTAGGTGTCACATTTATGATTATTTGGGATGTGAGATCGCATGATAATGAGACGTGCCAGCTCAAGATCTGTTGACATTCGCGTGAGTGGCTCTTCTTGTCAAATTTGGATATAAGATAGAGGATCGAGGGTTCATGAAGACATTCTTCCTTGCTTGGTGTTTTATGAGTGTTTTTTAGTGTCTTACATGTCGTGCGCATACACATTGCTACACAACATACATCGCTGTCAGAGATACACCACACATACACATAACACATGGACAATGTCATACACATACACAAGTGTAGCACGAGTAATATGAACAAAGAAATTATCATCTCCAACACTACAACAAAGATTACTCATAAACGGTCAAGCCAAACCCACTCTAAGCACGAAGAGAATCCGAGTTACACTCAACTAGACTATCCACCATAGCCTGGAGTTTGAAGGCTCAACTCGAAGAACTAAGGCCTCCAAGCCCTACTTGCGAAGTATACCCCTAGTGGACTCTCCCACCAATTCGTCCTAACGGCACTAACGGCCTTACCGAGATGCGCCACTTCGCACTCGGTCAACCTAGCCGAGGTGCCAAACTGACGTGACATACATGAAAGATGAAGAGCTACGAGAGTTGTATTTATGGATGGACAATTGATCTAAGTTCCTGATCTTTCATTTTCGAATTTGTTTCATATCAAGTTTCATCAAATATATCGCGACCACTTTCGACAGTGGTTCACTACCTACATTGATGAAGAGTTCATGAGGAATGTGATGGATTTGTCTACTCCGATGATCTTGTTGATCGTCATATTCGGGAAGAATTGAGACATGATTGTGTACATCTTACTTTGATGGGTGAATGGACTTGAACTTTCCTATTAAAGTCGTTTTCAACATCTAGGTTGATATCTGATGTCATTGCCGGTGGAAGATCAACTATTGTGTGTGGATCGTGAGGAACTTTGGTGAGGAATATTGTAATCAAGTGATGACTTCCTCATTTCTTTTTAAAGTACCTTTCATTGTCGATCAATTCAAGGTCATTTTAGCCACCATGGTATGTAAAGCTCATAAGTTAACACAGACGAAAGACTTGATCCATTTTGAGCAATTTGTTTGAGGTATGAAGCTGAAATTTCATAGAGTAGTAATGAGGAGTTAGAGAGAATTTCTTGTGGAGTTTACGCCCATTTGGAAGTTTGAGTTGCGAGCAAGAGGTTGTCGAAATTCATTATTATAATTTGTCTGGTTTTGAAGAAGAGGAGAGATTCCAGCTACAACTCTTGGTTGGCCTTGAACAAACGACTTGATGTTTCAAGGTGAAACTTCTTCAAGTTGCTCTTGTGAACTAAAGCATATGTTTATCATGTATATATCTTTCATGTACTTAGAATGATATTGAACGGTCAATTGTGTAGTGTGGTGCACGTGCGTTACACTAATGATCAAGTTAGGTCAACAAAAACAGAGACAAAGCTTGGTAGATTGGGTAGTGAGGCATTAGTGTTTCATCGAGTTTATCAAAGGTCTTGCCGTATCTCTGTATAGCCAGATACTCCGTGTATTCCTAAATCAAACTTCACGCTATATGACGAGTTCACAAAGTAATATTAAATACTTCATGTTTCTTGACATTTTATTCTATTTATCTCAATTCTTCTCATTCTTTTTGTAACGAAGATTTTACTTGTTACAATTATATTTTGAATTTTTTTTGCACGGCTAAGCTGTTACATGTGATAGTTTTATGTATCATTTTTGGGATGCTGAACACAAGGATGCTTAACTTTTATTTATTTCTTGTCATTAATGTCAACGATATCGACAAAAGATGATAATGATCCACTTGCTGAAAATCTATCAGATCGTGCATAGCACATTGCAGCACAGACAAAATTCAAAGTTAAAATTAGAAGAATACGTAAAGTAATTTGATCTCTAAAACATGGAAGAATGAATTATGAATGAAAGATGAAGGCTCATCATCACACATGATTCAAGAAGAATTATCACCTGAAACTCAAAGTCCAAAAAGAATCTCATCAAGTTCTACGTAATCATGAGATTGTAATAGTTAGTGACTAATCCCTTGAAGAGAACCATCATAATAACTAAAATTCTCCATTCAATCAAGACTTGCCATTGTACATAAATATATTATAAAATAACACTTTACAAGAAGTGGACTAAGATAATTGAATATTTTGAATATTATAGATAATCGAGATACTTCATCAAGATAACTTAATGAAAGAAGTAGGGAGTGTCCTTAAATAGTGTAAGTATCTAGAGAAGAAAAACCGAGTGGTTCATGTACCACCTCAAGTTATTTCTTCTCTTACTTGAGAGCAACAATACATTTGCAATTAACCATTAGTGCAGCACCTGACCTTTATGCATTTCAACCAATTCCTCTACTACATGTGATTCTCATAATGACCACCACATTTGTTACCAAGCAATGTTACCTAAGATCAAAGAGCAGTCTAGTGATGAAAATTCAGATTCTTATGAGAATCTGTTCGGGTTAATTACAATAGGCAACAAGAAGGAATATCATTATGTTGATCGGCGTCAAATCTTCTAAAGTTATTATGCAATAAAGCAAATCATTGATTTGATTATGAGGACGTGAATCAGAACATTGATACATGGTGAGAATTGAAGACAAAGTTTCTAAAACATTAGGTTGAGATACTATCTTAACCAACTTAACGTGCATCACCAGTCACAAACTGATGAACTATGTTAAGTGATTCCAAGACTTGTTTGATTGCATATCGCTCACATGTGTTATCGATGATTCTTACTCCCAATGTCAAGCAATCAAATGGTTTATCTATACTAAGCGATGATATGAAAATCTTTTGTAGATGGAGAAAATTGTGTTATTTTTGAAGAGGTGATCAAACAAATAAAATTAATGGAACTTCAACAATGAACAGAAAGCAGAAGTCATTAAAATGTATAATCTTTCCCAAAAGTAATAAAAAAATCACGAGCGAAGCCACAACAACAACTTAGTATCAAGTTCAAGCTTAGAGGAGTCATCTTTATCAAATTTATCCCAAGATGATGTACCATGAAAAGAAAAAAAGAAGAAAAGATGAAGACGAAACTAGACAAGATGAAGTTGACGAATCAGAAAAGAAAAATAACATTGTAGACAAATCAGAGAAAATAAAAGTGTTGGAAGATAAGATATAAATACTTGCAAAAAACTTCTTGAACTTAATAGTGCATGTAGTAGGCACAAAAAATAAACACATACTATTTGATTCGCTCGATCCAGTGTGAGACATATCATACTATGTGTATGAAACTAATACAATTACTATACTGCATATACCTCTCTCTATGACCTTGTACATCAGATCTCAAGAAATGTGTAAATGTTATACAAAAACGTTATATCAAGCTGTTATCAAGAATGAAAATTCTCACTAACTAATATGCGTTAACCAGTCTCTGAGTTGTCAACACATCTTGACATAACCCGTAAGTGTGGTTCGGATTAACGTGCTGCTGGGAGTAGAAGTCCAGAACCATGTAACAAAAAAGACTTAATTCCAGGTGCACATTAATTTATGTCTTAATCCCTCATGCCAAAAAGATTAGGGAATAAATTAATGTAGACTTGGCTTTCTAAGTGTACACGAGGTGAATATCCTCATTATATATCTTATGCAATCATCAAGCAATCTCACAACCTTGACTCCACACAAAGTATCTGGTTCTTATGAGGTTCTTCTCCAAATATAACTTTTGTTTGAGCTGCTCGATAATACTTGACAAGTATGAAAGAATACGATTCAGTGATTAACCTCATTAGCTGCACCTTGCGTTAATAGTAATCTCCATTAGTCGTTCAAACTTGTCAACATAGTATTCATTCATGGTTATTAATCTCATCCGAAGATGGAAGAGGATTATAAGCTTAATCATTACCTAACCTTTTCGACGAGAAAATTTAGATAATAAATTAATTTATTAATTTGGATTAGTAAGTTCTCGTACTTGTACCCCTGAAGTGCATCTTCCTGCTCTCCACTTATGGGTTTTTATATTCACGTTGTCATTGTTCCGGGAACGACTGATATTTTATATTTAAATCATTATTAGAACTTAGTGTAGAATATCTATAGAAAAATTATAATATTACTGATAACAAAAAGAGACAAAAGGTCCCGAAGTTGATCGAGCATGCTTATTCTTCATTCATGGTTATTCTTCTACTGCTAAGAGCGAGAGTTCTACCGCTATTAATTTGCTACCTCATTTATGATAGTATTGCATCTTCTACCCAAGATGAAGGAAGGAGAAGCCGTTCCAACAATATATGTTATCAACGCTTAATTAGGAGAACTATAAAACACTTGCTGATGAACAATAAGAGAATGAATGAATGAACGAGGCAAGTTAGTGTAGGGTGCACCACAAGTGCCGCCAATGCGCTTGAGGATTGTATGTCCGTTCCAGGTCTACTGCAACAATTCTTCATAGTCCTACTACTCCAGAGAGTGGAGGACGACGAGTAGGAAGGTGGTGAAAGAGCACCAAGGTTGGGATTTACGAAGGCTTTGGGGGCAGTTGGGGTTTTCTTCTCAGGTTTATGGCATTTTTGCCTTCCAGAACCCTAACCCTAAGGTGTAGGGTTTAAATGAATAATCCGAGACGCGAACACGCTCGATACAGGAAACCGCTTGCAACTTCTATCCAGCATTTTGTCCTGCATTTTTTGGGTTTTGCATTGACGTGGTAATAACTCGGGCATGTGGCAATGAGAACGAGCTGAACCTGGAACCGTGAGGTAACACCCGTGTGGAAAATTACAGTGTTAGATCCTCAATGTGACAGAAGAGATGCTGTCTGCAGTCTCGTAGGGTGCTCGATATGAGCACGGGATGCCTTTATCCTGGAGATCAGGAGAGGAATTAGCGAGTGTGGATTAGATTTCCAGGTTGGCGAGAAGAATTTGGTAACCGATGCCGGTTTGTTGTGGGTTTTCCTAAGTAGCTGATCAGTGAGTCGGTAAGGATGGCTGCTACACCGAGACAGCTGCAGCGAGGCTTTGTGAGGGCCTATTCTGCCGCAGGACCTGCCTGTTTGAGCTCGTTGATTGCTCGAGTTGAAGGAATTGTCGCAGGGGAAGGTGGTCGAAGCTTTTCTGCCACATATTCTTCTGAAGCGAAGTGCAATTTTCAGTCACCGTGTCTAGTTTCAGAAAAAATCCAAGTAAGAAGTTATGAAAATGAGGTCACTAAAGCGGTCCACACAAGGAATTCTGAGATTAAGATCATCAAGCTCTCCCATTACAGTTCTGTTTGCAATCCTAAGCTTGAGGAATTCAGATCCGAGGAGACTCGACAAGCAGCTTTAATTTTGCAACGTGATCTCTTGAAAAGAAATGGTTCTGTGGGTTTTGCCCTGCAAATGCCTTCTCCAGCTGGAGTAGTGAGATTTATGTCAGCCGTCGCTTCCGAACATGATGGAATTTTGGTGGAGGAGGAAACGACCGCTTCAGAATCCTCTGAGACGAACGACCAGCCGTCCGTGGAACCAGAGCTGGAGCAGGACTTACTGTACACATCGGCAGAAGGCCCTGTTCAGTTTACAGCTGCCGATGTTAATCGCTATTTTACACTCAGGTCAGTAAGAGACATTCAGTACAGTTTATTTCGCTTAAAATGCATGCAGAGCCAGTGCAGTAATAGTCTGCAAGTTCCCGTTGTGTTTAGACTTTAGACGCATGTCATATTTGCAGCCAGAGGATTGGATAAGTGAACCGTGAAGCTGAAGATGAGGTGTGAGGCGGTTTGATCAGATAGCAATTTGTTTTCTGTATTTGTACACTTGAGCATCCGCCGGAAGATCCTAGTACAGAAGCTTTCACCAAAGACCGCAGCCAGGTTCATTCTAGAATAGGATCAAGGCCGAATTGTGTCTTCCTAACTTGAGGCAGACTGTCGGATAAACGTCGCCACAGCTTCAGCTGACTACATTGGTGCCCACGGTCAGAAGCATTCTGAAACTCCTGAGCTCTATGGGAGAGAAGGCTTTAATGTAATCCAATACTGAGGTTGTGTTTGTACATCTTGTTCTCGACTCCGCGACGACCATCGCAATTGGCAAGATTGTTAATATAGGGGGGGAGCATTCGCGCAGCTCAAGGCAGTAAGGCTCGTGGAGGATATCTCAGTATAACTATACCAGAAGTGGCACTCGGGACTGGCACTGAGAGGGGTACCAGTCAAATAGCAGCCTGGTACCCTGTAGTAAACAGATCACCACCAGGTGTGAAGTTTCCTTGTTGTTAGACGCGCAACGGAGCTGAATTAATAAATGAAATTTATACTCCGCATCTGATACTACCCGTTCCTGCTTTCCCTGGAAGACGGTTAAACTAGCGACAGGCGACGGCAGAGACATACTGAAGAGTGTTAAGAAACGAAAACAATACTTAGTAATCGTGACCCGAAGTTCTGTCTGCTGCAGTTCAGAAGATGTGGACACGTACTTTGGGGAGGGTCTACCCCCTGCGTTGCTGAAAGAGTTTGAAGAGACGAGACAGAGGTCTTTCTTAATCAGAGGTCGAGTGCTGGAACTGTTTGATCGGTTTAAACGCTGTCAAACTGATGCTGTTCAGGCAACTGAACCGGGAGGGCGGGTGCGATCTCCGGGTGAGAACAGCTACGAACTTATGTTTTCTCTGTTGCCGCTATGGTGATTACTTGTCAGTCTCATACTCTTCAGGTAGTTGTCTATATACATCAATTATTGGCGGTTCGCGTCACTGAGGTGGAGTTCACGGTTCATGGCCTCACTCCCTTCGGTGTCTCTGATTTTCTCTCATCGCTGGGCGCCGGTCTCATAGTCGGCTCGGATCAGCCTCGCTGCTGCTTTTACTGTTCCTACGATTTTCAGATACTTTTCTACTTGATCGGGGATAGGTCGTGTTTAGTGACATCGCTGTGCCGATTAGTATTGCTTTTATGGCATTGCTCAGCGTGTTCCTGCTGAAACTGCAGACACCGCTTTCACTGCTTAGTCGGTTCTGGTTGAAGCCGCTTTGCAATCTCACAACCACCGCCAGCCATCATATATTTGTCGAATCTGTTTTTCTTTATGTTGCTCTCATTATTCGAGTTGTGCCAAGTATTTTCCAAGTTCAGATTACATCTGTTCACCCCATGTTGGCACTGTTGATCGTCGCTACTTTCTTCATCCCTGCTCAGTGTGTCTGAACTGACACTGCTCTCACTGCTAAGAGATATGTATTCATCCTTCTCCTTGGAAGGCGTACTCTGGCCGAGACCTGTAACGTGTTTGTGGAAGTTGTCATTACTTTTACCATTGTCACTTTCCCAAAAACCGTCAGTGTTGTCCAAGTTCTGTTCACTTGTGTTGATACGGCCACCCCATTCACTTTGTCTTGTATCAGTGCTCAGTGTGCCTATGCTGAATACTGCTTTCACGGTTCGGTGCGCTGTAGTTGACGAGCTGTCTTTGGCAGTTTCACAACCACCGCCAGCCATCATGTATTTCTTGAATCTGTTTTCTCTTACTTTGCTGTCGTCTCCAAGAGGGCCTAGAGTGTTCTGCAAGTTTAAATTAGTTGTGTTGAAATCTCGTTGCCACCATTGAGCATTGATACTTCTTGTATCATTGCTTAATGTATCTGAGCTGACGCCGCCCTCACTGCTGGAGGATCTATACCCATCGTTGTTCTTGTCAGTCTCACTCCTACGAGCACTTCTAATATATGGGGCCAATCTTTTGTTCCTGATATCGTTATTCTCCAGAAGACTTGCAGTGTCTTCAACTTTTGGTTTACGTCTTTTGACATCGCCGCGCCACTCGTGATCCTCTCTACTCTGGGTATCACTGCTTAGTGTGTCTGAGCCGAAACTGCTGTCGCTGCTCAAAGGAGTATGCATATCACTGTGTTGGGAAGTCCCTCTTCCATGAGCACCTGTTATGTGTACGCTAAAGCTGTCGTCTCTTACACGGCTCTCACTGTCCATGGAGATATCAAATTCTTCCAGTTCTCTGTTTCTGGAGGAACTGGCGTGCCACTCTTCATCTTGTCTACTCCTTGTCACTGCTAATGGTATCGGTCTCCTCGTTGCTCTCGTTTTTCTTTGAATCTTTTTTGCCGATTTTGCTCTTTGTGCGTTGGATGTAAGCACCACTTGAGCCACCCGTACTGCCTTTATTGTCTCTTCTTGTTATGGGGATATCGTCACGTTCATAGTACCCATATTTCATATTCTCATTTCCGGCTTCGCTTCTTGAGTGGGAGCTGAACGTTTCAGTACCACTGTTCGATGCTCCTGCACTTGACGTTATCATGGCGCCTCAGTAAGTTCCTGGATACCGTTCTTCTAGGATAAACACCCATTTCGTTATCATGTTTTCCTGTTTTAGTATTGTGTATATTACCACTCCTCGTTCTTTTATCAGCATCCAAGTATCAGCATCCAAGTAACGCTTCTAATAACCGTATCTGCTTCTTGTTCCTCTGTGAGGTTTGTAGATCCTCGCTCGTTCTTGATATCTCACTGGATAACTGCACGTTTTGGTGTCAGTAATACTCCTCCCAGATTTTTTTCTTGGTTTATGCCTTCGTCCTTTATCGTCCCGTCCTCAGAGTGATATCTTTTCTTCGACCGGGGTGTCATCCAAAGCGTTTTCATTCACGTGCTGGAATTCATGATGATCTCTGTCAGCGGTTTCGTTCTCTTCTATCTTGTTCTGTTTTCCTGCCGAGTCATACTGATGCCCACTTTCGTTCTGCTTGTAAGTTTTCGTCATTTCTGAACACACGGGGCCATTACAGAATTCCGTGATCAAATTTTGAGTTGGAGGGTAGTCCGAGATCTGGGCAGTGGAAATTGGGGGTGTTTAATCTTGTTTTTGCCTATACATACATCCTTTGAGTGCACACCTACTCATTACCTGCACCCGTGTCAGTGACTTCTCAGCAGTAGACTGATCTATTGTTTTCCTAGTGGATCTCTGCTTCTTGAACGCTCTGTTCCTGCAGTCTCATCTCACTTGTTTTAACTAGATATGTATATACTACTAAGCGATTGAGTCTGCATTAGAAAGACCATAGGGATAAATCTATCTGCACTGCATATTGTACCAGTCATCTATTGCAGTTACATACCAAGGTGTATATGGTGGTTAGGTATTTGAGTGCTCACCTTCTTTACCTACGGTCGTGTCAAGACTTTTAAACAGAAGACTGAATGAATGTTTCCTGATTTGCGAATCTATGCTTTTTTATCCCTTGCTGTACTGATATTCTTATGTAATGACTATGGCGCATCCTCTTCTCTCCTCCTCTTGTCGTCTCAAGGTTACTGTATCATTCTCGCCTGGAGTATGCTTCTTGTTCACTGCACGTTCTCATCTTACTTGTTTTAACTAGATATATATTTACCTTTCATATATAGATATATATTTACCTTTCCTTTCCGGAACTGAACAGAAACTCCTGTACCGACAAGGCCCTGCTGAGTTGGAAAAGTCCTCAACTCCGCTTGATCACTTTTCCTACTCATCTGTTGCCTAACCCTCCCTGTTGGGTGCTGATGAAGTCAGGGAGCCGGTTGAAGTGCATGTGGCAGGAGTGTGTTCTGTTGCATGCTCTGCGTGTACCTGTTGGTAGTTAGGTGTTTCAGTGCACACCTACTCAATACCTTCAGCTGTGTCCGTGACCTTTGTTCGGAGATTTGCTTCTAACCTCTACTCTTCCTCTGGGTTGACACTCTAGCTGTTGCGTTTGCTGGCTCAGTTATTACTGATATTAGTTGTTTTTTCTCGCTCAGCTCGTTAGGCATCACATTTATACTTGTATTTGGTCCTACTGCCACCAGGGGGTACCATCTTGGAAATGTGCTCACCCTTACTCACCTTGTACTTACATGGGTTCAAATCTATTTTGGGGTTACCTTTAATGCGGGCGAAGTCACTGTTTTCTCTGAAAGCTGCTTTACCCGTGTACCAATATACATATTTACCTTTCATGCCACGCAATTCAGGGTAAGGACATTACTAAACCTCTTGCTTCATGCATGTTAGTTGCACATTCATTCGGTACGTTTCATTCCAACTAAAATAGATAGAACTGCCTGCACTGTATTTTGCACATGTCATCTGTCTTGCACTACCATACCAAGGTGTACCATCTGGTAATTACACATTCCCGTTGGTCTGACTCTTCGATTACGATACTTCCGTTAAATTGACGATTAAAGTTAGCATACATTCCCCCTGTTGTGTACACCACTCTTGGTTACTTCCTTGTACACACCTGGGTTCAGAACTATTTGGGGGTTACCTAACTGCGTGGAAGAAGTTACTGTTTCTCTGGAAACTGCTTTTCCGCGTACCAAAATATATCTTCTTTTCCTTTCTTTATATGGTTGAAGTTCGGCAGTCCGCTCTCACTTATCGTTATAGCTCATATCTGTGGTTTGTACTTATATTGTATAGCTAAATATATATATATATATATATATATATTTTCTACAATATAGCTTATATTGTGAGTTCTGCCTAGTCTGTCACTTTCTTACCACTGCAGATTTTAATGTGCATTTGATTTGAGCCCAGCATATGCGTAGACCCTCAGTATTTTTCTTGGTATTTTCCTGGGTTCTTGCTTGTTATGTTCGATGGCTTACTGACAGGGTAACAGATTTCTGCTATCAGGGCATCTTCTCCATTCGCTTGCTGTACAAGGCTTTATATGTATTACGTCTGAGATATTCCCGATTCGAGTAGCGGGATAATAGTTCTTACCACATTCATTCCATCATACGTTCAGTCTCTCTCTTCCATGCTTGCAGTTTTCGTCGGTTCAGTCTTATACAATACATGCTTCTTTCGGTGCCCGTAACGTAACCTACCTTTAACGGGCGCAGTTTTGTTTTCGTCTGCTTTTTGTCAAGCTAATTGAGAGGGTCGGGACGGGTTTAGAACGCTTCCTTCGTTCTAATGGCTCGACCGGTTTCGTTTGGCAGCGTCCAAGCATAAACCCCAGTGTCTCTTGAATGGGTTTATCAAGTCTGGAAAGAGTGCAGCCCTTGCGATGCTTGTTCATTGGGCACGGATGCAGAGATGGTTGGTTTTCTACGTCCCGTGCGGAAGAGATTGGACTAGTGGGGGAATGTACTACAAGAACGAGCAAACTGGGCTTTTTGATACTCCTGTACAAGCTAAAACCATACTTGAAGTAAGACATCGTTCCCATCGAAAATTCTCTTACCTGATTATGTGCTGCGATGGTGAACCTGGCTTCTCCTTGAACTTGGTATTTGTAAACTATCTGTTCTGCCCATCTCTCTCAGGGTCTAGTATATCCGTAATATAAATTATATGAGGACTAGGAACTTCCCTTATATTTTCGGGTTACCTCAGTGTCTATAAGTAGTTCTTGCATTGCTCTGCTGACACATATGAGAACTAGGAACTGTTGCTTGTGGCATGCAGAACCTGTGCATTGGTTATTTCGAGGAGGGGTGGTTGATGCAAAAGAAGTTTGTAACTGATAATCCTGTTGTCCTGTTTTATCATTAGGGATTCCTAAAGAGTCACGGAAGTCTCCTGACTACTATACCTTGCCGACTATTGAAACCTATACAGTTGGGAGAAGGAGCGGGCGTGGGTAAGCTTCGGGGTCAACAAGAGTTATCACTGCCAGAAGGAGCTTCACTGAGAGACTTAGTGGAGAAAGGGATTGCTGTATCACAAGCAGCTGTTAGTGTCGTTTTGAGGATTCGAGAGGAGCTTCCATTAGTACAAGAAGCACCGGTTCTTATTTGCGTTGACGAGGTGTGTACTTTTAGTCCACATACGGCACCGTCATGAATTTTGCCTTGCTACATCCGTACTGGAAGTAGACGCGTAGCATTTGCCTGCTGGAACGCAGAAGTTGCCACCGATCACAATCAAGGGACTGACGTAAATTTTCAATGCTGATTCGGCTTCAGTGATGCTGTGCGCTTGTCAAGCCGAACAAGACGTTGATCCACTTTTTGCACTGGATTAATGATAGCTTGATCACCATACTTCATGTTTCTAAAACATTGTCCGTCTGACTTGACGTCGACAGTTCAACAGCTGGTTCACCTTCAGTCATTTCCATGAAGCCACTGGAACAAGATCTCGTCGACCGATCCACGCGCGGGAAGTGTCCATGGTATGTTCCTTACATATGCCTGACTAAAAGTCAGTTGTCAACCGAAGGAGCAGCTTTGAATCCTCAAGCAATGTCTGATTCTGCTGTGTGAGCCGAATTGCGGATAAAGACTTATATTACTGCCAGATCGTCTCTAGACCGAAATATATCATCTCTATCTCCTGTGGTTCTGAATTTGCACTCCATCTAGTACTGGTCTATATCTGTACCTATTTCTGGAATGTCCTGTTGCTACGTATTGCCAACTTTCTGTCCCCAGGTTAGAAATAATCGGTAATAAACGGCACAATTTTAGTGTACATTCACCCCTTCATTCGTCCTTCCATGTACTTGGTAGTACCTGGGTTCCACAACACCGCCTACCTTTACTGTATATGAGGGTAGTTCTTGCATTGCGCTGCTAGCCACTTAGATGAAATATGTCTCTTGTGGTTCTCAGCTTAATTATGTGCGTTCGTGAGTTTCTGGTTCACGTTAGCATCTGATAAGGAGTCATTGGCCTTTCGATCATATTTACCTGTGATCATAGTTTTTAGCAAAGAAGGAAAGTCATGCAGTGGTGTAAAGTATTCTTCCTTTCGTCGTGACAGGTTAATGCGTTCAGGACCATGGAGGGACCCCTGATGATGGCCACAGCTTTTTCCGGATCGTTAGCCGTGGGCAAGCTCCCTGTGCAACTACCGGGAGTTCCCAAGAACGTTCGCTTTCCTATTCCAAGATACAATCTGGAAGAGGCCACAGCTGCAGTGACTTACTATCACAGGTAAGGACGCGAGGCTTATCCCATGTTGTGCAAGTTTCCTTTTGGATGCTTTACCGAACTATTCGATTTGCATGTAAACAAACAAACCGAAGTCAACATTGAATAATTTTTAAAAAAAATTCGGATTGTATTAAATTTTTAAACAAACGGAATCTCGACTTCGGAAGTCAAAAAGGTTACATGTCTGTACGTTATAAACGTTTCTACTGTGATAGTTTTCGGTGTTAAAGTGTTGCGGTTTACTGACACCAGAGTCGAAACTTAACGTCGTGATATGTGCATGCCGCGTGTATGTCCTTCGACCTTTCTCTGCGCTCTGACTTCACTGTTCTAGTCGTGGAGTTCCGGTTTTAGTGCTGAACGTTTCTCTGGCTTGCTGCAGTCGGAAGGTCACGTCCAAGGAGCCCTCTGTGGAGGACATCAGAAAATTGTTCTACCTCACGAATGGGAACGGCGAGGAGATAAGAACTTTGGCCCGGCTCTTAGGATGATAAAGAAAGTCTGAAATACAGATTGAAAAATTTAGCTTAGCAACAATTGGCAGCCCCACGTTCGGTGCGTGCACATTCTATACAAGATTTATCGGGCTGGGCAGTGACTTCTTGTAGATTCAACTAGCAGTCGCTTCTTTCAGTCCCAGCCTCCGTGTCTGTGTCGTTCCTGTTCGTATCCCAGGAGCTGACATGAGCGTGCTGGTTGGTTTATGGAGGGTGTCCATTCCGGCCACAGTGGATATGCTTTTATTTCGAATTCAGGCAAGTAAATCGGACTCGTGCAGAAGTCCAAGTGCGATGTCCTCTCACATTGATTCCCGACGGTTCTTTGCATGACTAGGATTGTGAGTGTATTATCGTCAAGGTTCGTGCATGTCCTGCGAAAACGCTCGTGAGTTCCCGGCCGGATTGGATGTCTAGGACCATCTTGGTCAGTTTAACGGAGTGATATATATCTATCAATTTTTCTATGTACCCAGAAGGACCAAGTTGCTTTATAGAGGTTGTTCTAGTGAGTGCTTCTTTGTTTTTGTTTTGCGTTTGTATTGGGACTCGAACGGCGAGTAAGTAAAGCTGAATGAAACGAGATGTGAATGGATTAGTAACTTGATAGTGGAAATTCAGGCTATTATCGACAAGATGTTCTCGTCGTGTTGGTGCGGTTGGTCCTCGAGTAGTACACCAGACTCTCAACTTCTTATAGGGCCAACGGGTGTGCAATTCCTGTCCACTAAGAAGTAGAAATCAGAGGGTAGAGTACAAGTACGATGGTTGTCACTAGCAGCAGCAGCCTCCAGTTCTTTTCTCATCTTGGAGGGTTCTATATCGGTCTTTAGTTTCGCAGCGTGAGCAATCTCAAGTAGAAATCAGACTGGATATGTTCATTACGACCATCGACCGCGGCCAGAAGATGTTACTGAACGTAATCAGATTTGCCCGACTGCAGTCGCAGCGAGTGCTCGTGTTTATGATACTAGCTTCCCTCGGTAAAGATAGCTGAGAAATTATTTTTCAAGGGCATTTCGTCAGCGGAGCAGATAGAGGACGATCAGTTTTCGTGACGTAGATTGGTACACGTTCCTGGATGGGCACAAACCCCGCGACGAGATTGTTTCAGAAATATGAGAGAAGCCAAAACCTTGCCTGTGGTGGAGGAGCACGCTGATCGATGTTATCCTGTTCCGTAGGCAATTCATCCCAGCTAAGCGTTTTCTCGTTGTATTCTATTCTGATGCTCGATTCACTTCACGTATCAGAGTGGTTTTTTATTACGAAGATGAATTACTTTTGCTTAGGACGAATCAGAATTTTTGTTGGTGTACTTTGACATAAATTTGTATTCCAAATACCCCACTAAATCTTTAATAATCTAATTTTACGAGATATTCCAGATACTTTTGTAATGTCTATGTAATAATGAAAAATTGAGAGAATTCTATTCCAAAAGCGAGATCTCTGTGGTTCGAACTCCAAGACTTCTGAGGTCGCACCTATTCATGATATAAACTCTGCTAGCCGCACTTTTTTTGTCTGACGGGCCCTGGATAATGAACATGTGTATAACCAGGAATTCGTATGGTAGACAAGCAACTGTCAACTTCTGACGACTCGTTTTTCTCTAGAATAGCGTCTGTGCAATTAAAGTTTATTTTTATAATTATTTAAATATATATATTTCTTCCATACTAAATGGTTAGACTTGAGTAAGTAAGTTTAGTCAGATGCTTTAAGGAATTTGAAGGGTTAAAGGAATGACGACCCCTATGTATATAGTCAATTTGAGTCAGATGTCTTAGTGAACAGCTAGAGGAATGATAACTTAAAATTTTTTGGTCTTGTCTTTTTCCTTCCTGTTGCCAGAAGCATGTTGCGTGCATATATATTTATTTGATCGGGTAAAGAGGGGATGGTAGGAAAGTCTAAGCGGGGAGTGGAGCTGTCGTACCGCGTGGCAGCAAGGCCTCAGCCGGAGGAGAATGTTGCCGGCCAGCCCGAAGATGGTGGATGATCAAAGTCCAGTGCAGTTCCAGTCCAGTATTGTGCTCACTCTCGCATGCAGACGTCGAATGGCGAGGGAATTGATTGCAGTATCGGATGTGAGGATTCAAATTTAAGACAGGGAAGGCGAGGCAGGCAGTGCGGGCTGGAAGAACAGAAGACGAGAACGCAACTTCACACGACAGATCTCTTCACAACTTCAGGACCGCGAGAGAGGGGGTGTTCTCTGAAGGGTCTCTTGAGATCTCTGCCAAATTCCTGTGTCTCCTCTATATGCTCATAATGGTTTCCGCCCTTTGGGACTAAGTAGATGAGTTTCCGAGTGATGCGCCTCTTTGGGTCCCCACCCCTCCCCTCTCTGTCTCTCGGCCCCCGTTCTTTGCCATCATGCCTCCCATCCCCACGTTTTTCCCCAGCCTTGGGTTACGGTCGGCTGCTTCTCTTCAGTTCGGTTCCGTTCCGTTCCGCTTGGTTTTGTTTTGTTTCTCGACAGACATCTAGTCGAGGCGGATGGAAGTATGGATTTCTGTGAATTCTTGTTCTCTTCATGGTGGCTACTTGCATTGCTTTTTGTCGGGAACAGTTCTATGACTGGGTCACTGGGTACGCCGTCTACCAATTTAGTTGTCCTAACCGCATAATATATCTCAAACAGGTTGAGAATCAGTCGGAAAGGACGATCATGTGGCTGCTCTACGCCACCGTTCTGGTTCTGATTCAATACGTCAAGGTGGCGTGCGTCTTGAATTTTCTCGTGCATTTTTACGAGCGTGTCAAATGCTCTCCATATGCTGTCGTGCGTGGGCGCGCTGAAGCGCGATCGAGATGATGGAAGAAACTCCTACTACAAGACTGAGCTGCCGCTGCTGCTAGAGGGACCTGAATTTATGGAGGAATGCGTGAGGAGCAGGAGGGTGTGACTAAGAAGAGACGCAGCAGGAGCGGGGACAGCGAAGTGGAGAAGAAGAAGAAGGGGCGGAAAGGCGACGGATTGGCAGAGGCAGAAAAGGAGGTGGAGAAGAAGAACAGGAAAGAATGGCTAGGGTGGTTACTCGGGCGATGACTCGGGCCCTGGAGATGCAGAAAGTGGAGAACTACGAGGACGCAGTGCCGCCGTGCATGGCTCCGTCCGCGTTGAGCAACGTAATGATGGATCCTTCCCTTTGGAGCAATGTACCGGAGCACTTGATGGAACGAATTCTAGCCCACCTTACGATCCCGAGCCTCTTCCGACTGCGCTCGGTCTGCAAATCCTGGTACTCGCTCGTCTACTCCCCAACCTTTTTGGATCTGTACGCCGAAGGTCCCCCTCAAGGCCCCTGGTTCTTGATGTTTCGCAACCAGGATTATCGAGAAGCTTCGACCTACAACCCTAACATCAACCGCTGGGTCAATGTGACCCCGCCTCCCCTCCCTGCAAACCAAATGTTTTTCCCCATCGCTTCGGCTGGCGGGCTGCTCTGCTTCAGCTCGTGCGCCAATGGCCGCACAACACTCGTGGTGGCCAATCCCATTACCAGAAGATGGCGAGAACTTCCTCCGATGCTTCGAATCCAAACGTACCACATGGCCGGGATGGTCGTCAATCGCAGAACCAAAGTGTACAAAATCGTGGTGGTTGGGATTTATGGGATTTATGATGTTTATTACCCGACGACCGAAGTGTTCAATTCTGACACCAACGCTTGGAGCATAACAGGAGATATTCCTCGAGGGCCACTGTTCCCGTCCAGGCGGACGCTGCTGTGCAATGGAGTTCTGTACTCGTGGTGCTGCGATCCGCCTGATGGGCTAGTGGCGTATGACATGACGGAGGGGACGTGGAGCCAGATCCATGCGCCCATGAGGCACTCGTTGGATAGCCACATGCTGATTGAGTCGCAGGGGAAGATTTACACGGTGGGAGGGTTGAGGGAGAACAGCGTGACCAAGAGCATTTGCATCTGGGAGCTACAGAGAGCCGAGCTCGAGTGGAAAGAGGTTGACCGCATGCCCGAGATTTTGTGCGACGAGTTTCTCTGCGGCGGCAAGAGGTTTATTTGCATCGGCATGGATGGCCTCGTGCTGCTCATCGTCCGGGGACGTGATAGATTAGTCTTGTCGTATGATTTCTCCAAGCGAGTGTGGCGTCGTTTGCCCGGCTGCCCTTTGGCCGATCACCGCCTTCGATATGGGCTCATCGATGGAATCGCCTTCGAGCCCAGATTGGACGCCTCTGTTTAAATAGCAGGAAGCAGCCAGCAGGAGACCGATCTTGGACTGGACACAATAACGAGTGAATGAACATCCAAACGAACGACTCTTCTACCAAATGAAGCCGAAAGGAGAAGAGAAAAATAACGTTAGCTCCGATGAGAGCACTTCCCCCTGCCGAGATCTTTATTTAAGGTCATTTGATCGCAGCGAAGTGCATGGTTCATTCGTGTTGTTCTGCATACTGCTGTAGAATCCAACCAAGAAGTGGGGTGAACTGTACTTATCTTCCCTTTTGGACCGCCTCTTACCCTCCAACATCCTTCGGGTTGATAATTTCAGCCTTGAAATCTGACACTTGGGATTCTCCCTGTACAATATGTACCAAGGACTGTACCTTCGTTTGCCTCCTCTGATCAGAAAGAGAAGGTTACTTCCCACTGCTCTGAAGTTGGCATAACTGAAGCAGCAGCTCCGAGTAAGGAGCGAAGTAAGGAACGGTCTAGCCTCGGGAACGATCGGAATCTCTTTCACATGCACTCCTGATTCAATACACTTACCCCTAACCTGGTTTCGTCCAACGAATATACATAATACGACCAGCGAGGCTATGCAGACTTGTCACCATGCCTCAAGAATATTCTTCAGGTAGCATAAGTCTCCGGCTCAGCATACTGTGCTTGACCTCAAGAGGAGAGGGTCTGACACCAGAGCAGAGTAATATAGAGCATGGGACGCAGTCACTCTGAAGTACACGGTCGAGTACAGATACAATACGGGGCTCAAATATGCAGTTGTGGCACCAGAGGCTTTTGAGTACGAAAATACACTGTTATGTTCTGTTCACGAGGAGCTAACACATTGCTGGATGTTGATGATGACGTCGAGACGAGACAATTACAATAGTAGTATCGACAAATCAAAACAAAGCCGATTATCCGACGCGGCCTCCCCTGATATCAGGTATTATTATTTGACATTATCTCCAGTCATCTCAAACAGTCAGTGGAGTTATTATCAGCCTCCCACACACAGATGTTTAGCAACCTCTGTAAGCACTGACAAATCACAAGTTGTGCGCTCTGTCGCATCGACTTAAGTTCTGAAGCGCCGAGGCCTAACCCCGGAACAACCAACCCTCCCTTGCTCCCTGTCCACCATGCCTGAGTTTCTGGAGGTTCCACGCACTCCCATTTGCACAGTCCAGACCCCTTCCTTCTGCGACTTTATCATTCGAAGATGCGAACACCGTAGGGAAGTTAAAAAAAGTGATTTGGACTGCAGGTCACACTGACCTGCATTTTGTATGTTCAGGCAGCAAGTCCCTTCGAGAACACTACTACCACTTTAACGTACCTGGCAGCAAATTACAGCAACGATAACAGTACGGAGACGGACTGTCAGATCAACTCCGACAATCTTAGATGTCTTAGTGAGCAGATATCTGAATGTGTAGCTCAGCATACCGACCATAGAACAAGTCCAGAAAGTTTTGGAACCTCTCTTTTCCTTGACCCTATGACTGGGAGGGAGCGTGCAGTGAGGTTGCTGCAATTCTTTCTCGAGTTGCTAAATTGGACGACGATAACTGGAGGTCCCCTGAGGACACAAGGCGGAAGATCTCTTTTATCCGGTCTATTCGTTCTTCTCCATGGGCCTTTCATTCATCGTTCTTCCACGGAAGTCCACAAGTGAGTGACTGCACAAGAAAGCGCCGCAATACAGGCTGAACAGACCATCCAATCCAAAAACTTATCCTTCCTTGGCTGTAGCAGATAACCTACTATTCGCCGGTCCTGGGCGTTTCTTAGTCCAATTGTATAGCTCTACCCTCCAGAGTTCAGTATCTCTTTCCAGGTGAACACATTCTTCCATCGGATTTAGGTCAATTATGAGGTTTTAAGTTGCAAACATTCGAATTTTCTGGACATTGGGGGAAATTTTTGTCGCGGTCAGAGATAAAAGATGTGGACAAGAAAGCAGACAAATCCTAGTGAGGAACGAGCGACTACCATGAAATTTGTTAAATTACAGAAAGAAATTTACAAGCCGAGTTCTAACAGCTGAATTTTCACCGACTCGGTGGAGGTCCGACAATGATCACCATATAGATGAAAAGCAGGACTACCACACCAATCAGGACGTAGAAAAACTGAGGAGATGACCAAAATCCCAAAGCCGATCTCTCCGTCTTCCGGAGGGGATCTACTTCCTCCGAGAGAGGATAGTTCGAGTGCTCCGGCCTGCGGCTCACGTACTTCTCCATGTCAAAATTCAGAAAGGGTTTTTTCTTCTCCGGGCTGCTGAAATTCGTCCACGCCTTGTCCCAATCCACTTTCGGACTCTCCTGATCTTTCCTAGGTCCACCTTCGTCTTCATCCATCGCCCCTCTCGCAATTCCAGCTTCTCCCCCTCGTGTCCTGCTTCCGCGGGGTCTCCTCCATAACATTCGGCTGGGCGGCAGGCCGCCTCCTCTGTAGCTCCTCACCACCACGAAAGCGGAAACTGTCCATGAGGCCACATCGATTCTGCCCTGGCAAAGTACACTACTCATTCCAACAGACCCCATGGCCCCTACAGCTGAGCTTCCAAAGCGTATTAATTCTATCTCCGCAGACCGGGATCGAATTCTCCTTACCGGAATTCTATTCACTTGTCAGAAATGGATCCCGAAGCCAATCACTTCAAGCTTTGCAATTCTACCCTTGTGTCTGCAAACTCTCGTCGGAATCTATGAGACGGAAAACTAATTAATGAATACTCGGCCGAGTTCACATCTTCAGACATACAGCAGCAGCAGGTATCGTCCACTCGCACTTGCACTCGCTCGCTAGTACTACACCGGAAATCCTCCTCCTTCCTACTCACCTTGCGTAGTAGGACTGATGTTTTGTATAACGAGCAAGCAGAGAATATCCATACCGCGACGGCACACAATCCACTATAGAAGTGTCCGGAGTGAGAAACCAAACCAGAAGTCTACAGCCTTCCCCTTCCTTCCTTCTTTTTCATCCATCTCGATGAACCAGCAACCCTGCAATCACCAATACTTTGAGATTCTTTGGCATTGGCACTCATGAGTTTCAGTGGAGCCACACGGAAGCCATCTTCCCACGTCACAGAAACCCGTTCGCTGGCCGTCTGTCAGAGTTTCTTCTCTCGCTCACGGGAGCTATTTAGGGCAGGAATTGCCGCATGCTGATCAAGCATGACGACAGACAGTGAGGACTGTCCGTCAATGGCCCACATCCTCCTCCTTCAAACTTCTTGCTGCCATTTCTTCATCTTCCTCCTCCTTTGCTGCTGTGCTTGGAGCTCCATCCACAGAGCCAGCAGCCAGGAGCATTCTCTGGTTGGCTGCCTGAAATATCGTTCCTTTCTCACTTTCCGGCCAATCATCTTCGAGTGACTGAAGATAGTAACTCCTTGCGTCATTGTATGTATGTATATCGGACTGTATCCCCTCTCCTCTTATACAGTACATTTCTTATCCTCTTTCAAGTTTGAAGGTTCAGAACGAATCTCGAACTTGATCATACCCCTCTTATCATTCTTTACTTGATCATACGTCTCATCTAGAGCCAGTCATACAGGTCACTTTGAATAGTCAGCAATGCAGGTTTGGAAAAAGACTATGTAAACATAAAGACAATTCAACCAGCAACCTTGAGAAATAATTTCTCCAGGTCTTTTCTCTCCTCATTGTTCTTGCCAAAAAATGTGCCAAGTCGCAATTGATGGTGACACTAAGAAAAATGACCAGTACGACTAGCAAGAGTGAGAGATCTGATCAAGCAGAAACCCTAAGAAAGATTATCGGACCAATTCCGAGATTCGTTCTAGAAGTCTGATAAGATAAATCGATGAAGGTTAAACAAACCGAATATGCATCCCAAATGAGTGTCGGAGCAAAGAGAATAAAAATGACAAGTCTTAAAATTCTTCTAAATGGTTGTTTGTACATCATGTTTGGGGAAGATTATTTTTCTTTTGAGAAAGTAAAAATCACGCAGTAATCAAATTTTAACAGCGCAATGTTGACAGTTGACAAGATATCTGAATTTAAATTACTAAATATTGAATATTGAATATTTATTTTAATAGTTCTAAGGTGAATGTAACAAATGTACTCTACATAGTGAAAATCATGTAAGCATAGTGAATTAGAACGTCATTCTTTCGACTATAAACACAAGTCTCTTCCATGAATAAAACCAATTCATTTTATACATATTAATTATGAATTAAATATTCTAAAAGACATTAGATAATAAATTAATGAGCATGCAAATACCTCCTCCACGTTCCAAGGAGAAAAGAGATCATTTGAATTTAAAACCAAGATGCAGCGGACTAACGTTTACAGTGAACTTGTTGGAATTTTAGCACCTGGGCATTTTAACCTTGACTTTTCCAGGCAACTTAGTAAATAGTTTCCTCTTAAACCCCGATTATGAGTATTGAAACATGAAAGAGAATATTCCTTTTCTTCCTCGTGTATTTATGTAAAAAAAATTCTCTTTTGCATAAAAAAACCTGAAATATTCAGTAATTTTGTTTCGAGATGAATTGTAATTTCTAAAGTTGATGAATAGCTGTAAGTTGATTCTTTATTTCACAGATTTCAAGTTGGGAGGAAAACTTAGTCACCAAAATCATTTTCTGTATAATGGGTAAATAATTTCTCAGTTCTCTGAAAGAAAACCCACAAAATAAAGTCTTTTGGATCACCCAGAGCATGACTCTAGAGTACCTTGACTTCCTTGCATATTATTCACCTCTTCTATGTTCAGAATAGAATATATAAATATATTTAATTTATCACTTAACCTTTTCGACGGAAAAGATTACGTGATAAATTAAACCTTGTAAAAAGTTGATTTTATGGTTCCGGTTGCGTTCCGGAACCCACATGCCTTATGGGTTTTTGTGTAAGATCCATCATGTAGTATATAGGCAATATATAATATTTATATTAAATATATATTCTAATTTAAATATACTAAATATTTTTAGCACTTATAAGATTCCCAGTAATACCTCAATGGCACCCCACTGTAACGTCCGGTCCAATGGAGCGGTTAGATTTTCCTCTTTTCTTTACGTTTGTCTTTTTCCTTCTTTCGTCTAAATGTGCACTTTGGATGTATATTTCTTCTTCATGAATGCAGCAGTTTTCTTTTAAGCACTACAATAACTTAGTTATTTCAGATTATTTTGAAATGTTTGTCACTTAGTCTTTTGTCATTTCTTTCAGGAGTAAAGTAGCGAGCATCCGCTTGAATTTACTGCTGAATTCTTGACACACTTCCAACCTCATTGCAATCAACTTGTTCAACTGTGAGGACTCTGGAAATACTCTCTACTGTATTCTGCTTGTATCGACGGTCAAGAGAAATTTACTTGAACGCACCTCTAATATATTTTTCGGACTTGACCTCGTCTCTTTACGTTACTTGATCATACTCTTGATTGGCTATAGCAAGTTCAGTATGTTAAAATGTCACATGATCAGAATGCAAAAGTATATGTTAGGTCATGTATGTACACAAAAAAATTAATTTAAAATATTTTTACAACAAATTATCTGCTCAGATTATTTCTTATTTATCTTAGTGCAATGTCCTTACATAGTGGTAAACTTGCTGCACCTACTATTGCCCAGCAAAGATACTGTCAAGTTAAGAAGAGTAAAGTCAAGTCCAATAAACATTAGGGGTGCAATCAAGTTAATCTCTACAACGATTACCTACTCCAATCAATGAATCTGTTGCTTTGTTTTGACTTCACATTCACTTTTGGGAATGAGATCCGCTGATACTTTATGATTGAACTTCTTTGAGTGAAACGCGTTGCTTTCGAAAATGTGTTTGAAAACGATTGTACAGTCTGCCTTGGATAAACGTTATTTGGTTAAGTGTTATATTTGTATAACTGGTACAACTTGACTACTCTGTAGAGCAGATACTCGCAAACTTGTTATTTTGTTAACCGTTATGGTTTAGGTACTCTGTCCTTTTGTTGATATATCTGGATATGTGTTATTTTAAGGGATGGATTTATAATTGACAAATAACTAAAGATCATGAATCTACAACAATTATTTGTAAATATTAGAATCAAATTAACGCTTATATTTAAGTATTTTTCACTTAAGTATCTAAGTTTCAGATGAAATACGAGAGTCAAGTAAAGTACTTCAGCATTTGGAAGAATTGAGCTTGGATTCTGGAGCGGCAGATATATGTGGATTACTTAATTGATTTTCAGGTGACCACTGAGGATACAAAAGATCTGATAACAAAATCATACTTATGAAAAAGAAATCTAATATTATTTTCCTTGTCTCTTGTTCAAAGTGATATGAATTTGTAACATCTTTCATTCAAAACCTTCATATTGTATCATGTAGAACTGAGTTTTGAATTTTGAACATCCTTTCAACTACAACTTTTCACTCTTATATATGCTTATAGTGTATTGTACTGTAAAGTAAGTTTTTTTGTCCTTGTGTGTTGTTATTTTATCAAATTTCCTGTTTATGTGTTATAACATATGAATTAAGTATTAGTTATCCTTTATAACATTTAGATGGTTACGGTGTTATAATATTATTTCTTCGGTAAATGTTAGGATTTCGCTACTCTAGAGCGATAACTTCCTTGAACCAAACCTAGGCAGTTCTCATTTATGCATGTTGGTAAACGAACACTGGCACTCATAATTCCTACTAACTTGGTTTGCTCATGAATGCTCCTCATTTTTGGCCTTTTTGCTTTCATTACGAATATTGTACGGCTTACTGGCAAGTGAATCGCGCATAGGATTCCGCTCTCGATTCTTGCGGTTTTTCTATGACGAGAAAGCGGTTTTCTACAGGTACCAAACCACTAGATCGCGGGTAGATTCCTTCCGAACTTCCGGTATGTTTTTCGCTCGTTTTCGCTCTAAGCCCGCCGCTGTACGTAACTTGACTCGGGAGGTTCCGGAGGATAAGAACCTTTTCCTGTCCAAATCCATGACCCATAATTTGGGATCATCTGTTTTCGGGAATTTTGAACTTTTTTGGACCGGAAGAGACTTTTTTTTTTTTTTAACAAGATGTCTACACATTCTGTTGTTTCTGGAGTTAAAACCGGAAGTCCAAATTTTCTGATCAAGATTTAAGGTGTTAGGTTTTGTCCCTTTCTTCAGGTGTAAGGATGTTTTTGAGTGGCTCTTTTACATATTTTGCATGTATTGAGAAAAATACAGCCAGGGCAGTATTTTCTGAACAGTTTTATGCACTCTGAGCAAGGATTGGACCTGAATACCTCTCTAGATAGAGGCTGAGAGTCTAATCCCTCTTATAATACACACATTTTCTAGTGAGAAAATGTGTCTATTATAACCGAGGAAAAATTAAGAGTAACAAAAGAGAAAATAAGAGTAAAAGGTTTAGCTGGTTAAAGAAACCAAAAAGCTCATAAGTGAAAAGGAGAGTTCGCTGCAGTTCACAGCATGCTTAGCTACGGACATCTTTTCAGTACAAAAAGTAGATAATAGAGGGTGTCAAAGTTCAAAGAAAAGATTCTTCAACGGCAAAGAAATAATTGGCCGTAAAATTATCACAGGTAAGTTTGTATATAACCGCGACTCATTCTGGGTCGCGCTCGTGACTGAACATCAAGATTTTATCACTGATTAATTTTCCTTTGTACACTCAAGATAATGACTCTGAGCAGCAGAGAAGCTATTACAAAAGAAAGCGAACGAAACCACTAAATAGCCGTTAAGAAAACGCCCGCAGCGTTTTCCTGTGGGTACCTCAGGAAGTGTCCGCATGAAACACTGGCCGCAGTCTCGTCGAATCCGTAACTCACGCCCGTGGATTTCGAATATTCTAGAAATTCTTTAACTTTGACACCCCTAATAGGGAGAGTCAAACTTAGAAGCTTTTCATTATATTCCTTCCCCGACGAGCTAGAATTACGACTGCGGCTAGACCTCTGCGGGTGATTCTTACCGGCACTCCCAAATGTGCCCGTAGGAAAACGCCACGGGCATCTTTTGTTCGTTTCGGGCTTGAGTTATTGCAGTGTGGAACTGAAGATTGAGGTTTTAAAATTCTAAATGTCTGAAAGAAAAATTAAAGATTATAAACAATGATTCTTTCAATTGAAAACGACACCACTCAGTGAACCACGGTGGTATATAAACTTATCCGATCTTCTTTTACAGATTTTTTGTTCTCAGACGTCTGAGAATCTTTCTACTTAACTTTAACTCCCCCTAATAAGGAATGTCAAAGTTAAAGAATCTCTGAAATATTCGGGAGCCGCGGAAGTGAGTTACGGATTCGGCAACACTGCGGCCAGTGTTTCCTGCGGATACCTCACGGAGGTACCCGCAAGAAAACGCCGCGGACATTTTCTTAACGGCTATTCACTGGTTTCTTCTTATTCTTTTTGCAATGGATTCTCTGCTATTCTGAGTATTTATCTTGAGTGTAAAAATGGAAAAATAATCAATGATAAAATCTTGATGTTCAATCTCAGGCGCGATCTAGAATGAGCCGCGGTTATATACAAACTTACCAGTGACAATTTTATGTCCAGTTACCTCTCAGCCGTTGAAGAATCTTCTAAACTTTGACACCCCCTAATAGGACCACTCAAACCTCTTCCCGTAACAAAGGGTTCAGATGAAAAAACGTAAAGCCTGAAGTTTCAGGTTGTATCAAGGGCGGGAGAACCTCTGTAGACATATGTTTATGATGTTTTCAAAGGTTTCCAGGAGATCAGTTTCACCTTTCACGACCATAGACTGAAAAAATCTAGTGACTGTAAAATTTATGTACCATCTCCAAAGGTGGTGTGAGTGAGCATTTTTCACGGGAGATTTTGCCATCGGGTATGCACGTAATTCAGAATATTAGTTTAGGTCTAGTTGTCGTATAGACACCCAACGAGCCTCGCCGTGTCTGAAGGTAGTTGTTCGCACACCCAACGAGCTTGGCTGGATGTACAAAAGCTGAGAACGCGAACCAATGAATAGCAAACGGATGGGAAGACCCCATCAAGCCTTACAAGGGAAAGAAGGACCCGAAGGGCCAAGCAACAACCACCCCGAAGGGAAGAACAGCGGGGCTAAGCTCCGCTATCAGTAGCTCTAAAATCGTCTGTCGCACCTATAATGTCGGAGACCAGAAAGTCAGTATGTCTGCAAACAACTGGTGCACCTGAAGAAGCATCACCTACTGCGATTGCTCTCCTGTGAACGGCCCCTGCTAAAGCTCTCTGTAGAACAATGGAAACTCGCTGCCTAAAAAACGTGGTGCAAAAAGAAAGAGAAAGGGTACCTCTTGATGCCTCTCATGGTAGACTCTAGCACAATCTCTCAGAAAGACGTCGAACTCCAAGCCTGTCGATCCGTATATCTCCAAAGCTAAGGGGATGAAGCGATGTCTCACTTGCATACCCTTATACTTGGTCACCTTCGCTGCTGCCGCTACGTCTGCAGCCCATCCTGAGGGATGGGTGATCATCATTGAGTCCCGTGTCGGATCCGTGACAACCACATCAGCCACTGAGACCTGATCCTCTCTCATCATGTACAAGTCAGCTCTCATTGATCCTCTTGTCTGAAAGACATACCAACGCTCTCTCCACATCATGTGATCGCTCTCCCGTGCTAAGGCAAACAAGACATCTCTGATGGCATCGCGAGTAGCTATCCGCTCTCCACCATGAGGACATCGAGCAAGATGGCGACCTGATGTGTCGAGCGAGACACTGCACTCGCAGGTGGATAGTGCCGAAGCAACAGGTTGGATCAAGCCTAGGCGGAACCTCATCGCTATAAGATAGCCGATGCGAGTCGAAACGCTCTAATGCAAGGTCGAGCTATGAACCAAGAGCCTGCACCTTTGGCCGAACAAGAGCGGAGTCGAGCTCTAGTATCCCGTGAGATGGAAGGATCCACTAAGAGCGCATGAAGAACCTGTTGGAAGTGATGTCTCGTCAGAGAAGACTGTACTCCGCGAGATCCATCTGTAGCTAAGGTATCAAATCGAGGGTGTGCCTCACATGCCTCAAGAGTCAAACTATCTCTTGTCTCACGAAGACACATCTATAGTGGGTAAGAACCATCCTCCACCTCTGTCACATAGCTCTCCAGAATAGATCTATCTCGCACGAGAAAATGACAACAGAACCAAGGTGCTGAGAGGGCCCAACTACCCAAAAAGACTACCGTAACAATCTCCTCCATGGATAATAGACCCACCCCGCCACATGATATCGACAAAGATGTCTGTCTACGTGCGAGAGGTCCTGCCACACAGTCAAATGTCCCTGGTCCTATGATGTCGCCAAACACCCTCATGATCTTCCTATCAAACTCTCTAAGACGCGAGATGAAGATAGGAGATGGAGGTGCGGAGTAAGTAACTAGGACGTCGTGCAATGGAAGAGGAAAGAATATCGAAGGCAACCTCAGGATCCTCCAACATAGAGAGATCTTCGATATGCAAAACGTCCTCCGCCAAGACAACATTTAAGAATCAAGAGACAAAGTCCTCTATATCTACAAGTACTCCGAGGATGCATAAACCATCTGTAGGGGTAACAAATCCCTCCGGGAGCTGTAGGTCCGACGGTATATCTATGAGAGACCAAGTCTTGCATTTTGACACCTTCATCCAGTCCTACCAAGACCAATTGAGAGACAAGGTGATCAAAGACAACACCGACTTGGTCCATCGGACCTACGATGTGCGTATCATCAGCTAGATATGGAAAAACACAACCTGGAGCAGCCAAGGCGGTGGCCAAGAGAGCTCTATAGTGAGCTAAGGCAAAGAGGGGTCCACCCAAAGGATCTCCCTGGCGAGTACCTGCAGCGGAGCTGATGATTGTAACCCCCTGTATCGTAGGACCGTGCTGGTAGTAAAGAGAAGAAGAAGAACCATAGAATGATCTCACGAAAGAGACGAGACCCGCCAGAGATCCCTCGCCATCCATGAGCTCCCTAAAGATGAAAGCGCGAGAAATGCTATTAAAAGCATTTTCCACGTCTATTTGTAGGACAACCCAATCGGGATGGATGTGCAAGAGAGCCCTAATGTCGAAAGACACATACTCACAACCTCCCGGCGTCGCAACTCCAAACTAATGTGGACAAAGGTGGTCCTGAAAAGTATCTCGAAGCTGAAGGACAATGGTACGACTGATAAGTCGTAAGAGAATCTCACCGATGGCTATCGATCGAATCCCTCCCCCATCCTTCGTCATGATCAAAAGTCTAGCTGCCCCTAGTACCTGAGCTATAGACTGAGGAACATGTCCCTGAGCTACTGCTGCCGCTACCTGAAAAAGCTCCGTGAAACCACTAGAGGAGTCGTCTGTCTGGAAACAATCCCGGAGGTGCTCGCAATTCTATTTTTCAAATCAAGAAACGAGCACTACCAAAGTGGCTATACATACCAATCTCTTTACGGATCTATATGCTTTGATTGGAACTGGAAGTTTTGAAACAGGCTGGTATACGACAGTAATTAAGCTCCCTTTTATTTTCTGTATTTGGATAAGGTTCATTATGGCTTCGTTGGGAGGCTTGCTTAGTCTTTTCCGTAAGCTCACTTTTGACAGATTGGATTGGAATTAAAAATTCATTGTAGGGGTCAACCAAATTGCATTTGTTGGAGCGCCGAGTGGGCACTTTTTCCGGGTCTGAATCCGTGGGATAAGTTGCTAAAGACAACTGGGAGGATCCAGTGTTTAACCATGTCCTTGCCCTAGTATGTAGTTCGGAACCCAAAGCAGTTTTCCCTGTAAATTGTATCTTTTTTGCATTAGATAAAATTACACCCATAATAAAGATGCAAACTCCTCCATGTGAAATCTTCATATTAACGGGAGCTTTCCGAAAGTCGTGACCATCCCGGACAGACCTCCAGAGGATAGACGTGGAGCTGTACACAAGGTCTAGGCAAACAAGGATCTATCGAGACATAATGGATCCTCAGGCTGATAGTCTTGAACCTCAGGTGGTGAGAGATCATCCGGTGAGGGGTGAAGGAAACGCAACGCAGCGATCGTCTCCTCAATAGGACATGCCAATGTACAAAAGCAAGATGATGAGTGTGTTCTTAGTTACTCCGCTACACCCAGCGACCTTCACCGGGTGTTCCAAAGTAATTGCCACTATGCTACCTCATGTGTACTCGACAAACCCCTCGGATGTCAAGTACATACACCCGTTACTGATATCAGCAGCTATATACTTGACTGGCCCCATGCGCACAAATACTTTCTTGACTGGCCCCGTGCGCGATAAACACAACTTGACAGGACCCCTTACCGAGTACAGACAGTCTGTGTACTGCCAGCGTGGCATTCGAATCTGACGTGGTAGCTAGTCTGCTTGCGTGGCTAGAAGGACATACTGACAGGAGATGTAGATGAGTGCGTGGCAAAAAAGGCATGCTGAGAGAACATGTAGGCGGGTGCGTGGTCCTGAATTCCTGCTGAGTAGACACATTTAGGCACGAAGTGAAGAAGAATCATCTGAACGATGGCGGTGTCAGTGAAGACGAGTCGAATCGAACAACAGTGAAGGAGAGTGAGAAGGAAGTGCGAAGTGAAGACGTTACGTCTATGAAGAGAGAGTCTGTGAATGCCGAGAGTCGAACAACAATGAAGGAGAGTGGAAACGAAGCCCTCTGGAGGAATACCACGGTCTCACTATAAAGAGAATTCGATATCATCGGGAAAATTCATATCGCTCCAATTCCATTCGTTGTCCAAGACTCCACGAACTGAACCCATCTTGCTGAGTCAAACACGGACTAATTGCGGACTACCACGATCCTACATTCATCGAATGACAGCAGTCTGCTGCCGCACTAAAGTAATGAAGCCAGAACCGCGCTCCATCCGATTGACCGTCAACTAGTACGACAATTCCATTCGCAAGAAGGCAAGCCAACACCGCGCTCCATCCATCGACCGTGGACTACCACGACAATTTGATCCTCATGAGCAGCTCATTCGCGACTAGGCAACCCAGCACCGCACTCCATAGACAAAACTTCCTGATGTTCACACAAGTCGTCGCCTTCGTTCTCCAGTGCGGCATTCGATCATGCCACGCATTCTGCCCATGTCGCGCATTCGTTCACACGCGCATTCTGCCCTGCCGTGCCTTCTTGCCACGCACTCATGATGAGATCCCTGTCACCCTGTACATAAACCGTGGCGTCCATGTCATCATACAGAAACTCACTGGCACCCACGTATGTCACGCAACGTCACGTAAGCTCGAGATACGTCACCCTAGATGGTCGACTGGCTACCATGTCAGACTCGAATGCCATGCTGGCACAGACTGTCTGTACCCGGTAAGTTGTGTTTATCGCGCACGGGGTCTGTCAAGAAAGTATTTGCGCGCATGGGGCCAGTCAAGTATATTACTGCTGATATCAGCGAAAAGGACTCGAGTTGAAGTAGATAGACGGATTCAGTGCAAATTGTATATTGTACTGACGCAGTCCTTGTGGTAACCAAAGAGAATTAATTACTTCAGTCCATGTGTGTGTATGGATGTATGCTTTTAGTTCATTCAGATTTATTGGGACGATGATAACTGACTCGTAAACATAGGTCCTATCGTCTCCATGCTCACTAGAGTCTGTGTATGAGGAACCTTCTTTAGAGTCCAGAATATATCCAATGGGCAGGTCAAGAATTATGAGATCAGCTGCAAATGATTGGTTCTTCCTACCCACGAGGAAACCTTTCCGTCTTCTTCTGTTCGCTTTGAGACGACTGCACATAGCTTTCAACTCGACAATCAAAGGGGAGTCGAGGATCTGAGGTTTGTTCTTCTTCGAGAGCATGACTGCGTAAGTCTCCAGAAGTGTCGACTTAACTAGTACATACGGAGTGGCAAAAGTTATCCTATTATTCTCTCAATCAACTCCTCACATTTTCTTCTCTTCTTCGAGGGATTTCTTGCACTACCTTTTGCTAAGCTTCTAATGGGCACCTAGTCAGTCTCCTGATCTTCAACATCAGGCATATGTGTGTCATCAGGCTCTGGTTCTTGTCCCGGTTCTTCCTCCTCGGATTCTTCATAACCAGAAGAGGTCTTCTTCTTTCTCTACTTCGTCTTCTTCGGTCCAGAATGAAGTTTCGAACCTGCAAGTGCACTTCAGACAGTCAGCGATATTGAAAACAATGCAAGGACGCGTACCAGATTGCGACGAGACTAAACCTTTGGTATCGTTGTCCGGGGTATGTTCCAGAACATCTGATTGTGTGCGGTGTGAGGTATCTAGAGCCGACTTTGGCTGTTTTGGTCGAGAGGAGTCTGGTACAATCCCATCTAACTCTGTTGATTTATGGCTTTTATGACTCTTTTAAGACAATTCCTTAAAATGACTCGCTTTTCCACGTTTGCAGCAGGGAAGACAAGATCTCAAAACAAGGAGCTACGCTTGCACTGTTGCTGCGAGGCTAACGTTAACGACTACTCCGGATCCAACCCATTTCCTTTTCGGGTTTGACAGTGACTCTTACGACAAAATACGCTACATGCTAACGCATAGCAGCAACAACTACAGACGTCGAGAGTTTCTCGGCTACGAGAGGGTACGAGCTTGCTGGGATCCTGGACGTAACCAGCCGAAAAACGGAAATGGGGCTGGATGAGTAGGCCGTCCGCAAACCAAGCCCGAAGTCCCCAGGAAAGTAGTGTTTTAAGTGAAAAGAAATAAATGCCCCACGAGTCACCGACCGGCGGCAATGTGATAGTCTTTACTCAACTCGACACGACGGGCATGCTGTGTGGAGGGGTCCTGGTGGCCGATCATTGTCTGTCGTACTATTGCCATACTTTTCATCATCGCTTTTCTAACTCAAGCCGGAGAGTGCGAAACCATCAGCTTTGTATGCGCTCTTTCTCGTCTGCCTATTGGATCACGCTTGTCTATCATTTCGTCAGTAGCTTGAGCTCAATCTGCCATGTGATCGTGAACTTCCCAAGACGAAATTGACGCCTTGTTTAAAGCTTGCCGTCTTCGCAGGACCTGCGTACAAACCCAACGGAAAGGAAGACCCGTTCTAGAGTTCGTCGCCTCCACCGGGACATGTACGAGGCAGGGATGAACACCACGCTTGATGTGGATAGTCTGCGCAGTGCGGCATCTTCGTGGCTTGTGTTTTCTCCTGTCGGAAATTTTACTGGAGGACGTAAAGTCGTTTGGACCTACATTGCGACCATTCGCGGCGTAGCAGCATACATCTTCATATATAGATCATTTTATATAGTTGTTGGACCAGAAGCTGATGCCAGTGATGCTTGGACAATTTCCGTGTCTCATTCGAGATACAGTTGCACCGAGGGTAGTAAGATTCCTCAGATTTTAAGGCCTGACTTTACCGTCAAAGTATTCTAACACAGAAGCCATCAGATTTCACAGCAGGTACAAACGTCCGCGTCTTCAGACGGTTCCCTTGTCGTCTCTCGTTTTTACATGTACTAGGCAGCCAACCTCCCCATGAACATGATACAGTGGTTTGTGGAATTTGTCGTTTCTCGCGCTCGACGGTCTTCTAACAATATCAGCAATATTTGTGCCATGCGAACTTCTAAACTGTCCAACTGGGGCCCGAATGCTGATACCGACGACCTTCAGCTATGCTTTCCTCTGTAAGAAAATCCATGATGTGGAATCTTGCCAGGTTTTACATGCGAAGCAGTCATGTCTCAACATCTGTCTGAGTCAGAGGAAGATAACCAAACAAAGAACATTTATAGATGTAATCTTATCCACTGCCCCAGCGAATGAACAAGCTCCATGACGTCCATACCTGCTGCCGAGAGAAAACGCGGATGACTATTGCCTGAGATAAAACTGTGACACAAGCGAGTAATATACCATAAAGAAGCGACTCTACAATAAAGAAGCGTGTAACAATCATATTCATGCGCAGGGCTTGAAGTTATAACAGGAAGTCTTACCTTTTACGATAGTGCTTCAACGTGTTCAGATGGAGAAAACTTAACGTACTTCATTTGGAGGCGATCAAGGAACCAAGATTGGATCTACTTCAGCAGTTCAAAGCTCAAGATCCCAAGTTAGCGGGCACAATTCTTCGACAGTTTCAGCCAAATACAGCGCAAGCCTGCAGAAGACAGCATGGTCCAGAAAGTCAAACCCGGCAGCACAAGCTAATGAATGACTCTGTTCTGAAACGACCATGAGCAACCAGGCAAAGGACGCACGGACAAGTTCTGGAGTAGAAGCCAAGAAGGTTAGCCCAGAAAGGGTTAAACACAATATGACTATCAAACGAACCTGTCAATCACTCTCGCTGTTCTCTTCTCCTGTGACGTTTCTTGGTCTTGGGTTTTACAAGGTACGAAGCCCAAACCGGACCTGACGGTGGCGGAGCTTCAATCCAATGCTGTGGAATCCGACTGCGACATCAAGTGCAAAGAAATGATCAGTAGAAATCAACAAGGCAGTCCCCGCTTTCCTCCTAGAGCTTGAGACCTTCCCATGAGCTATCAACTGATATGAACTTAACTGAAGAAAAACAAGCAAAACCCTTAACCTATATGGGAATGTTCTAATTATATCTAAAGCATAACATATTGCTTCCTGTAACTATCTGAGCATCCAGCGACAGCTAACAGGACTGCTTCCTGAAGAATTGCTCTGCAGAGAAATTGTAAGTTGTGCCACTAACCTGCCTCCCGGCATGATGAAGGCGTCCCAACCTTGTCTAACCTGAACACAGATGAGATATATATATATATATGTGTCAATGGAATAACAGTGTGGCAAATTCGAGATAGGGTTGTTCACCACATGTGAACCTCATCATATGCTGTCCGCATGTCCAAGTCTTGCGCTAACAGGAAACTACCGAAGTAAGGATGAAAATGAGCACTTCATCCGAAGCTATACGTGTGTGAACCGTCCTTTTATACGTAAGAAGAGGGAACTTGCCATACTGGAGGCGACTAGTTCCCTAAGACAGCTCATACGTCCATGGAGAAAGAAAAAGGTACCATACCTCAATCAATGTTCCCATGTCGTAACTGCTCCCAAGATAATAATGGTGAAACTCGGCTGGTAGTCCTTCGTATCCTTCAAGAAGGCGACTGCTCTTCCTCTCTTGATCAACCTTGGCTTGTTTATCACCAACTTTCACACTTTCAACGTTTACGTTTGAGTGAATTTTGATTTCAAGTGACTGATCCTCTTTTACTCCCGAAGGTGGAGCTTTAGAGGATGGAGGGGCAGTCTTTTCCTCCTCCATTTCCTCGAATCTGGAAGAAGTTGTTACTCCACTGGCAGCTTTTCTAGCTTCCTCTGCGTTCAATATGGCAGCAGCAGCAGCACTCGTATTTGCTGCAGCTGCTGCTTGACGTTCCTCTTCAGCAACAGCTGCCCTAACCTTTTCCATAAATTGGTCATCCTCCTCGGGAAAGAAACGACCTGCCGACAATAAATCAGAACACTCCAGCTGGTACAACAATACTTCCACGCTAACACCTTCACACTGAACTTCTGATGTCTCAAGAAAACTGTACATATTATTACTTCTACAGTTTGAGTTTCAGAAGGGTAGAATACCACAGTACCGCTGTTAACAGGAAGTAAGTGACAAACATGGATCGTACTCAACGAAAAGTCAATTACTGCGAGTAATCCTCAAATAAATGTACCTTGCTTCTTCAGCTTGGCAATGCGAAGTGCCCGTAGTTCCTGCAGCTTCTCAACGAGAACCACCATTTCCATCTGAAGGAACAAGGACAGACACCGATGGAATCAGGGTACAGAAACAAATTACATGAATTTCAGAAATCTGGAAACTCTTGAGGCACCTAGGGGGAAGACCCTTCTTTCTCAGCCATTTCGGCAAAGAGTGCTCTACAAATACTAGACAAAGAGAATTACTGCACCTATCCCGGCTAAATAATAGCCACATAATCACCTTCAGTTAGAAAATTTGAAGCTAGTTAGGAGCGTACATGGTATAGGATTGGTTGGGAATTAACTTGTAAGATTCATAAGTCAGAACTTAGTAAACAAGCAAACTGACCTCTTGTAGGCGTCTAGCCTTCTCTTCTTTTGCCTTCTTCTCTGCCAGGGCCTTCATCTTTTCCATCTGTAACATTGTGTATGCTCTGCTTTTAGGACCTACAAACTTGATTGTAAAACTTATTTGTACGTAATGCGGAGATATTCCAAGCTGGACCAAGCCAGGTAATCACAGATAGGCAGCATATGATGAAAGCTGACACATATACCTGACCGCCACTCGGACATGACGCCATAAGCTTCCATACAACTTAATGTTCTCAACTCAGATATGGTGCTCTAGGGAAGACATATCTCAACCGGTAACGTTTACTGTAACACAGCACTTACTTTTCTTTTGGCTATGGATTTAGCAATTTCCTTTGCCCTCCACTCATCGGCTTCACGATCTGCCTCTTCATAGCGATCTCTTTCCTGCGAATTTGGAGAAGGAGAAAACGAAGTGGTGAGTCTGATCTACGTCTTACATCACGTCCCAGGCACTATAGTAAACAACATAAGATCTCAGTTCACAGTCTTCCTCCATCTTCACGTCGCGTAGCACCCTCATTGCCAAGATGAAGTAATTCTATATACCTTTTGCAGAGCCTCAGCGACCCGTCTTCTTTTCCTACTTCTCCACTTTCTGTTTCGCAGCAGTTTCTGCCTCTTAGAAACAAGCTTTGTAACAGCAGCAGCTCTTTCGGACCCAGCATTTTCTTCCAGAACTTCCTGAAGCGGCTGCAACTGCAATTTTATTACGTCTTGAAGCTGCCTAGCAGCTTCTACAGCGAAAGATACCGACTCTGGCCAGAGCTTACAACTTTCTTGCACTGTTTTGAGCAATAACTCCTTCGGGGTGGAGACTGACTTAAACTCCACTTCCGCAGCTGGACCACCAGGTGGAGACTCATCGGTGACGGCCTCGGCTGGCTCAGACTCGTGGCCCAGTGCCGGAGTAAGCGCTTGCACTGTTTGTATCGCTTCTAATTCATCACCTCTGAAGTTAATTGAGATAAACCATACACTTCAGCACGGCAGCAACACGTTGATACAATTATCCAAATTCTCGTAAGAGTATGCTACATTAACTTACAGAATACATAGAATAGACAATCATCCCATTCACTAATCATTCCCGGACGTAGACAAGACAAAGCAAATAAACAAGAATTTAGATCACAGAAAGGGATGCGCCACGTACAAAGCTCTCAGAACAGCAACATTTTGCAGAAGACTTGCCAGGTGCTCTTTTAGTTTAGGCCTCTGCCATAAAGGATCTACTGGAGGCCAGGAAGGACGCTGAAACTGCTGAGGTAAAGGCGGAGAAGGTCCCGGTTGCAACATTGGATGTTTAGGGTTGTACATCGGACTTGGAGCTTCAATTACAACCAAGCAAAGCGTGCTCGCAGGTCTTCAAGTTATCCAATCGGAACGCAGCCGGACCTGAAAAGTTCACAACTGCGGGAGGCTGTAATGGATGTGTTTCATGCCAACTTAGCGACTTTTCATCAGTATCTCCAAGAGCTGCGCACAAAGTACGCAGGTGAGAAAAGTGGAAACTGGACACACATCAAGAACAAAAAAGCGTAGCCTTGTAAACGAAGAGAAAAACAAGCGAGAAGTCGAGCAAACACGATTAAGCTGAAAGTCTGAACATTACGCTGAAGCAGAGGAACCGTGATGTATGAGCGACTCATCCGAAGCTTTTACCACCTGTACGATGATTCATAATCTGTCAGACATGAAACTGATCAAAGTATCCTCCAGCGCTCAACTTCCTTCAGGGACGAGCAGATTGTCTATTTTCTGCTGGTGGAGATTGGTGGTGCGGGACAGATACACTAGCAATTCCTCCATCGATCAACCAACGACAAGAATTCAAGCTTCTCTTGCGCTCATCCTTTCGCTGTGAGGCGCCACTCAGTCCCATTACACAACTAGCTTAGCAACGAGTATGATTCACTCGCGTCCCCTCCACCACCAGACATGTTTCTCATGCATACACTGTTCCTTCCGGCGTTCTATCGCAACCTCGTCAAATTAGCAATTCGAGTTTCCTCGTGTCCTGAGCGAATCTGCGCGTTCGACTCGCTTCAAGAATTCATTCTTTGAACGAAAGAAACGAATCAAGATCTGTACTTCACAAGTAAACATGCGAATGTGTGTACAGTAGGTCGAAATCATGTAAATCATGCAATTTGCTTGCCTGATTCCTTCTCGCAGGTCATGTAGACGGCGGACTAGTAAACTGGAATTCCATACTCAAATGACAATCTATTGCTGCATAATCATACTCTCATTAATTAGAACAAATGATGTTAAAATCAAATTCTTTTGTCTCTTTGATGATGACAGACCAATTATATAAGTGCCAGTCTATATGACTTGATGTATGTGTTATTCACAAAACTATGTGTAAAATGTCGTTTATATACTAGATGTTTAATGATTACATAAGTTCGGATGAACCTTAATTTCTTGAATAACTTAGTATATACTTTAGCAGTTTAGTTTCAGACGTACTTCTCTAACTTTTAGACACTATTTTTTGAATCAGTGAATGGAAAACTTGAGGCTAAATTTGGTTATTACATGTTCTCGAATAAGGAAACAAGTCAACTTTGCTGGCAAGTGCTATTTGAATTTTCCTTCAAGCTGAGTTCCTACTACAGGAAGAAGTAGTAACCTTTTGGTTACACATTCCGAGGTGTTCTAACATCCTGAGAGTGAACACTACATAGTTATATATTACATATTATATAGACTAGGGTGTCAAAGTTGGAACCTTTCTGGAAGATTCGAGCCACTCGTGAGAGAATTACAACTTCGGCCAAACTTCCACGGCTGTTTCTTGCGGGCACCTCCGGAGGTACCCGTCAAAAACCGCCGCGGCGTTCTCTTAAACGATTTTCACTGTTTTGGTCCTCCTTTTTCCAGTAGACAGTAGATTGCTCTGAATAGTTATTTTCAGTGTTAGAAGTAAAAAAAGTTAGTGAAAAGTACATAGTGTTCATTCAAGAGGGCGTTACACATGGGCCGCGGTTCTACACCATGCTACCCTCGTCGAAGTTATGGCGTTTTGTCTCACACCCGTTGAGAATATTTTCTCGTAACTTTGACCACCCCTATTGTACTTTACTTTGTAACAAGTGGAAATGGATGCAAAATAATGAGGAAAGAAGAAAGCTGCAAGGGATGACAGTAAACTTACAGTTACTTGTAGCTAAACGAGCAGCCTCTTGCTGCAGCTAACAAGAGTATTAGGTGCACATGTTTGTCATGTTTGCAACGACCTTTCTCTTTACTAACCTTCTCGTTGCAACGTCGTTGAAAGAAAGAGGTGCCTCCGTCTACATAGTGTACCGGGTACACGTGAAGTGGGAAGCAGGCCTTGATCTCATCAGCCTCTATGAGCTTTGCGGATGTTCCAGTGAGCTTCCAGAATGGTCTTACTCGTTTGTTTTGTGATTCGAACTACACTTTGATTGATAACAGATGACTGGTTGGGGTGTTAAGACCCCTGCTGCCAACAGTACTGATATAGAAATAGCTTTGTCTTCCTTTTCCTTCTTAGCTTAATTTTATCCAGCTGACATAAATTTACACAATCCTTGTGGTTTATTTGTTCCTTTGGTCTGCGTCTGTTCTACAGAAGTCGTCATTTTATCTCTTGGTTATATTGTCAAGAAGCAGGATGTGCCACCGACCGCGTGGGGATTTGATCATGGTCTTTAATTATATGTCAGCTCGGCACATGCCGTAACTGAAGTTATGAACTTCTTGGTAACTGGAAAGAACAACACAGTTTGCAGCTGCCTTTTCTTAGTGTTTCCGGACCTCCAGTTGAAAAATCAACCTTACGAAGTATGAGATCATGATGTGTGTTATGAGTTTCAGTATGCTCTTCGGTTCGTCGTGTCTACCTTGCCGTGAAACACGTAATCTTGAAGAAATGTTGAATCACTCCAGACCAGTCGGTCGTAAATAACACCCTTAAGTGTAACTAGCCCTGTGCTCTGAGAATGAGTGCAAGAATGAGTGGTCGGTCGGGTCAGTTACTCACAAGATGTACGGCAGCAAGGCACGCAGGCTGCACACGTTCGAGCCTGGCTCAGCTGTAGTTGTAGTAAATGGCAGTTCTCAAGGGAGCATGTTGTGAAGCTTCCTGCCCTGCTCATGAACGTCTCCGGTGAGCAAAGGGTTCTCACAGGGTTGAAACTCGATTGCTACCCGGAAGGTCACAGTGTACACATGTGCGACCATCGACGGCCATACGGTCTCGAGGCAGGCCCTGTGCTCTGTCAAACTCAGTCCTGAACCAACCGTTTCGACGAGCGGGTTTCAGTCTTTCGGGCTGCTGGAATGAGCTTTCTCCAGCGGGACGAAACGGCCGGATTTTCTTTGTTCTGGATGATGTATGTTCTAATGCTCGGATCGAACATACAGCTGAGTGATCATCTCTAGAATACCTCTCCTTTCAGTATCCCTGTAGCTGCTTCAGAAGATGGCTGTGATATGCAAGTATGTCAGCAAATATAAGCGTCTGGATCGAGAGGACAAGCGAAGTGTGAGCTTTGTCTGAACTCTCGACGATGAGCGCGTCAGTAGCTCTGCAGGTCGTCTTCAGCACGGAGCTTAGGATAGTCAGAAAGATGTGACGTCGACGTTTTTAGATGGGTACCGCGCAGGACTCCTTGTGACCGCTCAGTAACAGAAGTGGATTTATTCCGAGCCTTCTACTTGTTTGGCAAGCCTGCGAACTGCTCCACTCTTGATGCAAACATGTACAGAGCCTTCCTCTTTCTGAAAGGATTCATGGTCTTTTCAGTGTCGGTCTATTTACTGCACTCCTGCGCTGGACTCGACGCAAATTATGTATCGCCCGCTGTTAATCCAAGAGCACAATCTTTGCATCAAGCACCAGTAAACAAAGACGATGGACAGGCGAAGAAATACAATGGATTTGCTGGAGAGTGGAGATTTGAGGGCCTGCTAGCTCCCGATGGATCCATCTCTACTGCTAAACTGATGAATGAAAGAAATCCTTCGGCCGAGGACTTACCGCTGGAGAACCGGGGGAGAAGGATCAGCTATTTCGGGAGTCCAGAGATCCCAGAACCCACTCATGATCATCCTTATCCCTCATGTCCCGTGGACTTCAGAGATTTTATTCCGTGCCTGAACGCTTCCTCACCTCACCTGTTCAGAAGTGACTGCAGAAAACTAGAGGAGCAAGGTCTCCAAGATTGCGCAATTCCAACTCCTGCGAACTACGCGCGGCAGTTCAAGTGGCCCGCAAGCAAATTCCAGGTAATTTGGACGATGAACCTTTTAATATTCAGCTCTAAGACAGAACATCTTTTCTTGAAGAAGCAACTTCTACGGTAGTCAATATTTCAAGTCTGGGCATGACTGGCTTACATGGATAAAGAAACCTAAACCGGCAGTGACACGATTGACGACTCGTCGAGCGCTCTGAGTAAAGCTGACCTTGTCCAGATAAATATTTATACCCTTTGCAGGTGAGGCAACCAAATATACCGCATGTTCCAATCTTGAGAAATAGAGAGTGGCGATCTTGGTTTCAGAGTAACGGAAGTGCAATAATCCTCCGACCAGGCGCACCCAACTTTCCCAATGGTACAAGCGAATACTTCGACGACTTATCAATGGTACACAGCAACTTTTCCTTCTTGCTTTTCTCAAACTGAGAGGGGCGTGCTTCAAGTTCGTGAGCACTTTAGTATCAGCTCAACGATTCCCCAGCCTCAAGACTGTTCTTCGTTGAATGCGTTTACGTGTTATACGAGAAGTAAGTGCGTTCCGCATGCCAGCCAGGGGAGGAAGCTACTTAGATATGGGAAGCTTCTACGAGAACTAATACTTGAATGTGACTATTTAGTTCCCACGAACTAAAATAATCACATCAATGTCAAAGAGGAAAATCGGTGTATGCCAATTGAGACTGGCAATGTTTCTTTTGTTGAAGGCCATGATTACTGTTGTGAATGTAACGCGTATTTTTGGATGGCTGTCAGAAAGTTCCTGGGTTAGCTTTCGGGGAACGGGTGAGGGTAGTGCTGGACATAGGCTGCGGAGCAGGGAATGTGGCGGTAGATCTGGAGAAAAGAGGCGCAATCACGCTGTCGGTCCCTGGACAAGGCTCATGTGACAATGGGGTGCAACTGATACTGGAGCGGGGATACCCAAGCATACTTCAGGCTTTGGAGAAGCATCGTTTGCCTTACGCAAATCAAGCCTTTGATCTCATCCACTGTGCGGCATGTGGAGTGAACTGGGAACTCGACGGTACCCCCCCTTCCCCACCACCTTCTTCTTGGTCTTGAGAGAGAAGCGGTGGTCCTCTTCCATACTTTTCAGGAACCTAAGAGGAGCTGTTATAGAGAGTTATGGAACGGAGAGAGTGAAGCGCATACCTACCGTAATGTCTGAAACTTCTTCCGTGCCGTTGATTATGCTGAACTCTTACTTTAGTTCTAGTTCTCAGCCGTAACATTAATCACGTTGTAACGAACACGGATCGGCCGTCGGCGCAGATGGTCTGAAGCTGTTCGAGGCAGATCGTATTTTAAGGGCAGGAGGCTTCTTTGTGTGGATCGACCCGATAGAAGCTGGATCAAGTAGGGACGATATCATATACCTCACTTGTCTTTGGGTCTTTGCATGAATGAGGATTTCGAGAGAAGAGCAGTTTATAACTGACTAGGGAGAGTGTCCGTAAAGTATAGACGTCAAAACTTGGCATAGGAAACTTACTTGGAGGTTGCTTACGTATGTGTCCACGAGGGCCCTGCCTGACTGGAAAAGTTGTCTTCCTTCTTGCATTACAGTGTCTGTCTCAACGTATGTCTTGTCGCTCTTGCTCAGACTGGGTCTTGAATGATGTCCCCGTCTAGGAGAAAGGGTAGATGGTGCGTGTGAACCACTACCAGATTACCAAAGATCATGGATGTCATTTTGTCAGGAATGGAAGATTTGACCAACAAAATGTGTTGGAAGCTAGTTGCGAAAGAGGCCGGTGTATTTGTATGGGAAAAACCTACAAATGAATCATGCTATTTGCATCGACCCTTCCGGTTTCCACCGATGTGCCGTGCCAGAGCATCGACTGATACTTCCTGGTAAGCGTGCCTACTTCACCACCTAGCTCCCTTCTGAGCTCGCCGAGTTCAGGTTCTCTTTTCAGGGATACAATCTTTCCTTGGCCATCGCCTCGCTTCTGTCTGGCTGTTCCTTGGCTAAACCGTTGCCGGACTGTCTTTTTATCATCTTCGAGTGGATGCTCTATCGGTCTTGGTCTGCTACGTATCGCATTTTAGCTATGCTTGGCGCGTGATCAGGGCACTCGTGTAAGCAGGAATATCCCGCTTCAAAAATGCATTCCAGGGTTTTTGGCGACAGGGGCAGCAGACCCCATCCAATGGCCCAAGAGACTGGAATCTCCACCGCCAAGGCTAAACGAGACTGCGGTTATTGGCCTCGAAGAAGCATATCTAGCGGATTTGAACTACTGGAAGGACAATATTGACATCTACGTTGCCGTATTCGGCAAGGCTCGCCTTGACGATATTCGTAATGTCCTCGATATGAACGCGGGATATGCCGGGTACGTGAAGAATGTGCTTCCTTGATGCCTTCCGCAAGTTTTTAGTGCGAATCACTGCTTCGCTGTACAACCGACAAACACTTCAACCCAAAACACGTGCAGGTTTGCAACAGCTGTCCTGCTGAAGAAGCCTGCTCTTGCGTGGTGGGTACTGAATGTCGTACCTGTGGACATGCCTGACCGACTTGCCCTCATCTTCGACAGAGGGCTTATCGGTGTTTATCACGACTGGTTTGTTGTCTCCCTCACTCTCTTCAGCTCTTCCCTCTCAATCTCAGATACTTGATCCCGTCCTAAGCTTTCCCTACAATATGTAAAGCTGTAACATCTGCACGCTTTTCTGCCCTGCTGCATGAGTTTTCACATGATCTAGCAGCCAGCGAAGAAAATGGTGGATCCTATGCAGCATACAGATGTGATTGTAAGATACAAATTTGATCGTAAGAGGACTCCCCACAGTTTTGTCAAAGAGTTAAAGCATGTTCTCCTTCTTAGTGCAAATGAACATGAAATAGCGAGACAAGCTGATGTAAGAGTATACATCTAAAGTCCCACAAGTTTTGCGTATGCCAGAGACCTAACCACTCGCCCAGTTACCTCGCCCTCGCATTGGTACTTACCCCGCTACTGACATTCGTTGCGGGAACACAACAGGTGCGAATCTCTCCAACTCCACCCCAGGTCGTTCGACTTGGTACACGCATCCGGAATCTTCTCATCTACCCAGAGGTAACTGCAGGTCCTGTGTCTTTTGTATTATTCCCTAAACGCACAGAGAATCAGATTTCTTAAAGATAATGTATATTCGCTAGCACGGACAACATTGTTGATAATATTCACGTGGGCACAGGTGCAGCACGGATAAGATGATACAAGAAATTGACCGATTGCTAAGGCCCGGAGGATTCGCACTAATAAGGGACAACTTGTCTGTCCTTGCGCATGTTCAAGCAATAGCGACAGATTTTCACTGGAAAACTATGATCATCGATACCGAGAGTGGACCGAAAGGAAAAGACAAACTCCTGAGCTGCCAAAAATCGTTCTGGCGACCTCAATCATGATAGTAAAAGGACGACGGAGAACTGTTAACTTTCTCAAGCTCATCATTCTCCTCATGTATAATATTCCGATCTGTTAGGAGTTGTATGCGCAATACCTCCAACGTTCGAACAAAGCAACCGCCAAGAACTATCCACAAATTATTTAACCTGCACCATCAAATTTCTACTATCGTGATCATTATAGAGCCAAAGAGCTCCGGCTAAAAAGGTTGTACACGAAGACAATTGAACGAATACCGAAAACCAGCAGATACAAAAAAGTTTATTCGCATTCAAAAACCGTAATCGTGTATTGAGAGGCACACATTACAGTTCAGTGAATGATAATAAACACGGAATATTTCTCCTCACAGATTCATAGAGCCCCTTTGTTCTCGAACTACATTTATAGCCGAGCTCGGTGTAATCATTCCGTATACCAGGTTCTATTGAGAAAGCCTAGCCGCCACCATGATATATCTTTCAATTACCAACTGTAGGTTCCTGAATCATACATCCATTCAGTAGAGCCCCCAGATATACCGATCAACAGAACCGCGATGAACTTCAATACTAGATGCACATCTCTACGTCAGTTTGTACACCGACCCTGCACATCAGTACAAACTAAGTTGCAGGCTTCCAGACATGCCTGATACAATTATACAAGACGTATTTACAAGTGAATACACCGAAATAGGCGATCTGAACTGCACTAAGTTAAAGCCCACATCACTATGGCGATGGAGACAAATCGTTCTCGTTTCTTTCAAACTACCAAACCTACTTACAAATATGCTCCAAAACACGTCGCTGCCCTGTAGAATATTGGTGGCCAGTCGTTCTTGCAACCTTACATAGCTGCCTCTTCATCAGGTCTCATGAACTTCGTATACTCTTGCTGCACCATCTCTCCACCGTTGACTGGATCATAAGCACATTTGTAAAAACTGCCATGACAGCCAAATCAGTCAGTCTTGACCCTTTTCTCGTGTGCTTAAGAGGGTTAGATGCAAGACGTAGGCCAAAGCCTACAAAATGTAAGATCACATCGGGTGAGATTGAGTACCTGCCATCTGAGCCCACAACGATAACTGTGTCCTTCGCAGGTCCGAACGCCACAATGGCCTTGGTCTCTTCAGGAAGTCGATATTGCGCAAAAGACCATTCTGAACTGAAATATTTCGGCAAGACTCCTGCCTCGCCAGATGTGGAACATGCCAAATACCGGTCAGGAGAAATCCGGGACGGTATGACGCACGAGTACGAAGAGAGCTAAAGTCTTTCTTTCCTTATTGATACGCTCAATGTGGATACACTTAGCACGGTTAGACCCTGAACAATGCATTTCGTCCAGTCACTTCAAGTTCCAGCATCCAACAGAAAAATCCCATACTATTATCAGAAAACAAAACCCATTAATAACTTTCTATTCTGAATATTGGTTTGTCCCTCATACCCCAAAAGCTTCAAGAATTTCCTAATCCTGAGTAGAAAACTTAGATTACCTGTCCCAGAGGACAAGGAGAAATACTTGAACAACAACGTGAATATCGAGAAATTTGCTGGACAAAAATACCGCAGAAAGGGGAGTAAAAGGAAACTACCTTTCATGAAGGATAAAGATGAGCCAGGATTTCCGCTTCCAAACGAGAGAGGACTGGACCCAGCGACGGGGCTTCCGCTTCCGTTTCCGCTCCCACTGCCGTTGCCTTTCCCGTTGCCACTTCCAGAACTTTGTGTGGTCCCAACGATGTACTTGTTTTGCTTCTTCGCATGGGCCTCTGCCTGGGTGTCTGTACCACGCATATCGTCAGTGCCAGCAGCTGCCCGCAGACTGAACACGTGAACTGTTGCTTTGTCACTCGAAAGAGCCAGCCACTGCCCACTGGGTGAGAACGCTATGCTGTAAATCTCTGCTCTATCTGCACCACGCCGGAGCTGCACAAACGGACCAATGCCTCAGTTAACCGCTTGAGAGCTAAATTGTCTGGTCTAATAACGACTTTCACTGCTAGAAACTTCTAGCGGTGTAGGTAACGTAAACGCGCCATCATCTCTCTGAAACCAGTCATGACCAACGCTCTCGTTACCAGCAAGTCCCCGGAGTCCTCGCTGGGAGTGAACAAAGTTCAACAAGGAGGTTGTAAGTAAGCTCAACATGCTAAAGTGTATGTTCAAGTTTAGCCCTAATCCTAACATGAGGTGCATGACCACGCCAAAGGAGATAGTTGTGAAGACTAAACACGATTACTGGACTATTGGACAAATCCACCAAGTCCTCCATTGCCGCGGGGCAGAAATACAGACTAAGCAGATTTTACTGTCTTCCGACCGTCAAGTTTTTTTATTTATAACCACTACCTAAATATTGTTTACCAGTAACTAAATTATGCCAAAGATAGATTCCAGTTTCCGTTAGATAATCAGAAAGGATTTGCTTTCTGTTTAACCAAGCGTTATCATATACTGGAAGTGCTTTCCCTGGTAAATTATCAATAATTAATTGGTGATTACTCGAGTTTGGACCATCTTAGATCATATGAAACCACACGAAATGCGTGTCCTAAGGCGAAATTTGTTCGCTACCTTGATGTCCGATTGAGCTTAGACTATAGAGCCATCGCTTCATTACAAATGGCAGTGATGAAAAAGCATGCCTTCGCACTGATGAACGCTCACAATCAATAAACTACAATCACAAATAATCTGCCGGATTCACGAAAACAATCAGCAGTTTAGGAAACTGCACGAAAGCTCCGATCGATCTCAACAGCTGTGATCTTCGGGCATGCACGTTCTCAAAGAAGGCTGGGTTGATTAAAAGGCGCAAAATGAAGGAAAACTTACAAAACCCTTCTGTCTTGGAAACGAGACCTGCTCCTGAAGACAGTTCCCAGTATAACAAAGTCTTCACATGTAGATGATAGACATAGGCCACATATGCACAGGAAGAACCCACCTCTTGCAATTTTGTGCCGTCCAAAGTGTTAAAGATTCGGATCAGAGTGCCCTTAGTACTGGCAGTGGCAAGAAGCCGGCCATCCCAAGTGAGTGCAAAAGCCGCCAGATTGGTTTCATGGGCTGAAATAAACTTAGTCTTCTTCAGTCCATAATGTTCAACCCGCACCTGACCTCGATGTAGCCCTGGGCACGCTAAGACAGAAGGGATTGAAGCCGGGGAAAGCGCGCAAAGCCCCTTGTGATTTGCAATAGTTTCGATTTGATGTAGTAGTTTCAAGTCCGCAAAATTGTACACATAGATCTTATGCTCCAAAACCACCACAATCCGGTCACGACGAAGACGAACCGCGCGTATTTCGGACCGGAAAGACAGCTCCCCGATGCAGCGACTCTGATGATCGTCCCAAATCATAACCTTGTTCGGCGGATAACGGGGAGTGGTGCCACCCCCGACGATCGCCAAAATATTGCACCGAAACAACATCTCCACAAGCCCAATTCCTCCATTGTTGAACTCACGGCGAAAGGTTTCCTTGAAAGGATCACAATTGTAGATACGGAAACCTGTGTCCGTTCCGCAGGCGAAGCACCCATAGTCCTGATTGAAGCCAACAGACAAGAGATTGTTGTTCTGAGGTAGCGAGTCGGGCTGCTCGACAGGTGGGGAACCAGCAGAAGCAACAGGAGGTGCGACAGAAGGAGCAGAAGAGGTGTAAGACCTGGCTGGCGAACCGGGCTGCCACTGCTGATTCACAGAAGCAGCAGATGAAACCGGGGTGAAATTCGGATTGGAGAGTCCACTGCGTGGACTGTCCAAGTCCGGCAGGTCTGCACTATCGACAGTCAAACTCGTAGCGTTCAGGTTCGACGTCGAGTTGGGTGGGATTATGTTCGAAGATACAAGTGCCATTTAGAGCAACCAAGCTGCTGCCAGCAAGTATTCCATAAACCAAACGATCCCCAGGAAACAGCGCACCCTCCTGCCTCTCAGATCTCCGCCTGCCTCCTTTTCCACTCAACAACAATGCACTCAAAAGCACTCTGCCGTGTTTGTCCCTGCCTACCCTAACTAACACGCTGCTGCTGTGGGGAAACGAAATTCAATCTGTAACCTCGAAAACCCTTAACCCTCTATTCCCCACAATCCTCGACCTCCTTAGGTTTTACTTATGTGCTCTCGTCGTAGTGTTCTCACAGCGAGTACGGAACGAGAATCGCTTATCTCTCGCTCGTCTCCTCCCGTTATCGTGGTCCTCGACTTGGTACCCCGAGAGTCAGCAGGCCGAACTAACTGAAGAACTGAAGAACCACAGTCAGACAGGAAAAAGCACTACACTACGCCCTCTCTCCTCCTCCCTCTCGTATGTGGCTCGGCTTGGTCGATCCTTTTCCTCTCTTCTCGATCTCCCGGCCCCCCGTTCCCTTCTCGGCACGGCTAGCTGCGTTTTTTGGGGATTTACCTCATCTCTCCTCTCTCGAGACGTGACCAAATTCCTCTCGGTTTCTTTTCTCGACCACAAGGCCAGTCTGTCGTACACGACGACACATCGACAAATCGACAGACAGAGCGGCAACAGCTCGGGCTCTCCTTCCTTGTCGCCCCTCCCCTCCCGATGGACGCCACCTTCCCCACTTCCCTTCTGTACAAACGGTGTACGGGGCTCCTGTGCATAGAAGCTACTCCTTCCCTTACCGTTACTACTCCTACGGTTCTGGAATTCCGTCCATTTCCAAGGAGCGCACCGTCTGCTCGCTTTTCTGCATTCACTTACTTGCAGCTTATTTGGCAAAACTGAATATTATTTGTAATACAAGCCACATTTAGAATGGTCAAATTAGAGCGCTTTTGTGGTCTTCCTGCCAAAGAATTAATCAGTTTAAGAAACTTTTGTACAGTAAATGAATGGAGCCTAATGTTTCTGAGACCCGTTTATTTAAGCCATTAATTAAGCTTCTGAACCTGTGGAGTTCCTGGCAAAGGACAACTGATTTCGTCCCATGTGGATAATATTATTCTTCATTTTCCTGAGGAAGATTAATATTTCCTGGAAATATTAATCGGCTTAGTTACGCCTTACGTGCTTCGCATATCCCTTCTAGAGAACCATACCATAAGCTTCTAGGCTGTGAGAAACTTCTGGACGCCTTTGATTCCAGACCAGTTTCCTTCGGTCCACTTCCATGCGCTTTCCTTCGAGGACCCTAAAAGGGATCTGCTGCCTTTCGAGTCTTTCTTCTGGAAAGCGGGAGGTTCTCACTTTGACATGTGTGTGTAGAATGCAGAATCAAATCATCAGGAATCAGGACCATTCAAACCTGAGGTTTTACTAGTTTATAGCCATCGATGTAAATAGATGATACGTAAAATATTTACGTTTTGGAAAATTAACTCTCGTAATTTTTTCATTCTTGTAGTCTAAAACATTAGTGAGTAGTAAATGCATTTCAAGGTTTTTGTTGCCCGTTTGAAATTTGAATGACTTTAGGTTCAAGAGAGAATCCACCCGTGGCCATTTTTGGCTTCTCACTTTTCGGTCATCAGCTTATGAGCTTCACTCATCATCGCCAACTCCTACTTTTGCAAGTTCATCACGGTCATTGTCCCAAAATTATTTCCTTTGACATAAATAATTACAAATGTGTCATTTTTTGTTTCACTGCATTTGTTTTTTACACATAGTGTTTTTCTTAAAATTTATTTTTTCATTTTATTTTTCTATAAGTATGTCGAGAAGCTGTCAAGATCTCACCTGTTTCAGAAGATCATTGATGTGAAGAAATATATATTCTGTGTAAGTTTTTGACAAGAACAATATCTTATAAAAGAATCTGGATATATTTCATTACTTCACATTGTTTGAGCAAGAGGAGCAGGAGGTCATGATAGAGAGAAATTATTATTTTACTTCTGCGTCGCTCATGCTCGAGTTACAAACGAGCATTATATTGGTGTGTTAAAATCCCATTGGCAATCTTTGAGAGAGCTGCACATGCAACTAACAGAGAGTATATGCATATATGATAGACTCAGTCATGAAGAATGACTGAAGAGGGATCTGAGGAGGACAGCAAGCTAAGGTTAGGTAACCTCTCCTCAAGGCAAATTAACACTTGATATTACATTTCCAACACCCGTTCTGAATATCTAGTGGGTAATTGATACACACCAAAGTGCTCCTCTAAGTTTATGAAATCTGTCATAAGACAAAGGTTTTGTGAATATGTTTGCAAGCTGATCCTCGGTTGATACCCAAGTGATACTAACCTCCCCACTCAATATTTTCTCTTTGATGAAATGAACATGAACTTCAATATGTTTGGTTTTGGAATGAAATACATGGGTTTTAGCCAATGCAATAGCACTCATAGAGTCAGATATATGCTAGTAGGTGGTAGCTTTTCTTTACACCATGTGATATCTTCCTCCATCCATCTCAGCCAAATTGCTTCCATAGTTGAGTTGCATAGTCCCTTATACTCAACTTCACCAGATGAGAGTGCGTGCTACTTCTTGCTGGACCAAGTCACCAATGCTCCTCCCAACTGAAAACGAAATCTGAAGTTGATCTTCTGTCATTCTGATCTCCAGCTCAATCTGCATCGACAGATCCAACTAACAACGGTTCTAGTTAAAATCGAATTTCAAACCAAAGTTTGTAGTACCTCTCACATATCTGAGAATCCTCTTAGCTACCTTCATATGAGATTCACAAAGACATAGCATAAATTGATTGACTTTACTTAGAGCATAACTGATATCTGGTCTGGTTGTGATGATCAGATGTAGCAATTTTTTTATCAATTTTCAAAATTCAGTCTGGTCCCACTGGTAAGTCTGTTGTGTCATCAAGCTTCTTCTTGTTGACCTCCATGGGAGTTGATATTGCTTTGCAACTCTTCAACGTCGAAGTTTTCAGAATCATAATAATATATTGACTTTGATCAAGGAATATTGCACCAATGTGGTTAAATATGTGAACACCAAGAAAATACTACAACTCTCCCAAGTCCTTTATCTCAAACATTTTGATAAGGTCAAATTTGATCTTAACTACAACATTAAAGTGACTTCCTTAGATTATTATATCATCAACATACAACAAAAGTAATACTTTATCAGTCATGGTGGTAAGTATATACAAATTCAGATCCTCTGTTGGGGTTGAAAGATTGACTCTTCAGAAAATAGTCTATCTTGCTGTGCAACATTCTTGGAGCTTGTATAAGTTCATTGTAAACCCGATAGTTTATCTAGTTGATTGTAGATATGTTTTTCAACATAACTGTAACTACAAGCAATTAAAGCATTTGAATTAAAAACTCAATGATGCAAAAGATACTTGAAAACTACTATTCTCTCAAGGAATAACAGGATTTGATTGAAACCACATCGGAGCTCATTACTGAGTTAAATCACTCAGAGGATGATATCACATCGGGAGTCCTTGTTGAGTAAGTCATTTAGGGATGACATCACCTCGAGACTCCTTGATGAGTAAACCACTCGGATAAGATGTCATCCCCGGAGTCTCTGCTGAATAAGTCGCTCAGGAGACATGTCATCTTAAGACTCCTTGCCGAGTTAAGCAAGCAGGGGGTGTTGTCACTCCGAGGATGTCAAAATGTCACTCCAAGGACATCCAAGACATCAAAGTTATCCAGTCGATGATCAGTGCATCTTTAAAAGTAGAGGCCAAGGATTCAAAAGCGGATGTTGCAGCCTAAAGCTTAAACATGTCTTTTTACGTTGAAGAACACTCCATACGCTGGGAGGATCAACGAGAATAAAAGCAATGGAGATAGAAGATCTACTTTAAAAGAAGAATCAACAAAACACACGAGATGGACCGAGCGACACGACATTGATGAAACTAGTTGGATGAAACTAGACAAGGATAGAAAAGATAGAGAGAACATGTGGGATCTAGTTAGTCTTCGTAAGGTCTTACGCTTGAACACTAGTCGCAGCTTAAGAATGATTATGAATTGGATGATTGTAGAAAATTTTGTTTAGAACGTCTATGTATGTGTATATGATTTTGGTGCAGTGAAGTAAAGTGATCGAATGATGTTTATATGTTTCAAGTATTTGATGGATTTGATTTGAAGATTTGATTTATAACGATGATGTTAGGTTTATTAGTAGATTTGTAATGGTATCTGTTGTAACAATTTTATCACTCTAGGTCTTAAGAACCAGAGATTGCTACAGAAGATTAATTCCTGGCTGATTTGCAACATCAATGTATTTGCTTGTCACTCAAAAACCGTCACAATTCTACTAACAAACACTTATATCAATGTTATAATCTCAAATAATCTAATCACATTCATCTTATACTGAAATATACATAATCTTCTATCGCTTTTACTTCACTATAGTGAACCAGACACAAATCATATGGATACTCTACACAAGGTCATCTATCTAATTCCACTGATTGTCATCCTTGAGTGTCGACTGACATTCTAATGCAGGAGCTTATTGAGACTATTTAGTTCCCAAACTATTCTTCGTCTCCATACCTCCTCGTTATTCCATAAGCTGACTCATATTGAGTCATCTCGTCTCCGTATGATCTCATCTCAATGATGATCTTCGAAATGACATCATCTCTTGCATGTTTTACACAGCGAGGACTCTCGAGATGACATCATTCTTTGAGTGATATACTCATTGATGAGTCTCGCTATGATGTCATCCTCTGAGGGATCTACTCAGTAGTGATCCACGGAGTGACATCATCCCATGAGTGATCTACTTAGTAATGATCCTCGGAGTGACATCGTCTCTTGAGCAATTTAACTCAATAATACCATGGTGAGAGGTCATTCAAATGCTATTTATTTCCTGAAAGGATAATAGTGTTCAAGTAAAATCTTTTTGCATAAATGAGTGTTGTGATTCCAATGCTTTTATTGCTTGTAGTTACAATAAAAGAACATATCTACAATCCACGAAATCTACTATCAGCTAGATAAACTATATAGTTTATACTACCCCTTTCTTAAGATTTGAACGCTTACAAAGAAATTTCATCCCATGTGTCTTCTTCCGCGTTGAGCTCTATGGTGTGTAGCAGAAGGATTCTTGTTGATAAAGATCGGTCGAGCCTTAAAATACATTAGAGTGCGAGAATATATATTGCGGTCTATAAATTGAGAGATAAGATTATCTATCATGAGGAAGCCATCATTGAGTACGTGCTCCAAGGTATGAACTAAACAACCACCATGATTGTAAGCAGTCTAAGTTTCATGCACTTACTGCCTTGCTGTGCCGGCAAAAGCTCTTGCTCACGAAATAGATCACGAAACTCATAACACTAATCTGCAAACCACACTTCAACGTTCACACACCACTTACCTTTATCTCGTTCAGGAGCCAAACCGTCTCCCTAACTCTCAAGCTCAACATTCCCTAAGTCTCAACCTATCGGGATCGACCGCACCGTCCTCCTCTTTGGTCCCTAAAATTATATCACAATTCGGTCACGAGATCGATCATAATTCTCAGCTCCAATGTTAGTTCGAGAGTTCTTGATATTGTTGAAAAATTCTCGCCGGGATCTTTCCAATGATACCTTACTTGTCTTGATATCTTACATGGAGCTATGTCTGCGGTCCAAAACGTTGTTGGAGCTCCAACACTTAGCATTTTTTTGAGGAATCATGGTCCAGCGTTAGATTGAGACCTTGTGGTTTGGACCAGCATCCGTCTGCACCAAACGCACATCCTGGTCTGCTCATGTCTAAGTCCATTTTAAGACTCACCTCTTTAGGTCAGCATTCGTCTAAGATCCTCTTGGAATAGGTCCATACGTTGTCGCGCTACTTGGCGGCTACATGTTATATTTCTACTCCGACGCTTGAGTTTAGTAGTTCTAGAAGTTAGCTTATATTACTTCTAGTCGTTTATGTATATGTTTGACACCTTTGCATACGGTGTTAACACTATTTTGAGTCTTAGTAGGTTGATTACCATGTTGATAGGGCTTAAGCTCATGGGTTGTATTTGCGTGTCGGCCATGCACGCTTTCTAGCTGATTTAAGTTATTTTTCAGGGCTGCGTGTCGTTTTAAGTAATTTAAGTTTTACGCTGGCACTCTAGGGGGCTTGACGTGGTAGCCTATGAGTAAAACTAAGTTGCCACGTGGTTTATGGTACTAAAGGACAACCAAGTGGAGCTATGAACTCCCATTGGTCTGTTTTTGTCTTTTGTTAAACTCTAAATTTAGAAACAGAGCTCTAGAGTGGAGTTCGAGCATTTGGTGAGGGATCTTCGAAATCTGAGAGCACAGGAGGGTAGAGCTCGTCATGCCAAGCACTCCCAGTGAAATTTTCGATCGATTTGAGTCAATAAAGACGAAGTTATGACCAATTGAAGTTCGAATTGTGCTAGAATTGAATCACTTTTGTTGGATTTAGGGTTTTCAGTGTCACTTGCAGCTGATTTGAGGAAATTGCTTCCAAACTTCGAGGTTGTGTTCTCTGCCAGCAGGGCTACGATTTCCCAAAAAGTTTCGCATCGATTGAGTGACTGAGTAATTCAGGGCGGCCGCTGAAGCTGGAGGGGTCTGAAAAGCTCTTAATCTAGAGCAGCGACTTCAGAGGAGGAGATCTGGAGTTCTACAAACAATCAGGAGTCCCAACTTCACAGGAGTGTTCAGCAAGCTGTGAACTGCAAATCCTGTAAGAAACTTCGAAATTGATCGAGCCAAACTCCTGTTATAGGTCGGAATAGCCATCTAGGTACCAGAAATTGCCGTAGTTTTCTTGCTCAGAACGTTTCTGTCCATATCTCCGTGTCAGAATTTGATCTCAGGCTGAAACTTCGTGTATGAGTTCACTGGTACCTCATTTGCATGTAGGGGAAGTTTAGAAGTCTAAACCTTCATAGTTTTCTTCTCCGTGAGTGTCAAAGTTCGCCGCCGGATCCTATTACTGCCAACTAGACCTGAATTTCACTTTCTGAGCATATTACTAGATCCTACACATCTGCGTGAGTGTTTATAGCCCTATTGTGACATGAAAGCCAACCTCTTGAGTAAACAACCACAGCTAGAAGCCCGGCGCTTTCCTAGGTAGACGGATCACACTCCGAGAACGTCATAACCTAATGTTCCAACCTTGGTTCAAAGAACCACTTAGGGTTCATATGTTCTCAACTTTTTAGTCATATCGTTAAGTCCTACTCACAGATTCACAACCTAACGCAAGTCCTATGATTTGGTAGGTCGCATTTGTGCTCGATCTTGAAGACTAAAGATCGCTTCATCTCTACTTTAGAGATTGATGCTCTCATCAACAATGATCTTTAAGTTAACATCAAGTTCAAAATGGGTAGCCAACCTCTTGGCACCGGAATAGCATTCTGGTAGCTAAACCGCAAGTCTCTTCTTGGCTTGAGTCTTAAGTCTTCGCGCAAACACTTATAAAATTCCAACTAGTCTCAGGAGGCCTAACCTCTTTGGCCACCCATAAACAAAACTAGTTGACAATTCCTACTAAGACTCCAACTTGCTAACTTATAAGTATTCACACATATTTACTATGTCTCTTGAAGATCACTTTCTAGTCGTAATTTGATTTGACTTAGATGCGTAATTAAGTTTATCTTGCAGTTAGAAAACCGCAAAGTAAGATCACCCAAGTCCTAAGGCAAGTGTAAATCATTCACACTCTCTTTGTCAACACTAAGACAAAACCCAAGTCTTGATTAGATGCTTATCCAAATCAGCTCACTTTCTTTCTTCCTCTTGACAACATCCTAAGTATCTGATCAAAATTAGTCCTAGTCATGCACTATCATTACACTTAGACAATTTCCGAGAAATATATTAAGATATAAGTCAAAGCTACAAAGTCCATCGGTCCAAATTGCCTCCAGTTGGTACTCGTATGGTTCATCATTCCTTCGCTCCTCGTCGAAAAGATATGTCCTCATCTTGCTGACGCCCTTGCTATCATTTTTGCCGTTTGAAGAGATCTAATACTTCACTTGCATGTTCTAGATCTTCCTCTAACACCCAAGTTGTTTCTTTCAAAACGTATCCACACCATTTGACCAAGTACTCTATTCGAATAGATTTGCACAGTGATTGCAGAATGATCTCCACCTCGTATGCTGCTTTGTCTTGCACGGCATCAGACTGAAGCTTGAAAACTTGTTTGCGTGCTGGTTGCAATCATCCTTGAAGTACTTCTTTAATAAAGAAACATGGAAGGTCAGATGCAACTGTCACTCGGGGAGGAAGGTCTAAAGTATAGACATCTTCATGCGGATTTTGGAAAATCTTAAAGGATCTCCCGCAAACTTGGATGAGAACCTTTGTCAATATTTTTTCTGGAATGGTGAAGTTTTTCATACTCAACCATACTTCTTCGTCCACTTGAAACTTCACTTGCCGTTGATGCTTGTTTACCAACTTCATGTAGCGTTGTCGTGTCGTGGACCAGCTCTTACATGAAAAATCAAATTTCGACTATTATCGCTCCAAAGACACTCATGGGTAAAACAAGCTAGGCCTCAGCTTATAGACTTTTGGTACAACTTCGGATCTTCACTTTCATCGCATCAATGGATAGAGCTCGTTGTCAGCTTTCCATAGGCACTTTGTCTACTTCATTGGGACGCCTAGTGGAGAAGTTACGAGACTCGAAAGATGAGTAAAACAAGCTAAGCCTCAGCTTACGGACTTTTGGCACAACTTTGGATCTTCATTTTCGTTACATTGATGGTAGAGCTCATTGTCAAGTTTCTATAAGCACTTCGTCTACTAGTGGAGAACTTACGAGACTCGGAAAAAGAAAATCAAGCTAGGCCTTAGTTTACTTTGCTGGCTGAGTATTTGCAGCTCCATGAGCTATACTAAGGACGTAAGGGGCCTGCTTCCTCAAAATCTGAGAAAACTTGTACCTACAGCGATTGACGTAAATGGGTAACTTAAAGGGTTAGCTTGCACTTGCGACCTGTCAGCGGACGGTTCGAAAGATTTGGAGGTCCAATGCAAGCGCGCAAGATGTCGTTGGGTTCAGATCTGTGCAGGCTTCGCGTTGGTTAACATGGTTCCTGAAGAGACGGATCAGAGAGTGTGTTCTGAGAGAAATTGAGAAGCATGAAGAAGATTTGGAGTGCTTCAATGATATGTGAAGGAGAGTTGGACCGTTCGGACTGTTCCGGAGTTCAAACTTGTTGTCTTTGGATCCATCAGATCAGAACGCCGAGTTCTTCAGGAAATTGAAGACGATATGAAGTTTCATCGGACAGTTTGGGAGTTCTGAGTGAAATTGGCTCGTAGGAAAGCACTTACGTCAGATTTGCTCTGGTGTTTTTCTCAGTTTTGTGTTCTTATGGAGAAAGAACCGGCAGTGTATGTATATTGAGAGTTGATATATATTGCGACGCTCATTTTCGTGCTTGTTTTTCTCTTTCTTGTCTCTGTTCAGCACAATACATCTTCACAGTCAGAAATCTCGCATTTTCCTAGACATCCTTCACGTAAAATCTGACACGACAGAGTTGCTATGCTTTGTTAAGATTCTTTTTCACTTGTTCTACGCACCGCTACATTTATACCACTAACTCGTCAACTGATGTTGTCGTGTTCTTGGTCGTGCCGATGTAGAACTCCTTGCAAGAGTCAAGCCAAGAGACCCTTCCGGGTCACGTCCGTAAGTCAGCAAAACAGACGTTTCGTCGATTGCTGAATGCTTCGTGGAGTTGTAGCAATACTTTGCGAGACTGAGCCACTCTGCCCAATCACCTTGGTCCATGTTCACGTAATTTCTCAAGTATTGATTTAGATTCGAGTTAATTCGTTCTATTTGTCCATCCATTTCAAGATGAAAAATGATACTAACCTTTTTAACTTAGTCCTTAACTTAAGCAAGTGTTTCCAAAAGGCACTTGTGAACTTGGAGTCTCGGTCTAAAATAATACTCCGGGATAGTCTATGTGAACGCTACCAAGTATCTAAAAACAACCAAGAAGTCATAATGCTATTGTGGTATCCAAGATCAAGATAAACTTCGCTAGTTTGCTAAATTGGTCAACTATCACAAAAATTGCATTATATTTGTTTGAGTCAGACAGAGATATGATGAAGTCCATGCTGATACTTTCCCAGGTCTAACTGAAATCAGCAAAGGATGAAGCAACCTCTATTTCTTCGCATAAGAAACTCGGTTCACTTGACATATTACGCATGTTTTCACAAAGTGGACAAAGTCATCTTTCATGTGAAACCAATAAAACCTTTTAGCTATCACTGCTAAAGTGGACCTTTCCTCTTTATGATCTTATAAGGAGACATCATGATACTTTTTAAATAAAATTTTTCCTTGTTCTACATAAACCTGACTTTGTTTGAACATGAGTGATCCATGTCTCAACTACATGTTCTTGCAACTTCACTCCTCGCTTGAGCTATTCTAGATACTCCTTTGCTTGGTCTTCGTCATGTAATCTTCACATATTCGTCTCTCCAAGACTGACTCCTTGGGATACATAACCAAGGAGGTAGTGATGCGTTCCGAGCGATCAAATCCATCTTGTCAAAAGTATCAGTTCTGAAACTGTCGGAGTTTGACAAATCATTCGAGGTACACACAAATGCAAAATGACTATGCGGTTGATGAAGTATTGTGCAAGATGAGAAACCTATAGCATATGTGAGTAAGAAGTTATCTGAGACGGAGAGTCGATAACCGACTCACAATAAAAAACTATTTGCGGTGATTCATTGCTTGAGGAAATGATGACATTACTTAGGACTTCAGAAAAACCAAATGTACACAGATAATATTTTGCTCAAGTACTTTGAAACACAAGATCTGGTGATGCCAAAGTAACTATGGTGGCATGATACACTGACAATCATGAATGTGGAATTAATCCACAAAACGGGAAAGTACAATGTGGTTCTGTACGCCTTGAGTCGTAAAGAGGAATATCTTTCATCATCGACATAGATTAGAACTACGTCAGTCCTAAGAACCGTCATATTTCTTTCACTATAGTCAAGGTTCTCAAGTCACAATCGCGTCCATTTTTTGCATATCCTGATCGACTCCTTCTGCACTTATGACATGTCTGAAGAAGTTGACGCGTTCCAAATCAAACTCACTCTTGTCAACATTAGCAAATTGATTATGCTCTTGCAGCTTCGTCAACACCACTTTTAGCTACTCCGAGTGTGATTCCAAGATTTTTGAGTAGATCAAGATGTCGTCGACATAAACGATGACAAATTCGTCCATCTCCTCATAAAAGTATATGTTCATCAATATGGTGAATGTTGAAAGAGTGTTGTAGAATTTGAATGACATCATTACGAACTCAAACGATGTATATAGTTCGACAAGCGGTCTTCTCAACATCTAGATCAACTATCCGGACTTCAAAGTTATCTTGTTGAAGTACTTTGCATCCGCTAATCTATCAGACACGTCATATATCCTTGACAAGGGATAATTATTCTTCATTGTCACCTTATTGAGTGCAAGATAATCTACGTAGAGTCATAACTTCCCATCCTTCTTCTTTGCAAAATGAACTGGGGCTCTATAAGATAATTTGCTGGTGAATATATCCTCGCGCTAATAGCTCATCGAGTTGTCTTTTCAACTCAAGGAGTTCTATTTGATTGAGTCGATAAAGAGCTTTAGAAGGTGATTCTGACCTTAGCAACACCTCGATCTTGTGGTCCACCACCCACCTTGGAGATAATTCAACATGTAGCTCATGCGTCAAGACATCCTCAAACTCCTTAAGCACTTCGAGAAACATCTTCAGAAGTTTAGTAGCGTCTCTTGATGTTATTTCTTGTCCACCACTTGCCATCATTTCTATATGACTCCATCGTTGAAGTCCATTTGTTTATCTTTGATCAAATTCACTACAAAGTTATCAATTTTCTGCACCTTTCGGATCAACCTCACTCTCATTTTCCGTCTTTTAACTTTGACGTTCAACTTCAAAGGTTTTTATCTAAGTTCCATTTCTAACTTATCCAAGAAAGTGTTTCTCACAACTGCATGGATCTCATCCATCTCGCATATTGTGAAGTTCTCTAGTGAACTCCGGTTTCTCACACGCAAATCATACGTCCAAGACCACTTTAGAAGTTTGGTACTCTTGTCCTTGGCAAAGCGTACTTGAATAGGCTTGTCTGTCTTGGAGGTAGACAACTTCTTCACCAACTTCGGACTTATAAAGGAGTGGGTCGCTCTTGTGTTTACAAGAAAGATAACATCACGGTTAGCAACTTTGGCTTGTAGAAACATCAGTCTTGGAGTTTTCTTCGTGGTTCTTTATGTCACAATCATGTAACTCTCCAACAAGTCTTTTGCAACAAACGCATTCATGTTACAGTTACTAACCTTAGGCTCTGTACACCCCTTAGCAATATGGCTCGTCTCGTCACAATCATAGCAAGTAAACTTAGAACTATTGTCCTTATGAGGTGTTTGCCCCTTTGGTTTTGACCATGTTTGCTGTTGCTTTGTTGTTGGAGCAGATTAGTCCTTTTGATTTTCTCACTCCCATCCCACGATCGCTTGAAGCTATTGTTTTTCTTATGAACCTTGTTCATGCTACGCGGTTCAAAGAGTTTTTGTTACTAGGCTTCATTGTCTCCAATCCGCTCCGCTAGTTTCAAAGTTCAACACATGTCTCAAGTAGCTTTGGCATTCGAAAGAGAGCCTTCTCCGAGCTAAACTTGAGTCCTCCAATAAATATACATATCTTGGTCTCCTCAATCCACTTGGAGAATGAATCCAGCTTGGTACTAAACTCGCGCACCTAACTAACTCCACATCATCTTGAATCTTTTGATAATCTGGAGTGAATCATCGCACGAGCAATTCTTTGAACTCTTTCCAACCAAGCGGTCAAGATATGCTCGTCTCTGTATGTAGTCCACCAGAGAAGCGCATGATCCTTTATGAACACAACTGCCGCTCTCATCTTGTCATACTCCTTTGCCTGTTGCGTCTCAAGTATAAGTCTAATTCAATTAAGAAATCCTTAACCTTACAAGTTTTTTTTATGCTTGAAAACAACATCGACATATTTGTCTTACAAAGCTTTCGAGTAGACGAGGGACTCCTTTGACTTGCTTTAAGATTGACCATAGGTTTATCTCTAGAGACCATGCCCACCTGCATGATCTTCATCATCTTAATGAGCTCTACATAAAAAGCGCTTTGACTTCTCGCGTCTGAATCATTAGACACCGTTGACAATATTTCATCCTGTTGCACAAGTGCCGCATATCGTACAAGACTTCTTCTAACATTGAGACAAGTGTTGTCGATTATCGTCCACTAATTGTACCTCGAGGTTTGCTCGAGTCGATCTGATCCTAGTGTTAGTCGCCACTCGTTTCTTGGACTTCCTCTTGGAACTCTATCTCACGTGAGTCATTCCTCCAAGCGTTCACTAGAAAAGTTGATCCACTACGTATCTGGCATCCCTCCTCAAACGTCTAGTCTTCAGCCGTTATCTCGAGTTCTCGCTCACTGAAGCGTTGACTCTGATATCACTTTTCGCGCACCTATCACCTTGTTGTGTCAGGGAGCTCTTGCTCAATAGTTCATGAAATTCACAATGCTAATCTGCAAACCACAATCACACGTTAACGTTCATGCATCACTTATCTTTATCTAGTTTGGTCTAGACCAAAGTCAGATCATCTCCCTAACTCTCAAGCTCAACATTCCTTAAGTCCCAACTAGACTCGGCTAGGTCTGTCCGAAAACATGAGCAAGGCACAATGTGACTTGGGACAGACTTCTCATAAAATCTAGGGTCCTAGACCGTACATCCAAACACACCTAGCGGTCCAACCGTTTATAATGTCCGTCTGGATCCAAGCTCTCAAACGGTGGTCCGAACCTACAATCTCGTTCTCTAGTCTTGCCCAAGTCTTTGGATTATTCCCAAGTCCAGACATCTAGGTCTAGATCGGAACACGCCTTGGTACTAGCCTAGTCATCACCTCATGTCCTCAGAGTCCACTCGTCACACTCTAGGATTGGATGATTCGTTCTGGCCCACCCAAGCATCAAGTCCCTCTCATATATACTTCTAGGGATTTGCGTCTTGTCCTCCTCTTTGGTCTCTGAAAATTATCCAACAACTCGATCATGGGATCAGCCATAATTCTCAACTCTGATGTTAGTTTGAGAAGTTCTTGGTATCATTGGAAAGCTCCCACAGAGACCTTTCAAATGATACATTACTCGCATTGGGATCTTACACATGACTCTGTCTGTGGTCCATCCAACACTTAGTATTTTTTTCAAGAATCATGATTCAACCCCCGTTTGCGTCATACCCACGTCTCAATCCGCTCAGATCCACGTCTCGGACCTACATCTCAGACTTGCATTTTGGTCTATTTTCAGACTCGTCTTTTTAGATCAGCATTCGTCTTGGGTCTCCTTGGGATAGATCCCAACGTCCTAACACAATGTTCAAACCTTGGTTCAGAGAACCACTTAGGGTTCATCTATTCTATACTTCCCAGCCAAACTGTTAAGTCCTACTCGCAACGTTCACAACATAGCGTTCTTAAGATTCTGTTGTTCGCGTAAGTGTCGATCTTGAGATTGAAGATCTAGACACCAAGCTTAAAAATGTCTATCTAGTGAGTAAGTAAAACTAATGCTCGAACTGTTGGGTCAGAATTTCTGAATTTGACCAAAGATGAATATTAAGACCTTACAATATATAGTTGCACGGAAAAGGATAACGTCCTTCTTACCAGCAAATTGAGTGATGAATGTTGTCAGTGTGGAGATCATATTCGTAAGAGTATCCAAGAGTTTTGTGGAGGCGAATGTCTCACGACTTTTTGCTTGCCCTCGAGCTACTAGCAGTAGAATCTCAAGTAGTACAATCATTCCATTTGATAAACTGAGTATACTTAGGCATGTAATCAAACATTGAACAGAATCAAACAAAAAACTAACTTGAGTCATTGCTTCCGGAGAACTTGTGGTTGTGCGAGAAGGTCAGGAGCAAGGTCCAATCAACAGAGTGTAATGTCCATAGAGAAATAAGTTCATATCTGGACTTGAAACACATGAGCTTCAAGGATGGTTGCATAGCTCAAGAGGGATTCCTCGTTCCGTAGCTCCAATTCTTGTTATACGTAGTCCTTCAGTTGATATCTTAAGGGTCTATAAGGTGGATCTTGAAGAAACCTTGTAGTGAAAGCTATGCATGTATCTATCTACCGTGTAAAGTCATATGCATAGTTTGGTCTCAATCGTGGTGATTCCTCCTCAGAATCACTTTCGTCAGGAGCCTTAGACTTCTTGTTCTTCTTGGTGACAAAAAGAATCGGTGGTAATCCAAAGATATTTATTACCTCGATTTGTAAGGAGGCAGTATGCTAGGGGGTACATCCTCAATCGTAATATCCACTTGGCGAGTATTTCATCTAGGTATGAGATATGAAGTCTTGTCTTTTGTACCAAGGTCTTCAGATGTGCCGCAGTTTCTCCTTGAAGATTCATCACTTCCTTAGAACGTTTGCATTGATGTCTGCTCCCGTGTCAACATGCAAGTATGATAGTCCACGAGATCATAGTTCCTCATGAATTTGGTGGTTGAAATAATACAACTATTTTGACGTCACATAATCTACATCGGCCATGTGATGAATAAAAGATGGTCCAGGTCGGGAGGGAAGATAAGACTTCATACATGTATTTGGTGTATCTTTGACATATTTGCAAAGGCTTCTTGAGTCTCCATTAAATACTTATAGTTCACCTCTTTGTAACTCAAAAAATAAGACGAAGAGTGATTGCAATAGGATTAAATGGACTTCCAAACTTGTGTTTATCCATCATTGCGTGAAACCATTTAGCAAAGTTCTCTGTAAGCCTGGATGGAAAATTGAGTTGTGCATGATGTTTGTAGATAAGTGTGCGTGCCTGCAAAGTTCAGCTGAACTGGAGTTCGACTGAAGTTTGACAAAGACGCAAGAGAAGGATCAAAGGAGAAGAGTTGATCCTTCACAGAGACTTTCGGCAAAACAGAGGCTTTGGTTCTAATTTCACCTAGAAAACTTGATGAAGTCATGCTCTGTACATGGGAGTAGATGCAAGGTTTTTAGGTCGAATGGGGTTGAAAATGGAGTCTCAGAACCGAAGATATTGGCTTTAGAAATAGCCGAACATTTTAAAAACAGAAATATTGACATTTAACTCTAGTGCAGAGTGAGAGACTTGGAGAGGAAGGTCTTCACCATAGAGCTCTATCAAGAATGAACCCAAGAGGTGATTTTACCCATAACAGAGTAGTCGTCAGTATAATGGACCTCCTTGCCGTTGATAATCCTCCATAGTCCATGACTTTCCAGATTGGCTTGAACACGAAACTTCTACATGGGGTAATTCTCTTCATCTAACTTGTTCGTCTCAGAAAGCACGTTATGCCTAGTACTCGATGGTGTAGTCATGGTGTAAAGCACCAAAACTCACAGTGTCAGAATCTAGTGTGCTTTACATCAATGGATAGCCGGAGAAAATCATAAGGGACTTACTCCTCGATATAAATTGGATATCCTTCAAAATCTCAAGAACTGATGAAAAGATCTCCACAAATAGCTTTAAACTTTTGTGAAAACTGTGCCAAGCCAACAGACCATCATTCCAACTAAATTTGACCTCCTTGATCAAGACATCAAAAGTGATTAGGCAAATTTTGACCAAAAAATCATTTATTCTTCAAAATCGCATCCAAAGTTAAGATGGACAACATTGCGACCTCAGTGAAAACTGAGGTCTCAAACTCGATACCCTAGTGAATTCGACATCTTTGAGCAAGACACCCAAGATGAATAGATGTGAAAACTCCCCAAAAAGCATTTAAGCCCTTAGAATTGCAATCTAAACTTTCCTTTTTTCTCTAATTTCTCAGAATCGAGAACTCTTTCTTTGAAACCTCACTTTGATACCATGATGAAGTGCAAGGACTGTATAAGCCAAAGGGATCATATTAACATCATCTCCATAGTGAAAAGAAGAGGTTTATATATAAGTCACTGGCGCTATAGGAAGTAGAGCCGCAAGAGGAAAGTAGAGTTGAAGGAGAGAAGTAGGGTAAGACAAGAAGGAAATAGAGTCTGGCTAGGGACTGAGCAGACTCAGTCGTGAAGAATAGCTGAAGAGAGATATGAATAGGACAACAAGCTAAGATTAGATAACCTTCTCCTCAAGGCGAGTTAACATTGATATAACATTTCCAACAGAGTGAAGATGAGGACGATGGATGTATAGAACTATGTTATGATGAAGGTCAATTTGCTAGAAAATTAGAGATTATAATACTCAAAGACTCCAGCAACTTCGTTTACGGATGAGAGAACGTGTTCAAAATTATAGCTAGACTTTCATAATACAACAAACAGCTTGTTAAATCGCAATGTGTGCAAGGAGCAAACCATAAAATAAATATTAATGTCTACGATTTATCAAAGCTGGTTTGAATGTGTTATCGAAGCTGGTTCCAATTTGTTATGTTCAACTCATAGAGCGAAACATGTTCTATGATATGATTTGACTGCATGAAATGTTAAGAAGCAGCATTTAGTGTTGTAGTGCATTTTTGGGACGCATAGAACGTCAACACTATTTTATGTGCTAAGTGCAGAAGAGAATTAGTTCAATGCAGAACATGAATAGTATTCCATCCCGTAGAAACACGAAATACTGCGAAAAAAATAGAGAGACACCTTATCAAACATTTGGAGTTGTATTATAGCAGAACGTTATAGTCGTGTTCCGCTGTGCTAGTACAGCACGGAAAGCACAAAATAACATTCCATGTAACATATGGACGTATAGCAACGCTAAGTACAACATTTCACACTGTGCTTTTGTAGTACAACGCAAAACGTTGTAGTGAACGTTTCGCAGAATGTTCATACAACAACGAAAGAATGTTTAGCACAGCATGAGACGCAGTGGTTAAGATTACGCGCTGTGCTTATTTTAAGTACATGTTTGAACTTAACGGATGTGATAACTTTTTTATGCCATCCAAAACTTAGTAACTTAACTTGTCAGTATACACTAAACTTAACTTAGAATTCTAAACTGCTAGAATAGACATGATGAACAACCTTTTCTAATTTGAGTACTTATTTTCTCAACACTAAGTTCTCTGAATAGCTTGACTATGACAAATTACAGCGGACAATAAAAAAGAGTCGGGGCAAGCAACTTGAATTTCGAATAATGTTGATTCTCTGTCACATAAACGGTATTTATGATCTTGGTTAAAACCCAGTTTGAATTATAGTTTATAGCTAGTACCGACCTGTATTACGAACTTACGGTTAAGTCTGAAAGAGAACATAACACTGTCCGTAACTATAAGAACGGACTATGGAAGCTTCTCAAACCAAGTTATCCTCTTCCATAAAACCACATCAGATCTGAGTTAAGGGTCTGGACGTCACCACCTAGTGTAGTTTACGATTTTGGGTTTGAGTGGGTCCTATTAGGGTGACTCGAACTTATTTCCTGAGTTAGAATTGAGACGAGAAGATGTAAATCAATTTATCAGACTTTGTCAGGGATTGCAGACACTATTATTACACTATTATTTTACGGAATTATGAGAAATCCGTAAAAGCTAGGTTTGAGTTGCCCTAATGCCTGGTTCAGGTCTCTAGAAAGCGCAAAGCCTGTCCCAAAGACAGGTTCTTAGGCGGTACGCGCCCGTCCGCCACTGGAAGCACTTCCATGCGACTTGCATGTGTGAAGCATGCCGTCAGCGCTCATCCTGAGCCAAGATCAGTCTCTTTGAGATATATGTTGTCACTCTCTGTGAGATATCTCGTACTTTGTCACTCTCTGTGGGATATGCTGACGTTGCCGTTTCTACACGTGATCAGCGCCCTTGGGCCCTTTCCTTTTCCGGTCTACTTATGTTTACTACTCTAGTTACCATGGTGATAACGCACCTCGTTCCCCGCAGCTTAAGTTGCAAGTTAGATTCTCCATGTGAACCATGGTTACATTCGTGTTACTTACAGCTTCTTTGTCTGTAATAAAGCAGATTTCAGTTCGTCGTCCATCCCAAGAGATAGATAACGTAAGATTGAATGTCAGGATACTGCCGTGCCTCGAATATTACTTAACTGAATCCGCATCTGATCGAAGATTTGCGTCCCAAATTTTTGATTGTTGGAGATTCAGACGGATGTGAACAAACGCATGTTGACGAAAACCACGACTAAGAAAACTTCCAGTTCAAATGCCGTAAACCTCAGTTCAGACGGTCCCAGGGAACGGCAATTCTGACGCGAGTGTGACTGTACAACAGTTATACATATCCCGCGATTCCCCTAATATTCCCATTCGGGCAATTTGCTTTTTCCATTCCCTGGGAAAGGCTAAACATAGCCTGGGTAACAAGGTTTCCTTGCCTCCAACCAGCACTCCTACGCTGCCACCTGGTGGCAGATTACTAGTCCGCCGGATCACTATTCTTATACCACTGTCGGAAATTATAGGAAACCGTATACGGTAGTCCCAAGTATATTCACGCTAGTGAATTTAGCTTTTAGCTTTGGTACTTTTAGCGAAATGTTTTACAAATCTTTAGTTTTCAGCGAATAGTCCGACAAATGTCTTGACCTCACGTAAAAGCCTATCCACATACTCGAAATATTACTATTCGTTATTTTATAATTATAGTTTAAAAGTATAGTTTAGACTTGATGACTCATTAGGTTTGGATGATAACGCGAAATGTGATAAATTTTGCTACTGAATTCGTGGAATTCGTTACTAAATTAAAATCGCGAATCGCTTCTCTAGCAGGTGCTAACTATTCGCGTACGTACATATCTGGGACTACGGTAGTCCTAGCTGTAACAAGCGGCAGTGCCAGAATGCACTAAAAGTACGATCTTGAGCACCACAGCTACAGGGGTTAAGGGTTAATCAACTTTCCCCGATGGTCTCCCAATCCTTAGAAACGGACGGTGATAGTACTGCTGCGTTCCCGCATTGTCATGTCAATTCTCATGGAAGTCACGTACTGAAGTGGATTTCCTACAACTTCGCAGCCACGATCACCGTGTTATTAGCAATCAGAACAGATTGTTCGACAATAACCAGCAAACCCTCCACCTCTGTCACAAGCGACTTAATGATCCTCTCGTGATGCTTTTAACCTCCAGCCTGCTCTAGCGTTTGTGCAGCCCATAAGACGGCAAGATCCAGTAAGTATATACAAGTAACAACATTCTAAGGTCGAGCAACAATTTCCGTATCTATATACCGCCGTTGTTGCATATGAAGCCTATCACCCAAATTAGCAACCTTGGGAATGCAATCGACCGGGATCGGGAACGTGATCCACCTTAAAGGCTCACCACGGTCCCTGTTTGTCTTCCGGAGTTCCCAAGAGTACAGGGTACCCCGGGAGAGTATCGTCAAATTCTAGAAAGTGGCTTATGAGGGAAAAACAGAGAATCGAACGAATATACGTACTTCCATACTCGGATGTTTCCATCTTCGGCCCCACTGTAGACAACATCCTCGTCGACTAGTAGGCAATTCACTTTACTGCCTACACCTATTGTCGTGACCTTGTAGAACTTCCCTTGCTTCCAGACCTGAGTCCATTCATATTCATCATCAACTGCTGACTCGGATGTCCAACAGAAAGACCAACTTCACATTTTGGCCGCGCTCATCCCGTTTTCGAGCATGACCTTCAAGCTTTATGGTACCTACCTCTATGACGGGCAAAACAACTAGAAGATGACTTCCAGAACGACAACATGATTTACAGACCGAGACCTGTAGGAAAAAGGTATGCGCTTATTTCACCTCGACGGAGCCGGAACTTGATCCCAAGAAAATATAACTTGCATTCAGCGCCATAGATCGAACTTCGGCATCGGTTACGACGTGTCCGACCAGGGACAAGCTTGACCTACTCCACACCTTCGTTTCACGTACTTCACCACGTAAGAATACAAATCGCCAAGGCATGACAACAGAATATCACGACCTAAAGTAGACAGCGAGGAGGACATATCTGACACTCTCAACATTAGCTACCTTACATGCGACACCCTCGACAGGAGATCCGGCAGCATAGAGGAAATTCTTATACACTTGAACTGCGTAAATGGGTTTTTTCCCGAGTAAAGTCTTGACTCCATTTTGTACGGTCACCATAGAACCCTTGGTTGGGTCAAACTCCTGATAAGGTAGGTACGGAACAAGCATAAGAACCAGTTGATTAAGTGTTGAGGACTCCTTATACGTTTTCTGAAAGAAAGACCTCTGAAGAGATTAACTTAAACATTCTAATCCCCGAATTTATTGCTCCTCCTTGCTCATCCCTTCAAGTTTTATTTGTAGTCTCACAGCTACTTTCCTCCCACACATCATCAGGCGGCCGAAACTCCACCACAACGACAGAAACAATAGCATTAGGCAACTGATTGTGTGTCTAGGCTGAAGTCTACACAGGTCGTGAAACTGAGTAAAACAAGCGCGGTTGAGATGATACGCATGTAATCCGACTGCATCAACAGACGGAAATATAACAAACAACGAATGACAGAGGCTATGGGGAACACTGGGGACAAATTTATATGGTAAAAACTAAGTCATATAAACTAAAAATGCAGTCACGAGTGGAATGAAGTACAGGCTTGTGACGATCATGAGGGAGACCTTACTCCACTTACCTGTATACTGTTATCTGTACATCCACAAATGACCTTGCCTTCAGAGATAGTCAAGCATTGAACGTGTTTATTCGTATTGAGAGACTTGGTGGCAGATTCTTCACACTGAACCTGTATTAATACGCAAAAGTCAGCTGACCACAATACTGGTACATCATTTTCTCTCAACTACGGATGATCTTACGTGAATACAGCAGTTCTGCTCTTCTATCCCAGACGTAGAAAGTCACTCTCCTACCTTCTACACTATTCTAAAGGAGGTGCAGGCGCCAAACAAGTTCTTGCTCATGCAGGCTGTAGGTTGACATCCGATGACGATAACCCATGTTTAGAGAGAATCATCTCTTCCTAACACCAGAGAATCCATCAAGCTAAATATGGACGAATGTAAGTACCTGAAATCCAGGACCTTGCGGGATAATGCACGCCATAGGGCCGTTAACAGCAAGTCCCTGAACTGAATCTCTCAATTCAAAGATACGAAGACATTTCATCTTATCTGGTCCCAGGGCCCAAACCTAGGAGGTTGACATCATAACGTACTTACGTTATATACGGAGATGAGCATAATATCAATCATGTGGCAAAACGTTATGAAGAAACCAGGCAGTTTGACTGCTTGTGTAGACCATTCACTTCAGTAAGTATAATCCCTACCACTGAAGGGAAAGACTCGGAGACCGAACAAATGAAGAGGATAAGCAGTTCACTGGCGCTAATTTCCTTGTCAGGACTAAACTTCAGCCTAAAGTACAATTATTTGATTATGTTCAAGTAACAAACCCTTATTGTTCTGTCTAGTGATCCACTGAACAGCCTGTCCGTTGAAGAAGAAGTAGCCAAACATGTAACTGATCTTGTGTGCTCCCTGACTTCCTGAATCAAAACTGGGAAATTCCTCTGTGTATTCCAGACCTGTAAAAGAAGTACACATAACAAAAATTATCAAAACGACTTACAGAAAACGTATCGGGTGTTTTGAAGCTTTGTATATGTCGACCAAATCTCTATGTGATTCAGTTAGACCTTTATGTATCCTCACCATCATTCTACCAGACTGACAGTCAGGTTTCGCACAGAATTCTGAAGGTCAAATATATAAACGAGACTTCAGCTTCTGTATATGTACATGATATATTGAAGTTATTCTGAGTTTCTAAAGCGGAAAATATGATAACATGGCTTAGAGGCAACGAACCTTGAGAGTGCCATCAGAATGCCCGGAAAAGATTTGGTTCCTGCTTTTAGCAAAAGATCGTACTTCTCCATTTTCGGATGCATCCAGCTCGCCCTCTTCATAGTAGCTACACAGGTCACCCTGGATATGGTTTTAGCTCTCGAGAAACATGGATTCTTTATGATTTGAAGACTAGAAGACGCCATTTGAAAGTCCAGGCTCTGAGCTTCAATAGCTGTACTTCTCTTGCATGTTTAGAGGATCCCTAGGTTACTCCAACCGTCTTGTGGCGTGGATTGACTAAAGTACAGCTTGCTTCTACACAACTAGTAAACATATTTTCAGAAACACGTCTACCAGTCCAGTATTTTCCTCTTTAATCGTCAAATCTAGACGACATGATTTGAGGCTAAACGGCTCGTGCAACGAGTGCCTTAAAGCACAAGGGAGGAACCAGTGTCCTACCGATAGCGTAGAAGGATAGTGGAAAGACGTTCCCAGTAAATCTTGTGCTGCCCACGTGGACTTCTTCAGCTGCCTCAATATATCTCCTAAGTGGCCACCAGAATCCGCCAGTTCCTTCGCTGCTTCTGCAAGTCAAGAACTCCGAAGTATTAAACCTCATTGACGTTATATACCATCGGTGGCCCGTTTACCAAGACGGGGCAAAACTAGCGATCACTAAACAAAGAGTGTCCTTAAAGTTCGGGTTACTCAGGAGTCTGAGGTACTCATTGTGAATCATTCAGACTAGCACAAAGCTCGTGCATCAAAACTGGACTTCTTCATTGTCAACTTTCACTTATGGTCATCTCATGACTACCTGGATCGGAAACCAGAGTGTGGAGGGCAAGAGTGGCCAGAACTTTGGCTTTTGTGTCTTTCGCCGTCTCCAGAACCTTCATGAAGGGTCTCAAGAGGTAAATCCGAACTTTGTTCCTGGCCCCTGTGTCATGGAGACTTGGTGAAAGACATGTGAGCCACGTGGCAGCAATCAAGCAAGGTTTAAAAACCTCTTGGAGACGGCTTTCCAATCCTTTCGCAACTGCTGGCACTACGGAGCCTTCGTCGTCAATCAGAGCCCCGGCAACCCTTTTCTCCCAATCTTTGGTTAATTCTTCCTCTTCTTCCTGGATCACCAATTCTCCATTAGATATCTTACAGAAACTGATCTCCTCATGTGGATACCTAAGAAACTGTGGCCTTCCTAGTTAGTTTAAAGATTCAGACCACGCAAAAACTCTACATATGAAGTACTCTTAGCATATTCGGCCATTGCACTCTCAGTCCTCTAACAGATAAAGAATCGCACCATTTTGGATGTATCAAAGGTGTCACTGAAGAGGGGATCCTCTTTCATAAGTGTTACAAAGCTTTTCTCCAGACCAGCAGTTTTCAGGAGGCAGGCCTCCGTCAAGGACTTCCCCGAGGAAGAAAATCGTCCCCCTAGGTTAACGATTGTATTTGCAGCTTCAATTTGTGCTGAAGTGTTGCCCCTGGTCAGGGCCTCAACAAGTGTTTCTACTACCTCGTCGCGGAACATACTCCGCTTAAGCGGCTCTATCTGCGAAACATCAAGAGTTAACTTCTCAAAAGCAGTAGCAATGTTCATCAAACCAGAAAGATAAAGCCTAAAACCAGTACTTACTATACTCTCAGTTTGGGCAATATCAAGGAAAAGAACTTGAAATAACTGACCATGAGATCCAACTGAAGAAGGAGACCGGCTGCTGCTGGTCGCTGCTGCAAAGGAGCCATCTGGAGTTGTATAAGCAACACATGCATACTGCTCAACAGACCTTCTGATCTCAGAACGTGCATAATCTCGTTAATCTGGTTCCTTCTGCAGATTATCATATGTGTACATTAGGTTACCAATTTGAAACTATCCAAATCCTGTGGGAACCTGCAGTACGGAAATAGTGCCATTTGCACTGCCCAAATGATTTTGCATGAATCCAGAATGAGGAATACGTAAAGCTTTGAGTGCTTTCCCCTATGGTTACCTTACCTGGTTATGCGAACAAGCTCAGCAAGAAATGCGATTGTCCTTGTTACTGAATGAGCATCCCCACTGTGAAGCAGGTGCACCACTTTAGCCAAACGAGCCAACCGAACGATCATGTTTCTGCAGCGTCCATCCGATTGCATACAACACAGCAAGAGCGAAACAGCCCCAGCGCGTTCATCTACGCAGTCAGAGTCTAAGCTGGCTGTGAGAGCCGGGACAGCAGCCAGGTCAATAAGAGTTTGACAGTTGCGCTGTATTGTAGTCTGATCACTACAAGTAACAATTTGGTCCAGGATCAGAACAGCAGCAGTCTTGGGCCGCATGGGCATAGGATACTGGATCTCGGCAGCTTTTCTACTCTCATCGCTCTGTTTCAAAACAGAAACGAGAGAAGTCATTAAGTCCAATGATATGAGCTGATTCGTTGGTAGCTTTAGCTGATAGAGTACTACAGCCGTAGTAGAAATCCCTTTCCTTAGAAGTTCCATAAAGCAACGAACGTCAGGATCAGCTCCGATTATCATACTCCTGGTCTGCTCCAATGCCGCCAGTGTCCCCGACACCAGATACAGAATTGTCGTCAGCACCTTGGTAGAATCAGAGCTGATCAACACTTCTATCAGAGTGCTTATCACCTCATCCCTGCTTAGCAGTGTCGCAATCTCTGGGTCTGCCTCCGAGTCTCTCCACATACGAGCAATCAGTAAAACCGCTGACTCACATTCATGCAGATCTTCTGATGAGCAAAGGAAGGTCACAGCTGACTGAAGATCTTCGAGAAGTATATCAAGGTTCTCTGGTCTATTCTGGTTCCGGAGAGATAGATTCTTATTGCGGGAAGGAGAGTCGAGTTTTTCTGGTCTATTCTGGTTTCTGAAAGATAGACTCGCGTTTCCAGGGGAGCAGCTTAGGTTCTCTGGTCTATTCTGGTTTGCAGAAGGGGACTTCCTTGAGCCGGCACTATCAGCAGAGGAGATAGACGAGACAGAGCGTGGGGAACAGTTCTCAGGAGACCCGTCACTTCCTTCCGATAAGCTATGATTGCGCCTCAGTTTCTGCGGAGACGTTGGCCCAAGTTCAAACTGAAAGACCGTAGAAAGAGATTGGGCATAAGTGAATTCTTGCGTTTTCTCGGGGAGTTGCTCTTTCCAACTTTCTACCAATCTCTTCATGACATAGTTCGTCTTAGGCAACCGTTTGAACCGAAGAGTTTGACGGGTAATCGGACAAGTGGTATTACCGCAGTCAAGCCACTCTTGGATGGCTTTCCTCTCATAGGTTTGTCCAGTTTCCAAAGTGACGGGGTCACTGAAGAGCTGGCTCGTTATCGGACACACAAAATCTTTGGGCGCCCTCACTACGAGTGGTGGAGTGTTGCTTGAACCGCTTTTTCTTTCTTGAGTCTGGACAAGATTTGTTCTTGCGTATGATGAACTGCACGGACAGATTTTATTTTCACGATGATCAGTGGGAACTGTAAGCTACAATCGACTTTGAACATGAAGCAACAGACTCATAACTTAATAAACCTCCACATGCATTCCTGTGAAAATAGCCTCTTCGGAGAAAAGCAGTGCATGTAAGAGAAATTCCACCCATGATTTGAGTAAAGCCTGAAGGTCATCCATCTATTTACTTTGACCGAATCTCGCTGTGGCGTCTCATGAGTTTATAATCCAAAAAGCACCACCAAAACACTCCTTTGTGGAGTATCCCAGCTTCCAAACCTGATTGTGAAGGGAGTTAGGACTTATACCTGCTTTGCACAGGAGAGCCTGTGGAATTCTCAAAGAAGCTGGTATTAGATGGAGGCCAGTTGTCATCTTCATCATCCTCCAAGTATCTGGCATCCGCCACTGATTCGTCACCACCCGCCGAGAATAAGCTGCTTGCCATGGAATCACATCTTTCCATTGCTCTAGTTCTCACGACAGCTGCGGCCTCCAGTCTTTGAGCCTGTAAAAAGGTGGAGTTCAGAACCTCTGAAGAAGCTTATTACCCTTACAAGACGTACAGAAATAGATTCAAGCATAAGTACCTCAGTAAGTTCGAGTTCATGATCTGACTCATCCAGGTCGCTCGAATTGTCGACTTTGGACGGAGTCGGAGCTTCTGCTGTGACACTGCGAGTTGAATCGGAGTATGGAACATCTTCGTTGACATTCTCTGATCGCAGATAGCCAGAATCTCCTAATGATAAAGACCGGGAAAGTCGGTTCACTTGAGCAGATGCGGAACCAGTTGCTTGAAGACTGGAGTTCGGGACAGATACTGTCAAGGGCTTCTGCTGAGATCCTCCAACTGTGCTAAGTGCCCTCCGCGCTGCATTCTCAATTTGCAACTTTCGTCGTCGACTAGTGCTCCGAGTGAAAAGCTTTTCGGCCCGAGTCATTCCTGATCTCTCCGCTGTTTCAGCCTCCGCGGCTGGGCCGCTGCTATTGACCGTCGCCTGTCACAAGTTTCAAACTCTCATCACACAGTGTTCTAATACAAAATCTATCACCAGAGAATAGAGGGCCACGTGCCATGAGATTTGATAACTTTCAATGTTCGACAGAATATATCTTGAAGTTTCTCCTTCAATAAATTTGCATCTACTGGGGATCGATTGGACAATGTTAGTCATAACTTAGAGAGCCATCCAAGTAACCTTTCACCAGACTGCAGTGAATTCAGCAGACAGTTTTGCAACTTTGCCAAGGTTCCAGACGGTGACTTACAACGATGTTGTCAGACCTGAAGCGCCGGTCTTCAATGTCCTGCGCTCCTCCAGCCAGACGGTCGCCACGGTCGTCAGGTTCACTGGACACAAGGGAAGATCAATCACATTATGATAGAGCTCAAGCAGCAACTGACGTCAACCACTTCCTCCGTAACCTCGTCAATTACGACATTAACTGCAGATTCAGCACGCAGTTCTCAGAGAATGACCTCAATACGTAAGCGACCGCACCGTAATCCTTCTGTACTACCGGAAAGAATTCTGATCTTTGCTGGTCCCAAGGCCTGGAACTTACTGCTCGACCATTCGCGAAATCTCTTACACTGTAAACTTACCCGGTACTCCCGGTTCTTTGATGGCTCTCGTTGACCAATAGTGGTGGCAGCCTTACGGCACACGGCCTACGCTGAGTTCCTGCGGGACTCATTGGCGTCTCGGCAATCGGCATGAGTGGCATTCCTCTCCGGCCAGCTGAATCATGGGCCAAGCACTCAAGATAAAATCGCGCGTATTGTTTGGTATTCTCGTCGAGAGAATCCTGGTATACCTTTTCGAGCTCCACTATCCGGGTGCTCTGTTCTGTGCTAGACGAGGCTGCAGCGCCGACGACTGATGCAGGACGAGGAGAACCCGAAAGACTTCGGCTCTGCTCGGTATACCACTGGACGATACTGGTAACGTGAGGGAGGTAAATACTCTTCCAGATGCTGGGGGCGAAGTTCACTCGCGAGAAGTAAGGCTCCACGAAGAACATCTCGAGGATTTCTCTGGCAGCCTTGAGCTCGTTGTTCCGGAGCCTCCAAACCAGTGCAAGATTGAAATGGGCCCACGCTGACAGGTATGAATTCGGCACTCCTGCGGTAATCAACGACGCGGACCTGCAGTCTAACGAAGCGCACACTTGCAGTAATTTCTCGGCGTACTCTAGACGTGCAATCTTGGCAGCGGGTTGCGAGGTGCGAATTGCTTCCTCCATGGCCTCTATGCCCCAGTCTAAATTGGCCAGTACAGCTTGGTCGGCATAGTTCACTCGTCCCTCTGAAGAGTCGTTCTTCTTCAGCCTCTCTGCGCTTCGCGCTTTTTGTTGTACACGTTCCTCGTCGTCCGCCAGGATTTGCATCAAGTGCTCTCCGACCAGAGTGATTACTGAAGAGATGTCTTCAGTGTCGAACGACATGGAAACCTTGGGCATTCCCATCTTGATCTTCTGCTTAACTCAGACACTATCGCCCAAGCTTCATCCAATTCTCCACTTAAAAGCCCTTACAGAAGATCATTACGAACCTCCAACTCTGCATTCCCCCCGTGCACAACAACCCCGAAAGGATTAATTGTTAGCTCCCCATTTTACGTCTGGATTCGAAATTGCTGGAAACTAGGACTTATAACCAGATAATAACGTGGAGTCAGTCTCTCCGTTACTATGTTACAACCATCCTTTCTCCTGCGTCAGGGCACTGGGTGGCGATCGCGAGCTGACCGGGAAATAGACTGAGTATGAAAGTATACCCGCCCTTAGAGTGGGAAGCGACAGGTGTATCGACGACTTGTCATTCAGGATTCAGATTCTCGAATACTCTCCCAGATATATACGAAAAGCGATCGAGCAGACAAACACAGAGCTAGGGGCAGAAGCGAACTTCACTGTAGGTGCCGGCGCAGTATCCCGACATGATTCAGTAAAGGACGGAGATCAAGACGACGACGACGTAGTGCATGTGTATCAACGGTTAAAAGGCGTCGTGTTCTATTAGTCCTCCAATTTAAGACCTACACGTGGTCGGGGAAACTAAGGCTTCTGCCGTGGGTGGCAGAAGACCGATAGACGCTAGAAGGTGGTTCGTTCTGAGTCTTGTCAACTGAAACCTGAGGCTAACAGAAGAGCTGAGCTCAGCAGCACCAGTGTTCTCCATCCCTCCTCTCGTTTTATCGACAGCCCGGAATGCGACTTCACCGGACAGTCCGGACATCGAACTGTACGTCAAGGCCGGGTAGATGGGCGGCCTTTGACTCCATTTCATGGTCTAGGACTCTATGGTCTTAGAAAGATCATTGTCGTCGTTGTTCACGTCAATATAGAATGGTACATACCGTACTCAAATTAGATCATCTCAGGAATCCATTGTTTGCATCCTCGTCAGTTCGAGTCAGCTGGCTGGCTTCGTATGTGCTAGTCGTTCACCGGGCATCACTAGGCGAGTTTCCTGTCCATGAACAGCAGAACTGCGTCCTCATAGTCAGAGTCCCCAAAGTCCAGGGTGTACATCCGCTGTGATCCTGCGAAAACGAAACAAACTTTGAGGACAGAGACACACGGCGCGTACGTTCCTGCCGCTTCTCGGGCCGAATTGCCGATTACACGAAGCTCAAGCCGTGTAAACTGACACTCATAACTCGCCATTAGAATTGTTGAACGTTTTCGACTCGAAATATTGACTGTGTCAGCCAGCTTCCTGATTATTCAAGAGCGCAGAGTTCACATGACGTGATTTGCTTGGCCTCAAGCTTACTGCATGCGAACGGCTTGAGCATGGCGATGCACCCTCCTGTAAGTATGCATCGTATGTGTGTGTAAATTCATGTGGTTTCTCCGGTACATCTTACCAAACGGAGGAATAGCGTTGGCTTAACGTTGCAGTATGTGGAAAATGAGCATGGCTCGGGTCAAGTTTCTTGGTGGGTTCATATCGACTCAACGCAGAACGCCGATAAATCCTCCGGATCGGATTTACATTACACCTTGGATTTACATTACACCTTGGAGGTTCCCTTTTACCGGAACGGTCCGGAAAGTCCCTTTACGTAGCACGGCGAATCTGGTTTCTGTCCCAAGGAATAACAGGCGAATTTCTCCACGACGATGCGCATGGTCATAATCATGACCGTAACAGCACGCTCTATGATAGGATACCTCACGTTTTGTCGAATTCACAAACAAGAGGGAAGTCTCAGGAATACGTCATGTCCACATATACCCATGTTCCCCATGGTCACTAGGTTTTGAGTATGGTAACGCGTTAAAAGTTCTCGTGATCAGAATATATGAGAAATAATGATACTTCCTGGAGCAGGTTGTTGTTCTAACCATCGGCCGCAGTTTGAGCCTCCAGGGTAGCACCAGTACGATGGGCTTCTCCGCAGTACTCAGCTCGTTACAAGTACCGAAGGGTTAGGGAAACGGAGCTCTGTTCAGTGAAGTCAGCGTCTGTCACACAAGTCCAACAGGCCTTCTGTCGCCGTGTGTTTTCGCTCATCACTCACGTGCAGCATACATAATCGATGTGGAAAATGCACGTAGGAAATATCAGAAAATGATGACTTTTGCACAGAAAATAAAGGAACTGAACTCATGTTTCCTCTTCCGCGTCACGGACGAAGGTTCGGCATTACGACATACCCTGCATGCTTCCGGTGCTCATGCCTAGACCGGGCTTGCTGACTCAAAGTACTTGACTAACATGCAACCAATACAACTCATGAAACGCGGTACTTGCGAGGAAAGAAGCGGCATGCAAGATTGATTGTCGCCATCCAGGGCCTTCGATGGTTTTTGAATTCTCGTTCCTCTTTTAAATTAACTGAACAACCCTTTGTACATGCTGCACAGCGAAATGAAAGTTCACAGTCCTTTTAGTTTATACTGAAAGAAGTTCAGCATCTCGACGAAGTTTCCAAGAAAGAATCTGCTCTGAAAAACCTGTACACTCATAACCATAACCACCTAATTGTTATCCAACACCTTCAGGAGACTAGAGATAGGTGAGGCTAGCGAGCAGCCGATACATCTATGTATATATAGGAACGTCGTGTTTCTCATCTTTGCTATTGACACTAATTGACATGGTTCTGCTTCCGCTGCATCACCCTGATCAGCTGTGCATCTCCATGGATCTGATCTTACAACTTCTGGTTAAGAGATGACGAACCTGCGAGCAGAATCAGCGCGCTTCTGCAGAATCCGTAGGGACCAAACTTTCCACCGTACCCTCAGCTCTTAAGGTAAGAAGTCAAGCCGAAAGCAGGAGGTCCATCCTGCATGATTTAACACCTTCACGTTACACGCCCGTACAAGGTTACACAGTTCACGACGAACAAGCGAACACGGAACTGCGCGTACGACTCCGCGATTGTCCTAGATATCTGAATCTCTCTAGAAACTGTCATGCAAAGAGGTAGGAGTTGGCCGGAGGAAACTGTGCGTGAAAGACGTACGGGGCCGTAAACAGTATGATGCTTCACGACAACTTAGGCACTGAGTGACCGACCACCTAATCAGTTACATACCAGCGTAACGGAAGAATTTCAAATTTGTGACTTCGCATATAATCAGCTAAAATAGTCAAAATTTGGTAAAAAGCATACAAACAAACGAACACTAATCTTGTTCTCTCAGGCGATTTACGTTATAGAATACTTTACAGTCAGTCCACTATCAAGAAACCGAGATATAACGGTGTGAAACGTACGTCATATCAGATTTTCAAGAACCGTCAAGAAGCACAAGATATTGAATACGCCAGGATCGGACGGTCACACCTTTCCAAGTTCCTGATGCAGCCGCTGTCGTACAACAGTAATGTGCTGTATAAGTCTCTCCATTGATGTGTAGCTCGGAAGATTAGCATGGACTAACCAAGAGAGAACATACACCTTCCATCAGTATTCTACCTGGAACTGACTTGTGAATAAGTTCATAAACTAAAGCGTTGATGATTCATGTGTGATACTTCAGATGCACGAGGAAGAGACGGGAATGAATAAAATTTACTAGCAACAGAAGGACGACAAATGCTCAATACAGAAACCAAGTGACGGACATTTCTACCTGATCTTATGACTATAAACTTACCAGTGCAGAGGCCGCAATCAGCTCTATGTTACGGTGCAGATAGTGATCAGCAACGACATTGTGTGTTCAGCAAGTCGTGATTTATGTCTGTAAACATCTAAAGAAGTCGGGAAGAGTCCACAACCGCGAGACTAAGTGGAAAATCTCACCTAGTACAGCACGGTTCAAAGCATCGGCAATACTTTGCCGGTGATCCATGCTCAGGAGAGAAAATAAAGGCGAAGTCTCTGGGTCTTCGTAGGCCAATAAAGCCATGCAGTCCTGCCGTGCAAATCCCATTATTAGTGAAAACTGATTTGAGAAAAAGCTCGGTAAAAAATATAAGTTTCCAACGATATATGTTCGTCCAGGAGCATGGCAGTTTGGAAAAGGAACAAGAACCACACTCATAAACAGAGAATAATCCAATGAAGTTTCCCATGATATATGTCGGTCGATGTGGCTAGCAGCCCGTTGCAAGTACTATCCACATACTCTTAAGGTGCATATAGATAGGGTTTATGATATACTCGTTCTACTCTGAGCTACACCTTGGAGTATTAACCGTCCTTGACGAACAACTAAAACACCTACACAATTTTTATGCCAGAACTTTGGTATGATTGGTGTTCCTCATTTCCACTCCCACGCTCGATGAACAGACGCGGCTATGCTCCAAATGCTTCGAATAACCGAGCCACGACAATAACTGAATCTGCGACAACAATCGGAAAATCTCGAGAGGAAGAAACTGATGGGAGGTTCCAGCAACAGACACCGGGAAAGAGTGAATGACTATACTTTCTCTAAGCTCCACTCTCGACTATCTTTTCCAGTCGCATGTTCTGGTTCATCTGTAGTTTACTCACCCAACAGCGTTCTCTGGTTCATCAGTAGCTTACACTTTCGACATAGGACTTTCTACTCTCGCCCTAAACTCGGGGGAAATCCGGGAATAATAATCCGAACACTTAGGGTTACTGAGTGACAACTCATTCAACTAAATCTGATCGAAGTCAGCCTGCTAACATGGATAGCAGCAAACTCGTATACTTAATTCCACGCTTGTGAGGACTACTTACTTGGAGCCTATCCAAATGCTTCTCTGAGGAGAACGGTCTAAGCTCCTTCTGAGCGAATTCCAAAGCACCTGTACTGCTAGATGAAGCAGGATGTCAACAGAAAAGAAGACTAAAGCTCAAGTGCTGTCTTCAGTCATGATAAACTACCATCGGATTGGAACACGAGCTGGACAAGAAGTTGACAACGGACGTGTGAGAACTGAGAATTCACTAAATAACACTAGAGGAGACTAATGGCAGTAGAGCACATATAAACTTGGTCGATAAAATCACATCAAGAAGACAACGCCATTGCGCTCACCAATCTTTGGAGCGAACAAGTTCGACAAAGTGGAGTGTCAGCAGATCAAAGTAAACATCTTTGTTCGATTGCAGTAAGTCCGCTGCCAGCTGATTGGTCAATTCAATCGCTTTCAAGACATTACCCTCCATCACGTGTTTATATATAGCTGCAAGCAACCAGCACATAACAACACGCTGAAGTTACCTACTAAGTCTATAAGTAAGCTAGGTAAGCACCGAACAAACTTCCATGGAAGCCCTCTCTAACATACAAGCGGCCAAGAAGACTCAAACGTGACAATTGCAGGAGCTGCTGAGATGACAATATTTACGACTTCAAAGCTGTACAGCAGCATCTACAGTATGACGGACATGCATCCATTTTACGTACTCAGTGCTAGTAAAATCAAAGTTTTCCTTTGGGAGCTAAACCTGGTCAAGTCGTTAAACAAACAATGAGGAGCCACAATTGTGCAGCTAACTTCCAAGGTCTTAGGAAATTGACTACTATAGTCATCTTTCCTTGCACAAGATGACACTAATTAGGCGCTGATTGCTTATGTGACCCTTCAATTTACCCCTGAGGAATGGGAGATGTCAATCCATGCTCGTACGTTTTCTCTTGTCGATGTCAACCGAGCAATCCACTGTTCGCTTCATCCCCGTGCATGATATGAATGTTTCAGCAGTCTCTTTAAAACAATTATGCACGAGGTACGACAAAACGATCTTCCTCACGTCATTGTCGTTGATTTTCTGCATTGCGCAAAATCCATGAAATAAGTATGAAAACATCAGTATCTTAGGTAATATCATTCAAGAAGCATGTCAGCAAGTAGCACTATGAGTGGTCTCTGAAAAAAAAGGTGCCTTAAGAATCTTCTAGACGCTATCGATAGGCTACCTTTTCCCACAACTGGAAACCTGAGCCTTTGATATTCCCCTCTCCTTTGCAGTAGCAGTAGGAAGGATACCGAGTGCAGAGTTTCACAAGCAAAATCGTATTTTACAGCGAGCTGCCTTCGGCTAGGCGCTGGACGAAGAGGAGAAGAACCACATTCTCGTACAGTTTCTGGAACAATTTTGCATTGGTGAGTTCTTTTCCGAATACTATGCAGAAGTATCTGCGTTTCTTGCGGGCTAAACCTCCCCGCATCACAAGGATCGAATGTTCTAGATTAGTCCTCTACGACCGAAGGTTCCAAGTCGTGCGTGTAGCAGTGGAAACATTTTGCCTCGTATCAATTGGAACACTTTTAAAATCCAACTGAAGGGTTTAGGTCTGTGTGACGAGTGAGGGAGGACATGATTCAACTTCTCTTCTTGCCGCTAGAATTCTTCCGACAAGCTGGTACCTACGATTCCAGAGAGAAGAAGCAGTTCTCTGATCCATGGAGGGAATTAGAGTCCAAACGGACGAAAGGGATTATGTCGTATATGATCACTGAGGAACAGAGCAGAACGATATACCACATGCTCGTAGTCTCGAGGATCCACATCCATCGCTCCGGCTCCCACCGCCAGTCTTCTGTCGAGAAACTCCTACTCCGTTTCCAACAAAACCGACAGGCAAGCAGGCAGTTCAAGTAGGCTAAACCCCACTGCTACTGTACGCAGTAAAATGATCGGATTCTCCGAACGCGAATTGTTCCGAGCACAGCTAGAGAACGCTCAGTCGAGATGGCTGCACGGTAAAGGTCCCGCTCGTGTCTGGAAACCACGAATCTCTCAAATTTCCTGCTGCAAATGTACCAGACATCCCACTCTTCCTTCGACCAAAAGTACTGTACTTATGCTCCACCGGCTTTCATTCCATTTCACATGACAGGGAGTTCCTGTGCAAGAAACGGCATACTCTTCTCTGTTCTGTTGTGACAGCGAAAGAACTGCATCGGAACTCACCGACTCTGCCTTTCCCCCTGTCCTCGGCACGCCATTTCATATTTCCCCAAAGTTCTGAATTCTTATGTTGTTTCTGCTAAATATGTCCGACTTCTCCGTGTTCCATCATTCCTATTGGCCATGTCGTCCTTCAGGTCAAGACTTCTCACTTTTGGGTGGGCAGATCATGACGAACTTCCTGTCCTTCTACAAAACGAAAATGATTGTTACTGCTCATGTCGTCCAGATTTACATAAGGTATTATATGGTTTCGAAGATTCTAGTTAATGGTTGCATATCCCAAGCAGTAACTTTTGGTACGTAGTCTCGTGAAATTAATATTGCAGCTGTGTGGAACTTAGAAGTTTTTGTACTAGCCAACTCCAGGCATTTCTTGAGGACTCCATGTGTGGAATGTATTACATCCTGAAGTTCCTACTTGAGTTAACAAACATCTCACGCCATCGTCAAAGTCCGAAGTCGGTTTCTAGGAAACCAGTTGCACTGGAGAATGATCGATGGTGTTGTTGTCTATACACAAGAGTCAATGGATGCACATCACCCGTGTCACATGAACCAGATTATGAACTGCATAGATCTTTTCTCTCGTCTTTTCTAGAGCAACAACATGGTCTGAGATGTCATGTAGAGTTCGTACTTCTCGTTTCGTTGGACCTTGCATTCTCTCACGAAATTGTCAGGAATCTGGTGCTCCCACAAAGTTCCAGTATTCAGCCAAAGCAGCAGCTGCATAGCTAGGAGAATGATCTCTTCGTAGAGAACACTCCTAGATTTCACTTCAAACCTTGGAGTCACTACCGCATGCTGGTTAGAAGTTTTGGGCCGTTCATAAGCGATGTACTCTACACCGATCTCATATGGCTCGGCCCCGGTTCTGAACCGAACCGTAATTTCCGGTTCGGTTCTAACATGGAAAGATTTCGGTTCGGTTTGATCATAGTTACTGGGAACGGGTCCGTCTAAGTTAAGATTCATTTGGATTAGTCGGAGTTTGAATCGGTTTCAAAGTTCCCGGTTCGGTTCTAGTGATGGAAAGTTTCGAACCAGTAAAAACTGTGGTTCCAGTCGCTCGGAACTCGAAACTCGCCTGGTTAATTCGATCTAATTAGGTTTCAAACCGTAACCGGTGTTACTCGTTTGATACTGAGGTGGACAGCTTCGTTCGCGATCAAAGTGTCACCATCCAGTAACGATCACAGTAAGATAAGAAGCACAGTCAACAATGGATAAAACTCCTAACAGAACGAAATATAATTTACAAAAATAAAGTTTCTCCACAACACATACAAGCTAACCTAGTCGTGCAGCGCTCGAATAAAGTTTCTAGACTCATTAGACCAATAGGCTATATTGGACTTGAAATCTATTTTTGTGGCTTTTATCAGTAGAAGTAATCAAGCACTTGAACCATGAGGAAAAATATTATGTGTAAGAGTTAAACACATAAAGATGTAAAAAATAGAATATCTTTATGATAAATAGATAATTTTGCTCTTATTATAACGACGACGTTTCTTAATCTTATCATAAATATAGTCTCACTTCTAATGTTTTAACACTGGTTAAGTACAATTTGCGTTATATATAATGGCCTCAATTTTTGCTAGTGAAACAGACTTTAAACCGCATTTTGAAAATGATTTGATTCTTGATCAGCTGGGTTTTAATTCTGAAAACGTTCATCTGCTCGGTACGGTAGTACATTGAATTTTTCTAATCAAGTAGAACGAACTGCCACGATATCACCATTGCATGGCTTATCATACTAATCTTCTTCCACTCCACCTAATTACTTTAGATACATAGAGGGTCGTTAAGATATCACTTGGGGACAACTTTTATAATCTATAATCCTAAATATATAAATGGGGTAATTTATCATGAACTATTCTCAAAGGTATATATAGATCATGACATAGATATATGCAGTTATTTGCTTGCTCCATTACACACAGTTTGATTAATTCATTCCACCCCTCGTATCGGTTTACTGTTTGATCCATCTCTCATTGGAAACTGTGCATTTCCAGGTTACCTCGTCATGTCAGAAACTTAACTGAACTTACATGGCAACTTTTCACACACTCCGGTTTATGACATGTCTCAGTATTATTGCGATTTGATTTTCTCTTCGCATTTGGTAAACTTCAGAGAGGCAACCTTTGGTGGAGATGAAGAGCAGTAATTTTTCAACTAATTTTCTGACATGGTAAGGTAACCTGGAAACGATCGATTGCTAGTGTGGGTGGATCAAATATCGATTAAACTAATAAAAATTAGGTAAAACGAGTTAATCAACGTTCAGGAGGTTTGATCATGATCCCTTGCAAACTCAGAAACGAATATCTTTTCATTATTAACATTTCTCTTATCTTGATAATATATAGTTGGTTACAATTTCTGTGTCTAAGGGTATTTTTCTCTTGGTCTTTTCATACAGAGTAACGTCCTCTACTTGGCGTTCTGGTAAATATCCCAAGCATCTTCTCATTATACCACGTTGACCTTCACACCACCACGCTCTCATACGTGTGAGAGAAAGGTAAGGAAAGATTTGTATTTCTTTCGAATGCTCGCCAAAATCTTGGGTCAATATCAAAACTGTAATTAAATATAGGCAGACACAGTAAAGAAGGGCCTTATCCAGAGCAGTGCATAATTATAATTACTCACCTAGCATTGTTCCTGAACCGCTCTCAAGAGATCTTGCAGTTTAATATTACCCAACCTCTCCGTCAAGAGGTTAAATAACTCAATTAAACTCGAAACCATTTTCTTAACACGCTAGGCTGTCACTCATATAACTTTTATAGCTCGTTTACAAACATTATGATTATGGGTTCTTTTCGTAAGTCTCCTTTGGATGTGACATTTAAAAGTTCATTTATATTTTAACTGATCACACCTGTTTAGTTTATAATTTTACTTGAACTTCGACATATTCTTTTAGTAGCGTTTAACGCACAAGAGTTCACCGAAACCGTGTACAAGCATGTGGGGCAGGATATCAAGCTAAGCCAACTATGGTAGTGGACTACGGCGGGTAGCAGTCCCGATGATAATTTCGAATGATGGAAGAAGACGTTTCAGATGCATGATACTGAAGTCTGATAGCTTATACTGTGCTACCCCTCTTCTACTTCCATCCCCAGGCTTTCCTTGTTTGAATGGCTCATGGAGTAATGGTAGCTAGCAAAACTTGACCATGGTTCAATGTTGGTCAGTTCAGCTACACCCTGGAATTTGATTTTCTAGTTGAACACACCAAATAAATGAAAAGAATGACACGGACGAACGGCTTGGATATTATAAAATAAAAATTGATCCATCAACCAAGCTCCGAATATGAACTTAATGGATTTACCACAAGAATATAGTTATTTGTAAGCTTTCCTTTTCCATTGGAAATGAATTATTTGGTTTGTGATTAATGAACAAGCAACAAATAACGACAAATTATTCTGAAGAAAAACATTCAAAGATATTAGCAAAGCTTATGTACATGATGTACTCATCAGTTTTCCTTTTCTAGAACATGATCAACTTTGTGGTGCAGCTTAACACCCCTTGCGAGAGACACCAAAACTTGACCCTCAGGCTGAGGAAGTGTTATTCTTCGACAAAATGCGCGAAAGATACATGACTATCACTAATTATAGGGTTATGCAGATGGACTTGAGATGCGACTGTCACTAATTGCTTTCCAAGTAAGGTTGCATCATCGTCCTAACTTTTTTACATATATCTCACTTCTTCCTTGTTGGGAAGAGGGGAATAATGTAAAATGATTTAATTACCTTCTCGCAGAAAGGTTTAGGTGATAAATTAAACCTATAACAAAATCTAATTTTTGAAAAGACAAGAAGCAAGTCTTATGGTTCCGGGAGAGTGTTTTACCATACATGGTTTGTAAATTTCTTTTCCAGAAGTTCTAGCATGCATTACGTACATTGTATTTAATATTTATTTAAAATATATTCCAGTTATATATTTATTATATATTATAATTTTAATACTTATAAATTTCAAATAACAAATCATAAAAACCCATAATTTAACATTGATTAATAGATCAAGAAGTTTGGTAGGACTTCTTTGCATTGTCCGGTCCAGTTGCACTCCTAGATTTTATTCTTTTTTCATGCTTGTCTTTTTTCTATCTCGAGGTAAAAGAAAAGCGTGTGAAGTTCATGTTGCATGCATATTTTTTTCTCCGGGGTTAGATGATTACACTTCTCATGCAAAACAAACATGAAAGTCAAATATCATTACATATTGCATATCACACCATCATCTTTTAACTAGAGCCGACTTGAAGTCGAGCATGAGAAGGACACTTAGGAGGTTGGGCAGTCATCCGGGAAGTAATCTCTTGGGGAGGATGATAATTTAGAAGACATCGACAAAAGTGACATGTAAGCTTCGCTGTTCCTCCAGTATGACTATGGAATGCTAGCTCATTTTGTTGATTTATGAAGAACGTTATGCCAACGTTCGTATGTATCCTGCTTATCTACCAGTCGCGTCAGTCTCAAGCGTCTGTTTGAGATGTTGGAGTCCTGGATAAAAGATTTATACTGCCCACGTATGCTGAGGCATAGCTAAAAAACTGTCGGAGCAACCAATTACTCCGATGGAGCCGCTACAATAGAGAATGAAGATGCATAAGATACCAAATCTAAGTTCATCGACAATGAAAAATGAAAAATTGTGAACTAAGGAGTCATGGTCACTTACACCAAGTACATATGTATACACAACGAAATTGCTTAAAAGAACATGTTGAACTTGTAATGTGCATTTGTACACGTTGAATGGAACGTTAAACTTAGATGAAGTATAATCACAAGTGCATGATCTTGCTGTTACAGAACTTACAGGTCTTATGAATTACTGAGATAATGACAAAGACTACATCATAAGTATTGAAAGTGGAAAAATTAGAGATAAAATCTAAAATTTGCTTGATCATATCTTTAATAAATTAGTTATGCTTGATCACATTCTTGATAGAGACTATCTATTGTGAACCATCAGACTGTATTCTTAACTTTTCGAGCATATATCATTGATATATATTTTATTTATTAAAATGATTTGAATAATAAAGATATTTAATCATTACGAAAATGATGAAAGATTGATTTTACTCTTTGATTTATTGTCAGTCAACAGTGTGATAAAACAATACATCGTCAAGAGAGATATCATCAACCGAAACAAACGTAGTAAGGTATGATAAAAAGAAGTTATCTGGAGGTTTGAGATATTGAGCACAACTACTACAAGAGCCATCTTCCATGGAAGTAGATTGAACTACGTACAAGTTGGTTGTGAATACAGAAAGCTCAATCAACTACTACTGTATGTACGTTTAGGCTCATTGGTTTGTTCCACTAAATAGGAAGACCTCAATTGACGATCTGACTGTGAACCCTACGACAGTTCTCGTGGTTACCGTAAAGTACAGCTCCATGCGGTCCGACGGGGAAAGGTGAATGCCCCTCGTCAAAAGGGAAAGCCATCCCCTGTAAGGGAGCACGAAGAAGAAGGAGGTAGAAAAATATTTGGGTCTACTTTTGATACGACGTACATGTCGGGAGTTGATAGGAAGAGCATATCAGCACGGTGGGAGGGAGTGACAACCACGATCTGGACCGGTGAATTGCTCGGCAGTACAGGCGGATCGGTCGGTCGTTCTGTCTGCGCTATCTCCGGACCGCGGTCAGAGGCGAAGAACTCCATACATACAGGCCCCGGTACATGTTATCCGTCGAGGACAAATAGCTAATAATATGATGAGATCATCTAACATATACAGAGGCAAGGAATGACCGGAAACTGAGAGGTGCACTTGCCGGCGGCAGTGTTGTGTTAGAGGAGTTGGACGCTCTTTGGACTGCCTTTGCTCAGGGACTGCCGCTGCTCATGCCCCCTTCTGCTCGGTCGCTTGCTGTGTGTTGCGAGAGCGAGACACACCGAGAGGGTGGTCGATAGATCGCTGTGTGCAAATCTTTCTTGTCGCTGCCTCCACTCATCGATCGGGGAGGTAACGTGCTCGAGCTTCTGATGAGAGTGCTAACGAGCACGAAGAGTTAGGTAGATTTTGGGGTCAGGTGCAGGAAAGAAGGAAGAGAGCCTCACGAAGACTTTGAACAATTAAGACGTGAAGATCTGAGGGTTTCCCCTCGCAGTCCGTGGAGGAACGGAAACCAGGAGAGAAGTATTGTCTCGAGGAGTAGAGGGTCCACAGGAACGTGTGAAAGATCGCTGGCAAGCTGCGGGGCTTGGGTGGGAAATTGAAGATGCGGGAAATAGCGAGGACTTCGCTTTGGCAGGCGGTTTGCTTCTTTGCGGTTGTGTTCTTTCAATTATGTGGCGCCTCGGAGTACGATCATAAGGTAGGGGTGCGTCTGTTTTTATGTGTACGCGTCTAAGAGGCTCTTTCTCATGTTTTAGCGTCGTTTTCTTCCCCCCCTTGCACGTCTGCCCTGTGACCTGACAAAGATCACAATGAATCAAGCTGTGGACAGCTACAAATCGACCTGCAAGTTTAGTCTCCAGCAACCATTAGTTTGTGAGATCTGCATTCTGCTTCTGTTGCGGTTCGATTGTTAGGATAATAAAAATATACTGTACACGAGGTGCTTGTTCAGTGGGGTTTTGCGTATGTGGTGAATAACTATATCATATCGACTTCCGTAGTGTAGTCAGACGCCCAGTCTCATCAAAACGCGACGTGGGGACAAGTTTTTGAGCTGTTCTTACTTCACTAAAGCACGTTACGTAGGTTCTTTTACCCGATTGTTGTTGGGGATATGTTTCTTGTCATGTTTTATTACAGTTCCTTTGGACCGAGCACCTGAATTCAGTGTAATCGCAAAACCCAAGATTAATCTTGCGATATCCGGGTTCTCAACTGCCAACTTGCTCCAAGCGGATAGATCTGGCCTTGTTATCCAAAATCTACCGAAAATGACTTCTTGGGGACTCCTTTGGCCATCTATAGCACTTATATCCTCTGTGTTTGTGGGTTTGGAGCAGTACGCAGATGGTGATCCTGTTACTCTGTGGGTGAACAAAGTGGGTCCTTACAACAATCCTCAAGAAACGTACAATTACTACAGCTTGCCATTTTGCAAGCCAAGTACTCGGGAGCCGAACCACAAATGGGGAGGGCTCGGGGAAGTCCTAGAAGGAAACGAGCTTATTGACAGTGAGATTGAGATTAAGTTCAAGGGTAAGTAATGTTTCTAAGATTGAAGGAGTGTATGCGAATTATGCAACCAGGGGGAGTCCTGGGCCGTCCAGCTGTAGAGTAGCGGGAAGCAGCTTCTGACTGTAGTTTGACGGCTCTTCTGTCCTCTGAGTTATGAAGGCAAAGAGCATAAGAAACGGTGTTTGATTTTTAGGGTGAAAATAAGTACCTCTAATTTGTTGATCTTGGTGCAACCAAAATGTTGTTTGGCAGTCCCTATCGAGAAGACCGCCATTTGTAAATTGGACGAGCTGAAAGCAGAGGATGCCAAACAGTTCAAAGAAGCAATTGAGAATACTTACTGGTTTGAATTCTTCATGGGTGCGCCTCTTTCACCCAGAGCTACTCCGTGATTATATATCCGATATGGTATATCGCGTCCGGCTTCCAGGCAGTAGGATTTTGCAGGCACTCACTTTTATGTCACAGTAGATTCCGTTATCTTTACGGGGGCACATTGGCATTCTGGTTTCGGGCAGTACTGTGGCTCCGTGCCTTGTCTCACCAAGTTCTTTTTGCTTGTTTACATGTCTGACGGATATTCTTAATAACGACTGCAGATGACCTGCCTCTTTGGGGTACGCGATTCCTTATCTTCACCTTTTCAGTACAGTTTACCAGCATTTTGATGTCGTCGCGTATAAAGGATTTGCCGAAATATTGCAGCAGACACACCAAGTCCGCCTTCCTAATCTTTTGTCAACGGCTCCTTGATATCAACAGGATTTGTTGGCGAACCTCACAATGATAAGAAAGATGAGAACAACAGAGCTCTGCTGTATACTCATAAGAACTTCATTGTGAAGTACAATGGTGATCAGGTATAGTCTTTATACAAGCTGTTGTTTTGTATGTTGTCTAGCTGCAACTGTTGAAACATCCGTCGGCACAAGAGACGTGCAATAATCTTGGATTTACGGCCGCAGATTATTCAAGTGAATCTGACGCAAGAAAGCCCTCAATCCATCATACCTGGAAGGCCTTTGGAGCTGACTTACTCTGTCAAGTGGGTACCAGTCAATACCTCCTTTGCACGGCGTTTTGATGCCTACTTGGACTATCCATTCTTTGAGCATCAGGTATAGTACCGTTTCCGCGTTCTTTTTTGGATTCAAAGAATGATTTCAGTTTTATTTTGCTGTGAGGATTCTGAGGAAAAACTTATTACGGGGAAAGTTTCCTTGAATGTTAGACTAGTGATCGCTGGGACGGAGTTTTAGTGTGAGTTATACATCTGAAATTTCCATGCTGGCATCGCGTGAATAAGGACAACAAGGTGATTGAATTTACAGGTTGCCCGCTTAGAGATTCAGTTTTACTGCCCACACAGAGCCACATTGCGCATCCAGTGTTTTACACCGTTTAGAGCCCTAGCAGGTAAACAAGAGATCAAAAGACAAATGAGAACCGAAGAGCAACCGATTTGGATCTGAACCGTGAAATATCCTGCAAGTCTGTGCATGTGAAATCTGCAGATGTAAGCTGGGTGTAGGAGGAGCTGCGGGCGTTCAAGTAGTGTTCTACTAATAAGCTGTGTTGTTATTACGCGCACCATAATGTGTGTGGAACAGGGAGATGACGTGTGTCGAGTGAACGCTGACTATTGTGGTAGATTCGAAGTGGAAGCTTGGATCCCGGGCGAATCTCATGTACCATTGGTTCTGTGTGAGAAATTACAGTGGAGTGTTGTCTTCAGGCCATGGCGTTTGTCTTACTCTTGTCGACCTTTTGCTGAGCAGTAACATTTGTCCTCCATCTCTGCAGATTCACTGGTTTTCTATTTTCAACTCGTTTATGATGGTCATTTTCTTGACTGGACTCGTCTCCATGATCCTCATGCGCACTTTACGCAATGACTACGCGAAGTATGCTCGAGAGGGAGATGACTTGGAGACGTTGGTAAGTTCAGAATCTTTGCTGTATGTTTTTCTTGTTCTCTGTATCTGGTTCCATCTTCGTTATCGGTTTGATAGTGTTTGATTATCAGTTTGATTGAAGCTCTTGCTTTTTCAAGTCTTTGTGTTAAGACCTTCTACATGGGCCGGTAACGAGGAAAGTTGGTAAAGTGAGAAGACCGCGTTGGCCCTTTAGATGATGATATTTCGTTCGTCTGTGGCTGGATGTGTCTCACGACTATGAGCCATGGCTTGTAGCATACAGCGCTGAAGCGTATGCCTTGAACTGTGCGGAATGGAGAATTGCATGAGGAAGATGATTTCCCCTCGTTGCCTCGTTTCACTCCATGATCTCTGGTCCAGCTAGTCGTAGTTCCGGTGCCATCGCTGTACTTGTATTCTTTGGTTTCAGCGCTCCGCTTCTTGTGCTTAAGGTTTATTGGATGGTCTCATTTGATTCCTTTCTATTCCTCCTTTACCTTTATGGTTTAACCAACCCTTCTCGTAGAAGAACATGTCTTGGACTGCCAGCTTTACCTTCCGTTATGCCAATTAAAGAAGTCCTCCATCACACTGAAGATATACAACTTTGGAAATGGTGTACATTGATTTGCAGGAACATGATGTGAGTGAAGAATCAGGATGGAAGTTGGTCCACGGTGATGTCTTCCGATCACCTCGCAACTTGGTCCTCTTGTCAGCACTGGTTGGAACAGGGGCTCAGCTAGCGATGCTTATCCTCTTGGTTATCCTCTTTGCTATCATAGGGATGCTCTATGTGGGGTAGGTGTTCTCCCTCTCTTCAGAGTGAAGGAGCCATTCAACTGCCTGAAAACAAGTTCAGTTACCGTTTTATTCCAAGTTTTAATATTTTTTTCTTGCGTGTAAGAAGTCTTGTCTTGACATTTGAGGATAGCTTCTTGGTCAGTATCTCACTACTTTGAATGTACGCTCTAAGAAGTGTCTAAGAAATAGGCCTGCTGCAGCGTGTTTCCGATTACTTGACCGTTCTCAAATTTCTCTTTTTGATGCTGATAGTGATATGAGGAGTCTTCACACTGGGGTTCTGAAGGCTACTCCGAGCATATTTAGTGTTGGTGTTCGAGGGCCGATTGAATTTTGAAATTTGACTGTTTGTTTTGTTTCAGTCGTGGAGCGATCGTCACAACCTTCATAGTCTGCTACGCTCTAACATCCTTTATTGCGGGATATGTCAGTGGAGGTTTCTACTCGCGTAACGATGGTACCAACCTGCCGCCCTTAGTCTGCTGAGGAACTTAGTTGTGGTGCTTTAGTTACCTCCTCTTCCCCAGTAAAACTTTTGGCTGTGGAAGCGGTTCGAAGCGCGAGTCTGCTAAAGCTCCTTCCGTCCTGGAACGAGCACAGCTGCTACTCATGAACGTTGATGATTGTCTTTCAGCGCGAGAAATGGTGGAAGTACGGGCCATATGGCACTGATACCTGTTATGTGTTCGCGCAGGCAAGCACTGGATCAAATCTATGCTTCTAACTGCCTCTCTGTTCCCGTTCACCTGTTTTGGGATCGGCTTCGTTCTGAACACCGTGGCCATATTCTACCATTCTCTGGCTGCTATCCCTTTTGGCACAATGGTGAGTTTCAAGGAAAATAATCGTACCGTTATCGCGTCTTTTGCGCAGACGGCTGTTTGAACACCTCGTCGAAGTTTCCGCACCGTGGTACCTGGGGAGTTGCGCCTCGAATTCGAGTAATTTTGGTGTCTCGTAGATTTGCTAATATCACTGCATGTGTTCTAACAAAATCAATTTACGCGTTGTCTGCTTGGCAGGTCGTGGTCTTTATTATCTGGGCCTTCATTTCTTTCCCTCTTGCGCTTCTTGGAACCGTTGTTGGTCGGAATTGGAGTGGAGTACCGGACAATCCTTGTAGAGTAAAGACCATCCCTCGACCAATTCCCGAAAAGAAGTGGTATCTTACACCCTCAGTGGTTGCCTTGATGGGTGGGCTACTACCATTCGGAAGTATCTTCATAGAAATGTACTTCGTCTTCACATCGTTCTGGAACTACAAGGTAAGTTCCCGGTTTGCGTTTTAATGTGGACTGGGTGGTAGATGTTAAAGGAGGGTAGTCCTTCTCTCGGTTTCCACAGGACGTTCCTAGCAAACATTTTCCTGTCGCTTTCGGATGTCACTGCCCGGCTACTCCTTTACGTTTGGAATTCTCTTATTCTGCGCTGTCAGTGTTTTGTGTTCTTACTGCTCTTGTTTCTTTGACAGGTATACTACGTCTACGGGTTCATGTTACTGGTCTTCCTAATATTGGTGATCGTCACAGTTTGTGTCACTATAGTTGGTACCTACTTCCTCCTCAACGCGGAGAACTACCACTGGCAATGGACCTCCTTCTTCTCTGCAGCATCAACGGCTTGTTATGTGTACTTGTACTCCATATACTACTACTTCATGAAAACAAAGATGTCAGGGTTCTTCCAAACGAGTTTCTACTTCGGCTACACCGCCATGTTCTGTATTGGACTAGGAATACTTTGCGGTACGTAGTACTCCAGCGACTTGTCGATGTGAAGCTGTTATTTTCTGGTCACCTTGAGGCTGTGCCGTCTTTTCTGAACGTATTAGAGCGCTCTGGCTGCAGGTCATGCGTTGTGTTGCTAACTCTTGCATCACTTTCTCATCAGAGCTGCTTGTTTAAGCGGGCTTCTTGAGTACATTCAGTTGGGTTTTCTATGTGCTATAGATGATTCAAATGTTGATATGCTTATACTTGAGGGGTTGAATTCATTTGCAGGTGCTGTGGGCTATCTTGGCTCGTCAACTTTTGTCAGGAGAATTTACAGAAACATCAAGTGCGATTAGGACTAAGTTTCTTCATACGAAGGTGTGGAGGGGGGACCTTTCGGTGTACTTAGTCTTTTTGCGAATTGGAACTCTGCCGTAGGCATTTCTTGTCTCAAGTTCCCATTCTTTCTGGTAGTTAATTATTTTAACATCATTTGTGATAAGATGACACACCTCGCAGAGGCACATTCTCCACCCCTTTTGCAAGAGCTCAAAGAACGTAACCCAGAATTAGGTAGAAGCTTCCCGAATGATGGGTATTGATCAGTCATGTCCTGACTCCAGTATTTGCTCGGCAAAGATGGGACTTGTCTTTAGTGCACTCCGTGAGTTGCTTCAAGAGAGGAGGCAGTTCCGGATGAATACTGTTATGCAGACTGCAGGTTGTCAGGGAAATTTTCACCAGGAAGGTGATCGGTAAAAGGGTGACCGTTGTGCCCAGAGTTCTGGGCCGGGTGTTTTTGCGCGCCCTGATGTGCAAGTTGGGCAGCTTTGGCTTATTGTAAGCATGGGGATTAAGAAGTCAGGTGCACGTCAACTAGGAATCAGTCGCTAGGAGGGATCTGCTTTTGTAGTATGCATGGACTCTCGTCAAGTGAAGCATTGGATAGTAGAAATCTGCACAGGTTAGTGCAGTAGGTTAGTGCACAGGTTAGTCTGTCCAGGCCAAATGGGGTATTTGCATGAGAGAATGGCAGGCTTCTGCCTTGTTGTTAATGTAATGCTAATTTGTTGAGTTCCTCTGGAGCTTTCAAGAGAACACTGCAAGCCAGTTTCAAAGCCTAGATGGCCTTATCTCGGAACCAGCCGTGTAAGTCGAGCGGCTCAATGGCCGCGTCAGGTATTGTCTTTCCACTAAGTAACACAGGAAAGGCAGACTCGCCTTTACACTGTACTGCAGCAGATAAGGACACACTCTTAAGCCATTTAGTTTATTCCAGGCAGAAGAAACCATGGCCGTTCTGGGCTCGGTGTCCTGGCACCGTCTTTGTCAAGGATCTGTCGGTGTTTGCAAGGCAGTCGAGTGTGTCTGTCAATATCGCTGTCGGAGGCAACCGCGCCGGGTTGTGATGCCGCGCGCGGTGGGTCAGGGCTTGAGATGAAGTACACGCCTAGAGTACTTTTTGCACAGCTTGCTATGATATACTGCGAGCCATGGGCGTGCTACACATCTTGTTACCAACTTTTGCTCATCTCCATTAGAGAACATTACTGTTCAACTTTGCTTATTTGGGAGTAGATGAATTAGATGTAGGGGGTAGACTCCCCGCTTGCTTCTGAGCTACCGCCGAGGATTACGAGGTGCACTCATCCATGTCATGACAGTTCGCAGTTGTCTAACGATGTTTTGGATGGGAGGATGAGTTCACGTTTGCTGTAAGTTGCCCCTGCTTCCGCAATTCTTCGCACGTGCACTCATCCAGGTCATGATAGTTCGCAACTGTATAACGATGATTTGGCCAGGGACGATGAATTCACGTTTGTTCCAAGCTGGCCGCCCTTCCGCAACTTCCGGTCAAGTTCTGAATTCAACCTAGGATGTCGGATTTCAATCGATCTTTTGTACAGTAGATTTGATCAAGCCGTTTGTACGATACGGCTTTCTTCTTTAAATGCGAAATTCATTCTCTCACTGGTTTTATGTTAGACGATGGTCAAAATCTAATGTAGGATGGAAGGATTTAATCGTATTGTGTGCATTCTCCTAATGAGTCTGTCTGCCGAGTCAAGATCTACAGCCTCTTCATACTAAGCCTCGTGAGTGTGACGTGTCATGGTCCACAGCTTCTTGAGTCAGATGAATTCTCTGAAGGATGACTTCGACAGCTTTCGACGTGGTGTAGAATTCCGAAATTACTATAGCGGGACACATAATAGACACTAATCTTATCACCCTTGTTCATAAATAGGATAATGATAGACTGCAAAAGTACGGTCTCTAGGAGAAGTTTGGAACTTGTCATCACTGAAACTAACCTTGAGAACTGCGTAGTTTTGGTCGGAGCTGCTCTTTACGTTCGTTCTAGAGGGTGAGTGCAGCACCCACCCACGTCTCGCTCGACTTCTTTTCGAAAATCATAGTACTGACGCTTGGGAGGAATGTGTGAGTCTAGATATGTGCGAACTGACAACAGACTGGTAGGACTAAGTCCGGCACAATATGAATGAAAAGTGCACTTCTGGCCAAACACGAAGAGAAGGACAAGAAAGTAAAGTGCACTTCTGGCCAAACACGAAGCAATGGACAAGAATGCAAAGTGCACTTCTGGCCACCACGAAGAAAGCACAAGCGCCCATGTAGTTAAAAGATTATCAAAAAAAATTGGTTGGAGGTGACAGGATTCAGTACTTAAAAGCAATAATCATATACACTTGATTTTAAAGAGACTGTAAAAGTAATCACATACAGTTGATTTTAAGAAGACTGTAGAAAGGAGAGGCGCGAAAGGGAACTCAAAATCGGCTAGATTAAAAAGTTTAAAATTGAGTTTTTATTAAAAAAGATTGATATAAAATTACTATAGATAAAATCTATAAATAATCTACATTTTCAATCGTACACTTTGTCCCTGTAATTCAAAACCCATAAGCAGAGAATGGGGAAGTATCTTCTGCAGTATAAAGTCGCTAAAATATAACTTTAACATTAAAACAAAACATTTATTTTTATATTAATATAATTTATGCACTAACCCCTCCACAAGGCCGAATGCTCTTTCCCTCACACTTCATTTATCGTATTCCAGTTCACATGTGAGAAAGGTCACATTTTACTATCGACCTACACTGTTTGTCATTCAGCAATAGCTGGCGTATTCATACTGAGCTCAGAATCTTCGAGTGGGCACTTGCAATGCAACAGAGAAATTAGAAAACGAAGCACTGGAACCAAATGAGAGTCGGGATATGTTTAGTCTTAGTAGATGTTCATCTGGAACTAAGAGTGGTTACAATGGTTTTACACACTACTTGCTGATGGTAATCAATTAAGGGTAAGAGAGTCGAGACACTCTTTTCAATTAAGCGTAAGAGAGTCGAGACACTCTTTCTTCCTTTGGCTTGCCATCGTCTATTCTAAGAAGTGCAGAAACTCACGTGATTTTTTATGAAGATCTTACACAACTGCTTGACTTGCTGAGAGCCAAATGCTCTAGAAATTTCATCGTCCATAGCTTGCCACACAGGAAGTTCATGATGCCCAGAATCTCTGACCGCCTGCCCGTTTCAGAAAACGTAATACGCTACAATTTACCCTGTAGGCGAATGAGTTCCTCGCGATTATTTCTGCAGATCTCTCCACCGTTACTGAGACAATCCTCCATAGTAGATGGAATGAGATGAACTGAACGTTTTGGTTGTGATGTCACGATAAAGAGTAATAGATGAGGAGACATCTCTATCCGCATGTTGGTGTAAGATCGCCCTAACCGTAGTATACTAAAGACTTTGTTAAATGATCCGCTCCTGGTGACCAGGAGCTCTTGTACCCACACCAGGGGGTTGAAGGCACTTCTTCATATTTGTATCTATTTCCGAAGTAAAAGTAAAACGAGGATAATGCCTTCGTCAATCAGCCTAATGGTCGTGTAACATATGCCTCGAGGTTCGAGCGGCAACATTGAGGCCTACTCAGCATATTCAAGCTTCCCGTCGAAGAGTTGCGAGGAGCTTTATAGCTTGACACCACCAAGAACCCTTGACAAGGGTAGGTGGGTAGTATGACTTTAACATCAAGCTAAAGACGCCGGGATATTGGCAATACTACCTGAGTTCATTCTACTGCTAGTAACTCGAGGGCAAGCAAAAAATCGTGAGACATTCGCCTCTGCAAAGTTGGAATAAGAGGACAATCTAGGAGGGCAACTGAATATAACATCCTTCGGCGTCTTGAGGTTCGTAAGTCTCTACCAAATACTAGCAGCTACAACTTGTAACGTGAAACAGGATGCATACAACACACAGAACAAACTCCTCGTAATCTCGGTATCTAGAAGAAACATCGACACGCCAATAGGATTATAAGTCTTAAAGGTAGTGCAGGTTCGCGGAGATGAACAGAAGTGCACAACAGGTTTACTGAGTAACATACATGACCAGGTTAAATGCGTTCCTCAACTGTACGCAAAGTCAGTGCGGCGAAGGGACATGCTCTGAATCAAGCAGACCGATTTTATTTGCTGCCCGCAAGATTAATTTAATTGATCACGAGGAATGGATGATTACAAGGGACAAAATTGAATCTTATTACTCAGCTAAGTAGAATCTCTTCCCTGTCCGCAGTCGGTGTAGGATGACTCCCGCTTGAATCAGGCGTAGGCAGGAGCTTCTTGAATAAATAACTTCTTCACCTGGAACCAAAAGCCATCAGTCTATCCAGATGACAATTTACTGAACAACGAGTTCCTGTACCGATTGAGCACCTTCAGAGACAAGCAACTCCCTGTGGCATATAACAATACCACCGAAAGAAACACAGGAAACGTAGATGTAACACGTCAATCAAGCTGGACACTGTAAATTTACCTGCTCGAGCGTCAAGAACATGATCACATTCCATGAACCCAAACGGCCGAAATTCGGTACAAATCCTTTGTAAAAGGCCATGACACCCTGCGATAACGCAAACCGTGCAAGATGACAGACCAGCATTTAACGTGGTCATATATATTCCTTAATAAACCTGTTGTGCACTTCTTTCGTTTCTACGAACCCGCACTACCCACGTATAATCTTATTGCTTGTCCATGTTTCTTCTAGACACTGAGCGAACAGGAAAACGCACGTTTACTGCGCTGTGAATTTCAGTTGGTCATCCGAATAACTTCACCCCGAAACACAAAGTTCACTCCCTTCAGTTACAGTCAGAACGATGTGAACAGCTAACGAGAACTCACGGAGGAGTTGGGAGTACCTCATTTTTAAAGGTCTTCACAAAGCAGTCAACGGTGCCCGTATACGCGCGGGAATCTCCCATCATTCTTGATTTCACCTGCAAAAGCCAGAGTTACTCACAATAAACGAGGAATAACAGCGAAAGTTAAGTCCTGGTTGAGCTTCTTGTCTGTTCAAGCTAAAAAATTCAGGAAAGCAGTGACAACATAAAGAGAGATACTTACAACATCAACAGGAGACCCAACACATACTGCTACAAATCCCGCTCCTAAGCCAGAGAGTATATGGGTGACGACATTGTCAGAAAATCCGGGGAGCTTCAAAAGAGTCTGCAACGATCAGAATGTGGAAAGTAGTTTATCAGATATCCGCCCTTCGGTTGAAGTAGTTCGTTACAGTTTTCCTAGAAACAGCTGTGTCTAGAAATACAATGCATATATTCTGCCCCGTGGTTCAAGCAACTTAGTATGACTTCTTTACCTATTATTGAAACTCAAACTGGTAGGTTTCAGCTTACATTCTAACAAATGCTATTTCTAATACTGACAGAAATATTATAATCACAGAATTAGCACAACATACATTTGCCAAACCAATATTCTTTTTCTATCCAAAACTTCGTCGAGGCGGAGAAGACGTAGAATAAACTACATGAAAGAAACTTGTCCCATCATCAACGCGTAGTATTCTTGCTATATAAACCTGATTCCTCTGGAGAAGCCTTTGTAGTACTTGACAATCAACTTGTTAGACGTTACTGCACTCGGAGTACCTATGATAGACAGGTTCTTCGAGGGAAGGTAACAACTCCAGCGTTTGAACACATCGAAACGTAACACCCTCTACTCGGCAACTATGCTGATTCCAGAACTATCGAGGATGAGCTAATACCTTAGAACTACGTGTACCTCAAGCGTCTGGGGGATAGTTCCACACTTGAAAAAGCTAAATCTAGCTATTGTAGTGCGTCCTTGATGCCGCCGCCAAGCACTAACAGAACCTCAAATATACCTTTGTAGTTGCCTTCACCAAGGACTTACTGAACCTTCAATATACCTTTCTCTTCTCATAAGTGAGAAGACGGGAATCTAACTGTAAAGCTTTCTAGGACATATCAGCATGACTGTATCAACGAATACAATGTACAATGTACCGATGTACCAATGAGTCCATCAACAATCTCACCTATTCATGACAATCTTGGGATACCATGTACAATGAGTCCATCAACAAGCTCACCTATTCATGACAATCTTGGGACATGCGGTGATCTTTAGATTGACTTCTACCTCCACAGAGGTCCCAGATACTACGGTTGTCGGTATGTCTCTCGCTTGCGCGGAGAACACTCCTAAATGAAAATACCAGGACATCAATGAGAAAACCCAACGCAGAGACGAACACTAACTATGGTGCAACTTACAATAGAAAAGAATGAGAACGTAGACTGTGAAGCATGACGCATACGAAGCAGATGTGCAGCACAAAATATTCCAGGTTAAGAAAAGATGCATGTAACAGACACCGCCTCCTGTAGTTATATGTCTGCAGTATGCGACTGTGATAAGTGAACATGCGATAGGAGGTATCATAACCAGACCTACAGAACACACTGATAGTAGAATCAGTACTCTAATCCATGGACATGTAGTGATCTATAAGTTGATTTATGGTGGATCCCGTTCGAAGCTAATGACCTCGAAACCATAGTAACCGTGTTCATGGACCGAATGGAGTCCGTGCAGCAAAGGTCAGTATATAAGTAGTGGTATGTGCTGTACAGACCAAGGGTAAACATAAGGGCGTTGTCTAATCTCACCCGGAATGAATTAGATAAACCCCCAAGCACAAATCTGCTAAAAGATCAGTTTAAGAGCTCCATGAAACTCGGAAGATATTCATGCATGCACATACATGCATCCCAATGGTCCTGAACGAAAGTATACTCAACCTGACTAAGAAAACAATCTCTACGCCATTCCTTTTCTTAGTAATGAGTTTCAAGTTTTATATCACACAACGGCCAAGATCTTCCAATTCGTGTGTGCTGGGAAAAGAATAGTTCGTGACGCCAGCTTGAGTCAATCGCATCCCTCCAAACAAAACCATCTCCGATAATGTCGAAGAAAGAAGAATCCGCATGAAGTAACTGCGCCCTACTGGGCGGCAACAACTACTGACCTGTTTTAGTTGATCATAGCTTGCGAGCTCGGCAGCATTAATAATAGCGTTGCGCGCGACATTGGGCCCCAGCCCAGTCCATAATGCTTTTACCCCTTCCTACATTCACAAAGGGTTCACGAAGTACATGGCCATCAACGATCGTACAAACATCTCTCAAGATCTCTCTTTGACTTTCAAAGAACACGACAGTTGCCAGTGGGTAATAGTGCCGTTTCCGGTGCACTACAGTTCTTCGGAAGAGCAATGAACTGAAATGTTGAAATGTTTCCAAACCTGTTTCACAATGGTTGAGTAGGCATTCAACGCTCCACTGTATCGGCGTGGTACACCAGGAGGTAGCTTGCCTTCAGCCTGCAACCGTACCTTTACCAGATCCGTGGGATTTGCCACTGTTATTGCTAGGGCACCTGCAAACAAACCACTCAGTTCCGAAAAGGAAGAACAATGCCCTTTACAATACAGAAATAATCTTTATCCTGATTATCCTCCGATTTCCGTGCGGTGAGAACTTTAATGCATACTAGGACAACCAAAAAAAAGTCCAAAAGAACGAATACGGCACACCCAGAAGATGTATGTAATGCACTCAGAGCACGAGTAACATACCAACTGCAGCTAGTTGTGACCTAAACATAGAAGTTTCAAACAGTGGACGAAAGTGGCAAAATCAATGCTCGTGGTCTACCTGTTGTCAGGCCGGCAGCAATTTTCTTAAGCAGAGGCACATCCCCAACATGTTCCTTACCCACGTACAAGTTCTTTACCTGCGGGATTTACGACCACATAGAATATACCTAAATTCATAGCGGCTCTTAGCGGTCTACGAGCTTTATGGACCGGAAACGGAGTACAATAGACAAGACTAACTTAGAAGAATAATTTCCATATTTTGACTGATTTACAAAACTCAAAGTACACCGAGGATACAATCCAAAGCCATTATCAACGACAGAAAATTATCTTATACAGAATCAGCGGTTGAAGAAAGCACGCATGTCCAATCTCAAACTCTTACAAATGGTCACAACCCAGACGAGGATCAGATACATCAGCATAAGGTCTACCACATGAAAACTGGAATAACCAGCCAGCCCAAATGGATGTAAATACGTAACGTGCAGCAAATACTTACGGGTTCGTAGAGACCGATCCGAAGGCCTCCAAACAGACACTGCCTGTGAAGACCTGGAACAATGCCTTTCCACAACGAAGCTAGACCTTCTTCTCGACCGATAGTTGCCATCGTGCCGACCAATCCTTTGTACTTTGGCGCAACATTTTCAGCCCCGGCTAGTGCCTTCCCTTGCAGCTGGAGCCTCACCTTGGCAGTATCTAGGGGGATAGTACACGCCTGCAAGTACATTTCAAGCTTTAAGCGCCGCATCTAGTGGAACTTCTCACGTGGAACAAGAGTGTTGCAAACTAAGTAGGCAGCGAAGGAACTACAAACCTAATTCCACGAGTATACATCTTACTTTCTGGTCACGATCGAGGTAAACGGGAGGTTAGAAGTTTCCTACCCGCAGCTCTCAGCCATTCGCTTGGAGATAACGGCGTATTAACGTGAGATCAAGAATGGATGCGAATACGAACAAGGAAAAGTGTTCCAAGAAGAGTAGGTGAAGATCATTCACAAATCCACAAACCAGAGAGAGACAGAACACGGACGAAAACAGTAGCATACTTCTAAGATGGAATCCACATTCCCTCAAAATTTAACGCACCTGCTAACTGACAGAAGGCGAACCAGGGCGCAAGTGGAAGAAACAAATGGCGAAATTGAATATATATTGTGAAGAATACAAAACAATGTCACCCAATCTGCCAATGCAATGAATAAACTATTCACGAGCCGTAGACTGCACAAAGGATGGCATGTAGTACTTAAGCTCAACTGGCAGACAACTTCATCAGTCCACAAATCGGGTACAAAGGTCTTAATCCTAGTTACCTCATTCAACCAAAGACTATTCTGAATGTGGTAAGGCTTAATCTAAGGGGCATGTGACACCAGCTGAGTGTGAAGCACAACAAACAAATGGGGAATAATGGCCAACCGAAGTTCGATGACCAGAGCACTGTACACACTGTGCACCTGAATCCCCTGCGACCTCCACCAAATATATAGATCTGAATTTATCGGTCCGTTACGCTGAAAAGGACTACTCAGGCACAGGTGTAGGGACGACAACAATCGTCACATTAGCTCCAGGAGCAACCACCTAAGGAACCCCACTATCGTATACTCACAAGACAGACTCAGCTCGATTATTCGCAAGATGGATCACGGCGAAAATCTGCTGTGCACGATCGCCCAGATTATAACTGCGATCTGGATTACCCGTTTAACTGCGATCGCCCTTCGAGCTTGCTAATCCAGCCAAAAGTCGAGAATCGAAGTAATTACCACGTAGGCTGGAGGAAACTATAACTATACGTCGTAATCCCGTGAGAGATCACCTTCAAGTTTGAACCATTTCTGTCACTCAACTCTACTGGCAAAAGAGAACTCAAGTATGCCGATCCTCACCTCGGCAAAACACGCACTGAAGGCACTGCTTGCAAATGTTCCACCAAGAGAAATCTTGCCCGCATGCCGGGGCTTATCGTCCGCCACCATGGTGACAGTATGAATCTGAATGAGCCAGAGCTGCTCCCTTCAGCGGTGTTCTTCAACGCCTGCCTTCACTCTCTCTATGCGGAGGAGCTGCGAGGGGAAACTTGCCAGCAGCCCTTCGGCACACTGAACCGAAATCGACACAAATAGAAAGGAGCTACGCCGTTACACGTGGCAGCGAGGAGAAGAGCAACACGCGGATGATCACAACACGCGCTCTTCGAGTTGAAGCTTGTGTCAAGTCATGTCCATGTCATCGCATCGCTTCGCTCCTATATGAGTTATAACAATTATCACAAGTCAAATAAATATGCGTGCTCGACGAACTTCTGGGGAAATTTTTTTCCTTTAATAATATAGAAAAATATATAGATGTTAAACGAAAAATATATACCAAGTGAGTGAAAATAATCAAAAGATTTTATAAATATAAATGTTAGGTTATGTCTAGAAACACGGCAAGACTCACATATAAACCATAAGGCATGAGTAGACTGTAGCGCTACTAAAAGTACAAGTTTAGGAACCTTGTAATTGTTTATATATTAATTTATTGTAATTTTAGTTTATTATTAACCTTTCTTGTATATACTTGTAATGTTGTAGCTAAAGCGTTAAGTATCCCGCCCGGGGAGTGTTTTGGCAAGAATGAAACTCAAAGAAATTGACGGGGTCTGCACAAGCGGTCGAGCATGTGGTTTAATTCGATGCAATGAGGTCTAATTATGGTATTTACTAATTCTAATGAATATACTCTTAATTTTCAACTTTAATTAATAAAACGTATCATGTCTACCTGAGACTATCCCTTGGCCCGTCTGCAAGGGAAAAGTCTGAAGTTGCTGTTAATGAAACAAAAATCATCAGCAAATGTTTTTTATTTACATTCATGTCTTTTAGAAATAGCAGCTAAATTAAGCTCTAACCTAGGTGAAGGTAAACGGAAAAGAGATCCAACAATTCTAAAACTAAGCATCTCTCTCTCCACACCCGTTCACGCTGATGGTTGTCGAGTGTTTATCATTTTCACCATCAAGCTCCATCCGCCTGTAGCCGAGGCGACATGGGGTCGAGTCTTCCTGTTGGGAGGGCTCAGTCCGTGAAAGATAGTGACAATCGGCGGCAGAAAGTTTCACGATGAAAAAGAAGCTTTTTTCAAATGACATCGTGAGTCTAACTCGTTTCTTGATTCGACAAGAAATCATTTCACCATCAAGGTTCAAATATTTTGGAAAATGAATGTATGCAGGTTGAATTTTAATTTATTTATCTTTGGCGCAGCTGGGCTATCATGGACTAGATTCTATAACCATTTTGAAGTTTCAACCATTGTTTTAAAGGAGCCGAATGAAAGAAATGCTGCTCTAAGATTGGATGTCAAATTTCATCCAATAAGTCCACGAGATTATCAGCCACAATGGGACTAGGAAACTACCTATTAGGCTGCATAATAGCAATAATTAACTTGCGTTCTTATGGTAAGATTAAAAACAAATTGGACATTTTTCTTTTGTTTGGTGCATTGCAAACTTTTTTTCTGAAGCAATGCAATTATTTTTTGGGGAAGATAATTCTATCGAAACAATGAACCGTCGCACAAAATGATCAACTGGATGGAGTAGAGTAGGCAACTTATTTATTAAAAAGATAACAAAAACAACCCATAAGACAATTACAGAAATTTTAAGTGAAAATTTAAGAATTAAAAAACATTGATGTCTCGTGTGAGCTATCACAATACTCCAAATCCAAGTGTTGGAAGACATCCCTTACATGTCTCCAACTCATTTATTTGGATGCTAGTCATCGAAACTATAACCAAAACGATCCAGTATCTGATGAATTGTTTGACGTATATATAATTGAGCCCCATAATGTTCCACTAGACAACGTAACATCTAACTAGATAAATAAATATGCATCTCAAACCACATAGTCCATGATAGTCGTAAAAGAGACAAGCGGAGTATGAGAGAGAAAATAAAAAATATGGATTGCTTCGGAGAGACATGAGAGAACAAATAGATGAGAATGGATTGGTTCAGGAAGGTGAGATGGAATCATTGACTATTTTATATATTTTTTCTTTCATGTTTGTTAGTGATATTTTCATTTAAGTTATAGATAAAAGTCTATATGTTAAATGAATATTTTAGAATAAATTTAAAATTTAAATTATCTTATATATATTAGATGTTATCATAATCACAAGCTACAAAGAATATGGAGAAAATCCATAAATACAAAACCTTAGCACGTGCTACCTAACACATAAGACCTAATGTCTGGTACCTGATAATCATTAAGTTATGGATGATTTAATTTATTACCTAATCCTTCTCATTGAAAGGATTAGGTACAAAATTAAGCTTGCCATCTTGTCTATCTAGAGATGGAGAAGATGATTTATGCATGATTGCTTACTTAATATGACAATGTAACATATAACTAGAGTAGTGATTTATGATGTAAAATAACAAAAAACACTGACATCTCTACTCTATCAACAACCTTTGAACATCCAAGTAAGTGCAAATGAGATCAAAAGCTAGAACGGAGTGTCCCGAACGAAGATAATTACTCAAGAAAGCAGCCTAATAACTAGAGAGAGTTTTAAATGGTGCAAACTGGTCAAAGAGGAGAGACCATAAGACGTTATAATATAACTAGGTGAGACAAGTGAACTAAGAAAGAACACATTGATGTCACCCTGACGTCGAGGAAAAGACATTGTGGAGAAAAAAAAGCCGCATTATATGATTGAAGGAAGAAGAGATGTCCTCGAGATACTTCTGTGCACAATTCAGATGAAGCATAATAAAAAGTCACTCACAAAGTAATAAAGGAAATTATTCTTAAAGATTCAACAACTCGCAATTTTGTACGAAGAGATCAAAAAAGTTTATATTTGCATAGAGAAAAGGAGACAAGCACTTGCCTTCACATCAAAATTTAATCTCAAAAGAAGCGAATCGTCTGCATTATAAGAGTTATAATCAACAATAATGAACTTCGCTTAAGAAAAATCCCTATACATTGATGATGTAACGTATGAAAAACTACAAAAATGTTGTTCATTCAAAAACGGAGCCTGCACATAGATGATGAAAATATCATGGAAGAAAGGACAGTTGGATGATAAAACAACGCAAGGAATCATCAAACTCGTACCGAAAAGAAAAATTCAGCAACATTGGACAACTGGAGCTCCATCTCACTAATACTTGCAACATATAAGATTCTCAACAAATTACGAGTAGAAAGACTAGCACAAATGGCATGACCATGACACAAATATAATTTGGTATAAAGTTCATCAACATGGTGCGTGGACCGTCAAGTAACGGCAATGCAAAAGTTAATGTCAACGTCATATTTACATTCTCAACCAATTGTTAGCAGAATGATTGAAACATGAAGTAACAGATGTTGTGAACGAACAACAAACTAGCTTGATTGCAAGGAAGGATATATTAGACAACATCCTCAAAACTTACTAGGACAAGAAATGACTAGAGCAAAAGGAGCATTGGTCCTCTTCATTAAATTATATTTCATGAAGATCACGTCTCCAACATATATCTATGAGAGACCATGACACAAAATTCATCAATCTGGTGTGTGGACTATCAAGTAATTACAACGCAAAACTTCATATCAATGACATCTTTATAGAAAGCATACAGTGTTCAATCAAAACTTATCTTTGAAGAAACCATGATAGAACTCCTTAAAGGACCCCTTAGTTGACATAACGGTGCTACTATGACAAAAGCATTAGATGATTAACAACATCAAGGTCAAAGAGATCAGACTGGAATTACGCATATGGAGAATAACAACAATGCAAGCCGAGCACTATACTTTTAGAGAAGCGTTGAGTCTAACAAACGACAAGGCAAACAATCATACACAAGATCTTTTCCAAACCCTCATCAAATGGTGCGAGAGATCCTCCAGCACAGAGGAATCGTGACCAAGTGGTAGCACATGAGGATGGAGTTTTAAAAACAAAGTCCACATTGAACGGAGACAGAGCATTCGAGTGTAGAAAGATCATGGAAAGAATTAATAGAACTAACGCACAAAGTATACCATATGAGTGTGCAATGGAGTGTGAATGAGCAAAACAGAGATGGAGGTTACTACGGTTTAGAAACGAAGCCCCACATATCAAATCTTTGGTTTGAAAAGATCTTAAGACATGAATAGTAAAGCTAAGAGGATGTGATGTTTGTCATATGCAAAATGCTCACGGTGCATCCAAATGGAATACACATTCGAGCACTTGCTATGAGAGTGTCCATCTATCAAAACGTGATGGAGGAGATTAAACTTACAGATACCAACATCGGATATTGTTATACAAAGGATTCAAGCCTACAACACACGATTTGACATAGCGTTGCATCGTCTGTCTCATCTTCTTTGACTTTTGGATATTCTTTCAGAATGCAACTTGGATCCTCTCCAACTGGTGTTAGTGATCTTGATCGAAGTAACCATTTCATATTCTCTTAGTTCATGTAGATAGGTTGACTTTTCTTGCTCATTGATCATGAACTTTCTTCTAGTTGGATTATGGAGTGTATGGACGTCGGTTTTCTTCTTCGTTGTGCTTGAGGTTCACTTTGGACTTCATAGATTGTGATGGATATGGACTGCGAGCTTGCTTCTCGGTAAGTTGGATAAGGAATCCACAAGTGAGAGATGCTCTCTGATGGTGGTCAATGGATATCTCACTCCTCAAGTGTTTGTTCTATTTTGTCATCACGACTTTGTTGAATTCGTGGTTGCTCTCCTCTTATCTTATGGCTCGTGTAGTCCATTCTTGTCGATCTTGGTAGATACTTGTTTTTTCTGAATTTGTGGTCTAAATTGTTATGAGTGGTCCGTTTCTTCTCTTCAATTGTGCTTGAACGTTCATGAGAGATGTCATTACGACTTTCTTAACCTTTTTACTTTGGGTGGAGTCTTCTTTAGATGTCATAGCCGATTATGCTTTGCCGCTTATACTACTGTTCCTGTCATTGGTTCATCAAGTCTCTGATTTCGAAAGACAAAACTAAATCTTCCGTTCCATATCACTAGTATGTTCTGTTAAGAGACAAAGGAGGGCCGAAATGGATAGCGTGAATGTTCAACACGGAGAACGAGGAGACGCGATAATCCAGATCACCAAGCCATATAGAACTTGACAGTAGAGGGACTGTACACATGCTCGAAGACATAACTTGAGTTCTAAAAAAACTAGTAGCACGTCTTGTTGCCTTCACCCAAAGATCAGTAGGATTAAGAGAACTAGGTGGACGACTCACAAGCGCTTCAACTAGCCTCACGTAAGAATACGTGTCATTATGAGTTTCAAGTAATATATTTTCATGCATAACGTTGTCTTGCAACTAAATAAACAAGATGTTGCGATTGCAATGTACTTGCGGGGCTTGTAATGTCTCGAGATTTCTCTTTTACACCATTATAGCATAAAAGATCTCGTTTCTCAAGAAGATTTACACTAGTTCTACTGTTCTAAGTTCTAAGATCTGTCTAAACTCACAAACACACTGGTTTTGTCCAAAAGTTCCTTCTAACATACACAATCACGCCGCTTCTCGATCAAAAAGATACTCTAGAACATTATACTCGATTACTACTCCAAATATAACACAAATGTACACTAAAAAGACAAAGAAGATGATTACTAGTCCTTTGCTAGGCTTCTAGTCTTCTCACGTCGGCTTCCAGAAGTAAATCTCATCTTTTGGTAGTTCAACTCGACCTTTGACACCCTTAGAATAATGTCACTGCTCGGTAGGTGCTAATTACTACTCCACACATCAAATTATCCTTGCAGATGCTCACTTGATTAGATCAATCACATGATGTATATCCCTTATAGCCTACCCTTCTGTCTATTGAAATGATCTTCTGGCAGCACTACAACGATACTCACATCCACTGATACTCACACAAGGCTTCTATAACCGTATAGAAGATAAGAGAAAAGAAGACAAGAGAAAATAATAAAGAAGAGAGAAAATGAGAAATAAATCTTTTGATAGACTTCTAGTCCAGATCCTGACTAATAAGCCATACAAGCTTACGGTCATAAGAGAGAGAATGAGATAATGTGAGAGAGAAGATCAAACACATACTTACAGTCTCATCGTCTTCTTGTTGAGGATGATGTTTTTTTGTTATTAGGGTAGATAACCCACCCCCCACATTCAAATTTAGGTCTCATGATGTGGTAAGAAACGATCCGTCAACTTCTATGTACCTTAGGTTTATTTCTCTCGAGATAACATGGAGTTAGTTACCACCCATTGTCTTTTTGACCAAATGGGCAGGGTTTCAAACTTGTGCCAACACACTCTTCGTCTAACTCTTTGGTTTCTTGCTTGGTTCTCAGCCAACGTACTATATATACATCTTCGAGCTTATTATGTCCTTCCTTTCGACTACTATGTTCTAGGAATTTTATATCTCACAGACAGTCCACACAAGGATGTGGTTGTGATTCGAGGGAGTCCCCTCCTACAATTAGAAGCAATTTGTTTGGCTGTTGGTCAGTCCATGCCCATGAAGCAGTATAAGACATGGGATTGATGTTTAGTTTTACACGCACGCGTATTGTCGTGATGTGAATCATTTCACATAATAAATGATTCACTTCTCAGCCAGTTAACACCAGGAAACCAACTTTTCGTGGCTTGGGGGGAGCTTGCAACATGCCGGACAAGCCTGATTTGGGAACGGTTGGAGCGTACGTTGAGTAGGAGAAAACTGCGAAATATTGTCAAGATTGAGAGGGCTGCCAACCGTCGACAGAGGTATTGTTCCTTACTCATCTCTGTGAATGAGGAAACTTGTGATTTAATGCGCGCACTACGGAGAGTATTCCAGAACGTGGAGGCAAAGAGAGTGAGTCATGCGGGGATGGAGGAGAGACCTTCAGGACCGAAAAGAGTAGCCATGAGCGATATCACTGTAACATCAATTAACATAAGAGGGCTTGCGGGGGTCCGAGAGCACTTAGGGTACGTGGCCAGGACTTGCCGATGGGACATCATAGGGGTACAGGAAACTCTAGCGAACGTAGTATTCGCTCTACCGGGTATCATGGGTTCCAAGTCCTAAGGTCTGAGGCAGAAGCTGGGTTGGGCATAGCTGTTTTTGTTAAAGCGGATTTGAAAGCCTCATTGATGATACGGACTCCAACTTTGCTGCTGATTAAGGTCAGGTCACACGGACAACGGTCCAACCTTTGGCACATTGGCTTTACCTATGTCCCGAACCCAAGAGGAGTACTGTCCAACCGAGATGAAGCGTTGGCAGATCTATGGGAAAAATGCACGAACCTGGTGAGGGCCCAAATGCACACCCATCCATTTTATTAAGGGACTTTAACATGTCCCCTATCAGCCTACAAAGGGAACTGGCCCGATGCCCGAGGATCTTTTATATGACCCCGGAAGGAGACCCGAGGTCGTTTATTGATCTCAGACACCCATCAGAAGCCCCGACAAAAAAGTCGACCCTGGGCCATTGCATGTTGTCACCGAAGGCAAGGAGCTTAGTCTCAAGCCTGAAAATTGATGGCTCAACCGGGATAGACGTGGACCACCTCCCCATAGTCCTAAGGTTGAATTTCCAGAAGGTGAAGGAACCCCCGATGCCCATGAAAGTTACCTTCGATCCTCGGAATCTACTCCAAGTAGATACAGACTTAATCTTGATGGATAACAGGTGGGCGGAGCTTCTTTAGAATCAACAAATTCCCTATTCGGACCTCATGAAAGTCATGACGGCTATAGCCGAGGATAACAATATCCTCGCAAAAGTAACAATGAACAGGGGCCTCAAACCTGATATAAGGACAGATAGACTGTTTCGGGAAAGAGGAAAGATACTTCACAAAATCCTGAACTCCCAAATACAAGAAGAACGGGATAGGTTGTAGGCAGAGCTACAACAAGTTAAGGTGGAAATCACTAGAGTCATCAGAGAACTACGGAGACGTAAATTCAGAGGAAGGTTGCAGGAAGGGTTGGACCTAAAGCACACCCTTAATCATAAGGGCTATTTTCGCTGGCTGAAGGGATGGAAGAAAACTCCACCCCATTTAGCCACAAGAGGGATTCAACCAATTAGAGATGAAAGCGGGGAACTCATTTATGAGGATGAGGAAATAATCAGAAGATGAGAAAGGTACATTCAGGAGTTATAAAGTTGTTAATTTGTCCGCTTTATCCCTTCGAGGGGCATGGGACTGTCCTTTTTGGATAACCACAGCGTACACGGACCAGATTGCACACATAGCACACACAGCGACTTCTTACACCTCCAATCGGGAGCAGGCGAGCTCGAACCCCAGACCTTTCGCTTAGAGGTCTGAGGCCCAACCAACTCAGCCACCGATCTTCGGTGGCTGTTGTTGTTGACAATGGGTGTGGAGGTAAGTGCGGAAGAGGCTAGCAGTAGGATGCGAGACGTCAAAATGTGGGACCAGATACCGCGGTTAAATGACCCATTTTCCCTACCAGAAATGGTTAAAGGTATAAAAAGGCTGAATAATGAGAAGGCTCCTGGACCGGACCGTTTTCCAGCGGAATGGTACAAGGTAGTACTTAGGGATGTAGCAGCAAGGGAAAATTTGGATCAGTCGTCGGCTCCTTTCACAGAAGTTTTACTACGTGTGTTAAATGAGTGGCTAACTGGGGGGATTCCAATCCAAGCTAACGTAGCGTGGATTTGTCTCCTCCCAAAGGATCCTAAAGTGGGGTTAGCGGAACTAGACAAAACAAGGGGGATATCCCTCATGGTGGTCCTAGTCAAATTACTGACCACACTAATCAATGACAGAATTGAGGGGCCCTGGAGGAAAGAAAGTTTTTTCTTAAAGACCAAGCAGGTTTCCGTAGGAAACAAGAATGTATGGCCCAAGTCCTCGCACTACACGAAGTAATCCATAGGAGGGCAGACTTAAACATACCCACATGGGTAGCATTTTTAGACCTGCAAAAAGCGTACGATTCGGTCCCAGACGTTGGACTCTTCCAGAAATTATCGGCGGCAGGAATATGGGGGGATACTCTTAACTGCCTTAAGCAGATTTACTCCTCCGTCCGGGCTGCCGCTATACTCGGACCATTTAAAATGGGAGAAGTGACAATGGGCCGGGGGGTGAGACAAGAGGACCCATTATCCCCTCTCTTATTTAATATATATATTAATGACTGCGTGAGTGAACAATCTGCGAGGACCAAGATCCCGGGGATTAACGAGAAGTTAGTAGCTTTGCTCTTAGCAGACGATGTAGCGCTGGTGGAGGAATCTGAAACGAATCTCCAAAAAGCGGTTGCCGAATTTGGAGAATGGGCTAGTAAGTGGGAACTCACAGTAGGGCACTCCAAGTGTGGGGTGATACCTTTTGGGGCAAGTGTCTCGGCGGGAACCAACTTCTGGACTCATAATAAGGAATTACCTATTGTAACTAACTATAAGTACTTGGGGGTGACCTTCCCCCAAGACCTCAGCCAGATAACCCAAACAGGGGTAAGAGAGAAGGCGGACCTAGGACAGAAACTCTTGGCGTCCTGGAAATTCATACTGGTAAATGGAGAGATTTCAATGTGGGATAAACTCCAAGTTATCAAGGTAATCATTATTCCGGCTATAATATATGGGGGAGAGATAACGGGGGGAAGGTTGACGGAACGTAAGACCTGTACAAACAATCATCACAACGGCCCTGAAGTGAGCCATAGGGAAAATTGCGGAGTCCAAGCAAGTATCCACCGTGGTCCTACAACGGAAATTTTAAGTTTTACCAGTAGTAGCAATGATCACGTCTAGACTAATCCGGATAAGGGACAAATTTCAGGAATTGGATTCACTATGGGCAGAAATAGTAAGGCAGGCAATACCCAGGAGACCCAAAGGGCGGCCCCACTCAATCCTCTTTACCATCAGACGTCATCAAAAAGTATTGAATGGATTTTTGCTTCAGTTTTGTTAATGTCGAGCACTTCATGTCTATGATGACCATGTGTTTAAAATAATCAAACTTATCTTTTGTATAATTCTTTACGCTAAATCTAACTTATATAAGATAAGAGTCAAAGCGGTCTATGAACTCCATGTGTCTCAATATAGCTTAAAGTCCACATGTACTTATAAATTAATAATATCATTTGTTTATGTGTTGTCTTTCTTCCCGTCCTAAGTAAAATATATGTTAGGTCATGCTATTAGTATCTTATTCCATTTAATTATCTTATCTTTATAAAATGCCAAGATTCAATTTATCTCAAAGTTGATATGTTTGACATTATCAGATTTTGAAATTCAGTCTGAATTAGGTTATAGTCTATTTATAAGAAAACTCGCTTAATTGTTTAAATAGTTTCTAACAATATTCTAATAATTTTTTTGAAATTGACGAATCTCGTGAAATAATACATTAATCATGATATCCTATTTCTAATAGTTTCTCTACCAAGTAGGTTCCTGAAATTTCAAAAATTGCCCTCAAGGTCATGTTTTGATTAGTTGTAATGTTATCTTTCTCCTTGAAATTCTGCTGTTCCTACTTTGTCAATGTTATATCTCTTTTCATACATCCTACATAATTGAAATGGACATGATTGTCATGCATATCAAAATCGAATATAATTTAAACTATTGAGTTATAATCACAAAATCTTCAAAATGGATAATTTTAAATTTAGTAAGTAATGCACATATAATTTAAGAGACTGACTCTCATTCTTCACAAAAATCAATTATTCTTCCCTAGATAATAACTTCAGATTTATTATCATATTTTGAAATCATCCAAACCTTAATCAATACTTTTAAAATCAAGTAGCATTGAAGTTGATTATTCGATATAGCTCAAGAAAAATTACTTATAATATTATTCATAATGATAAGATGTATCAAAATAAAAGTATGTATTATAATTATTTTCTAATGGAATACAAATCAATTATAACGAACAGTGTAGTACTTTGTTACATACAAAATACTATATTTAATATTATATTCAGTTGAATATATTGTAGATTTTAGCTATACGTTCAATTGAATTGATAAGTGAATCTTCTGAATCATGTAAAAGTTGAGAACGGAAAGTGTATCAAGAACTGATATCTAGAAACATTCCTTGATATCAATAAAACTTTTACTGATGTGAGAAATTATATATCAAGCTTGATAACTATATTTGAGATAGTTATCGAGTTCGCTCTCTTGTAGACATCAAGCTCGATATCTATCTTATGATTGTTATTGATGTCAGCAGATTTTATTGATATTATTTCATGATAACTGATATGTTATTCATCCTTGTAAAAGTCGATGGTTTTATTAAGTACTAATTCTGATTTGATTTATGTAAAATTAATAAATACAATCGAGACTTCAATTCTATTACACTTTAGCGCATACCATCAGCTGAATATTGTTCAAAATTGATTTAGACAATATTTTTCAAGACTATAGCACACATGTGTAGTAGAGTTTTGCCTTGAATGTCGAGAACAATAAGGTGCTCATTGTTGGTTTATAGCTTGTAACTACACTTGAAATGTCGATGGCTCATCTTCGTAGTCAAAGATGACAATGGAGTTCATTGACTCTCAGATGTTTCTATTTTCATCATGTTGCTCAAATACTTGGACACCGCATCTATGAAGGAGATGTCGCTATGTCACTCTATGTCAAGTAAAGATGATTGTGTATTCTTTTTAATGCGATCTTATGTATCTTAGAAAATAAAAGATCATAAGTATTTATCTCGACCGCTATTATTCGAGTTGGATTTATCCATGATGAGTGTATACTAATATTTATCGAATCTTTGTAAATCATATATTTTCATATCATTGATCTCTTGATGTGGCTAGCATAACCATTTACATAAAAGAAGATCGTAGAGGACGAGTGGATGTTTCTAATCCGAAACTTCGTACAAAAACACTTGCAATCATTTGAGCTTTAATCTCTTGAAATGCAAACCAAGAAAACTGTTGTTTTATCGTGCACTTGAAAGGATGTAGAGTACAACATTGGCTGATTGAGGACATTCATTGTGTTTGCTGGCACAAACAGTAAATATATTAATGTATATTTCAGTTTCAGCCAGTCACACGAATATTTACGCGAGTGAACCTTGTAGCAGTCAATTAACTAGAGGATCTTCGGAGTATTTGTGTTCAAAACAAGCTGCTCACAACTTCTTCATACGTAAGGAAAATAAGTCATCTCCATACACTGCTGTAATGATTATATTCAAATTATACTCTACTGATTTTCAATGAAGTTCAAATCCCAACCATTTTGTGACAAAATGTGAGCTTAAGGACTATGTGAAATAACTTCCATCAATTTCATCTTCAATTATTGCTTGCATCGATAGAAAATCTCTAGCTAAACAAGGAAAAAACCATGACAATAACTGAACTTTTATCTCCTTATTCTTTAATACTTGTTTGTTTTGCACTACGTAATATGAATATTCATTCTCAGTTGACATTAACTCTAAAGCGGTGTCATTCGAATTAATCGCTAACTGCCATCAAAATCTTATAAGAACATACGAGGTACACAATAGGAAAGATCATCAACCTTCAGATACGGTATATTTTACAACTGTAGCTTTCCAAAAACTCCATCAGATGTTTTTTGAACCCACTTAGGATCAACACATACAAGTCAATTGCATGTTCCAAAACTTCAACTTGTTATGAATTATGTTTGAAACAACGGCTAATGTAATAAATTTTAATTCTCATGTATTTTGATCTACACATCCTATCTCATGTGAACCAAAAGCAAATGCTTTCCCATGACTTCTCAACATTGTACTAAACATTCCTTTCCTATTACTTGTCAAAAAATCAATCCTTTCAAATCTGAAGTCAACCTATGGACTCATCAGAAAACTTGTGATATACTTTTTTGACATCTCTCAAGTTCGGTTAAAAGATTGCTAACTCAACCTCCTTCTTAGAATAAAGCGGCTATTGAAATATAGCAAGTCTCACCTTCTTAAGTATCATCTTGTACTTCATATTGTATATACGTTCTCGTTATCTTTCTTCTAACATACCTTTGACATCAACAATCATCTCAGGCATCATAAGAGAGTGTAAAGGAATGGACACAGTTCTACTCTCATCCGTATCTCTACACAACTTATCCACTAATTGACTCTAAGTAGACACCACTCACATGATTGAGGAATACTCGATGCTATCAACTTCTTCTCTTCTGTCTTCAATCTTCATCTCTCTTTGCCAATTATGACATCTTCTCATGAACTTCAGCAACCCCATAGTTGCATACTCACAATATTGCACTCATCACTCCTCAAATAGACGGAACTTCAAACTCCTTTTGAGGACTCTCATACTTCAGTCTTACATGAGTCAAAGTATATAGCACATATCCAAGAAATAATACTCATAACAAAAGGTAACATTTGAAAAAGAGGAAACATTCGAGCAACCAGAAAAATACCAGCTGCAACCATAGTTGCAGCATGAATAAGAGCTGAAATTGGTGTAGCCAATCAAAAAATTATGACAGATCTTTGCAATTTTTGTAGTACTGACATGTGTATTATTTCATCACTTGTTGAAAATGTATACTTTGTTTTTAGAATTTATTATTTTATTCTATCTCCTTAACATAATTCTGCTTGCTTAAGGCGCAATGTTAATTATGTATAGTGAAGGACAACTTGATAAATAAAGAATTATTTTAATTCTTAGAATAGTGATATTGGACAACATGACAAAAAGAGATATAAAAAAACACTCTACTTATCATATGAAGGGTGGTTTAAAGTATCATCTTATAAAAGAGGGAGAAAATCAGCTTGAGGATAACTAAACGTCTTTTAGAACAATTATGCGACTAGAAATACACCACTATGATCATGCTAGTATCCTGGATGGAGGAGATAAGATATCAACAAAGGGAGATTCTAGAACCATGATCTACAAGGAGTATTTTTTCAAGTTTGATTACAAATCCATTGGATTAATGAGATATTTAGTGTATTTAGTCAAGGAAATCTCACATTTGGAGCAGAGGTTGATACTCAGAGCTCGACGTCAACATATCGAGTGAATGTCTTGGAGGTAGACGTACAAGAAGGCAACATCCACTATTTGTTGTGGGGTGTTTTGATATTGCTTTTAAGTGTGATAATGTTACTGAGTAGTTCATGAAGGTTTTTTGACAAAGAGTTGTCTATACAAATATTTTGGAGGTTTAGTGTATTTAAGGAGAGAAAAGAGTGTTTTTTCTCTAGGAGAGTACACTCGTCAATATTACTTTAAATTATTAAGGTTTGATTCCAATTATCTTGAGGAAGATATCATTTATACTAATGGTGTAAAATGATAAATTTTGATATGATGCTTCTGTCTCCATCAGTAGTGATGTTTGATTCTTCTCGAGAGGTTTTTATTCTATTTTGGTATGCAGTTCATCAAGTCACTCGCCTCCAATCTGAAGACTCTTCCAACAACTCACATCGTTTTTTCATCTCTGCTTTTCCTCTACTCTTGTATCCTCTCACATCACATGTTTTTCTTCCTTCAAGAAAACAACGAATTTGTTGTGTGATTGGAACTTCTCATTTGATAGTATTGCTGATAGTTTTTGCTCCTCATATCCATCAGTTCTCTCGGGAACTTCTTCGCATATTTCGTGCACATACCGCCTTGTTGCGCATGTGGAAGCTCTTGCTCAGTAGGTCACAAGATTTACACCGCTAACATGCAAACCACAATCACAAGTTAGCGTCCATGTACCACTTATCTTAATTTTGTTTGGTCCGGATCGGAGCCGGACTGTCTCTCTAATCATCAAGCTCAACATTCCCTAAGTCCCGACCTAGACTCGCTTAGGTCGGTCCCAAACATGAGGAAGTCACAAGATGACTTGGGACGGACACTCCATAAAGTCCAGGGTCTTAAACGGTACCTCCAACACACCTAACGGTCCAACCGCGCGTGATGTTTGTCTGGGTCTAAGCTCACAAACGGTGGTCTAACCCGCCGACTCGTTCCTTAGTCTTGCTCCAGTCCTTGCATCATTCCTAAGTCCAGACGTCTAAGTCTGGACCGAAACGTGTCTTGGAACCGACCTAACCACCACCTCATGCCCCCAAAGTCCGTCTGCCGAATGTCACGTCAGTTTGGGCACCTCGGCTAGGTTGACCGAGTGCGAAGTGGCGCATCCCGGTAAGGCCGTTAGTGCCGTTAGGGCGAGTTGGGAGGAGAGTCCACTAGGGGTAAACTTCGCAGGTAGGGCTTGGAGGCCTTAGTTCTTTGAGTTGAGCCTTCAAGCTCCAGGCTATGGTGGATAGTCTAGTTGAGTGTAACCCGGATTCTCTTCGCGTTTAGAGTGGGTTTGGCTTGACCGTTTGTGAGTAATCCTTGTGGTGGTGTTGGAGATGGTAATCTCTGTATTCAGATTACTCAAAGAACTGAGTGCAGGTCGAGGCGGAGTTCAGTAAGAGCCCGCAGATCTGAAATCGAAAATCGTCCGCTGGTATCTTCGGGCGTTGTCGTTCGTGGTTGATTGTTTGGAGCTGTGATCGAGGTGTGTGGGCGCCGTGCTACATTGCTGTCGCAGATCGATTTGCTGTTGTTGGGGTCGAGTGGAGATTTCTGTCATGCGGAAGCGCTGCAGAAATTTTGCGGAATGTTCTTGAAGTGTGTTGTTGGAGCCGGATTGCGCGTTTGGGTGTAGCAGCTGAAATACTTGTCAATGTCGGGCCGGAGTGGACTCTTTGGAAGCGCATTGGAGAGACGATTCTAGCGCACTAAGTTTCGTGGAGTTTGGGCAAGGACTGAAGAAGTTATGGCATGTTGAAGTTCGCTGCCGTGAAACCCGCAAGCACTAAAAGGCTAGTTACGTCAGATTTTGGCTCAATTTCGTGGGGAAACTCGAGTTTAGTAGTTGTTTTGTGTGTGTGTGCATCCGCGAAGTGTGTGTGGTGCATTTGCGAATCTGTTTTGGTGGTGTTCGGGTTGGATTTGGAGGTTCTTGCTGTTTACGTCAGATTTTGGTCACCCGTGTGCACCCGCAAGCTGTTTTCGCTGTTTTGGAGGCTGTTTTGGTGCAATCTTCTGCAATTCGAGGTGGAGCCGAGCCTCTTCTGGTGTGTGTGTACCTGTTCTACTCTACTTCAAGCGGAGCGGAGCGGAGAGTGAGCGGGAGTGTCGAGTGTCGAGGCTTCGAGGAGCAGAGGTGCGTGAGAGCGGAGTGCGAGAGTGCGGAGGCGGAGCGGAGCTGAGCCTGAGCCTGAGCCCGAGCCCGCGTCCGCCGCAAGCCAGCTTGCTGGCGTGCGTGAGAGAGGTATCCAAGTTCTAGTGTGTGGGAAGGGTAAAACCAGCTGGTCACCCATCCCAACACTATTTCTGGACCTGGACTCCTGACTTTTTAGTCTTAGCTTTGGCTTTACCACTAGACCAATAGCTCTTGGTGTCCTACAGGGATGCGTGCAAGTACTTATGGACTTGTTTAAGGTAGTAGGAGACCTTCTCGCACGTTCCTAGAGGAGTGGTAGGGCGACCCCATAGTATTAGGGGCAAGCTATAGTTGTGGTAGTGTTTGTCTATACCGTAGAGACGCGTATGTAGGCAGTTGGTGGCAGTTGTCTTGGGTGAGCTAGTAGAGCTACCACGTGGATGTTTTTGGAGCTACTAGAGGTGTGGACATCTAGTTAGTGACCTCCAGTGTCAGTTACGACAGTTGGTGACCATATATTGTGCATGTGGTCACCGACGAGGAGACGTCAGTCCGGGTGGGGCTGGATTTCTCTTTATGTGAATGTTTGAGTGTGGAGGGTTATCGTTTGGACTTCTTGTGGTTGGAACCCCTCCATATTCTGCTTCCTGTTTGTGCGCCGCGTTTGCTTGTGTTGGCGCTTGATTTCCGGAGTGAGTTCACTCCAGTGTGCTGTCGGTAGTGAGGCTGGAGTTGCGGACCAGTCAGACTACCTTTGTCTCTCTCACGGTGCGGTTGGAGTGATGACCAACAGACCGTGAGAGGCTGCCTGTGGTGATGGCAGGTACAGGTTGCCCTTACCTTGACCGTCCTAGTAGGGGATAGGTGAGCTCAGTAGGAGCGGGGTTAGGCAAGTGGTGGTTACGGTGGTGACGGAGATTGCGACTTCCGGTTGGGGAGTGTGCTAGCGGGATTCTCTCATCACGGAGTTCTCGGGAGGTTCTGGTGGGGACTTCTCCGACAGTGGGTATACACGGAGTGGGGTGAGGTACCGACTACCTACACCATTGCCGTCGGTTGTTCCAGAGGACGAGTCAGACGCAGACAGCGCGTTTTCTGGTGGTGAGTCTAGTGTCACCACACCGTTGTTGTGGGACATGGACGAGATCTATGGGGCCACGAAGGGGCCTCGACGTTACTCGGGTACAGTTGGTACCATTGAGCTGGATGACTTCATCCAGGAGTTTGATAGTTGGTGCGATCTGCAGCAGATGCGGAACCCACAGCTATTTACACCCTTCATGGCGTGGAAGGGTTTGTTCTAGCACTTGGAGGGACCGCCGATGGACGATTATCATGAGTTCAGGCGAGATTACAGTGTTGAGATCGAGTTGTGGAGACAACATTGGTCTCCCAACTACGTTTCTATCACTACTGGCGCAGTTTCGGGAGGCGTAGCACCTGCGAGTTCGGGTGCCAGTAGCAGTGGTACAGCCGCAGGTGGCGGAGTACCTACTACCAGCGGTGCGTCCACAGGTAGTGGAGCGGGTGGTAGTGTGAGCGGGATACCACCAGGGTTTAACCCTGTGGTTCAGTTCTTCCAATGTTTGAGGAAGAACTATCAGGGTGTGCGGACCGACAAGTTGAGGAGTCTGCAGGAGTTCCAGCGGAAGACTGGAGAGAGCCTACGCGAGGCGTTTACTCGCATGAGGCGGTTGATCAGCGTTACCCAAGGGGTGACGGAAGCACAGGCAGTCCAGTTCTGGTATGGGATACTAGACCGGGAGCTGCGTAGGAGAGTTAGAGATGCTACTCTTCTTAAAGATACCGCTCCGACGTTGGCAGTTGTCTTTAGTCTGGCTGAGCGGATTGAGCTCAACATGGTGGAGGAGAGGGTGGTGGTTGCTGGGTTCAGCAAGGAGACACCACATGGAGCGACCACCTCTTCTCGAGGATCACAGGCTACGCAACAGCGTGGTGGTGGTGGTGGTAAGGATCGTGCAGAGCAGTCACGATCGCAGGGAGGTGTAGGAGGATCTGGTGGGCAGAAGCCCATGCCGTCCTTCTCTAGTCAGCAGCAAGCGGGTCCTTGCTGGACGTGTGATGGTCCTCATCAGCAGAGGGACTGTCCACAGAGGAGAGGTTATGAGACGTCAGGGACATCAGGGACGTCTCAAGCAGTACCTAGGCAATGTGAGCATTGCGGACGACCTGGTCACAGTAGTGACCGTTGTTTTGATCTCCATCCCGAGTTGCGGCAAGGGAAGGCTGATCGTGGACGAGGCGGAGGAGCTCAGGGAGACCGTGGTGGTCGAGCTGGAGGTAGAGGTCCAGCACCTGGGAGAGGACCGGTCGGTCCACCGTCTGCTACAACGTCGGAAGCAGGTATGGCTGCTCGGATTGAGCAGTTGGAGCAGAGGATAGCTAGTATGGCTATGGCTCAGCGGAGATCAGGTGGAACAGAGGCTTCCACGTCTTATGGAGGAGAAGGAGGTGACTTCGACTTCATGGCTGGTGTGGCGCAGATTGAGGCATCTGCAGCAGTGACTAGAGGTGCAGTGCGTGCCTCTGAGCCACGAGGTGCGTCAGTGGAGTTGGATCCACAACGCGGGGAGGCTGGTAGACAAGCCAGGCTTCTCCAATCGTTCACGTTATCGGAGGCGTTGAGAACCACATCTATGGTTCCTAAACGACCTACCGATGGTGCAGTAGAGTTGGAGGCATCGACATCCAGGAGTGGGTGTGATGTGAGTCCACCTTCGACGTCTGTGGATGCGACGTCGAACCCGATGTTGGGGGCGGCTACAGCAGTTTTGCTAGCCCCACTATTCTCAGCCACGGATATGAAGGCATTGGGAGTCAACTTGGCTCCAGTGTTCCAGTTGGCGACCACGCTCAGTGAGAGCGAGGATGTAGTTACCTCTAGTGCTGAAGTAGTTCAGCGAGAGGCGGTAGACGTGTCCATGGAGTCGAGGATCAGGACAGCTACCAGTGGTACTTGGCAAGCGGCGGCTGCTAGGTTAGATGAGTTACCAGCTAGGCCGGCGATTGACCGTGCTAGTTTGGCACCAGGTGTGGTGTTGTTGGACAACAGAAGTGGTATCTTCTGTTTGGTGGCACCTTCAGGGAAAGTGTATCGACCCCAGAAGGTCTTGTTAGACTCTGGAGCCCAACCGTTAATGTTGGGAAAGGCGGCGTGTATTGGTTTGGGTCTGAAGAAGTCCGAGATAGAGAGATGTCCATTCCAGTTGCAGACATCTCTAGGGGGATCAGGAGGTACGGCTCTACACATGACACGGGAGATGTTGACGGTGAGAGTTCGGCCAGATCACCCCACGGATGGCTCTATAGTGAAGGCCAAGGCCATTGTTACAGCCGCAGAGTCTTATGATGTATTGGTGGGAGGTGCTGTGTTGTACCCTATGGGGTTCGTGATTGACTATTGGGCAGAGACAGCATCTTACAGACCAGGTTGGTAGTCCGGTGAGGGACGAGTGAGCCTCTTACCAGTGCGGTTCAGTGCTAGAGTTGGGACGACGGAGCCTACACCAGGAACGATGACATCCGTTGCAGGGTTCAGTTCGATCATCACTTGGCCGGACGAGTTGTTGGAGGGTAATGCCCATGCGGAGGATACTCCGATCTATGAGGAGATGGAGGACATGCCTAGCATGTCTACGTTAATACCATCTGCCTTGGATGTTCCACTCTGGAGTTCGAGTGGAGGGTTGCAGCAGTATGCTGATCAGTTGATGCAGCAGGCTTGGAGTGAAGCTTTTGTACCACCAGTAGAGGAACAAAGGGTTGTTCCTGCTACTGGCCCTGTGACCTTATCACCGTTGGATACGACTCTCATTGTGTGGCAGTATCCAGAGGAAGGTGTATGTGTGCTGGAGCTGTTTGGAGGGATCAGCACAGGTTTGGCTGCGGTATTGCAGGTAGGTATACAAGTACAGCGATACTTGTATGTGGAGAGAGATGAGATTGCGAGACGCATCTCATTGCGACATGTGGCACGTTTGGTGCAGAGATATCCTGAGTTGTTGCCCGTATCAGCTGTTAGAGGATACCAGCAAGCATTATCGTCGGATATTTCGCTGCTGGGGGCGCAGGATCTTACGTTTGTGGGCACCATTCACTTGGTGATAGCCGGATGGCCATGTCAAGGTCACACGCGTGCAGGGAGAGGTCAGGGTTTACATGACCCGCGATCTAGGATGTTCTGGGAGATGTTACGGATCCTACGACATCTCCAGATGCATCAGGTGGATTCTCCAGCATACATCTTGGAGAATATTCCTTTGTTGGGTGATGCTCGTACACAGATGATGACGAGTGTGCACCAAGTGCGGTCTTGGGTTGGACCAGCAGTGTTGTTGGATGCAGCGAGAGTGGGATCTCGTGCACATCGTCCACGGTTGTGGTGGACGAACTTGTTACCGAGAGAGGTGCTTAAGCGCGCACACGATGGAGTGAGACGACCAGCGCACCTCACGGTTGATAGCATCTTGGATGCAGGACGACGATCTCAAGTAGTGAGAGTCGTCGATAGGTCACCCATGGCAATGGTGAACCTAGTGGGACGGCCCATGGTAGCATTACCCACATTGGTAAGCTTTCCAGCGTCACATGCTTACAGAGATGGAGGACCTGGGCTTGTGTGGGATGCTCAATTACGGCAGTTGGTGGAGCCCAATGCCGATGAGAGAGAGCGAGCGATGGGTTTCACTACGGGTACGACGGCAGTAGCTTCGGTGTCGGAGGCTTCACGTCGTCAAGTATTGGGTCAAGCAATGGACTTGAATTGCTTGACATGGATTGTTAGCCTTGGATTGGCTGAGCAGCGTCGGATGCGATCGACGGGTGTTACTGCTCGAGCACTCTTGAGCTCTTTGCCTACCGGGTCGGTGGAGGCAAAGGCTGGGGGCGAGGCACGTGGAGTTCGTCATCCTTGGACATCATGGGATGTCATAGGAGAGAGTGTGGAGTTTGCAGCTAGAATTGCAGAAGTTTTACACACAGTAGCGGTGGAGGTTGTTGGTGGTGAGCAGAAGGAAACTGCTCCAGAGGCTGCAAGATAGCAGTCAACGACTTCGTCTTCTACCTCTAGCATGGTGACAGAGGATACTTGGGAGCCGGAGATCGGACCCAAGCAGTCAACGACTTCGTCTTCTACCTCTAGCATGGTGACAGAGGATACTTGGGAGCCGGAGATCGGACCCAAGCTTATAGGAGAGGAGAGACGAAGAGTCCAAAGATTCCTGAAGAGCTACAGGAATTGTTTTGCCTTCAGTATGAAGGATTTGGGTACCTTGAAGGGACTTGGTATACGGATCGACTTGGCTAATGACACGCCAATCTTTCGACGTCCTTACAGGTACAGTGACATGGAGAGAGCCTTGATCCAGAGTCGGACTCAAGACTTGTTAGAGGCTGGGTTGGTGGAGATGTCGCATGGAGAGTATGCATCTGCCACAGTTATGCCAGCCAAGAAGGATATGTATGGCAACTACACAGATAGACGGATGTGTGGGGACTATCGTCCTATCAATCGGCAGACGAAGTCCGATAAGTATGCCATGCCGACACCTGAGGAGATCTTTGATGCAGTGGGGCATGTGAAGGTCTTCAGTACTTTGGATCTTCGAGCAGGGTATCATCAGTTGCCAGTGAGAGAAGAAGATAAGTCCAAGACAGCATTCTGGGGAATTGACTCTCACGGCAAGGATTGTTTGTATCAGTGGCGGTTCTTACCATTTGGGTTGAAGAACGCCCCTGCTGAGTTCCAAAGGGTGATGGACAGAATCCTAGCAGGATTGGATTTTGTCAGATGTTATATTGACGACATCTTAGTCTATAGTGCTACAGTGGAGGAGCACGAGAGACACTTACGGGATGTGTTTGAGCGGTTGAGAGCTCATGGGTTGAAGTTACACCCTGGGAAGTGTAAGTTCTTCCAGGAGTTGGTAGAGTATCTGGGCCACACCATCTATCCAGGTGGGTTGGGTGTTCAACAGACGAAGGTTGAGGCTATTGCACGTATCCCACGTCCCACAGATGTGAGTCGAGTTCGAGCATTTGTTGGTTTGGCGAACTTCTATCGTCGATACGTGAAAGGGTTTAGTGCAATTGCGAAGCCGTTGACCAAGCTGATGAAGGTGGACCAGGAGTGGCAGTGGGGAGATGAGCAGGAGCGAGCTTTCATAGAGCTCAAGGATAGGTTGACATCTGCTCCCATCTTGAGGAGACCCGTTAGGGGGCGTCCTTTCCAACTGCACACCGATTGGAATATGTTAGGACTTGGAGCAGTGCTGACTCAGCATGATGATGAGAAAAAGGAGTTCGTGGTGGCGTATGCCAGTCGCTCCAACAATTCAGCGGAGGCGAGGTATAGTTCGTATGAGGGAGAGTGTTTGGCGGCAGTGTGGGCTGTTGCACACTTTCGATGTTATCTGTTTGGGAACCCCTTTACTCTCATCACTGATCACCAGCCGCTCAAGTGGTTGATGGAGTCCGACAAGCTTACAGGGAAGCTTGCACGATGGGCTCTGATCTTACAGGAGTATGACTTCCAAGTAGTACATAGACCTGGAGTTGCAAACCTAGATGCCGACGGGTTGAGTCGCAACCCGTGCACGAGTCAGCAGGATCAGACTGGGGCTCGCTGGCATGACGAGGTTGATGAGGAGATAGTGCCAGGGTGGCATGCATCTGCCTTTCTTTGTGTGTTGGCCATGAACTCTAGTATGGAGGGCCAAGTCGTATCTTTCTCTGGTCAGAGAGTAGATGATGAGTCTCCAGATCCTGAGGGTGGAGATGGTGTTTCAGACCAGCGAGATATCCATGATGATGTGACCGTGATGGAGTATCTACGTACTGGTGTGGTAGTAGGCACAGTAAGTGCCAAGGAGTGAGATCGTGTCCTTCAACGAGCAAAGAGATTTCGACGAGAAGGACGACATGTACTTCGAGTGTGGAGTGATGGGAGCGTACGGATAGTGCCACATCCATCCCAGAGGGCACAGTTAGTACGACATGCCCATGAGGAGTTGGGACATTTTGGAGTGAAGCGTACGCATAGCTTACTCCAAGGACAATATTGATGGCGTGGTATGCACATCGATGTGCAACAGTTTGTCGCACGATGTGTGGTTTGTGATCGAGTACGAGCATCGTTTAATGCTCCTACTCCACAGTTACACCCCTTACCGATTATGGGGTTGGGTTACCGTTGGAGTTTGGATTTTGCGGGACCCTTACCGTTGACCGTACGTCACCACCAGTATGTGTTGGTGATGGTGGAGCACTTCTCCAAGTGGATTGAGTTGGTGGCATTACCAGACAAGGCGAGTGAAGGGACGGCGTACGCGTTCTTAGATCGAGTGCTGAGTCGTTTCGGAGCACCAGCTGAAGTGCTGACAGACCAAGGTACAGAGTTCCTTGGTGAGTTTCAGGCCTTGTGTGATCAGGCGCTGATTGATCATCGAACTACATCTCGAGATCATCCTGAGGCGGATGGTTTGGCGGAGAGGGTAGTTCAGACGGTGAAGAGAGGATTGCGCAAGTATGACTTGCAGAAGGGCCACTTGGGAGACTGGGATGTGCAGTTACCATGGTTGGCTATGGGCTACCGTTTTAGCCGACAAGCATCTTTGGCTTCCTTCTCACCGTATTTCTTATTGTATGGCCGAGATCCAGATCTACCTTCGGCCATTCGTCGTGATTCTGCTGAGGTGCTGGACCTTGATGACCCGGATATGTGGGTGAGAGCATGTTCTCAACGAGCAGAGACATTTCGGAGAGTTATGCCTATGGCTTTTGAGAACCTAGCGATTGCCCAGCATAGAGACACGTTGCGGTATGCGACTATCCGAGGAGGAGGTTATCGGCCGTCGATTCGCAGGTTTCATCTTGGCGATTATATCTATCTACAGCAGACTGCACCGACGAAGTTGGACGTGACCGCAGGGCGCACTATTTTACGAGTGCGTGAGGTGTTACCTTCTGGAGTACTCATGTTAGAGGGCCGTGATGGTGTTGTGTGGAAGGACCATGTGCGTAATTGCGCGTCATGTCATCTTCCCAACATTGATGGTACCGTCGACCCAAGCTTAGCAGTTGTACGCGCGGGCTTGAGGTGTATGTTGTGTGGGTCTGCTAGCGGAGCAGCCCGTATGTTGGTGTGTGATGGTTGTTCGAGAGGTTGGCACATGTCATGTTTGACTCCACCTCTCAGTGTAGTTCCTACTGGACGGTGGGTTTGTCCTCGATGTATATAGCGGAGATAGTCAATTAGATCTTTGCGTGGTATGGATTGCAGACAGGCGACTAACGATGGGGCGATGTAGCACCCGGCCTCCTGATCCTTGCACCCATGAAGGTGTGTATCACGTAGTTGGGATATGGAGCTATCTGGAGTTAGAGGGACCTAACCGTCAGTTAGGGGGGCGATTGTGGTACACTTGTGTATGTGTATGACATCGTCCATGTGTTATGGGTATGTGTGGTGTTTCTCTGACAGCGATGTATGTTGTGTAGCGATGTGTATGCGCACGACAGCTGTCACGTTAGTTTGGGCACCTCGGCTAGGTTGACCGAGTGCGAAGTGGCGCATCCCGGTAAGGCCGTTAGTGCCGTTAGGGCGAGTTGGGAGGAGAGTCCACTAGGGGTAAACTTCGCAGGTAGGGCTTGGAGGCCTTAGTTCTTTGAGTTGAGCCTTCAAGCTCCAGGCTATGGTGGATAGTCTAGTTGAGTGTAACCCGGATTCTCTTCGCGTTTAGAGTGGGTTTGGCTTGACCGTTTGTGAGTAATCCTTGTGGTGGTGTTGGAGATGGTAATCTCTGTATTCAGATTATTGTGGTACACTTGTGTATGTGTATGACATCGTCCATGTGTTATGTGTATGTGTGGTGTTTCTCTGACAGCGATGTATGTTGTGTAGCGATGTGTATGCGCACGACACGAATCTTAGGATCGGATGACTTGTCCTGGTCCACCCAAGCATCGAGCCCTCCTCATATATATTTATGGGGATCGGCGGCCCCGCCTTCCTCTTTGGTCCCTAAAAATTATATCACAATCCGATCTTGGTTCGATCATAATTCTCAGCTCGAAGGTCAGTTCGAGGAGTTCTACATATCACTGGAAAGCTCTCGCAAAGACTTTTCCAATGATACTTTACTTGCTTCGATATCTTCCATGGAGCTCCATCCACGATCTAAAATGTCACTAGAGCTCCAACACTTAATCGTTTTTTGAAAACTTGTGGTCCAGACCTAGACTCGAACCATGTGGTTCGAACCAGCGTCCGAACCACGGTCCGTCTGCGTCTCGGATCCACGTCTCGGTCTCACATCTCGGACACACATCTCAGACCTATATTTCGATCCGTTCTCAGACTTGCCTCTTTATGTACGTTTGTCTAGGGTCATCTTGGGATAGACCCTTATGTCCTAACCCAATGTTCCAACCTTGGTTCAGAGAACCACTTAGGGTTCATTTGATCCCGACTTCCCGCTCAAGCCATTCAGTCCTACTCGCAGCGTTCACAATCTAGCACAAGTCCACTAGGGTTCTATTGTTTGCGTCTGCGTACGACCTTGAGACTGAGGGTCGCGACATTCATCTTCACTTTGGAGGTTGATGCCCTCGTTAATAATGATCCTTAAGTTAACGCCAAGTTCAAAATGAGTAGCCAACCCCTTGGCGCCAGAATTGTGTTTTGGTAGCTAACCCGCAATTCTCTTCTTGGCTTGAATCTTAAGTTGTCGCTAGAACACTTACAAAATTCCAACTTATCTCGGGAAAGACCTTATCTTTTTTACCAACCCTAAACAAAACTAGCTGACAATTTCTAAACATCATATTTAAGACTCTAACTTGCTAACTATAAGTATCCACAGCTATTTACGAGGTCTCTCGGAACTCACTTTCTGGTCGCAACCTGATTTGACTTAGATGCGAGACTAAGTTTACCTTGCAGTTGACAAACTGCAACGCAAGATCACCACAAGCCCCAAGACAAGTATAAAAGTTCAAATTTGCTTTGCCAACGCTACGGCAAACTTAAGTCTTGACATCAAGACTTAGTCTTGATTTAGATGTTTATCCAAACCAGCTCGCTTCCTTTGAGTGTGTTCCATTCCTCCTCTTGACAACATCCTAGGCATCTAATCAAAACTAGTCATAGCCATCCACTACCAATACACTTAGTAAATTTCAAGAAAACAAAATCTTTATTTCCATGAAATACAAGATAAAGTTACAAAGTCCATCGGCTCAAGTCGCCTCAAGTTGCTACTAGTATGATTCTTTGTTCCTTCACTCCTCGTTGGAAGAAGATGTCCTCATCTTGCTAACGCCCTTGTTGTCCTTGTCGTCATTTGAAGAGGTCCAATACTTCGCTTGCATGAGGTAGCTCGTCCTCTAGCACCCAAGTTGCTTCCTTCAAATGGTATCCACGCCATTTGACCAAAAGTACTTCATCCGGTTAGATTTACGTCGTGATCACAAAATGGTCTCTATCTCGTATTCTGCTTCGCCTTGCACGACATCAGATGGAGGCCTGAGAAAATGTTTGTGCTTCGGTCGCAAATCATCTTTGAAGTATTTTTATTAATAAAGAACCATGGAAAGTCGGATGTAACTATCATTCGGGAGGAAGGTCTAACGTATAGACATCTTCGTGCAGATCTTGACTATGACAAAAGGTCTCGCAGACTTCAATGAAGACTTCACCGATATCTCCTCCGAAAAGATGAAGTTCTTCGTACTTAACCATACTTCTTCGCCCATTTGAAACTTCACTTACCGTCGATGCTTGTTTATCTGCTTCATGTAACGTTGTTACGTCTTCTCGATGTTCTTCTTAACCTACTCCTCGCGTCGCTGCATTTCCGCCACCAACTCTTCAGTTGATGTTTGCCGTGTTCTTGGTCGAACCGATGTAGAACTCCCTGCAAGAGTCAAGTCAAGAGGCCCTTCTAGCTCTCGTCCGTAAGCTAGTAAGAAAGGCGATTCATCGGTTGGTGAATGCTTCGTGGAATTGTAGCAATACTCTGCAAGACTGACTTACTCCGCCTAATCATTTTGATATACGCTCACATAATTCCTCAATTATTGATTCAAAACCGAGTTAACTCGTTCTGTTTGTCCATCCGTTTCAAGATGAAAAAGGGTACTGAATTTTAACTTAGATCTCAACTTTGGAAACAAGTGTTTCTAAAAGACACTTGTGAACTTAAAGTCTCGATCTGAAATAATACTCCGGGGTCTCCATGTGAACGCCATCAAGTATATAGGAACAAGCGAGAAGTCGTGAACGCTGTTGCGGTATCCAAGGTCGGAGCAAACTTCGCTAGTTTGCTAAACCGGTCAACTATCACAAAGATTGTGTTGTATCCATTTGAGTCAGACAGAGACGTAATGAAGTCCATGCGAATGCTTTCTCAAGGTCTGGCTGGAATAGACAAAGGATGAAACAACCCCTGTTTCTTCTCGTAAGAAACGCGGTTCACTTGAGAAGTTACGCATGTTTTCACAAAGTGGGCAACATCGGCTTTCATGTGAGGCCAATAAAACTTTTTAGCTATCACTGCTAAAGTGGACTTTTCTCCTTTATGGCTTGATAAGGACGCATCATGACATTCTTTGAGCAACTTCATCCTAAGTTTTCCTTGTCTCACATAAACTGACTTTGCTTGAACATGAGTAAACCATGCCTCAACTGCATGTTCTGCAACTTCACTCCTCGTTTGAGTTGTTCTATGTACTCCTTCGCTTGGTCATCACCCATGTAACATTCACGTATCCGCCTCTCCAAGTCTGACTCCTTAGGATACATAGCTCACAAAATCTATGTTGACGATGGAAGATATTCTTCCTTGCGACTCAAGGCGTCAGGAATCACATTGTCCTTTCTCGCTTTGTGGATTAACTCCACATTCATGAGCGCTAAGGTATCATGCCATCATAGTTGCTTTGGCGTCACCCGATCTTGTGTCTCGAAGTACTTGAGTGAAATATTGTCAGTATACACTTGGGTTTTGTGAAGGCCCAAGTAATGCCGTCATTTTCTCAAGTAATGAACCACCGCAAAGAGTTCTTTCTCGTGATTCGATCATCGACTCTCCGTCCCAGATAACTCCTTGCTTTCGTACGCTATAGGTTTTCCATCTTGCACCAACAGTCCGTCAATTGCATAGTCGCTCGCGTCCGTGTGTACCTCGAATAGTTTGTCAAACTCCGGCAGCTTCAAAATTGGTGCCTTTGACAAAATATATTTGATCATTTGGAACGCATCGTCCACCTCCTTAGACTAACTTACATGTGCGTCTTTTCTCGTCCAATCTGTTAGCGGCTTCGTGATCTTTGAAAACCCTTTCACATACTTGCGTGTAGAACTACATCAATCCTAAGAATCGCCGCATCCTCTTCACTGTAGTCATAGGCTTCCAAGTTCCAAGATTGTATCCACCTTCTGCATATCCAACTTGTGTTCTGTCCGACATCTGGTCTTTTTAATGTGAGTGCCTAATTTAATTTCAGAATAGTAAAAGAATCAGCAAGCAAGGAACAACAGACATCAAGCTTAAGGTGCCATGTTTCAGATAATTTCAAAATGTTTATTAAAATAATAAAAATATCATTCTTTTGGACTTAGGTGTTTTCAAAGAATTGAACCTCCCGTGGACAAGTGCTATTTTACTCCTATTAGGGATTAACTCTAGCGTATCCACTGAGGCAGCAACAATGCATGCATATTCATCTTCTCCATCAGATAATATATATACGAGGTTTGATATTCGACCAACTTGTTCGGTTTGGAAAAGAGTTAGTCAATAGAAGGATGTGGTCAAATGTGAAATTTTGTTTTACTTTGTTTTGATTTTTGATCGGTAGATTGCACTTTTAGTTCGATGAGCTTGACATACGTCCATAATGCTTATAAGTTTTATCCGGTGCCTTCCTTTCCCGTATATAGTTTGCAAGTTGTTTCCAAGCATTGTTCATAGTTAGTTTATTGAAAATATTATCTGAAAATAATCTTTAAATATTTCTTTCTGATTTTAGTCTCATGAACAATTATTGTCATTCTATATATCATAGTCTTGGATTTATATGAGGTTGTCCAAGCGACATGTAAGGCATACAGCATGTGATACACGACATGTACAAGTGTAGATAGACTGATGCTAATACACAAAACAGTAGATGTCAACATAAAGATATATCGCGATTAACACACATACCGACGAGTAAATAAATCACAATTAATTTTAGCAAAGTATGTTGAGTGTTGAACGTCAAGAATTGAGTGTGGGTCAGATGTTCGAGAGAACAATTAAATCATCATCAAATTCAGTGTTAAACAAGTCATCAACTGGATGAAGGATGAATAATTAATCACTTCGCGAGCACCAAAATTTGATAATCCAGTTTAATATAAATGTATAATTATAATTATTATGTTATGTTATCATTTGATGGTTAAGATGTGAATCTACATCTTAAATTTACGTCTATACACTTAAACATGTTTGAAAGTGAAATGTGTATCATGAAATATTAATTATTAAACTTCCATATTTTTTTATGCCAGATATTCTTCAAAAGCAATATATGGAATGTTTAAATTGTTTCTAATTATATTTTGTACTTTTATTTTCTTGAAGTATATGTAAGATTTCATTATTAAATGATGTACATCAAGAGTTTGAAGTAACAAAGCTATCAACTGTTAACATAAATGAGTATATATGGTATAAATAAAAACATAGTTTATTTAAAATCTGATAATCGAAAGATGCAAAGTACATCTGGAAATAAACATTATATCCAAGGAGTACAATTTTGATGATATAACACTTACATCTATGGTGAAGGTATCTACTCCCGATCATGGGGAGTAGCGACTAATAATATACATACTCAAAATTAAGTAACTAAATACAGTAGAGACCACTTTTGACTATCAAAAAGCTATCTTATGTTTCATAAAGTAAATTATAATTTTAGTGATATTTGTTCATTTTTAGTCCATAATTTTGAACTCTTGACAGTGGAGAGTTGTAGTTTTATGCACCGAAATGTTACTTAACAAGAATTATGACTAAATAATAATTTTATTGTCAAGACTTAAAGCTTACACTATTATTTTAAATGTACTGAATCAACAACTCTCAATCATCGAGACTTAAGTTTGGTGTAAAAATATTTAAGAGATTTTTATGAAAAATATCATGTTAGATCATGAAGACTTAAAATTATTTTTTCAAATTTTGAACTTTTACTGAATGTACGATCGATCATCAAGACTTATTAGAAAAACTAAAAACTACTCTCTATCATTGAGAGCAGTTTTGAAAATTCATTTTGATAAACAATTTTTTTTGAAACTCTCTACCATCGAGAGGGGTATCGAAATACTGTTTTGGAAGAAAGTATATTTTGATGAAACATATATATAATCTCGACATTATATATAATAAAAAAAAATACAGATCTCGATCACTGAGTGTGATCCAGATATCAGATCTCATGCATCTTAAATAATACCTGTAGGTGACAGTAAATTTACAGAGTACCTCTTTTTATTTAAGATAAGCATTAGAAAGAAGTATTTTCTTCACTTGAGTGAAGGATCTCACAACTCGCACTCGTAACACTTGGGTGCTTGGGAGTATATGATCTTCTTCTCAACATTAACCTCACACTTATCAAAAAATTTATATTTATATTTATATAGATGGCAGTTTTCTAGTTTTTATACTTAATGATAATTTATAAAATGTTACATCCTATTCATCTTAGTCATCAAGAGCAATCTTGATATTTGATTATAGTCAATAACATCATGTTCCTTGGTTCTCCTTTTAAATAAAAAGAGGTTTCAAATATTTTTGATAACTTTGAAGTTCGAAACCGGTTTCTAATTCACAAGTCAACGGTCACCTCAACTCTCAACACTAGACATTCAACATATTTCACTTACTGTTCATTGTGATTTTGCTACTCACGGACATATGTACTAATAATGATATATAATTATATCGACATTGATAATTTTGTATATTCTCATTAATTTATTTACACTTATGCATGTCAGATGTTACATGCTGTATGTCTTACATACCGAGTGGACGACATCGGATTCATACCACAGTTTTGCACCCATGCATATTCACGCTGAACCAATCCACTTCTTGAAATCCCTCGCTCCCTCCTCTTTCATGCTCTTATCTTCTTCTCCCTTGGTTGAAAGCTCCACTTGCATGCATATTTTTCCTCTTCATAGTATTTTTATCCCTATTGCAAATGAATTCGACCAATAGAGTTCAAAGATTGTTGAATAGTATTGTTTATATGTAAGTTTATTATCAATTGTAACATGTCTAAACTTACAAGATAAGACCCTTTGTTACTCCTTCAAATCAACCTTGTAATGAATATAACAAAATAATTATTAGTAGCTAAAAGTACCTTTAAAATTTATACTAGATAGAAGTTACTAAAGTACATACAAAGAGATATATTTGATTCAGAATTCATTATTATATTACAGAAAAATCAAAGATACTTCTGGACTGAAATTCCCATACCATATCTGAATAAAATGCTCTCTGCGCAGTACATACATATGGGCTCCTAGATGCTCACTTTTAGACAGGATATGGCCTTTCGAAAGAAAGATGTGAAGTCAGGCGAGTAGTTTATATAATTTCAAATAGTAAAAAATGTATTTAACTAGTATTGAACATTCGGAAGGCAAACTATTTTCATGTATATACAAAATTAGTTTGAGGGTTATTACCAACAAGAATATACTCTCAAGATATATAGAGAGTATACTTGTAATCTAGACATTATTTCTTGAGCTAGAGATAATTTAGATACCTTACTTGTAATCTACTTTGGTCGAGAGCAAATATTAGAATAATTACAGAGACTATCAACAAAGAGTTTCAACCAATCATATTCTGTTCATTAAGCACTTTCTATATTTACAGTTGATTACATGTTTAATTGGTTAAAACTATAAAGTTTTTAGGACTATGTTTGAACTTTATAGTTTAATCCTTTCTTGACAAAACATATATATTTCCTATGAGAATGCTAGCTATTTTAAGGCGATTGCAACTGTTGCCCGTTTGCGTTACGTTCCTCGGATTCGCAGATTGCAACCGCAAGCTGTTCTTTTCTTTTCTTCCGGCTCTTTTGCCTATTGTTGTAAGAATTTTCAGGCTTTTATGCTCATAAAGAAACAATAAAACAACCCGATGGATCAATATGCATGCAAACTCCCCTTTTGCCAAACAGAAGGAAAAGGACAAAAGTTAAGGTAGTTACTGAAAATAAGCGAAAATAACTGGCTTGGACCTGGCTAGAGGTGACAAGTTTAAAAGCGCTGTAAAATGGAGAGGTGCTAGGAACCGCCGAACTGTTTCAGAGGTGATTACGCAGGCTGGTATTCAACGGGTAACATACGTACTTGAGTTAAACTTAATATCTTCTTTGAACAGTAAAAGTCAAATGGCTAAATTTAGAATCTATAAATAAACTAGATTTCCTACTGTACACATGATCACTTTGTGTACATGAAAACCCATAAGTAGAGACTGGGAAGATATTTCATTCCTCGTATAAAGTTGCTGGCTCCCCGTGAACAAAAGTATTATCTTTTGTGTATTATTAATTTATTCACTAACCCTTCCAAGAGGAAGGGTTAATGAATAAATTAATACAGTTTGCATATATCACCTCTTCCGAACTTGGAAGAGGTGATAATAATGCAACGAAGTACACAAGGAGCTAATATGCATCCAAAGTGCACAAACAGGAAAGCGGAGGAAAAAGACAAACGTATAAAATTTATTTTTTTCTCTCTCTCATTCCAGACTGTAACGCCAGCTTTGTCCACTGCACTGTTTTATTAACAGATTGTTCACTTCCGTGCATGCAAACAAAAAAATTAATTCATTCGGGGGCATGTCAAACAGAAAATAGTACCAGACGCACCAGATTATAGAATATATATTAAAATATTATATATATATATATAATATAATATAAAATAATATTTATTATTTAATTTCTATTTTTGGAAACGCCTAGAAACACGGAGAGAGTAGGAAATGACCCATAAACCTTGGCCAGAGTGCTGCGCTTCAAAACATATAAGACCGGGCATGTACACTCGTTAGTACACTAAAATATATTTAGTTTAATTTAATACCTAACCCTTCCAGCAAGAAGGGTTAGGTATTAAAGGGTATTAAATTAAAGATATTAAAGGTATTAAAGGGTATTAAATTAAACTGTCCTTGCATTATCCGAACTTGGAAGCAGTGAATATATATGCATCCAAAGTGCACAAACAGGAAAGCGGAGGAAAAAGACAAACGTATAAAATTTATTTTTTTCTCTCTCTCATTCCAGACTGCAACGCCAGTTTTGTCCACTGCACTGTTTTATTAACAGATTGTTCACTTCCGTGCATGCAAACAAAAAAATCAATTCATTCGGGGGCATGTCAAACAGAAAATAGTACCAGACGCACCAGATTATAGAATATATATTAAATAATATATATATATAAATAATATAAATAAATAATATAATATTTATTATTTAGTTTCTATTTTTGGAAACGCCTAGAAACACGGGGAGAGTAGGAAATGACCCATAAACCTTGGCCAGAGTGCTGCGCTTCAAAACATATAAGACCGGGCATGTACACTCGTTAGTACACTAAAATATATTTAGTTTAATTTAATACCTAACCCTTCCCGCAGGAAGGGTTAGGTATTAAATTAAACTGTCCTTGCATTATCACTGCTTCCGAACTTGGAAGCAGTGATAATAATGCAAGGAAGTCTGACAGTGTGCAGCATGGAAGTAAAGATAAAACAGTTTTATCCAAACCGAAGAGTAGTCTTTAGCTAAGCAGCAGAGCGGCTATTTCGCACAAAGAAGTTTTGACAATTATATCGAAGATCCATAAGATAGCAATTTTACCCTTAACTCGAAAGGATGAGGCATGTAGCTTAAGTATGATGATGTCGTATTGTCGTAATTGATCATTCTAAGGTTCATTGGTATGGAAGAGCTTTTGCCTTCATGTAAAGCTCACAGAACCCTTACACGGCGTTTGTAGGTAAGCAAGCAGCAGGCACGCTTCCGTGGATTCGGAACGACATGTGCATATTTCGTGTGAAAATTCTGAACCACGGGGCTGTAGAATCATCGATGCCCGAAGTGGCTTAGAATGTTTGCAGCGTTTGCTCCGGTAGTTTTTAAGTAAGTGTGTGTTAGATGAACACATCATTTCCCTGGAGAAGTCGGTTGTCCTCTTTCAGCGTTAGGCTCTCTTGGAGATCGTTCTTCTTGGATGAGTGTGTATTACCGGGCGCTACTATCCAACTTTGGTGACTTTCAGTGACAAAATCAGTTGCAAAAAGCAACTGAGCGAGAAAAGCCTAGCCTCTTGTCATACGAGAGTCTAGAATGTGATACGACCTCTTAAGTCAGTCCACAAGTCAACTATGCTGCAAACCGAAATGAAATAGTCCGATTGTCAACCGCGGTGGAATTGTTGCGCTGAGGGTTACTTTCCGTCATCCAGGATTGTGTAGCGCACAGCCCAACGTCGTAGGAGCGGACCTTCCACATAAAGCTGGTGAACCTACGAGGACTTTGCCGTAATCTGCCAATCGAACAGAGAGAAGTGCAGAGGACAGGAACGGTGAAACACGATAAAAGACGGTTCAGTGGGAAGAATCAGAATGGTATAGTAGCTAATCATGGGGAGCACGAGTTGGATTAGGGTAGGTTTCGAGACGAGGGATGAGGGAGAGGAGAGGAGACGAGGTGAGCAAGGGGACGCATAGGAGAGGACCGGTGGTAACCGGTGAGAAAGACCCGTTGTTGCCCGTGAAATGACGAGCCCTCGCTAGCCGGGGTCCCGTGGATCGACGAAGGCATCCTCGTCTTCGTCCCGTCCTCCTTCGAGAGAGGGAAAAGAAAGAAGGTGGAGGTGAAGTAGTACGAGACCAGAAGGGAGCACGGGGTGAGATACACCAGTCGAGAAGGGAGCGATCCCCGTTGAAAAGAAAACAACACACGACAGACGGGCAGACCGACCAGACGTATGTTGCCTCTCGAGTTAGTGTTCGTGTGGGGATCCCACTGTGTTGATTGACGGGAAAGGTGGGTTGATGCTGTAGGAAGGGAGAGAGTGCTAGTGGCACAGCCAGGGAAGATGGCAAGGGAACGAAGAGGATGGACGGAGGGAGGGTCACCAGGCCACTGAGGAAGTAAGCGAAAGGCAAGCTCGGTGAGTTGGCATCTGGAGCACGGGAACGAGCGAAGGAAGGAGTTGGCGTATTGAGGGTGAGATTGTCCGTCTGACGAGGCTTTCCACGAGTAAGGAAGGGCTATCGATCGGAGACACTCTGACATAAATTTCCGAAGTCTAGAGGCGCGGATTCCGGAGCAGGGAGGGGAGGAGAATTGACTGTGTGTGGTTAGGGAAATTGGATCGGGTGTCTATAAGCAGCGGGGTGGCAGCGGATGCAGGAAGAGTGACTGCAGCGACTGGACTTTATGGGCAGTCCAGTGCAGGGTCCTGTTGATTGGTGAATACGTGATGCGATACGAGGTTGGGACAAATTTCAAATTGGTGTCAGGGACAATATGGGAGACAATTGGAGAGATGGTTCTTGCTAAATGTGGTTGAGGAGTCTTTGTAGTTGTAGAAGAGGGGCAATGAAGAGGGTAGAAAAAGGTGAAGTGTGGAGCAGGGGCTTTTATCCTAGATAGTGTGAATGGGGTCACATTTTCGAGTGGTTTGGGAAATGTCTGCAGTGAACGTGGTCTACGAAAGTTCAGCAGCGGTGATGGTTGGGAAGCAGTGATAAAATTGGTATGATTTTTCTTGATGGTAACACAAGGGTTGCAGGCTGCAAGACATGAGCTAGGCAGGTCGTGGGCACCAAGGAGGTGCCTAGCCGAAAGGCATGGCAAGCAACCCGAAATTGGATACCAGTTCCAGTCGTCCTGATGGTGTGCCTTACGGCTCGCAACGCAGCAACCATTCCAACACATCCAATTTAGGAAGGTCTAACTACCCGAGATAATCATGAAGGTCGTATGCTGATGCTAGGTGCAGGAGGTACAGCGGGAGCTGTTAATCCATCTGGTGCTGGAGCAGGAAGCGGTAACGAGCTTCCACCATTGTCTCAGGTGCTGTCTTTGGATACTCTTACACTCGGAGACCAGAGAGGTAGTCGGCATCTCGAGTTGAAGCGGGCGATTAATTCTGCCCTTGGTCCTCTTGCTTCAGAGGATCCACAACTAGGAAGCCTACAATCAAAACCTTTAGAAAGTTTCGGACCTGACGAGCTGAAGCGAGTGAGGTCTAGCCTCGTGGAACACGGCAAATCGGCAAGGTAAATGATTCATTCCGGTCTTCTAAGTGCCAGTTTAACTCCCATATTTTCACTATCATTGAAACTTTTGTGGATCGTGGTACAAGTTGGGGACAGCCAGGTGTTAGGGGACTTTCTAAGTTTCATAAGTTGATCCGCCTAAGTTAGTGTTGGCATTCTCTTGGTCTTTACTGCATTTGGTCCTGCTTCTTGTGTGTTCAGTTGAATACTTCACACGAGATCTCTCCTCCAAATATATAAGGCCTGAGGACACCCGCAGTTACTCATGCTTGAGACGCTTTGTTCGTTAATGTGCAATAACGTCTGAAGAAAAGTTGGAGTGTGAACCTATAGGATGGGTGAGTTATGTCAGCACCATAGGATGAAGAATCTCAAAGGATATCATTTACAGTGGGTTGTGGCTTAAGTCTAACTGTCTGGTGCAAGTGGATGAGGTATTAATGTTGTGAACTAAAGTAAGGCTTCATTTCTCGTGAGGATAAGTTTTCACCTTACTTCTTTGGACCTCCCTCAAATGACCTACAACAAGCGCTTGTTTCTTTTAAGGCGAAGTCTTGGAGGGAAAAGAAGTCTTGCTGTTGTCCTGCAACCTCGGAAAATTTATTTTCTTCGCAGTGCATTCAGTACCCACATGAGCTTTTCCATCTTCAAATTAGAAGATAATAATGAACCCGAGATTGAGAAGAGTTTTGGTGCAAGTTATTTCTCCGCTGTCCAGTATTTGGTTGAGAGACAAGAATGAATGAACGTGTAACAAGTCCAGCCTGTCCCCACACTTCAGGTCACTGTGAAGTGAGAAAGAATCGAGAGGAGAACAGGACAGATCTTGTTTGTGTTAATGTTCTTACATGAAGCTTCCGTTTGCTCAAGCCTCCGGATGCCTTTACTTCTGAAATCATGAAGTTACTTGTGGTTGATCTTTGGGGACCTTTTCGGCGTTCGTCTTTAATGCGATCTCTTATTGCCTTAACGCTTTAGGTGCCCAAACCATCTTGGAGAATCAGCTTACCAGTATGAGAACCGTGTTAACAATCTGGAAGTTTTGAGATGTCACCTGCAGCAACTCCATATAGATTGGTGATGGAAGGGCTTGATATGGATTACAGTCTGCTCACATGCTGTTGCCATATTCCGTCGCCCCTTCACAATGTTCTGGCACCTTATGTCCGCACGTGTTTAGTATTCAGTTACTGGTAGTTTACACACACGCAGAATAGTGAGTCTATGCAGATCTTTATGAATGCCGTTTGTGTCAGTCTTTCCTGGCTAAATTGGCTAAAAAGGCTAAATTGGACCTTCAGCAGAATCATGTGCAAATTGGTCTTCGTCACCCTTATATCGTTTTGGGTAGCTTTCTTATGGAATTGTTGGTAGTCCACAGATTCTTAGACTAGTGGATCAATGGACATCTGTATTAATGCCTGGTGTTTCCGTCCTCGCTCTGCTCAAAAGGCTAACATGGAGGTTCAGCAACATTGTTCACACATATTTTAGTCACGCTTTTACTGTATTTGATAGGTTTGTTGTTACTCTTAGCTGTGCTCAGCTTTCTCCTCAAGTAGTTCCTGTTTACCATATATTGATACTGGGAGTATGCTTACTTTAACGTTTATCGGGCATTCAAGGGACTTAGATGTTGCTTTCATATGTGGAACGTTCGAGCATGATATGGTGTGAATTTTGTGTCATAAATGGGTTGTGATTGTTTCTTCTTCGTATCTTTACTGTGCAACAGAGACAGGTCTAGACACTTTACCGAAGCGATAGCCAAGCTGGATAAGTTTCGGAATCAGCTTCAGTCTCGGAAGCGGTCGAGGCCGGATCCGAGCAACACATCATTATCGCAGCCTTCCTCAGCGGAACGTTCTCTTTCCTCTTTGGGGGTGGGAGAACGTTCAGTGGCTTCGGTACACAACATGAAGGGCAACTCAAATGCTCCAAATTCACATGGGGGTGGTTCGGATGCTGGAATACAGAAGGGAGGAGACAGAACTAACCGAATGGTGCCCAATAAAAGGGTTCGCACATCCATGGCTGATACTCGGGTACGCCTCATCATCTTACCGTCTATTTGTTGAATCTGTCATTTGCTTGAATCTAAATGATCGTGCAGGGGAACTTGCGACTCCGTTCATTTTGAGCTCGTGTTACTAGCCAGTAAGCTCTTTACACGCAGTAGTGGAACCCTAGGCTCGATGGATGAAGTCCTCACGTGCAAATTCCTACTATTTTGCTTTGAACAAATTACCACTGGAGATTTATATCCAGAAGGAGTTCAGGTTATGTGAAACAGACCGTCCGGTTGCTAGCTAGTCTGCTCTTTTCACGCCGTGGTGGGGAATCCTAGGCTAGAAGCATATTATTCGTTTGGAGATTTGTATCCATGAAGCAGTTTAGGTAATTTGAAATAAAACGATCCGGTTGCCTCTCTAGAGAGGGCACTCATTAGGTACCCCGTACTCCCACGTACAATCCTAAGGCCCCTCATCATCTCGGATACCGCGGACCCGCGAGACATTCCGCGGACATTCCCCTCGAGGCACTCTCCGTGGTACGCTCTCCTCCGTCTGGGTCAGGGTTTGAACTTGCTAGGTAATTCTCTTGAGAATTAGAGGTAGTAACCATTGAGCCAAACACCACTACATTGCCTATTTAGTGAGGAGTGTACGGAAGATTCGCACTAAAATGTTGGTTTCATCCAGTCAAAGTCCCGAAGGTCAATCTAGAACCCCAGTGAAGATAAAATGATGAAGTTTTGGTGGTAGAGGCAATGAATGTGGTGGAAGGACTTTTGTATTTATTGATGCTAAGCCTGGTCATTGATGAATTTCTCGAAACTAGCATCTTGTCTTCCTTTAGTGCTGCTTTATACTTAGTTATCGTTGTGTGCCACCTGTAAGGTTGAAGACTTAACACTAGCCAAGGGCGGTATGCGTATCGTGATAACGTCCGAGGGGTCCCGCTTTACAGGGTTAAAGGTTGCAGGGTTGAAAGAGTCGATTGACATGACTTTCTAGATCTGTTTGCATGCGATTATCGGTGATAATGTCTGGCAGGAAACTGTAAAGCCCCTAAACACTGCGAAGCCGGGGACCTCTGATGTCTGGGAGGTCCCCCGCTTTGCAGTGTTTAGGGATGCCAACTCATGCCAATCGACTTTCTAGATTGACTAGAAAGTCGTGCCAATCGATTGGCATGACTTTCGACATCGTTGTCATTTTCAGTTTTTGGTGAAATTCCTATGTTTTGAGGTAGTCTAAATTCAATACAAACTCTCTAGGTGGATGCTGTCTAAAAATGTGTCTGATTCCAGTTTACACCTTTTACTTTCATGAATGTACCGAACAACACTACATGTTTCCCTCGTTAGCGTCCTGAACAGCCTACGAATGGTGTCCTTGTGGGGGTCATAATTTGCCGTTTCTTCGGTGGGATTAATGAAGCCAGGACAAGTCTAATGTTCATGCTAGGATATTAGTTATTTGCATGCTCTGCGAGTATGCCCTTAGATGTCCCGGAACTGAACAGAAACTCCTGGACCGACAAGGCACGGATGAGTCGGAAAAGTCTTCAACTTCGGTCGATCACTTTCCCTACTCATCTACAGCCTAACCCTCTCTGTTGGGTGCTGATGAAGTCAGAGAGCTGGTTGAGGTGCATGTGACGGGAAGGTGTTCCGCTGCATGCTCTGAGTGTATCTATGTGGTAATTAGGCTCCTGAGTGTACACCTACTCAGTGCCTCTATGCATCAGTGAAATTGTGGCAAATATCTACCTCTCTTCTCTTCTTTGTTCGGCCTGCCTGATAGCTCATTTCACTCGATGGTAGCTCATTTCACTCGATAGAACTTTGCTCTAAATTTAAAGCTCTTCGGCTCTTGGCTATCCCTTTCTTGCTCGCCATCGACGATCTTCACTCCATACACTATCGTTCGGTTTAACTCCTGCTCTGTCAATTCATTTCCAGCTTTTTCCCGTTCTGCACTAAATGTTGTTAGAATCAGTTACATTGCATCTTTCTCGGTTACATTGCATCACACTCTATACCAAGTAGGGGAACCTTATCTGGAAACGTGCGTCTTACTACACATTCCCAACGGCACACCCTTCGGTTACAAACAAGTCGCTAACTTCGCTTGAGAAACGGCCCAAAATTGATTCTCACTGTGTGCTTGGCTGGACTAATTGCGTGATACCCCTATACTAGAGAGAGTGGTCCTTGAGCATACCTGCCATTCTCGAGTATGAAGATAACTTCGCTTGACAGTTCAGCGCACATTCGGCCCCTATTGGATACTTACTATGTACTTGGCCCTGTATTTCCCTCTGTACTAGAGAGTGGTCCTTGATAAAATCTGCCATTCTCGACGTATGAATATATGCTCTGCGAGTATGTGGTTATCAGGTAATTACTTCTGGTATAGAACTATTGCTGATGAAGTCAGGACGACGTCGATGTGCATGGTAGGGAGAGTGGATACCCACGTGCTCAGTTTGTATGGGGTATTTAGGTAATGGGGTGTACCCGGACAACAACCTACTTGGTTTGCACTGAAGGTTCTACAGGAGGGCGATACATTGGCTGTGTTAAACATCGTTCTCGGTGGTAGAGGGTACATGGTTCTATGGTTATTTCTTTTTTAATGTGCTTGTGTTTCTCTCATTCTCGGTATGGCTATGAGCTATCATCCTCTTGGAGCTGTGATGTACACTTTCTCCCACTGTTGGTTAGGCCCTAGTCGCATTAAAATGTGGATTTCCGCTAGTAACGCTACGAGATCAGCTGTAAGTACACATCGTCATGGGTCGCTCTCAACATCTTAAATCCATTGGTATACACTATGGCTGAAAACATCAATAGTGGTAGCTTACATTGGTATTCCTTGCGATTTCCTCCCGTGGATCTTCTGACCTTAAGTATGCGAGGTTAGTTATTGCATTCTCTGCGAACCACGTTATCAGCATATTACTTCGGTGATAGTTGGGGGCCGGAATACGAGCGCAGCCACAGTATCAATTCTGGAATTGTTTGCTTCTCTTTTGCCATATACTTGGATTTTCCTGCGGGCTACCTAAAGTGCCCTGAGAGCTTCTTGATTCGTATCTGCCATTCTCGTGTACGAATATATACTTTGACTTTTTCTGGTCCTAGAATTAATTTCGACATTTACATCTCTCATATGGAGACTTTCATATCCAGCAGTTATACCTTGTGGTGGGATTGCTTGTGTTGATGTTTCCATGGTTTCTGAACTTGGAAGTATTAGACTGTAATTAAGCTTGGTGGAAATCTCTTCTGCGCGTAATTACTCAGCAGAATTGACGAGTTTGCGGATTGATCCTTTCGCTGTGCTTAACAACCAATTTCTTGAGTTAGTCTGACTAAATAAGGCAAGGTGCTAAGCTCGTGATTGATTTCAGCATAACTTTTACCTTGTGCATATAGTCAACGTGATTTCGTGTGCGTAATGCACGTTCGTATTAAAATTTCTCTGCCTGTATTTTGTTAAATTTGGTGATTAGACTGTGGCACAATATTCTTGTAGGTCGTTCGATATCACGTCATGACGCTATCAATATGTCTGCGCAGCCGGACCGCCGTCCCACCAACGTAAATTCCCAGAGACCGTCCGTCTTGATAGAGAGAGACAGGGATGTCTCTAGGCCGAGTAGCTCTCTAACATCACCTGCGGAGGAGAAGGAGCGAGCCGCAGCTCCGCCAAGCGAAGGATGGGAGAAAACTAAGATGAAGGGAAGGCGCTCGGGAACGAAACCAGACGCATCGGTGGCATCCTTGGCGAATGGGGCATCTGAGGGAGACCGTGAACATAAATGGAGCGGTCAGCAGCATCGAGCAAACTCTGAGAGTAGATCAAGGCCAAGCGAGGGTCATGGCTTCAGGTACGAGCGTGCATTCCTAAAATGACTTCATCGTGGACCTTGTGCAACTCGATTATCGTGGACCTGGTGCACGAATAATTAACGAAGCGTATCATTTATGGCTTTACCCGTGTGCGGTACTTGATGTTGAAAGGTTGCACTTGCAGTCCGATTGCCTTTTGAGTGTGTAGTGATATCCTGTCAGATTTTCCTCCAACTCTTAGTCAGTTGTTTCGCGATACCGTATCACTTCAACTTTTACTTTCTTTCCAGCGCAGGTTTCCATTTACGTGTTCCTCATGGTATGATTTGTGTCAGCTATCAGAAATTCTTAACTCGCAATCTGTTATGAGGATAAGCTACAGGCTCCTCGCAGCATGGTATTATCATATGGTCCTTTCAGGGTCTTTTGATATTGTATGTGCGTTTACGCTAGTAGTAGAATTGTCCACGTTCCCAGGATCAGACGTCGTGATCCCGGAGTGTTCTCACATTTCTTATACCGGAACCCCTCGCACGCTTTGTCGTTAAAGGATGGAAACAGTTCACGGTTTACCTCTGGTGTACTTTGTTGTTTCTTGTATCTCGTGTAACCACATTTACCCGTATGTTACCATCTTTCTTCTTGCTTTTCTGGGGTTCAAATTCACCGGTTACCTAAGTGTATGTGGGCAGTTCTTGCATCGCGCTGCTAACCACGTTAACCGGTATATACCTGCGTTAGCTCTGTGTACTGAAGTAATCTACTTTGTTCCAGGTCAGGGCCAGTTCATGGCATCACATCGGTGCACAAGTCCGAAAGCTCAGGAGCACCGTTCAGTGGTGTTACCTCGCGGGGAACAAGCAAAAGTGAAAGGGATGTTCCGCATGCAAGAGAGATACCAGAAAAACCCGAGCCGGCACCTAAAGTCGAGCGTCCGGTTAAAGAACATTCCAAGTGAGTCTTTTGTCACCGTCAGTATTTGTCAGTCTGTGATCTAGATGCTCTAGACAAACAGAAAATCGTTTCCACTACACCGTTTTAGTTCGCAGTTCCCAGAAACGATCACTCGCCTTATGGATCCACTTGAAACCCTAAGCGGTGTTGCTAGTTCATTCCATCCTTTTCACTTGCAATGTACTTCTCTGGATTTCAAATTCACTGGTGCCGTCGGTTGTACGTGTGTAGTACTTGCATCGTGCATTTAAAACCATATACGGTTGCCACTACACAAAGAACGGGAGTTTGTCCTCAGATGTCCCGGAACTGAACAAAACCTGGGAAGTCCTCAACTTAGTTTGATCACTACACCGACTAGCCTAACCCTCTCTGCCGGGTGCTGATGAAGTCGAGGAGCAGGTGCATACGGCGGGAGAGTGTTCTGCTGCATGCTCCGCATGTTCCGCGCGTAACTTGTGGTACTTAGGACCTTGAGTGTACACCTACTCATTACCTACAGCTGTGTCTATGACCTTTGTTCTGAGAATTGCCCCTAACCTTCTTCATGGTTGCGAATCTGGTTGTACGAATGCTGGTTCGATTATTCTCAGCCGTAATGATTGCTTCTTCAGACGATCTTTATTTTAATGCTTGTCATTTCGTAGATAATTCGCTCTTCTGCACTTTCCGGTTTGCCTTACTGCTCTACAATAGAGTAGTTATACACTTAGATAGGTAGGCATCCCATATTGTCCTGGCCATCTCTTCTGCACTTCCATGCCTGGGGTACCATCTCTGGAAATGTGCTTCCCACTACACATTCTCGCTTGTTTCTTACCCTTGTTAAATGGGTTCAAAACTATTTGGGGGTTACCCAAAGTGCGGAGGAAGTTACTGTTTTCTCAGAAAACTGCTTTACCCGTGTACCAGTATACATCAGGGCCCTGTTCGAAATTTCGGTAATGGGTTGTTTTGCTACACTTCTCCGACACTCTGCCCTCAGGTTATACATTTTCCGCTAAAACTTTACAGTCTTAGCGTACAATAGTTTTCCTTCGTCCTCCTGGCTATCTACTTCTCCGAGTTCAGATTTCGCGAGTTACCTTGTGGATGGCTTTGCATTAGTGCTTCGACTCGCATAGACCTGATGCATACTACTGATACTCTGCGTGTATCCTGTGGTAGTTAGATTCTTGAGTGTATACTACTCATTATCTACCGCTGCGTCTGTGACCTTTGTGCACTAGATTCTTCGCATATTCTTCTGACTGACTGGTCTTTTCATTTCACTTGTCACTTCCGACGACTTTTACTGATTGTCTTGAACTTTTGTACACTAACTCTTTCTTTTCTAACTCTTTCCGGTTATATCCCCTATATAGCTGGGTAATGCCTCCGTCTTTGAGCGTGGTTTTTGCTCATAAGCTGAGCTGCCATTCTGCAGGACGAATCATATAGTACTGCTACTCACCTCCTGGAGTGGGTTCAGTGAAGTTTCGACTGGCTTTAGAACATGGATCTGTGCTCGTTGCTTGCTTTACTCTGTGATCACTTCGCCGGGTTATTTGCGGGCTACCTAAGTGCTAGAGGGTGGTCCTCGATAAAATTTGCCATTCTCGACGTACGTATATATTCCTTCGTCCGTACTATCTTTCCGGTGCAGATTCTTCGTTTACCTGTTGCTCGAGCATGTTATTATAGTCGGTAGAAATTCTGGATTTGCAGCATATCGCTTTAGGAGGAGGATTATCTGTCCGTTCATTTGTTCCATACTCTCTGTTCATACTATCGGTTTGTTTACTCCTTGCTCAAAGTACTGCTTAATATCAGCCATAGGAGATTCGGGTTGGAAGAATAATCGGCAGGCAGCCCAGAGACTGGTCTTTGAATGCGGTCTGGTGAGGATATTTACTTAAGTCCTTTTCTACGCTTAGATAAGTCGCATGTCCTCTTAGGCAAGTTATCCATATCGTGTCCAGTACCCTGAATGTGCTCTTTCCTAAGCATGCCCAGCATCCTGATTCTCGGGCAGCCATTTCGCTAGAACGATATAGAAGTATATCGTACATTCATCGCATTTTTTCTTTCAGACTAGAGGAAGTTGCTCAGGGAGTATCTGAACGAGTAAACTTTAAGGCTGGGGGATGTGATAATATAGTAAGAGGCTCTTAAACTTTGGTAACGACTCCATGATACGGTCTTTGACGACTTTGTTCAAATTCCTTTGGACCGCGTACCTGATACCACGAAGGTGGAGGGTGGGTACCATCGTTAACCTTTGCAGAAAGTTGGGGAAAGGAAAGATCCTGGTAAGTATTATTGCGCTGAGTTTGGTGGGTAGACGGTCCTGTCGTGTCCTGAATCATCGCCTTAGTACCTTTGTAGAACAAAAAGGCGTGATTAACGACGGACAGGCAGTGTTCAGAAGACAATGAGGGTATGTTGACCACCTTTACACACAGCCAGATGACCAAGGGCGTAAGAAAGAAGGGAAGCGTACCTTCTGTTACCCTCAATGTGAGGAAGGCTGATCATATCGATTGGTGAGCCGGGCTATCATACCGGCTGTGGATATGCGGCATAAAATGGAAAATGTGGCAGCTAGTTGAGAAGCCATACCACCACACCAAGAGTGCGGTACCACGAAGCCCCGAAAGGTTAAAACCTGTGAAAAATATGGTGTGATATGTGGTGATTGGAGGCAAATGTCTCTAAATGCGGGGTATTGGTTCTGATGGGACAAGGAAGAAAGTAGACCATCATTAGAGGTGGGGTGCAGACCTCGTTCCGATAGTGAAAATCTGACACCTACCTCGGGGTGGAATTCTCCGAGGATTTTATGTGGGAGGACCACATCTGTCGTACTGTTGAGAAGGGCCATCGTAAGTACCGAGCTGAGCAGTAGCGGGCAGAGCATCGTAAGGTACCGGGCTGACCTTTTTGGTGTCAGCCTGACAGAGTGACTTCCATTGATGATCTAGTGGAATCTTTCCTGCTGAAACTTGAAGGTGAGGGGAAGGTCTTTTGCGGTACTCAAGTCTCCCCTTCCTCAGGTAGCCGCCTATTCGGCTTTGTCTCACCCATCCTTGTTTCTAGCACCGTCCTTTGATGGCACCGGGTCTATGGTCGAAAGGCATGCAGTTCTTGATGTGGGTTTCAAGTTACCTTAAAGGGTATGTCGGTAGTTGTATTGCGCTGCTGACCACGTACGCCAACATATACCCACGTAAATTGCTGTTGGTAAGAAAACGGAGGACTTCGTTTTTGGTCGTCTATGTGGACTAAGCATATGTTTCAATCTGGGGGAAAGAGTGCCGTGGGGTATCCTTCACCTGATCTCGAGAGTCATATTCGTGGCGAATATCAAGATTATTCTGCCGCATCATACTTCACGAAACCGTTTGCAAGTTGCAAGAAGTTAACATCTACCATAGAACTTGTTTTCCTGGTCCTTCTCTTAAGTCCACTATGTTAAGTGCTTTCGGTATCATTTGCCGCATTAGCGTGAAGTTTAGCAACCTATTCTCTGAAGATATGTTCGGCTCTCCAGAGAGTTGTTGCGCTGTTAAGCATTTTCGAACCAAAAAAATGTCTACTCGGGACTCCGTGAGGGTAAACCAAGTTTATTCTTTTCCTCCCTTTTACTTCTGATTGTTCTTTGCTGATCTTTGTTGAATTTACATCCTTCTTCCTCTCCCCACCGATAGCGAGTAAAACAGTGTTATGGTTGAAAGAGAGTCCGAATCGTCACGATTATAATCGTTATCCATATCTTCTGAGAAGGATGCCTTTTGAAACTCCCACTAGTTGATAACTCTTTAACATCTCAACACTGTAGACCATGCTTCCAGACTATCTTCGGAATCAGACTTGACAACTAAGATTTTATAAGTTCTGGTTACGTTCCCAGGGGAAAGGATTTACTTGATTTTACATTGAAGATGTATTGCTCTCTAGGAGAAGCAGTTCTTCATCAGTTATCCAGTATGCTGTCTTTTAGCAGTTTTGGATACCGCTGGAATGTGAGCAGGTACACACATTGTTAAATCTTACCAAATCGCATCTCCGTTCAGGCCTCCTTCTCGAGAGGACTCGCACCCAGCGAATCCTGCTGGATTAACTAAGGCGAAGGCGGCTCGCGCCCCGAGGTCAAGTTCAAGTGCCGGGGGCGGTCCTGCACACCTGGCTCGAAATGCATCATTCGGTGAAAATCGTGAACGCCATGGGGCTCCACCTAAAGTGCAGGCACAGTTACCCACAGCCCCAACGAACAGGAAGAGACCTGCACCTTCAAGGTCCTCCTCACCTCCGGCGCAGTGGGTTGGGCAAAGGCCACAAAAGATGGCTCGTGTTGCCCGCCGGGTGAATCTTATGCCAAGTGCTGTAGCTCGCGAGGAGCCGCCTAGTGCTGTTAATGAGGGTCCAGTTAATCGTGATAATGGTGGAACCAATGCAGGTGCAAGGTCCAATCCGGGTATGGCTTCAGGTTCAGGCGTTGCTAGGAGGGTGTCAGTTTCTAGTACAAACCCACATCCGCAAGCCAAGCCTAAGGTGGGTGTACGGGTCACAACATCTGTAGGCTTGTCTGAAAGCGATGAGTCAGAAGATGATGCGGAGAAAGTAAAGGAGAAAGCTAAGAAGCAAGGGGATTGGGACCAGAAGCCTACTCCCCCTCCAAGCAGTCAGAAGATGGGAAGTGTGGTAGCCCCTGCCAAGAAAACCCGTGTGGTGACGAAGGAGGAGGGTGGTGGAGATGGCGTACGAAGACAAGGAAGGAGTGGTAGAGGTACAGTTGCTCCGAGAACAAGCGTCGTGAGCCCGTCGTTGGACAAGGTGGAAGTTTCCGGAAATGCGAAGCAGCTAAGGAGCGTGAGGGTTGGTCCGGAGAAGCATGATAGGTATGTACTATCTTGTGGCTCTGTTGATCAGGCAGTCTCCAGTCGATGTACTGTTGCCACCCAACAAGTGCCTTCAGGGCATTTGGTCTGTATTTGTTTCTTGCTTCAGGTTTAACTCTTGAGGTTATAGTGCTGGTCTCCTGGGGCGCTCATCAGCGGTGAAAGTCTCTTAAGTGTCTTCTTGGGTTCGTAGTAGGTCTCTATTTTATGTGAGTTATTATGTCATGGGAGCTGAAAGTTTTCAATGTCCAACAGGCCTGGTCGCCCTCCGACTAAAAAGGATTCAGCTTCTGATCGCAAACCCTTGACTAGACCACGACGTCCTATTGGAAACGGAGTGTCAGAGGTCTCAGGTTAGTTCTTTGTTCGCCGTTTTATTATTGATGTAAATTGATCTAGCGGAAGTTGTGAACTCCGAAACCCCCTAAACTAAATCGGAAGTCTACCCTACCTTGCCCGTCATGTTAGAATGTTACACTAAGTGGCTTACCAACATTCTATCTATGTTTCCATTTTCGACGTATGAATATATGTTTCCATTCGCTCGAGGTGTGTTTCTCCTTTCAGGGCACTTTTGCACTTTCCACTTTCTCCGTTCAAAGCTTGATCTCCTATGTATTTTATGCTGTATACATGCACATGCTTTCATTCGGCCATATGTGACATATACTGAAAATAGCTATTGTTTTTCCTGGAAACTGCTTTACCTGCGTACTATGGCATACTGAAAACAGATTTCTGTTTATGTAGGTGAGTCGGATGATGACCGGGAGGAGCTGCTTAATGCTGTCAATAAGGCGATAAATGCTAGTGGTAAGTTATCGCATGACTTGGAATGAGTGAGTGGCTCCATCCCAAGCAACTCTGAACTACATTCACATATCTGTCTTGATTTTACATCGTATGAGGAGAAGCGTTGGGCGGGCGTGAGGACATCACCCCATCTTGTTTTGGGTTTGAAACATCCCCTGTTCTTGGATTCGTCTATGTGGAGATTGTACTGAGAGATTGCGCCTTGGTTCTTCAGGTCTCGCTTGTACAAACGCCTTCTGGAAACAGATGGAACCCTACTTCGCGCATCTAACTCCAGCTGATATGCTAGCATTGCAACAGCTGGTATGAATCTGATACCTTTGAGATTTTGTGTGTCTTTGCCGATCTTAAGAAAATTCTGCAGAGCATTAGAAACTCCGTATTCAGTTCGTTGGTCACTCCTGAGTTGGAAGTTACGCTTTACTGCAGTCCAAAGATCTGGAAGAAGGAGACTCAGAACTTCGAATTCCAGCTTGTGGAGAACCTATCGTGAAGGTAAAAATGTGAACTTACTGAATGCTTTGTAAATCTTGTCGCTCAGTATGTGGCTGGTATCATTCCACGGAACCTGTGGACTTGAGAGATGTTATGCGGCCTTAGGAGGAATATTTACACGCGTGTCATAGCATAGCAGTATTTGAGTACCCTCTCGTCGTAGTTTGTAACTAAACTAGTCTGCGTCTGACCTAATTTTATCACTTATAGATTGGATCTTCTCACGTGAGGTATGCTTCTGTGAGTGTTTTATTCAAGGTTTCCGTTGGGTGTACCGGGTTGTTCTTGCATGTCGCTGCCAATAGTTATATCAGTATACCGGTATATGGCTTCCTTTGAACTGATGACTTCTTAACATTAAACGTTTCACCATGTAGCGCCGATTGTTGTTCATTCAGTACAGTGAGAATGAGGACGGTCCTTGGACGTGCATCTTTGCTTTCTAACCAAACAGTGCTAGTTTGTTTCGATGAGATTCTTTGCTGAGGGCGACTATCGCGTTATGTTGCTGCAGCCGGAGCTGCAACGGAACAACACCCCACCTGTGTCCCCGGGTATCGATTCTGGTGGTGGCAGGTCGATTTCCATTGCGAATGGCAGCATGGAAATTGATGGTTTGAAATTCGCACAAAATTGCAAAGACAAGCTCGACACTGGTAAAGCAGCGCGGAAAGGGGTCAGTTGTCAGTGGTTTGAGCGGGTTCTTCCTCTTTCACAAAGATTGCTGGCTGCACTCATAGGTGAAAGCGATATTGATGAAGTGAGAAAACGGGAGCATTTTCGTGATGATTCTCTATACGCCCGGAGAGACCAGTCTCCTCTTGGCCCGGCAAGTACGAGTGAGAGTGACCGGTTGGACGGTGATTCTGATGGCGAAACTGGAAGACACGATTTAGAAAGATGGAACATGGGTGGCCTTCCAAATGGCCATAACAGTCGTGTTGGCATGAATCTGCACCGAGAGGAGCTTGGTGGGGATGATGATGACATCCTGTGGAACGTAGAAGAGAATATGGGGCCTGTTGTAAAGCAAGTATTAGGAGAGGATGGTATGATGTCGGGTTCACATAAAGATGAACGTGGGACTAGATCCTCCGGCTCATCTTCAAATATGACAGCTTGGGAGCTCCATTATCAGCGCATGACCGTCGACGAGCGAATTCTGCTCGAACTGCAAACGGTCGGCATCAACGTTGAGCCAGTGGTGAGCTGCTCGTATCTTGTTATTTTGTTTATTCATGAGTTTGATTTTCTTTGCTTCAAATGTATGCTCTTGCAAGTTTTGGCCAACGTCATGGATCATTGTTTGGAGTTGAACCTCCACCGACGTTCTGAGTTAGTCGAATGGTAAGCCCGATCAGGGGTTACGACAACTTTGTTCTCCACTGTTTCTTCCGCTCCGGCTGTAAAACGTCCTAAATCAGACCTGCGTGTTTTGGTGGTGTTATCTTAGATTGATCCTGGCCAGAGAGAAGATGATGAAATTTGTGAGGAGATACGTAAGCTGCAACGAGACCTCAGTGATCAGGTACTGTTCTGAACATCACTGCATGCTGGTCCGGAATTTGTTGGCCCGCGCTCGCGTTCAGTCACGAGCTTCATGAGTAAAACTAGTCTGAGAGTTCTCGTAGTTGCTCCAGATTTTCGGCCTTTTAATTCGACAGAGCTGGTAGTGCTGGCATTGGAATCCCTTACGCCCACTTGCTACTCCTTTGAATCTCGAGAGGATTCTTGGTGGAGATTATACACCTGTCTATGAATTCAATCACTCCACAGGTAGCTGTCGCCTTCAGAGAAGTCAGATACCAAGGCCCAAACCGTCCTAGATGGTTGTGTCTATAACGAATGAGAGCTTTTGATACGCCATATCTTTTAAGGATCGTTACTCTCTTGGAGATATAAGCTTTAGCTTTGTCTAATAATCTCTCTGGGGAGGTTGAGGTTTAGGGAGGTTGTAACCCCACACAGGAGCGTACTAGACACTGACTGATCGTAAATGGATATGCCCGACCTTCTCCTCGATATGCACCGAACTTCTAGGAGATTATCCCCCTTGGTTAGATACGAACGTTTAGCCAAGAGAACGGTAGGAGAAAGAAATGTAAATGTTGTAGACTCTGACGGTAACTTCCATTGCTTCTTCCTGCATTCTTAGTATGATCTAATAGTGGAGAAAAAACGTGATTCTGGAGATGGGTCGGAAGGCGTGGGGGCATTGGTGTCGTAATATTGCTGGTAGGGGTGGAATTACTCCTTTGAAGAAGAGGTGAGGTGATCTTGGATGCGGATTGTGCAGGTGGCAATCAACAAGTATCGACTTCACAACTTGGAGAAGAAAATCCTTGCACAGAAGGAGAAGGAAGAAATGTAGGCTCTACTATTCTTGCCGTGTAGTCGTATTTGATATTTTGTGCTTTCTGGATGCTGCCGTTGTAGAGTTTTATGAGCGCCTGGAACGAGGATAGTTAGACTCAGGTGCTTGCTCACAATGACGTAATGATGGGGATGCCTCACATACAATCTAAGAGAATTCACGTTGGGTGAAACAAGGACCAGTCATTACACAGTTTCGTGTCCGATATATGCGTTCTCTGTTCTCCGCATTCATTTGAGATAGTTGTCAGGTGACCTTCCTTCTGTATGAACATTATATTAGGAACCAATAACACGGAGTAGAAGAGTGCGCGTAGAGATTCTTCTAGTTTTAACATGTTTCCAGTTTCTGTGGTAAGGCTTGAGTGAAGTGGGTTGGACCTGGTTGGTAGTATCTCCAAGTCACTTACTGTGTCCTAATCTACACAGGGATCGAGAGCGACTTGCGGTGGATAAACTTGTAGAGATTGCCTACTCCAAGCGGATGGTGCGTGGTTTATTAATTGGTGCAACGTGTCCTTGTCTAGCCGTTACTGGAACGGAATATCTTTCGGAGTCCAGCTTTGCAATGTCTACTGTTCCAGTTTCTTCTCGATGCATGTGGCCGAGCTTGGACATACGCTGTCATTGACTTCCTTTGTGGTGAATACTTTCCAGTATGTCGGTGTCAGCTGCAAAAGAATCACTCAAATTACGCGTCTAATGTGAAACTTTGTATAGCCGGAAACAAGATAGCATGTGTCTTGCGATCTGTTGAAGACAGTTTTTGCACGATAATCGCGTCTACCGTGAGACTGAACCCGATTGTTTGAACTCAATCACAGGGTACACGAGGTAGTTCTAGTAAAAGCTCTGCATCCAAAGGGGCTAAGGCCGCCGGTCTGGCGATGGTGAAGAGGTTATTAGCAAGGGTACGAGGTTATGAGGCCGGAAAGGGGTGCTTCGATGGATCACTCAAAGACTTGCTCCTTGGTGTCACTCCCAGGGAGATAGAAAGCAGTGCAGTGGTTAGCGGTGGTCCTGAGGGCGTTACTCCTGTTTCTGTTCCTACCCCAGCTACCTCCTTGAATTTCGACCCTGTGGTCCCCATTGCAGCTCCACAACCATCCAAAGCGACAGGTAAGCTTTCTCGGATCTGTGTTCTTACTTTGAGGGAGCTCATCCTGACACATTTGCAGTCACTTTCATTCCCTTGCATTTCTCTGGAGTCGAAAGAATTGTGGTTTTAGTCCTCTCTTGTGGCAGCTTGGAATTTGATGGTGGGCTTTTCTTTGCACGTCAATTCTGAACTTATCGTGACAACTATCTCAACAGCCTCGTTGTCAAGCGATGGTCCTGGAGGACGGTCTGTCGCACGAAGGACCGAGGTGAAATCAGAGAAGGACACAACTACAGAAATAAGGCAGCAAACCATGCCTTCAACTGCAGAGCGCAGCAGAGGGAAGGAGGAAGTGTGGCCATTACGAGCCAAAGAAAGAGAGGTTTATTTGGAAGATGTTGCCGGAGGTTCGGGGATGCGAGATGTGAATGCCCTTGGAGCCAATATTCTTGGTGGGACTAAAGGGAAGAGGAGTGAGCGCGAGAGAGATGGAAAAGGTCATGGTAAAGAGAGTCACACGCGGAGTGACAGCACGAAGGTAGCCCGTCAGACAGGAATGGTCAATGCCAAACCTGAATGGAAGACGAAAACTAAACCTAGGCAGAAGACTGCTCCACTATCGAAAGCCGTGAATGGCCTGCTCGCAAAACCTGCTGCTGAGTCAGCCAAAGATAGAGCCGCGACGACTTCCTCCTCCCAACAGTTCGTTGGTCAAATAAAGCCCAAGGAAGAAGTTCCAGCTATCGCTCCTCCCCTAGCCAGTCACAATATTGTGCCTGATGCGGAAGAACCTGTGGACCTTTCAAACATTCCTCTTCCAGGAATAGAAGACTTGGGGGTGAACGATTTGGGTGGACAAGCCACAGATTTAGGATCGTGGTTGCAAGATTTTGATGAAGATGTAAATCTGCACCAAGGAGACTACGTAATGGGGTTGGAAGTCCCCATGGACGATCTATCAGATTTAGGGATGATGTTGTGAAGGCCTGCACTAGAATGTTATCACTTGGTATGACTCCGTCTTGCTTCTGAATGTAGAGTATGTGAGCCACAAGTTTTGCGGGGATCTCACATATTAAAGAAACCTTTACTAGGCTGTCAAATCATAGAAGCAAAATAATGTCATGGCCTTATGTTTATAGTGTAGGGATTTGTACGGTAATAGCTTTTACAGGAAATTCTTTGGCGACAGCCTGACTTTAACCTGTGAGGCATCGCTGTTGAAAAGCGCAGGCAGTGTTGCAGTCAGGGGACAGAAGAAGACTGTTGAGACGGTGTACCATTTAGACATGGCTACACCCTCTTTTGTAACAAAACTCAAAATTCGTCTTCACCGTCACTTGTACAAGTGTGTTTTAGACCCTTTGGGACATTGTAGTTAGGAGGAGGAGGAGGCGGCGGCAGCAGCAGCAGCATCAGTACCCTTTAGAGGGCTTGTCAATCAATTGTCAGGTGTTAGAATAGCTCCCAACATTCTATTCCACATCATCAATAATTGCTGCAAAATTTACTTGTGACTGTCTCTCACTCTGTTTGCCTTTCAGGTACAAGTGTTGTGATGAGTGTGAGTGGACAGTTGATTTAATGCTATCGATGTTTATCTGTTTGATGGTAATCTTGTCCGCATGAAACGGGTTAGAATACTGGAGAAACAGCAGGAAGCGTCCGTTTTCTTTGACTACGTAGGTCATACTTGTACTAATAATCTTTGACTACTTGTCATACTTGTCATAACAAGTCTATCGACGCAGTCAGATCGATGGACGTCACTTTTGAAGGACTCTGAGTAGTCGGTGAAACCTATCCGAACGATCGCCTGATATTTCAAGGGGGCATGTGTCGTACTACAGTTATTGAAACAGTACCTGGACGACGCAGGTCAAATTGCTGACTTTGTCGCCACTGCAGATAAGGTGTAAGTTCAAGAGTTTTATAGCTGTTCTTATGAGGTACTCGGCTTTTCTATAGAAGCCCTCTTTTGTACATGCCTTATTAACCGGGATTTCTCCACTACTTTGGACGTTAACTGGTATGAGTTTCATTTCGTCTGGTGTCCATAGAACTGATTTGATTCCTGTATAGCTGCTCATGATCAATCTTCAGTAGCTTACAGTGCAACATGATCAAGTTTCCAGCTCTTCTCAATACAGAACCCTTGGACGCTGTTGTTCTATTCACACTCCACGCAGTGCTGTTTCATTACGGATGAACAGTTCTCTGCGGTATCGGCAACTTCGAGTCGTCATTTTTGAGCTACTGGTGTCCCTACTGTAACATGCCATTCTTTTCCTTCTTAGTTCAAATTGCTTTTCGTGTCACCCGGATAGGTCATACCTTTGGCTACCTCCATGCAAGGACTTGTTGATTGTAGCTTGATACCTCCGACCTCGTTTTGTTTTCTCTCTTTTAGTCGCCGTACATGTGTATCATTTCTAGTTAGCTAGCTCAAGTTGATGGCTTGTGTTGCTGCACTGATAACGTAAGTCGTGGACGTGGTGACTCGTCTATTTGGTCGGTATTCAAACGGTAGGTTCTTCAGCGGCCAGATTCCCGCTCTCAGTGTAAGGGTAGTAGCTGATTTGAGGGTGGAAACAATGGTGAGACGTGAGTTCAGTTCAGGCGGAGGATATCGTAGCGATTTGTCCTACGGAGAACAAGAAGGATTTGAGTCTGAAGGGCTATTTAGATTGGCTGTAAAGTTAGCTGTAAATCTCACCTGAAGTCAGAGATGTATGACCAGCACTTGGTGATTGCGGACCGGTATTTGACGAGAACTCATCCAGATTCGTTCGGTCTGAATCTAGTTCTGGGGCCATGCTCATCTATGCACTCTTCACTGTCAATTTATGTGTCTACGCTCTCGTGTGAATAACCTTGATGTGGGCTTGTCAACTCCTGTGTGTAAATGGGACTACGCAGTGAATCTCACTTCCTCTTTCCTCAGGGTGGTCATGCAACTGAAGTTGTCGATTTATGTGTTTACCCTCTCGTGTGAATAACCTTGATGTGGGCTTGTCATCTCCTGGTGTCGGACACAATGAAAAGACAGTCGCACTCGTGGCAGGTTGCACAGTGGAACCCACTTGGTTTCATGGTACCGACTCAAGCTTGTATTGGTGCTACCTCAGCTTGGGGTTATAGACACATTCACCTGTTAGCTTCCACGTTGTTCCAACTCTTGTGAATCCAAAGATCATTCACAGGAGCGGCACTCGGGCAGAACGACAGAACCTACCTGAAGCTTCTGTAATGAGTGCTTCGCCTTGGACCGGATCTTTGCTTAATCTGTATTAAGCGACATCAGTATCAGCTCATTGTCGTTGTGGAGTGAAAAGTCCAGGCGTGCACTAGCTTACGGATTTCCCACGGATTAGTTTGAATCTCTCGCGTTTTGCAGTGGCCTAACTCCTTTCAACAGTAACCACCATTGTTGTCTAGTGGAAAAGAGTTGGCTTGGAAACGTTGGTTCCGTGTGAGCACTTTTATCATTCAGGTGATTACTGTGAAACCACTATTTCTATTAAGCAGGACAGGAGGAGATGGTGACGTTTAGTATCCTCTGAATTCATATTCACTTCACTTGTTGTTTATATGTTATAGCACAAGGAAGCGTTGTCCAGCTGGGACTAAAGCACTATTCATCAGGTAATCAGCTGAGACTAAAGCACCATTCATCAGGTGATTACTATGAATAAAGCACTATTCATTAGGTAATCAGCTGGGCCTAAAGCACTATTCGGCAGGTGATTACTGTGAATAAAGCACTATTCATTAGGTAATCAGCTGGGACTAAAGCACTATTCCTCAAGTGGTTATTATGAATAAAGCACTATTCATTAGGTAATCAGTTGGGCCTAAAGCACTATTCGCCAGGTGATTACTGTGAATAAAGCACTATTCATCAGGTAATCAGCTGAGACTAAAGCACCATTCATCAGGTGATTACTATGAATAAAGCACTATTCATTAGGTAATCAGCTGGGCCTAAAGCACTATTCGGCAGGTGATTACTGTGAATAAAGCACTATTCATCAGGTAATCAGTTGGGACTAAAGCACTATTCATCAGGTGGTTATTATGAATAAAGCACTATTCATTAGGTAATCAGCTGGGCCTAAAGCATTATTCGTCAGGTGATTACTGTGAATAAAGCACTATTCATCAGGTAATCAGTTGGGACTAAAGCACTATTCATCAGGTGATTATTATGAATAAAGCACTATTCATTAGGTAATCAGCTGGGCCTAAAGCACTATTCGTCAGGTGATTACTGTGAATAAAGCACTATTCATCAAGTAATCAGCTGGGACTAAAGCACTATTCATCAGGTGATTACTGTGAAACCACTGTTTCTATTAAGCATGACATGAGGAGATGGTGATCTTTAGTATCGTAGGAATTCATATTCACTTCACTTGTAGTTTATATGCTATAGCAGAAGGCACTGAATTCATATTCACTTCACTTGTAGTTTATATGCTATAGCAGAAGGCACTGAATTCATATACACCTTCACTTGTAGTTTATATGCTATAGCAAAAGGCAGCGCTGTACAGCTGGGACTAAAGCACTATTCATCAGTTGATTACTGTGAAATCACTGTTTCTATTAAGCAAGACATGAGGAGATGGTGACGCTTAGTATCGTCTGAATTCATATTCACTTCACTTGTTGTTTATATGATATAGCAGAAGGCGCTGAATTCATATTCACTTCAGTTGTAGTTTATATGCTATAGCAGAAGGCACTGAATTCATATACACTTTACTTGTTGTTTATATGCTATAGCAGAAGGCAGCTATGTCCAGTTGGGACTAAAGCACTATTCATCAGGTGATTACTGTGAATAAAGCACTATTCATCAGGTAATCAGGTGGGACTAAAGCACTATTCATCAGGTGATTACTGTGAATAAAGCACTATTCATCAGGTAATCAACTGAGACTAAAGCACTATTCATCAGGTGATTACTGTGAATAAAGCACTATTCATCAGATAATCAGCTGGAACTAAAGCACTATTCATCAGGTGATTACTGTGAAACCACTGTTTCTATTAAGCAAGACATGAGGAGATGGTGACGTATAGTATCGTTGGTTTCTTCAACCCATGATAAACACGGAATGATCCCATCGGTCCTCGAGGAGAGGAGCAACTCCTCACTCTCTTACTCACGCTTGGTTAACAGGCAGCTGCTACATCGCCCGATGTTAAGATTACCGCAGGATAAGATTATGTAGGATCTGACTTAATAATCACTTCACTTCTCGCTTTTATCATACCGTAGAACCCTTTTATCGTACCTTTTATCATTCAGGTGATTACTGTGAAACCACTATTTCTATTAAGCAAGACAGGAGGAGATGGTGACGTTTAGTATCCTCTGAATTCATATTCACTTCACTTGTTGTTTATATGTTATAGCACAAGGCAGCGTTGTCCAGCTGGGACTAAAACACTATTCATCAGGTAATCAGCTGAGACTAAAGCACCATTCATCAGGTGATTACTATGAATAAAGCACTATTCATTAGGTAATCAGCTGGGCCTAAGCACTATTCGTCAAGTGATTACTGTGAATAAAGCACTATTCATCAGGTAATCAGTTGAGACTAAAGCACTATTCATCAAGTGGTTATTGTGAATAAAGCACTATTCATCAGGTAATCAGCTGGGACTAAAGCACTATTCATCATGTGATTACTGTGAATAAAGCACTATTCATCAGGTAATCAACTCGGTCTAAAGCACTATTCATCAGGTGATTACTGTGAAACCACTATTTCTATTAAGCAGGACAGGAGGAGATGGTGCCGTTTAGTATCCTCTGAATTCATATTCACTTCACTTGTTGTTTATATGTTATAGCACAAGGCAGCGTTGTCCAGCTGGGACTAAAGCACTATTCATCAGGTGATTATTGTGAAACCACTATTTCTGTTAAGCAGGACAGGAGGAGATGGTGACGTTTAGTATCCTCTGAATTCATATTCACTTCACTTGTTGTTTATATGTTATAGCACAAGGGAGATGGGACTAAAGCACTATTCATCAAGTAATCAGCTGGGACTAAAGACTATTCATCAGGTGATTATTGTGAATAAAGCACTATTCATCAGGTTATCAGCTCGGACTAAAGCACTATTCATCGGATGATTACTGTGAATAAAGCATTATTCATCCGGTTATCAGCTCGGACTAAAGCACTATTCATCAGGTGATTACTGTGAATAAAGCACTATTCATCAGGTAATCAGCTGGGACTAAAGCATTATTCATCAGGTTGTCAGCTGGGACTAAAGCACTATTCATCAGGTGATTACTGTGAATAAAACACTATTCATCAGGTAATCAGCTGAGACTAAATCACTATTCATCAGGTAATCAGCTGGGACTAAAGCACTATTCATCAGGTGATTACTGTGAATAAAGCACTACTGTGAATAAAGCACTATTCATCAGGTAATCAGCTGAGACTAAAGCACTATTCATCAGGTGATTACTGTGAATAAAGCACTACTGTGAATAAAGCACTATTCATCAGGTAATCAGCTGGGACTAAAGCACTATTCATCAGGTGATTACTGTGAATAAAGCACTATTCATCAGGTAATCAGCTGGAACTAAAGCACTATTCATCAGGTGATTATTGTGAATAAAACACTATTCATCAGGTAATCAGCTGGAACTAAAGCACTATTCATCAAGTGATTACTGTGAAACCACTGTTTCTATTAAGCAGGACATGAGGAGATGGTGACGTTCAGTATCGTTGGTTTCTTCAACCCGTGATAAACACGGAATGATCCCATCGGTCCTCGAGGAGAGGAGCAACTCCTCACTCTCTTACTCCCGCTTGGTTAACAGGCAGCTGCTACATCGCCCAGATGTTAAGATTACCGCAGGATCAGATTATGTAGGATCTGACTTAATAATCACTTCACTTCTCGCTTTTATCGTACCGTAGAACCCTTTTATCGTACCTTTTATCATTCCTCACTGTATACGTTCTCTCGCAGCAAGGTTTATCAGTTACCTGTGTATCATAGTATCGCTCACTCTACATTATTAAGCAAGACATCAAGAGATGGTGAAGTCTATTAGGAACACGTGATAAACAAAAGGTAAGCATCCATCTAACCTGTTCTTGAAAATACTTCAAAAACTCGGCCCAGTTATTATGCACTTTGACAACAACGTATCTAGATAACTCATCTTTGACAGGAAATACAGTGAAACCATTCTCTGGAGGTAATCCGTAGAACGAATCCGAATTTACGCGTATGGTGTATAGGTTACAAAATTGACTATTTACGCGACAGATTTGTTTATGCAACAGTAAGCATGGTCGCTAGGTACGACACATCAGAAACCGAGCACTGGGCACGCAAACCAACTGGCGACGCTATATGAAACGACCTAAGCATGGAACAATTCAAACGTGTAAACAGCTTATCCGTTCAACGAGGTGAACAACTACAGTCAAATCACAAAGACAGACCTTGGCACATCGAACATAAGAAAGTCCGGGCATGTAACCCCTAAGCAGACTGACCAAACAAACACTGCTCAAAAGGATGGCCGAAAAGTAAGAGAGACTTTTATCGCGTCCGAGAGACTCTTGCTAATCAATTCCCAAGAGGTTAATCGTTAATAAATAGCACCGAAAACCGCTTGATTAAGGTTGGTCTTACGGTACAACTCATGCACCGTACGATATAAGATGCAAAGTCTTAGATCTTCCAGTGCATGAGTTGTACTCAACAGCAAACATCCTTCTCATAACTCTAATGGATAAGAGCAGAATTAGAGTAGAAACTGTAGACGTCAGTGTACATTAATCAGATCAAGGATACGGCCAGTAGTCCAATCTGGCACGTTTCAACTTGGCGCTGTTTATCTCGAAACCAAGTGGCTGCGCAGCGACAGAACGGTGAATACTAGTTAGAAATAACATCCAAACACCGCATTGGCCACAGTATTCGTCCATGATATAGCAGTTCGAAGCAAGAACTATACTCATGCACACAGGTAAAACGCAAGAAATGAACCCAGTAAAGTACAGATTTCGGTCCCTGAGTGTAGCAGTTCGATGCAAGAACTATCCTCCTACACTTAAAGTAACCCCAAAAGTTGACCCAGAGAACCCAGTGACGTACATAGTAAGTAGCAAACAGGGGAGAATGTGTGCTAACTTCAAATGTCAAGTTAGAGAAATTCTGTAACCAAAGGGACAGACCAACGGGATGTATAGTACGTGAAATATGGCCACACAGATAGGCAAATACGTGTCACGTAAATAATATCGGCGTATGTGCCAAGTGAAGGTTGAAAGGTGTTAATTTTTCGACACAAGCACAGCCGGAGTCATGTAGAGTGATCATAATGATCTGCCATTTATGTCACGAGAAGAAGCTGCTGAGCCTCAGCAACACACGATTCACAACTACCGAAATCAGTTTCACCATATATATATACCTTCTGCTTTATCCAAACTAGAGCGGTCCTGTCCTGAGGTCCCTAAAAATGGTGATTTACTGAAGCGAAGAAAAGAAAGAGACATTTTGACAAAACGTCAAAAGAAAGAAAAAATTGAATAAAAGAGAAAATTGTGTAGAATTCGGTTGCTCGCGACGAAAAATGTTAACGTCTAGTCAGTCTGCGCTGTGACTCATAGGGCTGGCTCGGGCCATCACTAGCGAGGGACCTCATCAGCTCCTCCCGCTGGCTTTGGTTAAATGGCAAAGATGTGCAAAGTTTGATTAGGAGCAGACCTAGTCTTCCTTAAAGAGTTGGCCGACGGACTTGCAGGCGATACTTCGAAGGCTTACAAAACATACATAGAAGATCATGTGCAAACATAATTCATTGAGACCCAAAATACTGTAGGAATCCGAGGAAAAACACAAGGACAGTACTGAACTTTCAGCCATGCATCACCACAGCGTGAAGCGTAACATACCTCAACAAGGTGCAACCCAACTGCGGCTGCAGCGCAAGTCCGGGCGATGCATCCAATATTTCCAGGAATCTGCCACAAATAAATGACGTGAACAGAAGTACAATAGATAATCTGGTTCTGCACTTGTAATCTCCTGTCAAACTGTGACTTCGCAGGGCCCATGTCGGCGACATCTTCTCAGAAGAATTACTTAAGATAATGGGTTAAGGGTATAAGTAGTATAGCACTACAGCTACACCCCAAGAACACGCACTGAAAAAGTGGGTTGCAAGTACAGCAGCTGAAGAGCAATCAAAAGAGGAAGTTCAACATTGGAAGCAAGAAAATATTCTCTGTTGAAATGGTGACACAGTTAGACTATACAGTATGCACTTTAGTGTCGTCAAGTGCAAAGTCGACACTAAAGTGCATACTTTGCACTTGACCACTCATCTTGCCGGTAACATAGCACGACCGTGGTTAAACAACGACCTGAAGAGCGAAAGCATACACTTTAACATTCAATTCTTCTTCAACCTACTCTACAGCAGGACGTGGATAGCAGCGCAATGCAAGAATTACCAACATACACTTAAGGTAACCCGTGACAGTAGAACCCAGAAAAGTACCTACAACGAAGAATGAAAGGGTGAATGCACGCTAAGACCGTTCATATATTGCACGGAAATTTCTAACCTGGGGCAAGGATGTAGGGAGTGTGTTGCAAACAGCATATCTCAAGGAGCAGAGACCCCTGGTATGGAAGAAGATAGATGACATGTACTAGATGCAGCGCAAACTAACAGGACGTGAATAATATTAAGGAAACCCTAGCTTGTCAAGCGGATTTACGATGATAAACTTCGCCTGAAGGTTACAGCAAACCGACCTGTCCAACTCCAAACAAAGAGAAGAGCACACATCCACGAGACGGTGAGATTACCTGTGGTGATACTAAGACAACTTGCAGGTCAACCTTTCTTTGACTCGATTTGGCAGATTCTCCAGTAACTCCTGGTCGAGTACCATTTCCGTCAAGCAGCGCTGTTGGACGAAGACAGTGCAGTTACCAAGTATGTGAACAGAGAAGTGACTCGCTTTCATCGAGTAAGAAGCACGGCCAAAAACTCGAAAGAGCTGGCAGTTGATGAAGTATCTGACACCACACATTTCACGGAAGTGTAGAAGAGACAACTAGTGCTCCTCGAGGAAACAACAAAAGGCAAAGCCAGTTAGCTTGGAATTTCCGTCAACTGCTGCTGGTTACTTATGTAAATTTCGAGATTACAAAGCAAACACAAATCCAATAAAAACTCGGTGAGAATTCAATTCGACTTCTACTGGTAGGAGCTTGACTCTCAGTTTCTATAGCGAATAAGGTGATATCGAAGACAAACCGAACACGGATTAAGAAGTATATACAGAAAGACAGACGAGTTGAAGACCAGCAAATACCTGAAGTAAAAGTCCGCACCACCTCTCTTCTATGAGTTGCCAAAAACTTTGAGAGTCGGGGTGTGACATTACGCCCGTCCACTGTGCACCGCCTCAGCAACTCATTTCCAGAACAAGGAAACTCAAAACTTCTCTTCGAAGTTTGCGTACAGAAGGAGAGTAGGCAAATGATACGCGTGGACGTCTTTTCAGAAACTGTAGTGTTGCGGTGGTATCATGGAAAGATGACAACCTGATCTTAGGAGAAAACATGAGTGCAACGACACCACCTTGCACGGCCATACTCAACCAGCCATCAACTGCAGCGCCACAAAGCAGGTTCTACTAAATCGCCGGTGACAGACGTGGAACAGATCCTGTCTTGGCTTCGGGTGCTTCAAACAGCAAAAGAATCTTCCGGACTGTTTTTCTGCAGTCGTCCTGTTTGAAATACAGATTCGTCTAGTTAACTACGTCAGTACAGCAGAGTTCGACTTACGTACTACGTCCAGCGAACATGGACACAACAACCCGCATCAAACTTCACCGCGTAATTTAGGGGGTGAAGTTTGAACCGTAAGCCTCGATTTTCAGAGCATGTCGAATGTGCATAAACCTTTGGATCGAAAATGTCGAGCGATCATGGAAAGAGAACACTTCCGGGAAGCGATCGATTACCGCAGTTTTTGTATATTCTTACAGAAATGACATGAGTGCTTTACGTTAAGGTGTGAGACTACACCAGATAGCACTGCTGCTCTCCTGTTTGTATGGAGACAATTAGTTCTGGTAATCTGGGTCAATTTATAGCATGCTCTCAGGTTTCTCTCAATACGGTGAACAGAGAATATTTTCACACGTCATATTACTACCACACCGGGATCCTTTGCACACAATGTATTGCATAGCGTTTATTTTCATTTTTAGTATCTATGTTTTTTTTTATTTATTAAAAATGAACCATTTTTATTAGATTTGTGGTTGCACTTGGTAGATAGGTACAAGATCTGACGAGATGATCAATTGATAAATATAGTATGAATCAATATCAGAAAACACAAAGAATTCACAAGACATGGAAAAGGTCTAAGAAACTGAATTTTTTTCATAAGACAACATAGATTTCACTACCTTGAGGTCACATAAGCACACATATCTTACGAGAGGATAAGCATCATAGCAATACCCAAGGTGTGAAGACGATCGAGCATTTTTGCTGAAGAGAAACCAGTATTGAAATTCTCCTAGACCGGCCAAATAGAGTAAAATAGCATAAATAATCCCCAAGCACGAGACTCGGACATCAGAATCTCCTTCCAGATCTCGTTCCAAGAGATCAAAAGGTGAAAATTGCAACTGGTACCCTTGAGCTAATACCCGCAGCATCTATGTTCAGTACCTAAACTGTGAAAGTGTTAATGGAGAAATAAAGAGATGTCATTTCTTCTTCGAAGGTGATGAGAGCGGCAAGAGTATATCATTTGAATCACTCGTGGACCGTGTAGGACACCCGCATGCAAAAAATACTGGGTTAGGAGTAGTAGCTGTATTAGATTAAGTGGAATAATTCTCAAAAGTTCTGATCCTCTTCATGTCTTAGTCCATGTTTGGAGCACGAGATAAAATTTCTTGTCCACCTCTTTCCATGTTCTGAACTAACGAAATAAACTTTTTCTTGTCCACCCCCTCCCGTGTTCTGATGGCTCGAAAGGTCTTGTCTTGACCCTGAATTTTCATCCCTCCGGTCATGCTTTATCTGTTCCGACCTGTGCACGAAAGCACGCTTTGGATGTATATTCACTGTATACATACTTCGTTGCATTATAGTTGTTCCAGAGTTCGACTGGTAAATTTATGTTGTCCTTTTTTTCCGAATGTTGTATTTTCAGGACTCCACCACTCGGCTACGTCCGAAAGGGATCTTTGTTACTTCCGCAAGGGGGGAGTTTTGAATTTAAAGATGAAAGGGGTACGGTGACCCACACGACTTTATTTATAAAAAAAACCAAGTACAGTACTTTCGGACAAACTACATGCTACTTTCTATACACACTGCTACACTGTGAATAATACTCTCTATATGTAATACTCTGCTTGCTCTACGCTGGTCCTAAGCCCATTTCGTGTCATGTGCTGCGAGTCATAGCATCGGCAAGGGGAATGTATTTCGGAAGCAACTCTACAGTGAACATATCGTCTGCTTCCTCTAAGAGACTGTCAGCGTTGGCGCCCACATCCTCCTACTCGGATACCGCTGGAAGCTCCACTCCCGTCTCATGCTGCTCGCTGGCCGTGCCTGAGCTGTAGTACCTCCGTGAGCAATGAGGGCAGCGACCACTGTCCTTAAAGAAGAAAATGTTATCAATATCACCTACGGTAACGTCTTGGGATCTGATGAAGAAATTCCATAGAGAATCCGACTAGCTCTTCTGGATACCTGCCTGGGTCAACCAACGGAGAGATGTTGTGTACTTGTCGGACGTCAGCATCGCTCCTAAACAGCGAGGAAAGATAACCGAAAGGGGACTGGGGCTCTTGTATCTGTTGTATTGCAGAGCCCGTGGAAGGATGTTCAAGTAAGTCAACTCGATCCAATTTTTTGTCTCGGCCGCCCCCATGAGCATAAATAGCTCCTTGCTGTCCTCTACCATACTCAGTAACATTTTTACTCATAGCCCGGTGATGCTCCTGGTCTTCATCCTTGAGACAATAGCCAACCATGCCAACAAAGGTATGGATACTTTTGTTGGACAGCTGCTTTACACAGATTTCTGCACTGAGTGGTCGCTCCCTGTTCCAACCCAAGGTCTGGTAGATCCGCTTCTTTACCTCCACGGACGACTTCTCATATATGCAGATAACACCCTAGAAGTGGAGATGAAGAAGCGACCCACTCCTCTCGTCGGAAATATGTTGGAGACACACTGCTTTTTCAGAAACTCACAAATAAGAGAAAAATATGCAACATCAAGGTTAGCATCAGTTGTACAGACAATGACAGAAACCTCTAGGTTAGGACGCCTAGCTCTTGCTTCTCAACGAAGAGACATCGCTGGGTCGGAGAGAAATGACGGCACATCACAACACTGTCTTCAAGATCAACCTGAGTACATACACAAAGATGACAATAAAAGCGGAAAACTTCATGCACAGTAGACCTTAAAGAACCATCAACACGACTAAAATACGCAGGATAAGAAAACATCCGGTACCGCTTGTCCTGCATGTACAAATAGAAGTTATCAACCGAATAGGAGAAAAACCAAAATGGTCCAGCCAACTTCTGCAATGGAATAGGATGCAAAACACAAAGATGACATGTTCTGCCTATGAGAACATAATCTAATTTCATCAAAAACTCTGGAGGGTCCTGCGAAAAACCCAACTGCAGATAAATATAAGTGCACGTGAGTTCCAAGAACTGCTGTTCGAACGAAAGCATAGGTGGTGCAGACCACAATGGAGGAAAACAAGGAGTACCACCACTGACATCCAAGAACTCAAAGCTTGAATCCGGATCGACAGTCTGCTCGACAGTGCTCACTTCTTCGCCATTGTCGAGAGTATCACCAACTTCTTCACTGTCAACCACAGCTTCGCAACGCTTGCTAGCCTCAGACATTGCAGACTCAGCAGAAAACTACGACAACAATGCAAAGAAAACCGCCATCGTCAACAAAGAAAGCGAAAGAACTAGTACCTACTACGACACCAGCAGGCTAGTCTCATCTTGCATGTCACTACCATTGGATCGCGGTATCGAAACCATCACCGCTCTCACTCATGAATCGCACAATCAGCACCAGCACCAAACCTCGACAAACCACGCAACACATCCACCACGTCCGCTCGATTGAGTGTCACATAGAGAGGATCCAAAATCATTCGATCCTCGACAAACCGCGCACCATAGCGAACCAAAGCACACAATCTAGTCCACGAAATCATTATCGCTCCCACTCATGGAGCGGAGCCTCAAACCATTTAATCCTCGACAAACCGCGCAGCACAGCCATGACCCGTCGCATTGACTGTCAACCAGGCGAGCGAAAACCATTCGATCCTCGACAAACCGCACACCATAGTGAGCAAGCGATGACAAACACACCACCTGCACGCTACGAAACAAGCAGCAACAACATGCGCAACCGAGCCAGGAATTCAACGCCCAACATAGTAACATGACAACGAACAAATCAAGCACAACGACCGATGTCAAAGCACAAAGAACGAGCGACGAGCGAAATCATCACGCTTAGCAACAGCAACCAAAATGACCTAACGATGACAATTAAGCCATCGTTAGATCGCAATCAGCCTCCACTGCGAACCCGCTGAAAATAATACGCATTAACTCCATCCGACGAACGACTAACCCCACAGGATCCGATAGCCATCGTTAGGTCATAAACATCCTCCACCACGAGCTCATCCAAAATAATACGAGTTAAACTCCATCCGCCGAACGACTAACCCCACAGTGCTTATTTTGAAAAAGTGACCTAACCCCTCCCTACACGTGACACACACCAACGGAAAATGACCCGCTCTCCCTGCTTGGCGTACCAAAGCGAACATCCAGCCTCCGGCCAGATGTTCGCTTTGGTAGCTTATTTCATGAATCTCTCTACGTTCTTTTGGCTCTTCGTCTTTGACGAAGACAATAGCTTCAGTTAGAGCAACTATGAAAAAGAATGAAAGTTTTACGAGAAGACTAGTCCAAAGTTTCTGGCTTCTTGTTCAGAGAGTTTTTACAGAATGCATATCTTGCCAAAATGCACTCCAGTTCTAATCACTTGAAGTTAGACTGTATATGCATGCTCATATATATACTACTTGGATCTACGTTGTATATCAACGTATATGATATTGAACTCATCTTTGCAGAATAGATCTATTATCCATATATATGATTAAGAGTCTTTTCTTTTCTAAATTTACTTTGTTAAATTATTCATGTTAAACATGATATTTTGACCGATTTAGTACTAATGTTAGATATAGTACTAAACAACAAGTGAAGAAGCATATATTTCGGGTCGAGTGAACCTTAATTAGATTCTACAAGTTAAAACTAAAGTAATAATCCTTTCAAAATATATTTCACTATGAAAATATATTTACAAATCAAAAGTACCTGTCAACCAGAAAGATATACGAACAAGTTAAAGCAAAGAAGTAACTGACGAAGCGGTAAGTAATGAAAAAGTACACTCAAGAACCTAAATACCACAAGATACACGTAGAGCTTGCAATAAAACACTCTCCCGTCGTAAATGAAACCTCAACCTGCTCTCTTACTCCATCTGCACTCAACAAGGAGGGTTACTTTTAACCGTGCCTTTCGACATACTAGGCAACAGTTACATTTTACTTTCCTGTTGAATATTAAAATTAGCATTAGAATTCATCAATATTTAAATCTAGCTAGAATTTATTAATTTGAACTTAGGTTAAAAGTTATCTGGTCAAAGAAAGATATTGTTACTTTGACTGTTGTTCAGGATCTCACTTTCTTCATCTCTTTTTGTTTGTATCAATTTTACGTGTCAGAGAAAAGCTTAATAAATGCTTTTCCCTGAATAACTTAACCGATCCCATATAAAACATCAATTGTAGACACATTTACACATTACTAACCGTTATTAGGTACATATGACATGTATAGAGTGACCGTTCGTCACAATTTTCTCCAATCACCAACTAAGGTATGATGAAATTTCTTGGGAAATTTCTTGTTTATGTTCGCTCTAGATTCTGGTGAGTTTAAGCACCAGCAAATTAAGTACTCCAGAGTATTGGCTCGATGTTAGTCTATATCTAGCAATTTGTCACCAGTTAGGTCTTCTAACGAGTCATGCACAACTCCTGACCACCAAACCTCAAAGCTAGTCACCGCCTGCAGCACCAAGTGTCAACACACTAGACATCTACGAACCTGAAAGAAGGAAGCGTGCCGGCGAAACAGACGTCGTCCGCAAACCCACGGGCCCTGGCCGAAAGTATCCTTCGGCGAGGGCAGAGGTCGAGCCCTGGACCTCACACCAGTGAGACATTGGAACTTTCCATGATTTGGAAAATAAGAGAATTCAGCGACACTACTTAATCCTCTTTAGGGGAATATAGAGATCGCCACTTTGTGACAGGATCACGAGGTATTAGGGGATGTCAAAGTTAAAAAACTTCTCAAAGATTCGACAGCCGCGAGAGTAAGTTATGACTTCGATCAGATTACGACATGAAACCGACACCTCCGGAAGTACCTGGAGGAAAACGCCGTGGATGTTTTCTTAACGAGGTGCCATCCAGAATACATAAACAAAGTTATGTGTGACAATTTTACGTCCAGTTAACTCTCCCCCATTGAAGAATATTTCCTCTGAACTTTGACACCCCATATTACATAATACATAAGAGATAAATCTCCGGTCTGCAGTTTCCGGTCCCTTGATGATAATGCTGTAGGGAAACATTCGATTGCCTCACACTGTACTTACAACTTACCATCAACACACGCGCTCCTGACCGACTAAAGCGATGATGATCATCATAATGTCATGGCCTGATAAACCACTAGAACCGTCATGCACCGCCCGGTGGTTCAAACACGATATGAAGGTGGCTATCATAACATTTGCAAAAGAAGTGTATAATATCCTCGTGACACTCGTGTCAAGTGTTTCCTCCGGTCACAGCGCACTGACAATCGCATCCTGTATCATGTACCACTCTATTCTTTCAAAGGTGACTTCCACTGGTTCTTGTAAAGGCTACGTAAGTAGACCCAGACTTACAGGTGTACACACTTTCTCCGAAGAAGTGACCAGTGATATCATGGTGGTAAGGTCCAACTCAATTCAATTTGACTTATATACATACAATGCTCACTTTCGTAAGAACATGATGAGAACTAAATACTTACATGATGCCTACTGCACTGTGGCTAGCAAGCTTTATGCACAAATTTCCACCTACTTTTACACGAGGTTACGGGAGGACGTTTTTCATTTCCCAGTCCTTCCGTTAATTGCCTCCGGAGTGTTATTGCGGTCAAAATGTGAACGCAGACCGATCCAACCTTTGTAGTAGTCCAAATCACGCTTAGGAGACTCCATTGCTCGGCCTGTTACTCGAGGCATCAAACACGACTCAAACATGAAAGCAAGAGTATCTCCCTCAATCTTAGCTGGTCTCGGTTCTTCTGAAATTGCTTTCTGCACGTATGGTAGTACGATAATTAGAGCGACTGCACTAGTTTGTTCATCCAAACCGGGTCAAACTGGTAAACCGTTAGACACTGTAGTTGCACTCAATATATCAAACACACCAATAAAATAAGGATTTCCACTCTAGATCCAACGCATATAACCAGAAAGGGATCACCAGAAACAAAGTACCTTTTCTGTGCTGAAGTACTTTGTTAGACTACCCGTGAGCAAAGATATGCCGCAGACAGGGTTTGACCCAAGAACAAAAGTAGTAACCTTACAGACACGAGGAAGCCGCTACATAGAAGCAAGTGTATTACTAAACTGAGTATACTGAGGGGTCCAGTACATGCATAAATAAATGATCTCACCTCGTATGTAGCTGTATCCACACCATGAGGACTCATACAACTGTGCAAGCTAGCACCTCCAGGTAGAAATCCCTCTGCTTTGCCCTGCAACACAGGCCCGTACTGGTTCCAGGTTACTCAGGTTTGTACGCAAGTGCAGGAAACTCTAAGCATTTATAACTAGCATCTTTGACACAAGCACAGACCAGAACTTTTAAGCAGCTATCCGGTTAGAGTTGTACCTCTCAAAACAAAAAGACACTTGTCTATCAGCTCTTCAAATCTGAAGCTAGAGGTAGGAAACCATCCGACCAATGAGCCGGAAGCTGACGCTGACGAAGTAGATCATCGGTTACTTTTAGACAACAACAGTCTAAAAGTAACCGAAGTTCCGTGTCGATAAAGCAGAAAAAAACCGCTGTACTATCGTGGTGTCAAGCTAAGACGGTTATCTTCAACGCACATCCATCTCCTTAACGGTTGGCGCAAAAGCCAAAGGTGAGAATCAAGTAACTTCAGCTGTTCCACGTTTATTCACTTATCTGCCCGATTCTTTTATCTTGCGTTACGCTTTGCGTCTCATGAGAATCCTCCAGTATTGAGGTGAGGCCCAGGACCGTTACCTCGTATGTGCCGCAGATAAGTCCCATGAATTCACTCATGCAATTGCGATGGAAATATGGAGGCCGAAAAGTATGCTCTGCCACCAACCAGCGGGGTGGGAACACTACCAAATCCACCACAGCTACTCCAGGTCTTTCTGATGGGACTGTTAAGACTGCATCGAGACAAGTTGATTGACAATAAGCACTATCGAACATCGTATAAACCACGTGGTAAGAGACACTTCCCGGCAACAATATATTTGACGCAAATAAGGCTAGAAATAACGTTCCAAGTTGGATGCAGAGAAAACTAATTCTCAGTGGTATAAATGTACATTTCAAACGGTGTCCTTGGTGAGGAGAAATAGTTCCTCTACCTGTATTTATACTGGGGTCCGCATGATCGAAGAGTACTGTATTGTAAGGACAAAACTTCCTCAAATCATACTGCACAGGTCGTAGAACAGAATATCGTTGGAAACATTCAAACACTTAGTACCATCTAGACGATCATTACTTTCTGACAATATGATGACTTCAGATGAAAGAGCCGGTATTCCCTTTACCGGTAAAGTGCAGATTAAGCCCAATATCACGAAGATAATAAAGATGGGAAATCTCTAGAGCAGAAAACCTCTCTCAGAAACCATATCCTATCTGTCCTAGGACAAACTAACTAAGCGAATGGTGACATGGTCCTTGTACGTGCTAAGTAGTCAAAGGCCGAACTAAAAACCAATATGAATGTTAACAGCTGAGCCGAGCTAGCCGGTACCTTGTACGGTGCATAGTTTCCCTGCCAGGCCACAACGTTGAAGGGTGAGAAGTCTTGTTTGCTCTCAAAGAGTTGTCCACCAAATTTGTGGATAATAGTATACCCCGGAACGCAATTGTCCTCGAACCACGCCACCGGTGAAAAAAAGTCTCTCGGCTCTGCTAAACCATTGGCTCCTACAGAACGTGCGAAGTGGATACCCGTTACTGCCTAAAGGAATGAGCTGCAAGCGCGTAAGTGATAATGGACCACTGTTAACTCACTGCACAGCAGAATAGAGCAACAGGAATGTAAACCTTTGGTAGGTACAGCGATCCATAAGCAAATCGTCAGCCCAAAACGTTAACAGTGAATTCTTCAGCCGTGTATACCTATTGGCCCCAGATCCGGAAGCTGAAAATGACCACTGTAAACCTCAACAATGTAACCCCGAGAAGGTCCATCTGGCAAATCAATGGAAAACCTGAAACCGTGCGGCAGCACAACGACCTCTCCCGGAGAGACTTGTAGTTTTCCACACTCTGTTTTGATCCACAACCCTGGACAAACAATATTTGAGCAATTCAAACTTCACATCAGACGAAGAAAGCGGAGAACGCGTCGAAACTAAGACTCTGTAATAACTAGTCAATTAATGGATCTCTCCTCTATAAGACAACGGAGGGAACCAGACTTTGTTGCATCAACCCTTTGACTCTGCAAGCACCGAAAAATTAAGGAACCTCAAGTTCACCTCAGAACCAAGTGCTTGTAACTAAAGTTGTAACGTCGGTCAAGGCGATTTAGGATTTATCAGACCCTATGGCTTCCAACGCGGATACTAACTGCAATTAACTCAAAAGCCCCGCTTAGTGTCTGCTCTCTCAGTTGCATTTTGGAGGTAGTTATACTCATAAGCTTACTTCCTTGCTGTGGAACAATAAGAAAGTCGCCATCTGCATTTGCCAACGCACAATGTTCCATAGAAGCGTTCGCTGCATACCTGAAAACTCAAATATCTACAGATCAGTACAAATGCACGATCTCTTACAGCCGGTAGATTTCCAGAAGAACAATATGCCTTGAGAATATGATACTTCCTGAAATACCAGATGCAGACATTCGGCTGAACCCCCAATCTCTACACTAAATTTACTGTTCGGACAAAATTCTTACATGTGAACAGCATAACCGTGTCGAAGGAAGGCGCTGCCAGCGCCACAAATAGTGTAGAGTCCATCTATGAAATCTGTTTTCACGTCTGGAATGTCCTCAGGTTTCCAGCGCAACTGGGTAGGCGTCACAAAGGAATTTGACGATTCCGTGAAATCACTGACGAGACTACTGTGGTGAGGTTGCCGAGGAGAGAAGGGCTCATGAGTCACTGATGGCTTTATTCGATACAGCCAACTGGGAACCAAGATTGCAACAACCATCAGTGTCCATAAAGTCACCACCGAAAGTAGAGTATACCAGATAAGAGCCAGTCAAAGTTAATGTGCTACACCGATATGCACAATCCCGTTTGGAGAAAATTTCCCGATACACATTCTACTCACAGTCTCTATGATTCTGCAGCAAATTGTTTCTGAATACATATCCCTCTCTTGCTATTGAACAAATAGAACGTCTTCTGGTTCTATCCGTTTGAAAGCTCCTTTCGGAACAGATTTTGATCGAAGTTTAGGTGTCCCCTTCTTGCGGAACACAAAGACAAGATAAATGTAGGCTGCCTCCCATTCATCATCAGAAATATTGTTTCCTTCCGTCCCGTCGCCAAGAGCTCCAAGTTTTCGCATCAGTTCTCCAAATTCAAGCTTTTGGATGTACTGATTCACAAACTCGTGAAAATTCTGCTTCATCACTAACTCCAACCCGTACTCCTCCGCAAGGGCTACAAATTTAGAAAATGGAACGAGCCACTCAGGGCAGTCCACAGCATCCTCGAGATGAAAATGGTACTGTATCCCAAAAGGCGGACTTAGAAACTTTTTTTCGCTGTACATCTCCCCGAATTCTATTTTAAACACGCTGTTCCCAAATTCAAGTCCATCCGCATCCCGCAGCTTCCGAACAATTACGTTGGCATCAGGCATCGTTCCAATGAACATACCTCCAGGCAAAAGCATGTTTGTCACATTATGCAAGGCTTGACGAGCACGTTCCTCGGTCGACCAAGAGTAATGAAGTGTGAACTGGCAGCTGCAGACATCAAATTGTGGAACGTCTTTGAGAGCTTCGTCAAGGGAGACTTCATAACAGTCTGCACAGACAAGGCGCGCTGGAAAGGAGAAAACCTTGCGATTTTGAGCATGATCTGTGTCCCCGTTATACCTGTTCCTGGCATCCTCTATGGATCCTTCAGCTATGTCTACTCCAACATAGTAACTAATGCTTGCCTTATCCCACTTTATCAGGTCTCCACCTTTGCCACAACCTATGTCAAGTACTGCATCCCCTCGCTTGGCGTACAGATGGATCAAAACGCTCTTTATCCAGTTATTCAGCTTCTTCAGATGAATAATAGGGCTCGCCTCACGCTCCTCCCGTGTTTGATTACTGCGATTGCTGTAATGTTCCGCGACCTGACGAATGATTTTCGAGTCGTCCGGCTCCTCACTTGTCGAGATGCGAGCTCGAGAAGCAGCACCAGAAGGAGGCGACTCTTCTCGATCTCTCTTATGGCCGTGTCTGCTCATCGTGAGTACCTGCCAAACAGACTCGTTTTCATTCTATTTGTCGATCAGCGACTAATAAACATTTTCAAACGACTGTGATTCTGAAATCCCTAAAACAACAACCATTCGTGATCAGTCATGATCCTCGGAATCCATAGAGGAAAATCCGCCAAGAGAAGTACATCACTGAAGATTCAGGAGATCACGTTGGGAAAACGAAGGACACACGTTGAAGACAAAGACAACTCTATCCCGGGAGTTAGTAACTGTATTATCTCTATCGTTCCAGTAGATGAAGGTAAACTTACCCTGCTCGTCTGCGAGGACTTTGAATCGCACAATTGTCGCTCTGCACACATTGCTCCTCCTCTTCCTGCCCTGTCTTGGTTTCACTGACAAGACGGACAAATGCCACGGGACCGTCCTCCCGTTCTATCTGAACTCCTTCCTTCGGGCTCGATTCTCGCCTTCCTTCTCCACCTTCCCTGACCTCTCGACTTAGCTTTAGCTTTAATCGACTTACGTGCAAAGACTCGTAGCGGACTCTAAACTTCTGTTAGGTTTACGTCGGAGACACCTCCGAGTTCCTTCCCGAGAGTAAGTCAATTCATTAATCTGGAATCATCAGAATTACAGTCACCCAATGAATAGCAAACAGATGCTATTGAGATGCAAACAGATGAACTCAGGAGGAGTTTATGATAGTTCAGGAAGATGACGACAATGGCCGTGTAATTGTTAGCCTTCGGAAGCTCCAGTATGATATATCTTGGGAGCGGCTGCAGGCTGATGATTGTCCAGTAAGAGGGAAGGTAAGATTTTCTCTGAGGGGTAAAGATTGTCTCTGAGATTCCTGTCCCACGTGTCTGTATGAACATGGCAATAGTGTCACTGGTCATTGTTGAAGATAAGCCCAAATCTACAGTGCGGATATGTGTGCCCACGTTTCCCGCATGCCTTTCTTTCTTGAGTGTGGATTCTTGTTCTCTGGCGGGATTGTCATTGCCTTATGATAGTTTACATGTTCGTTGTTCAATGCACGTTGAGTTGGATTTCGCCCTGACTTGCTTCTAGGACATAATTTCATGTCAACGGGTAGCCATATGAGATGAGTTACAGGCCTTTCTTTCGTCTATTAGTCCTATACACCATCAGGACTTGCTTCGTTTTAGGTTCTTCTCTTTGCCCTGTTTGCAGTAAATTGTTCGTAGTCACTGAAGAAGGTGGATACTTTCTTGGTCTAACGCAGGTTCTTTCCGCTAACCGGGGCGGTCTCGTCGTGAGAGTGGAGGGGCTGAGAGGTTTTGTGCCCTTCTCTCAGATCTACTCGGTAATTCTTTTCCTATCCTCGCTTTCACGTTCGTTTAATACGAATGAGTGGTTTCTGTAAGCTCGTTGGCTGCCGTAGCGGTCCGCTTGAAGTCTACTGCGGCGGAAAGAGAGTCGCCCTTAAGTACGAAACTTCTGGTGATAGAGGGCAAAGCACTCACTCGGTGCATATACACGATGATGAAGGCCAAAGAAATTCGATATCCCACCATACATATTGAAACCGCTTAGAACTGTTAGAAGAACCGCATATTGAAGCTGCGAGAAACTTCAGCACTGAGGTCCGAGATTATTCTGGGGACACATGGGGACAAAAGCAGGAATGCGATAAGCCGGCCGGGCCTGTCCGGATATAGCGACCGAGCAAATCCATGCTTATGCGTTGAGTGACATTGCCGCCCAGAGCGGGATCCTGTGCAGCTTGCAATTGGGAACCCGGATCTTCTTCGTTTGATTACGGAAAGGTGTTCTGCTCCAACAGTTTGGTGCTGAGTTGACATCAGTTGGGCAAGAATTCTTCCGTTTCAGCATTCTCCTTCTTGTGGATGCTCAAAGCTATCGGCTCCATACACAACCATGGTCGCTATTTTGGGCATTCAAACGCTGTGTTCTCTTTCGATCCAACAACCATCGTCCATTAGGTCTACATATTTCAAGAACCCGTACGTACAGCAAATTACACGATCCGCGCGTCGGCCTCCCAGTTCTCTCCAGGCTGTGCACGGTTCAGGCCACAGTCAGCGTCGCCCGTACGTTTTGCTCATCCTGCAACTAATCTTGTGGTGAGGTAGAACATTGTTTCAGTCTCTTTTAGTGCTCGTTTCCACTGAGTTTTCATCGGCAAATTTTCTGAAGACCCGAGGAGAGAAACGTACGGAAGGAACGGAAGCGTAACTCGTATGACCCGCTTCTCCTCTGGTCCCTTTTCTTCTTGTGAAGAATGGTGTAAATTTTTGCCGCATCTGTACACCTTGTAGTCTTACTCTCGGTTAGGATAGTCCGAGTTTGTTTGTTTCGCTTCTTTTTTATCATCTTAAAGCACCAAAAGAAACGTGCTCCTCGATTCGTCACAGTTAACCCTTGACTATGTGACTGATTAGACTGTTGTGGCCAGGTGTGAGTGTCATGACTTGTTTGAAGATCTTGTGCCGTATGTCGAGGCCTGGAGATGGCAGAAGGGAACAGTGGACCGAATTTGCACATCACTCTCAAAAGGGGAGGAGGCTCCGAACTCGGTGGTTTTGCTTCAACATCCTCCAGTGTACACCATGGGAACCCGAAGCTCTGAAGCCTACTTACGCTTTAACAAGGATCATCCACCCTTTGAGCTTCACCGGACCGAACGTGGTGGTGAGGTCACGTATCACGGACCTGGCCAGGTACTGTTGTGCTTTGTGGTTTGATTCTTACAGTTTAGCAAGAACGTGATCTTATACCGAGGTGTGGAATCTTTCTTTGAAGGCGTTTCTAGACAGTATTTCCAACTCGGTCCGAAAGAACGAGGTCACAACGTGTGGGTCAATTTAATTGCACTCACCATTTTGTTTATGACTTCTAGAAGATTGTCGCAGTTGATTGACTAACGAGCCATGTGGATTTTATGCAGCTCGTTATGTATCCCATACTGAATTTGAGGCATCATAAGATGGATCTACACTGGTATTTGCGCATGTTGGAGGAGGTTGTAATTCGTGCTCTCTGGTCCGCATGTTGTCTTCGAGCTTCGCGTGTTGATGGGCTCACCGGTGTTTGGGTTGGTACGTCATTATCTTTCCTCCCTATTCCACAACGCACATGTGTCTCAGGGGCAAGCTGTAGCTATCTGGCCGCACAAATTTCTCACAAAGTGAGTATTGTGAGAAACCACGAGTTGCAGTAAAATTCGGCAGAAGGCCGATCGCCTGGGACATCGATCTACGCTGCTTGCCCGCGCTGTGATCATGCTTCGCTTGCGTACCTTTCGGTAAAACTTTAGCACAGATCCATGCCACCTTTTTATTTGTGATGTAGTTCTCTCGGTTCCAAGTCACAAGTTACCTTACGTATATGTGCTTGTTCTTATATCTCGCTGCTAACCAGATAAATACAGCATATGTCGTGATAAAAACTCTTCTTATGTGGCGTTTGGGTTAAGCTACATCGTATATCAAATGCGCTGATCAGGCATTGAAATGCTGCTGTCTTTCATCCTTTGAGAGTGGGCTTACCTCTTGTTCTTACTGTCCATCTAGGTGATGCGAAAGTTGCAGCGATAGGCGTGCGTGTCTCTCGATGGATTACGTATCATGGTCTAGCTTTGAACGTAAATACCGACCTTGCCCCTTTCCAGAATATTGTTCCCTGTGGAATAGGTGATCGGCCAGTTGGAAGCATCAAGCACCTTCGTCACACCATGGGATTGAGTTGTGCACAAGGTTCCGGACCATTGGAAACTTTTGAAGGCGATGCACGCCACGAGTTACTGAGAGATGCAGAAATCCTCGACCGTGTGCATCAGTCCTTACTTTCTGAATTTGCTGAAGTCTTTCAGATGGATTTGATCGCCCCAATTCACGAAGGTCCCAGGAGTATCCCTCATCCTCAAGCCCATTTGCCGGATGAGAACTTGGAGAAGGCGTGTTGATGGTGCATGTTGCAAGACCTTACCTGTTGGGATGCCTTGTCGGCCAGATGCGTACTGTCCGAAACGTAGAAAATGTTATTGCATCGGATACATGTTTTGTTGTAAGGCCCAGTTGAAGTCACCGTCGCAAATTCTCACGTTGCATTCTTTTTGGAGTTCAAAGATGTTAACTCCATTGTCAGACTGAAAGCTCGCTTCTTATGGTCTTGGAGCTGAGCCCAATGCAGTCGGGTAGTTTATGTCCATTGATTGAAGCAGTTGTTTCAAGCTGTCCAAGCGGAGCGTCTGGAGCGGCGTTAGGACAAGTCGCAGGACATCACGTTATAAACATTTCGATCCCAGTCATGTTTAATGTTCGTCAGATTCGTTTCGTGGGTTTACTCTAGAGCACACTTGCAGTCTGTTTACATGAAAGCAAGACACTTTCAGTCACCCCAGAGGTTCTCTTTGCAGAAGGCAAAACCATCTTAAACTGGATTCGTATCATGAGACGGGTTTCAAGGATGTTTTGAGCTCATAGTCCATGGATTGAGGGAGTTTTCCACCCAGGATGTGCTATGGAGCTCTATACCATGTAAAGTACCGAAGAGTTTGTCCTACAGACTATACGCGCAGTTACATATTAGAAACCTGTACTTCCTAGTGGAAGTATCCTTGTTATAGTGAAGTTATCAGGATCATACAGTGTATTGTACATAACAACGTGTAGTCTGAACCATGTCGAGATATCCTTCGTTTTAACGATAAGAGCAAGGTAATTACACTGTTTAGTGTTATATTTATAACACAAGTAAGCATGATTGGTTACAAATCATAACAATCACTCGGATACATTATGTGGACATGAGGAAGAGCCAGCTAACAGATTTGAGCGTTTTGGGCCTGACTACAGAAGTTGTCCTTTTGGCGAAGGAATTCATATGTTCGTATACCATAGAGGATGACAAAGTAAGTAGATTTACTGACGACTAATGGAAGTAATATGACACCAATGAAGAAAGAATCACTTCAGGGTTGTTGATTAACACTACTTCATCCACCGAAGTACTCCGAAGTCTCTCCGTACTAGGCGAAATCACTTCCAACTTATATTTTGTCCAAGCTGAAAAGTATGGACTATACATTGCAGCATGTGATTGGGATCAATTCTTTTTAACCGTGATGATCATGTGATAATCTACCAAGGCCTTTTCTAGCTACGCAAGCATCATTACCACCATCACATATAGTGATCAAAAGCAGAAGAGAGATATCAAACGACCTTAGGCTGTTGGATAGAGCTTGTCCACACCGTTTTCCTATTCCTTCGCCATGAAATACGTTGAAGAAGTCTAGCAGAATGTGGTTACCTCTTCTCCCTACCTACCTGTTATTCTTATTAACTCTTAAGATTCCATATTCATTAAGGAACATTAATGAATATGTTGAATGTGAGTTGGTTATCTTATAATTTGTAATGCAAGAGGTCTCGAGATCAAAACTGGAGATTAGTGTTTTGATACTACAGATCATCTAAACTACAGTTTGAGCCGTTTAAACCACAGTTCAATCATCAACCTGAACTGACTCAGGTTGACTATTGACTCAGGATTGAACCGAACTATTTACCTAAATAGTCTAAACCCGAACAAGAATATTTTTGTTTGAATTAAGTCAAATCGAGCCGTCAAAAGAAAAGATGACCATTGTGATTGTCGCGAACTTTAGAGTTATGACCCTTAATGCAAGATCATGCGCAAATGTTCGAAAATAGAACCCTAGCTAACTTGCATTAGGTTCTGAACACTAAGACTGTGACCTCACGGCTTGGCCGAGAAGTCAAGAAGAGATGAACCTCAAGTGGTTCTCTGAACCAAGGTTGGAACGTTGGATAAAGGTATAGATATCTCTCCTAAATGAACCTTAGACAAACATTGATCTAAGGGGACAAGTTTAGAAGCAGATAAAAAATGTAGGTCGGGCCGAGACGGACGCTAGTCGACTATTCTTCCAAACCATAGATCAAAGTCTGCCGTTGGATCACAATTTCTCAAAAAAAACTTGAAATGTTGAAGGTCTAGCAACATTTTAAGTCGAGGACAGAACTCTAGATAGATCTCGAGATGAATGAGATATCATTAGAAAAGTCTTGGTGAGAGCTTTGTAATGATACCGAGAACTCCTCAAGTTTACATCAGAGCTGAAAATTATAGTCAAATATGTGATCAAGTGGCAATATAGCTTTTAGAGACCAAAGAGTAAGACGAGATCGCAGATCCCTAAAAGTATATATCAAAGAAGCTCAATGTCTAAGGGGACGAGTCACTCGATCCTAAGTTTGCTATTCATTGGGTGGCATATTACTTATCTGAGTATGCACGTATGCAGGGGTGATTGTAATTCTGATGATTCCAGATTAGTGAATTGACTTACTTTCGAGAAGGAACTCGGAGGTGTCTCTGACGTAAACCTAACAGAAGTTTAGAGTCCGCTACGAGTCTTTGCACGTAAGTCGGTTAAAGCTAAAGCTAAGTCGAGAGGTCAGGGAAAGTGGAGAAGGAAGGCGAGAATCGAGCCCGAAGGAAGGAGTTCAGATAGAACGGGAGGACGGTCCCGTGGCATTTGTCCGTCTTGTCAGTGAAACCAAGACAGGGCAGGAAGAGGAGGAGCAATGTGTGCAGAGCGACAATTGTGCGATTCAAAGTCCTCGCAGACGAGCAGGGTAAGTTTACCTTCATCTACTGGAACGATAGAGATAATACAGTTACTAACTCCCGGGATAGAGTTGTCTTTGTCTTCAACGTGTGTCCTTCGTTTTCCCAACGTGATCTCCTGAATCTTCAGTGATGTACTTCTCTTGGCGGATTTTCCTCTATGGATTCCGAGGATCATGACTGATCACGAATGGTTGTTGTTTTAGGGATTTCAGAATCACAGTCGTTTGAAAATGTTTATTAGTCGCTGATTGACAAATAGAATGAAAACGAGTCTGTTTGGGAGGTACTCACGATGAGCAGACACGGCCATAAGAGAGATCGAGAAGAGTCACCTCCTTCTGGTGCTGCTTCTCGAGCTCGCATCTCGACAAATGAGGAGCCGGACGACTCGAAAATCATTCGTCAGGTCGCGGAACATTACAGCAATCGCAGTAATCAAACACGGGAGGAGCGTGAGACGAGCCCTATTATTCATCTGAAGCTGAATAACTGGATAAAGAGCGTTTTGATCCATCTGTACGTCAAGCGAGGGGATACAATACTTGACATAGGTAGTGGCAAAGGTGGAGACCTGATAAAGTGGGATAAGGCAAGCATTAGTTACTATGTTGGAGTAGATATAGCTGAAGGATCCATAGAGGATGCCAGAAACAGGTACAACGGGGACACAGATCATGCTCAAAATCGCAAGGTTTTCTCTTTTCCAGCGCGCCTTGTCTGTGCAGATTGTTATGAAGTCTCCCTTGACGAAGCTCTCAAAGACGTTCCACAATTTGATGTCTGCAGCTGCCAGTTCACACTTCATTACTCTTGGTCGACCGAGGAACGTGCTCGTCAAACCTTGCATAATGTGACAAACATGCTTTTGCCTGGAGGTATGTTCATTGAAATGATGCTTGATGCCAACGTAATTGTTCGGAAGCTGCGGGATGCGGATGGACTTGAATTTGGGAACAACGTGTTTAAAATAGAATTCGGGGAGATGTACAGCGAAAAAAAGTTTCTAAGTCCGCCTTTTGGGATACAGTACCATTTTCATCTCGAGGATGCTGTGGACTGCCTTGAGTGGCTCGTTCCATTTTCTAAATTTGTTGCCCTTGCGGAGGAGTACGGGTTGGAGTTAGTGATGAAGCAGAATTTTCACGAGTTTGTGAATCAGTACATCCAAAAGCTTGAATTTGGAGAACTGATGCGAAAACTTGGAGCTCTTGGCGGGACGGAAGGAAACAATATTTCTGATGATGAATGGGAGGCAGCCTACATTTATCTTGTCTTTGTGTTCCGCAAGAAGGGGACACCTAAACTTCGATCAAAATCTGTTCCGAAAGGAGCTTTCAAACGGATAGAACCAGAAGACGTTCTATTTGTTCAATAGCAAGAGGGACATTCTTATATTTAATGTGTTCCGTGTCTTGTCGTCTGTGAGCTTACACCCTTCTCCTCTTTCCATGTTCTTGTATTCCTGCTTTCTTCATCTTGAGCTTGCTGGACAAGAGATGAACGTTATTTATTATCATAACACGGACACGGAAGATCTGCAAGAGATCACAAGAACATGTAAAATGCAGACATACAACTACTGTGTAATTACCAGCGAGTCCTGAATATGTACTTCACAAGCGGGGACACAAAAGTACTGCACGTGCAGAAGAGATTCTCTATCATCAGATAATGCGAGTCTTAAGCCCCCGGTGTCCGTAGCAATATTGCTGATAACCAGGAGAAACTCTTTTGCGGGTAGGTTTGTCTTGCCAACAAAAGTTTGTCTCGCAAGAAAATTCTCTTTGCTGATAGAATTTTCTTGCGAGAATATTATCTTACAAATAAAGACTTAAAAAAGCTCTCCAATTCACAAGAGTGTAAAGCTCTTGGGAGAGTCTTGATATAAGTCTCTCAAAGAGTTTTACACTCTTGTAAATTGGAGATCTTTTCACCCTTGCAACTCGCTTCGAATATAATTATTGGGTCTTGATTGAGAAATGTTCTTTAACCAAAATAGTAAAATCTCTCCCTAATTTAAAGTACACAGGGTGAAAAAGTACGGAATACTCCTCTCCGCGCTTTTTTTTTCGGAAAGCCGAAGTAGTATCTTTCGGGTCGTTATACCCGCACGGGGATTAAGGTACAGAGTGCCTCATGCACGAAGATGTATATGTTATAAGGGCAGTGAGTATCATCACAGTCCTCTCTTGGATTCTTTCAGCTGGCAATGTTTAGCAAGAGGTCGTAGATTCAATTACTTAATAGCTCGATTAGTCCTCCGTGGGCCGCCCCCATCCCAATACAATTTGAGTTAGTATGCAAATTTTGAACATATTTGTGTATATTCCAATCATCGGTTGTGCCGGATACAATAAATCATGGCACGAGTTGATCAGCATTCGCTCTACATAATTTCTTCCTTCCACTTGTTTGGCGTTATTATTTTCATCATGTTACTATGTTAGCGCACAGCGTCTTTTAAACCACAACTCCCAGTATAAAAGGCCCACCCTCGCACGCGTAGGCCTTTTGGTCACTGTAGCGATTTTTTTTCCAGGAGCCGGAGCGCTGGCCTCAGTTCCCGACGGTCTGTAGTAGGGTTCCGGCCGTGAACTGGTGGTCAGATGGACACGGCTTCGGCCTCCCTGTGCACTCGATCATTGTGGATGCTTTCTGGCTAGGCGTCGGCTCTGCATCATGACGTTTTCCTTTTCTCTGGCTCGGCTTCGGCGATGAGTGCACTCGATCACCTGGCGGCCATTAGTCCATGCACTTTGTTTATTCGCTAACTATTTGCATGCGATGGAATTATCCCGTCTGTGGCTCGGCTTTAGCTCTAAGTGCACTCGATCACCTGGCGGCTGGTAGAGGATGCACTTTGTGACTTTCTGTAATCATTTGCTAGCGATGGCATTACCTCTTCTGTTTTCGCTGGTTTTCTCAACTCGTCTTTGATCTATTTTCGTGCGCTTGGCTCCATTTCGCTTGCGTTTACTGTGAGTATTTTTGCTCTTTTCATGAGTACTGACCATCTCGTTGGAGTTTAGCTAATATTCTTCGAAACTATCTGCCGCTGTTGCCGTCGTTCATCTACACAGTCACAGTGTGGACGAGCTATCTGCCGCTGCTGCTACCGCTACCGCTGTATAAGGTACGGCTACGACTTCACCTATCTGCCACTGCTGCTACCTCGGTACCGCTCTCCGATAATGTACTGTCATCGAAGTGATTCCTTTTTGGACAGACGGTTCCACAGTTCTGGCTGAAGAGTCTTGGCTTCTCTCGGTGAGGATGATCGAGCCATGACGGTGAGGTCTTTTCTGAGGTTCTTGATGTCAGTAGCCGTTCTTGGGCCGAACCCCGACTTGATACACTGATCGACGGTTTTTGGAGATTTTCGTGGTCAAACTATGAGAGCGGGACAGAGAGGAGCCGTAGGTCTAGACTTTTCAATGAGGAGCGACTGAGAGGTCTTTTTCCATCATACTGTACTACATGCGATAATTTTGCGAGAGAGCTTCAGATCGATGTGACACCTCTGTTGACATGTGCTTGTTTCTCATACATGGAGACTGAGCCGAAGCGGCAGCGGTTCAAAGTCTATAGGCAGCTTGCGAAAGTTGTGGGTTTTGTGGAACGTACTGCTTTCCCAGACGATTTACAGAGTGCAATACAGAAAACTTGGGAGTCACCTGGGGAAGTTCACGTAGGCTTCATAGCATGTGGGTTTAAGGTTTTTATTTTGGCAGTAGGCCTCTCCCTCTCAAGGATCCATTGACAGTAGTTGTCAATGGGAAGAGAGGGGTGAACTCTCGCTGCAACCGGTGCAGTCCAAGGGGTTCAACTCCCCTCGAGAGTGCTTTCGATAGTGATTTCGGGTCTTTCCATCGCAGTTAGAAAGTTTAGGTTACAGTCATTGTTTCCAAAATGTTTTTTAAAAGTTTTGAAATCTGTTGAAACAGGTTGTGGGAAGATTAAAACTCCCAGTTTCTCTACCTGTCGAAACAGGTTGTGAAAACCTGTTTTGCATTATTAACAGGTTTCGGAAACCTGTTTTGGAATTGGAACAGGTTTAAACCTGTCCAAACACGTTATCGAAACCTGTTTGGAATTGGAACAGGTTTTCGAAACCTGTTTGGGAACAGGTTCATCGGGAGCCATCGCAGCATGAAAGCATTGCTCTATCGGGAGCCGTAGGACACAATCGGGAAAGAAAATTCCATCGGGCTCCACGAAAATAGTTACATGGGGTCTTTAAATTAAGGCTTAAAGGCCCCTGGGCCAAATATTTATTTGCTTTTTCGTCAAAGGAATGGGATATCAAGAGCCGTAGCAACATTAACAAATAATGAATATCGAGAGGAGGAGGATGAACAATTGCTCGACCCCCTCGAAGCTAATTGTTTCGCAAGTAAGTGCGAGCCTAGTTCGTATAAGGAAATATTAAAAGGAGATGTTTTGACAAAGATAAAGTTATAGAAGTGACAAAGCAACCTAAAAAGTGAAGAAGAATATTCAATTTATTTTTCTGACAAGGCGTAGAAGGAAATACTGAAAAGATATTAGCAACAAGTAGTTGAAATTATTCCTCTGGAATTTGAGAAATTAGTAGAAGGAAATAGTACAAAGTTATAGCAGTAAACATGTCCAAACAGGTTTGAACCTGTTTGAAACCTGGCAAACAGGTTTCGAAAACCTGTTTGGAAGCAAAACAGGTGGCATAAACCATCTTAGGCTTATTTAGTAATTTAGCCATGCAAGTATGTACAAATGATTATTTATTTATCTTTACTGTTTGTTTTTTGGTTTGAGTACACGTAACCCCGTCATGAAGTATAAGAGGTTAGCGTTTAGGGTAAACCAAAGTTTACCCTAAACGCTAACCTCTTATCCTACCCTCTAAACCCTAATCTCTTATCCTACACCCTAAAAACTTGCCCTAAACCGTAAGAGAAATAGGGGTAAAAGAAGAATAGCTTCTTTTAGGATTTTGTGATTGACAGTTGGGACCCGAATCTTAAACCCTAATCCATATGGAACCATTATGTTCAGAATTAATTGTAATTATTCATGGACCTATATGCACATTGTGTTTTAATACATCTAAGTGACCCTCAAGGAAATCAGAAATAATGAAGGAGGAAGATCTGAATGAAATTGATGTGAAAGCAAATAAATAGTTTAATATTCGAAATATCATAAAAAGAAAGTATTTATCTAGAAAGGGGGCTCAACCCTTCAAATGAAAGATAAATAATATGAAAATTTAAAGTGGTTTAGAACAGTTTAAACAACTCGGAGATACAACGAACAGGAGGATATCAAAATTTCGTTGTATATACACAACTCTTTACTCCGTATCTTCATTCCTGAAAGTAAATAGAGAAAACATTGGTTCAAAATATTAATGATATAAATTTAGAGTAAACCAAACTTTTAGAGTATAATAAATATTTTAAAGAAACATTTAGAATAAATATAACAAGCGCAGTATTTACCTTAGAGATGCCGGTGCATCTGCTGATCTCTCGTCAAATAAACTTTCACGCAGCTCTGCTTTCCACCTCGTTGTCCGTGGGGGTAACACTCGTACTGTTGATGTCCTGTGTCGAACAGCAGTGTGTACAGGTCGACGCTCCAAAATCTTTAGCGGCTCACGTGTGATATTCTCATTCCAATCCAACGCGCAAGCGGCGAGTCTAGCCTCGTGTGTCTTAGGATAATGGATCCTTTTTGATGCGAACTTGTTGATGACAGAGTTGAACGTCTCCGACATATAATTCTCACGAGCTCTTGTATAGAATCTCATCTTGGTCGGAGTTATAGCCTTGGCCAAGAAGGACACCATCGCCCGATGGGTGGACGAACCTAATAGTTGTGATCACAATAAATCATCCAATACGGAGATACAAGTTGTCACATTCAGAATCCGTAATTGTAATAAATTCATCCCTAAAGTGTAAATCAAGAGCCACACCTACGATGTAACTCACCTGGTGTATAGTATATGTCAGAGGCTGGGCGGTTGATGTCTGGAATCGTACAACAAGGTCGGTCTCCGGGCAAGTCTCTACAAGCTGTATGGTCTCCTGCCCAATGGTCTACGGCATTTCTTATATCCAAAACCAATACTCCCGCATCATCTTGCTCTTGCGGATAACGACCATCTGCACCGACCGTTCTCCTAGCATTCAACTGACAACACGTGTATATCCACCCTTTCAACTTGTCGGCTAACCCATGCTGTTGAAGCTCTGGATACATGAACCGTCGTGACACGACAATCTCTCCTTCCTCCAACCCACGTATGGAGACCACTCGACGGACTAGATCAGGCTTGTTCCCAGCTGCATTCGCTCCTTGAGCACGGAGCCAGTCCACCAATTGTCTCTTCGTGAGGAGCTCCAGATCAGGGATGATTTCGGCATCATCGACGCTACAAGGAGGACGCTTCTTGTTCTGAACCTCAACCAAGAACTTCTTTATGACATTCTTGCACTTGTGCCATAAGTCTTTTTGGCTAACAATGCCGTAGCGAGACAAGATAACATCAACTGATGATTTGTCGTCATGAACCACCTCATCCGAGACCAACCCACGCGCTATCAACCTACAGCACTCCTTCCTCAAACGCACGGTCCTCTATCAACCACGAGTTGTTTCCGCATTCAACTCGTGTCATATTCACCATCTCGACTACGCGACCGTCATGGGAATCGATGAAAGCACATGTCCCATTGTATCCATTGCGACTTGAATCATAACGCAAGTCCGCATACAGAACAAAATTTCCTAATGACAGTACATGAACGTGAGAAAAGGATATAAGCAACAATGGCACGTAATAAACATGTAAAAACTCACAAGCGAATGCTTCATAGTATGGACATCGTATAAACTAACCTCCAACTGGGAGTTCGTTCAAGTCGGGAAAGATCCGTGCTAAGGCACTGGCTTGAACCTTCTCCTTCTCGATGGCCCAACTTTCCATTGCAGCTTGGATCCAACCAACGTGACGAGTCTTTCCATTTTGGAAGTTGAAGAAATGGGTCCGGGAGCTAGGAGCTAATCCCACCTCTCGAAGAACACTATCTAGTGTAGTGTAGCCCAATCCCGCATTCAATACAGCATGATAAAGGCGATGGGTAACATCAGAGATGCCATTGTATAACTCCATCTCACAAGATCTGCATCCATAAGTGTGACGACTAGGACATTTTAACTTCAATGACCACGTCTGATGGATGACATTGATTATCGGAAGCGAGAAGAACTCTTCGCATCCATGATGAGGACATCTGACCTTGAAGTCTCGAAAGAACTCCCTAAGTCTAGACAAAGCTACAAAGGCATACATAGGCAGTGAATCATCCAAGGGTAGCTGATCATGAGAAAGAGTTTCATCCACAACTGGAATGGGGGGTGCACGTACGTGGTCTTGTGAGTCCATAACAAGCACATTCGTTGTAGTGTCCATACTAGCAGCTGTAGGAGACTCTCGTACTGGGACTTGTGAGTGATGATCCGCGACTCTTGGGGCTAAACCATCACTCATCCCTCTAGCATCAACATATGTCTGTTTGAATGCAACAGAAAATTGCACTAATCAATAAAGCATCATATAAACATACATAAGTCAAGACATGCACTAATAATAAACATACCTCGGTAGTTTCCATCGAAATGTCTAGTGCTCGGAGTACGTCCGGTTCAGCTATGAAGTCTTCAGCTGTATCAACCACATCTTCCCTCTCTTGATCACCCTCCTCTGGAACTACATCAGCCGTGACAACTCTTGCTTCTGCCTCCCTCGCCATTTGATCTATACGTCCACTCTCATTCGTAAAAAGGAAGTGGAAAATTGCCGTGTGGCCAGCTCCAGGTCCTATGAGTCTCATCAGCTGTACATACCTAACCAATAATGACTCCGGGACCCTCACTTTCCCTCCTGGGACCTCCGGACATCCTCTAGGTAAGTGCCGATCTCCGGGTCGCCTAAGATGCACCCTAGGAGACATCTATAAATGACTATAAAACTAATAAATATATAAAAATATCCAAAATAAAAAAATATCTATAAATGACTACAAAACTAATAAATATATAGAAATAATCAAAACAAGAAAATAAAGATTACCCTATCAGTCCGGAAGTCCATATAGGACTAAATGATAACCAACTCTAGAAAATCTGAAGAGAACAAAAGCAAGTGTCACACTCTATGAAGACTCTCCCTCACTCTCCTGTGATAACGTGAAAAGAAGTCACACCCAGCTAATGAGAAATACAAAAGAAGTGTGAGTATAGAGCTTTTGAGGCCTTATCGTGCTTCACAAAGAGGATTTTTTCCCTTCTGAAGAACGGAAGGAATGAGGGAGTTTCCAAGTACGTGCGACCCCGCCCTTTTCTTGTATGTGCTGTAAACCCTCCGCGGTCCTAACGATCAACTACCCCCCGATCTCTCAACCTCCACGATCGTCATCCACGAATCTGCAACTGTCGGGCCTGTCTCTCACTCAGGGGTCACCTCTGATGGCTTTGATGGAAGCACACCATGAATCTTGAAGGGAAAAATGCTAAGTTCACTCTCATTCATACACCCACAAACTTATCAACTAAAATCTCCATAATCTCATCCACTAAAATCCTCCATTCTAACGACGTCTCTCAAGTTCTCACATGCTAAAAATATCCCACACTCTCTATATTACTCAAGTTGTCATTACGACGATGTGAAAACAAGGATGAGGAGCTCTTCTCTACTCCTCTATTTATACATTCTAGGTTTTTACTTTGGTACCCTCCGGTAACTCAGCCGTAACTACTTTTACCGGGTTTTACTAAGATATTACTTAAGGTAAAAGCATTGATCACATGGGCTTTTTACCTTTTCACATGGGCTTATTCCTTCAAAGTCAACAACTTCTAGAAGGATTCTGGAATATTCTCAAGGAATCTCGAATTTCCACCCCCCCTCTACACTAGGACCCACTAAAAAGGAAACATGTGGAATCTCTTCTTGTTTTTAATGCCCACAAAGTCCACAACTTTAATCCAACCACTAATATCAAGTCAAAAAGGAGATAAGGGATACTTTCCACCCCCTTTCTACCTTTTAGACAAGATGACAAGATAGTAGTGCTCACTCTTTAGCAAATATCTGAATTCTGCCAAAAGTACAGCTAAGTTTAACCATAACTAACTTTTAGCTAGTCATGACTAACTTGATATCTCCTAAAAGTACTTTGGCAGCAAATAAACATTCTCAACACTTAGTTAGAACTAAACACCTTACTAATAGATAAACTTCCTATGTGTAACATAGGTCGTTACATTTTACCCCCGGACTAAATTTTCGCTCCGTCCTCGGAGTGAAGAGAGAACTTCCGTCGATGAAACAACTTCAACTTGTCATGGTTGACCCGATCGAATCTCCTTCCTCCCAGCTCCTGAAGGTCATATGTGAAGTTGCTCCACACCTTATCTACAACAAAAGGACCAAAATATCTCGGAAGAAACTTCTTCCTAGCCCTCTTGAATCTGATAGCATCATACAACATAACCCAATCTCCGACTTGAAAAGGTTTTACCTCCCTCTTGCCCAACCGTTTGTCGTAACTCTTCTTTTGATACGCCTGAGCTCGTTCCATCCGGATCATTGCTACCGCTCGGGTCTCTTCCAACTCCATGAGTTGCTCCCTTCTTGATCTGACCACGTCTTCTCCTCTCGACCTCTTCAACTTTCGTTGAATAGTTTGAAAAGTATCCAATTCGAATTGGATCGGCAACTTGGACTCCACTCCATAAACCAGTCGAAATGGGGAGTACCCAGTAGAAGTCTTTGTTGTCGTTCGATACTCCCATAAGATAGCATGTAGCCTCTTATCCCAAGTATGTTTCGCAGTCTCAACACCAGCATCTTTGGCGAGCATCATACAAAGTGTAAGATTGGTCTTCTCCGCAAGACCATTAGCATTTGGTTTGTATGAGGTCGTTACTCGTGGCTTGATAGAAAAGTGTTGTAGCATAGCAGTAGTCATGCTCCCTACAAACTCTCCTCCTCTATCTGAGACCAACTCTAACGGACATCCAAATCTTGTGATGATCCTCTCCCATAAGAATCTACCGACTTCTGTTTCATTGGTCTCTCTCAAAGGTCTAGCCTCTACCCACTTGGTACAATAGTCAGTGGCGACTACAATGTATCTATTGCCTCGAGGTGTCTTATTAAGAGGACCTACAAAATCAATACCCCACTTCTCAAATGGTCCTAACACGGGAATTGATCTTAACGGAGGTGTTCTAGTAGACTTCAGAGCAAATGCTTGACATACGTCGCAAGTTTTGCAATAGTCTAAACACTCTTGGAAAATCCCTCTCCAGTGGTAACCCGCATCCAAAATCTTGAAGGCTGTTATCTTACCAGCAAAGTGACCTCCGCAAACAGTTCCGTCGTGAAACTCGTGCATTAGCTTGAATGCCTCCTTCTGACCAACTGCTCTCCTTAGTAACCCATCTGCTCCTTGATGAAACAGAATTCCCTCTACCATGGTGTAAGGTTTGCATCTCTTGATCAACGCGTTACGTTCTCGGGTATGCATACCTTCTGGAAAAGAGCCATCTACAAGGAAACTCCAGATTTCCTTGTACTCGTCCGGTATCTCCTCGATGCTTGTGATGGTCATCAGATGCTCGTCTGGAAATGAATCATCAAACGGTTCTTCTCCCTCATCATCATAAGCCCTTGACAAAAGATCAGCATTCGCATGCTTCTTCCCTGGTCTATCTTCGATCACATAATCGTATTCTGTTAGAAGGATCTTCCAACGAGCAATACGACCTTCGGCATTAGGCTTATTAAAGATATACTTTAAAGCCTTGTGATCTGTGACTATGGAAAATTTCCCTCCTAGCAAGTAGTGTCGAAATTTCTTCAATCCAAAGATCACCGCTAATCCTTCTCGTTCAGTCACGGAGTAATTCTTCTCCGCTGGAACCATCTGCCTACTAGCATAAGCTATAGGATGATCATGCCCATCTCCATCTAGCTGACTTAATGTACATCCGATTGCTACATTGGAGGCATCCGTATACAGAATAAATGCTTTACTCCACTCAGGTTTAGCAAGTATAGGAGCTGTCACTAATGCCTTTTTCAGCTCCTCAAATGCTTCCTTTGCCTTCTGATCATGCACTATCAAGTCAAAATCAACTCCCTTCTTCATGTACATAGTCAAAGCTATTGCTTTGTTTGAGAAGGAAAAGACAAACCTACGATAATATCCAACCATGCCAAGAAACTGCCTCAACTTTGTCAAGTTGATCGGAAATGGAAGATCCACAATCTTCTTCACCTTCTCAGGATCTACCGCAATCCCATTCTTGGAAATGATGTGCCCTAACAGCAGACCTTCTTCGCAGCCAAAGATGCACTTCTCTGGATTTAGAGAAGCGTTGGCTTGCTCCAACCGCTGCAAAACTTTGATCACATGATCAAAGTGGTCCTCCTTTCGTCCGTACACACAGAAATCGTCAATGAAATCCCGAACAAACTTCCCTATGAATGGTTCAAACACCTTGTTCATGAACCTCTGAAACGTGGCCGGAGCATTACACAGTCCGAATGGCATCACTCGAAATGCAAATGTTCCCCAAGGAGTAGTGAAAGTAGTCAACTGCTGGTACTCCTGTGCTATCTTGATCTGGTTGTATCCACTATAACCATCACCAAAGCTGTACCACTCATGACCGGCAACTTCCTCCAAAATCTCATCTATAAATGGTAGAGGATAATAGTCCTTCTTGGTAACTGCATTCAGCTTCTTATAGTCTATGCACACTCGCAGCTTACCATTCTTCTTCTTGACAATCACAATGGGTGAAACCCATTCTGAGTTCTCCACCTCATAGATGAAACTCGCCTCCTTCAACTTGTCTATCTCCTCCTTGACCATCATTGCCGTTGTAGGATTGACCCTTCTCTGCTTCTGTCGAACTGGTCTTGCGTTCTCCTCCAATTCGATTCGATGAGTCTCGAGGGTCACCTCCTTCAAATCCTTGTAGCTGAAAGCAAACACATGGATATATTTTCGAAATATATCTAGGAATCTACTTTTCTCTTCTTGAGTGACATTGATACCAAACTTCAGGGTAGAGAGTCTTCTCACAATCTCTGCCTCACTCAACTCTTCTTTGTCAGGATCTTTCTCCACTGCTGGTCGAGGCAACAAGTCAATAGCACTAAGCTGATGTACTGATTCGTCTCGACCAAATCCTTCATCCTCAGACGAGGATTCTTGGTCGTAAGAATCCCCAGTATCTACTTCCGAGACACTCTGATCATCCTCCGTATCAGATTCCCAGTAGTCACTAGTGGGTCTATCAGAGTCAGAAGTCACAACTCCAACACCCGAGAGAGGAACTATCACTCTATGATCTCTAGGCCCAATTCGTAAGTATCCCTTGTGCCACCTATCCGTGGTGCGCACAGCTCTCAACCAAGGCCTACCTAGGAGCAAATCATAACTAGAGTCCTTTAACACTTGAAAGGACATCAATGTTTGAACTCCCATCACAGACACGACCACCTTCTCTAACACACCAAGAGGTCTTACCCGTTGCTTGTTAGCCATCCCCACGACAATGCTAGCCGAGCGAGTTGGTTCCATTCCCAACTTCTTCATCAACCTCTCCGATATGGCGTTTACAGCCGACCCTCCATCCACCAATACGTCAGAGACGTAGTGACCATTCAATCGGACTTCAATCTTTGAAGCCCTAGTGCATACCTCTGAAGCATGCACATCCACCACACCAACTCCCACTGACTTTGATGTCTTGCTCTTGGGTTTCTTCTTCTTGCTTCTCTTAGAACTCAGTCCTCCTCTGAGTTCCCTTCGTAAGCTGGGATTAAGTGCGATCAGTTGTCCAACAGTGATGTTGGCTTTCTGAGCACCCACATCTTCAACCACATCATATCCCGCTTGGGAAGATGAAATGGTGAAATCCGCCATCCCCAGCTTCCTTCTTGGCTCCCTTGGTGTACTCGAAACATTACTCGAACGAGTACTTCTACTTGCTGACTCCTCCATGAAAACCGGTTCATCAGAAAATCGAGTTCTTTTTCTTTCTTGAGCTAAAAGCTCCACCGGTGCATGAGAAGAGTTTGAACTCTCTCCTTTCTCGTAGATGGGATCTCGCACGACATCGATAGTAGCCACCCCTTTGTCTCGTCCTTGTGATGGATTTCCTCCACCCACATTCATTCTGACAGCTTCGGCACCTCTTGCTCCGTTGTTAGGACAATTTCGCTGGAAATGAGAACCTCCACACGTCCAACAAGTGATTCCTCCAAAGTTACCTTGGTTGCCTCCAAAGTTACCTTGATTTCCTCGGTTGGGATTGTTGTCGTAACCTCTTTGACCTCCTCCTCCACCTTTGTTCCTCCATTCTCGTAACTGCACCACATTTATCTTGAGATCCGCAAGAGTGTCAGTGATGCTCTTCAGCTCGGCATGAAAATCAGAGGTGGCAGTAGACATCGTTGTTGGGACAAACGGTCTTGGCACCACCGTTGGAGTAGGAGCTGACGTTGAAGCAATCACCAATTGTGATGGTGCAGGTGCGATCGTTGTGGCTACACCAGGAGTCGGAGTTGACACCAGAGCAGCATGATGAGGTTGGATGATATCTCCTTCATCCAAACTCTCTTCCATATTTGTCGCTATCTTGATGGCCTCCGCTTTGGTTGCTGGCTTCTCGTACCTCACTTGGGTTCGAATTGAAGGTCTCAACCCTCCCACCAAGTTCTTGGTCAGCACTGCTCCAATCCCCGCCATCGTTAGTTCCACATTGTCTCCACTCTTCCGTAGGACCGTCCGAAACCGTTGCTCCAACTTATCCACCCTTTCGGCATATTGCCGAACTTTCTCGTCGTCACGTTGCTTCAAATGAGTAAGCTCCACCATGAGCTTCTCATAACTCTCTTCTGGAAGAAATTCTTCGATGAGTGCATTACTCAACGTCTCCCATGTGTCCTCAACTGCACCAGGTGTCTGGCTCTTCACTCGGTCTTCATACCACGTAAGAGCAAAATCTTCTAAAAACTCTGGCAGTAACAACACCCATTCTTCCTTCCTTCTCACGTTGTTTCCGATGCAACCCCTTTTGAAGTCTCGAACAAACGGTTCTACATCTTCATTGTCCTTCCCATGAAACACGGGTAGCTTTCCCATCTTGTAACTACTCTTTCTACTCTTCTAATCGTCGTGCAATAACTACTCGCTAAAAGAGTACGAACATCACCAATTCCATTCGCGAATAATCTACCATAGGTAAAATGAAAGGAAATGGTTGTAACAACACCTCTTGTGCCATCTCTTCCCCCAAGGTAATCATGAGTCTGAGTCGCATCACCGCCTTCTCCACCATCCGAATGACGATCTCCATCACAACTCAGCCGAGTCCTCCTTTGAAGTCGACAACTTCTCCGTCTCAGCTCTTTGAGTCTCGTCCAACTTCTCGACTACGGACGTAAGTAGGGCGGCCACATCGACGCACTTGTGTCCTCTTGATAGATCACCCACTCCACAACTTGGACAAGGATCTTCGCCTAGAAGATGAATTGGCGCTGGTGACGATGGACCCACTCGAAGACTCAAATCAGTAAACTCCCGCTTCCCTTTAGCTCTCTCGGTTCTGATTCTAGTTGGACAATTCACTACTTTGTGTCCCAACCCTCTACAGAAATAACACCACAAGTCGGTTTCTACTCTTCTCCTCGGCGATTCTACTTGAGGTTTAGTACTAGGGTTTTCAAACTCGACGATAATCTCTCTCGAACTTTCTCCGACACTTACTATGACATCTAAACCTTGAGGAAGGTTTCTAAGTCTAACTTTCCAATCTTTTGAATTTCCACTCATGTTGCACCTTCTCAACCATTAAGTGGACAAAATATCATAGAGGAAAATAATTCTACATTACTTTCTTAACTCTTCCGAGCTTTATATTAGAAATCGTGCATTATACATGCGATACACGAAATAAAATCTAATCTAATATTAACTATCAAAGATATGATCCTCCTCACCCTCGTTTGTACTCATCACAACAGACATCTTGAACTCACTCTTGTAAGGATCCAACTCTATTTCACCAGGAGCATTCGTGGCCTCCATAGTGAATGATGCTTTAAACTCGACTTTCTTCAAATCTGTGCCAATTGTCGCGGAAGCTTCTTCGTATAGAGTAAAGAGGGCACCCCAAGTGCTATAGATGCGTGTTCGTAACTCATCTATACTTAACTTGGGCTTCTCCGTCTCTGTTCGAACTCCTAAACGTCTCTTCTTCCACCTCGTCATTCGAACTGGATTCCCCATGACGTATCTTCAAGACCTCCTTGTATGCCGAAACGTATCTCTCTTAGTTGGTAAGAGATCTCTCCAAGATTTTTGTGGTCTCCAGTAGCTCAACCTCCAAGCTACTAAATCATGAAGTTTCAACAGAAACTTCTCTAATCAGAAGAGATGGTGATGACTGTACAAATTTTCAGAGAACTGAAATTTGTATATTTTCACTTCCCTCATGGTTGTCAACCCCCTCCACTTTGAAAAATCCTTTCTCCCTCTTCAGACCTCATCTTCTCATGATTTCTTTTGTCCTGGATAGCTTATCAGCCACTCTAAAACACTGGAAAGTTTCTCAGGAAAATAAAATTCACAGAAAATCTGACACTGACTGTAAACTTTTTCCAGAGAACAGAATTCCTCAACTCTCACGAATAGACCCCCTCAACTTTGAAAAATCATTGCTCCCTCTCTAGACCACCTTTTCCTATGATTCCTTTTGTCTTAGATAGGTTATCAGCCAATCTAAAACACTGGAAAGTTTCTCAGGAAAATAAAATTCACAGAAAAGTTGACAGCGACTGTACAAATTTTCCAGAGAGCAGAATTTCTAAACTCACAAATTTCTCTCCTCTAATAACTTTTCTCTCCTCCTTCTCTACAACTCTTGTTGCACCTCCTTTCAACTCTCCTCAAACCCTTTCTAAGTGAACAAGATGTAAAGAATGACTTCGAACGCGTCATATATCACTACGGGATACACGAAAGGTTCTAACGTTGCTAACATCGCGTTAGCTCTCTCTCCTCCCAACGTTCTCTCCATGTGCTCTCTCATAATCTCCTTTTGTCGAATATAGAACTGAACTCTAAACATCGTTCAACGATCCCTTCAAGTGAGGTCCCGGCAACGGAACCAAAAATGTAAACCCTCCGCGGTCCTAACGATCAACTACCCCCCGATCTCTCAACCTCCACGATCGTCATCCACGAATCTGCAACTGTCGGGCCTGTCTCTCACTCAGGGGTCACCTCTGATGGCTTTGATGGAAGCACACCATGAATCTTGAAGGGAAAAATGCTAAGTTCACTCTCATTCATACACCCACAAACTTATCAACTAAAATCTCCATAATCTCATCCACTAAAATCCTCCATTCTAACGACGTCTCTCAAGTTCTCACATGCTAAAAATATCCCACACTCTCTATATTACTCAAGTTGTCATTACGACGATGTGAAAACAAGGATGAGGAGCTCTTCTCTACTCCTCTATTTATACATTCTAGGTTTTTACTTTGGTACCCTCCGGTAACTCAGCCGTAACTACTTTTACCGGGTTTTACTAAGATATTACTTAAGGTAAAAGCATTGATCACATGGGCTTTTTACCTTTTCACATGGGCTTATTCCTTCAAAGTCAACAACTTCTAGAAGGATTCTGGAATATTCTCAAGGAATCTCGAATTTCCACCCCCCCTCTACACTAGGACCCACTAAAAAGGAAACATGTGGAATCTCTTCTTGTTTTTAATGCCCACAAAGTCCACAACTTTAATCCAACCACTAATATCAAGTCAAAAAGGAGATAAGGGATACTTTCCACCCCCTTTCTACCTTTTAGACAAGATGACAAGATAGTAGTGCTCACTCTTTAGCAAATATCTGAATTCTACCAAAAGTACAGCTAAGTTTAACCATAACTAACTTTTAGCTAGTCATGACTAACTTGATATCTCCTAAAAGTACTTTGGCAGCAAATAAACATTCTCAACACTTAGTTAGAACTAAACACCTTACTAATAGATAAACTTCCTATGTGTAACATAGGTCGTTACAGTGCGACCCCGTCCTCCGCCCTTTCCTTGTACGTGCAACCCCTCCCTCCCTCCCTCGCGAATCCCCTTTGGAGTTCACACGCGAGGGAGCCCTTTGGGGAGTCGCGAAGGGAGGCCAGGGTCGCACCTTGTATGTGCGACCCCACGCGTTCGCGTGGCAGGGAGGTATACTCCCTCGCGCGAACCCTCGGAGATTTACTCCCTCGCGAATCCCCTTTGGGGTTCGCACGAGAAGAAGTTTAGAGTCCGCTACGAGTCTTTGCACGTAAACCGATTAAAGCTAAAGCTAAGTCGAGAGGTCAAGGAAGGTGGAGAAGGAAGGCGAGAATCGAGCCCGAAGGAAGGAGTTCAGATAGAACGGGAGGACGGTCCCGTGGCATTTGTTCGTCTTGTAAGTGAAACCAAGACATGGCAGGAAGAGGAGGAGCAATGTGTGCAGAGCGACAATTGTGCGATTCAAAGTCCTCGCAGACGAGCAGGGTAAGTTTACCTTCATCTACTGGAACGATAGAGATAATATAGTTACTAACTCCCGGGATAGAGTTGTCTTTGTCTTCAACGTGTGTCCTTCGTTTTCCCAACGTGATCTCCTGAATCTTCAGTGATGTACTTCTCTTGGCAGATTTTCCTCTATGGATTCTGAGGATCATGACTGATCACGAATGGTTGTTGTTTTAGGGATTTCAGAATCACAGTCGTTTGAAAATGTTTATTAGTCGCTGATCGACAAATAGAATGAAAACGAGTCTATTTGGGAGGTACTCACGATGTGCAGACACGGCCATAAGAGAGATCGAGAAGAGTCGCCTCCTTCTGGTGCTGCTTCCTGAGCTCGCATCTCGACAAGTGAGGAGCCGAACGACTCGAAAATCATTCGTCAGATCGTGAAACATTACAGCAATCGCAGTAATCAAACACAGGAGGAGCGTGAGACGAGCCCTATTATTCATCTGAAGAAGCCGAATAACTGGATAAAGAGCGTTTTGATCCATCTGTACGCCAAGCGAGGGGATGCAGTACTTGACATAGGTTGTGGCAAAGGTGGAGACCTGATAAAGTGGGATAAGACAAGCATTAGTTACTATGTTGGAGTAGACATAGCTAAAGGATCCATAGAGGATGCCAGGAACAGGTACAATGGAGACACAGATCATGCTCAAAATCGCAAGGTTTTCTCCTTTCTAACGCGTCTTGTCTGTGCAGATTGTTATGAAGTCTCCCTTGACGAAGCTCTCAAAGACGTTCCACAATTTGATGTCTGCAGCTGCCAGTTCACACTTCATTACTCTTGGTCGACCAAGGAACGTGCTCGTCAAGCCTTGCATAATGTGACAAACATGCTTTTGCCTGGAGGTATGTTCATTGGAACGATGCCTGATGCCAACGTAATTGTTCGGAAGCTGCGGGATGCGGATGGACTTGAATTTGAGAACAGCGTGTTTAAAATAGAATTCGGGGAGATGTACAGCGAAAAAAAGTTTCTAAGTCCGCCTTTTGGGATACAGTACCATTTTCATCTCGAGAATGTTGTGGACTGCCCTGAGTGGCTCGTTCCATTTTCTAAATTTGTAGCCCTTGCGGAGGAGTACGGGTTGGAGTTAGTGATGAAGCAGAATTTTCACGAGTTTGTGAATCAGTACATCCAAAAGCTTGAATTTGGAGAACTGATGCGAAAACTTGGAGCTCTTGGCGACGGGACGGAAGGAAACAATATTTCTGATGATGAATGGGAGGCAGCCTACATTTATCTTGTCTTTGTGTTCCGCAAGAAGGGGACACCTAAACTTCGATCAAAATCTGTTCCGAAAGGAGCTTTCAAACGGATAGAACCAGAAGACGTTCTATTTGTTCAATAGCAAGAGGGACATTCTTATATTTAATGTGTTCCGTGCCTTGTCGTCTGTGAGCTTACACCCTTCTCCTCTCTCCATGTTCTTGTATTCCTTCTTTCTTCATCTTGAGCTTGCTGGACAAGGGATGAACGTTATTTATTATCATAACACGGACATGGAAGATCTGCAAGAGATCACAAGAACATGTAAAATGCAGACATACAACTACTGTGTAATTACCAGCGAGTCCTGAATATGTACTTCACAAGCGGGGACACAAAAGTACTGCACGTGCAGAAGAGATTCTCTATCATCAGATAATGCGAGTCTTAAGCCCCCGGTGCCCGTAGCAATATTGCTGGTAACCAGGAGAAACTCTTTTGCGGGTAGGTTTGTCTTGCCAACAAAAGTTTGTCTCGCAAGAAAATTCTCTTTGCTGATAGAATTTTCTTGCGAGAATATTATCTTACAAATAAAGACTTAAAAAAGCTCTCCAATTCACAAGAGTGTAAAGCTCTTGGGAGAGTCTTGATATAAGTCTCTCAAAGAGTTTTACACTCTTGTAAATTGGAGATCTTTTCACCCTTGCAACTCGCTTCGAATATAATTATTGGGTCTTGATTGAGAAATGTTCTTTAACCAAAATAGTAAAATCTCTCCCTAATTTAAAGTACACAGGGTGAAAAAGTACGGAATACTCCTCTCCGTGCTTTTTTTTTCGGAAAGCCGAAGTAGTATCCTTCGGGTATAACGACCCGAAGGATACTACTTCCACGAGGATTAAGGTACAGAGTGCCTCATGCACGAAGATGTATCTGTTATAAGGGCAGTGAGTATCATCACAGTCCTCTCTTGGGTTCTTTCAGCTGGCAATGTTTAGCAAGAGGTCGTAGATTCAATTACTTAATAACTCGATTAGTCCTCGTAGATTCAATTACTTAATAACTCGATTAGTCCTCCGTGGGCCGCCCCCATCCCAATACAATTTGAGTTAGTACGCAAATTTTGAACATATTTGTGTATATTCCAATCATCGGTTGTGCCGGATACAATAAATCATGGCACGAGTTGATCAGCATTCGCTCTACATAATTTATTCCTTCCACTTGTTTGGCGTTATTATTTTCATCATGTTACTATGTTAGCGCACAACGTCTTTTAATAGGACTTCGATGATATTTTAACCACCTCAGAAGAAACGGACCGATGGATGTGAAGTCACAGCATTCCTGCCTGGCTTCCGCGTGCAGTAAACTACAGTAGTGTGGCGCAATGGTTGTGGCTCTCATGTTCGCACTGATGTACTGTACTTCTCGATCACTCTTGGCTGGAGCTGGAACCGTCGCTGGCGATCCTAGTTCATCGCTGGAAACTCTGATCAATTTTACCCTCTAGAAGCAGAGGACACGGAAACAGGATACTGTACTCTTACGTACTGCGGTACCAGTACCATAATTCAACACTGCATATCAACTGCTCAGTTTACTTTCTGCATTATAATTCACAACAATAGGTAAGACGGAAAACTCCCATCATGAAAAAAGTAGGAGGGGGACATCTGGAGGAAAGAATGGGAAAAAGAATAGGGCCTACACCCCCTAATTTCGGCTAACCGACTGTGTACTACCGTACTACCTCTAGCAATATCTCCCTCCACTACCCAACATTGACCTAGAATCGATCGGTTCATCGCGCATATCAGAGCAACAATTAGTAATCTACACTCCACCGAACGTGCCTGGTTGTCCTAGGACGATTACCAAGGGCCGCGGGTGAGAGAAGATCTCACGCCCCATAGTTATTCTTCTTCTGCTGGAGGAATGTCATCAAGTTCAAGCTCATCCAAACCAAGCGCATCCACAGCTGGAGCCGCGAGGTCTCTAAGGCCAAAACCGCCCTGCCAAGAATTCCAAGAACGGATGTAAGGAACTTGAAATCTCCTCCGCCTGAATTAGTTTACCAGACAAATAAAAAACAGGACAATCCAGAGCCAGCTCACGTAGGCAGTTCTCGGTGCCACACCGTGCACACGCAGAAATCATGGCCAAACCTCAAGGACCGAGCATATGATCTGAAACATACCTCCTTCTGCAGTCGCAGCTCTTCGGCCCTAGCTGCCGCCTATGCTTGTGCTACTCTTTGTCGGAATGTTTTAGCCATTTCATCAAACTGTAGACTCACACATGTATATCAGACCCACAGGCTTTCACTAGTGTCAGGAAATGGGCAGAGAACTTTACCAACATGCTTCTCCAAACTATCAAGTAGCCTGCAGACTGAGGAACATCGGCTGCGCATGACACACCGACCAGTCTTTACTTTATCCAGCACAAACAACAAACATTAAATTACACTGAACATTGGATGGATAAGCAAGCGGCCAACCTTCTCGTAGACAAGAGCTGGATTTCGCAGCATGTCCCCTGGAGTGGGCTCCAACTTCTTGGTAGAAAGGCTTCTTCTTCCCCTGTCTCTGTCCTGACTCAAGATCATCACCTGCAGTAGACGTGTTCGCGGTGAGCATGCTATATGCTAAGATAGACAACCAATTCTCATATACGGCTTCATAATACAGCGCAGGACAACCAACCTTAAGCTTATCACCAGGTTGAAGAACATTCTCGACAGTGGTAATACGGTCGTGACTAATTTGACTAATGTGCAACAGTCCGCTAGTCCCGCCAATGTCGACGAAAGCACCATACGGCTTCACCGACTGAACTGTGCCAATAACAACTGACCCAATGCCGACTCCCAACTGAGTGGCAGCTAATGCCTTCCGATTGCTCAAAACAAGTCTCGTTCTTTCCTCATCGACCTCAATGAACTTAAGAGGGAGATCTTTATCCACCATATCTTCTTGGTTCATTCCCTACGATAGAGAGCCCAAGATCAGTATCACCATCAGTAGGAAACAGCCCCTTAAAAGCAAATTCTGCCGATCACGCATGTACGAGCTATTCGTTACCATGTGCGTCGACAACACGTGCAGTCCAGAGTACAACAACACTTAAAGTAACACAGCCGATTCCACCGACCCATAAGGAAAGGAGTCATCAAGTTCGTGGCGCCAACGAGCTTACAGAAAGTTAGAAACCACTCATTCCTTGCAGTTATGAGCTGTACGAGTTTGCAGAAGGTGTGACTTCAGTATGATTTTGGGCAAGTAAGCAGACTGTTTGAATATGTAACGGTGCCTTAAGAGAGCCCTCTTCTCGTCGGGGACGGACCTTGCACGAAGATATTCTTTCAGTTCGAACAAAACATTCATGCATGAATCACAGCAACCAAAGGCATATTTGAGAGAGAAGAGCTTTCCATCGCTTTATTCTGGTTGAATTAGAATATTTTGATCGTCTTGGATACGTGGATATAGTATCTTTTATTTAGAGCTCGCTTCTCCCGCTCCACATGCTAATAAGAGCTATCTTTCACATCTGTTGTCGGCTTTTCCATTGTTATATGCAAAGATACCATAAGAATATACATTTACGAAAGTCAACCATTCACATCCAATTAATTCCGTTTTGACTAGAACATACTAGATGATATGTACTTTCGAGGGGTCTCCTCAAGCGTACATACCTAGCTCCCTCAGGCGTACATATCATCAACATACTTTCGGAGCTTATCGTCTAACGTATACTTACTGTTGTAAAGAATTGAACGGCAAAGATATTTAGATATTAAGTCAGGATCAAAAGTAGTGAAAATAATAAAATGTTGAACGATAGACAAAGTGCTTCGTTTTACTGTTTGGTAGCGAGTCACACTAGTCGGGGTGTGATTAGTTAAGAGACGTGTGTGATCAAGCACAACAAACATTATAGATGCGTGGGTAAGCAAATTGCTTGTTTATTGGGACATCTACTGGGTAAGTATGTGTCAATAGCTAAAGGAGTGGTCAAAGTCGGAGTTACTATATATTCTTGCTCAGCAGGGAAAGAGACGACTTTGACCAAAAATCCGCGTACATTTGTTTACTTGTTTCTCAATTATTTTTGGCGATAGAGAAGTTAAATATATATGCATGCTCTTGTAACTTTTGCTCGTTTGTTGTTATGAAGGAAATATATAAATTTTAAATAAAATTATATATCTAATAGATATATAACAAGTAATAGACAAATAAATAAATAATAGATAAAAACAATAAAATTTATAGATATTAGTCTATATCTGATAACGCGAAGAGATTCGAATATAAACCATAAGACATGAATAGATTACCATGCTGCTAAAGTTGCAAGTTGGAGAATCTGAAACAATTTTTGCATTAATATACTGTGAGTTTAATTTGTTACTTAACCTTTCTTGTCAAAAAGATTAGGTAATAAATTAAACCTCTGCATATTTGTCTCTTTCATCGAAAAATAGAGAGGTGAATATGCACAAGTTAAAGTATATGATTCTAAATTCCAGAAACAGAGAAAATTTATAGAGGAAATAGTACTGTTAACTCACAATGGCACCTCTCAAGCTTTTACATATGCAAGGTTCTATACAAAGTTATCCTTTGAGAACTATTGTTTTCCTCTCTCTTCTCGTCAAATCTCTAGCATGGCATAAAAGCATGAAAAAGAATATTTTTTTCTCAGTATTCTTTGAGTATGAAGAAAGATTTTCTTTTGCTCCAAGTAATTTTGAAATTTTTATTTTAACCTTCTTTGTCAATATTCAGTAGTTTGCTTTGAGATGAATCATAACTTGTAAAGTTGGTAAATAACTCTAATATGATTTATTTATTCACATATTCCAAGTTGGATGAAAAAGTAATTACCAAAAGCATTTTCTGCATAAACGATTAAATTTCTTAGTTCTCTGGAAGCAAACCCGCAAAAGAAGATCTTCTGGGTCATAAGAGCACTTGTAGCATCCTCGGGATTTAATGAATCTCTTTCCTAACTTTGAAACACGCTAATAGCTAGTTATTATATCTCAAGAAAACCTCAAGCTGTTACGAGTTCACACTACCGGTTTTGACATAATCCCCAGACGCTCTTCAGTTTCTTGTGCGATATCCCTTGGCCATGGAGACTAAGGTGCTTCTATCTGCACAAGATCCATCCCTGAATATTATGGAAATGAGCAATGTTCAAGATAGTGAGGTTTATCAGTCATAACCATCTACATGATGATGTACTTGTCGTACTCAATGGCAAGCAATCTCATCTGTTGAGTAATAACCCCATCGTCTTTGGAGAACATTTGCTCGTTTGTGTTTTTGAAAAATATAGAAAGTGTTAACAATTGTAGACTAAGCTAATATTAAGAGTCATGATTTTTGAAATGATGAATATTAGCTTGACAGAGAACGGAGAGAACCAAACATTACTTCCAAAGCGAACACACGATTCCAAAACTACAATTGCATAATCGTGATATCAAATAGACATTAATATTTTTTTGATCCTTAGTTCTTAAACTGACGAAAAGATTAGATAATAAATTGAACATGCTGCACTCTTCTATCTTCACATGGAAGAGTTCATTTAGCAAATAAGCAAGCTCAAATATTATACATGTATATATCTTGTCATACTCCCTCAAATCACTTCTCTCTACATAGTCCACACGGATTGTATCTCTAAGACAAGAATTCTAAGACTTATACCAATTCAACAATATGTTTTTTATCCAGTCTAGCTAGGTTAGTATGAAAAGACCCGTAAAGAAAATAACCTACCAGAGAAGTTGAGAAAACTCTCACAGTGGAATACAAGTAGAGGAACACTAAACAAAAACTAGAGAAAGAATTCCCCATAATACTAGATATTTCTAGCAAATTGTGAAACTTCTTCAAGTAAAGAAACTCGAGCCTCCACGAGCTGAATCATAGATGTATCACCTCTTTTAACATCCTAAGAAAAGGCTTCAACTCTAGTATGTAAAGCTTCCTCTGACACCCTCTACAATGCAATATTGATCCTCTGCTTAGAATTAGATCACAACTTGTTAATCTTAAAGGTTTCTAAGGAGCCACTGTATGTTAGTCAAAATTGAACACATTACTCTTTTCCATGATTTTGTGTTAAGCCGTAAAAAATAAACCCCAACAGCATTTCAGAGAGACCGTAATGTTATATAGCGTTTAGAAACATGAAGATGCCTCATCGAAGATGCTAACAGAATATGATTTTAGTGCCTCAAATAAGGGAATGATCTCCAAAATTTAAATTAACATTTATGATACACTGTTAAGAAACTGTTCATTAGTTGTTCTATGGTGTATGTCTTGTTCAATCAAATCTTCCAAGAAATGGAAGTAGCATGGCAGACTATGCCAAGACAATGTCTGTGCAGTCAATGGAACAAAACCTACTGTACTTGTTCCATATACAGAAAAATGTGTGGTTTTCAAACGCCCACTCCATGCAGATCCACGATCTGTGAATGGCGGAGGTTTTCAAACCACCACCAGGTCCTACCATCCTTCTGCTAGCTAGATCCCTCTTTGGCCTAAACCTGAGTTTCACATTATAGGCACAACAAAGAAAGAAGTGATTCTGAAACTTAGCTAGGTGTAGCTAAATTCTCTAAGCAGCTTGAACCCTGCCTATATACCTTAACAAGATATAACCCAATCGACGTTAAGAATATAACTGAATGTTTTCAACAAGACACCACAGACGGTTAGATATGCTTATTCCCATGTTGCATCTATGTGTCATTTTTGTCCATTTTTCATTTCTAGTCCGTTTTTTGCTCTAATCTTAAGTCCTCTCTCGTGCTTGCTACAATAGTCATCATGTGTTTTGGAGGGGAAGGCCAAATAATATGCATGCAAGATCAACTTTTGGGGAATCTTTTCTCGCTTGTTGTTATTGGAAAAGAAAATAACTGTTAAATGAAATTTTTCTACCATGCTGAAAAAAGTATCTTTAAATTTTCATGATAGCTAGATCTGGAGATGCGAAAAGATCTAAAAAGAACTCATAAAGAGAACGCGGACAAATATATCCTCGAACTACATATCGGAGTACTGATCCAAAACAAATCACATTCTCTTTGCAATATTACCTAACTCTTCTCACTCGAATGGTAAGAAATTAAACCTTGGCATATTTACCTCCTCCATCAGAAGATGGAGGAGGTGAATATGAATATGCAAGTTTTGGAGTGCAGTGCAAGAATGAGAGGGTCTGGTTGCAATGATCCTTTTGAGGAAGGGGACGTCAGAGAGGTAACGTAGAATGGCCAGAATACATTTTGGTTACCTATATCCAGCTAGATACTTCAAGATCAGAAGGATTCACACTATAGCAATATTCTGACTACTGTAACAACAATTGATCATGAAAGTGCAGTGGTAACACTAATCACAATATCGTAGTGGTAAGAGATGTCACATGTATGAAGACCATAATGTCCATGGATATTTTTGATGTTTCATTTATTATAAAGATTACTTTTAGAAATTATATTAGATTTAAATAATTTTCATTATTTTTAAATAATTTTCATTATTTTTAAATAATTTTCATATATAATAATTAATGATATGAATAATATATTTTAGGGAAATTTAAAAATATTTTTCTGATATTTTAGTATTAAATATTTAAATAGATCACTATATGGAGTCATTGTATGGTAGATATTAAGATCAAAGATTTCACTGAAACCAATCATTAGTTATAGTCATAGACTACAAGTCAAATATGAGAAATCATACTCATTATTATTTCGAGTTGTATTATTATTTCTAATTTATTGTTTAGAAGTTTAGTTTTAATTTATTATTAATTTATATTAATATCAATCTGATATTCATTATAATGAGACTAGATTACATTTCTGGGATATGTAAGAGACACTTTATAAGACAAAGTTTTCAGAAAATGAGATATTTTCATCACAAAAGTGAAACTTTTCAAGGATAATTTTGAAATTTTGATTTCTTTAGTTTGACGTGAATTCTTAAAATAAATTATAAACTCAATGAAAATGAATTGATCCAAATGAGTACAATTGTATTCAAAATCATAATCATGATACTTTTAAGAATCATAATTAAATAATTCATACAAGGCCAGATATGAATTCCAATCATTATTTTGGTTGTCTGTTTAACATTTCTCTTTTTCTTCCATTTTCGTAGCATTGCAGTTTGGATGCATATTTATATATGGTTCTCGTCTACACGAGTTCTTCTACATACTATAAACAAATATTTACACTGTGGGACTTATATAATAATGTACCGAGAAATTCTCAAGCTCCGGATGGAGTTGAAAGATTTCCAAAGGTTACTGTCTCCATCTTTTACAGACCCGGGTTGAAAAGCATTCCGTAACTTGTCACGTAATCAAATGTACATGTCAATTCTCATTAAATACCATGACCAACGAGCTCATATGTTTCCAGAAATCACTTACGCACTCATCAAGCGTTAGCTTCATGGGAGAGTTTCCACCTCCCTTGGTGGAGACCCCGGCTCGATTCCTCACCCTCCTCTTTTTCAAGTTTTCACACTCTTTGATCGAGTGAGAGAGTAATCCTAACTGGCCGCTGGGGTAAGTTCCCTCTCGGTTGGGTATAACATATCAAGAGTCAAAGTTCTCACTCTGTGTTGGGTACAATATTCGGTCGCACCTCTTAAACCGAGGGAGGTTAGGGAACCCTAGGTTCAGTTCATAAACAACGTATCAACAACTCAAAAATTTAGTTTTACTCTTCTTCTTTTCTCAAGTTCTCAAAAACTTGAGAAAAGAAGAAGAGTAAAACTACAAAAAGTTGCGCACACGTGAAACTTCAAAATCTCATTAAGAGACCAAGTTGAAAAACTAGATGAAGTCATTGCAGTCTACTTGCAATCTTTCATATAGAGGTGAATAGAAATGCATCCAAACCGACTTGCGCAGTAAAGAGTGGAAATGAACAACGGGCCAAAAGTTGAGCGATGAGTGTCCTGTTGGTGGTAATCTAATTCTCGATAGGAGGAAATAAGAGACAGCAAGACGAAAGTAGTTTTAGAGCAGTGTGTAACTAATAAATTACATTCAAGATTCTATACTTAAACAAATGTTGTTAAACCACCAGTGCCCCTATAAAAGGGGCGTTCGAACTGACGTGGCATTCAACAGTGACCACGGCTCTTCCCTGATAACCCGTCTTTGACGCGCCTCCCGTCTTTGACACGCCTCCCGCTTGACAGAACTAGAGCGTAGGGTAGGGGAGAGGATTAGAGCTAGGCATCAAAGACTTTCACGAGAAGCTCTCATTACCATCGCGACGGCTCACATTTTCCTGCAGGCGCGTTCGAGACTCTTTTCTATCGTTGCGGCCGACGTTCTATGCAAGCTCATGTTCTGTACTTTTCTCATCTGCGGCTCACATTTTCTGCGGTGGGTTCAAGACTCTTTTTCATTGCTGCAGCTCATGTTCTGTACTTTTCTTTCTCATCTGCGGCCACGTTTTCTGCAGGCAGGTTTGATATTCTTTTCCATAGCTGCGGCCGACGTTCTTTGCAGGCTCATCTTCTGTGCTTTTTTTCTCATCTGCGACTCACTTTTTTCCAGGCGGATTTGATATTCTTTTCCATCGCTGCGACTTACATTCTGTGCCGCTTCAGATAAGTTCCATGCCACATACAGTCAAGAGACGGAGAGTGATGGCTTCCGAAGAGTTCAAAGATACTTGGATAGTCTTGGGTGGCTGTCTTGGTGACAGCCCTCTAACTTTCATCACACAAGAACTGCGAGAAGCTTTTCCTGATTATAGTGCAGCTGTGGTGGCTTTCGTTACTTCTGATGGAGGTGCACACCTATGGGACTTTGAGAGTGAACTGATAGCTTGCATTTCTTCCTCCTACACGGAAGAAATCTCCAAAAAGAAACGTTTCGCTATTTACAGAGAGCTCTCTTTTCTTCTTGGCTATGTGGATCGGAAGCAGCTGCCTGAACTCCTTGAAGCTGCAGTAAAACGTGAGTTTCATGATCACAGTGAAGTTTTTGTCGGTTTTCAGAATTAAGTTCCCTGTTTTTGTTGTCTGATGTGCATTCATTTTTCATTTTTCTGTTTTTCTTCATAGCTGCATGCATGATGCATCTCGAATAGCGGGTCTAGGAGCTGCTGAATCAGCTCCTACGAAATGCTATGCCCAGATGGGGGCTTTCAAGAGTTCAACCCCCTGTAGCATGTCAAGAGAATTTTTGAGATCCTTACTGTACATATTCTTTTCTTTTACGTATGTAATATGTTCATTGATTTCTCTTCTTTTCTGCTTTTCTGAAACAGAGGAAGTGCATGTCTTGGTATTGCTTGGGAAAGATTTCACCAGCAACCAGCAGAAATGTGAAAAATCATACGCATCACAGCAACCTTCTGAATCTAATGAATGTAAATTTATTAGATCTGTATTAGATTATCTGTATCAGATTATTCTGTCTGTATTTCATCTGGTCCAGGTTACATATGTACGTCCAGATGGTGATCCTTACCATCTGTGAAAGTTGTGCAGATCTGAAACCTTCCATTCTCTCAAATGAATACTAGAAATAATATTACAATGGTTCTGAACTACTGAACACTGAGTAGTTCAGCAGTTCATACTACTGAACTATTGAAAGAGACTGTGTGTTCAGACTACTGAGTGTGAAAGTTCATTCATGAAAGAGACTGTTTGAGGGGAGCAAAGACTATAGCGCATATAGTAGTATGAGCACATTCTCTCATCAAGAGGTTTCAGTTACTTCAGTCAAGAGGCTTCAGTCACTAGTACTTCTCAAAGCATGCGGTGATAGTTACCATTTGCAGCTGCTGGACAGGTGAAGGCCTAGACATGAAGTAAAGGAGGAATGACACGATGAAACTAGATAGGCCTCTACACGTGGTGTGATATGTTATAAGACTTCAAACTATACATTTACACCATGACTTTTTGTTTAGACAGGTCAGTTACAGAAAGCTGACCACCAAATATCAACCCCTCCCTTCTTGAACTACTGCGCCGTGGAGAAAGAGAACACCCAAATAAACCTTGTTTGTATTCTCTTCAAAACAGATAAGCAGTGTGCTCCACGATACTGCTGAACTTGCCTCCTACAACAGCAATACTGTAAAGTGGTGTCCAAGAGAAAAGAGAAAATATAAAGAGAAGAAAAGAGAAAAATATTTGTGCATCTTTTAGTGCAGAAAAATAGCACCCATTGACAAAAATAGGCACCAGATAGCAAAACAAATGTGTGACGTAAAAAAAGAAAAAAAAGAAAAAGAAAAAAAACTAACAAGTTATATAGGATGGAAAAGAGTATGTAGTATGTTGAAATTTCAACAACAGAAAATGTTGCTAACTGGTACTTTGGTACTTGTTGTTCGTCACCTGTGCAAAAACAATCAAATTATCAGTTATATATTCATCAACATTCACAACTCAAAAATATCCTTTAGAAAGCTATGTATGAAGTAAACTCAGTGGACAATATAGTTAAGTACTTACATAGACGAAACAGTACGCTCGCTGAATATCGTGTCTCTCAACTCAGTCTTCCATGCAGTTGTTCTCTCAGGTAGCTCTCGACGTGTGTGAGTCCGGTTGCGCACAGTCGTATGTTGAAGACGTCGCTGATAAATCTTGATCGGCTCTCGACGTATGTTCTCGTTCCAATCCATGCAACATGCCGCCAATCGAGCTTCATGTGACTTGGCAAAATGAGTCCTCTTTGTGGTAAACTTGTTTATGACGGAGTTGAAAGTCTCTGACATATAGTTCTCTCGAGCTCTAGTGTAAAACCGCATCTTGGCTGGCGTAATGATCTTCTTCATGAATTCTACCATAGCTCGATGCGTGGGAGAATCTACAACATAGACATCATTTAATTTACATCATAAACAAGATACAATCTATCTAATATGTACAAGTCTTAATCTAAGCAATTATTGACATAAGAATATAGAGAATATACCTCATAGATAATATGTGTCTTATGCGGGTCTGTTTAGATCCGGGATATTGCAGCAAGGTCTATGTCCGGGTAAAGTCATGCATGTCCTATGATCTCCTGCCCAATGATCGGCTGCGTTTTGAATGTCCAAAACTAAGATGCTCGTGTCGTCTTCACCATCAGTAGGATATCGACCACCAAGCATGACTGTCCTCCTTGCATTCAGTTGACAACAAATGTAAATCCATCCCTTCAGCTTGTCTGCAATACCGTGAGTCATCAGCTCTGGATACATATATCGTCGAGAATCGACGACCTCACTATCTCGAAGATCTCGTATCCCAACCACTCGCTGAACCAACACGAGTTTATTTCTCATAGTCGAAGCTCCTTGAGATCGAAGCCATCTTTCCAATTGTCTCTTTGTAAGGAGCTCAAGGTCTGCAATCACCTCAGCTTCATCAACGTCACCGGGAGGTCGCTTACTCGTCTGCACCTCCGCTAAGAACATCTTGATCACGTTCTTGCACTTGTGCCATAGATCCTTCTGGCTCACGATGCCGTGTCGACGCAATATAACATCTACCGATGTCTTGTCATCATGGACAACTTCGTCTGGAACAATACCGCGAGCTACCAATCGCTGGATCCCGGTCTCAAATGCCGCATCCTCGATCAACCATGCATTTCCTCTTGTCTCGACTCGAGTCATATTCACCATCTCAATGACATGACTGTCAAATGCATCAATGAATGCACAAGTGCCGTTGTAGCCATTTCCCGTGGAGTCGTAACAAAGGTTGGCATACACAACAAAGTTTCCTAAGACATACAAGTCAAATGCAAAAATTCAAATTTAATACATTATAAGTAAGATTACTTATGCATATGATATCACAACATGAGTAATATACAAGTCACTTAGCACAATGTGAACACACTCACCTCCCATGGGAGCATGGTTCAAGTCCGGAAAATGCCGAGCAAGTACTTCGACTGCACCTCTTCTTTCTTGACCGTCCATCGATCGAGTGTTGCTTGAATCCATCCAATCCGTCGTCTCCTCCCGCTCTGAAACCCATAAAAGTGCTTTCGTCCTATAGGCTATAGGCCGACCTCCCGATAGATTGAATCCAATTGTGTATATCCCAATCCCGCACATAGTGCAGAATGGTACATACGACATACCACATCGGGGATCCCCATAATACAACTCCATCTCCATGGACAACCATACAAACTTGTGCTGACACTCACAGCTGAACTTCAACTTCCAAGTCCGATGGAAAGCCTTGATTGCTGGAGGTAACAAGAGCTTATCACATCTAGGGTGAGGACACTTCACCTTGAAGTCTTGAAAGAATTCTCTCAATCGAGACAAAGATACAAATCCAACCCCCGGGAGATCCTCGACAAGTATGTCAACTTTCTCATGTCTCTCTCATGTGGCTCACGATCATCCACTTCATTGAGGATCTAAGAATCTACTATTGGATCTAATGGGACTTGAGATTCCAACATGTCATCTGCCACCTATAGATAAAATATACCAATTCAAATAAGAAAGATATGATGTGCACTCATTCACAGATTTACAAGCATACTTCAGCTTGCTTGAAAGGGGTGGAAAGATGACCATACCTGAACACCCAACGCATTCAAAACATCTAGATCGGTCACAAACTCATCATCACCCATCTCTGACACAAGTACCTCCACATCACCCTCCTCTGAAATTACATCTGGAATCTGATTTCGAACCTCTGCCTCACTGATCATTTGATCAATAACGATCCGAGCAGTCGCAAACAGAAAGTTCATGACCGCAGCATGCCCTGCACCAGGTCCCAAAAGTTGCATCAGTTGTACATATCGCGGAAGCAACGACTCTGGGACCTTAATCAACCCTCCAGGGACCTCCGGACATCCTCTAGGTCTATGTCTGTCGCCCGGTCGTGGTGGATGTACCCTAGGAGGCATGAACTTAGAACTTGACAATTAAAATGAACCTATCCGTCCGGAGGTCCATTCCTCGTCATGAGATACTTCCAAATCACCTGCTAAATAAAAAAGATATTGAAATAAAACTATAACAATCTAGAGTAAGTAAAAAAATAGGAATATAACCACTAGAATTTTCTAAATCAGAAGAGGACTAATATAAAACAAAAATATTTCTAACAACAAAAACTACAACTACAATAATTTGAAAATATAACTAAGAATAAGAAGGAAAAAAGAAGATGACTAACACACTAAACCCAATAACCAAATCTTAGAGTGAAAAGTGAAAAAGTAAAAAAAAAGTTTTGTGTCCCAGATCTGAGAAAGGCGGAGGAAGACTGGAAGAAGGGGAGGAGGAGGTAAGAAGCGAGAGAAAGAAAAAGAAAAAATGAAGTGAAGGGTGACGGGGTGTGGGGAGGGTGCGGGCAGGGCGAGGTGTGGGAAGGGTGGGGTGCTGGGAAGGTGCGAGAAGGGTGGCGGGGTGCTGGGAAGGTGCGGGAAGGGTGGCGGGGACCAGATCTGCAGCAGCCTGCTGAAAGAGGCTGCCGCAGGTCTCACAGCAGTTCACCGGCATTGCCGGTAAATATTTCCCAGTAACACATATTCCAGACTGGTGGAATTTTTGTCTTCCTGCCGTTTCGTTCTATCATCAGTTTTCGGGTATATTTATTTTCCAGATCGGAATTGTTCTTATATGAAGTTTAGTTCACCACAATAACGAGATAACTTGATACTAGAACATTTCGAATTTCAAAAAACGAATATTTCTAAGATTCTTCCACAGATGCCGAACTCTTATTTATGTCACACTGTCCACGTCATACATCAGTTTTGAGCCAGGAATGGCTCAAATTTTAGTTCTCAAACAGAGGAACGTTTTGAACCATAGATGAAGATCACCGAACAACAAATAAAAATGTGACAGTTGTACCTAGTACTACTGGGTAAACCCACCTCCGTCTGTTTTTAAAAAATCGTCACTAAACTGTTTAGCGGTGGGTTAACCTGCCACTAATATAGGGGCCCAGGTGGTTTAAGACCTGTTTTACACTTGGCGGGAGACCACCATGAACTTGTAAACCATGTGCAACGAGAGGCTCGAGACCAACATAAAAACTATAGCTGTTAATAATTAATAGATTATTTTAAGTGTATTTCTATTGATGATCAAACTTTTTTTTTCTACGAAGACGAGTTTATTAATCATTAAAATAGATAAATATCTATATAGCATCAAACTAGTGTAGAGATCCGTTACTAGACGTCCATACTAGTTTCACATGACCTCATGACCTCATCTGCTCGATGGCACTCGATAAGAAACCTACAAAAGTAGTTTGTGAATTTTTCCACAACGCAAAGCCTTAGCTCTTTGATTCTTTTTGAGGATATCATGAAAAAATCACCGCAGAGAAATCAAGTTCATGCCGGCCGGAAGACTTAGTTTTCTCTGCTCTAGCAAGAATTACAGTTCCCCGAGCTCCCCCCCCCCCCCCCCCCCCCCCCCCCCCCCCCCCCACAACTAACACGGACGAAGAAACGTAATAGTTTAAGGAAAGTACTGGAGCTCCCGGGAAGTATCACCGAATGCAGTAGGTAAACTGTCGTGGGATGAGAATTAGTAGACTTGCACTGAGATCGTTATAGTTTAGTTTAACTCTAAACATGCATCTGAAATCGTTATAGTTTAGTTTAACTCTAAACATGCATCTGAGATCGTTATAGTTTAGTTTAACTCTAAATATGCATGTTACATGCATCTCTGGCAAAGGGAAAAGAAGAGGGCAAGTGGGATATGAAGGACAAAATAAAGGATTTGTTTTCGGGTGATATGGAATCAAAAATCATTGAGAGGTATTGTTTAATTTTCTCTTCTTTGTTTAGGTTATAGAAATGTCTATATATGCTAGGTAAGAATTCCAAATAAATTAAACTTTTAACATAAATTATTCTATAAATAATATTAAACATTAAGTATAAAATAATCACGAAGTACATCTGGATCCAGAGAGAACCCATAAGCACAGAGTGACAGCACTCGCTTATGGAAAGATAAAATCGAGGCTATGGTATCAAGAAAACATTAGTGTATAAAGATATTAATTTATTACCTGACCCTTCCCAACAGAAGAGTTAGGTAATAGATTAAGCATGTCACCCTCGGTTTTGTTCAACTCTAATAAGCATCCCGAACATCTTTTGGTAAATATTTGCTCATGTAAATGTTAGGTAGACGCTGTATATTGAACTTTGATGAAAATATAATTTATTTCTAAGTGTAAATGATAACTAGATCTGGCGTTACTGGTAGAAAACCCATAAACCAAGCTCTTACTCACGTGAAACTACAAGTGCTAAAAATTGCAAACAAAAACACATCAGTCTAATCTAATATGATTTAGATGTAATATGTATCATATAACTTAAAAAAGCATATATAAACCTCTAATTACCCGACACGAAATGGGTGAAAACAAGCAGGAAGTAGGAGCCAAATTTTATTCCCTATTTGCCGTAAGATAGAGTGACTATATAGTTTCTTGAAAATGAGAGGGCGCGATATTTCTCGTAAGTGTTATAGGTTATTCCACCGCTTCTAAGTAAGCCAAATCCATTTATTATGGATGCACCTTGACGGAAATAGCTGTTGTAATAGTATCGCATCGCCGTGCGGCCGCATGTTTCTTTCCAGTTTTCAGCACCATTTGAGAAAAACGCAAATAGGTATTCTTTGATACGTAATATAAAAAATTGAAGCAATGCATGCGATGCGAGGGACCAAGATTAAAGCCATGGTTACTGTAACTAGGGTCCGCCCTGGTTCAGACCATGTTTCGTTTTCGGTTCTGGTTCAGTTTGGATCTAAAATGATTAGGTCTGAAGTTTGTAGGTTCAGTTCGGTTCCATGTTTGAAAGTTTCGGTTCTAGTTTGATTTCAGTGGGAAAAAGTGAGGAGTCCGTGTATATTATTCATCTCCTCCATTAGAAGATGGAAGAGGTGAATATAAGAGGGAGGAGGTGAATATGGAAGGGTTTAATTTATTTCCCTAGTTTATTTCACTGATAGAAACGATGTTTACAAATATTTTTAATGGTCTGGAATACAGATGATCATTTTGTTCAGAGTGTTAGAATGAAACATGTCACTAACCAGTATCAAATGCCAGTATATAACTGGAGTTCGATTTACATAGTCGAGCATACATCGAAAAGGCTCTATCTTCACAAAATGACGTATCGGGATACGAACTTAAGAACTACTTGTGAAATCGGAATCTAGTATGGAGGTCCAGTTTTACTTACTTCTATAGTCGTTTCGTCGTATTGAATATATATCACCATATACCATCATAACCTTTACATATCTAATTTTCTATGATGCCAAGGCGAACTTCTAACACTTAACACCTCTAGCTAAAGAACCGGTCAAAACACACTCCAACATAAATTGAGATGACTAACGAAACAATAAAAGCTTGCACTAAGCCCTTCGACCCAAAGAATTGGTTATCCGAATCCTAGGTACAACAGCAAAACGGGCCATGAGTTACCGATCAACACACAAAATATATGAGATTAGAATATCACTAGAGAATGAACTCAACTGAATTTTGAACAGTGGGTCGAATTGAAAGCCATTGCAACCGACAGATTCTCGGACAATACAAATAATCGGCACACTTGCTGACATCTGGGTGAGCATTTTCGAACTCTTAGTATTTTCCATATTACCTTTTCTGACAGAAATCGCCCCGGTTTGAAAATCACGAACTTTGTTCGCTAGACACCATTCCAAGGCCGAAGAGTGATGTGGGTTAAAGAATCTGGCCGGGAAAGCGTGTATTCATGAGAGCTGAATTAGTACCCCAGTATAAATAAGCCCCATGACAGGAAAATTACAAGAAGAGGGAACAAGGAAAGGGAAAACAGAAACCGAGACCTTATTTTACATCAAGAACTAATTCTGTGGCGTTTTGCAACGATTCAGTCCGATGTCACGGTTAAATCATATGCGGTTTCCACATACGCACCAATAAAATTTGTGTAAGGCTGAAGCCTCCTCGCTGTGTCGTAATGGTCTTCAAACTTTGTCAGCTGACTTGTCCTGGCGCCGTTTAGTCCTTCGGTCTTTGGACGGAACGTCTCCCTCGTCGCCGTCATGTGGCTTTTTGGCCGTCTTCTTCTTGGCCTCTTGCAATATCCTCTTCTTCCCTGGCCTCTTTGACGTCTCTCTGAACACCGTCACAGAAAATGCATGCAGAGTAAGAGCGCTCCACACCGAAGACTGGAAACGGCCCGGGAAGATCCAGTTTCCAGTCTCCTCCGAAACAAAGGAAGAAGCTGACGCCACGCTTTTTTTTCTTCATTGGATCGAAATTTAGCGCGAATGTTTACCGGGACAGTACACGAGATAAATATACAGTGAGGGAACGTGTTTCCTCGCCACGCCAAGGAGACGACTGGTTACCGGAAAGTTTTTACAGTGCTCCGGTGGAGATGCTCTTAGTAACAAGCTTGAACTCTGGGACTAAGAGCAGCTTCGTAGAGAAGAATGATTTTTGCTTCTCTATTAGGCTACCATTTGGACAACTGGCACACTACAAGCGCGCACACATTTTGATACTAACTTGAAGGGAAAACCGAAACAAGAGTGAGGTGACAGACATGTGTTGTGTGAGTTCCTAGGAAAAATCTTTAACGTTGTGGTTTCTTCGGCTATCGTCGTTGTGGCATGAAAAAGGACACCAAATTAAATCTAAGCTTAGTCAAAAGTCTTATCTTACCCGGCATCGTCATCATCATCGGGACCATATTTCGTTCGTGGCGGAAGCTTGTCAGCTTCGCTGAGCGGCATGGAACCCTTGGCAGAGAGAACATTGCAACGTTCGTCATCCAGTATTTCGAGCGCTTGTGGTGGCTTATCCCCGCAACCTTTGGACATGCCGACATCGATCCTGATAACTTTTTCGTTACATGCTGAGTTGATCAATCCTGTAGACTGTATCGTGTGCCCGATGACCAGCCGTTCAAGTCTCATCGTGTACAACGCTATTAACACGTCCTTGCAGTCGACGCTTTCTTTATCTTCTTGGCCCAAGTCCCTGTTCCAAGTAACAGCAGTTCCCCTACCTGACGAACTCGAAATAATGTCCGGAGGCACAACACCGGATTTCCCTTTAACCCACTCGTTCACCCGCAAGTTATATCCGTTCAAAGTTCTGAAACCTCCCACGACCTGCGAAAATTTTATACCACCATGGACGAACATAGATTTACCAATAACCAGCACTGCGGGACATCTGGCCACAAATTGCGTGGCTATTGGGCCCCCGGGTCTCATTGCCTCCAACCGGGCTAAAATTCCTTTTCCTACTTGGGAATCGACGTCAAGTCCAGCTAATTCCTGCAGCATCCGCAGTTTGGGCAGACCCTTTTCATAGTCGATGGTTGGGGAACAACCTTTCACCATTCCTTTCATTGAGTTCTGAATGTCATACCTGGTCAAGAAGTAAGACCAGACGTTGAGACTCCGAGCTGTCATCTACTGCAGGAATACTGTTAAACCATCGATCCTTCTCCCTGTTAGGTCGCTGGACATTAATGACAGTCTCGACTTACAGAAATGTACGTCCTTATCTCTGTACATCATCCAGCAGATTGACATCGGTATAATTCAAGCAGCCTAAGAACGTAGCTGCAGAAACGGATGAGGCAATGCTCAGAGAACACCTCTTCTAGGAATCGCATCTATCGTCCCAGTGAGAACGTAGATGGTTGTACAAGAGGTGGAATGGAGCCAGCGAGTCAAGTTTTGAGGCAGTGAGAGTCCGTTCAGCCTACCATCTTTTCCAGTGGTCGAACTCCGCGAAACCATCCTTGAATACGTATTTGTATCTCCCCATCAGATTCTCGGTCTCATGATTACCGTGCAAAACATGGACAGCACCACCATCTCTGGATGCTCCTCGCCTTAGCTTTTCCAAAAGATACCAGATTTTGATCTCATGCTTTCCCCTGTCAAAAACATCTCCAACCTGTCCCAAGCAATGCCAGGTTCCCATTATCTTGAATTCTTCTGTCCACAACAAATACCGGAAAGGCATGCAACAGGAAGAAACAAAAGGAAGGAGGACTGTGGCAGATCAGACGGGGTGTGGAACAGAATCGCGTCATTTCTACTCACCGAACTTGCAGATAATGCCAGGGAATTATAAATCAAGAAATGAGGCTTTTCCTTTCCCTGTTTGTACACAAAACAAAACATATCGACATCTCGTTGGGTTTTAACGTGCCTGTCAAATGACCCACTCAGTCATCCTCACCTGAACGAGCACAGTTTTTCCCCCACACCATTTGTCGCGGGGGCCCAGAAGCTTTGCAATCTGCAAGGCCTCTCTTGTCTTCCTTACATCCCCGTGCACATCTCCGATGGCAATCAAGCGCTTTACGGGCTTTAGTGGCAATTTCACCATGTCGTTGCCTTGCGGGTAATTTCCCCAGTTTTCTCCATTCCAGACATCTCCCGTTGCCTGGCTGCTGAAGAAGGTAGGGCACGGATTTGTGGTGGGTCCAAGTATCTGTTCCCCTACGGCATGGTCGAAGATGACCTTTAAAAAACTCTCATAGATTGAAGGCACCTGCTTGCAGAACTCCCCCTGCCCCTTCATGATCTATCCACAGGTTTACAGCCCTCGGAACCCGTGTGTTTTCGAGGGCCGTAACGGAAATTGGACCGTAAAAGTCCGTGCACACAGAATTATTTTATCCAGTATTGCGCTAAATGTCGGCATATGTCTTCTCCTTCCTTGATCTCCAAATCTTCGACGGCTGTAAAATTTAGACCCCAGTCTATAATCACTTCACGATTGCAACGAGTAACAATCAACACAGATCTGGTCATTGCGAACGGTGGACAGGTACCTTCAACAGAAAAACCCGCTGAAGGACCTGTAATCTCAGGTTTAGATTAAGCCTCTTAGAGCCAGACGGATGCGAGCTTTGAGGACTTCACTGCGCATCGAAAACGACTCAATCGTGTTAAGAACGTGCGTGCACATGTATAACAGCCGAGAAAACAAAGCGATCTCTACTCCAGAAGTTGAACTTACACCTCCTATGTGGGCCAAAGCCAACTGTATGACACTCCCCTTGAAGCTTGATTATGAAAATCGATTTCCATACCTCAGAGAAGCATGGTAGCGTGCATGGAGGGGTTTCGAATTCCCGCAATACGAGTTGGAAGAAAATGACCACCAGACTAGGTCTAAGTTTCCGGTCACTATGACTATCAAAAGTCTCCTGAAAGTTTGATAGTTGCTGAAGGTCTTCCGCTTGCCAATGAAGAATGGAAGATATGAAAATATCAGACGCTGAATGTGGCTGCTCATGGATTTCTTCTGTGGACGCTCTTTCGTTCAGAAACATCTGAACGCGTGTGTCGTCAGGTATTAACAGCGGGCATGTCAGTACATAAGTACTGTTAACCTTTACGAGCATGAGCTTAGTCCGAGGTTCCTAAAGTCTCTTCCAGAGATCACTCCGGAATTCAGTCCAAGACGTGAGCGAGATGAAGAATTTGAAATTGAGTTCCTAAATATTTTTAGCTACCGATGTTCAACGCATTCACGGAAACGTGTACCCCTGGGCTTCAAACAATTTAAACGCATAAGAAGCCAGAAGTCGCATCAGTAGTATCCTGGAGCCAAGACTCTGTGGATTGTGCGTAAGGAGGAAAGAAAACGCCTTAGCCAAGTTTATGAAAAGAACAGTGCAATTGAAAGGGCACTAGTGAAGTCTCGTTCTAAGTTTACGAGCCTCTGATTACGGTGAGTAATCACAGTGACGACAGGTAGCCACCGTTTCACCAATCTACTCTGGCACAGTTCCTCCCGTAGTCCACTCCTAATAATCAGCACTCCCACAGATGCTGCTTCACTCAGCGGATCCTGGCTCTCGTGTTTCCATTCATTCCCCAATACTGAACCATCACATACTCGACTTCACTGACGTCGATGACGATGCCGATCGCATAGTGTTAGTAAACTGATTACTACGACAACAACACAAGATCGACGAGTGTGCTGGTTTAGTGGCAACAGAAGTGTACCTCGACCATTCTAACGCATTCCTACCTTTGTCTTTGCGAATGCCGCTTCACGCTCAATAACACAAGCAGAATATCGACTATATGAACGATGTACGACCAACGACTAACTATGGACTGACTACGGACACGATGCTTATGCATCATATTCTCGTCCTATGTCGCCTAAGCAATGTTGTATCTTACTTAGTCTCATGTTATTATACACTAGGGTGGATATTCTTTGATCTGATGAAAGCGATGGTTCCATGGTTCTAAACCCGGACGTCTGTGTATGTCACACAGCATCATGTACAAATCAGCAGTGTGACAATCACAATTCCTGTGTTCAGTCAACACAATTCATCAGATTCAACTGCAATATGGTCATCATCAGGATGGGTAAAAACATCGGGGCAGTGCTACGTGTAATAATTGATTCATCACTCAAACTGTTGCAGTTCAATTCAGTTACCTTCACTTCGCTTCACTCCTTCGAAGTCCCGTCTGCCCACTCTCCATTGCATGCCCTTTACTGTTGTGGACTCTGTGCTACCGACAGTTTATATATTTGCTGCCACATTGCGGGATGCACGCTGTTTCTGTGGAAAAGGGCAGTTATATTTGTAGTGCAAGGGCTCATAACCATGCCCGTGTAGTACGTACCAGAGCGAAGAGTCTGGCACATATTAAGAATGAGTTCTGGTATTCTTCCTTTGTGTGATCAAACACTTGGTGTAGGCTTCTTCCGCTGTGGGGCTTTGTACAGCCGAAAGCTGCTGCTATTTCACATACTGATCCCGCTCCGGGTAGGGGAGGTCGACCTAATGCGCCCGGTTACTATAACGGGCGGATAATCGCTGATGGTGCTGCTAGCAAGGAAGTAGAGGCGAGCTGGAGAAATCAGCCATCTTGGACTAAAGATGACAGAAGAAAATGGAGCATGGGATGAGAGCGAGTTAAATCATTCACAGGAAGGTAGAGGAAATGAGGGCACGAGTGGAGAGCTAACTCGTGAACGCTCTAATGGAAAAGAATATATAAGTAAAGCAAGAGAGAGCATATGGAGCTAGGTTGGTGAAGAGAGGAAGTTGAATAAGATGGCTAAAGGAGGAAGCAGCCTCTACAAAGTATCTCTTTTGCTCTCCTAAAGGTCAAATTCGCTCAAGAATCAATCTCAGTTCTTCAACTGGTTGCTGGATCCACGACAACAGATGTACAGAGCTCTGAAGCTTCTGTAGCATACTCTACACAACCGAGCAGGATACGAAGTGCAAAGCACATCAAAGGTGAGAAGTCATGCCACTAATTGATGGGTAAAGAAGACTGGAGAACAAGAAGTTTGAAGAAATTATACCAACAATGGATGAGAAGCACAGTGCATGGAATGCGGAAGGATAAGGTGTCGGGTTGAGATAGAGTAACACTCGAGGTACTAACAGAATACTAGGACTTTGTAAAGGAGGACTGTTGGAGGATGGTTGCTGCAATATGGAGGAAGAGAATGATACCTATCACAAAGAGCAAAGGCATGACACGACTTCTGGCAAAAGACGAGACTATGCATCTGTTGAAAACTTAACATCCGATTTCACTGCTAACGATGACTTTCAAAATCATCGTTATAATTATTGCAAACAGGATGAAGAAAATGTTATCAGTGCTAGTCGACATATCGCAGATTGGGTTTGTGTCGAGAAGGACAACCCTGATAACATACTTGCTTTTACCACTAGATCAAGAATTGGTGAAGGAAACAGCACAAGAAGCAATTTTGGTGAAACTCGACTTCTAAAAGGTATATGATAGAGTAGACCAAGGGTATCTCTGGGAGACAATGAGAGCAATGGGTATTGAGAGAAAAAACCGTTAGGCTGATCAAGGAGTGGGGAAAGCACTACCACTGTTATCTCAAATAGGGACTTTACAACACCGATAACATTACAAAAGAAGGTGAGGCAAAGATGTCCACCTGCCCTCTCATTTGCGCTCTCAGCTCTCAACCTCTTGTGTCAATGTTACGGAAGGCAAAAAGAGAAGAAAGATATCGTACTGCTTTTAGTTATCGCGCACAAAATATTTAATTGTATATTAAAACGCAAAAAATAACTATATTACAAAGTCTACTGCGTGAACAAAGGGTAAATAGAGGACTAGCTTATCATTTCTGACACTTCTCAGAGAGTACTCAAAGGTCTCGAGATTTTTTTCCTTCATTTCATGTTAAACTTTATATATTTATATATATATACATATCTCCAGATTCATGTATAAAACAACCACTAACAACAACCAGGTACTCAGCTAATCAAAACAGGAACTCAAGGGTGATTTTGGAATTTCAAGAATCTACCTAGTAGAGAAACTGGTCGGAATAAGATATCATACATTTAGACTGATGTAAATTTCATGAGATTCGTCAATTTCAAAAACTTATTGAAATATTGTTAGAAAAGCTTTGAACAATTAGGTGACTTTTCTTATAAGTAGATTATAACCTGATTTCATACTGATAGTCAAAATCTGATAATATGCAACTTATCAGCTTTGAGAGAATTTAAATTCCGACATTTTATAGAGATAAAATGATTAAATAGAATAAGATATTAATAACAAGATCTAACATATATTTTACTAAAGACGAGAGAAAGACAACACAGAATAGATAGTATTCTTAATTTGCAAATATATGTGGACTATAAATTATATTGAGACATAAGTCATGCATGGATCGCTCAGACTCGTATCTTGTAGAAGTTAACTTTAGCGTAAAGAATGATACAAAGATAAGTTGGATTACATAAACACATGGTCATCATAGACATGAAGTGCTTGACATTAACAGAACTGAAGGAGAAATCCATTCAAGATTTTTTGAGGAAGTTCAGCTACAAGAGATGTCCATGAAGTTCATGGAGAGAGGAGCGACAAGACAAAGAATAAAACCGAACAGTGGGCTATGCTCTATTCTTCTCACGATTCACATAAATAAAGTAAGACTAAGACTTTGAAGAGTCAATGTCTATGTCTTGAGTACTCTCCAGTGCTTCAGCATTAGTTATCTCATGTCCATCTTGATCTTCAATGATATCTTCATCTTCTTCCTCGGCGTCTTCTTCATCATTATCATCTATAGATCAATTGCTATCTATTGTTCTAGTCAGAACAACTGATTCTTTATTTGGAATATGGTTGTCTTACATAATCGATTATTTGTGGTGAAAATAAATCAAAAGCTAAAATTCATACTTCTGAAATATCTAACTCTTGTTTGTGGAGTGCATGTCTTCTTCTACCACCCGAAACCTTAAGTCTCTCTTTGGATAATATTTTCTGATGTAAGGATCAATCGACTCGGTTGTATACCATTGGATTTCTATCTTCGCTCTCACAATGAGTCAAAACTCATAACACTTTATAGATCCAAAAGGTCTTATTGTCCTCCGCAAGGACAGCAAGTAGCCGATTCACCAATCTTGTTTAGACGATCGTATGTAATGCTTCATGATCTCGCTTCTCGTGTTCCTGCATACAATGGTGTTCTTTCACCAAACACTCATCATTCCACTTCACCAATAGTTATTACTACGTTTGAGACAACTATATTTCTATTGTTAACATCGTCAAAAGGAGTTTCAAGCTAGATCCAGTGTTTCGTCAATGAAAATGGACACCCAGATAATATTTGCATGGCAACTTGTTCTTGATTGTAGAACCAATATTTCCACCATGTTTTCTCGATCTCATCCAAATACATGTAAAATGTATTCTAAATATCTCTTTTGATGCTGACGACATCCGTAATGCATTAGGTCCACTTTTTTCCCTTTGGTTGACCTTGCTAATGTAGTTTTCGTACATTTTGCTTCCGAGTAAGACTTCAACGGTAGCGGGTCTGATGCATGCATTTCTCGTCTGGTTGGAAAGAATTTCAATTGACAAACTTCTTCTATTGGGATCTAGTTGGCATTCATAGAGAACTTTTTACTCCATATCTGAACCTCTCCACGCTTGTCTTTCTTTATTTTGAACTGTTCGTTGTAAGGACATCATGAAGAGGTCAAACTAGATGAGGTGCTTCTTCAATAAAACGCTTGAAGTTGTAAGTTTCCTCAAGAAGAGTAACATGAGGTTGTGGAGTGTATGCTTCTCTCATGATGTCACTGAGTTGTGGTAAGATAAAAGAGTTCTTTGATTGGAGAGCTGTGGAGAATCTACTAAACATTTAATCAACATGATCATGAGTATGTCCTACAATGAGAAAACCTACTTTTATTCTCTTGAAAATCTGCCTATCTAGTAACATAACAAGATAAGCAAAAACAATATTGTTTTTGTTTTCTCTTACTGTGTTATCTAACTGCAAGTATAAAGTTGATGGCGAAGGACTTTCACATTCAGATATCATACGGTGCAAAATAGAGATAGTCAAATTAGACTTAATATTGTTTAAGGTAAGGAAGACTCTAGTTTGAAATGTCTCATTTAAATCTTCACAACATGATCTTATGTTTGAATCAGTAATCATTACATTGCACTAGTACCACGTTGTCATGTTGGGGACCGTCTCCTACCTGAAAATCTATTTTAGATATTTATCATTATCGCTCGAAAGATGCTCATGGGACTAAAAATGAGCTTTTTTCACAACTTCGGATCTTCACTTTCATTACGTCAACTGGTAGAGCTTGTTGTCAACTTTTCATAGGCAATTCATCTACTTCATTTGGACGTTTAGTGGTGAAGTTACGAGACTTGAAAGATGAGAAAATCAAATTAGACTCTAGGTTACTGTTGCTGACTGGGTATTTGTGGTTCTTGGCGCTATACTAAGGACGCAAGGGATCTGCTTGTCCATTATTTGTGAAAATTTTCATGTACACGATTGACATAAGGGGGCAGTTTAAGGGATTAGCTTGTTTCTACGACTTGTGGATGGACGATCTAAGGAATTGGGAGGTCCAACGCATGCACGCAAGGTGTCATTGAGTTCAGATCTGTGTAAGTTACGCGTTGGTTAAGACGGTTCGTGAAGAGACAGATCAGGGAGTATATTCTGATAGAAATTGAGACGCAGAGAAAAAGTTTGGAGTGGTTCAATGACTTGCCAAGGAGAGTTGGACCTTTCGGACCGTTCCGGAGTCCAAACTTGCTGTCCTTAGATCCATCGGGATCAAAACGTCGATTTCATCAAGAAATTGAAGACGATACGAAGTTTCATCAGACGATTTGAGAGTTCTGCGTGAAATTGACTCGCAAAGAAGCACTTATGTCAGTTTTTCATCGCGTACGATATGAGGTTGGGTTGTTTTTTGCAGTCAGTGCGTCAAGCTCTTCATTCTTGGTGCCTATGTAATCAAGTAGTCTTCACCTATGCATAAGAGAAGACCATATGTGGATTGGATTGTTGGTTTGCGTGTGGTGAGCGAGTTTGAGCCACAGGGAGTCGATTTAAGTCAGCGTTTTGCTTCGTGCGATCAAATTTCTTGCATGGTTTCGTGAGGGGAACTCCAAACAACTTGTTTGGAGTTTCGCTGGGTCCAGGAAAGCCAGATCTACCTACAAGAGAAGACGGATCTCAGATCAGACGATTCGTTTGACCGATGTGTGTGGTTCTAAGCCTCAAGAAGGAGTTTTTGAAGATTCGGTCACATGCGACCGAAAATCAGCGATATCTCAGCTGTCGAGAGTCGGATTTGGGAGTTTTTGTGGCCAACATAATGTTTTGAAGATCGTCAACCAACTCTTTGATTGTCAACCAATGGTCGTACTCCTCGATCCAATTGTAAAGAAATGAATTCAACCATCTATCCAATCGACCCTCTACTTATTAGGAAAATGCTCCAATGGTGATACCTCCGAATCGTCAGAGCAACAATATACGCTTCCAATGCTTTGGTAATTAACACACTCTTAAATTTGATTAATCTGCCCAAAGATCTCGATATGTAAAAGTATTATCGATAAGTAGATTCGTCGATCAATTGAAGGAACCATATCACCAAGCATGACAAAATATTTTTATTTTCTCTCTTACAAGAAAAAAGACTCAGTCTGTGAAGCTCGGCATGCTTGCTTATTGCTCCTCTCCCATTGAAACTTCTTCTTTGACCCTTGGCTTAATGACTATACTGCTGGACATTTTTACTAGACATTTGGTAATTATTCTTCTTCTATCGGTGTTGATGTTGTCTCTAAAATTACATGTTCTTGTCTTTTCACAAGAAGATGTCATTGCCACCGCAACATTATCATAGTAAATTGTACATGTTACACCACCTCCAAGAGTCCAATTGCAACCACAACCACACTCACAATAATATCACTAAACGCATCTCAGTATACCACTAACTAGATGGTCAGATCATCTTAACCCAAATGTGGGTCACGAGTGCAGCTCATGTGGCTATAAAGAACGTAACTCTTCATCAATAACTACAGCTTACTCTTCATTATCTCTCAATATACCACTAGCTCAATGATCAGATCACCCTAACTCAAATGAGGGTCGTGAGTACAACCTACTTAACTAGCAATATAAAGAACATAATTCTTCGTCAATAACTGCACCGCACACTCGTCATTGTCTCTCAATATACCACTAGCTCAATGATCAGATCACCCTAACCCACACGAGGGTCGTAGTGCAGCCCAAGTAGCTAACGATATAATGAGGACTCTCTGATAACAAAATATCGCGAGGAGAAGAAAAAAAGAAAGTCATCATATTTTGATAAGTAAAGCACACGCAAAGAGAAGAAGAGAAGATAGAAGAAAGGACAGAAGAATGAGAGAGGAGAAGAGAGAAGAGGATATTAAAGGAAGGAGGAGGGAGATACTCCTCCGCCGACAAAAGACGATCGACGGATTGTGGATCACTAGCGAACGGTGGATGAGGAGATTCTTTTTGTAGTGAAAACAGCTTACATGGTTCCATCTAGACCGCTGATCATCACCGAAGGTTGATGGATGCTTCGTCGGCGGACAAGATTGTCCGTTCATCGACAAATAAGATCTGATTGACAATCTAAACAGTTGATCTTTCATCACCGACTGTTTTCACCGACGGTTGAGCATTATCATCTGCCAGTAGTCGACAAAGGATTCATCGACGATTCAGTTCACTCACGAAAATTATCCACAATCGTCTTTCATCGGTGAAAATCATATTTTGACAATCAGATCTCCGTCTTTCCATATCCTTCTATATTGTAAATAATAAAAAATAAATTCTTTAAAAATAAAGTCTTCGAAGAGTAAGAGTGATCAAAATTTGACTACGGAATTCCGTCAAAATTTGGTTGTACTAGGTGTGCATGATCAGTGATCATCTCTAGTAACAATAAAAAGAAAAGAGGAGTGCGGGAGATCGAGTAACATGTGAAGAATGAATACAACATGAAGAAATTAGATCAGTTTTCTCATTTTCTAGGTATCCGAATATGAAGATAAATAAGTCTCTGGGTCTCAATAAAGAATTTTTTTAAACATGTGCAAGTTAAAATAGAATATTTCAATTATTTTGCGTATTTTAAATTCATGATGAAAGTAAAACATACTATTTCTATTCTATTCAGATGAGTTTTAAAGTAAAACTAACATAGTTTATGCATAAAAATTTAATATTCAAAAAATATACTATTTTGTTTAAAAGACAGATTTAAAATTTTAAATAAAGAAAATCAGAATATTCAAATACCTCTTGATTTGTATGTATTATTAGAAAATACAAAAAGTTGACCCAAGGAATGAGTATCCTGGATCAAAAATTTAATACAGATCCATGCAACATATTTGAAGACTTCAAGACTACTGTAATCGCAATCCTCTTCCTCCTCCCATAAATATTAGTAAGAGCATCTTCACCGGGCTCGCTAAAAGCAATACTGTTTTCACATTTGATACTGTCACACAGATTTATAGCATATGGACATTTCCACCAAACTCGCAAAATGCAACTCGCTAAAATGATAGATGATATTTGATCCATCATTTGGCTATCCGATCTGAAGTTTAGCTTCCAATTTGACAGCCTCATAAGTCTGTTTGCCATCTCACGCAGCTCTTAGCGTGCGTAACAGATACTCTCCTGGTGGAAAACTTGTTAAGAAATCTTTTTCGCTGGTTTCACATTATATTCAAATTTGCTCTAAACTAGTGGCGAGCCCCGATGAGATGCTTTAAGTAAAGTTTCACTCTTATACCTGAGTAGATTTGAGATATTTGATAGAATAACTACACCGTTCATCGTAATTAGTATAGCGTGAAAATTAGTGTGGAATGTAAATTAGAGTGGAGTTTGAGATTCCATACTAAATCATGTGGCGGTATTTTTTGAAGCTAACGTCTATTAGTATGGACAAAATCGATATTAATTTAGGTACGGTGTGATATTTTGCAAAACTTTAACTACAGGTCTAATGAACAAATAATTGTAGCAAAAAATAACATCACGTGCATTTTGTAGTGAAGCACGTATACATATTACGTAAAATATTTTTTAGTTTTCTCCCAAACTATAACTTAAAACATAAAATATTTACTGCCTGATCAACGTTATAGAAGGTTTGTAATGCATGCAATTAGTTTAATAGGTGATTCTCTTCATGATCTACCGTATATATGCTTTTTAATATTAGAAATATTTTCTAGAACGATTTAGATGTTAAAATATAATGATTGTAATTGACTGAGAGTGATTAAATGTATTATATCATATATAATATTTTAACAAACAAAATCATTAAGATCACCCTAGAAAGTTATTTTATTTACAACTAATATAGTATGATCTATAAAAATTATCAATACTTGAAAATAGTATGGTCCATGGTCTATACCAGTTATCCATACTATGTATTTTACATTACAATTAATCTAGAACTTATTATAGTATGGACCAGATTAAAATAAATATGAAAACTAAGAACCTTTCACGGTAATTAGTATAGAGCACATTAATTACGATGAACGGTGTAGCAATGTTAGAAATTAGAAACTAACTTAAGAGTTAAAAGAGGAGTAGATAGAGTTGGTTGCCCTTCCTATCATTAAGAGTCTGTGCTAGAAAATTCTCCTGATAACGAGAGACATACACTTGCTCTCTCATCCACCACCATCAGTTTGTTATCGAGTGTATCTAGAAATTATGAAATTTGGACAAATCTTCCTAATATTATCATGTATGTGAGTTCATAACGGTGATAGCATTGTTTCATATCAGCCATGCTTTGTCTACCCTGACGCCAAATGCAAATCTAAGAAGCCGATACTTCCTCGAGAAAGTAGTAACTGATGCAAAAGGTTACTGGACAGAAGGCAATTAGGTTCATGTGCGAGCGCCCCCAATGTACTACCGTGGTGGTCTATCGTCATGGTAGATAGAGAATTCCACTTTAACCCGCAAGCATGAGCATAGGCTCCGGTCACCAGTTCCCATAGTACCGGTACTGTTTAGCCAAGGCGAGCGTTTCAAACCAAATTTGAACTTGCATGTAGATGCCTTTCTTGATCCTGTTGGTGCCATATAGTAGTTCAAAAACGAACGAATTGCAGCAAATTCTGGAAATATGCGAATGAGAAAAAGAATATAAAGACTATACAGAGTTGTTTCATTGGTCCAAAAGAAAATACTAACATCGACTGGAGTGGTCCCACGGTGCACGCTGAGAGTGAGGCAGTAATGTGGAGCCTCATATATACCATACCTATCCCAATACTGTGCCTTGTCGAAAACTTCCGCTACATGAATCACGGATTTGTTGTTCTGGTTTAGTATATGTTCAAAGTGAGGTCCATTCTGATGCACATGTAATGTAACTGTCGTGATCATACGTGTAGTCGTAAATGTCACCTTCTTTGATTCTCATAAGTTGGCGGTGTATCATCGCTTATGTGGTCACCGAAAGCGGGCGGCTTCTTGAGGATGTACTCGACAATCCACCACTCTTGGGATGCTGAAGGCTTCCACTGTATTTGACAGGAGATGCTCTGATGAATCTCATCTGTTACGGATTTCGGAACCACCCGAATCAAGTTATGCATGCGAAGGTGGATAGGGAGGGGCCCCTGTAGTATCTGCTGTCAGTTTTGAACGCCGGAGAACAAGCGTCATCATGGTCTCTATCAGTTAGGGAAAGTAATTCTAAGACCTCTCTTTGTCAAGATATACTGGGCAATCGCCGCTCACATGTGCTGCAACTGCACAACATAAGTTGATAAAGAAAAGGTACAACCACGAGGCAGAGAATACTCTGATTCTTGAGCTTGTTGTGCACGGTGCATATGGTTTCACTCAACACCATGCACGTGATGCACGTGATGAGGACATTCGGGTTTACATCCCTTCCGCTCTAACTTAAAACGAATTGTGCTACTATCGCCCGGCCGGTAAGTCTCCGACTTCCAGACTGAAGCTTGAAGGTCAACTTGGTAGTATTTGCATCTTTTCTTTCTTCATTTGAAAGAAAGAAATCCTTTGCCTCTGTGATTTACGTGTGATTGAACAGAAGAACACGAGAAGAAATTAAAGCAAGGAAGGCTTCCAACTCCGTGAAGTGGTACTGCAACAACCATACTATTATACCAAGCGGTAGGTTCCGCGTCAAGCAGGAATGTATGTGAAGAGAGAACTGCCCTGTGTATCTTGTTTCACTTAGGTCATACCCGTAGACAGAAGCCCGAGCCCAGTCGTGAATGACAGAAGCGTGTCTATCACACTGCACTGGCTGGAGTAGGTAGCATTACCTAAGTAGGAGGCAGTACCACACATTCTGGTGCAGTTGTACAACCTTCACATCATAACCTCTTTCTTTCTTCCAGTAGGATTATGTTACAATACTGAAGTAGGTAGGTCAAGGCCATATGATGATCTTGTTCTCGGCGAAAGGCATGAAGATGAAGGAGTAATATGCAGGTGGATATACTGCTATGCTCCTCCTACATCAGCCAGTTTCCGGATAAAACTCAAGACTTCAATCTGCATGGAACTGATCTTTGGAACCGGGATGAAAAGCTAGGCTCAAGTGCCCAAGACACAGCCTGTGCTGAGCCAGTACTTCAGTAGATCCTGTCACAACAGTCTCCGACCTCCTCACAGCGACACGGAGCTCTCCTGACGTTGCTACACGTTTCTTCACTTAGTACTCCACGCTGGGGCTTTCCGATCTATCGTTTTATACAATCTACAGCTATTCACGTTCTTGACAAAAGCCTCGATACAGCGTAAATCTCCAACGTTAACGGAGAAGCTCAAGAATCTCCAAGTTAAGTGATGCAAGGTATATTACGTATATCAGATGAGCAAGCACGCACATCGTGTAGCAGGGAACGTCGTTGTATTGTTAGGAATTTCGTGCATGTCAAGATCCGTAGTGTGGGAAAAGCGCCGTTGGAACGTTCAAAATCGGGTTACACGAGAGAGTCACCAAGCAGTCTGCAGCCGTTTTCTTATCGGCAATCACCACACAAAGATGTTAAATTATATGTACAGATTGTGCATTTTATTTTCTTCTGGACTTCAAGTTATGGCAGCTGTTTGATGTGCCCTTGACAGGCGCGGAGCAGGTGAGCAGTGAAGATCAAACACAAGAACCGTAGCAAGGGATACCGTCTAACTCGCTGAACTACAAGCTACTTCTGCTGTGAGAATGTCAGTGCAGATGGGGTCCTGGAGATTGCGAACGAAGACAACGGTAAGTACTTCCTTGCATTTTCAACCTTACAAGCAATGCGGCAGCGTTCGGTTAAGACAAATTAGAGAAGTTTGGTCTGGGAGAACTGACTTACGAGAAGGATAAGCGGGATATCCTTATCGTCGATTAAGTTCCTCCCTGTTTCCAGTACGGAAAGGTGTCATCCACACGATGCGGTAAGGGGACATACGGTATGCAACTTACACCAGAACATCTACACAACTTGATATTTCTGTTCCCATTTGAAACGTTAGCACAGAATCGTCCTTGTTCTTATAAGAGTTTACCTCGTTTGCATGTTTGTACCGCCGAATGTCTCAGCAAGGAGAAAAGATCCGCTGAGGAAAACCAAGTGAAGAATAGTGAGGAGTTACAAGATAACCATCAGGAAAGACTAGCTCAGTATCGGAGGTTGAGACAGGGCAGGAGATTCTGTACTTCATCGTGGTTTGAAAGCGGACGGCCGACGAGTCGAAGCTGTAGTGTCCGAGGTGGGACATCAACCCAGGCTTCTCATGTTGTTTGGACTCGAATTCAGGCGCGTCTGGGACCACTACTGACAGGAACTTCAGGGCTACTTTGCTTTTCACTTCCCTGCGATTTGGTCATGGTTTGTCGGCTTTCGTACCTTCTTTCGTGGTAAATCTGCTCTTTGAGGTTTAAGTTTGTCTGTCATTTTGCCATTGATTGGACGTTTGAAGTGTACGGGGTTCTTCTCTCCTGACGTATTTCAGGCGCGTGGAGTGCAATGGACAAATCAGCAGAGTCATTTGCGATGGATCCTAAGTTCGTTACAAGCACCACTTCTGTGGAGATAATCTATCAGAACATCAAGCGGCGGCTTTCAGGAATTATCAAGGCTTTGACATCTGAAGTTGAAGAGTTCTACCGTCAATGTGATCCTGAAAAGGAGAATTTGTGCTTATACGGGCTCTCAAACGGCGGGTGGAAAGTTCGACTTCCAGCAGAAGACGTTCCTTCAGAACTCCCAGAGCCTGCTATTGGAATCAATTTTGCGAGAGACGGAATGTTACGTAAAGATTGGTTGACACTTATTGCCCTACACAGTGACGCTTGGCTCCTTGGATTGGCGTCATTTTATGGTGCTGACCTCAAGCGAGACGAAAGAAAACGGCTTCTCACCATGATCAGCTATTTGCCTACAGCGTATGATATAATTACCGGGAAGGATATTGATGACGAATTATCGTCCGTGGATCAACTCAATGGTACAAATAGTTTAAGAGAAGGAAATCAACATGAGGCGAACGGGACATCTAGTTATTCTAACCATGTAAGTGGCTCCGAGGCAAGAATTCCAGAACAAACGACAGCGGAATCAAGCAGGACAAAAAATGCTGACAGAGGAAACAAGGAGGCATCTAATGATTCATCAGGGAAGCAAGTAGTGAAGGAACTGTCAAAACCCTTGACGACTCCCACGACTCCACTCAAGAAAAGGGACCAAGAGCTACAGAGTTGTCCACGTCCTCAGGAGAGTAGAAAACAAACGCAACAGGCCACAGCAACTTCTGAACCCTGCTTACTCGAGTTGGCCATACCAGTTGAAATGGATGCCCCACCTACACATGAGAGTAAAGGGAAATCCGTAAAGAGGAGTAAAGCACGTCCGCTTGAGGTGACAAGGTCTGTACAGACCTCGGCACCAATGAAGCCAAACAAGCAGACTAAAGCTAAACCGGCCCAAAGGTTACCACACCCTCGTAAGGCTGATGAAAGCTCATGGGGGGAAGATTATGATCATGATGACACCCTTTGTGAAATTTGTCGAGGCCATAATACTGACGACGACTTGACTTTCTGGATAGCATGTGACTGCTGTGAGAAGTGGTTCCACGGCAAATGCGTGAAAGTAACGCCGGCAAAAGCAGAGTACATGAAGCATTACAAGTGTCCGTCGTGCACGAGCAAAAGGGCGCTCATACAGCTGTTTTGATGAGCGCGTCGGTCATTGCACTTCACCACGCGCCGGTTGAGTTTCTAACTCCGCCTGCTTACTTATTCCAGGATCACTCGGAAACTCTGGGGAATACTGTCACTCTATGTAGTGCAGTAGAAATGCGCGTATGAAGGACTTGCTCTGTTTGTTGAGATAGGCTGTTATTGCGATTTAAGAGAACTTAAAAATCGTAACTTGAGCCTCGGCGCTAACCGTATAATATTTGGCTGGATACTGGTACTGTGAGTGGGCAGCTTTGCTGATTGTGTGTGTGCGTGAGTGTTGGAGTGCCAGTGTGACTCTTCTCCTTACAAGGCACTTGAGTAACCAATCGATGCACAAATAGCTGCTGAAATGTTCATTAAACCGTAACCCTAGCTGACTTGTGTGCATTTGCATTTTGATTCAGAATCGAGCTTGGGCAACGTCGAAGTTGATGGGTCAAGCGAAGCGGTTCAAGGCTTCTTCAGGAGATCCAAGTGGTCGATCAATCTCGGTTTTTCTTTGAGGAAAGAGAACTACTGACAAGGGCCCAAGAATACATCTCACGTTCCATGTGAAAGAGCATGTCACCTGTTCTTCTTGATCAAAGGCCTTATCCCCAGGAGGCTTGCAGCAGGGGATACGGTTTAGCATTGTTTTATGGTTTCCCGTTTAGTGTTGAGGTTTCATCTCAAACTCCCAAATACACTTGCACTCGTTTTTTAACCATCAGTGGAAGGGGTTTATCAAGGTAACACGAACTTGGCGCGCAGAATTCCGTGGTTAATGTCAACCTCGGCCTTCATCGACCGGTTCAAGAGTGAGTGATTGCTTGCTTTAGGAGAAAAATATCTGCCTTTGTTAATAAGGAAAGGGCGATGGAACCCGTGAGTCCACCATCCCATGTACAATTAAATATGGAATTGGTTGGTCACTGTCATCCTGAGTTAAGTTGCTGTTTGAAAACGTTTCAAGACAAGCCCCGCAAACCATGATTCTCCTAAGGAGATGATGTAACGCTTCTGGAGATATCTTCCACCTCAGTGTATACAAGACAACAACAACAGTGCTGCTGCAAGGCAAGGCTATGCATTTGCTTGAGAATCATGATAGCTATCCATGAAAACCCTCTCCGTGTAGAATACGATAGTAAATTCCCACCGTGCTTTCCGACTCTTGTATTCTTTTTATTCCGCAAAATCGACAAGTCAGTATGCATTATACCTGCTTGTTGATAAAGCTCAACCAATGTGACGTACACAATGAAAGACGAAATGATTTCAGATCGGAGAAACATGTGGACGAAGATTCTTAGCAACCACGGCGGGTAGTAGCATTTTCCATGACAAGAAGTTAATTAAAATGGAGATATCTAGATTGGAAAAGCAAGTGTAGGAGAAAATAGTATTTGATTAATAATTGAGTTGCATGATCTTCATTTCCGTACAGGTGTCATACAGGAGTTTTGGCCTTCTTTTTTTCTCTATCACTTGATGTATACTTGTTCAATCTTCGTTTGTTCCTCAGCATCGAATGTACGTTTACTTTTAACACTTGCTATGCATTGGCATAGTTATCCGTCGACTGTGAAAACCGGGAAGGAGGGGAATTTTTTGTCGTGTACTGTACTTTGTCGTATTTTTACGAGGTTAAGAAAGAGGAGGACACGTTGAGTAAGTTCTTTCATTCACATCTTTTGAATTGTTCCCGGCGTAGTTGTTACACGACAATCTTCGTCAAGATAAGAATGCAGTCGTACATCGAGTTGTCTGACGTATATATCTTTTCCAGTTCTTATCCAATCAGAAGTACGTCTGGTCAAGAGTCTTGAGCAATACAGAATTACTAAACGAATTCGAGATAATTTAGATTTGAACAATACAGAGTTATTAAATGAATTTGAAATAATTTAGATGTACGTTTGAAACTTATTTCATAAATTACATTCATCATCGTTCAAAAAAGTTCTAATTACTAATGATTTTTGTTTATCTCTAGTGATTGCCGGACGTCCACTTGACGTCCACTAAGCGATGTGAAACCCAGAAAGGAAAGAAGGAGAAGTTTAAATCATTTTGTCGTGTATATAATTTTCAGATGTGACGGAGTGACGGATGGAGTGGTCGTGAAACTCGATAAGAAATTAAGTTAGATTCGGAATAATAATTAAGACGTAGCCTAACCATTACATTGCAAGCGTAGTTCCTTGTTGCTATGCATTAACATAATTATACATAGATTAAGAACAAGAAAAAATAAATTTATTATATAATGTATTTTATCATATAATAATTAAATGATGAAGTTTCTATGAAACTCAAAAATATTTTTATTAAATACAGATTAATCGGAATGCATAACCCTACAATTACATTGCAAGTGTGGCTAGTTGTTTTACTTTTATTCATTCGGTTGCAAATCGGCCGTATCTTACAAGGGAACACGGTAGTTGGTAAATCCTAACTTTTGCTATAAAGCAAGAGAATCATTTCCTTCCTACCTCACTCTCGACGAGCGGCGAGGTACTGATGAAAACGAAAGAAATTTAAAAGTATATTAGTTTGTTAAATTTACATCACATGCAACTGCATATTACACACCCTCTCTGTTTTCAGATGGAGGGGGTGGCATGTTTAATTTATTATTTAATTTTCTCCAACGGAAAGATTAAATAATATATTCATATTTTTAATAAATTAAAATTTATTTCAGCAAAAGTTCGGTCTTATTTTTCCAGAAGCGCGTCTTGTCACTCTATATCTGTGAGTTGTCTTTGCATCCAAACGCATCTTCTGGTTCTTTTAAACAATTTATTAGAACTTTAACTAATTCTAAACTCTTATCTAACATATCCACATATTTAAAACAAAAACAAAAACATCAGAACACACAATTGAAAGAGAACATTAAATGATATCCTTTAAATAATCTTGATCCCATGTCACCCTACCATGAATCCACTTGCTATATTTTGTCTCTCAAACCCCGCTTGTAGTCTTCTTTTCCTCGGCCAAAAGTGCAAGTGACACGCATATTTAGGTGCATTAGAAAGACCAGCTGGAAACAGTGAATATAGAAATTTTAATTTAATTTAGAATCGAAAAACTTTTCAACTAGGCTTACCTCAAACTGACCGGCTGATAGTATTCTGCTGCAACATGCAAATGATAAAGTGCGAGACTGTAGTCAAATAATGCTCTCCATGGATAGATATTTGCCACTATACTTGTCCGTACAAAATACTTGTTTTATACTTGAACTACTAGTGGTACAGAATTAAAGGAAAACACTTATAGTCCGCCAAAGTCCTACAGCGCCATTGGGATGCTTGAATATTTTGGGTGCGACACTGTCGCTTATACTTGTCTGAGATTCCAGAGAGGAGTTAGCTTTCCTTGCATATTTAGCTCTATTTATGTTGCATGCATATTCACCTTTTCCATACATATCCCACTCAATGCATGCATAATAAATATGTATTATTATTCTGTAGGGGAAAAGAAGAATTATGCAAAGCAGTTTAATCTATCACCTAACCATTCGACATAGAAACACGAGGAGAGCAGGAGATAAACCATAAGTCTTGACTTCCTTGTCGCGCTTCAGAAGGTACAAGTCCGAGAAACTGAACTCATTAATATATTATTTTACTCAACTTCCGGAAGGATTAGGTATTAAATTAAACTTCTACATATCTTTCTCTTCATCTTTCGATGAAAGAGGTGAATATGCATACCAAATGTACTTTTGGCCAGGGAGAAAAAAATGATTTACAAGAGATACGAGAGACAAAATATGAAAAGTAGACTGACTATAAGACATAACATGGAGTAAAGATCATCGTTTGATTTTTCTCTTCACTGTCTATTCTGATGTTCTAGTTTAGGTTATAGAAATACTTTTATATATTAAATAAATAATTTAGAATAGATTAAAAATAAATTATTTCTAGAAACGTTAAGTGTTAGGAGAACCACATGACAAATGGATCCAGCGACAACCCATAAGTCTAGAGTGAGAAGACGCGATTCAGAAAATATAAGACCGGCTCTTGCTCTCAATAAACATGCTACCCTCTCCATCTTCACGTGGTATATGCACGCTTCCCAATAGGTTCTATAAAACTAATGAAAAGGAACAATAGAGCTTATTATTCTCTTATTCTTATGGGTCTCTGAGCGTGTTTGTCCTTATATTATTAATAGTTTCTTTGGAAGTTTTGACATTCACGTGGTATACAACATTTGATATTTAAAAAAAAAGAATTTTAATTTAGAAATTATTAGAAATTTATCATTTAACACTTACAAGATTAAAACTAACAACTCGTAATAGACATTATTCTAACGTCGATCAATACGGCTTAGAAGTTCGATCAGATCTCACTATCATATCCGGTCCAGTTGCACCACTAGATTTTGCTTCTCTCTCCACACACGTCTTCTTTCTTATCCCCGGCATGTGTACACTGAGAATGTATTTATTTTATCATGAAAATGAATTTATTACACGACTCAAAATGATACATATGTAAAACTTATTCCATCGCTCATTTCGTGTTTGATACATCTTACTGAACCCGACTTGGTAATTTATCACCTCTTCCATCTTCAACATGCTCAATTTATTTTCTAGTTCTTTAGTAAAAAATGATTAGGTTCTAAATTATTTTCCACAATAGATTAATATCAATTCGATAGAGGCTCTAACACTTGTAGTCTCGAAAGCGCATGTGGCTGTGTTTGCTTTATGGCTTATGTTCGAGTATGTCTGCAATTCTCAATCTAGTTATCATTTACACTTCTAATTAAATTTCTCCCAGTATAGTAGATGGTTTATCAGGAGTTATGTGAATTTGCTAATTTACTCAAACGACCAGATGAAAGTTCAAAGAAAGGGAGAATTTATAATCACTCGAATTTATCATCAATCCATTTCAATAATAATTAGTTAACAATAAAGGTGTTAAAGTTAAAATCTTTTCTAAAATATTCTTGATCCGTGAGAGAGTAGCGATTTGGCCAAGAATAGACCAATGTTTTCTATGATTCTTCGGAAGTGTCCGTAGAAAAATGCACAGGGTATTCTTATTCACTTTCTTGGATGTGTATTAGCCTGCTTATTCATCTTATTGTCAAAGCCAAGGCGCTAGGATTATATTATTGAGAAGATGGAATTATTTTTGCATGCGGTCCAGTGGGCTCTCGCGTCAGGCCTGTTCAAAGACGGCGTGAAGAAAATACCAACGTTTCGTTGGTACTAGACTGTCACTGAATAGAGGAAGCAGATGACAAGCGCTCGCTAGCAGCGAGAGAACTTTTTATTGAAAGAATGTAGTAACGTCTCGGTACTAGACTGTGACTGAATAGAGGAAGTAGATGACGAGAGTTCATTCGCAATGAGACAACTTTTTATGAAAAGAATGTAGCTACATAATACACAGACCCAAAGTTTGATAGGTAAAGCTGGAGGACAGCAGGAGAGCCTCTTATTTTGAAGGTAGTAAGCTGGCAAGTTGAGAACATAGTTTTGTATAGACTTTCATAGCGTAAGAGAATATAACAATGTGGTGCAACTGTATCAACAACCTGTGAAATCAAACTTCTACAGGAAAGGCTCTATCGGAGCTCGTGCTTCAGAAGAATGCAGAAACAAGGGGAATAAATTCCCCGAGCCGGCCGCTAGTCTGCATGTCATCAGAGTGATCCTCTCCTCATGGACCTTACCTCTAGGTGTGGACGGCTCTCCTTCGTCAAGATTGTTATTGTCTTCTTATCATTCTCGTTTGGGAAGTACTTGTGTTTGCAGTTTGGATATCGACGGTTGTCCTTGTAAACAAAATATATTTTATATGTCCTCAAGAGTCACATCATTAGGCTGAAGAAAGGTGTTCCATAGTGAAACTGATCGGCGTTTCTGCAGTCCATGTTGCATTAGCCACCACGGAGATGTAAAGTATTTACCTGATGCAACCATAGCACAGAGACAACGAGAAAACGTTTCACAGTGGATGAGAAGACTCTTACCTGGTAAACTGGAGGGTCATTGACAGAATATTCATATACATCAATTCTACTCTATTTTTTGTGTCTTTTGCATCTAGCAATGTAAACAATTCTCTCCTGTATGTCATCATGCTCTTAGAAATTCTTTTCATAATGATCATATGATGCTCCTCTTTTTCATCAAAAAAATACTCAACCATTCTAACAAAAGTGTGCAAGCTCTTATTGGATAAAAGCTTGACATATACCTCGTGTCAAGAGGACGTCTCGTGTGCCAATCCAATGCTTGGACTATGCATTTTTTCACATCCATTGTGGACTTATAATAAAAGTGGATGACTCGCTGGAAGTGAAGATGCAACAGGCTACCACCCCATTCCACCAAAAATAGTCTACAGATGCATTGTTTATGCAAGCAGTCGAACAACAAGGAGAATAAAGCTTTACCAGTTTTACATAAAACACTTCCACCGTGGATCTCCTCGCCCTTGCTTCCCTCTTCAGAGACATGTTGTTGATCAAAGTCCGGATGATGTTGACAGAAGAGGTAGTGGGAAGTTTGTATTTATGTGAAGACACATGGAAGTATGTTGCTGAGATACAAACAGTGAACTGTGAGGCGGTATAATTCTCCTCGTTTAAAAAGAGTCAAATAAGTGAACAAACGGTAACGTCTGTCTTACATGTATAGACTCAAACCATTGGCAGAATAAGCAAGAAAGCGATAGGGTCCGACAAGGATCTGCAGCGGAACTAGGTGCAAGGGACAAGGATGTCAAGTCTTCTCGATGTTCACATGTCAAATTTACAGAGAAAAAATGACTAGCTTTCACAGAAATCTAAGTCTAGATACGCACAAGATAGGGAGAGCATGAGAGCGGATTTATCAAAGCCTATCATGGGCTTCTGAGAGCAAAGGTATGAGAATTTGGACTTCTAGGTAGATATATGGAATATCTCATAAGTATGAAGGGGAACGGTTTCTCGAGAGTGCGATTCCATCTCAAGGATTTCGTCCATGGACTCAAACTCATAGTCGCCTGAAGATTGCTTCTCGGAGGACGTCATGACATAAGGGCAAGGTAAATAGACGACGGCAGTCAGCCGAAGTAGAATTTCATCATCGAGCCGGACATCACAAAGGGAAGGTTGTGGAGAATACCTAGACTTTCAAGCTCTAGCCATCTGACGTAGAGCAGATAGATACGTCCAGCAGCAGATCCAATCCCCAACGCCAACTCTTGTGAGAATAAAAAATTATATCAAAATGTAAAACTTTCCATGTACGATAGATTATCATCACAAGTTAACCACATCATAAAATCTGTATAATTTGCTGACTTGGTTTATTTTCGAAGCTTTGCTGACAAAATGTTGGTATATGTATTAAAACTTTGATTAAATGAGCTTTCAAACGTTTAGTATTAAAAATATTATGCAAGATGTTACGAATTTAAAAGCAAAAAGTCTGAATATATATTGTACAAATGGTCGTTTTATCAAAATAGTTTATTTTAAGACTGCAAATTCAGGCTGGATGTGTATTGTATTAACCTTCAGAACTTCTATTTTAAAGTTCAACGGAAAATAATGTTTTGGTACCATGTTAGAGGTTGGATAAATATTTGTGAAATGAATACAATATATAATATAGAATTATTTGGGATCTAATTTTCATAGATAAATTCTATCAGCAAAAGTATTATAGATATAATGTTTAAATCTTTTTATCCCAAACAATCAACCCGCGGGAGGTTATTGTCCTTTGATTACCAGGATTGCTTTTGCTGGAGGAAGATAGGAGTCGACTAAGATCAGAATATGCATGTAGGATAGCTGTTATCATGAAAACAAATAAAATGTTAAACAAAAATCTTATACCAAGTTGATAAAAGTTTTTGAAGTATTTTATAAATATTAATTTTTCAAACACAAGAAGACCTAGACATAAATCATAAAAAGAGCGTGGATAAATCCCACGCTCTGCAAATTACATATGTGAGCTTTTGATCACCACCCGGACTTACTTAATGAAAGATTTAATTTAATTTATTATCTAACTCTTTCCAACAGAGGAGGAAAGTATGCAAGGAAGTTAGAAAAACACATGATCAATAAGAGAATCAAGAATTAGAATGTGAAAGTGTAGAAACATGCATGCAAGATCAACTTTTGGGAATCTTTGTTCCCTTGTTGTGATCAAAAAAGATATATAAGAGAATTTTGTGTTGATAAGAAAAATCAAGTTTATTCCAAAATATTAAATAATAGTCGGATCTAGAAATGCATGAAGATCCAACATAATCCATAAAAGAAGTGTAGACTTACATGCTTTAAAAACTACAAGTACGATAACATGTTAACAATAAAAAATTATTTTATCAACTAAAAAATTATCGTATTTTGGATGCGAAAGATGTGACCGAGAGTATGCGAGATATCTAGCTGTAGAAAAGTGTGTGTGATCGAGAAAGAAGAACAAAAACGTTAAGTGTCAAATATCCGAATCCAACCCTTGAGTATTTTTATCTTTATATATAGAATTTACGACCAGACTTCAGAATGTAAGGAATTTTTACACACAAGTCAGCCTAACCAAAATATGTTAGTCTCCCTATGTAGCCCTCAGAAATACCTTTCTAATGGTACCCAAAGTGTTTCAAATAGACTTTCCATCTCCTCAAAGATTTAAATGCTTTTCTACTCTACCTTCTTCTTCCTTGTTGGAATGTTGCACATTTTGCTGTACTTGAGTTTCCATCTTGTTCTCCTCGGAAAGCCGATTCTGACAATACCCAATACATCTCGAGCAAACCCTTTGAGGTGAAGTTAGGTGCCCACGAGTTGAATTCTTCTTCTTTCTCGCAGTCTAATTGCAAGATGCGTCTTGAAATTGATGTGGAGAAATTGGGCAGTTTTTCTTGATCTGACCTCTCCTCCACCTTCTAGTCGCTGAGCCGGTTCTAAGGATACCAAACTGACTTCCGAGTAAAGAGTTATGTCTTTCGAACCTAAATCTTTTCTTTTCTCTCAATCTAACTACTGGACGCGTCCTAAAGTTACTATACAGAAATAAAATAGTTTTCTCTGATCTTAGCTCTTCTGCATGTTCCTCTCTTCGAGCCCGGTTCCAACGGTACCAAATACGATGTAAACAAACATCCGAGCAAAGAGTTACGTCTTCCCGAGTTGAAATTCTTCATTTTTCTCAATTTAACTTCAGGATGCGTCTCGAAGTTACTCTGTGGAAACTTGATGATTTTCATCCTTCTGACCTCTCTCGCTCCTTCTTCTCGTCGAGCTTGTTTCAACAGTACCAAGCATGACCCAAACAGACTTCCGAGTAGAGAGTTACGCTCCTCGAGATCAAATTCTCTCTTTTCTCAATTTAACTTCGAGATGTGTATCAAAGTTACTCTGTGAAAACTTGATCTTAAATCTCATGCATGTTCTTTTCGTCGAGCCGATCTAACGATATCAAACTCAATCTAAACGGACATATGAGCAATAAGTTACACCTCTCCAAGCTGAAATTATCTCTTTTCTCTCGAAGTTCCTTTGTAAACTTGTGGGTGCTGAGGCTCAAACCCATGAAAATTACCCCTTTCACCCCGGTCTAACTTCACGATGCGTCTTGAAGTGCTCCTTGTAAAACTCGTCTTTGTTCTCCAATCTGAATTTGGGACGCGTCTCGTAGTTGCTTGATGACAAAATGCCCTTGATAAAAAATGATAAGCTTTCTCCGCTTTAATTTCGGGACGAGTCTAAAAGTTCACTCATGATCAATTGAATTTCCAAATCCATGTGAGTCAAGTCCAACCCTCCAAAAAATCATGAAGAAAATCCAGTAGTCTCTCAGTATCTTGACCTAAACGACCTCGGCGGTACAACTTTTATATTTTTTGACAATCAGTCCACCTAAGTCCACGTGTCACCTCCAAGTTGTATCACATGCGCACATGCATGAGATCACATGGCGTCCATGTAAGATGTCACATGTCTTGCTCATGCACTACCACATCAACAACTCGACTCCCTTCTATACCGATCCAATCAGCAATCGTCATATCATCTTATCCACAAAGTGTCACATCAGCATCATACCACCACTTGTCAACACCATGTCAACATGCATGGAGACGTGCCATGTCATCATATATGTTCAGTCAGCAAACAGTCACCTCAGCAAGAAATGTCACATCAGAAAAATGAACACGTGTCAAATTTCTACAGTGACACTTTTCATTTTCTGACGGATCAAAGAAAGTGTCACAACAGCTCTCGATCTGTCACGTTAGCATCACGGCACATCAAAACCCTAAAAGTGAAACTGTTTGTAACTCCCTCATCTTTACTCCGTTCATGCTGATAAAAAACACCAAAGTTGGTCCCCTTACAAAGGTCTACTACTACCTACTACTGTCAGAACCATGTTTGCAGTAAGTTGAGAAAATAGTTTTCCTAAGACTTTGATTTCACACCCTAGTCAGTCCACGACACGACATCATCTTGATGGTTTTAAAAAATCAAACCTTTGCATAAAAGATGGAGGAGATTAATAATATGCAAGGAAAAGCCTTTTGAATAAAGAGAAAAAGACATCTTAAGTGAATATACATACAACAGAACACTTTCCCAAAGGAAGAAAAACAGACTTGGAGATAGAGTAAAATCTAGTGATACAATTAGACCGGACTAGACTTCTAGATTATATTAATCAATGTTAGATCATGTCTCCTTATGAGTTGTTAGTTTAATTTTATAGATATATTAAATTGAAAATATAAAATAATTCCAAAATAAAAATACAATTTTAAAAATATATGTTAAAATATATATAAAATATATATAAAATATAGATGTCGGAATTGCCAAAGAAAACCTAAGCAATGTAGAAAAATATCACGCTTCAAGAACCATGATACTGGACTGATGGTTTAATTTATCACCAACCTTTCTTGGAAACGTTAGGTGAGAAATTAAACCGCTTTGTATATTCTTCTCTTTCGAAAATGAAAGAGGTGAATAATATGCCTGCACCATGAACTTTTGTTCCGTGACAAGCGTGAAAAGAAGAATAACATCTAGTAATGCAACTAGATAATGCAGTGGCGTCTTATCCAACTTCTGGAACTATTAATCAATGTTAGAGGATTGTTATTTATGATCTATTAATTATAATTATATAAATATTAAATAAAAATATAAAAAAGCTTTAAATGAAAATTTATTTTAAAAAATATATTATATGTTATATGCATAATGCATGCAAGAACTTACGGAGAAAATCCATAAGCCATGTAGGTTGAAGCGCACTCCAGGAACTATAAGATTGACTTCTTGTCATATAATTTTTTTTATAGATTTATTAGTACCTAACCTTTCCCCGCTAGAAAGGTTAGATGATAAACTAAACTGCTTTGCATTATTCCCCTATTCCGAAGATGGATGAAGTGATATTATATGATATGCAAGGAAAACGCACTTTTACGAAATCTTTCACGTGATTATTCCTTTTTCGCATTTTCTTTGAATTCACATCCGATCTAACTTTACAGTTTATGGTTGGCCTCTCAGTTCGGACCTTGAAACTGCGTTCCTATACTACGTTTCACATGCAGGTCAGAAGATGTAACCCGGTAGAGAACGAAGAGTCACTTCATGATCCTGACGTTCGTGAGTCGTAAACCCTAATCTGATATCGAGCGGGCTGCGGAGTCTCTACAAGTATGGTTCCTGGGAGGAGAGAGAAGTATTGGAGTCTCGTATGCAACGCGTGGAGTGGTAAAATCAGGTGCCCTCATGTGTGTTAATGTGTGTTTCGTAGTTTTGTAATTCTGCCTCAGGAGTCTGTTCATCGGAATTAGGGTGCGGTTTTTGTGGTTTATGTGGTGACGAGCAGTCTTCTCTTGAAGCTGGTTGTGTTAGGAATTGAGATTCAGTATCAACATCGGTAGCTGTTTGATGAGACCAGCACTCGCATTTAACAAGAGCGAGGAGAATACTGCATATATCGAAAGCGGAGGTCTATTGAGACCTCGTCTTTGATATCAGTGTGCTCTCTGCTTCTGTTAGCGCATGCGGACTTGAGATCTTAACGCCTTTCGTACACATAGTGGAGTTCGTGACTCCAGTAGTAACTGGAACAGTTTGGGCCTGGATGTATTCGACTCTGTTGACTCCCGGATGCTTGGTTTTAGTGAAGGAAATTTTAGTGAAACTGAGTACACACCTCTGATGTGGCCGAAGATGAGGAATTATTGGAATTACCGTCTGAGAAAACAATGCGGACAAATTGATGCGGTTAACTGAGGCCTATCAAGGTGGCGTTTGTGATTAAAGTCTATGTTTGTTCAATTCTGTCACCTGGTAGGTGATGACGCCGGCCTGCCACGGACGGGGTAGCATTAGCTTTTACCCCGGCACCGTCCAGGGCTGGCGCAGATCAACTTTCACTTCTCGATAGGAAGCTACTGGTGGAGCTATGCTGATCGCCTGTGGTGCCATTTAGGGTGATAATATGTGTGTTGTTCAGTAATCAGATGTGGTGGTATGCCTGTCCTCGGATGTTGTCTTTTGAGTCGATTCTTGAGAGGTGCCAGGTTTATTCGGTTAGTTTACGGTGTCTTGTTGACCATAGTTTCTGAACTGTCCCCGGTACTGAAGACTGGTTTTAATGCGTTAGTGGTTAAGCTTAGAGGTCGGCAGTGGGGCAGACATCTGAACGCAAGTGCACAGTAGACCTTAAGCTGCGAGTGATCGTTAGGAGGCAGATTCTTCGGCGCTTCCATTTCCCGATGACATGTTTCGGACAAATATCTGACTTGGTTTCCTGCTGATGAGTGGTCGACTTTACAACTTTTTAAGGATAGGAAATTATCCTACAGGCGTGCCCCGACATGTGAAGACGCGCGTCTCGCTTTTCCATTTCTCTGGAGTTCAGCGTTTCCTGCCTGGAAGTCGATCCTGACTATATCTCGTTACGGTACTGCGGATGTTGGGAGTTTCTCATTTGGAGTTGGCCGATGATTAAATTGCAATTAAAAGATCACCATCTTTCGGGGCGTAAAAGCCGAAAGGCTTTGCCGATGAATGCATGTATGAAGGCCATGTATCCTGAACCAACCTGGACAAAAAAGCAGGGATATGCGATCAACATGAGCATGTCCCTCGTCAGCTCCAGGGATAAGTAAGGTACCACAAATGGGTGAGCTGTTGTGAGGTTTGCAAAGGCCCTATCGCATAGAGCTCAATCCGTGGTTCTACATTTAGTTCTGAGCCTGAAGCCAGATAATGCTGGTCCGGTCACCAACTCGGAGAGTTAGCTGACAACCTCCCTGCGCTCACCAGCCTAATTACAAACGTGCGCCACAGAATGTGAAACATGTGCCCGGTACGACCATGATCCTTTAGTACCCTCCAGAGTGATTCTTCAGGGCTTTAAATCATATTATCGAGATAGGACTTCTCGAAAAGATGAGACAGTCAGACCTATCCGGTAAAACTAAGGTGTAGAAGTTAGACGTTTTCACTGAATATGGATAGCCATGAAGAGGGCTAATCTGAAGAACTTTTATGTTGCACAGGTTTCTGTCAACAACGTTACCGTTCACGATCTTATAAGAAAGTAACGGAACGCCGAAGCGCCTCACGACGATACAGGGACGCGCTTTAAACATATCCAGTCAGAGTACAGGCGGGCAGGCTTAGCAATTACTTGAGATGATCACGCAAAGAGCGACACTGAAATCGCGATTGCAAGATACTGGCAACGTTTCTGAGTAAGCGACATACATCCTCTACCTGAACGCAGCCGTAACTCTAAAACCTAGAGCAAGAGAGATGCCTAAGCAGGACACGGACCATTTCATTGCGTTGCGTGTTCTCCCGTTTGAAACACTTCTCCCGCAAGCTTACCAAATGCTGGGAACTTTTAAATGCATACCAAGACTGTAAACATATTACATGCTCGGCATGTAACGAGAAGATCCGCTGCACATGTATGAACTATGGAGACGCAATGGAACTCGGTGGAATTCAGGCGGTGTAGGCTTTAGGTATCTGCCCTAAGGTACCGTAGGCAAGTGGCCATGACTTAGAGCTGTTTTGCACTCACAGTTTCAGAACAGCGGAGAGGCTACTCACGCGTGCGAGTTAGGGTTGGTAATAAACGTAGAGTCCAGATTGGGTGCATTTTCAGTTTCATGAATAGGGTTGGAGCGAAATCGTACAGCGGTCCGCATTTTGGGAGAAGATTTCAGAACAGGTCTTTTTCGCGGAACTCTTTGCAGTTTCGGGCGCCACACGAGCAAAGATTGCCACGTGGATATGCATCCCATCCAGTGTCAGTGGAAGCCCAGGAGAGCAGGAGATTTTAGGTGTACAGAACTTCGCGTCGTGAGAACCTGTAGACAAGAGAGGTGAGGGTCGAGAGAACCTGTAGGCAAGAGAGGTGAAGGTAGAGGACAGTGAGGAAGAGAGAAGACGGGAGATGAGAGAGGCTTCGCGAGATGACAGGATGCATCTCGAGTTGTGTAATCGATTTCTTGTTTTCTGAAGCGAGGTGGTAAAGTGCATGATCCTGAGTTTGTATACACGTTTTCTTGCTTTTTGATGCAAAGTGATACAGTACATGACTCCGATTTGTATAGTGACTTTCGCTCTGTTGTTGTGATGTGGACGGGTGTTTCTGTGGTTCTTTGAAAGACAGGGTGCAATGACACTTCGACGATCCGTCATGAAAATCTTTGCAAATGCAGACACTCCTATTGATAGCGAGATTGTGACTGAGTTGAATCATGACTCGGTGAGCCCAGACAGCCAAATCCCAGCCCTGGAGACAGATCGAGAGTATCTGAATCTGCGAGAGGTGATGAGATTTTGCCTGGATAATGCTATGCCGATGGAGGAGCAGACATTTGAAGCTGCAATGCGAGATCTTCTGTTCCTGGAACAGAGACTCTTGATGCCAATAATCCACGAAAGGTGATGGGTTCTTCGTTGGAGAATGCTGTGCCGATAGACGAAGGCACATTTGAAGTGTTAATGCGTGAACGACCATCCATCCTCAGGCGCAGATCGAGCTCTCTCCCACGAACTGAGACTCCAGAAGCTGAATCTCAACCTTCTTCTCCTGCCGCAGGTAACTCTCATAGAGGTAGGTTTACATGGCAGGATTGACAGACCTTAGTGCTGATCGAAGCGAAGAAATTAGAGTGAGAAGAAGCTTCTGCTAATAACAGTCAGGAGAATATGCAGAACGTTGAGTTGAAACTGCGCAGGATACAGCAGTTTTTGGGTGCAAGAGACATAGATGTCACTACAAGCCAGATAAAAACAAAGTGGGAGAATCATATTTCCAACTTCAAGAAAGTTCGAGACAATGACAAGCTGTCTGGGAGCGCCCCTTATGTTGCAATGGATCATTTTGAAAGAAAGGAGAAGAAACTTCATATTGATTTTTCTCTCCATCACATACCTCTGATCGAGTCCTGGTATCGCCAGCGACCGTCGATGACTCCGCCTTGCATGGCAGAGTCAATGGCACCTAGCTCTAACACTGGACCTCCTCTTGTACCCGACCCTCATCCTGTTGTTCAACAAGAGTCGGAAGTTCGAAATGAAACATCATCCGAAACTGAGGCAGGTAGTCGACATAACTCTGGAAAAAGGAAGAGGCCGCAGAATCGAGCCGGTTCAGCACTGAATGATACTCTTAGCTCCTCTACCGAAATTGTGTTTGTTGAGAAATAAAAATTAAATTTGCTAGAGAAGCAGAGAAGTCGAGGGCTGAGAGTTTGAACGTTCGTTCATATAAAATAGTCTCAGGGCTAGATAAGATGGCTTCAGCTCTGATGGACATTGGGTCTGCTTTGAACAGCCAGAGACGGTAGTTTCTTCAGTCTGACATGTCCACAGTTTTGCAGTACAGTTGTGGGCGCTCAGCTTCGACCCGTCCAGAGTTTTACCCTTCAGTTTTATGAGCTAAGCTTCTTGCGGAAAGACGTTTGCTGTTCTTGTAAGAGCTCAGCTTGAAGGATGTCGGATGTAACAGGTTTCGCCTGAATTCGAGGCCTCGATGTTAAGTTTATGTCTTTTATAATACAAATCTACTTATTTTCTACACTGGTAAAGCACTTCCTTGGGTTCACATCGAGTTGTGGGATGGTTTATCTGTGTAGATATCGATCACATCATGAAAGCTGTTATCAGTGCTGTTCTTGTGGCTGTAAAGATGGTTGTCTTATTCTTGTGTACAATGGATGAAGATGGAGAAGACGAGCAAGTGATACTTGCCTCCGATGCTATGCAAGACTCATTAATGCGAATTGTGTCGATGGCTAATCAACTGGTGGCTGCACATCAGGTGGAAGTCGACAGCTGCAAGTGGTGGGTAAAGTCAAGATCTCTGATATGGTTCGACTATTACTTGTGGTGTAGTCATGATGACAATCGTTGGATAAAAACTCTACGCATGCCTAAGCACCTGTTCCTAATCATAATGGATATGCTGAGTCCACATATTAAAAAACAAGACACTCGTTACAGAAAAGCCGTCCCGGTGGAGGTCAGGGTCGGTGTAGCCCTTCTCAGGCTTTCGACTGGAATGAATCATTTCCATGTAGGTGAGCGTTTCGGCATAGGTGAGTCAACTTCTACCGAAGTTTTCCAAGAAGTTATCATGGCTATAAATGCTGTCATGGCACCCAAGTATATTCGATGGCCCACTGCCTCAGAAATGGAGAGGGTATCCGTTGGGTTCGCAAGAAAAGCTGGGCTTCCTAATTGTCATGGAGCCATTGATGGTTCACATATAAAGATAAAAGCTCCTCCTTCGTCTTTGTATCTTGTCGAATATTACAACAGGAAACAGTATCACTCCATCATCCTGCAATGTGTGTGTGATAGTGATGGTCGGTTCCTTGACGTAAGCTGTGGGAGGACAGGGTCTTGCCACGACTCTAGAGTTCTTCGCAACTCTGCCTTGTATACTAACATTCGAGACGGCAAAGTACTAAACGAGCCGGTTCTTATCTTGCCTAACGGGTTTCAGCTCCGACCTTACATGTTGGACGATTCGGGCTATACACTGGAGCGGTGGCTAATGACTCCCTACAGCTTGGGGTCTAGAAGTACATCTCGACAAAGGTTATTCACTGAAAGGTAAATTCGGGGACGAATTTGCATTGAACAGGCCTTCGGCGTTCTCAAAGGAAGATGGCAGATATCACAAGCAGGCATAATTAGCAGCGTCTCTGGGCAGCAGAAGTGGTGAAAGCTTGTTGTGCTCTTCATAACTTCTTGGTTGAGCACAGGGTGCAGATGGATAGAGCTATTTCGGAACCTCCCAGCCAGCACGATTCGGAACTCGTCAGTGAAGGGGTGAATATGAGACAGGCTCGAGATTCAAGCAATGCAGTTCGGGAAGCCTTAGGGGACTTTTTAACTATCGGTTGACATGTACAATACATCGAGGTGAAGTGTGTTTCTTGTGTTTCCTGCTGCGTAGCCTTCCACTAGTTACTCATTTCAGAGCGTTACATACAATAAAATCGTACGCTTATGCTGCTTGTTTCTTCACTTATCGGCCTGAATGGTAATATAGTCACCATCTGCTTGTTGTTTCGAGTGGCAATGCGGTATGAATGGTAACAAATCAAGTTCGCTGCGGTTTGAATGCTTACATCGTAATCTTTCTGTGAAGTTCGCTGCAATTTGAATGCTTACATCGTAATCTTTCTGTTCAGTTCGCTGCGGTTTGAATGCTAACATCGTAAACTTTCTGTTCAGTTCGCTGCGGTTTGAATGCTAACATCGTAAACTGTCTGTATGGCTGCGTGTTGGGCCTTCGCAACTTTGCAATTTATAGCACTTGCACTAAGGCTGCGTGGAAGCCTTAGTGCGATCATGGGAGCGAGTCTCCCTCCCAGCCTATCGTTTTTAGAGTGTATTTTCGCTGCGAGCTAAACCAGATTGCTTGGAGTCTTTGGAATCACTCTACTTGGTGCGAGTCCCCCCCCAGCCTCTCTGCTTCACCTTGTGCTGTGCCAAACATATCGCCTGGACTTCGCTGCTGCTGATATCGTCGGATCGCATATGTTATCGAATATTGTGTGACTCATGAGTCCGTTCGATAAGATTTCCCTGATTTGTTATCGGGTTGTCATCGTCGTAGTCTCGTGGTTGTAGTCGCAAGGTCACGAGACGTCTGAACAAAGTGGGAGCTTGGAATCGATGCTCGCAGTTTCAGCTATCGATCGTCGTCTCGCTTTCTGCTTATCTACATTTTACTATCGGCTCGCTTTCCGCTTTGCTTTCGGCTCAATTAAACAGTCGGCTCGCTTTCCGCTTTGCTTTCGGCTCAATTTGACTATCGGCTCGCTTTCCGCTTTGTTTTCGGCTCACATTTACTATCGGCTCAATTTGCTAAGCTATCTGTCCAAATTGCTGCGACTTGCTTGCAGGGCTGCCCTTCGTGGTTAGCGAGGCGATGGACGCAGCTGAGGAGACGTCGGCTGAGGTTGCAGTGGTTGGTTGGAAATGGTGCTTGCTGCACCTTCGTGTGTTATTTTCGAAGTCATTACCAGTGGTGCGGACTCGGAGTATGAGCGTTGGACTTTTCATCGAGGCCGAATCCAAGACGTCAGGCGGTATTGTGTAGCTCAAATTCGGGAGGAATTCTCCACCTTGTATCAAACTTGCCTCGACTGGCACTCTGAAGCAGACAGAACTCATGAGGAAGTCCCTTATGACAACGTTGAGGACTTGTTTATGACGATTGTAGCTAGTTTTGGGAATCCTGGTCATCGATTGAAGCGAGAAGCTGTAAAGCATTAGTTATTGTATCTGTTTGGAGTCCCATCGCTGTAGCTTGTGGATGAAGAGCTAATTGAGGCTCTACACTGTGAATTTCCGTATCCACCCTCTTGCAATACCTGTGCATAGCATCGGAGTGTACTGTATATAGTTTTGAAACATCGCAGCCACGATCAGTGTACAGAGTTTTGCTGTAATATCGCAGCCACGAGGAGTGTATAAACGAGGAGTGTTAGGAGTTTCGCTGTAACAAAGCAGCCACGAGGAGTGTATAAGCTTTCGTTAGAACTTCGCAGCCACGGCGACTGTATATGGCGTGGCTGTAAGGAGTTATCGGCCTGAACTGAAATAAACTGCCTGTTTTCGTTCGACCTCTGAATTCGAGTTTCAGAATAAAAGTTCACCTCACTTTTCATATCAGAGGTTTTCAGTGAACTTTATTTTTTCCTTGCGAAGTTACCTTTAAGGAGTATGTGAATTCGAGTCTCGGAATAAAATTTCACTTCATCAAACTCTATCAATCAGTAAGGAATTGGAGTCTCGAGAAGCGATAAGGAGCGGGCTATCGGCCTAGCAGTAAGGAGCTCGCACTCGGAAAGCAGTAAGGAATTAAGGAGCTCGCTGTCAGAAAGCGGTAAGGAGCTCGCTATCGGCCTACCAGTAAAGAATTCGAGTCTTAGAAAGCGGTAAGGAGCTCGCTATCGGCCTAGCAGTAAGGAGCTCGCACTTGGAAAACAGTAAGGAGCTCGCTATCGAAAAGCGGTAAGGAGCTCGCTATCGGCCTAGCAGTAAGCAGCTCGCTATCAGAAATCGTTAAGGAGTCACCTAAAACATATTTTTCCGCGAACACGTCCTTTTATACACGTCGTCTCTACACGTGGCACACTTTAGCCACTTTGACGCGTTCGTTTGTACCAACACTTGAATTTATTGCCCTAAACTGCAGACTACAATGCGGAGACAAACGTCAAAACTGCGCCCTCCCTGATGAAAATGCGGAGGATCGGCGAAACCAAACTGCGCCGTAAATATCAAAAACTGCGAGAGGAAATGGGTCTGAAACTGTAGGTGCAGAGCAGCTCTAAAACCCCTAAACAGTATCGGCAAGCACAGCAGCTTTTTGTACAACGTTGATATGCGCAGGTTTTCCTTTACATCGAATGTCAAATACGCATGCTGGAAGAACTCTCGTTTACTGTTATCCGGAAAATATATACGTGTTTAATAAAAATATATATTAAGTAGGTGATAAATTATAATTAAAATATTTTATAAAAATTATTTATTAATCCATGCTTGGAAACACAGAGAGCAGGAGATAAACCAGAAGTCTTGACTCTGACTGCAGCGCTTCAGAAGGTAAAAGGCCGAGAAATTATACTCATTAATATATTAATTTACTCATAATATCTAACCCTTTTTGGTTAAGTATTAAATTAATCGTAATTAAATTAATTGCCTGGATATTTGTCTCCTTTGGTGTGGAATAATAATGCCTAAGTAGCTCATGTCATGTCGCAACATTTGAGGTCTCAACCTCGAATCATCGATTTCGGAGGAAATAGAAATCCTGAATAAATCGGTCGGTTATTGAGGGGAAATGTGACGCAATCCATATCTAACGGATGGAAGACCCCATCAAGCCGTGTAAGTGAAAGAGGGCCCGAAAGGTAAAACTACCAACACCCCGAAGGGGAAAAGAAAATCGGGGCTAATCGGTTATTCAGCAGGCGTGCGTATTTCATCCTCTGAAGAGGAGAATATACGTATCCTATAATTTATGTCTTTGCCTTCTTTCATAGAAGGGTTAGATCATAAATTAAATTATTAAAACTAAAATATTTTTATTCATAAAATAACCAGAGATTTATATACAAAAACAAGGATAACTTAATATACTTCGTTTATGGATTTTATATCATTTAGACAAGATATTTCCATTCGTAAAATAACCAGAGATATATATACAAAGACAAAAATCACTTAATGTATTTCGTTTATGGATTTTATATCAGTCAGCGGTCATGTGTGATCAGTTAGCTGAGTTTAATTATAGATGTTTAATTGTAGTATTTTATATTTAAAAATTCCAATTAATATAATAAATTGAAGTTTATTCTTCTTGTCTAAAATGTCTCCTTTTGAATTCCAGTCGAACCTCAGTCTGTCTATATTTTTCTCTCATCACAGTAACCGGACACCAAGGCCAATCAATATTCTGAATTTAATTATGCTTGTCGTTTATTTCACCTCTGCCAGAAGTTCATCTAACATGTATATTGACCTAGGCTAATTTCTTTCTTCTTTGTTACAATTAGACCATGTCAAAGTTGAAACCTTTGAGGAATATTCGTGAGCGCTATGGTTGCAACCAAGAGGTCGTGGACAGTTCTTGCAGTCACCTCCTGAGGTACTCATAGGAATTTACTTTTTGGTCAAATTGAACTGAATTTCAACCATAAGCAAGTTAAAGATTTAGAGAATTTACTAAAATTATCAAAAATTATCAAATTATAAAATAAAATACTTATAACGATTCAAAAACCACACCCTAAGCGATACACTACTCTAGACAAAGTTATTGGACCAACTACGGCTATTTTCTTTTCTGGACATTTTAGCTTTGACTCTCATTAATAACTCAAATACAGTTCGAATATTTTGGGTTCAAATCGGTAACCTATATCTTATCGGAATCTTTATTTTTGAGACATTTGTTGGGACGTCCCGAACGTATAAGCCTAATTGTTCTGATCTGGCTGTAGATTTTTGAGCGATCGTGAATAATATCCTTCCCCACGGCCTTGTATAGTGAATTTCGTTTTTTGTTATAGAAAAACGTGTAAGTGTTATAAAAATTTGTTTTTCTAAATTATTATAGAAAATTAAATTAATTCTAATATATTATATGTTACTCAATCCCGGAGTAGCCAACTCGTCTGGAAAGAACCCATAAGTGAAAGGCTGGCTGCTGCGCTCTTGCGGGTATAAGTCCAGAGCAGTAACTGTAGAATAACGTCATCTACTTGAGACATTAAATAACTAACCCTTCCCGCCGGAAGAGTTAGGAAGTTATTTAATGTACACGCATGTACACTGAAGTGTACATAGAGATCTGAGTCAGAATAACGAATGATTAAAAACCCAAAAACCATAAATGGAAGTTATGGGTAAAACCTACTGAACCTCCTTCTTCGTCTTGTTTTAATAAGCTATAATATAAGCAAAATAAGCAAGATAAGGACGTAACCGCATCTGCATTTTTGAGGTTGGTTTTTCGAGTGACCAGAAAACGTTACGGTTGGGGATAAGCCCTTTCACCGCACAGCAAATATTTGGATTTTAGCAGCAGATTGGGACCGTGCCATACCAATAATCTATATATGCGAGATGGGCTCTGCAGAGTGGGATCTGGCAGCCGGAAGGCAATCGAACACTCAGAGTTGTTTCCGGTCCACTTGTGCAACGAGCCGAGTCCGAAGGCGAGAAATGAGAAAGCTCGCATTAGAGAAAAAAAAGGTGCTTACGTTGTGTCACGCCTCGCTTGTATTTGTGGGGTGAGGTGAAAGGAGATTTCCGTATCAAAAAACTCACTTACGCTAAACAGTCTTGCCTGCGTTGATAACCCACAAATTTTCACGTTAATCTCGGATTATCCAAGTTGAAATCTGAGTGCAGTTACGAGCTAAGTTTACCGTGACAATCCCAAGTGAGCCATGATCTATGAAATTCTGTTGCAGAGAGTTGCAACCCTGCGCCTAACTGCAGACCGACTGCAGTTGACTTTACGGTAGGGGATCTTACATAGTACATTTTAGATTCGATATAGGGATATATGAGACAGTAGAATGGACTTTACTTCAGAGTTCATTCAAATGGATGGAAACGGTAGTTGGGGGAATGTTATGAAGCCAAAGGATCAGACTAATATCTAGTGCTATGGGTAGAAAGAGCCGAAGGCGGAAGTAAACTGAGGGTAGTAGAAACGTTAGTCTGACTAGAGAGGCCAAGTCTGTAAAGTGAATAATAGACCTAACTGATGAGAAACAGCAATCTTAGATTAAGTAACTTCATCTTCAAGGTAAACTTAAAAAGGAATTACATTTACAAAGAATTGTACATCCATTATGGAGCTCGGACCAATCCTTTGTGGCGAATAGGAACACTCAAGATTTTGCTGATAAAATACAAATTAAAATCGTTGTATTACAAGCTGATATGGCATTGCACCAAGCAACTCTGCCCAGCATTGGGATTCTCTGTTCAGCACTTGAGTACATTGTGTATCATGGAAATATTACAGTCCTGAAATACTTTTATAACATGTTCATTAGGTCCATATCTATTCTTTGAACCCAGAAATGAAAGAAACCAAGCTCATACAAGAGACATCTAATGAACGCAAAATGATTACTTGAGTCTCTCCAGCTTAAGTCATGTGGAATTTGAACCGAATGTGAGCCACTACTGCTACGCAAGGGGCTTTGTACCCACACTGGTAGCAGTCGTGGAACCGGACTTTGTACTCACACCGTGTGACACCGGGGTTTGACCTCCAGCTTCAGTTAAATATCTCGGAGTCCTTGCTTCTTGTGTGCGGAGTGAGAAGATTTTCGTGTAAAGATTCAACTGAACTGAGTACATAGTGTTACAAGGTGTGTTACACTATATACATCTCCTGAAGTAATCAGGAGTTCATAGCTCTATCATCTTTAGTTTCTAATGCACAGAGTATGGCGTTATAACGTGGGCTTCATCACATGGATCACGATAGTGTTGGAGGTGGTGTCAGCGGAATCTTTAGTTTGAGTTTCAACAGGGAGTGGTTTTATGGTTCATTTCCGGTGAGTGCCAAAGGCCCCAACATCCTCGAGTAGCACAATTTGGCAACTGGTATCATTACAGTGGCACATTTAACATCATACCCCGTCATGAACATTGCTGGACACCAGCAACTCTGTCTCATCATCGTTCCGAACGACCCCGATGAGAATAACGCTGTTCGGTAGATTCGTACTTGTTAGTGTTTGATTTAGGCTCATTTACACATCATATCCTGTCTCTTCTTTGATGAAGCATGTATTTAATAGAGTGGTATAATCGTGGAACTTGCTTCTGGTTGTCTTTACGTAAAAATAGGTGCTATTTGGGATAGAAATTACCCGGTCCAACAAGACGATGAAATGATGTGTTTATGTGTCATGAAACTCGACATGTTTTCGGAACGACGTATTCTGAAACTCAACTGTACATAATATTGCTCAGCTGAAACTGGGGAGTAAAGAGTGTCAAGTGATTGAACACATGTGTCGATGGTCCTCAAAAGAGACAAATCGAGACACATCAGTTTTGGTTTGTTAACATTCTATTACAGCAGCTTCGTCATGATCATGAACCTTCATGTTGTCTCATAGAATACGTCTAATGAATGGTCCTTCCTGACTTACTGAGAAGATCTAAAGAGCGCTTCTCGGCCGACCGAGATGAAAAGAAGTTTTCTCAAGTTATTCAGTAGTTGAGTTTCTTCGTCTGTAAGAAGAGGTAATAAGTTTGTGAGTCAGCTTATGGAGCTAGTGTTCTGGGGTTTTTTCTCTGTCTTTTGTTTGGTGTTTTGTCTTGTATCCCAAGGTGGGCGTTTTCCCAACATCGGCTATGTTATTTCTTCTCTTTTCCTATAATGATAAGCAATAGCTGGCCGGGAGGGCGCTTGCCATCTGGTGGAGAGGAGACAATCTAGAACCTCTCTTTGATGTTTCTTGGGAGTGTGTTCTCGACTATGATGGCTGTTCACGCTACTTCCTCTTATGAGCCATTTTGTGGGAGGAGTTCGTGTACCACTTGACCATGCACTAAGATACTCTGGTTCCATATTGTGATAAGTTTACTCGCTTCTAACACACATTATACAATATCAAGTACAGCGGTGTCGTGATGTGAATCATTCACATAGTAAATAATTCACTTCTCTGTTAGGAGTTAGTCTCTCTAAGTGAAGTGAGGACCTCAGCGAAATCGATTCTGGAGGATGTTATATATTTTGGGTCCTAGTAGGTTGTTTACCATGTTGATAGAGTTTAAGCTCATGGGTTATACTTACATGTCGTCCATGCATGCTTTCTAGCTTGTTTAAGTTATCTTTCAGCGGTACATGTCATTTTTACATGTCTTCGCATGCAGTTTAAGTTTATGCTGGCACTTTAGGGGCTTGACGTGGTAGCTTATGTGTGAAATTAAGTCACCATGTGACTTGAGACACAAAAGGACAGAGAAAAAAGCTATGAACTCCCATTGGTCTAGTTTTGTCCTTTGTGTTACTCTAAACTTAGAAGTAGAGGTCTTAAGAGAAGTTCGAGCATTTGGTAGAGACATTCTGAAATCTGAAGACACAAGAAGATAGGGCTTGTCGTGTCAGTTGCTGTCAGTGAAATGTTGGATCGATTTGGACCAATAAAAGGAGAGTTATACCAAATTGAAGTTCGGATTGGGTTGGAATTGCATCACAATTGATGAGTTTGAGGTTTTCGGTGTCAATTGCAGCAGATTTGAGAAAATTGGTTCAAACTTTCGTGGTCGCGTTCACTGTCAACAGGGCTACGACTATCCAGAAATTTTCATGTCATTTGAGTGAATGAGTAATTTAGAGCGACCGCTGAACAAAAGGGGTTTGAAAAGCTCTCAATCTAGAGCATCAACTTCAGAGTTCGAGATCTGGAGAACTGTGTACAATCAGGAGGGCAAATTTCATAAGGATGTTCAGCGTGCTGTAGACTCCAAATCCTGTAAGAATCATTGAAAGTTATTGAGCCAATTCTCTATTCTAGGTCAAAATAGTTGTGATCTTTCATTTTTCTGAACATACTAGAGGATCCAATCGACCTGTGTGAGTATTTATAGTGTCACCTCATAACATGAAGCCTATCCCTTGAGTAAACAACCACAGCCAGAAGCCCATCGTTTCCCTGAATCTTCACAATCTTCACAATCATACCACAACCAGAAAGTTCTATCCTTCTCAGGAAAACTCTCACCACGACATCTGGTGCTTCCACTGAGAGAGATGAAGAAGAAGATGGATCGGAAGAGCAGAAATGTTGCTACTACTACCTCTACGGCTGTTGCAGCACCTTCTATAGCTTCTACGACTGCAACGACATCTGCATCTGATCTCGATACGACTGAGATCCTGAAGACGCTTGCGGCCCTGGTCCAACAACATCCGATCGTTGGAAGGGGTGAACTAAAATCCACCAAGGCTTTGCAAGAGATTGTGAATAGATGTGGAAGGTTTGAGGGTAAAGATATTTCTAGTATATGCGTGACTATAGAGGAGAGATGGAGCTGGTTAGAGTTATTGATATAGAGATGATAGTCAATTTTAAGTTAGCTGTGATTCTTGAGTTGCGAGATCAAGTTAGAGATATATAGAGAAGAAATCTGGGTATCTGGATGAGTTTTGAGCGATCTCTTCGAGAGGAGTTTCTTGAAGAAGATTCAGAGAGAGTTATTAGAAGAACGTTTCTGGATTGGGTTGAGCAGCAACTTGATCGTATGATGAGCTTGAATGAGATGCTTAGAGAGTTTGATCGAAGATATCGACAACTTTTGACTCTAGAGCGCATAACCTTAGATGCTAAGAGGACAGAGCTTTTTTTGCAAGTTACCGATGATGCTACGACAGATCGATTATGCTTTATGTTGACTGATCGATGTGCTGAAGGAGGAGTTACTACTGATGGAGAAGAGTCGAGGATGTTGTTGCTGTTCTAACGCGACAGAGGCGTGGAAGAGTGGTCGTGAGAGGACGTCCACTTGTAAGAGTGACCTCTCAACCTCGTACTGCTCCTCAAGTATAGTAACCTCTGGCTCCGACTCCTAGATATGTTGTCATGGCTGCAATTCTTTGATGTCAGTTGTGCCAGTTCCTACATAAAGGGCACTTGTTCAAAGACCTACGGAGAACCATGGTCAGCAAAACCAGATCGAAGATCTGATCCGGCAGATGCGAGAACTGAAGGTAGAGCTAACTGGCTTGCAGAGAGAGCAGCCATCGGCGTCTGCTGCTGCACGTCTAGGAGGTGCTCCTGTTCGTAGATATATATGGTGTGACAGCCCTGATCATTTTTGAGGAGACTGTTAAGAGCTCACAACTGCTTTGCGAGATGGTGTGGTTCGCTATCAGAAACGGTAGGCTCTTCCATCGGACAACCTCTCATGGGAACCAAAAGATGGGATAGTGACCTCAGGTACAAACTCTGATAACACTTTATGTATCGCATTTTGCATATGGACTTCTGAGGATACACATCCGCATCAACCCCAAAGGTGTACGTATGGTAGTCAAGTCTATACTCTCCAAAGCAAGTTGAAACTGATCGTAACTTGCAAACAGATCTCCAATAGAGTAGATTGATCTTCCAACAAAGGCCTCAGCTACTTCATCAACCATAGGTCATGTCTCAATGTTTCGAATCATGATGTTGTTGGCAGACTGTAAGTCTTGGATGAAGCGTAAAGCTCATGTTTTCTTAGATACTGTGTACTAGATACTAGAGTACGGATCCATAGATGGTTCAAGAATACCCATCCGCATTCTCTCCTTCAGTAACTCAATGACCTTCGATAGCAAGGCACGAGGGATTGGAATTGACTTCAAGTCCCAAGGTACGTGAGGAACAGTGAAGATAACCATTGGAGCTATCACACTAGGATCCACACAACCAATCTCCTCAGTTGAGAAAGAAAAATGTCTTACCACGGCTAAATATCATCTGCTCGTTTCTCTACTTCAGTCAAGAAGCCACACCAGCAGATTGCATCCTTCCATCCATTCTCCAGTCTCAGACGAGGACGAGATTGTAAGCACGAGATAACCTCCTCATAGACTTTACGAGAGTGGATAGGGATCACCACCCTTCCTCCCATATGCTTCATCAACTTATCTACATCATCCAGCCAATGAACAAAAGATTGTACACTTACAAACTTCTCGTAAACACCAGAAATCATCTCACCTTCATTCAAAACTCTTATACAATGCAGATCTGCTGTATACTTCTCTATATGCCTTCTACTCTTCTTAGTCAGATCCTCTACTCGCGTGAACTCACTCCAATCATCAGAACTGAAAGTCATCAAACCAGATTTCCAACTATGTATAGTATAGCTGTTCTCAGAATCTTGAGCAACCTCTTTGTCAACCTCTTGTGATCCCTCAAGCTGCTCAAGCGAGATCATAGTAGTAGCAGATCCATCACTCTTGGTATCCCGTCCTACAAGAGTGGTTTCTGAAAACCTTTACTCTTACAGATAGGAAAATCTTTCAAAGTCTGTCGGTTTCGTTCGTGGTTTGTACGAACGGTCAGAAACTGCACAAAACGTCTATCATATGGACTACGAATCCTAGCATAGTGAGATCCGTCATCCATCACCTTGGTCTTCATTCGAACTACAGTGATATAAGATTGACCAAGAATCACAAGATATGAAGCAGAAAACTGTACGAAGAAGTGCTGATCTACCTCCACATCACATATCTTCATCTTCACGTTAGGACAAGCGCCGTATAACTCATCCTTCAGGTTGTTTGCAGCACGTAACACCCAACCATGGTTCAGGTCGATAGACCACTAACCTCTCTCGTATACCTCCCATGACATGATGTTGATATCTGATCTGTGATCAACTAAAGCAGCAACAGGTTCAGATAGACTTCCAAGGCGAACTCGTGTAGCAGTTGTAGCACGAGCCCAGTGTCTCTTCCTGAAGTCACTATCAATAGCTAGTATCGAACGTCGTAGTGTTGGTATCAGCAACCAACGCTTCTTGCTGGTATCTCTTCTTATCAACCTCCTGAAAATGCTCATTCACAAAAGCTCCTACCATCTCTATCATCTGACTTTCTACTTGTTCAGACATCACCTGTCTCTTTCGTTTGATGATGTCGATGATCAGTTCATGAAACTGTCTCTTTGCAATACCAAGAACCTCCCGAAGAGAAGCTCGATTCGCACGTCCCTTAGTATTCTCTGCTCCAAGATGCTCTTAAGATCAGTAGAAGTTCTGATATCAGCCGCCAACTTGTAAGCCGGTCCCTTCTCTTTCTCTTGGACAGTAAACAGTCTTCTAGCAGTCGTTGGTTCCAGCTGAGATTTCTACACCTCCTCCATTGGACCTGGTGCAGGTGGAAGAGCTTGAAAAGTAGACGAGACATCTTCTGGTGGAGCTTCTCGTCTCCTTGTGACTCTCCGTTTATCTCTAATCTCCTCAAGAACTCCACGGAAGCATCTTGCCAGTGAACGTGTCTATCCACATCCAATAATACTTTGATAGAATTAGCGTCTACAAGATCTCCTCATCCTTTGACTCCACGAATAGACTCGGCTCCTCTCTTCAGCATCTCAGAAGGAAATGGAGCAATACTCTTCTCAACAGTCCTATCTAGCAACGTAAGACTAGAAGAGACTTCGATATGTCCAGCATATATATCAGAATTTACCATCCAATGGTGCCATCAATGCATTTACAGTTGCAGCCGCGACAATCTGAGATAGACTTCTCATGCCTCCTCGTCCAAATTGCGTGCTCAACGGTTCTCCAGTAGAAGAAAGGTGTCTGATGGTTGCAGAAAGTTCGTTGCAGACCACATTCGAGATGTGGAAAAGATTCTGATGCGTTTGGAAGAGATATGTCTCACTCTGTCAAGTACCAAATCTCATTTTGAAATGTCAGAGATTGTGGTGGTGGGTCATTTGTGTGATACTTTTGGAAGACGACCGAACCCGGAGAAGGTAGATGGTATAGCAAGGATAGCAGACTGTACCAACATCACTGAGGTTCGACGATTCTTAGGAGCTTGTGTGTTCTTTCGTGTGAGTATTCCTCATTATGCACACATTGCCGAGTCTCTGTATGCACTTCTGAGAAAAAGAAAGAGGTTTACTTGGCGATAAGAACATCACGAGACGATGGAGCAGTTGAAAGAGATTCTGAAGTCTAAGGAGACTTAACTACGAGTGTGGGAGATCTTTGATATTGACAATTGACACGAGTCCAAAGGCGATTGGATGGACAGATGGTGTACGGTTTGTTTCTAGATTTGGAGCTCGGATCTTAACAAATAGACAATGTAACTATCCTCAAGTGAAGCGTGAGTGGTGGAGAGCAGTTACTCTCATGAAGGTAGATCGAGAGTTCTTGATAGGAGTCCGTGTGATATTAGAAACAGATTGTTTGTCTTTGCTTGGTATGATGGCAAACTATAGTACACCAGACACAGCAATGCTACGATGTATTGCTTATATCCGGAGTCTCAACCTTGAGCTAAAGCATATAGCAAGGAAGGATAATCCAGTTGCATATATGTTATCTAAGACTCGTTATACAGATGAAGATGAGATGTTTATAGAGTCGAGAATGAAGAGAAGAGAGATGTTTGGTGCCAAGTTGATCAGCAGACTTCAGACTTGGAACCACTACCGTTCAATGAGGAGTTCTAGATGGAAAAGTTCAAGATATTGGATTCTATCTGAGTTCATTATGCAGACGAGAAGGATGGAATGATTCACAGTTCAAGGAGATCAGACGAAAGGCGTAGGATTACCTTCTACGTGAAAGTTATTTGTGAAAACGTCCGAAAAGAAGAGATGGAATGCTTGCTAGAGTGGTGGATGATCAACAGACGAAGTTGAATCTGCTTAAGGGGTTTCATGATACCTTGTGGACTGGACACCGTTGAGTTTGGACTACGTACACGAAGATGAAAGAGAGATACTGGTGGAAGAGTTTGTATCAAGATGTGGTGGATTCTGTTGAGTCGTGTCTGCACTGCCAGTTCTACTCTAAGGTCCGTTACAGAGATGGACTTGTACCTATCTGTCCATCCAATATCTATTTTCAGTGGGTCCTTGATCTTGTGATGATGCTGCCGGGGCTATGAAGGATGCGCTACTTGGTGTTGGCTCGAGAAGATCTCTCCAACTACGTGGAGGGATAAGCACTACGAATGAAGACTATAGAGAACATATGTAGATTCTTGCTGGAAGATATCATCTGTCGTTATGGATTTATTGGAAGATTACGAGCAGATAAGGACGAGTTGAGAGACGTAGAAGCGAAGGAGTTCTTTGCTCGTTATGGAGTAAAGGTTCGGCTCACTACTGCCATGAATCCGGAAAGAATTGGTAAGAGTGAACGAGAACACCCTTCTATTGTTCACGCTTTAGTGTAAAGCATGTGATGGTAGGCCTAGAGAATGACGGAGACTACTTTCATTTGCTTTGTGGGATGATAGAACTACACTATGTACCACGACTGACTATATGCCGGTTGAGCTTATGTTGGGACAGAAACCAATCATGCATACTGAGGAGGACTTTCTTACGTGGACTACGCTATCGTGGGAAGATGGTATAGATCGTACTTCACTCATTGCTTTACGAACCAGGTAGTTAGAGCGGAGGGAGGAGGATCTTGCTGAAGCGCAAGAGAAGCTGAAGGTGGCTCGAGTAAAAAACAAGAAACATTTTGACAAGACTCACCGACTATGACCAAAGCCAATACGTGTTGGTGATTGGGTTCTGTGTATGATAGCACGTTGGAGAATAAGCATTCTACACTTCGTAAGTTCTCTCGAAGATGGTTCGGGTCTTATGTTGTGCTAGATGTTTATAAAAATGTCACTTATAGTTTATGGGAGCTAGATGATACTCCTTTGAAGCTATCTGTGGCTGGCAAACGAGTGAAGTTGTTCAAACAACATGGAGGATCAGTAGAGTTGTTCAATTTTCTGGAGTCTGAGCAGAGGATGACAAGAGACGAAGATGCCCCGACTACTGAAGAGGCTGAGGCGGAGGAGAGTGACGATGATGAAGAACAGACAGAAGAATGAAGAGGTTGGTACATGCCGGATGATGTGGACGTTTAGAAGGGATGGATGTCGTGATGTGAATCATTTCACATAGTAAATAATTGTTTACCATGTTGATAGAGTTTAAGCTCATGGGTTGTACTTACACGTCGCCCATGCATGCTTTCTAGCTTGTTTAAGTTATCTTTCAAGGATACATGTCATTTTACATGTCTTCGCATGTAGTTTAAGGTTTATGCTGGCACTTTAGGGGCTTGACGTGGTAGCCTACGTGTGAAATTAAGTCACCACGAGGTTTGGACAAAAAAGGACAAGGAAGTGAAGCTATGAACTCCCATTGGTCTAGTTTTGTCCTTTGCGTTATTCTAAACTTAGAAGTAGGGTTCTTAAGAGGAGTTCGAGGTAGGGATATTCTGAAATCTGAAGACACAGGAAGATAGGGCTCGTCGTGCCAATCGCTATCAGTGAAAATTTTGATCGATTTAGAGCAATAAAAAGAGAGTTATGCCAAATTGAAGTTCGGATTGGACTGGAATTGCATCACAGTTGGTGATTTTGAGGTTTTCGGTGTCAATTGCAGCAAATTTGAGAAAATCGCTTCAAACCTTCTTGGTCGCGTTCACTGTCAGCAGGGCTACGTATCCAGAAATTTTCATTTGAGTGAGTGAGTAATTCAGAGCGACCGCTGAAGCAAAGGAGGTCGGAAAAACTCTCAATCTAGAGCAACAACTTCAGAGTTCGAGATCTGGAGAACTGTGTACAACCAGGAGGTCTAATTTCACAGGGATGTTTAGTGTGCTGTAGACTCCAAATTCTGTAAGAACCATCAAAAGTTATTGAGCCAATTCTCTGTTCTAGGTCAAAATAGCTGTCTGGATATCAGAAATTGCTGTAATTTCTTTGCTCAAAATATTTCTGCTCATATCTCGGTGCTCAGATTTGATCTCCAGTTGAAAGTTCATACGTGTGCTCAGTAGGGCCTCATTTACATGTAGGAGAAGTTTTGAAGTCTAAATCATCATATGTTTCCTATTCTTGAGTGTTAAAGTTCACTGTCTGATCTTATTACTGCTAGTTCGATCTGATTTTTATTTTTTGAACATACTAGAGGATCCAATCGACATGTGTGAGTGTTTATAGTGTCACCTCATAACATGAAGCCTATCCCTTGAGTAAACAACCACAGCTAGAAGTCCAGCATTTCTTGAATAGACGTATCACAATCTTCACGATCATATCACAGCCAGAAAGTTCCGCTCTTCCTAGGAAAACTCTCACCACGACAACGGAGATCTGACATCCTGAAAGCTTCTTGAGTTGTGAATGAATCTTTCGCAGGCACACTGACCTCAGTACACCATGCATGTAGGAAGTGCTGCAACATGCAAGTAGTTGTAACGTAAATTGTAGAATAAAAAAGTATTGACTGAGAATTGAAAGATCTGAAACTAACATCTCTTCTCGGTTCTATTGAAGTCCTAATTTCTTCTGGCAATAATCATGGTTGATACGAGAAAGTCCTTCCGTCAGTATATCAGCTACATTATCTGATGAAGATATCTGTCTAACTGAAATATGAGTTTAATCATAGCATTCACGTACAAAGTGATGTTGATATATTTACTTCTAGAATGATTAACAGGAATTTAACCATGTCTAGTGCTCGTTAGTAGTTTTCACAAATAGATGTAGGCCTTGCTAAGAAATCCGAGGCATGAAGATCTATCAAGAGTTGACGTAACCAGATGTCTCTCTTGTGACAGTTGATACTGTTTGGTACTACGCTTCTGTTGTAGAGACAGCGATGGCTTTTCTCCTACCACTGCTTAAACTGATTGCTCCGGATCCGATCGAAAAACCATAATCAGTTACCAATCTCTTGTCAATGTGGATAGTAGCTCAGTCTGAATATGTGAATTTGTGAAGACTTGACTCAGTGGTTCACTTGACAAATAGCTTGTACTCATGTGTTCTAGAGACATATATGAAAATACATTTGATCGTAGTCAAATGATCCAAAGTGGGGGTGGAACAAAATTGACTAACAAAACTCACTGCAAATGCTAAATCTGGTCGAGTTAGCAACATCGAGTACATGAGCATTCTCACCAGTCACTGATACGTATGTTCTTCAGTGGGTTGATGTCCTGCTGTGTTATTGAGAAATCTCAGTTTATCCACTTTCAGATTGAGCTCATATGGCGTAGTAATAATAGTGCACTCTTGAAAATCTGACCGTGTCAAAATGCTTTCCAAGTATCTGTAATTTTTCAAGAGAGTCCAACTTCCTTTCCAACTTAAAGTACAACAACATTAGTTCTTCATAAGCCACTCATTGCTGAGCCTGTGATACACATTGTTACACAAGCTGTAAACTCTCCACCGTCTCACTCATCCTCATATCCAACTATCAAACAACTGTATCTACTCCTCAGTCTGAAAGATCAGATGTACCCAATCTCTACTGAAATAGTCCAAATACTTCTCCACTCAATCCAATCTTACTCCAAAGTCTTCTACGACTGGAAGCTCACATGACGTGCATCAGAATCGGTGGAACTTTCATGTGAAGACTATTTACCTCAGACACTGTCTGGAAGACACATACGACCTCCAAGTCATCTTCAAGATTATGCATGGATTACAAGTACACCGTATTTACCAGATAAAATCGAAGATGAGTTGATGGTTGTCAATCAAAAAGACTCCTTGACTGAATTGCATGGATGACCACTATTTCTGCTGATCCTACTAAGCCGCAATCTTATGAAGAAGCCCTATGTTCCTCTGATTAGATGAGTCTAATCAGTGACAAACTGTCATTACAGTGGAGTTACAATGTCATAAAGACAATGACACATGAGAGGTAGTAGATTTATCACTTGACCAGAAGGTTATTGATGGTCGATGGGTCTTAAAAGTTTAAGCATAAATCAGATGGGAACAACTAACGATTCAAAGTATACCTCGTAGTCAAAGTCTACACACAACGATACGAAGTTGACTACATTGAGACATTCTCTCCGTTAGTAAAGCTCACTACGTTATGCACACTGCTGGTTATTGCTGTTCTTCGTAGGTTGTTACTACTTCAGCTTGATGTTGATACAACATATCTTTAAGATATATTGACTGAACAGGTTTAAATGTCCTTCTCTTCAGGATATGAGTATCCTAAGAGGAAGTTCAGATAACCAGTGTGTCTTCTCCTCAAGGGTGTATGACCTTCATCAATCAGGCAGATGTTGGTGGTACCGTCTGGACTCTTTTTTGATAAAGCTCGATTTCTTGAGATCAAAAGTTGACACATGCTTGTATATACGTTCCACCGGGTCTGATTTGGTTATGCTAGTCATTCACGTTGATGATCTCATTCCGGTCAATTAGTCCCAACAGCAACTAGATTTAATGATATCTATGTTAAAGCAAGAGCTCAAGATGAAGGGACCAACACCATTGGACATGAAGATAGACATTGATTACGATGCAGGTTACATTGCACTCAATCAGCACTTTTCAACAACTGTCGAGTGACTGGGTCAAAGAGCTTGTAAGCACGACTATCTTTATAATAGTCCACATGCACATAGTTTTGAGACTTTGTGTCCAACTTGACTCGTCTCTCATCCAGGATGTGTACATAAGCAGTAGCACCAAATACTCTTAAGTGAGACAAGTCTAGCTTCCTCCTTATCCATAGGTCCTCAGGCATTTTATCCTCGAGAATCCTGTTTTGGAGATCTATTGCATAAATATGCCATTGTATGTACAGCTTCTGCCCAGAGTACTTTTTCTACATTCCGTCCGTACAACATTGACCTGGCTCCCTCGAAGAGCGTACGATTTGCTCTTTCTGCAACCTCATTCTTTTGTGGAGAATATGGACTCGTACTTTGGTGTATGATCCCATGACTTTTCAGAAATGAAGTCATCTTGTTGTTCATGTATTCACCTCCGTTGTCGGTCCTTAATGTCCGTATGTTCTTTCCTGATTGATTTTCGAAAAGCGACTTGAACTCCTGGAAAGTTGTAAGGACCGCTTGTCCAGTTTTTCTTGCAAGCCCGTAAACCCAGATCCTCCTGCTGTAATCATCGATGAAAATAAGTACATACTTAGAGTTCCCTAGGGAAGGGATGTTGACGGATCCACAGATATCTGAGTGTACAAGTTGTAGAAGCACGTTCGATATGGTTGTCGATGTAAGCAATGGTTCTTTGTGTTGTTTCTCTTGGAGGCAAGGCTCGCAAGTTGGTATGCTGTCAAAATCTTGTGTGACATTGACTCCAGTTCTTATTCCAGATGCCAAACGTCTGATGCTATCCACATTAAGATGACTTAGTCTCTCATGCCAAACCGTGAGTGGAACTGTAGGTGAATTTGAAGTGGTCGTCTTTACTGCTCCAAGGTAAGCCACCTCTGGATTATCAAGCAGTAGGTGATATAATCTCCCGTCCTTTTCTGCTTGAGCTACAACATATCCGAGGGAATCAAGAATATAACAAGCTTTAGCATCAAAACGAACCGCTCGGTGAGAAGATGCAATCTTACTTACACTCAATAAGTTGGTATGTGCATCACCGGAGTACAACACATATTGACAATGATAGCTCGGCCCAAGTTGACTGATCCAAGTGTTAGTCGGACACTCTTGTTCCCTCGGTCAAGAAACCATCTCCTTTAGCAGCAGAAATGAATTGTGAAATTTCAGAGAAATTTGTGAACTTCTCTCGAAAAAAGGTCAAGTGTGATGGAACGCCAGAATCAATGAACCAGTCAGGACATCTACTATCAGTGTGAAGAGTGACAAATGCTTTCTCATCTGAGAATTTCAGTAGACTTGAGCCTTCCCCTTTAGCAAAATTCATTCTTTTTTCTCTCTCTCTTACCTGCTAGTTGGCTCTTGCTCGACAGTCTTTTTTATGTGGCCAAACTCTTTGCAATAGTTACAGATGCCATTGAAATGCTTTGAAGTTAGTGATTGATTGGTCATCATGGTCAGCTCATCTTTCTCTAGTATTGACATCGCCTGCTCATGTTTGGTTTCCGTTGTTTATAGCTGGGTTCGACAATCAATATCCTGTTCAGCTAGGACAATCAATATCCTGTTCAGCTATTGACGATTGATCTTTCAGAAATACCAAAGAAAGATGATCTCTACCACTCAAGCTCCTAACCACGTCTTTCCAGAAAGTAGTTATTCGTAGACTATCAAGAAGCCTGGCGGCCACTTGAGGCTCCTTCGTTCGATATTGAGATCCCTCATCTGCTATGCTAGCTTGGTCACCTCATTCATGTGATAGACCATTGATCCAGATGTGTACATCACAACATGAAATTCATCCTCTAGTCTATTCTGCTTTTCTATACTATCTTCGCATGCACAACGCGTAGAGCTTCCCACACTTCCGCTGATGTCAGACAGTCGCTTATGTGTTGAAGTTGATCATCTCCTACAGAAATCTCGATTATATCTTGTGCAAGTTGATCCTTCTTTTCCCAGCTAGAGAGATCCTCTTCATCGCTGGTGTCATTTTGGTTTTCCTATTTTGTTAGTGATATAATCCTAGAGATCTCTCATCCTCAGAACACAAATTTCCGCAATCTTTGCTGTCTCAATGCAGTTAATCAGGCAAGTATCCTCGAAGAGTCTTACAGTTAATTTGAAACCTAGAACTCATCAAATGCGGATCCCATCCCTGAAGTAGATGAAGGTCACACTAATCCGAGGTCAGCTCAGTCTTGAACTGGCAGTGCATGGAATACCTCAACTTCTCTAACTTCATTGACAAGGTTTTGAGCGATAACGATTTGATTAGCGCCAAACCTTTCGCAATTAACCACGGGAAGAACTACACTTCAAAATAACGTGAAGAGTGTGAGATAAGGGTCTGCTGGAGATGCTCTTATATCTTAACGATGATCATGAAAGCGTTAAGAAAATGCGAATAATCTGAGGATTTGTTGAGATCCATTCGAAACTAGTTACCTCTGTGACGATCAAGTTTGAATATTATGTCTGAATGCGAAAGGACAAAAGTTTAACTTGAATTCATATGAGTATATGGTAAACGAATATACACGAATCGAGAGATGGCTAGAACACCAGAACCATCCCAGTCGTTCCATTGTTCCTCTGTTGGACTTCTTTCATCATGCGTGAAGCGTATATGTACTCTAGATACCTAGACATCTGAACTTGACTTGATATGAACTAAGCTACCCTCAAGTCCTTCGAATTCCATACTACTCCATATCTGATCTCTAACGAGAACCATTGTTGAGACGACTCTCCCACACGATAGCCCCTGAACTGTGATACAGAATCAGATTGCCTTCGTCCATGTCAAACTCCATCCTCGTTGCTCCAGCAGATTCTGTTCCAGTTGTCCACACCTGTGAAGTAGTCAAGCAGGCCACGCTCAAGATGAGTGGATCAACAATTTTAGTAGTCCGTTATCACAAAGGCTTTCTTGATGGGCTCGTGAACGCTAGTCTTGGATACATGTTAATTTGATATTACAATTGCAACATTTTCTCATGAAATGAACAGCGTACTAGTAGTGCTTTGTAGTACATTATCTCAGTCTGGAACGGCGATCTCTCTGTCTAGATTTGGATATATAAGTGTATCTGCAAGCATTAATATCCTCAGGCTGGTAACATGATCGATCAGGCTTTGCTTACCAGAGTTCCATCAGAGGTTCTCAACTCCAGCGAGCCGCTGCTGAGGATTGTGAAGGTGGCACCTTCGTCCACAGTGGCTGGGGAACCTGACACTGCCTTGGCCTGGAACACAGGAGGATCCTGAGCAGTGCTGCTACTGGGGAACCACTTGTAGATGGACAGATAAAACGAGCCGGTAGAGGCCTGCTCGAATCCCAGAGCATAGATATCGTCGGTGTCGTAGGAAATGATGTTGCGGTGAGAGTCGCTGAAGCCCGCAGTGTTCATGGCGTAAGGAGGATGATTGTCGATCGTCACTCCCGTCGCAAGATTTGTGCAGACGGCATCACCGCGAGCCTGGAAGTCCCATTCAAAGACGTTGGAGCCTTGAGCTCTCACTCTCACGGGAACTTGAAGGACTGCTGCCGCCACAAGGAGCACGAAGATGCTGAAGCGAGCCATATCTGAATCAGAGTACCAAGAGCTAGCTTTGTGTAGATTCTCGAAGTAATACCCAATTAAGCTGATTGCAGCGGCTAATGGGCAATCCGAGCGAGCGAACTGAAGAAGATGTGATCTGCTTCTCGCAGTCGAACTCTACTTATACTGAAATGCGAATCCTTGTTCATTACCAAAGTTCAAGTCCGGTTATTGGGGCCAAGGCCAGGTAGCTACGTACGTAATTGCTTGACGACTTTACGTGGGCGGCGGGCCCATTCGAGGTCGGATTTTGTATGCGTCCTTTTGCATGTACAGATGCGATTCACAAGTCAACTGCGGCGCACGGTTGCAAGTCTCGACTTCCAACAGAACTCACAGAGGGTAAAGTCGTACTTTGGAGTGTGACTGTGACCTAAGTGCCTAAAAAACATGAGAGAAACTACATTGTTGGTTGGACTGGTCACTGTTGGTCCAGGAGCGTTTGGAGTCAAACACAAGACACTTTCGTCGACTCTTCACTATCTGGAGCCCGGTGCAGAATCTCCTGTCAGGAGGATTTCTGTCATTTTGTCAGGTATAGAAACTGCTCGGGAGCTCCAGGTTCGCACCGGTCCATGGTCCACCAGGAGCTTCCACGTGACACGCACCTCGGCTGATGCCGCTGGTTCATCTCTGACTTGCGCCTTAGCTCCTAACCTTGTCATAACTTTGAAGTCCGCCCGGCCTGACGGCCAACACTGACCTACTGTATAGCGGTATACGGATCTGCAACGCGTTTAAGTAGAATTGCCAATTTACGTGCCGCGTTGTTACTTGACAAGAATATGAAAAGTATATATAACTAATTATGGACGATGATTGGAACTTGTCACACGACGTATACTAAAGAAAATGGTCGAGTTAGAAGTGAATCCAAAAGCCAGCTTTAGATCATTCACCGCACCCAAAAACTCTAATGATACGGCGCTCGAGCAGAGGAAAGGAAGGAACTTGCTTTTCACGAGAAAGAAAGGAGAGGAGAGTCCGGAGAGCACGTGCAACGAAGCTTTGGAGAAACAAATGTTTAGGTTCATAGAAGTGACAGCAACGATTTGTGCGGGAATGAATTAATAGTTTAATGAGAAGTAATAGTTTTTGGATAAGAATCCTTAGAAGAATCATTTAATTGCATTTCCTGTCGAGTGAACATGGTGTAACGTAGTAACCACTCAGGTGATAGAAGCAGAAACGATGCGAATCATGACTTCTTCATACAGGTTGATACGTATTCTTGCTCTCCTCCCTCGGAGAGACGAGCAGAAGAAGATTGGAACCTCTCCCACATTCAATCTGAAAACCAAAAATCCGCCAACTCGTGTGAAAACGCACAGGACAACCAGCTGCTCTGTGCTAGCAAAGCGTGTTTGTAACACGCAGCAGGCATATTCGTGTTCGAATTCGAATAATAGAGAGGGAGTGCGCAGATTAGCCCTTTATTAAACTGAAACGGCGAGAGTAATGAGGACTGCGAGAAAGTGAGGGGCTACGGTAGTTCCGAGCGGATGAGCACCTTAAACCACAAGTACCGCTATATAACCGTGGGATCCCACCGTTAATCATTTTTAACCTTTGTTAAGTAAGTTAAGCACAGACAAGGCCTTGAGAGATCTGCGCAACGCAGTCACTATAGCATTGTGATTTTGGTAGCAAATGAGCAGAAGAGAAAAGACTTCAACATGAGCCCATGATGAGCTTAGGAGAAATAGTGACGATTTCAAAATTATCAAGTGAATCAAGTGTCACTGAGAATTACAGAAATAGTATATTCTATATTTTAAATTTTGAAATGTTCTACTATTCAGCATATTTTGTTATAATCATTTACCCCTCGCGTTATCATGACTCAACAAGCTCTTTTGAGACAAGGAGCTCGACTGGGGCCTTGGCCTCTTGCACTCTGACTGAGAGAAGAAAGTGAGCTACAATGAAAAAGATCCACCGCGTGCGAAGTGAAACTTTTTATACCCCTACTGGTGGTTTAACGTTCTCATGGTGGATCCGCTCCATGCGGGCCACCACACCGGACATGTAACCTCTTTCTTGAATCTTTACAGTGTCGCAGGGTTAACTCAATTATCTCCAGTAATTTAACTTTGCGCCATCTTTTGTACTTCACCAGCCCAGCGAAATAATCGTTACTTGGTCGAGCCCCTTAAATATACATAAATATACAAAGAAGTTACACTTTTATATGCAAGGAAATTAGGCTAATAGAGCCGTTCCACAAGATACTTAAAAAAAAGTTCTATTTGCCTCGGAGTCTAAAGATGAGCGGGTCAGAAGAAGACATGTCTGGAGTTCACATTTTCTTTAAGGTTTATCAGTCATAACTGCTACATGAGTCACGGAATGTTCACCTTCTATTGTTTTGTTTCATTTGGCTTGTGCAATGCATTTGACTTCTATAATGAATCAGTCAAAGCTTAAGCTTGAATAAAGACAAAGTTAATTAAGGGATATCAAATTAAGTGCATGGAGACTCATTGCAGAACCCAGTGTTCCGTCAAACATCTCCTTTAGTAATGTTACAATACTGAGTGGACACGGTAACCGTCCGTTATATAGGGCACAGTAAAATATGCATGCTCAATCATTGTGCTGGAGATTTTGTCGTTTTAGGATATAGAAAATTTTTTCTATATGAGATAATAATTATAATTTAAATAAATAAATAAATAAAATTATTCTCCAATTGATATATATCAGCTGGACCAACCGGTGAGGTAAGGGCTAGACTTAACCTATAAATGAAAGGGGTCCAGATACTCCTTGGAAGATATAAGTGCAACAGTATCCTAAGATCAGATTATCAATTAATAACCAATTGAATTTATTATCTAACCCTTCCACTTGTGCATATTCTCCACTTCTAAACTTTGGAAGAGGTGAGAATGCAATGCTGGTCAAACCCTCTTCCGGGCAAGTCCAGGTAAGGGGTTCAATCTCAGCATGTGCCTCGGTTTGCTAGTGGGATTCAGTGTCGGGTGTAAAAAAAAACCCAGATCTGCTGGTTCTCATAGATGATCTCAATACTCGCGAGCGAAGTACTGCACGGGTGGTGTAATCCGGGTAAGAACAAAGCTCTCTGATGAAAATAGCTCCAAAATATAAAGAAAAGGTGAATATATATGCAAGGATGCATGGCAGAGTAAATATATATGTCTATGAAATTATATATAAATAAGAAAATAGAAAATCACAACTTTTGGAGATTTGCGACCTTGTACTGCACATCATAACATTCTATATTAGAAATGGCATCCAGAAGAAGAATCAAAAGAGAGCTACAGAAGAGAAGAATTGCTTAGGCAAATCCTGGGCTTTCAAAATGGAAACACTTTCAATTTTTCTTCCTTCTAGACATTTCTTCCGGTTATTCCCAAATATTACTTTTCTCAGTCCTGAAGCTGTGAAATCTTCCACGTTCTACCCCGATATATAGCTGCTGTTTCTGGTATGGCCACCACCTGGATCTTAAATTTTAATCTATTCCTTGAAGTATATGTTATGATCCAAATTATTCAGAAGGAAACCGTTATATTAGTAGTAACTTTGTGAAATATTACCACTCTTTGCGAGGAGGATTTTTTAAATGAAATTCCAAAGTGAATCTAACTAAAATTCCTTGCTAGCTTACAAACTCTTTGACAGTTGAATCCATGAAACAAAAAAGCGGATTCAGCCATACATTATCAACATTTGTGACCACTTGCGTATTCAACCTGTCTTCAGATGGAAAAGGGGAATATGGAAGTTGGTTTGGTTTGGTTTATTATCTAACTTTTTTAAAAATACTAAATTAAATTATAGCAATTTTTTTCCTTATTCTCTGCAGCAAGGTTTCACGTTAGTTATAATAAGTTTTTTCATCCACTTTTGGCATGCATTAATGTTTAAATGTGAATTTTCTTTCTCTTTAATAATTCTTTCCAGTTTATAATATTACCACTAACAATATTACATGTTTACTACATTACAGTTTATGTAATTCTGATGAACTCCCACACAACCATGTGCCAATCTAGTCTCACTCCAAACTCACTCACCTTTTGTGCTCCGTGCTTGTCTCTCTCTTTCTAGCGAGAACTCCAGTTTGCAGGTTGAATGTACAATGCCTTTGTTCGTGATTTTCTAGCGATCTCGCTAATATCTCTCTGGTACGTGAAACCGTTTTTCTGATAACAACCCGATGTACTCTAGGAGAATCGGAGGATGGTGAATAGTGTTAATTATCTTATTGCAATTAATCACAGTTTGGAGATGCTTGAGAGTTGAAGAGAAAAAGAGTTGAACTTCTTAGTTTCAACAGAAGAATTGAAGCCCTCGACCGAGCTCAAAGAATTTGTCATGACACAGTTCTGAACTTGTCGGATCAAATAACAGAAGTTGATTTCACATGCTCATACGCATTCAACTGGTGGCCCTTACATTTGCAAACAAACAGGTTCTTGTGCAAATGGTAGCTTCTGTAGGCGATCACGTGAACATTCAAGGTACTAAATGCGACTAAACCGAAGATTTCACATTTAGCTGCAAACAACTCTCAGAGGTCTGTGAAGACATGAAACAAGGTCACGGTCACACATTAAATTATCGGAGTCGGTAAAGACAGTTTAACTTTAATTCAGAATTGATTTGAATTATATATGTTCCATGAGCAGACATGAATCGAAGAGGTCGCGATGGCCACTCCCAATGGCGCCGATCCCAGTCGTTCTAGCTAATATTGTGTCTCTATTGGAATATATTATTCCATCCCTGAAGCATATATATGTACTGTAGCTATCTAGGTAACTAAGTATGAAGGTCATCGCGACCTTAGTCATATGAAGGTCATTCGCGATATAGAATCATATGGAATTCGAAGGTCATGAGCTTGGTTCGTACTTAGTTACCTAGATAGTTACAGTACATACATGTATAGAATCATATGGAATTAGAAGGTCATGACCTTCGGATTCCATATGATTCTATACATGTCTGGCCTTCAACGAGAACCATTGTTGAGACGACTTTCCACACGATAGCCCCGGAACTGTGGTACATAACCAGATTGCCTTCGTCCATGTCAATCTCCATCCTCGTTGCTCGAGCAGACTCTGTTCCAGTTGTCCACACCTGTAAAATATTCAATTAGAACGGCTCAAGTTTAGTGAATCAACACCGTTAAGTAGCTAGTTCGTTTCTCAATGGGCTCACACTAGACTTCGATACGGGCCAATTTGAATTAGAATTGCAACATTTCTTGATGAAATGACCACAGTATTACTGTTTTTGTAGTACATTATCTTAGTCTGGAATGGCGACCTCTATGTCTGCATATTTAAGTGTATCTACAAGCATTAATATCCTGGTAACATGATCGATCAGGTTTGCTTACCAAAGTTCCATCTGAGATTCTTAGCTCCAGCGAGCCGCTGCTGAGGATTCTGAAGGTGGCACCTTCATCCAGAGTAGCTGGGGTACCTGACACTTCCTTGGCCTGGAACACAGAAGCGCACTGAGCAGTGCTGCTACTGGGGAACCACTTGTAGATCGACAGATAAAACGAGCCTGTAGAGGCCGGTCGAATCCCAGAGCATCGATATCGTCGGTGTCGTAGGAAATGATGTTGCGGTGAGAGTCGCTGAAGCCCGCAGTGTTCATGGCGTAAGGAGGATGATTGTCGATCGTCACTCCCGTCGCCAAATTTGTGCAGACGGCATCACCGCGAGCCTGAAAGTCCCATTCAAAGACGTTGAAGCCATGAGCACTCACTCTCACGGACTGCTGCCGCCACTAGGAGCAAGACGATGCCGAAGCGAGCCATATCTGAATCAGAATGCCAGCTGCAAGCTAGAGCAAGTCTCAGTACTGCCGGTACGTATGTACTCGTTGAGGATGTTACTGCAAAATCGGAGTGTTTGAATTCGAGTGTCGTGCTTTCACAGTTGATCTCTCTTTATACTGAACTTGTTAAGCCCTGTTATTGGGGCCAGGGCTAAGTAGCTACGTAATTACTGGGCGAGTTTACGTACGTGGGCTGCGGGACCATTCACAGAAATTGGATTGATCATACCCCAATACGATTGTTTCGCTTGATCATACTCATCTTCACGTTTGTTTGCTTGATCATACCCTTGACGGGTTGTTTACAGTATTTCATCATTTTGGTATTTTTAACCTTTACTAAATATCACCGTAAGTCAAAATATTGAAATTAAAGACACGTTAGACTATCCATATTCTCATTCTTTTAATATGTGCAGTCTCACATGTGATTAACATCACGAAGTGACTGGTTTTACAGTCAATAGCCAGTCAGAGGTATGATCAAGCTCACGTAACATACTGGGGTGTGATCAAGCCAATTTCTGGACCATTCGAGGTCAGAATTTGTTTGCGTACGCATTTGGATCTGTCGCATGTACAAACTGTAGCTTTTGTGGATGTGGTTAAGAATCACGCACGGTTGCAAGTCTTGACGTCTAACGGGAACCATAGAAAATAAAGTCATACTTGGAAGTGACCAGTTAGTCTCTGGCTTGTTTTGGCTAAAAAGAGTAAAGTTTTTATCATGTCCGTTTTCTTTTATTCTTTCAAGGAGCATCGTACTGTCTTTTATGACATCTAACAGGACCCATAGAAAATAAAGTCATACTTGGAAGTGATCAGTTAGTCTCTGGCTTGTTTTGGCTAAAAAGAGTAAAATTTTTACCATGTCCGTTTTCTTTTTATCCTTTCAAGGGACATCGTATTGTTTTTTATGAGTAACCACAGCGTACTCGGACCAGATTCACACAATTGCGACTTCTTACCGCACTTCCAACCGAGAGTAAGAGGGTTTGAACCCCAGACCTTTCACTTAGAGATCTGAGACTCAACCATCTCAACTACGGATCTTCGGTAGTGGACTAGTGCTCGGGAGGTTTTCGCCAGAACTCGAGGATTTTCCTGCATTTATACTTCAAACTCGAGGAGAAACTTTTGGCATCGGAACCGCCTGACAGATTGCTAACGCAGTCGGTATGTTTCCGGCATATATGGTGTATAAATTAAGGATGGAGCAATATTGGATTTAACCTAAACTTTCATTTTGAACGGATAAAGTCGACTCAAGCGAAAGCATGCATGCGAGTTGAATGCTTTTGCGAGATTGATTGATGAAAGAGGATAGCTGCCCGACCAAAGAAGAACTTGTACTGAGCAAGAATGACATGGAATTCTATGATCTATGCAAAGAACTGATGCGTGACATGTTTGTACAACTTAACTCTTGAAGATCTTGCTACACTGTTTGAAGTTTAAACAACTGAAATGAGGATGCGAGAAGTAGATATCATAGATTGTTTTATCCTGTCAGCTAGAGTGTCAACTTGTCGAGTTGAAACACACTGATGTATTATAGTTATCTCTCATCAATATATATGTACATATATATACATATATTTTTTGAACAAATTTATATTTTTTAAAAACTTTAGTGTTACCGTTTATATTATTTTCACCATTCGTGCAAATGGTGAAAATAATGTTACAATATGTAATGATAAATGAGAGGAGTAAAATTGCAGTACGGTATACCGAGTGTCGAATTATGTGTCTTTTTGCCAAACCCTAAAGTCCTGCCCTACTCCCTTGTCCACCTGGAAGTTTTACGTGACACCCACTTCGGCTGATCCCCTCATACTTGCATTAGGTACTAAGTCCTTGTCTAGGAGCATCCTCACGGCGGGTCTTGAAAGGCTGTCCTAACCAGTTAAGGGAAAATCCTCCCATCGCTGATTTTTATATTAGTCTTTAATTTACAAATTCTCTTAAAGCTATTGTGCTTTCTTAACCTTATTCCCAAGGTTTCAAAACGCATTAACTCTATATCGAACTGTTTGAAGAAAAATTTTTGAGTTTTGAAAAAGTTTTAGCTTTTGATATTCTTAGAGATCCATTTAAGGATTACGATGGAGAAATTCTTTTTTTTAAAGATAAAGATCCTTCACTCTTCATCTTTAAATTAGAGATAAGGAGGTCTTTATCTCTATACGGGTGGAGATGCTCCAAGAGCACCTCTACCATGAGTCTTTAAAGGCTCCTCTAACCAGTTAAGGGAAAACCTTCCCACCGTGGATCTTTATACTAGACTTTAATTTACAAAATTCTTTAAAAGCTACATGTTTCTTTAATTTAAATATTAGAATAAAGACTCCTTAACCCCATATCAAATTGCTTGAGGAATAGTTTTTGATATTTTTGAAAAGGTTTGACTTTCTGATATTCTTTAGAGATCCATTTAAGGAGTGCGGTGGTCAAATTCTTCCCTTAAAGAAAAATATCTTTCACTCTTCTTCTGTAAATTAAAAATAAAGAGATATTTATCTCCATACGGGTAGAGATACTCTAAGAGCATATCCACTGCGGGTCTTTAAAGGCTCCTCTAGCCAGTTAGGGGAAAACCTTCTCACCGCTGATCTTTATACTAGTTTTTAATTTACGAAATTATCTAAAAATTATCACGCTTTCTTAACTTAAAAATTACACTAAATACTACCATATCCCATATCAAGTCATTTGAAGAACCGTTTTGAAAAGGTTTGAATTTTTGATATTTCTTTAAAGAATATCAAAAAGGTCCATGGTCAAATCATGCTAAGGGTTTGGGTTGCGCGATGTGAATCGGGTCAGTTTATCACTTATCACGGTTGTAACTTTTGTAGTAAGAAGCCGACAACCATAGAGCTCTGTCAGTTTTGTCAAAGTTTTTGCTCCTTGCTGAAACCATGCTACAGATTAGGAGTGTTATTGAAAGATGAATCTTCCAGCACCCGGGCCTAAAGAGAACAGGTGCTGAAAGTTGGACTATCGGAGGACGAGAGTAATGTGAAGACTGTGAAACATAGGACGAAACAGAATTTAGCACATGAGGATAATATATTATCATCTGATTTCTACGTTGGTTTCAGTCTTATAGCATCTGTTGCTTCTGATATGCATTTGCTTTGCAGCATCTATGTTTTCTTCTGTGTAAGAGAAAGAACTGAATAAAGTATATAAATTGATCGCATGATTACAATTTTTTGTTGAATACTTTTGACTTTAAGTGTGTTCCATTCCTTGTGCAGATATAGCTATATGTTCAATCACTTCTTGAATTCACTCATCCACATTAGCTCTGTAATGCGGAATATATATTATGTTGATAATTCGAATTCCATCATGATCTAGCTATAGGAAAAGGAGAGAGAGAATCGATGTGAAAGAGACCAAGTATGAGTAAGCTTGTTTACTGAAATGAATAATGAGGTAGGAGGCCCAAAGGCCAGGTACTTATACTTTGGTACAAGGACAGGCAAAGCATGCGAAAGGGCATGAGCCCAAATAGCCTAATCTAGTTGCTGTACGCACGTTCATACCGTATAGCCTATTCTAACACTCCCACTCAGAGACTAGTTGTTTATAGATTTAAACTTTTTATCCTAGTCTTGATAGAAGGTAATCCAACTTAGGAGCCGGTAGGCCCTTAGTTAAGACATCTGCTACCATCTCCTGAGTAGGGCAGTACTTCACTTCAATTGTCTTGGATGTAACTTGATCCTTAATGAAGTGGTACCGAATATCTATGTATTTTGTCTTGTCATGAAACTTGGACGATTCTACGAGTGCTATCGCATCTGGTTATCACAATATAAAGTAGTAGCCTCATTCTCAGCTAAACCTATATCAGCTAAGAGTTGTTGAAGCCACATTGCTTTTGATAAACATGTGCTGAGTGTCATGTACTCGGCTTCGGTACTTGATAGTGCAACAAATTTCTATCTCTTCGACGACCAACTGATTGCTCCTTGTGAGTAGATGAAACAATTTCCAGAAGTTGAACGTCGTGACTTGATGTGACCTCCCCAGTCACATCAGTGTAGCCAAATAGAGAAATCTGTTGAGACGAGTACTTGTATTCTAAGTACTGATCTAAAGTACCCTTGATATAGCGAAATGTGCGCTTTATGACGGTGATGTGTTTTAATCTCGGGTTAGCCATGTATTGAGATAATGCACTAATGCTAAAGACTAGATCAGGACGAGTGCAGACGGCAGCCCAGTTGATGGAGCCTGTTGCACTCTGATATGGACAAGAAGCACATTGCGCCTTCTCTTCAGTAGTAGCAGGACAATCTTCAATTGAGAACTTTTCTCCTGGGGTCAATGGTGTACTGACAGGTTGACAATTCTCTAAGCCAAACTGGAATAACTTTTGGGTCAGGTACAAGGTTTGACTGAGTCTGATCCATCCTTCTACTGGATTTCTGTTAATCTCTATACTCAAGCAATGATAGATATTACCGATGTCACTCATCTTGAACCTTGCGCTGAGGTTACTCTTGATGTATGTTAGCAATCCTTCGCTGCTGCTTGCTATGATTGTGTCATCGACGTAGAGTGCTAGGATGGCAAACTGATTATCCTTATGAATGCAGTATACGTTATCATCAGCTCCTGACTTACTAAACCCAAGAGAAAGTAAGAACTTATCTATGATCAAATACCATTCTCTAGAAGATTGCTTCAATCCATAAAGTGTACGAAGTAACCTCCACACTTTACTAGTTTCTGGGGCGTTGATGCCGTCAGGGATTGCCATGTAGATTTCTTCACTTAGCGTTCTATTCAGGAATGCTGTCTTCACATCCATCTGATGGACGTGGAGGTTGTGTTGAGCTGCGATTGCTAGTATCAATCGCATTGATTGCACACGGACCACAAGGGAGAAGGTGTCAGTATAGTCGAGCCCATACACTTGAGTGAATCCTCGGGCCACCAGCCGCGCCTTGTATCGGACGATGGACCCATCTGAATTCAGCTTCAACTTGAAGGTCCACTTGTTGGTTATGGACCTTCGTCCGTGATAAATCTGTGAGTGTCCATGTACCGTTCTCCTCGTGGGACTTGAGCTCTTCGGTGATGACCTCGGACCATTGAGCAACATTTGGAGATGATAGAGTCTCCTGATAGGAGTTGGGCTCCATCGGGACTGGTCTCAAAGTCACCATTAGCGCACGCTTCTTACTCCTTCGTGCCTTCGGAATCGAAGTCGTTGTGTCGTAACCTTCAGCTGGGTCGCGGTTAGGCGGGTTGGACTGACGTGTTGATCGTCGGAGTGGTGGTGGTGCTTGGATCTCAGTGGGGGGAGACGATGTCATCTCAAAGTCACTTGAGTGCGGTGGTGAACGATGTAGGTATGGGTGTAGCGTGCTCATGTTTTCTACATCTGTACTATGTCTGATTCGGATCGAGTAGATAAATTCATGGTAGAATAAGTTGAGAACGGATATCGACTGTGGGATTGTGAGCTGTTAGTGGATGAGCTGGCCATAGATTGAGTTGGTGTGTGAAATGTGCCGTTGCTAACTCTTCCTCCTCCATATCCTGCTGAGGGGAGAAGAGGAACGAGGTCCGGGACAAGACTACTGCTTGAAGGATGACCGGGACCAGGGCCAACGGAAGGACCGAAGACGGGAGATGATGCAAAAGGAGGCAGAACAGACGAACTCATAGAGGGAAGAGTAGCTCCCACTGAAGGGCTAGGGGCTAGACCTGAAGTAGGAGGATGGTGATGGAAGGAGTGCACATCATTCTGAATTTCATCCTCGGTGATAGCATGAGAGCTGGGTTGGGAGGGAATGATGTCGATGCAGGAAAAAACTCATCAAAGATAACATCGCGAGAAACGAAAGTATGACCATCAGATTTACGTTGCAGACGGTATGCCTTACTTTGACTGCTGTAGCCGAGAAGAAGGCACTCGTGGGTGGGAATGACTATCTAGCTTAGAGCGGTGAGTCTCTATAATGTTGGCAAAAGCTGTGCAGCCAAAAACTCGAAGATGTGTGATGGTGGACTTGCGGCCATGCCATAGCTCAAAGGGAGTGGTGGGACAACGATGACCTTGGTGGGACAACGATTCAAAACATAGGTGGCGTGGTTGATAGTCTCACCCCAAAACTGTTTGTCTAGTCCTGCTGAAAACATCATAAGGCGAACAAAGTTTAAGAGGGTGTGATTTTTAGCTCAGCTAACCCCTTCTGCTGAGGAGTGTCAGGGACGGTAAGTTGACCTTGAAAACCGTGTTCCTGACAGTAAGCATCAAAGAGGGTGGATCGGAACTCACCACCATTGTAGGAGCGTAGAGTCTTGAGTTTCTTGCCAGTCTGACGCTCGGCAAATGTGTGAAACTCCTTGAATGCTGTGAAGCAATCGCTCTTGTAGTGTAGTAAGCGGACAAGGGTATAACATGAGTAGTCGTCGGTCATGGTCATGAAGTACTCATAGCCGGAAAAAGTGCAAGGAGAAATGCGGCCGCTGATGTGAGAGTGGACGATTTCAAGAATTTTGGTGGCGCGGGTAGTGACAACACGTGGAAATTTTGTGCGGACTTGCTTGCCATGCAAGCACGGGGGACAAGTGAACTTGTGAATGGTGGGCAGATTTAGACCAATAATAGATAGATGGTGACGAAGTTGGTCAAGCCGGATAAGACTGATGTGGCCAAGCCGCTTGTGTCAGAGGTCGGTGGTGGGAGTGACGAATGTAAGATAAGCAAAGCGCGGGCGGGTGACGGATGGATAAAGAGTAGAAATGGACGTGTTAGACTCATCGACTATGTAAGGTGTAGATGCAGGACATGTAGGAGTGGATGAGTCGTCATAATGTATGTGGTGGGCTGAAAGCGAAGTGCCTACTGTAAAGTTGAAAAATCGTCCTGAAGGACATTCAAAGGAAGAAGAATTTTCTTCTAGTGGAGTATTTCCGGAGGAAATACTCCTGTGGGGGAGTACTTCCATGGGGAGTTCTCCTGCGGGGAGGACTGCTCCTCCCATGAGAGAGGGACTGTCAGTCCCTCCTCTTCGAGGGGAGTCAACCTTGCGCGGGTTGACTCCCTCGTGGGGAGCATTTCCTAGCTCCGAGGAGCTAGGAGCTCCTCCGAAAAAGGAGAGGGAGGCAGCCGCCGCCGCCGTCCTTCCGAGAAGGACGGGATGGGGAGCGGGACCCGAGAGAGGATTTCTCCCGAGGACTGTGCCCCAGTCTTGAGGGCCGTCCTGAGAAGTCGAGGGGCGTGGTCCCTCATGTGGGGGCGTGTCCCTTGGCTTGCCGTCCCCTCCCAACACGCAGGGAGGGGAAGGTAATGAGGCGCGTTCTCATTTGGAGACGTGTCTCTTACCTCGAGACACAGATCGCCCTTGTGGTGATCCGTGCACTCCTGGGTTTTAGGGGATTCGCGTGCCGTGCCGGATCGGGGAGCGCGCCCTGGTCCTGGGACCACGGATCGTCCTCGTGGCGATCCGTGCCTTCTTGAGAATTTGGTGCGGGAAGGGGTGCGGCATAGAGAAGTGTGCGTGAAGAATTTGCAGGGAGTGTGTTTGTTGTGGACTGTGACTGTGCGAAGGGGTGCAAGGGGAGTATCAGCTGTGGTCGACCACGGTTGGTCGATCTGCCATCACAGCCACCTCCGGGACCCTCCAGTCGTTTCCGAGAGAGAATTTCAGGGGGTATTGTTGGAAGCAGGGATTGAGAGTGCTCTGCCTTAAGCTAGGCATGGTGTGCTTGCGGGAGTGACATGGTGTGCACGAGAATTACAGACGAGCCTAACAAGTAAAGATCATTGCTTAGCGGGCATGAGACAATTGGACGTCTGTTCTTGTCCTCTAGATGACAAGCACCATTGCCGATAATGCACCACCCACCCTTGGAGTCAAACATTCGAGCTGAAAACAAGTTCTTTCGTAGTGCAGGGACGTGCAAGACATCCTTAATTAAGACGTTTTCGCCGTTGAGAAGTTTAACTTCAACATCGCCGTGACCTTCAATTTGGACTGTAGTGTCATCTCCTAAGAGAATCTGATCTTGAAGAGCACTTTCTCGGTCAGTGTACTTACAAAATTGATCGCGGTCGAATGCCATGTGATGGGTAGCGCCGGTGTCAACGTACCAATGACGATCCACAATTCGAGTTGCAAATTCATTGCTAGGTTATCAGTACTCGCCTAGTGTTGTTGTTGTTGCACTGGTGATTCTTCTGGTTGCGGTTCTTCTGATTTCCACCTTGTTGCTGAGGTTGATTGGACGGAGCGCTGCTGTTTGAGGCTTGATTTGGGCAATTCTGGACACGATGTCCAATTAAATTGCACCCGAAGCACTGAATGTTGGAATCTGGTGTCCACTTCTTAGAATGGTTGCCGTTCTTGCCTTGCTTGGGTGGTTGTCTCTTTCCTGCGAACAATGCGGTCGAAAGTTCATGCTGCATTCTTCGATGAAAAGTTTCTTCGGTGAGAAGAAACGAGATGAGATCTTGCAACGTCAAGTTGGTGTTGCATCTCATCACTTGTAGGAACATTTGGTAGCTGTCAGGCATGCTACCCATGAGTGCGAGCAGCTGCTCTTGTGCGCCTACTTGTACTCTTGCAGAAGCCAGCTGCTCGACAATCGACTTGAAAGTGTTTACATGCGATGTCATTGTGTCATTCGCCTTCATCTTGAGAGTTGGCAGCTTTTCTTTCAAGTGCATCTGGGTCACTGTGTCTTGCGCGGCAAAGTTAGAAGTCAATGTGTTCCAAGCTTCTGTTGCCGAGCGGCAAGAAATAATGTGATCAATAACAATGTTCTCGCAACACTGATTTATTGTCGTTAGAGCATTCTTGCTCTGACGATCCCACTCCGCAGTGCTACCTGGTCCGGTGGCAGGTAGGGAGTTAGCGGCAGTGGCGACTGGTCGAGGTTCACTACCATCGACAATTCAGAGAACGCCTTCAGCGTCTAACTGGAGTTTCATCTTGTGTTTCCAGTATGTGAAGTACGTCCCATCAAACTTTGCCCAGCCTTTAGTGCTGAACGTGTTCGTCATCGCAGATGTATCGCTGAACTACTGAGGTTCTATTGAGCGCTGCGATCGTCTAAGCGAGAAGCGTCCTTCGCGCTTTAGCAATCAAGACGTCCCGTGATTGCTCCTTCATCTGTGCCTAGGGTCTACCTGAAGCCTACGTTATTGTGCTGGGAAAATAACAACCCGTAGCTCTGATACCATATAGGAAAAGGAGAGAGAGAATCGATGTGAGAGAGACCAAGTACGAGTAAGCTTGTTTACTGAAATAAATAATGAGGTAGGAGGTCCAGAGGCCAGGTACTTATACTTTGGTACAAAAGGGCATGAGCCCAAATAGCCTAAACTAGTTGATGTACGCACGTTCATACTGTATAGCCTATTCTAACACTAGCCTCAAATGCTCTCTGGTGATTTGCTCGTTTAAACAGACGGGGCTTCGAGAGAATCTCTCCTCGCCGCGGTATACTTGTAAGTGCCGCTAGGCTACAAGACTTGCAGTATAAGCTTTCCTTTTTGGATACTATATTTCTACAACTGGTACAAAAGACACGATGAACAGATTGTTGCAAACTGTGCAAATTAAGTATATCATCAAAACATCATTAAACGTAAGTCTTAGACTCCAAGAAACTATGAACACTAAATATTTAAGAATCCTTGAACTGAGGTTCATTGTAGACAAACCAAAATAGGATATGGAGTCGTAATACTAGAGCCAAGTTTTGGTAACACAAGAGCTCTGCGAGCTAAATTGATAATTTCACTCCATCTTGGAGATCGTCTCTTCATCTGCTGAAAGCGATCACCTTCAGAGAACTCATCCCAAGTTGCCATGGCTGCATTGAAAGCATGAGAAGGAGGCAACTCTGTCTTTGGGTGAGGTGGAACATAGTAAACATTTTCGGAGGCTGGAATTAGAAACTGGTTTGAATCGTAAACACTTGCAAGAGCAGTTTCATTCTGTACTGGAGTCGACAAGCGTGACCAGTGACATGTTAGTACGTTATGCCCAGACTTCTTACATAAGCTACACAGTTTTTGAGCCTTGTTTGTTTTAGTCTTATTGCTCACAAACTCATCCACTTCATCTGCGGGAAACAAAGTCACTTCATACCTCGACCTCTATTATGTGAGCTTTCTGATAGAATAAGTCTAACTCTTTGCCCTCCGCACTTCACGAGATGGAGGAAAACAGCAAACCACCTCCGGAAGATCATGCATGCTGAAAGACACTGACCTAAGATCGAGAGTATACTAGTTTCAGAAAATCTTATGTCCAAACATGACCAAATAACCCTTCCGAGTTTCTCCACAATTCTTTGTCCCATGCTGTCACATCAACGTAAGGTCAGAGCATATCCCTTAACTCCAAGCATTCACATTCAACACCTGGATGAGATCTAACTACATACTCCTCACCAGTGGAAGTAGAAGACACCAAGCAGTATGTACCTGAAGCTTGGTAAACTCTAAATTCTCCTGCTGCTTCTCTTGTGCATATGTAGTAAGTATGTGTTGATCCTTGCACGTCTCTTTGACGTTTGGCTGCAGATTCCATGACGTACTTATACAATTGGACCAACAACTTCAAAAGTGCAAATATCCGAAGGTCTAACAGCATGTTTTTTGCACTCGACCACTCTAGAAGAGACTGTCCAAACCTTGGACACTTCATAGCATATGCAGTATAACAGCAAGAATCGATGGACCGGATATACATAGATGCATCATGGTTCACAATCTCTATCTGACGCATTGTATCTTTGAAACTATGCACATCCAACCAATGAATAGGCGATGCGTTGCTAACTAGCTCCAAGAGCCTTATGGAGGTATAGAACAGTGTACAACCAGATTTTACACATCTCAAGATTTTTGGTTTGCATGCTGTGTGCATATACTTGACGCTAGATGAGCAAAATTAGATGCAAAGAGTAGATCATGCATCTTTGTACGGTACTATGAACTATCTAATGCCTATCTAATGGACCATGTTACTAAGACATTCGTCAACAGCCTTGACGTGATCTTTGATGAAGATCGATTCCATGTCCCGTCTGTTCTCATGAATGACAATCAGCATCAGGATTTGGATTTGATATTGATTGAAACGTGTGGGTATCTACAATATGGAGCCAAGGTCTCAGAACAAAATGTCATGGCTACAACAGAAGACTCTCCCAGCCTCAATACCACAACGGCAACAAGAGGAGTTACGATCACCCACGTATGAGCTCTGTGTTAGGATCATCCTTACAAGATCCGTCTGGTGACTTAATAGTGGCATTTGACATACCGGTATAGAGATCATCGTCAGATGTAGATCGACCAATCTTCATTACCAAGTCAAGAAGGGAGAGTCATCCACCATACCATTTATGTGCATTTGCATGGATGTCGCATGAGAACACGTTGAAACTCCAAAATTTCCAAGAAGACATCAATGCGTCTGCCTCGGATGCTTGGAAAGAAGCCATAGCTTCTGAGTTGGAATCGTTGGAAATCATTGAGACTCAGTCGATCACGTCATTATCCAAGGATAAAAATGTCATCGGTCTTGAGTGGATATTAAAATTAAAGCTTGATGTTATGGGTGTGATAATTTGTCACAAAGCATAACTTATGACAAAGGGTTACGCACAACAACATGGAATTGATTATCTTGAAAAGTTTGCACCTGTGGTGAAGTTACCCAGCATTCTCAGTTTTTTTCTGCTTCATCTTTACAAGGTCTGCAAATTCATCAAATGGACGTGGTTACATCTTACCTCAATGATAAGATCCATGAGAAGATCTACATATGAGAGATACGTTCCATGAGCAAACGGACAACTTCCTCGACGACTCGTCTGTAAACTCCACAAAGGATTATACGGACTCAAACAGTCCGGACTGTTTGAGTCCGGACGTCCGTGGTATCAACGACTTGATCAATATCTTGTGGACATGGAGATGCAACGATCACAAGCTGATGCTTGTCTGTATGTTTTTCGTAAATCAAAAAACGTATTGTATCTGATAGTTTACGTTGACGATTTGCTCTTTGCAAGTAGTAATATCTCGTTATGAGAAGTCATGGAGATGTTGTCTCAAGAATTCAAGATGAAAGAAATGAGACCCGTACACTGCTGGCTACGAGAGAGAATAATCATCAACAAGGATGAGAAGACAATCTCACTGGGCCGGAATCTTACATCGACAACATCTTGAAAAGGTGTCGCTTCGAGAGATGTCACCCACAGCCAACGCCTATAGAAATGAACTTGAAATTGTGTTCCGGAGGACTATCTGAAAGCGACAATGGTTCAAATATCGTGGAAAAATTTAATTATCAACAGAAGGTGGAGATGAGGATGTTGATGTTTATCATGCTTCTCACCAGAACTGACATTGCTTTCGCAGTAAGCCAAGTCAGTCAACTTTTCTCAGCCCCTGCTCATTTGTAGCAGTTAATAGGATATTCCGGTACTTAGCAGGCAGTAAGCACTTAAAGGTGACATATTCACAAGGAGAGCAGGACTTAATGGGATATGCAGATGCAAACTGAGCTACTGACACAGAAGACTGAAGATCTACCACGAGGTCTGTGTTTCTCTTGGCTGGTGCAGTAGCTTTTTGGCAGAGTAGCAATCTATTTCTCAGGCATCTCAGCGATGGTTGGGACGCCTCATGCTCGATCTAGGTGTTATGGCTGATAACGTAAACCAACGCGTATCAATGGTGACAATCAAAGGGCGTTGGTTTTAGTACAGAATCCGGTACATCATTCACGAAGCAAACACATTGATGTTCATCGGACTGATGTTCATCATCCGAGAAAGGTGTCAAGAAGGGCAGCTTGAAGTTACATACGTCTCGACTGGAGATATGACGGCAGAAGTATTGACCAAAGGATTACCAAAGAAATCACATCCAAAATTTCTTTAAAACATGGGTCTCATCTAAGCTGCATTGTGTGCAGTGGGAGTACTGAAAATGCACTCACTGCAAGACCAGTGAGAGCTTGTAAAGCAAAACCTTTCACACGACTGTTCAGTCCTTAGATAGTCAAGTTCATAGACAACAAAGTTAGGAGAAATATAAAGAAGCCAAGGGTAATGGTATAAACAGAAAGAAAGTAGTGCACAAGCTTGTCGCTTCTAAACACTGATCTATATTGTGTATAAATGAGACTGAAGTCTGTGGATGAATATACTTGCCTTATGTACCAAAGATTTGCATCGAACCTCATGCCATAGGGACACACCACGAAACTCTGCAGACGCTTCACTGGTTGCGTTGAGAATTAAGCGCATACTGTTCCTTCCTTCTGAAGCATGAAGGCAGAAGATTATAAACCATCAAACAGCAGGAATAGCAGTGCATTAAGTAAGACTCCAAGTGCATGTCCATACAGGTAAGTGTACAATTGCAAGCTCTTAGTGCTAACCATGTATAGCCAGACTGAATATATACACAGTTCAAGACTACTGTAACCAGTTAAGGTACAGTTACGGCATGGGGACTCACCTTTAATGTATCCTCTCTGTATGTATTGAGGAGGAATGGCGATGCAACTCAGTCAGTTCCTTTGGTCTCTTCTTTCATTTGTTCCTTTTGTGTGGTGGAGCATTACGTGAGCTCCGTTCCTCTTGGAACTGTTGGCATGGTGTATGTATGAGAGGGAGTTGGACTCCTTGGTTTTGTCTGCCATACATCTTACAAGTGAACCGATGTAACCAAACTGATAAAACCTGCATATTACTTGAGGTTGAAAGGAGGCAACATGTTGGACATCCCGTTCGTGTGATCATGAACTCACGCTAGCTAGCTGTTAACTGACGAAGAGGAGCAGCTATAGCTACTAGCTGGATGAATTGAACAAAGAGCAAGTTTCTCTGAACACGATCCAGAAGCCAAACAACCGTCGACGGTATGTTTGGATGCTTGTGAAGGCAATTGCTCAAGTAACAAGTAATCTAGTTCCTAGGACTACTCCGGTCCAGATCGATACTGGACAGTCGTCCTATTCTGCCTCTGCGGGACTTATTCATGTTCCAGCATGTGTGAACTATGTATTCATATATGTATATATATGAAGAATAGATTGATATTCTTCATTGTCACTGTCTTCCACATGACTAAATATCTAGCTAGTCTTCAACGAGAACCATTATTGAGACGACTCTCCCACACGATAGCCCCAGAACTGTGGTACAGAATCACATTGCCTTCGTCCATGTTGAACTCCATCCTTGTGGCTCCTGCAGACTCTGTTCCAGTGGTCCAAACCTATATATAAAAAGGCAAGTAGAAAACGCTCAAGATTCGTGAATCAACTGCCACACCTTTTAGCTCGTCAGATGTCACAAAACCTTAAGTTTCCTCAATAGGCTCATGCACTAGACTAGTCTGGATTTATACACACGGTCGACATTTTCGGATTAAATGACCAGAGTACTTTAGAATTCGAGTAATCATCTGATCATGAGTTCTGAGCCATCAAGCATACATCGGAATCAGATTCTATACTTAAGCTACATCTGCACCATTAATCATATGTGTATGTAAGTATATGTATATATACTCTAGAAGCATGATCAGATTGTGTTTGCATGCACGTGGGGGTACTTATTAAGATGACTTGCTTACCAAAGTTCCATCGGAGGTCCTCAGTTCCAGCGAGCCGCTGCTGAGGATTCTGAAGGTGGCACCTTCGTCCACAGTGGCTGGGGAGCCTGACAGTCCCTTGGCCTGGAACACAGAAGGACCCTGAGCAGTGCTGCTACTGGGGAACCACTTGTAGATGGACAGATAAAACGAGCCGGTAGAGGCCTGCTCGAATCCCAGAGCATAGATATCGTCGGTGTCGTAGGAAATGATGTTGCGGTGAGAGTCGCTGAAGCCCGCAGTGTTCATGGCGTAAGGAGGATGATTGTCGATCGTCACTCCCGTCGCAAGATTTGTGCAGACGGCATCACCGCGAGCCTGGAAGTCCCATTCAAAGACGTTGGAGCCTTGAGCTCTCACTCTCACGGGAACTTGAAGGACTGCTGCCGCCACAAGCAGCACGAAGATGCTGAAGCGAGCCATATCTGAATCAGAATACCACGAGCAGCTATGTGCAGAAGTAATACAGACGATGACTAAAGCTGGTTGCAGATTGCTACTGAGCGATATTAATCAGGGCGAGTGGATCCGGACTGAGTAAGATGTTATCCGCTTCTCGCAACTGAACTCTATTTAAACCGGCAATCCGGATGCTTGGTTGTTACCAAAGTTCAATTCCTGCTATTGGGGCCAATTGAAAGGCTCGGTAGGTAGTTGCTTGACGAGTTCACGTACGTGGTCGTCGGGGCCATCCGAGGTCAGATTGTGTATGCGTATACATCTAGACCTGTTGCATGTACAAACTAGCATTTGTCAATGTGGTTAGTCAATTCTGATTCGAGGTCAACTGCGGCGCGCTGTTTCAAGTCGTAGCGTGCAACAGAAGCCGGAGTGGATAAACACATACTCAGCACTGTAGCAGTGACTAAGTCAGACTCTGGCTAAAGCTGCAGTCACAAGACTGCGTTTGTTGGTGCCTTTGCGTTTCCGCCTATTACAGAAAGGTGACCCCAGTCAGTGAAACGCCAGCCGACTGATCATGACGTGAAGGCGAGTTAGACTACTACGGAAGGACTGCAGCTGATTCTCACGATTGCAAGATTATGACAGTATCTCTCTCAGCGTCGACAGTTGAGTTACGACTTGGGAGCGATGGAAAAGTCTGGAGTGTACAGTACTTACCGTGCCTGAAAGGTTGCTCGTAATTAAGGTCGCCCCTAAAATCGTGATTTGTTCTATCTAGCTTGAACCATAGTAACATTTGAAGTTCAACTTTGAGTCGACTTCAGTCTAGATCTTAATGTTTGTATTGGACTAAGGAAATTCGGTTGGTCTTTTACTCCAGCTAGCATGCATGCGCAGTGGTGGTTACTGATCATGCAGCAGCAGATCTGGAGTTACTTGTAATTGCAACTGTTACAGTTCATATGCCAGAAGCTAAGTATAATAAGCGCTAGCTCAGGATCGGAGGACGTCCTTAAGCTTGCGTCAGGTCCTGAGTATATACGTAAGGGAAACTCGATAGTCTCATTCATGCTGGTACTGTCTAGCCCTTTGACTTCCACGTTATCGTCACACCACAAGCGCCGGCTGTTGCTGTACATGTTCCTGTGAGGTGCGAATCTACAGTAGCTTTTCATACTGGAGGCAGTTCCGATTGAGCGTTTAAGCAGATCCTATCACTCGTAGACGCGTCAGTTGTAATTCACCTCAATCGATATCCGATGGAATACCTAAACAGTCTCCCATGCAGTCACTGACGGGCACGTCAGTTGCGTCATGATCATTAATTGTCCCCCTATGCTCGAGGAGGAAAATCTTGAACTGGTCAGACGTCGACATATATATCTGATCCACAATCCGAGACTTCTGTAAACCACGAACGTACTGGCATGCGTGTTTATATCCACATTTTCTGATATTACGTGACCTGCAGCTGCAGTGGAAGGCCAGTATACTCCTCCGGATTTCAAAAGATCAAACGGATGGGTATTCGATATATTGCTCCCTCCCGAACACCGCATTCGATCTCAAGACCATCTCTACATGCATATCAACTACAAACATTGGTTTAATTTGAAGAAATCCGTTCGCCTTGTAGCATCTCCAAAGTTTGCCGTGCTGGAACCTTGTCGATCTGGGTGCTCAGGGAGAAACATACAGGACCAGTCGTGCTTGGACCTGGTCACCCCTAACCTAATATACCTGAGATTGTAAATTTCAGATAAGATTCAAACATAAACTTTAGACATCACGAACATATGGGAAATTTACTTTAGCCTAGTCCCTGAAACGTATTTCTACTTGTTCCATCCCGTTACTTATAGAGCATCGTTTGGTCAGACTGCATTGCAACAACCTGATTATTGATCTTACGTGGAGTCCATTGTGATATCTTCCTTCATACTTGGCCTTATGTTTAGTCTCACGAGACAAAGAGCCCATGGCGAAGCGCGGGAATGAAGATGCCGCAAGAGAGCAAAAGTGGTGGTCGTGACATTTTGATTCTTTGAAAGTGGTGGCTTTGGATATCGATTTTCTCGTATGAGCTTGAAGCAGAAAGCATGGAATTCGATGATTATCATGCTGACGAAGACTTGTCAGACGAGGACTTATCAGCTTTATTTTTTGTGTGATAGACTAAGAGTTAGTTTATAGCTTTTGGAAATTGAAGACCCAATGAAGTTATGAATCCATTCCATTTGTAAAGCTTCTTTGGTTCTATCAATCAATTATTTCTTGATCTCTCAACCTCCATCTCCAACAATCTATTCACTTTTGTTTCATTAATCTCTCAAAGATCTAACCTCTATCCACTTGGTAAGATAATCAATAACAATTACAATGTACTATTGTCTCGAGGTGTCTTATCAAAATGACCTACAAAGTAAACACTTCACTTCTCAAATGATCATAACATTAAAATTGATCTTAATAGAAATGTTTTAGTAGATTTCAGAGCAAATGCTTCACATATATCACAAACTTTACAATAGTCTAAACATTCTTTGAAAATACTTTTCCAATGATAACTCGTGTTCAAAATTTTGAAGGTTGTTATTTTATCGACAAACTGACCTCCACAAATTGTGTTGTCGTGAAACTCTTGCATTAACTTGAAAGTCTCTTTCTGCCCAATTGCTCTTTGATGAAATAAAATTCTTTCCACTATAGTGTAAAGTTTACATCTCTTGATTAACGCATTACGTTCTCAACTATGTATACTTTATGAGAGAGAGCCATCTACAAGAACACTCCAGATTTCTTTCTACTCGCTCGATATATCCTCAATGCTTGTGATGTTCATCACTTGCTCGTCTAGAAATGAATCATCACTCGATTCTTTTTCCTCATCATCATAAACCCTCGACAAGAGATCAGCATTTGTATGCTTTTTTTTTATCTATCTTCGATCACGTATTCATATTGTGTTAGAATGATCTTTGTGATGTCCATAATTTGCACTTTGGAGATTTTTTCAAAATTTTAAGTTAATGTAGTGTCTATATAATTGAAGTAATCTGCTTAGGGAGAAAATGAACTTAAGACAAATTTGAGTGAGAGATTGAGAGGCAATCGTCTTCCAGCAAGAAGAGAACTCGAATTAGAAAAAGACGAGAGTTCTAAGAGAATCGAGGATTGAAGTCTATGGGAATCAAAGATTGGAAGCTTCAAGATTGCATACAACAGCTCAAAGTCGAATACGAGAGCAGGATCGTAGCAAGGCAAAATCATCGTGAGCAAAATCAAATTAGTATGCATAGAAGACATCAAAGATTGGAGCAGAAGCGTAGCGCATTCTGGAAGCGCAGTGCTGAGGTTCTTCTCGTCTCTTCTCTTCTTCTCATCGTTTCCACCTTTTTGTTCTTATGTTTCTTCGCTTCTTCGACTGCTTGCAGGAGGTCTATCTATCTCTCTCCTCTCTTGGAATTTCCCTTGACAGAATTGGACGCGGAAGCGTTGTCTAATTTTTTACAGCCCTCTTCCTAAACCCTTCCTAAATAATCGATTTGATCTTCTTTTCCTCCCTGTCTCGAAGTTTTTGTTCTATCCATCAATTTTCGTATCTCATCGTGCTTGTGTCTCCGAATCTATGGACAGCTACTTGTTTGAATATCTAGACATTTCTAGAAATCAAACTAGAATTCACATCAAATAGCTTGGATTGGATTGGACTTGAATTGAGAGAATCTTGATGTGAATCCAGAATGAAATTTGAGAGTTGATGATTGTTTCGAGAAGCAAGAAACTGAGAATCAGGTCAGTGCCTCCCAAGCTTCCTGACTTTCCAAATTCACATCTTCCTAGAAAACTAGAAGATTGAAAAGACTAGCAGAATGCGACAAAAAATGTAAAGATCTTCTACTGGTCTCTTCTCTCCGACCCATAGCGGCATGTTCTTTCTTCTTCTCAACTCTAGATGAGAATTGTGAGTAGTCTTGCTGGTAAAATCTGGACAGCAATGTCAAGGGTCATGTCTTTCAATTACGCAACAAGCTTCTTCTGAGAGTGTATGCGAGGTGAGGAGCCGAAAGATATAATGCGAACGTTCAGTGTCTGTCGTGAAGATAGATTACGTGTAGGAAGCCGAAGACAAGTGAGATCAGTATGGGAAGCCTAGATGCATGAAGTCTTCTGAAGATGTTAGTTAACCAGAAATTATCCTAGGAGTCTTCATGAAGGTCACTATCATCATAAGAGCCCTCCACCTTCTTCTGATCTATTCATAGGACTCGCTTCTCAAATATCTCTTCATCTTTTGTTAGGAAGTAGGATGAATTGCAAGTGGGTTGTCTTCTTAAGAATCCATGAGATATCTTGCTTTAGAATTGCGTAGATATAGATCAGAAGACGTGATGCACTTAAGAAGCATTGTTAGAATTCTAAAACATTGAATAGTTGTCTTCTGGAAGACTTAACTCATCTTCTGAGAGCAAAATTGGATGTGAGAGCCTAGTAAGGATTGAGTCTTAGGCTCACAGCAAGCATGTGTGGTATAGTGTAACAATTCTATGCATTCTCGAGGGTTTGCGTTACCACAAGCATAGCTAAGCACGGCCAAACCTTTCATCAAGGACTTGGATCTCGACTTTTTCACGTGAGATTGGATTGCCAATCAGGGTTTGCTGGAAGAGGTCTAGGTCATCCTACCTCCCCGAAACTGTGTATCTGTCAAGGTAAGGATTGCTAGAGGAGGACATGTCTTTTGGACGGTGGAATGATGACAAAAAACGTTTCATTGATCTGAATCTGAGAACCGCTATCGTGTCGGATTTTGCGTGAAGGATGTCCAGTAAAATATGAGGTTCTTGGCTGTGGAGATGTAGTGTGTTGAACAGATACAAGGAGAGAAACAAGCACAAAAACAAATGCCACAATATATATCAACTCTCAACGTATATACACTCCCGATTCTTTCTCCCTAAGAACACAAAATTGAGAGACAGACCAGAATGATCTGTAATCTGCTTCAAAATCTCCTAAAACGAGTCCTTAAATCTCAACCCAGACCTAAAACTATCGAAGCGTAGCTCAAGGCAAGAGAAACATCCTTTTGCTAACCAAAGAGTTGCATCAGTATCACACGATTCAAACTCCAAGTCCAAACAACGTCATGTACAAGCTCTTAGCTAAAGCTAGCTATCACAAGCTATACATAACCAACTAGAACTCCAACGAACTCTAAAAGACGAATCCGTAGCGAAAGAATAGAAAAATACCTATCTTAGAAATTTCTCCTTTTTCCAAACGGACTTCATATGTCGATAAGGCCTTCCTTCTTGACTCTGTTGGTCTCAAGAACTATCAGATCCGACTCCCGATAGCCGAGATATCTTTGATTTTCTGTCACAAGTGATCGAACTTGCAAAAACTTCTCCCTACGGCTTAAAACCACACACACCGTCCAAACGGATCGCTTGATCTGATATCCGTCTTCGCTGATAGGTAGATCTAGCAATCTTGAACCCAACGAGATTCCAAAGAAGCCGTTTGGAGTTCTCCTTGCAAAACCACGCGAGTTTGTGTGGTTTTGATCGCAAGTTTGTAAAAAATGACATAAATCGACTCCCTGCGACTTAAACTTGCTCACCACATCCAAACCAACAATCCAATCCACACAGTGTCTTCTCTTGTGCGTAGGTGAAGACTCCTTGATCACCAAGAAAAATGAGCTTGACTCACCGATCGCGAAGAACAACCCAATCTCATATCGCAGATGATGAAAAATTGACGTAAGCGTTTCCTTGCGAGCCAATTTCACCCAGAACTCCCAATTCGTCTGATGAAACTTCGTATCGTCTTCAATTTCTTGAAGAACTCAACGTTTTGATCCCGATGGATCCAATGTCAACAAGTTTGGACACCAAAACGGTCCAACTCTCCTTCACATATCACTGAAGTCTTCAAAAACCTCTCCTGCGTCTCAATTTCTCTCAGAACACAATCCTCGGTCTGTCTCTTCACAAACCGTCTTAACCAACACGTAGCCTGCACAGATCTGAACCCAATGACACCTTGCGTACATGCATTAGACTTCCAAATTCTCCAAACTGTCCACCGATATGTCACAAAAACAAGCTAGTCCCTTAAGCTACCACCTTACGTCAGACATTGTACGTACAAGAATTCTCAGATTATGAGGAAGCAGACCCCTTGCGTCCTTAATATAGCGTTTGGAGCTGCAAATACCCAGTCGGCAAGGTAAACTAAGGCCTAGCTTGATTTTCTCTTCTTCCGAGTATCGTAACTTTTCCACTAGGCGTCTACGACGAAGTATCCATGGAAAGCTGACAAGGAGCTCTATCCATCAATGTAATGAAAATGAAGATCCGAAGTTGTGCCAAAAGCTCATAAGCTGGGGCCTAGTTTGTTTTATCCATCTTTTGAGTCTCGTAACTTCTCTACTAGGCATCCAAATAAAATAGACAAAGTGCCTATGGAAAGTTGACAACGAGCTCTATCCATTGATGCGATGAAAGTGAAGATCAGAAGTTGTGCCAAAAGTCCATAAGATGGGGCCTAGCTTGTTTTACTCATGAGTGTCTTTGAAGCGATAACAGTCAAAATTAGATTTTCATGTAAGAGTCGTCCACGACACGACACCGCAGATACGATTTGGAGAAGAAGAAGATCCTTAAGATCATTTCAGAGAAATGACATGTACCCGAGAGTACTACTTGACTCTTCTTGGAAGATCGACAATGAAGGAATGGTTGGAAGGTGGAAGCCTACCAAGAATCGAAGAAGCGTCTTCTGGGGAAGCTTTACCTTCATCTTTTTCTCAAGAGAAAAACTCAGAAGGTCTGATACCTAGGAGACCAAGATGTGGAGTTCTTAGAAGTTGCTTGGACAAGAGAGGTCGTCAATTGGAGCACCTTCTTCCATGCTTATGTACACACCGAGTTAGTTTATTTGGGCACTCTAGCAGGAGGGCATCTCATGCCTTTCTTCTATTACTTGTATATGTCCAAAGAGGATCTGAAGGAGACTCACTTGGCCAAGTATGGATCAGTGAGACAAGAAGAAGTCAAGGAAGAGACTTCAGAGGAAGAAGACCAAACAAGTATCATGTCTTCTTCTCTCATTCCAGTGCCTAAGGAAGGACCAAGCACAAATCAGAAGAAGAACACCAGTCAGACGGATGATTCGATGCGTCGTCATCGAGGAGGATGAGACCTAAGAACGTTCCTAGAAAGAGTACGTCTTACATCATCATCCACTCCGGATCTGAGTCAGATTCTCAGGAAGACACCCTCGATCTAAGACCAGAAAGATTGTTCTTACGACCTCAAGGAGTCTTCCAAAGACTCCAAAAGACAGAACCTAGATAGATGTTCTGACTGCGACCGGTGACTACACAGACAAGAAGTCTGTCTCTGTTGTGAGAAGAGATCTCCCACCCAGGTAGACAGTGCAAGTAGCGTATTCTCGAGTGCAGAAGGAGAAAGCCACCATGATGAAAGAGGTCTAGGTACCTCAAGAAGACAAAGAAGCTGCCACAGGTCAGCATGTCAACATGAACCTAGTTTCGACGAGAAGAAGACCGGAAGAGTTCAATGCTTTCTTCAGCATCGAGATCCAGTCATCCATTGAGATGGTGGAGAAGTGGGCTAAGACCCAAGAGAAACCTCTTCAACATGGATGTGGTCTTCGGACTTTGATCCAGCAAGAAGAAGTGCAGAAGCAACGGATGGAAGCAGAAGCTCAAAGCAAGGAGATCATGGCGTAGATGGGAGAAGTGCTCAGGAAGAAGTTTAACTTCACCGTAGGGAGGAAGCTTCTGACCTTGGCTCGAACTTGGGATGATGTCTCCAAGGACATAATGGTGGAATGCAAGGACAACATGTTCCGTTACTTGGATCGATAGGTCGAGGGCCTGAAGACTCTCTACGGTCTTCCTTCGGTTCATAGTCCCACAACCACGTTTTCTAGTACTCCACGACCAGTCGCTGTGGAGGATCTAGATAAGGAGGAGTTTGATCTCACTATTCATCGAGTGGTAACAACATTGGAAGCGGAGAAGACGTGCGAGAAAGCTCCAGAAGCCAAGATGTCTTCTGGAAGACAAGAAGATGAGATGGCTTCCCAAGTATTCAAAGTGGAGATAATGACTGCCTATGACTCCTATGAGATCGTTTGAACCCCCAGCAACGAACAAGTCTTACAAGAAAGCCAGGAAGCGCAGATTGGTACGGCTTCTCAAGGATATCTTTTAACTTTTGAGTCAATTACAAAAGAGCACATGGCTGCCATTGAGACAAATGTCACCTGAGACGTATCAGAGATACGAGCAAAGCCGCACATGGTACCAGAAGACGAATTAAGAGGTCAGACAAGTGCGGATCCCATGGATGTCACACCTGGTGGCCAAGAATAGATAAGAGACTTAGTTAGTTGTTTATATCTCGCTACTTTTTAGAGAATCAGAGTTAGCTATTTTAAGCTTGACAACTCTCTTTTATATTTTTAAGATATTGTCCATGTGACAAGATTAGTTGCAGCAAGAGTAGAGAATACTTTCCAAACTGAGGAGAACCGAAGTCCAGGAGGAGGTGGTCATCCTACAATGTCTCATTTTATCCTCTAGGCTGTGATTGCAATTCGAGGAGATCTCTTCCTACGATTCGAGGTGATTGTATAAGATTAGATTGATGTTGAGTTTTGGAATGCACAAGGCTACACACAGAATACGTTAACGCATAGAGTAGGTCTGCACCTCCGCACCCAAGATCGTGAGAGTGTAGACATGAGTAGACAGCATAGACAGAGAACATGCCGGCATCTTCATATAGTCCTGTTTAGGTTGGTGTGTCGAGGAGTAATGACGAGAAGCTGAAGGAGTAGCTTCTAGAAGCCAATGTAACTTCTTCTCAAGGATTGGATTGACGATCTTGTTTACAGAATCTTTGTCTATGTCTTCTGGGATTAAGTTTCAGCGAATCGATACCCAATTGTGCATGAGAATTCTTCTTGTTGAGTGGTGGTGGTTGTTAGAAGCGTTGCAGTCTCCAAGTTTGTCTCATCTAATGGAGCACTTCGGATCCACGTATGGACTGTCCATTGTGTGATGAATCGTCCACAGTTGTAACATCGACGTTGCTCGGGTTGAGGTGCAACATTCTTGACACCTTCTCCTCTAGGAGTTCCTTGACATCTTTCTTCTGACCGACCTCGATGATCTGCACCTTCAAACTGTTGTGATTGATAACGGATGTTGTCTAGCTCCATGGGTGTCGGACCGTTTACATATTGTATTTCGGATCGATTCTGGTGATTTGGTTGAATCATCACTTCTCCTCCTAATGCTCCAGCAATTCTCTGAGCGCAAGCGATGGTCTCAAAACCGTGAGTGGATTTTGCACCATTATTTTTTGTCGGATTCTTTTCTTTAACCTCCTCTTGAAATTATCAAGAGCCTCCGTTATCCTCATATCAATGATTGCAACTTGTAAGTCGAGGAACGCTTCTACATACTTTTGAAGGCTTCTCTTCTGTTTCAATCCCCACATCTTCGTTCAAGCCATTTGCACAGAATCTACAGACTGGAAACTCTATGGATTGCAGTCCATGTTACTGTTCTCCCTTCCGTCAACGCCGATCTCTCTCATGCATCATACCACGTGAGAGCTTTATCTTTCAAGTATCCACACGCAAATACTCCCGCTACATTGTCGTGTCGTGGACCGGCTCCTATCTGAAATTCAGACTTCGATGCTTGTCGCTCCAAAGACACTCATGAGAAAGACAAGCTAGGTCATAGCTTACGGGTTTTTGGCATCATTTCGGATCTCCATTTTCATCGCATAGATGGGTAGAGCTCGTTGTCAGCTTTCCATGGGCATTTTGTTTACTTCGTTTGGACATCTAGTGAAAAAGTTATGCGACTCGAAAGAAGGCAAAATCAAGCTAAGCCCTAGTTTACTTGTTGACAGGGTATTTGAGGCTTCAGCCGTTATATCAAAGACGCAAGGGCCAGCGTCCTTATTATTGTGAGAACTTCATACGTACAGAGACTGTTGCAAGGGGGCTGCTTAAAGGGCTTGCTTGTTCTTGCAACTTGTCGGTGGACGTTTTGGAGAATTGGAAAGTCCAATACACGCGCGCAAGGTGTCATCGGGTTCAGATCTGTGCAGGCTACGCACAAGTTAAGACGGTTCTTGAAGAGACGGATCGGAGGTTGTGTTCTAGGAGAAATTGAGACGCAGGAAGCAGATTTGAGATTTTCAGTTATCTGTGAAGGAGAGTTGGACCGTTCGGACCGTTCCGGAGTCCAAATTTGCTGTCTTTGGATCTATCGGGATCAGAACAACAAGTTCTTCAGGAAATTGAAGACGATACGAAGTTTCATCGGGCGGTTTGGGAATTCAGAGTGAAATTGGCTCGCAGGGAAGCACTTGCGTCAGGTTTTTCATCGCCTACGACCTGAGATTGGATTGTTCTTCGCAATCGGTGAGCCAAGCTCTTCGTTCTTGGTGCCTACGCGATCAGGGAGTCTTCATGTACGCATAAGAGAAGACTGTACGTGAATTGGATTGTTGGTTTGCGTGTGGTGAGCAAGTTTGAGCTGCATGGAGCTGATTTACGTCAGTTTTTTGCAACTTGCGACCAAATTTCTTGCGTGGTTTTGCAAGGAGAACTCCAAACGACTTGTTTGGAGTCTTGTTGGGTTCAGGGTAGCTAGATCTATCTGCCAGAGAAGACGGATATCAGTTTAGACGATCCGTTTGTGCGGTGTGTGCGGTTTTAAGCCGTAGGGAGGAATTTTTGAAGGTTCGATCACTTACGACCAAAAATCGGCGATATCTCGGCTGTTGGGAGTCGGATCTAAAATTTTCCTGGGTTAACGGAGTCAGCGGAGGAGACCCTATCGACATCTAAAGTCCGTTCAGCGAAAGGAGGAAGTCCACAGATAGGCCTTTTTCAGTTTCTTCGTTACGGGTTTTGCTCTTTTGAGTTCGTTAGAGTTCTGGTTGGCTGTATACAGCTTGTGGTAGCTAGCTTTAGCTAAGAGCTTATACATGGATATGGTTTGGACTTGGGTTTGGATCGCGTGATACTGCTGTGGCTCTGTTTGTTAGCAAAGGGAAGTTTCTCTTGCTTTGAGCTACGCTTCGGCAGTTTTGGATCAGGGTTGTGATTCAAGGGCTGTTTCAGAGGCTTTTGAAGCATGTTACAGACTGCTCTGGTCTGGTTCTCAGTTTTGTGCTCTTAGGAGAAAGAACCGGCAGTATACATACATTTAGAGTGTATATATCGCAGCGTTTGTTTTCGTGGTTGTTTTTCTTTGTCTTGTCTCTGTTTCAGCACACAACATCTCCACAACCAGGAACCTCGCGTTTTCCTGGACATCCTTCACGCACAATTCGACACGATACGGTGGTGAACTCGACGTGAAGGTCTGGGGTGGAGATTTCTTCTGTGTGTGAACTTTGAAGAAGAGATTGGCAGTTACGAGTGGGGATGAGAAAGGTGATGGAGATGGAGCTAGTGGTTCAGGTGGGTTGCCGAAGGTGCAGTTGGATCCGGCGACTGCATCGATGTTCCAAGCTTTCACTATGTTCTTACGGCAGCAACAGTCTGATGAGCGGAAGGAAGCTTTGGCAAGAAAGGCGCTACAAGCGATGGTCAGCAGGATTGACCAGTTTGATAGAGAGATATGTCTCAAGATATATGAGGCATTATGTGAAGGAGATGGAGCTGAACCGGATCTCAGAAGATGAGATGATTGAGACGTTTGAGTTAGCAGCAGCTCCAGAGATTAAGGATCATGTTAAAATGCTAACGAAGCATTTTAACAAGGATTGGGAGACGTATGCTCGTGCTTTGATGGATGAGTACTTCTTGGAGGACTCTGATCGAGTCACCAAGAAGTCATTCTTAGAGTGGGTTGAACAACCAAGGAAGGGTCTGCAAGCTACTGAGTTGCTCAGAGAGTTTGAGAAGCAGTTTTCACGGCTGACGAGGATGGAGAAGTTGACGTTGCAGTCCAACAAGACATAGCTATTTCTCCGGGCTGCAGATGAGAAGTTGCAGGAGAAGCTAGAGGTACTTCTGGAAGACCGGGAGGAGGACGATGGATTGACCAGCAGTTGGAAGAAGGTTGAGGAAGCTGTTGGTCTGCTTACCAAGAGGGAGCGGAGACAAGAGAAGTTTCCTGTTAGGAGACTGGCGTCAACACCTACAACTGTAACACCTGTTCCTGTAGTCCGACCAGTGGTTCCTGTTGCTAGACAGGTAGTACCAGTTGCTCCAACTGTTCCAGTTGTTCAGGCACCTATGATATCTCCGAAGAAGGATGATTCAAACCTTGAGGAGATTTTACGTGGAATGCGAGATCTGCAGATCAAGCTCACAAGATTGGAAGAGAAGGGGTCTACAACGGAGCAAGATCGGTTGAGAAGCAAGGCTGGATCCAGCGGTGTATCTGGTGCGATAATACTGATCATCCACGCAGAGATTGCAAGGAGTTCACTGATATTCTGCAACAAGGAGTGATCTTCTGAAAGGATGGTAAGGTAGCGCTGAGGGATACTGGTGCACTTCTTCAGACCAACTTTGGTAGAGGAGGGATGAAGAAGTTGGTTGAGGACCACCTATCAGCGCAAGCAGTTGCAATGATGGAAGTTGGAACTTATGACACAAGGGTTGAGGATCAAGCTGAGAGAGGTTTTAACGGGCAAGTTGAGCCAAGTGGATTGTGGTCATCTGCCATCTCTATGAAATAGAAAGGGAAGATGGCACGTGAGACTTTGCTGAGAACAGCTGCTACGATCCGAAAAGATATTGGATGGGAGGATCCGATAGAAGCTCTATCGGTGCATGCTTACATCGCCAAGAGCCAACACGAAGCGTTGTTGGAAGAGAAGAGAAGGCGAGATTCAAAGGATGCAAAGGAAAGAACTTCTTCCAAGAGACAGACTCGAGGGGAGAGGGTTCATCAAGAGCTTCAAGATGCAGGAGCTCAAGATCTATCGATGGATGATGCTCCTTCTCCATCGAAAGTAAGAGCAAAGGAGTTTCAGAAGGAGAAGGGTAAGCCGGCTGCATACAAACTACAGTCGGACATCGAGGCTTCAACAGACTTGAAGGGAGTCTTGGAAGATCGCATTCTGAATGCGAAAGTGGAGTTTACCTTGAGGGAAGTGTTGAGCATTACTAAGCATGAGTTTCATGATGTCATCATCGATGTCATCAAACGGAAGCGACATATTACGGGTGAGACTGGTTTATCGCATGCCTTGGATACTAGGATGTTTGTGGATGAGGAGAGAGAGCTTGCAAAGTGCAATATTTATTCTCCAGAAGAAGAAAGAGATCGAAGGCGCAGGGTACATTTTGAGGATGAAGAGGAGGATGGGAAGCAGAGATCAAATCATTACAATCACAGTCACTGGGCTCGAGCTACAACAGAGACGATGGTGAGAATCGGAGACTTGGATGAGCCGGTGGTTGCTCTGATCGATCATGGATCAGAAATCAACATCATGTCGAAGGAGCTATACAAGAGGAAGAAGTGACCGATCGACACAGAGCATGGGTGGGTCATCAGAGCAGCCAACAACACAAGAGGAGACTTGTACGGAGCTTGTCCAGACATCAGAGTACGCGTAGGTAATGTTGCTATCGACCAAAACTTCTTTGTTCAGGAAGCAACATCATACCCGCTCATTCTTGGTCAATCTTTCATCATAGCGACTCGGATGGAAACAAAGGTACTGGATGACGGATCTGCTTATGCTAGGATCCGAAGTCAAGATGGGAAGAGAGCGGTACAGTTCTTGACTATACCGTCCAATCACGAGCGCAACCGAGATCGTTTGAGGGAGAAATCACTTCCAAAGGTGAGTGAAGAGTTCAAGGATTTTCGTTGAGTACCACTAATGAGCGGGATTGTGGTGGTGCGCAGGAGAAGGTACTCTCGCTTGATGGAGATAGTGCCTTTTGTACAAGGTTTGTTGGGTTTTCAGAGTGTGGGATTGCTATCTACAAGAAGGTAGAAGAGTTGAGGAGAAAAGAACAAAAACATTTGCGTGATGTTGAGTTGATGTTGAAAGAGTTGGGTGAGCTAGAAAAGGATGAATGGATTTTTGGTGTTTATGAAGAAGATGGGTTGGAAGATCCTTTGCGAGAGATCATGTTTATTGGATGGGAGGATATGGATAAGGTCGTGTAGATTCATTCAAGGGAGGTCTATTCGGTGATCGAATCATTCTGTGTACCGGAGGTTCGAGTTGAGACAAGGTACAAGATAATGGATAGGAAGATAAAGCCAGTTGCTGGTCCTTTGTCGGAAGACACTAACCAACAGATGGATCGAGCTTCAAGAGAGAAGAGTTTGAGAGATCCACCAATGATATGACACAAGTTCACGGAGAAGACCCTTGAAGAGCTAAAGATTGGATCTGATGGGTCTCTTCTACTAGAAGAGAGGATGTGCTTCAAGGATATGCTTTCACGACATGGGAAAGCATTTGCCTTTGAGCCACATGAGATTGGGTGTGTAGACCCGTACGTTGTTACCCCGATGGTTATCTTCATGGTACCGCATGTGCCATGGAACTTGAGACCAATTCCAGTACCGCCGGCTCACTTGCCCAAACTAGTGGAGTTGCTGAAGGAGAAGATGCGGATGAAGATCTTGGAGCCGTCGTTTGCATCGTATTCAAGCAGATGGTTTACAGTACCAAAGAAGAATGCGTCGTTGCGGTTCATCCAAGACATGCAGCCGGTGAACGCAGTAACAATCAGAAATGCTGGGGTGGGACCGATTGTGGATGAGTTTGCTGAAGCGTTTGCATGAAGAGCAATCTACTCAATGGGAGATCTTTACTCAGGGTATGATCAGTTTCAACTAGCGGAAGAGAGCAGAAGCTTCACGACAATGAGGACACCTTTGGGGTTGGTTAGGATGTGTACCTTACCACAAGGAGCTACCAACTCGGTAGCACACATGATGAACTGGATGAATCGAGTTCTAAGGGACTTCATCTCTGAAAAGACGATGTTGTTCTTGGATGACATCTCCATCAAAGGATGTGTGGAAGATGAGAAGAATGAAGCATTAGATCAGAGGGGGTGTCGGCGATACATCACCGATCACACCGCAGATTGTGAGAAGATCTTATCTCGACTAGAGGAAGTTCATCTTACGCTGTCAGGTGCGAAATCTACATTTGGGGTTAGAGAGGTTTTGATCGTTGGTCATTTGTGTGGATCGTTTGGTCGGAAGCCAGATCCAAACAAGGTGGTACCATTGTATTCGAGGAGTTAAAGATCCTTGATTGGAAGGATGAAGGAGGTTTGCAACTCGCTGACAGAAGTAAGAAGATTTTTGGGTGCTTGTGTATTCTACCACATTTGGATTCCTCATTATGCGCATGTGGCGGATCCGTTGTATGGATTGTTGCGTAAGGGTCATAAGTTCAGATGGGAGGAAGAGCGTACTGATGGGGTAAGGAAGTTGAAGTCTTTACTATCATCTCCTCCAGTTCTGGGACGGATTGATTACAAGGATACTAGGCCGGTGGTTCTTACTGTGGATACAAGTCCGGTTGCAATTGGATGGGCAGTCGGACAGGATGATGAGGATGGAGACAAGTTTGCGGTTAGGTTCGAAGCAAAGGTGTTAAGTGCACGACAACGTGCTTACCCGCAAGTGAAGAGAGAATTGTGGGGTATTGTTTCAGCTATGAAAACTGAGAAAGAATATTTGATTGGAGCAGTAGTGATCGGTTGAAACTGATTGCTTGCCGTTGTTAGGGATGATCATGAATTGTTCAACTCCTGATATTGCGATGTTACGATGGATTGCATATATCAAGTCGTTGAATCGGAGTTTAGACATATTGCAGGGAAGGATAATCTGATGACGGATATGTTATCTCGGGCTCGATGTGATGGGGAGGATGAGATGATAGAAGACATTGACGACGTGGGTACAGAGTTCTATTTGATTGCACAGACAGGAAAGGAAGATGAGTTGTTTGTTGAAGAGTTGTATGATGATGATTTGCTTGATATCGGGAGGTACCTTAGTACGATGGTTAAGCAGACATGTTGGACAGATGAGAGGTTTCGGAGAGTTCGAAGGAAGGCCTACAACTTCATGTTGCAGGATGGATTTCTTTGGAAGCGACCGAAACAAACAGGTGGGGTACCGCTACGGGTGATTTGCAACGAGGAAGATCAGCAGAAGTTGCTCAAGGCGTTCCATGAGAGTCTTTGGGCTGGACATCGAGAGATTTGGGTCAGTTTTACAAAGATGAAAGAGCGGTATTAGTGAAAAAACATGTACAAGGATGTTGTATCTTTTGTGGAGTCTTGTTTGACATGTCAGATGTATTCGAACATCCAACATCGTGACGGATTACACCCGACTTATCCGTTGGCAATCCACTTCAAGTGGGTGGTAGACTTGGTGATTATGTCGGTTGGATTGTGGCAGATGAGATACTTGGTACTTGCTAGAGAAGATCTTTCAAATCAAGTCGAGGGTAGGGCGCTTCGGACAAAGACAACTGAAGGGGTATGTAGATTTCTCTTGGAAGAGGTTGTTTGGCGATATGGATGTGTGGGAAAGATCACTGCAGATCGGGGAGAGTTAGATGCACATGAGGCTCGTGAATTCTTTGCAAGGTGTGGGGTGAGGTTGTCACTTACAACTGCTTACAACTCCGAAGGGAATGCCAAGAGTGAACGTGGTCATCCACCCATTGTGAAGGCTTTGGTGAAGGCCTACAACGGAAAGGGTGCGCGAGTGGCCTCGACTCTTACCATTTGCGTTATGGGCAGATAGAATGACGCACAGCTCGGTGACAGGTTACATGCCGGTGGAGTTCATCACAGGTCAGAAACCTATCATGCCGATTGAAGAACACGTTCTGACATGGAGTGTGTTACCTTGGGAGGACAATTTGACTAGGGGAGAGCTTCTTGCTATTCGAATTAGGCAGTTAGAGAGAAGACTAGAAGATATCCATACTGCTTTGGATAGGTTGCGAGAAGCACGGTTGAAGAACAAGGTCAGATTTGATCAGCGACATCATTTGAGACCTAAGGAAATCAAGGAAGGTGATTGGGTGTAGGTCTATGACAACAGTCTAAACAACCAGCATAGTGCACTCCGGAAGTTTTCCAGAAGATGGTTTGGTCCGTATGTGGTGAAGAAGGTTCATGACAACGCAACTTACGTCTTGCAAAAGTTGGATGGAACGAGCTTGAAGGTACCAGTGGCAGGTAAACGTGTCAAGATTTTCAAAAGGACAGATGAGGAGGTTGATCTAGCAGATATCTTGACGGAGTTTCAGTTTGAGGATGAAGATTATGCAAAAGACCTTGAAGGTGAGGTTGGCTACGATGAGAAGTATGACGATAAGCCGGTCCACTCCTTGGTTGGTATCTCTGGTGCATACCGGAGGATGCACAGGTTCAGAGGGGGTGGATGTCGTGTCGTGGACCGACTCCTATCTGAAATTCAGACTTCGATGCTTGTCGCTCCAAAGACACTCATGAGAAAGACAAGCTAGGCCCTAGCTTACAGATTTTTGGCATCATTTCGGATCTCCATTTCATCGCATAGATGGATAGAGCTCCTTGTCAGCTTTCCATGGGCATCTTGTTTACTTCGTTGGACATCTAGTGAAAAAGTTATGCGACTCGAAAGAAGGCAAAATCAAGCTAAGCCCTAGTTTACTTGCTGACTGGGTATTTGAGGCTTCAACCGTTATATCAAAGACGCAAGGGGCCAGCTTCCTTATTATTGTGAGAACTTCGTACGTACAGAGACTGTTGCAAGGAGGCTGCTTAAGGGGTTTGCTTGTTCCTGCGACCTGTCGGTGGACATTTTGGAGAATTGGAAAGTCCAATACACGCGCGCAAGGTGTCATCGGGTTCAGATCTGTGCAGGCTACGCACAAGTTAAGACGGTTCTTGAAGAGACGGATCGGAGGTTGTGTTCTGGGAGAAATTGAGACGCAGGAAGCATATTTGAGGTTTTCAGTTACCTGTGAAGGAGAGTTGGACCGTTCGGACCGTTCTGGAGTCCAAACTTGCTGTCCTTGGATCCATCGGGATCAGAACAACAAGTTCTTCAGGAAATTGAAGACGATACGAAGTTTCATCGGGCGGTTTGGGAATTCTGAGTGAAATTGGCTCAAAAGGAAGCACTTGCGTCAAGTTTTTCATCGCCTTCGACTTGAGATTGGATTGTTCTTCGCGATCGGTGAGCCAAGCTCTTCGTTCTTGGTGCCTACGCGATCAAGGAGTCCTCATGTATGCATAGGAGAAGACTGTACGTGAACTGGATTGTTGGTTTGGTTGTGGTGAGCAAGTTTGAGCTGCAGGGAGCTGATATACGTCAGTTTTTTACAACTTGCAACCAAATTTCTTGCGTGGTTTTGCAAGGAGAACTCCAAACGACTTGTTTGGAGTCTTGTTGGGTTCAGGTAGCTAGATCTATCTGCCAGGTGTGAAGCCTTGGTTTTTCGTTTTGTTAATTAATTGATTAGTTGTAAAGTAAATAAGAAGAATAGATGATAGAAGATAAACGATATGAGTAGAATAGTGTTAATTAGAAGTTTAGTGAAGAATCTCAGTTCTGGAGGAATTTATCGAATCTATGGAGACACTGGAGAGATGACTTCCTCATAGATGAATTCCTCGGGCAAAGAGCTTTCTAACGATATGTTGTGTGAGGCAATCAGAGACTGAATGACGAAGTTACAACAGACCGAAGAATGTCAGTCGTCAAGAGGAAAACCCTAACTTCGGCACGTGCGGAAAAGCCTATCGCGGGATATAGGCCAGGTAACAAAGTCATTTACCTTATTATTTTACTATTCCCAGAGCGATAGCAGGAGCGCAGCGCGCCGCATTTTCTGATCGCAGAAGAACATCTACTTCACCGAAGTCAGTTACTGGCGAGGAAGCCAATTTGAGAGGAAGAACTCGGTTACGGACGAGGAAGGGATTGCGACGAAGAATCCGTTTGCGGCGAAGCTTGTTGCAGTGATCCTAGGGATGCGAGGGATGCAGACGACTAAGACACCGAGGCTCCGAGCACTAGAAGTTAATCGAGCAGCTCTTCGTCGCTATGAGAAGGAGCTCGAGGAGATGGGTTTAGCATTCCTCTTACTTCCTTGGTGGGGGATGGTCTCCTCGAAGTTGGTACACGAGTTGAAGGTCTGTAAACAGCATCCGGCAGATGATAACTATGAGCGGCCTTGTATCTGGACCGAAGATCACTGGTCCGGAGTCTTGGGAATTGACGATGCATGCCGAGAGGGCGATCTTCTTTTTAACAGCGTTTCTGCTGCAGTTTCGTCCGAAGCAGTGAAGAACTTCCCCAAGCTCTTCAAGGAATTACCGCAGGGGAGGAACGGTTACAAGACGAGCGATTATGTTCATCCGAAGAAGAGAGAGATTGCTGATGAGATCATGACGATCTTCCGGCCATGAAGAACAACGTACATGTCGAATTGGCAGATCAATTTCATTGAGCAGCTCTTCGCCGGGAGAAGAGCGCATTGGGCGAGGATCTTTCATCGTCATGTGCAGAAGCTTTGGAACGAGGAGGACATGGTGTACATAGGATCATTTATCTCGGTGTTCTACATGAGGATGGGATTGCTATCGACCAACAGCAGAAGAAGTTGGGCTTCACCGCAGTAGCCGAAGAAGACGAATTCCAGGTGGTACAGACTCCAGCCCGAGACGCACAACTCGAGAAGTTCTTCGACGAAGTCATCGCCGAGGAAGCGGTGACCGAAGTAGCGGTAGACACAGCGCAGAGGCAAGACGCATCGACTTCAGCAGCAGTTCCAGAGAAGGCGACCGAAGAGGTGAATCCTGTCGAGGATGATGATGTGGTCGAGGTATCTCCTCCGGTCCACAGAAGTGGAAGGAAGAAACCTTTGGAAGAGACACCGAAGTCTACACAGAAGTCGAGAAAGAAGATGAAGATGACAAGACAGTCTGTGCCGATGATGAAGCAGCTGATGAAGAGGAAGCCGAAGAAGGGGACACTCCTCGGACGGAGAAGGACGCTGACACTACACCGAAGACTACTCTTTCTCTATCGATGATAGGAGAGATAGAGCAGCTCACTTCTTCGGCGAAGTACATCCAGGAGGTAGTCGTGCCACTACTACTCAGCCTAGAAGAGAATCGAGGAACATATGAAGAGGTTATCGGTCGGAAGCTGAATCTAGCAGAGTTAGTGCAGACGATGCACTTCGGCCGAGGTAACTGGCAGGAGGAGAAGGAGAACTTACGAGCAGCACTCCTCATGGCGCAGAAGGAGACTCAAGCGAAGACCGAAGAACTTAAGAATGTGACTTCGGAGAAGTTGGATCGAGAGAAAGAACATAAGAAGGTTCTTTCTCTGACGAAGGAGTTGGAGGAGATGCGAGCGCAGAGAAATAAGAACCAGGACATCGTCGCACAGATGACGAAGCAGATCGAGGATCTGAAGCAGCGTGTCATCAAGGCCGAGGAGCTGAGCGCTCAACTTCGGAGTAGGGTCGAGCCAACGTTGAAGAACTACTTCGCCGTCGAATTGGATACCGAGGAGCTGGGATTTCTTCTTCAGAATAGAGAGGAGTTTATAGCTGCAGATGCAGAGGGTACTTCGGCGAAGAACCGAGTAGCTAGGCTAGGCCAACGGGTAGTTAGAGAGCTTAGGGAAGTTAGAGCGACCGTAGAGTTCTCAGTTTACGAGATAGGTAGAGAGTTAGCGATAGGAAGCGGTGTTGTTCCTGGTGTCGTTTCAGGCACAGGACCTTCATCCGGCGGTCCAAAAGTGCTCCCGACTTCTTAGGAAGAAGATCCGTCATCTTCGGGAAAATCTGTATATAAGCGCTGTGTTGTTCGTGCTCAGTACCTCTATGTGTTTTATCACTTTTGAGTTTTCTATTTCCTGAGTTTGCGGAGCCATTGAGTGTTTTGTCTTCTTCGGGGATTTACCTACGAAGTATCGTAGTTTGCTGTGGTAGGAATTAGTCTGGTTGCCGAAGGATTTGCTGTCGACATTTGAAATCAGAGTAGAACGTTTACGGCGAGGACTGAGAATAGACCAACATCTGTGAGGTTAGTTTGCTACGAAGACGTTTTTGGGCGAAGTTGACCTCGGAGGAAGTTGTTCTTTGGTGGAACACTTAGGAAGAAGTTCAATCTGGTACTTCGGCGGAAGAAGAGTCTTCTTCACCAGAGTTTTTCCAAGAGCAGTAGAAGTGAAAGTAACTTAGTGTGAAGATACTTAGCGTTTATGGTGTTAGAGGTTACCTAGTAGCACTTCAGCAGTACTTCCTCGTGTGACATTTCGTCCGTGGCTCTGTTTCTCTGTTGTTCGTCTGTTTCTTGAGGTCCCTGATCTGTTTTGTATCTGTTCTGTTAATTGTCAGGATTATCAACTCTGTCTTGTTGGATAGACTTGAGTTTGATCTCTATCGGGACTGATTTCTGCCCGTGAGAATAAAAGACAACTATAAAGAATCACTTTTGTCACATGTTTACTACTTTTGGATGATCTTTACTTGCATCTCTGTGGATTCGATCTTTAAATTACTACTTTCGAGCATCTTTTGGTTTTCTTGTGTGTTACACCAAGGAAGACGGATATCAGTTTAGGCGATCCGTTTGTGCGGTGTGTGCGGTTTTAAGCTGCAGGGAGGAATTTTTGAAGGTTCGGTCACCTGCGACCGAAAATCGGCGATATCTCAGCTGTTGGGAGTCGGATCTGAAGGTTTCCTGGGTTAACGGAGTCAGCGGAGGAGACCCTATCGACATCTGAAGTCCGTTCAGCGAAAAGAGGAAGTCCACAGATAGGTCTTTTTCGGTTTCTTCGCTACGGGTTTTGCTCTTTTGAGTTCGTCAGAGTTCTGGTTGGCTGTATACAGCTTGTGGTAGCTAGCTTTAGCTAAGAGCTTATACATGGATATGGTTTGGACTTGGGTTTGGATCGCGTGATACTGCTGTGGCTCTGTTTGTTAGCAAAGGGAAGTTTCTCTTGCTTTGAGCTACGCTTCGGCGGATTTGGGTCAGGGTTGTGATTCAAGGGCTGTTTCAGAGGCTTTTGAAGCAGGTTACAGACTGCTCTGGTCTGGTTCTCAGTTTTGTGCTCTTAGGAGAAAGAACCGGCAGTGTACATACATTTGGAGTGTATATATCGCAGCGTTCGTTTTCGTGGTTGTTTTTCTCTGTCTTGTCTCTGTTTCAGCACACAACATCTCCACAGCCAGGAACCTCGCGTTTTCCTGGACATCCTTCACGCACAATACGACACGATAACGTGATCAGTGATTTACGTAACAAAGAGTCACAAATATCTATTCATCCGAGAAATCCAATTCTCAACTACTCTCACGACTCGTTGATCTTTGTACGGTTCAATGTTACATGTCTTCTTCATCCGTAGTAACAAGGTACCTTCATCATCGATTGGAGCTCTAACGATTTGTGCCACTGGTTCTCTCGATACTCCTTGAGACGATCTCTCCTCTTTCAACGTCTATCATACTTTGATCCTCGAGGTTCAACATCTTACTCTGTAATGTTTCAACTGTCATTTTCATCTCTCGAAATTCGTTCAGCATGTCCTGCATCAATTCCCGCATCACCAACTCTAGGTTTGTAGGTTGCGACTCCATGATCGAGCTCTCTCTCTATAATAGCACGGAAGTTTCAGATTTTTCCTAGTATAGAGTTATGAGTTCATACACTACAAGTACTATAAAAGAGACGGGAGAATCGATTATCTCGCGATAGAAATCCTCACCACAATTTCTAATCACAAACTCTCTATGTAACGATTTCGGTCTACAGACATAGCGAATCTCCACTCACGTGCTGAAGAGAATAGAAGCGAGTAGATCACTAAATCAAGATATAGACTGTCAAATCTCAACTGTTATCTTCTATTAGGAAGTAGGATGAATTGCAAGGTGGATTGTCTTCTTAGGAATCCATGCGATGCCTTGCTTAGTTAAAATTATTTAGATATAGCTCGGAAGACGAGAGCTACTTAGGAAGCACTGTTAGAATCTCGAAAGACGAAATAGTTGTCTTCTAGAAGACTAGATTCGTCTTCTGAGAGTGGAAGCTGGACTGTGAGCACCTAGTGAGGACTGAGCCTTAGGCTCATAGCAAGTTTGTGTGGCTTAGTGTAACAGAAGCTCGAAACATGTCGATGAATCCTCGAGGATTGGTGTTATCGGCAGCGGAGTTGGCTAAGGCTAAAACTTACATTAAGGAGTTGGATCTCGACTTCTTTTTGTAGAACTGGAACCTCGCAGATCGAGGTATTCCGGAGGAGGTTTGGACAGCACTGCCTCCGTGCAATCTTATACTTGTGAAGACAGAGGTCGCTCGGGGAAGATCATGTTCCTCGACAGTGGAGTGGTGACGCAGAGCAGGTGACCAGAAGCAGAGAACCGTGGGTACGAGTTTGAGAAGATCTTACGGATGATCTTTGGGAAGTGGTATGCATAGAGAAGCACCACCTGCCTCTTCCTGGAAGACAGACAAGGGAGGAACAGATGGAAGATAGAAACTTTTTGAGAGTCGAAGAAGCGTCTTCTAGAGAAGTTGTATCTTCACCTTTTCTCCAAGGGAAAAACACAGAAGGTGAGGTACCTTGGAGACCAAGACGTGGAGTTCCTAGAAGCTATCTAGGAAGAAATGTCCATCAATTGGGGCGTCTTCTTCCACACCTACATCCAGGTCGAATTAGTGTACTTGGGCATCCCAGCATGAGGACATACTTACTCCCTTCTTTTGCTATTTGTACGTGTCCAAGGGAGATTTGACAGAAGACCAGTTGGCTAAGTACGGGCTAGCAAGACAGCGCGGAGAAGGTTGGAAGAGTTCAGCGCCTTCTTCAGTTCAGAGATCCAGCCAGCCATGGAGTTGGTGGAGAAGCGTGCAATGGCTCAAGAGAAACCACTACGACCTGAGTTCGGTCTGCGCACCTTGATGCAGCAGGAGGAGGTCCCAAAGAAGGTGGACACTCTTGAAGCCAACCTCCACACCATGAAGAAGCTCGCAACGAAGTACAAGATGGAAGCTTCTGCTTCTGCCAAGGAGTTGGTGTAGTTGCGGAAGAGCAACCAAGAGTTGCAAACACGACTGCAGCAGTGCCAAAGAGAAGTGAGAGTTCACTAAGTTGAATTTTTGAGTAAGTCTATCTTCACCGACGTCAATTTATCCTTGTCCAAGTTGTGGAATAGAAGATCTGTCAAGATGACACAAGTGCGTAGATGTGGCCGCTCTACTTACGTCAATAGTCGAGAGAAGGACAAGACTCAGATAGCTCAAACAGAAAAGTTGTCGACTTCAAAGGAAGACTTGACTGAGTTGCGATGGACATTTTCATTTAGATGGTGGAGAAGGTGGTAAAGCGACTTAGACTCATGATTACCTTGGGAGAAGAAATGATACAAGACGTGTTGTTAGAACCATTTCTTTTTATTTTACCTATGGTAGATTATTATTCTCGAATGAAATTTGGTGATGTTTGTACTCTTCTTGCGACTCATTACTATGCGAAGACTAGAAGAGTAGAAAGAGTAGTTACAAGATGGAGAAATTACTAGTGTTTCATGAGAAAGATAATATAAATGTAGAGCCATTTGTTTGAAACTTCAGAAGAGATTGCATCGAAAATAATGTGAGAAAGAGAGAAGAGTAGATGTTGTTACTGCTAAAGTTCTTAGAAGATTTTGCTCTTACGTGGTATGAAGATAGAGTGAATAGCAAAACGCATGATGTAGTTGAGGATACATGGGAGATGTTGAGTAACACACTTATCAAAAAGTTTTTCTAGAAAAAAGTTATGAGAAGCTCATGTGGAGCTCACTCATTTGAAGCAACAAGACGACGAGAAAGTTCGATAGTATGCCGAAATGATGGATAGATTGGAGCAATGATTTTTGGATGATCTTACGAAAGAGTGGAGATAACATGGAGCTAACAATGGTGAGGATTGGAACAGTGTCGACCAAGAACTTGATGGGAGGGTTAAGGTCTTCAATTCGAATCCAAGTGAGGTAGGAGAAGTCAATAACCAAAGCAGAGATCATCAGGATTGGATATGGAGATCTTATCCAACCTCATCATGCTGCTCTGGTGTCAACTTTGATTCTAGGTATAACCACAACGATAGCATGCACCATCATAGTTGGTGATTGTTTCAAAGTCAACTCTTATTCCAGCAATGATGTTTTAAGACCGTTTGTCTTTACAACGATATCTACAACAATATCTCAGATTTTCATGTCGAGTTGAAGAGCACCAATGATATTATTGCTGATCTCAAGATAAACGTGGTGTAGCTACGAGAATGGAGAAACAAAGGCAGAGGAAGAGATCAAAGAGATTACGATATGAAGCAAAGAAATCAAAGTAACTTTGGAGGAATCACATGTTAGACTTGTGGAGGTTTTCATTTCTAACAAAATTATCTTAACGACGGAGTAAGAGATATCGAAACTATTAGAATGAATCTTGGTAGAAGAAATCAATCACAAATATGAGACAAATAAATGACTATTATCGATGTAGTATGAGAACTCATATATGAAAAGAGAGAGAGCTTGAACTCTTTTCATGCACCGAGCTTTTAGAAAGGGAAAAATTCAATTTTCTAATGAATATGTTTTCACTGTAGGAGTCACCAAGTAGAGGAATTCGCTCGAGTAATATTTCGAATACACCAAAGCAACTAAGAAGAAAGTTGAGGATGGTCGATTTCACTATTTCGCTTTCTCAAGCAAGATATGATGTGGTTGAAGATGTAAGTGTTCAAAAAGCAAACATCACGATTGGACAATTGATTGCACTAAACCTTAATTTACGAAAAGAACTCAAAAGAAGACTGAGTTCTAAGAGAAGCATGGAAATTTCGACATTACTTGTTAAGAGAAAAAAATTTCATAGTCACGTATCACAAGGCTTTAAAGTATATTTTTAATAAACCTAATGCCAAAAGTCGTATTGTCTTAGAAGATTGTAGTGTTTTAGGATTTCTCCTTTAGTCCATTGTAGCATAAAATATTTCGTTCCTAGAAAATTTACACTAGTTACGTTGTTCTAAGTTCTAAGATCTATTCAAATTCACAAACACTCAGGTTTTGTCTCGAAGTCTCTTCTAACTCACAAAACCATGCGACTTCCAGATCCTTCAGAAGGTGCTTTAGACCATAACATACAACTACTACTTAAAATACAACACAAATATACACTGAAGAGACAAGGAAGACGATTATTACTTCCTGGTCACGACTTTCACTCTTCTCACGTCAGCTTCCAGAAGCAATTCTTGGCTTCTGGGGCTTGGCACCTTCAGAATACTACCTTTGCTCTGTAGATGTCAATTACTACTCCATACCACGAATTATCTTTACATTATTCAACTGATTAGATCATTCACAAGGTGTATGCCCCCTGTAGTCTTTTATGCTTCTGCTTGCTGAAACGGTCTTCTGGCAGCATTACAACGACACTCACATCCACTGATACCCCTTGTAAGACCAGGCTCTAGAGTGAACTCAAACTCAAATGTCCGTGGAGGGCATTCTCGTACTTTATATAGTGATATGAGTACAGAATAAGATTCAAGTCAATGTTGACCTCTCAAAGTGATCACACGTGGCTTACATGTAACCTTAGATCCGAAACAGCATCTAGAGGGTTGAGCATGAGCCACATAAAGACTCGTTGGAAAGCTCTCGAAGCTTTCTTTTGGAAGCTTCCCGGTAGATTTTTGACACTCTCATCTATTAGTAGAAGTACTCTTTTGCAGCATGTATTCTCAAGCCGACGTAACCGTAACTGATTCTTATATCAAAAACTTCTACCAAAACCAATTTTCACCTCTAGTTGATAAGTAGAGCTCTACTAATTAATCCCTCTTTTAAGAAGCAACGTCCTCGTTGCTCGACTGCTGTTCGAAAGCTTTCATTACGAGTGGAGCGTGGACAAGATTGGTTGCAGGTTTCCATGTTGCTTCATGTAATGGATATCTTTTCCATTTCACCAAGTAATCTATCCGTTGATGATGAGTACCACGAACACGTTTCTTTAAGATGCGTTCTACTTCAAACTCTTCCTCGCCATCGACAATTTAAGAAAAAAGTCGTGACTCTTACAAATTTCCAAATTGATGAGGTCGTGGTGTATATCACCATAATAAAGATACATGAAAAACCAGATGAATCTTCATGTGAGATGGAAGTTCGAGTTGATATGCAACAGCTCCAATTCTACGAACAACAGAGAAAGGTTCGATGAAGCGAGGGTTGAATTTACGACTGCCGATCAACGTAAGGTTGGTTGTGGATAACCAAACTTGATCACCAATCATGAACTCTTCATGCCGATGATGTCCATCAGCATATTGCTTTTGTCGATTCTGAGCAACTTGTAGTTTCACCTTAGCTTTTTCCACTCTTTGTTGAATTCGTGCAACAAATTCATTGACAGCATTCACTTTGATGTTGACTAACGATGACGTATCGAATCGTGCCAAGTTTGCTGGTGTGAGAGGATGTTAAGATATTCTCCGTACATGAGATAAAAAAGAGTTTCGCAGATAGATGCATTGAAAGAGTTGTTGTAGACAAATTCTACCAAAAGAAGTAAGGTGTCTCACTTCACTTGCTCTTCCAGAGTAAAGGCTCGTAGCATATCTTCAATTGTGCGATTGACTCTTTCAGTTTGTTCATCGATTTGTGGGTGATAAGCAGTACATATGGTAAGTTTAGTTTTGAAATAGATCAAATATTGTTCTCTAAAATAGGCTAGTAAACTGAAGATCTCTATCTGTTATAAGCATTCGAGACAGACCGTGCTGAGCAAAAATGATGTTCAAGTATAACTGGGCAAGTTGAGATGTTGAGACATTTTTTGTGATTAGTCGAATGTAGATCATCTTGTTAAGCTTATCGATGAAGACGACTATGGAATCAAAACCGCAACTGGTCACGGATAGTTCACACACTAAGTCCATATTAACATGTTCTCAACGTTTGGAAGAAATCGAGAGAGGTTGAAGAAGATCGGAGGGTGTTTGATTTGTAGCTTTATTTTGTTGCGGTTACACAACTCCGAGTGTATATTACAACATCCTCTGCCATCTTGGACCAATAGAACACTCGTTGGGTTACTTCTAGTGTTTTTTCTGCCCCCATATGTCTTGCAATGACTGAATTATGACATTCAATTAATATGGTGGTACGTAGTTCTGGATCTTCTAAGATCCAACTTCTCTTCATGGAATACCAGACCATGACTGTGGGTGATGGTTGTTGAAGGTTTGGTTGCTACAATCTGTGCATCCGATCTTGTATCTTCGATCAGTTTTGTCAAGAAGTCATAATTCATCTTGACTTCAAAGACTATGTTATGCACAACAAACATGCGAGTTAATACATCAGGAATTTGTTTCTTGCCCTCAACATATGTGACGGTCATGTTGAATTGCTGTCTCCATTTTGTCCAACAGATTTGTCTTTTTAGAGATCTTTTGCGTCTCCAAATAGACTAAAGGTTTGTGGTCTATCTCGACCACAAAAGCCTAGATAGTGCTTCTAATGCTTCGTGGTGAGGACTATTGTCAATTCTTCTCTTTCAGTGGTGTGGTACTTTTGTTCTGTTGATAGTAACTTCTGAGAGAAATATGCAATTGGATGTTAACCATCTTTCCATTCTTACTGCAACACCGCCTCTACTGCCGTGCCTGATGCATCCGTTGCTAACTTTATAGATTTTTTAGAGTCGTACCACTTGAGGATCAGAGCATGTAGTAGTGCGATCTTCAGTGCTTGAAAACCTACTTTTTGCGTTGTTCTTCACATCCATTTCTTTTCTTTGCTTAACAGAACAATTAGTGGTTGTGCAATCTTGGCAAAATGCTTAACAAATTTATGATAAAATTCTATCAACCCCAATAAGCTCTTAAGTTGAGTCTGATCTTCTTTTGTGTCTTAAATAATCCACATGCGTCTTGCCAAGTTCATATTTTGAAATTTTGACATAGAATTTATTGTGGCAGAATACTTGGAGAATCTCTATCAAATGATGCACATGTTCCCTCATAGTTGCTATAGACTAGGATGTCGTCATGAAATACAATGACTGATCTGTCTAAGTAAGGACGGAATATGTCGTTCATCAGACCCATGAAGGTAGTTGGTGTATTTGTGAGACCAAATGACATCACTAAGTATTCGAAACTTGTCCGAAAGAAATTTATCTCCACATCTTGATCGGCAATTCAAATTTGGTTATACTCGCTCCGTAAGTCTAGCTTTGTGAAGTACTTTGCTCTTTCAAGTTGATCGAACAAGTCATCCATCCGAGGTAATGGATATTTATTTTTCACCGTCTGTTGATTGAGTGCTCGATAATCGATACACATCCGTAGACTTTTATTCTTTTTCTTCACAAAAAGGATTAGAGCTCCATATGGTGATACACTAGGCTGGATAAACCCTTTTTGCAACATCTCCTCAATTTGTGTCTTCCACTCTTCCAATTTGTGTGGTGCTAGTCTGTATGAGGTCTTACAAAGAGAGATGCTCTGTGGAATCATCTCGATTTTGTGATCAATCTTTCGTTTTGATGGTAACCTTGAAGGAAGATCATCGGGAAAGACATCCCCATATTTTGCTATCACATCTGTCAAGCTTTCTAGAATCTGTCCGTCGAGCTGTGCACTCGAGACCTCTGTTATTAAACCCAAAAAACAAACATCGCTATTATGTATAGCACTCGTACCTATGACACACAAAGGTAAGTTTTGTCTTCAAGATCTCACTGTATATTCGAAATTTTCCACTATTTGGTTTTCACCACTTTTCTTCACCAACCCACTCACGATTATATTGCTCCATCCACGACATATCCAATATGACGTCATAACGAGCTAATTTGATCACTCGCCACTCAATATCTTCATGATATTCACCTAAAGTAGTTATATCTTCCGAGATAAAAACTCAATCTTCTCGATTTGTCTATTGGGTAGTTTCATCTCTTCACTCTCGTCACTTTCTAACTCCATTCCCAACTTCATAACAGTCGATCGACACTAGGAGGTTTTATACAAAACACTAGATACAATCACCATATCGATATAGGTAAAAGAAAATCTTCCCTGTGATATATAAGTTCCCCAGTTAAAAAAATGTTAAGTACATTTTTCCTGCATATAAACACACATGGTATTTATCATTCTATACATCTCCTGTGAAAAAGTAGGGAATTACTAGAAATTGAGAGCATATATGTGTATATAAACTAGAAATTTAAATATCTAGATGGCGTGTATGCAGTCTCTCGTCGGTGGAGTGCAGTTCGGTCGATGGTGCAAGCGGAAGGTGATTAATGCTAGCCACACGAGTTCTGGTGCATTCTCTAGTAAATAACGTTGTGACGCATTCGATATTTCTAGATCTCTTCAAAGAAATGACAGCTTTTCATGTAGGTTAATCTCCCTGGAAGTATTCTTTGCACATCAGATCTAGACTCGATTCATGGAATATATTAGTCGGTCTCAGTTGAAATGCAATCTAGGATTCAAGTTGTATTGTAAACCGCAGTTTACAAGAAGGTTGGAGTGCATAGAACGTTCAGGAGAGTTCGAAAGTTCAGCAAGGTAGACCTCCAAAGACCTCCATATCTGTGAGCTTATGTAAGGTTTACAGGCTAGTCAACAAAGCATATAGCAGGTTGTGGAAACTCGATCGAAATCCAACCTTTCATGGTTTTCCAGGAAAAAGTTAATTAAGTTGATGTGTTGACTCTGAAAATGTCCAAAGGAAGCCGTGAATAAGGTTTATTATCTACCCAAGGAGAAGAAGTTGAATGGGAAGTACAGAATCAGAATGACCACACAAAAAACGGAATTAGAAGTCATACCCCCAGAGTCTTTACTCGATAAAATTTGTTCCTTTCAGATCCATGCATCCGGTCTGTCACACCACAAGTATCCCATTATTTGTGTGTATGCTTATATACATTTCATTAGGTATGACTATCTTAAAGGTTACTCTAGTTTGAAGATCTAAATTTAGAGTGATCAAAAGTAGTCATAACTAGCTGAGATAGTTATAACTAAGTTGAGGAAACTATTAGAGGTTCCACTATGGCACTATAGGACAAGTGCGGAGCTCTAAATATGCTTTCCAAAAGTATGTGACTTTGTTGACCATCGCTGATTGGATGCATGATGAAAAGTCATGCACAAAGATCTAAAGATGCTCCTCAAAAGACGTACTAGTGTGTTGTCGTCTTCCGATTGGATAGGGTGGAAAGTTAACACTTTACAAAAGCTAAAGTAGGAGAATCTCTTACTTTTGTAAAGTAGAACAAGTAATGTGTGTGCTATTCTTAAAAGCTTAGTAGCCTTTAGAAGTTTTACTATTTTGGATTGCGCACTTACCATGAGGTAACGTAACTTAGTGAAAGTTACCACGGTAAGAAGTTGTAGAGTATATAAGGAGGAGTTGAGAAGGTGGAAGACACTCTCATTTTCCTGTCTATAAGTAAAGTGAGCATTGGAGACCTTGGGAGTCCTTGAATACTATGTGATGCAATGTGGAAGGCGGGGTTAGAACTTGTTTGCAGGAACGCTATTAGAGGGACCGATGTGACCATACGGGTCAGAGTGTTGAGTGAAGTGAGCATGGGTATGATAGAATCTTTGTAATTAAGGTGCACTAGTAATCCTAGTCATCTGAGGTACCCCTGGGTGAGAGACATGCCGGCTTACAGGTCAGAGAACTTTCAAATTCAAATACAGTTCACTGTCACATGATCAAAACAACTGTTCACCAGATATGCATATGTACTGACAAGATTATGGATGCATAATTTAGATCTGCAAGACTATTCACCTGAATTCACAAGTCAAACGCCAAAGATCTAGTATCAGATTACAGAGAACGATGTTTACAAAAGCTTTTTGAGAAGTTTAATGTTCTGTCGTTCTATCTGTAATCTTTGATCTATCATTCTTACTTTTCCGATGAAAGTAAGATATTTCTCATCTGACGCACATCTCACAATCATTTCGAGTTTTTTTTCTAGATTATGCTTGGCATGACCCACGAAGATCTTTTTATTCGTATTGCGTTTGTTCTGACGAGCAATAAAATTGTTTACATTCATGGCGAGTTGATCAATTGTTTTCACATCCACAAGAACCAACGCTCAGCAGTCGTACTTTAAGTCGACATAAACAGAAAGATTGTTCAGGAGAACTGGCCTCCGAGATTGCAGTGGAAAGAGAGAGAGTCAAAAGTCATGCAGAGAACGTTATCATAAGGGATGGTTCAAGACCATCAGAAGTTCAAGCAAGACTTCAATCCTACCACTCAACGTTATGGAGGTATTCTCAAATGAGGTCTGTGATGAGAAGTTTTGATCCAAACTTTTTTGAGAGCCAACAAGATGAAGTTACAAATCCAGTGAGCTTAGACGTGAGTTTGGACGAGATCCCGCATCCCATAAGTTTTCTCATGGTTAGGTCTGTTTCGGAAGCTGTGTGCTTGTCTGTGTACACCCCTACTCTCGATGAAGCCATCTATAGAGAGACATGGAAACTTCAGTATACGTTGGACAAATGTAAGATTGCTATTGAGGTGCAGGATGAGTATCTTCAAAACATTGTTTGGGAAATGTAGTACACCTATACTTCCAAAACATCCTCCAGACTATCAGCATATGAAGCTCGGTTCTCTACTTAGATATGCTGGTGATGAATAGAAGGGAGGAGAGATGGGATTAAAATCATTGTCCAGCTTTGATTCTGTCATGAATACTTACAGAGCAGCAGGTATGCCCCAACCAGTTCGGTGGAGATTGTGTTGGGGACAGAATGATGATATACATGATTCTATTCCTTATGGACCTAGTGAACAAGAAAGATATAGAGCACATGCTCAGAGATGCATGTGTTTGACGAAATCCAGATCCGGGTTAAAACGAGATTGTGAATCTTGCGATGAGAGGTGTGAACGCATGGATTGTACTGTCTTGAGGAGAAACATGTTACCATTTGATTACATTCCAGTTGCTGGGATATTCAAGAAGCTTTGTCAATCACGAACCTTTTGCCATGAAATGCTGAGAATGTGGCGAGCAAAAGTCACTGGTTTAGCTCATCCGCATCCACAGTACATGTTGAATATCTCCCACATTTCTCCGTAAAGGAATGGTGGGATGGGACAAAAGCAAAACAAGTTTCTTGGTTTTGAGATTCTTCCCATGAGTTTGAAGTCTCAGTGCTTTGTCGTACATGTTGGGAGGTATATTCAACTATATACCCTAGATGCGAAGAAGTAGATAATCCAAGAAATTTTTGATGTTGAAACTGAGATGTACAGTTTTCTCTGTAAAAACTGTGGGACTCGGATCTGCACGAAACGAAAGACAACCAAAGTATGTACACTTTCATCCTACTACTTCTGTTATTTAAATGATGTCATATGCGTTTATTTTTGTTGTTGATAGAATCGACCTGATGTTTTGGACGTAACATATGTGTTTGTTGTTTTGCAGAGAGACCCACGTAATATAGCTCTCTTGGCTTACTGGGACGGTTATCAGTCTGCCACAACGACATACAGAAGCACATGGATAGTGGTACTGAAAATACTGAATGCGGGTAGTCGTTGTACCTTACCTGAAATGCCGATCTTGTTCATACCAGCTACTAGAGATGATGCAAGAGCGAAGACAGATTCTCTGGACATTTTCTTGGAACCAATCATTCAAGATCTCCAGAAGTTTTTCGTTGATGGAATTGTGATTGAGTATGCATATTCTACTAGCTTGATTGATGCTGCTGGAGACCTTTCTAAGAGATTCGTGTTACGAGGGATGTTGGTGTTGTTTGCTGGGGATCACCCGGCACAATGTAAGTTTGGAGGATTTACAAATGGTGGAAAGTCGAGCTGTAGACGATGCTGGGTGCCAAGCCAATGGAGAGTTACGCTTGGAACAGGAGTGGGAGGAGTGTTTGAATATGGAGGTAACAGAAAGCTGATGCGTTATCCACCGCCGAAGAAAAGCATTGTAGAGTTATCTAGCGCAGTCTCTGAATTAACTCTCTTTGAAAGTCTTACCCACAAGAAAGCAGTATCTGTACGCTCAGGCATTGTAGGAAAATCGTCTGCTTGGAGATTATTCAAATTGTATAAATTTGATCTTTCTATAGATCTGATTTACGATCCAATGCATGTGTTTGCATTGGGTTTATTCAAAAAGTTTGTTGAAGCTCTGAAGAAAGAGACAGAGACATCTCCAGAACAAAAAGAAGTCTTGTAGTAGCACTGGCTGAAGTCACTCGCAAAAAACCACGAGGTTTATCTGGTCGATGGCCTAAAGATCCATTCTCTCGACTAGGATACTTCAAGGCTGAGGAGTACACACGGTTTGTTATCTTCTGTGTCCCTCATATTTTACATATGTTGGCTACGGTACGGATCACAAACTTGGTGCCCTTGGAGTGCTAGTAACAGAGATTGGTCGCATGTTTTATCTTTAGTCTCGATCAGAAGTCGGTTGGACAGAAGTCATGCTGGCCAGAAGTAAGATGTTATTTGCATCATGGAGAATACGAGTAGAAGAATTTCTTGGTGCGAATGGATCTATACTAGAGCATGTGGCAGGTAAGATTACAAGTTGTTTTACCTTCTCACTATGTGCACCTTCATGGTCTCGTCTTGATCTGTCTCTTTGACTAGTAATACTATGCTTTATGTTGCTCTGATCATGTACTTTCTGTTAGATCCGATCATGACTTTGCTCGTATTTTGCATTAGTTGTGATTTTTTGGGTGAACTAATGTTCGGTGCTTTTCAGGAAATGCAGAAATGATAGACAATATTCATCGTCATGGATCGTCTTACGTATACTGGTGCTACAGTTTTGAGAGGATGGTATCGGGATACAATAATGTCAGCACGAATCGATAGAACATGGAAGCTACTTTAATAGCCCATCACGCACGGGTGTTTTTCAGTGCCTGTTGTGCACAGATATGGACAGACGACGATGGTTTGTTGCCATATCAGAGGATACAACAAAAGATACATCAGTATCTTCATGGTGTTGGGCGGTTTGTCACAGACTTCAACAGTGTGTCAAGAGTCACATATGAAGCACATTGTACTGTGCCAATGCAAGATCTAGCACAATCTCTTTGGAACGTTGTTTCAGTTGAAGCATTTACTAGTTCTTGTGTGCAGGTACTTAGGAAAGGAATAGCTGTAGGGTCTAAGATACCGAAGCGAGGTGAACTCAACCACAGAGGACTGAGAGATTATTTGATGAAGTTTTGGAGTTCTAGGTCTCAGATATAGAGAATATTATCTTAAGTGAGAATGTTAGAGCTCTGAAGTCTGTCATGATGAGAGGGGTGATCTTTCGCCCAGGTGATTATGTTGTTGTACTAGAAGACAACAACAAAGAAATCGCCTTTTATTGGACTGGAAAGCAAGAATCGTGCGTTTCTTTTATCACAAATGTCAAGATATGACTGAGATCTTCTTTGAGTGCAGATGGCTTTTCAACATCACAACATGCAGCGCCAGGCCTGCTGTCAAGACGGAAGAGCCAAAGATTGATGAAATTTCAAGCATGCAGCTCTTGGATGTCAAGGAGAAGAGTTTTGAAGTAGATAACTATAGACCAATCTCTCAACTCGGGTACAAGTTCATTCCATTACAGAGACAGCGGCCAAATGAAGTATTGGCTCTGGAGGTGGAAGACCACCGACCTCGTGACTTCATGTATAGAGTTGGATGTGTGACCTATCCTCCACCATACCCTGAAGTAGCAGATGTAATGTTAGCACAACATTTAGAAAGTTGTTCTATCAGTGCCTTAGAATTATGTGTTGTCAGAAGTGTAGATATTCAGTTGGATACTATGCAGAATACAATCTCGACGGATGGAGATGAAAATTTGAATGCAGATTTGAATCTTATACAGGAGGACTCCTTTAGCAGTGATGCAATTACTCGTCGATCATTATTAGGTGGAGGAACCGTCTCTGTTATCTGGTTGAGGAAAACAAATTTGGGTGAATGGGTATTAAAATCATCTTGCTGTTGTCGTGAGCTTAATTTTCATCATTTACGACAACTTTGTACACAATTCAAACCGATACAATGCAGCTCAAACCATCATGTAAAATAGACTGAAGCTTAGTAAAGTGGCTCATGATTTTATTATTGTTACTTTGGCGTTTACTATTCTGTTCTACTTTAGTCTTCACTGTTACTCGAATCAAGCCATTCCAGATCTCATGGGTTTTTTCATATCAAGCTCTCTTTATGCGGATAGAATATAAAACACCACGATCAGTAAATGCTATCTAACGAAATGAAAATTGAGAAAAAATTTGAATTTAAAAAATAAAAATTTTTACGTGGTTCCATCTCGGGGTTATCAAAGTAACTCTTGGACGGATTACGTAAGATTCTTGAATGTTAATTGAGACAAGAAAATCATCTACTTATTTATGAAAGTAAAACATTCCCTACAAAACAATTTATGTTTATTTGAAAACCTTTATTGGTATATAACCTATACCTATAAAACTTATATATTTCTATGATGTAGGAAAATTACGAAATCATAAAACCTACATCTCTGAAACTGTGAAATAATTTTCCTGAACATAGGAAATTTAATTTTTTTTTCCTAGATAAAATATTAAACCTATCATATTTTCCTTGATGATCAATTTCCTTACATACGTGTATTTCATATAGTGAAAACATTAAATTTTTCTATATATTCTAAGAGATAAACTTCCTAGCGCGAGATAGAACGTTCTCTGTTGCACCAAGATCGATTAGTATTCTCACCTGGGTCCCTTCCAAGACTCTATCCGTGACAATCAATTGCACATTATTTTTTGTCATTCCTTCTCCTTCTTTCTTCTTTCTTCTTCCTCCTTGAACTAGTAAGGCCCCGAGGTGCATTTACTGATGTTCTTTGTTTTCCGGTCTTGTCTCTACTTCTTCATTTCCTTCCCTCTCGTTCAGATGATTCAGAGGTCAACGGTATGGAGGTCTTGGATCTCTAAGAAAACAATTTTGGCTTAGAGAAAACAATTTTGACCCGGGTTCCATCATCATGAAGACAAGAATCTATAACAATGAATGAGTTTAAATGATAAAAAGAATATGATGAAACATTTTAATGACTCATAAAACTATGATTTGTGTGTAGAATAGTATTACTATAATTATAATTATTATATATGATATTATTATAAATAATTAAATATAAAATATCAGTGTCTTCTCATCTTGTCATGTCATCACTATTTTGTCATCTAGAGCCACCATGTCACACGGGTGAATATCGTTTCACAACATATTTCTCGTCATTCCATCTCTAGCATCCATTCCATCAAAATATATCTCTTGTCATGTCACGTCACAATATATCCCTCTCTCGTCATGTCATCTTTTGCACCACGTGTAAATATAACAATGGAGTTACAAGATTTGACCTTTAGATCACGATTTCTCACTAACGAGACTTATAGTTGCTACTATTACCATTGGGGTGAAACTATTTGATATATATATACACTCTTTCTTTTTTAATAAACATAAGTTTCAACATTTATTTCAAAGTTTGATTTTGAGCTTTAACACTTTTGCAATTTTATACAAATTTTGACATGATAACTATGAGACTCAAAAGACAAAGTGACATAAAATTTAAAGATTTAAGTTCTATTATATTTGTTTAAATAGTTAAAAAGTATTTAATGATATCTAGTTAAAAGTTGAAAAGTATAATGGTAAGTATATAAATGACATATGAAACTCTTAGATATGAATTCAAAAATGAGTTTTTAGTGATACAAATATATTTAAAAATACCAATAATAATATAAAACTTAGTGATAAAGTCTTTATGATTCTATCTTTCAGACAAGAAATAAATTACTCATATGATTATTCGAATATGTCACTGAAACCCCAAAATTTGAATGATACGTGACATCGTTTGTTTACCCATTTAAACCTTCCATTTTACTAATGTAAGTTGCGTTGATATGGAATTCGAGAATCTGAGATCAATCGGTTAAGAAAATAATACTACTACGGTTCTAGCAAGCTAGCGCTGTGAACATCTATCAATTGCTTTCTTACAACTATCCGGATCCAAGCTAGTAGGATCGATCTCAGCTGTACTTGCCTTGCGGTTTTATCTGTTAATTTACCGAGTTGCAATTGAACCCAAGTGACAAATTAAACCTGCTGCTCCTGCATGCATGCAGTATTGCGAGCAAAAGGGATGGAGTGACCAATACCTAGCTATAGCTCTGCAGACGAAAGTTCCACTTCCAGTATCAGACGGAACTCTGGTAATTAAGCACGCTAGCAGCTAAACTGCAAACAGCAGATGATCTTGATCATGACAAAACGTATTGGAATAACGTGCGAGCAATGTATCCTTTAGATTAGATAAACTTTCAATTGCAAGACGCAGTATACATGCATGGCTAATTAAGTCTCGATTCACTCGCGAATGGTCAGGATTCAAAGTGGAATAGACATTATAAATACCAGAAATTAATGGAACTGCAGCTGGTTGCAATAGACCATTTGTATAATTCGAATTCCAGAAGCTAGCGCTGCTAGATATTCAGAACCTTAACTTCAAAACAGTCTCTTGGATACGCTACTGCAGATGTAGATCTATACTACTCATTCAATATACTGAATTAGAGTCTGACAGAGCAACGAGAATCGTGTGCGTATGCGAAGGCCACAATCGAGCAGGCGCTGACGTCGGCTGGTAGGTACAGGACAGAGTAGTGATTATGCGAAAAAGTCAGGAGAACGTCATGCCGTCAAAGTTTAACTTGAAAAGAGAAATTTATATACATGTCACTTGAGAGCACTTTGAACACGTGTACCCCATGATCAGTACTCGGAATACAATGATCAGATTACATGAAGATATTCAACGATTGATATCCGAATGATATTAAACTCTAACACCAGGGAAATTCAGCAGCGTTTCAGTTTTTAAAGAAGCATAATCGTAATGGTCGGCTACCACGACATCCGAAGTTGCATATGTCATCTTATCATGAAAAGTGAGTAATACCAAGATGTAAGTTTAATTCCATGTCATATTTTGTCATGAAATGTGAATATACGTCAACATGAGAACCTAATTTCATGCGATGACGATTTTGAAGTTGATTCAGTTGCAAGTAAAACTTCATCCACTTCACCGGGATATAAGCAATTGGATGCGAGATGATGAAGGCTATCAATAAGCTTAAGGGATGAAACGTCCAGTGACCATCATGTTACATAAGCTGGTACATTTTTTACTTCACGATTAAATTTTGATATGATTCTACTAATGAATCATATAACACAGCAGCTGATGCTCTGTACATTCTTCTAGGGCGTTCGTTCCTCTGCAAGTGTTCTCCGTAAGTAAGCTTGAAATGTGCTTTACCCATTGGCAGGTGCTCTACAGGGCAGGAGATATATGAGAACACACTTTTACGTACTACTTGTCGTGTCGAATATGTCATCTATAGCTGTTTAATTGGTTCAAACGCACCGCTCATAACGGTGATATTGTAGGTTCACTTTTACGTACTACTTGTCGTGACTCAACTTGCATTAGCTGAACGTTAGGGCGCAGCTAAACCATGTGGGGAAAAGGGGAAAGCGGCGTGAAAGCGATAGCGTTATGATGTTCTACGAGCTATAGCTCTATGGATCTTAGTAGTTCCTCTGGAATGATCCGGCTCAGGCTGGTCGCACGTGAATTCAAGGGCGGACTTAGTCTGGCTTTCCAGTTCGACGATTGTGATTGCCTATCTAGAGTGGGTCCGTGAGCTTATTTTATCGAGTCATGAATTGTTTCCAACGTCAACGTTAACGCTAAGGATCCCACATTATTTTGTTGATGCAACACTCCACTAATCCTTGAGGATATCGATACTGCCTGTACTAGCTATCTAGTAATATCAGGAGTGATGGCGATGATCAATACAGTTACAGTAGCAGGATAGAGTCAAGAACGACATTGATATATGCGTGTGAAATATATATATCGAGTTTTGATGAACGTTACATGGAGAATACAGCGCGGGTTTCAGGCCAAGATCTAGAACACAAATTAAGATGGTAACTCACAGGTCTTAGCTCTGATACGTACGTACTGGAATTAGCATCGTGTCCGTTTAGAACATGCAGGAACTATATACATCCTCAGAGACTGAACATTTAATTATCCGTTCCGGTTAATTAATACCAGGGGAAATCGTGCCGAACCCAGGATGGGAAAATACCTACTTCGAAGGTCAAGAATACAACGAAGTCGATCGGCAAATTAAGCGGCAAACCTTGGAATTTCACACTTCAGGCATCTAGTTGATACAGAGTTGAATACGTAGGTTCGAGGTTAGAGTATTTTCTTCTCATGATTTTGGATAATGCGCCCCAGTAAATTTCTAAATCACTATATTTATAATCAAATATTGGCCCAGTTGGAATGAGCATAAGAACCATATAATTAACAACCAAACATTTTGCTCCTACATTGAAATCGGAAGTATGCACCACGATCAAAACTCAGCACAATCACATCCGTCGTTCAGAAAAATGTCAAATCTTAAAATCATCTCTGGCCAGGGAAATACCATCCATTCAACCTAGTAAGTATACCAAATGATATTAGCCACATGGTGAAGGTCCTTAAGGACTTTAATCAACGGAACATTCAAACTCCAGAAGATCATCACTATATACACACCACCATGGTCAGCTAGCTGCTAAGGTTCCTGAAGAGTTTTCTTCCGGAAGCTCATGTTCTTCAGCTCCGCTGACCATGAGCTGGACTCAGAGTCGATGCAAGCTAGCGCTCAAAGTGCACCAAATCACAACCATGCCATTTCACGTCCTTAGAGCATCTCCACCGAAGTGACTCCATCGTTACTAGAGCTAGCAAAATGAAACACGAAAATGCCCTACCGAATACGCTAATCGTGCTCTACTTTAGTGCCAAGAACGTGTGATTAAACTCGAAATTATAGCTACAACAAGAAGATACATACTGGAGAAGTGCCCGTTTAGCCGTTACATGGTGTGTTCCGCCCCGGTAAAACTTCTCAAGGTTAGAATTATAATTATCCTCAACTGTTTCTGTCAAAGTTTTATAACTCTGTACGTTTTAAAATAGAGAAATTTCTATCGCGATGAGGAAGTTTGATAAAAAATTAAACATGATGCTTCTCCTTATTAACGTTGAGCGATGTAGAATTATATGTTTTGAAAACTCTAAGAGTATAGAGTGGACACTAAAATTGCCGTTAATGCTCCAATTAGCGCTTTTGCGATCGAGAGGCCATTACGGTCTACTTATTATATTGTATGGCCACACATGCATCATATGGTTTGTACACACTCAACGGTGAAAATGCCAGTGAGATTGAGAAGAAGAAACTCCGAACGCAATGCTGCAACTGAGACAGATATATAGATGCCCACTGATAACGGAAGCCGTAGCTCGAACTAGCCATGGTCACCGCCTGTATATCCTTTGCAACCCGCAACCCAAGATCAACCTGCTCTGCTGCCAGAAGTCGCAATATTGCGACTTCAGCCAGAGGAAGCTGCGCATGCAGAGGCAATTGCAAGAGCCCCTGCATGCGCAGCTTCCTCTGGCTGAGTGTCAATATTCACTTACGATGGCGATGCTAGCAGCTTCTATATATGCGAACATGTGGATACGTACAAGGTTTACGTTTGGTAACGTTTGGTTACGTAGGTTTACGTTTACAGGTTTGACTTCGAATTCGGTTAGAAGGAATCGCGCTAGCTATATATCCAGACAAAACGGCTGCTCGCTTCCATGCACAACGGTAGGAAGCCAATATAATAAAGAAGCAGCTCTACTTTAATTACAGGCACCAATCCAAATATACCAACATTAAGCCGGTCATATTTGCCGGTCATATAAGCGGTTCATTTGCGGTCAAATGAACTCGAAATCGCCGAATTTTGAATTCTCGTAGTAGTTACACAGTCCGTTTGCTGCATTCATGAATCCTTGAAGCATTTGCTTACGATCGAAACAGCGTACCAGCTGAAAACGCCATCTCGCCGGCATCCGTCTTCTTCTGGGACTGTCTGGACTTCTCCATGCATGTTGTTTGTTGTTAATTAGCAGTAATTAAAACTACTCAATCTATGCACGCATTCACCGTTTTTTGTTTTTGTTTCGTGATCTCGCAAGGAACTGAATTACTTCGGTCCACACGTCGTACATTATTTCTGTTCTCTGCTAGCTTTGCGTAGGGACTAATTTAATTACGAGCAAGGCGGTACAATCACTCTTAACTGATCCGGCTCTTAACATGCTGTATTGAGACTACGATCAATCTGCACGAAAGTCGAACGTAAGAACACCAATAATACTGTGTATGGGAGATGCATTGGCATGCATCTTCCTCAACTTTGGCGCTACCAGTTCGCATGAATAAACATACGACTTAGTAGATAAATCTACGTACACTCGTTCAAAAGATCGGAAGCCAAAAAGTGATCATCAGCAAAATTGCATATGGTGCTATCTTCTCCATTCTAAATACCATTCCCCATGCCAATTGCAAGCAAGGATTAATTTGTTAGCTAGCTAGCAGTAAACACCATCTTCCAGAACATAAAAGTAATGGTACTGTTCCACTAGCTTTTGTTGTAGAGTGGTTGACTTTCCGTTCATTCAGGCTGCGACGAATTTTTGCTGCCAGTTTCAGCAGGCAAGACCTTAAATATGAAACAGATGTAGACAATGCAACAAGGATATTAAGAAGCGTGACCATTTTGTCATTTAATTCGTCATGATACAGCTCTAGATCTATATATCAATCTCTTTCGGATCAGACAACATGTCAGACAGATCTGTACAGAGTCTGATGATATATATTTAATATATACGGCATTTGCAATTGACGGCCTTTGCAAACAAGCACATTCGTCGTCTCATACTATTTATGTACATGGTTAAATTCTCTTTCGCTTCGTCAGCTATACGATCTAGATGAAGGCACCTGAATGTACTCAAATTAAGGATGCGAATAAGCCCGTGCCACTGGCAAGATTCGTCTCGATTCAAAGTCGACAACTACGTGCGTCTGTCGCCGTGGACATCGAAAGTGATGCTCATGATATCTGAATCGAGGATGATAGTATTGAGTCTTTACAGAAACTAATTCATGTGTTCGAACACATGACTTAGTTTCAGAATTCCGTGAACAGAGATGAGAGGTACCTGTCGCTACGGCCCCAGAGTGATCCCAGTCGTTCTACTCTGTTGTCTCCGGGACTTAATTATCGATTAAATGCGTAAGTATGTACGTAATGTAAGTAGGTGGTACTTGGCTTGTAACTATATACGCGAAAGGCAAGCTTCCTATTTGTTTCTGCCCTTCCACATGACTCAAATGTCTGGCCTTTAATCAACGAGAAGCATTGTTGAGACAACTCTCCCATACGATAGCCCCGAAACTTGGTACAGAACAGATTGCCTTGGTCATGTTCAACTCCATTATCGTGGCTCTGCAGACTGTCCATTAGTCCAAACCTAAAAAGAGTTCAAGTTGAAAACGCTCAATATTAGATTGTACGAATCACCAAAGCTCAAGCCTAGGTTTCTCAATAGGCTCCAGACTAGTCTTCCGATCCATACATACCTAGGCCAAACTAAAGTTGCCACATTTTCTGGTTAAATGACCAGAGTACTTACTCCAGTACTTTCGAGTAAATTATCATAGTCGACTGAGCCATGAATCTATACATTCCCCAAGTTTGACTGTATCTGCAAACATGATGAGATTCTGCATTTGTACATGTGTGCACGCAAGTGCAAATTATTGTGACCTGCTTACCAAAGTTCCATCGGAGGATCTCAATTCCAGCGAGCCGCTGCTGAGGATTGTGAAGGTGGCACCTTCTCCCGCAGTCGCTCGGGAACCTGACAGTCCCTTGGCGTGGAACACAGAAAGACCAGCAGTGCCCGTACTGGCGAACCACTTGTAGATCGACAGATAAAACAAACCTGTTAAGGTCTGGTCGAACCCTAGAGCATAGAGGTCGCTGTCTTAGGAAATGATGTTGCGGTAAGAGGAATATATACAAGGCGAATAACACAAAGCGAAGGAAAGAGAGAAAAAAACCTTCGGAGCATTAGCTATGTTTAGCAAGTTGCGAAACCTCCTCAAGTAAAAGGAGACACGAGCCTCCAGAAGAAGAGACCACGATGAGCTAAAGCTGCGTCACATCGTGCTTTGCACCAGTTTTTCCTGCTGCGCTCTGTCTGAATGTAGCCACCGTTGCAGTTTTCAGAGAGCTTTTGGCAGGGGTTCAGTTTTGTGCTGCTGCACGCGAAACGACTGGACTGCCGCACTAACCGACTCAACCAGTGTAAGTCGACTGATGACCGAGTCGACCTGGCAATAGATGGTCGCATGAAGCTCGGGCCATAGAGTACCTTTGATCGTTCTTTGATTTAGACTGGATGCTCTTCACCTGTCGTGGAATTAGCACTGATAATTTATAAAAGACGATAAGCATAACGTCTAAAACCCGACTGAACCGTTGGCGTGAAATGAATTAGGGACACTTTGGTTCAAGTGATGTTAATGCGGAATGAGGGCCTCCTTGCTTCAAGGTTTTCCTGAAATCGTGTCATGCTCGAACTCCTGTCTAGCCACATGACTTTCAGGAAGCTCTAGTCCCGAGCGAGCACAAGTCCCAGTCGTATTTGTGGCAAATCGTTTATCTTCAGTCTCTAGAAAAATACGAGGCTTCTACTGTATCATTGTCTATGGTCTGAAAGACGGATCTAGGACGAAATCCCGGGCCTCCCGTCTTGGTCGACACGTCAACTGTGGGTCATTTTCCCTCCAAACACAAAGAATATCATCCTGTGTGGGAAGCAAATGTGACGCTTCAATCAGCCGCTGACACTATTCGGCGATTAACCTATTAAGCATCTTCTGACTTAGCCCTTGCTCTGCCTCCCTTCGATTGCGAGACGTACATCTAGAGGTAGATGCATAGTGTGAGAGATACATAATATCCAAGCTCAGATTAAAAGGATCAACGCGAAACTTTTTTATACGGATCTTCTCAAATCCAGAATATGATAATATTCTGGATGTCTACCACTTGTGTTCCATGTGTCATAAATTATAGTCTCTCACCTCTTATAATTAATCGCATATCACTATATTATTTGTTCATAAGTTATTGTGGTATTAATGTAATCAACTACTGAAGATATTTGATTGGTAGTTTGAGATCTTAAGTAACATTGGATATAATGGAGTGTCTTGTTAGTACAGAACTAATAGATTGATGAGGCTTGAACAATTAAGGAGTTGCAACTGGTTTTGGTAAGTTTGGTATCAAGAACAACCATCACTAAAAGAAAAAATGGTAGTAAGTTTTATTAACATTTATATGACTAGACAACTAGTAGACTCTTATATTACCATGTTAGTCATATAATACAAACATATTGATGATATGATTATTTTTTATTTTTTATTTTATGATTTGTTAATTCATATATGTTCAAATTAGTCATATAGCATATATGTTGTTCATATTCATGACAACCTTTAGCTTTCTTGAGTTAAAAATATATAGTTAAAAATTAAATTTACAACTCATATGAGGTTGTGACGCATCATTATTATCATCATCCAATAATTTTGATATTTTTAAAAATAATTCATTACTGATCATTTAACACCAAATATAAAATATTTCACACGTATGCTTGAACATAGAAATTATTAAATTTCAGCAAAAAAATTTATTAATATAGATTTAGAGTTATATTTTTCTAGATCTTTTACATGAATCTATGTAAGGTGGATGCACGTGTGATGTCTCAATCGTGAAGAGCACTTACTCTTAGTTTTTGAAGATTATAGGTGTTTAATACTCTAATCTAATACCAACCCGTCACGTGGTAGTTTAGATCTTCGATTTTGTTGAAGTTACTAAGATTTTTAGGACCGTGTCCACATGACGACGAAGTCCAACTTAATCACTTATGATAATCGTATAATATTCTTTTTTTAGAAATTTAAAACACATGTTTATAATCCAATAATTATTATTACTATATGTGATATTCCACATTTTTTTACATTGTGTTTGTGATTATATCATATGTGATTATAATAAAATTAATATTTATGAATAATTAATAAGTATTATTCTAAGTTATTTATAGAAATTAAAATCATCTCAAACGGACCTAAAATACAAAAATGAAGTATTTTACAGTCTTCAAATCACAATATGAAATATTTTTCTCAAAAATTTTTTATAAATCCGAAAGGATAGTATTGACATCAAATGGTTGCTCCTTGGTGATCATGGTAGCAACTATAGGCACATGGGAGGTAGAAGATCTAAGTTCATTTTTGTCACACCCAAAGTTATCCAACTTGTTGATTTTGGAAAGTCAGTACTTCCTTCATCATCTAAGTTAGTCAAGATTATCTATAGAGATGATAGTGGAGAGAATAGAAGAAGAATTTAGGAGCATCATATATAATATTTTTGATTTACAATTATTCATTGTGAGAATTCCAAGTAGACTTGTTTTTTGAAATTAATGGTTTGGATTTAACGTAAAATTTACTCCATGTTGACTTTGAGATTTTCAAGAAATTCTTGAAGACCTTAAATGATTGGTTTGACTCGGCAAGTCAAGCCCTTGGAAAAAGTTTAGAGATGCTAGAGGAGTCTTATTGAACCTTTATGTTCAAAAATGTGATACCATTAACTTACACGATACAAGTGGGTGAGTAAGATTGACGATGACTTTTTCTAGTTGACTTTCTTGGCTCGTAATGATACAGAGCTATTTTTCTCCCGAATTAAGTTGAAGAATTTCGAGGACTTGGGTAGGTGTTGACAAGTTCTTTCTAAGTAAGAGTAAATTTTAAGAAATTATTACAAGTTACTAACAATAACTTTTACTATTATACAAGAACAAGGTAGTGGAGTGAAAGACATGTCTTATGTAGAGTAGAGAACTATGAGTAAAGCTTAGAGTTATTTGATATCATATTGATTATGGCACATGAGATGTGAGTTGGGATAAATTGTGACGGATTTTGTCTTAACAGTATGTGTTAAACTCTTTAAGACACTTTTATCGGAATTGTCTTCTTGGATTATTGTTCATCCTTCTAGAGCTCTCGCAAAGCCATCTGAGGTCTAACCCCTAGATGAGAGGCATGATCCGATCTATATTTTGGTTTAGTTTCATAGACCTCACTAGAAGGAGTGTACTTGTGATGTTTCGCATTCAATTATCAAATTGAAAGTAGAAGTTGTATAGCTAAACAACAAATATTCTCTATGAATATCTAGAATCATTCTCGTAACGGGACTGATAGCTTGACTAACTCGTTCTTTGTTTAAAAAGTTCTATCTACTCTGATCTTTTATCGTTAGTCCACCGCGTGATCGTACAGGTTCATTTATTAACGTGTAGGTGCGCCAACTTGTGATTCTCTTAGTGTGAATGTCATCTTGTTACGGATACATGATGTTTGTAATGGCATGTTGTTTATCTTTCTCACCCTCCAAGCTCGCTTAGACATTTGGATTAGGTATTCATCTTTGACTGCGCTTAGCTCCATATTCTTATTTGGACCTTCTCGTATCTCCATATTTAGGTGTTTCGGAAGATCGACTAGCTCTTCTATCCTCAACCTCTAAATGTTTGATGTTTCATGTGTATGTTCTCCTAGAGCTTCGATATTTATCATCTGCTCGACGATGCTCTTCTTTTCGAAGGTTTCCTTCATTCTTCTTCTCAAGGCCGTACTTGTGTGGAAGTGGTTTCTACACTTCTCTTTTCTTCTCTAGTATCGATTATCGGTGGCTACATCTTTTCGAGGCATTTCTTCTTTCTGGTTGCTCTCCTTCCAAATCTCTTCGATTTTATTTTTAGTCATATATTTCTTCACTTGAACGATCTGCATTTCGACCTTCTTCTTGTCCTTGTCGGTCTCTGATGAATTCACTAACTTCTTCTTCAGAGTGTCATTCAGTATTATTTTCAGTCTACATTATGGATCATCCGTGTTGGTCACTTCTGTCACAACCGATTCTTCTCATCCGGTGCTTGATTTCTAGAGGTTAGTTTCGATATTTATCGCTCCAATCGATCTATCTCTTCGTTGAGATCGATGATCCTTCTCAAATTTGCTCCTAATTCGACTGTCTTCTTGATAACCATTTCTTCCTAGAGCTTCAAGGCTTCTTGAGTATTTGCAAGCATGGGATGGTCAATCTGTATAGGTGATTCCACACTTACCTCAACTCTTGGTTTTTGTCATAGTTGGCAGTAATTCTTGCTCTTGAGGAATCTCTTATATTCGACCTTCTTCTAGAATTTTTTCCTTGCTCCTCTTGATAATTGTAACTGGTACCCTTGTCATTCTTTGAGATTCTTGTCCGGGTTGATACTTGTGCTCTTCTTCCTCTTCTTCTTCTTCTTACAGCAGACGTCGATTTGCGAGTCACCGACCAGTGACTCTTGACTAGATACCTCATCCGATGATTATTCCAGTTTGAAATATGAAGGATAGGTGCTTGTGATACTACTTTCTTAATTGTTTGGAAGGATTTCTCGCATTCATCTATCTAAACGAACTCCACTCCATCCTTGTTTAATTGATTCATTGGTTGAATATGTTCTACAAATTGGTAAATGAATCGTCAATAGTAACTTGTCATCCTATTGAATCTTTTGACTTCTTTTCTATTGGTTGGTAGAAGTTGATTTGCTATCTGTATGATTTTTCAAGATCCATCAGTAAACCGTATTATGTCGACTACAAATCTAAGTTGATGTAGTCGACATCGCTCGGAATATTTTTTAAGTTGTCACAAGTGATCACAATGCTTGTCATATGCGATGAAGTCGTCTAAGAAAGCTTCCATGAAGATGCCTATGTATTGACCAAAAGTTTTTGCAATAAGTCTTTGGAAAGTTGGTGGTGCACCACTTAGTCCAAATGGCATTTTTATATAAGCAAATGCTCTCCAAAGTGTAATAAATGTCATTTCTGGTTTATCTTCTTTTGCAATTTGAACTTGGTTTATATCCACTAAAATCATCCATGAATGAGTAAGCTTCTTGTCTTGCAACTCTGTCCGATATTGCATCGATGAACTGTAATGATTTATGTTACACATAAGAAGTTTATTTATTAGTAAGATGTTTAGTTATGGAAGTGTGGAAAATGTTTATTTTATGCTCAAGTACTTTAAGGAGTTATCAAGTTAGTCATGACTAGCTAATATTAATTATGGTTAGATTTAGCTATACTTTTAAGCAAAATTTAGATATTTTCTAAATGGTGAGCATTACTATTTTTCATCTTGTTTAAAAGGTAGAAAAGAGATGAAAAATATCTCTTATCTTCTTTGACTTAATATTAATGATGAGACTTAAGCTATTGACTTTGTGGCATTATAAACAAGAAGAGATTCTGCATGTCATCTTTTTAGTGGATCCTAGTATAGAGGAGGGTGGAAATTCGAGATTCCTTGAGAATATTTTAAAATCTTTCTAGAAGTTGTTGACTTTGAAGAAATAAACTCATGTGAAAAAATAAAAGACCCATGTGATTAATACTTTTATCTTAGTAAAATTTGATACAAATAGTTACGACTGAGTTATCAAAGGTCATCAAAATAAAAAAACTAGAATGTATAAATAGAGCATAAGAGAAGAGTTCATTGTTCTTGTTTTCAAATCGTCGTAATGACTTTGAACAATATAGAGAGAGTGTGAGATTTCAGAATATGAAAACTTGAGAGACATCGTTCGAATGTAGAAATTTAGTTTATGATTTATGAGTTTATGAAGCTCTATACTAGCATTTTTCTCTTGAAATTAATGGTGTGCTTTCATCAAAGTCATAAGAGGTGATCCTTAAGTGAGAAAAAATCTGACATGTTGTAAACTGATCGATGACTATTGTGGAGGTTGAGAGATCCGGTGATAGTTGATCGATAAGACAACAGAGGGTTTACATTTTTTGTTACATTGCTTCACTTGAAAAGTGTTTAGAGTTTAGTTCTACATTCGACAAAAAGAGATCATATGAGAACACATGGAGAGAACGTTGGGAGGAGAAAAAGCTAATGCGATGTTAGCAATTTTATAATCTTTCGTGTATCATGTAGTTATCTATGGGGGGAGTTAAGAGTGAATGCAACAAGAGTTTTAGAAAATAAAATAGTTATTAGAGGAGAAAAATTCAAGAGTTTAAGAATTCTATTCTCTGAAACATTTATACAATCATTGTTAGCTTTTCTATATCTTTTATTTTTTGTGAAAATTTCTAGTATTTTAGCTTGGCTGATAAACTATCAACAACAACAAAAATCATGAGAATAGGTGGTCAAGAAAAAGAGATATTTTTCAAAGTTGAATGGGATTTTTCGTGAAAGTTTAGAAATTCTACTCTTTAGAAATTCTCAGTCGTTGTTATCTTTTCTGTGCTTTTTATTTCCCAGTGAAAATTTCTAGGATTGTAGATTGGCTGATAAGCTATCAAAGAAAACAAAAATCATGAGAAGATGAAGTCTAGAGATAGAGATAGAATTTTTCAAAGTGGATGGGGTTGACAATCATGAGTGAAGTCAAATTATATAAATTTTAGTTCTCTAGAAATTTATACAGTCAGCACCAATTTTTTTGATTAGAGAATTTTTTATTCAAACTTCATGAGTTAATAGCTTGGAGGTTGAGCTACTAGAGGTCACAAAAATTTTAGAGAAGTCTCTTATCGTCTAAGAGATATATGTTTCGACAAACAAGGAGGTCTTGAAGATATTTCATCGAATCTAGTTCGGGTGTCGAGAGAAAATAATAGACGTTTAGAAGTTCATATGGAGAAATAAAAGTTGAATATAGATGAATTACAAATATGAATCTATAGCACTTGAGGTGATCTCTTTGCTCTATATGAGAAGCTTCTGAGACCATTGGAGCATATGTGAAAAATGTGAAGTTTTATGCATCATTCGTTATGGAGGTCATAAATGCTCTTGATGAAATAGAGTTGGATTTTTACAAGAGTGACTTTAAGTTATTTGTTGTGATTAGTAATGATCATGATCATGAGATGATTATCTTAGATAATTGACTATAGGTTAGATTTTATTTCGTGTATAACGTGTACAATGTATGATTTTTTGATATAAAACTCAAAAGAGTTAAATAAATAATGTAGATCTGTTTTCTTCAAAAGTACATTGTTCACGTTGAGAACAACATGAGTGGAAGTTCAAAGGACTAGAAAGTTAGACTTAGAAACTTTCCTCAATGTTTAGATGTCGTTGTAAGTGTCAGAGAGAGCTTGAGAAAGATTTCATCCAATTTGAAAACACTAGTGCAAAAACTCAAGTAGAATCTACGAGGAGAAGAGTAAAACTGACTTATGGTGTTATTTTTCTCGAGGGTTGAGACATAAACTAATGAATTGTCCAACTAAGATCAAAGTAGAGAGAGCCAAAGAGAAGCGAGAGTTTACTGATTGAGTCTTCAAGTGGGTTCATCTTCACCAACATCAATTCATTTTCTAGGAAAGAATCATTGTCCAAGTTGTGGAATGGGTGACCTGTGAAGACACAAGTGCGTAAATTGTGATTTCTTTACTTACATCAATAGTCGAGAAGTTAGGCGAGACTCAAAGAGTTGAGACAGAGAAATTATCGACTTCAAAGGAGAATCAATTGAGTTGTGATAGAGATCATCATTTGGATGGTGGAGAAGGTGATAATACGACTAAAGCTCATGATTACCTTAGGAGAAGAAATGATACAAGAGGTGTTGTTACAACTATTTTTATTCATTTATCTACGGTAGATTATTCTCGAATGAATTGATGATGTTGGTATCTTTTAGCGATAGTTATTGCGCGAAGACTAGAAAAGCAAAAAGAATAATTACAAGATGGAGAAACAACCAATGTTTCATGAAAAGGACAATGAAAACATGGAGTCGTTTATTAGACTTCAAGAGGGGTTGCATCAAAAATAACATGAGAAGGAAGGAAGAGTAGGTGTTGTTATTGCTAGAGTTTTTAGAAGATTTTGCTCTTACATGGTATGAAGACCGAGTGAAGAGTAAAACACATTGTACAACTAATGACACATGAGAGATGTTGAGTAACGCACTCATCAAAAAGTTTTTTTTAGAAGAGAGTTATGAGAAGCTCATGATGGAGCTCACTCATTTGAAGCAACGAGACTAAGAGAAAGTTTGATAGTATGCCGAAAGTGTCGATAAGTTGGAGCAACGATTCTAGACAGTATTACAAAAGAATGAAAACAACATGGAGCTAACGATGACGAGGATTAGAGTAGTATTGATCAAGAACTTAGTGGGAGGATTAAAGCCTTCAATTCGAATCCAAGTGAGATACGAGAAGCCAACAACCAAAGTGGAGGTCATCAAGATTAAGACAAATAAGAAAAGAGTTTGGATGAAGAAGATCTCATCATGCCGCTCAAGTATTGACTCTTACTCTTGGTGTAGCCATAACGATAATATTTACACCATCATAGTTGGTGATCACATCAACGTCAACTCCTACTCAAACAATGATGTTAAGATCATTGTCCCTACAGTGATGTCTGCTCCTACTTTAATTTTTCATACCGTTTTTGAGATTAAGAGCATCACCGATACTCTTGTTGATCTCAAGATAAACGTGGTGCAACTACGAGAATGAAAGAACAAAGATGGAGGAGGAGATCAAAGAGATTACGACAACAATCTCAACCGAGGAAATCAATGTAACTTTGGAGGAATCACAAGCTAGACTTATGAAGGTTCTCATTTCCAACAAAATTGTCTTAACAATTAAGCAAGAGATGTCAAAGTTGTCGGAATGAATGTTGATGGAAGAAATCCATCACAAGCACGAGTGAAAAGAATGACTATTATCGATGTAGTGCGAGATCAAATCTATGAGAAAGGAGTGAGCTCAAACTCATCTCATGCAACTGAGACTTTTAACTCAAGAAGAAAAATGAACTCGATTTGCTGATGAACTGATTTTTTAGAAGAGTCATCAAGTAAAAGTACTCGCTAGAGTAACATTTCGAGTACACCAAAGGAGATGACAAATTCACTACAGAGATGACATATTCATTATTTCTTCTTCTCAAGCGAGATATGATGTGGTTGAAGATGTGAATGCTCAAAAAGTCAACCTCAAAAAATCCAAGAGAAGACATCGAAGTCTGTAAGAGTTGGTGTGATGGATGTGTTCTAACGACCTATGTTACACATATGAAGTTTATTTATTAGTAAGATGTTTAGTTATAACTAAGTGTGGAGAATGTTTATTTGTTGCTCAAGTACCTTAAGGAGATATCAAGCTAAAGTTAGTAATGGTTAAACTTAATTGTATTTTAAGACAGAAATTAGATATTTCTTAAAGAGTGAGCACTATTATCTTGTCATCTTGTCTAAAAAGTAAAAGGAGGTGGAAAGTATCTCTTATCTCTTTCTGATTTGATATTAGTGGTGGACTAAAGTTATGGACTTGATGAGCATTAAAAATAAGAAGAGATTTCACATGTCTTTTTTTAGTGGATCTTAGTGTAGAGGGGTGTGAAAATTTGAGATTCTTTGAGAATATTCTAAATTTTTTTACGAGTTGTTGACTTTGAAAGAATAAGCCCATGTGATTAACTTTTATCTTAAGTAATATCTTAGTTACGGTTGAGTTATCGGAGGGTACCAAAGTAAAAACTTAGAATGTGTAAATAGTGGAGTAGAGAAGAGCTTTTTGTCCTTATTTTCACATCGTCGTAATGACGTTTTGATTAATATAGAGAGAATGTAATATTTTAGAAAATATAAACTTGAGAGACGTCGTTAAAATAGAGAATTTTAGTTTATGATTTTATGGATGAAGGATTGAACTTAGCATTTTTCTCTTCAAGTTAATGATGTGCTTCCATCAAAGTCATCAGAGGTGACCCTTGAGTGAAAAACATGTCCGATATGTTGCAGATTGATCGATAACGATCATGGAGATTGAGAGATTGGAGGATAGTTGATCAATAGGACCATTTGGTTTACCGGGACCTCACTTGAAAAGATCTTTGAAAAATGTTTAGAATTCAGTTCTATATTCGACATAAAGAGATCATGCGAGAGCACATGGAGAGAACGTTGAGAAGAGAGCTACCTAACGCAATATTAACCACTTTAGAACCTTTTGTATGTCTTTGTAGTGATATATGACACACTCGAGATCATTCTTTATATCTTGTTTACTTAAAAAACGTTTTACAAGAATTAAGAGTGGATGCAACAAGAGTTTTAGAGAAAAGAGGAGAAAGAAGTTACTAGAGGATAAAACTTCAAGAGTTTATGAATTTTGTTCTTTGGAAAATTTGTATAGTCTTTGTCAGATCTTTTGTGTTCTTCAATTCTTTGTGAAAATTTCTAGTGTTTTAGCTTGCTTGATATGCTATCATGGACAATAGAAATCATCAGAAGAGGTGGTCTACAAAGAGAGATATGATATTTCAAAGTTGAAAAGGTTTATTCGTGAAAATTTAGAAAATTCTACTCTCTAGAAATTCTAAACAATCGCTGTCATCTTTTTTGTGTTTTTTATTTCTCAGTGAAAATTTCCAGGATTGTAGCTTGGCTGATAAGCTATTAGAGGAAACAAAAATCATAAGAACATGAATAAGAGAATTCTATTTCATCAAGGTATATATAGTTTACTAAAGAGAGCAGTTCGTCGGAAGGAGGCTCAACTTAATGCACGAGTTTCACGATGATACTATTTATGGAGGTCACTTTATTGGTAACATAACAACCTTTAAGATTTTGGATGCGAGTTATCATTGGAGAGGTATTTTCAAGGAATGTTCAGACTACTATAAAACTTACGACTTATGTCAAACATTTACTGTGAAGTTTATTAGGACATCTCTGTTAAGATCAATTTCAATATTATGATCATTTGAGAAGTGGAGTATTTACTTTGTAGATCTTCTTAATAAGACATCTCAAGACAATAGATGTATTATAGTCGTTATTGACTATAGTTCCAAGTGGAGAGAGACTAATAACGAAAGTGGATAGATTCTTATGAGAGAAAATCACTCACAAGATTTGAATGTATGTTAGAGTTGGTCTCAAACAGGAGAGGAGAGTTTGTACGGAGCATGGTTACTACTATGTTGCAACATTTTTTTATCAAGTCACGAGTAACTATGTCATACAAACCAAATGCGAATAATCTTGCAGAGAAGACCAATCTTACACTTTGTATGATGCTCGGCAAAGATGTCGGTGTTAAGACTATCAAACATAATTGGAATAAGAGGTTAGATGTCATCTTATGTGAGTATCGAACGATAACAAAGACTTCTACTGGGTATTTTTCATTTTTCATTTGTTTACGGTGTGGAGTCCAAGTTGCCGATCCAATTCGAATTGAATATTTTTTAGACTATTCAATGAAAGTTGAAGAGGTCGAGGGGAGAAGACGTTGTCATATCAAAGATGGAGTAACTCATGGAGTTGGAAGAGACCTGAGCGAGAGCAATGACTTAGATAGAACAAACTCAAGCGTATCAATAGAAGAGTTATGACAAACGATTGAGCAATAGGGAGGTCAAACTTTTTCAAGTCAGAGATTGCGTATGTTGTATGATGTTATCTGATACAAGAGAGCTAGGAAGAAGTTTCTTTCTATATATTTTGGTCCTTTTGTTGTAGATAAGATATGGAGAAATTTCACGTATGACCTCCACGAGCTAGGAGAAAAAAGATTCAATCAGATCAAGTTGAAGTTGTTTCATTGATGAAAGTTCTCTCTTCACTTCGAGGACGAAGTGAAGATTTAGTCCGAAAGTAAAATATAAAGACTTATGTTACACACAGAAAGTTTGTTTATTAGTAAGATGTTTAGTTATAACTAAGTGTGGAGAACGTTTATTTGCTATCCAAGTACTTTAAGGAGTTATCAAGTTAGTCATGACTAGCTAAAGTTAATTATGGTTAGACTTAGCTGTGCTTTTGGACAAAATTTAAAGATTCCTAAATAGTGAGCATTATTATTTTTCCATTTTGTTTAAAAGATAGAAAGGAGGTGAAAAATATCCCTTATCTCATTTTTAACTTGATATTAGTGGTGGGACTTATGCTATTGACTTTGTGGACATTGAAATTAAGAAGAGATTCCACATGTCATCTTTTTAGTGAGTCTTTGTGTAGAAGAGGGTGGAAATTTGAGATTCCTTGAGAATATTCAATAAATCTTCTAGACGTGAAAAGATACATACACACATATATGAACATCGGATAAAACTACTACCAACATCTATACCAACGATTCCACGACCATACCGAATGGATCGTAACTACGCACAAAAAGTGAAAGCAGAAGTTGATAAACTACTAAAAGTAAAGTTCATCTATCCTGTAAGATTACGAGTAGCTATCATCTATAGTCATCGTTCTCAAAAAGAATGAAACTTACGAGTGTGTGGATTATTTGAAACGAACATACTATGAAAGATCTATTTTTGTTATCGTTCTGTAAATCCTCCACGGTCTTATCCATCAAATATCTCTCATTTCTCAACATGTACGATTGTTATCGATCAATTTATAACATATCAGGCATGTCTCTCACTTAAAGGTCACCTCAGAAGGTTTTGATGGAATCACATTATTAACTTGAAGGAAATAATGCTAAGTTCAGTCCTTTATAAACCAATAAACTCATAAATTTCTCCATTCTAACAATGTCTCTCAAGTCCTCACATCTGAAATCTCACACTCTCTTTATATTATTCAAATGTTATTACGGCGATGTGAAAACAAGGATGATGAGCTATTCTCTACTCCTCTATTTGTACATTCTAAGTTTTTACTTTGGTGATCTTTGATAACTCAATTGTAACTTTTTTTACTAAGTTTACTAAGATATTATCTAAGATAAAATCATTAATCACATGGGCTTCTTATCTTTTCACATGAACTTATTCCTTCAAAGTCAACAACTTCTATGATTCTTGGGTCTTTGTGCATGTTTAGATCAACCTCCTCGTAAGTTCATTCTGGTGCTATTGTCTAATGTCTTACTTGTTCTTGTAGGTCATTTTGCAGATCTATTACAAAGCCATCTTGGTTGCACATCCGGATCCATTTGCTCCACCACTTGTTCACCCATTGACATCTTTGGTGTAGTTTGTGGTTGTTCTATCGAGATTGGTTCAAATTTGAGTTCTCCACTAGGTTTGGTTGTGCTCATAAAAATATTTCTTTTCTTTATCCTTCATCTCATCGGTCCAATCTAAATGACATATGTTGATTGATTTGAGTCGAGCATTGTGTCTCTTGACTAAGGATTTGGTGCTTATCCGTGTGTTGTTCTCCTTGTCAAGTTAGTTCGATGTAGTCTCAATTAAGTGCCCAGTTTTGTTGTACTTTGACTTGTCTTAGTCACGGTCGTTTTAGTACCATGGGAACACCCTTCAGTTCATTTGCATTTTCATCACTACAACATTAATCTTAAAATTCATATTGCCAATCGTAATAGTTAATCCTTTGATTATCTAACTGTAAGGACTTTTCTCTGATATGTTATTTTTAAGTTGAATAGTGATGGGTGTAGTTTTACGTTCTTAAGTCCTCTGTATAATTCTTCACTTAAGACATCTGCACCAGATCCTCCATCAAGTAAAACATTCTTCAACAAAACTCCTTTTATTGTTATTTGAAGAATTGGTCCTTCATCTTTCAAGGTGCCCGTTGGAATGACGAGATAGATACGTCCGCTCTGCCTCCTATCTTTAGTTCCGATTGTTCTTTTGAACTTGAAGCTCGTTTGGCTTGAATTGTGGTGAGATGATACATTATTGCTTGCATGCAATATGGTGCAACTTGAAGGAATTATCCTATGCTTACATCCACTTCTTGCTACATGATATGATCTGTCACGTGCTTTACAATGCTCTTCCAACTTGTAAGTTTATCCAATTCCATTGGAATTGGAGCTTCTGTAGGATCGGTGTCAATACGTTTTCCAATTGATGTTGAAACGATATCTTGATCATCTAAATTGTATTTTCTTCTTATTTTCCTCGATGCTGCAACACTTTTTTATCAAATCACGAGCAACGACGTCATTCCAACCAAATTCTAATGGTCTTGCTGAGAAGATCAATCTTACACTTTGTACGATGCTCGCCAAAGATGTTGATGTTGAGATTGCCAAACATACTTCGGATAAGAGAATACATGTCATCTTATGAGAGTATCGAATGACAACAAAGACTTCTACTAGATAGTCCTCATTTAGACGTGTTTATGGAGTGGAGTCAAGTTGCAAATTCAATTCGAATTTAATACTTTTCAAGCTATTCAATGAAAGGTGAAAATGTCGAGAAGAGAAGACATCGTCAGATGAAGCAGAGAACAACTCATGGATTTGGAAGAGATCCGAGCGGTAGCAATCTAGATCGAACGAATTCAAGCGTATCAAAACAAGAATCACGACAAACGATTTGACAAGAGGAAGATATAACCTTTTCAAGTCAAAGATTGGGTAATGTTGTATGATGTTATCATATTCAAGAGGACTAGGAAGAAGTTTCTTCTTAGATATTTTGGTCCTTTTGTTGTAGATAAGGTGCGGAGAAACTCCACGTATGACCTTCAAGAGCTAGGAAGAAGGAGATTTGATCAGGTAAATCATGACAAGTTTAAGTTGTTTCATCGATGAAAGTTCTCTCTTCACTCCGAGGACAAAGTAACAATTTAGTCCGAGGATAAAATGTAACGACCTATGTTACACATAGGTAGATGTTAAGTTATAACTAAGTGTGGAGAATGTTTATTTGCTACCCAAGTACTTTAAAGAGATATCAAGTTAATCATGACTAGCTAAAGTTAGTTATGGTTAGACTTAGTTGTACTTTTCAGCAGAATTCAAATATTTTTTAAATAGTGAGCACTACTATCTTGTCATCTTGTTTAAGAGATAGAGAGGAGGTGAAAAACATCCATTATCTTCTTTTTGACTTGATATTAATGGTGAGACTTAAGTTATTAACTTTGTATATATTAAAAATAAAAAAGATTTCGTATGTCATCTTTTTAGTGGATCTTAGCATAGAAAGGGGTGGAAATTTTAGATTCTTTAAGAATATTCCAAAATCCTTCTAGAAGTGGTTGACTTGAAGGAATAAACCCACGTAAAAAGATAAAAAGCTCTTATGATTAGTACTTTTATCTTAGATAATATCTTAGTAAAACCAAGTAAAATAGTTACGGATTAATTATCAGAAGGTACCAAAATAAATACCTAGAATGTATAAATAGAAGAGTAGAGAAGAGCTCATCGTCCTTATTTTCATATGTCGCAATGACATTTGAGCAATATATAGAGCGTGTGAATTCTCCGAATGTGAAAACTTGAGATATGTCGTTGGAATGGAGAAATTTAGTCGATGAGTTTATGGATTTGTGAAGGATTGGACTAGCATTATTCCCTTCAAGTTAATGGTGTGTTTTCATCAAAGTCATCAGAGGTCTGACATGTTATAAATTGACTGATGACTACCGTGGAGGTTGAGAGTTAATCGATAGGACCGCGGATGGTTTACAAATCATCTTAGAGGATATTGCTAAGACTTAGCAGTTGCTCTGCAAGATGATGTAGTCAACTATCAAAATAACATGTTGCATCTGACAACTACTGTTGGAAGAGGAGGGATGAAGATTTTACTTCATGCACCTACTTGTGTGAACATTACGACAATGACAGACAATGACATCAAATCCAACAGCTTCTGACATCAGATCCAACAGAAGCTGATGTTTACAATGAAAGATTGAAGTACGTTCTAACCCAACTTTAGTTGAGCAAACGACTGAAGTTCTCAATGAGATGATGAAGAGAGGTGAAGAGAGTATCAGGAGAGATCTTGTAGACATGACTTTTGTTCGAGCCTTCTTTGATTATACGCAAAGAACAAGATAATATGGTGGAGGATAAGAGGCGAAGAAATGCATCTGATTTAGATGCAGGAGTCTTGATGATGGTGAAGATCGAAAGGTTACAAAGAGAAAAGCGGCAAAAACATAACCATCTGGACCTGTATTAAATGATAAGTCTCTTGCTCTAGAAGATATACTTTTTACTTCTACAGCTCCACCACCTACAGCAAGACCTATGGAGGGTGTGCAAAGTTCTCCACAAGAAGTTGTTGCTACTAACAGAGGACGAGGAAGAGGCTTTAAGCACAAGGAAAAAAATAGGCTCCAGCCTACGAGTTAATTGTTGACATCGCAACAGCAACCGACTTACATATTATCTTGGAGTAGAGAATTCTGGATGTTAAGAGTGGAGTTTTTCTTCGTGAGGTATTTGGCATTGCAAAGAGAGAGTTTCATGAACTGATAGAGATAGGTTTTAACTGAGCAAGTAACTAGTAAGATGATTGGAGTGGTGGCTCCATTGATGATTTTCAAGATGTTCAACATAGCATGGGTTGCTGGTCCTGTTATTGTTGAAAATGAAGATGAGGAGTTTGAGACAGAAAGCCAGACCCATGCAGTGACTTCAGACAGAGACATTGGGCACTTGTAACTACGGAGACACAGGTTTGTCATAGATGACTCTCTAAACCAGTACTTGTACTTGTCGATCATAGGTCAGAGATCAACATAATATCAAAGGAGGTCTATGAGAATAGATACTGATCAATCAAAAGGAATCATGGTTGGGTTCTCTGTGTTACTAACAATCAGAAGGGTGAGTTGTATGGTGCTTGTCATAATATACGTGTGAGGATTGGAGATGTAGAAGTTGAGGAACAACTTTTTGTACAGTCATTTACTTCCTATCATGTCATACTAAGACAACCTTAAATTATGTTGTCAAGATGGAGACAAAGATAATGAATGATGAGTCTCTCACTATGCCAAAATTTGAAGTTCTTGATGATAAATATTATGTATAGATTTTGATAGCTCGTTTGAGACATGAGCAAAACCGACAAACTCTTAGAGACTCTCAGACAATAAGATGTAAGGGTTTTTGCAGTCCATTCATGTAGAACAAGATGGAAATGGTGTAGAACTTACTGTTGATATCCCATCAGAGTTAATACAGAAAGTAGAGAGGTATGATGAAGAACTTGTACAAAAAGTTAGAGACATGTGCAATGAAAAGAGATGATAGACTGTATTGGTGATGTTTGACCATGATGGGTGGAGTCAATTTACGCAAGTTGAAGATTTGGGAGAAAATAACAAAAAGCAGACTGAAAGACAAGCTTCAGAGTTATGATGTGCAAAGATCATAAGAAAAGGGTGATGCAATTTATGATATATTTGAGGAGTTTGTGTGTATACACTTATGAGTTGGTTGGAATGTGACAGGTTGTGGAAGAATAGAGATGGTATAACCGTGATCTCAATCCACTCTCAACGAGTGTATGAGGAGATTGTTGTATATTTGCGGTTCCTTCATCATCCGATGCAAAAGAGTGAAGAAGAGATGTAGTTTTTTGGTGTGACTTCCTCAAGAAGCAAAAATACATGCAAAGTTAAGTTTGTAATGAAGAAGGTGAAGCTAGTAGCAACTCAACTACCTACTAACTTAGGACATCAGTTTATTGAAAACACGTCGCATGAGCTCTAGACAGGAGGGGATGATTTCTTGACTCAGATTGAGAAGAAGGTTTTTGAGCAAATGATAGTGAGTCATGATAGGACGCTTTCCTATTCAACAGAGGAGATATGTTATGTAGATCCAAAGGTAGTAGCACCTTCACAATTCCTCACGTGCCTTGGGATCTGAAATTGATTTCAGTCCCTCGTGCTTTGTTGCCTAAGCTCATTGAGTTGTTGAAGGAGAAAGTACAAAGGGGGATATTTGAGCTATCTATGGGCTCATAGATGGTTCACTATACTCAAGAAATCAAGAGCTTTATGCTTCATCCAAGACTTGTAGCCTACAAATAACATAACCATTCATACCGTTGGAGCAGACCCAATTATTGACGAGGTAGCTGAGGCATTTGCAGGGAGAGCTATTTATTCAATTGGATATCTGTATTTGAGTTATGATCAATTTCAATTGGCTGTTGAGAGTAAAAGATCTAACCACCATCCGTATGCTTTTGGGATTGATGCGAATATGTATTCTTCCTCAAGGGCGATGAATTCAGTAAAGTGTGATGCATAAGGTGCTACGAGAGTTCATGTTGAGATTACCATCCTCTTTTTGGATGACATTCGTATGAAAGGTTGTGCATACAAGGATGATGCGGTGCTTGCAGATGGTTGCAGAAAATTGTTGCACCAGAGATGTAGAGCGCATTCTGATACGATTAGAGGAGGTACACCTCATCCTTGTCATGTCTAGGTTTGGTGTGTCATAAATTTTGATGGTTGGTCGTTTACTTGGTACTTTTGGGAGAAGACCAAATCCAAAGAAGGTGGATGCTATAGCTAGGATAGTAGACTGCACTAATATTACAGAGGTTTAGTATTTCTTGAGAGCTTGTGTATTCTATCGCTTATCCATTTCTCATTATGTACACATTGCGAAAACTTTATATGCATTATTGAGGAAAGGTAAGAGGTTTACTTGGACCTTGAAGCATCATGAAGCTATTGAGAAGTCTAAAGAAACTCTGAAGTCTCAGCTAATGTGGAAGAAAGTAGACTATGTGAGTAAGAGATATGTCATTGTCACAGTTGATACTAGTTCGAGGGCAATCAGATGGGTAGTTAGTTAAGATGATGTGGAAGGAATGCGGTTTACTTCTAGATTTGGAGCCAAGATCTTGATTGATAAGCAATGCAACTATTCTCAAATGAAGCATGAATTATGGGGTTGTTGTCACTATGATGAAGACATATCATGAGTTTCTGGTTGACGCTCACATGATTTTTAAGACATATTGTTTGTCTTTGCTTGGTATGATAGCCAATTGTAGCACGTTAGATATAGAAATGTTGCGTTGGATCATCTACGTTAGAAGTTTGAATCCTTAGCTGGGGCATATAGCGGACAAGGAGAACTTGATTGCGGATATGCTATCCAGAGCAAGATATGTAGGTGAGGATGATATGTTTGCAGAAGCTGAGGAAGAAGAAAAGAAGGATGTTTTGTGTCAAGTTGAACGACGAGCTATAGACTTTGAACCGTTGTTGTTCAAAGAAGAATTGTATACAAGTAGGTTTCATGACATAGGTTACTACTTGAGTTCGTTGGAGAGACAAGAAGGTTGGAGTGAAGTTCAATTCAGAGAGATAATGAGAAAGTCATATAATTACTTATAACAAGACGAGTATCTTTGGAAGCGTCAAAAGAGAAGAGATGGAGCACTTCTACGAGTTATAGATGACATGTAAATCAAGCAGTAACTGATAAAGGAGTTTCATGACACCTTGTGGGCTGGACATTGGGAGTGGAGCTACCTATACAAAGTTAAAAGAGCGATATTGGTGGAAATGTTTGTATCAAGATGTGGTGCAAGCTCATGCTTGCATTGTCAATTTTACTCGAAGGTGCGTTACTCAGATGGTCTAGTGCCTACTTATCCATCTAGTATTCATTTCTAATGGGTTCTTGATTTGGTGGTGTTGCCTTCGGGGTTATGACATATGAGGTACTTGGTGTTGGTTCATGAAGACCTCTCCAACTTTGTAGAATGACGAGCTTTGAGGAAGAAGATCATAAAAGGTATATGTAAGTTTGTTCTTGAGGACATTATCTGTATATATAAGTTTATTGGAAGATTACGTGCAGAAAGAGAAGAGTAACGTGGTGCAAAAATGAAGGAGTTTTTTGCTCAGTACAGAAGGAAACTTGAACTCACTACTGTCATGAATCCAGAAGGGATTGATAAGAGCGAGCGTGGAAACCTATCGATTGTTCAAGCCTTGGTGAAGACATGTGATGGTAGACGTAGAAAGTGGGATAGGTTGCTCTCCTTTGCTCTATGAGTGTCAAGAATAAAGATAAGTTTGACAAGACTCACAAGTTCTAACCAAAATCCATACATGTTGAGGATTGGTTTGGTATATGACAGTACTATAGAGAACCAGCACTATACCGTTTGAAAGTTTTCTAGGATGTGGTTTGATCCATATGTTATCTCTGATATGCATCGAAATACTACTTATTCTTTGTTAGAGCTTGATGGTACACCTTTGAGACTTCTTCTTGCAGGTAAGCACATCAAGTTGTTTAGAAGAAGAAGAGAATTTGTTGAGCTAGCCGATTTTTTGGAATAAAAACGATCATTGATAGTGATAAAGATTTTCTACTTGAAGACATTGAAGAGAACTATGACAACTTAGAGAGTTATGAGAACTAGTGAAAGAGATGACACACATAGAAAGATGTGCAAATTTGAAAGGGATGAATATCGTGCTACATGACGTCTCATACAATGAAATAGATCTTCAGAAGACACCTTCAAGTGTTATTTCCAGAAGACGTTGCACCCGAGCTTACCAAACTGAATAAGAGTTAAGCTAGATTGAGCTAGACAAGTTGCCCCTAACTTGATTTAGAGTTTCACTTTGAAGAAGAGTGAAAGTACAAAAATGCGGAGCTCGTTGAGGAGAGTGACATCGTTTCTTCAGTTGTGAGAAGTAACATTCTATGCAATAGATAATGCAGTTTTCTAAATTATGAAAAATGTAAAGAGAGAAATCCGTCGATTTTGGCTCGTGACTCGGATCCATAATCTGAAGGTGCCAATGCGTATGTGTATGTGAGTACAATAGTTTTGACTCTTCATTCATTAAAAATGGAGTTGTATAGAAAAGTTGACATAGAGAAAGTAAAGAATGTAGAAGTAACTTTAGTTAGATTTATGTATGAGTTTTAATACTTTTTTTAACGAGAACACATACCATCCTCAGTAGTAAGAACGCCCACCTAAGAAGAAGAGGTCTCAAGTTTGAATCCGCCTAGCATGTGTTTCATATTCCGGCATGTTGATCTCTCGGATGAGAGTCTATGTTGGATATGTAGCTAAGTCTTGCATATCTAAGGACGGGGGACTGATGTCTCTTTTAGTCATGGGCTTCTTGGCCTAAGCCTCCGCATGTCACTTCGGTCTACACTGAATGGCTTGTGCTATAATATAAATGATATCAAGATGATATCAAGAGCTAGGAAATTTTCAGTAAGCAAAGGCCTGGCGTAGCAAGGGACCTGCTTGTTTGATATGCAAGTCTACTTATAAAGACCCTAGCTTAGTTGGAGGGGTGCTTAACTTGAATATTAGTTAGGAAAGTGCCGCATCGCACGATTAGGGATGTAGTTTTTGTTGTCTAGGAAAGTTGTTTACGCTTATGAAGGGAAGAGAAAGATTAAAGGGATCAGATTTTGGAGGTTTCAAGTTTGAGAAGGTTACAACATGAAGAATAAAGAATTGGAAGTTTGAATTTTATCTATTGTTGTATCTGGGTGTAAATTTGTTTTTTGATGAATATAAATTGATCTTGTTGGATAGAGGTCGACTGTTGGATAGAAATCAATATCTGTAGAGGCTTTGGTTGTTATCAGTAGACTGGTTGGCTCTTATCTTCACATCCAATCTCTATCCTCGCTCTTAATCACAGTTAGAAGACTCGTCCTTCTTTAGAAAGACTCTCCACGACACCACGATAACCAAATCTTTCAACTCCAAGAAATGTGCAGACTTTGGACCGACATCCTCAATGAACGCTCTGAAATCCTTCCGTAGCTCGATCAGCAGATTCTTCTCTTCCTTCTTCATGTCGTGAGTTATGTACGTAGTCAAGCTCTATTCCATATGTCGACTTAAATCTGCAAACAGCGGCATCCTCTTCAATACCTCCATAAGTTGTTTAGCTCGACTAAGAAGGTAGTATTAGAGTGCTGATTTGGATGAATTAGAATGTCAATACACAATAGAGGGTACTGAAGTCCCTAAGTGACAGTTAGTGGGACTGTAAGTTGACGAGAAAGCAGTAGAAGATAGAACACCTTATGGCGGACATTTAATAAATGTTTGCGATAAACATTGATTTTGACAACTCTTAAGGCTTAGTGACCTCTTGGGACTAGAATCCTCTTGGAGAACAAAACTTTTATCCTGTAAATATGTAAAGATGTAACAGATTAAAACATTGGACGTTACAATAAGGTCACACCTAAGTCGGTGCTTGAACGTCACATGAGGTGGACCTTTGACCAGGAGCACAACAAACAGACAAGTGCCAATAACTTAAAAAGAAGATGGTTAGCTAGATGCATTTCAAAATTTTGGTCCAAGACTAAATTTTGTGTTCATTATGTCTTGGTATTAATTGGTGAAACACGTTTGTCATAAAAATAAGAGGCTTTTGATAAAATTCGGGTTATAAACTTTTCAGTGCACTCTTAGTCGATTTTCTTGTTAAAAAGAAGAAAAGTATTGAGAGCGTACTCTTTGATCGTCTTATGATCATGGAAAGTTAAAGAGATTAGTAGCGGAGAATAAAGATGATGTGCAAATAAGGATATAATTTGAGATTTATCAATTGGAGAGAAAGAGATCCGAAAGAGTCCACAAACAAAAACGAAGGGACCATTGTGGAGAGCTCGAAGATAAGAAAAACTAGAGATAAAGACAAAAAATAACTATCAAAGTATAAAGATTATTGCCACATGGAGAACTAAGTAACTAGATTTTTCTAAAAGACTATTGGAAGGATTAAAACATTATATAATTAATTATTCCAAAGGATTAAGTAGCGAAGGTAATGTAATGGTTCGCTGATAAAGAAATCTGCACCATGAAAGATTAATTTATTCAAGAGTCACAATGTGATAAATCTTTCCTATTGATTGTGACCTTCAAAAGATCCGTCAACAAATGTTTCGTGAAAAATAACAGACATGAGATACATTTCCATTAGAGAAAATCATTTAATTATTTATTTCTTTCAATAAGAATGTTGATAAATTTATGTTATCAAAATGTTTTCTCATAATTCACAAACTCTCTGGACCACTTCTTACCGGATGCATGCGAGCAATTTAAACAATGGAGAGTTTAATTATAGCAAATATGATATTGTTCTCAAAACTCAAAATTATGTGCATGAATAAAAATGAGCTTTGAAGGGCTCAACAGAATTGAGAAGATAAAAAGTTTCTCTTATCTTTGTAGTTTGTTTGATTGCTTCCACTCGTTGTACTATATAAAAAGTCAAAACATGTTAACTTGTATGTGTCTAGGATCACAAGTACATTCCTCTTAAACATTTTTGTTTTTAGCGTTTAATAAGATATCATGGATATTTTGAAATTTGTCTTAAGTAAAATAAACTTTGAAACCTTACCATTCGTATTGAAGTATAAGCAATACATGCAAGAGTGAGATGGATTTTTCACGGTTTCTTCTTGTAGGTAAACGATCTTTTAGCTATGTAAGAAATTCTTTTTAGATGATTGATATATGTTGAGGATAATATATAGATCTAGAATTAAGAGTCGAAATTAGGCTCATCTTGCAACTGTCCATGTTTGAAGAACAATAAATTGTAGGAGAGAGAACATATATCATATAGAGTTAAATACAAGTGATGGCACATGATTATTCCTAATATGGGTGTAAGATTATTTTCAAAGTTTGAGAAAACTACATATATATGGTATTCGGAACATTGGTGAGAAACTATCTGATTGAGTAAATTAGGACAAGTTAAAAATATATCCTTCCAAAAGGGATCTATTTAATCTGAGCACGAAGTGAAAATTAGTAGAGAATGATGTAACACTCTATTTTTTCTTCCTGCTCAAATGAAAGAGAACGCTATTATTTTGTGTATGTTGATATTTGGATGTTCATGGGTTAAAGTAACTAGACATAGAGGGTTATATAGCCAGGATGGATAGTTATAACTTTTATATTTAACTAGGGTCAGTCAAAATAATTACAACAAGTCCATAAAGTCATTTCCTTTGTGAAACAAACAAAGATAAATTTATGTTGTAAGGATATTTACAAAAATTTATCAAGTTATATTGATTTTTCCAGCTGAATTACCATTAAGTTCACTGCTTTTCTTTTGCGGAATAAAATTTGAGGTTGTGAGCGTGTTACTTTTACTGTACATGGAGTGAACTTATACCTTGAGCACACTATCTTATCTGTTTACATAATAATTTGAAGTTTCATGGACGCAAATAAAGCAAATTGAGAGCTTGTTTAAGTAATTTAAATCTAGATGCTTTGCCATGAAAAGTGTTTATTGCGATTGGAGATAAAAATCAATAACTACTTTTATGAGTTGCTATAATTTTACCAAAACAGTAATTACTAAATTTCACACAAAAAGCCAGCTTTTTGGAAGCCCTATCCTTCTGTAGCCGGGGTGGCGTGGGGTCGAATCCCCCCTCTGCCAGGCTGTGAAAGGGCAGCCGGCGCACGGTTGCAGAAAAGATTCACACCAATTAATACAGATAAAGTAGATAAAGTAGTTTAAGCAGTTATGTAGCACTCTTTTAGGATATATATTTGAAACACAATCTCATGTTTTAGTAGATAAGGAGGATGTGAAACTGATGTATATTATATTGAGTAATTTCTCTTTTAAATGAGGATTCTAGTGGATCTTACTCAACAGTGATATGTGTTATCTAACCTTACGGGTATGTTTAAAGGAGAATGCAGACGAAGTAAACATGAAGGTGAACTCAAGTCCTCTAATCAGAAGTGACAGCGTATATGATACTCTCCCTCTATCCACGTCAAGTTTCAACTTTTTTTTACATAACGCATCTCAAGTACAAATGTTTACCAATCCCATGAGTACCTTCACATGTTTGAAGTAAGCCTTAAATCTTGCCATATGGAACAGTAAATCTGTCCATCATGCAAGCTGTCAGATAAATGATGATTGGCCCAAAAAATGGCTTTAAATTCTGTAGTTCCAAAATGTTACCAGTCACCATACTGATCAAAGGAATATGCCCATATAGATACCCTTGATAACATGACATCTAAATTTGGAACACTGTAACAGGTGGCTGGTTAATAGGGGATTCTCAGTAATGAACCAAGTAAATTGTGGTACAATACAGGGTAAGTATATACTACTGGTACCTAGGAATCTTAGAAGTTGGCTTGATTCAGAGGCTGGAAAAGTTATGTACGAAACCGAGGTAATTGAGAAATCACTACTAACCTGGACGGAATAAAGATAACCGGGTCTGTCTGGTTCCCTGTATTTCCAATTTCGAATATTTCGACCACCCTGTATGTGATGTCCAGTCTCAGTAGTTGGCTCAAACTCCAAATGTGTAGATGCAAGAAAGATAATTGAATAAACACATACTAAGTGCACAGAAAATAAAGATCGCGAAGTCTGTGTAGCAGCATTCCCTTATAGTGATAGCATGAGATCTGAGAGATGCGCATTTACTGCGTCTAGTACAGCCGTAGCTGCAAGTATACAGTACTTCCCACTGTCCCTAATCCGCGGCTCAAGATTACGAACTCAAGTGCTTGCGAGAAGGGACTGAACTTGGCATTCCATGCCTCACCCGGCTCAAAGTAGCTATCATGAGTAGTACGTACAGGCTGGAATGCACTACCTACCAGAGTGTAATTACCTCGTTGCCTTTACTGCTTTTGTTGGCCGGGAGTGATTTCCAGGGTAAAGTTTGACCAATGGTGATGATATTTGATATCCGTGGAATTTTCAATAACTACCCAAGATACCGTAAGTAGTTATTGACAGGAGTGGAAGGTCCACCATACAGTTCTGCACTGCAACGGTTTTTTCCCTCTGAGGAAACAGAAGCCCTAATTCCATCACAGAATTATCAAGTGAAAATGCATAAAAATTGTTCTACCAAGAACGCCTGCTCAAGGGAGAGATCCCTGAACCTCAGCAAGCTCCCTTCCAGAAGAAACATCGATTGCTCATTTGGTACGAGAAACAACAGATTAACCAACGATGAATTCGTAACGGCAGGAGCAGAAGCCAGAGAAAGGCTCGTGAGAGGGACATCTGTATTCGGATGTTTGAGGAGTTCCCGCCCAGTGTGACTGTGGTTTCACGTCCTCGAAAATGAAGACAAGGCACGCTGAGACTCATGAGGCTGATGGTGGTGGGTCCGCAGACGAAAGCTCACCCGTACACCGTAGAAAACAAGCTTTGTACAGACAGGGTGTGAGGAGGGTTATTGATTCCAGTAATGCTTGACGTGAACCACTGTTCGTGGGTGCAGAGTGATTGGCTTGGAAGACACTGCTGGTGAAACACTGTTTGCATCTTTTTAACATCAAGAGTTGGCGGTGAAATGCGTATATAATCTTTATGCCTGCGCGAACTTGAGATTTTCTGAGGCAATCCACCTGAGAGCAAGCCGGGAAGATTGCAGACGACGCATCTGACGTGCCGTTCGGAATACCTGGAATCTGCGAGGTATTAAGTTCTATGCTGAAAATTACTGAAATTTTCATTCCGAAGATATGGTTCAGCAAGTCTCGAGGTCCTCGATTTTTTCTCAAATGGTGAGGAGACAAACGGTGAGCTTCTTGAACACCGTAAGAAACAGTGTATTTGGAGCTGGAAAAAGGCTCTGTGTTTAGACTCCACTACGAAGGTCACGCGGAATGTCAGTAATCTTCCTTTAGTTGTTACTTTTCAAGGTGTTCGTTTCTCTGTCCAGATCCCCGTCGCGAGAGGTATTAGCTCAACCGGAACTGTCGTGAGTTGCTAACGTTTACTTACACCCAGCGAACCGAGCTTTACTGCTACCAAATCAAAGTTACAATTCTTCGACGGCAAGAAGGAGTCCACTAGTATTCAGGGGTCCTTGAAACGCATACTGTGAGCAGGTGCCTTGTAAAAGCTCAGTAGGATAGTACCTTCGCGGTTGTGTCAGAGTAGTCTCACTGCGCCCTCTTTGGCGCCTTAGATGTTGCGTTTCCCTTCTAGTAAGCTCAGGCGGTCTTGTACTTCTCCAGAATAGCAGGTATGAGCGTGAAGGATAGCGCTTCTCGTCTCACGTTTACATGGTGTATAGAGAAAAAATTGAGCAGAAGGTGGCGAAATAAGTTATCGTGGACTCGAGATAAAAGGCATAGTACTTGTATGGAATTTGAATCTGATCATCTCATTATTTGACGGCCTGAATCCACGGGTTATCCTACACTACTCGTTCAAATGCCCAATTTTCTGCCGAGCGTTTCTACAATTGGAACTCTATATTCTATGCATATTCTGCACTTGTACTGTCTTTTAGATGAGGAATTTCCAGAAAGTGGAAAATTGAACCGGCAGCAGTTACGGCAGCAGTCATGAGTTTACCCGTGCAGTTAGCAGTCTACTTAGTCTTCTGACAAGCGACTAAGAGTTTCTAAACGTTGGTTAAATTCTGTGATTGCATGATGCGAATAAACAACAGAGCGATGCTGCCAAGAACATGGCGCCAAAGTCAGTTCGAGGTTTTAAAGGGCAATCACGGAGTCAGGCTGAGAATTTGATTCTTTCAGGCTGGCAAGGAAGCGATGAAGATGAGGATGTTAACATAGACAGCTCCGATGACGAAAAGGTAAGGACGTCAACAATTAAAATTAATTATGAGTCGCTTTTTGAGATTTGAGTCCGTTGGAATGCCATGAAGGATGCTTCCCATGATAGTGAGGATCCCTGGCCGAATCATGTAGGTTTTTCCTCTTCAGGAAAGGAAATCGACATCGTCAGCTTTGTCGGGTTTAAGCGCTCCCCCTGCAGAAGAAATTTCTGTGTCACAAAAAGCAAGTGATACAGATGCTCTTACAACTGGAGGCGATAGACCAATCCTGTCGCCTCACTTTGAGAAGTCGGGTCCTGGTCTTGGATGTGGCGCCGTGATGAAGGTGAAGAGTTCTGATGCACGGAGATTTCGAAAAGAGCTGACGGCCAACAAATCTGGAGCTAAGATGGCAGTCATCCCACGGAACTCTTCAAATGAACCAGTAATGGGGGCAGTTGGAAGTGACGGTGAAGATGGAAGAAATGATGCGGTTGTAGAAGGTAAGAATATTTTGTTCCCCGGAGTGGCTATGTATGAATTCTAGTTTAATAGAGCGACAGACTTGCATAGCTGTTTCCTCAATGTTTTTCCGACCTTTGCTGCCTTATTTGCGATGGGAGCTGAAATCCATCACAGTTTATGCCTGCAACAGACATACCTAGCTTGTGTCGCCGAACCGCAACGCCCGCTCATGTCGGGATTCGTTTCTGTGTCCTTATGAATTCATCGTGCATGAACCATTATATCATCCAGTCGGAATTATATTTATCTCTACCTGCACTTCTGTCATCTCCTTTGTGCGACGCGGTAGGTCTACAGTTTGGGCTCGTACGAAACCGTAGTAACTAGTGCAGTAACTTCCAGTTGATCTCACTACAATGCCTTAGACAGGCTGATGCTTTCAAACAGCCAATTTTAGTGTAAGGCTCAGCAGGGGTTGACTATATGTGGAAAAGTGAGAAGAAGTAAAATTGAATGTAACTACCACCACAGCAGATGTTGGCATTTCTCACTCAGCGCCGAACAGCAAGGTTCGGAGCTCCTTTCCCCAGGTGCGCACTTTCAGACAGGAGAGGGCTTAGTGTTCCAGTAGAAGCTCTTGGCAGATAGCCAAAACCGATCCTCATGACGCAAGTTATACTCTTCTGCAAGCATTGCTCCTTTGAGAACGTTATCCTCGTGCACCTGTAGCGTCCAGCATTGAACTTCTCAAATGAGGGCCTCAGTACCCTCCTAAGCCTTCTCAGATTTAGTACTTGAGTGAGTTCTCCTCCCCTGACTTTGAAACTTGAAACTTGGAAAGTGAGGCCTTGTTTTTACCCTACGCTCCTAGGGGCCTCTTACTCCCTTAGAAGAAGGCACAAGATCTGTTTGTTCTCCCCAGTTCTTGAAACTCTCTCTATTACTCGCTCTTTCTGTTTTCTCCGGGTTCCGTTTTGCGGGTTTATGTGTGTGTAGCACTGTTCTTGCATCGGAGTGCTATACTCATGGACCGACTTAGATATTGTGCTCCTGCTACTCATTTTCTTTGCAGAATTTTCTACGTGTACTCGTGTTAAACGAGTACTCCTGGATTTATCTGCACTGCATATTGTACATGTTTTGTATATTTCACTTCCGTACCGTAACGTACCATCTCCGGCGATGTGCTCTATGCTATACATTTCCGTTGGTCCGCCCCTTGGTTACAGACATTCATTAACTTGATGTTTAATTGATCTCCTACACTACATCGCTGTTTGCAGTCTCTCTGCCAACCTCACCGATCTACCACTGCACAAAGACTGGGAGTTTGCCCTCAGATGTCACGGAACTGAACAGAAACTCCTGGACCGATAAGGCCCTGATGAGTCGGTTAAGTCTTTATCTGATTGACCACTTTTCCAACTCATCTACAGCCTAACCCTCTCTGTTGGGTGCTAACCTCACCGATCTACCACTGCACAAAGACTGGGAGTTTGCCCTCAGATGTCACGGAATTGAACAGAAACTCCTGGACCGATAAGGCCCTGATGAGTCGGTGAAGCCTTCATCTGATTGACCACTTTTCCAACTCATCTACAGCCTAACCCTCTCTGTTGGGTGCTGATGAAGTCAGAGAGCAGGTTGAGGTGCATTCGACGGGAGCGTGTTCTGCTGCATGCTCCGAGTGCTTATGGTGGTAATTAGGTTCTTTGGTGTACACCTACTCAGTACCTAAGTGTATCAGTGATGGACGGGCAAATACAGGCTCCTCTTTACTACCTTCGTCTGCCTTCTCCTCTATTCACTCACTAAATCCGTGCTCCTCACTACGGTTATCCACGTTCTGCTTGGACAGCCTTCGTTTCTTGCAATGGATTCTATGATTCAGCGCTATCAACGTTTTGATTTGAAAACGTTCGCTTCTTTCAACCTTGCAGTAGACAAATCTAGTTTGTCGTCATTTCTACATGGGGGTTTGCTTTTAGCCTTTGAAGCATACTGCATTTGTTCTCTTGTCATTGTCTACTCGAATTCGACGACATACCGAGGGGAACCTATTCTGGAACCTATCCTGGAACCTATTCTGGAAATGTGCTTCACACTACACATTTCCCTCGGCACACCCTCAGGTTATATAACAATTTGCTAACTCCGCTCGGCATTGTTTGGCGCACATTGGTTCTCACTGTGTACTTGGCTTGGCTAATTGCGTGATACCCCTGTACTAGAGAGTGGTCCTTGAGCATATCTGCCATTCTCGACGTATGAAAATAACTGGATGTTTAATTGGCTGGGCTAATTGCGTGATACCTCTATACTAGAGAGTGGTCCTTGAGCATATCTGCCACTCTCGACGTATGAAGATAACTTGATGGTAATTGTTGTGATAGTTGTCGTGGTAATTAGGTTCTTGAGTGTACACCTACTCAGTACCTAAATGCATCAGTGATGGACTGGCAAAAATAGTTCTTCTTTTACTACCTCTGTCTGTCTTCTCCCTGTATTCACTTGCTAAATCTATGCTCCTCAACTCACTTCAACTAACTCTCTCCTGCGCCGGATCCTTTTGGCCATTTGGATTTACATTTTGCCTTGATAGCCTTCGCTTATTTCGATATTGTAATACACAAATCTAGTTTGTCTACAATTCTGCATGGAGGTTTACATTAGCTTTTACATTAGAAGCGATCAGATTGCATTATACTGTATTTGTTCTCTTGTCATTGCCCAGTCCCATTCGACTTCATACCAAGGGAAACCTTTTCTGGAAATGTGTTTCGCATTCCCATCGGGACACCCTCCGGTTATAAAATAATTGGCTAACTCCATCGGCATTGTTAGCGCACATTCGGCCTCTAATTGCTTCTTACTATGTACTTGGCCGGGCTAATTGCGTGTTACCTCTATACTAGAGAGTGGTCCTTGAAAACGTCTGCCATTCTCGACGCATGAATATAACTTGATGTTTAAAGTTAGCTCACATTCACACCCCTCTATACTATTCAATTTACACTACTCAGGGTTCATTGGGGTTTGGGGGTTACTGTGAGTGTATGGGCATGGCTCCTGATTAGAACTGCCATTCCCATGTACCAGCATATTATTCGATTCAGTTAGTAGCTGTCCTCGTCAGTAGGATAATCTGGCAATTCAATATACTGACCATAACTGTATGTATATCCGTGTACAGTCTATTGTTCGGTGCGTTAGCCTCTGTGGCACGACTTTCGAGTGAGGATATTTAGTTAGCACGTTACTTCTAATATGGCTTTCCGTTTAAGTGTTGCCTTGGGCTGGTTTATCCGTCTACAGTCTATTGTTCGGTGCGTTAGCCGCTGTCGCACGACTTTCACGTGAGGATATTTAGTTAGCACATTACTTCTAATATGGCTTACCGGTTAAGTGTTGCCTTGGGCTGGTTTGTCTTTCGTAGCTAAGCTACGGTTGATTTGCTTATTCACTTATTGTCCTTACTTGGCTAAGACTCGGTTCGTTTTGCTTTCCTTTACCTATCGTCCGATTGTTCCCTTTGCATGCACGTTATTTAGTGTGGTTGAATGCACCTTGTATGATAAATCGGAAATTGAGGATCAGTTTTTGCTAACGTGGTGCCACAGTGTGCGCATGAATCTGAACTATGATGATTCATGTTGCCTATGGTTTTGCTTAAATATAGCCACTGTGGTGAATGGCTAGAGCCTAAGAAGTAGTAAGACCTCCTTATTCTGCAGGTTGTGGATCGATTTACTTGAAGTTTTAAGCAGTGTAGCAGAACTGATATTGGCACAGATCCTCTGAAGATCGCTGCTCTTTATGGTCACTGTGGGATTTGGATCAGGGATTGCAAGGTCCCTGTTAGAAGTAGTCCGGTGTACAGAATTGATCTTATTGCAGATTTTGCTTTCCGGGCATACTCGGTCGGAATCTGTGGAACAATTCACATGTTACGCTCCACACTCGTATGTCATACGGTTCTCTTGAGTTAGTTGGAGCTTCAAGAACTTGATACCTCTTCCAGTCCTGAGATCTTTGCCCTTTCCCTTCCGTGGTCTGTGTAACCAACTATGTCTTTTTTCGTGCTCTGCATCGCACTCTATACCGAGGGAAACCTTATCTGGAAATGGCGTCTTGCTACACATTCCCATCGGCACACCCGTCGGTTACAAACAATTCGCTAACTCCGCTGACAGTTTAGCTCACATTCGGCCCCTGTTTGCTACTTACTATGTTCTTGGCCCCGTATTTAAGTCTGTACTAGAGAGCGTCCTTGATAAAATCTGCCATTCTCGACGTATGAATATGTTTTCTTACGTGCGGAGCATAAGTTAATCGAAGACGGATAGACTTAGTTCGAAGTCCTCCAGTAGTGCCTCAGGGTCCATACCATAAAGTTGTACAATATCCCATGTTCGTCAAGTACTAGAGCACGGAGCACCGATGTCTTTGGATTTGAAACCGGCGGTCCAAGTTTAGTCGCACTAGTCCTCAAATCGGGACCAAAGTCCTTCGACGGCTCACTGGTAGTGTCCACATCCCGCTGTCGGATCCTTATTGTGGCTCCCCAAATATGAGTGGGCAGAGCGTTAATTGGTCGTAACTAACGCAAACGACGGGTCGTAGAGAACGTTTAACAACGTTAAACGCTTTCATACTCGCATTTGAAATTAAAGTCGATACCGGGTGGTGGAGATCCAACGAGCAATGCAAGTCACAGTCAATTCAAATGCGAGTATGAAAGCGTTTAACGTTGTTAAATGTTCATCAAGTTCCAACGGCTAAGTGTCTACCGTTCTTGTCCTCAACGCGAAAATCATGTTCATGCTGGACCTACGGAATCTATTCCTTCCTAAAACTCGTGAGGATTCTCTATGGCGAGCGAAAGGTTTTTGGGATTTTGTTTTGCTGATACTTCCTTCCTATACATCATACTCGTGCATATTCCGTCCAGGATTGCTTGCAGAAAGAGATCCCACAGGCACGACACCAAATAGACTGGAACATCCGGGACGTATGGGAATTAAGAGGTCGCGCTAGGTTTAAACTTAGCTCGTTTTACTCTCGTGCAATGACCGATTCTGCTCTAGATGCTAGTTTCATCCATCCCTTGACTTTAAAGCTGGTAAGTTGAAGTCTTTTAATTTTCTGCTGCTGTTCTTAGCTTCAGGTCATTGTAGTGTTCATCTTCAGGTTCCTGTCTAAGTTTCCTGTGTGCTTGTCCTAGATGTCAAGGACGAAGAAGTTTCACCCGATACAGGAAACAAGGGACGCTTTGGGGAAGAAAGACAACTCAACTCCGCAGGTACGGGTAACGAATTTTACAAGGGACAATTCTGCTCGATGACAGGGACACCGAAGAAGAAAGGTAGGAACACCAAGGCGACAGCCGATTTTGACGACGAAGCCAGAAAGAAAAGGAGATACAGAGAACTAGAGCAGGCTCAGCGAATTGCCGATAGGCGGCTCACTTTAAGAGAGAGGCCAGAGTCACGGCAACGAGATGGTGGATCAAGAGGGGAAGCCAGCACCCAGAGTACTTCGCTTGGAAGGCGACTTCGAGTGGCGGGTAGAAATAATCCTCAAGGGATGGACACAATGGTACGGTTTCGCAGCGGTAACGAGTTATTCCCCGTGGCATTGGATTTGGTGGAGTTTTCCAGTAGTGAAAAGCTGCACCAGTCTTATAAAAGAGCGAAGAGATACGAGAAAGATGAAGAGATTGTCGACAAAATGTTTGAGAGGAGAACCACAAGGAGCGCCGAGAAACTGCGTGGAGATAATTCTCCCTCGAAGCAGTCTGCAGGTGTTTCTGCTAACATGTTACCGTCCACAACCGAAAGCAAAGATGAAAATTTAAAGGGAGAAGATCGGGACGTTGAAGGTACCAGGGTGAAAGATGGGAAGGTTGAAGGTACGGGGTTGTGTGTTCCTTTCTTGCAGGCGGTAGGTTTGTCTGAAGAGCCAAGCATTAATGTAGGGAGGAAAGGCGGAGGTTCATGCTTGTCAGCAGCAGGAGGTGTGGAGAATTCAGTAGGTAATGTATGCAGGGATGTGTCAGTAAAACAGAATCCTCTAAGGCATGCAGACCTACCGGATGCTGGTGGAAACAGTGCCGATGTAGTCTTGGAGGTGAAGAAAACGAGAACTGCAGAGAAGGAGTCTGATCTCCTGTGTAAAGAATCCCTAGACCATACAGCGGCGAAGTCTCTGAATGATGGTGTGGATGTCCCTGAAGAAGGCAAACCATCTTGTCAAGATACAACTAGTATTGATGGCAACCTCAAGATAACCGAAAAGTCTATCCAACGTCATGTCGCTGTAAGTACTGACGTGGAACGTAAGCAAGAGAAGGAAGAAACTGAGGAGAGAAGGCGGAAGACAGAAAGCTCTGCGGATTATGCAGCACTTGCAGCTTCTGAAGCTGAAGAGACGAAAAGTTGCTCAGAATCCCAGGTCGGATCCAAAGCAGTTCTCATACCATTTGAATATAGGCCGCATGTTGCTTCGTGACTCATTAGGTACTGTGTAACTGTTCGCTTGTAGTTGTGGTAGCTGATAGTCGTAAGACGGACACTCCCGAGAGTTGCTAACCAGAAGAATCAGGTTACGTTTGGTGTGTTGTTGTGTCAGTGTTCTTATTTGGTCTAAATATTTATCTCTACACCGTTGTACGCGGTAATTCACGGGTTACACTGAGTGCGTTTCAGTAGTTTCTTGCATCGTGCTGCCACCTAAACCGGCATACACCTTATATGCCAAGGCGTTAGCTTCCCACGGGTAGACTTTGAGGCGCGGTTGTAAGTGAACAGTTTCGAGTTTGTAACTTGAGGACCGCTTGAGGGTTACCAATTCTCAACTGAGTATTTTTCTGTGTTGTGCAGGTATCAGGAGATAATGTTGTGGCTAGAGAATCCAGGTAACCATTTTTCTCCATGGTCCTGTAGTTGTTTGGTGCTGCTTATCCATGCTGCCATTGTACATGTGCGCTACTCACTGTAGCAGCACATATCGATGCGTGACTCGCTGGGTTTCAACTTCATGGGTACATTAATGTGTGTGAGTAGTTCTTGCATCGCGCTGCTGACCACATAGACCAGCATATACAACAATACACCAGCCTTTTCCTACAAATGCACGATGTCCTGAACCCTTTGTAGACTCCACTCCGTAGAATTAATAACCTTCGCGTGTATGCAATAAGTTCTATGTGGTTCTCTGGCTTTACCGGTTTATGTGGTTGGTTCTTGCGATACGCTGCCAGCCACTGTACCATTATGTACTAGCATATAAAAGCAAAAAAACCTTAATATGTTGCTCAGAGTTGGATAAACTATCAATTTAGTGAAAATAAATTGGTGATTTTGGAAAGTTAATTGCAGAAGGAATTACTAACGGTTTGTGAAACTACATTCTGGTTTAGAAGCGGACATTATAAAGACCTTGATAGTTTCGAGTATTTTTTTCGAGGTGTAGAGTAGTATCAGTAGGTAAAGCCATTTGGTATAGAAGTTGCAGTTGTCCGTAGGAAACTAACGAATCTTGTACTGTACAGGTGCTTACGTGGTGGTGACGAAGGTGCAATTGATTTGAGGGCGGAGGGTGCTGCAAGCCCAACAGTTGTAGACGCAGAGTCTGATATGAACGTTTTCCAGGAAACGGGTGATCATCAAACAGGACCAAAAGCTGATTCTGGTGGACCTGAATTGGCGGAAAAGGTCGATCATTATGATGCACGGAGGGAAGGGACTGCGGCATGTTCGCTCGAGCAAGTTTGTGACATTAGCTTGTCCAACGAGCGCAGTGACAGGTACGGATGTAGTGATCCCTCGTTCTCGTACCTGAATGACTTCTAGTCATTTGTAACTTCAGATTCAAGCTAAAGGATCCAGTTTAATTTCATGCGAGCTAGATAAGGTTTGTCTGTTTCAACAATAATTATCTGGAAAGTATACTGAAACGCGAGAAATGACGTTCAGAAATTGAGATATGAGGATCCCAATGTGAAGAGGAGTAGTGTCAAGTATGATCCTAATGGCGGAGGGAAACTGGAATTAGAGAAAGAGAGAATGATTATTGTCTGTACGCTAAATTGCGATCGCATTTGCTGAAAGCAGTTGGAACCTGGAGAACAAGCAGATGATTGTATTTTACTCTGCAATTACATATCGGTCCTCTCAGAAGAGAACATCTGAATAGTTGGTCAAAAGGGAATGGTTGTCAGCTGATCATATTGGATTGGCCCCAGCGAACCTGCCATGTGCAAGCCTGAGTGGTGGTAAATCTCCCCATGGGAAAGCTACCTGATCTGGTCTGTGCAACCTTTACTTAGTGACGGCTCCGATGCTCGTGAAGGTTCCCCATAATTTGCAAAAGATTAAAGTTTAATGGTCCCCTGATGCGACAGTTGTCTCCTTAATGCTCATACACCGGGGAAGGGTGTTCTACTTGCATGCTCTGCGTGTAACTTGTGGGAGTTATGTATTTGATGCACATTCGCTCATTACATACAGCTGTGTCAGGGACCCTTGTGCACAAAATGGTTCGTTATTGTGTTTTCTGGTTTGCTTACCTGTGCTCGCCCTTTGTTAACATATGACTTATAAACAGGTTTGCGGTTCGCCTTCTTAACCCCCACTTGTAGATTATTAGCTAAAATTTACACCTTAGATAGATGATACACTTCGCATAAGCACAATTTTGTCGCGCTGCATATTGTACATGGCTTATCCAGTGGGCACCTCCATACCTAGGAGAACCATCTCCGGCATCGTACCCTATGCTATACTTTGCCGGGGGTACACCTTTTTGATTAGAGACATTTGCTATCTTCACAACTGAAGGTAGTATACATCCGACCCATCGGTACTACTCACTAAGTACTTCTCCGGGTTCACTGCGGTTTTGGGGGTTACCTTCAGTGTGTGGGCGTGGTCCGATCTGCATCTGTCCGATCTGCACCCGAATATGCTATATTGACTGGTCGGAAGCTCCTCCTCAAGTAAAAGCTTCAACAGATGGTTGACCAAAGTCCCATCTACCAGTATATACACCGATCTTGTGAACATAGATTGCATTTATGGATTTCTAGATGTAGGGGTGAGGGTACGTAAGTTTATGCCCCTGTTAAGCTGCTTTTGTGTTCATGCTCGGTGCTATTTCTTCGAAAAACGTTCAATAGTGCTTCAACATCTGTTTTAAGTATCATCTACATTATGTCTCGTCTGGCTTCTTGGACATGGACGCTTGTTGCTTCCTCTTTGCTCCCGTCGTTTCTCTTGTAACTAAGATGCACACCCTCTTCTCTTTCCTTGATTATCGTTGAGGTTCTATACAAACATAATTCCTTGTCTTTATTCGCTCAATATATGCTTCCCTTTCGGGCCGCACCTTCCCCGTTTCAGTTGTTGTTTCTAGCTTGATTTTATTCGCCGTGAAATATTATGGAGTCGATGCGCGGCATGACATGAGTTTTTACTGCAATCATCGTGGTCATACTCCTTTCGTTCCCGTTCATTCTAGCTCCTCCGGATAGACTATTCACTTTCTGTTGGTGAACGTAGGGTCGGTTGTAGACCTAAGATTTTCCAATGCTTAGAAGCATACGCACAGATCAGATTGCTCAACTATACTTTGCAGGTTGGCGTGCATTCACCCCTCTCTACTCTCCTTACTTTGTACTTCTCTGTAGCACTGTCCAGCCACGTGCGGGGTCTACGGTAGAAAGGCTTCGGCATGCAGTTCTTAAGGAGTACATCTTCTCTGCTTCAGTGGGTAGGGATTGGAGTCGAATGTCTCTAAATGCTGGTTTTGGGTTTAAATGGGACAAAGGTGAACTTACCGGAACTGGCAGCAAGGTGCAGACTTCCCTCCGAGAGTGAAATCTTACACCTACCCGCAGTTCTCAGGGGTTTGTATGTGTGAGGGCCACATCTCTTATACTCAAATATGGAGCTGCTGTTTGGGATGCTAATACCAAGGAATGACCCCGGCTAGAGGGCTCTTCAGTTGAAAGCTCTCCGGCTAATGATCGGTGTCGATTTTACTGCTTCACGAATAGCGGTGCGGGAGGAATTTGGTGTAGAACCTCTCGAAGACGGAAGGGAAATAGCGAAGCTCAAGTGGAGATGGCAACTTGGGCAATTAGATCCAGCAGATGCCCGAAGGTGTTTAACACCATATGGGTGCAGGATAGACCAGTCCAGAAGCGAAGACTTGGACAAAGAATGTGTCTGAAATTTTGAGAGTTGCAGACCTATCAGAAGGTATGATATATTGTTGAACTCAAATTGAATAGGAAGGAGAGATGGACGCATCACAAAAATCATCTTCTCCTTAATGGGAGTTTATCGGAAGGAGCTGGTTTCGAGACCTACTTTAGAGGAAGGTTTTCTGCCCTAAGTAAGGAGTCCAGGTTAGAAGTTCTTCTTATTTTATTACACTTAGTTTTACTTCCAGTTTCAACTTGTACTGGATACCTCCACATGTAGTTGGAGTCTCTTTCTGCTGTGTTTAATGATGCGCTTCGAATACCATCCAAAAGAGCATGACCTGGTTCGCCTGTACTAAGTAAGAAGAGGACAAACCCAATGATGAGGCATGTCTCCCAATGCATTTTCAACTTGAAACTACATTGGGAGACATGCCTCATCAAGTTTAACGCTATGAACACAGCCTAACTTCATAGCGTTATGTGAATGAGCAGGACCATGTAAGGTTTTTGTGCTACCTTAAAGTCATCACCTGAGTTATGGGAGGCTGGAGAATTTAGTTACTTTCTCATGTCTTTTTATACTCATACGACCCTGTAATTTAAAGACCTCTGATGCGAAAGCTTGTTTCAGATCTGTGACATTGCCAGATCTGAAACAGGCGGGTATCTGGAGGCGTACACTGGGGAGGTAGAGAGAGAGCCATATTAGTGAACTCAGTTCACCGAGGGAGCTCGCAGTGTGGGTTCAGAGTGGTGTCAGAAGTGGTCGCTTTGCTGGGAGGCTTCCAGTGAAATAAAACTCTTGCCTTGCAAGTCCGAGTATTCAAGTTTGTCCCCGTTTTAGTAATTGTCAAGTTACTTGCTGGTTACGTTTAACCGCTAAGTTGGATTGCGGCGTTGCCTGTTTGAACCTGGAAAGCGTCCAGTGAGAGTACATATTGCTTGTCCGACCTTTTAAGATGCTTCGACCTGACCTACTCCATGAATAACCTTAAAAAATGCAGATTCTATGCATGTGTTGTGTTGTTGGGCTTGTGTCTTGACTCGGATGTGATTCTCCGTTGATCGATGCTCCAGCCAAGATGTCCGTTTCATTTCGTTCGTCAATTATTGGTCTCCAGTGGACAAGGTGAATTAAGTGAGTTCTCTGTCCTCGAGCACAGCATTGTCGGAACAGCTGACAATGACGAGGATGGGGAGGTTGACAGGTCTATGGCTGGGAGTGTAGCACTCCGTGACCAGACTACAGACGCCATTGCTACGTGCGATCTGACGATTGAAGATACTGATGATGATCATTCTGAAGAAGCATCAGAGGTTGATGACCACAACAGCTTTTGTGAAGCCTGCCTTGTAGGAGGGATGCTACTGTAAGCTCTCTTATGACCACAAACACTCCTGAACTTGTGGACTTGGTTCATAGTAACTTTGAACATCCGTTTGAAGGTAATATGCTCCCTGTATTGGTAGTCTTTTGGTTCGAATGGTTTCATTTGAACAGATATGCGTCATTATATTGGTGTCCGTTATTCGATACTTGCAAGGTATGCGGTATTTCTTTCTCTATTTGTTGTTTTGTTTTTTTTCTCGTTTGTTCTTATCTCTATCCTGCTACTTGAACTGGCCTCCTCGATGCTTATCTTCTTTACACCGTTTCTTGTTTCAAAAGGTGGTTATTCTCTGATAATCAGCACTGTCAGATTGTATTATTTGTAGAGTTTAGGTCTCAGCATTCATGTATGGGTGATCAGAAATTCATGCTTAGAATCCGTAAACCAAAAGATATTTCCGTTGAGGAATCAGTCACTTTTCATGGTTAGAATTTGTGAATCAAAAGATATTTCCGTGAAAGAACCAACTTCGTTTTCGAGAATGTTCCTGGTTAAGGTCTTAGAGTGAATATTTAATAGGCGTAATTAAGATTCTGTGCTTACTCGTTACTCGTTGACCTCTGCTGAGTTCTTGTTTCTTCGCAATAGGTGCTGCGATGCCAGTGGTTGTAAGGTAACATATCATCTCGAATGTGCTGATCCTTCTATGACGGAGATTCCTAAGGGCAAGTGGTACTGCCCTTCTTGTACACAGAAGCGTCTCTCGTTTGGAGTTCATGCTAGCCTTAAAGCCGTTGACAGCATATGGGATGTCCGAGATTGCACCTGCCCTTCGAGCAGTAGTTCTGTTGGTTTCACGGATGATCAGAGTAAGGGTGATACCGGGGAGTGCGATAAGATAGTACGCGAAGCAGAAGACCGTACACGTGTGCTAGGTCTGTCAGTGAAAGACCAACAAAGAGCACCTGGTATGGTCGAAGAGCCTCCAGGCTCAAGTGGGGGTATATCGCAGCGGATTACCAGGCGGAAATACATGGAACTTGAAGGTCGAAGGCAGTCGGAGAAACGGCAGACCGATGCTGTTACACCCACGGAAGGTACCGCCAGTTTAATGGCTCAATCTGCAGAGGGTCTCTGTAAAGGCTGTGAAAAGCAGTACTTCGTGAAATGGAAAAACTTGTCCCATTTGCATAATGCTTGGGTTTCTGAAAGCGAGCTCAAGAAGGCTGCTTCGAAAACGCTCGAGAGTTTCAAGAAAAGGTTGGAGACGGAAACATTAAATCAGGTACCAAACACGTACTGTTTTATTATACTCACTCGATAATTATATATGTAGCTAGGAATGGGCCGTTGCATAAAGCTTGGAGTAGCTGTGGTGTCTCTTTGCTCTGTGTCCAGCATTTGATCCTTCAAATGTCAACCTGAAGCAATTTCGGATTTCAGCAACCTCCTCACTCTCCTGCTGATGGCGTCATATTGTGCCTTCCATTCGGGTCGTCAAATGGTGCGGATGGAGTCAAGCACAAGGTTGAGGTGCATGCTAGAGAAGTGTGGATTCCTGTATGTGGTAATTAGATGTTGAGTGCACACCTAATAACTACCTACTGGAGTAAACCGTGAATCTTTGGCAGAAGGGTAATGGACTGGCATACCGGACATGCATATATGTTTTTTGCTTTCCATGGGACCATGGTATCCGTTTGAGATCCCTTCTTGTGGCTTTGCTTTACACTGTCGCTCGAAGAGTTTGCTCTGACTCTTCTTCGATTGTTTCCTCGTGCTACTTTGCTTTAACTGTCAGCATCTCATCCCATATCCATTCACTTCTTTGCTCAATATATGATTTGTATTAAGCCTCAGGTTCTCAGTATGTACTGGTAGGATGATTATGTACTCGCTGCTCCTACTGCATCAGAGATCGTGACCGGATCTAGTCTTGTTCTCTAATCGTTTCTACCCCTCGCAAATTTATTCGCTAAAAGAGGGACCAATTTAGTGCACATTCATTCCATCTCTGATGTACTTCTGTCGGTGTTAACCTCAGCTGGTACCTCAGATGTACGTGGTTAGTTCGTGCATCTCACTTCTACGTCGTAACTGTATATATGCTTACTCGGTTTATGTCACACATTCATCAGTACGTCCCATTTTAATACAGGCTAACTCAGTTCTAGACCTCAGATTTTCTGACGCATTACGAGGGTCATAGGCATATAACAGCTTGCACCCCATCTAGTGCAGGTCATCGAGGACCTTGTTTTCAGGAAATGTGCTGTTTCTTACAATTTCTCCCCTTCTGTCGTTTTGTTATGGTTTCAGTCGCCAAGAGTCTGTTTTAATCCTTGTCCACTTGGAACTCAGTTTCCCTTTTATAGTAAAAAGGTCATACGCATCGAGCAGCTTGCACTGCATGCACTGTTTTAATACATGCTGCGGTAAGGTCAGGACGAATGTTTTTACGGTAAGAAGTCTGACCATTTGAGTAAGTATCCCTTCTTCAGGTAGCTGTCTTCTCTGCTTCATCTTCTTCAAAACCCATCCTCGTTGTAGCACCATCCAGCCAGGGGTGCGGGGTAACTGGTCGCAGGCTAAGGCATGAGTAGATCGTCTAGGGGTTCAACATTCTCGGTTGGTTTGATTGTGTGTGGGTTGTTCTCGCATTGCGATGTTGCCTGCACAAGAATTTGCTGCGTGGTCAACCATATCCTTACGGAGTTGGGGAGAGATACTCGTCCGGAACAGTGTCCCTTGATAGATGACGAGCCTGCTGAACTCGAAATGCACAAAATTTCGGTTGGCGCTTCTCTTTTCTCATTGCTGTGACCACCCCCCTGCTTCGTTAGAATCAAGCCAGGGAGAAGTTGATGTGCATGTTACGGAAAGTGGATACCGTCATGCTCGCCGTATATACTTTAATCTGGGTGCATGCGCACAAAGTACCTAATGCGACGTGCAGTGAATTGCTAGGAAAGCTTCTCGACTGCCACTTAGGACATAGATCTATGATTGTTGCTTTCTCTGTCATGTTTTTCTTAATCTTTTCATGACTATGGTATCTTTTCCATATTCCTCTGGCTGTGGTCTACGTTTCTCTTTCTCACATTTCGCTCGGACGCTTAATTTTGTGTTGGTTGATGCCGTTTTGCTTCGAGTCCTGTTACGATCTTTTGAGCGCAGCGTTTGATTTACTTATTGCTCAATGTATGATTATAATCCGCCATCAGAAATTCTAGATGCGCAATATGTTAGATACTCAGTAAGAGTCCTTATTTTTGCTCTAAATGCAGGGCCGTACCAAGTGGCAGCCAGTTTGGCAAGTACCTCAACGGTTCATTTCAAGAAGGCTGAATGTACCTCCTCGCCTTCCTTGTGGAAGACGAGGCAGAGATTATCTGGGCACGGATGCTGGACCTGAGGAGACACTTGAGTGGTTTGTCAAGTGGCAAGATTTGGGTTATGAGTACTGCACGTGGGAGCAAGTTCAGTCAGGTCTTCTGGACTCTAAAATTTCCAGTAGACTAGAAAGCAATTACCATAGATGGAATGAAGGTGCAAAGCGGCGATCAGAACCAGCGCGTATTGAGGAGGTCTACTACAACTTCTCCTTAAAACTGAGATAATCTTGCTGCCGCTGGGGATGGATGCTGCTTACAGGATTTGGGTCAAATTTCCTTTATAAGCCTTTTATATGGGTATTATCATCGTATGCAGAGATACTAACTGCTGTTGGTTCATCTGACGTAGGTGATGATGTCAAGGGAGTCCGAATTCAAAGTTCTTGACGATCAGCCAGATTGGTTACAAGGGTCTAAACTAAGTACTCACCAGTTGGAACAACTCAATGGTATACGCGAGCGCTGGCATCACCATCGTAGTACTCTTATGGTCGATGAAGGAGATCAGGTACTGAGGATCAAGATCCCTGCTAAGTGCAGTTAGGGCATGCAACTGGTAGATGAATGCTTGATATTTGAGGTGGATGATGACTTATTCAAACTCGCCTTGCGTTTCTTTTTGAGGCTTCATCGTACATACTGATCTTCTTCCGTTATCTTTTGACTTGTTGAGCTTATATCTTCTAATTTTCAGACGTGTTCTGACTGCTGGCCATCAAACAGGAGAGAACGACAACTGCTGTAGCGTTTCTTCTTTCTTTGATAGAGGAGTACGGAGCTTTCAAGCCTATCCTAGTGATAGTCCCAGGGACTGGGTGTCAGGTGTGGGAGTCGGAACTGCAGCGATGTGCTGAACATGTAAACACTGTTGTGTACGTTGGAACTTCCGCTGGGAGATCCGTGATTCAACGATACGAACTGAACCAATCTGAGAAGCCGATTAAGTTCCAAATAGTGTTGACAACCTTTGAAGTTGCTGTCAGCGTGAGTACTCAGCTGTAGTTACTTTACGCGTTTCTCGACGTTGGTGAAACTTCAGTTTTTGGCCTTCCCAATATATTCGGTGCCAACTATTCCTGACCTTTTCTACTATCTACTTGAACTGCATGCTTGAAATTTATGTATTCGCATTCGACTTGGCTCGCAGGATCATGGTCATCTGGAAGGTTTCGAATGGGAAGCAGTTATTTTGGACGAAGGCCACCGCTCAAAATTAACGAAGTCTTATCGCCACCTACAGTTTCTAGCGCCATACCGACTAATTCTGCTTAGTGACTTTTCTAAGGTTGTACTTTTAATACACGTACATGAATATTCACTTCCGTACGTTATTCAACTTCGTACAGCTGACCTCAAGAATGGGAGTGCCAAGTAATCTTATGGAGTTGTTGGGTTTGTGCGGTGGTTTTGATATCTTGCAGTGTACTGTATGGGAGTTGCAGCAGTTTCTGGTTTATCTGGAGCCAGAACACCAGTCTCTAGAATCTAAATTACAAAAGCAGTTGGGGGAGTTGGATGAGGATTCTCAACTCACTTTTCTAAGAGGGAAGTTGACTGAGAAGATGGTTGGAGACAGCAGTCCTCATAAAGCAACTCCTCTGGAGTTTCGAGAGCACTGGATTGCAGGGGATATGACATCAATTCAAGTACACCTCTACTGCACTGAGCTGACCAAACACTACACCCTGTTGCACAATGGGCGGATGCGCGCTGATCAAAACTCGCTTTCCATAAATGGGCTTATCGGGACGCTTAGAAACGTAAGTCTATCCTCTTATATGTAGTGTTGAATCAAGAGTAACATAGTATGTGTTTGTATCTTGTCGTGACCTGGAGGGAAGCTCTCTGTACTGGACTCTGTCCATATGCTTTTTTTTGGCTGAAAATGACTTTGAGCCACGCTTAGTTCATCAGGTTGTGTTATTGTTCGTGTGAATGTTCATTTTCATCCTCGTAGGACAACGTGACCCGGGTCTCCCGGTTAGTCCAGTTAGTCGGCAGAATCTGAGACCAGTAGGTGGATTTAATCATCGAGTCACTAGTGAACCTGATAAGGTCGTCTGTAAGTTATGACCAACTGAGCACCCCACGTGTGATGTCTACTAATGATACTGGTGTATTCACACTGATCTCGTTACGATTTTCATCCTATTCTGCTCTTTATTTAGCCTAAATCTCCTTCCCTGTACTTATTCTCTCTGGCACAGTTGCTCTCGGACAATACTATAAGCCACTTTATGTGGTCTGACATAATTACTCAACTCGCACATTCAAACGGACTTCGTTCCACTTTGTGACCCATCTTCTCTTCCACAACAGTGGTCTGTGGTCGCGCCATATAGCGAAGCAAAGGAGATGTCAATTGTACGGTCAGTCAGTCAACGACCGGTGGTTTGCTGTAACAAAGTGGATTTCAGACATCTACTTCCAGTTTGTTTACGTAAGAATCCTTGAGAACAAACTACTACTGCACGAGTAGCGGTGCGGGAGAAATTTGGTGGAGAACCAGTGGAGAGCGAATGGACATACTGAAGCTCAAGTTGTGGTGGCAACTGAAGCAATTAGAATGCAGCAAAACCTAAAGAAGGTGTTTAACACCACTTGGGTGCAGGATCGGCCAGTTAAACAAGCTAAGACTTGGACAACGAAGATAGCAGAATTTTGAGAGTAGCAGACCTATCCGAGAGCTCTGGAACGGTTCTGATCTCGAAACTGAAAACTGTGAAAACAGCCAATGAGGGTTCGCCACATAAGACAGATGTGGATGCATTACAAAAGCCATCCTTCTCTTTGACGAGAGTGTACCAGGAAGAACCTGCTTCAAGACCTACCCCAGAGGAATCCCTCCTACTCTAGGTACTAGGTACCTAGGTTGAAGTTCAAGTTTCGAGCAGGTAGCATCCCGTTGAAGCAGCAGACTAAGGTCTGTACTTTCTTGTCAAGATGGGGATGAGATACTAGGCGTTATTTGGTAGAATAAGGTGTCAATTAGAATAAAACAATGCTCTATGATATCTAATACTCAGCACCAATCTGTTTAGTGACATTAGAAAGGTGAAACCATCGGACCTGTCCACAGTTACACAGGTATTCCGCTGAATATGCCGGTGGAAATGGGAGATGAGGGGATTTGGGATAGCCACTTGTAATTTCTTAACCCTTTAGCCAACTTGACCTAGTTAGCCCCTTCTGTTTTAGCGGCCTTTGTTGTAGTGACGATAAATGTGTCTTTAAGGCCCTTGGCCGGATAGCCTATTAGTGCAGCACACCCGATGAGCTTCGATGTATTTGTGGGTAGAGTGATAATCACCGTACTCATTCAGCTAATTCACTTGAGGTCGTTAGGGTCCGTGGCCGAAAGGCTACGACATCTTGGTTCGTTAGTTTGTCATCGTACTTTCCTTCGGAGGCGTTTTTGTTGGTGAGGTTACTCTTTTGGTGGTATGGTATCATCATGGTCTACATTTTACGGTGAGCTTCCCGCTGCAGTAGATGTTCAACATGCAGGTGCGCGATACTTCTGTTCCCCAGGCTTAAGGCTCTTACTATTAGGAGTTTTCAGACGGGAGCTCATTACTGTTTTAAAACTGCAGGTGTGCAATCATCCATTCCTTGTTGATCCAACACTACAAGGCGATCTGCTGAGCATTTTGAAATCGCCTCAAAGTCTGGTAGAAGCTGGCATTCAGCAGTGCGGGAAGTTTAAGATACTACAACTGATGGTCGCTCATTTCCATGCAAAAGGCCGGCGAGTTCTCCTCATCTGTCAGGTTTCAGTCCTTCTCTATGACATGCAAAATTTGATAGGTTCTGGTGTGGTTCACCCCTTGTGGTAAGTTGGGTGCGGGAAGAAAATTGGAAGGAGCGGACATGGGAGTATATTACCCGCAAGTTTATTGCTTCTCTACTTCAATCCGCGTAAATTCGGTTCCCAACATGCATATGTTTTATCATGCTTGTTTTGGCCAAAACATGGGAAACTATTTTGCAGTGACTCTCAGACCGATTGTAATTTACAAGTTCTTACCATATCATTTTTCCTCTTTAAGTATCAGGTCAGTTGGGTCTTTATTCCAGACATTGAGAAACTTAAGTGATAACGTGGACTGATGCAGACGGATACGCTATGCTACTATTTTGATGACTACATGAGGCAGATCTTTGGTCCTGATTCTTATGAGTGCGTTTCCAAAGGTTCTGAGACAGTTAAGATTCAAGCTATCCAAAGGTTCAACGCAGAAGATTCTACTCGTTTTGTTTTCATCTTGAAGAGAAACACTGCAGGAGTCTCCTTTCAACTCCGGGACACCGATGCGGTGATTGTATATGATAGTGACTGGAATCCTGCTAATGATGTACAGTACCTCGAAAAGGTAATATACAAAGCGCAAGGGCAACTTACCATTTACAGACTTTACACCCCTTGGAGTGTTGAAGAAGCGGCTATAGTTTACTCTCGTCAAAGGAGACTAGACCTTCAGACTGGCATAAAAGTTTTGACAGCTAAGTACTGTCACCAAATCATTAAATGGAAAGTCAGAGAGCTGCTTCAGATGTATGACATGCGGTTCAGAGGAGAGTCAGAGAAGGAACTCATGGCCGACATCTTAGAAGATTCTCCTGAGACCCTTCCTGATACCGTGGTCAAGATAATCTTAGATGGTGATGGGGAATATGAAGAACCCCAGAGTTTCAAGGAAGAGATGCCTGAAGAGGATGGAGAGTCTCTGAAGGAATTCTGGTCTTCTGTGCTTAGGGACAGATACGCAGGCCTACAGATCGAGGAGTTGGCAAACGCAGGAAAAGGATTACGTAGTAGGAAGCGAGTTCATTATAGTGAAGATGCGCTAGCGTTCGCTTCTTATGCAGCTGCGAATGAAGATGAGGTCAAGAGGAAACGGAAAAAGTCACAGGGTCCAGAGTTAGTTCAGCGCGGAAGCCCTAGAGAAGCCCCGGTGAAGTCTTCGGCAACACTTGTGGATAGTTCCTCTGCCGACGAGGTCTTACCAGCCAGTACTGCCACCAAGGATGTGAAAAGATTGGACATTGCATCTGAACAAAGTATACAGGGGACAGATGACACTGTTGCTGAAAATACAACCACGGGCGCGGATTTACCGGGGCAGGGTGTAGATGAAAGATCCCAAACGCAAGAACGTACGTTGCAAAGAGAAGAGCCTGTGCAACCCTTATCTTCAGGGAAGATTCCAGCGAAGTCTGCCGGGGGTATGAGTTCCACGTCTAACGAGGAGGGAAGAAAAACTCGAAGCGAGCAGCAGCAGATTATGCTAGGTCTTTGGAGACCAGATGTTACCAAAATATGCAAGACCTTGGATTTTTCGGTAGGTTCCCGTGGACTGGTCCTACTAGTTTCCGAGGACGTCCTGTTGCTCATGGAGTCACGGTATTCTCTGTTGTCTGCAGAACATCTCACCCATTGCTAGTGCTGAGTGGCCATCTTCATATGGTCTAGTTTTGGAGGTCTTGTCATGAACATCGTTGACAGAGGATTAGGGACATTGCTTTCTACTTACAAACGATAATTCCTACCTGTTTTCGTAGGCAGCGTCTAGAGTGTTAGCTGGCTGCCTACGCCTCAGAATACTGTTTTAGTGAATCTGATGCCGTCTTTCGGTGATGGATAAGTCTCTGTCGATTACCTTGGTCCGAAAGTAGGCGCTTCATGGTTCATCAAACTGCTTTACCCGCGTACCATGATACATTCACACCCATCTTTGCTACTCACTACGTACTTCTCCGGGTGTACGAATATATGTACTTCTCCGTGTTCACTGCGGTTTGGGGTTTAGCTTCAGTGTGTGGGCGTGGTCCTGCTTAAGTTATGGTGCTCTCGGCGCCCGTTTGATGCGGATGAACTCACAGCATGGCTGAAGTAGTGGTGGTAGGTGTGTTCCACCACGTGCTGGTGTTGTTGGAATTTGGAGAGCTGAATGGAGAACCATGCCTTACCTGACGGTAGGAGCAGAAACTCTGAAAAGGCTGTTAAACAGAATCTCGAACTTGGATATCTGCCTGGTTGATAGAGTTGGCTCTAATATTATGCTTGGTTAAGCATGAACGTATTTTAATTTTTGTAGTATCAGTAGAACTGATCTTTGTCACATGTTTATGCTGAACTTCCGGGTGGGTTACAGAAGGCTGTATAGGCAATCGACAAGGATCTAGACACGGCCCTGATGTTTCGTTGGTCTATATGGCACATTATGGAATGTATATCTGTCTAGTCCCGCCGGGATTTGTTTCCTTCATTCTTGGTTTCGCCTGTTTAGTAGGCCCGACATACTTCCATGTTCGCTCTTATCCTCTTCTCAGCTTCTGACATCTTATACGTCGTGGATGCGGAATATCTCGAAGTCTTGCTTTTACTGATTTCCTGTTCTTGAGTTTACGCAATTTCACATTAACCTAAGGGGAACCACATGAGCGACATCTATGAGTTAACTATCCTAGATTCGGATACGATCGAACCGACGGCTTGGAGTCGACTATATTGGGGGGGTGTGTAGGAGTAGGAAAGCAGTCACCTGGTTAGAGATTATTTTCTCCAGTCCTGTTCAGTGTTTCGAAGACTTAACAAGACCCTTCAAGTTCGAAAATCAGGAACCTAGTGTACATTTAAGTCCTACTTCCCCTTTCCGCACTTCAGTAGTCATCTCTATCTTTTGTTACCCGATGTTTGGTCCCGTATTTAGTTTCGCTTTCAGCCACTGACTGCGTTGCCGGTGTAATTATGTTTCCTGTAGTGAAGAGGCTATGTTGAATATATGCCACAGCTACCTTGAAGGTCAGGTAGCTGTGGCATCGATTGCGCACTTGCAAGGGTGGCCAAGACTAGTCTTCACAAAATGTCTGCATTTATCGTGATCTAATGATGAGAACCTCGCTTAGGATGCACTAATGTCTATTGTTTCTAGCTAAATTGTTGCTTCGTTTCATTTCCAGGAAAAGGTTGCCACCTACGCGGACCAGCTGTTGGTATATTGTATGAAAAGCTATCGAATGCCAAAAGAACCTAAGGATCTGGTGCTCCAAGTGCAGATCGCTCTCGTACGTACATTAGCTCAATATTCTCTTGGCCCACAGCAGCCTCACTACAGACGCTCTTGTTTCCTTCTTGTACGGCGATTCTGTTCTTTCTGGTAGCACGTTGCAGGGACTCTAGTCCTTTAGGACTAACTTGACGTATCTACTAATTTAACTTTCCCTTTGTAATTGCAGTGTGTGGTAGCAGCGGAGCGTTTCCATCAGGGAATGGATCATCGGGCTACCATCTCCCGAGTTGAGGAAGCGATGGATGTGAAACTGAAGAGAGAAACATGGAGTGATAACTACGAGAAGTTTGTGAGTTGTTGCAAAGATTACCCGCTACCAGAACCTCCAGAGTCGACGTTCAGTGATCAAGCGCAGCCGGTAGCTGTGGTCTCAGATGTAGCAAGTAAGTCCAAGGCCACTGACGAAGATCCATCTGCAAAGGAGCCAGTGGCTAGTTCTGAGATTCCGAAGAGCCATCAAGCTCGCCAAGATGTGGACAAACTGCCTGCTCTTCAAACACCCGAGTGTCGTAACACAGGCAATCCTGTTAATGATCCCAGTATTCTTTCCGATCAAAGAGATAAGCTACCAGAAACAGCGGTGACAGACGATCATGCTGATAAAGTGGAAGCTGGTGAAAAGGAGGAGGAACTCGAGACTCAAGAAGGACCAGATGTCCCTTCGACATTGCCTGCTCAAACTGAGGACGCAGTGAATGAACCAGGTGTACTCGGGAACCCGGTTATTGAGGAGAAGTTGCAAATTACTATCTCGAAGTCAAACAAAGAGCAGATTACTGGCAAGTTGAGAGCAGAAAGACGTGAAATCAGTTCTGTTCTGGTATATCAACAGACTCAGGAAATGAACGAGTTTTACAGGTTGAAGAATGCCGAGAATGAAGGCATGTTGAGACGTCATGACGAAATTGTGGCTAATGTGACGAGGACGGTGCGTGACCCGGAACAAAGAGCAGTTCTTCTGCAAAGGCAACTGGATACGCAGAATCTACACATGAAAAATAGTGCCTTGAAACACAAGGAGCAACGTGAGTTGCTGGTCCAAAGGCAGAAAGGGATATCCGATGAGATAAATTCAGTGTTCAGTGAGTTACTAGTCCAGGCTGATAGCGGTTCATCGCGGAGCCTTTATGATGAAGCACAGGGCATCTTAGCTAAAATGGGGGTAAAGTCTGTGGCAGAAGCCCAGAGTATCTTGCAAGCTCTTGGAGAAGAAGCGAGGAGGAAGAAGGCGCCGGTAGCTGTTCCTCAAGATACTGTGGGGCAAGTAGGGAATCAGACTGGCCAGGTGCCGATAGCTGTTCGTCAAGATCCTGTGGGAGAAGTAGGGAATCAGACTGGCCGAACGTTAGCACAGTCTCCGCCTCCGATAACTGAATCGAATCCGACTCGGGCGGTTCAGGCTGTATCTCTACCGCAGTCTGTGTCACATACAGGTGGTCAGACTCAGCCTCAACCTCTTAATGTACTACCGCAGTCTCAGCTTGTTCCGTCTCAACCCCCAGTACTGACCGACACTCAACCTTCTCAAACAGTGCAACTCTCTCGGCCTCCCTTGCCACATGCAGCTCCTCTTCCCTCACAGATGTCGCAGTTAACTCACTCCAAAAGTTCGACGCAGCCGGTACGACCGAATCTCTCGTCAGTTCAAGCGCATGGTGTACACCATCCTCCTTTACCTCCTCGGCTACCGCGACAAAACTACGTAGCTGACACAGAAAACTCAGAATCTCCCCGCCAGCAACTACCCGTCACTTCCGCTCATATCTCTATGACTGACTCCATGCCATCTCAGTTAGTTCACCAGGGAAGGACGCACATTCTGCAGCCAGCAGGTCCGCACCAACAAAGGACAGTCCAAGCTCGACAGCTTCAAACTGAACCCCAGATGAATTCTCAAGTACGTCGATTGCAAACTGCGCCGATTCCAAGCCACCAACCAGTATGGAACACTTCATCCACGGGACAAGGTCCCCCAGTGTACTCACGGTTGCATCCTCAGCCGCCGCAAAGTACTAGTCAGCCAAGTATGGTAGTTTCCACCACTACTACCACTCAAGTGAGTCCTGGTCCGACTATGAAGAATGTGGCCCAATTTGCCCAGCCTACGGTCGCCTTTCTTCCTGCGATCCCCCCACACATGATGAGTCCCGATCCTATCTTACAGGAGGAAGCTCGGCTCAAGAAGGAGAAAGAGAACATTAGAGCTGCTTATGAAAAGAAGGTGAGCCAATCCTTAGTTCTAAGAGTCGCAGTTTCTCGTGCAAAACGTGGATCTTTGGTTGGTCTTCGTGGATATAAAGCATTTCTTTCTGTTAGTCTGTTTTCTTACGGGAGTTTATTTTTTATACTGTCAGCAACCCTTTGGGTCCTGTGTGCTGTTTCCTAGTGAACGCCAGGGCCAGCTAATTCCTCCCGGTGGCCAAAGTGAGGAAATGTCGATGTTTGAACTTGGACAAGTAGCCAAGGTCAAGGTCGATGCAGTGGAGGGCCAATGTGTGCCGCCGCGTCTGATTTGTTACGTCGGGGACTGGGTGCACACTCGCCCGCTGTCTGATATTTTAGCTATGGTTGATCTCAGTTTCAACGTTAGAGAATCTTCTCTCTTAATTTTGACACCTTTCAATAGTAGCTCTGGTTCGATCTAAGACGTCCATAGATGATACTTGAGTTAAATAACTTATACATCCTTCGCAAAATTCTTTGTAACGCTTGACCTTAGTCGACACCTTCACGTATCTATGTCTCGAAGTTAGACTTGAGAGATGTACTTTTTTACTTTGTTTCCCTAATTCTAGTTTTGAGACGTGTCTCACTACTTGCCGGCTACATGCTGCACTTATACTCCAACACTTGAGTTTACTAGTTCTAGAAGTTATCTAAATATTACTTCTAGTTTCTTATACATATGTTTGCATCTTTGCGTATGGTCCGATATTTTCTTCCATCTGAATCTTATAAGTTTGCTGCGTCTCTCTTCTCTCTTTTCTACCATTTCGCTGTGTCGAGTGCACAGGAAATTTCCTACACGATTACTGCGTCCTTCATCTTCGGAACTCTCAAGGCCTTCAGCGTTATGATTATGATTGTTTTGTCAGTCGTTTATCTCCTCGTTCAGTAAGTCCGTTTACGAATGCGCGTATGGTCTTGTCCGTTGGAGTTTGTCGTCATCGTTTGTTTTCTACACGTTGTTCCGGCGTTTTGTTTCTGTAGGGCTTATCATTTGAATATGTTGATGTACGCACGGACGCATTGACCAGTAGATTTCTTTCAAATACTTCTATGCTTAAATTTTCGAGCTTTCGTATGGTAAAATATGTGGACCAAATGTTACCAAATGATACCAAATGTTCTCACTGGACCTTATATAACTCTTTATAAAAAGGTTAAATGTACTCTGAATATGGGTTCAGTTTTATACTGGTAGTAATATTGGTCTTATCACAAATCACTGTCGTATGACTACTGAGCGTGTGAAAGCTACCTTACAGTAGATATAGCTCATTTAGGGGGATTTAGACATCGCTCTGATGCTTTCCTTGCCGGCCTGTATGGAGCTCTATAGGCGAAGTACCCAAGTCAAGTGACTCGGGTGACCAAGCCAAGTCAGTACTGAAGTAGATTCGGGCTTTTGTAGTATATACTCTAATATCCTGTTTGTGGAATACTTTGACCACAGGCAGTTGAAATCAGGAAAAAGTACACGGAAGAGGCGGAGGATGCCCAAAAGAAATTCGATGCATTGATGGCAGAATTGAAAAGGAAGTTCGACGGTTTGCTCGACGAGAATGCTCAACTTTGCCATCGTCAAACTTTAGCAGTTCATGAGAACCATGTAAAAGCGCATCTGAGTCGTCGTTTGGCTGAGGCTTTGAGAAACAGAACCATGTTCGACGTCGCTTACCAGTCTCGGGGTACTGGTTCGTATCCATATCCATATGGTCTGGTTTCTTAATTTACATACGAATCTAACTGATTTAACACACCTAGTACTGAGACGTTGGCATCTGGCCTGACCTTACAACTGCATGTCACCGTAGCAGCAATTTTCTTGGTAGACTTGGTTGCCTGGAGGATTATCTTAAAAATTTCTGGCGCTCGTCGTTTTTATGGCCTTCAATGTTCCTGACGGTTTAGGCATATTATGATAACTCATAGCTTGACGAGTTGCTTTCTTTGTTCTACAGCCCAACAAGGTGAAGAACCGGCTTCAGCCGGTGGGCAGGTGAGAAGTGGTCCGAGTGGAACAACTTACGCAATTCACACTGGTCGAGCGCATGTGCAGCCTGCCCAACAAAATGCTTATCGACATGTTGGTGTTTTGAGTAATGAAGCCGTCATAAACACTGTAAATGGGCACTTTGTGAGTACTCCAGCTGGTCGTGTACTGATGCAGCCATTCCACCAGAACAGTACCGTACCCGCTCGAACTTCAGCTACTGCACAGAGAGAAAGTTCGGCAAGGAGTAGTCAAGGGGTCCTTCCCTCTGTGGTTCCCGTCCCTCCAGCTTTTCCAACAGGTGGACTAGTTGTGCAACGTACGCAGCAGAGCAATCTGATCCCTAGAGAAGATGCGCAAGGGCAGAGAACAGAACTTGCGTTTGGGGGTGTACAACCCAGCAGCAACCAGTCATCTTGGGGAAGACCTCCGGTCTCGTCTGCGGTTGGTCGTGTACCAGATCCGCCGCTCACTAGTTCTTTCCCAGGCTGCGCGTATCCAGGTAGCCCGAGTATGGTTTCGACTGCTCCTGGTAGGGAACCTGTAGGTCGGACGCCCGTCCTGTCGTCTGGCCGAGGTAATGAGGTTGGTGGAGCAGTAGCTAGCGGGTTGTGGCAAAGTCGCATTGCGAACAGCACTACGAGACCTGGTAGCTGGCAGAATGGTGTCACTCTTGTAGGATCTCCTTCTGTTCCTGCGCTTTCTCAGACATGTACGACCGTTTCTCAACATGGTCGTAATAGTGGTCAAACGACTTGGAATCGTGCTGGTGCGGGGTCTGCAGCATTGTCCGTGTCTACTACTATTCCGTCTGGCGGATCAATCCAGCCAGCTTCCGGTAGTGCTCACAGGCAACCATTGACGTCCCAAAACCCGGGAAATGGTACAGTGGATCCGACCACATCACATCAGCGAAGGTCGTGGACGTTAGAAAGTTTGGGTAATCTTACGCCCACTTCTAGAACAAGTCGTATGGAAAACCAGTCGTCGGTCACCCCTTTGGAAGGAGTGGCTACCGCCATGCGGGAGTCGTGTGGTTTAGACTGGAGAAATGTACCTTTGCCAGCTCCGACACCACACCCAACTACGTCAATAACAGCATCGAAGGAGCCTAATGTTGGGGATGGGGTTATGCTCCCAAATGATACGAACTTAGAATTAACAGATCCTCCGAGCGTGCCTCTGGATGCCAGTGGATCCGATGTCCCCATCATATACTTATCCGACGATGATTAGATATCGTAGTCCTCATTTACACCCCGGGTAGTAATCTGCAATTTTGTCGTTACTAAGCTTACTGCAGGACAAGCATTGCTGTCACGGCAGTTAATCACCAAACAATTCGTTGTCTGCATCAAGCACGATGCTGGACCAACTCGGACAACATTTCAGCAAACCGCGCTCTGCAGTCTTGGGAATATCAAGTTTCCTGCTGGAGGAGTTCGGACTTGGGCAGCTATGGGAGTTTCCAGCCTCGTGCTTTGTTCAGATATATGGAGAAAAAGTGTGGTGTTGGAAGAGCTTTTCGAAAGGGAGCATTGAGAGGTTCTGCACTCTTTCTTGGCACGGCATGAGCGAAACTGTGAGTTTAGTAATTCGGTCGTAGTTGTAAATAGATGTGAGTCAACATTCTTTTCGGGTCCATCTGGACATGTTAGCAATAAGTTATCCTTATTGATGCAGAATCTTACCCAAGAAACAATGTCAACTATACGTGCAATTTTGGTGAACGGAAATGTTCAATCTTTCATGGCGAGCTCTCTCACTTTTATCCAGCCGAGCTTGCTTCACGAATAATGTCACTCTTCTCTCCTCCTCCTTCTTTTCCTCTTCTTCCCATTCTGTATCTGAGAAAGGTGGAAGGTGTTAACCTTTACTGATCATAATATAGCACCATTTGTGTTGCGTTGTGATCAGTGTCCCTCATCGTCTGGCATGGCGTAAGATGTGTCCAATATAATATTGAGTGGTGCTGCTATCCTCATGGACCGATATATATGTCTGATAGTATATTGACGACAGCTCACTGCATCATTTGTGTTGGTGTGGTTAAGGGCAGGAAGGGCTGTGACATAACATCAGGCGAAGAAGAGTTGTAATAGCAGGCGAAATCATCCAAGTAAGCACAAAGGACAAATGTCCTTCAAAGCTCCAAGACGCTCTCTTGCGCCCCTAAAGTCTGCAAGGTTGCGATCGTGCGCCCGCTTACAAATGTTTATAGTATGTGCTCATTCCTTTTTGCTATGTTCCTTATCCCTTTCCTGCCCAGTAACCTCAAACTGCTCAGTCAGGTGAGTGTTGAACAAATCATTTTTAAAGCTTGCATCTCCAATCATCAGTTTGCATGTTATCTCATTCTTAAATTCGTACCAGTTACACCTGTGTGCCCTGGGATTGGTGTAGATTTGATTGCACTGCATGTAGTACAAGTCATCTACGCTGCGCATCTAAGCACGCTGCGCTGCCCCAACCTTTGGAAATGTGCTTTTATCCTTTGTCTGTCAATTGTTTGAAACATGACATTTTCATGCACAGGCCCCCGGCGCTCATACGTTTTAGTAGTGGAAATTTATCACCTTCTTAGTTTCGATAGAAAGAGAGACAGACGAAAATATCATTCACGAACATTAGTGATTCCTAATGGGTACCCAAGGTACCCGTTAGGTAGTTTACAAATAAATATTTGAATGTATTTACCTAATGATTCCTAAGGGGTACCCAAGGTACCCCTTAGTTACTTTAGAAATAAATATTTGAATGTATTTACAAGTTTACTGTTTTGTTGATATGGACTGTTCTCATCACATGAGTCTAGTTAAGGAATGGTTCACATAGTCCAATGAAATGAACTGATTACTGTGTACTTAAGGGCCAAAAGGTGATGATTGTATGCCCACGTGTTTCAAAAGAACACTTTAGACAAAAACTTAAGTTCACATGTACGCCTATGTCTAATTTTCAGATTCCTTGGAGAAAAGATTTATTATAAACTTCAACCATGAGCTCTGGTTCCTAAATCAAGAAAAACTATAGTTTTTAAACAAAAATTGGTATGTGCACTTGGGGCCTAAGGAGTGCTGAACTTCAGTCCGCATACCTTTGTTCACACCGTTCTATTTTGCATATTATGTATCTCTGTATTTACTCTTTTGTCTGTATGAGCGATGATTTCACTCGCTAACTCATTGCCCTTGAAATCATGTAAACTAACTCTTCTTTGCGGTTTTTGCAGTCTCATTCTCTATTTACCATTCACATTCTTTACTTCTTTCGTTTTCGTTGTGTTTAACTCCAAGATTTCAGTTTTGCATCGCATTCTACAGACTCGATCAGCTAGCATTATTGCATGCATATTGTTCTTGTTAGTTACATTGCGCTCTATACTAAAGGAATCATTTTGGATATGTGCTTCACACCTCTTATAGCGATCTGCACACCCTTCGGTTATAAACAATTTGCTAATTTCATGGCAAGTTAATGCCCATTCGGCCCCTATTAAATATTTACTATTTACGTCGTCTGGTTACTTGCGAGTTACGTATGTACTCGAGCGTGGTCCTTGGTAAGATTTGTACCTCTCGACATACAACGTATAGTATATTTATTTTTGTGAAGTAAAAGTCTAACTTCCTTGCATATTCAACTCCTCTGCCTTGATGGGGAGGTAAATATGTAAGAAGATCAAATATATTCTTTTTGTCAACAGATGGTTGTACCTGTAGTCTTTCAAGCGTGTTAGCTTATGCTTCTCTTATTTCTCTTATGGGTTATGTTCGTATTTTCTTATATTTATGGGTCCGGTTACATTTTAATATTTAGAGATAATTTTGAATTCTTTTGTCATCTTAGTATAGAATTTCTGCTTAACATCTATGTTTTTTTTATAACAAAAAAAAACAAATGTGGACAAATATTCTCCAGAAGTTCATGTTGCATGTATATTTTGGGTGCTAACATGTTCGAGTTATTGTAACCTCGAGTGTGTGAGTAGTTATGCCATTGTGCTTCTATCCATTTGGACCTCTTCGGACTATCAATACCAGCAAAGTGAAGTGACAAATTCAAAAAATATTAGTCATGAACGTTACTTATCAAGTGAGAGATGAATTATACTAAAAAATGTATTAGGTATTGATAACACTTGGTGAATTTGATGTACTAATAGTACAATTTACTAAGATATTTCACTCACTTGATAATCTTTGAAGTGGGTCGAGAATATACAATTTGAAAAGATTAGTTCACACAATTGCGCATCCAAGAGGAGTCTCAATCATGGTAGTCTTATCTCCTCATAATCTATGCGGTGTGTGGTTGGATCCTCTTGTCATGAGGGTTTAATCTATGCGAAGACAATGGCATTCGATTGCACAAAGCCTCACAACTAAAGTGACCTAAAATGGATACAGTGGTTCTCTATTGGGTGAGTCACTTCGAATTTAGAGCTTGTGATTCAGAAATGACGAGGTTCACTGTGTCATTTCATGGGACTTCTATATGACGAAGAGGAAATAGCAAGGTTCATTATGTCAGTTTATTACAATCTTCTTTGTGGTGAAGAGAATTCTCATTGGGTGGAGTGGTTTTCTGTTGACTGAGCCACTTATTTCAGATCTTAGATTTTAAAATCACAAAGCTCGTCGTGTCATAAAATCTTATAGTCAAATGATGTAAATAAGTTCGGTGGAGTGGTTCTCTGCCGGGTGAGCTACCTGTTTCGAGCATGTGATCCTAAAATGACAAAGCTCATTGTTTTTGTTCATTCCGATCTTCTCTCAATGAATTGAAGTGTTGCATATCATAAAAGAAAATGCATAAAAGAAAATGCATCTCATAATAATCAAAGCAAGTGAGTGTGCATAAGATAATGTTTTTGCTCTTTTCATTTATATGACAAATGACGTCTTTGCGTAAGTGCTGACGTGTAACTCTTGTTACAGGTGTAGTATTTTAAGAGCTCCAAAAAAGAAACTAAACAATGAGTCAGAAACGTGAAGACACACTACAAGCAAGAAGGAGAAATTGCACATTCGAATGTCATGTGAATATGCGTACAACATGCACTTCTGGTCAAGAGAAGGAAATGGACAAGCAGACTTTGGAGATAAAAATTTCAGTCTCTTCATTCTTTTAGTGTTTCGTCATGTCATCTATATACATCCGAGTGTATAGAAATGTTTTTTGTATGCAAGGTAGCTCAGATGCATGACATGATGTAGAAGACTACCCCTTTAGAACATGAAAGTAAGATATATTTAGAACTCATGTACTATACTATAATTATACACATGTTGAACTTAGCATAGTGATAATTGGACTCGCTAAGACTCTAGACGTCGATTATTTCAGTCGGAGAGAAATTATTTTTATTTTTTAAAGAGAACTCCCGTGACATAATAATATCATTATCAGAGACACTAGTATAACATAATAATATCATTACCCTGAAGATTTAGAGAGATATCTAGAGTATAAAACTGAACAAAAAATAATTCATCCTCAATAATAAACAGACACTCTAATACATGAAGTGAACTGAGCTTAAGTGATAATGCTTTTCCATAGAATGACATTATGGTAAAATTGACACTGTAACTTATTAACATATAACGTAATATTTATCTTTTTGATCCTAGCTCGTATGAACTAACTATGAACTACAATAAAATGTAAAATATTCATTTGTCAATTGAACCATTGGATATTCAATTCAATAGTCACGTCTACATCACGTAGTCAAATTGAAGAAGAGAAAATCCCTATTTGTAAATTAGAAAAAATCCAATTTGATCCAAAAATCCAACTCATAAATAATATTTGAGAAAATATCTGTTCAGTTTGTATAAATTGGTAGTGTATAGAGGTTGTACATTTACTCAAATGTTGTTGCAATTTCAAATATTATCTTAGTGCGTTTAGTCGTTGTATGCTTATGTTCTATAATCTTCATTGTAGTGGTGAGCTTTTTGTTGTGTAATGCAAAAACTTGATTGATCAGCCCTCGGTAGAGTATTCACATTTGATCGGACCCTTGACTGACAACTCGAGCGTTCATCTAGACTTATTTTTCCATACCACATGCGATTCAAGCCATAAATCAAATATTCTATTTTTTATTTTTCCATTTAAGTATAAAATAACAAGTATTTTTTAGAAAAAGTATCACTTTTGAACTTTTCAGAACATTCTTTTACTTAAAACTTCAAAAAAGATAAAAATATCATATTTTTACAAAATTGAGTTTTAAAATAAAAATACACCCTATTTTACTCTCATCTATGTTTAATGAAATTAACTAGTGAACTCCCTTGAGATTGACAAGCAGTCAGTTTTCTATGAGCCAAATCGTCACATGACATGTTGGAGTGTACATGTCAGCCCAGATGTCATGAAGAGTATGACGCGGTTCAAAACAATATGGTAAAAGCTCTTAGTGGTAGTGTCAGCAGCGCTCATGTGCGAATGCATTCTTGTAGTTTCAGTAAATCGTAAGTTTGAACTAGTGGAGACGACGAAGTCCTTGTGTCTTCGATGACCACCCAAATCTACACGTTGCTTGAATTCTATCGTGTCATAGACTTTAGCAATAACAACAAGGTGGATCCACGATGGATAAATGTGGTGTAGTGAGAGTCATTCGTAGTTCTACTAGGGTGCTCACCTATGAAGCTTATTCTATGTGTATGAAAGCTATTGATGATGAGGTGTCCCGTCATTTACATTTCAGTTCTCTCGATGGTGTATCAAAAATATCGGCAGGTAACTGTTATTGAGTGGCTCCAACAGTACGCGAATGGAGATTCAGAACTGCAGTAATGTACAGAGCCACAAAAGATTGGTCGCTTGAAGATTATCAAAGTTTCATGGTGTGATAAGATGAAGTCACCGTTGCTCGTATGGATAACAGTGCAGTAGAATTTTATGCGTTGTCTGAGCTCCAACAGAAGCAGGTGATGAGCTCTACTATATTCCATGTGTTTTGGAAGTTATAGTTTGGGTTGAGTCACAAAGATACAAAGCGAACAATTTTATCGATTTTGTCGTACGACGATGAGGATTGATGTCATCAATGTCATAGAACAGCTCGGAGTGGATGATATCAAGGAGGGTTTGGAAAAATGAGCATGGAGGAGTCGACTATAGTCTTTTTGAGCCACTAGCAGCACTATCAATTGGTTGAAGTAAATTCAAAAAGCTAAGTCATTCAATAAGAGATCGATGAGATCATCGAGGAGCTAAGATGCGTGTAAGTCCTTTTAGATTCAAATGTGGATAAACTCAATCGGTTTTGTACTTTGTTCGAATAGATGCTTGTAGCGATTGTGTTGAAGTGAAGTTATCATGCTCTATTTTGCAGAGTTTCTTAATCTTTTCATCTTCAATCATTTACTCGTTCGCTTTCAGTTACTATGCTTGGTTATCACACATGTTCTCAAGAAGTGAATCCAGTTGAAAGTAGCTCTCCTTAGTCAGCAGCAAACATTACCAAGAACACGGCACATACAACTATTGATGTGAAAAGACTTGATGGAGAGATGAGCCAATAGACTAACTAATTATTAGCTCAAGTTTCTTCGTGATGAAATGAACTCGATGGATTAATTGCATTATAGTTCGAGAGTTGTAAGTTTCTTGAATCCAAAGATGCATAGGTAGACACATGCTTGTAAGTCAACTTTCGCAAGAGAGTATAAAGTTTTATTACATAACTTCAAAGAACATAATCCATCCATGAATACATGAAGATTTGCAGTTGGTCCCGTAATGCTTAAAAGATTTAAGGCTACCCCTAGGACATAAACACATGGAGCCTTGTCAAATACAATTAAATAAACAAAAATATATCTCGAGTTCACGTGAATCGAGCAGAGTAGAGCGAGAAACAACGCAAGTCTTCAATTGCAAGCGCGGTCCACTATGATTGTTATAAGTTGACGAAGGTTTGAACACGAACCTCTACCTTGTGGGTCATGTTTGGCAATGTGAGTGAGTCCTCTTGCATGGCATTTGACAATGATTTATGCGAGGGGTGAAATCAAGCATAAGAATCTTTTTGATGTCATTTTATTCTCTCCTTGCCGCTGTTTAGCAAACGCAATCAACAAATTTGTCCCTTGTTAAAGCTCCATGTGCCGCTTAGTAAAGTGATGTATGACATAGTACATAAGTCAGTCATAATTTTTTGCTGTGCATTCCACCAAATTTGCTTCAGAGCAATATTCATGCTCTCAACAACATTGGATGTGACTTTGTCGCATGAACCTCAAGAGTATAGTTCTGGCTGCATACTTTGTATGTACACAACCAATTGCTTGTTTTGATCTCGAGCAACGTCTAGTTTCTCTAGCACGTAATTGTACCTTAGAGCCATACATATATCTTCATTCACTTGTAACTCTAATAGCATAAAACATTGAGAATAAGGACAGAAGCGAACATTATTAACTAAACTTCAGGTTCAAATAAGACTTATTATTTGTGGGTTCGAGCATATAGACAAGCCAGAAATGATTGCTCTGCTTCTTTGCCAAAGCATGTGCGCACATTCATACAAATGTGGTGCGCACAATGCCCGTGAACAACTTGAGGAAGTATCTTTGCTATGACTTTCTCGAATCTCTTCTATCGATCACTAGTTATCACCGTATCCGGTGAATCTTTCTCGTAAATGGAGTCACAAAAAAGAACACATAATCATGTCTAATTTGTGATCTCTTTTCTGCGAGCAACCGCAAATGTAAGTATAATAGCTTTATTTCTGTCATCTAGAACAGATGTAAGAGATATTTGACACAGAACTTTCGACTTTTATTATGACACGCATCTGAGCAGATGACTCTCTGACTCAACGTATATGCAGATCGACTAGTCCTTGGACATATAAAAAATCGACTGAAAACTTGTGGAGCGCTATCTCAAATGCCCCAATCGACCATAGCAAGAGGATCTATGTCTTTGATCTTACGACAGATTGCAGAAATGTAATGAAAAGAAATAGCTTGATTTCTTCTAATGCATCTCCCGAATGCTCTCTACTTCTCCAAACCTAGTAATACTCATTTGATGACTATTCAGTAAAACTAAGTTCGACGTTGCTGAGTTATATCCCTACTCTCAGAAAAAAAAAACAGCACAGTACAACGGAAAGTTGTATGCTGCGTTCGGGAAGGATGAATCGTTCCTAAAAAAAAGAATCTATAGATTTTACTTTCTAAACAGCCTAAAATACTTATTTTTGCATGAATAGCTAATGAAGCTATTAGTCCAGCATTCATTCCTTCATATGTTTCTATAGGACAAATTCTGCTAATTCATATAAAGCTCTGGAACCCGCCCAACCAGAAACTAAAGCAGTGTGCATTAAATGTACAGCAATTAAACGATCTGGTGTTACAGATTATCGATTAACTTATTACACTCCAGATTATGAGACCAAAGATAGGGATATTTTTGCAGCATTTAGAATGACTCCTCAGCCTGGGGTACCAGCAGAAGAAGCAGGAGCAGCAGTTGTTGCTGAATCTTCTACTGGTACATGGACTACAGTTTGGACTGATGGTCTTACTAACCTTGATTGTTATAAAGGTCTATGTTATGATATTGACCCTGTTCATGGAGAACAAAATCAATATATTGCTTGTTTTCTTTTAAAAAGTTTGTTAGAAAATAAAGTTTATAAACTCCTCCAAATTCTCAACTCGTTGGTCCATTCTTTTTTATCAACGAGTTTTCGCACCATAACGACAAATTCACACTTTGTGGTTCGTCTTTGGTTTCAGTTTCCGACTCGTCTTACTGTTGAAAAAAACACCATAAATCGATTGAGAATTTGAAGTCTTTGAATGGTGAAAAGTCAATCTCCAAGCTCAGTCTTTTGGCAGCTACACGTAGTTGTTGTAAAGTCTTTCCATGAAGAACGTGTCCATAAGACATGAGCGGCTAGCATTTGACTTCTCCATTGATCCAACACTATTTGTTCTTCCTCCTCCTTGCTACGAACGTCCATTTCAAACTCATCCTCATCATCATCGAAATGAAACTTGTCCACGCAGATGACTTCTATGTCAGAACCATGATCATATGAAACTTCAACATTTTTCATGGTGCTACTTCAGAAATTTAAATTTTACAAGTATTCCACACAAATAAGTTGAGATGCTCTTTGTCCTATTTCTCTTCCACTACCGACATGAATGCTCGAAAGGAAGCTTCATGCACCATAACTCTTCCATCGACTCGCAACCACACTCGAAGGAGAAGCTTGACGCGTCATCACAATGAAGTTCGTAGTATTCTGACAAGACCTGATAACACACGAACGTTTATGTCCAAGTTTCAAATCGTCTATGCCAATACAACACGTCAGACTTCAAGTTGGAATTTACAGTTCGAATAATCTCCGATATAGTATGATGACAGGAACGATTGTTGCTTGCCACTTGTGTGTTTGATCAAATTAGCATTTGTTAGGAGGTGTCTGATCAAGTGCTAATACTCTATTGTGGGCTGATCAAGCAAATTGTTGTGTGTAATGTTGGTGAACTTTATTCCAACGCAAATTGGTCAAGTTCTATCGTAATAACTATGAAAGTATTTCAAGTGGAACATCATATAAGTTAGTTGTGTGTAACATTCACGAAAAAAGAAGTCTTCCTTTCATATTTGTTCTCTTGTTGGTAGAGGAGACAACTATGCAAAGATTTATTTTATTACCTAACCTTTCGTTAGGTTAGGTATTGAATTAAAGGAAAGGAAGTGTGATGGGTCTGTGAGCAATTTATGGGATATGTAGTTTCAGAATTGCGTTTAACCATGTGTTTCTTATGGATTATGTATGGATCTTGTCGGTTTTCTGATCTTTTTATCATTTTTTGGTCCTTATGGCATATGTCTGGTTATCATTAATATTTAGAGATAAATTTAACTTATTCACATTACACATATTTTTTTTCTGATAACAGAAAATGAGCAAAACTCCAAGGTTGATCTTGCATGAAAGCCTATTTAAAACATACTGAGATAATCAAAATTTCATTCATTTTGTTCATTAAATTTCATTGTGGTGTCTTATCACAAATGTTTCATATGATATATGTTTATAGCAATAGTTCATGTAATTTGCAGTTTGACTTATAATGAATTGAGAATGATCAAGTGGGCGACAGATTTAGACACTGATGCGATTTCCTTATCTTGCTTAAGACATGAAAGTGTGTATCAAATCGATCTGCACTAGTGTCACTATGAGGTGATTTTCTCGATCCTCTTGTATCTTCTATAGTGCCTTCATCAATATCTGAATTTGGCAGGTTCCATGTCATCCGATATAGATTGTGTGAGAGACAACTTCATCTAGGCATGATCTAGTGGAGTATTGACAACTGATAAGTGTTTGCAACTTCAGGCTCAATATTCATTACTTTGAGAGGTAAAAATGTTACACTATAGATGTCAATAGGTGTCAGATCGATAGATCTGTCAGTGGATTGAGAGAATCTATAATCTTGAGTCGTCGTATATGTCATAGAGATTGAATTACATTTTGAGATACCGAGACAATGTAGAATGATGATGGAATTAATCACTTGAGTTCTTTGGAGTATTGTATTGTTGGTGGTTCCTCGGCTATCACCAAGGTCACACCATGTACAAGTCGATTGCTCGATCCTTGTGGGGATATCAGTTTGTCATAGAGACTTATTACATTTTGAGATATCGGGACAATGTAGAATGATGATGGAATATATCGCTTGAGTTCTTTGGAGTATTGTACTGCTGGTGGTTCCTCGGTTATCACCAAGGTCACACCATGTACAAGTCGATTGCTCGATCCTTGTGGAAATATAAGTTTAGCTTGGGATGTCAAGTATCACAAATAGTTGCTCAAGACTATTCATCCTCCAATAAGTGAATACTACAACATGAATCTATACATTTGAGCTCAGAGGAGCCACCACCAAGGTCACACCATGTATATGTCGATTGCTCAATCCTTGTTGAAATCTCAATTTAGCTTGAGATGTCGAGCACCACAAATAGTTGCTCGTGTATATTTATCGTCCAATACGTGAATAATACAACATGAATCTAGATATTTGAGCTCAGAGTTAAGCCGTAGATTGCTTTCTAAGGGATGAGTTATTTGTAGTTGATAATCAAACACGTGTGATAATTTGTCCGAGATTGCTGTTCGTTATTTCTTGAACCCATACTTTTCTAAGGAATTGGAATTTTCCAAGCACCCTAAGTCGACAACCACATGTCATAGAGCGCCCAACACCTTAAGCAATGTTGGACGGCCTTGCTAGACCGTCTCACGGTTCCATAGAGATAAGAGGAAAATAATCAAACTCAAGACCTCTTCTTCCTGATATGAACCTTAATAGTCAAGCTAACACGTTGATTGAGGTTTTTCTCTAACATGCAATAATATACACTACCCTTCTATGAATCCACATCCCTTGCACGACTCTTCCTTGCCATGTGCCGTTAGCATGCCTCTAGATCTAACATGTGTATAATACTCGTAGTCCGGTACTAGAAGACGAATAGAGAAAAGACAAATAGTTTGATGCATCATACGCATGAGAAGATTGACATTGTTGTTCGAGCAACCTCCAATCATCTTTTGCTATTGTGTCTCTTGAATCGTCATCTAGAGAGGATGTTGTGATGTTATTGACACGATCTTCGATCTTGACATATGTATCGATCGATTGATCTTATTCAATGTCAATAGGACAAAATGTTGATCTCGGATTGGAGTTGGTTCAATGTACTTAATCAAAGATCATAGATAATCTTATTATCGTCTACTCCGAGTGAATCCAAGAAGTTTGCATTTCATCCTTCGTTTTGGATATCTCTTGATACAATTCTCTTTGGTAGTAATATTCGAATCACATTTATATCGAAGATCAATTCACAATTATCGAGTTGGTTTGGATGTCTTCCATCATCTATATGTAACTTTGTGTAATGCCACAATCTTGATCTAGTTGATTTGACAGCCTTCCAAAACACGAAAGAGGTTACATATTAGTTATGAGAAAATGATTAGAGTTACATACTTGCATCAAAAGATCTTGGATGATCATCATAAACATCACCATCATTGTCACGTCAGTTTGGGCACCTCGGCTAGGTTGACCGAGTGCGAAGTGGTGCATCCCGGTAAGGCCGTTAGTGCCGTTAGGGCGAGTTGATGAGAGAGCCCACTAGGGGTAAACTTCACAGGTAGGGCTTGGAGGCCTTAGTTCTTTGAGTTGAGCCTTCAAGCTCCAGGCTATGGTGGATAGTCTAGTTGAGTGTAACCCGGATTCTCTTCGCGTTTAGAGTGGGTTTGGCTTGACCATTTGTGAGTAATCAGTGTTGTAGTGTTGGAGATGGTAATTTTTCAATGCAGATTACTCGAAGAACTGAGTGCAGGTCGAGGCGGAGTTCAGTAAGAGCTCGCTGATCTGAAATCTGAAATCGTCCGCTGGTATCTTCGGGCGTTGTCGTTCGTGCTTGATTGTGTGGAGTTGTGATCAAGGTGTGTGGGCGCATGCTACATTGCTGGTCGATTTGCTGTTGTTGGGGTCGAGTGGAGATTTCTGTCATGCGGAAGCGCTGCAGAAATTTTGCGGAATGTTCTTGAAGTGTGTTGTTGGAGCCGGATTGCGCGTTTGGGCGTGGCAGACGGAATACTTGTCAATGTCGGGTTGGAGTGGGCTCTTTGGAAGCGCATTGGAGAGACGATTCTAGCGCACTAAGTCTCGTGGAGTTTGGCCAAGGACTGAAGAAGTTATGGCATGTCGAAGTTCGCTGTCGTGTCACCCGAAAGCACAAAAAGGCTAGTTACGTCAGATTTTGGCTTAATTTCGTGTGGAAACTCGAGTTTAGGAGTTGTTTTGTGTGTGTGTGCATTCGCGAAGTGTGTGTGGTGCATTTGCGAATCTGTTGTGGTGGTTTTCGGGTTGGCTTTGGGTGTTCTTGCTGTTTTACGTCAGATTTTGGGTTACCCGTGTGCACCCGCAAGCTGTTTTCGCTGTTGTGGAGGCTGTTTTGGTGCAATCTTTTGCAATTCGAGGTGGAGCCGAGTCTCTTTGGGTGTGTTGTATCTGTTCTACTCTACTGCAAGCGGAGCGGAGCGGGAGTGTCGAGGTGTGGAGTGCGTGTTAGGAGGCGTTTAGAGGTTTAGAGGCTTAGAGGCTTAGAGGCTTCGAGGAGCAGAGGTGCGTGAGTGCGGAGGCGTGAGAGCGGAGGCGGAGCGGAGCTGAGCCCGAGCCCGAGCCCGAGCCCGAGCCCGTGCCCGCCGCAAGCCAGCTTGCTGGCGTGCGTGAGAGAGGTATCCAAGCTTCAGTTGTGTGGGAAGGGTAAAACCAGCTGGTCACCCATCCCAACACTATTCCTGGACCTGGACTCCTAACTCTGTAGTCTTAGCTTTGGCTTTACCACTAGACCAATAGCTCTTGGTGTCCTACAAGGATGCATGCAAGTACTTATGGACTTGTTTAAGGTAGTAGGAGACCTTCTCGCACGTTCCTAGAGGAGTGGTAGGGCGACCCCATAGTATTAGGGGTAAGCTATAGTTGTGGTAGTGCTTGTCTATACCGTAGAGACGTGTATAGAGACAATTGGTGGCAGTTGTCTTAGGGTGAGCTAGTAGAGCTACCACGTGGATGTTTTTGGAGCTACTAGAGGTGTGGACATCCAGTTAGTGACCTCTAGTGTCAGTTACGACAGTTGGTGACCATATATTGTGCATGTGGTCACCGACGAGGAGACGTCAGTCCGGGTGGGGCTGGGTTTCTCTTTATGTGAATGTTTGAGTGTGGAGGGTTATCGTTTGGACTTCTTGTGGTTGGAACCCCTCCATATTCTGCTTCCTGTTTGTGCGCCGAGTTTGCTTGTGTTGGCGCTTGATTTCCGGAGTGAGTTCACTCTAGTGTGCTATCGATAGTGAGGCTGGAGTTGCGGACCAGTCAGACTATCTTTGTCTCTCTCACGGTGCGGTTGGAGTGACGACCAACAGACCGTGAGAGGCTGTCTGTGGTGATGGCAGGTACAGGTTGCCCTTACCTTGACCGTCCTAGTAGAGGATAGGTGAGCTCAGTAGGAGCGGGGTTAGGCAAGTGGTGGTTACGGTGGTGGCAGGGATTGCGACATTCCAGTTGGGGAGTGTGTTAGCGGGATTCTCTCATCACGGAGTTCTCGAGAGGTTCTGGTGGGGACTTCTCGGACAGTGGGTATACACGGAGTGGGGTGAGGTACCGACTACCTACACCATTACCGTCGGTTGTTCCAGAGGACGAGTCAGACGCAGACATCGCGTTTTCTGATGGTGAGTCTAGTGTCGTCACACCGTTGTTGTGGGACATGGACGAGATCTATGGGACCACGAAGGGACCTCGGCGTTACTCGGGTACAGTTGGTACCATTGAGCTCGATGACTTCATCCAGGAGTTCGACAGTTGGTGCGATCTGCAGCAGATGCGGAACCCACAGTTGTTTACACCCTTCATGGCGTGGAAGGGTTTGTTCCAGCACTTGGAGGGACCGCCGATGGACGATTATCATGAGTTCAGGCGAGATTACAGTGTTGAGATCGAGTTGTGGAGACAACATTGGTCTCCCAACTACGTTTCTATCACTACTGGCGCAGTTTCGGGAGGCGTAGCACCTGCGAGTTTGGGTGCCAGTAGCAGTGGTACAGTCGCAGGTGGCGGAGTACCTACTACCAGCGGTGCGTCCACAGGTAGTGGAGCAGGTGGTAGTGTGAGTGGGATACCACCAGGGTTTAACCTTGTGGTTCAGTTCTTCCAATGCTTGAGGAAGAACTTTCAGGGTGTGCGGACCGACAAGTTGAGGAGTCTGCAGGAGTTCCAGCGGAAGACTGGAGAGAGCCTACGCGAGGCGTTTACTCGCATGAGGCGGTTGATCAGCGTTATCCAAGAGGTGACAGAAGCACATGCAGTCCAGTTCTGGTATGGGATACTAGACCGGGAGCTGCGTAGGAGAGTTAGAGATGCTACTCTCCTTAGAGATACCGCTCCGACGTTGGCGGTTGTCTTTAGTTTGGCTGAGCGGATTGAGCTCAACATGGTGGAGGAGAGGGTGGTGGTTGCTGGGTTCAGCAAGGAGACATCACATGGAGCGACCACCTCTTCTCGAGGATCACAAGCTACGCAACAGCGTGGTGGTGGTGGTGGTAAGGATCGTGCGGAGCAGTCACGATCTCAAGGAGGTGTTGGAGGATCTGGTGGGCAGAAGTCCATGCCGTCCTTCTCTAGTCAGCAGCAAGCGGGTCCTTGCTGGACGTGTGATGGTCCTCATCAGCAGAGGGATTGTCCACAGAGAAAAGGTTATGAGACGTCAGGGACATCAGGGACGTCTCAAGCAGTACCTAGGCAATGTGAGCATTGCGGACGACCTGGTCACAGTAGTGACCGTTGTTTTGATCTCCATCCCGAGTTGCGGCAAGGGAAGGCTGATCGTGGACGAGGCGGAGGAGCTCACAGAGGCCGTGGTGGTCGAGCTGGAGATAGAGGTCCAGCACCTGGGAGAGGACCGGTCGGTCCACTGCCTGCTACGACGTTAGAAGCAGGTATGGCTGCTCGGATTGAGCAGTTGGAGCAGAGGATAGCTAGTATGGCTATGGCCCAGCGGAGATCAGGTGGAATAGAGGCTTCCACGTCTTATGGAGGAGAAGGAGGTGACTTCGACTTCATGACTGGTGTGACGCAGATTGAGGCATCTGCGGCAGTGACTAGAGGTGCAGTACGTGCCTCTGAGCCACGAGGTGCGTCAGTGGAGTTGGATCCACAACGCGGGGAGGCTGGTAGACAGGCCAGGCTTCCTCAATCGTTCACGTTATCGGAGGCGTTGAGGACCACATCTATGGTTCCTAAACGGCCTACCGATGGTGCAGTAGAGTTGGAGGCATCGACATCCAGGAGTGGGTGTGATGTGAGTCCATCCTCGACGTCTGTGGATGCGACGTCGAACTCGATGTTGGGGGGCGGCTACAGCAGTTTTGCTAGCCCCACTATTCTCAGCCACGGATATGAGAGCACTGGGAGTCAACTTGGCTCCAGTGTTCCAGTTGGCGGCCACGCTCAGTGAGAGCGAGGATGTAGTTACCTCTAGTGCTGAAGTAGTTCAGCGAGAGGCGGTAGACGTGTCCATGGAATCGAGGATCAGGACAGCTACCAGTGGTACTTGGCAAGCAGCGGCTGCTAGGTTAGATGAGTTACCAGCTAGGCCGGCGATTGACCGTGCTGGTTTGGCACCAGGTGTGGTGTTGTTGGACAACAGAAGTGGTATTTTCTGTTTGGTGGCACCTTCAAGGAAAGTGTATCGACCCCAGAAGGTCTTGTTAGACTCTGGAGCCCAACCGTTAATGTTGGGAAAGACGGCGTGTATTGGTTTGGGTCTGAAGAAGTCCGAGATAGAGAGATGTCCATTCCAGTTGCAGACATCTCTGGGAGGATCAGGAGGTACGGCTCTACATATGACACGTGAGATGTTGACGGTGAGAGTTCGGCCAGATCACCCCACGGATGGCTCTATGGTGAGGGCCAAGACCATCGTTACAGCCGCAGAGTCTTATGATGTATTGGTGGGAGGTGCTGTGTTGTACCCTATGGGGTTTGTGATCGACTATTGGACGGAGACAGCATCTTACAGACCAGGTTGGCAGTCCGGTGAGGGATGAATGAGCCGCTTACCAGTGCGGTTCAGTGCTAGAGTTGGGACGACGGAGCCTACACCAGGGACGATGGCATCCGTTGCAGGGTTCAGTTCGGTCATCACTTGACCGGGCGAGTTGTTGGAGGACAATGCCCATGCGAAGGATACTCCGGTCTTTGAGGAGGTGGAGGACATGCTTAGCATGTCTACGTTAGTACCATCTGCCTTGGATGTTCCACTCTGGAGTTCGAGTGGAGAGTTGCGGCAGTATGCTGATCAGTTGGTGCAGCAGGCTTGGAGTGAAGCCTTTGTACCACCAGTAGAGGAACAAAGGGTTGTTCCTGCTACTGGTCTTGTGACCTTATCACCGTTGGATACGACTCTCATTGTGTGGCAGTATCCAGAGGAGGGTGTATGTGTGCTGGAGCTGTTTGGAGATATCAGCACAGGTTTGACTGCGGTATTGCAGGCAGGCATACAAGTACAGCGATACTTGTATGTGAAGAGAGATGAGATTGCGAGACGCATCTCATTGCGACATGTGGCACGTTTGGTGCAGAGATATCTTGAGTTGTTGTCCATATCAGCTGTTAGAGGATACCAGCAAGCATTACCGTCGGATATTTTGCTGCTGGGGGCGCAGGATCTTACGTTTGTTGGCACCATTCACTTGGTGATAGCCGGATGGCCATGTCAAGGTCATACGCGTGCTGGGAGAGATCAGGGTTTACATGACCCGCGATCTAGGATGTTCTGGAGATGTTACGGATCTTACGACATCTCCAGATGCATCAGGTGGATTCTCCAGCGTACATCTTGGAGAACGTTCCTTTGTTGGGTGATGCTCGTACACAGATGATGGCGAGTGTGCACCAAGTGCGGTCTTGGATTGGACCAGCAGTGTTGTTGGATGCAGCGAGAGTAGGATCTCGTGCACATCGTCCACGGTTGTGGTGGACGAACTTGTTACCGAGAGAGGTGCTTAAGCGCGCACACGATGGAGTGAGACGACCAGCGCATCTCACGGTTGATAGCATCTTGGATGCAGGACGACGATCTCAAGTAGTGAGAGTCGTCGATAGGTCACCCATGGCAGTGGTGAACCTAGTGGGACGGCCCATGGTAGCGTTACCCACTTTGGTAAGCTTTCCAGCATCACATGCTTACAGAGATGGAGGACTTGGGCTTGTGTGGGATGCTCAATTATGACAGTTGGTGGAGCCCAATGCCGATGAGAGAGAGCGAGCGATGGGTTTCGCTACGGGTACGACGGCAGTAGCTTCGGTGTCAGAGGCTTCACGTCGTCAAGTATTGGGTCAAGCAATGGACTTGAATTGCTTGACATGGATTGTTAGCCTTGGATTGGCTGAGCAGCGTCGGATGCGATCGACGGGTGTTACTGCTCGAGCACTCTTGAGCTCTTTGCCTATCGGGTCGGTGGAGGCAAAGGCTGGGGACGAGGCACGTGGAGTTTGTCATCCTTGGACATCATGGGATGTCATAGGAGAGAGTGTGGAGCTTGCAGCTAGAACTGCAGAAATTTTACGTACAGTAGCGGTGGAGGTTGTTGGTGGTGAGCAGAAGGAAACTGCTCCAGAGATTGCAAGATAGCAGTCAACGACTTCGTCTTCTACCTCTAGCATGGTAACAGAGGATACTTGGGAGCCGGAGATTGGACCCAAGCTTATAGGAGAGGAGAGACGAAGAGTCCAAAGATTCCTGAAGAGTTACAGGAATTGTTTTGCCTTCAGTATGAAGGATTTGGGTACCTTGAAGGGACCTGGTATACGGATCGACTTGGCTAACAACACGCCAATCTTTCGACGTCCTTACAGGTACAGTGACATGGAGAGAGCCTTGATCCAGAGTCGGACTCAAGACTTGTTGGAGGCTGGGTTGGTGGAGATGTCGCATGGAGAGTATGCATCCGCCACAGTTATGCCAGCCAAGAAGGATATGTATGGCAACTACACGGATAGACGGATGTGTGGGGACTACCGTCTTATCAATCGGCAGACGAAGTCCGATAAGTATGCCATGCCGACACCTGAAGAGATCTTTGATGCAGTGGGGCATGTGAAGGTCTTCAGTACTTTGGATCTTCGAGCAGGATATCATCAGTTGCCAATGAGAGAAGAAGATAAGTCCAAGACAGCATTTTGGGGAATTGACTCTCACGGCAAGGATTGTTTGTATCAGTGACGGTTCTTACCATTTGGGTTGAAGAACGCCCCTGCTGAGTTCCAAAGGGTGATGGACAGAATCCTAGCAGGATTGGATTTTGTCAGATGTTATATTGACGACATCTTAGTCTATAGTGCTACAGTGGAGGAGCACGAGAGACACTTACGGGATGTGTTTGAGCGGTTGAGAGCTCATGGGTTGAAGTTACACCCTGGGAAGTGTAAGTTCTTCCAGGAGTTGGTAGAGTATCTGGGCCACACCATCTATCCAGGTGGATTGGGTGTTCAACAGACGAAGGTTGAGGCTATTACACGTATCTCGCGTCCCACAGATGTGAGTCGAGTTCGAGCATTTGTTGGTTTGGCGAACTTTTATCGTCGATACTTGAAGGGATTTAGTGCAATTGCGAAGCCGTTGACCAAGCTGATGAAGGTGGACCAGGAGTGGCAGTGGGGAGATGAGCAGGAGCGAGCTTTTGTAGAGCTCAAGGATAGGTTGACATCTGCTCTCATCTTGAGAAGACCCGTTAGGGGCGTCCTTTCCAACTGCACACAGATTGGAGTATGTTGGGACTTGGAGCAGTGCTGACTCAGCATGATGATGAGAAAAAGGAGTTCATGGTGGCGTATGTCAGTCGCTCCAATAATTCAGCGGAGGCGAGGTATAGTTCGTATGAGGGAGAGTGTTTGGCGGCAGTGTGGGCTGTTGCACACTTTCGATGTTATCTGTTTGGGAACCCCTTTACTCTCATCACTGATCACCAGCCGCTCAAGTGGTTGATGGAGTCCGATAAGCTTACATGGAAGCTTGCACGATGGGCTCTGATCTTACAAGAGTATGACTTCCAGGTAGTACATAGACCTGGAGTTGCAAACCTAGATGCCGATGGATTGAGTCGCAACCCCTGCACGAGTCAGCAGGATCAGATTGGGGCTCGATGGCATGATGAGGAGATAGTGCCAAGGTGGCATGCATCTGCCTTTCTTTGTGTGTTGGTCATGAACTCTAGTATGGAAGGCCAAGTCGTATCTTTCTCTGGTCAGAGAGTAGATGATGAGTCTCCAGATCCTGAGGGTGGAGATGATGTTCCAGACCAGCGAGATATCCATGATGATGTGACCGTGATCGAGTATCTACGTACTGGTGTGGTAGTAGGCACAGTAAGTGCCAAGGAGCGAGATCGTGTCCTTCAACGAGCGAAGAGATTTTGACGAGAAGGACGACATGTACTTTGAGTGTGGGATGATGGGAGGATACGGATAGTGCCACATCCATCTCAGAGGGCACAGTTAGTACGACATGCCCATGAGGAGTTGGGACATTTTGGAATGAAGCGTACACATAACTTACTCCAAGGACAGTATTGGTGGCGTGGTATGCACATCGATGTGCAACAGTTTGTCGCACGATGTGTGGTTTGTGATCGAGTACGAGCATCGTTTAATGCTCCTATTCCACAGTTACACCCCTTACCGATTATGGGGTTGGGTTACCGTTAGAGTTTGGATTTTGCGGGACCCTTACCGTTGACCGTACGGCACCACCGATATGTGTTGGTGATGGTGGAGCACTTCTCCAAGTGGATTGAGTTGGTGGCATTACCAGACAAGGCGAGTGAAGAGACGGCATACGCGTTCTTAGATCGAGTGCTGAGTCGTTTCGGAGCACCAGCTGAAGTGCTGACAGACCAAGGTACAGAGTTCCTTGGTGAGTTTCAGGCCTTGTGTGATCAGGCGCTGATTGATCATCGGACTACATCTCGAGATCATCTTGAGGCGGATGGTTTGGCGGAGAGGGTAGTTCAGACGGTGAAGAGAGGATTGCGCAAGTATGGCTTGCAGAAGGGTCACTTGGGAGACTGAGATGTGCAGTTACCATGGTTGGCTATGGGTTACCGTTTCAGCCGACAAGCGTCTTTGGCTTCCTTCTCACCGTATTTTCTATTGTATGGCCGAGATCCAGATCTACCTTCGGCCATTCGTCGTGATTTTGCTGAGGTGCTGAACCTTGATGACTCGGATCTGTGGGTGAGAGCATGTTCTCAACGAGCAGAGACATTTCGGAGAGTTATGCCTATGGCTTTTGAGAACCTAGCGATTGCTCAGCATAGAGACACGTTGCGATATGCGACTATCCGAGGAGGAGGTTATCGGCCGTCGATTCGCATGTTTCATCCTGGCGATTATATCTATCTACAGCAGACTACACCGACGACGTTGGACGTGACCGCAGGGCGCACTATTTTACGAGTGCGTGAGGTGTTACCGTCTGGAGTACTCATGTTAGAGGGCCGTGATGGTGTTGTGTGGAAGGACCATGTGCGTAATTGCGCGCCATGTCACCTTCTCAACATTGATGGTACCGTTGACCCAAGCTTAGCAGTTGTACGCGCGGGCTTGAGGTGTATGTTGTGTGGGTCTGCTGGTGGAGCAGCCCGTATGTTGGTGTGTGATGGTTGTTTGAGAGGTTGGCACGTGTCATGTTTGACTCCACCTCTCAGTGTAGTTCCTACTGGACGGTGGGTTTGTCCTCGATGTATATAGCGGAGATAGTCGATTAGATCTTTGCATGGTATGGATTGCAGACAGGCGACTAACGATGGGGCGATGTAACACCCAGCCTCCTGATCCTTGCACCCATGAAGGTGTGTATCACGTAGTTGGGATATGGAGCTATCTGGAGTTAGAGGGACCTAACCGCCAGTTAGGGGGCGATTGTGGTACACTTGTGTATGTGTATGACATCGTCCATGTGTTATGTGTATGTGTGGTGTATCTCTGACAGCGATGTATGTTGTGTAGCGATGTGTATGCGCACGACAGCTGTCACGTCAGTTTGGGCACCCCGGCTAGGTTGACCGAGTGCGAAGTGGCGCATCACGGTAAGGCCGTTAGTGCCGTTAGGGCGAGTTGATGAGAGAGCCCACTAGGGGTAAACTTCGCATGTAGGGCTTGGAGGCCTTAGTTCTTTGAGTTGAACCTTCAAGCTCCAGGCTATGGTGGATAGTCTAGTTGAGTGTAACCCGGATTCTCTTCGCGTTTAGAGTAGGTTTGGCTTGACCATTTGTGAGTAATCAGTGTTGTAGTGTTGGAGATGGTAATTTCTCAATGCAAATTATTGTGGTACACTTGTGTATGTGTATGACATCGTCCATGTGTTATGTGTATGTGTGGTGTATCTCTGACAGCGATGTATGTTGTGTAGCGATGTGTATGCGCACGACATCATTTCTTCTGATTGCCTGTCTTATATACATCTTCTTGTATTTCCTCTTTCGTCATCTTCAGATATAATTCCAGATGAAAATCATTCTATTCCATACACATTGGTATGAATAATCTTCCATTATATCTCCAGATCATATATGATGCCAAACCCTATGTAGACACTTTTTCAATTAGTGAAACACAAAAATCCTAATATCCAACGATGTAAATATTCCATCCACTTGCATTATGTCTTCTAACACATGATCAAAATTGCAAGCAGTAATGGAAGAGATGGCGTGGATATGATAGAACATAATATATTTGTCCGAGTGAGTTGTCTTGTAGTCGATATCCTTGGTCCCAAATCACAAGGTCTCCAATAATTGCTTTTGCTGCAACTCCATCGCTGCGTGTGCTTCTCAAGCACTAATAGGTAACGAAAATCTATATCTCGAGGTCATTTTCCTTTTGTTTCAGAGATTGGATCATCCTGCAATTGTTTGGTATATTGGAATAGAAATATGCGACACAATGAATAGCTAACGGATGGAAAGATCTCATCAAGCCATACAAGAGAAAGAGAGACCCGAAGGACTAAGCAACCAACGCCTCGAAAGGAAGAAAAACATCGGGGTTAAGCCTCGCTATCAGTAGCTCTAAGGTCGCCTATTGCTCTTAAAATATCATACAATGATAAATCAAAACTCATGCATACAATATGTGCACATGAAGTAGCATCGCCTACTTCAATTACTCTCATGTGGACCGCACCTGCTAAAGCTCTCTATAGAGCAATGGAAACTTGCTGTCTAAAAAACATAGTGCAAAAAAGAGAGAAAGTTGTACCTAGCGCTTCTCATGGTAGGCTAGAGCACAATCTCTAGTAAAACATCAAACTCCGAGGATGTCTATTCATATATCTCAAAGGCTAAGGAGGTGAAGCAATGTCCCTCCTGCATACCTCTACACTTGGTCACCTTCGCTGTTGTCACCATACCTGCAACCCATCCTGGAAGATGAGTGATCAGATGTGCTGCCATCGAGTCTCATATCAGATTCGTGACAACCACATCTGCTATTGAGACATGATCCTCCCTCATCATGTATAGGTCAACTCTCACTTACACTCCCATTTGAAAGACATATCAACGCTCTCCTCATGTCATGTAATTGCTCCCCCGTGCTATAGCAAACACAACGTTTATGATGACAATATGAGTACTGCTCGGTCTATACCGGCAACATGGTTACTGAAGCTCTCCAAATCCCTCTCTGCGTCTCAATTTCTCTTAGTAAACACTCCCCGGTCCGTCCCTTCACGAATCGTCTTAAATAATGCATAGCCTACACATAATCTGAACCCAACGACGTCTTGCGCGTTTGCAGTGGATCCGAACCGTCCGTTGACAAGTTGTAGATGCAAGTTAACCCCTTAAGCTGCCCCCTTATGTCAAACGCTGACGTACAAGAAATCTCAGATTATGAGGAAGCAAGCCCCTTGCGTCCTTAGTATAACGCCTGGAGCTGCAAATATCCAGTCAGCAAAAGTAAACTAGGGCCTAGCTTGATTTTCTCTTCTTCCGAGTCTCGTAACTTCTCCACTATACGTCTAAATGAAGTAGACGAAGTGCCCACATAAAGTTGACAATGAGCTCTACCCATCGATGTAATGAAAATGAAGATCCGAAGTTGTGCCAAAAGCGCGTAAGCTGGGACCTAACTTATTTTATCCATCTTTCGAGTCTCGTAACTTCTCCATTAAGTGTCCAAATGAAGTAGACAAAGTGCCTACGGAAAGCTGACGATGAGCTCTACTCATGATGCGATGAAAGTGAAGATCCGAAGTCGTGCCAAAAGCTCATAAGCTGGGGCTTAGCTTGTTTAACTTATCTTTCGAGTCTCGTAACTTCTCCACTAGGCGTCCGGATGAAGTAGACAAAGTGCATATGGAAAGTTGATAACGAGCTCTATCCATTGATGCGATGAAAGTGAAGATCCGAAGTCGTGTCAAAAGTCCGTAAGCTGAGGCCTAGCTTGTTTTACCTATGAGTGTCTCTGGAGCGATAACAGTCGTCGAAATTTGATTTTTATGTAAGAGCTGGTCCATGACACGACAACTTGATCCATGAGTAGCTAGGTATCGAATCAGAGATGCGTCTCACATGTCTCAAGAGTCAAACTATCTCTTATCTCACGAAAACACATGTGTAGTGGGTAAGAATCATCATGCACCTCCGTCACATAGCTCTCCAGAATAAATCTATCTCGCACAAAGAAATGACAACAGAGCCAATGTGTTGAGAGGACCCAACTATCCAAAAAGGCTGTTGGAGCAACCTTCTCCATAGATAATAAATCCACCCCGTCACATGACATCGACAATGATGTCTACTTACGTGCGAGAGGTCCTACTCCGCACTCAAAAAGGTCCCCGGTCCTAAAATGTCATCTAAAGACCCTCATGATCTTCTTATCAAACTCTCTAAGGCGTGAGATCAAGATAAGAAATGAAGGTACTGATGAAGATATCCGGACGACGTGCAATGAAAGACGAAAGGATACCAAAGACAACCTGGGGGTCCTCTAACCTAGGGAGATCCTCATTATGCAAAACATCCTCTGCCAGAGCAACATCTAACAATCGAGAGACGAAGTCTTCTAAACCCACAAGTACTCTGAGGATACGTAAACCATCTACAGGTGTAACAAATCTCTTTGGCAGCTGGAGGTTTGACAAAATACCTATGGGGGACCAAGCCCTGCACTTTGACACCTTCACTCTCAATTCTACCAAGGTCAATTGAGAGACGAGGTGATCAAAGGCATCACAGACTTGGTCCCTTGGACTTCCGATATCCGTGTCATCAGTTAGAGATGGAAAGACACAACCTGGAGCAACCAAGGTGGTGGCCAAGAGAGCTCTATAGCGAGCTAAGTCAAAGAAGGGTCCACCCAAAAGGTCTATTCCTTCACGAGTACCTACAATGAAATTGATGAATGTAACTCTCACTGTTGAAAGATCGTATTGGTAATAAATATGAAGAACAATAGAACAATCTCATGCGGTGAACGAGACTCAACACAGATCCGTCGTCATCCATGAGCTCTCTAAAGATGAAAGCGCAAGAAATACTATTAAAAGTATTTTTCACGTCCACTTGTAAGACAACACGATCAAGATAGACGTCCAAGAGAGCCCTAATGTCGAAAGACATAGACTCACATCCTCTAGGCGTCGCAACTCCAAACTGATGTGGACAAAGATGACTTGAAAAGTATCTCAAAGCTGAAAAATAATGATACGACTAATAACTCGTAAGAGAATCTCACCGGTGGCTATCGATCAAATCTCTTCGATATCTTTCATCATGACCAAAAGTCTAGCTGCCTCCAGTACCTGAGCTATAGAATGTGGAATATGTCCTTGAGCTATTGTTACCGCTACTTAAAAAAGCTATGTGAAATCACTAGAGGGATCGTCTGTTTGAAAACAATCTCGTATGTGCTCGTAGACCATCCTAGACAGACCTCCAGAAGATATGCGTGGAGCTGTACACAAGATATGGTTAAACAAAGATCTATCGAGACATAATGACCCCTCAGGCTGATAGTCCTGAACCTCAAGTGGTGCGAGATCACACGGTGAGGGATGAATAAAAGACAACAAAATGATCGTCTCCTCAATATGACATGCCACTAACATAGGATGAAAATCTAGCAGCTCTACTATACTCTCCAACCTGACCTAACATCCTACAACGTTGTCGTGTTGCATGAGAGCCAGTACAGTGAAAATTGGTAGCAAAAAGGAGTTTCTTTCATTGTGTACGTAGTTGTTAAAGAAGCTGCCTAGAAGCTTGTTAAGCTGGGCAGGTGCTAAGCTAGGGCCAAGCTAGACAAGCTGCCCCTTAGCTTATATTCCAAAGGACGACTAAGAAGTTACGAAGGTACCAGGTGGAAGCTCTTCTTGATTAGAGCATGCACATGTGTTCACTTACGCAGAATATGATTACATGTAGATGTTTGTGTCATTTTTAGATTAAGAAACTGACAAAAGAGGAAACTCTATCGTTTGTCACTGGTGACTCGGATTCATATCTGATGACACCATCGTGTAGTTGTTCTTGAGTAGTATAGTTTTGGTTCTTTTGTTATTAGAAACGGATATGTATAGTGGAAATACACCCAAAAAGCTATCAAAGGTGATAAAAACGAGTTTGTAGGCTTATGTACAAGATTATTTACTTTACTAAACAGAAACAAGAGCCACCTCATTGGAAAGGTGCCCACCTAGAAAGAAGAGGTTCTTGGATCAAATCCTCATAGCTCATGTTTCTTATCTCAGCATGTTGACCTCTTGGATGGGAGTTTGTGTTGCATGTGTGGCTACGTCCTACACATCTAAGGGTAGTGGACTAGTATCCTCCTTAAACGTGGGCTCCTTGGCCTAAGCCTCCGCATGCAACCGAGATTATGAGTGAGAGATACATGATACAGCTATGGGAGGGTTGTAAGGCCTGTGAGGTGGTCATGTAGCTATGGTCTAAGCTCTAAAATCATGACTTGACTCATAATCTAGGTTGCATCAAGATGACATCGAGGATTGAGAATTTTTTATTAAACAAGGGGTCAGCTTAGCAAAGGGGTTGCTTGATAAGTGAGTGTGCGTATAAGGACATAAAGACCCTAGCTAAGCTAAAGGGTTGTTGATCGAGGACTTGTTTTTAGATAAATTGACGTGCGCCGACCGTGCGAGAGACATTACAGAGGATTGAAGAGAGAGAGAAGAGCAATATACGCATGAGAGAGAGGAGGAGATTTTGACGACTGAGGATATTGATGATGAAATTGAGACGTGAATAAAGTTTATGGAGTCTTGATAAACTTACTTGGACAGATTTGGATGTTTGATTGACCTTGGTGGATACAAGAGATTGTATTTGAGCTCTGAGCACTGACAGCAATCTGTTTTCTTTTGATCCTTCTCATTATCAATCACAGTTAGGAGGTTCATCCTCCCCAAGAAAGACTCCAATCGAGACAACGTCGTATGTGAGCGGAAAAAAAGACATCATGTGTAGAGGCAGACTTGCTTCTACGTCATGCAGCACCTACTAATTCCTCTTGTAAGACCGTCTAATCACCAACACAAAATCTTTGAAGATGGACCGTCATCTCTCAAGATCTCATTCTGCCACCTCGAGTATAACGGAGACACCAACGAGGTAGTAAGAGGAACAATAACCACACCGTCTCATCTTTGGTGTTCCGTGCCAATATGTCAAGAGATAGACAGAATGTCTACCTCATCTCGTCATGGAAAATAAGAGATAACCGATGAAACAAACGCCGACAAGCTAAATCTATCTCAAACAATCTCAAAATAGTATCAGTGTGCTCTCAACCACTTGCATGACTCAAGAGGAACTCTAAGAAGAAGAGCCAATAGTGTCATAATGACCACACGTGTAGACCTCCGCTCTCAACTAACCTGGGCATCCCTTGTGATCCAATCATAGCTCTTGTGCATCTTTTTCACATGAGACTTTATCTCTTGCGAGGTAAATAATTGACCACACATCAGACATGGTGTGTGTCGAATCTATCTCGATATCATGATGAAGAAAGTACCCATAGCTAGAAAGATTCGATATCCAACCAAATGATATTCGTAATAAAAAGATTTAAAAATATACTCTCAAATAAAAACTCTAATCCTCTAGAGATAAAAACATACTATATATAGCAAGAAAGTTTTCCAAAATCTCTCAGAAACTCTAAACAAAAGACTTTATAATCTTAAAATACCCAAAAGTATTAAAGTATTTAATACTCACTCATTTCTTCATGAAATGTATCAATTTTAGAACGAAAAGAAACAAAAGAAAAATAAAAAATATAAACAAATCTGCACTAATCCACCTCAGACACCACTCTACCCACCCAACCTACACTCTCTTCTCTTTCCTCTCCTCTTCTTCCCACACACACTCACTCCACTCTGCAATCCGTACTGGAATCGGTACTACTGGTATTCTCTTTGTTACGCTTCATTTTGCGCACTTTGCTATTAGAACTCTCTACTACCTCCACTCACAATGTTCTTAACACTTAGTGGTCAATATGCATCCAAAGTGCACAAACAGGAAAGCGGAGGAAAAAGACAAACGTATAAAATTTATTCTCTCTCATTCCAGACTGCAATGCCAGCTTTGTCCACTGCACTGCTTTATTAACAGATTGTTCACTTCCTTGCATGAAAAAAAAAAAGTTTTCATTCGGGGGCATGTCAAACAGAAAATAGTACCAGACGCACCAGATTATAGAATATACATTAAAATTATATTTATATTATATAAATAATATAAATAATATAATATTTATTATTTAATTTCTATTTTGGAAACACCTAGAAACACGGGGAGAGTAGGAAATAACCCATAAAGCTTAGCCAGAGTGCTGCGCTTCAAAACGTATAAGACCAGGAATGTACACTCATTAGTACACTAAAATATACTTAGTTTAATTTAATACCTAACCCTTCCGGCAGGAAGGGTTAGGTATTAAATTAAACTGTCCTTGCATTATCACTGCTTCCGAACTTGGAAGCAGTGATAATGCAAGGAAGTGAACAAGAATGACCAGTGAAGAAGTTTTACGAGAGAGAGATCTACACAATAACTTCAATAATTACTGTGTTCTCCGTTGATGTCCTTTTGTACTACTAATATGTATAGTTACTGTACTGACACCTAAACGTGCCAAGCTTTCGACAACTTTGCTACTTAATCTGCATGTAAAGTAGACGCAGAGAGACTGCATGTTTCTCTACAGACTGACTGAAATCACGTTTTGGTAATGACTTGCACATAAAAAATATAGGTGCAAGGACTCCAAGAGAGAGGGTATATATCAACTGGCTGGATCAGGGAAGAATTTACTGTTACTACTTACCACTAACTAAGATTGAAGCCTTCGAATCACTCACGCACCAGAGAACCATATTACAGTATTCTAGTGTGAAGGGAGATGGAGAAGTTACAGTGCACCACTGTAGATGGATAAGAATCCTGAGCATCTGGCAGACGTGTCAGCAGCTTAGGAACAATGGAAACTCTCAGCAGCATCCGTCCAAGGTGGACACCGTGAGCACGAATGGCACTAAGACAAAAGAATGGAAGAAACAACAACAAAAAGGTAATATGGTTATGTGTTTGGGAGTTGACATACCGAATATGGGGAGCTTGGATGGACGTCGAAGCGGCCGAAGCAAGCGGGAGGGCTGGCCTGGTACCAAAGCGTACCAAGTCAGTCCCAGTAGCAGTTGGCAGTTGCCTCTTGGACCACGTTGTACTTTTGCATTTTCCTGCTCGAAAGGGATTTATGTTACAGCACCAACAGCCACGCACTGGCTGCCAGGCAGCAGCCGTCTTTTTCTATGTGGTGTCAAGATTTACCAGTCAAGTAAGAAGGGGATCCAGGAGGTTGTCGACAATTAGAATGAGGCGATCCTACGGAATTTTGCTTGCATCGGGGAAAAGAGTTCATACGGGAAGGACGAGGACTGAATGAAAGAGGAGGGAGAGAAATACGTGTCTTCTTTCGACGTGGTCTCTGACTGACGTTTGGCCGGGAATATTTCGTCTCTCTTCCTTCCTCCGTCCTTTCCTCTCCAATCTCTTTCCTCTCCTTCGTGCCGCTACTACAGTACTTCCGAGTTCTTACTTACCCACGCCCTTCCTTCTGATTTACTTCCTTTCATGCCTCCAGAGCTCTTCCCTTCAAATATGCTTGGATCGCCGATCCACTAGAACTTTTGACCATTTATCTACTGTATGATCGTTTTATATTGAGGTGAAAGTGACGGGCTAGGGTAATGATGACGTCGTCTTCTCAGTCTAGAGGAGTGGTGTCACGCAGAGCTGATGCAGTTTAGTCAGTAAGTAAATTGGGGCTTGGGTGTTGAATAGAACTGGGAGTTCAGATCTTACGTTACCTTGCTTGCTTGGTGTTGGCGAGTGAGGTGAGGTGAAGTGAAGCGAGTCGAGTCGAGGTGAGAATTTCACGAATCTGCAATTGGAGATGATGTAAATGCCGAACAGAAAGGAAGGGAGGCAGGAAGGGTTTTGAAGAAGGCGAGAAAGCGATCATTTTGAACCGTTATTCCACAGCGAAATTCGGTAAGATTCACTCTCGGTGTGTCTGGTTTGAGGTGAATGCTGCCGAACTCTGGAGTCTAGGAGCATTGTTGCCACGTCGATCCGTTGCTTGTGGTCTTGGAAGCTATAAACTCGTTGCCAACTTACAGAAGTGTCTGATCTGTTTGCAGCAGCAGCCCCATCCACATTTCTCCGATTTGCTATGGTCTCGCGCAGTCCCTCCGCGAAAGGCTCTTTCAAAATGCCCTCCTTGAATGACGAAAGGGTGCCGCGCGAGGCGGCTCAAGGCGCAGCATCCTTGCAGCTGATCGATGGACAGGGTGTTTTTGATGAGGCTGGGGTGGACTCCTTTGTCAGAGCCATTAAGCTTGCCGAGTGCGGGCTTTCATATGCTGTGGTGGCTATCATGGGTCCTCAGAGCAGCGGTATTCTTCTTCATACGTCGTTGTCTTTGTAACTTGACAGTGCTCTTCAGTTGATTTGGGCCTATTCCGGGTTTCGGTAGGGAGCTAAGTCGGGACGTCTTACTGCAATCTCTTAATCTTTATCAGGTCTTCTCTCGTTTCGCTTCATGAATCTTGTCTCGACCACACGTTTTCTTCTTTAATAAACTTCGTTATTCGGGAATTTGGGCGCGATCCTCGAAGAGTTCATATGTTATATGCTGGTGTGAGTTACGACAAATCGCTTTCTTAATTAGAGGTCACAGTTGGGACTTGCACCCGTTCCGCTGATTCTTGGGGTTTCTATTTTGAACCGCGCAGCCTCTTAGAGTTGACTAGCAGTACGAACTGATCGGGATGGCAGAAGCTTTTTACTATCCTGAGTGGTTCGTTCCAGTTGTAATGGGTCGTATGCAGAGCAGCTCTTTTTCACGAACAGACAAATGTCACAGACTCTCTAGGCAAAAGGATCGGTGATATCGAGTATTGGTAGAGGATCTTATGTATTTGCCTCTAAGCAGTGTGTGCAGCGAAGTCCAGTGAACGCGCAGCGGCGGCGAGGACTTCTAAGGTTTTTCTCCGTTTTATGTGCAGGAAAGAGTACACTTCTTAATCATCTGTTCAACACTTCGTTCAGGGAAATGGATGCATTTGCTGGAAGGTCGGTATGTTTGCAACTTTAGCACTGAAGTTCTCAAGAACATGAGCTCAGAAGTATGCACACCAGTCTGTAGAGGCGGAGCAGGTTATGTGCTTCTGTTGGGCTGGTGGGGGCAACTTTTTGTTTCGTTTCCTCATAAGAGCCTTCCTAGTCCTAGTCAAACCTATGCCCGAGAAAGCATGTTGCGGAGTGTAGAAATAACTTGAAATTCAAGTTCCCTCGTGTTTCCCTAGGGATGAAGCAGTGACTAAAAGCCATACTATAAACATATACTGTGGTGAATTGTCACTAGGCGTTTGTTTTACCCGTGGTGCTAGCAGATATTTGTAGTATACGTTGCAGCCTATATGTATGACAAGGAATTAGAACGGTAGGAAATGCCGTATGTTTTTAGCTGCATTCTGCACATAGCATGAGGGAAAATCATTTTACAAATATCCAAACTCTGTTGAATTGTCACTAGGGTTTCATTTTTCCTGTAGTGAAAGCAAAGCTTTGACATACGCTGCAGCCTATGTGTATTTCAAAGACTTAGGAAGATAGGAATTTGTTTTGCGGGTGCGCCGCATGATCTAAGCTGAATTCTGCGCACTTGAACAGGAGTCAAACAACTCAGGGTGTCTGGGTGGCTCGTGCGAAGGATATCGATCCTTGTACTATTGTTATGGATCTAGAAGGCACAGATGGACGAGAACGTGGAGAGGTATTGTCCCTTCCTTCGTCTGTTCTTTGTTGGGACTTAGTCTAGATACTATCAGCAATGCTCCGCCCTATACTTGCCTCAAGACCCGACTGCACCCGGAGAGATGTAAGCAGACTACTACTCTTCTGTACGAGTTTCAGGAGTCATCGTATTGTTTTATTACCAGTTCTGGTTCTTTAACGATTTTTTCATCGTTTTGGTCTGTTCTTGCGTTGTGGAATACGGAAGTGTTTACGCTTTTGGCCAGAACAATTTCGGTTCACTTGGACCTTCTAAATCCGTTTTGATTGTTTCTTTTGTATATGTACCCATCCAAATATTACGCTAGGGTTTCCGGTCTCCATTTTATTTGAACACGTGTGGGTTTGTGGGTTCTTTCATTTTCTTATGATTCTATCTTTGTCTTTTACCTAAGATAGGAGTCTAATTGGGTAATATCTGTTTACTGCTATGTTTCCAGGATGACACTGCCTTTGAGAAGCAGAGTGCGTTGTTCGCTTTAGCTGTTTCAGATATATTGCTTATCAATATGTGAGTTTCCTCAGCCTCTTAAAACTTCAGTATAGCCACGTTGGCAGAGAGTTCTCTCAGATGGAACTCACAAGTCATTTGAAAATGGATAATTTCTGCTCACAAACAGGTATCAATATAGAGGGCTGTATTGTTGCGTGCTGCATCTCAAAAGAGTTTCTCCTACTTTTTCAGGTGGTGTCATGACATCGGCCGAGAGCAAGCTGCGAATAAGCCCCTTTTGAAGACTGTCTTCCAGGTCTGCACGATTCATATGCTTGTTCGTAGGTTACTTTGTGATTTCTTGTTGGACGGGAGTAAGACAAGATAGAAGTGCAGTGGCTGCACCTGTAACGGGTTTGGAGTGCACATCATTCGCACCTTCTTGTGACATTCAACTATTAATGCAGGTTATGACGCGCCTGTTCACGCCTCGCAAGACGACGCTTTTGTTTGTCATCAGAGACAAGACACGGGTATGAAATATACCTCCAATCATTGAAGCTTTTTGCAGGCGCTCAATAGTACTATCCGACTTTATGCAGAGAACGTCTTGTACCTTGATTTGGTTACTTGATTGTCCAAGTTCAGATTGATGGGTGGACTTTGGTACTGAATCTATACTGCCATCTCTGAATCTCTTTGGTGGAGCTTATGTTTTTCTCTACTCTTTTCAGGTAGTAGGAACATCATTTCTTAAAGTTGAGGAAAAAGATTGATTGTTTCTCACGTTAATACTGGTGCTCATTATCCAGTTCTTTTGCACCAAGAGGTTGTAGGCCTAGATGCTGGAGCTGGTCGATTAAACTGCTGACGTACTTCATGTCATTTCAGACGCCCTTGTCCACTCTTGAGCCTATCCTGCGTGGGGACGTTCAGAAGGTAGTACTTGCGTTCTTATGTTGCTAAGTAATTTGGGGCCGGGAACTTTATCTTTGGATTCAGTTGGTCAGTGTACCAGAAGATAATAGTCGCTTTAACGAGGAATTCACTATGGACACCGGAAAGTCCAAGGGCAACTTACCACACTTTCTCGTGATATTCCAGATCTGGGAGAGTGCTCCAAAACCTCAGCAGTACGCAGGAACTGAATTGAGTCAGTTTTTTACTGTAAGTGGAAGTATTCTGCACGTTTCCCAGATTAGGTTCTTAAGTAGGTTACGGCGACTCATTATTTGTTTAATTTGGATAGACGTTTTCAGTGAGGGCTTATGGAGGACTTCGTTGTTTTGTATGTTGGCACTGATAAGTGATTATACGAACTACAGTACGGTGCGTACTGTTTACCGAAAACATTCAAAGAACTCAAGTGGAGAACACTGAAAATCGTATCACTCAGGTCGGCCTTCGCCAGCCTGAGTGGTAGCATTAGTAATTAACTTCAAAATTGATTTGAAGGTCCCGCTCGGGAAGATTATATTGTGGCAGAACTGCCTCGTGCGATCTGGCTGTCAAATAAATATTTGGAATGACAGATTTGGATGTTGCTCAGCAGGTTTTACAACTCCTATGCCGGATGGTCTTGTGTTTCAGGTGGAAATTACAGCACTCGCTAACTTTGAAGAGAAACCGGAATTGTTCGAGGAGCAGGTATTGTAGACTAGGCTTCTTAGTATAGTAGTTGCTAACCTAGTTGATTAGATATGAAAAGTCATGGGATGATGACGGAGGATTTTGAGTGAGAGGTATTCACGGTGAAGCCCGCTGACTTTTGTATGATTTCCAGGTCTCAGAGTTGCGGGAGCGATTCAATAATTCAATCCAACCAGGTGGACTTGCAGGCGATCGAAGAGGAGTTGTGCCAGGGTCAGGCTTCCGCATTAGCATCAGTGACATTTGGAAAATTATCAAGGAGAACAAAGATTTGGATTTGCCTGCACATAAGGTACGGTATTTAGTTTTCTTTTCTCGGTTTTTTTCCCTGTCAGAAAGTCCACCCCCTGGGGCTTTGAGGACATTCAGTGTCGTATATGGTGTGAACTTTGAGTGTTTTGCATTGGCCTCAGTGAAGAGGTAGTGTGGCCACCTTTGGTGCCCCCTTGGTTGTGAAGTTGGTATCCAAGAAAATAAATATGGGCTGAGTATTTGCGTATCATCTGGCAGGTTATGGTTGCCACCGTGCGGTGCGAGGAGATTGCCCATGAAAAGCTGAGTGCCTTGTTGGCGGATCCGGTGCGAATGTCTTGCTCATCATTCGCTAGCGCATGAGTTGTTTGTAGCATAAACGTGAAGGCTGTAGAAGTATAGCTTCGCGGGAGACTTCGGTGTGTAAACATGAGTTTGGATGAAAGAAATTCTTTTGGTTTCTATTTGTCAAGCGTTGCTTTGTCATGCACAGGACTGGCACGATTTGGATGAGAGTTCGAAGAAAGGTTCAGTCCCGCGCTTTGGGAAGAGATTGAGTGGTCTTTTGCACAAACATCTCTCAGGGTACGTTCACTTCTTCCTCTGGTCAGCTGATGGTGTAGGAGTTTGTCGTGGAGAGAATCTTTTACATCGGGTCGATATTCGCTTTCCATTTCTTTTTACCGTTTGTTCCAGTTCAGCTGCCGGAAAGTGAAAGAAATACCTCACCGGAGACTAACGTCCACGGGAGCACGAATTTGAGTTTCTTGGTTCTCCATGTTCGGAGAAAAACTGGCTGAGTGGTACCCATCCATAGTAGGGATCACATGACTAACAAGTTAAACCTAGACCACCATCCATATCGACGGTGCCCAAAGTCTGTCTGTACAAACTCAGTTGCCTGCACTCGGAGTTTCGTTGGGGTTGTTATGGAACCGCACTTACGTATTTTGAACTTCTTATCCGGTTACCAACCATTTACAGTTTTTCAACCAAACCAAGTTCCCTTTACCTTAGGGGCTTGGTTACCACTGGCACTCTCATGGACCTTTGACACTTCTGGGATTTTCCCGGAAGGCAGTGGCTGACGTTTATCGTTGTGTCCTTAGTCTTTCTGCATGTCCAAGCCTAAGTATTCTTTGTCCTCAACATCTCTAGACGGGTTTGTAACTATCGGGTTGCGTTTTGTTTGAGACAGGTATGATGATGAAGCAGCATATTTTGATGACAGTGTAAAGACAGCCAAGCGCAACTATCTGGTCACGAAAGCTCTAGATGTAAGCTCTTATCCATGCCGTAAGTTGTGTTGGTTAGTTCCGGTCTTTTGTTCTAGCAAACTCCGGCTTCGTGAGGCTTCCTTGAGTTATACATTTTTGGTGTATCGCCCACTAGTCAGTCCTGGCTTATGGAGGGCGGAGATTCAGCAGGCACGGAATATAATTCAGTCAACCAATTTACGCACTGTAAAATCAGGAATCTTTGCACATCTTTGTCTCTGTCAAGTTGTACACGACGTAGGTAAACAGGAGTTTGTTTGGACTCCAACTAGGTCTGTCACCTGTAACGGGTGAGGACTGAGCAGCTGGGGCCATGATTTGCTACGCACGGTGGTGGTCCTGTGGGGGAAAGGATGGTATTCGGGTAGCTGTTTTACGTGGTAATATTTTGGTTCCGACTTGCCATTCTAGTTCCGTTACTTGGGACGCTGGATTGTGTTAAAACGTTAATGGTTATTGCTTCGTCTTCTGCAGAATGTGCAACCTGCCTATCAAGCAGTAGTGTCTAATCTTCGAAACGATGCATTAAATAAGTTCAAGTCAGAAATAAAGATTTGGGCTGACCGTGCTGCCGGGGAGGAAGGTTTTGCGGCTGCGGTTCGGCGGTGTTCCGAGCAAGCATTGTCGGACTTTGATAAGGGTTGTTCGGGTACGTTACATGTGTTGGGTGCATGTTGCAAACGAGGTGTTCGGATGACTAGGGAACAGCTTGATTTCTTTAAGCGCCCGTTGGACAATTATACAGATGTACAGAACTTTGTCTGACTCTACCAGAGTAACCAGAGTAACAACCAGAGTAAAGGTATGCGTGGAGTTGGTGGAATTCTTTAACGTAACGGTTTCGATATTGCATCTTCGCAGATGCCTACGTTTCCCAAGCTCATTGGGAGAATGGAAAACTCCGTGAAAAGCTGCAACGAGACATTGATTCACATGCTCAAACAGTCCGAGCTGAGAAACTTGCGGCTATTCTCTCATCTGTGGAGGTGATAACGACCTGAACCTCTGGCAAGCCTAAAATTGTCGGATTGAGTTTAAAAGATACTTGTTAGATTGCGGTTTCTCCAATGTAAATGATGGTTATAATGTCACTGCAGAAGCGTGTTGAAGATGCTCTTTCAGAGCCTGCGGGAGCCTTGCTGGATGCTGCGGCACCTGACACATGGATTGCCCTTAGAAAGCTTCTAAATCATGAAACCGACATCGCCAAGTCAGCACTCTCCTCAGCTATTGCAGGCTTTGAGCCGGATGAAGATGAGAGGGCAACTATGCTGGATGCTTTGTGTACATTCGCTAGAGGAATTGTGGAGCGACAGGCAAGGAAAGAAGCCTCACAAGCGCTGCTGCGGATGAAAGATAGGTTTGTTCTTCTGTCCGGTTTAAACAGCTTTGGGTATTCTCCTGAGAGCAGTTTATATTGAGAGTGACCGTTTGTACTCCTGAGGGGATGATTTCTTTCGCTCTAGGAGTTGGCTCTATCGTTGATTTGATTCCATAGAAACTTTATTACGTCGTGGTTTTTTTCCTACTTGAAAGAGTCAGGAAGGGTAACGACACGCTTGCATGATCTCACCCGTCGTTTCTGGAATATAGGTTCACGACAAGTTTCAGCCACGATGCAGAGTCGCTACCCAGACTTTGGTCTGAAAAGGATGATATCCGCGCTATTGCCAAAGAAGCTCGGTCCATGGTAGTACTGACACCTCATTCCTGATTGCAGAAAAGTTTGTTCCTCAAAACGGTCATTTCTTGGAAGTGTTGTGCGGCTTTCTGCGTATTGCTGACTTGCGTTTTCTCTGATACCACGAAGACGACACCGAGATAGTGGAGTTAGTAACTCCAGACATTTACCGGCATCACTTTCTATATTTGGTTTTTCCTCGGACACAGTATCTCACTTCGTCTCAACCGTTATGCAGTCTCTGAAAGGACTAGCTATTTTGGCTGCTATCCGGCTTGACGATGATGGCAAGGATAGGATTGAGCCAGCTTTGAGCTCCTTGCTGGACACTCCAAGTTCCCAAGAGGCCATCAAATCCAAGGACCTCTCCTCGGATGGAGAAAGCTCGTCCATATTGGTCTCCAATCCACTCGCCGCAAGCTCTTGGGAAGGGGTGTGTATTAAAGAAGCTTCTACTTCTTGGACGGATTTTGTTAGCTTGAGTTTTCTCGTTTCGCTGATCACTTGTACCCGCTTGACCGAGTTGCTTGTAAATACTGGGTTGAAAACTGAATTGGATAGGCCTCATCATATGCGCTGTGAGACTAACGCAAAGCCAATTGCTGTATGTGGACATGTCCTTGACGCTTATCAGGTTCCGCAAGAGGTTACTCTGTTGACGCCAGTGCAGTGTAAAAATATTTGGAGACAATTTAAAGCTGAGACTGATTATACAATCAGTCAGGCTTTGGCAGCTCAGGTACAAGCAGAATTATCTATTTCGTGTGGATGCTCTGGCTTAACTGTGCGTGTAATCTTGACATTTCGTTTAGTGAAGTGGCGGTCCTGCCTTTATACCCGTTACTGTGACCTTGCTAAGAGTTCTCTGCGGGCCGAAACCGAACTGGAGAAGGCCAAATTTGCTCATTCCATTCTGACGTGGGGGTCCATCCAGCTTCATGTAGTCCAGGCGGGTTTGTTTATGCTTCCTGGTGCTTTTTTACACCCTGGTTGGTTCTTAAAACGCCGTTCTTGTCCTTCGAAGTCGGTCAGATGTGAGGAGATTGTATGCCCGACAACGACATGCCCCTGATAAAGCAGAGATTCCGGCGTCTGTACCGTGTCGCCATGTGGTGTGTTGCCCGCCAATAAATTCTGCCTAATCATAGTCTTATGACATTGCAGGAGGCGCACAAAAATTCATCATCATGGCTCCCTCCACCATGGGCGATTGCCGCAATTGTCGTCCTGGGTTTCAATGAGTTTATGGCACTGCTCAGGTATGACTTCTGTCTATAGGATTACGCAGCTTTGTACTTGGAATCTGGAGTGTATCCAAATAACGCTGATTTCTGTTTGCTGCAGGAACCCCTTGTATCTCTTGATTTTCTTCGTGGTGTATCTTCTTGGGAAGGCTCTGTGGGTTCAGCTTGACATCGCCGCGGAGTTCCGGCACGGTTTTGTAAGTTGGAACTTACTTGGAACTTCTTCTGTGGTGTGCTTTTGACCTTTACTTTTCTGGATTTAATCCATTACGCATTCCGGTCGTATTGTAAGTACTTGCCTGCACATTCAGATCCAATTTCTCCCGGGTGTTGATATGGTTGTGGTGGCTGGGCAGGTGGCCGGATTTTTGAGTCTTTCCACCAAGCTTCTCCCCACAGTGATGAACATGTTGACAAAACTTGCAAAAGAGGGATCCAAAGTAGCAACCGGGGCCGGTAATAACAGTAACGGCAGTACGGGGCGCAGCAACAGATACCAGGAATTTGACATGCAAGATTTTGCTCACGATTCTTCGTCTGAGAACAGCGCCACCAGTCAGGGATCGTCTCATGGAGGATCAGGTGTCAGGAATAGGCAGTCCAGAAATGTTCCACAATCAGCCCATTAATGCAGTTTTCGGCTGGGTGGCTGGTCTCATTTGATCATGTTTGTAAAATTTATTGGAAACTACTCCACTCACTTGTACAAGTTCACTTTTGCTTATTGGACCTGGCAACTGTGTTCCAAGGTTTACTTGGATCCTATCCGAGTCCTATGTTTCTGGCTAAGAGGTTCGCTCTCTTTCGAAATTGCACCAGGGCAGCCATATTTGGCGTCTGTGCCGCGGCCTCACAAGCCCGATATGTAACTTTTCGCGGCCTAATCTTTAGGAACGAGAATAGAGGAATCTTGTCCAGCAGCGTTAACTTATAACTGTCTTTGGCGGCCGCTAGAACGTGTACTCCCATGTTAAAACCCTGGATCATACCCAACTTGGACGTTTACTTGAAGCTCATCTGATTTTCCTCAGTGAACACCATGTGTGCAGTTGAGAACATGGGGAGACTCTCTGTCTTCTTAACTTCACATGTGGATATTCTCCTTTCGTGCTCTTGTTGTTGGAGGAATGGCATTCAACACTTCCGACAGTCTCGTTCCGTACTTGTCCGATTCGGGTCATAAACTCAACGCATTTTCGGGCACTCAGTTCCCGCGGAAACTGAATACGCGGAGTAGTGACGGAAAACAATTTCAGAGAGCAGGATACGAGATGGAGAGAGATCTGCGTTGTGTCTGGCAGAATTGAACGCGGATCGAGGAAGAGTTGTACGTACGCGAGTCTTAAGAATCCGAAATTCCAAAGTAATGTTGGATTCCGAAATATGGTTAAGTGTTTCTAAGAATGTCTAAAGTAATGTTGGATACGGTAAATACTGAAGTGTTTCTAAGAATGAATGTGTTGTAGTTCTGGTTAAAAGGGAAAGGAAAGGCTTTTCCGGATATAGCACCGTAATATCACTGAAGAAATGAGTGGAGCCAGTCTCTTTCGATCAATTTCACAAGCGTATCTCTACCATAACTCCGTGGTTACTTGCGATTAGCTTTAGGAGGTACTGAGAACAATCTAAATGCATGCGCAGACATCGTGATACGCTTTGACGGTAACGTGGACTCTGTGAAGTTCAAGTCTCGTTTTCTTGTATTATGCGTATACAATTATCTTAATGTCTGTTAAACTCTACATGCTCTAGGGTAACAGTTATTTGGCGTTCGCTAAACGTCAGCTGTGTCATCAGTTCCGGGAATCGAAATTTGTTTTATCGCCAGTAGGAGCGTCTCACGACAGAATCGGATGATAGTCTATAGATGAAAGTGATATCACGATCTCAGAGAACACAGAATCGAATGATAGTCGATAGATGAAAGTGATATCTGACGGCAAACTGAAGTACATAGATCGATAGACGTTGAGGTGATAGCATGTCTCAAGATACATAGAAGTGTGAAGATACTTTCCAAGAGTATATAGAGTTTCGCAGAAATGAACAAGTTTAATACCTCAAAATTTTTTTCCAATAACGTCGAATTTAGAATAACATCGACTCTATTATTTTGAAGTAAATTAGAAACACATATCTAACAAAGGGACAAGAACACAGTTATATTCAAGATTCATATTTTGAATATCTGTTTTATTATCTTGAGATGAGAGAAACACACATATTTAACATAAAGGGTTAGATCGATTTTAATTTTTCATTACTTTGATATCAGAAAAAACAGTCATATTTAACAAAAGAAAGAAGCACGAAGACATGTATAAGCCTAAGAATTCAACATTTCATCGGAGTACACATATTCCACTACCTGGAGACCAGAGAGAAACATTGTCTAATGAAGATGTAAAGAGTTCGAGGAACACAACCATATCCAGTATTCCTGTATAGGAAAACCAGTTCTACTACCTTGAGATGAAAAAAAGACACATGCCTAACGAATAAACAAGATAACATAATAACTTGTAAACATAAATAAACTTAAGAATCCAACTTTTTATTAAATAACACCGATATGAGGTCAGTCAATATCCTGATATCCTTAGAGACGGGTATCCCAGCTGGTACTGCTAGGTATTCTCGCCAGTTCAGGAATCTCTAGTTGATTGAACATCAACCAACCCTCGTCATTTGAATATCGTAAAACAGTAAGAAAATTTTCATCCGACAACGTAATATCACGAGTGGGCAATGTGAAATCACAAGTACTTACGAAAATATCCCCTTCGTGTTTTACGCAAGCTAATGCATTGCACTACTTGTGCTTACAAGCAACCCAAGCCATGCACTGGAGCCATGGCTGACATGCGTAAGCTCACTGCTTGCAGTGCATTACCCTATCCTTAGTGTTGTTTGCATAGTTTAATTTTCTGTAGCCGATGTGCTCTTAAGTTAATTCAGTCTACACCTTCAAATCATGGAACCCACAATCCACTGAAGATTCTTCTCATGTGGTGTACTTTTCTGGGTACTTTTCTGGTTATTAGAAATTTCAGTATTGTTTTTATTGGAAAATTAGTTCTATTTGTGTCATGTGGTAGGTCCTGTTCATACTCATTATTAACAGGATCCATTCTGTAAATTCCGACATAAATTCTACCGGGAGACGCAGAGAGAGATTTGGGGGACTTAGTTTATCAAAGTTCACTTTGTATAGAGTCGTAGGTTGTTTATGTTAGTATTGTGAATAGGAATCATTATTGATCGTTATTATTATGAAGTTATTATTGTTATATTTCTAAAAATTAAAATTAATTTTCTAACTCATGGTCGTATTTATTTCAAGAGATTGATCTGAGTTAAGACATACTTTTTGGGTTGAAAGTTATTTGACCAGGGCAAAAGAATACTAAAGTACAAAAGTCTGTAATGGAAAACGGACTTTATTACTTCGATCAAGAGGCAGTGGATATTTTTTACGAGCATTTTAAGAGGTGCTCGTAGGAAAACATCATGGACATCTTTGATTTGCATCTTATCTGATTCGGTAGTGAGTTTCTTTCCTTACAATCTTTTGACCAAATTGTGTAATATTATACGCTTACATAAGTAGACGAATGTAATGAAAATGGAACTGTATGTGTGCTTTTTATTGAATGATAGTTTCTTTCGATTGATCGTTTGAACTGGATCCGCATGAAAGATCGATCGTCTGAACAATTGATCTTTCGTTAATGGAAAGCGACTCTAACAAGAATAATTACATATGTGTATTAAGAATATTTACCAATCGGAAGAGGAAAAATATGCATGTCCTTTGATTTATGCTATAACTCTTTCTCTTATGTTGGTATCAAAGAGAAATTAATTTATTATAAATACTAATTTATTACTTAACCTATCTAAAAAATTTATTAAATAACGAACTAATGAGCATGCCACTTCTGAATACGAAGCGGTCCAACAATAGGGCTGAAACTATCCATTTTACAGAAATTGAGAAATAGATTAATGTATAAATAAAATAAGTTGTTTTGTTAACAAGGTCTGCACGTGAGTCAGTGATTGATTTATGGGTCATGTTGGATCTTTTGGAAACTCCGAGGCAAATTAACACTTAATAATTAAGAGAAATTTGACGTTTTATAACAGCTTGTTGTATACCGCTTACACATTCATCGATATGAGAAAACGAGATTCGATGCAGAAAGGCATGGAGGGGAGGATATTATTAGAAAGACATGCATATTCATCCTCTTCTGCGGGAAAAATATGTATGTTTGTTTAATTTAATATTTAATTTTTTTAAAAGGATTAGGTATTAAATTAAACGTCTGAGTAAATTGATGTATTCACGAGTATAACTTCCCGATCTTATATTTTTTAATCGTGAGAGTCGAGTCAACATTTATGTTTTTTTTGTTCTTTTTGTGTTTCTAAGTATAGTTAACAAATAATATTTATAGAATATTATAATTATTTATATTCACTTAATATATATTTTACATTTAATATTTATATATTTAACAAAAATTCCCAGAAGTTCATGCAGCATGCATATTATGTGAATCAGCTTGAGGGCGACAAAGTCCGTGCTCGGAGCAAACCGGAATTCTTGGTGTTATCAACTACTGGAATTTTAAAAGGTTGAAATCATTGTAACCGGATTTTTATACGATAAAAAACAAATAATGACAAGGCTTCTGTTACGAGACCGGTAACGATCCTTACTGACAGATAATTTTCCGGCAACCCAAAGCAAAACTTCCTCCAGAGCACGGTCGCGACCACGTGAAAGAGAGACGGTGCGATGCAACTGTTGTGTTTGCTTTCACGTGCTGTCGGTCTTTTCCTTTTGTTTTCTTTTCCTTTTGCTGTCGTCTCCAACACGCCAAAGAACTAAAGGTCCACTTGTAACCGTGGTTACCACAGTGGTTGGAAACTGCGGCAGCGAGCGACATGACAGTTTGCTGTCAGCCTTGGTAGCTAGTCGCTCTTCTCTTAAAAAGCTCAGGAGAACATATTTGAGTAAAGAGAGGAATAACTTTTGTCGTTTGCGTCTCCAGGGTTTCCAAACTTCAGCTTCGTACGGAATCCTGCCTGACAAGTTAAGAAACATAACACAGAAAAGAAAAGTGAAGACGTGCACGACTTACGTAATGAGGACGTGGAATGACATCTGACTAGATATTTTTTCGGGAGTTTCATGTCTTTCCACGTCCAAGTCTGCGGTTCCTTGTTCGACGAGACCTGGCAGAAGAGTTGCAATCATCCTTCATTCTTCATGATGATGTCCACAACTTTAGTTGCCTTTTATTAATGCGGGACAGGGTCAACTCAGTGCCAGCCTAGATACGGCGTCCCGTGTAATGTGCTCCCGGAAATTTTTATAGAAGTGCAGGAGAAGTAGAGAAATGCGTCGGATAATTTCTTTCTCCAAACAGTCAAAAGAGTGAAAGAATACCCAAAACTTGCTAAAAATCGCCGGTGAATTAACACATTAGTCCGTCAATTGTCCAAAATCGCCGGCAAATTACAGGTAAGCAAGAAAAACCTGGGCTGGGCCTGGTTCAACTGTCAACGTCGTCGACGGAAATCTCCGAGTAACGCAGCCTTTTGGTCTAACAGCCTTTTGGTCTAGAAGCCTTTTAGTAAGTATTTTGAGAGTCCGAATAATTCTCAAAGACATTTTCCGAGTTCCAGTAGTTCCATTTGATCAATTCTGTCACTGAGAATGAGAATGACTGATGCATCATGGATAGATCAGTATACTTTTATTGTTTAACTATAACATGTAATTTAATAAAAATAGAAAAAGGAAAATTATTTATCTGCTAGATATCATTGAGAGGACAAAAGAAGTTTGCAACTCCTTGAAAGAATTGCGAAGGTTTTTTAATTGCATGTTTATTTTATCACATTTGAATTTTTTAGAATTCACATGTGGTTTATCGATTTTATGGGTTGTTATGCAAAGGTCATAGACTCCGATGAGAAGAGGAGCATACAAGACCAATGCGAAAACTAAAGTCGTTATTTTGTCTATTCAGTTTTATAAAAAATTGATAACATGAATGGCAAGTAGATACTAGTCCGGTTGCAATAGGATGGACAATCGAGCACGATAACATAGATGGAAACAGATTTACGATTTAGGTTTGCAGCGAAAGTGTTAAGCGTTGATCAATGTACTTAGCCGCAAGTAAAGAGAGGACCGTGCAAGTGAAGTGAAGACCGCAAGTGAAGAGAGAATCTCGTCCCGTCGAAACCAAAAAAGAGTATTTGATCAGAGCATTAGTGCTTGAAACAGATTTCTATCTCTTTTGAGGATGATGTTACGAGAATTACATTTATCAAATCGTTGAGTCCGAAGTGTCGACACATATGAAAAAAATAAAATCAATGACAAATATGTTATCACGAGCTCGATACGAGGAAGAAGACAGAATGATTTAAGATACAAAAGATGTAAGTATAAAATTAAACTCTATTGCACACAAAGAGAGAGAGGATGAACCATTCATCGAAAGATCATACGAAGATGAATTACTCAATATTGGACGATACCTCGGTACTTTGACCAAGCAAGTTGGTTGGATTGATGAGCAATTTTGAAGGATTAGAAAAAAAACCTAGAATCTCATTAAACAAGTTGTTTCTATGGAAACTATTGGAGTACAAAGATCAAATGTTGTGGTTTGTGACATATAGGATCAACAAAAGCTACTAAGAGAATTTCATGAGAGTTTATGGGGGAAGGACAGTGAAGGATTTGAACCATTTCTACTGAGATGAAGGAGCGGTACTGCTTGAAAAACATGTCAAAGAATGTCGTATCTTCTGCGAAATCTTGTTTAACTTGTTAGATGCACACAAACATCTACCATCATGACAAGTTATATCAAACTTATCCGTTGATCATACACTTCAGAAGGATCATAGACTTGGTAATATCGTTTGGGATATGACAAATGAAGCACTTGGTGCTTGCTCGAGAGGAATTATCATACCAAGTCGAAGAATGCTTCTGACGAAGATGATTGAAGGAGTTTGTCGAGTTTTGCTAAAAGAGGTTGTTGGTTGCGTAGGGAAGATTATTGCAGAGCGAGGAGAACTGGATGTGCACGAGGCTCATGAGTTCTTTCTGAGACTTGCGGTGAATTTGTGACTTACAACTTGTCGTGACCATCAGTCTCAAGATCAGACGCAGATGAGAACAACAGAACTTTAGTGGACTTGCACTAAATTGTAAACGCTACGAGTAGGACTTAATGGTTTGGTCGAGGAGTCAGAAACAAATGAATCTTAAGTGGTTCTTTGAACCAAGGTTGTAACATTGGGTTAGGCCGTAGAGGCCTATCCCAAGAGGACCTTGGACGAATGCTGACATAAGGGGGTAAGTTTGAAAACAGATCGAGACGTGGGACCGTGGGTCTGGACGCAGGTCCGAAGCATAGGTCTCAGTCTGGCACTGGACCATAGTTTTCTCAAAAAATTGCTAACTGTTGAAACTCCAGCGACATTTTGGATTGTGGACGGAGCTCCACGTAAGATCTCGAGACGAGTAAACTATCATTGGAAAGGTCTCAGCGAGATCTTGTGATACCAAGAACTCCTTGAACTAAGCTCAGAGAATTATGGCTGATCTCGTGATCGGATTGTGGTATAATTTTCAAAGACCATAGAGGAGGACGAGACCGGGGATCATCAGAAGTATATATGAGAAGGGGACTCGATGTTTGGGTCGACTGGGACGAGTCACTCGATCTCAAAGTTTGACGGGTGGACTCTGAGGATATGAGGTGATGGTTGGACTAGTACCAAGATGCGTTCCGGTCCAGACGTCCACGTCTGGACTTGAGAACAGCCTAAGGGTTGGGAGAAGACTAGGGAACGAGACGGTGAATTCAACCACCATTCGAGAGCCTGGATCTAGACGAACGTCACGAGTGGTTGCACCACTAGGTGTGCTGGAGGTACCGTTTAGGACTTTGGACTTTACGAGAAGTCCGTCTCAAGTATGTTATGACTTGCTCATGTTTTGAGACCGACCTAGCCGAATCTAGGTCGGGACCTAGGGAATGTTGAGGTTGAGAGTTAGGAAGACTGTTCGGCTCCGGCTCCGGTCTAGATCAAACGGGATAAAGGTAAGTGGTGCATGAATGCTAACGTGTGATTGTGGTTTGCAAGTTAGCGTTGTGAGTTTCTTGACTTACTCAGCAAGAGCTTGCGTTGACGTTACAAAGCGGTAGGTGCACAAAAAGTGATATCAGAGCCTACGCTTCGGTGAGCAAGAGCTCGAGGTAACTACTAAAGGTTGGATGCTTGAGGAGGGACGTGAGATACGAAGCGGATTAACGTTTCTAGGTGAACGTTTGGAGCAATGATCAACATAGGACAGAGTTCCAAGGGGAAGTCCAAGAAACGAGTAGCGGTTGACATGAGGATTAGATTGACTCGAGCTAGCCCCGAGGCACAATCAAGGGATGATAACTGACAACTTTCATCCCAACGTCAAAGAAGCCAAGTACTACTTACGGCACTTATGCAACAAGATGGAGTTTTGTCAACAGTTCTCAACGATTCAGTCAAAGAGCTTTGTAAGTATGCAGAGCTCATCAAGATGATGAAGATCATGAAAGAAAACATGACCTCTAGAGATAAACGTATCGTCAAGCTTGGAGACAGACCAATGGAGTTCTTCATCTACTAGGAAGCTTTGTAAGACGAATCTACCAATCTCGTTTTCAGATATAAGATGGGCTCGCAAGGTTAAGGATTTCTGAACTGAGTGGGACCTATACTTTGAGACGCAACAGACTAAGGAGTCAGACAAAGTGAGAGCGGCGGTTACGGGCTTAAAGGACCATGTGCTTCTCTGCATATAGAGACGAGCATGTCTTGATCGTCTCGACGCTTGGTTAGAAAAGGTTCAAGGAGTTGCTCGCAAGATGATTCACTCTAGAGTATCAAAAGATTCACGATTGTGTTGAGTTAGTTAGGTTGAAGCAGACAAGAGCCTTAAGTGCTTATGTGTGCGACTTTAGTGCTAAGTTGGTTTCATTCTCCAAGTGGATAAGGAGACTAAGATATATATATTTATTGAGGGACTCAAGTCTAGCTCGGAGAAGGCTCTCTTTCGAGTATCAAAGTTGAGACATGTGCGAATTGAAGATGATGAAATCTAGCAACAGAAACTGTTTGAGCCACGCAGCATGGACAAGGTTCATAAGAAGAACAAGAGCTTCAAGCGACAGTAGAATGAGGGTGAGAAGGATCGGAAGGACTCTTCTGTCTCGACAGCAAAGCGACAGCAAACATGGTCCAGACCAAAGAGGCAAAAATCTCAGAAGGACAATGGTTATAAAGTTACTTGCTACAACTGTGGTGGGGCAGACCATATTGCTAAGGGTGTACGAAGCCTAAGGTTAAATTGTAGCATGAATGTGTTTGTTGCAAAGGATTTGTTGGAGGGCTAATTGATTGTGACCTTAAGGACCACGAAGAAAACTTCGGGTCTAATGTTTCTACAAACCAAAGTTGTAAACAATGATATTATTTTTCTTGTGGACAAAAAGAGAGACTCACTCCTTCATAAGTCCGAAGTTGGTGAAGAAGTTGGGCTTGTCTATCTCTAAGGCAGACAGTCTATTCAGGTGCTCTTTGCCAAAGACAAGACATACCAAACTTCTGAAGTGGCATTGGACGTACGATTTGCGTGAGAAGTTGGAGTTCACAAAGAACTTCACGGTGTGTGAGATGAATGTCATCCATACGGTTTTGGACAACATTTTCTTTGGATAGGTTCGAAGTGGAGCTTAGGTGAAACTTTTGAGGTTGAGCGTCAAGTCAAAAGGCGGAAGTTAGGAGTGAGGTTGATCTGAAAGACATACAAACTTGACAACCTTGCGATGAATTTGATCAAAGACAAACGGATGGACTTCGACGATAGAGTCATCTGTTTGATGACAGGTGACGGATAAGCTATCTGTTGAATTATCTCCAAAGCGGGTGGTGGATCACAAGATCAAGGTCTTGCTAGGGTCAGAACCATCCTCCAAAGCTCCTTACCTACTCAATCAGAAGGAACTCCTTGAGTTGAAAAGAAAACTCGATAAGCTGTTAGCATGAGGATATATTCAAACCAACAAGTCATCTTAGGAAGCCCTAGTTCTTTTTGCAAAGAAGAAGGATGAGAAGTTATGACTCTGCGTAGATTATCATGCACTTAATAAGATGATAGTGAGAATAATTATCCCTTGCTAGTCTGATAAATTAGCGGACGCAAAATACTTCAGTAGGATAGACTTGAAGTCAAGATATTACCAGATCTAGAGTTTACCGAGATGTTAAGAAGACTACTTGTCGAACTAGATACGAATCATTCGAATTCATGGTGATGTCAATTGGTCTCTGCAATGCCCCTTCGATGTTGACTACATTGATGAACATAATTTTTCGTGAGGAGATGAATGAGTTTGTCATCGTTTACATCGACGACATCTTGATCTACTCAAAAACCTTAGAGTCACACGCGGAGCAGCTAAGGATGGTGTTGACGAAGCTGTAGGAGCATAAGCTATTTGCCAGTATTGACAACAGTGAGTTTGGTTTGGGGTGCATTAACTTCTTAGGACATGTCATAAGTGTAGAAGGAGTCAGCTCAAATATGCAGAAGGTGGATGCGATTGTGACTTGAGAGCATCCGACTACATTGAAAAAGATGCGGCGACTCTTAAAATTGACATAATTCTACCGTAAGTATGTGAAGGGGTTTTCAAAGATCACGAAGCCGCTGATAGATTGGAAGAGAAAAGACGCACGTGTAAGTTGGACCAAGGAGGTGGATGATGCATTCTGAATGATCAAATTTATTTTTATCAAAGACGTAAGTTTTGAAGCTACTAGAGTTTGACAAACCATTCGAGGTGCACACAGATGCTAGCGACTATACGATTGGTGAAGTGTTGGTGCAAGATGAAAAACCTATAGCAGACGAAAGCAAGAAGTAATATGAGACGAGAATCGATGATCAACTCACAAGAAGAAACTGTTTGTGGTGGTTCATTGCTTGAGGAAATGGCAGCATTACTTAAGACTTCACAAAACCCAAGTGTACAGTGAGAATATTTTGCTCAAGTACTTTGAACACAAGATAAGGTGACGCCAAAGTAACTACGGTGACATGATATCTTAGCGCTCATGAATGTAGAATTAATCCATAAAGCGAGAAAGGACATGTGATTCCAGACGCCTTGAGTCGCAAGGAGGAATATCTTTCATCGTCTACACAGATTTTGTGAGTTGTCTATCCTAAGGAGTCAGACTTGGGAGAGACAAATACGTGAAGGTCACATGAGAGATGACCAAGCGAAGGAGTACTTGGAACAGCTCAAGCGAGGGGTGAAGTTGCAGAACATGCAGCTGAGACATGGATTACTCGTGTTTAAACAAAGTCGGGTTTATGTGAGACAAAGAAAACTCAGACTAAGTTGCTAAAAGAGTGTCATGATGTGTCCTTATCATGTTATAAAAGACAAAAGTCCACTTTAATAGTGATGGCTAAAAAGTTTTATTGGTCTTACATGAGAGACGATGTTGCCCACTTTGTGAAAACATACGTAGCCTGTCAAGCGAACAAGGTTTCTTATGAGAAGAAACAAGGATTGCTTCATCCTCTACAGATTCCAGCCAGACCTTAGGAAAGCATCAGCATGGATTTCATAACGTCTCTGCTTGACTCAAACGGATACAACATCATTTTTGTGATGGTTGATCAGTTTAACAAACTCGCAAAGTTTATCCCGACCTTAGATATCTTAACGACGTTCACGACTTCTCGGTTGTTCTTAGATACTTGATGACATTTCCATGGATTACCTCGAAGTATTATTTCAGACCAAGATTCTAAGTTCACAAGTGTCTTTCGAAAACACTTGTTTCAAAAATTATGGACTAAGTTAAAATTTAGTACCGCTTTTCATCTTGAAACGGATGGACAAACGGAACGAGTTAACTCGATTCTGAATCGATACTTGAGGAGTTATGTGAGCACGGACCAAAGTGATTGGATGGAGTGACTAAGTCTTGTTAAGTATTGCTACAACTCCACGAAGTATTCAGCAACCGGCAAATCGTCTTTCTTGTTGACTTACGGACGTGAGCAAGAAGAGCCTCTTGACTTGACTCTTGCAGGGAGTTCTACATCGGCACGATCAAGAGCACGGTGTCATATCAGATTTTGTGTGAAGGTTGTCCAGGAAAATGCGAGATTCATGACTGGAAAATGTGAGGTTCTTGGACATATCGTGTGTCGAACAAAAACAAGAGAGAAAGAAACAATCACGACAACGAGCTCCGCAAGATACACCAACTCTTAGTTTATATACACTCTCAATTCTTCTTCTCTGAGAATGCAAAACTGAGAAACATACTAGAGCGGTCTGTAATCTACATCAAACCCTTTAAAACGAATCTCTAAATCTCAACCCAGACTTAAAACTACCGAAACGTAGCTCAAAGTAAGAGAAACACTCCTTTGCTAACAAAAAGAGCTGCACCAGTATCACACAATTCAAACCCTAGTCCAAAAAACGTCCATGTACAAGCCTTTAGCTAAAACTAGGTATCTTAAGCCGTACATAACCAACTAGAACTCTAACGAATCCAAAAGAGCGAAAACCATAGCGAAGGAATTGAAAAAGACCTATTTGGGAACTTTTTTCTTTTGCCAAGCGGTTTTCAGATGTCGATAGAGTCTTCCTCCCTGACTCCATTGGCCCTAAGAACTATCATATCCGACTCTCAACAGCTGAGATATCTCCAATTTTCGGTCGTAGATGAGTCCAAAAACTCCTCCCTGCGGCTTAAAACCACGCACACCGTCCAAGCGAATAGTCTGATCTGTTATCTGTCTTCTCTGGTAGGTAGATTTGACTACTCTGAATCCAACGAGACTCCAAACAAGCCGTTTGGAGTTCCTCTCACAAAACCATGCAAACATTTGATTATAGGAAGCAAAAAACTAACGTAAATTGATTCCTTGTGGCTCAAACTTGCTCACACACCCAAACCAACAATCTAATCCACATATGATCTTCTCCTATGCGTAGGTGAAGACCCCTTGATCTCTTAGACATCAAGAACAAAGAGCTTGGTTCATCGATCGTCAAGAACAGTCCAACCTCATGTCGTAGACGAATGAAAACTGACGTAAGCGTTTTCCTACGAGTCAATTTCACCCAGAATTCTCAAATCGCTCGATGAAATTTGTATTGTCTTCAATTTCCGACAGAACTTGCTGTTTTGATCCCGATGGATCCAGGACAGCAAGTTTGGACTTCAGAACGGTCATAACGGTCCAACTTTCTTTCGCATGTCATTGAAGCATTCCAAATCTCTTTTCTTGTGTCTCAATTTCTCTCATAACGCACCTCATGATCTATCTCTTCACGAACCGTCTTAACCAGTGCGTGCATGTGCAGATCTGAACCCAATGATACCTTGCATTTGCATTGATCCTCCAAATATCTCAAATCGTCAATCCATAAGTCGTAGGTACAAGCTAGCCCTTTAAGCTGTCCCTTTATCTCAGTCTGCAGTACGTGAAGTTTTTCACAGATAATGAACAGGCAGATGTCTCGTCAGTTTGGGCACCTCGGCTAGGTTGACCGAGTGCGAAGTGGCGCATCCCGGTAAGGCCGTTAGTGCCGTTAGGGCGAGTTGGAGAGAGAGCCCACTAGGGGTAAACTTCGCAGGTAGGGCTTGGAGGCCTTAGTTCTTTGAGTTGAGCCTTCAAGCTCCAGGCTATGGTGGATAGTCTAGTTGAGTGTAACCCGGATTCTCTTCGCGTTTAGAGTGGGTTTGGCTTGACCGTTTGTGAGTAATCCTTGTTGTGGTGTTGGAGATGGTAATCTCTGTATTCAGATTACTCAAAGAACTAAGTGCAGGTCGAGGCGGAGTTCAGTAAGAGCTCGCAGATCTGAAATCGAAAATCGTCCGCTGGTATCTTCGGGCGTTGTTGTTTGTGGTTGATTGTTTGGAGCTGTGATCGAGGTGTGTGGGCGCCGTGCTACATTGCTGGTCGCAGATCAATTTGCTGTTGATTGGGGTCGAGTGGAGATTTCTGTCATGCGGAAGCGCTGCAGAAATTTTGCGGAATGTTCTTGAAGTGTGTTGTTGGAGCCGGATTGCGCGTTTGGGCGTGGCAGACGGAATACTTGTCAATGTCGGGCCGGAGTGGGCTCTTTGGAAGCGCATTGGAGAGACGATTGTAGCGCACCAAGTTTCGTGGAGTTTGGCCAAGGATTGAAGAAGTTATGGCATGTCGAAGTTCGCTGCTGTGACACCCGCAAGTGCAAAAGGCTAGTTACGTCAGATTTTGGCTCAATTTCGTGGGGAAACTCGAGTTTAGTAGTTGTTTTGTGTGTGTGTGCATCCGCGAAGTGTGTGTGGTGCATTTGCGAATCTGTTTTGGTGGTGTTCGGGTCGGATTTGGAGGTTCTTGCTGTTTTACGTCAGATTTTGGTCACGCGTGTGCACCCGCAAGCTGTTTTCGCTGTTTTGGAGGCTGTTTTGGTGCAATCTTCTGCAATTCGAGCCTCTTCTGGTGTGTGTGTACCTGTTCTACTCTACTTCAAGCGGAGAGTGAGCGGGAGTGTCGAGGTGTGGAGTGCGTGTTAGGAGACGTTTAGAGGCTTCGAGGAGCAGAGGTGCGTGAGTGCGGAGGCGTGAGAGCGGAGTGCGGAGGCGGAGCGGAGCTGAGCCTGAGCCTGAGCCCGAGCCCGCGCCCGCCGCAAGCCAGCTTGCTGGCGTGCGTGAGAGAGGTATCCAAGCTTCAGGTGTGTGGGAAGGGTAAAACCAGCTGGTCACCCATCCCAACACTATTCTTGGACCTGGACTCCTGACTCTGTAGTCTTAGCTTTGGCTTTACCACTAGACCAATAGCTCTTGGTGTCCTACAGGGATGCGTGCAAGTTCTTATGGACTTGTATAAGGTAGTAGGAGACCTTCTCGCACGTCCCTAGAGGAGTGGTAGGGTGACCCCACAGTATTAGGGAGAAGCTATAGTTGTGGTAGTGTTTGCCTACACCGTAGAGGCGCGTATGGAGGCAATTGGTGGCAGTTGTCTTGGGTGAGCTAGTAGAGCTACCACGTGGATGTTTTTGGAGCTACTAGAGGTGTGGACATCTAGTTAATGACCTCCAGTGTCAGTTACGACTGTTGGTGACCATATATTGTGCATGTGGTCACCGACAAGGAGTCGTCAGTCCGGGTGGGGCTGGGTTTCTCTTTATGTGAATGTTTGAGTGTGGAGGGTTATCGTTTGGACTTCTTGTGGTTGGAACCCCTCCATACTCTGCTTCCTGTTTGTGCGCCGCGTTTGCGTGTGTTGGCGCTTGATTTCCGGAGTGAGTTCACTCCAGTGTGCTGTCGGTAGTGAGGCTGGAGTTGCGGACCAGTCAGACTACCTTTGTCTCTCTCACGGTGCGGTTGGAGTGACGACCAACAGACCGTGAGAGGCTGCCTGTGGTGATGGCAGGTACAGGTTGCCCTTACCTTGACCGTCCTAGTAGGGGATAGGTGAGCTCAGTAGGAGCGGGATTAGACAAGTGGTGGTTATGGTGGTGACGGAGATTGCGACATTCCGGTTGGGGAGTGTGTTAGCGGGATTCTCTCATCACGGAGTTCTCGAGAGGTTCTGGTGGGGACTTCTCGGACAGTGGGTATACACGGAGTGGGGTGAGGTACCGACTACCTACACCATTTCCGTCGGTTGTTCCAGAGGACGAGTCAGACGCAGACAGCGCGTTTTCTGGTGGTGAGTCTAGTGTCGCAACACCGTTGTTGTGGGACATGGACGAGATCTATGGGGCCACGAAGGGGCCTCGACGTTACTCGGGCACAGTTGGTACCATTGAGCTGGATGACTTCATCCAGGAGTTTGACAGTTGGTGCGATCTGCAGCAGATGCGGAACCCACAGCTGTTTACACCCTTCATGGCGTGGAAGGGTTTGTTCCAGCACTTGGAGGGACCGCCGATGGACGATTACCATGAGTTCAGGCGAGATTACAGTGTTGAGATCGAGTTGTGGAGACAACATTGGTCTCCCAACTACGTTTCTATCACTACTGGTGCAGTTTCGGGAGGCGTAGCACCTGCGAGTTCGGGTGCCAGTAGCAGTGGTACAGCCGCAGGTGGCGGAGTACCTACTACCAGCGGGGCGTCCACAGGTAGTGTGAGCGGGATACCACCAGGGTTTAACCCTGTGGTTCAGTTCTTCCAATGTTTGAGGAAGAACTATCAGGGTGTGCGGACCGACAAGTTGAGGAGTCTGCAGGAGTTCCAGCGGAAGACTGGAGAGAGCCTACGCGAGGCGTTTACTCGCATGACGCGGTTGATCAGCGTTACCCAAGGGGTGATGGAAGCACAGGCAGTCCAGTTCTGGTATGGGATACTAGACCGGGAGCTGCGTAGGAGAGTTAGAGATGCTACTCTTCTTAGAGATACCGCTCCGACGTTGGCGGTTGTCTTTAGTCTGGCTGAGCGGATTGAGCTCAACATGGTGGAGGAGAGGGTGGTGGTTGCTGGGTTCAGCAAGGAGACACCACATGGAGCGACCACCTCTTCTCGAGGATCACAGGCTACGCAACAGCGTGGTGGTGGTGGTGGTGATAAGGATCGTGCAGAGCAGTCACGATCGCATGGAGGTGTAGGAGGATCTGGTGGGCAGAAGCCCATGCCGTCCTTCGCTAGTCAGCAGCAAGCGGGTCCTTGCTGGACGTGTGATGGTCCTCATCAGCAGAGGGACTGTCCACAGAGGAGAGGTTATGAGAAGTCAGGGACATCAGGGACGTCTCCAGCAGTACCTAGGCAATGTGAGCATTGCGGACGACCCGATCACAGTAGTGACCGTTGTTTTGATCTCCATCCCGAGTTGCGGCAAGGGAAGGCTGATCGTGGACGAGGCGGAGGAGCTCAGGGAGGCCGTGGTGGTCGAGCTGGAGGTAGAGGTCCAGCACCTGGGAGAGGACCGGTCGGTCCACCGCCTGCTACGACGTCAGAAGCAGGTATGGCTGCTCGGATTGAGCAGTTGGAGCAGAGGATAGCTAGTATGGCTATGGCTCAGCGGAGATCAGGTGGAACAGAGGCTTCCACGTCTTATGGAGGAGAAGGAGGTGACTTCAACTTCATGGCTGGTGTGGCGCAGATTGAGGCATCTGCGGCAGTGACTAGAGGTGCAGTACGTGCCTCTGAGCCACGAGGTGCGTCAGTGGAGTTGGATCCACAACGCGGGGAGGCTGGTAGACAAGCCAGGCTTCCCCAATCGTTCACGTTATCGGAGGCGTTGAGGACCACATCTATGGTTCCTAAACGACCTACCTATGGTGCAGTAGAGTTGGAGGCATCGACATCCAGGAGTGGGTGTGATGTGAGTCCACCTTCGACGTCTGTGGATGCGACGTCGAACTCGATGTTGGGGGCGGCTACAGCAGTTTTGCGAGCCCCACTATTCTCAGCCACGGATATGAGGGCATTGGGAGTCAACTTGGCTCCAGTGTTCCAGTTGGCGGCCACGCTCAGTGAGAACGAGGATGTAGTTACCTCTAGTGCTGAAGTAGTTCAGCGAGAGGCGGTAGACGTGTCCATGGAGTCGAGGATCAGGACAGCTACCAGTGGTACTTGGCAAGCGGCGGCTGCTAGGTTAGATGAGTTACCAGCTAGGCCGGCGATTGACCGTGCTAGTTTGGCACCAGGTGTGGTGTTGTTGAACAACAGAAGTGATATCTTCTGTTTGGTGGCACCTTCAGGGAAAGTGTATCGACCTCAGAAGGTCTTGTTAGACTCTGGAGCCCAACCGTTGATGTTGGGAAAGGCGGCGTGTATTGGTTTGGGTCTGAAGAAGTCCGAGATAGAGAGATGTCCATTCCAGTTGCAGACATCTCTAGGGGGATCAGGAGGTACGGCTCTGCACATGACACGTGAGATGTTGACGGTGAGAGTTCGGCTAGATCACCCCACGGATGGCTCTATGGTGAGGGCCAAGGCCATCGTTACAGCCGCAGAGTCTTATGATGTATTGGTGGGAGGTGCTGTGTTGTACCCTATGGGGTTCGTGATCGACTATTGGGCGGAGACAGCATCTTACAGACCAGGTTGGCAGTCCGGTGAGGGACGAGTGAGCCGCTTACCAGTGCGGTTCAGTGCTAGAGTTGGGACGACGGAGCCTACACCAGGGACGATGGCATCCGTTGCAGGGTTCAGTTCGGTCATCACTTGGCCGGGCGAGTTGTTGGAGGGCAATGCCCATGCGGAGGATACTCCGATCTATGAGGAGGTGGAGGACATGCCTAGCATGTCTACGTTAGTACCATCTGCCTTGGATGTTCCACTCTGGAGTTCGAGTGGAGAGTTGCAGCAGGCTTGGAGTGAAGCTTTTGTACCACCAGTAGAGGAACAAAGGGTTGTTCCTGCTACTGGCCCTGTGACCTTATCACCGTTGGATACGACTCCCATTGTGTGGCAGTATCCAGAGGAAGGTGTATGTGTGCTGGAGCTGTTTGGAGGGATCAGCACATGTTTGGCTGCGGTATTGCAGGCAGGTATACAAGTACAGCGATACTTGTATGTGGAGAGAGATGAGATTGCGAGACGCATCTCATTGCGACATGTGGCACGTTTGGTGCAGAGATATCCTGAGTTGTTGCCCATATCAGCTGTTAGAGGATACCAGCAAGCATTACCGTCGGATATTTCGGTGCTGGGGGCGCAGGATCTCACGTTTGTAGGCACCATTCACTTGGTGATAGCCGGATGGCCATGTCAAGGTCACACGCGTGCAGGGAGAGGTCAGGGTTTACATGACCCGCGATCTAGGATGTTCTGGGAGATGTTACGGATCCTACGACATCTCCAGATGCATCAGGTGGATTCTCCAACGTACATCTTGGAGAACGTTCCTTTGTTGGGTGATGCTCGTACACAGATGATGGCGAGTGTGCACCAAGTGCGGTCTTGGGTTGGACCAGCAGTGTGGTTGGATGCAGCGAGAGTGGGATCTCGTGCACATCGTCCACGGTTGTGGTGGACGAACTTGTTACCGAGAGAGGTGCTTAAGCGCGCACACGATGGAGTGAGACGACCAGCGCACCTCACGGTTGATAGCATCTTGGATGCAGGACGACGATCTCAAGTAGTGAGAGTCGTCGATAGGTCACCCATGGCAGTGGTGAACCTAGTGGGACGGCCCATGGTAGCATTACCCACATTGGTAAGCTTTCCAGCGTCACATGCTTACAGAGATGGAGGACCTGGGCTTGTGTGGGATGCTCAATTACGGCAGTTGGTGGAGCCCAATGCCGATGAGAGAGAGCGAGCGATGGGTTTCACTACGGGTACGACGGCAGTAGCTTCGGTGTTGGAGGCTTCACGTCGTCAAGTATTGGGTCAAGCAATGGACTTGAATTGCTTGACATGGATTGTTAGCCTTGGATTGGCTGAGCAGCGTCGGATGCGATCGACGGGTGTTACTGCTCGAGCACTCTTGAGCTCTTTGCCTACCGGGTCGGTGGAGGCAAAGGCTGGGGGCGAGGCACGTGAAGTTCGTCATCCTTGGACATCATGGGATGTCATAGGAGAGAGCGTGGAGTTTGCAGCTAGAACTGCAGAAGTTTTACACACAGTAGCGGTGGAGGTTGTTGGTGGTGAGCAGAAGGAAACTGCTCCAGAGGCTGCAAGATAGCAGTCAACGACTTCGTCTTCTACCTCTAGCATGGTGACAGAGGATACTTGGGAGCTAGAGATTGGACCCAAGCTTATAGGAGAGGAGAGACGAAGAGTCCAAAGATTCCTGAAGAGCTACAGGAATTGTTTTACCTTCAGTATGAAGGATTTGGGTACCTTGAAAGGACCTGGTATACGGATCGACTTGGCTAATGACACGCCAATCTTTCGACGTCCTTACAGGTACAGTGACATGAAGAGAGCCTTGATCCAGAGTCGGACTCAAGACTTGTTGGAGGCTGGGTTGGTGGAGATGTCGCATGGAGAGTATGCATCTGCCACAGTTATGCCAGCCAAGAAGGATATGTATGGCAATTACACAGATAGACGGATGTGTGGGGACTATCGTCCTATCAATCGGCAGACGAAGTCCGATAAGTATGCCATGCCGACACCTGAGGAGATCTTTGATGCAGTGGGGCATGTGAAGGTCTTCAGTACTTTGGATCTTCGAGCAGGGTATCATCAGTTGCCAGTGAGAGAAGAAGATAAGTCCAAGACAGCATTCTGGGGAATTGACTCTCACGGCAAGGATTGTTTGTATCAGTGGCGGTTCTTACCATTTGGGTTGAAGAACGCCCCTGCTGAGTTCCAAAGGGTGATGGACAGAATCCTAGCAGGATTGGATTTTGTCAGATGTTATATCGACGACATCTTAGTCTATAGTGCTACAGTGGAGGAGCACGAGAGACACTTACGAGATGTGTTTGAGCGGTTGAGAGCTCATGGGTTGAAGTTACACCCTGGGAAGTGTAAGTTCTTCCAGGAGTTGGTAGAGTATCTGGGTCACACCATCTATCCAGGTGGATTGGGTGTTCAACAGACGAAGGTTGAGGCTATTGCACGTATCCCGCGCCCCACAGATGTGAGTCGAGTTCGGGCATTTGTTGGTTTGGTGAACTTTTATCGTCGGTACGTGAAGGGATTTAGTGCAATTGCGAAGTCGTTGACCAAGCTGATGAAGGTGGACCAGGAGTGGCAGTGGGGAGATGAGCAGGAGCGAGCTTTTGTATAGCTCAAGGATAGGTTGACATCTGTTCCCATCTTGAGGAGACCCGTTAGGGGGCGTCCTTTCCAACTGCACACCGATTGGAGTATGTTGGGACTTGGAGCAATGCTGACTCAGCATGATGATGAGAAAAAGGAGTTCGTGGTGGCGTATGCCAGTCGCTCCAATAATTCAGCGGAGGCGAAGTATAGTTCGTATGAGGGAGAGTGTTTGACGGCAGTGTGGGCTGTTGCACACTTTCGATGTTATCTGTTTGGGAACCCCTTTACTCTCATCACTGATCACCAGCCGCTCAAGTGGTTGATGGAGTCGGACAAGCTTACAGAGAAGCTTGCACGATGGGCTCTGATCTTACAGGAGTATGACTTCCAGGTAGTACATAGACCTGGAGTTGTAAACCTAGATGCCGACGGGTTGAGTCGCAACCCGTGCACGAGTCAGCAGGATCAGACTGAGGCTCGCTGGCATGACGAGGTTGATGAGGAGATAGTGCCAGGGTGGCATGCATCTGCCTTTCTTTGTGTGTTGGCCATGAACTTTAGTATGGAGGGCCAAGTCGTATCTTTCTCTGGTCAGAGAGTAGATGATGAGTCTCCAGATCATGAGGGTGGAGATAGTGTTCCAGACCAGCGAAATATTCATGATGATGTGACCGTGATGGAGTATCTACGTACTGGTGTGGTAGTAGGCACAGTAAGTGCCAAGGAGCGAGATCGTGTCCTTCAACGAGCGAAGAGATTTAGACGAGAAGGACGACATGTACTTCGAGTGTGGGGTGATGGAAGGGTACGGATAGTGCCACATCCATCCCAGAGGGCACAGTTAGTACGACATGCCCATGAGGAGTTGGGACATTTTGGAGTGAAGCGTACGCATAGCTTACTCCAAGGACAGTATTGGTGGCGTGGTATGCACATCGATGTGCAACAGTTTGTCGCACGATGTGTGGTTTGTGATCGAGTACGAGCATCGTTTAATGCTCCTACTCCACAGTTACACCCCTTACCGATTATGGGGTTGGGTTACCGTTGGAGTTTGGATTTTGCGGGACCCTTACCGTTGACCGTACGTCACCACCGGTATGTGTTGGTGATGGTGGAGCACTTCTCCAAGTGGATTGAGTTGGTGGCATTACTAGACAAGACGAGTGAAGGGACGGCGTACGCGTTCTTAGATCGAGTGCTAAGTCGTTTCGGAGCACCAGCTGAAGTGCTGACAGACCAAGGTACAGAGTTCCTTGGTGAGTTTCAGGCCTTGTGTGATCAGGCGCTGATTGATCATCGGACTACATCTCGAGATCATCCTGAGGCGGATGGTTTGGCGGAGAGGGTAGTTCAGACGGTGAAGAGAGGATTGCGCAAGTATGGCTTGCAGAAGGGCCACTTGGGAGACTGGGATGTGCAGTACCATGGTTGGCTATGGGCTACCGTTTTAGCCGACAAGCGTCTTTGGCTTCCTTCTCACCGTATTTCTTATTGTATGGCCGAGATCCAGATCTACCTTCGGTCATTCGTCGTGATTCTGCTGAGGTGCTGGACCTTGATGACCCGGATATGTGGGTGAGAGCATGTTCTCAACGAGCAGAGACATTTCAGAGAGTTATGCCTATGGCTTTTGAGAACCTAGCGATTGCCCAGCATAGAGACACGTTGCGGTATGCGACTATCCGAGGAGGAGGTTATCGGTCGTCGATTCGTAAGTTTCATCCTGGCGATTATATCTATCTACAGCAGGCTGCACCGACGACGTTGGACGTGACCGCAGGGCGCACTATTTTACGAGTGCGTGAGGTGTTACCTTCTGGAGTACTCATGTTAGAGGGCCGTGATGGTGTTGTGTGAAAGGACCATGTGCGTAATTGCGCGCCATGTCATCTTCCCAACATTGATGGTACCGTTGACCCAAGCTTAGCAGTTGTACGCGCGGGCTTGAGGTGTATGTTGTGTGGGTCTGCTGGTGGAGCAGCCCGTATGTTGGTGTGTGATGGTTGTTCGAGAGGTTGGCACATGTCATGTTTGACTCCATCTCTCAGTGTAGTTCCTACTGGACGGTGGGTTTGTCCTCGATGTATATAACGGAGATAGTCGATTAGATCTTTGCGTGGTATGGATTGCAGACAGGCGACTAACGATGGGGCAATGTAGCACCCGGCCTCCTGATCCTTACACCCATGAAGGTGTGTATCACGTAGTTGAGATATGGAGCTATCTGGAGTTAGAGGGACCTAACTGCCAGTTAGGGGGGCGATTGTGGTACACTTGTGTATGTGTATGACATCGTCCATGTGTTATGTGTATGTGTGGTGTATCTCTGACAGCGATGTATGTTGTGTAGCGATGTGTATGCGCACGACAGCTGTCACGTCAGTTTGGGCACCTCGGCTAGGTTGACCGAGTGCGAAGTGGCGCATCCCGGTAAGGCCGTTAGTGCCGTTAGGGCGAGTTGGAGAGAGAGCCCACTAGGGGTAAACTTCGCAGGTAGGGCTTGGAGGCCTTAGTTCTTTGAGTTGAGCCTTCAAGCTCCAGGCTATGGTGCATAGTCTAGTTGAGTGTAACCCGGATTCTCTTCGCGTTTAGAGTGGGTTTGGCTTGACCGTTTGTGAGTAATCCTTGTTGTGGTGTTGGATATGGTAATCTCTGTATTCAGATTGGGGGCGATTGTGGTACACTTGTGTATGTGTATGACATCGTCCATGTGTTATGTGTATGTGTGGTGTACCTCTGACAGCGATGTATGTTGTGTAGCGATGTGTATGCGCACGACACAGACCTCTTGCATCCTTAGTATAGCACTAGGAACCACAAATACCCAGTCAGCATTGATAAGCTAAGGCCTAGCTTCATTTATCCATCTTAGAACCAAGTAACTTCTCCAATAAGTGCTCAAATGAAGTAGATGAAGTACCCGTGGAAAGTTGACAATGAGCTCTTCCAGATGATGTAATGAAAGTGAAGATCCGAAGTTGTGCAAAAAGTCCGTAAGCTAGGACCTAGCTTGATTTTCTCACCTTTCCAACCTCGTAACTTCACCAATAACCGTCCAAATAAAGTGATGGAGTGTCCATGGGAAGCTAACAATGAGCTCTACGAGTTGATGTAATGAAAGACGAGATCCAAAATAGATCAAAAAGTTGTTATTTTCCTCCATGAGCATCTTTGGAGCTAAAATATAAAACCCTAAAATATGATTTTCAAGTAGGAGCCGATCCACGACACGACAACAGCAAACATCAGCTGAAGAGTTGGTGGCGGAGATGCAGCGGTGAAGTGAAGAAGAATCTTGACAAAGTGCAACAATGTTACACGAATCAAGTAAATAAGCATCGGCGGCAAGTGAAGTTTCAAGTGGACGAAGAAGTATGGTTGAGTACGAAGAACTTCATCCTTCCGAAGGAAATTTTGATGAAGTTCTCATCAAAGTTTATGGGTCCTTTTGTCATTGTCAAGAATCCGCATGAAGATGTCTATACCTTAGACCTTCCTCTCGAGTGGTTGTTGCATCCGATCTTCCATATTTCTTTATTAAAGATGTACTTCAAGGATGATTTGTGACCACAGCGCAAACAAGTTCTCATGCCTCAACATGAAGTCATGTCAGACGCAGCAGAATATGAGATGGAGATCATTTTGCAATCACAATGCAAATCCAACCGAACGGAGTACTTGGTCAAATGACGTGAATATCATTTGAAGGAAGCAACTTGGTTGCCCAAGGACGATATGAAACATGCCAACAAAGTATTGGACCTCTTCAAACGGCGATAAGGACAATAAGGACGTTAGTAAGATTAAGACATCTCTTTCCAACGAGGGGTGAAGTAATGACGAACCATACGAGTAGCAACTTGAGGTGATTTGAGCCGATGGACTTTGTAGCTTTGACTTGTGTTTTGTGGAATAAAGAATTTATTTCTTGGAAATTGTCTAAGTGTATTGGTAATGCATGGCTATTACTAGTTCTGATCAGATGTCTAGGATGTTGTCAAGAGGTGGAACAAAGTGCATTCAAAGGAAACGAGCTGGTTTGGATAAGGATCTAAATCAAGACTAAGTCTTGATGTCGAGATTTCGATTTGCCATAGCGTTGACAAAGCAAGTGTGAATGGTTTACACTTGTCTTGGGGCTTTGGGTGATCTTGCGTTGCAGTTTTCTAACTGCAAGGTAAACTTAATCGTACGTCTAAGTAAAATTAAGTTGCGATCAGAAAGTGAGCTTCGAGAGATCCCATAAGTAGGTGTGAATACTTATAAGTTAGCAAGTTAGAGTATTAAGTAGAATGTTTAGAAATTGTCAACTAGTTTTGTTTAGGGTGACCAAAAAGGTTAGACTTTCTCGAGACTAATTGGAATTTTCTAAGTGTTCTACCGACAACTTAGGACTCAAGCCAACAAGGGAATTGCGGATTAACTACCAAAACATAATTTTGACACCAAGGGGTTGGCTACCCATTTTGAACTTGACGTTAAGTTGGAATCATTTTTGATGAAGGCATCAATCTCCAAAGTGCGGTGAATGTCGTGATCCTCAGAAGAGAACCTTAAGTTTGGACGCTGCAAGTATGACTTAATGGCTTGGCCAAGAAGTCGAAAACATATGAACCCTAAGTGGTTCTCTGAACCAAGGTTGAAACATTGGGTTAGGACGTAGGGGCATATCCCAAGGAGATCCCAAACGAATGCTGACTTAAAGGGGCAAGTCTGAAAATAGACTGGGACGTGGATCTGAAACATGAGTCCGATATGGGGTTCAAAACGTAGGTCCGAGACGTGAGACCGAGACTTGGGTCTGGACGCTGATCTGAACCACATGTCTAGTCTAGCGCTGGATCACAATTTCTTAGAAAAGTACTAAGTTTTGGAACTCCAGCGACATTTTGGGACGTGAATGGAGCTCAACGTAAGATCTCAAGACTAGTAAGATATTATTGGAAAGCTTTCCAGTGAGACTAAGAACTCCTCGAACTGACCCCGAAGTTGAGAATTATGACCGATCTTATGATCAAGTTGTGATATAATTTTCATGGACCATAGAGGAGGACGAGATCGTCGATCCTCAAAAGTATACATGAGAGGGGGACTTGATGCCTGGCTGGGCCAAGACGAATCACCCGACTCCAGAGTTTGGCGGGTGGACTCTAGGGACATGAGGTGATGGCTGAGCTTGTACCAAGGCACGTTCTGGTCCAGACGTGGATGCTGGACTTGAGAACAGCCTAAGGGCTTGAACAAGACTATGGAACGAGACGGCGGGTTCAACCACCATTGGGGAGCCTGGACCCAGACGGACATCATGGACCGTTGGATCGGTAGGTGTACCGGAGGACTCCGATCGGACCAAACAGATAAAAGTCAGTGGTGCATAAATGCTAACGTGTGGTTGTGGTTTGCATGTTAGTGTTGTGAGTTTCGTGATCTATTGAGCAAGAGCTTTCGTTAGTACAACAAGGCGATAGGTGCGAGAAACAACTGCTATAATCCCGAAAGAAATGCAAAGAATGAACGTGTTACTGCATCAGATTCTACATGAATGTTGTTTAGGAAAATGCAAGGTTCCTGGCTATGAATATATCGTGTGTTGAACAAAGACAAGGAAGAGAGAAAAAGAGAGAAAAAGAAACTATAATAAGTAGAGTTCTTATTATTGATTAGAGATGAAACTTGATTTGGTAAAACTCTTTAGTATAAGAATTGGTTATGTCTAAGCCGGCTTGAGAATAGATTCAACAAAAATGTATTTCTACTAATACGTGGGAGCGCCAAAGCTTTTCAAAAGGATTTTGAAGGTCAAAATGATGTTCTTTTTACTTGAAAACTTGACGATAGAGATAAGATATGTATGTACTACATGTAAACCACATCAGCGATCCATGAAATCATTTTGGGTGGTCAGCAAAGGTTGAACCTTATCTTGTACTCCTTTCATTATATAAAGTCTGAGAATGCTCCTCCAAGGACAGTCGAGTTTCAATTCACTCTTCAGCTCGTCTTACAAAAACAACCAAGAAAACAATCTTCACGCGATATAAGAACCCTCACGACTGTTTGTAAAAGAAGAAAGTTCATAAATAGACCTTGTTCAGTTCATTCGCTATGATTTCTGTCGTTTTGGACCCGCTAGAGTTGTAGTTGGTTATGTGTGACTTGTGGTAGCGAGCTTTTGCTAGAGGCTTGTACATGAATGCATTTTGGATCAAGATTTTAATTTTGTGATACTGTTGCAAAGCTTCTCATTAGCAAAAGGGTATTTTTCTTGCTTTGAGTTTCACTCGAGTAGTTTTGATCCTAGACTCGGATTTCGAGACTAGTTTTACGAGGTTGAGTGTAGATTACAAGCCACTCAGGTCTTTTTTCAGTTTTGTATTCATACAAGGAAAACAAAGAGTGTATATAACTAGATAACGATAGGGTCTTCCTTCTTGACTCCGTTGGCTCCAAGGACTTCACATCTGACTCTCCACTATCGAGATATCTGCAATTTTTGGTCGGATGTGATCAAACTTCTAAAATCTCCTCCTTGCGGCTTAAAGTCACATACACCAGCAAAACGGACCGTATGATATAAGATCCGTCTTCTCCTACAAGTAGATTAGATTACCCTGATCCCATCAACATCTCAAACAAGCAGTTTGGAGTTCCACTCGTAAAGAAAAAAAGGATATTTAGTCGCATAAAGCACAAAATATTGACATAAATCGATCTCTTGCGGCTCAATTTCACTCGTAACACACAACACAATAATCTAGTTCATATATGTTCTTCTATGTGATAGAACGATCGTATATTGAGAAGGCATAGAGGTAGCTGGTATAGAGGACAAAGACAACTGTAAATTGTTCTGGTTCAAACTTAAAATCAACATATGAACCATTGGAGTCATTTTTCTCCATGTTTTGGATGAACTTTGAAAGAGTAGATCTGTGAAGATGGATCAAAAATAACATACCAAAATGAAAATGACTAATTTATGATGACTTCAATATGGCAGAAAGACTTGAGGATTCCAAAGAAACAACGACAGTATTACATGACATCGAGTATCGGACGTGGAAGAGGATAATTAGTAAAATAGAGCAGGCAAATAAGAGACAATTTATAATACAATGTGAAGGTTTTGTATTCACTTGTCAAGCTATATGCAGAGAACGGATAGATAGATCAAGCAAAGATTGGACCGCTGCTATGTGAGTTGTTTTGTATAGTATATAGATGTGGTACACAAGTACATCCATGATAGCACTCAAACTCTATCCAAACATCACCCGATAGTAATCAACATTCTCTTCTAAGGTCAAGCACATGAAGAACACAAGCATCAGAGCTACTTCAAGGTTAAGCTGGATATATTGAAGGATGAACAAACTAGGAAGAAGTGGAACTAGCCGAGATAGAAGAAATTAAGAAGCTGACTTTTGGAATGAAGAGTTCAGTTCTTAAGTGTGAAAGATAACAACTCTACTTAAGAAAAGACAACAACAATTGTAAAAGATGGAAGAATCATCAGACCAACTAAGAGTACTATTTTCTCAAACTAGAAGAAGTTGGTGGGATCTCATATGACAACTTGAGAATCCAATTAGTCAAGTTAGAAGATAAATTCAAATGTTTGGAGTAGAAACTTGGAGTGAGATGGATGAGAAGGAATAGTCAAGTTGCTTGCAACTAGATGCACCTACTGCATACTTCTTTCCGCATGTGAAAGCCAAGGCAAAGAAAGAAGCTATCAAACATACAACTCAATTATGGAGCGTTAACAACAGAAGAAACTGAAATACTCTAAGAAATCTGAAAGTACTATCAAGAGCTTTACATAAAGAGAAGTATACTACATGATATTCGTGGATCTTAACTTTGATCCCTTCTAAGGCATATGATAGTGAAGAAGGTGACATAGAAAAAAAGTAGAGACACGATTCATTATCAACAATAGTGGAGGCAATCTGTGGATCGCTGACAAGATAAGCTATACAAGAATAAAGAGAGCTGATGAGACCAGAATGTATCAAGTTCATCCAAGAATGTTGGGAACATCAAGAACTTGGTGTCTCATGACAAGTTGGACACCAAGAGGGTATGATTGTACACAAAGAAGAGCATAGAGAAGTATTAAAACAATGGAGACAACTAACTGTTCTTAACACCAACTATGAAATTATTAGTTTGATCTTTGCAGATAGACTAGCAATGTTGTGAGATGCTCAACAAAAAGATTCATTAAAAGAAGATTTTAGATAGCATCAGAATGAACCTTTAAAATAAAAAGGAGTAGAATAAGATATACTCAAGAGAGAGGTTAGCTCGCATTAGCAAGATATCCTCTTCAGTTGTAAGCACTTCCCCGTACAAAGTGAGACATATGTTGTGTTTCTCTTATTGGGCATATCTGATCTCTTTTATGTACATCTCAATATTGATTATCAATCCATTGTTACTTTCCTTGCCAAGTTAGCTGGCTAACTTTTCTTCTGACTTAAAATTCTGTTGGTGTTATTTCATTACATCCAATAACTACTAAACATCTATCTATTTGTTTGTGTGCCTCTATCATTTTCAGTACTGCAATATGAGTATGACTTTTAATTGGAGCAGAACACAAAACATACATGCACAAATATAACTCCGGACATTGAAAGGAATTCTTGTCAAAAATAACTCCAATGCAGGATAATATATTCTTCAAGATTTCTCGTCATATTCCGTTTTGTTGAACTACAGTTCCTTAATATTTAATCTTAATCCTTAATCTACAACACATTTAGCGTTATATCGGAATTAGTGTTAGTACCGAAACAATAGTTATAATACTAGTTTAGCATAGTAAAGCATTTTTAGAGAAAAATAACACTAAATTGTGTAAATAACGATTCATGATTATAGCACTGATTTTGCATACTTAAATGCAAATGATACTTCAACTTTTAGCAAAACAAGCCTGATTGTAGTTGACAATATAAAATGAGGTATCAATTGAAAGAGTTATATTGATCTAAGCAAAGGAAATCATCAAAAAGAACCATCATTAGATAAAAGATTTACCGTAGTGGATGTACTCACGTTTAAGTAATTAATCAATCCAAAAAAACAGGAATTCTGGTTATATTATTCTTCAAACTGCACAAAACATTTTGAAAGTTTTCTTGTGCTCCGCACTTTACAGGAACGAGACACATTTCGACGTATTTCTCTCAGTACTTTTCATTGCACGATTTATTAGAATCATCAATGTATGCTGACAGTCTTGCCCAAAAGAATGCATTAATTTATTAATACAAAATATGTGGAGAAATATATATATAATAAACTATAAATATATGTATATGTATATATAATATAAAATAGAAATTTAATCAATTAATCGTGCACGCGTGAATGCCACTATGGTACATTGATTTGGGACAGGAATTAGGAGGATAGGAGGAGGATATGCACATATGAAATCTTCAAGCCTACGGATCACTGGAAATGCGAATAGGATACGGACATGAAGTGTAATTTATGTTCTAACCTTTCCGACGGGAAAGGTTGGAACATAAATTACTTTCCTCATAAAATGAAGCGATTTGAGAATTAGTATCTTGGACTTATCCTCTTAGCAACGCATCAGCCCAGACTCCACTTATGATCTATATCTGGATGAGTTAGCTAGACTGATTAACATATATCGTTTATGAATTAATTTAGTTTTTTATAATATATTTTTATAACTTTTACATATTTTCTGATAAGAGAAAAAGAAATTCACTGTATAATGCCGTGGGGAAGGATACTCTCTTGAGAAGAATCATTTACACTTCAGAAGATTTAAAGGAAGATTTCATGTACAATCGAACCTGACATAATGCACACATTCGGTTCGGTGGTTAGAGTTGAAACAGATTTTGGCAGGGTGTGTATTTTGTAGAAAACTGATAGAAAGAAAGGAAACTTTTGGATGTTTTCAGTCCGGCTCCTTCCCCCTTTTTGCAAATTCTTTTAACAGAAATTTTTCTTTCCTTCTATAGTTGCCTTAGCTAAAGCTATAATTGTAGTCCTCGAGAAGGATGAAAAGATAGAAATACTCACTAGATTGTTACGTTCCAAGCCCACAGCTGTAGCACAGTTCCGCTAATTACGTCTCGGCTTATACGTGCGAATTTATTAGTGATCCGACCACAGATTCATGGTCGCGAGGAAACATCTGTAACCGAGTTCCCGCTTATTACCGCAGTCACCGAGGCTTGAACTGCAATCGTGATCATGGTTACGGTATCAATTGCACGGTTCAAACGGCAGTCACGGTCACGGTCTCAACTACACAGTCACCGAGCTCAAAGCACAGTAATGGAGTTCTTCGTCCGTTTTCCGTTCATTTTGAATTAGGCACAGTTTCACAAGAAATTCGTCCGTTCTCCGTTCATTTTGAATTAGGCACAGTTCAACAAAAAATTGTCAGGTTTCTCAGATGTGCTCAGAAACGTGGTGGTCAATAGCATCAATAGTCTTGATAGTCTCACAATGCGCGAAATGTGAGCATCAGTAACACACTCGCAGTGTTCGTTAACCTCGAGCTTTCATTAATACAGCTTTGATATTGCGTCTGATCGCTTGATATTGCGTTTTGAAGTCTGATCTTCAGTGTATTGCGTTTTGAAGTCTGATCTTCAGTGATGTTTTGTTCTTCTGCGACAGTGAGCAGCTACGGGAGACGTAATTTACAGTACTTGGTGGACTGCTTGGAAACTAATATGTGTTGCTCTCATCTGTTACTGAAGGTTTCGGTCTTAGCGTATGCAGAAAGTGGATTCAGGACATATGACGGATGCGACAGATGCAGCAAAAAGTTATGTGGGTTGTTTTGTTCGAGATGTAAAAGTGAGCGCCTGTCGTCGATAAAATGTTTCAGATTATAGCTTCTGGTAGCGGATGAAAGTGCCAACGCGTGGGCCGTAGCATGGGAAGCTGGGAGAGATTTTCTAGGCATAAGTGCTTCGGCTTATAGTCAAGTGGAATTACGCGGAGATGACAATGTTTTGATGGACCGGATCGTTGGTCAGCATTGGTACTGTCATTTCACCATTGTGACAAATAAAGTTGTTGGAGGAAAATATATTCGGATCGACCAAGCACAACCCTATGGAAAACGGCAGTTATTCGGTGTTTCTTCGTCTCTTCCAGATTCAGAAAGACGAATGTCTACTACTCGAATAGTCATTCCTACCCGGTGTGTTATACCAGGGTCGAGCACAAGCACCACACCGGAGCCGGACATCAACTTTCATGGAGAAGAGACACATCAATTACCTGCAGAAGAGAGACGGGGACGGGGAGATAAAGTAGCGAATTCTCATGATTATAAGAGTGGTTTTTTTGTGGGGTTTTCAGTGAGATGTATGGCCGTGTTATTATCGATGGTTATGTTTGCTTTTGCTATATTGAAATGGTGGCGGTGACCGTTCGTGATGGACTGTAATATGCGTTACGCATACAGTCAAATTGTATTGTTACATTTTGAATGAATAGATGGCAGTCTTCGCGTATACACACTTCTTCGTCTATTGTGTATATTCTGGGTCATGTTATCTCCCTCTAGTGTTTACCGAAACTATAGAAATGAATCTAAAACGAGAGAGAGCTTGGAGCAGCGCGCTCAGTGCGCCAAATGGTCGGTCGCACTGAGCGCATCTAGTCGCGTGCGACCGACCATTTGGTCAAGTCGTGTAGTGTAGTGTCGCAGTGTAGTGTAGTGTCGCAGTGCAACAAGTGTTTCGTCGCACTGAGCCCTCATTGCGATATACTGTCGCACTGTACTCAGTGCGCAGTGCGACTGCCTTTACAATATTTCGCACTGTACTCAGTGCGACTGTGCGCAGTGCGACTGCCTTTACAATATTTCGCACTGTGCTCAGTGCGATACATTGCACGCGACAAGAGTGTAGTGTCTCAATGCGACTTGTGTTTCGTCGCATTGAGCTCTCAGTGCGATATATTGTTGGTCGCACTGTACTCAGTGCGCAGTGCGACTTCCTTTACAATATTTCGCATTGTGTTCAGTGCGATACATTGCGCGCGACAAGTGTAGTGTCTCAGTACGACTTGTGTTTCGTCGCACTGAGCTCTCAGTGCGATATACTGTCGGTCGCACTGTACTCAGTGCGCAGTGCGACTGCTTTTACAATATTTCGCACTGAGCTCAGTGCGATACATTGACGGTCGCATTGAGCTGTTGGGTTGTAGGCTAAGTGCGACCAGTGATAGATTTGCCTCTCAGTGCGATCCTGGACCGGTCGCACTGAGCGAGCGAGGTTAACTGCGTAAGGGTACTTTGAGGTGTTGGGGTGGGGAGGAGAGTTTTAGTAAAAACATAGTTAACCAAATGATAAAAGAACCCACTTTATTAACTTCTTCCAGTTTTTCTCTACATAGATTAACCATATCAGAAAACAACACACTTTATTAAATTGATTTCAGTTTCTTCATAAATTCAGTCGCTTGAACGGTAGTGCAAGAACGCCAAATCACGTTGCAGTCCTCTTCTGACATAGCGCCCCAGTAATTCTTCAGAGCAAGATAAGGATCTCTACAAAAAAACTTGTCTATACTTGACAGCAACATAACCTGGGGTATCTTGGGTGCTGTTTGCCCATGATTTCAACCATGGGTAGAGTACATTCATGAGATAATCATCTCTGTCCATGTCACCTGACTCAGACATGAAAGGAGGGGGATGGATTGCGTTTTATGGATGATTAGTACCATTCTTCTCAAGAGAATCATCTATCAACAACACATCTCGTGTACACAAGTTAAACGCGAACAGTCGAGAAAAATCCTTCAGATACAAGTAATTACCACTAGCAGCTTCTCTGGTAGTCTTGAAACGACTACACATGGGTTGTGCAAAGATTCTACAGATCTGCATTATACAATAATGAGACAAGGTAAATAGAAATAAAATGAAACAAAGTGAAACAAAGTGAAGATATGTATAATACGATTACAATTAACAGAAACAAAGTGGAAAGAAAATGGAAACATTGTGAAGATCTGTATCCTACAACCAAGAAACGGAAGTATAATTTTAATAGCAATGAGTTTGTTTGCAGTTACCTGGCCTGAAGCGATCCCTGTAGGCAAGTACTTTTTGGTCTCCATGGATCGAAGGAGGGCGTTGCAGTTGTTAAGAGTTTTGGATGTCCATATCAGCACTTGAAAATCCTGACAGCATATCTCCATGAACTCTTTAACTCCTTTTCGTGCCACATAGAATAAATCCTTTTTGGCACTCTGAACTTGTAACCTCTCTCTTTAGCTCCTTGAAGCTCTAAGTCATTACGTCCTGTTCTTATCAACAAACCGTTCAGATCTAGAATAAGTGTCTTCCTTCTGATCACACCAGGATCTGTCAATCTGGGATAGAAGAGTTTAGAAGAACGAAGGCGAGTGACATCGTTCTTTAACCTCTCCAACTCCTCATCTTGTAGTTGTATGCGGTCGTACATGTCTTGTTCTCGCTGGCTCGCTTCTGTTATACGAAAGTTTAAACTTTCTTCTTCTTCTCTTTTCATCGCAAGTCGAACATCTAAATCTTCCTCCTCCCTTCTCTTGTTCAAAAGAGTCTCTGATTCCCCTACATGACATGGATGTAGAAAGTTTAGAAGAAAAAATTATATCAATGCGATGTACAAAGTTTAGACTAATAAAGGCCTCAGTGCGATCGAAGACCCGTCGCACTGCGTTGTGAAGAGGCCGCACACAGTGCGACGGAGGGCTCTCGTCGCACTCTCAGTGCGTCAGTGTGTACAGGTAGCACTGAGCGCGCGAGCTTAACGCGGCGCACAGTGCGACGAGAGCCCCGTCGCACTGTGCGCGCGAGCTTAACGCGTAGTGCTACGACCGCGCGCTCAGTGCGACAGGAACATAGTCGCACTGAGCGCGAGTCCGTAGTCTTACTAGCAAGACTGCTCAGTGCGACAGGGACACAGTCGCACACAAAAATCTTCAGTGCGACGTGCGATTATTGTCGCACTGCGCACCTGACCTTAAGGCCGCGCTCAGTGCGACCTCAGGCCCTTCGCACTGTGCTACCATCTATGACCGATGTACAACATCACCAAACAAGGATTTCACTGAACTCTACACACTTAAACAAAGATTTCACTGAACACTACACACTTCACTGAAGCAAGAGATATGAAAGAACTTTACATAGATAGCCAAAGTAACTCAGAGAAGCACATAATACATACACAAATAACCAGAAAACACAACCAAATAATACACAAATAAACCCTAAACATAGATAGCCGAAGTAACTCAAAGGAGAAAATAGACTTACCTCTATCATCGTGGACGTGGCCAACACCAAGCTCATCCACCATTGGATTGGGAGTACTCTCTTGTACTTCGTGCTCAATGGAGAATACTAACGCCTCCTCTCTCAAGATATCCAAGTGTCGCATGAGATGGGTTAAAGCCATCCCGCAGAAAGTCTCTACGGAGACTCCTTTCCTCTGTTCTCGTATGTGCTTCTGCAGATGTAACACTTCTGCCTCCAGATTCTCAAACATGAATAAGGACCAATCATAATCCTTTTCTTCTCCTTCCACTTTGGATTTGACGTACAAAGCAAGTTGACCTGTAACAGCTTTAGGCCTTCTTCTCGCCAAGAGAACCGCATTCAAACACTGAAAAGCAGATCTCCATCCCTCGAATGCACATTCTCTTGCAAAGTATCTTTTCCTCACTTTATCATAGTCAGGAAACCAATCGTCTATTCGAACATGTCTCACGAATGGGGGTAAGATCACTGATCCTTCAGGAATAACAAAGGCTTCCCGGATTAAGTCAAGGGTCAACTTGAACTCTCTATCCCCAATTTTAGCCATTCGTGTTGCTGCATTATAGGATTGGATGAAAGTCATACAAACTCCAATCTGACGTAAACAAACATTACACATTACAATAAATAGAGTGTATAACCAACCATCATCCAATAAAAGGTTACACTTTAAGTAAAGAATGGACTAATGGTAGATTACTTACGTCAGGCCGAGGAAAGTCGAAGGAGAAAGCGATCAATAATCCCAACTTCTCTAGATCCTCCTCGTCTATTTCGCTCAAAGCTTGACTAATACTTTCTTTATCCATCCATTGTCAAACGATACGTCGATCAACATCGTGTTGAGAAGTAAACGTAATTAAAAAGGGTCCTTCTTCTCGCGGTGCCATACTTGCACCTCGTTCCTTCACTGCGGACTGGTTCGCCCCTAAACTCCAAGAGATCACTCTGAAAATAAAGCGAGTATGTCAGTTTATATAGGAATGAGAAAACGACCCAAATATCGAAGAGAAAACAACACAGATACTCTAATGTCCGATAGAAGAGCAAAATTCAGAATAACGAGAGAAGCGCCAACAACATAAGAAATGAAAACTCCAAGTGGTCGACCAACAAGGAATGAAAACTCCAACTGAAGATCGCTAATGCTCCAAGTGGTCGATCGGTAGTTGCCTCTAAGTGGTCGATCGGTAGTTGCTTCTGGACGGAAGTGCGTTCAGTGCGACTAGGCGGAAGTGCGTTAGAGTGCGAAACTAGTGCGGAAGCGCGTTTAGTGCGATAGTGGGCGGAAGCGAGTTGTAGTGCGACGGTGAGGTTCAGTGCGAAGCTTGTGAACTAGCGGAACCAGTGCGAAGCTTTTGAACTAGTGCGACTGCGCGGAAGAGTGTTAAACAAGGAAGCTTTTGAACTAGTGCGACTGCGCGGAAGAGTGTTAAACAAGGAAGGGTTTAGATGCGGTGTAAATCGCGATCAGTGCGATGGTGGGTGAAAAACCTAATTTCAGAACTAAATAAGTGGTCGCACTAAGCCTAGACTTGTAGCCGCGCTCAATGCGACACGTAGCAGAAACTTAAAAAAGTACTCGAGAACTCAGTGCGATCGAGAACATATCGCACTGAGCGCGCAGCGCTTGATGCAGTCGCACTGAGAGAACACTTGTCGCAGTGCACTCTCAGTGCGACCGGTGTATAGTCGCACTGAGCGACAAGTGTAGTCTTTAAAGACTTACCGCACTGCAGTCAGTGCGACCAGTGTACTGTCGCACTGCACTCAGTGGGACCAGTGTATAGTCGTACTGCACTCAGTGCGACCGGTGTATAGTCGCACTGAGCGACAAGTGTAGTCTTTAAAGACTTACCGCACTGCAGTCAGTGCGACCAGTGTACTGTCGCACTGCACTCAGTGCGACCGGTGTATAGTCGCAATGAGCGACAAGTGTAGTCTTTAAAGACTTACCGCACTGCAGTCAGTGCGACCAGTGTACTGTCGCACTGCACTCAGTGCGACCAGTGTATAGTCGCAATGAGCGACAAGTGTAGTCTTTAAAGACTTACCGCACTGCAGTCAGTGCGGTAAGTGTACTGTCGCACTGTACTCAGTGCGGTAAGTGTACTGTCGCACTGTACTCAGTGCGACCAGTGTATAGTCGCACTACAGTTAGTGCGCCCGCTGTATTGTCGCACTTAGCGACAAGTGTGGTATTTAGTGTAATGTTTAGTTTTTAGTTCTTGTTCTAGTTAGTTTTTGAAATGTTTAGTTTATGAGTTTTTAGAGGTTCATATATCATCCACAAATTAAAAGAACAAATTAGAGTCACCCTCCAAGGAGTTGAACCTTGACAGGCCAAATCGACTTGGTCCGACAGGGTGTCCTGCACAGAACAAAACATATAACACAGAAGCCACAAGCAAAAAGAAACGAAATTATCGCAAATACAATGAAGGACCACTAGATGCCCAGGTATGTTGTTGTCCACGAGATCTAAGAACAGTTATACAATGACGAACTTTTCTCTCAAAAGGTTGAAACGCCTTGTCAAGTGACTTCAAAAAAAGAGGATTGTCATGTTCCCGACTGCAAAGAGTTCTAAGAAAATCTAGAATCTCATCACATCGCTCGACCAGATTGAATCTTTCTGTGTCTTCAGCTGCTCCTTCTTCAGATGCTCCTTGCTCCTGTACATAAACATCTTCTCCATCCTCTGTAAAATCGAAGTGAGTAGGATGTCTTGACATTTCTTCATCTACATGGCTTGGTTCACACCATGGGTTCATATCATCCGGTACAACTTCTCTGTTGAAAAATCTTTTCTTACTACTGAAAATATAAAATGGATAACTGCACCGCCGGAATGTGGATGAAAACACGGGTTGTATCGTAGAGGTCTGAGCATAAGCTCTGACCAAATGCTTGCATAACAAGTACGGGCTATTTATAAATGAGTAACAAGAACATATCCATCTCTCCAGGTCTGTGAAATGAATACCCGGCACAGACACATCTTTACTCAGATATTTCTGCCAAGTGACACGAAACTGTTCCCACCAGCTAGGAAATAAACGTCCGTGAATGATTTGGTGTAAGGACACTTGCATATCTGCCACCAGATTTTCACAAATGATTAGCGTCAACTTATCTAAACGAGGACGGTTAAGAGCATATTTATAATCATGCTTCAATTTTCTCCAGTGACTCTCTACAATATTGGTAGTGCGTGACAAACAAAGGAGAGGCTTTGATGCTCTACTGAAAATTTCCCACTTGCCTGGACTGTACCACTCTCGTCAGAGATATATCCACAAAGACAGCAGGTTAGAATTTTTACAGAATTCATAAATCTCACGAACAGCGGTACAATGTAATACGTCAGGAGTAAAAAATTTACCTTCTGTTGATGATATAAGTGAATGCAAGTTGAAATGTTTGGTAATCATATCAACCACAACCTTCCGTTGTTCAACATTACACAATTGACCAACAACTTCCACGCTCTCTGAGAACCAATTTACATCAATAAAAGAGAAAAATGTACTTGCCTCCACACTGTTGTATGATCCAGTGGCTCTTCCTGTGCACATACATCGAACTTCGACAGCTGACTGAGCATGCTTCAAACAAAGCTGAATATACATGGCAGTAAAAACCGATCGTAATGCTGATATCTGACCAATGTCTTTGTCTGTGAGTGCGAACACAGGACGTAGTCCTCTCTCTCTTAACTTCTCAAACCACATCGTAAGAACCTTCTTTCTATATTGTTCCGTGAGTGATATAGAACTCTTCTTCGCATCACCTTGTCTCAAGTAGAACATGTAGGATAGAGGCATACCAAAACCTCCGAAGTTTGCAGCAATAACAAATAACTCAAAATGCATAGAGTTAGTTTTAAAAGTACTGTCGATGATAATTTCTTTCACACTATCTATATGTTCCAAAAATGAGGTGCATATTGCAAAAGCAATGTATTCGTCTGTCTGTTCATACAACACCTCAACAAAACCTTTCTCGGCTAAAGCTTCACTGCGTATCAACAAGGATGCAGACTTCACTTGATCATCTATATCACGCAAATACTGTCTGGACTGAACTTCAGCAATCCAAAAATTCACCTGCGCTCGAGTTATAGTCAAAGGACTAATGATCTCTTTTTCACATAATATACGGTATACCTCAGGCTTCCGGAGATTTAATCCAGATATAGACTCCAGAAACGTGATAGCATCCGCAGGAAAACAATGAGCCTTATGCGTCGGCTTCTCATGTGAGAGCAAATGTTTACAAGTTAAATATATTAACTTTTGCTGCACGTCCACTGTTATTCGTAAAGTGCCATTGCACTCCGATCTATCAATCTTCCGTTTCTTTTCTGGTTGTCTTACCTGTGAGATGGATCCTTCACCTTTCTCTCTGAATTTGGTCCGGTCAGATCGTGAGGTACACCATAATGTCTCCCTTAAGATCGAACAGTCTTTCACAGAAACACGCGGGTTACGTACTTCCCAATAGTATCCAGAGGCTACCTCCATATTCGGAATGATGTTTGTTTTCAGCCAAGACGTGAAACACAGGGACAAGTTACCAGAGTTTAAAGTCTGCAACTCATGCATGCAACTCTCATCTGAAAGATGGACTTTCAGTCGGAAAAACACAAATCCGTCTTTGCTATCTTCATCTCCGAAGCACTCTTTCACAACATCAATCATTTCTGAATGATCACACTCCACTGTCACTATGAAAGCGTTATCATCATCAATCTCATTCTCCAAGCCAGCTTCGCATGCAGTAGTACAACCGAGGTTAGCTTTGTTGTAACACTGGTTACATTGTTTGAACACAGCTAAATCAAGAGGATTATGTCCTTTGCGAGTACGCGTGAATGCGCTGATTGACAATGTCCGATTGCATCAATTGCAATAAATCATCTCCATGATAAGCACTCTAAAGCAGACAACGAAGACTCAGCTTGCAGCTCTCTCTCTCTCTTCTCTGTCACCAAGCTCATTCAGCGTAATTCAGCGGAATTCAATTCAGTAGCGAGGACGCCCGACAATAGCTTGGCTTGACGAGTCGCAGTGAGAACGCCTGAAGTCGCAGTGAGGACGACGCCTGGAGTCGCAGTGAGGACGCCTGGAGTCTTCAATGCCGTCGTCTGAGTATAATTATGGACAACGGATAAACAATCAACGGACAACAAACGGACGGAACGGCTGGGACTGCAGTTCAAAACTGTGAACGGCTGGGACTGCAGTTCAAACTGTGACACTGACTGTAGTTCAGATCGCACAACTGTTCGAGGCTCGCAGTTGCAGTTCGAGGCTCGGTGACTGCGATAATCAGCGAGAACCCGGTTACATGCGACCATGAATCTGGGACCGATCACTAATTAACTCGCTCGTATAAGCCGAGACGTAATTAGCGGAACTGTGCCACAGCTGCGGGCTTGTTACGTTCGACGTAACAATCTAGTGATTATGAACGTCACGTAACATATAACAATATCACGTAACATATATGCGATGGATTATCATGCAAGAAAAGTAAGAACTATTTATTATCTTAAATACTGAAACTAAAACCCTAGAGGAGGTTCGAGTACTAAGACCTTTTCTCTTCAACTCGTTAGAGAATCTTCTTTCTTAGCTTTGACGCTTGGGTAGTACATCCGATAACGATAATAACTTCATGATGTTTCCGGACGAGAACCGGTCCTGCGTCTTATCAAGACGATTCTGAACTTGGTGTCGAACCGGCTCCAACAATCGGGGTCCGAGTAAAACAGAACTTTCGGAGGAGCCATGTACTTTTACACAAAAGCCGCACTCTTTCCCTGTGTGCAACCAGTAGAACCAGGTCAAAAGTACATCCTAAAGTGAGAAGCTTCGTCCACCCTTTTCGAAAGTCAAGCGGATGTTAAAAGTTCTCGGCTGCGGACCAGTAGGGAGCTTGCCAGGATCATACACGTCACCAACCGAGAAAGGGGAATTGCCGATGGGAGTCAGGGACTTTGACCGGACATTCACGTAAGTGCATGTAATGCCGGCACGCGTGTCGTGACAAATGGCTAGGTACGCTAGAGAGAAACCTCTTGGTGGCCTAGGTGCCGGCATGCCGCCTAGCGTGCGCGTTTGGGCGGGGTGCTTCTATACTCAAGTGCAACTCTAAGAGGTACTCTGCACCTGTCGTTCAAAACTGCGTATCGTAGCAGTTACTGAAAGAAGATATCGCAGCAGCTACTGAAAGAAGATATCCGAGCCAAAAGTAGTTTTGTTGATGTGGAGCGATATGCTGTTCTCAATATTTTTGCTACTTGAAATAAGATCTCCAAGTGAAGTGCAGTTTTGTCTTTATTTTATATTTTTTCTCGTTACTGTCTTCGCAATTTCGACTTTTCTACAGGACTTGTTGATGTGGAGCGATATGCTGTTCTCAATATTTTTACTACTCAAAGAAGATCTCGGAGCCAGAAATAATTTTGTCTTTATTCAATTTTTTTCTCCGTACTGCATTCGCAATTTCTACTTCTTTACAATACCTGCTGATCGAGCGATATGTAGTTTTTCACATTTTTGCTACTGAAAGAAGATCTCCGAGCCAAAAGCAGTTTTGTCCTTATTCATTTTTCTCTCCGTACTTCCTTCTCAGTTTTAACTTCTCTACAGGACTTGCTGATGTGAAAGAGACAATCAACTAGCAAGGATAGCTCTCGCGCGTGTTTGGATCGAAACGGGAAGTTTGAAACTCAAAAACATTTGGTCACAATCTTTCTCCAAACATAAAAAATTGTATGTTTTCCACCCAACCTATTCTCTCAACTGAAATTCCACGCAAGCCGCAGCTTCTGCTTATTACCACCCGTAACACACATGCGCAAACTCAGCTTCTGCAGTTTCGAAACTGCGATTGCAGAATATCTCTACAAAAGCATGATAACACAAGTACTTCAGTACGCGGGTGGAAAGTTAACAAACAAAGGAATTTGTGAGCGAAGAACCTCATGTTTCTCGGATCTTCCCGGTGGTTTTGCATGACGATAAATTTCTTGGTTTTTTTCAGGTGTTAAAAAAGTAAAAAGTTTAATTATTATATAAAATTATTTTTATAAATATAATTTTTTTACTGAAACAAATCCAGTTAAACCTGGAGCATGAGTATGAAAGCATGAAAGAGAATATGCATCCAAAGTGCACTTGTAAACCAAGGAGAAGAAGAAGACAAATGATAATACAACCCAGAAAATTATCATAAATAACTGATTGACAAGGTGATTTGAGAGAAGTTTAGTGAAAGTATTTAAAATACATTAAACAACGATGAATATTTACTAAATTACTAAATTAAAAACTTTTTACTTAAAATACATTAAGCAACAATGAATATCTACCAAATTACTACACTAAGAACCTTTTACTAACCTAGTGAACTTCATTACCTTTATTTGAACGTAGTGAACTTCATTACACATAGCTGCGGGAGTAAGAAAACCCATAAGTAAGTACGTTATTTAATCTTTCTCTTCATAAACAGCTGTGCTTTCGACGATAAAAACATTTTTACTTGAGTAACTTGAGCTTGAGTAGATTGAGTTTGATTCTTTATTTTACAGATTTCAAACTGAGGTATATAGGTCATCATCTCCATCTGAAAATGAAAGAGGGATGCAAGTTTAATCTATTATCTAACCCTTCTCTTCGAAGGGCTAGTTAATACACTAAAGTATTTTATCAAAGAAATCATTCTAGTGGCAACAGGCCAGACTTATTCGGTTGGCGGAGCATTGGTGTGGACATTTCTGCAGTTCTCTGTATTGCTACAATGAGCATTTTAACATTAATTTTTAATTTAAATATAACTTGATATAGAATTTCTATATAACAGTTACATCTTTTACAATAACAGATACCTTTACGATAACAGATACAGAGAAAAAGTTCTCCAAAGGTGGTTGAGAATGCATATTTATCGTAATCATATTTTTCAGTCCTCTGAAACAACCCTCAAAATAAGGTCTTCTGGGTTACCGGGGCCCTTGTAATCAGTATTACTCGGGGTTTAAAGAATAAAATAAATCAAAGCTCTCCCATAACTTTGCACTATGTGATTCACTTCATAATAACTTCATAATTAATGTTCATAATAATGATTATCTATTGTATCCACTGGCTTTTTCTGAACAACACAATATCTTCTCTCTAAAGTACACGCTTTTATAACTGCACCTTGGGTTCAACTCCCGCTACTGGAAGGCAAGAGAAGGCGACGCGATGAATAACGAACGGACGCGAAGACCCCACCAAGCCGGCCAAGAAGGCTATCACGTGGCTTGTGGAGGTCAGGCCAAGTCGACACGTGATTACCACAACGGAGATGGGCGAATCGCGTGTCTTAGCTTCTTGCGAGCGGAGAACTGAGGAGTGGTGTGAGAGGACTGCATTACGGGTTTCGAGACGGCCGTCGGCGAGTTTCCGTTGCTTTCCTGGTATCCCGAACCAGATCGGAAATCATTCATGAACTGAGCTGACCGGTGCATCTAGCCATTGGCTTGTGAGATATCTTACGGTCGTGTGCTCCTTGTCATGGACGGAGGATGGAGGATTTTTAGCCTGATAGATTTAAAGGCAGATAATCCTAAGTGTTGTACTAGACTAGACTTCCCTGCATTCTTCTCACCTCTTCTAAGTTTGGAAGAGGGGAATAAAGCAAAGCAGTGTAATTTATCATTTACTATTTAAATGATAAATAAAATTTATTTTTGATAAAATAAGAACTCGATCTTATGGTTCTTGGAGCGTGCTTCAGCCTACATGGCTTATAGGTTCTTTGCGGACGTTCTGGTACGTACTATACATATAGTATATAATAGTATTTTATAAATATATTTTGATTTTGAGAGTATTTTCTATTTTTTATTTGAATTTATAAAAGTACAACTAGCATCTCATAAATAACCTATTACTCTGATATTTATTAATAGGTTCGGAAGTTCAGTAAGACCCCATTACATTGCCGGATCCAGTTGCACTATTAGAGTTTGCTCTTCTCCAGACTTGTCCTTTTTTTCACTCGTGGCAAAAGTTCATGTTGCATGCATATTAAATTATCTTAGAAGTAATATGTGCAAAAGAGCACGTATAGAGTCCCTTACTAACCACCTTAATTATACAAATATAATGAAATCAGTGCTGAATTTATAAATTATTATTATTTGGTTAGCATGCTGCCGCACTTGTAGTCTCGGAGACGTCTTGGTACACATTTCACTTATTGATTTTATTTAGAATTTTCTCTTAGTTTGGGGTACGATTATTATTTAACAATTATATATAAATTTAAAACTTACCATAAAGTTTCTGTCTGATATTTATATATTGTGATAAAAAACAAAAGTTCTCCAAAAGTGGTTGAACATGCTTATTTTATTCATTTGGCACGTATTAAGTTTCATAGTCCATAAATATAACGTATGCTAGTGTATACAATGTTATCACTGAATCAGTAGAATGTACACAGAGACTAAATTGAATCATCGTCGCCAAGGTGGATCGGGTACGATGGAGCGAAAGCAGAAAACTGTGTTGGCTGCCGCGAATGTAACAGTAAGCGAAAAAACACGCGGGGTGTAGGGTGCGATGTTTTCGACGGCCAGGAAAGACCTTCTTTCTCGCTGGCTACAGAATTTTCAAGCACGTAATGTTCTGCAGCGCGGCTAGCGATGGCGATGTGGCCGTGCTAACTTCGTTCGCTTTCGTTCGCAACGGCGGTTTTCACAGTTTCTAGGTTTTGTCCTCTCTAGGTCTACGACTGCGTGGAGCACGGCTGCCGATGACGTTGTGGCGACGCTTAGTTTCTTCGCTTTCCTTTGGCGGAACGGCTGCCGATGACATTGTGGCCGCACTTAGTTTCTTCGCCTTGTTTTGGCGTTCGGCTGTTTCACGTATCGTCGATGCTTCTTTCTTTGCTGCTATCGTTGCTACGTTGAGAGCGATGGCAGTGCTCGTTTCGGAGCGATGGTGGGATTCCAAACTTGTGTTTCTCGTTTGCTTTCTTTCGCTGTTTGTCTCCATGCGCGCTTCCTGATGGGACCGTTTCAAACCATGTCTGCAGTCTTGTTTCTTTGCTCTCGATTGTAGGTGGGAGCAGAAGATGGCAGGTCGATGCTGCTTTTGCTTCTGGAGGTAGAAGCGGGACGGGAGGACACTTGGTGGGACTTCTGCTGCTTGATCAGGAGACGGGACGGCAGCGATTGTATCTCTCAGATCATTTTGCAGGTGGGACTGCTGTTACTCGATCGGGACGGGACTGCAGCCACTGCATGTCTGAGACGTTTTCGCAGATGGAACTCCTGCTGGTCGATCGAGGAACGGCAGCGACTGCATCTCCCAGCCGATTTCGCAGGTGGGACTGCTCCTGCGATTGGAGGACGGGCCGGCACAGCATACTTCCACCCGTCCCTCGTGAGCCATCACTTCTTTCAAGGAAGAAGTGCTGGCTGACGGGATGCGATTTGTCTAGTTTGCTTTGTCAGATCGTCTGACTCACTCCGATTCGTCGTATTGCTGTCCGTTTAGGTTGTCGACATCGACTGCAGCTGCTACTGACAGACAAGCGACAAGTTAAGTTTATGTTTTTTTTTAATGTTTTTCTGTCCACCGGGAGCGGTATGAGAAGGTATACGCGGTCATCGTCAGCTATGTTTATCGCATCACCTTCTCTCCTGTACGGTATATACCACCGATTCATGTACGTTATCTTACTCTTATGTACGCTGTCTGTTGTATTTCTTCTCAATGGCTACGGACTCAGACCAGGACACCGATGATGAGAAGTCTGATTGTGTTCATGCATCCTTTCCCTGCGATCCCGGTAGTCCTTTGTTGGTACCTTCCAGCCCTCTGAATTCTCCCACCGCTGTGATATCAGGCAGTCCCGGTATCATGTCGGATATTGCGTGAAGGATGTCCAAGAAAACGCGAGGTTTCTGGTTGTGGAGATGCTGTGTGTCGAACGGAGACAAGACAGAGAAGAACAACCACGAAAACGAACGCGCAATATATACCAACTCCAAAAGTATGTACATTGCCGGTTCTTTCTCCTAAGAGCATGAAATTGATGAACAGACCAGAGCGGTCTGTAACCTACTTCAAAGCCTTAAAACAAACCCCTGAATCACAACCCTAACCCAAAACCGCCGAAGCGTAGCTCAAAGCAAGAGAAACTTCTCTTTGCTAACAAACAGAGCCACAACAATATCACGCAATCCAAACCCAAGTCCAAACCACATCCACGGACTAGCTCTTGGCTAAAGCTAGTTACCACAAGCCGTACACAACCAATTAAGTCCCTAACGAACTCAAAAGGACGAAATCCGTAGCGAATGAACCGAAAAAAACCTATGTGAGAACTTTCTCCTTTCGCCAAACGATCTTCAAATGTTGATAGGGTCTCCTTCCTTGACTCCTTTGGGTTAAGAAACCTTCAGATCCGACTCCCGATAGTCGAGATATCACCGATTTTCGGTCGCAGGTGACCGAACCTTCAAAACTCCTCCCTGCGGCTTAAAACTGCACACCACACACAAACGGATCGTCTAAACTGATATCCGTCTTCTTTGGTAGGTAGATCTAGCTACCTTGAACCCAACAAGACTCCAAACAAGCCGTTTGGAGTTCCCCTTGCAAAACCACTCAAGAAATTTGGCCGCAGATTGCAAAAAATTGACGTAAATCGGCTCCTTGCAGCTCAAACTCGTTCACCACACCCAAACCAACAATCCAATTCACGTACAGTCTTCTCCTATGAGTAGATGAAGACTCCCTGATCGCGTAGGCAACAAGAACGAAGAGCTTGGCTCACCGATCGTGAAGAACAGCCCAACCTCAAGTCGCAGGTGAACGCAAATATGATGTAAGTGCTTCCCTGCGAGTCAATTTCACTCAGAACTTCCAAACCGTCCGATGAAAACTGGTATCGTCTTCAATTTCCTGTAGAACTCGGTGTTCTGATCCCGATGGATCCAAGGATAGCAAGTTTGGACTCCGGAACGGCCCAAACGGTCCAACTCTCCTTCACAAGTAACTGAAATCTCCCAATCTCCTTCCTGCGTCTCAATTTCCCTCAGTACACACACATCGATCCGTCTCTTCACAAACCGTCTTAACCTGTGCGTAGCCTGCACAGTTCTGAACCCAATGACACCTTGCGCACGTGTATTGGACTTCTCAAATCCTCAAACCATCCACCGACAGATCGCAGATGCAAGCTAGCCCTTAAGCTGCTCCCTTGTTACAGTCTCTGTACGTACGAACTTCACCTTGAATTATAATAATCAGGCCCCTTGCGTCTTTGATATAACGCTTGAAGCCTCAAATACCCAGTCAGCAAGTAACTAGGGGCCTAACTTGATTTTTCTTTCTTTCGAATCCCATAACTTCTTCTCTAGATGTCCAAACGAAGTAAACAAGATGCCCATGGAAAGCTGACAACGAGCTCTATCCATCTATGCGATAAAAGTGAAGATCCGAAGTTGCGCCAAAAGCTCGTAAGCTGAGGCCTAGCTTGTTTTCTCCATCTTTCGAGTCTTGTAACTTCTTCACTATGCGTCCAAACGAAGTAGACAAAGTGTCTATGGAATGCTGACAAGGAGCTCTATCCACTGATGCGATGAAAACGAAGATCCGAAATGGTGCCAAAAGCTCGTAAGCTGAGGCCTAGCTTGTCTTCTCCATCTTGACGTGTCCTGTAACTTCTCCACTAGGCGTTCAAACGAAGTAGACAAAGTGCATATGGAATGCTGACAAGGAGCTCTATCCACTGATGCGATGAAAGCGAAGATCCGAAATGGTGCCAAAAGCTCATAAGCAAGGGCCTAGCTTGTCTTCTCACGAGTGTTTTTGTTTTTGGAGCGACAAGCATCGAACTTTGGATTTCATATAGGAGTCGGTCCACGACACGACATCCACCCCCTCTAAACCTGTGCATCCTCCGGTATGCATCAGAGATACCAACCAAGGAGTGGACCGGCACGCACCTCGTCTTATTGTCCTACTTCCCATCGTAGCCAACCTCATCTTCAATGTCTTCTGCATAATCCTCATCCTCAAACTGAAACTCCGACAAGATATCTGCTAGGTCGATCTGCTCATCTCTCTTTTTGAAAATCTTTACGCGTTTACCTGCCACTGGCACTTTCAAGCTCGCTCTGTCCAACTCTTGCAGAACGTAAGTTGCGTTGTCATGAACCTTCTTCATCACATACGGACCAAACCATCGCCTGGAAAACTTCCAGAGCGTACTATGTTGGTTATCTAGACTGTTGTCGTAGACTAACACCCAATCACCTTCCTTGATTTCCCTAGGTCTCAAACGATGTCGTTGATCAAATCTGACCTTGTTTTTCAACCGTGCTTCTCGCAGCCTATCCAAAGCAGCTTGGATATCCTTAGGTATTCTCTCTAGCTGCCTAATTCGAATAGCAAAAAGCTCTTCCCTAGTCAGATTGTCTTCCCAAGATAACATACTCCATGTCAAAATGTGTTCTTCAATCAGCATGATAGGTTTCTGACATGTGATGAGTTCCACTAGCATGTAACTTGTCATCGAGCTGTGCGTCGTTCTATCTGTCCATAACGCAAATGGTAAGAGTCGAGGCCACTCGCGCACCCTTCCATTGCAGACCTTTACCAAAGCCTTCACAATGGGTGGATGACCACGTTCACTCTTGGCATTCCCTTCGGGGTTGTAAGCAGTTGTCAGTGACAACCTCACCCCGCACCTTGCAAAGAATTCCTGAGCCTCATGTGCATCTAACTCTCCTCGATCTGCAGTGATCTTTCCCACACATCAATATCGGCAAACAACCTCTTCCAAGAGAAATTTACATACCCCTTCAGTTGTCTTTGTCCGAAGCGCCCTACCCTCGACTTGATTTGAAAGATCTTCTCTAGCAAGTACCAAGTATCTCATATGCCACAATCCAACCGGCATAATCACAAAGTCTACCACCCACTTGAAGTGGATGGTCAACGGATAAGTCGCGTGTAATCCGTCACGATGTTGGATGTTCGAATACATCTGACATGTCAAACAAGACTCCACAAAAGATACAAGATCCATGTACATGTTTTTCCACCAATACCGCTCTTTCATCTTTGTAAAAGTGACCCAAATCCCTCGATGTCCAGCCCAAAGAGTCTCATGGAACGCCTGGAGCAACTTCTGCTGATCTTCCTTGTTGCAAATCATCCGTAGCGGTACCCCATCTTTCTGCTTCGGTTGCTTCCAAAGAAACCCATCCTGCAACATGAAGTTGTAGGCCTTCCTTCGAACTCTCCGAAACCTCTCATCCGTCCAACCTGTCTGCTTAACCATCGTACTAAGGTACCTCCCGATATCAAGCAAATCATCATCACACGATCCTTCAACAAACAACTCATCTTCCCTTCCTGTCTGTGCAATCGAATAGAACTCTGTACTCACGTCGTCAATGTCTTCTACCATCTCATCCTCCCCATCATATCGAGCTCGAGATAACATATCCGCCATCGGATTATCTTTCCCTGCGATATGTCTAAACTCCGGGTTCAACGACTTGATATATGCGATCCATCGTAACATCGCAATATCAGGAGTTGAACAATTCATGATCATCCCTAACAACGGCAAGCAATCAGTTTCAACCACCACTACTGCTTCAATCAAATACTCTTTCTCAGTTTTCATAGCTGAAACAATACCTCACAATTCTCTCTTCACTTGCGGATAAGCACGCGAGGATAACACCTTCGCTCCGAACCTAACCGCAAATCTGTCTCCATCCTCATCATCCTGTCTGATTGTCCATCCAATTGCAACTGGACTCGTATCCACTGTAAGAACCACCGGCCTAGCACCTTGTAATCAATCCTTCTCAAAACTGGAGGAGATGATAGTAAAGACTTCAGCTTCCTTACCGCATCAGTATGCTCTTCCTCCCATCTGAACTTATGACCCTTACGCAACAATCCATACAACGGATCCGCCACATGTACATAATGAGGAATCCAAATGTGATAAAATACACAAGCACACCAAAAATCTTCTTACTTTTGTCAGCGAGTTGCAAACCTCCTTCATCCTTCCAATCACATCCACCTTGTTCGGATCTGGCTTCCGACCAAACGATCCACACAAATGACCAACGATCAAAACCTCTCTAACCCCAAATGTAGACTTCGCACCTGACAACGTAAGATGAACTTCCTCAAGTCGAGATAAGATCTTCTCACAGTCTGCGATGTGATCGGTGACGTATCGCCGACACCCTCTCTGATCTAATGCTTCGTTCTTCTCATCCTCCACACATCCTTTGATGGGGATGTCATCCAAGAACGGCATCGTCTTTTCAGGGATGAAGTCCTTTAGAACTCGATTCATCCCGTTCATCATGTGTGCTACCGAGTTGGTAGCTCCCTGTGGTAAGGTACACATCTTAACCAACCTCAAAGGTGTCCTCATTGTCGTGAAGCTTCTGCTCTCCTCCGCTAGTTGAAACTGATCGTACCTTGAGTAAAGATCTCTCATTGAGTAAATTGCTCTTCCTACAAACGCTTCAGCAAATTCATCCACAATCGGTCCCACCCCAGCATTTCTGATTGTTACTGCGTTCACCGGCTACATGTCTTGGATGAACCGCAGCGACCCATTCTTCTTAGGCACTGTAAACCATCTGCTCGAATACGGTGCAAACGACGGCTCCAAGATCTTCATCCGCATTTCTCTTTCAGCAACTCCACTAGTTTGGGCAAGTGAGCCCGCGATACTGGAATTGGTCTCAGGTTCCATGACACATGCGGTATCGTGAAGATAACCATCGGGGTAACAACATACGGGTCTACACATCCAATCTCATGTGGCTCAAAAGCAAATACTTTCCCGTGTCGTGAAAGCATCTCTTTGAAGCAAATCCTCTCTTCTGGTAGAAGAGACCTATCAGATCCAATCTTCAGCTCTTCAAGGGTCTTCTCCGTGAACTTGTGTCCTATCATTACAGGATCTCGCAAACTCTTCTCCTTTGAAGCTCGATCCATCTGTTGGTTAGTGTCTTTCGGCAAAGGACCAGCAACTAGCTTTACCTTCCTATCCATTGTCTTGTACCTTGTCTCAACTCGAACCTCCGGTGCACGGAATGATTCGATCACCGAATAGACCTCCCTTGAATGAATCTACACGACCTTATCCATATCCTCCCATCTAATAGACATAATCTCTCGCAAAGGATCTTCCAATCCATCCTCTTCATAAACACCAGAAATCCATTCATCTCCTTCTAGCTCACCCAACTCTTTCAACATCAACTCAACATCACGCAAATGATTTTTTTCTTTTCTTCTCAGCTCTTCTACCTTCTTGTAGATAGCAATCCCACACTCTGAAAAATCAACAAACCCTGTACAAAAGACACTATCTCCATCAAGCGAGAGTATCTTCTCCTGCGCACCACCACAATCTCGCTCTATAGTGGTACTCAACGAAAATCCTTGAACTCTTCACTCACTCTTGGAAGTGGTCTCTCTCTCAACCGATCTCGATTGCGCTCGTGATTGGACGGTACAGTCAAGAACTATACCGCTCTCTTCCCATCTTGACTTCGGATCCTAGCATAAGCAGATCCGTCGTCTAGCACCTTTGTCTCCATCCGAGTTGCTATGATGAAAGGTTGGCCCAGAATGAGTGGGTATGATGTTGCTTCCTGAACAAAAAAGTTCTGCTCAATAGCAACATCACCTATGCGCACTCTGATGTCTGGACAAGCTCCATACAAGTCTTCGCTCGTGTTGTTGGCTGCTCTTATGACCCATCCATGTTCTATGTCGATCGGTCACTTCTTCTTCTTGTACAGCTCCTTCGACATGATGTTGATTTCTGATCCATGATTGATCAGAGCAACCACCAGCTCATCCAAGTCTCTGATCCTCACCAACGTTTCTGTCGTAGCTCGAGCCCAGTGACTGTGGCTGTAATGACTTGAGCTCTTCTCCCATCCTCCTCTTCATCCTCAAAATGCACCCTGCGCCTTCGATCTCTTTCTTCCTCTGGAGAATAGACACTGCACTTTGCAAGCTCTCTCTCCTGATCCATAGACATCATAGTATCCAAAGCATGCGATAAACCAGTCTCACCCGTAATCTGTCGCTTTCGTTTCATGACATCGATGATGACATCATGAAACTCGCGCTTAGCGATGCCCAACACTTCTCTCAAGGTAAACTCCACCTTCGCATTCAGAATGCGATCTTCCAAGACTCCCTTCAAGTCTGTTGAAGCCTCGATATCCGACTGTAGCTTGTATGCAGCCGGCTTACCCTTCTCCTTCTGAGAATCCTTCACTCTTTCCTTCGATGGAGAAGGAGCATCATCCATCGGTAGGTCTTGGCTCCTGCATCCCGAAGCTCTTGGTGAACCTTCTCTCCTCGAGTCTGTCTCTTGGAAGAAGTTCCTTCCCCTGCATCCTATGAATCCGTCTTCTCTTCTCTTCCAACAACGCTTCGTGTTGGTTCTTGGCCATGTACGCATGCACCGATAGAGCTTCTATCAGATCCTCCCATCCAGTATCCCTTCTGATCGTAGCAGCTGTCCTCATCAATGTTTCACGTGCCATCTTCCCTTTCTGTTTCATGGAGATGGCAGATGACCAAAATCCACTTGGCTCAACCTCCTTGTTGAAACTCCTCTCAGCTTGATGCTCAACCCTTGTGCCATAAGTTCCAGCTTCCACGATTGCAATTGCTTGCGCTGATAGGTGGTCCTCAACCAACTTCTTCATCCCTCCTCTACCAAAGTTGGTCTGAAGAAGTGCACCAGTATCCCTCAACGCTACCTTCCCATCTTTCCAGAAGATCACCCCTTGCTGCAAGGTATCACTGAACTCCTTGCAATCTCTGCACGGATGATCGGTATCATCGCACCAGATACACCGCTGGATCCAGCCTTGCTTCTCAACAGGTTTCGCTCCGCTTGTAGACCCTTGTTCCTCCAATCTGGTGAGCTTGATCTGCAGGTCTCGCATTCCACGCATGATCTCTTTAAGACTTGAGTCCTTCTTCGGAGATACTATCGGTATCTGAACAACTGGAACAGCAGGAGCAACCGGCACTACCTGTCTAGCAACAGGAACAACTGATCAAACTACAAGAACAGGTGTTACAGCAGTTGGTGCTGGTGTCAGTCTCCTAACAGGAACCTTCTCTCGCCTCCGCTCCCTCTTGGTGAGCAGACCAACAGCTTCTTCAACCTTCTTCCAGCTACTGGTCAATCCATCGTCCTCCTCTCGATCTTCCAGAAGTACCTCTAGCTTCTCCTACAACTTCTCATCTGCAGCTCAAAGAAATAGCTCTGTCTTGTTGGACTGCAACGTCAACTTCTCCATCATGGTCAACCGTGAAAACTGCTTCTCAAACTCCCTGAGCAACTCTGTAGCTTGTAAACCCTTCCTCGGTTGCTCAACCCACTCCAAGAATGACTTCTTGGTGACTCGATCAGAGTCCTCCAAGAAGTACTCACCCATCAAAGCACGAGCAAACGTCTCCCAATCCTTGTTAAAATGCTTCGTTAGCATTTTAACATGATCTCTAATCTCTGGAGCTGCTGCTAACTCAAACGTCTCAATCATCTCATCTTCTGAGACCCGGTTCAGCTCCATCTCCTTCACATAATGCCTCAGATATCTTGAGACATCTCTCTCATCAAACTGGTCAATCTTGCTGACCACCGCTTGTAGCGCCTTTGTTGCCAAAGCTTCCTTCCGCTCATCAGACTGTTGTTGCCGTAAGAACATAGTGAAAGCTTGGAACATCGATGCAGTCGCCGGATCCAACTGCACCTTCGGCAACCCACCTGAACCACTACCTCCATCTCCATCACCTTTCCCATCCCCACTCATGATTGCCAATCTCTTCTTCAAAGTTCACACAGAAGAAATCTCCATCCCAGACCTTCACGTCGAGTTCACCACCGTATCGTGTTTGATATTGCGTGAAGAATGTCCAGGAAAACACGAGGTTCATGGCTGTGGAGATGCTGTGTGTCGAACAGAGACAAGACAGAGAAGAACAACCACGAAAACGAACGCGCAATATATACCAACTTCAAAAGTATGTACACTGCCGGTTCTTTCTCCTAAGAGCACGAAATTGATGAACAGACCAGAGCTGTCTGTAACCTACTTCAAAGCCCTAAAACAAACCCCTGAATCACAACCCTAACCCAAAACCGTCGAAGCGTAGCTCAAAGCAAGAGAAACTTCTCTTTGCTAACAAACAGAGCCACAACAATATCACGCAATCCAAACCCAAGTCCAAACCACATCCACGCACTAGCTCTTGGCTAAAGCTAGCTATCACAAGCCGTACACAACCAATTAAGTCCCTAACGAACTCAAAAGGACGAAACCCGTAGCGAAGGAACCGAAAAAGACCTATCTGAGAACTTTCTCCTTTCGCCAAACAATCTTCAAATGTTGATAGGGTCTCCTTCCTTGACTCCTTTGGGTTAAAAAACCTTCAGATCCGACTCCCGATCAAGATATCACCGATTTTCGGTCGTAGGTGACCGAACCTTCAAAACTCTTCCCTGCGGTTTAAAACCGCACACCACGCACAAACGGATCGTCTAAACAGATATCCGTCTTCTCTGGTAGGTAGATCTAGCTACCCTGAACCCAACAAGATTCCAAACAAGCCGTTTGGAGTTCCCCTTGCAAAACCACTCGAGAAATTTGGTCACAGATTACGAAAAACTGACGTAAATCGACTTCCTGCGGCTCAAACTCGCTCACCACAACCAAACCAACAATCCAGTTCACGTACAGTCTTCTCCTATGAGTAGATGAAGACTCCCTGATCGTGTAGGCAACAAGAACGAAGAGCTTGGCTCACCGATAGCGAAGAACAGCCCAACCTCAGGTCGTAGGTGAACGCAAATCTGATGTAAGCGCTTCCTTGCGAGCCAATTTCACTCAGAACTTCCAAACCGCCCGATGAAAACTGGTAACGTCTTCAATTTCCTGTAGAACTCGGTGTTCTGATCCCGATGGATCCAAGGACAGCAAGTTTGGACTCTGGAACGGCCCGAACGGTCCAACTCTCCTTCACAGGTAACTGAAATCTCTCAATCTCCTTCCTGCCTCTCAATTTCCCTCAGTACACACACACCGATCCGTCTCTTCACAAACCGTCTTAACCTGTGCGTAGCCTGCACATTTCTGAACCCAATGACACCTTGCGCGCGTGTACTGGACTTCCCAAATCCTCAAACCATCCACCGACAGGTCGCAGGTGCAAGCTAGTCCTTAAGCTGCCCCCTTATTACAGTCTCTGTACTTACGAACTTCACCCTGAATTATAAGAAGCAGGCCCCTTGCGTCTTTGATATAACGCCTGAAGCCTCAAATACCCAGTCAGCAAGTAACTAGGGGTCTAGCTTGATTTTGCTTTCTTTCGAATCACATAACTTCTTCTCTAGATGTCCAAACGAAGTAAACAAGATGCCCATGGAAAGCTGACAACGAGCTCTATCCATCTATGCGATAAAAGTGAAGATCCGAAGTTGCGCCAAAAGCTCGTAAGCTGGGACCTAGCTTGTTTTCTCCATCTTTCGAGTCTTGTAACTTCTTCACTATGCGTCTAAACGAAGTAGACAAAGTGCCTATGGAATGTTGACAAGGAGCTCTATCCACTGATGCGATGAAAACAAAGATCCGAAATGGTGCCAAAAGCTCGTAAGCTGAGGCCTAGCTTGTCTTCTCCATCTTGGCGTGTCCTGTAACTTCTCCACTAGGCGTCCAAACGAAGTAGACAAAATGCTTATGGAATGCTGACAAGGAGCTCTATCCACTGATGCGATGAAAGCGAAGATCCGAAATGGTGCCAAAAGTTCATAAGCAAGGGCCTAGCTTGTCTTCTCACGAGTGTTTTTTTTTGGAGCGACAAGCATCGAACTTTGGATTTCATATAGGATCGGTCCACGACACGACACCGGTAGCCACCATCATCTAGAACTCGGCCTCGCCTCAGCTCGGTTCGGTTTAAACCAGCTTGAGAAAGCTTGGATCGAACCGTTATTAACCGAACTGGTTAAAGATAATCTGAATTTGAACTGAAAGTTAACCGAACCATTTAAACTTAAAACCTTTGTAAACTGAACCATTTAAACCACGAAACCAAATCACTGAAACCAGAATCAGTGGAAATAATTTTAAATCGTTTGATTATTTTTTAACATGAACTGTTTTGAATCAAATTGTTCCGAACCAAACTGTATAAACTATGGTTTGAACCGTTTAAACTGGTTAAAGATTAGTTCATAATCTGTAATATAAAAAATCTCGATTCAAAAATTACACATAATGTTCTGAAATTATAAATTATTTAAACCGCAGTTAGAGTTATTTAAGCCACAGTTCGAACCATCTGAATCTTAACTGTTTATATTGAATGTTGAATCTAACTAATTTTAAACCTAATTGTTTAAACTTGAACCGTTATAAACTAAACCATATAAATTATGTTGAACTTGAACCAAATCAAACAGTAATTAACTGAACCTAAACCACTTTAACTATACTTTTGTGGATCAATTCGGCTCCAACCGAACTGGGGTCGAGGCCTAACATCATCTGAACGCAACAAGTGATGTGAAGGTCAACTATATATCAACACAGAAAGTTAAGTCTAAAATGTTTTTACAAAAAATATAGATTATCAACCCATGCGATCTCTAGCTTGACTTGTGCAATGTCTTCGCATAGCGGTGAAACTTGTTGAACCTGCTGTTACCAGTCAAGGGTGCGATCAAATAATGTGAAGTTAAGACGAGTGAGGTCAAATCTGACATTCATCTTAAAACGTAATTTTTCCTTTTCCTAGATTCGTATTGATATATAGATTATGTCAAAATCGGAGTCATTGTAAAACATTTCTTTGGTTGCCAAATTTACAAAAGATGACTCTGAAGAATACGTTATACTTATACGTGAATTATCAGACTATTTCTGGCTCTGGGTAAACTAAACCCAACTATCCATACTAGGTTTAACGTTAGCGAATATTCAGAAGTCGTGACATTTTTTCCCATTAGGACCACTCAAACCTGAGTTTTACAGAATTGTCCTAACTCTCGTAAATGTTTTTACAGGTTTTGGCTGTAAATTTTACGTACCACCTCCACTGTAAACGACATATTTCAGTATCGTTGAAAAAGATCAGATCGATTTAATACATTCGTTCTGCAATTCCTGACAATAGCTGACAGTTTACACTTACGTAGTCTTATCTGAACCCTGTAATTTCATTAAGGGAACAGGTTTGAATGGCCCTAACAGAGCCACTTTAATTAACTTTTACAGAATTCTCGTAAAATGTTTTACACATTTCTGCTATAAATTTTATGTACCAGAAATTTACAGTCACTGCAGTTACGATTGTACGCCCATAATCTTTTGAGCGCCTTTAAAAAAGATAAAGTCAAAGCATTACACAAGTTCAGCAATCTCTGACAAAGTCTGACATTTTAGACTTACTGCTTCTCGCTTTAATCCTGTAAATTTTGTTACGAGAAGAGGTTTGAGTTTCCTTATTGCTAAAACCAAAGATTTTAGTGTCCAGACAAAAATTGGCCATAGTTTTTCCAAGGACAGCTTTGTCTGGAGCAGTGTATCTTTTAACGTGGTGTTTTTGAATCATTATAAATATTTTATTTTAAATATATAATAAATTATCTAAGCACTGAATTTGCTTGCAGTTGAAATTCACAGTCGATTCGAAGAAAACATTAGGGAGTGTCAAAGTTAGGAATCTCTTTGAAAGATTATACATACACGAAAGGGAGTACGACTTCGGTGGGTGATTCTTGCCAGCATCTCCGGAAGTATTTGCAGGAAAACATTCACAAGCATTTTCTTAACGATTATTCATTCGTTTTGGTCTTTTCTTTTGCAGTGGAATACTTATTGCGTTGAATAATTATATGGGTGTCAAAATTGAAAAATAATTGTAAAAGAGATTGTGATGTCAAATCACCAACACGATCTGCCTAACTCAATCGCGCTTCGATACAAAGTTAACTACTGCGATAGTACAGCCATTTCCCTCTTAGCAGAAAAAGAAGATTTCCTTCCTAACTTTGGCAAAATTGAAAAATAATTGTAAAAAAGATTGTGATGTCAAATCACCAACACGATCTAAACTCAATCGCGCTTCGATACAAAGTTAACTACTGCAATAGTACAGCCATTTCCCTCTTAGCAGAAAAAGAAGATTTCCTTCGTAACTTTGGCACCCCTATTACATACAGTCTCTGAAAAATATATATACGAAAGATTCCAGCTTTGACACGCCTTAATGTTCTCGTGAAAGGCATGTAGCCCGGGAGCCGTGGGGTCGAGTCCTCCTGGCGGGGAGACTCATGCTGTGCAAGGGCAACAGCATACGGCTGCGGAAAGCCCCACAGCGAAAAGAGGACTAAAAAAAACCAAACAACGAAAAAATGTTCTCGTGAAATCGTGACTCCTACATCCAAATTGTTCCACGCTGCCTAATGATGGCCGGGAAGGAGAGGGTTTGCAGCTGTAAATCACTTCCACGAGGCTACCCATAGAGGGCTTGTCGCAAGCGGAAGTTTCTAGGTTGAATTCCCACAAACTTCATAAACCCAGTTATCTAAAACCCAACAAAAGCTGACGAGTGACCAGTCGTCTTGCCATGCAAGGACGTGTGAGACATGGAACGATATGGGACTCTGACCGAGAGACTCTGATAATCTGATTGCGGACGTTGCCTACTTCATCAGAGACCCGAACTCTAGATATTTGCGACCCTAAACCTGACCTGTCAGCATTGCGCTACCAAGGTCATAACCATACGCATCATGATTGCATGTGGTGCACCTCTTCCCGACCTCCAGCTTATAACAGGAGGGCTACGTAGGGCTTATGGCCACTCCCAGCCCAGATTTTTCCTGCTTACCTGTAATTTGCCGGCGGTTTTTGACAAATTTCGAGTATATTTTCACTTCTTTTAGTTGGTTTGAGAAAGAAATTATCCGACGCATTCTCTACTTTTCCTGCATTTTTAGAAAAGTTGCCGGGCCACATTACACGGGATGCCGGATCTAGGCTGGCGCTGCAGCGTGAGACTCGGTTGCTTCAGCTGTGAGTGTATATATGTTGTCCCCTCCTGTCGTCCTTTTCTCGCCTGTTGCTCGCATACGATCATATTCAATCGCCACAGACGACTCAAGTTTACGTGTAATAGCGAGGGGAACGCGATTACACGGTAATCTAGAGGATTCCCCAGCGACCAGGTCAAGCCGTTTCTTCAAAGGTCGATGCCTAATCTGTGCTTGCAACGTCCTGAGTTGTGAGAGAGAATTCAGGTACCCTGATGTTCGGAGAAGATGCAAAGATGTCCCGTACTTATATTGCTAGCTAACTGACAGGGTCAATCTAACCGTCTTAGAACCGGGTGTCTTGTGAGAGAACTAAACCGGAACATGGCCTCCGACGGTCGACGGCAAAACCGGGATGAGAGTTTAACTTCTTCAGATGCCGACCTTTTCAGGTTGACTCTGTTCTAGCTAACCCATCGTTCGCTAGCGCTGTATGAAGCTAGCTTGTTGGAAGGGTATATGCCTGAAATACAATATCACGTCCGTTGGTGGTAGACCTGGCTCAGTTTCCGACTGCCAGTGTGTCCTGTTGTCTTTTCGCTTTCTTGCAACCGTGAAAGTTGTTCTAGAGCTTCTGTGATATCACACGGGCCAAGCTCTTGATACCATCGTTTCCATGGGGAGAGTATATATGAACGTACTCCAAGTCTGAATTCGAATCAAGTGCGGAACTGCTGGTTATATCTTTGTGGTATGTTCCGTTCTTGCATCACAGCTATACGTTGATGCTGCAGTACTCATGATCAGGCGTTGATCAGAAACTGGAATGTTGTTGCAGAACCTGTAGAATCGGATTGATTCTCAAGACAGAAGCCAGTGAGGGAGCAGTGACTGTTCAGGCACGATGGTAGCCCAGGAAGACATTCTGGAGGTTGATGTTGCGATTGCTGGAGGTGGTCTGTGTGGACTAGCCATCGCTGTAGGATTACAGGAACGAGGAATCGACGCTCACGTGTTTGAGAAAGCACCTGCTCTTCGTACAGATTCCGCTACAGCCATCTCTATGGCTCTGAATGGTACGTCGAATGAGTCTCCGTGAAGACATTCTGATGGTTATAGGGCACGAAAAGTATAATGGCATGGTTAGCATAAGCGAACGGAAGATGTCCCGCATGCTGTTCCCATCTCGTACGTAGCTGACGGCAGCTGGGATACGAGTGAGATAGTTTCAGTGCTCCAGTGACCAGCATGAATTTAGTTGTTTTCCTACTTTTGCATTAAAAGAGATCATTGCACTTTGCACTTCTGCATTGCTCGAGATCATGCCAAGCTCGAGCTCGGAGCTCTTGGTTCCCACTGTAAGCGAGACGAGTTCAGAATGTATTGAGTATCCACTAGGTCAGCTGCATCATGATCAGAAGGACGACTGATACAAATCCGCGTGGAGCAGGGATGCGTGCTGTGGATGGACTCAAACCTGGCCTCTCGCAGGAGATGTACGACCTCGGTTTGGAGAGCAATGTCAAACAGATTGTGCGTGAACCAGGCAAACCACAAATTACCATTCCGGTGAGACACAAGAAAGGAGAGTTCTTCATGATTGGATGGCGCTTTTCCCAGGAGCTTCTAGCAAGCAAGCTGAAGGACGCTTCTAAGATCCACTGCAACCACCGGTTCATGAAGTACAAGCCCACCGAGGTATGCATCAGATCTAGAACCTGGGATGAACTGCCTTCTTCAACTGTCCGTTTCTTAGCTCTCGTGATGTTTTTCTCTTGTTTTGCAACGTCCAAGTGCTTACGAACGTTGACCCAAGTAGACGAAGGTAAGCATATAGAGCAGTTCATCGCTGAGAAGAGACTCTTTTACTCAAATCTCTACTGTGATGCGTGTCTTTAATCGACTGCTATGATACAGTCGATGGGCCGAAGTCACTAGGAACGTCCTAATAAGGGATTTGGTCGTCGCATCAGGATGGATTTGGCGTGGTAGCCGAATTTGCGGTGCCGCTTGAAGATGGCGGAGAAGAGACCCGAAGAGTGAAGGCAAAGATTCTGATCGGAGCTGACGGAGTGTGGTCTAACACGCGCAAGCAAATGATTGGGGACGCTCCGCGTTACCTGAACTTTGTCAACTGGAACGCTTTGCTCTACAACCCCAATGGAGAGTAAGCTCCGATATTCCCAGCTCGCTTTCACGATCTCATCTCCGGCCTCTCTTTGAATGTCCTGGCATGGCATGGCATAAGTGGTTTCCTTCTGCCTAGCTCGAACTCCTACGTTCATCTACAAAAAGGATTCCATGCGAGGGACGAGGGATATTTGTGAACGTACCGCACAAATTCTTTGAGGGGCGCAATAAGCCCGCTAGCTAGGAAACTACGTTAACATTCAGTCTCTGTGGAAAAGCACTGAACCGCTCGTATGAAATTAAATCAAGCTTCATGATCGTGAATTAGCTCTGAATTAGTCCTCTCTTTTTTTATTTGGTTTTTTGCCTCTTTCGCTGTGGTGCTTTCTGCAGCCCAGCGCTGCCGCCCCTGCACAGTCCTCTTACCCCCGGCAGGAGGACTCATCCCCACGCCGGCCCGGCTATAAGGAGGATGGGGATGCCAATTAGCTAAGCTCTGAATTAGTCGAGGTGTGAGTCCAGTAGGGCGCCTGGAAGAGCGCGGACGGATTATCTTCGGTGTGATGAGAGGGGCGTTGTTGACTGCGTGTACTGTGGCGCAGAGTGTTCAAGTATACCAAAGGAGATGTGCACATGCTTAGAAGTGCGGATGACAGCCTCGCTGGCTATATAAGCGATTTGGGTAAGTTCTGCAGCCACCTGTGGATTTCAGCTGCTGCGTCCCGCTCACTCGCTCGTACATATTACTCTGGAGCTCACTAGGAATACCCTCTTGTTCTTGAGCGTGACTCGGTCTAGATCTGGAACCATGGGAGTGTAAGACGCCACTCGATGACCTGCACTGGACTGGGCTGATTGTGGTTTGAGTGCAGGCCACGGCTATGTTCTTTGGCTGTTGCGTGTTCTGGACAAAGACGGGAAGCTAGCGGCAGATTTTCTCGAGCGTTCCACTAAGAAGAACGCCAACCTCTCGAAAGAGAGTGCTCTGTCACACCTTGAGGGCGTACCCGGCTGGGAAGATCTGCGCGGCGCCATCGAAGGAACTGACGCAGGGCTTATTTACGAGAGAAGGTCCATGGATCGTCTCCCTCTGGACAAGTGGAGCGACTGCGACGGTCACGTCTTGCTCGTCGGAGACGGTACATAAAATCACTTCGTCACTCTAGACATTGATTCTGTTCGCTCGCTTAACGTGGGCAGTCATCAAGACGAACCTACGAGGGTCAGTTATCTTGTCCTAAATAGTCTGACGAATCTACGAGGGTCAGTTATCTCGTACTAAATAGTCTACCTGTCTCTCTGGTGTGAGTCCAAGGCTCAATCCCTGCGCGTATCTGATTCTGTGGAAGTGAATGGGTTTTCATCATAAGATTCATAACACATTGAGCTTTGAACGGATGCTGACATTTATGGAGATGAATGGGTCATGATCGGGATTCGGGATGTAGCGACTACTAGAGAACACGCAGCACAGTTGAGTCCTTGTGCACGTACACTGTTTACAGCGTAACGAGTGTCGTGACAGAATTAGTCTCAGCTATACTCTACTATTTTTCCGTGGGTACAAAACTTGAATGACGTTAGAGACGAATTACTGTACATAGTAAATTCATACTTCATGTTTCCGTGGGTACAAAACTTTAATGACATTAGAGATGATTTACTATCTATAGCAAATTCATACTTCACTGTAGACTGAAGTCAATATTTGTTTATCTTCTAAGTAACTTAAGTTTCTGATCTTATACTCAGAATAATCGCAATTAGTTTAACCAGCTGCGCCCTCAATAAGAGTCACCACAACGTTAATGTAGCATACAGAATTTTACGGGAGTCTTAAGGGTTTAGAAGTCCTTCCAAATTAGTGTACCTTACACTGATTACGTTAAACAGTGGAGGTGCCTGTTGACTGCGTTAAGGAGACGTTGATTAACAGTTCCCGTATCCCTTACATGATCCCATCTGGTCACTCACTGCGGTAGCAACAGATATTTTGACTGAAAGAGTGTCTGGTTAGGATCATGGTTCCATGTTGCTAGCTAATTACCTTGAGAGCTTTTGGAATGATTTGCCCTTGAATGTAAATGCTTCATGTAACGAATGAACACGCATGACCGCTTTTGCAGCTGCACATGGTATGTACTCAGCCTTGGGAATGGGAGCACGGTCTGCCTTTGAAGACGCACACCAAATCACTCTTTTCCTCGACGAGGCTTTCAAATCATCTAGTCCGTCAACAGCCATAACTGAAGCTGTCCGCAAGTAAGTTCCCCCTTCTCCTTCAAATGTGTTCCTCACCAGGCCGACATCTCTTCTTTTCTCTCTTCTTTTCTCTCTACACACTGTCGACGAATAGAAAAGGTAGAAGTGGTTCCGATTCTTCCGAGCTCTACCTTTCATATAAGCTGAAGTGAAGACATCTGAACTAGTGCGCTATTGGTGCATGTGATTGTAGGTTAAGTGTTCTTATGATCGAGCTATACACACTAAACTAGATAAGAACTCTGTGTTGACTGTTATTCCACGTAGTTGCATCACTTAAGTTTTGAGTACAAGCATGCAGATTCGAGAATGTACGCGTGGAGCGGATCAAGAGAATTCATGCTTACGCCACGGAGTTAACGGGTCAGCCCCAGTTTCAGCCGGAGTGGACATTGAGTTTGACGCAGCGGGAACGAGTGCAACGACTAGATGAGTGCCTCGACTGGACCTGTCAGTACCCCGAAAACCCGCTGTTCGACCCCAACAGCACAAACTGGGGGCCTGTTCCGCTACAGGGTTATCCTAATTAGACGTACTTAGCAGCGCTCGGGCTAACCGATATTCTTTGTACCCCCAATCCGTTGTACCACGACCACCTAAAGCTAAAGTTCCATTATAGAGCGTTTCCACGTATTCTGTTTTCTTCGGAGGGGGCGAAAAGGCCATGGTAAACGGACAATTGGATGAAATTAGGAAGAAACTGGGGATGACACCAACTCAGTTGAAAAAGAGTAATGTATATGTTACAAGTTTTAGCTCCATTATATTCCAATTTAAGTGGTCGTATTTTGCTTCCTTTGCTTTTGGTCTTAATTGAAAAGGCCTGCGGCCTGACTGAGCACTTTTCTCTGTAGTGAGGATGTTCCCGCATCGAGGGGCTAGGAAGCAAAAGTCGAGTTGAAATTTATCTCTTCCGGATTCGTAACGGGAACCAAAAGTCTATTAATTGGATGTTTAGTGTGGCTAAGTTGACATTCGGTTTTTGGAGCTGCTATGATCTTTACGTCTCGTATGTTTAACGGAACACTCGGGTAATCTTGGATTTTCGTGGGTAAGAAATGGATTCTAACTTGGTTGAAGTTAGGTGAAACAGTTTAGTATCACGAAACAGTTTCAGACTTAACAACTAATCGATCAAAGTTTTCCCAGCTGCATGTTACGCTGTGTGAGAAAGTTTTCCCAGCACTTTGGACGTACGACAAGAATCTGTCTGGAATTCGTAGCAGAGACCATGCACGGTGAAGGGTCGGGAGTCGTGTCTTGGTGTATTCTCAAAGTTCGCACTCTCGAATCTCTTCTGCCATAGAGATTTACTTGCACTTGGAGGTTTTAGATTTCTGAGTCAAACTATGCACGAGTTTTGGTTTTTGTGCTATCAACAAAAGACATCATGCTCCGGTTTTCATCAAGAAAAAGTACAAGGCCGGATTCGGAAACCTCATTGTTTGTAGTTACTATGGTTGGAACCCCTGGAATATCCTAAAATTGCAAAAAACATCTTTGCTTTAGAAGAAAAACCCCGGGCTTTCGGGAATTTTTACCCCGAGCACTGGTAAGGAGACTTTCAATACAAACACGGGCAACAGTAAACGAAGTAAAAGAAATGTAGCCAGGAAATCAAAGAGCAAGAATGGAACTATTACTCCTCTCCGTAGTAAATTCTCCTACTGAAATAACTCCTCCCGTCGCATACAAACAATTTGCCTCGCCAAGCTACGCTGCAGGAAGTCAAGAAACTCCGTTGAAGTCATTGACGTGCAAAGTGGGGATCTACTGCTATAGTAGACTAGGAATTGCCATTGCAATCTAGATTAACCCAGAGAGGAGCTGCTGTACTTCCCGAGCTGACAGCTTCAAGGTGAGGAAATGAAGTTCTGTGTCGGTACATGTGGCTGTACGCTCATATAGCTCAAGGAAACGGAAAGTTTCTCTCTCATATATGACGCGATTGGTTCTTTATACAGCTACTGCATTATAGTTCGATCTTGATGTACCGAAAATCGAGAAGAGTTTAGTGCACTTCAGGGCTTATGAGCAGGTACACATTCTTCACAACTGAAGAAAACATTCTTCCAGAAATTAGTACGACCTGTTCTCCTGTATGCTAGACGCAGAGATGGGGAGCAGCAACCTCAAACCACATTCGGCAGAAGCTGGAGCGCGTACAGGAGCTCCTCTTGCAAGATGAGTTGAATGTAAAAGCTCAAACTCCTTATCCTACTTGTAGGGACTGGTATACTAATACTACACGTCGAGGCAATATACAAGAGTACTCTGATAGATATGACGAGAATTCAGATTTCTTGTTGCTTATGGGCTTTCTTATCCAACACTGACAACTTGACTCTCAACAATCAGGTTGATATATCTCACAAGAATCCAAGTCTCTAGTTGCTGACAGGTTTTCCTATCAAACGCTACCGTAAACTTAGGAAGTGTTGACAAAATGAGTTTCTTATTGAAAAGAAAAACAATTCGATGACCTAGTGGATAAGTTTCTTGAGATAAAATTCACTTCAAGGCATTCGCAACTGTGTGGTATGGAACTAACAAATGTTTATCCGCTGTAAAGGTTTTCTTCTACTTCATTAAAAGTGAAGATTCATTGCATGAAAGATGTGGACCGGAGGCACTGCACCTGTTTCTCTTCCGCAGATTCGAAAGGTCGTTTGATCACCTCGTGTAGTATTACACAAAGCTCGCCCACCGCACTCTATGAACAAAGTAACGATACTAAAATATACGTGGAGGATGAGGGAGAATATGGTTGTGTAATGGGAAGAAATAATTTCACAATATATGAAATTTGAAAATGCAGAAACATCATTGAGAAAAAATTTCCAATGATATCATTGGTAAATGAATACTCTGACACCTTCGATGGAATAGCGTAGTAAACGATTGCTTTAGGTGTCGCCGAGGTGACCTAAATGGAACCAGCGATGAATGTTTAGGGTACCCGTGATAAAGGCGATTCGTATAAAGGGAGCTGGCGACCAAACTAGCACCGATGATTATGTTATGAGAGTGGACGATCCACCTAGTGTCACCGATTCGATAAACAAGTGATCACATAGCAGGCGAAAGCCTCAGGTTGTCTCGAGAGTTTACCAATAGATCTATAATAACATAAAATAGTTATTTAAATATATAAAATAACAATTTCTTGTTATTAATACTTAATGCGAATTCCGATGCCCCTAGTTTTCTTCAGGTCGCTGGGAACCTGATCTAAGGATCACCAGATAACCTAATTTCACTAAGGCTAGGAGCCGGGTTCTGTTGGCATTGAGGGCTCTCCTCACACGTTATTTACACATTGTTATATTTACATGTCCAAATAACAACTTGTTGTCATTCATATTGAGTTTCGGCATCAGTGCCTCCGGTGGTCTTTAAATAAATAGTAAAATAAATAACAACCTGCTGTTATTCTTACTTAATGTGTGCGGCTGTGCTCTCTGTGACTTGGTCGTCTTTAAATTGATGAGAAAATAAACATAAAGTTGTTATTTATCTATACTAAATAACAGGGTACTGTTATTTTCAATACGAAGACTTTTTACGGGCGCCCGTGCCCTTGGTCGCCTTTAAATCGAGAGAAAATAAATTAGCAAAAAGTTGTTAATACCAGTGATAAATAACAGCATGTTGTTATTTCTTGATATAATTTGATATAACTGATATAATGATTCACAACGGCAACCGGCGAATGGCAACTAGAAGAGATGAAGTCGTCGCGCACTCGGTCTTCATTCAGTGTTCTTGTTCCACTTCCACTGTGTCTCTCTTCCCCACCGGCACACTTACTATCAATATGCCAATTTCGTTGATTTCGTCCTAGGATTTCCTGGTTGTGGGTTCAAACCGTCCTGCCGGGAGGACTTTTACGGAGTGTAAAAGCACTGCTCGTGACTGGAAATCTGCTCCACTGAGAAATCGCTCTCCGAACAAATTGAGATAAGCCGAATTATTTAGCATCATCACTCACCATCAAATATGGTATACAGAATTTATGAGTGGTATATATTCAATCGAGGAATCCAGCGAAACGATTGAAACGAGCGATTGAACGAATGATTCTGATAGACTCCTCTCTGCATACGTAGGTTCAACTTCTGTCTCCTGCTCGATACGTACAATCAGTATATGATATGCCGATTACAAAGCAAGCAGGCCGAGTATATAGTTGGTGGTTGTAACGCTTTCACGTTCTAGTGGAGCGCGCAGCCACACTATATACCACGAAATTCTGTCAAAAGAGACTGAACACATTACAAACGTTCTGGTCCTGCCGCAGGAATACACACATGACATGCTTATGATTGAAACATTCTGCGTATCGCACTTGGGACATAGATCGGAACCCATCTCGTATTAATGAATGATACGATCACGCCCCATTGGGACTCTACGTTCAAGAGGGTCAGCATAATGCAAATAGAAAACCTGTCACCGGAGATAGATACAAAGCAGGCTTCTAGCCTCGTCGGTATGTAAGACGGGGCTAAAAGCCTTCTAAAAGTTTCTGAAAGATGTTGAATGTGCCAGTCCACACGGGAAGTATGATGTTATGGTCCGTATCTGCCTTGATGTTCTTGCAGGCTGGTGACTGTTAGAGTCCCAGCTATCTGCAAGTTTATTGCCTGTCTTCTCATCAGACAACTACATCGAAGCATAAATTTTCCAGCTTCGTAAGCTTTCTGCATTACTGTACTCATTCACATTCTTGTTCTCAAGCTGTAGCCGCAGAGAGTTTTTCAAGTTTACTGACTCCCAGTGCAAGCTAGTAAAGAGAAGTGACACTGAGTTTTCTCTCAATTACACATTTCTATCGATGGATTGATATTTCTCTAGCTTAGCTACGTGCTTATGTGTCTGTAGCAATGTCTGCTACCCAGTCGTAGACTCTTCCCGCAGGAGCTGGAATTGGCACTGCTGCTGCCGTCCAACAGATTATGGACCCACAACGTGGGTCATCTATAGATTCTAGTCTCAGTCTCATAGAGAAACTGGATGGATTAAATTACATTCAGTGGAAATTGCTTATGAAGCGCTACTTGACCCAGCAGGACCTCTGGACTGTGATCAGAGATGCAGATGCAGCCCCGAGCCCGGTCACACCTGAGTGGACCAAGATGGATCAGACAGCACTGCTTTGCATTTTCTTTACCATGCATTCTTCCAAGATTGAGCTGATCGTTGATGCAGATACAACCAAGGCAGCGTGGAGCGACGATCTAGAATCATTATGCTGGGAGAGATGTAGAGTCGAAGAAGTTCTTTCTTCAGAAACAACTGATGAATCTGAAGTTGAGGGAAGGGGGAGATGTAGAGAAACACGTGCAAATGATTAAGTCTCTAGCTAAGAAACTGAAAGAATTTGGGGGTATGTTCGATGATAATCAGTTAGTTATAACACTTTTGAGTATTCTACCAAAAAGCTAGAAACAACTGATTTACTCTCTCGATATTAAGGATAATCTGACGTCTGAGTACGTTATAACCCGATTGAAAGCGGAGAGTGATTCTCTCAAGAAAGAAGAGACTTCTTCGGATGAGAGTCTTCTTTACATGTCAAAGCTTGTGAAAGGACGTGAACATCACACGTCGTCTAAATCCTGCAACCGTTGTGATCACGGTGAACACAAGGACCTGGCCTCTTCTGAGAAGAAGGAGAAGAAATCAAACATTTCTTGTACTTTCTGCAAGAAGTCTGTGCACTTGAAGAAAGATTGCTATAAGTGGTTGGCACAGGAGGGCAAGCGTAAAGGGAAGAAGAAGGAGACTGGTTCCGCATCAGGAACCATGAAGAAGGATGAGAGCAGCAAGGACGACCAGAAAGGATCAAATCACTTGCTTACCATATCCTCCTCTGAATTCATCACGGAAGGTGAGTGGTTACTAGACTCCGGAGCGTCCAGGCATGTTATAGGAAATCGTGACTTCATGATTAACATCCGTGCTTGTGACCCTATGAGCCTGAAATTAGGAGATGGACGAGCACTTACAAGTGTTGGTATTGGAGAAGTGAAAATGCTATTTCACCATCCAGGAAATGTCACGGACACTGGAACGTTCACCTCAGTATTCTATGTGCCTAACCTTACCAAGAATTTAATTTCTCTTGGTACGCTGATGCGGAACGGGTGCAAGATGGCATTCCAAGAAAGCAAATGCTTTATCTACAAAGAAGAGATTTTAGTTGCAATTGCAATCCAGACCAGCGGAGATCTTTTTAAGATGCAGGGAAGTACGATCATGGAGACCAAAGACTCTGCTTGCCTTATCAGTTCAGTAACGGATAGAACAGACAGCACAGACGCTTCGGGCACAGACGCTTCGGGCATCTTGGTTATGCCAACCTACGACTGATGCAGAAGAAGGAGATGGTCGATGGAAGTAATCTTGTAGACACTACCAAGGGTGACAAGATATGTGAACCCTGTATCATGGGCAAGCAAAGTAGATCAACTTTTCACGATAACCATGAGCATAGAACCACGGAGAAATTAGAACTTATACATTCTGATTTATGTGGTGCGATGAGCACTCCTTCATTTTCAGGTGCTAAGTAGTTGCTTATCTTCACTGATGATTTCAGTCGTAAGAGTTGGTGTTACTACTTGCGGCGTAAAGAAGATACTTCACTCACTTCAAATACTTCAAGGCTGCAGTGGAGAAGGAAAGCGAGATGTTGACTTCGTTCAGATGGAGGTGGGGAGTATGTGAACGGTGAGTTTACATCTCACCTCAAGCAAAGCGGGATTAAATACCAAATTATTCCTAGAGACCCTCCTAAGCTCAATGGAGTGGCAGAGCGTTTAAATAGGACACTGATGGAAAAGGCTAGATCTATGCTCATTGACTCTAGACTGGGTCAGGAATTTTGGGCCGAGGTCATTTCTACTGCCCTCTACGTGAGGAACAGGAGTCCAACCAAACCCATTAATTCTACGCCTGAGGAGAAGTGGACATGCTCTAAACCTGATGTGTCTCACTTGAGAGTATTCGGGTGTATAGCATATGCGCACATTCCTAAGACATGTAGGAAGAAGCTGGATCTCAAAAGTCAGAAATGCATTTTTCTGAGATATAGACATGATAATACATGTACTAGCTATAAGCTGTTTAATGAAGACAGCAAGAGGGTAATTCATAGCCGATCCGTTCAATTTGATGAGGATTTAGTAGGGATAGAAGAATTGAGAGGGAATACATCTAGTATTCCAAGGAGCAGCACAACTATCCTCCGATCTCAACATCAGCAAGCAAGGGATTTGATTCCAGCCAGCGTACCTTCAAGTGGAGGTTTTCATCCAAGTTCAGGAAGCAATTCAAGTGAAAGAAGTGGTTTACATCATAATGCACGGATTAAGAGGAGAGTGGTGAACAACAGATACTGGAGCAATTTGAACCAAGAGTAAGTTCTCGATCAAACAAAGGTGTACCACCTTCCAGATTTGGTTATGAGGACAACTGCTTCGTTGCATCTATTGATGAGGAAGAGACAATTGTTGAACCAATTATCTTTGAAGAAGCGATGGAAAGCAGACAGAAGCGTGAGTGGACAGAAGTCATACACAAAGACTAATTCTGTCTAATCTGTCTGTCAGACTAATTCTGTCTACGGATCAAGAGGAGAGTGACACTGGTGAACAACAGATACTAGAGCAATTTGAACCAAGAGTAAGTTCTCGATCACCTTCCAGATTTGGTTATGAGGACAACTGCTTCGTTGCATCTATTGATGAGGAAGAGACAATTGTTGAACCAATTATCTTTGAAGAAGCGATGGAAAGCAGACAGAAGCGTGAGTGGACAGAAGTCATACACAAAGACTGAACAGTGTGATATGCTCTACTCTTGTCATGATTCACTTAAATAAAGTGAAACTAAGACTCTGAAGAGTTAGTGTCTACGTCTTCAGTACTCTCCGATGCTTCATCACTGGCTATATCATGTCTATTTTGATTTTCAATGATATCTTCATCTTCTTTCTTTGTTTTTTTTTGTCTTTATCACATGTAGGTCCAATGTTTGCTTCAACTGCTATCTCTTGTTCTAGTCAGAACAGCTGATTCTTTATTCAGACTACGGTTGTCTTATGTAATCATTTACTCGTGGTGAGAATAAAATCAAAAGCTAAAATTTGTACTTTTGAAATATCTAATTGTTGTTTGTAGAGTGCAGATTTTCCTCTATCATCTAGTACCTTACCTGTCTCTGGATAATATTTCCTAATGTAAGGATCAATTGGTTGCATACCATTGGATTTCTATCTTGCAAGATTATTCGCTCTCACCACATGTCAAAACTCGTAATACTTTACAGACCCAAAAGGACTTTAAGTCCTTTTGGGTCCGTCGCAAGGACAGCAAGTAGCTGATTCTCTCCTAAATCTTTAACTCACCCATCTTGTATAAACGGTCGTATATAATGCTTCTTGATCTCGCTTGCCGTGTTCTTGCATATAATGATCTTCTTTCATCAAACACTCGTCGTTCTAATCCACCAACAGTTCTCACTATGTTCGAGACTACTTGTCGTGCCATACACATTGATACACAACATACATCGTTGTCGTTGTCGTGCGCATACACATCGCTACACAACATACATCGCTGTCAGAGGTACACCACACATACACATAACACATGGACGATGTTATACACATACACAAGTGTACCACAATAATCTGAATAGAGAAATTATCATCTCCAACACTACAACAAGATTACTCACAAACGGTCAAGCCAAACCCACTCTAAGCACGAAGAGAATCCATGTTACACTCAACTAGACTATCCATCATAGCCTGGAGCTTGAAGACTCAACTCGAAGAACTAAAGCCTCCAAGCCCTACATGCGAAGTATACCCCTAGTGAGCTCTCCCACCAACTCGCCCTAATGGCACTAACGGCCTTACCGAGATGCGTCACTTCGCACTCGGTCAACCTAGCCGAGGTACCAAACTGACGTGACAGTTGTCGTGCGCATACACATCGCTACACAACATCGCTGTCAGAGGTACACCACACATACACATAACACATGGACGATGTCATACACATACACAAGTGTACCACAATCGCTCCCCTAACTAGCGGTTAGGTCCCTCTAACTCCAGATAGCTCCATATCCCAACTACGTGATATACACCTTCATGGGTGCAAGGATCAGGAGGCCGGGTGCTACATCGTCCCATCGTTAGTCACCTGTCTGCAATCCATATCACGCAAAGATCTAATCGGCTATCCCTGCTATATACATCAAGGACAAACCCACCGTCCAGTAAGAACGACACTGAGAGGTGGAGTCAAACATGACATGTGCCAACCTCTCGCACAACCATCACACACCAACATACGGACTGCTCCACCAGCAGACCCACACAACATACACCTCAAGCCCGCGCGTACAACTGCTAAGCTTGGGTCAACGGTACCATCAATGTTGGAAAGATGACATGGCGCGCAATTACGCACATGGTCCTTCCACACAACACCATCACGGCCTTCTAACATGAGTACTCCAGAAGGTAACACCTCCCGCACTCGTACAATAGTGCGCTCGGTGGTCACATCCAACGTCGTCGGTGCGGTCTGCTGTAGATAGATATAATCGCCAAGATGAAACCTGCGAATCGACGGCCGATAACCTCCTCCTCGGACAGTCGCATATCGCAACGTGTCTCTATGCTGAGCAATCGTTAGGTTCTCAAAAGCCATAGACATAACTCTCGGAAATGTCTCTGCTCGTTGAGAACATGCTCTCACTTACATATCCGGGTCATCAAGATCCAGCACCTCAGCAGAATCGCGACGGATGATCGAAGATAGATATGGATCTCGGCCATACAATAGAAAATACGGTGAGAAGGAAGCCATAGACACTTGTCGGTTGAAACGGTAGCCCATAGCCAACCATAGTAACTGCACATCCTAGTCTCCCAAGTGGCCTTTCTGCAAGCCATACTTGCGCAATCCTCTCTTCACCGTCTGAACTACCCTCTTTGTCAAACCATCCGCCTCAGGATGATCTCGAGATATAGTCCGATGATCAATCAACGCCTGGTCACACAAGGCCTGAAACTCACCAAGGAACTTGGTCTGTCAACACTTCAGCTGGTGCTCCAAAACAACTCAACACTCGATCTAAGAACGCGTATGCCGTCCCTTCACTCACCTTGTCTGGTAATGCCACCAACTCAATCCACTTGGAGAAGTGCTCCACCATCACCAACACATACCGATGGTGACGTACGATCAACGGTAAGGGTTCCGCAAAATCCAAACTCCAATGGTAACCCAACCCCATAATCGGTAAGGGGTGTAGCAGAGGAGTAGGAGCATTAAACGATGCTCGTACTTGATCACAAATCACACATCGTGCGACAAACTGTTACACATCGATGTGCATACCACGCCACCAATACTGTCCTTGGAATAAGCTATGCGTACGCTTCACTCCAAAATGTCCCAACTCCTCATGGGCATGTCGTACTAACTGTGCCCTTTGGGATGGATGTGGCATTATCCGTACCCTCCCATCACCCCACACTCGAATTACATGTCGTCCTTCTCGTGGAAATCTCTTCGCTCGTTGAAGGACACGATCTCGCTCCTTGGCACTTACTGTGCCTACTACCACACCAGTACGTAGATACTCCATCACGGTCACATCATCATGGATATCTCGCTAGTCTGGAACACCATCTCCACCCTCAGGATCTAGAGACTCATCATCTACTCTCTGACCAGAGAAAGATACGACTTGGTCCTCCATACTAGAGTTCATGGCCAACACACAAAGAAAGGCAGATGCATGCCACCCTGGCACTATCTCCTCATCAACCTCGTCATGTCATCGAGCCCCAGTCTGATCCTGCTGACTCGTGCACGAGTTGCGACCCAACCCATCGGCATCTAGGTTTGCAACTCCAAGTCTATGCACTACCTAGAAGTCATACTCTTGTAAGATCAGAGTCCACCGTGCAAGCTTCCCTGTAAGCTTGTCGGACTCCATCAACCACTTGAGCGGCTGGTGATCAGTGATGAGAGTAAAAGAGTTCTTAGACAGATAACATCGAAAGTGTGCAACAGCCCACACTGCCGCTAAACACTCTTTCTCAAACAAACTATACCTCGCCTCCGCTGAATTATTGGAGCGACTGGCATACGTCACCACGAACTCCTTTTTCTCATCATCATGCTGAGTCAGCACTGCTCCAAGTCCCAACATACTCCAATCGGTGTGCAATTGGAAAGGACGCTCCCTAACGGATCTCCTCAAGATGGGAGCAGATGTCAACCTATCCTTGAGCTCTACGAAAGCTCGCTCCTGCTCATCTTCCCACTGCCACTCCTGGTCCACCTTCATCAGCTTGGTCAACGGCTTCGCAATTGCACTAAATTCTTTCACGTATCGACGATAAAAGTTTACCAAACCAACAAATGCTCGAACTCGACTCACATCTGTGGGGCGTGAGATACGTGCAATAGCCTCAACCTTCGTCTGTTGAACACCCAATCCATCTGGATAGATGGTGTGGCCCAGATACTCTACCAACTCCTGAAGAACTTACACTTCCAGGGTGTAACTTCAACCCATGAGCTCTCAATCGCTCGAACACATCCCGTAAGTGTCTCTCGTGCTCCTCCACTTTAGCACTATAGACTAAGATGTCGTCAATATAACATCTGACAAAATCCAATCCTGCTAGGATTCTGTCCATCACCCTTTGGAACTCAGCAAGAGCGTTCTTCAACCCAAATGGTAAGAACCGCCACTGATACAAACAATCCTTGCCGTGAGAGTCAATTCCCCAGAATGTTGTCTTGGACTTATCTTCTTCTCTCACTGGCAACTGATGATACCTTGCTCGAAGATCCAAAGTACTGAAGACCTTCACATGCCCCACTGCATCAAAGATCTCCTCAAGAGTCGGCATGGTATACTTATCGGACTTCGTCTGTCGATTGATAAGACGGTAGTTCCCACACATCCGTCTATCCGTGTAGTTGTCATACATATCTTTCTAGGCTGGCATAACTGTGGCAGATGCATACTCTCCATGCGACATCTCCACCAACCCAACCTCCAACAAGTCTTGAGTCCTACTCTGGATCAAGGCTCTCTCCATGTCACTATATCTGTAAGGACGTCGAAAGATTGACGTGTCATTAGCCAAGTCGATCCGTATACCAGATCCCTTCAAGGTACCCAAATCCTTCATATTGAAGGCAAAACAATTCCTGTAGCTCTTCAGGAATCTTTGGATCCTTCGTCTCTCCTCTCCTATAAGCTTGGGTCCAATCTCCGACTCCCAAGTATCCTCTGTCACCATGTTAGAGATAGAAGACGAAGTCGTTGACTGCTATCTTGCAGCCTCTGGAGCAGTTTCCTTCTGCTCACCACCAACAACCTCCACCGCTACTGTGCGAAAAACTTCTGCAGTTCTAGCTACAAGCTCCACACTCTCTCATACGACATCCCATTATGTCCAAAGATAACGAACTCTACGTGCCTCGCCCCCAACCTTTACCTCCACCGATCCGATAAGCAAAGAGCTCAAGAGTGCTCGAGCAGTAACATCCGTCCATCGCATCCGACGCTGCTCAACCAATCCAAAGCTAACAATCCATGTCAAGCAATTTCAAGTCCATTGCTTGACCCAATACTTGACGATGTGAAGTCTCCGACACCGAAGCTACTACCGTCGTACCCGTAGCGAAACCCATCGCTCGCTCTCTCTCATCGACATTGGGCTCCACCAAGTACTGTAATTGAGCATCCCACACAAGCCCAGGTCCTCCATCTCTGTAAACATGTGACGCTGGAAAGCTTACCAAAGTGGGTAACGCTACCATGGGTCGTCCCACTAGGTTCACCACTGCCATGGGTGACTTATCGACGACTCTCACTACTTGAGATCGTCGTCCTGCATCCAAGATTCTATCAACTGAGATGCGTTGGTCGTCTCACTCCATCGTGTGCGTGCTTAAGCACCTCTCTCGATAACAAGTTCGTCCACCACAACCGTGGACTATGTGCACGAGATCCTACTCTCGTTGCATCCAACAACACTGCTGGTCCAACCCAAGACCGCACTTGGTGCACACTCGTCATCATCTGTGTACGAGCATCACCCAACAAAGGAACGTTCTCCAAGATGTACGCTGGAGAATCCACTTGATGCATCTGGAGATGTCGTAAGATCCGTAACATCTCTCAAAATATCCTAGATCGCGGGTCATATAAACCCTGACCTCTCCCAGCACACGTGTGACCTTGACATGGCCATCTGGCAATCACCAAGTGAATGGTGCCAACAAACGTAAGATCCTGCGCCTCCAGCAGCGAAATATCTGACGGTAATGCTTGCTGGTATCCTCTAACAGCTGATATGGACAACAACTCAGGATATCTCTGCACCAAACGTGCCACATGTCGCAATGAGATGCGTCTCGCAATCTCATCTCTCTCCACATACAAGTATCGCTGTACTTGTATGCATGCCTGCAATACCGCAGCCAAACTTGTGCTGATCCCTCCAAACAGCTCCAGCACACACACACCTTCCTCTGGATACTGCCATACAATGAGAGTCGTATCCAACGGTGATAAGATCACAGGGCCAGTAGCATGAACAATCATTTGTTCCTCTACTAGTGGTACAAAGGTTTCATTCCAAGCTTGCTGCACCAACTGATCAGCATACTGCTGCAACTCTCCACTCGAACTCCAGAGTGGAACATCCAAGGCAGATGGTACTAACGTAGACATGCTAGGCATGTCCTCCACCTCCTCAAAGACCGGAGTATCTTCCGCATGGGCATTGCCCTCCAACAACTCGTCCGGCCAAGGGATGACCAAACTGAACCTTGCAACGGATGCCATCGTCCCTGATGTAGGCTCCGTCGTCCCAACTCTAGCACTGGACCGCATTGGTAATCGGCTCACTCGTCCCTCACTGGACTACCAACCTGGTCTGTAAGATGCTGTCTCCGCTCAATAATCGATCACGAACCCCATAGGGTACAACACAGCACCTCCAACCAATACATCATAAGACTCTGCGGCTGTAACGATGGCCTTGGCCCTCACCATAGAGTCATCCACGGGATGATCTGGTCGAACTCTCACTGTTAACATCTCACGTGTCATGTGTAGAGCCGTACCTCTTGATCCCAGTTGCAGACATCTCTTAGAGATGTCTACAACTGGAATGGACATCTCTCCACCTCGGACTTCTTTAGCCCCAAACCAATACACGCCGCCTTCCCAACATCAACGGTTGGGCTCCAGAGTCTAACAAGACCTTCTGGGGTCGATATACTTTACTTGAAAGTGTCACCAAACAGAATATACCACTTCTGTTGTCCAACAACACTACACCTGGTGCCAAACCAGCACGGTCAATCGCCGGCCTAGCTGGTAACTCATCTAACCTAGCAGCCGCCGCTTGCCAAGTACCACTGGTAGCTGTCTTGATCCTTGACTCCACGGACACGTCTACCGCCTCTCGCTGAACTACTTCAACACTAGAGGTAACTACATCCTCGCTCTCACTGAGTGTGACTGTCAACTGGAACACTAGAGTCAAGTTGACTCCCAATGCCCTCATATCCGTGGCTGAGAATAGTGAGGCTCGCAGAACTGCTGTAGCCGTCCCCAACATCGGGTTCGACGTCGCATCCACAGACGTCGAGGGTGGACTCACATCACACCCACTCTTGGATGTCGATGCCTCCAACTCTACTGCACCATCGGTAGGCCGTTTAGGAACCATAGATGTGGTCCTCAACGCCTCTGATAACGTGAACGACTGGGGAAGCCTGGCCTGTCTACCAGCCTCCCCGCGTTGTGGATCCAACTCCACTGACGCACCTCGTGGCTCAAAGACACATATCGCATCTCTAGTCACTGCCGCAGATGTCTCAATCTGCGCCACGCCAGCCATGAAGTCGAAGTCACCTCCTTCTCCTCCATAAGACGTGGAAGCCTCTGTTCCACCTGATCTCTGTTAGGCCATAGCCATACTAGCTATCCTCTGCTCCAACTGCTCAATCCGAGCAGCCATACCTACTTCTGACGTTGTAGCAGGCGGTGGACCGACCAGACCTCTCCCAGGTGATGGATCTCTACCTCCAGCTCGACCACCACAGCCTCCTTGAGCTCCTCCGCCTCGTCCACGATCAGCCTTCTCTTGCCGCAACTTGGGATGGAGATCAAAACAACGGTCACTATTGTGACCAGGTCGTCCGCAATGCTCACATTGCCTGGGTACTGCTTGAGACGTCCCTGACGTCCCTGATGTCTCATAACCTCTCCTCTGTGGACAATCCTTCTGCTGATGAGGACCATCACATGTCCATCAAGGACCCGCTTGCTGCTGACTAGAGAAAGACGGCATGGGCTTCTGCCCATCAGATCCTCCAATACCTCCCTGAGATCGTGACTGCTCTGCACGATCCTTACCACCACCACCACCACGCTGTTGCGTAGCCTGTGATCCTCGGGAAGAGGTGGTCGCTCCATGTGGTGTCTCCTTGCTGAACTCAGCAACCACCACCCTCTCCTCCACCATGTTGAGCTCAATCCGCTCATCCAGACCAAAGACAATCGCCAACGTCGGAGCGGTATCTCTAAGGAGAGTAGCATCTCTAACTCTCCTACGCAGCTCCCGGTCTAGTATCTCATACCAGAACTGGACTGCCTGTGCTTCCGTCACCGCTTGGGTAACGCTGATCAACCGCCTCATGCGAGTAAACGCCTCGCGTAGGCTCTCTCCAGTCTTCCGATGGAACTCCTGCAGACTCCTCAACTTGTCGGTCCGCACACCTTGATAGTTCTTCCTCAAACATTGGAAGAACTGAACCACTGGGTTAAACCCTGGTGGTATCGCGCTCACACTACCACCTGCTCCACTACTTGTGAACGCACCGCTTGTAGTAGGTACTCCGCCACCTGTGGATGTACCACTGCTATTGGCACCCGAACTCGTAGGTACAACGCCTCTCGAAACTGCACCAGTAGTGATAGAAACGTAGTTGGGAGACCAATGTTGTCTCCACAACTCGATCTCAACACTGTAATCCCGTCTGAACTCGTGATAATCGTCCATCGGCGGTCCCTCCAAGTGTTGGAACAAACCCTTCCACGCCATGAAGGGTGTAAACAGTTGTGGGTTCCGCATCTGCTGCAGATCGCACCAACTGTCGAACTCCTGGATGAAGTCATCCAGCTCAATGATACCAACTGTACCCGAGTAACGTCGAGGCCCCTTCGTGGCCCCATAGATCTCGTCCATGTCTCACAACAACGGTGTGACGACACTAGACTCACCATCAAAAAACGCACTGTCTGCGTCTGACTCGTCCTCTAGAACAACCGACGGTAATGGTGTAGGTAGTCGGTATCACACTCCACTCCGTGTATACCCATTGTCCGAGAAGTCCCCACCAGAACCTCTTGAGAACTCCGTGATGAGAGAATCCCATAACACACTCCCCAACTGGAATGTCGCAATCCCCGTCATCATCGTAACCACCACTTGCCTAACCCCGCTCCTACTGAGCTCACCTATCCCTTACTAGGACGGTCAAGATAAGGATAACCTGTACCTGCCCACCACAGACAGCCTCTCACGGTCTGTTGGTCGTCATCCCAACCGCACCGTGAGAGAGACAAAGGTAGTCTGACGGGTCCGCAACTCCAGCCTCACTACCTACAGCACACTGGAGTGAACTCACTCCAGAAGTCAAGCGCCACCACAAGCAAACGCGGCGCACAAACAGGAAGTAGAATATGGAGGGGTTCCAACCACAAGAAGTCCAAACGATAACCCTCCACACTCAAACATTCACATAAAGAGAAACCCAGTCCCACCCAGACTGACGTCTCTTCGTCGGTGATCACATGCACAATATATGAGTGTCAACTGACACTTGAGGTCACTTACTAGATGTCCACACCTCTAGTAGCTCCAAAAACATCCACGTGATAGCTCTACTAGCTCACCCAAGACAATTGCCACCAATTGTCTCTATACACGTCTCTACGATATAGACAAGCACTACCACAACTATAGCTTACCCCTAATACTATGGGGTCGTCTTACCACTCCTCTAGGAACGTGCGAGAAGGTCTCCTACTACCTTATACAAGTCCATAAGTACCTGCACGCATCCCTGTAGGACACCAAGAGCTATTGGTCTAATGGTAAAGCCAAAACTAAGACTACAGAGTTAAGAGTCCAGGTCTAGGAATAGTGTTGGGAGGGATGACTAGCTGGTTTTATACTTCTCACACAACTGAAGCTTGGATACCTCTCTCACGCACGCCAGCAAGCTGGCTTGCGGCGAGCGCGGGCTCAGGCTCAGGCTCCGCTCCGCTCCGCCTCCGCACTCACGCACCTCTGCTCCTCGAAGTCTCTAAACGCCTCTTAACACCACACCTCGACACTCCCGCTCACTCTCCTCTCCGCTCCGCTTAAAGTAGAATAGAACAGATACAACACACCAGAAGAAGCTCGGCTCCACCTCGAATTGCACAAGATTGCACCAAAAGAGACTCCAAAACAGCAAAAACAGCTTGCGAGTGCACACGGGTAACCAAAATCTGACGTAAAACAGCAAGAACACCCAAAGTCAACCCGAACACCACCACAACAGATTCGCAAATGCACCATACACACTTCGCGAATGCACATACACACAATAAAACTCCTAAACTCGAGTTTCCACACGAAATTGCATCAAAATCTGACGTAACTAGCCTTTTTGTACTTTCGGATGACACGGCAGCGAACTTCGACAATCCTTGGTCAAACTCCACGAAACTTAGTGCACTAAAATCGTCTCTCAAATGCGCTTCCAAAGATCCCACTCCGGTCTGACATTGACAAGTATTCCGTCTGCCACGCCCAAACGTGCAATCCGGCTCCAACAAGTCACTTCAAGAACATTCCGTAAAATTTCTGCAGCGCTTTCGCATGATAGAAATCTCCACTCGACCCCAACAACAGCAAATCGATCTGCGACCAGCAAGGTACCATGCGTCCACACACCTCGATCACAGCTCCAAACAATCAAGCACGAACCACAACGCCCGAAGATACCAGCGGACGATTTCAGATAAGTGGGTTCTTAGTGAACTCCATCTCGACTTGCACTCAGTTTTTCGAGTAATCTGAACAGAGAAATTACGATCTCCAACACTACAACAAGATTACTCACAAACGGTCAAGCCAAACCCACTCTAAGCACGAAGAGAATCCATGTTACACTTTACTAGACTATCCACCATAGCCTGGAGCTTGAAGGCTCAACTCGAAGAACTAATGCCTCCAAGCCCTACCTGCGAAGTATACCCCTAGTGGACTCTCCCACCAACTCGCCCTAATGGCACTAACGGCCTTACCGAGATGCGCCACTTCGCACTCGGTCAACCTAGCCGAGGTACCAAACTGTCGTGACATCGTAGATACATCACACATACACATAACATATGGATGATGTCATACACATACACAAGTGTACCGCAATCGTCTTCCTAACTGACGATTGGATCTCTCTAACTCCAGATAGTCCCATATCTCAACTACGTGATATACACTTTCGTGGGTGCAAGGATCGGGAGGTCGAGTGCTACATGCCTCATCATTAGTCGCATGTCTTCAATCCATACCACGTAAAGATTTAATCGCCTATCCTTGCTATATATCGAGGACAAATCCATCGTCTAGTAGGAACGACACTGAGAGGTGGAGTCAAACACTACATGTGCTAACCTCTCGAACAACTATCACACACCAACATACGGACTGCTCCACCAGCAGATCGACACAACATACGTCCCAAGCCCGCACGTACAATCGCTAAGCTTGGGTCAACAGTATCATGTTTGGAAGATGACATGATGCGCAATTACGCATATGGTCTTTTCAAACAACATCATCACGGCTCTCTAACATGAATACTCCAGAAAGTAACACCTCACACACTTGTAAAATATTGCGCTCTACGGTCACATCCAACATCATCAGTCCAGTCTGCTATAGATAGATATAATGGTCAAGATAAAATTTGCAAATTGATGGTCGATAACCTCCTCCTCGAATAGTCACATATCGTAACGTGTCTTTATGCTGAGCAATCGCTATGTTATCAAAAGTCATAGACATAACTCTATGAAATGTCTTGGAATTGAGAACATGCTCTCACCCTTATATTCGGATCATCAAGGTTCAGCACCTCAGCAGAATCATGACGAAGGGTCCAACGTAGATCTGGATCTCAACCATACAATAGAAAATACAATGAAAAGGAAACCAAAGACACTTGCCGGCTAAACCGGTAGTCCATAGCCGATCATGATAACTGCAAATCTCAATCTTCCAAGTGGTCTTTCTGCAAGTCATACTTGCACAATCTTCTCTTCACTGTTTGAACAACCCTCTCCCTCACACTATTCGTCTCAAGATGATCTCGAGATGCAATCCGATGATCAATCAGTGCTTGATCACACAAGATCTGAAATTCACCAAGAAATTCTATACCTTGGTCCGTCAGCAGTTCAACTGGTGCTCCAAAAAGACTCAGCACTTGACACATACGTTGTCTCTTCACTCGTCTTGTCCGGTAATACCACCAACTCAATCCATTTGGAGAAGTGCTCCATCATCACCAACACATACTGGTGGTGACATACAATCAAATATAAGGATCCTGTAAAATCCAAGCTCTAATGATAACCCAACGATAATCCAACCTCATAATCGATAAAGGGTGTAACTGTGGAGTAGGAGCGTTAAACTATGCTCGTATTCGATTACAAACCACACATTGTGCGACAAACTACTACACATTGATGTGCATACCAGGCCACCAATACTGTCATTGGAGTAAGTTATGTGTACATTTCATTCCAAAATGTCTCAACTCCTCATGGGCATGTCGTACTAACTTTATCCTCTAGGATGGATGTGATACTATACGTACTTTCTCATCGTCTCACACTCGAAGTACATGTCGTCTTTCTTCTCGAAATCTCTTCGCTCGTTGGAGGACGTGGTCTCGCTTCTTGGCACTTATTGTGCCTACCACCACGTCAATACATAGATACTTCATTACTATCACATCGGCATGGATATCCATAGGTATGGAACACCATCTCCACACTAAAGATCTGAAGACTCACTATTTGTTCTCTACCTTGAGAAAGATGCGACATGACCTTCCATACTATAGTTCATGACCAACACAAAAAGAAAGATAGATGTATGCTATCCTGACATCATCTCCTCATCAACCTTGTCATGCCATCGAGCTCCAATCTAATCCTGCTTACTCGTGCATGAGTTGCGACTCAACCTATCGGCATCTATGTTCGCAACTCCAGGTCTATGCACTACCTGGAAGTCATACTCCTGTAAGATCAGAGCTCATCGTGCAAGCTTCACATGTAAGCTTATCGGACTCCATCAACCATTTGAGCGGCTGGTGATCAATGGACGAGAGTAAAAGAGTTCTCAAACATATAATATCGGAAGTGTTCAACAGCTCACACTGCACCTCCCCTCGTACGAATTGTATCTCATCTCCGTTGAATTGTTGGAGCGACATACATATACCACCACGAACTTCTTTTCCTCATCATCATGCTGAGTTACCACTGCTTCAAGTCTCAACATACTCCAATCTGTGTGCAGTTGTAAGGGACGCCCCTAACGGATCTCCTCAAGATGAGAGCAGATGTCAACTTATCCTTGATCTCTATAAAAGCTCGCTCTTGCTCATCTCCCCATTGCCACTCCTAGTCCACCTTCATCAGCTTGGGTAATGGCTTCACAATTGCACTAAACTCCTTCACGTATCAAAGATAGAAGTTCGTCAAACCAACAAATGTCTAAACTCGACTACATCTGTGAGACGTGAGATACGTGCAATAGTCTCAATCTTCGTCTGTTGAACATCCAAACCACCTAGGTAGATGGTGTGGCCTCCGATACTCTACCAACTCTTAGAAGAACTTGCACTTCCCAAGGTGTAACTTCAACCCATGAGTTCTCAACCGCTCAAACACATCTCGTAAGTATCTCTCGTGCTCTTCCATTGTAACACTATAGACTAAGATGTCGTCCATCGAACAAAATCTAATCTTGCTAGGATCCTGTCCATCACCCTTTGGAACTCAGCAAGGACGTTATTCAATCCAAATGATAAGAACTGCCACTGATACAAACAATCTTTATCGTGAGAGTCAATTCTTGAGAATGTTGTCCTGGACTTATCTTCTTCTCTCACCGGTATCATCAATCTTCTTCTCTCACCGGCAACTGATGATACTCTGCTCGAAGGTCCAAAGTACTGAAGACCTTCACATGCCTCATTGCATCAAAGATCTCTTAAGGTGTCGACATGGTATACTTATCAAACTTCATCTATCGATTGATAAGACGGTAGTCTCCACACATCCGTCTATCACTGTAGTTGCCATACATATCTTTCTTTGCTTGCATAACTATGACAGATGCGTACTCTTCGTACGACATCTTCATCAACCCAACCTCCAACAAGTCTTGAGTCCTACTCCATATCAAGACTCTCTCCATGTCAGAGTATCTGTAGAGATGTCGAAAGATTGGAGTGTCACTAGCCAAGTCGATCCGTATATCTGGTCCCTTCAAGGTACCCAAATCCTTCATACTGAAGGCAAACCAATTCCTGTAGCTCTTCAGGAATCTCTGAACTCTTTCTCTCTCCTCTCTTATAAGCTTGGGTCCAATCTCCAGCTTCCAAGTATCCTCTGTCATCACGCTAGAGGTAGAAGGCGAAGTCATTGATTGCTATCTTGCAGCCTCTGGAGTAGTTTCTTTCTGCTCATCACCAACAACCTCCACCTCTATTGTGCAAAAAAACTCCTGCAAGCTCCACACTCTCACCTACTGCATCCCATGATGTCCAAGGATGACAAACTCCACACGCCTCGCCTCCATCCTTTGTCTCCACTGACTGGTAGACAAAGATTAGCAAAGAGCTCAAAAGTGTCCGAGCAATAACACACGTCGATCACATCTGACGCTGCTCAATCAATCAAAGGATAACAATCCGCATCAAGCAATTCAAGTCCATTGCTTGATCCAACAATTGACGACATGAAGCATCCGACAACGAAGCTACTACAGTCGTACCCGTAGAGAAAACCATCGCTAGCTCTCTCTCATCGGCATTGAGCTCCACCCTCCCTGTTGTAATTGAACATCCCACACAAACCAAGGTCCTCTATTTCCATAAGCATGTGATGCTAGAAAGCTCACCAAAGTGGGCAACATTGCCCTAGGTCGTCCCACTAGGTTCACCATTGTCATGAATGACCTATCGACGACTCTCACTACTTGATATCGTCGTCATCATCCAAGATGTCATCAACTGTGAGGTGCGCTGATCGTCCCACTACATCGTGTGCGTGCTTGAGCACCTCCTTCGGTAACAAGGACGATGTGCACGAGATCTCACTCTCGCTGCATCCAACAACACTGTCGGTTCAATCTAGGATCGCACTTGGTGCATACTCGTCATCATCTGCGTAGGAGCATCACCCAAGATGTACGCTAGAGAATTCATCAGTAAAATCTCTCAAAACATACTAGATCGCGGATCATGTAAACCCTGATCTCTTCTAGCACGCGTAGGACCTTGACATGACCATCCGACTATCACCAAGTGAATGATCTCAACAAACGTGAGATCATGCACCCGCAGTAGTGAAATATTTGATGGTAATGCTTGCTGGTATCCTCTAACGGCTGATAAGAACAACAACTCAAGATATCTCTGCACCAAGCGTATGACTGTAGTGACGCAAGATTACTCCTTTTGCCCATTTAGTATACAAGATATCGTTCCCACAGAGGATTTACGTAAGTAATCGCTGCTCTAAGTTCTAGGATCTGTTCAAACACACAAACACACGGGGTTTGCCTAAAAATCCCGTCTTCTCACAAAAGCACACAAAACCACACGTCTTCCAGACACGCCACATGGTGCTCTGGAACTAGACAAACAACTACCAACTAAAATATCACACAACTATTCACAGAGAAGCTCGGGAAGACGATCTTCATGCTTCCAAGTTGCTTCTTCCAGTCTTCTCGATACCGTCTTCCTGAAGCGATTCTCGTCTTCTGGGGGTTCAGCCCGTCTTCTCACACCTCCAGAAGGCTGTCCTGCTTCGCAGAAGTCGACTAGTAACGGTCGTTACACCTTATTCTCACACTCACATTCCAACGGGTTAGATTAATCACAGGGTGTATTCCCCCTGTAGCCTTCCCAGGCTTCTGCCTACGAAAATGGTCTTCCTGCAGCACTACAACGACATTCACCTTCACGGAAGCTCAATAGAAGTTTCGGAAGCTTACTAGAAGAAGGTAAGAAGATGGGGAAGATGAGGGAAGATGGGGAAGAAGAGAAAATCCAAACAAGAGAAAAACAAGATGAAAGGAGGCAATTAAGATTCCGACAGGCTTCTAGTCCGGATCCTGACTAACAAGCCATCCCTGCTAGTAATAGTTTGGGGAGGAAGACAACAAACGTGAGTACTGTTGCACCGTCTTCTCCTCGAGGATGTCGTCTTCTGCTGTGGGAAGAAGGCTTCTTTCTTCTTCACTTCGCTGCTCTGACTACTCTGTCTTCTGGGATCCCTTACCCAGAAGACCGTTCGTACGTAGATCCCAAGTGCTCTACTGAACGAGTCAAGCTACACTTTCACAACTGCTGACAGTCACCGCTGTCGGAGTGTGATCCGTCTACCTAGGAAAGCGCCGAGCTTCTGGCTGTGGTTGTTTACTCAAGAGGTTGGCTTTCAGGTCACAATAGGGCTATAAACACTCACACAAATGTGTAAGATCTAGTGATATACCCAAAAGGCAAAATTCAGGTCTAGCTGGCAGTAATAGGATCCGGCGGTGAACTTTGACACTCACGGAGAGGAAAATTATGAAGGATTAGACTTCTAAACTTCCCCTACATGCAAATGAGGTACTACTGAGCTCACAGACGAAATTTCAGCCTGAGATCAAATTCTGACACGGAGATATGAACAGAAAAGTTTTGAGCAAGAAAATTACGGCAATTTCTGGTACCTAGATGGCTATTTCGACCTATAACAGGAGTTTGGCTCGATCAATTTCGAAGTTTCTTTACAAGATTTGCAGTTCACAGCTTGCTGAACACTCCTGTGAAGTTGGGACTCCTGATTGCTTGTAGAACTCCAGATCTCCTTCCCTGAAGTCGCTGCTCTAGATTAAGAGCTTTTCAGACCCCCTCGGCTTCAGCGGCCGCCCTGAATTACTCAGTCACTCAATCGATATGAAACTTTTTGTGAAATCGTAGCCCTCCTGGCAGAGAACACAACCTTGAAGTGTTGAAGCAATTTCCTCAAATCTGCTGCGAGTGACACTGAAAACCCTAAATCCAACAAAAGTGATTCAATTCTAGCACAATTCGAACTTCAATTGGTCATAACTTCGTCTTTATTGCATCAAATCGATCGCAAATTTCACTGGAAGTGCTTGGCATGACGAGCCCTCTCTCCCTGTGCTCTCAGATTTCGAAGATCCCCCACCAAATGCTCGAACTCCACTCTAGAGCTCTGTTTCTAAATTTAGAGTTTAACAAAAGACAAAAACAGACCAATGGGAGTTCATAGCTCCACTTGGTTGTCCTTTAGTACCATAAACCACGTGGCAACTTAGTTTTACTCATAGGCTACCGCGTCAAGCCTCCTAGAGTGCCAGCGTAAAACTTAAATTACTTAAAATGACACGCAGCCCCCAAAAATAACTTAAATCAGCTAGAAAGCGTGCATGGGCGACGCGCAAATACAACCCATGAGCTTAAGCCCTATCAACATGGTAATCAACCTACTAAGACTCAAAATAGTGTTAACACCGTATGCAAAGGTGTCAAACATATACATAAACGACTAGAAGTAATATAAGCTAACTTCTAGAACTACTAAACTCAAGCGTCGGAGTAGAAATATAACATGTAGCCGCCAAGTAGCGCGACATCCACTCCCTCTGATCCTGCACATCCTCCGGTATGTGCCATCTAGATCAAGACTCTTCAACTTCGGCTTCAAACTCATCTTCAACCTGCATTGAGTCTTCAGCTTCATCCTCTGTAAACTCTGCAACGTTCCGATCCTCCCTTCTCCTTCTAAAGAGCTTGATTCTCTTTCCTGCGACTGGTATCTTGAGCACTGCACCATCTAACTCTCTCAAGGAGTATGTGACATTATCATAAACTTCTAACACCACATAAGGTCCAAACCATCTCTTGGAGAACTTTCTGATAGTGCTATGCTGATTATCAAGACTACTATCATAGACTAACACCCAATCACATTCCTTAACTAGTTTGGGTCGTAATCTATGCGTTCTATCAAATCTGCCTTTGTTTCTCTCTCTAGCAGTCTTCAACCTTTCCACAGCTTTGGCAACATCCTCAGGTCTCCGTTCTAACTGTTGGATCCTTAATGCAAGAAGATCCTCCGTACTTCTACCATCTTCCCATGGCAAAACATTCCAAGTAGGCACAACCTCCTCAATCGGCATCACAGGTTTTTGCCCTAGTATCAACTCTGCTGGCATGTAACCTGTAACGGTACTATGAGTTGTGCGATCTGCCCACAAAGCAAATGGTAGCAGTCTAGGCCATTCACGGATCTTACCCTTGCAAGCTTTTACCAAAGCTTTGATGATTGGCGGATGATCTCGTTCGCTCTTGCCATTCCCTTCAGGATTGTAAGCAGTGATTAACGCCAACTTGATTCCCAATCGCTTGAAGAACTCAACTGTTTCTTGTGAATCCAGCTCACCCCTATCTGCAGTGATCTTTCCCACACACCCATACCTACAAATAACATCTTCAAGTAGAAAGCGGCAAACACTAGCAGTGGTCTTTGTCCTCAGGGCACGGCCTTCGACTTGGTTAGATAGATCTTCTCTAGCCAAGACTAGATACCTCATTTGTCCAAGTCCAAATGGCATAGTTACCAGATCAACTACACATTTGTAATGAATGGCTAAAGGATAAGTAGGATGCAATCCATCACGATGACGTACGTTGGAATACATCTGGCAAGGTATACAGGATGAAACAAACTGCACTACATCCTTATACATACCCTTCCACCAATACTTTTCCTTCATCTTGGCAAATGTAGCTCAAGCTCCTCTATGACCGGCCCATAAACTCTCATGGAACTCCTTGATCAGCTTCTGCTGCAATCCCAAGTCACATACCACCCGCTGTGGTACACCTCCTTGTAGCTTAGGGCGCTTCCATAGATGTCCTCCATATAAAAAGTACCCATAAGCTGTTCTACGGATCCTCTTGAAATCTACATCAGACCAGCCTTCTTGCCTTTCCAATGAACTCAAATAGCGCCCAAGATCCAACCACTCGCCATCATACATAGTTTCCTCAAATAACTCCAATGGAGCTGCAAAACAGATTCTATCTTCTGTAGCAAGAACACTAGAATAGAACTCTGTTCCCACATCCTCCTGGTCATCTATCATTTCCTTCTCATCGTAATACCTAGCCCTTGATAACATATCTGCCACTGGATTGTCTTTTCCTGCAATATGTCTAAACTCTGGGTTCAAGGACTTGATATATGCTATCCACCTCAACATAGCAATGTCTGGAGTTGTACAGCTAGTAATCATTCCTAGGAGAGGTAAACAATCTGTCTCTACAACCACAGGTGCTCCTATCAAGTATTCCTTGTCACTCTTCATCGCAGTAACTACTCCCCATAGCTCTCTCTTGACCTGAGGGTAGTCTCTCTGTCGTGAACTTAATACCTTAGCACCAAAACGCACCACATATCTATTCCCATCCTCATCGTCTTGCCCTACAGCCCATCCAATGCCAATAGGACTAGTATCAACAGTAAGGATAACAGATCTCCCCAACTCATATGTTACCTTCCGTAGAGTTGGTGGTGAAGCCAAAAGATCTTTCAACTTCCTCATAGACTCGCTCTGCTCCTCTTGCCACTGAAATCTTTGCCCCTTCCTCAGCAACTTGTACAACGGATATGCTACATGTGCAAAGTGTGGAATCCATATATGATAAAACACACATGCACCTAGAAATCTTCTCACCTTAGTAACCGATCCACATGTCTCCTTCATCCTTCGAATGGCATCAACCTTGTTTGGACAAGGTTTCCGATCATAAGATCCACAAAGGTGCCCCACAATCAACACCTCTTGTTCTCCAAATACAGACTTTGCTCCTGATAAAGTCAAATGAACCTCCTCCAGTCGACTCAATATCTTATCGCAGTCAACTATATGATCTGCAACAAACTTACGGCACCCCCTCTGATCCATTACCTCATTCTTCTCCTCCTCAGCACATCCTTTGATCGGCATATCATCAAGGAATGGCATAGTTTTTTCAGGAATGAAGTCCCTTAAAACTTTGTTCAAGCCATTCATCATATGTGCTACAGAATTGGTAGCACCTTGCGGCAAGGTGCACATCCTTAGTAACCTCAAAGGTGTCCTCATTGTAGTCAAGTCTCTACTCTCAGAGGATAACTGAAATTGATCATAACCTGAATATAAGTCTCCCATGGAATAGATAGCACGACCAGCAAAAGCCTCTGCAAACTCGTCTACAATAGGTCCTATACCCATATTCCTGATAGTCACCTTGTTAACTGGCTGCATATCTTGGATAAATCTCAAAGCTCCACTCTTCTTCGAAACAGTAAACCATCTGCTAGAGTAGGGAGCTATAGATGGTTCCAAGATACCCATCCTAATCCTCTCATTGAGCAAGTCTATCAGCTTTGGTAGATGAGCTCTAGGTACAGGGATAGGACGTAGATTCCAAGGCACATGCGATATAGTAAAGATTACCATAGTTGCAACTACACTTGGATCTACACATCCTACTTCATGTGACTCAAACGCAAACGCCTTACCATGCCTAGATAGCATCTCCCTGAAGCTCTTCTTCTCTTGCTCAGTAAGAAATCCATCGCCTCCAATCCTCAGCTCCTTTAATGTTGTGTCTGTGAACTGGTGCCCAATTCTTCTCGGTCCTCTTAGCGTCGGTTCTTGTGCAGCTTGCTCCATCTTCTGATTGTAATCGAGTGGTAAAGGCAAAGCCACTGGTTTGACTTTCTTTGCCACCGACTTGTACTTGATCTCCACATACACCTCTTGTCGATCTATAAACTTATCAATTACATCATAAAGCTCCTTGGAGCTCACTCTCACCACTCTATCTACATCATCTATAGAACTTTCTACTATAGATTTCAACTCCCTCATAGTATCTACCAAATACTGTTCTTCAAACACTCCAGATATGTATCATCTCCTGCTAACTCTCCACTGTCCCACAAAGATTGCTGTACACACTTCACATGTTGCCTCTCAAACCTCTTCAGATTCTCAACCTTCCTATAACATACTGATCCACATGACGTCAATCCCAAGAAGCTAGTGGATAAAGCTTCTTGCTTTACTGGATCAGGCGAGAATCCTATCTCTACTGTACCGTTGAAGTCTCGCTCTTCAATGGTACTCTGCCAAAACCCCTAGACTCTCTAAACTCCTGAGTAATCTTAGGTAGTGGACGGTCTCTCAAGCTATCACGATTCCTCTCATGTTCTGCAGCAACGGTCAAAAACTGAACAGCTCTTTTGCCGTCTCTAGTACGTATTCTAGCATAGGCTGAACCATCATCCATAACTCGTGTCTCCATTCTAACAGCAGTAATGTAAGGCTGCCCTAGAATGATAAGATAGGTTGACATGTCTTGCACAAAGAAATTCTGAACATCACTGATGTCACCCACAGTTACCTTGATGTTGGGGCAAGCACCATAGAGTTCTCCCCGCTGGTTGTTGGCAGCACGGATAAGCCATCCATGGTCGGTGTCTATGGGCCACCTCCCACGCTTGTACAGCTCCTTGGACATCAGATAATCTCTGAGCCGTGATCAATCAATGCCACCACAGGCTCCTCTAGATCTCCCAGCTTCACTAAGGTCTCTGTGGTTGCTCTCGCCCAATGGTTATGAGAATAATGGCTCTTCTGCGATGCTTCCACCTCATCTTCAAACCTCACGTGCTGATCTGATCTTCCCTCTGATACTTGAGAGCAGTAACCAGCAATCTCATCCTCCTCATCCTCCGACAGTTTGGTCCCTAAAGCGTTAAGCGTAGCTGCTTCACCCAAAATCTGACGTTTCCTCTTGATGATATCTATGATAACCTCAGAAACTCACGCTTTGCTATCCCAAGAATCTCACCCAGAGTAAACTCAACTTTCCCATTCAAGATACGATTCTAGAACACTTGCTTCAAGTCTGTAGCAATCTCAATGTCAGACTGAAGTTTGTATGCAGGCATCTGACCCTTCTCCTTGCTTCTCTCCTTCTCCTTTGGTGTTGTAGGTGGTAGATCATCCATAGTTTCCTCCCGAGTAGGCGTTGTCTCTTGTCTTGCCTCTGGTCTAGCCCTTTCACTCCTTGTAGCATTCGTTTGGCTGTAGAAGCCTCACCTGCATCCTCCCTTCTGCGTTTTTCTTCTAGTACAGCTTCATGCTGACTTCTTGCAACATAAGCATGCACTGACATAGTATCCACAGGGTCATTCCATCCTGTAGTTTCTCGAATTGAGTTGCCAACCCTTCGTAGCACATCCTTGTCTAGCTCTGTTCTAGCTACGGACCGCACTACATCACACCACAACCCAGTAGTCCCTTTCTCTCTCTCCATCTCCACTTTCACTCCACAAGTAGCAGCATTCACAAGAGAAACAGCATGTGATGCTGATATCTCATTCACAAGTCTCTTCATACCACCCTTGCCAAAGTTGGTTCCCAGCATCATCCCAGTCTCTCTCAAATGGATCTTACCATCTTTGAAGAAGATAAGATCCTTCCTCAATGCATCTGAAAACTCTCCACAATCTCTTCTTACATGGTCTAGGCTATCGCACCATATACAACGATGAACAAAGCCTTCTCTCATCTGAGGTCTCTGCATAGCAGGCTGTACATTCTGCTCCTTCTCTTCTAACCTAGTGAGCTTAAGCTTAAGCTCCTTCATACCCTTAATCAACTCATCAAGCGGTGAGTCTTCCTCTCTAGCAATTACCAAAGCGGGCTTAGTAGGCAACTGCTTGACAGGAATTATCAAAGGTGCTGCTTCACTTACCACCACCTTGTCCCTTCTTCTCTGTCTCTTGGTCAGCAAAGAAACAGCCTCTTCAACCTCCTTGCAATCAGTCTTCAATCCTCTCTCCTCACTCTTGTCTTCCAGCGACAGTTCAAGCTTCTCCTGAATAGTCACGTCCGCTGCTTGTAGGAAAAGCTCGGTCTTCTCCACCTCTAGTGTAAGCTTCTCTGTCCAAGAAAGCTGAGCATACTGACGATCAAACTCCCTTAACAACTCATTTACAACAAACCTTTGTTAGGCTTAACCACCCACTCCAAGAACGTTCTCTTGGTCACCCTCTCTGAATCTTCAGTGTAGTACTCCTCCTTCAAAGCTCGCATAAAGCTCTCCCAACTCTGTCCTTGCTACTGCTTGAGCTCCTTCACACGCTCACGAATCTCAGGGACAACAGCAAGTTCAAAATTCTCCACCATCTCCTTCTCAGGTACCTTGTTCACCTCCATCTCCCTAGCAAAGTATCGTACATACTTGGAAATATCTGTACCCTTGAACTGGTCCATCTGATGCACCACAGATTGCAACGCCTTGGTTGCTAATATCTCCTTCCTCTCTGTGCTCTGCTGCTGCTGCATAAACATGGAAAAAGCTTGGAACATCTTCATCGTAACAGCATCCAACTGAACATGTTGCTGAGCAGCAGCAGAAACTCCACTTGATGATCCTTGGTTGGCCATGATATCTGATCCTGTAACACTCTCAAGAAAACTCCCACCCTAGGTGTTTCACGTCGAGTTCACCAAAAAGAGAGTATGTCGGAGTGTGATCCGTCTACCTAAGAAAGCGCCGGGCTTCTGGCTGTGGTTGTTTACTCAAGAGGTTGGCTTTCAGGTCACAATAGGGCTATAAACACTCACACAAATGTGTAAGATCTAGTGATATACCCAAAAGGTGAAATTCAGGTCTAGCTGGCAGTAATAGGATCCGGCGGTGAACTTTGACACTCACGGAGAGGAAAACTATGAAGGTTTAGACTTCTAAACTTCCCCTACATGCAAATGAGGTACTATTGAGCTCACAGACGAAATTTCAGCCTGAGATCAAATTCTGACACGGAGATATGAACAGAAAAGTTTTGAGCAAGAAAATTACGGCAATTTCTGGTACCTAGATGGCTATTTCGACCTATAACAGGAGTTTGGCTCGATCAATTTCGAAGTTTCTTACAGGATTTGCAGTTCACAGCTTGCTGAACACTCCTGTGAAGTTGGGACTCCTGATTGCTTGTAAAACTCCAGATCTCCTTCCCTGAAGTCGCTGCTCTAGATTAAGAGCTTTTCATACCCCCTCGGCTTCAGCGGCCGCCCTGAATTACTCAGTCACTCAATCGATATGAAACTTTTTGTGAAATCGTAGCACTCCTGGCAGAGAACACAACCTCGAAGTGTTGAAGCAATTTCCTCAAATCTGCTGCGAGTGACACTGAAAACCCTAAATCCAACAAAAGTGATTCAATTCTAGCACAATTCGAACTTCAATTGGTCATAACTTCGTCTTTATTGCATCAAATCGATCGCAAATTTCACTGGAAGTGCTTGGCATGACGAGCCCTCTCTCCCTGTGCTCTCAGATTTCGAAGATCCTCCACCAAATGCTCGAACTCCACTCTAGAGCTCTGTTTCTAAATTTAGAGTTTAACAAAAGACAAAAACAGACCAATGGGAGTTCATAGCTCCACTTGGTTGTCCTTTAGTACCATAAACCACGTGGCAACTTAGTTTTACTCATAGGCTACCGCGTCAAGCCTCCTAGAGTGCCAGCGTAAAACTTAAATTACTTAAAATGACACGCAGCCCCCAAAAATAACTTAAATCAGCTAGAAAGCGTGCATGGGCGACACGCAAATACAACCCATGAGCTTAAGCCCTATCAACATGGTAATCAACCTACTAAGACTCAAAATAGTGTTAACACCGTATGCAAAGGTGTCAAACATATACATAAACGACTAGAAGTAATATAAGCTAACTTCTAGAACTACTAAACTCAAGCGTCGGAGTAGAAATATAACATGTAGCCGCCAAGTAGCGCGACACCGCCACTCAAGAAGAACACTTCCCATGCACAATTGGGAGCGAATTCAAGGAACCCACCATCCAGAAGACATGAACAAAGCTTCTGCACTCAAATCCACAATCTATTCCCCGAGAAGAAGTCACAATGGCATTGGGAAGCTCACTCCCTCTACTTCTTGCGTCTACTCCTCGACACACCTGTCTAGCTAACAAGACTGCACGAGGATGTCGTTCTCTGTTCCTAGACTGTCCACTACTTCTATCTACATCTTCGAACCACTGCTGGTACGAGTATGCAGACCCCTCTTGTGTATTCCAAGACTATTCGTATGTTTCCAACAACGGATGTAGTGTGCGAAGAACTATCTATCAGGTGTCTTCTCTCTAATGTGTCTCGTCTGCCTGCACCATAGAATCGATTTGTATGTGCAGTCGCTACAGAATTCTACAGAACTGGTAGAACAGGCAGAACTCTATCTCCTACTCTGCGATCCTACTTATGTCGCTGCCATGAGAACTAGGGGAGACGACCACCATGGAGAGAGAGGCGCTGACAGGAGGTTGCTACCTCACATGTAAGCGGTTCCCCTGCCCGAATTGGCCATCCACCTTGTCCTTCCTACGCTACCTATGCTGCCACATGGTGTCCTAACTAATATTACACGGAAAAACTGCCACCCTTAAGATAGCAGGTTCGATTCTACTATATTTGGAATTTTCAATGGAGTTACTAACTACTCAGATTGCACGGAGGCAATCTCTACCTGATCTGCTCTTATTGGAGCTCCTAATGCGGCTTCTGATAAGCTAGAAAGCCTTGCAGTTACCTCGGGTGTCACTAAGGTGGTTTCCTCCTCATCGTCTCTTGCTGGCCATGTTGTCGCTGCTGCTGCGTCTTCCTCGGCTTCGGCTTCTGCTTCGGAAGACAGAAGCGTCTTCTGGGAAACGGAATCGACCGGTGCTTTTTCCGTCTTCTGAGGCACGGGTGCGGTACTAGGGACCATGGGGACCTCATAGGGATCCGGAGAAGTCGCTTCCTCCATGCGGAATATCTGGGAAGACGGCTCGTCTTCCTGTCTTCCAGAAGACATCTTGTCTTCCGGGACGTCTTCTGGAGTCTTCTCGGCTTCCAACGCTGTCACCACCAAGTGCACAGCGAGATCGAACTCCTCCTTCTCCATTCCGGATCCAGTCGAGGGTGTTGGAGCTTGGGAAGATGCGGTTGCAGGTATCAGAAACGAGAGAAGACCATAAAGTGTCTTCACTCCCTCTATCTGCCGATCTAAGTACCTGAACATGCTCTCCCGACATTCCACCAACATCGCTTTGGACTCGCTATCCCATCCTCTGGCTAAGGTAAGTAACTTCCTACCCGCGGTGTAGTTGAACTTCTTCCGAAGCGCTTCCACCGACTGTGCCAGCATCTTCTGTGCACGAGCCTCTACTGCTTCCCGCTGCGTCTTCTCAACTGCAGCTCGCGCTTCTGCGGCTTCTCGCTGCGTCTTCCAGGTGGTCTGCTCTTCTGCGAGGGTGGTGATCTTCTCTCGCACTCGGAGGACTTCCTGATCACGCTGCTGTACCCGCGCCTGCAACTCCTGGTTGCTCTTCCGAAGCTGCACCAGCTCCTTGGCAGAAGCGGCTGCTTCCGCCTTGTACCCGGCTGCAAGCTTCTCCATGGTGCGGAGACTAGCTTCTAGCGACTCCGTCTTCTTCTGATCTTCTCCCTGTCGCAGCAAGGTGCGCAGGCCGAATCCTGGTTGTAAGAGCCTCTCCTGTGCCTTCGCCCTCTTCTCCAGCAACTCCATAGCTGGCTGGATCTCCTTCTGGAAGTAGGCACTGAACTCCTCCGGTCGTCTTCCTGCGGAAGACAAGTTCATCTCCACCACTCGCTCCGCGGTGTCAACTTCGTCTTCCAGAGGCAAGGAAGCCTCTTCCACCACAATAGCCTTCATCTTCTGCGCACGAGAAGAAGCTACTCTTCTCATCTTCCGGGGTGGAAGACTCCTCATGGCAGGAGCGGCTCTCTTCGTTGCGCTTCCTCGCATCGCAGCAGGAGCGTCCCTTCTTCTCTTGTCTTCTGGAGTCTTCGGAAGACTCCGGGGCGTTGCAGAAGCGGTCTTCTGCTCTGATCGGGTACTCAGCAGGTCTTCTTCCGAGTCAGACTCCGATCCTGAATGAATGAGGGAGATGGATGTCCTTGATACACTTCTGGGACCCATCTTCCTCGGTGGCGTGGCGTCTTCCGACCCACTAGACTCATCTTCCCTCACCAGAAGCGTCTTCTGATGAGAGCCGGACCTCAGCTGTGGCATCAGAGTGAGAGGGGGCGTTGCTGTTGCCTCTCGGTCATCGTCTTCCGAGGTCTCCTCCTTCACCTCCTATCGCTCCGTTGGCCCATACCCTGCCAGCTGATCTTCCCTAAAATCCCTCATGGCTACATACAAGTAGCAGAGGAAGGGCGTCAAGTGTCCTCCCGCCGGGGTACCCAAGTATGCTAGCTCCGTCTGTACGTAGTTGTGGATGTACGCGCCCCAGTAGATGGGCACTCTGTCATCCCACACTGATTCCAGGAACTCCACGTCCTGATCTCCTAAGTACCTTGTCTTCTGCGCTTTCTCTTTGGGAAAGAGATGCAGAAACAACTTCGCCAGAAGTCGCTTCTTCGGCTCTCGGTAAGATTCTATCTTCCAACCGTTCCTCCCCTGCCTGTCTTCCACGAAAAGGCAGGTGGTGCTCCCAGGCACATGCCACGAACTCACGATCCTAGGCAGGATCTTCTTCTCGTACCAATATCCTCGGTTCTCGGACTCTGGTCGGTGAAAACCCCTGCGCCACCAGTCTTCAATCCAAGAAGATGATCTTCCTCGAGCTACTCCTGCCTTCGCAGGTACACGGTTACGAGGTGGCAACGCTGTCCACACCTCCTCCAAGAGTCCCTGGTCTGCGAGGTTCCAATCCCACAGGAAGAAGTCGAGACCCAACTCCTGGAGGAAGGGAGTGGCCTCGGCCAATTCTGCCGCTGGTAACACCAAGCCTCACGGATGCATCGTCATGCTAGAAGACCTGTTGCACTAAGACACAAGCACCTACTATGAGCTGAAGGCTCAGTCCTTCCCAAGTGTCCACAGTCTAGCTTCTACTTCTCAGAAGACGAAAACTAGTCTTCCAGAAGACAGCTACTCCGTCTTCCGGGATTCTAACAGTACTTCCTAGATAGCTCTCGTCTTCCGAGCTATATCTAAACAATCCTATCTAAGCAAGGCCTCACATGGATTACCAAGAAGACAACCCACCTTGCATTACATCCTACTTCCTAACAGAAGGTACAAGATTCGTGAAATGTAGAGTGCATAATAGATTCAGAAGTCGGTTGCGGGCTCCTGCGGTGACAGTGGTCTCTGGGAAGACACTCGGGACAGCTTCCGATTCAATGTCTTTCTCGGAAGACTTCCCGAAGTCAGACTTCCCTTCAATGGTCTCACCTGTCTTCGTCTTCCTACGCGCAATCTATCCTCACAATAGACTCAAGACATTTGCACTCTGTTCTTCTGACTTCTCATCTCTCATACGCACTCAGAAGAACCTTGCTGCTCGATGAGAAGACATGACCCTCGACCATTCTCTCCAGATTCTGCCAGCAAGTATTCTCACGACTCTCTTCTAAGTTCAGGAAGAAGAAGGAATGGCTGCTATGGATCAAACAGAAGAGACCCGAAATGGACCCTCACGTCTTCTCGCTCATTTTGCCAGCCTTTCAGTCTTCTAGTCTCTCTAGGAAGATGTGGAGTTGAGAAGCTTGGAAGACCGGGAGGCACAGGCCTAGTTCCCGACTTCCAACTTCTCGAAATAACAAAACAACTCACAACACCACTCAGGATTCGTACCAAGCCTCGCTTAACACAAAAGCAAAGCAAATCCAATCTTGATACGAATTGTGTTCAGTCGACTTCCGAAGACAGTCTTCCGAAGATGGTCTTCCGAAGACAGTCAAGTTTAAGAAGCGTCTTCCGAAGATGTTCCCATCTTCCGAATCGTCTTCTGTTCCATGTTTCGGGGGTAGAGAGGTAGTAGGGTAGGGAAATTGATAGCTGAGATCGTCAATTTGAGGACGAGGTGTAGGGAAGCTCGAATTAAGCTGAGGAAGAAGTGGGAAGATGCTTGACAGAAATTGGGCAGCGCTTCCGCACCCAATGTCTCAATAGGAAAGATGGGGGGTGGGGGTACTCGATCAGGCTGCCTGCACACAACCAAGGAAGCGCGGGGAATACCAGAAAAAGGCGAGAAGAAGTGGGAAGGAGAAAGAACATGGGGAAGAACCTCTACAGTCTTCTTCGGCTCTCCAAGTTACCTTCGACCTCCGCGCGCTTCTTGGCTCTGGTCCTAGCTCCAATGCGACTCCTCACGACTGCGCCTGCTGTCAATGTCTGACCACGCCTTGATTCCATCTTCGATTCTATTCGCTACTCTCCAATGTCAGCTTCTCGAGAGCTCATAGAAACGCCTTCGCTCTTTGCCTTCCGTGCCCTAGCAATTCAGTCTCGCCCTTCGCCTAGCTTCCAACTGGTTCTCTCCTACCTCAATGTCCTCACTCGATTCCTCTCTCAAAGCTTACTTGCGAAGCTCGCTCTCTCCAATCGATCTTCTCAAGCGCGCTGTGCTGCGGGAAGTTGGAATGCGCCTAATGTGCTTCCTGCGCATCTTCCCCGCAGATTAGGGGTTTTTGACTTTAGGTGTCTTCCCCGACCTACCTACCTATTCGGTGTGACCTAGTAGGTACACCTACTGTTTTACCCGAAGACTCGTGGTTGGGCCTTCGCGGTCGCTGTCTTCCGAAAGACAGGTGTCTTCCGCCGTCTTCTCATCTTCCGCCGTCTTCTCTTCTTCTGAAGACGCAACTGAGAAGACGCTCTTCCGAAGACGGTCGTCTTCCGAAGAAGTCAACTTCTTATTAAAAAGCTCATAAGATCATCTTCATGTTAAAGAAGACGTAACCTTAAGTAACAACACTTCTTCAGTTGTACAAACAAGTTATTATTCTTAAAAATTTCAAAAATTCGTGCATCCTATAATTTGTGGGCACCACAATGACGTAATGAGATACGTCTCGCAATCTCATCTCTCCATGTACAAGTATCATTGTACTCATATGCCTGCTTGCAATGTCAAATCTGTGCTGATCTCTCCAAACAACTCTCAACATACACACACCCTCCTCTGGATATTGTCTTACAATGAGAGTCGCTGGATATATCCAACGGTGATAAGATAACAATGTCAGTAGCAAGAACAATCTTATCAGTGAAGCCTGCTGACCAACCGATCAGCATCCTGCTACAACTCTCCACTCGATCTCCAGAGTGGAACATCCAAGGTAGATGATACTATCATAGTCATGCTAAACATGTCCCTCAAAGATCAGAGTATCCTATACAGCTTGTGGTAGCTAGCTTTAGCTAAGAACTTGTACATGGATGTGGTTTGGACTTGGGTTTGGATCGCGTGATACTGCTGTGGCTCTACTTGTTAGCAAAGGAAAGTTTCTCTTGCTTTGAGCTACGCTTCAGTGTTTTTGGGTCAGGGTTGAGAATCAGGGGTTGTTTTTAAGGCTTTGAAGTAGGTTACAGACCGCTCGGTCTGTTTTTCAGTTCTGTGCTCTTAGGAAAAGAACCGGCAGTGTACATACATTTGGAGTTGATATATATCGCAGCGTTCGTTTTCGTGGTTGTTTTTCTCTGTCTTGTCTCTATTTCAACACATAACATCTCCACAGTCAAGAACCTCATGTTTTCCTGGACATCTTTCACACAATATCCGACACGATAACGGATCGGAGATCACCATCATTTCCAAGGAGATGTATGAGTAGGGGCAGTGGCCAATCGAAAGGAATCATGGTTGGGTACTTCGTGCTATAAATAATCAAAAGGGTGAGTTATACGGAGCTTGTCCCAATATGCGTGTAAAGATTGGAGATGTAGAGGTTGATCATCATTTCTTTGTACAGTCGTCTACCTCCTGTCCTGTCATACTAGGCCAACCATACATCACCGCTGTTCGAATGGAGACAAAGATGATGAACGATGGGTCTCATTATGCCAGAGTTCAGAGTCCTGATGATAAGCACTCAGTACAGTTTTTGACGGTTCCTTCAAGACATGAGCGGAACCGACAAACTCTTAGAGATTCTCAGACGAAGAGATGTAAGGGTTTTCGCAATCCACTCCTGTAGAGCAGGAAGACAGGGGTGTAGAACCTACTGTTGAGATCCCGTCAGAGTTGGAAGCAAGACATGTACAAAGGTCTGGAGACATGTGTAGTGTACAGAGTTGACAGTCTGGATTGCTGATGTTTGAGGCAGATGGGTGGAGTCGATTTACAAGAGTTGAAGATATGGGAGAAAATATAAGATGGATGGTGAAACAGGTATCAGAGTTGTGGCGTGTAGGGGTTCTGCCTGAAGACGAAGTGATTTCTGGCTTGTTTGAAGAGTTTATGTCTGTACAGTCAGTTGTTGGTTGGTTAGACAGTGTGAGTAGATTGATGGAAGAGAAAGATAGTATGACGGTGACCCCTATCCACTCTCGACGCATATATGAGGAGGTTGCTACGTACGTGTAGTTCTTTCCTCATCCGATGCAGAATAGTGAGAGAAGAGAAGCCGTTTGTTGATGTGCACTCCCTCAAGAAGCAGACGTCCATGCGAAGTACAAATCTGTATTGAAAAAGGTGATCCGTGATCTGTATTCTCAAGATCTACCGCAATTCCATTCTTGGAAATGATGTGTCCCAACAGTAGACCTTCTTCGCAACCAAAGATGCACTTCTCTGGATTTAGAGAAGCGTTGGCTTGCTCCAACCGCTGCAAAACTTTGATCACATGATCAAAGTGGTTCTCCTTTCTTCCGTACACACAGAAATCGTCAATGAAATCCCGAACAAACTTCCCTATGAATGGTTCAAACACCTTGTTCATGAACCTTTGAAACGTGGCCGGAGCATTACACAGTCCGAATGACATCACCCGAAATGCAAATGTTCCCCAAGGAGTAGTGAAAGTAGTCAACTGTTGGTACTCCTGTGCTATCTTGATCTGGTTATACCCACTATAACCATCACCAAAGCTGTACCACTCATGACCAGCAACTTCCTCCAAAATCTCATCTATAAATGGTAGAGGATAATAATCCTTCTTGGTAACTGCATTCAACTTCTTATAGTCTATGCACACTCGCAGCTTACCTTTCTTCTTCTTGACAATCACAATGGGTGAAACCCATTCTGAGTTCTCCACCTCATAGATGAAACTCGCCTCCTTCAACTTGTCTATCTCCTCCTTGACCATCATTGCCGTTGTGGGATTGATCCTTCTCTGCTTCTGTCGAACTGATCTTGCGTGCTCCTCCAATTCGATTCGATGAGTCTCGAGAGTCACCTCCTTCAAATCCTTGTAGCTGAAAGCAAACACATGGATATATTTTCGAAATATATCTAAGAATCTACTTTTCTCTTCTTGAGTGACACTGATACCAAACTTCAGATTAGAGAGTCTTCTCACAATCTCTGTCTCACTCAACTCTTCTTTGTCAGGATCTTTCTCCACTGCTGGTCGAGACAACAAGTCAATAGCACTAAGCTGATGTAATGATTCATCTCGATCAAATCCTTCGTCCTCAGACGAGGATTCTTGATCGTAAGAATCTCCGGTATCTACTTCCGAGATACTCTGATCATCCTCCGTATCAGATTCCCAGTAGTCATTAGTGGGTCTATCAGAGTCAAAAGTCACAACTCCAACACCCAAGAGAGGGACTATCACTCTATGATCTCTAGGCCCAATCCGTAACTATCCCTTGTGTCACCTATCAGTGGTGCGCACAGCTCTCAACCAAGGTCTACCTAGGAGCAAATCATAACTAGAGTCCTTTAACACTTGAAAGGACATCAATGTTTGAATTCCCATCACAGACACGACCACCTTCTCTAACACACCAAGAGGTCTTACCCGCTGCTTGTTAGCCATCCCCACGACAATGCTAGCCGGGCGAGTTGATTCCATGCTCAATTTCTTCATCAACCTCTCTGATATGACATCTACAGCCGACCCTCCATCCACCAATACGTCATAGTGATCGTTCAACCGGACTTCAATCTTTGAAGCCCTAGTGCATACCTCTGAAGCATGCACATCCACCACACCAACTCCCACAGACTTCGATGTCTTGCTCTTGGGTTTCTTCTTCTTGCTGCTCTTAGAACTCAGTCCTCCTCTGAGTTCCCTTCGTAAGCTAGGATTAAGTGCGATCAGCTGTCCAACAGTGATGTTGGCTTTCTGAGCACCCACATCTTCAACCACATCATATCTCGCTTGGGAAGATGAAATGGTGAAATCCGCCATCCCCAACTTCCTTCTTGGCTCCCTTGGTGTACTCGAAACATTACTCGAACGAGTACTTCTACTTGCTGACTTCTCCATGAAAATCGGTTCATCAGAAAATCGAGTTCTTTTTCTTTCTTGAGCTAAAAGCTCTACCGGTGCATGAGAAGAGTTTGAACTCTCTCCTTTCTCATAGATGGGATCTCGCACGACATCGATAGTAGCTAACCCCTTGTCTCGTCCTTGTGATGGATTTCCTCCACCCACATTCATTCTGACAGCTTCGGCACCTCTTGCTCTGTTGTTAGGACAATTTCGCTGGAAATGAGAACCTCCACATGTCCAACAAGTGATTCCTCCAAAGTTACCTTGGTTGCCTCCAAAGTTACCTTGATTTCCTCGGTTGGGATTGTCGTCATAACCTCTTTGACCTCCTCCTCCACCTTTGTTCCTCCATTCTCGTAACTGCACCACGTTTATCTTGAGATCCGCAAGAGTATCGGTGATGCTCTTCAGCTCGGCATGAAAATCAGAGGTGGCAGTAGACATCGTTGTTAGGACAAACGGTCTTGGCACCACCGTTGGAGTAGGAGCTGACGTTGAAGCAATCACCAATTATGATGGTGTAGGTGCGATCGTTGTGGCTACACCAGGAGTCGAAATCGGCACCAGAGCAGCATGATGAGGTTGGATGATATCTCCTTCATCCAAACTCTCTTCCATATTTGTCGCAATCTTGATGACCTCCACTTTGGTTGTTGGCTTCTCGTACCTCACTTGGGTTCGAATTGAAGGTCTCAACCCTCCCACCAAGTTCTTGGTCAGCACTGCTCCAATCCCCACCATCGTTAGCTCCACATTGTCTTCACTTTTCCGTAGGACCGTTCGAAACCGTTGCTCCAACTTATCCATCCTTTCGACATACTGCCGAACTTTCTCGTCGTCTCGTTGTCTCAAATGAGTAAGCTCCATCATGAGCTTCTCATAACTCTCTTATGGAAGAAATTCTTCGATGAGTGCATAACTCAACGTCTCCCATGTGTCTTCAACTGCACCAGGTGTCTTGCTCTTCACTCGGTCTTCATACCACGTAAGAGCAAAATCTTCTAAAAACTCTAGCAGTAACAACACCCATTCTTCTTTCCTTCTCACGTTGTTTCCGATGCAACCCCTTTTGAAGTCTCGTACAAATGGTTCTACATCTTCATTGTCCTTCCCATGAAACACTGGTAACTTCCCCATCTTGCAACTATTCTTTCTACCTTTCTAATTTTTGTGTAATAACTACTCGTTAAAAGAGTACAAACATCACCAATTCCATTCGCGAATAATCTATCATAGATAAAATGAAAGGAAATGGTTGTAACAACACCTCTTGTGCCTTCTCTTCTCCCAAGGTAATCATGAGCCTGAGTCGCATCACCGTCTTCTCCACCATCCGAATGACGATCTCCATCACAACTCAGCCGAGTCCTCTTTTGAAGTCGACAACTTCTCCGTCTCAGCTCTTTGAGTCTCGTCCAACTTCTCGACTACTGACGTAAGTAGGGCGGACACATCGACGCACTTGTGTCCTCTTGATAGATCACCCACTCCACAACTTGGACAAAGATCTTCTCCTAGAAGATGAATTGGCGCTGGTGACGATGGACCCACTCGAAGACTTAAATCAGTAAACTCCCGCTTCTCTTTAGCTCTCTCGGTTCTGATTCTAGTTGGACAATTCACTACTTTATGTCCCAACCCTCTACAGAAATAACACCACAAGTCGGTTTCTACTCTTCTCCTCGGAGATTCTACTTGAGGTTTTGTACTAGGGTTCTCAAACTCAACTATAATCTCTTTCGAGCTCTCTCCGACGCTTACTATGACATCTAAACCTTGAGGAAGGTTTCTAAGTCTAACTTTTCAATCTTTTGAACTTCCACTCATGTTGCACCTTCTCAACCATTAAGTGGACAAAATATCTTTGAAGAAAATAACTCTACATCACTTTCTTAACTCTTTCGAGCTTTATACTGAAAATCGTGTATTATACATGCTATACACGAAATAAAATCCAATCTAAAATTAAGAGTCTATGATAATATCCTCATGATCATCGTCTGTATTGATCTTAGCAGACATCTTAAAGTCACTTTTGTAAGGATCACACTCTACTTCGCCAGAGCATTCGTGGTCTCCATAGTGAATGATACTTTGAACTCAACCTTCTTCGCATCTACGCCGATGCTCGCAGAAGCTTCTTTATATAAAGCAAAAATGGCACCTCAACTGCAATAGATGCTTGATCGCAACGCCTCTATACTTAACGTTGGCCTTTCCGTCCCAGTTCTCAAACGTCTCTTCTTCAACCTCGGCACTCGAACTAGATTCCCCATGACGTATCGTCAAGACCTCCTTGTATTTCGAACCGTATATCTCTTAATCGGTAAGAGATCTCTCCAAGATTTTTGTGATCTCCAGTAGCTCAACCTCGAAGCTACTAACTAATGAAGTTTAAATAGAAAATTCCTTAACCAAAAGAGATGGTGCTGACTGTACAAATTTTCAGAGAACTGAAATTTGTATATTTTCACTTCTCTCATGACTTTCAACCCCCTCTACTTTGAAAATTCATGGCTCTCTCTCCATACCACCTTTTCTCTTGATTTCTGTTTTCCTAAATAGCATATCATCCAATCTAAAACACTGGAAAGTTTCTCAGGAAAATAAAATTCACAGAAAATCTGACAATGACTGTAAACTTTTTCCAGAGAACAGAATTCCTCAACTCTCACGTATAGACCCCCTCAACTTTGAAAATTCATTGCTCCCTCTCTAGACCACCTTTTCCTATGATTTCTTCTGTAGTAGATAGGTTATCAGCCAAGCTACAGTCCTCGAAAGTTTCACTGGAAAATAAAATTCACAGAAAATCTGACAATGACTATAAAAATTTTCTAGAGAGCAGAAATTTTCAAACTCGGAAATTTTTCTCACTCTAATAACTTCTCTCTCCTCCTTTCTCTACAACTCTTGTTTCATCCCCTTTCAACTCTCCTCAAACTCTTTCTAAGTGAACAAGATGTAAAGAATAACCTCGAATGCGTCATAGATCACTACGGTTATAGCGCCGATGGTTATATTCATAATCCCTCATGTGCCTTGGGATCTGCAACCGATCCCAGTTCCTCGTGCTTTGTTGCCTAAACTCGTCGAGTTGTTGAAAGAGAAAGTACAAATGGGGATACTTGAGCCATCTATGGGACCATATTCTAGCAAGTGGTTCACTGTACCCAAGAAGTCAGGAGCTTTGCGTTTTATTCAAGACCTACAGCCTGCGAATAACGTAACCATTCGTAACGTTGGGACGGGTCTTGTGATTGAGGACGTAGCGGAGGCATTTGCAAAGAGAGCTATCTATTCGATAGGAGATCTATGTTCTGGTTATGATCAGCTCCAACTGGCTGTAGAGAGTAGAGATCTAACTACTATGAGTACGCCCCTAGGATTGATGCCGATGTGTACTCTTCCACAAGGAGCGACGAACTCGGTGGCTCATATGCAGAATGCGATGCATAAGGTACTAAGGAAATTTGTGCATGATGTTACCATTCCATTTCTAGATGATATTCCTATAAAAGGTTGCGCGGTTGAAGACAAGAATGAAGCAGTACTTGCGAATGGATGTAAGAGGTTTGTTGCAGATCATATCAAGGATGTAGAACGTATCTTGACTCGTCTGGACGAGGTACATCTCACCCTGTCAGGAGCTAAGTCCAAGTTTGGTGTGTCTGAGATTTTAGTGGTTGGACATTTGTGTGGTGCTTTTGGAAGGAGACCAAATCCGAAGAAGGTTGAAGCTATAGCTAGGATGACAGATTGTAAGAATATCACGGAGATTCGACGCTTCCTAGGTGCTTGTGTATTTTATCGTTTATCCATTCCTCATTATGCTCATGTTGCTGAGCCTTTATATGCATTACTGAGGAAGGGTAAGAGGTTTGTATGGACGTCAGTCCATCGAGAAGCTATGAATAGGTTGAAGGAGGCTCTAGAGTCTCCACCTGTTTTGAGAAGAGTAGACTACGGGTGTGAGAGACATGTCATTGTCACGGTAGATACTAGTCCAAAGGCGATTGGATGGGCAATAGGTCAAGATGATGCGGATGATATGCGGTTTACCTCTAGGTTTGAGCTAGGATCTTAACAGATAGACAACGAGACTATCTTCAGGTGAAGCGTGAGTTGTGGGGAGCAATGACAGCGATGAAGACAGACCGTGAGTTTCTAATTGGTGCTCATGTAGTCCTACAAACGGATTGTCTACATCTACTAGGCATGATATCCAACTGCAACACGCCAGACATAGCAATGTTACGTTGGATTGTATATATTAGAAGTTTGAATCCAGAGCTGAAAGCATATAAAAGGAAAGGAGAATGTGATCGCAGATATGTTGTCAAGGGCTCGATTTGTAGATGAGGATGTCATGTTTTCAGAAGCTGAGGAAGAGGAGAGAAAGGATGCTCGGTGTTAGGTTAATCAATGGGCTACAGACTTGGAGCCGTTCAGAGAGGAGTTCTACACCGGAAGGTTACATGACATTGGAATTTTTCTGAGTTCTTTAAACAGGCGGAAGGTTTGAGTGATGCAGAGTTCAGAGAGGTAAGAAGGAAGGCATATGATTACTTGTTGCGAGATGGATATCTTTGGAAGCGTCCAAAGAGAAGAGATTGAGCACTTTTACGAGTTATAGATGATCTGCAGACCAAGCAACAGTTGATGAAGGAGTTTCATGACACCTTGTGGGTCGGACATCGAGGAGTTTGGGCTACCTATACAAAGTTGAAGGAGAGATACTGGTGGAGAGGACTTTATCAAGATGTGGTGAACTTTGTGAGTTCATGCTTGCACTGTCAATTTTATTCAAAGGTACGTTACATGGATGGTCTGGTACCAACCTATCCGCCCAATATCCATTTTCAATGGGTTCTTGATTTGGTAGCAATGCCTCCCGGGTTATGGGGTATGAAATACTTGGTGTTGGCTCGAGAAGACCTCTCCAACTTTGTGGAAGGACGAGCTCTGAGGACGAAGACCACAGAAGAGATATGTAGGTTTGTTCTTGAAGATATTATCTGTAGGTACGGATCTATAGGGAGATTGCGTGCAGACATAGAAGAGTTGCGTGGTACGGGAGTGAAGGAGTTCTTTGCCCAACACGAGGTGAAACTCAGACTCACTACTGCCATGAATCCAGAAGGGATTGGTAAGAGCAAGAGAGGGCATCCATCAATTGTTCAAGCTCTAGTGAAGGCATGCGATGGTAGGCATATGCGGTGGCTTATGTTGCTCTCTTTTGCTCTATGGGCTGACACGTCGACTCACTGCACTACTACTGGGTTCATGCCCATTGAACTGATGTTGGATCAAAAATCGATTATGTCGGTGTCGGAGTGTGATCTGTAAACCCTTCGCGGTCCTATCGATCAACTACCCCCCGATCTCTCAACCTCCACGATCGTCATCCACGAATCTACAACATGTCGGGTCTGTCTCTCACTCAGGGGTCACCTCTGATGGCTTTGATGAAAGCACACCATGAACTTGAAGGGAAAATGCTAAGTTCACTCATTCATACACCCACAAACTTATCAACTAAAAATCTCCTTCTCACCGTAATACCTAGCCCTTGATAACATATCTGCCACAGGATTGTCTTTTCCTACAATATGTCTAAACTCTGGGTTCAAGGACTTGATATATGCTATCCACCTCAACATAGCAATATCTGGAGTTGTACAGCTAGTGATCATTCCCAAGAGAGGTAACAATCTGTGTCCACAACCACATGTGCTCCTATCAAGTATTCCTTATCACTCTTCATCGCAGTAACTACTCCCCATAGCTCTCTCTTGACTTGAGGGTAGTCTCTCCGCCGTGAACTTAACACCTTAGCTCCAAAACGCACCACATATCTATTTCCATCCTCATCATCTTGTCCTATAGTCCATCCAATGCCAATAGGACTAGTATCAACAGTAAGGATAACAGATATGCCCAACTCATATGTTACCTTCCGTAGAGTTGGTGGTGAAGACAACAGATCCTTCAACTTCTTCATAGACTCGCTTTGCTCCTCTTGCCATTGAAATCTTTGCCCCTTCCTCAGCAACTTGTACAACGGATCTGCTACATGTGCAAAGTGTGGAATCCATATATGATAAAACACACATGCACCTAGAAATCTTCTCATCTCAATAACCGATCTACACGTCTCCTTCATTCTTCGAATGGCATCAACCTTATCTTGACAAGGTTTCCGACCATAAGACCCACATAGGTGTCCCACTATTAACACCTCCTGTTCTCCAAATACAGACTTTGCTCCTGATAAAGTCAAATGAAACTCCTCCAGTCGACTCAGTATCTTATCACAATCAGCTATGTGATCTGCAACAAACTTACGGCACCCCCTCTGATCCATTATTTCATTCTTCTCCTCCTCAGCACATCCTTTGATCGGCACATCATCAAGGAATGTCATAGTTTTTTCAGGAATGAAGTCCCTCAAAACTTTGTTCATGCCATTCATCATATGTGCTACAGAATTGGTAGCACCTTGTGGCAAGGTGCACATCCTTAGTAATCCCAATGGTGTCCTCATTGTAGTCAAGTCTCTACTCTCAGAGGATAACTGAAACTGATCGTATCCTGAATATAAGTCTCCCATTGAATAGATAGTCCGACCAGCAAAAGCCTTTGCAAACTCGTCTACAATAGGTCCTATACTCTTATTCCTGATAGTCACCTTGTTAACTGGCTGCATATCTTGAATGAATCTCAAAGCTCCATTCTTCTTCGGAACAGTAAACCATCTGCTAGAGTAGGGAGCTATAGATGATTCCAAGATACCCATCTTAATCTTCTCATTGAGCAAGTCTATCAACTTTGGTAGATGAGCTCTAGGTACAGAAATAGGACGTAGATTCCAAGGCACATGCGGTATAATAAAGATTACCATAGGTGAAACTACACTTGGATCTACACATCCTACTTCATGTGACTCAAATGTGAACGCCTTACCATGCCTAGATAGCATCTCCCTAAAGCTCTTCTTCTCTTGCTCGGTAAGAAATCTATCACCTCCAGTCTTCAGCTCCTTCAGTGTTGCTTCTGTGAACCGGTGTCCAATTCTTCTCGGGTCTCTGAGTCTCGGTTTTTGTGCAGCTTGCTCCATCTTCTTATTGCAGTCGAATGGTAAAGGCAAAGCCACTGGCTTGACTTTCTTTGCCACTGACTTGTACTTGGTCTCCACATACATCTCTTGTCGATCTATAAACTTATCAATAACAGCATAAAGCTCCTTGGAGCTCACTCTCACCACTCTATCTACATCATCTGTAGAGCTTTCTAATATAGATTTCAACTCTCCTATAGTATCTACCAAATATTGTTCTTCAAACACTCCAGATATGTATTCATCTCCGGCTAACTCTCCACTATCCCACAAAGACTACTGTACATACTTCACACGTTGCCTCTCAAACCTCTTCAGATTCTCAACCTTCCTATAACACACTGATCCACATGACATAAATCCTAAGAAGCTAGTGGATAAAGCTTCTTGCTCTATTGGATCAGGCGAGAATCCTATCTCTATTGTACCGTTGAAGTCTCGCTCTTCAATGGTACTCTGCCAAAACCCCCTAGACTCTCTAAACTCCTGAGTAATCTTAGGTAATGGACGGTCTCTGAAGCTATCACGATTCCTCTCATGTTCTGCAGCAACGGTCAAAAACTGAACAGCTCTTTTGCCGTCTCTACTACGTATCTTAGCATAAGCTGAACCATCATCCATAACTCGTGTCTCCATTCTAACAGCAGTAATGTAAGGTTGCCCTAGAATGATAGGATAGGTTGACATGTCTTGCGCAAAGAAATTCTGAACATCACTGATGTCACCTACAGTTACCTTGATGTTGGGACAAGCACCATAGAGTTCTCTCCTCTGGTTGTTGGCAGCACGGATAAGCCATCCATGGTCGGTGTCTATGGGTCATCTCCCACGCTTGTACAGCTCCTTAGACATCAGATTAATCTCTGAGTCATGATCAATCAACGCCACCACAAGTTCCTCTAGATTTCCCAGCTTCACTAAGGTCTCGGTGGTTGCTCTTGCCCAATGGTTGTGAGAATAATGGCTCTTCTGTGATGCTTCCACCACATCTTCAAACCTCACGTGCTGATACGAACTCCCCTCTGATACTTGAGAGCAGTAACCAGCAATCTCATCTTCCTCATCTTTCGACAGTTTGGTCCCTATAGCATTAAGCGTAGCTGCTTCACCCAAAATCTGACGTTTCCTCTTGATGATATCTATGATAACCTCATGGAACTCACGCTTTGCAATCCCAAGAATCTCATCCAAAGTAAACTCAACCTTCCCATTAAAGATACGAGAACACATGCTTCAAGTATGTAGCAATCTCAATGTCAGACTGAAGTTTGTATGCAGGCATCTTATCCTTCTCTTTGCTTCTCTCCTTCTCCTTTGGTGTTGTAGATGGTAGATCTTCCATAGTTTCCTCCCGAGTAGGTGTTGTCTCCTACCTTGCCTCTGGTCTAGCCCTTTCACTCCTTGTAGCAGGTCGTTTGGTTGTAGAAGCCTCACCTGCATCCTCCCTCCTGCGTTTTTCTTCTAGTACAGCTTCATGCTGACTTCTTGCAACATAAGCATGCACTGACATAGTATCCACAGGGTCATTCCATCCTGTAGTTTCTCGAATTGAGTTGCCAACCCTTCGTAGCACATCCTGGTCATCCTTGCATTCACAAGAGAAACAGCATGTGATGCTGATATCTCATTCACAAGTCTTTTCATACCACCCTTGCCAAAATTGGTTCCCAACATCATCCCAGTCTCTCTCAGATGGATCTTACCATCTTTGAAGAAGATCAGATCCTTCCTCAATGCATCTGAAAACTCCCCACAATCTCTTCTTACATGGTCTAAGCTATCACACCATATACAACGATGAACAAAGCCTTTTCTCATCTGAGGTCTCTGCATAGCAGGTTGTACATTCTGCTCCTTCTCGTCTAACCTAGTGAGCTTTTATCTTAAGCTCCTTCATACCTTTAATCAACTCATCAAGCGGTGAGGCTTCCTCTCTAGCAATAATCAAAGCGGGTTTAGTAGGCAACTGCTTGACAGGAATTATCAGAGGTGCTGCTTCACTTACCACCACCTTGTCCCTTCTTCTCTGTCTCTTGGTCAGCAAAGAGACAGCCTCTTCAACCTCCTTCCAGTCAGTCTTCAATCCTCTCTCCTCACTCTTGTCTTCCAACAACAGCTCAAGCTTCTCCTGAATAGTCACGTCCGCTGCTTGTAGGAAAAGCTCCATCTTCTCCACCTCTAATGTAAGCTTTTCTGTCCTAGAAAGGTGAGCATATTGACGATCAAATTCCCTTAACAACTCATTTACAGACAAACCTTTGTTGGGCTTAACCACCCACTCCAAGAACGTTCTCTTGGTCACTCTCTCTGAATCTTCAGTGTAGTACTCCTCCTTCAAAGCCCGCATAAACCTCTCCCAACTCTGTCCTTGCTGCTGCTTGAGTTCTTTCACACGCTGTCGGAGTGTGATTCGTCTACCTAGGAAAGCGCCGGGCTTCTGGCTGTGGTTGTTTACTCAAGAGGTTGGCTTTCAGGTCACAACAGGAGCTATAAACACTCACACATGAGTGTAGGATCCTCTAATATGCTCAAAAAGCAAAATCTAGGTCTCACTAGTAGTAATAGGTTTAGACGGTGAACTTTGGCACTCAAAGAGAGGAAAACTATGAAGGTTTAGACTTCTAAACTTCCCCTATATGTAAATGAGGCACTACTAAACACACACACGAAGTTTCAGCCTGAGATTGAATTCTAGCACCAAGATGTTGACAGAAAAGTTCTGAGTAAGAGAATTATGGCAATTTCTGGTACCTAGACAGCTATTCTGACCTAGAACAGAGAATTGGCTCGATGAATTTCAAATATTCTCACAGTATTTGAAGTCTACAGGATGCTGAACATCCCTGTGAAGTTGGGACTCCTGAATGTACACAGAACTCCAGATCTCCTCCTCTGAAGTCGCTGCTCTAGATTAAGAGCTTTTCAGACCCCCTCTGCTTCAGCGGCCGCCTTGAATTACTCAATCAAATGATTCGAAACTTTTTGGATAGTCGTAGCCCTCCTGACAGTGAACGCAACCACGAAGTTTTGAAGTGATTTCCTCAATTCTGCTGCAATTGGCACCGAAAACCCCAAAATCAACAAAAGTGACGCAGTTTTGGCACAATCCGAACTTCAATTGGGCATAACTCCTTGTTTATTGATCCAAATCGAGCAAAAATTCCACTGACAGTGCTTGGCACGACGAGCTCTCTCTTCCTGTGCTCTCAGATTTCGAAGATACTTCACCAAATGCTCGAACTCCACTCTAGAACTCTGTTTCTAAACTTAGAGTTTTACAAAAGACAAAAATGGACCAATGAGAGTTCATAGCTCCACTTGACTGTCCTTTTGTGCCTTAAACTACTTGGTAACTTATCTACACTCATAGGCTACCACGTCAAGCCCCCTAGAGTGCCAGCGTAAAACTTAAACTACCTAAAACGACATGTAGCCCCGAAAATTAACTTAAATCAGCTAGAAAGCGTGCATGGGCGACAAGTAAGTACAACCCATGAGCTCAAACCCCTATCAGCATGGAAACCCTAAGTTATGTACATTGAACGTCATAGACAAGTAAGAAGTCACTTGCACAAGCGCACAAATGCTTGAACAAGATAACTAACATACTATCAGCCTACTAGGACTCAAAATAATGTTAACACCGTATGCAAAGGTGTCAAACATATACATAAAGGACTAGAAGTAATATGAGCTTACTTCTAGAACTACCAAACCTAAGCGTCGTCAAATGGCGCGACAACGCCCACGAATCTCAGGGACAACAGCAAGTTCAAAGTTCTCCACCATCTCCTTCTCAGGTACCTTGTTCACCTCCATCTCCTTAGCATAGTATCGCACGTACTTGGAAATATCTGTCCCCTTGACCTGGTCCATCTGATGCACCACAGATTGCAACGCCTTGGTTGCTAATACCTCCTTCCTCTCTGTGCTCTGCTGCTGCTGCATAAACATGGAAAAAGCTTGGAACATCTTCATCGTAGCAGCATCCAACTGAACAGGTTGCTGAGCAGCAGCAGCAGCTCCACTTGATGATCCTTGGTTGGCCATGATATCTGATCCTGTAACACTCTCAAGAAAACTCCCACCCTAGGTGTTTCACGTCGAGTTCACCAAAAGAGAATATGTCGGAGTGTGATCCGTCTACCTAAGAAAGCGCCGGGCTTCTGGCTGTGGATGTTTACTCAAGAGGTTGGCTTTCAGGTTACAACAGAAGCTATAAACACTCACATAGGTGTGTAAGATCCTGTAATATGCTCAGAAAGTGAAATTCAGGTCTAACTAGCAATAATAGGATCGGACGGTGAACTTCAACACTCACGGAGAGGAAAACTATGAAGGTTTAGACTTCTAAACTTCCCCTACATGTAAATAAGGTCCTACTGAACACACACACGAAGTTTCAGCCTGAGATCAAATTCCAGCACCGAGATGTGGACAGAAAAGTTCTGAGTAAGAAAATTATAGCAATTTCTGATACCCAGGTGGCTATTTCGACCTATAACAGAAGATTGGCTCGATCACTTCCAAAGATTCTTACAGGATTTGAAGTCTACAAGATGCTGAACATCCGTGTGAAGTTGGGACTCCTGATTGTGCACAGAACTCCAGATCTCCTTCTCTGAAGTCGCTGCTCTAGATTAAGAGCTTTTCAGACCCCCTCTGCTTCAGCGGCCGCCCTGAATTACTCAGTCACTCAATCGATGCGAAACTTTTTGGTATATCGTAGCCCTGCTGGCAGAGAACACAACCTCGAAGTTTTGAAGCAATTTCCTCAAATCTGCTGCAAGTGACACTGAAAACCCTAAATCCAACAAAAGTGATTTAGTTCTGGCACAATCCGAACTTCAATTGCTCATAACTCCGTCTTTATTGCCTCAAATCGATCGAGAATTTGACTGAAAGTGCTTGGCATGACGAGCTCTACCCTCCTGTGCTCTCGGATTTTGAAGTCCCCTCACCAAATGCTCGAAATCCCCTTAAGATCTTTGTTTCTAAATTTAGAGTTACACAAAAGACAAAAATAGACCAATGAGAGTTCATAGTTCCACTTGGCTGTCCTTTAGTGGCCTAATCCACGTGGTAACTCAATTTCACTCAAAGGCTACCACGTCAGCCCCCTAAAATGCCAGCGTAAATCTTAAACTTCACGCGAAGGCATGTAAAATAACACGTAACCCTAAAAGATAACTTAAACCAGCTAGAAAGCGCGCATGGGCGACAAGTAAGTACAACCCATGAGCTCAAACCTCTATCAGCATGGAAACCCTAAGTTATGTATATTGAATGTCATAGACAAGTAAGAAGTCACTTGCACAAGCACAGAAATGCTTGAACAAGATAACTAGCATACTATCAGCCTACTAGGACTCAAAATAGTGTTAACACCGTATGCAAAGGTGTCAAACATATACATAAAGGACTAGAAGTAATATGAGCCAACTTCTAGAACTACTAAACTCAAGCGTCGGAGTAGAAGTCAAGCATGTAGCCGCCAAGTAGCGCGACACCAGCAGAGGAATACTTTCCTACATGGGCTACTTTACCGTGGAAAGACGAAATGGATCGTGTACAACTTCTTGCACTTCGAATCAGGCAGTTGGAACATAGAGAGGAGGATCTTATAGAGGCTCAACAGAAACTGAAAGAGGCCCGTCTCAAGAACAAGGACAGGTTTGACAAGACCCACAGGCTCCAACCGAAGCTCATACATGCTGGAGATTGGGTTTTGGTGTATGACAGTATGTTTGAGAATCATCACTCTACGGTTCAGAAATTTTCTGTGAGGTGGTTTGGTTCGTATGTTGTCTTAGAAGTGCATCAGAATGCTACTTACTCTTTACGGGAGCTCGATGGTACACCTCTAAGACTTCCTGTTGCTGATAAGCGTATCAAGTTGTTTAGAAGAAGGGGAGAATCCATTGAACTAGATGAATTTTTGGAGTCAAATCAGATGATGGATGCAGATGCAGATCTGCTATCAAAAGAAGACATAGAGGACGATGAGGAGGACGATGGTAATTCAGAGAACCATGGAGACTAGTGGAAAAGTTGACACATACCGGAGGATGTGCAAGTTTGGAGGGGATGAATGTCGTAGTGCGTGACATTCCACATGATGAAACGAAACTTCAGAAGACACTCAACCAGCATTTGTTCGGGAAGCTGCGCCCTAGCTTATCAAGCTGGGCAGGAGTTAAGCTGGGGCCATGCTTGACAAGCTGCCCCTTAGCTTGGATTGGAATATCACCCTAAAGAGGTCAAAAGACACCAGAATGCAAAGCTCGACGAGGAGAGCGACTTCATGCTTCCAGTTTTGACAGAAAGTGTTTTAAGCAATAGTTAGTACGAGTTTTAGATTGAGAAATATGCGAAGAGGGAAATCCGTAGATTCTGACTCGTGACTCGGACTCTCAATCTGATAGCGTGAGTGTGTAAGTGTTCATGAGTACTATAGTTTTGACTCTTCATTCATTAAAAACGGAGTTGTATAGAGAAGTTAGCATAGGAAAGGCTAGTAAAGACTTTGCAGAAAAATTTCTTCAGTAAAAGCATATGTACAGATTGTAAATGCTTTTAGAACGGAACCAAAAGCCATCCTAGTGATAGAGCGCCTACCTAGGAGGAAAGTGGTCTTAGGATCAATTCCTCCTGACCTCTGGTTTCTATTCCGGCATGTTGACCTCCTGGAAGGGAGTCTATGTTGGATATGCAGCCACGTCTTGCATATCTAGGGGCAGGAGATCGATATCTCTCTTAATCGTAGGCTTCCTGGCCTAAGCCTTCGCATGCCATCGTGAATATACCATGAGAGATACCTTGTACGTATATGGAGGGACTGTAAGTCTTGTGGGGTAGCCCCATAAGTGTAGGGGCTTCGGTCTACATTGGATGGCTTGTGGTATATTCAGGATGGCATCAAGATGACATCAAGAGCACTTTTGTTAATCAGTTAATTAATCATCTAGTCAGCTTAGCAATGACAAAGAAAGTTGTGAGACCTTTAGTAATGAAGGAGTCGGCTTAGTAAAGACAGCTGTGAAGCTTTTATTAAAAAGGGGGTCAATTTAGTAATGAAGGTTCTGTAAGTAAAGATAGCATGGGGGCAGCTTAGCTAGGGGCCTGCTTCTGATAAGTACTTCTGCTTATAAGGACAGCAGGGGGGCAGCTTAGCTAGGGACTTACCTTTTAGGTTAATTAACCTGCGGCCGCGGGAGAGAGAGGACTTTTTTTACAAAGAACAGAGGAGAAGCCGTCGAGACGCGTAGGAGAAGCTTGGGAGCAGGGGAGATCAAATTTCTGAGAAGACTGAATTGGGAGGTCGTCGCAAGGAGGGGGCCAAGTGCTTTAGGGCTGAACTGTGTCTAACAACCTATTTTGGAGAAAATTATCTTCAAGAAGGAGTCTATTGAGCGGAGATCAGTTTGAATATCTATGATCGTTGTTGAATCAAATTTTTGAGAGTTTTCAGTTGGGAGGTTGACGCAAGAGAGGAATAAGAGTCAAGGGTCTGAATTTCATCTACTAGATTGAGATTGAGGTGAACTTGGTAGATTTTTGACAGAAAAGTGATAGACGGAGAGAGAGACGCACAAGAGAGGAAGAGAGAGAGATTTTCTTTACAGTTGAAGAAATTGATGGTGCAGCCGGCACTACTGAAATAAAGTTATTCTGAATCCTGAAAGATCTATCTGTGCACCTGAGTGTCTACTGGGTGTCTGTTTGAGTGTTTATCTTGTAATTGGTGGCGGCAAGAAGTAGCGTTTTGAGATCTCATCGCTGGCAACAACCTATTTTCCCTTTAGGTCGTTTCTCTGATCAATTATAGTCAGGAAGTCCGCCCTCTCCAAGAAAGACTCTCGTCGCGACATCGTTCATCAGCTTGTTGACGATGATGAGTCTTTAAACCAATTATGGTAAACCCTTGTAAAACATATAGTATGAATAAGTCAGACAATATCTCCACACGATGTTCATCCATGGACCGCATGGATTATATTATTGTGAGTTATGCTATTCAAACAATATGATACAGAAAGAAGTGAAAAATTGTTACTTTTTTCTGGTCTTGCATGTGATCAATCTCATTGATTCTTCATCTGCTCATAGAAGTCACACCCTGAAAATCTATTGTGTCGTGGAATTCTCACCAAAAGATAGTACTAACGTCAATATTGTGTTAACGAAGAAAAACACAAAAATTTCATGTTGTCCTCATCAATCGGTGAAGACATGTCTATCTTGTAGTAATCGGAAACCTCACTTTTTGATATATTGTTGAGAAGATGATAATTAGTTGCGTTGGGCTGTCTCACAATATGACAAGAAAAATAAGTCCAAGCATTCTTGTAACAAAAAACCTTCAGCACTTTCTGTGGTAAGTAAATGTGTCTAGAGGCTGGATGACGATTGGGATCGCTTTGTATTCTACATAGACCGTCATTACATTCACAAAAAGTAATCTTGAAAGCTTTATGACACACATCACTTCCACTATAATGAGTATACACTCTATGGTTTGCTTGTTCTAGAGAGTCGCTTCTCGAACATCTAAAATCTAGAAAAATATATCTTTCATTTTGTTTCAAACAAAAATAATGTTCACGTTATAGTTTTGGACTATCAGAACTTGTACCCACAAGCATAATGTTTTACAACAAAAGTTCCTTCCATCTCTCCTTATAATATCATGATTTACTTTACAATGGATGAACTTTTCATCAACTTTTTCAGGAGATGCGGGTTTGGATGGTTGGTCTAAACTTCTCTGAAAAAGTGAACTATCTCGTAAAGTTTATCTGAACCGTTACGTCTCTTTGATCTCCGGTGAACCGCCTACAGGGTGTGAGTCGTTTGACTATCGTGTCTCTTCGTCCTCGATAGACACTCCACTGACAAGATTTTCACTTATATCTCTTGGAAGAATAAAAGAATCATTTGATGCATGTGAATGAGATAACCATCTTTCATAACTATGATTGTTGTCTCTCTCAGACCGGAGATCAAAATCTAATTCTGGTGACAATCCTTGTCCCGATGATAAACTATCAGATTGAGATAGGTCATCCACGTCATCAGTTACTTCGCTAGATGAAGAGATATTTCTGATTGTCTTTGCTTGTTTGATTCTAGACCCACTAGATATAAATACACATGAGGGCGTAAGAGAGAATTGAAATGATGCTCCTTTTGTTGCTAATCCAAGCAACTTGATGGTGGGTGTTGTAAATTGTTTTGCAGTCGTCATCAACCCTAGTACAACTCTCTCCGGAGACAATTTCAACTCTGCATGACGTTCGTCCAAGTATTATCGTCAATAACTTCTCATTCGTTGGTAGAAATCTCCTCAATCTCGTGGTCAGAGTCGGAGCTAGATTCTAGGTGTACAACAGTTTTATCCTTCTCGGATGGATTCATCTCTTAACCAAGTGATCTAACATGAAAAGATAAACGACCTCTCGAAAGCGGTTCGTCTGGACACTCCACTGCAATCGCTCTACGCGAATGGACTAGAAGCTCCATGAACTTCATAGGTTGCTCTGCATCGTGGTTGCTTGACTTCTTTGAACATTCTCTAAAAGTGATAATTTCGTTAGAATTAAGCAATTGCTCAAACACGGGAGCTTGGTCGTCATTGGACGCTCGGTCAAGTGAAACAAATATGGTTCATGTGGTGCACCGAAATTTTCTTCTAGTCTCTATCAAATGATCATATTCAAATCCAGAGGAGGTTTCATCTAAGATCAACTTGCGACGCTAGTTCTTATCCTCTTTTATAGGAAATTTGTCTAATTTTAATTTTGGGTATGCTTTATCACTTGAAATTACAACCAGAAAACTAGATAAATATGACAAATGAAAAATCAAAGATATTGATACAACCTCTATAATCGTGAAAGTGATAGAGAAAAAATGACCGCTACTGACTTCTTTTTATAGTGGAGATGAGATAGACTCTAATATTTGATTAGAATCTTTTTTTAACTTTTTTCTCACAAGCGGCTAAGACGAAATCAATCTGATGAAATCGTGAAATCCTACACATTGATCATGATCATTCTTAAAGAAAACTATACAAGGTTGAAAAGTTCATGATCCATTTTACATTTGCAGAGTTACCGATCAGATTCTCTTTAGCGATCATCTCCACCTTGTCTTCCGTGCCACAATTAATGTTGACGTGCAAAAAATGTTATGACATGACACATGTTGACATGGAAAATTTGCTGATGTGTCAAGTGATGACATGGCAACAAAGCCTGACGGAGCGGTGCTATTGACAAGGTAATGAAGTGGCAGACAGCTGATATGGATGTCTGCATAGCTGTCATGTGACAGCATGCAAGCATGCCATTTGGCTGTCTTATGAGACGACATGTGGCATTTTAAGGACAGCTTAGTAGAGTATTTAAGGAGCAAAAATTTTTTCACTGAGGAGATACATTTTGTGAATACGGCACAAGACTGCATAACAATGGGGAGAATTATATAGACGTTGTGAGGTTTTGTGCCCCAACATCGAGGTTTGCTTCCATGTTGAGCTGGAATTTTTTAAGTTAGGGGTTACTAAGGGATAAGAGCTCAACATCAAGGTTAGCCTCGATGTTATAAGACACTTTTGGATAAGACGGGTGAAAAACACTGAGAAAATCAAGAACTTAGAACGCGAATAACTTTTGCTGTGAGAGTCTGTTGGTAGCAATATGGATATCACTGGAAAGATGTGAAGAAGAGTTTTCTAGAAAAACTGAAATCACTGCTTTTGGAGCTAGTGTGAGGAAATTTATGAATGGTTGAAGTTTTCTGTATTTGGGTACCTTCGTGCTAAAAGAACTTCTAAGATAAATAAACAAATAACTCTTTGTAGAGAAGTCCATTTGGGACATGTTGGGTATGGTTGGAAAAGATTTTTCTATGGCTACATAGTGCAAGTGGCAGATTAAAGTTTAGAGCACTTGGGTAAAGACTGTACATACTATTTTAGTCTGATTATACATTCCACGATTGTGGAAGCATAATAAGTATAAATACTTTAGTTTTGAAGTTTACATAGTTTGCACGTGTGCGTCGTTGTGAATCTTTTCATTATCAACTTCTGCAGACTTTCTACAATCAGATACCTCGTGTATTCCTAGTTGCAGCTTCTGTGCAAACAAAGATACGATAAAGTGTTACAGATTTTGTGATTGATCATCTATTGAGTTAAACGGACAAAACTCACATGATTTGAAGTATTCAAGTATGGATGGAGTACTTGGTTGTTGTTAGGGGATACTTGGTTGTTGTTAGCAGCTGTCCATTGTAGAATTCGTCATAGTAGGATCTTAGTACCCAGAGTTAGTCTCTCAGTCCTCATTTGTACGTTACGGTTCAATATTGTATGAAAATATTCTTTTAATAGTTTGCATCTCCTCCGGAACTTTAATAGACAGTTCTTTCGCATCATGCCAACCTTATGGGTTTAATGGAAACTCACAAACTCACGAGACATATAATTGAGAATTTTGAAATGCATCATAGAAAAGTGTTGAGAGAGTCGATATTAGGTCTTTTTTGAGTCGTGTCACAAGGGTGCATATATATTCATTTCAGAGGGGCAAGAGTATGTATAGCACAAGCGACATGACGTGCACAGCATACAGAAAAAAATAGAAGTATGAAGATAAAGATAAATTTTCATATGATCTAATGGTTCAGATGTATTCTGAAAATAATATTTAGAGATCATGATTTATATATATAGTTATCAAATAAAATCTTAATTTTATCAAATGAATTTCCTGCTAAAGATACTGTATCATACAGAAACCCCTACAAACTCCAAAATACAAAAGAAGCGAGACTTCATATTTCCAAAACAAAAATTGGTTTGATCACACCTCCGGTAGGTTCCGTAAGCTTGATCATACACTCTTAATGATGTATGGCTTGAACACACCTCTGATTGGCTATTGCCTGTAAACCAGTCACTTTGTGATGTTATTCATATGTGAGACTGCACATATTAAAAGAATGAGAATATGGATAGTCTAACGTGTCTTTAATGTTAAATATTTTGACTTAGATTGATATTTAATGAAGGTTTAAAGTACTAAAATAATGAATCAAAAACTGAAATGACTGGTTCTGCTGTCAATAACCGTCCGGGTATGATCAAGCAACCAAACGTTAAGAGGGGTATGATCAAGCCCAACAATCGTATTGGGGGTATGATCAAGCCAATTTCTGATTTCCGAAACCCTTGACGCAAAGATACGATATTGAGCAGCAAGATACGCTTGACGGAGCCTGGACCGACTATACGGTACAACCTCTACTGATGGAGACGACTGCCTGACCGTCCATGACAAGCGGCCGAATAGTCGTGCATTCCCTTCCTCTTGTACCGTGCACACACAAAACCAATCATAAGTCGCTATCCGGAAAGCACGACGCAGTTATCCCGGAGACAAATCAACCGCTATCTGTGCCGTGACCGCAATCCCGTGAGCCGCTTGTGAAAGACTGGTACACGTTAGACGTCCCGAAAGTCAGTGAAGGGAAAAACGAACACCGCACAGAGACACGAAAGCGAATCTGGGCGGGATCAAAACGGGCCTGTAGCTTGCAAGACCTATATTTTGACTACTAGAGGTGTCAAAGTTAGGAAAGAAGATTCCCAAGAAAAAGCCCTAGTTTATCGAAGTGTAACTTTCATGACCACATCGGCTATAGGGGTCGGTTGCCTCATATGTAATCCTTTTCTTTCATTTTGAAATCTAGCGCCGTGGGCTATAATTTGTTCTTTGCGTCGTAAAAGAAGATTTCAAAGTACAGCTTTGTATAGAACCCTGCATCTTCGAGGGCTGCTCTTGTGAATTGATAGCATTATCAGTGCATGTCAAAGCTACAACTTTGGAAAAAGTATCGTCTGCTAGAGAGTGTTAGACTTCGACATTTTCTGCGAGCGCCAATGGAAGTAAACAGTAGGAAACACCAGGTCCGTCTCTAAGTAGTCGTGAGTTTTTGCCATAAGGAGTTTAGAACTTAAAGAATATACTTTAATTTTTAAAATATAAAAATATAAAAAGTTGAATTTATTATATCAATTTACAAATATGATTGTAAAATGATCCATTGCTTAAAAAAAACTATTATTTGATAAACTATTGCTTTTCTCCTTCCACTCGTTAGAGAATCTTCTTTATTAGTTTTGATCCGGACTATTTCTTTTCTAGATGTTTCTTTGTTTCGAAATTTGAAATCATTACCTTAGGTATTGAACTTTTCTACTGCGAAAACTCACAACCAAATTAGTGAAACAAGAGATACACTTGCAATAGAATTGTGAGATTATGCGTTAACGATTTATCAGGATATCCATATATCTCTTTCTTTTTTCTTTCTACTTTTTGCAACGACTCCATCCGTCTAGTGTGTTATTTTTCTTCTCTTTCCAGTTTTTACAACGACTCCGTCTGTTCTATTACATGACAAACAAGACACTATGCTTGCAATGAAACTGAGAAGCTATGCGTTAACGATTTATCTAGATATTCATTTATTCTCTTTTTTCTGTTTCACAATGATTCCATCCTTCAATTCCTGCTAGTTACTTTTTCTTTCTGACTTTCACAATTACTCCATCCATCTATTCCATTACAAGATAAAAAGTTCCTCTCTTCCTTTCTGATTTTCACAATCGACGTATAGTTATGCTAACGCATAGCAAAAAATAAATAAACCATGAGGGACCCATAACATTTTATACGATCACTTTCAGAAGTGCTCCCAGAGAAAACATATGTGAACCTCCAGTCGAAGTCGTATCTTATCTCGCCTCACGTGCAAAATGTATTCAATTTGACGTGTAAAACTTAGCACACATGGCGATTATTCCTTTGTCCGCAGATGATAGGTTTGAGCATGGACCATCCGAGCTGCAGGCAGCTCCAAAGTTACCCGCAGAAATAACCCACGAGAAATTTTGTGATACTCGTGAGAAGTTGAGCCTAAGATACATTCAATTGACAACGTCATTATGACGTTATCAATGATAATGATGTCCGTGCTAATAATGCTGCTGATAATGAAATGTATTTTTTACAGTTTGAAACAACCTAGATAAAAACAACTCATTTTGACTTAAGAATTAGGTGTTGTTTCGAACTGGAGTGAAAATAATAATTTTAAGAGTACTTTGGCTCGCTGTAACTTCTTGAAGACAGCTCAGTTTGTAAAGCTTTTGATCTTGTTGGAAATATCAAGAGAAGAGCTTTCCAGGCCAATTGAAATCATGAGATTTGGAGCTATACTCGTGATACTGCAGACGTTTAAAATTTACTGATTTCTTAAGTTTTTGGAGGTCGAGTTTTGTTTTGACTTAGATTTAAATCAAAACTTAAATGTGTCAATCTGGAAATCCTACACGATTATATTTAAGAAATATAATTCTTTTATATACATAAATAAAAAGAATTATGTAAGCATATTTAAGAAATATAACTCTTTTACGTACACAAACAAAGTTAATTCACTATAGCAAATAAAACACCGCATGACTGTTATCATCTTGTTACATCTTTTTAAATTTTAATGCAAATTGATAACTTAAAAACTTTCACTCAAAATCTCACGGATATAAATTATAGACCTTGAATAAATTAAATTTTTTTTTACATTATAGATTGAAGTTAAAGAGTTACCAATATTATTTATTCACTTGTTAGAGAATTTGTTTTAAACTTTGACACCCCTAATATAGATATTAGCTTTGACGCCCTTCTTGACTTGGCAGATTTTTTTGACAACCCCTAATAGAGATATCAGTTTGAAAGAAAACACGCGAGGCAATGAACAGCCAACGGATAGAAAGACCCCATCAAACCTCACAAGAGAGAGAAGGACCCGAAGACCCAAGGAGAGACCCGAATGGCTTTGAAACTTCTCTTGACTTGGTAGATATTAGGGGGTGTCAAAGTTCAGAAGAAAGATTCTTCAACGGCAAAGAGGTGACTGGCCGTAAAATTGTCACGAGTAAGGTTGTGTATAACCGCGGTTCATTCTGGGTCGCGTCTGTGACTGAACATCAAGATTTTATCACTGGCTATTTTTTCATTTGTACACCCAACATAATTACTCTGAGAACAGAGAATCAATTGCAAAAGAAAGCGGACGAAACCAATAAATAGCCGTTAAAAAATGCTCGCGGTGTTTTCTGCGAGTACCTCAGGAAGTGCTCGCATGAAACTGCGGCCGCAGTCTGGCCGAAGCCATAACTCATGCCCGCGAGTCTCGAATATTTCAAAAGGTTCTTAACTTTGACACCCCTATTGTTAGCAACCACATTCGCCCGTAGCCCGTGGGGTCGAGTCCTCCTGCCGGGGTGGGGTTGCAGAAAGCCAACCTGCGATAAGAAACTTAAACAAGATTAAACAATGGCGTCGCGTGCCTAACCCGCTTCTTAGGTGACAAGAAAAACGGGCTTCGCAGAACGATGGCGGGCTCTTCTTTTCTCCTTTTTTTTTCTCTTTTCTTATCATTTTTATCTATATCACTACAGCACGAGCCTGCAGGACGATGCCACCACAGCCGGTGGTCCCAGAGATATCTCGTTTGTGTCAATGTTGTTGTGAAGCTTACCTTGTAACTGTCGTTTGGGTGTCTCCGGGACTCCGAGTCACAAAAACGACTCGGAGTAACTTTGTGACTCGGAGTCCCGGAGACACCCAAACGACCACGTCAAGTCAAATGGCAACAGAGTCGGCTGCGAGTTCAAAGCCAGTTCGAGTGCACCACGTTAGGAATGGCTAATTTTCTGGTACTTGATGTGTCAACGAGGTGGAGGATGTTCATGTTGCTTCACCGCCAGCAAGGTACAGTAGATATGACTGTAGCAAGCCCGGCAAGAAATCCCCATCTTACAGGCGTCCCACTAGCAGAAGTTGCAAGGTGAGCCCGTTGCATAACGCCTTTACAGCTATATCGTCATGATTTAGCCAGCAAGCCAAGCCCCAGGCCTAACGTTGGAGAAAGCCGGAAGTCATGCTAAACCCTAGGTAGGCTCAGGTTTGGTTTTAGCTTTCCTCGTGCACTGTCCTCTGTATACCTTTTTAGTTCTGTTCTCTTTTTCCCTCCTCACCTTTTTCTGAGTTTATTCTCTTATTCCCCGCTCCTCGCCATTCTTGTGGAAGGAGTGTTATTGAAAACATTCTCTCGAGTCGTTTTTCTTCAATAACACTCTTCCCATGTCAGTGTTGTTATTACCCCGGTCTTTTATGCATATTCTCTCCCCTGATAACCTTTATGGTTATTCACCTTAATTACTTAACTCTTCTTACGGGAAAAGTTAAGTAATAATTAATGTATTTATGAATAAATTGATTTAGTGCAGCATCCTCTCACACTTGTACCTCTGAAGCATAAAATCCTACACTCCACTTATAAGTTTTTGAATAAATTTTTCAACGTTCTTGAAATAACTAATAACTAATATTTCAATATTATTTTGATTTTTATTTCAATTAATCTAAATTATTTATATAACACTTATATCATTACTGATATTTTAAAGAAAGCAAAAAGTCCAGAAGTTTGATTGAACATGGTTATTCTCATAGATATTCATCTCTCTTCCATCTGAATATAGAAGATGGTTGTAAGTTTAATACTAATTTATCATTTAAATTTTTTGATGTGAAAAGTTAAGTGATAAATTAATTTGTGAATTAATATATATTTTTATTTCAGCAGGTCTTCGCACTTGTACTCTCAAAAGTGCATGGTCTTGCATTTCACTTATAGAATTTTTTTTTGATTTCGTCACTGTTCTCAGAATGATTAATATTTAATTTGTTAATTTAATTTTAATTTTTGTTAAAACTTAATCTAAATTTTGTATATAATACTTATAATATTCTCCATAATATATAAAAAACAAAATTACTGAAGTTGATCGAGCATGGTTATTAGCCCGCATTGGAGAGGGAGGTATAACGGCATTTACATGCTATAAACATGCTCTAGTTTGAACCTAACACACAAAGCTGCACCGGAAACATGCCACTTGCCAGCACACCAGCGTTCGTTCTTTTACGGCTATGGGGGAAAAGTCCGACAGTTTGAATAACGGTCGGTTTTGGTCAAAGCGGGACGTTGCGTCTCCAGTTTCGAGAGTTTGATGTTTGGCCATGGTCCAGACTCCAAACACAGTTTGCGATGGAGACAGATAAATTAGTTTGTTTGTTAACTTTTGTCCTTATTGTCGAGCGCCCGCCAAATAGTTTCTTCCAGTGAATTCAAATAAGGTGCTGGTTCGACACTTATCGTTCGTCGCTCGGTCGGTTATATTTCCGATTCTTGAACATCTTTGCTATTTTAGTCTTCCACGACGGTTGCTTATGTTATCCAGGTGGAAATCTAACGACTCTACGACCTAACCGACGACCGGGTCATTTGACTTTACCGTCGGAACTTTCTCCACCTCTTTCTTGTACTGCAGTTGCTGGCAATGTAAGTTCGCCAATCGATTTTCCTAACGGAGCCGATACTATCCGAGGCTAACGCGAAGTCCGATACTGGCCAACCACTGGATCAGAAGGAAGCATGCATTATTACCTAAAGTGATTTCAAATTTTCTTCTACAGAGTTAATAATCTTTGTTCCTTTTTTGCTACCTGGCACGAATGGGCCTATCAACACAGACGGTTGTACTATAAATTGGAGTGGTTATAGAAACATTAATTTATGATAAAATATTTCGAAAAGAAAAGTTAAGTTATAAATTAATCATCTAAGTTAATACCAAGAGTTTCTAATTGGTTAGAACTCTTGCTTTTATACTTGTAATAAAATTTTGGGGATACATGCTTTATAGGTTTAAACAGTATGCATGCTGCATGAGCTTCTGGGAACTTTTGTTATCAAAGAATTTTATAGGTTTAAACAATATGCATGCTGCATGAATTTTTGGGAATTTTTGTTATCAAAGAATTATATAAGTATTAAATAAAAATATATACTAAGTAGATATAAATAACTAAAATATTTTATAAATATTATTTGTTAGCCCATGTCTGGAAACACGAGGAGAGCAAAAAAAACCCATATGTGTTGAGCCGACTGTCGTACTTCAGAAAGTACAATTGCGAGACGCTGTACTCATCAATACATAACTTTACTCAGACGTTTAATTTAATACCTAACCCTTTCTGTCGGAAAGGTTAGGTATTAAATTAAATGAACATGCATTTCCCTCTCTTCCGAACTCGGAAGAGGGTGACTATGCATGCTTATACAAAGGACAATATACGTCTAGATCGTCAATTGTCCTAAACCGTTTGTAAATCATAGATAAGCTTGGAAAAATCTAGACTAGACTTGCTTCTTTGTTCTCCTCCTACTTGATGTAGTGTCCATATATTTTCTTAAAGTGAATTTGCATACCTAGAGTGTTTGTTTGTGTAGTTGTTTTTCGCTCTGTATGTTATTGTACAATCTTCATGTAAAATACGATAGGATAGTATAAGATAAAATTTGTTGTTATATACCTTACAAATGAACATTTGAACTACTGCAGTACATTACAAGTTTTAGAAATTTAAAAGACAGAAATTTACTTCACTCCACCTTTAATATCTTGATTCTACCTTGACTGACAATAGCAGGTTTAGCAGGTCAATATCTCATGTCATTTGAATGTGAAACATGCATATAAGCAGGTCATGTATCTACAAGAAAAATTTCAAGTTATTATATAATAAACTATTAACTCGTGATATCTTTTATTTATTTGTGTAATTTCACATTGCCAAAGGTGCAGTCTAATAAGACAATAAGATATAAGGCAAAGATTTGCAAACCTTTTAGAGTTGGGTTGAAGTGAATTTCTGATTTAAAAGATGGTAGCTTGAAACAGTTTTGAGCACAAGGGGAACCAAATAAGCATCTCCAATGGCCTTATATAAAAATATTTTATATAAAAATATTATAAAAAATTGAATAAATTCATAAGAGACATATGTTAACCCATCTCGGAGTAGCCAACTCAGCAGAATATAACCCAGTCCGGGCTGATGTGTTGCTGAGAGGATAAGACCGAGGCTCTAAAATTCTCAGATTGCGCCGTTTTACGAGGACATTAATATATGTTATAACTCTTCTTGTCAAAAGAGTTATAACATGTATTAAACCTCATGTACACTTTGAAGTGTACATGAGGTGAATATGCATCCAAAGCATACATCCGGCCGTGGAGGAGAAAAGGACAAGCGGGGAAGGCGCGATGACGATGGAAGCGTTCTCGGAGTTCTTTGCATGTTGGATGAACTCTGCTCTTTTAATGTTATCAGATATATATATATATATTAAATATAATATAAATAATTAAAATATTTTATAAAAATTATCTGTCAGCACATGCCTGGAAACACGGGGAGAGTAAGATATAACCCATAAGGCTTGACCAGAGTGCCGTGCTTCAAAACGTACAAGTCCGGGAGTCCACATCATTAAATCACTAACCTACACTGAGTTTAATTTAATACCTAACCCTTCCTGTCAGAAGGGTTACGTATTAAATTAAACTCTTTGCATATTCAGTTCCTCCATCGGAAGATGGAGGAGGCGAATAAGCAAGGAATCTACACAATAGGGTGAATAAGCAGCCTTAGTCAAGATAGAGACTAAAAAGACCTTAGCTCAACTTTTCTTGATCCAAGAGAGAGAAAGTTGCACCGAACTAATTACCTGCACGACCTTCAAAACAGTTTTGCTCGATACTTACAAATCTGCTGGATAAACATAAGCTGATGACATGCACCCATGTCTACAACATGAATAAAACTATGGTCTTGAGCGATGGAATTACGAGGCTATGCATGCGGCATACTGGAGAGAATGAACACAGTGCAAGAAAAAGAGTGAATACTGAAAACGCATAAAGTCTAAGAAAAAAAAGGTAATATACTTTGATTTTCTTATTATCTTTGCAAACTCCACAATTACTTATGCAAAGGCATAGCAACCTATTACAGGAGATGCCCAAGGCCTAAGTGAGGAACCGATGAAACCATACCAGCAAAAACATGCTCACTGCATAATATATGAGAACTTGAAGGAAGAAGCATTTGATACATGTTAGAATTTTGATGAACATTTGAGATATCTCACATAAACAAGGAGCTACGCTTACAATAGAATAGGAGGGCTATGCGTTAGTAATTTATTCGATACTAAACTCTTGTTCTTTTAATCCTAAGATACTTGATAACGAATAGCTACGCTGACAATGGAATTACGGTAATACGTTAGCGGATTTATCTCGAACTAATCACAACGACTCCATCCGTTCGTTTCCGTTACACGACAGAAAATTTTCCCTTCCTTTACGGTCGACTTATAAACTATTATAACGGATAGCAATAAACAAGACTCCACGACAAAACTCTCCCCTTCGTTTTCCGTTTTTCACACCTGACGTATGTTACACGTATAGCAAATTCCTTTCTGCACAAGTTCCTAGGTTCGAGAAAGATTTCTGAAACAACATGCTGCTCCCCACACGCACTAGCATCAGCTGATAATTTATGAGAGTTATAGATAATTGTTTAAGATGAATGAGTTTACTAAATGACTTCAAATAGTTTGTCATCAAGTTTTCGATAGCTTTTTGACTTTACTTCCAGAAATGCATATTTTCAACGAGAATTCCCTACTCTGTTAAGAGTACTCGTGAATATGTATGTTAGATGGACGAGGAGAATATGCATCCAAATTGCACTTCTAAGAAAAGAGAAGAAAGATAAACAAAACAGATAACCAAAATAGTCATGGGCAATTGGCTGACAACCGTTTTCAAGAAAAATTTAATGAAAATGCAGTGTACTAAAGTGCATAGTCACGAGAAAAAGTAAAGTGAAAAGTAAAGTGACTTGTGTCAAAGTTTTTTAGATTTATTTTACTAAATTTAAAATGTTAAATTTAAATTACTCAATCTAGAACCCACTTGGTAACTTGATTACACATGCTCACTTCAGTTCTACAAAACCCATAAGTGATTCATGTGAACCGAACCTTTCTCTGATATAAAGATGTGACTCTCACGAATAAAAATAAAAATAAAAATAAAACATAATTTTTATTAAAAAATTAAAACATAATAACTCTTTACATATTCCTCAGAGTATGATGGATAGAAGAGGAGAATGTGCAGGGACTTTAAAATGTGAGCACACCATTCCTCGTGAAGCGTTTGGTCACAAATTAAAGTACACTCCAAAATGAAATCCATTCGCTAATAGACTAGTGGTTTTGTATACTATAGGCAACACACTTAATGCTGTTTTTATGGGCTAATTATGTTTCCACGATTTTCTTTTCAAGAAAACCACTGCGAAACCCAGGCCGCGTGCCCATTTACTTACCAGGCCCCGCACAATAAGGAGGGGCCACACCCTGAGAAACAAGAAGGAGACGTCCTGAAGAGAAGAGACGCCTTTATTCCTACAAAACCTACGACGGCTAGTGCGGCTGCTAAACCTAAACCTATTAGTGGTTCTTGTGTTTAATCGATCCCACGAACTGGGGAAAAGCTCTGACCCTTCTGCACGCGTTGTCTATTGTTTCAAAAGTTCGTTTCTTGTTCCGCCTTGTGCTCCGCTTTGCGTTTCTTCAAACTGGAGCAGCTCTCGTCATGGTTACGCTCGTCACTGCTACTGCTATCCTCGACATTATAGTCATTTCCTTAAGACTGTGTGTGATTTCCTCGACCAGATCCGCAAACAGCATTTTCACAACACATGTATGAGTTCCCATATTGCATAGTCCAGCTTCGGAAGATACACTTTCTTGGGTGCACACACTATTTCTCTCAACTTCATCGGGAGCACTTCTTGCTGTTAGTATGGAGAATGTAAAGTGTTTCGGTTTCCACGTCTCGTTATATACATTAATTTCCAACATGGAGACACATTAATTTCGACACATGTTAGAACTTTTTTGTCCAATCAGTGCTTCACGCATACAATCATAGACTTTATGGACGATTTCACGTTTTTCCTTTGTGTCTCCTCGCTCTCGAAGTCGTTTTGGATCCATATTGCTTTCCTGGAAAGTTGCCAAGTCACAACTTTGCAAATGATACACGAGGGTTCACTAGTTAATCTGGTTAAACATAGGCGAAGTAAAATAGGATATTTTTTATTCTAAACAGAAAATATTTGAATTACTTCGTAAAAATATGATATTTTATATTTTTTAAATTTTAAATTAAAAGAAGATTTTAAAAATTTCAAATATAGTATTTTATTTAAGAATATTTCTTATTTTATCCTTGATAGAAAATAAAATAAAATATTCGATTATGATCTAAATTGCAAGTGATGTGGAGAAATAGGTCTAAGTGAACCCTCGAGAAACGATAACAAGCAAATACACATCTCAGCTCACATCAGGAGAGAAGAAGCAAGAAAGCGTCAAGAAAATACAAGAATGAGATAATACATTTATGTTATTGGGTGTGGGTCGCTAGACTTAGATCATAAACAAAATAATGGATACAAATATTGCCAAGTATCGTGGAGAAGTGAAGCACTCTTTCGATAAAAGAAGTTCTTTTATGGAAGATTTAGGCAGTGGCCCATAAAGATTTAAGCAGTGGTAATCAACTAAAATCCATTTCTAAATTTACAATTATAAATAAAATTATTCTCTTCTAAATTTACGAGATAACACTAGATCCGATTACATCCATTGCTCTTTTTCTGATATGAGAAAATGTATTTATGTTAGATAATTATTGTATCCTAAGTTGATAAAATATATAAATTTTTCTCTAATTATTACATGTTAGCTGCAGCGACTCTAGTTTGTTGCAGGAAGAGCCAGACGTCATCCATAGGTGGAGGAGATCCAGACTCGCCTTTGAGAATATACAACAAAGATCTTGCTCTATTCATTTTATCATTAAACTAATATATTAATTGATTACCTAACTTTTTGGATGAAAGGTTAGGTAATAAATTAAACCACTTGTGCATCTCCTCTTCCGAAGTTGGAAGAGAAGGTGAATATATATAAGTTTAATACTCAAGTATGCATCTAGAGCAATCTCCTGAGCAAGAAAGTGCAAAAAGGACGGACGTGAAGATAAGTCGCAAATGTTATGTTTTGCTTATTTTGCAGTTTCTGCAGATGGAGAATATGCATGTAATATGTTTTTCTGGGTAACTCTTGTCTCCTTGGCGTTCTCGGAAAATATATATGTTAACAAAAATTCTACATTAAACTGAAAGTAAAACCTAAAATTATTTTTAAATATTAAATGTTAACTAGACTTGGAAATATGAAAACATCTAAAAACAACCCATAAGGAACGCTGAAAGATCCACTCCTGAGACTACATATCCTGGAAGCTGCTCACTAACATATCATATTTTACTTGCAGGTGAATAAGGTTAGGTGATAAAGTAAACCTTTGCATATTTACCACCTTATAACTTGGTTGTTTATTCAGATGGAAGAGGGATGGAACTTTAATTTATTATCTAACTCTTCTGACGGGAAGGGTTAGGTAATAAATTAATGTATTTATGAATGGATTGATTATGTGCAGCACTCTCCTGCACTTGTACTCTTTGAAGCGCAAAGTCTCACACATCACTTATGGATTTTCTAACTAAGTTTTCAACGTTAAATATTAGTTGTTTCAACTAATATTTAAATATTTTTTTGATTTTTTGATTTAATCTAAAATATTATATAATACTAACACCATTTTCGATATCTTAAAGAGAGCAAAAGTCTGGACATCTCTGAATCAGTGTAAAAGTTGTAGACACTGCTTGCGTCCATAATCAAGGAAGTTGAGAATCGGCGATAAGGAAAAAAGTAAAATCTGCTTGCTCCCAACACGGACTGTTAGACATGGATGTCTGAGACCAGGAAAGTATATCGTGAACTAGACTTGGCTATTCGGGTATATCACCGCTAAATTCAAACTAAACCCATAAAAGAACACCACGAGATATTCTGATTCTATCATATGGACTCTCTCTGCTATCACATGAATAATTTGTATTCACATTTATCAAGTTTATTAATGATCAACCTTTTTAGCAAGGAAAAAGTAATAATAAATCAAGATCTCTTCATATTCCTCTTTTCTATCTGAAAATGGAAGAGATGAAAAAGGTGACATGGTGAGGCAATGTGCAGAGTGAGAAGAATGTCCCTCGGACATAAGTATCAAACCGAGTAATGGCATCCAGGCAACACCGAACCGCTCACTGACACGTACCCAGAGGCTAAAGGTACGCTCATGTGGAATTTCCACAGGAGCAGAATCATGGATAGGTAATGAGATCTTGCTGTCAGCGACCCACCGACGACAAAGAACTGGCATCACCTTCTCCGTCGTATTCGTCAGTCTGTCAGTCCGACAGTCAGTCATGCATACAAAGCACATAGTAGCCGACGAAGCGGACAAAGTTCCGTCCTTCCCTCCCTTCCTCCCTCCCTTCCGTAGCCCCTCCGACTCTCCACGCGGGTCTGCATTCCACCACTGTAGAGAGAGAATTCAAATTTTGAAATCGAGAAAGAATACAAGAATCCTAAAACATTACCTACATCATCATTCCTCATCATCGCTATCAGGAAGACGACAAAATCAGGTAACGCATCGGCCGCACGGATGGACCGACAGGCAGAAGACATGAAGGAGTCGCACGAAAGAAAAGCTTCGGTCAAGTTCGGTGACTCTGCGCCAGGGAAGTACAGAACCTGGAGCTTTGCGGTGGAGACTGCCGGCATGTAACTGCCGGACGCATATGAATGCGCGCTGGACATCACATGTGAAGGGCCCAAAAGCTAAGGGCACAAAGGGTGCGGACAGTAAACGAGTCAATAACGTGGTAAAACCAAACGAATGAAGGTGGGGAGTCGTTAGTGGACCTCAGTGGAGTGGGGTGAAGTGCTAAAGGAAGGTGTGATGTCGATTGCCCATTGGGGAGGGAAGAGCGGAGGGAGCCGCAGAAAGCGGGAGCGGGAGGAGCCTTTTGAGCTCCCTCCTTCGTCGCTGCGGAGCTTTGCTGCAGGCTGGACTTGCTGAGCTCGTATGGGTTTCCCTGTTGTTTCCTTCTTCAGTAGGTCGGGTCCATCGGAATGGGCGATCTAACTGGCCAGGCAGAACAGTGAGACGCGATCTGTCCGGGCATGAATGCCACACCTCGAGCTTGAATTCATTCCATCAACAGGGGTGTTGGAACAGGAGCTACAGCGGCAAATCGTTAGTTTATTTTCCCTTTCTTGTTTTTACAACAGGTTATGGCCGCCAGACACAGTTTTTGCATCTGCGCTGTACGAGGAACGACATGTTAATTGCAGCTGTGTGCCTTTTCGGCTCGTTGCTGTAACACTGTGGTGGTGTTGTTATCCTCCGCCGGTAATGGCAATTACGTGAACCTCGGGCCAGGTGGCAAAGAATCAGATAGAGGGGAAGAAAAGAGAAAGAGTGACAGGAAAATCCGATACTGACGAAGTGTAGGCTTCGAGGCCAATACAGAAGACAGTCTTGTTTGCGACTTTGGATGGCGAGTGGACGTTGTGCTAGTGACAGATCGGCAGGACTGGATCTTTACTGGAATCAGCACAGTTGAGGACCTGCGAGGGAAGTCTTGGAATCTCTTTTGAGTTAAGGTAGACTGGAACGTGCGAGCTTCTTGCAGGTAGAATCTTCGTTGGACCGTTTGTTTCTTGAAATTCTCTCGTCATGATTTCGTTCAAGACTACACGACGACATTGGAACTGCGGGAACTGAGCTGCAGCGGCAGAAGTTTGTACAGCTAGTGACTACAGCTGATTGATCGGAGTGGATTAAAACATGGCATGCAATATCTTCATCCACCCGTATATTTGCGGAATGGTATGGTGAGGAGTTCGGGTGAGGAGTAGATAAGTGGACAGGATCCGTAGATTCTACATCTCACTTCCTTCTCAGGTTCTTGGAAGTTCCAGGTTGGAAGATGAGAGGCAGCAGGGTTAATGAATGCGTTGACATGAAGCGAGTGGAAGGATGGCTGTTCTTAATTGCAGCAAGGAGGTTGCGAGGACAATTTCCACACAAGCGCTACTTTGTTTTAGAAGCGGGAATCGCTTCATGCTACAGAGCAAAGCCTTCAAATCCAGATGAGGTGAGACAGTCTTGCCTTACAAATTTATATTGCGATTGTAACTAGTGTGCTTCACATCGCGACAACTCAGGCGTTGCTTTCGACATAAATCATTTAGCTGGCTGAGTTTTAGAAAGTAACTTTTTTCGTAAAGGTGATTCTTGATCGGTCGAGGTTACGCTGGTTAACTCCAAGGTGGAATTCGCCGAATGAGCATATGATGTCGTCCGGATTACCATTTGTTTGGCCAACTGCTCATCACTAACAAGCCTTCTTCACGCAACCCGCTATGGTCGATGGACGCTAGTAGGACTCAAGGACTCAAGTGGAAACGTGGAATCGGTTCTGTCAGATTATCTGAAGTAAGAAGTTACTTTCCTCGATGACGCTTGGTAGATAATACAGTATCAAGTGCAGCTCATGCTAAATTGGTTCGTCGGCCGTCATCCTCTGATTTTCGGTGCTGACAATCGTGGCAGTGGGAGACAGTGTGAGAAGTCCAACGATGGCTGTCTGGAACTGATCGTACAGAGGGAAGCTGTAACTTAAAAGGTCCAGAGATGGTTAGATTGAAATTTCACACCAATTGACTCGTAAACGGAAGGCAAACAGCTAGTCAGTGGGTTTTCTCCTTCAGATTTGCTTGTGATCGTTACTACGGCGGTTTGCGTGATTACGCTATAGAGCAAACCAGAGGCACAGGAAATTCGTCGTGAAATTCCTTGGCTTCAAGAGCTTGAACTGGTTCCACCTTACTACGATATTTTATTGATGCTCGTTGGTGGCGCGCTGATGCTTCTGTAGCTTAGATAATGTGGTTGGCAGACAGGTATATGTCTCTTCTGCATTCGACTGGATTGTTCATCTCCGGAAGGTATCTCTCCACGTCGACAGAGTATTGTCCCCTGAGACAGAGTTTGCTTCTTAGTTGAAGTAATGCCTGAGTTTGGCATGTTATGAGCCTCAGTCTTGTTTTCCGAGCAAGGTGAGCTGAACTGGCCTCACTATGCGGGATATGCCAGCAGTTATAGTATGGTAGAGAGAAATGTGTTCTCCTGCGTTTCACCACAGGGAAGTTTAGGGTGGGGGTGGGTGAGGGAGGAGGTATGTCATATGTTAGTGAGCATGTAGTCTGATAGCATATTTCGGATTTCTATAACACAGTAGCGGCAACTAGCTAGATTCGAGCCGATTTGGGACACAAGGTCCATGAGATGTTTCAGCCAGGAACATACAAGAGGACTTAATTTAAATCTAGACAAGGCTTCGGAGATTATCATGACAGGTTGCTTTACCCTCAGTCCTTCGGTGGTCCTTACTCTCCATATCCAGAGTAACAGTGAATGGCTTGACCAGTTTCGCAATCAGTTGTAGGTTAATGCTCTACTTATGACGGGCCTTTTAAGATGTGATATCTTGCAATGTTTTGCTACTTAAGACTCCGTGGTTTTCGGTTGCCATCCACTTAGCTGCGTAGGTAGTAGAAAAGATGTCTCTGTTTATATTCCTATGTTTGATGGCATCTCAGAAAAATTGTGTCGGAATGATTGCAGTCCGGTGCTAATGCCAATTTGATCCGCCCTTTTTGTAGGTTCCAATCAGGAAAGGAATTATTGATCCTTATACACGAGTTGCAGACAATGGACGGGAGACCATACACGGCCAAGTAAGGACATTTAGCTGAATAGTGATCCGCGCTGAATGTCAAGGTTGCTCCGACGAATGAAGTTGGTGCTGAGCAGTGCTGGGTTCAACAGCTTGTAATTTGGACGTGTCCCAACATATACCGAATCTGCCAAATCGATATAGTAGAGTTCGTTTGCGTGAGGCTTGATTTGGTTCTGAACGGCTTTTTTCTTCCTTGGTGTTCCAGGTGCTCTTTGTCTTTACGGTCTACGATTCATTCGATAATGAAAACCAGCTCAAGGTGAGGTTTGATACATGCTGCAGAAAAAATCCTTTAGGATTGTGTCTTAAGTTGCTTCTGGCACGCATTAGGCCAGAGAAAAAGCCGCGACATCGACTAATAGGATGTTGGCACAGTTCGTTCCGCAGCATATTTTTCTGCCCTTTGACGAACTTTTTATCCCCCGAACTCCCCAAGTACGCGTGAAGTTGCCTCACTTTAGGATGCCGCACGTTGTGTTTCTGAAAAGCTTTGGCTCCCTCACCTTTCCTGGTGGCAGTTTGGGGTCAGGAGCGCAGAAGAAGCTGCAAAATGGATGAACGCATTTAAAGTGGCAGCAGAGCAGGTACCTCAGTATGAATCATATTTACTAGAATATACTATTTTGAACTAGTAAGCTGGTAAATCCAAGTAAGGTTGTTCACAGAACTTATGTCTGCTCGTGAGGGTGCATGAGTTTTCCACGTACCGGGGTTTAAGTGAATAGAGATTCCAAGTATAAGCAGACTCTTTATGCTGATATCTCACAGGCCTGAGTATAGAGGTTATTTTGACGAAACCCATTGAGAGGCTTCTCTGGTATGTTCTCTGTTTCCAGGGTCAATCCAAAGGAAAAGTTGGAGGTTTTGTACCTTCGGCTGGGAAGAGACGGCTTCCTTTCAGGTTTCCTACCCCAACAGAACCTTATAGTGACCCTCTAGCAAGAGTTAGTTCCTTCAGTAATATGAATTGACTTAACTTTGCCGGGGAGCACCATCGTCTTTCGTTACCTGTTCAATTCGTGTCGAGCTCTGCACTTGTTGCAACTCAGATGAACTGTTGGGTTTTGCAGTTTTGTACGTTTCATGGACATTTTTATCGGTGGGGTCAATCTTCGATGTGTCTAACATCACCGGTTCTTCAAATCGTTTGGAACTTTCTCTGTGCAGGAGAAGAAGCAACTCGGGTATTATCAGTTATCCATCTAACGGCCAAGAGGCGTTTTCTCCTGACGATGGAGGTATGGAACCGCACTGGATAGTTTACTAGTGGTTGAAGTGGAGAGTTCAGAGTTTTGCAGCCAAGGAACTTTCAAAAGCTTTGCTGTTCTCTCTAAAATTTTGTTTTAAGTTTAAAAATTTTCATAGCTGTTGCGGTCCAGTGGGTTTGCTCTTATGCTCAATGAATAAATGTATCACGTAAACAGGGGATGAAGGGTCTACATCATAGGAGTTTAAGAAGTGCTACGACGCAACAGTATTGATATCTAAATATAGATTAGTCTGAGGGTCGGTGCAAGTACTTAATGAGACATTATGTTTCTTTTTCCAAAATCCTCCCTCTTTGTAGGTGTACCAGACTGGACAGGGGCCTTATCCTTCAAAGAAGGATCTCCCGATGTTGTTGCAACGTCTCCATGGCGTATAATCGGCTGCAAAAACGGTAATTTTAACTTGTTCCTAGTGGATTCATATATAGTATGAAGAACTCTTTCCGCTTGCCGTTTACTTGTCTGTGCTGTGGTCTTTTGCACATTGATGTCACGGTTCTTATCATGCCTCCAAAACTTATGGGCTGTCGAGACAGGTTTACGAATATTTATGGAAACAACCGATCATCCGGGATTCGGATTTAAGAATATGGTATTGTTCGAACTCTTGTCTTTTGTCAGATAAGGACGGTCCCGTGGCAAAAATCCTCCTGTCATGACAAACTATTATGTGTGCTGATACAGCTGAAGGAAGATCAGCCGGCACTGATGGCTGTGGGTGTTGTAAACGCATCCTGCGAATCGATTTTTGAGACCGTGATGGCGTTGGGACCATCGCGTGCCGAGTAAGTCTTACTGCTGTGCAGGCCAACTGTGTATAGGCGGTACCAACTGCTATGCGTTCGTTCTCTCCATGATGCATGTGTTCATGCTATATTCCTTCTTGCACAGAGTATTACTTGTCCGGGTTACTTGCGGGTTACCTCTGTACTAGAGAGTGGTCCTTGATAAAATCACAGAGTCATCAGATCTTCGGAGAAATGTTTTTCTGATCGTCTTCATTCGTAATAACCTGGTATGTTTTTGTTCCGTTTCTGGAATTTTCAGGTGGGATTTTTGCTATTTACGAGGCAAAGTTATCGAGCACATAGATGGACATACAGATATAATTCACAAACAGTTTCATGCCAGTTGGATGCCCCGGTACGTGTAGGGGACATACTCAGAGATACTGAATTATCGTCATCAATACTTGCAGTTGTGAAGTACTCTTCTTCTCTTAATTTGCGTCTTAAAACTGACTGTGTTTTGTAGGCGTATGAGACCCAGAGACTTGGTTCTCCTTCGTTACTGGCGTCGAGAAGATGATGGTTCTTATGGTAATCACAACTTTGTGTGAGATTCTGAGTAAAGGATATTGTACCATGTCCAGAGTATCAAGAAACAAATTTGAGAATTCTCCAGTTTGGAAGACAAGGTCTAGTCATCTAATTCGGGAAAATAATTGGATGTACACAAGCTGGTGTAAGCAGACCGTGATATAGAAGCTGGTGTCAATACGCTAGACATAAAAGTAGCTGGGAATTCTAGACATGATTCTGGTTTTAAGGACAGAATCCTAAACCCTTTTCTCGAGGTAGATTTCTCGGCGTTCTCTTCCTGGTTTGTTCCACAGTTTGGGTCCTGCGAGATGTCTTTAGTACGGCTTTTGGCCTTTCAGATGCACACGCGGGACCAATAGCGAATCGGCCATTTCTTAAGACCCTGGAGCTGGGTGCCAGATTCCGAGTCAGAAAGATCCTTTTTCTTGTCGTAATTCTACGTATTATACCTTGCAGTTCTTATGTCCTGCTTGTATCTTTTGTGTCTACAGTCATTCTGTATCGGTCAGTAACGCATGCTAAAGCCCCCTCACGAAGAGGGTTTGTGCGAGCCAAACTTAAGAGTACGTACTTCTAGCCTCATAAAAACTCATCGACTCATATCTGATGTCATAGATCTTGGCTGGTACTTACTTGTTCCTGCCAACGTTGCGCAGCGTGATGATGTTGTTGTCCTCATTAGTCATGTAGTGCTTGTGGGGAGTCGTTTTTTGTCAGATTTGGCCTTGTATAACACAAACTGAATATTCTTTGCAGAGCACCACGTCAGTTAACACCATGAGAAATCCATCAGTTTGCTAGCTTATGAGGATGATCTTTCAAAGCAGCTAATAGTATGTATCTGTATGGAGTATCCAGGTGGTGGCTACGTGATATCTCCTCTTCAACCAATTGGTTCTCAACAATGTCGTTCACTTGTAAAGCATATGATAACGGCAGAGTGGAAAGTATGGCATTCGTGCCTGCAACCAATATGCGCCCAAGACCTCACTCTGCGTGTGCTGGAACGAGTCGCAGGTAAGCATCTAGATTGTCGTGCGGGTAATTCAAACATATTTGGAACCATTAATTGCTAACAGTTTTGAATTGACGCTACAGTATTTACGGGTCAAGTCCATCCTTCGGAGAAAGCAGTGGTGTGTAGGTTTTTAACATGTTGTAGATGCAGCCATCAGAGAAATGTACAAAGCGAGGTCAACTGCATCTATGGTAGTCTCCTCGCCTTCTAGAGATTCCTTGGCAAAAGATGCCACCAACGTAAATGGGACATGTAAATCTGCTCATGACGGGAAAGACGGTGAGGTAACATCAAACTTTGCCTTATCTCCTGAGCCTGCCAAGTCTCCAAGTAACCTGGGAGAAGGCAATAGTCCTTTCCTTGAGCTAGGAGACACAGACGAATTCTATGACGTCCAAGAGGATGCTTCATGGTGGAAGGATCCTGAGAACTATGACGGACCTAGAAGATATCGGGAGGTTGAAGGGACTTTTGAAGATGATGACAAACACAAAGACTGCAAGGTACTTCGCTTTTAGGACTGACAATTGTATACGTCGCTCATATATTTTTGCGGATTGGTCAGTAGCTAGAAGCAAGAACGAACCGACCACTCTCAAGGTAAACCAAGATGTAGATGCCTAGTAGAGAACAAGGTAGTAACTGGTTTGAGATGCGTTAGGGGCCTGTTTTTAGCGCTAAGTGCAATGCATGGAACTAAGTTTCCTGTTTCCAGAATTAAAGGCGCCCATTAGATTATGCTTGTGTATTGATTAGCTTCTTAGATCTGAAAGTCGCAATACACACATAAATTGTGCACTGCATGGTGAAATTTCAAACAACCCACTCCTTTATCAGTAGTCAAATCTGACTGAAGTGTTTCATGGCTGTGTAGTCTCCCGGAGGTGCTAAGCTTTCGGCAGCAGCTACTATCGTTAAGCGCCTGCATGATCTTGCATCTTCAGGTAAGGCGGATCAAAGCAGAGAAAAATTGCAGTGTATTATGAAGTTTGACATATTATGTCAGGCAAAATTCCTGGTAAACATATAACGTCAAATGGTGACTTGGTAACCACCTTGTAGTAGGTGAAGACATCAGGTGTCGGAATTGTCGGTTATGCAAAAATAATGGCGTTAATTCTTATTATCTGCAGTACGTGGTGCGCCGTATACTAAGGTGTGGTGAACGTGTTGTGACAGTGCAAAAGAAGCAACACAGCGAAGTTGGGGTCGATGACATTGATGTGGCAGAAATCTTCAGCAAAGAGGGTACTCTGTCTAGGGGTTTAGATACTGTAACATGCAGCTGCTGGAATACCGCAGATGCGGACACGTTCCTTATTCGTGGCAAGCAGTACTTAACAGACAATCGGAAGGTATTTTCGTGCAAATCACTGGGCAAGTGGTAGCCTCAATTGGATATTTGTAGTATCTTGTATTCTTCCTTCTAAATTCTGAAGTTGATGGAGGAGTGCACATTGCAATTTGTCTTGATGAGCTGACAAAGATATCGTATGCGAAGGTCAAAGCGGAAAAACCATGGATGCAATTTATAGCCGCGGATTGGTTCAAATCCAATAAGCGCGAAGATCATCTTGCTAGCCGACCAACGAACCTGGTGCAGACTATATCATCCAAGTTTCAGGTGGGTACTATTTATGTCTCCTTTAAGTCCACTTGAAGTCTTCCCCACGGCCACCCCCCCATTTTCTTGTCCGACGATCATCAAGATTTTCATGCTTTTATCCTTTTATGTAACCAGTAAGTGGTATCATCCTTTCGGCTCTCCGCGCAATCTCGCAAGGAAGGGTCAAAATTTATCAGCTGTTTGCCTGTTGAAGTTGCTGACTATAATGATTTGCGTGTGTAGAAAACATCTGGGAAGGATAGTCCGCCATATTTCTTCATCATCAATCTTCAAGTCAGTTACTCAACTGGATTTTTTCCTTGAATCACAACCCGTATTTATGTTTGGGTATGTTCTGTATTTTCTAAAAGGGAGAGCGAAAAGATCTTTATATTTCTCAGACATGCGGCTATACGGAACTACATCGACATACATATGTACAGCTGCTTGGCATCAACTTTCCTGCTTTCCTCTTTGAACTTAACTCAGTTCCTGAAGGACTAGAACGTGACTTTGAGAGCGCGTCATCTCGTTTGTGCAGGTACCAGGAACAACTACGTACTCTTTAGCTTTATACTACATGATGCAGAGACGTCTTGAGGATGACCCGATTCTCGAGAAGTTTGTAAACGGAGATGACAGATTCCGTAATTCTCGTTTTAAGCTTATTCCTCATATAGCTAAGGTACAAACTTTCATACTGAAAATGAGCAGCTGCGCTTTAATGAGGAAGATAAGAGTTGCACAACTCGGTCATAGAAGTGATGCTCAAGTTCGAAGAGTTGAAACCGTTTGTGATACTTCTACCTTAACCAAGATGACTTGTTTCCAGGGTTCTTGGATAGTCAAGCAGAGCGTGGGCAAGACAGCATGTTTGATAGGCCAGGCATTAACGATTAACTATCATACTGGGAGCAATTATATTGAGGTGAGCGGCATCTCCCACTATCTGTTTTCATAATTTTACTTGATTCCAGTCTGATTCAATGATGCTTGTCCTTGAATACAAGGCTACCAGAGGTTCTACAGACCCAGACAACCTAAGAGCGAGATTACTCCGCAGCAGATAATTTCTTCTGATGAATACTTGTGATCGAGCTGACAAGAGTATGAAATATTGTGTACCTCGAACTCGCAGCTCGATGTGGATATTGGATCATCATCTGTCGCGAAGGGAGTTGTGAATCTTGTGGTGGGATACCTTAGCAAGCTGGTAATTGAAATGGCCTTCCTTATACAGGTAAGTTTGGAGTAAACCCTTTTATTTTATTTCTTTCCTTACCCGGTGCACTGCTCTCTGCTTAGGTTTGTGGAAGCTTGATCACTTGTGCTCAGTGTGTGTGATACTGATCACGTGAAACGTCGGAAATCGGAATTTTGAATGCAGGCAAACACCGAAGACGAACTACCTGAACACCTCTTGGGGACATGTAGACTTACTTACTTGGACATAAACAAAGCAGTGCCAGCGATCTCAGAATGATCATCTCAGTCACTCATGATTGTCAGAAGGTAGAAAAATGTTTGCGCCCCCGAGGAACAGTAGTGGGGGTTATAAGGCGAGAAGGAGAAATACTCACGTTGTAAAGCAGAGCAAGTGTCATTCTAATGCAGTATAAGAATCGAGTCAGCTCATGAACCCAGGTACCTTGATGTGGTTGATGATGGATGGCACTGATGGCCATGGTGAATAACATGGTACTGTGATGTTAAATTGTTACAGAGGAGGTGTGTTCTTCATACCTTTTATGACTACAGAGAGACACGCGACCCAATGAATAGCAAACTGATGGAAAGACCCCATCAAGCCTTACAAGGGAAAGAAGGACCCGAAGGGCCAAGCAACAACTACCCCGAAGGGAAGAACCATACCTTCTAATACTGAAGGGGTTATACGACTTGGGCTATATAGTAATGACGAATAATTGATTCATTCAGGTTAGAGACCTGCAGCCGACGTTCGATACCACGGCGGAATGATTGAAATAGAAATTACCAAGCTATTGTACGTAATAAGATCAAGTTTGGCTATGCTCATCATAGTTCAGTCCTTGGAGAGAACCGTGCAGAATTCTCGAGGTTAAGAAAAGCTGAATATGAATCTCACACATCTTGTTCGATGGACAGAAGTTAACGGTACATATCTCCACTCGCTTGCCATACGATCGAGAACTCCACTGACATTCACCGCATATAATAAGAAATGCAATGAGAGCGCAGAGGAATTAATGCCTGCAATAGCATTACTTAACGTGACGGAATTGAAATGATGCTGTAGTTTCGGCGTTCATTACTCTCTGTCACCACGAAACTTGTATTGTCCCACCACCTTAGATATTAGCTAGTTATTATATAGTTCAAACTTGTAAAAGCGGCAGATCATTATCATGTAGCAGTAACCCGAGTAGCCCTGTGGCTCGGTTCGGTTCCGAATCGAGTCGAACTGCTTAGAATTAGAACCGATTTGATTCTGCTTTTAACCGAACCCTTTCCAACTGTGGAACCAAATCACGTTTTACTTTTGATGTCTAACCATTTTGGTTCGAATTTAGCACTAACAGTCAAATAAACTAGGATAATTAGATTCAATTTTTCAGTGAAAACTTAAAACAATAAGATTGGATTTCCCGCACTCCTAAATGATACACAGTTGCTACGGTATAGAAACGGCTCATTCGGAGACAAGCGACACCACCAAAAGTTACAACCGAGTCAGTTTCTATCTTGAGGAGCGAACCAAAGCCAAATCATCTTGTGTGGAACCGAAGTTTGCTTCGCTCTCCTTAGAGAGAAGCGCGACGCAATGGATACCAAATGGATGGGAAGACCTATCAAGCCCAACAAGGAGAAAGAGGGACTCGAATATGTGTGGACAAATATATGTGTTAAAAGATAAATAGAGATTATACCATCAGAATAAAATCAAAATATAGTGTAATAGTTAAATGTTACATCTCAACGAGTAGTGCAAAAAGAACCCAGAAAGTGCTTGCAGACATGCCACAGAAACTAATACGAGAAAGAGAAACTTTTCTCTTAAAGAAAAAGAGTTCCTAAAGATAACTAAAAATAAATTCTTATTCAAATTTATTATCTATTCAAATTATTAATTATTAATTAAAAATTATATTAATTTATTACATAACCTTTCCATCAATACATTCTGCGTAATTACCTCTTCCCTGGGTAGTAATAAAAGTCTAATTTCCTTGCATATTCACCTGATGGAGGAGATAAGGGTTAAAATTATTCCCTAATCTGTTGGGAAAGGTTAGATAATAAATTATAACTTTCAAAAAATATTACAGGGTGTTTGTAAACAGCACGCATATGTACTTCTTTCAGTGTTCTCTTTATGGTTTACGTCCGACTTTTCTCGTGTTTTCAGGTTTATGTATTTTCTCGGTAACAACAAGCAACCAAAAGTTCTCAGAAGTCGACCTTGCATGTATATCCGTATATTCTTCGCGTAAGAGTGGTTGAGTGTATGGCATGTTATTGGTGGTCACTTTAAAACAAAGATAAACTTCGAAGCGAGGCCTGATGAAGCAAAATATGCATGACCAAATAACATCCGGAGCCTATAGGATGCAGAAGACAAGAAGAACGTTTCATGGGAAATAGATTTATCCTTTTTATTTCGTATAGTAAACTTGTTTGCAAAAGACGCATGAATATGCAAAGGTAGTTATCTAAAATTTAGAAACGACGAAGAGCTCAGAAGAAAAGGAAAATGGGAAGGAGAAAATGCATCGGAGAAGAAAACAAGTGGCCGGGGCAGTTTAGTCTTTACGGGTGCTAATAGGGGTGTCAAAGTTGAGAACTTTTCATAAAGATTTTACAATTGCGAGAAGAAGTTCCAACTTCGGCTAAACCTTGGAGGGTATTTCGTGCGGACACATCCGGAGGTATTCGCAGGAAAAAGCTTACGGATATTTTTTTAATGATCATTTATTTGTTTTGTCCGTTTATTTTTGCAATGAAATATCTACTACGCTGAGTAATTATTCTGAGTGTCAGAAGAAAAATAATTAATTAAAATAATTATGATGTCTGAGTCGCAATCGCGACCCAGTCTCAGTCTCACTTCCATACAAAGTTAACTCATGTGAAATTGCTGCTTTTTTCTGTTCACCGTTGAAAAATCTTTACCTTTAAACTTTTACACCTCTATTAAAAAGAAAAAAATCAACATATTTCGACACGAGGGAAGGAAAAGTACAAGCAAATATGGAAGAAAGTGTGGATACGTCCTGACTCTGGTGACAACGGAAGGACTTAGACTTGGTTGGTACAAGAGAAAAAAAATTCTTTTTCGCTTTGTATTATTATAAAATGTTTAAGAGGTGAGTATGAATACAACATTAACTTCCGCTCGGAGAAAAGAAAAAAAAGACAAGCAAGGAAATAAGAAGGAAACTGCAGATGGAAACTGGAGCGGATCACGATGAAAGGAGTTAGACTTGGTTTGTAGACAAGAAAATAGTTATTTGGTTTGTGTTATCAAAACATGTGTGAATATTAATATATATTCTGGACAAGTCAATGTGGAAATGTGAAATTTAGGATAACTATGAAGTGTTAACAAAAAGAACACTTGCAGGGATTCTCCATACATAAGCCAAAAACCTAGTGCGCAGAAAAGTGCTTCAGAAAGTATAACTTCGGTATCATCTTACCAAATAAAATTAATTTAATCAAAACATAAAGTAATTATCTAATACTTTTTATATTTTTTACTTAACTTTTTTATGTGTTCTGTCCTGTCGCGACCCTCATTCTCAAGATCGGGCGCAGACGCGAACAACAGAACTCTAGCGGACTTGCGCTAGGTTGTGAACGCTGTGAGTTGGACTTAATTGCTTGGCCGGGAAGTCGGGATCAGATGAACCCTAAGTGGTTCTCTGAACCAAGGTTGGAACCTTGGATTAGGACATAAGGGCCTACCCCAAGAGGACCCCGGACAAACGCTGACCTAAGGGGGTGAGTCTGGGTCTAGACCACAGGTTTCCAAAAAATGATTAAGTGTTGGAGCTCCAGGGACGTTTTAGGCCGTGGACGGAGCTCCACGTAAGATCTCAAGGGGAGTGAGATATCATTAGAAAGGTCTCGTCGAGAGCTTTCCAGTGATATATAACACTCCTCGATCTGACCTCCGAGCTGAAAGTTATGGTCGAACCACAATCAGGTTGTGGTATAATTTTCAGGGACCAAAGAGGAGGGCGAGGCCGCCGATCCCCAGAAGTATATATGAGGGGGGCTCGATGCCTGGGTGAGTCATGACGAGTCACCCGACCCCAGGGTTTGGCGGGCGGACTCTGGGAGCATGAGGTGATGGCTGGGCCGGTTCCAAGGCACGTTCTCGTCCAGACTTGGACGTCTGGACTTAGGAACGCTGTAAGGGCTGGGGCAAGACTAGAGAACGAGTCGGCGGGTTAGACCACCGTTCGGGAGCCTAGACCCAAACGGACATCACGGGCGGTTGGACCGCTAGGTGTGCTGGAGGTACCGTTTAGGACCCTGGACTTTATGAGAAGTCCGTCCCAAGTCATCTTGTGACTTGCTCATGTTTTGAGACCGACCTATGCGGGTCTAGGTCGGGACTTAGGAACTGCTGAGCTTGATGAATAGAGAAACGGTCCGGCTCCGGTCTGGACCAAACTGAGATAAGGTAAGTGGTGCATGGACGCTAACTGGTGATTGTGTTTGCAGGTTAGCGGTGTAAAGTCTGCGACCTACTGAGTTAGAGCTTCCGCTGGCGCAACAAGGCGATAGGTGCGCAAAATCTCCTTTCCCTCCGTTCGAAAGCTCGGGTTTAACTCTACTCATATTAATTGATGTGGTGGGAGTTTGCGTGAATCATGATAGTCTGATGAAGTGAAAAATAACGATAAGTTATTATTTCCATGCAAGACAATGCAATTAAAATGAATAGAGTTGAAATATTGCATATATATTGTCAATGTGAGCACTGTTGTCTATGAGGTCTGTTACAATATATGGTGTAGGAATCAAGAAATAAAATTCATTTAAAGCACAAACATGATTATAAAGACTCTTGAGGCTGGCTTTTGGAGTCTTTCTTTGCTAGTTAGATCGTTAACTGAAAATTTGCTTTTCTTTGTGATCTTGTCCATTGGTAACTGAATCTTACAGGTGAGGATTGAATTAAACGCTCTTGAAGAGTTTTATCGTGTTATTTATTTATAACCAATCAGATTAATATTGATAGAGAATCATGGCACTGAAATTAGGATGTTTCTTGGAAGAATGAGTATATTCTTTAGAGCTCAATATAAAGCAGAGGAAAGAGGAATATCTCATTTTTTCTCTTTTATACTCATGTCTGTAGTTTAATAAGTTAAATAAAATTTGCAAAACTTTCTCAAAAATTTCTAACATAAATACAAGAAAAAATTGACTATAACCATACGATGTGAATATATTTACGTCAAATATTCATTTCCTTGTCATGATTAGATTTACGTACTGAAATTAAGCTAATATATTATATTTATCACAAATATTATAGTCTCATACTTATCATCATATTTAAACTACTTGAAAACTACTTTTAATATTTTTATATCTAATGGTATAGATTAAGATTAAATAATCCAAAGTATCAATTATAGAAATTCATAAAGTTTTTATAGCTTTTTTACATGATATATACTAATAATTACTATCTGATTTGAATATCATGAGTTGAGGAACACTTTTCTCTCTGGATATCGGATAAAGTAATATACTATATGTAACTAATTACAATTCTATTTTGGCTCTATAAGAAGGGAAGAGAGTTTATTTTCAGCACCAAGTTGATTATCAAGAACTGGCTACGGCAAGAGAATCAATTCGGACCATCTCATCGTTCACATCGGCGGAGGCAGGGGACGCTATCAGTGTGATCACACAGTAGCAGTACTTACTACACCGGTCATGACACGTAGTGTCCATAAAAAGATAGTGTTAAGCAGTTTTAGTGTTACTTGAAATGTAACACTAATGTAATACTTGGAAGCTTATCTTATTTCACTTTTAACACCATTATAAACTGTGAAAGTTGATGCATATTCACGGCCTTGTACCGTGAATTGCGTTTTCTCTTATCAGAAAACGTTGAAGTATTATAAAAAATTATTCTAATAAGTTAGTATAGAAATTAAATTGATTTATAAATATTATATGTTAACCAGTCTCGGAGTAACCAACTCATCCGGAGAGAACCCACAAGTGAAGAACGCGCTGATGCGTTACTGGAGTAATAAGTCCGGAGCACTAATTTTCAAATCGCATCGTTTCTCGTGGAAATTAATTAACATTCTAACACTTCCCGTCGAAGGGTTAGAACATTAATTAATATTCACCCATGTACACTACATGAATGAGTGAATATCCTCCTTCAGGTGACAATTAGTTGATGCGTAATTATCTGAATCTTATCTTCTCTAGACTTTGGTCTAACCATATAGCAAGAATATGTGAGGACCAAAAGAAAAAGGTCCAGCTCCTGCATATGGCAAGAACACATACCTCTACAATGTTTATAGTGAAGTATATTATACTTCACTATAAACAGAGGAAATACTTTTATTGACATCATAGCTATGCAAATGTATTTTGTATTATACAAAATTGCTGTTATTAGCAGATAAAGAAGTGAAGGTTCACCTTTGGCACTGAAATGTCACGACTGGTGTAGTTCTGCAGTTCACGAGACAGAAACGTCGGCGGCGACGGGGATGACTGTTTGGCCGAACAGCAACAGAATGTTGGTGTCAGGTGAACATAAACACGTTCCCGGACAGCAGCACTTTCTCTCGACTCTATACTAGTTCCTTCCTGTGATCAAGAGCCCGAGGGAGGGAACTCAAGATAGTCCGCTAGAAGGTCAGATGAAAACGTCTATGAAGCTAAAACTGTAGCCACAGCAATTGCGCTCCTTGTAGAGCATCCGAGTTTCAGTGAAACATGTATTGCCACGTCTACATAGTGGGCCTCTTGGACTCCAGATGCTAGGGCTGAGCCTACTCCGTGCACTGGCCATGAGTAGTTGTATTCAAGAGCTCGAGATATATCTCTGGATTTCTGGAATCGAGTTTACAATCTAATCTGTTCAGGCTCTGAAACTGGTTACTGCATACGTACAACAAACAAACTGCGTAAAGCTGCTTACTTTACCGTAACGGAGAAATTATTTGAATATATCTGCAATATGAATAAGTCACTTGAGCGATCTCGCGTTTAGGTAGTGACGATGGACACTCTAGCACGTCAGTGACAAGATAAACCGTCCACGGTGTCAGATAGAGAAAGTACAATAGCGATAAAGGAACAAAATGGCCAAATACATGTGCGCCTTGGTTCCTCGATCGCAGATGGGTAAGATGCAGTGGCATACTTATCGAGGTGTGCTTTGGTTCTTCGTGTCGACGAATTCTTTATGTAATACGATTCACCCTGTAATCAAACACCCAGATCCAATAACACAGAGATGCTGGTCCATGAAACAGCTTCCTATATTCTATAAAGAAAACCCGACCAATCTCCCTTACCTGAAACAATAGGTGACTGTAAGAAGATTTCAATCAACCGAGAACTAGAAACGTTGTCGTGCCAGATTCAGCCCAAGACATATACTCACCCAGCAAGCGGCTGACGAACGATTTAATCTCGAACACTTCAACTTCATCCATGTTTCTCCAGTTCCCCAAAATTCTACCGGACTCTTCTCACGACACCGGACCGTGTAGTTCGTCTTCGAACAATTCGCGCGGAATGTGTATTTCTTTTTGACACCTCGGTCTCGTCTGTCTGTAGTGATCGCTGTGAAGATCAACAGGCGAAAAGGTTAGTTGAGAGTCCAACTTCGGTTCTGAAATCGAGGTTGGAGGGCTATTTTGCATTGAGTTACTTTTACGCAAAATAGGGCAACCTCGATTCTGAAATCACGGTTATTGAGTGGGTTTTTGAGTTAGTTTTTAGGTTGAGTCGTAACCAAAAAGGAGAGGTCATAAACAAAAAGCACAGCTGCGGAATTTGGAATCCCTAAGCAAGCTGTGAACGTCACATTGGATAAGAACTGTAGAAAACTAACACAGGTATCTGAACGGACTCAATGTGACCATCGGGAGCGTATTATTATACGGGATCGTAACGTGAAGATGTGGTAGCTTCCGCCGGTCGAGTGGCCGTTTAAGAGGCGATAATGGAGGGACTAAAATATCCACGATCTTTTCTGCCCTTGATCCGGAGAGCTTCCAAACATTCCGTCTTCGAGTTGTCGGGACTATGGTGGAAATTTTCGTCGCTTCGCTCGACCGTCTAAGTGGCCCGTATCTCAAGCCAGGCCCGCAGCACTAGCAGGGGCAGATTTTCACGCTCAGTGCTTCTGCAGTCCTGTACAGTACGTACTTCCTAGATCTGAGGGAGCCATGCATTGGTGTCGACAGGGAAATGCATGTTTCAACGAGTCTGACCAGTATAAAAGCCTGATCCGACAGCGCCCATCGTCAAAATCTCTTGTTAATCCTCGAGAGAGAAAGCGAGAGAGAAGGAGAGTTTCATGAGAATGTCTGACGGCAGGTGAAATCTCTTCCAATCGCGAAGTAAAGCGTCAGGCTTTTTGTGTCGTGAGGACTGGTTGTTTGGTTGTCGATATGGGGTTCAACTCCAAGATGTGGTCATTTGCTTTACTGGTCCTTCTCTTAGCTGACTCGTGGAGTGAGAATGCCCATGCTGCTGCTTGGTGCAGCTTAGGGGACTCTTCAGCTCTCCTGACATTCAAAGCTGAGTTTGTCGATTCGCAGGGGTTCTTTAGCACGTGGAAGTCTGGGACCGACTGCTGCACTTGGGACGGTGTAACATGCAATGACGCAGGTCGGGTGAAGGGACTTGAGTTGAATGGACCACAGCCCTCGGTTGGTGTGATCCACTACTCGACCACATGCGTGCCAGGAGTGAAAAGGAACCCTTACCTCCCTTCCACTACCGTAGTCGGAGCATCGCTCGGCAAACTCGCTGTCCTCGAGGTGATCAACTTCCTGAATGTTTTCTTCAACTCCAAGATCCCTGACAGTTGGACTAGTCTCACCAGCCTCAGGATTCTGCAGCTGGACACCTGCAACATTACTGGGACCATTCCCACCACCATTAAGCAGCTTAAGAATCTGGAAACTCTGCACATCACACCAGGATGGTATGATGATGTTTCTCTGACAGGGCCGTTGCCCCCCCAGGTCTGCGAGCTGACGAAGCTCATGTTCCTTGGATTCGAAGGCAATAGACTCACGGGTGCATTGCCTTCTTGCTTTGACCGGTTGAAAGCTCTCAAGTACCTGCACATGCAAGGCAACGACATCAGCGCTACACTTCCCTGGAGCATTGGGTTGATGCCGGCTCTCTTGGAGCTCAACCTTGCTGACAACCAGATTGCTGGGTACATTCCTTCATCAATCGGTTCTCTTTCCAATCTCACTTACTTGAATTTGGAAAATAACCAGCTCCAAGGGCCTCTTCCGGGATCGTTTTCCAAGCTGTCCACTCTCGTGCAATGCAAGCTTGGCTACAACGAGCTCTCAGGCAAAATTCCATCCGATCTCAATAACTGGAGCAAATTAGAAGTACTAGAGCTTCGCAATAATCGGTTCTTTGGAGAGATTCCGCCTTCTCTCGGAAAGTTGACGAGCTTGTCTGCACTTGAACTCGACAACAACAACCTATGGGGTTCCATTCCTAGGGACCTGGCCATGATCAGAGGAGGCCGTATCACTCTCAGCAACAACGACCTCTCTGGTAACATTCCTGCCGAACTTCTGAATAATGAGCCCTCCTATGCTTCTCTGCATCTCGACGTGTCCCACAACTTCCTTTCCGGAACCGTTCCCACCACCATCGGCAACGTCTGGGCATTTTTGGCATCGCACAATCAGCTTTCAGGTGGATTTCCTCTACAGCTTGCCACTGTCAACACGGTGGATCTCTCTTACAACAGGCTCGAGCGGACGGACAAGATCGGAGAGAAGAAGAAGAGTAATAACACCGATCCTTTGTACCCTCAAGCTCACAGCATCAGAGAGCTGTATCTGAACAGCAACAACTTCAAGGGCCCCTTCCCCTCATGGATCTTGCTGCTTGACAGCCTGCGTACTCTTGATATTTCGGCGAACAAGTTTTCTGGTCCTCTTCCAGACGCACTCTTCGACTTCCCGACTCTTTGGGCTCTGAATGTCTCCAGTAACAGTTTCAACTCAAAGCTTCCATTAAACCCCTACAAAAACGTGAGGGGTAACGAGGTGATCCAGATGCTGGATTTGCACGACAACCAATTCTTAGGCCCGATTCCTCTTTCCTTCGTGAATGCTTTGGCAAAGCATGGTATCATGGGACTCGATCTCTCCAAGAACGGGTTGTCAGGACCGCTAGACAAGGCAATTGGCTCCATCGGCGGAATCAACGGCACCGATCCGTGGACATACCATTTGGATTTGTCCGACAACAAGCTCTCTGGTCCTATTCCTCAGACTCTTGCAAATCTGAAGAACCTCAAGTATCTCGACCTTTCTTTCAACGACTTCACCGGAGCGGTGCCCGCATCCATCTCCAAGCTCGAGGACCTCATTTATTTGGACTTGTCCAACAACAAGAAACTCACTGGCGTCGGCCAGAAGCAGCAGGGAAAGACGGACAGGGAGTTCTGATCTGATCTGATCTGCCGTGTATAACTCGTTTCAAACTGAAATTTTGAACTTCACGATTTTTTGCCTATAAACATTTGTGAAATTAATCAAGAGGTCAGTGCGGTTTGCAGGAAGGTAGGAAGCATGCAAGATTGGACGTCCAGCTGGCAGGTACCGTAGTTAGAGATGTTATGAAACTGCTCCACCGGTACTGGCATCTTGACTCCGGTCACTGGAGTGTAATCAAAATAACTTGGTCTCGATATATGTAGCATGCAGATGACCGTCCAGCTGGCCGGTAGCCAGTTAGAGATGTACATGTTGCGTCAGTGCTCAACCGGCTTCGGCTTCTGAACTCCCGTTAGTTGAGGACTGTATCAGAAATAATGTCTGGTAGATCAGGTAGAACAGCATGTCCGGTTTTCAACAGCATTAAGTTATAAAGGATTACGAATTAATGGTCTCGAGATAGCACTGTGATCCGAAGTCCCGGCCATTCTGACCTTTCATCGTGTATTCTTTTTTCCTTTGTTCCTTTCTCTTCACTTTTGTCTGTGTTCTATCTCGACTTTGTTTCTTCTTTTCCTTTCTACACGTTCTCGATTATCATCGTCCAGCCTTCAAATAAGCATCCCCAACAGTTCCACGCAGTGACGTTTTCCGAAATATTTTTTTAATGGAGACCTTTTTCTATTCATCCGTTGGCTGGAACAGCTTGGAGGCGGATGCTGCTTGTGCTGTTGTTAATTTTTCGCTCATGCCATCTGGTAGTTTCACCACTTAGCAAACGTCTTATTTCTTGCGCTGTACGTACAACTGTGATTTTTTTCAAATCTTGCTGAGACCGGTGACCTGTCACTGCTGAAGGACGGACGGGGCCGCTGGCTGGAGCGGTCATGTCATGCACTGAAACTCAGAGATCCGTCTGCTTCTTTTCTTGCAGGGGCTCTCGTCTCGTTGCGAGACCGCTGCTTTAGTCTCTGTGAGGGACCTGTCACTCATTTGACCTACGTTGCTTTCATGGGTTTAACGAGATCTGTCGTGCTTCTTCTTTGACCTATGCTGCTTTCGTCTCTTTGCGGGACTTGTCACTATGAGTTGCCTTAAATGAGTGAGAGGTCACGGATCAGTCACGTTTCTTCTTTCGTCTTGTTTATTCTCATCTCTCTTGCGGGGCCGCTGCTCGGTCCAAGTGAGACCGGGGAATTGTTGTTGTTTGTCAATTTCGTCTGCTTGCGTGGTCGCTGCTTCCATGACCTTGCTCGCGGTCTTGCACAATCGGTGTCGTCTTGTTTTCTTGCTGAGGCTGCTGCCCGACAGGACCTTCTTCGGCCCAAGCTCGATCGCGTTTCTTCTTTTTTGTTGCAAGCTCGGTCGCCCGTTCTCTTCTTGCTTCATGGGACCTGTTATTGATCCATTTCGCTTCTTTCTTGCTGAGGCTACTGCCCGACGGGACCTTCTTCGATCCAAGCTCACTTCTTTCTTGCAGGCTCGGTCGTGCTTTGTCTTCTTGCTTCATGAGACCTCACTGATAGATTTTGGTCTAGATTTCATCTCCAAGATTCTCTGTGGTGGAAGGGGTCCATGCTGTTTCTTCGCTGCCTTGACACGGGGCTCCCTCCCTCGCTTCTTGCAGGCTCTGGTTTTCTGCCCTGCTCCACGGGCTGTGGCCTTCTTTTCGTCTGGGAGCGGAGATTCGTCCGCCTCTCATTCATTTGCTCGTCGCACTCATTCCAACTTCTCGTCTTCTTGCAAGACAAGATGTTCTTTTTCAATCCGCTACTCCGCTATTGCTGCTTGATAGACGTAACGGAGTACCGGAGTACGACACAAGGTCGTCATTGTTGTGCTGCTCTTCATCCACACGAGGTAGATGTCCTGCACATGGTCGCAGAGATGACCAAAGCTACTTCCAGACCTACTGCAACACACATGTCGACGGGATGAGCAGTTCCCTGCATCGTCCTTTCAGTATCCTCTTCCCAGATACTTCTCTTCGCACATTTTCTCATTTTTGCTCAATGATCAGTGATTCTGAACGCAAGGACCAAACCGATGATGAGCAACATGGCAGTCCTGACCTCTTGTCTTCTACTCTTGCTTCCAACCTTTTACTTGTAGCGTCCAACCCTTTGCTTTCGTCATCATCGCGATCAGACCTCTCCCCTTCTGTATCTCCACAGTCTTCATTTTTGTTATACATCATTGAGCCCTTTTGTAACCACAGTATCGAGGGTTACAAGTGCCAACTAGATCAATTTGCAGTTCCATCCATTCTACCTCCTTATCCCTTGCTACGTTCGGGATTTCTTTCCTTCTCTAAAACGGAACTCTAACGGACTAGGAGCTACATTTACATCGATTTCTGATTTTGCTTGAAGCCGCCAGAATTCTTCTTGCCTGGGTTAGTTACGTGAAAATATCTTATGCTTTCTCAGGGGCGACCGAGTGCTTCCAGTCTATAGTGGGACCTTTCTTATATATCGACTCGAATATTTGTGACTCATCCTAAAGAACAGTCGATGCATCTTTTTCTGTTATACAAAGTTCATCCATAACGAGCAAAAGATTGAAGCCAGTCGTTTGCTCTGTGTTCAGACAGAAATCTGTGGACTGCATATGCAACACAGTCAACATTAGAGTTTACAAGATAGGTTGCAAATATTTTCCCTATCCATCTGATGCAAACGCGGCAGGCTATTCGCACCAAGCGTGCGAGCAATCCGATTGTTCTTCGTTCCAAACAGACAATAACCAAAAGTCTTGAACTGTTTGTCACTGTTGGTCAGACAGGAGGTGACATTGATCTCGGTTGTTGGGGTCCATTATGCGCTTTCGTACAACATGAATGTGACAATGGTCTAATCTTTGTCCAAAGAAGGGGTGCATTGTTGCACATCCACATCCAAGGAGTGCTATGTATATGAGCCACAAGTCCTAGAGATGCGAAGAACAGACTCATCGCTGTCCTAGGTTGGAAAGACAACAATAGACCGCTAGGAGTTCAGCTGAAACTCACTTATGATTTACACTAGTTGAACTAGTGTAGTGACTTAGAAACAGAACACATATTGTCTTCCTTGAACTCGAAAGAGGAGGAATATGCATGTGGTTTAATTTATAATTTAATCTTTATGCTGGATCTCCTTCAACTTTTCTTTCTTTTGCTTTCAGTCTCGTGGATATACACCGTTGGAAGCGCATTCTAGTTTCTTTTCTTTATGAGTTATGTCTCGCGTCGAGGTTGATCTAACAATTAATATTTATAAATATTTCACTATATTATTTAAACTTAGTATAAAAATTCATTTAATATTTAAGTACTTTTTTATAGCAACAAGGGGAGAACTGTTCCCAGAAGTTCATGTTGCATGCATATTAGGAAATTTCTAACAAGTTGCTTACTAGCGTAAAGAACGTTTCAAACTGTCCCCCGAGTTGTTAACATCACTAGCATTTTGGTCGTTTCGTAATCCACGTTCTTTCAACATGTTTTACTTCAATACTATGCCATAAAAGTACTCTCGATTTCATCTTCTCGTCACGCATAGTTCATTGTATTATAACTGACGTGCAGACCTAGAAATTTACTTGATCAGACCCTTAGAAAGAATGTCTGACTTGATATCCTTTTTATAATTCCCTACTTGATCAGAATTCTCATCTGGACTTTCCAGTCTTACAGGTCATTTTGCTTAGTCAGCAATGCAATGTTAACAAAAAGGATATGCATACATAGAGACAAGTCCACCAACAACCTAAAAGTAAAATTTCCTCTTCCGTTCTTACGTCACTGCTCTTGCAAAACAAGTCTCAATTTTGGTGTAACTAAGTAACATTACTTGTATGACTGGCAACTCCAGGTCATGGTTCTAATCAAAGATGCAATTATAAGAGGGGTCTGATCAAGTTAGAAACTTGTTGTGAAGGTTTGATCAAGGAAATCTATCACAAAAGAGTATATAGGGTTGTTGCTATGCATTTGCATAACTAACCGTCGATTTCTACGAAGTTAAAAGAGACAAAAGCCGGAAGGGAAGGTGTGACTTTTTTGTTATTTTTTCTTTTGATTTAAAAGTAATTCGCTGTGATCCCGTGAGGTATTTCAGCACGCGGCATTTCAGTTCAGGAAATCCTGCCACTTCTATTTCATCATAGAGTCATTATAGCGTATGGTGTTTCGACACCCGATTATGGGAATGTTTAGACTCTAGAGACGTTTGTTTGCAAAGTTTAATACAACGCGTTAGAGTTCCTAGGCTGAAAGAATTTGCACGGTCACGGATGTAAACCATTAAAATCTCATGTGCCATTATCTATATTTTTTAAACAGAATGATTTCATTCGGTGTCCCAAGTGGTGTCCACAGTCTTCTAAGAGAAAGGTCGTGGGTTCAATCCCTTGTGGGCACGGTTGGAAGTACATGTTGTTGCAAACTGTTAATGAAACTTCTGGTCCGAGTCCCGCTGTGGTGGACTCACATAGACAATCTCATGGTCCTCGAAGACCCCAAGGGTCAAGTAATATCATTTATTCTGCAGGTGGGCTGTAAGAGAACAAAGAAAATTAACAGTTATACTTAAAAATACTTCTGATGATGGGTTTCTCTAAAAGAACCGTCTGTTAAGTAAGGATTTAAACCAAAGCTCTCTGAGGCTAATAGCTTTACAATATGTGATTAAATTCAGAACTAATTATTCAATACCTATTGATAAATATTAAATAAAATTATCTACAACAAACTCCTGGGGAATTCTGACAGATTTTGTCTTCTTCTGACAAAAGTAGAAAGACATTAGTGTATACTGAACGATTAACAAGAGAAATACTAAAACATTGAGATCCAGAATTGCTAGTTTGAGAGATCGGATCATCTAAAATATATATCATTTAAGTAAACAATTTCTACTAGTTGAGGGGCTTGAGTGATATTTCTTTGAGAAAAATGAATATCAATATTGCTTATCCGATAAGCAAGAACTACAAATAATTATCTCCATACAAAACTTGGAAACTGTTTTTACCAAAATCTCTAGTATGTAGTTAATTAAGTAGAAAACTACCAACATGTCTTGATCTCGAGAAAGGTGTAAGCTCTTCACCAACAACAGAAGTTACTTTAATGACTATAAGTTTATATCCTTAAGCTTGTATAAATCATTACAAGATGCCAAATAGCTAGCTTTTATCTACAGATTATACTTAGACGACATTCTAGATTTTGCAATAATAACAGTTATCCATCCAACTTGAAACAAATAATCATCTCATACAGAACTCAAATTAGATACATGATACACTCTGATACCGAGTTCCTCACTTTCTCTCAGTGAAGAGATGATCGATTTGAACTGATTCTTACGTGAACAATTAGATGGATAATAGTATCATGCAAGAATACGTCTTGATTTGAGGTTAATGCTCTATGATGTATGTCACAAACGACATTCGATTTGGAGTCATGTGATTTGTGGATATACCAAGATGATGATATGAGGATACAAACGAAATTTTAGCACAATTTGGTTAACGAAACTCTCTCATGAAGGTCAAAAAGAGTTGGTGAAACAAATTCTCTCTTGAAGGGTAGAAAGGGTTTTCTCCTAAGGTGCTAAACTCTCTCGTGTATGTTGTAACTTTACGAAATTTGGGATTAGATGTCTAGTTTCTTTACAATAAGAATAAAGAAGATGAAGGACTGAGCTCACCAGAGGACCCTTTTACAGTTGAAAGCCTATGAAAGGACTGATGTGCACAGTTTTGCTCTCATTGTACTTTTCCTTGAGATTAGATTCTTCTGCGGTCGGACAACTTTCAGCTCTTGAAGTAGGATTTACAAACAACGACTATACCAAAAGACACTGATCGAGATGCATGTCATAGACTACGTTGATTTTTGTTTCATCTTGTGTGACTGTGATGCTAAGAACTCGAGATTTCAGTTGATCAATAATGTATGTAAGCTCCTTTAGTGCTTGGAAAATGAATTACTACTTTGAGTTTCTTGTTACAAAATTTGTCTTGCAAATTAGCTTTAGTTACCATATATATATATGATACACCAAACACAACTACAAGACTATAAAATGCCTCATCTAATTTGGCTAATTTTCTTAAAATCACATGGTTCTTCTAGTCCAATCCAGTTTGAAGAATGGATCTGAAATCAAGGTTTCTTTCTGTCTAATGCCTTCAAGAGAGCAAGGTCAGTCGATTTGGTTTCAGTCCCATTGACAGTGTCTTTCTGATAGTACAACTAAACTCTAGCACACTATGGAATAAAATAAATTCTGTCAAAATTTCAGAATTAATTTCATACAACTCGTCATTCTTAAGAAAATTAATTGACAATACAAATCTCACCGAAGCGTATTTCGACTCTCATATAATGATATTTACAACTAAGAATTGTGATATCATAGACCTCCCAATTATCATTCAACATTCACTCAAAAGTTGTGTGGTGTCATAACACTATTGAACTTATACCTCTCGCTTTGATTCCATGAAAAGTTGGTATCAACTGAAACATAAGTGTGCTAAACAGAACTTTATGTGAAGTGCATTCTAGAAACAACTGCTAGTTCACTAAGCGGTTTTGTTATGGTTACGTGAGAGTAAATAATACTAAATATGCTTATTTGAATTGAATGTGTTGAGCTTTTATCAACATTTTAAAAAATAAAATTCAGGGCTATATATTCCACAAGGACTTTTTTCTTTAGTTCAGAAGAAAGAGTATTTTTCACATTGTTTGATTTTACAAGAGAGTAAAGCGTCAACTGAAATTTGAAGGCTATTCACAAGCTTTACATTTTGTGATATATTTCAAGTCAATCTGATTAATAGCGATTGAGAACAAAGGGAGTAAATTATGTTTTTCCCTCGTTTGATTTAGTTATTTGTAGTTTAATATCAATAAAAATTTAGATCAGTGATTAATATTAATAAAAATATTATGGTAAGTAATTAGTCTTGATTATAGAATTTTAGTTACTAAAATAAAATATTATGTGAATCTTAAAAAAACACATGGTTCATGAACATCAAGCGTGGACCCAAGACAAATGTTGCAACTTAAAAAATCGAACTCATAAGCTGTACAACTGCTTTGGCTGCACATTGTAGAGAATCGCTCGAGAGTACTATCTAATCCTGAATTTCTATAGCAAGTCGATCACAAGCTTCCATGATCGACTGGATACTTCTCAACAGAATCCCATGTGGATATGCAACCGTGTCTCACCCATCGACGATGGTTCTGGTCATATATACAGTTTAAGCTCTCATACCAGGTGTCAATATGAAAATAAGATGCTGCGATTGCAATAGAATTGCGAGACTATGCATTTTAGATTTATCCGAATCTAAATTCCTTCTTCTAATAATCATCTAACAAGATAATACACTAAAGATTAAAAGAAATCTAAGATTCACAGTTGAGGTATAGCTGTTCATAATCTTTAAAATTCGAAAGGAAAGTTCAAACTAGTTTAGATGTACAACAAATAATATTCCATCAATGGTAGATTATTATCATCACAAGTTAACAACATGATACAAACCGTACAATTTGGATTACTCTTCGAGCTCTATTGACAAAACATTGGTATTTATATTAAAATTTTGATCGATATCATTTTTATCTTAAGACTATGAATTCAGACAGAATATGTCATGAATTAAGCTTCAAACTTCTATTTTAAGTTCAATATATGAGAGTTTGTTGGAGACATCCTTCAAATTCTAGAGGTTACTTTTTCAGCTCAGTAGGAGAAGTCAATCTAACACTCTATTTTGTGTAAAATCTTCGAAGCATAGTTCACTATAGCATATTATGATTTCTTGAAACAAAACAATATCTTCTCTTTAACCTAAAGTAATCGAGGAAAAACAAGAGAATATATTTTTCTTCAATTTTATACCTGCACCTTGGGTTTAATGTAGCATATTTCAGACTTGAGAAAGCTTGCATTCAGTCCAAAGAAGCCAAGTCCAGTGTTCTCATGTCTCATTACATGGTATATATCATCTTTCATTAATTTCAAAATACTTTCTTATTTTGAAATTTGCAAAAGAAGTCTGATGCTTAGTTCAAGGTGCAACGAGAAGTCTCTGAGATTTTTCACTCCACACATTATGATAAGAAGACACTTGTAGAAAATATGCCTAGTATTAAAACATACGATTTAACATGAAAAATATTGTTCAACCTTGAACTCTTAGAGTTGACCTTTAAACATAACAAGAGACATTCATTGAATGCCTTAGTTTTTCGTTTCACGCAAGAGATGTATCATTGAAGACATTAGTTGTTTTTTTCACGTATGATAAACCCTAATTGTTCATCATTTTATTCCTGGGGAGAGACGTATGAGACAGTCATTCAAACCTTTGCATTTCGACAATGGATGTGAATACATTTTAAAAGTGTTTACTGAGTTTTATATTTAAAATTGAACTGCGTGAACAAAAGAATATAACGAGCTAATGGAAATGATTTGTTCTATTATGTATCACTCGTCAAGTGTGCCGTAGACTTACTAGGATTAAGCTTCATTCATTGCTACCTACTGATTTGATGGTAGTCCTTTTACGTCATTATCCCTAGATAGAACTCCTTTTAGTTCTAGAGGATATTCATCTCATGTACACTTAGAAGTGTACACGTGGTGTAATTTATATTCTAACCCTTCCCGCAGGAAAGATTCTAATATAAATTATTTTTTTCTTAACCAAACCTCTCCTCATAAACTGGAATGGTTTGAGAATTATTCTCCCAGTAACGCATTAGTCGGGACTCCACTTACGGTTTATATCTAGATGAGTTGACTACTCCTCTATTGGTTAACATATATCACTTATGAAATAATTTATTTTTAATAGGATTTACATATTTTCAGATAAGAAAAAATAAAATTCACTGTGCAAGGCCATGGGGAAGGATATAAACTGCTGTGTAACAAAAAACTTGATGTTTTACATCTTCCTTCATCCGTTTGTCTAACATTTTCATTTGCACCTGACATCTATTAAACAAGAGAACTTGATTTAGAATCAACACTTTATTTTCTTAAGTTATAAAACTGAAACCAAAGCTTATAGGCTTGGTTTACCTATTATATTACCTAGGCATGCATATTCATCCTCTTCCAAGTTAGGAAGAGGGTGAAATATATATGTAATTTAATTTACAGTTTAATTTACTACCTAACCTTCCCGTTGGGAAGGGTTAAGTAGTATATTAATTGTTATTTTCTCGTTTTCTGTTTTTTTATTTTGATTTTAACTTAATACAAAAATATATATAATTATACATTTTCCGATAACAACAAGCGCCCGTTCCCCAGAAGTTCATGTTGCATGAATATTATAGTCAAGCTTGTTTGTGTCAGTGATAAATCCATATGATGTAAAATTCTTCGTAATGTGTTTCCGTTAAAGACAGTTTTACACAATCTTGATATATTTATAGTCCTTTTCTTCTGTTATGCATGCATCTCGTTTTGTCTACATCTCTCCAAGCACAATCTTCGTCTCCATTGACTTCCCGTCAGCTTATTTTAAGGTCTTAATAATTCATGTTTTTACATCTTACATTTGAACCAAAATAAAAAGTAGTCTAATCAAGAAGCTGATATAGTGTGGCACCCGTGAATATATATTCACCTCTTCCATCTTTAAATAAAAATAAAATATATACAGGATTAATTTATTACTTAACACTTCCTGTCGGAAGAGTTAGATAATTAATTAATTAATTACATACGGTATTAATGTATAATTAGTTATTGGATCCCGGACTTTACCTTTTGAAGCGTGTCAAAAGCGTGCCAGGGCTTCATGTTTTATGGTAATGTCTTTCTTTCTCGCATCACGCTCCTTAGTTAACATTCAATATTTAGTTAAATTTTAAAATTTTAAAATTAGTTTATTTGATTTTTTATATAACATTTATCTATTTATTATTAACACAATATAACATAGTATCAACTGAAATTAATCTATTCAAGAGATTTTATGCGTATTACGTGAATCTAGAACTTACTCCGGACATGACTGGAACCAATCAACATCAAAAATTCTTTTTTAATTGTTTTCCTTGTATTTTTCCTTGTCTCCTCTCTGAAACTTAAGAAGCATGCATATTCAATCTTCTATCAACATGGAAGTTGTACTGCACAAATTTAAGTTAATTTGCTTGATCTCGAAGAGAAAATGGACAAGAAATGACAATAGTTTTCTTAAAAAAGGTTTATGTGCGAGCGAAATATAATGCATTACTTCTTTGACTTTGAAATTTCAATTCTTTCTTTGGTTTGGCCTTATCTGCTTCAATTCTACCGCAAGAGCCAAAGATATTTAAAAAGATGTTTCAAGACAAGACTCCATCCAGGGCAAGCAGCGATCCAAACAAATTTAAGCTATATAGAGATAATGTGAACACGAAAACTTGGAGCTAAGTTAAAGTTCCATATTCAAGAAATCTCATCGTCGTAAGTCGTAATAACGTAACAAACTTCTTTAGGTACGTTACATGTGTTTTAAGTTGAGAAAGGAGAAAACATGTCATTTTTTATATGAGGTATTGGAGTAAGTATGTTTGTTTCTTCGTACCCAAGATAAACAGCAAAAAGGATGGCGACTTTGCCAAAGAAGTCTGGATGAATTTACTCTTGTCCAAAAATCTCTCTAAGAGCTAAAGTTACAGAAACGACATAAATGAATAAGAATGTGTTTCATTTATTAAAATGAAAACTGTTATATTCATGTAAAATGTTCTCGTGTAACAACTCTTTTGTACAATGAGCTCTACAGCTTGCTCCTGATTTCAAAGAAGGATCAAGACTCTGGTGACCATGAAAGACAACATGGATATGAATCCATTTACCATGTCATCTCTAGAGATATACCACGGAGAGCAAATCATGTATCTAAGCATGAGATACATGATTGCTACTTCCAAACGAATTCAACTTTTTTTATAAATCATCATAGTTTGAATTTAAAATTTAAAATAACCTATTATTTTCATCACTTATTTAAATTTCCAATTTTTTTAAAATAAGAAGAATTAATCTCTTACTTGCACGTATTTTTAACAACATTCCTTCGTGAACCTCCAAGGTTATCGTGTTGTGTACATGCTTTCATGAAACATAGATTCTTAAGTTGTTCACTATATAGTTCGCTTAGGTTTTTCGCTTCTATCAGTTGAAAACCAGAACTAGATGTTAATCGGGTGGTTTCCGGTTTACACTAACTTTCGTGGTTTGTTTACCAGCTGAAACTTACTTCTTATTTCTTACACCGGTTATTTTTCTGAATAACGCAATAAAAGCTTCATCAAAAATCTGAGATTATCTTCTTACAATGAGCTAAAAGTAGATTACTTGGTGATTTAAAGGCGTTCCAGACTCCAAACCATGCTATGATGGAGTTGAAAACCAAACAGTAAAGGAGCACAAGAACAAGTGTGGAACTGAAAATTTGATTCACTACTCTATACTAGTGTCACATACTTTTAAGAACGTTCTCTGATAAGATAAGATAACTTGAACAGAGTTTCTCAGTTCTTACTGCGAAGCTGCGAATGCAGAAACTCATAAACTGACGAGACTCATGTCTTCTTTGCAGTATTTGTGTAAGAGCCCGTTCTACTTCAGTCCGAGAATCGTTACCGGCTTCCTTTGCGGTTCGCCAAGCAATGTGATCATCTGGTCTAACTAGAAGAGCCCCTGTTGAGGATATCCCGCACAGATTCCACCAGGAAACAAGATCTCTTTCAACATGGATGGCGTTAACTGTCTCCAACTAGCTACTGAAGAACGGGATGCTGCTCCATTCATGAGCAGCATCCCGTTCTTCAGTAGCTAGTTCTTCTAAACTGTACCTTTGCGCATATCCTTGTGGCCATATTACGGCAACTCTGACAAGTACTCCAAGCATCTTGGCTACCTTGAACACTGCATCTCCCCACTTGAATCCACTTCTGTTTGGCCCGACAAGAAGGAGCAGCTCCAGCTTATCATCGCTAACTAGATCTAGTGTTGAAAATAGTGCCTGCAAGAGGCCGCAGCCCAACAAGTTATGAGAATACAGGAAGCGAACAATCAGCGGAAAGGTCTAGTACCTCACACTGACCGGAGACATTACTTCGCTACCACTTATAGTTGAATACATGCACTAAAAAGGTAACCAAACCCAAGATTCAGAGCCACACTTTCCATGCTTAAGAACTAGAAAAGGTTACAGACTGCCCTCTTGTCTCTTCCCACTGATCAATTGTAGGCACAAAAGACCCCTTTAAGGCGAGCGAGGTCCTTCTCAACGGAGCACATACTCACTTACTTTACTCATCTCCGTATCCAGATAACGGATGCGCATGTGGGGCAAGCGAGCACCATGCTTGCTTGAGAGAAGGTACTCGCGTCTCCTATCAGTTGGTTTCGAAAGTTCTGCTTCGGTGATGTCTGGGTTGTCACTTATCAGAGTTCCACAGACATATCTGCATATTAAACGAGGATCGAAGTATAAGTGCTTTACAAAATGCACAGAGCGAGGTCTCCGGTCGCTTTACCTTGGTTGCTTTACGAAATCTCGGTAGGAAGTGCTTGAAAAAACCAAGGGAAGTGCTGGTGATTCATGGACGTTCTTGATCCCTGCGGCATGACAACGCTGAAACTATTTGTCTTGCTCTGAACCTTGATGTCCACCTAGACCTTCCCCGGGCCCCAGCCAACCAGTTTGTACCTCAGCCTCCTGATATTTCCAGATCCGAGTAAAGTGAAAAGAATCCAGAATTGCTTGGAGCAGAGTACACAACAGGAAGATGTGTACTCGGCTTCAATCAATACTGGATAGCTCGCAATGCAAGCAAGAGTTAAAAGGTTAAGATACTTCACCTTTAAACTCTCTGACAATTCAATCATCGTCCATAACTCAACAAATGGAAGATCACGAAACTCAATAACAACATGTGTCTTGAACAAAAGAAACTCGCTTTGCAATGCTGCTGAACACAGAATGGGACCCTTTGATATACCATGAAGATACTTTACCTGACCAAAGTGTTGAGACAGTCGATCCAGCTCCTTGATGTCTCAGTTTTTCAAAGCAACCATTTGCTTTGGCATTTGGGACGGAGATAAGATCTTTAGCACCCTAATCAGATCATTGTCCATGAAACGTTCTTCCAGTGAAGTACACGGCTTCTCTGAACACTTTTTGGCAAGATATTTTAGCTTCTAGATCAGTTCCTAGTCTATGACACTGCATTTCACAAGAATGGACAAAGTTACCTCTGATTTCTGATGACAGATGTTTCATGAAACCTCCTTCAGGTCCATAATCAGACAGAACATGATACATGGTGTCATTGTTCTGCAGAAATGTGTTTAGATCAACGTGTTCTACCATGTAGGTCATCCTAATCGAAGCAATCTCTACAGCTACAATACCTCCGATGCCTGAGACATCCACTACTCTTTGCTGAAAGACGAGACTCAACCGCGCAAAAGAACTCAAGATATCAGCCAAAAAGTAAAAACAGTAAATCAGTTTGAAACTCCTCAACTTTCCATACACACTTTGTGCAACCCCGTCATCGTCTGAAGGTGGAACATCATGAAAGTAAGTAAGTATTGACTCTAATGAGTCACAAATTGTGGAGATAGCTTGTGCTCGACTAAGCCATAGATTTTTTATGTACCTCTTCAGTGAACGACGAGCATCGTCCAACTCTCTCTGTAAAGCACCAAACTCATCTCGACGTTTGGATGAACGCTTGAAGTAACTAGAGCAGGTGTTTATCAAACTGTCAATCTCATCAGAGATCTGTGCACAGCAGAGTGCTTGGAGGCAGAGAGAACTGCTAAGTTCGTCCTATGTGCAATACAACGACAAGAAACAAGAAAAAGATTTACATTTCTTTTCTGTCGAGCAACAACTCTAGTCTACTTCTTTGTCATAACAGAGGCATCTTCTGATCCAAACCCAATGAACCGCTCATGATCCAACCCCCATACATTCAGTAAAGCAATCAGTTGCTCAAAAATAGCCTGAAACTTTAGCATAAAACCGCATCTGGTGCTCCTTCGATCGAGCATGCTCCACTAACGAAGAAAGTTTGATGTTAGTACCACCTTGAACAGCAAAAGTTCCCTTTGATCTCATCTCCTGACATACTAAACATATATCCGACGAGTAACTTCATCAAACTTAGCCTATTCAAATTGCACCTTCCAGTGCTCTTCCAAGCTGCACAAGTCTCTTCAAGTGTTATATTTCTAACCTTCTACGACTCTTCTGATGGAAAAGAATAAGATGTGCTCTCAGAGACTCTACTGCTAGAAATGAACATAGAAAGCGAGATAGTATCACCTGGATAGACTCCAACGTTGTTCTTCCGAATGTTGTATTTCTCTAAGGTACGTTGTTTCTTCAATGACTGCAGATCTTTACCTCGTGACGAACTCGAAGCATGCTTACCGATTCTGATCATTGACCTTGATGCTGCTACGACATCGGAAGGATTGGAATCCAACAATATTGGATTACCTTCTGAACCTAAATCGAGTTCAGAAGCTCCAAGCACCGTAGTATCTGCAACAACTGTTTTTTCATGTGCATTTACAACATCTGCTGTCATTGATCTTCTATGAGTACCGCTATAGGTGGATCGTTGGAGAATTGCAACTCCGCTTTCATTCAGTCCCACTGTCTCCCACGATGGACAAACACTATGAAAACCGTAAGCGAGACAGAGACCGATGCAGCGATAACATACAAGAAGAAGCACGAAAGTAGTCCAAAAGAGAACACAGATTCACGGAAGCGACAAAACTTGAAGTCTTAGAAGCGAGGCTTAGCGAGCAGGAAATAACACAGATTCACGGAAATCCAAGAAGGTGCGAAGGTGAGCACGGAAGCGAGCACCAATAAAATACAAGAAGGCACAAAGTGAGCACGGAATAGCACGGATGCGACTGTGGAATAGCACAGATTCACAGAAATCCAAGAAGGTGCGAAGGCGAATGAAATCCAAGAACTTGGCAAGAAGACACAAAGCGAGCACCGACTGTCATCGAGTCATCGTCGCACCGAGTGAACTGGGAAATTCTGAAAATGCCTGCATACACCGAGTCATCGAATCACAGAGTAAACTGCCCCCACTGTCACTGTGTCACACAGTCCCAGCAGCGGCGAAGCAGCCAGCCGCGCGGCCCGCGCCACGCCGGAATTCAAAGTTCAAAGTTCAAATTTCAAAATTCGAAATTTTTGTCAACCATATTATCATGATAATTAACAGTTATTAACTATGGTAGTATGTATTCCGTGGTACTGTACTACCATGATGCGAAATACCAGCAAAACTGCAACACCGATTCATAATCTGGTCAAAATGCTGGTATGGTTCAAAAACACTCCAATGTATATCCGAGCACTGTAAAAAACATATTCGGTAAGAACAGAAATAGAGACAAGATAATCGTCAAAGATTCCGAGACCCTCAAACCGTCGTAAAGTTATTTTTGACCCATAGACTGCTTTCCTCGGTTTGATAGCTTTTCAGACTTCAAGCTTTCCGGTTTTTGAAGCAAAGTTACCGGCTGATTTTACTCTAAATGTCGGTTCGGGACGAACCACGGTTCACTATCTCTAAGATGTGATCAGTAAATATTCGTTTTACTGTTATCTTTAAGATAAGCACTCGAGTTAGCAACACCTTGATCTTTAATAGAAAAGAAAACATAACATGTGAGCGAGAAAAATACATATTCAGTTTGAGGTATGCATAATCACCTCTTCCATCTTCTGATGGAAGAAACATCATCCTCAGTTTATTACCTAACCCTTAGGATGAAATGGGTATAACCAATAAATTAACCTTAACATTATTTAATATCTATAACATACCAGGCTCTCTAACTTCTACTTCTGGAAGTGAAAGGGTACGCTCATTGTATATGGATTATGTTTTCGTCTGTAAGTGATTATCGACTGGATTATCACTTAATATTTATAAAATTTTCAAATTGTATGTTTAATTTAATAGATTATATATATATTAGATAATAATAGTAAACATAGTCTCTGTCCCGTACACGTTAGATCTGCAATATACAGTCTATCTCGAGATATATCGTATCAAGGTATATAGTTTATTTCTGTATTCCTTTACATAAACAATATCTAATATACCAACCAATGATATCATCAGATTTGTTTTCTCTTTTATCGTTTATGTCTTTCCGCCTCTAATTTCTCTACCCCGTTGGGATGCATATCATATTCAGTTTGTTCAGAAAGAACATAAAACAGAGTGAGTTTAGATACCGCCGTGCTAAAGAGAAAGATAGAGAGAAAGACGGCAGAAGAGAGATGTACCCGCGGGACCAGACCGGAACTGCCATTGACCCTTCCGACTCATTCTGGTGGGTGAGGTACTTTGGCTGCCGTGCAAGTTGTTAAGTCGACGTCTTGCTTATTATTCAAGGAGGATATTCACCTCATTTACATGAGGTGTATATTAATTTATATTTTAATATTTTTAATGAGAAGAGTTAGAATATTAATATTTTCAAAGAACGATATGTTTTAAAAATTATTATTTATATTATATTTTTTAGTAACATATCAGTTTGGTTTCACTGATAATTTATATCTAGATAAGTTGGATATTCTGAGATTGGTTAGTATATATTTTTTATAAATGAATTTATTTATATAATAGTTTATTATAATATATTTATATATACTTTCTGATAAGAAAAATAAATTCATTATACAAGGTCATGGGAAAGATATTCACTTCTTCCATCTGAAGACGGAAGAGGACAACAAGCTTAATTTATTATTTAACTTTTTTCACAAGAAAAATTAAATAATAAATAAAATAATGATAAAAATAATCATTTTTAGTCACTACTACCGGCTGGACCTATATCGTTAGAGATGTGTTGGTATGGACTTCAGTTATGAGTTTTTTGGATGTTTTTGCAGTTCTTTATGCGATTAACATTGACTAATTATATAATATTTTTAAAATTTATATAAATTTTCTTATATTTATTTCGCTAACAGATACCGAGCAAAAGTTGCGCAGAGGTGGTTGATCATGCTTATTCGACGTCCTGATAAAACGTAGATTAGGTCTTATTACACGTAACGTATGATAGCCAGCCTACAAGGGAAAAGAACCCAAACGTGTCCCGGGCGATGTATTCAAGACTTACCCTATTTAGACATCTGGGAGCCGAGATAGAGAACGCCTTACACTCCGGACTTGAATTACTCAATAAAATATCTTTAAGTTATATTCGAAAATGACACCCCCTACTACCCTGCGAATGCTGGATTCAGAAAACCAAGTCCACCGGAACTTTAACGCTGCTATGTATACCTATTCATGGTTATTCACCTCTTTCATCTGAGGATGGAAGAGTGCTGTAACCTTAACTCATTAATTTATTACCTAACTCTTCCGAGGAGAAGGAGTTAGATAATAAATCAATGTATTTATGAATGCAATGATTTAGTGCAGCACCTCTCGCACTTGTACCCTCTGAAGCGTAAATCTCGCACTCCACTTATGAGGTTTTTTAATAGTATTTCTAACGTTATTTTAACGTATAAACTAATATACAACATTTAAATATTGTTTTGATTTTGATTTTATTTAATTTAAAATATTGATATAATATGAATATTATTTCTGATATCTTAAAGAGAGCAGAATTCTAGAATTTTGATTGAACATGGTTATTAGAGCCTCTTCCCGTATAGACGGTTAGCCCGCTTAAGGGCCTTCTTCAGAGAATAATTAGATCTCCGCTGTTTTGGGGTAGAGGTTCTTCTGGGGTACCTCTCCAAGTATTTCGGGACAAAACGTTTCCATGAGTTTCCACGTGAACTGTCAAGTTTTCATGGGAACAGAACGAGAGCTTTTGACACACACGAACAAAATTTTTCATCAAAAACACGAAAAAGAATATCGGTAGTGGGAGACAATCACACGTTACACATTAAAAACTCGATTTTTTTATCATCACCTAATAACCTGAACAAGTTACTGTAAAAAGGTATTCATATTGTAACGTATTCTAACATCCGCATCCATCGTTCCGTCCAAATTTGATGGTTTGTTTGTCTGTCCTGAAACTGGAAGTCAGCAGAATCTGAAAAACAAGCAACAAATGAGACACATGTGATCAAAATACGTCCGATTAGGAAGAACTTTCTCTGGAGTGAATCCTAGACCCAAATGTTTCTACTTAATCGTACAATCTTCTCCCGCCAACAAGATTCAGGTAGTGGTGACACAATCTCCGAACTACTGTAAGCTGGCTCATGACCAATCTTGAAATGAGGCCGTTTGCTGCGGTTATACAGCAGCTTCATCGATTTTTAGAGTTTCATGACTCTCCCCCTATATCAAGGGTTCCCAACTTTCAGTCAGAAGATACTGCAGTGAATTGGGCACTTGTAACTCATTCAAGTGATTTGCCGGTCTGCCTTAATTGGAATTCTGGAGACACCAGAGTGGAGTCTATCACCTGTTTATAGTTTGTTAAAGTGACCTTGTGCAAACTTGGCGAGACTGTCAGTACAGAAAGGAAGGACTTGCACGAGCATCCAACATGTGAATTCCACATGTTGGAGCTTCCAAATACTAGGCGATTGCAATTTGTACAGGATAAATTCCGATAAACAAGGTCACTTGCGTCACCTTTGACCAAGTCAGCAAGCTTGCATGAAAGTCAGTTCGGTCAGGGACGCTAAACTTCGCTTTGTGTGTAGACGACAAAATCCTTTACCCGACATTTGACTTATTGGAGCTGCACGGTTGAGCTATGTGGTTCAACTCTTTGAAATGGTTGCGGCACTATATGGAGCATGCTGTAAGCCAAATATATCCTCACTTCGAAGTTCGCAGTACCTGCCCACGCATAAATGCATATAGTCAAAAGAGTCATAACCCAAAAACCCGTAAACGCTGACCTGAAGATGAAGTTCAGACGCATGTTTCGCGGCTTGTTATCACTGGATTATTAACTTGGGTGGGACAGATCTAACAGATTCTTGTGAGCTTCATCACCTTATCCGGAACTCTGAGTCTCTGACCCAGGGTGTGTATGTTTGTCGAGGACGGAACCTTCATATACTTCTGCAGCAATGTTCGGGGAGTTCCGGCTGATAGAGTAGTGAGAACCGGTTGAGAATGTGAATTTCCGAAAGTTGAGAAAAAAGAGTCGGAAAGTTACCGACTAAAAAATGAAGATAGTACTCTCAATACTCGAAAAGTGAAGCAATTTCCGGTGTCTTTTAGAAAATCGCCGGTTGATGCCAGGTCGTGCCGGAAAATCCCCGGTTCTCCCAAAATTCCTTCCCGAACACTGTTCTGCAGTCATTTCTCCTCCCGGTAGAAACCTAATTTAGAACACCATGAGAACTGCACTTGGTTTCACCAGTTTGACTTCAAAGCTTCCTGTTTTCCTCGCATAAATGAACCTCCTGAACAAGAATATTTAGCATCAATGGAGTAAAGGAACTAAAAGCCCACGGAAAAATGTGAATCTTGTCATTTGTGGTGGAGAACCATGAGACCTAGTACCGAGTACGCAAGCTTTAGACAGGAATAGGACCGTCTGTAGCACGACTGTGTGGAACGCAGTGCCGATTACGATGTAACCGTTGGCAGGGCAACTGCGCTGTTTTCACCACGGTGGGTGATTCCAATATTCTCGGCACAGTAGCTCGATAAAGAAGTCAGTCATGCAAGATACGGAACTCTCCGCCAATGTTACAGCATCGGAAGTGATCTAAGCGACTGCAACAGATTCATTTGACGGAAGAGTTGACAGTAAACTCCGGACGGTGATCTATGATAAGGCACGGTCGCCGAGAACTCATAGAACAAATCGTCATCTTTGTTATGGGAATTCATATGCCGCTGCAACACGAAGCGCAGGAGGACTCGGGAAGAGCTAGAGCTGATTGCGCCTTGATTGCCAAATCTGTGGATAACGCAGAAAGTGCATTGAGTTACCGAAAGACTCGATCTCCATGAGAGATCGAGAGGCGGCGCCAAAGTAGACGAGGTGTCTGTCCGACCCATGGAGAAGTTGCTGCTTATTGCGTGCCTCGCGCACTTGCTGCTCCTGACGGACGCCAGGGGGCGCGCAGTTTCTGAATACAACACTGCCGGTACGTTCGTACGCACCTCTGTCGTGTTTTACGCACGAGCATAGCCTCACAATATGACTGTGAGCTGTAGACCAGAGCAGCGAAGTGTCCGTCAAAGCCTTGAATGACGTTTACAGCCATATAGTGAAAATTTCTCCCTATCAGTACCCATAATTCTAACCGGCTTGTACGAGATACGAAAAGTTTGCGGAAACCCTGAAGAAGTTTGATTCACACGATTAGAGTCGCTCAGTAAGAGGTATTCTGAGGGCTGTACCTCTGGGATACATTCCTTCTCAAGTTTGAAATCTAGCAAGTTCATGTCGTTGATCTTTTTCCTTCTTCCCTCCCATGAGGCAAGGATGAAACAGGGATTGAGTTAGTGCTTCATTTGTTTGAAGCTGTTCTTAGTCTTGAATGGCGTAAAGGTGAACTGATGTAGCTTACTGGTTTTCCTCTGTTAATCGTTTTGCACTTGCTATATGGAATCTGCCGCAGGCTCTGTGGACCAAGTATTTAAGCTGTCAACCACCGGGAGCAACCAAACTGTGCAAACGTTGAATCCGGCTTCACAAGTAGATCCTATGAAAGGTGAACTTTACAATCAGTGTTGCGTAAGGAACGAGGAAGAAAATGCTGACTCCGCTTGGGATTAAGGCAGGATCTTGACACAGTAGCTTGCTGTAGCAGAGGTGGGGATCGCAGAGAGTTTGTCCACGTTATCCTCCTGAATTTTGCTTCTGATTTGAAGTCGCATTCAATTTTCCCACAGGTTACCGGAGTAATGAACAACTTTTTCAGGCCATGAAGGACTTCTCTGCCAGATGTAGCAATATTTCTAGGCTTTACAGGTACGATCGTTCCCTTATGGTAAAATGCTGGTGAGCTTGACTTTTGCGCATTGTCGACTTTGCTACAGCAAGATTATCCTTGGCTGGGTGGGAAGCGTCAAATATATATACATGTATAACTTGGGCACATAAGCGTCAGTTCGGTCCTACCCCATACCCTTGGTTTTCACTTTAAGCCTTCTGATTCCACAGCTTCCTCTGTCCCCGTCCTACTCTCAGTTCTTAGGCTTATCTCTTCTCTGTACTTATACGCTTAGAGAGTAGCGCCAACGTAGTCTTGCCGGTACAACACTCTGTCTAACGCTTCTACCTGCTCGGTGTGCTTCGGCTCGGTTTTGGCTTGTTTAGACTGTCTAGCTTAATCCGCTGAGGTTGCAGGTAATGTGTTACTCAACCTCCTTCTACTTCGGGGTTTCGGTACTGGTCATTTCTTGTTGATGATTTCTTGTTGCTGTTTTTCCTTACGTCTGCTAAATATTTATGCAATCTGCTGCCAAGCCCACTTATCTACCACTACACAAACACTGGGAGTTTGCCCTCAGATGTTCCCGGAACTTAACAGAAACTCCTGGACTGACAAGGCCCTGCTGAGTTGGAAAAGTCCTCAACTTCGTTGGATCACTTTTCTACTCTCCCTGTGCGGTGCTGATGAAGTCAGAGAGCAGGTTAAGGTGCATGCCACGAGGGAGTGTTCTGTTGCATGCTCTGCGTGTATCTTGTGGTAGTTAGGTTCTTGAGTGTACACCTACTTATTACCTACAGCTGCGTCAGTGACCTATGTGCACACAATTGTTCGTATATTTCTTCTACCTGACTGGTCCTTTCGTTTCATTCGTCACTTCCAACCGCTTTTACTGATTGTTCTCTTTTGTACACTGGCTCTCTTTGCAGTTTCTTTTAGTCCAATACTTTGTTCGCAATTGAGGCCCTTTACGAATTTCACTCTTACTGTATTTTAGCCCAGGTTTTTAGTTATGCATTAGTTTTCTTGATCTCGTTTTGAACAGCTTGCACTGCATACTGTACATGTCACTACTTAGCACTTCCATACCTAGGGGCACCATCTCAAGTAATGTGCACCGGACTTCATGTTCCCATTGGTCTGCCCCCTTAGGTTATAGAGTTACGGCTAACTTGACGTTCCAAGATAGCATACAGGCTACCTTTCTTCTCTGGCATTTTCTGTACTTCATTGGGTTATTCTACTAGGTTACCTCTGTCTTTGAGCGTGGTTCTTGATCCTTAGCTGAGCTTCCATTCTCCCGGACGAATCATTTATGTATAAGTTGGACTATCCAGAGCAGCAAGTGCGTTGTTGCTATGCGTTAGCATAGCTATACGTCGATTGTGAAGAACAAGAAGGAAAAGGAGATTTTTTTGTTGTGTAATGTAATTTGTCGTATTATGAGTCGGTTAAGAAGAGAGAAAGACTAAGAGAGTCGCTGTGAAACCTGGAATGAAAAGAGGAAAGGGTTTAGATCCAGATAAATCGCTAACGCATAGCCCCACAATTCTATTGCAAGCGTAGCTCCTTGTTATCTTTCTCTCCTCGTCCGTGCTCAGCTAAGGAGAAGCTTCAGGGTACTTTTTCCAGGCAATGAGTATGTGCGTTGTCACATACTGGTTGCCTGAAATATTAAATGCATGATGAAATTGCGTGGGAATTGATGCTACATCTGTCCAGGTCACAGTTTGGCGTGATACTTAAGTTTGGATTTCGTCCAAACTTTGAGGTTTATGATGACAAATTGGGTCCCTAGGTTTTCATATCATTAATCCTACTTTAATTTTTCCAGCATCGGAAGTAGCGTCAAAGGCGTGGATCTGGTATGTCTTCTTCTCGCGCACACTCTCAGCGCTAAGAGTCTTCTGTAAATAGACCGAGCAGTTCTTTCATGAAATTTTTAGCAACGTTACTTCCTTCTCTTCTCGTCTTCGCTGCTTCACGTTGTAGATCGCTCTCTGATATGTCGGATATAACTCTGCACTGTACAGTTCGTTCTTGAGATATCTGACAAACCTGGAGAGTTCGAGCCAGAACCTGCCTTCAAGGTTGAAGTTTAAGTCCTCCTTTCTTGGTTCAAGATGCATGAACGTGTGACAAGGAAAACAAGAAGCGGTAAAGTTGATAAAGTTGTTGATGTCGAATGTAGGGAGGCTATTTTAACCGTATGCAGACATAGTTTTCTCACGTAAAGTAGCATGCTGTTCCAGAAGGTTGAGGCCATCCAATTCTTGGTGTTTATCCGATTTACTTGTGTGTCAAACAGTATGTCGGGAACATGCACGGTGATGAACCTTCGGGACGTGAACTTACTCTCCTCTTAGCTGAATGGCTTTGCTCAAACTATCCCGAGGATCCTACGGTGAGTGATCCTTTCCTCTGTCTATGCGCGTTTGGATAGTGTTTTGAAGGACGACTATGCAAGCCTCAATCATTTGTGGTCTTTCACAAGTAACCTGCTCTTCTGAACTTACCTCGGTGTTCTTCGTTTGCAGTAAGTCGTCCTCTCAGCTAGCGTCCTGATTCCTTACAATGTACAGGTGATAGTAAAATTTAAGATACCGTCGTTAGTTGCACTTATTCGGTAGCAATGTCCAGGCAAAACTCATCGTACAGAATGTGCATTTACACCTTCTTCCGACGATGAATCCTGATGGATTTGATGGAAAAGACCGCAACAACGCAAACGATGTTGATTTGAATCGCGACTTTCCCGACCAGGTGCCTTTTCTCTTATTTTTCGGGGCACTCTTGTGACGATCATGACTCTGAAGATTCAGTGTATTGGTCCGCTGATGTGCGTTTCCGTTTTATTCGTAACGAAGCATGTATTTTCTGGCCAAGGTTGTAGCGATTCTTTTGTCTCGCACAGCTACTAGAAGACCTTAAAAATTTTTACGGTAACACGAGACGAGCGCAGTTTGTTCCAGATAACAATGATGAGTCATCCAGACAACCAGAGACAAAGGCCGTTATGGAGTGGATTAGAAAATACCGCTTTACGGCGTCTGCCAGTCTACATGAGGTGATTTGAGTCGTGTACTTCACACTTATGAAGCTGCTCCACGACATCCTTATGCCAACAATCTGTTTCTCAATCTTTTCTTCCAGGACGTTTATCTGGTTTGACTATCTTCGATGTGGTTTAGAGTAGCTTTCTTGTCAGTTTGCAGATGTGTTTCTCGATGCCAGTCGAATATTGAGCTACGCAGCTTGCCGTAGGTGGGAAGCAAGTGCTGCCCCCACACACCATTCTGACATTGTCTTTCTGGTTCTTCTTGTTATCTTTTTCCATCAGGGAGCATTAGTTGCAAGCTATGGTTGGGATGGTACTGCAAGTGGAAGGTAGCTGCTGAGGTCCAAGCCAAAGGCGATGTGAAAAAGTTAGGCCTGTCTTTATTCATTTTAATATTAGGTTTATTACTTTCTCCAGACGTGGTCCTGTCGGAAGCTACTCCTAAAGTCCGGAAGCTTCAGTCGAGCAGCGTACTATTTTGCTATGTTTATATGTTTTGGGGGAGTATTTGATCCAACACTGATGTACTGCAACAGGACTGGCTATGCAAAAGCTCCTGACGATGGTGCCTTTAAGTACATGGCAACTCTTTATGCTCAATACAATCCGGTAATGAGGAAACGTGCAGAGTTCGAAGGTGGTGTAACCAACGGGGCAGCTTGGTAAATTGTCTCACACTCTTGCTACTGTGAATGTTCTGTCTTCTAGACACTATTCGTATGACTTGAGGAAAATGATTCGTCTTTTCTAGTGTGACACTATGAGTGCTTCTAAGTAAATGCTCCTGGAAACTGTGGTTTGGGAAGCTAGGTATCCTCTTTATGGAGGGATGCAGGACTGGAATTATATTTATGGCAATTGTTTTGAAATCACCATCGAGATGAATGACGAAAAGTGGCCGCATATGAGCAAGGTGCTTCTTGTACTTCGGCCTCTCTGTCTCAGGGTTAAAAGATTATTGACGATATATTACCCGAAACCTACAAAACCGTTGTGATGTAAGTTAGTTTCCGGCATAAGTACATGTCATACATTCTGGATTTGCGTCATGCCAAACTTGTACGGTGGTCAGATCCAGTAGCCTCGTTTTGGGCGCTCAGCATTGAATTGATGTCATTCGACTGAGAGCCAAGTCTGTAAATCTGTAAGAAATCATCCCGGCTAAAAAGCTGTTTTCTTTTCGTGATGCATCTGTTAAAGACAGCTCCGTCGATTGACAGGAGATTCCTGGTTGAAGAAAACCTGTGTGGAGGATATGATGCTGAGGTCTGTGTTTGACGTTCGGTTCGTCTTGTCTTTTTACAGATACCTGCACTATGGGACGAACACAGGAGGAGCATGTTGAGCCTCGTTTCAAGTCTCATTACGGTAAGGATTTGCTTCACTTTTGGGTCCCTGTTCAGCATCGTCAGTGGATCGTCAGTGTGAGTATCTGGAATCTGCAGGATAATGTACCCGGTGCTCGTATGCTGGGGCTCTGTGTTTAAGAGTTTGTGGGAGGTATCCTCCTTCCATATCAGCACTTCTTGACTCTTCCCTGTTTTTAATGCCCACAGTCAGGTGTACATGGAAGAGTTACATCCGCAATAGATGGCAAGCCCTTACCAGCTTCGATAAGTGTGGCTGGCATCAGCCATGACGTGAGTCTCACTCTCTTCCATATTAGGGAAAATTTATTGAGACATTCCTGTTAGGCTGGCAGAACCCCTGACTCTGGTCACAAATAACTTACGTGGTGTTGTTCGGCAGATCAATGCTAGTTCACAATATGGCGACTTCCACAGAATTCTTCCCCCTGGAGGAACGTACTCCGGTAGGCATTCAAGCCCTTACACTACAACTAAGGAATCCTATACTCCGGAGTTTTGCTTGTTAAGCTTCCAACTTACAAGATGCTAGAAATTGGTGAGACTGCAGTAGCTTACTAACTTGGTGTCATGTTTCATGTGGTCTTGAGTGTCAGCTTGGAATGTGTCTGAAACGTAAGTCACCAACAGTAACACGTCTCATACTCTCTATGCTTTGAAAGAAAATCTCATCTCATATATCTCTTCGTTTCAAGCGTAAAGATGAGACCGGGCCTGAAGTTAAGTTAGGGTTTCACTTAATGATCGCGAATCCCATGGCAGAATGCGTTTCTCCACATAATAGTACCTTTGAATTATGGACATGTTTGTGATCGTACAGGATGTGATTCTGTTTGCATCTTTGAGGACATACTTTTCTGTACGCAGTGTCGGCAAGCTTTCCGGGGTATGACATCAGCACGGAAACAGTCATTCTTCCTGGGGGCAAACCTGTCTCCGTAGAATTTCACCTTCATCCTTCACCAACAATTGACACGGTATTAGAAGATCATCCAATTTTGCGAGGATCGACTAGGATGAAGATCAACGACAAAGTTCTGGAAGAGGTCGTGAACAATGATATCCCCAGGGACAAGTCAGCTGACACTGGTGTGTGGAAGGGACGATCGGCTGGCTCAGATCCATTTTTGACAGACTGCTTCGGGTGTTCGATAAGCCGTAATAATCCAGATTTATGGCTCATCAGCCATGGTGGAGCAACAGTAGGTGTACTGAGTATTATCCTTTTTGTATTGATCAGATTTAGAAAATCGTTTAGGTTGCAGTCACTCCGCCTTCCATCAAGAAGAGCTTGAACAGTCAGAACGAAGAGATCTAAATCCACTCGTTGAGGATTAGAACCTATGTCTTGCATCCTCTCTGTCAATTGCCCAACTTGTCTTACAAGTTTGTCACCTTAGAACACCAGAAGATGGGTGACAGCCATAGAGGCGGTATATACCTCTCGGTTTGCCGAATCCATTCATTTTAGGACGTTTTAAACGAGTCCATTTTTGTGCACCGTCCGGCCCTTTGATTCGATAACTCTGTTCATTCCGATTCGATGGACTCTTTTCTCAGTGAATTGATGACTTCCACATCCACGAATCTGAGACGAAGACAATTAGGATTACTGTATTGAAATGTTTCACCATTCTGGAAATAACCCGGTAACTGGAATAAACAACCGGTGATGGTTTGTGGTGTTCCTGGTCTTTCATGTATTCTAGCACTTAGTTTTGTCGCCCAAGTATAACTCAGCAATCTAGGCTCTGTGAGTCCTATTGATGATTGTTGATTATGTTGTCGATCATCAATCATTGTTGGCTGATGTCAAGTTTGATTTTTTATTTGTTATAATTTCATGATGAGAACTGATGTTTCTATGTTACAGTGAAGATAGACTAGTGAATTTTTTATATAATCACTGATTGTAGTAATATATTTATCAGTAAATTACTACAATGAATGATACTCTGCGAGTTACTTCATATGGTTAAGTTGTGGATACAGACTGATCTACATGGAAGGAAACATATTGTGAATGGCAACATGATTTATACGCACTATGATTATCTGTCAACGTACTATCTACTCCAACTACGATATTACTAAAGACCCTTCGTCTATCGTCTTTATAGAGTTCTTGTATGTTCGGTGGCTTGCAGTTGGTAATAAATTTCATGCTCTATTTGTTTTATAGAAGTTGTTTGATATTGTTCAAATATGACAAAAGTAGATAGAGTTTATCACTAAGTTGCAGTAGTGTACATTTTTTTTCTCAAACCACAAGGTCAAAGAAAAAAGACATTCGAATCACGAAGTATAGATATAAAAGGCTCGGGATAGTTGCTTAATATCTATATTGTGAAGGATAATTATTATTTTGATGAAATTTTATTAATTCTCTTTTAAATTATACTGCTTCTAGAAACTTTTTAAAGCTTAAATTACGAATATAAAGGTAACTTTATTTTGTATAGGTGCTTTTTATTATTTTTATATTTAAATAAAAATAATAATAGTAATAAACGTAACAATAAAATAAAAATTCAAGATGTGATTTTTGAAGTTTCACTTCTTTTCTCATTTGTTTTGTGATTGTAAACATCAATTAAGATGACTATGACATCTTAATATCGTTACAGAAAGTTTGTATATACTTGGTGTATGAAAGATTGCTTCGAGTATTATACTATTTTAGTGAGTTTTTTTGTTATATTTTCATGATAGCAATTGATAATTTTATATTACTAATTACTGAATATACACTTTAAAATGGTTTATTTATTATATATTTTTCGATAATTAATGTATTCGATAATTAATGTAATTAATCAATATTATATTAATCGATTATTAATTAATTATTTATTTTATATAATATTAAAAACCATTATATATGAAAATTAATTTTGATAGATTGTATATGTTTTGATGTATTACTGAAATACACTCTATAATGATTGCAAACAAGCATTAGTTTGTTGGCAGTTCCATCCACCCGCAACTTGGGTTGTGTGAGTTCGAGTCTTCTTGTCCGGAGGTCTCAGTCCGTGCAAGGACAGCCATATATAGCAGTAAAAAGACCCCACTAGTGAAAAAGAGACAAAAACAAATGGTGTCACAGGGCTAACTCGTTTCTTGCTGCGAGAAAAACAAGTCGCTACGCATGCAATGGAATTGCAAGGGCTATGCATTTGCAAGACCTCACAATCCTAGAAGGTGAAATCTGTGAAGGTGAATGTTAAAAGTGAAATCCATCTCATGTCACGAGTCTTAGAAAGTGATATATGTGAAATTATAATTCTAGAGATGTGGATGAATGTTAAAAATGATGAAAATTAATATAGTCTTTGAAAGTCATGATAAGATTATCTTCGACTATTAAAAGAAGTAGTTTATAAATTTATGTAACTTACAACGGGCATCTTTCAAAAACATATGTTGGTAGTAACATGTTTACATCATTTATGCAAATATATACTTTTGAAATTTCAGATCATTTTGAAGATAGTGATCTTAAGAATCTTCGGATGTATGATAATGTAGAAGTTTATGAGTCTTTGGACTGATTCGGAGATAGTGATAAGTTACAACTGCAAAAAAGAACATTTAGAATATTATGGAGGTTAGGAAGGATAATTTCATACTGTGTTATTATATACATTTCAAAGTTTATGAAAGTTAAGAAAAGATACGTAAATGACATTGTGCTAGTTTTTAGTTTGTGTATGATGTAATTATTATAAAAGATATAAAGAAGTATATGGTGTCATAATTATTAAAATTAGCTTTAATTTGATGCATATCAATTTGTATTGAATGGTTCGAATGATGAACGTATGAAGAAAATAAATAGACTAATCTGTTTAGCTAGATGAGAATATATTAACATATGATGATTTTGAAATGAACAAGTATATAATGGAGAATGTGAGGGATGTTGTGAAGATTATGTACATTGTACTATCTATAATATATAAGATATGCAAGAAATGTATAGATGGATTTGAATCTTGAGGTTGTCTTGAGAGCAATGACAAATCGTAACTGCAAAACAAAACATTTGAAATATTATGGATGTTAAAATGAGCATGTTTATATTATAATGAACAGTTGTGGATGCATACATTTAAGAATTTTATGAAGTCGATAGCTCATGACACGATGATGATTTACAGTTTATATAAGAAATATCTTTCTCAAGAAACGTACGAAAGAGTACCTTGTTTGGCAAGTGTTGAAAATCTCTTGAATCTGAAATATATGATCATGAACATCACTCGTATAGCTCGATTGATGAGTACACGAACAAAAGAAGATTGAATTTGTTTTTGCATGTAAATGAAAACGTATTAACATGTGATGGCTTTTTATAGAAAATAAAAATAAGATCATGATCTGTCCAATAAGCATGTGATGATGAAGAGAGATTTTTGTATTGGAGAACGTTAGTCCATATTTGATCCATATTTGATCCGTATTTTGTGGTTGATTTTGTGAAAGTTGGAAAAAAGTTAAATGAATTCATGCAAGATGCGAAGGATGCACTTTGATGATCATCAATTTTGAACAGATCGATATTGAAATCTCCTATGATGATCGTGGGATAATCCTTAGATATGTTTTGAATAATGGTAGTAAAATTGATCAAAAACTCATCGACATGCATACGAGGAGATTTGTATACAACTATGATGTGAATTGCACGACAAATTAGAATGTTGAAATCTGCAGAAATTATTTTCATGTTATGAGTTCTAAAAATATTATGCGTCGAGAGTTGCATTGTGTTTCGATATGTTAGTAGCAAACCTCGACTTGTGTGCGTATGTATATATTGAAAGCGTTCGATGTCTATGAAATGTGGAACATGATTAGGATTTTGTATAAGTGTCTCACTGAAGCACAAAATATCAAATAGTTGTAAATTATGATCTTCTCGAACATCAAGGTGATGTTTTATTAACGATCTTGTGTTTAGAATGTATGAGCATGTAAGTGGAAGAAGAGATATTCATTTGAAGATCATGGATGTGGAATTGCCAAGATGATTTTAGTTTCAACCGTTCCATTTCCAGAGTGACTCTGTTATCTACAACTATATGACGATGCTCGATCAATTGTAATATATGTTTACAAGTGCTTAGGATTTTTCACTCTGGATATTGCAGTGTATGTCAATCCGTGTCGATTTATGTGCTTAGGACTGAAAGCTACTTGATGCATGGTCAATCCTTGCGATCTGCGGATAGTTCGTGCAGATGTTTGTTGAACAAGAAATTGTGTTCTAGTGATCTTATGTTCTTTGGTATATTTATTGATTGAAAATTGTTGTGAAATTCTCATAATGAACGTCCAAGATGGATTAATGTTATTGGAATACAAATGTTTTAGTTTGTTCCTCGTCTGTGTTCCAATATTTGGATCAAAGAATTAGATCCAAATGATTTGATCGTTATATGTTGTTGTGGACATGAAAATCCCATCGCTTCCATTTGTGAGTCCATCTCTTATGTTATAATAATAACATAATTCTATTAACATGGTAACTTTTAGAGATAAAGTACCGTGTAATCCAGCTGTATCTTTTGGATTTATGAATATCTTAAATCTTTTTGATATAACAGAAGAAAAATGATCTTTTGAATGGAATAAATATTCGTTCCCATCAGTTATACTAAATATATATTGATCTTCGTATCTTTGTTAGTGTAAAATAAATGAGGTATATCGTTTGGTTTAGAATACATTTTTTGATAAGTTGAATTTAAATAATGTAGATCCGAAGATGTTTGTTGGTTATGCGAATATGATTCAAAATTTGTATAAAATCTATATTCTTCTGACGCATAGGTTGAGTCAGTTGATAGTGTTTGAAAAATGAAGATCATATGTTAGTCACAATGTTTTGAGAATAAATATTAGATGATTGAAAGATCCATGAATCTTGAACATGTTGTACTTGATAAAAGTCATCGTAAACAATTATATCTATGTCATCGAATGGAAGGTTGAAATTTTGAGTTATTTGTTGTAGTCTTTGGTTTATGTACGAGAACATTCTTGCGCCCACTAGAGAGATTTCGTCTATCACTAATAATCTTAATTGACTATAATATTTGATGTATTTATCCAGTCGATCTGGACTTAATTTTTTTAAGTTCATACCGTAAGAGTCTTTAGGGATTGCTAAAGCATTGTGAATAGTCATTCCTTGTATGTTATATGCAGCTCGTCCTGTGTATGCTCTCTTCAAAACTTTTATTTGTTCGGGATCATTAAACCCAGATTTATCATCTTCGTATATCCATGACAATCCTTGTATAATTTTTAACAAGGTGAATGTTTTACCGATTCCTGCTTCTCCCGTAAGAAATAAATGGATTGGTTCATGTGGAAAGTGTTTTTTTGTACATACAATCATTGAAGATTAGCTTCTGTTGTTGGTTCAATTGACGTAATTCAGCACAAAACGATTCTATTGGTATTAAAGGATCTTTGATTGGGAAGGTTTCTTCACAATTCATAGTCTTAGAAGTACATTTAAGTGTAGTTCGTTGCATTAAGTCGACATTCTCCAAATCCAAATTGCTTGAATCATCTTCTGGTTTGCTTTGTTCGTTATGATATTCTCTTATTTCTTCAAGTTTTGCCACCTCATCCTCAAATTTCTTCCAATCCTTGTTTACTTCTTCTGTATTGTACTTAAAAGTATACAAATTTTGTAACAACAGAATATGTGATTTATGTCTATTATATGTATTTTTCCATGTTTCAGTTGAATCTTTAATGTTGTTCTCGTCGTAAAGAAAAGAGACATATAACAACACTTGGTCTCTGAAATACTCTTCCGGTTGTTTATATTGATCGAAACATATCCATCGAACGATTTTAGATTTTCTCAATCTTCTATTTTGTGAAGTATTAAACTTGGCCACGAATTCTATTAAAGCCATTGAATTTGTTTGAAGATGTTGTGGACGTCGTGCATATTTATCTAGGATGGATGGCAATCCTATGTTTGTTGAAGAATCATCTTCAGAAGATAGTTGTTTGGTACTTTTGAGGAGGAAGGTTCGATCGGATGGACTATTAGTATCTATGAATTGAAAGGATCAAGAAGCGTGATACAAAGATAATTTTAAGATTGTATAGATGGCTAATTGAGCCGAAACTTGTCTAGAATTCAGGAATGCATTGCCTAACTTTTTTATTCGTGTGGTTACTTCTTGATTTTCCTCAGTACATTTATTGTTAATTTTTGTCATCTCATTCGTTATCGTATTATCTACTTTTGTTAGATATGATGTACAATATTGTGCCGTAGCATGTGGATCCAACACGTATTGACAATCTGTGTTTGCTTGCCAAATTGAAGTAGCTTTTTTGGGAAGGATTAATGTAAATATCATTTGGATGACGTTTTATATATATGGAATGTTTAGAAAAAGAATATCTTAAAGCTAATATGTAAGTTTCATATGTAAGTTCTAAATGTTGAAGATACTGATCGAAGTTCATCTCCATTCCAGTTTTGAAAGAAGAAATGAGGTTTGAAATTCTAATAGATTTAAGTTTTATGTCTCTCGTCGTTTATCATCGAGTTCATCGTTAGTTAAAAGATATAATATTGTTGTTTTTGACATGGGATGCCATGGAAATCGAAATCGACAAGAAGAAGAAGATCTTTTTTTATAGCAAGTATTTGTGTGATGATGAGTTTGACATTTGATCATCTCTTTGCTCAATAAGTGACGATCTGCAGAAATGTACTCGTCTATGAAAGTTGTTATTGATTCATCAGGATCTATTTTAAAAACAGGAGCATTTTTTATCCACAGTAGTCCGTGATAATGTGGACTGCCTCTGCTTTGAAATTCAGTTACGAAAAAGAAATCAGATACATTTCCCAAAATTAATTGGTTATGTTGAATAAGTTTACGGAAACATTGTGTTCTATGTTCGTAATATCGTGCACATGTGACAGGATCTTGTCTAAGAAGTTGTTGTTTTTGTGAAGAACTTAAGGTTTCTTCATCGTCCGGCAATGGTATATGGTTATCCATTTTGTTCAAATTGAATAAGGTGTTCATCAACGGTTTCCAGTTTTTTTCGTTCGCAGTTAAAATAATGAAAAATGTAGGTTTTCCTAATCGTCGGATCATCACGAAAAGATTTTGTCTGACGACTTGATAATAGTCTGGAGTGAATCGTTATTGGGACAAACAAGGAAAAGCTTGATCTGATATAAGAAGTTGTTGTTTGAAATCGTCATCCTTGACTTGTTTCACCGTCAAAGGAAAGCCTTGTAGTTTACTTTTTCTCACTCGAATCCAAGAAATGCTTAGAATTTTCTCGATGCAGATTTTGAACATCTTGAAAGAGATGTTTGGTAAATGTCTAGCAAATTTATGAGTTTTGTATAATAATTCCCACGAAGCTAGTTTGTGATACGACAACTTCGAAACAATTTGTTTGTTTCTTCCGTTAGTCTCCTCACAAAATTCATCTTTGAATAAACTCAAAGGGTGATATCCCTCTCTAGGAGCCACAGTAAGTTTATATTTTTGATTGGCATAAATCATTTCAGGATCTAAAAAGTTTGCAATAAATGTATCAGTGTTTGTGTTTGGGTCATGATTATTTTCATCAAATTCGTTATTTGTTTCGGTAGTTTCTACTTCATCGAATCGGAGTTGTTCTTTGGAATAATTGTCGTTGAAAGTGTTAATCCACTTTTCATTCAGCTTGATATTGTGATGTTTGTATAAGTGTGTATCAATAAGATAATGTAAAGCTCTCATTACTTTGTTTGGTCGAACGTAGCTTGTTTTATAGATTGATTTTAGACTCAGTTTTCTTTTGATTTCCACTATGATAGAACTTTCTTCATCGGCCATACGTGATAAATGTGTTTGGACCATGTTTGTATTTGACGGGATAACACTACCTCTTAGATGCCATTGTTGGAAACCATTGTATATATGAATGTTTAGGGTGAGATCAATCTTTCTTCCACTTCGTTTAAACATTCAAGATATGATATCGTATTGTGTAGTGTCGCAGGATTACTCCTTTTGCCCATTTAGTATAAAAGATATTGTTCCCATAGAGGATTTGCACAAGTAACACTGTTCTAAGTTCTAAGATTCGTTCAAACACACAAACACACGGGTTTTACCTAGAATTCCCGTCTTCTCACAAAACCACACGGCTTCCAGACCCTTCAGAAGGTGCTCTAGACCTAAACAAACAACTACTAACTAAAATATCACACAACTATCTACAGAGAAGCTCGAGAAGACACTTCCTGCTTCCATGTCACTTCTTCCGGTCTTCTCAGTACCGTCTTCCTGAAGCAATTCTCGGCTTCTAGGAGGTTCAACTCGACTTTTCACACCTCCAGAAGACTGCTCCTGCTTCGTAAAATCGACTAGCAACGGCTGTTACACCTTGCTCTCCCACATTCCAACGGGTTAGATTAATCACAGGGTGTATGCCCCTTGTAGCCTTCCCAAGTTTCTGCCTATGGAAACGGTCTTCCTGCAGCACTACAACGACATTCACCTTCACGGAAGCTCAATAGAAGTCTCGAAAGCTCACTAGAAGAAGATAAGAAGATGGAGAAGATGGGGAAGAAGAGAAAATCCAAACGAGAGAGAAACAAGATGAAAATAAGAAATTAAGACTCCGACAGGCTTCTAGTCCGGATCTTGACTAACAAGCCATCCTTGCTTGTAATAGTTTGGGGAGGAAGACCACAAATATGCATACATTTACACAGTCTTCTACTTGAGGATGTCGTCTTCTACTGTGAGAAGAAGGCTTCTTTCTTCTTCTCTCGTTGCTCCGACTACTCTGTCTTCTGGGATCTCTTACCCATAGGACCGTCAGTACATGGATCCGAAGTGCTCCACTAGATGAGCCAAGCTGCGAATCTGACAGTCACCGCCACTCAAGAAGAATGCTTCCCATGCACAATCGGAAGTGAATTCAAGAAAACCTATTACCCACGAGACACAGACAAAGCTTCTGCACTCAAATCAGCAATCCATTCACCGAGAAGAATGCACATTGGTGTTGGGAAGCTCACTCCCTCTACTTTTTGCTCCTACTCCTCGACACACCAGTTTAGCCAGCAGGACTACACGAGGATGCCGTTCCCTGCTCCTAAACTGCTCATTATCTCTATCTACATCTCGAACCACTTCTGGCAACGAGAGAATGCAGACCCCTTCGGTGTAATCTCAATCTATTCGTATGTCTCTAACATCGGATTTAGTGTGCACTGTGCGTATGCATCTCTAGTGTGTAATGTGTCTACTCACAGTGATGCGTATGTGTGTCTGAAAATCTACTCTTTGATCCTACTTATGCATCTGTCTTGAGATCGTTTCTTCCACTCAAAATACTTGGAAAGACAACCCTTCTTTCTGTCTTCCAGAAGACACCTTGTCTTCCAGGGCTTCTTCCGTGGTCTTCTCGGCTTCCAACGCTGTCACTACCAAGTGGACAGTGAGATCGAACTCCTCCTTCTCCAAGTCTGATCCGATCGATGGTCCTGGGGCTTGGGAAGATGCAGTCGCTGGTGGTGGAATCGAGGGAAGACCGTAAAGTGTCTTCACTCCCTCTATCTGCCGATCCAAGTAACAGAACATGCTCTCCTTGCACTCCACTAACCTTGCTCTGGACTCGTCGTCTCACTCCCTAGATAAGGTAAGAAGTTTCCTACCCGCGATGAAGTTGAACTTCTTTCGAAGCGCTTCCACCGTCTGAGCTAGCAATCCCTACGCATGAGCTTCTGCTGCTTCTCGCTGCATCTTCTCGGCTGCAGTCTGTGCTTCTGCGGCTTCCCGTAGTGTCTTCAACGTTGTCTTCTCCTCTGCGAGGACGGTGATCTTACCTCGGACTCGTAGAACTTCTTGGTCACGCTGCTGTAAACGCGCCTGCAACTCCTGGTTGCTCTTCTTCAGCTGCGCTAACTCCTTGGCAGAAGCGGCTGCTTCCATCTTGTACTTCGCTGCGAGCTTCTCCGTGGTGTGGAGGTTGGCTTCCAGCGCTTCTACCTTCTTCTGATCTTCTTCCTGCCGCATCAGGGTGCGTAGACCAAATCTAGGTTGTAGTGGCTTCTCTTGAGCCATTGCTCTCTTCTCCACCAACTCCATAGCTGACTGGATCTCTGAGTGGCAGAAGGTACTGAACTCCTCCAGTCTTCTTCTCGTGGAAGACAGACTCATCCCCACGATATGGACGAGGGTGTCTTCCTTGTCTTCCAGAGGCAAGGATGCATCTTCTATTGTTGTGACCGTCTGCTTCTGCACGCGAGAAGAAGCTACTCTTCTCATCTTTCGAGGTGGAAGATCTCTCCCCATGGCAGAAGCGGTCCTCTTTACTACGCTTCCTCGCACCGCAGTAGGAGTATCCATTCAATCTTCGTCTTCTGGAGTCTTCAGAAGACTCACTAGTGTTGCAGAAGCGATCTTTTACGCAGCTCGGGTACCCAGGGGCTCCTCTTGAGAGTCGGACTTCGATCCAGAGTGAATGATCGGGAAGGAGGTGGTCTTCATAGGCACACTCTTAGGACCCATCTTCCTTGATGATGTCACGTCTTCCGATCCACTGGAGTCGTCTACTCTCATCAGAAGCGTCTTCTGATGAGTACCTGATCTTATCGGTGACATCAGAGTGAGAGGGAGAGTCATTGCTGCTGCTCGGTCGTCTTCTCCCGAGGTCTCCTCCTTCGTCTCGTGCTGCCCTGTTGGTCCATATCTTGCCAACTGATCTTCCATTAGGTCCCCCTGGACCACGTACATGTAACAGAAGAACGGAGTAAGATGTCCTCCTGCCGGGGTGCCTAAGTACACCAGCTCTGCCTGCACATATGCGTGGAAGAACGTGTCTCAGTTGATGGGCAGTCCTTCCCAAATGACTTCTAGGAATTCCACGTGTTGGTCTCCAAGGTACCTCGTCTTCTGTGCTTTCCTCTTGGAAAAGGAGTGAAGGAACAACTTCGCTAGAAAACGCTTCTGTGACTCTCGGTAAGCTTCGACCCTCCACCCGTTCTTTCCCTGCCTATCCTTCAGGAAGAGACAAGATGTGCTCCCAGACACATGTCACTTTCTCGAGATCATGGGTAGGATCTTCTTCTCTAACTCGTACCCCTTGTTCTCCGCTTATGGCCTATGGAAAGTCATACGCCACCAATCCACTGTCCAGGAAGATGGTCTTCCTTGAGCTACTCCTGCCTTCGCAGGTACACAGTTGCAGGGAGGTAATGCTGCCCAAACCTCCTCCAGAAGACCCTGGCCGGCGAGGTTCCAATCCCACAAGAAGAAGTCGAGACCCAACTCCCTGAGGAAAGGTTTGAATCGGCCAACTCTGCTGTTAGTAACACCAACCCTCGAAGATGCATCGACATACTTGAAACACTGTTGTACTAAGCCACACGTACTTACTGTGAGCCGAAGGCTCAATCCTTCCCAAGTTCTCACAATCTAGCTTCCACTCTCAGAAGACGAATCTAGTCTTCTAGAAGACAGCTACTCCGTCTTTCGGGATTCTAACAGTGCTTCCTAAGCTCCTCTCGTGTTCCAAGCTATAGCTAAACAATCCTAACTAAGCAAGGCATCGCATGGATTCTTAAGAAGACAACCCACCTTGCATTACATCCTACTTCCTAAAAGAAGATAGAAGATATGCGAGCAGTAGAGTTGTACTAGAAGTTCGGAAGACGATCACGGGCTCTTGCGGTGACAGTAACCTCCAGGAAGACTCCCGGGACAGCTTCCAATTCAATAACATTCTCGGAAGACTTCCCGTAGCCAGGCTTCCCTTCACTGATCTCACATGTCTTCTGCTTCCGACACGCAATCTACCCTCACAACAAACACAAGACATTCATACTCTGTTCTTCCGACTCCTCACCACTCATACATACTCAGAAGAAGCTTGCTGCACGGTGGGAAGACATGACCTTCGACCATTCTCTCCAGATTTTGCCAGCAAGACTTCTCACAACTCTCTTCTAAGTTCAGGAAGAAAAAAGAATAGGCTGCTAGGGGTCGGACAGAATAGACCCAGAAAGGACCCTCATGTCTTCTCGCACATTCTGCCTGTCTTTCCAATCTTCTAGTCTCTCTAGGAAGATGTGGATTTGAGAAGCTCGGAAGATCGGGAGGCGCAGGCTTGATTCCCAACTTCTTGCTTCTCAAAACAACAAAACAACTCACTTAGTCATTCAGGATTCGTACCAAGCCTCTCCTAACACAAAAGTAAATCCAATCCACTCTCGATACGAATTGCACACAATCATCTTTCGAAGACTTCACACATCCAGAAGCGTCTTCCGAAGATGTTCAGATCTTCCGAAGCGTCTTCTGTCCAGAGATTCGGGAGTTGAGAGACGATAGGGTAGAGAATTTGATAGCTGCGGGATCGAATTTGAGAACGACGGACAGGGAAGCTCGATTATAGTTTGGAAAGAAGCTAGAAGATGACTGTCGAAAATTGGGTAGCACTTCTACGCTCAATTTCATAGAAGGAAAATGAGGGATGAGGAAAGCGATCGATGGATTTACTGCAAACAACCGGGGAAGCGCGGGGGATACTAACCAAGAGGTACTACAGCTGATGTGTTCGCGAGGACGCTTCACAATTGAGAGGGGGAGTATGTGAAGCCTTGGATTTCCAGTTTGCTAGAAAATTTTTGTTTTTGTTAGACAAAACAGTAGATTAGTTAGTATAAATGATAGAGAAGATAAGTTTAGTGTAGTATAGAGCTTTCTTAGCCGAAGGATGATGCTGAACCAGAATACGGAACCTGTGAAGTGTATTTCTTTGGATTAATAACCTAGCTATATTCTCCAGACGAAGAGCTTTCCAGGGATACCTCACTTGTTGGGAACGGACATCGGACGACGAAGTTATGACTCAAAGAAGAAGAAGGACCAAAACAAGAAAGAAGCAGTCCTTCGCGGTCGGAACCTTACACGTGAGGAGACCGAGAAGTAGAAAACTATAAGAAGAGTCAAAAGGTAAATCATTTTACTATTTCCGCTCGCGAATTCACTGTAGCGCTCCGCATCGGTCGATCGAAAGTGGACGAAGACCGACATCGACGAAGAGTCTCTTCTAGGGTTTTGGGCAGCGGAAGGCGAGTTCAATTTGGTGAAGTCAGAAGTTGTCGATTAAGTGACGAGTGAGGAGTGTTGTGGTCGCAAGCAGGAGAAGGAACTCTGAACTTCGGCGAAGATGAGAGGAATGCAGACAGCAAAGAAGCCGAAGTTGAAGATCATTGCGACGAAGTGGCCGGACTTCAGTCCGTATCGAGAACGACTCGAAGAGATGGGGATGGAGTTCCTGCTCGAAAACTGGGGAGTGATCTCTTCAGACCTGTTACAGGAGATACTCATTTGTAAGGGACACCCCTCTGACGACCTTCGGGCGAGGCCGAACAACTGGACTTTGGATCATTAGAATTACGCCCTGGGAATCGATGATTCAGGAAAACCAGGCGACTTGATGTACGATAGCACCTGCAAGTCGTCTTCGGACGAAGTGGCGAAGTATGAAGAACTTTTCTCAATGTCGCCGATAGGATCGAATGAGTTCAAGGTGCACAGTTATATCGATCCTTTCAAGAGGGATATCGCGATCGCCCTTAACACTATCTTCAAGCCGCAACGTACTTCTTATCTGGCCAATTGGCAGATTAACTTCATCGAGAAGATCTTCGAAGGAAGGAAAGCGTATTGGGCGAAGATCTTCCACGACCACGTTGTCGTAGTGCATGACGTTCGAGGTGCGGAAATGGAACTTCAGAAGACACTCGACCTGCGTTTGTTCGGGAAGCTGCACCCTAGCTTATCAAGCTAGGCAGGAGCTAAGCTCGAGCCATGCTTGACAAGCTGCCCCCTAGCTTAGACTGAAATATCACCTTGAAAGAGACCGAAGAGCATAAGAATGCAGAGCTCGGCGAGGAGAGCAACTTTGTGCTTCCAGTTTCGACAGAAAGTGTTTTAAGTAGTAGTTAGTACGGGGTTTTAGATTGAGAAATGTATGAAAGAGGGAAATCTGTCGATTTTGGTTCATGACTCAAACTTAGAATCTGATAGCGTGAGCGTGTGGGTGTTCACAAATACTATAGTTTTGACTCCTTGTTCATTGAAAACGGAGTTGTATAGAGAAGTTAGCGTAGGAAAGGCTAGTAAAGCTTTTACAAGAAAATTTCTTCAGGAAAACATGTGTACAAAGATTTTTACCTTCTTGAACGGAACCAAAGGACATCCCAGTGATAGGGCGCCTGCTTAGGAGGGAAGTGGTCTCAGGATCAATCCCTCATGGCCTCTGGTTCCTATTCCGACATGTTGGCCTCCTGGAAGGGAGTCTATGTTGGATATGCAGCCACGTCCTGCATATCTAGGGGCGGGAGACCGGTATCTCTCTTAATCATGGGCTTCCTGGCCTAAGCCTCCGCATGCCATCCTGAATATACTATGGGAGATACCTGGTGCGCATATGGGGGGGCTGTAAGCCCTGTGGGGCAGCCTCATAAGTGTTGGGGCTTCGGCCTACATTGGATGGCTTGTAGTATATTCAGGGTGGCATCAAGATGGCATCGAGGGCACGGGAAACTTTTGCTGATTATTAAGGACAGCAGAGGAACAGCTTTAGCAGGGACCTTAAAACTGAAGCAGAAACGGATATCTTTCTGAGAAATGTTTCTTAGAGAGAGGAAGCGGAAGATTACAGCGGAAGCTTGAAGCGGAATATTACAGCGGAAGCGGAAGATTATAGCGGAAGCGGAAGATTACCGCGGAAGCTTGAAGCGGAATATTACAGTGGAAGCGGAAGATTACCGCGGAAGCTTGAAGCGGAATATTACAGCGGAAGCGGAAGATTACAGCGGAAGCGGAAAACTACAGCGGAAGATTACAGCGGGAGCGGAACTCTGTACGCATAAGGACAGCAGGAGGGCAGCTTAGCTAGGGCCATGCTTCTGATAAGTGACAGGGCTTATAAGGACAAGAGGGGGGCAGCTTAAGCTGAGGCCTTAACTTTTAGGTTATTTACTTGTGGCGACTTGGGATCGAGGACAGTTTTGCAAAGGATTTTTTTACAGAGAGCAGGGAGCTGAAGCGGAAGGAGAAGCTTGGAGGCTGAGGGAGATCAATTTTTTCTGACAGAACTGAATTGAGGAATTGGGTGATCGTGACAGAGGGCCGGACAAGTATTTGGGGGACTGAGAGCAGTTTGGAGGCAAAATTTCTTCTGATCGGACAAGAGGCAGTTTTATTGAAGGAGATCATTTTTGATAATCTGCAAGGGACTCTTGATTGACGCTGGATTAAATTCTTGATAGTTTCCAGTTGGGAGGTTGACGCAGAGAGAAGATTGAGAGTTTGGGGTCTGAATTTCACCTACCAGACTTGAGTTGAGGTGAATTTGGTGGAAAGAGAGCGTTATTTGAGTGGAGGGACTGAAACTGAGACTGAGACTGAGAAGGTCAGGTTTTCTGAGAAATTTCAGCGCTGAAGCTGTCGTAGGGAGGGATACAAGGCGTTAGAGTTTCAAATCTTCATCGGTTGTAAGTTCTGGAGAGAAATCTGCTGGAGAAAAGACTAGTTGAGTGGGAATTGGCTGTTTGGCATCTGCGGTGATCAACGTAAGGAGTTGAGTAGAGATAGGTTGTAAATTGATATATGTGGAGGACTATTGAGTGTGTTTTGGAAGAGAAATAAAGCATCGTGAGTTCAGATTTCTCTTGTCTGTCGTGTCTGAGGGTGGATCTGTCTCCTGAGACTTGAGACTTGATCTGTTGAGTAGTAAGTAATCTATAGTCATAGTGTCTGTGAGTGACTTCAGCCGTTGCGATCTCCTGCTTGGCTCTTGTCTTGATATACAATCTCTACTTCTATCTCGCGATCTATCACAGTCAGAAGGCTCGCCCTTCCTGAGAAGGACTCTCCTCGACAACGTTCAGAAGATGTATGCTACATGCTTGACTTCTACTCCGACGCTTGAGTTTAGTAGTTCTAGAAGTTAGCTCATATTACTTCTAGTCCTTTATGTATATGTTTGACACCTTTGCATACGGTGTTAATACTATTTTGAGTCTTAGTAGGTTGATTACCATGTTGATAGGGCTTAAGCTCATGGGTTGTATTTGCGTGTCGCCCATGCACGCTTTCTAGCTGATTTAAGTTATTTTTCGGGGCTGCGTGTCGTTTAAGTTTTACGCTAGCACTCTAGGGGGCTTGAGGTGGTAGCCTATGAGTGTAGATAAGTTACCAAGTAATTTAAGACACAAAAGGACAGTCAAGTGGAGCTATGAACTCCCATTGGTTCATTTTTATCTTTTGTAAAACTCTAAGTTTAGAAACATAGCTCTAGAGTGGATTTCGAGCAATTGGTGAGGGATCTTCAAAATCTGAGAGCACAAGGAGATAGAGCTCGTCGAGCCAAGCACTGTCAATGAAATTTTCGATCGATTTGAGGCAATAAAGACGAAGTTATGCCCAATTGAAGTTCGGATTATGCCAAAACTGCATCACTTTTGTTGATTTTGGGGTTTTCAGTGTCACTTGCAGCAGAATTGAAGAAATCGCTTCAAAACATCGTGGTTGCGTTCTCTACCAGCAGGGCTACGATTTCCCAAAAGTTTCATATCGATTGAGTAACTGAGTAATTCAGGGCGGCCGCTGAAGCAGAGGGGGTATGAAAATCTCTTAATCTAGAGCAGCGACTTCAGAGGAGGAGATCTGGAGTTCTGTGTACATTCAGGAGTCCCAACTTCACAGGGATGTTCAGCATCATGTAGACTTCAAATATTGTGAGAATATTTGAAATTCATCGAGCCAATTCTCTGTTCTAGGTCAGAATAGCTGTCTAGGTATCAGAAATTGCCATAATTCTCTTACTCAGAACTTTTCTGTCAACATCTCGGTGCTAGAATTCAATCTCAAGCTGAAACTTCGTGTGTGTGTTCAGTAGTACCTCATTTTACATGTAGGGGAAGTTTAGAAGTCTAAACCTTCATAGTTTTTCTCTCTTTGAGTGCCAAAGTTCACCGTCTAAACCTATTATTACTAGTGAGACCTAAATTTCACTTTTTTTGAGCATATTAGAGGATCCTACACTCCTGTGTGAGTGTTTATAGCTCCTGTTGTGACCTGAAAGCCAACCTCTTGAGTAAACAACCACAGCCAGAAGCCTGGCACTTTCCTAGGTAGACGGATCACACTCCGACAACGGGTAGGAAGTTGCTTACCTTGGCTAGAGAGTGGGACGATGAGTCCAAGGTGATGTTGGTAGAGTGCAAGGAGAGCATGTTCAGGTATTTGGATCGGCAGATAGAGGGAGTGAAGACACTCTATGGTTTTCCCTTGATTCCGTCACCTGCAACTGCATCTTCCCAAGCTCCAACACCATCGACTGGATCCGAATTGGAGAAGGAGGAGTTCGACCTTGCTGTGCACTTGGTAGTGACAGCGTTGGAAGCCGAGAAGACTCCAGAAGAAGCCCCGGAAGACCAGATGTCTTTTGGAAGACAGGAAGACGAGCCGTCTTCCCAGGTATTTCGAGTGGAGGAAGCGACTTCCTCGGATCCCTATGAGGTCGTCATGGTCCCTAGTACCGAACTAATGCTCCAGAAGAGCGAGGAAGCACCAGTCGACTCTGCTTCTCAGAAGACGCTTCCGTCTTCCCAAGCCGAAGCAGAAGCAGAAGCAGAGTCGGAAGCCGAAGCAGAAGCCAAGGAAGAAGCAGCAGCAGCGACAGCAGGGCCAGCGAAGAACGAGGAGGAGGAAGCCACCTCAGTGTTACCCGAGGTGTTTGCAGGGCTTTCTAGCTTATCAGAAGCCGCGTTAGGAGCTCCGATAAGAACAGATCAGGTAGAGATTGCTACCGAGCAAGCAGAGTAGGCAGCAAGCATCGAAGACAAGTTAGTCTTGTCTGAATTTAGTAGGACCGAACATGTTATCTTAGGAGATGGCAGTTCCAGTGTAAAATTAGTTAGGATACCATGTGGTAGCATAGGAACAGCAAAGTGGAGGGCTAAACCAGGAAAGGGAAACGGCTTGCATGTGGAGTGGCAGCCTTCTGTCTGCGCCCATCTCTCCCCGATGGTCGTCTCCCCTGGTTCTCATGGCGATGGTTAAGTAGGATCGAAGAGTAGGAAATTAGGTCCGTGTGGAGAATTGAGTTCTGCACACACATACCGATCTTACGGTGCAGACAGATTAGACACACGGGAGAATCTTCGAAGAAACTGGCTGCCTGCACACACACTAGATTTTTCGGTGCAGGAGATAGATTAGACACTAGAAGTACACAGTGTACACTACACTCGATGTTGGAATAAGGAGATAACGCAGGAAGAAGTCTGCATTCTCTTACCACCAGCAGCGATTCAAAGATGTAGATAGAGATAATGGACAGTTTAGGAACAGGGAACGGCATCCTCGTGCAGTCCAGTTATCTAGATTGGTGTGTCGAGGAGTAGGCGTAGGAAGTAGAGTGAGTGAGCTTCCCAATGCCAATGTGACTTCTTCTCGGGGAATGGATTGCGGATTTGAGTGCAGAAGCTTTGTCCATGTCTTTTGGGTGGTGGGTTTCCTTGAATTCGCTCCCGATTGTGCATGGGAAGTGTTCTTCTTGAGTGGCGGTGACTGTCAACAGTTGTGGAATTGCAGCTTGGCTAGTCCAATAGAGCACTTAGGATCTACGTACGGACGGTCTTATGGGTAAGAGATATCAGAAGACAGAGTAGTCGGAGCAGCGAAGAGAAGAAGAAAGAAGCTTTCTTCCCACATCAGAAGACGACATCCTCAAGTAGAAGACGGTGCAACTGTACACATGTTTGTTGTCTTCCTCCCCAAACTATTACAAGCAGGGATGGCTTGTTAGTCAGGATCCAGACTAGAAGCCTGTCGGAATCTAAATTTCTCCTTTTCATCTTGTTTTCTCTTGTTTGGATTTTCTCTTCTTCCTCATCTTCTCCCATCTTCCCCATCTTCTTACCTTCTTCTAGTGAGCTTCCGAGACTTCTATTGAGCTTCCGTGAAGGTGAATGTCGTTGTAGTGCTGCAAGAAGACCATTTCCGTAGGCAGAAGCCTGGGAAGGCTACATGGGACATACACCTTGTGATTTATCTAAACCGTTGGAATGTGAGAGTGAGTAAAGTGTAACAGCCGTTGCTAGTCGACTTCTACGAAGCAGGAGCAGTCTTCTGGAGGTACGAGAAGCCTAGTGGAACCTCCAGAAGCCAAGAATTGCTTCGAGAAGACAGTATTGAGAAGACCGGAAGAAATGACCTCGAAGTAGGAAGAGCGTCTTCTCGAGCTTCTCTGTGAATAGATGTGTGATATTTTAGTTAGTAGTTGTTTGTTTAGGTCCAAAGCACCTTTTGTCGATTCTGGAAGACGTGTGGTTTTGTGAGAAGACGAGATTTCTAGACAAAACCCGTGTGTTTGTGTGTTTGAACAGATCTTAGAACTTAGAGCAGCGTTACTTGTGCAAATCCTCTGTGGGAACGATATCTTGTATACTAAATGGCAAAAGGAGTAATCTTGCGACACTACAGTCACACCTTCTTCTAGTGAGCTTCCGAGACTTCTATTGAGCTTCTGTGAAGGTGAATGTCGTTGTAGTGCTGCAGGAAGACCATTTCCGTAGGCAGAAGCCTAGGAAGGCTACATGGGACATACACCTTGTGATTTATCTAAACCGTTGGAATGTGAGAGTGAGTAAGGTGTAACAGCCATTGCTAGTCGACTTCTGCGAAGCGGAGCAGTCTTCTGGAGGTACGAGAAGCCTAGTGGAACCTCCAGAAGCCGAGAATTGCTTCGAGAAGACGGTACTGAGAAGATCGGAAGAAATGATCTAGAAGCAGGAAGAGCATCTTCCCGAGCTTCTCTGTGAATAGATGTGTGATATTTTAGTTAGTAGTTGTTTGTTTAGGTCCTGAGCACCTTTTGACGATTCTGAAAGACGCGTGGTTTTGTGAGAAGATAGGATTTCTAGACAAAACTCGTGTGTTTGTGTGTTTGAACAGATCTTAGAACTTAGAGCAACGTTACTTGTGCAAATCCTCTATGGGAATGATATCTTGTATACTAAATGGACAAAAGGAGTAATCTTGCGACACTACAGTCACACCTTCTTCTAGTGAGCTTCCGAGACTTCTATTGAGCTTCCGTGAAGGTGAATGTCGTTGTAGTGCTGCAGGAAGACCATTTCCGTAGGCAGAAGCCTGGGAAGACTACAGGGGGCATACACCTTGTGATTTATCTAAACCGTTGGAATGTGAGAGTGAGTAAGGTGTAACAGCCGTTGCTAGTCGACTTCTGTGAAGCAGGAGCAGTCTTCTGGAGGTACGAGAAGCCTAGTGGAACCCCAGAAGCCGAGAATTGCTTCGGGAAGACGGTACTGTGAAGACCGGAAGAAATGACCTGGAAGCAGGAAGAGCGTCTTCTCGAGCTTCTTTGTGAATAGATGTGTGATATTTTAGTTAGTAGTTGTTTGTTTAGGTCCAGAGCACCTTTTGACGATTCCGGAAGACGTGTGGTTTTGTGAGAAGACAAGATTTCTAGACAAAACCCGTGTGTTTGTGTGTTTGAACAGATCTTAGAACTTAGAGCAGCGTTACTTGTGCAAATCCTCTATGGGAACTATATCTTGTATACTAAATGGGCAAAAGGAGTAAGCCTACGACACTACAGTCACATCAGCCGGCAGTCGACATGGCTTTTCACACTCGGCAGAAGTACCAACCGTACGACGATGATGCTGACGCGGATGACTTCATCATGATGTTTGGGACCATCTCTCGATCCAACAAAGAAGACTCTGATGTCGATAGACTCCGTGTATTTCCTAGTTTGATCGTAGGAAGAGAAGGAAATGGATGAGTAAAATGTTGGATGATGGGTTAGTAATGGCCGCTTGGGCTACTCTGAAGGCAGCTTTTCTAAAGAGGTTCAGAGGAGTGGGTTATGATCGGATGACCCTCATAGAACTTCAGAGGCTCGAGCGGAAGAAGAAAGAGACACTGCGGGATTATATAGAGAGGTTTGAAGACCTCCTGGATCACATCTCTCAGAACCAAGGAAGACCCGTTTATTGTGTCCAGCAAGTCGTGGACTGGTACTTGGAAGGATTGTCTCAGGATATGGAGTTGTACTGCAGAAGAGGAGGAGATGATGATTTAGTAGAAGTACAGAAGCATGCCGAGCAGTATGAAACCTCAAGCATCACTCAGAATATGACGAAAGATAAAGGGAAGACCTCGAAGAAATCCAAGAAGTCGAAGAAGTCTTCTAGGAAGTCCAAGAGGAAGTCCAAGTCTACCGAAACTGATAACAGTGATTCGGAAGTATCCTCTATTTCTGAAGAGTCTACTGTCGAAAGTTCAGAATCTGAATCTAAACAAGAGAAGAAGACACGGAAGAAGAAAAAGGAGAAGACACGATCAAGGGGAGAAGTTGTGCAGAAGATTCCTAAGACTCAGATCATTCAGTCTGCACCTGATCCCCGGATCGATGAAGTTCTGAAGCAGTTTGCCGACCTGAAGGTTCATCTTCTGAACCAGAAGGACAAGCGGAAACAACCTACGGCTTCTCGGCCAAACATTTTGAGTTGAGAGTTTTCCTGGGAAGGGCGGAACCTTCTGGCTGTGATAGATCTTGAAGGTTGTGTTTAGTCTACTTAGGGAAGCGTTGGGCTTCAAGCTATGGCTTCTTACTATACAGAGGTAGGCTTCAGATCAAAAGGGGACAGTATAAACACTCACTCAGGTCGAATGGACCCTCTAGTATGTTCAGGAAGTGAAGATCAAATCAGATTAGCAGTAATAAGGTCAGACAGTGAACTTTAACGGTCCAGAATCAGAAACATACGATGGTTCAGACTTCAGAACTCCTCCTACATGTAAATGAGGCCCTACTGACCATACACACGAAGTTTCAGCTTTAGATCAGATCAGAGTGTCGAGATATGGGCAGAAATGTTCTGAGCAGAGAAATTACAGCAATTTCTGGTACCCAGACAGCTATTTCGACCTAGAACAGAGAATTGGCTCGATCACTTTCGAAGATTCTTACAGGATTTGCAGTACACAGCTTGCTGAACACTCCTGTGAAGTTGGGCCTCCTGATTGTACACAGAACTCCAGATCTCGCTCTCTGAAGTTGATGCTCTAGATTGAGAGCTTTTCGGACCCCCTCTGCTTCAGCGGTCGCCCTGAATTACTCACAATTTCAATTGACATGAAAATTTGGGGACAGTCGTAGCCCTGCTGACAATGAACGCGACCTCGAAGGTTTCTCAAATCTACTGCGATTGACACCGAAAACCCCAAAATCAACAGAAGTGCTGCAATTCTGGCACAAATCGAACTTCAATCAGCCATAACTCTTTCTTTATTGCTTCAAATCGAACAAAAATTTCGCTGACAGTGCTTGGCACGACGAACCCTATCTCCCTGTGCTCTCAGATTTCAAAGTTCTCTCACCAAATGCTCGAACTCCTCTTAAGACCCCTACTACTAAGTTTAGTAGTAAGTAAAGACAAAATCGGACCAATGGGAGTTCATAGCTTCACTCCCCTGTCCTTTTGTGTCCCAAACCACGTGGTGACTTGAATTTGCACATAGGCTACCACGTCAAGCCCCTAAAGTGCCAGCATAGACCCTAAACTACATGCGAAGACATGTAAAACGACACGTAATCTCGAAAGATAACCTAACCTCGCTAGGAAGCATGCATGGGCGACATGTAATTACAACCCATGAGCTTAACTCCATCTACATGGTAATCAACCTACTAAGACTCAAAAATATATAACATCCTCTAGTGTCGACTTCTCTGAGGTCCTAATTTCACTCAGAGAGACTAACGCTTGACAGAGAGGTGAATTATTTACAATGTAAAATGATTCACATCACGACAACGGCTTCTCGGCCAAACATTTGGTGCAACCTTTGCAACTCTTCCGGGCACACCAGAGATTAGTGTACACAGGACCAAGCTATCAATTGGGCAGGCTGGGAAGAAGACGATGAGAGATATCTACACGATCCCAGTGGAGAATCCTGCTATAGGATCGAGACGATACAACCGTTCACTCCTATGCCTCCTACCCAATATAATTGTTATACACCTAGAGACAGGGCTAGTAATGTACAGACCATGACGTCCTGGCAACCTTCTTCATCACAACGACCTCTAAATCCTCTTCTTGGAGCATGCAACAATTGTGGAGAGACAAGACACTGGTGGTCCATTTGTCCTCATCCGAGAAGACAGATTGGGCAAGTGCCCTTGTGTAGAACTGTAAGGAAGTAAGACATTTCACGAGAAATTGTCCTCAGACCTTACGCCCACGACAAATGGTTAGATTTGCAGAGACCACGCCTCTTGCAGAAGCCGCATCAGCTTCTAAACTCGAACTAGCAATGGTACAGCACATCACGGTAGAAGAAGAAGATCCTAGGGATTGTACGGATTGTCTCCATATTGAGGAAGACGAACCAGATCCCGGGAAGCGCGAAGGAAAGGAACCTCAGCTGCAGAAGACGACTGCAGCTCCGAAGACGAAGTCACTTGAGACAGCTTCCTCTTTCACTTTGACGGATGGCACTATTTGGAGCCCTTGCTCGGATTCAGACAGTTGGCCCTCAGAAGAAGTCATGGATGAAGCAGTATTCAAGGTAAGTACTAGAAGCAAAGGGAAGTCAGAATCTCGTTAGAAGGAGAGCAAGAAGTAGAAGCAGCATAAGGAGAGGTCATCTTCCTCTGAGCGGCCTTCTTCTCCTGCTTACGACCGAGAAGATCCGAAGTCTTTGTTCTTGACATTAGGCAAGAAGTTGAAGCGATCATGCAAGAAGAGCTGGAGAAGCGACAGAAGATAGTACAACAGCTTCTTTCATCGACTACGGTAGCCCCTGTCTCACGAGAACAGCTTACAGTAGAGAGAAGACACCATTCTGATCTTCCATCCAAGGAAGCAGCTACAACATCTTCTCTGTTGGAAACATCAGTCACTCTTCTGAAACGATCCCCTTATGACTTCTTGCGAGACTTGTGGAATCAGAAGGCGGATGTAACCTTCCAACAGCTTTTTGATGACAACGCTGGTTACAGAAAACTGTTACAATCTGTTCTTCGAGGATCGAGGAAGAGGAGAACAGCTAAACTTCTCCAGAGCACCGCGATCCTAAGAATTGAGCATGAGGACTTGGGAGCCCCAGAACTTGATTTGGAGATCCATGGTTGTCTTCTGAAGAAGGTAACCATTGATTCCGGCTCCAGAGTTAACATCATGACTAAAGAAACTGCGCATGCCCTAGGCTTCATTGAGTTCCACCCTACTCCGAGAATCCTTAGAATGACGGACCAGACCAAAAGACGACCTTTGAGGCAACTGAAAGATGTCTTGACGGTAATTGGAGGAGTATCTTTTTACCTCACTTACATCATTTTGCGACCTGTAGCTAAGGTTGGATATCATGTGTTGATAGGAAAACCATGGCTGTATGCTGCAAATGTAAATATCGATTGGAGAAGACATCATTTGAGGTTTCCCAATCCTACATCCAAGCTAGGTGAAAAGACCAAAGTCTCACTTCCTTGGATGAAGGTTGGACCTCAAGGTGAAACTCTCTCTACGACTGAGGGGCATACGTCAAAAGACTCAGCTGCGTCTTCTGATAGTGATGAACGATATGATGAGTTTGTGGTGAATAACCTGTGTACTACAGAAGTAGCAGAGATAGCAGAAGAAGTGATCTGTGGATACATTGAGTGCTACGAAATTACGGAAGAAGAGCTTCCAGAAGACGAAAGTACCGTCTTTCCTTCGAAAGATCCGACAGTTGGTCTTCTAGGAGACGAAAGTACCGTCTTCTCTTCAGAAGATCTGACAGTTGATCTTCCAGAAGACGAATCTGAACCAGAAGAAGCTCCCAAACCGGAATACTTTGGTGCCAGTGAGTACAATCACACTGAAGGAATGGTAAACCCTGATGATCTTCAAGAAATAGAGGTTGCTCCGAGGAAGAAGCTGAAGCTTTCCAAGGTGATCGAGGGCCAACAGTTGGAAGACTTAGGAGAACTTTTGACAGAGTTCGCTTGGACCATAGAAGACATGAAGGGCATACCTCGAGAACTGGGAGAGCATCGCATTGACTTGCTGGAAGGCATTGTTCCTGCACGACAGAGGCAGTATCGACTCAACCCCAAGTACTCGCTTCTGATGAAGGACCAGATCGATCAATATCTGAAGACGGGAGTCATCTTCCTAGTACTTAGTAGTGAGTGGGTAGCTCCTATTGTCATCGTGTCAAAGAAGTAGACATGTAAGATCCGAGTGTGTCAAGACTTCCGGAAGCTGAACTTGATCACAAAAAAAGATCATCATCCTTTACCCTTGACCGACTCTGTGTTAGACCAGGTAGCAGGACATGAGTTCTACAGCTTCCTGGATGGGTATTCTGGGTACAACCAAGTTTCAATCAGAGAAGAAGACAAGTCGAAAATCACTTTTATCACTGATTGGGACACGTACGCTTACAATCAAATACCGTTTGGTTTATGCAACGCACCCATCACATTCCAGAGACTGATGATTACGATCTTCAAGGAGTATCTTCGTGGAGATCTTCTTGGATGATTTTTGTGTGTTTGGATCGAAAGAAGATCACTTGATATTTCTGAGGAAATGTTTTTTGAAGTGTAGAGAGCATCGTTTGGCTCTTCACCCTGAGAAGTGATTCTTTGGTATGTCAGAAGGAATTTTGCTAGGTCATAAGATTTCTGAAAGAGTTATAGAAGTCGACTGTGCTAAGGTGAAAGTCATCATGAAACTTCACCCACCTGCTAACCTGACTCAGTTGAGAAGCTTCCTGGGCAACGTAAGATACTACAGGAGGTTTATTGACAAGTATGCAGAGGTAGCAGGAAGACTTACTAAGTTGCTGAAGAAGGACGAACCTTACATTGGGTCTTCTGAGCAGCAGGAAGCGTTTCAAGAAATGAAAAGACTTCTGTCAGAATCTCCTATCCTAAGGCCACCTGATTGGGAGAGAGTCTTCCACATTTATGTGGATGTTTCTGCTTTCGCCATAGGGGTGGTATTGAGTCAAAAAGATGAGAAGAAGAAGAATTATCCCATCTACTATGCGAGAAGACAACTTAGTGATGCAGAGAAGAAGTATTATACTACTGAAAGGGAGTGTCTTGGCATGATTTACTCCTGTAGGAAGTTTAGGCCCTATCTTTTAGCTAATCCGTTTGTTTTCTATGTGGATCATTTTTGTTTGAAACATCTCGTGAAGAAAGTAGATTTGTCTGGTAGGATAGCTAGGTGGATTCTTCTACTCCAAGAATTTACTTACACAATTGAGAACAGGCCTGGAAGACAGTATGTTAATGCTGACTACCTATCCAGATTTGTAACAACCCAGAGAAACACAAAGTATCAGAAATAGTAAATTAAGGATCGTTCCCACGAAGATACAGTTAACAATTACACAAAACACAGTACTACAACGTCACAAGGATAATTCAGATAGTTTTCTATTATTCTCACGGAATGGATAATATCCGGATGAGAGTTTAAGTCTGATAAGAAACCAAACCCAAGCAAAAACTTGATGAATCGAATACAAACATCAATGAAATAGTTCTTTGATCAAGGACCCTTCCAACAACATATAAAAGATTCGAGAAGATAGATGTATGACTAAATGAGGTAGCAAAATACTGCTGAAATGTTACTAGTCTTCTTCTGAAAAGACAGAAGAATACAGACTTCACATCAAGGTTCAAAGAATAAGCCCCTACTCTTCCTAAGAAGTGTTCTTCCTACTAAATCCTCACTCTTAAGAATCCCACTTATTTGAAGAAGCCAAACTTAAGACGAAGCCACCATGTTCTGAACTCTTCTTACAATTTAACTTATGCTTCTCCACTTCACAGTAACTAATATGCTCAGATTCTCGAAATGTTCTTCGCTCAAATAGCCCGAAGGTTCTCTTCGCCGAAGTTCAATTTCGTTCATCTGCATCAATCAGATTTACACCTGCGACAACAAACTACGTCCTTCGTAGGTAAATTGCCTTCGCCCACTTTATTCACACACTCACTCCGCAATCTCGCGCAATTGAAAATTAAAAAACAAAAACTGAAAACATGAAAAAGGTAAAAATGACTGGTAGTCACATCGCTTATATAGCCCTTCGCCCTAAGATGGCGGATCTCATTTCCTACAAAAGATGATCACATCTGAATCGTGCGATCACGTCCCCCTAGTTGACAGAACCGCAGTATCTACTCTACCTAACTGTAAAGAGTGTCCTATATTGGCTAACGTAAACTTAACTGTCTCCCTAAGCTCCTTCAAATCTCGTATGATTCTCTCCCCTAGCCTAACTATTCTGCTCTTCGCCGAAGGATCTGGCACTATCGTTAACTCTACCCGAAGCCGCTGGAGAAGCTCTAGCTCTGTCCCGTTAAGCTCGGTGGCGAAGTATGTCGTCGCAATCTCGTCCATCTTCGTCCGAAGCTCTTCGGCCTTCACCACAACAATCTCTTTCGCTTTCTCTGCCTTGGCTAGCTCCTCATCCTTGGTAGCCAACTGCTCAAGAACAGCGTCTCTCTCTTACTTCATGTCGTGGAAGCGCGAAGTCATAAGGTTGAGCTTCGCCTGCCAATCCTGTATCTCCTTCGAAGCATTCACCTGGTCCTCCGATCTAGCAACCACCAAGGTGTCTCGCTCCGCAGTCAACTTCACAACCTCGGCCGAAGAGTCATCTAGCTTCTTCATCAGCTTGTCCTTCTCCGTAAGCCATCCCTGTCGTCCGAAGTGTACTGCATTGAGAAGATCACTAAGGGACAAAGGTACCTTCGTCTCATTTTCGTATTCCTGACGCTGCATGTCTAACTCTGCTAAAATAGGTAGTGTCGTGCCGCTTAGAAACTCCAGCGTCTTCTCGAACATCTGCAACTCCTTCCCTATGCTTGGATCTTTTGATGCCGAAGTCGTGGCATCATTAGGACAGGATGAAGGTCGAGGGGCTTCCGAAGGAGGTTCCTTAAGTGTAGCACCCGAAGGTAATCTTCGTATTACAAACTCTTCCTGGTCTCTATCCGGCTGACTCGCTCTTGGACCCGTCTCTCTTAAAATCTCCATTGAAGACGATCGTTCCGCAGTCTGCACATCTTTGGCTCCTTCGTCCGAAGTCGTAGTTGTCCTTTTCGCCTTCTTCTTCTGTCGAGAAGTCGCTCCTCTTGAAGTCCCCGCCTCCGTCATCTTCCTCTTCGCCCGAGTGCTAGGTCCCGTCGAAGTTACCGGAGTTGTCATTTCTTCTCTTTGAGGAGTTGGCTCCATCACACGCTCATCTTCCGATATCGTTCTTCGGTCGAACTTCTCCTCTTCTTCTGGAGATAACAATCTCATTCCTCGATAGAAGAACACTACAAACGCTACGAAGTAGGTAGATCCACCATCCTCAAAGTTGGCATACATCTTCTGAACGTGGTCGTGGAAGATCTTCGTCCAATACGCTTTCCTTCCTTCGAAGATCTTCTCGATGAAGTTAATCTGCCAATTGGTCAGATAAGCAGTACGTTGCGGCTTGAAGATAGTGTTAAGGGCGATCGCGACATCACTCTTGAAAGGATCGATATAACTGTGCACCTTGAACTCATTCGATCCTATCGGCGACATTGAGAAGAGTTCTTCATACTTCGCCACTTCGTCCGAACGGCTTGCAGGTGCTATCGTACATCAAGTCGCCTGGTTTTCCTGAATCATCGATTCCTTGGACGTAATTCCAATGATCCAAAGTCCAGTTGTTCGGCCTCACCCGAAGGTTGTCAGAGGGGTGTCCCTTACAAATGAGTATCTCCTGTGACAGGCCTGAAGAGATCACTCCCCAGTTTTCGAGCAGGAACGCCATCCCCATCTCTTCGAGTCGTTCTCGATACGGACTGAAGTCCGGTCACTTCGTCGCAATGGTCTTCAACTTCGGCTTCTTTGTTGTCTGCATTCCTCTCATCTTCGCCGAAGTTCAGAGTTCCTTCTCCTGCTTGCGACCACAACACTCCTCACTCGTCACTTAATCGACAACTTCTGACTTCGTCAAATTGAACTCGCCTTCCGCTGCCCAAAACCCTAGAAGAGACTCTTCGTCGATGTCGGTCTTCGTCCACTTTCGATCGATCGATGCGGAGCGCTACAGTGAATTCGCGAGCGGAAATAGTAAAATGATTTACCTTTTGACTCTTCTTATAGTTTTCTACTTCTCGTCTCCTCACGTGTAAGGTTCCGACCGCGAAGGACTACTTCTTTCTTGTTTTGGTCCTTCTTCTTCTTTGAGTCATAACTTCGTCGTCCGATGTCCGTTCCCAACAAGTGAGGTATCCCTGGAAAGCTCTTCGTCTGGAGAATGTAGCTAGGTTATTAATCCAAAGAAATACACTTCACAGGTTCCGTATTCTGGTTCAGCATCATCCTTCGGCTAAGAAAGCTCTATACTACACTAAACTTATCTTCTCTATCATTTATACTAACTAATCTACTGTTTTGTCTAACAAAAACAAAAATTTTCTAACAAACTGGAAATCCAAGGCTTCACATACTCCCCCTCTCAATTGTGAAGCGTCCTCGCGAACACATCAGCTGTAGTACCGCTTGATTCTTCCTCTATTTACTCGGGTAGCAAAGAGGTTTCCTTCTAGGTCTTTGAGTTGGACTGAACCATTGCCATAACATTGTGAGACTATGTATGGTCCCATCCATCGCAGCTGTAACTTCCCGGGAAACTTAATATGTCTACTATCATATAGCAAGACTAAGTCTCCGTCGTTCACATCCACCTTTCTCAACCTCTTATCATATACCTCCTTCCGCTTCTCTTGTATGTCCTTTGTTAACTCCAGAGATGCTTCGCGATCTTCTTCTAGTGCCATCAAACTTTGCAATCTGATGAGCTGACTATCTTCTGCAGATAATCTATCCTGTGACAGAATCCTGTAAGTAGGGGTTTCAAATTCAATAGGCATAATAGGATGCATTCCATACGCTAAGAAGAACGTCGTCTGTCGTGTTGTTATCTTCTCTGTATTTCTGAATGCCCACAGCGCTGCATCCAACTTGGTGTCCCAGTCATAAGCATGATTGACAGTCACTTTGTTTAAGATCTTACACAGCAACCCATTGCTTTTCTCAGTAAGTCCGTTCGCCTTAGGATTATACGGAGTAGTCTTTCGATGCTTGATCTGAAAGTACTCTGTCAATGCCTCTATGGTATTGTTCAAAAAATGTGTACCTCTATCACTCATCAGTTCCAATGGACATCCAAACCTGGTGATGATATTCTTGTGTAGAAAGGCCGCCACTGTAACCGCATCATCTTTCTTTGTTGCTTCAGCTTCCATCCACTTGGTTGCATAATCTGTAGCCACCAAGATGTATCTTCTGCATGTCTTCTTCGTTGCTGGTTGAATAGGTCTCACAAAGTCAATTCTCCACTTCTCGAATGGTGCAAGAGGTAAGATATGATGAAGTGGCCACTGAGTAGTTCGAGTAGGCTTATCCACACGCTGGCAACTGTCACATCTCTTAATGATCGCGTGTACATCCTTGTGCATGGTGGGCCACCAGTATCCTGCATCCAAAATCTTCTTTACTGTGTTGCGAAGAGCGTAGTGTCCTCCTGCTGGTTCCGAATGCATGGCATCCACCACTCTTCCTACCTCTTCCTCCTCCAAGCATCTTCGTAGTTCATCATCGGTTCCCTTTTTGAATAAAATGCCACTCTTCATCTCATACGGTCCGACTTTGTGTATGAATACCGTACGCTGTTCCACATCCATTCCTTCCGGGCACTGCAATATATACAAATATCTATATATCTCATGATACCTACTCGTGGGGGTTACTGTCAGCTGAAAGAGTTCTTCGTCTGGAAAGTCATCTGCTACATTGTCTTGTCGCTCTCCCGTCCTCAGTCGAGACAAGTAGTCTGCATTCTCGTGATGTTTCCCTGCTCGAGTTTGAACTGTGAATTTGAATTCCTCTAATAACAACATCCACCTTGCTATTCTTCCTGACAAATCAGATTTCTGCACCAGATGTTTTAAAGCATAGTGATCCACGTAGAATACAAACTCGCATCCCAACAAGTAATGTCGAAATTTTCTGACAGAATACACCATCCCTAGTGCTTCCCGTTCTGTAGTGGAGTAGTTCTTCTCTGCAGCGGATAGCTGTCTACTCGCATAGTAAATCAGATGGTCTCTCTTTTCGCTGTCCTTCTGACTCAGTATCACTCCAATAGCGAATGCTGAAGTATCCACATACACTTGAAAGGGTAGATTCCAATCTGGTGCCTTCATGACGGGAGCCTCAATCAACTTTGTCTTCAGTGTTTCAAAAGCCTTTTGTCTCGGTTCTTGCCAAACATACTCAGTAGTCTTCTTCAACAATTCGGTTAGTGGTGCTGCCAACGTTGCATAGTCCTTGATAAATCTCCGATAGTAGCCTACATGTCCTAAAAATCCCCGCAACTCACTAACATTTGAGGGAGGATCCAAAGCTACTATGACTTGAACTTTGTCTACATCTACTTCAGTGCCTCGCTGCGAGACTCTATGTCCTAATAAGAGGTCCTCTGACATGGCGAAGAAACACTTTTCTGGATGTAATGCCAACTGAGCATCTGTACAACGCTGAAAAACTACAGCCAAGGAATTTACATGTTCTTCCTTTGGACCAAAAACACAAAAGTCATCTATAAATATTTCTAAGAACTTCCTAAGATACTCCTGGAAAATGTTCGTCATCATTCTCTGAAATGTAGCAGGAGCATTACACAAACCAAAGGGCATCTTATGATATGCAAAAGTACCCCAGTCAGTGGTAAAAGTAGTCTTATCTTTGTCTTCTTCTCTGATGGATACTTGGTTATACCCTGACAATCCATCGAGAAAGATATAGCATTCATGACCAGCTACCCTGTCCAAAATAGAATCTGTAAAAGGTAAAGGGTGATGGTCCTTCCTAGTTGCTGCATTCAGTTTTCGAAAATCTTGACATACTCTGATTTTACCAGTCTTTTTCTTGAGTACTATCACTATGGGTGATACCCATTCACTGCTAAGGACAGGAAAAATAATACCGATGCTTAAGTACTTATCGATCTCATCCTTGACCAAGAGAGAGTACTTCGAGTTTAACCGATACTGTCTTTGTCGCACCGGAACAGAGTTTTCCAGTAAATCAATTCGATGTTGACCCCACTTCGCAGGAATACCCTTCATGTCTTCAATCTTCCAGGCGAAGACATCCTGGTAGTAAGTTAACATGTCATGGTACACCTCCAATTCTGCTCCCTGTAACTTCGCTGCGATCTTCAAGATTTTCCCTTCGTCGAGAACCAAATCCACTGTCGCTGACTTCAGTACCATTCCTTCTGTGTGGCTTATCTCTGAACTTCCCTGTCCCAACTGTGATTGCTATTCTTCCTCATTCCCCTCGCACTCTTCTTCATCTTCTATCTCATAGCATTGCAAGTAGTTCACAACTATGTAAGGTCCTGATTTCTCATTTTCTGAGCTAGTACTCGAAGATGAAGAGTCTTCGTCCGAAGTGTACCCTGAATCTGTCGAAGATGTTTCGCCCTGATGTGACATCTTCTTCCAGGTTACTGAGACACTTTTCTCCTTGGGTTTCATCGCATCATTAAAGGACAACTTCTGCTTATACCAATCAGTGATTACCTTAGCACCGTATAGCCAAGGTCTCCCTATAAGCACTCCATAGCCAGACTTCACCAATGGCCTTAGTACAATATATGTAAGTTTGAAGATTATCCCACCAATTGTTGTAGGAATATCTCGCAGTACCCCCAAAGGTCTTCGCCGACTCTGATCCGCCATCCTCAACACCCTTGGTGTCGATTCGAATTGTGTGTAACCCAAACCATGCGTTGTATCCTCTGTAATGATATTCACGCTAGAACCAGAGTCTATAGGCACATGTTTTATTAGACATCCATCTATCTCAATGTCTACTTCTGGAGATCCTAAGTCCTCCAGTCCAACTTGAAACAATGAAGGCAGATTCTTCGACTTAGCCTTCGCTGGTTTTCTCAAGGCTGTCAATAACAGTTTCCTGTACAGCCTATTGTCTTCGATCAACTGCTTGATGGTTATGTTTGCTTGTTGGTTCAGCAAGTCTTCTACTACGTTGTAATGAGGGCTCACCACTGGAACAACCTTCTTAGTTTGTTCTACCACCAGCTTGCGCAGTTCGGATGGTCGTTCGACTTCGGGCGAAGAGACTTCGGCCCGCACCTTCCCGAGCCCTTCTTGGCTAGGTTCCACCTCCTTGGCTTGCTTACTCAGTTCCTTACTGAGTAGTGCCCTCACTTCTTCGGAATATCCGTAGGCAATGCTCCTGAGGTCTTCTTCGTTCTCGGTTCTTCCTTACGATTATCTACCTGTGCCGATTTCGTCTGTTTCTCTACAACGTCGCGCACCTGTTCTGTCAAGGATTTATGCGTTTTCTTCTCCTTCTTCAATTGCTTTCGCTCAGTCTTTTTAAGGTCCTTCGCCTCCTGAGCTACGGCTTCTGCTAAAGTCTCTCCCTTTCGAAGTAGTCTCTTTCCACTTCGAGTCTCCACTTTGTTTACCAGAATTTCCTTGTCTTCTGGCCAACCATATCCATCGTCGTTTGACAGAGTATAAACTTTCAGATCTTCGACCAACTCGACCATGTTTACTCCTGCATCTGGTCGTTGTTGGTTGAGTGGCGGTTGAAATCTCACTCCGGTCTTCTGAATTGGTTCATTCGTACAATCCGTAGCTCCATGATCGGGTTTTCCACACTTCCCACACAGTGGCATATATCCTACTTGCTTCTTTGGATGAGGACAAGAAGGAGCCCAATGACCATTAGCGCCACAATTAAAACATGATGTACCAAGAGATGGTGGTGGTTGGTAACCTCCAGGGGCAAACTTTCGTTGGGTAACGTTAGTTGCCATTTGTCTAGGTACAAAGCGTTGGATATGTACCGGAGGGATGGGCGTGAATTGCTGAGGCTGAGTGGGGATCATAGCTCCATCTTGAGCTTGTACTCCATAGACCCCATCTTCACACTCTACAAAGTAATTGGACTCGTATACTGACGCCCACTCCACTGCATGGGTGTTATAGGATGATTTACTATTAAAACATTCCGTATTGGCATGTCCAGGTTTACCACAGTTAGTACACAACAAATTTGGACGTGAAGTAGTTGGTGATTTTCGCCTCTCGGGCGTTCTGACCAACTGCACCTTGAGGTCTTCGAATTTCTTGAGAAGATCATCAAGTGCAGTATCTTTAGACGGCTGTGTCCTCCTCATCATCGGAAGTCTGGACTTTACTATTCTCTTCCGCTTTTTGTGTCTTTCCTTTTCGCCCAAAGACGAGGTATCTTCGTCTTCCGACGATGAACTGTCATCCGTAGTCTCGTCGTCTGAAGATTCCTCTGAAGATGAAAATGTTCTATTCTTTCGATTCAGCTTCTTCTTCTTCTTCTTCTCATCCTTTGCACTCTTCTTCGATTTTCTGAAATCCTTCTTCTTTCTCGACTCTGAAGCTTTTTCACGATCTCTGCTGAGGATATTTGAGGACTCATAGTTCTCAGCAGAATCGATGGCTCGTTCTAAGGTTGACGTATCGAATCGTCTAACCCCTGTCTGTTGCTTCGAAGGCAATCCTTTCACAAACCACTCCACTCCACTGCTTGTGGTGGTGTGTAGGCTGGGTGTGTCCCATTAGCAGGTAGTCTATCCAAGATACCGTAAAATCTCTGAACATAACTCTTCAAAGATTCTTTCCTCTTCCGTTTAACGCTGTTTACTTTGTGCAGTACATGCTTGTTATAGTTCAGTTCCCTGAATCTTTTGAAGAATTCATTTTTCATCAAATCCCAAGTAGATAAGATTGCTGGAGTTAGATTGGCATGACTGTACCATTTTCCAGCTGCATGTTTCACGTTCGATCGAGATCATTGTCTTCTTTGTTTGCATGAGATATCGCTCCGAATTGTTTAACAAAAGAATCGGCACCTTCTCCATCTCCATCACTGTCAGAATCTTCACCGCCGAATTTTGGATAATTTTGGCGAGTGAAAGGTGGTGCTCCTGACGGAAGTGGCACTCCTGTCATCGTATGAGGTACCGTAAAAGGTAGAGGTGCCAAGTACTGTCCTCGACTGTAATTGGTTGGTACTGTAAAGTTTGGAATCTGCACTGGTCTTGTACTGGACAGAGTACTTGATGGTTGAAGAGTCAGCTTAGCAATGGGGCTTACAGCTGCAGTACTTGCTCGGATGTGCGGAAGAGACACTTCAGACGAAGGTTCTTCGGCCGAAGGTACTTCGACTGGTTGAGCGTCCTTTCGTCCCCCGTCGTATTCCTTCCTGGGTGAAGACGATGTAGAAGTTTCTTGACTTCGTATCTTAAAAAGCGATACCCCTGGAGTACCTTGAGGTCTAAGATTCACAGTTCGAAGAGCAGGTGTTCCCAATGGTAACAATTCTCGAATTAATTCTTGTCCTCTTTGTTTCCTCAAGAGTTCTACAAAACTTATGATCTCTGGTCCATGTTTAACAATCAGTTCCAAGGCCGCTTCCGACTTTGGGTCTGAATCTTCTGCGAGAGAAGTTACAACATTGGGTTCGGATCTGTCAGAACTTGAGGATGAAGATGAAGACTGAAAGAGGTCCACTCTCCGAAGTGTGGGAGTTTCTTCTATAACAGTCTCTTCGCCTCCAGCTTGGATATTCTTGTCTTCTTTCGTGGGTTCAAACAGAGATTCGTGTAAGCTTGTACTCCTTAAAGAAAAAGGTAACCACGGTGCGTCTTTAGGTGAATCTTCTCCACTCTGAACACTCGAGTTTGGAGATTCGAGGTCACCCTTCTTCTTCCAGTATGTGCGCTCGTCTTTCTCGTAACGCGTTCGTGGCGAAATAGGTACTGAACTTCTCCCAAGCGAAGATGAAGTCCCTTCAGATAGATTGGTCACTTCCTGCCACTTCTGAGCTGCCTGTCGTCTGCGCTCCTTCGTTGCCTCCTTCTGACGTTTGACTTCTTTCAACAGTCGTTCGCGAATCAATCTTCTCTTCAACGTTCGTCTTGCCCTTCTCGTAGTCTGATCTTTGTCAGAAGGCGCTCGTGCTCCCCCCCGACATACATGTCGACGGTAATAACGCACTGAATTTATGTAAAAGTTAAATTTGTATCCCCGACAGTGGCGCCAAAAGTTTTAATGTTTCTATATGTAACAACCCAGAGAAACACAAAGTATCATAAATAGTAAATTAAAGATCGTTCCCACGAAGATACAGTTAACAATTACACAAAAGCAGGTTTTTGCAAGCAAAAAACCTGATGAATCGAATACAAACATCAATGAAATAGTTCTTTGATCAGGGACCCTTCCAACAACATATAAAAGATTCGAGAAGATAGATGTATGAGTAAATGAGGTAGCAAAATACTGCTGAAATGTTACTAGTCTTCTTTTGAAAAGACAGAAGAATACAGACTTCACATCAAGGTTCAAAGAATAAGCCCCTACTCTTCCTACTAAATCCTCACTCTTAAGAATCCCACTTATTTGAAGAAGCCAAACTTAAGACGAAGCCACCATGTTCCGAACTCTTCTTACAATTTAACTTATGTTTCTCCACTTCACAGTAACTAATATGCTCAAATTCTTGAAATGTTCTTCGTTCAAATAGCCCGAAGGTTCTCTTCGTCGAAGTTCAACTTCGTTCATCTGCATCAATCAGATTTACACCTGCGACAGCAAACTACGTCCTTCGTAGGTAAATTGCCTTCGCCCACTTTATTCACACACTCACTCCGCAATCTCGCGCAATTGAAAATTAAGAAACAAAAACGGAAAACATGGAAAAGGTAAAAATGACTGGTAGTCGCATCGCTTATATAGCCCTTCGCCCTAAGATGGCGGATCTCATTTCCTACAAAAGATGATCACATCTGAATCGTGCGATCACGTCCTCCTAGTTGGCGGAACCGCAGTATCTACTCTACCTAACTGTAAAGAATGTCCTATACTGGCTAACGTAAACTTAATTGTCTCCCTAAGCTCTTTCAAATCTCGTATGATTCTCTCCCCTAGCCTAACTATTCTGCTCTTCGCCGAAGGATCTGGCGCTATCGTTAACTCTGTCCGAAGCCGCTGGAGAACCTCTAGCTCTGTCCCGTTAAGCTCGGTGGCGAAGTATGTCGTCGCAATCTCATCCACCTTCGTCTGAAGCTCTTCGGCCTTCACCTCAACAATCTCCTTCTCTTTCTCTGCCTTGGCTAGCTCCTCATCCTTGGTAGCCAACTGCTCAAGAACATCGTCTCTCTCTTACTTCATGTCGTGGAAGCGCGAAGTCATAAGGTTGAGCTTCGTCTGCCAATCCTGTATCTCCTTCGAAGCATTCACCTGATCCTCCGATCTAGCAACCACCAAGGTGTCTCGCTCCGCAGTCAACTTCGCAACCTCGGCCGAAGAGTCATCTAGCTTCTTCATCAGCTTGTCCTTCTCGGTAAGCCATCCCTGTCGTCCGAAGTTTACTGCATTGAGAAGATCACTAAGGGACAAAGGTACCTTCGTCTCATTTTCGTATTCTTGACGCTGCATGTCTAACTCTGCCAAAATAGGTAGTGCCGTGCCGCTTAGAAACTCCAGCGTCTTCTCGAACATCTGCAACTCCTTCCTTATGCTTGGATCTTTTGATGCCGAAGTCGTGGCATCATTAGGACAGGATGAAGGTCGAGGGGCTTCCGAAAGAGATTCCCGAAGTGTAGCACCCGAAGGTACTCTTCGTATTACAAACTCTTCCTTGTCTCTATCCGGCTGACTCGCTCTTGGACCCGTCTCTCTTAAAATCTCCACTGAAGACGATCGTTCCGCTGTCGGAGTGTAATCCGTCTACCTAGGAAAGCGCCGGGCTTCTGGCTGTGGTTGTTCACTCAAGAGGTTGGCTTTCAGGTCACAATAGGGCTATAAACACTCACACAGATGTGTAAGATCTAGTAATATATCCAGAAGGTGAAATTCAGGTCTAGCTGGCAGTAATAGGATTCGGCGGCGAACTTTGACACTCACGGAAAGGAAAACTATGAAGGTTTAGACCTCTAAACTTCCCCTACATGCAAATGAGGTACTACTGAACTCACAGACGAAATTTCAGCCTGAGATCAAATTCTGACACGGAGATATGAACAGAAAAGTTTTGAGTAAGAAAACTTCGGCAATTTCTGGTACCTAGCTGGCTATTTCAACCTATAACAGGAGTTTGGCTCGATCAATTTCGAAGTTTCTTACAGGATTTGCAGTCTACAAGGTGCTGAACATCCCTGTGAAGTTGGGACTCCTGAATGTACACAGAACTGTAGATCTCCTCCTCTGAAGTCGCTGCTCTAGATTAAGAGCTTTTCAGACCCCCTCAGCTTTGGCGGCCGCCCTGAATTACTCAGTTGCTCAATCGATATGAAACTTTTTGTGAAATCGTAGCCCTGCTGGCGGAGAACACAACCTCGAAGTTTTGAAGCAATTTCCTCAAATCTGCTGCGAGTGACACTGAAAACCCTAAATCCAACCAAAATGATTCAATTCTAGCACAATCCGAACTTCAATTGCTCATAACTCCGTCTTTATTGACTCAAATCGATCGAAATTTTCACTGGAAGTGCTTGGCATGACGAGACCTCTCTCTCTGTGCTTTCAGATTTCGAAGATCCCTCACCAAATGCTCGAACTCCACTCTAGAGCTCTGTTTCTAAATTTAGAGTTTAACAAAAGACAAAAATGGACCAATGGGAGTTCATAGCTCCACTTGGTTGTCCTTTAGTACCCTAAACCACGTGGCAACTTAGTTTTACTCATAGGCTACCACGTCAAGCCCCCTAGAGTGCCAGCGTAAAACTTAAATTACTTAAAACGACACGCAGCCCCGAAAAATAACTTAAATCAGCTAGAAAGCGTGCATGGGCGACACGCAAATACAACCCATGAGCTTAAGCCCTATCAACATGGTAATCAACATACTAAGACTCAAAATAGTGTTAACACCGTATGCAAAGGTGTCAAACATATACATAAACGACTAGAAGTAATATAAGCTAACTTCTAGAACTACTAAACTCAAGCGTCGGAGTAGAAATATAACATGTAGCCGCCAAGTAGCGCGACACCGCAGTCTGCACATCTTTGGCTCCTTCGTCCGAAGTCGTAGTTGTCCTTTTCGTCTTCTTCTTCTGTCGAGAAGTCGCTCCTCCTGAAGTCCCTGCCTCCGTCATCTTCCTCTTTGTCCGAGTGCTAGGTCCCGTCGAAGTTACCGGAGTTGCCATTTCTTCTCTTTGAGGAGTTGGCTTCATCAGACGTTCATCTTCCGATATCGTTCTTCGGTCGAACTTCTCCTCTTCTTCTGGAGATAACAATCTCATTTCTCAATAGAAGAACACTACAAACGCTACGAAGTAGGTACATCCACCATCCTCAACACAGCTAGCTAGATTTTCATTGATTATCAATGTTTGCAGGCCTTATACTTACATTGCTAGATATAGTGGAAGTTGTCTTCTAGAACAGATTTTGATGTCTAGAACCACAATGCATGAGGAATGTTTGATACGGCTTGACAACGAGAGCATGTCCAAACTGAGTCAGCAAAAAGTCTTGTCTTGGAGCCGCACTACGCGCGTTGATTTATCGTTTTGATTACTGATTGTCACCTTGGTGGACGATCCATGTTGTGACGGTTTGGTTCCATTTCGTGCAGTATCTCAAGCATCTGTCGCTTTTTGACAGGAGGTCACTTGCTTGGAGTATTTTGTGACTATTTTTCTATGCTGTATCGATTTCGTTTCTTGATGGGGCCAAGATTGATCGCTTCTTGACGATGAAATACCACCAGTGTGAGATATACAGTGGAGTTTTCTTTCTTTCGTATACTGCATCGATTTTCTTCCTTGGTGGACCAGGATTGATCGTTTTTTGTCTTGGTGCAGTCTCCACGTGATCGTTTCTTGTCTTGGTGTAGTCTTCGTGGATGTTTAGAGCGAGTTGGAGGTTTAGAGTGAGTTTCGTTGTCTTTGTTCTCTCGCTGCTTCTTTGTGGGCTGGAGGTTTAGTTGAGTTTCACAGCTTCTGTGCGTCTCGCTGCTTCTGTTCTGATCATATGCCTCTTGTAGTAGAACGAGCACAAAGTAAAGACTCGACGAGTTCATCCAGATGACGAGCTGCATCAGCATTGGTCTGTAACGAGGGGTTGTCTAGGCGACACTCAGCTTACAATCAGTGCATCTGAGTTACGGACAACTTTTCCTCACTATGCTGCAGCTGTGGCTCAAACTGTTGTGCTGGAAGAGGCTTTTGCACATCAGCCAGACATCGAGGATGAGTTACTGTGTTGTGCATCTGCAGCATACAGCGAGACAGTTCCAAAAATGTAACGTTTTGTCATTTATCGCGAACTTGCTTTCTCTGGGATATGCGGACCGGACAAAACTTCCTCCTTTGCTAGAAGAGGCAGTAAAACGAGAATTCCACGATGTAGACGAAGTTTTTGTTGGCTTCCAAGCATAGTCTGAGCGGCAATGTTTGAGTTTTTTCTTCTTTTTTTCTGTCTAATTTTCTGTTCTTCTGTAGTTGCAGCATGATGCATCTCGGTTAGCGAGTCTAGGAGTTGCTGTAACAGCTCCTATGAAATGCTACGCCCAGTTGGGGGCTTCAAGGGTTCAACCCCTGTAGCATTCTTTAATATCTGTTTTGTGTACTTCTGTTCTGTTTTGAATCATAAATCTAAAACCTGTTACTAAACACGTATAGAAACCTGTTTCTGAAACATGTTTTTCCCAATTCTAAACTGGTTTAGGAAACCTGTATTGACAGGTTTCCAAAACAGGTTTCGCGTTACCTGTGGAAACATGTTTTAGATAACCTGTTTCCGAACCATGTTTCTAGAACCTGTTTACAAACAGGTTTCGCGTTACATGTGGAAACAGGTTTATAGAACCTATTCCAAAATAGGTTTCGCGTTACCTGTGGAAACAGGTTTCCAAAACCTGTTGAAACAGGATTCTAGAACATTTTTCAAAATAGGTTTTGGAATATCTGTTTCAAAACAGGTTTTGGGTTACATGTTTCCAAAACAGGTTTTGAATAACCTGTTTACAAACATGTTTCTAAAACCAGTTTACAAACAGGTTTTGAACCAGTTTCAGAGAAAAAATTATCACTTATCAACAATGATCTTTCGCTGTTCTCGATCTGCCTGCACGTTCCAAAAATAAAGTCTTTAGAAGATGCACTTGATCACCAACCACATAATCAAGATACATGATCATATACCACATAATCTCATAGTTAGTAATATTTTCGAGAGCTGTTTATCATAGGAGGATTACTCATTCACTAAAGACCTAGAATAACTTACTTGTCAAGTTGTTGAACAGGTACCGAACAATCTCTCCCTTAGTGTGGTCTTCCTCATGGTAGATCGAGGTGATAACACCCAATTTTGTGAATGTCCTATGTTGTACAAATGTGTGTTGCAGTCGACGCTCATAGATCTTGATGGGCTCTCGAACAATGTTCTCATTCCAATCCATGACGCATGCAGCAAGTCGCGCCTCATGAGTTTTTTGGAAGTGAATCCTCTTAGTGGCAAACTTGCATAACACTGAGTTGAATGTCTCAGACATGTAGTTCTCTCGCGCTCTTGTGTAGAACCGCATCTTAGTCGGCGTTATGGCTCGTTGAAGAAAAGCCACCATGGCAATATGCGTCAGAGAATCTACAGTACAAGAATGCCGAATTCAGTGCAGACATCATACATCGATATTATAAAAATGAGTTATCATATCGAGGAGAAGTAAACATACTCTTCTCGTAATAATTGTCAACTGTTGGCCGGTTCAAGTCGTAACCATCGCAGCAAGGTCTTCGTGTTCCAGTCAGCCGTTGTAAGATGAGACAAGATAAATGGTCCCCTGCCCAATGATCTACTGCGTTCTTAATGTCTAAACACAAGGTAGAGCAATTGTCCTCCTCTTGAGCATAACGACCATCATGTCGCACGGTTCTCCGCACATTCAGTTGACAACAAGTGGAAATCCAGCCCTTCAGCTTGTCAGCAATGCCATGCTCAGATAGCTCCGGGTACATCAAACGCCGAGATCGCATCGAGCCTCCCTCCTCTAGATGCCTAAGTTGTGCCGCTCGCTGAACTAACACATGCTTGTTACCAGCTATTGGAGCTCCTTGAAGATGAAGCCAAGTCACCAAATGTCGCTTGGTCAAGAGCTCCAAGTCAGCAATCACTTCGAAGTCCTCCACACCGCCAAGGGGTCGCTTTTTGGTCTGTAGGTCCACCCAAAACTTCTTCACCACGTTCTTACACTTGTGTCATAAATCTTTTTGAGACATAATCTCGTGACGAAGCAATATGGCATCCACAGAGGATTTGTTGTCGTGTACTATCTCATTGGACACGATGTCACGAGCGATTAACTGCTGAATACCGATCTCAAACGCACGATCCTCTATAAACCACGAGTTGTTATCGGCCTCAACGCGTGTCATGTTCACCATCTCAATGACACGTCCATCATGAGCAGCAATGAATGCACATGTATCGTTGTACCCATTTCTCGTAAAATCATATCGCAGATCAGCATACACGACAAAATTACCTAGCATATGACAAAGATAAACACTAAATGTAATAATTCACCGCGTCAAAAAATACATAAAATATCTCTCTAAACATACAAACAATAAATAATACAGCTAAGGTGAGCACGAGGTCAAAAAATTCACCAAGTGAAAAAAAGGTTTTAACTCTTAAAGTCAACAACAAATAATTCAACTATATGTGTTCTTACCTCCAGAAGGTAACTCATTCAAGTCGAGAAAGTGTCTCCTCATCACTTCACTTTGCACTTCATCCTTCAGTCTTGTCCATTAGTCCAATGTCACCTCCACCCATCCAATCTCACGATGTTTCTCACTCTGGAAATAAAAAATAGGTCCTCGACACTGGAGCCAACCCTCTCTCTCTGTACACCGAGTCTAATTGGAAAAAACCTTAAACCGGCACATAGTGCTGCACTATAAAGCCTATGAGTGATGTCAGGGACATGATTGTACATCTCCACTCCTGTTGATCTCCAATCGTACGTGTGACGATCTGGACAGATAAGCTTTAGAGACCAGCTCTGATGGATGGACGAGATTATGGGAGATAGAAAGAAGTGCTCGCATCCATGGTGAGGACATTTCACTCTAAAAAGTTGAAAGAGCTCTCTCAGCCAGCAGCTCTAGACTGTGCCACAAAACCGTATAAGGAGAGCGGATCAACTTCAGCTCCTACAACACTTTCATCCTCTATCTCCACGGTCCCAGTGACCGGCGCCTCTGACACTTATGAGTCAAGTACTTGATCAGCTAGTATCGGCAGGCTCTCTCCATCCTAAACAACAATATGAGAATAATTAACACCATATTTTGAAAAACATTTAGACAAATATGCTTGCAAAGTAGAAAATAATGTACCTGAGTCAAGGTCGAATGGACGCCAAGAGCGTGTAAGACTCACGGATCTACGTCAAACTCTCCATCATCCGCCTCTGTAGCATCTACCTCCAGAACACCCTCCTCTGCGATTACATCTGGATCTGTGGGTATCACTTCAACCTCCCTGACCATCTGATCTATTCTGACATCAACGGTGGAGAAAAAATTGAAACATTGTAGCGTGCCCGGCTGTAGGTCCCAACAGTCTCATCAACTGAAAATAACGTGGAAGTAAACTCTCTGGGACCCTCATCATACCGGTAGGGACCTCTGGACATCCTCTAGGTGCATGACGATCTCCGGGACGTCTAGGATGAACCCGTGGTGGCATGATAACAATAAATGCTAAGCCCGATAGTACTCAACCCTATCCGTCCGGAGGTCCAACTAAGTATTTGACAGTGAATAATACAAATTCAAGGATGATCTAAATTCTACTTAGCTTAGAAGAAAAAATCAAAACTATAACCCTAATAAACACAAGGCAAAAACCTCCAAAAAATGAACCTTGTGCTAAGTTGCAAAAAACCAGAGAGAGAGAGAGAAGGCTAGAAGCTCTTGGAAATAAACCAGAAAAGATGAGGAGTGGGAGAACAGCAATGAGAGCTATGGACGAGATCCAAACCTCTCCCCCTCCAAGCTGGAGGGGCCAAAGGAGCTCCTGTCGGCCGAAATCTGACTGACAGGAGCCTCCTGACGTCCGCGCATCAGGAGGCTCTTGTCTGGAGACCGCCGGAAATCTTTTTCCGACGCCGAAATTCTTTATTATGACACGGCTTCACTTCGCGGGACGGGGAGATTCAGCCATCGGTTGGTTCTTTGTTCTCAGAAAACAAGGTTTGTTCTCAGAAAACAAGGTTTGTTCTCAGGTTTGTTCTTCTATTTGTTTGTTTGGCTCTTGTAACGCGCAGATGTGTTACACAAGATCTTTTCAAAATTCAAAATTTATAAATATTCTCTTCAGTTGATTTAGATTGATTTCAGCTTTGGTCAAATGTTGCTAAGCCGTTAGATCAGTTGGAGCTCATCAAGGGCTCATTTTGTAGGTCTAGAACTATGCTTGCATTCAAGAGATAGATGACAAATTTTAGTTGAGAAATGAATACAATACAAGTTGGCGCAGTTCAAATGGGCTATCCCGCCTTCACTAATCTCCATTAGTTGGCGACTAAACTGATTAACGATGGGATATCCCACCGCTAATGTACTGCCTTGTGGTCGAGTTTAAAGAACCTTCTGGGGGTGTAATCATTCTTCACACTTCGTACCATTCCTCACACTTCGCACGGACGCCAAACTCTCACTGTCGAATGTGTCGAGCCACGACACCTTCGCCGGTCAAACCCTAAATTACAATATGGAAACAACCGGGGTTTTGGACCCTTCCGACCGACGAACAAGAGGAGGGTTTAAGCACGTAACGAGGCGGGACGGACAAATCGGGTGTGATCTGTAAAATTCCAACCTGTCAAATTCAGAAATGTATCGCGCAAGTTGAGCGCTGGCACTGGCGATTAAGGCAGAGAGAAGTTTATTGAGGGGTGGGAGTTCATTAAAATTCTGCGAGCAAAAACAGGATGAACTCCGTCTCTGGGAGAAGATTGAGTAACAATGAGAAGGAGTTCATCCAAACTGCCCTGCGAGCTGAGCAGCGAATTGACGGTCGCCGTCCATTCGATGCGCGCCGGCTGACAATCAATTTCGCGAAGTGAGTGGTCTTATTGGTTTCCCTGTCAATGTTATGGTGATTAACTTGTCCCTCTTGCAGATGTCCGCGCCCCTAATTACACCTTGGGAGGCATCGTATGTTGGAAGTCGCAACCTCGTTCCGTGTACTTGTTCGGAGTTCTTCTTGACTGCCTATTGTGATCATTATCCCTGACTCGGACATTGTCCTCCATGTGCTTCGACGAACTCAGCATGAAACCGCAGCAGCACATGTCCTCTGATACAAGGAAGTAACTAATTCACTGTGTAAGAATGTTGATTCTTTCAAGTTTCATGGAAGTCTCATTTTTCACAAATTTTGAGTATGTTTATTGGACTACAGGGAGGATGGTGCGGTTGAGGTTCAGCAGGGTCGAACGAGGGTCATGGCCATAGTCACAGGACAACTAGGTCCACCCTACCCAGACCGCCCAACTGAGGGTTCTCTTCAGATTTTTACGGAATTTTCACCCATGGCAGACCCAAGTTTTGAACCTGGTCGTCCTGGAGAACTTTCGATAGAACTTGGGCGGATTATCGATCGTGGGCTGAGGTATTCACTTGTCTAAGTTCGACTGGTTTTTGCAAAGTTGACTCTCAACTTCAAAGTCATTTTTTAAAATTTCATCAATGTTGGCGCTTAGAAGCTTCAATCACCTGGTGTATGGTGTTGTTCCCCCCTGAGCAGAGAGAGTAGGGCTGTGGACACAGAGTCCCTGTGCGTTTTGGCCGGTCGAGCAGTTTGGGCTATACGGGTGGACATTCACATTTTGGACAATGGAGGGTAAGTGCAGATCAGTTATACCACGTGCATTCTTTACACGTGCCCCGAATCCAAGCAAATGGCCATATCCTTGGCACGCTCGTTCAACAGTTCTCGCGAGGAAGTCATAGAATTTGAAGACGTATTATGGGCCAGTAGTTTGAGTCAAGGGTTTACCAACACAGCTTTCCCATTAATGCAGAAATCTGGTGGATGTAGCAAACATTGCAGCATTGGCGGCCCTAGCTTCTTATCGTAGGCCCGACTGTAGTGTTGAAGGACACGACGGACAAGAAGTAATTGTGCATCCCCCAGAGGTCAGCAGCTACTTTCGTATACCTGGCTCTTCGTTTTAGTTCAATCTACTGCCGTACTTTAGGTACACCTAACCCATCTTCAAGCGGTTTGCGTGAAATCGAATTTCTTTAAGCAGTAAAATTCCTGCCAGTGCCAAGGATTTGTAGCTAGCTCTGGATTTAAGTTTCACGTTAAGTAAAGCACCAATCACCACCTCTAACTGCGTGAAGTAAAGCACCTCTTCACCACCTGGAACTGCGTGTTCCTTGTCATCCTTTTATATCTTCCCTTTTATACCTTACCTTTATTAGCTTTCTCAGTAGAGGGTCCTGTTGCAGGACCCCTGCGTTCTCTTTCACTATATACTGTCCATCTGTGTTTCGATCACTCTGTGTGTATTATTTTCACTTTTTATGCGGAGACTGCGTTGTCACTGCTTTACCCTCAAGGACTGTCCTGACGAGGCGTACCGTTGGTTGTTCTGATCTTTATTGTTGTTTGAGAGGTGATGCAAATAATCAGCTGGTAATTCTGAAACAGTTTGATATTTCCACCTTGTGTCTGAAGTTCTCCTTCCCGGGAGAGACTGGAAGCTAGGTTGCTGGGACTCCACAGTTATTCCTTTTTCTCAAGAGCCTTTGAGTGCAAATACTACACAAACCTCGTCAGTGTGTAGGTGTACTAACAGGACTTGGTGAATTGCACGGTGACGATGGCAGGTTCGAGAGCCAATTTCGCTTATCCTTCACCATTACCCTATCGCAGTCACATTTGCGTTCTTCGGCGATGGGGAGCTCGAGGTAATTATGTATCTGTTTTCTGCTCAGTGTATGTTTAGTAGCAACCCTCAGAAATTCTGTTACATTAAGAGGATCATCTACACGCTGGTCAGAGAACAATACTGGAATGCGCTCCAGTCAGGGCCTTTACAAAGTATGCTCTCTTACGTTAAGTTAGATTAATCTGCATCTCATCTGTATTGTTCTCCGTACCACGGCTTATGATCCTGAATAGTACTTTTCTCTGCGCACTCCCAACGCCCTGATCCCCGAGCATACTTCGTCGCTAAAATCTGGGAAAATGTAGCGTACATCATCCCATCTTTTTACTCGCGGTGTGCTCCCTTGGGTCTCAAATTCGCCGGTTACTTTTAAGTGGATGTAGCTTCTCGGATCGCACAGCTGATCGCGCATACTGGGCATATACTGCTTCGAACTCGTTTCTTGAGCCTTCTCGTGTTTCTGTAATGGCTAAACTGAAGTACTGAAGTCTTAACGTTCTATGACGGTGGTAGACTTCGATCTAGTCAGTGGGGATAGTTGTTTTGTTCCATGGCTGAAAAGTTTAGTTCTCAAGTCAAGTGGTGTCACACTTATAGGAAAGCGCTTGATAACAAGCAGCAGGAAAGGAGGTCAACAGGGACTTATGAGAAGGCCTTAGGTTTGCTTTAATGTGACAAATCTAAGTAATAAACACCGTAAGAATCACTTTCGCAGGCGCTGGATCCAACCGTGAAGGAGGAGGCTGTCATGGGGGGCAGATTGACTGTGACCGTGAATTCACAGGGTGATGTCTGTGCCATGCAAAAGGGTGGTGGCGTTGGTGTTAGTCATTCTGAGATAATGCGTTGTATACGCATTGCCTCATCCAAAGCAGTCGAAGTCACGAATCAACTGAAGAAAGCGGTACTGCTCCCATTACCGTACCTAAGCATTGAACTACGTCCTTTCTAGATGATTGGATTTCCAAAGTTTCCTTGTCCTGTGCATTCGTCAATCTGATTGATTCTTGATCGGGTACGGAAAACCTTTCAGTTAGTTTTATGTGAATTAGTGCAAGTCTCGATCGTGGGAGAAGGTCTAACAACTCAAGTGCCTGTCGCAGATCGATGCCAATGCATTAGAGCGAGCCACAAGGAAGATTAAACGGCACCCAGATCATAAGTTTTCGGACGTGCAAAACGTTAAAGCGGAAGCCATTCAGGGGGACGTTGACATGCAAGAAGTTGGTGGACCTTCTGCAAACGAGGACCAGAGGAGAGAGGCCGTGATGGAAATTTTGAAAGTAGAAGAAATGGAGGAAGAGTCTAGTAGTAGTGAAAGTGAGGAGGAGGATGAGGACATTCCGGACAAACTAGAAGTCAAGAAGCAAAAGGTGGATCTCCGGACTGAAGCAGAAGTTGTGACAGCTCCCAATGTCAGCAGGGGCGTAAAAGCAGAACCATTTATAAATGATGCACCTTTTGAGGGTGGTCCTTCTCTGTGGTAAGTAATACTTCCCTTAGTTTTTAGTTCACTCATGTTAGTAAGTACTCGAAAGTACCGCTGGAGCATCGCCTGAGGGCTGGGCGTTTTGAACTGGAATGATCGTATCCCTTTTAGTTTTAACTTTGTTCCTTGTTGGGCGCAGGAATAATGAGGGTGTTAATGGCTCCGACAGAAGCTCCAAACCATTTGGTCCGTTTCATAACCGTCCACTGCGGAAATTGGTCGTTATTTGCTTTTAGCTCCCAACTTTAGCTATAGGAATCCGCACAGTCAAAGCAAACACTTTATAACAGATAACTTCGTAACTTTGCCGCAGATTCAGAGGCAGTGCAAGAGTCTCTTCAGCTGTCGGGGCCAATCCAGACGACTACCACAGTTCAGACGATCACGAAGACCACCACCTCAGCAGCTGGCGTCTTTGATTCAAGCTCATTAGCTACCATGGCTGCTGCGACCGTGTACCAACAGATGTCTGCAGTCCAACCCGTAGGAGCTTCACGATCTCTAGGGCCTGTATACTCAAAGGCTGGTGAGGATGGAGAGAAAGCTGCATTTGAGAGTATTAAACCTGTTCCCACTAGTTTGCTAGACGCAGTGAAGAAACAGAATAAAAGGAAGAAGTAGCAAGGCTCTTTTCTGAAAGGTAAAATAGTTTCCTCCTAGGCAAAATCAAATCTTCCTTGTATTAGTTACGTAATGATGTCAACAGAGAATAAGTTCTGTCATGTGTTTGTCTGTCCAAGGCTCAGGCATAGTCTGTATGCCTAAACCTGAGGCCCTTCTGAATCGTGTCAATGCAATGCACTGTGGTCTTGTTTACATCTGTCGTGATGATCCACTAGAATTCTCTGAATCTCGGGGCCCTTCCTTTTGACAGGGTTATGGGATCTCTTCGTTCGGGTCAAACGTTGTCATGTTAGAACAGGAACGCTGTGCGCATGCACTTCTGTAGCTTATTCCTCCGTCGTGGATTGATTGAACCCACGAGGCCAGCCCTTATGTAGTTATAAAGTTTCTAATTCAACACGAATTGTTTTTAAGAAAATATCCATTTCCGTAATTTAGTGAACTGGTGTAATCGCCACCACAATAAGCAATACTTCGGTGCACGGATCAATGACGTGGGGACCCGGCCGATAAACAGGCAAGTGGCTGTTTGTGGCTATTTTAGGGAGAACTGTCATATTCATGTAGCAACATATCGTAGTCACCCGATTCTCTTCTCCTTGCATTGTAAAACTCTGGGTACAGTCTTTTCGTGATACCTGATGTGGGTAGTTTTTGCATTGTGCTGCTATCCACATTGGGACTGACATATATGAGGAAGACGGTCGATTTGTTGCTGGTTTTCCTCACATACGTTTAGGCACTCCGATGTGGGTCCGTGAAACATTATTATGTTATAGTTTCTGCAACTGGATGCCAAGCTCACTGATCTACCATTACACAAACTCTGGGAGTTTGCCCTGAGGTGTTCGGGGAACTCCTGGACCGACAAGGCCGTGTAAAGTTGGGAGAACATCTCAATTTCGTTTTATCTCTTTCCAAACTTGTCCATAGGCTAACCCTCCCTTTTGGGTGCTGATGGAGTCATAGAGCAGACAGAGATTATAAGTGATGACATACTATCGTAGTGATATACTGTCATTAGTATGATAGAGGTAATGAAAGGAAAGAGTTGATATCGTATTGATATATGATACTGATAAGCCTATTGTACTTTTTCCTTTGGAGTAAATTTCTCACGGGTGTACCGTCGCCCTTTCAACTAAAAAGAAGGAAAGAGTTGATAAGTTCTAAAAGGAAAAGAAAAATAAAATAATAATAAGAGTAATAAGCTCACGCTTCGCAAATGATAATAGCATGATTTATACAAGCGTATTTTCAGTACTTTTCACAGCTATAATTTAAAAATTTTATTGTAAATTTTATACATCAATAGCGAAAATTGTTTATATTTTTCTGGAAAGAATTATTTGAAAGCTTTGATAACCTTTATGTTTATAGTGCAAAACTTTCATGATAAGTTTCTACTTATCAATGAACTTAATGTTACAAAGATAACAACCAAGGTGAATATCAAAATATATTTAGATATCAAACTGACTTATAACTTACAATATCTATGCTAAATATAACTAAATATAAATAATGAATGAAGCTTCCTTTGTAGTTATCTTAATTTAACAGGACTAAACTAAATGTAAAGTAAGTCCGAGCAAGAGTGATTGCCCGATAGACTAAATTCAGAGAGATTTTCAACCCCTATAGTTGGTCAAGATGTTATACTCTAAATATTCTCAACCTTACATCAGGCAAAGACGCTAAAATAGCAGTATGTACAAGCTATTTATTTACCCTTACCATCTTCTGTAATGCTAGATCTTGGTTGCCCGTAATTATAGATTGAACAATGAAAAAACTCACCTTTGATGTGTGCGAGTTGTACCTCTTCTTGTGTCGCTCTCAGTGATCGCTCAACCTCGCCAGATTCTCAGTGATGCCATGTGCGCCTCCCTCAAGGACTTGAATGATATCTGAAGATTCTGAACAAGAATGTATCGAACCACGATCATGCACGGTCAAACGGAGACCATGGTCTATGGAATGAGATTTAATATTTCCACACTCACACTCCGGTGTCCTCAACGAATCCGACTACGTAGCGAGCCGTAGAGCTGAATCCTGTTTTCTCGTTCCAAAGGACGAAAGCTACTTCACAGGTATGTAAGTTACTGAACAGTCCCTCTAAACGATGGAGGTGGATCAGACCACCCAAACGGGGAGTAGACGTAAGTAAGTGTAGTAAGTGCCCACGAAACGAAGATATAAAATAGCGCCGTGAACTCACGAATCTCTCTCTTGATGGGCATTGTGTGCAACTTACCCTTTCTGCACTGGCTTAAAAAGCTTTCATGTACCTAAACGCATAACAATATCTCCACACCAGTCAAGGATTTTGAGGAGTTCAGCTTCACGATTCAGCTACGGCTGCCGAGTACCATTAGATAGGTCAACGTTCCAGGATGCTTGAGTGAAATATGCGCTAATCAGTAAAAGACACGCTAATCAGCCCCAACACGCATCATAATTGATTCACTGCATTCCAGACCTAACTGGGGACCGGCTTTGAAAGACTCTAAACTTCATTACTGGAAACAATCGGCGGTCTGTACAACTCCTCAAATCCGTTCTTTATTTCTCATGGGCCGGGCATGGCCAGTACACAAATTCACACTGTCGTTCTAGTAGCGGCATGTACTGGATTACATCTTCTCTCGTCTCCTTTCCTACACGGAAAGGATTTCGCTGCCGCTTAGAAGGGACTTTGAGGTACTTTCATCGATGCGTAAGCGTGGCTGCTGTACCTCTCCTACATAGCTGCTTCCTCCTTATGGTACTTCGTATGTTTCATAGTGTACCGGCCCGATGCTCAATCAATCTGCTTCTGATGTGATGGTCGTAGAATGCTCTTCTCACCGTTGATCACATATACTGCTTCACAGTCAAGATATGGTCGTTGTTGGCAGATTTATCTTCGTCCGACAGCCCAATCTCATGGACGGACCTGCTCCTTTCCACCAGGCATGATAACAAATTCCTCCGACAATAACCCGACAGGGAACGATTAAGTGGATGTAGAGTTCTCACTCTGGCATATGGCACATGACGGTTCTCTCCACTGACCAGACAGACTGTTTACAAGAGTCGCCAGCCGCGACTCCGTGCTCGAATGAGGACACTGCGTGAACCACTCACCTTCAGGAGTAGTTCTTGAGTGCTTCTCTCACCTTCCCATACGTGTGGCAGCAGGGGAGTGCTCTATCTTCTCCCTGACGTTTAGCTCCACTCCCCACATATCCAAATTACGCGTTTTGTATAGGCCTCTGCCACACTTCTCCTAAGGCAATGTCTCTCAACCTTCTCTAGCAGAGAGGGATTACAAGTCTGTCTGTTCCCGTATCGTTTGTGCGTCGGGTGACTGTCTCAACGGGCAGCAGGTAAGGGTAACGCCACCAAGTCTACCGAGGCTCGCCTTACATGTGCAGCAGACACAAGGACAAACTACTGGTTCTTTTACGTCAACTCAACAAACTACTGATATCGTTCGTGCGCTACAAAACTTTCCGTAGTTCGTAAGTCTAAGACTCTCCCAAGAAATGGCTGCTTCTAATTCGGAGAACCAGCAGGTGCACCTGCCGTCTACTGATACTTGACCTTTCCTGCTACCTTTTATCTTTGCACAAAATAAGTAAAAGATGTTCGACCCTACACTCAACCTTTAAACAAATATTAACAGGCAGTTTCAACCATGGGTACTTGCAAGGACAGTAACCGCATGTCTGGAAGAGACATGGACATTTCCTCTCTTGCTTGCCTGGAATCATGTAGTAGAAGAAGTGGAAGGGTCTTCGCATCCCTGAGCCAAGCATAGACGACTCGTCCTGCGGATATAAGACGACCTTCGTTGTATTTTGCAACTTGGAAAGGTGCACCAATTTCCATCAACCGGGTTTCAACGGCTTTCTTCACTGCACTTGCACCAGCCACCTTGCTATGCTTGCCCCATCCAGTCAAGATGCTGCAATAAACAACGACAACCGAATATCAGGGTAACCCCACCCCTTCCCTTCCCATGTCCATACGAAACAGCATAAAGCAGCCCGAAGGTTACCGCAATGAACCTATACAGCAGATACCAACCTCATAATCATAATACCTTCAAATCCCATGTCACCCCCGGCTCATAGCCTAGGGATGCCTCTACCGTAGGAAGTCTGAGGGCCTAACCGAAAGGACCTAGCAGTAGGAAAGCCCTTAAGATTACCTCAGAAAGCGTGGCAATTCGTGGCCCTCCCAAACTAATGCGCGTATATCAAGAAGCCATACATGAAGCATGGCCTGTGCAGCGCCTACGGACATCAGATGAAGGTCGAGACAAAACTGCTGGTCAGATCGCCACCAAGCGTTCTCCCATACTCTGCGTCTCTTCGCCGCCACAGCCACTTTCTGCGCACCCTCCCTCTGAAACAACAGCAACAACGTCAGAACAACAGCTTGTGCCTCTACAGATCGCTGAAAAGACCATTTTCAGTTACTCGAAGTAGGGTTCACGTATCGGAAAGATGGGAGAACCCAGACCGTACGGTTAGGGAGAAAAGGGAACCGTAACAGAAGCGAAAAAAGAAAGGGTAAATCCCAGAGCTGCTAACTCTAGCAACCCGAGTTAGATTTCTCAGCAATTCTGTCCACGCGAGGTGTCTCGCCTGGACAACCGCCACCTCTCAAACGACAATCAACTACGTCAGAGTAGGAGCGGAATAGTCCGAGGCTTGATCTACAGCCCCAGCGTAGTAGCTACACAGAAGAATGACAGTTTGCTGTTTTATAGTTAGTCCTCTGCCCCATCCAAGTTTGAATCACGTAGTAGCTACATAGAAGATGACAGTTTGCTGTGGAATCACGTTTACAGGGCAAGTCAAACGCGCATGCGAGACATTCTTCACCTGGCCAAAATGCCAAAGGACATCCGTTAGAGCGTTGTAGAAAGCTGCAGCTGTCGCATAATCCATGAAGGCAATTTGATTGAAGAGTAATTCAGCTTCGCCCCATACATACTCGCGTGATCCCATCAGCAGTCCATATGCAACGCCGTAGACTCTGCTATCAAAAAGTCTCATCTCTTCCAAAAGGACGGAAGCCTCTTCGAAGGACGCACAGCGACTGCCAGTAGACCCACAACTTTCATTAATACCTTAGTCGTTGGAGACTTGCTCCACTGACGTCCTCAGAGGGGGATGATTTACTCGAAGTTCGGGGATAAAACGAGGAAATTAACCACACCCTACCCAAAGGTCTCGACTCTTCTTCGGGTTGGATCATAGATACGTTCAGACGATAAAAGAGATCGTCACACAAAAGCCGTTTCCGTTTCAAAAGGGAAACTGCGTCGCGTTAACCACTTCCGTCACCAAATAATGTATTAACAAACAAAGAAATTAAAGCGCAGAACAACCAACTCAGATTACATGCACACGCACCTGCACGCGTTCAAAATCGCCGAAAACGTTACCACGTTGGGTTTCAATCCAGACTCCTGCATATCGTGAAATATCTTCACAGCTGCCAAAATGTTCCCATGCTTACCCTTGGAACGATTGACAGGAACACAGGTTTCATCAACTCCCTGTCTCACAATGGCTATCACTTCACTGTTACTCGGTTCCTCAGTGTATACAGTTCCAGTCCTGTGTTGATGATGGATGCTGTTTACATCTGTATAATCAGGGCTGCAATTGTCATCCCTAACTGAGTCTAGTGTCTTCCAGGCTTTGTCGACCTGTGCACAAAACAACGAAACTATCACTCAGATGTATCCAGAAAGGATTATAATTTATCACAGATATCATCCCGGAAGTGCAAGCTTCCCGAGTATCAAACTCAATGGCCGTACACAGCTTCCTGCCTTAGTCAACTTTGATACGTATCAACAGTATGTTCGGCGAATCAACAAAGGATCAATACACAAGTAGGTATCCGACAGGTGAGGAACATTCAAAGTAAAAAATATGAACACTATCTTCTTCCTTACTGGATAAACAACTGAAAAAACATGCCACATGTGCCTGAGCACCGAACGCAAGATATCGATGAAGGATTACTTCATGGCAGAAAAAGACTGACTTAGGGTAGACTGGGCAGAGAGGGCACGTAAACCAACCTCGCCACGTCTTCCGTAAGCATCTATGAAAGAGTTGTCACCCCTTCTTCCATAAGCATCAATCAGAGAGTTGTAGGTAACGATGTTCGGCTGGATACCCTGCTTCATCATCTCCTCCAGTAGCGCCACTGCTTCATCGACCAACCCATTCTTGAAATAGGCGTCAATTAACGCACTGTAGAGAACGACATCCGGTTGCAAACCAGCTTTCTTGAATTGCTGAAAAACCTCACTGGCTTCTCTGTGTCGCCCGCCCTTAGAATACGCATCTATGAGAGCAGAGTAGGTCAACACGTTCGGAACGACGCCTTCAGATTTCATCTTGTTAAACAACATAGCAGCATCGTCATATTTGCCCTGTTTGCCATAAGCATCAATCAGGGCGTTGTAGGTTACCACGTCGGTTTTCCAGCCGGCCCTCTCCATTTCATTGCAGGTGGCGAGAGCATCGTCAAATCTCCCAAGCTTGGCATAAATGTCGACTAAAGTGTTGTAAGAAACACGATCAGGATATATGTTTGCGTCTTTCATTTCGTGATATAAACTGATAGCCTGATCAAAGCAGCCAATTTTGCCGTAGCCGTCAATCATTGTGCTGTACGTGACAACGTTCGGATTTATTGAGTTATGCCGCATGCGTGCTACAATCTGAGCCGCCAGCTCCATTTGTCCTCCCTTACAAACTGCATCTATCAGTGTATTGTAGGTAAAAATGTCCTGTTCAATGCCCCGACGCTGCATTTCAGCAAACACTTTCTGCGACTCTTCCCAAAGACTGCCTCGGCTGCAAACTGCGATCAGCGAGTTGAAAGTTATGCGGTCAGGTTCGACCCCTGCCCTCTGCATCTCGTCGAAAATTTCAAGCGCCTTGTTGAGGTCAACCCCACCTTTCCCGCATGCGTCGATGATAGTATTATACGTGATGAGATTTGGTTTGCATCCGGATTTTTTCATCAACTGAAAGACGTCGAGAGCTTCTTTGCATCTACCACTTCGCCCATATGCACTCACGAGAGCAGAGTAAGCATAAACATTATCACCGAACCCAGCAGCTTGGGCTTTGTTGAACACGTCCTGCGCAAGATCCACTTTTCCCAACCGGCCTAGCGTGCTAATCATAATGCTCGCAAGTTTGCTCCACTCACCACAGAGCCGCGACTGCCTCAACATCCACTCGAAGCTCTTCAAGGCCTTCTCCCAAGCTCCCCAGTTGCCAAGTTCTCGAAGGAGGTAAGGAAAATCCTCGACGCAAACCAATTTTTCTGACCACTGATCAAGCAAGCTCGCGGTGTTCGAAGCCGAGGCCGCTTTTAAAATTTTCTCAGCCACCAAGTCAGCTTCTGGACTGTGCTTACCAAGGTACAACTTCTGGCGTCCATGATGAAACTTGGACACAAGGCGAGTTGATCTGCGCCCGCAGAACTCTGCACTCAGCGCTCCCTGTGACTGCAAGTTGTGATGCAGTGATCCTACACCGTCCAGTCCGGGGCGTGTACACACATTGGGTCCACCGCGGGCACCTCCTTTCCCTGCAGCAGGCACCCCAACAGCCAACCTTTGCTGCAGTGGAGGTCCAACCCACACCTGCTGCTCCTGATGGTGAATCTCGTACGACGGCCGGGCACTAGACCGAACCCTTCCACCACGTCTCCGGCCACTATTACGAGCTTCCGCGGCTCCACTTCCATTGTTGTTCGTGAACGCGACGGATGCAGCGGTGGCGGCAGCCTCCGCACTCAAAAACGACGCCCTGCTCGCCATGTCGCTCAGTCCTTAACCAGCCCAGACCAGGCTTTCCTATCTCCTCAGTTCAGTCGCAATCGTTCACTCTCCAGTCTGTCACTAATTTTCACAAAATCTCTGTAAACCCACAAAATATACCACCTACTCCTCCCCCTCTTTCCTTCGATCTGCCTATTCTTCCCAAGTAACCGCTGTCAACACCAACTACTCTTGCTCCCCGTCTACGTCAGCGAGCTCACTTTGCCAAAGTGATTGCTGTTGATATCCTTAGAAATCTTGATTTTGCTGCTTCCTTGCTGCTGTGACCTGAACTTAACCCAATGGAACCCTCGAAATGTCCTCGCCGGTCACGGCCCAAAATTCTTTCCCACCCCTCACCCACAAGGAACACGTATCGTCCTAGGATTGCAATAGTGAGAGGTAGGAGAAATCACGCTTGACATCGAACTCCTCATACTACCGTACCAGAGTACGCAGGACTGTCTTAGACAAACTCTCAGTCGTATAAGTCTCGTTTATGCGTTTCTCCTTTTCCTCCTTTCTACTTCTGACTACGCGAACAGCGACCGGAGGAGATCAAAGCCCTCCGGGTCTCACCACTTCGCTACCGATACAGCGAAGAGTTGCTAAACACATGATCATCGTAGACTTTCTCTTCTCCCCGAACTTGCTCGTTCTGGTAGTCCTCCTCCCCCTCTCGTTCTTCGTCGTCCTACCACTGCGGCTAAGGCCGTCGAAGGCCCAGCGAGTGCAACGAAAAGAATCAACAATCAATCAATCGATTCGAAGAATCCGCAGTGAATCAGAGGGTCGGCAGATTGACACACAACAGACCGACAAAGCTTCTTCATCGATCGATCTACAGACGACGATGACGACGGATGAAGTTCATCCGCTCCTGCAAGAAGGAAAGTGGTGATGTGGTGCGCTGATGCCCGTTCGTTCGTTCGATCTTTCTTTCTTTCTCACTTCTCGTACTTGGTCACGCCCTTACGACAGAGAGAGCGTACGTGACTTTCTTCCTCTTCCACGTTCTTCTACCAAACAGACACAGCCACCCTCTTAGTGGTCGGGACGCGTGGCTTAAGTAACTTCCTTCTCATCGCCACCTCATAGTCTGCTCTAAGATTCTCTGGGCTGTACATTGCCCTTTTTCTACGCCTCGCCACCATTTCTCCTGGATCTCCATGACCAGTTTACTTATCACTCTCCGGTTAGCTACTCTTGTTTAGCGAACATTTCTCCGCTAAACAAGGGACTGGATCCCGGGAGCTCCACTACGTTACTCTACAAACGACGGTAGGGTACTCTCCCCCATAACTACAGATACTCCAACCGATGCCTTTCTTGGCCTTTCTTGTTCCTTACACACTGTTCTCACACGTCAGATCTTTCATCGACTCCGTTCATGCATCTCGATTCCCCGAAATATAAGAATCTTTCTCCCTCGAGAGGCAGTTGCTTCCCGGACTCAACTCTGACGTGGCCTGTTCCCGGCCGGGGTCGGTGCAGTATAGCTAAGGGTGTTGAGGATCGGCTCGGCTCTCGGGACTCGGGAGAGCAGAGCTGTGTACATGAGTGGCTAGTCACCACTACGTACGGTCGCTTTACCGAAAATGGTATCGTGTTTCGCGATATTATTTATCTATCTAGGATGATTTGAAGTTTGAACACTGTTTTACTGTGTTTCTCTCTGCTAAATCAGCCGGGCCTCAGGAGTCCCGACTCCGACTCCGACGAACCTCGAGTCGCGAGCATCGCACACAACGCGGTGACCTGAGTCCATATACATCCAGGCGATGTCGTCAGATCCGGTCGTAGGTCTCACATGAGACCTGGTACACCCAACATGTTCTGACTGACTCCAGATCCATGAAACCCTACTGAAGCCCAATCGAGTCGAGTCTGGAGTGCGACGCGTTTATGCCGCCAGACTCAGACGAGTTGCATCTACCTGCGACTTCGATTTGGCGTCGGGCCTGGTTCCTGGTATCATGGGGGAACGTGACAGACCAAGTGGAATCTAGGAAGCCACGTGGTATGACGGGCCGCCATCACCACGGCGGCCTGGCCGTCGCAAGGATTGCTGATTTGACATACTAGCTGGAGAGCGTTCACAGAGAGCTGGAACTGCTGGACCGTAAAGGAAGATGACCAGGATGAGTACTGTAACAGGGAATATGGAATAGAGTCAAGTTCAAAGCGAAACACACACACCACTTGGAAGTTGAAGTTGGACTTCCTCTTATCTGTTCAGTGTAACCTCTTCAATAAACAGAGATAGACAGACCCTAAACCCTAACATTATTGACTTATCGTGCGAGTCAAAAGGACACAACAGCACCGGCAGCAGTGCGGCACTGCACTTGAAGACAGGAGGGAGGCCCAGAGGACGGGGGCTGAAAGGAGGAGGCGATGTCTGTAGCTCGACAGGCAGGCAGCAACTCTGTGCACGACAATCCTCTGCCTCCTAACTTAGATGAGGAGTCCCCGCAGTAATGACGGACTTAGATCCAGGAACCCTCCAAGTTCCGTCATGAGTGGAACTCCACTAAAGACGAGTTAGTTACGACTTTAGTGGCTTAGGCACGGTTGCATCTGGTCGTCCCGATATGAGCAGTGACACTGTAGTGTACTTGCCTCACATAGAAGAACACATAGCAAAAGTTGGCTTCGTATGACTGTAGTGGATCCGGGGACCGGTCATATTTGTCCTCTAATATTCCTGTAACAGATCCGGTCATTACTGCAACACCTAATTATGTACAGTATATACACCCATATATAGGGAAAGTTTGTTTGCCCTTGTGTCGAAGTCGCTTTTCCCCTGGCGTCAATTTCGTTTCCCAGTATACGCTTGTAGAGGCAAACTTGCTTTTCGCCTGCGTTTAATTATGTTTCGAAATTTACACGTGTAAAAGTGCTTGTAAGTTGGTTCTCGGCTGGGTTTAATTACGTTTCCAGATATACCCTCGTTTAGGGAAACTTGGTGTTCGCCTGGGTTTAAACCGAATTACCTATCATAAACCTATCATGGCTAGTACGAAGCCACGATAGGTTTATGTTTTTATTGAACCATTTGTACATATGTCCCAACGAAGCAAAGGGGTGAGTTCACGTTTCGGCGTGTTCTTGCAAAAAAGAAAAATATGAATGAAGGCATTCTCTTGACAGCAAAACCATTACCTTTGCCGATTTCTGCAGTAGCACATCGGAGGGAATAAGCATACAATCAGCATGCTGCTATAAAGTAGTTTGGTCTGTGTCATGGACACGAAGGAAGAAATTTCTATGACATTGTAGCAGTCGCGGAGGTTTTCGAACTGTAACTGTATTCATTGGAAGCACTTACAGTGAAAGCATGCACAGGGCATCGGCCTGCAAGTAAATGAATGATAAGTATGTAGTATTTGTAGTGAAATAAGTAGCAGTAGCCTATGTAGCCTGGGAAGCCTTTGTAGACTACAACGTTTGAAGAGTGCAACGGACTGCAACGGAAGTCTATGAGTCGTAACTATACAGTGTTTCTACTGAAACAAATAACATTGACCTACGTAGCCTGATGGATGGAGCTCCTCATCTCCTCTCTCGATGTCTTCTGCCGATCCACGTTCAGCTGTGGTCCTTGCATTTTTAACAAGATGAAAACATAGTCTGATATCACGTAACGCACTGTAAAGACGACATACTGAATAAAATGGTCTTATCTTCATACAGTCTGCTGGCTCGAGATTATGCTCCAAAGCGCTACAAATCGATATGTATTTCAGGCAAAGCATGTACATCTTGAAAGTTCAGAACCATCCTGGTTCTTTGAACAACAGGAGACGCCGCGAGAATGAACTCTTTCTCATCGACGACGTCAGAGTCAGGTTGTTCGACAATAAAATAACGAGCACGGGTTTGTGCAAAAAATAGATTTTCAATGTCCGCTATTGTGATAGTTTCAACATGAACTATAGCCTTCCGCAAAGAATGACTCCTTGTCTTTTGAATTTCACATGCCATGAGCCATCTGCAAGTAGAAGTATATATACCAGATCTTATCATCGATCAGAGGCATGTTCTCAAAGTTGTACTTAATGGATGTCTGCTTCGGTACTTGTTGAATTGGAAGGCCTGTTGAAGAATATTATTGTAGTTTCATTCCACACTGTTCTTGGTATCTGCCGCACCGAAAAGGATAAATCATTTTTCTCCATCCTCAAGCATACTGTCAGTAATGTTTGTCATCGAAGATTTACGGTGAGTCTCAGTCTTGTCTTTCATACAGTAGCGAACCATATCCACAAAGATATGAAGATCGCTGTTAGTGAGTGGTTTAACGCAAACTTCTCCTCCGAATGATCTGTTCACTCTTTTCGAGCCAAGAAAAGTTAGTAAATGTTGTTTGACCTGGAGATTACTACTAGCCTGAAGACAGATAACACCTTGTACATACAAATGTAAAAAAGACTTCGCCCTCTCTCGATGAACAACAAACTGCTGTTGCACTTGTCTTGAAAAAATTGACAAAGAACCGACCAATATTTGTCCATATCAAGGCTCTCCTCGGTGCAATTGACTGTAATAGATAGTTCTAGTCGTTTCAGGATGGGTTTCTTACGTGTTCTCGTCATGAGAGGTGGCAGCGTCTGCAAACGCTTCATTATGGTTGCCCGTCTGAGCAACATGTGCAAAAAGATAGTGTTTGCAAGCGAATCAGAAGAATTTAGGATCTACGTCTTGACAAACACAGTGGATGCAGTTGAGACGATAGACAACAAGGACGGTAAGTTCGAGAAGATGACGATCGATGAGGAACAAAAGAAATTTAGGATAGAAAAAAGATTAAAAATTTAGATAAATGTAAGACCTATGCCTGTAGAGCTGAACATCAGAAAAGGATAGTAGAGTTTTGTAATAAAGAGAATAAAGAGATGAACTCAATGATCTCCGAAACAGATAGACATGACATGGTCTAGAGACATTAGATTGATGACAGCAAACGGCCTCGAAGGAATAGAAACAGTTCTCGTCCACCTCGTGTCGATCTCGCACAAGATTTACAGACTGCGGTATGAGAGTAGAAATAATGGACAGAAGTTCATCATCGGCGGTTATCGGATCAACAGAGGGGTCACTATTATTAGCTATGACATCCAACATGAAAACAATAGAGAAAAGTATGAAAAAGAGTTCGAGTGAGAGTTGCAGGACTTATCTGCTGCCGCTTCTTTGTCGTAAGGCCATCTGCGTAGACCTCAATTGATCAAATGCATGCAACTGAGATGAAGACGCGTACAGGTAGAAGATAAGTTGAGATAGATTCCACCATTACAGCAGGTACTGGAAATTTTACCAACCCACGACCCCGAGCGATACAGCGATCACGAGTTAGACCAAAGAGATAACGCGACGACAACAAAGTAGAAGTGAAACGCAAGACGTCGATGCAACGACACAAGCAAGGTTCGAATGAAAAGCAGCAAATTTGCCAAGCAAGATTTTGAAGACATCACGCCGTGCAATACAAGCAACGATCCATCGATGAAAGAAAGTAGCGAGGAATCGGTCTCAACAGAGAAATAAGCGAGCGAGGAATCGAGGAAAGAAGATGCGCAAGAAGTGTTGCGCAATGGATAAAGTACGATTCTGTAGATACCTCGTGATGCAAAAAAAGAAAGCGAACGACGAATCACTCACAGCAAGGAGAGGAGAAGTACAAGAAGTGGGAGAGATAAGAGGAAACAGTCCGGTTCAGTACGCGAAGAAAGAAAACAGTCCGATCACTTTTTTTTGTTTTTCCGTCCCGTCGAACCCAACGTCTCGCCGAAAGACGCTGTATGCAGCAAAAAAAAACATAACGGAGGGTCTAGAACAGTTAGAAGACCGTGGTCATTTTATTTACTAGTTTTGTTACCGAAAAGGAGGGTCTGGAAAACTTACAATGCCGCTTTATTAATTACTCGGTTAGCACAAAATTAACGCTGACAAATGAGGCGACAGGTAAGGACGTTAGGGACGGTCCTCATTTACAATCGCTGTACAAGGCCGTGGGGGATGATAATTATCTATTGCAGTACTCAGTCGTGATAAGATCACGTTCTTAATTATTGGACTTACTTGAGCAAAGCAACAATCACAAAACAAATTATTGGACTCATAATTGAAAGCTCGGAGAATCAATCAGCTTTCTCCCACCTGACAACGAGGAAGGGGTGATTCTTGGGCTACTTTGTCCTTTCCTGCCCTGGTAAGCGCCTTTCGCAACAGCGGAAATGAACATATCATCCTACTTATTTCTCCCCCAAATGTAGAGCCAGCCAAGGAGCGAGAGGTCCGTGATAGATGCACTTTTACAAAGTAAAGTACAGTAGCAGACTTTCAGGCATGGACTACGTTCCAGTGGACGGACTTGCCTGGAATCCAATGTTCCACTCACCGGCTACAGTTCGTTCGTTCTTTAGTCCTTTCCTTCCCTCTTTGCTTCCGGTACAGGGTCAGATAAGATGAGGTCATGTCCCATGAAAAGGGTACTACTCCTCGAGTGTCTCCGTTCGTATCAAGCCATTCCTTCTCCTCCAGGTCCTCCCCAGAATCCCAACTGGGGAATAGTTCCTTCCATGGAGGTCTTCCTTTGACCGCTACCTCAACCTTACCTCAAGACTTCCTTTCGGGAACGGCTTGTGCTTGTCTAGCAGATGGAAGTATCTACAGATGTGCTGTCTGTCTGATGTGTTGGAAAGGTAGGTTAGGTTCTCTTGCTGTTCTTCTGGTGTTCTACCTTTTCCATTTTCTCCCACTGACCTTTTGTCACTGACACCTACCTAAATCTACACAAATCTTCTCTAACCTTCTTCTTCTTCACCAGATACTGTGGCCAACAAAACAAATACCGCTGCTTGACATCCAGTTCCACATTAAGAATTCTTCTAGTCTAGTATTCTAAGAGAAAACAGGGAAAAGAGTTTCCTGATTCTGTAAAGGAAGCGACATGCCATGACGAGTCTGCTGGATGGATTCCGGCATCCTCAAGGTAGATCCGGAATGTAGAGACCGTCGTTTAGCAAACTAAAATACACCCACACAGACTAAATTACGGTACATCTCATTGCCCCAGGCCCCACGAGGCTTGGTCTAGTCATGTATGAAGTAGTCGTCCCAACATGCATGCCCTGAAGCCAGAGTCTTCACTGAAGTTGTAACTTAAGACTCATCATCTGAAGAAAAGGCAAGTTCTCAAGGAACCCTCAGAAAGTCTGATGCGTCACCTTCTATAGCACGTGTGTTGCAACTTCTCGGCACTGATGTATCGTACTCTGCCTGCCTGGCTAATTACTCTACTACTAGGTGTAGGTAAAAGTTATGTAGCTGGCTGACCTTGCTTGCTTGCGAAGGTATGTGAATCCTTTCTGGAAGAATCGAAATGATGAATCCTATGAAACGAGGCATCCTCCCCAAAGAGTGTTCTAAATATACAGAAGCAAACATTCTCAGCACCAAAGACCATGAAAATAATCCCTTGCTTAACCTTAGCTTGCTCGTCAATCGAGATTTGAGGAAGGAAAGAAGATTGTTATAAATTCGCCTGAGTCTGAAGAAACAAACACATTCACTTATAAAGTGCAGATTCGTTGTAGAGGATTGAGATGGAGAAGTCATCCAAAAGGGAGCGGTTTAACTCCCATCCAAAAGGAAGCGGCAAATATTTATTCTCCCTTTTTGCCGATGTACCTGTACCTGTTCGGGCTGAGATCCGGATTGAGCGAGGGCGAGGGGGGGAATATAGCCCTATAAAGGACGGAGTAGGCCTACATCTCATGGAAGGGAACTCTGGTAACCGAAGTGAACTTGACAAGGGATTCAACTTTTCAACTTTTTTGTGTGCAGGTCCAGCAATTGTTGTTGGTGTCACGACTCACGAGAATCCTCCACGAGAGTATCACTGTACCCGCAACACCAGAGTAGGTCATTTGTGTTGACTTGATATCCATCGTTAGGCCAATCCCGTAGTACCCTGCAAGAGCAGCAGTCGGCAAACTGCCACTTGCATGTACTACTAATTGACTCACTCGCTCACAAGGAGGCCACGGACATCATACGTATGTTGTCTGTTGACGAACTAGTGGAGGCACACTTTCTGCCCAGGCGTATATACATAAACAAAACAGAACAGAGATATGCACAGTTTGGGGTGGAACCTGAGAAGCAGCATCGAAGATGATCAGAGTTCGTATTTCATATCACTTTCCATCACCCCTCCGGATTCCGGATTGGGTCTCCTGAGAGCTATTTCGCTCCCGACCTTCCCGCTTGCGCCTCGAGGTTGTGCGTTGATGCCATTACGAACAGTACGAAAACACTCTCTCTCCGCCTAGTTAGATTTCTCAGGTCACTCATGGTCATCATCAGCATATTTCCGACCAATCGATGGTAAAATACTGGGTTTTAATTCTTCTTGAATGCTTCTGCTTCTCATGCTTATTTTCTTCCCTGACTCGTACTCGGAGGAATTACTACATGTATTGATGCTTAGAGTTGCTGTACCGTAGCTGAGCTGTTTATGACCTACAGCACTCAGTGTATATATGATTGGCCCTTCCGACTGTTCGATACGCGAGTGAAGTAAGTACTGTATTCAGAAAAGTAGGGCAACGAAACATGCGTTTTATCCAAACCCCTCGTCGACCATACATACGGAGAGCCCAATGCTTTCGGGTAGGGAAAGAAGAAAGACCCATGAAGGCAGCAGGAGGTGAAGCGGCTTACCACCGCTGCAGATTGCACAGTTGTACTACTTGGTTCCCCGCTTCTACATGGTTCCCGGCTCTTTCGATGTCCCGACATGGTTTACCTTTGTCTACAGACTTGGTTTACAGACATGTTCAGTTCATTCTTGGATCAATCCAGACAGGGTCTCACGTATACATGACTAAATAAGAGGGTCTCACTTATCCAGAGTTTTCTTCCTTGCATATTCACGTCTTCCAAGTATATGTAAAGAGTTTTAATTTATGTCTTAACTCTTTCAAGAGTTAAGCTATAAATTAAAGCTTATGAACTAATTTTGGTTTAATAGTACATCCTAATAAAGGACAAAATATTTTTAGTCCTAAGAATGACAAACCTTTATACGAACAAACTGTTTTGTTCGTGTGTCTGATTTATAGGTTTTATAGAAATGAATATGTGTAATGTAGTGACCAAATAGAATTTAAATTTAGTGAAGTTAATTTGGACACAAGTAACGATTGTAAACTTTGTGATTGTGCATAACAATTTAGAAACCTTGTGACTTTACGTTTTAGATTAATTTTTTCACTAAAATATTTTTGAAACCTGATGCAACCAGTTACTAATGATTATTTTGGTGGTGTGTTAAACGTATGTCTTTTTCCTCTTTCTTCTTAGAAGTGTAGTTTGGATGCATATTCTTCCTATGTATTACTACTCATCCTCTTCGTTCCCTCTGGTCGGAAGCTAATTAATGTAATATTCATCTTTTCTTACATTGGAGGCATGCAAGCTAATACAGATTGATTCCCTCCAGGTTCAATTTAATTTTGCCTAAATAGTCCGGTTTAGTTTGAAATAAGTTCCAAGAAATTTTTTTGCTCTTTCTTAAACTGATTCTTTTATATAGTCTGGTTTTAGATGATTTATGTTCAAATATGAAGTTATATTTAGATTTAAGATTTATACCATTCTATATGTGTTTCTCTTATGAATACGTTTTCTATTCCTCAGAATGAAAGGAATATCTGCAGCTATTGAAGTGAAACATTTTATTTTGATCAGTATAGAACATGTTAAGTATTTATTCAGTTGATGTACAAGTTTTGGTTCTCATGTGCGAGATTTTTAGAATTCAACGCCTTGAGTGAAAACTTGATTACAGTAATAAGAGTTCTTATCGCGCTTAATTAAACTGGTTCGTATAGCTTCGAGCACGTCAAAAGTAAAAGTAAAACTGTCTAAACGTGGTTTTTCCCCATGAATCTCTCTGAAATCGTTAAGTGTTCAGGTCAAACCCCTTTACCTGCCCGTGCAAATATCAACGTGAGAGAAATATGTAACCAAAGTGGATGTTTGTCGAGAGAAAGAAACAAGACAAGCTTTAGAGGTGAAGCGTGATAATACCGGTGGCTGATAGAGCATTCCACTTGCCAGCGTGAAAAATATTTATAGTGAATTTCTGAGAATTTTTGTTCGTTTGTTGTTATCTAGAAAAGATATAAGTGTTAAGAAAAGTCTCTTATAACAAATTAACATAGAAAATAAAATTATTATATAAATATAAATTCTTAATAAAAAAACACGAGAAGATCCAAACATAAACCATAAAAGAGCGCTTACAAAACTACATAACCCTAGTGATTGATCCTCAAAAGATCACATTCTATCAATAATTTATTTATTACCTAACCCTTCAGTTAAGAATAGTTAAGTAATAAATTAAATCCTTGCATATTCTTCTCCTCTGTTAAAAGATAGAGGTGAGTATGCAAAGAAGTTAGAAGTTTCTAGAATACGTCCCAAGTAAGCATGCGTGGTTTGAATTGTTACTACAGTAGCATACGTTATCAAGTGCGGTTAAGGATAATAATAAACGATGCTGAGAAATACTCAGTGCAACACGATAGTCAAATAGCCAATAGAAGAATTCAGTCAGTCATGTCGTCACTCTTCTTATAAAACGCCACATGGTTATGTCAATGTATAAGCATATTTTTTATCAAATATGCTTGATATATATATATATATATATATATATTAGATTCTGATGATGTGCACAAGCGACAATAGTATGGAAGTCCAGTTCATTGTACCTCCGTGCGACAGTCTTCATCCGAAAATACCATTTAGATGTATAAAGACCATCAAAAGACATTTATTAAAATGTATAGACTTTATAGTTGAGTGTATCACGGTGAGAAGATAACCCTATTCCATATTCGAATAAAATGCAAGCACTCTCTAAGTTAGATGTGATTATTAAAGAAAATATTTGTAATTCACTATTTAGTTCCAGTTTATTGTATATATTCATAAACTTTCAAGAGTATCTAAAATTATTATCAAACAATGTCTAAGAATTATAAAATTTTATTTGATTACACCCCTAATAGATTTGGAGTGTTATGTTTGACCACACTCTTCTTAACAATGTGTTGTTTAATTACACCTTTGACTGCCTATCTGAATATGGAACCAATCCTTTTCTCACGTCAGTGACATATTGGATAACACACATATGCTTTCTGAGTATGTACTAACATATATTTAATTATTGAAATAATTCGAATGAAAGAGATATTTAATCACGACCGAAAGTCTTGAAATGAAAATGATATGATAAAATGATTGGTTTTATTGTCGAAGAATTGGGATGAAACAAACTTAGTGGGGTGTGATTAATCAAATTTCTGCTAAGAATTATAATCGTATACAATACTACTCAGTGAATACCTAGGACTCGGCTCGGTTCAGTACGAAACTGGACCGTACAGGATCGAACCGTTTTTTACGGTTCAGGTCGGGTCAGTTGAAAAATAGTTTTGTTCAGAGTTTCTCTAAATGGTCCGGTTTGGTTTTTCGTATGAATGGTTTTTGACCGGTTCGGTTCCAAAACAGATGGTTTTAAAACGTTTCGATTTCCACAAATAAAATTTCCAATTTGATAATAATTGTTTTTTATCGTAATAAACAAGAATGATAATTTATTGACCGTCAGTTAAATATTATAATATCATGTTACTTATGTTATAATTAAATAATTAAATAAAATTGATAAAATACTTATTGATAATGCTCTTCACGTGTGTGTCCACTGTGTCAACACGTGCACACTCTTAAAGTTAGCCACTTCTACTACGTGGCGCGTATACCTGCCGAGTTCTGTCATCTACCTTCTCCTCGTGCATGAAGCGCACGAGTAAAGATGTTAGATGATTCACCCAAATCCTGCCTAGACAGCATCCAACGTCGACAGTTCACGGTAGAAAGCTGTACACGATTGTAAACTTACTCCAGACGTCTTGCTTCGAGGCAGGTAACACTAAATCCGAACTACAGCGCCACCTTCAAACTCAAAATAAACGTTATACGTGGCCGACTTGCATCTCCGGACGAAGAGATAATCGGGGGATATGGCTTAGCGCATGCGAGTTGCGATTCTTTCTGAGTCAGAGATATGGTTTGAAAGCGGCTCAAATTCTGTATCCTAAGTATCGGCAGGAAGTGGAGAAGGAACTGACATCTACTCGCAGAATCTTGGAGACTTCTGGTTATCATGGGCAGGCGCAAGGAATTGCAAATTAATTCCATCCATAGCGACAACGGTGTCGTCTTGCTAACCATACATCTTCGCATTCCATTTTTTTATAATACGATCATGCACCAGAGAGTGTGTGCCATGTCTGCAATTCTCGCAGGGATAAATGAACTTGCACGATAAGGCAAATCGTAAAAGAAGCACCACAACTTGGGAGCTCACAACCCTCCTTCGCCAATGAATTAGTGGGTTGACCCAATGTGCCGAACCACCGAACCTACGACGACCTACTCTGGTGTCTCCATCACCCAAAAGCCGCTACTTTTGTCTGCGATGTCCCACTTCTTCGTCCGAAGCTGCGACGTCACAGATTCATACCAATTTCGGCGACTTCAAGATGCTGAGCAAGTTCTCCACAAGGAACCACTGATTCTCACAGCTTAGCCAGTCATTCCAAGCTTTCGGAGTAAAGCTACGCAGAAAACGAGCAGAGGTTCGCAGTCGTCTCCTCCTGACTCGGGGCCACCGTTTCCTTCTCTCTCTCTCTCCCCCTCCTTTGGGCCCCGAGTCCGTAAATGACGCAATATTGGTGGCTGAACATGTTCGCACAGTCACTGCATGCAGCCTGCTCGTGGGGTAAGTAATGAGACGCTTGCGTGACAATGCTAACTCGCCAAATATAGTGCTCAAGACGGGAATCCTAAACTAACAGTTACCTGGCCAACACCAATACATTGCCGTGTGAGGAAGTCCTAGGACTCCACATACACCTAAAAAAGATGACCAGAGCATGAGGACTAAACCTGCAAGGCCTTGACCTTGGGTCAAACCTGGTGAACCCGCCATTCCACGTCTCTCAGCCATGCGGCTTAAATACATTGGACTCGTCGACAACTGAATGCAAATTATGACCTGAATCCCAGTATTGGTTTAGGTATGTAATCTGCAAACAAAATGTGTTTGGAAGACAAGCGCGGATTTCCCACCCAAGCTACCCAAGTCATCAGCTGCCGTCGAATTTCAGCGGAATTAACCCCCGGAAAGAGAGAAGCCATGATGTTTTATACCCTCAAAATTGTGATGATGGAACATGGCTTTTCCGATTACTAAATCAGCACCGGTCCAATCAGTGGACCTCGTGGAAGACGCTTCCGCTGTCTTGTTTCGACATGTTTGGGGTCTGTCCAGGATTTCAGCGTGGTATGTACATACGTAATCCTCGGTACCATTCACAGGTTGGACTGGATATTCCCTGAATTCAGAAGACAACAAAGAAAACAATACATCAGCTACAACTTTAGCCTTAATATCGGCCCTTGCCATGATGTTGAGAACCTCAATGGTCGAAGAAATGCTTTAAAAGGGGACTTCAAACAGGGAACACGTGGTGATGATGCAACATGCTGTAACCCGCTGACAATTTCTGAGATTAAATTACATCCAGGAAGGACGTTCAAGCTAGTCTCGTTACACATAAGGCAAAACTCTTCCATGGACCAGCAATACCTTCCACTGTTGCTAAGAAAGAACTTTACCTGAAAGCTCAGACATACTGCTGAATCTGTGCAGATTCCCTCCACCAAACTATGCAACCGAGACTGAATGTTCCCGTCTCTACTACTACGTTGCTGCAGGCATAAATCTGTTGCCAACCAGATTCGAGTTACCAGACAACTTAGTAGCCTACCCCAGTTTTGGTTTCAAGCTCAACCAGTATGGATTACTATAGACCTGCTCCAAGATGGCTGCTTCTCTTAATGGCATCTAAACAGACAAAAATTTATGAGATATAGGACCCTTTTTACTGAGTAGTTATGACGGTGGAGGGGGAATTGTCAGAACCTTGTTAGGTATAAACCCTGCCCTAATCTGAGCTTAAAGTGTTCACTCATCACGTAACTGGCTAGACACCGATCCTGGTTGTGAAGGTACTTGCTTGTAGTTTCCGCTAACGGACAAAGTTGGTGAATTCTCAATCGCCGAGTCGACTTCAGCGGGGCCCTTCTCATGCTCCCACCACTACAGATTTAACCCATTCGAGCTGCCGATCGTTACACGGATGATCCCCGCCCAGAACCATTCTGAGCTGCTGATCCTGCTCTAGCGGTGAGAGTGGAACCTCTCCCGCTATGAGGCTGGGAATGTTGCTGAGACACAGATGGACTTGTCAAACCCCTTCCTATAGCAGAACCTCTACCAAACCTGCTCGGGACTGATGAACCAGCACCTGCACTTTCCATGCCGGCAGCCATGTGACGTTCTCGCATTCGATCAAGTACATCAGAGGAGCTCAATGCTCTGCCAACACCGCTTCCAGCCGCAACACCAGCAAATACGCCCGCACTGCTACCGCTCTCGCCACGAACATCTTGCGTGTTACTGCTGAGCCCGGTCGCGATCACAGCTGTTGATCTGTTAACCAATCTGGAATTGGTGGTGGATCCAAACTTCCGTCTTACATTAGATGGTGCTCCAGCCTCTCCAGATTTGCCAGTCCACGTCGGAAGAGCTACGTCATCATTAGAACGTATCCTTCTCGACTGCAAAAGTGCATTTGCAGCGCGCTTAGCAACCCTCTCCGCTTCAGCATCGACATTCGTCTTCTCTGTCTCAGTAACACCCAAGATGGCATCATGATCCATGGCGGACTGTATCCAAACAAACAAGTTACGAACCATTTAGTTAGAAACGGGTGCAAACTAATCAGTACAACAGAATGAGTACGGACATTGCGTGCGCGAGTCCATCTAGGTCACGTCATGTCCCATACCGGTGAAAAGCGAGTGCATGGCATCCATGAGCATAACTGGTCGTGATTCTACTTACATGGATGCCATTTGCTTCAAACAGATCCTTGAGAATCCGTGATTCTTCCTCTTGCGGTTCCCCCTGCTCTCCGTCGACTTTTTCCTTAACATTTTCACCTGAGGAATCCTCCTTATTTTCCGCGTCATCCGTGGTCAGACGAGCACACATTGCGCTCAAAGTCTCATCTGTCATACCTCCGCCGTCAGGGGCCATAAGGTTCTCCACGGAATTACCGAACAAAGCAGCTGTTTCGGTGGTAGTATTTCCACTTCTGTCCTCCTGCAAAGTGAAGAGATCCCGCAAGTCGCGGGATTTAAAAATGCGTCGTTGCTGTGGATCTTTCAAAATCTTGTTGGTCAAGAAATGTTTGTAGATCTGCCGATGATATACCTTTTCCTCTATGGTACCTTGAGTAATCAGACGATAGATGGTAACATCTTTCTTCTGCCCTATACGCCAGGCACGCTCCCTAGCCTGCATATCTGTAGAAGGGTTCCAGTCTGGGTCAAAAATAATTACCCGGTTAGCTCCAGTTAGGTTGGTTCCAAGCCCTCCGACTTTCGTAGTCATGATGAACAAGAATACATGTTGCGAATCATTGAACTCATCTATAAGTTGCATCCTCTGCTTTATTGGAGTAGAACCATCCATCCTCCTGTATTCGTAACCTTGAGCTTCCGCAAAACCCTGGATGATATCAAGCATCTGCTGAGTCTGGGTAAACAGAAGCACGCGGTGTCCTTGTTTCTTCCAAAGACCTAAAATGGGACCAACTAGTTTCAACTTACCACTACGTTCCGGGTTTCCATAATCAGGATGACCAGAACATTGCACCCTCTCCAGCAAATCTGGGTGGTTACAAATTTTACGCAAAATATCGATACCAAACAATGAATTTCTATTACCGTCAATAATTTGTTCTACCTCGGAACTTCCCAGAAAGGCACGGTATGCAGAACGCTGCTCCTGAGTGAGCTTGCAAAACAGAACATGCTCTGTCTTCTTGGTTAGATTCGCTTTCACGTCCGCCTTCATCCGTCTCAAAAGGTAGGGTAAAATCAAATCTCGCAACACTGCAGCACATTTGTACGCAGTAGATACTTGGAGGGGTGTGGCATTTGTGTACCCACCAATCTGAATGGGTAATGAAAACTGCGCTTGGAATACAGGTAGCACACCTAACTTGCCCGGAAATACGAAATCGAAGAGAGACCACAGCTCCGTCAGTCTGTTCTGTATGGGAGCACCTGTCATGATAAGCCGATGTACAGTCTGCAACTGCTTGCAAACAAGCGTTATCTCAGCGTCCGGGTTCCTTATCCTGTGCCCTTCGTCAAGCACAGCATAACCCCAGTTTATGTCCAGCAGCCTCTCCCGGTTGATCCTCAGCTGTTCATAAGTTGTTATCAAAAGCCCTGCAGCTGAACTGGTAACACGAGCAATCATTTCATTCCACCTGTCCTGGCGTTTGACGGCCTTCTTCACTTTGGGAACCTCTTCGTCCCCACTGCCCTGTTCTTCGTCCCCCTCTTCGTAATCCTCATTCTCAGTATCGTTATCGCTTTCTCCTTCCTCTACATTCCTCTTTTTCTTCTTCTTGCTAATATTCAAATGTACCTTGACAGCTGAGTCGTGCAATATTTCTGCTTTGAAGTCAGGATACCACTTCTTGACCTCGCGTTTCCACTGCCGCAGTAAAGTGACTGGACAGATAACGATGGAAGGCCGGTATAGACCACTGTAGTGCAGAGCTGACAAGAACGCTGTGACCTGAATGGTCTTCCCCAAACCCATTTCATCCCCAATAATGCCTCCAGAGTTCTGACAGTGAAGCTCCCACATCCACTTGACCCCTGTCTTCTGATAATCAAACAAGTTCTTGTAAATTCTACCCGGAACTTTCAAACCTCCGTCTAGTTCTACATCATACTCCTCATCACTATCATGGTCCTCATCCTCCAGACCCTCCTCATGCTTCTCGCTGGTTTCCGCGTTTGTAGCGTTTGTTTGTCTCAACCTTCTCTTCGTGGGCTTTTTGGAAGAATTCGCCTTGCGTTCCTCGGATCCACTGTCATCTTCGCCACTTGAAGAAGAGTCCTTTCTGCGCTTATACTTACTGTCCGGTTGTGGTCGTTTCCTTTTGAATCCAGACTTTGCCCTGGCCTTCGTGGATTTATTCTCAGTACCATCAGCAACGACTCGCTTGTGAGGTGGCCGTAGAAAACGAAACTCGCGAGTTGGGAGCTCAGGGTCGGGTAACTCCGAACTGTCCAAAAGTTTGGTTGATGGCCTTGACTTAATGCGAGCGGCCATCGACGCTGTTGCATTAGCGATCGATCTCCTAACCAACTCATTGTCCTCGTCTGCTGAAGCTTTCTCTCTGGGTCTAACACGCACTCGCCGCTCAAACCCTTCAACCTTGCTGAATGGTGTAATGACACCCTTGCGTATGAGCTTCTCGCGTTCAGTTTCAACAAACCCTGTAGCTGCATCCAAAGCTGCATCGAAGTCTTCGTCTTCAGTGAAAGCAACATCCTTCCCTTTGGCAGGGGCTTGGGGAGGGGTTTTAGTTGTACCTTTCGCATTCGCTCGTCTTGCATTTTCAGCGTCCAGAGCTGCATCGAACTCGTCATCATCACACAGTGCAAGGTTTTGCAGAGAACTTGCTTTCCGTCTAGCTGCAGAAGAATCATCTTGCTTGCCTGGTTGAACATTTTTCTTCTTGCCGTAACGATATCTATTGGCTTTATCCAAAACTTCTGATTGCAGCAGAAGCTTCTTCTTTTTCTCCTTCAAACTAACAAGACGCTCATCCAATATCGCGAGGTGCATCGCAGATCCATCATTTTCAACTCTGCCATTCTTCCCCTTTCCCACCAGCTTTTCACCCTTACTTGTTCTTGCGCCATCAACCTTCCCGTCGCCTGAATCGGGTGGAGCCGTGAAAGCAGCCCGAGCAGCTTCAACAGCAGCAATCTCATTTTCCAAATTCAGCACGACCTCCTGGATACGACCTCTCCTTTCTCGACTTTTGGGATCCTCTTCCTCTTTCAGAAAACCGAGAGCAGCATCCACATTTTCCTCCGCGGCTCCATCTACGCTTGCAAGGTCCTGTGCCTGTGCAATCACAAACCGTTCGTATTCATCCGGCCTCGCAGAAGTCACGCCCAGTTGCGCCAGCAACTCCTCGTCATCGTTCCCAGCCATTTTCCACTCCACCTGTCCACCTGTCCACCTGCGCCCCTGATACCCTTCCCTTCACCCTACCGAATTTCACCTAGCTCTGAGTTTCATCAGGGCCCGTAACTCTGGCTTCACAATCTCCACCATTCGTGATCATTTCACTCCATCACCGAGTCCCTCCACCCAGAACACTTTTCCGTTTTGACCAATTAAAAGTTTACAGCTCAATTTGCTGTAAATTTAATCAGCCTCCAAATTCAGGCTCCACTTTCGCCATGATTGTGTGGAGCAATGCATCCTCCAGGTCCGACGGAAAGGATCTCGAAGTATCACAGACGTCGGCACACTCTTCCTCACTCTGAGCTTCTCCCATTGAACTCCAAATCCCAGAACTCTGGTTCCTGTACTGCGCATTCGAATTCAAATTCCATCACCGTTCTGATACGTTCATCACCAGTCTTCACCTGTGCCACGAAGAAGACACCGAGTTTACGCCCAATACCTCTCGAAGCACTCAATCACACCCATATGACCCCTTTGATGAACTTTCCATCGTTGAAATTCGCGTCTACGGACACAACCTGCAGAACAATCAGCTAAACTGCCTAAACCTAATCCTACGCGGACAGATCAAGTCGAACAAACATGGAGGATCGTCAATTCACAGAGGAGATCTCGGGAGTACTCGTGCCGGGTGCAGGGTGCAGGGCGCAGGCCGTGAAGGGACAGCAAGGGACAGGGCTGTCGAGAAACCTTCGTTGACAGGACTGTCGACGAGTCTCTACAGAGGAGACAATCGTACCGCATACGCTCGATATCGCCCTCTCGCGAGGTCGCCACAGAATGGCTTGAGTCGGTCGTGTGCTCGCTAATGGTCCCGACTCCCTATACGTTGGCCTGGGCGGGTAAGCAGGCTCGGCAAGCAGCAGGGCCAACGTCTTGCATCGTCTTAGCTAGAATTGACCCACACAATCCAGTAGTTGACGGATGTATGAGCCGCTAGTTCGGCCGCCACGGCTCCGGCATCTCACAGGTGTAGATGGCCGCTGTGACCGCCTGTGTTGCCTCTAGCAGTCGGCCCGGTTCGGTTCGTGTCCCAGCCGAACCGTTTTACATACAACTGAACTAGTACCAAAATGGTTTCAAAATTCTGAAGTCAACCATTTATGAACTAGACCGATTTGTAAAATCTTGCAACCGAATTGTTTTTGAATATAACCTTTTTCTAAAAACTTCAATCGGAAAAACTCATTTATAAATCAGATTTATGAAACAGACAAATCTTGCACTGTATTATCAAAGAAATTTTATGTATAAACTTTTAAATTCTGTTTGATTATTCACAAATAACATAATATTATAACATATTCAAACCGAATGTGTAAATTAGATCATTGAGCATACGTTGAGGAACTACGTGCTCCATTTTCAATCAGATTTTGCGGATCATTTAGGCCTGATAGAGTTTGCGTACAACAACACAAAATATTCAGCTACAATATTTAAACCATTTTGTGTATTGTGATTTCCATTCACCATGGTACGCTATCAATTCTGGAGTTTGATGAAGGAAATCCGAACCAGTTAGACTCACCTGACATATAGGCATTTACGGGATCCTAACATTCATCATGGACAGATATTTACTTTATTTCACCTTGAATACATTCGTAAGAGTTGACTCCACCTCTCTTAACTTTACATTACTTGATCACAGCCTTGACTGAAACCAACAAGTTTAGTAGATTTATCGCTATGTAAGGATATTGCACTAAGACAAGTAAGAGATAATGGCTGCTGTAAAGATATTTTATATTTTACTTTCTGTCTAGTTACATGATTGAAGGCTAACATGCACTTCTCGTATTTTGATGACATGAAATTTTGACCTACTGAAACTATTGTAGCTAGTCAAAAGTACGGACAAATAACGTAAAGTTAAAGAAGGCGGTATTAAATCCAACACACATATTAGGGTTGGATAGGACAAAACAAAACCAAAACAAAACCCTAATCGAAATTTCAAACTAAACTGTTTATGAACTAAATTATTTTGAAAAATCTTTTAACTGAATTGTTTTTGAATTGAACCGTTTTCTAAAACTTGGACCAAACCGTTTAGAAAATCTTAAATTGCATTATCAATGAACTTTTATCAGTAGTTTTTTAGGATTTATTATAACATAACGAACCTTATACTATAATATTCAGTTTACAATCCAAAATTAGTTATGTTTATTATGATCATAAAATAATGATCATCGAATTTATTAATTGTTTTCTAGATTGAACCGCTTAAAAACCATCTACTTGGAGAACTGGATCGTTAAAACACTACTCAGGTGAAAAACGAATTGTGTCAAAACCCAACCATTTACAAACATTTGAACCAAACTGTTTTCAGCACAGACCTCGATTTGAACCGAACCATTAAAGACGGTTCGTGCTATACGGTCCGGTTCAAGACAAGCCGGGGTCGACTCCTAACTCCTCCCACACGAATAACTTGTAGATTAACATTTTTGCCATATTTTTCACATATATTTATTATAATCACGAAAATGCTTCCGCGTCAATACTCAAAGGCATCTTTCTTGCATATTATCCGCTGAGAAAGAAATAGACAAGCGTGGAGAGAGGAAAGGAAATCCAAAGGCCCAATTTGCATGGATAGGTAATGGTTGCTAGTATATAATCCTTTGTTTCAAAGGAAAATTAATTCCTTCTCATGATTTATTATTGATTATTTCTATAAGAATTAAGGTATAGATAAATATTATCTTTATGAGTAAAATATATTTTGCATATAAAAATTAACTTAAACGTGCACGTCAGAATTGGTGAAAAGATCTATAAGTAATGTATTTCAAAACGCACTCTAGGAGACATAAGAGCGATTGCGTATCCAGTAGGAAAAAATTATTCATCACCAGTTTAATTTATCACCTAACGCTTCTCGCTAAAGAGGCTATTTGATAATTAAAACACTTTGCATATTTCTTCCCATCGAAGTTTTTTTTAACTTAAAAATGAATAGTCTCTTTTTATTTAATTGAGTTTTTAAAGCTTTCCATAAAATAGTCATGATGTGGTTATTATATATCATTTTATGGCGTTTTATAACAAATGTTGTCCAGAAAAGATGTCTTAATTAAGATCTGACTTTCACATAGTTCTGATAAATAAGTCAAAATGATCCTCGAATCATTAACATCTCCATTCGAATATTTATTTAATCCATTGTTCTAGTTCTACAAACATTCCATATCACTACTCTCTTGAGATATTCTTCAACTACTCTCATTAGGCACTTGTGACTTCGGATGAAGAAGTCATTAGATCATCAACGAGTTAGTTTGTGGTCTCTCTCTCTAGGGCTTGAGTTCTGGGATTGCATTTACCTCCGAGTTTATATTACTTTCTAAAAGGGTTAGACCACATAGACATCATTCTTACCCAACATGACATCATATATAAAACATGCTCTCTAGTATAGAGAGCACGCTTCCACATAAGTCTAACTAAGTCATATTGTAGGTGATTACACAAATGCTTCTCCTATTGCAAAATCATTAGGGGTTGAGATCATGCATCAATTATCCCTTGGAAATTCATCTGATTGTTCATCCCTTGTTTTTCTACGGTTCAACATTCAATTGATTCACATAATGTCTTAATGTATCTTCTCTACCAATTATACTAGGAACTTAAGTACCTGAATGATTTTTCTTTGTATGTAAACTTTTGCTTTCATCTTTGCTAGTATGTTGATCTCATATTCACACAAAGATAAGTGGTGTATGAACGCTAACGTTTGATCATGATTTGGATGTTAGCATTGTGAGTTTCGTGATCTATTGAACAAGAGCTTACGCTGGTGCAACAAGACGATAAGTGCACGAAAATTGGTATCAGAGCCGACGCTTTGGTGAACAAAAACTCAAGGTAACGGCTGAAGACTGAATGCTTGAGGAGGGACGCGAGATAAGAAGCGAATCCACGTTTCTAGGTGAACATTTGGAACAATGATCGATATAGGACAAAGTTTCAAGAGTAAGTTCAAGAAACGAGTGACGGTTGACACCAGGATCAGATTGGTTCAAGCTAGCCCTGAGGCATAGTCAGGAGATGATAACCGACAACCTTCGTCCCAATGTGTAACAAGATGGAGTTTTACCAACGGTATCCAACGAATTCAAGCACGATGAAGTCAAGGAGCTTTGTATGTAGAGCTCATCAAGATGATGAAGACCATGCAAGAGGACATGACCTCTGGGGATAAACGTATCGCCAAGCTTGAGGTAGGCCAATGGAGTTCTTCTTCTACTAGAAAGCTTGTGAGACGAATTTGTCGATCTAGTTTTCAGATATACGACGAGCTAGCAAGGTTAAAGATTTCTTAATTGAGTTGGACATATACTTTGAGATGCAACAGATTAAGGAGTCAGACAAAGTGAGAACGACAGTTATTGATTTAAAGGACCATGCGCTTCTCTAGTGGATTGCATACATAGACGAGCATGTCTTGACTGTCTCGATGCTTAGTTGGAAGGAGTTCAAAGAGTTGCTCATAGGATGATTCACTCTAGAGTATCGAAGGATTTGAGATGGTGTTGAGTTAGAGTCGAGGAGTACGTAGTCTGAGTAAGGCCGAGCTACCTACCCGGGAAGGAACAAGAACGATAATCGGCGGGGATGAAGACAATATGCGCATGCCTTTGATCGGAAGCAAGCAATCAGGGGCGACTAAGGCACGTGTGTTGAGTTTGAATCAAGCTATATACTAGGAAAACTGGCTCATTACCCAAATCCACTTTTAGCGCTCAGCTATCATCTAATTGCGGAGGATATATTTGGACGAAGACAAACCATTTAGGCGAAGACCAACTTGAGCGAAGCTTAGTAATTTAGGCAAAGTTTACCCCATAGACAATTTAGCAAACTTCGCCCGAGTGCAATGTCTATCACGACGAAGTTAATGAGGATTAGAGCCTTCGAGTTAGATCAAGAAGAGTTAGTGCGCCTTCGGCCGAAGCTGAAGGAGTTAGGTCTGAGCTTCCTAACCCTGGGAGGTTGGACTAAGGTATCTGGCAAGTTCATCAGCCAGATACGTATGTGTGAAGACCACGGGGGCGAAGAAGGATATGCGCGACCCGGTAACTGGACCGTCGAGAACTGGGAGAAGGTCTTGATAGACGAGGCCTGGACGAATGATGATCTACTCTTCGACCATACGTCGATGAAGAGTTTGGTCAAGGAGGACCAGAACTACGAGGAACTCTTCGAGCATGCGGTACACCCGACGAATAAATACAAGTTGACTGACTACCACGATCCAATGAAGAGGAAGATCGCGGAGGCCATCATGTTGATCCTAAGTCCCCGAAGAATGACTTACCTGTCCACTTGGAAGGTATGCTTCTTCGAGAATCTCTTCGTCAAAAGACGAGCATATTAGGTGAAGATATTCCACGACGAAGTCCAGCGCCTATAGAAGAAGCAGGACTACGTCTACATTGGAGACTTCATCAGCATTTTCTACTTCGGCATGGGATGGCTGTCGGAGAACGAAGCCAAACAGCTAGGCTTCGGCGAAGATGAAGGACAGGAGGGTGAAGATTTCTCGGCTGTTTGTGAAGTTGAAGTGGCACCGGTCAAAGACGCTCAACAATTGGAGGCTTCACCGAAGATACCAGCCGAAGACCCCTAAGAGACACAGCCGGCGGAGGATGTACAGGCTGCAATTGATGAAGAGGAGAGACGGCGTAGTAAGAGGAAGAAGACTCTTCCGACTTCACCTGTGGAAAAGTCGAAGGTAAGGAAGAAGCCGAAGAGCACCAAGAAGGAGACGGTGGATCTGAGCAGCTCGGAGGTAAAATTAGAAGGTGCTGCTGTCTGCGATGAAGGGACTTCGGAGGGACCTGCCTTGGATGACGTTGACATGTTTTGGAAGACGATGATCTTTGGGGAAGAGGTGGTCGTCCCAGTTCTCCGACTTCTTGAAGACAACAAGGAGGAGTATGAGATGGAAATTGGGAAGAAGATGTCCTACCCAGAGATGTTAGCTGCAGTACATTTCAGCGGGGGTACTTGGCAGCAAGAGAAGAACAATCTTCGCGAAGAGGCGAGGAACGCGACGAAGCTGAGGCTAGAAGCAAAGAAGGAGAAAGAAGACCTTCGGCGTCAGAATGAGGAACTTCAAGTTGCGATGAAGGCGAAGGATGAAGAGCTGAAGGTATCGACAAAGAGCTTCACCGATCGCATTCAGGAATTATCGACTCTGAAGGCCGACTTGCAGCGAAGTCGAGAAGGGTTCCAAGTTACAGTGGCGGAGCTCACTAAGGAGAATGAAGGCTTGAAGACGAAGGTAGCTGACGACGAAAACCTTCGGAAGAAGTTGATGCCGGTTCTATCTGCATATGTGACTTCGGGGCTTGATGCTGATGAGCTTGGTCTTCTTCGAGCGCTGAATGCGGAGACAGTGCAGGCGGAGACGAACCCCGATGGTGTGAAAGCGCACCTTTCTCGACTTAGGCAGAAGGTAGATAGGGAGATAAGAGAGATACGAGCGAACGTGGAAGTTCAGTTAGAGGAGTTTAGAGCACAGTTAGGCTTAGGAGTGTAGACTCAGCGAAGATGAAGATGATCGTAAGGTAGCGAAGGTCTTCCGTCTTCTTAGAAAGTTGAGCAGTTAGTACAGTTAGAAAACAATTAGGTTAGGACGAAGTGGTATATAAGCAGCACGATTCTCAGCCCTCGTGCCTTTTTCATATTTTCAGTTCTTTATTAATTAATTTCTATTTCTCAAAAGTGCGGAGCTATGTTGTGAATGTTTTGGGCGAAGATATTTTCCTCCGAATATTCGGAGTTTGCTGTCGCATGTGTAATTCTGATTGATGAAGATCTTCTTCGTTAGACTTGAACGAAAAGACTTTGCCCTATGACCTTGAAAGAGACTTCGACCGAAGATGAACTTGTAATCTTCGAAGGTGTTTGAACGAAGATCTGAGAACAAATCAGTTACTGTGAAGTGGAAGAGATAAGTTAATTTGTAAAGAGAGTTTGGAATATGATGGCTTCTTCTTAAGTTTGGCTTCTTCAAATAAGTGGGATTCTTAAGAGTGAAGATTTAGTTGGAAGAACACTCCTTAGGAAGAGTAGGGGCTTAGTCTTGAAATCTTGATGTGAAGTCTGTATTCTTCTGTCTTTTCAGAAGAAGATTAGTAACATTTCAGGAGTATTTTACATTATTCACTCATTCACACAACTATCTTCTCAAATCTTTTGTTTGTATTGTTTGAAGAATCTCTGATCAAGAACTATTTCATTGTTGTTTGTATTCGATTTGTCAGGTTTTGCTTGGGTTTGGTTTCTTATCAGACTTAAACTCTCATCCGGATATTATTCTATTCCGTGAGAATAACAAAAAACTATCTGAATTATCATTGTGACGTTGTAGTACTGTGTTTCGTGAAATTGTTAACTGTATCTTCGTGAGAACGATCCTTTATTTACTATTTCCGATACTTTATATTTCTCTGGGTTGTTACAGAAGAAGCCCCGGAAAACAAGGTGTCTTTTGGAAGACGAGAAGAAGAGTTGTCTTCCCAAGTATTTCGAGTGGAGGAAACGACTTCCTCGGACCTCTATGAGATCGCCATGACCCCCAACGTCGAACCAGTACTTCAGAAGAGCGAGGAAGCGCAGGTCGACCCAACTTCTCAGAAGACGCTTCCGTCTTCTGAAGCAACTATGAATGTTGAGGAGGAAGTCACCTTAATGACACCCGAGGTATTCGCAGAGCTTCCCAGCTTATCAGAAGTCGAGTTAGGAGTTCAGGTAGGAGCAGATCAAATGGAGATTACATCCGAGCAATTAGAGTAGACAACAAGCGCAGAAGACAAGTTGACTTGTCCAAACTTAGTAGGAACCGAACATGTTATCTTAGGAGGTGGTAGTTTCAGTGTAATATTAGATAGGTGACCATGTGGCAGAGTAGGCAGCGCAGGAGTAGTAAGGTGGATGGCTAAACATGAAGGAGAACCGCTTGCATGTGGGGTGGCAGTCTTCTGACAGTGCCCATCTCTCCCTGGTTATAGTTGAGGATTGGAGGGGATTCCTTCTGTGCCTCAAGGCAGATGCATAAGTAGGATCGAAGAATAGATTTTTAAGCACACATACGCAGACGTCCATACGAGCACACATACTTCCAGACGCCTCAGAAGGCGACAACGATAGTAGCTCTGACTCAAAAGACGACATTCGTGATTCAGACAGACTTGGACCTTCGAGAAGATCATCTCCACCACCTGGGCCTGAGAGAGGAAGAAGTTGGTAGTCACTGTGGTGTCCACAAATTACAAGATTCACGAATTTTTGAAATTTTTGAGATTAATAACTTGTTTGTATAACTGAAAAAACGTTGTTACTTAAGATTACGGCTTCCTTAGAAGGAAGATGATCTTACGAGCTTTTTGTAATAAGAAGTTGACTTCTTCGGAAGACGATCGTCTTCCGGAAGCGTCTTCTCGGTTGTCTTCCGAAGACGGAAGACGGAAGACACATATCTTTCGGAAGATGGCAACCGCGGAAGCTTAACCACGTCAGAAGTAGGTGCACCTACCAAGTAGCACCGAACAGGTTAGGTAGGTCAGGAGGGTTGAAACCCTTAAAATGCGGGAAAGATGCGCAGGAAGCGCAGTAGTGCATTTCAGCTTCCCGCAGCAAGATCGCTTCTTGGTTGAGAAGATCGATTCGAGGGTGAGCTTTGAATGAGGAGGCAGCGAGGTGAGATTGAGTGAGGTTAGGATCGATTAGAAGCTAGAAGAAAGGCGAGGTCGAATTGAGGAAGCGTATTGAGCTGAAGGCGTTTCCTGTGAACTCCCGGAAGCTGACATTGGAGGACGGCTGAGTGGAATCGAAGGTGGACGGCTTAATCGATTTAGGCGTAGTCGGAGCTGACGGCGGAAGCAGCTCAGTGGAATCGCATTGGAGCTGAGACCAGAGCCGGAAGCACGCGGAAGAAGAAGACAACTCGGGAAGCAGACAGAAGATAGTAGAGGTTCTTCCCATGTTCTTTTCCCTTCCCACTGCTTCTCGCTTTTGTTTGATATCCCCCGCGCTTCCCCGATGGTTTGCAGGCAATCTGATCGATCAATTCCTCCATCCCTATTTTCCTATTGTGACATTGGGCGCGGAAGCGCTGCCCAATTTCTGTCAGACATCTTCTTGCTTCTTCCCGAGTTCAATTCGAGCTTCCCTACCCCTAGCCCTCAAACTGGAGATCTCAACTATCAATTTCTCTACCCCACCATCCCTCTACCCCCGAAACTTTGAACAGAAGACGCTTTGGAAGATTGGAACATCTTCGGAAGACGCTTATGAAACTCGACTGTCTTCGGAAGACGCTTCGGAAGCTTGACTGTCTTCGGAAGTCGACTGTACACAATTCGTATCAAGAGTGAATTTGCTTTGGTTTGGTGTTAAGAGAGGCTTGGTATGAATTCTGAGTGGCTTGGTGAGTTGTTTTGTTATTTCGAGAAGTTGGAAGTCGGGAACTAGGCTTGTGCCTCCCGGTCTTCCAAGCTTCTCAAATCCACATCTTCCTAGAGAGACTAGAAGACTGGAAGGGCTGGCAAAATGCGCGAGAAGACGTGAGGGTCTATTTCGGGTCTCTTCTGTTCGACCCATAACAGCCTATTCCTTCTTCTTCCCAAACTTAGGAGAGAGTCGTGAGCCAGTCTTGCTGACAGAATCTGGAGAAAATGATCGAGGGTCATGTCTTCTCACCGAGCAGCAAGCTTCTTCTGAGTGTGTATGAGAGGTGAGAAGTCAGAAGAACAGAGTGCAATTGTCTGGAGTCTGTTGTGAGGATAGATTGCGCGTAGGAAGAAGAAGACAGGTGAGACCAGTGAAGGGAAGCCTGACTTCGGGAGGTCTTCCGAGAAAGACATTGAATCGAAAGCTGTCACGGGTGTCTTCTCATAGACCACTGTCATCGCAAGAGCCGCGATCATTTTCCGGAACTTGTCATACGCTTTGCTTCTCGCACATTTTCCATCTTCTGTTAGGAAGTAGGATGTAATGCAAGGTGGGTTGTCTACTTGGTAATCCATTCGAGACCTTGCTTAGTTAGGATTGTTTAGATATAGCTCGGAAGACAAGAGTTATCTATGAAGCACTGTTAGAAATCCGGAAGACGGAGTAGCTGTCTTCTGGAAGACTAGTTTCGTCTTCTGAGAAGTAGAAGCTAGACTATGGGCACTTGGGAAGGACTGAGCCTTCTGCTCACAGTGAGTGCATGTGGCTTAGTGCAACAGATCTTCCAGTATGTCGATGTACCCTCGAGGGTTGGTGTTACCAGCAGCGAAGTTGGCCGAGGCCAAGCCCTTTCTCAAGGAGTTGGGTCTCGACTTCTTCCTATGGGATTAGAACCTCGCCGACTAGGGACTTCTGGAGGAGGTTTGGGCAGCCTTACCGCCTCGCAACCGTGTACCTGCGAAGGCAGGAGTAGCGCGAGGAAGACCATCTTCCTGGACTGAAGATTGGTGGCGCAGGGCCTTCCACAGACCAGAATCCGAGGACCGAGGTTATTGGCTCGAGAAGAAGATCTTACCCAGGATCGTGAGTGAGTGGCATGTGCCTGGAAGCACAACTTGCCTCTTCATGGAAGACAGGCAAGGTAGGAACGGATGGAAGATCGAATCTTACCGGGAGCCGAAGAAGCGACTTCTGGTGAAGTTGTTTCTGCATCTCTTTCCCAAGAGGAAAGCGCAGAAGACGAGATACCTTGGAGATCAGGACGTGGAGTTCCTGGAAGCAATGTGGGATGAAGGAGCGCTCGTCAACTGGAGCTCATTCTTCCACATATATGTACAGGCGGAGCTAGCGTACTTAAGTACTCCGGCGGGAGGACACTTGACACCTTTCCTCTGTTACTTGTACGTAGCCATGAGGGATCTCACGGAAGGTCAGCTGGCAAGATATGGACCAGTAGGGCAGCAGGAGGCGAAGGAGGAGACCTCGGAAGAAGACGACCGAGCAGCAACCGCAACTCCCCTTCCCACTCTGACGTCGCAGCTGAGGCCCGGCTCTCATCAGAAGACGCTCTGATGAGGGAAGACGACTCCAGTGAGTCGGAAGACACCACGCCTCCGAGGAAGATGGGTCCTAGAAGTATACTTAGGAAGACCACCTCCCTCATTCATTCAGGATCGGAGTCTGACTCGCAGGAAGAGCCGCGGAGTACCCGACCGGAGCAGAAGACCGCTTCTGCCACACCAGGGAGTCTTCCGAAGACTCCAGAGAACTCCTACTACGATGCGAGGAAGCGCAGTGAAGAGGACCGCTTCTGCCATGAGGAGAGATCTTCCACCTCGGAAGATGAGAAGAGTAGCTTCTTCTCGCGCGCAAAAGCAGAAGACCATAGTGGTGGAAGAGGCATCCTTGCCTCTAGAAGACAAGGTCGCCACCTCCGATCGGGTTGTGGAGATGAACCTGTCTTCTGCGGGAAGAAGACTGGAAGAGTTCAGTGTCTTTTTCCACTCAGAGATCCAGTCAGCTATGGAGTTGCTGAACAAGAGAGCGAAGGCTCAAGAGAAGCCCTTACAGCCTAGATTCGATCTACGCACCCTGATGCGTCAGGAAGAAGACCAGAAGAAGGCAGAAGCGCTAGAAGCTAGTCTCCGCACCACGGAGAAACTCGCAGTGAACTACAAGGCGGGAGCAGCCGCTTCTGCCAAGGAGCTGGTGCAGATTCGGAAGAGCAACCAGGAGTTGCAGGTGCGTTTACAGCAGCACGACCAAGAGGTTCTCCGAGTGCGGGGGAAGATCACCGCCTTCGCAGAGGAGAAGACAACATGGAAGACGCAGCGGGAAGCCGCAGAAGCGCGAGTTGCAGCTGAGAAGATGCAGCGGGAAGCAGCGGAAGCTCGTGCGCAGGAGATGCTAGCACAGTCGGTGGAAACGCTTCGAAAGAAGTTCAACTTCACCACGATGTCGTGCTACTTGGCGACTACATGCTTGACTTCTACTCCGACGCTTGAGTTTAGTAGTTCTAGAAGTTAGCTCATATTACTTCTAGTCCTTTATGTATATGTTTGACACCTTTGCATACGGTGTTAACACTATTTTGAGTCTTAGTAGGTTGATTACCATGTTGATAGGGCTTAAGCTCATGGGTTGTATTTGCGTGTCGCTCATGCACGCTTTCTAGCTGATTTAAGTTATTTTTCGGGGCTGCGTGTCGTTTAAGTTTTACGCTAGCACTCTCGGGGGCTTGAGGTGGTAGCCTATGAGTGTAGATAAGTTACCAAGTAATTTAAGACACAAAAGGACAGTCAAGTGGAGCTATGAACTCCCATTGGTCCATTTTTATCTTTTGTAAAACTCTAAGTTTAGAAACAGAGCTCTAGAGTGGATTTCGAGCAATTGGTGAGGGATCTTCGAAATCTGAGAGCACAAGGAGATAGAGCTCGTCGAGCCAAGCACTGTCAATGAAATTTTCGATCGATTTGAGGCAATAAAGACGAAGTTATGCCCAATTGAAGTTCGGATTATGCCAAAACTGCATCACTTTTGTTGATTTTGGGGTTTTCAGTGTCACTTGCAGCAGAATTGAAGAAATCGCTTCAAAACTTTGTGGTTGCGTTCTCTACCAGCAGGGCTACGATTTCCCAAAAGTTTCATATCGATTGAGTAACTGAGTAATTCAGGGCGGCCGCTGAAGTAGAGGGGGTCTGAAAATCTCTTAATCTAGAGCAGCGACTTCAGAGGAGGAGATCTGGAGTTCTGTGTACATTCAGGAGTCCCAACTTCACAGGGATGTTCAGCATCATGTAGACTTCAAATACTATGAGAATATTTGAAATTCATCGCACCAATTCTCTGTTCTAGGTCAGATAGCTGTCTAGGTATCAGAAATTGTCATAATTCTCTTACTCAGAACTTTTCTGTCAACATCTCGGTGCTAGAATTCAATCTCAAGCTGAAATTTCATGTGTGTGTTCAGTAGTACCTCATTTTACATGTAGGGGAAGTTTAGAAGTCTAAACCTTCATAGTTTTCCTCTCTTTGAGTGCCAAAGTTCACCGTCTAAACCTATTATTACTAGTGAGACCTAAATTTCACTTTTTTTGAGCATATTAGAGGATCCTACACTCCTGTGTGAGTGTTTATAGCTCCTGTTGTGACCTGAAAGCCAACCTCTTGAGTAAACAACCACAGCCAGAAGCCCGGCGCTTTCCTAGGTAGACGGATCACACTCCGACATACTCTCTTTTTTGGGTGAACTCGACTTGAAACACCTAGGGTGGGAGTTTTCTTGAGAGTGTTACAGGATCAGATATCATGGCCAACCAAGGATCATCAAGTGGAGGTGCTGCTGCTGCTCAGCAACCTGTTCAGTTGGATGCTGCTACGATGAAGATGTTCCAAGTTTTTTCCATGTTTATGCAGCAGCAGCAGAGCATAGAGAGGAAGGAGGTATTAGCAACCAAGGCGCTGCAATCTGTGGTGCATCAGATGGACCAGTTCAAGGGGACAGATATTTCCAAGTACGTGCGATACTATGCTAGGGAGATGGAGGTGAACAAGGTACCTGAGAAGGAGATGGTGGAGAACTTTGAGCTTGTTGTTGTTCCTGAGATTCGTGGGCGTGTGAAGGAGCTCAAGCAGCAGCAAGGACAGAGTTGGGAGAGCTTTATGCGAGCTTTGAAGGAGGAGTACTACACTGAAGATTCAGAGAGGGTGACCAAGAGAACATTCTTGGAGTGGGTGGTGAAGCCTAACAAAGGTTTGTCTGTAAATGAGTTGTTAAGGGAGTTTGATCGTCAGTATGCTCAGCTTTCTAGGACAGAGAAACTTACACTAGAGGTGGAGAAGACCGAGCTTTTTCTACAAGCAGCGGACGTGACTATTCAGGAGAAGCTTGAGCTGTTGCTGGAAGACAAGAGTGAGGAGAGAGGATTGAAGATTGACTGGAAAGAGGTTGAAGAGGCTGTCTCTTTGCTGACCAAGAGACAGAGAAGAAGGGACAAGGTGATGGTAAGTGAAGCAGCACCTCTGATAATTCCTGTCAAGCAGTTGCCTACTAAGCCACTTTGGTAGTTGCTAGAGAGGAAGACTCACCGCTTGATGAGTTGATTAAGGGTATGAAGGAGCTTAAGCTTAAGCTCACTATGTTAGAAGAGAAGGAGCAGAATGTACAGCCTGCTATGCAGAGACCTCAGATGAGAAAAGGCTTTGTTCATCGTTGTATATGGTGTGATAGCCTAGACCATGTAAGAAGAGACTGTGGAGAGTTTTCAGATGCATTGAGGAAGGATATGATCTTCTTCAAAGATGGTAGGATCCATCTGAGAGAGACTGGGATGATGTTGGAACCAACTTTGGCAAGGGTGGTATGAAAAGACTTGTGAATGAAATATCAGCATCACATGCTGTTTCTCTTGTGAATGCTGCTACCTGTGGAGTGAAAGTGGAAATGGAGAGAGAGAAAGGGACTACTGGGTTGTGGTCTGATGTAGTGCGATCCGTAGCTAGAACAGAGCTAGACAAGGATGTGTTACGGAGGGTTGGCAACTCAATTCGAGAGACTACAGGATGGAATGATCTTATGGATACTATGTCAGTGCATGCTTATGTTGCAAGAAGTCAGCATGAAGCTGTACTAGAAGAAAAACGCAGGAGGGAGGATGCAGGTGAGGCTTCTACAACCAAACGATCTGCTACAAGGAGTGAAAGGACTAGACCAGAGGCAAGGCAGGAGACAACACCTACTCGGGAGGAGACTATGGAGGATCTACCACCTACAACACCAAAGGAGAAGGAGAGAAGCAAGGAGAAGGATAAGATGCCTGCATACAAACTTCAGTCTGACATTGAGATTGCTACAGACCTGAAGCAGGTGTTAGAGAATCATATCTTGAATGGGAAGGTTGAGTTTACTTTGGGTGAGATTCTTGGGATAGCAAAGCGTGAGTTCCATGAGGTTATCATAGATATCATCAAGAGAAAACGTCAGATTTTGGGTGAAGCAGCTACGCTTAACGCTCTAGGGACCAAACTGTCGGAAGATGAGGAAGATGAGATTTCTGGTTACTGCCCTCAAGTATCAGAAGGGAGATCGTATCAGCATGTGAGGTTTGAAGATGAGATGAAAGCATCGCAGAAGAGCCATTACTCTCACAACCATTGGGCAAGAGCAACCATTGAGACCTTGGTGAAGTTGGGAGATCTGGAGGAACTTGTGGTGGCATTGATTGATCACGGCTCAGAGATTAATCTGATGTCTAAGGAGCTGTACAAGCGTGGGAGATGGTCCATAGACACCGACCATGGATGGCTTATCCGTGCTGTCAACAACCAGAGGGGAGAACTCTATGGAGCTTGTCTCAACATCAAGGTAACTGTGGGTGACATCAGTGATGTTCAGAATTTCTTTGTGCAAGACATGTCAACCTATCCTATCATTCTAGGGCAGCCTTACATTACTGCTGTTAGAATGGAGACACGAGTTATGGATGATGGTTCAGCCTATGCTAGGATACGTAGTAGAGATGGCAGAAGAGCTGTTCAGTTTTTGACCGTTGCTGCAGAACATGAGAGAAATCGCGATAGCTTGAGAGACCGTCCACTTCCTAAGATTACTCAGGAGTTTAGAGAGTCTAGGGGTTTTGGCAGAGTACCATTGAAGAGCGAGACTTCAACGGTACAGTAGAGATAGGATTCTCGCCTGATCCAGTAGAGCAGGAAGCTTTATCCACTAGCTTCTTAGGATTGACGTCATGTAGATCAGTATGTTATAGGAAGGTTGAGAATCTGAAGAGGTTTGAGAGGCAACATGTGAAGTATGTACAGCAGTCTTTGTGGGATAGTGGAGAGTTAGTCGGAGATGAATATATATCTGGAGTGTTTGAAGAACAGTATTTGGTAGATACTATAGGAGAGTTGAAATCTATAATAGAAAGTTCTATAGATGATATAGATAGAGTGGTGAGAGTGAGCTCCAAGAAGCTTTATGATGTAATTGATAAGTTTATATATCGACAAGAGGTGTATGTGGAGACCAAGTACAAGTCAGTGGCAAAGAAAGTCAAACCAGTGGCTTTGCCTTTACCAGAAGATGGAGCAAGCTGCACGAGAACCGACGCTCAGAGGACCGAGAAGAATTGAGCACCAGTTCACAGAAACAACACTAAAGGAGTTGAGGATTGGAGGTGATGGATTTCTTACTGAGCAAGAGAAGAAGAGCTTCAGGGAGATGCTATCTAGGCATGGTACGGCGTTTGCGTTTGAGTCACATGAAGTAAGATGTGTAGATCCAAGTGTAGTTGCACCTATGGTAATCCTTACTATACCGCATGTGCCTTGGAATCTACGTCCTATTCCCGTACCTAGAGCTCATCTACCAAAGCTGATAGACTTGCTCAATGAGAGGATTAGGATGGGTATCTTGGAACCATCTATAGCTCCCTACTCTAGCAGATGGTTTACTGTTCCGAAGAAGAGTGGAGCTTTGAGATTCATTCAAGATATGCAGCCAGTTAACAAGGTAACAATCAGGAATATGGGTATAGGACCTATTGTAGACGAGTTTGCAGAGGCTTTTGCTGGTCGTGCTATCTATTCAATGGGAGACTTATATTCAGATTATGATCAGTTTCAATTATCCTCTGAAAGTAGAGACTTGACTACAATGAGGACTCCTTTGGGGTTACTAAGGATGTGCACCTTGCCACAAGGTGCTAACAATTCTGTAGCACATATGATGAATGGCATGAACAAAGTTTTGAAGGATTTCATTCCTGAAAAAACTATGCCATTCCTTGATGATGTGCCGATCAAAGGGTGTGCTGAGGAGGAGAAGAATGAGGTAATGGATCAGAGGGGGTGCCGTAAGTTTGTTGCAGATCACATAGCTGATTGTGATAAGATACTGAGTCGATTGGAGGAGGTCCATTTGACTTTATCAGGAGCAAAGTCTGTATTTGGAGAACAAGAGGTGTTGATTGTGGGGCACCTATGTGGATCTTATGGTCGGAAACCTTGTCCAAACAAGGTTGATGTCATTCGAAGGATGAAGGAGACATGTGGTTCAGTTACCGAGGTGAGAAGATTTCTAGGTGCATGTGTGTTTTATCATATATGGATTCCACACTCTACACATGTAGCAGATCCGTTGTACAAGTTGCTGAGGAAGGGACAAAGATTTCAGTGGCAAGAGGAGCAAAACGAGTCTATGAAGAAGTTGAAGGATCTGTTGTCTTCACCACCAATTCTACGGAAGGTAACATATGAGTTGGGCAGATCTGTTATCATTACTGTTGATACTAGTCCTATTGGTATTGGATGGGCTAAGGACAAGATGATGAGGATGGAAATAGATATGTGGTGCGTTTTGGAGCTAAGGTGTTAAGTTCACGGCAAAGAGACTACCCTCAGGTCAAAAGAGAGCTATGAGGAGTAGTTACTGCGATGAAGAGTGATAAGGAATACTTGATAGGAGCACCTGTGGTTGTGGAGACAGATTGTTTACCTCTCTTGAGAATGATCACTAGCTGTACAACCCCAGATATTGCTATGTTGAGGTGGATAGCATATATCAAGTCCTTGAACCCAGAGTTTAGACATATTGCAGGAAAAGATAATCCTGTGGCAGATATGTTATCAAGGGCTAGGTATTACGATGAGAAAGAAATGATAGATGATCAGGAGGATGTGGGAACAGAGTTCTATTCTAGTGCTCTTGCTAGAAGAGATAGAAGTTGTTTTGCAGCCTCGTTGGAGTTTTTTGAGGAAACTGTGTATGATGGCGAGTGGTTGGATCTTGGGCGCTATTTGAGTTCACTGGAAAGGCAAGAAGGCTGGTCTGATGCAGATTACAAGAGGATCCGTGGAATAGCTTATGGTTACTTTTTACATGGAGGACATCTACGGAAGCGCCCTAAGCTACAAGGAGGTATACCGCAACGGGTGGTATGTGACTTGGAATTGCAGCAGTAGCTGATCAAAAGTTTCATGAGAGTCTATGGGCCGGTCATAGAGGAGTTTGGGCTACATTTGCCAAGATGAAGGAGAAGTATTGGTGGAAGGGTATGTATAAGGATGTAGTACAGTTTGTTTCATCCTGTATACCTTGCCAGATGTATTCCAATGTACGTCATCGTGATGGATTGCATCCTACTTATCCTTTAGCCATTCATTACAAATGGGTAGTTGATCTGATAATTATGCCGTTTGGGCTTGGACAAATGAGGTATCTAGTCTTGGCTAGAGAAGATCTATCTAACCAAGTTGAAGGTCGTGCCTTGAGGTGTAAACCCTCCGCGGTCCTATCGATTAACTACCCCCCGATCTCTCAACCTCCACGATCGTCATCCACGAATCTGCAACATGTCGGGCCTGTCTCTCACTCAGGGGTCACCTCTGATGGCTTTGATGGAAGCACACCATGAACTTGAAGGGAAAATGCTGAGTTCACTCATTCATACACCCACAAACTTATCAACTAAAAATCTCCTTAAACACATCAACTAAAATCCTCCATTCTAACGACGTCTCTCAAGTTCTCACATGCTAAAAATATCTCACACTCTCTATATTACTCAAGTTGTCATTACGACAATGTGAAAACAAGGATGAGGAGCTCTTCTCTACTCCTCTATTTATACATTCTAGGTTTTTACTTTGGTACCCCCGATAACTCAGCCGTAACTACTTTTACCGGGTTTTACTAAGATATTACTTAAGGTAAAAGCATTGATCACATGGGCTTTTTACCTTTTCACATGGGCTTATTCCTTCAAAGTCAACAACTTCTAGAAGGATTCTGAAATATTCTCAAGGAATCTCGAATTTCCACCCCCCTTCTACACTAGGATCCACTAAAAAGGAAACATGTGGAATCTCTTCTTGTTTTTAATGTCCACAAAGTCCACAACTTTAATCCAACCACTAATATCAAGTCAAAAAGGAGATAAGGGATACTTTCCATCTCCTTTCTACCTTTTAGACAAGATGACAAGATAGTAGTGCTCACTCTTTAGCAAATATCTGAATTCTGCCAAAAGTACAGCTAAGTTTAACCATAACTAACTTTTAGCTAGTCATGACTAACTTGATACATCCTTAAAGTACTTTGGCAGCCAATAAACATTCTCAACACTTAGTTATAACTAAACACCTTACTAATAGACAAACTTCCTATGTGTAACATAGGTCGTTACATTTTACCCCCGGACTAAATTTTCGCTCCGTCCTCGGAGTGAAGAGAGAACTTTCGTCGATGAAACAACTTCAACTTGTCATGATTTACTCGATCAAATCTCCTTCCTCCCAGCTCCTGAAGGTCATATGTGAAGTTGTTCCACACCTTATCTACAACAAAAGGGCCAAAATATCTTGGAAGAAACTTCTTCCTAGCCCTCTTGAATCTGATAGCATCATACAACATAACCCAATCTCCGACTTGAAAAGGTTTTACCTCCCTCTTGCCCAACCGTTTGTCGTAACTCTTCTTTTGATACGCCTGAGCTCGTTCCATCCGGATCATTGCTACCGCTCGGGTCTCTTCCAACTCCATGAGTTGCTCCCTTCTTGATCTGACCACGTCTTCTCCTCTCGACCTCTTCAACTTTCGTTGAATAGTTTGAAAAGTATCCAATTCGAATTGGATCAGCAACTTGGACTCCACTCCATAAACCAGTCGAAATGGGGAGTATCCAGTAGAAGTCTTTGTAGTCGTTCGGTACTCCCATAAGATGGCATGTAGTCTCTTATCCCAAGTATGTTTCGCAGTTTCAACACCAGCATCTTTGGCGAGCATCATACAAAGCGTAAGATTGATCTTCTCCGCAAGACCATTAGCATTTGGTTTGTATGAGGTCGTTACTCGTGGCTTGATAGAAAAGTGTTGTAGCATAGCAGTAGTCATGCTCCCTACAAACTCTCCTCCTCTATCTGAGACCAACTCTAACGGACATCCAAATCTCGTGATGATCCTCTCTCATAGGAATCTACCGACTTCTGTTTCATTGGTCTCTCTCAAAGGTCTAGCCTCTACCCACTTGGTACAATAGTCAGTGGCGACTACAATGTATCTATTGCCTCGAGGTGTCTTATTAAGAGGACCTACAAAGTCAATACCCCATTTCTCAAACGGCCCTAATACTGGAATTGATCTTAACGGAGGTGTTCTAGTAGACTTCAGAGCAAATGCTTGACATACGTCGCAAGTTTTGCAATAGTCTAAACACTCCTTGAAAATCCCTCTCCAATGATAACCCGCATCCAAAATCTTGAAAGCTGTTATCTTACCAGCAAAGTGACCTCCGCAAATAGTGCCATCGTGAAACTCGTGCATCAGCTTGAATGCCTCCTTCTGACCAACTGCTCTCCTTAGCAACCCATCTGCTCCTTGATGAAACAGAATTCCCTCCACCATGGTGTAAGGTTTGCATCTCTTGATCAACGCATTACGTTCTCGGGTATGCATACCTTCTGGAAAAGAGCCATCTACAAAGAAACTCCAGATTTCCTTGTACTCGTCCGGTAGCTCCTCGATGCTTGTGATGGTCATCAGATGCTCGTCTGGAAATGAATCATCAAACGGTTCTTCTCCCTCATCATCATAAGCCCTTGCCAAAAGATCAGCATTCGCGTGCTTCTTCCCTGGTCTATCTTCGATCACATAATCGTATTCTGTTAGAAGGATCTTCCAACGAGCAATACGACCTTCGGCATTAGACTTATTAAAGATATACTTTAAAGCCTTGTGATCTGTGACTATGGAAAATTTCCCTCCTAGCAAGTAGTGTCGAAATTTCTTCAATCCAAAGATCACCGCTAATCCTTCTCGTTCAGTCACGGAGTAATTCTTCTCCGCTGGAACCATCTGCCTACTAGCATAAGCTATAGGATGATCATGCCCATCTCCATCTAGCTGACTTAATGTACATCCGATTGCTACATTGGAGGCATCCGTATACAGAATAAATGCTTTACTCCACTCAGGTTTAGCAAGTATAGGAGCTGTCACTAATGCCTTTTTCAGCTCCTCAAATGCTTCCTTTGCCTTCTGATCATGCACTTTCAAGTCAAAATCAACTCCCTTCTTCATGTACATAGTCAAAGCTATTGCTTTGTTTGAGAAGGAAAAGACAAACCTACGATAATATCCAACCATGCCAAGAAACTGCCTCAACTTTGTCAAGTTGATCGGAAATGGAAGATCCACAATCTTCTTCACCTTCTCAGGATCTACCGCAATCCCATTCTTAGAAATGATGTGCCCTAACAGCAGACCTTCTTCGCAGCCAAAGATGCACTTCTTTGGATTTAGAGAAGCGTTGGCTTGCTCCAACCGTTGCAAAACTTTGATCACATGATCAAAGTGGTCCTCCTTTCGTCCGTACACACAAAAATCGTCAATGAAATCTCGAACAAACTTCCCTATGAATGGTTCAAACACCTTGTTCATGAACCTTTGAAACGTGGCCGGAGCATTACACAATCCGAATGACATCACCCGAAATGCAAATGTTCCCCAAGGAGTAGTGAAAGTAGTCAACTGTTGGTACTCCTGTGCTATCTTGATCTGGTTATACCCACTATAACCATCACCAAAGCTGTACCACTCATGACCAGAAACTTTCTCCAAAATCTCATCTATAAATGGTAGAGGATAATAATCCTTCTTGGTAACTGCATTCAGCTTCTTATAGTCTATGCACACTCGCAGCTTACCATTCTTCTTCTTGACAATCACAATGGGTGAAACCCATTCTGAGTTCTCCACCTCATAGATGAAACTCGCCTCCTTCAACTTGTCTATCTCCTCCTTGACCATCATTGCCGTTGTGGGATTGACCCTTCTCTGCTTCTGTCGAACTGGTCTTGCGTGGTCCTCCAATTCGATTCGATGAGTCTCGAGAGTCACCTCCTTCAAATCCTTGTAGCTGAAAGCAAACACATGGATATATTTTCGAAATATATCTAGGAATCTACTTTTCTCTTCTTGAGTGACATTGATACCAAACTTCAAGGTAGAGAGTCTTCTCACAATCTCTGCCTCACTCAACTCTTCTTTGTCAGGATCTTTCTCCACTGCTGGTCTAGGCAACAAGTCAATAGCACTAAGCTGATGTAATGATTCATCTCGACCAAATCCTTCGTCCTCAGAGGAGGATTCTTGATCGTAAGAATCTCCGGTATCTACTTCCGAGACACTCTGATCATCCTCCGTATCAGATTCCCAGTAGTCACTAGTGGGTCTATCAGAGTCAGAAGTCACAACTCCAACACCCGAGAGAGGAACTATCACTCTATGATCTCTAGGCCCAATCCGTAAGTATCCCTTGTGCCACCTATCCGTGGTGCGCACAGCTCTCAACCAAGGCCTACCTAGGAGCAAATCATAACTAGAGTCCTTTAACACTTGAAAGGACATCAATGTTTGAACTCCCATCACAGACACGACCACCTTCTCTAACACACCAAGAGGTCTTACCCGTTGCTTGTTAGCCATCCCCACGACAATGCTAGCCGGGCGAGTTGGTTCCATCCCCAACTTCTTCATCAACCTCTCCGATATGGCGTTTACAGCCGACCCTCGACCTTTGAAGCCCTAGTGCATACCTCTGAAGCATGCACATCCACCACACCAACTCCCACAGACTTTGATGTCTTGCTCTTGGGTTTCTTCTTCTTGCTTCTTTTAGAACTCAGTCCTCCTCTGAGTTCCTTTCGTAAGCTGGGATTAAGTGTGATCAATTGTCCAACAGTGATGTTAGCTTTCTAAGCACCCACATCTTCAACCACATCATATCCCGCTTGGGAAGATGAAATGGTGAAATCCGCCATCCCCAGCTTCCTTCTTGGCTCCCTTGGTGTACTCGAAACATTACTCGAACGAGTGCTTCTACTAGCTGATTCCTCCATGAAAACCGGTTCATCAGAAAATCGAGTTCTTTTCCTTTCTTGAGCTAAAAGCTCCACCGGTGCATGAGAAGAGTTTGAACTCTCTCCTTTCTCATAGATGGGATCTCGCACGACATCGATAGTAACCACCCCCTTGTCTCGTCCTTGTGATGGATTTCCTCCACCCACATTCACTCCGATATGGCGTTTACCCACCGATATGGCGTTTACAGCCGACCCCCGACCTTTGAAGCCCTAGTGCATACCTCTGAAGCATGCACATCCACCACACCAACTCCCACAGACTTTGATGTCTTGCTCTTGGGTTTCTTCTTCTTGCTTCTCTTAGAACTCAGTCCTCCTCTGAGTTCCCTTCGTAAGCTGGGATTAAGTGCGATCAATTGTCCAACAGTGATGTTAGCTTTCTAAGCACCCACATCTTCAACCACATCATATCCCGCTTGGGAAGATGAAATGGTGAAATCCGCCATCCCCAGCTTCCTTCTTGGCTCCCTTGGTGTACTCGAAACATTACTCGAACGAGTGCTTCTACTAGCTGATTCCTCCATGAAAACCGGTTCATCAGAAAATCGAGTTCTTTTCCTTTCTTGAGCTAAAAGCTCCACCGGTGCATGAGAAGAGTTTGAACTCTCTCCTTTCTCGTAGATGGGATCTCGCACGACATCGATAGTAGCCACCCCCTTGTCTCGTCCTTGTGATGGATTTCCTCCACCCACATTCATTCTGACAGCTTCAGCACCTCTTGCTCCGTTGTTAGGACAATTTCGCTGGAAATGAGAACCTCCACACGTCCAACAAGTGATTCCTCCAAAGTTACCTTGGTTGCCTCCAAAGTTACCTTGATTTCCTCGGTTGGGATTGTTGTCGTAACCTCTTTGACCTCCTCCTCCACCTTTGTTCCTCCATTCTTGTAACTGCACCACGTTTATCTTGAGATCCGCAAGAGTATCGGTGATGCTCTTCAGCTCGGCATGAAAATCAGAGGTGGCAGTAGACATCTTTGTTGGGACAAACGGTCTTGGCACCACCGTTGGAGTAGGAGCTGACGTTGAAGCAATCACCGATTGTGATGGTGCAGGTGCGATCATTGTGGCTACACCAGGAGTCGGAGTCGACACCAGAGCAGCATGATGAGGTTGGATGATATCTCATTCATCCAAACTCTCTTCCATGTTTGTCGCAATCTTGATGGCCTCTGCTTTGGTTGTTGACTTCTCGTACCTCACTTGGGTTCGAATTGAAGGCCTCAACCCTCCCACCAAGTTCTTGGTCAACATTGCTCCAATCCCCGCCATCGTTAGCTCCACATTGTCTCCACTCTTCCGTAGGACCGTCCGAAACCGTTGCTCCAACTTATCCACCCTTTCGGCATATTGCCGAACTTTCTCGTCGTCCCGTTGCTTCAAATGAGTAAGCTCCACCATGAGCTTCTCATAACTCTCTTCTGGAAGAAATTCTTCGATGAGTGCATTACTCAACGTCTCCCATGTGTCCTCAACTGCACCAGGTGTCTTGCTCTTCACTCGGTCGTCATACCACGTAAGAGCAAAATCTTCTAAAAACTCTAGCAGTAATAACACCCATTCTTCCTTCCTTCTCACGTTGTTTCCGATGCAACCCCTTTTGAAGTCTCGTACAAATGGTTCTACATCTTCGTTGTCCTTCCCATGAAACACTGGTAACTTCCCCATCTTGTAACTATTCTTTCTACCCTTCTAATTTTTGTGCAATAACTACTCGCTAAAAGAGTACGAACATCACCAATTCCATTCGCGAATAATCTACCATAGGTAAAATGAAAGGAAATGGTTGTAACAACACCTCTTGTATCATGAGTCTGAGTCGCATCACCGCCTTCTCCACCATCCGAATGACGATCTCCATCACAACTCAGCTGAGTCCTCTTTTGAAGTCGACAACTTCTCCGTCTCAGCTCTTTGAGTCTCGTCCAACTTCTCGACTATTGACGTAAGTAGAGCGGCCACATCGACGCACTTGTGTCCTCTGGATAGATCACCCACTCCACAACTTGGACAAAGATCTTCGCCTAGAAGATGAATTGGCGCTGGTGACGATGGACCCACTCGAAGACTTAAATCTGTAAACTCCCGCTTCCCTTTAGCTCTCTCGGTTCTGATTCTAGTTGGACAATTCACTACTTTGTGTCCCAACCCTCTACAGAAATAACACCACAAGTCGGTTTCTACTCTTCTCCTCGGAGATTCTACTTGAGGTTTAGTACTAGGGTTTTCAAACTCGACGATAATCTCTCTCGAACTTTCTCCGACACTTACTATGACATCTAAACCTTGAGGAAGGTTTCTAAGTCTAACTTTCCAATCTTTTGAATTTCCACTCATGTTGCACCTTCTCAACCATTAAGTGGACAAAATATCATAGAGGAAAATAATTCTACCTCACTTTCTTAACTCTTCCGAGCTTTATATTGGAAATCGTGTAGTATACATGCTATACACGAAATAAAATCTAATCTAAAATTAACTATCGAAGATATGATCCTCCTCACCATCGTTTGTACTAATCACAACAGACATCTTGAACTCACTCTTGTAAGGATCCAACTCTACTTCACCAGGAGCATTCGTGACCTCCACAGTGAATGATGCTTTAAACTCGGATTTCTTCAAATCTGTGTCAATGGTCGCGGAAGCTTCTTCGTATAGGGTAAAGAGGGCACCCCAAGTGCTATAGATGCGGGTTCGTAACTCATCTATACTTAACTTGGGCTTCTCCGTCTCTGTTCGAACTCCTAAACGTCTCTTCTTCCACCTCGTCATTCGAACTGGATTCCCCATGAAGTATCTTCAAGACCTCATTGTATGCCGAAACGTATATCTCTTAGTTGGTAAGAGATCCCTTCAAGATTTTTGTGATCTCCAGTAGCTCAACCTCCAAGCTACTAACTCATGAAGTTTCAACAGAAACTTCCCTAATCAGAAGAGATGGTGATGACTGTACAAATTTTCAGAGAACTGAAATTTGTATATTTTCACTTCCCTCATGGTTGTCAACCCCCTCCACTTTGAAAAATTCTTTCTCCCTCTTCAGACCTCATCTTCTCATGATTTCTTTTGTCCTGGATAGCTTATCAGCCACTCTAAAACACTGGAAAGTTTCTCAGGAAAATAAAATTCACAGAAAATCTGACAATGACTGTAAATTTTTTCCAGATAATAGAATTCTTCAACTCTCACGAATAGACCCCCTCAACTTTGAAAATTCATTGCTCCCTCTCTAGACCACCTTTTCCTATGATTTCTTTTGTCTTAGATAGGATATCAGCCAATCTAAAACACTGGAAAGTTTCTCAGGAAAATAAAATTCACAGAAAAGTTGACAGCGACTGTACAAATTTTCCAGAGAGCAGAATTTCTAAACTCACAAATTTATCTCCTCTAATAACTTTTCTCTCCTCCTTTCTCTACAACTCTTGTTGCACTTTCTTTCAACTCTCCTCAAACCCTTTCTAAGTGAACAAGATGTAAAGAATGACTTCGAACGCGTCATATATCACTACGGGATACACGAAAGGTTCTAACGTTGCTAACATCGCGTTAGCTCTCTCTCCTCCCAACGTTCTCTCCATGTGCTCTCTCATAATCTCCTTTTGTCGAATATAGAACTGAACTCTAAACATCGTTCAACGATCCCTTCAAGTGAGGTCCCGGCAACGGAACCAAAAATGTAAACCCTCCGCGGTCCTATCGATCAACTACCCCCCGATCTCTCAACCTCCACGATCGTCATCCACGAATCTGCAACATGTCGGGCCTGTCTCTCACTCAGGGGTCACCTCTGATGGCTTTGATGGAAGCACACCATGAACTTGAAGGGAAAATGCTGAGTTCACTCATTCATACACCCACAAACTTATCAACTAAAAATCTCCTTAAACACATCAACTAAAATCCTCCATTCTAACGACGTCTCTCAAGTTCTCACATGCTAAAAATATCTCACACTCTCTATATTACTCAAGTTGTCATTACGACAATGTGAAAACAAGGATGAGGAGCTCTTCTCTACTCCTCTATTTATACATTCTAGGTTTTTACTTTGGTACCCCCGATAACTCAGCCGTAACTACTTTTACCGGGTTTTACTAAGATATTACTTAAGGTAAAAGCATTGATCACATGGGCTTTTTACCTTTTCACATGGGCTTATTCCTTCAAAGTCAACAACTTCTAGAAGGATTCTGAAATATTCTCAAGGAATCTCGAATTTCCACCCCCCTTCTACACTAGGATCCACTAAAAAGGAAACATGTGGAATCTCTTCTTGTTTTTAATGTCCACAAAGTCCACAACTTTAATCCAACCACTAATATCAAGTCAAAAAGGAGATAAGGGATACTTTCCACCTCCTTTCTACCTTTTAGACAAGATGACAAGATAGTAGTGCTCACTCTTTAGCAAATATCTGAATTCTGCCAAAAGTACAGCTAAGTTTAACCATAACTAACTTTTAGCTAGTCATGACTAACTTGATACATCCTTAAAGTACTTTGGCAGCCAATAAACATTCTCAACACTTAGTTATAACTAAACACCTTACTAATAGACAAACTTCCTATGTGTAACATAGGTCATTACAGAGGACGAAGACCACTGCTAGTATCTGTCGCTTTCTACTTGAAGATGTTATTTGTAAGTATGGGTGTGTGGGAAAGATCACTGCAGATAGGGGTGAGCTGGATTCACAAGAAGCAGTTGAGTTCTTCAAGCGATTGGAAATCAAGTTGGCATTAACCACTGCTTACAATCCTGAAGGGAATGGCAAGAGCGAACGAGGTCATCCCCCAATCATCAAAGCTTTGGTCAAAGCTTGCAGGGGTAAGATCCGTGAATGGTCTAGACTGCTACCATTTGCTTTATGGGCAGATCGTACAACTCATAGTACCGTTACATGTTACATGCCAGCAGAGTTGATACTAGGACAAAAACCTGTGATGCCGATTGAGGAGATTGTGCCTACTTGGAATGTTTTGCCATGGGAAGATGGTAGAAGTACAGAGGATCTTCTTGCATTAAGGATCCAACAGTTAGAACGAAGACCTGAGGATGTTGCTAAAGCTGTGGAAAGGTTAAAGGCTGCTAGAGAGAGAAAACAAAGACAGATTTGATAGAACGCATAGATTACGACCCAAACCAGTTAAAGAAGGTGATTGGGTGTTAGTCTATGATAGTAGTCTTGACAATCACCATAGCACTATCAGAAAGTTTTCCAAGAAATGGTTTGGACCTTATGTGGTGTTAGAAGTTTATGATAATGCCACATACTCTTTGAGAGAGTTAGATGGTGCAGTGCTCAAGATATCAATCGTAGGGAAGAGAATCAAGCTCTTTAGAAGAAGAGGGAAGGACCAGAACATTGCAGAGCTTACAGAAGATGAAGCTGAAGACTCAATGGAGGTTGAAGATGAGTTTGAAGCTGAAGAGTCTTGATCTGGATCTGGCACATACCGGAGGATGTGCAGGTTCAGAGGGGGTGGATGCCATTCTTCTAGAATTGTGCTAGGTGTCAAACCTGCTCATCACTATATCGTATTGTATTATGCGTGAAGATTGTCTAAGAAAATGCAAGGTTCATGGTTGTGGAGATATCGTGTGCTGAACAAAGACGAGAGAGATAAACAACCACGAGAACAAGCTTCAGAAGATATTTCAACCCACGCTTTATATACACTACCGTTTTTCTCTATGGGCATAAAACTGATGAAAAAACCTAAGTGGTCTGTAATCCGCACCCAACCTCTTAAAGCAAGTCTCTTAATCTCAACCTATATCTAAACTATCAAAGCGTAGATCAAAGCAAGAGAAACACCCCTTTGTTAATAAAAAGCTTTACAACAGTATCACCACGATTCAAACCTTGATCCAACCAAGATCTATGTATATTTCTTAGCTAAAAATAGCTATCACAAGACACACATGACAAACTGAGACTCTAACAAGTCCAAAAAGATAAAAATCGTAGCGAAGGAACCAAAGAAGACTTATTTGGTAATTTTTTCTTTTCGTCAAACTGTCTTCATATATCAATAAGGTCTTTTTTTCTAACTCCGTTGGCTCCATGAACCTTCAATTCCGACTCTTGGTAGTCGAGGTATCTCTAATTTTAGATCGCAGGTGATCAAACTTCTAAACCTCCTCCATGAGACTTAAAATCACGTACACTTGCAAAATGGATCGTATGATCTGATATTCGTCTTCTCTGATAAGTAGATCCGGCTATCTTGATCTCAATAAGACTCCAAACAAGTAGTTTGGAGTTCTCCTGGTGAAGAACAATGAAAATTTTGATCGCAAGAAACAAAAATATAAATTGTTCTCTTATGGCTCAACTTCACTCACCACGCACAATAAAACATCCAATCTACGTATGGTCTTCTCTTATGCATAGACAAGGATTCCTTGATCGCATAAGCATCAAGAACGAAGAGCTTGGTCCACCAATTGCAAAGAACAATCCAACCTCCGGTCATAGGTGAACAAAAATCTGACGTATGCACTTCTTTACGAGCCAATTTCTCTCACAACTCCCAAACCATCCGATGAAACTTCAAACCGTCTTCAATTTTCTGCAGAACTCGGTGTTCTGATCTCGATGGATCTAATGACAACAAGTTTGGACTCTAGAACGACTCAGACGGTCCGACTTGTCGCGTGCATACATATCGTTACACAACATACATCGCTGTCAGAGGTACACCACACATACACATAACATATGGACGATGTCATACACGTACACAAGTGTACCACAATGGATGAACAATATGTGCTCACTCCATCATGCTAACGGACACTAAATAATCACTAAAGTCAAGCCAAATCCAATCTGTGCTCGTAGAGACTCCAGGCTACACTCACCAAGATCGTAGAGGTCAAAGGTTCAAGTAAAAAAGCTTTGAAAGACTATCCACCATACCTAGGAGCTTGAAGGCTCAACTTGAAGAACTAAGGCCTCCAAGCTCTACTTGCGAAGTATACCCCTAGTGAGTCATCCCAAGAACTCGTCCTAACAGCACTAACGGCCCTATCGAGATTCACCACTCCGCAGTCGGTCAACCTAGCCGAGATGCCAAACTGACGTGACAACTGTCGTGCGCATACACATCGCTACACAACATACATCGCTGTCAGAGATACACCACACATACACATAACACATAGACGATGTCATACACATACACAAGGTGTATCACAATCGCCCCCCTAACTAACGGTTAGGTCCCGCTAACTCCAGATAGCTCCATATCCCAACTACGTGATATACACCTTCATGGGTGCAAGGATCAAGAGGCCGGGTGCTACATCGTCCCATTGTTAGTCGCATGTCTGCAATCTATACCACGCAAAGGTCTAATCGGCTATCCTTGCTATATACATCAAGGACAAACCCACTGTCATGTAGGAACGACACTGAGAGGTGGAGTCAAACATGACATGTGCTAACAATGTCACACACCAACATATGGGCTGCTCCACCAGCAGACCCACAAAACATACACCTCAAGCATGTGCGTACAATTGCTAAGCTTGGATCAACAGTACCATCGATGTTGAGAAGATGACATGGTCCTTCCAAACAACATCATCACGGTCCTCTAACATGAGTACTCCAGAAGATAACACCTCTCGCACTCGTAAAATAGTACGCCTTGCGGTCACATCCAACGTCGTCAGTGTAGTCTGTTGTAGATAGATATAATCGTCAGGATGAAACTTACGAATCGATGATCGATAACCTCCTCCTCGAATAGTTACACATCGCAACGTGTCTCTATGCTGAGCAATTGATAGGTTCTCAAAAGCCATAGGCACAACTCTTCGAAATGTCTCTGCTCATTGAGAACATGCGTTCACCCACATATCCGGATCATTAAGGTTCAACACCTCAGCAGAATCACGAGGAATGATCGAATGTAGATCATGAAACTCTGTACCTTGGTCCGTTAGCACTTCAGCTGGTGCTCCAAAACGACTCAGCACTCGATCTAAGAACGCATACGCCGTCTCTTCACTCGCCTTGTCCGGTAATACCACCAACTCAATCCACTTGGAGAAGTGGTCCATCATCATCAACACATATCGATGATAACGCACGGTCAACGATAAGAGTCCCGTAAAATCCAAACTCCAACTATAATCCAACCCCATAATCGGTAAGGAGTGTAACTGTGGAGTAGAAGCATTAAACGATGTTCGTACTCGATCACAAACCACACATCGTGTGACAAACTGCTGCACATCGAGTATTGATGACGTGATATGCATACCACGCCATCAATACTGTCCTTGGAGTAAGCTGTGCGTACGCTTCACTCTAAAATATCTCAACTCCTCATGGATATGTCGTACTAACTGTGCCCTTTGAGATGGATGTGGTACTATCCGTACTCTCTCATCCTCCCATACTCGAAGTACATGTCGTCCTTCTCGTCGAAATCTCTTCACTCGTTGAAAGACACGATCTCGTTCTTTGGCACTTACTGTGTTTACCATCACGTCAGTACGAAGATACTTCATTACGGTCTCATCATCGTGAATATCTCGTTGGTCTGGAACACCATCTCCACCCTCAAGATCTGGAGACTCATCATCTACTCTCTGACCAGAGAAAGATACGACTTGGTCCTCCATACTAGAGTTCATGACCAACACACAAAGAAAGACAGATGCATGCCACTCTGGCACTATCTCCTCATCAACCTCGTCATGTCATCGAGCCTCAGTCTGATCCTGCTGAATCGTGCATGGATTACGACTCAACCCATCGACATCTAGGTTTGCAACTCCAGGTCTATGTACTACTTAGAAGTCATACTCATGTAGATAAGAGCCCATCGTGCAAGCTTCCCTGTAAGCTTGTCGGACTCCATCAACCACTTGAGCGATTGGTGATCAGTGATGAAAGTAAAGAGTTCTCAAATAGATAACATCATAAGTGTGCAACAGCTCACACTGCAGCTAAACACTCTCCCTCGTACGAACTGCACCTCACCTCCGTCGAATTGTTGGAGTGACTGGCATACGCCACCACAAACTCCTTTTTTTCATCATCATGCTGAGTCAGCACTGCTCCAAGTCCCAACTTACTCCAATCATGTGAAGTTGGAAAGGATGCCCCCTAACGAGTCTCCTCAAGATGGGAGCAGATGTCAACCTATCCTTGAGCTCTACAAAAGCTCGCTCCTACTCATCTCTCCACTACCACTCTTGGTCCACCTTCATCAGCTTGGTCAATGACTTCGCAATTGCACTAAACCTTTTCACGTATCAACGATAAAAGTTCACCAAATCAACAAATGCTCGAACTTGACTCACATCTGTGGAGCGTGAGATACGTGCAATAGCCTCAACCTTCGTCTGTTGAAAATCCAACCCACCTGGGTAGATGGTGTGGCCCATATACTCTACCAACTCCTAGAAGAACTTGCACTTTTCAGGGTGTAACTTCAACCCATGAGCTCTCAACCGCTCGAGCACATCCTGTAAGTGTCTCTCGTGCTCCTCCACTATAGCACTATAGACTAAGATGCCGTCAATATAACATCTGACAAAATCCAATCCTGTTAGGATTCTGTCCATCACTCTTTGGAACTCAACAGGGGCGTTCTTCAATCCAAATGGTAAGAACCGCCACTGATACAAACAATCCTTGCCATGAGAGTCAATTCTTCAGAATGATGTCTTGGACTTATCTTCTTCTCTCATTGACAACTGAAGATCCAAAGTATTGAAGACCTTCACATGCCCCACTACATCAAAGATCTCCTCAGGTGTCGGCATGGCATACTTATCGGACTTCGTCTGTCGACTGGTAGGACGGTAATCTCCACACATCCGTCTATCCGTGTAGTTGTCATACATATCCTTCTTTACTGGCATAACTGTGACAGATGCATACTCTCCATGCGACATCTCCACCAACCCAGTCTCCAACAAGTCTTGAATCTTACTTTGGATCAAGGCTCTCTCCATGTCACTATATCTGTAAGGACGTCGAAAGATGATACAAAGTACTGAAGACTTTCACATGCCCCACTGCATCAAAGATCTCTGCAGGTGTCGACATGGCATACTTATTGGACTTCGTCTGCCGATTGATAGGACGGTAATCTCCACATATCCGTCTATCCGTGTAGTTGTCATACGTATCCTTCTTTGCTGACATAACTATGACAGATGCATACTCTCCATGCGACATCTCCACCAACCCAGTCTCCAACAAGTCTTGAGTCCTACTCTGGATCAAGGCTCTCTCCATGTCACTGTATCTGTAAGGACGTCAAAAGATTGACGTGTCATTAGTCAAGTCGATCCGTATACCAGGTCCCTTCAAGGTACCCAAATCTTTCATACTGAAGGTAAAACAATTCATGTAGCTCTTCAAGAATCTTTGAACTCTTCGTCTTTCCTCTCCTATCAACTTCGGTCCAATCTCTGGCTCCCAAGTATCCTCTATCATCATGCTAGAGATAGAAGACGAAGTTATTGATTGCTATCTTCCAATTTCCTTCTGCTCACCACCAACAACCTCCATCGCCATTGTGCGAAAAACTTCTGTTGTCCTAGCTGCAAGTTTCACACTCTCACCCACGACATCCCATGATGTCCAAGGATGACGGACTCCACACGTCTCGCCCCCAGTCTTTGTCTGCACCGACCCGATAGACAAAGAGCTCAAAAGTGTCCAAGCAGTAACACCCGTCGATCGCATCGGATGATGCTCAAGCAATCCAAGACTAACAATCCATGTCAAGTAGTTCAAGTCTATTGCTTGACCCAACACTTGACGACGTGAAACCTTCAACACCGAAGCTACTACTGTCGTATCTGTAGCGAAACCCATCGCTCGCTCTCTCTCATCGGCATTGAGCTCCACCAATTGCCGTAATTGAGCATCCCACACAAGCCTAAGTCCTCCATCTCTGTAAGCATATGACTCTAGAAAGCTCACTTTGGACAACGCTGCCATGAGCCGTCCTACTAGATTCATCACTTTCATGGGTGATCTATCGACGACTCTCACTACTTGAGATCGTCGTCTTGCATCCAAGATGCCATCCACTGTGAGGTGCGCTGGTCGTCTCACTGCATCGTGTGCACGCTTCAGCACCTCTCTCGATAACAAGTTCATCCACCACAACCGTGGACGATGTGCACGAGATCCCACTCTCGCTGCATCTAACAACACTATCGGTCCGATCCAAGACCGCACCTGGTATACACTTGTCATCATCTGTGTACGAGCATCACCCAACAGAGGAACGTTCTCCAAGATGTACGCTGAAGAATCCACCTGATGCATCTAGAGATGTCGTAAGATCCATAATATCTCTCAAAACATCCTAGATCGCACAGGTCATGTAAACCTTGACTTCTCCCAACACGCGTGTGACCTTGACATGGTCACCCGGCTATCACCAAGTGAATGGTGTCAACAAACGTGAGATCATGCGTCCTCAGCAGCGAAATATCCAACGGTAATGCTCGCTGATATCCTCTAATGGCTAATAGGGACAACAATTCAAGATATCTCTGCACCAAACGTGCCACATGATGCAATGAGATGCGTCTCATAACCTCATCTCTCTTCACATACATGTATCACTGTACTTGTATATATGCCTGCAATACTGCAGCCAAATTTGTGCTGATCCCTCCAAACAGCTCCAGCACACATACACCCTCCTCTAGATACTACTACAATGTGGGAGTCGTATCCAACGGTGATAAGGTCACAAGACCAGTAGCAGGAACAACTCTTTGTTCCTCTACTGGTGGTACAAAGACTTCACTCCAAGCATGTTGTACCAACCGATCAGCATATTACTGCAACTCTCCACTTGAACTCCAGAGTGGAACATCCAAGGCAGATGGTACTACCGTAGACATGCTAGGTATGTCCTCCATCTCCTCAAAGACCGGCGTATCCTCCGCATGGGCATTATCTTCTAACTGTCTATTTCTCAGCTGAAACTGATCGATAGCATTCCTTGGTCGGTTATATCCGTGGAAAGTGGGGATGCATGAGTAATCGATGTACGTGTTGAGGATGTTCCTTGTAGTTCATCTTCATAGTCATCGATGACGATATTAGTTATAAAGATGGATGATCTATGACGAACGCTTGCTGAGGTGAAGTTGACATACGATGAACTCAACTACATGAGGAGGACCTTAGCAGAGGTGTATTCCGCATCGCGGTGATCAAAGACAATGAGTCAGTGCATGGATGATTGTAGATAGAGACATAGGTCTTTTTATAGATTTTGGAGTGCAAGCTGAGAGGAGACTGTAATTTTTTTCCATGTCATCTCTTTCGAGTATGTAGGTTGTAATCTCAAGAGAAGAAATAAAATATATATTTTGTTTACTAAATGAATTCGCATGGATGATAGAGACTTGTTGTCCCCACGTGTTGACAACATCGTAAATTGTTTGAATAAATGTGAAAAGAAATCAATGCTAAAGACTCTGACCTCAAAGCTCATGCAATGAACAGAAGCTATCCGCTTGACCTTGGGCTTGTGGAATTGCTGCTGGCATGAAGATCATCCATGGGACGTGAAATCTGATTTGGTTGTCGATGGAGATTGCAACACGAAGGTCGATAGATAGAGATGAAACTGAAAATGATCACGCACATGCTCCATGCAACTCAAAAACCATGCAAAACACTCATTGCTCGATGAAACTAGGCGGGCAAGCACAACTCAAAATTCAGACACAATACTTATGCTAGACCTCGCATGCATGAAGAGATCGCATTTCCATCAATCGAAGTGTTCTCATTGCGAGAATCATCCACCCCACGACTCTATGGTAATATGAATGAAATGTCTTCTATAGAGAAATTAATATCGTCTATATTCCACTCCTCCTCCGCGGTGGTCATGTTGACTGAATCGATAGCTCATATCGTTCGTCACAAACCCACGCGCACCAGCATAGTAGAACTCCGGACAATGATGCTTGGGCTCTTCGTCCATAATGTGCTACATATAATCTACGCGAACATTATCTTTGCATGTCATGTTCACTTGCTATCCATATCACGATCGCGTGTGAAAGTTGAGAGCTCGACTGTCACTATACTACCATCAGCAGGTCGATTCTATCCAGCTCAGCCATGTCATCATCTATGTCACCGGGTCAGTCTTCACTCCTTATACTCGATCAGAGGTCCGAACAAGTAAGGATGAAAGCTCAAGGACTTGGTCAAGTTAAGAGATCAACTTATGGGTCTGACCAAGTAAATAATTGGTGAAACTCAAAAAAGAGAGAAGAAAATATATCACTAGCATATAGCCTCACAATTCCATTAGGAACAAAGTTTCTTGTTTAACTTGTCAATCATCGCTCATATAGTTTTAGAGTGCGCTTATAAGCGCTTCACTTATAGATTATTTCTATATTTCGCTTAGATGTAACGTTTAACAGTTCATTATATTTTGATTTAGCATACATACATAATCTCTAATTTCATTTGACGTATATTCAGTAATACTTAATGCAAAAGATTTACCAAAAGTTAACTAGGATGCATATTTGATCATGAGTTTGTTGCACGAAGGGAGGCAAAGATGGGTGTTTGATGTTGGACCTCGTCTCAATCTCTCGATGTCCAAGTAAGACGTATATGTGTAATGGAAGACTCTAGAGATGATCGCTTTCTCAAAAAGTCAGGACAACTCTTGACGAAGCACGAGCCAAGGAAGCGATCATCTCCATATCCTTCAGCGACATGGAACTCAGTTAGGATATTGTACAAGTGGAGTCTTAAGTGAATCTTTCCATCTTATTGAATCTTTTGAAAAGAAATCAGCATTTATACGAGTTTGTCTAAGATGAGTTAAAGAGAGATATTGCTGGATAGAGCTCTCACTTCTAATGAAAGAAGATGTTATCTTCTCAAATATATGTAATATCAGTCCTGGTGTTATGCATACTGTAAGATCAATGTTTGGAACCATGTTACTCGTGATTCACACTAGTATGCTAGAGTCCCTTGTAAACAAGTCCGAATCATTCATACAACATGACATTCAGACATAGTACACAAGTTTTCTCCAAAATTATAAATCTCATTTATACTAAGTTCTCTTGCACACTTGATTGATCAATCGAAGAATACGATCCTCATAGATAAGGTCTCTTATATACTAATCGTAAAGCAACACGCGGTTAGACAGTAAGGACAATATCAAGAACCTCCTAACTGTCTAACGACCGGATGTATCTAGACCTCAACCCGTAAAGATAATAATCCGGACTAATCTATATCTGATTATATTTTCTGGATTTACAACACGTATCTAGAGAATCCTACTGTATCTATCTGGACTTATTTGCATACTTGTATGTGATACATTTCCGGGTGATACCTCCAGATTCTCCTCAAAAATTTGTAAGTGAAGACTAAGTTCACAAACCCATCTTTTATATCTTGTTTTCTCAAAGTTAAACCCATTCAAATACTCATAGAAAACTCCTCAAAATCTTAATAGAGCTTTACATTTATGTAAGGTGTATAATTCTCCTGGTGAAAATCTTCAAAATGTTTTTTGACAAGTATGGCTACAAGTTTTTCTCTTCTACAACATTGCCGTGTACTTGTATGTTACATCTGAACCTCAGAAAAAGAGGTTTAATGAGTGTGGAATTGTAACTCTAACCATAGGATATGTACGAAATCATCTTCACGAAATTGTCCATGCCATCGTATAGTCTTAGAGTGTTTTAGGTTAGATCATTAAAAGTTATTTTGCTTGAGTTGTTTATGGTTTCTGAAGTGTTTTTCATCAATGAGTTTCGGAAGTTACTGTTTGTTTTTTGACTTGTCTCTTTTTCCTTCATTTCAAAAGAATGAACTTCTGATGGAGTGACCAGCATGACAGGTTCAAGCCCCATTGGAGTTGCATTTCGGATTTGTTATTTTTTTCCCGTGTAAACTTCCGTTCTTTCACATGTTCTCCGTATATCATGTACAAGAATCGTGGAAAGATTTGTTCTCAAAACGTAATTACTCCAGTACTTACAAATGTAAACCTCTCGATTCAGTTCGGACTAATTTTCGTTACCACTTGCGAGTCAAGCAATAAATCAAATATTATATTTATTGTCTATTTAAGTATAAAAAACAAGATATTGTAAAATAAAAGTATCACTTTTACTTTTAATAATAATAGTTAATGATATTTTCATTTTTAAAATTTTAGATCAATATAGAAAATATCGTATTTTACAAAATTAAACTTTTAAAAACTGAATACATTATTTATTTTATTTACAAATATATTTAACGAAATTAACTAGTGAACCCCGAGATGTAAACGAGTTTGTATGCATAACCTAAAACTCCAGATTTTCATACTGGGTTTCTAGTTCATGCAATCCTAGAGTTCAGATTTCCAAAACTTGCATACATCAGGTTTTATATTTGAAGCATGCTTTGCAGGTTTCCGAAACCTCTACCATTCAACCCTTTTCGCTTATTCACCTCTTCTGAGATCAGAAAAGGAAGAATATGTATACACTCTAATTAATGTCCTTAACCTCTCCTTTGGAAGGGTTAGATCATAAATTAAAGTGATTAAATTTAAAATATTTGTATGGACATCACACAACTATATACCAAGTACGGGATCACTTCCCGTACTTGGTTTATGGGTTCTAAACAAATCTGCGGCCATGTGTCCATTCTGCAGCCATGTTTGGCTTTGGTAATAAATAAACCGTATGTGTCAAGGTTGTGACTATATTTGACTTTGATTTTCTATATTCAGTAGTAAAAGCATCTCGACGGTTTCTGCCAAGCCAGGTCCGTCAACTCTTTCCTATCTTTTCTAAAACCCTTTCAGTTTTCCTTTTTTTGAAAGCTAGTTGTCCGATGAGCACCTAGATGGAAGGCGCTTATAATAATTTCCCTGTCTTGTTTAGATCAAGTCAAACATTTGTCCGTTTAAGAGTTTCCCTGCACTTTATTTCCATGACTGAACAGGACAGCAACTATGAATCAACTATCAACTATCATTTTATTTTACCACGTTTGTCGTTTTCCTTCTCTTAGCGAAAAAGGCACTTTGGATGCATATTCACCTCATGTACACTTAGGAAGCCGTTAATTTATTCCCCAACCCTTCTAACGAAAAAGGTTATAGCATAAATTAATGTGCAAATTAAATTAATTATATTTTTAATCGGATCTCGAATTTATACTCCTAGGAGTGAGCATTTCACTTATGGGTTCTGTATGAACACTATTATATAGGTTTCAAACACATGTATAACCTAAGGTGCTTATTTTTACGTAACCTCATGAGACCATAATCTACACGTGTAAACCAAACCAAACCCTAGATTAACTTAAGTTATTTGGAAAATGATACAAGTATCTCCTAGAGGTAAGATTTACGAAACAGATAAAAACATACCATCGTTCTAAAACTCTCTCACGTAATTGGGAATAAATGTATGAGGGTAAGTCCAAAACCACGAATACACTTGCTAAAATCAGAGGTTGTTCCACAAACAAACAATTTAACTGAAAGTATTATAGAAAGATTGTTTTAAAAATCATCGATATAAAATTGCATTTAGTGATCCACAACTAGTAACATTCTTTTCCAAGCAACTTTTTCCAAAAACTTAATATCATAACGCTTTACCACTTTTGCGATGTGGTCCTTGAAAATAAAATCACGTGACCGTGGACTGGTTATACAAGAGGAAAAACTATCTCTAAAGGTTATAACTATTAGGGAGAAAATTATATAAGTTATATATATAGCGATATAGTCAAGTATATTCGCATCTTATTGTGTAATTCCTTGCATATTCACCTCTTCCAAGCTCGGAAGAGGTGCATATGCAAAGGAGTCTAAATGATCACCTAATCCTTCCGACGGGAAGGTTTAGATGATAAATTAAATGTAGTAAATAAACCATTTCCTGACAGGATTGCAACCCGGTCATATATTTCTTGTGGTGCACCACAATCCGCTTTCGGAAAATCCTGCATGTATTTGTGCAGTTAATATATAATATATAAATATATTATATATAGTTTCATTAATATTTTAGAATTCTCATTAACATCTCTGTGGTATCTTAATTATTATGTCTAGTCCAATGGTATTTGAGGATTTTCCAGTTCTCTTTATTTTTTTCTTTTTTCCGGCAGGGTCAAAACTGCAGTTTGGATGCATATTTTAGTTTTATACATTTAAAACACACTAAGAAGTGGATTACTCCAAAACATTTTACTTATCCTCATCATGATGCACACCTCTGTCCAAACAAACACTCTCTCGGGTCCATCTTCCACGTTGTTACCCCGAATGACAACACACTGCACACAAGACAATCGTTCTCTTGTCTCTTGTGACACCCCTAGATGTATTTTGATTCAGCGGATAAGTATTTGTCAATTTCGTACAATGTTCTTCTAATCCATCATATATGGAACAATGTTCTTGCAACGAAACTTCTTTGTCGCCAACTTGGTGATTACAGAAACAGAAATTTCTAACGATGATTTGTATCTAGAATCACCAATTCTCAAGTGTGATCACCTTATAAAAAGAACGAAAATCTACCAATCCAACGCAACTTGTTTCTCATAAATTTACTTGACCCCATCGCTAATACGTTTTTTGGACTTTGACCCCACCCCTCTTAACTTTGCATTAACCCCTCTTACCCTGCCGGTCAACTGCAAGTTTAGCACTAAGTTGTATAGCATTAAGTCAAATAAAAAATAATATAAGTTGATAATGTGCTATAAAAGTATTTTTAAATGAACTTTCCGTAAAAATATATAACATCTAACATGCACTTTACGAAGTTAAGAAGTGTGAAGTAAAGTCAGACAAACGTATTAGGAGTCGATCATATACATTTCTGCTTGTTTCTGAACCAACTACTACATAGCCTTGTACGTACGATACCTGCGGTCAATATATAAAATATAAGTCGAAAGTGTACTTCTCGGCTAAGTGGGAAAACAGACAAGCTGTTTTAGCGAGAGTGTAAATAGTCATTCACGATAGGACGCGGCCAGGGGAAGTGGCAACAGTGATATGCAGGAGAGTGCGTATTATGCCGTTCGAGCTTGTATGTTAGGGCTAGGTCTCGTATCGTCTGTGTTAATCTTCTCGTAGGGTGCTCGCATTTCTGTTTATTGTCTTGTCCTAGGATTGCTCGTCGATGTGTGACAAGGTCTGGTTCGTGTAGATTGAATGCGCAGGTAGAGGCGGTGCGAGGACGGTGGTGCCGAGCTTCTTTGCTATCGCCTCTGCTGCTTTGTTTCTGTGCGTAGCAGAGACGGTATGAGGAAGGTGTTGTCGGATCGATGACTATTCGTTCGCTTTCTTTTCTTTTGTTCTTGGTTTGGTGGTTTTTGTTTAGCGGGGGCGGCATATGGTACTCGTTCGAAGTTTTTCTTAGTGGGTGTGTGAAACGAGCAGCGGGAACCAGACGGTTTGAGGTTTGCTTTGGAGATTTTTGGGTTTTCTCTTGTCTCACAGATCGGCGATAGACTAGAAGTGGCTGTTCTGCCGTTTGTTAGTTAGTTTTGTCGCTGCGATCCGTTGCAAGAGTAGTGGTTTGCGTACTGACTGGATTGCATCTCTTTTTTTGCTGGGCTGCTATGTTCGTTGCTCAGAGGACTTGCGTGGTTTTCTGATTTCTTGTTTCGCTCCCATAGGTTGTGAGGCTGACGGTTTGTGTTGTAAGTGGATTGCGTCTCTTGTTTCGCTGGGCTGTCATGCTTATTACCCGGATGACTTACCGTTGGATGGTTTCTTTTTTTGCTGTCACCGGTTGCGACACTGATGGTTTGCGCGGTAAGTGGAGTGCGTTTCTTCTTTCGGTCGGCTGTAATGTTTATTACTGGTTGCTAGACTAGCGGTTTGCGTGATAAGTGGATTGCGTGTATTGTTTCGTCTTTTGTTTTGGATGGGCTATGCGGTTTCGTCTTCTTCCTCTTTTCGTGCGGAATGGCTTATGTTTCACGGTTTCTAGCTCTCGTTCTTCTAGGCTGTGCAGAGATGATAAGTCTCACAAGCGAACGGTTTGCGTCTCGATTGGCTGGACATCGGCGTGCTGAGAGTGATGGTAACTCGCTCACGGGAAGCGACTCTATGTCCATGCTTCAACCTGTCAGGTACTGGATTTAGGTACTTCAGTTTTTGCCTTAAATGGAGTACCCCCTTCAGAATTGTGGTATGTCTTTACCTTTTCTCCTCCTTGTTGTATGTGTTCATCGATGCTGCTTCCTACTGTATGATGAGATAATTCTGTTCGGCGGGAAGATGTCCTCAGATGATGATGATGACCTCCTCCTGCTTGCTATTGACTCCCTAGAGGGTGTAGACAAAACGAGCAAGACCTTTTGTCATCCCGTCCAGCCGGAGAGTCCACTCCTTTATCCGTCTTCGAACAGAACTGCTTGCTGAAAACACTCCTTATTCCAGACACTGCTCCAGGGTTCGAGTGCGACCTTCCCTAAGGGCCACAAGTAAAGCGTAAAACACACCTCTCTTGGGGATATTATATATATATATATATATATATATATATATGCAACGTGGATTTTTGGCCAGAGAGAAAAGAAGAGGAGAAGCCACAAAAAGGGGATGAAATTCTCACTTGTCATTTGTCAGGTTCAGGTAGAAGTAGTGAAGTTTCAATTGTATGTGGAGAAAATAATGCAGCAAGGGGACCAAAAGCACTAAATTGTGGCCAAGAGAAGGAAGAGGAGAAGCCACAAAAAGGGGATGAATTATCACTTGTCATTTGTCATGTTCATGTAGAAGTAGTGAAAAATCAATTGTATGTGGAGAAAATAATGCAGCCAGGGACCAAAAGCACTAAAATTTCAAACGTGAGAGCTTTTTTAGAGCATGCATAAGCATGGAAAATTCTATATATATATGCTGAACTTAGGAAAGTTTAGGACAACATGTAAATGAACTTGTTAACATGTGAGTGTTTTAGGACAACCCTATTGATCAAAATGTTAACTATTTCTATCGTTTACACGTGGATCTTATCTTAAACAATAAAACCATGACTATCGTTCACATATTTGGCCCAAGTTTATCTAAGGATACTGAAAAGAGACACATAGCAAAAAATATTCATATTTTAATTTATGTCCAAACCCTTATGGAAAGAAGAGTTGGACATAAATTAAATTCCCTGCATATGTGCCTCCTCCATTCAGGAATATGGGGAGGTCAAATATGCAAGGAAGTATACAACATGGATGCTGAAACGTTTATATCCTTGTGAAACATAATTTTATACATGTATGTGCTAACTCCCAAGTTAGCAAGATCCGCACATCGCACAACCAGTCAAATATTTTTATTATCACAGAATTCGAAAATAACTTTTAAGATACAATTTTAAAGTAAACGAGTCAAAAATAATTTAAGCAAAAGTGGATAAAAAAGCAGAATAATAAGCACATTTGACTGGTTGTGAGATAATGATTTAGGGATAATAATATGATCCCTAAACAACTCCCCCAGTACGGTGACCGTTGTTTCGAGCACATGTGCATATGATTGACCTCGCAGCATTGGGTCCATTTACACTACGTTCTTTCCATATTTCCGGCTAGAGCAATGAGCTGTGCCTACGTCCCCCTCTCATTTTCTGAACGGGAGGTTTTTGACCCCTCTCTATATTCTAGAAAACATATCTTCTGCAGCGTCAAAGGAGACGGTAATTTATCAAGTTTACCGTTTCTTGAGAAAGATTTACATGATTTCCTAAGGGTTTCTTACTTGCAAATAACTATATAATATTATCGTCATTTTTGAATTTTTTTATCCTTGAAAGATATAAAACTAAATTATGGATTATTTAATGTACCCGAGCATCTAGTACGGCTTAAAATACCTCAAGATATGGACCAATGGTATTCATTCATCACAGGGGAATCACCGTTGATTATCAAAGAAAAATAAATTTTTTTTTAAACTACTATTTTTTTAAACCAAATCTACTCGGTTTTGAAATCTACCTAATCTACCTGATTGATAGATATATCACCATAAATTTTACCGGGTTTTATAAGCGTACCCGAGAGCAGGTAGGTTAATAGATCGCTATGAATTATTATGATTAAAACATCTTTTCTTAAAATTTTCTAAATGAGTTCTTTTATATCCACCTTTATATATTATTTCGGGACTTTCATTTTAATATCTTTCAAAGATCCTAATAAAATGAGTTATATTTAAGATGTTAAATTAGTTACCAAGTCTAGATTAAAAATTGAAAAGTAAACTTTAAAATGACATAATATTGTCAGGATGATTATTATCCGAACCTACATCTTGGTCAATTGTTTAACTTCATTTTCTTGACTTTTTGGTTGGAAGGAATAAGTATTTTTGCTTTCCGTGCTTTCTTTCCAGTCTGCACTCGTTGTTGCGTTTCCATACTTTAGACAGGAATCTCTCGTTTTTGTTTCCAAAAACTCTAAAAAATCTATGCAAATGCATCTCAATACGAAAAGTTACAAGTGGTATAAAAATGAATTTTTCGTGAATTGTTATCATAGGTGAATACGCATGCAACATGCACTTCCGCCCCGACAAGCGACAGAACAGAAACAAAATCTAAAACGTCCATTGGACCAGACAGGACAATGAGAACCAGAAAATGTAAGAAAGAGATCAAGATTTATTATCAGTATTTCATACAAGTCGTTTTCAGATGTTAATAATAACTATAAATATAAAATATATTTATTATATATATACTATTTATTATGTAAAGTACATGCGCGAAGTTTCGGACAAAATATAAATCATGTTAAGTGAAAACTCGCTCCAGGAGCAATAAGCGCGACTTCCTGTCTTATCAAAATATACATTTTAATTAAAGTTTATTTTTTTTATCGAAAATATTAGATGATAAATTAAACCTCTTTGCATTATCCCCTCTTCCGAATTTGGAAGAGATTGATATATGCAAGGAACTTTGAGGTGAGTAGAACAAGCTGTGTCGTGAAATTTTGGAGGTTGAGAAGATCTATATGACAAAAATATGATCCAAAAGGAAAGCTCATGTTCTGAAATTTCTCTCATCTGGCTAACATGGCTTTGAACACAAACTCTCATTTCATTGTTTGATTTCTATTACATCTTCTTGTATTATTAGCGTATTTGATTTCTATCTGATTTGGATGATAGGAATATCCAGTAATAAACAAACAATCTACACTTAATTTACAGTCAATGAACTTCACTGTACAATACTACCGTATGAATGGAGCTGAGGTGATGAACGAGAGCAGAGAGGGTGATACGACTCGACTGATGGCAGCTCCGGAGCAAAGAGACCTTTCTGGCCGGTGATCGAAATGCTACAAGATTCACGAGAAGACTGCTCCTTCTTCGGAACTGACTGTGTCAAAAAAACATCGTCGTTGTCATCGTCATCGTAGTCTTCGTGTCCGTTCATTCTCTAAGAAATCAGAAGCAAGACCTACCAACGAAAACCATCGTTGCAAAGTTGCAGCTGCTTTTGACGATACATACAGTAGAATGAACGAAATGAACCTTGACACAGTCAGAGCACCGTTAGACTAGTATGGTGCACTCAGGAACTTTGACATATTGACATCAGCAGACAGGCTCGTGGTCATATCACAGTTGAATCGTGGCTAGCTTTTGCAAGAGAAAAGGTTGTGGAGAGTGGAGAAGCAGCAGCAACCTCGGACAGATTACAATAGAGTAGATAGTAAAGTTCCAGTGTCTGCAAACTATCAGGGATGGTGAACAAGGCTCTTCTCAGAAGTGGCCGTGAGGGAGTGGAGCACATAGCATGCATTACGTGTAAACTTTTTGGCAAGCGTTCGAGGGAACAGTAGCTTACAGCAGTGTCGAATAGAAATGTAATTAGTTTTAAAGTTCAGAAATCTGCTTGATCACAACTTCATTATATTCGAGGTGCTTGACCACACCCCTCTTAGAGATTGATAATGTGATCACGTTTCTAATTAGTGAACGCTCTGCTATGCAAGTCTGTACATATCAAATGGAGAGAAGATTGATCAACTGATCGTAATCTTAATACGTTTCTCGGACTTTACCTCCTCACCCTTCTTAAGATTATATTATTTGATCAAACCCTTGAGTGGCAGTAACAGATTCAACAAGTCGAAATTTCACATGAAAATTTTAACCAGACAAATAAAGGATTGCACGGACTGAGAATCTAGGGTAAAAACACTTTAAACTGAACTCTAGTTGCAGATACATGGCTGGTTGCTTACATGCAATCAGCCATGAACTCTAAACCTTAAACCATCTCGCATTCAGAAGACATGACCATTTGACCTGCTAAACCTGTTATTGCTAGTAAAAAATGCGATCAAGTAATACAACCTTAAGACTCTGAGGTGTAGGATCAAGTTCGATAACACGTATTAGTGGTGAGGATCAAGTGAATTTCTGCTCATCACCTTCAATTATTTGCCTTGCGTATGCAATCCGAAGAAAGTAAAGTGATATGTGTTCTACTGTACTACAACTCAATTCGTGCATACCGGAATGACATTGCTCTTACCATGTTTTTCTGGATACTTGAAATGATCTTATAATTTGATAGGGAGAAAAAGATCTCAAGTATAAATGTTTGAACACCAGCTGCTCAACTACTCATGTTAAAGGTTCATAACAGATATAAGTGCACGAAATTTAGTACTAAATTCTTTCACACATGTAATACTTGTCAGCACTTGCGAATTAATGTTATAATCTCTGGGACTACGTGTTACACTAAATACTAAAACTATTAGAAATTGACGGAATACTGTGTGAACAGTTCCTGTCCTTAAGAGGTTATTATGAAGAGGCACAAGGGGGCTAACACCCCTCGTCCCTTTTCTCTTTCCCTTGTATATTAGGAGGACCCACCTGGTCTCCTTATCATTATCTTTATACAGACTTTGCCTTTGGCTTGGAGTACTCAGTTTTCTCTCTCTCGCTTCCTCTCTCACACATCAGTTGTGTATGCCTTCTAGCTAAGAGTCTTAGAGTATTTTGCCTTAGTTTCCTACATGGTATCAGAGCCCGTGTTGTTAGATGATTTATTAAGATAACATAGGTTCACTCTAAGTCTTAGACATTAGACACCAGAGCGATCAAGGGACGCCTTGATCGTTGCGTGGAGGACGCTCCCCGCACAGGCCAGCGCAGCGTGAAGGACCAGTTCAGTTCTCGCGATCAAGACTGCGCAGAATGACTTCACCATTCAACACCAAAGGATGGGCGGTATTCGATGGCACTTTCTTCACCTTTTGGAAGCATAAGATAACTCTCCGACTCGATTCGGAAGAAGTACTCGGCGTGGTGGATGGCACAATCCCACGACCTGGAGCAACAACCCCCGGCGGAACAGCGACACCAGCTACCGGACCGGGCAGCATTGCAGAATGGGACAAGAAGAACAAGAACGCCTTAACTGCAATCAACGAGTGTTGTGCAAACTCAGTTGCTGGTCACATACTAGCTTGCACAACAGCAAACGACACATGGACGACTCTGACCGCAAACTTTGCCGGTCAAGATCATGTCACCCGCATGCACCTCAGAGAAAAGTTCAGGCTTCTCAGAATGAAGCCGAACGACTCAGTCATGACCCACATCAACAACTTTAAGGCCCTCGTGCAACAACTCGCATCTGCCGGCGTTATAGTAGACGCACAAGAACAGATCCTCACGCTGATGGGCAGCATGCCACCTAACTACCAAACCTTCTTGCACGCGATGCGCACGAACCCGAACTTGTCTCTACAAGATCTGATCTCCTTCTTAATTGAGGAGGAGATCATGTCTAGAAAGATGTCAGTTGAACCTTCTACTGCCTTGTTCGCTGGACGCCGACAGCAAGGACGAGGACGCAGCAGCAACCAAGGCGGTTGGAGTCAACCCCGCCGTCGACTCCAAATCGGTAGCGCCAAATGCTTCGGCTGCGGCTCAACCGGACATCTCTTTAATGAGTGTCCCAATCGCACAAGCAGCAGCAATCAACAGCAGCACAGCGGTCACAGACAGCAAGGCCGAGGACAAAATCAAAGAAATCGTCCCAAACCGCACAACAACAACGCACGTAGAGTTCTCATGACAATGAAATCTACTGGACTGAGTGCAGTATCGCAGGTGGACAACATGTGGTATGTGGACACCGGAGCAACACACCACATGGCCCACGATCGACGCCAATTCATCACATACTCTCCATACTCAGAAGAGCGCCGTCAAAACGACAAAATTCTGTTGGGAGACAACACTACTGTGTACATCGAAGGCACCGGGACTGTCGAGATCAAGCTGCTGAATGGAGAAAAGGTACTGATCCGTGATGTATTGCATGTGCCTGCATTACACAAAAATCTGTTTTCTGCAAGGCAATTTGACTCTAAAGGAGGGTGGTGTTTAATCGGCAATGGCATGTGTTACCTTGAGGATAAATATTCCCGCAGCCTATGCTCATGTCCCTTATCGAATGATCTATATCTGCTGGGAAATTCAGTGTTTGTAACTGAGCATACAGCATCCTTACATGTAGCCACGCGGGATAGAGACACACTGCCCCCTTGCCACAGTCCTCGCCCAAGAATGCGTATAAGACCCAGAAAAAGTGGCATCTTCCCACATAATCACGCAATTTCACATTCCCCAGCAAAACATTCATACCTACGCTCCCTATGCACTCAGCCCGCAGTCTCCAAAGCGCGGAAATGTACAATGCCAGCCAAAATTTCAATTCGCGCAGTCTCCCCCTCTCTGGACCCTACAATCCCGGATTCCGATCCCCAACCGTCACCTGCGAGCTGACGCGTGTGCCCTCCCACCTCGCGGGAGGGCACAGGCACCCAAGTGCCAAGGCCTTCACGGCGCGGGAGGGCCCTTGATCGTGAATCGCGGATCACGGATCGGGGATCGAGGCCCCCCCAGGACCGTGGATCAAGGGGCACGGACCCCTACGCGGGGTCGCGTCCCCCCATGGGAACCCCCCACGCTTCGAGGCGTGGGGGCTCTCCACCCAACACCCGGCCCGGAACGCGCGTCCCCACGGGAGGCACGTCCCCACACGCGGGGACACGGCCCCCAGTGGGAATTCCCCAGCCCTCGGGGCGTGGGGATATAAATCCCCACGCCTGGCCATGCCCCCGGGAGGGCACGTCCCCCCATGCGGGGACACGGCCCCCCACAAGCCCTCGCCTGGCTTCGGGGCGTGGGGACATTACTCCCCACGCCTGGCCATGCCCCCAGGAGGGCACGTCCCCCCATGCGGGGACACGGCCCCCCACGGGCACTCGCTCAGCCTCGGGGCGTGGGGACAACTCCCCCACGCCGCCGAGAGGGTTCGCAGGCCCCCAGGAGGGCACGGACCCCTACGACGGGTCGCGGCCCCCAAAGGGCAATAAGCCACCCGCCACCTGGGCGGACCGTGCCCCTATGCAGGGGCGCGGCCCCGCACATGGTGGGCAGGGGTCCCTTACTAGGGACCTTTCCCAGCCCGCCACATGGGCGGACCACGCCTCCACTAATAGCGACCAAGGTCGTCTCCACACAGTCGTTCCTTACTTTTCTACCAACGACGAGTCCGTTAGCACCATCCGGATGATCACTCCATGTCGCGACACGTGTCAAGAGCACACACCTTTGCCTGCTCCCGTTTCTTCACTTCCCTACCTTGCAGCAAACACAGCAATCGCTAGCAACAATACTACACTATGGCACCGTCGCCTAGGCAACATTAGCTCACAACGCTTAGACCAGCTTAGACGCGAGAACTCTGTCACTGGTCTTAATCTACGAGAAGTGAGAGAACATATCTGTCCAGCATGTCAGCACGGCAAGCAACCACGCACTAAAATCCCACGCGTAGCAACCACCCGGGCTATAGAACCCCTTGAGCAGGTACATTCAGACATCAGTGGCCGCATTTCTCCTTGCACATATTCTGGCTATGAATATTTCCTAACTTTCATTGACGATTATTCTCGCCATACCGTTGTTCGGCTACTCCATTACAAGAGCGACTGTTTTCAAGCCTTCAAAGAATTCCATGCTTTTGCTGAGCGGCAAACTGGTCACAAGCTGAAAACACTACGCTCAGACAACGGTGGTGAGTACTTATCCACAGAATTTGAAGCATATTGCACTGAGTTTGGCATCCAGCGTCAGCTCACTGTTCCACACACGCCTCAACAAAACGGCGTTGCTGAACGGAAAAATCGCACCCTTCTTAATTCTGTCCGCACCATGCTGCATGAGTCACACTTACCAAAACCTTACTGGGGTGAAGCTATCAACTGTGCCAACTACATCCAGAATAGGTGTCCAACCAAGGCACTCCCTCCTAAGTTGACACCATTTGAGTTGTGGCACAACCGTAAGCCTGATATTTCACACCTATGTGTTTTTGGATGCACTGCATATTCCCAGGTCCCAGCCGATCTCCGCTCTAAGTTAGATGATCACTCTCATGTCTGCACCTTGCTAGGCTATAGTGCACGCAGCAAAGCATACCGTCTACAACGTAAATCTGATGGTCATGCTTTCACCTCACGAGACGTCATCTTTGACGAATCTCCTTTCCTTCATGTACCCTCGCCTATTCTCCCCGATAATTCTATCCTCACAGAAGAATTTTCCCAGAATAGCATTGAGTTCTATAATAACCACCCAGTACCTCCTGCACAAGCTCCCACTCTAGTTTCAGTGGGAGCTCAGCTCCCTCCCTCAGTGTTCACTCCTCCTTTCGTGCCGCCTCTCATTCCTCCTATCACTGGTCCACTTGTACCTCCCGTCACACCGTCCAGCTCTGGAGGAGGAGGAGGTGGTAGTGGAGGAGGCGCACCAACTCCGACTGTGAGTTCATCCAGCTCACAGTCGACCCAGAACACTCTACCTACTGCACTGACAATCCCTCGATCTCCAACGACACCAACAAGTTACCACCGTGATCAATCTCCGATAGTTGAAAACATGAGTCAGTACCATCCCTACCTCAGGAGGACATCACCAAACATCCAGCAACGTTGGCCACCGCAGGAGATCCGAGTCCCTGAGACTTCACCAACTGAATCTCCACAAGAGGAGATTCCTTCACCCACAAGTATTCCTGTTCCTCCAATGTTGAGACGATCAACAAGACAATCAGTGCCTCCAAGACGTGACTATGCTGAAGGTTACGAAGATCCCCTTGCTCCTCCAAAACCAAGAAAGCCGAGGAAACAGAAGGGCGCATTGATGGTAACACTCTCACCAGTCCCCATGGAGCCTGTGTCCTACAGAGATGCACTTTCTTCCCCCAACGCAGAACAGTGGGAGAAAGCTATACACGAGGAACTGGAATCACATCAAGCTAACGGAACATGGATGTTCACTGACTTACCACATGGCAGACGTCCCATCACCAACAAGTGGACGTTCAAGCTAAAGTTGAACTCCGATGGTTCCATCTCTCGATACAAAGCACGTCTGGTGGCTCGTGGATTCACTCAAATCTACGGCCTCGACTACACCGACACTTTCTCTCCAGTGGTAAGAGTTCAATCGATACGTCTGATTCTGGCTATATCTGCACAGCATAATTTACATGTGCACCAGATGGATGTCAAGACAGCTTTCCTGAACGGAACACTCAATGAAGAGATATACATGAATGTTCCGGAAGGAGTCACTGCCTCGATAAAAGGACAAGTATGCAGATTACTACGCACACTATACGGATTAAAACAGTCCTCACGGGAATGGTATCTAATAATCGATGGTTTTCTCATTTCTCTCGGGTTCACCAAGTCTGGCGCCGATGGGAATGTTTACTACCTACATCAAGGCAACCAATTCATGATTTTGGCCTTGTATGTTGACGATACCATCATAGCAAGCAATAGCATGGAGTTAATGACCAAAATAAAAGGACAACTCAGTTCTAGATTCCAGATGAGCGACATTGGAGAAGTACATCATTGCTTAAGCATAGAGATAAACAGAGACAGATCAATAGGATGGATTAGACTCAGTCAATCTCTATACCTCACTCAAAAGCTATTTCAATTCGGTCTGGAGAACTGTAAACCTGTCAGTACTCCCATGACTCCAAGTGAGAAACTTCCTGTTCATGATCCTCCCACCAATGAGGAGGAGACGGCTTTGTGCGCCAGCTATCCATATCAAAGCGCAGCCGGATCCATCAATTGGGCAGCTGTATGTACAAGGCCTGACTTGTCCTACACCATAAGCTCATTATCTCAGCATATGGCAAGTCCCGGCCCAACTCACATCACCGGAATGAAGAGAGCTTTCAGATACATCAAAGGCACTTTGGACTATTACCTTGAGTATAGATACTCTCCTAATCCATGCTCCCTTTTCGGATATTGTGATGCTGATTGGGGAGGTGATGTTGAATCACGACGTTCTACTTCTGGAAACTGTTTCATTTTTGCCCAAGGAGCGATCAGTTGGTCATCCAAGCGACAACAATTTGTGGCGTTGTCAAGTACAGAAGCTGAGTACGTAGCATTAAGCACGTGTTCTTCAGAAGCAATCTGGCTATGACAACTACTCACAGATATTGGACTGAAGGATGAACAGCCAACGATCTTATTTTGCGATAATCAAAGTGCTATTGCTCTAGTAGACACAACTAAATTTCATGATAGAACAAAGCACATTGATATCCGGTATCACTTCATAAAGGATCAAGTCACTCTCAAAACAGTGTTAGTTCAGTACTGCCCAACGGCTGACATGGTAGCTGATATTCTTACTAAGAGTTTACCAACTCCTAAAATAGAATACTTGTTACCAAAACTCGGATTATTAAGGACTAGTCACTGAGTGGGAGTGACGGAATACTGTGTGAACAGTTCCTGTCCTTAAGAGGTTATTATGAAGAGGCACAAGGGGGCTAACACCCCTCGTCCCTTTTCCCTTTCCCTTGTATATTAGGAGGACCCACCTGGTCTCCTTATCATTATCTTTATACAGACTTTGCCTTTGGCTTGGAATACTCAGTTTTCTCTCTCTCGCTTCCTCTCTCACACATCAGTTGTGTATGCCTTCTAGCTAAGAGTCTTAGAGTATTTTGCCTTAGTTTCCTACAGAAATGAGTTACCAGTGCGGTACTATAAATACTGACATGTCAGTATTACAGTACCGTGTTATAATAATAATAATATTATTATTATTATAGCAAAGTAAATGTTCTTAAACTCTGAGATGATTACAAGTACTCCAGTGATCCAGAATATCTTATTTTCTAGGTTTGTTTTGAGAGAATTTGAAAATTGAACGTTTCTGTTGAAAATGCTTTTGGTGACTAAGTTTTCATCCCAACTTGATATCTGTTAAATAAAGAATCAAATTAGAACTGTTCACCAATTTTACAAGTTATGATTCATCTCAAAATAAACTATTCAGTATTGAGAGAGAAATGTTTAGAAGAATATTTCGAAGTTTCTTGGAGCTGAACAGATTTTTTTACTTTTTTTTTTCAGATTACACTATCTATGCTTTTATACTCATACTCGTGGTTCAAGCGCTTCTCCTTTCCAGTGAACTTATTTCCAAAGCACTTTACCACCTCTATCCTATAAGATATAATGGAAAATCTTGCACAATGTTGAGCTACCTATGAATATTAGCGAATGGTGAATTATACAAAATAGTTACAGTAAACCAGCCTAGCAAATAATATAATTACGTCCTTTTCTTTTCCTTTTCTTTTCCCGGCAGCAGAATAAACAACAAACTTATAAAACTATGCTTGAGATTGTCTCTTCTCCTTTTCGATCTTCTACTCCAAAGAATAGAGGACGTATTGAGGTACCAATACGTAAAGGGTTGGTTTTCATTGTTATTTAGGACAGTGTAAATTTATTTTTGATTTCGAAATCTAAAATTTAAAATATATTTCATTGTTCTTTCTCTTTCTTCACTTAAATAAAAAGATAAATCATAAGATAAATAAAAATCTGTACCAGAAAATAAATAAAGTTGCTGACCTTTGGCTCATCGGGGAATTATTAGGATACATAAGATTCTATCCAAACCGATGAGGTTGTGGAGAAGTCAAGAAAATTGGATATTCACGGGTATACCCAGTTGTTTAAGGTCTTTCGAGCTTTTCTTGGGAGTGGAGCATTAAATTATTAAAATAGTTATCATTCTCATGTTATCGCTTGAGTTATAATTTAAAGTAACTGTTTAATAACAAGAGGTCCTTCTCCTCAGATAAATAAATCGCTTTAAATTTTGGAATATAAACATTGTACGCAAAGAAAATGGATGTTTTTTTCTTGATGACAACAACAGATTCTGATTTGGGTGAAAGGTGGAAACTGTTTTTCATCTCTTCCAAAGGACCCAAACTGTACACCATTTTCCGAAAGCATACAACTTTCTAACCGTTTACCAAAAAGTATGGTTCCCATATGCTTGGTATTTTTCTGATAATGCCCATTAAATCTCACAGTTTCGTCAGACAACTTAGTTTTACTCATTTTCGGCGCAAGAGCAACACGATTGAAAGTATGGGTGTCCAAAAATATATCTCATACAATTATTTTAAATCTTGACTTGTTAGTTTCACTTTCCCGTAGATTTTTTCTGTTTATTAGTCTATGTTAAGTAATGTCCACCCTTTCTTTCATGGTGGACATTAGTTAACCATGTAATGTCCACCATGGTTAAGTAATATGGACATTACATGGGATTGCTATCCTAACGCTTATTTTCTTTCGGAATATGTATAATATTAAGGAGTTGCGTGTAATGAAAATTATTCCCTTATTGGACAAAAGTTTGCACCCAACCTTGTATCCTGTTTGGGCTATCTCTGCTCTCCTCGACTGCAGTTTGCTCATGGAGCGATAGACTGTAAGTGTACAGGCATCTGCCGGTAGGCTATGAGCGTCCTGCCGAAGAATATGTTATGGATGTCTTCTGGTGTAACTTCTTGTGGCTGTATAAATGCTAGATAGAGCTGAATGCCCGCCTGCATCAACCATCTAGGCGACGGTGAATTTCCTTGTCCAGGATGGACAGCCAACCTTTATTACCAATTTATCAAATCATGTGAGATCTAATAAAGACCTTAAAAATTGTATAAGACAAATAACTAAAATAACTATTTAACACTAGAGCTAGTATAATACAACTATACATGTATTAGTTTACACACACAGAGTCAACAGATGCATGCTCTTCAACACACCTGGGAAGTGTTCGAACGAATGACGAAAATGAGCGGCACAAATATGTAAAAGAACACTTAAAAGAACTCACAGTACCAAGAAACAACCACTGCCGGGATATACATCGTTTCGTTTCCAGTCCCTATACTTATATTTGCAAACCTCCAAAGATACTCCCAGCATCCACCCCATCATAGAGCCAATCCACTTTGTCAATTTTCTCTCTATTACAGTTGCACTTTTGATGCAATGTAGCACAAAGTTTAATTATCACATGAACGTTCATTAAGTGTGTGATTATAACTAGGTTTTGCTGTATTACGATACTTCTGTGCCAGATTTCTGATCAGCGAATTTCAATTGAAGCGAACGAAACCTCAGAGAAAAGATACTCGCGCATGCATTTGTTGACATGAATCCGGAAAGAAAGATAGGGGTTTGGAAGAGACTGTACAGTCGCTTGCAAGCACAAAGGTGTGAAAACTGGTGTTTAGATGCCCTGTGCTCTCAAGTTCGGTAACTCATCGGTGAGCGAGTTCGAACACATGCCAAGACAACATGTTAACCTACTCATATAATTGCCCTGTTGTGCATGGAATGATCAAGATTCGTGAAAGATTCACACTACATCAGTTAATATGAATAGGGTTGACTCTGAGTTCTCTATGGTATAGGTTAAATAACATTCAATCATATGAAATTTAGCAAATAAGAAGTTGGGAAATACGAATACGGGGTAGATCCGAAAGGGGCGATAGAAAATAGGTGAAGCTACGTCGTCATTAGAAGAACATCATCATTTAGCAGTGAAACCATGAAAATTCAAGAATTCGAGAACGGAAACAATTAATAATAGACTAAATTGAATCATCATTATCTGGCCGTGCCTCCTCGTTGAGCAAGCCGAAGTTGACATCCGCCGCTGGTAGTGTGACCGGTAAAAGGGACGATCTGTTTCAGTCCCAGTGACCAAGGGCTGTGCCATCAAGAGGGAGCGAAGTCCCAGATTTGAAGAAGAGCGGAAGCGAGAGAAGAGTTTGTATCCAAGTGGATCGGTCGATCGATCTTTATCGACTTTTGAACAAACGTCTATTGTTCCCGAGGATTTTCTATTCGCTTGACCAGCGTAGAGCATGATGGCGAAACCGATCTTGGCCAGACTTTCGGGTATCGCTGAGTACTTCGTGCTTCCGAGTGCGATTTTGAGTGCGTACTTCTTGGCGCACGACAAAAGTGAAAAGAAGGACCCGAAGCGCAAGTAGAGAAGAGAAGAGCAGTTCACCATATAATGAATTCGTTGCCTTCTCTGCTCCGTCATGCCCTGTGTGCAGTGAATGACACAGGGCAGTGTGCAGTATCTTGTTAATAAGCGATAGCTTGATTGGCGATCAGGTATGTCGACTCCCTGTGATCCAGATGGGAACGATTATAGTTGTAGTGCTGGTAGGATTGAGGAGTAGATCGGAAAGATGTGCTTCCTTCCGCTGGAGAGTAGGTGCTGCAATTGTAGAGTCGATCGGTGGCTTACAATGGCAAGTTAAAATGTGGCGCAGAAGAATCTGCCAAACCTAAACTATTTTGTTTGTGCAGCAAGTTACTCAGTTTTACCATATATGTTGATAAGAATGAGGGATCACCTTCCACAGGTGCCTGGTCCGTTAGTCCGAAGACCTGGGCGTGGTTTGGCTTGAACGTTTTACAAGTAGGACGTGTAGGAAGAGTTAGGGTTATTTGATCCTTGTTCTCGAATATTATCATCTGTACTGAGTGGCGTGACAAGAGTTATGTGAGGGGCTGTATTGTGGACCTGTTTTGTGTTCAGATCCACAAAGATGACATTGTTGTTATGTGTTTATCGTTCACTTTGCAATTTCATCGATATAGTAATAGGAAATTCATATCAGTTGAGAATTTAAAACTGTCATATCTGACAGTGATCATTACATATAGCCTGCTTGCTTATAAATGCACATTCTGCAATCTACTAGTTCATGACCACGAAGTTCACTGTGACGAACAGGTGCTATTCGAGCAAAATTTAAACTTTAGTGCGATTACAACTTCGACGAAGCTGTACACACATCGGGGTAAAATATACACACCCCGGGGTCGAACCAACAACATGGTGATCCGTTGTCGTTGGTGACGATGAAGACAATGACGAAGCATGTACTTCAGTAACCGACGAGGACATCGATAGACCTTCATTTGTCACATCTTACGATGCCCCGCAAATATGTTCGCTAGATCTGATCAAGGTCATCAATCATCTGCTGTAGTCAGGGAAAAAAATTCTTCGTCCACTTTTCTGGCAGCACAATCGACTCCAAAAGCATATAGAAATAGAAATAGAAATATCATACACTACATTTTAGACGAAACCTTTCCAAGAGAAAACATGCGGTAATACCTCCTCCATCTGAACATGGAGGAGGTGATTGTGCATGCTTCAAGAATATATGGAGTGAATACGCATTATGAAACGAAACGGAAACTTGTCATGAAGCGAGTATATACTCAATGGACGAGCGAAGAAACGATACACGAATAACAGTGCGATGAGAGTCGCCCTTGACTGAGCTGTGGTGTTGATGCGGGGAGTAAAAAGCTGTGGATGTGTATGGAGAAAATGGGCTGATCGGTGACAGGGATAATGGGGGATGTTGACGTGGTAAGAGTGTGGTAGGCTCCATCGTGAGAGAACCGAGATGACGTGCTTTTGGAGGTTATGATTGGGTGGGTCCAGACTGACGTGCGCCTTTCTACTGAGGCAATTAGTCCTGAGACAGCCTCGAGCACATTCTCTTCCTCCCCGAACTCGAAATCTTCGACAAGTGATTGACGGAAGAGAGGGGAGGGAAGGACTGCAGGGGAGCAAGGTAAGGAGGAGGAGGAGGAAAGGCAGAAAAAGCCGGAGACAGAGAGAGATCGGACACTCATGACATTTTAATTCCCGATTAGCTGCTGCAGCGGCTACTGTTCTGTTTGGTGCTTTTCTCGTCCGCGACTCCAGCACATCATGTGTAGATTCACTTTTCGTATACTGAGGAGAATTCGGATCTAGATATGGTTGGCTTTAGATAGAGAGTCTCATAGACAATTTTCAGAAGAAGAAAGAAAGACAGGCAGGTCGAGGCCTCCGTGGGCGTTTTCCTTTAGCTGACCGTGTTGGGTACCACAGAGCAGCGCTGAGGTACAGGTACACTGACAGTTTCACTATAACGATTGGTCAGATCTCAAATCGTTCACTTTCCGTGGCCTCCATCACACTCAATTGCAGTGAATTAACGTTTATCGCTTTATCTGGTGGTTGGAACCTCACTTCCATACACAGCTTCTGTGATTACTTAAATGTAAATCTCATGTTCCACTTGAAACAGGCGTATGTGTGCCTTTCTAAGCCGAGTGTGTGGCTTTTTAAGACTGTTTTCGGGTTTGAATTCAGATCTTCGTGGATAAGTACTTATTTCATGCATTGTGGGAGCGGACGAATAGAAATCATCAAGAATTAGGTGGCACGCTGGAAGCAGTATTGTTGCATGTTTAGATCGATAATGTGGATTGAACATTGACGTCACGGTCCGGAGATCGAAATCTGGACGAGTCATCAGGTTTCTTTCAGGCATATTCTTGCTTGAAGCATGTAGAGAGAATAATTTGGGTGAGATGAGAAATCAGTGCACTTTGGTGACGTGTGATTTTCTTTCTTGAAGCATTTTCCAGACTTAGTTAAATATCAGCCAAATATTTGAGAGTAGTAATCTGGTGCGGCTTGGAGAAAAAGAACAGTTCGAAATTCCAAATGTATCATTTCATATGAACCTATGTGAGTTCCATCAGATGGCTAATTGTTTGTGTTTCATTGGGTGACTTGTGGCTCAGCACGGGTACATTGACAAAAACATATGGTTGTCTTCCTTACAGCTTTTCGTACAAGTTGACAAGAAGGATGGTATCATGTCGCAAAAGCAAGCAACTCATGCGCTTTCATCTGGCTTCAAGTTTTCTTGAGACTTTGGACTGAAAAGTTTCCTGGTTGCTTGTTGTACATGAAACAATCCTGGAGAACAGTCGCTGGTCAGTGGTTTATCTACTTCATTTGGTCGTCGAAGAGTTTTTCCGAAACCACTTATGCGCTACACTTATGATGTTATGGCGTAGGAATCATTCATCGGATAAAGTGGAGGATTACTCGGGGGAGATGGGGGTCTTTGGAGGGGACCCGAAACTATGCGATCGAATGAGGCTATGGGAGCTCCCTGATCAAGTTATATTCGAGCCCACAGATGCGCATACCTCTCAGTTTCTGTCTATTAATCGTGAAAGTGGAGACCTGGAGTGGATAGGTAAGAATCATCCTCTTGACCCATTTTAAATGTGGTTTGCTTATAATACGATGTCTGCGGAGCAGTTTCCCTGGGTTCAAAACTATTTGGGATTACCTAAGTGTGTGGGCAAAATTACTTATTCTCCGGAAACTGCTGTTCCCATCTACCAAGAGATAGGACATGGGAAGTCAGATGCGGAGCCCCGGTTTGTTTGCCAATCAGGATTTGGGGCCTATCTCCAGCGACTTAAAATCATAACCAAATTACCGGCCGTAACCAGTACAAGTGTGACATTTGTGCATCAGTTGATGTCAGTTTTAGAGGTAGAAGTTGGGAAATCTAGGTACGAAGTACCCAAACGTGTGGAACACTCACTGTTTCTGCGTTCGAAGGTACATTCACTGTGGTTGGTCCCTTAGAAGGCCTTTCCCAGTTCAGGCGCATATCGGGTTGAAGCCACCGTCAGATCTTTCCATCCTCTGATTCCATAATTTTGTTCCAGGTTTTGCTATCTGTACCTTTTGACTTTAAGTCTCGAGAAACAACCTGTTTCGGAGCTAGTCCCAGTTGATCGACACAGCACTCCTCCTTGGCAACTACTGTCTTGTAAAGGTTGCATCCGTTACTTTCAGTATCTCGGTGAATAAGCATCCCCATCGGGCTTTTGGCAGCAGAAGGCACGTGGGGTGGGGGGGGGGGTTGGGGAAAAAATCCGGAACGCCGGTTGGTTAACGGCCGGGTTTAGATTGGAAACTTAAACACGCTGTTTTCACGCCAAAATTACGGGCACGTTTCGAATGCCATTTTTCACGGATGCTGCACGACCAGGGAGACTTATCTCGCGCGTAACTTTATGAGATCAGAAAAACACTGTTTTTACAAATGCTTGAGTTAGCACAGTGACAAATATACTCAGTAACAGGTTGTAGGTCCTGAGTTCAAGCCCAAGCACCCGACGTTGGAGGAGCGTAAAAACCCTGCGTGCAGGAGTTCAGTAATTTACGGGAGAGGCAGGTTTGAAGAGAGAAATCGAACACTAACATAGTCTAAAACTAACCGAGAAAGAAAATAAAATCTTGGAACGGTGGAAACCAAGGCCATGAGGAAAAATACAAGCACAAATCAGTCAGACTCAACTCCGGCAAAAATCCGGAACGCCGGTTGGTTAACGGCCGGGTTTAGATTGGAAACTTAAACACGCTGTTTTCACGCCTAAATTACGGGTACGTTTCGAATGCCATTTTTCACGGACGCTGCACGACCAGTGAGACTTATCTCGCGCGTAACTTTATGAGATCAGAAAAACACTGTTTTTACAAATGCTTGAGTTAGCACAGTGACAAATGTACTCAGTAACAGGTTGTAGGTCCTGAGTTCAAGCCCAAGCACCCGACGTTGGAGGAGCGTAAAAACCCTGCGTGCAGGAGTTCAGTAATTTACGGGAGAGGCAGGTTTGAAGAGAGAAATCAAACACTAACATAGTCTAAAACTAACCGAGAAAGAAAATAAAATCTTGGAACGGTGGAAACCAAGGCCATGAGGAAAAATACAAGCACAAATAAGTCAAACTCAACTCCGGCAAGCGAAGGTGAATAAGCATCCCCATCGGGCTTTTGGCAGGTGAGTAGGCAGACTAACATCAAACCGCACACCTAACTGAAGAAAATGCAAAACTGGAATCTGTTCGAAGCATTTGTACCACGACTAAGGTGATGCCCGCAAGTAGGTTTTGTGCTTTCCCACCAAGAGAACGTGCCGGATTAAATGTCATTTCTGAGGTGAATGGGTCTTGCGCAGGTCAGCTTCCTACGTCCGCTGGTGGTCAGTCTTCAAAACCAGTTACCATACCGTACTGCTATTTAGGTTCGCGCATAAATCAAATAATTATTAGGCTGCACGAATGTTTAGAGAATACAAATTTAAACTGCGCGAAATCTTGGGTTAATATTACTGACACAAGTCTGACACAAGTGTAGATATATTTTTTGAAGAACATCTTTTTCCTGCCCGATTTGCTTACAGATACAATAAAGAGTTTTAAAATTAGAAATATTAAATCAAGTACCAAAAGTGCGCGAATATAGAAAAAATTAAAAGCAGACTGCGCGAAATGTTCATACGAACCATTCTGTGTGTTCGCGCAGCTGCTGCGCGAACTTAAATAGCAGTACGGTATTTGGTCTGGTGGGGGTAGTCAAGCTTTTGGCAGGTACGTACCGAACTTGATCAGCCTACGAAGTCAGTACTCTTGATTTCGCTAACTGAAGTGGAAAGTTAGGTAATAAATTGAACCCTTGCATGTTTGTCTCCTTTACCAAGAGAAGGTGAACAATATGCACAAAAGTTAGATTTTTCTACAAACTTGGCCGGCCTGGACGGGCTTAGAGTTCTAGGCCGTCCTCGTGACTTCTATAAGCAAAATTAGGGCAAAATTAGAATCGTGACAAGGTCACTTAGGGTCTGTTTCCATGGGCAATTTTTGGGGATGCGTTCTCGATGGTATTGCCTTTTGTCCCAAAACCATCCAGCGCTAATTAGGCTTTAGTATTAATAGACCTAGACAAAGTTTCTCCTCCCAGGAAGTATTACTTCAATCGGTAACTTAACCTTCTTAATGACCCGGCCTCACTAAACTATCCGGTAACCAGTCGTTACTTTAGCTTGGTGGGTGAGAAAGTTCGTTAAACGTCTCTTGTCACGGTACATGTGGCGTGTACCGTCCTGGTAAACTTTTAGGCTATTTTTGCACGAATACAAGAAGAAGACATGGAATAACATTTTCCCTTGCGCTTATGTGGTTTCAAAGCAGACTGGAAACTGGATGGTCCAGGGCCGCGTTCAGTGTTCGGGTGGAGATGCTCTTAGTTCTTCCCGTCATAACAAGTAAAATTGATTGTGAAAGATAAAATGAGAAAGTTACAAAGGAAAACAAGACTCAGTAGACCCTACAGTTGAATAAATACGAAGCATGCATAATTATTCACCTCCTCCGTGTTTAGATGGAAGTGGTATTAATGCATATTTCATTTATGATCAAAATTTTTGTAGTGGAAGAGTTTGATTAAAAAAAATATTTCTATTCGTTCATGGTATCTTAAAAGCAAGAAGAGGACCATTCTGCATACTTGACTTATAGGTTTGAGATTACAGCGATCATGTATAACCAAGTTAACTAAATATGATTCTAGATTTTTTATTTTGTAACTTAAATTCAACTTGTAACATCGCTTCTCTCTCTTGGTCGAAGACCAATGTCTATTTAGTGAAAAAGACTAACAAGCTCTTGTCATGGCCGGGAAGACTACACTACTCCGACATGTCTTAGCAGCAACCTGGCTCTACCAGCTGATGTCTGTGGGGATATGCAAAGACGGGTTGAAAGAGTTGGAACAGCCATGCCAAGGTTTCTTATGGAGATGGAACGACCAAGGGAACAGGAAAACAGCCCTGGTAGCATGGAGTAATTTGACGGCGAGCAAGGAAGAAGGAGGTCTGGGGTGAACACCCTTCGCAGTCAAACCAGCAGCTCTCAACGTGAAGTATGTCATGTGAATCCTCGAGGAGGACAAGGCTGAGTGGAGCCAGATGGCAAAAACACTAATCCTCAGGGCACTGAGACAAAGGGCATACAAGCGGGAGTGTAGACAATGGTCTATCCAAGAAGCCATGCTACTTCTGCCAGGGCTCAGAATGAAAGACTCCCCAATGCTTTATAGACTATTATTGAGCTGGTTTACAGTCAAGAGGGGGCTAATGTGGAACCCCACCCAAGGCGAAATCCTAGGTCAATGTACCGTACTACAGACAGAACACTTATGGAACCTGGCTAACAAGGCGATGAAGGTAGACGACGGGAAGTGCCCGAAGGGATGCAATGAAGATGAAACGGTTGAACACTGCTTCTGGGAGTGCACATCGAGCAAAGAAAGATGGATGAGGCTTAATCTGTCTAACCCTAGCTGCAAACTTGACTACGAGGAAGGCAGCAGCCTTCTTGCCACGATAGACAGGGCCCTAATACTGAGGAACCACAACCCGGCTCTTATGTACATATTGGTGGAGCACACCCAAGCAGTATGGAAGGAGAGGGCGGACTGGATATTTAGAGGGAGCAGATCGAATCGTCCGGCCGTGAAGGTGCTGGCAGAAGTGGCGAAAACACTATGGGCTGAATTGAAGGAAAATACAAGTAAAGAAAAAAAAAGCGCATGGACCAAGGCAATGAACACGCTTGGCGAGGCCCAACGCGGACTGCAGGCTAGGAGATAATGAAGCGAGGAGTGGCTGGGCCGATCACCAAAGGTCACTAGTGAAGAGCACCGATATGGGACAAAGGAATAGCAACAGAGAGGAGAATAAGGGGAGGAACAACACCGCCAAACCTGGGGCCCTCTGCCACGGAGGGGATGGTCATAGCCGGAGCCGCAAGAAGGTACAAATCGACAGATGCCGCTGCCGGGTGACTGAAGTGCAAAGACGAAGATCACGTAACGAGGACCAACACGACGACGTGAGCATTCAGGGGGGGTGGGACCGGAAGGAGAAACCTCATGGTGAGACCTACAAGCACCAGAACAATTACACTGTCAGTCCGGAGTGACATGACATGGAGAAGGGGAACACCACCTCGAAACCTACAAAGAGCAGCCAACGCATGATTACGAGAAAGCACACCTGCAGAAGACTTAAGGATTGACCGATTCACGACGCGGATGACAATCATGCTACGTCGACTAAAGAGAATAAAGCGAGACGGAATGATCACGAGAAACAACAGAATAGCAAAAATCTCCAGGGGAAGACCGGCCTGACAGATTGACGTGAAGGCACTGACGACAGTAGCGATAGTCTTAGGGCTCTGGAGAGCTATCAGAGCGAGGTGAGAATGCACGGCTCCTGCGGCATCGCGTCGAGGCCGTGCCTTGGGATGGGCACCGTAGTCTAGGGTGACCTCGCAAGCTTGGTGTCGGCTGCGGGGAATCACGGGCCGAGGACCGGGTGTGTCCTTGTATGAGTGGCTCCCATTAGCCGTGTTTTTTTACATAAAAGCTGCTCCCCGCCCACTGCGGGTTTTAAAAAAAAAACAAACAAACAAAACAAACAAACAAGGCGAATACTAGACCAAGTGGTAAGCTCAAGGCGATATGTAGGAAGGGGAAAATACACACGGCAGGAGAACTTCAACGGATCATATCAGAGAGCAACACTGTACTAGACCACCTAAGAAGAGAGGGGATACACCTGGAGGAGGAAGACTCTACTTACGTTAACTCACTGGAGGACTGGGTTAGGAAGCACATGGTAGGAACAAGGAGCCTCCAGGACTCGAAGTGCTGGAAGTGGATGAAGGAAGAGATAACCACAGAAGACAGGTCGAGATGGAGCAAGGAAACCAAGGAATGGGTGAAACTTCATCAGGAGGAGAAGCTAGACACAATAGAAGGGTTAGACAGGAGATGGGGTATACAGTCACGTCAAAGAGGTGGAAGTACCGATGGACTCAACTATGGAGCAGAAGAATATCAAATAAGATGAAAACCTGACTATGGAAAATCCTACACAGAGGCCTGTTCACAAATGATAGAGCAGGGACCTGCGGTGGACATGACAACATATGTGCTCGCTGCGAGAAAGGACTGAATCTATAGAACATGTAATGTGAGAATGCCATAAAATCAAGGACAGAAGGAAGGCTTTCATCAACATTGTCCTCAGGAGTGGACCGGAAGCATCACTAATGGATCTACTGACAATGCTAGACAGAGCACTAGAGAGGAGTAGTCAGAATCCTACCCTACTAGTTGTAATGGCTAAGTTGACATACCAGAGCTGGAAAAAGCAAAATCCATAACAATTTGAAGGGAAAACAATCAAGCTACAAGAAACATTGAATGATATGGAGGCGGAGGCTAGCAAATTAGGAGTAACGATGGAGAGCGACATTCTACGGAGGACCAAAGAGAGCTTAGCAGCTGGTTGGAACAAGCACGGGCAGGAGTGGACAATAGTGGGTGATGCGACAGAGAAAGAGACGAGAGTAAGATCAAAGACGAAAGGACTCGCACGGGAACCACGGAGACGAACGAGAGAGAAGACGAGCAAAGGCTGAACAACAGGTGACCACGCAACACAATCACAAATTCAAAGAGGACGTGAAATGCAAACGAATGGAGAAACTGAGAGTGAGGAGACTCAACACACCACATACAAGAGGGCAATAAAATACCAGGACGGAAGTGCACGGCCCGAGATGGAGCGTCCCCCTAGTGTTGATGATGAAATCGGTGAGAGGTTGGACCGCAGTTTCCAAAGACTCCTCTTGCACAGACAAAAGAGAACAATTGATCACATCAGGACGTAGGAGTCGGACGAGATCAGAGAAGAATGGCTAGACCAATAAAGCAACAGGACAAGTGTGCACAGAAATTCAAGATGAGAAGAGAGGGTTGCGGGTAATCGGAGCAGCGTGTGTTTAGACCAGGATTGGTAATAAGTTGATGCTTTTCACGCTCGGGTAGAAAAGGTTTAGACATCTTTAGAGAAAATAGAATCTCTGGAGTTTTGGCCAGGCATACCTCTCCAAGTTTTCTGCGTGGAAATGATCTCATAGACTTCCACGTTTAATTCCGAGGAAACAGAATCCTCCGAAGCGTTTGAACAGAAAAAACACAAGTGAAAAGCATGCTAACGGGAAGTCAAATCATGTTACACTTGTTTGAATGAAAAACTTTAGTTTTTGGTCACTCACCGTTTCAAGAAAAACCTTTAGTTTTGGTCACGCACCGTCAGATTCCGTTACGTGTACGGGAATGAGGTAAAGGACAGAGTGAGAAGAGGTCCTAAGAACAATTGTGAGATATGTACAGCCCCCCGTATTGATAATTACCTAAGGAAGGTGTGAAAGCTTGCAGGTTGAAAGCAGCGAGCAACGAAGACACCATATATATCACCAAACCTGAGAGAGTAACCAAAGGATATCTAATGTATTTGCGTCTTCCATCTTCTGATGGATGAGGTAAATATGTAAAGATTTAATTTATTGTTCAACTTTTTCTACCGAAAGGATGAAAGGATTAAATGATAAATTAGTCTGTTTGATTAAAAATATTATTTCTATCAGATGGGCAACACTTGTAGTCTTTGTAGCAGGAAAAGCCGTTGGGCGAATAGAGAGACAGACCCGTCTTTGTAGCACGTGAGTCTATATGTTTTCTATGGTTATATCAGGTTTTTTGTATTTTAAAGATTGATTGAAATTTAATTATAAGTTTAATCACTTTTAAAAGAATAGATAATAAAAAGAATATATATATATATATATTCCATTAACAAATATCCGCACGTGTAGTATCTGGAACGCATCTGTTCGTGCTATCTTTATGAGTTATTTCTGGATTACCCGCAACTCTAGTTACACTTAACATTTAATCGTTATAATTAAATTTAAAATTCTTTTAGCAACTTAGAGAGAATTTCCACTTACCTATGTCTTTTCCCATAGCAGCAAAAGGGCAAAAGTTCCCCAGAAGTTCATATTGCATGCATATATATTTAACAAAAAGGATATCTCACTAAACTTAACAACGCGAAAATTCTACCGTGATAATAATCTTGTAATAGCCGTCTTCTGGAAGACTAGATTCGTCTTCTGAGAGTGGAAGCTGGACTATGAGGACCTGGTAAGGATTGAGCATTAGGCTCACAACAAGTATGTGTGATTTAGTGTAATAGAAGCTCGAACATGTCGATGCATCCTCGAGGGTTGGTGTTATCGACAGCGGAGTTGGCTGAGACCAAACCTTACATCAAGGAGTTGGACCTCGACTTCTTTTTGTGGGATTGGAACCTCGCGGACCAAGGTATTTTGGAGGAGGTCTGGGTAGCATTGCCTCTGCGTAACCTTGTACCTGTGAAGGTAGGGGTCGCTCGAGAAAGAGCATCTTCCTGGATAGCGGAGTGGTGGCGTAGAGCTTTTCACCGCCTCGAAGCAAAGAACCGCGGATACGAATTGGAGAAGAAGATCTTACCGATGATCTTTGAGAAGTGGTATGTACTTGGAACCACCACATGCCTCTTCCTGGAAGACAAACAAGGGAGGAACTGATGGAAGGTAGAAGCTTACCAAGAGAGGAAGCGTCTTCTGGGGAAGTTGTATCTTCATCTTTTCCCCAAGAGAAAGGTCCAGAAGGTGAGGTACTTTGGAGACCAGGACGTGGAGTTCCTGGAAGCTATCTAGGAAGGATAAGTCGTCAACTGGGGCACCTTCTTCCACACCTACATCCAGGCCGAACTAGTGTACTTGGGCACTCCAGCAGGAGGGCATCTTACTCCATTCTTCTGTTATCTGTACGTATCCAAGGGAGACCTGAAGGAAGACCAATTGGCTAAGTATGGGTCAAAGGGACAGCGCGAGGTAAAGGAAGAGACCTCGGAGGAAGAAGATCGGGCAGCGACCATGTCTTCCCGTCTCACTTTAGTGTCTCAAGTAGGACCAGTCACGCAGCAGAAGTCGGTTTTGGTGAGAAAAGATGGCTCCAGCGACACGGAAGTCGCGTCGCCATTGAGGAAGATGAGACCTAGGAGTGTTTCTCGGAAGAGCACCTCGTCTCCACCATCCTTTCTAGAGTCCGATTCGTAGGATGACGCACCTAGCACCAAGATCTCGCGAAAGACAGCTTTTGCAACCATAAGGAGTCTTCCGAAGACTCTAGAAGCCAAGACATGAGTGGATGTACCAACTGCGGCTAGAGGAAGCGCAACGAAGAGGACTGCTCTTGCGGTGGGAAGAGATCTTCCACCCCGGAAGACATTGAAGGTAGCGTCTTCATGTGTGCAGAAGCAGAAGACTACGATGGGAGAAGAGGCATCCATGTCTTTGGAAGATAGGGAAGCCGCCGCATATCAATTTGTGGGGATGAACTTGTCTTTTGCGAGAAGACGGTTGGAAGAGTTCAGCGTCTACTTCAATTCGAAGATCCAGCCAGCCATGGAGTTGGTGGAGAAGCGTACGATGGCTCAAGAGAAACCCCTGCGACCTGGATTTAGTCTTCGCACCTTGATGCAGCAGGAGGAGGTCCAGAAGAAGGTAGAAGCTCTAGAAGCCAACCTCTGCACCACGGAGAAGATCGCGACCAAGTACAAGGCGGAAGCTTCTGCTTCTACCAAGGAGTTGGCACAGCTGCGGAAGAGCAACTAGGAGTTGCAGACACGACTTCAGCAGCGTGAGCAGGAAGTTCTGCAGATCAGGGGGAAGCTCACTGATCTCGCAGAAGAGAAGACGGCTTGGAGTGCACTGCGGGAAGCCACGAGAGAAGAAGTTCAACTTCACTGCGGGTAAAAAGCTTCTCACCCTGACACGAGAATGGAATGACGATTTCAAGGAGATGTTAGTGGACTAAAAGGAGAGCATGTTTTGCTATCTAGATCGGCAGATCGATGACTTGAAGATGCTTTACGGTCTTCCCTCAGTTCTCCAACATGCAGCCACATCTTCTCATGCAGTTGACGCAGATCTCGACAAGGAGGAGTTCGACCTCGCTGTTCACTTGGTAGTGACAGCGCTGGAAGCCGAGAAGACGACAAAAGAAGCCCAGAAGGAACACAAGGAGCTGCCCGCTATTTCTTGAACCTCGAGGGAAGACGTTTTTTCTCTAAGACATTGACCCTAAGTCTGCGACCGGAGGCCGCATCGTAGTGCTCCAAGAACCTTAAGACTGCGGCCTGCGGCCACAAGCGCAAAATGAACACATAGAGGATTGAACCCAAGACCTCACAGTCCTATTCTGGAACTCCCACCACCACGATGTCACGAGGAGATGATAAACTCCTCTCCCGCAGAGTAATAAAGGAGTCCCACTCGATCTCCACATCTTCTGCCTGGATTTCTCTCTAGCTTACCCGGATTCGCGCGTGCTGCAATTAAGCTGACACGAGGGACGCTGCATTCTGTGCCACCACTGTAGGGTTCCTTGAGTTTGACCCTTGCAAACCGGAGTGAAGAAAACATCAGTTAACTCCCGTCACTGGCGTTTCACATCAAGCGCTGGTTTCCGGTATTGAATCTTGCAATCTGGCCGGAGTCCAGTCAGTGAGAGAAACACGTCCGCTCACTAATGCAAACCCTTGTATGATCCAGTAGAGTCGTATATTTGAAAAATCAAATAAAGAGCAAGAAAGATCGAAGTATGAATGGAGAGAGAGTTCTTCTCCTCCCTCAAACTTCAGGTTCATGCCATCAGTTGTATGAAGGGGTGTCCTAAGTGACGTTTGAGAACTACTTTGCAAACATGGTATCTTTTGGTCAGTTTATTAGAATATATATTTTGGGATTGGTCAATAATTATTAATATAAATGATATATGTGTATAAAAAGATATAAATCTCAATATTTATAACTTAATAAGAAGATCAGTTTATCTAGCTTTTAAATATATTGTAGTTTATATCTACATGGAGTAATGTAATGAAAAGAATGAAAAACCCTAAAAGGTGTAATACATTCTATTGCGACTTGCAATATCTCGTGAATAAATACTATTACTAACTCTTTAGGTAGAGAATAATCCGATATATACGAGTTCCAGAATGAGTCTGAACAACTGAATAAACAAGGTGTTATGAAACGGGAACTGCGAGGCAGTGCATTCCGTACAGTAGAGAAAGTGGATTACTGAAGGAAATGAGAATAAAGATTACATGTGAAAATGAATAGAAAACGATCAGATATTACCTCGTTCTTCTTTTCTTGTAAAATCGACGTTTAACCGTGAAAATGCATATTAGCAATAATATCATGTTCAAGATTAATGAATTGCATGTCAATTATGCAATTTGGGCCGCTTCCACTGTTCGTCCATGAACCAGCTGCGAAGTGTTAACTAAATTCATTCTTTCATGTTTTGTACTCTATCTTGAACTGATTTGCTTTCTCTTCTTTCATTTTTCATTTTTTATTTAGCTTTTGATTATCACCTGTCGGCTTGAAAACTCGTCTGTTGCAGATTCACGTGCTCAGGCCAAAGATTTCTTTCCAAAAAACATAAAAGATAAAACCCTAGATCGCACACCAATGAGAAAATGATACTCGAAGTTGCGATATATATCCTCCAGAGGACACCATCTGTTTTCAACTGATGAAGCCATGCCAATCAATCAGGTTTCTTTCGCATCATGTACGTTTGTTCTCGTAAATATCTATCATAAATATTACTTTTCCGTAACCTTCATCTTTCTTAACTTTACATCATGTGATCACATCTTTGACTAACAATATAGTTTTAGCAAGTTTTGCCACCACGTGAAAGTTGTTGATATAGTCCCAAGCTCTAGTAGATCGACGGCTAATATCAACCGGAGTAATTAAGGTTATTACATACAGCTAGTTAGAGGGCTAACCCACTATTAGGTTTTTTCTTGTACTCATCTCTCACTATACATACACGGAGAGACGAAGCCTCTCCCATCCTTGTCATCTATTTCCATTACTTCATTGTCTACTCGTTTTTTCTTCTTGGAGTGTCTTCTTAGAAGTATCGATCTTTCTATATTATATCAGAGCAGTAGAGAGCGTATGTCTCTTGCTGATGAGCAAGATGGAGTTTGTGCATAGAGAATACAGGAAAGAGCAATTGGAGTTGTGTCTGATGTTGAGCACTATCCTGTTGATGCGTTTGGATGAGACGAAACCGTTTCTTTCGCGATCAGAAACTTTGAATGTGATTTCGGAGGTTTAGAAATTTTTTCTTATTGAAATCTGCCTATCAGTCTTATATAAGCTATCTTTCAAAAGATTTCAAAGGTGCAAATTGTGTACTCGGTCAAGCTTCAGCCGATTTGGAGCTTTCCAACGGCAGAGTAAACAAATCTTTTTCGATCAAAATAAAAGTTTTAGGACTTGAGTCCTAAACAAATATTTGTCTAATTAGGATGGATCCTCTCCTGACACTTTGAAAAATTTGTGAAATTTCAAAGTATTGGACGTCCATTTTTTATCTCATTTGATCCAGTTTGGATCATTCTTAATTTTTTTTTGACGTTTTCGTTTTGTTTTGTACACTTATTGTTCAAGGACAGGTTCTTTCTTCATTTCTCGCTATAGGAGGAGTGCGCGGAGTTATCTTTGTTGTGACTTGTGACTAACTCTTGATCATGAGGTGTGGACGGACAAGTTTCGTGAAGGTTCCGTGAAGTTTTCCACGTACAAAACATTACAAATTTCTCGATTGCAGCTATGACGAAATCTGTGTCTTTGAATACTAGAGAGAAGCTCGACAAAACAACTACCAAGTGTGGAAGTTCCAGATGATGACTTTCTTACAAAGACAAGATCTATCAGATCTTATCATTGAGGAGGAGAAAGCGCCTGATGTATTCAAGCGCCTGATATATGCAAAATTCAAAGAGTGAAAGAAACAATTGTATCAAGAGATTCACTACATCACGTTGATAGTTTCACCATCGATGATCAGTCACATCCAAGAGTGTGATATCTCCAAGAAAGCTTGGAATGCACTCGTACGTCTGTTTTAATCAAGAACAAAGACACCAAAGCTACAATTATTGCAGCAGTTCAACATTGTGAAGAAGTGATCGATGCATAAACGACTATGTGAACAACATCAAACAGCTCGTAGATCAACTGTCTGTGAAAGTCAAGATTGGTTTTATTATCTTGATCAGGATCACATTGCAAGAACTGCTTGTTGAGTATAAGCAATTCATCACTTCAATTTCGATCAGAGAACCCTTCGCGGTTTGGTGAACTAGTTCTTATTTCGATTATTAGGAGAGGAGGTGTGTCTACTGGAGAGTTATACTTCGATGAATCAGCAAGAATCTATCTAACAACCAAAAGCAGTACGACAACAACCAGCAAGGCTACGCAACAACTGAGCAAGTCTATTCGGAGTCGTTGCTGATTACAACACATCAAAGTTATGTAACTTTTGAGCCACAGATGGATTGGGTGATCGACTCCGACACCGTCAATCACATGACAATCTCATCAAGAGTGGTTCATTTCACTCGAGTCTACGGAGATTTTGCGCACCTACCGTCTTATTGCGCCAGCGGAAGCTCTTGCTCAATAGGTCACGAAATTCAAACCACTAACCTGCAAACACAATCACAAGTTGGCGTCCATGCACCACTTACCTTATCTCAGTTTGGTCCGGACCGGAGCCGGACTGTCTTCTTATTCATCAAGCTCAGCAGTTCCTAAGTCTCGACCTAGACCCGCCTAGGTCGGTCTCAAAACATGAGCTAGTCACAAGATGACTTGGGGCGGACTTCCCATAAAGTCCAGGGTCCTAAACGGTGCCTCCAGCACATCTAGCGGTCCAACCGCCCGTGATGTCCGTCTGGGTCTAGGCTCCCGAACGGTGGTCTAATCCGTCGACTCGTTCCTTAGTCTTGCCCCAGCCCTTACATCGTTCCTAAGTCCAGGCGTCCAAGTTTGGATCGGAACGTGCCTTGGAACTGGCCCAGCCATCACCTCATGCTCCTAGAGTCCGCCCGCCGAACCCTGGGGTCGGATGACTCGTCCTGGCCCACCCAAGCATCGAGCCCCCCTCATATATACTTCTGGGGATCGGCGGTCCTGTCCTCCTCTTTGGTCCTTAAAAATTATACCAAAACCCGATCTTGATTCGGTCATAACTTCCAGCTCGGAGGTCAGATCGAGGAGTGTTATATATCATTGGAAAGCTCTCGACGAGATCTTTCCAATGATACCTTACTCGCCTCGAGATCTTACGTTGAGCTCCGTCCACGACCTAACACGTCCCTGGAGCTCCAACACTTAGTCATTTTTCGGAAACCTTTGGTCCAGACCCAGACTCGAACCCTGTGGTTCGGACCAGCGTCCGAACCACAGTCCATCTCCATCTGCGTCTCGGACCCACGTCTCGATCTCGCGTCTCGGACCTACATCTCAGATCTATGTCTCAGACTTATGTTTCGGTCCGTTCCCAGACTTGCCCCCTTAGGTCAACGTTTGTCTGGGGTCGTCTTGGGATAGACCCTTAGGTCCTAGCCCAATGTTCCAACCTTGGTTCAGAGAACCACTTAGGGTTCATTTGATCTCGACTTCCCGGCCAAGCCGTTCAGTCCTACTCGCAGCGTTCACAACCTAGCGCAAGTCCACTAGGGTTCTGTTGCTCGCGTCTGCATCTGATCTTGAGACTGAGGGTCGCGACACTCACCCCCACTTTGGAGGTTGATGCCCTCATCAACAATGATCTTTTAAGTTAACACCAAGTTCAAAATGGGTAGCCAACCCCCTGGCGTCTGAATTGCATTCTGGTAGCTAACCCCCAATTCTCTTCTTGGCTTGAGTCTTAAGTTGTCGTTAGAAAACTTAGAAAATTCCAACTAGTCTCGTGAAAAGCCTTACCTTTTTGGCTTACCCTAAACAAAACTAGTTGACAATTTCTAAACATTCTACTTAAGACTCTAACTTGCTAACTATAAGTATTCACACCTACTTACAAGGTCTCCCGAAACTCACTTTCTGGTCGCAACCTGATTTGACTTAGACGCGCGACTAAGTTTACTTTGTAGAAAACCACAAAGCAAGATCACCCCAAGCCCCAAGACAAGTATGAAAGTTCATACTTGCTTTGCCAACGCTACAGCAAACCTAAGTCTTGACATCAAGACTTAGGTTTGCCGTCAAAACTACTCACATCGGCAATTCGCTATGGTCAAATCCATAGCGAATTGCCGATGATTAGTTTTGACGATAGCGTACTACAGCTGACTCGTCACTATATCTACCTGGACCTGCAGTACTGTACGACTACCGTGAACTTCTTTGTAAAGTTCGACTATGTGAAAAATAGCAAAAATCTGTTATTCTTGCTTGCTATTGACTCCTTTGAGGATGTAGACAAAACGAGCAAGGCCTTTTTCCATCCCGTCCAGCCGGAAGAGTCCACTCTCTTACCCGCCTTTGAACATAACTGCTTGCTGGAAACTCTCCTTATTCCATCACTGCTCCAAGGTTCTCTTTCTACAGTAGTGAATTGCTGATGATTAGTTTTGACGGTATCTATTTGAAAAATACGAAGTATACTTGGGAGAGTATATACCAAGAGACCCCGACGTTTCGACTCCCGGAACAAGAAGAGGACGAGGGACGGAAGTAGAGGAGCACGCCACCCAACGAGAGGACTTCCCGTCCAATGGGGTTCCTCGGAACCTGGCCACTACCCTTCCCAGCCAACCGCGGGCCGCCGCGTGGCGCCTCGAGACGCGAGGTCGTTAGGGTTCCCTCGAGGAGGGAGCCGGATGACCTAGGTCGCGAGGACGGCCAGGCCAGGTGGCCTGCCGCGAGGGGCGGAGGGTGTGGAGGGGGAGGAGGACCCCGAGGCAGGCATTATTATCGGAGTGCGCGGCCAGGCACAGGGGACGAGGCGTACACGCTGCCCGAGAGGAGAGGGACCGCGAAGATAGGGACAGTTGAGGGTGCGATGTGTATACACATCGCATGTGTATACACAGAAGGAGAGCTCGAGGTTTTATCGAGGAATCGGCTGTGCGGTTGACAGTTTTCCCCGCAGCTGACAGTTTTGGGTAGACAGAGGGTTGGCAGTCTGCGAGAGGGGGATTAGGGCAGTAGGGCCTGAGAGTAGAGGATCTGCCGTGATCCGCACCTTGTTCTTACTCCGGGGCCATCCTGATTCGAGGGGTGGTGCCTTATTATGAGCCGTGTGGCCTTTTCAGCCTGATTCGGGAGTAGGCGCATGAATGCTTGGATTGTGTGTTGGATCGATGGTTTGCAGGTGATAGGCGGAGGGGAAGAGTGAGGTTTCCCCCGGTCCGGAGAGAGAGAGAGAGTAGGCCTGAACCGATCCGCGGGATGTGAGTGCGTATGCGCGGGGCCATTCAAGGAGTTGAGAAAAATTTATGGCGTTTCCGACCCGCGTTTAATCGACCTTACCCGGGATCCGTTTCAGAGGCGTACTACAGCTGACTTGTCACTATATCTACTTGGACCTGCAGTGCTCTACGACTAGCGTGAACTTCCTTGTAAAGTTCAACTATGTGAAGATAGCAAAAATCTGTTATCTCTACCCATTGCACATCCAGCCTATTCAAAGTTTGGCTGGGGCGTATCGGTTCTTTTTTTATTCCTTAGATTGACTTTCATTATACTTGTAGGACACGCGGTCTGCATGTTTAGTTACCCAACCATTTTTATCCGCGAAGGTGATAGGAAGCGTTCCACTATCCAATCCGTTTACAGACTTATAAATCTACCCTGCATCTGCACTCAACTTGACTCATCCAGATACATATATATCTGTCGTCATCACACGACGATGGACCGTGAATATGTCTCTACGGAGACAAGCGACAGCGAGGACACCGACACTGGAGCTGTCAGTGACAGTGTGCCGGACGGACAGTGACCTTGAGGTTTCTCTGTTCTCACTCTTTTCTTCTTTTCTGCACGAGCAGTGCGTGTCATGCATGTTCTCTGTCAAACGAGGGGTAGTCTGCTACACTTGCATTTTCAGGGAGTTATATCCATCCATGAGAAACCCTGTCTAGAGGTGAAGAAGAAGCTACTCCAAGCGCTTGGATAGGACTTGGTGCAGAGATCTGCGTGAAACGACTTTCCAACAAAAGGTTGCACACATTTGTAGGCTACTGTTTAAAGGATGAGAAACTCCAACATCGTCATGCCGTGATGAAGAATACATTGAGAGTATGATAGTAGACAATAAGGAGTTATTTATGTTGTTAGGAGCTACAGATACAAAGAATCCTGTTGAGCTGACATACATGAACCTTTTGCCTAGGGCACTTCAATTTAACTATACAAAACCTCGCACCCCTTGTCCAATGCTTTGTCTCGCTGTCACCGTCAGATGTTGGTTTCAGAGAAATACTCTGCTTTTCCTAGGCGGATCATGCAGGTATGTATACAGAAGAAGTGATTCATCTCACTGTGGAACTCTTTCATCAGATCCGAGCAGGTGACACCCGAAGACATCAACAACATTTTTTTCACATTGTTAATAGGCGTTGTCCGCATTGCAGTCGCAGGTATTTCAAATTGCAGACAAGCGGAGAACAGGAACGGATCGAGGAAGACCTGCGCAGCAACGAGGAAGATCAAGCGGTCACAGAACGGGGGAGCGTGCAACAGAGAGAGGACCACCCAACTCTGTCAGACTTCATAGTCCTTGCTGATGTGCTGTTGAGGACAGGTCACAAGAATCAGCCTAGCGAGAGCAACAATCGCCCTATCGAAGTGGAGTAATAACAGAACCGTAGCAATCGCGAGTAGATACCGCTTAGCACTTCTACTTTGTACAACATATGTTCTCTGTAAATGATAAAATGATAAATGATATTACTTGTCCCTTGAGGTCTTCGAGGACCATGAGACTGTCCATGTGAGTCCACCACAACGGGACTCTGACCAGAAGCTTCATTAACAGTTTGTAGCAGCATGCACCTCCAACCGTGCCTGCAAGAAACTGAACCCACGACTTTTCTCTTAGAGGACTGTAGGCTAAACCACTTGGGACACCGATCTTCAGTGTCCGTACAAAACATATTTTTGTAGTGGACTTATCATCAGCCTGTATTTTGTACAACTCTGTATAGAACGTATGGATTTACCACGGATTTTCAGTTTGTGGAATAAATATGCAGTCAGTGTGGAGAATATGGTACACTACACTGTAGAGTACTCTGAATGTGGTGGGGAAATTGTGCGCAGTTATTATGCACGCGAAAGCTGTTTGTGTTGTGTTACTCGAGAATAAAACCTCATTTTTTCCAACATACGAGTACGTGCTTTGCTTGTAAGTGCTATTATTTATTTCCTCTGTTTGGTGCGATCAGGAACAGGGACTCCACGCTGGCATTTCGCTCGACTGAAAGCAGTAAACCCCGAAAACCATTGACCGAGGGCGATAAATTTGAGAGTAAAACAGAAAATAATCGCATCCAAAAAGTGACTAACCTCGAGGAGGTGAATAAGCACCCCCAACGAGCTCTCGTGTTACGAGGGCGTAACGTGAAGGTTGGGGGTTTTTTCTTTATCGCTGGTTGATTTATGCGTGGGTTACCGCTGCAAATATTTCTGTTGCTCTTCTGCCGCCGCTTGTTTGGGTTCGTTGTGACTGTCTTTTTTCGCAGACGACCGACGGCGAGGGTATGTTACGAGGGTGATACAAGTTGGTGGTGTTTTCTTTGTGGCCGCTTGGCTAGCGGGGTTACCGCTCAAATTTTTTCTCTCGCTGCCACCGCTTCTTTGGACGGACGACAGACGACCGACGGTGGGATAGGTCATGCAGGACGATGTGTCTATCTCCATTTTGAACAGCAGCCGTCAAACGACAGACGAGGGCGTAATGGGCTGCTCATGCAGCCGGATGTGTGCTACGATGAGAATTCCTATTTGGAAATTCCTCGCTATTGCTTCGGGTTATGGCCGCGCTGCTGTTGTCGTGCTCACCGATTCGTGCGCATTCGTTGTCTTTCTACTCTGCTGCTCCGGGATTGCTTTCAGTTGCTGCCGTCGACTCATTTCATTCTGTTCTCGCGCCGTCTTGGTTTTTGGTTTCATTTCTTTCTTCGATTTGTGATCAATAGGAGGAAAGATGCTCGGCAACTCAGTTCCATTCTCGCGTCTTCTTGTTTCAGGCTTCCGTCTTGCTGGTCAGGGATTGTTGTGGTTACGAGCTGTTGTGCTCGTCGCTCCTGGTTTTTGGTTTCTTTCTTCGATTTCCGTTGGAGGAGAGATGCTAATACAGATCATTTGCTCGGTTCTCCTATCGAGGAAAACTGAGCAATCAAGCTTTGTTTTCTGCGTGGTCCAGGTTTCACGTACTTTACTTACCAGTGTACGGTGGTTTTTCATGTTTGTGGTCTTCCGAGCTTAAATGGATGACGGCCGTGTTGTTTCTTCGCTCGACGAGCAAAGAGCTTAATTTTCTGCTGCCGCCTACGTGTCCTACCACCTATCTTGCTGCTTGCGGAAGAAGCAGCCTGTTCGTGCGGTGCCATCTGCTGCTATCTACGTGTGATGCCGCCTATCTTGCTGCTTGCCGAAGAAGCAGTCTGTTTGTTCATGTTCCTGCGCTTCAAGCGTGCTTTACTGCATGATTCTTGCAGGTCCATGGGTTCTAGCGTTGCTGTCCTGCTGCTGTGATCAATCCATTTTCGACCGACGCAATGATGTTTTTGCGTTTGGACTGTCGACGATTTCTGATGGACTCAATTCTTGTCTCTTTGCAAGCTGCTTCATTTTTGCGTCGGGATGGGCAAAGCACCTTCGGAAGCTACTGCGGTCCACATGTCCACGGGATAGGCGCTTGTTTTGCATTGTTGCTTTTCTTCTTATCGTCGTTCAAGGTACTTCTCTTGCACATATTCTTGTTTTTGCTCGATGGGTAGTGATTCTGACGATAAGGATGGAACCGATGATGAGCAAGTCATCTCTCCTCGCGGCTTGTCTGACACTCATGTGTGCAGCTTCTCACTTGTACCGTGCAATCTTTTACAAGTACTGTTGACTCCTTCTTCTCCATTGTCATCTGATATCTCTCCTTGTGTGTCTCCGCTGTCCTCGTCAGTGTTCAACTCGTTGTAATCATGGAATCGAAGGTTATAAGTACCAGGTAGATAAGTTTGCTGTTCCATCCATTCGTTCTCCTGATCCGTTGTTGTGTTCGGCTTATCTCTCGATTTCTGAGTCCGACCTCTACCTAACTAGGAGCTACATTTACATCGATTTTTGGTTATGCTTGAAGCCGTCTGAGTTTCTCTTACCGAGCTCTGATCACGTGAAAGTATTGTATGGTATCTCTGGAACGATCGAGTGTTTTCAGTATATAGTCGGTCCTTTCTTGTATGTGGAGTCCAAAGACTTGTGGCTAATTGTGAAGGATAGTCGCTTCACGGTTTTTTCTTATCCGAAGTTCATCCGTCACGGAGAAAACGATAGTCTAAAACCGGTCGTTTATTCTGTCTTTAGATGAAACTGTGAGATGTGCGTATGTCGAACACACAATACTCAGATTTACAGGGTAGGTTGTAAGCACAAGCCCTACCCTTCTGATGCAAATGCGACAGGCTGCTCGCGCGAAGTGAGTAGCGATCAATCCGAGTGTTCTTCGTTCGAGCCAGACAGTAAGCAAAACTCTTGAGATGTCCGTGACAGTCGGTCAGACTGGAGGAGACCTTGATCTTGCTTGTTGGGGTCCTTTATGCGATTTTTTGTAGCGTGAATGCGAGACAAGTCTGATATCTGTAGAGGGAGGTGGTGCTCTATTGCACATTCACATCCAGGGTGTGTTATGTTTGCGAGCCTCGAGTCCTATGGATGTTAAGAGCAGACTCGTGATCTTTCTAGGTTGGAAAGAAAGCAGTAGGTCATTGGACACAGAGGTGTGCGTGAAGAGGCTTAATAACCGTGGCCTCCATATCTTTGTCGGTATGGTCGGCTACTGTATGAAGGATAAGTCTGAGGTTCATCACCGTTCTTGCATGAAGAACATCACTGATTCGGTGCTTGCAGATGGGGAAGAGCTTTTCACTCTGTTGGGTGCAGCGGACACTAAGAATTGGAACTCAATTTCTAATAATGTGTTGCAGAGAGCCTTGCAGTTTAACAAGTACAAGTGCAGGCATCCGCTTGGGAGTACATTGCTTTCTTCCCTACGGTCCATGGTTCGATCTGGGAAGTACTCACCTTCTTGCAGGTGGCTTTATGGGTGACAGAATTCAACGTGCCAGGAGTAATCCGTTGTGGAAGTCGATCGTGCACCCAGAGACGATAACAATGAGAGATATAGACACCATCTTTTTTGCTAACCAACAGGCTCGCAGATGATATTTCGATGCCATGAGTCCGGAGGAGAAGGAACGGGTGCAGAGTTTGTCGTCATCGAGAATGGACACTTGCTGTCCATTGTTTAAGTCTGTGTAGTGTCGTGCGCATACACATCGCTACACAACATACATCGCTGTCAGAGGTACACCACACATACACATAACACATGGACGATGTCATACACATACACAAGTGTACCACAATAATCTGAATACAGAGATTACCATCTCCAACACCACAACAAGGACTACTCACAAACGGTCAAGCCAAACCTACTCTAAACGCGAAGAGAATCCGGGTTACACTCAACTAGACTATCCACCATAGCCTGGAGCTTGAAGGCTCGACTCAAAGAACTAAGGCCTCCAAGCCCTACCTGCGAAGTTTACCCCTAGTGGGCTCTCTCTCTCCAACTCGCCCTAACGGCACTAACGGCCTTACCGGGATGCGCCACTTCGCACTCGGTCAACCTAGCCGAGGTGCCCAAACTGACGTGACAGCTGTCGTGCGCATACACATCGCTACACAACATACATCGCTGTCAGAGGTACACCACACATACACATAACACATGGACGATGTCATACACATACACAAGTGTACCACAATCGCCCCCCTAACTGGCGGTTAGGTACCTCTAACTCCAGATAGCTCCATATCCCAACTACGTGATACACACCTTCATGGGTGCAAGGATCAGGAGGCCGGGTGCTACATTGCCCCATCGTTAGTCGCCTGTCTGCAATCCATACCACGCAAAGATCTAATCGACTATCTCCGCTATATACATCGAGGACAAACCCACCGTCCAGTAGGAACTACACTGAGAGGTGGAGTCAAACATGACATGTGCCAACCTCTCGAACAACCATCACACACCAACATACGGGCTGCTCCACCAGCAGACCCACACAACATACACCTCAAGCCCGCGCGTACAACTGCTAAGCTTGGGTCAACGGTATCATCAATGTTGGGAAGATGACATGGCGCGCAATTACGCACATGGTCCTTCCACACAACACCATCACGGCCCTCTAACATGAGTACTCCAGAAGGTAACACCTCACGCACTCGTAAAATAGTGCGTCCTGCGGTCACGTCCAACGTCGTCGGTGCAGTCTGCTGTAGATAGATATAATCGCCAGGATGAAACCTGCGAATCGACGGCCGATAACCTCCTCCTCGGATAGTCGCATACCGCAACGTGTCTCTATGCTGGGCAATCGCTAGGTTCTCAAAAGCCATAGGCATAACTCTCCGAAATGTCTCTGCTCGTTGAGAACATGCTCTCACCCACATATCCGGGTCATCAAGGTCCAGCACCTCAGCAGAATCACGGCGAATGGCCGAAGGTAGATCTGGATCTCGGCCATACAATAAGAAATACGGTGAGAAGGAAGCCAAAGACGCTTGTCGGCTAAAACGGTAGCCCATAGCCAACCATGATAACTGCACATCCCAGTCTCCCAAGTGGCCCTTCTACAAGCCATACTTGCGCAATCCTCTCTTCACCGTCTGAACTACCCTCTCCGCCAAACCATCCGCCTCAGGATGATCTCGAGATGTAGTCCGATGATCAATCAGCGCCTGATCACACAAGGCCTGAAACTCACCAAGGAACTCTGTACCTTGGTCTGTCAGCACTTCAGCTGGTGCTCCAAAACGACTCAGCACTCGATCTAAGAACGCATACGCTGTCCCTTCACTCGCCTTGTCTGGTAATGTCACCAACTCAATCCACTTGGAGAAGTGCTCCACCATCACCAACACATACCGGTGGTGACGTACGGTCAACGGTAAGGGTCCCGCAAAATCCAAACTCCAACGGTAACCCAACCCCATAATCGGTAAGGGGTGTAACTGTGGAGTAGGAGCATTAAACGATGCTCGTACTCGATCACAAACCACACATCGTGCGACAAACTGTTGCACATCGATGTGCATACCACGCCACCAATACTGTCCTTGGAGTAAGCTATGTGTACGCTTCACTCCAAAATGTCCCAACTCCTCATGGGCATGTCGTACTAACTGTGCCCTCTGGGATGGATGTGGCACTATTCGTACCCTTCCATCACCCCACACTCGAAGTACATGTCGTCCTTCTCGTCGAAATCTCTTCGCTCGTTGAAGAACACGATCCCGCTCCTTGGCACTTACTGTGCCTACTACCACACCAGTGCGTAGATACTCCATCACGGTCACATCATCATGGATATCCCGCTGATCTGAAACACCATCTCCACCCTCAGGATCTGGAGACTCGTCATCTACTCTCTGACCAGAGAAAGATACGACTTGGCCCTCCATACTAGAGTTCATGGCCAACACACAAAGAAAGGCAGATGCATGCCACCCTGGCACTATCTCCTCATCAATCTCGTCATGCCATCGAGCCCCAGTCTGATCCTGCTGACTCGTGCACGGGTTGCGACTCAACCCATCGGCATCTAGGTTTGCAACTCCAGGTCTATGTACTACCTGGAAGTCATACTCCTGTAAGATCAGAGCCCATCGTGCAAACTTCCCTGTAAGCTTATCGGACTCCATCAACCACTTGAGCAGCTGGTGATCAGTGATGAGAGTAAAGGGGTTCCCAAACAGATAACATCGAAAGTGTGCAACAGCCCACACTGCCGCCAAACACTCTCCCTCATACGAACTATACCTCGCCTCCGCTGAATTATTGGAGCGACTGGCATACGTCACCACGAACTCCTTTTTCTCATCATCATGCTGAGTCAGCACTGCTCCAAGTCCCAACATACTCCAATCGGTGTGCAGTTGGAAAGGACGCCCCCTAACGGGTCTCCTCAAGATGGGAGCAGATGTCAACCTATCCTTGAGCTCTACAAAAGCTCGCTCCTGCTCATCTCCCCACTGCCACTCCTGGTCCACCTTCATCAGCTTGGTCAACGGCTTCGCAATTGCACTAAACCCTTTCACGTATCGACGATAGAAGTTCGCCAAACCAACAAATGCTCGAACTCGACTCACATCTGTGGGGCGTGGGATACGTGCAATAGCCTCAACCTTCGTCTGTTGAACACCCAATCCACCTGGATAGATGGTGTGGTCCAGATACTCTACCAACTCCTGGAAGAACTTACACTTCCCAGGGTGTAACTTCAACCCATGAGCTCTCAACCGCTCAAACACATCTCGTAAGTGTCTCTCGTGCTCCTCCACTGTAGCACTATAGACTAAGATGTCGTCAATATAACATCTGACAAAATCCAATCCTACTAGGATTCTGTCCATCACCTTTTGGAACTCAGCAGGGACGTTCTTCAACCCAAATGGTAAGAACCGCCACTGATACAAACAATCCTTGCCGTGAGAGTCAATTCCCCAAAATGCTGTCTTGGACTTATCTTCTTCTCTCACTGGCAACTGATGATACCCTGCTCGAAGATCCAAAGTACTGAAGACCTTCACATGCCCCACTGCATCAAAGATCTCCTCAGGTGTCGGCATGGCATACTTATCGGACTTCGTCTGCCGATTGATAAGACGGTAGTCTCCACACATCCGCCTATCCGTGTAGTTGCCATACATATCCTTCTTGGCTGGCATAACTGTGGCAGATGCATACTCTCCATGCGACATCTCCACCAACCCAGCCTCCAACAAGTCTTGAGTCCGACTCTGGATCAAGGCTCTCTCCATGTCACTGTACCTGTAAGGACGTCAAAAGATTGGCGTGTCATTAGTCAAGTCGATCCGTATACCAGGTCCCTTCAAGGTACCCAAATCCTTCATACTGAAGGTAAAATAATTCCTGTAGCTCTTCAGGAATCTTTGGACTCTTCGTCTCTCCTCTCCTATAAGCTTGGGTCCGATCTCCGACTCCCAAGTATCCTCTGTCACCATGCTAGAGGTAGAAGACGAAGTCGTTGACTGCTATCTTGCAGCCTCTGGAGCAGTTTCCTTCTGCTCACCACCAACAACCTCCACCGCTACTGTGTGTAAAACTTCTGCAGTTCTAGTTGCAAACTCCACACTCTCTCCTATGACATCCCATGATGTCCAAGGATGACGAACTCCACGTGCCTCGCCCCCAACCTTTGTCTCCACCGACCCGGTAGGCAAAGAGCTCAAGAGTGCTCGAGCAGTAACACCCGTCGATCGCATCCGACGCTGCTCAGCCAATGCAAGGCTAACAATCCATGTCAAGCAATTCAAGTCCATTGCTTGACCCAATACTTGACGACGTGAAGCCTCCGACACCGAAGCTACTGCCGTCGTACCCGTAGTGAAACCCATCGCTCGCTCTCTCTCATCGGCATTGGGCTCCACCAACTGCCGTAATTGAGCATCCCACACAAGCCCAGGTCCTCCATCTCTGTAAGCATGTGACGCTGGAAAGCTTACCAATGTGGGTAACGCTATCATGGACCGTCCCACTAGGTTCACCACTGCCATGGGTGACCTATCGACGACTCTCACTACTTGAGATCGTCGTCCTGCATCCAAGATGCTATCAACAGTGAGATGTGCTGGTCGTCTCACTCCATCGTGTGCTCGCTTAAGCACCTCTCTCGATAACAAGTTCGTCCACCACAACCGTGGACGATGTGCACGAGATCCTACTCTCGCTGCATCCAACAACACTGTTGGTCCAATCCAAGACCGCACTTGGTGCACACTCGCCATCATCTGTGTACGAGCATCACCCAACAAAGGAACGTTCTCCAAGATGTACGCTGGAGAATCCATCTGATGCATCTGAGATGTCGTAAGATCCGTAACATTTCTCAGAACATCCTAGATCGCGGGTCATGTAAACCCTGACCTCTCCCTGCACGCGTGTGACCTTGACATGACCATCCGGCTATCACCAAGTGAATGGTGTCCACAAACGTAAGATCCTGCGCCCCCAGCAGCGAAATATCCGACGGTAATGCTTGCTGGTATCCTCTAACAGCTGATATGGGCAACAACTCAGGATATCTCTGCACCAAACGTGCCACATGTCGCAATGAGATGCATCTCGCAATCTCATCTCTCTCCACGTACAAGTATCGCTGTACTTGTATACCTGCCTGCAATACCGCAGCCAAACCTGTGCTGATCCCTCCAAACAGCTCCAGCACACATACACCTTCCTCTGGATACTGCCACACAATGGGAGTCGTATCCAACGGTGATAAGGTCACAGGGTCAGTAGCATGAACAACCCTTTGTTCCTCTACTGGTGGTACAAAAGCTTCACTCCAAGCCTGCTGCACCAACTGATCAGCATACTGCTGCAACTCTCCACTCGAACTCCAGAGTGGCACATCCAAGGCAGATGGTATTAACGTAGACATGCTAGGCATGTCCTCCACCTCCTCATAGATCGGAGTATCCTCCGCATGGGCATTACCCTCCAACAACTCGTCCAGCCAAGTGATGATCGAACTGAACCATGCAACGGATGCCATCGTTCCTGGTGTAGGCTCCGTCGTCCCAACTCTAGCACTGAACCGCACTGGTAAGCGGCTCACTCGTCCCTCACCGGACTGCCAACCTGGTCTGTAAGATGTTGTCTCTGCCCAATAGTCAATCACGAACCCCATAGGGTACAACACAGCACCTCCCACCAATACATCATAAGACTCTGCGGCTGTAACAATGGCCTTGGCCTTCACCATAGAGCCATCCGTGGGGTGATCTGGCCGAACTCTCACCGTCAACATCTCCCGTGTCATGTGTAGAGCCGTACCTCCTGATCCCCCTAGAGATGTCTGCAACTGGAATGGACATCTCTCTATCTCGGACTTCTTCAGACCCAAACCAATACACGCCGCCTTTCCCAACATTAACGGTTGGGCTCTAGAGTCTAACAAGACCTTCTGGGGTCGATACACTTTCCCTGAAGGTGCCACCAAACAGAAGATACCACTTCTGTTGTCCAACAACACCACACCTGGTGCCAAACTAGCACGGTCAATCGCCGGCCTAGCTGGTAACTCATCTAACCTAGCAGCCGCCGCTTGCCAAGTACCACTGGTAGCTGTCCTGATCCTCGACTCCATGGACACGTCTACCGCCTCTCGCTGAACTACTTCAGCACTAGAGGTAACTACATCCTCGCTCTCACTGAGCATGGCCGCCAACTGGAACACTGGAGCCAAGTTGACTCCCAATGCCCTCATATCCGTGGCTGAGAATAGTGGGGCTCGCAAAACTGCTGTAGCCGCCCCCAACATCGGGTTCGACGTCGCATCCACAGACGTCGAAGGTGGACTCACATCACACCCACTCCTGGATGTCGATGCCTCCAACTCTACTGCACCATCGGTAGGTCGTTTAGGAATCATAGATGTGGTCCTCAACGCCTCCGATAACGTGAACGATTGGGGAAGCCTGGCTTGTCTACCAGCCTCCCCGCGTTGTGGATCCAACTCCACTGACGCACCTCGTGGCTCAGAGGCACGTACTGCACCTCTAGTCACTGCTGCAGATGCCTCAATCTGCGCCACACCAGCCATGAAGTCGAAGTCACCTCCTTCTCCTCCATAAGACGTGGAAGCCTCTGTTCCACCTGATCTCCGCTGAGCCATAGCCATACTAGCTATCCTCTGCTCCAACTGCTCAATCCGAGCAGCCATACATGCTTCTGACGTTGTAGCAGGCGGTGGACCGACCGGTCCTCTCTCAGGTGCTGGACCTCTACCTCCAGCTCGACCACCACGGCCTTCCTGAGCTCCTCCGTCTCGTCCACGATCAGCCTTCCCTTGCCGCAACTCGGGATGGAGATCAAAACAACGGTCACTACTGTGACCAGGTCGTCCGCAATGCTCACATTGCCTAGGTACTGCTTGAGACGTCCCTGATGTCCCTGACGTCTCATAACCTCTCCTCTGTGGACAGTCCCTCTGCTGATGAGGACCATCACACGTCCAGCAAGGACCCGCTTGCTGCTGACTAGAGAAGGACGGCATGGGCTTCTGCCCACCAGATCCTCCTACACCTCCCTGCGATCGTGACTGCTCTGCACGATCCTTACCACCACCACCACCACGCTGTTGCGTAGCCTGTGATCCTCGAGAAGAGGTGGTCGCTCCATGTGGTGTCTCCTTGCTGAACCCAGCAACCACCACCCTCTCCTCCACCATGTTGAGCTCAATCCGCTCAGCCAGACTAAAGACAACCGCCAACGTCGGAGCGGTATCTCTAAGAAGAGTAGCATCTCTAACTCTCCTACGCAGCTCCCGGTCTAGTATCTCATACCAGAACTGGACTGCCTGTGCTTCCGTCACCCCTTGGGTAACGCTGATCAACCGCCTCATGCGAGTAAACGCCTCGCGTAGGCTCTCTCCAGTCTTCCGCTGGAACTCCTGCAGACTCCTCAACTTGTCGGTCCGCACACCCTGATAGTTCTTCCTCAAACATTGGAAGTACTGAACCACAGGGTTAAACCCTGGTGGTATCCCGCTCACACTACCACCTGCTCCACTACTTGTGGATGCACCGGTAGTAGGTACTCCACCACCTGTGGCTGCATCACTGCTACTGGCACCCGAACTCGCAGGTGCTACGCCTCCCGAAACTGCGCCAGTAGTGATAAAAACGTAGTTGGGAGACCAATGTTGTCTCCACAACTCGATCTCAACACTGTAATCTCGCCTGAACTCATGATAATCGTCCATCGGCGGTCCCTCCAAGTGTTGGAACAAACCCTTCCACGCCATGAAGGGTGTAAACAGCTGTGGGTTCCGCATCTGCTGCAGATCGCACCAACTGTCGAACTCCTGGATGAAGTCATCCAGCTCAATGGTACCAACTGTACCCGAGTAACGTCGAGGCCCCTTTGTGGCCCCATAGATCTCGTCCATGTCCCACAACAACGGTTTTGCGACACTAGACTCACCACCAGAAAACACGATGTCTGCGTCTGACTCGTCCTCTGGAACAACCGACGGTAATGGTGTAGGTAGTCGGTACCTCACTCCACTCCGTGTATACCCACTGTCCGAGAAGTCCCCACCAGAACCTCCCGAGAACTCCGTGATGAGAGAATCTCGCTAAGACACTCCCCAACCAGAATGTCGCAATCTCCGTCACCACCGTAACCACCACTTGCCTAACCCCGCTCCTACTGAGCTCACCTATCCCCTACTAGGACGGTCAAGGTAAGGGCAACCTGTACCTGTCATCACCACAGGCAGCCTCTCACGGTCTGTTGGTCACTCCAACCGCACCGTGAGAGAGACAAAGATAGTCTGACTGGTCCGCAACTCCAGCCTCACTATCGACAGCACACTGGAGTGAACTCACTCCGGAAATCAAGCGCCAACACAAGCAAACGCGGCGCACAAACAGGAAGCAGAGTATGGAGGGGTTCCCACCACAAGAAGTCCAAACGATAACCCTCCACACTCAAACATTCACATAAAGAGAAACCCAACCCCACCCGGACTGACGACTCCTTGTCGGTGACCACATGCACAATATATGATCACCAACAGTCGTAATTGACACTGGAGGTCACTAACTAGATGTCCACACCTCTAGTAGCTCCAAAAACATCCACGTGGTAGCTCTACTAGCTCACCCAAGACAACTGCCACCAATTGCCTCCATACGCGCCTCTACGGTGTAGGCAAACACTACCACAACTATAGCTTCCCCCTAATACTGTGGGGTCGCCCTACCACTCCTCTAGGGACGTGCGAGAAGGTCTCCTACTACCTTATACAAGTCCATAAGTACTTGCACGCATCCCTGTAGGACACCAAGAGCTATTGGTCTAGTGGTAAAGCCAAAGCTAAGACTACAGAGTCAGGAGTCCAGGTCCAGGAATAGTGTTGGGATGGGTGACCAACTGGTTTTACCCTTCCCACACACCTGAAGCTTGGATACCTCTCACGCACGCCAGCAAGCTGGCTTGCGACGGGCTCGGGCTCAGGCTCAGCTCCGCTCCGCCTCCGCACTCTCGCACTCCGCTCTCACGCACCTCCTGCTCCTCAAAGCCTCACACGGGTGACCAAAATCTGACGTAAAACAGCAAGAACCTCCAAATCCAACCCGAACACCACCAAAACAGATTCGCAAATGCACCACACACACTTCGCGGATGCACACACACACAAAACAACTACTAAACTCGAGTTTTCTCACGAAATTGAGCCAAAATCTGACGTAACTAGCCTTTTAGTGCTTGCGGGTTTCACGGCAGCGAACTTCGACATGCCATAACTTCTTCAATCCTTGGCCAAACTCCACGAAACTTAGTGCGCTAGAATTGTCTCTCCAATGCGCTTCCAAAGAGTCCACTTCGGCCCGACATTGACAAGTATTTCAGCTGCTACGCCCAAACGCGCAATCCGGCTCCAACAACACACTTCAAGAACATTCTGCAAAATTTTTGCAGCGCTTCCGCATGACAGAAATCTCCACTCGACCCCAACAACAGCAAATCGATCTGCGACAGCAATGTAGCACGGCGCCCACACACCTCGATCACAGCTCCAAACAATCAACCACGAACAACAACGCCCGAAGATACCAGCGGACGATTTCCGATTTCAGATCTGCGAGCTCTTACTGAACTCCGCCTCGACCTGCACTCAGTTCTTTGAGTAATCTGAATACAGAGATTACCATCTCCAACACCACAACAAGGACTACTCACAAACGGTCAAGCCAAACCCACTCTAAACGCGAAGAGAATCCGGGTTACACTCAACTAGACTATCCACCATAGCCTGGAGCTTGAAGGCTCGACTCAAAGAACTAAGGCCTCCAAGCCCTACCTGCGAAGTTTACCCCTAGTGGGCTCTCTCTCTCCAACTCGCCCTAACGGCACTAACGGCCTTACCGGGATGCGCCACTTCGCACTCGGTCAACCTAGCCGAGGTGCCCAAACTGATGTGACAATAGGCTTTCCCAGAATATATGCCACTGTGCAGTGCATATCTTTGACGGCCAGACGAGCGGAATGTAATGCTCTTTCTTTTTTTGCTTTTCCTCTGTCCTCTTGACAAACAAGAGCCTTTGCTCATCTTCTGCTCACAATGCCGAGGAGGGACCATCCAGCACTCAAAAGCGACCATCCAGGAGCTAAGGTTTTCGAGTATATATAGGGGAGTTTGATAGTGCGTTGCTTGACATGCGATGAAGCGACTGTACATAGAGAACTTTGATAGTGTATATTGTGAAAGGACGTCCAGTGTGGAAACAGTGTGGAAATAGTGTAATAGGTAATGCCGGGCCGAGCTTACCAGGGCACAGACAGCCCGCTTATGTAAAAAATGTTTTATCCAATAAAGTTACAAGGCGACGATCGGAAATAAAAAGTCCGAACGAAGAAGTAAACAGGAGAACCAGCATGTCTGGACGAAAAAGCACAACCAACGGATCGCAGTAATTTTCGGGAAGAGACTCTGTCGGGATCGAAAACCAGCAGGAGCATAGTCTAAAACAAATCGATGGAAAATAGAAAAAACATCGAGGGAGCGAAAGGAAGGAGAAGAAGAGAAATACGGATGCAAAACACTCGTACTCGCCTTCACTGCGAACCGAAACCAGCCATGGGTGAATTATATACATACATATCAATAGCTATTCAGTGAGGTGAATAGCTATTGAATACAACAATATATACAAGAATTTGCTTAATACTACCAACGGTTAGAGGTGTGACAGACTTTTTTTGTGCTGGCAGATAGTGAACACTAGAAAATATTCCTCACGTATCCTCCGACCGACTGTTTCACCGTTACTTTCCACGTTCCGCCCGGTCTTCGAGAGCGTAAACTTCTAAGTAACGTGAACTCAATTTCCCGGTTGCAACGAACTCGCCTTCACGTTTTCTTCCAGTCTGACCCACACGCAGGAGAGTAGAAGGCGGTTGTAGTGTTAAATTAGAAATTTATATGTTCTTGTGTTCAAGTTCGATCCCTTCTCATGTGCAACTTGGTCATCTATGATACGCAAGTGAAGCGCCACTCACGCTTGCAGTGCGAAGACTAAAGCTGTTCTGTGTTTCCAGTAAGTTCCCAGCAAGAGAGGAAAATAAGCTGGCCAGGACCCATGCACAAACCTGAAGCAAAATTAGGAGCAAAGTACGTATCTATTTCCTGCCTGCATAGACATCATTCAATCTTCCTGTCAAGCGGAGAAGCACGCACAGATTACACTTGTTCAAAGGACACATGTTTGGGCTAAGCATCACGCAAGTTCTTGGATGAAAGTTACGAAAGTCATCACGCTCAAGTGTTCAGAAACACCATAACCACAATAAGGAGATGATGACCAGAATCTACGATGAGCGTTCAGACCCATAACGTTATCTCAACCTCATTCACAAGTGTGTAGAGGTGAAGTCTTGTTGTCAAGGTTTTGCCGCCTGAAGGCAACATATGCCTAACCTACCATACCTATGGGGACGGTACTCGTGTACCTCCCCGCGAATCTAAGAAGAACAAGAGCAGTACCCACAACACTGGAAATCGTGACGCACACTACATTGCGTTTTCAGCACTCCTACCAGTTCCACATAAGCTGCTAAGGACTGATCGAATGCACCCTTCACAACATCGTTCCACGCAGTTGATTCATGGAACAGAAGTGCTCACGGATACAACAGGACGGTCGTATGCTTTCGGCAGATTTTATCCAGGTGTCACTCCCCCTCGTAACGTCTACTTGGTACAACCTAAAATGATATTTAAGATGACCCAACAGGAAATCATCACAAGAATGGTTCACTAGCTTAATGACCCTGCTTGTAGGCATCCCTAAGTTGATGTTAAGAATTGGCTTGGATTCACTAATGGTCACTAAAAACCCATTTCTACACAGGACGGTCTCCAATCAGAACATCTTGCAGAGACGGGGCCTGCTGCAGAACTGTCGTCCATTCATCCTTACAAGGGATGCAACACCGGCTGTCACTCCCGCCCAAAGTACGGAGAAAAGAGCATGGTATGCGTTGTCGCCAACTGTACCAACTCAATCAAGCCAAACGACAAGGAATCAACGGAAAGGAAACACGAGATCATAGACCACACAACTGCACAGTCGCTGGTCAAATTCACAGAGAACTGTGGCGCATCAACTCAAAAGTTGGTTGGGTAACATTACTAAAACTCCGTTCAACTGAAGTATCTGACGTGTCTACGAAGGAGCTAATCACCCTTAAGGACAAGGTTACGCAGTTCAGCCGGATTCTAGGACAACCTAGACTGCTAGGGAGCGTATGTCGTTAGCAACCCCAGAATTGCCAGGTGGATTGAACTATCGAAACTCTGACAGTAAAATCCAAAGCACACGAGTCTAACAAGCCTCAAGAAAGGGCGGAATTCTCTACCTTGGCGAAGAGACATCGTCGTCAAAGTGGCCCCGGTTACAATCAGCAGTACAGGCACGGGGAAGTACTGTGCAACACGACAAGACCAAAGAACCCAAAGTAAGTAAAATGCACGAAGTACATGTAGAACTTGCAGAAAGAGCTCTCCATTTCAATCCAAACACGTACTAAAGACGTACAATTTATACGGAGTCGAAGTGGAGTCACTTCTGATGCTCAACAAGCACAAGAGAGATCTCCCAACTATGGCCCCCGTGAAAAATTCATGTACCTTATAACTGACAGGAGTTTCTCCTCATGACGGTACAATAAACAATCTACACTGACTTCAGAGCCTTGCAAGAGAAAAGAAATGTATATTTCCTTGGCACAACATAGGGTACAATAAGGAGTTGTATCTGTTAGTATCTTCGTACAAGGTGAACTTACCCCAACAGCCTCAAGACCGCTCAACTCGAATGGAGATGGCTTGCCGCGACTCACAGTGTAGTGTCCAACGACCAAGTCCATAGCATCCTACCGTGTCCGCAAAGATTCATATACCATGAATTCTGAATTAGGGAAAAGATGAGAATGACCGTCAGGCCCGGTCAGGGTGAGTATAATTCGGTGTATGTTGACAGCAGAGTTTTAGTGAATATATGTATTGGTACACCGGAAAAGCAGTTTTGTGAGAAAACAGTAACTTCCCCCGCACACTTAGGTAACCCCCAAATAGTTCTGAACCCATGCAAGTACAAAGTGAGTAACAAAGAGTGGTAACATGTATGCTAACTTGGTTTCAGAAGTTAGCGAATGTATATAGCGGTTTTCTAGTGAATATATATAGTGGTACACGCGTAAAGCAGTTTTCTGGGGAAACAGTAACTTCCCCCGCACACTTAGGTAACCCGGAATAGTTTTGAACCCATGCAAATACAAAGTGAATATATGTATAACCAGAGGACAAAGTGTTGAAAACGTGTAGCACAGTTCCCAGAAACAGGGCCCTTTAGAAGAATAAGATAGATGACCTTTACTAGATGGAGTGCAAACTATTCTATTCCTTTGTCAGGGTGAGTATATGACTTGTTCGGGAGAATGGCAGTTCAGCTGTGTCAGGGTCAGTTTAGGTCAGGGTGAGTATATCTCAATAAGCGAAAAGTTTTCCTCCTCGGTTATTCCAAGCTTCTAGTCTGGAAGCCATCCCGAGTGTATACGGGAAATGCATTTTGTTTCTTATTTCTCAATGATAGCAAGTAAGTTGTCCATCAGTCCTAATGTCCGTCGATGAGTAGCAATGATCAACATTCCTCAACGATTGTTTACATCTATAAGATGAATACCAATGCAATTTACTTAGTAACTTACTTGTCTGACACCATCTGTGAAATTGTTGTAGAAGTAACGCGCAACGGCGTTGAAGCTGTCTTGAATAAGTCCCTGAAACGTACGCTTCCCATACCTTCACAAACAATGATCATCATAATGCTCATACGAATAACACTTCTACCTCTGCAAAACAAGTTGAAGTAAATATGTGTCTATCACCCAAAGTGAGAATTCTGCACTACCATATCAATCTCCCTTTTACTTAATCTCCTCATCAGCATAAGTTCGGACCCGTTTGCTCCAACCAAAAGATTTCGAGGACATGGTAGTCAACAGTGAGAGACGACAAGCTCTGGAAGAGGTAGCAGTCACAGGCACTGCACCTGACAAAGTCTCCTTTTAAGGCTTGTGTCCCAGAGTACTGGATGCTGACGTCATCGCCATGATTAGCCCACACTGCAAAATGGTTACATACAAGATGTCACGTTCCCTAGAAGGAAAGGAAATCATTGTGCCCGTACATGAAAACAACTGTAAATGGTCCTCCTGAACATGAGTGTACATATCATTCGTCCGGGAGAATGGCAGCTCATATACGTCGAAAAGGATTTAGCAGAAACTTACAAACTTTGTACTTCTCATCAAACGCCCAGTTCTGACTAATAAGTTCCGAGGGCTTGAAAACACCAATCCGCACAAGTTGCGATTCCAACGAAATTCTCCCAAGCAAACTCTGCAAACAGTATGCTGAAAGCTCAGATTGAGCAGGATATGCGCTTCTCGACACAAACGGTAGCAACCTAACACTCCCTACTTCTCATTCCGATGTATACATGCACTCTCCCATTTACATAATACACACTCGTTACTGCAAACCTGAGTGACATTGGTACGGTCCAAGCAATCAACACAGTTCGTCCGGATGACCCCCATTTGCTCCGCTAATCTCTTTCCTGAGTTGGCTAAATAGTAGCTGTTTGACAAATGTCACAAACATAGCACAAACTTTAAGACAATACGCGAGAGAATACACCAACAAACTGGCTTTCCCAAACAGCACACCAGATCGTTCTAGCTGATAAGATGATTTCGCAAACGGAAAATTCCACATATATACAGTATAAAAGCCTACTGTAAGATATGGAAGAAAGAAATGTCTCCCTTCATCAGAAACTCACCCTTGCTGTACATGTGTGTCTTTGATTTGATCATACAACTGTGATAGGCGCTCAAAATGAATATGCCCACATATACGGTGGAAGTCAAAAGGAACATAGCTGTTACCATTCACAATCGAATTATTAGGGGCCTATCAGAATTTGAACGCAGAACGAAGTACCAACAATATGATAACAAGACCTTGAACTTACATTAAGAGCATTCTCTGGAGGCCAGTCTTGTACAACTGTTACAGCAGTTAAATCAGCTTTTAATTACAAACCATGGAGCAACAATGAATATACAGCTTGAAGGAGACTGAATCTAAACAGCTGGTCCAGGAAAGGATGACAAACTCGACCAAAAACACTTTGTCAAACTGTACCTCAGGGTATCACTGGTAATGTTCTGCATGGCCGCTCCATATGCTTCACTCAAAACACCTTCACTGCCATGCTGTAGCAAAGACACTCTCATTTTCAAGTTTACTTGGCAACGATACTTGTACCAACACGAAGGCATTCAAGTACAAGACACTGCATCTTCTTTACCGGAGAAGCGGTTGGACAAAGAGTATCAAATCAACACTTCCGAAAAGCACACCTGGTTGATCAGGTCAAGCGCTATAACAGATCCATATCTTTGTTGAAGATTACGAAAGTGCCTCCCGACTACAGTTGGCTGCAGTGCACAAGGAAGTGTAAACAAGTAAGTCGTCATAAACCACATCAGAGTATAAGGTTGTACTCTTTAAACCCTTTTAAAGCACTAATTTTACTTCCGACATAAGGTCTACCTGTTCTCTGTGACGCTTTTAGACGAAAACTCGCCCTTTATCCATACTAATGCTCCAATATGAGTATCGATCTTAAACCAGAAGGTCAATCCAGCGCGGATTCTAAAGACTTCTAGAGTACAGGTCTAAAGCTAAATGCACTTTTCCTCACTTCCAAACACCCTCCACACAAATGGTGACTGGCCATTGACTGCCTCGACTGTCAAGGACTCCTTAACTTCACCAAGAAAAAGGATGTTCCAAGACGTAACTTGTTAGATATACTATGACGGGTACCGTGCGGAACTACCAGCTTAAGCCCTAAAGATCATCATGCCCCGGAACCTCAAGCATATTGTGAATGAACACAAACCGTTTCATCAAGTTGAATTGTTTTGAATTTCGGCTTATAGCTGAGGTCAACTATCTGCTCCCACAAAACTGGGATGGAGCCTCGGACCTGCACTTTGATTGGAGGAAGACGCGAATAAACAACTTGGGTTTTGATGAGTTTTGATATCACAACGTTCAATACCGGAAGTCAACAACTGAGAACACCCGAAGTCTACAGTTAGACCACGCAGGAAGGCTGCTAGCTGCTAAAAACGCGAGTTGCTCCAGTTACTTGCCTGGACAAATGACGCGGTGTATCCATCACAATCCAAAATTTGCTCCGTTTCGACAAAGTTGGCCACATGACCTTCAAGGTCTGCTCCCCTTCGCCACATTCGAGTACCTGTCAATTCAACACCGATCGTCGTTGATTCGGATCATAACATAAGCATCAAAGTGAAATACTGCGCCCATCTAAAGGTGACAACATTTCCAACAGCGCTCTCTAACCGGTTGATGACAGTCTTTGAGAGATGAACGCACAACATGAGCAACAATGACCATCAGAGGGCAATAAGAAACGAGAATACGAAGCACAGGCGGCAAGTATCTGCTATTTCTTGAAACCACGTGCTTCATTTTTGGCGTCACAGGAGATTTCAAGACTGTAAGAGTACCAGACATCAGTATCAACCTTTGATGGAAACAGGTCCGTACCTATACGTCTGATGCACCGCCGTGACACTAGAGCTACGGAGACAGTCTTGTCCCTCACTTCCACGATCATTTGCTGGAAGCGTTCTTTGTGGTTAAAGACTATCACCAATGAACAATGACACAACTGCTCGTATGCAATAGCATTACTTCAGATACACAAATTATGATCGTGCACTAGTAACGTGCCTTAGCTCAAGCCGACTCACTCGTACGACTAACAGTATAACAAAATCTTGAATGGAAACCAAGCAAGCTCAATCTGGTCTAACTTTCCTGGACAATATGATAAAATTCCATTAATCGTCGCCAAGGAATGCAAAAGAGCAGAGCAACCGCTTCTATTCTTAATAGAACCCAAGACTCGCTTCCTGGAACGGCAGACTAAAATCTATTTCTAATGGAATGTCGGTTTTGAGCTTCATACGCACAAAAGCTAAATAGAGATCCTGAAGAAAGCCCTGTTCAAGGTCAGCATGTAGCTCGACATATTCACCTGCCCCATCGCAAGTCATGTAACACACTGTGCAAACCAGACAAATGTTTGAAGCAAAGAAGACACTTAGGAAAGGATATTGCCTTGAATTACAGGTAGAATATACGGCTCCATCTGCACATTAAAACACACTATCAGAGGCTCCCATGTTTGTGCTCGCAAAGTAGCAGGACAGCAATCTTAAATCCATGTCTTAACTTGTGGCCTTACGGAGGTCAAACCTTGTTCTCGATCAGTTCTTCCAGTAGATGTTTGTTCCACAAAAACCTTGGGTCTGCCTGTGAAGAACATAAGCAAGCCCTATTTATTCAGGGAACACATGTGGTAGTTGGTATTTACAATACAAGCATTGTACAATACCCCTTCTAAGATGTAGTCCAAAACAAGCTTGAAGTTCCATCATAATATTATTTCCTGAACCTGTGAGGCTGGAACCAATAACTCATGTTCTACTTGCACAGTCCTAAGGCATCGTATCAACGTTATGTAAACAGACATAGGACCAATGAACCGCGTCCTAATAAAACGGGGCCTGGTAGCACTTACAAACGCCTACTGACGCACGACAACGCCATACCTGTTTCCAAAGAGGTTGACGAACTCGCTGGTCTGCCAAATCGTGCGCTCTTTGAGCACTGCAGGACATTGCGTATATTTGCAAGTGCTCGTTCAGATCACACGAAGACCATGATAAGATTGTACTTCGAGGAGCGACTACAATTTACAACTTCTTGACACCACTCAACTAAACGGAATCAGTCCAACCAGATACGATGTTGGGCTTCAAAATACTTACTTCAAAGTCAGGTCGACTTCATACGAGTAGTATAATCCAGGAGTTGCTTCCACAGCTTTCAACAAATAAGCAAAGTTCGCCTCATCTCTCTTCTGTGAGTACCAAAAATCATTGGTCATATGTTTTGACTTAAGTTCTACCAAATGGCATGCAAAACAGAACAGAGTGAACATTCTAATGAGGATTGAGCTCAGTCCATTTGCTAAAGTAGCATATAGTGGTCGTAAGAAGTCGTAAGAAGTTGGCTCAGACGCCACAGACCTCCTGAGGAGTCTGAAGCTTCAGAGTTAAGTTGCAGCATAGAAACTTCATCGAATTTATCAAGTAGACAGGAGCGCCACGATACGCTCCAACACATTGTCGCTCTGTTACGACGAGGGCGTAGGTACCTACCCCCGGAACACACCAAGCAGCCTGTGTTTTAGATGGAGCGATAATACTCTGAACTGACATTTTTCGACACGCCGACTACTTGTATTCACTTCTAACTAGCTTCCAGCAACAATGCTCTTAGGCGAAGCTGAGAAACATCGGTCAAAACTGAAGCTAGACGCCAGTTAAGTCGGTGAAATCTAAGTTACTGCATCATGTCCGTCAAAAATGGTATGTATATCCATCTCACTGCACTCTAAACACAAGGAACTCCGGGAAATGCTCACAAGGAATTAAACCCGCAGACGTGAGGTCGAAAGTCAAGAGTATGTCGGTGAGTGAGTACACAATTCGATGCGAGAACTATCCTCGCACACTTAAAGTTAACCGCGAGAACTACATATATCCATAAGTCGAGAATGGCAGATTTTATCAATGACCACACTCTAGCACACAGGTGAGAAGAACATAATGAGTAGCACAGGGGGTGTGAATGTGCGCTAACTTTAAGCCTCAGTTAGCGAAGTCAAGAGTACTGACTTTGTAGGCTGATCAAGTTCGGTACGTACCTGCCAAAAGCTTGACTACCCCCACCAGACCAAATATGGTAACTGGTTTTGAAGACTGACCACCAGCGGACGTAGGAAGCTGACCTGCGCAAGACCCATTCACCTCAGAAATGACATTTAATCCGGCACGCTCTCTTGGTGGGAAAGCACAAAACCTACTTGCGGGCATCACCTTAGTCGTGGTAACAAATGCTTCGAACAGATTCCAGTTTTGCATTTTCTTCAGTTAGGTGTGCGGTTTGATGTTAGTCTGCCTAATCACCGAGATACTGACAGTAACGGATGCAACCTTTACAAGACAGTAGTTGCCAAGGAGGAGTGCTGTGTCAATCAACTGGGACTAGCTCCGAAACAGCTTGTTTCTCGAGACTTAAAGTCAAAAGGTACAGATATCAAAACCTGGAACAAAATTATGGGATCAGAGGATGGAAAGATCTGACGGGTGGCTTCAACCCGATATGCGCCTGAACTGGGAAAGGCCTTCTAAGGGACCAACCACAATGAATGTATCTTCGAACGCAGAAACAGTGAGCGTTCTACACGTTTGGGTACTTCGTACCTAGATTTCCCAACTTCTACCTCTAAAACTGACATTTCTCACAACTGATGCACAAATGTCACACTTGTACTGGTTACGGCCGGTAATTTGGTTATGATTTTAAGTCGCTGGAGATAGGCCCCAAATCCTGATTGGCAAACAAACCGAGGCTCCGCATCTGACTTCCCATGTCCTATCTCTTGGTAGATGGGAACAGCAGTTTCCGGAGAATAAGTAATTTTGCCCACACACTTAGGTAATCCCAAATAGTTTTGAACCCAGGGAAACTGCTCCGCAGACATCGTATTATAAGCAAACCACATTTAAAATGGGTCAAGAGGATGATTCTTACCTATCCACTCCAGGTCTCCACTTTCACGATTAATAGACAGAAACTGAGAGGTATGCGCATCTGTGGGCTCGAATATAACTTGATCAGGGAGCTCCCATAGCCTCATTCGATCGCATAGTTTCGGGTCCCCTCCAAAGACCCCCATCTCCCTCGAGTAATCCTCCACTTTATCCGATGAATGATTCCTACGCCATAACATCATAAGTGTAGCGCATAAGTGGTTTCGGAAAAACTCTTCGACGACCAAATGAAGTAGATAAACCACTGACCAGCGACTGTTCTCCAGGATTGTTTCATGTACAACAAGCAACCAGGAAACTTTTCAGTCCAAAGTCTCAAGAAAACTTGAAGCCAGATGAAAGCGCATGAGTTGCTTGCTTTTGCGACATGATACCATCCTTCTTGTCAACTTGTACGAAAAGCTGTAAGGAAGACAACCATATGTTTTTGTCAATGTACCCGTGCTGAGCCACAAGTCACCCAATGAAACACAAACAATTAGCCATCTGATGGAACTCACATAGGTTCATATGAAATGATACATTTGGAATTTCGAACTGTTCTTTTTCTCCAAGCCGCACCAGATTACTACTCTCAAATATTTGGCTGATATTTAACTAAGTCTGGAAAATGCTTCAAGAAAGAAAATCACACGTCACCAAAGTGCACTGATTTCTCATCTCACCCAAATTCTTCTCTCTACATGCTTCAAGCAAGAATATGCCTGAAAGAAACCTGATGACTCGTCCAGATTTCGATTCCGGACCGTGACGTCAATGTTCAATGCACATTATCGATCTAAACATGCAACAATACTGCTTCCAGCGTGCCACCTAATTCTTGATGATTTCTATTCGTCCGCTCCCACAATGCATGAAATTAGTACTTATCCACAAAGATCTGAATTCAAACCCGAAAACAGTCTTAAAAAGCCACACACTCGGCTTAGAAAGGCACACATACGCCTGTTTCAAGTGGAACATGAGATTTACATTTAAGTAATCACAGAAGCTGTGTATGGAAGTGAGGTTCCAACCACCAGATAAAGCGATAAACGTTAATTCACTGCAATTGAGTGTGATGGAGGCCACGGAAAGTGAACGATTTGAGATCTGACCAATCGTTATAGTGAAACTGTCAGTAGCGCGCTCTGTGGTACCCAACACGGTCAGCTAAAGGAAAACGCCCACGGAGGCCTCGCCCTGCCTGTCTTTCTTTCTTCTTCTGAAAATTGTCTATGAGACTCTCTATCTAAAGCCAACCATATCTAGATCCGAATTCTCCTCAGTATACGAAAAGTGAATCTACACATGATGTGCTGGAGTCGCGGACGAGAAAAGCACCAAACAGAACAGTAGCCGCTGCAGCAGCTAATCGGGAATTAAAATGTCATGAGTGTCCGATCTCTCTCTGTCTCCGGCTTTTTCTGCCTTTCCTCCTCCTCCTCCTTACCTTGCTCCCCTGCAGTCCTTCCCTCCCCTCTCTTCTGTCAATCACTTGTCGAAGATTTCGAGTTCGGGGAGGAAGAGAATGTGCTCGAGGCTGTCTCAGGACTAATTGCCTCAGTAGAAAGGCGCACGTCAGCCTGGACCCACCCAATCATAACCTCCAAAAGCACGTCATCTCGGTTCTCTCACGATGGAGCCTACCACACTCTTACCACGTCAACATCCCCCATTATCCCTGTCACCGACCAGCCCATTTTCTCCATACACATCCACAGCTTTTTACTCCCCGCATCAACACCACAGCTCAGTCAAGGGCGACTCTTATCGCACTGTTATTCGTGTATCGTTTCTTCGCTCGTCCATTGAGTATATATACTCGCTTCATGACAAGTTTCCGTTTCGTTTCATAATGCGTATTCACTCCATATATTCTTGAAGCATGGACAATCACCTCCTCCATGTTCAGATGGAGGAGGTATTACCGCATGTTTTCTCTTGGAAAGGTTTCGTCTAAAATGTAGTGTATGATATTTCTATTTCTATTTCTATATGCTTTTGGAGTCGATTGTGCTGCCAGAAAAGTGGACGAAGAATTTTTTTCCCTGACTACAGCAGATGATTGATGACCTTGATCAGATCTAGCGAACATATTTGCGGGGCATCGTAAGATGTGACAAATGAAGGTCTATCGATGTCCTCGTCGGTTACTGAAGTACATGCTTCGTCATTGTCTTCATCGTCATCAACGACAACGGATCACCATGTTGTTGGTTCGACCCAGGGGTGTGTATATTTTTACCCCGATGTGTGTACAGCTTTGTCGAAGTTGTAATTGCACTAAAGGTTAAATTTTGCTCGAATAGCACCTGTTCGTCACAGTGAACTTCGTGGTCATGAACTAGTAGATTGCAGAATGTGCAATTGTAAGCAAGCAGGCTATATGTAATGATCACTGTCAGATATGACAGTTTTAAATTCTCAACTGATATGAATTTCCTATTACTATATCGATGAAACTGCAAAGTGAACGATAAACACATAACAACAATGTCATCTTTGTGGATCTGAACACAAAACAGGTCCACAATACAGCCCCTCACATAACTCTTGTCACGCCACTCAGTACAGATGATAATATTCGAGAACAAGGAACAAATAACCCTAACTCTTCCTACACGTCCTACTTGTAAAACGTTCAAGCCAAACCACGCCCAGGTCTTCGGACTAACGGACCAGGCACCTGTGGAAGGTGATCCCTCATTCTTATCAACATATATGGTAAAACTGAGGATCACCTCATTCTTATCAACATATATGGTAAAACTGAGTAACTTGCAGCACAAACAAAATAGTTTAGGTTTGGCAGATTCTTCTGCGCCACATTTGAACTTGCCATTGTAAGCCACAGATCGACTCGACAATTGCAGCACATACTCTCCAGCGGAAGGAAGCACATCTTTCCGATACTACTCCTCAATCCTACCAGCACTACAACTATAATCGTTCCCATCTGGATCACAGGGAGTCGACATACCTGATCGCCAATCAAGCTATCGCTTATTAACAAGATACTGCACACTGCCCTGTGTCATTCACTGCACACAGTGCATGACGGAGCAGAGAAGGCAACGAATTCATTATATGGTGAACTGCTCTTCTCTTCTCTACTTGCGCTTCGGGTCCTTCTTTTCACTTTTGTCGTGCGCCAAGAAGTACGCACTCAAAATCGCACTCGGAAGCACGAAATACTCAGCGATACCCGAAAGTCTGGCCAAGATCGGTTTCGCCATCATGCTCTACGCTGGTCAAGCGAATAGAAAATCCTCGAGAACAATAGACGTTTGTTCAAAAGTCGATAAAGATCGATCGACCGATCCACTTGGATACAAACTCTTCTCTCGCTTCCGCTCTTCTTCAAATCTGGGACTTCGCTCCCTCTTGATGGCACAGCCCTTGGTCACTGGGACTGAAACAGATCGTCCCTTTTACCGGTCACACTACCAGCGCCGGATGTCAACTTCGGCTTGCTCAACGAGGAGGCACGGCCAGATAATGATGATTCAATTTAGTCTATTATTAATTGTTTCAGTTCTCGAACTCTTGAATTTTCATGGTTTCACTGCTAAATGATGATGTTCTTCTAATGACGACGTAGTTTCACCTATTTTCTATCGCCCCTTTCGGATCTACTCCGTATTCGTATTTCTTAACTTTTTATTTGCTAAATTTCATATGATTGAATGTTATTTAACCTATACCATAGAGAACTCAGAGTCAACCCTATTCATATTAACTGATGTAGTGTGAATCTTTCACGAATCTTGATCATTCCATGCACAACAGGGCAATTATATGAGTAGGTTAACATGTTGTCTTGGCATGTGTTCGAACTCGCTCACCGATGAGTTACCGAACTTGAGAGCACAGGGCATCTAAACACCAGTTTTCACACCTTTGTGCTTGCAAGCGACTGTACAGTCTCTTCCAAACCCCTATCTTTCTTTCCGGATTCATGTCAACAAATGCATGCGCGAGTATCTTTTCTCTGAGGTTTCGTTCGCTTCAATTGAAATTCGCTGATCAGAAATCTGGCACAGAAGTATCGTAATACAGCAAAACCTAGTTATAATCACACACTTAATGAACGTTCATGTGATAATTAAACTTTGTGCTACATTGCATCAAAAGTGCAACTGTAATAGAGAGAAAACTAACAAAGTGGATTGGCTCTAGGATGGGGTGGATGCTGGGAGTATCTTTGGAGGTTTGAAAATATAAGTATAGGGACTGGAAACGAAACGATGTATATTCCGGCTGTGGTTGTTTCTTGGTACTGTGAGTTCTTTTAAGTGTTCTTTTACATATTTGTGCCGCTCGTTTTCGTCATTCGTTTGAACACTTCCCAGGTGTGTTGAAGAGCATGCATCTGTTGACTCTGTGTGTGTAAACTAATACATGTATAGTTGTATTATACTAGCTCTAGTGTTAAATAGTTATTTTAGTTATTTGTCTTATACAATTTTTAAGGTCTTTATTAGATCTCACATGATTTGATAAATTGGTAGTACTCCAGTGATCCAGAAAATAAGATATTCTGGATCATTGGAGTACTTGTAATCATACTCAGAGATTAAGAACATTTACTTTGCTATAATAATAATAATATTATTATTATTATTATTATTATAACACGGTACTGTAATACTGACATGTCAGTATTTATAGTACCGCACTGGTAACTCATTTCTAATAGTTTTAGTATTTAACGTAGTCCCAGAGATTATAACATTAATTCGCAAGTACTGACAAGTATTACATGTGTGAAAGAATTTAGTACTAAATTTCGTGCACTTATATCTATTATGAACCTTTAACATGAGTAGTTGAGCAGCTGGTGTTCAAACATTTATACTTGAGATCTTTTTCTCCCTATCAAATTATAAGATCATTTCAAGTATCCAGAAAAACATGGTAAAAGCAATGTCATTCCGGTATGCACGAATCGAGTTGTAGTACGGTAGAACACATATCACTTTACTTTCTTCGGATTGCATACGCAAGGCAAATAACTGAAGGTGATGAGCAGAAATTCACTTGATCCTCACCACTAATACGTGTTATCGAACTTGATCCTACACCTCAGAGTCTTAAGGTTGTATTACTTGATCGCATTTTTTACTAGCAATAACAGGTTTAGCAGGTCAAATGGTCATGTCTTCTGAATGCGAGATGGTTTAAGGTTTAGAGTTCATGGCTGATTGCATGTAAGCAACCAGCCATGTATCTGCAACTAGAGTTCAGTTTAAAGTGTTTTTACCCTAGATTCTCAGTTCGTGCAATCCTTTATTTGTCTGGTTAAAATTTTCATGTGAAATTTCGACTTGTTGAATCTGTTACTGTCACTCAAGGGTTTGATCATAATATAATCTTAAGAGGGGTGATGAGATAAAGTCCGAGAAACGTATTAAGATTACGATCAATTGATCAAATCTTCTCTCCATTTGATATGTACAGACTTGCATAGCAAAGCGTTCACTAATTAGGAACGTGATCACATTATCAATCTCTTAGAGGGGTGTGGTCAAGCACCTCGAATATAATGAAGTTGTGATCAAGCAGATTTCTGAACTTAAAAACTAATTACATTTCTATTCGACACTGCTGTAAGCTACTGTTCGCTCGAACGCTTGCCGAGAAGTTTACACGTAATGCATGCTATGTGCTCCACTCCCTCACGGCCACTTCTGAGAAGAGCTTTGTTCACCATCCCTGATAGTTTGCAGACACTGGAACTTTACTATCTACTCTATTGTAATCTGTCCGAGGTTGCTGCTGCTTCTCCACTCTCCATAACCTTTTCTCTTGCAAAAGCTAGCCACGATTCAACTGTGATATGACCTCGAGCCTGTCTGCTGATGTCAATATGTCAAAGCTCCTGAGTGCACCATACTAGTCTAACGGTGCTCTGACTGTGTCAAGGTTCATTTCGTTCATTATACTGCATGTATCGTCAAAAGCAACTGCAACTTTGCGACGATGGTTTTCTTTGGTAGGTCTTGCTTCCGATTTCTCAGAGAATGAACGGACACGAAGACTACGATGACGATGACAACGACGATGTTTCCTTGACACAGTCAGTTTCGAAGAAGGAGCAGTCTTCTCGTGAATCTTGTAGCATTTCGATCACCGGCTAGAAAAGTCTCTTTTTCCAGAGCTGCCATCAGTCGAGTCGGATCACCCTCTGTGCTCTCGTTCATCACCTCAGCTCCATTCATATACGGTAGTATTGTACAGTGAAGTTCACTGACTGTAAATTAAGTGTAGACTGTTTGTTATTACTGGATATTCCTATCATCCAAATCAGATAGAAATCAAATACGCTAATAATACAAGAAGATGTAATAGAAATCAAACAATCAAATGAGAGTTTGTGTTCAAAGCCATGTTAGCCAAATGAGAGAAATTTCAGAACATGAGCTTTCCTTTTGGATCATATTTTTGTCATACATATCTTCTCAACCTCCAAAATTTCACGACACAGCTTGTTCTACTCACCTCAAAGTTCCTTGCATATATCAATCTCTTCCAAATTTGGAGGAGGGGATAATGCAAAGAGGTTTGATTTATCATCTAATCTTTTCGATCAAAAAAATTAAACTTTAATCAAAATGTATATTTTGATAAGACAGGAAGTCGCGCTTATTGCTCGTGGAGCGAGTTTTCACTTAACATGATTTATATTTTGTCCAAAACTTCGCGCATGTACTTTACATAATAAATAATATCTATATAATAAATATATTTTAATTCAAAAAATATTTTATATTTATAGTTATTATTAACATCTGAAAACGACTTGTATGAAATACTGATAATAAATCTTGATCTCTTTCTTACATTGTTTGGTTCTCATTGTCCTGTCTGGTCCAATGGACGTTTTAGATTTTGTTTCTGTTCTGTCGCTTGTCGGGGCGGAAGTGCATGTTGCATGCGTATTCACCTATGATAACAATTCACGAAGAATTCATTTTTATACCACTTGTAACTTTTCGTATTGAGATGCATTTGCATAGATTATTTTAGAGTTTTTGGAAACAAAAATGAGAGATTCCTGTCTAAAGTATGGAAAGGCCACAACGAGTGCAGACCGGAAAGAAAGCACGGAAAGCAAAAATACTTATTCCGTCTAACCAAAAAGTCAAGAAAATGAAGTTAAACAATTAACCAAGATGTAGGTTCGGATAATAATCATCCTGACAATATTATGTCATCTTAAAGTTTACTTCTCAATTTTTAATCTAGACTTGGTAACTAATTTAACATCTTAAATATAACTCATTTTATTAGGATCTTTGAAAGATATTAAAATGAAAGTCCCGAAATAATATATAAAGGTGGATATAAAAGAACTCATTTAGAAAATTTTAAGAAAAGATGTTTTAATCATAATAATTCATAGCGATCTATTAACCTATCTGCTCTCGAGTACGCTTATAAAACCCGGTAAAATTTATGGTGATATATCTATCAATCAGATAGATTTCAAAACCGAGCAGATTTGGTTTAAAAAATAGTAGTTTAAAAAAAAAAATTTTTTTTTTTCTTTGATAATCAACGGTGATTCCCTTGTGATGAATGAATACCATTGGTTTACATCCGCCGCTAATAGTGTGACCGGTAAAAGGGACGATCTGTTTCAGTCCCAGTGACCAAGGGCTGTGCCATCAAGAGGGAGCGAAGTCCCAGATTTGAAGAAGAGCGGAAGCGAGAGAAGAGTTTGTATCCAAGTGGATCGGTCGATCGATCTTTATCGACTTTTGAACAAACGTCTATTGTTCCCGAGGATTTTCTATTCGCTTGACCAGCGTAGAGCATGGCAGCGAGCATGATGGCGAAATCGATCTTGGCCAGACTTTCGGGTATCGCTGAGTACTTCGTGCTTCCGAGTGCGATTTTGAGTGCGTACTTCTTGGCGCATGACAAAAGTGAAAAGAAGGACCCGAAGCGCAAGTAGAGAAGAGAAGCGCAGTTCACCATATAATGAATTCGCTGCCTTCTCTGCTCTGTCATGCCCTGTGTGCAGTGAATGACACAGGGAAGTGTGCAGTATCTTGTTAATAAGCGATAGCTTGATTGGCGATCAGGAATGTCCCTCGATCCCTGTGATCCAGATGGGAACGATTATAGTTGTAGTGCTGGTAGGATTGAGGAGTAGTATCGGAAAGATGTGCTTCCTTCCGCTGGAGAGTATGTGCTGCAATTGTCGAGTCGATCGGTGGCTTACAATGGCAAGTTCAAATGTGACGCAGAAGAATCTGCCAAACCTAAACTATTTTGTTTGTGCTGCAACACCATATATGTTGATAAGAATGAGGGATCACCTTCCACAAGTGCCTGGTCCGTTAGTCCGAAGACCTGTGCGTGGTTTGGCTTGAACGTTTTACAAGTAGGACGTGTAGGAAGAGTTAGGGTTATTTGTTCCTTGTTCTCGAATATTATCATCTGTACTGAGTGGCGTGACAAGAGTTATGTGAGGGGCTGTATTGTGGACCTGTTTTGTCTCAAATGTGCATGTTATGGCCGAACTTTAAATGCTTTTGTGTAAGCTGAAGGTTGCTAATTTGTCTCTTGTGATGCAGGAGGATGAACGACGAACATATTTATGATATATACTCATATCGTTGTGGACAATCTGTTGTTAACTCTTTTAAGTTGTGGATCGGCTGCTTGATTCCTCAGCTTGGTTCAGTTTTGTCTCAGAAGAACATTCGCTAGTTTCCTCCAAGAAGGGATGTTGTGTGGTTTTGTGCAATAGATCTTGTCGCGGATTCGCCGGAGCTTCTGGTGTTCAGGCCTAAGATGTATTCTTCTGTAAGCTGGCATGTGCTTGACATTTCCCTTGCTTCTGCATTGTCAGTGATGGTTTTATCTGAAGGAGCAAAATATGGTCCTGTTTTTTGTAATTTTAGGTTTCCAGGGGTTCACAAGGTGACAGCAGTGTTAAGACGAGATCTTTACCGCGTTGCTTAACAGCGTCCACTAACTCGTATATGGCACATTACAACGCCGGTGTGTACGTTTTTGAGGAGATTTGCTACTTCACGTTAAACTTTACTGGACCTCACATATGTTGCTTTGAGCTACGCCACTTGCTATGCACTTGGTCGGGTTACACTGATACTTATGTACTAGAGAGTGGTCCTTGATGCAATCTGTCATTCTCGATGTGTGAAAATATGTTGCTTTGAGCTACGCTAGAAGTAATTTCTGAGTGGATCTGAAGTGCATTATCGTCTTTGTTGTCCTAACGGGGCAGTTGAAGGGCTGGTCATCCCTTCTGTGACGTACAGGAAAAGAGCAAGCTTATTGCTTCTGTTTTTAAAAACAGAAGATTAAAGTTTACATTCACCATTACATGTTCATGCGCTTGTACTACGATCGACACACAAGACACACATGTTGTTTCCTTGCACTGGCTTCTGTCGAGTCGTTGTTGAACTGTTCAAAGGTAGATATGCATTGTATGTGGAACATATGGGTGCAACTCAACCACGCCAGGCCCTTATGTTCCGATCCTTCTCGTAGAAGTTTACCAATGCAAATTGGACACTCAGACTCACCACGTTCCAATGCCTGTAGTAGCAAGATCGGTGAATTTTGTTAATTATTGCATGGACTGTTCTTCAACTAGAAAATGGAATGGTTCAAACGATCATTTCCTTGAGGTGCACGAACACGATAGAAGGCTCGGGGCAGTTAGGAATCCGAAGGGTGTGAAAGAGCATTTAAGTTAGCTGTAGAAACATGAGAACGTAATAACGGTACGAAAATAGAGAAACTGAGCAAGAGAGAATTGTCTTCAAAAGTTGAAATTCAAAAAGTTGCGAAAAGTAGACCTTCTGAACTACATAACGCTAGTCAACCGAAGAAGATGATGACGGTGGAGGATGGTTTCCTTGACAGTGTCCTCGCATTTCCCCTCGAGCATCGGCTGCCTCAAACACTATCTTGGCATTTGCAATTGTGCTGTCTACCTCGTGACATAGTGCATCCACTTCTGATTCGTCCACTTCCATCTGAGAAAAGATAGGTGTAACTGCACTTTCCAACTGCGGACAAAGTATTACCAGCCAGCCGAAGAAGGCAATTGCAAAACGGGATATGACGGATGGATTTTGGGGCTGACCTTTGAGGCGAACCACGCTCTGCGTCTAAGGGGCTCCTTGGGACAGCGGAACTTTGGCCCGTACACTTTCCGCATCAGGTAACCTCTGAATGCTGTGTGAATTCTGTAGAAGCAAAGATTAAGGACAACACAGAACGAAAGCTTTATACCAGAAAATATGACGTAGTGGATTCTATTGCTGGCAGGCTGACGTTCTTGGAGTGAGTAGTACCTGGTGGCACAAAGATTCTTGAAATTGTTCGAATTGGTCTTTAGGACAAAATTTTCATAATCTGTAGTTCGGCAAACAGGACAGCAAGGCTGCTGCTGTGAATACCTTTCGAAACTAACTACACAGGCCTGTTGTCAACAAACTTCCGATCACACTTCGAGTGATTTTTGCCAATCCAGGGATACAACTGTTACCGAAAGACCTGAACCGACAACTTTGGCAGGATGGTTCTTTCAGATTTGTATAATGTGGAGGCACTTTATTGATCAAAGAAATCGATCACCGAGAGAGTTGTTGTTTGTTGCTGAGTCTTACTCGGTGGAAAACGTGGGAGCAGCTGAGAATGACCTGCACAAAATAAGTTTAGGCATCGTTGTCATGTCCTTGTCAAGTCCACTAGTGGGTAACGAAAGCTCCCTAGCAAGTAATCTAGACTGGTGGATTTGACAAGCACATGAGAACGATGCCTAAACTTATTTTGCGCAAGTCATTCTCAGCTGCTCCCACGTTTTCCACCGAGTAAGACTCAGCAACAAACAACAACTCTCTCGGTGATCGGTGTCTTTGACCAATAAAATACCTCCACATTATACGAATCTGAAAGAACCATCCTGCCAAAGTTGTCGGTTCAGGTCTTTCGGTAACAGTTGTATCCCTGGATTGGCAAAAATCACTCGAAGTGTAATCGGAAGTTTGTTGACAAAGGCATGTGTAGTTAGTTTTGAAAGGTATTCACAGCAGCAGCCTTGCTGTCCTGTTTGCCGAACTACACATTATGAAAAGTTTGTCCTAAAGACCAATTCGAACAATTTCAAGAATCTTTGTGCCACCAGGTACTACTCACTCCAAGAACGCCAGCCTGCCAGCAATAGAATCCACTACGTCATATTTTCCAGTCTAAAGCTTTCGTTCTGTGTTGTCCTTAATCTTTGCTTCTACAGAATTCAAACAGCATTTAGAGGTTACCTGATGCAGAAAGTTACGGGCCAAAGTTCTGCTGTCCCAAGGAGCCCCTTAGACACAGAGCGTGGTTCACCTCAAAGGTCAGCCTCAAAATCCATCCGTCATATCCCGTTTTGTAGTTGCCTTCTTCGGCTGGCTAGTAATACTTCGTCCGCAGTTGGAAAGTGCAGTTACACCTATCCTTTCCCAGATGGAAGTGGACGAATCAGAAGTGGATGCACTATGTCACGAGGTAGACAGCACAATTGCAAATGCCAAGACAGTGTTTGAGGCAGTCGATGCCCGAGAGGAAATACGAGGACACTGTCAAGGAAACCATACTCCACCGTCATCATCTTCTTCGGTTGACTGACGTTATGTAGTTCAGAAGATCTACTTTTTGCAACTTTTGAAGACAATTCTCTCTCGCTCAGTTTCTCTATTTTCGTACCGTTATTAGGTTCCCATGTTTCTGCAGCTAACTTAAATGCTCTTTCACACCCTTCGGATTCCTAACTGCCCCGAGCCTTCTATCGTGTTCGTGCACCTCAAGGAAATGATCGTTTGAACCATTCCATTTTCTAGTTGAAGAACAGTCCATGCACTAATTAACAGAATTTGCCGATCTTGCTACTACATGCATTGGAACGTGGTGAGTCTGAGTGTCCAATTTGCATTGGTAAACTTCTACGAGAAGGATCGGAACATAAGGGCCTGGCGTGGTTGAGTTGCATCCATATGTTCCACATACAATGCATATCTACCTTTTTAACAGTTCAACAACGACTCGACTGAAGCCAGTGCAAGGAAACAACTTGTGTGTCTTGTGTGTCGATCGCAGTACAAGCGCATGAACATGTAATGGTGAATGTAAACTTTAATCTTCTGTTTTTAAAAACAGAAGCAATAAGCTTGCTCGTTTCCTGTACGTCACGGAAGGGGTGACCAGCCCTTCAACTGCCCCGTTAGGAAAACAAAGATGATAATGCACTTCAGATCCACTCAGAAATTACTTCTAGCGTAGCTCAAAGTAACATATTTTCACACATCGAGAATGACAGATTGCATCAAGGACCACTCTCTAGTACATAGGTATCAGTGTAACCCGACCAAGTGCATAGCAAGTGGCGTAGCTCAAAGCAACATATGTGAGTTCCAGTAAGGTTTAACGTGAAGTAGCAAATCTCCTCAAAAACGTACACACCGGCGTTGTAATGTGCCATGTACGAGTTAGTGGACGCTGTTAAGCAACGCGGTAAAGATCTCGTCTTAACACTGCTGTCACCTTGTGAACCCATGGAAACCTAAAATTACAAAAACAGGATCATATTTTGCTCCTTCAGATAAAACCATCACTGACAATGCAGAAGCAAGGGAAACGCCAAGCACATGCCAGCTTACAGAAGAATACATCTTAGGCCTGAACACCAGAAGCTCCGGCGAATCCGCGACAAGATCTATTGCACAAAACCACACAACATCCCTTCTTGGAGGAAACTAGCGAATGTTCTTCTGAGACAAAACTGAACCAAGCTGAGGAATCAAGCAGCCGATCCACAACTTAAAAGAGTTAACAACAGATTGTCCACAACGATATGAGTATATATCATAAACATGTTCGTCGTTCATCCACTTGCATCACAAGAGACAAATTAGCAACCTTCAGCTTACACAAAAGCATTTAAAGTTCGACCATAACATGCACCTTTTATGAAAAATGAGAAAGTTGGATAATGTTCTGACTTCTCTCGGCACAAACAGTGCTTGCAGCAAGTGAACGACAAAACGTCGATAAGAAAAACCCAAAACTCTTGATACTCGAGAGAAATAGAAGCTCAATATCTATACTTGCTATAACTGAATTCGTGGACTCCGCAATCATACTACTCAGTTTGTGTTCCCACGTCCTTCCTCTTCGACACAAATGTGTTTGAGGTGCTAGTTGCAGCCTGAGGTGAGCTCTTTCTACGTTCCTTGTTCAGTAGTAATCCCTTAATTCTATACCCCTCCCGATTCGGATAGACGGATGATTCAATAATATGGGGTGTCTGAACACATGTGTCCCCCTTCAGATATATTATCCACAGATTGGAAAGTCATCGCTTCTCACGACTGTCGACAAGTCATTGGTTCTCGCCACTCTCTAGACAAGGCTCTGAAAAAAACATTCTTTCATAAGGATAGTCTCCAATGGAGATCCACAAATGTATCCATTGCATTGGTGGATGAATGGTACATGATCGTAACTCGTAACTACGGAACTCTACAAGACAAAAGAACATTTGTTGCATTTCAACTTCGCCTCCATTGCTCGTGATTACTTCAGCTAAACTCGTCCTTTTGTACACGGTGTCGTCTTGTTGGGCGTAAAAGATGTGACTGAGAATACATGAGATATCGAGCTGTGAAAAATGTGTGTGATCAAAAAGTATAGCAACGACGCACAAATACCAAGTTTTCAATCCAATCCTTAAGTAACTTTATCTTTATATACAGAATTTACAACCAAACTTCAGATGTTTGGAAATTATCCATACAAGTGTCTTAAACTAAAGCCTTTCAACTTCCATATGTAGTCCTCAGAAATATATTTCTAACTGTACCCAAAGTGTATGAAACGTACATCCCTACCAACAGTTATGTCCCCTCAAAGATTTAAGTCTTTTTTTCTCTTTTTTCTCTTCTTTTTTGGGATGTTGTCCATTTTACTGTACTTGATTTTCCCATCTTGTTCTCATGGAAAAGCAGATTCGTATGATACCCAATATCTCCAGCAGACACTCGACGTGAAGTTAGGCTCCCACAAGCTAAAGTCTTCCTCTTTCTCCCTATCTGATTCTGAGATGCGTCCCAAAGTTACACTATAGAAACTGGATATTTTTCTCTAATATGACGTCTTCTCCATCTTCTCTTTGCCGAGCGAGTTCTAACGACACCAACACATCTAAAATAGACTCCCGAGTAAAGAGTTTTGTCTTCATGTGTTCAAATCTCTTCTTTTTTCTCAATCTTCAAGACGTGTCATGAAGTTCCTCTATGGAAATGTGATATTTTTCTCTGATCTGAACTCTCCTGCGTGTTTTTCTCGCCGAGCCAGTTCCAATGGTATCAAATCCGATCCTAACGAACATCCAAGAGTTACACTTCTTCAAGCTGAATTCCCTCTTTCCTCCCAGTCTAAGTTTGAGACTCGTCTAGAAGTAACCTTATAAACTTAGTGTCAAAGCTCTCAAACCCTCGGAAAAATACCTCTTGTCTCTAGTGTGACTTCAGGATGCATCTCGAAGTTCTCTTTGCAAATTTTGTCTTATCATCTCCAATCCGACTTCGGGATGCGTCTCGAAGTTGAGAACGGAAAATTACACTTGACAGAAAATGATTAGTTTTCTCCAATCCACCCTTGGTCATTTGATTTTCCATACCCATCTGATCCGATCCAACCCTCTCAAAAATCATCCAAGTGTCACCTCTAGGTTCCACCACATGTGCACATGTGCACATGCATGTGATTTCATGGCATCCATGCAGGATGTCACATGTTGTGCTCATGCATTGTCACATCCAACCCACTTCTATACCCATCCAATAAGCAATCGCCACGTCTACCTTGTCCACAAAGTATCACATCAGTGTCATATCATCACTTGTTGTCATCATGTCATCATGCATGTCCAGTCAGCAATTGTCATCTCATTAAAAAATACCATATCAGCAAAAATTTCAAACGTGTCAATTTCTCTTGTTAACACATTTTTTGATGCGTCAAAGAAAGTTCCACATCAGCTCTTGATTCGCCACGTGAACATCTCAACAAGTCAAAATTCTACAATTGAATTGCTCGTAACTCCCTTGTCTTTACTCCATTCGTGACGATAAAAACACCAATGCTTGTCCTCTTGTCAAGGTCTAGCCAAGACCATGTTTCTAGTAAGTTGAGAATATAATATTCTCAAGACCTCGGTTTCACATCCAAACCTATCCACGACATGACAACGATATGAAACACTCTTGACGTAAGATTGATGTTGTAGTTCTAAGTTCTCTTGCTATTGGCACGAAGAGGTTTCACTCTGCTATTTGTATTTTCTTGGTGTGCGATGGACACCAATGATCGACGAGTGAGAGAGTATGATTTGACGAGTGACCAAAAAATGAGATAGTGAGTAACAAGTCACATTACATAGTAATATCTCCATACTGTTGGTTAATACTAATATCAACAATAATACTATCGGTTTTGATTCCATCATGGAGTCTAATCATTTGCGACCTCCAATAGATATCTATGTCGATTTCTATTCACCACTCATAGTAATCAGGGATTGATGACTATAGAGAGATTAGCAATTCGGAGTGATCTATATGATGATCATAAATGACGAGTTTGTTAATAATATCAAAAACATTTCTCTTGATATGAGCTAAAATTTCTCTCAATATCAACATATCAATTGCTGATGATGGATGTTGTTCTCTCATCCTTAAACAAAAAAATTCTCTTTTATTAGATGTTCGTTCTCATCTCACAATATACTAGAGATGGACTCATGCTCTTGTTGGAGACAAGAGTGCAGGCTCCTAGCTCTTGATTCATAGTTTGACCTTGCATTAGAGCATTTCGACTCACCTCGAATATCTTCTCTACAACGATGAGGTTCCGCCTAGGCTTGGTCCAGCTTGTGACACTATCCACATGCGAGTGTGGTGTCTCGCTCAACATCTCAAGTCGACAGTTTGCTCACTATCCTCATGATGGAGAGCGGATAGCTACTCATGATGTCATCCATGACGTTGTGTTCGTTATAACACGAGATAGTGTTTACATGACATGGAGAGAGTGATGATATGTCCTTCAGATGAGAGTATAAGTGACAATTGACTTGTACATGATGAAGGAGGATCAAGTTTCAATGACAGATGTGGTTGTCAAGGATTCGACATGAGATTCGATGATGACATAAGGATCACCCATCCATTATTATTTCGACACCATCCACATCCGAATGTGATGTCTTGTTCAATATATCAGATCGACACCTTGCTCGTTATCCTCATGGTGGAAAGCAGATAGCTACTCATGATGACATCATGGACATTGTGTTTGTTATAGCACGAGAGAGCGATTACATGACGTGAAGAGAGTGATGATATATCTTTCAAACGGGTGTGTCATTAACATTTGACATGCACATGATGAAGGAGGATCGTGTCTCAGTAGCCAATGTGGTTATCATGGATCCGACATGAGATTCGGTGACGCATAAGTGATCATCCATCCAGCTTATTGATCAATTGATTACCCATCCATTGTTACTTCGGCACTGTCCACATACAAGTGTGGTTTCTCACTCAAAATCTCAGATCGAGATCTTGCTCGATATCCTCATGATAGAGAGCGAATAGCTACCCATGATGTCATCAAGGACGTTATGTTTGTTATAACACGACACATCGATTACATGACTTCGAGAGAGTGATAGTACGTCTTTCAAGAGGATCAATGAGAGCTGACATGTACATGATGAGGAAGGATCAAGTCTCAATGATAGATGTGGTTGTCACGTATAGACACGAGATTTGGTGGAAGCATATGTGACACCCATCCCTCAAGATGGGATGCACGTGTGATGATCAAGTATAGGGGTATGTAGGAGAGACCGTTGCTTCCTCCTAGCCTTGAAGATATATGGATCGTCAGCTTAGAAATTTGACATTTTCATTTGAGATTATGCTGGAGCTCACCATGAGAGACGTCAGAGATATCATTTTCTTTTTCTTTTTGCACTACATTCTTTAGACAACAAGTTGTCACTGCTCTATATAGAGCTTTAGCAGGCTCGGTCCACAAGAGAGCAATTGCAATAGGCGATGCTACTTCGTATGCACTTGTTGTATGCAGGAGTTTTGATTTATATGTGTGTGGTATTTTAGGAGCGATAAGCAACTTTAGTGCTACAGATAGTGAGGCTTAGCCTTGATATTCTTCTTCCTTTCGGTGCGTTGGTTGCTTGGTCCTTCAAGTGTCTCCTTCCCTTGTACGACTTGATGGAGTCTTTCCATCTGTTCACTAATCATTATGTCGTATTTTCTTCTTTTATTAGAACTAAATAAGTAGTGATTATACATAGTAAACAAAAGAAAAGAGATTGTTTACTGAATACAATGACATGGTGATAAACGATACCTTTGTCGTTATCTAAGGGTCAACATTTGGCTTAATTGTATCTTAATATTGAGAAACTTTTATTAATATTAAAACATAAAATATCATAATCAATTGCATGTTATCCATTTGACTTTAGAAAATCTAATGATGTTAATAATTTCATCATATTTTATTATTATTGAAATATGTATAGCATATATTTCTGATATTATTTGAAGTATTTTTATATTTATCACTAAAAATTGCACGTATAACATGTATCTGTGACAATAGTTTAGACACCCAACAAAAATATTATTTGATCTTTATGTAAATCTTTTTGTATAAATATTCAAAATCTTACATACATAATTACAAGAGTTAGATAGATGAAGTTGAAGTGGTAGTTGAGAGGAAATAATGGATGATTTTTGAAAGAAGACATGTATGTTGAGGAATCAATTTGGTATTTGAGTTCAGGATGATGATTTGATTCAAAATTATCAAGAAAGATGACAAGGTAGTTTGAGTTGTCGTTCCAATTCTTGTTTGCCTCTTTAGATGCATATGAGATGGTGACGATTAGGTCCAAATTTATCAAGAAAGATGACAAGATTGTTTGAGTTGTCATTGTAATTCTTGTTTGTCTCTTCAGATGATGCACAAGTTTAGAGAGTATAGTTGTCATGTGGTGGACGAGCTAAAGTGAGAAATCAAGGTTCTATAAGTTTTATCATATATTATATTTGTTTGATAGATGTTTTTCTTTTTTACTTTCATTGAACATATTTGTGGCATCCTCTAAAGCAAGTCCAAGACATCGCATTGAGGTCACGAGGAGAGAAGTACAATCAATCAAAGCTTCAGATTACTTATGAACCAAAATATCAAATCTATATAGAATCTTGCACATATTTTAATATGATAAGATCTTAAGGAGACTATATGTCAGTTCTGAGAACAAATTTAATAACGGAAAGAGTTAATGACTTTTGTCCAAGTCAAAATATCGTACCTCGAGATCAGACTTGTTTGCCGAATAACTTATTTATTTTTACAAAATGAGATTTGATAATTAAGACTGAAAATTAAAGAAATTCGATAAATTTTGAAGCTTTTATGTTAATGTTAAGAAATTTGAATTTTTATATATTAAATTCATTATTTATTCAAAATATATTAGAATTTTAACAGTTTTTATTCTTTTAGATTTCGGCACTTTACTCCTGTAAAGTTTTAAAATTTTATACAAGATCTTCTCATAATTATTTTCTGACGAACTGACTTCAACGTACAGTACTCAATTGGAAGGATTTTAATACCTTTGAAAACAGAACTTCGCTAGCTATCCAGTGACATCAGTATCAACCGATTAGTACTTATAAGGAGAAAGAAAAATCGTTATGAAGTCAAGCGGATGTTACAAAACCGAGTTGGCAAATAAGCACACAGATTTTCATAAAAACAAAGTTTCTTATAACATTTTGAAGTTTCACAACTCGATTTGAGAATACGCGTTAAGAACACATCTGGTATAGTCGGAACCTGGTTTCAAGGAGATTTTGATGGGTTGATTATATTTTGCTTTGAATTAATGATTAATGCTTTCTAGAAGAAAAAATTTATTTTTTTAGATGTTGTACTTTCTCAATATGGAGACCTGTTTAGTAAACATAGGGGATGACTGAAAGGATTTTCCAATAGTTACGTGATGGAAGAGTCAATACAAAATTTCCGACACCTTGTCAAAGTATATTTGTATGTCTTGTGTATGAAAGAAAAAAAGTGTAAATATATGAGTATATTCGAACAAAATTTCCAATGCGTTGTTGCGATCTGTTTTATTTTACATTTTCCACCACAAAGATACTCGTCTATACAAAAACATATTTCACGTCAAATAGTCCGACCCCACTTGTAAATTTTATTTTTACTTTTGCCTGGATGTACTTTGGATAATAAGAAAGTTTGAAATGTGATCTCTGAACTTCTCACTTCGTTTTTTTCTATTCGTATTCATGATGGATACTTATCTTCAAGTCACACAAGTGAGCTATTTCTTTGGATTTCTATTTTCTGTCTTGTATGTAGTTCTTGGTGTTTCACCCTTTCCTTGTCAAGGGAGTAGAAAAATCTTGAGGTCATTCAGTATGGACTCTAAGCATCATGTGCTTGTAACATTCGTCTTTATTTTGGTTTTTATTATTTTTCAATGTTTTTCCAGTTTTCAGTCTTTATTATATCCCTTCTAAAACATATACATTATAGTGTAGACTTATAAAATTTAACATATTTTATCTTTATAATATATATATAATTATTATCAATCATCTCATTTAAATACAATAGATAATTACAACTCAAAATAGTTCATAAACTTCAGACATCATCTTACATTTATGTATATTTAAGATATTTTAAGAATTTTACTTTATTGTATATAATGTATTATGATAATATATATAATAATCATATAAAATAATACAAGTACATATATATTTACTATTTAAGTTAATTAGATTATTATAATAGTGTTACCTTCAGTATGTGCTTGCAATTTAGAGAACAATCCGAAAGATATCATTTCAGAAGACACTAAAGATTAATATGGAATGTAAACTGGTATTGTATCGTATGTCACATGAAGGTTGTCCAGGAATATGATGTATCTAGCTGCAGAGATATCATGTGGAAGATGAGAGAGAGATGCACAATCACGAGAACGAGCCCTTCATATAACAAAACTTCACTTTATGTACACTTCCTTGTATCTCACAAAACTAAAATAGACACAAGTCGTATTTAAACTACATCCCAAATCTGTAATCAAGTCTCCAACCTAAGACAAGAACCGTCGAAGCGTTGTCGTATCAGATTTTACGTGAAGGTTGTCCAAGAAAACACGAGGTTCTTGACTTTGGAGATATCGTGTGCTGAACAGAGACAAGAAAGAGAGAGATAAGCACAAAAACGAGCATCGCAATATATACCAACTCTTCATTTATATACACTACCAGTTTTTTCTCTCTAAGAACATAAAACTGAAAAACAGATCAAAGCGGTCTGTAATCTACATCAAACCCCCTAAAACGAGTCCCTGAATCTCAACCCAAACCCAAAACTACCGAAGCGTAGCTCAAAGCAAGAGAAACATCTCTTTGCTAACAAAAAAAGCTGCACCAGCATCACACGATTCAAACCCAAGTCCAAACAACATCCATGTACAAACCCTTAGCTAAAGCTAGCCACCACAAGCTGTACATAACCAACTAGAAATCTAACGAACTCAAAAGGATGAAAATCATAGCGAAGGAATCGAAAAAAATCTATCTAGAAATTTTCTTCTTTCATCAAACCGTCTTCAGATGTCGATAAGGTCTTCCTTCTTGACTCTAATGACCTCAAGAACTCCCAAATCCGACTCTCTGTAGCCGAGATATCGTCAATTTTTGGTCATATGTGATAAACCTCCAAAAAACTCCTTCTTGCGGCTTAGAATCACGCACACCGTCCAAACGAATCGCCTAATCTGAGATCTGTCTTCTCTAGTAGGTAGATCTAGCTACCTTGAACCCAACGAGACTCCAAGCAAGTTGCTTAGAGTTCCCTTCACGAAACCACGCAAGAAATTTGATCACAAAAAGCAAAAAATTGACGTAAATCAACTCCCTACTGCTCAAACTCACTCACGACATCCAACCATCAATCCATCTACATATGGTCTTCTCTTATGCGTAGGTGAAAACTCATTGATCACATAGGCATCAAGAACAAAGAACTTGGCTCATTGATCGTGAAGAACAACCCAACCTCAAATCACAAAAGATGAAAACTGACGTTGTACTTCCTTGCGAGCCAATTTCACCCAGAACTCCCAAATCGTCCAATGAAACTTTGTATCGTCTTAAATTTCCTGAAGAACTCAGTGTTATAATCCCGATGGATCAAAGTACAACAAGTTTGGACTCTAAAATGACCCGAACCGTCCAACTGTACTTCGTAGGTAACTGAAGCACTCCAAATCCTTCCCTACGTCTCAATTTCTCCTAGAACACACTCCTTGATTTGTCTCTTCACGAACCATCTTAACCAACACATAGCCTGCATAGATCTGAACCCAATGACACCTTGCGTGCATGCATTGGACCTCCAAATTCCTCAAAAAATCCATCGACATATCACAGAAACAAGCTAACCCCTTAAGCTGCCCCTTTACGTCAGTCGCGTACGTGAAGGTTTTCATAGATAATGAACAAGAAGGTCCTTTGCATCCTTAGTATAGTGTCAGGAACTGCAAATACCCAGTCAGCAATAGTAAGCTAGAGCCCAACTTGATTTTCTCATCTTTTGAACCTCGTAACTTCACCACTAGGCATCCAAATGAAATAGACGAAGGCTCACTAAAAGCTGACAACGAGCTCTACCAGTTGATGTAATGAAAATGAAGATCCGAAGTTGTGTAAAATAGTTCATTTTTAGTCCTATGAGCATCTTTGAAGCGATAATGGTAAGTAACGAAAATAGATTTTCATACCGGTCCACGACACGACAACTTAATTAAAAGCAAGGAGAAACACCATTTGTCTACAACAAGCCTCAACAATAGCATCTCATCACCAACCCCAAGAATACTTTATGTATAAAAAGTAACCGCAATATCATCATCATATCAATGATGATGCTCAATACATCACTAGTCCAAATGATCCAAACTAGGATAGTGAGTGCAGTGAGTGCAACTCATGTAGCTAACGATATAGAGAATACAATTCGATGTCAAAACCAAAATCGCACTATCATCACCGTTCAATATACGACTAGCCAAATAGTTAAATCACCTTAACTCAAATAAGGGTCGTATGTGTAGATAACGATATAAAGATAATTGAATCCAGTACCCAAAATAGACACCAAACTCATAGTGAAGAACTCGAAAAATGTCGATTTGAGGACTTTCTTCGTTTTCTAAACGATCTTCAGATATGTGTAAGGTATACTCTCCTCGCTCTAATAACCTTAATAAATCTCAAATCTGACGTTCAACTATCAAGATATCTCAAACTTTCGGTATTAAGTTATCGAACCTCAAAAACCTCCTTCTTGCGAGCTAAATCACTCACGTCGCTCAAACGGATCACTTGATATGAGATTTGTCTCGTCCCATAAGTAGATCCGACTACCTTGAACACACGAGACTCCAAACAAGTACCTTGGAGTTCCTCTCGTTAAGTATGACCAGAAATTGATCGCAAGAAGCAAAAAAATACGCAAATCAATTCTCTATGACTCAATCTTCCCCGTTTAACGCCCAACATAACAATCCAATCCACGTGCAATCTCCTACTATGCGTAGATGAAGACACCATGATCGCTAAGGCACCAAGAACGAAGAGCTTAATCCACTGATCACAAAGAACAAATGTCCTCACGTCATAAGCGAACAAAAACTAATGAAATCCTTCTACTTGCGAGTCAACACATCTCTCAAATCGCTTGATGAAACTTCGTAACGTCTACAATTTCCTGCAGAACTTGATGTTCTAATCCCAACGGATCTAAAGACATCAAGTTTGGACTCCAAAATGATCTGAATGGTCCAAGTCTCCTTCGTAGATAACTGAACCATTCAAATCTTCTCTCTTTACGTCTCAATTTCACCTAAAACACACAACATGATCCATCTCTATACGAATTATCTTATCCTTTGCGTAGTTAGCATACGACACCTACATTTGATCCCAATCTCTCGAAACGTCCACCGACAAGTAGTAAGTACAAGCTAATCCCTTAAGCACCTCCTTGCGTCAATCACAATACATGAAGCTTTGAGAATCTATCTAGAAAGAGTTTTTTGGCTTGTTGACATAGAACTTATTATATGAATAACAACAAGTGTTATTATCCATATAAATAATAATTTATTGCTATTTTTCACTCTCCATCGATGATCTGTGCTCTAGTGGTCTATTGCGAATAACGACATGTTCTTATTTAACATGCACCATTGGCGATCCATTGCTTGATGGAGGTCATTCCATCAATGGTCTTCTATAAATAACAACTTACAGTTATTTCTATGTTCACTGGTGGAGGTTCTCCCTAAATAAAAACTTGTTGTTTTTGTCATTCATCCACCGGTGATCCACAAGCCCACCGTCCGTAAATAACCATTTGTTAGTATTTGTCATATTTGCAGACTGTCTGTTTGTCGATGGTTCATTATAAATAACAACATGATGTTTGTCATCCGTTCGCTGATGATCCCCAATCCATCATCATCTCAAAAATCAATAAAAGTTAAAATCATTGTAATTTCTTCATCTTTATTTTCTTTACGATGATTTAAACATCAACTTTGATCTCCTCGATGAGATCTATCCAATCTTGCTGTAAAAATGGTGTTAACATCAAGTTTGGAACAATATTTTTTCTCTAGATCTTTGTTTTACGTCATAGCGGTCCATAATGCGACATCCATCTCCCCTAAACTAGTGCATCTTCTGATATGCACTAGAGATATCAACCAAGGAGCGGAACGATGTCTCACATAACCTCATCTTTTCTTGTATCCTCGAACTCGACATCTTTCTCGTCATCCTCGTACTCAAACTCTATTGCGATGTCGCTTGTATCTAACCCTTTGCTTCTCTAGTTGAATAGCTTAACTCGTTTGCTTGCCACGGATACCTTAAACTTTGCATTGTCTAACTCCCTTAACGTGTATGTGGAATTGTCGTAACTTTCTCTATCACATACGGACCAAACCAACACTTTGAGAACTTCCTAATAGCACTATGCTGATTATCTACACTATTGTCATAGACAAGAGCCCAATCCTCTTCCTCGATTTCTCTCGATGTCAATTGATGTTGCTGACCGAATTGAACCTTGTTCTTCAAACATACCTCTCGTAGTCTCTCGAGTGCAATCTCTATGTCTCGGATCGTTGTTCAAGTTGTCAGATTTGAATAACAAGAAGTTCCTCCCACGACAATACTCTGCAAGTTGATCATTTTCTCGATTGCATGGCCAGCTTTTGTTTTATCATGAGCTCCACCGTCATGTAATTTATCACGAGACTATGCAAAGTACGCTCCGCCCAAAGTGTGAACAGTAGAAGCCAAGTCCACTTCCTTACTCTCTTGTTACTAGCCTTTATCAATGCATTGACGATCGGCGTACGACCTCGTTCACTCTTTGTGTTTCGTTCAAGATTGTAAGCAGTTGTCAATGACAACTTCACCTCACATTTCTCGAAGAATGCACGAGCTTTGTGTGCATCAAGTTCAACACGATCAACAGTTATCTTCTCTACATATGCATAGTGACAAATGATCTCTTCCGACAAAAATTGACATATATCCTCTATAGATATCATTCAAAGTGCCCTCACTTCAACCTGGTTCTATAGATTCTCCTTCGCAATATCTCATTTGTCATAGCCCTACTGACATGATCACCAAATCTACAACCCACTTGAATGGATTGTCAATGTCAGTGAGATTAGCATACTGAAGATCTCAGTGTCAACCCTACTCCCTACTCTCGTTAACATATTGAAGATCCCAATGTCTCTCGCAAAATTCTTCGCAAAAATTTCGTTCACTCTTTTTCTATGTCCAACAATGTAAACTCCATATCCACATCGTCTGTTTCAACCGTCATGTCTTTTTTCCTCATTGTACCTTGCTCATGATGTCATGTCGTGGACACGACTCCTACCTGAAAATCCTAATTCGATGTTTTGCATTATCGCTCCAAAGACGTTTATATGACTACAAATGGACTTTTTAGACAAGTTTCAGATCTTCACATTCATTGCACCAAGTGGTAGAGCTTGTTGTTAGCTTCCCATGGACACTTCATTTACTTTAAATCGACGCATTATGGTAAAGCTATGAGGTTCAAAAGATGAGGAAATCATACTAGGTCGTAGCTTATCGATGCTGACTAGGTATTTGCATTTCTTGGCGCTATACTAAGAGTGCAAAGGGGTTGCTTGATCATTATATGGAAAAACCTCACGTAACTGATGAAAAGGAACAACTTAAAGGAGAGCTTGTATCTACGACTTGTAGGTGGATGTTTTAGATGATTGAGAGGTCCAACGGACTCTTTCGGAGTCCAAACTTGCCATCCTTAGATCCATCGGGATCAAAACACTTAGTTCTTCAAGAAATTAAAGACGATACAAAGTTTCATCAAGTGATTTGGGAGATGTGAGAAAAATTGACTCGCAAGAAGACGTTTACGTCACATTTTTGTTCGTCTGCGATCTGAAGTTGGGTTGTTTTGTGCGATCAGTGAACCAAGGTCTTTATTTTTTGTGCATATGCGATGCGAAAGTCCTTATCTACGCATAGGAGAAGATCATACGTAGATCGGATTGTTGTGTTGTACGTGGTGAGTGAAGTTGAGCCGCAAGGAAAGATTTACGTCAATTTTTTACTTCTTGCGAACAAATTTCTTGCGTGGTTTTTCGAGAAGAACTCCAAATGATTTGTTTGGAGTCTTGTTGGGTAGTCAAATCTATCTATAAGACAAGACGGATCTTAGATCATGCGGTCCGTTTTGCAAATGTATGTGGTTTTAAACCACAAGGAGGAGGTTTTGGAGGTTTGATCACTTGCGACCGAAAATCAAATATATCTCGATTGTCAGAAGTCAGATTTGTCCAATCTATCCCAAAACCGATCAGTTATCAGTATAAGCGGTTAGAAGAAAAAAATTCAATAAGATTATTGGGAATCATGACAAGTCAACAATATGAGTCAAATCACACCTAGAAAGATATATTAGGAAAATTAGTCACAACGACTACTAGATGGAAACTGAATAATCTTTCAATTATAGGAAGAGTCAAGATAGCTAGTCACACACTGTTGCAAAAATGTGGTTTGCGGTAGTAACGATTCCATCTCCACAAAGAACACTCCAAAAGATTCTAGTCATGTTGTGAAACTTTACTCAAACCAACCACTCAAAGTCTCTCAGTAGAGATAGAAGAGTCCAACACACTCTAGGTGCTGACTATGCATATGGAAGTTTAAAGATGTTAGACTATGCAACACAAATTAAAGTCGTACACGTAAAATGAGTTGCACAAATTTTAATTAATGATTCCTAGCATTGCATATGTCTTCCCAAATATTTCCTCCTTAACATCATATTAATAGATCACTTCTTGTTGATAGATCCTACAACAATATCGATGATAAATTCTCCACGAGAAAAATCTGTTATGAAAGCATTGTTAGAAAGTATTCATATAACTCCTCTGGCTTAGATGTTTGATATTTAAAGACGGAAATGATTTGGTTTAATCAAAGATGATAAGCAACTAATGGTAAAAATATGATGTATGTCCATCAACTATTCCAAGAGGTTTCTGATAAAAACCTACAGTCCATAGACATAGAAACGTTGATACATCAATTTGATCTTCAGATTGCAAAAAGACTAGGCATGATAAAAAAGTTATCCCTACTTGTTGACGCTTAACTATGATCCACAAAACAAGAATATCATGTCACAAGGATTCTTGGATCTTATCAAACCGACTAAAAGACATAGATATATCAAAGAAAATGCTAAAATTGTTGAAGACATTCCTTATAAATACTGGGTAGACCAATTCCAAGTGGACGAGTAAAAACAAATCATTATGTTTCCATCTCCCATCATAGTATGTGTGAGCAAATCTAGTATAACCTGAGTCATGGTAATGGTTATGAAGGATGACAAAAAATCTATAGAACTGGAATATGTAAGAAATTTTGTATCCCCAAGACTAGACAAGACAAGAATTATAGTGAGCAACATAGAGTAACCTAGTATACTTCACCAAGCTTCGATACGCATCCTCAAACAAGGTTTAGAAGTTGATAAGTCTTTTTTTATCATTATGATAGTTCCATTGCTAAATAAAAAATACTACCCAGTTCTTTTGTAACAAACGAGGATCAAAACTGAACTTCCAAGGAGAATAGTCTTTACTCTACAAATATATTCAAGACTTGATACTAGACAAGAAGAGTAGACAATTTTTATATAAACTGATGTCTAATACCATGATGGTTGGCAAAAGAGTAGTAAAGTTTGGACATTCAATAGAATGCACTTGGTGCCAAGAGGATGAAACTAAAGAACATTGTCTTCTGCAATGCTTCATTCTTTAGGAACTTGGAAACTAATGATGAGATTCTTCAAGATTCATGTACCATCAGGAGACCTTGAATCACTTAGAACTGAACATAAACTCTTTGATTTTTTACCACATATGCCACCTGCATAACAATTAGTTTGGAAAATCTGTCACTCAGAATTACTTCGAGCAGTTTGGATGGCACAAACACAAAAACTATTCAACCAGTTGCAGTCTAATTAAAAAATATGATTTAAAGTGAGATTTTTTGCTTCTCACCTCATTCACTTTCTTCACTTTCTTATGCTTAAAGAGAATTATTTCCCCAAAAATGAAAATGAGTCTCATCACTGTAACTCTTTTCAATGCTTCAAATATTTTTTACTGAATAAATCTTCAATCGTTTTCATTATTAGTGAAATGAATAAATATACCGCAAAACACCAAACACTATTACTCATCAGCAAAGGAGATAACAAGGTGCAAATCCTAGACGTTTTTGGTGTGCTCTTAACTCCCACATCCTGCCTGCGGGCAAAAAAAGGAAAAAGGAAAATGGTCAGAAAAGGCAACGCATCCTCGATTTACTGCAGTACTCAAAGTACACTACGGCCCAAAATGGGGCTGCAAGGCTGCAAGGCTGCAAGTACTGCAAAAATCTTAGCCACGTCCAGTCAGGGACAAGTTCTTGGACCGTCGAGCTTACATGGTCTGGGGTTGCGGTCAGAACCAGGATTAGGTTTGTCTGAGAGTGTGTGTCCCTATGGCCAGACAGAAGGTTGTCGAGTCACAGGTGCACCCACAGTCACCGACTGCTTCTAGACGATCCCCCATCCCCTCGTGATGATCTAGTGGGTTATCCTGTTCTCCTGTGAGGATTTCTTACTCTAGACCCCACGGCGCTTCTCTCGAAACTCGAGACTTCTGGTTGGACTTGCACCTCCAATAGTGAACGTCATCCGGTGTGGAGGTCCACGTTCAAGGAAAACTTGACGGCAGTAGAAGACTGCAGTCTGCAGATTACACATTTTGAAGAAGCTCTAGTCCATTATCGAGACTAGTTCTATGGCGTCTGCTACCATGGCTGCAGTGAATGCCGCCGCTTCTTTGAGGAATGTGGAAATTAGCTCCACGACGAAAACTGTTCAATCGCTGGCGTCGTCCTCTGCTTTCTCTCGTCTCTCCTTCAGTGATGTGCACAAGAGGCAATCCAGGAGCATGACCAGGGGTGGAGTTGTCCGCAACAGTGCCATGGCTAAGGAACTGTACTTCAACCAGGACGGTTCAGCCACGAAGGAAATGCAGGTAATTCTCTTGGTGCCAGAGTGTGTCACGGCTTTTAATGTTTGGGTTTTTCCAGTTAGTTTCGATTTTCACGGTGCAGGGGTGTCAGCCTGTCTAGTGAGGAAGGGTTTAAGTGGGATTTAGCCGAACTTGAAGATAATGATGGGAGATCTCAGATTTGATGTGGTTAGCTTAGCCTGTGATGTGGTTGGCATGTGAGCTCCGTCATTGTTTCTGCAGGCTGGAGTGAACAAATTGGGGGACCTCGTCGGTGTTACCCTCGGTCCTAAGGGCAGGAATGTGGTTCTTGACAGCAAGTACGGATCTCCGAAGATTGTGAATGATGGTGTGACGGTTGCCAAGGAGGTACGAGGACGGATTCGCTGCATTTCTTTCTGCTTCAGCAGTAGCACGCTGTTGTTAAGTGTTCGATTCATTTGTTCTCGCGACCGCGGTGCATTCTGTGGTCCTTGTGTTCAAGACTGGTTTCAACGTGTGGCTATCATTTGGTTGGGCCTAGAATGTGACTCCCCTTAGGCGCGTTCTCATCATTTTGCTGGCCGAGCTTTTGCTATGGAAAGAGACACGCGACGCTCCCTCTCTACAACTACACTAGATGATTGTTAATTTCTTTCTAGTTGTGTGAAGTAGCATGCTGCGTTTCGTTTCCATGTTGCCTTGAATTCAGTGTTTTGTTCATGGTTTCGTACGAATACCCTCTCATCCCGTTGTTTTGTCAGGTCTGCATGTCACTGAAGTGCGTGCCTGCTGTTGTTAGTGCACACATTTGGTGTTTCATGTAGCGCATAAGGGACTACAATGGATTATTGGCATTATTGGCATTCAGGTGCTGTGCAGTCTTTAGGGTTTAAGTAAAGTGTATTTATTACTGCGGCTTAGATTCTAGGATTTATTTGAAACTACCTCCGCAATTTGAAACCACCTACTTGAGTGTTACCTATGACACAATTCTCTCTTGTTACTCTCCACCGAACGATTTGGGAAAGCAATATTATAGGGGTATAACGTAGTCGATCTCGGAATTGAAGTGCAATACAGTTGCACCATTCGCTGATCGAGGAACTTTTCCAATTCCATGCTCCTACGTTTTTCACCTGACTCTTACATTGATTGCCAGCACATACCTGCGAGCTTTTATGTTGACATATCTTGTAATTTGATGGCCGTATGCTTGGTCTGTTTGTTAGGTGGAACTCGAGGACCCCGTTGAGAACATTGGCGCGAAGGTAGGGAGACAAGCTGCCGCTAAGACCAATGACTTGGCCGGAGACGGTACAACCACATCTGTTGTGCTCGCTCAAGGCCTCATCGCCGAGGGTGTCAAGGTGAGTTCCTCATTGAACTCTGAAGTTTGCCGTCGGTATTTCAACTATTATAGGAAGGAGTGCGGAGAACAGCTTGTACGTTGTTGAGCGTATTCGCCATACTTCGTTACGGACCCCGAGAAGATGATCGTGGAATACGATAACTGCAAGGTAGTGTTCAGTCATTCAATTGTAATAAATGTTTTCAGGCAAGGCCATAGCCGGCAGGTGCGTTTATATTCAGAGTATAATGAGGACTGAGCGTCGGTCACTAATTTGGAAAGAGAAGTCAGTTCACTCACAGTTTTCTTTCGGTGTCTGTTTAAAAATCCTGCCTGAGGATGCATTTTACCGCGTTATAGAATTTTTGTGGTTAGAGGTTTTTCGATATTTTGACCAAAAGACAATACTTAACTGTTCACTTGTCATTTATTGACTACAGACGGCGCCCTCCAAACAGACTGCGCCTTCCAAACAGAAGATCAGAATCAAACTAAGGTCTTACTGGGTTCTTCTGATTGAGCAAGCCTGCCAACAAATTTTGGAAGCAGCCAAGAATACGAGTGCGTTGACCATGGGACCAGTCCCTCTGCCGACCAAGAAGAGAGTTTATTGTGTTTTGCGATCACCCCACGTGGACAAAGACTCTCGGGAGCATTTTGAAATCCGAACTCATCGTAGGCTCATTGATTTGGCGAACCCGAATGCTCGGACCATCGATGCGTTGATGCAGCTTGACCTGCCTGCCGGAGTGGATGTAGAAGTTAAACTGTCATAAATGTAGAAATTACGTGTAGATGATGCTAGAAAGACAGGCCTAGCCTGCTCTTGACAAAGTACAAATTAGTTATTTTTCCATCTGTTGTAATCTTCAGTTCAATTAGAATTTGTCCATTCTGAGTATAGTCCAGTTGTTGACTAAATGTCAGTCAATTATTGCTACGCATATGCAGAGCTAATCGTCAATTACCCAAAAGGCTGAGGGATTTTTTGGTATGCATTTGCGTATTTTGTCCTTTTGTTCATACAGACGGTCAGAGGAGGGAAGATCTTGCAGGAATTTCTTGGACATTAGAACTCTTGGCACTACGCAAGTTCTGAAGTCACGGGTTGGTTCACTAAGAGGAAGTCGGTGCATCACTACGATTCGTACTCACTGCTTGAAACTGTCGGTGCGAACATATTGATGTGCTAATGCGGGGGCATTTCGTTTACTTTCATCGATCAATCAAGTAGAGTAATTCACTTCCATTCTTGGGAAGTATTTGAATCTTTCTCATCAGTCTAGCTCTTTTGGTTGTTGCAAATCAGAGTCTTTTTAACCACATCACGCAACAAAAACACTATAAACAGTCCAAACATTCGAGTTGTTTGTCCCCCATTCCAACCACATCACACAACAGCAATACAAACAGTGCAAACACTCGGGAGGAGTAGCGATCATTCAGGTACGTAGGGGTCTTTCTCAGTGAATCTTCTTTCCTTCGTTTGCTTTCTTACCAGCTAATGTCTTGAGCTTACATTCAATTGTCAGTCGGCATCAATGGAATGTTTTATTCACTTTATAAAGTGGTAGAATACACGGCTGTACTCCCTCTAATTGCTTCTAGTATTTACGCTGGCAGTAGAGAGGAAAGTATTTGTAGATATCGTTCCACTTGCCTAATGTTCGTTCTATCTGTCCAGGTGGGTGCTCAAACTGAGACTGAGTTGAAGGAGAAGAAGCTCACAGTTGAAGATGCTCTGAATGCTACCAAGGTGAAGTCGAACACTGGTTCACTTAGCGCTGCCGTAGCCTGTTCATGGTTTTGAGTTTCTTCCCGTGTCTGAACATGATCTGCGGTAACAAACGGCATTGGGTTAATTGCAGTCGGCCGTTGAAGAAGGAATTGTTGTCGGGAAAGGTCGGCGGCATCAAAGAAACTCTTGAGAATGATGAGCCGAAGGTAGGTGTTGACGGACGTCGTTGGAGCTTTCTGTGGTTTCTGTAATTCTTGCCCCGTATTCTTTCTAATTTAATACGGGGCAAGAATTACCCGTATTAAGCATATACGTAGGGAGTTCCTCGGGTACAAAATCAGGTGCAGAAGCGAGTCTATTGAGCCCGGTGGTGCAGACGTTGGAATGTTGGACGTCCGGTTATGATTTTCGTGATGCATTAGCTCGATGGGGTGGGTTACATCTTGGGATCTGGAGTTCAGCCGACCGAGCTCACGATAAACTTGATCACTTGGTTTCAAATTCACTGGTTACCTGAAAATACATGTGCGAAGTTTTGTATGGGCTACTGACTACATAGCCCTTCATACGCCAGGTTGGAGCTGATATCGTCAAACGAGCTTTTAGCTACCGCTGAACACAGTTGGGAAAAGTTGATATGTGACGTGATTTCTCCTTAGGAATTGAAGTAAAGCTGGGATTTTGCTCCCGATGTGATATGTTAGCAAATTGAGGAAATTAGTAAGCGAAATTGAGGTGTTGATATCCAATGTAGCAGCAACATCCTCTCTTGGTATACTTGATGAGCTGCAGATGGAGTCATCAGTATTTAATATAGGTTGGGCCAACCCACCGTCCCACGCTGTAGAATTATCTGTGGAATAAAGGACACAGTCGGAAGATGCAACTTCCTATCTGTGTAGTTCAGGGAGGCAGAAATTTGCTTGATCACACCCCCACTAGGTCCCTTGAGCTGGGTCATACCTCTGACGGTTTATCAACAGTAGAACCAGTCATTTTATCTTTTAGTTATATCATTTCAGTACTTTCAACCTTGAATAAATTTCGCTGAAATTCCAAGTATTTAATGTTATATATTGAATATAACATTAAAGACACGTTGGAGTATACATAGCTCGAAAACTTAATGTGTGCAGTCTCGCATTGATTTAAGTTTACAAAGTGAATGGTTTTACAGGCAATAGTCGGTCAGAGGTGTGATCAAGCCATATATCGTTAAGAGGAGTGTGAGCAAGTCATATATCGTTAAGAGGAGTGTGATTAAGCTGAAGAAACCTACTTGGGGTGTGATCCAGCAAATTTCTGTCAAGGAGGCAGGTCCTGTGTACAGTAGTCTCGTTACATCCGTCAGGCGTATCTACACTTGCTGTGAAGCAGAATAGTGTGCGTCAGGCGTATGTACACTTGTTGTGAAGCAGAATAGTGTGTGTCGGATCTGTAAGCATGTTCGCTTTGCACGTGAACGACTCGTGGAGGAAGTAGGAGGAGAGAGATAACAAGTACCCTTCTCGCTAGTGAAGAAGTACGGGGACTGAGTGCGGGACAGAAAAGATCGGAGCGTGCGAGCATGAAACGAAGTCGCCAGAGTATAATGTCCCTTAATCTGATCATTTGAAATGCAGAGGTCTTTATACCAGATGAAGGTTGAGTTCGCTCGAGTTGCATTCGTATTATCATCTTTTATCTGTGTATATTCACCCCTCTTCCAAGTTCGGAAGAGGAGAAATATACAGTCTTTAATTTATGTCTTAATATTATACAGATATGTCGTATATTTTCAGCGTCTGTAGTTTATCTCTTAATATGTCTTTTTAGAAGAGTAAAGCTATAAATTAAAGTTGGAAAATTGAAAATGTTTTTGTTTTGGAAGACACATATCTTTGTACCAAATAAAGATTGAGACAGCGAGAGTTGCTTATGGGTTTTCTGTCACTGCAGTGACCATATGTAATCAGGTGGACCAAATGGTTTTTAATTCAGTATCTTAAATTTAAATAAATAAATTTAAATAATTTATATAAACCCAATGGTTTTTAGTTTTAATATTTTAAATTAATGAAGTAAACTTAAATATTTTTTCATTATTCAAAATATGTTTTCAAACCGACTCTTCTTACGGGGAGGTCCAGTCCTCCCCGTAAGTCCATGTTGCTAATGTATTTTTCACTTAATATTTTTGTAAGTAGTGGTCAATCAACTGTTCATGGTTGTTTTGTGATTTGTTAAACGTTTGTATTTTTCTTCTTTAGCTAGAAGTGCACTTTGGATTATTTTGTGATTTGTTTAAACATTTATCTTTTTCTTCTGTAGCTAGAAGTGCACTTTGGATGCATATTCACTGAAGTGTTGAAACATTACTCTCCCACTATATATTAAAGTTAAATTGCTGTATTATTTATGTCCAAAGAAAATCGTGAGTTTTGTCCTAGACTTTCATCATCACCTCCATTGCACCTTAGCAGGTAAAAGGCAGCCTACAAACTTTCTTAAAATTTAAATACCACACACACAACAATTATCTTGAGGTATGTCAGTCTTTACATACAACAAAGTCATTCTTGTTTACAACAAAACTTCTGGGAAGCGCTCCCGGGTCCACATGCACACTATATTGTACATACATATAGAAGGTACACAATTGTCTATATATTGTTACAACATTACACAAGTACATAAGAAATTTACTTTGCAAGACCTTTGAGTTTGGGGTTCTACTTGGTCTTGCCATGACTTATTGGATTCACTTGACCAGACCTTTCCTGATGTGGTAGTCATCGTTCTGTGACCATCGAACGTGACAAGTGCCATGTAAGACTAAATATACATTAGCGCCTTTGAAATGTCTGCTTACAAGCTCGTGAGCAAGCTTCAATACGCTTCGAACGAGGAAACTCTACAAAACGTCGTGGTAAAGTGCAAAACAGCAGTGGAGTAAGCGTATTTTTTACACTCACATTTTTCCGACCCTCGCATACGGCTCTCCGAGTGATTTTTGAGCTTATAGATTGGTTGGAAGCATGCAATATCTTGTGAGCATTGCTTTGGAGGCGGACGATGACGAACTTGATATCGTCCCAAGTCAACTACAGTTTAGGAGTATAGTGCAGAATACTCGTCCCGTGAATGAGAGAAATACATAGAATTTGCATGCATTCGATCGATGGAGAGTTGAGATGGAAGAGAATACTGCTGTCGGGTATGATTTACAACGTAGAACTCTGGAATAAATCCGGGAGGTTACCGGTCGATTTAAGCTTAGAGCTTTATTTCATGATTTCAAGAAATTCGAGTGGAGTGTATGATGTTGGTCGTGTTTTCCAGTGTGTAAAGTCAAAACTGCACTGCAGAGTCCAAGCATGTCGATATGAAATAACACGCAGATGTAAGAAGCGACCAGACGAAGAGTTCACTAACGGAGTTTGTTTACGCAAATCCAATCTCGGGAGTCTTTTCTGGAACCTTGAAATTTTAAACATTTTACATAGCGGTGGAATGTGAGACGTACATCAATTCAGAGAGATGATGATCATAGCGATGTTACACAAAGTTCTATTGTTCATCCATTGAGAGTTAATACGAGTGGTGATAATTTTCAGAACCAAAATGGACGTGAGTACTACTGAGAAATTACTCCAAGCTATCCTTTACCTCTCACAAATGTTCTATTCGTCTTTCAACCCTCAACTTCCATCCTCTTTTTGTGTAGAATTCACATGCTCCTCGGTTAGCCCAGGTGTTCTTCCTCCCTTCTGGGCGATGGTTGCTTGGCCCTTCGGTCTTTCTCTTGTAAGAGCATGATAAATGCCTCGGCACTGTAAACAGACACCGTAACCAGTAGCCTTCTTGGTGTGTGGGTGAGAAAAGACGGTAAATGGAAACCAAACAGACACGGTAACCAGTAGCCTTCTTGGTGTGTGGGTGAGAAAAGACGGTAAATGGCAGGTTTCCATTGTAAATTTATATCGAGTTACGGTAACCAGTCGCTTTTTGGTGTGATGAGTGAGAAAAGACGATAAATGGCAAGTTTTCACTGTAAATTTATCTCGAGTCCCGTCCCGATAAACGCCCACGCTAAACTTGAAATGCATGATAGATATTCTCTCGAACGTTTTGGTTTCAAGGAGACTGGAAACTGGTACTTCCCGAGCCATTTCCCGTGTTCGGGTGGAGCTTCCTAATGCTTGATGGGTTCTTTCCATCCGTTGACTAATCATTGCGTCGCATGTTTATATGTATAAAAAAATAAAAGACTTATCCCTTTTGTTTTGAGGTCAAGAAACTAAGCGGTTTCCGGCGCTATGATTTAAGTTGTCCCTTACTGACATCAGAGACCTTCTCATTGTTGTACAAGAGCCTCTATATACTAGATATCAATTTCGGCAAGGCCAATTCACTTGGTCTACACTGGATCGTATTTACCTATCTTTTGATCCTCTCTCTCCATTTCAACCTGCGTCTCTTACCCATTGCCAAGAAGCTGTACTATCAAACAATTTCCCGATCCTAGCACATATAGCCCTTCCTTCTTAGAGCTCCGTCCTCGCACATCAAACCACGTCCTGTATATCAAGTGTGGGTCCACACTTGATATCTTCGCTACAGTTTAAACAAACAACTAAGCAGTCTTTGGCAGCAAACCGTACATCTACAACACAAGCCCTTTCCCTTCCACATGACTTACGTTCAAGGCTGGAACATGATATGGGTTAGTATACAGACGATGCAGAAACGAGAGAACAGACAGCTACGGTCGCTCGACCTTCTGGTCTTTTTACATGGGCTTCCGGACAAATCTCCTGACCAGCTACTTCAACTCATGAATCTTATTGGACATAAGCCGCGACTGGACGCGATTAAGACCCACAAACTACGGCTTACTACTTCTGAAGACACCGTCAACGGCTCGTTCGATCGTCTTTGACGGTCTCGAAGCGGTCAATTGCTAACAACCATAGTAGATATTCTGCAGGAAGTGGGCTCTGTAATTTTACGGGTATATAGTCGGACGACACGGACAGACGAGAACGAAAAAGACAAGGATCTACTACTTGGTCAACTGACCGCATTTGTTACGCCAGAGTATGCGACCTTACTTAGCAAACTTCCTACAACGAGCGAAATAGGGGATACACTGTACTCCACGGACCGTGATCGGGAACCCTACAGCAGTGTCACGGTTTCTCTAATCAATTCGCTTAAACTCGTGTGAGAGTTAAGACGATTTAGAGCGAACTGTACAGTCACCGCGATGCCGTTTCTGTCCGTTGACTGCGAGAATCCCCACCGCGACCACGACGATTTAAGTGAACTATACAGTCACCGCGATGTGAGATTCGAGCCGTTGACTGCGAGAATCCTCACCGGCGTGCGTGACGAAGCTCGACGACGCAGTACCCCACCCGCAGTATTTCGCTCGCAGTTCGCAGTACCCCACCCGCTCAAATGTTCAAATGTTCGAACGGATTAGCTCGTTAGCTCGTTAGCTCGCCGCTCGTTCGTGAAAGCAGCTCGTTAGCTCGTTAGCGGGCTCGTTCGCTCGTTCGCTCATTAGCTCGTTAGCGGGCTCGCTCGCTCATTAGCTTAGCTCATTGAACTATCAATTCGATGCGAAGCGAAGAAAGTCTGTAGTCTGTAGGGGTTTAGGTACAGGATGAGGAGTGGTGCAAGGGGATGAGCTCGTGATGAGAGGTCTGACGCGGAATTGCGAGAGAATTGCACGATGACCCTTCAAGCTGCGATCGATTGGCTAGAGAGCGGAACTCACAGCAGAGCTTATAGATTAAGAGTCCAAGTTGCACGATACGACAGTGATGGGTTCCGCACGTATAATGGGTGTTTTACCTGCTGTAAAAAACTCGAGGTTGCGCTTGATTATTGCTCCAAGTGCAAACGCATCAGTCATTGTATGAAACGTTGTTTCAGGTTGCAGGTACTACTGACGGACGAGTCAACGGAAGCATGGGCTGTGGCATGGAACGCTGCAAGAGATTTCATCGGACTAACAGCGGACGAGTTCAGTGTTTTAGAGTTGAAGCAAGAGGACTCTGCGGTCTTGGATAAAATAGTGGGACCTTTCTGGATGGTGAAGCTAACTGCTGTGTACAACAAGACACGTGAGTCGCGCTATCTCCGAATTGAACGTGCATATCCATGTGCACAACGAGAATTTGTCTCATCACTAAGTTCGACTTCTACTACTGCGGAGCATGGTGTAGACGAGGGTTTAGAGGGTCGACGGGACACTGTACCTTCGTCACAGTTGTGCTCGAGTCGTTCAGAGAGCTTAAAATCGAAGAAAAATTCCCATGATTTTTATCACGGTTATTTCTTAGGATCATTGAGTACTATAATTTTCTGTATTGTATTAGGTATCGTTGTATTGCTTATAAGGTATTGATGCGAAAGCCTTTATAATTCGGGAGGGTTTACCCGAGTTATTTACAGAGTGGATGGATTTTCCCCTGTCTTCACCCTGTCACGCAAGTAGTACAGCAATTCGTTTTCAATTCTGTTTTGGTTTGGTATGAGAATCGGCTAATGCATCTGCTGATTACCAGGTTATCGATAAGTCAGTCGAAAGGCTGTGAATGATTAACGTAACGTTGAGCAGTAACGTCAATGCTGAGAATGCTATATGAGCGTTATGCTGTGTATGCTATCGAGATATAGTCGATATAGTCGATATAGTGTTGTTACTGATATTCCTTCACGTAACATCAAAGTATCATCCTGCGGCTTTGCTGAGATCAAATCAGATGAAGTTAAAGCTTGGCTTCAATGCACTTCAGTTTCACTGCTAGCAGTTCGCTCATAATTTAACTCACTTGTGTAACTCCAGAGGGTGGATGGAAATTATCTTTGTCTGACTGTTTTGCTTTGTTTCCACAATCAAGACATTTGAAAAGATTTCATTGAAGTTCGAGTGAATTGGCTCAGTTCCCTTAACGAGTAAGTTGTCATCGGCCCTCAGATCACGGCAGCATCAGGACTCATGTATCGCTCTTAGTTCAGTCTGTGCAGTTGAGGTATATTGAGTCACTGCAGATTACACAGTTTTCGCGCAACGGGGTAAATAGGTAGTGTCAACATGTTACAGATCTGTCCTTAGATAGACTCATAATTTGTTCCCACTTCCAACCTTCACGAAGTCTCCTCATCGTGTACACAAATTTCACAGCCACGCATATCTTCAGATATCATGACCAAGTCCAGACCTGTGAGGCCAGAGATAAGACGTACATTCCAGCTTCCTTCACTGATGACAAGGGAGAATCTACACCCAAGAAAAGCCGAAGGATCTGTTATCCATCTATTTTCAAGCGAAGTGGAGGGCTTACTCAAAGCATAGTTGAATGTAGCTGTGGGTCAGCTGGACTTATTTAGGATAGGATCAATTCCATTGTTATTCTTATTCTCAAGTCATATACCCCTTCGGTGTCATAATCGGCAACAATCGCGCCAGTCAAATCAGCAGTATCATGAACATATGGGAACCCTACAGCTGTGTTTTCTGCTCGCAACATTTTTGTTTCTTAACGTTGTTAGGAGTGGCACTCCTAGATCACGCTGATAAAGAAGACGTGCTGGGGTAGGAGGAGCAAATTTTGCTGCCCTGGGAGAATATGAGGCTCTTTGATCTTCACGAACGGGATGATAGTGTCTTGTTTTAGCATTGTCATTTCGTAATATTTCGTAAGTGCTGTTTGCAGACCTCGTCCCATATTTAAGTCGTCTGCAAAGGATTCATCTCCCCGATCATCTGGAATTGCGATTCAGAGAGGTAGGTAGAAAGCGTTGCTTCTACCATGGATTCTGACTTAGAGACGTTCAGTCATAATCCTCTGCGTTGGAAACATAAGTGGCACCCCCTTGAGAGTTGAACTCAAGCAGACCAATATGGTATGGACTGTCGGGGTTATCTGAACAAAAAGCGACAATTTAAACGGAAGAGCAAGCTTGACTGACCTCATCGATTTATATACGATATCAAGCAATAGTCTAATTACTATATCGATTACACCTGCTCAAGAAACGACTGTAGCAGACGACCTGTTGAATTATAGCAGGACTATAAATTGAATAACAGCTATTTATACAAAATCATTAGCGTACAATAATATACAAGTGGAGGTAAGAGCATACACAGAAACCATCGCAGATCAGACCGACTAGACTCTCTGCGATTACCAATGTCAAACGGTCTAGACGAGGCCTATTTAATGCGTATTTATAATCATGTTTAAGCTTTCTCCAGTGACTCTCAACTATGTTAGTAGTTCTCGACAAGCTAAGAATCGGTTTAGATGAGCGACTAAACAGCTGAAACTTAGCCGGACGATACCATTCTCTCCACAAGTACCCCCACAAGAGTGGCAGGTTGTGAGTTCTACAAAGCGAGTACATCTCAAGCACGGCCTTCGAATGAAGAACTTCAGAGGATTCAAACTCACGTGCAGAATTCGGAATGAGAATATGCAAGTTATAATGCTGAGTTAGCAAGGTCAGTATCTCCTTTCTAATAAGGATCGAAGGTGAGATATTGTTACCCTGCGTAGAACGAGAACCCTGCGTAGAACCCTACGTACAACTTGAACCCCACTCTGGATCTATGAAAGGAAAAAGGTTATTTGCCTCGATACTAGCATAAGAACTAGTGGCCCTTCCTTAAGCTCATACACTTAACCTCAACAGCAGTCTGTGCATGCTTCATGCATAGTTGAACATACATAGGAACAAATGCAGCTTGCAAAGCACTTATTTGCCCACTGTCCTTATCAGTGAGCGCGAAGACAGGCTTTAGACCTCGGTTTCGGAGCGCAACAAACCAAGCAGTCAACACACCCTTCCGATGTTGTTCAATCTCTAAACCACTGCCCTTCTTATCTTCGCCTACCCTCAGATAAAAAAGATACGACAGTGGAACACCAAAACCTCCAAAGTTGGCAGCCACGACAAACAACTCGAACCGCATAGAATTGGTCTTAAACGTGGAGTCTGCTACTATCTCTACGACTGAGCTAACACGCTCAAAAAAAGGGGTGCAAAAACCGAATGCCATGAAGTTTCTGTGTTTTCATATAGAACTTGAGAAATTTTTCTGTCAGCGAAGGTTGAGCTCCTTATCAACAAAGACGCGCTCCTCACTTGATCATCGATATCTCGTAAGTACTATCTCGACATGATCTCGCTTATCCAAAAGTTTACTTGGACCCTGGTGATGCTCAAAGGACTAATCATACCTCTATCGCAAAGCATTCGATATACCTCAGGCTTCCGGACGTTCATGTTGGCAATCCCCTCTAAAAACGTAATAGTCTCACCTGGGAAAATGTTCGATTTATACGTAGGTTTCTCGTGCACCAGCAGATGTTGACAAGTTACTATAACAACTTTCGCAACCGTGTCAACTGTGATGCGGACATTCCCCTCACATTCAAACCGATTTATCTTACGTTTCTTTTCCTGCACTCGCTGATTTTCTACTGGTACTTCATGCTGCGAGTAAGTAATTCTATCGCTCCGTGATGCACACCAACGCGTTGTTCTGAACAACGAGGTCTGCTTCATTGAAACTCGTGGATTTCTTATATCTCAGTAATACCCACTGGCCAACTCCAACTCTGGGATCACATACTGCTTCAACCAGCACGATAACGCAGAAGCAGCATTATGTGGGTTCCAACTCGTGAATTCTCCAGTCATACTATCGTCCGTCAGAGAAACGGTCAAGCGAAGAAGATAACTGAGTCCTCGATGTCCTCACCCGCGAAAAGCTCTCTCAGTACATCGACAAGATCTGTGTACTGACACTCGACAGACACCAAGAAACTTGCATATTCATCATCATCCGGTTCTGCACTACCAGACGTACCTTCGGCTCTTCTATAACAGTCGTTACAAGTTTTGAATATATTCAAGTCTAGAAGGTTGTGCCCTTTTCGAGCACGAGTAAATGCGGATAGAACGAGCTCTCGAGAACATCGGTAACAACTCTGATAATCCATTACAGCAGGACCAGCAGACTAGGTTTTTCGTTCAGCGAGCCCGCTAACGAGCTAACGAGCGAACGAGCTAACGAGCTAATCCGTTTTAACATTTCCTCATTTGAGCGGGTGGGGTACTGCGAACTATCATTTAGGGACCCTCAAACGGTATTCATTTCGCTCAGGAAAAGCTAGAATAACAAGTCACGAGCAAACGGTATTCATTCGCAACAGGAAAGATAGAGTAACAGTACCGCTGATCGTCGAGAACCCGCTGATCGTCCTCCTGCCGCCCTCTCTTGCTGATCGTTGTCTCTCGCTCTCGCTCTCGCAGTTTGAACACAAAGGCACGAACGGGCTCAGCTTCTCACATTGTTTACGTTCACAACGAATGAACCGCGTCGAAATTCAAAAACCACCAGTTGCGGTGAACGCAACGCACGCTTACTCGCGGTGAACCTAAACACGACAAGATTGCTCCGTTCCTAACACAGAACAGACATGCTCACGGAAAGCACGGAAGAGATGAGCGATGAGCGAGCGGAATGAAATGAAAGACGAGCGAGCGGAGTCAATAACATCAAGACCTGATTTGGCACAGGACGGAACAGACGAGCGGAATGAAATGAAAGACGAGTGAGCGGATTCAATAACATCAAGACCTAATTCGACACAGCACGGAACAGACGAGCGGAATGAAATGAAAGACGAGCGAGCGCATTCAATAACATCAAGACCTAATTCGGCACAGCACGGAACAGACGAGCAAGTGAGCGAAAACTAGAACAGACGAGCGGATTCAAATCAGCATCGACCGTCAAGACGTTCGATCAGACGGAACAGACGAACAATTCACGAGCGGATTCAAGTCATCGACGAGTGAGCCTTATTAAAGCACGGAACAGCCTCGTGAGACCTAAATTGGAACCTAAATTGAAGCACGAGATCACGATAATCGCAACGCGTGAACGAGCGAACGATAATCAACATCAGATCGAGCTCACGATAGATAATCGCAACGCGTGAACGAGCGAACGACGATGAACGTAAACGAGTGAACGACGAGCGAATGTGAACGAAACAACCCGCAATGCGCAAAGGTGACAGACGAGCAAGTGAGCGGCAAACGGGCTACTGACGGACGAACGAGTGAGTGGCAAACGGACGGACGAACGAACAAACGGGGAGCGGGCTACTGGCACAGCAGCGCACAGCACAGCATCAACACGGTGACCCCTTACCCGGTACGCGGTAACGGACAGAACGCGGTACGCAGTCAACGGACAGAAACGGCCGCGGTCGCGGTGGGGTCGCGGTTCGTCGTCGCGGTCGCGGTGGGGAGATTCTCGCAGTCAACGGACAGAAACGACATCGCGGTGGCTGTACAGTTCGCTCTAAATCGTCTTAACTCTCACACGAGTTTAAGCGAATTGATTAGAGAAACCGTGACACTGCTGTAGGGTTCGTGATCGGGCACCAGGCATCGACCGGATGTCAGTGGCTATCCTTCAAGACCTTTGGTCATTTCTTGGTCCAGACTGTACACGATTGCTTGTCGAGTCCTAGAATACAAGTATTTTTGTGCCTTATTTCCTTCGTGGAGTCATTAAGTTGCTTCCTAAAGGATCTGCATCACCTACCGACCTCAATGACTAGCGACCTATAACTCTTCTAACTATGCACTACAAGCTAGCAGCTAAGTTGTTTGCTCTCCGCTGGCAGTTGTTCTACCCCACTTGCTACCTCCAGAGCATATCGGCTTTATCACGGACAGATCCACAATAGATAAAGTGTTTACATTCGTCTTTACTCGTGAGTTCCTTCGAAGGAGAGTTCGCTCTGCTCATTTTGTTCAGCTGTACTTTTCCAAAGCATATGATAGGCTCCACCAAGAGTTCTTGTGACCACTTCTAAGGGCTCTCAGATTTCCAAAGCACTTTATATAACTCATCCAAGGTATTTTCACGAAGACCATGGTCATAGTTCATGCAGCTAGAAGTTTCACATTAGTCTTCCCACTACAACGAGGGGTTCGACAAGGTTGCCCCCTCGCCCCGTTGCTTTATACTCTTTCCACTATGCCATTGATCAATCCCGTGAAGTGGGTGCGGATGGCCGAGGCGATTCAGACAGTCCAGATTCAGGAACACGCTATTCGTGGATGACGCTGGGATTTATCTCGCACTACAACACACATCTTTCAAGGGTCTTCAAGATCTACTGATGTACTTTCAATCAAATGGTTGGCAAATGGCAACCCACCCGAATTTGGCTCCATTCACTCGGCTGCTCAATTCTATAGCAACAAGACACGTGAAGGTATTTGGCTGTTTCTATATGACCTTCTCCACATCTACCGTTTGGCGTCACTCTATCCAACCTCTTATCGTCAAATTTATTCGAGATTCGTTTCATTATTATTCTTTTCCCTCTCGTCTCCTGTTATAACGCCATGTCCTCATCCCTTCTCCCACCTATCTGCTTTCCCCTTATTCATCTCACGGCGTCAGTTCAAACATGTCTCACAACCATACTCTGGAATTTCTTATGGGGATATCAACCCAATGGAAACTCGAAAATTCCCTTACTAGCTTGGGACTGTATTGTTCAGCTCTATCATAAAAGGGACCTCAGCCTACTACAGCTGCTTCCCCTCAATTAGCCTCTCCTTGCAACTCAAACCCTCAAGACAATATCTCAGGTGCCTCCGCCAACATGACTGGCACCGTTCCGCGCTTTGCTCCTCCTCTACAATCATCACTCCCTTCGCCCGCCCCTTACTAGGTCTTCATTAGCAACCATGTTATTACTTGCTCCCCATACGTCATCCAGTCCTATGACACTACATATTGCGCTACGCTCGGTCTGGACCAAAATCGCCTCGCACTTACATTTCAATCTCTCCACTCAGGTGCTTCCTGCTACTTTCATCATTTCACAGTTACTGCTTTTCTTGCAATGCTACACAAGTCTCCGCCCCGCTCATGCTCAGGAAGCACTTCAAGTCAGTTCCTCTCTCCAGTTTACGTCCATACGATAGTAATGGTGCCATAAGAGGTGGCTACGCTCACAATTTGCACATAAACATGACGTTCTTGCATTTTAACCCCTTTATTAGCGCTGCCAATGCCATCCTCTACGAATACTTTGCAATCCCCAGCGTGAACATGAGAACAGGACCATCAACTCGACCTCCACGGTGTATCAATTCAGCACTTTTTTCTCTATTTGCGACCTGACTCTACTTCAGTATATGACCGTCTTAACAATCGCTGGCAACTAAGGTGACCTTCGTCCCGGTGGAACCGAGTCTCCGAATATATTTGGACTCACATTGAGTTTTCCTATGATAACGGTTACATCAATATTTCTTCACAGGGGCCAGAGCTGCACGAGTCTTTCTTGTCTATACTGCTGTGCCTCATGGCAGCATGTGTTCCTCTCCTGTTCGCGCTGATGGCCACTCTGGGATACTCTTTCCTTCAGATTTCCGCTTCTTGCCCGCCTCGTCACTCAAAATCTTTCGCTACCTGTTCTTATTGGCGCCCTTGCTAACACGACCCCCTCGTATTTCTGTTCTTGCTTCTTCAGGTTTGACGGCTATCCTGGACACTTAGTTGCACTCATCTATTTGGATGTGACTCCTGCACCTTCCCTGCCTGGCTCCCGATTCGCCTTGCTCGCACCCGCCTGCAAACCCACCCGCCTGGAGTTGAATATCGGGAGGGAGGCGCGCGCGGGGAGGGAGGCAGAGAGGATCGCAGTAGTTTTAGAGTGAGAGGTGAGGGTGTTAGAGTGTGATAGGGGGTAGTTTTTTTAACATATTCTTTTTCATGTTGTTTTTTTCTTTCTTTTGGTTTTAAAATTGACACATTTGGTGGAAAGATGAGTGAGTATTAAATAGTTTTTGATTTTCTGAGAAGTTAGGGTTAGAGAGGGTTCCTTTTAGGGTTTTTGTGAGACCTTTGATAGTTCTTGACAATTTTTGTCACATTCATTGTATTTGTTTCTCTCTATCTTTACATATCAGGGTTCAGGGTTCTTCTTTCTTCTTTTCTTTTTCTTCTTTTCTTCGTTTTCTCTCTTTTTATTTTTGTTGTTCTTATTCTTCTATGTTCCTTTTTCTTTTTGGAGATGTTTCTGTTATGATTACCGTTTGATCGGATATCGTTTTTCTCTAGCTATGGGTACTCTCTCTCCCATGAGATCGAGACTGATTCGAGACACACCATGTCCGGTGTGCAATCAGTTATTTACTTCGCAAGGAGTAAAATCTCATGTGGGAAAGATGCACAAGAGCTATGATACGACCACATGGGATGCCCAGGTTAGCCGAGATCAGAGGTCTACACGTGCAGTCACTATGGCACCATTAGCCCTTCTTCCTGGAGTTCCTCCAGAGTCGTGGGAGTGGATGAGAGTCCACTCTGGCACTATTCTGAGTTTGTTCGAGATGAGTTTCCCTTGTCCGCGTTTGTTCCATTGGTTACCTCGTGCTCTTCATGACGAGGTGAGACAAGCATTTCGTCTACCTCTCGACATGTTGGCACGGAACACCAAGGACGAGGCGGCATGGTTACTATTTCTTCTACTTCCTCGTTGGTGTCTCTGTTATACTCGAGGTGGCAGAGGAGGACATCGGGAGGTGGCGGCCCGTCTTCGGAGATTCCGTGCTGGTGATTGGGCGTCCTTACAGGAGGAATCAATCCGTGCGGTACGAGGTAGGAGTGAGTCTGCCTCTACACGTGATGTCCCATCTTCCGCTCGCATACGACGCTGTAGGATGTTAGGTCAGGCTGGAGAGTACAGTAGAGCTGCTAGAGCACTGCATCCTTTGTCATTGGCATGTCCTACCGAGGAGACGATCGCTGCGTTGCGTTCCCTTCACCCCTCACCGGGTGATCCCCCACCACCTGAGGTTCAGGACTATCAGCCTGAGGAGCCATTATGTCTCGATAGATCTTTGTTTGCCCAGGCCTTGTGTACAGCTCCACGTCTATCTTCTGGAGGTCTGTCTGGGATGGTCTACGAGCACCTACGGGATTGTTTTCAGACAGACGACCCCTCTAGTGGTTTCACGGAGCTTTTTCAGGTAGCGGCAGCAGTAGCTCAGGGACATATTCCTCAGTCTATAGCTCAGGTACTAGGGACAGCTAGACTTTTGGCCATGACGAAGGATGGTGGAGGGATCCGACCGATAGCCATCGGCGAGATTCTCTTACGACTTATCAGTCGTACCATTGTCCTTCAGCTTCGAGATACTTTTCAGGACCACCTTTGCCCACATCAGTTTGGAGTTGCGACACCGGGAGGTTGTGAGTCTGTGTCTTTCGGCATTAGAGCTCTCTTGGACATCCATCCCGATTGGGTTGTCCTACAGGTGGACGTGGAAAACGTCTTTAATAGCGTTTCTCGCGCTTCCATCTTTAGAGAGCTCATGGATGGTGAGGGATCTCTGGCGGGTCTGATCCCTTTCGTGCGATCCTTCTATGGTTCTCCTTCTTCTCTTTACTACCAGCACGGTCCTACGATAGAGGGGGTTTCAGTCATCAGCTCCGCTGCAGGTACTCGTCAGGGAGATCCTTTGGGTGGACCCCTCTTTGCCTTAGCTCACTACAGAGCTCTCTTGGCCACCGCCTTGGCTGCTCCAGGTTGTGTTTTTCCATCTCTAGCCGATGATACGCACATCGTAGGACCGGCGGACCAAGTCGGTGTTGCCTTTGACCACCTTGTCTCTCAATTGGCCTTGGTAGGGCTGAGGGTGAAGGTGTCAAAGTGCAAGGCTTGGTCTCCCATAGGTATACCGTCGGACCTACAGCTCCCGGAGGGATTTGTTATCCCCACTGATGGTTTACGCATCCTCGGAGTACCTGTGGGTACAGAGGACTTTGTCTCTCGATTCTTAGATGTTGCTCTAGCGGAGGACGTTTTGCATATTAAGGATCTCCCTATGTTGGAGGATCCTCAAGTCGTCTTTGGTATCCTTTACTCTTCCATTGCGCGGCGTCCGAGTTACTTACTCCGCACAGTACCTCCATCTCCTATCTTCATCTCGCGCCTCAGAGAGTTTGATAAGAAGATCATGAGGGTGTTTGGCGACATCATAGGACCGGGGACTTTTGACTGTGTGGCAGGACCTCTCGCACGTAGGCAGACATCTTTGCCGATATCATGTGGCGGAGTGGGCTTATTATCCATGGAGGAGACGGCTCCGGTAGCCTTTTTGGGTAGTTGGGCCCTCTCAGCACCTTGGCTCTGTTGTCGTTTTCTCGTGCGAGATAGACCTATTCTAGAGAGCTACGTGACAGAGGTGGAGGATGGTTCTTACCCACTACAGATGTGTCTCCGTGAGGCAAGAGATGGCCTGACTCTTGAGGCACGTGAGGCACACCCTCGATTCGATACCTTAGCTACCGATGGATCTCGCGGACTACAGTCTTCTCTGACGGGGCACCACTTCCAGCAGGTTCTCCATGCTCTCTTAGTGGATCCTTCCATCTCACGGGATACTAGAGCTCGACTCCGCTCTTGTTCGGGCAAAGGCGCAGGCTCTTGGCTCATAGCTCGACCTTGCATTAGAGCGTTCCGACTCGCACCGACTATCTTCTCTACAGCGATGAGGTTCCGCCTAGGCTTGGTACAGCCTGTTGCTTCGGCACTATCCACTTGCGAGTGCGGTGTCTCGCTCGACACATCAGGTCGTCATCTTGCTCGATGTCCTCATGGTGGAGAGCGGATAGCTACCCACGATGCCATCAGAGACGTCGTGTTTGCCTTAGCACGGGAGAGCGGTCACATGACGTGGAGAGAGCGTTGGTATGCCCTTCAGACAGGAGGATCAGTGAGAGCTGACCTATACATGATGAGAGAGGATCAGGTCTCAGTGGCTGATGTGGTTGTCACGGATCCGACACGGGACTCAGTAGCGGCACAGGTGATCACCCATCCCCCAGGATGGGCTGCAGGCGTGGCGGCAGCAGCGAAGGTGACCAAGTACAGGGGTATGCAAGTGGGACATCGCTTCATCCCTTTAGCTATGGAGATATACGGATCGACATGTTTGGAGTTCGATGTCTTTTTGAGAGACTGTGCTAGAGCCTATCATGAGAGGCGCCAGGGAGTTCCACTTTCTCTTTCTTTCTGCACCATGTTTTTCCGACAGCGAGTTTCCATTGCTCTACAGAGAGCTTTAGCAGGAGCAGTTCACAGGAGGGCAATCGCAGTAGGTGATGCCTCTTCAGGTGCGCCAGTTGTTTCTAGAGGTACTGATTTTTTGATCTCCGACATTATAGGTGCGACAGGCGATTTTAGAGCTACTGATAGCGGGGCTTAGCCCCGATGTTCTTTCCTTCGGGGTGGTTGTTGCTTGGCCCTTCGGGTCCTTTCTTTCCCTTGTGAGGCTTGATGGGGTCTTCCCATCCGTTTGCTATTCATTGGGTCGCGTGTTTCCCCTGCAAACCTGGAAGCACTCTTCTCCACAACGCGGGTTGACCAGTTTCTTACTTATCTAGGCAGAACCCCCTGAAGGTCACGTGAGCATGCCGGTTTGCATCCCCTTACGTGGTCTGATATATACTTTCGGGCCCGCCTTGGCTCTCATAAAGCATCCAATGCCAACGGGTTCCCGCTCTTACAGAGTGGACTCACCGCTTGCCGGATAGTCTTAGTGTCGGTTCGCTCCTCTTGGCTTGTATCGACGGCCCTCCTTGTACCTATGTCTTTTATCTAATAAAGTCCTATCGAGTTTGCAATATTCCTTTTCAAATAATAAACACACACACAAGATCAAAATCATTTTAATTTATTGCCGGCAGGGTTAGGTAGTAAATTAATTAAACGCCTCCATATATGCCTTTCGCCGGAGGAGGTTAATATATAAATATAATGCTTACTTGTTCATTGCTCATAGAAGACATCGCCGTAGGATTACCTCATACATTATCGTATTCTTTATCTGTCCAGTATAAATATAATCTTTGCTGCTAATTTCTGAATTCTTCTTTTTGGGGAAACGTACACATGAACAACTAAACCTACTCACTGGTTAGGATATATATTATATGTCTTGTAAAATGACGCTTATTTAAAATCCCAATCCCGGACTTATAGCCTGAGGAACGTCTCAGCCTGCTCTCGATTTATAGGTTCTGTCTCGATCAGCTCCCGGAAAGTTTAACTTTTAACATTTATAATAATTTTAATTTTTTATTATAACCTACTACATTATATTTTTATAACACTTACCTGTTTTCCGCTAAGAGAAAACGATTTTCACTGTACAAGTACGTTGGGGATGTCTATTATTATTTATTATTCACTCAGACTGGATTTCACGTTCAGCAACATTTTCACCAAGCGGCTTAATGCAAATTCCTTATGTTCAAATGATCAGATTAAGGGACACTATTGTCTGGCGACTTCGTTTCATGCTCGCACGCTCCGATATTTTCTGTCCCGCACTCAGTCCCCGTACTTCTTCACTAGCGAGAAGGGTACTTGTTATCTCTCTCCTCCAACTTCCTCCACGCGTCGTTCACGTGCAAAGCGAACATGCTTACAACTCCGACACACACTACTCTGCTTCAACAAGTTTACATACGCCTGACGGACGCGACGAGACTACTGTACACAGGACCGGCCTCCCTGAACTACACAGATAGGAAGTTGCAACTTTCGATTGTATCCTTTATTCGACAGATAATTCTACAGCGTGGGACGGTGGGTTGGCCCAACCTATATTAAAATATTGATGACTCCATCTACAGCTCATCAATTATACCAACAGAGGATGTTGCTGCTACATTGGATATCAACACCTCAATTTGGCTTACTAATTTCCGCAATTTGCTAACATATCACATCGGGAGCAAAAACCCAGCTTTACTTCAATTCCTAAGGAGAAATCACGTCACATATCAACTTTTCCTACTGTGTTCAATATCCGTACCCTGCACCAGAACAGTTAAATTGTCAGAACCGTCCACTCTAAAACATGAGATGAAAACCAACAACAGACAGAAGTTCCGAAGTCGGAGTACGAAGAGTCCTCTGCATCCACAAAGATCAGCGTAGGGACTCACCAGAGTTATCCATGGGGTTTACTGCCTGAGCTGGTTCGGCTTCTTTGATCTCCACCACAACAACATCAGAAGTCAAGAAGGTTTTCGCGACCGATGAGGCATTTTCTAAGCAGCACCTAACCACCTGCAAGTCATCACCTTGGTGTTAGGACCCAGAAAGACAAAATGACTCAAATAAAGAAGTCCTCCACGAATGCCGGCAATTCTCAGCGATAGATGGATACGGTAACATACCTTAGCAGGGTCAATGATTCCGGCAGCCATCAGATCCTCGTACACTCCAGTTGCAGCGTTGTAACCCCAGTTAGGGTTGGGGTTCGATAGAACCTGAGACGAGAGACGGAGGCACATTAGTGTGGCTGAATTCCTAGCGGCTAATTCCTAATCACTAACGCTAACAAGCAAATAAAGGAAGCAACGAACTACCAACTTACCTTCTCAACCACAACACTTCCGTTAACTCCGGCGTTCTTCGCAATAAGCTTCAAGGGGTAGCTCAAAGCTCGTTTGACGATATCGGCTCCAACCTGGCATATGAAGGGCTGTATAGTCAGGGGCGCCATACAAAACTTCGCACAAGTATTTTCAGGTAACCAGTGAATCTGAAACCGAGTGATCCTGATCTCGGTCGGCTGAACTCCAGAGCCCAAGCTGTAACCCAACCGATCGAGCTAATGCATCACGAAAATCATACCCGATCCGACAACCGAAGCATTCCGACGTCTGCACTACCAAGCACAATAGACTCGCTTCTGCACCTGATTTTGTACCCGAGGAACTCCCTACGTACATGCTTAATACGGGTAATTCTTGCCCCTATCACAAGCACGTCTAGAAACCGTAGAAAGCTCCAACGACGTCCGTCAACAAATACCTTTTGTTCATCGTTCTCAAGAGTTGCTTTGATGTCGTCGACCTTCGCAGCAAGTCTGAGGAGAGTCGATCCTCCTCCGACAACAATTCCTTCTTCAACGGCCGCCTGCAATTAACCCAATGTCGTTTGTTACCCCAGATCATGTTCAGACACGGGAAGAAACTCAAAACCATGACGACCAGGCCACGGCAGCGCCAAGTAAACAGTGTTCGACTTTACCTTTGTAGCATTCAGAGCATCTTCAACTCTGAGCTTCTTCTCCTTCAACTCAGTCTCAGTTTGAGCACCGACCTGGACAGAAAGAACGAACATTAGGCAAGTCGAACGATATCTACAAATACTTTCCTCTCTACTGCAAGCGTAAATAGTAGAACCAATTAGAGGGAGTACAGCCGAATATTCTACCACATGTACCCGAGCCCCCAACCTTACACACCACTTCCCAACTGACAACTGAATGTAAGCTCAAGATATTAGCTGGTAAGAAAGCAAACGAAGGAAAGAAGATTCAATGAGAAGACCCCTACGTACTTGAATGATCGCTACTCCTCCCGAAAGCTTGGCGATTCTCTCGTTCAGTTTCTCCTTCTCGTATTCTTGCTCAGCAACCTCAATCAAATTCCGAATCTGCACGACTCTCTTGCTGACGGCATCTTGAGTAGATCCATCACCGACAATGGTGGTAGCGTCCTTAGTGAGTTCAATCTTAGCAGCGTTACCCAAAACTTCCTTCCCGACCTTCTCAAGAGAAAGACCTATCTCATCCCTAATCACAGTTCCTGCAGGGACAGCTCAAATGTGGTTAGCTCAATGATTGGTTCAACCTCAATTAGCTCAAGGACTGACGAAAACAGCGGGGAAGAATTTGCCGGGAAGCATCTGTAGTAACACCCCTATCCACCCCCCGTCGGGATAAGCTATCCTGTGCATGGGCTCGTACTTCCTCAGACCAGAGCAGACACGATATAACACACGAGGAATAGGCACTTCCTCTAGAAAGGGTTTTACCTGCAGTCAGGCAAGCAATGTCATCAAGGTACTGACTCTTGCGCTCTCCGAATCCAGGTGCCTTCAAAGCCGCGACCTTCAGAGAACCACGCAGCTTGTTCACCACAAGGGTGGCCAGTGCTTCTTGCTCAATATCTTCTGCAATGATAACCAAAGGATATCCACCACGGATGGCATCCTCTAGAATTCCAATCATGTCACGTGCGGTCTTGATTTTCTTATCGACGAGTAACAACTGCACAGTTCATCGCGCAGACGCGTGAGTAGAGACAGGCAAACTGACGTGCACAATCAATCAGCCTAGCTTCGCGCAGGCGCATATTCTGATTCTGAATATAAACGCACCTGCCGGGTATGCCCTTGCCTGAAAACATTAATTACAACTGAATGACTGAACAGTACCTTGCAGTTATCGTATTCCACGATCATCTTCTCGGGGTCCGTAACGAAGTATGGCGAGATGTAGCCTCTATCGAACTGCATACCCTCAACAACATACAAGCTGTTCTCCGCACTCCTTCCTTCTTCAAGCGTGACAACACCCTTTCGGCCGACCCTGCTCATTGCCTCGGCAATCATCGCACCAACTTCCTCATTGTTTCCCGCACTGACAGCTGCGACATCAGCTAGTTCACTGTCTTCCACCTAAGGAGATCGAGGCGGAAACAAGTCAATACCACATTCAACAACCCTTCATTCGGGTAATAAACCAACACGGACTTTAAGGAACGAAAGTACTGATGACGGCGTACCTCCTTCGCGAGCAATTTCAACTCGTGCACGAGACCAACAATCGTCTTGTCAATTCCCCGAATAATCTGGATTGGATTAGCACCCGCAGCAACAACCTGCAAACGTTCGTACGCAAGTGTCAAGCACCCCTACTCCACCTTCAAATGGAAACGATGCTGTACTCACTACGAACATATGGTATCAATCCATTGACCACAAAACGTACAAACAGAATATAATGTGAAATACCGACCACAAACTTCAGAGTTCAATGAGGAACTCACCTTAACCCCCTCCGCGATGAGGCCTTGAGCGAGCACAACAGATGTGGTTGTACCGTCTCCAGCCAAGTCGTTGGTCTTAGCGGCAGCTTGTCTCACTAACTTCGCGCCAATGTTCTCAACGGGGTCCTCGAGTTCCACCTGATAAACAGACCAAGCATCACATCACATCACAAGATGTGTCAACATAAAAGCTCGCAGGTATGTCCTGGAAATCAATGTAAGAGCCAGGTGAAAAACGTAGGAGCATGGAACTGGTAAAGTTCCTCGATCACGGAATGGTGCAACCATTATTGCACTTCAATTCCCAGACCGAGTACCTTAGACCCCTAAAATGTTGCTTTCCCAAATCGTTCGGTGGAGAGTACCAAGAGAGAATTGTGTCGTAGCTAACACTCAAGTAGGTGGTTTCAAATTGCGGAGGTAGTTTCAAATAAATCCTATACCCTAAGCCGCACTAATAAATACACTCTAGTTAAACCCTTAAGACTGCACAGAACATGAATGCCAATAATGCCAATTAATCCATTCTAGTCTATTGTGCGCTACATGAAACACCAAAAATGTGCACTAACAACAGCAGGCACGCACTTCACTGACATGCCGACCTGACAAAAAAACGGGATGAGAGGGTATTCGTACGAAACCATGGACAAAACACTGAAACCAAGGCAACATATAACGAAACGCAGCATGCTACTTCACGGCAACTAGAAAGCAATTAACAATCATCTAGTGTAGTTGTAGAGAGGGAGCGTCGGTGTCTCTTTCCATAGCAAAAGGCTCGGCTAGCAAGATGATGAGAAACGCGCCTAAGGGGCGTTTCATATTCAAGGTCCAACTAATGATAGCCACACGTAAGAAACCAGTCTTGAACACTAAACCACAGAATGCACCGCGGTCGCGAGAACAAGTGAAACGAACACTTAACAACAGCGTGCTAGTGCTGAAGCAGAAAGCAATGCAGCGAATCCGTCCTCGTACCTCCTTGGCAACCGTCACACCATCATTCACAATCTTCGGAGATCCGTACTTGCTCTCAAGAACCACATTCCTGCCCTTAGGACCGAGGGTAACTCCGACGAGGTCCGCCAATTTGTTCACTCCAGCCTGCAGAAACAATGACGGCGCTCACCGGCTAAGCTAACCACATCAAATCTGAGATCTCCGATCATTATCTTCAAGTTCGGCTAAATCTCACTTAAACCCTTCCTCAGTAGACAGGCAGACACCCCTGGACTGGCAATCCCAAGCATTAAAAGCCGTGACACACTATCCCACCATGAAAATTACCTGCATTTTCTTCGTGGCCGAACCGTCCTGGTTGAAGTACAGTTCCTTAGCCATGGCACTGGTGCGGACAACTCCACCCCTGGTCATGCTCCTGGATTGCCTCCTGTGCACATCACTGAAGGAGAGACGAGAGAAAGCAGAGGACGACGCCAACGATTGAACACTCTTCGTCGTGGAGCTAATTTCCACATTCCTCAAAGAAGCGGCGACATTCACTGCAGCCATGGTAGCAGACGCCATAGAACTAGTCTCGATAAAGGGCTAGAGCTTCTCCAAAATGTGTAATCTCCAGACTGCAGTCTTCTACTCCCGTCAAGTTTTCCTTGAACGTGGAGCTCCACACCGGATGACGTTCACTACTGGAGGCGCAAGTCCAACCAGAAATCTCGAGTTTCCTCTGGGATGAGAGAGGCGCCGTGGGGTCTAGAGTAAGAAATCCTCCCAGGAGAACAGGATAACGCACTAGATCATAACGAAGGGATGGGAGATCGTCTAGAAGCAGTCGGTGACTGTGAATGCACCTGTGCCTCCAGAACCTTCTGTCGGGCCATAGGGACATACACTCTCAGACAAACCTAATCCTTTGGTTTCTAACCACAACCCCAGACCATGTACGCTCGACGGTCCAATAACTTGTCTCTGACTGGACGTGGTTAAGATCTTTGCCGTACTTGCAGCCTTGCAGGCCCATTTTGGGCCGTAGTGTACTTTGAGTACTGCAGTAAATCCAGGATTGCGTTGCCTTTTCTGACCGTCCGATGGGAAGGTCCAGAGATTTCCAGATGCTTTATCCTTTCCGCGTGGTATGAACATCACGAACATTATCGAGCTCGAGTGTTCATAGTACTTCGTATCAAGTACACTGTAGAACCCAACGCTTCCCCGCTTCTCACCGTTGATGAATCTGATTCACACTCTAATGAGATTCTCGGAGAATACGTATTCGAGTTTTCTAGTATCACTATCCAAATTCCTACGAACTCTTCTTTAATGAATGAACGTCTATAGGTTATAATTTACCCCACCTCTAATTGTTCCTCGGACTTCACATCACCCCCATTGGTTGGTTAGGGTCTCACACTGCGGGCCTTATTTTGCTAATCATACTTCCCTGACCCTTAACCGTGCCAAGCGAAAAAACGCAAGGACTCCTCGGGATATGTGTTCTTAAACCACTAGTAGGGGTATAAAAGCCTTCACTTCCCGCGGCGGACTCTTTTCACTGTAGCTGTTTTTTTTCTCTCAGTCAGAGTGCGGGAGGCCAAGGTCTCTGTAGAGCTCCTTGTCTCAAAAGAGCAGTTGGTTCATAGTAATGCGAGGGTAAGTGATAATAACAAAATATGCTGGATAGGAGAACATTTCAAAATTCAAAATTCAGAATATTCTATTTCTGTGATTCTCAGTGATCTGAGATTCACTTGATAATTTTGAAGTCATCCGTAGTCTTCCTGAGCTCATCATGGGCTCATTTTGAAGCTCTTTCTTTTCTGCTCATTTTGCTACCAAGATCACAGTGTTTGAGGCTATACTGCGTTGGTAACTGCGTTGCGCAAATCTCTCAGGGGCCCCCGCCCATGCTGAACTTACTTAGCAAAGGTTTAAAATGATTAGCGGTGGGGGTCCCCACCGCTAATATAGCGGTACTTGTGGTTTAAGGGATGGCTCCCCCACTGGGTAATTTTTAACCCTCAATTTTTTATAAGAAAATATTACTCCGTAAGATTGAAGGCTATAGTGAGAAGCCAGAGAACTACAACAAATAAATTCCTGCGCTCTTTTCCCCCACGAGTTTATCTTGTTTGGTGTATGCCCACTCGATGTTTACAACGTGGACTGTGTACCAGACTACACTGGCGAAAATATCAAAAAGACTAGGGTGGAAGTACCCTTGGTCTAAAATCATGGAGATTCTTTATTCTCACCAACCCTCATCATAGCAATAACTGAGCACAGTGAGACAGACACCCTTATTACCAAACCTCCCTAACGACAGCTGATAAGCGAAATAAAAGACTAATGGGAAGAGACCCTTACTTGATTCCACCTCTGACTTGCAACCAGCAAGTTCATAGGTCAAAATGTCATCTCATCAGACATGCATATGTATCTATACGAAAAGCTATGTATATATACCAAAAAATCAGTTTAAAATATCTTTACAATAGATTATCAATTCATATTCTTTTTAGTGTCTTCACATGAAGGTAAACTGTTGTTGGTTAGAGTTGCGGTCAAGAAATATAGTCCAAGAAGTGTGGTGATCAAGTAATATAATCTTAAGAATAATGGTTGGTCAAGTTGGACAAACGTATTAGAGATGCGATCAAGTAAAAGATTTACTTGAACGTCTCCATATGTACAAAGACTAGCTTGAACAGTCCTCTCCGCACAATCTCTGTCATGAACGGACCTTGACCTGAACCAAAAAGTCTCTTATCACCACATTGGATTAAATATTACATGTCAACTGCAGTAACGTTCAACATGGCAATGACAACATCTCGTGAATTGACGTGAATCAGTTGTCCAAAACTCACAAATAAAACGAGATACGTGCCAAGAAGTTTACAGAGTTTACCTTAACCCATCACGTGGGACTTGTTGATTCCTTCTACTTAATGATTTTTATAAGATGAGAGAAAATAGAAATAATCCAACCTTTTCGTTTAATTTATTACTTAACTTTTGTGTCCGAAAGGACTAAGTAATCAATCAGTTTGTTGATTCAATGTATTTTTCCTTCAGCAGATGTCTACTCTTTGAGGCCATTAAACTTTTGTCACTTCTCTTATTGGATATGTCTTTGTATCTTCATATCTGACAAATATTAAACATTTAAAAATAACTTTTATTTTTTTTGTCTCAGCTTTGGTTGAGAATTTATAACACTTATATCTTTTCCAATAACACCAAATCCACAAACGTCCCCAAAGTTCATATTGCATGCATATTTGACTTATCACTCGATCGCAAGTAACACTGCTGATAGCATTTCACACTCACTAATTAGTAGTTTGTACATTTTACATAGAACAAAAAACTGGAATATAGTGTAAGTGCGATGCAGTCCAAGTGCATGAACATGATCACTTCAAACTGTTGCTCTTTATTAGATTTTATGCCAAACGTGTTCTTGTTTTTTATCGAAAATTGCTCTTCAACAAGTTGTTTTCTCTCAACTTCTTACTAGTTAAATGTGTTCATCACTATTAGACGTTAAATTTCATATCAAATTAGCATGTGGATCCATGATTGATTGAATCAAGCTGCACTATATATAAAATTCACTTCTTGTGTAATGCAATATCATGATGTACAGACTATGTAGAAGACATATCGAGGATACATGTATTCGTGTCTTTTTACTCGTGGGCTTCTTCTTCCTTGCACTTTTCTCCTCTTCAGAGGATTCCTCCTCCTCCTCGTCCGCATCGTCAATGGAATCTTCATCTTGATCTTTACGTTTGTTCCGGTAGAATGACATAGCTTCGGATGACTGGCAACTACACGACTAAACCACGTCTGTAGCACTGTAAATGATCTACAAATACGATGCAACTTATGTTTGCACCTTAAACCACAAGTCTCGCTATAAAAGGGGGTGTCGACGTGACATTCGCTCCCCATTGTCCTTGTAGCGAACATGGGAGTGCAGCCGGAGCAAGTCATGCCCGGCCAGGTGCCTCAAACGCTCTAAGGTTTCCGCGAGTGCACTTCGTATGCTTTCCTGTCGCGTTCCGCCGCACACTCATTGCACTATGTGATTTTTGCCTCTTGTGGGTCTCTACGGATTTCAGTTTTTGGTGGGCCTGGCTTCTGGCGTGGATTCTTTGGTGGACCACGTTGTGTAAACTAACTGTGTGAAATGCAGCGGCGAGTCTGGAGGTGCGGGTTGTGACAATTTCTGACATCTCGTTGCTTTTGATGAACTATTCTTGTCGTGGATTCGTCATCGCTTGTGGACAGTGAGTGGTGGCTCTGTTCGGGCTAGCATGTGCTCGTTTCAATCTGGTCTGTGACTTCGTGAGTGGGCAGTGGTTGCTTCATCCCAGCTATCTCGATCTCGTATCAATCTGCACAAGAAATTTTCGTGAGTGGTGAGTGCTAGCTTCCTCTCGACTATCTCGGTCTCGTTTGAATCTTTCTTGCAACTTCGTGAGTGGGCAGTGGTTGCTTCATCCCGGCTAGTCCGATCTCGTTTCAATCTGACTTGTAACTTTGTCGCCGTCAATGCGTGATGGCTTTGAGGATAACCCGTGTTAGTTTCAATCTGACGATCGGTGGTGCTTGTGGATAGTGATTGGTGGCGAAGTTGTTAGTAGCCGATCGTGATACTCTGGCATGGGACCTCGCTTGTGGGCAGTGATTGGTGGGATATTATGGGTAACAGGCGTTTGAAGCTTGCTTGGGGCCTCGCTCCCGTGTGTGGGCTAGCCCGTGTTCGTGTCATACTCCTTCATAGTTCGCTTTCGGGTTATTCTTTGTACTTTGGTCAGGCTGAGGTGCTACTTTCGGATCTTTTGGCAGCGTTATCAGTTTCCGGTTGCATCCTGTACTGCATTGGCTCGTTCGCACTTTCTTCTTGTTCTCGTTTCCAGTTACAGCCTGTACTACATTGACTCGTTCGCACAGTCTTTTTGTAGAGCTCTGGCAGAAAGAGACGCGGCTTGGTTACACGACCTCTTTGGAGCTCCGCAATTTGTTTGCTTATCGTTTTCGGTAGCGGCCTGTACTGCATTGGCTCGTGAGCATATTTGTTTTGTTACCACTCTTGGTTATTGTTACTGGTTCTTTATCTGTATTCATCATGTCTGCAGAAACCGTATCTGTTCCTCCTTCTCGTGACATGTACGAGGCTGACACCGACGTTGTGCAAGCCTTGTATCGAACGTGTCTTGGAAGGGGTATGGAAGTTTTCATGGGTGGGTGTTTCTCGTTATGCACCTTGTTCTGACGCTCCCATGAGACTTGCTCGACTGATTTCTGTCGAGAGGATGCCAGAGATGTTTCCTGTTTTCTGTGTTGCCTGTGATCTATTTTCTGCCACATTGGATAGAGAATTTGAGCCTTTTATTTTGTGTGTTGCGTTCTCTTATGCGGAGTCTTTGCCTAAGAAACAAAGGTATATTGTTTACCGGCAGTTGGCTGATGCAGCCGGCTGGAAAGAGCGTACTTAGTTCCCTGAGTACTTGCAATCAGCTGTGCAGGTAACTTGGGAAGAGCCTGGAGAGACCCATGTTAGATTTGTACCTTGAGTGTTTTGGATTTCCGCTCCTGTCTGTATCATATTTTGCATCTGTTATGTATCATATCATTGTGTATCACTGGGTTGGACTTTCTCATTTTCTTTACAAGTATGGGTTCTTTGGTACTTTGTTTGGCTTGTGCCTCCTCTCCTCCTGTGAGAGGAGTGAACCTTCGCTGAACTGGTCAGCTTGTTGGGTTCAACTCCTAACCAAGGTACATTGGATATGATCGATTTGTGTTGTGAGCATTTTGGGTCAGAAACCGGTTTTCAACTCCCGTTTTGCTAATCCCCTTAGTGCTAATGCGCTTAGTGCAGAAACGTACTGCTTGTAATCCGTTTCGAGACCCCGGTGCAGCGGAAGTACACACTGAACTGTAAAACTGAATGCTAAACTTGTAAAATGCAGTGAAGGTACCGGTTTCGAGACCCCAGTTTTTACGAAAACAGAAGAAGTAGGCGGTTTTGTCCTCCGGTTATATATTCCAGTTTTGTGAAACAGGTAATGAAATGGGAAAGTAGTGGTTTGGAGACCCCGGTTTTGCGAATATTAAGGAACTAGCCGGTTTTAGGGTCCAATTTTGCTGTTCCATTTTTTTGAAACCGGTAAAAAATACCAGGATAACGGAGCAACCTCTCAAACTATTGTACTCCCACGATAGCTTCTGACCACATAACCACTTTCTGAGGAATAACTGGTCGGAGGGATAAATACAAGCAAGAGATAGAAAAAATAACCTGACATAGAGAAAATGCAAAATCATTTGCACAGAAATACTGGATAGTTTTGATACAATGTTATTGTCCTCCAGAAGAACTCTGAAAACAATAATCGACATATAAACTCAAGAATAAGAGTAATAAAGTCTTCAAGCTTATCCACGCACAATTTCAAACTCGTCCACGAAAGGGTAGGGAGTCCGTCCGCGAAAGAAAAGAGAATCCATCCGCGAAAGAAAAGGGAGTCCATCTAGCCATTGTACGCTGCAGCAACTGAAAACAAAGAGAAAGTATTCTTGAGTTAGTCTAAGTATAAAATAAATGCAACAAGTGAAAATTGATAATTCGATATAGAGAAAAAATAAGTAAAATAGGATGTACTTGTAAACTTTATCTGCATTCAAGTCGATGGACGTTCGTCAAACAAGCACATCCGGAGCTCAGTCTTCCACTCAGTACCACGAGGAGGTAACACTCGTGTAGTGCCGATTCTATGACATACAGTCGTGTGTTGTGGTCGACGCTCATATATCTTGATCGGCTCGCGAGTGATGTTCTCATTCCAATCCATTGCGCATGCTGCGAGATGAGCTTCGTGGGTCCTCGCAAAATGGATCCTCTTCGTGGCAAACTTGTTGATAACAGAGTTGAAAGTTTCGGACATATAGTTCTCTCTCGTCCGTGTTTAAAAACGCATCTTCGAGGGTGTGATAAACCGTGCGAGGAAACTCACCATGGCCACATGCGTAGGTCCATCTACGTAGAGTATAGACGTCAAGAGGTCAGAAATGACATAAACAACCAAGGTTTATAAATGATTAGTCGAGGATGGAAACTTACTCTTTGTGTAATAGATATCAGCTGCGGGTGTATTCAAGTCTGGCATACTGCAACACGCATGACGTACTCCAGTTTCGCGAGCGAGGATGTAACACGTAACATGATCTCCAGCCAAATGATCCGCAGCATTTCGGATGTCTAAACACATCAGTGACGCATCATCCTCCTCTCGAGGGTAGCGCCCCTCATCCCCAACAATTCTCTTGGCATTCAATTGTGCACATGTATAGATCCACCCCTTCAACTTGTCGGCTATGTCATGTTCAGCCAACTCAGGGTACATCATCCGTCGAGAGAGGAGAGGATCTCCTGAATTCAATCCTCTCATTGTGACCACCCGCTCAACTACCTGAGGCTTGTTTCCAACAACTGATGCTCCTTGGGAGCGTAGCCAAGTCACCAACTGCCTCTTTGTCAGGAGCTCCAAGTCAGCTGCCACCTCAGCATCTTCAACGGCTCCGGGAACACGCTTCTTGTTCACCACGTCAACCAAGAACCTCTTGATAACGTTCTTGCACTTGTGCCACAAGTCCTTCTGGCTAACAATCCCGTGACGGCGTAAGATGGCATCCACTGAACTCTTGTCGTCATGCACGACCTCGTCTGGCACTATCCCACGAGCTAGCAATCGCTTAATGCCCTCTTCGAACACACGATCCTCAATCAGCCATGAGTTATTTCTCGTCTCCACACGCGTCATGTTCATCAACTCTATCACACGACGATCACTCGCGTCGAGGAATGCACATGTGCCGTTGAACTCATTACGCGTCGAGTTATATCTCAAGTCAGCGTAAACAACAAAATTCCTTACAAGATAATAAGTTTGGTCAAAAGTGACCAACTATACCTCCACTCTAATCCGTCAAGGAAAATAAGAAAAGAACGCATAGAACATTGAGCGAAGATAAAGGTAGCATTGAGCTCACCGCTTGGAGGAGCCGCGTTCAAGTCTGAGAAGTGTCTGGCTAACACTTGCGTCTGTAGCTCGGTCTTCTTTCTGGACCAAAGGTCCAACGTCACCTCGATCCACCCTATCTCTCTCCGGGTGCCACTCTGGAAATAGAAGAAGTGTGTCCTCGATACCGGAGCTAACCCACCCTCTCGATACACATAATCTAACTGGGAGAACCCTAGTCCAGCACAAAATGCAGCTGAGTACATGCGATGCGTAATGTCTGGGACACTATTATATATCTCCATCTCCGTGGATCTCCATCCATAGGTATGTCGATCAGGACATATTAGCTTCACAGACCAGCTTTGATGGATCGAGGAAATGATGGGTGGCAAAAATGAATGCGAGCATCTGTAGTGAGGACATCTAACGCTAAAAGTCTGAAAGAGTTCTCTCAACCGAGATGCGGTTACAAATGCATGCACTTGTAGGTCATCAGCGCTGAAACTAACATAAAGCTCCATCACATTCGAAAGCAACTCTATCTGTAGCAACACTCGACCCCTTTTCCTCATGACCTCCCCCCAAAACCTCAAAATCCATCAAAACAACCCCCTCAACCTGAGAGTCTAGTATTGTTGACCCCCCACCCTACAAACAAAATAGTGAAGGTTACAAACCCTTTACATACTTTACAAACAATTGAAGTCATACTTCTCAAATATATGCAAACATAACATAAAGCCAAATGTCAAAAGACAAGTAGCTGGTCTTCATTGGCTACGATGCCAAGAGCATGCAACACATCCGCATCCGCAGCAAACTCATCAACACCTCTGGATGCGCCCTCCTCCTCCAGAACACCCTCCTGTGGGATTACATATGGGTCAACCGGTAACTGCTCAGCGTCCAAGACCATCTGATCTATCCGCGACTCATTTGTGACAAACAAAAACTTGAACACGATAGCGTGACCCGTCCCAAGACCCAAGAGTCTCATGACCTGCACATACCTAGGTAGTATTGACTCTGGAACCCTCACCATACCCGTGGGGACCTCCGGACATCCTCTAGGTACGTGACGATCCCCTCGTCGTCTAAGATGGTTTCTGAGCGGCATCACCAAAACTAGAAAGAGTATGGAATCCACGCACGTCTATCCGTCCAGAGGTCCAACAAAGATCTACTACTGTGACCAAATCCACCCAACTAGGAAGTAGTACAAAACTCTAAAACCAATCCCTTATTTCCACTCCAGAACCTCAACAAAGTAGAAATTTCTGCCAACATATGAAAGTAATGTTAGTGAAAACCTCTACTATAAAATCAAACTGAACTCATTATTCAAACCTCACAATAGCTAAGAGGGACATGCACAACCCAAGAAATCACCAAGAAACTAGAATGAGAAGTGGAGAGAGCAAATGACAAAATGAGATCAAGAAACTAGAATGAGAACTGGAGAGAGCAAATGACAAATTGAGATCAAGAAACAAGAATGAGAGTAAAAAGAGGATGAGAGTGAAAAGACAATTATCGGAAGGTATACCCTTGTACTTGTAACCCACCCACCTACCAGCAGGAAGGTGAGATCCGCGAGACCCAGCTTGGCAAGGACTTCCGCGAAGTGAACATCGGAACAATTTTTCGGCACGTGAAAACCGGTTTGCGACAGCCAGAAATACGAATTATTCAAGTACCCATGCCGGCCGGACTGCAATCGCTACGCGAGCTCCTCGCATCGGAAATAACGAAATCGGGACACGTTTCTTACTTAGCTACGTCTGTGTACTATAACCGTAGTATTACTGTACAAGCACCATTCAAATTTCAAATTTGAGTAGATTCCTTTTCTTTGATTTTCATTGGTTCTTTCTTTGAGAGACAAAATCTGAGCCGTCTGATCTCAGATTCCGACCAGGGTGGTATCAATTTGAAGATCTTCTGATTCTTTACGTTTTGAGTCGCAGATCGTCAGTTCTCGATAACGAATAAAAAAACGTCAACGAAGTGCATATCTAGTGGACCAGCCCGCCGCGTCTAAACGCGATTAGTTCCAGTTAACAATATTTAATGGTGGTATATCTCACCGCTAATGTAGTGGAACTTGTGGTTTAATGAACCAGGCTTAGAACGCTGTCGTGTCGTGGACCGGCTCCTACTTGAAATTCAAACTTCGATGCTTGTCGCTCCAAAGACACTCATGAGAAGACAAGCTAGGCCCCAGCTTACGGATTTTGGCACAATCTCAGATCTCCATTTTCATCGCATAGATGGATAGAGCTCTTTGTCAGCTTTCCATAAGCATCTTGTCTACTTCGTTTGGGCGCCTAGTGGAGAAGTTACAAGACTCGAAAGATGGAGAAAATAAGCTAGGTCCCAACTTACGGGTTTTTGGCACCACTTCGGATCTTCGTTTTTATCGCACCAGTGGATAGAGCTCCTTGTCAGCATTTCATAGGCACTTTGTTTACTTCGTTTGGACGCATAGTGAAGAAGTTATAGGACTCGAAAGATGGAGAAAACAAGCTAGGCCCCAGCTTACGAGCTTTTGGCGCAGCTTCGGATCTTTACTTTTATCGCATAGATGGATAGAGCTCGTTGTCAGCTTTCCATGGGCATCTTGTTTATTTCGTTTGGACATCCAGTGAAGAAGTTATGCGATTCGAAAAAAGACAAAATCAAGCTAGGCCCCTAGTTACTTGCTGACTGGGTATTTAGGACTTCAGGCGTTATATCAAAGACGCAAGGGGCCTGCTTCTTATTTTTGAGGGTTGAACTTCTTACGTACAGACTGTTGCAAGGGGGCTGCTTAAGGAGTTTGCTTGTTCCTGCGATCTGTCGGTGGATGTTTTGGAGAATTGGGAAGTCCAATACACGCGCGCAAGGTGTCATCGGGTTCAGATCTGTGCAGGCTACGCACAAGTTAAGACGGTTCTTGAAGAGACGGATCGGGGGTTGTGTTCTGGAAGAAATTGAGACGCATGAAGCAGATTTGGGGTTTTCAGTTACCTGTGAAGGAGAGTTGGACCGTTCGGACCGTTCCGGAGTCCAAACTTGTTGTCCTTGGATCCATCGGGATCAGAACAACGAGTTCTTCAGGAAATTGAAGACGATACCAGTTTTCATTGGGCGGTTTGGGAGTTGTGAGTGAAATTGGTTCGCAAGGAAGCGCTTGCATCAGATTTTTCATCGCCTGCGACATGAGATTGGATTGTTCTTCGCGATCGGTGAGCCAAGCTCTTCGTTCTTGGTGCCTACGCGATCAGGGAGTCCTCATGTACGCATAGGAGAAGACTGTAAGTGAATTGGATTGTTGGTTTGGGTGTGGTGAGCGAATTTGAGCCGCGGGGAACCGATTTACGTTAGTTTTTTGCAACCTGCGACCAAATTTCTCGAGTGGTTTTGCGAGGGGAACTCCAAACGGCTTGTTTGGAGTCTTGTTGGGTTCAGGGTAGCCAGATCTACCTACCAGAGAAGACGGATATCAGTTTAGACGATCCGTTTGTGCGGTGTGAGCGGTTTTAAGTCGCAGGGAGGAGCTTCTGGAAGTTCGGTCACCTGCGACCAAAAATCGGCGATATCTCGACTATCGGGAGTCGGATCTGAAGGTTTCTTGAGCCAAAGGAGTCAGGGAAGGAGACCCTATCGACATTTGAAGATCGTAAGGAGAAAGGAGAAAGTTCTCAGATAGGTCTTTTTCGGTTTCTTTGCTACGGATTTCGTCTTTTTGAGTTCGTTAAGGACTTAATTGGTTGTGTACGGCTTGTGGTAGTTAGCTTTAGCCAAGAGCTAGTGCGTGGATGTGGTTTGGACTTGGGTTTTGCTGAGCAGCAGCAGCACCTCCACTTGATGATCCTTGGTTGGCCATGATATCTGATCCTGTAACACTCTTAAGAAAACTCCCACCCTAGGTGTTTCACGTCGAGTTCACCAAAATGAGAGTATGTCGGAGTGTAATCCGTCTACCTAGGAAAGCGCCGGGCTTCTGGCTGTGGTTGTTCACTCAAGAGGTTGGCTTTCAGGTCACAGTAGGGCTATAAACACTCACACAGATGTGTAAGATCTAGTAATATACCCAGAAGGCGAAATTCAGGTCTAGCTGACAGTAATAGGATTCGGCGGTGAACTATGACACTCACGGAGAGGAAAACTATGAAGGTTTAGACCTCTTAACTTCCCCTACATGCAAATGAGGTACTACTGAACTCACAGAAGAAATTTCAGCCTGAGATCAAATTCTGACACGGAGATATGAACAAAAAAGTTTTGAGCAAGAAAACTACGGCAATTTCTGGTACCTAGCTGGCTATTTCAACCGATAACAGGAGTTTGGCTCGATCAATTTCGAAGTTTCTTACAGGATTTGCAGTCTACAGGGTGTTGAACATCCCTGTGAAGTTAGGACTCCTGAATGTACACAGAACTGTAGATCTCCTCCTCTGAAGTCGCTGCTCTAGATTAAGAGCTTTTCAGACCCCCTCAGCTTCAGTGGCCGCCCTGAATTACTCAGTTGCTCAATCGATATAAAACTTTTTGTGAAATCGTAGCCCTGCTGGCGGAGAACACAACCTCGAAGTTTTGAAGCAATTTCCTCAAATCTGCTGCGAGTGACACTGAAAACCCTAAATCCAACCAAAATGATTCAATTCTAGCACAATCTGAACTTCAATTGCTCATAACTCCGTCTTTATTGACTCAAATCGATCGAAATTTTCATTGGAAGTGCTTGGCATGACGAGACCTCTCTCCCTGTGCTCTCAGATTTCGAAGATCCCTCACCAAATGCTCGAACTCTACTCTAGAGCTCTGTTTCTAAATTTAGAGTTTAAGAAAAGACAAAAATGGACCAATGGGAGTTCATAGCTCCACTTGGTTGTCCTTTAGTACCCTAAACCACGTGGCAACTTAGTTTTACTCATAGGCTACCACGTCAAGCCCCCTAGAGTGCCAGCGTAAAACTTAAATTACTTAAAACGACACGCAGCCCCGAAAAATAACTTAAATCAGCTAGAAAGCGTGCATGGACGGCACGCAAATACAACCCATGAGCTTAAGCCCTATCAACATGATAATCAACCTACTAAGACTCAAAATAGTGTTAACACCGTATGCAAAGGTGTCAAACATATACATAAACGACTAGAAGTAATATAAGCTAACTTCTAGAACTACTAAACTCAAGCGTCGGAGTAGAAATATAACATGTAGCCGCCAAGTAGCGCGACATCCACCCCCTCTGAACCTGCACATCCTCCGGTATGTGCCATCCAGATCAAGACTCTTCAGCTCCGGCTTCAAACTTATCTTCAACCTGCATTTAGTCTTCAGCTTCATCCTCTGTAAACTCTGCAACGTTCCAATCCTCTCCTCTCCTTCTAAAGAGCTTGATTCTCTTTCTTGCGACTGGTACCTTGAGCACTGCACCATCTAACTCTCTCAAGGAGTATGTGGCATTATCATAAACTTCTAACACCACATAAGGTCCAAACCATCTCTTGGAGAACTTTCTGATAGTGCTATGCTGATTATCAAGACTACTATCATAGACTAACACCCAATCACCTTCTTTAACTGGTTTGGGTCGTAATCTATGCGTTCTATCAAATCTGTCTTTGTTTCTCTCTCTAGCAGTCTTCAACCTTTCCACAGCTTTGGCAACATCATCAGGTCTTCGTTCTAACTGCTGGATCCTTAATGCAAGAAGATCCTCCGTACTTCTACCATCTTCCCATGGCAAAACATTCCAAGTAGACACAACCTCCTCAATCGGCATCACAGGTTTCTGTCCTAGTATCAATTCTGCTGGCATGTAACCTGTAACGGTACTATGAGTTGTACGGTCTGCCCATGAAGCAAACGGTAGCAGTCTAGGCCATTCACGGATCTTACCCTTGCAAGCTTTTACCAAAGCTTTGATGATTGGCGGATGACCTCTTTCGCTCTTGCCATTCCCTTCAGGATTGTAAGTAGTGGTTAACGCCAACTTGATTCCCAATCGCTTGAAGAACTCAACTGCTTCTTGTGAATCCAGCTCACCCCTATCTGCAGTGATCTTTCCCACACACCCATATCTACAAATAACATCTTCAAGTAGAAAGCGGCAGACACTAGCAGTGGTCTTCGTCCTCAAAGCACGGCCTTCAACTTGGTTAGATAGATCTTCTCTAACCAAGACTAGATACCTCATTTGTCCAAGTCCAAATGGCATAGTTACCAGATCAACTACCCATTTGTAATGAATGGCTAAAGGATAAGTAGGATGCAATCCATCACGATGACGTACGTTGGAATACATCTGGCAGGGTATACAGGATGAAACAAACTGTACTACATCCTTATACATACCCTTCCACCAATACTTCTCCTTCATCTTGGCAAATGTAGTCCAAACTCCTCTATGACCGGCCCATAAACTCTCATGAAACTCCTTGATCAGCTGCTGCTGTTGCAATTCCAAGTCACATACCACCCGCTGCGGTATACCTCCTTGTAGCTTAGGGCGCTTCCATAGATGTCCTCCATGTAAAAAGTAACCATAAGCTATTCTACGGATCCTCTTGAAATCTGCATTAGACCAGCCTTCTTGCCTTTCCAATGAACACAAATAGCGCCCAAGATCCAACCACTCGCCATCATACATAGTTTCCTCAAATAACTCTAATGGAGCTGCAAAACAACTTCTATCCCTTCTAGCAAGAGCACTAGAATAGAACTCTGTTCCCACATCCTCCTGATCATCTATCATTTCTTTCTCATCGTAATACCTAGCCCTTGATAACATATCTGCCACAGGATTGTCTTTTTCTGCGATATGTCTAAACTCTGGGTTCAAGGACTTGATATATGCTATCCACCTCAACATAGCAATATCTGGAGTTGTACAGCTAGTGATCATTCCCAAGAGAGGTAAGCAATCTGTCTCCACAACCACAGGTGCTCCTATCAAGTATTCCTTATCACTCTTCATCGCAGTAACTACTCCCCATAGCTCTCTCTTGACCTGAGGGGCGATGGATTTCTTACTGAGCAAGAGAAGAAGAGCTTCAGGGAGATGCTATCTAGGCATGGTAAGGCGTTTGCGTTTGAGTCACATGAAGTAGGATGTGTAGATCCAAGTGTAGTTGCACCTATGGTAATCTTTACTATACCGCATGTGCCTTGGAATATACGTCCTATCCCTGTACATAGAGCTCATCTACCAAAGCTGATAGACTTGCTCTATGAGAGGATTAGGATGGGTATCTTGGAACCATCTATAGCTCCCTACTCTAGCAGATGGTTTATTGTTCCGAAGAAGAGTGGAACTTTGAGATTTATCCAAGATATGCAGCCAGTTAACAAGGTGGCTATCAAGAATATGGGTATAGGACCTATTGTAGACGAGTTTGCAGAGGCTTTTGCTGGTCGTGCTATCTATTCCATGGGAGACTTATATTCATGATATGATCAGTTTCAGTTATCCTCTGAAAGTAGAGACTTGACTACAATGAGGACACCTTTGGGGTTACTAAGGATGTGCACCTTACCGCAAAGTGCTACCAATTCTGTAGCACATATGATGAATGGCATGAACAAATTTTTGAGGGACTTCATTCCTGAAAAAACTATGCCATTCCTTGATGATGTGCCGATCAAAGGGTGTGCTGAGGAGGAGAAGAATGAGGTAATGGATCAGAGGGGGTGCCGTAAGTTTGTTGTATATCACATAGCTGATTGGTGATAAGATATTGAGTCGACTGGAGGAGGTTCATTTGATCTTATCAGGAGCAAAGTCTGTATTTGGAGAACAAGAGGTGTTGATTGTGGGGCATCTATGTGGATCTTATGGTCGGAAACCTTGTCCAAACAAGGTTGATGCCATTCGAAGAATGAAGGAGACGTGTGGATCGGTTACCGAGGTGAGAAGGTTTCTAGGTGCATGTGTGTTTTATCATATATGGATTCCACACTTTGCTCATGTAGCAGATCCGTTGTACAAGCTGCTGAGGAAGGGGCAAAGATTTCAGTGGCAAGAGGAGCAAAGCGAGGCTATGAGGAAGTTGAAGGATCTTTTGGCTTCACCACCAACTCTACGGAAGGTAACATATGAGTTGGGCAGATCTGTTATCCTTACTGTTGATACTAGTCCTATTGGCATTGGATGGGCTATAGGACAAGCTGATCAGGAAGGCAATAGATATGTGGTGCGTTTTGGTGCTAAGGTATTAAGTTCACGGCAGAGAGACTACTCCAATCCTCAGCTCCTTTAGTGTTGTTTCTGTGAATTGATGCCCAATTCTTCTCGGTCCTCTGAGCGTCGGTTCTCGTGCAGCTTGCTCCATCTTTTGATTGTAATCAAGTGGTAAAGGCAAAGCCACTGGTTTGACTTTCTTTGCCACTGACTTGTACTTGGTCTCCACATACACCTCTTGCCGATCTATAAACTTATCAATTACATCATAAAGCTCCTTGGAGCTCACTCTCACCACTCTATCTACATCATCTATAGAACTTTCTACTATAGATTTCAACTCCCCTATAGTATCTACCAAATACTGCTCTTCAAACACTCCAGATATGTATTCATCTCCGGCTAACTCTCCACTATCTCTCAAAGACTGTTGTACATACTTCACATGTTGCCTCTCAAACCTCTTCAGATTCTCAACCTTCCTATAACACACTGATCCACATGATGCCAGTCCTAAGAAGCTAGTGGATAAAGCTTCCTGCTCTACTGGATCAGGCGAGAATCCTAGCTTTACTGTACCGTTGGAGTCTCGCTCTTCAATGGTACTCTGCCAAAACCTCTAGACTCTCTAAACTCTTGAGTAATCTTAGGTAGTGGACGGTCTCTCAAGCTATCACGATTCCTCTCATGTTCTGCAGCAACAGTCAAAAACTGAACAGCTCTTTTACCGTCTCTACTACGTATCCTAGCATAGGTTGAACCATCATCCATAACTCGTGTCTCCATTCTAACAGCAGTAATGTAAGGCTGCCCTAGAATGATAGGATAGGTTGACATGTCTTGCACAAAGAAATTCTGAACATCACTGATGTCACCCACAGTTACCTTGATGTTGGGACAAGCACCATAGAGTTCTCCCCTCTGGTTGTTGGCAGCGCGGATAAGCCATCCGTGGTCGGTGTCTATGGACCATCTCCCACGCTTGTACAGCTCCTTAGACATCAGATTAATCTTTGAGCCATGATCAATCAATGCCACCACAGGTTCCTCTAGATCTCCCAGCTTCACTAAGGTCTCGGTGGTTGCTCTCGCCCAATGGTTGTGAGAATAATGGCTCTTCTGCGATGCTTCCACCTCATCTTCAAACCTCACGTGCTGATCTGATCTTCCCTCTGATACTTGAGAGCAATAACCAGCAATCTCATCTTCCTCATCTTCCGACAGTTTGGTCCCTAGAGCGTTAAGCGTAGCTGCTTCACCCAAAATCTGACGTTTCCTCTTGATGATATCTATAATAACCTCATGGAACTCACGCTTTGCAATCCAAAGAATCTCACCCAAAGTAAACTCAACTTTCCCATTCAAGATACGGTTCTCTAACACCTGCTTCAAGTCTGTAGCAATCTCAATGTCAGACTGAAGTTTGTATGCAGGCATCTTACCCTTCTCCTTGCTTCTCTCCTTCTCCTTTGGTGTTGTAGATGGTAGATCCTCCATAGTCTCCTCCTGAGTAGGTGTTGTCTCCTGCCTTGCATCTGGTCTAGCCCTTTCACTCCTTGTAGCAGGTCGTTTGGCTGTAGAAGCCTCACCTGCATCCTCCCTCCTGCGTTTTTCTTCTAGTAGAGCTTCATGCTGACTTCTTGCAACATAAGCATGCACTGACATAGTATCCACAGGGTCATTCCATCCCGTAGTTTCTCTAATTGAGTTGCCAACCCTTCGTAGCACATCCTTGTCTAGCTCTGTTCTAGCTACGGACCGCACTACATCTGACCACAACCCAATAGTCCATTTCTCTCTCTCCATTTCCACTTTCACTCCACACGTAGCAGCATTCACAAGAGAAACTGATATATCATTCACAAGTCTCTTCATACCACCCTTGCCAAAGTTGGTTCCCAGCATCATCCCAGTCTCTCTCAAATGGATCTTATCATCTTTGAGAAAAAGATAAGATCCTTCCTCAATGCATCTGAAAACTCTCCACAATCTCTTCTTACATGGTCTAGGCTATCACACCATATACAACGATGAACAAAGCCTTCTCTCATCTGAGGTCTCTGCATAGCAGGCTGTACATTCTGCTCCTTCTCTTCTAACCTAGTGAGCTTAAGCTTAAGCTCCTTCATACCCTTAATCAACTCATCAAGCGGTGAGTCTTCCTCTCTAACAATTACCAAAGCGGGCTTAGCAGGCAACTGCTTGACTGGAATTATCAGAGGTACTGCTTCACTTACCACCACCTTGTCCCTTCTTCTCTGTCTCTTGGTCAGCAAAGAGACAGCCTCTTCAACCTCCTTCCAGTCAGTCTTCAATCCTCTCTCCTCACTCTTGTCTTCCAGCAATAGCTCAAGCTTCTCCTGAATAGTCACGTCCGCTGCTTGTAGGAAAAGCTCGGTCTTCTCCACCTCTAATGTAAGCTTTTCTGTCCTAGAAAGCTGAGCATACTGACGATTAAATTCCCTTAACAACTCATTTACAGACAAACCTTTGTTGGGCTTAACCACCCACTCCAAGAACGTTCTCTTGGTCACCCTCTCTGAATCTTCAGTGTAGTACTCCTCCTTCAAAGCTCGCATAAAGCTCTCCCAACTCTGTCCTTGCTGCTGCTTGAGCTCCTTCACACGCCCACGAATCTCAGGGACAACAGCAAGCTCAAAGTTCTCCACCATCTCCTTCTCAGGCACCTTGTTCACCTCCATCTTCCTAGCATAGTATCGCACATACTTGGAAATATCTGTACCCTTGAACTGGTCCATCTGGTGCACCACAGATTGCAACGCCTTGGTTGCTAACACCTCCTTCCTCTCTGTGCTCTACTGCTGCTGCATGAACATGGAAAAAGCCTGGAACATCTTCATCGTAGCAGCATCAAACTGAATAGGTTGCTGAGCAGCAGCAACACCTCCACTTGATGATCCTTGGTTGGCCATGATATCTGATCCTGTAACACTCTTAAGAAAACTCCCACCCTAGGTGTTTCACGTCGAGTTCACCAAAAAGAGAGTATGTCGGAGTGTAATCCGTCTACCTAGGAAAACGCCGGGCTTCTGGCTGTGGTTGTTCACTCAAGAGGTTGGCTTTCAGGTCACAATAGGGCTATAAACACTCACACAGATGTGTAAGATCTAGTAATATACCCAGAAGGCGAAATTCAGGTCTAGCTGGCAGTAATAGGATTCGGCGGTGAACTTTGACACTCACGGAGAGGAAAAATATGAAGGTTTAGACCTCTAAACTTCCCCTACATGCAAATGAGGTACTACTGAACTCACAGAAGAAATTTCAGCCTGAGATCAAATTCTGACACGGAGATATGAACAGAAAAGTTTTGAGCAAGAAAACTACGGCAATTTCTGGTACCTAGCTGGCTATTTCAACCTATAACAAGAGTTTGGCTCGATCAATTTCGAAGTTTCTTACAGGATTTGCAGTCTACAGGGTGTTGAACATCCCTGTGAAGTTAGGACTCCTGAATGTACACAGAACTGTAGATCTCCTCCTCTGAAGTCGCTGCTCTAGATTAAGAGCTTTTCAGACCCCCTCAGCTTCAGCGGCCGCCCTGAATTACTCAGTTGCTCAATCGATATAAAACTTTTTGTGAAATCGTAGCCCTGCTGGCGGAGAACACAACCTCGAAGTTTTGAAGCAATTTCCTCAAATCTGCTGCGAGTGACACTGAAAACCCTAAATCCAACCAAAATGATTCAATTCTAGCACAATCCGAACTTCAATTGCTCATAACTCCGTCTTTATTGACTCAAATCGATCGAAATTTTCACTGGAAGTGCTTGGCATGACGAGACCTCTCTCCCTGTGCTCTCAGATTTCGAAGATCCCTCACCAAATGCTCGAACTCTACTCTAGAGCTCTGTTTCTAAATTTAGAGTTTAAGAAAAGACAAAAATGGACCAATGGGAGTTCATAGCTCCACTTGGTTGTCCTTTAGTACCCTAAACCACGTGGCAACTTAGTTTTACTCATAGGCTACCACGTCAAGCCCCCTAGAGTTCCAGCGTAAAACTTAAATTACTTAAAACGACACGCAGCCCCGAAAAATAACTTAAATCAGCTAGAAAGCGTGCATGGACGACACGCAAATACAACCCATGAGCTTAAGCCCTATCAACCTACTAAGACTCAAAATAGTGTTAACACCGTATGCAAAGGTGTCAAACATATAAATAAACGACTAGAAGTAATATAAGCTAACTTCTAGAACTACTAAACTCAAGCGTCGGAGTAGAAATATAACATGTAGCCGCCAAGTAGCGCGACAGCGTGATATTGTTGTGGCTCTGTTTGTTAGCAAAGAGAAGTGTCTCTTGCTTTGAGCTACGGTTCGGCGATTTCGGGCTAGGGTTGCGATTCAGGGGTTTGTTTTAGGGCTTCTGAAGTAGGTTACGGACCGCTCTGGTCTGTTTCTCAGTTTTGTGCTGTTAGGAGAAAGAGACGGTAGTGTACATACATTTGGAGTGGTATATATCGCAGCATTCTTTTTCGTGGTTGTTCTTCTCTGTCTTGTCTCTGTTTCAGCACACAACATCTCCACAGCCAGGAACCTCGCGTTTTCTTGGACATCCTTCACGCAATATCCGACACGATACGGTGGTGAACTCGACGTGAAGGTCTGGGTGGAGATTTCTTCTTTGTGTGGATTTTGAAAAAGAGATTGGCAGTCATGAGTGGGGATGGGAAAGGTGATGGAGATGGAGCTAGTGGTTCAAGTGGGTTACCGAAGGTGCAGTTGGATCCGGCGACTGCATCGATGTTCTAAGCTTTCACTATGTTCTTACGGCAGCAACAGTCTGATGAGCGGAAGGAAGCTTTGGCAACAAAGGCGCTACAAGCGGTGGTCAGCAGGATTGACCAGTTTGATGGAAGAGATGTCTCAAGGTATCTGAGACATTATGTGAAGGAGATGGAGCTGAACTGGGTCTCAGAAGATGAGATGATTGAGACGTTTGAGTTGGCAGCAGCTCCAGAGATTAGGGATCATGTTAAAATGCTAACGAAGCATTTTAACAAGGACTGAGAGACTTTTGCTCGTGCCTTGATGGATGAATACTTCTTGGAGGACTCTGAGCGAGTCACCAAGAAGTCATTCTTGGAGTGGGTTGAGCAACCAAGGAAGGGTTTACAAGCTACGGAGTTGCTCAGAGAGTTTGAGAAGCAGTTTTCACGGCTGACCAGGATGGAGAAGTTGACGTTGCAGTCCAACAAGACAGAGCTATTTCTTCGGGCTGCAGATGAGAAGTTGCAGGAGAAGCTAGAGGTACTTCTGAAAGACCGGGAGGAAGACGATGGATTGACCAGCAGTTGGAAGAAGGTTGAAGAAGCTGTTGGTCTGCTTACCAAGAGGGAGCGGAGACGAGAGAAAGTTCCTGTTAGGAGACTGGCACCAACACCTACAGTTCTAACACCTGTTCCGGTAGTCCAACCAGTTCCCGTTGCTAGACAAGTAGTATTAGTTGCTCCAGCTGTTCCTGTTGTTCCAGTTGTTCAGGCACCCATGGTATCTCCGAAGAAGGATGACTCAAACCTTGAGGAGATATTGCGTGGAATGCGAGATCTGCAGATCAAGCTCACCAAATTGGAAGAGAAGGGATCTACAAGCGGAGTAAGACCGGTTGAGAAGCAAGGCTGGATCCAGCGGTGTATCTGGTGCGATGGTACTGATCATCCGCGCAAAGATTGCAAGGAGTTCACAGATATTCTGCAGCAAGGAGTGATCTTCTGGAAGGATGGGAAGGTAGCGTTGAGGGATACTGGTGCACTTCTTCAGACCAACTTTGGTAGAGGAGGGATGAAGAAGTTGGTTGAGGACCACCTATCAGCGCAAGCATTCGCAATCGTGGAAGTTGGAACTTATGGCACAAGGGTTGAGGATCAAGCTGAGAGGAGTTTCAACAAGCAAGTTGAGCCAAGTGAGTTGTGGTCATCTGCCATCTCCATGAAACAGAAAGGGAAGATGGCACGTGAGACGTTGCAGAGGACAGCTGCTACGATCAGAAGGGATACTGGATGGGAGGATCCGATAGAAGCTCTATCGGTGCATGCTTACATCGCCAAGAACCAACACGAAGCGTTGTTGGAAGAGAAGAGAAGGCGAGATTCAGAGGATGCAGGGGAAGGAACTTCTTCCAAGAGAGAGACTCGAGGGGAGAAGGTTCGCCAAGAGCTTCGAGATGCAGGAGCTCAAGACCTACCGATGGACGATGCTCCTTCTTCATCGAAGGAGAAATCTCAGAAGGAGAAGGGTAAGCCGGCTGCGTACAAGCTACAGTCGGATATCGAGGCGTCAACAGACTTGAAGGGAGTCTTGGAAGATCGCATTCTGAATGCGAAGGTGGAGTTTACTTTGAGAGAAGTGTTAGGCATCGCCAAGCGTGAGTTTCATGATGTCATCATCGATGTCATCAAACGGAAACGACAAATTACGGGTGAGACTGGTTTATCACATGCTTTGGATACTAGGATGTCAGTGGATGAGGAGAGAGAGCTTGCAAGGTGCAGTGTCTATTCTCCAGAGGAAGAAAGAGATCGAAGGCGTAGGGTGCATTTCGAGGATGAAGAAGAGGATGGGAAGCGGAGCTCAAGTCATTACAGCCACAGTCATTGGGCTCGAGCTACGACGGAGACGTTGGTAAGGATCGAAGACTTGGATGAGCCGGTGGTTGCTCTGATCGATCATGGATCAGAAATCAACATCATGTCGAAGGAGCTGTACAAGAGGAAGAAGTGACCGATCGACACAGAGCATGGATGGGTCATAAGAGCAGCCAACAACACGAGAGGAGACTTGTATGGAGCTTGTCCAGACATCAGAGTGTGCGTAGGTGATGTTGCTATCGAGCAAAACTTCTTTGTTCAGGAAGCAACATCATACCCACTCATTCTGAGCCAACCTTTCATCATAGCAACCCGGATGGAGACGAAGGTACTGGACGACGGATCTGCGTATGCTAGGATCCGAAGTCAAGATGGGAAGAGAGCGGTACAGTTCCTGACTGTACCATCCAACCACGAGCGCAACCGAGATCGTTTGAGGGAGAAGCCGCTTCCAAGGGTGAGTGAAGAGTTCAAGGATTTTCGTTGAGTACCACTATAGAGCGGGATTGTGGTGGTGCGCAAGAGAAGGTACTCTCGCTTGATGGAGATAGTGCCTTTTGTACAGGGTTTATTGGATTTTCTGAGTGTGGGATTGCTATCTACAAGAAGATAGAAGAGCTGAGAAGAAAAGAACAAAAACATTTGCGTGATGTTGAGTTGATGTTGAAAGAGTTGGGTGAGCTAGAAGGAGATGAATGGATTTCTGATGTTTATGAAGAAGATGGATTGGAAGATCCTTTGCGAGAGATCATGTCTATTGGGTGGGAGGATATGGATAAGGTCGTGCAGATTCATTCAAGGGAGGTTTATTCGGTGATCGAATCATTCTGTGCACCGGAGGTTCGAGTTGAGACAAGATACAAGACAGTGGATAAGAAGATAAAGCCAGTTGCTGGTCCTTTGCCGGAAGACACTAACCAACAGATGGATCGAGCGTCAAGGGAGAAGAGTTTGAGAGATCCTGCAATGATAGGACACAAGTTCACAGAAAAGACCCTTGAAGAGCTGAAGATTGGATCTGATGAGTCTCTTCTACCAGAAGAGAGGATGTGCTTCAAAGAGATGCTTTCACGACATGAGAAAGCATTTGCTTTTGAGCCACATGAGATTGGGTGTGTAGACCCGTACGTTGTTACCCCGATGGTTATCTTCACGGTACCGCATGTGTCATGGAACCTGAGACCAATTCCAGTACCGCGGGCTCACTTGCCCAAACTAGTGGAATTGCTGAAGGAGAAGATGCGGATGAAGATCTTGGAGCCGTCGTTTACACCGTGTTCGAGCATATGGTTTACAGTGCCTAAGAAGAATGGGTCGCTGCGGTTCATCCAAGACATGCAGCCGGTGAACGCAGTAACAATCAGAAATGTTGGGGTGGGACCGATTGTGGATGAGTTTGCAGAAGCGTTTGCAGGAAGAGCGATTTACTCAATGAGAGATCTTTACTCAGGGTATGATCAGTTTCAATTAGCGGAGGAGAGCAGAAGCTTCACGACAATGAGGACACCTTTGGGGTTGGTTAGGATGTGTACTTTACCACAGGGAGCTACCAACTCGGTAGCACACATGATGAACGGGATGAATCGAGTTCTAAGAGACTTCATTCCTGAAAAGACGATGTCGTTCTTGGATGACATCCCCATTAAAGGATGTGTGGAAGATGAGAAGGATGAAGCATTAGATCAGAGGGGGTGTCGGCGATACGTCACTGATCACATCGCAGACTGTGAGAAGATCTTATCTCGACTTGAGGAAGTTCATCTTACGCTATCATGTGCGAAGTCTACATTTGGGGTTAGAGAGGTTTTGATCGTTGGTCATTTGTGTGGATCGTTTGGTCGGAAGCCAGATCCGAACAAGGTGGATGCGATTGGAAGAATGAAGGAGGTTTGCAACTCGCTAACAGAAGTGAGAAGATTTTTGGGTGCTTGTGTATTCTACCACATTTGGATTCCTCATTATGCGCATGTGGCGGATCCGTTGTATGGATTGTTGCGTAAGGGTCATAAGTTCAGATGGGAGGAAGAGCATACTGATGCGGTAAGGAAGCTGAAGTCTTTACTATCATCTCCTCCAGTTCTGGGAAGGATTCATTACAAGGGTGCTAGGCCGGCGATTCTTACTGTGGATACAAGTCTAGTTGCAATTGGATGGGCTGTCGGACAGGATGATGAGAATGGAGACAGGTTTGCGGTTAGGTTCGGAGCGAAGGTGTTAAGTGCTCGACAACGTGCTTACCCGCAAGTGAAGAGAGAACTGTGGGGTATTGTTTCATCTATGAAAGCTGAGAAAGAGTATTTGATTGGAGCAGTAGTGGTGGTTGAAACTAATTGCTTGCCGTTGTTAGGAATGATCATGAATTGTTCAACCCCTGATATTGCGATGTTACGATGGATCGCATATATCAAGTCGTTGAACCCGAAGTTTAGACATATTGCAGGGAAAGATAATCTAATGACGGATATGTTATCTCGAGCTCGATATGATGGGGAGGATGAGATGGTAGGAGACATTGACGACGTGGGTACAGAGTTCTATTCGATTGCACAGACAGGAAGGGAAGATGAGTTATTTGTTGAAGGGTTGTATGATGGTGATTTGCTTGATATCGAGAAGTACCTTAGTACGATGGTTGAGCAGACAGGTTGGACGGATGAGAGGTTTCGGAGAGTTCGAAGGAAGGCCTGTTGCAGGAAGGGTTTCTTTGGAAGCGACCGAAGCAGAAAGGTGGGGTACCGCTACGAGTGATTTGCAACAAGGAAGATCAGCAGAAGTTGCTCAAGGCGTTCCATGAGAGTCTTTGGGCTGGACATCGAGGGATTTGGGCCACTTTTACAAAGATGAAAGAGCGGTATTGGTGGAAAAACATGTACAGGGATGTTGTATCTTTTGTGGAGTCTTGTTTGACATGTCAGATGTATTCGAATATCCGACATCGTGACGGATTACATCCGACTTATCCGTTGACGATTCACTTCAAGTGGGTGGTAGACTTGGTGATTATGCCGGTTGGATTATGGCAGATGAGATATTTGGTACTTGCTAGAGAGGATCTTTCAAATCAAGTCGAGGGTAGGGCGCTTCGGACGAAGACAACTGAAGGGGTATGTAGATTTCTCTTGGAAGAGGTTGTTTGTCGGTATGGATGTGTGGGAAAGATCACTGCAGATCGGAGAGAGCTAGATGTACATGAGGCTCGTGAATTCTTTGCAAGGTGTGGGGTGAGGTTGTCACTGACAACTGCTTACAACCCCGAAGGGAATGCCAAGAGTGAACGTGGTCATCCACCCATTGTGAAGGCTTTGGTGAAGGCTTGCAACGGAAGGGTGCGCGAGTGGCCTCGACTCTTACCATTTGCGTTATGGACAAATAGAATGACGCACAGCTCGGTGACAGGTTACATGCCGGTGGAACTCATCACAGGTCAGAAGCCTATCATGCCGATTGAAGAACATGTTCTGACATGGAGTGTGTTACCTTGGGAGGACAATTTGACTAGAGAAGAGCTTCTTGCTATTCGAATTAGGCAGTTAGAGAGAAGACCAGAGGATATCCAAACTGCTTTGGATAGACTGAGAGAAGCACGGTTGAAGAACAAGGTCAGATTTGATCAGCGACATCGTTTGAGACCTAGGGAAATTAAGGAAGGTGATTGGGTGTTACTCTATGACAACAGTCTAGACAACCAGCATAGTGCACTCCGGAAGTTTTCCAGAAGATGGTTTGGTCCGTATGTGGTGAAGAAGGTTCATGACAACGCAACTTACGCCCTGCAAGAGTTGGATGGAACGAGCTTGAAGGTACCAGTGGCATGTAAACGTGTCAAGATTTTCAAAAAGAGAGATGAGGAGGTCGATCTAGCAGATATCTTGACGGAGTTTCAGTTTGAGGATGAGGATTATGCAGAAGATCTTGAAGGTGAGGTTGGTTACGATGGGAAGTAGGACGATAAGCCGGTCCACTCCTTGGTTGGTATCTCTGGTGCATACCGGAGGATGCACAGGTTCAGAGGGGGTGGATGTCGTGTCGTGGACCGGCACCTACATGAAATTCAAACTTCGATGCTTGTCGCTCCAAAGACACACATGAGAAGACAAGCTAGGCCCCAGCTTACGGATTTTGGCACAATCTCAGATCTCCATTTTCATCGCATAGATGGATAGAGCTTGTTGTCAGCTTTCCATAGGCATCTTGTCTACTTCGTTTGGGCGCCTAGTGGAGAAGTTACAAGACTCGAAAGATGGAGAAAATAAGCTAGGCCCCAACTTACGGGTTTTTGGCACCACTTCGGATCTTCGTTTTTATCGCACCAGTGGATAGAGCTCCTTGTCAGCATTTCATAGGCACTTTGTCTACTTCGTTTGGACGCATAGTGAAGAAGTTACAAGACTCGAAAGATGGAGAAAACAAGCTAGGCCCCAGCTTACGAGCTTTTGGCGCAACTTCGGATCTTTACTTTTATCGCATAGATGGATAGAGCTCGTTGTCAGCTTTCCATGGGCATCTTGTTTATTTCGTTTGGACATCCAGTGAAGAAGTTATGCGATTCGAAAAAAGACAAAATCAAGCTAGGCCCTTAGTTACTTGCTGACTGGGTATTTAGGGTTTCAGGCGTTATATCAAAGACGCAAGGGGCCTGTTTCTTATTTTTGAGGGTTGAACTTCGTACGTACAGACTGTTGCAAGGGGGCTGCTTAAGGGGTTTGCTTGTTCCTACGACCTGTCGGTGGATGTTTGAGAATTGGGAAGTCCAATACACGCGCGCAAGGTGTCATCGGGTTCCGATCTGTGCAGGCTACGCAGAGGTTAAGACGGTTCTTGAAGAGACGGATTGGGGGTTGTGTTCTAGAAAAAATTGAGACGCAGGAAGCAGATTTGGGGTTTTCAGTTACCTGTGAAGGAGAGTTGGACCGTTCGGATCGTTCCGGAGTCCAAACTTGCTGTCCTTGGATCCATCGGGATCAGAACAACGAGTTCTTCAGGAAATTGAAGACGATACCAGTTTTCATCGGGCGGTTTGGGAGTTGTGAGTGAAATTGGTTCGCAGGGAAGCGCTTGCGTCAGATTTTTCATCGCCTGCGACCTGAGATTGGATTGTTCTTCGCGATCGGTGAGCCAAGCTCCTCGTTCTTGGTGCCTACGCGATCAGGGAGTCCTCATGTACGCATAGGAGAAGACTGTAAGTGAATTGGATTGTTGGTTTGGGTGTGGTGAGCGAATTTGAGCCGCAGGGAACCAATTTACGTTAGTTTTTTGCAACCTGCGACCAAATTTCTCGAGTGGTTTTGCGAGGGGAACTCCAAACGGCTTGTTTGGAGTCTTGTTGGGTTCAGGGTAGCCAGATCTACCTACCAGAGAAGACGGATATCAGTTTAGACGATCCGTTTGTGCGATGTGAGCGGTTTTAAGCCGCAGGGAGGAGCTTCTAGAAGTTCGGTCACCTGTGACCGAAAATCGGCGATATCTCGACTATCGGGAGTCGGATCTGAAGGTTTCTTGAGCCAAAGGAGTCAGGGAAGGAGACCCTATCGACATTTGAAGATCGTTTGGAGAAAGGAGAAAGTTCTCAGATAGGTCTTTTTCGGTTCCTTTGCTACGGATTTCGTCTTTTTGAGTTCGTTAAGGACTTAATTGGTTGTGTACGGCTTGTGGTAGTTAGCTTTAGCCAAGAGCTAGTGAGTGGATGTGGTTTGGACTTGGGTTTTGGATCGCGTGATATTGTTGTGGCTCTGTTTGTTAGCAAAGAGAAGTTTCTCTTGCTTTGAGCTACGCTTCGGCGATTTCGGGCTAGGGTTGCGATTCAGGGGTTTGTTTTAGGGCTTCTGAAGTAGGTTACGGACCGCTCTGGTTTGTTTCTCAGTTTTGTGCTGTTAGGAGAAAGAGACGGTAGTGTACATACATTTGGAGTGGTATATATCGCAGCATTCTTTTTCGTGGTTGTTCTTCTCTGTCTTGTCTCTGTTTCAGGACACAACATCTCCACAGCTAGGAACCTCGCGTTTTCTTGGACATCCTTCACGCAATATCAGACATGATAACGCGTGTGATCTTAAAATCAAGGGAGTAATCACAACCTAAAGACAACAAAAGGCAACAAAACAGTGAGGAGATCACAGTCGAGTCATGTGGTCTATCGAGTCTTACGTTGTAGAGTAACGCTAACATAGTATCAGACGTTTCACCAGGCCATAGCTTGATTGATTCCAGAGTCTAGGGAGATAAGACACTTCACTAAAGATCTTCTTAACTCAAAAGAAACTGCGTTTACTTTTGCTTAAATATCGACACGACTACAGCTTGATGACATAGAAACTGGTCATGCGGCTTACCCCTCGTCCACAAGCGCCTACCTCGAAAGAACCTTATTACTCCAACACGGCAACGAAGTCCTAAAATTCAAACCTACCATTCTCCTATTCTGCTCATTATAGTTCCTATCTTGTCATTCTTCACAGCCCTCTAATCGAAAGAAACATACTACACCAAATCGACAAAGAAGTCTTCAAATGCAAACCTACCATTCTCTTATTCTGCTAGTTGTAGTTCCTAGCCTTCATTCCCCGAGAGGTGAGCGCAATTTGGATTGGGGTGGTTGGGACGAAAGCAACTATTCGATTGGACGCCACTGGCTAGTTATGTAACTTACGAACATAATGAATTGCTCATGAACTATGATGTAGTTTCCATGATGAAGTAGGTCTATGATGTAAAAATTATCATACTGGAAAGTTACAAAGTCTTATCTATAATATACTCGGAGTAATTGATGAGTTAATGTTTCATGTTGCATGCATATCACTTCAGTCAAACGAGGTAAATATATAAAAGTTTAATTTATGATGTAAGTATTTACTATTACAAATAATTAATCAGAAATAATTAATATTAAATTATTAAAAAATATTATATTTTTCTTGAAAGTATTAGATCATAAATTATCACTATAAATTATATATTATTAAATACAATCAAGAAAATTATAATAATTTAATCTTTCTAATAGCAAATATTTGTATCATAAATTAAATCTTTATATCATAAATTAAACCTTTATATATTTACCTCTTCGGACTGAAGAGATATGCATGCAACATGAAACATTAATAATTTCTGACTTAATCTTTATTTTTATTATTATTTTTCTATTTTCTATGGAATTATCATGAAATTACCACAGGTTAAATAACATTGCCCTGGTCCCCAAGTTTGTTCAATCTGTTTGGGACTCATAACAACTATTTACAGGCTCAGAACTTCAAAGCTCTTTCAACATGTAAGTCCAAAACTACGGGTAAGCCTACACTATCTATCAGTAACGTAAGCTTTAAAATCTGGGTTAGATTCGTTACTCGACAGTGGCTTTCTGATTCTTAGGTTCCTCCAGGTCGTCCTCTTCGCCAACCTCTTCCTCCAGAAGCTCAAAAGCGTCCACCTCCGCAAAGTAGGCACATTTTTCCTCGCGGTAGATTTCTGGAAGTAGCATGCTGTTGCTCTGAGATGAGCTACTTGATTCTTCTTTTGACAAGAACCGACCTTCCTCTGAGGCGTGAAGACGCCTTTTAGACTTCTGACAGAGTAGTGCTGAGACCCTGCTCCTTTGCCTCTCATGCGCGCGGGGTCAGTAAAAGTGCCTCTGAGTTGAGGGCACGTTTTAGGTCGGCTGGATTTCCTCCCAAGCTGGTCACTTGTTCGCCGCTCATAAACTCGAAGATTTCCTTCTGTAGCAGCATCTCCATCTCTTTGTGATGTACCTTCTCCAAGAGCAGGCACCAGATGCTCAAGAGTACGCAGAGCACCACAGGCGAGCGAAGAAGAAGCTTGTCTCGCAGGTGTCACTTCAAATTCAACTGAAAAGTCGTCGTCTTCGGATGAGGGTGTAACTTCAGAAGACGCGAGAGGCTTTTGATAAGATTCTGGAGCTAAAGTCTGCACGACATCCTCCTCATGACGAACGGCCAAATCGGATGCATCATCCGCGCCAAGTGAAGGACTAACTCCAGGCAATGCTGGAAAGAAATCGGAGCTAGGAGATAAAATCTGAACGTGACCATCTTCGTTAAGCACGGCAATCTCATCTTCATCAGTCCTCAGAATGCCAGAGGAGCTAAAAGAAGCTTGAGAACTTTGTGACCTCGACAAATGGCTCTCACCGCAAGGGAGCACCCTATCTCTCTGCAGGCAAAGAGATCCTCCAACGTCACCCTCTTTCCTCTTGTCCCGGTCAAAGCCTAAGTGACTCTCCTGAGAGGGGACAGGCAAATTTCTAATATCGCGAGGATTCCAGTTCAATGCTTTCGCGAGACGTTGTTCTGTACGAGATTTTCTCCCGCGTGTCATGAACGAGGCACCAGGAGCAGAAACCTGAATCCCGGAGAGAGGCTGTCGGAACCGAGAGGAATTTCCCGTATGAACATCACAACGAGACCCACTTTTTCTCGACTGCCTCGTGCTGGCAGAATCAAGATCCCCATAACCGCTCTTAGGAGCTTCGATGACGTTTTCGGAGGAACGAGTTTCTTAGACCTCGTGATTTTCCTTCGTAGAATCGGCTGCAGACCGCAAGGTCTTTGTCGATGCCAGAGACTGTTTCGACAATGGCATGATCAAGTCTAAACAAACATAAAAGCGAGCAAGCTCTAAGACTGATCAGGAAAATTTGTACAAGACAGTACAACAACTACTGGCATGGAAAGCAACTCTTCTCCACAAAGACAACGTCTACCAATCTTCCGAGCTCTAACGGCTTCAAATTCTCTGCTCCCACAAGTAGCTGTTCGATCCCACCCTCCTGGATCGGCTGATCGTGTAATGGACGCAGGACTTCATGCAGTTTCCAGAATCTCAACATTGCAAAGGGGACGGAGAAAGGATGGAAGTTCGGGGGAAGGAGGAATGAGGGGAAGGCGCGTGAACGGACTTGACGCGGTGTTTGTCAGCTGAAGAGGCGGAAGTAGAAGGAGCAGGGCTCCCATGTACACGTCGCCACGTAATCTGTTTATCTACCAGGAACCAAACAAGAACCGGTTGCCGTTCCTCCAGCTATGTTGGAACACGAACGACCAGACAGGCAGGCGCGCATAGACGCGATCAGACCCAAGCCCTGAACTTTGATTTGAACTTAAAGAGCCTCGAGGAAATCGAGTATTGAAGGATAGATTGTCGGACGCGTGTTTTCGGAAGAATTGCTTGGGGGCGTGAGGATTGAGTAGAGCAGGGAACTGTAGATTCTTGATCGAGGTGTGACGAGCATAGGTGCGGATGATGGCCGCCAGAGCGTGTTCTCCGACGGTGGTATTCTCTCCTTCCTTGTCCTTGGAGCTCGCGTGGACGTTCCAACGCTGTCGCAGAGCAGCGACGCAGCATCGGATCCTCGGGATGGTCAGCAGGTCGGATCAGTCGTCAATCGTCGTCCGTATGTAGAATTCCCCCTGCTCGACACTTCTCAAACGATCCATCTCTCTGAACGGTTAGGGAATTTTCCAGAGTAGTGACGAGTTTCGCTCGAAGTCCCGTGTCGACAGATAGCGAAGAAGTGTTTTTCGACGAAGGTACGCACTATGGAGATTTGGTGGCAAACCTCATCTTCGGTCTTACTCTGGTATGGCTCCCACTGACACTAGCGTCTGCCCATTGTTGATCTCCGCTGCGTGCCTAAATTCAGAGAAATTGCAGCATATGTTAACGAGAGAGCTGGCCAAATGCTTGCTGACCCTTCGGTTCTGACCTCAGCTGCAGGAGCAACTTCTGTCCCCAAGAAGGGGTTTTCATCCTAAAGCATGTGCTTATCTGTTTGTGTAGGTATAACATTATTCTGAGCTGAACACTTCTTGCCATTTGTGTTCACGAAGAGAGCTCAGGTTTCAAGAAGGTAGTGTTGGTGTTTACCTGATTGTGCCCGTGAGTTAGGTGCAATTTTGGAGCGAGGAGAGTGCGGGAAACTGAAATTGCAGGGGTGAGCACCAGGTTTGGTCGTTTTGGTTTTTTGATAGTAAGTCCGGTAGTCAGCACGTTTGGGTTCTTCTCCACGGGATGTTTGTAAACTGAAGATTCTTATGTACAATTCAAGATTCTTTTGACTCTTCACCAATTTCGACGTTTTCTGATTGCTCTTGACTTGGTTATATGACTCAGCCGGTGTCTCATCCTTACCTCTCTTGGACGGATGGGACTCGACTAGTGAATGCGTGAGGTATGTTCTAATAAGTGTAGGATATATGTATCGAATGATGAGCATTGTTCTCCATTTGTTGTAAAAGTTCAAGGTCAAAATGACAACGTAACTGGGAGTCGGGAGTTGAATTGATGTACATTTCAATTGTATCGAAAGAACTAACTGCGAGACAGTTGTTCTTCCAACAAACTGTCTCGCAGTTAGTTGGAAGAACAAGAGCTTTTTCAACAAGAGAAACTACAAAAAGATCTAAGGTGTCTCATCTCGAATGAGAAACCAAGAAAAACCAAACGCATCGTGGAATTTCAGTTTTGATCTCAACGCTAGTGTGAATGAACCATTTTGCCGATGAAAATGTGTACCCCATAAAATTTAGATAGCCCTGCCCATTAGGACGTCTGAAAGTTGTCTACGTATTCTGGACTCTCAGAGACATCTTGACAACATCGACGAGGTCACATTTGTCGAGTTGAGTTTATCCTCGTGTTTCACTGTGATCATCGTAAGAGAGTCATGAGAACCCATGCGTTCAAGTTATCATGCGTTCAAGGTATGTGTTCAAGGTATGTATAGGTGCATTACACAAAGAAAGTTGTTTGCTTCATGTACGTAAGAACAGCTCATTGTGATAATCAGACTTTCAATGATGGAGGAAGAAGTTATGATAGATCGGATACATTGTCATCAGATTGCATTATTTGCTCCCTTAGTCTCAATAATCATTTCGAAAGTCAAAGAGACTGAAATGGTTGGTGGCACGATCTGAGCTGTAAGAGAACAATTATGGTATCATCCGTTCTACTTGCGACTATCTCAATAGGGCTTGGCCAGTTTTATCTTTCTTGGAGCCATCTCAACGGCCAATTATGGTATCATCCTCTCTTTCGCGGCCATCTCAACTGACATTTCCCGATGCATCTAGTTTCCCATTCGAGATGGGCCACTTTGGGTCCTATGTCGTTTTCTCTTGTTGAGAAAGTTCATGTTCGTTCAGCAAGCTGTCTCGCAGTTGGTTCCTTCGGTGCACTGGAATGTACATCGATCTAACTCCTAGTTACGGATGCCATTTTGACCTTGAGCCTTTGTAGCAAATCGAGAACAAAACCGACAGGTCGATAAACGTATCATACACTTATTTGACATGCGTAGAGGCTCTGTGGTATGAGTCAGTTGACGGGGTAGTGCGAGAATTGACATCCGTTAGTCGTGTAATGGAACAGCCGGATACGTTGCTTGCGGATAATTTCTCTTCCCTGCTTTGGAGGGTTTTATTTCCAAGATCTATTGAAAGTGAACACATGGCGGACGTCCCAACAGCACCAGCTCCGGAAGGAACTCCGGCACCAAGGACCAAGCCACCTAAGCCGATGCTCCGCAGAGAGTCACAGAGAGAGAGGGAGAGAAAGGAGAGGGACAGCATTGTAAGCGTCTCTGTAATGCCAAGTTTGTGTTGTATCATGCACGTGAAAGCTTTGGTGGTTTTGTAAGCGTCTCTGTAATGCCAAGTTTGTGTTGTATCATGCACGTGAAAGCTTTGGTGGTTTTGTGAGTTTCATCATGATCTACAGATGAGACCTAAGCCGCCTCTTGCTGATAGGTGTCTAGTTGCATGATTTACATCTATGACTTGCAAGATTGTTAGATCGTGAAGTTTACATTTCTACGTGCATATATGTGATTGCAGTCGCAGATGGAAGAAACTTTCAAACGGATCGCATCACACAGAGGTTCGTCACGCGTAGTCAGTACATGATGTTTCTCATAGCTCTGTCCGTCTCGTCTTGAGAGTTTATTATGGAATATTTGTAGATGTCTCGTAGCCGTCTGATCATTTTTACCTGTCCGCTTGTCTGTCCTCACTTGCTACCATCAACTGTACTTCCAAGATCTGTTGTTTACACGGAAGATTGGTTTGAACGTGCCCATTCCCACAAAGACTATCTTGAACGGACCCTGCCAAAAACTGTGTGTGTTAACATAAAAAATTAATTTAAAAACGAAAAATGTGAGTTCACGGGTGACGTTTAACGTCATATGTCTGATAGCATATAACGTTATCGTGTAACATAATCTGACGTGACGAGTAAAAGCTTTTTTGGTTCCGGTCAAGGTCTGTTCAAAACAGAGATTATGCGCTGAGGATTACTCAAGCCAATCATCCCTGTTTTCACACAGTAGGCATGGAAGGGTATCATAATCTTAAACATGTCAAGACTTTATGTCGCATACCGTACACTTTGAACATGATTGTCAGTAAAACACAGTCCAGATCAAGTTACATGAAAGTACGCTTGCTTCAATAGTCTGGAAAAATTAAAGAGTCATTGAATATGCTCATTTTCATGCATCACAGGTATCATCGGTGTCCTCCTTGCTAACGGAGATGGTATACCTCTCAAAAGTACTCTTGATGAGCAATTAACGCTGAAGGTGTGTACTTCTCGATGTGTATCCTACTTCTATGGATGTAAACATTAAAGATAATTAGACTTTGAATAAAACAAATCGTAATTGATATGACTTGAATATTTTGTCAAACATTTGTTTGCCAACCATCCCCTGCCATTGCTGCTGCAGTATGTAGCATTCATCATTCCACTCGCACACCGAGCGAAGATCATCACCAAATCTCATGATGTCAAGGTTAGGGCACCATCATATCATTTCCGATCTTGCGAGAGTTAGGTCTCCGAGAGATTTTCGGATAGAGGAGAGGCTAAGGAGCCGGACTAAAAAAGCACAACAATCTGAACATCTCCTAGATTAATTTCTCTTAATTTTCATCCAATTTATCTCGACTTCGGACAGATGATTGTTCGAACTTCTAGTTAATATACGGCTCACGTTGATGGCAGCAAGCATTGAGTTAAGGATCTCATTCTCCATGTACCTCGTTGACTGACTCGTTCTCTTTGCCTGACAGGATGAAGTGACACTCCTCCGCATTCGAACAAGAACGAGTGAGATCATTGTGACATCTGAGAGGGACTTCTACCTCGTAGTTGCTCAGAAGACCAGTTTTCTTGATTAATCCAATTCCAACTGGAACTTCTCTACACACTTGGCATGTCGGTTCACTATTTCACTTCAAATTCCGTCTTTCGCTACATTCGAGCAATGAAGAAGAAGGAAGTCAATACGAAGAAAGAACATGATTTGTTTTTTTTCTCCTTTGATTGATTTTTTACGTATGTCTGTCTTGAATAAATGAGATATTGCATTTTTTTCATGAATGTCTTTTCTTCTCACGAACTCCAACCTTTCCTTCTTGCTTCCGCGGTTGAGATAGTCCGGAAATTTGTCGCTCCTCGATTAGACCATGACACTTAAATGAACGTAAAGGATTCTAGAAACATAAAGTTTCTCTTTTGTGTTTTGGGGTGCTTTTATGTATGACACACCATCCTCTAGTTGATAAATCATTATCTATATGATATTCTGATGATGTATAATTTTTATATATTACTTTTAGTAACATAATTAATGGTTGATTTTTTTCGTAAAACATTATATTTGTATTTTTTCACCTTAACATTACGGAAGTCACTATCATGGTCCTGGTTTTTTAGTCTTAAAAATCCACTTGGGAGAGTGGTTTATGTTTTACATAAATCATTTTTGTTTGTTTTTCCTTTCGTACATATGTACATATGTATTTTGGGAAGTGCGTTCTTCAACACTCTCATTATGATTTATGTTTATGGAGTCTTCTCGCGTGTCCATGTTTAGCTAAAAGCTAATATGTATAAAATATTTTAATTTTTGTAATCCAACTTGGTATAAGACATTTGCTTAACATCTATATATTCTCTCGATAACAACAAGCGAGCTAAAGTTCTCAAAAATAGATCTTGCATGTATATTTGGCATCCATCCCACTTGGAATCACTGATGTTGAGATATGGAACTGGATGATGGAGTGTCATGTTAGAATTACGTTGAAATGCTTTGTTACATAAAAGTGGTTCAAGCGGTTAGTTTATTACATACGAGGGATGTTTCTTGTGTCACAAGGAGCTCAATGACGCTTTGCAAGGTTTGAGAAGGTTCTGTCCATTTTGCAAAAACCATTGCAATCAGTTGAAAGTTTGTTACAGATTGCTAGTTGATTTATAGGATGAGACGACTAGTGTATGTGTCGTGATCTCAAAAGCAATGAGAGATTTCTTATGTATTTCATCGGACGACTGCAAGCATAATTTAGTACCTAACCCTTTTGATGTCGTGTTGTCACGGTTTTATCATGTACAAGATTGACAGAATGTCTATTTTTATACATATGCGTTGATCATGCGATGTTATGCTAAATAGGTGGTTATGACGGTGTTTTTTACTTGTACATGCAGAAGACGACGAGACACATGTTAATATATTTGAGTATGTGCACATGTTAATATATTTGAGTATGTTCACATGTTAATACTTCTAGAAGTTCTATTGTATGTTAATGTACTTTGTAAACCAACGTTGGTGTTTCTTGTGATTAGTAGTTTATGTAAGTTGCACTGTAGGTAGATTTCCTTGTCAAGGCTTTCATTTATATCGACAAATATTTTATTGTAAATGACATAGATGAGCTATACATATTTATTATGGCCAAAGATGGCTATGTAGGTCACAAGGAGACAACAACTTATATCTTTGAATTTTCATTGATAGGTTATTAGTGGTAAAAAATTCAAAAGTACCCCATAGGTTTCAAATCGACCTCATGGTCGGTAAAGAAGTGATCTCAACGACTTCAAGATATCACTGGAAAGCTCGTCTCACTGGCTTGTGCACTAAGTCAAAAATCTGTCAATTTGAGGTCAAGAAGATAGAGATATGTCCTATTGAACTTTGAGTAGTCAAATTTTGAGTATGCATATTCAAACAACCATAGAACGTATTGTGTAAGTGATGTCGCGTCTCTCAGTCTCAAGATCGAGCACAGACGCGAACAAGAGAACCCTAGTGGACTTGCGCTAGGTTGTGAACGCTGCGAGTAAGACTTAATGGTTTGGCCAAGAAGTCGAGAACAGATGATCCTCAGTGGTTTTTTGAGTCAATGTTGGAACATTTGGTTAAGACATAAGGGCCTATCCCAAGAGGACCTCGGACGAACGTTGACCTAAGGAGGCAAGTCTAGTAACGGATCGAAACGCAAGACCGAAATATAGGTATGAGACGCGAGATCGAGACGTGGGTCCAGTGTAGACGGATCGTGGTACGGATGTTGGTCCAAACCATAGGGTCCAAGTGTGGCGCTGGACCACGGTTCATTGGAAAAATCTAAAGTGTTAGAGCTCTAGCAACATTTTGGATCGTGGACGGAGCTCTACATAAGATCTCGAGACAAGTAAGATATCATTAGAAAGGACTCGGTCATCGATTTCTAGTGATACCAAGAACTCCTAGAACTCACATTGGAGGTGAGAATTATGGTCGATTCTATGATCAGGTTGTGGTACAATTTTCAAGGACCAAAGAGGAGGGCGGAGCCGCCGATCCTCAGAAGTATATATGAGAGGGGTCTCGATGTCTAGGTGGACCAAGACGAGTCATCCGACCCCAAGGTTCGACGGGTAGACTCTGGAGGTATGAGGTGATGGCTAGATCAGCACCAAGGCTCGTTCAATCTATACTTGGACGTTTGGACTTAAGAACGATCCAAGGGTTGGGACAAGACTAGGGAACGAGACGGCTGGTTTGACCATCGTTCGAGAGCCTAGACCCAGACGGACATCACAGACGGTTGGGCTGCTAGGTGTGCTGGAGGTATTGTTTAGGACCTTGGATTTTATGAGAAGTCCGCCCAAGTCATGTTGTGACTTGCTCATGTTTTGAGACCAACCTAGCCGGGTCTAAGTCGAGACTTGAGGAATGTTGAACTTGAGAGTTAGAGAGACGGTCTGGCTCCAATCCAGACCAAACGGGATAAAGATAAGTGAACGCCAATGTGTTATTATGGTTTGCAGGTTAGCATTGTGAGTTTCGTGACCTACTGAGCAAGAGCTTTCGCTGACACAACAAGACGGTAGGTACGCAAAAAGTAGTATCATAGCCGATGCTTCAGTGAGCGAGAACTCGAGATAACGACTGAAGACTGGACGCTTGAGGAAGAATGAGAGATACGAAACAGATCAACATTTCTAGGTCATTCGCTTGGAGCAATGACTGACGTAAGACAGAGTTCCACAAGAAAGATCAAGAAACGAGTGGCGGCTGACTCCAAGATCAAATCGACTTGAGCTAGCCCCGAGGCACAATCAGGAGATGATAACCGACAATCTGCATCCCAACATAGAAAAAGTCCAATACCAACTGCGCACATGTGTAACAAGATGGAGTTTTACCAACGGTGCTCAACGATTCAGACGCGGGAAGTCAAGAAGCTTTGTATGCAAAACTCATCAAGATGATATCATGTAAGAAGCTATGATCTCTAAGGATAGACGTATCACTGAGCTTGAGGTAGGCCAGGAGAGTTCTTCATCTACCAGGAAGCTTTGTAAGATGAATTTTCCGACCTCGTTTTCAGGTATAGGACGAGCTCGTAAGCTTAAAGATTTCTTGATTGAGTTTGACTTATACTTTGAGGCGCAACAAGCTAAGGAGTCAGACAAAGTGAGAGCTGCGGTTACGTTCTTGAAGGATCATGTGTTTCTCTATTGGAATACATATAAAGACGAGCATGCCTTGACCATCTCGACGTTTGGTTTGAAAGAGTTCAAGGAGTTGCTCGCGAGACGGTTCACTTCAAAGTATCAAAGGATTCGAGATGGTGTTGAGTTAGTTAGGTTGAAGTAGACGAGGCCTTGAGTGCTTATGTGCACGAATTTAGTGCTAAGCTAGATTTGTTCTCTAAGTGGATTGAGGAGATCAAGATATGTATATTTATTGGAGGACTCAAGTCTAGCTCAAAAAATGCTCTCTTTCGGATGCCGAAGTTACTTGAGAGATGTGCCGAACTTTTGAAGCTAGCTGAGCGGATTGAGAACGACGAAGTCCAACAACAAAAACCCTTTGAACCACGCAACATGGACAAGGTTCACAAGAAGAACAAGAGCTTCAAGCGAGAATGGGATGGGAGTGAGAAGGATCGGAAATGACTCTTCTTCTCCGGCAGCAAAGCTACAACAAACAGAGTCAAAACCTAAGGGAAAACACCTCAGAAGGGTAATGGTTCAAAGTTTACTTGCTATAACTGTGGCGAGGCGGATCATATTGCTAAGGGGTGTACGAAGCCTAAGGTTAGTAACTGTAGCATGAATGGATTTATTGCAAATGACTTGTTGGAGCGCTAGATGATTGTGATCTTAAGAACCACGAAGAAGACTCCAGGACTGATGTTTCTACAAGCCAAAGTTGCTAACCGTGATGTTATTTTCCTTGTGGACACAAGAACAACCCACTCATTCATAAGTCTGAAGTTGATGAAGAAGTTGGGCTAGTCTACCTCCAAGGCAGACAAGCATGTCTTGAGACTTAGGGTGATCTTGCGTTGTGGTTTTCTAACTGCAAGGTAAACTTAGACGTGCGTCTAAGTCAAATCAGATTATGACTAGAAAGTGAGCTTCGGAAGACCCAGTAAGTAGGTGTGAATACTTATAAGTTAGCAAGTTAGAGTCTTAAGTAGGATGTTTAGAAATTGTCAACTAGTTTTGTTTAAGAATGAAAAAATATGTTAGGCTTTCTCGAGACTAGTTGGAAGTTTCTAAGTGTCCTAGCGACGACTTAAGACTCAAGCCAAGAAGTGAATTGTGGGTTAACTATCAGAACTCAATTCTGGCGCCAAGGGGTTGGCTATCCATTTTGAACTTGATGTTAACTTGTGGTCATAGTTAATGAGGGCATCAACCTCCAGAATGGAGGTGTGTGTCGTGCCTCTCAATCTCAAGATCAGACGCAAATGTGAACAACAAAACTTTAGTGGACTTGCATTAGGTTGTGAGATTGGATTTGTATATGAATGAAAGTAGACGCTGCGAGTAACACTAAACGGCTTGGCCGGGAAGTCGAGAATAGATGAACCCTAAATGGTTCTCTGAACCAAGGTTGGAACATGGGTTAGGACATAAAGGCTTATCCCAAGACAACCCTAGATGATGTTGACCTAACGGGATAAATCTAGAAACAGACCGAAACATAGAACTGAAATATAGGTCTGAGACGTGAGACCGAGACGTGGGTCCGGCATAGACAGACCGTGGTTCAGACGCTGGTCCGAACCATAGGGTCCAAGTCTGACGCTGGACTACGATTCTTCAAAAAAATCCAAGTGTTGGAGCTCCATTGACATTTTGGGTCGTGGATTGAGCGCATTCACACAAGATTGGCCTGAGATTCATCCATAGAAACCAAAAATGCTCCAGAATTCTCTAATGTGCTGCTGTTACTCACAATTTGTATATCAGAAATTCAAATGACAGTATCTCGATCTTCTCAAGTCCAAATTGAATGAAAATTATTATCATCATCATCACCTCTACCAGATATCTCCAACCTTACCTTGGTCTCTCTTAGATAAAATATCTAACGATATGTATGACTACTTGAATACGAACATTTGCAAATTGACTCCTCAAACTTCAATCGATTATATGTTGCTCATTCTAAACTCAAATTAATTGATTGTTGAGTCCACATGTATGAACTCATCGAGGATTTTCCAACCCCACTTCAATCTTCCTCAAATCACTAGCACAACACGTTCTATGGCTGTTTGAACATGTACTTAAAAAAATAGATTCTTTAACTTCAATCGTTTGTATTTTGCTCACTCTGAAAGTCAAATCAGAAGATCGTTAAGTCCATTGTTTTCAGCTCGTCGAGATCTTTCCAACCGTACTTCAATCTCTTTCAAATCATGTTCATGTACCTACTGCCTTGTTGTGCCAACAGAAGCTCTTACTCAGTAGATCACAAAACTCACAACGCTAACCTGCAAACCACACCACTTATCTTTATCTAGTTTGGTCTGGACCGAAGTCAGACCGTCTCCTAATTCTGAAGTTCAACATTCCTTAAATCTCGACCTAGACTCGGTTAGATCGATCTCAAAACATGCGCAAGTCACAACATGACTTGGGGTAGACTTCGCATAAAGTCTAGGGTCCTAAATGATACCTCCACCACACCTAACGGCCCAACCGTCCGTGATGTCCGTTTGGATCCAAGCTGCTAAACGGTGATCAAATCCGTCATCTCGTTCTCTAGTCTTGCCCCAACCCTTGGATTGTTCTTAAGTCCAGACGTCCAATTCTAGACTGGAACGCGTCTTGGTGCTAGCTCAACCATCACCTCATGCTCCTAGAGTGTACTGTCTCAAGATTTCTCCTTTAGCCCATTTAGCATAAAAGATATCGTTCTCATAGAGGATTTGCACAAGTATCGCTGCTCTAAGTTCTAAGATCTGTTCAAACACACAAACACACAGGTTTTATTTAGAAATCCCGTCTTCTCACAAAACCACACGGCTTCTAGATCCTTCAGAAGATGCTCTAGACCTAAACAAACAACTACAACCTAAAACATCACATAGATATCTACTGAGAAACTCAGGAAGACGCTTCTTGCTTCCAGGTCACAGCTTCATGTCTTCTCACGATAGTCTTCCCGAAACAATTCTTGGCTTGTGGGAGTTCAATTCGACTTCTCGCACCTCCAGAAGACTGCTCTTGCTTCGTAGACGTCAAATTATCACTGTCTATCACACATTGCTCTTCCAGTTTCCAATGAGGTTAGATCAATCACATGGTGTATGCCCCGTGTAGCCTTCCCAGGCTTATGCTTACGAAAACGGTCTTCTTGTAACGACTCTGATCCATAATGAAAGATCGAGAAAGAGGTGCTCTTTGTGGTGCCACAATTTACAGGATTTACGAATTTTTGAAATTTTTGTAATTAACAACATGTCTGTGTAATTGAAATAACCTTGTTGCTTAAGATTACATTTTGCTTAGAAGGAAGATGGTCTTAAGAACTTTTTGTAAAAGAAGTCGACTTCTTCCGAAGACGGAAGAAGAACATCTTTCGGGAAGACGTCTTCTCGACCATGTCTTCGAAAGATGGAAGACGGAAGACGCGTGTCTTTCAGAAGACAGCGACAGCGACCACGACTACATGGACGTCAACCACGCACCATTTAGTAGAAGGGTAGGTGTACCTACCAAGTAACCTCATGGTGGTAGGTAGATCAAGTAGACCGAAGAACCCCTAATCGCGTAGGAATATACGAGAGAAGCGCATTAGCTCAGAATCAGCGACTCTTCTCGCATCGAAGGTCATCGCGCACTGAAGGTTGATTTCGGAGGTACCAAATTGAATGAGGAGAGCAAGCATAGTGAAATCGTGGACAGCAAGGATCGAATCAAGGCTATAAAGAGAGCGAGAGGATGATTCTGTGAGAATAGGAAGCACCATCGAAGCTGAAGGAGTCTCCTGTAGATTCTTGGAAGCAGACATTGAAAGACGATTGATGAAGAATCGAAGGTGGAGCACGGATCGATTGAAGAAGCAGCAGGACGTAGCTCAAAATTGACGATAGGAGCAGTTATGTGGGATGGCATTGGAGCTGAGGTGGAGCCGGAAGTGCGTAGGCTCCATTCTGGTGCTCTCATAGATCACTTGTTCAAGATCATTCAAGAGATTTAGGCAAAATCTCTCTTCGTCTTCCTCTCGTCCCGCTGTAAGTTGAACTTTGACAACCTCGTTCTTTCACCTCGATCATCCAATCAGGCTCAAACTTCACAGGAACTCCCCTCTGACCATCCTCTACTGCTGTATGAAATTCCAGCCTCAGATCTGAACCTAACTGTCCGCGATGGATCAAGCCACCCGCCTGTGCTAACCTAAGAGCTTTACAAATCTCGATGGCTAAATCCTAGATCTCCACACATTCTCTTACCCAAATGAGCTGAAATTTCATATGTGACTAGCTGATAGGGCACACTCTCATCCTGGAAAGTTTCACTCAAAGATCCAATCCCATGTGCACGGAGCAACTCAAGCTTTGAACCCAAAGAAAGCGGATTTACTCATATCTCTCAACTATAACAGCCAACTTCAATCGATCATTCCAAGAGCAAATCCAACTCAAATGTAGGATTGTTTTACATCAATGGAACCAGCACGGAATGAAATACTCGATCCCCTTGACAGCTCTTAAAGATCACCTTTCAAACTCTCGGATCACTCCAAAACGTGGCTTGGGGTACCGATTTGACCCCCTGACTTTCAACGCCCATCACTCTCTCCTCAGAACTCCAAATCGCCTGATCTTCGTCTCCAGAGTGTAGCCCGTCTCGAGAGCTTTCCAACAAGACCACTCACTCCTCAAATGACCCCCGGGAAGACCTCCAAAACCCTAAAGCCGTCTGAAGATCTGGAATGGAGTTGATTGGTCGAAAATAGACCAATAAAAAAACAGATCTGGAAACCTCCTTTTTCCTCTACTTGGTACTCTAGAACCCTAGAACCCTAATACCCTCTCATGCCTTCAAGGCATCGGCCCTAACCTTAGGATAATTACACTCGTCAAACTATAGAGATCATACTTAACACTTAAGATTAAATATAAAGTCAAGATGACGACTTGGAACCGATCTACGATGAAAAGTACTACAAAAGGGAATGGAGAAGCCATCACTTGATTACAATACTCCTCCCAAAGTTCCTTGCGATCCACACATGATAATTGATCTTCCGCCTACAGTGACATCGAACGTCTATCCAGACGTTGAACGGGATGTTGGCTGGATAATTCAGGTCCATTAGCCCCTCGTCAAAGTAAGATATACACTGTCAAGTCCCAGCCCTCCCCATACGTGACGATTGGTAAGATCACCGGAGTAGGCGAGTCCATCATCCTCCCCATGAACTCTTTTCCGAAATAGACGATGAATCACTGTCAAAAGTGATCGCGGTGGATCAAGTGAAGCTTGATATGAAACGGGTTCGGAAATGACAGATTTGGAACTCGATTCAGTCCTCCATCCATAAATACAACTCCTGCCGCTCCTTCTTATCACGTAAGACACTAAGACACACTCATGAAAACTACCCCAAAGAAGAATGTCTCACAAACCCTGACCCACTATCTTATACCTAAGTTTGACAACAAGAGCCATTCACGCGAATGTTCACGGATCACTGAGTCGGCACATCTTGTTATCGTGCGATCTCACATCTAGATCTCTGTGAACGCGACACCTAATACGCTCTCATCTGAACTACACGAAAGGTTCATCCCCACACAAAAGAAAACACAACATCCATTTTGAATTGAATTCACATGTGAGACGTCTCACAACACGACATCCACCCCCTCTAAACCTGCGCATCCTCCGGCATGCGTCACAAACTCTTACAAGTTGTGGACGGCATCACACAACATCTTCGTCGTTCTGAATGATGTCATCGTTATCAGCATCCTCAAGAACCAAATCATCCTCGTCGTCGTCCAAGAGATCAAACTCCGCTCCGACTTCTTCCACGCTTATCTCTTCATCTCGCTTCTTGAAGAGTTTCACACGCTTTCCTGCAATGAGAACTTTGAGCTTTGATCCATCAAGCTCCTGAAGTGAATATGTAGCATTGTCATGTACAACAAGAACCACATATGGTCCAAACCACCGCTTAGAGAATTTTCTAAGCGCATTGTGTTGGTTGTCCAAGCTACAATCATACACCAACACCCAATCGCCTTCCTTAATCTCCTTTGGCCGCAATCGATGACGCTCATCAAACCTGCCCTTATTCTTTAACCGTGCCTTTCTCAACCTATCAACTACAATCTCTATGTCCTCGGGTCTTCTTTCCAGTTGACGAATCCGAAGTGCAAGAAGATCCTCCTTAGACATATTATCTTCTCAAGGTAGAACGCTCCAAGTAGGAATGTGCTTTTCGATGGGCATGATAGGTTTTTGCCCTTGCATTAGCTCCGTTGGCATGTACCCAGTCACTGAACTATGTGTGCAGCGATCAGCCCATAAAGCAAAAGGTAAGAACCTCGTCCACTCCTTCACCCTTCCTCTACAAGCTTTCACAATGACTTTAACAATAGGAGGATGACCTCGCTCACTCTTAGTATTTCCTTCTGGATTGTAGGCCGTAGTAAGAGCTAGTTTCACCCAGCATCTCTCAAAGAACTGCTTAGCTTCGAGAGTATTCAACTCTCCACGATCTGTTGTAATCTTCCCAACACACCTGTACCTACAAATCACGTCCTCTAACAAGAATCTGCAAACTCCTTCAGTGGACTTTGTACGCAAAGCCCGTCCTTCCACTTGATTGGACAGATCCTCTCGTGCAAGAGCCAAATATCGCATTTGCCATATCCCCACTGGCATGATAACCAGATCTACTACCCATTTGTAATGGATTGCAAGCGGATATGTAGGATGCAAACCGTCTCGATGTCTGATCTCTGAGTACATCTGACAAGTTTGACACAAGTCTGACACAATTCTACAAACCTCATCACATCTCTGTACATATTACGCCACCAGTACCTCTCCTTGAGCTTTGTGAATGTTACATAAATACCTCGATGTCCAGCCCATAAACTGTCATAGAACTCTCGAATAAGTTGCATCTGCATCTCTTTCTTGCACACAACTCTTTGTGGTAGATCAACATCTCGCTTAGATCGCTTCCACAAATAACCACCTTGTAGTAGGTAGTTGTAAGCCTTCCTCCTGATCTGTTTGAAATGTGTATCATTCCATTCATGGTGCTTCAGCAACGTGCTAAGATAACGCCCAATATCTATCCATTCACCCGCGTACAACTCCTTTCGAATGGTTTTGGATACACTGCTTCTCCCTTTTGCGCTCTAGAAAAGACGGTAGTGCCAACATCCTCTATGTCCTCGATCATATCTTCCTCTCCTTCATACCTTGCTCGAGATAACATGTCTGCTATTGGGTTATCCTTACCAACTATGTGCTTGAATTCAGGATTCAATGATTTGATGTACGCTATCCACCTTAGCATAGCAATATCAGGAGTGTTACAATTTGTAATCATTCCCAACAATGACAAACAATCAGTCTCCACAACCACCGATGCTCCAATCAGATAGTCTTTCTCAACCTTCATAGTTGTAACCGCCCCCATAGTTCTCGCTTCACTTGCGGATACTTCCTTTGTCGCTCACTCAACACCTTTGCGCCGAACCGCACAGCAAACCTGTTCCCTTCTTCATCATCTTGCCCCACAGCCCATCCAATTGCTATAGGACTACTATTAACAGTCAGAACTATAGGTTTACCCCCTTCATAGCTGACCCAACGAAGTACAAGCGGGGAAGACAACAATTCTTTTAGCCTTCGAATTGCCATTGAGTGCTTCTCGTCCCACTTAAACTTCTTGCCTTTCCGAAGCAAGCCGTACAAAGGATCAGCAACATGTGCAAAGTGAGGAATCCAAACATGATAGAACACACAAGCTCCTAAGAACCTCCGTACTTTAGTTTGTGAACTACATGTGTCCTTCATTTGTTGGATGGCATCCACCTTACTCGGATCAGGCCTACGACCAAACCATCAACACAAATGTCCCACGAGGACTTAGCTCCTGATAACGTCAAGTGGACTTCCTCAAGTCGTGATAATATCTTGTCAACATCTGCAATATGATCAGCAACAAACTTACGGCACCCTCTCTGATATGTCGCTTCATCCTTCTCCTCCTCTAGACAACCCTTGATTGGAATATCATCCAAGAACGGCATTGTCTTCTCCTGAATAAAATCTCGTAAGATTTTATTCATTCCATTCATCATGTGCGCCACGGAGTTTGTAGCCCCTTGTGGTAACGTACACATCCTTACCAGTCCCAACGGAGTCCTCATAGTGATGACATCCCTGCTCCTTTCGGCAAGTTGAAATTGATCGTATCAGGAGTAGAGATCTCTTACGGAATAGATTGCTCTTCCAGCAAATGCTTCAACAAACTCTCCTACAATCGATCCTATCCCTGTATTCTTGATAGTCACTTGGTTTACCGGCTGCATATCTTGAATGAAGCGTAACGCTTCACTCTTTTTCGGAACTGTAAACCAACGACTGGAATACGGTGCAAATGAAGGTTCGAGAATCTTCATCTGCATTTTCTCCTTCAAAGCTCCATAAGCTTAGGTAGATGAGCCCTAGGTACAGGGATTGACCTCAAGTCCCAAGGTGCATGCGGCACTGTAAAGATAATCATTGGAGTTACTACGCTCGGATCCACGTATCTTATCTCCGAAGCTTCAAAAGAAAAAGCCTTTCCATGCTTACTCAACATCTCTTTGAACTTTCGCTCTTCAATAGGAAAGAGAAATCTGCGGATCCTACCTTCAATTCCTTGAGTGTAGCTGCAGTAAACTTGTGACCCACTTGACGAGGATCCCTTAAACTCTTCTCCTTCGAAGCTTGATGAACTTGGTTGTTGGAGTCATCGGGTAAAGGTTGAGCTACAGGCTTAACATTTCTATCCACCGTTTTGTACTTGGTTTCAACCCTGACTTTTGGTTTTTGGAATGACTCTATGATCGAATAGAGCTCTCTAGAGTTTATTTCCACCAGTTGATCTTAACTCCTTTTCTCAATCTTGGTAAGTTCCTCCAAAGGATCCTCTAATCCCATCTCCATGTAAACACCCGCTATTCTATCCTCCTCGTCAAGTACACACACTCTTTTTAGATCTTTCTCAACTCTTTCCACAGCCTTCCGCTCCACTTCTGTAGATCAGCAACAGTCAGAAACTGTACTGCTCTCTTATCGTCTTGATTTCTGATCCTAGCATATGCGGATCCATCATCCAGCACCTTGATCTCCATCCTTACAGCCGTAATGTATGGCTGTCCAAGAATCACCGGATACGAAGTAGTGTCTTGAACAAAAAAGTTTTGCTCTATGATTACATCTCCAATCTTCACCCTTACATCCGGACAAGCACCGTAGAGTTCTCCCCGTGTGTTATTCGCTGCCCGGATCATCCAACCATGCTCTGTGTCAATGGGCCACTTCCCTCGCTTATAGACATCTTTAGATACGAGGTTAATCTCTGATCCATGGTCAATGAGAGCAACCACCGGATCTACCAAATCTCCTATTTTCACCAAGGTCTCCGTAGTACCTCTAGCCCAATGTCCCATAGTATAGTAACTAGAAACCATATCATCTCTCTCATCTTCATCTAAAGCAAATCGAACTTTATGGTTAGTGCAATATTCAGCTAGCTCTAGCTCCTCCTCCTTCGTTATTCTTGTGTCTAGAGCATTAGTCATAGCAGTCTCACTTGTCAACTGCCTCTTCCTCTTGATGATATCAATAATGACATCATGGAACTCCTCCTTTGCTATTCTAAGGATCTCGCGTAAAGTAAACTCAATCTTCGCATTGAGCACTCTCTCTTCTAACACCCCCTTCAAATCTGTAGCTGCTTCAATATCTGACTGCAGCTTGTAGGTAGCAGGCTTACCTTTCTTACTCCTTTCTAACCTCTCTGTGATAGACGGTGAGACTTCCTCCACAGTCTCCTCTCGCACCGGTGTTGTATCTAGCCGAGGTTTCTCACCTCGTAATTGCCTCTTAGGAGTACTTCTCTCCTCACTAGGATCAGCATCATCCCTCCTACGCTTGTCCTCCATGAGAGCCTCATGTTGACTCCTTGCCAAGTAGGCGTGTACAGACATTGTATCTATTGGATCACTCCATCCAGTAGCACCTCTGATTGTCGTGGCCACCTTGAGTAACTCACCCCTTGTTGCTTTTTCTTTCTCCATTGTGGTCACAACATGACTCCATATTTCACTCGCATTTACTTCCTTTTCAGAAGTACTATCTCTATCTTTCACTACCTCAACCCCATAAGTAGCGGCTTGTACTGATACCTCGGCATGTTGTGAAAGATAATCCTCTAAAACTTGCCTCATCCCTCCTCTTCCAAAGTTAGTTTTGAGGATCTCACCTGTCTCCTTCAAGGCAACCTTCCCCTCCTTCCAGTAGATCACTCCTTGCCGTAGGATGTCAGCAAAGTCTCTGCACTTCTTCCGGTGATGTTCAGTGCTATCGCACCAGATACATCTCTACACATACCCTTGCTTTGGAGCGGGTTTGCTCTCAGGTACTCCTCCTTTCTCCTCTAACCTTGCTAGTTTAATCTACAAGTCTCTCATCCCTTTTACCAATTCCTCTATTGCATCTTTTTGAGGTGCAACCATAGAGACAGGAACAGCAGAAAAATGAAATAGGAGGTACTTGTACCGTAGGTGCTTGTACATTAGGCATTGTTGGCTACCTACGGGGTAGTACGATTGACGGTGGTCTCACTTCTTGCCTTACCACCACCTTCCCTCTCCGATACTCCCGCTTCGCAAGTACACCCACTGCTTTAGAAACCTTCCTCCAATCAGTCGTGAGCCTAGTATCTTCCATCTTGTCTTCCAGAAGTAGTTCCAACTCCCTCTGTAGCTCATTATTAGCTGCTTGCAGAAACAGCTCCACTTTGTCGTTCTCCAATGTCAGCTTCTCCATTCGAGACAACTGAAGGAATTGTCTCTCGAACTCCCTAAATAGCTCTGCAGCAACAAGCCCTTTATTGGATTTATTTACCCACTCCATGAATGGCTTCTTAGTCACTCGATCTGCATCTTCTAGATAGTATTCTTCTTTTAATTGAAAAGTAAACTCTTCCCATGTAGCGCCATGAGAGTGGATGATCTCTTTCACATGCTCTCGTAAGCTCAAATGTGTTGATCATCTCTCTCTCAGGCACTTTACTCAACTCCATCTCCCGCGAATAGTACTTAAGGTACTTGGAGATGTTCTTTCCTCAAACTGATCAAACAAACCCACAACAGACTGCAAAGCTCTAGTAGCCATTGTCTCCTTTCGTTCAGCGGCTTGTTGTTGTTGCATGATCAACGCGAATGCCTCAAGCAATCGCATGTCAGACTTTTTCAGTGGGTTCACCCTCGGGGTCTCTCCAGACGTAGAAGCCTCATCTATGAATTGAGATAAGCTCTCAGCATCCATGATTGCAAGAAAATGTATCTCTCAACCCCAGACGTTTCACGTCGAGTTCACCAACTGTCGTAGGGTGTGAATTGTGGTCTAGGAATACACGGGGTATCTAGCTATGGAGAGATACAATAGGATCTACAACCTAACCGAAGAAAACTTACGCTCTCACTATCTAATCTATCAGAATTTTGTCTTGGTTACTATCGATCTAACTTGACACATGTGCGTCGTACAAATGACTCGGAGCTCGATCCCATTTTAGGTAAAAGTAAGGCTCATACATGGTACATGTCTGCTTTAGATCCCAAGTATTTTTCATACAATCTTTCATCGGTATCCGCTTCACTACTTCTTCTCGACAAACTACCTAAATGATAGACTCAAGCTTTCTATTATTCGCTGATACGAGCTTCGCATAGGAAGATGTCCACAGCAAAAGACAGCCTATTACACTAACTTCCCAACGATACAAGGCATATCGGCAACAAACAACCAGAAAACTCGGGGCATGACACCGAAGATAACGGTACCTCAGCTTCAGCAAGGCGTGGCACCTCCACTGAACGTGATCGCCGTACCAATTTCACAATACAGCCCCTTGTCATCCATGCAACACCTCCAAGAAGCTCATCTCCAATCCTCAGATCACTTGTTCAAGATCATTCAAGAGATTTAGGCAAAATCTCTCTTCGTCTTCCTCCCGTCCCGTTGTAAGTTGAACTTTGACAACCTCGTTCTTTCACCTCGATCATCCAATCAGGCTCAAACTTCACAGGAACTCCCCTCTGACCATCCTCTACTGCTGTATGAAATTCCAGCCTCAGATTTGAACCTAACTGTCCGCGATGGATCAAGCCACCCGCCTATGCTAACCTAAGAGCTTTACAAATCTCAATGGCTAAATCCTATATCTCCACACATTCTCTTACCCAAATGAGCTGAAATTTCATATGTGACTAGCTGATAGGGCACACTCTCATCTTGGAAAGTTTCACTCAAAGATCCAATTCCATATGCACGGAGCAACTCAAGCTTTGAACCCAAAGAAAGCGGATTTACTCATATCTCTCAACTATAACAGCCAACTTCAATCGACCATTCCAAGAGTAAATCCAACTCAGGGAGCCTAGACCCAAACGGACATCACGGACGGTTGGACCGCTAGGTGTGCTGGAAGCACCGTTTAGGACCGTGGACTTTATGGGAAGTCCGCTCCAAGTCATCTTGTGACTGGCTCATGTTTGGGATCGACCTAGGCGGTCTAGGTCGGGACTTAGGGAATGCTGAGCTTGATGATTAGGAAGACGGTATGGCTCCGGTCCGGACCAAACAGAGTTAAGATAAGTGGTGCATGGACGCTAACATGTGATGGTGGTTTACATGTTAGCGGTGTAAATTTTGTGACCTACTGAGCAAGAGCTTCCGCTGGTGCAACAAGGCGGTAGGTGCGTGAAATCCAAGGCCACTTCAGAAGTTTGGTATGTCTTGCCCTTGGCAAAGCGCACCTGAATAGGCTTGTCTGCCCTGGAGGTAGACAAGCCCAACTTCTTCACCAACTCTGGACTTATGAAAGAGTGAGTCGCTCCTTTGTCCATAAGAAAAGTAACATCACGGTTAGCAACCTTGGCTTGTAGAAACATCAATCCAGGCGTCTTCTTCATGGTTCTAAAGATCATAGTCATCTGATCCTCCAACAAGTCTTTTGCAACAAACGCATTTATGCTACAATTACTAACCTTAGGTTTCGTGCACCCCTTAGCAATATGACCCGCCTCGCCACAATTGTAGCAAGTAAACTTAACGCCATTGTCTTTCTGAGGTGTTTGACCCTTAGGTTTTGATTCTGTTTGCTGTCGCTTTGCTGCCGGGGCAGAAATATCCTTCCGATCTTTCTCACCCCCATCCAATTGTCGCTTGAAGCCCTTGTTCTTTTTTTATAACTTATCCGTGCTACGTGGTTCAAAAGGTTTCTGCTGCTGGACTTCATCGTTCCCAATTTGCTCCGCTAGCTTCAAAAGTTCGGCACATGTCTCAGGTAGCTTCGGCATCCGAAGGGGAGCCTTCTCCGAGCTGGACTTGAGTCCCCTAATGAATATACATATTTAGGTCTCCTCAGTCTTCAGGAACGTAACCGCCGCTCTCACCTTGTCAGACTCCTTAGCATGTTGCGCCTCAAAGTATAGATCCAACTCAGTTAAGAAATCCTTAACCTTACGAGCTCGTCCTATACCTGAAAATGGGGTCGGCAAATTCATCTTACAAAGCTTCCTGGTAGACGAAGAGCTCCTTTGGTCTGCCTCAAGCTCAGCGATACGTTTATCCTTAGAGGCCATACCCTCCTGCATGGTCTTCATCATCTTGATGAGTTCCGCATACAAAGCTCCTTGACTTCCCGCGCCTGAATCGTTGGGCACTATTGGCAAGACTCCATCTTGCTGCACTGGTGCCGCAGCTGGTACATGGCTCTCTTGACGTTGGGGCGAAAGTTGTCGGTTATCGTCCCATGACTATGCCTCGGGGCTAGCTCGAGTCGATCTGCTCCCGTTAGCTGCTCCTCGTTTCTTGGTCTTCCTCCTAGAACTCTGTCCGTCGTCGGACATCACTCCAAGTGTTCACCTAGAAACGCTGATCCACTTTGTGTCTCACGTCCCTCCTCAAGCGTCCGGCCTTCAACCGCTACCTCAAGTTCTCGCTCACCGAAGCATCGACTCTGATACCACTTTTCGTGCACCTACCGCCTTGTTGCGCCAGCGGAAGCTCTTGCTCAGTAGGTCACAAAATTTACACCGCTAACATGTAAACCACCATCACATGTTAGCGTCCATGCACCACTTACCTTAACTCTGTTTGGTCCGGACTGGAGCCGGACCGTCTTCCTAATCATCAAGCTCAGCATTCCCTGAGTCCCGACCTAGACCCGCCTAGGTCGTTCCCAAACATGAGCCAGTCACAAGATGACTTGGGGCGGACTTCCCATAAAGTCCAGGGTCCTAAATGGTGCTTCCAGCACACCTAGCGGTCCAACCGCCCGTGATGTCCGTTTGGGTCTAGGCTCCCGGACGGTGGTCTAACCCGCTGTCGCGCTACTTGGCGGCTACATGCTTGACTTCTACTCCGACGCTTGAGTTTAGTAGTTCTAGAAGTTAGCTCATATTACTTCTAGTCCTTTATACATATGTTTGACACCTTTTCATATGGTGTTGACACTATTGTGTTCTATATTTTGAGTCTTAGTAGGTTGATAGTATGTTATCTATCTTGTTCAAGCACTCCTGCGCTTGTGCAAATGATATCATGCTTATCTATGTTGTGAAAGTACATAACTTAGGGTTTCCATGCTGATAGAGGTTTAAGCTCATGGGTTTTACTTACTTGTGACCCATGCACGCTTTCTAGATTGGTTAAGTTATCTTTTAGGGTTACGTGTTATTTTACATACCTTCGCGTGAAGTTTAAGATTTACGCTGGCACTTTAGGGACTGACGTGGTAGCCTTTGAGTGAAGTTGAGTTACCACGTGGATTAGGGCACTAAAGGACAACCAAGTGGAGCTATGAACTCCCATTGGTCTATTTTTGTCTTTAGTTTAACTCTAAATTTAGAAACAGAGCTCTAAAGGAGAGTTCGAGCATTTGGTGAGGGGACTTCGAAATCTGAGCACACAGGAGGGTAGAGCTCATCATGCCAAGCACTTCCAGTGAAAATTTTGATCGATTTGAGGCAATAAAGACGAAGTTATGACCAATTGAAGTTCGAATTGTGCTAGAATTGAATCACTTTGTTGGATTTAGGGTTTCCAGTGTCACTTGCAGCAGATTTGAGGAAATTGCTTCAAAAATTCGAGGTTGTGTTCTCTGCCAGCAGGGCTACGATTTCCCAAAAAGTTTCGCATCGATTGAGTGAATGAGTAATTCAGGGCGGCCGCTGAAGCAGAGGGGGTCTGAAAAGCTCTTAATCTAGAGCAGCGACCTCAGAGGAGGAGATCTGGAGTTCTGTGAATAGTCAGGAGTCCCAACTTCACAGGGGTGTTCAGCATCCTGTAGACTCCAAATCCTGTAAGAATATTTGAAATTGATCGAGCCAATCTTCTGTTATAGGTCGGAATAGCCATCTAGGTACCAGAAATTGCCGTAGTTTTCTTGCTCAGAACTTTTCTGTCCATATCTCCGTGTCAGAATTTGATCTCAGGCTGAAACTTCGTGTGTGAGTTCAGTAGTACCTCATTTGCATGTAAGGGAAGTTTACAAGTCTAAACCTTCATAGTTTTCTTTTCCGTGAGTGTCAAAGTTTACCGCCGGAACCTATTACTGCCAACTAGACCTGAATTTCGCTTTCTGAGCATATTACTAGATCTTACACATCTGTGTGAGTGTTTATAGCCCTATTGTGACCTGAAAGTCAACCTCTTGAGTAAACAACCACAGCCAGAAGCCCGGCGCTTTCCTAGGTAGACGGATCACACTCCGACACCGCCGACTCGTTTCCTAGTCTTGTCCCAGTCCTTACAGCGTTCCTAAGTCCTGACGTCCAAGTCTGGACAGGAACGTGCTTTTGAACCGGTCCATCCATCACCTCATGCCCCCAGAGTCCATCCGCCGAAGAGTCACCCTGGGATCGGGTGACTCGTCCTGGCCCACCCAAGCATCGAGCTCCCCTCATATATACTTCTAAGGATCGGCGATCCCGTCCTCCTCTTTGGTCCTTGAAAATTATACCACAACTCGATCGTGGTTCGGTCATAATTCTCAGCTCGGAGGTAAGATCAAGGAGTGTTACATATCATTGGAAAGCTCTCACCGAGATCTTTCCAATGATACCTCACTCGCCTCGAGATCTTATGTGGAGCTTCGTCCACGACCTAAAACGTCACTGGAGCTCCTGTGGTCCAGACCCAGACTCGAACCCTGTGGTTCGGACCAACATCCGAACCACGGTCCGTTTGCGTCTCGGACTCACGTCTCGGTCTTGTGTCTCAGACCCACGTCTCAGACTTATGTTTCGGTCCATTTCTAGTCCAACTCGCAGCGTTCACAACCTAGCGCAAGTTCACTAGGGTTCTATTGTTCGCGTCTGCGTCCGATCTAGAGAATGAGGGTCGCGACATTGGACGTACGATTTGCGTGTGGGAAGTTGGAGTTCATAAAGAACTTCACGGTGTGCGAGATGGATGATATCCATGCGGTTTTGGGGAACACTTTCTTGGACAGGTTTGAAGTGGAACTTAGACGGAAACCTTTAAGGTTGAACGTTAGAGTTAAAGGGCGGAAGCTGGGAGTGGGGCTGATCCGAAAGACGTGAAAAATTGACGACTTTGCGGTGAATTTGATCAAAGGCAAACAGATGGACTTCAACGACGGAGTCATGTGTTTGATGCGGGTTGCAGATTTTATGACAGGTGACAGACAAGAGGAAACATCAGGAAACGCGACTAAATTTCCGAAGGTGCTTCGCGAAGTGATTAAGGAGTTTGAGGATGTCTTGACGGATGAGTTACCTGCTGAGTTATCTCCAAGGCGGGTGATGGATCACAAGATCGAGGTCTTGTCAGGATCAGAACCACCTTCCAAAGCCCCTTACCAACTCAATCAGGTGGAACTCCTTGAGTTGAAAAGACAACTCGGCGAGCTATTAGCGCGGGGATATATTCGAACCAGCAAGTCACCTTATGGAGCTCCAGTTCTTTTTGCAAAGAAGAAGGATGGGAAGTTACGACTCTACGTAGATTATCGTGCACTCAATAAGGTGACGGTGAAGAATAACTATCCTTTGCCAAGGATAGACGACCTCTTTGAAAGGCTAGCGGGCGCAAAGTACTTCAGCAGGATCGACTTGAAGTCATGATATTATCAGATCTGGATAGCTGATCCAGATGTTGAGAAGACCGCTTGTCGAACCAGATACGGATCGTTTGAATTCGTGGTGATGCCATTTGGACTCTACAACGCCCCTTCGACGTTCATTACATTGATGAACACATTTTTCACGAGGAGATGGATGAGTTTGTCATCGTTTACATCGACGACATCTTGATCTACTCCAAAACCTTGGAGTCGCACGCGGAGCAACTAAGGATGGTGTTGACAAAGCTGCGGGAGCATAAGCTGTTTGCCAACGTTGACAAGAGTGAGTTTGGTTTGGAACGCATTAACTTCTTGGGACATGTCATTAGTGCAGAAGGAGTCGGCCCGGATATGCAGAAGGTGGACGCGATAGTGACTTGGGAGCCTCCGACTACAGTGAAGGAGATGCGGTGATTCTTAGGATTGACGCAGTTCTATCGCAAGTATGTAAAGGGGTTTTCAAAGATCACAAAGCCGCTGACGGACTGGACGGGCAAAGACGCACAAGTAAGTTGGATCAAAGAGGTGGATGATGCGTTTCAGACGATCAAAACTATTTTATCAAAAGCGCCAGTTTTGAAGCTGCCGGAGTTTGACAAACCATTCGAGGTGCACACAGACGCGAGCGACTATGCGATTGACGAAGTGTTGGTGCAGTATGAAAAACCTGTAGCGTACGAAAGCAAGAAGTTATCTCGGACAGAGAGTCGATGACCGACTCACGAGAAAGAACTGTTTGCGGTGGTTCATTGCTTGAGGAAATGGCTGCATTACTTTGACTCCACAAAACCCAAGTGTATACTGACAATATTTTGCTCAAGTACTTTGAGACACAAGATCGGGTGATGCCAAAGCAACTACGGTGGCATGATAGTCATTGGTGGCTCGATTCCACGCTCATGAACGTGGAATTAATTCACAAAGCAGGAAAGGACAATGTGGTTCCTGACGCCTTGAGTCGCAAGGAGGAATATCTTCCATCGTCAACACAGGTTTTGTGAGCTATGTATCCTAAGGAGTCAGAACATCAAGAACAAATTTGACTATTATAACTACAATAGTCTAAAATTCTGAGCATCATTAAACAACAAAAATACTTTCAATCAATGATCTGTCTAGCAAGCCTAACTCTCTTGGTGAAAGAACATTTATCAATAAACATCTCATCTCATATGTTTAATATTATTTTATTGTGATTTATTGATATTATTATATTTTGATATTATTTTGATCAATCAAGAGAGAAGACATGCTTGAGAGATGTGGATATCTTCTATACTCTCTAGATTTAGCAGTATATAACATTGGACGCTTAAGGATTAATCATTTAGAACACTTATTTCACATTCTTACATTGAGAGATGTCGTTACAATGGTCTTATCACTCACGTGTATGTCGCAGCATCTCTTTATTCATGGATTTGAAACTAGCTTATGATCAGAAAATTTATTCACAAGCATAATAAACCCAATACATCTCAAAACTTTACATTTGTAGCTCTTAGCTCTTCACTTCTCCTGAATAAGATCTATAAAAGAGAAGTATCATGTACTCATGAAAAACCAAGAAAATATTACTGTAGAATTTTCTTGTTTTATATTTAAATTTAATATATCTCCAAGTAGAAGATAACAATGAACTTTGTGGAGTTTAGACTAATAACTAGAGTTATTAGTCTTGTCTCTCTCTAAACTTGTTTATTCACTCTAAACATGGAATGTTTTTCCTGTTGAACACTTAAATTATTCTTCGTCACTCGAAGTTATATACTCCTCTCACCGTGAAAAATATGACACTCGACACCAATCGCGAACGTAAATTTTTGTCCGCGTGTCTTCTTGCTTTCTTAAGATTCCTATACTCTTCTAGATGCATAGTATGATAATTTGTTTTCTAAAGGTATTATTTTCATTATTTTCAATAATGAAATAACACTTTTATAGTATGTGAGTCAACAAGAAACAGTGGTTTAATGCTCGAGATGACAATGTCCACACTTTCTTATTTTTCTAATAACATAAGCAAGATAAAAGGTATTTTAGTACCTATGTTTTGAATTGTTTGAATTTTTTAATACTTTTTTATAAATCAAATATAATATTATCACAAACAAATTCTCTTCACTATAAACCATAATGGTTTTATCTTAAAATGTGAATTAAAAGAAAGATGGACAAAATTCCAAGTCAAAATTATGAGAGGGATTTTGGTGATGAAATTTAATTCTCAACTGTGGTTATTTTGATAATATCTGTTTTATTTAGAAAGATAAAATTCATTTTAAAAGAGATAAAATAAAAATATAAGTCATTTTTATAATTTCTCTTTTCTGCTTGTAATTTTGATTTACCCCGAATGTTGTTTTAGAATTATCTATTCAGTTCCAAGATTTCCAAATATTTTATCAATAATAAAAAAATAATGTTCTTATTGCATGTGTTTATATAAAATTTGCGTAGTGAACTCCTCATGTACAATGTCTTAATGATAAAATAATATTAAAAACCTGGTTTTAATTTATAAAGTTTAATATACATCTTATCATATGTATCTCAATTTTTATCTCAATTTGATTGCTCAGTATCACTTTTCAGGATAGAATAATTTAGTTTCTCTTTCTAGATGGAAGTAGTCACAATATAATAAACATCATTAGCTTTTCTAACCGAAGTGGAAAATTATATTGGAACTTTCATTTCCAATAAAGATACTAAAGAAAGAGTAAGAACAAGAAACATGTATCAACAGCAGATCTGCAAACTCAGCAACACTGCAAGAAAATTTCAATTCTGCTAATGTTGTTTTTACTCTCTATTTTTGTGTATAGTTGATAAAAGAAAAGAAAACCACATATGAAAATAAAGTAGAATCACTCTGCATGGTACTAAATACTACAACTATATTTTATGTGTACTTGGAATATGGTCTGTCCAAGGGTTGAAGACTTCTATAATATTTTGTTTTGCGTTTCTCATATAAATGTAGTTTCCGTAACTTCTACATGGATGGATTATAAATATGACATATAAGCGATAAGGGCCATTGTTTCTTGCACGATGAACTTTTGTGCCTTTCATTAATAGTTATATATATATATATTAAATAATACTATATTAGTTAAATTACTACCAATAATCCTTCCAGAACTATGTATGCTATTGTAGCACCATCATGTTTATACAAACAAAATAAACAGTATGGTTAGAAGATTCCAGATCATATATATTATTTTCTCTCCATAACTGCAATGAAAGAAGAGATCAAGATAAATGAACTTTTACCATATTAAATTTTGAGAATCTGGAATATTCTACCCAATTAATTAAGAGTTTGAATATACCTTTCACTGCAACTTAGCTAAACACAGTATTATACAAGAGGCTACCATCACAATCAAGTATGAAGAAAATATGCATCTAAAGTTCATTTATCTTGATCATGTTAAGTAGAGAAACACACTCACCATTCTATGATTCTAAATTTATGAAACTCATGGGTTACCTACATGTTTTGTCTTGGATGCAGCAAAAGGGAAATGCTATTTTACTTTCTGTTTGTTACTCTTATTGCTTTTTATATAGTGTTTGTACGAATGAAAATGATCGATGTGCACATCCCAAACAAGCGATAGAAGTATAGAAAATTCTACTACTCCAATATTGGTATGTGTGTTGTAGTTTGGGTAGAACTAATATATTCAAGAGTAAACTTTTGGGTATATTTTCTTTGTTTAAAATTATAAATAAGTCTTCGAATGAAAACATAAATATTTATATATATATTGTGTGTTAAATGTAGTAAAATCAAGAATGCAAGAAGATTGATAGATGACCCATACACCAAGAGGAGAGCCCACAAACGCACTTCAAGAATATAAGCACGAGGTCTGGTACCATACAAATACTGATTAATGATGTAGACATCGGTTTATTACCTAATCTTTTTTTGATAGAAATATTAAGTTACAAATTGAGCATAATGCATAGTCTCTTTTTCAGAAAATGAAAAAGAGACTATGCATGTTTCAAAATCGATGAAAATGATTAAATATGCAATGCCATGTCTCCTTGAGGATTTTACTGGAGGAAAGCGACAATCGCTAAGAGGGACAAAAATACAAGCTTTTTTGTTTTTATCATTTTAAAATTTTTATAAAATTCAAAAAAATCGAGTAGGTCAATCAATCTTTCTCTTTGATTTGATGACAAAAAGAGAGAGGTATACATTTTCTCTGCCTAGGAGAATGAGTAACCTTCGATCTTTTAGAAATTATGTGAGATCCGTTTGGTCTCCTAAAAAAAAGTGGATAATAGGAGATTATCTAGCCATGACTAAATTAAACATATACATTTTCCTGCCATAAACATATTATTTGTACAACATACACAACTTAGCACATGGAGCTCGAACTTTAATATATAGAAATGTATTAAGATGTTACTCGACTTTCAATAATGAAGTATCAGCTGATCACTTAATGAATAATAAATGTTGATATATTCAATAGTTTATGATCAAATATTTTCAGTGAACTGACTTAATTTTTTTTTACAAATAAGAGTTTGAATATAAATTAAACCTTTGAAGAACATGCATGTCTTATGCATAATCATTAATTAGAGAATACTCATGCAACAAGAGAGAAGAAAGAACAAAGAAGTACAAGAGCGGACGGAGAATCTTAAATCGTCATTAGATAAGACAGGAGTAGAACCTTGTTATGAAGAGAAGGTTAAGTAGACGCATGCTCCATCAATTTTAAGTAGCGTTCGTTTTGTGTTAGTAAATATGGTATATATAAGTGTTACTTATAAATTTCATACTAAAATAATACGAAATATATAATTTTATAATAATTACATGTTATCCAAATTGAGAGTTACGAGGAGTTTTAGAAAGAATCTATAAGGCAATTGCATCCGTATGCACTTCCAAAAGTACAAGTGTGAGATCTTGATGCATGATACACATGAATTAATTATAACACTAATGATTGTGATTATAAAAGTCAAGTTTACGACAAAATAAGTTTGTCTTCTTGGATTTGGTGAATATAACGAGTATGATTATAACGAGATTTCAGTGTGTGGCAGAAAATTGAAGTTTGCGAGAGGAGAATTTCTACCCAAACTTTATAGATTCATCTTTGGATATACTGTTTTAGTGAAAGAAAATATCGTGAGTTTAGCAGGCTGTTTCACTTATATTCTCAAAGTTCCGTCTAGACTCCCTTCACTTATGTGTTGAGTTTGGTTCCTTTCGCAACTGCAGGTTCAGCTAACATATAATAATTATAAAAGATGTAAATATTTTATCAACTTACAGTATAATTATCATTCAATATCTTATTTTTTAATATATATGAAGTCGATCGAGCATGTATATTCACTTAGAAGAGCTTGCATATTATTCACCTCTTCCAAGTTCGGAAGAGGTGATGCAAATGTGTTAATTTATTCACTAACCCTTCCTCTTGGAAGGGTTAGTGTATAAATTAATAGTAATAAAAGATAATACTTTTATTGACTTAGAGCTAGTCCCTTTATACGAGGAAGGAGATATTTTGCCGTCCATTACTTATGGGTTTTTTATTCAAAGTGACCATGTGTACGATAGAAAATTTATTTTATTTATAGATTTTAACTTTAGTAATTTAATTTTAATATTTAAATAAGATATTAAATTCAGCTAATGTTCCCGTGAAAGTACCTATGGCACCAGTTTATATTTAGTTTTCTGAACCTCATGTGGATGGCACCTACGGCTGGATCTGAAGCGAACAGTGTTCAGTTCGAAGTAATTCGACGATTCCTTCGCATCTTTTACAGTGTTTTTAGAATTATTTTTAAACTGTCACCTCTAATCAGCTCCAAACCAGTTATCTTCGATTATGTTCAGTGATTATATTAACGTTTGTCTTTTTTTCTCACCCGGTGGGAACCACACTTTGGATGCATATATATTCACTAGAGACATGTACAGTGAACTCTTCCATCTTCTGATGCAAGATTGCAGCATCCTCTTTTTATTACTTAACTTTTCCGACTAAAAGGGTTATGTAAATTATTGTCCACATTATTTAAGAACTCTATCGTACTTAAATCTCGGTCTTGTACTTCTGGAAGCGCGTGTTCGTGCTTTTGGTGTATGGGTTCTATTTACATATGTCATGGATTATTAATATTATATTTATATTTATATTTCATAACAACAACAAATAAAGATAGTCTAGTCTCTTTTTCCCTCTACATACTCAAATATGCAGTACCCGATCCACATACCATTGAAGTGATCTGATCCTTTCTCTATTATACCACTTGTCTCTTTTCGTCCCGAAGTTCTCCATCTCTCTTGGGATATTCAGCAGCCTTTGATGGAAGAGTGAAACATGCAAGGGTTTAATTTAGTACCTAACTTTTTCGTTGTGACGAGTTAAATAATAAACTGTATTCTAATGGTATATCCGCAAATGAACTTTGGGAACGTGTCTGTAAACGCTCTCTTTATGGTTTATATCTAGATTTTTTCACGTCTCCATGTAAACTAACATTTAATATTTATAAAATTGTTTGATTTTTTGTCAATTTAGTATAATTTTTTTGCCTAACACTTATATCTTCTCCCGATAGAAACAAGCGGGAAAAGTTCCTCAAAGTTCATGTTGCATGTAGATATATTCACTTTTTACTTAGCACTATTTACACTTGTGGGTGATAAAAGTACTGGTTTTCTCACCCGTAGTTGTTATTTATCCTTTACATGACTCAAACCAATTTGGGGAAATTTGATTGACTTTTGGCCCAGAAAAAGAAGAGGACAAGCGTATTTGTTGTAGTAAAAATTCCGACTTTTGATTCTTTCTTTCATGATATCGTTAGGTCATCGTTCTTTATTTTTATAAATCATTATACGCATTATATTGCAAAAGATGGTGTGTGAAATTTGTTACAGTATCTTGTCTTCCATTTTCGTTAGATTGTCTACATTTATTTTCAAAGACCATTGGAAGAGTTCTGCAGTACGATAGTCCATCGCTTGTCAATATATACATCCCCGATGAACTCTAAGAACTTTTACTCGTTTATTGTTATCTAGAAAATATATAAGTGTTAAGTGGAAAATATATACTAAGTAAATGTAAGAATTTAAAAACTTAATAAATGTTATTTGTTAGCTCATGTCTGAAAACACGAAGAAAGCAGGAGAAAGCCCATAAGTGATGGCTGGGCACTTCAGAAGGTACAAGACCGGGAACTGTACACTATTACATTTTGATTTAATGATGCGTTTAATTTATACCTAATCTTTTCTGCCAGAAGGGTTAGATATACATTAAATGACTATTCCCTCTCTTCCGAACTCAGAAGAGGGTGAATATGCATGCCCGATGAACTCGGAAGAGGATGAACATTGTCAATATGCAAGCTTACTTTCCGTACATGAATAGATGAGCAACGTACGGTCACGCTGGATATAGATGACACCCGTAGATCACATAAGAATATAGATGTGTGGACTATATAGACTACATGTCTTGGTCATAGCAAAATGACAGCTGCCTTTGGTAACACGCATGACGTAAGGAGTTCAAAATCCATACGCAAATCTCTCAAAATTATCTCTTAAATTTTTCTCTGAAGAATCGCTGTCAGGTGCGTGCATGACTCTTGTTTGAAAAATGTAATATATTTAGAAGACTTAGAGGGATAGTTTAGAAATTAAATATACTTAGAACTAGAAGAAGAGATTCTCTAAAAAAAGAGATCTGATTGTTTTTCTTAACCAAGCTCAAGTAAATCATAATATGCATCCAAAGCTCAGGTAAATAATAATATATATCCAAAGTACCATTTTGGATCACTGAAGGAAAATGACAATCATAAGTTTAACAAAAAAGTATCTCCAGATGTTAGTGGTTACTCGGTTTGACTTAAAATTTATAGAAACATAAAATGATGTTCTAAATTGAATTAGACGCATTGATAGAAATCTGAATTTGAAAGAAACATGAATGAAATAGACGCACATGTTTCAAAAAAGACGGAAGTGATTTATCAAAGACTGATATCATCTAGTGGTCTCACATCTAGACTTGATTGTGATCTGAGATCTAGACTGACTAAGAACAAAATTATATGTTAGAAAAGAAATCAAATTGACATGTCTAGATATAAACAAGCGTTTTCAAAAAGAATACACTTGGATCTTGTGAATGGAAAGGAAAAAAGAACTGCATGCAAAACAAGTCTCATGCCACCATAAATAGTTATATATGTGGATTATAAATTATAATGTAATACTTTGATTGATGGACTAATCCTGCCAAGGAGAAGGGCTAGGACATAAATTAAAAGACATTCATATTTCTCTCTTTCAAACTTGGAAGAGGTGAATATGCATGTTCAATGCACTTTTGTCCTAGAGAAGGAAGAGGACAATCATATTTCTCGTAATAAAAAGTTCGATTTCTGATTCCTTCACGATATGGTTAGATCATCGTTATTTATTTTTATAAATCATTATACGCAGTATACTTGCTAGAGGTGGTGCATGAACAATTTGCAGTGAATTGTCTTTCATTCTTGTTAGGTCACTAGTATTTATTTTTGGAAACCATTGGAAGAGATATTAGAAGTCCATTGCTTGTCCACAAGGCATCAACTCGTTTTCCATTTTAGTTAGCTCATCTACATTTTCTTTTTGGAAATCATTGGAGGAGGTCTTGTCATCCATTGCTTGTCCACAATGCACCAGCTCGTCACAAAAAGGATATAAGTGGAGAGAAGTACATAGATGACATGTCTTGGTCATAGTCCTATGATTACTACTTTTGGTAACGCGTATGACGTCGAGAGTTCAAAATCCACGCAAATCTCTCTGAATTATTTCTTAAATCTCTCTCTAGAAATCTATAGACGGATAAATCGCTGTCAGGTGTGTACGTTGAAGAAAATATAATATATTTAGAAGACTTAGAGGGGTAGTTCAAGAATTAAAATTTATTTCGAGTACTAGAAGAAAAGATCTGATTCGTCACGGAGATAAAATATTGTGTCTGGAAAAACAAGAATACTATAATCCATGAACAGAACCGTGCTCAGGTGATTATGCATACATTCCATGGATATATGCAAGGAAGATACAATCAACTGGTGAATAAGCATGCTCTATCAACTTCGGTATTTTTTTTATTTTTATGCTATAAAAAATATTATAACTATTATATAGAGATTCTAGATTAAGTATTTTAAAAATCAAAATACTATTTTGAATTTTAAATACTAGTTATTCTATGAAAAATGACAATATTAATAGAAAACCATAAGTGGAGTGCAAGACTATGCGCTTCAGAGGGTACAAGTGCGAAGCCTACTGAACCAAAACAATGCATTCATAAATATATTAATTGATTACTTAACCTTTCTCATCGGAAGAGCTAGGTAATAAATTAAACCTGCAGCTATTCACCTCTTCCATCTGTAATCAACTAACCTTTCTCGTCGGAAGGGTTAGTAATAAATTAAACCTGTAGCTATTCACCTCTTCCATCTGTATGCATGCTCGATGCACTATTTACACTTGTGGGTGATAAAAGTAGTGGTTGTCTCACCCGTAGTGTAATTTATCCTTTCTATGACGCAAACGAATTTGGGGAACTCTTTCACTAGGAGGGTAAATTAATGAAACGACCGCCGGAATATCAAACTTCATACAACAACAATAGAGCCACTGAAACCTTTCTCGGGTTCGGATGAGAGGAAGTCAAGTACAAAATGTCAGGCTTTGCCAAGGACTGCAGAATTTCTTTAGCCATTCGAGAGAATTATTTTGAACGCTGTTTGAGAGATCTCGTTCACGGACATAGTCTGCCTGTAAAAGTTACGGCAAAAACCTGTGAACAGTTCTACGGGAATTACGCAAATCTTTCACGGCCTTGGTTTGAGTGGCCCCTGTTCTGAATACGTAGTACTGAACAATCAGCATAGCAAGGCACGGCCGCAGGCTGCAGCGTCGGGGATGAGTAAAATGAAACAGGATTTGTCTTGAGCGGAAAGAGAACACATGCGAAAAAGGGAGGGAGGAAGCGAGGTGACAGTCCTCAGCATTTGTGTTCAGGCTCGATGCTGGAGTTGTTCAGGAGAAGGATGAGGAGGTTGATCAAACAAAGTAAGGAAATGGGTGGGGGATGGGAAGACCGAGCACGAGGAGGCGAACGGGAGAAAGAGAGAGACGGGAGGGACTAATCAGACCGGCTGGACAAGAGTGAGGCAAGACTGCACGAGAAGAGAGTGGGAGGGAACGTGTGGGGAGATGGGAAATATGACAGATGAGAAAGTGCCAGTTTCGGTTGCTCTGCGAGTTGCGCAGGACGCGTTAACGAAAGGTCAATATCAGGAAGTTGTAAAGCAATGCAAAGTGGTTCTCAAACAGGATCGAAATATTTACGATGGATATGTGCTTTTAGGATCCGCACTCTTCCAGCTGAAGCAGTATGCGCAGGCGGAGAAGGCCCTCCGCCTGGCAATCGGCGTCAATAGTTCGAAAATGGCTGCTTGGCAGGTATGACTTAGAGTGTAAAAGAAACTGAGGCAACAGCTGGTACTGCGTCATATATACGCAATTGGGACAAGGAACTAGGGTGTAAAAAATTGGAAGGACGAGGTCTGTTCTACTGAGTTTTTAGATATAATTACCGTAGCCAAAACGTAGCATTTTGTTATTTGCTTGTATGTTTTTCATTTTCTCAGCATATCGGAGTCAGGAGAATTCTTGATTTCTCGCCAGTGCGGTTGAGTTTCTATTGAATTGTCTCTGGTGGCGCAGCCATGGATGTCTGTACCCGGTTCCTGCGCTACGTCAGGGAGCTTGCTAATAAATTTAGCGAATTGGACTCTTGCATGTTCGTTGTGCCCAACTACTTTTTGGGCAGCGCCTTGTGGAGATTTACGAGGCGACAGCGAACAATTCTCAGTTTGTGGAGGCATGCGAGGAAAGTAGGGAGCGAGCTAAGATACTGGGAAAACCCGAGCGCTACATTGAGTATACCCAGAAGCTTGCCACTGCACATGTAGCAAATTCGGAATTCAAGAAAGCCTGTTTGATCTGGCAGGAATTAATTGATGATCCTTCTACGCCGGAAACTATTGGCTTTGAGGCTCTAATTGGTTTATGTGACGCAAAAGCAGCTTTGCTCGAGAAGGCTATACAGGATGAGTACAAGAAACGACTTTCTCAAACTGAGCGAGCCAGTAGTTCGTCAGGAAGGTCTCAGGAAGCACATCCCTCGAGTGATTGCACCACGGCATCTGCAGACGAGGATGTATTGTTTTTGTTGGAAGAGGAATTCGTTGACGGAGAGCTAAGTAGGGAAGTCGAGGAACTTCTGCGGAAGACCACCTCAGAAGTAGGGCCACATCTGGAGCACCACCAGGAGCTGCTGCTTCGTCTATTAGTGCGCCGTGTGCGTGCAGCTCGTAACTCTGCAGGTAGTTCCCGAATCTGCACGTTTCATACCTTGGTTTTCTGGTTATTGCGTCCATATCTTATATAGGTAGTTTGAAGTGTTTGTACCTTTTGTGCTGTAGGAGAGGTCTGGAGAAAAGCAAAGTTGCAAGCATTGCAGCAGTGCTTAACCATGATAACGTCTTCCATGAGCATGAGCGCCTTCGAAGTAGCCTTCAGACTTATCGAGGACGATGACAGTAAGGACCTGTTGGAAGAACTCGGTTCTGCGCAAGAAATCGTGAAGCACCGTATCGAGCAACCTCTCATTTGGGTGGGCAAGTGTTTCGCGCATAGTTACCCCGGGCATTGCATCGCTTTGGCTGCTCTTGGTTATGCAATGCACTGCAACACCCATAGTGTGTCAAGGTACGAGGTTGTACATGGTAAAAGAAAATTTGTTTCATGTCATCTCAGTAGTTCACATGATGCATCAAGAGTAAGGATCAAACTTTGACTCCAACAATGAAACAGTAATTCTTGTAAATCCTCTACATTTGAAGCATGCTTTCAAACTAGGGCGAGTCCGTGTAGATGGTTTTTCGATGCTAGTACATATCCGCTACATTTCGACGTGTATGTCCCTCGATACTAGAGAGTGGTCCTTGAGAACATCTGCCATTCTTGACGTATGAAAATACATTTCGACGTGTATGTCCCGATCGCGCTAGTTAAATTACGGACGAATGTACGTAGCACAGGGAAGAACTGGAGAAAAATATAACCACTCGTTGAACTTTACTGATTTCATAGGGTGGAAAAATATAACCACTCGAGTCTCTGAACTGTTTCACAGAGTACTTAGTTCAAAGCGGTAAACCTGTCTAGTATGCATGCTGCCTGGTTTGCATCTTTAGGTACTGTTGAACTTTACAGATTTCATAGTCAAGGGCCTCGTTACTTGTTATAGAGAAGTTATAGACAAGTAGAAATTTCTGTTCTCGGCTGAAATTCACAGGTTGACTGAGATTGTTCGTTGAAATTGTAACTCATACACCGGACTTTCTTACACTGGACTGTCTCACTAGAATCTAACGGACGCTGTCACGAGAGCTGATTATGTACAGTGAAGATATCCAATCATCCATTAAAGCTGTCGGGCTTTGGTTCAGTACAGTACCCAACCGTCCATACATAGCCCGCCCCTGTAACTGAATCGTTCTGCCTGAGTGCAGTTTGGAGCGGAAGAGGGTCATTTGTGAGAAGGCATTACGACTCGATGATGGCTGTGTTACAGGGTATGTCTATTTTCGACAGTCTCTGCACGGTGGATAGCATACCGGGTTTCTCCAAGGTTCTATAGTTCGTTTTCCCAACACACATTGTTTTGGAACAGAATGCGATGATCTGCGGACACCATCGCTGACTTGAGATCGCAATGCAATTGCAGGTGGCAGGTCTTGGCAGAAGTTCATGTTGAACAGAATTCTTACCCCAGTGCTGCTGAATGCGTCAGACGTGGAATGCAAGCAGTGAGCAGGTCCCGTATGACATATGGAGTGGGCCTAAGGGTTGCTGAGGCAAAATTTCAGATAACTTTGGGCCAGACACTTCTTGCAAGTGAAGATTTCAGCGAAGCAGAAAGTGCCTTTACGAATGTTGCCGAGGTATCTCAGAGTTTTCTTATTTATATACTTTTAAAGCGTTACATAGCGTTAGTTAGCATACATGATCACCACTCTTTTGTTACTCACCTTGTACTTGCATGGTTCAAGACTATTTGGGGTTTACCTTAATTGTGCGGGGAAGTCGGTGTTTTCACCGAAAACTGCTTTTGCCCGTGTACCAATATATATACTTTTAAAGGGCCAGTTTGACCAGAATTTTGAATTATAATCTCAATCTGAGGAGTATCGGGACTTCGTGCAGGAGGCCAATGATATTGCTGCCAAAGATGGTGACCTGTTGCTCGCTGCAGCCAACGAGGTGCTTCCGTCTTTGGCCTTCTTATCGCCTCATCAAGTTGTATTTGACTGTGTCAGACAGAACATTTATACATTTTAGAGCCAGGCGGACAAAACATTTGAGAGTTGATATCTGGGAAGACGCTCTTAGAATAAGTTTCTGGGGATGAGTCCGGATCATTGATTATATATCTACGATAACAGGGACTGGCCAAGGTGGCACTAGCGCAAGGCAATATGGACTTAGCTCGTGCAAGGTTGAATGTGGTGCTGGCTTTGAACCCTGAGAGCCATTGGGCAGTTGCAGAGCAAGGCCGGTTGGCCTGTCAGCAGGAGGATTGGGAAAAAGCTCTGCAGTATTTTGAGCAGGCTGTTGCACTCCAACCTACTGTTGCTGGCTATCACTCCCGTCTGGTGTGTTCCAGCTCCACTCTATCTGGTGTGCTTTTCTAGTTCTCATGGAGGCATGCGTTTATTTTCAGAGGGAGTTACTACTGTTTCTACCTTAATACAGCGTATCATATAGTAGCACTATAGTTCTAATTTCTTACAACATGCAGGGCCTTTTGTACTGGAAAGCAGGTGGGTGTATGCCGGAGTTGAAAGATAAGGTTTTGCCACAGCTCTTGGAAGCTGTGAAGTTGGATCCCAGTCAGTCCGATGTATTTCGGCACTTGGCTCATTGTTACAACGATCTTGTTGGCGATACACAAAGGGCTATTCGTTGTTACCAAAAGGCAGTCACTCTGAATCCCGAAGATGAGGAAGCAGGGGTATGATACGGCCTAAGTTTGACATGTGAATCAGATAGTTCTGTTGATAAGTGTAATTCTATCTGGTTTGCATGTAGATTGTGTCCAAGCCATGGACTCAGTTTTAAACGGTTGTTTATACAATGAGGTAGTTGAGGATCAATGATAGATCACACGTACACTGGCTTCATAGCTTCGCGTCCTCTTATTTTGGCTAATGTCATCTTGTCATCCAAACACTTGTTACACTTTCCCCGTCTTTCCTGTCGGTTTCCAGCTGGAAATGTGATTCTTTTATGTGACATGTCTGCTGCACCATTTGTTGTTGGTTTGCTTTGTAATTTTAAATTCCTTCTTACTTGACGCAGGAGGCATTGTGTGATCTACTGGATAGTGGGGGCCAGGAAGTTCTGGAAGCAGATATCTGCCGAGGAGCCTCTGGGAGATCGCGTCGTGCATTCTGGGCGTGGCGTCGTCTCGGCCTTTTACAGGTTTTGTTTAATATTCCCACATTCCAGCATGTCCAGTGGGAATGTGCAAATGTGTTTTGCAATGAAGACTGCCCAGTGTAATGGTACACCGTCATTACAAGCTTTAGGTCAAAGCTTACATGCTTCTAACTTAAAGGTTGGTGTTACCTCTATACTAGAGAGTGGTCCTTGAGCATACCTGCCGGTCTCGACGTATAAATATAACTTAAGGGTTGGTGGTCCACGAACAGGTGCTCCACAAGGAATGGTCCGAGGCTGTTCCAAACTTGCAGCATGCCTTACGAGGCTATGTCACAGATGGCGACTTGTGGGAGGTGAGAACCTTTCTCCAAAGATCGTTTTGTTTAGTGAAGAACGGTACTGGCTCGTTCTATGCGTATTGTGACCTGTCTATCAAATCTTGTTCATCAAGACATCTTCGTCATGAGTACCTTTAGCATAGTTGGCTAGTTTTGCTAGAATTACTAATCACTATGCCAGTATATCTAGAGTGCATCTGCTAACAGAGGTGCCCCCGTTGAATGATGTCTTAGGCTCTTGGATTGGCATATCAGCACCTTGGAATGCTCACCGCGGCTTTGAAGGTCTGTATTAACGGGTAATATAGAAGAGATACCTACCAACCGTCTGATTGGTGTTAGCTTCGAGATCAATCGATGCTTATTGCCTCTCAAAATGCGTGTTGTTATGTATCTTTACGGAGATAAATGCAGCTACCTACCTTTGTTCGCAGCAGGAGATTGATTCCATGGTGTTAGATCCATCACTACATACCCCTTTGGGTCTTCTCCTCTTGTTTCTTCTTTTGAACGAAATAAGTTGTGGGCCAATACGCAGTGTGCAACTTGTGCCATGCCTCGTGTACTGTACTAATGGCTGCAGTGAACAAATTTCACAGGCGTATGGACGTGCCACAAGCCTCGAAGATAGACCTTCTGTGTTCGCTTTGCTGCAAAGTGGAAACATACTGCTGTTGCTTGGCTCGTTTGAAAAGGTCTGTGTACTTTTGACGAGGCTGCTTGTGACATGTTAGTACTCTGCCTATGGATGTTCACATCAGTACGCACGATAATCCGCTATCTTGTCAAACGTTTTGTCTTTTAGTTAAGTAACCTGAAGCCATTCCTTTTATTCACCCACATTGCGTCGCAAAGTCGGATGGCAGTCGCTAGTTCTTAGTGGCTAGTCCACTGGATTCGGCGTGTCGATATGTAAGATTGTTGTTCCTAATATAGAAGTTGTCGCCACATTACTTCGCACATTTGTCGCTGAAACACGTTGAAGACTAGAGCTATCATGGACGATTCCAGCTGATAATATATAATCTTACTTGCAGAACCAGATAGGCACTGCTTATAGCTCGATTGATATTTTGGTGCAGGCTACTGAGATGTTTCAGGAAGCCTTACAACAAGCTCCTGCGCACATAGGTGGCCTTTGTGGCCTCGGGGCAGCGATGCTGGGGCGCGCACGGCAGTGCATGAGCATCGGTGCCTTCGCTTGGAGCGCCTGTTTAGGAAAGGTGAGGTTTTGAAGATGGTCTTGCGGCAATGAGCTGCAGGGATTCACCTCATTTTCGTATCAGGGTGTATCCTGTGACTTGCCAAATCTTGGATTGTCAACGTAAGCATCAGTTTGGTTGTGAACGCAGGATGCACTTGAGCTGCTGCAGTTATCTGTCCCCACTTGTAGCAATGTTGGAGCCTTTTGGAAACTCCTGGGAGATTTGGAGGTAGCGTACTTCCTTGCTTCGAATAACTTTAGCATCGTTCTCCCGGAAGTTATAACTCCATATATGTAAAAAGGTTAACCCCCTGGACTCTATTAAACTCCTAGATAACAAATCCGCAACAATAGAAAACCCTATTGAGGCTGTAATTGCTGGTTTTTTTCCTTGCCAACCTTGAATCATTCGACTATGCAAATAAATAGCAAATATTAACCAAGTAATTAAAGCCCACGTTTCTCAGGATCCCAATTCCATTTGCTCATGCGGCTCGGGAAAGAATACCAGTAGTTAAAAGAGGGTTGGGTTGGCATTCAAGTCAAAAGGACATCGATGTCTGCCTGGTTATCAGTAGGTGACCGTTAGTCGGGTTTACATAATGTTTTTACGCTCAGCCCTTAAACCACCAAGGATCAAGTGGTTCGAATTTCAACTCTATTAAGATGTCCTGAACACGTAACTCATCTTGTCTCACTCTCGAGTGAATTCCGTATTTATTGGTTAGTATGTCCGGAATGAATTGTGAGTAACGTTCATACGTGCAAACGTCAAACAGGTTACTTATGCTCAGGCTTTGCCTTGTGAGGAACTGGACTTTTCAAGCGTCTTCACGGAAGAGTACTCAGTACGTGCGACTGTAAAATCGGCTATAGACTCTTGGTACAAGGAACGGCTAGCTTCACTGAAGAGAGCAAGGGTTTTCTATCAACGTGCCCTGCATTTGAGTCCGTCACAAAGCAGTCTTTATTCCGACCTAGGCCTGACTCTCGATCTTATCTCATCTCTTGAGCATGACAAGTCAAGCAGCAGGATCTCTTCCTGGTCAGTCATATTACTTCTATCCTACATAAATTCTACAGCTCTACACTTACTTCGCCAAGAAAGTGAAGATTCTAGCGTAGACTGAAGCACTTTTCCTGTCTATATACTTCAACTGCGAATCATAGGTTCAGGTGGTTGGTCTTGCATATTGCTGCTACACGATATCGGCATATCCTGTTGGAAGTTTGTTCTTGTTTTGCATATGGAGCTTAGTGTTTGCTCTACTAAATTGCTGTTTTGCTTAGGTTGCCAGCTGTGACAGCCATATGTGGAGGACTACGTGTGGAAGGTGGCAAGCCAGATCTTTGGGTGACTCTGGGTATGCTGAGCAAGCATAAGGGACTTCGTCAGCATTCCTTCATCCAAGCTTTACGGATAGATGGGAATCATGCCCTCGCTTGGAGCGGTCTTGGACAGGCATGAAGCAAATAAACGACCTACAAGATATTGGAAAGATCTATGCTTACGGTATACTCTGATATTCTCTGTTAGTTGACGGACACCATGTCTTACTTTGTTGTATTACCTCATCCTGTTTGCCAGCTATACCTAAAAGAAGGACAAGAAGCACTTGCAAGGGAAGCTTTCGACAGAGCAAGAAGTGCGAATCCTGCTCTGCCACTTCCCTGGGCGGGGATGGCGTATGTTCACAGTCTTGCTGAAAGGTGAGATTTATGTTCGCTTCGGTAGGCCTCTAGATAGATGCACTAAAATCTTGTCTGTTGCGACACGGCTGACGTGAGTTACTCTGAATGTGTACAACTGTTCAACTGAACCTCCGAAACACCAAACATCCTCAACTGTCCCATCCAGATTTCCGTCCAGATTTCGTATGTAGATCAAAGAGGGCAATAAACATTAGGTACCATATGCACATTGTGTGATTGCAGCGATCACGACCTCGGGAGTGGCGTTTTCTTTACTTGACTCAGTTGAACCCACTTTATGCAGTCCTAAAGGTCTTCAAGAAGCTTATGCAAGCTGCCTATACGCCGTTCACCTTTCACCGGTAAGGTTTCCTTCGACTGGAAATGTTGAGATGGCAAGTTGACGTTTGATACTTTTAAGCACAAGGTCCTCATCACATTTTCTTATGTCACTAGGTACTGGGTAAGCCTTTGTTCTGTTACTTTAAGCAAGTGAATATTGTAGATGCGTGTGGCTAAATTTGTTATCACTTTCGGAAGCTCATGAATTCTTCATCTCTTGTGAGCACAGACTGCTGAAGTGCAACTAGGGCTCGGCAAGCTAGCTGCCCTTACCGAACAACTCCAGGCTGTTGAAGTAAGTCTTTCCGCCCAACGCTCTGACTGTAAATTCGTATAATGTTGCAGGAGTTCGTACTGTTGGCACTGATGGGGTTAGTTTACGCCTAGGCATTTCTGACCTGTAATATGTCATGTTCAGGTGTATACAGCTTTGCAGCAAGCAGCGTATCATGCACCGCATAGAGCGGAAACCCACAATCTTAGAGGACTTTCTTGTGAATCTAGAGGGGACTTCGAAGGTGCCATAAAAGCTTTTCAGTTGGCACGTCATTTGCTTGCTCTGTCAAGGGATTCGGAAGACGGCCCATCTCCGGTGAAGAACCTGGCAATTAATGCAAATCTTGCCAGAGCACTCTGCAAGGTTGACATTCTTGCATCCTTCGAATCTTACATATTCCACACGTTTGACATACATATAGTGAGAAACGTTGCTTTGAAGTTAATCCAAGTGCGTGTCCGCTGACCTTTTTCTGCTTCGTATGCTCAGGCCGGTGCATATCTTGCTGCTGTAAAGGAGTACGAGGAACTTGGAGAACTGGGTATGCGGACGTCTAGTTGTACACCGCTAGCTATGTAGTGTTGTGTAAAATTTCTGAATCCCAGGGTGTTTCTCTTACACGTGATCGCAGCCTTTCTGTAGAGAAGGCTATACCTGTGCATCACTGTAGCTGTCCGAGTGCAATGAGACGTGCTAACTTCAACTCTTATCTTCACCGTTTCTGTCAATGTGAACAGGGCTATTCAGAGACGATTCTGGAGCTCTACGTGGCTATGCAGTTGCTCTATGGCAAACTGGCGTCAAGGATAAAGCAGTACTTATGGCTAGGAAATCAATGGAAGTAGAGCTCAGTGGAGAGAGTATTCTAGGTGGACAAGCCCTTCTTGTCAAGATGATCTACGCAAACTTAGGGTGCTCACCTGCGTCAGTGGAGATAAAAACGGCCTCAAGTGATACCTTCTTAGACGTGAAGTTTTGCTTGAGTGCTCTTGCGGTGGCTGCGCTGTGTGGAGATGAACAAACCCTGTTGAGACTCATGAGTACCGGTCGTGAGGGTTTGGGGCATGAAGGACTGATACAAGCATATTTGCTAGCTGCAGCTTCAAAGCAGGTCTCTTATCCGCACAAGTATCTGCTCATGAATTGATGTTGTGTTCAAGACAAGGGGGAAGAAAAGAAAGAAGGGCATATGACGTCACCCTCACTGTACTGTTACCGCTTGAGTTGAAGTTTTTGCAGTGTCTCAGTTGGGACTTGGTTGCGGATTACACTCGGCAGTTTTCGGGCGGTTTGTCTATGTCGGAGTTTCGAATGCGGTCCTTTGTCGCACATCTTTCCTAAAGATGGGGTCGTATGTTGTAAAAGCAGGAGTGTTTGAACTGACTGTCTGTGTGCAAATTAATACCTGTGCTGCAGATATCAGGACACCGTGATAGCAAAGGGGCTGTACAGGTTTTGCAGAGTGCACTGCACCTGTTTCCGCACAGCGTTTCTCTACGGTAATCTCTCAGTGTCCGCAGGCATTCCTGATGCCTCTGACGCGTTCGCATTTTGATTTCTATATGAAGAAAATGGTTAGGTTGTTTGCATCATGGCAGAATGTGGCATTGATGTATGTCTTCCACTGTCCGCTTGATGGAATGTCGTTTACTGTTTTATTTAAGGGCCCGGCTGGGGGAGTTGCTTCTCGAGAGTAGCTCTGGCAAAAAGGCTGAGCTAGTACCAAGGTGCTGCCAGATATCGGACAGCTTTGCACAGCGCAACGCACATTATGGAGCTCTTTGTAGCGCCCTAGCTGCAGCAGCTTGTGCTTGTGCTCTTTGTGGTCAGTTGGAGTGCTGCAAGTTTTCTTCGTGTAAACGACAACGTGCACCTCGAAGCTCTTTGATTCGTCAGCTGCAGAGGTAATGCGTAGAGGACGTTTCCTTTTCTTCATTTCAGTCACTACTGTGTTCATTTAGCGAATCTATGTACGAATCTATGTTCACTTAGCGAGTGGTCGAAATACAGAAGTTTATGTCAAAATCAGCACAAGCCGCTTAGTTGGAACTGGTCCTTGGTTAGGGTATTCCCCGTGGAGGCTCACAATTAACGCTTTTCTGTTACTGCAGGTGGGTTCACACAGAGCCATGGAATGTGAAGGCGCACTTCCATTTAGTACTCTGCTTGATGCAGCAAGCAAGGGCCCAAAATTTTCCGATCAACGTTTGTCAAGCTATACGCCGTCTTGCGACAACGGCTGTTTCTTTATTGGCAACCAAGAATCACAGTGATCTGAGCTTTGATGATCATTTGCACTCTGTACTGCTTGTCATTATATCGGAGGTTACGATGCATATGGCAGACGAAACGGCAGCTACCCAGCTTGCGGTGACTCTTTTTGAGCTTAAACAGCTTTCCAATGTATCAGTTACAGCCTCACTCCACCTAGCACGCTTTCATGCTAGTAAAAGAGACTACCGTTCCTTACATGTTGAGCTCAGTAGGGCGCGACGTTTGCTAAGTGCAGATGACCTTCATGGTTGGTTCGCTGTTTTTGAGCTGCAGCAGCAGTACAAGTTGCCGGATGTAGATTCTTCTCTTGAAGCTTGCAGAAAAGCGATTTCGAGGAGATGCCGTGATGAGCAGAAAGAGTGGATTGGACTTCTGCACCTTGTTCGTGTAAAGGGGCTCCTACGAGCGGACGATGTAACGCCTGCCCAAAAGGCTGCAACTGAAGCGTTATCTCTGTTGACGGAGAATCCTGTCCTCCACCTTCTACATGGTACGATCTAAGTGGTGAAGATTGTTAGTTTCTGGAATCTTTAAGTTGATTTTAGCGGCAGATTAACTTATAACCAGCCGTGTCTTTCAGGAACGCTATGTGCTATGCTGGCCTCATCGGGAACGAATGGTGAGATGTTATCTTCAGCAGTTCGAAGCCTGTCGAGAGCCATGAATTTCGCAGGACCGGGCGCTCTACCCTTTGCTTGTATTTTGCTGTGCCAGTTGCAAAACCCAAAAGGTCCTTCCAAGAACAGTGACCTCTCGAAGTGGGAACGGAAGTTGTGGGCTGAGTGGGAAGCGTGGCCTCCAGGCAAGTGGAGACCTTCGGAGTTTCTTGCAACTTTGATGATCAGTATGGTCAAAGGCATTCTTTCGTATCAAACGTTGATTCTGAACAATCATTTTTGGATCTTCGAGTGGATGCAGAAACGAGGACCGCAGAGTTGTGCTTCCAGATGGGATTGCTAGCACTGAAGGCCCAAGGTGCGCTAGTAGGCATGGCGGGCAGAACGGAAACATCATGGACTGTTCGAGCTTGGATGCAAAGGGCTGTACATTTGAAACCGGACTCTGTATTATACTGGACACATCTAGGACACCAGCAGTGATTATCGTTCTTGCGTGGAAAAGTAATGATCGAATTCTCCTCGCAAGCGATTTCCAAGCATTAGGTAGGTAGTTCTCAGCAGAGAAAGTTCAGTTTAGGTGACTGAAGCGGTTTCAAGCGCTGGCGAACGATCTGTACAATGTAAGAGGAAGGGACGAACAAGGAAACTGAAGTAGGAATTTTAGCAACAGAAGGAAGTAGAGACTGGAATGTACATAAAACTGATCCAGGAAATGCAAACCAATTCTGGCAGATTCGTTGGGAGTTATCTCAACTGGAGCACGTTCCACAAGGTATTGCGATTTGTGTAGTGGGCTGCTCATTGCTGTCCTAGCTCACTGTCGTGTTGTCAGAAACGCTGTCAGAAACGAAGAACATTGATCGCATTAACCAGCTACTGGCTCAGAGTGAGTGAAAGAGTCGTCTCACTTGTAACTAGGACATCGCAATGCTGGAAATAAATCACTAGGAAAGCGCCCGGGTGCGTGAGGTTCTTGAAATTGTGATCCTGACAGTGATTATGGCCTTCCACCATGTGGCGATCGCGATAGACTGGGAATGGGTTCTGCCAAGCCTTATTGGAATTTTACTCCGAGAAGCAAAGGCGAAGTTTCATCGACTCGAAGCAGAATGTCCGCTCCGCTAACCGCAGTTTGGACGTCAACCATCAGAAGAATCTGTTGTCCTTCACGTTCTGCGTGGTTCAACTTCGTGGTCAAGAGCAACAATCTCCCTCCTCGACACTGACCGCACAGGCTCGAGAGGCAAGACCATCAAGGACGTTGGCGCCATTGTCTAGGCCGGATGGCGCCAACTACTTAAAGCAGTATGCGGAATGACCGTTGTGTCTAACTTGCGCTGAGCTCCGATCATAAACATCACAAGAATCTGTCGTCATTCACGTTCTGCGTGGGTCAGCTTCATGATCAGTTTCACGTCCAACAGTCTCACTCCTGAACGCCGACCGCACTCCCGGTTTGGGCAAGACCATCAACGATGTGGCGCCAGTGTCCAGGTCGGTTGTCGCCCGCTGAAATGTCAAGTTTCGCCGACTCAAAGCAGAAATACAGAATGCCCGTTCTTGTCTAACTTGCGCTCACACTCCGACCAGAAGGACCATCGGAATCGATGTCAACTACGTTTATGATCAACCCCACTGCACCGACCGCACTCCCAGGCGAGGCAAGACCATCAACGACGTTGGCGCCACTGTCGAGGCCGGTTGGCGCCAACTTGAAAAGTCAAGTTGTCGTCGACTGGAAGCGGATATGTAGAATGCCCGTTGTGTCTAGCTTGCGCTCAGCTCCGACCACAAGCATCACAAGAATATACTGTCGTTACGCGTCGCGTGGTTCGGTTTCATGATTAGTCTCAAGAGCACCAGCCTCTCTCCCGGACACCGCCCGCACTCCGAGGCGAGGGAAGACCATCAACCGCGTTCGCGCCAGTGTACGGGTCAGTTGGCGCCAAGCTAAAGTGTAACTTTTAACTGGCGCTTAGCTCCGATCACAAGCATCATACGAATCTACTGGCATTTACGTTCGGCGTGGTTCAACTTCAGGATCAGCTCAAGAGCAACCGTCTCCACCGAACGCACTCCCAGCAGACGCAATCATCGACGGACATTCGCGCCAGGGTCCAGGTCGGGTGGCGCCGACTTAGAATCTTGAAAGTGAAGTTTCATCAGCAAAACAGGTATGGTCGAACGCGACGCAATGATAACAATGATAACGCAATGGATGGGAAAAGTGTAACATATATCGTATGAGTCCGGATCCGGAACCTTCAGGTATGTGACGTAAGGTCTCGAGGTCGGTTTTTATTTACGTTGTGTCGCTGCGCAACTCAGCGCAACCGGATGCAAAAGTAGTTGACATGGTGCATACTGACGTAAGCTTAACTCCGCGAATGTATATTAGTAAATTTAGTTTACTTTGATGTTACTTGCGTTAGGTTGTGAACGCTGCGAGTATGACTGAACGGCTTGACCGCGAAGTCGAGATCAGATGAACCCTAAGTGGTTCTCTGAACCAACGATGAAACATTAAGTTAGGACTAAAGGTCCATCCCAAGACGACCCAGACAAACGCTGACCTAAGGAGGCGAGTTTGAGAATAGACCGAAACATAAGTTTGAGACATAGATATGAGACATGAGACAGAGACGTGGATCCGAGACGCAGGCGGATCGTGGTTCGGACGCTGGTTCGAACCACAGGGTTCGAGTCTGGGTCTGGACCACAGATTTCTGAAAAATAGCTAAGTGTTGGAGCTCCAATGACGTTTTAGGTCGTGGATAGAGCACCACGTAATATCTCGAGACGAGTGAGATATCATTGGAAAGCTCTCGGCGAGAGCTTTCCAGTGATATGTAGGACTCCTCGAACTGACATCCGAGCTGAGAATTATGACGGAATCAAGATCAAGTTGTGATATAATTTTCAAGGACCAAAGAGGAGGGCGGGGCCGCCGATCCCGAGAAGTATATATGAGGGGGGCTCGATGCCTGGGTGGATCAAGACGAGTCACCCGACCCCAGGGTTCAGCGGGCGGACTCTAGGGGCATGAGGTGATGGTTGGATCGGTTCCAAGGCACGTTCCGGTCGAGACTTGGACGTCTGGACTTAGAAACGATGTAAGAGCTAGAGCAAGACTAGGGAACGAGTCGACAAATTAGACCACCGTTCGGGAGTCTAGACCCAGACGGACATCACAGACGGTTGGACCGTTACATGTGCTGGAGGTACCGTTTAGGACCTTAGATTTTATGGGAAGTCCGTCCTAAGTCATATTGTGACTTGTTCATGTTTGAGAACGACCTAGGAGGGTCTAGGTCGGGACTTAGGGAATGTTGAGCTTGATGATTAAGGAGACAATCCGGCTCTGGTTCGGACGAAACAGGGTTACGGTAAGTGGTGCATGGACGCTAACTTGTGATTGTGGTTCGTAGGTTAGCGGTGTAAATTTTTTGATGTACTGAGCAAGAGCTTCAGCTGGCGCAACAAGGCGATAGGCGCGCTGTCGAGGCGAGAGTTTCCTGGGATGGACGAACCTTCTAGCTGTAATACGATCGTGAAGAGGAAGGCAAAAACCACACACGGAATACGGATCGCAAGAGAAAACACCACCACGATTTTGATCTGACCAATATAAAACACACGGCGTGCAAGTAGATCTTTAACTCCAGATCATGCAGATTGAAAAGCTCACGCTCAAAGACTCAGAATATCAGAAAATTGCTCCTGTGAAGCACCAGCGCGTTCACCTAGAAGCTTCCCGTTTTTTTTTTCAGAAAAGTATGCGTACAAGTTATAAGTCTCCTCTCTACTCGATTCTGTCTACTAAGCTCAATCTCTTGATGTCAAAACTCTGATCAGTCAGGAAAATCTCTTCAGAAGTAACCTCTGTGTAAAACTTCTCTCCTAGCTCTTCGATTCTCTACTCGATAGTCTCCGCATGGTAAACTCTACACTGCTCGATGATCTACAGACTCCGATAATGCGATAATGATCTGAGAATTCTCTCTCTCCGGAGTACACCCCTCTGGGTTTTCCTCCACCCTACATAACCTTCAGTGTTACCTGGCAGGGGTAAAAGGACGCCCTAAACAGATGGCAGCAGAAAAATAAATCACTGATAATAAATCTACACGTAAGAAGACTAGTTCACTAAGCTTCACGATTCATCTGTATGGACGGCCGCTGAGTCGTTGTACAGTCAGCATTTGCCACCTCCACTCAAAGTAACTCCACCACGGCTACCTCTGGCCACCGGAATCACCTCGTTCTGACACGTGGAGGTCGAATTATCATCATTGTCATTTTCCGATCCCCTTAAACTTCAAAATGCCGTAAGTATTGTCTCAGGTATCAGTTTCACTTGATTTTTCGACCCAAGTGAATAATATTTTGAACTCTACATTGTTTTACAAAAGAATTGGTACCGACTTGGAGTATCTTTGATGCCATCTCGCTACCCCAGGACTTAGAGGGTCGCAACCGAATTCGTACTAATTACCCCGACAACCCGAAAATGAGAGGTCCATTTCAAAACCCGGTGGTAATCTCCCTCTAGCATCCGCACTAGGTCGAATTATCATCATTGTCGTTTTCCGACCCCTTTAAACTTTGAAATGCCGTAAGTATTGCCTCAGGTATCAGTTTCACTTGATTTTTCGACCCAAATGAATAATATTTCGAACTCTACATTTTTCTACAAAAGAATTGGTACCGACTTGGAGTATCTTTGATGCCATCTCGCTACCCCAGGACTTAGAGGACCGCAACCGAATTCGTACTAATTACCCCGACAACTCGAAAGTGAGAGGTCTATTTCGAAACCCGGTGGTAATCTCCCTCTAGCATCCACACTAGGTGACTGCACTAGTGCAGGGGTAGACGGAGGCGTCCCGCATTCACGGTACGTTTAAGGGACATCTAGTGTCCCGTCCCTAGGCAACTTGGTGCCCCTCATATTCCTCTGAAGGGGCCAGCCTACTCCAAGCCGGTTGAGTCTCAAGGGATTTGATTCGGAGACCTCCTCCCTACAAGTTTCTCAGCTACACCACGGAAGCTGATCTCACAACTGGTTTTGAAGACCAGTTTCTAAGCTAATATGCTAGAAAGCTGCGGTATTTCGTCTTTCTTTGCTAACACGAAGTGTCATAACTTTCTCTAGAAATAGTCTTTTTGTACGTTTCGAATTTTAAACAAATACTACATACTACAATCTACATGAGAAAATCTAAAAAGTATTTTTCAAACTAAAAAGTCAGATTTATGATAAATTTCTCAGTATCAGAAATCTTGTAGAAAAACTCCAAGTAACTTTTCGCCTGTAACTTCGTTTGTAACTTTTGAACATACCACGGTGATCAGCGCGATGAGACCTACGCCGTGGTGTTTTCAGATTTTCGAATGCTCACTTCCTCCAGAATCGACTTCTCTGAGGTCTTAACTTCGCTTAGAGAGACTAACTTCTAACTGAGAGGTGAATTATTCACTATGTGGAACAATTCACATCACGACATCCACCCCCTCTAAACCTGCACATCCTCTGGCATGTGCCAACCTCTTCATCATTCTGGCTTTTCATCATCATGATCACTCTCCTCCGCCTCAGCCTCTTCAGTAGCCGAGATGTCTTCATCTCTTGTCATCGTCTGCTCAGACTCCAGAAAGTTGAACAAATCTAGTGATCCTCCACGTTGTTTGAACAACTTCACTCGTTTGCCAGCCACAGAAAGTTTCAAAGGAGTACCATCTAACTCACGTAAACTATAAGGGGTATTCTCATAAACATCTAACACAACATAAGGCCCGAACCATCTTCGCGAGAACTTACGAAGTGTAGAATGCTGGTTCTCCAGCGTGCTATCATACACCAGAACCCAATCACCAACACGTATTGGCTTTGGTCGTAATCGATGAGTCTTGTCGAAACGCTCCTTGTTTCTAACTCGAGCCACCTTCAGCTTCTCTTTCGCTTCAGCAAGATCTTCCTCCTTTCGCTCCAACTGCCTAGTTCGTAAAGCAAGGAGTGAAGTATGATCTATATCATCTTCCCACGGTAGCGTAGTCCACGTAGAGAAGTCCTCCTCAGCAGGCATGATCGGTTTCTGCCTCAACATAAGCTCAACCGGCATATAGCCGATCGTGGTACAGTGTGTAGTTCTATCAGCCCACAAAGCAAATGGAAGTAGTCTCGGTCATTCCCTAGGTCTACCATCACATGCTTTCACTAAAGCGTGAATAATAGAAGGGTGTCCTTGTTCACTCTTACCAATCCCTTCTGGATTCATGGCAGTAGTAAGTCGAAGCTTTACTCCATAACAAGCAAAGAACTCCTTCGCTTCTGCACCTCTCAGCTCGCCCCTATCTACTCGTAGTCTTCCAACAGATCCATAACGACAGATGATATCTTCAAGCACGAATCTACATATGTTCTCTGTAATCTTCGTCTGTAGTGCTCGTCCCTCCACGTAGTTGGAGAGATCTTCCCGAGCTAACACCAAGTAGCGCATCCCCCATAGTCCCGACGGCATCATCACAAGATCAAGGACCCATGAAAAATGAATACTAGGTGGGTAGGTAGGTACAAGTCCATCTCTGTAACGGACTTTAGAGTAGAACTGGCAGTGCAGACACGACCTAAAAAAATCCACTACGTCTTGATACAAACCCTTCCACTAGTATCGCTCCCTCATCTTCGTGTACGTAGCCCAGACTCCACGGTGTCCAGCCCACAGGGTGTCATGAAACTCCTTAAGCAGATTCAGCTTCGTCGGTTGATCATCCACCACTCTAGCAAGCATCCCATCTCTTCTCTTCGGACGTTTCCACAGATAACTTTCACGTAGCAGGTAACCATACGCCTTTCGTCTGATCTCCTTGAACTCTACATCTCTACATCACTCGTCTGCATAATGAACTCAGATAGTATCCGATATCACGAAACTTTTCCGTGTAGAACTCCTCGTAGAACGGCAGTGGTTCCAAGTCTGAAGTCTGCTGACCAACTTGGCACCAAACATCTCTCTTCTCTTCATCTTCGACTTCAGTAATCATCTCTTCTTCATCTGTATAACAAGCCCTAGATAACATGTCTGCAACAAGATTATCCTTTCCTGCTATATGCTTCAGCTCAGGGTTCATACTCCGGATATAAGCAATCCATCGTAGCATTGCTATGTTTGGAGTATTATAGTTTGCTATCATACCCAGCAAAGACAAACAATCTGTTTCTACTATCACACGGGCACCTATCAAGAACTCTCTATCTACCTTCATAGCAATAACAGCTCCCCACAACTCTCGCTTCACTTGAGGATAGTTACGTTGCTTATCTGTTAAGATTCGAGCTCCAAATCTAGAAACAAACCGTACACCATCTGCGTCTTCTTGACCAACTGCCCATCCAATTGCCTTTGGACTCGTGTCAACAGTCAGTATGATAGGTCTCCTGCTCTCGTAGCTAAGCCTCCTTAGTATAGGTGGAGACTTCAGAATCTCCTTCAGCTGCTCCATTGTCTCGTGATGTTCTTGCCGTCAAGTAAACCTCTTCCTTTTCCTCAGAAGTGCATACAGAGGCTCGGCAATGTGTGCATAATGAAGAATACTCACACGAAAGAACACACAAGCTTCTAAGAATCGTCGAATCTCAGTGATGTTGGTATAGTCTGCTATCCTTGCTATAACATCTACCTTCTCTGGGTTCGACCGTCTTCCAAAAGTATCGCATAAGTGACCCACCACCACGATCTCTGACATTCCAAAATGAGATTTGGTACTTGACAGAGTGAGGTGTACCTCTTCCAAGCGCATCAGAATCTTCTCCACATCTCGGATGTGGTCTACACCGAACTTTCTGCAACCATCAACAGCCATAGTTTTGTCTTTGTCCTCTGTCGGACAGCCTTTCATGAGGATATCATCAAAAAATGAGATAGTAACCTCAGGTACAAACTCTCGTAACACCTTATGCATCGCGTTTTGCATATGAGCTACTGAGTTTGTCGCACCCTGAGGAAGAGTACACATCCGCATCAACCCCAAAGGTGTACGCATGGTAGTCAAATCTCTACTCTCCAAAGCAAGCTGAAACTGATCATAACTTGAAAACAGATCTCCAATAGAATAGATAGATCTTCCAGCAAATGCCTCGGCTACTTCATCAACCACAGGTCTTGTTCCAACATTTCGAATCGTGATGTTGTTAGCAGGCTGTAAGTCTTGGATGAAGCGTAAAGCTCTTGTCTTCTTAGGTACCGTGAACCATCGACTAGAGTACGGAGCCATAGATGGTTCAAGAATGCCCATCCGCATCCTCTCCTTCAGTAACTCAATCACCTTCGGTAGCAAGACACGAGGGACTGGAATCGGCTTCAAGTCCCAAGGTATGTGAGGAACAGTGAAGATAACCATAGGAGCTATCACACTAGGATCCACACAACCAATCTCCTCAGCTGAGAAAGGAAATGCCTTACCACGGCTAACTATCATCTGCTCAAAAGCTCGTTTCTCCACTTCAGTCAAGAAGCCACCCCCTCCTATCTGAGCTGCTCGAGTGTCTCTTGAGTAAACTCGTGTCTTATCTGTTTAAGATCTCTCAGTACAGGCTCAGTGGTTGCTAACTCCATCTGCTGTCGTGAATCAACAGGTAACTGGGTCGCCACTGGTTTCACCTTCTTCACTACAGTTTTGTATTTGGTGTGAACTCTGCCTCTTCACGAGAGCCACACCAGCAGATTGCATCCTTCCATCCACTCTCCAGTCTCGGATGAGGACGAGATTGTAAACACGAGATAACCTCCTCATAGACTTTACGAGAGTGGATAGGGATCACCACCCTTCCTCCCATCTGCTCCATCAACCTATCTACATCATCCAGCCAACGAACAAAAGACTGTACACTTACAAACTCCTCGTAAATATCAGAAATCATCTCATCTTCGTTCAGAACTCTTGTACAGCGCAGATTTTCTGCATACTTCTCCATCTGTCTTCTACTCTTCTCAATCAAATCCTCTACACGTGTAAACTCACTCCAATCATCAGAACTGAAAGTCATCAAATCAGATTTCCAACTATGTACAGTGTAGCAGTTTTCAGAATCTTGAGCAACCTCTTCGTCAGCCTGCTGTGATCCCACAGGCTGCTCAAGCGAGATCATAGTAGTAACAGATCTATCACTCTTGGTATCCCGACCTACAAGAGTGGTTTCTGAAAACCCTTGCTCCTGCAGATAGGAGAATCTCTCAAAGTTTGTCTGTTTCGTTCGTGGTTCGTACGAACGGTCAGAAACTGCACAGAACGTCTATCATATGGACTACGGATCCTAGCATAGTGAGATCCATCGTCCATTACCTTGGTCTCCATTCGAACTGCAGTAATATAAGGCTGACCAAGAATCACAGGGTATGAAGCAAAAGATTGCACGAAGAAGTGTTGATCTACCTCCACATCGCCTAGCTTCACCCTCACATTAGGACAAGCGCCGTATAACTCACCCTTCTGGTTGTTTGCCGCTCGTAGCACCCAACCATGGTTCAGTTCGATAGACCATTGACCTCTTTCGTACACCTCCCGTGACATGATGTTGATCTCTGAACCGTGATCAACCAAAGCAGCAACATGTTCTAAACTCCCAAGGCGAACTCGTGTAGCAGTCGTAGTACGAGCCGAGTGTCTCTTTCTAAAATCACTATCAGAAGCTGGACTCTCGTCGCCAGCTTTCTCATCCTCAAATTCAGCAGTATTGGTACCAGCAACCAACGCTTCTTGCTGGTACTCTGTATCATCAGCCTCCTGAAAATATACTTTGCCGAACTCTGCATCATTCATAGAAGCTCCTATCACATCAATCATCTGACTTTCTACTTGCTCGGACATCACCTGTCTCTTCCGCTTGATGATGTCGATAATCAGCTCGTCAAACTCCCTCTTCGCAATTCTCTCTCTCCGGAGTACACCCCTCTGGGTTTTCCTCCACCCTACTTAACCTTCAGTGTCACTTGGCAGGGGTAAAAGGACGCCCTAAACAGATGGCAGCAGAAAAATAAATCACTGATAATAAATCTACACGTAAGAAGACTAGTTCACTAAGCTTCGCAGATTCATCTGTACGGACGGCCGCTGATTCGGTTGTACAGTCAGAAATTTCCACCTCCACTCGAAGTAACTCCACCACGGCTACCTCTGGCCACCCGAAATCACCTCGTTCTGACACGTGGAGGCCGAGTTATCATCATTGTCGTTTTCCGACCCCCTTAAACTTCGAAATGCCGTAAGTATTGCCTCAGGTATCAGTTTCACTTGATTTTTTGACCCAAGTGAATAATATTTCGAACTCTACATTTTCTACAAAAAAATTGGTACCGACTTGGAGTATCTTTGATCCCTCTCGCTACCCCAAGACTTAGAGGGCCGCAACCGAATTTGTACTAATTACCCCGACAACTCGAAAGTGAGAAGTCCATTTCGAAACCCGGTGGTAATCTCCCTCTAGCATTCTTACTAGGTGATTGCACTAGTGCAGGGGTGGACGGAGGCGTCCTGCATTCACGGTACGTTTAAGGGACATATAGTGTCTCGCCCCTAGGCAACTTGGTGCCCCTCATATTCCCCCGAAGGGGCCAGCCTACTCCAAGCCGGTTGAGTCTCAAGGGATTTGATCCGGAGGCCTCCTCCCTACAAGTTTCTCAGCTACACCACGGAAGCTGATCTCACAACTGGTTTTGAAGACCAGTTTCTAAGCTAATATGCTAGAAAGCTGCGGTATTTCGTCTTCCTTTGCTAACACGAAGTGCCATAACTTTCTCTAGAAATGCTCTTTTTGTACATTACGAATTTTAAAAAATACTACATACTACAGTCTACATGAAGAAAATCTAAAAAGTATTTTTAGAACTCACTCAGATTTATGGTAAATTTCTCGGTATCAGAAATCTTGTAGAAAAACCCCAAGTAACTTTTCGCCTGTAACTCCGTTTGTAACTTTTGAACATACCACGGTGATCAGCACGACGAGACCTACGCCGTGGTGTTTTCAGATTTTCGAATGCTCACTTCCTCCAGAATCGACTTCTCTAAGGTCTTAACTTCGCTAAGAGAGACTAACTTCTAACTGAGAGATGAATTATTCACTATGTGAAACAATTCACATCACGTCAGCACGAAAATAGCAATTTTGATCTGAACAAAGCCTTGACCCTGTTGGCACGTTCTCCCATCGTTTGGAGAAGTAGCAGGATCAACACTATATTTATTAGCTTTGAGTTTTTGAGTTTTGTCAGTTTACGTCAAGGTTGAAACTTTACCGAATTATTGCGAGAATTGTGAGTGTTTGTTCGGTCGGTCTGATTTTAAGTGCAGTAGATTCAGCTCGAGGAGAGTTTAATCTTGTGAAGTTTCAACTCGAGATCTGCTCTAGAGAGTTCAGTAGTCCGAGTTGAAGTTTGATCAAATTTTTATCATAGGAAGTTTATCTTTCAAGTGAGTACCCAAAGTTTTGAGTGTTTGGGAGTGAGCATTAGGTCCAGCCAGGACGCCACAAGCAAGGAGACGCTGAGCGCTGCTCGTATGAGTTGTCTTTCACTCTGTTAAAGGTTTCGAAGGAGTTTTGGAGAAACACCGAAGCTGACTTCGGTGATATATGATATTTTGACTTGGAGTTATTTGTCTATATTGCTTGTTGTTGTATGGGTGTAGGTTGCACAGTGGTTGGAGCAACACAACAGTTTTTGATGAATTTTTGATGATTTTCTGTGTGTTGAGTTCAAGAGATGCGCTCGAGAGAGAGCATACTTGACAAAAAGCAGGTATGTAGATTGCCTAGACATTTACTTTATCCCACCTCTAATACGTTTGTTGGACTTTACCTCACCTCTTTTAACATTGTGTTACTTGACCACACCTTTGATTAACTATAGCAATTTCAGTAGGTCAAGATGTCATATCATCAGAATGCAAGAAGTGTATGTTAACCCTCAGTCATATATCTACACGGAAAGTTTGATTTAAAATATTCTTACAAAAAAGTTATCAACCTAGGTTATATCTTATATCACTTAGTGCATCATATTTACTTAACGATAAACTTGTTAAACTTGCTATTGTCAGTCAAGGGTGCGGTTAAGTAACATAATGCTAAGAGAGATGAGATCAAGTCCGACAAACGTAGTAGGGATGAAGTCAAGTAAATATCTGATAGATTGTCAATTCTATCTAACGTACGCACACAAGAATATGAGAACCAAGAGAATCTATTGTCACTGACGTCCTGCATGGTCAATCTCAAGAACAACGGTTTGGTGATATCACAACATACACCTCAAGCCCGCGCGTATAACTTCTAAGCTTAGATCAATGGTACCATCGATGTTGAGAAGATGATATAACGTGCAATTACGCACATGGTCCTTCATAACAACACCATCACGGTGCTCTAACATGAGTACTCCAGAAGATAACACCTCACGCACTCGTAAAATATTACGCCTTGAGATCACATCCAACGTCGTCGGTGCAGTCTACTATAGATAGATATAATCGCCAATCGATGGACGGTAACCTCCTCCTCGAATAGTTGCATATGCAACGTGTCTCTATGTTGAGCAATCGCTAGGTTCTTAAAAGTCGTAGACATAACTTTCCGAAATGTCTCTGCTCGCTGAGAACATGCACTCACCCACATATCCAGGTCATCAAGGTTGACATGGATGAATGATTGAAGATAGATCTGGATCTCGATCATACAATAGAAAATACAGTGAGAAGGAAGTCAAAGACTACAAGCTTGTAGTCCATAGTCAACCATGGTAACTGCAAATTCCAGTCTCACAAGTGGTCTTTCTGCAAGCCATACTTGCGTAATCTTCTCTTCACCGTTTGAACTATCTTGTCCGTCAAACCATCCACCTAGGATGATCTCGAGATGTAGTCCGATGATCAATCAGCGCTTGATCACACAAGGTCTGAAACTCACCAAGAAACTCTGTACCTTGGTCCATCAACACTTCAACTGGTGCTCCAAAACGACTCAGCACTCGATCTAAGAACACATACGTCGTCCCTTCGTTCGCTTTGTCCAATAATGTCACGAACTCAATCCACTTGGAGAAGTGCTCCACCATCACCAACACATATCGATGACGACGTACGATCAACAATAAAGGTCCCGCAAAATCCAAACTCCAATGGTAACCCTACCTCATAATCGGTAAAGGATGTAACTGTGGAGTAGGAGCATTAAACGATGCTCGTACTCGATCACAAATCACACATCGTGCAACAAACTACGGCACATCGATGTGCATATCACGCCACCAATACTGTCCTTGGAGTAAGCTATGCGTACGCTTCACTCAAAAATGTCTCAACTTCTCATGAGCATGTCCTACCAACTGTGCCCTTTGGGATGAATGTGGCACTATACGTACTCTCTCATCATCCCACACTCGGAGTACATATCGTCCTTTCCGTCAAAATCTCTTCGTTCGTTGAATGACACGATATCGCTCCTTAGCACTTACTGTGCCTATCACCACGCCAATACGTAGATACTCCATTACGGTCACATCGTCGTGAATATCTCGCTGGTCTGGAACACCATCTCCACCTTCAGGATCTAAGTTTGCGTGGGTTGCGACTCAATCCATCGGCATCGTGCATTGCAACTCCAAGTCTATGCACTACATGGAAGTCATACTCCCGTAAGACAGAACCCACCGTGCAAGCTTCCCTGCGAGCTTGTCAGACTTCATCAACCACTTGAGCGACTGCTGATCAATGATGAGAGTAAAGGGGTTCTCAAACAAATAACATCAAAAGTGTACAATAGTCCATACCATCATCAAACACTCTCTCTCATACGAACTATACCTCACCTCCGTCGAATTGTTGGAGCGGCTGACATATGCCACCACGAACTCCTTTTTCTCATCATCATGTTGAGTCAGCACTGCTTTGAGTCCCAACATACTCCAATCAATGTGCAGTTGGAAAAGACGTCCTCTAACTAGTCTCCTCAAGATGAGAGCAGATGTCAACCTATCCTTGAGCTCTACAAAAGCTCCCCCTATTCATTTCTCTACTGTCACTCCGGGTTTATCTTCATCGGCTTGGTCAATGGCTTCGCAATTGCACTAAACCCTTTCACGTATCGATGATAGAAGTTTGTCAAACCAACAAATGCTCAAACTCGACTCAGATATGTGAGATGTGAGATACGTGCAATAGCCTCAACCTTCATCTGTTGAACACCCAACCCACCTGGGTAGATGGTGTGGTTCAGATACTCTATCAACTCTTAGAAGAACTTACACTTCCCAGGGTGTAACTTCAACCCATGAGCTCTCAACCGTTCGAACCTCGTAAGTGTCTCTCGTGCTCCTCCATTGTAGCACTATAGACTATGATGTCGTCTATATAACATCTGACAAAATCCATTCCTGTTAAGATCCTGTCCATCATTCTTTGGAATTCAGCAGGGGCGTTCTTCAACCCAAATGATAAGAACCACTGATACAAACAATCCTTGCCGTGAGAGTCAATTCCTCAGAATGTTATCTTGGACTTATCTTCTTCTCTCACTAGCAACTGATGATACCCTGCTCGAAGATCAAAAGTACTGAAGACCTTCACATCTCCCACTACATCAAAGATCTCCTCAGGGTGTCAGCATGACATACTTATAGGACTTCGTCTGTCGACTGCTAGGACAATCCATCTTCGTAGGACAAGCGGTTAGAAGATGGATGGTCCTACGAAGCGGTTAGACAATCCATCTTCTAACCGCTTCGTAGGACTCTCTACTCGAGTATCTCTTGAGCTTCGGCTAGGAAGTAGGATAAATTGCAAGATGAATTGTCTTCTTAGGAATCCATGTTATGTCTACAAAACTCACAATGCTAACATGCAAACCATGATCACAAGTTAAAGTCCATGCACATTTATCTTAATCTCGTTTGATCCGGTGTCGTAATGCGTGACATTCCACATGATGAAACGGAACTTCAGAAGACACTCAATTGGCATTTGTTTAAGAAGCTGCGCCCTAGCTTATCAAGCTAGACATGGACTAAGCTCAGGCTATGCTTGACAAGCTATCCCTTAGCTTGGGTTAAAATATCACCCTGAAGGGAGCAAAAAGTTCCAGAATGCGGAGCTCGCAGAGAAGAGCGACTTCATACTTTCGGTTTCGAGAATAAATGTTCTAGGTAATAGTTAGTACAAGTCTTAAGTTATGAAAAGTGCGAAAGAGAGAAATCTGTCAATTTTGGCTCATCATTCAAATTCATGATCTGACAGTGTGAGTGCGTAGATGTTCGTGAGTACTATAGTTTTGACTCCTCGTTCGCTAAAAACAGAGTTGTATAGAGAAGTTAGTGTAGGAAAAGCTAGTAATGGTTGTACAGAAAATTTTCTTTAGGAATATGTACCAATTGTATTTGCTTTTTGAACAGAAACAGAGGCCATCCAAGTGATAGGGCGTCCACTTAAGAGGAAAGTGGTCTCAAGATCAATTCCTCCTAGCATGTGTTTCCTATTCTGGCATGTTAGCATCCAGGAAGGGAGTCTATGTTGGATATGCAGCCATGTCCTCCATATCTAGGGGCGGGAGACCAATATCTCCTTTAATCGATGGCTTCCTGACCTACGCCTCCGCTGCCACGTTGATTATACCATGAGAGATACCTGGTGCGCATATGGGAGGGGGGGGGGGGGGCTGTAAGCCCTGTGGGGTGACCTCATAAGTGTTGGGGCTTCGGTCTACATTGGATGACTTGTGAGTATTATAAACGTGGCATCAAGATGGCATCGAGAGCCAGGAAAATTTTAATAATCAAGGCCTCAACTTAGCAGGAGGTCTGCTTACTTGATAAGTACATCTGCTTATAAAGACCTAGCTTAGCATGTGTGTTAAGGTTTGGAGAAAACTGTGGACGTCGGACGAAGAAAGGAATTCTATTTTTTTTCCAAAGAGGAACCGAGGAGTCGCGCATGAGAAAGCTTGGGGCTGAGGAGATCAAATTTCTGAGAGAATTGAATTAGGAGGTCGTCGCAGAGAGAGGCACAAGTGTTAGGAGCTTGAACTTCATCTATTATATTGTTTGGAGGCAAAACTACCTTTTCAACGGACAGGAGGCAGTCTTATTGAGGGGAGATCGGTTTGATAGTCTGTGAAGGACTTTTGATCGTCACTATATCAAATTTCTGAGAGATTTCAGTTGGGAGGTTGCCGCAGAGAGAGGTATAAGAGTTAGGGGTCTTAATTTCATCTATTAGACTGCTTTTGAGGTGAACTTGACGAACAGAGAACATTTATTTGAGTGGAGGAGGAAGACTTGGACTGAGAAGGTTGGATTTCTGAGAAATTTCTGTTGTGAAACTGTTGCAAGTAAGGAAATAAAGCGTTGAGAGTTCAGATTTCTTTTATTGTTGTGTTTCAAGGTAGATCGATCTTCTTGTGAATGAGAATTGATTTTGTTGAGCAGTAATCAATAGTCAGACGGAGTTTGATATCTGTGAGAGGCCTTGGCCGTTGTGGACAATCAGCTTGGCTCTTGTCTTTGTATTCAATCTCTACCATTTGGAGAAGTCGATCACAGTATGAAGACTCGCCCTTCCTGAGAAGGACTCTCCTCGACATAGGACCGGAGCAGGACCATCTCCTTAACTCTCAAGCTCAACATTTCTGAAGTCTTGACCTAGACTCGACTAGGTCGACGTCAAAACATGAGCAAGTCACAATATGACTGGGGCGGACTTCTCATAAAGTCCAAGGTCTTAAACAATACCTCCAGCACACCTAACAGTTTCTGATGTCCATCTGCATCTAGGCTCCCGAATGATGATCTAACCCGCCGTCTCGTTCTCGATTCTTACCCCAGCCCTTAGGTCGATCTCAAGTCGAGAGGTCCAAGTCTAGACTAGAACGCCCTTTGGTACTGATCCAACATTTTGAGCTCATATCAATAGAGTTAGTCCGCTGAACTCTGGATTCGAAAGACTCGTCATGGCCCACCCAAGCATCGAGCCCCCCTTATATATATACCTTGGAGAGATCGTGCCTTCTTCTTTGATATCTGAAAATTATATCACAATCCGATCACATGATCGTCCATAATTCTCAACTCCAATGTTAGTTTGAGATGTCTTTTGCACCATTGGAAAGCTCTTGTCGAGGCTTTTTCAGCGATACTTTACTCACCTCGAGATCTTACATGAAGCTCTTTTCATGATCAAAAACATCATTGGAGCTCCAACACTTAACATTTTTGAAGAACTGTGGTCCAGCGTCAGACTCAGACCCTATGGTTCAGATCAGCATCCGACTAGCGCTGATCTGTACCATATTCATGCCTTGGTTCACTTAGAACTAAACGCCCTTATTGTCCTTGTCGTCGTTTGAAGAGGTCGAATACGTCGGTTGTACCCAAGTTGTGTCATTCAAATGATATCCGCATCATTTCACTAAGTACTTCGTTCGGTTGGATTTGTCTCAGGATCACAATATGGTCTCCACCTCGTATTGTACTTCACCTTGCACGACATCAGGTTGAGGCTTGAGAACTTGTTTGCGCTCCGGTTAGAAATCATCCTTGAAGTACTTTTTCAATAAAGAAACATGGAAGCTTGGATGCAATTGTCACTCGGGAGGAAGATCTAAAGTATAGACATTTTCGTGCAGATTCTTGACAATGACTAAGGGTCCCGTAAACTTTGATGATATTCCCTCCAGAAGGTTGAAGTTCTTCATACTCAACCATATTTCTTAGCCCACTTGAAACTTCACTTGCCGCTGATGTTTGTTTACCTGCTTTGTGTAACGTTGTTGTACTTTGTCAAGGTTCTTTTTCATTTGTTTCTGGTCATTTTGGCTCACGTCTGCTAGCCAACAAAAAAAGCGATTCATTGGTTGTTGAATGCTTCACGGAATTGTAGCAATACTCTGCAAGACTAACTCATTGCTCAATCACTTTGGACTGCGCTTACATAATTCCTCAAGTATTGATTCAAAACCGAGTTAACTTGTTTCGTTTGTCCATCCATTTCAAGATGAAAAGCGTTATTGAATTTTAACTTAGTCCTCAACTTTTGGAACAAGTGTTTCCAAAAGACACTTGTGAGCTTAGAATTTTAATCTGAAACAGATAATCCATGTGAAAGCCATCAAATATCTAAGAATAGTCAAGAAGTCGTGAATGCAGTTGCGGTCGGAGCAAACTTCACTAGTTTGCTAAACCCGTCAACTATCACAAAGATTACGTTTTATTTGTTTTCAAACTTATCTCCCTTAGGTCAGTGTCCGTCTGAGGTTCCCTTGGGATAGGTCCCTCTATCTTAACCCAATGTTCCAACTTTGGTTCAAAGAACCACTTAGGGTTCATTTGTTCTTGACTTCTCGGTCAAGCCGTTAAGTCCTACTCGCATCGTTCATAACTTACGCGAGTCCGCTAGTGTTCTATCGTTCAAGTCTGTCCTCGATCTTGAGACTGAGGGTTGCAACACCTACTTTGGAGAAGAGTTCATGGAGAGAATGATGGACTTGTCTACTCCGATCATCCTCTCGGTTGTTAAGTACGAGGAGAATTAGGAGTTCAATATGTACATCTTACTTTGACAAGTGAATGAACCTCAACTTCTCAACCATCGTTCCCTCCAACATCTAGGTCGATATCGGATGTCATTGCAGACGAAACATCATTAACTATATATGGATCGCTAGGAACTTTGGTGAGAAATATTACAATCAAGTGATAACTTTCTCATTTCTCTCTATCATACATTTCATCTTAGTTCAATTCAAGAGCATTATCTTGACTTTGTATTGAATACTGTGTATTTTCATGTCGTTATTATCTCGATGGTTTGACGAAGGAGATTATCTTGGACTAGTTTGAGGTCCAAAGTGTTCTAGTCCAGCTCTTGAGAGTGTGAGAGTGTTCTTAGGATTACAACTCGATCCATAGTGCCACATAAGAGATAAGATGATCTTCAATATTCTCTCATGTTTGTTCATTTTATACCAATCAGTTTTGACCAAGTTTCATGAATCATTTTGGAGTTTTGGAGGTCTTCTCGAGATCATTCAGAAATGTGAGGTCTTTTTGGAAGGCCCGCAAGCTGAGCTACAATATGGAGAGAATGATAGATTGATTTGCGCTCAGCTTCGACCACAAGCATCACAAGAATATACTGTCGTTACGCGTCGCGTGGTTCGGTTTCATGATTAGTCTCAAGAGCACCAGCCTCTCTCCCGGACACCGCCCGCACTCCGAGGCGAGGGAAGACCATCAACCGCGTTCGCGCCAGTGTACGGGTCAGTTGGCGCCAAGCTAAAGTGTAACTTTTAACTGGCGCTTAGCTCCGATCACAAGCATCATACGAATCTACTGGCATTTACGTTCGGCGTGGTTCAACTTCAGGATCAGCTCAAGAGCAACAGTCTCCACCGAACGCACTCCCAGCAGACGCAATCATCGACGGACATTCGCGCCAGGGTCCAGGTCGGGTGGCGCCGACTTAGAATCTTGAAAGTGAAGTTTCATCAGCAAAACAGGTATGGTCGAACGCGACGCAATGATAACAATGATCACGCAATGGATGGGAAAAGTGTAACATATACGCTATGAGTCCGGATCCGGAACCTTCAGGTATGTGACGTAAGGTCTCGAGGTCGGTTTTTTATGTACGTTGTGTCGCTGCGCAACTCAGCGCAACCGGATGCAAAAGTAGTTGACATGGTGCATACTTACGTAAGCTTAACTCCGCGAATGTATATTAGTAAATTTAGTTTACTTTGATGTTACTTGCACTAGGTTGTGAACGTTGCAAGTATGACTGAACGGCTTGACCGCGAAGTCGAGATCAGATGAACCCTAAATGGTTCTTTGAACCAACGATGGAACATTGAGTTAGGACTAAAGGCCCATCCCAAGACGACCCAGACAAACGCTGACCTAAGGAGGCGAGTTTGACAATGGACCGAAACATAAGTTTGAGACATAGATCTGAGACATGAGACCGAGACGTGGATCCGAGACGCAGGCGGATCGTGGTTCGGACGCTGGTTCGAACCACAGGGTTCGAGTCTGGGTCTGGACCACAGATTTCTGAAAAATAGCTGAGTGTTGGAGCTCTAATGAAATTTTAGATCGTGGATAGAGCACCACGTAATATCTCGAGGTGAGTGAGATATCATTGGAAAGCTCTCGGCGAGAGCTTTCCAATGATATGTAGGACTCCTCGAACTGACCTCTGAGCTGAGAATTATGACGGAATCAGGATCGAGTTGTGATATAATTTTCAAGGACCAAAGAGGAAGGCGGGGCCGCCGATCCCGAGAAGTATATATGAAGGGGGCTTGATGCTTGGGTGGATCAAGACGAGTCACCCGACCCCAGGGTTCAGCGGGCGGACTCTAGGGGCATGAGGTGATGGCTGGATCAGTTCCAAGGCACGTTCCGGTCGAGACTTGGACGTCTGGACTTAGAAACGATGTAAGAGCTAGAGCAAGATTAGGGAACGAGTCGACGGATTAGACCACCGTTCGGGAGTCTAGACCGAGACGGGCATCACAGACGGTTGGACCGTTGTGCTGGAGGCACCGTTTAGGACCATGGACTTTATGGGAAGTCCGTCCTAAGTCATATTGTGACTTGCTCATGTTTGGGAACGACCTAGGAGGGTCTAGGTCGAGACTTAGGGAATGCTGAGCTTGATGATTAAGGAGACGATCCGGCTCTGGTTCGGACGAAACAGAGTTACGGCAAGTGGTGCATGGACGCTAACTTGTGATTGTGGTTCGTAAGTTAGCGGTGTAAATTTTTTGATGTACTGAGCAAGAGCTTCAACTGGCGCAACAAGGCGGTAGGCGCGATGTCGAGGCGAGAGTTTCCTGAGAAGGGCGAACCTTCTAGCTGTAATACGATCGTGAAGAGGAGGGCAAAAACCACACACGGAATACGGATCGCAAGAGAAAACACCATCACGATTTTGATCTGACCAAGATAAAACACACGACGTGCAAGTAGATCTTCAACTCCAGATCATGCAGATTGAAAAGCTCACGCTCAAGGAGTCAGAATATCAGAAAACTGCTCCTGTGAAGCACCAGCGCGTTCACCTAGAAGCTTCTCGTTTTCTTTTTCAGAAAAGTATGCGTACAAGTTGTAGGTCTCCTCTCTACTCGATTCTGTCTACTAAGCTCAATCTCTCGATGTCAAAACTTTGATCAGTTAGGAAAATCTCTTCAGAAGTAACCTCTGTGTAAAACTTCTCTCCTAGCTCTTCGATTCTCTACTCGATAATTTCCGCATGGTAAACTCTACACTGCTCGATGATCGACAGACTCCGATAATGCGATAATGGTCTGAGAATTCTCTTTCTCCGGAGTACACCCCTCTGGGTTTTCCTCCACCGTACGTAACCTTCAGTGTCACCTGGCAGGGGTAAAAAGACGCCCTAAACAGATGGCAGCAGAAAAATAAATCACTGATAATAAATCTACACGTAAGAAGACTAGTTCACTAAGCTTCACATATTCATCTGTATGGACGGCCGCTGAGTCGGTCGTACAGTCAGCATTTGCCACCTCCACTCAAAGTAACTCCACCACGGCTACCTCTGGCCACCAGAATCACCTCGTTCTGACACGTGGAGTTCGAATTATCATCATTGTCGTTTTCCGACCTCCTTAAACTTCGAAATGCCGTAAGTATTGCCTCAAGTATCAGTTTCACTTGATTTTTCAACCCAAGTGAATACTATTTTGAACTCTACATTTTTCTACAAAAGAATTGTTACCGACTTGGAGTATCTTTGATGCCATCTCGCTACCCCAGGACTTAGAGGGCCGCAACCGAATTTGTACTAATTACCTTGACAACCCGAAGGTGAGAGGTCCATTTCGGAACCCGGTGGTAATCTCCCTCTAGCATCCACACTAGGTGACTGCACTAGTGCAGGGGTAGACGGAGACGTTCCGTATTACGGTACGGTTAAAGGACATATAGTGTCCCGTCCCTAGGCAACTTGGTGCCTCTCATATTCCTCCGAAGGGGCCAGCCTACTCCAAGCCGGTTGTGAGTCTGAAGGGATTTGATCCGGAGACCTCCTCCCTACAAGTTTCTCAGCTACACCACGGAAGCTGATCTCACAACTGGTTTTGAAGACCAGTTTCTAAGCTAATATGCTAGAAAACTACGGTATTTCATCTTTCGTTTCCTAACACGAAGTGCCATAACTTTTTCTAGAAATGCTCTTTTTGTACATTTCGAATTTTAAACAAATACTACATACTACAATCTACATGAGAAAAATCTAAAAAGTATTTTTCGAACTCACTCAGATTTATGATAAATTTCTTGGTATCAGAAATCTTGTAGAAAAATCCCAAGTAACTTTTCGTCTATAACTCCGTTTGTAACTTTTGAACATACCACGGTGATCAGCGCGACGAGACCTACGCCGTGGTGTTTTCAGATTTTTGAATGCTCACTTCCTCCAGAATCGACTTCTCTGAGGTCTTAACTTCGCTTAGAGAGACTAACTTCTAACTGAGAGGTGAATTATTCACTATGTGAAACAATTCACATCAAACATCCACCCCCTCTAAACCTGCACATCCTCTGGCATGTGCCAACCTCTTCATCCTTCTGGCGTTTCATCATCATGATCACTCTCCTCCGCCTCAACCTCTTCAGTAGCCGAGATGTCTTCATCTCTTGTCATCCTCTGCTCAGACTCCAGAAAGTTGAACAAATTTACTGATCCTCCACGTTGTTTGAACAACTTCACTCGTTTGCCAGCCACAGATAGTTTCAAAGGAGTACCACCCAACTCACGTAAACTATAAGTGGCATTCTCATAAACATCTAACACAACATAAGGCCCGAACCATCTTCGCAAGAACTTACGAAGTGTAGAATGCTGGTTCTTCAGCGTGCTATCATACACCAGAACCCAATCACCAACACGTATTGGCTTTGGTCGTAATCGGCGAGTCTTGTCGAAACGCTCCTTGTTTCTAACTCGAGCCACCTTCAGCTTCTCTTTCGCTTCAGCAAGATCCTCCTCCCTTCGCTCCAACTACCTAGTTCGTAAAGCAAGGAGTGAAGTATGATCTATATCATCTTCCCACGGTAGCGTAGTCCACGTAAGGAAGTCCTCCTCAGCAGGCATGATCGGTTTCTGCCCCAACATAAGCTCAATCGGCATATAGCCGATCGTGGTACAGTGTGTAGTTCTATCAGCCCACAAAGCAAATGGAAGTAGTCTCGGCCATTCCCTAGGCCTACCATCACATGCTTTCACTAAAGCGTGAACAATAGAAAGGTGTCCTCGTTCACTCTTACCAATCTCTTTTGGATTCATGGCAGTAGTAAGTCGAAGCTTTACTCCATAACGAGCAAAGAACTCCTTAGCTTCTGCACCTCTCAGCTCGCCCCTATCTGCTCGTAGTCTTCCAACAGATCCATAACGACAGATGATATCTTCAAGCACGAACCTACATATGTTCTATGTAGTCTTCGTCCGTAGTGCTCGTCCCTCCACGTAGTTGGGGAGATCTTCCCGAGCTAACACCAAGTAGCGCATCCCCCATAGTCCCGGCGGCATCATCACAAGATCAAGGACCCACGAAAAATGAATACTAGGTGGGTAGGTAGGTACAAGTCCATCTCTGTAACGGACTTTAGAGTAGAACTGGCAGTGCAGACACGACCTAACAAAATCCACTACGTCTTGATACAAACCCTTCCACTAGTATCGCTCCTTCATCTTCGTGTACGTAGCCCAGACTCCACGGTGTCCAGCCCACAAGGTGTCATGAAACTCCTTAAGCAGATTCAGCTTCGTCGGTTGATCATCCACCACTCTAGCAAGCATCCCATCTCTTCTCTTCGAGCGTTTCCACAGATAACCTTCGCGTAGAAGGTAACCATACGCCTTTCGTATGATCTCCTTGAACTCTACATCACTCCAACCTTCTCGTCTGCATAATGAACTCAGATAGTATCCGATATCGCGGAAGTTTTCCGTGTAGAACTCCTCGTAGAACGGCAGTGGTTCCAAGTCTGAAGTCTGCTAACCAACTTGGCACCAAACATCTCTCTTCTCTTCATCTTAGACTTCTGTAATCATCTCTTCTTCATCTGTATAACAAGCCTTAGATAACATGTCTGCAACAAGATTATCCTTTCCTGCTATATGCTTCAGCTCAGGGTTCATACTCCGGATATAAGCAATCCATCGTAGCATTGCTATGTCTGGAGTATTACAGTTTGCTATCATACCCAGCAAAGGCAAACAATCTGTTTCTACTATCACACGGGCACCTATCAAGAACTCTCTATCTACCTTCATAGCAGTAACAGCTCCCCACAACTCTCGCTTCACTTGAGGATAGTTACGTTGCCTATCTGTTAAGATTCGAGCTCCAAATCTAAAAACAAATTGTACACCATCTGCGTCTTCCTGACCAACTGCCCATCCAATTGCCTTTGGACTCGTGTCAACAGTCAGTATGATAGGTCTCCTGCTCTCGTAGCTAAGCCTCCTTAGTATAGATGGAGACTTCAGAATCTCCTTCAGCTGCTCCATCGTCTCGTGATGTTCTTGCTGCCAAGTAAACCTCTTCTTTTTCCTCAGAAGTGCATACAGAGGCTCGGCAATGTGTGCATAATGAGGAATACTCACACGAAAGAACACACAAGCTCCTAAGAATCGTCAAACCTCAGTGATGTTGGTACAGTCTGCTATCCTTGCTATAGCATCTACCTTCTCTGGGTTTGGCCGTCTTCCAAAAGTACCGCATAAGTGACCCACCACCACGATCTCTGACATTCCAAAATGAGATTTGGTACCTGACAGAGTGAGGTGTACCTCTTCCAAGCGCATTAGAATCTTCTCCACATCTCGGATGTGGTCTGTGACGAACTTTCTGCAACCATCAGCAGCCATAGTTTTGTCCTTGTCCTCCGCCGGACAGCCTTTCATGGGGATATCATCAAGAAATGGGATAGTAACCTCAGGTACAAACTCTCGTAACACCTTATGCATCGAGTTTTGCATATGAGCTACTGAGTTTGTCGCAACCTGAGGAAGAGTACATATCCGCATCAACCCCAAAGGTGTACGCATGGTAGTCAAATCTCTACTCCCCAAAGCAAGCTGAAACTGATCATAACATGAAAACAGATCTCCAATAGAATAGATAGATCTTCCAGCAAATGCCTCGGCTACTTCATCAACCACATGTCATGTTCCAACATTTCGAATCGTGATGTTGTTAGCAGGCTGTAAGTCTTGGATGAAGCGTAAAGCTCCTGTCTTCTTAGGTACCGTGAACCATCGACTAGAGTACGGAGCCATAGATGGTTCAAGAATGCCCATCCGCATCCTCTCCTTCAGTAACTCAATCACCTTCGGTAGCAAGGCACGAGGGACTGGAATCGGCTTCAAATCCCAAGGTACGTGAGGAACAGTGAAGATAACCATTGGAGCTATCACACTAGGATCCACACAACCAATCTCCTCAGCTGAGAAAGAAAATGCCTTATCACGGCTAACTATCATCTGTTCAAAAGCTCGTTTCTCCACTTCAGTCAAGAAGCCACCCCCTCCTATCTGGAGCTGCTCGAGTGTCTCTTGAGTAAACTCGTGTCTTATCTGTTTAGGATCTCTCAGTACAAGCTCAGTGGCTGCTAACTCCATCTGCTATCGTGAATCAACAGATAACTGGGTCGCCACTGGTTTCACCTTCTTCGCTACAGTTTTGTATTTGGTGTGAACCTCTGCCTCTTCACGAGAGCCACACCAGCAGATTGCATCCTTCCATCCACTCTCCAGTCTTGGATGAGGACGAGATTGTAAACACGAGACAACCTCCTCATAGACTTTACGAGAGTGGATAGGGATCACCACCCTTCCTCCCATCTGCTCCATCAACCTATCTACATCATCCAGCCAACGAACAAAAGACTGTACACCTACAAACTCCTCGTAAATACCAGAAATCATCTCATCTTCGTTCAGAACTCCTGTACAGCACAGATTTTCTGCATACTTCTCCATCTGCCTTCTACTCTTCTCAGTCAAATCCTCTACACACGTGAACTCACTCCAATCATCAGAACTGAAAGTCATCAAACCAGATTTCCAACTATGTACAGTGTATCAGTTTTCAGAATCTTGAGCAACCTCTTCGTCAACCTGCTGTGATCTCACAAGCTGCTCAAGCGGGATCATAGTAGTAACAGATCTATCACTCTTGGTATCCCGACCTACAAGAGTGGTTTCTGAAAATCCTTGCTCATGGAGATAGGAGAATCTCTCAAAGTTTGTCTGTTTCGTTCGTGGTTCGTACGAACGGTCAGAAACTGCACAGAACGTCTATCATCTGGACTACGGATCCTAGCATAGTGAGATCCATCGTCCATTACCTTAGTCTCCATTCGAACTGCAGTAATATAAGGCTGACCAAGAATCACAAGGTATGAAGCAGAAGATTGCATGAAGAAGTGCTGATCTACCTCCACATCGCTCAGCTTCACCCTCACGTTAGGACAAGCGCCGTATAACTCACCCTTCTGGTTGTTTGCCGCTCGTAGCACCCAACCATGGTTCAGTTCGATAGGCCATTGACCTCTTTCGTACACCTCCCGTGACATGATGTTGATCTCTGAACCGTGATCAACCAAAGCAGCAACAGGTTCTAAACTCCCAAGGCGAACTCGTGTAGCAGTCATAGTACGAGCCCAGTGTCTCTTTCTAAAACCACTATCAGAAGCTGGACTCTCGTCGCCAACTTCCTCATCCTCAAATTCAGCAGTATTGGTACCAGCAACCAATGCTTCTTGCTGGTACTCTGTATCATCAGCCTCCTGAAAATATACTTTGCCGAACTCTGCATCATTCATAGAAGCTCCTATGACATCAATCATCTGACTTTCTACTTGCTCGAACATCACCTGTCTCTTCCGCTTGATGATGTTGATAATCAGCTCGTGAAATGCCCTCTTCGCAATACCAAGAACCTCCCGTAGGGAAAACTCGATTTGCGCATCAAGTATTCTCTGCTCCAGGATGCTCTTGAGATCAGTTGAAGTTTCGATATCACCCGTCAACTTATAAGCCGGTCCCTTCTCTTTCTCTTGGGCAGTAAACCGCCTACCAGCAGTCGTTGGCTCTTGCTGGGATCTCTGCACGTCCTCCATCAGACTTGGTGCAGGTGGAGGAGCTGCAGAAGTAGACGGGATGTCCTCAGGAAGAGCTGCTTGTCTCCTTGTGACCCTCCGTCTATCTCCAGTCTCCTCTGGAACTCCAGTATCAAGTTCAGAGGCTTCTCGCCGCCTCTTCCTCTCCATAGAAGCATCCTGCCAGTGAACGTGTCTATCCACGTCCAAGAATGCTTTGATAGACGCAGCATCAACAAGATCTCCCCACCCTGTGACCCTACGGATAGTTTCTGCTCCTCTCTTCAGTACTTCAGAAGGAACTTGGACAGGTTTCTTCTCAGCAGTCCTATCTAGCAACGTAGGACTAGAAGAAACTTCAATGTGATCGGCATATACATCAGGATTTACCGGTGGTGCCATCAATGCATGTACATTTGCAGCAGCTGTAATCTGAGGTAGACTCCTCATGCCTCCTCGTCCAAACTGCGTGCTTAGCGGCTCTCCAGTAGAAGAAAGGTGCAGCCTACCGTTCTGGTAGCGAACCACACCATCTCGCAGAACAGCCGTGAGCTCTTGACAGTCCCCTCGAAAATGATCTTGACTGTCACACCAGGTACATCTACGAACATGAGCAGCTCTTGGACGTGCAGCAGCAGGCACCGGCGGCTGCTCTCTCTGCAATCCAGCTAGCTCCACCTTCAGTTCTCTCATCTGCTGAATCAAGTCTTCGATTTGGTTCTGTTGTCCATGGTTCTCCGCAGATCTTTGAATCGGTGCCTTATGTGCAGGAACTGACACACAACTGGCATCAAAGGAACTGCAGCAGGGACAACAGGTCTAGGAGCCGGAGCAAGAGCCAAAGGCTGCTGTACTTGAGGAGTAGTGCGAGGTTGAGCGGTTATTTCTGCAAGCGGACGTCCTCTCACAACCACTCTTCTCCTCCTCTGCCTCGTTAGTACGGCAACAACATCCTCAACTCTTCCCCAGTCGGTAGTAACTCCTCCTTCAGCAGATCGATCAGCCAGCATGAAGCACAACCAATCTGCCGTAGCATCATCGGTAGCTTGTAGGAAAAGCTCGGTTCTCCTAGCATCTAAGGTTATCCTCTCAAAAGTTGAGAGCTGTCGGTATCTCCGATCAAACTCTCTCAACATCTCATTCAGGCTCATCATACGACCAAGTTGCTGCTCAACCCAATCTAGGAACGTTCTTCTAGTGACTCTCGCTGAATCTTCTTCAAGAAATTCCTGTTGAAGAGATCGCTCAAAACTCATCCACACACCTAGATTTCTTCTGTACATCCCTAACTTGGTCCCGCAACTCAGGGATTACAGCTAACTCAAAACTGGTTATCATCTCTATATCAGTGACTCTAACTAGTTCCATCTCTCCTCGGTACTCACGCAGATATCTAGAAATATCTCTACCTTCAAATCTGCCACATCTATTAACTATCGCTTGCAAAGCTTTGGTAGATTTCAACTCACCCCCTCCAACGATCGGATGCTGTTGGACCAGGGCCGCAAGCGTCTTCAGGATCTCAGCTGTATCGAGACCAGATGCAGATGTCACTGCAGTCGTAGGTGCTATAGAAGGTGCTGCAGTAGACGTAGATGTAGCAGCCGTAGAAGTAGCAGCAGCAGCGCTTCCGCTCTTTCGATCCATCTTCTTTTTCGTCTTGGAACTCAACTTCACGGTCAATCATCCCAAGAAGCCTCTCAATGGAAGCACCAGATTGTATGTCGAGGCGAGAGTTTCTTGGGAAGGGCGAACCTTCTAGCTGTAATACGATCGTGAAGAGGAGGGCAAAAACCACACACGGAATACGGATCGCAAGAGAAAACACCACCACGATTTCGATCCGGCCAAGATAAAACACACGACGTGCAAGTAGATCTTCAACTCCAGATCATGCAGATTGAAAAGCTCACGCTCAAGGACTCATAATATCAGAAAACTGCTCTTGTGAAGCATCAGCACATTCACCTAGAAGGTTCCCGTTTTCTTTTTCAGAAAAGTATGCGTACAAGTTGTAGGTCTCCTCTCTACTCGATTCTGTCTACTAAGCTCAATCTCTCGATGTCAAAACTCTGATCAGTCAGGAAAATCTCTTCAGAAGTAACCTCTGTGTAAACTTCTCTCCTAACTCTTCGATTCTCTACTCGACAGTCTCCGCATGGTAAACTCTACACTGCTCGATGATCGACAGACTCCGATAATGCGATAATGGTTTGAGAATTCTCTCTCTCCGGAGTACACCTCTCTGGGTTTTCCTCCACCCTACGTAACCTTCAGTGTCACCTGGCAGGGGTAAAAGGACGCCCTAAACAGATGGCAGCAGAAAAATAAATCACTGATAATAAATCTACACGTAAGAAGACTAGTTCACTAAGCTTCGCAGATTCATCTGTACGGACGGCCGCTGAGTCGGTCGTACAGTCAGCATTTGCCACCTCCACTCGAAGTAACTCCACCACGGCTACCTCTGGCCACCGGAATCACCTCGTTCTGACACGTGGAGGTCGAGTTATCATCATTGTCGTTTTCTGGCTCCTTTAACTTCGAAATGCCGTAAGTATTGCCTCAAGTATCAGTTTCACTTGATTTTTCGACCCAAGTGAATAATATTTCGAACTCTACATTTTTCTACAAAAGAATTGGTACCGACTTGGAGTATCTTTGATGCCATCTCGCTACCCCAAGATTTAGAGGGTCGCAACCGAATTCGTACTAATTATCCCGTCAACCCGAAAGTGAGAGGTCCATTTTGAAACCCGGTGGTAATCTCCCTCTAGCATCCACACTAGGTGACTGCACTAGTGCAGGGGTAGACGGAGACGTCCCGCATTCACGTTACGTTTAAATGACATCTAGTGTCCCGTCCCTAGGCAACTTGATGCCCCTCATATTCCCCCGAAGGGGCCAGCCTACTCCAAGCCGGTTGTGAGTCTGAAGGGATTTGATCCGGAGACCTCCTCTCTACAAGTTTCTCAGCTACACCACGGAAGCTGATCTCACAACTGGTTTTGAAGACCAGTTTCTAAGCTAATATGCTAGAAAGCTGCGGTATTTCATCTTTCCTTTGCTAACACGAAGTGCCATAACTTTCTCTAGAAATGCTCTTTTTGTACATTTCGAATTTTAAACAAATACTACATACTACAATTTACATGAAGAAAATCTAAAAAGTATTTTTAGAACTCACTCAGATTTATGATAAATTTTCCGGTATCAGAAATCTTGTAGAAAAACCCCAAGTAACTTTTTGTCTGTAACTTCGTTTGTAACTTTTGAACATACCACGGTGATCAGCGCGACGAGACTTACGCCGTGGTGTTTTCAGATTTTCGAATGCTCACTTCCTCCAAAATCGACTTCTCTGAGATCTTAACTTCGCTTAGAGAGACTAACTTCTAACTGAGAGGTGAATTATTCACTATCTGAAACAATTCACATCACGACAGCGCGAAAACAGAAGTTTCGATCGGAACAAAGCTCTGACCCTGTTGGCACGTTCTCCCATCGTTTGGAGAAGTAGCAGGATCAACACTATATTTATTAGCTTTGAGTTTTTGAGTTTTGTCAGTTTACGTCAGGGTTGAAACTTTACCGAATTATTGCGAGAATTGTGAGTGTTTGTTCGGTCGATCTGATTTTAAGTGCTGTAGATTCAGCTCGAGGAGAGTTTAATCTTGTGAAGTTTCAACTCGAGATCTGCTCTAGAGAGTTTAGTAGTCCGAGTTGAAGTTTGATGAAATTTTTATCATAGGAAGTTTATCTTTCGAGTGAGTACCCAAAGTTTTGAGTGTTTGGGAGTGAGCATTAGGTCCAGCCAGGACGCCACAAGCAAGGAGACATTGAGCGTTGCTCGTATGAGTTGTCTTTTACTCTGTTAAAGGTTTCGAAGGAGTTTTGGAGAAGCACCGAAGCTGACTTCGGTGATATACGATATTTTGACTTGGAGTTATTTGTCTATTTTGCTTGTTGTTGTGTGGGTGTAGGTTGCACAGTGGTTGGAGCAACACAACAGTTTTTGATGAATTTTTGGTGATTTTCTGTGTGTTGAGTTCAAGAGCTGCGCTCGAGAGAGAGGATACTTGACAAAAAGCAGGTATGTAGATTGCCTAGACATTTACTTTATCCCACCTCTAATACGTTTGTTGGACTTTACCTCACCTCTTTTAACATTGTGTTACTTGACCACACCTTTGATTAACTATAGCAATTTCAGTAGGTCAAAATGTCATATCATCAGAATGCAAGAAGTGTATGTTAACCCTCAGTCATATATCTACACGGAAAGTTTAATTTAAAATATTCTTACAAAAAAATTATCAACCTAGATTATATCTTATATCACTTAGTGCATCATATTTACTTAACGATAAACTTGTTAAACTTGCTATTGTCAGTCAAGGATGCGGCCAAGTAACATAATGCTAAGAGAGATGAGATCAAGTCCGACAAACGTAGTAGGGATGAAGTCAAGTAAATATCTGATAGATTGTCAATTCTATCTAACGTACGCACACAAGAATCTGAGAACCAAGAGAATCTATTGTCATTGACGTCTTGCGTGGTTCAACTTCGAGGTCAATCTCAAGAACAACCGTTTGGTGATATCAAACATGCTCTCAAGGTCCACTTAACACCGCCAATAGTTCTTAGTTCTTAGTTCAAATAATTTAAACATCGATCTCGACCTCTTGCGATCTGTCAGCCCGTGGACTGCCAACACACCTTCGTGTCACGACCCTCAATCTCAAAATTAGGCGCAGACGCGAACAACAGAACCCTAGCAGACTTGTGCTAGGTTGTGAACGCTGCGAGTAAGACTTAACGGCTTGACCAGGAAGTCGAGATCAGATGAACCCTAAGTGGTTCTTTGAACCAAGGTTGAAACCTGGGTTAGGACATAAGGACCTACCCTAAGAGGACTCCAGACGAACGTTGACCTAAGGAGGCGAGTCTAGAAACGGACCGAAATATAGGTCTGAGACGTGAGATCGAGACGTGGGTTTGAGATGCAGACGGACCGTGGTTCGGACGCTGGTCCAACCACAGGGTTCGAGTCTGGGTCTGGACCACATGTTCTCAGAAAAATGACTAAGTGTTGGAGCTCCAGCGACGTTTTAGGTCGTGGACGGAGCTCCACATAAGATCTCGAGACGAGTGAGGTATCATTGGCAAGGTCTCGGCGAGAGATTTCCAATGATATGTAGGACTCCTCCTCGATTTGACCTTCAAGCTGAGAATTATGGACGAACCACGATCGGGTTGTGGTATAATTTTCAGAGACCAAAGAGGAGAGCGGGGCCGCCGATCCCTTGAAGTATATATGAGGAGGGCTCGATGCATGGGTGGATCATGACGAGTCACTCGACCCCAGGGTTCGGCGGACGGACTCTGAGGGCATGAGGTGATGACTGGATCGGTTGTAAGGCACGTTCCCGTCGAGACTTAGACGTTTGGACTTAGGAACGCTGTAAGGGTTGGGGCAAGACTAGAGAACGAGTCGACGAGTTAGACCACCGTTCGGGAGCCTAGATCCACATGGACATGACGGGCGGTTGGGCCGCTAGGTGTGCTGGAGGTACCGTTTAGGACCTTGGACTTTATGGGAAGTCCGTCCCAAGTCATATTATGACTTGCTCATGTTTGGGACGACCTAGGCGGTCTAGGTCGGGACTTGGGATTGCTGAGCTTGATGATTAAGGAGACGGTCCGGCTCCGGTCCGGACCAAATTGAGATAAAGTAAGTGGTGCATGGACGCTAACTTGTGATTGTGTTTGCAGGTTGAAAAATCATGATACCGCACGATCGCACAACCTCCGTCGATGCTCAATACATCACTAGCTCGATGGTCAGATCATCTTAATCCAAATGAGGATCGTGACTGCAACCCACATAGCTAATAAATAATGAAGAGAAAAAAATGAATAATTCTCAAGAGAAGAGAAATACTCCAGAGGAATGAAAGAATAAAACTAGTGAGGAAGTCATAAGTGAGAAAGAAGAAAAAATTGAAGAAGAAAAAGAAGAAGGTATATAAAGGGAGAGAGAAGAGGAGGAGAGAAGGAGAGGAGGAGAAGGAGCATAATTTGTGTTGTCGTGCATGTACATATCGCTACACAACATACATCGCTGTCAGAGATACATCATACATACACATAATACATGGACGATGTCATACACATACACAAGTGTACCACAATAATCTCAACAGAGAAATTACCATCTCCAACACGACAACAATGGTTACTCAAAACGGTCAAGCGAAACCCACTCTATGCTCGCAAATAATCCAGGTTACACTCAACTAGACTACCCACCATAGCCGGGAGCTTGAAGACTCAACTTGAAGAACTAAGGCCTCCAAGCCCTACCTGCGAAGTATACCCCTAGTGGACTATCCCAAGAACTCGTCTTAAAGACATTGACGGCCATACCGAGATTAGTCACTCTGCACTCAGGCAACCTAGCCGAGGTGCTAAATCTGACATGACAGCTGTCGTGCGCGTACACATCGTTACACAACATACATCGCTGTCAGAGATATACCACAGATACGCATAACACATGGATGATGTCGTACATACACAAGTGTATCACAATTGTCTCCCTAACTGACGGTTAGATCTCTCTAACTCCATATCTCAACTACGTGATATACACCTTCATGGGTGTAAAGATTAAGAGGTCGGGTGTTACATCGCCCCATCGTTAGTCGCCTGTCTGCAATCCATACCACACAAAGATCTAAGCGGCTATCCCTACTATATACATCGAGGACAAACTCACCGTCCAGTAGGAATGACATTGAGAGATGGAGTCAAACATGACATGTGTCAACTTGTCGAACACCTATCACACATCAACATACGGGCTGCTCCACCAGCAGACTCACACAACATACACCTCAAGCCCGCGTGTATAACTTCTAAGCTTGGATCAAGGTACCATCGATGTTGAGAAGATGATATAATGTGCAATTACGCACATGGTCCTTCCTAACAGCACCATCACGGTGCTCTAACATGAGTACTCCAGAAGATAACACCTCACGCACTCGTAAAATATTACGCCTTGAGGTCACATCCAACGTCGTCGATGCAGTCTACTATAGATAGATATAATCGCCAAGATGAAACCTGCGAATCGATGGACGGTAACCTCCTCTTCGAATAGTTGCATATGCAACGTGTCTCTATGTTGAGCAATCGCTAGGTTCTTAAAAGTCATAGGCATAATTCTCCGATGTCGTGATGTGAATCTTTTTACATTGTAAATAATTCACCGCTCTGTCAAGCGTTAGTATCTCTGAGTGAAATTAGGACCTCAGAGAAGTCGACACTGGAGGGTGTTATATATTTTGAGTCTAAGTAGGTTGATTACCATGTAGATGGACTTAAGCTCATGGGTTGTAATTACATGTCGCCCATGCATGCTTCCTAGCAAGGTTAGGTTATCTTTCGAGATTACGCGTCGTTTTACATGTCTTCGCATGTAGTTTAGGGTCTATGCTGGCACTTTAAGGGCTTGACATGGTAGCCTTTATGCAAAATCAAGTCAACACGTGGTTTGGGACACAAAAGGACAGGGGAGTGAAGCTATTAACTCCCATTGGTCCAATTTTGTCTTTATGTACTACTAAACTTAGTAGTAGAGGTCTTAAGAGGAGTTCGAGCATTTGGTGAGAAGACTTCGAAACTGAGAGCACAAGGAGATAGGGTTCGTCGTGCCAAGCACTGTCAGCGAAATTTTTGATCGATTTGGAGCTATAAAGAAGGAGTTATGGCTGATTGAAGTTCGATTTGTGTCAGAACTGCAGCACTTCTGTTGATTTTGGGGGTTTTCGGTGTCAATCGCAGTAGATTTGAAAAAATCACTTCATACCTTCGTGGTCACGTTCACTGTCAGTAGGGCTACGACTGTCCCCAAATTTTCATGTCGATTGAGTGACTGAGTAATTCGAGGCGACCGCTGAAGCAGAGAGGGTCCGAAAAGCTCTCAATCTACAGCATCAACTTCAGAGAGCGAGATCTGGAGTTCTGTGTATAATCAGGAGGTCCTACTTCACAGGAGTGTTCAGCAAGTTGTTTAATGCAAATCTTGTAAGAATCTTCGAAAGTGATCGAGCCAATTCTCTGTTCTAGGTCGAAATAGCTGTCTGGGTATCAGAAATTGCCGTAATTTCTCTGCTCAGAACATTTCTGCCCATATCTCGACACTCTGATTTGATCTCAAGCTGAAACTTCGTGTGTATGGTCAGTGGGGCCTCACTTACATGTAGGAGGAGTTCTGAAGTCTGAACCATCGTATGTTTCTGATTCTGGACTGTTAAAGTTCGCTGTCTGACCTTATTACTGCTAGTCTTACCTGATTTTCGCTTCCTGAACATACTAGAGGGTCCATTCGACCTGAAGTGAGTGTTTATAGTGTTCCCTTTTGATCTGAAGCCTACCTCTGTAGTAAGCAATCATACCTGAAGCCCAACACTTCCTTGAGTAGATTGAACACAGCCTTCAAGCTCATATCACAGCCAGAAGGTTCCGCCCTTCCCAGGAAAACTCTCAACTCGACATCTGGTGCTTCCACTGAGAGCGCTTGGGGTGATTGATTGAGAAGGTTGAGTTCACTACAAGGAGAAGAGATGGATCGCAAGAGCGCTACTGCTGCTACTTCTACGGCTGCTGCATCTACGTCTACTGCAGCTCCTTCTGTAGCACCAGCGGCTACAACGACGTCTGTACATGGTCTGGATACGGCTGAGATTCTGAAGACACTTGCGGTTCTAGTCCAACAGCATCAGATCATTGGAGGGGGTGAGTTGAAGTCTACCAAGGCGTTGCAAGCAATTGTGAATAGATGCGGTAGATTTGAAGGTAGAGAAATTTCTAGATATCTGCGTGAGTATCGAGAAGAGATGGAACTGGTTAGGGTTACTGATATAGAGATGATAACCAGTTTTGAGCTAGCTGTAATCCCTGAGTTGCGGGACCAAGTTAGGGATGTACAGAGAAGAAATCTAGGTGTGTGGATGAGTTTTGAGCGATCTCTTGGAGAGGAGTTTCTTGAAGAAGATTCAGAGAGAGTCACTAGAAGAACGTTCCTAGACTAGGTTGAGCAGCAACCTGGTCGTATGATGAGCCTGAATGAGTTGTTGAGAGAGTTTGATCGGAGATACCGATAACTTTCAACTCTAGAGCGCATAACTCTAGATGCTAGGAGAACTGAACTTTTTCTGCAAGCTACCAAAGATGCTACGGTAGATCGGTTATGCTTTATGTTGGCTGACCGATCGGCTGAAGGAGGAGTTACTACTGATTGGGGGAGAGTTGAGGATGCTGTGGCTGTACTAACGAGACAGCGAAGGGGAAGAGTGGCTGTGGGAGGACGTCCGTTTGCAGAAGTGACCACTCAACCTCGCACTGCTCCTCAAGTACAGCAACCTCCGGCTCTTGCTCCATATATGGATCGCTAGGAACTTTGGTGAGAAATATTACAATCAAGTGATAATTTTCTCATTTCTCTCTGTCATACATTTCATCTTAGATCAATTCAAGAGCATTATCTTGACTTTGTATTGAATATTGTGTGTTTTCATGTTGTTATTATCTCGATGGTTGACGAAGGAGATTATCTTGGACTAGTTTGAGGTCCAAAGTGTTCTAGTCCAGCTCTTGAGAGTGTGAGAGTGTTCTTAGGATTACAACTCGATCCATAGTGCCACATAAGAGATAAGATGATCTTCAATATTCTCTCATGTTTGTTCATTTTATACCAATCAGTTTTGACCAAGTTTCATGAATCATTTTGGAGTTTTGGAGGTCTTCTCGAGATCATTCAGAAATGTGAGGTCTTTTTGAAAGGCCCGCAAGCTGAGCTACAATATGGAGAGAATGATAGATCGATTTGGAGTGTTATGAGTGTGAGGTTATGATTGTCAAAAGTCAAGAGATCAGATCAATATCTCGAGTCATGTTTCTACGTGTCTTGAGAGTTTAATAGATGATCTTTGGATTTTGTCAAAGGGGTTGGAGATTTGATGCAGTGTTGGTCATAGTGATATAAAATAATGCTATGTTTAGATTGGATTTGATCTCAAAATGATTGATTGAAGTTGACTTATAATTTGAGAGATAGAAGTAAAGTAGTTTATCGTGGATTCAAAGATTGAGTTGTGTCATGAGCACTAGATCGAATCTCTGAGTGGAAATCTTCAAGACTGAAGAGTGCCCTATTAACTTACTATCTATGAAATTGTAGCTCATTTTGTTAAAAGAAAGTGTCGGGGTCGTGGATTTTTGCTACCAGGGTCTATAAAGCTCATAAGTTAGCACAAGCAAAGAGTTTGATCCATTTCGAGCAATTGTTTTGTGGGTTGAACCTGAAACTTCAGAGAGTAGTAGTGAAGGTTCAAAAAGAATTTCCTGTGAAGTTTGAGTCCAATTGGAATCTCGAGTTGAGAGCAATAGGTTGCCGATGTTTAGATTACAACGTGATGTGTTCGAAAGAAAAGAGAGATTTTGCCTACATCTCTTGGTTGGTCTTGAGCAAACGACTTGGGGTTTGGATGTCGAACTTCTTGGAGGTATTTCAAGTGAATCAATGAAGATATGGTGTGAATTTGGTGCAAAGATCATAACCAAAGAAGATATAACTTTATGTCGAAGTTGCTCACCAAGAATCTCTAGCTACAAGTTAACATTGTCTTCGGTATCACATTTTGAGCTCAAATTTTACTTGCTGCATGCATGCCTTTTCTTGTTGAAACCCCTAGAAGGTAAGATTTAGTCATATGTTGCATGTTTAGTTTGGAGCTTGTTTGGTCACTCAAAACTAAGATCAAACATGTAAAAAACAAGACCAAAATTTGAAGTCTTTCAGGTTGTAGATGTTAGAAATTGTCAACTTGGATCTATTGTGATGGAACCATCGTTCCATTCACAGTGATATCTATATCTTTGGAAAGCATGAACAACAAGCTACCAAATGATGTAAGAATCATCTCAAATAGAGGTTGTACCAAGGAATTTCAGAGAGTCAAAATTAGTATATGAGTATATCTTATGGTAGAAAACAACAAAGAGAGTATCAACAGAGTACAATTTGGTCTTCGATGTTGTCCGAGGGTGCTTCCGTGTGCACAAGACATCTGATTACTGCTCAAGATCCCTCTACTTGAGTGTTTGATTGTATGTCTAGTCAAATTGTGTGATTCACACACGTCCTAAGATCAAGACATAGATTGCTTGTTTTGGATAAAGAGGTCACAAAGGTTACACTAATTGGTTCAAAATCTCGTCGTATCTTTGTACAGTCAAATATCTCGATAATTCTCAGATCAATCTTCAAGTACTACGACAACGTCACAAATTATTAGATTGCTAGGTGTGTCTTAAGCACCGATAAGTCCAAATCTTGATGATGGAGTTATTATTGTAGAGCTTGAGACATTGGAAGGCAGTTTGCTAAATGATGTCTTGATGTTAACATGTGTTCGATGTTTGTAGGTTAGCGTATGGTTTTGTGAACTATTAAGATAGAGCATATGTGAGCATTTAGTTACAATATGTATGCAAAGATAATTCAAAGTGAACCATTTTGTAAATCTGAAAGGGTTCGAGGAAAGAGGTCCGCTCGGGACGAGCACTCATCTTTCACTAGCAAACCATGTATGACATAATAAAGGCTTCAATAAATTAATTTTTTATATTAACTAATCATTATAAGTAGTGAAGGATAACAAATAATACATATTAATTTCTAATAAAAAATCCAAAACAAATTAAAACAAAAAAAATTTATGATAAAAATAAAAATATATACAATATCCTCAATCAGAGTAGAAAATAAAAGATATTTACTCCCATTCAGAAAAAAATAAATTTCCCTCATATAGATATATACAAATCTTGAACAAGTTTAATGTAGTATGATACATGTTTCTAGTTGATGGAAGTAAAAACTAAAAACATAAAAAAAAATTCATTGTGAGATTTTATATCATTTCTCTATATTCATGTAAATTGTTTTTTTATTCAGTTTTACTACTTAATGAAGAGGACAATGTAAGTTGACTCATGGATATTAGTAAGTATACAAAATCTTAAAATATGTAATAAAGATATCAATAAACTTTTTAGGTAATAATTATAATATAATAAAGGTCTAAGAAATACACTTATGTTGTACATGACATCTGGAGTCTCCTTATGATGACCCCTTGAGGAGACCCGATACAATCTTGACGGTTCATGTATCTTGAGATTCAAGAACATGAGATTGCTTATAAGTTGAAGGGATGTATTTACATTTTTTATCAATTGGATGCCAAGAATACTGTCAGTCTTGATAGACGTTATGATCAAGAGGATGATGATGCGGAGACTATGTGTTTCGACATGCAAGAAAGCTCCTTTCTACAGCCAAGTAAACTACGAGGTGAATTGTGGCATACTAGTTAAGAATGTGATACAAAGAACACGAACTCTCATGCTCAAGGACAATTGAGAGATAACCAAGCTAGAAAACAATGCGGACATCAAAGATCTAGTGAGTTCACTAGGTCTAAATGATAATTACCAGTAGTCAAAAAATGATGAGACAAACAACAATCAAAAGCACTAGCACCAAATGAGTTGGTGCAAGACTCCAAAAAGACAACAACAAAGTGATAGAAGATATATCAAAATATCTAGAAGCATAACGGGATACCTAGAAGGGTGAAATGATGTAAAAAGCAAGCCAGGCGAGTCTATGATACTACTTCACAAGGCAAATAGTGGACCTCCAAAATGTGAAGAAACAAACAACGGCCCGGTCAAATATGCCAAAGTATAAATCGGACGTAAACCTCAGCACCTGCAAAGAAATGCTAGAGAAAGTTGTAGCATAATGTAACTCTCCAAAGTCAAAATAACACGAGATGAGAACCAGTTTATCAAGGAGTATCGAGCATTTGCAACAATACAAAGACTTTAGCAAGTTTATCATTTTTGACAAGAAGAACAATAAACAAAAAAGAATTTCAAGGGTAGAAGTCAGACGAAGGAGTACAGCAGGTGGAGTGTAGATGATGTTTGAATGGAGTCCCAACAAAAACTTTAAAGTTAAAGCACGACGATTTCATCTGGTTCCGTTAGAATGCATGAAAAGAAATGATATGGTACGCGTGGGAGATTTATATCCACATGTGGTTTAAGTGTAGGATAATGTACTACCCGAGTGAGTTGGATTACGCTGGATTACGATTACCCCATGCCGGGCATTGCAATACACTGCCTGAATCACGTGCAGAATTTCTGATTCAAGCCTGTGGCATTACGCTAGCTACTTGTTGTGTTATAGAGGCTGTTTGTAACATTACGCTTGAGGAAAATTTAGCTAGTGTTTTATGCAACATAAGAAAGATTAATATTTAATTTAGCTTACATTTTTATCAGTTACTTGGTTTATGTGACATATAGCTTTGATGGTGTATGCATATGTGACATAAATCTCTATGTAGTAAATAAAATGTTATGCGTCTTAAATTATTTTTGGTCTTTTAAAGTATTCTCTTAGTGCAGGAAGTTTTTTTATTAAATAATCAATTTGAAACTTATGGCTTGTCAATTTGAAAATGAGTTGAGATCCTTCCCAATCGCTGATCCTGATGCACGAGAAGACGTAGCTGTGTGCTGGAGAATTGAGAGAAGACCGTAAAGAGTCTTCAGACTCTCAATCTGTCGATCCAGGTAGCGGAATGCTCTCCTTGCAATCCACTAACATCTCCCTGGAAGCGTCATCCCAATCACGAGCTAGGGTCAGAAGCTTCCTTCCCGCAATGAAATTGAACTTTTTCCGAAGCGTTTGGGTTGATAATCACATAGATCTCTTTTTCAGGTATAGTCCAAGATGATCCATAGAAATTTACAAAAAGAAAAAACAGAAACAGAAGGAAAACTGAAAGAGGGGGAGGATTTGAGTAGTCTTTTGAGTAATTAGACAAGAATTGAATTTCCTAGATTTCTTAGATTTAAGTAACGATACCATAGTGGTAATTCAGTTCCTCCACAATTAATAATCTCCATAGTTAGATCAGATAACTTCACACTAGCATTGATTTATGAACAGAGAATAATGCAAAATGGGAAAAACGACTGATCGATTCCATACAAAGAATATAGCTTTGAACTTTCCAAAAATTTTCACTCAAGTCACACATATAATTTCACCCCTGATCTATCATATTGAAAAGTTTTCCATCTCAAAACTTCAGAACCAGTTTTCACAGTCTTCCACTTTCGAATGAATAGCTCATGCACTAATATCAAATATCTTTTATATCCAAGTAGTGTCTACATAATTTGGTCGGTGAAAAAGTGTTTCTTGGAATGTAAAGACTTCAAACATGAACATGCTGAAAGTTTAGGGTTAGGGTTATGGGTTTAAAGCCTAAACATGAAATACACCGACCAATTTTATGTAAACAAACAACACTTAAAGAACATTTAAATTCGCTGATACTCATCCGAGCAGTTCACGCCGAAGTATGTTTCTCTTCTCGTATCCGCGTAGTTGAAAGTTTTCTTTAAAATTTGCACGAACCCTGGTGGCGCTAACTTAACTGTGCGATCAAAGTTACCACTACGGTATCCTCCAGTTACGATACTCTGTGTAATAACTGCTTGCTGCGTTAATGAATGCCTCTTCTTGATGAGCCTCATTATATAGTCTGAATCCTAGGAAAGAACCGCCGATCGTTTGATCTCAACGTTGAATTTTATATGTTGTTTGTGAATTGTTTAAATCTGGAATCTTGGAACCACCCCTAGAGTCTGACCAGACCCGACCCTGGTTACCCGGTAGGAATATGAGCGTGTAGTTAGTTGAGTTTATGAGCATTCCCTGAACAACGTCATTGCGAACAAACTCTGGGTTTCCCAACTATTCCGTCGGACTTTCTGTTTCCAGATTGTTGCCTAAAACGACGAGAGTCACGAGACGTCAGTTTCAGTCCGAGTCCGCGGCGATGGATTTTATGTGACTCTTCACGAGTTTCTGAACCTGGCTGCTAGAACGGACAGCCCAACGGTCATTGAGGCGCCAAGGAGCCGACCACACTGTCAGCACAGTTCCAGTTGTCACATCATATGGTCAGCGTAAACCCAACCAAACCCGTCCGCTCGCACCCAGGGCGGCGTGGGTCGAGTCCTCCCTGCCGGGGGTTCTTAGACTGTGCAAGGGCAACAACGCACGGTTGCAAAAGCCTCGTAGCGAAAGAGGTTTAGAAACAAATCCAAAAACATTAAAAGTTTTAAAAATTAGTGTAATACTTTGATTTTCTTTAAGGTAATTCTTGCTTGTATGTTTACATCGGGCGCTAATAAGTTAAAATATTTTAGTTGATGTGTCCACGACTTTCGAGATAAAATTACTAGGCGAAACTAAACCGTTACAAGTCCAAAGAGGATAATTCTAGTATTTTTATATAGATTACATGAAATAGAATATGATGATGTAATATTTGAAAAATGGTGAAAAGAAAATCAGATCACGAAAATGATTGAGATGAAGAACACCAAGATATAAACGTAAACGAAATACCAATCTGTATATGTCAATGATATGAATATATTCTAAATACTGTAACCACGTCTAGTAGCGTTCTTCCTCTTACTATTTAATTAACTCAGTATGTATTTTAAAAATGATAAACCTCAGGAGGTTTTGCTTTTCGCGGCTCTATTCTAACAAATACTATCGCATTGAGACTTTAGAACACAAATCCACTTTCAAAAACATCGAGGGTTTAGAAGACGTCACGCCTAGTTTGCTGATTGGCACTCGACCTGGCAAGTCTAGGTCCAGGTTGGGGGGTTTAATCTGTCAAGTGTGCATTTAATCTGTCACGTGTGCATTCTCTCTGGGGTAGCTCCCGTTTTTAACACACGAAAAATCACAAAAAAATTATCAAAAACTGTTGTGCTTCTCCAAGCACTATACAACCTACACCTACACAGCAACAGACAACACATGCAAACAGCTTCAAATAGAAATATAAGTAAATCTCAGCTTCGGCACTCCTCCAAACTCCTTCGAAATAGTTCTTAACAGAGTGAAAGACAGCTCATACGAACAGCGCTCAGCGTCTCTTTGCTTGTGACGTCCTGGCTGGACCTAATGCTCACTCTCAAACACTCGAAACCTCAAACACTCACTCGGAAGTACAACTTCTTATGATAGAAATTTGATCAAACTTCAACTCGGACCACTGAATTCTCTTGTTAAGATCTCGAGGTGAAACTTGGCAGGATTGAGCTCCTCCTCGAACTGCATCGACTGCACTTGCAATCAGCTCAAAACGAAACTCACAGCTCATGCTATAATTCGGCAAAGTTTTGACCTTGACGTAAACTGTCAAACCCTAGAAACTCGAAAGCAATTAAGCTAATTCAGGTTCTACTGCTCCTCCCAATGATGATAAACAGGGCAAGGGCACTGTTCAGGTCGAAAATATCTCCAAAGCTCTACTGCTCCTCCCAATGATGATAAACAGGGCAAGGGCTCTGTTCAGGTCGAAAATATCTCCAAAGCAATCATTCTAAACTCTCCTCCTCCTTTCAGGTTTCACTTGGACAGCCTGACGGCACCTTTGACTCTCTATGCTCCTCTAAACCAGTTTAAATACCTTCCATGAGATCTGAAGGAGCTCCCTCTTCCTTCAGGTCCTCCAACTACCTCCCATCTTCCATTTTACTTTACTAAGTATATTTTAACAAAACAGGAAAACTCAACTTCCCCATCTACTTTCTGTCTGCTTCCGTAAGTCACTTAGGAAGTAGATGAGCTACTTCCTTACCTGGTAGTTCATTTAGCTCAGCTGTACTGGTATTAACTTTCTGCTATTTTAGCAGGAAGTCTAGTCAGCTAGTTACAAAGTAAATAGCTTAATCAGCTATTTAAAATGAAATCAGCCGGCGGTTGATTCAATCACCTTATATTTTCTGAACTTGCGTAGCAAGTCAGAACTTAACATTAAGTCATATAATTATGATTTAAGACTATTTAAACTCCTCTCTACTTACTTTTCAGTAAGGAAATAAATATCACACATAAATAAATTAAAAAATATAGCTATGTAAATACTTCAATATTTTTGGAAGTCACAAAGATATTTTCGCATAAAGAGAATATTCTTTTATTTTAAAAGAATCCTGATCATATCTTTGTCAAATTGACTCATCTTGCACATCCGAAAATACATACGGATTTCTTAAAACGAGGCGGACACTCCTAGGTACTCATCTTCCCTCACAAATAAAATTCTGATAAGAGGCACCATGCATTTCTCCCAGCTAACCACAAGCTCGGATATTCATCTCCATGCACGTGCATTTAATCATCACCGTAGCATGTGTCTCCTATAAGCTGCAACACACAACATCAATGTAAACTTAATTCCTAATATACATTCTCAGAGTTGGGCTTGCGTCGGTATGCACCACGCTAGCCAACTTGCACCCGGTTGCACTGAGTTGCACTCGGTTTGCACCGCAACTCAACGTCCATGAAGAACCGACCCCGAGATCTTACATCTTACATATCGTAAGGTTCCGGTTTCGGATTCATAGCGCACACGTTGTCGAGGCGAGAGTTTCCTGGGAAGGGCGGAAACTTCTAGCTGTGATACGATCGTGAAGAAGAGGGCAAAAAATCACACATGGAATACGGATCGCAAGAGAACACACCACCACGATTTCGATCCGGCCAAGATAAAACACACGGCGTGCAAGTAAATCTTCAACTCCAGATCAATCAGACTGAAAATCTCACGCTCAGTAACTCAGAATATCAGAAAACTGCTCCTGTGAAGCACCAGCGCGTTCACCTAGAAGCTTCCCGTTTTCTCTTCAGTAAAATGTGCGTACAAGTTGTAGGTCTCCTATCTACTCGATTCTGTTCTCTACTCTCGATCCCTTGATATCAAAACTTTGATCAGGCAAAAGTTCTCTTCAGACGTAACCTCTGTAAAATCTTCTCCTACCTCTTCGATTCTCTACTCGATAGTCTCTGCACGGTAAACTCTACTCTGCTCGATGATCGACAAACTGCGATAATTCTCGATAATGGACTGAGAACTCTCTCTCTCCGGAGTACACCCCTCTGGGTTTTCCTCCACCTTACGTAACCTTCAGTGTCACCTGGCAGCGGTAAAAGACGTCCTAAACAGATGGCAATAAATAAAATCAGAAAAATAAATCACTGATAATAAATCTACATGTAAGAAGACTATTTCACTAAGCTCCGCAGGTTCATCTGTACGGACGGTCACCGACTTGGTTGTACAGTCAGCATCTGACACCTCCACTCAAAGTAACTCCACCACGGCTACCTCTGGCCACTGGAATCACCTCGTTTTGACACGTGGAGCCCGAGTTATCATCATTGTCGTTTTCCGCCCCCGTAAACTTTGAAGTGCCGTAAGTATGGCCTCAAGTATCAGTTTCACTTGATTTTTCGACCCAAGTGACTAATATTTCGAACTCTACATGTTTCTACAAAAGAATTGGTACCGACTTGGAGTATCTCGCTACCCCAAGACTTAGAGGGCCGCAACCGAATTCGTACTAATTACCCCGACAACCCGAAGGTGAGAGGTCCATTTCGAAACCCGGTGGTAATCTCTCTCTAGCATCCACACTAGGTGACTGCACTAGTGCAGGGGTAGACGGAGGCGTCCCGCATTCACGGTACGTTTAAGGGACATCTAGTGTCCCGCCCCTAGGCAACTTGGTGCCCCTCATATTTCCTCGAAGGGGCCAGCCTACTCCAAGCCGGTTGTGAGTCTGAAGGGATTTGATCCGGAGAGCTCCTCTCTACAAGTTTCTCAGCTACACCACGGAAGCTGATCTCACAACTGGTTTTGAAGACCAGTTTCTAAGCTAATATGCTAGAAAGCTGCGGTATTTCGTCTTTCTTTTGCTAACACGAAGTGCCATAACTTTCTCTAGACATGCTCTTTTCGTACATTTCAAATTCTAAACAAATACTACAATCTACAATCTACATGAGGAAAATCTAAAAAGTATTTTTTCGAACTCACTCAGATTTATGGTAAATTTCCCGGTATCAGCAATCTTGTAGAAGAACTCCAAGTAATTTTTGCCTGCAACTCCGTTTGTAACTTTTGAACATACCACGGTGATCAGCGCGACGAGACCTACGCCATGGTATTTTCAGATTTTCGAATGCTCACTTCCTCCAGAATCGACTTCTATGAGGTCTTAGCTTCACTCAAAGAGACTAACTTCTAACTGAGAGGTGAATTATTCACTATGTGGAATAATTCACATCACGACAACATTACATAACCTCAGTAGGTAGCTATGATTGGCTTGTGGGATCTAGTGTTGGAGGTGAACTTCGACCTCTTGGTTCTCATGGGTCAACAATGTGTCACAAGGGGTGATGTAATCCATATAAAACCAAAAGCTTCACGGTGATAATAGTTCCAGATTCAGAATTCTTCTCTAAACATAGATAAGAATTTTATTATTTTTCTTCACTACTTCGGCATATCGATAGTTTAAATTGTAATACCTTTGTTTCGACAGCATTAGTTCTAAACGCTGACCTTATCATATGTTCTTCTTCACTTATATAAAAGTCTAACTTCTTTGTATATTTACCTCCTCAATCAGATGCAAAGATTTAATTTATATTTTCTCTCGAAAGGATTGGGTAGTACATTAATGTGCCTGGTTGAATTAAGTTCTTTTGCTAGTAGTCTCTCGCAGTTATATTCTCTGAAGTGCGTATGTGACCTCTCTCTCTATGGGTTATGTCTAGATTGTCTTGCAACTCTAGATGCGGTTAACATTTAACATCTATAGTTAGATTTAATTTTTCTTGTCAGATTAATACATAATACATATGGATTTTTAATAACAGAAAGAGAGCAAAAGTTCTCCAGAAGTTAATGTTGCATGCATGTAATTCAAGTTGTTCCTATTTTCTCACTTCCTCTATTACAGATGCACTCACTAAGCTTTTCAGGTCTTTTCTTTGGGGCTTTACACTTCACGATATCTCTAAAACCTGTCTAGTAGTTTGGACTCTTCCTCGTTAGGAGAGTAAAGCATTTATAATTTGGAAGTTTCAGTATGCCCTTCCTACCCAACCTAATTGGATTCTTTTTCCATAAATTGGAATCATGTGACCTCATCTTAGAGCACTACATCTTCATGGCTATGAATCTCAAACGTACTGTATAGGAATACATCCTTTTAAACCATCTCTTAATGTACATTATTTTGAGTTGGTGGTTTCTATTCTCAGGGCGTGGGCTAAATCGACCGAGTCTCTCCATTGGAATACTTCTGATGTTTATATCTTAGTTAATTTGGTTGTCATGGATTTAATCATGATGATTTATAAGAATCGAAGAGGTTTCTTGTTCACACGAGGTGGCATAACATGTATAGGAGTGTCAAATAGAGCGACTCATAGCTTTGTGGTAGACAATCTACACGTTTCTTGATTCTTTTCGCAAGATTTATTTCTTGACATTTTATAGGTTTTTTTATACTCAGATCTCAGCCCAGCAGTGGGTTATTTCGCTTATCAGCCCTTGTCAGATAGGACCACTAATAAACATCTGTTTTCTATTGGTTTCAAATTTTCATACAATATGGATATTCCAATAAACATTGCATCTCTATCATTTTTCAGAAGTTTATTCCTCAGTCTCCTATATGCGCATGTAAACCTCCTCGGTGTCGTGATGTTCGAACTTACTTTCTCAGTCTCTGATCAGATGAGATGTCAGTACCGACTGCGATAGGTGCGTTCCATAATGTGATGGAGGCAAGTTAGCGAACTTACTTTTGGATAGATTACGGGTCCACAAAGACGATAACAAGAGGAGGTCTGGAGAGAAAGGGACTGATGGAGAGAACATGTCGTCAAGGTATAAGTCACGAGATAGTTCAACGGACAACTAGTCCGGACGAAGTTCAGCTGAAATTATTTTTGAGTTAGTTTGTACAAAAGAAGTTGTAGCTAAGCAAGGTGATACTCAATGTGAGGAATCGAGTTTAGCCGAGACTTTGAAGTTATGACAGAAGCACTTGAATGGTTTGATGAGAGTCTTTTTGGATATCGTGATTTCAGATGAGTTTGTTTCCTTACGGAGTGACAGACAGTTTCAATGTCCGTAGCATCCAGTGTCAGTGCATATGGTAGTACAAGATAGCAAAAATATATATATATATATCTATCCAGACATTCTCAAATGAAATTATATAAGGTCAATATCACATATTCACCTAGTTCTGTGTGAGAGGAAGTGGTACGTTTCTAGAGTTCCGAGGCTGTTCCACATGTTCTTCGTAGTGGAGAACTCGAGGATTGTGAGGTCTCGGAACAGCTTGAAATCTCCTCCTCTACATGCTAGCTAGTCATTTACTTATGGCTTCTTGGTGTCTTCTGACTATAGTAGAGCGTCAAGATATGTGTATGTTGGAGGAATTTCTCTCACGATAAAACTAGTGTAGAATTATCCTTTCCGTTTTAGAAATTGACACAGTCTAGACATCTATTAAGCTTTAGCCGTGGAGAATAATATAACTTCTGGGACGGATTTTGTTAGCAAGTACTTTTACGACTTGTTGTTTGGACTCGACGGTTTGAGCACGTTGGGCCAAGGCTTTAAACTAAGTACTTACATTTGGCGAGTGTTCTTTGCTATCATCATTCTCATCTCTGGGCTTCATTTTATTTATGCATTATTGTTAGAAAACATGCATGCACAATGCTTGTTATCAATGAACATTCGACTAACTAAGATGCAAAGTGTAAGTGAAACGGAGGGATACAAAAGAATGATTTACAATAGAAATCTTTCACATGAGTCGATCATGAGTTATAAAGTTCCAAGGTATGAACAATACAAACAATTAGAAACAATAGGAGTAGATTAGTAAGTGATTCTACACACTTTGCCGCAGGATCTTCTAAGAGATATCAGATGCTATTTTTGTTTAAATCTCGTGATGCGAATATCACTTCTCATGGACATTTTTCAAAATCAAGACCGATTCACGTAAGTTTATTCTACTTGAGTTATGAGACAGTGAGAGTGTATGTATTTCTGTCTTCATCAACTTTTCCAACTATTGTGCATTGTAGCACCCCTGTCCACGCAGTCGAGCCGTGACTGCAATCTGTGTTCAACCATCGTGATCGAGATGCTCGACGATCTTAACCGGTAATAGGACTGAGGAAGTAAGTTTGAACATCATGGGACCAAAGAGGTTCAAATGTCCATACAAGGGATAGAGGAAGTAAATTTCTGCACAATTTTGAGATAAGGGTATCTCGACTCTAGCCTTTCTAATTTACTGCTGATGTAGACCATGTTGTTGTTTCGTAAACCAGCTTCTATTTGAAAGTCAAAATTCAAGATTTCATATTTTTGCTCCAAAGATGTTCAAAATAGCGACTTTTGATCTACTTTCATATCTGCATTCTCAAAGCATCAAGTGGTAGATCTCGTTGTAAGCTTTCCATGCGTACTTCATTTACTTCATTTGGATGCTTAATGGTGACGTTGTAAACTTTGATAGATAGAAAAATCAAGCTAAGTCTTAGCTTGTTGATGCTGACTGGGGATTTTTGGTTCTTGACGCTATACAAAGAGCGCAAAAGAGCTGCTTGGTCATTATTTGTGCAAACCACACGTATTGAGAATTGACGTAAGGGATCAGTTTAAAGGGTTAGCTTGTATCTGCGACTTGTTAGTGGATGGTTTGGGAGATTGGGAGGTCCAATGCATGCACACAAGGTGTCATTGGGTTAAAATTTATGCAGAATATGCACGGGTTAATATGATTCGTGAAGAGACGGATCGTGTGGTGTGTTTTGAGAAAATTGAGACGTAGTGAAGGAAATTTGGAGTGCTTCAGTGACATGTGAAGGAGCGTTGGACCGTTCGAGTTGTTCTAGAGTCTAAACTTGCTATCTTTGGATCCATTGGGATGAGAACATGGAGTTCTACATGAAATTGAAGACGATTTGAAGTTTCATCGGGTGGTTGAGGAGTTGTGAGAGAAATTGACTCGTTAGATTTTTGTTCATCTATGACATGAAGTTGAGTTGTTCTTCGCGGTCGGAGGACCAAGCTCTTTGTTCTTGGTGCCTATGCGATCAAAGGAATCCTTATCTACGCAAAAAAAAATACCGTAAGTAGATCAAATTGTTGTGTTGTGCGTGGTGCGCAAGGGAATGATTTACACAAGTTTTTTTGCTTCCTACGGATAGATTTGTCATTGGTCTTCGTGAAGGAACTTTGAGATGTCGTTGAGATCAAGGTAACCAAATCTACCTACTAGAGAGGACGGACCTCATATCAAGAGATTCGTTTTGTGGATGTACGTGATTTTAAGTCATAGGGAGGAAATTTGGAGATTCGATCACATGCAACCAAAAATCAGAGATATCTTGACTACCGGGAGTCGGATCTGAAGATTCTTGGGGCCAACAGAGTCAAAAAAGAAGACCCTATCAATATCTGAAGAATGTTTGACAAAAGGAGGAGGTTCTTAGATAGATATTTTTCAATTCATCTGTTACAGTTTTGGTCTTTTTGGACTCGTTAGAGTTCTAGTTCGTTATGTGTGGCTTGTGGTAGCTTGTTTTAGCTAAGGGTTTGTACATGGATGCTGGTTGAATCAAGGTTTGAATCATGGTGATACTATTCCAAAGCTTTTTGTTAGCAAAGAGGTGTTTTCTTTACTTTGAACTACGCTTCGGTAGTTTGGGTCTAGGTTGGGATTCATGGACTTGCTTCAAGAAGTTGGATACAAATTACATACCACTCATGTATGTTAATTATTTATGTGTCCATAGAGAAAAGTGGGAATGTATATAAAGTTAAGATTGGAATATCTTGCAAAGCTTGTTCTAGTGGTTGTTGTTTTTTCTCGTCTTTGTTCAACACACGATATCTCCATAGTCAAGAACCTCACATTTTCCTAGACAATCTTCACACACAATACGATATGATAACATCACGGTCTCACTTGCATCCACATGGTAAGAAACAACTAGAGATATGTTAATAAGATAATTTCACAAGGAGAATACGATACATGATCGGGATTTTAGAGTTTGGACGTTGGTCAAGCAAGCAGCGAGCAAAATTGTAACTTGAAAATATGAACTAACGATCCAATATATTCTGCAAGAAGAATGTGTCGTGATACTAGAATGACTTTCCGATTTTCAATAGAGAAAGATATGAAACATATCTTATTTTCTTTTCTTTATTGACGTGAATTGTCTTTTTTTGGGAGATTTCTTCACATGGTTTCTTTATGGCTACTCGGGCAGCAAAGATGGGGCATGAAAACAATTCTTGTACTTGTTGTTCCGTTCCTTGGGAAGATATTGATCGTATCTTTCTTATTTCTATGGGTTCGGTGCTTCTAGACTGCTTAATATTTTTTTGATGTGATCTATTCGGCATGCAAGGTGTCAGACCCTCATTCTTAAGATCGAGCGCAGACGCGAACAACATAATCATAGTAGATTGCGTTAGGTTGTGAACGCTATGAGTAGGACTTTAACGGCTTGGCCGAGAAACCAAGAAAAGATGAACTCTAAGTGATCTTTTGAACCAAGGTTGGTTCATTGAGTTAAGACGTAGGGGCCTACTCCAAGGAGACCCCAGACGAGTATTGACCTTAAGGAGTAAGTCTAAAAATGGATCAAAATGTAAGTCTAACCGTGATTCCAAGACACGGATCGGAGCGGCCAAAGATATGGCTCTGGATGCTGGTCCGAACCACCAGGTCCTAGTCTGACGCTGCACCATGGTTTCTCAGAAAAATATGAAGTGTTAGAGCTCCAACTACATTTTGGATCATGGACGGAGCTCTGCATAAAATCTCAAGACGAGTAAGATATCTTTAGAAAGGTCTCGACGAGGACTTCTCAAAGATACTAAGAATTTCTCTTATTGACACTGGCGTTGAGAATTATGAGTGATCTCGTGATCGGATTATGATATCTTTTCAAGTATATATGAGAGAGACTCAATGTCTGGATGGGTCAGGACGAGTCATCCGATCCCAAAGTTCAGCGGGTGAACTCTAGAAGTATGAGATGATGGCTGGACCAGTCCCATGTTCTGGTCTAGACTTGGACGTCTGGACTTGGGAACAACTTAAGGGCTGAGGCAAGACTAGAGAACGAGACGGCATGTTCGATCATTGTTCAAGAGCCTAGACCCAAACGGACATCACGGACGGTTGGACCACTAAGTATGCTGGAGGTACCATTTAAGACCATAGACTTTATGAGAAGTCCGCCCCAAGTCACGTTGTGACTTGCTCATGTTTTGGGACCGACCTAGCTAGGTCTAGGTCACTTAGAAATGTTGAGCTTGAGAGTTAAGGAGACGGTCCGGCTCCGGTCCGTACCAAACAGGATAAGGATAAGTGGTGCATGAAGACTAATGTGTGATTGTGATTTTTTGTTGAGAGTTTCATGACCTACTAAGCAAGAGCTTCTGCTAACGCAATAAGGTGGTAGATGTGTAAAAAAGACATGCGACATGTAGCATACGACATGCACAAGTGTCGATAGATTAATGCGAATATATGAAATTGTCCATTTCGACACAAAGATGTATCATGGTGAATACATATGTCCATGAGTAGCAAAATCACAATGAACTTTAAGTGAAATATGTCAAATGTCAAGTGTTTAGAGGTGCATGAGCAGTGGAATTCTGAATGAGGAACAGAATTTCAAACTTCGAAGTTATTTAAAAAGTTTGAAAACATCTTAATTTTAAAAAGAATAGTGGAATATGATGCTATTGACTAAAATCAAATATAGAGACCACTCTCGGTGAATAAGTGGATATCATGTGATCAACTTATAATTTTTTTTGAGATGAAAGGAGGAACCTGCAGGACTCTCAAATAGACGTGTCTTTAGTACGAGATCTCGAACGTAATATGTCAAAAACATTTCGTGGAATTCTGCAATTCATATTAGGTATCGCATTTTGCTTTGTTCTTCCTCGTTGCGAGATCTAAGATATACACTACTGAAAGTCGTAAGAGTTTTGTTTTGTATTACTTCAAGGAAACCATCATAGAATCTAACGAACTCCTCCTTCCATCCCAATACTCTCCTCAAAATGTTAGTTCTAGAGAAGGCAAGAGAAGGAAAGAAATCCTCCAACCGAAACGAAAACTATCCGCGGTCTCCTCCTTCCATCCCAAAAGAAACTTTTTTCTACCAATATAGCTCTCGATGATCGAGAGTATTTTTGTTTTGTTTTGTTTTTATTTTTTGGTTTGTCTCGATGATCGATCCGTTCAATAAAAATGATCGAGTTTTTTTCAGTCTTGACCATCTAAATTGATATTTTTTATCAAAGTCTCTGAATTATTTTACAATAAACTTAAGTATCGATGATTGACAAGTCTTGTCTAGATCTTGATGCAATATATGGTTTTTTTCATAAGATTGAAGTCGTAATGATAAATTTGTTGATTAGTCATAATTCTTGTAAAGTAACATTCAAGTGCACAAAATTACAACTCCACTGTTGAGAGTTATAAATTATAGCATAAAATGAATAGATATCATTAAAAATATAATTTTTATTATTTTACCAAACATAAGATAACTTTTGATCATCGAGAGTACCTCTACTTTTCATGATCTATATTAGTTTAATTATATTATTTTGAGAATGTATATTATCAGTCACTACTCTCTTTGATCGAGAGTTCATACTTCATCATAGATATAGACATATAATCAAACTTGGAACTCCTCCTGTATACTTCATATTTGAAACTTTCAGTATTTTGACTTGAAGTTTATACATCTCTTTCGATATCCAAGATGTAGTCTACATCTCTCGATGGTCGAGAGATACTTGGACGTTAAAATCATCTCCGTAGAGAAAAAAAGAGTAAATATAAATAAAAGATGTATTTCACATTTTTTGATGTCGAGATTTTGAATATATTATATTTTTAATTGTACTATATTCACTATTATATGCTAACAGTTGGTAGGTTTGTTATCTCGACTCTTGACGTATCTCATTTCAATGGTTAAACCTCGCTTTATTTTTAAGCAAGTAAAAATATCAAATATAATCAGAGAGTTTTAGCCATTACATAGATTACATTTGAAGAATAACTGTAATCTAAACATATGCAACAATGGATATATATTTCACTTCAAATATATTCTGTAAAATGCACTTTCATATTGGAACTTCAGTTTATGTTATATTGTTTTCATCTGTTAATGTTGGAATTATGATGTATCTTCACATCATTCGATGGTTAAGAGTTTGGAATACAATATAGAAATCATTTTCTTACATTATTATTAAACTAACTTTCGATCTTTGATAAGCGATTAACACAACGATAGCAGCTGTTGCGTGTGTCTTGGACAGTGGGAGGAGGTGAATCATCTGTTTTGATGATTCACTTGTCCAGCGTGGGCACAACTCTAGAGTTTTTTTGGCGAAGAGCATTCAGACCATCGCTCATCTACTTTGACCTCCTTTTCGTGGTGGAAATGTGTTTTAACCTTGTAGGAAAGGCTACCCATCAGCTTGCTTTTTGTGGAAGGGTATGTTATCAAAAAATGTACTAAAATATTAATGGCTCTGCTCTCTGGTAGGACGGAATGTAGGTAACCACGTCTTTCCGTTAGCCAGTTATGTTCTTGGCTGCTGGCAGTTTTCTTCCTCGTTCGGGAGGTGTTGTCGTCGTTCGGGAGCTTTAGGACCTCTTCCCACTGCATTCCGATTAGATGGCCTCCGTGTGCGAGTCAGACGAGGATCAATAATAAGCAGTTGCTTCCCACTGTCACAGTAGAAATTAGTATTTTGTATTCTAGTCGAATATTCGCATCTCCTAAGTTGTGGGGTAAGGGTTGCCCCAAGCGTACCTCTACAAGTTTTTGGGGAATAAATGCTACCATATGTCTCCACATGGAGCGAGTCTTTTCTGCAGGAACGAACGAGGAAACGATGTTCTCCAAAGTGTCACTAAACTCACGCTTTTCACGAAAAACGTGAACGAAAATATATACAATGGGAAGACAAAAGTTCTTGCACGGTTTCAAGTAGAAACTCCAGTATTCCGTCCCAAAGCGGTCGGTTCGTTACTAGGTAATGAAACGAAATAATCGACGCAGTGGGACGAGGCCCTTAGTCAGCTAGCGGGGACCAGAGTAAACTTCATTGCATGAGAACCCTAAAAGTCGCTATACCCACTAAAGGAGAGGGTTAAACCAGGTTCGGGAGACCACGAGGTCATTCTCGATCCGTGACGTGGTTACGAACTCCTAAATGTTTTATTCAAGAGGAGGGACTGGTCACTGGTGCGAGTGGTTCCCCGCTTTAGGTCACACCGATGCGTACCGCGTCTAACTCTGTTCGCGTCGGGCGGACCTTAAAGTGGGGAGTGACTCGCACTAGTGGCTCCTCCTATACTTCAACAACCGAAGAGCAACGTCAGAAAGAGGTGATCGTCACCTGCTTTTGCATGTCGAGTAGTTGCTCCTTCGTACACGATGGACTGCCCTTCCTACGACTGGCCCGCCCGCCGTCCGACGCCGCGAGGCGGCACATATTCTCCCCATTTCGACTCTGGACTTAGTCGGATTGTTCGAACCCGGAAACGTGTCATTAGGGGCCAGAGTGCGTTACACTGGCCACTAGCCGTCCTCGGTCTGAACCCGATGAACTTGCGCCACTTCTCAGAGGACTACGAAGTTTCCTTTTCCAGGGTCACGCCAGATAATGAATTCGTACTCGGCCCGAAGTTCTCTGAGGCCAGAACTGAATCTTCTCAAATGCGTTACTGTGTGCGTGATGGGCACTTATTATTAGCATGCAAAGGAAGACAAGTTCAGGTTCAAGGAAAACAGTAAACATGCCATCAAAGTCGTGGCAAATCAACTGGCACGAAATCGACCGCGAAGGCACAGACAAGGAGTGCGAACCAGGTGCAGCAGAAATAACTGCGTGATTAGGGTTTAAAGTCTGAACTTAAGAACAGTACGTGTAGATCGTCTCGGCAATCTACTGAGCGTGCAGGATATACATTGACTGTGATCGACTCACCATGGGCAAGCGGAGCCCCTGTAGCAAGATAAGTAATCGCAGGACAAGAAGCTGAACTTCTTTGCACGCTCAGTAGGTTGCGTCACAAGCGTGATGTTCAGCCTCGACTACATCTTCGCCTATGGGGCATACAAAGAAAATGTCTTCCATGTGTGTCCACTTGCAGCCTACCAAAAGGGCTCGGGAGGACCATGGAGGCCACTCAATGTGAACCACAAGATTCCTCGAGATAACAGGGAAAAGAGCTTTCATTTCATTCGGCTCAAACGTGCACAAAAAAGGTGAAGATCGAGACAAGTCCGAACACTAAAACAAAAGGCTCTGAGCCGTCCTAACATGCCTACTTGTCGTGCTCCTCAAACTCCTTCCTAGCTAGCTGCAACTGCTTCAGCGTGAGCTGGATTCTCTTCTCGAGTAAATCCATCTCCTCAGTTCGGAGCTGGCGCCAGTGACCTTTTAGCTCTGCTGCCCCTGAGCTGTTGACGCCATTAACTCCACCCCGCAAACTGCTGGTCATGAAATCCTCCAGCAAACCTCTATCTAGAGAGGGAACACTCCCTCCGTTCATCCTCCACATGCCAGATGTGGGCATGGTGACACCAAGCCGGTTGTTAATATCTTTCATGTCATCCAAGACGGTGGTGGTCTGCTTACGAATATTATTCAGTGCATCCAAACAGCTAGCCCGAACCTCGTGAAGAATACCAAAGCTTTCTTTCTTCAGAGAGGTGAGCAATTCAACTACGGCTGCGGAGGCCCCCTCTTCTCGCTCCTCCTCGTCTGCAGATGCCTCTGCGCCACCTTGCTCCGCAATCGAGCCATCGTCACCTCTCTTCGCTATCTTCTTGTCTACTTTCGGGTTAATGGGGGTATACTCAAGCCGGGGCTTCGAGACGAATGGAGATACTACAGCTGTTGGAGAAAAAGATTTTCCGTCCTTAGAAGGACCATCATGGGTCGACCCACCTTTCTTAGGCTCTGGACTTTCTTCCTCTTCTTCCTCCTCGGACTCAGACGACTCTTCCTTCCTACTAGGCTGCGCCACCACTTTGCTAGCTCTTATAGCCGGTGTGGCAACTTCTTCTTCCTCTGAGGAGTCTTCGTCCTCGTCTTCCTCATTCGGAGCACCCGAGGAAGTGCCAGGACGAGCTACTTGCTTTCCCAACGCCAACCCTGTCCCCCATATGCCGTCCCAAAGGCCAAAAAGTTTCTGTTCGTGTGAATTCTTGCCCGGGTTGTCCACTCCCCTAGCTTTGAAATTTCTCCACTTGTTCTTCATCCGGCGAACTTTTTCACTCAGCTGCACCTCCGAGATCGCGACTCCTTCGGAACTCAACTCTTTCACCAGCTTCGTCCAGTAAGGATCATTCTTTGTGCGAGGAATGGGCCTTCCATGCTTCTTATCATTCCATAGCATTGTCGCAAGCGCTATCTCCAAGTTGTTCGTCCACATGAAAGGCGTCTTGGGCTTCATCGGAGAGCTCCTTTCAACCTCCGCTTTCTGCCTTGTGCTGCCATTGACCGGAGGTGGAGATGCTTTGCGCTTCTTACTTGCTGGTGCAGCTTTCGTGCTTTCTTCCCTCTCAACAGACAGAGACTTGGTTTTTTCTAGTTTAGATTTAGAAGATGGCGCCTTGCTTCCTTTGCCACTAGGATCAGGTTTGTTTGACTTAGACGGGGAAGCAGGCCTTACCACTGCACGACCTTTATCTCCTTTGGTTTCCTTGCTCTTCTTCGTTGCAGGTTCTTCATCCTTCCCGTCACCATCTCTAACCCTCTTTCCGACAGCGTTGGTGTGGTTGCCTGCCTTCACTGCACCAGCTGTATTGCCTTCTCTCCGCACAGTGTTATACCTGTGTGCATCGTTGTCGGTTTCAGAGTCTTCTTCCTCTTCAGACGACTCCTCTTCATCTTGTGCGAGGCGCTCCTGAACTTTCAAATCCACTTTGCCCTTCACGACCTTCGACTGTTCCTCTTCTTCCGATTCGGACTCCTCATCTTCTTCGTCATCGCTGCTGTAGTCCGCATTCTTCGCAACGTTCGACATCGCCCACAATCAGAAGAGACTCCGAATCAACCTACTGTATTGAGAGACCAAAGCATCTACCTCCTCCCGATGCTGACCTGCAGGTGAGAGATCCAACGAGACCTTCCAGACAACCGTTACGGATCCAAATCTCAAGCCTTCTCGGCCGAAAACACACTCTCTTGTAGCTACAACGATTAACGTATCTCAAAACGGTGAGCTCCGGATCCCCGTGTTCTCGGCGGACCCTCGTTCAGTATTCCCCGTCTCCTGTTTCAGCACGGGCCTCAATCTCAACCCAACACACCTCACGAGACTACGAGAGCCCGAACATCTCAACCTCCAATGAAACGAAACACCAAACACGCTCGTTCACCGCGCCTCTTTCAATCCTTCCTCCTGCCCCCTCTCCGCAGTGTCTGAACTCTCCGTTCCGAGCCCGACCTAAACAAACTGGCCCGTCCTCTCTCGACTCAAACTGTTCGAACTAGAAAATGTAGCGGCAGATCTAATGACCCTCTTCTCCAGCCCTAGTAAGTACTTCACCGTCCCCGCCAGCCCTTCCCCACTCTGCTCAAGCCCAAACCGCGACGCCCTAACCCCTCCGTCCTGAGACCAGCGCAAGCGAGCGAGCGAGCCACACCGGGAACCGAAAACGCTGAACCCGATCGATCGCTGGATCGCTCGGCCACCAATCCAGACGTGAAACACCAACGACTACGCTTCATCCCCGCCCGCTACGAACCTAAGAGCCATTCAAAACCTCAGCAACCCGAGACTCCGAGTCCAAACCGCGTGGCCGTGGGTTCACTGACCTCAACCACCGAGCCACGCTTGGTCCAGGCCAGCCAGCCCAGCGCTGGCTTTCTCGCCTTCCGTTCCGTCCTTCTCCCGCAGCCTTGGCGCAAGTTTAGGGTCGAGGTGGCGCCCGGCCGTTTGTGAAACTCGAGACGAGCCTGAGCTCGCTCTCGCAACTCTCGATCAGGTGGATTACTCGTGTCTTTCCGGCCGTCCGTTTGGTTTAGAAGACGTCTCAACGACTTTGAAGATTCAACTTTCAAGTTCGACTTGGTGCGTTACACTAACGAGTCACGAGTACTCGCTGGTTCCCCAGATAAGCACAGAAAGGCGGCTCACGGACCGGACCGGACCTGTCAGACACGACACCAAACCAAACCAGGCCGGTAGTCCTTTGCTGCATGTCCCCCACCGAGCAGGCGCGGCGCCAGAAGTTTAAGTGACTTCTCACGTCTCTATCCGATATGGTTCGCTCTAAGCGGTCGTTCACTGGGCACTGTTGAACTTTCGTTCAAAATGCCCAGTAGGAGTGCCATATTCAGATTCGACTCCTTAACCTATTAAAAAGATCGATGCCAGAGGACAGGAAATATTCAGCAGCTTGAAAGGAAGAAGAAAGGAAGTTGCAGCCGATACCAAAATAGGCCCAGCTAATGGGGCAACGCAAGCTAAACCAAGGAGCAAGAACGAAACCCGCGGTCACGTAAGGATTGAAGAACAAACCACGGGCCGTGACCACTTGATCAAGAGGGACATCACAACTACGGAATACATAATAACTCAGGCAAAACTGTTAGATATCACATTATAAACGACTCAGGATCTTTTTAGACATAAAGTCCCGAGTCCCATGAAAATTTCTTCTCCCGAAAAAAAAGAATCTAATCTTAACCGTATAATTGTGGAACTTGTTCCTAGTTGTCCTTACATATACCCATGTTTCCTTTGGTGTAGAAATTCATCGTTTCTATAGAACGATGAGACATGAAACTGAAATGACATGAAACTGAAACATGACATGAAAACATGAAACTCGGCTAATCTTTCAGAATTACCTCTTTACGGTGCGGAAATTCACTGTTAGAACGGTGAGATGAAATTTATGTGACATGAAACTCGGCTAATCTTTTAGAATTATCCATTTGCGATGCAGAAATTCACCTTTCCTACATGACGATGAGATGAAGTTTATGTCACATAAAACTCGGTTAATTTTTTGAATTACCTATTTGCAAGACTCCATTCCACGTGGGTTGGTTCTGAAATTTCAGGTTTCTAGTTTCCCAATTAAAATATACTCTTATATAAAAAGACAACGAAAATGACACTAGAGTATAGAACCTTTACAGAAGCACAATATGGTCCGGTTGGAACTGGCACTTGGCGGTGTAAAGTGGTCCTTATACGAGATTAACTTTTCTCTTGAGAGCAAGGCGATCTCTTGTCTAGGTAATATTTTATGTGCGTTAACTTGAACCGTTTGTTGAGAGATTGCTCTGGTGACTTTATGATAGTTGAGAATTTACATGTTAGATTTATTTTTTAAGCGTTAGGAATGACAACTTAGAACTCAACTAAGTAGACGATGTTATGGTATACCACGATATACCTTTAGCACCAAGAGCTTCGCTACCCAGATGAACATTGTGACAACCAAAGATCGCAGTTGATGGAGGGATCTATCTCTAAAGTGAGCAAGAGTGTCACCTCGAAAGCGACAAAAGAGAATGACACAAGCCTGCAACGCTCTTCTTGTAATTTTGTATCAAGATGTGTTCTCGGAGGTTTCATATAATATATTGTATATCCACACGTGAATAAACTTTAAAAACAATATTTATTGATAGATAAATAATTATAATCTTTCTATTAGAATGTATATTTAGAAGGAAAATATAAAATTCACTCACAAATATAATCTGGTTGAATTTAATTGAAAATAGTGATTATTTATATACTTGTATCTATGTATACGATTTATAGAGTGTATCATATTAGAGAGTGACATGATTAAGTTGATGAAAATGACATTAAATCCTCTTTCCTCATATTTAGGATACGGGTAACATGATAGCATTGTTAATATACATTAGTTCTCCAAGTGGACCGAAGAGACCAAGATATGTATATTTATTTGAGGACCCAAGTCTAGCTCGGAGAAGTCTCTCTTTTGGATGCCGAAGTTACCTAAGACATGTGCTAAACTTTTGAAGCTAGTGGAGCGGATTGGACACAACGAAGTCCAGCAACATAAACATTTTGAACCACGTAGCACGGACAAGGTTCACAAGAAGAACACGGACTTGAAGCAAAATGAGATGAGGGTGAGAAGGATCGGACGGACTCTTCTGCCCCGGCAGCAAAGCGATGGCAAATCTACTTTTCTAGCCCGAGTGACCTTGTATCTGCTCGGCTCAAGTTTAAAGCTTGCTATGACCCAAGGTTACGTATAGGTTGCATAAACTTGTGTTACAAACAGATCTTTTGTACTCTGACTAAAAATACTCAGCTCTGTACTATCTAACTGAAGTTATTCCTCTATATCACTGGAAGCATGACTTTTGAATAGCTCCCCAGCGACGCTAACTGTCCATCAATCCAACTATCACAATTTCATAGTACAACCAGAAGATGCGGATTTTTGACAAGTACTACTATAGAGCGAGGACATAGTGGTACACTGGAGAAGGTACTCTCGCTAGAGAAAGAAAGTGCTTTTTGTACAGGAGTTGTGAGATTTTCTGAGAGTGGATTTGCTACACATACAGGACTTGCTGACTTGCAGAAGTGGGAGCAGAAGGTTGTGCGAAAAACTGAAAAAGACCTAAAGAGTGTTGGTGTGCTTGAAGAGGATGATAAGATAGAAGGTGTTTATTTGGAGTTAGGATTGAGAGATTTCATCGATGAGCTTGCTATGCATGAGCAAGAAGATGAGGATCATGTGGTGGAAGTACACTCTAGGGAGCTCTATACAGCTATAGAGTCATGCGTAGATCTTGAAGTTAGAGTTGATACTAGGTACAAAACGGTAGACAAGAAGGTAAAACTTGTTGCTCAACCATTACCTAGTGATTCTAACCAGCGAGTCCAACAATCTTCAAAAGAGAAAAGCTTGAGAGATCTTAGCCGGGTCGGTCACAAGTTCACTGAAGCTACGCTCAAGGAGTTGAAGGTTGGTTCTGCAGATTTTCTTTTGCCTATGGAGGAGAATAGGTTTAAGGAGATGTTAGTTAGACATGGGAAAACCTTTGCTTTTGAAGCCTCAAAAATCGGATGTGTAGATCCCAGCATTGTGACACCAATGATTATATTCACAGTTCCACATGCTCCTTGAGACTTGAGATCAATTCTTGTACCTAGAGCGCATATACCGAAACTCATAGAGCTCTTGAAGGAGAAGATGCAGATGAAGATCTTGGAACCATCATTTGCACCATACTCTAGTTGTTGGTTTACAGTACCTAAGAAGAGTGGTGCATTACGATTCATCCAAGATATGCAACATGTGAACCAAGTGACCATCAGAAATACAGGCATAGGATCTATCGTCGGAGAGTTTGCTGAAGCGTTTGTTGGGAGGGCTATTTACTCTATAGGAGATCTTTACTCTGGATACGATCAGTTTCAACTTGCTGAACAGAGTAGAGATATCACCACCATGATGACACCGTTGGGGTTGGTCAGAATGTGCACGCTACCACAAGGAGCAACGAACTCGGTAGCGCACATGATGAACGGGATGAACAAGGTTCTCCGTGAGTTCATTCCTGAGAAGACCATGCCTTTCTTGGATGACATTCCAATTAAGGGATGTGTTGAGGAGGAAAAAGATGAGACAATGGATCAGAAGGGGTGTAGAAACTTTGTTGCTGATCACATTTCAGATTGTGATAAAATCTTATCACGACTTGAAGAGGCGCACTTGACACTATCAGGTGCTAAGTCTTCATTTGGAGTGCGAGAAGTTGTGATTGTGGGGCACCTATGTGGATGGTTTGGACGCAAGCTTGATCTTGGTAAAGTGGATGCTATACGGCGGATGAAGGATACTTGTGGTTCAACAACAGAGGTGAGAAGGTTTCTTGGAGCTTGTGTCTTCTATCATGTGTGGATTTCACATTTTACACATGTGGCTGATCCTCTTTATGATTTGTTGAGAAAGCACAAGAGGTTTGCATGGGAGGAGAGGCATACTGAGACGATTCAAAGATTGAAGCAGTTGTTATCTTCTCCACCTGTACTTCGTCGTGTGAGCTACGAGGATAGCAAACCAGTGATACTTACTGTTGATACTAGTCCGATAGCCATTGGATGGGCAGTAGGACAGGATGATGAAGAAGAGAATCGGTTTGCAGTCAGATTTGGAGCAAAGGTGTTGAGTGAGCGACATAGAAATTATCCTCAAGTGAAGAGAGAGTTATGGGGAGTAGTTACAACTATGAAAGCTGAAAAGGACTATTTGATTGGAGCGTCAGTAATAGTAGAAACAGATTGTTTATCACTATTAGGGATGATTACAAACTGTAACACTCCTGATATTGCTATGTTACGCTAGATTGCTTACATCAAGTCCTTAAATCTTGAGTTCCGACACATAGCGGGGAAGAACAATCCAGTAGCTGATATGTTATCTCGTGCGAGGTATGAGGATGAGGAGGAGATGATAGAAGATACAGAAGACGTTGGTACTACTATTTTCTGTAGAGCTCAAGGAGGTGAGAGTGAGCATTCGAAACCATTCATGGAGGAGTTATATGAAGGAGAATGAATAGACATAGGGTGCTATCTAAGCCTGTTGACTAGACAGCCAGGATGGAGTGATGTCCACTTTAAACAAATCAAGAGGAAGGCTTATAACTACTTGCTACAAGGTGGTTATTTGTGGAAACATGCTAAGCAAGGTGGTAAGATGCCACAAAGGGTTGTGTGCAAGGTTGACATGCAAGAGTTACTCATGCAAGAGTTTCATGAGGGCTTGTGGGCAGGACATAGAGGTATTTATGTCACCTTTACAAAGCTGAAGGAGAGATATTGGTGGCGTAACATGTACAGAGATGTAGTTCAATTTGTGTGGACATGCCAAACTTGTCAAGAGTATTCAAGAATTCGGCATCGAGATGGGTTACATCCTACTTATCCACTTGCAACGCATTATAAGTGGGTAGTAGATCTTGTTATTATGCTAGTTGGTATATGATAGATGCGATACTTAGTTTTGGCACGTGAGGATTTGTCCAACCAAGTGGAAGGGCGAGCCTTACGGATAAAATCCACAGAGAGAGTTTTGCAAATTCTTGTTGGAAGATGTGATTTGTAGATATGGTTGTGTTGGGAAGATCACAGCTGATCGAGGGGAGCTGAACAATGATGAGGCTAAAGCGTTCTTCAAGAGGTGTGGTGTGAAGTTAGCTCTCATCACAACTTACAATCCGGAGGGTAATGCGAAGAGTGAACGTGGTCATCCTCCTATTGTGAAAGCTATTGTGAAAGCTTGCAAGGAGAGGGCAAGAGAATGACCAAGATTTCTTCCGTTTGCATTATGGGTTGATCGTTCGACTCATAGTTCAGTTACGGGATATATGCCGGCGGAGTTGATGCAGGGGCAAAAACCTATCGTGCCCATTGAAGAGCACATACCCACTTGGAGTGTTCTATCTTGGGAGGATGGTATGTCTACAGAAGATCTTCTTGCTGTCCGAATCCGTCAACTAGAGAGAAGACCTGAAGATGTAGAGATTGCATTGGAGAAGCTGAAAGAGGCGCGCTTGAGAAACAAAGACATATTTGATAAGCGTCATCGATTAAGGCCGAAAGAGAATAAAGAAGGAGATTGGGTGTTGGTCTACGATAGTAGCTTGGACAACCAACACAGTGCGCTTAGAAAATTCTCTAAGCGATGGTTTGACCCGTATGTGGTTCTTGTCGTGCTTGACAATGCCACATATTCACTAAGAGAGCTTGATGGGGCAGAGCTCAAGGTTCCCATTGTAGACAAGCGTGTGAAACTCTTCAAGAAGCGAGATGAAGGGATAAGCATGGAGGAAGTTGGAGCAGAGTTTGATATCTTGGATGATGAAGGAGAAGATTTGGATGACGAAGATATTGCTAACGACAACATCAGTGAAGAAGACGAAGATATATTGTGATGCCGACCACAACTTGTGAGTGTTGGCGCATATTAGAGGATGTGCAGGTTTAGAAGGGGTGGATGTCGTGTTGTGGTTCAGCTCCTGTATGAAATTCTCGTGGAACGTAGGTTGTGTTTCTTTTCTGTGTTTCGTGACCGTATCGCATGACTCGCCGAACGGTGTGATGAGTGCCACGTTTGTGATTATCTGTTTAAGTGATCGCACGGTAGAGGAACGTGCCAAGTCATCGATTTGTGCGCATTCACTTTAGTGGTCCTTGTCGCCGCATTTGTGTATAAAATGGTGGGTCGAAGGTTCATACGGCATTCTCTCTCATCGAGTGATTCGTGAGGGTTCTCGGTGGTCTGCATGGAGGAGTGAAGAATTGCAAGAGTGGTGGTTATGGACGGAGGTTTGTTACCGGCTCCGGATCTTCCTTTCCCGAATCTGTTTCACATCAAGCTTCATTGCATCCACCGCGATCACTTTCGACAGTGGTTAGTTGCATACTTTGGCGATGAATTCATGAGAAGAGTGATGGAGTTACAGCTTCCGGTGATCCTTCCGATCGTAACATACGGAGAGACTTGGGATATGACGGTGTACATTTTGTTGTGAGGAACAATGGATCTCAACTATCCATCGAACGTTCCTTTCAACCTTTGGGTCGATGTCCGGTGTCATTGCAGACCGAAGATCAATCATGGGGCTTGGATCGTGAGAAACTTCGGGCAAGAATATTACAATCGAGTGATAGCTTCACCATTTCCTTTTGTCGTACCTTTTATTGTAGAACGTTTCCAGGTTATAATATTGACGTTGTATTAGTCTGCGACTCAATCGTTTCCATTCTAGTTGAGCGCTTCTGTGTAGTTACGGACCGCGAAGAATCCGTCAACATATCTGAAGGATTTTTTTGAGGTCTTAAAGTCTTGTTGATGTCTTGTATCTCTTGGGGGAGTAAAAATTCGTTCTAGAGGAAAAGTTAAGTGGAGAAAAGACAAAAGTAAAGATCTTTTTGCTCTTATTGGTCCACTTTTGGACCAATGGTGTCCTAGCTGATCCTCGCAACGTTTCTGTGGTTTCTGGAGGCTTCGGAGGTCCATTCGTAAAACGAAGGGTATGGTTGGAGAGCTCTCGACCGAGGCTATAATCTGGGCCTGAAGAATCGGTCGATTTGATGAAAGTATGAGCGCGTTATGATCGATTGAGTGAAAGGGGGTAGAATTCGTATCTACCGCTACGTTTCTGATTGTTCCGAGAGACTCATGAGGAGTTTTGAGGAGCTGTCTGTTGGGTTGGAGAGATGACGACGTGCTGGTCGTTTTGATATCAATTTCATCAGGTTCTTGATCGATTTGGATTCTGAACCGACCGACTGAAGTTGATAAGTACAGACGTGACAAGGCGGGAACAGCGAACTGTGATAGTCATGGATAGTTTGCTATTGCTTAAGTTCTGAGTCGAATTTCTGAGTGAAACTTTCCAGGATTGAAGCATGTCTTATCAATAAGATACTTGGGAAGTTTCACCTCAAATGGTCGAGTAGTTTATTCAGAATCTTGGATCAAATGTACCTGGGTCTGTAAAGCTCTTAAGTTAGCACAGATTACGGTTTGATCCATATCTGAGAATTGGTTTAAGATTTCGACCTGGAAATTATTCAGGGTAGGAATGAAAGGTCCAATCAAGCTTCTTGAGAAGTTTGATCATCATTGGTCGACTGGTTTGGGAAGACTGAGGTCTCAAAGTTCGAAGATACTTCTGTTATTAGCAATTTCAGGTTTTTCGATACCATCTATGGTCATTTTGGTCATTTTCGATCAATTTGGAGAGGTGAAACTTCCCAAGGTGAGGTGAAACTTCCCAAGTATCTTATTGATAAGACATGCTTCAATCTTGGAAAGTTTCACTCAGAAATTCGACTCAGAACTTAAGCAATAGCAAACTATCCATGACTATCACAGTTCGCTGTTCACGCCTTGTCACGTCTGTACTTATCAACTTCAGTCGGTCGGTTCATAATCCAAATCGATCAAGAACCTGATGAAATTGATATCCAAAACGACCAGCACGTCGTCATCTCTCCAACCCAACAGACAGCTCCTCAAAACTCCTCATGAGTCTCTCGGAACAATCAGAAACGTAGCGGTAGATACGAATTCTACCCCCTTTCACTCAATCGATCATAACGCGCTCATACTTTCATCAAATCGACCGATTCTTCAGCCCAGATTGTAGCCCCGGTCGAGAGCTCTCCAACCATACCCTTCGTTTTGCGAATGGACCTCCGAAGCCTCTAGAAACCACAGAAACGTTGTGAGGATCAGCTAGGACACCATTGGTCCAAAAGTGGACCAATAAGAGCAAAAAGATCTTTACTTTTGTCTTTTCTCCACTTAACTTTTCCTCTAGAACGAATTTTTACTCCCCCAAGAGATACAAGACATCAACAAGACTCTAAGACCTCAGAAAAATCCTTCAGATATGTTGACGGATTCTTCGCGGTCCGTAACTACACAGAAGCGCTCAACTAGAATGGAAACGATTGAGTCGCAGACTAATACAACGTCAATATTACAACCTGGAAACGTTCTACAATAAAAGGTACGACAAAAGGAAATGATGAAGCTATCACTCGATTGTAATATTCTTGCCCGAAGTTTCTCACGATCCAAGCCCCATGATTGATCTTCGGTCTGCAATGACACCGGACATCGATCCAAAGGTTGAAAGGAACGTTCGATGGATAGTTGAGATCCATTGTTCCTCACAACAAAATGTACACCGTCATATCCCAAGTCTCTCCGTATGTTACGATCGGAAGGATCACCGGAAGCTGTAACACCATCACTCTTCTCATGAATTCATCGCCAAAGTATGCAACTAACCACCGTCGAAAGTGATCGCGGTGGATGCAATGAAGCTTGATGTGAAACGGATTCGGGAAAGGAAGATCCGGAGCCGGTAACAAACCTCCGTCCATAACCACCACTCTTGCAATTCTTCACTCCTCCATGCAGACCACCGAGAACCCTCACGAATCACCCGATGAGAGAGAATGCCGTATGAACCTTCGACCCACCATTTTATACACAAATGCGGCGACAAGGACCACTAAAGTGAACGTGCACAAATCGATGACTTGGCACGTTCCTCTACCGTGCGATCACTTAAACAGATAATCACAAACGTGGCACTCATCACACCGTTCGGTGAGTCACGCGACACGGTTCAAGAAACACAGAGAAGAAACACAACCTACGTTCCACGAGAATTTCACAAAGGAGCCGAACCACAACACGACAACGGACCGAAACATGAGTCTGAGACATAGATCTGAGACGTGGGTCTGAGACGTGGGACCGAGACGTAGACAGACCGTGGTTCGGACGCTGGTCCGAACCACAGGGTTCGAGTCTGGGTCTGGACCACAGGTTTCCAAAAAATGACTAAGTGTTAGAGCTCCAGGGACGTTTTAGGTCGTGGACGGAGCTCCACGTAAGATCTCGAGGCGAATGTGTTATCATTGGAAAGGTCTCGTCAAGAGCTTTCCAGTGATATATAACACTCCTCGATCTGACCTCTGAGTTGGAAGTTATGGCCGAACCACAATCGGGTTGTGGTATAATTTTCAAGGACCAAAGAGGAGGGCGGGGCCGCCGATCGCCAGAAGTATATATGAGGGGGCTCGATGCCTGGGTGGGCCAGGACGGATCACCTGACCCCAGGGTTCAGCGGGCGGACTCCGGGGGCATGAGGTGATGGTTAGGTCGGTTCCAAGACACGTTCTGATCCAGACTCGGACGTCTAGATTTAAGAACGATGTAAGGGCTGGGGCAAGACTAGGGAACGAGTCTGCGGGTTAGACCACCGTTCGAGAGCCTAGACCCAGACGGACATCACGGACGGTTGGGCCGCTAGATGTGCTGGAGGTACCGTTTAGGACCCTGGACTTTATGGGAAGTCCGCCCCAAGTCATCTTGTGACTTGCTCATGTTTGGGACCGACCTAGGCGGATCTAGGTCGGGACTTAGGAACTGCCGAGCTTGATGATTAGGGAGACGGTCTGGCTCCGGTCCGGACCAAACAGAGATAAGGTAAGTGGTGCATGGACGCTAACTTGTGATTGTGTTTGCAGGTTAGCGGTGTAAAGTTTACGACCTACTGAGTAAGAGCTTCCGCTGGCGCAACAAGGCGGTAGGTGCGCAAAAGTACGGGTATAAACTTTCTGCTATTAGCGGGAAGTCTAGTCAGCTAAGTAAAAAAAAAATAGCTTTTCAGCTATTAAGATGGAAATCAGCCTGCGACTTATTTATCTACCTGAATTTCTTTTAAAGGAATTCAGTGTTTAGAATTAAAGTCTTTGTCTTTATATTTTGAACTTGCATAGCAAGTCAGAACTTAGTATTAAATAGTATTAATATGATTTAAGGTATATTTTACTATTTAAAATAGCTCTCAACTTACTTTGTAGTAAGGAGATAAAATTTACATATAAATAAATAAATAAGTATAAAATATATAGCTATGTGAATATTTTAATATTTTCAAAAACCAGGAAGAAATTTTAATAGAAAATGAATATTCTTTTATTCCAAAAGAATCATACTCATATCTTTGTCATATGGATTCATCTTGTGCATCCGAAAATACATACGGGTTTATTAAGACGAGACGGACATTCCTAGCTACTCATCTTAATTTTTCTCTTACAAATAATATATAGATATGAAGTCACATGCATTTTCCTCAGCTAACCACAAGCTTAGATATTCACTTCCACACGCGTGCATTTAATCATCGCCGTAGCATGTGTGTCATGTAAGCTGCAACACATAACATCAATATAACACTTAATTTCTTAATATACATTCTCATAATTAGACTTGCGTCGTTATGCGCCACACCAACTAACTGCCAGTCCGGTTACTCTGAGTTGCATCGTGACTCAACGTCCATGAAGAACCAATCCGGATATCTTACGTCACATACCGTAAGGTATCGGGTCCGGGCTCATAGGTTACATCAGGAACCTCACCAAGGAACTGAAATCAGTGGAGGGAGAGAGTCGAGAGGGAGGCGCGCGCGGGGAGGGGCAGAGAGGATCGCAGGAGTTTTAGAGTGAGAGGGGAGGGTGTTAGAGTGTGATAGGGGGTAGTTTTCTTTACATATTCTTTTTCATGTTGTTTTTTCTTTCTTTTGGTTTTAGAATTGGCACATTTGGTGGAAAGATGAGTGAGTATTAAATAGTTTTTGATTTTTTGAGAAGTTAGGGTTAGAGAGGGTTCTTTTTAGGATTTTTTGTGAGACTTTTGATAGTTCTTGACAGTTTTTGTCACATTCACTGTATTTGTTTCTCTCTATCTTTACATATCAAGGTTCAGGGTTCTTCTTTCTTCTTTTCTTCTTCTTCTTTTTTCCTTTTTTTTCATTTTCTCTCTTTTTATTTTTGTTGTTTTTATTCTTCTATGTTCCTTTTTCTTTTTCGAGATGTTTCTGTTATGATTACCGTTTGATCGGATATCATTTTTCTCTAGCTATGGGTACTCTCTCTCCCATGAGATCGAGACTGATTCGAGACACACCATGTCCGGTGTGCAATCAGTTATTTACTTCGCAAGGAGTAAAATCTCATGTGAGAAAGATGCACAAGAGCTATGATACGACCACATGGGATGCCCAGGTTAGCCGAGATCGGAGGGTCTACACGTGCAGTCACTATGGCACCATTAGCCCTTCTTCCTGGAGTTCCTCCAGAGTCGTGGGAGTGGATGAGAGTCCACTCTGGCACTATTCTGAGTTTGTTCGAGATGAGTTTCCCTTGTCCGCGTTTGTTCCATCGGTTACCTCGTGCTCTTCATGACGAGGTGAGACAAGCATTTCGTCTACCTCTCGACATGTTGGCACGGAACACCAAGGACGAGGCGGCATGGTTACTATTTCTTCTACTTCCTCGTTGGTGTCTCCGTTATACTCGAGGTGGCAGAGGAGGACATCGGGAGGTGGCAGCCCGTCTTCGGAGATTCCGTGCTGGTGATTGGGCGTCCTTACAGGAGGAATCAGTCCGTGCGGTACGAGGTAGGAGTGAGTCTGTCTCTACACGTGATGTCTCATCTTTCGCTCGCATACGACGCTGTAAGATGTTAGATCAGGCTGGAGAGTACAGTAGAGCTGCTAGAGCACTGCATCCTTTGTCATTGGCATGTCCTACCGAGGAGACGATCGCTGCGTTGCGTTCCCTTCACCCTTCACCGGGTGATCTCCCACCACCTGAGGTTCAGGACTATCAGCCTGAGGAGCCATTATGTCTCGATAGATCTTTGTTTGCCCAGACCTTGTGTACAGCTCCACGTCTATCTTCTGGAGGTCTGTCTGGGATGGTCTACGAGCACCTACGGGATTGTTTTCAGACAGACGACCCCTCTAGTGGTTTCACGGAGCTTTTTCAGGTAGCGGCAGCAGTAGCTCAGGGACATATTCCTCAGTCTATAGCTCAGGTACTAGGGGCAGCTAGACTTTTGACCATGACGAAGGATGGTGGAGGGATTCGACCGATAGCCATCGGCGAGATTCTCTTACGACTTATCAGTTGTACCATTGTCCTTCAGCTTCGAGATACTTTTCAGGACCACCTTTGCCCACATCAGTTTGGAGTTGCGACACCGGGAGGTTGTGAGTCTGTGTCTTTCGGCATTAGAGCTCTCTTGGACATCCATCCCGATTGGGTTGTCCTACAGGTGGACGTGGAAAACGTCTTTAATAGCGTTTCCCGCACTTCCATCTTTAGGGAGCTCATGGATGGTGAGGGATCTCTGGCGGGTCTGATCCCTTTCGTGCGATCTTTCTATGGTTCTCCTTCTTCTCTTTACTACCAGCACGGTCCTACGATAGAGGGGGTTTCAGTCATCAGCTCCGCTGCAGGTACTCGTCAGGGAGATCCTTTGGGTGGACCCCTCTTTGCCTTAGCTCACTACAGAGCTCTCTTGGCCACCGCCTTGGCTGCTCCAGGTTGTGTTTTTCCATCTCTAGCCGATGATACGCACATGGTAGGTCCGGCGGACCAAGTCGGTGTTGCCTTTGACCACCTTGTCTCTCAATTGGCCTTGGTAGGGCTGAGGGTGAAGGTGTCAAAGTGCAAGGCTTGGTCTCTCATAGGTATACCGTCGGACCTACAGCTCCCGGAGGGATTTGTTATCCCCACTGATGGTTTACGCATCCTCGGAGTACTTGTGGGTACAGAAGACTTTGTCTCTCGATTCTTAGATGTTGCTCTAGCGGAGGACGTTTTGCATATTGAGGATCTCCCTATGTTGGAGGATCCTCAAGTTGCCTTTGGTATCCTTTACTCTTCCATTGCGCGGCGTCCGAGTTACTTACTTCGCACAGTACCTCCATCTCCTATCTTCATCTCGCGCCTCAGAGAGTTTGATAGGAAGATCATGAGGATGTTTGGCGACATCATAGGATCGGGGACTTTTGACTGTGTGGCAGGACCTCTCGCACGTAGGCAGACATCTTTGCCGATATCATGTGGCGGAGTGGGCTTATTATCCATGGAGGAGACTGCTCCGGCAACCTTTTTGGGTAGTTGGGCCCTCTCAGCACCTTGGCTCTGTTGTCGTTTTCTCGTCCGATATAGACTTATTCTAGAGAGCTACGTGACAGAGGTGGAGGATGGTTCTTACCCACTACAAATGTGTCTCCATGAGGCAAGAGATGGCCTAACTCTTGAGGCACGTGAGGCACACCCTCGATTCGATACCTTAGCTACCGAGGGATCTCGCGGACTACAGTCTTCTCTGACGGGGCACCACTTCCAGCAGGTTCTCCATGCTCACGGGATACTAGAGCTCGACTCCGCTCTTGTTCGGGCAAGGGCGCAGGCTCTTGGCTCATAGTTCGACCTTGCATTAGAGCGTTCTTACTGGCACCGACTATCTTCTCTACAGCGATGAGGTTCCGCCTAGGCTTGGTACAACCTGTTGCTTCGGCACTATCCACTTGCGAGTGCGGTGTCTCGCTCGACACATCGAGTCGCCATCTTGCTCGATGTCCTCATGGTGGAGAGCGGATAGCTACCCACGATGCCATCAGAGACGTCGTGTTTGCCTTAGCACGAGAGAGCGGTCACATGACGTGGAGAGAGCGTTGGTATGCCCTTCAGACAGGAGGATCAGTGAGAGCTGACTTGTACATGATGAGAGAGGATCATGTCTCAGTGGCTGATATGGTTGTCACGGATCCGACACGGGACTCAGTGGCGGCACAGGTGATCACCCATCCCTCAGGATGGACTGCAGGCGTGGCGGCAGCAGCGAAGGTGACCAAGTACAGGGGTATGCAAGTGGGACATCGCTTCATCCCTTTAGCTATGGAGATATACGGATCGACATGTTTGGAGTTCGACGTCTTTATGAGAGACTGTGCTAGAGCCTATCATGAGAGGCGCCAGGGAGTTCCACTTTCTCTTTCTTTCTGCACCATGTTTTTCTGACAGCGAGTTTCCATTGCTCTACAGAGAGCTTTAGCAGGAGCAGTTCACAGGAGGGCCATCGCAGTAGGTGATGTCTCTTCAGGTGCGCCAGTTGTTTCTAGAGGTACTGATTTTTTTATCTCCGACATTATAGGTGCGACAGGCGATTTTAGAACTACTGATAGCGGGGCTTAGCCCCGATGTTCTTTCCTTCGGGGTGGTTGTTGCTTGGCCCTTCGGGTCCTTTCTTTCCCTTGTGAGGCTTGATGGGGTCTTCCCATCCGTTTGCTATTCATTGGGTCGCGTTTCCTCACTGAAATCAGTATCGGGTCCGGGCTCATAGGTTACATCAGGAACCTCACCAAGGAACTGAAATCAGTAAGAGACTTATCAAGGAAGACAATGGCGCAAGGACGATCAAGTCTATAAGTGAATTCTTTCCACGTCGGAACATCTTCAGAGCCTTTCTTTGTCCGCCCGAGACGTGGAGCTGATCCCTGCTGGATCAGCTTGTTGTTGATATCGGGGAGGTCCCCGAGTTCCACCCCGGCCCGGCCCGGCCCGCCAGCTAGGATGCCTTGTTTCTGCAGGAAGACACCTCCCTCGCACGTGGGTCCTAAGGTCCAGGTTACATGAGCTGTGGAAGCCTCTCCGTTCCCAAATCTTTTAGTGACGGCTTTTACCCATTCAGATAAACGGAAGTATATAATAATATATTTCAAACGAAAAAGGGACAGTACCAATAAAAGATAAAAGTTATCGGCTTTTATCTTTTATGGAACAAGAAATCTTTTCATATTGACATATAGTTTTATTATGGTCATCATTCTGGGTCTTAATCGGCTCTCTCTCTTAGTGGGGACAGATCAATTATCTAAAATGTATATCACGAATCACGAGCTATGTGAAAGATAATGTAAACTTCGATTAAAAGGAAGAGTATTCCGTTGACATCACCGTCCACGTTGGTTTGTTGCGTTGTTACAACAAGTGAAATGATCCCCATATGAGTTCTTATAACAGGTTCACATCTGTCCTAGAGTGACATTTTCTTTAGGGTAAAAATGGGTGACTTTTCACTGTAAACGGGGCTCCAAGTCCGGGACAAGTCTTATCTGCTTTATATACACCTGAACTTTCCTGCATATTATTCGAATTATTGCTTCTTCTTTTTTTATTCACATCTTCCATATGAAGACGGCAGCATGCTCAATTTACTACTCAGCCTTATCGTCAAGAGGAGTTAGACAATAAATTAATATCTAGAAAAATTAATTTCTATTTGGTATCACTTATAGTTTTAAAAGCAAATGTGCGTTTGTTTTCTGGGTTATGTCTAGATTTATCATGATCAGTAATTATCAGTATGTTTATTTTTTTTACTTATAAAATATATAAAATAATTATAATTTATAATTAATATTAGCTTTGTTTATACTTTTATATAACAGTTACATGTTTTCTGATAAAAGAAAACAAGCAAAAGTTATACAAAGTGATTGGGGGGATGCTTATTCACTTTTCTGTTGTCTTCGGATGGAAGAAGCAATAAGCAGGACGTTTAATTTTTGACCAAAGTGTTTTTTGCCAAAGAATCTGGTCATAAATTAAACTATTAAAAGAAAAATTATTTATTCAAAACCAAATATGCATTTATAATGGAGCTTTTCTGCATTTCTTTCATGGTTTTACTTAGACTTTTGCTAACATGCTTTCAGCTGTAAACTTCCACAAGACGGACACTGACCAACACCGGTTAAATGCACCCTGTCAAGAAATGCTAAGCATGGTACGATTTATTCGGATTTAATACAGAAATATATTACCCACTTTCTTGCATATATGTTTCCTCGCTGCGGAGGTCTCTTTGGATGCATATTACATTAAAGGAAGGTTCATTCAAACCACATATATATAGAGGAAGAGAAGACGACAGGGAAATGATAAGGATAAATTGCAGGAAGTAGGTGGACCGAATAAACGGGAAAAGATTTATTTAAATGGAGAATAGCTTTTTAAAATCTACTTTTAGATTTACAGGTGGACTGTGCAGGAACTGTACATGGACGTGGATTGACCTGTAACAAACGTCATAGTCAGATGAAGGAGTCGTACGTAGTCCAAGCGAGTATGTTCGTGTGCCGCGTGGTGTGGTAAGGCGAGAAAACGGCGGGGCTCCGGTCTTGTCCTTGCCGTCCTGTCTGTCCATTTGAAATGGAGACACAGACGGAAGGAGAGGAAGAGTGAGCACTACGACGACATGCTGCTGCTGCGGCTCGTGCTGCGGTGGTGGGACGAAGGATCAATTGCGGTGTAGCGTTCAAGGCCTGAAGCGCGTAGAGAAATTGGCTCCGTGCATTGTTTCTGATGAATTCCATCCATCGGATGCGGTCGTTCTCATTTTCTTGACTTCTTGTCGAACCTACTGAGGGAGCGACGGAAGGGATTGATTGACTGACTGACGGATTGACCGGAGACTTCCGATAGGGCGAGAAGAAGGGAACGAGGTGAAGGGAAGGAAGGGAGAGAACAGACAGGAGACGAGAAGCAAAGAGAACAGAGCGAGGCGAGAGGAGCAATCTCTATCGCGTCGTGACAGGTTGTTGGTCGGTAGGAAAAATCATCGAGCAGTTTGACGCCAATTTTCCACGTCGTGATTATTGCTCGATTGAGCAGCTAGATTGATAGAAAGATCGGGGGAGGCTGGCTTCGGAGTACCTCGCTGTGTGCCTTGAATTATGAAGTTCGCTGTGCCGACAGGTTGCTAAGTGTTTAGATCTGTATGTTTAGATTTGTCTGTGAACATTCACATTTCCACGCCGGTTGTGTGTCCGGTGGATAGGTTAGAGTGCAGCGTGTCTTTGTCGATAATCTGATGGGGAAAATCACCGTCACGTATGACGCTATATTCGTCATATTCAATTGAGAAAGTACCGTATTGAAGACCTCCGGTTATTGACACATACAGTGGTACCAGTTTCATTTATATCAAGCTCTAGTTTAGTGAAGCTTGTTTGGGAGGGGCGAAGAGATTTTGAAAAGCGAGGTCTAAATCGTTAATTGGTTGTTTCCAAACTGCTCTTAGTCAGCCGGGGCTTATGAAGGGGAACTTCTCGGAGTCGGAATTGGAGTCTATTAGGGTTGATAATGGAAGCGAGAGAGATCGAGAAAAACTTCCACTCCTGCAGCCCCCGTCAGTTTTGCAAATCGAGGAGGTTGCAGAAGCCTCAGATACGGACGAGCAGGACAAGGGAAACAATGCTTGTTGCCGCATTTGCCTGGAATCGGAATCGTCTGGTCCAGGTTAGTATAGCTTTTATGAAATTAGCATCTCCTCACTGTGAAACGAATTCGTAGTATGTGCTATGTGAAACGGTTCCCGGTCAAGACCTTTGGATGGGAGCCGAGACTTTGTTCGGCCTCAGAAGTACTTTTATGTTTATTCACAGTCGCATCCGTTTCCCAAAGAATTGGGGTCAACTGAATTCGTTACTTCAATTCAATTAGAGACTGGAAAAGGTTACAGTGTCTACCTACGATAATCATACTCCAATCAACTGCGGGTTGAAAAGCAACAGGTTTTCAATTTACGGGTGGAACGCTGGATAAGGTGACGTGTGACCCACCATCCCAGCCAGGTGCAGATGCCTTTTGCGGAGGATCATCCGATCAAGAGCACGAAGAAATGAACGATTTGAAGACGTACATGTTTCTAAGGTCTCCTGTTGGGTCTATTAGGGTTCAAGTAACTGTAACTGTAATGGAAAGAAATTGGGGCCGACGAATTGATCTTGCGAAAGCCGGCCCACCTATGGCATTTACAGTGCCGAGTGAATTCTCGAAGCTAAACTTTTCTGAGTATCATTTGGGATTATCTCATGGCATATATGTGAATTTTGATTAGCGATATGTCTAACCACCTCACTGTCACTGCAGGAGATGAATTGATTTCGCCGTGTATGTGCAAGGGCACACAACAGTTTGTTCATCGCTCGTGTTTAGATCACTGGCGGGCTGTGAAGGTGTGATACATGCGTAATTGAACCTTGAACATCTGACTTTATGTGGTCTATTCTGGACCATGTGGACCATGTGCGCTGTTGCATTTGTAGTTCTCGGGGTTGAGTGAGATGCGTATGCAAGGTTGATTGATAATAGAGTCTGAGAAATACTTGGCAGAGTCTCTGACAGTTAAGAGTCAGAACGTTTGATCTGTAGAATGGTATTGACTGGTAAGTTATATGTACGACTCTCTATGCAGGAGGGTTTTGCCTTCTCACATTGCACGACATGCAAGGCCCAATTTCACCTACGACCAGAGTTACCGGAAGATTACTCCTGGAGAAAGATAAAGTTCAAGTTGTTCGTGGCCCGTGATGTTCTTCTTGTCTTTCTAGCAGTCCAAACAGTGCGTTTCCTGGTGTTCCATGCTTACTTGCGTTTCCTTTACATCACTTGATATTGAGCACCTTTGTGTTGATATAACCATGTATATAACAATATTCACGGGTTACCTTAGATGCACGTGTACGTTAGTTATTGCATCTCGCTGCTAACCACGATATCAGTAGAACTGTATGTACCTACATGGAAGGGGGAACGAAAACAAACAAAGATGGAGCATCTTTCCACTGGTTGTGCTTACAGTGATACTGTGCAGACCGTCTCTGCGTTGGGTGGAGTGACGTACCTCATGGATTACAATGGGCAGTTTCGGAACTCGTTCAGTGATGGTTGGGACCGAGTTCTCTCGAAGCATCCGGTTCCTTTCTATTATGGGCTAGGTACGTATAGCATCAAAGTTGGCTACGTGTTTGGATTTGTAAGTTTAGGTGGAACGGTACTTAATCAGTTTCGCTACTGAATCCTGTCCTGCACGCTTTGAAGAACTGGTTGTGGTTTGATGCAGGCCTACTGTCAAATGTGGGCTTGCTCTCTCTCTGCCATCTTCGACCTAAGTTGTCACCATCAAAAATAATGAAGATGTGGGTCTTTGTCTTGAAGAATTCTTCCCGTCTGTCAAACTTCTTAAGAGAAAACTTCTTTCTAACTGATTAACGAATTATAGTAAAGTCGCATCATTTCTCGACTATCCAAGTTCACATACCATATTGCTCCACTGAAGTCTCTTATTTATTTAATTATTCTCGCTGAGATGTCCTCTATACCCTTTGAATTGTGAATTGCAAGAGCAGTCATCCACCCAGTGTAGTTTATGCGCACAGGGCTGGATATACAGTGCTATTCTCTCTCTCTTTTTGTTCTTCGCCTAAACTCTTAGTCAAGAAAGTCCCAAGAAAGTCGCTTCCTGGAAGGTCGTCTTATTCTTAATATTCAGAAGCGTATGGTCTGAAGCACTCTGTGCAGTCGAATCATATCGCACTTGGTTGACATGCAAGCTCGTATAAGGAAGCAGTTGGAAGTGCAGGGTAATGATCATTTCTTGACATTCACTGTTTACTCCTTAGTTTCCGGTTCCGAAACTATTCATAGGCGCTTTAGGTGCTTCCTTTCGGACCTGGGAATTTCAGTTATGAGGACGTGATTCTAATTCGCTAGACGTGTCACTCTAAAGTGGTGTGCTTAAGTTCCACATAAGCGTGTCGCCTCCCCTGTATACTTGTGGAATATTCTGGTACATCGACGTGTATCTGTTTAACTTTCATCTGTCATTTCATCCGAGTGTTCGTGCAGGTGTGTTCATATTCTTTGTAATTCTTGGAATCAGTGGCCTTGTTGTGCACTGCTCTTCTGTGACGAACCATGACCCATGCATGGGTGGTTGCCGAGATGCTTGTTACGGGTGGGGTATACTGGATTGCTTCCCTGCTTCTGTCGAAGCGTGTGGTGCACTGCTGGTAATTTTCGTTGTCATTTTTGCAATCTTGGGGATTGCCTATTGTCTTCTTGCGGCAACAATGGCGGTGCAGAGAATATGGCAACGGCACTACCACATATTAACGAAGAGGGTCCTTACAAAGGTAAAGTTCAGCGTGGTTTGGTATTATTATCCCCAATTTCACTTGGGATTATGGTGCACTGTAAGCATGCGCATGTATGAAACTTGTTTCATGTGCAAGGTGTACTCGGACATTATGATTCATGTCAGATGGGCGGAACTTTTCTTTTGCAGGAATACATAGTGGAGGACATGCATGGGAATTATTATCCACCGACCCTCAGTGCAGAACACGCCGATCGTCTCAAGGGTCTAAACCTTCTGTAACCAGCACCTGTTCTGGAAGTAGTGGAGAAAATGTGATATACTTTCCGAGACTCGTTTACGAGATTGTATCTATAGCTCAACATAGGTAGCGTAGGGCTAGTTGCTATGAGTTTCAGAGCTCATGTCTGCCTTCAATAAGAGGCTTCAGTTTGGTGGCCTTGTGGTACACCCACCGGCAGAAGTGGGTTCGTGCTTAAATTTTAGTCGGTTTTCAGCAGTTGGAAAGGAGAATGAGGACTCATTAAAATATTGACTAGCTATAAATCACAGATAAAATGTACATTTATGTGGGGGGATCATGACAACGCATGATCGTAACCTCCCATCAATCACCGGTGCTAAGAAGCTAATGAGGCGAACTCCGGTATTAGTGAATACATCTCTAGATGCCTGTCGATGCTTGTGCGAGTAATGGCGTAGATCGTAACGGAAATATGCGCGAAGATCCAGACATGATTCATGACCAGTTTGTGGTTTCAAGCCTCCTCCGAAGCTGTTCAAGGCTGATAACGGTTAGTCATGAGAACACCCATCTTCGATAGTGTCGATCTTTGAGTACTCGTTGAAGGCGTGGCGCATTTTATACATCAGTGGCGAGCGAAGCGTGGGTGCGGTGTTCTAAAGGAAGTCCTCGTTGGTGTCGAAATCTTTGGATCTGCACTAGATGCGGGAGAGATTCAGGCTTATCTTCAAATTAATCAATCTTGGGTTACCGGCTAAAAGTTCGGCACGATGAAGCATTGTTTGGAAATTCCGCTTCATTGCGGTCAACTTGGATCTCCAAGTTATCACTAATCGCCAAGATAAAATGAAATGTAACACATATACTACTCGATTATCAAGCTTAACTGGGGAAGGTAATGAACAGGTGGTAAAGGAGTGACACAGTCGAACGTAGTATCGTGCCAATTTACCTTGCCGGGAGGCAGAGTCGTTTCGACCTAAATATACGGTCTCGACCGCGCAGTGAAGATCGTATTAAATTAGAACCCCAGTAATGAGACCGCTTACCTTCCTGACGGGCACAGTCCTTCCTGGCAGATATTTGATGAGCCGTTCCGTGTTAAACTTTTGGCTTGATCGGGTCATGTAAGTTTCAGTTCCAGTTGGGTGATTGAGGATAACCAGCAAATTAGACAGACCGTTGTGTTCTTCTAGGAGTAGCGCGAGTTGACAAGTCAACACACAAAAGCATTGTGCTTGAGATGAATAGCCTTGAGCTGATACTTGCAGAGCACAAGAAGTGAGGAAGGGAAAGAAAAAATCGGTTTCTACTGAAAGTGGTAGTGAGGGAGGAGGACGAGCACTTTGTTTTTCTTTGTGGAGACATTCAGGAGAGTTGCGCGTTAATCACGTCCAAAGCCATGGAATCTTACAACTTTTGACCAGGAAGACTCTCTTGTATTTATGTACGGACGATGGATAAAAATCACATCGAACGTATAGTTACAAAAGTAATTACGATTTTCTGGACTACGGATAAAACGTGCACTTGCTCGCGTTTTTTACAAAGATTCGAAAAGAAACTCGGTTGAAATGGTGGGTTAATTATCTGGTCGAGCACTAAAATTCCCAAAGTTACTTGGTCACCCTTATGATTACAAAATGTTTCTTGGCAGTCCTTGGTCGCGCATCCAAGTTTTCACATGTGTAGCATCCAGTGTCCATGCTGGCGTTTAGTAAGTCATTCGTGTGTCACGGAGAGAGAGCAAATCGCGTGTGAATGTTGCAGGAGAGGAAGAGCAAAGTTATCCAGTGAGAAGAAGGATAAAGATGCATCGATGGAAAATCTCATTGGAGTTGAGATCGAATGTTGATTTTATGTGCTAGATCTGTTGTAGAGTTTGACTCATGCAATTCAACGAAGTTGAGATGAATGAGGATAATGTAGATATTTATTATATGATTAGTTGTATTTTCTCAACGGACAAATTAGAGCGACATTTTCAGTACAGCAGAATGCTGGAATGCCAATCGAAATCAAGTGCATATTGCATTCGAAAGATAAAGGACGCAGATGAGTAACAGAACACATCACGATCTCCAAGGATGGACTTTAGAGCAAGTTCGAGAAGTGACGAGTAGACTGAGGTTGGACGAAAAATTCAAGAATTTTATAAAGTTTGATTGGTCAGTGGAGTGTTGATCATTTCTTTATAGTCGTGGCTTCCAGAGAACAAAATCCATTTCGAACTATAGAGTGCATGTTTGTAGGTATGGATCAGAACTGAAAGCGCATGCGATGCTTTCTAGCACAGTTGTGTCGGAAGTACTTGCATTTCAAACACCATCTGAATGGATGTCATTGAGAGATTTCACATTGAGACATAGTGTTGGACGTAAACTTGTTACTTCAACAGAAGTGCACAACTTAGTTAGAGCCCGAGAGTTTGAGGTCAACTCCCAATAGAGAGATTGACAATGCTAACGAGAGAATGTAATACTTGATTGCATGTTAGAAGTCTATCGCAATGACGATGCATCTCATGTGTCTTATATGATGTCGTTGTCCTTGAAAGATAAGGTGTCTATGAGTTATTGCATACTTGTCAGAGTCATCTTGCAGTTTGACATGGAGCATCGTCAATTCTAAATTTTTGAGCACATTAGTGACCATGTGCTGGTGGATCTTATGATTCTTGTATGGAGTCTCAAGAAAAGATTAAAGCGAATAGAGTATATGTCGATCTGGCGTGGAGGGGAGCATGCTCGAGGATAGAATATAGAAGACAAGAGGGTAATTTTTTCTACTACATATCATCTTTGTGTTCTTGTATAGTCAACATAGATCTCATGGTTACATTACAATGAGACACTATGAGTGAGAATGATAACATGTTCTGTAGATCATTCATATCATCTAAAGCTTACAAGTACGTTCTTCTTTTCTAGCATAAGACTATTATCTTTGATGCTTATCACAGTACAAATCGTAAGTACTTGTGTCAGATCTTGATGGCTTCAGTATTGAACGATCGGGTTGTGGTATAATTTTCAGGGACCAAAGAGGAGGCCGCCGATCTCCAGAAGTATATATGAGGGGGGCTCGATGCCTGGGTGGGCTAGGACGAGTCACTCGACCTCAGGGTTCGACGGGCGGACTCTGAGGGCATGAGGTGATGGCTGGGCCGGTTCCAAAGCACGTTCTCGTCCAGACTTGGACGTCTAGACTTAGGAACGCTGTAAGGGCTGTGGCAAGATTAGGCAACGAGTCGGTAGGTTAGACCACCGTTCGGGAGCCTAGACTCAGACAGACATCACTGACGGTTGGGCCGCTAGGTGTGATGGAGGCACCATTTAGGACCATGGACTTTATGAGAAGTCCGCCCCAAGTCATCTTGTGACTTGCTCATGTTTGGGACCGACCTAGGCGGGTCTAGGTCGGGACTTAAGAACTACTGAGCTTGATGATTTAGACGGTCCGGCTCCGGTCCGGACCAAACTGAGATAAGGTAAGTGGTGCATGAACGCTAACTTGTGATTGTGTTTGCAGGTTAGCGGTGCAAAGTTTGCGACCTACTGAGCAAGAGCTTCCGCTGGCGCAACAAGGCGGTAGGTGCGCGAAAAGTGAAATCAGAGCCAACACTTCGATGAGCGAGAACTTGGGGTAGTGGCTGAAGGCTGGACGTTTGAGGAGGGACGTGAGACACGAAGCGGATCAACATTTCTAGGTGAACACTTGGAGCGATGGCCGACGTAGGACAGAGTTCCAAGAGGAAGACCAAGAGACGAGTGACGAGTGACACCGGGATCAAATCGACTCGAGCTAGCCCCGAGGCACAGTCAGGAGACGACAATCGACAACCTTCATCTCAATGTCAAGGGAGCCCTGTACCAGCTGCGGTATCGGTGCAGCAAGACGAAGTCTTGCCAGCGGTGCCCAACGATTCAGGCACGGGAAGTCAAGGAGCTCTGTATGCGGAACTCATCAAGATGATGAAGACCATGCAGGAGGGTATGGTCTCTAGGGATAAACGTATCGCTGAGCTTGAGGCAGGCCAAGGAAGTTCCTCGTCTACCATGAAGCTTTTGTAAGACGAATTGCTGACCTCGTTTTCAGGTATAGGACGAGCTCGTAAGGTTAAGGATTTCTTAACTGAGTTGGATCTATACTTTGAGGCGCAACAAGCTAAGGAGTCTGACAAGGTGAGAGCGGCGGTTACGTTCCTGAAGGACCATGCGCTTCTCTGGTGGACTGCATACAGGGATGAGCATGCCTTGACCGTCTCGGTGCTTGGTTGGAAGGAGTTCAAGGAGTTGCTCGCAGGACGATTCACTCCGGAGTATCAAAGGATTCGGGATGGTGTCGAGCTAGTTAGGCTGAAGCAGACGGGGACCTTAAGTGCTTATGTGCGCGAGTTCAGTGCCAAACTAGACTCGTTCTCCAAGTGGACTGAGGAGACCAAAATATGTATATTCATTGGGGGACTCAAGTCCAGCTCGTAGAATGCTCTCTTTCGGATGCCAAAACTACCTGAGACATGTGCCGAACTTTTGAAGCTAGCGGAGCGAATTGGGGACGATGAAGTCCAGCAGCAGAAATCTTTTGAACCACGCAGCACGGACAAGTTCTAGAAGAAGAACAAGGGCTTCAAGCGACAGTGGGATGGGGGTGAGAAGGATCGGAAGGATTCTTCTGCCCCGGCAGCAAAGCGGCAGCAAACAGGAGTGAAACCTAAGAGGCAAACACCTCAGAAGGGCAATGGCGCTAAGTTTACTTGCTACAACTGTGGCGAGGCGGGTCATATTGCTAAGGGGTGCACGAAACCTAAGGTTAGTAACTGTAGCATGAATGCGTTTGTTGCAAAGGACTTGTTGGTGGGTCAGATGACTGTGTGATTCTGTCCAAACTATGAATGAGAATGAGCGCACACATTTGTAGACCCGGTAATAATCATACAGAATGAGCTCATACATTTCTAGACCCATTTGGAATATGTACTCAAAGAATATGCAACTCATGGTCTGATTCTTCTTGCTTTGGTTTTGCTTTTCTTCATATATTTCGTAGCAGTTTGAGAAAACTTGATTCTCAACAACGTCTTAGGTTGTGCATATTAATTACATATTCATGTTTTCTTTGAGTTGTTTTAAATCACACGTTTACAAAGAAACAAGTTTACGGATGTTTTCAACTGGTTATGAATGACGCTTCATAGTATATATATGACTAGACATAATGAAAGTTGTTCACGATATGGAGTCAAAAAACAAATTATTTAAGTAGGTTTGGAGAAACGATCTGGACTTAGTCTCCTACACTCTTCGATTGAAGAGCAAAATGATACAGATTATTTGATACATCGAATGGAGTAAGAGGTTAACCCAACATAACAAGTCCGTAGCTAAAAGACAGACCATCACATGAGAACGTGCTACTCCTCAAATCTGAATAGTAACAATGTTATATGTAATTTCTTGCATGTTTTCCTTTGTTTGTAAAATGTTCATGAGTGGTACTAATCTTCAAGTTTATGCTCGTGAGCGTGAAGCTCTGATTTTTTAAATTTTTGTTGGTCTTTGATTCTGTTTGAAGAATTATGCATATGTTTTAACAGTTTGAAGTAATTTATGTTCATGTTACTTGATCGAGGGTGGCTCGTATTGACTAATTCTGTTGTATCCGCTTTGTGCTCTCTTGTACTGTATGCTTTGGAATTCAAAGCATACAGTACAAGAGACAGTCAGTAGATTGCCCAAAAAGCAATAGTAGGAAAGTCCTCCTACTCATATATTTTGCAGGTGCGTAGTACAATATCATTCGAGCTTGATTAGTTGAATACATTACTAAAACACTCAATTCACTTTCTTGCTCACTCTTTCTGTGTATAATGGTATCTCATTATGTTGACATGCATGTTGCACACATATAGTATGTATCTATGTCGCTCGCTGAATACGGCAAATTTTGGATATAAAAATCAACTGCTCTTTGAACGAGATTACATCATCTTCAATTAATTATCGATTAAGCTCAAATGTTTCAATCATGGCAAATTGGAGTTTCAACTGCAAGTCTTGAATGCAACATCGGATACTCGCTGATCATAAAGATACATTCATATAAGAGTTACAATTGCATGTCAAATGTTGCTTCCATGTTATTCTCTACTACATGTCTGTTTCAACTATACGCGATGTTCTTCGTGTCCTCCAACTTCACTCATGCTTCTCGAGTCAAACTCAAGATACAAATACACTCTTGACATATGATGATTATCACTTGAGTTCCGTAGTGGCATGAAGAGTTCAATGTCTTCTTGTGTTGGAACACATCTCCACTTTGAATCAAGATTTGGCCAACTAAGATTGTGTACTGCTAGATCAGGACCGAACGATGGCTATACGATGTGACCAGGTTCAGTTAAAAAGTTAAGGGGTGATAAAAAAGCTTCAAGAATTTGTGGGTCTAACCCATTAATTAACCCTAGAATGATCCCTTACTTAGCATGTGAGAATTGTCAAATGTCAGTTGATTTGACGTCAAGTGAGAATTGTCAAATGTCGGTTGATTTTACGTCAAGGCAACTTGATTTCTACCGATTATCTGCATCTTCATCTTCATAATGTTTCGAGTGACTATGTGGACATGGATAACTTACATATACATGGAGGTTTCCATACTCTACCTCTTACAATTTCTTTAATAAAAGATTGTCGTGAGTAAGGATATAATGATATGTTTGGTTGTTTCTTTTTAACATCAAATTTTTTAAAAATTTGACAGTTAATGATACATATACTTGTTCTATTGAAATTAATTGCAACAAGTTACGACTTTGCAGACAAAACACGGAGCTCCATTGACAACTAAGCTTCTTCAGAAAACAAAAGAGCATGAGAAGGTTGTAACAAACAATGACCTGTAATGAAAATCTGATAAGTATTTTAAAGTAGTTATCGATAGTCAGCATCAGAGTAGCAATATTACTTCGTTTTATCAGTGATTGAAATTATTGGTAAACATATTTCAATTTTGTTCATCTGATATGAAGCTTGTTTTCTGATCTTTGTCAATTTCGTCAACAGTCTTTGTGCACAATCACACTTAAATTTAGATGTACCAATGATTATAACTTGATTATCACTTTCAACCTTATGTCAACAGTATATGTAATCTATTAACAATGTATCCAGATATTAATGTTAGTTATAGTTTAATAACATAGAAGGTGTACGTGACTTGATTTCCGAAAATGTGGTCGAACTTTTATTTCAGAAGTGCGTGTCTTTGAGTCAGTATATAAATAATATATACTATACACCTATAGATCGAGAAAGAAATATATTTACACAACTTGTTTACTTGGTCTTCATCATGAGAAGTAGTGCTTGGTTTTTTCTCACTTTTTTGTCTTAGGCTTTAAGAAGGTGTAAGTTTTATATGTCGTGAGGTAAATCAATTTTCCTTCTAAATTCTGAATTTGATTTTATAATTTTCTTGGTATTATTTAATCACTGTTAAACATATGTCATTTTACTATAATTGTTTGGAAATAAAATTTTATAAGTTTTATAAGAGTGGATACAAATTTAACTTTTCTTGTGATTTAATTAGACAAAGAGGTATTTAAACACAATAATCTCAAAACTTAAGTTTTCAAATAATAGTAATAATAAAAGAATTCTTAATAATAATAATAAACAACTAATATATTATGTTTTCCCGCAAGTAAACAATGGAATATTTGAGAAGTTTGGATACACGTAGTATCATTCATACTATCATCTATGTCTTAATTGACATTTCCCAAAAGTATACCTTAAGATATACAACACAACAAGGAAAAATAAAAGTGGATTTTCTCTCACATTTCAGTAATTTGGTACTTGAAAATTCTTGAAAATACTGTAATAAATTTCCTATTTGCAGTTAATACTCATGGTAAAACAATAAGATGTTTGATATGTTTTCAATAAATCAACTAAGAGTTCATATGAAGTTCTCTTAGAGGATAAAATAGTAGATTTTGTTGCTTATTGATGCAACACTCTTGATTGAATCTATTGGGAGATATTAGTTCTGAACACTAACTTTGACTTGACGTTGAAAGCTCGTTAGTTTCCATTTGATCTTTTCATAAAGAAATCTCTACTGACTTTTATTAAGAGAGAAATAGTGGACATCTAATCTTCATTGTCGATATAAAAAAACATCAGTTCCATGCTCGACGATTAATGTTCATGCACATGACTCAATATGACTTAAGTGACAAACAAGGGTTTAGGGTGTCTTGCTTGTTCGTAAAAACTTGAAACTGAACTTCAGATATCGTTATGGTTGTATGTTTACATTTTCACCAATAGCAATTGGAGTTGCAACTGACTTATTTCATCCTCGATAGAGAGATCTGTACTTGTCCGTCATGAAGATGAAGGTGAATAAATATGCATGCAAGACAACTTCGGGGAACTTTGCTTGTTTTCTATTATCAGATAAAATACGAATGTTATGTAGAAACTATGTAATAAGTTGTCACGAGCAAATATATTTATCTATAAGTGTTAACTGATAACTGTCTTAGAGCTATAGTACGATCTAAACATAACCATTAGACGTATTTCATAAACCACATCTCCAGAGGCTGCTTACAAACACATCACACTTTTCTTATATTTTACCAATGAGAAAGATAAGTAATAAATTAAACCTTTGACATTTGCCTCCTCTATCAGAAAATGGAAGAGGTGAATATAAATACTCGATGAACTTCTGAAGAACTTTTATTTCTTTAATGATATATATAATATATAATATATAATATATAATTAAAATAAAGACGTAATTTATTTCTCTAATTATTATATGTTAACTGGAACAAAAGGGCCGAAGGAAGAATCAGTTAATAAATTAAACTGACTGTGAATATTCCCCTCTTTCTACTCGGAAAAAACAAAACTTCTTTGCATATTCCACTCTTTCTAACTCTTTCGTTTTTTCCATGGACACAATGCTTGCGAGATCGAGTAGCAACATCCAGATGAGAACAAAGAATCCGGACGGCAGAGCAGAAACAAAAAGCTACTCTAGAGAGTGTAAGAATGAAGTACAGATCTCTTCAACTTTCAGGAAAGATGTTGCGGCCAAAAGCATCATCCAACTATTCCAGGATCAACTGAAAGGATCAAGTGCTTTACACTTTTAGCCCGCCAAAGAAAAAGACATCGAGAACTAGAATTGCTGTTCCCGCCTCCAATCACCTCAAGCCTGATCCAGTCAAGTGAGCTGATTTGAACAAGTGATGCATGTATTCTGAATTAAACAGTTTGGTAGAAGGACAATGGATTTGTCAACTGTATACTTTCCAACGAGAGGAAGAAGATAAAGAAAGGGGTCATAAGAAAGAAAGATGGTGAATAAAAAGGGGTACTTCTCTCTCCGCATGTCCACCGTTATTCTCATGGCCCCACTTTACTGTCTGGGTATAATTGGGAGTAATGGAAAACTTAGATTCCGCTTTTTCCTTTTTTTTTTTTTTGGTTTTTATCCAGCTGCTTCTTTCAGCTCTTTCTTTTCTTTTTCCACAACATTCTCCTTCCTCTCTCTCTCTAAAGGTTCCCCTCGTGGTACTGGCGAGGAATCAGAGAAAACCCTAACTCTTCTTCCTTTTTCTTTTTTTTTCTCTTTTGCTCTTTTTTCTATTTTTTCTTTTCTCCTCCTTTTACTGGTGAGAAATACTATCATGCTCTAATATAATAGGATAGAATCTTTTATAGTTTACAGAAATAGTTCATTTTCATATGGCTGTACATTTGGAAATAAAATAATCAGAGGAATTGAAAACAAGGAGAAATATTGGAATTATATATATATATATATATATATATATATATATATTAACTGTAACAGTTGGTAATCCAGTGATCAAGTTCTAACTATATCAGTAAGGCGTGGGTAGAATTGTGTATTTGTCTGTTAGTAAAGGAAAAGCAGAAAATGTCCGCTTCGTGACTCGTTAATCAACTGCTTCGGGATTTCTATCTTCCCGATTTAGCAAAAACGATACTCTGTTGCGCTTTTCTTTAATTGAAGGATATATTAAAAGAATGAAATACAATACGAGGAAATCCTTTAAGGAATTATGCAGTATACGGAGGAGGAAGGCGAGGGTCGGCTGGGAAAAGGAAGAGAGAGACGGTAGAGTGGATGGGTTACGATCTTTGCCGTCCGGGTTAACCTCACAAGGGGTACAGATTCCTGTTTCTTTGTCTGGACGGAAAACAATGCATTCCATGGACTCCGATGATGAAGAACTGAATCAAGCGGTAACCACGTTTCCTGTATATGAAGGTAGACGAGATAACGCATTCTAAGACCCGTTGGTTCCTCAAATGATCACGGGAAGTTGGAGAAAACGTGGTGTCTCGGTGATGATTCTTCTAGGGTATCACCTCCGTCCGATGAACGGACAGAGGAAGACGGCTCTGGAGTTTGTAAATGGGTTACGATCTTTGCCGTCCGTCAGTAGCAACAAGCCGGCCCGGGCCAGGCCATGCAAGACCAGCCAGTATGACGAGTTCGACAACGGGAACTACGAGGAACTAAGAGGAAATGAGAGAGACTGACGGACTGACTGAAAAGTAAGGTCCAAACAAACGCAGGAATCACCGGAAACTCGCAGTCAGGCAGGGAGTCAGTCAAGCACAAATTACAAACAGAGGATAATCAGATACAAACGGGACGTGAATTTGAAATATTTACGGCTTCTAGCCGTTCCCGCGGTTGGTAACGGTTGGGCAGCACCTTTAAGTTTACTTTTCCCGGTGAGCAGGACAAAATGCCAAAGCAATTTCGCGGGAATACGGCCAGCCAGGCATCGGCTGTGCGGTTTCCCGGGTAAACAAGCAGCGCCGGCAGATTCAAAATTTATCAGGCGGTCGCTCCCTTTGGCCTGGTCAAAGTAGGCCGATAAACTCCACCCCCGATTTCACTTCCCGCTCCTCTAAAGGCGGTCTGTCCTCCTGTCTGGAGGTTCAGTCATGGGCCAGTCGCGTTTGGACTGAAGTTCGACCGAGGAGGTACAACCTACGTGGTTCGGCCACTTACCACGGTTGACTCGTTAACAGCCACAGTCACGAGTTCGCTGTTTAGCCTACGGTACCGTCACGCTCCACGTCGAAACGCACGAGGCGGTGCACAATTGGTGGGTACAGGCTTCTGACAACCTTCTACAGCCGTAGAGATCCAAATCTGAAGGCCGGAATGCAACGGTCGCCCGGGCATCTCATTCCTCCTGATTATTTGAATATTATCCTCATGGAACATTCTAATCGTAAATAAAAATTCATAAACACAGTTCAAAACGCCGAAAGCCGTTTACGGGGCTGTTTAAACAATTTTAATCAAAAATCACCTACGAACCCCGCAGTACCTGGTTACAGATCGCAGTCACCGCGTCACTATTACTGCCGGGAGCTTCCGCCCGTTCCTCCGGCCACGTTAAAACCAGTCCATGTTGGGCTGGCTGTTTGTGAACAACAGAGAGGCATGATAGATAATCATTCGAAATTGGCCGAGGACATTCAGCGCATTTCCAACTGGCGCCGTCCGATCTAATGCCGGACGGCCGTGATTACCGTGGCCTCACCTGCGCAACAGGTAATTTCCATCCCGAAGATGGGGCAAGCGGGAGATTCCGCTGTCGGATCTGGCATCGAGGGTGTACGTGGAGCCAGCTAACCGATCAAGGGGCCCAAATTGAAGCGCACAACTGTAAGCCGAAAATAATATGTTGCAGCAGGCTGACATGAACGTCATGCTAAGCCACTGTTGAGGGAACGGAGGGAGGAGGGATACATTATAGACTAAATTAAACTCAATAAGCAAATAAATAATGACGAAAATTAGAAATCTAATCCCTTCAAAGGTGAGAAGTAAAGGTAGAAGTGTAGTAGAAGAGAGGGAGCATCTACTCACTGCTCTCTACTCCTCCTCCTCTCTCCCTCCCTCCATCTCGCTCTCTTTCCTTACTTCTCTGTAGGGCCTGCTGCCTTTCCCCATAGAAAGTCGTCAGCAGCGCGTCCGTTGGGGCATTCGTTCACTCACTCTCTCTCACTCGTCTTCCCTCCACTGCTCGGCTCCGCCCGCCTCTCGGGTTTTCAGAGCTCTACAAACAAGAGGAGCTCCTTGCCGCTCCTCATTGTTCACGAGTCTCTGCGGGAGAGAGAGAGAGAGAGAGAGAGAGTTCGGTGTGTGTGTTTAGGATTTTAGTCGTCGAAGGAGCAGCCAGGAACCATGAGGGAAATCTTGCACATCCAGGGAGGACAATGCGGAAACCAGATCGGTGCCAAGTTCTGGGAAGTGATCTGCGATGAGCACGGCATTGACCCGTCCGGAGCGTACCGCGGAGACTCGGATCTGCAGCTCGAGAGGATCAATGTGTATTACCACGAGGCCAGCGGCGGTCGCTACGTCCCCCGCGCCGTGCTCATGGATCTGGAGCCTGGAACTATGGACAGTGTTCGATCTGGTCCTTTCGGCCCGATCTTCCGCCCCGATAACTTCGTCTTCGGGCAGAGCGGAGCCGGGAACAACTGGGCCAAGGGGCACTACACTGAAGGTGCCGAGCTCATCGACTCTGTTCTGGACGTAGTGCGCAAGGAGGCTGAGAGTTGTGATTGCTTGCAGGGTTTCCAGGTTTGCCACTCTCTCGGTGGTGGAACTGGATCTGGAATGGGAACTTTGCTCATCTCCAAGATCCGCGAGGAGTACCCTGACAGGATGATGCTCACCTTTTCTGTCTTCCCCTCGCCCAAGGTGTCGGATACCGTCGTCGAGCCTTACAATGCGACGCTGTCCGTCCACCAGCTGGTCGAGAACGCCGACGAGTGTATGGTTCTCGATAACGAGGCCCTTTACGATATCTGCTTCAGGACCTTGAAGCTGACTACCCCTACCTTCGGGGACTTGAATCACTTGATCTCCGCCACCATGAGCGGTGTCACCTGCTGCCTGCGTTTCCCTGGTCAGTTGAATTCTGATCTTCGTAAGTTGGCCGTCAACCTCATTCCATTCCCTCGTCTTCACTTCTTTATGGTTGGGTTCGCTCCTCTGACCTCCAGAGGATCCCAGCAGTACCGCGCGCTCACTGTCCCCGAGCTGACCCAGCAGATGTGGGATGCAAAGAACATGATGTGCGCCGCAGACCCTCGTCACGGGCGATACCTCACTGCCTCGGCCATGTTCCGTGGTCGCATGAGCACCAAGGAAGTCGACGAGCAAATGATCAACGTGCAAAACAAGAACTCGTCTTACTTCGTTGAGTGGATTCCTAACAATGTCAAGTCTTCTGTCTGTGATATCCCTCCCAATGGCTTGAAGATGGCGTCTACCTTCATTGGTAACTCCACTTCCATCCAGGAGATGTTCAGACGTGTCAGCGAGCAGTTCACAGCTATGTTCAGGAGGAAGGCTTTCCTACATTGGTACACTGGTGAGGGCATGGACGAGATGGAGTTCACCGAGGCGGAGAGTAACATGAACGATCTCGTGTCTGAATATCAGCAGTACCAAGATGCTAGTGCTGAGGACGATGGTGAGTTCGATGACAACGAGGAGCTGGAAGCTAACTAGAAGTGTAAGGTTGGTATCATCAGAGTACGGTCTTTGCAGCTTGCAGAGAGAATCCATGGTTAGTCGTAGGCGGACTATAGATCTACTCTTCATCCGAGTCGTGGAAATTTCACATATTTGACGGTTATCCTCGTGTTGCCTAGAAAAAGCAGCACCACCAGTAAACGCACCGGTGCTTCAGGATGTCTAGTACTCTAACTTCATGAGATCACGATTGGTAGTGATGACAGATTGTTTTTGTGTTGCATTTTTTTGGTGTATTTTCCAAATAAGGTACACAGGGTGGGGCATTACCCCGTGAAGACAGATTGTATAGTATGTCATTGAATCTATATGGACGAATACCCGACCCGCTTTCTACTAAAAACCAAAACAAAAGCTTTCTGTTCTTGTTTCATCACCTCGATCTGTTCTTCCTTCTTTCGTGGCACTGAAACGTGCTCATGGAGTCGGGCCCCATCTAGGCAGTAGTGGCGTAGGAGAGAGAAGTCAGTTGCCGAGGTTCTCTCCTTCGAGTACGAGGAAATCTCTAGCCTTAAGTACGTATTTGCTTCTATGAGTTGAATCACGCGTAGATGGAAGGTGAAACTGTGTCTACATCATTAGTGCGAGATCTCAAGGTTCAAGTCCTGGGACTGATATCAGAACCAGGGTTGTTCTGTTGTTTACAACAGTTTTAAGCTTATCACAATCCTTGAAGGAGTTCAAATCACATTACCAAGTTTCTCTGTTTTCCATGTATTTATTGGTAGCGACGTGAAATCGATGCAGATGCGTAATAGATAGTGGCAAGATTCAAGTAGGAAATTTGTATAACTTTTATGGCCTGTCCTGTTTCCCGTCCCGGGACGTAGTTGAATGGGTGCATAGTAATGAATGCATCTGTATCTAGCTGTCACGGAGAGTCAGTCATTGACACCGCTTGATCGTAATTGGCTAAGTTTTGACTGTCAGTCCCAACAGCTGTGTGCAGTCACCGCAGTCTACTCATTTTTATGGTGTACATCGTAGTGCGTTGTTCCTGACCGTTGGACTTTACCTCCTTCCCGATGTTGGAATGTGTTTGTTAGGGCAAGAAGTTTAAACGAGGGCCTAAAAGGCAAGGTTACGGAAGCGAACATACTGAACAATTCGTCACTTCAGATGCAGACATGTAAACTATCGCCTGAAAGAGATTTGTATTTGTTTAAAAGGTCGTTCTGATGTTTTTAAAACTTGGTATATTATCTGACGAAAAGTAAGAAATAGAAACTTCAAATTAAATTTATCTATAGTAAGCGGGCAGAATTTTAAATTTTGTCCATGAATCGTATACAAATCCAATATTGGTAAGCATAATGGTCGACTCAAGTGAAAAAACTCTTTCCCGAATTGATATTCGCATGTCCGAAGAGGAGAGAACGGGAACTTTTAACAATGCTCTTCACCGACATCCTCGAGCATTAGCTCGACAGAAGGTTTTTGTTAAGAGGTTGAGTGTGTTATTTTACTCTGTTCGGTCGGGTTCATGATAACTTCAATATTGATTTTTCGTGAAGCAAAATATTCTGTCTGCACACTTTGGGTATTGGTGTGATACTGGCTACTGCTATGATACTTACCTCTCGGTAGGCATGTGTGCTTTTTTGCCTAAGGGAAGTGGAATCCATTAACTCAAACATGAGATGTGGAATCCATTAACTCAAACATGGGATGGTTTCTCAGGTTTGTCCATGTCTGTCGGTTTTTGAGTGCTTCCGGGATGCTGATTCAAAGAGTCAGGTTTGTCTCTGTCCTCAGGTTTTTTATACTTTCAGTATTTTGATCCAAACCTATTTCTATCTTCAATCATTGGACTCTATCGTCAAGTCTTATACCCATGTATCAAATGAAATAAAAATCTAAAAGAAATAAAAAGTAACAATGCTCTTCAACGATGATGATGTTACGCACCAATCGCAATTCGCTATGACAACACACGAAGAAAAAGAAGTAGTGGCAAGCCACAAATGTTTATCTTCTCATATGAGAAGTACCATTGTTTGTCACGTCATGCCCTAGAGGAGAAAAGGGAGGCGAGCGTGAGGAAATCTAAACTTGTTGTACAAAGCAAACCTTCGCGATTCAGAAATGTTATTTGCTACTATTACGACCCTAACTAACTTCATCGGAACGTTTTAGTCCCTTATCATTATATAATCACCTCGTACATTCTCAAGGCTCCGTGGGGCCATTTCGGTCCCATTTCTGTTATTACATTGGAGTTTGGATAAACGAAAAAAGGAAAGAATAAAAAGTCTATTTAGCATATACATCGATTCACAGTTTAATAATATGCATGCTAGATCACCTTTAGGAAACTTTTGCTTTTCTTATGTTACGTGGAAAAAAATGTAAGTTTTATGTAGAAATTGTGAATAAACTTGTTAGGGAAAGCAAGTTTATCTGTAAGTGTTAAATGAGTTACTGGGCGGTCAGACATAACCAATAAATCGAGCATGGATAGAGGCATTTCTGAAACTACAAGTGGGAGAAGTTGCACATATCTTACATTCATCTCGAGATATCTGATTTGCTTCTACTCGTATTTCTTAGGAAATCTTTTTGGTTAGTTGTGTTACTTACACAACTAGCATAGCTTCGATGATATTTAAAATACGAATGATAAACCAATTTCACGTGCTTGAAAACTAAAATGCTTCCATGTGCTTGGAAAAATCTAGAATCACACAGTAAAATAGAACGACGAGAACATGGGACGATTCAAATTGTTTAAGGGTGATTGTTACATTACCATAAACAGCAAACGCTTGTCAAATATGTTCTTTTGGGGCAAAAATAGACTTAAAATAGATTTATGGAAATACAAACACATACACTAAAGACATCAATGTGAATGCAGCTTTGCAAAGATTAACAACAAGGACGCTAAGTAAAACATGCTAAATTACATGAAATAAAATAATCTGCAAATATAAAAGAAAGATTGGTTAAGTTCTTTCTAGGACGTTACGTTTGTTCCACGAGGGAGGGGGTGTCCGGTTCATATGGATTAGCATATGTTTAGATGTTATTGTAAGCCTTACAGCTCATTCCATCCGATGACTACCTTCCACCATCGGGGTCAAATTTTGAACAAGGGTCCGAACCGCACTTCATCTAAGGTTGGGTGAACTTAGCCTCAACCGACTCCGGCTTAGTTGTGGAAGTCAAACCCAAGACAAGCGCTTGCTGGAACCTGAGGCATGACCGCTACATACGACCGAAGCAAAGAGTTGAGTCAAGTATGATTCATCTGTTTTGTATTTTGAGTATTTGTTTTGCATTCTTGTATATATGTGTGTGGATTTGTAAAATATTTCTTATTTGAGAGGATGCAAATGTCTTAGAATTTTATGGGGATCTGTACATAAACCATTGCAAATTACTGAAGGTTAGCAAAAATAATTGAAACTGTTAACTAGTGAAATTAGTGTGAAAATAAACATGCATCCTTTATACGCTGTTTCTCAGCTGAGGAACAAATATGATTATCTACTTGTTAAGTGATAGAGAGTTGAGAAGCAAAAACAGAATCATATCATAGAGGGACTTAGTAAGTAGGTGTACTTTGGATAATTATTTGTATATTTGTGGTAAGTATATGAAAGAGGTCGATATTTCAGGTGCTTTGGATGACAATAAAGCTCCATTAAACACACCAATCATTCTCTCACATTTGGGGATCTCACTCAAGATAAAGCTTCAACGTCATGTGCAATAAATACCTATTTTGGTACCTTATTACATGATTCTATTATAAGTTACAACATGATTCTATTATAAGTTACAGTGAAATATATCTTTATTGCGTTGAAATTGAATTAAGTTGATCTTTAAGTGGACCAAGTCGAGTGATCCGACCTCAGTATTTGACGGGTGGACTTTGGGAGCATGAGGTGATGGTTATACCAGTACCAAGGTGTGTTCCGGTCCAGACGTGGACGTTTGGACTTGAGAATAATCTAAGAGATGCGGCAAGACTAGGAACGAGACGATGGGTTCAACCACTATTCATGAACCTAGACCCAGACGGACATCACGAGCGGTTGGACCGCTAGGTGTGTTGGAGGCACCTTTTAAGATCATGGACTTCATGGGAAGTTGTCGTGCGCATACACATCACTACACAACTTATATCGCTGTCAGAGGTACACCACACATAGACATAACACATAGATGATGTCATACATATACACAATTGTACCACAATCTTGTTAGGATCATGTCCATCATCCTTTAGAACTCAATAGGGGCGTTCTTCAACCCAAATGATAAGAACCGCCACTGATACAAAAAAATCTTTACCGTGAGACTCAATTCTCCAGAACGCTATCTTGGACTTATCTTCTTCTCTCACTGGCAACTGATGATACCCTACTCGAAGATCCAAAGTACTGAAGACCTTCACATGTCCCAATGAATCAAAGATCTCCTCAGGTGTCGGCATGGCATACTTATCGGACTTCGTCTGTCGATTGATAAGACGGTAGTCTCCACACATCCACATATCCGTGTAGTTGCCATACATATCTTTCTTTGCTGGCATAACTATGACAAATGCATACTCTCGATGCAACATCCTCATCAACCCAGCCTCCAACAAGTCTTGAGTCCTACTCTGGATCAAGACTCTCTCCATGTCACTGTACTCATAAGGACGCCGAAAGATTGACGTGTCATTAGTCAAGTCGATCTGATACCTGGTCCTTTCAAGGTACCCAAATCCTTCATACTGAAGGCAAAACAATTCTTGTTGCTTTTCAAGGATCTCTAAATTCTTCGTCTCTCCTCTCTTATAAGCTTGGGTCCAAAATCCGACTCCCAAGTATCCTCTATCACCACGCAAGAGGTAGAAGACGAAGTCGTTGACTGCTATCTTGTAGCCTCTGGAGTAGTTTTTTTCTGCTCGTCATCAAAAACCTCTACCTCCACTGTGCACAAAACTCTTGCAGTCCTAGCTGCAAGCTTCACACTGTCTTTTACGACATCTCATGATGTCGCTTGGAGGCCTTAGTTCTTCGAGTGATAAACCATATGTACTCACTCCATCATGCTAACAGGCACTAAAAAATCACTAAAGTCGAGCCAAATCCACTATGTGCTCGTAGAGAATCCAGATTGCACTCACCAAGACTATCCATCATAGCCAGTAGCTTGTATGCTTAACTCGGAAAACTAAGGCCTCCATGCCTACATGCGAAGTATACCTCTAGTGGGCTATCCCAAGAACTCGTCCTAATGACACTAACGGCCCTATCGGGATTGGTCACTCCATACTCGGTCAACCCAGCCGGGGTGCTAAACTGACGTGACAAAGTCTGTCTCAAGTCACGTTGTGACTTGCTCATGTTTTAAGATCGACCTAGTCCGGTCTAGGTTGGGACTTAGGGAATGTTGAGCTTGAGAGCTAAGGAGATGGTCCGGCTCCGGTCCGGACCAAACGGGATAAAGATAAGTGGTGCATGAATGCTAGTGTGTGATTGTGTTGTGAGTTTTGTGACCTGTTGAGCAAGAGCTTCCGCTGACGCAACAAGGCGGTAGGTGCACGAAAAGTGATATCAGATCAAAAATATTTTATATATCTTTATTTACTATATCTATTTATTAATTTTATTTTTTATTAATTTATTTTATCTTTCATATTTATTATCAAAATTTCTAATTAAAAACAGATTATTATGAAAATATTTTACATACTATAACTATAAATGAAGCTCTATGAAAAAATTCTAAATTCTAAATTTGTATATTCATACGTTGTAATTATCAAGTTTAGACCTCCATGTTTGGTTAAATATAGAGACTAAAAGAAAACACTCAAGGTTATGTGAGGAGTAGAGTCCTTTGATTAGTTCCAAAATATTTCTATCCTTTTTATTTTAGAATCACGACTAGATATATTACTCCCTTTATTTCTGTGAATGTTGGGTGTTTCTTAACACCTTATATGATGGGTATTAGATTTCACACCACATTATTTCTTATACAACGTTAACTATTTTTTTAATTTTTTTAAATTTATTATTTGTACATGGTTTCGAAGTAGATGGACTCTTACATCCTGGGTCGCATCATGAACCAAATGGAAAGAGGTTCAAGTAGAACCAATGAGAGCATCCCTTGAAAATGTACCTCATACTCATGAGATATCAAGGATTGAGATACAAGATCTCTCAGAGGCACCACATACATCAACTTGTAAACTCACGAGGGTTCATGGAAAACCAAACAAGTCAAAAAAAAAGAAATGAAAAGTTATCAGAGTGGAGAAGGCAATGATTCACAAATGTAGCAACTCATTCATAATGAAAGTACACCATGAATAAACTCATAACATCAAGAAGATGAGATTGGACTTATTCAAAGACATCTTGAAGATGATAGTTTGCAGAAGCGAATGAATGGAAATCGCATGCATCCACACCATGTAAAAATCTGTACATCATCATCTATGCACTTTCTTATCTCTGTTCGATGCTTGTCTCTCCTCATCTACATGTATGATATTGATAATAGTTGAAAATCTTTACCTCTTTACTTTTCTCAACCAAGGTCATAGAGGATATACGCAGTGATTGATGATTAGTGGATGTATCTTTCCAATCATATTTCTTCCATCTGAACTTCCATGATCAGATTTTAAGTACTTCTTTGTTCCTCAAACGTCTAAAGAAACTTGTGATCGTAAACGTGCAGCATCAAAGGTCCAAAGACTTCAATCCTGCATCACACATCACTTATAGTACAGTGAGGCAGTTTTGTTGAAAGTACTTCTGTGCAAGCTTATTTTATAGAGGTATGTGAGAATTATCTACTGCACCAACAAGTTGAGCTAGTCCTCTTATGTCTTGGAACTTCTGGATAATACATTCAACAAAATCTGGTAGCTGGATATATTTTGAATACAATTCTTCTCTACTGATCAATATGACTAAACCTATACTGGTATACTTGACTATGGTGACTTCACCAATAGTATACAGATCGGGCAGATTATAGAAACTTCTGTTCTATGCAAATCAATAAAATACTACTTCTACACATTTCTCGAGCATAGCCAATCAGAAATAACAGACATATAATATGATATTACATCTACAGTTTACTAGTAGAATGAATGCTAAATAGCTCATATGATACATTTGTCATTTTTATTTATAACAAAAATCTCCACTGATCCATCATATTTTCTTATGCATGACTTTCCAGCATGTAATTTGTCTTGGAATGATCCAAAACTCCCGGCTTAGACATCTGACTGCATTCTTTTCTTGCTCATGTCTCCTGAACTCTAGAAAGATGAAATCAGAAAAAAAATTTTCTGTTTCTATCCTCGACTGTGTAGAATATGTGATAGCATGAACATTTGATGCATAAGATAATTGTCTCTTTGAATAGTAATTGCATGAGCATCATATCGAGAAGATCCATGTTTGTTCACAAAAAATAAAATGAACATGTTTGGAGTTTAGAACAAAAAGATATCGTGCAAGAGGAGTGTGTCTTTCAAGAATGTTTTTGTATTGTCAAGACGGAAGTTGGAGGTTCGAGCTGATTATCCCAAGTGATGAATAATAAGTTACTTGATTATCTTGAGTAACAGACTACATGTTAGTACAAGAAACTCATTGTAAATTATCCTCGTTCCAAGCAAACTTATAGAACCATATATCGACTATCTAACTATCAAACTTTACTTAGCGTTCCAAGAACACAATCCGAGCAACAAGTCCGGCAATGGCACAAACTGTAGGGTCCTTTGCCGGATGTGTAACTTACGTACAAGGTGAGTCGAGCAAGAGACAGACGAGAGAAGCACCCACCGAGGAAAAAATATTCAGATAACGAATTATGCTTAACTGAACTATGAGATTCAATAATATAATGATTTTTGTAAACAAAGTTAATAGTCATCGTTCTTCTCAATTACACTTTTAAAGTTGAGAAGTCCTAAATCCTTCATACAAACTCTTGCTGTAAAGATTGCTGAACTTCTGTACTCCTCCTTGATTACTTCCGGATAGTATCAGATAATCCACGTACAGTAATAATAACACAATACTTTGAGAAGTAATCAAAACATAGAAGATTGGATCACCTCTAGTAGACAAGAAGCCTTGCTGTTTCAAGAAGGTGTCGATCCTTGTGTATCAGGCTTTTGGAGTTTGTTTGAGATCATATAATAACTTATGTAGTTTGCACACTAATTGTTCACCTCATGTACGGATAAATCCAGGTGGTTGCTGCAAGTAGATGTCTTCTTGAAGTATCCCATTAAGAAAAGTATCTTGACATGCATTTGTAAGCACTTCCAACCATGCAATTTTGCAAGGGCAGAAAGAACTCGAATGAAGTTGAGTTTTATCACATGTGTGAAGATCTCTTGAAAATCCTCTCTCTCAGTCTGCAAGTAGCCTTTTGCAACAAGACGATCTTTGTATCTCTTAATAGATCCATCCGCATGTCTCTTGATCTTATAAATCCACTTACAACCAAGTGCTTTTCTGTTAGATGGAAGAGATAATAAGCTCCAGGTTTCGTTTTTGAGTAGTGCAGCATATTCTTCCTCCATTGCACGTCTCCATTGATCTTTACTGAAAGCTTCCTGAAACAAAATAGTTTCTCCATCACCTTGAGCTTCAGTAATGAGAATACAATCCTCTAGCCTTGCCTGAACCTTCTTCATTATGACAAGTCTCTTTGATTGCAGCAAAATTTTGAATCTAGAGTAGTCTGGTGTACCAAAGACGAATTTTCTGCAGTTGGACCTGAATCAGTAACTTCAACTTGTGTAGGTGGTGGTCCGTGCTGAGCTTCTTCTTCATGATTCTCTGAAATAGATGTTTGGACTGAGTGAGGTGGCAATTAAAAAAGATGATGTTGTGAAAGTAGAGGTGGAAGGACCTCTAAAAATACTACATCTTGACTGATAATGATATTTCTTACAGCACTCATGAGTCTATATCTTTTTTCTCCTGCTGGATATTTTATGAATGTACAAATAGAGATCTATCATCAAACTTTTGGAGCAACTTTTGTGGAGTTCTAGCATATGCCTTACAGCCAAAAGTTCACAGGTTAGAGAGGTCGAGTTTCTCTGTTATGAAAGCTTGGAATGGAGTTTTGTTTTGAACTGCATTTGTTGGACTTCTTTTCAGATGTAAATCGCAGTATTCACAGCTTCAACCCAAAGATCTTTTGATAGATCTTGCTCATTGAAAAGACTTCTTGCCGTCTCCACAACAGTTCAACCACTCCATTTTGCTGAGACATGTATCTTGTAGTCAACTATCATAGTATCCATTTCTCAGCAAAATATTTGTTAGAAGCCTTGGAAGTGAACTCTCATCCTCTATCACTTAGGATATTTTTCACTAGCTGTCCAGTTTGTCGTTCTACCATGTCAACAAGTTTTGAAGATGTGAGGATGCTTCAGATTTTCTGAACAAGAAGAAAATCCAAATATATCTCGAGATTCATCAACAACCAGCATGAAGTACTTAGAACCTCCAAGCGAATAGTCTCAGTAGATCGACAGAGATCTGTATGCGACAGCTGGAGGATTTCTGTTGCTCATGTAGTAGTAGATTTGGAGAACTTCTTTCGGGTCTTCTTGGATTTGAGACAAACTTCAAATGGGGTGCTAAAAGGGACCATTTTGGAAATACCAAGGGCCAAGTCCTCATGGAACAACTTCTGCATTTTCTGATGATGTAAGTGTCCAAGTCTAAGATGCCCCAATTGGCTCGTATCTTGTACAACAGCTAGAACTAGAGCAACCAAAGGTAGGGTTTGTAATTCATACAAGTGGTCAACCTTCAGCCCTATAGCTATCACAGATCTTTGGTTGAGAATGGAACAGTCTTGCGCATCAAACGAGAGTTGAAATTCATTTACAACAAGCTTATCAACACGTAACAAATTATGCATCACATCAAGTACAAACCAAACACCTTCAGTGATTCTGATTTGACCTGAAGGAAGCTTGATACTGATGTTTTCTTCCCCTTGACTTGATATCCCTTACCATCACTCAATCATATCTCTGGTCCATTCAGAGGATGAAAATCTTGAAACCACTACTTTTTCGATGTTATGTGGTTTGATGCACCAGAATCGATCCACCATTGCTGGTCATGAACATTTGTATGCATGATAATTTGTCATGATTGTCACGACCCTCAGTCTCAAGATCAAGCGCAAACGCAAAAAACAGAACCTTAGTGGACTTGCGTTAGGTTATGAATGGTGCGCTTAAGACCTAACAGCTTGACCGAGAAGTTTAGAACACCGTAAGTGATTCTCTGAACCAAGATTGAAACATTGGTTTATAACGCTGGGCCTATCTCAAGGAGACTCTAGACGACCGCTGACCTAAGGAGGTAAGTATAGAAATAGATCGAAATGTAGGTCTGAGACGTGGGTCCTGCACAAACGGACGTTGGTCAGACGTTGATTTGAACCACAAAGTCTCAGTTTGGCACTCGATCACGGTTCTTTGAGAAAATATTAAGTGTTGGAGCTCCAACAATATTTTAGGTCGTGGAAAGAGTTTCACGTAAGATCTCGAGGAGACTAAGGTATCATTGGAAAGGTCTCGGTGAGGGCTTTTCAATGATATCAAGAAGTCCTCAAAAATGACACCAGAGCTGAGAATTATGGCCGAATATGTGATCGAGTTGTCGTATAATTTTCAAGGACTAAAGAGGAGGGCGGGCTTCTGATCTTCATAAGTATATGAGGAGGACTCTATGTTTGGATGGACCATGACGAGTCACTCGACCCTAGAGTTTGACGAGCGGACATTAGAGGCATGAGGTCAGTACCAAGGTGCGTTCCAATCCAGACTTGGACGTATGGACCTGAGAACAACCCAAGGACTAGAGCAAGACTAGTGAACGAGACGATGAGTTTGATCACCGTCCGAGAGCCTAGACCTAGACGGACATCACAGACAGTTGGGCCGCTAGGTGTGTTGGAGGTACCGTTTAGGACCTGGACTTTATGGAAAGTCCGCCCAAGTCACATTGTGACTTACTCATGTTTTGAGACTGACCTAGTCGTGTCTAGGTTGGGATTCTGAAGAAATGTTGAGCTTGAGAGTTAATGAGACGGTCCGGTTCCGATCTGGATCAAATGAGATAAAAGTAAGTGATGCATGGACGCTAACATGTGATTATGGTTTACAAGTTAGAGTAGTGAATTTTGTTACATATTGAGAAATAGCTTCTGCTGAAACAACAAGGCGGTAGCTGTGCGAAATGATCAGATGTTTGTATGAAGTTATCTCTGTTGGTGTTTGAATGTTGATCAAATGCTTTCTTCGGGCACTCATATGCGAGGTGAGCACGTTTCTTATAGTAGTTACAATTCTCTGGTTTTTGTTTGTTGGAATTGTTGAACTTGCCCTCTGAATCTCGTGTAGAACTTCCTCATTTGTTCTCCCAATGCTCCTTGTGTCTAGATTACGAATCTTGAGATCTATAACATTTTTGATCTCTCATCGTTGATGAAATGCTCGTATGGTTCTGGTAAACTCTGAAACACTACCAATACCAAGTCGTCATCATCTATAGCCCCACCCATATTCTTCAATTGTTGTACCAGATCCTTCATTGTATTCAAATACTCTTCTAGTGAAATCCCCTGCAGCTATTTACAAAGTATTTAACTTCCTTCAAAGCATTCTCTTCCTCCTGCGAGATGCTCCTTTGTGCTTTTTGGTGAAAGTATCTCAAACCTCTTTAAAAGTTTTAGCCTCTAAGATATATAAGACTTCAGAGTCTTTGAGGGTCATCTTGATGATGACAAGTGCTTGTTGATCTCGTTTAATCCAAGACTTGATAGCTGCTGGTGATCCAAGATGTCTCTCCTCATCACCTAGTACAGTATCCCACAAGTTGTAATTCTGGAAGATGACTTGAACCTTGAAGCACCATACTGGATAGTTTAGACTATCCAGCTTATGATGATCATGAAGCAACTCATCTTTAACGTTAACCATCAGAAGAATATAAAGTAGTTGAGAAAATCTGAAACTTTCTAGAGTGATAGTGAAAATAGTGTCTATATTATATTTCTTGCATTCTAGTCAAGCACAGAAAAGATCTCAGAAACGTCAAATTAGATCGTTAAGGTCCTTAAAAACACGATCAAAGTTGTGTTTATCAAAAACTCATCACGTACAACTTGTTATACGAGCTCTGTTTGGATTGAAAGTTTAACCGTGGAAAACTCTTTCTGAAATTATTTCATAAAGAAAGAGCCTTTCTAAGACCAAAAGAACTCTCAAAACTGCCAAATTATATCTCTTTCTCCTTGTGGAGGAGAAAGATGTTCTGAGAAAATTTCACACTTTTTCTCTCTTTTATGATAAAAATGATATACATACACTATGCCTCTTTCACTCTCTAGTTCATCCATCTCCTTGCTAATGTTCTGACCTGAGCTCTGATACCATGTTTGAGAATAAAAAACAATAACTACTCTCGTCTAAGAGAGAGTAGTTGATATATGTTATTTGTTGTTGATATATCTCATCTAAGAGATATATCAATAAAAATATCAGAAGATTCATTATCTCTCTAAAGAAAAGTTGTTATATACTCTAATTTATGAACAGAAAAGTTCCATACGAAGTCAGTGATGAGTCATAGAGAGATCAAAGTGACTGAATTTAGTAGTACTAAGAGTGACTTTAGTAGTAATAAGAGTAACTGAAGTATTAACCTAGACATTATCTTCAACATACGCCACCCCCTACAGTATCCAGCTCGCCGGGTCGCCCATGAGAACCTCTTGCGTCTTCCCTCGACACTAGATCCCACAAGTCAACCCCAGTCAACTCCAGCCACCGGGGTTGAACCCCGACCTGGACTTGCCAGGCCGTATATTCTACATCCTAAATGCTGACCGAAATACCAATCCACTAGTAAACAAAAAAAGTTTCCCTGCAGGGAAAAGCAGAGGAAAGGGATGTGAATCTTAGGGACCGCGATGGGAGGGAAATCACTGTAAAATATCTGACATTAAATCGACTGACGGGCACTGCGGTTCTCGAGGATCTTCCAACTATCAAGGTTGGCACGTTCTTAAAAGCTTCCTTTTCTTCTTTTGCAGACTTCAGGGATTTCCTTCCTGTACCAGGGACAAGTTCCCATGAGGCGCTCTTGGAGTTTTCTGAAATGTGTCACATCTGATTGGTTCCGTCGATTCCCAAGGGTCCACCAGCATCAAGAACCAATAAACGACAGGGCGGGTAACTCATCAGTCATGTCCTACTGTCGCCCAATACAGGTGAGATCAAAACCCCCGCGCACCGCAGGCCACAATAGGGGCGCTGGGGCTCATCTCTCCTGGGCATCGTCCTATTCCGTATGCTCAGCACCTGACGCCTGCATGAAGCTTTTTGTCAACACGCGCAAACCACGTTCATACGACATCGGTTCCACCTCCTCCCCGAGGTATTGAGTTGTAACTGGCTGACAGTCACCGCACTAGAGAATCACAACTTGATACTGGCTGCGCCACCGTTTGCAATTAATAAGGGTGCCTGCAGGTATGTCTGCCGACCAGGTTTTCTACGTACTCGAGAAAACGTGTGATCGCTTATTGCTTCGAGCGTTTCCCTTTTGAAACTCGGACTACACTCCAAGGGACGCACACAATGATTGCTGAGATGGGAGGTGCTCATAAAAACACCACGAAGGGGACCGATAAGGCCGCTGAATACTAGAAGAGACTTGGAGAAAACAACGCAATCACAAGACCAGTTGCATTCCGGACATTCATAGTGGTATGATAGAGACATGCACCAAAAACTACTTTACTGTACTGCCGCTGACTAATCAGGCATGCTCTGCTCCAGTGAGACATCCTTCCCTTTTGCCGACTTCGGAAAGTTTCGTTCTCCAGTCCATGCTCTGAGACAACCAGCTTGTGCAACTCGAGCTGTCAGATGGAAGGTTCTACTAGAATTACTTCCGTCCACGCCAGATTCATCATACACATCCATGTAGAGAAAGAAACTTAATAATCCGCTCGTGAACGAACTACGGAGTAGAGACCATTTGAATCAAAACATGTTTCTACATAAGTGAAACCTTTGCCGTATATTTACATCTCCTCTGCATGCCACTCCGCAAAGATCCGGAGCGGACTGTCGGGAGCCTCTTATTGGCTATTGGTTACGTATTTCAATAAATTTACAGTCAATCGGGTACAGAAGAAGGGTGAATTCCACCAGCTCTCAGTTGAATCATCACAATATGTGCGATTCGATGCACGAAACAGTGCAGACGCACGTCACCTAATCGCTCCTTCAAGGTTGGCACCTTGAAGGTTGGCTCCCTCTAAGTTTACACCCTTCAAAAACTGCATGCATGAAAATCGACAATTCCCGCACATATATCAGTTCAGCATGCAAACATATCGCAAAGTTGCTAGAACTTAAGTTGGCATGCACCAACACCTTTACAACCGCCATCTATTTCAAAATTGCGTTATCGGTATTTTAGGTCTCACAGCGTTGCGAAGATCCGCATCTCGAAGATAAGCTCGTTGTAAGTTTGCTCCCTTAAGATTTGCCCGAGTCAGTCGTGCCCCCTGTGATCAATCCCAGCAAGTGGTTATGAAAAGTCTTTCAAGCTCACAACCACTTTACTTGTGCTAGTCGTCGTCGACGTATAATCTTCGCAATTCGACATGAATGGTCACCTGATATAAGGTACATGCATAATAACCAACAGGAGACTACATGTTTCTATACGAATACCACATAAGCAAATAAGCTCGCGTCGTCTTCTTCTTACGTGAACCTCGATATGGATGATAAAATCCAAAACTTCTGAACATTGAATCGACACCAACTGACTCACCTTCAAATTTGCATTCTCCAAGATTGCATTTGATAAGTTGGCGTTTGTGAGGTCAGCATTCTACAACATCAAAGTACCATATGAGTTAGAAACTTAGTAAATTCTTGAAAACCAGTGTACAGGCTCCTTGTTTGACATATTAGTCTGCCATACACCTTCGCTGCTGTTATAGTACATATGGTCGAGCTAAGACTTCTTAATGATCTCTGACAAATTCATAATTATTGCATGGATAGCCCAAGCACCTGTAAGTGCGCTGAACGAAGATCCGCATTACAGAAACTTGAATCCGACAATATAACATCTGCACACATTGCAATTCCTTAGGTGGTATGAAAAGAATTGACATCTAGGACAAGCAAACATAAGAACAAGCACAAATACTGAACAAAGAAGGACAATCTAAGGGGGCTGAATTATGGGATGAATGGGATTTCACAAATCGGAATCCTTCCTACCTTGCAAGTTTGCACTTTGCAAAAGAGCACCGGCAAGCACAGCCCCTCGCATGGCAGCTTTGATAAATATACATCTGTTCGCACAACAGGCACTTCTAAGTTTCAGAAAACTCTTGTAGCAGAACGAAACGGACTAGAAATGAAGGTGTCAATATACGCACATTTCTATATCACATCCACAGAGAGAGCATGTGCAGTTCTAGACAGTATTCGTCTGTAGGATGAAGGAGAGAATCAAAATATAAAACGGATTTCCTGCAAAGGAAACAAAAGAGGCAGGAAGCTTTGAAAGGAATATGAATTCATGTTATGCTCGGCAAGGACCTAAAAACCTACACAATCGAGAACGTTAATATTTCATTATCATGACAATCCCATACTCGCTTAAATTGGCATTATGAAAATTTGCACCGTCCGCTTCTGCTTCCTGCATCAGTCCAACGAACTTTTATTAACGGGGGATAAAAGGACGAACAACCCTGAGGCATTCAAAACACCACCAGAATACTGCTCCTTCATGTTATATTGAGGAGACCATATACAGTTTCGAAAGAAAATCAGGCTGACAATAGTTTAAAACAGATGAACTGTAAGTTCATGTACAACGGCTTTGTATGTGATTACTACGATAAAAGAGACGCATGTTTAGCAGCTTTCATGGCCAACGTCGGGGGAACATACAGTATGCCCTTGTTATGGAGAGAGAGTACTTACGCAGAAGTTCGCGCCGTTAAGCTTAGATCGTATAAAAGAGGTGTTCCCAATATTGGCGTTGCTGAAATCCACGCCTGATAAGTCCTGTCCGCAAGGAAAAGCAAAGCTTCATAAACGTATGGAGCTAAACAGCAGCATACTCAACTATTAGGGACAAGCATCCACACCCGAGTATTCCTGTTCAGGAATAAACGTATTCTTACCATATACGTAGGAAGTACCGCGGATGAGTAGACAGAAATTTCCAGCAAAGCTTTCGTGTAGCACTTCCGAGAAAAGTCAATAAATATGCCGAACCAAATCCAAAGGAACAAAAGCACTTACCAATTTTGAGAGATTTTGGCCAGACAAATTTACACCTCGAAGTCGTACTCGCTTGGACTGTATGCATTTGATCACCTGACTCCTTGTCATTTCCGCCTTTCCCTCTTCCTCTTCTTTTCTTGAAAGAACGAGGTTCAACTGTTCTTTAAAGATCTGCAACTCGCAAACCTTAGTGACTTCAGTATGCCTCCAAAATAACTGTAGCTGTAGAGGCAGCCTCAACAATGGAGCGAGAACTTGCCTCGGTCTTCGGACAAGTTCTTCAAGATCCTTCACTCATGAGTAAAAGGAAAGATGGACGGAGGCACTACTTGGACTTATTTTTCAGGTATGCTGCGTATGACACTCGAACATATGAAAGTACGACATACTGAACATCGTAGCCTCTAGCATCCACAAAAGATATGGAAGAATAAGGAGGCAGTTCAACTAACTATCGCAACAACGTGAAGGCATACATACACTGAGTTGGTAAAATTGTGCTTCTCTCTGAAGCTCTGAGTAAGCAGCAGGCTCGAGCAGTGGAACCACGCCGTCACGTAACCAATTCAGGATGTGACGGAAGTGGGTACCATCACGATCAATGAAGACTGCATTCTGCATCACACGTCGTGTATTAAGCAAGAAGAAATAGACTACTACTGACAAAAACACTCTAGACAGTTGGACGTGAAGACCTGCGTCAAGAGCGCAAAGCGTGCCATGAATCGCCTGTAAGGTATTTTTGGCTAAAATTTCGAGAAAGTTCTGGAGTGGAAGCCAAGGAAAACATTCAGCAGCTAAAACTCCCGTACCAGATACAAGCCCACATCTACAACTGTCGAATCCCACTTCAGGTGTAAAATGGGAACTCCACTAAGTTCGAAGTAAGTATCAGAGAACGCAACGTCACGAGGCGCGCAAGCACAAAGTTCTCGACTACGTAAGTGGAATATGAAAGTTACCTTTTTCTTGTCCATGTGAAGTCGGTGTCTGCCGCTAAACATAACAGCCAGCATGGAGTCCGTATCGCGCTGACACAGAGTATCGACTGTGGTTGCGAACACAATTCCTCCTGTTGAGAGCAGATAATGTCATCATACAACTGCAGGATCCGCACTAACAAAAAGAGCAAGCGGGCGAGAGACTAGCTCCGAAGACTCTCGCTCCAAACAACATCACCACCTAGGTCAATTCACTGCAGACTCTTGAAAAATCTTCCCACTTGTACAACAGGACCTCGGATGATAGTGATCAAGAACATTTCAGGTTGTTCGAGTTGGTCTCTGCTCTATGCAGAGGATCGGAAACAGCGCAGTAAGGTATACTCTGAAATATGTTCATGATTGATGATCTACGACACATGATCGGAGCTTACTACACACTTCTACTCCTCTCGACAGGGTATGGCCAAGAAGATTAAAATGTATGCAAAGGGCTGCTAAGAGGCAGCCAAAAATGTCAATCAAGAAGAGTTGAAACTTACAGCAGAAAGACAAGGAAACACTCTGCTATATCATACTTGCACGTCTCGGATTATTCTTCAGGAAAATTAGCAGCAATTAAAGAAACTGACTTGCGCAGAGGTCTGCGACCAAAGTAAATGCATCAGAAGGAGCGCTCCTTCACTGATGACAAAAAATATTTAATCCTCCTTTTCAACCCGATCGACGTACCAACATTGAGGCGGACGATAGAGTCATTCTCATTGGCATCCATGTACAACGAACACACCGATCCAACCAAAGTAGCTTTATTCAACCAATCAAGAAAACGATCCTTGACACAACTCCTTCTGCTTGCTCAAATGCGGTACCCGAACTAATCTGTGCAGCAGCCTATGCAGCGCCTCTCCCACCATGACTCGCCAAGCAAGTTCGGTCGCCCGCGCACCGATCGCTCTCACGTGATTATTCACCTACACATTCACTCCCTCCTCCGCGACTTCACCCTCACAGCAGGAGCGAGCACACAGCAGCAGAATAAACTCCGTCTTCTTGCTCACCCTGCCCTTTCTGTCAGATTCTTCTTCACTCTCAAGCGTTTCCTCGTCGTCACCTCCGTAGCCACTCCGCCGAGGCGTTTAGACACAGAGCAGCGAGGGTGACAGGTCACACCTGCTTCTTCCTTGACGCCAGCCAGGAAAGAGCTGTACCGTAGCGCTGCTTGCCGGCTGGTACTCAAGGCAAGGACGGTAATCGCTTTGCTATCCTTGCGCCGAAGTGTACACTAATATGTGCATGCTAGATGAACTTATGGCCGAGGGGAAGAAGACAAATATTTACACAGCTGAAAATTCTCATGAATAATTTGCTGGCAATTGGCTTTAGAAAGTTTAGTGAAAAACAACATTGATAAAGTGTAGACTTACGAGGAAAAATTTAGTGCTCATGCTCGACTGGACTTCAAAGTATTCATTCTCGATTGGCTTTGAAAACATATTTTAAAGAGTGAAAAGTTTTCATTTAATTATATTTAAATTACTAATTTAAATTACTAATTTAAATTATTAAAATAAATAAATATTTGATTTAATTATAGCTTTTTTATTTAATGCAACGACTATGTATACTCACAAAACCTATAAGCAAGTTACCTAGACTTATCATTTTCTTGGTATAAAGAACTCTTCCTTGAATGAATAGAAATATTTTTAATTTAATCATTTTAATTTATAATCTAAATTTTCCAAGAAAAAAATGAAAAAAATTAAAACCCTTGCATATCTTTTTTTTCCCGAATTTAGAAGAGGTTTTAAGCACTTTTGAAGTGCTAAAGGTTCTAAAGGTTTTGAAATAATTTAAAGTGTTATCCATGCATTGCATAGGTGCACCTTTAAGGTTGAGAAAGATGTCGTCCATGGAGTTCATGGATGACAACCCTCCAAATACTCTAAATTGGCTAAAATGGTTCCAAAATGGCTGAAAATCATACTAGAAGTCAATTTGATCATTTCGCACAAAATGGTTTGAACCTAAAGTTATGTGTTACTAGTATGTGTCACTTTAATCTTTTATCTCAATTTTGAAGATCAAAATGATTTTTTAGGCTCAAATCTCCCGACTTTTTTCTAAACATTCGTGGATTATGTGGATGTTTGTCTCTTCATCCTCGATGCGGTCCTCTAATTGTCCTCTTCCTGACATCCATGCAATCCATGGATGCCATCCACATAAACATCATTTTTTTTCTTGATTACTCTCTCTTCTTTTGACATCCATGCATTTCATAGATGTTCGAGACACTTTCTCCAACTCGTTCTTCTTCACCCGCTAGCATCCATGCATTGCATGGATGCGATCACTTATGACTCAAGTGTCTTCTATATCTGCTCATCCTACTCCATTGTATATATGTGTTAGTCTTTTTAGTATGCTCGAGTTTCATAATAATCTCATTATTTTTAGATATTCATTTATTATTCATATCGATATACTGAGACAAACAAGTGTACCGCTCAATTTATACCTTAAGAATTCAAAATAAAATAGATTTTTTTATTATTGTGACATTAGTTGTATGAAGTGCATACTTGTGCAAAATTTCTAAATCTGAATAATACTGAATTATGATATTCCACATGTGAAAACTCACATTTAAAATCTTGTGAAATTCATACATATGTTTTTTTTACTCTCCATGAACAATGGTATTGCACGTGGACCCAGTGAGCGGGTCCTGGTTGTTATGAGCGGCTGTTAGAAATAAAGTGTGAGAAGTAAGAAAAGAGAAATAAATACAAAACAGAAAGTAATAGAAAAGAAACTTCAGTCAATACATATGTGTTTGTATTATTTCATATGATTGTTATATCTATATATCATATTCTATTCTATGCAATAAACTAACCTTCTTGACATATCTTGTACATTTTAATGTAAGATGAAGTGTGATATGAGTTACAAATATTTATTCTATTTAAAGAAGATGATTGATAATAAGAATTATGAAAAATCTATATTTCTTCTATATTATCTTCAATATTATAGAGAACAAAGATCTTGATATTTATAGGTTTGCACTATAATATCTATATATTATATAGGATAAAAATTAAAATATATATATAATAAAAAAATATAGATCAACATAATGATGAATGTTACAAGCACATGATGCATAGAGTACATACCGAATGACTTTCAGGACTTTCTATTCTTTCACAAGAAAAGAGAGAAACACCAAGAACTACATACTAGTTAGAAAATAGAAATCCGAAGAAATAGTTCACTTGTGTGTCTTGAAGATAAGTCTTCGTCATGGATATGAATTGAAGAAAAATTCATGAGAAGTTCAAACATCATATTCTAACTTTCTTGTTATCCAAAGTACATCCAAGCAATAAAGATCAAATAAAATTTATAAGTAAGGTCAGATTATTTGATGTGAAATATGTTCATGAATATACGAGTATCTTGTCATGGAAAAAAACAAAAAAAGACAGAACGTGACAACGTATTATAAATTTTTTATGAATGTATAAATATATTTACACGTTTTTCTTTTGTAAGCAAGATGTACAAATAAACTTTAATAAAAGTCTATTTGTATGTCTGTTTGTGGTCTAAACAAGCGCTAATAACAATCAGGTACCCGCTAATCCACTAATCGCAATAAGAACTCAGAATCAAAATCGGTGTTCAAAAAATTATCTAGGATAAAATCGAACTCTACAAAATTCTGCAATAAGTCAGCTGCCAAAGTTGCACAATCTGTCTTCAGTTAAAAATTAGCCATATCTCGAATCTTTTTCGAACCCTGTTATGAAAAGGACACTCAAATGTAATCATTTTGGCAATTATTACTTCATTTCCAAATCTAATATTTCAATAAGTTTTATTGTCCAATGGTTATAGTTTTCTCCTCTAATATGTAGTTATCCTCGAATTATCATGCAATAGCTTGTTTTTCAGTTCGTAAAGATTTTAGATTTTCATATATCGGAGAATGGTTTCAACTCTAAAACTAGAACCCTTAAAAAGTATATTGCGTAGAGATGACACATCAATTTCCATACAGAACTTTGTGAACAATCGGTGAGATAATCATTCTCGCTCAGGTTTACCAGACATCGGTCCATGAACTTCATAGAGCGACGGCACTGAACCGAGAAATGATGTGTCACCTTAAAGACATATCTCCTTGAAGTAGTGAATTTCTGAGATAGATAATTTCAAATATAATTTGCATAGAAGATTCAATTCAAGTTCTATTCGACACTATACGATTAAGATGATTGTAATCATTTATATAATGCATTGCACACCAAAATTCTCACCAGTTTAAATTCCAAGATTACTCGACATATTGTTTACTCTATTGTGATTAATCGGGATGCTTTGGAGATTGATTATAGTAATTTGATTCTGACTCTTCTACCGTGTCATCAACTGTCTCATCATCTTCATCATCTTCACTTTCGTTCTCGTCTCGTACTTCAGTTTCAAGTGCTAGCCCTTGTTATAAATGAAACAACTGATTTCTAATATGTGTGACGGTGATCTTTCACAATTGATTATTTGCGATCAGAAGAAAATCAAAAGTCAAAACTTGTATTTCAGAAATATAGATTTTTTGCTTGTATAAAATTGATCTTTCTCGACCACCTACCGCTTATTGTTTTGTCAAGAAAGTATTTACCAACATAAAGATATGAGGATTCTATTACGTACCATTGGATCTCAACTCTACAAAGTTCTTCTTTCTCATCACGAGTGATTATTTGAAGAACTCTTACAAACCAACGACTAATCATATTCTGATAAAACTGCTAATAATTGATCTACAGCTAAATCTTTTATGTCCTCCAATCTTATGTAATATGTCGTATGTAGAGCTCCCTGGTCTTGCTTGACGTGGTCATGCGTACAACGGTCTTCTTTCTCCAAACATCATTTGCTTCATCTCTCCGATTGTTACGACAACACGAGGCTGATAGTTTCTCTCAAAGAACTGAAACTACTTCTAACACTCGACCACTGTCAACTTGTTGATTATGTGAAGGAACGACCTTCAACCAATTTTGTACTATATTTTATTGTATGTAGAACCAGTGCTTCCATCATTTTTGTCTTCTTCATCGAAATATGAGTAACATGTGTTTGAATATAATTTTTTGATGCTCAAAACATCTTGCAAAGCATTTGCGGTGATTCCCACGCCTTCTGCAAAGCCTACTTGATAAATCTTGATTTATTTGCTTCCATATGTGATTTCAATGATACGACGTTTGAAATGTGCATTTCTCCTCCAGAAAGAAAAAACAACACTTGACGGACACCTTCTTTGATACCCAGTGTACATCAATGGAGAATTTTGTGCACTGAATTCGTACCACACTGTTACTTTCGCATTTGATCTTGAATTGCTGACTGTATGTTATATCATGAAGTGGTTGAATTGGTCGTGGTGAATTCTTTGATGATACGCTTGAACTCAAGAAGTATCACGACTAGTTGCAACATGTAGGTTTGACGAATAACGTTCATGAGTTGTAGAAGCGTGAATACATTCTTTGAATTCAAAGTTGCGAAAATCTACTAAACCTCTTATCTACATGAAGTGAATATGTCTTACCCTGAGAAAACCGATTTTGAAATACTTTTAAAACCTTCTGCTAAACTGACATTGCTAAGTATACAAATACAATATTTTTCTTATTTTCTCTTATGATATTATCTAAACTATAAATACAACATAGAGGGAAAGGACTTTCCCACTTGCAGATTATTCAATGTAAGATCCTAATAGTTGAGTTTGAATCCGACTTGACATTATTATACGTAAGGAACAATCACCTACTTAATATAGGACTCAAAGCCCTAAAACACCAGGCTCTCTTATCTCCGGTAGTTGAGATGGTTGATCTTTGGTAACTGAGATGGTTGGGTTCTAAGCTTCTAAAAAAGATCTAAGTTGGAAGTGCTATAGAAAAGCTGCTCCGGTGTGAATCTAATCCGGGTATATTGAGCTTACCTATAAAAGATAGTCAGATTTCCTTTGAATAAATAACAGCATCCTTTGAAAAGAAAAAAACGGACATGATAAAGACTTTTCCCCTTTACCCCTTTTTTTTCTCTCCCAAACCTAATCCTGATCCCGAAGTATGACATCCATACGTGAGCACAAACTGGACCAATGTGCTATACATCCGATCCGCTTCCGTGAAACTCAAGCTGTTAATACTCGCTCTCCAGCACCACACGTTGACTATGAGTCTCGACCCCTTCCTCAGGTAGCTGAGGAAGGCGCGACTGACCTAACTATAAACGACTTTACTTCTAAGTTTCAGCCAGGAAGGTTTTGACTAGATGGTTAACAGGAGAGCTTTGCCATGCTTGACCCCAAAACAAGTTGGACAACGGAGCAGTTGCTTCGGGACCCTTCGAGCGCACAGCCCTGATGGTATCAGGTTTCTGATGTCACTGCATAGATTTGTTCTACAAGTACTAAATTCTACGTCTGCCGAATTATGCAGAGTATCTTCATCCCCATCTTCACAGAGAGTACAAACCTTAGTCTGCTGGTGACAAATATTCCATCCTGGTGTCCAACGGGATGCTACGTGCTCGAAACTTAAACTTCAACCTAATTCGCCTTCACTCTTCCTGTGGTTCTAGACCAAATTTCTCCCGCACCACTTCTTGCGCAGTAGCAGAAGCGTACCGATCATAAGCCGAAGGACTTTCAACTGGTTAGTCTCCAGGTCTTCGCTCGCTATTACCATCGCAAACAGCAACTCCATATTGGAGAATAGGGCGTGCGGTGTGCAGGAATACAGTACGAGGAACTTCCTCAACCCATTTACCTTACGATGTCCCTTCTCACCAGTCCGAGAGATGTGGAATGTGCTTGCAAGCACAAACGCCGCAGCAGAATATACGTACACAAAGAACTGCATGCTGTAGCATTTCGATCCTATACCCTGCGCCCTGGCTGCACGGTGCTAGCAACAAAAATGGGTGGAGAAGAAGACAAAGCAGAAGAGACATCTACCTGAAAAATGGGAGACGTCAAACTCAAATGGTAAGACGCCTAACCGTCCAAGGACATTCGTAGTAGTATAAGATCACCAGGTGAAGAGACTGCTAGGCTGAACCGAAAAAGCGTTCGACAACAAGGCAGCTGCTTATCCAAGCGTCTGAATCTTGTAACGGCTCCGATGGTATGAGCTTTCTCATGCTGCTGAATAGGTTTGTTCTGTCGCTCCTGTGGTTCACACTCCGCATTTGGGGAAAACTGCTCGTCCACCAAACTGTAATCTACGATAGAGTATTCCTGATCCTACCCTAGACCAACCAGATTTCAGTCCTGTTGTTCAAAGCTTGAGCTGTAAGTCCCGCCACCAACGCAAATGCACAAGAAGATAGCGCACTCATCAATTACACAGGAATCAAGCATCTGGCCAAAAGAATGGAGACACTTTACCCTGATACGTAATACATTCACATGTTCTCTATTTCACTTCTGACAGTGATAGCGAAACTTGGGCATCCACTACATGGTCCTTGTATCTTCAGATTCACAATCCCTGTCTCCCTGAGACATGATTCGTCACTTGGCCACTTGCAGAGTTTCTACGTGAAGATAAAATTCTCGACTATTAAGTTACAATTCATAAATACAGCCGAAGAGAATACACTCACTCGTCTAAACCGTGCACTCAGCATCACCGCCGTCATCGTGCACAGCAGGTCTTATTCAGGTTTCTAGGAGCTCATTAATCATGGCAACTATTTCGTCATGGTCCTGTCATGGGTGGATTCAGCAAATGGGATACAAGTTGATAAGGCGAATTAAATGTCAAGGAAAAAGGAAAGATATGTCAGCAGGTTCACATTTCCAACTTTTGGAAGTTGGCTCGCGTGAGCTTTGCACACACTACAACCATGCAAAGTTACAACTTCAGACTGTTAGCACGGATACAGTGGACCCTGTAGTACCTGTACTTCAAGAATTGCAGTAACTGCTGCTGGCATTATTCAATCATAGAATAAGGGTAACGTCTATTATGAATATAAATCCATAATATTATCCAATTATTTCAGGTTTAGAATGTCCCAAAGCATGTCATCAACTTTCGTGACACACAACATCTGCCCCAAAAAAGACGCGTTTAACACCTGCAGCCAAACATCCTCACTGTAGTTTTGTGAACCAAGGACTGAAAAATAACGCTGCTGCTGCGTGTGAGATTTGGGTAGATGCTACTAAAAGGACCTTTCGCCGAGGGGTCGCATCGCCACACGAGCATCAGGAGAATCAGGAACTGCCGATTTCCATGACAGGCTTCCCAAGAAAGGACATCAACGAAGACGAATCCGGAGTAAGTCTTCTTTTGTATGTACTTGTTTCCCTTCTGCAGAGCTGAACGGAAAACATCAGAAATTGGTCAGACTCTGCTCGAATGGCAAAATCTACGCTCCCGTTGATTTCCCAAGATAAACCTCCAGACTGGAACCAGGAAAAGAGTTCAGGGTTGGTGTTGAGACTTTGAAATGAGATGGACAGAGGTTGTTAGAATGCTAATTACGTACATCCAAAGAGTTCCCGCCCACTAAGAACCCCCAAACCATTTACCAAATTCTAGCCTGAGTACTCCACTTTAAAACTGGAGCGATTGTGCTGAATTCCCTAACAGAGCCATCTCTTTCTCCACCTATTAAAGGATGCCCCGCTGAACGAACCGGTGCTAGCGGCACGAGCTACTCCAAGCAAATGCCACTACACGGACGCACAAAACCTTGACGAGCGCCATTGGTGCACCAGAGAAGCTGGAAACAAGTCGCGGTGCTGAAGTGATCCCCGCAGCTCCTGACAGAAAATTACTTGGGTTTCCCCACGTTTTCAATCTCACTTGGGTGTCACTGGGTAACTCTGATCCATCACAATCCCAGTGCCAGGCTGACATCCGAATAAGATTGAAAACTTGAGGGATACCTAAGATATGTTTCTGAGCTACCGATCTTGGCTACACAATCCTTTCCAACAAGTTCGCAGCGGTCGGACATCAGAGGATGCAGAAACAGATCCTGCCCCACACAGCACCAACCTGGCCCTCAAAAGACCAAATGAATGTACTCACCCAAACTTCGTCCCTGATGCAGCTTTTACATGCTCTTGGGACCCGGACGGAAACTCTGGTTATCGGCGAAGGCCCCTAGGTTTGAACGCCCTAAACGCCCTAACAGGTTTTTACTTCCTCAGTCCTCTGACCAGCCACGGCCGTTTCGAGTACCGGTCACGTGGGTGGATGGACTGAATATCGTAGTTATTAATATATTGCGTGATCACGGGCACCGATTGTAGAACATCAAGACAATGCAAGCATGGACTGCATTGCCATCGATTGTAGAACGACAAAACAGCATTATTTGTTATTCAAGTCTATGCTATTGATCTATCAGGAAGCAAACTCTTTTATATGCACACTTGCATGTCAAGCCTTGCAAACTCCTCCGCTTCCATCTCTTTTTCCCATCTGCTCAGCTTTGCTTCTTTTTGCAGCCGCATTCTTCAAACCGATTTCTTTGTTTTGCAATTCCTGGTTTTCTTCAGACGTCCTCGAGATAGTTCAGATCTTGTGCAATAGAAACCTACAATTCTCTCTTGTGCATGTTGCAAGTTAGTAGTCGATAAATCTCAAGAAAGTCGTTCGCTTCTAGCAGATATGACATCAAAGGTACACGAAAAATAGAAGATATAATTTTTCACGCACAATTTTTCAAGGTAAGAACATTGAACACTTTCACGTGGAAAGCAAATGTAATGTTCCAGGTATGAAGGTTATTGTTCGACTCATATTTTCTAAAAAGTTGGTACAACATAGAGATCTAATCTACAAAACATACCCGACGCACAAAAGAGATGAACTGAAAATATTTGAACTACACTAAAGAGGTTTAAGGATGACTGTCTCGACAGATTTTGTCGACGGAACCGACTCGATATGGTATTCGCTTCTCACAAGGAAACAAATGCTCAGGGGCGGAATTTGTACACTAAAGACACTACGCATTCCAAAAAAATCTTGAGATTATAAGCACAGTAAAGCTAACGAAATGTTTCCTTTGGTCAATTTACGGTCGGACGATAGCTGTGGCTTCTGCCACTCCACTCAGTAGTGGATAAATGCTACTACACGTCCTAACGCATTCCTCTTGCAAAACTAAGAAATCTTGCTCGTGGTTAATTTCACCATGCATATACCAACACAAACGCGCAGTGTATAGTCCTTGTGTGCACTATAGAATGTGCACTATACATTTCAGTTCAAATTTCCAAGACCAACGGTCTTCGGACGACTCGGGATTATGCTGGAGTGGTAGTCAACTTCGGATGTCAGTCTATCGGGGTTTCATTTTTAGCACAATCGTGACCGGGACACTAGTCGATTGAGGACCGAGGGAGATAATTTGAACTTCGAGGGTCTGACCCAAGTGGCCAATACTTACCAAAATATTGACGTACTTCGACACCAGAAGATTATTGTATCAAGCTACGGTCGAAAACCTTGAGGTAGAAAATGTTAGATGCAAGGAGAATAAAAAATGGTCGATCAGATCAATCAATGATGTCCGACAAGTGATAGAAAAAAAGATCACTCGGCAAAACTCACAAGAACAAAAAATCCACCATCACAATCAGTCAAAAAGACTGATGCACTCGATACAAACAACTTGAGCACAAAGAACTATTTGATACAAGATTACTGCAAATATAGCAACCCTCTGTGTGTAAACAACAAACTTCAAATCAACCGAGGATTTACCTAACCAAAAAGTTCCGACCAAATGCTTACAAAAACAAGTGATAACTTCAAAGGAGACATCAATATTAGGATGACGGCTGCACAAATGTCAAGTTGGATCACAACAAAATCCAGCAAAAATACTTGTAAAAAACGGAATGATGACTTTAGAGTGCTAGTAAGCTACAAGGTGAAAAAAGAAAGGTCAAAACTAGAAAAAAATAAGAAAAAGATTACAGTCATCAACTGAAATCAAATAAATGAAAGTTCGCGAACAAACAATCAAACGAACAGTGATAAATCAATGACCATAAGCTAAAAAATATATAACAATAACAATAACACAAAAATCCACCAATGGTGGTAAAACTAAACAGGAGAGTGGTAACATGAGTGCTAACCTACAACTGAAAGAACAAAATATGTTGCTACAAGGATACATATCTATGAAAAAATGACAAAAGTTTACAAACTAGTGCATACAACACAAAAAATGTGATGAATTTATCAATTTATATCAGAAGATAGTCGATCACAAGAGATAGTGGCATATACCACAATTTAAAGATGATAGAAACTACCATGCCACCAAAATGACATGCTTGCAAACTGCAATTTGAAAGAGTACATTGTCGGCTCCTTATTGCATCATCAAGTTTCCAGACTATTGGATCTCAACTCACTTGTCTGAAGAGATTGCTCCAGCTTGTGCTTCAAAACTCTACAGCGCCAATAGGAAGAACGAACTTGCACATTAAGAACTTTTATACTTCCAGTTGTGATTTGCTTCTTTGATGACCTCATTCTCGTCACTTGAGCATTGGTTGAGTGTAAATCAGATTATATCAGATATTTAGATATCTTATGATCACATTCACATTGAGATATTCATACTGAGATATTCACAGTGAGGATTATGAAAGATAGTGATTGATGGTAGATTTTTGCGCTTGGATGCTAGTCGTAAGCTACCTAAGGATAGATAAAGTGGACATGTGAGCTTACAGTAACTCTCCTTTGGATCTCATGCATCGTAACATCAAGGATCTTCTTATGAAGAGTACTGGAGTTGTTATATATTATGTGTTGTTTTCGGATGAATTTGATGTACTGTTATTAGCAATTGCATGTATAGTGAATCATACTAACTTTTGTGTGATAGACAAAAATTGTATATGGAGTGATTGCACTATGAGTTGTTTTTTTTAATACAATAGGGTTCTAAAAGCCCTATGAGATGAAAATATTACATTGAGCATGTTACAACAAGAGTAGTGATATAAAATTTCGGGTTACTGAAATGTTTTACTCTAGATCTCAAAAAGACTTTATTATTTGCTGTGAATTATTCTTCAAAACTGAACCTCCTTGAAGAAAGGGTTAGTATATAGACTTATAATATAGAAGTTAAATGTATATTTTTGACATTTTATATGTTTTAGATATTTTTGGTGCTTAAAGGTTTAGAGGCTTAAACTTCATAGATAGATTTTTGTGACGTAATCGTATCGCACGTCACATGAAGGTTGTCCAAGAATACGCAGGATATGTGGTTGCGGATATATCTTATGCAAGAATAAGACGAGAGAGAGACACACAATCAAGAGACGGATCTGTTGTGTGTTCGGAAGAAATTGAGACATAAGAAGAGAAGATTAGGGTGCTTCAGTTGCTTATGAATGAGAGTTGGACCGTTAGGACCATTTCGAAGTCCAAACTTGTTATCTTTGTATCTATTGGGATCAAGACATCGAGTTATTCAGAAAATTGGAGATGATATGAAGTTTCATCGAGCGATTTGAGAGATGTGAGAGAGATTGACTCGCAAAGAACATTTTCATTGATTTCTGTTCACATGCAACATAAGAGTGCTTTGTTTTTCACGATTGGAGGACCAAGCTCTACATTCTTGGTGCTTACATGATCAAGGAGTCTTCATCTACGCATAAGAAAATACCGTACGTGGATTGGATTGTTGTGTTGGACGTTGCGAGGAAAACTGAGCCATAGAAGATCGATTTATATCAGTTTGTTATTCTTACGATCAAATTTCTGATCATACTTCACGAAGAGAACTCCAAACTACTTGTTTAAAGTTTCATTGGGCTCATGATAGTCAGATCTATCTACGGGAGGAGATGGATCTCAGATCGGACGGACCGTTCGACGGTGTGAGCAATTTTAGCTATCAAGGAGAAGGTTTTGGAGGTTTGGTTACTTGCAACTGAAAGTTGGAGATATCTTGGCTGTTGGAGATCTGATTTGGAGATTCTTGGGACCATTGGAGTCAAGAGAGTAGATCATATTCATATTTGAAGACCGTTTGGAAAAACAGAAAGTCCACATATTGACCTTTCTCATATTCTTCACTACGAGTTTGGTACCTACTTATTTGACACTGCTCTCTCTATATTGCTATATATGTGGGTTGCACCTACAGCCCTCTTTTGAGTTATGGTGATTTGATCATCAGACTAGTCGTACATTAAGTGACACTGATGGTGCAATTTAGATTTAGACATCGAGTTGGATTGTGTTCTCTATATCTCTAGCTACGTGAGCTACACTCACTATCTTTGTTTGGGTAGGGTGATCTGATCATCGAGCTTGTGGTGTATTGAGCAGTAATCTTGATATGACGACAATATTACCACTGCAGTTGTTACATAATATATTCAGGAGTTTAAGGTGACGAGACGCTATTGTGAAGCTTCATGTTAGCAAAAGGACGTTTTTCTTACTTTCAATTACACTTTGGCGATTTGGCCTTAGGTTTGGGTTTGGAGACTTGATTCATGATTTGGGTGCAATTTACATAAGACTTGTGTATATTCTTCAGTTTTGTGAGATACAGCGGAACTTATATAAATTGAGCTTGGATATTTGAATGAGCTCTTCTCGAAGAGCTCGACAAGCAAGTCTTGTTAACATCCCGCTCTATTATCCATTGATTCTTTTTATGTAATGATGCTTCTTGACTCTTACTGTCAATATCATCCACGATGTTTAATTGACTTAACTAGACAAGATGAGACATATCTAAGCTAAAGTTCTAATAGCAAATCATTCATTGTGCTTCATAGTTATCTCTCCATATGAACATTCATGAGCTTCTCTATAACAATCGTGTTATCTTGCATAAAATTTACTACCAATATGTCATAATCTTGGTTTTAATCAACCCTATGGTCTTGACTCGTTTCTCATCCAAAACATTCACATTTGCTTATACACCAGTTAGTAAACAACACAGCTGATCTCTTAATCCATGTGGACAATCTTAATGTTCTACCAAATGCTCATCAACACATAATTCCACTACAGCAGTTTCATCAACATGTTGGTCAATGTTCATCGTCCCTTCAGTTGGTAAGAGAACTAATTCAAGCTTGATCTTTGCATTGCATCAATGACAAAGGACTCTGCATTGGTGGCAATGATCAAGCTTAAGACATTGTCGGAGCAAATGGTAGATCGACTTGAGCAAGTCAAAGTTGAGAATGAATTGTTGAAAGTGGTTCTAGCTTTGAGAACAGCAAGACATGTGAAAGAAGCAAAGGTACATGTATTACAAACTTCTGAACTAGTTAAGAAAGTAGCACCACTCGAGGTAAGAGCATCTCAACCAGCAGTGTACCTATGGAAGTTGTTGATATTGCTCATGCACAAAGAGTGAAGGTTTGTAAAAAAAGAGATAAGTCAACACTGCAAAATAAATTCATACATAAGATGATACTTAAATGGATCGAGTTAGCTATTCCATCAGATTTTGACAGTGAGAAAGAATTCCGTAGTTTGAACGGAATAGCTCCGATGCCCACTTGGACAGAACAAAGACAAGCTATATCATCAGTTAGTTTATAATAACAAGGCAACACATATTTGTTGGAGCTTATCCATTTTAGATAGATGTGAAATATCAAGCAATACCTCTAGTGTTTTCAAAGCTTGTTACTCTTTTGTTCATGGTGGATAACATCCCCTTATTGTTACAAACGAAGAATGGTTCACAAAGCTCTTATGCTAGTCTATGTACTACAACTAGGTTAGGTTCACATTTCAAAGGAAATAAAATCTTGGAATTATTTGAAGTTGCAGAGTATATAATGCATATATTTTTTAGTTTCAACATGGAATAGTTAGTAGTGGAGAACACGATAAGAGAATTTGATATAATCCTCAAGATTATTCAACATCATCACAAGATGTTATTCTTAGAGAACATGGTGATATGAGACCTAGTGCTCAAAGGAGATGATTTCCTCGTGGATCTCAATAGCCAAGAGTCACTTGTGAAACTACATGCTAGACCCAATGCATCCAATGCACGGTCAAACCAAGCTTCAACCTCATGTGTCAAAAGCAAAAGTGAATTTAGCTAAATTTCAATGCTCGTCACTCAAAGCGTCAAGGATAATTCTCAACATGACTTACTTTGTACGTAAGAAAACTAAAACGTTTAAAAATCTTATCACTCAATCTTTTCTCTAGCAGCTAGACACACGAGGTCCAAAAACGTCTCTATAAGAATTCATTATAAGATAACATGAATGACAACCTTGCATTTAATTCACAGATGATAATCATTGACAACACCATTAAATCTACGTTGTTTGGACCACATTAATACACTTATGTCCAAAGTGTTAAACCTACTCTAGGGTTCATACAAGACTTTGATCGGTGCAGCTTGAGTCAATGTCGTCCTTGGATCTCCTTTGAGCTATTCTCATTGAGATCCACGCACAAGTTAGGTTGAGCTAACCCATGGACTTTCCATTCTTACATAGTTTCTTGCTTGATAACAGATAGATAAAGCTAGTCTGAAAAACTGAAATAAAGTATTGAAAGTAACAAGTACACTCATTCAAGTTTGAGAATTAGACGTTGACATTTGTCTTCTAGCTGAGCGTAGATTTCTTCAGAAAAGAGTTAAACGACTCAAGTAAGAGTGAACATGCTTAAGCTCATCTGATCACGCCTTCAAGATCTCTCAATTCTGTCTAAAAAATCCACCGGGTATTCTTAATTCATGAAATCTGGATGATCTAGTCTCTCCATCTTTTCCTCCTGGTACTTCGGAACTATTCGGAAGCTAGTATCCCTAGTTCAAGGTTTGTTGTCTCTGTACTTATTTCAACTCAATGTGCATTCAAGATGCATCATTGACCTCTTGTCATCTCCATTTATTCATTGTCATATGATTAAAGATTTTTGTTTATAATATAAATTATGCATCCGTCTCAGCTAGAAATAAATGGTTGAGACGGATGGAATAACGAATAACGGATGAAATAACAGTTACTTTCTTTCTTTAACATCTACGAAGACATTTTGTACCCTCCAAATCAAACACTCATGTTGCGACCCTCATTCTCAAGATCGAGCGCAGACGCGAACAATAGAACCCTAGCGGACTTGCGCTAGGTTGTGAACGCTGCAAGTAAGACTTAACGGCTTGGCCGAGAAGTCGGGATCAGATGAACCCTAAGTGGTTCTCTAAACCAAGGTTGGAACCTTGGGTTAGGACATAAGGGCCTACCCCAAGAGGACTCCAGACAAACGCTGACTTAAGGGGACGAGTTTGGGAACAGACCGAAACATGAGTCTGAGACATAGGTCTGAGACGTGGGTCCGAGATGTAGACGGACCGTGGTTCGGACGCTGGTCCGAACCACAGGGTTCGAGTATGGGTCGGAACCACAAGTTTCTGAAAAATGGCTAAGTGTTGGAGCTCCAGGGACGTTTTAGGTCATGGACGGAGCTCCATGTAAAATCTCGAGGCGAGTGAGGTATCATTGGAAAGGTCTTTCACTTCAGGAAATGAATAAATGGAGATGACAAGAGGTTCCGACCCATACTCGAACCTTGTGGTTCGGACCAGCGTCCGAACCACGGTGGCAAGAAGCTTTCCAGTGATATGTAGCACTCCTCAATCTGACCTCCGAGTTGAGAATTATGGCCGAACCATGATCGGGTTGTGATATAATTTTCAGAGACCAAAGAGGAGGGCGGGGTCGCGATCCCCAGAAGTATATATGAGGGGGGCTCGATGCCTGGGTGGGCCAGGACGAGTCACCTGATCCCAGGGTTCGACGGGCGGACTCTGGGAGCATGAAGTGATGGCTGGGCCGGTTCCAAGGCACATTCCGATCCAGACTTGGACGTCTGGACTTAGGAACGTTGTAAGGGCTGGGGTAAGACTAGAGAACGAGTCGGCGGGTTAGATCATCTTTCGGGAGCCTAGACCCAGACGGACATCACGGACGGTTGGGCCGCTAGGTGTGCTAGAGGCACCGTTTCAGACCCTAGACTTTATGAGAAATCCGTCCCAAGTCATCTTGTGACTTGTTCATGTTTTGGGATCGACCTAGGCAGGTCTAGGTCGAGACTTAGGAACTGCTAAGCTTGATGAAAGAGACGGTCCGACTCCGGTCCGGACCAAACTGAGATAAGATAAGTGGTGCATGGACGCTAACTTGTGATTGTGTTTGCATGTTAGCGGTGTAAAGTTTGCGACCTACTGAGCAAGAGCTTCCGCAGGCGCAACAAGGCGGTAGGTGCGCGAAAAGTGGTATCAGAGCCGACGTTTCGGTGAGCGAGAACTTGAGATAACCGTTGAAGGCTGGACGCTTGCCGCGAGACACGAAGCGGATCAGCGTTTCTAGGTGAACATTTGGAGCGATGGCCGACGATGAATAGAGTTCTTAGAGGAAAACCAAGAAACGAGGAGCGACTAACCGGAGCAGATCGACTCGAGCTAGCCCCGAGGCACAGTCAGGAGACGACAACCGACAACCTTCGTCTCAATGTCAAGGGAGCCCTGTACGAGCTGCGGTATCGATGCAGCAAGACGGAGTCTTGTCAGCGGTGTCCAACGATTCAAGCGCGGGAAGTCAAAGAGCTTTGTATGCAGAACTCATCAAGATGATGAAGACCATGCAGGAGTGTATGACCTCTAGGGATAAACGTATCGCTGAGCTTGAGACAGGCCAAGGGGGCTCTTCGTCTACTTGAAAGCTTTGTAAGACGAATTTGCCGACCCCATTTTCAGGTATAGGACGGGCTCGCAAGGTTAAGGATTTCTTAACTGAGTTGGACCTATACTTTGAGGCGCAACAGGTTCAGGAGTTAGACAAGGTGAGAGCGGCGGTTACGTTCCTGAAGGACCATGCGCTTCTCTGGTGGACTGCATACAGGGATGAGCATGTCTTGACCGTCTCGGCGTTTGGTTAGAAAGAGTTCAAGGAGTTGCTCGCGAGATGATTCACTCCGGAGTATCAAAGGATTCGAGACGGTGTTGAGTTGGTGAGATTGAAGCAGACGGGGACCTTAAGTGCTTAGGTGCGCGAGTTCAGTGCCAAGCTGGATTCGTTCTCCAAATGGACTGAGGAGATCAAAATATGTGTATTTATTGGGGGACTCAAGTCTAGCTCAGAGAAGGTTCTCTTTCGGATGCCGGAGCTACCATCGACAAGTGCCGAATTTTTGAAGCTAGCGGAGCGAATTGGAGACGATGAAGTCCAGCAACAGCAATCTTTTGAACCACGCAGCACGGACAAGTTCCAGAAGAAGAACAAGGGCTTCAAGCGACAATAGGATGAGGGTGAGAAAGATCGAAAGGATACTTCTGCCCCGACAGCAAAGCGGCAGCAAACATGAACTGTGACGAGGCGGGTCATATTGCTAAGGGGTGCACGAAACCTAAGGTTAGTAACTGTAGCATGAATGCATTTGTTGCAAAGGACTTGTTGGAGGGCCAGATGACTATGACCTTGAGAACCACGAAGAAGACGCAGAGATTGATGTTTCTAGAAGCCAAGGTTGCTAACCGTGATGTTACTTTTCTTGTGAACACAAGAGCGACCCACTCCTTCATAAGTCCAAAGTTGGTGAAGAAGTTGGGCTTGTCTACCTCCAAGGCAGACAAACCTATTCAGGTACGCTTTGCTAAGGGCAAGATGCACCAAACTTCTGAAGTGGTCTTGGACGTACGATTTGCGTGTGGAAAGTTGGAGTTCACAGAGAACTTCACGGTGTGCGAGATGGATGCTATCCATGCAGTTTTGGGGAACACTTTCTTGGACTGGAAGTGGAACTTAGACGGAAACCTTTAAGGTTAAACGTTAGAGTTAAAGGGCGGAAGCTAAGAGTGAGGCTGATCCGAAAGGCACAGAAAATTGACGACTTTGTGGTGAATTTAATCAAAGATAAACAGATAGACTTCAACGACGGAGTCATGTGTTTGATGCGGGTTGCAGATTTGATGGCGGGTGGCGGACAAGAGGAAACATCAGGAGACGCGACTAAACTTCAGGAGGTGCTTCGCGAAGTGATTAAGGAGTTTGAGGATGTCTTGACGGATGAGTTACCTGCTGAGTTACCTCCAAGGCGGGTGGTGGATCACAAGATCGAAGTCTTGCCAGGATCGGAACCATTTTCCAAAGCCCCTTATCGACTCAATCAGGTGAACTCCTTGAGTTGAAAAGACAACTCGTTGAGCTATTAGCGCGGAGATATATTCGAACCAGTAAGTCACCTTATGGAGCACGAGTTCTTTTCACAAAGAAGAAGGATGGGAAGTAACGACTCTGCGTAGATTATCGTGCACTCAATAACGTGACAGTGAAGAATAATTATCCCTTACCAAGGATAGACGACTTCTTTGATAGGTTAGCGGACGCAAAGTACTTCAGCAGGATAGACTTGAAGTCAGGATATTACCAGATCTGGATAGCTGACCCAGATGTTGAGAAGACCGCTTGTCGAACCAGATACGGATCATTTGAATTTGTGGTGATGCCATTTGGACTCTACAACGCCCCTTCGACGTTCACTACATTGATGAACACAATTTTTCACGAGAAGATGGATGAGTTTGTTGTCATTTACATCGACGACATTTTGATCTACTCCAAAACCTTGGAGTCGCACGGGAGCAGCTAAGGGTGGTGTTGACGAAGCTGCGGGAGCATAAGCTGTTTGTCAACATTGACAAGAGTGAGTTTGGTTTGGAGCGCATTAACTTCTTGAGACATGTCATTAGTGCAGAAGGAGTCGGCCCGGATATGCAGAAGGTGGACACGATTGTGACTTTGGAGCCTCCGCCTACAGTGAAGAGGATGTGGCGATTCTTAGGATTGGCGCAGTTCTACCGCAAGTATGTGAAGAGGTTCTCAAATATCACGAAGCCGTTGACGGACTGGACGGACAAAGACGCACAAGTAAGTTGGACCAAGGAGGTAGATGATGCGTTTCAGACGATCAAAGCTATTTTGTCAAAGACGCCAGTTTTGAAGCTGCCGGAGTTCGACAAACCATTCGAAATGCATACCGACGCGAGCGACTATGCGATTGACGGAGTGTTGGTGCAGGATGGAAAACCTGTAGCGTATGAAAGCAAGAAGTTATCTGGAATAGAGAGTCGATGACCGACTCACGAGAAGGAACTGTTTGCAGTGGTTCATTGCTTGAGGAAATGACGGCATTACTTGAGACTTCACAAAACCCAAGTGTATATTAATAATATTTCGCTCAAGTACTTTGAGACACAAGATCGAGTGACGCCAAAGCAACTACGGTGGCACGATACCTTAGCGCTCATGAACGTAGAATTAATCCACAAAGCGAGAAAGGACAATGTGGTTCCTGACGCCTTGAGTCGCAAAGAGGAATATCTTTCATCGTCAACACAGATTTTGCGAGCTATGTATCCTAAGGAGTCAGACTTGGAGAGGCGAATACGTGAAGGTTACATGCGCGACGATCAAGCGAAGGAGTCTCTGGAACAACTCAAGCGAGGAGTAAAGTTGCAGAACATGCAGCTAAGACATGGTTTACTCATGTTCAAGCAAAGTCGGGTTTATGTGGGACAAGGAAAACTTAGGACCAAGTTGTTAAAAGAATGTCACGATGCGCCATTATCAGACCATAAAGGAGAAAAGCAGCGATAGCTAAAAAGTTTTATTGACCCCACATGAAAGACGATGTTGCCCACTTTGTGAAAATATGTGTAACCGAACCGCGTCAAGCGATATGTGTCAAGCGAACCGCGTTTCTTATGAGAAGAAACAAGGGTTGCTTCATCCTCTACCGATTCCAGCCAGACCTTGGGAAAGCATTAGCATGGACTTCATTACCTCTCTGTCTGACTCGAATGGATACAACGCAATTTTTGTGATAGTTGATCGGTTTAGCAAACTAGCAAAGTTTGCTCCGACCTTGGATATTGCAACAGCGTTCACGACTTCTCGGTTGTTCCTAGATACTTGGTGGCGTTCACATGGATTGCCTCGGAGTATTATTTCATATAGAGACTCTAAGTTAACAAGTGCCTTCTGGAAACACTTGTTCTAAAAATTGGGGACTAAGTTAAAATTTAGTACCGCCTTTCATCCGGAAACAGATGGGCAAACGGAACGAGTTAACTCGGTTCTAAATCAATACTTGAGGAATTATGTGAGCACGGACCAAAGTGATTGGGCGGAGTGGCTCAGTCTTGCGGAGTATTGCTACAATTCCACGAAACATTTGGCAATCAGTAAATCGCCGGTTTACGCCAAGCCTTTCTTGATGGCTTACGGACGTGAGTCAGAAGGGCCTCTTGACTTGACTCTTGCAGGGAGTTCTACATCGGCACGACCAAGAACACGACAAACATCAGCTGAAGAGTTGATGGCGGCAATGCAGCGGAGCGAGGAGCAAATAAAGAAGAACTTCGAGAAGGCGCAGCAACGATACATGAAGCAGGTAAACAAGCATCGGCGGCAAGTGAAGTTTCAAGTGGGCGAAGAAGTATGGTTAAGTACGAAAAACTTCACACTTCCGAAGGAAATATCGGTGAAGTTTTCATCGAAGTTCGTGAGATCTTTTGTCGTTGTCAAGAATCCGCACGAAGATGTCTATACATTAGACCTTCCTCGCGAGTGATAGTTGCATCTCACTTTCCATGTTTCTTTATTAAAGAAATACTTCAAGGACGATTTGCGACCGAAGCGCAAACAGGTACTCAGGCCTCAACCTGAAGTCGTGCAAGGCGAAGCAGAATATGAGGTAGAGATCATTTTGCGATCGCGGCGCAAGTCTAACCGGATGGAATACTTGATCAAATGGCGTGGCTACCATTTGAACGAAGCAACTAGGGTGTCAGAGGAGGAGCTAACACATGCAAGTGAAGTATTGGATCTATTCAAACGGAGACAAGGACAACAAGAGCGTTAGCAAGATGAAGACATCTCTTTCCAGCGAGGAGTGAAGAAATGTCGAACCATAAGAGTAGCAACTTGAAGTGATTTGAGCCGATGGACTTTGTAGCTTTGTCTTGTAACTGGAAATAAAGACTTTGTTTCTTGAAATTTTTTCTAAGTGTATTGGTAGTGCATGGCTACGACTAGTTCAGATCAGATGCCTAGGATGTTGTCAAGAGGAGGAACGAAGCACACTCAAAGGAAGCGAGCTGGTTTGGATAAGCATCTATATCAAGACTTAGGTTTGTCGTAGCGTTGGCAAAGCAAGTATGAACTTTCATACTTGTCTTGTGGCTTGAATGATCTTGCTTTGCGGTTTTCTAAATGCAAAGTAAACTTAGTCGCGCGTCTAAGTCAAATCAGATTGCGACCAAAAGTGAGTTTCGGGGGACCTTGTAAGTAGGTGTGAATACTTATAGTTAGCAAGTTAGAGTCTTAAGTATAATGTTTAGAAATTGTCAACTTGTTTTGTTTAGGATAAGCCAAAAAGGTAAGGCTTTTCCCGAGACTAGTTGGAATTTTTTAAGTGTTCTAGCGACAACTTAAGACTCAAGCCAAGAAGAGAATTGCGGGTTAGCTACCAGAACGTAATTTTAACGCCAAGGGGTTGGCTACCCATTTTGAACTTGGTGTTAACTTAAAGGATCATTGTTGATGAGGGCATCAACCTCCAAAGTGGGGGTGAGTGTCGCGACCCTCATTCTCAGGATCGGACGCAAACGCGAACAAGAACCCTAGCGGACTTGTGCTAGGTTGTGAACGCTGCGAATAGAACTTAACGGCTTGGCCGGGAAGTCGGGATCAGATGAACCCTAAGTGGTTCTCTGAACCAAGGTTGGAACCTTGGGTTAGGACATAAGGGTCTACCCCAAGAGGACCCCAGACAAACGCTGACTTAAGGGGGCGAGTCTCGGAACAGATCGAAACATGAGTCTGAGACATAGATCTGAGACGTGGGTCTGAGACGCAGACGGACCGTGGTTCGGACGCTGGTCCGAACCACAGGGTTCGAGTCTCGATCGGAACCACAGGTTTCTGAAAAATGACTAAGTGTTGGAGCTCCAGGGACGTTTTAGGTCGTGGACGGAGCTCCACGTAAGATCTCGAGGCGAATGAGGTATCATTGGAAAGGTCTCGACGAGAGCTTTCCAATAATATGTAGCACTCCTCGATCTGATCTCCGAGCTGAGAATTATGACCGAACCACGATCGGGTTGTGATATAATTTTCAGAGACCAAAGAGGAGGGCGGGGCCGCCGATCCCCATAAGTATATATGAGGGGGGCTCGATGCTTGGGTGGGCCAGGACGAGTCACCCGACCCCAGGGTTCGGCGGGCGGACTCTGGGGGCATGAGGTGATTGCTAGGCCGGTTCCAAGGCACGTTCCGATCCAGACTTGGACGTTTGGACTTAGGAACGTTGTAAGGGCTGGGGTAAGACTAGAGAACGAGTCGACGGGTTAGACCACCGTTCGGGAGCCTAGACCCAGACGGACATCACGGGTGGTTGGGCTGCTAGGTGTGTTGGAGGCACCGTTTAGGACCTTGGACTTTATGGGGAGTCCGTCCTAAGTCATCTTGTAACTTGTTCATGTTTTGAACCGACCTAGGCGGGTCTAGGTCAGGACTTAGGAACTGCTGAGCTTGATGAATAAGGAGACGGTCCGGCTCCGATCCGGACCAAACTGAGATAAGATAAGTGGTGCATGGACGCTAACTTGTGATTGTGTTTGCAAGTTAGCGGTGTAAAGTTCGCGACCTACTGAGCAAGAGCTTCCGCTAGCGCAACAAGGCGGTAGGTCCGCGAAACTCCAAAATCATACATCTACGTTCAATTCAAGCTTCTAGAACTGATCTAAACATTCAAATCTCAAATTTAAACATCTGGACTTAGTCTAAGGGCATCACTGCACCACGCTTTTTATTTTTGCTTATCTGAGTTTTTTACGAGAAACAACGATCACCAATGCAACTTCACGCGTGTGATTTTTTTGTTGTTTCTTTAATCTAAAAACCTAGCAGCAATGTATCAATACTTTGCCGACCCTCAGACTTTGGGATCAGTGATATAGCCGAACTGACCTAGCACAAGTCCCTAAATACTCACTTAAGCATGCGAACTCAAAAAACTAGTAATCAGATGTTAAAGAGAGGATTCACACAAATTATTCTTTAATCCGTAGAGAGGGACCAAAGACCTTCAGACTTTGGACCAGTGATATAGCCAAACTGACCTAGCACAAGTCTCTAAATACTCACTTAAACGTGCGAACTCAAAAAACTAGTAATCAGATTTTAACGGGAAGGGTCACACAGATTATTTCTTAATCCGTGAAGAAGTCCAGACTAGTCAAAATAACAATAAACGGACATGGTGCGATGATATTGTTATTACAGACTCTAAACTCCAACAAGCTTAGATCAGAAAACAATAGTCAAAAAGCGTGGTGCGGTGACACCACGCTCAATCTTTACATTCTCAATGTAAAGATTCCAAGTTATTCAAAGACATTTGAGCTCATCTCAAACATCCATCCCATCTCAAGACTTCAGTCAAGATAAATGAAAAGTTCTTTCTGATTTATTTGTTTCTGGTACAACTTTAATAACGTTATTTCCCGGTTAACACTAACGTTTAATTCTCCATTCTGTACCGTGATTACATTAAACCCAGACCTACGCCGTGCGATTCCCATTGTCATCATAAGTTTGTTACACAGGGTAGGTAGATGCATAGGTGCGATTCGCATTGTCATCATAAGTTTGTTACACAGGGTAGGTAGGTTCATAGGTGCGATTCGCATTGTCATCAAAAGTCAGGGTAGGCACATGCATAGGTGCGATTCCCATTCCATTGTCCCAAGTCTGTTCCAGTAATGCTATGCTGGTTGCAGCCTGCAGTAGACTTGAGGACAAGTTCTGTCTGCTCGGGAACTCTAGACGCATGTTACTGTGGGGGACTGGTCCGGGGTTTGAAACGTATCACATTTTCTACTATTGCAAGTAATTTCCGTTAGAATTTCCGTTAGTACTTTTCTAACATGGGCGAAGTTACTCCGGTCAGAGAGGAATTATGTCTGATTTTTATTATCAGATATTCGATTCTGGAACCTAGTTCCAAATTCCTCAATCAACTCACAAGGTCTTTCGATTAGGACGTATACCCAATAATCGATTCACAGATGATTCTTTCTTTGTTCAAATTACTTCGTACCAGGGTAGTAAATCGGATTCATCCACCAATCAACTTCAGAATTTAAACTTACTGGACAATATACAATCTACTGTTCGATGTATATGTACGTTCCACTTTTACGATCTACTGTTCCCGACAAGTATTCCGCTTAGAATATCATTGCCATTGTTAATTTCTCCTTTTTAATTTACATTGAAATGTCTCAACTGTGGATTTATCATTTGCAACTGCTGACAAGCACCTCTCTTTCTATCGATTAGATACTAACAGCTTTTCCCCTGCGCCCTTAATTAAACCCTAATTACGATTAACGCCTGTCGGTTGTGAACTGCATCATGAACCTAAGCTCCGCTACAAAGCTCCTTATACTCCCCAACAGTAGGTTTAGCTGTACTTTACCCTGTGAACTACTATTAGGATAGGAATCTCCTACATAACCCACTAATATGAGTTAATTTGACAACTTTACCCTGTGAACTACTATTAGGATAGGAATCTCCTACATAACCCACTTATGTGAGTTAATTTGACAAAACTCAAGGGCAAGTTATTCTTCTCATTGACCGAACCAGAAATTTCTGCGTGAGATGGATCGCATCAAATGTACAAGCATCGGCCACGGACCGAAATGGGAAAAGAAAAACACTGCGTGAAACATCATATATTTCTTAAGCAAAGATGAGCGTCCGAATAATCTCCAGTCACATGCATGTTAGCCGCACTTAATCAGTCTCTGCCACAACTCAATAATCGCATGTTAAGCCGTTGAACCCACTGAACCAGAAAGGAGTACTACAGGCACTTCAAATCGAGACCTAACCGTCCAGTACTAAAACGCCCAGACGATCTAGACAAACTCAAAATACTCTAACCTACGGTGACTACCTTACAGCCTCGCCACCGTCTGTCCAGTACCCACGTCTGCTCATGACGAGCCGTTAACATGCGCTTGCGGAGAGATGGGCATGGTGCAGATCCGAAACATCCAAAACTATTAGCACCTCCATAGACACCTTCATAGTTCTGAGGTAACTCTTCCGCAGAATTTCACTTTTTCTTGATAGCGGCCTTCGTAACCTTGGCTCCTGATGGTTCCTTCTTCTCAACAGCCTTGATAACCCCGACAGCCACGGTTTGTCTCATATCACGGACGGCGAACCTACCAAGAGGTGGGTACTCAGCGAAAGTCTCGACGGTCATGGGCTTGGTCGGAACCATCTTCACGAATCCGGCGTCTCCGTTCTTCAAGAACTTGGGCTCCTTCTCAATCTCCTTCCCAGATCGCCTGTCAACCTTGGTCAAGATCTCGGCGAACTTCACAGCAATGTGGGAAGTGTGGCAATCCAAAACTGGTGCGTACCCGTTGCCAATTTGTCCAGGGTGGTTCATGATAATAACCTGGGAGGTAAAGTTGGCGGCCTCCTTGGCGGGATCATTCTTCGAGTCCGACGCGACGAATCCTCTCTTGAGATCCTTCACGGCCACATTTTTCACATTGAATCCGACGTTGTCACCAGGAAGAGCCTCAAGCAAAGCCTCATGGTGCATCTCCACGGACTTTACCTCAGTTGTCAGACCAGTAGGTGCAAAGGTGACAAGCATACCAGGCTTGATGACACCTGTCTCAACCCTTCCTACCGGAACAGTTCCGATACCTCCGATCTTGTACACGTCCTGGAGGGGCAACCTAAGGGGCTTGTCAGTCGGCCTCTTGGGCTCCGATATGTTGTCCAACGCGTCGAGCAGAGTTGGTCCCTTGTACCACTCAAGGTTGCTGGACCTTTCGATCATATTATCTCCCTCAAACCCTGATATGGGCACAAACGGAATCTTGTCGGGGTTGTAACCAACCTTCTTCAGGTAGGCAGACACCTCCTTCATGATTTCCTCGTAACGGCCCTTGCTGTACTTCGGGGTGGTGGCATCCATCTTGTTGCAACAACAGATCATCTGCTTCACTCCCAATGTGAAAGCCAGAAGAGCATGCTCGCGAGTCTGTCCATCCTTGGAGATACCGGCCTCAAAACCTCCAGTGGTGGAATCGATAATAAGAACGGCACAGTCGGCCTGGTTATATGCAAGATTATAAACTAGTCAGTAAACGCACATGCACGGGAGTAAGTTAAATGAGGGATTCTCGCTACGATTGGCCCAAACGCGAGCAAGGAGAGACTCAAATACCTGAGAAGTTCCAGTAATCATATTCTTGATGAAATCCCGGTGTCCGGGGGCATCGATAACAGTGCAGTAGTACTTGGTGGTCTCGAACTTCCATAGAGCGATATCAATGGTGATACCACGCTCGCGCTCTGCCTTCAGCTTGTCAAGAACCCAGGCGTACTTGAATGAACGCTTGTTCATCTCAGCCGCCTCCTTTTCGAAACGCTCGATAACACGCTTGTCGATCCCTCCCAGCTTGTAGATGAGATGACCAGTGGTGGTCGACTTTCCGGAGTCGACATGGCCTATGACCACGATGTTGATGTGAACCTTCTCTTTACCCATGATTCTAGATCACCTGCACATAAAGAGAGACGCCTCGTCAGGCAAGAACCTCACACCCGAACCCCGCGAGAGCCAGGAACCCTGAGCCACTTCTGCCAAAACCTAGTTCTGTGATTCTTGCGAGCTACTTGTTTTGAGTGACACCAAAACACAAATTTCCAATCTAAACACGATCCAGACAACTCTATCCAGCTAACCACGGAATCCAGTGGACATACAACTGAAAGGATCCACAAAACAGATAGTTCTCGAGGAGACCGACCTGAGGCAACTTGGCTATACTCAGCAAACGAGATGTCGACTAACACCGACCGAAGAGGAAGATCGATCCTCTTCCTGCAGTGCTCCACTGAAGAGAAATGACCTGAGAGGACCAAGAAAATCTTACGACCCAGCTCTTAAGCGAATCGACCCAGCCACAAGCCCCACCGTCTACGGTCAAGGTTAGACAACCGTACCCGACGGTCCAACCACGATTACCTCATCACCGGAAAATCGCTATGACCCAGTTCCATGGGTATATTCCACATCAGATGCGCTTGCATATTTTCTGAAGCGTTCGATGGGCCTGTTAGATCTCATTCGTCCGAGTAGACAATTTAGGGTCGGCGGCCGGCTCATGGAGTCCTCGGACGATTTCGATACTTCGAGTTTGGTTAATTAGATGGTATATGTGGTTTGTGGAGCATGAAGCATTTTTAGCTGGAGCCGTCAAGTATAGTGGGCGGGACCGCGGGGTATGTTAGAAGGGATGGGTAAGTCCAGTCTGAAAGTTATGTTGATTGGATGTCAGAGGTCATATTATTGTGTGTGATTGAGACGGATTTGATCTCCGGGTCGCAATCCACCTCTTGGGCATGATTCTCACGTGGAGACACGATTTATCGCTGGTCCATGATAACGAAACTAACAAAGTCTTTTCGGACGGAAGTGCTTTATATTTTTTTGCTATGCGTTTGTATCGTTACATGTTTGCATAGCTACACGTAGATTGTGGAAACCAACAAAGATAGAGGGGGATTTTTTCTCTTGTAACAAAGTTGTCCTATTATGAGACGTGAGGGAACGAGAGACGAAGTACGATAGTGGAATGTGAAAAGAAGAAAAACATATTTTAGCGAGAGACGGCTGGAAAGACGAAGAGACAAGAGATCAGTACGCTCCAATGCTCATGCTAGCATATAGATACCAATAGCAGTGGGTTGAAGCAGCACAATATGCGAGGCAGTGGATTGAAGCAGTAGCGAGAGGAGGCACCTCAAGAGACTAGAGATGAAACTGAACAGTGTGGTCAGAAAACAATCTGCTCTTGTCGACATACAATATCCACAGTAAGAGGTAATGTTTCATCTCATCTTCAGTCTTGAATCTAGTTTCCTTATTTTCAGTGGAAATTCTCGTTGTCATTCGCAAAGATCCAAGTCCATTCCACAGCTTCTAAAACATTTTCTAATCATAAGAGTGCATTCTATGAAGTTATGATCATTGACAACAACAATTGAACTGTAAGAGATGCACATCGCTTGTTGTAAATGATAAAGGATTTACAAAAGAGAGAAAGGATCCTTCAAACGTTGGATATCATGTGAAGCCTTATATTTCTATATATGGGAAGAAAAAGAAACACTACTAAAATATATATACATATATACATATAAGTATATGTAAAGAAAAACACTAATGTAATAAATATATAGCAGTATATGTAATAACATCAATGCTGGATTGAAAGTTAATAGTCCAACATTATAAAAGTTGATGCAAGAAGGTTATAAATGTGGAAGTATGTTGGAGATTTTCAATATGAGAGTCATTCTTCCAATTGGTGAATTCCCATGGATACAGACAATTCCAAGAGAAGAAGAGTTTTCATTGAGACCCAAGAAAGAGAAGCCAACTATGTCTCACTTAGATCCTTATTATTTGGTGAAAGACGAAATTCAAGATTCTGTATGTATTTGCTTATCCATCTCCAATTTTAGTATAGGAGTTTTTTTTTGGATTGCTGTACTGTGATAAATACTTAGCAATGAGATTTCCCAAGCAATCACTCTAACAGCTTGATAAAACATGAACGACACGATCTAATTGCATATTTGTAGATAAATTGGTATGTTTATGTCCTCTCCACAAGCTATTTTATATACCACTTCATCCCAAATGGCTAAGAGATGAGAATACAATCATACTTGTTAAAAGCCTATGAAATCTGAGTGTGAACTGGAATTCTCTAATTTCAAAGGATGACATCTAAGTGATGAATTCCAGGTAGCTCAACTTGAATCAAGCGTGAATAAATGGAAGCAACTTCCAGAGGTTTCAAATGAGAGGGCGGGTTTGATCAAGACGCTTATCTATGGTTGCGATAACATCAAATGGCAGGTTTTATTACTTGAACGATTTTAACATCTTTGACTATAATATTTTCCATTCTTGTCCATTCTCATCTTCCATGGTATTTAACAAAATTGCATAAAGAATTTCTTAGATTTTAGAAAGCATAGCTCATTGTTGTTATATGTAATCCTCATAAACTACCAAACTTTGGATCAAGATTTTAGTATAATCTTCTTAAACAACTTGCAAAACTAATCACATGCTAAACTGGCAAATTCTATAATTGGATCTATTACTATGAGCTCTCAATACTCATCTAGTAGTCAGACGTAAAATAATGAATATCGTATGTATTATAATTCATACTAGATCAAGTTTTATGACATATGAGTATTCAAATCAGAACTTTAAGTCGGTCGTTCATAATACTGATGTAATTGATATTTGTGGTTGGTAAGTTGGATGAGTTGGCAAAGGCTGTCTTGGTTGCAGAGAGAGATATGGCAAAGTTTGGGCTGAATTCCATGGAAATTCAAACACGCAGATCATGGATAAGTTCAAGATCTGTTGAGGTGATTAAATGAATGACTAAGAAAAACATACAAGTTGAGTTCAGATTTTATATAACTTTAAGTCTATGTGATTCATGGATATGAATCACTGCATTTGTTTGATGAAAGTTGACGATCACTATGAGTGTCCTCCGAATAGAATAAACAAACTAGAGATACAAGTGGAAGCTCGAAATAATTATAATTTAGATTAGTAAGAGTTTTATTCATCATTAGGACATTCATATCCAGATTTAAGTAAACTAGATGTTTGATGTCGATTACATATTGTACCTCTAAAGTTTAAGTGCATTCAATTTATCAGGTAAGCAATTATAGGAAGATACTGCAAAGGGCAGATGACATGTTACGCCTTCCTATGCCAACTCCGTCTGCACTTATCTCTCAAGTGGATACCTTGAGAGGTCAAATCGGTCCAATCAAAAAGAATCGCCATAGCATTGAGAATGTTCACGGTGAATATATTCAAGGAGAACAAGAAAAGCAAACTCGATATTTGAAGTAAGATGATCATCTTCCAAGTGAGCATTGTCTTATCACAAACACATGCTTTGAGCTTCATTGCTTCTCAATTATAAATAAAACATCGTGTTTCAAGCAAGAAAACTATAGTTTTGAGATATGAATGTTGAAAACCACGATGAGGATTCTAGTGCAAACCGGAGCTAAATGCTTAATCTCAAGGTAATTTTCCATATAGATCTCTGTTGAACCAGAAAGAGAAGACTAAAAGTTGTAATATATTAACTTGTCCAACTTGACAAACTCGTGATCAGGGAGCAAGATCAAGATCTGGATGACTTGGGTGCAAGTGTTCAAAGGATGGGAAATATTGGGCTAGCTATCCATGATGAGCTAGGAACCCAGGTACTTCTATTTTATTGTGGTTTGTTCTCGTTCGTTTCATGCTAGAACAGTTAGAAGGATGTTTCATGTTTACAAATCTATTTTATCTGAGATCTATTAATTTCATAGACGTTCAGCTCATCATGCACATGCATTGGTTCAAACATAAACAATCCACGTATTATATGGACAACAAGTATTGTACTAAAGTTAACTCTCACATGTATTTTTCTATCATGGTTGTCATCATTCAGGACAGGTTGATCATTGATGTAGGTCATGATGTTGATACAACCGTTTCTAGGCTTGATTATGTTCAGGTAATGAGTCCATGCTATAAAGATTTGACTCTTGGATTGGCTGGGTTGATTCCATCACCTTACATTCTCCCACAACTCTTTTTGCTCTTAAGGTTGAATTTTGAAAGTGTATGTATGCATCTGCATAAGATTCTTATTCAAGTTCAACCATTATCTCACGGATTTCAGAAGTTAGAAAATATAATATATATATAATAAAAAATAACGTGTATTCGGCTGAAGAGGACATCTGATTTTTTTGTTAGTTGAAAAACTCAGTACTAGGTGAAAAAGTACTAGAAGCACTTAGAGTATACACGATGTCTGTCTAATTTACTCAAGATTATTCTTCACAGAAAAAAGTGGAGCATATGATAAAGAAAGCTGGAGCAAAAGGGCAATTTGTGTTGATTGCAGTCTTGGTTATCCTACTGGTTGTTCTAGTCCTATTGATATTTTACACTTAAAATATTTTATTTATCGAACTTATATTTTCTAGATGAGAAGCGCAATTTGCAACATGCATGTCATTCGGTGGACTCTTCATGACTTATATCATAAATTCTCACAATCTTATATCTCATGATTTCAAACCTCAAGAGTGGATTGTATTTTGAAGGGCAAGTATTTTCATGATTGGATTGTATATAATATGATGTAGAGTTCAAATTATAAATTATATTTACATTATTATCATTGTATTCTTCATTCTTCACTTGAAAAAAAACAGAAAAACACTCTCAAATACATTGATATTCATCATGCATGAGATTCATCACTTATATGTCAATCTTTGGATTCGAGAACATGAATTTCGAGTCTTCATCCCTTTCCATCTCAAATAGTTCCACATTCATCACAATTTTGTAAAGTTTTGAAATTTATCATCATTAAATTTCAATCTAACTTTTTATATTATATATTATTCTCTCATCCATTGTTATTAAATATTTTTTATCTTGTTCTTCATATATGGATATAGAGGATTATTGTTGTTATGTTAGAGCGGCCCACGAAACAACTATGAAGATCTAAAAAGAATTGGATTAGATCCGTAATCCTAACGCATAGCCATTCAATTCATGGCAAGCGTAATCTCTTGTTTTACGTGTACCAATGGCATGTATATGTATCTCTTCTCATCGATATTGTATGTTGCAAAAGGAGCAGAAATTTGCTTGATCACACCTCCAATAATTTTGATGTGTTTGATCTCACCCCTTCATGATATATTACTTGATCATACCTTTGACCGACTACTGACAATAAATCTAGGTATTTCATCGTATCGTTCATCATTTCACAATCTTCTACTTTTATTAAATATATTTTTCAATCAAATTATTTCAATAATAAAATATATGTAAGATCATATATGCTCGAAAAGCTAATATGCGCCGTCAACAAATAATTAATATGACAAGGTGACTGGTTCACATGCAATACCAATCATGGGTGGGATATAGCAATATATTATTAAGAGGAGGTGGTCAAGCAGATTTCTGGTCAAAAGAGTTTGTTGTTTACAATGTATATCTTTTACTTCGGTGAATACTTCTAGTGAATTGTGGAAAATTTACTTGGTTATTTTCAGTAGAATTTTTTTTAATTTGGTCTTACCTATAATGTTTTAGACACCACTTGGTCATACTTTATGATCGTATCTCTGTCATCAGTCCATCATTACTTCCTTCTTAGAAGATAAGACTATGGATTGATACTATGTATGAATATCCAAATGATGTTATTGTATCATTTGCAAACTAGTTAAATTATTTTAGTCGGCATAATATCCAAATGATGTTATCGCATCATTCACAATCCAGTTAAATATGTTAGTCTAATATAATAGTCCAATGATGTTATGGCATAATTTGTGGTCCACTCAAATTATTTCAGTTGGTAGAATATCGAATGATGTTACTATATCATTCGCGATACAATTAAACTATTTTAGTTTAATAAAATTATTGAACGATGCTACGACATCATTCGAGATACACTTAAATCATTTTCATCCACACATAAAAAAATGATGATGCTTGGCATCATTTGTATAGAATACAGATGACGATGCCATGTCATTTAAGCTTATGTTGAAATGTATATGATGAAATAGTCTAGTGACGCTATCTTGTCATTTTTAAGTATCTTTAAAATAATAACAATATGATAGAAAATCGCAGTGAAGCTTAGGTGCCATATATACCACATACTATCATAAATGCACAACAACAATAAGAAAGAGAATGTTTTTGAGGATACAACATAGATGAATAAATCGAGAAGAATAAATAAATTATCAATGATTGAGTTACAAGATGACGTTTGTAAGGAAATGTTATTAGATAACAATTAGCTAACAAATAGCTAATAGGTTATGGATGCTCAAACTCAAAGGAATAGTACAACATGTCTTCCCAACATGTATTCACCAATGTTTTAGCAGAACTTGATGCACCGATTTATACACATTTGTTATACTTTTCACATGTCTTGATGTTTTGGCCGTGTCTCTACATACACTACACATCTACCTAACTCTACTGTTAAGAACTCTTGATCTTTGAAATGCACCATGTGAAAAAAGAACCATCACTCTATCGAACAATCAAATTGACAAAGTTGTCAAATTCTGTTGTCAATTTGAGTATGTTGATCGCTTATCTTCATGATATAATGTCCTATCCTAACATATAGATCTTCTTGTACGAGCTCAAATCATCCATTTGCTTATGTCATTGTTCGGATGCAATTTGTGTTACCTCCACTATTACATTTTGAAGCATAGACGATAAGACTCTCACTCCACAACTCAAAAAATAAGATTGATCAAGAAATTCAAGTGGAAAGTCATCATCCACGTCCAAACCGAGGTGCAAGACATTCTGGATGTTTGAACATATCTCCTTCGATTTAAAATCACATCGTACGCTTCTGCACACAACTCACGTGCAAGAACTGCCAAGTCAGAGTGATGAAAAAAACATATTCTTTCTCTGAGGATGTCATAATGGAGCGATGATCGAGAGATAATCATGTGGTGTGATGCCGAAATGTTGTGGATAGATCAAGTAAACCTTTTAGATGTGATCTTGTAAATTCTCTTAAATTTATAACATTCGTATGCGTAAACTAAAAAAGAACATTGAATGTTTTGAAAATTGATTAGACGACTATGAACCTCCTTGAGAGATTTAAAAGTTAGTCTTTAGCTCTCAAAACCAATTCTAGTCTAACTTGTACTTAATTATTTCAAAGAAATTTAGACAACACTAGTTGCTAGAAACATGAAATAGCTTTAATTTAATTCTTTATTTCACATATTCTAAATCGAGATGGATATTATCATCATAATCATTTTCTGCATAACGGCTAAATAAGGGATTATGGGTTACCAAGAACACTCGTAGTCATACTTATCAAAATATATTTTTAATAGAAATATCAATGATGTACAGAAATACACCTCAATGTTCTAACAAACAATAGACAAAGTTTATGTTCTCTATTTGCTTTATCCACTTAATCACATTCGTAGTTTTCATTCATTAACATGAATATGTATAACATTATACACTTTTTGTTCAATAATGTGAATATAATTTTATAACCACAAAGTGATATAATGACAAAATGTGTTGATTAGAGCTTCAAAAGTCGTGGTAATGACACTTCTAAGATACAGAAATCAAAGCGGTTTAATCAACCTATTGTCTAAAGGTGAAGTAGTTGCTTATCGATTGTTTGGAGCGGTTGGATTCGATCAAATTTAAGCTGATGTTATTTGAAAAATAATAAGAGCGTTATCTATCTGAAGAGTCTCCAACACCAAAAAGCTAGGGTTACTACCAAACTAGAAAGCTTGCTTGTAGTTCAAGGATCAAAATGATTATCATGAGTGAGATGGAGTCGGATTTGCTACCTTAAGTTTGAGTCGTGTTGATATATAGTAGCAGTTCAGTGGAAGAATTGCATTTTTTTTAGTTGTGGTACACGTAACAGTCACCTCTAAATATGAAGCACTCCAATGTGTGGAGAAAAGTTCCATATGAACTACAACTATATGCGAGTTTAGTTGATCATAATAGAAGGGGTAGTGATTAGACTATGATACTTGGAAACTGTCATGGGAACCATGTGTGAAGGCAAAATGATGGGACAGTTAAAAATATGGAAACATGTTGTGTTAAAGGGTTCTGCAAGGTTTGCTAAAAGTACAAAGCATAAAAAGAAGAGGGAGAGAAGAGGTAGAGGAGAGATTGTACTTGGATAACCGAAAGTCAAAAAGCTTAACTACATAGGTAGACACAGAAAAAATGATATTTTTCTGTACCAGCACAATGTAAATAGAGTTTGGAGAAAGAGAGCATTATGATGAGTTATTGAGAACCTAAGAGGTTTAGTTTAGAAAAGAGAAAAGTTAAAGTTAAAGGTAGAGAGAAAAGAAAGATAACTGACAGCTGTAAAGAATTATTGGTGATATTATTAGAGATTTCGAGTAAACTTTGAGCGTGTATGAAGTCCTTTAATAATCACAAGAAGGTATAATAGACATATTTTTGTCTCCATAATGCGAGTCCTATTGCAATCACAACATGATTGTTTGTAGAAGATTGATCACATGTTTTAGTTATTATTTTCTTGGTCATCCAATATAATAATAGTGTGACCAATCCAAGATCCAAGAACACTACGAGAAAGACGATATTCTCTTGAATCCTCGAGGTATAATCATACAGATTTATAGTTTTCTGTCAAAATGTATGATAGTGATTATATCACGATTGTGAGTATACGGAGTATAACGAAGTTTCACTCTAGCGATGTTCGTCACGAGTCACGATATCATCTTCTCCACGTGAAATTGATGCCCGAGTCTGCATGTTCCACCACGCTGTTCGTGTATGTTATTATCTCTTCGGGTCATTCTTTGTCGATCGGGTAGCTCACGGGCATATCCCGATCATAGGTCGGATAGCTTTTCTGGTGAAACCCTTTAGTAACCGGTATTTAATGACAGAATACGGTTTAAGGAAATATCCTCCTGGTTAAATACATATCAGAAAATACTTGTTGGTTTGAGTTTTAAACCGATTATCACTTGATTAGATTTCTCAGTTTTTTAGGAATCGTGCCGGTTGAAAAAATACACTAAATGCCGGTGCTGTCCGGAACGCCTCGCTGCTGGAGCGATATGACTGCGATGTAGTCGGAGTACGTAACAGACCATGTTAGCTCTCTGAAAGGAGTTTTAGGTCGATGAAATCGTTTGAAACTCGTTTCTTGGCAGATGGTTGTATGTTACTAAATTATGTCAAGATGTTAATTGTTGATAAATAGAACCTTACGTGTCCTTTTCTTTTTATCTTAAAGATGTCTTTACCTGTTCCCCCATAACGATTTTCACATGCTTCTACCCTGACAAGGATGGGTTTGCATATGACATGTCTAAACCTAGCGCCTCCACGTCTTACCCTCCCCTCTTCTTTACGTCTTCCTTATAAACCTAAGTGTAAGCTTAGTCCAGGAGCGTTCCTCCAGTTGCTTGTGCTTCAACTTTTATGCTGGATGGCTCTTGAGTTCCAGTTCCAGTTATTGATTCTTGTTGTGAGTAGCGAGGATGACTCATTCCTATGACAAGAGAGTTCTGTAAGCCAGCTGTATGGATTAGCACCGGTGCCCACTATGGCTCACTTTCAGCCCGTTCTCGGTCGAAGTTCGGACTGACGTACCGACAGCTGAAACTGTCTTCTCCAGACGACACGAGGACGGCTGCGAGACGGCACAGTAACGGCAGCGTACGTGTCCGTGAACAAACCCTAAACCTCACTGGTCCTCACGCGGAAACAAGGTGCTGTGGCTCAATCGAATTTCGAGGCTATCCATGCACGGCAAAGGTAGTGAACATGGCGAGCGACACGTGTATAGTTAGAGACTGAAGATGCATGTGCAGTAATACGCCAAACTAGTTCAATGTTTTGTCTTTTTGCGAGTTTTTTTCAAGTCGGCAGTTAGGGAAAAATATAACGGATTAGGTTTACAGGTAAAGCGTCAAGTGTCAGAGCTTGTGAAAAAGTGGAAGTACTTGCACGGACGTGTGATGGACAAATATCGACCGTTCCTCGAGAAGAAAGCAAGGCTTGCCGCTTAGGGCAAGACACCGCTAACGACCATTCGTATAAATCATTAAGGATGTCAAAGTTAGAACTTTTTCGTATATTCCTCACCCGCAGGGAGCTATGAGTCCATCCAGTTATTTTCTGCACATTCGGAGGTGCCCGTAGGAAAAACGCAGCGTGCGTGTTTTACGTGCTTTTCATTCGTTTAGGCGTTAGTTTCGGCAGTAGAGAAGTGATTCCAAGAAAGTGATTCCAACGGGTGGAGGCGAAAATAAAGATGATGTATAATACTAGTACTATGAAATAGTACTCGTATTGTAAACTCACAAGAGCGTTCGTCAGCGATCCACGGTTCTATATAAAGTTAATTTTCTCGTTTAAGGATCATTTGTTGAAGTTTAACACCCCTATTAGTTACTTCCCGTTCTGTTTGCGAAACAAAGTAGAATTCATAAAATATTTTACGTAAATGACGACAGTAGGAGGCTTGAGACTCTTACCCCCACTCTATATATCGAGCAGATGCAAGAGTTTAATTTATTATTTAGCCTTTTCTGTTGAAAAAATTAGATAATAAATTAAATTCACAATAAATTAAAATCACAATAAATTAATATATAAAGAAGGTGCTATGCTTACAATGGAATTACATGGCTATGTGTTTGCAATTTTATCCAGATATATTCTCTTTTTATTTCTTTTCGGTTTTCACAATGAGCATATCCTATCTAATGGACGTCTTTGCTACTTCTTTCTCTTTCAGGTTTTCAAAACTACTCTATCCTTTCGTTATACTACACTACAACAAATTTCTCCATTCCTTTTCTGTTTGACAATCGACGTATAGCCATGCTAAAGCATAGCAATAACTACTCGTTCTTGAGCTTGTACCTTCAGAAGTGTACCAGTCTATTTATGGTTTATCTCTGGATTTTCTCGTGTTTCTAGGTTTAGGTTAACAGTTACTATTTTATAAATTTATTATTGTTTTAATATAAAGTTTTAATTTAATATTTATAGTATTTTCCTGATAACAACAAATAAGCAAAAGATAAATAAATTTATTGCCAGAATGATATCTAATAAGCATTTTGTGAGTTTAATTGAGCTTTCTTTCTAAAGTATTTTATATTCTTCACATCCCTCCTATTTCACGAAGAAGAAAATGAGACGGAAGAGCATTTGTTTGCTAGTGAGAAGCGAAACCATATCGATTCGGTTCCGTCGACAAAATCTGTCGAGACAGTCATAAACCTCTGTAGTGTAGTTCAAATATTTTCAGTTCATCTCTTGTGTGCGTCGGGTATGTTTTGTAGATTAGATCTCTATGTTGTACCAACTTTTTAGAAAAATATGAGTCGAACATTAACCTTCATACATGGAACATTACATTTGCCTTCCACGTGAAAGTGTTCAATGTTCTTACCTTGAAAAATTGTGCGTGAAAAATTATATCTTCTATTTTTCGTGTACCTTTGATGTCATATCTGCTAGAAGCGAACGAGTGTCTTGAGATTTCTCGACTACTAACTTGCAACGTGCACAAGAGAGAACTGTAGGTTTCTATTGCACAAGATCTGAACTATCTCGAGGACGTCTGAAGAAAATCCAGGAATGGCAAAACAAAGAAACAAAGAAATCGGTTTGAAGAATGTGGCTGCAAAAAGAAGCAAAGCTGAGCAGATGGGAAAAAGAGATGGCAGCGGAGGAGTTTGCAAGGCTTGACATGCAAGTGTGCATATAAAAGAGTTTGCTTCCTGATAGATCAATAGCATAGACTTGAATAACAAATAATGCTGTTTGTCGTTCTACAATCGATGGCAATGCAGTCCATGCTTGCATTGTCTTGATCACGCAATATTTTAATAACTACGATATTCAGTCCACCCACCCACGTGACCGGTATTAAAGACGGCCGTGGCTGGTCAGAGGACTGAGGAAGTAAAAACCTGTTAGGGCGTTTTAGGGCATTCAAACCTAGGGACCGCCGATAACCAGAGTTTCCGTCCGGGTCCCAAGAGCATGTAAAAGCTGCATCAGGGTCGAAGTATTGGTAAGAACATTCATTTGGTCTTTTGAGGGCCAGGTTGGTGCTGTGTGGGGCAGGATCTGTTTCTGCATCCCCTGATGTCCGACCGCTGCGAACTTGTTGGAAAGGATTGTGAGCCAAGATCGGTAGCTGAGAAACATATCTTAGGTATCCCTCAAGTTTTCAATCTTATTCGGATGTCAGCCTGGCACATGGGATTGTGATGGATCAGAGATACCCAGTGACACCCAAGTGAGATTGAAAACGCGGGGAAACCCAAGTAATTTTCTCTCGGGAGCTGCGGGGATCACTTCAGCACCGCGACTTGTTTCCAGCTTCTCTGGTGCACCAATGGCGCTCGTCAAGGTTTTGTGCGTCCGTGTAGTGGCATTTGCTTGGAGTAGCTCGTGCCGCTAGCACCGGTTCGTTCAGCGATAAAGAGTGGTGGAGAAAGAGATGGCTCTGTTAGGGAGTTCAGCACAATCGCTCCAGTTTTAAAGTGGAGTACTCAGGCTAGAATTTACCAGGGTTCTTAGTGGGCGGGAACTCTTTGCATGTACGTAATTAGCATTCTAACAACCTCTGTCCATACTCATTTCAAAGTCTCAACACCAACCCTGAACTCTTTTCCTGGTTCCAGTCTTGAGGTTTATCTTGGGAAATCAACGGGAGCGTAGATTTTGCCATTCGAGCAGCGTCCGACCAATTTCTGACGTTTTCCGTTCAGCTCTGCAGAAGGGAACAAGTACATATAAATGAAGACTTACTCCGGATTCGTCTTCGTTGATGTCCTTTCTTGGGAAGCCTGTCATGGAAATCGGCAGTTCCTGATTCTCCTGATGCTCGTGTGGCGATGCGACCGACCCCTTGGCGAAAGGTCCTTTTAGTAGCATCTACCCAAATCTCACACGCAGCAGTAGCGTTATTTTTCAGTCCTTGGTTCACAAAACTACAGTGAGGATGTTTGGCTGCAGGTGTTAAAACGGGTCTTTTTTGGGGCAGATGTTGTGTGTCACTAAAGTTGATGACATGCTTTGGGAGCATGACTGCGCTCAAAGAGTCCCGAAGCAACTGCTTCGTTGTCCAACCTGTTTAGGGGTCAAGCATGGCAAAGTTCTCCTGTTAACCATCTAGTCAAAACCTTCTTGGCTGAAACTTAGAAGGTAAGTCGTTTACTAGTTAGGTAAGTCGCCCCTGAGGAAGGGGTCGAGACTCCTAGTCAACGTGTGGTGCTGGAGAGCGAGTATTAACAGCTTGAGTGTACGGAAGCGGATCGGATGTGTAGCACATTGGTCCAGTTTATGCTCACTTATGGATGTCATACTTGGGGACTAGGATTAGGTTTGGGAGAATAGGAGAGCCTGGTGTTTTAGGGCTTTGAGTCCTATATTAAGTAGGTCCCTCCGAGGAGTTCAACACGACGGTCTTCATTTGTGCTCGGCTCGAGGGTTGGGAATAGAAGAGTTTGCTGTTTTAGGGATGAGTCCTGTATGAACCAGGTCTTCTCCGGGAGTTGAGCACGAACGTTCTTCATTTGTTTCTGTACTCGGCGCAATGGTTGGGGAACCCTCGCACGGAGGACAGAAACAAATGAAGAGAGAGCGGTCCTGTCACAGTATTGTTTGGTAGTGGGTCCTGTGTTTACAAATTTTGAGAGGAATCGTAGATTCGGTGCTGCGAGGTCTGATATCCTACCTAGGTTGAAGTCGGCGAGACCGGTTTCACATGTGGTAACTGATCGTTCGTGCGTCTCGTGTTGAACGAGGCAACACTGTCGTGGCCACCGCACTGGAAGCCCTTTTGCGCAAGGGTACGGTATCCTCTTCTTCCAAATAACATAATATGTTGCGTATAGCAAACATTCCCGTCTCCAGTCTGCTTCTATTCGTGGTAGTTCAAAGCGTGGCACACGGGATTCGACATCCCGTGTGTTGGAGATTGCATCGAGCGTTTGAAAGGTCTCTGATTATAGCTTGAAGGCGGATGTAGTTTTAGCGCCTTCACCTGTCGTCTGAGTAGATCGTAAGAAATTACCTAGACGATTAGTGTTGATTGCGAAGATCGGAGTTGCCTCTTGATAACACAGTAGTTGCATCTAAACGGGCAAAAGTTGTTACAGGTGCAGGATCTGCTAAGTCATCTGTTAGGTCATCTACTGCTGGGTAAATTCCTTAGTTGCTACGCCTCTTGATAATACAGTAGTTGCATCTAAATGGGGAGCACTATGATGATACTCGTATTGTGTTTGAGGGTTTCCCGCTGATGCACAACACCTCCTACTCATGCTGAGTGCTCTAATGCAGCTGAAGTTCATAGTTAATTTGCCATCAATTGCTGGTACCCCCGGCAATAGATGGTAAGTGTTCATTGCCAAGATCGGAGTAGAGCACGATGATGATACCCGTATGTGTTTGAGGGTTTCCCGCTGATGCACAACACCTCCTACTCATTCTGAGTGCTCTAATGCAGCGTAAGTTACATAGTTAATTTGCCATCAATTGCTGGTACCCCCGGCAATTGATGGCAAATTTAAATTAGTCACTGAAATTTATCGCGTCATTTCTGTGATGCCAGGCGAGATCCATATTATCTGCCGACTTGGAGCCTTTTTGCCTTAATCTGACGGACAATTGCAACGTTAGGAAGTGGGCTGTGGAAAGTGTGTCGCAAGTGTTATGGCGAGTGGGCTGTCATGGCTCAGGGTTGCAATTGATGAGAACCTGATAGGGACAGCAGATCAGATCTTATCTGAGGATGTTGAGACTAAAGATGGGAATCTCTCTGATGCTTACATCCCTCTGCTGAAGGCGCCAAGCTTACGGTTTAGGGGCTTAAACGTTACAGGACTGGAACTGTACAGGACAGGACGAACATTTGAGGGACTATTGTTAAGCGGCAAATACTGAATAAATTACTGTGAATCTTGACGCGACCTTGCCACGTTTCCGGTCTAGCCTCAAGAGATGCGAAGTGTTAGAGTGGGCTGTTATGACTCAGGGTTGCAATTGATGAGAACCTGATAGGGACAGCAGATCAGATCTTATCTGAGGATGCTGACACTAAAGATGGGAATCTCTCTGATGCTTACATCCCTCTTCTGAAGGCGTAAAGTTTAGGGCTTAGGGTGTAGGGGCTTCAACGTCACATGTCTTGAACTGTACATGGAAGGACGAACATTTGAGGGACTATTGTTAAGCTTAAGTCTTCGGCAGATACTGAATAAATTACTGTGAATCTTAAGCCCTGCCACGTTTCCAGGGACCTCCGTAACGCTGGTTGCACATGCAATTTGCATGAGTTTCTACGTACAGTGCCTGAAATGAACTTATGTGAGTGAGTGCTTCAGCGATTTAGGCGAATAAGGCGACGATACTTGTGGACCGTAAACCTTTTCACGGTATGGAAAAATTTGAGTGGGTTGATTTTCACAGGTTAACCAGTGGCACAGAAGGGCGAAAAGAATACCCTGCACGCAGCGAGGTATATGATCCAGAGCTACTGCTGCCATGAGCTTGGTCCAGCAAGAGATCAGTGCATGATGTTGTTTAGGAAAGTTGAGTGTCTAACCAGTGACATTAGTTTGAAAGGGCCTAAGGTCGTTAGCCAAGCACGGTTTATCTTCGTACAACTGGTCACTGAGATAGAAAGGTATGTAAAAAACGCTTATCTTCCCATCACCGGGTCCCGAAGGAATGTTCGCATGAACCTGGAAAATAGTCCTGAGTAAATGTTGTCGAGTGACAGGTAAAAGGTGAACAGCAACATAGGTCCTTATAAGATGTTAGCTGTATAGGTCCAACTACCCTAAGGCAGCTTGTGAAATATACGTTTGAAGGAAATCACAGGTCACAGGGAAGTGACAAATAACTTTGTGAATGAATTTGAAGCTTTTGGAAGCCAATGGGGGATATGTTAAAACTATGGAATATGATCGAATCTAGCACTGGCCTGCAGCGCGGGGCTTGTATTTGTGATAACAATTGACGCTCCTACTGAATCTGGCTACATATTTTTGCTGACAGCAAAAGCAGGGCAGGGCCTGGCGAGGTCACTAGTTATCTGCTGTTTGCCTTAAATGGCCTGGGGCCTCACAGTAGCGTGAATAAAACGATCTTTTGGTTTCATGTTTGTTCCACCGGCGAGGCAGCCGGAACTCGGGGTCTGGGGTCTATGACCCGAAAATCTAGGGCATGCTATTCTTATGCGACTCAGTCTGCAAGCATATCTGTATCTTGGATGAAATGCGTGTGCAGTAAGGTCACTCTTATATCTACCAGGAGTACTTTCGCGCTACTTCAAACAACAACAAACTTCATCTCATCTACTGAATAGAATAGAGTTGTTCACGAGGGGAGGATGATTTGCATGCTGAAGACACAAGTCGACACATCACATGTTTTACATCAAAGAAAAGATTTCATAATAAACACATACTAAGCGCTGAAGAAAAGAATACTCGTTAATTGTTTACTTTGTTTCCTACACCACCTAGTTCAAAGGCAGAGGAAGTAAAACCTGGGGGACGATCGAACGAACTGACTACCTCAATCTATACTATTTAATTTACTATTAGTTAGCTTGCAAGACCTTCTGTATTACGTGATACGGCACTTTATGAGTCGTCATGGGCCATAAAACATTTAACTGATTGACATACTTGCTTAGAGTTGCAACTATGATTCAAATCTGTTGCAATCTCTTTCTTCATTTGTATTTAATTTGGCTAATATTTATGGCGTGGCTTGTGTTATCACTTAAATCGTTGGGAATCACATTTGTCCGTCTCGTTCCAGTTCAACGACTAACACGAGATAATAACGGGTCACGCTTCGGACTGATCGCAGGATTACCGAAACTAATGTTTTCCCACGGATATTTACTTGACTGCAACTCTAAACGTTAGTTGGACTTGACCCTATTCAGACTGTCTACTTGACCGCATCCTTTAACAGTAGGTTTAACAAGAAAAAATGCCATGTCATTTAAATCTGAGACGTCCTCACATTTAAATGGTCATGTAATTGCACGAAAAGTTCAGTTAACCTGTTTGTACAGTAGATTATCAGCCCATGTGATCTTTTACATGTGCAGTGTCTCCACATTGAGGAGAACCTGTTATTACCAGTCAGAGGTGTAATCAACAAGTAGGGGAATTTTAAGAGAGATGGGTTAAGTTAGACAAGTAAGTTTTTGTGTTTTCTCGTAAAAATTTATTGGGTACTACAATGGCTACCGCATAGAACTTTGCAAGAAAAGCCTATGAGGCATTTCTGACATTCCTACAAAGATTAAGGACTAAGAACACCTCCCACACCTACAATCAAGGGGAAATAGAAAAAGAGAATTCTATGGATGTTTCAAAAATTAAGCATCTTGAATACAGTGAGGGTAAGTTTCTTGTCAGCTCGTAACATCCTATTGGGGATATCAAAGTAGATCACTTTTTCTGTTAACTTATATGATAATATTACCAAATCATTGGAATTTCTGTCGCAACTTGGAAGAATCACCCCTATAAAGAACAACCAATATCCGCTCACTAGGTCTCACTACGTCAGGAACATTTGCAGAAATGTGACTGCCAGCAAAAATCTAAATTAGTCTTTTTCACAAAAACCATAAATACAGTGGCAAAGTTTTTTTGCTCTTCACAGATCTCAAGCGAAACAAATCATCCACATATATTCATTTGGAAACACATCCACATCATCTCCTCTCAGACTCAAAGAAAATATGTTATTTACATTGATGAGTCGACAAAAATGCGACAACTATTTTCAATCTCGAATTTGATGATCAGATAAAGATCATTTCTGAGAAATTATATTTCTTTGTTATAGAGTCTGCGACAAGGGAAGGTGTAGCTGCTGTAGCATCTGTCACCTTACTATGGTTGTATCTGTCATCAATAATATTTGTATCATCGTCAAGAGGATCCGCAACGGAAGTAGGTTCGTCCTCGAGTGCTCGAGCAAGGACTATTGCATCCTAGACAGACTCATCAAAACTGAAAAAAGTAATAGCTACTGAACTGGAACCTGGATATCTAGAGACGTCAACGCTCTGTTTCCCTCCTTTCTGCATCTCAACATCCGCGTCTGGAAGATTCTTCAACTGAAAGACACGTGTAGGGATGCACATGAATTGACGACAGTTGATCTCTACTGTCACACAATGTCAACCTGCTTGCAGTGCACATACAAGATTTGTACTGGAATCCTACAGAATCCTAGTACATAGTCATCAGGTCGAGAATAATCTGATATCAGTTGAGCTATCACTTTCTATTACTTCCGATACACGTTCGCCGACTTGCCACCAGAAACAATTATCTTGAATGTCAAGATGGGGATAAAAATCCTAGAACAAAGAGATCTGTAAAATCAAACAGACATTTATTCACTTAGAAGGCAGCAATGCATCCATAGAATGCATGGACGACGACACCTAAAGAAAGAACAATTCCAAAGAGCAGACATATAAATGCTTGGTCGTCCAGGATGCATGCATATCAAGAGTTGAAGTAGACAGAAATCAATGATCTACGTGCTTGTCTTGCTCCAAAGTGTCTCCTAAACATCTTCCCATCTTTAGACTAGAATCCTTTAGTATAATATTCGTGGTCCATTATCATCTGAGGTCCGCGTGCATTCTTACAGTTTTATTTGACCCACACTCACTACAACAATTCGTGACAACTCGACAGGTATATATAACTCCAAACGTGTCATATATAAGTCATATATGACTAAGAGAAGCTATGTCGTAATGAACATTTCACAATGAAAACGAAAGTCAAAAGTTCACGACTAAATCACTAGTCATAAACTTTCAACTAGTGTGCTAATAATCATAAACCATTTACTAAGATCCTAGTCAAGCGATCTCACTTTACTTTATCTTCTAGTGGGTGCCAGGAGACTGCTACAAGACAACACGTTCTCATGGTCCTTCGTGTTATTGCTTTGACATCACATCACATCACATCGTGTCTCGTCCATATCACCTTGTCACGTAATTCTATTTTATCTTATAGTGGGTAAGGAGAAAGACCACAACTGACAACATAGCTCCATGTCATCCATAGTCTCACGTGTCATTGTATCACTAGATCACATCGCTCCCTATCTCACGGAGAGACACGTCCATATCATCGTACCACGTCACTCTATTTGATCTTCTAGTGGATGCCGAGAGGTCCGCTACAAGACAACATGGTGCCATGTCACCCATCGTACCTCGTGTCATTGCTCTATCACCAAGTCACATCACATCATGTCTCATGTGACACTTTCACGTCACTCTATTTTGTCTTATAATGGGTGTCGAAGTACCGCTACAAGACAACACAACACGGTGTCACTTCATCCATGATCCTATATCTCATTGCTATGTCATCATGGCACATGACACCATGTCTCACGTGACACATCCCATCACTTTTGCGTACGTGTGAACTCAAAAAAGAGACCTTGGAACCGCACCCTAGACCTATCTCTTCTCCTATGCACGACTTGCGATGACCACCAAGGAGCAACTACTTGATGTCAATAAACTATCATTTTGATTAATAAACAAAAGTTTGAGAATAATATTTCATATTTAATTTCAAGAACTTTAAAATGCTATATCTTTTGTAGTTTAAGTCCGTTTGAGCTGATTTTCATTTTTACATAAAACCTAGAATAATATCTATCTGTTTTGTATTATTAAATTCAAAATCTGTTTTAATATAATCACCAACACAATCTAATCATGTGTGGAGTATTTTATACTGTTGAGTGGCTGATTGGATTGTGCCGTCGTATGGACATGATCATCAAGAATATCAATAAATTCAACAAAATAGAAATCTAAACTAGCATGTGGCGGTTTGACATTAGACTAGAGCAGCAAACACCTATAATCTTTGGACGCTAAGGGAAGTGCTCTTCATGGATGAGACCTCATATGTGCATCCATGTGCCAAAGACTAACGTTAAGCTTCTAGAATAAATATCACAACTCAAAATGTTGATTATATCCAATATTATAGCTAGAATTAATTAATTAATAATTTATTCTTACTAAAATATCTAATTTCTAAGTTCAATCACACGTCTGAATATTCCATGTCTAGCAAATATGTATATGATTGTTAATAGATCTTTTCTGAAAATACCAAAGTGATAGTGTGGTGATAGTAGTGATGCATCGCAACATCATGTCAGTCGTAAATATGTTTTTCAATTGTATATTTATAACTTAATTTTTCAGTTATATATTTATAACTTTATTTTATATGACTAATTTCAACATATATGACTTCACCAGTCATAAATCAAAGTTTCATATGTCATTTCATCAATATCTTGTATTATATGACTAACAAGATCTTATATGACTCCGCTATCGTATAATCGTATAAGTGTTAGTAGAAATTACCACTTTTCTTGTAGTGACTCGAGCACAGACACTAGAGAAAATGTCATAAAGAGCATATGTAGTCTCTATTGCATGTTGTAAACTATGGAAGACCATCATCGTCCAATACTCTGAAGTACTCTCGAGACTGAAGTTGGTAACCATCGCGGATATGTCAATCTTCGTAAAAGCTGTAGAGTCGTTATGCATGCACTCCTTGAAATTCGACCCGCTATGGTCAATATGTACATCCAACTGGAGACTACAGTAACCATGCTATGGAGTCTTCTGTGGTGCCCATTATTTGCAAGTTTCGAGACTTAAGTTAATGTCATGTCTATATAATTGAATTAACATTAAAAAATTTACACCTTGCTTAGCGGAAAGATGAACTTAAGATCAGATTTGTGGGAAGAAGTCAACTTCTTCCGAAGCCAAAAGACGGACGTCTTCTAAGAAGATGTCATCTGGAAGAGGAGACCCAGAAGACAGAGTGTGAAGTCTTCCCAAGAAGACCATGACTGTAACTATGGGAAGCACCAACTTCCCACCAGCTGAGTGAACCAGTAGGTGTTTGGTGTACCTAAAGGACAGTCACCTCTGCAGTAGGTAGGACTAGGGTTGACAAGACATTTACTTAAAACGCGGGGAGCTATCAAGAGAAGAGACGCAGCAACACCATACACTTTTTTCTTCTTCTCTACCCAAATTCAAAATCGAGGAAGACATTGGAGGCACGCGTAGAGAGAATTCAGTGAGAGATTGAGGGCAATCATCTTCCAGCAGGAAGAGAACTCTAATTAGAAGAAGCCGGGAGTTCTCAAGGATCATAGGGATTGGACGACTCTGCAAATCGAAGAATGGAGCTTCAAGATCGAAGACAGCGGAGCTCGAAATCAAATGCGAGAGTAAGATCATAGCAAGGTGAAATCATCGAATTAGTGCGCGCAGAGACATCAGAGATTGGAGCAGAAGCGTATCACATTCTAGAAGCGCAGTACTGAGGTTCTTCTAGCTTCTTTTCTCCTTCTCGTCGTTTTTACTCTTATGTCCCTATGATCCCTTCTTCAATTGCTTGCATGAAGTCTACCTATTCTCCCCCTCCCCTGAATTTCTTCTGAGAGAATTGGACGCGGAAGCACTGTTCAATTTTCGACTGCCCTCTTCCTAATCTCACACCGATAATCGAATTTGATCATTCTTCTCCCCTGTCTTGAAGTCTTTGTTCCGTCCATCAATTTCTCTACCTCAGTGTGCTTCTATCTTGAATCCATGGACATAAGACTTGTTTGAATGTCTGGACATTTCTAGAAGCCGAAGTTTCAAATTTACATCAAGTAGCTTGGATTGGATTGGAATTGATTTGAGAGAATTTTGATGTGAATCAAGAGTGAAACTGAGAGTTGGTGATTGTTTCGAGAAGCAAGAAATTGAGAATCAGGCAAGTGCCTCCCAAGCTTCCTAACTTCCCAAATCCACATCCCTAGAGAGCTAGAAGATTGGAAAAGGCTGGCAGAATGTGCAAGAAGATGTGAGGGTCCTCTACGGATCTCTTCTATCTAACCCATAGCAGCTTGTTCCTTCTTCTTCCCAACTTTAGATGAGAATTGTGAGAAGTCTTGCTAGTAAAATCTGAAGAGCAATGTCAAGGTCATGTCTTCTCATTACGCAGTAAGCTTCCTCTGAGAGTGTACGTGAAGTGAGGAGTCGAAAGATAGAGTGCGAATGTTCAGTGTCTGTTGTGAGGATAGATTACGTGTAAGAAGTCGAAGATATGTGAGATCAGTGATGGAAAGTCTAGATGCGGGAAGTTTTCTGAAGACGTACTGAACCAGAAGCTGTCCCGAGAGTCTTCTTGGAGGTCACTGTCACCGCAAGAGTCCTCCATCTTCTTCTGGTCGATTCGTAGGACTCGCTTCTTAGAAGAAGATCGACAACTCGAGGGTCTAAAGACTCTGTACGGTCTTCCTTTGGTTCTCAATCCTATAGTCACGTCTTCCTGTATCCGAAGACTAGCCCATGTGGAAGATCTAGACAATAAGGAGTTCGACCTCGCTGTTCATCTGGTGATAACAACATTGAAAGCGAAGAAGACATGCGAGGAAGCTCCCGAAGCCAAGACGTCTTCTGGAAGACAAGACGAGGAGATGACTTCTCATGTATTTAGAGCGGAGGTAATGACTGCTCTGACCACCAGGAGATCATCTCAACTCCTAGCAGCGAACAAGTACTGCAAAAGAGCCTGGAAGCGCAGAAGGTACAGCTTCCCAGGGACATCTTCTGACTTCTGAGCCAATTACAGAAGAGCACATGATTGCCACTGAGGCGGATGCCACCTCAGCTATGTCAGAGGTACTAGCTTAGCAGCACATGTACCAGAAGACAAATTAAGTAGTCATGCAGGTGCGGATCTCATGGATGTCACACCTTGTGACCAAGAATAGATAAGGACATTAGTAAAGCTGATTTTTAGGAAATCAGAGTTAGTTATTTTTAGCTTAGCAACTCCTCTTTGTATACTGTCCATGTGGTAGGATTAGTTACAGCAGAGTATGGAAAACTTTCCAAATTGAGAAGAACCGAAGTCCAAGAGAAGGTGGTCATCTGACAATGTATCATTTTATCCTCTGGGTTGTGATTGTGAATCGAAGGTATCCCCCTCCTACAATTAGAGAGAGTTGTATAAGATTGAGGTCGGTGTAGAATTTTACACACACAAGACTACACACACACAAGACTACGCACATAGTATCTTTGTGCGTAGAGTAGATCTGCACCTCCGCACCGAAGAGGAGATCGTGAGAGTGTAGACAGGAGTAGACAGAGTAGACAGGGAACGACATCTTCATGTAGTCCTGTTTAATTTGGTGTGTCGAGAGATAGTGACTGGAGGTCGAAGGAGTAGCTTCCAGAAGCTAATGTAACTTCTTCTCTAGGATTAGATTGCAGATTTTGTTTACAAAAGCTTTGTCTATGTCTTCTGAGGATTGAGTTTCATCGAATTCATACTCAATTGTGCATGAGAAGTCTTCCTGTTGAGTGGTGGTGATTGTTAGAAGTTGTGCAGAGTCCAAGCTTGTCTCATCCACTAGAACACTTCGGATCCATGCACAGACTGTCCATGGGAGATTGATCCCTTGAGTCAAAAGCCGTCAAAATAAGAGAAGAAGAAGCTAGAAGTCGAAATATGTAGAAGTTGACTGAGTACCAAGCAGGAAGTCGAGGAGTTAGCTGGTGAGAGTGTCAGCACAGATCTGAACTCATGTAAAGCTCGTTTGGACAGTGGGTGGTAATTAACTCCAAAATTGCCTCGAGAGGAAAGACCTAGAGTACACAGAAGCTGACGGACTGCTTCTTACGACAGCAGAAGACGTCATCTTCAACCAGAAGAAAGTGAGATTGTAGAGATATTTGGTCTTCTTTCCCAATTTACTACAAGCAGGGATGGCTTGTTAGTCAGGATCCGAACTAGAAGCCTGTCGGAAGATTGATTTCTCTCTTTTTTTTTATTTCCTCTTTTGTTGTCGCACCATTTGGCGGCTACATGCTTGACTTCTACTCCGACGCTTAGGTTTGGTAGTTCTAGAAGTTAGCTCATATTACTTCTAGTCTTTTATGTATATGTTTGACACCTTTGCATACGGTGTTAGCACTATTTTGAGTCCTAGTAGGCTGATAGTATGTTAGTTATCTTGTTCAAGCATTTGTGCGCTTGTGCAAGTGACTTCTTACTAGTCTATGACGTTCAATGTACATAACTTAGGGTTTCCATGCTGATAGTGGTTTGAGCTCATGGGTTGTACTTACTTGTCGCCCATGCACGCTTTCTAGCTAATTTAAGTTATTTTTCAGGGCTATGTGTCATTTTAGGTAGTTTAAGTTTTACGCTGGCACTCTAGGGGGCTTGACGTGGTAGCCTATGAGTGTAGATAAGTTACCAGGTAGTTTAAGGCACAAAAGGACAGTCAAGTGGAGCTATGAACTCCCATTGGTCCATTTTTGTCTTTTGTAAAACTCTAAGTTTAGAAACAGAGCTCTAGAGGAGAGTTCGAGCAATTGGTGAGGTATCTTCGAAATCTGAAAACACAGGAAGAGAGAGCTCGTCGTGCCAAGCACTGTCAGTGAAATTTTTGCTCGATTTGGATCAATAAACAAGGAGTTATGCCCAATTGAAGTTCGGATTGTGCCAAAACTGCATCACTTTTGTTGATTTTAGGGTTTTCGGTGCCAATTGCAGCAGAATTGAGGAAATCACTTCAAAACTTCGTGGTTGCGTTCACTGTCAGGAGGGCTACGACTGTCCAAAAAGTTTCGTATCATTTGAGTAATTGAGTAATTCAGGGCGGCCGCTGAAGCAGAGGGGGTCTGAAAAGCTCTTAATCTAGAGCAGCGACTTTAGAGAAGGAGATCTGGAGTTTTACAAACATTCAGGAGTCCTAACTTCACAGGGATGTTCAGCATCCTGTAGACTTCAAATACTGTGAGAAGATTTGAAATTCATCGAGCCAATTCTCTGTTCTATGTCTGAATAGCTGTCTAGGTACCAGAAATTGCCATAATTCTCTTATTCAGAACTTTTCTGTTCATATCTCCGTGTCAGAATTTGATCTCAGGTTGAAACTTCGTCTGTGAGTTCAGTAGTACCTCATTTGCATGTAGGGGAAGTTTAGAGGTCTAAACCTTCATAGTTTTCCTCTCTTTGAGTGTCAAAGTTCACCGCTTAAGCCTATTACTACCAGTGAGACCTAAATTTCGCTTTTTGAGCATATCAGAGGATCCTACACTCCTGTGTGAGTGTTTATAGCTCTTGTTGTGACCTGAAAGCCAACCTCTTGAGTAAACAACCACAGCCAGAAGCCCGGCGCTTTCCTAGGTAGACGGATCACACTCCGACATACTCTCTTTTTGGTGAACTCGACGTGAAGCACCTAGGGTGGGAGTTTTCTTGAGAGTGTTACAGGATCAGATATCATGGCCAACCAAGGATCATCAAGTGGAGGTGCTGCTGCTGCTCAGCAACCTGTTCAGTTGGATGCTGCTACGATGAAGATGTTCCAAGCTTTTTCCATGTTTATGCAGCAGCAGCAGAACACAGAGAGGAAGGAGGTATTAGCAACCAAGGCGTTGCAATCTGTGGTGCATCAGATGGATCAGTTCAAGGGGACAGATATTTCCAAGTACGTGCGATACTATGCTAGGGAGATGGAGGTGAACAAGGTACCTGAGAAGGAGATGGTGGAGAACTTTGAACTTGCTGTTGTCCCTGAGATTCGTGGGCGTGTGAAGGAGCTCAAGCAGCAGCAAGGACAGAGTTGGGAGAGCTTTATGCGCGCTTTGAAGGAGGAGTACTACACTGAAGATTCAGAGAGGGTGACCAAGAGAACATTCTTGGAGTGGGTGGTGAAACCTAACAAAGGTTTGTCTGTAAATGAGTTGTTAAGGGAGTTTGATCGTCAATATGCTCAGCTTTCTAGGACAGAGAAGCTTACACTAGAGGTTGAGAAGACCGAGCTTTTCCTACAAGCAGCGGACGTGACTATTCAGGAGAAGCTTGAGCTGTTGCTGGAAGACAAGAGTGAGGAGAGAGGATTGAAGACTGACTGGAAGGAGGTTGAAGAGGCTGTTTCTTTGCTGGCCAAGAGACAGAGAAGAAGGGACAAGGTGGTGGTAAGTGAAGCAGCACCTCTGATAATTCCTGTCAAGCAGTTGCCTACTAAGCCTGCTTTGGTAATTGCTAGAGAGGAAGACTCACCGCTTGATGAGTTGATTAAGGGTATGAAGGAGCTTAAGCTTAAGCTCACTAGGTTAGAAGAGAAGGAGCAGAATGTACAGCCTGCTATGCAGAGACCTCAGATGAGAGAAGGCTTTGTTCATCGTTGTATATGGTGTGATAGCCTAGACCATGTAAGGAGAGATTGTGGGGAGTTTTTAGATGCATTGAGGAAGGATCTGATCTTCTTCAAAGATGGTAAGATCCATTTGAGAGAGACTGGGATGATGTTGGGATTTGGCAAGGGTGGTATGAAGAGACTTGTGAATGAGATATCAGCATCACATGCTGTTTCTCTTGTGAATGCTGCTACCTGTGGAGTGAAAGTGGAGATGGAGAGAGAGAAAGGGACTACTGGGTTGTGGTCAGATGTAGTGCGGTCCGTAGCTAGAACAGAGCTAGACAAGGATGTGCTACGAAGGGTTGGCAACTCAATTAGAGAAACTACAGGATGGAATGACCCTGTGGATACTATGTCAGTGCATGCTTATGTTGCAAGAAGTCAGCATGAAGCTGTACTAGAAGAAAAACGCAGGAGGGAGGATGCAGGTGAGGCTTCTACAGCCAAACGACCTGCTACAAGGAGTGAAAGGGCTAGACCAGAGGCAAGGCAGGAGACAACACCTACTCGGGAAGAGACTATGGAGGATCTACCACCTACAACACCAAAGGAGAAGGAGAGAAGCAAAGAGAAGGGTAAGATGCCTGCATACAAACTTCAGTCTGATATTGAGATTGCTACAGACCTGAAGCAGGTGTTAGAGAATCGTATCTTGAATGGGAAGGTTGAGTTTACCTTGGGTGAGATTCTTGGGATAGCAAAGCGTGAGTTCCATGAGGTTATCATAGATATCATCAAGAGGAAACGTCAGATTTTGGGTGAAGCAGCTACGCTTAACGCTCTAGGGACCAAACTGTCGGAGGATGAGGAGGATGAGATTGCTGGTTACTGCTCTCAAGTATCAGAGGGAAGATCAGATCAGCACGTGAGGTTTGAAGATGAGGTGGAAGCATCGCAGAAGAGCCATTATTCTCACAACCATTGGGCGAGAGCAACCACAGAGACCTTAGTGAAGCTGGGAGATCTAGAGGAACCTGTGGTGGCGTTGATTGATCATGGCTCAGAGATTAATCTGATGTCTAAGGAGCTGTACAAGCGTGGGAGGTGGCCCATAGACACCGATCATGGATGGCTTATCCGTGCTGCCAACAACCAGAGGGGAGAACTCTATGGTGCTTGTCCCAACATCAAGGTAACTGTGGGTGACATCAGTGATGTTCAGAATTTCTTTGTGCAAGACATGTCAACCTATCCTATCATTCTAGGGCAGCCTTACATTACTGCTGTTAGAATGGAGACACGAGTTATGGATGATGGTTCAGCTTATGCTAGGATACGTAGTAGAGACGGCAAAAGAGCTGTTCAGTTTTTGACCGTTGCTGCAGAACATGAGAGGAATCGTGATAGCTTGAGAGACCGTCCACTACCTAAGATTACTCAGGAGTTTAGAGAGTCTAGGGGTTTTGGCAGAGTACCATTGAAGAGCGAGACTTCAACGGTACAGTAGAGCTAGGATTCTCGCCTGATCCAGTAGAGCATGAGGCTTTATCCACTGGCTTCTTAGGATTGACGGCATGTGGGTCAGTGTGTTATAGGAAGGTTGAGAATCTGAAGAGGTTTGAGAGGCAACATGTGAAGTGTGTACAGCAGTCTTTGTGGGACAGTGGAGAGTTAGCAGGAGATGAATATATATCTGGAGTGTTTGAAGAGCAGTATTTGGTAGATACTATAGGGGAGTTGAAATCTATAGTAGAAAGTTCTGTAGATGATGTAGATAGAGTGGTGAGAGTGAGCTCCAAGGAGCTTTATGATGTAATTGATAAGTTTATAGATCGACAAGAGGTGTATGTGGAGACCAAGTACAAGTCAGTGGCAAAGAAAGTTAAACCAGTGGCTTTGCCTTTACCACTCGACTACAATCAGAAGATGGAGCAAGCTGCACGAGAACCGACGCTCAGAGGACCGAGAAGAATTGGGCACCAGTTCACAGAAACAACACTGAAGGAGCTGAGGATTGGAGGTGATGGGTTTCTTACTGAGCAAGAGAAGAAGAGCTTCAGGGAGATGCTATCTAGGCATGGTAAGGCGTTTGCATTTGAGTCACATGAAGTAGGATGTGTAGATCCAAGTGTAGTTGCACCTATGGTAATCTTTACTATACCGCATGTGCCTTGGAATCTACGTCCTATCCCTGTGCCTAGAGCTCATCTGCCAAAGCTGATAGACTTGCTCAATGAGAGGATTAGGATGGGTATCTTGGAACCATCTATAGCTCCCTATTCTAGCAGATGGTTTACTGTTCCGAAGAAAAGTGGAGCTTTGAGATTCATTCAAGATATGCAGCCAGTTAACAAGGTAACTATCAGGAATATGGGTATAGGACCTATTGTAGACGAGTTTGCGGAGGCTTTTGCTGGTCGTGCTATCTATTCCATGGGAGACTTATATTCAGGTTATGACCAGTTTCAATTATCCTCTGAGAGTAGAGACTTGACTACAATGAGGACACCTTTAGGGTTACTAAGGATGTGCACCTTACCGCAAGGTGCTACCAATTCGGTAGCACATATGATGAATGGCATGAACAAAGTTTTGAGGGACTTCATTCCTGAAAAAACTATGCCATTCCTTGATGATGTGCCGATCAAAGGGTGTGTTGAGGAGGAGAAGAATGAGGTAAAAGATCAAAGGGGGTGCCGTAAGTTTGTAGCAGATCACATAGCTGATTGTGATAAGATACTGAGTCGACTGGAAGAGGTTCATTTGACTTTATCAGGAGCCAAGTCTGTGTTTGGAGTACAAGAGGTGTTAATAGTGGGACATCTGTGTGGATCTTATGGTCGGAAACCTTGTCCAAACAAGGTTGATGCCATCCGAAGGATGAAGGAGACATGTGGATCGGTTACTGAGGTGAGAAGGTTTCTAGGAGCATGTGTGTTTTATCATATATGGATTCCACACTTTGCACATGTAGCAGATCCGTTGTACAAGTTGCTGAGAAAGGGGCAAAGATTTCAGTGGCAAGAGGAGCAAAGCGAGTCTATGAGGAAGTTGAAGGATCTTTTAGCTTCACCACCAACTCTACGGAAGGTAACATATGAGTTGGGCAGATCTGTTATCCTTACTGTTGATACTAGTCCTATTGGCATTGGATGGGCTGTAGGACAAGACGATGAGGATGGAAATAGATATGTGGTGCGTTTTGGTGCTAAGGTATTAAGTTCACGGCAGAGAGACTACCCTCAGGTCAAGAGAGAGCTATGGGGAGTAGTTACTGCGATGAAGAGTGATAAGGAATACTTGATAGGAGCACCTGTGGTTGTGGAGACAGATTGTTTACCTCTCTTGGGAATGATCACTAGCTGTACAACTCCAGATATTGCTATGTTGAGGTGGATAGCATATATCAAGTCCTTGAACCCAGAGTTTAGACATATTGCAGGGAAGGATAATCCTGTGGCAGATATGTTATCAAGGGCTAGGTATTACGATGAGAAAGAAATGATAGATGATCAGGAAGATGTGGGAACAGAGTTCTATTCTAGTGCTCTTGCTAGAAGAGATAGAAGCTGTTTTGCAGCCTCGTTGGAGTTTTTTGAGGAAACTATGTATGATGGCGAGTGGTTGGATCTTGGGCGCTATTTGAGTTCACTGGAAAGGCAAGAAGGCTGGTCTAATGCAGATTTCAAGAGGATCCGTAGGATAGCTTATGGTTACTTTTTACATGGAGGACATCTATGGAAGCGCCCTAAGCTACAAGGAGGTATACCGCAGCGGGTGGTATGTGACCTAGAATCGCAGCAGAAGCTGATCAAGGAGTTCCATGAGAGTTTATGGGCTGGTCATAGAGGAGTTTGGGCTACATTTGCCAAGATGAAGGAAAAGTATTGGTGGAAGGGTATGTATAAGGATGTAGTACAGTTTGTTTCATCTTGTATACCCTGCCAGATGTATTCCAACGTACGTCATCGTGATGGATTGCATCCTACTTATCCTTTAGCCATTCATTACAAATGGGTAGTTGATCTGGTAACTATGCCATTTGGACTTGGACAAATGAGGTATCTAGTCTTGGCTAGAGAAGATCTATCTAACCAAGTTGAAGGTCGTGCTCTGAGGACGAAGACCACTGCTAGTGTCTGCCGCTTTCTACTTGAAGATGTTATTTGTAGGTATGGGTGTGTGGGAAAGATCACTGCAGATAGGGGTGAGCTGGATGCACAAGAAGCAGTTGAATTCTTCAAGCGATTGGGAATCAAGTTGGCGTTAACCACTACTTACAATCCTGAAGGGAATGGCAAGAGCGAAAGAGGTCATCCGCCAATCATCAAAGCTTTGGTAAAAGCTTGCAAGGGTAAGATCCGTGAATGGCCTAGACTGTTACCATTTGCTTTGTGGGCAGATCGTACAACTCATAGTACCGTTACAGGTTACATGCCAGCAGAGTTGATACTAGGGCAAAAACCTGTGATGCCGATTGAGGAGGTTGTGCCTACTTGGAATGTTTTGCCATGGGAAGATGGTAGAAGTACGGAGGATCTTCTTGCATTAAGGATCCAGCAGTTAGAACGAAGACCTGAGGATGTTGCCAAAGCTGTGGAAAGGTTAAAGACTGCTAGAGAGAGAAACAAAGGCAGATTTGATAGGACGCATAGATTACGACCCAAACCAGTTAAGGAAGGTGATTGGGTGTTAGTCTATGATAGTAGTCTTGATAATCAGCATAGCGCTATCAGAAAGTTTTCCAAGAGATGGTTCGGACCTTATGTGGTGTTAGAAGTTTATGATAATGTCACATACTCTTTGAGAGAGTTAGATGGTGCAGTGCTCAAGATACCAGTCGCAGGGAAGAGAATCAAGCTCTTTAGAAGGAGAGGGGATGACCAGAACATTGCAGAGCTTACTGAGGATGAAGCTGAAGACTCAATGGAGGTTGAAGATGAATTTGAAGCTGAAGCTGAAGAGTCTTGATCTGGATCTGGCACATACCGGAGGATGTGCAGGTTCAGAGGGGGTGGATGTCGCACCATTTGGCGGCTACATGCTTGACTTCTACTCCGACGCTTAGGTTTGGTAGTTCTAGAAGTTAGCTCATATTACTTCTAGTCTTTTATGTATATGTTTGACACCTTTGCATACGGTGTTAGCACTATTTTGAGTCCTAGTAGGCTGATAGTATGTTAGTTATCTTGTTCAAGCATTTGTGCGCTTGTGCAAGTGACTTCTTACTAGTCTATGACGTTCAATGTACATAACTTAGGGTTTCCATGCTGATAGTGGTTTGAGCTCATGGGTTGTACTTACTTGTCGCCCATGCACGCTTTCTAGCTAATTTAAGTTATTTTTCAGGGCTATGTGTCATTTTAGGTAGTTTAAGTTTTACGCTGGCACTCTAGGGGGCTTGACGTGGTAGCCTATGAGTGTAGATAAGTTACCAGGTAGTTTAAGGCACAAAAGGACAGTCAAGTGGAGCTATGAACTCCCATTGGTCCATTTTTGTCTTTTGTAAAACTCTAAGTTTAGAAACAGAGCTCTAGAGGAGAGTTCGAGCAATTGGTGAGGTATCTTCGAAATCTGAAAACACAGGAAGAGAGAGCTCGTCGTGCCAAGCACTGTCAGTGAAATTTTTGCTCGATTTGGATCAATAAACAAGGAGTTATGCCCAATTGAAGTTCGGATTGTGCCAAAACTGCATCACTTTTGTTGATTTTAGGGTTTTCGGTGCCAATTGCAGCAGAATTGAGGAAATCACTTCAAAACTTCGTGGTTGCGTTCACTGTCAGGAGGGCTACGACTGTCCAAAAAGTTTCGTATCATTTGAGTAATTGAGTAATTCAGGGCGGCCGCTGAAGCAGAGGGGGTCTGAAAAGCTCTTAATCTAGAGCAGCGACTTTAGAGAAGGAGATCTGGAGTTTTACAAACATTCAGGAGTCCTAACTTCACAGGGATGTTCAGCATCCTGTAGACTTCAAATACTGTGAGAAGATTTGAAATTCATCGAGCCAATTCTCTGTTCTATGTCTGAATAGCTGTCTAGGTACCAGAAATTGCCATAATTCTCTTATTCAGAACTTTTCTGTTCATATCTCCGTGTCAGAATTTGATCTCAGGTTGAAACTTCGTCTGTGAGTTCAGTAGTACCTCATTTGCATGTAGGGGAAGTTTAGAGGTCTAAACCTTCATAGTTTTCCTCTCTTTGAGTGTCAAAGTTCACCGCTTAAGCCTATTACTACCAGTGAGACCTAAATTTCGCTTTTTGAGCATATCAGAGGATCCTACACTCCTGTGTGAGTGTTTATAGCTCCTGTTGTGACCTGAAAGCCAACCTCTTGAGTAAACAACCACAGCCAGAAGCCCGGCGCTTTCCTAGGTAGACGGATCACACTCCGACATTTTTGTTGATTTTCTCTTCTTCCTTCCTTTCTCTAATCTTCCCATCTTCATTCCATCTTCTATTTGGTTCTAGAAGCTCCGTTTGATTATCAGTGAATGTGAGTGTCGTTGTAATGTTGCCAGAAGACCGTTTCAGCAGACAGACGCCTGAGAAGGCTACAAGGACATACACCTTGTGAATGATCTAATCAGTTAAATATCATAAAGATAATTTGTGATACAGAGTAGTAATTGACATCTACGGAGCAGTGGTAGTGTTCTAAGGGTGTCAGAAGCTGAGTTGAACCACTAGAAGACGCGGTTTACTTGTGAAAACTGATGTGAGAAGACTAGCAGTCGTGACCAGGGAGTAGTAATCGTCTTCCCTGTCTTCTCAGTGTACATTGTATTGTAAGTAGTAGTTGTGTGTTATGGTCGAGAGCACCTTCTGAAGGGTCTAGAAGCCGCGTGGTTTTATGAGTTAGAAGACACTTTTGGACAAAACTCAATTGTTTGTGAGTTTCAACAGATCTTAGAACTTAGAATAGCTGTCGTGACCCTCATTCTCAAGATCGGGCGCAGACGCGAACAACAGAACCCTAGCAGACTTGCGCTAGGTTGTGAACGCTGCGAGTAGGACTTAACGGTTTGGCCGGGAAGTTGGGATCAGATGAACCCTAAGTGGTTCTCTGAACCAAGGTTGGAACCTTGGGTTAGGACATAAGGGCCTACCCCAAGAGGGCCCCAGATGAACGCTGATCTAAAGGGGCGAGTCTTGGAACGGTGTCGAATTGAGAGTTTTCCTGGGAAGGGGGGAACCTTCTGGCTGTGATATGATCTTGAAGGTTGTGTTGAGTCTACTCATGGAAGCGTTGGGCTTCAGGCTAGGGTTGCTTACTACAGAGGTAGGCTTCAGATCAAAAGAGAACACTATAAACACTCACTCAGGTCGAATGGACCCTCCAGTATGTTCAGGAAGCGAAAATCAGGTCAGACTAGCAGTAATAAGGTTAGACAGCGAACTTTAACAGTCCAGAATCAGAAACATACGATGGTTCAGACTTCAGAAACTTCTCCTACATGTAAATGAGACCCTACTGACCATACATACGAAGTTTCAGCTTGAGATCAATTCAGAACATCAAGATATGGGCAGAAACGTTCTAAGCAAAGAAATAACGACAATTTTTGATACCCAGACAGCTATTTCGACCTAGAACAGAGAATTGGCTCGATCACTTTCAAAGATTCTTACAGGATTTGCAGTACGCAGCTTGCTGAACACTCCTTTGAAGTTGGGCCTCCTGATTGTACACAGAACTCCAGATCTCGCTTTCTGAAGTTGCTGTTCGAGATTAAGAGCTTTTCGGACCCCCTCTGCTTCAGCGGTCACCTTGAATTACTCACAGACTCAATTGACATGAAAATTTGGGGACAGCCGTTGCCCTACTGACAGTGAACGCGACCACGAAGGTTTGAAGCGATTTTCTCAAATCTACTGCGATTGACACCGAAAACTCCAAAATCAACAGAAGTGCTGTAATTCTGGCACAAATCGAACTTCAATCAGCCATAACTCCTTCTTTATTGCTCCAAATCGATCAAAAATTTCACGAATAGTGCTTGGCACGACGAGCACTATCCTCCTGTGTTCTCAGATTTCTAAGTCTCCTCACCAAATGCTCGAACTCCTCTTAAGACTCCTACTACTAAGTTTAGCAATACACAAAGACAAAATTGGACCAATGGGAGTTCATAGCTTCCCTCCCCTGTCCTTTTGTGTCCCAAACCACGTGGTGACTTAATTTCATACATAAGTGACCACGTCAAGCCCCTAAAGTGCTAACGTAACCTCTAAACTACATGCGAATACATGTAAAACGACACGTAATCCCGGAAGATAACTCAAACACGCTAGAAAGCATGCATGGGCGACTTGTAAGTGCAACCCATGGGCTTGAACGCTATCATCACGGTAATCAACCTACTAAGACTCAAAATATATAACATCCTCCAAAATCGACTTCTCTGAGGTCCTAACTTCACTCAGAGAGACTAACGTCTGACAGAGAGGTGAATTATTTACAATGTAAAATGATTCACATCACGACAACGGGCTGAAACATGAGTCTCAAACATAGGTCTGAGACGTGGATCCGAGACATGAGTCCGAGACGCAGACGGACCACAAGGTTCGAGTCTGGATCTGGACCACACAATCTCGAAAATATGACTAAGTGTTGAAGCTCCAAGGACGTTTTAGGTCGTGGACGGAGCTCCACATAAGATCTCGAGTCGAGTGAGGTATCATTGGAAAGATCTCGGTGAGAGCTTTCGAGTGATATATAATACTCTTCTATCTGACCTCCGAGCTGGAAGTTATGACCGAACCACAATCGGGTTGTGGTATAATTTTCAAGGACCAAAGAGGAGGGCGGGGCCGTCGATCCCCAAAAGTATATATGAGGGAGGCTCGATGCCTGGGTGGGCCAAGACGAGTCACCCGACCTCAGGGTTCGGCGGACGGACTCTGGAGGCATGAGGTGATGACTGGGCCGGTTCCAAGGCACGTTCTCGTCTAGACTTGGACGTCTGGACTTAGGAACGATGTAAGGGTTGTGGCAAGACTAGGGAACGAGTCGGCGGGTTAGACTACCGTTCGGGAGCCTAGACCCAGACGGACATCACAGACGGTTGGACCGCTAGGTGTGCTGGAGGTACCGTTTAGGACCCTGGACTTTATGGGAAGTCCGCCCCAAGTCATCTTGTGACTTGCTCATGTTTGGGACCGACCTAGACGGGTCTAGGTCGGGACTTAAGAACTGCTGAGCTTGATGATTAGGGAGACGGTCCGGCTCCGATCCGGACCAAACTGAGATAAGGTAAGTGGTGCATGGACGCTAACTTGTGATTGTGTTTGCAGGTTAGCGGTGTAAAGTTTACGACCTACTGAGCTAGAGCTTCCGCTGGCGCAACAAGGCGGTAGGTGCGTGAAAATAGCGTAACTAGTGTAAACCTTCTTGGAGAACGAAATATTTTATGCTAGAATGGGATAAAAGAGAAATCATGAGACAATACATCTTCCTTGAAGACTTGGCACTTGAATGATTCTGTTGCTCCTTCACATCTCCAATTACAAAAGCTAGAGTCAATGTCACACAACGTCCTGATCTCTACGTTCAACCGCCTCTTGGTATTCTTTTGCTCGTGTCTTGAAGTCAACAGACTCGTGTGACATTACTTCCAAGAGAGTCTTCGTCTTTGCACGTAGTCTCTTAAGATCTTTGGAAGCATTCTCATCAGAACGCATCCCCTTTGTTAATGTTGCCTTGTTGGTTTTGTCCTTCTACACAACAACAAAAATTTATCAATAAGTTGATTGATAAAGTTTCTAAAACAAAACCAGTTTAGGCACACAAGTTTATTATTAGTCAACGTATCATTAACTTCTCAAAGATCAAGAAATACTAATGTAGACATGTAACACACAAGAAAACCAAAAGATGCTCAAAAGTAGTAATATAAAGATCGAACCCACAGAGATGCAAGTAAATATTATTCAGATGTAGTAAACAAGTGACAAAGTTGATTCTTTATGGTTGTCTTTTATTCCATGAGCAGAAATTAGTCCTGGTAGAGATCAAACTCAGGTTTATCCAAGAAGACAGAGTTGATAATCTTGACAAATAACATAACAGATACTAAACATGTCAGAGATATCAAGAGAATACTGAGCCACGGATAACAAGTCTCAACAGAGAAGTAGTGCTAAGGTGCTACTAAGTAGCCTCTAACATCATAAACGCTAAGTATCTTCACACTAAGTTCTCGGAAACTCTGACGAAAAAGACTCTTCTTCCGCCGAAGTATGAAGTACACTTCTTCTGAATTGCTACCTAAGAAGAATTTCACCAAGAAGATACTTCTTAAGAAGAACACTTCCTCCAAAGTAACTTCGCCCTAAAACTACTTCACAGTAAACTAACTTCGCAGTTGCTGGTTTGTTCTTAGATTTCGTCACAAACTTCTTACTCTGATTTCAGTTGTAACTGACAAAGAACTTCGTCTTGTACTTGTTTCAAACCTTATGCTGATTATTTGAATTACCTATATCAAATTAATCTTGACCTATGAATTACGGTATTATATTTTCGTGGAATTAATTACTATAACATAACAACACTGTTTGATGTGCAAGAATTTGGAACTTCAATACCGACAACAGATAACTTCTGTTGATGTGATTTAAATGAAATAATCAAAATTCTAAAGAAAGTCATTTTTTTTTCTAATTATACATCAATAGTGTTTGCACTAGACTAATATAATACTGTTATTCGGAATTATTGTTCCAGAACCGAATTATATAAAATTCACATAGACTAATTCAAGTAATCTAATGTAAGCCTTCCCGCCTCAACTCGCAAGACATAATGCACTCTAAGGAGTGCATTATCCTTTATGTATTAAACAATGACCTCTCAAGATAAAACGGAGTTAACATTTAAACCGTAAATATATATTCATCATTTAGTCTATTTGTCGCTCAGATCCCATCACTACATGCCCTTGATTCATGAATCATGAGAGGCAACAGGCACACCATCCCTCAGTGCTGAGAGAAAGTTCCCTGTTCGATGTCTCTCTAACCTTCTGGTTTCAGGGGTTCTTTTGCTTACTGAAGCCCTATGTTAGGACTCGAGTAGCATTACCGCAATCGAGTGATGTCTTAGAGCCAGTTAAGGAAGAAGGGTGCTACGGCTTTTGAATACTGAACAGAATAGTATCAGGTGATAGAGATATGGTGAAGCTTGAGGGTAAATTCTAAACCTGTCCTTCTTTACAATAGACTTCAGGTCAAGATCCAGTATCGAGCACTTCCTTTAGAATAAGAGGTAACGACCAGTAGAGATTGTTGAACCTCAGACTGCCTACGAATTTGACGGTTTTAGGTGAGAAAAAGAACAAGCCACTACGGTGGGTCTTTATTCTACGTCTTGGTTGGACCTGTGATGTCATTCAGTAGAAGGTATAGTGTGCTATCACATATCATGTGCTCTACTGTCGACTGCACGAGCGTATTCATGCACGGTGCAAACAAAGGTATTAAGCAAACAGAGTTGGATCTAAACGTTACTTTGGTTATCTATTGTTGACATAAGAAGCTGACGGACAAGTTCGGTGTAAAGATTCCCGGCGCATCAACTTACTTAACAGCTTCCAAGTCTGAAGTCCGTCTTGTATCTTGAAGCGCGGTCCTAAGGCTTAAGACCGCGCACGTCATGTAGAGACGGACTGAGTCCCCAAATTAACCTGGAACCATATAGCATGCGTAGATTGTGGTCATAGTAGCAGGGTGTTTCATTTGGGCTTGCTCAACTCAAGGCTGTCAAGGAACTTTCCTTGAATCTCAGCAAATTTGAGCATTTTTAATCGGGCGTAGGCCATTTGGTGACATCCTTAGTAGGCCATTTGGTGACATCCTTAGTAATATCGGCATTAAAATAAGGATACAAAACTTCAGGTCGTGGTTGGGAGGGAAGCTTCTTATTAGTGCTTCAATATAGTTTGGGTGATTCACTTCAGGGCATCTAAAGAGGGTTTCCGGCTCGGAATTCCCAAGCATACTAATTAACATGACAAGACTTAGAAGCAGCTCAGCTGTCTAAGCAACAAAAATATGGAAATGCATCATTGCAAAATTGGCAAATGATGGATCGCAACATCATGCACAAAGAGTAGCCCGATACCATTACTGTTAAGAAAACGTGTGATGTATACTCTTACGCATAAGCTGACAAGGAAGCAGCTCAGCTGTCTAAGCAACACAAATATGGAAATGATGGATCGAAACATCATGCACCAAGAGTAGCCCGATACCCCCACTGATAAACAAAACTGTGATGTATATTCTTACGCATAAGCTGACTAATGGACATTCTCTTGTAACATGTACGTTAGCCGCACTTAATGCAGTCTCTGCGACCACTCAAAATGGTTGCATAAAAACCCCGTTACCCCTTTCAGCCGGAAAGGCTAACTACGGCACTCCAAGTCGAGAGCTCGCCGTCCAGTACTAAAACGCCCTGACGATCTAGACAAACTCACATACACTAACCTACGGTGACTAACTTACAGCCTCGCCACCGTCTGTCCAGTACCCATGTCTGCTCATGACGAGCCGTCAACATGCGCTTGCGGAGAGATGGGCATCGTGCAGATGCGAAACATCCAAAACTATTACCACCTCCATAGACACCTTCATAGCTCCGAGGTAACTCGGCAAAATTTCACTTCTTCTTGATGGCAGCCTTCGTAACCTTGGCTCCTGATGGTTCCTTCTTCTCGACAGCCTTAATAACCCCAACAGCCACGGTTTGCCTCATATCACGGACGGCGAACCTACCAAGAGGTGGGTACTCGGCGAAAGTCTCGACGGTCATGGGTTTGGTGGGAACCATCTTCACGAATCCGGCGTCTCCGTTCTTCAAGAACTTGGGCTCCTTCTCAATCTCCTTCCCGGATCGCCTGTCAACCTTGGTCAAGATCTCGGCGAACTTCACAGCAATGTGGGAAGTGTGGCAATCCAAAACTGGTGCGTACCCATTGCCAATTTGACCAGGGTGGTTCATGATAATAACTTGGGAGGTGAAGTTGGCAGCCTCCTTGGCGGGATCATTCTTCGAGTCCGAGGCGACGAATCCTCTCTTGAGATCCTTCACGGCCACATTCTTCACATTGAATCCGACGTTGTCACCGGGAAGAGCCTCAAGCAAGGCCTCATGGTGCATCTCGACGGACTTTACCTCAGTTGTCAGACCAGTAGGCGCAAAGGTGACGAGCATACCAGGCTTGATGACACCTGTCTCAACTCGTCCTACGGGAACAGTTCCGATGCCTCCGATCTTGTACACGTCCTGAAGGGGCAACCTAAGGGGCTTGTCAGTCGGCCTCTTGGGCTCAGATATATTGTCCAACGCGTCGAGCAGAGTTGGTCCCTTGTACCACTCAAGGTTGCTGGACCTTTCGATCATGTTGTCTCCCTCAAACCCTGATATAGGCACAAACGGAATCTTGTCGGGGTTGTAACCAACCTTCTTGAGGTAAGCAGACACCTCCTTCATGATTTCCTCGTAACGGCCCTTGCTGTACTTCGGGGTGGTGGCATCCATCTTGTTGCAACAACAGATCATCTGCTTCACTCCCAATGTGAAAGCCAGAAGAGCATGCTCGCGAGTCTGCCCATCCTTAGAGATACCGGCCTCAAAACCTCCGGTGGTGGAATCGATAATAAGAACAGCACAGTCGGCCTGCAAGATTATAAGCTAGTCAACATACGCACATTCGAGGGAATCTGAGGGAATCTACAGCACGATTGCACCAACCGACAGCAAGCCACAACGTCGAACACCAAATACCTGAGAAGTTCCAGTAATCATATTCTTGATGAAATCCCTGTGTCCGGGGGCATCGATAACAGTGCAGTAGTACTTGGTGGTCTCGAACTTCCACAGAGCGATATCAATGGTGATACCACGCTCGCGCTCCGCCTTCAGCTTGTCCAGAACCCAGGCGTACTTGAATGAACGCTTGTTCATCTCGGCCGCCTCCTTTTCGAAACGCTCGATAACACGCTTGTCGATCCCTCCCAGCTTGTAGATGAGATGACCAGTGGTGGTCGACTTTCCGGAGTCGACATGGCCTATGACCACGATGTTGATGTGAACCTTCTCCTTACCCATGATGCTAGATTACCTGCACACAAAGAGAGACGCCTCGTCAAGCAAGAACCTCAATTCCGGACCTTCAGAGAGCTGCGCTTCCACAAAACCATGCCAAAACCTAATTTAAGATTCTTACGAACTACATGCACAGTGGCAAATTTCCAGTCTGAACAAGATCCACACAACTCTCTCTCCAGTTAAATCACGGATCCCATCGACACGCAACTACAACAATCCACACAACAACCAGACATCGAGGAGACCGACCCGAGGCAACTTGGTTTTACTGACAGAGCAAACGAAAGGTCGACGAACACGAACCAACAAGGAAGAGCGATACTCGTCCCGCAGTACTCGACTGAGAAGAAATGACTTGAGAGGCCGAAGAAAGCTGCCGGACCAGCTCTTACGCGAATCGAGAGAGCCAGAAGCCCTACTGCCTACGGTAAAGTTTAGGCAACCGGACAGACGGGTTCCAACCACGATTACCTCATCACCCACTTGCTATGACCCAGCTCCATGGGTATATTCCATAGCGATGCGATATCATACCGTCTGAAGCGTTCGATCGGCCTGTTAGATCTCATTCGTCCGAGTAGACGATTTAGGGTCGGCGGCCGGCTCATGGAGTCTTTGGCCGATTCCGATAGCTCGGATTATCGTTATTAGATGGTATATGCGAGTCGAGCATGAAACGTTTTTAGCTGGAGCCGCCAAGTATGGTGGGCGGGGTATGTTAGACCTACTTCGCCCATCCATTTTTCCTTACGATATAGAACGAGAAATGAGGAAAGTATGTCCGGCTCCGGAAACTCTCGTTTTACGGCAAGAAAAGCCGGTCCAGCATGGGCCCATTCGACCGCCCATCCTGGCTTGTCAGACGGTTCCGCATTTTAGGGCCACGTAGACTATGTAACATTACATAACACATTACATTATTTCCACAAATTCGCTTTGCAGGTTCCACATCCCCATTTTGGTGCACGGATGCTCACATGATGAGTGAGCACACGTGGATATTATTTCTAGGCAGGCAATAATAAATAATATCACCCTCTTCCAAGTTCGGAGGAGGGTGATTCACGCAGTTTAAGTTATTACCTAATCCTTCCGTTGGGAAGGGGTTAGTTAGTAAATTACGTTTTTTATTCTTTTTGAATTTTTTATCTGTTTTTAACCTCTTGCATTTATACCCTTGGGAGTGCATCTGTCTTTCCTACCTTATGGTTTCTATTTTGGTCTTCTCGCGTTTCCGAACATGGGCTAATAGTTAATATTTTAATTAATTTTACTTATTTGATATATAATTTTTGGTTAATATTTATATATTTCTTTGATAATAGTCGATGAGCAGAAATTCTTAACTTTTCATCGAGCATGCATATTATTCACTTTTTTTATTTTTGACGGAAAAAATAAATATACAGAGGTTTAATTTAGTACTTAACCCTTCCTGCCGGAAGAGTTAAGTATTAAATGAAAGTCACTGTGAATTAATGTATAAATAGTTTTAGGTTTCCAGATTTGTACTTTTGGCAGCGCGGCTGTGTAACTCATACCTTATGGTTTATATCTTGGTCTGTCCGTGTTTCCACTAATGGTTAATATTTGTAAAAATTATTTAATATTATAAATTATATCAATTGTTTCAACCTACTTGGTATATGAATTTATTTAACACCTATCTGTTTTCTGATATCATTAAAAGAACAAAATTTTCATCGAACATGCATATTTGGGTTGTCTAACACAATGGAAGAATGATTTGTATGAAAACCAGGATTTTGATGACGCAACGGATTTTTTTATTTATGAGGCGGTAACTCAAGCTAGCTTCCAAAATGCCCATGTCAAAAATGCATCGCGTATGTGCATATTATCGCATAATATGCACATAACATGCATTCCTGGTCGGGGAAAATATGGCTTAAATGCTTACATAGCAGATAAATTTATCAAGTACTGTTTGCTCACAATTGGTTATTGATGTTTCTTTGTTTCTGGAAAAAAAATTTAGACATAATACGGAACCATTGAATCAAAATGCGAACAAACATCTAAATTACATTTAACTAAAAATTCAAAATTTAAATACAAATTATTAAATTTAAATATCTAAATAAAACAATTGTGTGTAAACAACACAGTACTACACTTGTTACTGAGAACAAAAGAAACCATAAATGTAATACTCAAATCTTACCATAAAGACTTTCCACGAGTAATTCAATTCAATTCAAACACTTTCTAATTCCTAGCCTAACCCTTCCAAAAGGAAGGGTTAAAACATAAAATATACCTCCTCCGTTTGAACATGGAGGAGATGAATATCCACGCTTCTCCAACCTAGTCTGGTATGAAGGTGAGAAAGAGGACAAGTGCTCAAATAGCGAGAGAAAACTCTCTTAGTTGGTTGGCTCTGATCATTTTCAAGTTCTCTAGTCCTCCATCCTTTAAGAACCACCATCTATTTCAACATTTAAGAGATGGTGAAATTGTGAAGACTAGTATCACGTCCTTATTCACTAAAACGTTGAAGTAATATTTCGAACATTCTTTCCACACAAAAATTCTGAAAAGACAAAGCTTATTCCTCTTGAAGTCAATTTTCAACTTGGAGCTAGAGATCTTGTACAAAAGATAACGATTCCCTCCTATTTCATAAAATAATCGGATGATATAGTCAGTTTATGAATCATAATTCATGTAAGGCATGGTAGTGTTCTCTATATTTGTTAAGGAAACAAATGTTATTGTCAATATTTTCAATTATATAGGTCATCCAGATAATCACAACCTCGTTCACGATCATTATATGTACAACACAGACATAAAAAGACTTTGATAGGAACTTGTATTCAGTTTTACTTATTTATCTATAATGATTGAGAAATATAAATAATATATAACTTTAGAATAATGTTTAGCACATAACTGTAGAAGAACGTTTTATTTTAAACAAAACATTGGTAGTATCATGATCATGAGAGAGAGACATATAGAGAAGTAGAGAAGTAGATATTTCCAAAGTGTCATCGTGAATGGCACTAAAATCATCATGGCGTTTGGAGGATTTCTTGAAGTAAGCATAATATTGAATTCACCAACTGTCAGTTCCTTTACTCAAATCAAACATGGAGGATGCTTCTAAGCAAAAACATCTACTAACTTAATCTTATGAGTCACATTATGTCTAGCTATAATAAAAACTGGTCAGCGTTTCAAACATGAAACAACCGAGTCTATAAGATTGTTTCCCATCCATCACAGAGATTCAGTCAAAGAAATCTCTTACAAAATCTATCAAACTTGAAGCCTTATCTGTTTGTAACAACAACTCCTTTCTTAACTAGAAAGAGACAGCTTCTATATTTCCATGTTCAAAAAGATAACAAATACACAAGCCAATGAGATATCTCCAAAGACTCAATTATCATAAGTTCAAAAATCTATTGATTTGAACTCGATCTTGAATATGTTTAAGATATAAGAAATCATATGCTTATAGCTCTTATCTACTTGATACAAATTGACCTCCAGCTCACATGAAACCGAATTTCAGATGACAACACAAGTTCATAAACTTAACAAAAATGCAATCTCACCTTCACGACAGAACTTACAGCCTTAATAGAAAATCATAGACATAGTATTGAGTAGCTCTACTAGAGATAAGAAGCTTCATGTTTAAGCACTTCGAGCATTTCATGTTCCCTCGGATAACAACATAAAAGTATCTGATGTGATACTTTGAACCAGGTTAAAATATGAACAGCCCTATTTAAGAAAACTGTAATTTTTATTTAAATCATCTATTATTATAGTATCACGATCAAATTCAATCCAATCAAATAGAACATATTTTTTGTCACTTCATGCATGATAAGGTTCGTTATAAACGCAATAAAATCCATAAATAATAATTATTCACAAGAAAGAAAAATGATCGAACTTGCACATAACTTATTCTACAAAGTTGAAGTAAAATTTGAGATCGAAGCATGATACTTAGTCGCTAGTGAATGAAGATGAATGAGATGGAGAAAGTAACACATACATATGAGAAATGCATAGATGTCCAAATGAAGAAAGCAGTCGAGAAAAATATAACGTGTATGGATTGCATTGATGTTCACTAGAATAAGACGGAGAGATGATCGCGTCGGTAGATGAGTAGATAAACATCTATGAATCCACAAATGTCTAGATGGAGCGAGCTGGGTACGTGCAAGAGCACTTGAACAATAAGGTATGAAAGACTTAATCATCTTGGACGCGTCTATGTACAACATGGACACCACCAACTTACATAGTCTCTAGGTGCATGATCATCATAGAATGTGTGATGTCATATGGAGGGTTATCACATTGTCAATAAATTTCATGAAATTTTATTTGTTACGTGTTCAAAAGTGGTTAGAGATCACCATGATAACCAGTTTGTGCATTTTGCATAATATAGACAGGTCAAAAGTAGAGCTTTAAAAATCATTTGATCTCTAACAATAAAATTACAATTAAAGATTGTAACCAGTTCACATTTTCTTCTCGGGAGCAAAATATGATTGAAAAGTGAAATATGACAACAATTATGACTCAAACTAAAAAAGTAAAAAACTGTATGCTCAAACTAAAAGTCAGCGCACATATATATTCATAAATTACTTCAACATGTGATACTTAAGAATAATTATTTAGAATATATTCATCTACATGTGATGTATGCTCGGATGTGATATAGGTCCATACTCTAGAACTATTCTCCATTATCACAACTCATGAAAAGACTTAATAGGTTGAATTTAAAAGAGTGCAAATATCAACTATTATTCAACGGTACATCACTCTCATCAAGTCAACTCTCTTACATGAAGATGCAATCTATCTCAAGTTGTGGAGTGATACTTGAATGATTTCTCTTAAAAATCTATCTCTTATAAATGGTAAAATCTATAACTTCCTCCGTACAATCCAAATTCCCAAATCTTGTTGGCTTAAGAAAACTTCTAGAACAAATTTTTCAACACTATAAAGTTCTCACTTAACTAAACTTTGGAGTCATAACTACACCTCTTGGAGTAACCTTGATTTCATTATATTCCAATCCTTCACAAACAAGTTTTATCGATATCACTTGTTGATTTCACTTCTTGCAGGTTTGCTAAAAGTGAAAGAAAGCCAAAAGGTCTCTCTTAATCAACATCAACACGAGTCACTTCATTTGTGCATGTTGTCGTGATCTTCAATCTCAAGATCAGACGTAGACGCGAACAATAGAATCTTAGCGGATTTGTGCTAGGTTGTGATTACAAGTAGGACTTAACGACTTGATCGAGAAGTTGGGAACAAATGAATCTTAAGTGATTCCTTAAATCAAGGTTGGAACGTTGGGTTAGGACATAGGGTCTATCCCAAGGAGACTTCAGATGAATGTTGACTTAACGCGGCAAGTCTGAGATGTAAGGTCGAGACGTGGATATGACGTAGACGTTGGTCCGAACCACAAGACCTCAGTCTGACGTTAGACCATGGTTCCTCAGAAAATGTTAAGTGTTGGAGCTCCAACAACATTTTGGATCAAGCACGGAGATCATAACGTAAGATCTTGAGGCGAGTGAGATGTCATTGAGAAGGTCTTGATGAACTCTTGGAATTGACTCATATATAACTCCTAGAATTGAGATCGGAGTTGAGAATTATGATCAATCTCGTGATCTGGTTGTGGTATAATTCTCAAGGATCTCCAGAAGAGGAGGGTGGGGTTGCCGATTCTCATAAGTATATATGAGAGGAGACTCGATGCCTAGGTGGACCAAGACAAGTCATCTGACCCTAGGGTTCAATAAGCAGACTCAAGAGACATGGGTTGATGGTTGGATCAAGATCAATGTGCGTTCTAGTCCAAACATGGACGTCTAGATTTAGGATCGATTCATGTGATGAGACAAGACTAGGAAACGAGAGGTAGGTTAGTTCATCATTGAGGAGCTTGGGCCCAGACGATCATCACAAGGTGTTGGATTGTGCTGGAGGTACCGTTTATACTTTATGAAAAATCTGCCCCAAGTCATGTTGTGATTTGTTCATTTTTTGAGACCGACCTAGTCGAGTCTAGGTCGGGACATTGAGAATGTTGAGTTTGAGAGTTAGGGAGATGGTCCGGCTCCAGACCAGACCAAATGAGACAAATATAAGTAGTACATGGATGCTAACGTGTGATTGTGATTTTGTTGATATAGTCTCAAGCTAGTAGATTGATGGATGATACCACCTAGAGTACTTAGGGTTGTTACGTATAGTTAGTTCGAGGACTAACCCACCATTCAAGATTTCACGTGTACTCACTCTACTATATATACATAGAGAGGTGAAGTCTCTCTCATCTCATTCCTATTTACTTCCTTGTCTACTCTCTATTTCTTCTTGGAGTGTCTTAAGTATCGATCTTCCTACATGGTATCAGAGCAATAGAGAGCATGTGTCTCTTGCGGATGAGCAAGATTAGACAAAACTATTTCTTTCGCTCACCAGAAAATTTTAACGTGATTTTGTATACCTAGACAATTTTTGCTCGCTGACATTTTTTGTTTAGTCTTATAAGATTGTCTTGTTGAGAAGGTGTGAACTGTGTACTCAACCAAGTTTCAGCCGATTTGGAGCTTTCTAGGGGTAGATTTTCAAACGGATATTTTTTGACCAAAACAAAGTTTTAAGACTTGAGTCTAAAACAAATACTGGTCCAATTAGGGTGGATTTAGGATGAGAAATTTATGAAATTTCAAAGTATTTTGCGACCATTTCTGACTTCATATGGTCTAATTTTGATCTTTCTTGGACGGAGTTGTCTTTTCTATGACTTGTGACCAACTATTGATCACGAGATATGGACGAATGAGTTTTGTGGAAGTTTTGTGAGATTCTTCACATACAAAATGTTCGAATTTCTCGACTGCAGCTAAGGCGGAGTCCATGTCTTTGATAACTGAAAAGAAACTCGACAAGAACAACTACAAAGTGTGGAAGTTTCGGATAATGACTTTCTTGCATGGACAAGATTTATGCAATCTTATCACTGATGTACTCATTCTTGATGTGAAATTCAAAGAGTGGAAGAAGCGACCGTACCAGAAGATTCACTACATCACATTGACAGTTTCAACATCAACGATCAATCACATCCAAGATTGTGGTACGCCCAAGAAAGCTTGAGATGCACACATCCATATGTTTGAGACGCAGAAGATGCAATTATTGCAACAATCAAACACTATGAAGAAGGAATTGCATGGCATGCCTGCTGAGTACAAGCAGTTTATCACTTCAAAAAGCGAAAGGAGTTCTCTGATCAAAATTTTGATCAGAGAACTCCTTTCGCTTGTTGATGGACTAGTTCTTATGATGTTAGGAGAGGAGGTGCATCTGTTGGAGAGTTCTACTTCGACGAGTCAACAAGAATATGTCTATTTTGAAAGTTCTAGAGGATCTCGAGGTAGAGGTTGTGGAAAAGGTGTTGGACATTGATGGGATCACGGATAGCAATAACTACAACATTAGCAACAGAGTCAAAACCAACAGAACTAGCAAAAGGTTGGTTCTTCCAACAATCGGAAACGTGCGTATAGTTCCTACAACTACTGCAAGAAGCAAGGCCACAAAGCCAATCAACGCTACAAACGACTGAACAACCAAAAGCAATACGACAACAACCAACAAGGCTATACAACAACTGAGCAAGTCTATTCAGAACAGTTGATGATTAAAACACATCAGAGTTCTACATCTTTTGAGCCACAAATTGACTGGGTGGTCGACTCCAGTATCATCAGTCACATTATATCTCATCGAGAGTTGTTTAGTTCACTCGAGCATGTGAAAACTCCTCAGTTTATGATGACAAGCATGACACCAAGCACCAGATCTAGCACAAGGATAACATTCAGCTAGACATTCTTGCTTCAATGTTTATTGGTATAAGAAATGTCTTGCATGTATCCACCTTGACTATAAACTTGCTATTTGTAGGGCAATTGATAGAGCAAGGTCTATAGGTGTGGTTCAATAAAGATGGATGCTTTATTGAAGATTCTAATAGCACTATCATAGCTTGAGGTAGCAAGAGTGATAGACTATTCAAACTAGATGCTTCTACGTCTAAGTTACAAGCTGTTATGTACAGACAAAGTGTTCCAATATTGTCTGATATTGACATTTGACACAAGCGAATTGGACACATGAACTTCCAAAGGTTGAAAAGCCTTTCGAGTTCTGACTTGATTACAAGTCTGCCCAAAGAGCCCACTAGAGTCTATGCAGCATGTCAAGCAAGCTAGACAACCCTTTAAAGCATTAGGTAGTAGAGCAAATAAGCTCTTGGAGCTTGTTCACGTATGGATTGCTTCTCAGCCAAGTATGATCGGTTTCCAATACGTCGTGGTCTTTATTGATGGATCTATTTGTTGAGAAACAAATCCTTTGTCGAAGTACTATCAACATTCTAGACTTTTTGCAAGTTGGAGGAGAAACAATCTTGAAAATCTATCCTTTGTCCTTTTCCAGTCCAGATGCGAGTTCAAAGAACTCTTCCGAGTTCGTTCAAGAAATGGTAGCTTTAGAACCATTTGTCACTTGATGTCCAAATTTCAGTTTCAAACGTTTCCTTCCTTCTTTAAGTACTTGTTGTTCGTCTTATTTCTGTAGGAGGAGAGTAATTTTCTCTTGTAGTTCTATCATATCTTCATGGTTCTTAAGTACTTGTTACACTTCTTTGGTCAGTAAGACATCCAATACCACATGTAGATTGTTATCATTTTCATTCAAGATCTTCTAATGGAAAATTTTGTCCAATTGATGTTTTAATAATTCTTTGAAGTCAACCTTCCGGATTGATACTACATCATCTTCTGACATGTCTCTAGACATTGATACAAGTAATATGATTGTATCTTTTATGTTTCTTGAGACTCTTTCAATACTTCATGCTTTATCTCTATCTAGAACAACATTCCTCTTTAACCTTTATAGAGTTGGACAACAACTTTGAGATTACTCTAGCAGAGCTGTAGTATGATGGTAAGATTCATTCTTTTGGATTACACAACAATATGTTATAAGTACAAAAATTGTTTACGGGTGAGAATAGAACTCTATTGTTTTCGTTAATTCCTAGTCGAATATACACATATCATGTCACGAAATGGACTATGATGGTAGGGACTATAGTCTATATTGAGAGTTAGGGCCAGCATTCTATTTGTATGTTCTCCATGTTGTAGCAATTTTGCTTTTTCATCCGCATCGTAGACTAATTATTCTGGTTGTAGCGAGTATACTTCGATAATTTCTCGTTCTACTTCTTCATGCGATCAAGTCTAATAGTTATCTCCCATTCATTTGTTTAATTATCCCAGTGTCTTTTCTCCTTCCATGTTGCAAATGATCTTCTCTAGGTCCGTCACTTAAAGATCTTGTTAATTACAACTTGTGCTTGTTGTGTTTTCTAGCACGGTGTTACTCGTGATTCACACCAGTACGTTAGAGTCCCTTGTAAATAAATCTGAACATTCATACAACATGCACTCAGACATGGTGCATAAGTTTCTCTCAAAATTATACGTTCTTTTTTATACAAAAGTTCTCTTGTACACTTGATTGATCGATTGAAGAAGGAATCTTTAAGAACAAGACCCTTTATATACTAATTGTTAAGCAACATGCATTTAGACCGTTACACCAAGATCAAGAATCTCCTAACTGTCTAACGGTCGGATGTATTCATATCCCAAACCATAACGATAGTGATCCAAAATAATCCATATATGGTTATAACTTCTAAATTTATAACACGTATCCAGACAATCTTATCGTATTTATCCGGACTGACTTTCGTAACTATATGTAACATATTTTCATACAATACCTCCTGGTTCTCTTCTAAATTTGTACGTGAAGAGCAAGATAACATTTATCTCTTTTTCAACTTGATGACTATCCTCAGTCATTCATCTTCTTACCTACCAAATCGTCTCGATCCTTGGGAAGCTTAGGTCGTTCGGAAGATATGGATTCAGCATCATCCCTATCTCTCTGTCTTCGAACGATTTGTTGAACGATATCTCGTAACTCCTCATCGTCTCTCTTTGGATCCATTAAATCCATCAACTTATACAACACCCGTACTAGAGTAAGAATGTTTGACACTGTATTAGTCATGTGTGCGATCATTTTGTCCGCTAATACTAACTCTTTTCATAATCAATTTAATGCTTCGTCTTGTTTTGTGATATGCATATTTGTCATGTATAATTCCTGCATCAAACTAAACATAGATGTCGTATAGCTAAACAACGTATGGATATTATTCGTGAACATATGAAATCATTCTTATAATGGGATCGATAGCTTAGCTAACTCGTTCTCAATCTCGTAAATTTTGTCTATGTTGATCTTCTGTTATGATCCATCGCACGATAATGTATGTTCATCGATGTGTGCTTCTTTAACGCGGATGACATCTCGTTATGGATCCATGATACCCGCAATGACGTGTTGTCTATCTCTTCCGTCCTCCGAGCTCGTTTAGACATCCAGATTAGGTACCCATCTTTGGTCGCGCTTAACTCCACATCCTTACTCTGATCTTCTCATATTTTCGTGTTCATGTGTCTCCGAAAGCCGGCTAGCTCTTATGTCCTCATTTTCCAAGTACCTGATGTCTTATGTGTGTCTCTTTTATCATTTTCTCGATGATGTTCTTTTTTTTGAGAGGCTTACTTCTCTCATCTTCTCGAGGCTACTTGAGTAGAAGTGATTTCTACACTTCTCTTTTCTTCTCCGGTGTTGACTACTGGGGTAAAGTTCTCTGAACTCCTGATGGTTATATCTTTTTGATGTGTCTCTTTTCTTTGAGTGCCCTCCTTCCAAATCTCATAGATTTATGATTTTGGTCAGATACTTCTTCACCTGAATTGTATAAGGTTCGAACTTCTTTTTTTCCTTATCAACTTCAAATGAATTCACTGATATTTTCTTCAAAGTGACATTCGGTGTTATTTCTGGTCCTAATTCCGGATCATTTGTAGTCATCACTTTTGTCACAGTTGTTTTCTTTCTTCGAGATGTTTGACTTTCAAAAGAGTTGGTTGTTGTATTTGCCGCTCCAGTCTATCTCTTCGTTGAGAGTCGATGAACCTTCTCAAGTTTACTCCTAATCCGACTACCTTCTTGATAAGCATTTCTACTTGGAGCTTCAATACCTCCGGAGTATCAGGAAACATGGAATGATCAATCTGTATAGATGATTCCACACTTACAAGAACTCTTGGTGTTGTTATAATTGACGACGATTCTTGCTCTTGAAGAGTCTCTTCTGTCCGGCTTTCTTCCAAAGTTTTCTCCTTGCTCCTCTTGATAACAATAATCAGTACCCTTGTCATTTTCTTGAATTTCGATCCGGATTGATACTTGTGCTCTTCTTCTTCTTCTTCTTGCAATTGACGTTGGTTTTCGAATCCTTGTATCATTGCTCTTGTGGACGACTCTTGACCGGGTTCTTCCTCTGACTATTCAACTTCAATGTATATGGCTTGTACTTTCTCTTTAAAAGCACTCCGTGTTTTAGGTTGATGCTCACTATTACGGTCTTCATCTTCGTTTGACAGGTTGCTCTTGATGAGGTTCTTGTATCTTCTCTAGCTCGTTTTTTTCCTCTCACCGGAGCGGACTTCTCATCTTGTTGTAGTTTGATGATTGTATCTGGATCCTCCTCTTGTTACTTTGTCGCATCCACCTGGTTACTTGTTGTTTTCCATATCCAAGTGATATGCGCTCTCGCAAAGATTTATATCACCTTATTGATATGAGTGGTGTGTAACTTCTTCAACTCTGTCCTTAATCGCTCTATCATGATTATTGTCAAATTGATGGTTTCCTCTTGTATCTCGTTGAAGACTGCTAGTGCTAAGATGTCTTAGCCATTTCTTGTCCTTCTTGCTTTAAAAGGATGATCCAATTAATCCAAGATAATCGTGATGTCCACACATGATTAACACATGCATTCGAGTAGTAGACAGGTGTAGTCCGGTCCGTGGTGACCTTCGGATAATTTCTCATACGTCATTATGCGGATATTTCTCGACGGTTGTCTAGCATTGAACCTTCTTCCACCAAGCCAAAACTTCTCATCACGATACACCTTCTCCTCTTAGCATTCAAATGTAAATGTCTTCGGATCGTGACTACTTGCGATCTGTAGTATTTTTGCATGGAAGAACTAGATGTTTTAAAACATAAACATGGATCTGAACTACTCCACCTAGGCTTCATTTGCATCATCTTCTTCCCAATCACACTCCTTCTTTGTTCTTGGATTGATGTGGATGACCCTGTTGCCTTTGATCGATTTTTCTCTATCGCGCAATGGAGATAAGTTCTTGGAAGCTCCATTACCATGTCTGCCTTCGTGTGCTTCAAAGATCGCATCTTTGATTCCTATTCACACCACGGGTTCTTGCATACATGTTCTTCATGAACCGTCCGCGTTCTCATGAGAGATTGCTTCACATGGAGATCTAAGAGAATGCTCGTTATCGCCTTCGTCTTTGTCGAGGATTTAAAAAAGATTTAGTATTATTTTTGATAAGTTTTTCTTAGTAGTCCATCCCGGCTTTGTACTCTCTTCCGTGGTTCTTGCTGCCAAATGTTGGTTTTTGATAAGTTCATTTGAATTCTAATACTGTTGTTGCATGCCTACTTCTTGTTTTGTTGGTGTGTTTCCGTACTTGTCGCTAATTGAATCAACCACACGTGAATATCCGGATCTTTTTTTGTATCGTCATCCGAGTCGTCTTCTAGGTTGTCTTCCGGATCCGTATTACTTCTTTCATTGGTTAACCGGATCAGGCCTTCAACTTGTCGGATCAGTCTATTTCTTGGTTTGTCTTCCCTTATAAAGAAAGGTCATAGTTTGCTTCCATTTACAAGATTTACATCATTCCTATCCGAGGTGGCTATTATGGTGGTGCCATTCTTGAGGATTTGATAGATGATATAAGGTCATTGTCATCTATACTTCAACTTTTCTTTCTTTAACGATCTTGCTCGTTTGGACACACCATAGAATTGAGTCGTCCTCCTCAAATTCGTGAAGTTTTTTGTTGTCATTGAGTCAATTCCTTCAAATTTCCTTATGGTGGTATTGTCGTTTAAGTCCCCTTCTCTTCCTTCTTTTAGCTTTAGAAGTTGTTCGAGCCGTTGTTATAATGCCTTCTCCGGATTCAAATCGTATCCGGTTGCTATCCGGAGGCTTGGGACTATATATTCCATTGGTACTAGTGCTTCAACTCCATATACCATATAGAATATTGTATGTCCAGTGGAAGTTTTATGTGCCATTTCTTATTGCTCATAAAATAGATGATAATTGTACATCCCAAGAGGATGGATTCCTTTCGACAAGTTTTCTTAAGATAGTTATGAGTATTTTGTTTTGGATCGATGGATTTTGTAGTTTTTTACTTGTATTTTGCGGAAAGAAAGAATTTATTTCTAGGAAATTATCTAAATTTATTGGTAGTGCATGACTATGATTAGTTTTGTTCAGATGTCTATGATGTTGTCAAGAGGAGGAACGAAGCATACTCAAAGGAAACGAGCTGCTTGATAAGCATCTAAGTCAAGACGTAAGTTTGCCTTAGCATTGGTAAAGCAAGTGTGAATTTTTACACTTGTCTTGTATTGCAGTTTTCTAACTGCAAGGTAAACTTAGTCGCGCGTCTAAGTCAAATCAAGTTGGGATCAAAAAGTGAGCTTCAAGAGACATAGTAAGTAGGTGTGAATACTTATAAGTTAGCAAGTTAGAGTCTTAAGTATGATTTCTAGAATTTATCAACTAGTTTTGTTTAAGGGTGGTCCAAGAGGTTAGACTTCCTTGAGATTAGTTATATCTTTTCTAAGTGTTCTAGCGACAACTTAAGACTCAAGCCAAGAAGAGCATTGATGGTTAGCTACCAAAATGCAGTTATAGCGCCAAGAGGTTAGCTACCCATTTCAAACTTTGTGTTAACTTAACGATCATTGTTGATGAGAGCATCAACCTCCAAAGTGAGGATGAATGTCACGACCTTCAATCTGAAGACCGGACGTGGATGTGAACAACAAAACCTTAGCAGACTTGTGCTAAGTTGTGAACGTTGTGAGTAGGACTTAATGAATTGGTCAAGTAGTTGAGAACAGATGAACCCCAAGTGGTTCTTTGAATTAAGATTGAAACATTGGGTTAGAACGTAGGGGTCTATTCTAAGGGGACTCCGACGAATGCTTATTTAAGGATGCAAGTATGAAAATAGATCGAAACATAAATATGAGATTAGCTATGAGACATAGGCCCAAGACGTGAATCCAGACATGGGTCTGGCACAGATGGGTGCTGGTCGGATGTTGGTTTGAACCACAAGGTCATAGTCTGACGTTGGATCACAATTCTTTGAAAAACTGTTAAGTTTCGCGCACCTACCGCCTTGTTGCGCCAGCGGAAGCTCTTGCTCAGTAGGTCATAAACTTTACACCGCTAACCTGCAAACGCAATCACAAGTTAGCGTCCATGCACCACTTATCTTATCTCAGTTTGGTCCGGACCGGAGCCGGACCGTCTCCTTAATCATCAAGCTCAATAGTTTCTAAGTCCCGACCTAGACCCCTCTAGGTCGGTCCCAAACATGAGCAAGTCACAAGATGACTTGGGGCGGACTTCCCATAAAGTCCAGGGTCCTAAACGGTGCATCCAACACACATAGCGGTCCAACCGCCCGTGATGTCTGTCTGGGTCTAGGCTTCCGAACGGTGGTCTAATCCGCCGACTCGTTCCCTAGTCTTGCCCAAGCCTTTACATCGTTCCTAAGTCCAGACGTCTAAGTCTGGATCGGAACGTGCCGTGGAACCGATCCAGTCATCACCTCATGCCCCTAGAGTCCGTCCGCCGAACTCTGGGATCGAGTGACTCGTCTTGGCCCACCCAGGCATCGAGCCCCCCCTCATATATACTTCTGGGGATCGGCGGCCTTACCCTCCTCTTTGGTCCTTGAAAATTATACCACAACCCGATCCTGGTTCGGCCATAACTTCTAGCTCGGAGGTCAATTCAAGGATTGTTATATATCATTGGAAAGCTCTCGACGAGACCTTTCCAATGATAACTCACTCGCCTCGAGATCTTACGTGGAGCTCCGTCCACGACCTAAAACGTCTCTAGAGCTCCAACACTTAGTCATTTTTCAGAAACCTGTGGTCCAGACTCAGACTCGAACCTGTGGTTCGGACCGGCGTCTGAACCAGGGTTCGTCTGCATCTCGGACCCACGTCTCGGTCCTACGTCTCGAACCCACATCTCAGACCTATGTCTCAGACTCATGTTTCGATCCGTTCCCAGACTCGCTCTCTTAGGTCAGCGTTTGTCCGAGGTCCTCTTGGGGTAGGCCCTTACGACCTAACCCAAGGTTCAAATCTTGGTTCAGAGAACCACTTAGGGGTTCATCTGATCTCGGCCAAGCCATTAAGCCGTTAAGTCCTTCCCGGCCAAGCCTTTAAGTCCTACTCGCAACGTTCACAACCTAACGCAAGTCCGCTAGGGTTCTGTTTTTCGCGTATGCGCCCGATCTTGAGAATGAGGATCGCGACACTCACCCTCACTTTGGAGGTTGATGCCCTCATCAACAATGATCCTTTAAGTTATCACCAAGTTCAAAATGGGTAGCCAACTCCTTGGCGTCAGAATTGCGTTCCGGTAGCTAACCCACAATTCTCTTCTTGGCTTGAGTCTTAAGTTATCGCTAGAAAATTTAGAAAATTCCAACTAGTCTCAGGAGAAGCCTTATCTTTTTGGCTTACCTTAAAAAAAACTAGTTGACAATTTCTAAACATTCTACTTAAGACTCTAACTTGCTAACTATAAGTATTCACACCTACTTACAAGGTCCCCCGAAACTCAATTTCTGGTCGCAACTTGATTTGACTTAGACGTGCGACTAAGTTTACTTTGTAGAAAATCACAAAGCAAGATCACCCCAAGCCCCAAGACAAGTATGAAATTTCATACTTGCTTTGCCAACGCTACGGCAAACCTAAGTCTTGACATCAAGACTTAGTCTTGATTTAGATGCTTATCCAAACCAGCTCGCTTCCTTTGAGTGTGTTTCGTTCCTCCTCTTGACAACATCCTAGGCATCTGATCAGAACTACTAGTCATAGCCATGCACTACCAAATACACTTAGACAAAATTTCAAGAAACAAAGACTTTATTTCCAAGTACAAGACAAAGCTACAAAATCCATCGGCCCAAATCGCTTCAAGTTGCTACTCGTATGGTTCGTCGTTTCTTCACTCCTCGCTGGAAGGAGATGTCCTCATCTTGCTAACGCCCTTGTTGTCCTTGTCTCCGTTTGAATAAATCCAATACTTCACTTGCATGTGTTAGTTCCTCCTCTAGCACCCAAGTTGCTTCCTTCAAATGGTAACCACGCCATTTGACCAAGTACTCCATCCGGTTAGACTTACGTCGCGATCACAAAATGATCTCTACCTCATATTCTGCTTCGCCTTGCATGATTTCAGGTTGAGGCATGAGTACCTATTTGCGCTCCGGTCGCAAATCTTTAATAAAGAAACATGGAAAGTCGGATGCAACTGTCATTCGCGAGGAAGGTCTAATGTATAGACGTCTTCGTGCGGATTCTTGACAATGACAAAAGGTTCAGCAAACTTCGATGAAACCTTCGCCGATATTTCCTTCGGAAGTGTGAAGTTTTTCGTACTTAACCATACTTCTTCGCCCACTTGAAACTTCACTTGCCGCCGATGCTTGTTTACATGCTTCGTGTATCGTTGTTGCGCCTTCTCGAGGTTCTTCTTTACTTGCTCCTCGCGCCGCTGCATTACCGCCACCAACTCTTCAGCTGATGTTTGCCGTGTTCTTGGTCATGCCGATGTAGAACTCCCTGCAAGAGTCAAGTCAAGAGGCCCTTCTGGCTCACGTCCGTAAGCCAGCAAGAAAGGCGATTCATCGGTTGCCGAATGCTTCGTGGAATTGTAGCAATACTCCGCAAGACTGAGCCACTCCGTCTTATCACTTTGGTCCGCGGTCACATAATTCCTCAAGTATTGATTCAGAATCGAGTTAACTCGTTCTGTTTGCCCATCTGTTTTTGGATGAAAGACGGTACTAAATTTTAACTTAGTCTCCAATTTTTGAAACAAGTGTTTCCAAAAGGCACTTGTGAACTTAGACTCTCTATCTGAAATAATACTCCGGGGTAACCCATGTGAACGCCACCAAGTATCTAAGAACAACCGAGAAGTCGTGAACGTTGTTGCAGTATCCAAGGTCGGAGCAAACTTCGCTAGTTTACTAAACCGATCAACTATCACAAAAATCGCGTTGTATCTATTTGAGTCAAGTAGAGAGGTAATGAAGTCCATGCTAATGCTTTCCCAAGGTCTGGCTGGAATCGGCAGAGGATGAAGCAACCCTTGTTTCTTCTCATAAGAAACGCGGTTCGCTCGACAGGTTACACATGTTTTTATAAAGTGGGCAACATCGTCTTTCATGTGGGGCCAATAAAACTTTTTAGCTATCACTGCTAAAGTGGACTTTTCTCCTTTATGGCCTGATAAGGACGCATCGTGACATTCCTTTAACAACTTGGTCCTAAGTTTTCCTTGTCTCACATAAACTCGACTTTGCTTGAACATGAGTAAACCATGTCTTAGCTGCATGTTTTGCAACTTCACTCCTCGCTTGAGCTGTTCTAGATACTCCTTCGCTTGATCGTCGCTCATGTAACCTTCACGTATTTGCCTCTCCAAGTCTGACTCCTTAGAATACATAGCACGTAAAATCTGTGTGGATGATGGAAGATATTCTTCCTTGCGACTCAAGACGTCAGGAACCACATTGTCTTTTCTCGCTTTGTGGATTAATTCCACATTCATGAGCGCCAAGGTATCGTGCCACCATAGTTGCTTTGGCGTCACCCAATCTTGTGTCTCAAAGTACTTGAGTGAAATATTATCAGTATACACTTGGATTTTGTGAAGTCTCAAGTAATGCCGCCATTTTCTCAAGCAATGAACCACCGCAAACAGTTCCTTCTCATGAGTCGGCCATCGACTCTCTGTTCCAGATAGCTTCTTGCTTTCGTACTCTACAGGTTTTCCATCCTGCATCAACACTCCGTCAATCGCATAGTCGCTCGCGTCCGTGTGCATCTCGAATGGTTTGTCGAACTCCGGCAGCTTCAATACTGGCGCCTTTGACAAAATAGCTTTGATCGTCTGAAACGCATCATCCACCTCCTTGGTCCAACTTACCTGTGCGTCTTTGTCCGTCCAATCCGTCAGCGGTTTTGTGATCTTTGAAAACCCCTTCACATACTTGCGGTAGAATTGCGCCAATTCTAAGAATCGCCGAATCTCCTTCACTGTAGTCGGAGGCTCCCAAGTCACAATCGCCTCCACCTTCTGCATATCCGGGTCGACTCCTTCTGCACTAATGACATGTCCCAAGAAGTTAATGCGCTCCAAACCAAACTCACTCTTGTCAACGTTGGCAAACAGTTTATGCTCCCGCAGCTTCGTCAACACCACCCTTAGCTGCTCCGCGTGCGACTCCAAGGTTTTGGAGTAGATCAAGATGTCATCGATGTAAACGATGACAAACTCATCCATCTCCTCGTGAAAAATTGTGTTCATCAATGTAGTGAACGTCGAAAAGGCGTTGTAGAGTCCAAATGACATCATCACGAATTCAAATGATCAGTATCTGCTTCGACAAGCGGTCTTCTCAACATCTGGGTCAGCTATCCGGATCTGGTAATATCGTGACTTCAAGTCTATCATGCTGAAGTACTTTTCGCCCGCTAACCTATCTAAGAGGTCGTCTATCCTTGACAAGGGATAATTATTCTTCACCGTCAACTTATTGAGTGCACGATAATCTACACAGAGTGGTAACTTCCCATCCTTCTTCTTTGCGAAAAGAACTGGGGCTCCATAAGGTGACTTACTGGTTCGAATATATCCCCGCGCTAATAGCTCGTCGAGTTGCCTTTTCAACTCAAGGAGTTCCACCTGATTGAGTCGATAAGGAGCTTTGGAAGATGGTTCTGATCCGGACAAGACCTCGATCTTGTGATCCACCACCCGCCTTGGAGGTAACTCAGCAGGTAACTCATCCGTCAAGACATCCTCAAACTCCTTAATCACTTCGCGAAGCACTTCCGGAAGTTTAGTCGCATCTCCTGATGTTTTCTCTTGTCCGCCACCCGTCATCAAATCTGCAACCCGCATCAAACACATGACTCCATCGTTGAAGTCCATCTGTTTGCCTTTGATCAAATTCACCGCAAAGTCGTCAATTTTCCGCGCCTTCCGGATCAGCCTCACTCCCAGCTTTCGCCCTTTAACTCTAACGTTTAACCTTAAAGGTTTCCGTCTAAGTTCCACTTCAAACTTGTCCAAGAAAGTGTTCCCCAAAACCGCATGGATATCATCCATCTCGCACATCGTGAAGTTCTCTATCTCCAACTTCCCACATGCAAATCGTACGTCCAAGGCTACTTCAGAAGTTTGGTACGTCTTGCCTTTGGCAAAGCGCACCTGAATAGGCTTGTCTGCCTTGGAGGTAGACAAGCCCAACTTCTTCACCAACTTTGGACTTATGAAGGAGTGAGTCGCTCCTGTGTCCACAAGAAAAGTAACATCACGATTAGCAACCTTGGCTTGTAGAAACATCAATCCTGGCGTCTTCTTCGTGGTTCTCAAGGTCATAGTCATCTGGCCCTCCAACAAGTCTTTTGCAACAAATGCATTCATGCTACAGTTACTAACCTTAGGTTTCGTACACCCCTTAGCAATATGACCCGCCTCGCCACAATTGTAGCAAGTAAACTTAGCACCGTTGCCCTTCTGAGGTGTTTGCCCCTTAGGTTTTATTCCTATTTGCTGCCGCTTTGTTGCTGGGGTAGAAGAATCCTTCCGATCCTTCTCACCCCATCCCACTGTCGCTTGAAGCCATTGTTCTTCTTCTGGAACTTGTCTGTGCTGCGTGGTTCAAAAGGTTTCTGTTGCTGGACTTCGTCGTCCTCAATTCGCTCTGCTAGCTTCAAAAGTTCGGCACATGTTTCAGGTAGCTTCGGCATCCGAAAGAGAGCCTTCTCCGAGCTAGACTTGAGTCCCTCAGTGAATATACATATCTTGGTCTCTTCAGTCCACTTGGAGAATGAGTCCAACTTGGCACTGAACTCGCGTACATAAGCACTTAGCGTCCCCGTCTGCTTCAGTCTAACTAGCTCGACACCGTCCCGAATCCTTTGATACTCCGGAGTGAATCGTCCCGCGAGCAACTCCTTGGACTTCTTCCAACCAAGCACCGAGACAGTCAAGGCATGCTCATCTCTGTATGCAGTCCACCAGAGAAGCGCATGGTCCTTCAGGAACGTAACCGCCGCTCTCACCTTGTCAGACTCCTTAGCCTGTTGCATCTCAAAGTATAGATCCAACTCAGTTAAGAAATCCTTAACCTTGCGAGCTCGTCCTATACCTGAAAACAAATTCAGGTATAGGATTCATATTCAGATCGGCAAATTCGTCTTACAAAGCTTCTTGGTAGACGAAGAACTTCCTTGGCCTACCTTAAGCTCAACGATACGTTTATCCTTAGAGATCATACCCTCTTGCATGGTCTTCATCATCTTGATGAGCTCTGCATACAAAGCTCCTTGACTTCCCGCACCTGCATCGTTGGACACCGTTGGCAAGACTCCATCTTGCTGCGTTGGTGCCGCAGCCGGTACTGGATTTCCTTGACGTTGGGACGAAGATTGTCGGTTGTCGTCTCCTGATTGTGCCTCGGGGCTAGCTCGAGTCGATCTGCTCCCGTTAGCCGCTCCTCGTTTCTTGGTCTTCCTCTTGGAACTCTGTCCGTCGTCAGCCAACGCTCCAAGTGTTCACCTAGAAACGCTGATCCGCTTCGTGTCTCACGTTCCTCCTCAAGCGTCCAGCCTTCAGCCGCTATCTCAAGTTCTCGCTCATCGAAGCGTCGGCTCTGATACCACTTTTCGCGCGCCTACCGCCTTGTTGCGCCAGCGGAAGCTCTTGCTCAGTAGGTCGTAAACTTGACATCGCTAACTGCAAACACAATCACAAGTTAGCGTCCATGCACCACTTACCTTATCTCAATTTGGTCCGGACCGTCTCCTTAATCATCAAGCTCAGCAGTTCTTAAGTCCCGACCTAGACCCGTTGTCGCGCCCCTCATTCTCAAGATCGGGCGCAGACGCGAACAACAGAACCCTAGCGGACTTGCGTTAGGTTGTGAACGCTGCGAGTAGGACTTAACGGCTTGGCCGGGAAGTCGGGATCTGATGAACCCTAAGTGGTTCTCTGAACCAAGGTTGGAACCTTGGGTTAGGACATAAGGGCCTATCCCAAGAGGGCCCAGACGAACGCTGACCTAAGGGGGTGAGTCTGAGAACGGACTGAAACATGGGTCTCAGACATAGGTCTGAGACGTGGGTCCGAGACGTGGGTCCGAGACGCAGACGAACCACAGGGTTCGACCCTGGGTCTGGACCACAGGTTTTCGGAAAAACTGCTAAGTGTTGGAGCTCCAGAGACGTTTTAGGTCGTGGACGGAGCTCCACGTAAGATCTCGAGGCGAGAGAGGTATCATTGGAAAGGTCTCGTCGAGAGCTTTCCAGTGATATATAACACTCCTCGATCTGACCTCCGAGCTGGAAGTTATGGCCGAACCACAATCGGGTTGTGGTATAATTTTCAGGGACCAAAGAGGAGGGCGGGGCCGCCGATCCCCAGAAGTATATATGAGGGGGGCTCGATGCCTGGGTGGGCCAGGACGAGTCACCCGACCCCAGGGTTCGGCGGGCGGACTCTGGGGGCATGAGGTGATGGCTGGACCGGTTCCAAGGCACGTTCCGATCCAGACTTGGATGTCTGGACTTAGGAACGATGCAAGGGCTGGGGCAAGACAAGGGAACGAGTCGGTGGGTTAGACCACCGTTCGGGAGCCTAGACCCAGACGGACATCACGGGCGGTTGGGCCGCTAGGTGTGCTGGAGGCACCGTTTAGGACCTTGGACTTTATGGGAAGTCCGCCCCAAGTCATATTGTGACTTGCTCATGTTTGGGACCGACTTAGGCGGATCTAAGTCGGGACTTAGGAATGCTGAGCTTGATGATTAGGGAGACGGTCCGGCTCCGGTCCGGACCAAACAGAACCAAGGTAAGTGGTGCATGGACGCTAACTTGTGATTGTGTTTGCAGGTTAGCGGTGTAAAGTTTACGACCTACTGAGCTAGAGCTTCCGCTGACGCAACAAGGTGGTAGGTGCGCGAAAAGTGGTATCAGAGCCAACGCTTCGGTGAGCGAGAACTTGAGGTAGCGGCTGAAGGCTAGACGCTTGAGGAGGGACGCAAGACACGAAGCGGATCAGCGTTTCTAGGTGAACACTTGGAGCGATGGCCGACGTCGGACAGAGTTCCAGGAGGAAGACCAAGAAACGTGGAGCGGCTGACACCGGGACCAGATCGACTCGAGCTAGCCCCGAGGCACAGTCAGGGGACGATAACCGACAACCTTCGCCCCAACGTCAAGGAAGCCCAGTTCCAGCTGTGGCACCGCTGCAGCAAGATGGAGTCTTGCCAACGGTGCCCAACGATGCAGGCGCGAGAAGTCAAGGAGCCTTGTATGCGGAACTCATCAAAATGATGAAGACCATGCAGGAAGGGATGGCCTCCAGGGATAAACGTATCGCTGAACTTGAGGTAGGCCAAGGAAGTTCCTCGTCTACCAGAAAGCTTTGTAAGACGAATTTGCCGACTCTGTTTACAGGTATAGGACGGGCTCGCAAGGTTAAGGATTTCTTAACCGAGTTAGACCTATACTTTGAAGCGCATCAGGCTCAGGAGTTAGACAAAGTGAGAGCGGCGGTTACGTTCTTGAAGGACCATGCGCTTCTCTGGTGGACCGCATACAGGGATGAGCATGCCTTGACCGTCTCGGCGCTTGGTTGGAAGGAGTTCAAGGAGTTGCTCGCGGGACGATTCACTCCGGAGTATCAGAGGATTCGGGACGGTGTTGAGTTAGTTCGGCTGAAGCAGACAGGGACCTTAAGTGCTTATGTGCGCGAGTTCAGTGCCAAACTGGATTCGTTCTCCAAGTGGAATGAGGAGACCAAAATATGTATATTCATTGGGGGACTCAAGTCCAGCTCGGAGAAGGCTCTCTTTCGGATGCCAGAGCTACTTGCGACAAGTGCCGAACTCTTGAAGCTAGCGGAGCGAATTGGGGACGATGAAGTCCAGCAACAAAAACCTTTTGAACCTCGCAGCACGGACAAGTTCCAGAAGAAGAACAAGGGCTTCAAGCGACAATGGGATGGGGGTGAGAAGGATCGGAAGGATACTTCTGCCCCGGCAGCAAAGCGGCAGCAAACAGGAGTAAAACCTAAGGGGCAGACACCTCAGAAAGGCAATGGCGCTAAGTTTACTTGCTACAACTGTGGCGAGGCGGGCCACATTGCTAAGGGGTGTACGAAACCTAAGGTTAGTAACTGTAGCATGAAATGCATTTGTTGCAAAGGACTTGTTGGAGGGCCAGATGACTGTGACCTTGAGAACCACGAAGAAGACGCCGGGACTGATGTATCTACAAGCCAAGGTTGCTAACCGTGATGTTACTTTTCTTGTGGACACAGGAGCGACTCACTCCTTCATAAGTCCAAAGTTGGTGAAGAAGTTGGGCTTGTCTACCTCCAAGGCAGACAAGCCTATTCAGGTACGCTTTGCCAAGGGCAAGACGTACCAAACTTCTGAAGTGGCCTTGGACGTACCATTTGCGTGTGAGAAGTTGGAGTTCACAGAGAACTTCACGGTGTGCGAGATGGATGATATCCATGCGGTTTTGGGGAACACTTTCTTGGACAGGTTTGAAGTGGAACTTAGGCGGAAACCTTTAAGGTTAAACGTTAGATTGATGACTTTGCAGTGAATTTGATCAAAGGCAAACAGATGGACTTCAACGACGGAGTCATGTGTTTGATGCGGGTTGCAGATTTGATGGCGGGTGGCGGACAAGAGGAAACATCAGGAGATGCGACTAAACTTCCGGAGGTGCTTCGCGAAGTGATTAAGGAGTTTGAGGATGTCTTGACGGACGAGTTACCTGGTGAGTTACCTCCAAGGCGGGTGGTGGATCACAAGATCGAAGTCTTGCCAGGATCGGAACCACCTTCCAAAGCCCCTTACCGACTCAATCAGGTAGAACTCCTTGAGTTGAAAAGACAACTCGGCGAGCTATTAGCGCGGGGATATATTCGAACCAACAAGTCACCTTATGGAGCCCCAGTTCTTTTTGCAAAGAAGAAGGATGGGAAGTTACGACTCTGCGTAGATTATCGTGCACTCAATAAGGTGACGGTGAAGAATAATTATCCTTTGCCAAGGATAGACGACCTCTTTGATAGGCTAGCGGGCGCAAAGTACTTCAGCAGGATAGACTTGAAGTCAGGATACTACCAAATCCGGATAGCTGACCCAGATGTTGAGAAGACCGCTTGTCGAACCAGATACGGATCGTTTGAATTCGTGGTGATGCCATTTGGACTCTGCAACGCCCCTTCGACGTTCACTACATTGATGAACACAATTTTTCGCGAGGAGATGGATGAGTTTGTCATCGTTTACATCGACGACATCTTGATCTACTCCAAAACCTTGGAGTCGCACGCGGAGCAGCTAAGGGTGGTGTTGACGAAGCTGCGGGAGCATAAACTGTTTGCCAACATTGACAAGAGTGAGTTTGGTTTGGAGCGCATTAACTTCTTGGGACATGTAATTAGTGCAGAAGGAGTCGGCCCGGATATGCAGAAGGTGGACGCGATTGTGACTTGGGAGCCTCCGACTACAGTGAAGGGGATGCGGCGATTCTTAGGATTGGCGCAGTTCTACCGCAAGTATGTGAAGGGGTTTTCAAAGATCGCGAAGCCGCTGACGGACTGGACGGGTAAAGACGCACAGGTAAGTTGGACCAAGGAGGTGGATGATGCGTTTCAGACGATCAAAGCTATTTTGTCAAAGGCGCCAGTTTTGAAGCTGCCGGAGTTCGACAAACCATTCGAGGTGCACACGGACGCGAGCGACTATGCGATTGGCGGAGTGCTGGTGCAGGATGGCAAACCTGTAGCGTACGAAAGAAAAAAGCTATCTGGGACAGAGAGTCGATGGCCGACTCACGAGAAGGAACTGTTCGCGGTGGTTCATTGCTTGAGGAAATGGCGGCATTACTTGGGACTTCACAAAACCCAAGTGTATACTGATAACATTTCGCTCAAGTACTTTGAGACGCAAGATCGGGTGACGCCAAAGCAACTACGATGGCATGATACCTTGGCGCTCATGAACGTGGAATTAATCCACAAAGCGGGAAAGGACAATGTGGTTCCTGACGCCTTGAGTCGCAAGGAGGAATATCTTCCATCGTCAACACAGATTTTGCGAGCTATGTATCCTAAGGAGTCAGATTTGGAGAGGCGAATACGTGAAGGTTACATGGGTGATGACCAAGCGAAGGAGTACCTGGAACAACTCAAGCGAGGGGTGAAGTTGCAGAACATGCAGCTAAGACATGGTTTACTCATGTTCAAACAAAGTCGGGTTTATGTGGGACAAGGAAAACTTAGGACCAAGTTGTTAAAAGAATCTCACGATGTGCCCTTATCAGGCCATAAAGGAGAAAAGTCCACTTTAGCAATAATCGCTAAAAAGTTTTATTGGCCCCACATGAAAGACGATGCTTCCCACTTTGTGAAAACATGCGTAACCTGTCAAGCGAATCGCGTTTCTTATGAGAAGAAACAAGGATTGCTTCATCCTTTACCGATTCCAGCCAGACCTTGGGAAAGCATTAGCATGGACTTCATTACCTCTCTGCCTGACTCGAATGGATACAACGCAATTTTTGTGATAGTTGATCGGTTTAGCAAACTAGCAAAGTTTGCTCCGACCTTGGACACTGCAACAGCGTTCACGACTTCTCGGTTGTTCCTAGATACTTGGTGGCGTTCACATGGATTACCTCGGAGTATTATTTCTGATAGAGACTCTAAGTTCACAAGTGCCTTTTGGAAACACTTGTTCCAAAAATTGGGGACTAAGTTAAAATTTAGTACCGCCTTTCATCCGGAAACAGATGGGCAAACGGAACGAGTTAACTCGGTTCTGAATCAATACTTGAGGAATTATGTGAGCGCGGACCAAAGTGATTGGGCAGAGTGGCTCAGTCTTGCGGAGTATTGCTACAATTCCACGAAGCATTCGGCAACCGGTGAATCGCCCTTCTTGCTAGCTTACGGACGTGAGCCAGAAGGACCTCTTGACTTGACTCTTGCAGGGAGTTCTACATCGGCACGACCAAGAACACGGCAAACATCAGCTGAAGAGTTGGTGGCGGCAATGCAGCGGCGCGAGGAGCAAGTTAAGAAGAACCTCGAGAAGGCGCATCAACGGTACACGAAGCAGGTAAACAAACATCGGCGGCAAGTGAAGTTTCAAGTGGGCGAAGAAGTATGGTTAAGTGCGAAAAACTTCACACTTCCGAAGGATATCTCGGCGAAGTTCTCATCAAAGTTCGCGGGACCTTTTGTCATTGTCAAGAATCCGCACGAAGACGTCTATACCTTAGACCTTCCTCGCGAGTGGCAGTTGCATCCGACTTTCCATGTTTCCTTACTAAAGAAACACTTCAAGGATGATTTGCGACCGGAGCGCAAACAGGTTCTTAGGCCTCAACCTGATGTCGTGCAAGGCGAAGCAGAATATGAGGTGGAGTCCATTTTGCGATCTCGGCGCAAATCAAACCAGATGGAGTACTTGGTCAAATGGCGTGGTTACCATTTGAAAGAAGCAACTTGGGTGCCAGAGGAAGATCTCGCACATGCGAGCGAAGTATTGGACCTGTTCAAACGGAGACAAGGACAACAAGGGCGTTAGCAAGATGAGGACATCTCCTTCCAGCGAGGGGTGAAGAAACGACGGACCATACGAGTAGCAACTTGAGGCGATTTGGGCCGATGGACTTTGTACTTTACTTGTGTTTGGAAATAAAGATTTTGTTTCTTGAAAAATTGTCTAAGTGTATTGGTAGTGCATGGCTATGACTAGTTCTGATCAGATGCCTAGGATGTTGTCAAGAGGAGGAACGAAGCACACTCAAAGGAAGCGAGCTGGTTTGGATAAGCATCTAAATCAAGACTAAGTCTTGATGTCAAGACTTAGGTTTGCCGTAGCGTTGGCAAAGCAAGTATGAACTTTCATACTTGTCTTGGGGCTTGGGGTGATCTTGCTTTGTGGTTTTCTAACTGCGAAGTAAACTTAGTCGCGCATCTAAGTCAAATCAGATTGCGACCGGAAAGTGGGTTTCGGGGGACCTTGTAAGTAGGTGTGAATACTTATAGTTAGCAAGTTAGAGTCTTAAGTAGAATGTTTAGAAGTTGCCAACTAGTTTTGTTTAGGGTAAGCCAAAAAGGTAAGGCTTTTCCCGAGACTAGTTGGAATTTTCTAAGTGTTCTAGCGACAACTTAAGACTCAAGCCAAGAAGAGAATTGCGGGTTAGCTACCAGAACGCAATTCTGACGCCAAGGGGTTGGCTACCCATTTTGAACTTGGTGTTAACTTAAAGGATCATTGTTGATGAGGGCATCAACCTCCAAAGTGGGGGTGAGTGTCGCGCCCCTCATTCTCAAGATCGGGCGCAGACGCGAACAACAGAACCCTAGCGGACTTGCGCTAGGTTGTGAACGCTGCGAGTAGGACTTAACGGCTTGGCCGGGAAGTCGGGATCTGATGAACCCTAAGTGGTTCTCTGAACCAAGGTTGGAACCTTGGGTTAGGACATAAGGGCCTATCCCAAGAGGGCCCCAGACGAACGCTGACCTAAGGGGGCGAGTCTGAGAACGGACTGAAACATGAGTCTCAGACATAGGTCCGAGACGTGGGTCCGAGACGCAGACGAACCACAGGGTTCGACCCTGGGTCTGGACCACAGGTTTTCGGAAAAACTGCTAAGTGTTGGAGCTCCAGAGACGTTTTAGGTCGTGGATGGAGCTCCACGTAAGATCTCGAGGAGAGAGAGGTATCATTGGAAAGGTCTCGTCGAGAGCTTTCCAGTGATATATAACACTCCTCGATCTGACCTCCGAGCTGGAAGTTATGGCCGAACCACAATCGGGTTGTGGTATAATTTTCAGGGACCAAAGAGGAGGACGGGGCCGCCGATCCCCAGAAGTATATATGAGGGGGGCTCGATGCCTGGGTGGGCCAGGACGAGTCACCCAACCCCAGGGTTCGTCCGGCGGACTCTGGGGGCATGAGGTGATGGCTGGGCCGGTTCCAAGGCACGTTCCGATCCAGACTTGGATGTCTGGACTTAGGAACGATGCAAGGGTTGGGGCAAGACAAGGGAACGAGTCGGCGGGTTAGACCACCGTTCGGGAGCCTAGACCCAGACGGACATCACGGGCGGTTGGGCCGCTAGGTGTGCTGGAGGCACCGTTTAGGACCTTGGACTTTATGGGAAGTCCGCCCCAAGTCATATTGTGACTTGCTCATGTTTGGGACCGACTTAGGCGGATCTAAGTCGGGACTTAGGAATGCTGAGCTTGATGATTAGGGAGACGGTCCGGCTCCGGTCCGGACCAAACAGAACCAAGGTAAGTGGTGCATGGACGCTAACTTGTGATTTTGTTTGCAGGTTAGCGATGTAAAGTTTGCGACCTACTGAGCTAGAGCTTCCGCTGGCGCAACAAGGTGGTAGGTGCGCGAAACCCGCTTAGGTCGGTCTCAAACATGAGCAAGTCACAAGATGACTTCGGACGAACTTCTCATAAAGTCCAGGGTCTTAAACGGTGCCTCCAACACACCTAGCGGTCCAACCGCCCGTGATGTCTGTCTGGGTCTAGGCTCTCGAACGATGGTCTAACCCGCCGACTCGTTCCTTAGTCTTGCCCCAGTCCTTACATCGTTCCTAAGTCGTTTCGATCCAGACGTCCAAGTCTGGATCGAAACGTGTCTTGGAACCGACCCAGTCATCATCTCATGCCCCCAGAGTCCGTCCGCCTAACCTTGGGGTCGAGTGACTCGTCCTGGCCCATCCAGGCATCGAGCCCCCCTCATATATACTTCTGGGGATCAGCGGTCCTGCCCTCCTCTTTGGTCCTTGAAAATTATAACACAACCAGATCCTGGTTCGATCATAACTTCTAGCTTGGAGGTCAATTCGAGGAGTGTTATATATCACTGGAAAGCTCTCGACGAGACCTTTCCAATGATACTTCACTCGCCTCGAGATCTTACGTGGAGCTCCGTCCATGACCTAAACCGTCTCTGGAGCTCCAACACTTAGCCATTTTTTGGAAACTTGTGGTCCAGACTCAGACTCGAACCATGTGGTTCGGAACAACGTCCGAACCACAGTCCATCTGCGTCTCGGACTCACGTCTCGATCTCACGTCTCGGACCCACGTCTCAGACCTATGTCTCAGACTCATGTTTCGATCCGTTCCCAGACTCGCTCTCTTAGGTCAGCGTTTGTCCGGGGTCCTCTTGGAGTAGGCTCTTACGTCCTAACCCAAGGTTCGAATCTTGGTTCAGAGAACCACTTAGGGTTCATCTGATCTCGACTTCTCGGTCAAGCCGTTAAGTCCTATTCGCAGCGTTCACAACCTAGCGCAAGTCCGCTAGAATTCTGTTATTCGCGTCTGCGTCCGATCTTGAGAATGAGGGTCACGACATAAGTGTTGGAACTCTAGCAACATTTTAGGTTGTGGACCTAGCTCCACATAAGATCATGAGACGAATGAGATGCCGTTAGAAAGATCTCTATGAGGACGTCTCAATCGTACCAAGAACTCTCCAAACTGAAAATAGAGCTAAGAATTATGACTGATCACGTGATCGAGTTATGATATAATTGTCAAAGACCAAAGAGGAGAGCGGGGTCACCGATCCTCATAAGTATATATGAGGGGGGGGGTCAATGCTTGGATGAGCCAACACGAGTCATCCGACCTCAAGGTTTCACGGACGGACTCTAGCGACATGGGGTGATGATTAAGCATGTACAAAGACGCATTCTAGTCCATACTTGGACGTCTGAATTTGAGATCGACCCAAGGGTTAAGACAAGACTAGAGAACGAAACGGCAGATTAGTCCACCATTCGAGAGCTTAGACCCAGACATACATCACGCGTGGTTGAACTGCTATGTGTGCTGGAGATACCGTTTAAGATCCTAGACTTAATGAGAAGCATGCTCCAAGTCACGTTGTCGTGTCGTGGACCGGCTCCTACTTGAAAATATACTTTTTTGATACCTATCATTATCACTCCAAAGACTCTCGTATGACTAAAATGAACTATTTTACACAACTTCGGATCTTCACTTTCATTACATCAATTGGTAGAGCTCGTTATCAGCTTTTTGTGAGCACTTCATCTATTTTATTTGGACGTCTAGTGGTGAAGTTACGAGGTTCAAAAGATGGAAAATTTTGTTGAGCTCTACCTTACTATTGCTGACTGGGTATTTGCAGTTCCTGGCGCTATACTAAGGATGCAAAGGGTCTGCTTGTTCATTATCTGTGAAAACTTTCACGTATGAGATTAAAGTACGGGGGCAGCTTAAGGGGTTAGCTTGTTTCTACGATCTATCATTGGGCGGTTTGGAGAATTGAGAGGTCCAATGCATGCACACAATGTGTCATTGGGTTCAGATCTGTGCAGGCTATGCGTTGGTTAAGACGGTTCGTGAAGATGTGGACCGTGGAGTGTGTTCTGGGAGAAATTGAGACGTAGAGAAAGAGTTTGGAGTGCTTCAGTGATCTGCGAAGGAGAGTTGGATTGTTCGAACCGTTCTGGAGTCCAAACCTTCTATCCTTAGATCCATCAGGATCAGAACGTCAAGTTCTTCAAGAAATTGAAGATGATACAAAGTTTCATCGGATGATTTGGGAGTTCTGGGTGAAATTGACTCGTATGGAAGCTCTTCTGTCAGTTTTGGTCAATTTTTGCGACCTTAGGTTGGGTTGTTCTTCGCGATCAGTGAGTCAAGTTCTTCGTTCTTGGTGTCTATACGATCAAGGAGTCTTCACCTACGCATAAGAGAAGACCGTATGTGGATTGGATTGTTGGTTTGGGTGTGGTGAGTGAGTTGAGCCGCAGGGAGTCGATTTACGTCAGTTTTTTACTTCATGCGATCAAATTTTTTTCATGGTTTCGTGAAGAGAGCTCCAAACAACTTGTATGGAGTCTTGTTGGAGGTTCAAGAAGAAAGTTTCTAGATAGATTTTTTTCGGTTCTTTCGCTGCGATTTTCATCCTTTTGAGTTCGTTAGAGTTTTAGTTGGTTATGTACAACTTGTGGTAGCTAGCTTTAGCTAAGGAATTGTACATGGACGTTCTTTGGACTTGGGTTTGAATCATGTGATGTTTGTGTAGCTCTTTTTGTTAGCAAAGGGATGTTTCTCTTGCTTTGAGTTATGCTTCGGTAGTTTTGGGTCGGAGTTGAGATTCAAGGACTCGTTTTAGGGGGTTTGATGCAGATTACAGCCCGCTCCAGTATGTTTTTCAGTTTTATCTTCTTAGGGAGAAAGAACCAGCAGTGTATGTAAATTGAGAGTTGGTATATATTACGACGCTTGTTCTCGTGCTTGTCTCTCTCTTTCTTACCTCTATTGAGCACATGATATCTCCACAGCCAAGAACCTCACATTTTCCTGAACAACCTTCACGCAAAATCCGATATGACAAAGTTGTGACTTACTCATGTTTTGGAGCTCATCTAACCATATCTAAGTCGAGAGTTAAATAATGTTGAGCTTGAGAGTTAGGGAGACGATCAGGCTCCAATCCGAACCAAATGGGATAAATGTAAGTGATGCATGAACGATAACGTGTGATTATAGTTTGCGGGTTACTTGTGAATTTCGTCACCTACTGAGTAAGAGCTTTAGCTGACGCAACAAGGTGCACGAAATGTCATGAAAAATTGGACGAGGTACTTTTCACCTCGTCTAGAGAATTGCAAGAAAAATTATGTAATTCTCTAGCATAAAAATTCCAAAGCTCTAAACCATGATTCAAAAAGAAATGTTGTTGGACACCTTATATATACTAGTAAGCACACTTCTAAGAAGCTAACTATGTGATCTCATCAACATCCAATACATATAACTTCTTCTCGATGTCGCACCTCAACTATATATATATCATCACATCATCTTTCGACTCTCGAAGTGATATACATATGACTTTCACATTAATGATAGATATTGCAATATGATACTAACATCTCATCCATGTCAGCAAGTGCACTTTCTATAGTCGTCATGTGTTATGTCGAAGTTTGGTGCCACATGAGCATCATTTGTCGGGTGATCATGTCTGATTTTTGGGTGATCCAAAAATTAATTTTGGTGTACTAATTGATCCATCATGATATTAATTTTTCTTGCCTTATAACTTTAATCCGTGAGAATTTCTACTTCATAACTTTGACCTTATCAGAGTGGATCAGATCTCTCAACTCATTCGGATTTGAATCCGAGATTTAGTTATGTTATCTTGCTAAAATGAAAAATATGCTAGAAAGGCTTATAGAGGATGTTGCATATGGGCTAAGGTTGATTGGAACCTCAACAATTTAGTCAATGGTTTAAAGTACAATAAAAGTCTAATGCCTTGAAATTCATTTAGTAAATGCAACCGGTAAATAAAGCACTCATCATAAGGATCAAGACTTATAATAGATTAAAGTGGCAAAGCTCAGTAGCTCACTAAGAGGTTTTGTTATAAACACATGCAAATAAAAGTATGATATAATAATATTACTGAATACTTTTTGAACTAAATGGTGTATTAAAATAAGATACTTATCATTATTAAATGATTTTTAAGTAAAATATGATGATTTACATAGAAAACTATATTCTTCTGAAACATGCATTACTCGACTGATAATCGAGATATGATCAAATTAAGTTGCTATCTAAAAGAAAATATTTGAATACCAAGCAGACATCACTGGGGTTAATGGTGTTGTCCACATTGTCTAAATGGACAATATATCTCCATTGCACATGTCATGAACAAAGTGCTACGAGATTTTATATTGGAGAAAACAATATATATTTTGGATGATATATAGTAAAAAGGTACGAGAATGATATGAAATGATTGAAAAAGATTTTTTGTTGAGCATATTATAGAGGTTAGAAACATTATGAGGCAACTCAAAGATACTGATATTACATTTTGTAACATGTTTCATATTGACTCAAATATTGATTTTAATATTTATTAATATGTAATATATTCATTTTTTAACTGAAGTAGAATATAAGCTTTTCATTCAAAAGAACAAAATGAAGCATGCAACGATTTGCATGTATATCAACTTCAAATAAGATGTGTTTTTTTCTCTGCATTAAGATGCAATTTGTTTATAAGTTTAGATTTGATTATCTATATTCATAGCGATGATATGATTCCACCTAAAAAATTTACTTAAAAAATAATATAGAAGAGACTTTGTTAATAACATTGATAGTACATAACCATGTTGGTGAAAAAAGGAAGATACCTCTTGAAACACAACCAACAACAAAATTTGTAATAATAAAAAATCGTGTGTTCCTAGAATTAAGAAAAATACTTAGATATAATTATTCGCTGCTTATATTTTCAAAAGTAAGATTTTTAACATCAGAATGGATTTTATTTAGTTGACTTCCCCATCTGTTGTAAAATAGGATCATGATTATCAAGATTTGATATGTATTTGGATAGGTCTAGATCGATACATGTTCTACAGACAGTCACAGACAGTTCAAAGGGCTTGCTATTGATGGGCACCGGCCTCGCCTATCTCAAAATAAACACAAAAACAAAAGGGTTCAGAAAAATGAGGACAGAGATATCTAAAACACTCGGGATGCAGAAGGAACAAACACAAGGGAGTCGGCGAGATTGATAGATCAAGTGAACAATAGAGTGCAAGAAGCAAATAGAATTTTCTATATAATATCTGGGATAATTGAACATCTAAAGGTACCCATCTTGAAGTACAATTCAGTAGCTATTGTCACTAGTACATAAATACCTAAATGGAATTGACAAAGCAAGAAAGTTGCATCTGATCTTCACGAAATCACCATCGAGTAGGAAACATGACGGATGGGCAAAGAAGAGAAAATCCAAGTAAACAGCCTTTACTGCCTAAAAAAATAAAGCTACTGATGTCCTGGGTGCAACATTCAAGATATCTATTTCTGCTGCTCCAACCAATACTAATGTCTCGAGTTGAATCAAGAGCGTCAAAGGAAATTCCACATATAGAATGCACGCAATTTGAAAAAGAGATGTCTTTTGTGGAAACTTGAGATGATACTGCAAAACATCAGAAGATCATCTAGAGATGTGGAAGAGCAGAAATTCAGAACTATCTTGGGACTCTCCCACTGAAGATTCACGGTTGGAAAGACTAGACTGCAAGAGTCCAACTACATGTAATAGAAGATCGACATCGGTCATGATAAGAGCATGGAGCGCAATGCATACTCATCATCGAGATTAGACAAACAAAAAAAGCAAAAAAGTGATATATGAAAGGAAGCACGAGAAAGAAAGAAAATAAAGTTTGTACGAATGTTGAAGCAAGTACTTGGTGGGTAGTGACAACATGTCTGCCCACATGTTGTTGAAAAGTGAGATCTTGAAATCCAACAGAGAGATTACAACGGCGAATAGTTCAGAAGGATTCCCATCCAGGTAGTCATTGAACACCAAATGATGAGCTGAAGTAAGCACCAGATAACCAAGTCGTAATGGAGCGGCAGCGAAGGAAGCAATCAAAGAAATGGAGCGACGAAGTTAGTGAAGCCGCACTTACTAGCCGTGCCAAAATGAAACGGCAGCCAAGAAGTAAATTGAAGAGAATCGAAGTTTCAAGAGTCTTCTCCAAGTAAGAAATGAAGGCAAGTTAGTGAGTATGCACGGCAGCGGAAATAAGTTGCAGCTGCCTCCGTATTGAAATTCAAGCGGAGCTAAGTACAAAATGTAACAACGGCAAACAATGTCAATGGCTTCCGAGTGAACGGTAGCGAAGCATAGTAAAGAATTCATGCGGAAGCTTCTTTGGTTCATCTCATCATTTCGGCTTTCTTCTCTCCCTCCACCAATGCTAAGGTCATATTTTTTACAAGTTTGTCCACAAACGGTTCCTAAAACCGTTGATAACATGCATATTCACCTCTTCAATATGAAGATGGAAGAGTGCTGCAAGCTTAATTTATTACTTAACTCTTTCGACGAGAATGATTAAGCAATAAACTAAATATTTATTGAAGTAATCTTTCTAGTTAGCAACCTGCTGCACTTGTATTGTTAGAGACGCGTTGGGACTTCACTTATGGGTCTTCTGGGACATTTCCGTAGTTCTCGGTGCGACTAACATTTAACAATTCAACATTAATTTAATTTTCAACAGAACTTGATATTTAATTTTTGTATAACAGTTGCATCTTTTCTGATACAGATAATGAGCAAAAGTTCCCAAAAGGTGATTAAGCATGCATATAATATAATTTACCTTCACATGCATTCAGCTTCTAACTTTTGTTTCTACAAAACACATTATTTCAAATATTGTTATCCTTCACACATGTGAGGTAAAAGATTATCAAGAGGTATCGTATTTGAGTAGATCGACGTTTGATCACACATATCACAAACCATTTGATACGATTCTTGACTCTCAACATACATATACCAAAAAGTAGTAGTTATATCAACAAGGTGGTGCGCTTGCAGTGGAATTGCAAGGCTATGCATATGCATTTGAGGTTTATCTAAATCTAAATTTTATCTCTCTTTCTCTAAGGTTTGTCTAATGGAATAAATACACTCCCAGATAAAAAAATAAAATTTCTTGGTGAGGTTCACAATCGAAAGATAGTTATGCATATATATGTAAGAGAAAACTAATTTTGTTTGAACTAATTTTGATGTACAACAAACTAGATGAATGATAATTTAAATGTAAAACTATGTTAGATTAAACCTTGGGTGCGGGTATACAAATGAAGAAAAATAATCTTTTTAATTTTCTTTTGGTTCGAGAAAAAATATTGTTTATTTTAAGAAATCATTAAGTTTTTTCTAGAAAATGCTATAATATTAAAAAGATTATTATAAAAATAAAGCTATGGGAGAGCCTTGATTTAAATCTTAGTTTAACAAACTTGGTTCTGGTAAGAAAACAGAGAAAATAAACTTAGGTATAAGTGTTCAGTCTCTTTGTCCTCAGAAAGCCAAGCAGCAGAATGAAAATCTCCCTGCTTACGAGGTATATATATAATGTAGCTGGGTTTCAAATCTACAGTATTTGTATTTAGAAAAGACAAAAAGTACCTCACCTTCTCTTTCCGATTTTGTAGTCTTTTCACTTAAACTGAATCGACGGTTTGCTATGCGAGTGCATAGCAACCATTAATCATAGACAACATCTACATACATTTATTTAATAACAATATTAAGTATCTTTTCCCACAGTGATGGGCATTGTTCGTGCGAATATGTATAACAATTGTATACGTCCATCAACAAAGTTTGCGGAAAGATTTGCGAATATGTATAACAATTGTATACGTCCATCAACAAAGTTTGCGGAAATATTAGCATCATTTTCTATGTCGAAAATCATTGTACGAATATCAACTATGGACACATCATCTTCAATGTTTAAAATTTTGTCGGTTTGGAACCTATCAACACAAAGTCCTTCGTTACTCTCAAGATGATTTCATAGACACTGAAATTCCAAATGTGCACTACCGTCCGCTATTGATAACAGATCGTGATGACTATTTGACTAATTGTATTTCTCTATTATGACAACCATAAGAATCACAAGAATCTTGATATCTGCAAGAAATTAAACAATCGAGTTCTGAATCATCGTTTGGATATATAGTTCTATGTCCCACACTATAAGAAAAAAACCCTAAATTTCCATGATGTTTTGCACAACACTTTGAAAACTTACACAAAGAGCGTACCACATGAGATTGTTACGATAGTTATACCTAGTGGGTTACTTCAACATATTTGTCAAAATCAGGTGCGAGTCGGACCCTAAGTAAAATGAGTACACATAATTAAAACGAATTAAGTCTCTTTCTAAAAAGGAGTAAACACGCTAGCTCCTATAATGTTTCCTTTCCGAATGGTGTTGCCTTGTAGGCGTCCGTTCGGTTTGGAACAACTTACGACCGTTAAGTAAGAGGTTAAATTCCTGTAAAAGACATAGATCGGAAATCTGCAATGTAAGCAACTTTGTAAATAACAGTACCGCTGAGAAACAAATGTTAAACCAGTGTGGAGGACGTGATGACCTGAATGTATGTTCCATGTAAGTAAGTCTCAGAAGAAGTCGTAAGTAGGTGGCAAACAGGGGCATAATGTGCGCTAACCAGCAGTCTGGAGTTAGCCAGTTGATTTTAACCGAAAGGTGTGCTAGTGGGAATGTGTAATGCGAAGCACATTTAGCACCGCGTGAAGTAAAAAATAAGAAGGGAGAAGCGTGTGCTACCTTTACACTCAGAAGCTAGCGCAAAAGTATTGTAACCAAAGGGTCGGACCGAAGGGAATGTGTAGTATAGAGCACATTACCAGATATGGTACCCAAAGGTATGGTGGAAGTGCAGCAGATGACATGTACGAAATGCAGCGCCTGGATTTACAAAGGGCTAATAACGACGAGGTATGTAGTGCATCACTAGCAAATAATCTAGTAGGGATGAAGAACGGAGAAGAGAGAGAGTGAACTAATGTCCCTAAAGCAATCAGTAAACACTACTCGACCAGCCAGGGTGTGCGAAAGGGAAAACATAGAAACATCTTCTAGCCCAGGAGCATAAAAGATGGAAGCAAGCACAATGCTTCATGCACAGAATGTAATGCGCAAAAACAGAACACACAGGAAGAACTCCAGGGTGGAATTAACCTCGAACTTAAAAAGACCTGGCAAGTAAGGAGGATACAGTGCAAATCTGTTCAAAAGCAAAAAGGCAGTCCTTAACGAGAGCAAAACAATCAACTGGAGGTCCACCACCCAGAAACCTATAACAAACAATTTTCTGCGCAAGGGTCACCAACACAGCTACAGGTAATGAGCAGTTCTAGCTACTACATATTACACGCAGAGCATGTCGGTGATGCACACTCCCGTTTGCATGCACCTCGACCTTGTCTCTAATTTCGTCAGCACCTAGCGGAGAGGGTCAGGCTATAGATGAGTAGGAAAGGTTGTCAATCGGAATTGAAGACATTTCCAACTCAAAAGGGCCACTATATATTTATAATCACACCTCTCGTGTGCACCCACCTCCTGCCTGCGAGCAAACAAAAAGAGAATAAAAGGAAGCCATAACATACCATCAACCTCCTAAACCTAAGGTCATGACTGAAGATGTCTTCTTTCCAAGCCTCCTTTGCCATCTGCTAGATGGATCCCATCCATGAGTGAACAACGATCAGTATGAAACATGTCGGTTTCCAGTTTATGATGACCACAATGTAATTGATCTTTGCGATCAGCATTCACCTGGTTTTGAAACATCATCTGGGAAGAAACAGACGCGAGAGAGCTATACATCTGCAAATTTATATATGCTCTGGACTCTGTGACTTGCTTTAGCACTCAAGCGTGGCATTCAACGGTTGACAACACCTGGTACTCGGCTTTCGGACCAAGACTGTAAGTTATGCGCTTGAGACACGCGACCGACAGCCCTCTTGATATAAAGGACAGACCACCAGTAACATAAATGATGACTCATGGTGAGGCCTGCTGAAGGTGTTCAAACCAACCATCACCATGAAACGGACTGCACGGTCCACAAAGACCAAGAATGACGTGACAACAAACGCCTCCGGCCTTGAGGAAAATGATGCACCAAGCAACAATGCACAATAAACTGTACGAAAGGGTATGATGCACCTCGCAACAGCGCACAATAAATTGTGTAGAAAAAGATTACTAACTTTGAATATACAGGCGACATCAACCAGAGAAAGAGAACCACTATCTAATTCTTGACAATTTGGCTGAAAGTCGTGTAAAGTACTCCGTGAATTCTACATGGGAAACTGCTGGTCTCCGTTCAAAGAGGTTGAATTAGACCATAATCATGGCGCATCCAGCTTCTGCACGCAGTACATACATCAAAGGTCAATGTGACCTTTGAAACTTTTCCTTCGACGGCATGAAATTCTTAGGGCCTGAATTTGGCTTCTTGTAACTGCTTTTCACATTCGATAATAGATCTGCAGAAGTAACCACGACGAGCAACAATCAGACTACATAATATTTCACACTTCAAAACAAAACACGAACAGCACACAGAAACCTACACGATTCGGAAGATGAATCTCATCAGGAAACCACAGGAACAATAGCCAGTGAATGAAGCTTTGGTAAATATAAAATATTACCGTTTATTATCTCTAGTCTCAACCATATTCTGTTCATCCATTCTAGACCGGGTCGCTTCTGGGACTCCTTGTCACAAAAGGTTCAAACAAGACTAAAATGAATAGAATTGTACTGTAATCTCGGATAGCTCACCACTAAGAGTTATGGAAAGGCAGTCGCTATTTCACATTACTGACGATCCAGATCACATATTAGGGTACTTTATCCAACTTACTGGGTGTCCACCAAAGGTTACAGCTTCACTACATATCTCTTAACTCCAGTCAATAGACCTGGTTGACAGATGTCGGTGCTAAGGTAAAACGAAAATGGTTATGAAAACCATTTGCTTACAGGGTAATACAGTAATGGAATACAATAAAAGAATAGAACTTGTTCATTTGTGTTCTTGCCTTTCTGAACAAGGTCCATCTTTGGCTTAAATTATCACTGGTAAATTTCAATTAGGCTGAGACGAATTACGAGCAGATAGGTCTCTCTACCTTTCTTGACGTCTACAGGGTCCAGAAAGTGCAAGTACTGCACAAATCCAGCTCAATCTGTATCAGTGTCAAGCATCGCATCCGCATCTCTTTGTGCAGCAGCAGCTGCCTCTGTATCATAATCCTCTTCTCCAAGGGGTTCATGTAAGTGGAAATGGTGATTGTCTGAAACCCATGCAGCAGTCGGACCGACTCTCTCCCATGCCACGGAGTGAGTATTGACGGGATCCAAATAGTCAGGTTGGAGAGAAGATGGAACCTCTACAAACGGAAAAGAGCGTTCCTCCATGATGGAGTTGCCCGCTACACTAACAAGCACACGAGGGCTGCTCAAAGAGCCGCTTTTGCAGCACACAACCTCGGTCCTGCCAACGGAGTGAATGGCAGATGGGTCGCTTGGTTCTCCCATCTCGTCCGACGAATTCATTTCCACTCCTATACCACTCTCAAATCCCTCGTGATCAGCTCCAGAGGGCGACCCATTGTCATAGGTCAAGAGCCCAAGCTCCCCATTATCGGCACTCTCTTTCCTGGGCTTCTTCCATCTTTTCGTTGAGGAAGTACCATCATCTTCAAAATCTCCTTCCTGTCTATCTGTGTGTAGGTACATCCACAGTTTTCTTTCCCCATCAAATTTGACACAAGGATCTCTCTCGTAGTGTAAACGATCAAGGGCCCCACTGACCACTTGGTTTACCTGCAAGTCAGATACCTCGTCTACAATGTACTGGGAATCACGTATTAACGTGCAGACATCTGCCCGAGTACCGATACTTCCAGGAAGCCTGGCAGCTGCATCCCTCACAAGGCAAAGAATGGTTACATGAGGCGGTCGATCAGGTTTGAGCATGAAGTGATCACGGGCCTTGGATGTCGGCTTGCCACCTCCTCTTCTCAGTGGAGCAACGACAGATTTTCGACCATCAGCGGTGGTGTAAGGAAAGGCTCTGTCCGGCAGTGAATACCGAAGAACCTCTTCCCTCTGGAAATACGCTCTCATGTCATCCGAACTACCTGTGATCGTAATTAGGCTTTTCTGAGCTCTCAGATCCCTAAACCTTTCTTTCTCATTGAGGGATATCAGGGCAGGTGGAGTTGGTGGTAACGGCAACTGGACTATTTGTTGACGCGTTTCTTGACCATGCTTGAGCCAGGCTGCAAACGCCTCTTCCATCTTGGCAAGCGTCTTCTGTGGAACTCCCCACGCTTCTGCTGTGACCAGCACCTCATAAGGAGAGTCGAAGGAAGAGACCAAGAGCACTGGCCCAATCCATGACCATGTCCTTGAAACTTTGTTAAAGTGTGCTAAAGGCTTCCAGCCTTTCGCCCCAGGAGGAGCCGTTTTTGAAGAAAATAACTTCAATGCCCCACGAACCAGGTTACTCAGCGGTTCATCAGTGCCTAAAATCCTAGGATCTCCTGGGTTATTTTGTACCCTAAGCACAATCTCAGCCAGTGATATCCCTTGGCTTCTTCTCTCTCCATCTAAGTCAGGAACTCCTACCAGATTTGGTAAGTCATCCTCAAATACACCTGAAAGCCCTGGACTGCTTCTCCGACCTTCTATGTCAATATCGTCTACAAGATGTGAAACTCCACCACGAGATACACCTGGGGAGTGGTCACTGTGCTCCAAAGATAAATCATAGTGACCAAGAAAAACTTTATCATAACCGAAAGCTCCGTCAGGAACTCCATTCTCATTATGAAATTCAGTACTTATATCTCCATACGGTAGTGACAACGCCATACGAACAGCTGACAGCAAATGCGTGACAGAGAAAGAAAAAGCTGAAGCGATGGATGGCACACTTAGGGTAGATAGCTTTATAGAAGACTTAACTGAAGTTCCTCTTTCTCCAGAATCATCAGGAGCAGTTTCCCGTGGTGAGGCCTCCCTCTTCGTTTCCTTTGCTTTCTTCTTGGACTTTTTCTTTGAGACTCTTAGTACCTCGTTACCCCTGAAATCCATGTGCTCCACACCATTCCGAAAATCTTCCTGCCTTGAGTCACTGAACATCCTTCTATCCTCTACATGCTCGAAATTATCGCCATCGTCGACGATCTCCATCACCTTCTTCCTCTGCTCCTCACCAGGAAGAAACCGGGTGAGCTCCTCACCAGTTTTCTTCCGTTGAGCCTTCTTCTTCACAGCAGAAGGCTTTCTCTCGTCCTCCAATAGTCTCTCATCTTCATGACCTCGCGCTTCCTCATAAGCCGAATGAAAAGTCTTGGGAAACGACTTCACATGCTTTCGAACCTCTAGAGGAGGAGTCCTTCTTCGAGGGCGGACCTCGTGTGGAGGGGTCCCAGCTACATATCGCATCTGAGGTTCACTCTGCTTAGCTGCAAAAATTTCTTGATCGTCTGCTGTCTTTTTCCGCTTTCTATCAGCTCCTAAACTCCTTTTCTTCTTTTCACTCACCGGTTTCAACATACTTCTACTACTTTGGTCCCCATCCTCTACATCTTTGACAGGCTTCGCTATCTTGCCTACTTTGACCGGTTTCAACTCTTTACCTACAGACTCTCTCTTTGAATCAGATATGACAGCCTTTTCCCGCCCTGCAGAATCCGGTTTCGCATAGCCTTGGACACCTTTAGATGCGACCTTCAGAACACCTTTAGGAGCTGGTACGTGCACTCTTTCAATCTCCTTTACGGGTACACTCTTGGATCCTCCTCCCTGCTCCGCCTTTGGAGCGATGACCTTCATCTTCAAGACTCCTTTAGAACCTCCTCTGACACTTGCAGAGGTAGTTGGGATAGGAACACTAACAGGGGAGACTTCAACTCGTCTCTCCTCTGGTGCTTCCACCTTACTGCTGACACTGGGCATCAATTTTGGCTTTTTGACACTTCCGCCCTTTTTTGCGGAAACTGGAGTTAGCTGTTCCAACGCCGGTGTGGACTTTTCAGCCTTCCATGACTTCCATAGTTCCAGCCTGTCCTCAATATCTGCGGATTCAGGACAATCCTCCCAGGATTTTTGCATCTCCAAGAAAGAGTTCACCATCTGATTATGGTAATTCCGCAGGAGATGGTAATGTTTCTTTCTCTGCACATACTTCAAACTCTCGTTGTAGCGGGCCACCTTGGGAGCGCATAGGCCGCTTTTCATCCTATCAAAAAGATCCGCAAGAGGGCTACCAAAATGAAAAGTCTCGCCTCCCAGAAGGTCACGTATTGTAGTCCTGAAATCCTCTTCCCCTAACGCAGGAAGAAACGAGACAAGGTACTCTCTTTCATCTTCGGTCAGGCTAAAGTTCCATGTGTCCACCGATAATATGGATTTCAAATCCGGAAGGTTAAAAAGCTCGATTGACACCGCACATATTTCGTCTCCAAGCTGGCACAACTCTGTTCCTTTCTCCGCATATTCTGCATCGTCGGACACATCTGACTCGAGAAACACAGCCTTTTTTGCAGGCTTCGATTTCTGTCTCGCCGGAATATCGTCATCTGTGGACGAACCTGTGCATGTACCTGCCTTGGATGCCTTTGAAGCGTTCCCAGTGAGAGCCATCGAACTTACTCGAGACAGAAGATATGGAAACAATAACACATACTCAAGAGATCATGATCAGTAGGTCATGATATTGGAGGTACGCAATATTTCCTGAGCTGCCACTAACCTTCAATCGAGTCTCAACAATACTCTGCTTCAGAAGTGACCAGCATATGCACACGGAACTGAAACAGGCGAAATTAAATATAGTGCCGTTTCACTGACGTCGGATGAATGTGGCGGAAGTGCACGTTCTGGCATACGCCAACATGAACTTCGCGAACCTGATAACAAGAAATCAACTTCCGCAGCATTTGGACCCTATTCTATAACCCCGCTTACCCTACTTTATCCTCTCCCGAGGAATCATGTGGTATGCTTCGACCGATACGAGACACTTCCTCGGAAAACTTTGCGGCGTGAACAAATTGGCACAAGGTTCCCAATCAAGCGCGCTCGAGTTCAGAGATTTGTCGTTTCTTTGGTCCTCGCCCAAAGGCTCTCCAGAAAGAATACGGTAGCAAACTCTTCACAAGTGGATTCTCAACGCTTCGGCTCTTCCGGCCAATTACATCCACAACTCAGGGAGCCATTATTTCGGCTGTATCACTCTCCCCACAGCGTTGAAGACAAGCCAGGGAGCCCCATAAAGTTCTGCCAGAACTCCTACCGCTTCGGTACTTCCCGGTGAATCGAGTTTCCTGTTAGTGGGCTAATTGTCTCCCGCAACCGGGGTCCTTCTCTCTCCTAGTTCACAACCGGCATGAGAGCTCCATGAGTATAACCAAGTATTGACAAGTAATGCTCCGCCCCGACTTCCAAGGCTTCAAATATCCACCAAACTACATAGGGTGGCAATTTCCTTGCCCGCACCCGCTCTCGCCGACTCCCTTTTCCTCCCACAGAAAGAGGCTAGCTCCTGGACTTGCACTTATCCGGAGTCGTAGCTTTACCGCTCGTCCTGGAGCTCAGACCAGGGCCATGGTCCCGCCGTGCCCCTACGCGCTCCGCGTTACTTCCGAGGAGCAAACAACGACCGATCACGAGTCGGGCGTAACCTGATCAACTTTCGATAAGACTTCTACAACTACGCCGCCTCCTATTTCTCCTCCACTCGACGGACACGCGAGACATCGAGAAATGAAACAGCTCATCCTCCTATTCCCTCCCTTCGTGCCTTCCTTGTCCCTACGCCGGCCATGCCAGGCCACGAAGCCATTGGCTTTCTTCCTTATCAGTTCTCTTCTTGCTGTGTATTCCCTTGAATGTCGTCTGTCTTGTCGTTCTTTGAGTTCTTTCCTGATGTTGATGTGGTTGTTCATTGCTTAGAGTTAGTTCTTTCTTCTTCTTCTTCTTGCTGTGCTGCGCCACCAGCAGCAAGAGCTTGCATGCAACTCGTCGCCATCACCACGACCCGGACAATAGCAGAGGCATTGCAGCCTACAAGGAGCAGCCGCTGCTGCAGTAGCAACAGCAGCACACCCAGTCCACAACACCACCCACACCAGACCGGCGGGTGCTGCTGTTGCTACTTCAGTGTCACCAACGCTGCTTCGTTGCTCTCTCTCCTCCCGTTCTCTCCTTCTTTATTTCTCCTCTTCGTGTTCCCTTAGCCTTGCCCTGCCATTTCCCCTTGTTAATCCCGGGGTCGCTCTCCTCCGCCGGTTGCTCCCACCATTAACCGGGCGCCCCCGTTACCACTGTTTTCTCTTATCACCCGCGCCTTTACAGTACGTCTCGGCTGGGCTACATGCTTCCTTCTCTTGCCGCTGGCAAGAGAAGATGTATATATCTTATATATCGTATTTTAAAACAGTCCATGTAGACCGGCAATGATACCGAAATTTGCTTGATCACACCCCAAGTAGGTTTGCAGTGCTTGATAATACATTTCTTAGTTATCAACTGTTTTATCACACTATTGATTGATTATCGATAGCTAAATTTTATTTTTTATCTTTTATCTTTTATTTTAATATTTTGTATTATGACTAAACATCTCTACATTCAATTTTTTTCAACAGACTATACATGCTAGAAAAGTTGATGTGTGCAAACCCACAAGTCACTTACGTGATGAAATATTGATTTTACAGTCGATAGTTGATCACTGATATGATTTACTGCTTGTCCGGACATGTTGTCTTCTTTTACTCTTATTTTGTGTAAGTACTCATAACACTCCAAGGGCGAGCTTGGAAACTTGTTATGAGAAACCAACAGTTTCTTGCTATCGTCTTCGGTGCATCGACGAGAATCGATCTCCACTGCTTGGACATTCATTTGGGCGTTGCTATCATTGACGGTTTTGTTTCGAGCTCATTTTCATTCGCTGCTTGTCTTGTCGTTTGTGACAAGATGATACAACAAGGTTGTAGTCGCTTACTGAAGCGATTTCTTAATCTTTAATCTTTAACTTTGACACCTCTTATTGTTTGAATAACCAATAGGAGGTGTCAAAGTTAAAGATTAAAGATTCCTCTACGGTCGATGCAAAAAAAGTCATACAAAATAATACGGTCATTTTTTCTAAGACTGAGATTCACAGAGACATAAAATTTTGAGTAGACAAAACAATTTTTCTGTTAATTATTTGTGTCTCTTACACTCAAGATTCATAACACTGAATACTAGTCTTTTTACTGCCACCACTCAAGATGAAATGAGTCAAAAATGAATAAGCATATGCTCGTGGCGTTTCTTGCGGGCAATTCTGGAGGTGCCATGCAAGAAACGACCGTGGCTGTCCAGCCGAAGTCGTAAGTACACCCCACGGACAAAGAATCTCTATCAAAAGTTCTTAACTTTGACACCCTCTAATACATCTTTAAGAGAAATGTGATCAAACACGACAAACCTATTGAAGGTGTCATCAAGTAAATTTCTGGGCCATGATATGATGCTGACGTCTTCCTCCAGCCGAAGCTTCACTAGATGAACTTTCTGCTAATATACTATTTCTTCTTTCTTCTTCTTTCTTCTGTTGTAAGATTAAGAATATCATGCGATAGATTTCACGAGAATCTTTATCCTTTTGTACACATTGATGTAGTCTTGACACAAATGAGTAATGAGAATGCCGATGAACGAACCAATCGACATTCAGTATTTCTTTACCATGTAAATCATTCTCTCTATGTTATGCTTGCAGATGATATAAGTTAGGTTTTCACATGCGTTCAACAGCTGGGCTCAACACGTATGCGTTGTACATGATGCTATAGCTTCTTTATATGAACATATTCACTCTCTTCCAAGTTCGGGAGAGAAGGAATATACAGACTTTTTAATTTATATCTTATTTCTTTCTCTGGAGAAAGTTGAGTTATAAATTAAAAATGTTTATATTCGTTCAAGACATAGGTGTTTATAGCAAGAAAGGAATCAACTTAAGTACCTTGTTTATGGGTTTTGTGACTACATCAGCCGTGTGTAATCAAGTTAACTAAGTTCAGTTATAGATTTTAAAATTTATCAATTTAACTTTAGTAAGATATATTTATAAATATTTATCACTTATCTCCACTTTTCTCTAAAATATTTTTTCACAAAGCCAGTAGAACATCAAAATCAATCTTGTGTTTTTCTTCTATCACTATAATCTCCAATCCACACAACAATTTTAATCACTGTTACCACGCTTTCCCTTCTTTCCCCCTACCAGAAATGCATATGCATGTTGGATGAACTTCTGGGAACTTTTTTTCGTTTATTATTATCAGAAAAATAAATCAATATTAAATAAAAATCATATAGTAAATAAATATAAATAATTAAAATATTTCATACAATTTATCTTTTAGTCCATGCCTGGCAACACGGGGAGAGCAAGAGTTAATCATAAGTCTTGACTCTCCTGCCCCGCTTCAGAAGGTACAAGTCCGGAAAGCTGGAATTTATAATATATTAAATTAAACTCCTTTCTCCTTCATCTTTCGATGAAGGAGGTGAATGCATATTCACTTTCTAGTATGTCGCACTTGATGCCGGGAGGGAGTTCGAGATCTGGACAAACATATACATCAATACCTGGACTTCAGCATAGATATAGGACACTTTATTTCTCTGATGTATGAAACTTCATGTGTGGAGGGATATAACGCTTGAGGGATATTATGTTTGCATACACATGTATGTTAATTATATAGACATGTAACCTGCTATACAAGTTAGAGCATATCAGACGTTTAAGTTATAGTATTATGCTGATACCAAATTTAAGTTCGAATAATTGATAAATTCATTGTGTGATACCCTAAACAGTACTTTTATTCAGTTTACTTGCTGAACTGCTTCCATTTTCCCGAAACCAATCTGAACTATAAAATAATATCTTGATAGTTAGTATCAAAACTATAACCAAAATATAGATTTTTAGATCACTTTTGTTTACCTGCAAATCGTTTTGTACAATCACGGATCAGTGAAACTAAACTTACTTAACCTTAATATATTCATTCTTTAAAGACTATACTCAAAACTATAACTCGGGAAAAGAAAGAACAAAGCATGTTCGATGTTCTCATTTTTAATTTTATGATTAAAATCAGCGGTCCTCTTAAGATCACTCACTCTGAGCTCGTTTATAAATGTCCTTTTCAAACCAAAATATATAAATCAACTCCAACTCAATTTTAATTTTAATTATATCTTGATGAACCATTATAAAATCAATGTTCTATGATAAATTCATAGCAAAAGGGTGTTCCAAAAGATATACAAGTTACAATATAACAAAAACATCATACTTACATTACAATCATAACCAAAACTGCAAAATCAGATGGATACGTCATTGTCGCATTTATGATTGCAAGTTAGCAAAAATTAATAAACATAGATATGCAAATTAATTCAAAACTTTCAGCACTACTATCATAAAACTTATAACTATATGTGTAGAAAATCATTATTGTCCTCAATGCAATTTTATAAGAATTTTATGTGGCATATTATAGATTATGTGACTATGATGTTCAGCGGATGTAGGACATCAATCCACTTTACTTACCTTTTCACATGTCTCGCTCGGGAGTCAGTCTTCCTGTTTTGAGGAAACATTTGTGTGTAGACACTTGATTAAGAAGTTTTATCTTATTTACTAACAATAACTCCAAATTTTTTCTCCACCAAAAATAATAATAAATTGTGATTTATTTCTTTAATATTCAGAAATACTCTTTCTTACAATTCAACATAAGTAAAATTCATGTTAGATCTATCGTAAATGATTAATACAATCTAATAATTGTATTATGTGTTAAAACCTCGATTATATAATTCTTGGATAAATCTTCTTGATGGCTTACAACTCGCTTATAGTAAGAGAAAATATTTTAGAGCTTGAGTTTAGTTACATACGGAATCTTAAATAGGTCAATTCGTAATCACAATATCGGATAATAAATTACATGTCGGTTGTCAAAATTAACAATGGATCTGTTGTAACAAAAGGTACATATTTGGAGAAACTAATGCAATAAATATAGGTATAAATCTAAAATTTTACGAGAGAATGCACTTTTTCACTACCATGCCAACAACATCTTTCATAGGTTGATCTAAACCATTAACTTCAAGTAATATAATTAGCGGACATATGATTACTTAAGCTAACTATTATATTTGAAGTTCATAGTTTATATTAGACTTGATAGATGAACACTTTTTATAATATGTAAAGTACCATAATCGTTTTAAAATGAAATATATAATATATAATTGCTTTTAAAACATGAGATAATTTAATAGTTTAGTTTATAATCAATAATTCTTTAAAAAATTTGCAAATATCTCCTAAAAATACCTTTTTTTACCTGGACGTGATCTCAACGAGAAATAACCATGAACTCCTTGAGATGTCTCACACATGCTACATTAATGATGTTTCACACATGAGAGTAATTAGATGTTGTAGATATGTTTTGAAGTCGTAAACATAACACAAGTAATTATACAGTATTCGTTAGCTTGTTAAAACTAAGATATAGCCAAACTTGCTTTACCTACATACGAGTATCATCTCCGCTCCAACATTATAATATTATATCAAACTACACATAACATGATTCATGTCTTGTAAACCAATTATCTTATACATAAAGAAACAAGTTTTTAGATAGACTTTTTTCGGTTCCTTCGCTATGGTTTTTGTTCTTTTGAGTTCGTTAGAGTTCTAGTTGGTTATGTAGAGCTTGTGGTAGCTAGCTTTAGATAAGAGCTTGTACATGGATGTTGTTAAGACTTGGGGTTGAATTGTGTGATACTGGTGTAGCTCTTTTTGTTAGCAAAGGGATGTTTTTCTTGCTTTTAGTTACGCTTTGGTAGTTTTGAGTCTAGGTTGAGATTCAAGAACTCATTTTAGGGGGTTTGATACAGATTACAGACCGTTCTGATATGTTTCTCAATTTTGTGTCCTTAGAGAGAAAGAACATGTAGTGTATAAATTGAGAGTTGGTATATATTGCAACGCTCGTTCTCGTGCTTGTCTCTCTCTTTCTTGCATCTGTTGAGCACACATATCTCCACAGCCAGGAACCTCGCGTTTTCATAGACAATCCTTATGCAAAATTCGATACGATAAAAATATTGTGAACTCGACGTGAAGGTCTGGATGGAGAGTTTTGTGTGTTGGAACTTGGAAGAGGAGATCAACAACGAGGATGAAGATGGATACTTTGTTCAGGAGGATGTTGCAGATATGGAATGAAAGATACCTAGAAGGTTTGGGATCATGGGAGGATGGGAGGAAGGGACGAGCCATGATTATGGACGAGAAGAACAGATCAGAAGAGATATCTGGGGTGTAGTTGGATGCCACAACTGCACGATTGTTTTAAGCCTTCACTTTGTTTTTGCTACAAGAGCAAATGAATCAACAAAAAGAGGCTATGGAGATAAAAGCACTTCGAAGAGTAATCGACAAGCTCAATATGTTTCATGAGAGAGACATCTCAAAGTACTTGAGATGTTACAAGATGGAGATGGATTTGAATTAGATATCAGAGAAAGAGATGATCGAGACATTCGAACTCGTTGTGGTGCTTGTGAGAAGAGAACACGTGAAAGATCTCATGAAAAGTTTTGGGATGAACTGAGATACTTTTTCACATGCGCTGATGGAGAAATATTCCTGGAGAAACTAAGATCGAGTAACCAAGAAATCATTTTTGGAATGGGTCAACCGATCCAACAAGGGTTTACAGCCTGCAGGGTTGCTAAAGGAGTTCGAGAGATAATTCTCTCAGCTATCTCGAGTGGAGAAGTTAACCTTGGAGACTTACAAGACAGAGTTCAAGTTGCGAATGAACCATGGCAAGAACAGTTGGAATCTTTGAAGGAAGGAGAGAAAGAAGAAGGGTGGACAAGGAATTGGGAGGTTGTGCATTAAGCAGTTGAGCTTCTTGTCAAACGGTGACATACAAGGGAAAGGGTTATAAGGTTGACACCTGTATCGCTGACTATCACACCATTTCGGATAATATCTAAAGTTCAACTTCCAGTTGTGATTGTAGAGGAGAATGATCTAATCATCGAGGATCTACGGCAAAAGATGTAAGATCTACAAGCTAAGGCTACTAGGTTGGAAAATACGGGATCATCCACTAAGACATAACTTGTACCCAAACCAGCTTGGGTACATTAGTGTATGTGGTGTGATGGTGCTAGCCATCAACGGGATGATTGCATCGACTTTGTAGAGTCTTTGTGACGAGAAGTTATTTCTTGGGAAGATGGAAATGTTTGATTCAGAAGTACATGTACTCTCTTTCAAGTCAACGTTGATAAAGGAGAGATGAAGAAGTTGATGGATGATTATTTGCAACACATGCAGTTGTAGCTATAGAAGCTATAAGCTATGATGCTAAGGCGGAGGAGATTGAGCATGATCTCCATAAGACTGATTTGGATGAGCACGTGGATCCAAGCGAGCTCAAGTTGGATACTGCATCCACGATGCAGAGCGAGAAGAAGAGACAAGAAGAGACTTCTTCATAGAAGCAAGCTCGAGAAGATAAGATTCAACAAGAAACTATTCTTCTTGAATTGGTAATGGATGACGATCCTTCACAACCGAAGGAGATGATCGAGGTGCAGATAGTGGATATGAGTGAATATGGTTGTATGCAAAAAGCAACCAGATGTTGGGATGATGATGATGGATGTGAAAGGAGGTTGGGAGGAGCGCATTCAAGATGCCAAGGTTGAGTTCATATCATGTGAGGTCTTGGATGTAACTACAAGAGAAGTCTATGATGCCGATATTGATATCATCAAGGACAAACGACATGCTGAAGGTGGCTTACAGAAGAAAAACCATTGTTGAAGGTGATTAGAGTTGAGAGGATGATGTTTGGCAGGTTACAAAAGTTTCATAAGAGAAGAGTCAGAAGATGATGCTTGGGAGGTTGTAAAAGTGTACATAAGAGAAGGATTGGGAGGATGGTGCTTGGGAGGTTGTAAAAGTTTACATAAGATATGGATTGGGAGGATGGTGCTTGAGAGGTTGTAAAAGTTCTCAGACGAGAAAACAAGGGAGGATTATGTTTGAGAAAGATACCATTGTACATCGAGATAATAACGGTTGGGGTTGAGGATTTTGGTTGCAGCAATGTGGTTTTTTTTTCCAAAAAATAAAAAGAAGAGATGAATATGAAATTTGAGTTGTACAAGTTTGAGGTTGAATGTGACAATCAAGATACATGTTGATGATTGGGGTGACGGGTGATGTCTACTACGACACTTAGGTCACAAACCTTGACGGTGAGGTTCAACTAGATGGATGGGAGGCGTTTCTATGATATGATGGTTTACTCCTTCTATGTCTTTGAACACATATTGAAAGATGTGTATATTTAGAGAGGAGTGATTGGATGAGAGGTTGAAGAAGAGAGTCGATGAACATGGATCCAGAGAAAGTCACAGTAGGGTTACAACTTCAAGATGACGATCAGGTTGTGAACTTGAGGATGAGGTCGACTACGATGAGAATTAGGACGACAGACGATATGCGTGTCGGTCCATTCTTTGATTGGTATCTCTGGTGCATACTGGAGGATGCACATATTTAGAGGAGGTGGATGCCGTGTCGTGGACCGACTCCTACTTGAAAATCTATTCTCGGTATTTATCATCGTCGTTCCAAAGATGCTCATACGACTAAAATGAGCTTTTTTTTACACAACTTCGGATCTTCACTTTCATTACATCAATTGATAGAGCTCGTTGTCAGCTTTCCATGAGCATTTCGTCTACTTCATTTGGACGTCTAGTGGTGAAGTTACGAGACTAGAAAGGTGAGACAATCAAGCTAGGTCTTAGCTTACGGACTTTTTGCACAACTTCGGATCTTCACTTTCATTACATGAATTGGTAGAGCTCGTTGTCAGCTTTATGTGAGCACTTCATCTATTTCATTTGGACGCCTAGTAGTGAAGTTACGAGGTCCGAGAGATGGGAAAATCAAGCTGCACTCTAGCTTACTATTGCTGATTGGGTATTTGCGGTTCCTGGTGCTATACTAAGATGCAATGGGTCTGCTTGTTCATTATCTGTGAAAACCTTCATGTACGTGACTGACGTAAGGGGGCAGCTTAAGGAGTTAGTTTGTTTTTATGAATTATCGATGGACGGTTTGAGAAATTGAGAGGTCTAATGCATGCACGCAAGGTGTCATTGGGTTCAGATCTATGCAAGCTATGCGTTGGTTAAGACGATTTGTGAAGAGGCGGATCAGAGAGTGTGTTCTGAGAGAAATTGAGACGTAGAGAAAGAGTTTAGAGTGCTTCAGTGATATGCGAAGTAGAGTTGGGCCATTCTGGAGTCAGTTTTTCATCACCTACGACCTGAGGTTGAGTTATTCTTCGTGATCATTGAGCCAAGTTCTTCGTTATTGATGCCTACGTGATCAGGGAGTCTTCACCTACGTATAGAAGAAACTATACGTGGATTGGATTGTTGGTTTGGGTGTGGTGAGCGAGTTTGAGTCGTAAGGAGTCAATTTATGTCGGTTTTTGCTTCCTCCGAGCAAATTTCTTGCGTGGTTTCGTGAGAGGAACTCCAAAAAACTTGTTTGGAATCTCATTGGATTCAAGGTAGCTATATCTACCTACTAGAGAAGTCTGGTCTCAGATCTGACAATTTGTTTGGGCGGAGTGCGTGATTTTAAGCTACAAGGAGTTTTTGGAAGTTCGGTAACCTGGGACCTGTTTGCGGACATCTGAAGACATTTTGGCGAAAGAATAAAGTTTTCAGATAAGTTTTTTCGGTTCCTTTGCTAAGATTTTTGTCCTTTTAACTTTGTTAGAGTTCTAGATGGTTATGTACAGCTTGTGGTAGTGAGCTTTAGCTAAGTGCTTGTACATGGACGTTGTTTGGACTTGGGTTTGAATCGTGTGGTACTAATGCAGCTCTTTTTGTTAGCAAAGGGATGTTTCTCTTGCTTTGAACTACGTTTAGATAGTTTTGGGTCCAGATTGAGATTCAAGAATTCGTTTTAGGAGGTTTTGATGCAGATTACATACCACTCTAGTTTGTTTCTCAGTTTTGTGTTCTTAGGGAAAAAGAACATGCAGTGTATCTCAACCATTTGTTTGTACATGCGTGGATCATCAAGTAACTCACCATCCTCTGCTCCTAGCTTTATCCCTTGCTCTCATGATGTAACAACGGATTTGCAGTCAAAGCATATCAAATCTCTCAAGCATACTGAGAGCATATTGTTGTTGTACAAGCCAAACATCTTTCTCATCTCTAATGAACTCCATAGCAAGGAAGTACTTGAGTTCTTCTAAGTCCATCATCTCGAACTCGGATTTCAAGTGATCCTTGATCTGAGAAATAAGCTCCTCATAGTTACCGGTAATGATCAAGTCATCAACATAGATGATGATCACAACAATCCGGTCTCGTATTCTTAATGAATACAAGGTAGAGTCTGAACAACAGATGGGAACCAAGAGACTGCAAGTAGGAATTGATGTTTGCATACCATGCTCTTGGTACTTGTTTCAAGAGAGCCTTCGGTAACTTACACACAGAGAACTTAGGATCCTCATAACTTATAGGTTGCTACATGTAGACCTCCTCCTCAAGATCACCACTGAAGAAAGCATTCTTGAAGTTCATCTGGTGCATTTCCAACCTTTCTGAGTTGCACCTGCAACTGCGGTTCAAATAGTCATCATCTTTGCAACTAGAGCAAAGGTCTCCTCAAAATCCACTCCATGTTGCTGTGCTATCAATCTGACCGTGTACCGACACACAATATCATCCGAGTTGTGCTTGATCTTGAAGACCCACTTGCAACCAATTGTTTTATTACATTCATGTAAGTCCACCAACTCCCAAGTCTGTTGGTGATGAAGCACAGCAAGTTCAGCTTCCATAGCACTTACCCATTGGGCTTTGTGCATCGTCTCTTCAAGTGAACTCGGTTCTTGTTCCTTACGAACATTTGTCATATATGCATGGTGTGCAACAAGAAAACCTTCATGCATATACCTACTCACTAGATGTTCTGTCCGTTCAGATTTGAGAGAGGTAGTCGATGCACTAGTCATCTCCTCTTGCAACTGATCTGACGAAGTATCAAGATCTGAGACAAAGTATCGAATGGATGTGGAATATCTACATACTGGACGACTCAAACATACGTTGCAATAGCACTCGCTCATCCTGTGTAAAAACTACATTAGTTCCACTAGGTTGTGTTACGTTGTCGTATTAGATTTTGCATGAAAGTTTTCTAGGAAAACACGAGGTTCCTGGTTGTGGAGATATCATGTGCTTAACAGAGACAAGAAAGAGAGAAAGACAAGCACGAGAACGAGTGTCGCAATATATATCAACTCCTAATCTTATCTATCTGATCATCATCATATCAGACTTGAGCTATATTGTCGGTCTACAATCACCATGGATATCACATTTGGAGGGCTCTGCTACATGAAATTCTCGATGTAGTACATACTTCACTATCAATACGGTGGACCATTATTGTTACATGGCTACACTGATGCTGATTGGACATGGAGTGCCGACAAGAGATCCACGTCAGGTTACGCTTTTGGACTTGGAAGCAACCTACAGTTGCTTTGTCATCCACATAAGCATAATACCGAGGAGCAACAAACACAACATGCGAATCAATTTGGTTTCATTGTCTGCTGTTTGATTCTGGTGTGAAGTATACAGATCTTGTTGTTGTATATACAAACAATATTAGCAGTATGAAGTTATGGAAAACAGCATGTCGTAGCATGGAAAACATGACTTCGTCCTGTTTTCCATGCTAGGACGAAGCACATTGAAGTGCATTGTCATTTCATTAGAGAGAAGGTTCTTGCAAGAGAGATTGAGCTCAGTTATGTGAGCACAAGAGATCAGGTTCACTAAGACATTGTCTATAGATAAGTTTGATGCTTTCAGACATTGTCTAGGAGTACATGATGTAGAGTCGAGCTTGAAAGGGAGTGTTAATATAGTCCCAAGCTCTAAAGATCAACGGCTAATATAAGCAGGAGTGGTTAGGATAGTTACATACAGTTAGTTAGAGGACTAACCCAACATTAAGGTTTCCTTTATACTCATCTCCACTACATATACATGGAGAGGCAAAGCCTCTACCATCTTATTCTTATTTTTTACTTCCTTGTCTACTCGCTCTTTCTTCTTGGAGTGTCTTTCTAGAAGTATCAATCTTTTTACATCATCAAAGTTTGTTAAATATAAATCACTCGCATTATCGTGAATCTCTTGCCACAGCAAGCGCTCACATTTTTCAATGTCTCAAAGTTTCACACAAATGTAAGTGGAACTATAATGTCACCTGCAGTGAATGCTACATTTCAAATCAGTGTCCTCATAGAAAACTTGTTCACAAATAAATTGGAAGCTTCTTGTGTGATGATTTGATATTCTCCACGAGAGAAAATTTCTTCCTTCTCGAGTTCTCAAGTTCCATCTTTTCATAAATAACACAACTAACAATTAGCATCTACTCATAACACCTGAAAAATAACAACGATGGAAAACATAAACTTCAGAACCAAGGAAGAAGAAGGAATTGCCAAGACATTCTTTGGTGTATGCTCAACATAAAATTATATATACATTAATTTGTATTTCATACATAATATACATTTCCTTATTTTCTCATCGATCGACTTGTACGTGCATCTAAGTACATGTGATATTTGTGTTTCGATGATGATATAATGTTTTAGGAATAAGTGATCAAATCAAGTAAAAACACATCCTCTCATAGAATGGATAAGTTTAATATGAAATTTTATACCCAGCAGTTGTCAATTAAGATGAGATATTACAATTTTCATGGTCTTTAAGAACCGCTCTTCATTAACTATTTTTGTACATTAGTTCTAGGAGGAATCACTTTTCATACTTCTGAGGAAACACTTACATGTAAACATTTAATTAAGAACCCGTATATTGTTTACTAATTAGTTTTTCAAAGTTCTGTCTTTTCTAACAAAATAAAAAATATTGTAAATACATGATTTTATAGTAAAAAAAGTACCATTTATTTAAAATGAATACAATAAAATTTATGTTATATCTTATCTTAACATGATTAGTAAAATTTAAAAATTGTGTGATGTGTTAAGACATTGATTATACAATTACTGGGAAAAAATTGTTGATGGTTCATATCTTGCTCATAGTTCTAGAGATCATGTATTTGAGCTTGAGTTAGGCTACACATGGATTTTTATTCTGCTTATTGTGAATCAGAATATCATAGAATAAGTTATATATCAGTTGTGAAATTAACATTGAATATTTCGTGTAACTTAAGGTTTTTCTAAAAGCTAATGCAATAAAGCTAAGTATAATTTAAGATTTTATGCTAAGAGGATGCGCTTTTTCAATACCATACCAACAATTTATATTTCATAGTTTTATCTAAACTATGAACTTTAAGTAATCTAATTAGTTGATATATGTTGACTTAGATAAACTAATATTATACTTTAATTCCATAATATAGATCAAAAGTGACGTCTTAATATGTTTAGAAACTGCTCTAATGGTATAATTACTATTTTTATAAATATAAGAATTTTAGATATAAAATAGCATATTTTAGAATCAATGTTTTCTTAAAAGTTGTGAACAAACTTACTAAAATATTATTATTTTACTTACACATCTTGTCAATGAATAACAACAGTGAACAGCTCAATCTTACATACTAGGATCTCTAAGAATGTCATGATTTCTAATTTTGTAGGAGACAAATTATTCATAACAAGCAGCCATACAAGCTCCAAAGAACTCTCCATACTTTGTCAAGGCTTGCGCTCACTACGCTCACTACAAGTATAGACTCTTTGTTGTGAGAATGTTCCATCTATTATTCTACAAAAGTACCAGTACAAACAAGATACATCGACGATAAATAGACAAGAAACAGAAACCAATTTGTTTTCTATTTCACTGAATTCAAATTTTCCAGAGAACTGAATAAGCACCGAAACTGTAAAGTTCGAGAGGGAAGGGAAACAAACAAGCGGGGAAGCACGAATTCTGTTTTTAGGGCGAAGGCAAGGTCACGAGTAAGGCGCAGCGAAGAATTATTCAATTAGTGAATAATTTATTTTTTCCGAAATTGCTATTTTGGAAATACCTGAAAACGCAAGTAGAATAAGAAATAACCCATACACCTTGACCCCAGCGATGCGCTTCAAAACATACAAGTACGAGAACCAGTGTTCATTACACCACTCATATACACTAATTAATTTAGTATCTAACCCTTCCGGCAAGAAGGGTTAGGTATTAAATTAAACCCTTGCTTATTTGCCTCCTCCATCAGAAGATGGAGAAGGTGAATAAGCAAGGAATCTGTACAATCTATTCGAGCATGCTTATTGCAATAGGCGTAAAGATAGGTTAAGATGTTCTATACAGAAAACTTCTTCCAAATAAAGAGTGACATGCGGTTGGTTTTGAAGACGAGGGTGAAAGAAGTCACCCTTGAGCAAACAACAAGAAGTTAGACACTCGAAACCAAATAGTATAATAATAGTAATCATCATTTGAAGATTAGTTATGCAATATCTTATGTTCTTAGTCCATACCGCTGGCTTGCACCCATGTGCCCTCATGATACCAATCAAATTAACGAAGTTTTGTTAAAACGTAAAATAATTTTCCAGTAAACCTTTGACAAATAAAAGAACGTAACTTGAAATTGTATCCATACCCTTAGTTTTTCCATTGGAGCGTTTCTACCCTAATGGAATGCGAGCCTTACGTCTAGTCAGTTGAGTCCCTAGATGGATTTCCTAACGAGTGAAGTTAGCATTTCATGCCTTCTTTTCAGTAAACCTCGGTATGAATAATAGGCATTGCTAACGTCCTTGTACAGTGAATTTCGTTTTCTCTTATCAGAAAGCCTGTAAGTGTTATAAAAATATATTATACTAAATTAAAATAAAAAATTAAAATCATTTATAAACATTATGTGCTAGTCAGTCCCGTAGTAGCAAACTCATCTGGAGAGAACCCATAAGCGAATAAAGGGCCGTTGTGCTCCTAGGGGTATAAGTCCAGAGGAATAATTGTGAAACAACGCTGTTTACCGAGGACATTAAATAACGTTCTAACCTTTCTCTTCGGAAAGGTTAGAACATTATTTATTCAGTGTAGACCCATGTACACTTGAATGTACATGGGTGAATAAATAAGCAATAATAATAATGCATCCAAAGTGCACAATTGCTCAGGGCACGGAAAAAGACAACCGGTTTGTGAGGATGATAAATTATGAGTTCTCATTCGTTGATCATCTTGTTTCATGGTCAGCTGACATGTTTCACTTGTCAGAATTGACTATATTGAAATGAAATTTTTACTGTATTGATTATTTTTCTGCAGATGCACCTCTTACGTGAGAAGTGAGAGGCCCGATGCATTGCTGTCCAAGAACTATATTCGACAACCATAGATAATTTTTGTACATACTAAAGTTACTTCAGTGGTCATTGTCTTGGTTTGAACGTCCAACGTCGAGAGTTCAAGTCTGGGCCATCCAAGATAAGAGTAGAACTGCTTCCAGACGGATGAAGGGGGTTCTACTAATGATCAGCATCGTCTACGCAACCCACAAATAATCAACTACTTCTTACAATATCAAAATATACCAGAAAAAATCCACTGGATCCACACCGTGAAAGGGGTCCGTACTAAAATCAATATGACCTAGACGGCATGGTCATTGGCCGGGACAAAAAATAATTCATTCCAACACGAAAATAATTCATCCCAGTAGAGCCTCGAAGCTGGAAGAGACCATAATGCCAGGAAGTAAACTAGTAAAGCAGCCATACAGTGAGTAATACAAGTGCTCCTGGTAGTACAGTAAATCGCATTTTACCGGTCCGCTTTCAGAAGACTGAGAAATTTAACGTTATGCAAAATATAGTTCTGGTGATTACGTGATCATCTCAACATGGAATTTACAAAAGCCGGAATGAAATTAAAGCTATTTATTAGCTTTATAGGCTGTGATTGATCTAAAAAAGAACTACTTAGAACTCATCGAGAAATGTTACTATGAAGATTTCAGGGGGTTTTTTGGAACTGAAGATAATCTTTTCTTCGGACTCAAAGTACACTGTGAGAGAAAATGATTTTTCTTTTTCATGCTTTTATACCCATGAGGTTTAACTTGTCTCATCCACATATCAATTATTAAGAATTTGTGATCTACATTTACGAACGAAAGCAATTTTAGCTCATGAAAGTGGAATATGGATTTATGTGTTTTAAAAGTAAATGCACAAAATTTTTGCTTAGCTCAAATAATATGTATGCTTCTTGAGTATGAGAGCAGAGAAAAGAAAAAAGACAAGAAGAAAAAAGAAACATAACTCCTACGAAGATTAGTTTTTGTTTCACCTTGCATATTCGTCCTCTTCTAAGTTCTGAAAAGAGAAAAATACATAACTTTTAATGTATGTATTAATCCTTCATCTTGGAAAGGTTAATGCATTAATTAAAAACACTTGGATTGAATATTGTTCTTCGACATAAAGGGGATTTTATATGGAAGCGTAGCATACGCTTTGTTCACTCCATTTACAGTTTTATAGCTATCAACAACCAGGTGTACATTATACGCAGACAAGCCTCGTAAGGTGAGGGGTGAATTATTGACTTTAGAAGTTTAAATTTAATTATCTGGATTATAGAGAAGTTTTGCTTTCTATTTTTTGATGTTCTCGAAAGTCGCATCATTAGTATGCGGAATGACTTTTCAAGAAACTGATCCGTTCTCTGCATAATGTATTTTTCAGGAAGCCAACAGTAGGAAAAACCAGTTTCCAGTCAACCATTTTTGATAATTGTCTCAACGTTTATATTTTTCCTTCTCTCATCCAAAACGTGACTTTGGATGCATATCTGGTCATATGCATCCAAAGAGTTAATTCTACATTCACATAATACATACAAGTATTTTGAATAGATGAATCTTAGTTGATATTCTATTTAATTTATGTTAATAATAAATAGATAAATACCATATAAAAAGTTCAGTAAAAATATATTATGAAATCAAATATTTTAATAAATATTAACCAAAGAGAATGATAAACAAAAACAAAACATATCCCATAAGGCACGACCAGACAGGAATGTCTCAAAAAGTACAAGTCTAAGATCCATTAATACAATGTGTGTTTAATTTATTACCTAACCTTTCCGAGAGGAAGGGTTAGATAATAATATAATAATTCGACAATTAAGAGGCAAATATCCGGTCTATATGTCCAGTCTCTTGTCTCCTCCATCTTCCTGATGGTGGAGGTGAGTTATTTGCATGGGTGCTTCACTCAGCTCATAATATCCTTCCCCACTGTCTTGTACATTGAATTTTATGTTCTCGAAAAATATAGAAATATGATAAAGAAATATTGTAATAAATTATTATAAAAAATCAAATTAATTTTTAATTGATATATGTTAACCAGTCTCGGAGTTACCAACTGATCCAAATATAAATCATAAGTGAAGATCGGACTGATACGCTGTTGGATATATAATTTCAACATAATGTTATTCAAAAATATCATTTTATGAAAATATTAATTTATGCTCTAACTTTTTCATCAAAAAGATTAAAATATAAATTAATGTACACTTCATGTACACTTTTAAGTTTACATGAGGTGAATAAACATGCTCATCAATTTCGGTAGTTTTGTTCTCTTTATATTATAAAAAATATTATAACTATTATATAGATATTTTAAATTAAATCTAATAAAAGTAAAAGTAAAAAGTAAAAAATTAGTTGTTTCAAGAACTACAGAAACGTTGTTAGAAAATCCATAAGTGAAGTGCAGGACTATGCGCTTCAGAGAGTAGAAGTGCGGGAGCCTACTTGATCAAAATAATATATTCATTAATACATTAATTTATTACTTAACTCTTCTGATGAAAAAAACTAGGTAATAAATTAAACTTGCAGCACTATTCTATCTTCAGATGGAAGAGGTGAATAAACAAGCTTAATATACTCCTTTACAACTTTTCGATGCAAAGGCGCTGCTTATCCCGAACTTACCTCTACAAAATAAGAGGCGCAAATTGCTGGGTGCGAATACAGCTCATCCACCTCCTAGGTGCAATTGAATTACCTTGCCACATGACATATATATTTGCTGACAGGGCAGTGAAGCCTGCAAGCAGGATCTACTGTAGTCAGCGTACGTGGTGACGAGCCGTGCCGCTTTGCACGTACTGTTAATGTAAGCAGAAGATGTGGGTAAGAAAGAGGCGAAAGTGGATTACGGTCATCCCTTTGATTCTGCACCCGAGTCTCTCGTCTCATTGGATGATGACTCTCCCCTCGTCTCTCTCTGTGAGTCCGATGAGTATATACGCACTTTTGCTTTGGCCTTCGGGTGGTCCAACACCAACAATTCAAGCATCGGAACTCCACTTCCAGAAGACAGAATCAGTCTAATATCGCACTATTCCCTTTCGTGCCCTCATCGCCTCGGAGTGCTGGCTCTGCTAGTGCTTTCGGGCTTGGCTTGTAAGAGTTGGGGAAATCTGTGGGAGTTGGAACTTGAGAAATGGCTCCTGCAGCGTTGCACTCCATTACCGCGCCGACATGCTTTGCTCCCAAGCAATTCATTGCGGCTCAGAGCTCTGTTTCCAGGAGGTGCAGAGTGACTTGCATTGCTGAGCCTCTGACGGTCAAACCTTCTAGCCCCACGCCAACAATTGAGGACAGTGAGGCTGCTGTTGTCGCAGGCAACGCACCCTGGGCTCCCCCACCTGCTCCCAAGCCCCAAGCACCCGAAGGCACCCCCACTGTCTCGACACTGGTATGAGTAATTCTCCCAGCTGTGGTTTTTGTTTGAACCTCAATTTCTTCGGAGTTGATTGTCCTTCGACATGGAAGACTTGGTCGTACTCCGGAATCGGCCTGGTCCTTTCTGTTTCAGTCGGGAGATATTCTGGGAAGGTTGCTCCCATGCCAGTACCGCATTAAGTGTCAGTTTGTCTTGGGATGTTGTTACCTGAAAATGTTCTTATTCGCCCGCAGCATCTGCCATCGAGACCGAGGAGGAATCGAAAGTCTCTTGCATTGCGCAATGCGTTCCAGGAGACAATAATAACCCCGTCCAATTTTATTCTGCCCTTGTTTGTGCACGAAGGTAATCTATTGGTACTCTGCCTTTTACCTGTTTATTGTTCTACTCTGTCATTTGACAGTACGTCCTCACCGTACCGAATTCATTTGAGCTATAGAATCCCTCTGCCTGAAAAGTTTTATTCGCCCGTCGCCCTTACGTGTTCTATGTTCTTTATGGGAAGTGTCTCTGGAGCTCATGCCTTTAAATGAGCGAATTGTAAATGGCTCTCTTGATGAGTCGGTATATTTTTGGCTGTAGAAGATGAAGGGAACATTTGAAATTCGAGTACTGATGTCTGTTTACTTTCTCAGGTGAAATGAACTCACCAATTGGAGCTATGCCGGGATGCCAACGGCTTGGTTGGCGTCACGGTCTTATTGAGGAGGTAATTGTCTTGGTCTACGATAATGGTTTTCGAGGTCAACATTTGCCACATGAGATCGATGTTGCCTTTATAAGATTTATCAGTTATCCCGCAGATTAACATATCAACAAACTTCTGAGGGATACCGTTGATTGCTCTAGTCCGCAATTGCATTACGCTGCTCCTCATGGATCTAAACATAGTCCGCAATTGATCACAGGTTTACAAGGCCAGAGATGTTGGTGTTAATAGCGTGGTTCTCTTTCCGAAAGTTCCAGACGCACTGAAGGTACTTCTCTCGGCATTGCGGATAGATACTCAACTCCGACTGTCAGTTGACTTCTTGTTTCCAAAGCAAGGACTTTTAGAAGCCTTTCGTTTCGGGTCTTTTTAACTTTTTCCTAGCTTGGATACGATGGTGCTTATCCACACTCAGTTTACGAAGGCTCTGAATTGCTGGCCTTTGGGACAAAAAGGTTAAATGTTTTGATGATGAGATGCTCTTCTGCAGTCAGCGACCGCCGATGAGTGCTACAACGAGGATGGTTTGGTTCATAGATCCATCAGGCTACTGAAGGACAAGTTTCCTGACCTGGTAAGTCTGATCTTTGTTTGGGTTAGTTGCCTCCAGTTTTTAAAGTGGAGCAAGGTTTATCTGGAGAATCTACGAGAACTGAACTTGCCTTTTCTGGATCAGGTAATCTACACAGATGTTGCTCTGGACCCTTACAACTCCGACGGACACGATGGGATCTGCCGAGAAGATGGTATACAGTCGAGAACATTCTTTGTGGAACGTTTAGGCAAGGCAATAGTTTTCTAGGTCCCTGCAACTGATGGTCAGTAGAAAGCTCAACATGGTCGAAGGAAAACCGTGAACCAGATGCAGTTTAGTTATGGTTATTATCGGCCCTTCTTTGAACATTAGAGAGTACGGAGAGGCCGGGCTTTTTACGAATGGTGTGGAGTTCGTTTTGCTCACTTATTCTACGCTAATGGCAGGTTTTATCATGAACGATGAGACTGTGCATCAACTCTGCAAGCAAGCTGTCTCCCAGGTAATTTGCCCGCTCATGTCGAGTTGTACTTTTGCAAGGTATATTTGGTGATTATCTTGAAGTCGCCAGTATATGGACTGAGCCCTCTAAATGCAGGGATGGATCCAGTAAATCATTGTAGCTTTCACCTGCGGTCTAGGGCTGCCGGTCTGCTCATTCCCTGGAAAAGTTTACCTTCGGGCGTCTTCGTCCAAATGGTCTATGTGGCGTGTGTGTGCATGAGATGCGTTGAAGAATTTAAACTCGAACTGTCTTGACAGGCTCGAGCAGGAGCAGATGTCGTGAGTCCGAGTGATATGATGGATGGACGTATTGGTGCTATTCGAACTGCTCTGGACGCAGAAGGTTTCACAGATGTTTCCATTATGGCTTACACGGCCAAGTAAGCCATTCTGTCTCCTGAGGTCTTTCAGCGGCAGTCGTTTCTCGTGCTGCCACATAAATCGTGGGGCTCACCTTTTTTGCGTTAAAAAGATGCCGCTCAGGGTGGAAACTCTTGCAAACTGTCTCGCTAGGCTGAGGAGCAGGTGTCATCAGTGAGGTTGCTTGTTTGTTGTATATTCGTTGGCCTCGGGGATGACAGGAGGTCATGTTTTAGCGTACCACGAGGTAGTAACGATACTGTTTGAAAACGTTCATAGCTTCAAAACTTTTCCTCAGCCGCGGGGGACAGCGCTGATGACAAGTATACCCTGACACTCCATCTTCACCCGTTGTAAAAGAGGAAGCATAGAGAGGCCGAACTGACTCTGTGGATGTTGCAAACAGGTACGCCAGTGCGTTCTATGGACCTTTCAGAGAAGCCCTCGACTCCAACCCTCGCTTCGGTGACAAGAAGACGTAAGTGGCTGGCTATACATCATGTATCTTGCGTTTGCCGTCTGGTTTGCACCAGTTTTCTCGCCACCTTTCTGGAGGAAGCAGATTGTGATGTCAATAAATCGTCGGTGGTGTATTTCCAGCTATCAAATGAACCCAGGAAACTACAGAGAAGCCCTTATCGAGACTCGTGCTGACGAGCGTGAAGGCGCTGATATTCTTATGGTCAAGCCAGCCATGCCCTACTTGGACGTTATTCGACTGCTGAGGGATAGCTCTCCCCTCCCAATCTCTGCATACCAAGTGAGTAATTATTTCACTTCAGTTTCTCTCTTACGGAACGTCAAGAAGGTATCTCTGCCTCACTGCTCTCTAAAATGTTCCTAAGCGTTTGCAGAGAAGAATCTGTACTGAAGCCGCTACCTGTACATCGTTCAGGTATCAGGTGAATACTCTATGATTAAGGCAGCTTCAGCAGCTGGTATGCTGGATGAGAGAAAAGCGATCCTGGAATCTTTACTTTGCATTAAGAGGGCGGGAGCAGACGTTATTCTCACCTACTTCGCCCTTCAAGCAGCCAGGTACTTGGCTGGGGAAGCGTAAATATATTCTCTGAAACCTGATTTTACGCTCACCATTTTGTTCCCGTCCCTCAGAAGCGCAGACGATCGGGCTAGGCGTGTTTTAGATTAGTCACTATATTAGAGTTTAACGATCCACTCATCAGTGTAGAGCATTCCGTTTGATTAAGACGATGCACGTATAGAGCAAGGTTACATCAACCCTTGCTAGCTTTGTAGACTGCACTTGAGAGTAGGTCCCATTGGAGCAAGCACCTCGCATGGAGGAGACTTTGTACAGATTGAGGAAATTATTTTCTGGAAGTTGGTGAATTTTCGCTCAAAACGCTCGTGGTCACAGCTGTCAGACAATCGTCTCGGCTCATTACTTTTTCTCCGTCGCTTAGGCTTGTCCCCTCAAGACGACGGCTGGTTCTGCATCTGTGTTTCCTGTATGCATGTCCTTAAGAACTCATTTCACCAGTTTTTGTGGCGCAAAACCACTGACTGATTCAGGCGCCTTGAACTAGTAGGTCATAGTTTACGACCAAGTGATAGCAGTAACAATTCGAGATTAACAGGGTACCTTGGACTGAAAGAGGTGTCGAAAAGATTGAAAGCCACTTTTTGTGTACACTTCCGGAAGGGTTAACTTTTGTATAACTCGGTTCTCCAAGCTGTCAACGCCATTTGTGTTTCAAGTATGAACCGCGAAGAAGAGCGCTGTTTCCTTAACCCCTTGGAAAAGATTACAGGGAAACCTGCATTTGACCACAAGATTAGAATTCTTTGAAACTTTCAGACGCCCAAAACTACGATGAGGATCGGAATGTACGTGCATCATCTGATAGAATTAGCGGTGTGAAGCTTTTCACGCAAAGCAGTATTACGATGGTCAGAGGAGAACGAGTACATTCTCTAATAGAGGCTAAAGTCAATCAGGTATCCGCTAATGGGATTTTTTTCCTCAAACTTACTTTACTAAGTCACGATAACGGTTTCTCTCTTTCAATATAACAAATCTATGCTTTCCACGCAACGTCAAGAGGAATTGGCACAGATCTTAGAAAACGTCACCAGAGAGACACACACAAAATAGTGAAAAATTCGTGAATGTGGCACTGATCGTCGTAATTAGTATAGCCTTCTTAATTACTGTGAGAGATTTTTGTCAAGTCCACACAAGTATTAGTCTGGTCCATACAAGTAACTAATCCACACTAATATTATACAAAACAACTAACACAGATTGTATTCATTACAAGGTTCTAACATTAATAAGGCAATCGTCTACTAATACTTATGAACGAAGTATAATGTTATGGATTTTCTTGATCACACAAAGTTATGAGAAGTAATGTTTATGTAGCTAGTTTAACTCTCTACGAATAACAGGAAGGATATATTCATACAGAAGTATTTTGGGAACACTCGAAACTGAAATTAAGAAAGGAGAAGAAAAATGATAAGTCATACGAAGTCTCATCTACACTAATTTTTATCTCATCTCCAGTCATATTGAACTCATATTGATTACTAAAATATCCTTGATACTGTTAATGTGATAGATAAAATTTCTTAAGAGAAAAAACTGGTTTCCACACTAACGGAGGTGGTCGATCATAGTGAAACCCACACATCAATTAATATGTATGGAGTTTGTCTATCCTCACTGATTCGTATTCTACACTAATTCTGAACTCATACTAATAACGATGAACGATATATATCGTTCTAGCAATTATGATTAACAAAACTGAAATGGCAAGTTCAAAATATTTACTCAAAATCGTGTATCCGAGATACAAGAACAATCTTATTCAATTAACATGGCACGTCAGTTTAGCACCTCGGCTAGGTTAGTCTCGTTAGGGTGAGTTCTTGAGCTAGCCCCACTAGGGGTATACTTCGTAGGTAGGGCTTGTAGGTTTCAGTTTTTCGAGTTGAGTCTTCAAGCTCTTGGATATGATGGATCGTCTTGTGACCGTAATGTGGATTCTTTGATGCACAGAGTGGATTTGACTCGACTTTAGTGTTTGTGTAGTGCCGGTTGGCATGATGGAGTGAGTATAGATTTTTATTATTGTGATACACTTGTGTATGTGTATGACATCTTCCAGATGTTATGTGTATGTGTGGGGTATCTCTGACAGCAATGTATGTTGTGAGACGATGTGTATGCACACGACAAATATAATGTTGAATCAAAGATTTTGAGATTGAAAATGAGTCCTCTACGGATTCACTAGGTGATTGACTTTAGATCTGACTTTGGTGAGAAGTTGTAACTGAATCGATCATCTCCTCTTGATACTCTTATCGATTTTGAATAATCCAAACCAATAAACATAGACTCGTCTTCATAGACCCAACCTCATTCATCCATTCACATATCCAAACTATATACATGAATTGAAGGTTCTAGAAAGGTTTGACCCTAAATCATACCCAATAAAAAGTAGTTTCATCCATTCGTCAAACAAGCACTATATACGATAGCAGGAGTAGGTTTTCTTACTTCCTATGTAGTTTTATTCGAGTGATTGCTCATGTGTACATTTGGTGTCCATGTGCTCTGAATACATTAAGTACTTCGAAAATATGAATATAATTGTCTTGGTCTTACGTTTCTCGGTTTAGGAATGTAAGACAAGTCGAAACTCATCTTGCTGTGTCATCTATCTTGTAAGATATTTCTTCGTGAGAAAAAGAAAAAGAAAAAACGTTTTGGCCCTCCGTAGTAGAAAACCCCAAGCAAAGATGCACAAATGACAACATATAGTTCTTAACGCTTCTCCCGCTTGTCTTCTTCCTTCCCTCCAACGGAACCTCAGGAACTATACATATTATTATTCATCCACAGCAACTCCAATTCTTGAATTTTCTCCTTTTCTTGCGTTTGTCTTCTTCTTTCTAACTATCAAAACCTCGATGTGAATATGATTTGTTAGAAGCACTTGCATATTCACTTCCTTCATTTTCCGTGGAGAAAGTAAATATTTAGAGGTTTAAATTTTTAAATTTTTAGTTAGATAATAAATTATTTAGAGTTAATTAATATATATTTAACTTCAAGTTCCTAGACCTGTACTTTTTGCAGCACAGCAGTCTACTCATTGCTTATGGTTTATATTCAACTCTTATTGTGTTTCTAGGCATAGACTAATATCTAATATTTATAATTATTTTTATCCACTTAGTATATAATTTTTATTTATTTCTCTGTAATAATAAACGGTCAAAAGTTCTCATCATTATCGAGCATGCATATTATTAGGTCTTATCAAACTAATAAACAATGTTTTACATAGATAGTTTAGAATACCAAAGTATTTGCGATAAATGACGACTATACAAATCATATATTGGTGTCTAACACACTCTCCAAAATAAACGATAAGTTATTTTTGGATAGATCTCCACCACAATTTAGTATTGAGGTTTTTATTTACAACTAAAAAATAATTTGCTGTGAATAACACACTCTCCAAAATAAACGATAAGTTATTTTTGGATAGATCTCCACCACAATTTAGTATTGAGGTTTTTATTTACAACTAAAAAATAATTTGCTGTGAATAACACACTCTCCAAAATAAACGATAAGTTATTTTTGGATAGATCTCCACCACAATTTAGTATTGAAATTTTTATTTACAACTAAAAAATAATTTTATGTGAATATATGCATCCAAAGTACACATATGTCAAGGGGGAGGTATAGACAAACATGTTTGACGAGAGTTAAATCCTCGTGCGGGAGTTCGACGTGATCGGTTGCTTTATGTGAAGGGGAAGTGTATCCATTTGTTTCATATGGGTTTGTCATGATAGCTATAGAAGCAATAAATACTATCTTGAATAAACTTCACAAGTGGAACGTGAATCTAGATATGGGGCCCACTTCCGACGTGAAAACTGGACATGAATACGAGAACAGGATAGACCATATGTGGTTAGTGAAGAGTTTGATTACAGAAAAAATAAACACGATGAGAATTTTGACACTTGATAACACTTGAAAAATAAACCATAAAGGACTCCAACTTTGTATATATACTAAACATAGAGAACTAAGGAATTTGCTTGGCAGTTTAATTTATTTCCTAACCTTTTCCAATGAAAAAGCTGAGTAATAAATTTAAACCCTTGCATATGCAAGTAAGTGTTGGAGTGACAGTATAGTCACATAAAAGCAGGTTTTTCTCTTAGCACTAAAATCATTGTGTTTTCTGGTCTTCTCGATACCAACCATAGCTCGACCATCGAAGGTGACAATACTGTACATATGCAATATCGATGAAAATGCCAGAGATGTCATAATCAGAAAATATAGACACATCTTGATTTTGCAAATCTTGATTCACGAACTAAATCTTGAAAACGTGATACCTATCGTAAAGGAAAACACAACTCTTTTTATAATTTGGCCATAATAAGATTGAATATATGGGGCGACATCATGACATTATCTCTTGACTCTATATCGTCATCGATTATTTTATCATGGGTATCATCACCCCGATCGTCGATCCAACACATCACGAAGAATTACCTAAGCAGAAAACTCTTCTCGGAAAAAAATTTATTCTCTCGCATATCTCATCAGAGCAATGCAAGCTCTTTCCATCAAACTTACACTTAATGAGTGGAAAAATCGCTATTAATATTTAGTTAGAGTATCTAAGAAGTCAATACAAAACTCTTTTATTCATCCTAATCAGTTGATATTATATTGTTAATTCGACCAATTCCCATTATCGTGTTCTTCCCGCTTTCCCTTTGGATGTCAGCTGAGGTTATCTTGCCCCTTTGCGTTACACAGAACCCCCGACAGTTCAGAAATTGGCTTGATCATACCCCTCGTAATGTTTGGTTGCTTGATCATACCCGTGACGGGTTATTGACTGTAGAACCAGTAATTTTATCTTATGGTTAACCTTTTTTTCTTTCAACCTTGATTAAATACCACTGTAAGTCAGAAATTTAACATTCAAGACACTTTAGACTATCCATATTTTCATTCTTTTAATATGTGCAGTCTCACATGTGAGTAATATCACAAAGTGATAAGTTTTACATGCAATAGCCAGTCAGGGGTGTGATCAAGCCACACATCGTTAAAAGGAGTATGATCAAGCTCAGGGAACTTACTGGGGGTGTGATCAAGCTAATTTCTGCCTACAATTGCATTGTATCTCCCAGTCTGGTATATCGTAGTCTCAAGTATATTCGAGGTAGCTCTGTATGTCTCAAGTGTATTCGGAGTATTCTCGTTTTGAATTTTAGTAAATCTACAAAATTTATCACATTTCGTGTTATCATTCACACTTAACCAGATAATCGAGTCTAAAACTATAACTTGATAGCTAGCTATTCGCTGGAAGCTAAAGTTCTGTAAAGTTTCGCTAAAAGTTCTCCAAGCATATCCGCTAGCGCGAATATACTTGGGACTACGGTATATGTTACGCCAGGCGAAAATCTGAACACCTAACGGCTTACCGGGTCCGTTACCGTTTTTCCACTTGAGCCACTGGATCAGCTCCATCGTAGTGCCGGAAATGATAAGGATTCTCCTTTTAAATTTAGAAACGGACCTGGTGCTGTCCGAGCATTGAGTGACATGGTTGAGCTCTCATACATACAGGACAAAGTCCAACTTTGTGTGTGGAACCTTCTTACTGCGGTAGGAAGATCTGATACTCTATGACTGGGAACTTGGTTCCTTTTGACGAGCCGGCCCAGTCAACACAGATTTTGTTTTAAGTCACTGCATTTCGTCTTGTCTATAGAGTCCCTTTAGAATAACAAGGTGCATCCGTAGTCGTCGATCAAGACACCTGTCAATGTTCCGACGGTCAAGTCTAGGAGCCTGCATATTTTGGCCAAATTGCACGAAATGCATGTCTTGTTACTTGTACAACCTGAACTCATGAGAGTTTAATAACTTTACGCAAAATCAAAAAGGAATAAGAAAAGCAAAAACCTTTCTAGTGATTCTTCTCTTGATACCTTCTAGAACATTACGCGATCTCTTACCAACGTGGTTCCAAAATCCAAATATAAATCAGATTATGCTTTAAAGTAATTTCCCTATAAAGTTTCTCCTTTATCAGTGAGTTCTCTATAAAACGTCCGCGAAACTTTTTTATCATTTAAAAGTACTTAAATAGTTTTCGGGCTGCGGAACGTGACACTGTTGCAAAACCTCGTGGGCATATATACACTTTCAAGAAAGTGAGTACCTTGAGTCCAGTTGACCACGACAACTGTCAACTTGGTGAAGTACAAAAGGCGAAGCTTCTCCTGGAGGCGACCACGTGTCTTTAGCTCAGCCGACAATGATTGAAATCCGCAAAACCTCAAAAAATATTCTGTCAGAACAAATCAACTCCCCATTTACATCGGCGTAGTTACCACAAGCGTTGCGTGACTCCTCTACACGTTCCAGCCAAGTGGGCCGCAGTCCAGTTCAGTACGGGCTCAAGGGTATTCATGTCGGCTTTCTCGGATTTGGCACCCTCCGGCACGTCGGAATTTCGGCTCGGAAAAGCTCCCTAGGAAGGCTAGAATGAAGGTATGCTGCATGCAGAAACGTTTGCAGGAAAACGACTGACCTACCGTGCTACATTAGACTGAAAAGTGCGGGCTGAATAAACCTGTATGCTATTATTAGGTTATACGGACACATGTCAACGTCCTTCCTCTTTGCTTACGGTAACAGACCTTTTCCTTTTTTCTTGTTTGGGTGGGTGTTCCCGAAACAGAGAAAGAGAAAACCACATATAAAAGGTTCAAATCACACCAAAGGAGCAAAAATTTAATTTATTACATATTACATAATTGGCGGTTGAATTAATGTTTCTTTGCTACTATCCTCCCACATTTTAATTCTCTCGAATCAATTTTCTCTCGCTTTTCCTTATGGGTTATGTCCAAATTCTCCTGCATTTCCAGATCTGGTTAACATTTACTATTTAGAGATAATTTTTATTTTTTGTTAATTTAGTATATATATATATATTTATTTAACAGCAAGGAGACAAGAGTTCTCCGGTATTTCATGTTAGAAGCATATATATTCATCCTCTTCCAAGTTGGCAAAAGGCGCGAAGCGCATAAATATCCCGCTGTCGGAAATCTACGAGCCATTTCCGGCCTTCGGCCCTTCTTTCGTAAAGCCAAAGAAGTATCCTTCGGACCTTTCGGACCCAAAAGCTTGGCTTCGGTTTGAGAGGGGGAATATGTATATCTTTTAATTTATGTCTTAACTTTTTTTTCTTACAAGAATTATATTATAAATAAAAATATTTAATTTATTTATTATTCTTCGACAGAATGCTTTTACGGTAACATGAGAGTTCATGAGGGTACTTCACTTGTGGGTATTTTTCTTTTCCACAACATGTGTATCATTCTTACATATAATGAACTTTTATTTGAAAAAATTTAATATACCAATTTAAATTTAGAAACTTATTATTTTAACTTCTTTGTTAGTTTAGTGTTTAGATTTATTTTCAGTTGACATGTTTGTTCACAAAGTCTTCATCTTCTTTTATGTTCGCTAATGTCTTTTTTCACAAATTAATTTTGAATCCAGTTGTCACCCAATAGTATATTTTTTGAGCGTTTGTATTTCTTTTCTCTTTGTCGAAAGGTTAGGTGATAATTAATGTATAAATAGCTACAAGTTCTTCAGACTTGTACATTTTGAAGTGCGGCAGTCTACTCATATCTTATGGTTTATATCTTACTCTTTTTGCATTTCTAAGCATTGACTACCAGTTAATATTTATAAAATATTTTCATTATTTTCATCCACTTGGTATATGATTTTTATTTAATACTTATATATTTCTTTGATAATAACAAGCGAGCAAAAGTTCCAAGAAGTCTATCTTGCATACTTTATTTAGGCAGAGGAAAGATCATCTTTGAAATAAATAATGTGGTAACATCAAGGAGGAAAAGTACCATTTGCTAGAGTACAAGAGTATTGAAATAATGTAGTTACATTGAGATATAAGAATCTCTTAGGGCATGTATATTATTCATCTTTTCATATGAAGGTGGAGAAATTGTTATACAAACAGTTTAATTTGTTATCAAACTCTTTCCTAGTGGAAGGGTCAGGTTAAATTGAACTAGTCATTTAGTGGATTTTTTTTAATTAGTTGTACTTTTACGTTCAAGTCTATTCACGTGTGTACCATCGGTTGAGCTTTATTTTCTCACAAGCTTAGTGTATCTACAATCGCATGAGAGAAAATTTAGAACACATGAGAAAATAATTCAAAAGATAAAATGTTAATGCGAGTATAATAAAATTGGAGGATTCTCAATGTCATATGTTTAAAAAATATAAAAAGATGAATATTCATTAGAACACTGATAACTTTTTCTAAATCACATTTTACTATAACATTCATTATCTTATCATGTATCACACCCATCAAATTTCTATACAACATCCTTTGTTATTGTCTTCTCATTCTCTAAGTGGATTACGAAGTTGTTGAAGATATGACAATACGTCAAATATGTATCCAAAGTGCACTTTTGGCCAGACTAAGGAAAAAGACAACAAGATAAAAAGAATAAAATCTAAAATTACCACCAGATCTAATATTACAATAGGGGTGTCATCGAGGTGTTAATTTGAATTCTGTAAGTGTTGAAAAAAATATACATTATCTTTGAAATATAATATATTTATTATAAATATTATATGTTAATTGCATACTACATAGCAGATCTTAAAAAAAACCCCATAGTGCATGTGGGTTCGAACACACTACAAGAACCATAAGACTAAACTGTTATCTTAAAAACATTTGATTTTTTACCAGATTTAATTTATCACTAAATCTTTATCACCAGAAAAATTAAGTGATAAATAAAATCTCTTTGCATACTTCTCTTTCAAACATGGACGAGGTGAATATGCAAGGAAGTATACATGTATTAATATACATACTTTGATTAGTAATGATACATTGTTCTATCAGTACCAATCAAACTGTACCAATATTGTTTTATCTTCAAATCTAGAGCATGTATATTCACCTATTCATAGGTGAAAGAGACCAGCAATCTCTCTGGCCAAAAATGTTAGGAAATAAATTAACGACTTGATTAAAATTTATATTTATTTGGTGATACTATCCTCAGATTTATAGTTCTCAAACCATATTTCTGCATGTTATCTTTATGAGTTATGTTTGGATTAATGCTCTGCTTTGCACTTTGTGAAGACTTAATAATTAGTATAAATAGTTAGTATTAAATTTTTATAATTATCTTATCTATAATTTTCATTTAAAATTTACACATTTTCACCCAAAAAAATATTTCTTTCTACGTATCAAATCTAACTCCTCCTCATCCTCATGACTTGAAGCAATCCTCATTTGTAAATTTTTTCTATTTTTTACCTGTTCTTTTTCTTCTCCCCTTCTATTTCTTTGCACGCGTATTGTTTTATCTTCATATGGAAGACAAGAGAATATGGAAGGTGGTTTAATTTATCACATAACTCTTCAAACATGAATGGTTAAGTGATAATTAAGATGATAAATATTTATAAATTATTTTCTTATTGATGAAGCAACCGGTCTTATCTTTTTTAGAGCAAGGTTTCACTTTTAGTATATGCTTAATATTTAATAATATAAATATATATTATTTGATATTTGATATTTATTATTAAATTTATAATTTCAACTTAATACTTATAAAATTATTTGTGAATAGAAATTTAATAATCTTGATGAAAAAAATCCAATAAGAACGCATTACTCTGTTTGTGCTAATAGTGTCTCAAGATTTTCTTTCCGTTATCAACTTCATAAATCTAAATAATCCATCTCAACATTATGATTTATGATGTCCTATTTTTGTTTTAAAATTTTATGATTTTATCACAATTTCTCTCACATCTGACTATTCTTAATTATCTTGTTATTTCTATATAGTCATAATATATTCTGGAATAACTATGGAGTAACCAAAAATTAGTGTCTCTGTATTTGTTTGATAAATAAAAAGCATGAGCATGTGTAAGACCTCTGCAACTTTTATTCTTACCATTATAACATCAACTTATGTCTTTTGATTTTATCATGATAATTCTGAGATAAATGATTTTGTATTTAATCAAAAATATGTTTTGAGTACTTATGAATACGATGTGATAGCATTTCTATATCAACGACTTGTCTTATTTATTATATGATAACTCTTGAGTGGTGATGAATGTGTAAATAATATTGATAGACACATTTTAAAACTTTGTGTGTTTGATAAGAGCTTCAAATAATAATGATATTCTAATTTGGTGAGAGATGATTTCTTCTTGTTCTTGTTCGAGTTATTATTTTGATGTGGTTGACACTTAACATCAGAAAAAGATATGTTGAACATAATTACTTTTTGAAAATTTTTTTATTTAAATTTCACTTATGGTATAATGAGTCTAGGTAACCCTAACCCCTCCATTTCTTTCTAGGTAATTGTTTTTGCATTGTAATAAAAACAAAACTCTGTTCTCTTCACCCTGATCGATCGATCAAGTGCGTAAAGCAGCTGAGAGATGCCGGATTAACCCTTCCATGTTTCCTTCACCGAAAGAATTCGCACCCTCTGCTCATGTGCTCGCGTCCGTTCTGCGCGTCGGTTCCTTAACTGTTCTTTTTTTAACGTTGCCCCACGATCGTGATCGATCGAAAGGTCAAAAAATTGTCCTATTTTTCAAGATTCTCAGAATCTTAAAAACTGATAATAAGCTATGCGCTAACGCATAGCAATAAAGAGAAGGTCAGTGTAACTCTCACCTCTAATACTTAGAAGATTTGGGTTATCTAGACCTTTCATTTTTTGATAACGTGAAACATGACTCTCCGGTTTTACCACAACGATTTGCACTTTTTCATAATATTTTTATCGAGATCCAAAATTGACAAGAAATGACCATTGGAATGCGACTAAGAATTGCTACTATTTTATAAAAAAATAATATTCGATATTGTTTCAAACATGATTATTAAAAACTAATTGATCTATTTCATGTTTTTCTATCATTCGGAGAAAGCTATTTCTCTTGATAGAGATTTTGAATTAGAAAAATAAAAGCTATCAATCTATTAAAGTGAGCGAGAGGTTTGCGAGGACGGGGTGTAGGGTCGGGGACTGCCACAATCCAGAAAGAATAAGAAACTAGCAGGGTGTGAAGAGTTCACGGAGCACAAGACCAGAGTACATGAGTATAAGGTGTTGTGTTCATCATGGGTACTTGGGTAACAAGGATCATAGATGACGTGAAGAGGTTGAATGTTTATCTTATTGCGAACAATTGGAACTCAAGAAAGAAAATGAGCTATATTCTTTTCCAATAATGAAAATGGTTCTAAACCAATCAAGAAATTGCGACGATCGATAGATAGGATGCCGGACGAAGGTGTATGGACGAGACTAATGTCATCGTGTAAAGACTCTACAGAAGAGAAATGATCAATCGAGTATACCCAATCTGAATTCGTAATCCAAGTAGCAGTGTAGACTGAACATGTTCAAGTGGAGATGTCGATAGAGTCTTTCAACAATTCAGACGATGGTGTGGAGTCAGTGCAAGTGATGATGTCGATAGAATTTGTCTTGACTGTCAAGATGAAGCAGATCGAGTCAATGCAAATGATGGTGGGCATGAAATCGCTCCAAGAAGAAAAACCGAGGAAGACGGAGGATATACCGACGGAGTTCGTCCAACCAGAAGAACAAGCAGAAGGAAATTGCAGAAAGATGGAAAACATTCAAGTTGTCGTGTCAACGGGACTAGGTCAAACAATGGAGGATATCAAAGTGATGACAAAAAGTACCGAAGCAGTGGAACCCATCAAAAGAGTGGCCAAAGCTATGAAATCTATGAAAGCAATGAAATCTATTGAAGAGATGGTATCCACAAATCTTATCGATCGAGCAGTAGTGTTAAAAACACCTGAAGAAGACAAAGTTATTTTGGTTGCAGAACTATTACAAGCTTTGGATATGATTATCCAATCTAGAATAGTTGTCTATTCTAAGGTCGACAAAGACAATTTTTGTCTCGGAAACAAGAAGAACATTCTCAAAAATAGTTGACCAACATACTCCGCACTGCAAAGAAGTTTTCAAAGAAGCAGATATGGAGGTACTAGATAGAAAGAAGTTTTAAACGTACCATCTTATGTTTATTGTTATTTTTTCTTGGAATAAAAACTCGTTGCAGCAAATATGGACATAAGCTCTTTTATTGTATCTGATCATTTTATTGATTCTACGATACATTACATATATTTTCATCTTTTCCGTAAGATCTCGAAGAAAGAATCAAATAATAATGATTTCTAAAACATGATATGATTAATAGATCATTAGATAAGAAGAAGATAATCATAGAAACAAAGCTCTCGATGATTTACTAGTACTTGCTTTATAATCCACACAATATCTTTTTATACAAGAGGAGAGGCTTAAACAATTTGATATCAAAATGATCCTCGACATGTTGGCACGGAACACCAAGGACGAGGTGGCATGGTTGCTCTTCCTCCTACTTTCTCGTTGGTACTTCCGTTATACTCGAAGTGGCAGAAGAGGACATCGAGAGGTGGTGGCTCATCTTCGGAGATTCCGTGCAGGTGATTGGACGACCTTACAGGAGAAATCTGTACGTGCGGTACAAGATAGGAGTGAGTCTGTCTCTACACGTGATGTCTCATCTTCTGCTCGTACGACGTTGTAAGATGTTAGGTCAGGTTGGAGAGTATAATAGAGCTGCTAGAGTATTGCATCCTTTGTCAGTGACATGTCCTACTGAGGAGACGATCATTGCGTTGCGTTTTCTTCATCCTCCACCGAGTGACCTCCCACCACTTGAGGTTCAAGACTATCAGCTTAAGGAGCCATTATGTCTCGATAGATCCTTGTTTGCTGAGGTCTTGTGTACAACTCCACGTCTATCTTCTGGAGGTCTGTTTGGGATGGTTTACAAGCACCCACAAGACTGTTTTCAGACAGACGACGCCTCTAGTGGTTTCACAGAGCTTTTTCAGATAGCGATAATAATAGCTCATAGACATAATCTTCAGTCTACAGCTCAGGTACTGGAAACAACTATACTTTTGGTCATGACAAAAGATGGTGGTGTCCTTTAGCTTGGAGATACTTTTCAGGACCACCTTTGTCCACATCAGTTCGGAGTTGCGACGTCTGGAGGTTGTGAATCTATGTCTTTCGGCATTAGCGCTCTCTTAGACATCCATCCCGATTGAGTTGTCTTACAAGTGGACGTAGAAAATACTTTTAATAGTATTTCTTGCACTTCCATCTTTAAGGAGCTCATGGATGGCGGTGGATCTTTGACGGGTCTCGTTCCCTTCATGCGATCGTTCTATGGTTATTCCTCTCTTTTCTATTACCAGCACGGTCCTACAATAGAGGGGCTTATAGTCATCAGCTATGCTGCAGGTACTCGTCAGGGAGATCCTTTGGGTGGACCCCTCTTTGTCTTAGTTCACTATAGAGCTCTCTTGGCCACTGCCTTGGCTGTTCCAGGTTGTGTTTTTCCATCTCTAGCTGATGATACGCACATCGTAGGTCCGGCAGACCAAGTCGGTGTTGTCTTTGATCACCTCGTCTCTCAATTGATCTTGATAGGGTTGAGAATGAAGATGTCAAAGTGCAAGGCTTGGTCTCCCATAAGTATACCGTCGAACTTTTAGCTCCCGGAGGGATTTGTCACCCCTACTGATGATTTACACATCCTCGGAGTACCGGTGAATATAGAGACTTTGTCTCTCGGTTCTTGGATGTTGTTCTTGCGGAGGACGTTTTGCATATCGAGGATCTCTCTATGTTAGAGGACCCACAAGTTGCCTTTGGTATCTTTTCCTCTTCCATTGCACATCGTCTTAGTTACTTACTCCGCACAGTACCTCCATCTCCTATCTTCATCTCGCGCCTTAGAGAGTTTGATAGGAAGATCATGAGATATTTGGCGACATCATAGGACCAGGGACCTTTGACAGTGTGGCAGGACCTCTCGCACGTAGGCATACATCTTTATCGATATCATGCGACGGGGTGACAGTCTTTTTGGATAGTTGCGTCCTCTCAGCACCTTGGTTGTGTTGTCGTTTTCTCGTGCGAGACAGACCTATTCTGAAGAGCTATGTGACAGAGATGAAGGATGGTTCCTACCCACTACAGATGTGTCTCCGTGAGACAAGAGATAGTCTGACTCTTGAGACATGTGAGGCACACATTCGATTTGGTATCTTAGCTTCCGATGGATCTCGCGGACTTCAGTCCTCTTTGACAAGGACACAACTTCCAGCATGTTCTCCATGCACTCTTAATGGATCCTTCCATCTCACGAGGATACTAGAGCTCGACTCCGCTCTTGTTCGGACAAGGGCGCATGCTCTTGACTCATAGCTCGACTTTGCATTAGAGCGTTTTGACTCGCACTGACTATCTTCTCTACAGCGATGAGGTTCCACCTAGGCTTGGTCCAGCCTGCTGCTTCGACACTGTTCACTTACGAGTGAGCATTCGACACCTCGGGTCGACCTTGCTCGATATCCTCATGGTGGAGAGCGGATAGCTACCCACGATGCCATCAGGGACGTCGTGTTTATCTTAGCACGAGAGAGCGATCACATGACGTGAAGAGAGCATTGGTATGTCTTTCAAACGGGAGGATCAGTGAGGATGATGGAGGAGGATCAAGCCTTAGTGGCTGATGTGGTTGTCATGGATCCGACACTGAACTCAGTGACGGCACACGTGATCATCCATCTCCCAAGATGGGCTGCAGGCGTGACGGTAACAGCGAAGGGGACCAAGTATAAGGGTATGCAGGTAAGACATCACTTTATCCCTTTAGCGTTGGAGATATACGGATCGACAATTTTGTAGTTCGACGTCTTTCTTCGAGATTGTGCTAGAGCCTACCATGAGAGATGTCAGGAATACCACTTTCTCTTTCTTTCTGCACTATGTTTTTTAGGCAGTCAGTTTTCATTGCTCTACAGAGAGCTTTAGCAGGCGCAGTCCACAAGAGGATAATCGCAATAGGTGATGCTACTTCATGTATATCTGTTCTTTGTCGAAGTACTGACTTTTCTGTGTCTAACATTATAGGTGCGATAGACGATCTTAGAGCTACTGATAGCGGGGCTTAGCCCCGGTGTTCTTCTCTTCTGGATGGTAGTTGCTTGGACCTTCGGTTCCTTCTCTCCCTTGTAAGGCTTGATGGGACACTCCCATCCGGTTGTAATTCATTGGGTCGCGTTTTTTCTAGTTGTATATAGAGTACATCCTCTCTTGAAATTTGATCTAAAATAAGTGAAAAACGACATCTTATAATTCTTGACCAGTTGATTGGTCTCATGACTCTAGCGATCATGAGCAAGTCTAGAACAATATCTGAAAAAATATTATGTTCAATACTCTTTTATACCTGAAGGGGAGTTAAGTGAATTCTCGGCGGCGTCGAACTCCCGACTCCCCGAAGAGGAAAGTGCCGGAAGGTGCCGAAAACCGGGAAAAAGGTCGGATGTGACGCGCCTTCAATGCAGTGACTTTCCCGGTAACGACCCAGCGTTAAGACTGCCCGGACTTCACTTGAAGCAAAGTCGCAGAAAGGCCAACATGGCAGAAACACGAGGGAAAAGGGGGAGGAGAAGAGGCGACGTAGACATGAGATGATGACACACAGGGAGGAGCGGAGCGGAGGGGGAGTCGGAGGGGGGAGGTTCTTCGATTGAAAGAAGGCAGGAGAATAGATCGTAAGATAAATAGACGGTGCGGGCGGATGGACGGACGGATGGTTGGATTGAGAGGTTGAGGCTGACGGACAGAGAAGGTGGTCTGTGAAAATGATCTGCAGCGCTGCTCGTTTTGGTCGATTATGTTCATCATCGTCCGTAGTGACAGAAAGGCTTCGAGTTGTGCGTGACAGTGTGGATGCTGGAGTAGGAGTAGCAAAAGTGTGCTGCGTAAACAGGGAGGAGAAGCGTTTTGGTAGTTCGTCAGCAAGTGGAGGAGTTGGTGTCCAAAGGCAAGGGGGTTTTGGGAAAGATTTAAGAACGACAAGGAGAAGTAGAAAGAGGACGAAGGAGATGTCGATGGCTGAAGGAGCAGGAGAGGTGGTGGACTCTGGATATGCACCCATGAACGCGGGAGATGGAGAGGGAGTGAATGCCGTCGGAGGCGCTAGTTTGCTGCAGGCCGGAGGAGGGGCAGGGGATGGGGTCCCAGGAGTTGTTGATCATGGATTCACTCGCCCCGAAATGTATTCAAAATCCCTTGTAGGGACCGTTGCGCATTATGAGCGTCATGTGTTCTTGTGTTACAAGGAGCCTGAGAGTTGGCCCGCAAGTGTTGAGGCGGCTGACTTTGACCGCCTTCCTCGTTATCTTGTCGCCGCCCTCCGCGCTCGCAAGAATGATATGCCGAAAAAGGTGTGTCCGTGATTTTCCTCGTCTACTATTTCTCAGAAGACTCTCGATACTCCAGGTCTCTTCCGGATTAGGATTTTTAGTGGAGTAAGCAAGTAGTCTTTCATAATTGTTCTCAATTTCTCGAAGATAAGGGGATGTTTTATCTACCTAACTGAGCCGATCCGAAGTGTTAGTGATGAGCAAGTCATCTGTTGCTTATCACTTGAACGTATACTAAGCGTGCCGGGGAATCTCGACTTTGCGCTACATGGAGGTGCAGCTCTAAATTATGGAAGCACGAAAGATTACAGGTTAATTTTAGTTCTGTCTTGAATCTACTGTCAGTCGGTACATACTGGGGGCACATGCTGGAGGCTGCGTGTCTGCCTGAGTTGAGTCGTCCGCATCGGACATTTTTCGTTCGATATTCCCTCACGATGGAGTGTCACAGCCGAAGGATCTGCTGGTTACTTCCGCTTTCTTGAGAGCGCAGGCCAATATCCTTCACGTCCTCTCATTTCCTCAGGAAAACTTAGTGCACTCGTAAATATTCTCTGTCTACTAATAATATGGAACTTTTGATGACGCTTGGTAAATAAGTAGTTTAGGTGGGTTAATCTTTTGTTCTTGTACAGTTTGACGTATAAACGAGGCATCCAGTTCCTGCATTTTGTTAGGCTCTTTGCTTTGGAATTTAATAGCGCAAGATCTCACGGATAATACGAGATAGTAGCTGTATCACACTCGATGGTCCTTGCTGATGATTTCGGCCAAAGGCTAAGTCCCTTCGTGGATCTATGATCGATGGTCCTTGCTGATGAGCTTATTCCTTCGTGAATTATATCTAGAACGCAGTACGGAGCTTGACTGAGATTCGTGTTAACCTTCCGGATACCACGTTGGAGTGGCTTCTTTAACCCGCTTCTTTAACCCGCACTTACGATAGGGGGTCTTTTTTGCTGTGGATTCTCTGTTGCTATGCATTGCATCTTGCTATTCGTCGATTGCGAAACCCGGGAAGGAAGGGGGATTTTTTTGTCGTTAGTGTATTTTGTCTTTCAGTTGACAGTTAGATGGGCAGGAAGGAGTTTAGATCCGGATAAATCGCAAATGCATAGCTACGCAAGCCCATTGCAAGCGCAGCACCTTTTTTCTTACTGTCTAAGTTACCTCCAAATCGTTGAGCTAATCCAGGCGTATCTTTTGGTTGTGGGTGTCGGAATGTTTTCACCTTTTGCACGATTCTTGACATCAGTTTCAAATCTTGTTTGCAGCTTCTTTTATCGTTAATAAGCAACTTAGTCGGCCGATCCTTCAGGATTTGTAACACTTTGGTGGTGCTTAAATCATTCACTTATCAGCCGTTGTCATCGTATGAATGATTGCGAACAGACTCGACTGACCATCTGTGAAGGTCGAGACGGGACCGACTCGTCCAGTGGAGATGTCCTTATCTTTCCGGAAATGGTACGATACAGGTGAGTGTTTGAACCTTTGCCCGCTTCAGCACGTCACCATATTCCGTGCTTTTCTTGTCTTAATCATAAGAGTGTGACTTGGAGCTATCACGTTAGTTCAGGTTTTTACGTCTACTTGCTGTCGGAGTAGGCGAGTTGGTTAGTGAACCGTTACTGGGATTTTTCCTCAGCAAAAGTAATTGAATTTGACTGTTTGAGAATAATTTGTTCAGTTTTAAACTCCCCGTCGAGTCATCCACAGAGGATACTCCAGAGAGCACAATTTCTTCACGATCTTGTCATTTGATATCTAGCCTGTGTTCAACTCCATGTATGGTTCAGAGTTTGTCTTATAGCTTTTCTCTTTTCATGCTCCGGTTTCAGTAAGTCTACAGCTTCCGGATTCAGAATATTACTTGATCTTGCGGCTGAATGCGCAGAGTTAATTAACATAGTATTTCAAATTTCGTACATTCTTTGAGGTCTTAACTAAGTCCCGTGATCCCCCGTTTGTATCCCAGTAGGTGTTTTTACCGTTTCGTATCCGTATTAAAGCTCTAGCGCTTTCTAGTGGTCTCATTGGGTAACACAGTGTACTTAAATTTTCATGTACTCATTGATTAGGAGATCTTGATATGAATCTAAATGTTGCCGTGCCAGGGGCTTGACGCACTTCGATGTCGATACATTTGTTGAAGATGTACTCGTTAAAGGGAAGGATTGGGTAGGCTCGTCGGAACCGGAACCGTTGCTCGGTAGCTACGTCTTTGTCTGCGCTCATGGAAGCAGAGACGCAAGGTGTGGTGTTTGTGGGCCTGCCCTGATTCAAAAACTTCATGAGGAGATAGCTGTGAGGGGACTTGAGGGTCAAGTATTTGTTCGGCCTTGTTCTCACATTGGAGGGCACAAGTATGCCGGTAATGTCATAATATTCCGATCTGGATCAGGGCAGGTGTCAGGGCACTGGTAAGACTACACTGTCGTCGTCTCATCCTCTCCATATCTGCAAGGTGGCGTGAATGCTAGTATGTGGTGTTTACAGCTGGTTGAGTCCGTACAGTTTTCCTGCACATGTCAACTGGAACGTTGTATGAGTCTGTTCCTTATTGATTGTATACTCCTGGTGATTTAAGTTTTCTGTACAACGTGGAAGCTATCAACGGGACTATAGTCTGCCGCCATCGTTTGTGCGTATTGGCAGTGCAGTGTTGGCCGCAAAGCCCTGTATTTGGTCACTTCACTGTGGATATTCCTTGAACTCAATATGGTTAATATCATTGTCCTATTCAGGTATGGATACGTTGTTCCAGAGGACGTTCCTGCGTTATTGGATCAACATATTGACAAAGGGGAAATCATCGAACGGCTTTGGCGGTACGTCAAGTATTCATGTGAAATTTTGGTTAGGTTTTGGCTGATCTTTTCAAATGGACCGTGTTGCGACCGTTCTTCACAACCTGCAGGGCTAGATAATGGTCTCGCTTGCCCTGGAAATTATTTCGTGCTATCAACGACCATGGAATTCTGAGTCGTGTTTGAAAATCCTTTTTCAAGCTAACAGAGGTGTTTTTGGTGCTCCGTTTTCTTATGTTTCAGAGGACAAATGGGTCTGGCTGAGGAGGATCAGAAGCTTGCGCATGAACAACGGCTGCGCTGTCAGCAAGGGGGTGCAAATGGATGTGCGTGTGCTGAAAGTCAAGGTGGAGGTCTTGGTGGGGAGGGAGAGTCTGCAAGTGTGTGCTGCCAAATATTGAAATCCGAGGCTGCAGAGTCTGCAGAAGCGAAGGAAAATGGGTTTCAAGATGAAACACATGAGGAAGTCTTGGAAGAGCCAGAAAGTCCAAGGGCAGAAGTTGCAAGCAGTCCGAAAGTTATTCAGTCAGTTCCTGAGAGTCCTCCAGTCAAAGGTTGGAGCTTCCTCAGAACACCGAAGTGGATACAGACTTGGGAGCGAGAAGATACACACGCCGCCTTGGCTGTTCTTGGGGTGGCTGCACTGGTGACCGTAGCTATCCACTTGCACAGGCGCTCAGCTTCAAGTTAAGTCCACGTGGTTATGAATCTTGCATAAGTGGAGGTGTACGTTCCGTTTCATCAGATGCGCTTACATATTCCGCCAACTGTTCCCTTCGCGGTTCATACAACTTTCTTAGTTAGCATATTTGTCTCCCTTTCAGCAGTTTCCTGCCTCTTGATTCGGCCTCCACCACGAAGAAGCAGGGGCTAGCGAGCGCGAGATTCCTCGATAGGTCTCCTCTTTGCTCGGTGGACGTCATATGGGGATCTTGACCTTTCCATTTGTGTATCCACAACCACCTACAATTCGTTGTAACAGCTGACGATGTAATCTTAGCTGTGAAAACACTAACTAGTTTTAAGCTGATTTGTCAGCCACTACCAGTAGGTCGGGAATACCGTATCAGGATCGAGTGATTAACTAGAATTTAGGATGTGCAATTAAACTTTTACAGAGTCGAGATAGAATCGTTTCTACTGTGTACATGCCGTATAGAAAGTTCAAGACTTTAACAGTCACGAAGTCAAATCTTCTTCAGCGGACGCTTTTCAAAACAGTTGTAAAGTGGATGATGGAATGTGAGTCCGTCCGGTCATATGGGGGATTAGTGTCAAAATGCCGTAGATTCAGACATCTGCGTTCTTCATTTCTACGGAATCTCTGGATAAAGTAGTGTACAGACTCAGACCGCTCTGCATTTACCGAATTCCGTCTCTTTTAGCCGAGAAACGTGCTTCCGATTTTCGTAACTAGAGTAACTCGTACTTGTCATGAAGATTGTCAACCACTGCTTTTAACTTGTTGAGAAGTGGCCGCCGGTTTGTTATCTTCGTTCTTTGCGCCCTGTAACGTCCTGAACACGCAGCTATCGTGTTTCTAACGATTGGCTGATGCACTTTGACCCCAAATGATCTGTGTCGTTGTGAGTGTTCGGCTCGGTGTTCCCCCCTCATGGCGAATGGAAGTTGCTAGTTGGAAATTGGGGATTCGTGCTTCTTGTCTATGTCCGCTCTTTTCCATTCCGCTTGAGGCGTGCATCATGTGGCCCTTTTATGTACCATGGTAGTATTCGTTTTGGAGGACACTGGCGCCAAGAAAGTCGATTTTGCAGATCATACGAGACGGAATGGTCAGTCAGGTCGAGGTCCCGGTCAATTGGATGTAATGGACATCACTTGGAAAGCAAGGTACGGATCACGTGCATTTTACGGTAATGTTGACTTCTGGAGCAAGTAAGCGAGGAATACTCTCGTGTAGCAACTTTGGCGTCCGGCACCACGCCTGGCCTCTCCTCTCCTCTCCTCTGCTCTCCTCTATGGCAGTGGTGTAATTTAGATAGAATGGATTGCGATTGGCATGGAAATATCAGTGCAAGTGAAGAGGGTAGAACTTTATAGATTGCTGAGCCAGTGCGCTTCAGCGCTGCAGCATGTCTGGCCTGAACCTAACTTAGCAGACCTCAGCATATGATGTGGGGCCTACTGCAGATGATCATTACTTATACAGCATTCAGAAGCCGACTCCTGAGAATGGCGACGACTACCAAGAAAGTGGAATTGTTTATGCCGACCGGAGCGGGCATTTTTGAGAAGCTGTGTTGTATTAGTAACTCATGGAATGAGTTACATGGGATCATCTCAACTCTCTTTGACATGGGATCATCTCAACTCTCTTATCAAAGAGAGTTGAGATGATTCCATGTAACATCCCATGTTTTGCCTATGCGTGAGCATAGTTATGAGTCGATTGTTTAAACAGGACGGGAATCTTGTTTTTTGTCGTGTATAGTGTATTTGTTGAGTCGCACAGGGGGAAGACGGAGCGGCTGTGAAACCCGGAAAGGAATCGGGTTAAATCTGGATTAATCGCTAAGGCGTATTCTCGCTATTATATTGCAAGCGTAACTGTTTGTTATTGTTCTTAGAAGAAATTGGAAATATGAATCCGTCACGGAGATGTGACTGACTGAGCTACATGTTATGAAGATTTCGAACGCAGAGAACTTTCGGTTTTCTGCATTATAAAGGAGGGTATTCACCCATGTGGACATGGGGTACAATTTATATTCTAACCCTTCTGGCGGGAAGGGTTAGAATATAAATTAATGTCCTCGTAAAACGTCGGGGTTTAGGTAGCAGTTATTGGTCTTATCCTCCCAAGAGCAGCGCATCCGCCCGGATTCCACTTATGGTTTATATTCAGATGAGTTTATTTATATTCGAGACTAGTTCGAGACTAGTTAATAATATTTATGAATTAATTTGTTGTTTTATACTTCGAGATTAGTTAATATATGAATTAATTTATTTTTATAATTTATTTTTATAACATTTACAGGTTTTTATAAGAAAAAACGAAATTTATTGTACAATGCCGTGGGGAAGGATATTCTGATTCTGTGAAGTAATCATCGTAAAGTTCTTTGAAAGAATTATGAACCCGCATGTCGATTCAAAGGAGGTGGTGTGTGTGCTTGTATTCGGATATTTGAGATATTCGAAGTGATTCATCGTATAATGCATAGTGATATTATGTAACTCAAATCGATTGATTAGTCATCTTGAATCTTATCATTTCCAGCATTACGTATATCTAGTGTTGACTGCTCTGTCCATTGATAAATCACATTGATCTCAAATTACTTTTTCATACCATAAACATATGGTTCTTTCGTGTCATGTTCAATGTTTAAATATCCTTCCCCACGGACTTGTACAGTGAAGGAAGCCGGGGGTGCAGTGTAAATTAGATACTTTTGTTTTACTGGGGTATAGTGAAGGAAGGGGGTACAGTGTAAATTTAAATACATTTTTGTTTTACTGGGAAGCCTGGGGTGCTGTGTATACAGTGAAAATCGTGCTCTGTTTCGTGGAAACGTCCAAGCCAAATTGTAATGTGTTAAATTTAATATACTAAAACTAAAACATTTAATTTAGACTTTTTTTACGAGCGAAACACATGGCTTGTGAAAACTAGAAGAACCCATAAGTACAATGAGAGACCTGGAACGTACCCGAGCTATAAGTCAAATCTTCTTTTCAAATGATGAAGGCATAATTTAGAGCTAACCCTTCCTAAAAAAAAAGTTAGCGCTAAATTATACCTATGTACACTGTGTAAGTGTACATGGGTGAATATACACCCTTCACATACTATCCATTGACTTTCTAATGTCTTTTTCTTTGTCGAACTTGTTTTCATCTGCTTTCATCTATCTCAATAATCTATCTTGTTCTTTCATCTATCTCTATAATCTATCTTGTTCTTCCAATCTGTTGATTGGTTGCGCATAGAATTTACACACACATGTCTCCACAGAAATCGTACTAGTCCATTGTAACAGATGTGTTTGGTATATGAAGAAACTCATGACTGATAGTTGTTCCGTGGGATCTTTACGGATCAAAGATATATGAAGTGAATAATTTTGACAATGGAATATGTGCTTTAGCAGGCTAACTATCAGTTCGAAGAGAAATATTTCTTTGATCAACAAAGAAGACAATGTATGGTACATTTTTACTTTACTGTCTGTCGTCTATGCATTTTTTGATCATCTTGTGCAGATATATTATTGTTTACGTGAGAGATATTTTGTCTATTGTATAGAATCAGAATATGTGAAATTCATATAAATCGAATCGAAGAATTAATGCAATGGACGAGACTGAGAGAAGAGAAATGAGAAAAGATGTTACATTGAGACTGTCAAGAGGAAGAAGTCATAAGAAATGATTTCAACAAGTACCTCATATGAACGAACCAATGTGAATATATACAAGATGAAATACTGAACTATTGTCCCACACATCTCGAGCCAAAGATTCATCCTCGTAGCTTTCAGTATTGACAATATATTCCGTCTTTCAACAAGAAATTCGATCCTCAGATCATAGAGATGTATCACTTACTCATTTCAAATTGCATGCAAGTAATGTGCGAAAACGTACCCCAAAATATGAAAATTTTATTTTCTTTATACATAAAATAAAAGAATCTCTTATACACTTGTGCACACATATCAATGAATGCATTCGAGTTCGTGATCTCTGTAGAAGATAATGAAGAATGACATCAGATCCATGTAATTTCCAAGTTTGAAACAATACCAATTGTTTTAGCTATTATGCACAAGATGTTCAGTCTACAACTGTAAAAAGTTTGATATTTTAAAGAAGACAATCCAAGAAAAAACGAGTAGACAAAGAAGTAAAAAGAATGAGATAGTCTCTCCATGTATATATAGTGAGGGGGTGAATACAAAAAAAATCTGAATGGTGGGTTAGCTCTCTAACTAACTGTATGTAATAACCCTAACTACCCGGTTGGTATTAGCCATTGATCTACTAGAGCTTAGGACTATATCAACACTTCTCTTCAAGCTCGACTCTACATCTTGTATTCTTAGACAATGTCTTAATAAAGATATCGGCAACTTGATCTCATGTGCTCACATAATTGAGCTCAATCTCTCTTGCAAGGACATTCTCTTTAATGAAATGACAGTGCACCTCAATGTGCTTCGTCTTAGCATGAAAAATATGATTACTAGCTTACTTCATGCTGTTAATATTGTTAGTATATACAATAACAATATATGTACACTCCACACCAATATCAAATAGTAGACATCGAAGTCAAATCGATTGACATGTTGTATTTGGGTTCCTCGATACTCTGCTTTTGTGGATGACAAAGCTACAGTTGCTTCTTAGAAGCTCAACTTATAACAATGCTTTCAAGTCCAAAAGTGTAATCTAACGATAATCTCTTGTCGTCACTCTTTGCTCAATCAATATCAATGTAACCATATGACAACAATTGTCCATAGTGAAGTCCGTACTGCATCAAAAACTTCACGTAGCGGAAGATCCGCTTGACGATCTCCAAATGTGATCTCCGTGGTGATTGCATAAATTGACTGATCAGAAAGACGATATAGGTCAAGTCTGATCTGATGATAGTCACGTATATAAGACTCCCAACCATCTGTCTGTACATGCAAGGATCATCAAATAACTCACCATCCTCTACTCCTAGCTTTACTCCTTGCTCTTGACGTTGTAATGATTTGCAATCAAGCATACCAAATCTCTCAAGCATACTGAGAGCATATTGTTGCTGTACAAGCCAAACATCCTTCCCATCCCTAATGAATTCAACAACAAATAAGTATTGGTGCTCTCCTAAGTCCATCATCTCAAACTCAGATTTCAAGTGATCTTTGATTTGAGAAATAAGCTCCTCATAGTTACAAATAATGATCAAATCATCAACGTAATGACGATTATCAGAATCCGGTCTCGTATTCTTAATGAATATAAGATAGAGTCTGAACTACAAAGATAAAAATCAAAAGACTATAAGTAATAATTGATCTTTGCACACCATGCTCTTGGTGTTTGTTTTAGACCATAGAGGACTTTTTGTAACTTATACACAAAGGAAGAGAACTTAGGATCCTCATAACTTGGAGGTTGCTACATGTAGACCTCCTCCTCAAAATCATCGTGAGCTACAATCTTGGTTTGCTCCTGCACCTCTCGTAGCCATCTTTGTACATATTGTAGAACCAAGGAGTCAGTCCACTGTAGTACCTCAAAGTAGTATTTGAGTGGAGGATCTGGAGAAATCATTGATCTCATATCAAAACCAGTTTCACATAGAGTTGTGGTTAATGCAAGAATCCACATAGCACATCCTAGTGGGACTAGCAGATCTGAACGACCAAAGCATCTAGTGAGTAGGTATATGCATGAAGGTTTTCTCGTTGCACACCATGCTATATGATCAATGTTCTTAAGGAACAAGAACCGAGTTCACTTGAGGAGACGATGCACAAAGCTCAATGGGTGAGTGGTATAGAAGTTGAGCTTGCTGCGTTTCACCACCAACCGACTTGGGAGTTGGTGGATTTACTTACGGGTAAGAAGGTGATTGGTTGTAGGTGGGTCTTCAAGTTCAAGCACAACTCGGATGATATTATGTATCAATACAAGGTAAGATTGGTAGCCAAAGGCTACGCACAACAACATGGAGTGGATTTTGAAGAGACATTTGCTCCAGTTGCGAAGATGGTTCGCAATTGATTTGAACTGTAGTAGTAGTTGCGACTCAAAAATGTTGGAAGATGCACCATATGGACTTCAAGAATGCATTCACAACATCTCTACTGATATAGAACTGTTTCGACGAAGGATTGTAACATCTTGGTGGAGAAATAGTCTGGAAGAATCCATCCTTTGTTTGAGATCTGATGGAGGAGGTGAGTTCTTTTCTGGAGAGTTCGATGCATATCTACGTGAGCATGACATCAAACGTCAAAAGACCTGCAGTTACAGCTCATAGCTAAAAAGGGTTGCAGAACGCAAGAATCGACACATAGTAGAAACTGCACGTGCTATGTTGAACAAGAAGACCATGCCTAGACCTTACTAGACAAAAGTTGTTTCAAGTGCGGTGTATCTCATGAATCGTACACTACAACGGCAGTCAACTGCCAGACATCGATGGAGGTCTTCACATGTAGTAAGCTTTATTACTCTTTACTTAAAGTTTTCAGATGTATCAGTTATGTACATACATGATGAAAACATAAGAAACTAGATCTAAAAGCAAATAGATGTATCTTCCTTGGATATGCTTCTGATATCAAAAGATAAAGATGTTACAATCCTTCGTCAAAACAGTTCTACTTCGACAGAGGACTTGTACTTCAACAGAGGACTTGTTTCTCAACAAATAGATCCAAGTATAATGCGAATGATCATCAATGAAAGACATGAAGCACTAGAAATCGGTTATACTTGACTGAGAAGCAGTCCATACATCTAGTGTGAACAAGCTCCAAGAGCTTGTTCTCTCCGCTACTTGATCTCTTAAAGGGTTGTCTAGCTTGCTTGCCAAACTGGCATGCTGCACAAACTGGCATGCTGCACAAACTCTAATGGGTTCACTGGATTCGAATTTGAGCAGACTTGTCATCATATCAGAACTCGGAAGGTTTTTCAGCCTCTAGAAGTTCATGTGTCTAATTCGCTTGTGTCAGATGTCAATATCAGACACTATTGGATTACTCTATTCATACATGACAACTTGTAACTTAGGCGTAGAAGCATCTAGTTCGAACAACTTACCACTCTTGCTATCTCGAGCTATAACAATGCTATTAGAATCTTCAATAAAGCATCCATCTTTATTGAAGCGCACCTGCAGACCCTGCTCTACAACTGTCTTACAGAGAGCAAGTTTTTAGTCAATGTGGGGTACAAGCAAGACATTCTCTATACCAATAAACGTTGAAGCATGAATGTCTAGCGGAATGTTAATCAATTGTGTTGGATCTGGTGCTTGGTGTTATCGCATGTCATGATAAACTGAGGAGTCTTCATAAACTGAATCACTTCTGATGGAGTGTTATGTGATTGGTGGTGTCAAAGTCGATCATCCAGTCAATATGTGACTCGAAAGCTGCATAACTCTGATTTGTTGAAATCAGCAACTACTCTGAATAGACTTGCTCAGTTGCTGCATAGCCTTACTGGTTGTTGTCATATTGCTTTGGTTGTTCTGTCGCTTATAACATTGATTGGTATTTTGGCCTTGCTTCTTGCAGTAGTTGTAGGAATTACGCGCACGTCTCTGATTGTTGAAAGAAACAGCTTGTCATTGGTTTTGTTGGTTCTAGCACTGTTGTTGTTGCTACTACGACTGTTGATGTTGTGACCCCGTCCATGTCCAACATTTTTTCCACGATCTTTATCTCAAGATCCTCCAGAAAAATTCTTGCTGACCCGTCGAAATAGAACTCCCTAGTAGGTGCACCTCCTCTCTTAACATCATAAGAAAAAGTCCATGAAACCGCGGAAGGAGTGTAGTGACGAAGGATTTCTCCTTTTGCCCATTTAGTATACAAGATATCGTTCCCACAGAGGATTTGCACAAGTAACGCTGCTCTAAGTTCTAAGATCTGTTCAAACACACAAACACACGGGTTTTGTCTAAAAAGCCCGTCTTCTCACAAAACCACACAAACCAACACGTCTTCCAGACACGCCAAATGGTGCTATGGACCTAAACAAACAACTACCAATTACAATATCACACAACTATTCACAAAGAAGCTCGGGAAAACGATCTTCCTGCTTCCAGGTTGCTTCTTCCGGTCTTCTCGATACCGTCTTCCCGAAGCGATTCTCGTCTTCTGGGGGTTTAGCTCGTCTTCTCACACCTCCAGAAGGCTGTCCTGCTTCGCAGAAGTCGACTAGTAACAGTCATTACACCTTATTCTCGCACTCACATTCCAATCGGGTTAGATTAATCACAGGGTGTATGCCCCCTGTAGCCTTCCCAGGCTTCTGCCTACGGAAGTTGTCTTCCTACAGCACTACAACGACATTCACCTTCACGGAAGCTCAATAGAAGTATCGGAAGCTCACTAGAAAAAGGTAAGAAGATGGGGAAGATGGGAGAAGATGGGAGAAGATGGGAAGAAGAAGAAATCCACGCAAGAGAAACCAGGATGAAAAAGGGCAATTAAGATTCCGACAGGCTTCTAGTCCGGATCCTGACTAACAAGCCATCCCTGCTTGTAATAGTTTGGGGAGGAAGACAACAAACGTGAGTACTGTGGCACCGTCTTCTACTCGAGGATGTCGTCTTCTGTTGCGGGAAGAAGTCTTCTTTCTTCTTCACTTCGCTGCTCTGACTGCTCTGTCTTCTGTGATCACTTACCCAGAAGACCGTTCGTACGTAGATCCCAAATGCTCTACTGAACGAGTCAAGCTACACTCCACAACTGTTGACGTTCACCGCCACTCAAGAAGAACACTTCTCATGCACAATTGGGAGCGAATTCAATACATTCCACCATCCAGAAGACATGAGCGAAGCTGCTGCACTCAAATCCACAATCTATTCCCCGAGAAGAAGTCACAATGACATTGGGAAGCTCACTCCCGCTACTTCCTGCGTCTACTCCTCGACACACCAGCCTAGCTAACAGGACTGCACGAGGATGCCGTTCCCTGTTCCTGGACTGTCCACTACCTCTATCTACATCTTCGAACCACTGCTGGTGCGAGTATGCAGACCCCTCCTGTATATTCCAAGACTATTCGTATGTTTCCAACAACGGGTGTAGTGTGCTAAGACTGTCTCTGCTCTAATGTGTCTCGCCTGCCTGTAGAATCGGTGTGTATGTTCAGTTACTGCCGAATTCTACAGAACTGGCAGAGCTCTCAGAGAGCTTTTCTCCTACCCTCCTATCCTACTTAACCATCTGCCTCGAGAGTCAGGGGAGGCGACCACCAGGGAGAGAGAGAGAGCCGCTGACAAGAGGTTGTCACCTCACATGCATGCGGTCCCTCTTCCCAATTAGCCCTCCACTGTGTTGCTCCTACGCTACCTATGCTGCCACATGGGGTCCTAACTATTTTTACATAGAAAACTGCCACCCTTAAGATAACATGTCCAATCCTACTAAATCTGGAAGTGTCAATTGAGTTTGCTAACTACTCTGATTGCTCGGTGGCAATCTCTACATGATTTGCTCCTACCGGAGCTACTACCTCGACTTCTGATGGACTGGGAAGCCCTGCACTTACCTCGGGTACCACTGAGGTAGCTTCCCTCTCCTCGCTCTTCGCTGGCCCTGCTGTTTCTGCGGCTGCGTCTTCCTCGGCTTCGACTTCGGAAGACGGAATGGTCTTTTGGGAAGACGAGTCGAATGGTGCGTCTTCGGTCTTCTGAGGCACAGATGCAGTACTAGGGACCATGGCGATCTCATAGGGGTCCCGGGAAGTCGCTTCCTCCACGCGGAATACCTGGGAAGACGGCTCGTCTTCCTGTCTTCCGGGGCGTCTTCTGGAGTCTTCTCGTCTTCCAACGCTGTCACCACCAAGTGTACAGCGAGATCGAACTCCTCCTTCTCCATTCCGGATCCAGTCGAGGGTGCTGGGGCTTGGGAAGATGCGGTTGCAGGTGTCGGAAGTGAGGGAAGACCATAAAGTGTCTTCACTCCTTCTATCTGTCTATCCAGGTACCTGAACATGCTATCTCTGCATTCCACCAACCTCGTCTTGGACCCGCTGTCCCATTCCCTAGCTAAGGTAAGTAACTTCTTACCCGCGGTGAAGTTGAACTTCTTCCGAAGCGCTTCTACCGACTGAGCTAGCATCTTCCGAGCACGAGCTTCCGTTGCTTCCCTCTGCGTCTTCTCCACTGCAGCTCGCGCTTCTGCGGCTTCTCGCTGCATCTTCCAAGTGGTCTGCTCTTCTACGAGGGCAGTGATCTTCTCCCGTACTCGGAGAACTTCCTGATCACGCTGCTGCACTCGCGTCTGCAACTCTTGGTTGCTCTTCCGAAGTTGCATCGACTCCTTGGCAGAAGCGGCTGCTTCCGCCTTGTACCTGGCTGCAAGCTTCTCCGTGGTGCGGAGACTAGCTTCCAGCGACTCCGTCTTCTGCTGGCTGTCTTCCTGTCGCAGCAAGGTGCGCAGGCCGAATCCAGGCTGTAAGGGCTTCTCCTGTGCCCTCGCTCTCCTTTCCAGCAACTCCATAGCGGGCTGGATCTCCTTCTGGAAGTAGGCACTGAACTCCTCCAGTCGTCTTCCTGCAGAAGACAAGTTCATCCCCACCACTCGCTCGATGGTGTCGACTTCGTCTTCCAGAAGCAAGGGAGCCTCTTCCACCACTACGGCCTTCATCTTCTGCGCACAAGAAGAAGCTACTCTTCTCATCTTCCGGGGTGGAAGACTCCTCGTGGCAGGAGCGGCTCTCCTCTTTGCGCTTCCTCGCATCGCAGTAGGAGTACCCATCCATCCTTCGTCTTCTGGAGTCTTCGGAAGACTCCCAGGTGTTACAGAAGCTGTCTTCTGCTCCGATCGGATACTCAACAAGTCTTCCTCCGAGTCCGACTCCGATCTTGAATGGATGAGGGAGATAGTGTCCTCGGTACACTTCTGTGACCCATCTTCCTCACTGGCGTGGCGTCTTCCGACCCACTAGACTCGTCTTCCCTCACCAGAAGCGTCTTCTGGTGAGAGCCGGGTCTCAGCTGTGGCATCAGAGTGGGAGGGGGCGTTGCTGCTGCCTCTCGGTCATCGTCTTCCGAGGTATCCTCCTTCACCTCCTGTCGCTCCGTTGGCCCATACACTGCCAGCTGATCTTCCCTAAGATCCCCCATGGCTACATACAAGTAGCAGAAGAAGGGCGTCAGATGTCCTCCCGCCGGGGTACCCAAGTATGCTAGCTCCGTCTGTACATAGTTGTGGATGTACGCGCCCCAGTAGATTGGCACTCTGTCATCCCACACTGATTCCAGGAACTCCACGTCTTGATCTCCTAAGTACCTCGTCTTCTGCGCTTTTCCCTTGGGGAAAAGATGCAGAAACAACTTCGCCAGAAGTCGCTTCTTCGGCTCCCGGTAAGACTCTATCTTCCAACCGTTCCTCCCTTGCATGTCTTCCACGAAAAGACAGGTGGTACTCCCAGGCACATGCCATGAACTCACAATCCTAGGCAAGATCTTCTTCTCGTACCAATATCCTCGGTTCTCGGTCTCAGGCCTGTGAAACGCCTTACGCCACCAGTCTTCTGTCCAGGAAGATGATCTTCCCCGAGCAACTCCTGCCTTTGCATGTACACGGTTACGCGGTGGTAACGCGGCCCATACCTCCTCCAGAAGCCCTTGATCTGCGAGGTTCCAGTCCCACAGGAAGAAGTCGAGACCCAACTCCTTGAGGAAAGGAGTGGCCTCGGCCAATTCTGTAGCTGGTAACACCAAGCCTCGCGGATGCATCGACATACCTGGAAGATCTGCTGCACTAAACCACAAGCACCTACTATGAGCTGAAGGCTCAGTCCTTCCCGAGTGCCCACAGTCTAGCTTCCACTCTCAGAAGACGAAACTAGTCTTCCAGAAGACAGCTACTCCGTCTTCCGGGATTCTAACAGTACTTCCTAGATAGCTCTCGTCTTCCGAGCTATATCTAAACAATCCTATCTAAGCAAGGCCTCGCATGGATTACCAAGAAGACAACCCACCTTGCATTACATCCTACTTCCTATCAGAAGATACAAGATATGCGAGAAGTAGAGTATGAGAAAGGTTCAGAAGATGGTTGCGGGCTCCTGCGGTGACAGTGACCTCCCGAAGTCAGACTTCCCTTCACTGGTCTCACCTGTCTTCTTCTTCCTACGCGCAGTCTATCCTCACAACAGACTCAAGACATGTGCACTCTGTTCTTCTGACTTCTCACCTCTCATACGCACTCAGAAGAAGTTTGCTACATGATGGGAAGACATGACCCTCGACCATTCTCTCCGGATTCTGCCAGCAATACTTCTCACAACTCTCTTCTAAGTTCGGGAAGAAGAAGGAATAGGCTGCTAGGGGTCAAACAAAAGAGACCCGAAATGGACCCTCACGTCTTCTCGCTCATCTTGCCAGCCTTTCAGTCTTCTAGTCTCTCTAGGCAGATGTGGAGTTGAGAAGCTTGGAAGATCGGGAGGCACAGGTCTAGTTCCCGAGTTCTAACTTCTCGAAATAACACAACAACTCACCACACCACTCAGGCTTCGTACCAAGGCGCTCTAAACACAAAAGCAAAGCAAATCCACTCTTGATACGAATTATGTTCAGTCGACTTCCGAAGACAGTCTTCCGAAGATGTCTTCCGAAGACAGTCAAGTTCAAGAAGCGTCTCTGAAGATGTTCCCATCTTCCGAATCGTCTTCTATTCCAAGTTTCGGGGGTAGAGAGGTAAGGGGGTAGAGAAATTGATAGTTGGGTTCGCCAATTTGAAGACTAGGGGTAGGGAAGCTCGAATTGAGCTCGGGAAGAAGCAAGGAGATATCTTGACAGAAATTGGGCAGCGCTTCCGCGCCCAATGTCTCAACCAGAAAGAATGGGGGGTGAGGTAATCGATCAGGCTGCCTGCCCACAATCAAGGAAGCGCTGGGAGTACCAAGAAAATGACGAGAAGAAGTGGGAAGGGGAAAAGAACAGGGGGAAGAACCTCTACAGTCTTCTTCGGCTCGCGAGTTGCCTTCGACCTCCACGCGCTTCTGGTTCTTGTACTAGCTTCCAATGCGACTCCTCTCGAATGCGCCTGCTGTCAATTTCAGTCCACACCTCGATTCTACCTTCGCTTCTACTCGCCACTCTCCACTGTCAACTTCTCGGAAGCTCCACAGAAATGTCTTCGCTGTCTCTGCTGTTTGTGCTCCCGCAATCCGATTTCACCCTTCGCCTAGCTGCCAACTTACTCTCTCCTACCTCGATGTCTAACTCGATTCCTCTCTCAATGCTAGCTCGAAGTTCACTCTCTCAATCGATCTTCTTCAGGCGCACTGTGCTGCGGGAAGTTGGAAGGTGGCTAATGTGCTTCCTCACGCATCTTCCTCGCAGATTAGGGGTTTCAACCCTAGGTGTCTTCTTCGACCTACCTACCACCTGGGTGCTTACTTAGTAGGTACACCTACTTGTTTACCCGAAAACTCGTGGTCAGGCCTTCGTGATCGCTGTCTTCCGGAAGACAGGTGTCTTCCGCCGTCTTCTCATCTTCTGAAGACGCAACTGAGAAGATGATCTTCCGAAGACGGTCGTCTTCTGAAGAAGTCAACTTCTTATTACAAACAGCTCTTAAGATCATCTTCCTGTTAAGAAAGACGTAACCTTAAGTAACAACGCTTCTTCAGTTATATAAACAAGTCATTATTCTTAAAAATTTCAAAAATTCGTGCATCCTGTAATTTGTGGGCACCACAAGGAGTTCTCTTGTTGAAATTAAAGTGATGAACTGCTTGTACTCAGCAGGAATCCTTGCAATATGCCCTTGATCAAGACAATGAGATCAATCTCGATTTGATAGAGGACAATTGATCTACGCGCTGTTTGACATGGTTTACATAGTCGTTTATGCACATCGACCCCTTCTCATGGTGTTGAACTGCTACAACAATTGCAGCTTCCGCGTCTCTGTTCTTGACTGAAACAGTCGCATGAGTGCATCCCAAGCTTTCTTGGAGGTATCACAGTCCTGGATGTGACAAATCATCAATGTTGAAACTGTCAGTGCGGTGTAGTGAATCGTCTGGTAAGATCACTTCTTCCACTCTTTGAAACGCGTCGAAAACAAATACATAAGACGCTTTCTCCTCCTTAGTGATAAGATCTCATAGACCTTGTCCTTGCAAGAAAGTCATCATCTGGAACTTCCACACTTGGTAGTTGTTTTTGTCGAGCTTCTTTCCAATGATGAAAGACACAGACTCTGTCATAGATGCAATCGAGAAATTACAATGTTATGTATGCAAAAAAACCTCACAGAACTTCCACGAAACTCGTCTGTTCTTACCTCACGATCAATAATGGTCACAAGTCACAAAAGTGACAACTATGTGCACTCCTTCTGCATCGAGAATGAAGAAAAACATGTCTGCGAACGATAGATATATAAAACTGAGCGAAAAATGTCGAAAAGATAAACCAAGAAAGATAGAAACTAGACCAATGAGGTCAGAAATGGACATATAATACTTTGAAATGTCACAAACTTTTTACCATAAACCCACTCTAATCAGACCAGTATTTGTTTTGGACTCAAGTCCTAAAACTTTCGATTTGGTCAAAAAAGATATGTTTGAAAATCTGCCGTTGGAAAGCTCCAAATTGACTGAAACTTGGCCGAATATATAATTCACATCTTATGAACAAGAAAACCTTTTTAAGACTGGTCGATAAATTTCAGCAAGAAAAAATCTTCTAGGTCTTCGAAATCACGTTCAAAATTTTCAATGACGAAAGAAACGATTTCATCTTACCCGAACACATCAGCAAGATAGTGTTCAACATCAAGCACAACTCCAGCTGCTCTCTCATGTACTTCTCTATGCACAAACTCCATCTTGCTCATCAACAAAAGACACATGTTCTCTACCGCCGTTTACCGGAGCTTCAGTCGCTGGCTTCACTGTCATCACTGCTATGATATCATGTAGAGAGATCGATACTTCTAAAAAGACACCCCAAGAAGAAAGAGCAAGTAGAAAAGGAAGTAAAAAGGAATGAGACGAGAGAGACTTCGTCTCTCCATGTATATATAGTGGGGAGTGAGTACAAAGGAAACCTTAATGGTGGGTTAGCTCTTTAACTAACTGTATGTAACAACCCCAATTACTCCGGCTGGTATTAGTCGTCGATCTTCTAGAGCTTGAGACTAGATCAACAACAATCACTTCCGATAGCAACCGAAAAGACTTTAGATGAAATATTTTGTCTAAACACTCAAAGGTCATGCTACTCTTCTTCAAAAAACTCTACATTTGGAATTTTTTTGACATCGACGTCTTGATCTATTGAGGATTATAGAGACTATTGGGATATCTGAGATCTTGGGATCATATGATCCATTCGAGTTGTCCAGAATACAGACTCCTCGGATACTAGAAAATCTAGTCTTTGCTATAAGTATCATTTCATGTAGTCCTACTTAGTACTGACATGATCTTATTCTTACTACTTACTCTAGTAGTACTACTGCATGTACCATAAGGTTGTGGCGTGCATAAACTGCATTTGTCTTAGAAAATCTTTGGAGAGATCCGATGGATATGCTCGAAGAATGAGAGTTCGAGACTGGAGTTTTGAACCCAAAATATTCTGAGAATAAAACCAAGAACGGTAGCCGTGGGTATGCTTGATGCTATTTATAAATCTATAAATATTAATTACAAATTAAAAATTGAGCCAAGGTGAAAAATAACAGTCCTCTCTAATTGTTAAATGTGAAGCGGTCCCAGAGTTGCGAGGAGTGAAATAAATAACCCGTAAGCGTAATGCGTAAACACGCGTTTCTAGAAGTATATAAAAGCTATAATGTTATGGTTTTCAAAAAATGATTAATAAAAGACTCATCTGCATTCTAACTGTACATTCAGTGTATATCCTTGTGCATTACTATGATGATAGTGCGCATACTTGAAAAAGTGATTTGATGAAGGAAATATATTGATGAAGGGTGGACGTTACTTAACATCTTATCAAGACAAAAATTTTATATTGCTCGAGTTTGACATTCTGAACTTAAACCATTATGACGTAATATATATACTAAAATTATAATATTAAATAACTTTAGATAATTTTATAAATCAATAGAGGTGATCTATAATACAAATATTATAAAGGAGAAAAGAAATTTAAACTTAAAATAATATATAATTATATAAGAAAGAGAATAATATATAATTAATATGGGAATATGAAAAACTTAGGAAAATAACTATGTACGCAAAATATTTTAGTTTACTTGTTACCTCTTTCTGTTGGCGTCTACCTTTTATTTCTATTTGTTCTTATTCTTATTTACCTTGTGAAATAATGAAGTTCAATAACATATTTACAATGAAAATTATAAAGTTATTAAGAAATTATCTCAACTAGTGTGGAAAAGGAAGAACTAACAGAAAATTGTTAAACACTAGTTTGAGTAATGTTTAATATATTATTTAATAGATATCGTTCTTGCTTCATCATAAGATTCAAACCTAAAAGAGACTTACACTCTCATCATGGTTTGTATCTTAGTTTTACAAATGATGTTTTAAGTTTGAAATATTATTTCAGATTCTTTTAGAATATATATATTATTGTAACAATGAATAATAACTAACATTTAAGACCTGCTATTATGCACAAATGAATGAAATACACAAACACGAATGAAATTTGAATATTTCTGCATATACATGAAATTCAATATTGGTATTTTTTGGATCATGCTTTGAATATTATTAATTATTAAAGATACTAAAAATAAATAATTTATAAAATAATTTATGATCTGTGAGGATACGAGATTGTATTGCACGGGCTTTCACACTCTCATCGACCTCAAGACTAGTATGTATCTAGAACTCCAGTGACATCAGTGATCAAGTTGATGACAACAAGAAAAGCTTCATCACAAAGCCAACAGTTGGCTTTGAGATATTACATAGACCTAGACAAAAAGTGAAGAGTGCCTACTAGAAAAAGTGCTTTGAATTCTGAATCCACACGGGCCTGGGATTTCAAATATCATTGATCCCAATTAAATCATGACACAAATGAAACCCACTGAAGTTAGTTGACAAAGCTTTCAAATAATGAAAGATAAGGTATGCAAAGCAATAAGTGAAGCTCTCACAATATCCTCATGAAGTTACATACGAAGGTTTACATGCAAAAATATTGCTTTGAAAAAGCATATGTACAAAGCCTTCCCCATGTAGAATCTGCAAAGCCTGATCTCAAAGAGAATCCTGGAGTAGCTATCATCTAGATAATCATAAAAGCAATGTTCGTGGAACTCGAGGACGGAGTTTGCAGAAACCAAAATCCAACCTCCAAAAAGAGTAAAAACTCGATAGACATGCGAATGAACAAAATTATTTCATTTCAGTGGTTCTGTACATTATGTCTTAACAAGAAAATAACATGCAATATGAAATTTGCTAAGTAGCTTCAACTTGTGCCATGTACACAACATGATATGCATTTGGATTCAAGCAAACAAAACAAATCTACATGCAATATCATATAGAGTCTTAGGCATCAAAGTAATGACTCACACCAACTCATTTCAAATCTTTTCTAATCTCTACTAGAAGCAATGAAATCTTTCATCGAGACCGAGATAACTATGATGATGGTTGACTTGATGAATACTTCTTTCTTTTCATCTCAAAATTACTTCGTCTAGTGAAACCACAAGATTATCGTATGCACGACGGGATCCTCTATGATAGATCGGTTGACTATGAGAGTGTCATCCACTTCGGTAGAAAACTTGAAACTCGTTGACATACAAGGCAGATGGATGGATGCTCGTTGTCCATACAAACTGTAAAACAAATCTACATCTACATTAAGAAATTCATGAGGTAGTTTTTGCTATCTTGTGCTCAACTCAATGAAGCGTAAGAAGGATTGTCTGATTGAGTGTTCCAATCTTTCACCTTCTTGTAAAAGACGACATATGTCACCTATCTGGTTCTGATATGAGTGATTGATCACCACCCTCGTTCTCACATCATCTCTTGGATGTGAAGCCATTTCACCTCGGTTGTCATGATTTGTTCCTTCCCAACTAGAGCTTCACATTCTTCTCATTCTATTTTTTTGCATTTGATGCTTCTAATGAAATGCGGCATCTCGTCAAGAGATTACCTAGATTCATGTTGTTTGTCTCACATACTGGTGGTGACATTATCCATAACGGACAAGAAGGTGGCAGAATCAACACCACTGTTGCCAACATTACTTCAACGATGTATATGTTGAGATATCTCTCGTGGCTAGTTGTGGAGAAGAGAACTGAATTTTAGTTCAGTGAAGGTTGAATTTTTCCAGTTGGCATCGGAAGAAATGCTCGGAAGGTGAAGGAAGAACCCTTGATCGATTCTCGATGTAGAATCGAAAGAAAGTCAAATTCAGGTCAAGTTTGGCTATCGGATGACAGTTCAAGTTGTCGTGCGCATACACATCGCTACACAACATACATCGCTGTCAGAGGTACACCACACATACACATAACACATGGACGATGTCATACACATACACAAGTGTACCACAATAATCTGAATACAGAGATTACCATCTCCAACACCACCACAAGGATTACTCACAAACGGTCAAGCCAAACCCACTCTAAACGCGAAGAGAATCCGGGTTACACTCAACTAGACTATCCACCATAGCCTGGAGCTTGAAGGCTCAACTCAAAGAACTAAGGCCTCCAAGCCCTACCTGCGAAGTTTACCCCTAGTGGGCTCTCTCCCCAACTCGCCCTAACGGCACTAACGGCCTTACCGGGATGCGCCACTTCGCACTCGGTCAACCTAGCCGAGGGGCCCAAACTGACATGACAGCTGTCGTGCGCATACACATCGCTACACAACATACATCGCTGTCAGAGGTACACCACACATACACATAACACATGGACGATGTCATACACATACACAAGTGTACCACAATCGCCCCCCTAACTGGCGGTTAGGTCCCTCTAACTCCAGATAGCTCCATATCCCAACTACGTGATACACACCTTCATGGGTGCAAGGATCAGGAGGCCGGGTGCTACATTGCCCCATCGTTAGTCGCCTGTCTGCAATCCATACCACGCAAAGATCTAATCGACTATCTCCGCTATATACATCGAGGACAAACCCACCGTCCAGTAGGAACTACACTGAGAGGTGGAGTCAAACATGACATGTGCCAACCTCTCGAACAACCATCACACACCAACATACGGGCTGCTCCACCAGCAGACCCACACAACATACACCTCAAGCCCGCGCGTACAACTGCTAAGCTTGGGTCAACGGTACCATCAATGTTGGGAAGATGACATGGCGCGCAATTACGCACATGGTCCTTCCACACAACACCATCACGGCCCTCTAACATGAGTACTCCAGAAGGTAACACCTCACGCACTCGTAAAATAGTGCGCCCTGCGATCACGTCCAACGTCGTCGGTGCAGTCTGCTGTAGATAGATATAATCGCCAGGATGAAACCTGCGAATCGACGGCCGATAACCTCCTCCTCGGATAGTCGCATACCGCAACGTGTCTCTATGCTGGGCAATCGGTAGGTTCTCAAAAGCCATAGGCATAACTCTCCGAAATGTCTCTGCTCGTTGAGAACATGCTCTCACCCACATATCCGGGTCATCAAGGTCCAGCACCTCAGCAGAATCACGACGAATGGCCGAAGGTAGATCTGGATCTCGGCCATACAATAAGAAATACGGTGAGAAGGAAGCCAAAGACGCTTGTCGGCTAAAACGGTAGCCCATAGCCAACCATGGTAACTGCACATCCCAGTCTCCCAAGTGGCCCTTCTGCAAGCCATACTTGCGCAATCCTCTCTTCACCGTCTGAACTACCCTCTCCGCCAAACCATCCGCCTCAGGATGATCTCGAGATGTAGTTCGATGATCAATCAGCGCCTGATCACACAAGGCCTGAAACTCACCAAGGAACTCTGTACCTTGGTCTGTCAGCACTTCAGCTGGTGCTCCAAAACGACTCAGCACTCGATCTAAGAACGCATACGCTGTCCATTCACTCGCCTTGTCTGGTAATGCCACCAACTCAATCCACTTGGAGAAGTGCTCCATCATCACCAACACATACCGGTGGTGACGTACGGTCAACGGTAAAGGTCCCGCAAAATCCAAACTCCAACGGTAACCCAACCCCATAATCGGTAAGGGGTGTAACTGTGGAGTAGGAGCATTAAACGATGCTCGTACTCGATCACAAACCACACATCGTGCGACAAACTGTTGCACATCGATGTGCATACCACGCCACCAATACTGTCCTTGGAGTAAGCTATGTGTACGCTTCACTCCAAAATGTCCCAACTCCTCATGGGCATGTCGTACTAACTGTGCCCTCTGGGATGGATGTGGCACTATTCGTACCCTTCCATCACCCCACACGCGAAGTACATGTCGTCCTTCTCGTCGAAATCTCTTCGCTCGTTGAAGAACACGATCCCGCTCCTTCGCACTTACTGTGCCTACTACCACACCAGTGCGTAGATACTCCATCACGGTCACATCATCATGGATATCCCGCTGATCTGGAACACCATCTCCACCTTCAGGATCTGGAGACTCGTCATCTACTCTCTGACCAGAGAAAGATACGACTTGGCCCTCCATACTAGAGTTCATGGCCAACACACAAAGAAAGGCAGATGCATGCCACCCTGGCACTATCTCCTCATCAACCTCGTCATGCCATCGAGCCCCAGTCTGATCCTGCTGACTCGTGCACAGGTTGCGACTCAACCCATCGGCATCTAGGTTTGCAACTCCAGGTCTATGTACTACCTGGGAGTCATACTCCTGTAAGATCAGAGCCCATCGTGCAAGCTTCCCTGTAAGCTTATCGGACTCCATCAACCACTTGAGCGGCTGGTGATCAGTGATGAGAGTAAAGGGGTTCCCAAACAGATAACATCGAAAGTGTGCAACAGCCCACACTGCCGCCAAACACTCTCCCTCATACGAACTATACCTCGCCTCCGCTGAATTATTGGAACGACTGACATACGCCACCACGAACTCCTTTTTCTCATCATCATGCTGAGTAAGCACTGCTCCAAGTCCCAACATACTCCAATCGGTGTGCAGTTGGAAAGGACGCCCCCTAACGGGTCTCCTCAAGATGGGAGCAGATGTCAACCTATCCTTGAGCTCTACAAAAGCTCGCTCCTGCTCATCTCCCCACTGCCACTCCTGGTCCACCTTCATCAGCTTGGTCAACGGCTTCGCAATTGCACTAAACCCTTTCACGTATCGACGATAGAAGTTCGCCAAACCAACAAATGCTCGAACTCGACTCACATCTGTGGGGCGTGGGATACGTGCAATAGCCTCAACCTTCGTCTGTTGAACACCCAATCCACCTGGATAGATGGTGTGGCCCAGATACTCTATCAACTCCTGGAAGAACTTACACTTCCCAGGGTGTAACTTCAACCCATGAGCTCTCAACCGCTCAAACACATCCCGTAAGTGTCTCTCGTGCTCCTCCACTGTAGCACTATAGACTAAGATGTCGTCAATATAACATCTGACAAAATCCAATCCTGCTAGGATTCTGTCCATCACCCTTTGGAACTCAGCAGGGGCGTTCTTCAACCCAAATGGTAAGAACCGCCACTGATACAAACAATCCTTGCCGTGAGAGTCAATTCCCCAAAATGCTGTCTTGGACTTATCTTCTTCTCTCACTGGCAACTGATGATACCCTGCTCGAAGATCCAAAGTACTGAAGACCTTCACATGCCCCACTGCATCAAAGATCTCCTCAGGTGTCGGCATGGCATACTTATCGGACTTCGTCTGCCGATTGATAGGACGGTAGTCTCCACACATCCGCCTATCCGTGTAGTTGCCATACATATCCTTCTTGGCTGGCATAACTGTGGCAGATGCATACTCTCCATGCGACATCTCCACCAACCCAGCCTCCAACAAGTCTTGAGTCCGACTCTGGATCAAGGCTCTCTCCATGTCACTGTACCTGTAAGGACGTCGAAAGATTGGCGTGTCATTAGCCAAGTCGATCCGTATACCAGGCCCCTTCAAGGTACCCAAATCCTTCATACTGAAGGCAAAACAATTCTTGTAGCTCTTCAGGAATCTTTGGACTCTTCGTCTCTCCTCTCCTATAAGCTTGGGTCCGATCTCCGGCTCCCAAGTATCCTCTGTCACCATGCTAGAGGTAGAAGACGAAGTCGTTGACTGCTATCTTGCAGCCTCTGGAGCAGTTTCCTTCTGCTCACCACCAACAACCTCCACCGCTACTGTGTGTAAAACTTCTGCAGTTCTAGCTGCAAACTCCACACTCTCTCCTATGACATCCCATGATGTCCAAGGATGACGAACTCCACGTGCCTCGCCCCCAGCCTTTGTCTCCACCGACCCGGTAGGCAAAGAGCTCAAGAGTGCTCGAGCAGTAACACCCGTCGATCACATCCGACGCTGCTCAGCCAATCCAAGGCTAACAATCCATGTCAAGCAATTCAAGTCCATTGCTTGACCCAATACTTGACGACGTGAAGCCTCCGACACCGAAGCTACTGCCGTTGTACCCGTAGCGAAACCCATCGCTCGCTCTCTCTCATCGGCATTGGGCTCCACCAACTGCCGTAATTGAGCATCCCACACAAGCCCAGGTCCTCCATCTCTGTAAGCATGTGACGCTGGAAAGCTTACCAATGTGGGTAACGCTACCATGGGCCGTCCCACTAGGTTCACCACTGCCATGGGTGACCTATCGACGACTCTCACTACTTGAGATCGTCGTCCTGCATCCAAGATGCTATCAACCGTGAGGTGCGCTGGTCGTCTCACTCCATCGTGTGCGCGCTTAAGCACCTCTCTCGGTAACAAGTTCGTCCACCACAACCGTGGACGATGTGCACGAGATCCCACTCTCGCTGCATCCAACAACACTGCTGGTCCAACCCAAGACAGCACTTGGTGCACACTCGCCATCATATGTGTACGAGCATCACCCAACAAAGGAACGTTCTCCAAGATGTACGCTGGAGAATCCACCTGATGCATCTGGAGATGTCGTAAGATTCGTAACATCTCCCAGAACATCCTAGATCGCGGGTCATGTAAACCCTGACCTCTTCCTGCACGCGTGTGACCTTGACATGGCCATCCGGCTATCACCAAGTGAATGGTGCCCACAAACGTGAGATCCTGCGCCCCCAGCAGCGAAATATCCGACGGTAATGCTTGCTGGTATCCTCTAACAGCTGATATGGGCAACAACTCAGGATATCTCTGCACCAAACGTGTCACATGTCGCAATGAGATGCGTCTCGCAATCTCATCTCTCTCCACATACAAGTATCGCTGTACTTGTATACCTGCTTGCAATACCGCAGCCAAACCTGTGCTGATCCCTCCAAACAGCTCCAGCACACATACACCTTCCTCTGGATACTGCCACACAATGGGAGTCGTATCCAACGGTGATAAGGTCACAGGGCCAGTAGCAGGAACAACCATTTGTTCCTCTACTGGTGGTACAAAAGCTTCACTCCAAGCCTGTTGTACCAACTGATCAGCATACTGCTGCAACTCTCCACTCGAACTCCAGAGTGGAACATCCAAGGCAGATGGTACTAACGTAGACATGCTAGGCATGTCCTCCACCTCCTCATAGATCGGAGTATCCTCCGCATGGGCATTGCCCTCCAACATCTCGCCCGGCCAGGTGATGACCGAACTGAACCCTGCAACAGATGCCATCGTCCCTGGTGTAGGCTCCGTCGTCCCAACTCTAGCACTGAACCGCACTGGTAAGCGGCTCACTCGTCCCTCACCGGACTGCCAACCTGGTCTGTAAGATGCTGTCTCTGCCCAATAGTCAATCACGAACCCCATAGGGTATAACACAGCACCTCCCACCAATACATCATAAGACTCTGCGGCTGTAACAATGGCCTTGGCCTTCACCATAGAGCCATCCGTGGGGTGATCTGGCCGAACTCTCACCGTCAACATCTCCCGTGTCATGTGTAGAGCCGTACCTCCTGATCCCCCTAGAGATGTCTGCAACTGGAATGGACATCTCTCTATCTCGGACTTCTTCAGACCCAAACCAATACACGCCGCCTTTCCCAACATTAACGGTTGGGCTCCAGAGTCTAACAAGACCTTCTGGGGTCGATACACTTTCCCTGAAGGTGCCACCAAACAGAAGATACCACTTCTGTTGTCCAACAACACCACACCTGGTGCCAAACTAGCACGGTCAATCGCCGGCCTAGCTGGTAACTCATCTAACCTAGCAGCCGCCGCTTGCCAAGTACCACTGGTAGCTGTCCTGATCCTCGACTCCATGGACACGTCTACCGTCTCTCGCTGAACTACTTCAGCACTAGAGGTAACTACATCCTCGCTCTCACTGAGCGTGGCCGCCAACTGGAACACTGGAGCCAAGTTGACTCCCAATGCCCTCATATCCGTGGCTGAGAATAGTGGAGCTCGCAAAACTGCTGTAGCCGCCCCCAACATCGGGTTCGACGTCGCATCCACAGACGTCGAAGGTGGACTCACATCACACCCACTCCTGGATGTCGATGCCTCCAACTCTACTGCACCATCTGTAGGTCGTTTAGGAACCATAGATGTGGTCCTCAACGCCTCCGATAACGTGAACGATTGGGGAAGCCTGGCTTGTCTACCAGCCTCCCCGCGTTGTGGATCCAACTCCACTGACGCACCTCGTGGCTCAGAGGCACGCACTGCACCTCTAGTCACTGCTGCAGATGCCTCAATCTGCGCCACACCAGCCATGAAGTCGAAGTCACCTCCTTCTCCTCCATAAGACGTGGAAGCCTCTGTTCCACCTGATCTCCGCTGAGCCATAGCCATACTAGCTATCCTCTGCTCCAACTGCTCAATCCGAGCAGCCATACCTGCTTCCGACGTTGTAGCAGGCGGTGGACCGACCGGTCCTCTCCCAGGTGCTGGACCTCTACCTCCAGCTCGACCACCACGGCCTCCTTGAGCTCCTCCGCCTCGTCCACGATCAGCCTTCCCTTGCCGCAACTCGGGATGGAGATCAAAACAACGGTCACTACTGTGACCAGGTCGTCCGCAATGCTCACATTGCCTAGGTACTGCTTGAGACGTCCCTGATGTCCCTGACGTCTCATAACCTCTCCTCTGTGGACAGTCCCTCTGCTGATGAGGACCATCACACGTCCAGCAAGGACCCACTTGCTGCTGACTAGAGAAGGACGGCATGGGCTTCTGCCCACCAGATCCTCCTACACCTCCCTGCGATCGTGACTGCTCTGCACGATCCTTACCACCACCACCACCACGCTGTTGCGTAGCCTGTGATCCTCGAGAAGAGGTGGTCGCTCCATGTGGTGTCTCCTTGCTGAACCCAGCAACCACCACCCTCTCCTCCACCATGTTGAGCTCAATCCGCTCAGCCAGACTAAAGACAACCGCCAACGTCGGAGCGGTATCTCTAAGAAGAGTAGCATCTCTAACTCTCCTATGCAGCTCCCGGTCTAGTATCCCATACCAGAACTGGACTGCCTGTGCTTCCGTCACCCCTTGGGTAACGCTGATCAACCGCCTCATGCGAGTAAACGCCTCGCGTAGGCTCTCTCTAGTCTTCCGCTGGAACTCCTGCAGACTCCTCAACTTGTCGGTCCGCACACCCTGATAGTTCTTCCTCAAACATTGGAAGAACTGAACCACAGGGTTAAACCCTGGTGGTATCCCGCTCACACTACCACCTGCTCCACTACTTGTGGATGCACCGGTAGTAGGTACTCCGCCACCTGTGGCTGCACCACTACTACTGGCACCCGAACTCGCAGGTGCTACGCCTCCCGAAACTGCGCCAGTAGTGATAGAAACGTAGTTGGGAGACCAATGTTGTCTCCACACTGTAATCTCGCCTGAACTCATGATAATCGTCCATCGGCGGTCCCTCCAAGTGCTGGAACAAACCCTTCCACGCCATGAAGGGTGTAAACAGCTGTGGGTTCCGCATCTGCTGCAGATCGCACCAACTGTCGAACTCCTGGATGAAGTCATCCAGCTCAATGGTACCAACTGTACCCGAGTAACGTCGAGGCCCCTTCGTGGCCCCATAGATCTCGTCCATGTCCCACAACAACGGTGTTGCGACACTAGACTCACCACCAGAAAACGCGCTGTCTGCGTCTGACTCGTCCTCTGGAACAACCGACGGTAATGGTGTAGGTAGTCGGTACCTCACCCCACTCCGTGTATACCCACTGTCCGAGAAGTCCCCACCAGAACCTCCCGAGAACTCCGTGATGAGAGAATCCCGCTAAGACACTCCCCAACCGGAATGTCGCAATCTCCGTCACCACCGTAACCACCACTTGCCTAACCTCGCTCCTACTGAGCTCACCTATCCCCTACTAGGACGGTCAAGGTAAGGGCAACCTGTACCTGCCATCACCACAGGCAGCCTCTCACGGTCTGTTGGTCGTCACTCCAACCGCACCGTGAGAGAGACAAAGATAGTCTGACTGGTCCGCAACTCCAGCCTCACTATCGACAGCACACTGGAGTGAACTCACTCCGGAAATCAAGCGCCAACACAAGCAAACGCGGCGCACAAACAGGAAGCAGAGTATGGAGGGGTTCCAACCACAAGAAGTCCAAACGATAACCCTCCACACTCAAACATTCACATAAAGAGAAACCCAGCCCCACCCGGACTGACGACTCCTTGTCGATGACCACATGCACAATATATGGTCACCAACAGTCGTAACTGACACTGGAGGTCACTAACTAGATGTCCACACCTCTAGTAGCTCCAAAAACATCCACGTGGTAGCTCTACTAGCTCACCCAAGACAACTGCCACCAATTGCCTCCATACGCGCCTCTACGGTGTAGGCAAACACTACCACAACTATAGCTTCCCCCTAACACTGTGGGGTCGCCCTACCACTCCTCTAGGGACGTGCGAGAAGGTCTCCTACTACCTTATACAAGTCCATAAGTACTTGCACGCATCCCTGTAGGACACCAAGAGCTATTGGTCTAGTGGTAAAGCCAAAGCTAAGACTACAGAGTCAGGAGTCCAGGTCCAGGAATAGTGTTGGGATGGGTGACCAGCTGGTTTTACCCTTCTCACACACCTGAAGCTTGGATACCTCTCTCACGCACGCCAGCAAGCTGGCTTGCGGCGGGCGCGGGCTCGGGCTCGGGCTCGGGCTCAGGCTCAGCTCCGCTCCGCTCCGCCTCCGCACTCTCGCACTCCGCTCTCACGCCTCCGCACTCACGCACCTCTGCTCCTCGAAGCCTCGACACTCCACACCTCGACACTCCCGCTCACTCTCCGCTCCGCTCCGCTTGAAGTAGAGTAGAACAGGTACACACACACCAGAAGAGGCTCGAATTGCAGAAGATTGCACACGCCTCCGCAGTCACGCACCTCTGCTCCTCGAAGCCTCGACACTCCACACCTCGACACTCCCGCTCACTCTCCGCTCCGCTCCGCTTGAAGTAGAGTAGAACAGGTACACACACACCAGAAGAGGCTCGAATTGCAGAAGATTGCACCAAAACAGCCTCCAAAACAGCGAAAACAGCTTGCGGGTGCACACGGGTGACCAAAATCTGACGTAAAACAGCAAGAACCTCCAAATCCAACCCGAACACCACCAAAACAGATTCGCAAATGCACCACACACACTTCGCGGATGCACACACACACAAAACAACTACTAAACTCGAGTTTCCTCACGAAATTGAGCCAAAATCTGACGTAACTAGCCTTTTAGTGCTTGCGGGTTTCACGGCAGCGAACTTCGACATGCCATAACTTCTTCAATCCTTGGCCAAACTCCACGAAACTTAGTGCGCTAGAATCGTCTCTCCAATGCGCTCCCAAAGAGTCCACTCCGGCCCGACATTGACAAGTATTTCAGCTGCTACGCCCAAACGCGCAATCCGGCTCCAACAACACACTTCAAGAACATTCCGCAAAATTTCTACAGCGCTTCCGCATGACAGAAATCTCCACTCGACCCCAACAACAGCAAATCGATCTGTGACAGCAATGTAGCACGGCGCCCACACACCTCGATCACAGCTCCAAACAATCAACCACGAACAACAACGCCCGAAGATACCAGCGGACGATTTCTGATTTCAGATCTGCGAGCTCTTACTGAACTCCGCCTCGACCTGCACTGAGTTCTTTGAGTAATCTGAATACAGAGATTACCATCTCCAACACCACCACAAGGATTACTCACAAACGGTCAAGCCAAACCCACTCTAAACGCGAAGAGAATCCGGGTTACACTCAACTAGACTATCCACCATAGCCTGGAGCTTGAAGGCTCAACTCAAAGAACTAAGGCCTCCAAGCCCTACCTGCGAAGTTTACCCCTAGTGGGCTCTCTCCCCAACTCGCCCTAACGGCACTAACGGCCTTACCGGGATGCGCCACTTCGCACTCGGTCAACCTAGCCGAGGGGCCCAAACTGACGTGACAAATTTCTTGTTGACTACTTGAGCCGTATAGATTAGAACCTCATGATACATTTTCTATTTATGGAGAAAGACTCGTACAATAAGTAAGTGTCCAACAAGTACCAGATCAAATCCTCATGGACTGCGTTCTTTATTCTGACCTGTTGTTTCTCTATTCCGGCATGTTGACTTCCTAGATGGGAGTCTATGTTGGATATGCAGCCACGTCTTGCATATTTAGGGGCAGGGGACCATATCCCTCTTAATCATGGGCTTCTTGACCTAAGCCTTCGCACGCCACTTCGGTTATATGTTAGGAGTTACTTGGTGCACTTATGGGAGGGCTGTAAGCTCTATGGGGTGGCTCCATAGGTGCAACTTCAGTCTACATCAGATAACATGTAGTATAATCCAAGTGACATCGAGATGGCATCAAGAGTCCGAGAAGTTTTTATAAGCAAGGGTCTAGCTTAACAAAGGGACTACTTGATTGTTATGAAAAAATAAAAAGGGTCTAGCTTAGCAGGGGTCTGCTTGGTGATACGTAGGTATGCTTATAAAGACCCTAGCTTAGTTGAGGTGTTAGGGTTTATAAAGATCCTAGCTTAGCTGGGGTGTTAGGGTTTGGAGAAAATGACCGATGTCTTGCGAAGTAGAGGTATTGTACTTTTTTTCCAAAAAAGAATCATCGAGGCGCAAGGAAGAAGACAAAAGATTGAGAAGATCAAATTACTGAGGGATTTCAGTTGGGAGGCTATCGTAGAAAGAGGAACAAGGATTTAGGAGCTTGAATTTCATCTATTAGACCGTTTGGAGATCACTCTGCTTTTGGTGAACGAGGAGAAGATATATTTGAGTGAGGGATTGACTGCTTAGAAGTGATCTACTTTTTGATGAATGAGGAACGACTTTATTGAGTAGAGATTGATTGTCAAACAATAATTGACATATGTGGAGAACTTTTGATTATCACAAGAAGAGAAATAAAGTGTTTGGAGTTTAGATTTCTTCTATTGTTGTGTTTGAGCTCAGAAACTTGTGTGTATTCGAGTCACAGGAACAAATAATCAAAAATATGCAAATCTTGGTGATATTATTATTGACGTTGTTAAAGAAGAAGTACCAAATATACCCATTAAAAATTCTGAAACTGTTAGAGCTGTCATTGTATGTCATTGTAAAGAATTTAAACGAAATAATTACCGTCCAGTAGGCAGAAGATGATTCAAGAAGCCAAGCGAAGTCGGCCAAATCTATATTCTTTTTATATCCCCCGGCCACTCTTTTCTCAGCCATTTCTGATTTTAACAGTGACACAAATGATTTAGAAGAAATTTCTCTCAAGGTTTTTAGTGCTCATTTTGGACAATTAGCCATAATCTTTATTTGGTTAATCCGTTCTAGTGAATGATGATTCTATAAAGTTTCTACATTTATTTTATAATTTGATTATTAAAACAATCATTCTTTCAAAAAAATCATAGACGCCAAAGATTCAAGTAAAAAGACTTTCCTTTTTGTTTCCAACATATGCTAAAGCGTAGAGCATCGCTCCATGGCTAATACCTCCTAAGAGAAATTCTTGAAATGCATACTCCTCTTGGAGGACGTTTAGGTCAAGGTCATAAAGATCATTATCGATACTGTTACCAACTCTCTTCATTTCAGTTAGGTCTTGCTTTAACATCTTTAGGAGTTATTACTTAGTTAGATCGGAGGCCGCATGCTCAACTGATTTGCTTACTTGAGGTCAATGACCACGCCAAAGAAGATAGTTGTGAAGACTAAACGGCCAGAGATAATGGAATTGCTCTCCATAAAAAAAAACTGTTAATAATCCTGCAGGTACCTCAGCCATTAAAAATTAGTAGTTCAACAAATAGATTCTTCTTTTTCTTCAAAAATCAAAAATTAAAAGAATTAGTACAAAATCTGGGACGGAGGGATTCGAACCTCCGAATAACAGGATCAAAACCCGCAGCCTTACTTGAGAAAGTAGAGCTTTAATGCGAGCGCCTTAATCAGCCAGCAAAAGAATAGCGGTTGGAAGCTGGAAGATCTGATTATATCTCAAAAAGAATACATCCACAACTATCCGATCCTTGAAGGATAATGAAAGACATAATGATGATGCAAGAACGAATCTAATATTGAAGGCAACAAATAAGATAAATAAAAGTATCATCAACAACCAATGGATGGATGTTTGAGGTTCATATGGTGGGAGAGATTTAAGATTATAGGATTGTCTTAAAAATAATATTTTCTGCAGTTGTAAAACTATAACTAGATTATAGTAAAGACTTATGTTATGATTAAGTTGTTTACTTATTTTAATCAAAAGCACATTGTCCAATAATTAGAACAATTATAATGAGATAAATCCATCCAAGGAAATATGAAGAAGGAAAGGACATGGAAATGGGATAAGAGAGTTGTTAAGACTAAAGGAGGAATTTATGATCCCTTTCTTTTAGATGAAGTGGTTAAGTTAATAGAGTAGATAAAGTAAAAAGTAGTTGGAAACTTCTACATGCTAGTTATATTAGAAGGATAGAAGGTAAAGACTGAAAAAAGAGATGACAGGGAAGCATGCAATGCACTTAACATCAAGTGCAAAAGTATATAAGGAGAGAAGCAGAAAATTGATTCTGAAGAAAATTGGGTCTCATGCGCATACTGAATCATTTACGAGACTTTTGGATAAATCAGAGACTATTTCCACCGCATTTTGATGTCCCCAAGGCTGAGTCACATCTTGGTTTTATTGCATTTTCATAAGGTGATTGAAACCTAGGATGGTTGACTTTTACCTCCTTCTGAAGTTTTTGAGCGGGTCTCAATTTAATAACATATGGGAGATGGGGGTCGAGTATTGAGACTAAAGCTAGAATGACTTCTGAGGAAAGTGTCATGGAAGCTAGAGCTTTCAAAGTTATCCATCGAGAGTCAGTGGTTGATGAAGCAGCCTGAAGACAAGAGGGTCAAAGTCAGTCTTCACGAGTACCAATCAGTTGACCAGACATACCTCCACTCGGACCTTCTTTTGTCATTGATGGGTCATCTGGTGGGATTACTCAACCAAGAAGAACTACCCCTACAGACCGCACATTGCAAGAAGAGAGTGAGACCTACTCGTGAGAACTATAGTCGATCACCTTCTCCAGATCTTGATCGTGTCAATGTATCTTTTAGAACAAAGGCATCTTTTCAGACACTTTCGTCTCTACAAGAGACAACCTTCACGCATGATCTGAAGAATAAAATCCAACATGAAGCCATTGAGCGTTTCGTGTTATGACCAGGTGATCCAAGTCAAGAGTGAACAGTTCTACAAACTAGTGGTAGAAGCAAACAATGACAAATGGATCCGTACTAGATCCGTACGGTTAGTCATTTCCTTTGTCGAGAGGTTGAAGAAAGCAATGCAAGGGAATGCTTATGCACATTACAATAATTTTCTAGTAGTGTTTGATCCAAAAGATTGTCCCATGAAAGATGAATGGGTTTCACTAGCGTCACTTTCAAGGAAGTTCTACGTCATTGGAGGTAATCACAGTGTGTTCAAGGATCAAGTTGTTGGCTCAATATCTGAGATGTTATCAACAACTTCGCTGGTGTAACTGTATAGTATATGCTGGTTTCTCCAAGAGAGAAACAACATTACTGTCCACGACGACAATATTGATATTGATGTTCTTCAGAAGTATACATTCCATCAGAAAGTTGAATACTTTCACCAGCAGTTTATCGAGAAAAGAAGACGAGAGAAACCTCAAATCAATTGAAAAAACGATTGAGTTTAGAAACAATCAACATACAGAATGAAGACGAGTTACATAAATGTATATTGACATTGAAAGGTACCTTCCAAGTTGCTAAGAGAGGATTTTTTTTAAGTGAGAAAGTCACGTAATCAAAAGATATAACATATTACTAAAGACATGGAAGAGAAGTTAAATGAGTGTGATGGCAGGTTGTCCAAAGTGTATTTGACGACATAAAGTTATCCATCTTTCTTCGATTTGACCAAGAAGAGTTGTCTTTGGACAGTTTAGCGTTGTGGTTGATCTAGATGACTATCGTTTAGATGGTTGATTTGAAAGATTGGACGGATGAGCATGAGAAGATTGGCTCGTACACCGCAGAAGATTGAGTGCATTCTTTTTTCACCGTATTTGATAAATTGTGGATATGTTTTCTAAAATCAGTAGAATTTTATATTGTAGAATTTTTTTTCTTGATTCCATGTGATGTAGCCCATGGACTTCATGGAGGAACATGCTTCGATATGTTTTGTTCTGACTATTTTATTCATGTTTTGTTTTTCTTTTCTAGAAAGATCAATCTCATTGGAGTATTTTTTCTAAACATCTTTTTGGGTTAAGGAGCCAATTGAACATGGACAGAAGAAAAGAACACCGAAGATGGAAACTTTGTTGGAAATTCTTCCTCCGGAGTTTTAAAATGATTTGGAATGTGCTCACGAGTACAAGAAAACGAAAGATAATGGTGAAACAATTCTGGCAAGATAGAACGTGTTTCAGACGTGATACAAAGAAAGAGCAGACTTTGCTTACAACTGTGAAGTATATCTTGCAGATGTGCTTTCATAGTAAACTTTCAACTCTCATCATTTGTTTATAGCTGCATTATTTGTAAAAGCATTGTATTATGTGTAGGAATATAGTTAGATTTTTCATTTCTAGTACTTAGTAGTTTGGAATCGCTATCCAACTTTTCTCAGAAATTCTAGCTAAGCAGAAGTTTGCCGTAATGCTCAAGGAGATTTGGAGTCATTAGCTTAGTTCCAGATCCTTGATAAATTTTTCAGTAAGTCTAAGATACTATTACTTACTTGTGAACACAGTAGAAACGAGACCTTCACGAGTAAAAGGAAAATTTAGTTTAGTAACTAACCCTTCGTGGAGGAAAGATTAGATACTACACCCTTACCTAACTGAGTGAAGGTTATCCTAGTATTCAAATATGTATACTCAATGAACTTTTGGAGAACTTTTGCTCTCTTAATGATAATATATATATATATATATATATATGTTAGATAATAATTGTATCCTAAATAGATAAAATAATTAAACTATTTTCTAATTAAACTGGATCAATAAGTGGGGACTTAACCTATAAGTGCAAGGGCTCTAGACAAGACACGCCTTGGAGAATATAATTGCAGCAGTATGATCAGCTCGAATAATAAATTAATCAATAAATTAATCAATAAATTAATTTATTATTTAACTTTTATATTTAAAAAAGTTAAATAATAAAATAAACAACATTCCCCTCTTCTGAACTTTGGAAGAGGTGAATTAATATATGCACTGGTAAGGGTTCAATATACATACCACCTAGACTCAAAGTACATACCAACGTCAATATTAATATCTCTCCTTCCGTCGTCTCAATCTTTTTCTATATTAATATGTAATTCGCTCAACATATTACGTAGATTCTGGATTCTTCTTGTAATTAAGCATTCTGCAAGTAAAAAGCAAATACCGGCCTCGACTTCGTGGTTCGACTGTAGGCCTGCCACGTGTCCTCCTTCCGTTTCTCTTTATGATCATCATCATCTATCATTTATGATAAAGAGAAACGGGATGGAGTTCAAGTCAATGGAGTCGGTCGGACTCGGTCCACGGCTACTGCACTGTACGGTCGCGAGGGATGAACAGAGGAAGTGAAGATCTTCCAGCGAACACTTTCCGTCGGAAAAAGTTCAAAAGAACAGGTACATTCCGTAAATTCATTAAAATCGAGATTGATAAATGGAAATTAGATAAATAATAATTAAAGGTAACCTTGATCTACTTACTGTTCTACATTCTAGAACCGGCCTTTACGTCGGGTCGGGTCAGCTCAGCTCCATCATGTCGCTTAGAGATGGAGAAGACTCTACGTGTCTGAACATGCAGCTGGTGAGGTCTTCGGGACTAGATTCGTCGAGTCTGTCTCGCTCGCTCGCTCGTCCCTCTCTTTCTCCCTTTTTGCTCCTCGGCTGTGCTTCCATACGGAGCAGTGTTGCCGTGTGGAGTGGATTTGTTCAGTCTTTCACGAATGAAACTTGTGCCAAAGTCCAAGAGGCTGCGTCTCCCCAACCCAATGCACTTCTCGTTTCTCTATCCGACGACCAAGCTCCCAGGAGGTCAATCATGAGCTGAGCAGTAAAGACTCGGTGGGGCCAGAGGAGCGAGCTCCGAAATACTGGAAAGATACTGTGAAACAAAGAGGTGAATCTGGCCTACAGGAAGTCGGAACATGTTGTCCTGGCGGCCTGCTGGAGTACGTTGTTACAGCCATTGCCATAATCCAAGAAATGTTTGGTATAGACTATTATAGTATACGACTTCAAGGCACTTGCTGCAAGCAAGGCTGTCAACGCAGTAACAAACTCACTGTTGTGGCATGTTTTTGACCAGGAAATGGTCATTACTATAACAGTCGTATAGCATCGGGTTTTGCACGAGGTAGATGAGCATGATCATTCTGGTGCATGATGAATTATGGACCAAGAGAATGCTCCCCACTCAGCCCGAAACTGAGCATATTTTAAAATCATGGCGGAACTTTCAGATTCGAGCAGCAACAGAATCGGAGGTGCAGCCAGCAAATTAAACTGGCTAGTATATGCTGGCACCGACAAGTCTCACGGGTCCCGGATACTCACAACTTTTGACATGATTATCAGGCTGAGCATATTATACAGAACTGGAGCCTATACTATAATCCACTGTGATCCCCAGGGACTAACTTTCTGCCGCTAGCATGCTGAGAGAGGGAGGAAGACGTCAAATATGGCGACCGCTGCCGCTAGATTCTCCTCTATATGTGTACTATTCGGGGAACACTCGAGAGAAGGAAGTTCCCACCCGAAGGTAAAACTCATGTCAGATACCTCCACGAAGTAAGGCTTCACTCCTTGGATTCACTGGACAATATTCTTCAGCTACGGTCATCATTCGTCATCCTTCGCTGCACGAGATTAGAGCAGCGATTAGGCCCCAGAAGTGTGGATTAAGTCTCTCTACGGAAGCTCTCTAGAGACTCTGGAATCCTAATTAAACACGACGGCTCAGAGTTTGGGGGTTGGATGGCTTCAGAACAAGCTCACCGTCGATTTGAACCCCACAATGAATCAGATGATCTAGTGTGTAATATGTTAGTTCCGGACGGACGAGGTCGAAAGAAGACACGGACTTCCGTCAAGAAACCGAATAATGGATGTTTTACACTGTTGAGTGGAGATTTGGACCCTCTGTTACAATACTGACTTTACTATTTGACAAACGAACAAACAAAAAATGTTTGCAGCAGAGCAGACCTTGTTATGATAGATCGATATCTGCCAACCAATGAGCATCAAAGCTTAAATACCTTGTCAGTTCTAGAATGGAACAGATGGAATGATGAGGATCTCGTTACCCACTTAATTTTGCTTGTTGCAAAAGAAGTTACGGTTGTTGATGTTGTGTGATATTCCACAATGATCTCTTCCAACATAGTAATTAGATCAGATGCTACCTTTGATGGTGGACTGAAACCCCTCTGTTAAAAAACGAGAATAAAGTTGACCAGCTCTTCCTGGCTTCTAATGAAATGAAAATGAAAATAAATAAAAATAATGGAGATTCTGGAGAAACATGCGAACACTCTTCAGGCCTAAGAAAGGAAGTAAGTCTGTCAGGATCTATAAAGAACGGAGGAGCAGAATCTTCTTCTTGTTCCTCCAAAAGGAAGAGCCTCAGGGTCAGTCGACGACTGGGACTCATGAATTAGGACGAGGATTCCTTGTGAGGACGTGCCAAAGATGAAAGTGAAAGTACGTAGAAGTGAAGGGAGGGGCCAGGGAGAGGTTTGAATCCCCACTGTAGAGAGTTTCTGGTTCGAACGCAGGATTCGAGCAACGAGGTGGGCGGATCGTGCCGAGATGGGGCCATCTTAATGACGAGCAGATCTAGGCAATCCGAAGTCGGTCTTACGGGTCTATCACAGTGCAATTCATTTCAGTTTGATCGCAAGACTCGGAACCCACCTCGCCTCCAGGGGCCACAAATTCCTCTGCGCACATGGACAATGCCGTAGGGAGTACAAGTCCTCGTTCCCAGTTCGGATGATGGAAATCTTCCCGAGGCATAATGGGAATGTAGTGTCGTCGACGTACAGACAGGCTGAGAGTCGGACTCATGGAGAAGGAGTGAGGACCTGCAGCAGCTGTTGCTGAAAATCGTCAGCAACCATTCCGATGGCTTGGACTGTAGGTTTGAGAAGAATTGTGTCGGAGTCCAGTTCTTTCAGTCCTGGACACGGGGGCCGAGGAGGAGGAGGATCCGGGGGAAACCTGCAGGGAGGAGACGAGGGGGGATTCTCGAGTATTAGTGGGGAGTCGTCTTCGTCTTCGTCTTCGTGGATCAATGCAGGGCCAGGGGCTCGGGGAAGATCGTCGCAGCAGTCAACAAAACCGCGGCTTGCTTGTAACCAGCCGTGCGTGTTGGCGGCAGTGACGCTCGTCAGTTTTGCGTTGCTCGTGGCTCGTCTAGCTTTCTCTTCCTCCTTCGTCTTCGATGACAATGTGGTGGCTGTCGACGACTTGGGACAGCTGCAGTACGATTCTGTCGGGAGTCGATTGCATCTGCACGAGAAGGAAACTAATGCCGCTGACTCTCTCCCTCTTGCCACTAGCATTTACACTCCGAAGCTGCGGCAGACAGGAACTCAGGCCACGTCCCGCTCTCGCACCAAACCCCGCATTTTTGCAAGAAAAGGTCCTAGAAGCCTCAGCGGCTCGAGCAACTGCATCAATGGTACTCTCTCTCTTTTCTCTCTCTCTCTGCTCCACGAATTGGCGCCGTGCCCGTTTTGGTGTAGGTCGGTCAGTCTTATGGCCGCAGAATTAACAACATGCATGTTGGAGCAGACTGGTGGGAGGGTAGCGAGCTGAATGAACTCGATCGAGCCATAATGTAGATCATACGATTTGACGAAGCTTAATTAGCCGCTGCTGCAAGGCGCGGCTCTCATGATCAGTTTCCGTCGTTGGAATTCGGTTACGCTTGGTTTGAACTTTTCTGCTAGCTTTGAGTCATGAGAAGTAGGGACTGTCAGTTAGCTGGAAGAAAGAGGCCCAAATTATGAGGTCCGGATGCAGGAATTCACGAAATTTCATAGTCCCAAGGGAGATTACAGGCACGCGAGCAGTGACCAGTGCGTCGGAGATGGGAAGAAAAACCAGTAAATCGAGCAACCATTTTAACTTTCCTTGGCTTTCTAGGTTTCGGGGGCCGGTTGAAACGTCTGTTTTAGTCACGAACGCATACTGGAACCATTGAGATCATAAGGAGAGCAGCACCATCGATCCGGGAAGGTTGTAAGCAATTGCCTGGCTACAACTTCGTGACAGCGTCGCTAGATTAATTTCTTATCTCCTACTAGAGAGCAGATATTTCATTTCTTGGCCTCCACGTTACTTCACAAAGCTCCAACTTACCCAGTGGAATCGACGCGCTAAGTCCCACTGACAAGGAACATCGTTGCTGAGCGAATGGGTCGTGGACATTATACTTCGGGTTGATGTGATTTGCAACTGACAACTTTGTAGGTGTGACACAAAAGATTGCTGCTTCACTGGTCGAGGAGAGAGAAAGCTCAGGTGCCGTTCTGAACGGAGCTGTTGAGCTGAATTGATTTGATGTATTGTCTGTCTGCAGATAAGGGGATTGAGGACGCGCTAGGGATAGTGAGCGAGGCCTACAAGAGTCCACAGATGTTCTATGAGGACTTCCGGGAGATGGCGTGCAAGTTCAAGATCTTCGTTTACCCAGAAAGTCGCAAGAGCAGATTCAAAGAGATATTCCAGCCGTACGACAAACCGCCCACAGGGAATTATGCGAGCGAGCACTACTTCAAGATGGCTCTGATGAACAGCAGTTTCATAACCACCGATCCCTCGGAAGCTGATCTCTTCTTCATGCCTTTCTCAATCGCCGAGATGCGAAACCATCCCAAGGTTGGAGCGAAAGGAATCAAGCACTTTGTGAAGGACTACGTAGAAGGAATAATGACAAAGTATCCTTACTGGAACAGGACGAATGGAGCTGATCATTTCTACGTCAACTGCCACTCGATAGGAAGGGGCGCCACTGACGAAGCTCCCTACATTCGCTTCAATGCCATTCAAGTGGTCTGTTCCTCGAGCTATTTTCTGCAACCCTTTTTCCCTCACAAGGATGCAACTATTCCTCAAATTTGGCCCAGATCCGACTTCCCACGAGAGGCAGCCTCCATAAAACAAAGGTACGATAACTATAAACCCATCACTCTCATCACTCACGTCGGACTTAACTGCTTGCTTGTAATTATTTGTAATTATGTCAATGAGCCCCTTCTTTCAGCTGGACTGATGAGCGCTAGTTGGCGCATCCCGTCAATCTAGAATTCCAGCTTGAAGGTTCTGGTCGTAAAACCATGGTTTTTAAGCTTCTTCTGGTAACGGCTCGTCCAGCCAATCTCTACTACCGTCGAGTACTGATTACTGTACCTTGGTCGAACTTGGTCGAAATTGCGTGCAGGACAACTCTGGCATTCTTTGCCGGTGCGGCCAATTCGCCTGTGAGAAAAGAGGTTGCCAAGCACTGGAGCAACGACTCCGATGTCAAAGTTTACACACAACGTATAGACACGCCATACTCTGAAGCTCTGCTGACTAGCAAGTTCTGCCTACACGTGAAGGGATTCGAGGTGAACACAGCACGACTGGCTGATGCCATGCACTACGGCTGCGTGCCGATTATCATAGCCGCTTATCATGATCTACCGTACAACGATGTGCTCGACTGGGAACGTCTTTCTGTGGTGGTCTCAGAGCTGGACATTCCGAAGCTCAAGAAGATACTGAAGAAAATCAAGCCCCTGGAGTATGCTCAGATGCAGAACAATGTCATGCAAGTGAGGAAGCACTTCGAGTGGAATATTCCTGCCAAACCATTCGACGCGTTCTACATGGTCTTGTACGAGCTCTGGTTGAGAAGGCATATCATCAGAGTCCCACTCGCCGTGGATTAGTTAGGTACCGTAGCAGCATAAGACTGCCAGGCAGAAAGTTCTTCCCAGATTCTCGTATGGCCTCTTTTGATTCCAGTAACTCCCTTGGTTACTGTGAATCCTGACTCCTATCGGACCGCGTTCAGCGTCAGACCTGCAAATGCACCCTGATACTCTGCTTGGCTGCTGTTCTGCCGAGTCTCAAGTTAGCGCTTGGGGCTGGAAACCATTGCCAGTCCGGAGGTGTAGGGACGAGTACGAAGAAGGAGAAACATGCTCTTCACACCCTCTTCACACCCACACAGCTTGATAGGCTACAAGGAATCAAATTGGAGTGGAGTTTTCCTACTCAGAGTCTCGTCGATCTATTTCAGGGTCGAAGGTCAATAGAATACATGCGGTGACTAGTACTGCACCGTTCTGTAATTGCAAACCGAGGACTCCTCTCGCTTTGTAACTACTTCACAGATGAGCCATGATGTTTATAATTCATTACTGAGGACACCTGTTCTCTTCTCTTGCCACTTTTGTGCGCTCTCGTTAGGCGTAGGATCGTTGGCCTCGCTAGACAGTTGGATCGATTGATTCGCGCCCTTTCCTCGTTTCGAGCCAACGCGGCGCTCTCGTACAACGCCACCCGGGCCGTGGCTCGTAGGGTTCATGCGACTTCATGCTGTTCGACTCGGGATGAGAGTTCCTAAAATAGAGAGACCCCCAGTACCTTTACTTTAGCGGTGGGATATCCCGCAGCTAACCTTTTGCACCGTTTGGAAATGAAGTGACCAACTCTTTCTCTGAGTCCTCCCACGGACCGGACGGACGGACGGACCGGGGGACGTGCAGTATCCCCGTGCGGATGTGGAATCAAAGAGGAGAACACGCGACGCGGAATCACGTGGAATCAAACTAAAGTGTACCATGCTTGTAAAGCGGATACATACAGATCGTGATCCGCTTGCATGTTCAGTCGTCTCGTGTGCATAATAGTAGGGCGTTCGTCATAAAACCGTTCAGGTCATTTTTTTGCGGGGCTACTTGTAGGCATCATAGGGGTGTCTAGTAAAATTCTTTACGGGTTTTTGTAATTTTCGGAAATAAATTTCCCCTGGACCTCACACTCTCTTTACCACTTTTCTTTCGTTTCAATGATCAGTCATTTTTATTACTAAAATGGCGATATATCTCGAAATGGCAAAAGTTAACGAAGAATGCCGAGTATCTAAGTTTCTTTTCTGCTCTCGTTGTTGCCAACAGATCCAAATCATGTTGCCAACAGACTCCTGATTTGGATCAATGTTATCAGATTTGAACATGTTTGTTAGGGCCCAGTCGCATAGTATAGTTTTTTTTGTCGATCTTAGATTTGTAATAAGACTCACCATCTCACATGTCAGTTTCTCTACCTCATATCCTTCCCCACGTGTAAATATTATAAAAATATATTATAATAAATGATTAAAAAGATTTAAATTAATTTATAAGTGATATATATTAACCAGTCTCGGAGTAGTCAACTCATCAAGATATAACCCATAACTGGAGTCCGAGCTGATGCGTTGCTGGGAGGATAAGTCCGGGACGCTATTTCTCAAACCGCTCCGTTCTCATAAGACATTAGTTAACATTAACTACACTTCGAAGTGTACACGGGTGAATATCATCCTTCCAAACCTCAATTAACTATAGTAGAGAATATTCTTGAAATAAGTAGATTCATAGAGTTTCTTCTTGAGTATCATTTAAGCTTTTTCGCACATGTCAGTTTCTCTGTCTTCATAAACTATATAGCAGACAATATTTTTGAAATAAGTGGATTCGTAGAGGGTTTTCTTGGGTATCATTTGGAGTCTTTTGCAGAGTTGAGATTATAAATATCGACAAGTGCAGCTTACTCTACTCAGTGGACACACATGTTATATGACTGTTGAGGTAGAAGCGCGAATCAGATCATCACATACGTTTAATATGCAACTTAATTCATGTTCAGTGATTGTTGAGGTAGAAGCGAGGAATTTAGTATACTATATTCAGGTGGAACCCCAAGTGGTTTAAATTATAGTACTCTAAGACAAAAGGTTATGGGTTGGAGGTGAATGTGCTACAAACTGTTAACGAAGTTTCTGGTCCGAGTTGTGCTGTGATGGACTCACATGGACAGTCTCATGTTCCACGGTCGTACGATATTGTACGACCGTGGAACATGAACCGTGAAATATTGTACATGACGATGCTTGCTTTTACCTCAACAACCACATAACATACATTTTTGATATATTGATATACTACTGTGTGTGGTTGGTCCCTTACTTTTCTCGTAAATCTTTGCTTTAGTCGAAGAGCACACTTGAAACGTTTTACTCAGAATTTATGGATGAGATTCAAGACAAGCAAAGTGGATGGCAATAAGATTATCTTTTGTATGAAAATGAAGCAAGCATATTCATCCCTGGAAATATGCATGTTCTTTAATTTATTACATAACCTTTTCTTGCCAAAGGGTTTAAAATTAATTTAATAAATGTGTGTAGGTTGTCCAATTTTAACTTGGAATTAAGGTGTTCCCGTGTGTTAAGTATAATGGTTCTTTTTGTTTCACACAATGTATAATGTGTATGATAATTCACTGTCCGATAACGGCTTATGATGTAAGTCACTACCCGAGTTCATGGCTTGCTTTGCCCGTAAGCACATGCAGGGCATATTATTATGGGGTGTCAAAGTTAGAAACCTTCTGAAATATTCGAGAGTCGAGGGCGTGAGTTACGACTGCGGCCAGTGTTTCATGCAGACACCTCCTAAGGTACTCGCAGAAAAACACCACAGGCATTTTTTTAACGGTTCTTCATTTGTTTCTTCTGTTTTTTTTTGCAATGAATTCTTTGCTGCTCTGAGTAATTATCTTGAGTGTACAAACAAAAAAAATAATCAATGATAAAATCTTGATGTTCAGTCACAGACGCGATCCAGAATGAGTCGCGGTTATATACAAACTTACTTATGATAATTTTACAGTCAGTTATCTCTCTGCCGTTGAAAAATCTTTCCTCTGAACTTTGACACCCCTATTAGTTTGCTTGAAACACGTTGCATTAAATTGTTTTATGTCATGGACATGAAACAATCTTCGTAGGGCAGTTGTTTCATGGCCTACGAAAATTGTACCAGGGGTTTACAAACCGCTGCAAGGAGATTCTTGTTTACCAGTCCCTCATTATGTATAATATTAACTTCAGTTTGCCCACTTTTAGGTTTTATCAGTGTGTAAATTAAATATCTCAATATATTTGTGTGTAACTCTCATTTGATATGTATAAATTAAATATTACTCTAGTGTGTATTTTGCTCTATACGTTTAACAGTATAAGAAAATAACCCCATCTCCCTTTGCTCTTCTCTTGCATGCTCGTCTTTCTCCATCTTAGCTTATTGTGGGGGAGTTGAGATGCATGTAGGTTCTCCTTTCTAGTCTAAGTCTTAGCGTTAGCATAGTTATATGTAGATCAGGAAAAACCGGAAAAGAAGGGAGGAATTTTTTGTCCTGTAGTGAGAACGGAAAGATGGAGCTAAAACGAAAGGAAAGAGTTAGATCCGGCTAAATCGTGAACTCATAGCTAGCAGTCGGTTCGGTTTCAAACCAAACTATTTTAAATGAAACCGAACTGAACTGAGACCTTTTTGTTTGGATTTGTTTTTAGGCCTCTTTTCGCTGTGGGGCTTTCTGCAGCCGTATGCTGCTGCTCTTGCACAGCGTGAGTCCCCCCGCCAGGCGGACTCGACCCCACGCCGCTGGGGCTACAGGCGGATGGGGTAGCCAACAAGCTATTGCTTGTTGGCTTTAACTGAACTGAGACCAACTTGTCTTTAAAAATCTCGAACTAAACTGTTTATGAACCAAACTGTTCTGAAAAATCTGTGAACGAAACTGTTTTTGAACCGAATCGTTTTCAAAACATTTGAACTATACCATATCGTTTAAGAATTAACTATTTAAAAAAGTCTTTATTTGTACTAAAAATAATAAAAATCTAATAAAACAATCTTAATAAACTTTTAATTCTATTTAATAATTATTTAATAATTTAATTTAATTTAATTTAATTTAATTTAATTTAATTTAATTACTACAATATTCAACTTACTATCCAAAGTTTCTTATTTATATTTAATATGATTCAATCTGAATCGTTAAATACAGTTCGGTCCTATATAGACCGGTTCGGGACTGAACCGGTGCCGACTCCTACGCATAGCCCTCAACCTGTAGCTCCTTATCGAGTTTCCGACAATTGCTGGATTTTCACTCGGATGTGTCGGTCATTTATTAAAAAAGATTGGTTCATACTTATTTACTTTTTATCGAAGAAAACAAGCTTGTGGAGTTTAGAAAGATAGCAAGTAGCCGAGTAGTAGACCCGGTTCTGTCGGAGCTCCTAACTACATCGATCAAACAAGCAACATCGTGCTGAATGTCGTGTGGTGTCTTGGAGTGGCAGCTACATTCCAGTTATATGATACAGAATTTGGTCCATGCCCTAAGGTTGTCCAATCATGATCACACGGATCTACATAGGTAATTATATTTAGTGTAATAATTTGAATAGTGTTATTTTTATATAATATTTATAACATTATTTCATGTGGAGTCAAAATTTGAACATAGTTAACTCTAATCATAATAATGTTTATTGAATTAAAATTTATTATTATTAAATTGAATATTTGATGATATAGTTACTACGTAATTTCTGATTTTGTTCTACAGAAACACCATCTTGAAGAAATACTGAGACAACTCTAGAAAATATCAATGAAGTTGGAGTATACATTATTCTCAATAGAGATATTTAACATCTGTCATTGAGAACTTAATATTAGAAACAAATGAAACACCAGAATCTTTCAAATCTTAAAAACTATGAACCACTTGAAACTAGGTTGAAGATAAACAAAATTTATCTTTTTAGTCTTAGTTACACTAAATGTAAATATTATACAATTAATGTTTAACTTTAATAGTGACACTAACAATAATACATGTGCAAAAGGATTCTTGGAAGCTCACTGAAATAGTGTTTGTAACACTAAATGTAGTTGCTCATGTAGATGATTCAGATCTAGTTATTCTTCGTGCTTGGCTCGTTGGGTAACGTTCTTGTACAAAGAACACAGGAGTCCAATAACAAGTTGAGAACCACTATTGATACCGAACAAGAGCAAAAAAGATCTCTGTTTGCTGTTCTAATCTTGTTTTCTTTCTCCTAGATTTTTATCGTTCGAGTCTTGTGTTTGGAGATTAATTACACTGATTTAGTTTGTTTGAGTTTTTTTGGAGAAATTTGGTATAGTTTTTTCTTTAAAAATTACACGGTTTTTTACACACTTTGGGTATGATTGTATTTTTTGCTCTCCTCGTTAGATATGTATGTCTCTTTGACCTCAAGTTGTTCGAATCCATGTTTTGCAGTAGAAATAGTTGGATTCTTAAAATTTTTCTTTAGCTTAATCATTCAAAACTAAATGACTCATTTCAAATCTTTGATTGAAAATGTAATAAACCTCTATGTTTATTTATTCCACAGTAGAGAATACTAGATCTATAATACATTATATGATTAAATGTATATATATAGAGAGAAAAATACTCTTTTTTATTTGATAAATGTACTTAACTTACTAAAGATCTTTGAAGGACTTCAGGAGATTGTGCGTGTTTATTTTGAATCCATTGATAGTTGTTTACACTTCTGTATTCTAGTAGTACGCATTTTACCTCTTGATCATAAAAATTATTACTTCGAAACATGATAACTAAAAAAATTAAGATTAATCTAAACTAGTTTTGTCTATGAAAATGAAAAAAAATTGATACCTACAAAAAAATATGTAAAAATCTTTTTAAAAATAATAAACCAATTAATTAATATTTTGAAGTTAAATTTACAAAATTTATATCAAAAATTCAAAAAAAGTAAGAGTGTTTAATAAGGCAACGCTCAGACGTATTACTTGGTATTTTATGAAGAGTGATCTCCCCGGATCAGGTACATCTCTTTTCCTTCGGAAGATGAAAAAGATAAAATAGATAAAGTAATGGAAAATGCTAACACGTCCTTAGTTGAAAAAGGTTACTCAACTCCTCTTCCGGAAGTTTATTGAAAAACATATTACTTACCATTTGCCAAAAGTCAAAAGAGGGCTTTCTGCAAGCAAATTCGGTAATTGCGAAATGCGGTGCGGGAAAATCCAGTAAATACGCCATAGCTGAGAAGGTAATAAGCATATCCAATTGCGTTTGTGGAACTTTTGCTCGCTTTCTGTTATCACAAATTATATAATATTATGTATAAATTCTGAACTAAATGAATATAAAAAGTAAATTTTCTTTATAAATATAAAATATTCGAGATCCAGAGCTACAAAGCATATGTAGTTTATACAAAATATAAACTACATATGCTTCCCAAACTACAAGTGCTAGAGCTTGGTTCCAAATAGATATTAAGTTGTTAACCTAACCCCTCTTCACAGACGGGTTAGGTAATAGGTTTACCATGCTGCACTCTTCCTATCTTCAGATGGAAGAGGTAAACATATAAGTTGTAAATTTATACGGATATATTCTGGGTGAAGCAGGATATTCACCCATGTACACTGAAGTGTACATGGGTGTTCATTAATTAATCTTTTAACCCTTCCGGTGAGAAGGGTTAAAAGATTAATTAATGTCTCCTGCAAATGACGTAATTAGAGAACTAAACCTCCGGTCTTATACCCCCATGAGCGCAGCAGTCCGCTCTTCACTTATGGGTTATCTTCGGACGAGTTGGTTACTCCAGAACTAGTTAACATATAACATGTATGAATTAATTTAATATTTTATAATAAATTTTTATAACACTTACGCATTATCTGATAAGAGAAAACGAAATTCACTGTACAAGGCCGTGGGAAAGGATATGTTCTATAACATCATAAACGTGGTGCTCGTGTTTGTGTATAAACTTGAGATCTAAACCTTGGATACAATATCGCGTGTCGGGATGATCGCGAAACATAATATTATAAAAGGTGCATTCTCAAATTTCCGTACTATGACGTGCTGGGTGACACAAAACGCCCGTTTGGGATTACAGCTTTAATAACAGTTCGCTCCTCACTGAACTTTCATTACTTACAGAAGTTTTAAGGGGTTTCAGTTTAGGATTTTTTCGAATGGCAAATAAATAAATCAGTGAGTTCTACAGATTCGTTAAAGATTTTACGTCTAGGTTTTCACACATATTATAGGGTGACTTTCGGGACCAAGATCGGGAAAAGAGGATTTACGTTATTAATTCACATATGAGGATATCTTTCTTGATATTTTTCTATATTTAATTCAATTGAGTTTCCAATCGAGTTTAGTAAATGACGAGAATAACTAAAACCCTATATCTATCCGAATAACTCAAAAGGTACCCCAGAATGAGTGCATCTGTGCGACTCCAGCTCAGGGCAACCGGATCTATCTTAAATCCCGACTGGGGGTATAAAAGACGCGGAGAGAATCATTCCCTCCGTGCGTCAGAATAGCCAGGCACGGGTTTGACTACGCGGACGCGCGGGGCAGCCCTCAGCTGCCCTAGGGCCCGTGTATTGTGAAAGGGTCTTTTGGCGGCTGTTGTCGAGCAGCCAAGAGTCTCATCGTTCGGGTTCCGCTCTCAACTGTGTTTGACGTTTTTCGCTCCTTGTTTTTCTGCGATCGTGGCTGGTTGAAATTCCTGTGTATTCTGACGTCGTCGATGGAGATACAGTGACACATTGAAGCTGAGGCTTTGGATTAGATCGAGCACGTTTTTCGTTTGGAACACACTAAGTCTTATTTCGCTGGACGTCATACTCAGGTCCATCTGGAGTGTGTGCTCGGCTTTCCTTGCTTGTTACAGTGTTGCTTCTCGTTGCTTTTCTTGGGCTCTTCTTTTCTTGAGCCGCTTGTTACAGCAGTCACAATCATCAGCGTCTACTACTGTTTAGAGCAGTGCAACACGCATCTCCTTAGCTCCATCATCGATATATCTCATGCGGCTGCTGCTGGGGCTGATTTGGAGCCCTCCGAAATCCTTTCTTGCTTGTCCTATCTCTGCTGCTGTCTTTCTTGTCTGAAAGATCAATCCGATGTGCTTTATGCTCATTGAGTTCATTGTCGCTGTTATCAGGTTGAAGAGCTCCGAAGTCAATTTCCTGTGTATTATGAGGCTTGTTCCGAGTTCTGTAAAGCCAATCAAGAGTTCAGTTCCTCCAGTGACCTTATCCAACTACTGGGACGTGCTTGTGCTTCTTTCACAGAGGTGAAGAACGCAAGGAAGCGATTCCAGGTATACAGAGCTTTGGCACTTTGGTTTGGATACAGCGATAGAACTCAACTCCCAGACGTTCTTGAGCGCGCTGTAAAGTCAACTTGGTCTTCACCCGGAGAGTCATTTGTTGGTTTCAAGAACGACTGAGTTTCACTTCTTATCTGCACTGTGTTGTAGTTTTTATATGCATTATGTGTAGTTGCATAATCTAGGTCTTTTGAAGCATGTGCATCATGTCTAGCAGGTCCAGGAGCTTTCTGTAATGCTCCTGTGAAATCTCAACCCAGATGGGGGTTTAGTGGGTTCAATCTCCACTGAGATTACATACATTTTCTTGCTTGTCTCATGTACTCCTGCTTGACTCCAACTGTAAAACTTGTGTGCAGTTAGAAGGTTTCTGTTCATTAGATTCAAATGTGATAGAATGTGCAGCAGTATACTAACTTCGAGAATGTATTGTAGAACTGCACACTTTGATAATATATTGCTGTCACAAATATACAGCTTTCATCCCCATCGATGGAAAAGGAATGAATGAAAGTCTGTAAAAAATGGAAGCTACTGAAATATCTCAGAACTGAATGAAAGTCTGTAAAAAAGTGAAAGCTACGGACGTATCTGAGAACTGCAAAAGCCAATGAGCAAGTTTTGACTATGAATGAAAATGTCTGTAAAAAACTTATGAACTTATTGTCTACAATAAATTCTCTCATCCAAAGCAGATAAATTAAACCTTGAAGATAACGTGTACTTAGACTGATTGCACATAGCAAGTTTCACCAAATAACTGGATGTATATATCGAGAACTTGAGGTACACCGCACGATGATATGCAAATAAACATAACGTACATTACAATAAAGATTATAACCATAATAAAACTGTAACTATTATAAAACTATACGGCATTAGCTAAAGATAAGAACATGCATAATATGAAAATACCTGAGTATAGAGGATACATGTTGAAACTCAGTATCCAAATATGCGCTTCTTCAGTTCATCCTTCCATATGGACGTCCGGCGCACTAGAACTCTATTCGTCTGTGGTCTTCTTCGAACACTAGAGTCATTTTGTCGAAGTGGATACACCGCTATCACTTCTCGACATATATTTTCGTTCCAATCAAGAGCTGCACATGCTAGACGAGCCTCGTGCGAACGTTCCCAATGAATCCTCTTTGTCGTAAACTTGTTGATGACGGAGTGAAATGTCTCGCTCATGTAGTTCTCCCGTGCGTGCGTGTAGAATCGCATCTTTGCTGGTGTGATATGTTTCATCAGAAATGATTGCACAGCCCTATGTGTCGAACCGTCGTATGGATACTTTGCACCTTCTCCATGCGCACGTGAGGTACAAGAGCCTGGAAGAAGCCGACAATCGGAGTGATCACCTGCCCAGTGTGAAGCCGTGGTCAAGATATCCAAAACCATTATACCTGGACCATTATCACCTCTGCAATTTGCAAATTTTGAAAGAAATAAGTCATTAGAGAAATACTTGTAATATAATATCAGTAAATTTAAATTTACAGTCATATGAGAATCACAAATGAAAAAGCTCATAAAAAGTTACCGTTCGCTGCATCTACGAGCGCATGTGTATATCCAAGACTTCAGCTTGTATGCAATATCTTGGGCTGCAAGCTCAGGGTACTTGAACCCGCGGGTTCGCTCAGGCTCCCAATACTCCTCGGCCGAAAGACCAAGATGCTCAGCAACCCTACTCACGAGTACAATCTTTGAACCCGAAACCGGAAGACCGCTTGTCCGACAAAAAGTCTTCAACTGAATGATTGAGAACACAGCAAGCTCCCTCCGACTCCTAGCATCTTGGATCACACGATCACTTGCCGACATCCTAGTATCTTGCAACTCTTCCTTGAACTTGGTTATGATGCCTTTGCATTTGTGCCAAAGGTCCTTCTGGTTACAGATCCCATAAAAATTACGAGAACGTTACTTATCGATAATTGTGTCGACTGAATGATTATCATCATGGATAATCTCACTAATGTGAATGCCTTTTTCAATCAACCGTTGAATGCCTCTTTCGACAGCGGCTGTCTCTATCCGCCAAGAGCTCTCAACCTCCACACGTGTCATCGTAACCATCTCCACTACATGATTGTCGGCAGCATTGATAATTGGAACTGTCCCATGGTATCCATTGCGTGATGAATCTCATCTACAATCTACATATAGTACTAGTGGATCTGCATAAGACAAGTGAATGTAATAAAAGATAAATAAATTATTTAAAAAATACATAATTCAATAAAGTTTGAAATCTCAAGCGAGTAAAAGATATTTACCAGTCGATGATAACAATGAAGAATGTAAATGTGTCTTTGTGTCCTCTCATAATGACAAAGCAGCACTACACCATCCAATAGCTCGTCCAAAACCACTCTTGAAGTCATACCAATGAGTCTCCTTAGGAATATGAAGACCCATGGCATCCAACATACTTGCAACCGAAGTGTAACTGAGACCCGCACACAACGCAGCGTGATACATTTGTGCAGTCACTTGTGGTGATCCTCGATCTCTCTCCATCTCCCGTCACAAAAACAGTCATATGGCCCACATCGCATCCGAACTTCAACTGCCAACTTTGTTGTAATTCGGAGATGACTGGAGTCGTGCAATACAATACACATCCCGCTCGAGGACACTTCACACGAAAGATCTCGCAGAACTCTATGATCTTCCCTCTACCCCAAAGTGCGTACTCAGCCACCTCGCGCGCTCGTGGTTCATCGTCGGTCTCCAATATCCGCTCCTCAGCCAACTCATCGTGTTGTGTCGCATCAAGGACACTCGATCTGTCCACATCACTCATATGGTCATATTGGCTATCTGGGATTGCTGACTGACTATCATCGACAATCATCCGCTCCTCTGACTCAACGTTGATATCGTGTGATTCATCTACAGGAGGAGCTAACTGCTCTGCACGCGTCCTCTCTAACACTTCTATCCGTCCCGCTGCACCATCTAACAACCATCTCAAAACTCGAGCATGTGAAGCTCCGGGTCCCAAAGCATGTCGTAATCGCTCATATGTGTCTAGCAGATCCTCCGGAATGCGAATTACTTATTTGGCACCAGGTCGTCTCCTCCCATGATAATTGACATGATCAGAAGGGAACTGCCCCCAACGTCGCTCCGCCATGATTCAAATAGGAGTCTGTTCTGTAAAGTGATCAATCAAACCTCTCGGAAAACATACAACAAAGATATACACATCTAATACAAAAACAATAATAAATTCATCACCTAAAGAATTTTTAATTGTACAACTAATACTAAGCATTGCACAGTCATCATGTCAAAAGAAATGAGAGGATACGTAAAACCTCACTATTATAAACCAAATAATTTTCCTAAGAATCTGAGAATCTGAGAATAAGATTAGAAGTGCAAATCCAGAATGAAATAAATTAGCAAGTAGAAAAAGCATAATACTGTAAAGAAAATAATGTCAAACTCATTGAACTAAGAAATACTATATACCAAAAGCAAATTTGGAAAGATAATACCTGGTGCTTCTTCTGAGAATAGATAATGCAGAAAGTGAGTATTCATAAACTTAGAGAGTGCTTTTCAGTTCCCCTCCAGAAATTGCTGGAGGGGTGCTTCCAAACTGGACATGCTCCTCCTCCTGGTGTGAGAAGCTGAGGCTTTGGATTGAAAACTAGGAAAAGAATGGTTCACCCCTCTCCTGCCCTGCGGATGTTAGTACAGTAGTTTGACTGCGGTCCTCTCAGTGAGTTCCTGCCCCAGATCTGTAGTCTTTGGATGGTCGTTGATCTTAGAGCAAATTATAAAACTTTTGTGGGCAGCTGCCCTATCAATTTGCGCTACTGTCCGAATGAGAATCAATTTGAAATTTGAAAAAATATTCTCTCTGTGTACTCTAGCTCACACAAAATTTTCGTCCGTTTATTTCTTCCTCGTTCCGCACTCATATTCAGAAATTCTTTTTCTTACTTGTTCCTCTCTCCGAGAGCTCTCCATCGATATAAAGAACGTACAATTTAGTGTACAAATACGTACGTTATGAACGTATAAAGATTCGTCGGGGTTACCCAAACTTCACGCATTCAAGGTACCCGCTTATCGGAAATGAGGGGTCTGGGTTACCCAGACCCCAAATACCCCTAGTCGGGGTTTAATATATATGCATGCAACATGAACTTTTGCCCCGAGAGAAGGAAAAGACAAGTGTGGAGGAATGAGCAAAATCTAGTAACAAAATGGACTGGATAGTGCAGTGACGTCTTATTTAATATCTGAAACTATTTACCACTGTAGGTTTTATTAGAGTATGGTTATTTGTTAATGATAGTTTTAATTTTATAAATATAAAACATAAAAAAATTGTGAAATAAACAGATATTCTAAAATAAATATAATAGGTTATATACATAATGCATGTGAAAACTTTCAGAAAAATCTATCAGCTGTGTACGTTTGAAACCCGCTCCAAGAACCGTAAAACTAATCTTTTATCATGTCAAAAACTAAATTTGGTTATAGACTTAGTTTATCAGCTAACCTTTCCCAGGAAAGCAAGGAGCCACACTTGCAATGTAATTGTGGGGGCGATGCGTGAGCGATTAAATCAAAATCTAATTTAATTCTTTTTCGGTTTTCATAACTGCTCGGGCTGTCATTTTTCTCATTTAATCGTATGTTAACACGACAAAATACACTACATGATAAACACATAATTACGCTTGTAATAGAATTATGAGACTATTCTTTAGCAATTTATCCGGTCCAAATTCTTTCTTTTTCCTTTTTAGTTTTGAAGTGAATCTTCGATCATTCACTCCATCCTTTTCATTTTCTAACCGACTCCTAATATGACAAAATACATTATACGATAAGAAATTCCTATCTTTCTTACGTATAGCTATGCTAACATATAACAACAAACAGTTACGATTGTACGGAATTGCGAGGCTATGCTTTAGAGAATAATCTAGATCTAACCTAAGTGTGAACTCTGTGTTAGCATTAATCCAAATCTAGCCCAATTCTTTTTTGATTTTCCTAGCCGCTCTGTATGTTCTCTTCATCACTTAATACGTTTCTTTTTCTTTTTTGTTTTCCACAATCTAAGTATAGCTATGCTAACAAATAGCAATAAATAATTACACTTACAATATAATTGTGAGGTTATGTATTAACGAGTTATCCGGATTTCAACTCTTTCCTTTCCCTTTTCTAGGTTTCACAACGATTCTCTCCATCTTGCACGTCAGTCTAACCTTCTCTTGCCAACATATATTACACAACAATCGAGCTATGCTTCTCATATACTGCCATAACAAAATATCAGCGAAATTTGCCACTCAAAATCATATAATTAGTACAATGTGACAAAGCTGATTACATAAAGTTTTTCCTTACGAAAATTATGACCAAAACCGCAAAAGAATGTACAACTTCAAGGATTTTTGTTAGTTTTTGTTATTTTGCAATCAGTACGGGAAATAACTGTAAGACCGGTATCCGTTTACCGGACATGTTTGAGACAATCAGTACGGGAAATAACTGTAAGACCGGTATCCGTTTACAGGACATGTTTGAGACACCGTACAATTGTAGTACTACAGTAGATTGCGTTCGCAGGAACTATGGACTTGCATAACTACGAGTCAAAAGGCTATGTGAATGCTCCACGAAATCTACAAATTGGGTTGAAGCCCGAATTGCACCCTCAACGAACGCCCCCCGGTCCAGGTTTGGTACGCTCGAGCAAAACTGTTTAGAGGAAAAGAGAAACCCAAAAACCAATCCGTCTTTGCTTGTTTAAGCAATGATTTATGCATGGAAACCACAAAAAAGGTGAACGTCTCATTAGGTTCTGTTTCTGTTTCTACAGGAACCAGAAAAGTTGAAACAACCATTGGTAGGGACATACAGGTACATTTTAGCCTCGTGCTTTTAGCTTATATCGCCCGCGGCCAACACTTTGCAGTTGGCTCATCTTGAATCCATCGTAGCCGGCTGTGAGCTTTTTAACTTTATCCCATGTTCATGAGTTCGAAGTTTCATTAGCGTCGGGATCCGACTCATCTGAGCTTCAATGATGTCTAATTCTCATGGGTGTAAACTAGGTGTCAGTCCATACGGGATTCCAGGATGTCCTTGGAGTCCGATTTCGATTCTTGGTTTAGGGTTGCTTCCAAAGTTTCGGTTGTCTTTATCCTGCGTTGCCTGCAAATTGGACTGTTCGATTCCTGAGATGCCAGCCACGAGGGGAGGCGCAGCTAATGGGACATCTCTGACGATACCAAGATCTGCATTTTCTCTACATAGCTTTCTAGGCTAAGCTACGTGCAGGTCCTCATCTCATGAGCCAATCCTGCTTGAGCCCCATTGATTCCCCACATTGTCTACCACTGTTTGCAGCAGGATGATTGGGTGTCAACTGGCACGAGCCATTGCGCTTTCATCGACTAGCCCCCTTCGTAAAGGCACTGTCTCGTATACTCCACCTCTCTTGATGTTTTTACGGTCAATGCTCTGCATTTTCTGTGGCTTGACCTTCCAAGTAATCTGCTACTGCTATGGTCTGCATCTGTCAAGCGACGCGTTTGCAAAGCCTAGAGGTAAGTAAAACATAGGGCTCATCGATCTTGCTCCTGGTGTCAACTTGCCAGACAATGCAGATTCTCAGACGATCGTGCTACTACATGGGAATTTCAAGCCTCGAAGACTACGTGTCTACGCGCAACTGGGAGACAGCACTAGTACCATTTCATCGAGTGCAGCCGTTTTAGAAGATAAACAAGAACGACTCAAGGTTCTCATGGTAGCGGGTGGGACTGGAGGCCATGTATATCCCGCCATAGCTGTTGCCGATGAGATCAAGAATCTTGACGAGACAGCACATGTTGAATTTGCTGGCACGAAAGATCGCTTGGAGTGGTCGGCTGTTCCCGAAGCTGGATATGAAATTTCATCTATACCTGCTGTGGCTATTCGCCGACCATTTTACTCTCTGCAGAATCTGCTTCTGCCCGTAAAGTTACTTATAGCTCTGTTCTCCTGCTTGAAATTACTGAATAGGATTCGCCCTCATGTGGTGGTGGGTACTGGAGGGTATGTATCTGGTCCACTGTGCCTCGCAGCTGCCATAAGTGGGTACCCAGTTGTGATACAAGAGCAGAATGCTTACGCCGGTATCACCAATCGCCTTCTTGGAAGAATCGCCCGAACAGTTTTCGTTGCATTTTCGGCTGCGACTGCTTACTTCCCCAAGGACAGGTGTATGCTTTATGGCAATCCGACACGGGTAGAGCTCCGGCGGTACGTTTCTGCTGCGGTTGCTCGTCGTTTTTTTTTTCCGCAGGATGAACAGCGCAAGATAGACGTACAATTCAATGCTACTGGGCCTTACTCGGGGAAGAGGAAGGAAAAGGAAGTGGTACTGATCTTGGGAGGATCATTGGGCGCTCTGGCTATCAATGAGGCGGTGGCTGGTATGGTACTAAACGTCCTGGACGAAAACCCTGAAAGACACATCATATGGCAGACCGGACCCAAGTACTACGAGGACATGCTGCTACGCATTGGCCGTACCCACTCCCGGCTAGCAATTTTTCCGTAAGTAAACGTTCATGGTAGATAAAATTCATTGCAGGACTCAGCAAAGGGACCCACTCTCTTCCTTATTGTGACAACAGCCCAGTGTGCCTGTAATGGTCTCCTTGTAGCGTTTGATGCACTCTTCTTGCCTGGTTCTGAAAGCGCGATGAGTTTGGCTGAACGTTAGCAGACGTCATGTTTTGCCTCATTGACGATTCGGTGTAACTGGGTGCTGATATTGATGAGACGCTTCAACCTCCTGCAGGTACGTCAACGCGATGCAGATGGCTTATGCTGCAGCGGATTTGGTGGTGGCACGCGCTGGTGCAATCACGTGTAGCGAGTTGCTGGTGACTGGCAAACCTTGTATTCTGGTATTCACATTAGCACTCACGGCCGACTCCTGTATAATAACCACTCCCTGAAGCGCAGGATCAATGGTGTAAGCTAGGTTTTGGACGTGGATCTGACCTGAGGAAAACGGTACAAGATGTGATGTCGCCATTCTCGATAGGTTTAGTCTCATTACTAAGGTCGGTGCTATTACATATTGACATTCAGGTACCCTCAAGGAATGTCGCCGAGGATCATCAAACCAAGAATGCCGAGGCAATGGCGGAAGGAGGATATGCGAGGATGCTGACAGAGGACTCCCTCAGTTCATCTGCATTGGCTTCGATGATAGATGAACTCTTTAGTACGTAATTTTCCTGCTACCCCTTTGAGTCGATGTGTCGCATAGATTCTCCATTTTGACTGTTTCACCTCATTCTAGATCGTCTGAAGGATATTGTCTAGTTCTCTTTTAGATCTTGACTGAGTCTCTTACTAACTAAACACCGTGTCTTCATCTCAAGATTGTATCAGATGAAGGGCACTATTTTGTCCACGTCATTAATTTTATAGTTCAATTGTTCTTGTTGAAGATTAATTGTTTGTGGACACCTGCTGCAGGTGACCATGCTTTGATGACAGACATGATGGAGAAGGCCCTCAAAGCAGCAGTACCTGATGCTGCCAAACAAATAGCAGAACACATTCTTAGGCTGGCATACAAACAGGTTCGCGGGGTTATGGCTTGAACACATGCTTTGGAAAGCTCCGTTATACACGCCTATTGCAGGTCTAGCTGAAATGCATTAAGTATCGAGGTCCATTTGGAACTTACGGTTCTCGGGAAGGCTTATGCTGGCAGCCTCTCGTGATTGCAGCTGCTGAAGGTAATTTACAACCCATCTTCTAATTACGTTCCAGTTTGTATGGCTATGTTATAGTTCCTGGCTTCTGCCAGTTGTTGTCAGTTTGAAGCTGTTCGCTGATAGTTGTTACGTGGAGCATAGTTGCCTTCATTAACTTCTCGCGTATCCGTATCCCAGTGAGTTCAAGCATATCTGGAACTAGTGAGAGAAGAACGAACAAACTTACAAAGTTTCTTCAAGCATTCGAGAATATTGTAAAATTCTTCGAGAGGAAGTTGAAAGTGAGCGAATAGTACAAGAGTGAAGTTGCATATAACGGACTAGATGCAGGCGAACATTAAATTATTATTCCAAAAGAACTTCCAAGGAAAAAGGACAATCAGCTGGAAGATTCCTGTAGGAAATGCTGCCGTTTTAGATTTTCTTTGTCACTTTTTGATTGTCGAGGGAACGACCGTCATTGTATTCAGGAATAAGAGTTGTAAGAACACCTAAAAAAGAAAAGTGGGCATTATAGTGAAGGTTATACAGAGAGGGTGGAAACTAATGAAGAAGCGAGATGATGTTTGGGTTGATTTGGTTAGGACCGTAAGTTTAGTACAGACTGAAGGTATTCACCACAGACTGTGCAGTCAAGCTGAGAAGAGTCAGTAGTCTATCGTACACTGCTCTTGTTTGGGGAATTGTAGGGCATCAAGAGACTTAAGACTCACAGTCGTAAAGTCTTGTTCCCATTAGGTTTCTTCTGGTTGAATGTACAGAACAGAGAGTTACTGGAGTCCTGGAGATGTGAGGCAGCTCAGGTGAAACACTGAAATCATGCCCCCTGATCTTGGTGAAAGTTGAATGTGTACGGAAGCGCCCTCGTGAGGCGGTCGACTCGTGTGATGTCATTGACAGCCTTCTAGTTTGAAGACGAACTTTCATCATCTCTAGCCAGCTCCAGTAACAAAGTTCCCAGCGTTTGAGTATACTGAAACAACTGGTGTCTGGACGCCTTCTCTTGCAGTTTCTCAATCAGCAGAAAGCGAATTAGTAGTATACTGAAAGACCTGGTGTGTGGACGCCTTCTGCAGTTTCTCAATCAGCATAAAGCGAATCAGTACTAGATCAGCAGTGCGCTTGATGTAATCCGAGAAGCTCATATCAGATAGCAATTCAGTTTTATTCATCGTGTGCATGTTCAGCTGGATGTATATTTGACGTTCAAATTGTGAAGCTAATGTTTTCGAAGAGTCGTGAAGTTTTCGGTCGAACATTGTCGCTTTACACAGTAGCGAACTTTTGCACCTGCGGCAGAAACACCCTGTTTACTATTTCCTGGGGTAGTAGAGCGAAATGTGCCAGCCGGATTGGCTCTTTGAAAACGCTCAATCAAGTCCAAAGAATAGTCGCTTTCCATAATTCAGTCTGCAACTCAAAGTAGGGTTGATGATACGGGCTCATTTATGAGTGTTCGTAACCATACCGTCACTATGTGAATAAATAAGTGCTGTAGGTGGGACAGGCAGATCTCTCGGGTGTAAACTCCAGATGACATGAAGTGAATCGTAAGCTATTTTGACGATGATAACCATGAAGAACTACGAAGGCGTCTCATGCATTTGTTCTGTTCAACATCGGCTGTGGCAATGGAAAGAATCCTCTAGTTCTCGCAGGAAGAATAAAATATAGAAACAGGACTTACTCGAAAGTAACATCCTTGAGGTGAAGTCGAGAAGAAGAAAAAGGGGCCCGAATGGCACCACCCGCTAGATCGCACGGAACAGTATGTTTTCAGGGCAGTATGGAAATCCGTCATACCTTTCTCGTTTCAGACAGATTCGGCGAAATACGTGAACTAGAAAAGATGAGATCGGCCTTGTGTTCCAATAGCGGGTCTCCTGTTATCCATTCAGTGTTCATTCATGTTTGTTGTGGTTACATACAACAGAGTGGACTGTTATGCGGTATCGAAGCGGCAATTTCTCAGGTTAGTTCGAATTCGAAGAAGAATAACCAGAAACCGGCTCTCTGTGGGTCATAGTCTTATCTGAGCTGTTGCCAAGAACAAAAGGTATATTGCTTTTCCGGTCATTATTTCTTATTATGCGAATCGGGTAGTCGGTTGTGAGATGGAACTCCGCGTGAGGTCACGACAAGTCTTAAGAAGATAGAAGTGCGACTCACATCGCATGAGACACATATGGCAACGCCCTAAACGACAAAGTATCCATCGAGAAGTATCTAAGACGTACGTCAGTTTAATGGTGGGAGAAAATAGTCCTTGTCTGAGTTTAGGGGGTCCAGAACAAAGAGAAAAGTCCCACTGTTGTCAACAGCATGCGCAGCCCTATGAGTGGGCTACCCAGGAAGGAGTAGGGAGCTTCCTTTGAGAGGTTTACTTCTTGCTTCCATTACCTGTCATCAGATTTTGTTTCTGATGACCGGAATCTTCTTTCGAGAGTTTATTTTATCCGGTGGTGGTGAGATAAAAGTCGATCGGAGGAAGATTATTTCTTATTTTGATTATGTAAAGTTTTTATAATTTGGGGCTCTTCTTGTACAATTAGTTTAATAACAATATCACATAAAATTTTGTTTGAAGTACAATTCAAATTCAAATTTCAGAATATTCTATTTTTGAGATTCACATTCTTTGTGACTGATTTGCATCGATCCTGATTGTTTTTACTCCAAATGGAAGCATCAAGGGTGCAAAACGTAACTGCGAAGATGATGTTCATTTTGATACCAACTTCAGTACCTGACGGTAAAAACTGCAATGATACGAAGGAAGCGCAATAGTGATGAGAACTCCTGTCATGTCAGTTTAGCACCTCGGTTAGGTTGACCGAGTGCGGAGTGATTAATCTCGATAGGACCGTTAGTGCCGTTAGGGCGAGTTCTTGGAGTAGCCCACTAGGGATATACTTCGCAGGTAGGGCTTGGAGGCCTTAGTTCTTCGAGTTGAGCCTTCAAGCTCATGGCTATGGTGGATAGTCTTGCTGAGTGTAACCCGAATTCTCTGCGAGCATAGAGTGGGTTTGGCTTGACCGTTTTGTGAGTAATCGTTGTTGTCGTGAGGACATTGTGGATATGATAACTTCTTTGTTGAGATTACTCGAAGAACTCAATGCAGGTCGAGGCAGAGTTCAGTAAGAGCTCGTCGATCTGAGATCGTCCGCTGATATCTTCAGACGTCATCGTTAGTGTTTGATTGTTGATATCTGTGATCGAGGTGTGTGTGGACGCATGGTACCTTGCTGTTTGCGGATCGATTGTTGTTGTAGGATCGAGTGTGGATTTTCTGTCATGCGGAAGTGCTGCAAAAATTTTGTGAAATGTTCTTGAAGTGATCTGTTTGGACCGGAGTGCGTCTTTGGACGTGGTAGACGAAGTACTTATCAATGTCAGGCCGGAGCGGACTCATAAGAAGCACGTTGGAGAGACGATTCTACTGCATCAAGTTTCGTGGAGTTTGATCGAGCATCGACGAAGTTATGACATGTTGAAGTTCGCTGTCGTGTATGTCAAAAGTGCAAAAAGACTAGTTACATCAGATTTTTTGTGCAATTTCTTATAGAAACTAGAGTTTGTGAGTTATCTTGTAGTGGTGGTTGGTTCCGAAGTGTGAATTGTGCATTCGTGAGAAGCGAAGTGCGGAGGCGGAGTAGAGCTCGAGCTCGAGTCCGTCAGCAAGCCAACTTCCTGACGTGCGTGAGAGAGGTATGCACCGATTTCAGTTGTGTGGGAGGTGTAAAATCAGAAGGTCATGCATCCCAGCACTATTCTTGAGCTTCTACGCTTAACTATGTAGTTCTTAGCTTTGGCTTTATCACTAGATCAATAGCTCTTGGTGTCTTCTAGGGATGCGGTAAGTATTTATGGACTTGTTTAAGATAGTAGGAGACCTGTTCGCACGTTCCTAGAGGAGTGGTAGGACGACTCCACAATATTAGGATGAAGCTGCAGTTGTGATACCGCATCTCCATGCGATAGGTGTTGTATGGAGACTGTTAATGGATGTTTGGTATTGTGATCTAGTAGAGCTATCTTGGAAGATATTCTATGAACTTCTAGCCAATTCAACATTGAGATAATGACTTTAGGCACAGTTTAGGATTGTCGACGGTCATATATTCTGCATATGATTACCAAAAGATCGAGAGTCAGTTCGGGTGGGCTAGATTTCTCGTTATGTGAATGTTTGAGTGCGGAGGGTTATCATTTGGACTTCTTGTGATTGGAACCCCTCCATATTCTGCTTCTTGTTTGTGCGTCACGTTTGCTTGTGTTGGCGCTTGATTTCTAGAGTGAGTTCACTCTAGTGTGTTGTCGGTAATGAGGCTGGAGTTGCGGACCTGTCATACTATCTTTGTTTCTCTCACGGTGAGGTTGTACTAGCGTCCAACAAACCTGAGGCTGTCTGTGGTGATGGCAGTTACCGGTTGTCTTTACCTTGACCGTCCTAGTAGGAGATAGGTGACTCAGTAGGAGCGGGATTAGGCAAGTTGTGGTTACGATGGTGACGAGATTTCGGCATTCTGGTTGAAGAGTGTGTTCACAAGATTCTATCATCACGGAGTTCTCGGGAGGTTCGGGTGGGGACTTCTCGAACAGTGGGTATACGCGAAGTGGGGTGAGGTACCGACTACCTACACCATTGCCGTCAGTTTTTCCAGAGGACGAGTCTAATGCAGACAGTGCATTTTCTGATGATGAGTTTAGTGTCATCACAACGTTGTTGTGGGACATGGACAAGATCTATGAAGCCACGAAGAGACCTCGACGTTACTCGGGTACGGTGGGTATCATTGAGTTGGACGACTTCATCCAGGAGTTCGACAATTGATGCGATCTACAGCAGATGCAGAACTCACAGCTGTTTACACCCTTCATGACGTGGAAGGATTTGTTCCAACACTTGGAGGGACCGCCGATGGATGATTAGCATGAGTTCAGGTGAGACTACAACGTGGAGATTGAGTTGTGGAGACAACATTGGTCTCCCAACTATGTTTCTATCACTACTGACGCAGTTTCGAGAGACGTAGCACCGGCAAGTTCTAGTGTCAATAGCAGCGGTACATCCACGTATGACGGAGTACCTACTACCGGCGGTGCGTCCACTAGTAGTGGAGCAGACGGTAGTATGAGCGGGATACCACCAGAGTTTAACCCGGTGGTTCAGTTCTTCCATTGTTTGAGGAAGAACTATCAAGGTGTGCGGATCGACAAGTTGAGGAGTCTACAAGAGTTCCAGCGGAAGACTGGAGAGAGCTTACGTGGGGCGTTTACTCACATGAGACGGTTGATGAGCGTTATCCACGGAGTGACGGAAGCACAGGCAGTCCAGTTCTGGTATGAGATACTAGACCGAGAGCTGCATAAGAGAGTCAGAGATGCGACTCTCCGTAGAGACACCGTTCTAACGCTGATGGTTGTCTTTGGTCTAGCTGAGCGGATTGAGCTCAACATGGTGAAAGAGAGGGTGGTGACTGCTGGTTCAGCAGGGAGGCATCACATAGGACCATCTCTTCTCGAGGATCACAGACTGCGCAACAGCGTGGCGGTGGTGGTGATAAAGATCGTGCTGAACAATCATATCCCAGAGAGGTGTTGGAGGACCTGGTGGGCAGAAGCCCATGCCGTCCTTCTCTAGTCAGCAACAAGCGGATCCTTGCTGGACGTGTGATGGTCCTCATCAGCAAAAGGACCGTCCACATAGGAGAGATGGTTATGAGACTCAAGCGGTGCCTAGACACTGTGAGCATTGCAGAAGACCATGTCATAGTAGTGATCATTGTTTTGGTCTCCATCCCGAGCTACGGCAAGGGAAGGCTAATCATGGACGAGGCGGAGGAGGTCAGGGAGGTCCTGGTGGCGAGCTGGAGGTAGAGGCCCAGCACATGAGAGAGGACCAGCCGGTCTATCGCCTGCTACGACGTCAAATGCGAGTATGGCTGCTCGGATTGAGCAGTTAGAGCAGAGGATAGCTAATATGATACCCTAAACCCTAAACCCTAAATCCAACGGATATCTAGTTCAAGAAAATATGCTTCCACGTCTTATGCAAGAGAAGGAGTTGACTTCGACTTCATGGCTGATGTGGCGCAGATTGAGGCATCTGCAACAGTGACTCAGAGTGCAGTACGTGTCTCTGAGTCATGAGGTGCGTCAGTGGAGTTGGATCCACAACACGGAGAGGCTGGTAGATAGACCAGGCTTCCTTAGTCGTTCACGCTATCGGAGACTTTGAAGACCACATCATGATTCTTAAACGACCTATCGATGATGTAGTGGAGTTGGAGGCATCGACATCCAAGAGTGAGAGTGACGCGAGTCAACCCTCGACGTCTATGGATGCGACGTCAAACCCAATGTTGGGGGCCGTTACAACATTTCTTCAAACCCTACTATTTTCAACACAGATATGAGGACATTGGGAGTAAGCTTGACTCCAGTGTTTCAGTTCGTAGCCACTCTTAGTGAGAGCGAGGATATAGTTATCTCTAGTGCTGAGGTGGTTCAGCGAGAGACGGTAGATGTGTCCATGGAGTCGAGGATCAGGACAACTACCAGTGGTAGTTTCCAAGCGACGACTGTCAAGTTAGATGAGCTACCAGCTAGGCTGGCAATTGCCCGTGCTGGTTTAGCACCATGTGTGGTGTTGTTGGACAACAGAAGTGGTATCTTCTGTTTGGTGGCACTTTCATGGAAGATGTATCGACCATAGAAAGTCTTGTTGGACTCTGGAGCCCAACCGTTGATGTTGAGGAAAGCGGCGTGCATTGGTTTGGGTTTGAGGAAGTCCGAGATGGATAGATGTCCATTCCAGCTACAGACATCTCTAGGGAGATCAGGAGGTACAGCTCTACACATGACACACGAGATGTTGACGTTGAGAGTTCGATCAGATCATCGCACAGATGGCTCCATGGTGAGAGCCAATGTCATCGTTACGACCACAAAGTCTTATGATGTATTGGTTGGAGGTGGTATAACATGTATACCTTATGGGGTTCGTGATCGTTATTGGGTAGAGACAACATCTTACAGACTAGGTTGGCAGTCCGGTGAATGGACGAATGAGCCACTTACCCGTGCGGTTAAGTGCTAGAGTTGAGACAACGGAGCTTCCACCAGGGACGATGACATTCATTGCAGGATTAAGCTTGGTCATCACTTGGTCAGATGAGTTGTTAGAGGACAATGCCCATGCGGAGGATACTCCAGTCTTTGAGGAGGTGGAGGACATGTCTAACATGACTACGGTAGTACCATCTGCTTTGGATGTCCACTCTGGAGTTCGAGTGGAGAGTTGCAGCAGTATGCTGATCGGTTGGTGCAGCAGGCTTGCAGTGAAACCTTTGTATCGTCAATAGAGGAATAGCGCGTTGTTTCTGCTACTAGTCTTGTGACCTTATCACCGTTGGATACGACTCTCATTGTATGACAGTATCCAGAGGAGGGTGTGTGTGCTGGAGCTGTTTGGAGAGATCATCACATGTTTGGTTGCGGTATTGCAAGCAGACATACAAGTACAGCGATACTTGTGTGTGGAGAGAGATGAGGTCGCAAGATGCATCTCACTTCGTCATGTGACACGTTTGGTACAAAGATATCTTGAGTTGTTGCTCATATCAACCGCTAGAGGATACTAGCAAGCATTATTGTCAGGTATTTCGCTGCTGAGGGCGCAGGATCTCACGTTTGTTGACATCATTCACTTGGTGATAGCCGGGTGGCCATGTCAAGGTCACACACGTGTTGGGAGAGGTCAAGGTTTATATGATCCGTGATCTATGATATTTTGAGAGATGTTACGGATCTTACGACATCTCCAGATGCATCAGGTGGATTCTCCAACGTACATCTTGAAGAACGTTGTTGTCGTGAGAATTTCCTGGGAAAGACGAAACATTTTAGCTAAGATACGATCGTGAAGACTGTGATACGTTTATCTAGGAAGGCGTTGGGCTTCTAGTTGTGATTTTCTACTCAAGAGATAAGCTTCAAGTTATAACGTGGCACTATAAACACTCACACAGGTCTGTTAGGTCCTCTTATATGTTTAGAAAGCAAAAATCATGATAGACTAGTAGTAATAAGATCAGACGGTGAACTTTACCACTCAAGAATAGAAACATATGATGGCTTAGACTTCAAAACTTCTCCTACATGTAAATGAAGCCCTACTAAATACACATACGAACTTTCAGCTTGAGATCAAATCTGAGCACCGAGATGTGAGCAAAAACGTTCTGAGTAAAGAAATTATGACAATTTTTGATACCCAGATAGCTACTTTGACCTAGAACATAGAACTGGTTCAATAACTTTCGATGATTCTTACAAGATTTGGAATCTACAGCACGCTGAACATCCTTGTGAAATTTGACATGCTAGTTGTACACAGTTCTCTAGATCTCGAGCTCTGAAGTTGCTGCTCTAGATTGAGAGCTTTTCAGACCTCTTATGCTTCACCGGTCGCCCTGGATTACTCACACACTCAAATGACATGAAACCTTTTAGACAGTAGCCATGTTGACATTGAACGCAACCACGGAGGTTTGAAGCAATTATCTCAATTCTGCTGCAATTGATACCAAAAACCTCAAAATCATCAATTGTGGTGCAATTTCGACCCAATCTCAACTTCAAATTGGCATAACTCCTTCTTTATTGCTCCAAATCGATTGAAACTTTCACTGCAATGACTGGACGACGAGCTCTATCTCCTTATGTTCTCAGATTTCTCAATGTCCTTACCAAAAGCTCGAACTTTCCTTAAGACCTCTGCTTCCAAGTTTAGAGTTTCACAAAGAACAAAATAGACCAATGGGAGTTCATACTTCACTCCACTGTACTTTTGTGTCTCAATCCACATGATAACTTAATTTCACACATAGGTTACCACACCAAGCCTCTAAAGTGCCAGCGTAAACTTTAAACTACCTACAAAGATATGTAAAATGACGCGTAACCTTGAAAGATAACTTAAACTAGCTAGAAAGCATGCATGGGCGACATGTAAGTACAACCCATGAGCTTAAACTCTATCAACATGGTAAACCTAAGTTATGTGCTTTGGACAAATAAGTATGAATTTACTTGCACAAGCATACGAGTGCTTGAACAAGATAAATAACATACTATCAACCTACTAAGACTCAAAATATAAAACATAACAATGTTAACACCAAATGAAAAGATGTCAAACATATGCATAAAGGACTAGAAGTATATTGAGCTAACTTCTAGGACTACTAAACTCAAGTGTCGGAGTAGAAGTGTAACATGTAGCCGTCAAGTAACGCGACAACTGTGATCAACGCGATGCCTCTAACTCTTGACAGAGAGATGAATTATTTACTATATGAAATGATTCACATCACGACAACGTTTGTTTGTTGGGTGATGCTCGTACACAGATGATGACGAGTGTACACCAGGTGCAGCTTGGGTCCGACCGATAGTGTTGTTGGATGCAGCGAAAGCAGGATCTCGTGGACATCGTCCACGGTTGTGATGGAGAAACATGTTATCGATGGAGGTGCTCAAGCGCGCACACGATGCAGTGAGACGACCAGCGCATCTCACAGTTGATGGCATCTTGGATGCAGGATGACGATCTCAAGTAGTGAGAGTCGTTGATAGATCACTTATGGCAATGGTGAACCTAGTGGGATGGTCCATGGTAGCGTTGCTCACTTTGGTCAACTTTCCGGCGTCACATGCTTACATAGATGGAGGACCTGGGCTTGTATGGGATGCTCAATTACAGCAGTTAGTAGATTCCAATGCCGATGAGAGAGAGCGAGCGATGGGTTTCTCTACGCGTATGATAGTAGTAGCTTCGATGTCAAAGACTTCACGTCATCAGGTATTGGATCAAGCAATGGACTTGAATTGCTTGACGTGGATTGTTAATCTTGGATTGGGTGAGCAGCATCGGATGTGATCGACGGGTGTTATTGCTCAGACACTTCGGAGCTCTTTGCATACCGGGTCAGTGGAGGTAAAGGCTGGGAGTGAGACTTGTGAATTTCGTCATCCTTGGACATCATGGGATGTCGGAGGAGAGAGTGTGGAGCTGACAGCTAGGACTGCAGGAGTTCTTCGCACAGTGGAGGTGGAGGTTGTTGATCGAGAGCAGAAAGAAACTACTCCGGATGCTGCAAGATAGCAGTCAACGACTTCATCTTCTACCTCTAGCATGGTGATGAAGGCACTTGACAGCCGAAGATTGGACCCAAGCTTATAGGAGAGGAGAGACGAAAAGTTCATAGATTCTTGAAGAGCTACATGAACTGTTTTACCTTTAGTATGAAGGATTTGGGTACTTGGAAGGGACTTGGTATACGGATCGACTTGGTTAATGACACGTCAATCTTTCGACGTCCTTACAGATACAGTGACATGGAGATAGCATTGATCTAGAGCAAGACTCAAGACTTGATGGAAGTTGGGTTGGTACAGATGTCCCATGGAGAGTATGCATCTATCATAGTTATGTCAGCAAAGAAAGATATGTATGACAACTACACGGATAGACAGATGTGTGGAGACTACCATCTTATCAATCGGCAAACAAAGTCTGATAAGTATGTCATGCTGACACTTGAGGAGATCTTTGATGCAGTGGGACATGTGAAGGTCTTCAATCCTTTGGACTTTCGAGCAGGGTATCATCAGTTGCCGGTGAGAGAAGAAGATAAGTCCAAGACCACATTTTGAGGAATTGACTTTCACGGCAAGGATTGTTTGTATCAGTGGCAGTTCTTACCATTTGGGTTGAAGAATGCCTCTGTTGAGTTCCAAAGGATGATGGACAAGATCCTAGCAGGATTGGATTTTATCAAATGTTATATTGACGACATCTTAGTCTATAGTGCTACAGTGGAGGAGCACGAGAGACACTTATGAGATGTGTTCAAACGGTTGAGAGCTCACGGGTTGAAGTTACACCTTGGTAGAGTATCTAGGCCACATCATCTACTCAAGTGGGTTGGGTGTTCAACAGACGAAAGTTGAGGCTATTGCACGTATCGCACGCCCCACAGATGTGAGTCGAGTTCAGACATTTGTTGATTTGATGAACTTTTATAGTCGATACGTGAAAGGGTTTAGTGCAATTGCGAAGCAATTGACCAAGCTGATGAAGGTGGACCAAGAGTGACAATGAGGAGATGAGCAGGAGTGAGCTTTTGTAGAGCTCAAGGATGAGTTGATATCTGTTATCATCTTGAGGAGAGCTGTTAGGGGGAGACTGTTGTTGAGACTTGGAGCAGTGATGATGAGAAAAAGGAGTTTGTGATGGCATATGCTAGTCGCTCCAACAATTCAGCAGAGGTGAGGTACAATTCGTACGAGGGGGAGTGTTTAGATGCAGTGTGGGCTGTTGCACACTTCCGATGTTATCTGTTTGAAAACTCCTTTACTCTCGTCACCGATCACCATCCGCTCAAGTGGTTGATGAAGTTTGACAAGCGTACATGGAAGCTTGCGCGATGTGCTCTTATCTTACAGGAGTATGACTTCCAAGTAGTGGATAGACCTAGAGTTGCAAACCTAGATGTGATGCGTTGAGTCGCAACCCATGCACGAGTTAGCAGGACCAGACTGGAGTTTGATGTCATGATTGATGAGGAGATATTGTCAAGGTGGCATGCATCTGTCTTTCTTTGTGTTTTGACCACGAACTCTAGTATGGAGAGTCAAGTCATATCTTTCTCTAGTCAGAAGGTGGAGATGGTGTTCCAGACAAACGAGATATCCACGACGATGTGACCGTTATGAAGTATCTACGTACTGGTGTGGTGGTAAGGTATAGTAAGTGCCAAGGAGCGAGATCACGTCCTTCAACGAGCGAAGAGATTTTGACGAGAATGACGATATGTACTTAGAGTGTGAGATGATGAGAGAGTACGGATAATGTCACATCCATCCCAGAGGACACAGTTAGTACGACATGCACATGAGGAGTTGAGACATTTTGGAGTGAAACGTACGCATAGCTTACTCCAAAGACAGTATTGGTGGCGTGGTATGCACATCGATGTGCAATAGTTTGTCGCATGATGTGTGATTTATGATCGAGTACGAGCATCGTTTAATGCTCTTACTCCACAGTTACACCCTTTACTAATTATGAGATTGGATTACCGTTGGAGTTTGGATTTTGCGGGACCCTTATCGTTGACCGTACGTCATCACGGATATATGTTGGTGATGATGGAGCACTTCTCCAAGTGGATTGAGCTGGTGACATTACCTGACAAGATGAGTGAAGGGACAGCGTATGCGTTCTTAGATCGAGTGCTGAGTCATTTTGGAGTACCAAATGAAGTGCTGACGGACCAAGGTACAGAGTTTGTTGGTGAGTTTCAGGTCTTGTGTGATCAAGTGATGATTGATCATCGGACTACATCTCGAGATCATCCTGAGGCGGATGGTTTGGCGGAGAGGATAGTTCAGACCGTGAAGAGTGGATTGCGCAAGTATGGCTTGCAACAAGATCACTTGGGAGATTGAGATGTGCAGTTACCATGGTTGGCTATGGGCTATCGTTTTAGCGGACAAGTGTCTTTGGCTTCTTTCTCATCGTACTTTCTATTGTATGACCGAGATCCATATCTATCTTCGGTCATTCGTCGTGATTCTACTGAGGTGCTGAACCTTATTACCCAGATAGGTGAGTGAGAGCATGTTCTCAGCGAGCAGAGACATTTCAGAGAGTTATGTCTATGATTTTTGAGAACCTAACGATTGCTCAGCATAGAGACATGTTGCGATATGTGACTATTCGAGGAGGAGGTTATCGACCATCGATAGGTAAATTTCATTCTGATGATTATATCTATCTACAGCAGACTACACCGACGACGTTGGATGTGACCGCAAAACGTATTATGCTATGAGTGCGTGAGGTGTTATCTTCTGGAGTACTCAGGTTAGAAGACAGTGATGGTGTTGTTTGGAATGACCATGTGCGTAATTGCACGTCATGTCATCTTCCCAACATCGATGGACTGTTGACCCAAGCTTAGCAGTTGTACGTGCAAGCTTGAGGTGTATGTTCTGTGGGTCTGCTGGTGGAGCAGCCCGTATGTTGGTGTGTGATGGTTGTTCGAGAGATTGACACATGTCGTGTTTGACTCCACCTCTCAATGTCATTCTTGTTGGACGGTGGGTTTATCTTCGATGTATATATCAGAGATAACCAATTAGATTTTTACGTTATATGGATTACAGACATGTCTAACGATGGAGCGATGTAGCACTCGGCCTCCTGATCTTTGCACCCACGAAGATGTATATCACGTAGTTGAGATATGAGACTATCTGGAGTTAGAAGGACATACCGCCAGTTAGAGAGCGATTGTGATACATTTGTGTATGTGTATGACATCATCTATGTATTATGTGTATGTGTGGTGTACCTCTGACAACGATGTGTATGCGCACTATAGCTGTCACGTCAGTTTAGCACCTCAGCTAGGTTGACGGGGTGCAGAGTGACTAACCCGGGTAGGGCCGTTAGTGTCGTTAGGACGAGTTCTTGGGATAACCCACTAAGGGTATACTTCATAGATAGGGTTTGGATGCCTTAGTTCTTCGAGTTGAGCTTCAAGCTCCTGGTTATGGTGGATAGTCTTGTTGAGTGTAACCCGGATTCTCTACGAGCATAGAGCGAATTTGGCTTGACCGTTTTATGAGTAATCGTTGTTGTCGTGAGGACATTGTGGAGATGGTAATTTCTCTATTGAGATTCATTGTTATACACTTGTGTATGTGTATGACATCATCCATGTGTTATGTATATATGTGGTGTATCTCTACAGCGATGTATGTTGTGTAACGGTGTGTATGCACACGACATCTGCGATAATCTCAATCTGAGTTAGTCAAGACTAAAACTACTTAGCGGTGGAGAGGTCTAGCAGCTGTTGTGATTTAAGAACCTTATCCGAACATGAAGGGACCACAGAGTAAAACACTGATTTTTCTTGAATCCAATGTAGATAATTTGCGTCTACTCACTGGAACATAATTTTTCACCGATTTTAAGAAAACTCGAGAGTGAAGAAAGATCCCATAACTTGTTTCCCGGGGAATTCCTACTACAGAGAGAGCCGAGCGAGTCGCTGATACACTGGATATCTCTTGGATTCCAGGTTGTGGCCAGGTGGAGGACGACGCGCCGTCTGTCATAGCTCGTCAGCGAGAATATCAGAAGGTCACGCTTAGGGTGCCTCCACCAAAAACCAAAGAGATACCAGATTCTTAAATATATTAGAACTTCTACTAAAAACTAGATAGTAAGAAGACTCTAATATTATCTATCCAACTTGACATGCCATGATAAGCTGATTAGTCTGCTAGTGGGTAGAGACCCTAATCTTTGCCTACTTTGGCAATCTCGGTCTCTTGCTATCTGTCGGTCTCTTGCTATTTCTTTCGCTAGAAGGTGATAACTCTTTAGGCTATTTTGGTATCGTTAGAAAGGAGATCACAAGACTGTTTTCATTGAATAAGCATCCCCAACACGGATCGTGCAAGTTGAAGGCGTTAGAAAAGACATCATTGGCTTCCGGTTTATAGCCGAACGTTTTAAATACGTGCTAGCGAGTCGGCGTCAGTTTCGCGTCATTCTAGTCATCTTTTTTCTCGGTTCAAGGTGTTAGGAAAAACATCGTTCGCTGCCGCCTATTTAGCCGAACGTTTAAAAAACATCGAAGCGACTCGCCGTCAGTTTCGTCTCGTCATCTTTTTTGTCGGTCGTTGTCTTAGGTGCGCAGGCATGCTGCTTTTCGTCGGTGCTGCATTTCTTGCTACGTCTGCATTTCGTCGCTGCTCGTTTCTGTTTCTACTTCTCTGCAGCGATCTCTCATCGATGCTCGATCACATTTTTCTCCTCGCTGCTCGTTTATCATAGCGAGCTTGCTTCTCGTCGCTGCTGGCCTTCTCGCTATCGTTTTTGCAGTTGGGACCGATCGTCTTTGATTTCTCTTCGATTGTCAGGTCATGGGACCGGTTGGCATCGAGGTTCATTCCCCTCTCGGTGGAAAACAGACGTGACGTGCACGTATCAAGACTGTTTGTCATCAATTTTACGTTGCGGAGACATCTTCGTCTGTAGTTCACGGGAGTGAAGGCCTTTGCTGCATGTTGTTTGTTTTCTCCGATTAGATTTAGGTTCGTGCTATTTTTCTTGCAGAAATAGGAACGGAGCCTGGAGCTGGACAGTAGGAGCGACGCGACGAAGGCGAGAGGGCTGGAGAGGAGGAGCGAGGCGAGCACAGCCCTTGATGTCAGGAGTTGCACATGCAGTATATGTATAGATATTGTCTACTTGTTTTGGACCTTGGCAGACGAGTTGAAAACAGTTACGGTCACGTGGTGGTCTCTTCTAAGCCTGTGCAGTTCGTTTACATTCACTGCACCTTCGATGCAAAATGGTAGTTTTATCTGTATATTAGTTTCAGTGCACTTTCAGTCACGGATACGTGATGGCCTCCACGGCTGAGCAGTTGCTCTAGTTTTAGCTGTATATTACTTCCAGTGCACGAAGAACATACTTTTACATCTATTTCACTTCAGTTCCGGACGGTTGCGTGCTAGTCCAGGGCTCTGCAGTTGCTCTACTTTTAGCTGCATATACTTTCAGTGCTATACCTTCACTATGTAACACGAACAACATAGTTTTACATCTATATGACTTCAGTTTCGAGTCCTAAGTTTACAGTGTGAAGCTGCAGTAAAAACAGTATGTTGTACCTCCACTGTTCAACTTCAGTTTACTGCTGGACCTCCACTCTGTAGCCGGTGAGAAGCTATGTACATAGCAACTCATCAATACATATTTCTGCGTGTACCGAAATAATTGCAGTTGTCGTCTCACGTTTGTCGCACACGAGCTCATATTTATCTGTTTACTTAAAATCAAAAAATGATTTTGAAACAAGAATTCCAGTTGCGCTTTGAATTTCTTGCACGACAGACTTGTAGAAGAAGAGAACGAGAAAAGGGTGCAAGATGAAAAGCCTTTTATTTCGGTGTGGAGTGCCAAAATTGTCCCCCGTCGTTTGATAGCATACAACAGAAGAACAGAAAACATAAAAAACGAATGTTTTCCCTCTGGCCGAAGCGAATGATAAAATAATGAGGCTCAGGACACGCGTAGCGAACACCATGCAAGGGAGGGTGAATAAGCACCATTATAGGTGTTTTCATTGATGATGCTTTGATAGTATACTTTTGTAAAGCTACATTCACCTTTTAAGATGTTACATCTTGCACTCCGTCAGCTTTTAGACTTTATGGTTATCGTATTTTAGAAATCTTCACGACTAATTCTACGGCCAATGAAAAGCATCAATGCCGAATCTAATAGAAAAATGATACAAAATCCTCTGCTCTCGAGTTGATGTTACCTTCTACTGCCCAGCACGTATACCGGTCGACTGGAATAGTGAAGCTGTCCAGTCGTTTGGGGTGCGGCCTGCACCAAAAGCGACTTTGAAAAACTATAACGGTCTACGGAACTAGCAGTCCGGAACCGAACTGAACCAAGACCAAACCGGTTTCAAAATGCTGAACTAAACCATTATGAACCAAACCGTTTTGTAAAATCTTTAAACCGGTTTATTTCTGAACCGAATCATTTTCCAAAATTTTGAATCTAACCTTTTGTCAAATTCCTGAAATGCATTATCAATAAGTTTTAGTTAATAAATTAATATTTTCTTTAATTATAACATAAGAAATGTGATATTATAGTATTTAACTTACCATCAATAATCTATCATCCATGTTTATTATTAGTATCAAATAATAATTATTATTATTAGTATCAAATTATAAAAGACAATGGAACCGAATCGCTAAAGGACTATCTACTTGGAATCCAACCGTTCAAAAATAATCATATGAAAAACTAAACTATTTTAAATTTAGACCATTTAAAACATCATAATCATTTCTGAACTGAACTAATTGAACCTAACTGTCAAAAATGGTTCGGTCCTGTACAGTCCGGTTCAAGAAGGAACCGGAGCCGAGTACTATACGGAACCCAACCACACTCAGTAAAACTGGTCGCAAAGCAACTATGTGAGTACAGCTCAGAGTAAACTGAGAGAAACGTCACTCGAAGTCTGACTGCGTTCGATTGATAGAGTGATCATTTCTCAGAGAAGAAAGTCGAGAGGGTTTCTAGAGGAAATCTTTGTCTCTAGAGTATGGCTTTGATGCGCAAAACATGTCCAACAGGAGGCAAAGGCCATGACACCTCTTTGGAGTAGAATCCCATGCAATTAGGAGAAGGGTAGCTTGTATGGTTTTTGCTACGCTTTTGCATAGCTATATTTCGATTGCAAAAACGGTAAGGAGTGGAATGTTTTCTCATTGTAGTGTATTTTGTCGTAGTAGCATACAGTTAAGTGACAGAGGGAGCGAATGGGGAGATGCAACGACTGTAAAAATATTAAAGAAATTAGGTCTAGATAGATCTAGACCTAGATCTAGATTAATTGCTAATGCATAGTCTCGCAGTTCCATTGCAAACTGAGCTCTTTGTTAGACTTGGATTGAAGAGATTGATTGCCCATTTCCATAGAATACATCGAGTGTTATATTAACAGAAAGTTACCTGAACTTGTATATATTTTCAATTCTTGAATTTATTATAAATCTTAGTTACTAATGATACAACTTCTAAATAATACTGTTTATACTAAAACATTCTCAATTTTATGAGTATAAAAGCATAAAAGGGAATATTTTAGTATCTCTCAGTGCATTTTGAATCGAAAGAAAATATTCTTTTTTGTTCAAATAAACTTCAAAATCTTCATTTTATCATTTCTCTGTCAATATTTAATAGTATCTTTTTTAGAGATAAATCATAACTTGTAAAGCTGGTGAATAACTTTAAGTTGATTCTTTATTTCACACATTCTAAGATAAAATGAAAACATAGTCATCAAAATCATTTTCTACATAACGGTTAAATTCCTCAGTTCTCTGAAAGCAAACCTGCAATATAAGATCTTTTGGATCACCCGGAGCAATTGCAATCATACTCGAGCAAAGAGAAAACCAAAAGAGATCACGTAAAAGTGCTAGCCTCGTATCATATAACACAAAAAGTAAAAAGGGTCACACATGATGTATCATTTTGCCAACCTTTTCTATTTTCACTTAAGAATGAGTGAATGCATGGTGGATTGGGGTACGCACGCTTTCTCATCCCACGTTTTCTAAAGATATTTGGTGCAGCAAGTAGGATATGCCGTTCCTTTTACTCTCTTTCATCTTTTTCTCCTCTAGACGGATAACCCAGGACGAAGCGAAATCCGACGAGTGTCGGTCTGGCAGTCCGCAGGAGGGTACCGTACTGTTACTTTTTAGCTCGGGCCCTCTCTTTTTCCTTTATATTGGATGGAAATGCATGAATTCTGAAAACCATACATAGGTCAATTCGGGTGGTATTCGATTAATAATTAAAAAATAAACATATGTGAATATCAGAAATATTTAATGTGTGAATGAAGATTATAGTTAAACCCCGAGTATTACTACGAGTGCGCCGAGTAACCCAGAATACTTTATTTGCGGTTTTGTATTCAGAGAACTGGAAAATGTAACCGTTATATGTAAACGATTAGGTGATTATGGCTTCATCTCAATTTGAAATCGGTTAAATAAAAAATCATATTAAAGAGGTTGAATAGCTTTACAAGTTGTGATTCATCTCAAAGCAAGATTTAGACTGAATTCCAAGTTAAAATTACTAAAGGAATTTCGATGATGAAATTTTTATCTCGACTATAGTTTTTATTTTAAATATTATTTAACCAAAATTGAGAAAAGAGAAAAAAAATCAATAATTATAAAGTTTCAGTTTTCTGCTTGTAATTTCATATACTCTGAACTCTATCTCAAAGTAAACTAATTAGAAAAATTGAAAGAAACATGTTAAAGATGAAGATTTCGGGGTTTTCTTAGAGACGGACACAATATTTTCTGTCGTGCGCATATACATCGCTGCACAACATACATCATTGTCTAAAGTACAAACCATATACACATAATAAGCACATATGTCATACACATACACATGCATATCACAATAATCTGAGAATAAATGCATAAATATTTGTCAATCGACAACAAATCACTCACGGATCAAGCCAAACACACTTGTACTCGCAGAGAATCTAGGTTCTACTCACTAAGCTCATTTACCACAGCTAAGAGTTTGAAAGCTCAACTTGAGAAAAGTTGAGAGACTACAAGCTCCAACTCGAAATATACTCGTTGGGGATCTCAATCCAAGAAACTTCACTAATGATACTAACGAGATTAACAACACTACCGGAACTAACGGCGCTAACAACGCATGTTACTTCGCACTCGGACGAACTAACAGCTGTCATGCCATACAAACCGTTACACAACATACATCGTTGTCTAAACTACAAATCACATACACATAACAAACACAGAGTGTCATACACATACACAAGTATACCATATTCGCCCCCCTAGCTGGCGGTTTGGTCCTTTGAACTCCAGATAGTCATCTGATCGAACTACGTGATATGCACCTTCTTTGATGCGAAGATCAAGAGGTCGGATGCTACGTCATCCCAAAGTTAGTTGTATGTCTACAATCCATACCACGTGAAGGTCGAATGAACTACCTCGCTAACTGCAATGAGAACATATCCACTGCCCTTGCGGAACTATGGTGGGAGGTGGTGTCAAACGTGACATGTGCCATGTGTCATCCTCTCAAACAACCATCACATAACAACATAGTGGTCGTTCCACTAGCAGATCCACATAACATACACCTCAAGCCTGCACGTACAATCACCAAGCTTGGATCCACAGAACCATCGATGTTATGAAGATTACATGGAATGCAATTACGCACATAATCCTTCCAACAGTAACACCTCACACACTCGTAAGATAGTGCATCTTGTAGTCACATCCAATGTCGTCAGTTTTGTTTGTTGCAAGTACCCGTAATCACCAAGATGAAACCTACAAATCGATGGTCCATAACCTCCTCTTCGAATCATCACATACTGTAACATAACTCTATGTTGAGCAATCGATAAGTTCTCAAGTGCCATTGACATAACTCGCTGAAACATCTCAACTCATTGAGAACATACTCTCATCCACATATCTAGATCATCAAGGTTCACAACCTGAGTAGAATCACTATGAATGACCGCATGTAAATCTAGTTCTCGACCGTATAGTAAAAAATATGATGAGAAAGATGTTAAAAAGATGCTTGTCGAATGAAACAATAACCCATAGTCAACCATGATAACTGAAGATCCCAATTTCCATGATGACTCTTCTACAAGCCATACTTGCGCAATTCTCTCTTCATTGTCTGAACAACTCTTCCTGCCAAGTCATCAGTCTCAAGGTGATCTTGAAACGTAATACAGTGATTAATCAGTGCATGATCACACAAGGCTTGAAACTCACCATGAAACTCCATACCTTAGTTAGTCAACACTTCGGTCGATGCACCAAAATGAGTCAACACTCGATCTAGAAAAGCATAAGCTACACCATCACTTTCCTTGTCTGATAGTGCCACCAACTCAATCCACTTGGAGAAGTGCTCCACCATCACCAACACACACTAGTTGTGTCATATGATCAACGACAAAGATCTCAAAAAGTCTCTTACGATAACATAATCTTATAATCGGTAAGGGGTGTAACTGTGGAGTATGAGCATGGAATGATGCTCATACTCGATCACATATCACATATCGTGTCACAAACTACTGCACATCATGTGCATACCGCGCCACCATTATTGTCCTTAGAGTCAGCTATACGTGCGCTTCACTCTAAAATGCACCAACTTCTCGTGGACGCGTCGGACTAATTGTACTCTCTGCGACGGATGTGGTACAACACGTACCCTATCATCCATCCACACTCGAAGAACGTGTTTCTCTTCACACCAAAATCTCTTGGCTCGCTGAAAAACACAATCTCACTCCTTGACACTTATTGTGTCCACATGACGTCAATACATAGATATTCGATGTATGATCACGAGAGCTATCACATGATGCTTTGGAATCAACATACACAACAAGACCGATGCATGTCAACCTGGCATCACCTCCTCATCTGTATCATCATGCCAACGAGCTCCTATATCATCTTTATGACTCGTATATGGATTTCTACTCAAATCATATGCATTTTTTGTTTGCTATCCCATGTCTATGAACTACTTGGAAGTCGTACTTTTGTAGAATCAGAGCCCACCGTGCAAGATTCCTTGTAAGCTTGTCATACTCCATTAACCACTTGAGTGGCTGATGATCGGTAATGAGAGTGAAGGAGTTCTCGAATAGATAACATCGAAAGTGTGCCACAGCTCACACTACAGTCAAACACTCTCCCTCGTATGAACTATACTTCGACTCCGCTGAATTGTTGGAGCGACTCGCATACGTTACAACGAACTCCCTTCTCTCATCATCTTTTTGTGCCAACATCGCTCCAAGTCCTAACATACTCCAATCAATGTGCAGTTGGAACGGACGTCCTCTAATAAGTCTCTTCAAGATGAGAGCAGATGTCAACATATCCTTAAGCTCTATAAAAACTCGCTCCTGCTCATCTCTTCGCTGCCACTCTGGTCCACTTTCGTTAACTTGATCAAAGGCTTTGCAATTGCATTGAATCATTTCACATATTGATGATAGAAGTTTGCCAAATCAACAATGCTCGAACTCGACTCACATCTGTGCGACGTGAAATGCGTACAATCGTCTCAACCTTTATTGTTGTACTCCCAAATCACATGGGGAGATAGTGTGACCAAGGTATTCCACTTGATCTTGGAAGAACTTATATTTCTCAAGATGCAAATTCAAACCATGAGCTCTCAATCGCTCAAACACCAACTGTCAATGTCTTCGTGCTCTTCAATTGTAGCACTATAGACTAGGATGTCATTAATGTAATACCGAACAAAATATAATTTTGCTAAGATTCTATTTGTAGTCCTTGGGAACTCGACAGGTGCGTTCTTCAAGCCAAATGGTAAGAATCGTCATTGATACAAATAATCTTTGTCGTGAGGATCAATCGCCGAGACACTATCTTGGTCTTATCCTCCTCTATGATCGACAACTGATGATATCCTGCTAGAAGATCCAACGTACTGAAGACCTTTGCATGCCCAACCACATCAAAGATCTCCTCCGGTGTAGACATGGTATATTTATCAAACTTCGTCTGCCGATTGATAAGACGGTAGTCTCCACACATCCGTCTATCTATGTAGTTGTCATACATATCTTTCTTGACTGACATAATAGTAACATATGCATACTCTCCATAAGATATCTCCACCAAACCAGCCTCAAACAAGTCTTGAGTCCGACTTCATATCAAGGCTCTTTTCATATCACTGTGTCTATAAAGACGTCAAAAGATTGACATGTCACTAGCCAACTCAATCCGTATACCCGATCCTTTCAAAGTACTCAAATCCTTCATACTAAAGACAAAATAGTTCTTGTAACCCCTCAAGAGACTGTGTATTCTCCGTCCTGCTCTCTCCTCCTATAAGCTTGGCTCCAATCTCAAGCTTCCAAGTATCCTCTGTCATCACACCAGAGGTAGAAGACGAAGCAACCAGTTGCTATAGAGCAACATCTCTTGCTCACCGTCAAGGGACTCAACCGCGTTCGCACACACAATATCAGCAACCTTAGCTACAACCTCCAAATGATCTCTCGTCACGTATCACGATGTCCACAGATGACGACCTCTCGTCTCAACCATTGTCTCATCGTCTCGATAAGCAAAGCGCTCACAAAGATATGAGTAGTAATACATGTAGATTGCATCCGACGCTGCTCAGTCAAACCAAGGCTCACAACCTAGGTCAAGCAGTTCAAGTCCATTGCGTGATCCAACACATGACGGCATGCTCCCTCGGACACCAAAACCACGGCCGTCTTACTTGTAAGAAATCCCATCGCACGCTGTCGCGTTGAGAGTTTTTCTTGAGAAGGGTGGAACCTTCTGGCTGTGGTATGATCATGAAGGTTGTGGGAAGACTACTTGGGGAAGTGCTGGGCTTCAGGCTATGGTTGTTTACTATACAGAGATAGGCTTCAGGTCATAAGGGGCACTATAAACCTTCACATATGTCAAGTGGATCCTCCAGTATGTTCAAGAAGTGAAAATCAGATCAGACTAACAATAATAAGATCTGACAGTGAACTTTAACAGTCAAGAATCAGAAACATAAGATGGTTTAGGCTTCAGAACTCCTCTTACATGTAAATGAGGTCCTACTGGATACACATATGAAGTTTCAGCTTGAGATCAGTTCACAGCACCGAGATATGGGTAGAAACTTTCTGAACAGAGAAATTACGATAATTTCTTGTACCCAGATAGCTATTTCGACCTATAACAGGAAATTGGCTCGATCAACTTCGAAGTTTCTTACAGGATTTGCAGTACACAGCTTGCTGAACACTCCTGTGAAGTTGGGTCTCCTGATTGTACACAGAACTCCATATCTCGTTCTCTGAAGTTGCTGCTCTAGATTGCGAGCTTTTCAGACCCCCTCAGCTTCAGCGGCCGCCCTGAATTACTCAGTAACTCAAATCACTTGGAACTTTTTGGACAGTCGTAGCCCTGCTGACAGTGAACGCGACCACGAAGGTTTGAAGCGATTTCCTCGATTCTGCTGCAATTGACACTCAAAACCCCAAATTCAACAGAAGTGCTGCAATTCTGACACAAATCGAACTTCAATCAACCATAACTCCTTCTTTTCGCTGACAGTGCTTGGCACGACGAGCTCTATCTCCCTCTGCTCTCAGATTTCCCAGTCCCCTCACCAATTGCTCGAAATCCACTCTAGAGCTCTGTTTCTAAACTTAGAGTTTTACAAAAGATAAAAATGGACCAATGGGAGTTCATAGCTCCACTTGACTGTCCTTTTGTGCCTTAAACTACCTGGTAACTTATCTACACTCATAGGCTACCACGTCAAGCCCCCTAGAGTGCCAGCGTAAAACTTAAACTACCTAAAACGACACGCAGCCCCGAAAAATAACTTAAATCAGCTAGAAAGCGTGCATAGGCGACACGCAAATACAACCCATGAGCTTAAGCCCTATCAACATGGTAATCAACCTACTAAGACTCAAAATATATAACATCTTCCAAAAATGGACTTCTCTGAGGTCTTAACTTCACTCAGAGAGACTAACGCCTGACAGAGAAGTGAATCATTTACTATGTGAAATGATTCACATCACGACAACGCTCTCTCTCATCGGCGTTGGGCTCCATCAACAACTGCAAACTAACATCCCATACTAGTCCAAGGTCTCACTCTCTGTATGCATGAGAACCAAAGAAGCTCACAAGTGTAGGCAATGTCGCTCTAGGTTATTCCATTAGGTTTATCACCGTCATAGAGGATCTGTCAACGACTCTCACTACTTGAGATCGTCGTCTTGCATCCAAGATGCTATTCATTCTAAGATATGATGGACGTCGAATTCCATCGTATGTCTGTCTCAACAATCGTGGATGATGCGCATGAGATCTCACTCTCGCTGCATCCAACAAAACAGCCGGTCCAATCCATGACCGCACTTAATATACATCATAGGTACTTAAGGACTTGTTTTATGTTCCATGAGATCTTACTAAGCATTCCGAGGAGAGTCGTAGCGAGATCTTATAGTCTTAGGGAGAAGCTACACTTGAGATATCATTTTTCATGTTGTAGGTGGATGCATGGATGGTGTTAGTGGATGTTGAATGGTGTGAGCTAGTATACATGGTTAAAGATCTTTGGAGTTACTAGAAGATCTGACATCTAGTTAGCAACTCCAAACACATGTTATTATAGTTGGTGGTCATATATTGTGCATATGGTTACTCGGTGCGAGAGACGTCAGTCCGGATGAGGTTGAGTTTCTACTTCTGTGAATGTTTGAGGGTGGAGGGTTGTCGTTTGGACTTCTTGTGGTTGGAACCCCTCCATGCTCTACTTTCTGTTTGTGCGCCATGTTTGCTTGTGTTGACGTTTGATTTCCGTAGTAATTACTCCCGTGTGCTGTCGATAGTGAGGTTGGAGTTGTGGACCAGCCAAATTATTTATGTTTCTCTCACTATGAGGTTAGATTTGAGGACCAGCAGAATGTGAGAGGTTGCTTATGGTGATGACAGATTCATGTTGTCGGTACTCATCCTAGTAAGGGATAGGTTAGCTCAGTATGAGTCGAGTTACAATAGTAGTGGTCATATGTGGTGATGAGGTTTTGTTTTAGTGCTCAAGTTGGAGCAGTTCGTTCATGGTTGGTGGTGTGTCCGTGGTCGACATAAGATTTTGTCATCACAGGACTCTCGATATTTCCATTTCGATCGATGTCAGTGATACTTCTCATGTTGTTCTTCCATTGATCGTGTGAGATATGGACGAAATCTATGAGATCACGAAGGATCCACGATGATACTCGGATGCAATGGACACCATCGAGTTGGATGATTCATCCAAGAGTTCGACAATTGATGTGATATGCAGCAAATGTGAAACCCGTAATTGTTTACTCCCTTCATGACATGGAACAGATTATTTCAACACTTGGAGGGGTCACAAATGGACAACTATCTCGAGTTCAAACAAGACTATGGTGCAAATATCGAGTTGTGGAGACATTATTGATCTCTCAACTATATATTATTTATTACTGACATGTTCACTTGCGGTGTGATATCAGCGGATTTTGATGTAGGAGGTGCCTCCATTACTGGTAGTGCAGCCACAGGAGATAAAGCTATTGGAGGTAGTGGTCTTGCTGCACCACCAAGGTTTCACCTTGTGGTTCAGTTCTTCCAATGTTTGAGCAATGTTTGAGGAAGAACTATCAAGGTGTGAGCACTGACAAGCTCAAGAGCTTACAAGAGTTCCAACGGAGGACTGGAGAGAGCTTACGCGAGACGTTTACTCACATTAGACGGTTGATCAACATCACTAAAGGAGTTACGGAGACGTAGACGGTGCAGTGTTGGTAAGTGATACTAGACCGTGAGCTGCGACGGAGAGTTAGAGATGCGACTCTCTTACAAATGACGACACGTTGTCGCGCTACTTGGCGACTACATGTTATATTTCTACTCTGACGCTTGAGTTTAGTAGTTCTAGAAGTTAGCTTATATTACTTCTAGTCGTTTATGTATATGTTTGACACCTTTGCATACGGTGTTAACACTATTTTGAGTCTTAGTAGGTTGATTACCATGTTGATAGGGCTTAAGCTCATGGGTTGTATTTGCGTGTCGCCCATGCACGCTTTCTAGCTGATTTAAGTTATTTTTCGGGGCTGCATGTCGTTTTAAGTAATTTAAGTTTTACGCTGGCACTCTAGGGGGCTTGACGTGGTAGCCTATGAGTAAAACTAAGTTGCCACGTGGTTTAGGGTACTAAAGGACAACCAAGTGGAGCTATGAACTCCCATTGGTCCATTTTTGTCTTTTGTTAAACTCTAAATTTAGAAACAGAGCTCTAGAGTGGAGTTCGAGCATTTGGTGAGGGATCTTCGAAATATGAGAGCACAGGGAGAGAGGGCTCGTCATGCCAAGCACTTCCAGTGAAAATTTCGATCGATTTGAGTCAATAAAGACGGAGTTATGAGCAATTGAAGTTCGGATTGTGCTAGAATTGAATCACTTTTGTTGGATTTAGGGTTTTCAGTGTCACTCGCAGCAGATTTGAGGAAATTGCTTCAAAACTTCGAGGTTGTGTTCTCCGCCAGCAGGGCTACGATTTCACAAAAAGTTTCATATCGATTGAGCAACTGAGTAATTCAGGGCGGCTGCTGAAGCTGAGGGGGTCTGAAAAGCTCTTAATCTAGAGCAGCGACTTCAGAGGAGGAGATCTGCAGTTCTGTGTACATTCAGGAGTCCCAACTTCACAGGGATGTTCAGCACCCTGTAGACAGCAAGTCCTGTAAGAAACTTCGAAATTGATCGAGCCAAACTCCTGTTATAGGTTGAAATAGCCAGCTAGGTACCAGAAATTGCCATAGTTTTCTTGCTCAAAACTTTTCTGTTCATATCTCCGTGTCAGAATTTGATCTCAGGCTGAAATTTCGTCTGTGAGTTCAGTAGTACCTCATTTGCATGCAGGGGAAGTTTAGAGGTCTAAACCTTCATAGTTTTCCTCTCCGTGAGTGTCAAAGTTCACCGCCGGATCCTGTTACTGCCGGCTAGACCTGAATTTCGCCTTCTGGGTATATTACTAGATCTTACACATCTGTGTGAGTGTTTATAGCCCCTGTTGTAACCTGAAAGCCAACCTCTTGAGTGAACAACCACAGCCAGAAGCCCGGCGCTTTCCTAGGTAGACGGATTACACTCCGACAACGTACATTGATCGTTGTCTTCAGTTTGGCTGAGTGTATTGAGCTCAACACGACCGAGGAGATTGTGATGATTGTTGGCTTTAGTAGTAGAGATGGCTCTTACACTTCGAGTGCATCTACTTCTTTTCGTGGACGTCAGTCTATGCATCAGCGTGGTCAGAAGGAGCATAAGGACATACAGTCGTGACCTCAAGGGGTATCTGGAGGTTCTAATGGACAGAAGCCCTTATGGTCATTCTGGAGGAGAACTAGATCCACATGAGTTTATTTGCAATGCAGTGCAGATAGATGCATCGGTGACGATTACTCGAGGAGTAGCACATGCTCTAGAGCCCTAAGGAGCACCAGTGGAGTTGGATCCATAAAGAGGAGAGGCTAGTAGACATACTAGACTTCTTCAGTCATTTACATCATCAGAGACGCTTAGGACCTCTTCTATGGTTCCTAGCCGTTCTATTGATGATATAGATTAGTTAGATGCTCGGACATCACACAACAAAGAATAGAGAGCAGCAGCAGAGGCGAGTCAACTTTCGAGATCTATAGATGTAATACACGACACGTTGTTGGAGATGATCACGTCTATCTTGTGAGCTCTTTTATTTTCAGCCACGGATATGAAGACATTGGGAGTTAACCCAACCTCAGTATTTCGGATGGCAGCCATGCTTTGTGAGAACGAGGATGTTGTGATCTCCAATACGGAGTGATGATCTGGTAGACCTTGATGGTGATTTGGTAGACAGGTCCATGGACTCGAGGATCAAGACGGCTACTAGTGACACATGACAAGCGATGACTGCTAGGATGGACGAGTTACCAGCTAGATCGACGATTGAGCGTGTTAAGTTGACACAAGGTGTGGTGTTGTTGGACAACACCAACGGTATCTTTTGCATAGTTGCGACTTCTAGGAAGGTGTATAGACCACAAAGAGTCTTTTTGGACTCAGGGCACATTTCTTGATGTTAGAGAAAGAAACTATTGCAATAGGTCTACGTAGGACTGATATAGAGAGGTGTCTATTCCAAATTCAGACATCTCTCATAGGATCGACGGGGTCGATCACAAACATGACATGTAAAGAGTTGATAGTGAGATTTCGATCGAACCACTCCACATATAACTCGATAGTGAAAGCCAAGGTCATTGTCATGTGTGTAGAGCCTTATGATGTGTTGGTTGGTGAGAGGTGTTGTATCTCATGGGTTTCACGATTGACTATTGGGAGAAGACTATCTCTTATAGGTCAGGTTGGCAGTCCGGTGAGGAACGTGTGAGTCGCTTACCAATACAGTTTAGCGGGAGAGTCGAGTCAAAGACTATGACAACATACAGTTCCGCTGTCACTTGGTCCGGTGTCGTAGCGAGAGCCTTTCCTTTGAGCAAGGGCGTACCTTCTGGCTGTGGCTAGCGATCGATGCACAGCAGAGCGGCTAGTATCTCGTAGATTTCTCTCTAACTTCCTCGATAACTAAGCACTTTCTTTCTCTCAGTAAAGGGTCAAGATAACTACACGAAAACGTTGGATGATCATGGGCACGACAAACGGAATATGTGATGACATGATCTCTCGGTAGTATTCCTCTCCGAAGTTTCTCACTACTAGGGCTTCGTACATGGCTTTGGGTCGACAGATGTGTCTTATCTCGCACTGGGTGTTAAAGTTTACAAGAGGGAGCTGATTTAGATCCATCCTTCGTTAGATGAGGATAAAGACGGTGAGATCCCATTCTTGGCCGTAAGTGACAACATGTAAGATCACAAGGACAGACGAGAGCATGACTTGCGCGGCATAACTTTACCGCGCAAGGATCCTATCAGAAACTGTTGAAAGTGAACTCGTTCCATGTACATCAGTTTAATCTGGAAAAGGTTTCGAAAAAGGAATCTGGGCGGTAAGTAGAGTCCTTCGTCCATCTCTCACAACATGTGCACTCCAACTACAAAGGTATCTCGATCCATAAAACTCTGATACAATCTCAAAGGATCACCACGATCTCTCCACAAACAATCTCCTGGATTTCTCAAGGTCGAATCCCCCCCACACAGGTCACTCCCCTTTGCTTAAAAGTTTCGAACACAAAACAAGGACAGGTGCAAGCTCCCTAACCGAGCAACCCAAGCCTCACGGACCGATGAGGTGGCACACAAGCACATCGCATGTTTGGTGCCGTCATACTCATCCACGTGTGGGTCTTCTGGGTGATAGGTTCTAATGCATGCACCGTAACGTGTCCCAAAACAAGAGACTAGGCTAGACAGATAGTCGACTTTACAGGTCGAGGATCGCACTTTGCCACGTTGAGTGTGAACCTGACAACCACATGATGTGGTTACAACGTAGGTCGCTAAAGTCTTATCTACGCCTAGAATACGCCAAAGCAATACAAACGTCACACTGGATACTTTTCTGCCAGCTGCCGCTAACAAGACTCGAGACCTGGACTAGATACCGTTGCCGATACAACTCGACAGAAAAGCAGCGAACTTTCACACATGATAGTTACAGATCTACAGCTTAGTCTCCTCTCAAACTTGCCACGTAGGTAGGATACTAGAATCCTTACTTACAAGTCAAATTTCAGGAAGATCTGACGGCTAGATCTTCTCCCACAATTAACACAAATCCACAGAAACTAACACGCACTTCCAATCTCAGATTCAAGACAGAAGCTTCTTCGCCTAAATGAACCGTCCACTTCCACTCAAACTTCCTGTGCTATCAATTCAGAAGGTAAACTCACTACTCAGGAAATTTGAGCCGATTTGACTGTTCGGATCATCCTCCATAAATCTGCAAAGTTGCTGCTCCAGATTGAGAGCTTTCTGCACCCCGTCGCCTTCAAATCGCCATTGCGCTCAATCCGCAGAACATCCGGTGGTGAAATTTGTGGTCAGAGCTTCAGCAACTGACAGACTACAAGCTCATGAAATCTGGTCTCAATCTGACGGCTCAATCACTCAAACCCCTTAATCTTACAATCGGAAGAGAAAGCTATGTACTCCCACCACTCTATGAACTTCAAATCGTCATAACGTATGCCCTGGACCTCCAAATCGAGTGAAATTTGTGGTCAGATTGCTCCTCCCGTCGAGAGCTCTCCGCCAATGCCCTCTGATCTCCAAAATCCCTCGTCAAAGTACCCCGATCCTCCCAGAGCGCGCACTTAGGTAGAAGACAAGTTACCTTCACTTTTTTGAGGACCAATGAGAAGCTAAAGGACTCAACCTTGTCCTTTTCTGCCCCATGGAGACCCCCAGCAGACAATAGAGCATTCTAAGCCCAAGAGCAAAGTTTTAGATCCCATTACACCACAACTTCTACAATTGTGTGCAAAACGCACTTATACGGATAATTTACATACTAACTGGTCCCACAACATGACACCGGTGAGTTATTGAAGGACAATGCATATGCGGAAGATATTCTGATAACAGAGGAGATGGAGATTCTTATCCAATATGAGTGGGGTAATTTCTTTGACTTTGGATGTCTCACTTTGGAGTTCAACTGGGGAATTACAGCAGTCTGTTGATCAGGACACAAGATCATGATCAGGAAGGAAACTTTTGTATCACAAACGGAGGAGTTGAGTGATGTTTTGACCATTGGACTTGTCACTTTGTCGCTCTTGGATACCACACCCATTGTTTGGTAGTATTCTCAATAGGTTGTGTGCATTGAATCTGTTTAGAGAGATCAACACTAATTTGACAGCGGTGTTGCAAGTCGACATACGATATCGATAGCGAGATGAGTCTCATTTGATGCGATTGTTACAGAGATATCTTGATCTACTGCTCATGTCAGCAATTCGAGTGTACCAACGGGTGTTATGTTAGATATTTCGCTGCTAGAGACACAAGACTTAGTACGAGTAAGCTCTGTACATTTGATGATTGCGGGTTGACCATGTCAAGACCATACACGTGTACGGACAAGACAAGGTATACATGATCCACGGTCTCGAAATGAGAGATGTTACGGATTCTACGACATCTTCAGATTGTAAGACACCGAGAGCTAGTGGTCTAGTGGTATAGTCCAAAACTAGGAATGAAGAAGTTAAACGTAAGCTTAAGAAATAGCGTCAGGATGGATGATCATATTTTATGCACTCCTACACCACTAAAAACTTACCTACTCTCTTGACTCGACTCGGCTCGATGAGACGAGACAAGTCGACTTTATCTTTGCAACTCTCCTACTTCGCTTCTCACATCTCCACAATACACGTATCTGCTCCTCAAAGCCTCTAAATGCCTCTTAACACACTCGCACACTCTCTGCACCGCTTTGCTCTGGTGGTGTGGACGAAAAATCTCAAAAAACACACATGAAACCGCAAAAAGATGGAAAAATGACGTAAGCCACTTTCAGGATTTCAACAACAGAATTCCACGAGGAGAATACACCCACACAAGGCCAGCGCACACATCACAACCCTAAACAACCAACAAGACTAAGTGACAATCCCATGGATTTCATCAATTCGATTGGAAAATTTGACGTAAATCTCAATTTTGATTCTCGCAACACAAAATGAGCTCTATTGAACTGAAACTGACTCTGTTTTGAACAGTTTTGGTTGTGTTAGAAGCGTCTTTCAGTGCACTTCTCCTGCACTCTTTGCAGACCAAAATCGACCATCACATAAAATCTGTCCAGCGCTTCCGCACATCAGCCAAATATCAAATTTCAAGAAAACGAGAACTGTCACCAGCAACCAAATTCGGTCCAACCAGCGACCAAACCTCCACCAAATCACTTTGTGGATACACCAAACAAAGCGCAAATCACCTCCACTCCACAAATTGAAGCTACCATCAATCTAGATCACTCGGAGATACCACCGGCAGAAAATTCATGACCTGATTTCTCTCAATCAAAATTTCACGAATCATCTTTTCTTGAGTAATTTGAGAACACATGCATAAACACTTACCAACCGACAATAGATCATTTTACAAATCAAGCCAAATCCGTTCTGTGCTCGTAGAGAATCTAGGTTTTACTCACTGAGGGCATCTACCATAGCTAAGAGCTTGAATGCTCAACTCGAGAAAAGATGAGAGGCTACAAGCTCCAATATGAAATATACTCCTTGAGGATCTGAACCCAAGAAACTCCTCTAATGGTACTAACGGCACTACTGGAACTACCGATGCTAACGGTGTTAACGGCACACGACACTTCACACTCGGTCGAACTAGCAATTGATAAAAATGACATGACATTTCTTCAGAATGAAAGAACATTAAGAGAAAAAAATATTCTCTTTCATGCTTTTATACTCATACCTAGGGTTTAACTGAAAATATTGCATTATAACTTGTAAAGATACTCTTGGTAGTATAAATAATGATGATATAATTAATTCATATCTAAATCCGTTAATATAAAAAATGAAAAAAATACATAAAATACAAAAATCAATATAGATGGATTGTATGGAATAGAAAACCAAACGAAATCGAGCAAATAACAAAAACCCATGCTACGACATGCTTGAATTCAACAGCTAAACTTCGAGTCAAGTAGCTAAATGGAGGACCATCATTTAGCAGTGAGCTACTTCGCCTTCCGATGGAAATGACTCTACGCTAGAAAACCATGAAAAGATAATTAAATTTGAAATATCACGATGAGAATGCTCACCAGTCTATATTTAATGTGTAAACTTTGAAATAGTTTTTAGCGTGCATAGCAACTACTCCTGGAAGAAAACTTGTTAGAAAATACCTTTTTGCCGCGCTACTTTCCACGATATATTCAAATTAGCTCCGAAATGTAACGCTCCCATGTGGGGAATCTGGAGATGCTCTACGTGATGCGAAGCTTTGAATGCAGTTTTGAACTTTCGTGCCGACTCACTTCTGTGCTGTAGCGATGCATTCACGTGTACCTCGTGGGGACCAGGCGGCCCTGGCGCGGGAGGTGCAAGCGAGCGGTCGGTGCCGCGAGCGGGGTAAAATTTTTGGGTCGGGCCAGCTTTTTGTTTGCCTCTCACTGTGGCAAAGGGATTTTTATCAGCACGGATCTCGCAACTTTTTACAGATCGTCAGTAAATTCATCAGACAAGTCTGAAATCTGGAAACCTGTAAAAACATGCGATGATTTGAACACGTTCCCTGATTGATCTCCGTCAGTAAATCCCTTTAACCCCGAGCACTCGTCAGTTATGAAGCTAAAGTTATGCTAAAGTGATGGTAGGGTTCCAGGAGAAAGACGAATGGTCACAACTCGGTCCACATAAACCAACATCACTTGCTGATGAGTGATCGAAGCTCGGTTCCTCATAACCAACAGCACTCAGCTCATCGCTTGCTGATGAGTGATCGAAGAGAACGATACTACACGAAACGTTGCAGTGCTGCTGCTTAGTCGACGAGTGGAAAGATGCAAGTCGATGAAACTTGAGCTGGCTTCATACGGAGGGGCGTAGAGGTCGGGACCAACAAAATCTACTACGACGTTTAGATCTAACAAGTCTATAAAGTCCAGCAGCGATCGCTGGTAACTGGAGAAATGATGAACTGTGGTCAATTCCTCCACTTCTGCTTCGGCTCCCGTGGACTGCATCATAATTTTCTGTCTCATGTAAAGATATGGATCGTGACAGTTTGCGACGGGATTTTCGACGTTCTGTCAGTATACCACAGCTTCTTGGAGAGCTCTGTGCGTGGTGATCCATGTTCTAGCCATCGTGATTCTTTGCGTCTGGTTTGCTGAAGGCTGTGGGATGATGAAGTCCGGTAGCAGGAGTAGTAACGATCCTCCTCCTTAAGTATTTCTGGATATATTCACGTGATTGCGACGCGAAGGTAAACATACGTGCTTTCCATTTTAAACTCGAGAGGCTCTAGTTACAAAAATGTTCGTTATTTCTGATTTCCAGTAACATTCGTGGTTTTTTCCTGTGAGTATGTACTTGCTGAGTATGTACCGGATACTACCGTGTTCCTTTCTCAACTCTTCTACAATCTCCTCGAACGTACAGGTCGATTCAAGAGTTCATATGGAGTCGGCAGATATTACTTGGACCCGAATCAGTGGCATGACTTCAAACGATTGATAGATAGCTAGAGAGAAAGACATAGAGGCAATCAATAATTATCATTATCTGCTTTCTTCTGCACGGTCAGGGGTTTGGGCTCCTCTATGCTTTCCCTCGAGGAGAATGAGACATCGTCATCAGGCTTGTAACTGCGATAACATGAAAGGAAATAGTTCCCAAGTTCTTCCTTCTACACGTGTAGAGTTAAGTAAGCTCCCGATTAGTCTGGTTTCCATTTCTTACTTGGCCACACGTTCCAAATTAATACATCGGGTATAAATTACCCTTCAGATATCAGGTTGTAGTTGCGCACTGCTTTCCGCTCGAATCCGAACGAACAAGTGAAATTGCAGCTATTTTGCGTCTCTATGAAGAAAAGAGTTCTGGCAAAGTGACAAACTCAGAGTTCAACTGAGAAACGTTTCTAGTGTAAGGTGTTTGCAGGGGCAACTGACACGCCACTCAGTTCCAACCAGATTTGACACAGTAGTGTCTCCCCTCATAGTCAAATACGTCTACGCGACAATGAAAGGCAATACTCGCTTTTGCTATTGAGCCATCTGCATGAAAGCATCTTACTTCCTCATATTCGATGGAGTATGGACGTCTGCTCTATAACTTCTAACGTTAAGTTCTACAAGCGGCAATTACCTCCAAGGACGTAAACGGTGAAACTGTGGTAGGAGTGCGCGTGGACTCATCTCGTTTATTCTTCTACTCACATGTTCTCCCACTCCGACGCCGCATGCAGCATTCGTGGGACTGCATGCCGTCCGTCGAACAAGAGATTAACTTAACCTTGCCTCTTGCCTATTCACTCCGTAACAACCTTAATCGTGCACCTACATCACCGCAGAGAGTTCAGTTCTTTTGTTCTAGCTATCACGTAATGAGCTAAAGTGGAGCACGGCGGACCGAACTGATCATGATTGTTTCCGGTCCATTCTCATGTGTCAGACAGCACTTTCACTTCTGGGTCGGGCCTGACATTGCCAAATTGCTACTACTCTAAAACTCGATCCGTGGGGTGCAGCGAGGTGCTTTCTCGATCTGTTTTCACCATCAGAGAACCATAGGATCATGATTCCAAATCAGAATGTTGTCCTAGTTGGACTGGGGCTCTCTAGTTCAATCGCTCGTAGTACATCGATCCGGGCCGCGAAGTGCAGAATGAAAATGAGAGTGGAGAACGGCGAAGAAATGAAGGCATGTATCAGGAGCGGGTGAAAAGTGGGAAACGGACAAAACAATCCTAACCCGCAACAGCTGGACCGTACCCAAAAGGACTAAGATAAAGAGGACATTTCAAGGCCAGATAACTCGCTAACGTTCCTCGTCGAACTTGACATGCCACTCCCAGTTCGTTGTCAACTGAAGTTACGCCTTTCGTGATTCTATAATACTATAGAAGCACAACATTTCCCTTATTCCGGGGAGATGTAGCGATCCGTGAAACCCGTAGAGAGGAGACTAAGTATCTGAGTACGATAGGTTGGAAGTCAGCCAGCTGCTGCTAAGTCTACGGCCAATTTGGCCTTGGCTATGACCACAAGGTGCTATACCTAACGTAGTGGAAAGCCCTCAGTTCTTTCACCTCCAGATTACTTGCTTCCCAGCTCCTCGCAATCGCGTGTTCTTATCTTTTAAATATTTTATGCAACGCGATGAATAAAGAACGGCTGGGAAGACCCCATCAAGCCGAACAAGGGGAAAAAGGGAACCCAAAGGGCCAACTTCTGAACTAGCATCGACCGTTCATGATCGTGCCTTTTACCCTGGACCCGATCGGCTGCCAGGAACGCAGGTCGGTTGTCTTATTAGGGTGCAAAGTAAGATATAGTGGTTCATACGAAGAATTATAAGCGTTAGAGATCGGGAGCGAAAAAGACAATTTCAGATGAATCTTCTATCATCGGAAGAACCTCCGGCATAGGTATAAAAGCACGAAAGAGAATATTATTCTTTTCTTCGCAAGTTTACTTGAGCTTGAAGAGAGTATTATATTTTGTTCCAAAAAACCCTGAAAAGTTCGTTTTAACATTTCATATAGGGTCACAGTCGCACATAGTTTATCAGAAGTAGTTTATCAATAGTTTTTTAGTTTTTTCTCTGAATCGCAAGCAGATTAGTTTGTTTGGTAACACCTATTAGGTTATTCACTCCACATACATCGGATAACATGATTTTTGCTTTTTTCTGAACCAGAAGATAAAACTTTTCACTTGAATGTTGAAACGTTTGGATACTAGAAACACATAGACAAATAAACGCAAGTGATACCATTAACGTCCAATACAGCAAATTAAAACGGCAACTGTTGAGATCTAGTGCCTGCACTCAAAGGAAAACCAGGAAATGCTACTCAAGAGAATACTCCACAAATTGGCTAATTTAACAAATATTCTCTATTCCAGTTTAATGAGAACTAATAAACTAACATGTGGGAGGTTCAATCTTATTATCGAACCTAGCTTGGGAAGAAAGAACTAATCCTCAATAAGTTGTGTGCATCTGGCCCTAAGTAGTTTGTTTTGAAGTGAATCACAACTTGTAAAACTAGTGGTAAATGATAAAATGATAAATATTTTATCTTGTCCGTCTATCCCTTCAAGGGGCATTGGACTGTCCTTTGTGGGTAATCACAGCGTACCCGGATCAGTTTCACACGACAGCGACTTTGTTGCACTTCCAATCAAGAGCAAGAGGGTTTGAACCCCAGACCTTTCGTATAGAGATCTGGGACTCAACCATCTCAGCTACCGATCTTCGGTAGCAGTGAAAAGCTTTGGTTTACTTCTAGTAGATTTTATCATCAAAAACATTTGGTGCTTAATGCTTATACGAGTCTGATTTAGACCATACCCTCAAAAGGAGGTGCTTTGGGTTACCAAGAGTATTGTATACATACCGGGGATTTAAAGCTTAGAACACTAAATACTCTTCGTTAAGTTCTCTCGGTTACCCTGAGCGAATGATTACCATATTTCAGTGTGAGGAGTTTTCATGGTGGTTCACTCCCCTGATCCTTCGAAAACACTTGAGTCCAAAAGAAAGGTATTTTTATTATATATTTTAGTAAATTTTAAAATAAAGATATTTTAAAAGATTTATTTTAGAATATTATATTATTTATAAAAGAAACATAAATATTAATTGCTTTTGAGAATCTAGACTTTTTATATAAACTAGAGTTAGAAATTTTGACTTTTTAATAAAAAAATATGATATTTTATATTAATCCAACAAAATCATATTTTTAAAAGTAAGATCTTATTTGTTCTTTTTTTAAAAAATATTTTTTAAAAGACTATATTTTATGAGTCTTCGGACGCAAGTGGTTTTAGGACTTTTACACTAAGTGCTCCCCACGAGAGCTCTGAACAGTAAGAGATTGTGTACATGCATAAAAAGTCATAGTAATATTTAGTGCATTGAAAAATAATTTAATTCTTTAAAATTTTTCATTTGGCTGGGTTGAGAAAAAAACCTGGCTAGCTACTTGCCCTATTGGCTGACCGGTCATCCAACTTAGCTTGTCTGCTTGCTGAACTGTCTGGCTACTCAGTTTACCACATGGTATTTTAACACAGAACCTGATATGAAACCTTTTTGCTCATTTCAAATTTCTGTGGTAATTTTTTGCGTATACCCTTACGATAAATAATTAAAGTGTGAATTTTACTACCGGCTAGGAGTATGGTAGAAGAACATCCCCATTTCGTTTCTACTTATTAAACGTTCATTTTCTCTTGGACTTGCTCTGCAATATGTTACCATTTGCAAGCTGTTTAGGTCTAGAAGTTTTCCCTCATGGATGAAACGACAAACTTTGTTGTTAAGTGCATTTGATAGAACTTTGCTTGATCACACTCTAGTAGGTCTCTTGTGCTTGCATCTCTAACTGGCTAACGAAAGTAAAACCAGTCATTCTTTCATGTCATTCATCATTTCACTATCTTTAATAATGACTAAATACCTCTGCAATTTGCTTTGTTTTAACAATAAAATACACATAAGTGTAAGTGTTATATGCTTAAAAGCTGATGTGTGCAGTCCGACATATTACTAATATGTAAAAGTGACTTCCTCGAGCCTCGTCATTATCTCAATACTTGAGAATAATTTGTTGATTAGAGTTGTTAACTTTCTCTTTTCTAACTCATTCTATCATCAATTGTCTTTATTCTCTTTGTCGTGCGCATACACATCGCTACACAACATACATCGCTGTCAGAGGTACACCACACATACACATAACACATGGACGATGTCGTACACATACACAAGTGTACCACAATACACTAGGGCTTGGAGGCCTTAGTTATTCGAGTAATCTGAACAGAGAAATTATCATCTCCAACACTAGAACAAAGATTACTCACAAACGGTCAAGCCAAACCCACTCTAAGCACGAAGAGAATCCGGGTTACACTCAACTAGACTAGCCACCATAGCCTGGAGCTTGAAGACTCAACTCGAAGAACTAAAGCCTCCAAGCCCTACCTGCGAAGTATACCCCTAGTGGGCTCTCCAACCAACTCGCTCTAACGACACTAACGATCTTACCGGGATGCGTCACTTCGCACTCGATCAACCTAGCCGAGGTGCCAAACTGACGTGACATCTTGCATACAGCTCTTCCAATATTTCTTATCGGTTCTAGGAGAAGAAGTCTCAGCTGTTATAGTGGAAACATATATTGTGGGCAAAGCAATCTAGATTACATACTTGGGAGACTTTTAGATATGTTTAGAATCTTCTGTGCATAAACAATTGAGAATATAATTTGTGTGTGATGATACATACACTATACATAAGAAGACTGATGTGCTAAAGATATAGCAAAGAACTCAATCATTTAGTCATTATGAGTTGAGTAGAAGTTGAGCACATGTAATAGCACGGTAGGGCAACTACTGATATTAGTTGCCTTACAGTGCATGGAAATAGTAATATATCATCCATTGGATGATCAAGATTTATGCAGACTTACACGATATCAACTAATAAGAGTTGAGATAACTCTGAGTAAAATTTATACTCAAGAATTACGGATGAGATTTTTGTAAATATTTTTGACTTCTAGTCTACTTAGAAACTTCTATATGAATAATAACATACTCAGTGAAGGTTTATATGAATATCAATGATTGTCCATCAATCGCGAGTAGTTACAACTGATCTGGTCTAAACAGAAGTGTAAGAAGAATCTATCATCTTAATTTCACCGTGATGTAAGAAACAAGACTCATGAAGAAAAGGATGCAAGTAAGAACTCCTTATAGACGAAGTGCATTTCTGCTTGAACTGGATCGGGCACATATCGTGTTCTATGTATATTATGTGTGCTCTTATGTTATAATCCACTACAACATACAGCGAAGTAACTATAGACAATGATGCGTCCATGATTGAGTATAGTCCAATCTCATGTCGTTTTCTTGCTCATCATCGTGCGGTTTATTAAGTATGTTAGAGTTAACACAAAAGACTCAAGGAATGACACATGAATGAAGATCAAACATAAAGAAACCGAGACCCGCCGTGATTTACTTAACCATTAACTTTGTGTTGAACTTTTCTTTTACGAACTAACTCTTTCACTAGTAATCATCCAAGAAACGTGTTCACGGCAGAAATGAGAAAACAGTCACCGCTTCTTTCGCGATTACCTCAGGATGTAATCTTCAGGATTTCAACCATGGTCTTGTAGATCATTGCGACTTAAAATTGTTTTGGATGTATCTCAACTTTGAACACCCCTTGTTAAGTACATCACCTCCTTACAAGTTCACAATCTCTACAACAGACTGCTCTTCATTTTGTTTAGAGTGAAAGAGTGATGCAAATGAAATAGATTCAGACCATAATTACACACACATGAAACAAAAGAAGGTTCAAGATGAATGTGACATCGTTCGACAGAGTTAGTGTATATTCGCATAATCACTTGGCCTGCATATTCTCCTGGCCTCTGTTCGTTCTCTGCACTTCGATGTCATTGTATTTCTAGTGTAAGTCACACCTTGATTCTTTTTATCTTGAACTGTTGCGTTGACACTCTTCAAATTAATTTTAGTGTTGAGTCACACCTTGACTTTTTTACCCTGAACTTCTACTCACATGTATTCAAAAGGATTTCTGTCTCGAAGACAAAACCTCCACCGTCGTTGTCAATGGTCACACAAGATTTATGTCCCACGAAAGACAGTTGTTCTTTCCCTGCTTTCTAGCGGATGTGCACTCTGGATGCATATTTAGCACCACCATCGAAAACATGCTACTCTTGATGTGTTTGTCCTAATAAGATCATGCTTAGAGTCTAGAACGTGTCATCCTACACATCAACAACTAACTAAACTACCACTAGCTATCGAAAGAATGAACATGAAACTCCATACTGATTCAAGAAAGAAACAAATCTCTCTCATTATCTCTTGCTAATCACGAGCATCACCAAACTGATTCAAGAAAGAAACAAATCTCTCTCATTATCTCTTGCTAATCACGAGCATCACCAAACACCACCATTGCTATGGGAATTGAAAACAGATTTCCGAACCCAACGCAATATCCTTCACTATATTTCTCGCTAATGATGGTTTATTTCACCGCATCTATCTTCTAATGGAAGAGATAAATAAACATGTTCAATCAACTTTAGAAACTTTGTTCAGAAACTGAACATTATTAACTGTTAAATGTTATGTTATTCGGAAAATTATAATTATTATATATAAAATTTAACAAAATTCATATTAAAATATATTTATTAAATATTAATCCTACCAGAAACAAAGTGATGCACATGCAACGTGTTTCTAAGACTAAAAGTCCAACCCGTTAGTGAAAAAGACAATAAACAGATTTATTCATTCCATAAATGTGTTACCTGAAAAATTAAATAATAAATTAAACTTGCTACACTCTTCCATCAGGTGAATACCCATGAAATATGCAAAGATCACGATAATAAATCATTATCTAGGCTGATTTTATTTACATTTGGTAGCAGCCTCTTGCGCATTTGAAGATGCAGATGCACGTCTGTTCCTGTTCGCTTTATGGATATGTTTAGATTTTCTTGCGACTCTAGGTGCGGTTATCACTTACCACTTCTAGATAAATTTAATTTCTTTTCATAACTTAATACAAAATTTCTAGATAAATTTATTTCTTTTGATAACTTAATACAAAATTACTAAGGAAATTCGTTTTCTCGTCCGACTCATAACTTCCATAAGCTAAATATGGATGCAACATGCACTTCTGGCTGAGGCAACTCCAATAAAGACAAAGACTTCCGCATCCAATGATGACATCCGGCACAAATTCTTCACCATTCGGCACAAATTCTAACTAACAAACATCCTTAGATGGGCGAAAATCAAGCAAGCTGATTGTGTCGGATTGGCCTGCTTCGTGACAGTAATGTTCCAATCTGCCTTTGGACTCACATTGACATACTAACTGCCCACCCTCACAAGCAACACGATAGAAGCACACACAACTTGCGCAATTTTACGGTTATGTTCCAACTGTGAATCATGTAATTAATCTGACTGTACTAACAAAGAGTTTTACAAAGTGGATCCTCTAGGGTTCATGAAGGAACCACTGGCAACCCCTATCAAAGGGTTCATGCTAACTGCTGTAAGACCTGAAAATTCTAATAACTGGTACAGTGAGACCGGACGAAGAGACCCACTTCTGCTTCCTCTCCTCCTTTTCTCTTTATCCGGCCCATCTTGGTTGTGGGGTTCATGACTCAAGCTAACAACTGGAACCTACATAACTGCAATGTAACGCCCTCTCTGTACAACCATGTCCCCTCTTGTTCCAACAAAGCTACCTGTCTTGCCACTACCAGGACCGCCTCAGCCCGGAGTACACCGTTTGTACTACAAGTGGATCAACCGTGCCTGTGAATATCTCTGAGTCTAATCTTTCCATCATCTGCCAAACCTGCATACATTAGAACAAATCAACGCTGGGTCATTATCCAACCACTTTCAAACAGAGCAACTCCCAGAAACCAAACTGGTTCTTCGTAAAACTGTGACTGATGCCCCGAGAACCAACTTACCCACGGAGACCTAAATATATAGAAAAAAGTAAGAAATGACCGAGGATGGTATAATACAGGGATACAACACAACCTAAGTAGTTCTTTCCAAATCGTCCGACCCTCCCTATCGCTCCTCTTGTCATCTTGTGTACAAAGTATCGAGTTCTATGAGGAAAGTAAGGCGTGAACCCCGACTTTCTAGAAGTATCCACATTTCCTGATTCCAAGAGTAGTGTTGATACACTCACAGATCAGACTTTATCAAAACACAAACACCACTTAAAAAGGAAGCGATAAGTTCCACTCTAAAGAGGATGTCCAACATTCACGTATACCTTTCAGTTAATTTTCTAGGCAAAATAAGTTCCTTCGCCAGCTAAACTCTGGATTGTCCTGGCCTAAGGGACGGTTAGTCTCTCAACTGTCGCACCAAATTCGAGACTAGGACATTCATTAAAACCCTATCGTTGTTGCCTGTCACAAACGAAATGTGCATGACTCACCTCAGTTGCATAGTGCCTGGTAATAGCCCGTAAATATCCAAGTGCGCACTTGCGCCATGTAAGCTGTTCCTGAATTTCCAACTCTTCTGCGATCGAGACTCCATTACTGTTTCCAGATGCGTACCTGCTCAATTAAACAAAGTAAATACTTGAGACCTGAAAATCTTTATGGAAAGCATCAAGCATACCACAGAGCACAATCAACCGAAAATTACCATGTTGGGATATAACGATAGGACAAGACTTACTTTTGGTTTCTACGTTCGCCATCTGCCTCCGCGTTATCTCCATCGTCTGCAGCAGTTGTACTGTCCTGATCAACGGCCATGGGGTCCTCGGTGGGTTCGGCTTCAGCATCCCCCTTGGCACCACCAACTGACGGCAAAGGTTTCGATAGACGCTCTGTTAAAATAGTTGCGAAATTTTGGTACACAGCCATGAACAGAGCCTGCCAAGAAGAACGTTGATTAGATATTACTGTATGAGGTGAAATTAATATGCAACCATATAATAAAAGGCCAATGAGCGTACTAAGCCTCACAGACGAATAACAGCCGTTAATAAGGCAAACATCTGCATTACGATGAATTCTACAAGACAGGGCCTCAAACCCATGCGACGAGCACCCGATCAAAAAGATCAATCTTTTTTGTTAGAATCTACAAGTCTGTGCACAGTTAGGACTGGTATCTGAAACCCATCAACAGATGTAACTGTTACAGTTGAAATATCTGTGTGTACATTACTTCAACACCCAACAGACAGGGTTAGGCTATAGATGAGTAGGAGAAGTGATCAAACGATGCTGAAGACTTACCCAACTCACCTCATCAGACATAGGTGATCACTTCCTACTATCAGAAAACTGCTTCGTTCAGTTTTGATCCGGTTGAGCTAGAATGAATCATTCAAGTTCTATATAATTTCCAAGATGGGAGATATATTGGCTGATGGTCAGAGCCACCGCATATAACATTACGAGTAGTTTAGAAGGATCTTGACCTTATCCGATCGTCTTGAAGTAAAAGTACTGTACCTCCTGCTCGGACAAGGCTCGAAGAAGAAGCGCTTCTTTGACTTCAAGAGACTCTTGTGAGGAACTCTCTTCATCCTTGGCCTTTTTCTGAACGGAAGTAGCCCATTCCATCTTGGACTTGGCCGTTGCCCGAGTTTCCTCATCAGTTGCTGTCTCAGACATCGCGAGTGCGGCCTCCACCTTGGCATCAGCTTTAGCTGCAGCAGCAGTTGCGGCATCTACTGACTTCTCAACTGATGCAACGTCTCTCCGTAAATCTGCAGTGCGGTTGTTTGTCTTGTTGATTGCATTCTCGAGTACCTGCATCAGGAACTCAGCCCCTTAACAGATATACTGCCAAACGTGTAAATGTGAACTGTTGACAAGCCAGACGCAACGAGTCGCCTAGAACGGTCATTGTGCACCTGTACGATATCAATGTGCGAAGACAAATATAGACGACGATACGAGCCAATTAAACCTTACTATCTATGAACTATATATTTTAGATGCTTTCTGTTCCATAACGAAACCCCTGCCAGATGCTCATATCTACTTGGCGCTGCAGAGATCAAAAGAGATTTCATCATCATACATCTGGGTAGGATGTACGATCATGAGAGCATGTAGCCAGTGCCATCATGACCCATTCTGGTGCTGTTAGAAGTAAGATTGGCGAACATTGCAGGAATAAATTGCAGTAAAACCTATCTCCTGAAGATTTGATTAACTGGAAGAAAGTAACATTGCGTAAACCTATCTCCTCTTAACAAAAGAGAGAGCTACAATTCGAGTTCTGCACTAAATAAAAGCCCACAAAACAAGGAGACTTTTCCAACACAATGTACGAACAGAGAGACACATCGAGCGCACCTCCCAAACATGGTGCGAAGTGTGAAAGCGATTCACATTTTCCGGAGAGAATACCCATGCTACTATTGCCAGATTGGACACAATCCGATAACCCATCATACGGTCAACAACGATAGCCGTCATTTGAGCTGAATTCCTCCAAAACTGGGCGACTGCCTCAACCATCACAGTCTGCCAAGCGTGATTGTTGGCCGCTAATTTGCTGAGCACTGTCCCGTACTTCTCTAGAATTCCCACTGTGTGAGTGAAACTCTTGGATCCGATATAAAGAAACGTCCGCACAGCAATTTCAATGGCAATCTTCTGCCCATGATCCGGCAGAATTTTCTCTTCGATATAAACTTGGATGTCCCGTGCACTTTTCTTCCCTCTTGTCATTTGCAAGAGTTCGGTAGCAAGTTTATGTTCATCTGCGGAGACTGCTTGACGATCGTCGTATATGTACGTTGGAGTACTATTCTTTGGAGGAAGAAGCTCGATAAGGCTGGGACTGCTCTGCAAGCTCTGTCAAAGGGTATGACAATTCCACGTCTAAACATCAATCCGTGTAAAAGATTTAATCAGACCTACAGAACAACATCAAACACTTGTCTAAGTTGCAGTACCAACGGGAGAACCTTGCACACAAAGAGAGAAATACGGTCGGAACAGTTCAAGGGTTATACGCTTAAGTTGTATTGTATACAATCTTCTGCACATGTGCCTACCGAACAATGATCCTAGATGCAACGGAAACCAATCAAGAGTTTAGCTGTAGCTTCTGGCTTGGTTAGCAGCAAACCTCCTTAATCTTTTCCCAGTAGGCCAAACGCACTTCCTTTTCAAGAACCTCCTGAGCAAAGACACGTTGAGGGGACCATTTTGGCTGCTCTAACACATGGGCCCACTCATCCCATGGCCAAACGAACTGAAAATTGGACCTGCGCATATGTACCGACCAAGTTTGTGTTCTAAAGAGAGATTTTCTAACGTGCTCTGATAAGTCTGATCATCATTCTACGCGAGCGTGAATGGCTGTGAAGAAACTTTATATTACACTACTTGAGTAGCAAGGCCATGCAACAGGTTAGGCGCTGCAACGAGCTACAAACCAGCAGCACCCCATGCTACCATGACAGCAAAACTGCAAAGCACAAGCGTGCCTGAGGGAACTAGGTGTAGGTATTAGGACATACAAATGATGCGAAAGCCATTGTACAAGGCGTGTGCGGCACTCCACGTCCATGTCTCCCACCTTCGCAAAAAGGGAGCGGACAGCTCCAGCTACCACAGCCGGAAATGCCCCAGGAAGCGCCTAGGAATCCCAGCCATGAACACTTTCAGTCCTTTCCCTTTCACATCCCAATGACAAACATAGAATCCCTTACTCGGTTAGTAAGTACGTTGTCTGTCGGACCGCTTAACGTCAATCCTACCCAATCGTGCTTCTATTTGCAAGCTGAAACAACTGGTGACAACTGGTTAACTCCAGACAATGTCGCCAGTTGAACTTTGCGACAACTGCAACACTCCGCAAAAAGGTCGTCGAAGTAAACAATGTCGCTAGTTGAACTCGCTACAACTGAAACAGTCTTTTCGTAAACTATTTGATGTGAAGTTCAAACTTCGGGGACGTCCAGTGAAACAAGCTTTACGCATTTGACTTAAATAATTTCTTTACATATTTTCCGAGGCGAATAGACACACAAACTTGAACCCGCCAAACACTATACTGCTATCTAAAAGCAAGCTTATGAACTACAGAAAATAGGTGGGGAGTATGGTGAAAAAGCCATTCACCTTACACAGATCAACCATGACAACCGTGTAGTAGATAAGTTTGAACGGAGGGGCTGGCAGAAGGAGAAGCTGCGCACAATTATGGGTATGAGCTGTGTTAAGAAAAAGGTTCTTCGAATCGACAAGCCAGGAATCTCCACAATATGACAAGTAGTATGAGGTATGCGTGACAACACAGTGCCAGCAAACAGGAAAAGGGTGAACCAACCTGAGAGAAAACTGTCTCGGCCATCAGATATTCATATCGAAAAGGAACCGGAAGACCAACCATGTAAGCAGCACACTCCTTACGACTACACACCACAACCGCTTAGGAAATAAGAAAAAGTGCAAGTCTTGGTACATGAACCAAGTGTAGTCCAACTTCATCAACGGAATAACTTTATTCTAGGAAAAGAATTATTAAAGAACAAACCGAACAACGAACTCTTAACATATTTCTTGCCCTAAGAGGTACGCCGCACTGTGACCATACACGCGACCTGATGAATCCACTTACCAGCCGTTGAGGAAAACCAGAACATCGAGAAGATACTCCTCGACGACAAATCGGTCAACTGGGGACATTGTCTGTAGGAAAATCGGACAAGTCCATGAGTCGGTCGGGGTATAATTATCCATCCCACAAAATGAAGCATTTGACAACCACCTATTACATCAGCGACATGCAGTTGTGGAGTAGATTAATTTGGACATTCTCAAAAGCCACCCTGACTGTAAGCATGCGATCGAAGATCAGTTCGTAATTTGTTCTGTACTTGTCTCTAAGCTTGGAAGACGCTTTGACTTGTACCGACTCATCAGATGTCAACATCCAGTATAAGCGTGCTTCCACAGTAACTCCCAAACCCATCAGTTTATATCCTAAACATGAAGCATAAAATCCACGGTGATGAAGCACACATTAAGCTAGAAGATGGCACACCTCGTCGGTCTTTGCAGGTGGGAATATACGAAGTCGGCCAACTCTGCGAGGATACAAATGTTCTGCTTCATCCCTTTTCTTCCCCATGACAATGTCTGTTGCATTAGGCGGCAATTTGGGTGCATCTGGGCACGTTAGCTGACCAAATTCATGACTTGGACCTGTCACCAGTCGGGATTCGAAGGCCAGATGTGGTCTGGGAACTGTGAAATAAGATACATAAGATCGGGATCAGAAAGTAGAACCATGCATACTGTTTCAATCAACCGATTTAGCCCAAGGTGCTCCAACACTAACACTTTATCCATAGAGCCATATATCATGGTACGCGGGTAAAGCAGCTTCCGGAGAAAACAGTAACTTCCCCCGCACACTTAGGTAACCCCCAAATAGTTTCGATCCCATGAAGTACGAGGTAAGTAACAAAGAGTGGTGTACGTCTGGGTTAACTTGGTTTGAGAAGTTATATTCATACGTCGAGAATGGCAGATATATATATGCTCAAGGACCACTCTCTAGTATAGAGATAACACGCAATTAGCCCGGCCAAGTACATTGATTTGAGAAGTTATCTTCATGCGTCGAGAATGGCAGATATGCTCAAGGACCACTCTCTAGTATAGGGGTATCACGCAATTAGTCCAGCCAAGTACACAGTGAGAATCAATTAGGGGCCGAATGTGCGCTATATTTATATAGTATAGCGCACATTATATAAATATAATGTTATATAACCGGAGGGTGTGCCGATGGAAATGTGTAGTGCGAAGCACATTTCCAGAATAGGTTCCCCTCGGTATGTCCGTCGAATTCATGTAGACAATGACAAGAGAACGAATGCAGTATGCTTCAAAGGCTAAATGCAAACCCCTTGCCGAATTGAAGACAAACTAGATTTGTCTACTGCAATGTTGAAAGAAGCGAAAGTTATGAAATCAAAACGTAGATAGCGCTGAACCATAGAATCCATTGCAAGAAACGAAGGTTATCCAAGCAGAACGAAGATACCGATAACGGATTTAGTGAGTGAATAGAGGAGAAGGCAGACAGAGGTAGTAAAAGAGGAGCCTGTATTTGCCCGTCCATCACTGATGCACTTAGTGATGCACTTAGGTACTGAGTAGGTGTACACCCAAGAACCTAATTACCACAATAAGCACTCGGAGCATGCAGCAGAACACTCTCCCGTCGCATGCACCTCAACCTGCTCTCTGACTTCATCAGCACCCGACAGAGAGGGTTAGGCTCTAGATGAGTTGGAAAAGTGGTCAATCAGATGAAACTTAACCGACTCATCCGAGCCTTATCGGTCCAGGAGTTTCTGTTCAGTTCCGGGACATCTGAGAGATGTTGGTTATTGGTTTGAGAAGTTAGCAAATATATATTACCGAGGTCGGACAAACGGGAATATATAGGAATGTATAGGGCAAAGCACGTTTTCAGAGACTGTACCCCCAGGTTTGGAAGTGCAGAAGAGATGGCAAGTACGATATGCGATACCTACCGATCTAGGGGAACGAACTGTATTATAAAGCGGTACGGCGAATAGTACAATGCATCAAGTGCGAGTTATCTAGTACATGACAAGCATGAACAGAAAACAGTCTGCATCATCTGAAGAAGCAATCGTTAAGCAACCGAGAATAATCGAACCAGCATTCGCAGCACCAGATTGTCAACCATGAAGAAGGTTAGAGGCAATTCTCTGAACAAAGGTCCATAATAGGTAATGCGTAGGTGTACACTTTATCCATAGAGCCATATGCTGACTGCGGAAATCGATCGACGCACACACTAAAAACCACATGGTAAGACGACAAAGAACTTTCGCTCAAAGAACTCCCACCACTCTCGAGTCTCCAAGCATTTTCCATCAAGGTCTGAATTCTTGACCACAGATCTTCCAGGAAGTCCTGTACAAAAAGCGAAATTCATGTCAGGTAGCGGTGACTGACATCGTAATCACTGATATACCGCAAAGGGGTAACAAGAAAGCCACCCTGAACCGACACTACACATCTTCGACCTCCGGCAGTAGAACGAATTAACCAGAGTATCACTTTAAGACTTAGAAGAAAGTAACTTCAAATTAATCGAGAGAGGCTCTATGTCCGTCGACGAGTCAGTGTCCAACACATTCAATTGCCAATGATATCTTCTAAATTATCTACACTAACAAACCAACATTCTCCACCAAAAGGTTTCAGCGCCGTTGCAAATGCCAAAAAAGACTCAGCCGATTCAAAACATTTTCCTAGATGGGAGAAATGCCTAACACTACCTCCTGTTCAGCTGCAGGCTCAGTCCCATCTTCTTGGATGTTGAACACTGAAAGAGCAGATCCTGCGTTCCGCTTTCGAAGGGTTAAATAAGCCTCCACCCCTGCAAGAACACGCTCCAAGTCCTCGGGTACTCGCTGCAATAGAGCATACAGATGTCCAACAAGTTCAGACTTACTACAATATCCCGCGATCCTACGACCACTTGGGGACGTCAAACTACTGTGCCATCTGGCTCTAGGGAGCGTACGACTTCTTTGTACCTTCCCAAACAGTTTACGATCACGAGAATGCCCTGATGGATTCACAATGTAAATAATCTACGTACATAGGATATTATCATGTCGTGATGTTCCTCACCAAACTGCAACTATGGTTGACTATGTGACTTCTCCACTCAGACAACAAATGGTCAACCACAGCCCGTAATAATACCACCATGAGAATGGATATGAAATTCTTCCCTAATTCCCGGCGAGAAATCCCCAACCCCTAATTCACGAGTCACAGGGCTGAGGTGGGCGTTTGACAAAATCAGTCATGGAGGGGAGTCTGTACCTCTGCCAGTTCTAGTCCACCCCAAGGAAGGGAAGCTAAGATGCAAAACACGTAAAAATCGGCTCGAGGCTGCCACGACGGATTGCCCCCATCCTCATCGATTGTGGTCGCGGCCGATGAAACTAATATTTCAAAAACCTCTATGAGAGAACCTGGGGCAATTACATTGCTGCTCATCTGAAAGTCCAACACAGCCAATATATTTAAGCGCGAAAACTCACAACCCGTCATTCTCGTATGTGAATGACCTGAAAGGTCGATCGAAGCTCATGAAGCAAGAGAGCTTAAAATGAGCAGGTAAACCAAACTACTCGTACCGATTCTTCGCTAAAGCGGCTCGTACAAGAAACATCACTTCTTTCAGTTACTCAAAGAAGGAGAGAGAAAATGAGAGGTTTGCGGCTAATGATCCCACATTTACCGGACAGAAACTGCGCAGTACTCACCAAAGTTGTCAAGAAACGCATCAAAATTCGTATCTTATGGCAGTTTCCTGAGTCCAGAGCAGCCTGTATATCATGCAGTTATTCTGACAGTCAATAAATCCACCTAGATGACTGGACCTTATAAAGAGAACAAGTGATGGACAGAAACGTTAGTATATTTGACAATTCTCAAGCGCTGTCAACACGTGTGGTCTATGTATGGAGGACATACCTGGAGATTATCGTGAGCCTGATTCACAACCTTGTCCACAAACTCAGTGTTTTCAAGATTTATGAGCCCGACCTGTATCGATTTCAACGGAACAAAATGTCAGTCCTTCAATCTAAAAACTCAGCAACCACTACATTGTCAGACAAGCATCCTCAGTAGTTAAGGTCCTCGAAACATACCAGGGTACCGTACAGCGGATCCTTATGCGGAAGCTCCTCCACGCATTGCATTAGGAGCTGGTTTCCAAGAGACATGGATGTACGGTCAAATTTTATGTCACAGGAAACAACCCATGAAAGGATTCTCACTCAAGGTGTCACATGGCATAAGAGCTAGAAAAAAATCATAAAAGACTGCCTCACCGCCAGGATCTCATTTCCATGTTGGTGTAAGTCACGTAGAAGTGAATTGAAACATGTTTCCTGGAGAATTCAACCACAACAATGACGGAAATGTTCAGTGTCCAGGATTTAGTGCGTAACGTCAACAACAATTCACATGATTTTCCAGCACCTACTACGTCTTCAATGCCCAATTTCTTGTTTCACTGAGAACCTTGTCCCGTTTGAAAACTGCTCTACTCTTACATTGATATTGCAGCTGTCATTACCTCACTTGCAGGTTAGATTCTCAACGTAATAACTCCAGCATTTCACGCTACTAATTCTTAGTTTGTAATCTCAGAAACCGGGTTGTCTAATTCGTTCCAAACTCCGACAACAACTGCCGCTTCAGGTGACACTCATTTCTCTGGCTTATGGATCGGATCGGAGTGCGAGCTCGTAAAACCAGACAGCACTTCAAGGATGAACAAGCCGGTCAAATCATTCCAAACCCTCTATCAAAACCCATAAGGAAGAAAATGAAATGCACTAAAAGAGAAACACTCCTGACTCCCATTCTACTCCAAGAGCACGATGATGGAAAGGCAATGCGAAGCATACAATGTGGTCTTCGGCATCCGCATGACCACCGTATTCGGCACATCGTTCCCCAATTCGAACCAGAAGCGAGTGCCAGCTGCTGCTCATCGTCCTACTAGAATTTCAATGGCCAGATCGAACATGCGAGAAGCAAGACCGAGGGAGAGAAAGCGCCCACGAGCGCACAACCCTCGACTCTCAGTCACACTCGCACTTCAAATTCGGTCATCAACTCACACTTTCCACGCCCTCTCGGTCTCGAGGGAAACTTTCGAACTTCTTGTCAGTTCACCGTCCGAATCATTAGGGTTTAAGAACTCGAGCCAGTTTAGGTGCCCTCCGCTGTTTTGGTCCCCCATTTGCCAGTAGCAAATGGAAGGCCTTTGGACTTTGGCCGCTTTCAAAGGGTTTGAAATACAGTTCAGCAGAAGGACGGAGGAACTATGACATCTCTCTTCGTCCAGAAGAGAGATGTCATAGTTCCTCTCACGCGCCGAGACCGTCCCAACCAAACCTCCACGTGGAAGGTTTAAGGGCATTTCTGTAGTTTATGCTATTTACTAAATTTTACGAGATATTAAAGAGGTTTTGGGAATTTTTTACAACTCCCGTCAGTTGTTTTCCTTTTGTTAAATTTAATCGTTATATCGTATTATTTTCTAGTATCAGATTAAAATTAACGCCCTGGATACTCGTCTTTAATTTCGTTTATTTTCATGAGGTGTCGCAATCAAACAAATCATTTGAAGATCCAGATCAACGAATGATTTGGATAAATGGGTGAGACAGATAATTAATAGAACTGAGATCCCAAATATTAAAAGGATACTTTTTTATTTTTTATTTTTTATTTTATTTATGTATTTCATGAAGAGAAAGTACCGTAGATCTATCTCTTGTTGTTTTGTGAGTGCAGGATATAACGATACAGTAAATCCGTTCGAAATTGGATTGTGTTATTGGGTAATAGCCTATTACACAGAGAGTAAATAGGTTGGAGTTAGAAAAAACAATTTGACCGATGAAATTTGTAACGCAAAAATCATTTCTTATATGCATTTCTTATTATGAAGTGCTAGTGTTTCACAACTCCATGTAAAGGTCGGCCACGGTTTGGTTCCAAGATGGTTCGGTTTCGATCCAAAAGGTTGGAAAAAGGTTGAAGTCTAAATGGTAAATGGTAAATGATAAATGTTTTATCTTGACAGTTTATCTTTTCAAAAGTATCAGACTATCTTTTGTGAGTAATCACACCGTACCCCGACCAGTTACACATAACAATGACTTGTTGCACCTCCAATCGAGAGCAGGAGGGTTTGAACCCCAGACTTTCGCTTAGAGGTCTGGGATTCAACCATCTCAGCTACCGATCTTCGGTAAATGGTAACGGTTCAGCAGGCTGGTTATATTTTCAATGGTTGAGTTTAGTTACAAATCGAATCAAATTAGTATTTAAGAGAATAACGAATCTGAGTTTGATCTAAACTCTCTTTTTTTGGGTAAATCTGCACAGAAGAATTATAATCAACAGTTCTCTTGCAGCAAGTGATTGGTTCCAAAACGATTCTAAATGCTTCAAAATGGTTCGGTTATAAGAGTTGGGAAGCAATTCAGTCTTGGTTTTGGTTCACTCCCGTTTCTCTTCGAATGGTTTGGTTTTGAACCAAACCAACGGAGTGTTTAGAACGGAACAACGAGAAAAGAACAATGAGTTACGATTGCAATGGAATTGAACATCTAAGCGTTAGTGATTTATTTAGATTTTTCTTTTTCTTTTCTTTTTGGTTTTCATAATGATTTCATCTATTCGTTTTCGTTAATTTTTGTTCTTTTTCATTTCACAACGACTCCATCGGTCAGATCCGCTACATGATAAATTCCCCCCTTCTTTGCCGGTTTTTACAATCAACGTATAGCTATGCCGCATAGCAAAGAACTATATAGAAGAAAAAGATAAAAAGCTTCAAGTTTTCACTTTTATTTACCTGGAATTTTATATTAAATACTTAAAAAGTTAAAAAAAACAAAACTCAGAAATGATTTTTCCCGTGTAAAAACCAAGTCTGACTCCTCCAGCCATGACCAGAGCCAATCCTCATCTGCAGTTTCTTTTCTATCTCCTTGTTTGTCTTCTTCCTTCTTTTTTAAAACTCACGTATATGTAAGTTGTCGTATCATACATCGAGTGTTGAACGAATGATGTCCATATACATAGAGGTTATCTTGTTGTGGAAAGAACGTTCATTTGGAGAGAAAGAAGCCAAATGTACACTTACGTTACAAATGATTTATTAACATTTTTTATGCTAACCAAGTGTATACTAATTTACAAACAAACCTTTAGAGTTTGTGGTATCAACTTATCACTCTTAAACTGATTTTCTCTAATTAGCTTAAAGAAAAGCTCAAAAATGATACTCGACTCTTGAGCAGTACGACAAATTTTTGTTACTTAACAAGTACCAACACTTTTCGGCTGAAGTACCAAAAGACAGAGTTGATGTGAAGTGCTATGCGGAGACCGACTGAACAACGATTCTGATAATCCTCGTTCAGTTTCAGGTTACGTGTTTCTTTTAGGAGACATAGCAATTTCATGAAGCAGTAAAATACAACATATAATAGCTCTATCATCTACGGAGACCGAGTATCAACCACTGTCAAATGTCAGCTGTCACTGTCAAATCGTCGTTCAATGATAGCTGACTGTGCTATCGGTCCCCTATTTACTTTTATTGAGCGGTAGGTTTTCTTGGAACCAAAGATTTGGACCTTGTAGTCTCTCCACAAAATGATAGATAAATGTAAGGTTTTCACGTGCGAGTTAATTGGAGACTCTATCAAACTCTGTGTCTCATCAGCCGAACGTAGTTGACGGGTCCATTTGGAGTGTTCATTTGTGACTGCGAAAGAGCTATTGTCTACAGAGACTCTTTCGTCAAATAGAGTTTGAATTGAAGTTCAGATCTGGATGAAAGCTGATGACTTGCACCAACATTATTGTGATGGATGTTCGTCAAGAAAGAGAGATGGAAAAAGAGTTTAGCCTAGGCCTTAGGTATGATGATGATGATTCATTTTTCACTGACTGAAAGAGAGTTCTATATTATGAAGAATTTCACAATGACAACGAATCATCTTGCTCCGACTGTGAGTGCTCTGTGCACCAATCTCTATGGGACTCATTCAACGACGTTCCTTGATATCTTATTCGATGTAGTCGATAGATAGTTCGATTTCATCGATAGATAGTTTGATGAAAAGATATTACAACTAGTCCACCTCTATTGATCGTCTCGTTAATACATTCAGACAATGAATTGCTTCCTTCTCTCTATCTGCTGTTTTTATCTTCTTTGTCACGTAACTTCTTTGTCCAGTCATCGAAGCTCTTCACTTCTAACTCTATCTCTTTGAAGAGGAATTGCAAAGGTGAACGTAAATCTGCAAGACTGGTACGGGGACACCTTGGATCTGAAAGGAAACAACACTTCATTCCAATCCTTCTATAACATGAATCCATCTGCAGATACGGGAGCCTCTGGACTCTAGAGTGATGTTGACACCCATAGAGTCGAATTGCTTTGGATTGCTTGCTTGCGACAACTGAAATCATCCACAAAGTGATAATATATTCGCATTGTTCTTGCTGCAAACATGAGCAGAACGCTAGTAATCACGTCAGACCTAACGGATGAAAATAATCTGCAGTCCTAACGAGAACTCATGAACCAGCACTTTGATATATCCAATTCTTTGCCCACGAGCACACACGATATTACACACCACATCTGCAAAAATCATGCGCTGAGAGAGATCACAATGTAACATCGCTTCAAGCTCGGGTGAAATATTTCTTTGTGGCTTGCTAGATACGACAACATGCATAAGCTACGCAAGAGGCACTGGAGTTATGATGCATAAGCCTCAACCACGACTTTCAGGTGTTGCCTGATCTCAGTCTAGCAAGCCCGTTGACCAACATGGACTGCCGATGTTAGCTTCAAGAACGTGAATGTTACGAGATGGCAGGTTGATATTGAGTGCATCGTAACTTTGAGCCATTATCTCACTACTTGTGGCGCTGTGGGATGAGGAAGCTGAGAAAATATGTGCTGCTTCGGTTACTCTTTCTCGGTGCAGAATGAATGAGGCTGGTCGTTTTTTAAACTACTAGTGCTATTCCAGGTTTGCAGTGAGTGATAAGCACTATGGATAAAAAAGAGATTCAAAAGCACGAACATGAACAACCGAGCTCATCATCTAGTCTACCGTATAACAAAGCACTAGTTGAGGACAAAGCATTTGTAGCAAAATTGACTGTTTCAGAAAATGATTAGTTCAAAGCTGACATTCTCTACAAAAGACTCGTGACTGAGCTGCTGAGAAGCACTTACACAGTAATTCCTTAAGGACCTTTGTCAAGAGTTGAACCTACGAGCCTCACCGATTGAGGACAAAGATGACTCTCCCCACCCCTTCCCAACCCAACCCAACCCAACCCAACAAAATGCATAATCTTTTTCCATAACCTTCCCTGCATAGATCTCAAACCTCCCACACATCAACATTAACACAATATAAACTTAGCCGCATGAACCTCGCCATCCCTTTCCCAACCCAACCCAACAAAATGCTAAATCTTTTCCCACAATTTTTTTTCCTCAACCTCAAACCTCCCACATGTTAACATTAACACACTATAAACTTAGATGTATGAATGAGAATTTGTACAGTAGTAAAACTTCACGAACTTACCGAAGAACATCAGTTGGATCATTCGTCGTAAAGGTCCCTCGTTGAGTACGAGCATTTAGCGCTCGATCACATTTGTCTAGCCAACGTTCGAACGTAGCAACGATCTTACTTATCCTTGTTAAAAACAACACGTTATCACATTCTCTCTGACAAAAAATCTCCACTATTGTCTTATTTCGTCGTAAATGAGCAAGTACAGAGTCTACATACAAGCTCTCATCTTGCGAAGCTTCAGCCCCAGAGAACAGACACCTTGTACCTCGACCACTTCAGGCCAAAGAACATGCTCCGGAAAAATGGTGTGATGTTCCAAAATTGAACCAGTGGGTCCAAACTCGATCAAAGGATAGTCGTGTCGACGAGTGGTCTCCAAAAACTCTGATGAACTGCAGTGTTGAAGATGATAAGCGTGAACTAAATGCTTACAAAGTAAATAAGCATCATTCAAAAATGATGGACAACTACAAACCCATTTTGCGAGATTTGTCTCGTATGCGTAATTGTGCCCTAGGAGAAATGATCGAATCTAACAACTTCTTCCAAGACACACGAAAATCCCTCCACCATGATGAGAAAAAACATCCATTATGCATCTGATTGATGTAATATGCAAATCTCGAATCAGTGTTCCTGCAATAATCTCACGCAATTTGTCAAGACGCAGTCTGTTACATGAAAACTTGTAATTATACTTTAGTTTCCTCTAGTGGCTCTCAATTATGTTAGTTATTCTTGACATACATAGCACTAGCTTGGACAATCAAGCAAATAGACTCCATATATCAGGACGGTACCACTCATTCCACATATAAGCCCACAAGTGCACTAGTTCTAGTTCACGACTATAACACCTTATATAAGCTTCTTGCACACAACCCTCTTCCGTAGATAAGTATACACCCGGACTCACTGGGTGTATACTTATCTGCTAAAGTGTTAAAGTGTATACTAAACCAGATGTTAATTTCACGTCGCATCTCCATTGGAGCAATGTGCTCAGATATCTCAACACCCACATTACTCCAAGTTGGATTGATACATGAAAATAACAAACCATCATACTGTGAATCATAATTGGACACATGACTCTTCACTTGACAGACACGAGTCTCTATTGCAGCCTGCGCATGTCATACACATAATTGCACATATGTTCGCATAAACACTTGTTGCATGGCTCGGATCTGTCTCATGTCCTTGTCGGAAAGAATAAACGTCGGCTTTAGACCACCACGGTATACATAGCTTCAAACCAAGATAAAAGGGCATTCATACGAATGCGCTCCCCATCTCCTTTAGATGAGGTCGCTCTCTTATCTTTATCATCAACCTTTCGAGAAGTATAACATATATGATAATGACAAGCTGAATCCTCCAATGTTAGCATTGACAACGAACAACTCGAATCTCATCTGGTTTGTCTTAAAAATCGAATCGATCAGAAATTCTGTGACATTATGAATCTTATCAAAGAAAAGTGTGACAAACCCAAACACTGAAGCCTTCTTGTTATTTTGAAACACGTTACGCCGAAAGCCTTGACTGTAATACTTCTCGCTGCTTATTAAATCATAAGCAGATGCAAGCTAATTAGTGACATTCTGGATATAATTGCGAGCGATAATGCTACTTATATGATAGTTCACCTGAGACCGTGTGACTATGGCAGGATCGATGAGATGCTCCATACAAAGAGCACGATATAGTTCAGTCATCCAAAAACTACTATGCATTGACTTCTCCAAATAATCTATAGCAACAACAGGGATGCATAACTCACGAAATTGAGGATTTTCATGCTCGCAAAGATGATGAATCAGTAAAACACATATTTTCTCCTTCACATCTAGATCTATTTTCACCGATCTCTTACAAGAGAAACGTGGAATGACCTTACATTTACTAAGATGTCGTGTCAAGTTGCTAGTTTCTGCCTCATGTCGCGGTGAGACTCGGTCGTCCAGACTCATACACCACAAAGATCCAGTGCATACATGCAACTTTTTGATATTCATCGAGGAGCAAGCATACTGAAAGCTCCAATAATACCCAGGGCTTTAAACTACAGCAAGCAATGAAAGCTACATCAACAATGAAAGCTCGACTACATCAACCGTGAAAGCTCCTCGTGACAACAAGGAACGGCAACGAGGAACGAAGAAGCTCCTTGAGACAACAAGAAATGAGGAATGACAGCGAGAAACGAGCGCAATGAACGAACAATGACTCGCAATTAGCTCGCACAATGAGCGCAACGGCAACGAACATCGGACATGCTCAAATCGATTAACTGAAAATCGATCCCTAACGCCTTAAACTACAGCAGCACCTCCATCATAATGTCATAACGAGCACGGCAACGAGCGCAATTGTGAACTCGACTACATCAACAATGAGCTTCGATCTCTAACACACTAATGTACTTGTCAGAGGAACGACAATAAAGAACGAGCACAATGAACGAACAATGACTCGCAATTAGTCACACAATGAACGAACGAACAAGCGCGTCCGTAACGACCGTCGGCAGTCGACAATGAACGTCGATAATGAACTCAAAATCGGAGTAAGCTCACTAAACGAGTCCACCCGTAACAGACGGAATCCTTAATAACCTTGACGGTGACATTCCGTCCATCCCATCACAGTTGAACTCTAAGACGGGGTCGCAGTCGAGTGATAAGATACAGAACTCGAGACTAACTCTAAATTAAATCACATGAATAAACCTCGCATTTATTTGTCATTTCGTGGATGGAGTACACGGTCCTTGGATCATCATTCTTCACGATGACGACGTAGTGTCAAACCTACCGATGAAATAACAAAAACTAGCACATACTATTTCATCGGTGAACTCGCATGGTTTTGGAAGGTCTTGACTTCCGAGAAGTACTTGGGTTTTCAAAGAGTTGGAGATTACGATGATCAGCACAAAAAAAGTTTTTTGAGCATTGCTTGTGTTCTTTCCATACAAGTTTTTTCATCATTGTTGGAGAACGAATAGTGGTTATTGACAATTAGCTCACGAATTAGCGTGAGAGGTTCCGGTTGGAGGTTTCTTGTCCTCCGTTTTTCCAGCATTTTGACTCTTGATCGAGAGTCACCTTCTCTCAGCAAGTTTGGACCAATTTCTGACAGTGTTCTACTCTCTTAGCCGTCTAGCATTTTCCGGTTCTAGCGTACGTGAGAAGATTGAAGATTAGTCAAGTTTTAACTTTCCTAGTGGGAGGAATACAATAGGGGGTGTAAAAGTTATAAGGTTTTTCAGATATTCTGAAACCAGAGGAGATAGTTACGACTTGGGCCAAGCATATGTGAACATCATTTACTTGCTTTTTTCTTTTTGTTAGTTTTCTCTCATGAGTTTTTATAGAAGAGAAATTAACGTTAATTAATAAATCATATTGTCAACCCATAAAGACGCATTTCGCTATTGAGTTTTAGCAGTAAGAAAATCTATTACTCAAAGCAAGTAACTCTATGTTTTCAGAATATTTAACGCTAATGAAAATATCCTCTGTCAACCCATGAAGACGACCTCAACAAATCATAGTTCTAAACAAAACTAACTGATTGTGAATTAAAGTTTTTCTTTTAAATATGTTTAGGTATAGACTTGGACATCCCTAATAGATGATATTCATTGATAAATAGCTCTCGAACTGGAGCTCCACTTGTGGCTTGTGTTGTCCCACCAAGTAGGTGGAAAGTAGGGATCGGCCCTTGTTAGAACCGTACCGTATTTTGGGTCTACAAAAGATGGTTCGGTTTGAGTCGGTTCCAAAGGTTGGAAATGATTCACAACAACTATTCGGTTTTGATTTGGTGTTGATTACATTGATTACATTGATTTGATTACGTGACGAAAGAAATGGAATATTAGAGCACGTGTAGGCATGCATGTACATTAGTAGGCATGCATATTCACCCTCTTCTAAGTTCGGAAGAGGAGAAATATACATAATCTTTAATTTATTACCAGATCTTTTATTGAAAATATTTGATCATAAATTATAATGTATTAATTAAATGTAATTATTGGTTCAAATATATTGTGTTTATAGTAGGATGAGGACTTTCTGGCATACAATACTTATTGTTTTGTTATTTTCATCGACTAACAAGTATAACGTTACCTTTTGTTCTCTACATCATGTAAAAGATCATGTTATGAGGCATGTAATCAAAGTATGACAGCACTAAATATATGATCATAACATGGATTGTGAAGCATGTAGACCAAATATTCTCTTTACTAAAGTCTGGAAAGAGCGACGATGATCTTTATGTGCAACGAGATCTCTATAAACATTTATGGGTGGTTAGAAGTTATGTTAGAAGAGAAGAAGATTATAAATTTGTTCCCTTCTAAACAAAACAAAAGGATGTTATCAATCTTGATGCTATATTTTAAACCATAAATGATGTTTGTCTTGTTCTCAACGTTGGTTTGATACCATGTTGGGATGCATATTATATTATAGCATATATAGTTAAACCTCCGGTATGCATACAAGTCATGATGTGGGTCACCTCACTGTGGTGACCCAGCATCTCTTTTCGTGGTTTTGCGTTAGAGAACTCATAAATTTTATCATTATGTGAAAAAGATGGTTTTGATTATTACTTCTTCACTACAACATGTCAAACAATGAATTAAATTAAAACTCTTCCTTAGCTTTACGAGTTGTGATTCATCTCATAACAAACTACTTAATATTGATAAAGAAATGTAAAATGAAGATTTCAATATCTTTTTTAACATATGAGAATCCTTTTTTCACCAAAGTACACTGTGAAGAAAAAATAAATATTCTTTATTCATGCTTTTACATCCACACTGGGGGTTTAAACCACCAGTCGGGGTATAAAAAGGCTCCCTCCGCACGGGCGAGTCTTCTTTGTCATTGTACAGCATAGCGTCAGAAGGCAGGCAGTCGTTCCACGGCTGTGCCTTCCGGCAGAGCTTAGGGTTTGGTTCCCGAGGTGAGGTTTGGTTCGTGAGGTGCTTGATTACGTCTACCTGAGGTGTGGCAGCTGTGACAGTGGAATTTCCTTTGCTTTCGTGGTGCTTTCTCTTCTTCGCGGGTCATGCAGCGGCGGCAATGAGACTTCTTTTGCTTGCATTTCGTGGTGCTTTCTCTTCCTTGCGAGGTCATGCAGCGGCGGCAGTGAGACTTCTTTCGCTTGCATTTCGTGGTGAGGTACGGCGGCAGTGGGACTACTTTCACTTGCATTTCGTGGTGAGGTGCGGCAGCGGTGGACAGTGGGACTTCTTTCCTTTCATTTCGTGGTGCTTTCTCTTCCTCGCGAGGTGTGGCAGCGGTGGCAGTGGGACTTCTTTCGCTTTCATTTCACAGTGCATTCTTTTCCTCGTGAGGTGTGGCAGTCGTGGCAGTGGTATCTTTTTTGCTTACGTTTCATACTGTTTTCTCTTCTCGCGAGTTCTGCCATTCGTTTGAGAGCACTCTCTAGTTTCAGCATTGTGACAGTGCTTTCGGTTTGTGATAGTGCATATTTCCTTCTCCTTCTGAAGTCTTACCTCGATTCTTTGTTTTTTATCTTGTCTCTGGAGTTGGTGACGCTGCCGTCTTCCATTCTTGACAACAGTTCTCGCATTCTGGACAGAAAAGGCTTCTTGACGTTTGGGATACCGCTTTAGCTAGACTGTAATCGTTTTCAGTGCACTGCGAGGTGATGCTGGAGATGGACGTGAACTCTAAAGCAGTGCGTCACAACTGGGAGGGAGGTGAATATACTGATGAAAAGTGGAAAGCATGGGGAGGTACTTTGTCCGATGCAGTCTTTTTCCGACCTTCTGAACTCAAAGAAAAGTTTCCTCTGTTCACCGAAGCATGCGTTGCTGTATCTCATATGGAAGAATTTGCCTCTTTGTTTTATGAGCCCAATGAGCATTCTCTCCTCGGATGTGCAGTCCTTTCCTACACAGAGATTCTGCCATCTCGACAGAGGTTTCAATTATATCGCTCATGTGCTCTCATCTTGGGTTTCTCTGATCGAACGAAGCTTCCAGAGGTGCTTCAAACTGCTATAAAAGAGACTTGGAGCAATCCGGGAGAGATCTTCATTGGTTACAAAGATTGAGTAGTATGTTCTTTACCAGTTTTGCATTCATATGTTTGTTTGTTCATGTAAGCATACTGTTCTGTTTATCATCTGCACTTTGCATCCATTCGGGGTCTAGAGGGTTTCTCTCTATGATGAAGATTGCCATCGGGGCATTTACCAAATTCAACTCTTGGGTCTTCAATACATGCTCTTTGTTTTTGTGAATGTAAATGTTTTCTTTCTTTTCTTTTTCAGTCTTTAGTCTAAGCTGTCTCTGAAATCAGAAACTGTGCAGAAGAAAATGGAGCAGGTAAACACTTGTGCGGTGTAGTACGGTAGTACTCACTGAGTGACCACATGCAAATTTCGGAATTCACAAGTTTCAGGTGTCTGCAGGCCAGATCATTTGTTCCTCAAGCATCGCTGCCATCGTAGAATGTGGTAGTGTATGGTAAGCCATCGACTGAGGCACTTGACAACAACATGCAAGTGACGAGAACCCTCCGAACGTGCATAATCATTGTCCTCGTAGGTATTATATATAACTGTTGCTGTTATCTTTGCTGAATCGAATACATACAGTACTGCCACAAACCAACAGCACGAGCAGCCATATGAAGAGTTCTAAAATCAAGTTCTCGTTTTCCAAGTACAATTCACTGAAACCAATGACAGAACGAACGAGCAAACAAGAGGTAGTACACGCTGACACTTCGCTAGCTGCAGCAAATGATCACTGTTAGAGGTTCCCATTATTTATTGGTAGTAGTGTGCTAGACGTTTCGAATAAAATCAGTGAGATGTGCATGGAAACTATCATGGAGATTCTACTTGTCCGACTGATAAGTAGATTGAAATTATTAGTGTACGCGTTCTGATTTCTGATCTAGACTTTTTTAGATTTACAAAAGTAAAAGGCGCGTCAAGAAGGTAGGCGCGTCAAGAAGTACTGGACGTAAACAGAAGTGCAGAACCACTGATGTTTGCGGGGACGCAAACATGTGAGGGTGGGCGTATGTGGTGCCCACAAATTACAGGATGTACGAATTTTTGAAATTTTTAAGAATAATAACTTGTTTGTATAACTGAAGAAGCGTTGTTACTTAAGGTTACGTCTTCCTTAACATGAAGATGACCTTATGAGCTTTTTAATAAGAAGTGAACTTCTTCGGAAGACGACCGTCTTCTCAGTTGCGTCTTCACAAGACGGGAAGACGGCAGAAGATGAGAAGACGGCGGAAGACACCGACCGTGAAGGCCTAACCACGAGTTTTCAGGTAAAACAGTAGGTGTACCTACTGGGTCGCACCGAATAGGTAGGTAGGTCGGAGAAGACACCTAAGGTCGAGAACCCCTAATCTGCGAGAAAGATGCGTAAGGAAGCACATTAGGCGCATTCCAACTTCCCGCAGCACAGCGCGCTTGAGAAGATCGATTGGAGAGAGTGAGCTTCGCAAGTAAGCTTTGAGAGAGGAATCGAGTGAGGACATCGAGGTAGGAGAGAACCAGTTGGCAGCTAGGCGAAGGGCGAGACCGAATTGCTGAAGCACAGAAGGCAGAAAGCGAAAGCGTTTCTGTGAGCTCCCGAGAAGCTGACATTGGAGACTAGCGAGTAGAATCGAAGGTAGAATCGAGGCGTGGCCGAAATTGACAGCAGGCGCAGTCGAGAGGAGTCGCATTGGAGCTAGGACAAGAGCCAGAAGCGCGCGGAGGTCGAAGGCAACTCGAGGAGCAGTAGAAGACTGTAGAGGTTCTTCCTCACGTTCTTTCCTCTTCCCACTTCTTCTCGTCTTTGTCTGGTATTCCTCGCGCTTCCTTGGTTGTGTGCAGGCAGCTTGATCGATTACCCCACCCCCCATTCTTTCTATTGAGACATTGGACGCGAAAGCGCTGCCCAATTTCTGTCAGACATCTCCTTGCTTCTTCCCGAGCTCAATTCGAGCTTCCCTACTCCTAGCCCTCAAATTGGAGATCCCAGCTACCAATTTCCCTACCCTACTACCTCTCTACCCTCGAAACCTGGAACAGAAGACGATTCGGAAGATGGGAACATCTTCGGAAGACGCTTCTTAAACTTGACTATCTTTGGAAGACTGTCTTCGGAAGACTGTCTTCGGAAGTCGACTGAACACAATTCGTATCAAGAGTGGATTTGTGTTGCTTTGTGTTAAGAGAAGCTTGGTACGAATCCTGAGTGGTGTGGTGAGTTGTTTTGTTCTTTCGAGAAGTTGGAAGTCGGGAACTAGGCCTGTGCCTCCCGGTCTTCCAGGCTTCTCCACTCCACATCTTCCTAGAGAGACTAGAAGACTGAAAGGCTGGCAAAATGAGCGAGAAGACGTGAGGGTCCATTCGGATCTCTTCTGTTCGACCCATAGCAGCCATTCCTTCTTCTTCCTGAACTTAGAAGAGAGTCGTGAGAATACTTGCTGGCAGAATCTGGAGAGAATGGTCGAGGGTCATGTCTTCCCACCGAGCAACAAGGTTCTTCTGAGTGCGTATGAGAGGTGAGAAGTCAGAAGAACAGAGTGCAATTATCTTGAGTCTGTTGTGAGGATAGATTGCGCGTAGGAAGACGAAGACAGGTGAGACCAGTGAAGGGAAGTTTGACTTCGGGAAATCTGACTTCGGGAAGTCTTCCGAGAAAGACATTGAATCGGAAGCTGTCCCGAGTGTCTTCCCAGAGACCACTATCACCACAGGAACCCGCAACCGACTTCTGAACTTGTCATGCACTTTATGTTTCACGAATCTTGTATCTTCTGATAGGAAGTAGGATGTAATGCAAGGTGGGTTGTCTTCTTGGTAATCCATGCGAGGCCTTGCTTAGATAGGATTGTCGAGATATAGCTCGGAAGACGAGAGCTATCTAGGAAGTACGGTTAGAATCCCGGAAGACGGAGTAGCTGTCTTCTGGAAGACTAGTTTCGTCTTCTGAGAAGTAGAAGCTAGACTGTGGGCACTTGGGAAGGACTGAGCCTTCAGCTCATAGTAAGTGCTTGTGGCTTAGTGCAACAAATCTTCCAGCATGACGATGCATCCGCGAGGCTTGGTGTTACCAGCGGCAGAATTGGCCGAGGCCACTCCTTTCCTCAAGGAGTTGGGTCTCGACTTCTTCCTGTGGGATTGGAACCTCGCAGATCAAGGACTTCTGGAGGAGGTGTGGGCAGCGTTGCCACCGCGTAATCGTGTACCTGCGAAGGCAGGAGTAGCTCGAGGAAGACCGTCTTCCTGGACTGAAGACTGGTGGCGCAGGGCTTTTCACCGGCCTGAATCCGAGAACCGAGGATATTGGTACGAGAAGAAGATCTTGCCTAGAATCGTGAGTTCGTGGCATGTGCCTGGGAGCACCACCTGCCTTTTCGTGGAAGACAGGCAGGGGAGGAACGGTTGGAAGATAGAATCTTACCGGGAGCCGAAGAAGCGACTTCTGGCGAAGTTGTTTCTGCATCTCTTTCCTAAGGGGAAAGCGCAGAAGACAAGGTACTTAGGAGATCAGTACGTAGAGTTCCTGGAATCAGTGTGGGATGACAGCGTGTCCATCTACAGGGGCGCGTCCATCCACAACTACGTACAGACGGAGCTAGTATACTTGGGAACCCCGGCGGGAGGACACTTGACGCCCTTCCTCTGCTACTTGTATGTAGCCATGGGGGATCTTAGGGAAGATCAGCTGACAAGGTATGGGCCAACGGAGCGACAGGAGGTGAAGGAGGAGACCTCGGAAGACGATGACCGAGAGGCAGCAGCAACGCCCCCTCCCACTCTGATGCCACAGTTGAGGCCCGGCTCTCACCAGAAGACGCTTCTGGTGAGAGAAGATGAGTCTAGTGGGTCGGAAGACGCCACGCCACTGAGGAAGATGGGTCCCAGAAGTGTACCGAGGACACCCATCTCCCTCATTCATTCAGGATCGGAGTCCGACTCGGAAGAAGACCTGCTGAGTACCCGATCAGAGCAGAAGACCGCTTCTGCAACGCCTGGGAGTCTTCCGAAGACTCCAGAAGACGAAGGATGGATGGGCGCTCCTGCTGCGATGCGAGGAAGCGCAAAGAAGAGAGCCGCTCCTATCATGAGGAGTCTTCCACCCCGGAAGATGAGAAGAGTAGCTTCTTCTCGTGCGCAGAAGATGAAGGCCATCGTGGTGGAAGAGGTTTCTTTGCCTCTGGAAGACGAAGTCGACACCGCGGAGCGAGTGATGGAGATGAACTTGTCTTCAGCAGGAAGATGACTGGAGGAGTTCAGTGCCTACTTCCAGAAGGAGATCCAGCCAGCTATGGAGTTGTTGGAGAAGAGGGCAAAGGCACAAGAGAGGCCCTTACGACCTGGATTCGGCATGCGCACCTTGCTGCGACAGGGAGAAGACCAGAAGAAGACGGAGTCGCTGGAAGCTAGTCTCCGCACCACGAAGAAGCTTACAGCCAGGTACAAGGCGGAAGCAGCCGCTTCTGCCAAGGAGCTGGTGCAGCTTCGGAAGAGCAATCAAGAGTTGCAGGCGCGGGTATAGCAGCGTAATCAGGAGGTTACCCGAGTGCGGGAGAAGATCACTGCCCTCGCAGAAGAGCAGACCATATGGAAGACGCAGCGAGAAGCCGCTGAAGCGCGAGATGCAGTTGAGAAGACGCAGAGGGAAGCAGCAGAGACCCGTGCACAGAAGATGCTGGCACAGTCGGTGGAAGCGCTTCGGAAGAAGTTCAACTACACCGCGGGTAGGAAGTTACTTACCTTAGCTAGAGGATGGGACAGCGAGTCCAAAGCAATGTTGGTGGAATGTCGGGAGAGCATGTTCAGGTACTTGGATCGACATATAGAAGGAGTGAAGACACTTTATGGTCTTTCCTCGCTTCCGACATCTGCAACCGCATCTTCCCACGATCGACTGGATCCGGAATGGAGAAGGAGGAGTTCGACCTCGTTGTGCACTTGGTGGTGACAGCGTTGGAAGCCGAGAAGACTCCAGAAAACGCCCCGGAAGACAAGATGTCTTCTGGAAGACAGGAAGACGAGCCGTCTTCTCAGATATTCCGCGTGGAGGAAGCGACTTCCCCGGATCCTTATGAGGTCTCCATGGTCCCTAGTCCCGCACCCGTGTCTCAGAAGACGGAAGAAGCACCGATCGACTCCGCTTCCCAGAAGACGCTTCTGTCTTCCGAAGCAGAAGCCGAAGCCGAGGAAGACGCAGCAGCAGCGACAGCAGAGCCAGCCAAGGACGATGAGGAGGAAGCCACCTCAATAACACCCGAGGTAACTGCAAGGCTTTCTAGCTTATCAGAAGCCGCGTTAGGAGCTCCGATAGGAGCAGATCAGGTAGAGATTGCCTCCGTGCAATCTGAGTAGTTAGTAATTTCATTAACAATTCCAAATATAGTAAGACCAAACATGCTATCTTAAGGGTGGCAGTTTTCCATGTAAAATTAGTTAGGATACCATGTGGCAGCATAGGTAGCGTAGGAAGGGCAAGGTGGATGACCAATTCGGGCAGGAGAACCGCTTGCATGTGAGGTAGCAACCTCCTGTCAGCGCCTCTCTCTCCCTGGTGATCGTCTCCCCTGGTTCTCATGGCAGCGACATAAGTAGGATCGCAGAGTAGGAGATAGAGTTCTGCCTGTTCTGCCCGTTTTAAAACATTCAGTCGTCGATTCTATGGTGCAGGCAGACTAGACACATTAGAGAGAAGACACCTGATAGATAGTTCTTCGCACTACACCCGTTGTTGGAAAACATACGAATAGTCTTGGAATACACAGGAGGGGTCTGCATACTCGGTTCTGAGATGTAGGTAGAACTAGTGGACAGTCTAGGAACTGTAAACCCTCCGCGGTCCTATCGATCAACTACCCCCCCCCCCCCCCCCCGATCTCTCAACCTCCACGATCGTCATCCACGAATCTGCAACATGTCGGGCCTGTCTCTCACTCAGGGGTCACCTCTGATGGCTTTGATGGAAGCACACCATGAACTTGAAGGGAAAATGATGAGTTCACTCATTCATACACCCACAAACTTATCAACTAAAAATCTCCTTAAACACATCAACTAAAATCCTCCATTCTAACGACGTCTCTCAAGTTCTCACATGCTAAAAATATCCCACACTTTCTATATTACTCAAGTTGTCATTACGACAATGTGAAAACAAGGATGAGGAGCTCTTCTCTACTCCTCTATTTATACATTCTAGGTTTTTACTTTGGTACCCCCGGTAACTCAGCCGTAACTACTTTTACCGGGTTTTACTAAGATATTACTTAAGGTAAAAGCATTGATCACATGGGCTTTTTACCTTTTCACATGGGCTTATTCCTTCAAAGTCAACAACTTCTAGAAGGATTCTGAAATATTCTCAAGGAATCTCGAATTTCCACCCCCTCTCTACACTAGGACTCACTAAAAAGGAAACATGTGGAATCTCTTCTTGTTTTTAATGCCCACAAAGTCCACAACTTTAATCCAACCACTAATATCAAGTCAAAAAGGAGATAAGGGATACTTTCCACCTCCTTTCTACCTTTTAGACAAGATGACAAGATAGTAGTGCTCACTCTTTAGCAAATATCTGAATTCTGCCAAAAGTACAGCTAAGTTTAACCATAACTAACTTTTAGATAGTCATGACTAACTTGATACATCCTTAAAGTACTTTGGCAGCCAATAAACATTCTCAACACTTAGTTATAACTAAACACCTTACTAATAGATAAACTTCCTATGTGTAACATAGGTCGTTACATTTTATCCCCGGACTAAATTTTCGCTCCGTCCTCGGAGTGAAGAGAGAGCTTTCGTCGATGAAACAACTTCAACTTGTCATGATTTACTCGATCAAATCTCCTTCCTCCCAGCTCCTGAAGGTCATATGTGAAGTTGCTCCACACCTTATCTACAACAAAAGGACCAAAATATCTCGGAAGAAACTTCTTCCTAGCCCTCTTGAATCTGATAGCATCATACAACATAACCCAATCTCCGACTTGAAAAGGTTTTACCTCCCTCTTGCCCAACCGTTTGTCGTAACTCTTCTTTTGATACGCCTGAGCTCGTTCCATCCGGATCATTGCTACCGCTCGGGTCTCTTCCAACTCCATGAGTTGCTCCTTTCTTGATCTGACCACGTCTTCTCCTCTCGACCTCTTCAACTTTCGTTGAATAGTTTGAAAAGTATCCAATTCGAATTGGATCGGCAACTTGGACTCCACTCCATAAACCAGTCGAAATGGGGAGTATCCAGTAGAAGTCTTTGTTGTCGTTCGGTACTCCCATAAGATGGCATGTAGCCTCTTATCCCAAGTATGTTTCGCAGTTTCAACACCAGCATCTTTGGCGAGCATCATACAAAGTGTAAGATTGGTCTTCTCCGCAAGACCATTAGCATTTGGTTTGTATGAGGTCGTTACTCGTGGCTTGATAGAAAAGTGTTGTAGCATAGCAGTAGTCATGCTCCCTACAAACTCTCCTCCTCTATCTGAGACCAACTCTAACGGACATCCAAATCTCGTGATGATCCTCTCCCATAGGAATCTACCGACTTCTGTTTCATTGGTCTCTCTCAAAGGTCTAGCCTCTACCCACTTGGTACAATAGTCAGTGGCGACTACAATGTATCTATTGCCTCGAGGTGTCTTATTAAGAGGACCTACAAAGTCAATACCCCATTTCTCAAACGGCCCTAATACTGGAATTGATCTTAACGGAGGTGTTCTAGTAGACTTTAGAGCAAATGCTTGACATACATCACAAGTTTTGCAATAGTCTAAACACTCTTTGAAAATCCCTCTCCAGTGATAACCCGCATCCAAAATCTTGAAGTCTGTTATCTTACCAGCAAAGTGACCTCCGCAAACAGTTCCGTCGCGAAACTCGTGCATTAGCTTGAATGCCTCCTTCTGACCAACTGCTCTCCTTAGTAACCCATCTGCTCCTTGATGAAACAGAATTCCCTCCACCATGGTGTAAGGTTTGCATCTCTTGATCAACGCGTTACGTTCTCGAGTATGCATACCTTCTGGAAAAGAGCCATCTACAAAGAAACTCCAGATTTCCTTGTACTCGTCCGGTATCTCCTCGATGCTTGTGATGGTCATCAGATGCTCGTCTGGAAATGAATCATCAAACGGTTCTTCTCCCTCATCATCATAAGCCCTTGACAAAAGATCAACATTCGCATGCTTCTTCCCTGGTCTATCTTCGATCACATAATCGTATTCTGTTAGAAGGATCTTCCAACGAGCAATACGACCTTCGGCATTAGGCTTATTAAAGATATACTTTAAAGCCTTGTGATCTGTGACTATGGAAAATTTCCCTCCTAGCAAGTAGTGTCGAAATTTCTTCAATCCAAAGATCACCGCTAATCCTTCTCGTTCAGTCACGGAGTAATTCTTCTCCGATGGAACCATCTGCCTACTAGCATAAGCTATAGGATGATCATGCCCATCTCCATCTAGCTGACTTAATGTACATCCAATTGCTACATTGGAGGCATCCGTATACAGAATAAATGCTTTACTCCACTCAGGTTTAGCAAGTATAGGAGCTGTCACTAATGCATTTTTCAGCTCCTCAAATGCTTCCTTTGCCTTCTGATCATGCACTATCAAGTCAAAATCAACTCCCTTCTTCATGTACATAGTCAAAGCTATTGCTTTGTTTGAGAAGGAAAAGACAAACCTACGATAATATCCAACCATGCCAAGAAACTGCCTCAACTTTGTCAAGTTGATCGGAAATGGAAGATCCACAATCTTCTTCACCTTCTCAAGATCTACCGCAATCCCATTCTTGGAAATGATGTGCCCTAACAGCAGACCTTCTTCGCAGCCAAAGATGCACTTCTCTGGATTTAGAGAAGCGTTGGCTTGCTCCAACCGCTGCAAAACTTTGATCACATGATCAAAGTGGTCCTCCTTTCGTCCGTACACACAGAAATCGTCAATGAAATCCCGAACAAACTTCTCTATGAATGGTTCAAACACCTTGTTCATGAACCTTTGAAACGTGGCCGGAGCATTATACAATCCGAATGGCATCACCCGAAATGCAAATGTTCCCCAAGGAGTAGTGAAAGTAGTCAACTGTTGGCACTCCTGTGCTATCTTGATCTGGTTATACCCACTATAACCATCACCAAAGCGGTACCACTCATGACCAGCAACTTCCTCCAAAATCTCATCTATAAATGGTAGAGGATAATAATCCTTCTTGGTAACTGCATTCAGCTTCTTATAGTCTATGCACACTCGCAGCTTACCATTCTTCTTCTTGACAATCACAATGGGTGAAACCCATTCTGAGTTCTCCACCTCATAGATGAAACTCGCCTCCTTCAACTTGTCTATCTCCTCCTTGACCATCATTGCTGTTGTAAGATTGACCCTTCTCTGCTTCTGTCGAACTGGTCTTGCGTTCTCCTCCAATTCGATTCGATGAGTCTCGAGAGTCACCTCCTTCAAATCCTTGTAGCTGAAAGCAAACACATGGATATATTTTCGAAATATATCTAGGAATCTACTTTTCTCCTCTTGAGTGATATTGATACCAAACTTCAGGGTAGAGAGTCTTCTCACAATCTCTGCCTCACTCAACTCTTCTTTGTCAGGATCTTTCTCCACTGCTGGTCGAGGCAACAAGTCAATAGCACTAAGCTGATGTAATGATTCATCTCGACCAAATCCTTCGTCCTCAGACGAGGATTCTTGATCGTAAGAATCTCCGGTATCTACTTCTGATGCACTTTGATCATCCTCCGTATCAGATTCCCAGTAGTCACTAGTGGGTCTATCAGAGTCAGAAGTCACAACTCCAACACCCGAGAGAGGAACTATCACTCTATGATCTCTAGGCCCAATCCGTAAGTATCCCTTGTGCCACTTATCTGTGGTGCGCACAGCTCTCAACCAAGACCTACCTAGGAGCAAATCATAACTAGAGTCCTTTAACACTTGAAAGGACATCAATGTTTGAACTCCCATCACAGACACGACCACCTTCTCTAACACACCAAGAGGTCTTACCCGTTGCTTGTTAGCCATCCCCACGACAATGCTAGCCGGGCGAGTTGGTTCCATCCCCAACTTCTTCATCAACCTCTCCGATATGGCGTTGACAGCCGATCCTCCATCCACCAATACGTCAGAGACGTAGTGACCATTCAACCGGACTTCAATCTTTGAAGCCCTAGTGCATACCTCTGAAGCATGCACATCCACGACACCAACTCCCACAGACTTTGATGTCTTGCTCTTGGGTTTCTTCTTCTTGCTTCTCTTAGAACTCAGTCCTCCTCTGAGTTCTCTTCGTAAGCTGGGATTAAGTGCAATCAGATGTCCAACAGTGATGTTGGCTTTCTGAGCACCCACATCTTCAACCACATCATATCCCGCTTGGGAAGATGAAATGGTGAAATCCGCCATCCCTAGCTTCCTTCTTGGCTCCCTTGGTGTACTCGAAACATTACTCGAACGAGTACTTCTACTTGCTGACTCCTCCATGAAAACCGGTTCATCAGAAAATCGAGTTCTTTTTCTTTCTTGAGCTAAAAGCTCCACCGGTGCATGAGAAGAGTTTGAACTTTCTCCTTTCTCGTAGATGGGATCTCGCACGACATCGATAGTAGCCACCCCCTTGTCTCGTCCTTGTGATGGATTTCCTCCACCCACATTCATTCTGATAGCTTCGGCACCTCTTGCTCCGTTGTTAGGACAATTTCGCTGGAAATGAGAATCTCCACACGTCCAACAAGTGATTCCTCCAAAGTTACCTTGGTTGCCTCCAAAGTTACCTTGATTTCCTTGGTTGGGATTGTTGTCGTAACCTCTTTGACCTCCTCCTCCACCTTTGTTCCTCCATTCTCGTAACTGCACCACGTTTATCTTGAGATCCGCAAGAGTATCGGTGATGCTCTTCAGCTCGGCATGAAAATCAGAGGTGGCAGTAGACATCGTTGTTGGGACAAACAGTCTTGGCACCACCGTTGGAGTAGGAGTTGACGTTGAAGCAATCACCAATTGTGATGGTGCAGGTGCGATCATTGTGGCTACACCAGGAGTCGGAGTCGACACCAGAGCAGCATGATGAGGTTGGATGATATCTCCTTCATCCAAACTCTCTTCCATGTTTGTCGTAATCTTGATGGCCTCCGCTTTGGTTGTTGGCTTCTCGTACCTCACTTGGGTTCGAATTGAAGGTCTCAACCCTCCACCAAGTTCTTGGTCAACACTGCTCCAATCCCCGCCATCGTTAGCTCCACATTGTCTCCACTCTTCCGTAGGACCGTCCGAAACCATTGCTCCAACTTATCCACCCTTTCGGCATATTGCCGAACTTTCTCGTCGTCTCGTTGCTTCAAATGAGTAAGCTCCACCATGAGCTTCTCATAACTCTCTTCTGGAAGAAATTCTTCGATGAGTGCATTACTCAACGTCTCCCATGTGTCCTCAACTGCACCAGGTGTCTTGCTCTTCACTCGGTCGTCATACCACGTAAGAGCAAAATCTTCTAAAAACTCTGGTAGTAACAACACACATTCTTCCTTCCTTCTCACGTTGTTTCCGATGCAACCCCTTTTGAAGTCTCGTACAAATGGTTCTACATCTTCATTGTCCTTCCCATGAAACATTGGTAACTTCCCCATCTTGTAACTATTCTTTCTACCCTTCTAATTTTTGTGCAATAACTACTCGCTAAAAGAGTACGAACATCACCAATTCCATTCGCGAATAATCTACCATAGGTAAAATGAAAAGAAATGGTTGTAACAACACCTCTTGTGTCATCTCTTCTCCCAAGGTAATCATGAGCCTGAGTCGCATCACCGCCTTCTCCACCATCCGAATGACGATCTCCATCACAACTCAGCTGAGTCATCTTTTGAAGTCGACAACTTCTCCGTCTCAACTCTTTGAGTCTCGTCCAACTTCTCGACTACTGACGTAAGTAGGGCGGCCACATCGACGCACTTGTGTCCTCTGGATAGATCACCCACTCCACAACTTGGACAAGGATCTTCGCCTAGAAGATGAATTGGCGTTGGTGACGATGGACCCACTCGAAGACTTAAATCAGTAAACTCTCGCTTCCCTTTAGCTCTCTCGGTTCTGATTCTAGTTGGACAATTCACTACTTTATGTCCCAACCCTCTACAGAAATAACACCACAAGTCGGTTTCTACTCTTCTCTTCGGAGATTCTACTTGAGGTTTTGTACTAGGGTTCTCAAACTCAACGATAACCTCTTTCGAGCTCTCTCCGACACTTACTATGACATCTAAACCTTGAGGAAGGTTTCTAAGTCTAACTTTCCAATCTTTTGAACTTCCACTCATGTTGCGTCTTCTCAACCATTAAGTGGACAAAATATCGTTGAGGAAAATAACTCTACATCACTTTCTTAACTCTTTCGAGCTTTATATTGAAAATAGTGTATTCTACATGCTATACACGAAATAAAATCCAATCTAAAATTAAGAGTCCATGATAATATCCTCATGACCATCGTCTGTACTAATCCTAGCAGACATCTTAAAGTCACTTTTGTAAGAATCACACTCTACTTCGCCAGGAGCATTCGTGGCCTCCACAGTGAATGATACTTTGAACTCAACCTTCTTCACATCTGCGCCGATGCTCGCAGAAGCTTCTTGATATAAAGCAAAAATATCACCCCAATTGCAATAGAAGCTTGATCGCAACGCCTCTATACTTAACTTTGGCTTTTTCGTCTCCGTTATAACTCCCAAACGTCTCTTCTTCAACTTCGGCACTCGAACTGGATTCCCCATGAAGTATCTTCAAGACCTCCTTGAATGCCGAAACGTATATCTCTTAGTTGGTAAGAGATCTCTCCAAGATTTTTGTGGTCTCCAGTAGCTCACCCTCCAAGCTACTAAATCATGAAGTTTCAACAGAAACTTCCCTAATCAGAAGAGATGGTGATGACTGTACAAATTTTCAGAGAACTGAAATTTGTATATTTTCACTTCCCTCATGGTTGTCAACCCCCTCCACTTTGAAAATTTCTTTCTCCCTCTTCAGACCTCATCTTCTCATGATTTCTTTTGTCTTAGATAGGTTATCAGCCAATCTAAAACACTGGAAAGTTTCTCAGGAAAATAAAATTCATAGAAAATCTGACACTGACTGTAAAATTTTTCCAGAGAACAGAATTCCTCGACTCTCACGAATAGACCCCCTCAACTTTGAAAAATCATTGCTCCCTCTCTAGACCATCTTTTCCTATGATTTCTTTTGTCTTAGATAGGTTATCAGCCAATCTGAAACCTGGAAAGTTTCTCAGGAAAATAAAATTCACAGAAAAGTTGACAGCGACTGTACAAATTTCCAGAGAGAAGAATTTCTAAACTCACAAATTTATCTCCTCTAATAACTTTTCTCTCCTCCTTCCTCTACAACTCTTGTTGCACACTCTTTCAACTCTCCTCAAACCCTTTCTAAGTGAACAAGATGTAAAGAATGACTTCGAACGCGTCATATATCACTACGGGATACACGAAAGGTTCTAACGTTGCTAACATCGCGTTAGCTCTCTCTCCTCCCAACGTTCTCTCCATGTGCTCTCTCATAATCTCCTTTTGTCGAATATAGAACTGAACTCTAAACATCGTTCAACGATCCCTTCAATTGAGGTCCCGGCAACGGAACCAAAAATGTAAACCCTCCGCGGTCCTATCGATCAACTACCCCCCCCCCCCCCGATCTCTCAACCTCCACGATCGTCATCCACGAATCTGCAACATGTCGGGCCTGTCTCTCACTCAGGGGTCACCTCTGATGGCTTTGATGGAAGCACACCATGAACTTGAAGGGAAAATGCTGAGTTCACTCATTCATACACCCACAAACTTATCAACTAAAAATCTCCTTAAACACATCAACTAAAATCCTCCATTCTAACGACGTCTCTCAAGTTCTCACATGCTAAAAATATCCCACACTTTCTATATTACTCAAGTTGTCATTACGACAATGTGAAAACAAGGATGAGGAGCTCTTCTCTACTCCTCTATTTATACATTCTAGGTTTTTACTTTGGTACCCCCGGTAACTCAGCCGTAACTACTTTTACCGGGTTTTACTAAGATATTACTTAAGGTAAAAGCATTGATCACATGGGCTTTTTACCTTTTCACATGGGCTTATTCCTTCAAAGTCAACAACTTCTAGAAGGATTCTGAAATATTCTCAAGGAATCTCGAATTTCCACCCCCCCCTCTACACTAGGACTCACTAAAAAGGAAACATGTGGAATCTTTTCTTGTTTTTAATGCCCACAAAGTCCACAACTTTAATCCAACCACTAATATCAAGTCAAAAAGGAGATAAGGGATACTTTCCACCTCCTTTCTACCTTTTAGAAAAGATGACAAGATAGTAGTGCTCACTCTTTAGCAAATATTTGAATTTTGTCAAAAGTACAGCTAAGTTTAACCATAACTAACTTTTAGATAGTCATGACTAACTTGATACATCCTTAAAGTACTTTGGCAGCCAATAAACATTCTCAACACTTAGTTATAACTAAACACCTTACTAATAGACAAACTTCCTATGTGTAACATAGGTCGTTACAGAACAGGGAACGGCATCCTCGTGCAGTCTTGTTAGCTAGACTGGTGTGTCGAGGAGTAGACGCAGGAAGTAGAGGGAGTGAGCTTCCCAATGCCATTGTGATTTCTTCTCGGGGAATAGATTGTGGATTTGAATGCAGAAGCTTTGTTCATGTCTTCTGGATGGTGGGTTCCTTGAATTCGCTCCCTATTGTGCATGGGAAGTGTTCTTCTTGAGTGGCGGTGACCGTCAGCAGTTGTGGAAGTGTAGCTTGACTCGTTTAGTAGAGCACTTGGGATCTACGTACGAACGGTCTTATGGATAAGGGATCCCAGAAGACAAAGTAGTCAGAGCAGCGAAGCGAAGAAGAAAGAAGCCTTCTTCTCGCAACAGAAGACGACATCCTCGAGTAGAAGACGATGCAACAGTACTCATGTTTGTTGTCTTCCTCCCCAAACTATTACAAGCAGGGATGGCTTGTTAGTCAGGATCCGGACTAGAAGCCTGTCGGAATCTTAATTTACTCTTTTCATCTTGTTTTTCTCTTGTTTGGATTTTCTCATCTTCCCCATCTTCTCCCATCTTCCTCATTTTCTTACCTTCTTCTAGTGAGTTTCCGATACTTCTATTGAGCTTCCGTGAAGGTGAATGTCGTTGTAGTGCTGCAGGAAGATCATTTCCGTAGGCAGAAGCCTGGGAAGGCTACAGGGGGCATACACCCTGTGATTAATCTAACCTGTTGGAATGTGAGTGTGAGAATAAGGTGTAACGACCGTTACTAGTCGACTTCTGCGAAGCAGGGCAGCCTTCTGGAGGTGTGAGAAGACGAGCTGAACCCCCAGAAGACAAGAATCGCTTCGGGAAGACGGTATCGAGAAGACCGGAAGAAGCAACCTGGAAGCAAGAAGATCGTCTTCCCGAGCTTCTCTGTGAATAATTGTGTGATATTTTAGTTAGTAGTTGTTTGTTTAGTTCCAGAGCACCATGTGGCGTGTCTGGAAGACGTGTGGTTTTGTGTGGTTTTGTGAGAAGACGGGCTTTTTAGGCAAAACCCGTGTGTTTGTGTGTTTGAACAGATCCTAGAACTTAGAGCAGCGATTACTTACGTAAATCCTCTGTGGGAACGATATCTTGTATACTAAATGGGCAAAAGGAGTAATCATGCGTCACTACACACGTTCTTGCACTTGTGCCACAAATCTTTTTGACTCACAATCTCATGACGAAGCAATATGGCATCTACTGACGACTTGTCATCATGCACCACTTCGTCAGACACAATCCCACGACGAATCAAATGTTGGAGTCCCTCCTCGAAAGCACGATCCTCAATCAACCATGCATTGTTACCGGTCTCGACACGGGTCATGTTCACCAACTCTATTACACGACCATCATGCGCATCAATAAATGCACAAGTGCCATTGTAACCATTCCTAGTAGAGTCATATCGGAGATCCGCATATATCACAAAATTCCTCGTGTAAAAAAGATCAGAGATAAAGATCATTGGACAAATGATGCAAAAATATAAACAAATGCAACACGATCTATAAATATGATAGCTAGTTCCTCGTTCAGAGCAAGCACTCACCGTCTATGGTAGTCTCATTCAGATCTGGGAAGTGTTTCGCTTGCACTTCAGATTGCACCTCTGCCTTCTTCATTGCCCATCGTTCTCTTGTCGCTTGAATCCATCCAACTTGACGATTCTTTCCACGTTGAAAATCAAAGAAATGATTTCTAGATATTGAAGCGAACCCAACCTCTCTATACACGCTGTCCAAGCTCGTGAATCCCAAACCAGCGCATAATGCGACATGATATAGACGATGAGTAACATCAGGGATGTCATAGTACATTTTCATCTCTGTGGACCTCCATCCATACACATGATGACTTGGACATCTAAATGTGACAACCCATGTCTGATGGATTGCCTTGATCGTAGGAGGTAAAAAACACTCTTCGCATCCATAGTGAGGAACCTAACCTTGAAGTCTTGGAAGAACTCCCTAAGTCTATCCAAAGCTACAATCCCATAAAGTGGAACACTAGACTCGTGTGCATTAGATGATATGTCGTCATGTGTTCTATCTGTCGTTGGTAACTGAGAGTCTTGAACTAGATCCGCGTGCAACTGAGAATCTAGAACTATAGTATCCGTTCTCAAATTTGTACTATGTGTCTCATGTGTCTCCTATACAAATAAATAACATATTATCCAACAATCATAATAAATATAAAACAACATCCGCACTTAGCACAGAAAGCACAAGAATATAAGTAAAAAATCACACCTCAAGAGAATCAACATTGACACCGAGTGCATGAAGAACTTCGAGATCGGCATCAAACTCGTCATCATCAACAGCAACTCCTTCCAAGTCACCCTCCTCTGGAATTACATATGGGTCTATGGATCTCGGTGTAGCTTGAAGCACCATATGATCAATGCGTTCACGAGAGGTCTCAAAGAGAAATTGCATAACAGCGGTGTGTCTTGCATCTGGACCTAAAAGTCGCATCAACTGTACATACCTAGGGATCAACGACTCTGGAATCCTCACTTTCCCTCTTGGGACCTCTGGACATCCTCTAGGGCCGTGACGATCTCCAAAACGTCGAAGCTGAACTCTCGGCGGCATTGAAACGATAAATATTACTTGTGCACCGTACTTCCCTATCCGTCCAGAGTCAAATATAAAATGAGAAGTAACCAAATAATCTATACTAAATACTAAATAAAACTAAAGAATTATAAAAAGAAAAATAAACAAGAGTATAAAGATAATACAAATAACAGTGAAACAAAACGTTAATGAAGCACGTAAATAAAGCAACCAAGAGGAAAAAAGGAGAAGTCTATGAGAAGAGAGAAAACAGAAAAGAGAATAATGAGAAATGAGAGACTAGTCCTGGACTGTTATACATGCGCTCAGACAAGGAGACAGGAGACAGCTTGTGCCTTTCTCTGTAAAATCTCGCCTGAAACCGTCATCCATAATATTTCCCGGGAATTTCAAGAATGGCCTGACCTGTAGGTTATCTGCCGTTCGTACATATCAGGTTTGGCAAGTGATAGTAAAGAATGAAATTTCTGGACGAGTGTTCTTGTTATCTAAATGAGTTACGCATGATAACAAAGAGTCAAGTATATAAGCACATTTCAAATTTCAAAAATAGAATATTCTTTGAAAACCGTCGATGTTCTTCTGGTCATATCTACATCGTCCGAAGTCCATGGGATGTCAGCTTGGGCTCAAACTGTAGGCGCCGCAAAGAGCTTTGTAATGACACCTTTCTTGTTAGTAACATACACCGAATCAATAGTATCCAGCAAGGCGCAAGTACGACGGGGCCCGTCTCCCTAGAACACGACGTGAACTTTTTGAAAATGAGCCCGGTGGGGTCCCCCGCCGCCCTTATACCGCTACCGGTGGTTTAATCTGATGTAATCTTCTTGGGATTATCAAATGGAACTGAGTATTAGACTCGAGTGCGATCTCCCTCCGCGCATGACGTCCACGTGGTATATTAGATTAATCATATATAAGTTTAGGTTCTTCATAAAATGAAAATGAAATTCAAATATAACGTTCATATGGTATAAAATATATATGATTTATATGAATAATTTATGTAAAAAATGAGTTAAAGTTCACATTAATTTTTTTACGGATGATAAAGATTATGTACCTCAATACAAGATCAATTTTCAAAACAAACATTTTTGTTCGACATATGTATTCAGTTTGATCTTTTGTTCATTAATGAATGGAAAACATTACAGTGCCTGGTAAAAATTGAATATTCTGTATGAATCCATACGAGCTTAGAATTATATAGAAATAATATCATACAATATTGCAAGGTAATTAAGATAAAGTATTTATGATCTAACAAGTTTATCTTTATAAACTTCATTTGCTGTATTTGAATATAACGCTTACTTATCATAATATACGTTTATAACCATGAATGCTAGGTTCAGAATTTGCTTCATCACACCTCCAATACTTTCTTTGACTTGGATCATATCTCTCTTAATGATTTATTGCTTAATCACACCCCTGACTAGTTATTGTTTGTGAAGTCAATCACTTTGTGATTGTTAAATTACATGTCTGACTGCACACATCAGGTTTTCGAGCATATATAGTCTCACGTATCTTTCATGTTAATATTTTGAAAGAAATAGATATTTAGTCATTGTTGAAAACTTTAAAATGATGAACAACAAGACAAAGTGACTAGTTTTACTTCAATAACCAACCAGGGATGTGATCAAGTTCAAAGAACCTACTGAGGGTGTTACCAAGCAAATTTATGATGTTTATGTTAGATGGGATATGGTAGTCAGTATTGTACCCTTTGCAGCCTGAAGAAGATTATAGGTTGGAGTTTGCTACTGGCTGAACAAACAACAAAACCTTGTTATTGCAATTTGGATACTTAAAAGTTTAAACTTGTTTGCTTATAGAGGAAACAAATATGCAAGAGTTTAATTTATTACCTATTCTGCTTCTGTTTTTTCTTCAGCAAATTGTTGCATTTGTATTCTTTGAAACGCATGAGTCTACATTTGTTTATGGAGTATATCGAGATCTTCTCGCATCTCCAGGCCCAACTAACATTTGATATTTAAGGTAACTTTGATTTGTCATGTCAGCTTGGTCCCTTTGGGCCCTGAAACTTCAAAGTTTGTGTTGGCGGAATTTTGATTAATATTTGTCTTTTCTGAAAACACCAAGTGGACAAAAGTTCTCAGAAAAAATCATTTTACATGAATATTCAGGGCCATTCAAACCTTTCTTAATGAAAATTAAAGGGATTCATATAGGAGGAATTAAATAAAAAATATCAAGATTTGTCATGGATTGCGATAAATGACAACCTAACGTTTGTAGTCAACTAATTAAATTATTTTCAACTGTGTTTGTGTTTAAGATATCAGTGCAACAACATACATCCATTCACGTTAAACAATGAGTTGTGCTTGCGTTAGTGATTTATTCGAATCTAAATTCTTTCATTCTTTTTTCCAAGTTTCACAACGATTTTTAATATGACAAAATATACTACATGACAAAAATGTTCCTCTCTTACTTTCCACTTTCACCTGTCGATGTTTAGCCATACTAACGTATAGTAAAAAGTTACAAAAACCTATAAAAAGTTTATAGGATTTACGGAAATCCTTTATGTAGCTACCGTTGTTTTAATTAATCCCAAACCCTTCGGCTGTGACTATCTCTCATGCGGCGACGACATGTTCCAAGAAAGGAGGCTGAAAGTTGAACCAAGGTCTAGACAAAAGAAGATTACGAACCTTAGATGTGGAGACTGTATGTTGGACTAGGCAGAGAGTATAACGGAGAGAGCACATAAGGTAGAGAGAGAACTTATGCACTCCATGAGAGTATGATGTGGAAAAGAGAGAGAGTTTACATGAGACTACGAGTTATCAAATGCTTTAATTTGTTAAAGAGGAATTAAGCTTATTAATTCATTTAGTATTTTAGAAGAGAAATGTTTATGATTTGAAGAAGATGGAGCTCTTTTGGGAAATTCTGGTATGGGAATCAAATTATTGTTGTTTAGCTCAAGATAAAGAGTAACTTTTTAAATCAGGAGACATCCGCAATTTGTGTCAACAAACAAACGTCATATAATATTTACGAGTCATTGATTTTACCGTTAATATGAGAATACAGTTAGGATTTATGTGCCAAAGCCAAATTGGAGCGCTTGGTGTGGAGTGGCTTTATTTCTTTGTAATTACTTTGTTTTCTTATTTTGAAACTTCCACTAGAAATCATAGCCTTGTCGATTACTTCTCTTCATTTTTCTGTACCGACTTGATCACCGATAGAAGAAGCACTGCCCAAATATCTTCCAATCCCAAACTAGAGTAGTCTCCTATGTTTTTTAAGAGCAAAGATTAAGAACCAAGAGTCGTAGAAGACTAGTCAAGTATCCTAAAATGGTTCGACAATATCAAGCTTTATGCATTTATTGATTGAAGGTTTACAAGAACTAGATATGAAGATGGAAAAAGAATAACGGTCTCTAAAGAAATTCATGTTCGACAACTAATTCATTACATACAAGAGATTCTATTTCGAGCAAGCATATACTATTGCACTGCAAACCGAACTAATTATATGTAGCAGTGCTAGATGAAGGAGCCCAACCAGTAGCATAAGCAATTGATGATGTTCATGCAAACAAGAATGAAGGTTTGTCAGAGAAGGCATAAGATAATGTTGCAGAAGGTAGTTCAGCCAAAGAATGACATAAGTGGAAAGTCAAATGGGATGAACCATCAACTCCATCAGCTCTCAACGATGAAAATATCTTTTCCAAATTAGAATTATGTGTTATTGAGATGGAGAATTTCTTGAAGAATTTTGATGAGCGCAATTGGTTCACTTGTACAATTAGTAGACTAGAAGAAGAAACTTAGAAATGTTATGGATGTTAGTAGCGGATAGGAGTTTGAATGAAACAACTCTTACGTCCACTTGCGTAGAGATGATAGATGAACTCGACGTCATTTGATGCTAGTTCGATTAGAGCCTTATCATTCGAGATAGACAAGGAGTATCAAACAATACCTCCAGAAGTTTTCTAAGCTGATCACTCGTCTCCACATGGTGGATCTCACCGACCTATTGTGTCACTTGAAGAAATATCAGCAAGGTTTATATGCTAGTGTGTTTGATAGCTGTGTTATATTTCACAATTGGTGGTGAGTCTGGTAAGGGGTTTTGGTGCAACCCTCAAGGTCCTACAATGCCTTCTTGTAGTATGGGTGGTAGAGGATGTGATGGTTCAAGATTTAGTGCATCAAGAAGACGGTTCTCTCAAGGATCGTAGCAACGAGGAGTTACTCGTGGTCTTTCAAACGCGACCTCCTGGATCTAGTGCATCCAATGTAAGATCAAACCAAATTTTGACTTCAAGAGTAAAAAGCAGTGGAGATGGTATTATTACACCTTCAAGAACTATCATTTGTTTTTTATATGGATGCGATGATATATTGCTCATGAATATCATCAACGTCCATCAACAAGCAACTTTTGTGGTTTGACAACTGAAGAGACAACTAGTGTTGAGAACCTATTAAGGCAACTACTATAATAGAGGTTGCTTGTGAGTATTTGGTACAACACAAAGATTTTATACCATAGATTGAAGTGAAGTATTAAATCAACAGTGTTCTTTGCTCTCTGATATTGGAGCAAATGTGAATGTCTTGGATGAGAAACTAGTTAAAACCTTAGGAGTGACTAGAACCAAGATTACGAACCATTTGTACAAGATAGCACAACCGCTACAGAAAAGCTCAAGAATCTTCCTATTATCGTTGGAGGGATAACTAGGAGCATGAATTTTTTGTTATGAACTTTGGTGACACAATGGATGATATATTGTCTTGGTCTTGGTTACAAATGACCAAGACAAAGCTAGATATGCCATAAGATAACGTTACAATCATGGATCAATGAGGTTTAGATCAACAAGGAGACCCAAGGAGCCAAATGACATAGATGATTTGCATAGCTAGACAATTTGGAAAGCATATCAAGTCGGTTGATGAAGCTTGGCTTGTAGTGATGTCTAAATCCAAGACATAGATTGATGAGGAAGACCACATTGCGGTTATTCCAGTACGAGTCTTAGTGAGAATTGGACTCGTGGAGACCCTAGTGCGATAACGGATCTCGCGAAGACCCCTCAGTGCGATAACGGATCTCGCTGAGACCTTTAATGCGATAACAGATCGCACTGATGATCTGTCATCGCACTTGTATCAGTACGATAATCGAGATCCAGTGTGATAACGGATCTCACAGAGATCCTCAGCACAATAACAAATCATACTGATGATTCGTCATCGTACTTGTATCAGTGCGGTAACGTTGTCGTATTGATACATTTCATAGCACTTCGCTCGACGATATACTTGTATCAGGGCAAAATATCACCGCACTGAGATCAGCACGGTGTGGATCGCGTTATATTCACATAGTGCGAATACAAGTACGATCTGTTATCACACTAAGCTCGATACATCTGTATCATTGCGATCCCTTGTCGCATTGAGACCAGCGCGGTGTGGATCGCACTGAGCGGATTTCACATCACGTTATATTCACCTAGTGTGGATACAAGTCGCACTGAACTCGATACATCTATATGTGTCTGATTGATTACTACACTGAGCTCGATATATTTGTATCAGTGCGATGAGACCGACCTAGTTTAGTGTGGATCTCATATCTCGCTATATTCATAAAGTGCGAATACAAGTGCGATCCGTTATCGCATTGAGCTCGATACATTTGTATCAGTGCGACGACCAATGTAATTTAGTGTGAATCTCATTGGGACCAGCGCAATGTCTATCACATCGTACGTATCGCGATGATATGCACAAAAGAACCGCACATACTTTCATAAAACAAATCTCGTAATCTCTTTATAGTCCGAATACATAACACTCAGAAAAAGAGTGTGATCTCTTTGTGGAAAAAGAGATCACACTACACATTATAAACCTCAGAAAACAATTTTGTCAAGCTCTTTATAGTCAGAACACATAACATATTCATTGCAGAAAAAGAAATCACATTACACTTTATAAACTTTAGTCATATGCATAACACATTCTTTGCGGGAAAAGGAAATCATAGTACACTTTACTCTTTAGTCATATACATAACACTCAGAGCAGATTTTATTACGGTTTGAATAGAACTCCACCTTGATTTCAGTTTTGTCTTAGACAAATTGTCACCACTCGAGTTCTTTGTTGTATTCTTGATGTTTTGTTCGAAACACTATCTCTAGGATGCATTTCAATATCTCTTTCAACCTCTATAATTAATTCACTGTCATCTTTTGTCCACTCATCACGATTTCTAAGCAGAAAGTTATGTAACATAGCACAACACCCTATCCATCAAACTAGAAAGCGAGTTCTCAGATCTTCTTTTCAGTTGTGTTCTCACTTGCTCCAACGAATGTCATCTTGACTTGAGTATACTGATGCAGTGCTCATTTGTCACTCTAGCGTTGTCGGAGTGTGATCCGTCTACCTAAGAAAACGCCGGGCTTCTGGCTGTGGTTGTTTACTCAAGAGGTTGGCTTTCAGGTCACAATAGGGCTATAAACACTCACACAGATGTGTAAGATCTAGTAATATGCTCAGAAAGCGAAATTCAGATCTAGCTGAACAGTAATAAGTTCCGACGGCGAACTTTGACACTCATGGAGAAGAAAACTATGAAGGTTTAGACTTCTAAACTTCCCCTACATGCAAATGAGGTACTACTGGACTCACACACGAAGTTTCAGCCTGAGATCAAATTCTGACACGGAGATATGGACAGAAAAGTTTTGAGCAAGAAAACTACGGCAATTTCTCGTACCTAGATGGCTATTCCGACCTATAACAGAAGATTGGCTGGATCAATTTCAAATATTCTTACAGGATTTGGAGTCTACAGGATGCTGAACACCCCTGTGAAGTTGGGACTCCTGACTGTACACAGAACTCTAGATCTCCTCCTCTGAAGTCGTTGCTCTAGATTAAGAGCTTTTCAGACCCCCTCTGCTTCAGCGGCCGCCCTGAATTACTCAGTCACTCAATCGATGAGAAACTTTTTGGGAAATCGTAGCCCTGCTGGCAGAGAACACAACCTCGAAGTTTTGAAGCAATTTCCTCAAATCTGCTGCAAGTGACACTGAAAACCCTAAATCCAACAAAAGTGATTCAATTCTAGCATAATTCGAACTTCAATTGGTCATAACTTCGTCTTTATTGTCTCAAATCGATCGAAAATTTCACTGGAAGTGCTTGGCATGACGAGCTCTACCCTCCTGTGCCCTCAGATTTCGAAGTCCTCTCACCAAATGCCCGAACTCTCCTTTAGAGCTCTGTTTCTAAATTTAGAGTTGAACTAAAGACAAAAACAGACCAATGGGAGTTCATAGCTCCACTTGGTTGTCCTTTAGTGCCCTAATCCACGTGGTAACTCAACTTCACTCAAAGGCTACCACGTCAGTCCCTAAAGTGCCAGCGTAAATCTTAAACTTCACGCGAAGGCATGTAAAATAACACGTAACCCTAAAAGATAACTTAACCAATCTAGAAAGCGTGCATGGGCGACAAGTAAGTACAACCCATGAGCTTAAACCTCTATCAGCATGAAAACCCTAAGTTATGTACTTTCACAACATAGATAAGCATGATATCATTTGCACAAGCGCAGGAGTGCTTGAACAAGATAGATAACATACTATCAACCTACTAAGACTCAAAATATATAACGCAATAGTGTCAACACCGTATGCAAAGGTGTCAAACATATGTATAAAGGACTAGAAGTAATATGAGCTAACTTCTAGAACTACTAAACTTAAGCGTCGGAGTAGAAGTCAAGCATGTAGCCGCCAAGTAGCGCGACAGCGTGTGCTAAATAGATATTAAGTCCTGCTTCTCTTGATCTCATGTGGTCATCTTAAAGAAGGGATGAGGTGAAGCATTGGAGAATATCCAAAGTCTTCAAGTAAATAATGATCATTGTCAAACAAAAGATTGTCATTGTCGATATGCTTCCATATGAGAGAGTTTCATAAACAAGTGATATCTTGATAATTCTCGGGCATACCTGTAAATAAAAAGAAAATCTTCTTCTTATGACAACATACAACTTGTGTATTTATTGAGTAATTGCATTTTATGTTATAATATGTTTCCTCATCATATCTAGATCTATGCGATAAAGATAATAAGGTGTCATCTATCAACCGTATACATACAGGAAATCCCTTTGATGCGAAAACTTCAGAGGTTACCTTCCTCTCTTCTTGATCTGACCATCATATCAATCTTCTCAGTGTTGACTTCAGAGTCCGTATCACTCTTTTAGTATAAAGAACCATCGTTCCATGGGTGATGCCTCACAAGAACAAAGACCTTCAATAGCATCATTACCATCATGCCCAAATCGATCGAGTGTAACTGCAACTTGTAATGACACCGAGGCTTGTTTCACATGAGCTCTGTTGTGAAAGATATGATGTCTTTCAATTAAAGCTGCGAGTGTAGCAAAACTTCTCCTGTCCATCCTTGTGAATTGGCAGAAAGAATCAGCAGAAAGATTCTTAAAATATTCTCTATAAAAATCTTCACTGTCCGAGAACTTGAATTGTTGTGGCCTCTCTATATAGCGCGAGTTACAGAGAATCCGGTATAACTCCAAAAACTCATCGTCTGGATCGGAATCAAAGACATTCTCCTCATCTTCACTAGAACTTATGAGAGACTCGTTCTGTAACCTCTCGGGTCTTCTTCTCTCATCCTCATCAAAATTGCAAGATTCCTCCGAACTCGAACTATCAGAGTTCGATGATGCTAACATAACTCGCATCTCCATTATCTCTTTCAAATTTTCTAACAATTCTGAGATACTCGTAACCGAAAGACGTTGTCCTTAATTCATTCCCGCGGAGAGTAGGATAATCGCCATGGGCACTAACTTTTACACCTCCTAGTAGGGGGTGTCAAAGTTCAGAGGAAAGATTCTTCAACGGCAAAGAAGTAACTGGCCGTAAAATTATCACAGATAAGTTTGTATATAATCACGACTCATTCTGGATCGCGTTCGAGACTGCACATCAAGATTTTATTACTGATTAATTTTCATTTGTACACTCAAGATAATGACTCTGAGCAGCAGAGAAGCTATTGCAAAAGAAAGTGGACGAAATCACTGAATAGCCGTTAAGAAAACGCCCGCAGCGTTTACCTCAAGAGGTGCCCGCATGAAACACTGGCCGCAGTCGTAACTCACTCCCGCGTATTTCAAATATTTCAGAAATTCCTTAACTTTGACATCCCTACTAGTAGTAAAGTTGACTCTGAGCTCCACGGTCCTTCCTTCCGGGGAGGCAGGAGGAGACAGGTACCTTCACTTGGCATAAGCAGATCCTGCGATTTAGCCTGCGAATGGGTCCCACCTCAACAAGAAGAATATCGGGCCAGCTCTCATCCAGCATTGTCTTCAAATTGGTTCGAGAAGCATGCATGCGCACGCTCCTAGTCATCGAATTCAGGCTTGAGCTTGCAGAGGGTCGTTCACTCGCGGGGTCTCTTCCCTGTCGTCTGTCTTGGTTTGTGCGATAATCTGTTGCTTATGTAATCTGCGCACGCTGCACATTTTCATTCCAAGCATGGCTACTGAAACAGCACTCACTCGTGTTCTCCCGGTCTGCCGTTCCGGCATTCGGGCAAGCACGTCAAGCTCAGTTTCTTTTCCTTCGCAGGTGGTGAAGGTTGCAGGTTCCCGCAGTTCGATCTTTCAGAACTCTCCACTGAAAATTCGAAGAGCACGAAAGCAGTTCGCCAACGGGGTCACATTTTCTGTACGGGCAAGTGAGAGCAACGGTCGAGATGCCATTGGCGTGCATTTAGATGGTAATGGTACGTATCTTTGCTAAGTCCCTTTCGACGCTTGTTGCGTAGATGCCTCTGGATCAGAACATCCACTGTCGATTCATTTCGAGTTGATGGCCGGCACGGTTGGTCGTGGTAATTGCACTCTTTGATTTTTCAGCAGAAGATTAGAGGGTGCACGTACCAGGTTTCGTGGCCAAATTGGAGGCGGGCCGTTCAGTCGCGTACATCAAGCGTCATATACCTGCATTGACAAACAACTCGGTCGATCCATTTTGCGGATATTCTACACGCGTACCTTGGAACAGTTTTATTTGTGCCCGGATTTCTTTTCCAGATATTGGGTGTGCGTGAACCTTTATATCGAAGTCTTTGGTGTAGGACGCGCCTGCGAGGAATTAAAACCTCGAGGTTGAGACGCGTGGTGTTAATTTATCCGTAGCTGATACATAAGCAGCTTGGCCGCTGATCACTTTCTGTTTACACCAGCTTTTAGAATGAGGGTAAGAATGAAGCCTGGGAAGTATGTATCAGCCGGGAACCTTCGAGTTTAAATCTGCGTAACTCATGGCGTCGGACGTACCATCGATCCCTGTATCCCGAGAATACGTAGTGTCAATCTGGAGATGCTCTTACACATGAAGGCTGGGCATGGGAAGGTTTTGGTTTGTCAGTGCAGCAGAAGCAAGAATTTGTCAAATGTTTGTTTCTTAGTCGAAGAACTTGACGCACCTTGCCCAACCTCAGTTACTTCTGTGGCTGTTCTATTTCGTCCAAACAATACATGTATTATTGATGCTAATCCCTACGTAATGTCGAGATCTTTTCATCAAATAGTACGTCTATTTCCATGTGAGTTACGTCCAAGAATGAAACAGAGGGCCGCGTTTTCTACACATTAGGGGCGATAGTGACGTGCGTATGTTGCTCAGTTTTGAGTCTCTAGGAAAACCGGAAACGATGGTTTTAATGCTTTTCTTCATTTTCCCGTTTGACATTGAGACACAATGCAACGATGGATTTGTTGATGCAAATTGACGACGACAACGCTTTCCAGTCCTCTTCTTATCAGCAGCTTGTGAGCAAGTGTATCGTACTTGGAAGATTTAAAGCAGTACTAAGTTGAGCCTACATATACCGAGCTTGACAGATTCTTCTGGCGTTTTCCGCAGGTTATGTTCCGCAGTCAGACTTTTACAAAATTGAAGCCATTGTCAGGTAAGAACTCTCAGATCCACAACGTTTTCTGCGTCCAGTTTCCGTAAGATCGTAGTGATTTGCAGGCCTGTTGGTACGCGTGCCCGAGCTTATTGAGTTTGTGGGTGGCATGTGTGCTGTCTGGAGGTTCTTTACTCAAGGCCTTGGCGTCTCTCCCATGTTGCTTCGGTATCCGTCTATCCTGCAACCCTTAGAAAGTGACTGTAATCGATCTGATTTTTCCATCGTACGGTGACCTTGCTGAGGGTATTGTGTAGTGGTTTGTTTACGTTTAGCTTTGAAGAACTGGTAGAAAGACTGGTAAGTCGAGGGTTTAGGGTTCCCGAACTCTTGCCAATAGTTCCATTCTACTGCTTGCAGGCACTGATCAAAATGGGAATACGTGGAGTGACAGTGTACGATGTACGAGGCTTCGGCTCTCAGGGTGGAGCCCGTGAACGATACGCAGGTCAGAAACAATGTTTCTCGTGCGGTGTTTTACTTGCTCGATGTTTTACGGATGTCAGCTGTAGACAAGCAGGTGGTGTGGTGATAGTGATAAGCAGGTTTAGTGTCAAATTTATGCTAATCCGGCCCCGGTATAGAGTTCACTCGAGAGGCTCAACAGCTTGAGTGAATACCTTCTGATCTGGAAATTCTGTGCTGCGAACTCTTGGCAGGATCGGAGTTCACAGAAGACAGCTTCATACAAAAAGTGAAGCTCGAAGTTGTTGTTTCGCAGGATCAGGTAGTTGAAGAGCCCATCTCGTAACTTCTTCAAGTTTAGAAAGAGATGTGGAGGTGTACTGGACCAAAACGGATTATTATTAGATAGGTCGACTGCAAATGGTAACTTTTGGACGTTTTGACGTGTTCACTACGCTCGCTTTTTGTTCCAGGTGGAAGCTGTTTTGGATACCATTATCGATCACGCTAGAACGGGCGAAATCGGGGACGGGAAAGTTTTCAGTAAGTTAAAGCTTTCGCTATGCGAAGTCAAAATTTAGCATCCAGTTAAGGAATGACGTCCTTCCTTGTGATGAGCCGCAAGATGCCACCCACAGAGATGCAAACCCACAGAGATTTGCATCTCTCTGGGTGGCATCTTGCGGCTCTGCGATATGTGTGTGACCGTAGAATCGAGTTGCTAAAGCTGTGATGTTCTAGTACGAGCTCCCCGGACGAGAATGAAGAAAACCTTCACATGTATGTAAAGCTTGTATTCACAACTATGCCTCCCGGCTTGTGACAGTTTCCCCTGTAGCTGATGTGGTTCGAGTTCGAACTGGTGAGTTTCCGACAACTCTTGTAACCTAGAAGTATTTGTGCTTTTCCTTGCTTCCTTGTTGTCATATCGAGGGAATGATGCGTTGTGTGTGGAGGAAGCAAAAGAAAAAAAGAGGTGCTTTAAACAGTTGTATGTTGCATGGAGATGGACTAAGGTCTGTTTGGACAGGTGAACGCGGCCTGAAAGCGGAGAGAATGGCAGGAGGTCGAGCTGAACTCTTGGGAAACAGCGGTAGCTAAGATCATCATCATCATCGATAGTTGCTCCCTGAAGCCTGTAGACTACTCCTTTAGGTGGTTTGATGCCGACGTCATATCTTCGTTTATTGGCCTCTAGCAATCAGCTCACGTAGGTTCTCTAAAGTTAAATGCCTCTTGCGTTAGCAGATTCCAGTTTCACTGGGCGGGTACGGTCCATACAACGTAAAGTCGGTCCTTAAAACCGTAACGCATCAACTAACGAGGTTAACTGGATTCTGAAAGGAGTAGATGTGAGAAGTGTAGATCGAAGTAAAATTCCCAAATGCAGATGAACATCTCTCCATTTAGAGACGAGAAAGTCCGTGTCCACTGTAGAATGTTTTGGTGGATGAATATCTTTTGCTGTAGGCATTGATCATCTTCTCTCGAACGGATGATTTCTAGTGTATACAGTTTTCCTCTTGATTCTCTTTGCTGCCGGGCACAGACGTAGTGTTCATCTTGGAGCTCTTCTGAGTTGTTGAATATCATATTTGTTGCTGTTGGAGAGCGAGGACATACTGGACCGCAGGTCGGGAAAAGTTCTTTCTTTTCCGGGTCGGTGGTTGGAACGGAATGGTTTATGTTGGGGTTGCAAGCATCGATCTTGTACAGTAGAACGTCTTTGTAACGTCTTCGACCCTGCTGAACTGAAGTGTTTCTTTGTTTCTCATCATGAAGTTAGAGAGCAGGTTGAGGTGCATGCTACGGGAGAGTGTTCTGCTGCATGCTCCGAGTGCTTATTGTGGTAATTAGGTTCTTGGGTGTACACCTATTCAGTACCTAAGTGCATCAGTGATGGACGGGCAAATACAGGCCCTCTTTTACTACCTATGTTTGCCTTCTCCTCTATTCACTCACTAAATCCGTTATCGGTATCTTCGGTCTGCTTGGATAACCTTCGTTTCTTGCAATGGATTCTATGGTTCAGCGCTATCTACTTTTTGATTTCATAACGTAGATAGCGGTAGACAAATCTAGTTTGTCTTCAATTCGGCAAGGGGTTCGCATTTAGCCTTTGAAGCATACTGCATTTGTTCTCTTGTCGTTGTCTACTTGAATTCGACGACATACCGAGGGGAACCTATTCTGGAAATGTGCTTCGCACTACACATTTCCATCGGCACACCCTCCGGTTATATAACAATTCGATAACTCCGCTCGGCATTGTTAGCGCACATTCGGCCCCTAATTGATTCTCACTGTGTACTTATACCCTATACTAGAGAGTGGTCCTTGAGCATATCTGCTATTCTCGACGTATGAAGATAACTTTGTTTGTCACCTTTCCTCTTCACCCGTATCCTAGCCTATGTGGGTAGCTCCTGCACCACTGAGACAGTCCAAAGGAACAGCAGTTCCCTTTGGAGACAAGGTTGGAATATGGACCTATCGTTGTGCTTGCACTGTGTTCCCATCATTTACTCTTATAACTAAGATGCACACCCGTCTTTCTTTTTAAATCATTTCACTGTCCTTACCGCTGTATATCAAATTAGTTTAGCCCATCATGTTAAGCTTACACATTCTCTTGGAGATGTACATCTTATTCAAGCTAAGGATACCAACAGGCTGTCCATGTTACGATTCGTCCATGTAAGCTTCAGCTTTCAGGGTACCTTCTTCGTTTACTTCTTGTTGAAAGCTTGATATGTATTAGCCCTCAGGTACTCCGGACTCGGTCATTCGTTCTTTCTGTTACCATACTAACGTTTCAGGATAGATGATTCACTACTCTTGATGGATGCATGCTCAGTTCTAGACAGGTTAACAGGTTAACTGGATCAGACTAGTTTGCACTCCATTTAGTACATGTCATCTGCATGTTCCCATACCAAGGAGCCCTGCTTCGGGTAATGTGCTGCGTGCTACGCATTACCAACCTCCTGTCAGGCATAGATCAACATATATCTCTGTACCATTATCTTAATCGACAACCTCCACATACTGACTGCTTGTCTAGTTCGCAGTCCTGCCAGGCATAGATCAACATATATCTGTGTACCATTATCTTAATCGACAACCTCCACATACTGAAAGTTCGCAGTCTGGCTGAAAGATTACCCCACAATCTTTTAGAAGATTAAAGTTCTCTGCAGCCCCAGTCGAGAAGAAGTGGTCGTATAGATCAGTATTCCCTCATGTAATATCTTTGTATTTGTATTTGTATTTGTTGGTTGTACACTGTCTAGAAAACTTCGTAGGTTTGTCGTAAGATACTGGCTACAGATGTAAGCGGTAAAGAAACAATGGGTCAGCTGAGGTGGCACAACGTAGTGAAGCCAGTGAGCTTCAGATGAGCATCGTATTAACTACATGGGCCGGGACTCCTCTTTGTGAGCACTACCGTCAGCAGTTATGCTTATCAAATGGACAGACTACCTATACGGTACTGGGTGCAAAAACTATCCCGTCAGAATCATTGCAGGAGTCGAGGTACTGGAAAGAACCAAGCAAGACAGTCTATACCAAGAAGGGCAGAAAAAAGAAGATAGTCGGTACAATTCTGCCAGTCCGCTGGGTAGATCTACTAGGTAGTGTTTGGCCGCCTTGTTTGACTCCTTGGTATCGCATGGGTTTGGACGGATTTCAGCCCCCGCGCACTGCAAGTGACCTGGTCAGTGTCGACGTGTTTCTGCAACTCCTGGGGTTACCGGGTAATAACGAGACGTACTATTTCAATACGGCAACTCAATCCCAAAACACTGAGTTGCGTAAACAGCTGAACCCATTTCTCCAAAATGGAACCAAATGCATATTCTCAACTACTCAACAAGTACCGAAGATATGTAGTTGAGATGGTTGAGTTCTAAACCTCTAAGCGGGAGGTATATTGCTCAAACCCTCTTGCTCTTGGTTGGAGACTGTGCTGTTGTGTGAATCTGGTTAGAATATGCTATGATTATCCATTAAGGACAGTCCAATGACTCTTGAATGAATCTGGTTAGAATATGCTGTGATTATCCATTAAGGACAGTCCAATGTCTCTTGAAGAGATAAAAACGGACAGTCCAATGACTCTTGAATGAATCTGGTTAGAATATGCTGTGATTATCCATTAAGGACAGTCCAATGTCTCTTGAAGAGATAAAAACGGATATGGTAAGACTTTACCTTTTTACCTCTTTAACTAGAGTGTGTTTCTCACCTCTTCTGTTTTGGAAATACAAGTTTTGATAAACGTTAAATGTTAACTTGGAGAGTGATGCGAGAAAGTAGGAAATAACTTACAAGGTATGTGCAGGCTTGCGCGGTCCAAGAGATATAGGTTCGGGATCTCGTCATTAAGTATAAATCTCGTCATTATAATATATTATTGAACTTTTTTGACAAGAAAGGTTGGGTAATAAATTAAATTTGGTAGAATACGATTTCTTGGTTATCAGTCGGCCGCAGATCTAGTTTGGGGAACTTATCTGCCAGTGCTCACTTTATAATTTATGTCTTCCGCATATGTAGTTTCGAGAGAGCGTCTGCAAGTGCTCCCTTTATACTCTATCTCTGAGGTCTTCTTGCGTCTCTTGTTTTGGTTGACACTTCCTGTCAGTTCGTTATAGGATTTTCTTTTAACACTTATATCTTTTCTGGATAATAGCAAGCGAGAAAAGGTTCTGAGAAGTTGATCCATGCAGACTTCTCGGGTGGTAGACGGGGTGCTTTATCGACCATCGGTATTATCACACGTGCAATCTTTGACGCTTGTCCCGTTTCGTTCTCTCTCTGCAAACAATCACTTTGGTTGCATATCTGATAAAATATTGGTAGAAATCTTCAAAAGAGCGTGATACCAAAAGTGTTAGTAACCTCTTGGTTCTCATGGACTACCCGAGTACTCGTGAGCGGAATACTCCATGGCGATAATAATTCAAAAAAGAAAATTACAAAAAGAAAGAAGAAGGGCTGCAACACGTTTTAATTATAGAGGAGGACTTCTTGAAGATGAAATGTTAACGAGCTTGACATTAGAGGACAATTTGAAAGAAAATTGTTTCCCGTTTTTTCAAATAAAATGTAGACTTTTCTAGTTGAAAGAGCATCTATTTTCTCGCTTTAAGAAAAGTTATTATGATTTGACTCTCAGTGTGAAACAGAGATTATTATTTTCTCAATATGAGAAATTAATAATAAATTTGAACGATCTTCTCGCTTTAGACTCTCTAGGTTTACCTTCAGAAGAAAAGTTATTATGATTTGACTCCTAAAACAGAGATTATTAATTTTCTCAATATGAGAAATTAATAATAAATTTGAATAACAATACTGATACAAATATAGACGAGAGCTCACGAATGCAATTTTGAAAGACGAGTGCAAGTGCAATATGATTGAGAGAAAAACGAACAAAGTTAACTTGTAATGACAAAAAGAAAACGCAGTTAAAAACCAAGAATTGTAATTGTAATGCAATGAGAACAAGAAAAGTTAGATTCGTAATGCAATATATTGATAGATGAATCTTTATTTTCTCTCTGATTGATATATCTTCATGCATGAGCAGATGATTGAGAGAGTATACGACAAAATAACAACATAAAATATAGCAGATAAGTTGATATATGCTGTAGTTTAGTCAAAGGGTCTCCCTCACGTTCAAGTCGAGACCCTTGAAAACTGTCAAACACTTAACTCGAACCTGTCTGTCACCTGTCATCTGTCACTAGCTACGAGGTTTCCTCGAAGAAACCTTATGTGTATACACACGAGGTGTATATACACGTAGCGACTGACACTATCACTAGCTCTTCATGATGTCCGCTCGCTATCCTCTCGGACAGCGTGTCCGTCTCTCTTCGAATCCTAGCCCTCCCTCCGAATAAAGCCTTGGTCAATGTGCTCGCTTGTCTCCACCCCCTCTGCTCCTCGCCCGCCACTTGGTCTAACCGTCGTCTGGCTCGAGGCATTCGGCTCCCCCGAGACGGGAATCCTAACGTCTTCGAACCCCGGTGTGCCACGCGGCAGCCGTTAAGTCATCGACGGAGGTGTGGATTAGCTTCCAACTGTTCTCATTGGCCGGGAAGCAACCACGTCACTTGACCGTTCGTCCCTCGGGTCTACTTGCCTTCAAGAAGATGCGCATAGAGAATTGAACCATCATTTGACTCTGGGATCAGTGCCCTAGATATGTGCACTGATCTTCTCGCGTGCAAAACCCCCTTCTCTTCCTCTACTTGCTCCGGGCATTCCCACGCCTCGGGGACCCTGTCACTTCATCTTCCACGCATGCAGGACCTGGCTTTGGAGATCCGCGCCGTTCCATCTTCCACCAGCATCGTTTCGTCTTTCGCACGCGTGCATCGCCTTGCGTGCCGTGCACGAGGTTTCTGTGGACTTTTGTGGTCTCTTCGTCTGGCCTGTCCCTGCGGGTAAGAGTTTTACCTTCGGCTTGTGGTCTTTATCCTCTTCGCGACCTTGAGGAGGAGAGGATTACATGCCCCTTATCACAATGGACTTAACCTAAGCTCTCGATCTCGAATTAACCTATTCAAAATCCTACGGCCTGCCGGATTGGAGTCTCACCTGTTTTGCTTCTGCCGTCCGGGTTTAAGTCCTATAATCACTACCGACCTGAAAAGATATCAGAAGACGAAGACTTCCTAACGTGCTCCTTCCTCGTAGATCGATCTGATCCCCGGGGGTTGAGAGGTGCTGGAGGATGCCCCTTAACTTGCTCCAGGAGCTGAAGATCCAACTCACGGAGATGATCGAGCAGGGGATACTGTGCTCCAGCTGTTCTCGTTACACGACCCCAGTGATGTTTGTGTCCAAGAAAGAAGGGACTTTAAGACTATGTGGTGACTATCGGATCTTTAACAAGGTCACGATAAAGAATAAGTATCCGATATCTCTTATGGACGAGACGATGGACCGACTTGTGAAAGACATGTTCTTCACTAAGTTGGACCTGAGGTCCGAATACTATCAGATCAGGATCGCGGAAAGAGATGAGGAGAAGACAGCGATAACTCGGTATGGATTATACGAGTATATTGTTCTCCACTTTGGACTCTCCAATGTGTCTGCCACCTTCTGTCGATTGATGAACGATATATTACGAGATTAGTTTGTTCAGTCGGTGGTAGTATACCTGGATGACATAATTGTGTACTCGCCTACCTAGGACAAGCACCTCGAGGACGTAGAGGCTATATTTCGTAAACTTGAGAGAGAAAAGCTTGTCCTCAAAGCATCTAAATATTCTTTCAGTCAGAAAAGTGTTGTATTCCTTGACTGTTTGATCAATAAGGATGGGCTACATATCAATCAGCTAAATGTCCAATCCATCCAGAAGTGAACGGTGTCCAAATCGATCGCTAAGGTTAGATCTTTCTTAGGGTTGACTTCGTACTTCTGGAAGTTCATCCTGAAGTTCGGGCATATAGCCTCCCTTATCTTTGATCTACTCAGAGACGAGAAGAAACTCTTTCACTGGAACATCCCTCAACAGAAGGCGTTCGAGGCATTAAAGAAAGCCCTCACAGAGACACTTATTTTGGTACTCCCGAAGCTAGGAGAACCCTTTGAAGTGCACACGGATGCATCATAGTTAGCGATCGAGGGTGTGCTTATGCAAGAGGATCACCCGGTGGCTTCCGAGTCTCATCATCTGAGTGAGCAAGAGATCCGATGGGAAACCCACGAGCAAGAAATGCTTGCGGTTATCTGGTGCTTAAAACGCTGGGAGCATTACCTACTCCCCAGCGAGATGATCATAGTAACCGATAAAATCAGTAACACATACTTTGTCACTAAACCCAAACTCTCGCTCAAACAGCAAAGGTGACAACTCGAGTTGTTTAGGTTCAGTTGGAAGTACAAGAAGGGGAAGGACAATATCCCGGCTGATGCTCTGTCTAGGCGGATCCAGGCACTGACTTCTGTCCCTCATTTGAACTTGCTCGACTTTGTGCGAAGGGCCACTGCCCTTGATCCTCAGACCACAGAATGGTCGAGACAGAGAGTAGAGGACCCGAGCATGAGGCACTTAGGGAACCGAGACGGACTCTGGTATTACAAATAGAGCCGTTTGAACATACTCCCGGACCAGTGAGGACAAGGGTTCTTTACGAAGAGCATGATGTCTCGACAACGAGCCATGGAGGTTAGACAAGGACTCTCCACCGGATCATGCAAAAGTTCTTTTGGCCTGACCTGAGTGCAGACGTAAGGAGATACGTCGAGAGCTGCCTTGTCTGTCAGCAGACAAAACCTGAGCACCAAAAGCTGGCAGGACTACTCAACCTATCCCAGTCCTTGAACATTTATGAGAGAGTATTACGATGGACTTTATAGTCCAACTCTCCGACTCGGAAGGTTTCGACTGTGTCTTGACAGTGGTAATAAAGTCCAACTCCTCGACTAGGAAAGTTTCGACTGTGTCTTGATAGTGATAGATCGGCTTAGTAAAATGACCCACTTCATATCCTGTAACACAATGATTTCCGCACCCGGAGGTAGCAAAACTCTTTGTTAACCACATCTTCAAACACCATGGACTCTCGAGGGAAATCATCTCGGACAATGATGTCCGGTTCTTTTTGACAGGCTAAGGACCCAACTCAAGTTCACCGCCGCTTACCACTCTCAGACTGATGGGTAGAGTGAGCGGATGAACTAGGTTATTGAGCAGGAGATCAAAATTACATCTTACGAGACCAAAGTGATTGGTCCTGACACTTAGATCTTATCGAGTTCGCCTACAACGACTCGATACACACAGCGACTGATTGCAAACCATTCAATCTGATGTATCGAGATAACATACCGCTTGTCTCTCCAGCCACATTAGTACTTTCGACCCTGAGTTTGAGCAGGCTCTAAGGGAGAGCCCCCTTGACGTGGCCAAGTTCCTTGGACAGAGATCTTATGTGCTTCATCAGACGAAGCAAAACATACTTAAGGCTCAAGCCATGTACGTTAAGTATGCAAATCAGAAGCGAATTGACGTCCAGCTTAGACCAGAGGATCGAGGGTGGCTTCGAACCAAGAGCTACTCCATCCCGCATGATCTAACATGAAATTTCATACCTCGATGGACCGGACCCTTCGAGATTCTGAGCGAGTTACACCCGTGAGCTATCATTTGACCTTCTCAGCCAGTACGCAAGGGTACCACTCCATTATCCATGTGTCAAACTTGAAGAAGTTTGCACAGGATGACCTTCAGTTGTCGGAGAGAGTCCAGAAGTGGACCCTCGTGTTAGAGCACATACCCATGATGTCAGACATGTGGATCAGTAGGGTGCTGGACTAGAGGTAGATGTCTGGTCTCAATTTACAGCCCGAGAGGTTGGAACTGTTGATAGAATGGACGGATCGAGACATTACCGCCCAGAGCTAGACGACGTTAGCTGAGTTGCATTGGGTACTCGTAGCCCGACCGTACCAAGTCTTCATCCGAGGTCGGGATCCGCAAGTCTACCGAACTTGATGTCGCGAGCAGGTCAAGAGTGAGGGTTGGATGGACGAGAGCCAGGGACTCTCAGCTATCGCTGCAATGCACGGGGTTTGGTCACCCTACTGTGCACATAAGCGTAGGGTAGAGCCTAGAGGCCTCTGCCAACTTCTTTTAGGTCTGTGGACGGTAAGCGAGATGTTACCGGTTAGTTTGTAACTAAACCAAGAGAATTACCTACTAAAGTTAAGAGTGTACATTTCATCTTGCCTCTGAAGGCCACCCCGGGTCGTAGTCAGAGTATACACTTAGTCAAGTGTCAACAAGGGGATAGCAGGTACGAGGACGCACCTCTCTTGCTTGTTGGGGAGTATATCATATACGTACCTCTTCTTTTAACAAACCCAGACGGGTACGGTGTGTGAGCATCGGGACTTGAAAGTTCGGAAGTCAGGAGGTCTGAGTCACGGATGATGGTATGGCAGGAACTAAGGTAAGCAACTGAGATGTGCATATTTTGACAGAAGTCGCCTCATCTATGCCCTGACTAGCAGCTTGGCTACCCTCTCCTCTTCATCCAAATCCTCTAGGTCCTTTTCAAGCACCACGATCCAAGCATCATCGGCATCTTTTATAGACCTTTTGAACTGCCTAGCCGTGCAAACCATGTAGGCGATCCTACATGATCAGTATTCAGGTTGGTCAGGTGGGTACTGGGCTCGGGTGCTTAATTCCAGGGGTACGGCATGATCGACCGCTTGCGGATCTTTCAGCCACAGGGTACATTCTCCGAGATCAAGACATGCGGAATTCTCCCGCAGCCAATTACAGGAGAGGATCTCGTCTATGGACCCTAGAGACATGACAAGGAAGTCATGTTTACGACTAACATCAGCGCACTCTACTTGTATCTTAAACACGGCTTGAGTCACGACTTATGTCTCCTGCACAAAGCGCACAACAAGCGGAGAAGCTAACCGGTTAGTAGGCATTCTCCATTCCAACACTTTGCGCGCAGCAAATCTGCCACTGTGTCGATAAGCATCCGAATGAACTTCTCGGCTATCCTTACATTCACCCAAGAAAGGAATTCAGACAAGGTCTCAGGCTTACCTCCTTCGGCATTTGCTGGAGGCTCGGCTGCAAATTCTCGACCTCGGTGGCCTTCGGGAGATGAAACCGAGCCGAGTCTCAGCCGTTGCTGCTCGAACATTCGAGACTCTCTCTCGGTCTGGGCACTCCTTGACGAGTGTCCATGCTCTCCGCAGAGATAACAGCCGTCTCTCTGCTGGGTTGGGACCATCAGGCTTGGTTATGTCGAGGTGGCCCTCGGGATGCTCCTCCATCCCTCTGTGGCCGTTGGTTCTGTCTTTCAAACCTCTGTCCTCTTCTGTCAGATCTCTCTTGAGAAGCTCTAAGTGGACATAGATATCCAAAAGATCGTGCTCCCACCCATACCTTGTCATCTCATAGGAGTACCAACCCTGCAGACTTCGATGGAAGAGGTACTTCTTCTCCTTCGGGTTTGTGAGTGCTAAGACATTCCAGAGATGTCCGAATCTCTGACTATAGTTTCGGATGCCTGCAGTCTGTCTCAACCCATCGAGCTCTTGCATGTAGTGGCTATACTCATTCTTTGGTACCAGAGAAGTGCAAAGACATTCCCTTAGCTCGTCCTAGGTCGAAATCTCTTTCTTACCGGTGTTGACTTTCTCCCGCTGGTAGTTCGTTAACCATTTGAGGGCATCTCCACGAAGTCGTCTTACTGCATAGACGAACTGTCCTCTCTTCGAGTAGTGTTTGAGATAGTTAACCATTGACATGCCCACAACTCGAACTTGTGCAATGAGAGCTCGTCATAATACTCATGAGGCTTCTTTGGAGAAGGTGCTCGTCTGCGTCAAGATCACTTCCTCACGCCACTATCTTGGTTGTTGTCGTCAGAATCCAAACTTCCAGAATCGTCCAGGTTGTTGGATCCATCCCCCGAACTGCCACCGTCTGGGTCTGAGACTCCACTGTCTGCGGGTGTTGCTGTCTAGGCAGGGTCTGCAGCTGGTGGTGGAGGGTTCGAAGTTGGGTTGGGAGGGTCTCCAGCCATCCCAAACTCCTATTTGAGTCCCTCAAGGAATGACTCAACATGTTGAAGTGTCGTTATCGTGTCAGATATTACGTGAAGGATGTCTAGGAAAATACGAGGTTCTTGGCTCTAGAGATGTAGTGTGCTGAACAGAGACAAGAAAGAGACAATCACGCATGAAAATGAACGTCGCTGTAATATATACCAACTCTCAATGTATACACACTCCGGTTCTTTCTTCCTAAGAACACAAAACTGAGAAACAGACCAGAGCGGTCCGTAATTTGCTTCAAAGCCCCTAAAATGAACCCCTGAATCTCAACCCTGGTCCAAACCACCAAGCGTAGCTCAAAGCAAGAGAAACTTCCCTTTGCTAACAAAAAGAGCTGCACCAGTATCACACGATTGGAACCCAAGTCCAAACCACATCAATGTACAAAATATTAGCTAAAGCTAGCTACCACAAGCTGTATATAGCCAACTAGATCTCTAACGAACTCCTATCGAAAAAGACCTATATGAGAACTTTCTCCTTTCGCCAAATAGACTTCAGATGTCGATAGGGACTTCTCGATAGGTAATCAGATCCGACTCCCAACAGTCGAGATATCACTGACTTTCGGTCACAAGTGATCGAACCTTCAAAAACTCCTCCTTGCGGCTTAAAACCGCACACACTGCACAAACGGATCATCTAAACTGATATACGTCTCCTCAAGTAAGTAGATCTAATTACCTTGAACCCAACGAGACTCCAAACAAGCTGTTTGGAGTTCCCCCTCGCAAAACCACGCAAAGAATTTAATCTTAGGACACAAAAAACTGACATAAATCGACTCCCTACGACTCAAACTTGCTCACCACACCCAAACCAACAATCCAATCCACGTACTGTCTTCTCCTATGCGTAGATGAAGACTCCCTGGTCGCGTAAGCACCAAGAACTAAGAGCTCGGCTCACCGATTGCGAAGAACAACCCAATTTCAAGTCGCATGTGATGAAAAATCTGACGCAAGCGCTTCCTTGCGAGTCAATTTCACTCAGAACTCCTAAACCGTCCAATGAAACTTTACGTCATCTTCAATTTCCTGAAAAACTAGGCGTTTTGATCCCAATGGATCCAGAGACAGCAAGTTTGGACTCCGGAACGACCCGAACGGTCCAACTCTCCTTCACAAGTTACTGAAGCTCTCAAATCTCGCTCTTGCGTCTCAATTTCTCCCAGAACACATCCCCCTGATCCGTCTCTTCGCGAACCGTCTTAACCCACACGTAGCCTGCACAGATCTGAACCCAATGACACCTTGCGCGCATGCATTGGACTTCTCAATTCTCCAAAACGTCTACCGACAAGTCGTGGAAACAAGCTGGTCCTTTAAGCTGCCCCCTTACGTCAGTCTCCGTACGTACAAGTTTTCTTCCATAATGAGGAAGCAGGCCCATTGCGTCCTTAGTATAACGCCTCGAGCTGCAAATACTCAGTCAGCAAAAGTAAACTAGGGTCTAGCTTGATTTTCTCTTCTTCCGAGTCTCGTAACTTCTCCACTAGGCCTCCAAATGAAGTAGATGAAGTGCCCATGGAAAGTTGACAAGGAGCTCTACCCATCGATGTAATGAAAATGAAGATTTGAAGTTGTGCCAAAAGCCCGTAAGCTGGGGCCTAACTTGTTTTACCCATCTTTCGATTCTTGTAACTTCTCCACTAGGCGTCCAAACGAAGTAGACGAAGTGCATATGGAGTGCTGACAAAGAGATCTATCCACTGATGCGATGAAAGTGGAGATCCAAAATTATGCCAAAAGCTCGTAAGCTGGGACCTGGCTTGCTTTTCTCACAAGTGTCTTTGGAACGACAAGCATTGGAGTCTGAATTTCAGATAGGAGCCGGTCCACGACACGACATCCACCCCCTCTAAATCTGTGCATCCTCTGGTATGCACGAGTATGGACAATCAGCATGGGGACAAGCATCAAAGTTTGAATTTCAAGTAGGAGCCGATCCACGACACGACATCCACCCCCTCTAAACTTGTGCATCCTCCGGTATGCACGAGTATGGACAACTAGCATAGTGCACTATGCTGATTGTCCATACTGTTGCCATAGACTAGCACCCAATCACCTTCCTTGATTTCCTTAGGTCTCAAACGATGTCGCTGATCAAATCTGACCTTGTTCTTCAACCATACTTCTCGCAGTCTATCCAAAGCAGCTTGGATATCCTCATGTCTTCTCTCTAACTGCCTAATTCGAATAGCAAGAAGCTCTTTCCTAGTCAAATTGTCTTCCCAAGGTAACACACTCCATGTCAAAACGTGTTCTTCAATCGCATGATAGGTTTCTGACATGTGATGAGTTCCACTAGCATGTAACATGTCACCAAGCTATGCGTCGTTCCATCTGTCCATAACGCAAATGGTAAGAGTCGAGGTCACTCGCGCACCCTCCCGTTGCAAGCCTTCACCAAAGCCTTCACAATGGACGGATGACGGCGTTCACTCTTGGTATTCCCTTCGGGGTTGTATGCAGTTGTCAATGACAACCTCACCCCACACCTTGCAAAGAATTCACGAGCCTCATGTGCATCTAATTCTCTCTGATCTGCAGTGATCTTTTCCACACATCCATATCGACAAACAACCTCTTCCAAGAGAAATCTACATACTCCTTCAGTTGTCTTAGTCCAAAGCGTCATACCCTCGACTTGATTTGAAAGATCTTCTCGAGCAAGTACCAAGTATCTCATCTGTCACAATCCAACTGGCATAGTCACCAAGTCTACAATCCACTTGAAGTGGATTGCCAACGGATAAGTCGGATGTAATCCATCTCGATTTCGGATGTTCGAGTACATCTGACTGTCAAACAAGACTTCACAAAAGATGCGACATCCTTGTACATGTTTTTCCACCAATACCGCTCTTTCTTCTTCGTAAAAATGACCCAAATCTCTCGATGTCCAGCCCAAAGACTCTCATGAAACGCCTTGAGCAACTTCTGCTGATCTTCCTTGTCGCAAATCACTCTTAGCGGTATCTCACCTTTCTGCTTCGGTTGCTTCCAAAGAAACCCATCTTGCAACATGAAGTTGTAGGTCTTCCTTCGAACTCTCCGAAACCTCTCTCCCAACCTGTTTGCTTAACCATCGTACTAAGGTACCTCCCGATGTCAAGCAAATCACCATCATAGAACTCTTCAACAAACAACTCATCTTCCTTTCCTGTCTGTGCAATCGAATAGAACTCTGCAACGACGTCGTCAATGTCTTCAACCATCTCATCCTCTCTATCATATCGAGCTCGAGATAACATATCCGTCATCGGATTATCTTTCTCTGCGATATGTCTAAACTCCGGGTTCAACGACTTGATATATGCGATCCATCGTAATATCGCAATATCAGGAGTTGAACAATTCATGATCATCCCTAACAATGACAAGCAATCAGTTTCAACCACCACTACTACTCCAATCAAATACTCTTTCTCAGTTTTCATGGTTGAAATAATACACCACAGTTTTCTCTTCACTTGCGGATAAGCACGTTGTAGAGCACTTAACACCTTCGCTCCGAACCTAACCACAAATCTATCTCCATCCTCATCATCTTGTCCTATTGCCCACTCCATTGCAACCGGACTTGTATCTACAGTAAGATTGATTACAAGGGCCTAGCACCCTTGTAATAAATCCTTCCCAAAACTGGAAGAGATGATAGTAAGGACTTCAGCTTCCGTATAGCATCAGTATGCTATTCCTCTCATCTGAACTTATGACCCTTACGCAACAACCCATATAATGGATCCGCCACATGAGCATAATGAGGAATCCAAATGTGATAGAATACACAGCACCCAGAAACCTTCTTACTTTTGTCAACGAGTTGCAAACCTCCTTCATCCTCCCAATCGCATCCACTTTGTTCGGATCTGGCTTCCGACCAAACGATCCACACAAATAACCAACGATCAAGACTTCTCTAACCCCAAATGTAGACTTCGCACCTGACAGCGTGAGATGAACTTCCTCAAGTCCGGATAAGATCTTCTCATAGTCTGCTATGTGATCCATGACATATCTCCGACACCCCCTCTGAACTAATGCTTCATCCTTCTCATCCTCTACACATCCTTTGATGGGGATGTCATCCAAGAACGGCATCGTCTTTTCAAGGATGAAGTCTCTTAGAACTCGATTCATCTCATTCATCATGTGTACTACCGAGTTGGTAGCTCCATGTGGTAAAGTACACATCCTAACCAACCTCAAAGGTGTCCTCATTGTCGTGAAGCTTCTGCTCTCCTCCGCTAGTTGAAACTGATCATACTCCGAGTAAAGATCTCCCATTGAGTAAATTGCTCTTCCTGCAAACGCTTCAGCAAACTCATCCACAATCGGTCTCACCTCAGCATTTCTGATTGTTATTGCGTTCACCGGTTGCATGTCTTGGATGAACCGCAACGACCCATTCTTCTTAGGCACTGTAAACCATCGAATACGGTACAAACGATGGCTCTAAGATCTTCATCCGCATCTTCTCCTTCAACAACTCCACTAGTTTAGGCAAGTGAGCCCGCGGTACTTGAATTGATCTCAAGTCCATGGCACATGCGATACCGTGAAAATAACCATCGGGGTAACAACGTACGAGTCTACACACCCAATCTCATGTGGCTCAAAGGCAAATGCTTTCCCATGTCGTGAAAACATCTCCTTGAAGCACATCCTCTCTTCTGATAGAAGAGACCCATCAGATCCAATCTTCAGCTCTTCAAGGGTCTTCTCCGTGAACTTATGTCCTATCATTGCAGGATCTCTCAAGCTCTTCTCTCTTGAAGCTCGATCCATCTGTTGGTTAGTATCATCCGGCAAAGGACTAGCAACTGACTTTATCTTCTTATCCACTGTCTTGTACGTCATCTCAACTCGAACCTCAGGTGCACGGAATGACTCGATCACGGAATAGACCTCCCTTGAATGAATCTGCACAACTTTATCCATATCCTCCCATCCAATAAACATGATCTCTCGCAAAGGATCCTCCAACCCATCTTCTTCATAAACACCGAAAATCCATTTATCCCCTTCTAGCTCACCCAACTCTTTTAACATCAACTCAACATCATGCAAATGTTTTTGTTCTTTTCTTTTCAGCTCTTCTACCTTCTTGTAAATAGCAATCACACACTCTGAAAACCCAACAAACCCTGCACAAAAGGCACTTTCTCCTTCAAACGAGAGTAGCTTCTCCTGCATCCTCTGAATCTCGCCTTCTCTTCTCTTCCAACAATGCTCCGTGTTGGTTCTTGGCGATGTAAGCATGTATCGATAGAGCTTCTATCATATCCTCCCATCGAGTATCTCTTCGTAACAGCTGTCCTCAACAGTGTTTCACGTGTCATCTTTTCTTTCTATTTCATGGAGATGACAGATGACCACAATCCACTCGGTTCAACATGCTCGTTGAAACTCCTTTCAGCTTGGTCCTCAACCCTTGTGTCATAAGTTCCAGCATCCACGATTGCAATTGCTTGCGCTGATAAGTGATTCTCAACTAACTTCTTCATCCCTCCTCTATCAAAGTTGGTCTGAAGAAGTGCGTCGGTATCTCTCAGCGCTACCTTCCCATCCTTCTAGAAGATCACCATTTGTTGTAAAATATCAATGAACTCCTTGCAATCTCTGCGTGGATGATCAGTACCATCGCACCAGATACACCGCTGGATCCAGCCTTGCTTCTTAACCGGTTTTGCTCCGCTTGTAGACCCCTTCTTTTTCAATCTTGTGAGCTTGATTTGCAGATCTCGCATTCCACGCAAGATCTTCTCAAGGTTTGAATCATCCTTCTTCAGATATACTACAGGTGCTTGGACAACTGGAATAGCTGGAGCAACTAGTACTACTTGTCTAGCAATAGGAACTACCGGTCGGACTATAGGAACAGGTGTTATAGCAGTCAGTGTTGGTGTCAGTCTCCTCGGTGTTGGTGTCGCTCTCTCTTGGTAAGCAAACCAACAACTTCCTCAACCTTCTTCCAACTACTGGTCAAGCCATCGTCTTCCTCCCGATCCTCCAGAAGTACCTCTAGCTTCTCTTGCAGCTTCTCATCTGCAGCCCGAAGAAATAACTCTGTCTTGTTGGACTGCAGCGTCAACTTCTCCATCCTAGTTAGCCGTGAAAACTACTTTTCAAACTTCCTGAGCAACTCTGTAACTTGTAAACCTTTCCTTGGTTGCTCAACCCACTCCAAGAATGACTTCTTGGTGATCCGATCAGAGTCCTCCAAGAAGTACTCATCCATCAAGCACGAGCAAACGTCTCCCAATCCTTGTAAAAATGCTTCGTTAACACTTTAACATGATCTCTAATCTCTGGAGCTGCTGCCAACTCAAACGTCTCAATCATCTCATCTTCTGATACTCGATTCAGCTCCATCTCCTTCACATAATGTCTCAGATATCTTGAGACATCTCTCTCATCGAACTGGTCAATCTTGCTGACCACCGCTTGCAACGTCTTGGTTGTCAAAGCTTCCTTCTGCTCATCGGACTGTTGCAGCCGCAAGAACATCGTGAAAGCTTGAAACATTGATGCAGTTCTCGGATCCAACTGCACCTTTGGCAATCCACCCAAACCACTAGCTCCGTTCTCATCATCATTCCCGTCTCCGCTCATGATTGTCAATCTCTTCTTCAAGGTTCAACCACAGAAGAAATCTCCACCCCAGACCTTCACGTCGAGTTCACCACCGTTATCATGTCGGATATTGCGTGAAGGATGTCCAAGAAAAAGTGAGGTTCCTGGCTGTGGAGATGTAGTGTGCTGAACAAAGACAAAAAAAGAGACAAACACGCACGAAAGCGAACGTCGCTGCAATATATACCAACTCTCAATGTACATACACTGCCGGTTCTTTCTTCTCAAGAACACAAAACTGAGAAACAGACCAGAGCGGTCCGTAATCTGCTTCAAAGCCCCTAAAATGAACTCCTGAATCTCAACCCTGGTCCAAACCACCAAGCGTAGCTCAGAGCAAGAGAAACTTCTCTTTGCTAACAAAAAGAGATGCACCAGTATCACACGATTGAAATCAAAGTCCAAACCACATCAATGTATAAGTTATTAGTTAAAGCTAGCTACCACAAGCTGTATATAGCCAACTAGATCTCTAACGAACTCCAAAGGATGAAAACCGTAGTGAAAGAATCGGAAAAGACCTATATGAGAACTTACTCCTTTCGCCAAACGGACTTTAGATGTTGATAGGGTCTTCTCCCTTGACTCTCTTGACCTCAAGGACTATCAGATCCGACTCCCAACAGCCGAGATATCACTGATTTTTGGTCGCAGGTGACCGAACCTTCAAAAACTCCTCCATGCGGTTTAAATCGCACACACCGCACAAACGGATCGTCTGAACTGATATCCATCTTCTCTGGTAGTCTAACTACATTGAACCCAACGCGACTCCAAACAAGCTGTTTGGAGTTCTCCTCGCAAAACCACGCAAGGAATTTGATCGCATGACACAAAAAACTGACGTAAATCGACTCCTTACGGCTCAAACTTGCTCACCACACCCAAACCAACAATCCAATCCACGTACTGTCTTCTCCTATGCGTGAAGACTCCTTGGTCACGTAAGCATCAAGAACTAACAGCTCGGCTCACCCGTTGCGAAGAACAACCCAATTTCAGATCGTGAAAAATCTTTGCAAGCGCTTCTCTGCAAGCCAATTTCACTCAGAACTCCTAAACTGCCCGATGAAACTTTGTGTCGTCTTCAATTTCCTGAAGAACTCGACGTTTTGATCTGAATGGATCCAAGGACAGCAAGTTTGGACTCCAGAACGGTTCGAACGGTCCAACTCTCCTTCACAGATTACTGAAGCTCTCAAATCTCTCTCTTGGGTCTCAATTTCTCTCAGAACACATCCCCCCGATCCGTCTCTTCACGAACCGTCTTAACCCACATGTAGCCTGCACAGATCCGAACCCAATGACACCTTGCGCGCATACATTGGACTTCTCAATTCTCCAAAACGTCCACCGACAAGTCGTAGAAACAAACTGACCCCTTAATCTACCCCCTTATGTTAGTCTCCGTACGTACAAGTTTTCTTCCCTAATGAGGAAGCAGGCCCATTGCGTCCTTAGTATAGCGCCTAGAGCTGCAAATACTCAGTCAGCAAAAGCAAACTAGGGCTAGCTTGATTTTCTCTTCTTCCGAGTCTCGTAACTTCTCCACTAGGCGTCCAAATGAAGTAGATGAAGTGCCCATGGAAAGTTGACAATGAGCTCTACCCATCGATGTAATGAAAATGAAGATTCGAAGTTGTGCCAAAAGCCCGTAAGTTGGGGCTTAGCTTGTTTTACCCATCTTTTGAGTCTTGTAACTTCTCCACTATGCGTCCAAACGAAGTAGACGAAGTGCCTATGGAGTGCTGACAAAGAGCTCTATCCACTGATGCGATGAAAATGGAGATCTAAAATTGTGCCAAAAGTCTGTAAGCTGGGGCTTAGCTTGCTTTTCTCATGAGTGTCTTTGGAGCGACAAGCATCGAAGTCTGAATTTCAGGTAGGAGCCGGTCCACGACACGACATCGTCAAATATCCGAGTTATTTGGCTCGCTAGCTGTAGCACTCCCACTCGTGGTTGTCTGTGCTACCGGCGTCGTCGACCGAGACGGATGGTTCATCGGTGGATGAGATGACGTCGAGTTCTGAGACATGACCGTGGTGCGTATCCAAGTACGTGATGCAACCGGGGCTGGAAATGCTGGGTTAGGAGACAAAGGTTCGGAAGGACCTACCTCCTTCTTTTCCTTCTTCCGTCTTGGTGCCATCATTTCTTGAATCCGCGACGTCGGCGTTCGATCTGCGGCGAACTCTGCTGTAGTCGAGGCTTCTAAGTTGTCGAGGTTCCAAGCTTGGTCGAGGCTTCCGTTCTCAGTCGAGGCTCTATAAATAATCGAGTCTCCTTCAGGGAGAACACGTGAACCGGTGCAGCGATCCCTCTTGCGAAAAACCTCCGACTGTCTCTGTGGTCGGTTCGGTTGATTCGCCTAGTTTACGAGGAGCTCCACGGACAATCTCGTGGACGTCCATGCGATCAGTCGTTGGTCTCGGACACAGCTGCGCCTCGCCTTCTGCTCGATCAAACTGAAGCACTTCACACTTGGTCGTAACTTCGGTGACGTCTCGGTAGGTGGTAACTTCGGCTCTGATACCACTCTGACACGATTCTTGGGAGCGCTAACGGATTGCGGGCTAACTTTTTCTCAAGTCCACTGACCTCCGTGCAGCTCTGTCCATCTCGCGGACTCCGTTCAGACCCCAATTACTCACATTTCAGTTCCAACGTTGAGGATGAGGATTCACACTCTTCCCGTCACACTATCGAGCACACACACACACACACATTCACGCGCATACACACAATTGAAACTAGACACTTAACCACAAACGTGTCACGTCAGTTTGGGCACCTCGGCTAGGTTGACCGAGTGCGAAGTGGCGCATCCCGGTAAGGCCGTTAGTGTCATTAGGGCGAGTTGGTGAGAGAGCCCACTAGGGGTAAACTTCGCAGGTAAGGCTTGGAGGCCTTAGTTCTTTGAGTTGAGCCTTCAAGCTCCAGGCTATGGTGGATAGTCTAGTTGAGTGTAACCCGGATTCTCTTCGTGCTTAGAGTGGGTTTGGCTTGACCGTTTGTGAGTAATCCTTGTTGTGGTGTTGGAGATGGTAATTTCTCTATACAGATTACTCAAACAACTGAGTGCAGGTCGAGGCGGAGTTCAGTAAGAGCTCGCTGATCTGAAATCTGAAATCGTCCGCTGGTATCTTCGGGCGTTGTCGTTCGTGCTTGATTGTTGGAGTTGTGATCGAGGTGTGTGGGCGCATGCTACATTGCTGGTCGATTTGCTGTTGTTGGGGTCGAGTGGAGATTTCTGTCATGCGGAAGCGCTGCAGAAATTTTGCGGAATGTTCTTGAAGTGTGTTGTTGGAGCCGGATTGCGCGTTTGGGCGTGGCAGACGGAATACTTGTCAATGTCGGGCCGGAGTGGACTCTTTGGAAGCGCATTGGAGAGACGATTCTAGCGCACTAAGTCTCGTGGAGTTTGGCCAAGGATTGAAGAAGTTATGGCATGTCGAAGTTCGCTGTCGTGTCACCCGAAAGCACAAAAAGGCTAGTTACGTCAGATTTTGGCTCAATTTCGTGTGGAAACTTGAGTTTAGGCGTTGTTTTGTGTGTGTGTGTGCATTCGCGAAATGTGTGTGGTGCATTTGCGAATCTGTTGTGGTGGTTTTCGGGTTGGCTTTGGGTGTTCTTGCTGGTTTACGTCAGATTTTGGGTTACCCGCGAGCTATTTTCGCTGTTTTGGAGGCTGTTTTGGTGCAATCTTCTGCAATTCGAGGTGGAGCCGAGTCTCTTTGGGTGTGTTGTACCTGTTCTACTCTACTGCAAGCGGAGCGGAGCGGAGAGTGAGCGGAGGTGCGTGAGTGCGGAGGCGTGAGAGCGGAGTGCGAGAGTGCGGAGGCGGAGCGGAGCTGAGCCTGAGCCCGAGCCCGAGCTCGCGTCCGCCGCAAGCCAGCTTGCTGGCTTGCGGCGGAGAGGTATCCAAGCCTCAGTTGTGTGGGAAGGGTAAAACCAGCTGGTCACCCATCCGAACACTATTCCTGGACCTGGACTCCTAACTCTGTAGTCTTAGCTTTGGCTTTACCACTAGACCAATAGCTCTTGGTGTCATACAGAGATGCGTGCAAGTACTTATGGACTTGTTTAAGGTAGTAGGAGACCTTCTCGCACGTTCCTAGAGGAGTGGTAGGGCGACCCCATAGTATTAGGGGTAAGCTATAGTTGTGGTAGTGCTTGTCTATACCGTAGAGACGTGTATAGAAGCAATTGGTGGCAGTTGTCTTGGGGTGAGCTAGTAGAGCTACCACGTGGATGTCTTTGGAGCTACTAGAGGTGTGGACATCTAGTTAGTGATCTCTAGTGTCAGTTACGACAGTTGGTGACCATATATTGTATGTGGTCACCGACGAGGAGACGTCAGTCCGGGTGAGGCTGGGTTTCTCTTTATGTGCATGTTTGAGTGTGGAGGGTTATCGTTTGGACTTCTTGTGGTTGGAACCCCTCCATATTCTGCTTCCTGTTTGTGCGCCGCGTTTGCTTGTGTTGGCGCTTGATTTCCGGAGTCAGTTCACTCCAGTGTGCTGTCGATAGTGAGGCTGGAGTTGCGGAACAGTCAGACTATCTTTGTCTCTCTCACGGTGCGGTTGGAGTGACGACCAACAGACCGTGAGAGGCTACCTGTGGTGATGGCAAGTACAGGTTGTCCTTACCTTGACCGTCCTAGTAGAGGATAGGTGAGCTCAGTAGGAGCGGGGTTAGGCAAGTGGTGGTTACGGTGGTGACGGAGATTGCGGCTTCCGGTTGGGGAGTGTGTTAGCGGGATTCTCTCATCACGGAGTTCTCCGGAGGTTCTGGTGGGAACTTCTCGGACAATGGGTATACACGGAGTGGGGTGAGGTACCGACTACCTACACCATTGCCGTCGGTTGTTCCAGAGGACGAGTCAGACGCAGACAGCGCATTTTCTGGTGGTGAGTCTAGTGTCGCCACACCGTTGTTGTGGGACATGGACGAGATCTATGGGGCTACGAAGGGGCCTCGACGTTACTCGGGTACAGTTGGTACCATTGAGCTGGATGACTTCATCCAAGAGTTCGACAGTTGGTGCGATCTGCAGCAGATGCAGAACCCACAACTGTTTACACCCTTCATGACGTGGAAGGGTTTGTTCCAGCACTTGGAGGGACCGCCGATGGATGATTATCATGAGTTCAGGCGAGATTACAGTGTTGAGATCGAGTTGTGGAGACAACATTGGTCTCCCAACTACGTTTCTATCACTACTGGCGCAGTTTCGGGAGGAGTAGCACCTGCGAGTTCGGGTGTCAGTAGCAGTGGTACAGTCGCAAGTGGCGGAGTACCTACTACCAGCGGTGCGTCCACAGGTAGTGGAGCAGGTGGTAGTGTGAGTGGGATACCACCAGGGTTTAACCCTGTGGTTCAGTTCTTCCAATGTTTGAGGAAGAACAATCAGGGTGTGCGGACCGACAAGTTGAGGAGTCTGCAGGAGTTCCAGCGAAAGACTGGAGAGAGCCTACGCGAGGCGTTTACTCGCATGAGGCGGTTGATCAGCGTTACCCAAGGGGTGACGGAAGCACAGGCAGTCCAGTTCTGGTATGGGATACTAGACCGGGAGCTGCGTAGGAGAGTTAGAGATGCTACTCTCCTTAGAGATACCGCTCCGACGTTGGCGGTTGTCTTTAGTCTGGCTGAGCGGATTGAGCTCAACATGGTGGAGGAGAGGGTGGTGGTTGCTGGGTTCAGCAAGGAGACACCACATGGAGCGACCACCTCTTCTCGAGGATCACAGGCTACGCAACAGCGTGGTGGTGGTGGTGGTGGTAAGGATCGTGCGGAGCAGTCACGATCTCAGAGAGGTGTTGGAGGATCTGGTGGGCAGAAGCCCATGTCGTCCTTCTCTAGTCAGCAGCAAGCGGGTCCTTGCTGGACGTGTGATGGTCCTCATCAGCAGAGGGATTGTCCACAGAGGAGAGGTTATGAGACGTCAGGGACATCAGGGACGTCTCAAGCAGTACCTAGGCAATGTGAGCATTGCGGACGACCTGGTCAGAGTAGTGACCGTTGTTTTGATCTCCATCCCGAGTTGCGGCAAGGGAAGGCTGATCGTGGACGAGGCGGAGGAGTTCAGGGAGGCCGTGGTGGTCGAGCTGGAGGTAGAGGTCCAGCACCTAGGAGAGGACCGGTCGGTCCACCGCCTGCTACGACGTCAGAAGCATGTATGGCTGCTCGGATTGAGCAGTTGGAGCAGAGGATAGCTAGTATGGCTATGGCCCAGCGGAGATCAGATGGAACAGAGGCTTCCACGTCTTATGGAGGAGAAGGAGGTGACTTCGACTTCATGGCTGGTGTGGCGCAGATTGAGACATCTGCGGCAGTGACTAGAGGTGCAGTACGTGCTTCTGAGTCACGAGGTGCGTCAGTGGAGTTGGATCCACAACGCGGGGAGGCTGGTAGACAGGCCAGGCTTCCTCAATCGTTCACGTTATCGGAGGCGTTGAGGACCACATCTATGGTTCCTTAACGGCCTACCGATGGTGCAGTAGAGTTGGAGGCATCGACATCCAGGAGTGGGTGTGATGTGAGTCCACCCTCGACGTCTGTGGATGCGACGTCGAACCTGATGTTGGGGGCGCAACAGCAGTTTTGCGAGCCCCAATATTCTCAGCCACGGATATGAGAGCATTGGGAGTCAACTTGGCTCCAGTGTTCCAGTTGGCGGCCACGCTCAGTGAGAGCGAGGATGTAGTTACCTCTAGTGCTGAAGTAGTTCAGCGAGAGGCGGTAGACGTGTCCATGGAGTCGAGGATCAGGACAGCTACCAGTGGTACTTGGCAAGCGGCGGCTGCTAGGTTAGATGAGTTACCAGCTAGGCCGGCGATTGACCGTGCTAGTTTGGCACCAGGTGTGGTGTTGTTGGACAACAGAAGTGGTATCTTCTGTTTGGTGGCACCTTCACGGAAAGTGTATCGACCTTAGAAGGTCTTGTTAGACTCTTGAGCCCAACCGTTGATGTTGGGAAAGGCGGCGTGTATTGGTTTGGGTCTGAAGAAGTCTGAGATAGAGAGATGTCCATTCCAGTTGCAGACATCTCTAGGGGGATCAGGAGGTACGGCTCTACATATGACACGTGAGATGTTGACGGTGAGAGTTCGGCCAGATCACCCCACGGATGGCTCTATGGTGAGGGCCAAGGCCATCGTTACAGCCGCAGAGTCTTATGATGTATTGGTGGGAGGTGCTGTGTTGTACCCTATGGGGTTTGTGATCGACTATTGGACGGAGACAGCATCTTACAGACCAGGTTGGCAGTCCGGTGAGGGACGAATGAGCCGCTTACCAGTGAGATTCAGTGCTAGAGTTGGGACGACGGAGCCTACACCAGGGACGATGACATCCGTTGCAGGGTTCAGTTCAGTCATCACTTGGTCGGACGAGTTGTTGGAGGGCAATGCCCATGCGGAAGATACTCCGGTCTTTGAGGAGGTGGAAGATATGCCTAGCATGTCTATGTTAGTACCATCTGCCTTGGATGTTCCATTTTGGAGTTCGAGTGAAGAGTTGCAGCAGTATGCTGATCAGTTGGTGCAGCAGGCTTGGAGTGAAGCCTTTGTACCACCAGTAGAGGAACAAAGGGTTGTTCCTGCTACTGGCCCTGTGATCTTATCACCGTTGGATGCGACTCTCATTGTGTGGCAGTATCCAGAGGAGGGTGTATGTGTGCTGGAGCTGTTTGGAGGTATCAGCACAGGTTTGGCTGCGGTATTGCAGGCAGACATACAAGTACAGCGATACTTGTATGTGGAGAGAGATGAGATTGCGAGGCGCATCTCATTGCGACATGTGGCACGTTTGGTGCAGAGATATCCTGAGTTGTTGCTCATATCAGCTGTTAGAGGATACCAGCAAGCATTATCGTCGGATATTTCGCTGCTGGGGGCACAGGATCTTACGTTTGTGGGCACCATTCACTTGGTGATAGTCGGATGGTCATGTCAAGGTCATACGCGTGCTGGGAGAGGTCAGGGTTTACATGACCCGCGATCTAGGATGTTCTGGGAGATGTTACGGATCTTACGACATCTCCAGATGCATCAGGTGGATTCTCCAGCGTACATCTTGGAGAACGTTCCTTTGTTGGGTGATGCTCGTACACAGATGATGACGAGTGTGCACCAAGTGCGGTCTTGGATTGGACCAGCAGTGTTGTTGGATGCAGCGAGAGTAGGATCTCGTGCACATCGTCCACGGTTGTGGTGGACGAACTTGTACCGAGAGAGGTGCTTAAGCGAGCACACGATGGAGTGAGACGACCAGCACATCTCACGGTTGATAGCATCTTGGATGCAGGACGACGATCTCAAGTAGTGAGAGTCGTCGATAGGTCACCCATGGTAGTGGTGAACCTAGTGGGACGACCCATGGTAGCGTTACCTACTTTGGTAAGCTTTCCAGCGTCACATGCTTACAGAGATGGAGGACCTAGGCTTGTGTGGGATGCTCAATTACGGCAGTTGGTGGAGCTCAATGCCGATGAGAGAGAGCGAGCGATGGGTTTCACTACGGGTACGACGGCAGTAGCTTCGGTGTCGGAGGCTTCACGTCGTCAAGTATTGGATCAAGCAATGGACTTGAATGGCTTGACATGGATTGTTAGCCTTGGATTAGCTGAGCAGCGTCGGATGCGATCGACGGGTGTTACTACTCGAGCACTCTTGAGCTCTTTGCCTACCGGGTCGGTGGAGGCAAAGGCTGGGGGCGAGGCAAGTGGAGTTCGTCATCCTTGGACATCATGGGATGTCATAGGAGAGAGTGTGGAGCTTGCAGCTAGAACTGCAGAAGTTTTACGCACAGTAGCGGTGGAGGTTGTTGGTGGTGAGCAGAAGGAAACTGCTCCAGAGGCTGCAAGATAGCAGTCAACGACTTCGTCTTCTACCTCTAGCATGGTGACAGAGGATACTTGGGAGCCAGAGATTGGACCCAAGCTTATAGGAGAGGAGAGACGAAGAGTCCAAAGATTCTTGAAGAGCTACAAGAATTGTTTTGCATTCAGTATGAAGGATTTGGGTACCTTGAAGGGACCTGGTATACGGATCGACTTGGCTAATGACACGCCAATCTTTCGACGTCCTTACAGGTACAGTGACATAGAGAGAGCCTTGATCCAGAGTCGAACTCAAGACTTGTTGGAGGCTGGGTTGGTGGAGATGTCGCATGGAGAGGATGCATCTGTCACAGTTATGCCAGCCAAGAAGGATATGTATGGCAACTATACGGATAGACGGATGTGTGGGGACTACCGTCTTATCAATTGGCAGACGAAGTTCGATAAGTATGTCATGCCGACACCTGAGGAGATCTTTGATGCAGTGGGGCATGTGAAGGTCTTCAGTACTTTCGATCTTCGAGCAGGGTATCATCAGCTGCCAGTGAGAGAAGAAGATAAGTCCAAGACAGCATTCTGGGGAATTGACTCTCACGGTAAGGATTGTTTGTATCAGTGGCGGTTCTTATCATTTGGGTTGAAGAACGCCCCTGCTGAGTTCCAAAGGGCGATGGACAGAATCCTAACAGGATTGGATTTTGTCAGATGTTATATTGACGACATCTTAGTCTATAGTGCTACAGTGGAGGAGCACGAGAGACACTTACGGGATGTGTTTGAGCGGTTGAGGTTGAGAGCTCATGGGTTGAAGTTACACCCTGGGAAGTGTAAGTTCTTCCAGGAGTTGGTAGAGTATCTAGGCCACACCATCTATCCAGGTGGATTGGGTGTTCAACAGACGAAGGTTGAGGTTATTGCACGTATCCCGCGCCCCACAGATGTGAGTCGAGTTCGGGCATTTGTTGGTTTGGCGAACTTTTATCGTCGGTACGTGAAGAGATTTAGTGCAATTGCGAAGCCGTTGACCAAGCTGATGAAGATGGACCAGGAGTGGCAGTGGGGAGATGAGCAGGAGTGAGCTTTTGTAGAGCTCAAGGATAGGTTGATATCTGCTCCCATCTTGAGGAGACCCGTTAGGGGGCGTCCTTTCCAACTGCACACAGATTGGAGTATGTTGGGACTTGGAGCAGTGCTGACTCAACACGATGATGAGTAAAAGGAGTTTGTGGTGGCGTATGCCAGTCGCTTCAATAATTCAGCGGAGGCGAGGTATAGTTCGTATGAGGGAGAGTGTTTGGCGGCAGTGTGGGCTGTTGCACACTTTCGATGTTATCTGTTTGAGAACCCCTTTACTCTCATCACTGATCACCAGCCGCTCAAGTGGTTGATGGAGTCCGATAAGCTTACAGGGAAGCTTGCACGATGGGCTCTGATCTTACAGGAGTATGACTTCTAGGTAGTACATAGACCTGGAGTTGCAAACCTAGATGCCGATGGGTTGAGTCGCAACTCGTGCACGAGTCAGCAGGATCAGACTGGGGCTCGATGGCATGACGAGGTTGATGAGGAGATAGTGCCAGGGTGGCATGCATCTGCCTTTCTTTGTGTGTTGGCCATGAACTCTAGTATGGAGGGCCAAGTCGTATCTTTCTCTGGTCAGAGAGTAGATGATGAGTCTCCAGATCCTGAGGGTGGAGATGGTGTTCCAGACCAGCGAGATATCCATGATGATGTGACCGTGATGGAGTATCTACGTACTGGTGTGGTATAGGCACAGTAAGTGCCAATGAGCGAGATCGTGTCCTTCAACGAGCGAAGAGATTTCGACGAGAAGGACGACATGTACTTCGAGTGTGGGATGATGAGAGGGTACGGATAGTGCCACATCCATCCCAGAGGACACAGTTAGTACGACATGCCCATGAGGAGTTGGGACATTTTGGAGTGAAGCGTACACATAGCTTACTCCAAGGACAGTATTGGTGGCGTGGTATGCACATCGATGTGCAACAGTTTGTCGCACGATGTGTGGTTTGTGATCGAGTACGAGCATCGTTTAATGCTCCTACTCCACAGTTACACCCCTTACCGATTATGGGGTTGGGTTACCGTTGGAGTTTGGATTTTGCGGGACCTTTACCGTTGACCGTACGTCACCATCGGTATGTGTTGGTGATGGTGGAGCACTTCTCCAAGTGGATTGAGTTGGTGGCATTACCAAACAAGGCGAGTGAAGGGACAACGTATGCGTTCTTAGATCGAGTGTTGAGTCGTTTTGGAGCACCAGCTGAAGTGCTGACAGACCAAGGTACAGAGTTCCTTGGTGAGTTTCAGGCCTTGTGTGATCAGGCGCTGATTGATCATCGGACTACATCTCGAGATCATCCTGAGGCGGATGGTTTGGCGGAGAGGGTAGTTCAGACGGTGAAGAGAGGATTGCGCAATTATGGCTTGCAAAAGAACCACTTGGGAGACTGGGATGTGCAGTTACCATGGTTGGCTATGGGCTACCATTTCAGCCGACAAGCGTCTTTGGCTTCCTTCTCACCGTATTTTCTATTGTATGGCCGAGATCCAGATATACCTTCGGCCATTCATCGTGATTCTGTTGAGGTGCTGGACCTTGATGACCCGGATATGTGGGTGAGAGCATGTTCTCAACGAGCAGAGACATTTCGGAGAGTTATGCCTATGGCTTTTGAGAACCTAGCGATTGCTCAACATAGAGACACGTCGCGATATGCGACTATCCGAGGAGGAGGTTATCGGCCGTCGATTCGCAAGTTTCATCCTGGCAATTATATCTATCTACAGCAGACTGCACCGACGACGTTGGATGTGACCGCAGGGCGCACTATTTTACGAGTGCGTGAGGTGTTATCTTCTGGAGTACTCATGTTAGAGAGCCGTGATGGTGTTGTGTGGAAGGACCATGTGCGTAATTGTGCACCATGTCATCTTCCCAACATCGATGGTACCGTTGACCCAAGCTTAGCAGTTGTACGCGCGGGCTTGAGGTGTATGTTGTGTGGGTCTGCCGGTGGAGCAGCCCGTATGTTGGTGTGTGATGGTTGTTCGAGAGGTTGGCACATGTCATGTTTGACTCCACCTCTCAGTGTCGTTCCTACTGGACGGTGGGTTTGTCCTCGATGTATATAGCGGAGATAGTCGATTAGATCTTTACGTGGTATGGATTGCAGACAGGCGACTAACGATGGGACGATGTAGCACCCGGCCTCCTGATCCTTGCACCCATGAAGGTGTGTATCACGTAGTTGAGATATGGAGCTATCTGGAGTTAGAGGGACCTAACCGCCAGTTAGGAGGGCGATTGTGGTACACTTGTGTATGTGTATGACATCGTCCATGTGTTATGTGTATGTGTGGTGTACCTCTGACAGCGATGTATGTTGTGTAGCGATGTGTATGCGCACGACAGCTGTCACGTCAGTTTGGGCACCTCGGCTAGGTTGACCGAGTGCGAAGTGACGCATCCCGGTAAGGCCGTTAGTGCCGTTAGGGCGAGTTGGTGAGAGAGCCCACTAGGGGTAAACTTCGCAGGTAGGGCTTGGAGGCCTTAGTTCTTTGAGTTGAGCATTCAAGCTCCAGGCTATGGTGGATAGTCTAGTTGAGTGTAACCCGGATTCTCTTCGTGCTTAGAGTGGGTTTGGCTTGACCGTTTGTGAGTAATCCTTGTTGTGGTGTTGGAAATGGTAATTTCTCTATACAGATTATTGTGGTACACTTTTGTATGTGTATGACATCGTCCATGTGTTATGTGTATTTGTGGTGTACCTCTGACAGCGATGTATGTTGTGTAGCTATGTGTATGCGCACGACAAACGGCCTAACGGCTCATAGCTTTGACTCCGCCCTCGAATCGGACGACCCGTGACAAAATGTACAAGGTTCGCACTCCGAACGACAGTCAACTAGTCCTCGCATTCACTCATGTCGGTACCCTCAAACGGTCCCCCTCATGTTCAGATCGAGACCCTTGAAAACTGTCAAACACTTAATCTGTCATCTGTCACCTTTCACTAGGCTACGAGGTTTACTATGTGTATACACATAGCAACTGACACTATCACTAGCTCTCCGTGATGTCTGCTCGCTATCCTCTCGGGCAGCGTGTCCGCCTCTCTTCGAATCCTAGCCCTTCCTAGCCCTTCCTCCGAATAAAGCCTTGGTCTATCTGCTCGCATGTCTCCACCCCCCTCCGCTCCTCGCCCGCTACTTGGACCGACCGTCGTCTGGCTCGAGGCGTTTGGCTCCTCCTAGAGAGAAATCCTAACACCTTCGAATCGCGACACACCACGCGATAACCGTTGACAGGGGTGTGGATTAGCTTCCGGCTGTTTTCATTGCCGGGAAGTAGCCACATCACGTGATCGTTGGTCCCTTGGATCTACTTGCGTTCAAGAAGGTGCGCAAAGAGAATTAAACTGTCGTTTGACTCTGAGATCCGTATCCTCGGTATATGCGCCGGTCTTCTCGTGTGCGAACCTCTCTTCTACTTCCCCCTTCTCCTCCTCTACTTGCCCTGAGGCGTTTCCACGCCTCGGGGACCCTTTCACTTCGCCTTCCACGTGTGTATGGCTTGGCTTTGGAGATCCGTGCCGCTCCGTCTTCCACCAGCGTCGTTTCGTGTTTCACACACGTACGACATCTCGCGCATCATGTGCGGAGCTTCTGGCTTTCGCCTGGTCTGTCCATGCAGGTAAGAGTTTTACTTTTGGCCCGTGGTCTTTATCCTCTTCGTGACCTCGAGGAGGAGGGGATTACATGCCCCTTATCACAATGGACTTAACCTAAACTCTCGACCCCGAATTAACCTACTCAAAATCCTACGGCCTGCCGGGTTGGAGTCTCGTCTGTTTTGCTTCTGCCGTCTAGGTTTAAGCTCTATAATCAATGTCGACTTGAAAAGGTATCAGAAGGGTATCAGTTGCTTAGTTTAGTTGCTGCCATACCATCGTCCGCGACTCAGACCTCTCGACTTCCGAACTTCCGAGTCCCAGCGTGCACACATCATACCCGTCCGAGTTTGTCAAAGGAAGAGGTACGTATATGATATAGTGCAGGAAGTCGATTGAGGATGTCGTGAAGGTCTGAGGAATGAATCTTGCGTGCAAAATATAAGCATCATTTTGATTGTCAATCTCTGATCGTATCTCTTGAATTGCCGGTGTTTTTTTTGGTTGATCTTCTTTTGTAGGTTATAGCATATGTGGGCGAAGGAATAAGGGTATAGATAAAGTGTTGAGCAGCAGGTTCCCAAGTGAAGTAAACAGCTAGACATCCACAGATGAATTACGAGGAAAAGACGAGAGCAGCATGACGATTGACAAGTGTATCAAAAAGAGTGACAAAAGAAATGAGGTTTGTCTGATGGAAAAGACCTAAAGTCCATGCGGAGACAACCCATCCCCGAAATGCTTCAAGAAGAACGTCACCTTCATTAATGAACGTAAGCACCTCCTGTTTGCTACAGAGCTGCAAAGACTTTCAGTCCTTGTGCCACCTCGATCTGAATGCGAACCACCAGTAATCCGCATCGCACTTGAGAAAGAGAGTAGAAAAGTTGAAAAAATAAAACATCGTAAAAAATGCTGGTAGCCGAAGCGGTAGATGTAGCAATTCCAATCGACATTAGACTAGAAAGTAAACGGAAAAGAGGATATGCCAGAGTGGAAGAGAAACAATGGCAATCCGTTTCCAACCGCGTGCTCCTCGTAATGTAACTCTAACTCGACACGCAGTGGACAGTCGGGTCGAAATGATGATGTGTCCCAAAAGACAATCAGACGAAACTCTACACCATAGAAGCCATAGATTTGTTCTTATAAAGTGATGAAGATGCAGTCAATATGATAAACAAGCTCTATATAGATAATACATATTTAGAGTTGTGGAGAAAGAAATAATTTCTAAGCAAAAAGCAATGATGCAAGCGATGACTGCGAAAACAAGACTACAAAAAACAAAGATGCAAGCGCTAACAGCAAAGCCGAAAGCGCAGGGGCGCAATAACGAGATCCCACAGTGAGCAAGGCCTGGTCTGGCAAGCAGTGCGAGGAGGACATGAGCAGTGCGTGGGTGCGAGCGGTAAGATTGCTACAATGCCGGTGCGCTACAAACCCTACGCAGAATCTACCAACCGCCAATCTTTTAGAACTAAAAACTATCTACACGTAACTTAAAATTTTGTTTACAAGTAGTCATAAACTTTTCTCTTCAACCAAACCCCACCTTAACCTAAACCCGCCCCATAGTTATGTCTGTTTGTCGAGTTATAGAGAATCTTTCAAGGATAACAGAAGTATTGATTATTGGGCAGCTAAAAGTCCAACGCCACTAGTCATATTGTATTAGTTAAACCTTTAAGAATTCTAGGAAAATCTCCCACAGGTATTATTAAGATTAGTGATAGTCACACCTTTGAAAATCCCAAGAAAGTCTCCCAATAGAATAAGAGGATTAGTGTTAGTCAGAGCGTCATAACTCCAAGAGATTCGTTAATGAAAATCCCCCAAAGATGTTATTAGTGATAATCAGACGGCGAAAATCTGTCCATCACTGATCCTCTGGTTAATGGTATTTAGACGGCTAAAGATCTGAGTAAATTGAAACCTTGTAAAACCAATCTCCTGGGCTTCCGACTTCATGCGGTTTAGACGAAACTTTGTAAACCAGAGCCAGTCTCCAGAGCTTCTGCTGCCTTTGGGTTAACATGGTTGTCCAGTTCTCGCGTGTAAAAAGAGAGAAAATTCGATCTGCTCCTAGACTGCAACCGACAAGATCCAAATGAATGAGCTTCTTACTCCGTGTTGTGAAATTCATGTCAGAGTTCGTAAGGTGACACTGTAGATCGGACCCATATGCCTGAGATTCCGGTGATCGAAGGATAGACTCTAGTGTTTGGAAGGAACATTTGCACCTACACGATGAACCTGGAGGCATTAGAAACGGTACAGTAGCATATTGATATAACAATGTACGATGTGTCCTTCGTGTTTTGATCAGCGTCTGATAACGGAGGCGCTACAGACGATAAGCCACACAGTGTTCCGTCTATTTCAACTATACATAACATGTGGGATTACAACTTTGAGGGTGGTGTAACTTTAATCGCATAACACTTGCGTAAGTCAAACATCTAGCAGCTCAGTCAAAGAGAGAACGGTCGATGAGGACTGAATTTCAAATTATGAACAATAACAGCGATTCTGAACTCTCGTAGACGTTCAGCTTTTGTCATTACTACCCGGGACAAAGATTCACCTGCTCCTGATCCTCAGGTAACATGTTGACGACCAGCATAAGGTAACTTGCTGGCTGATAGTGCAACAGAGACAGCTAACTTAAAAACTGGTGTGTTTGTGACTACGATGCAATATTGCTAGACTTTACTTAGCAGAGAATCTGGGGCTGCATTTGCCCAGGCCGCAATCAAGTTATGAGCAATTGCGTATGGACCCGGTACATACATTGGCGAGCTCTGCTCCAAGAATGCATCTGGCGCTGCTTTTTGCCCTGAACATAACTGATAGATTTTCAGGCTTGCAGCTTCTTGTGCATCTCTGTAGTCTGTGGACGTTAAGGCCTTCTTCACAGATTCTCGATTAAACCACTGTGCATCTGCACAGAATCAAATTCTTGTATTAGATTTATTCACTCTGACGATGCTTATTTAGGTGGACAGATTGATCATCCTGCTTTGCCGTTGGATTTAGTAATCGACCGGGTGCTTTGTCCACGCAAGCGAATGCAAATCTTCTGAAGGTTTGCACTCGCAACAAAAAGGAGAGGAAAAGGAAAAGTTTTCTCAGGCCATTTCCAGCAATTTCTTCTTCTTATCGTTAAATGCGTAAACATTGACTTTCAGCTGAGTCGGGCAATCTACCTTGAAGCTCCTCCCCATCAACGGAGATTTCAAAGCTTGTGGCGTAAGCAAAAAACCCCACCATTAGCTGGCATGACATACTGCTGGGACCAACTGTGATGATGCACGCAAAACAACATTAGTAATAATTTCGAAGAACTACTGTCAAGAACCATCAACACTTAAAGTCAGCTTGACACCTACCTGGCCATGGTTGTGAGCTGTGATAGACGATCTGGCCAACATGGATTCCCACCTCTTCTCGTGTTTCTCGCCTCACTGCTTCTTCTAAACTTTCTCCAGTCTGTAAGGGAAAGGTGGAAGTAACAAAGTCCTTAAAACGAGGAAGATGAAACACACTGCAGCAAGAAATTCATGCTATTGCGGAAGGATATGGTTAATGGCTGAAGACGAAGAACAAAGAAAAGGAGTTCGAAACAAGGGCGATGGATCCAAACCTCAATAAACCCTGCGAGGCAGCTCCACATGCGAGGTAAGAAACGAGCTTGACGACCTAGAATCACGCAATCTCTCTCTTTGTCTATCACCAACATGATTACAACCTACGGAAATATCCCGAACCCGACATCGGTCAGTTTCGTCCAACAAAGTTGTATCATGGCCTACAACAGATTTTTGCAAACGACGACCAAAAGCCTCAAATCAGAACATCTCAAACCAGCTGGAAGCTCGAGTCCTACTCCATCTGGTTCAAAATTCACAGAACAGAACAGAGGTCGACGCGAATCAGCTGAACAGAAGCTCTACTATAAAAGCTTTACCGGATCTATCCTGGGGTACAACTTGTTCTTGCAAGCCTGATTGCAACACACTCGACGCTGCCCTGCTTCAATGGCCAAAGTCTTCGTCCCACATCGACCACAAAACTGTGCTTGCTTGTGCCATTCTAATAGTGCTCTTGCCTACAGTATGAACGCTTACTTCAGGACGTTTGTCGAGACAACAGAATAGTGCAGCACATCTGCGGGCAATTACAGAGCATCCTATTAACGTGAACAGTTTAGTGTTCGTCAGGTGTATGTCACTTTCGTGGTGCTGGGATCAAAAAACCATTTTCATCTAAGACTCCAAAGACTTTCCTATCCACATGCAACATATATAAACCAATCGAGACAGCAGGCTCGGACAGCAGAGAAAATTCGGAGTTGGCCATACTAGGACGGGCGTGAATTTTGACACCACAGCACTGAGTTTGAACGCAAAAAGAACGCCAAATGCTTCAAAACAACAGAAAGCTGGGGTGGGGTCACACACATGACCACCGATTGCGACCTCCTCGATGGCAGGTTTGTTGCCACAATCGGCTGCTACCATGAGTGTTCTCAAGTCGATGAATGCACATGTTTCCCCCAAATTGTCTGTTTTAAAAAGCACTGCAACGTCCTGAGCCAATTTGTGGGCAGCAGCTCCTCTTGTATCCTGCCCTGAACCACGAATTCCAGTAACATCGATCGCGAAGAAAGGTACCTCGTCTTTTTCCCCTAAATACACCAACTTGTCGAACTTTCTTCTCAGCAATTCATCCTCGGCTAGAGTCACTTCAGTGGATTCCGCGGATGTGACGGAGCTAAGATTAAGACTGGCGTGAAATTCTGAGCCAAACCTGTCCAGCGATTGCCAGCAAAGGCTGCAAACCACAAATCCTTGCGGAGAACGAGACGCAACCACGAGCGGTCTGCCATCGAACACCGGCAAGACCCGAGCTCCACCTTTCGCTCGCACTGCTTCATCTCTCATGAGTAAAAGCTCCAAAGCCGGAGCATCGATGTTGCTGCGTTTGCAGGGAATCAGCGGGTTCCCGGCGAAGAAATTCGTCTGCTCCATCTCCTTATTCTTTGGGCGTCGCCGCTACGAACGACCAAGGATGGATCATCCGAAGAGGACCTTTCGAGTGCGGAGAGGAGAAAACGATGGATTCTCAAAGGCGGACGAACTAGCGATCGGACAAGCAACTTCGCTCTATAAGTCTGCGTGTTCTACAGTACAGTAGTACATTTCGTCCTTCTCAATTGGCGTGGGTTTTCACAGGACAGCTGCTTACCTAGCTACATTTATCTCCGCAGTTCTCTAAAGGTTTGAATAGTGTTACATATGTATACGTGTCTACAAGATAGGGCCGCTCAAACTTGGCTTCTACGGAACTCCTGTAACTCCTTTTAAAGTTTTTTGCGGGTTTCTGCAGTAAATCTGCCGTTTTACATACCACATCTGGAGGTGGTATGTAAAATTTACAATCATTTGACATATAGGTGTCTAGTAGGGCCACTCAGCTTTAACTTTTATAGAACCCTTTAACTCAGTTTAAAATTTTTTAGAAATTTTTCTTTTAAATTTTGTCCAGAGGGGTAGGTAAGATACCATAAATAATTGAAACAATCGTCTCCGTAGACTATGAAACAATAGTCAACTCCAAAATTATGATTGATCGACTGCAAACTTCTTTGAGAGTTTTAAGATTATTCTTTGACTCTCAGATCTAATTCTAGTTTGTTAACTTTAGCTTAGTTGTCAAGAGAAAATTAGTATAACATTTCAGCACCAGGTACCAAAAAAAAAAATCTAACTAAGATCAACCTGCACACAAACAACAGATCCACAAATGTTTTTTTTTGTTGATCCTCTATCAACCAAAAAAAATATCGACAATTCATGAGACACGATTAGAGATTGAGGATCGAAGCAAAGTCATATCATGCACACAAGATTCATTCTCCATACCCTGGATCGACTTTCTGCACCTCAATGTCATACCAAAAACTCCCAACAATATATTCTATCCATGTGATTCTCCTACTTCATCCTTGAATCTCAATCAATAAATTCTCCTCATAAATCTTTAGCTTCTCTGACTCTTTGTGGTCTGCCTCGCTCTTCGTGCATTGTACTTCTGTCTTCTTTTTCTAACACAGTAAAAAAAATCTCATGTCTCTCGATGTCTTGGTAATTAACTCAATCTTTGAGCGATATTTGAAACTTCCGAGTGTTGATAGTAACTCTAGCTTCTAGGTGGTGGAGACTATTCAGTCCAATATCACCTCTCGTCATTTTTAAACAACACTAGTCTAAATCTGATTGGCATCTTACAACTTCAGACAATCGACAAGCAACAACTCTAGATTTAAGCAAGAGGTTGATCATACCGCCTTGATTCCAGTGTCCTAGAAGTGTTATTCTCACAACTTCTGAAAGTCAACACAATCCACCATTTAGCTGATTTCATCATCTAAGTGCTACCGTCTCAACCTACTCTTGACACGTAGTGATCTTCAAAGCTAATTGCAAAGCAGCTATTTTGAATATTAAAGATCTTATATCTTTTGCTCTGAAAATAGCTCTCTCTACTCACGTCAAATGGTCCCAGATCAATTTTGGCTGAGTCTATTCACAAAACAATGGTTTCTTACTGAAATAGGTTCCTTGATCTGAACTACCAACGAGTTCACAACAGCTTTGAACAACCAACTATATCTAAGATATTCAGTCGGAACCATCCAATCTCACTAGCATCTTGCTAGTTACCAAAGTTCATATGGATCTTCCAACGATATTATACTTACTCTTATGTCGCGACCCTCAAACTCAAGGTTGGGCACAATCACAAACAACAGAACCTTAGCTGACTTGCAGTAGGTTGTGAACGCTACGAGTAGGACTTAACCCCTTGGTCGAAAAGTTGAGAACATATGAACTCTAAATGGTTTCTTGAACAAGGTTGAACATTGGGTTAAGACGTAGGAGCCTATCCTAAAAGAACCCCAAACCAAAATTGATCTAAGGGGGTAAGTCTAGAAACGGATTGAGACGTAGATCCGAGATGTGGGTCCGACATAGATGGATGCGGTTGGATGCTAGTCCTAACCACAAGGTCATAGTTGGCCATGGACCATGGTTCCTCAGAAAAACACTAGTATTGGAGCTCCAACGAAGTTTTGGATCATGGACGGAATTCCACATTAGATCTCGTGGCGAGTGAGATACCATTTGAAAGATCTCGGCAAGAACTTTCTATGGTACCAAGAACTCCCTAACTAACATCATAGTTGAGAATTATGTAATCTCGTGATCAAGTTGTAGTATAATTTTCAAGGACTAAAGAGGAGAGCGAGGTCGTTGACCTCCAGAAGTATATATGAGAGAGGCTTGATGCCTACGTGGGCCAAGACGACTCACTCGACTCTAGAGTTCAACTGGAAGCTCTGGAGACATGAGATGATGATTGGATCAATACCAAGATGCGTTCTGGTCCAGACATGGACGTTCGGACTTAAGATCGACCAAGAGCTAAGGAAAAACTAGAGAAAGAGACAACAGGTTAGACCATCATTCAAGAATCTGGATCCAGACGGACATCACGAGCACCAAAGTACCATTTGAATGCAAGTTATTGCTACCATCAGAGTGGACAAAAGCAAGCTAGTGCTATCATTCAATGGACAAAATTATAATTAGAACCAATTTGTAAAGATCAGAAGTGACTATGGATAAGGAGCGTTAGATGAATGACACCAATGCATCATTCTAATGCAAGTTACTACTAAATTAGATTGGATCAAAATAAAATTAGAACCAATTTCAGACAAAACAACATTCAACGATCGAAGATCGGATCAGAAATGATTATGGACAAAGAGTGATGGATCAATGACATCAAGGCACCATTCGAATGCAAGTTATTACTAACATAAGAGTAAAAAGAAGCAAATTTGGAACCAGCTTCAGAAAGAGTACACATTCAATGAACCAAAGACCGATCTGACCTAAATTGACTATGGAAAGATATTAAGATATTAAATGATGTTTGAATGACATCAAAACATCATCTAAAATTACTACTAACATAAGAGTGCATGGACATTTACAAAAGCATAATTTGAACCAGTTTCAAGCGAAGTAAACACTCAACAAACCAAAGATAAGATCAAAAGTGATTATAAAACATACGGAATGATGGATGAATGACATCAATGCACAATTCTAATGCAAGTTATTACTAACATAAGTCAGACTTAGAATCCATGGACATGTAATGTTATGTACAGAAGAATAATCGGAACCAATTTCAGATAGAGTAAACATTCATGAACTAAAGATCAGATGGATGGATGACATCAAAGTATCATTCTAAATCAACTTACACAGTGGATTGTGGTTTACTTACACTCTAGATTAATTCACAACTCAGTTACTACGTAGGTACGGAGAGGAAAAAACATAGACTAGCAAAGTATCAGAAAAAGACCTCATTCGATGACCAGAAGATTCGAACAAAGAGACTATAGATCTAAAGTACTGAAATGTAACACTCCTAGTCAAACCTCAATCTACTCATAGTTTCTCAGATCTCCTATAGATCTAAAGTACTGAAATGTAACACTCCTCGTCAAACCTCAATCTACTCATAGTTTCTCAGACCTCCTTTAAAGTTTGACTTTGGAGATCGTGATTTCTTTCTTACTCTCTTGCATCTACGTCCTCTACCTCTCGACCGCAGTCTACACTTGATTCCGCTAGCCATTTTGCTGCACAAAAAATGTCACTCTCATATGACCATTGAGAAATAGGATTGCTCGTGTCACTGAAAACTTTCTGCACTATTCCATTCAAGTCCACCTTGATGAATTTCATCGCTCCGGCTCCACAAATTAACATTTGTAATCAAAATCTTCGATTTCCTGAGATCACTGACGTACCATCACCTCCCTCCCCGCTGAAGAACGCTGCTCTCTTTTCTTGCATAATAAATGCACACTTTGCTACCTCTCTAGGACACTCCCATCATTTATGATTGATTAAATGCCAACACAGACACTGCACGTCACCCTGGATGAAAACTTGGACGTATAACCGTAACTACCCTAAGGTCTGACCAAGAAACACTTTGTAAGACAGAGGTGACCAAGAAGCCTTGAGAAATTTCGGGGATGACAAGTAACTATCCATGGTGCTCGCTCCACCTCTGGTTTCTTTACTAACAGTTTACTCTGGGACTCCTACGGCCATCTCGTTTTGGGTTTCACGCTGCGTCCGGCTCTCCCCTCCACTTGTGTCCAACTCCACTGGCCCTCCTAATCAACACAACTGTGGGCGATCGGCCTTGGACTGCTGGGGATCCTACACGGCGATCCACCTTGTACGTTCTTTCTCGCCGTTTTAATAAACCTTCAAGACGCACCGGCGTCTTTCAATTGAAAGAGAAGAAGAACATTTTTAGTTCTCAAATCTGATTTCGATTTGGCTAACTTGGACGAGGGTGAATACGTATAAGTAAGACTAGCATAGAAGTTAACAGTATAGTAGGGAATGGAAGTTTAATATGCATCCCCGATGAACCAACAGGAAGAAGCCTGATACCGACGCTGTGAATGTATTCTTTGGGTGGTGTGAAATTCTCGGTGATACCAGACATGTTATCATTAAACCGATAAGGCGAACCTGTCAAGAAAGAAGTTTATATTAAAGCTCCGCAGGAGATGAAATCTACAAATAAAATATTCTCGTGTATTAACTGAACTCGACGCCCGATTGTGGGCGTGAGAACTGCTTGCGATACTAGGACCCGACTATGATCCGACTCAGTTAATAGTACGCATCTTGCATGTGCAAATTCGCAGCATACGAGCATTAGTTACAATCTGAGTGCAAACGTAAGGATCCTTAGAAACAACTAATCGGAAAGTTCTGTTAGATGCTATATCCTTATCCTACGTACAAAGGCACCCTATAGACTAGAAAGGACACTTGACAACACCACAACGACGAGACTTAAATCATGTGTCTCCATGTTCTCCTTTCCCAGATGACATGAAGTTGAATGTGCGTGTCCATGTTAATATTTCAGAGAGATATACATGACGATACTTGCTCGCCAGTTAGGATGATATATCGTGTTTATACGTGGTACTCATCTCCGCACCTATATGCCATACAATCCTATATGAAGCTTTCTATCCCCGGTATACGTTAGACATATTCAGAGTTGACTTGAAACAAGAATGCCACTGCTTAGTTAATTTTCCCAAGTTCTTTTTTACACTGTCAGGCATATTACATCCACTGATAGATATTTCCAAAGCATCAGGAAGTCCTCGGTCCCCGTCGCCACTACAACTTCTCGCAGCAGCAGCATCCATAGTTTCTTTGATGGCATCAAGTGGTATGACCTGTCGAAGCGTACACTCATATCAGGCCATGTTGCGATTGCACGATGTAATCCTTAAACGAAAAGCTCCTGAACAAATGGACCTTCTTACCAGTATTTGCAGGAGTGCACAGTTTGTGAAAAGCATTCGTCGCAAATAAGAAGAATACAAGTACACTTCTACCAGACTCTTGCACCCACTCGCATCCACTACTTTGAGAACTCGTGATTGGCAGAATAACCTGCAAGGATACAAGAAGAATGTCAATTTTGCACTTGGATTTCTCCTGCGCAGGAAGATGGGGACAAGGAGAAAACATACTTGCATCACAAAACTTAGCACTCTGCACGTCCAAGGATACCATCGTGTAAAAGGTAGAAAGCTAGTCCAGCCATCAGCGCACTTCCAGCTATATTCTACCAGATCACAGACTTCTACCGGAAAGGGGAAGTATATCTTTCACCTTCTTAAAGCCTGACTTCCAGAAACCTCCAAACTCATTAAGGTAGGCTGCACAAGGTCCAGCCTTTCAATACGGTCACAACCACCACAACGCAATTCTTCGAGAGCCGTAGCGACCTCGACTGCGGCACTCACAGCGGATTGCACTAGCATCCGGCAGCCAAAGACGTTCAAACTACGCAACTCGCCACATTGAAAACTGACAAATCTTTCCAAGTTGTCTGCATGTCCATGGAAGAGGGATATTCTGATCATGATCAGTTTGAAGGACAAGATAATTATTACAGTGTCGAATCGTGATGTAATACTCCAGAGGAAAATAAGCTTTAACAAATTCCTTCAAACTTCACCAATTAAAGTACCAAGTTGAAGCACCAAAATGTGATCTCAAATCCCTACCCACAGTCCAATAATCTACGTCATTCTAGTTAAGGACAAGAACATAATCAGTGCATGTCACACATCACGGTAGAGAGTCGCAAACGGCTCGAAGAAATATAAGGCCATAAACCATTACCACAAAGAGATAGATTGAGAGCCGTCAGAGAAGGACACTTCACTTGTAATCGTGTCAATTTCTTGCAATTCGCCAGATTCAATGACTTCAATGAGGTTGACGCTAACACCAACTCTTCAAGCTGAGAGCGAAATGACCGTGCATTAGTATCCTAGAGTACTCAACTGGTTTCTCAGACTCGAGAGATATGTCAACCAATAAAGCATCTATAAAAAAACCACTGCCGAACATGAAACACAACGTTCAGGGACAATGCGTGAAAATCCCAACCGACAATTAACACTGGAACCAGGAAAAGTAAAGGAAAAGATGCAAGTATAATGATGCGACCAACAGATGAACCATGATAATTTATCACAGATATGATGTGATCATACCTTGTAACAACCTGCAAGGTTAAGGTGTTGTAATTGACTTTGAACTGGTAGCTGATACACAAGCCTGCTTATTCCAGGCATTTGAACTGCAATCAATTGCTGCAACACTGATCTTGCAGGTATTCGAAGACCTGCATTCGTTACACCTCCACATCTTGAAACATCTAACGTATAGAGACATGATCTCAGAGCCCCCTTCAACAGAGCCTGCAAATCCGGTGCCATTTCGAGTTACTCTTGACCCTCCACATATAGACCATACTCTTAAGTCTAGTGGGAAGGGATTAGTGACGCTTTGGCTTCATCTCATTGAGCAAGGAATGGTGCCCTGGTATGGCTGAGAGTATATACCGTTCCCACTAGATATTGATTGCTTTGTTCCAGCATGAAGATCTTAACATAAAATAGTTGACTTGTGATTGTGGGATCCCTTGACCCAATAGTTCAAGAGATCTCCATCAAAATATATCTGTTGTTATATGATGATATTATCAGTTGTCTTACTCCAACTTCAAAATATCCTACCACTTTCGTTGTTTGTCATGAGTAATCAAGCTGACTCAAGAAGCTGTGAACATGATTGCAATCGACCACCAAGCAATTGAAAATATTACCTGCACTCCTCTATCTGTGATCTCTGGACATCCTGCAATGCGCACTTCTCTCAATCCTCTGACACCTTTAGTTTCGCAACAGTCGGCTTCTGAGTACACTTCACTGATCATGTTTTTATCCGGGTCTTGCGTAGTTTCGGAGTCATGGTCAAAAGCACAGCCATGCTCTGAAGGCACAGTACTAGCGTGCTTGTTTCTTCTAAGTTTCCCTCCTATGACCATAGAACCAGGTAGACAGATAGCGAGCTGAGAGGGGCTTTTCGTGGTACTTGAACCTGGAAGTCCATTGCTCTCTCTCGGGTTGCCTGTGGCCGGAACTTCACCAGTGGACGCCGACTCAGGAAGTTCCGACTTACCTCGTAACTTAAGATCAGGAACTGTAAATACTCCAATATGATTTGTTGTCCTACAGAATGCCTCAGCAGAGCAATGTGCTCGTTTAGACAGGTCCAACCTCTCATCTTTGATTTCAGTAGCGTCTGCAAAACAGACTGACTTTGGACCAGACGATTTCCTTGCAGTATCGCTGCCTTCGGAGCGATCGTCATAATTCTTCGGGTAGTACACACTTGTCTGGGTCCTCGTCATCCTGTCATCTTGGAGAATGGTCTTCACACTGGTATACCGGGTTCCGTTTTCATCTACTTGAGCCAACAAAGGTGCGGAAGGCACGACGATGGGACTGCTAAGTTGAGCAGCAGTTGAACTTATTCTGTCTCTCAAGGCCGGTATGGCGGTGGCTGAATGTTGCTCCCCCTCATGCACATACTGCTTATACATATCGTGGTATTTGCTTGTAGCCGCAATCTCGCTGTTGTTTGGCTGACTTGGCAAAGAATAGGAATCTGAACGAGAAGAATGCTCCATGGAACTCGCCATTTTTCCGCTATACTTTGCAGTCAAAGGCACCATAGAGCTATTGGGATGGGCAGAATCACCCCAGTCTATGAACGTTAAGGTGGGATCCAAATCAAGAGGCCTTCTGGTATGATCGGCCGTCGGCACGGCAAGGGGATACCCAACTGAAGCTGTTGACTGAGTGGCATGATCAGCAACCTCAACAGTCTGAGGAGCTTGAAAGGAAGAACCAGATTGTTTCTCCTTGCAAGGAGTAACTGCGGCAACGTTGACAGGTTGAGAGGCTTGAAATGCAGAGATAGACCCTTTCTCCTTGCCGAAACGAACTCCACTTGCTGGTGGAATCTTCAGTCCAGCGGAGTCAAACGCCATTTGCGCGTAGCTCTTCTTTGCAGGAATACTTGCAGCAAGCCTCGAATCGGTTCTTTTTGCTGCATACGGGGAATTGCCTAGTTTCTCCTCTTCCACCTTCACCTTAACAGTACTTTCTCTTCGGACTCTATCTGCAGAACCCCCAAGCCTTGGCCAAGTGCGGTAATGACTGGTCCCGTTCAAAGCGAGTCCCTGAATTTCCTCGAACACGGCAGCGTCATTGTTCTTCAGAAACATCTCTTCGGTCTCAATCACGTCATCTGAAGTAAGCTCTAGAACCTTGACAGTTGGAAGGACGGCTGCAAAGCTGGGATAACACTTGAAGTTTTCAAGAAGATCATTTGGCTTCTCAACATACTGATAGCGCGAGAGGGTAAGAAGTGCAGTATCACTCAAACAGGGACAATTCGTGAGATCCACCTCTTCAAGCTGCAAATACAGGCAAACGAAGCAAGTGCTCAGACATCAAATGCAAACTAACTGTATATCTTCCGCCTGCTTTAGAAACTTCAAAAATAAAAACTCTCATACACACCATATACGACGATTGAACACACAAACTTTCATTGTTAATCTTATCCGGATCGCGAATGGAACATGAATATGCTAATCCTCCATGGTAAAAACACAGGAGAATGCTAACTCACCTGTGTATGGAGAGAACACAGCAAGCTCACATCTGTGTCCAAGAGATGCATGCAGTTTCTGAAATCCACAGACGTCAAGGATCGAAATTTCTTTTTCTCACTGGCTTCAGACTCAAGTTTGCTGGTGCTTTCTCTGCTTGAGTTACAACCCTTTGCTGCCGCTCTGATTATGGATACAAAACTCTTGAGCTTCAAGCCTGTATATCCCATGATAAGAATGTAACTAATTTCACGCAGGAAGTATAAGTCTCCTTCCCCGCAGATTTCTCAGCATCCAAGAACTTCACTGTATATGTATTCGATACGGATCTAATGCAACTATATCTCCCAACAAAACGGAGAAGACAGATATCAATGCATCAATCATGAGGTGACATTGTGCTCCGTGCTATGAATCAGACCTTCATTTTGCAAGTTCAAGTAGGCAGGACGCACAATAAGCACTCACCACAACGCTTGAAGCTCAAAGACTTGAGATCTGGATGTGCAGCAACCTGCCCAACAATAAATTCGATACATTAGAAGATTATATTACTTATTTATAATGTATCTTCAACCGCTACAGTGGAAAATTAAGGCAGAAACAGCTTCCACTGAAGTTATGACTACAACCTGTATTATTTACGTATTCTGCTAGAGATTTATTAAATTAAACAGATAACTACTCATTGTTGACTTCCGAAACTTAAAACTTCACCTAGCATCTCAATGCCATTGTAAATGATCCAATCTAAGCTCAGAAACAAGATAAACAACTTTCACGAACAGAAGTGCCCACAGAACTTACCATGCCTTCCAAAGCAGAATTTGATAAATTCGGCGGCAGTACTAAAAGATGCACAGAACTCCTCAAAGAAGTCACTGCCTTCAGAAACTCCTTAGATACCTGCATTACACAGGAAAGAAGCTATGAAACCTCAACGCTTAAGAAGAGCATCTAAATTTCCAGTTATCGTTTTAATTCCAATTCCAGGAATAAAACTCTGAAATCCTAAACGCTTGAGAAGAGCATCTAAAGTTCCAATTGTTGTTCTGGCTCAAAAGTCCATGCCAAAAGTTGGCGGATAATCAGAATCTCATTTCTATCACCTAAGTCCTCCGAAGGAATCAACAATGAACTTTGACTGAAAAGATTATAACAGTACATCTCACAACTCCTCTCACGACTCCTCAGCACCCGGGCCCTTACAAGCCCATTGAACGAACTTAAACCGGGGAAAAACTCACCCTCGCGATGCGTGCAACTTCTTTGGTCGATAATCTTGCAAGAATCATCGATTTGCATTCCTCCGGGAGAGCATTCCATCTATTTAAAACGTTGACCTCTTCCATTATAACTCCAATTGATAAACTAGCTCCGTCTTTCTATACTCTGCATGCACCCTAACGTTAGTTTTCATTAACAACTGTGTTCAGATTTACTCATTCCGAACAGATTAACATTAAATCTCCACGTGGTTAAAGCTGGCTAGACCTAGAGAGGATTGAAACTGAATTTTTACAGGACTGAAACCTATAAGGTGGTAGGTAGAGGCATAGGTTCCCATTTGTCACCATATTTTTGTTACAGTATTGCTATGCTGGTTGAAATCCGTAATAAGCTGATGGACAAGTTCTGTGTATGCTGGGAAATTCTAGACGCATGACAATGTCGTAAACAGCTCCCAAGTCTGAAACTTATCACATCTTCGACATCCGGCGTTTCCGTTCTACAAGAACTTGGGATCCTTCTAAATCTCCTTCCCAGATCACCTGTCAAACTTGGTCAAGATCACGGCGAACTTCACAGCGATGTGGGAAGTGTGGCAATCCAAAACTGGTGCGTACCCGTTGCCAATTTGTCCAGGGTGGTTCATGATAATAACCTGGGAGGTAAAGTTAGCAGCCTCTTTGGCGGGATCATTCTTCGAGTCGAATCCTCTCTTGAGATCCTTCACGGCGACATTGTTCACATTGAATCCGACGTTGTCACCCGGGAGAGCCTCATGGTGCATCTCGACGAACTTGACCTCAGGTGTCAGACCGGTAGGCGCAAAGGTGACAAGCATGTCAGGCTTGATGACACCTGTCTCGACTGTATCACAGGAACAATTCTGATGCCGCCGATCTTGTACACATTCTGAATGGGCGACTTGAGAGGCTTGCTGTTGGGCCCCGATATATTAGGGGGTGTCCATTTTTCTCTTCTGCCAGAAAAGTTTAGCTCGCAGCTTTGTATTTCGAACCTTTCATTTCCTCTTTACAGGTTGTCTTTACTGTATGTAGTCTTCGAACGATAAAATGGTCTGTTTATATTAGTGGTAAAACATGATCCGTTCATTTTCGTGCTTTCACTCGTGTAATTAGATCAGGAAAATATCGTCGCCTACTTTCATAGCCGTCACACCATCTAACCCAGAACTTTGGCTCACGGACCCCACGACCTCACCCGGGACTACCCACGGACAATGCAGTATGATATAAAGTTGTTAACTTGTCCGTTTTATCCCTTCAAGGGGGATCTGACTGTCTTTTGTGGATAACCACAGCATACCCGGACCAGATTGTACATACAGCACATACAGCGACTTCTTGCACTTCCAACCGGGAGCAGGCGGGTTTGAACCCCAGACCTTTCGCTTAGAGGTCTGAGACCCAACCAACTCAGCTACCGATCTTCGGTAGCTGAGTTGTCTTTGATCGTTTGAACCGTATGCTTGGAAGACTTCACCTGATGTTTTCTACGGGTGATGCTTGAGATATATCTTTGACCGCTTGAACCTTCTTTTTCAGAAAAGTTTTACCCGTGGTTTTATTTGTGCTAGAAAAGTTCAGCCTACGGCTTCCAGTTTCAGACTTCTCAATTTTCTCTTCTCAGCCGTGATAAAATACGTCAAAAGTATAATGCCCATCAGAAAGTTTCACAACAGCGTATCGTCCTCTTAAACTCCAAAGTATCTTATATAACAATCGTAACTGCAATATCGTCGTATTTAAATATCACGTTCAATACATCACTAGCTCGATGGTCAGATAATTTTAACTCAAAAGAGAGTATTGAGTGCAAGACTTGTAACTAGCAATATAGCGAAAGTAATTCAACATCAGATCCAAAAGCACACCATCATCATTGCTCAATATCTCACTACTCCGATGATCAAATCACTCTAATCCAAAGAGGGTCGTGAGTGTAACTCCACGTAACTAGCAATATACAGAGAATCGTGCAGAACCTCGAAGTAGACACCAAACTCATAGTAAAAAAACCAAAAAGATTTATTTGGAGACTTTATCTTTTCTCCGAACAGTCTTCAAATATAGATAGGGTCTACCCTCTTGACTCTAATGATGCAAAAACTTTCAAATCCAACCTCCAACGATCGAGCTCTCATCTCCAATTTTTGATCTCAAGTGACTTAATCTCCAAAACTTTGTCCTTATATTCTAAAATCACTCACACCAATAAAATATACTGGCTGATCTCAGATCTGTCTCCAGCAAGTGATAGATCTATCTAACTTGATCCTAATGAGACCCCAAACAAGTAGTTTGACGTTTTCATCATAGAAAACGATAAAAAATTTGATTACAAGAAACAAAAGCTTGATTTAAATCGATCTCCTTCGTCACACTCAACACAAGAATCCAATCTACGTATGGTCATGGTCTTCTTCTCTACGTAGATGGAGACTCCCTTGTAGCATTAGCACCAAGAATGAAGAGTTTGGTCCACCAATCGCGAAGAACAAAGCAACCTTAAGTCGTAGATGAACAAAAATATGTTGAAAGCATCTCCCTACGAGTCAATCTCCTTCACATCTCCAAACAGTCTAATGCAATTTCATATCGTCTTCAATTTCTTGTAAACCTCGGTGTTTGGATTGTAATGGATCTAAGGATAACAAGTCTGGACTCTGGAGCAGCTCGAACAGTCCAACTCTCTTTCGTAAGTAACTGAAACATTCCAGTCCTCCTTCTTACGTCATAATTTCTGCTAGACTCACACACCACGATTTGCCTCTTCATGAACTATATTATCATATATGTTGCATACGCAAGTCTGAACCCATTGAAACTTTGCTTGCATACATTGAAACTTTCAATCTCTCAAAACGTCCATTGACAAGTCGCATGTACAAGTTGATACCTTAAGCTACCTCTTTATTCTAGTTCATTATACATATGTTCAATCAACTAGATAATGACCAAACAAGCTCCTTGCACCCGTAGTATAGTGCTGATGACTGCAAATACATAGTCACCATTGACAAGCTAGAACTAACCTCATTTTCTTATCTTCTGAACTTCATAACTTCATCATTAAGTGTCCAAATGAAGCAAATGAAGTGTCCATGAGAAGCTTACAATAAACTCTACCACTTGACGTTGTGAGAGTATAGATTCAAAGATAGATTAAAAAGTTAGCTTTTGCTCCATAAGTGTCCTTGAAACTTTAATGCGTAACCTCAAAAGTTGATTTTAAGCAAAAATCAATCGCGACAAGACAACATGTGTTGATGGATCTCCGTGATTTCTAAGGTGTGGACTCTGTGGTTTCTAATACAGATCAAGATCTTGAGACTGGATAAGATGCACTAGTGTTGATCGATTAAAGTCTTAACATTAACGATGCAATTTTTCTTCCTTTGTCTTTATACGCAATCAAGTATCTTTTATCATTTGACAAGTGCTACTCTCTTCTTGCTAACCTTGAGCTAGGTTAGACTTTGTCATTTCTTGTCTCTTTCTTGTAGTGTTTGATCAGCTATGAACGACTTCTTTGCAGTTGTATCATACTTCTCCTGAAGATATTATTTTTTCTTTCCATGCTTCTTTATTCTTGGCTGAGTTGCCTTCAGACATTAAGGTCCACAAAGTTTTTAGACCTTCAATGAGGACCGAGCTGCTGGTCTGTCCTGTCCTTTGTTTCTGAAAACAACATTGGCTTTCTCATTCCAAGTTATAAGAGTATGTTCAACAATCATATAGCTCGTCATGAAGAGTAGGCTTGTAACGACTAGAGGTTGCACTTTGCAAATATGTGATAAGTTAGTAAATAACTATGTGTGAGGAGTTTCTAATTGAAATTCAAAAAATAAGCAACATTATAAGTTAGTTATGATTAACTACAGTTATACGACATTCGCTCATCCGCTCTGTCATTCATACTTTTAGAAGAGTGGAAAGGTTGTGATCTAGATAGATTGCTCACAGTGTCTCCATTAACACTTGTAGACGATTGGATACTTGTGGTCCCTAGCTAGATTCCTAGGGTTCTAACATCGGTCTTCCATGACCATTCCGGTTCAAATTATACTCAGTAAAAGTTCACGTTCATTTGCTGTACAACACCATCCTCTATATGAATCTCCGAAAAACATTTTCTTGCTCTCATTTTTATCCAATTGTGCAAATTTGAACTATGCAAGACAAAATCAACTCCGTCCCCTGATACGCTTTGTTGTACAAGAAAGAACAGCATTGTACAAACTTATCAAAATCTACAAACAATAAGAATTCTTCATCAAGTCGCAGTAGACTCGTAGCTTTGTGAAGATGTTTCATCGTCTGACCTTCAAGATCATCATCATCACTGCTTAGTTGATCTATTTGCATCTTCCATGGATCTAATGCAGAAATTGGTTGTACAGTGTTACTGAAATCTTGCGCTAGGAGTTCTATTCTCAATCCACCGCTTGGAAATGTAATTAATCTTCAATCGTCTTTGACAAATCAAGGTCCTGCTCTATCTCCATGGTTCGACTTACTTAGAGGTCAGACGATACTTTCGAACAGCGAACAGACCTTCTTCAACAACCAAAACTCCGCTAGAAAGACTACGGTTGGGAGCTCCCTTACAAGTATCATGCACATTTTGAGCTTTTACTATCTATCACGTCATCGAACGAATTTGAATTTGTGAAGTCGATTAATAATATTCTCACGCTTCAAAATGACTTGACATGGCTAGAGTGGAAGCTCAATTGCACACGTGGAAAGACTGATGTCACGAGAACATCCACAAAAGAAGAGTGATCGAACGATTGTCATGGGATGTACTCAAGTTACTCTTAAAAACTTATGAGAGTGACCAAGATAATAGAACAACTATGAAGTATGATCAAATAAATATCCTATTCATCAATTTAGAAGTTTAGAGATCAATCTCTATACTGAGAAAAAAAGAAGGAAAAAATGAGAGAAAAATGTGTTCTAAAAGTACAAACTGTATTCATATGTCAATGGATGAGTGTTATCTATCACATCTCCTCCTCCTTGAAGGAGCTGCAAGCATAAGAGATATGACAAATTTGTTCATTGAGTCATTCCTTCAGGATGTATGCGTTATCATGAAGCTGCAAACTTCAACTCGTGGTTAAATAAGAAACTCCTTCATGAAATAAATGCAACTTTGGTGATCCAATGATCACATGTGCATAGACGATCGAAAGAGATCCCGACACGCGTCTTGCACATTTTGAACTCTTACTCTCTGTCATGTCGTCGCACGAATTCGAATTTATGAAGTTGATTGACAATATTCTCACGTTTCACGGAAGACTCGACATGACCAAAGTAGAAGTTTAATTACACAAGTGAAAAGACTGATGCCACTAGAACATCCATGAAGAAAGAGTGACCATGGGATGTACACAAATTACTCTTAAAAGATTACGAACGCGGCCAACATAACCAAACAATGATAAATAAATATCATGTTCATCAACCTAGAAGTTTAGCAATAAGTGTCTATATTAGAAGAAGGAGAACTTTATGAGAGTAAAATGAGAAAAAGAAACGTGTGCTGAAAACACAAACTATATTGATGTTTCATAGGAAGAATGTAATCTATCGCACCTCCTCCCTCATGAAAGAGTTGCAAGCCGATGAGACGTGAGCAATTCTTTCACTGCGTCACTTTCCGATGTCTGCATTATTGTCGTACACAGCTCGTGGCTGAAAAGGGAACTCCTCCATGAAATAAATACAACTTCGGTGATCCAGTGCTCATCTGTGCGCAGATGATGAGAAGAGGTCCCGCATATACAGTCAAACCTCTTTAATATGCATGCAATCTGAACTTCTTGGAACTTGTGTTCTCTTTTTGTTATCGGAGAATTATATAAATATATATTAAATAATTATAAATAAATAAAATATTTTATAAATATTAGTTATTAACTCTCATGTCTCAAAACACGAAAAGAACAAACAAAAACTGTAGACTGGATCCTTGCGATTCAGAAGGTCTAAGTCAAGGTCATTGTACTCATAAATATATAATTTTAATCAAATATTTAATTTAATATCTAACTCTTCTTACAAAAAAAAATTTATTAAATTAAACGGACATGCATTTCCCGCTCTTCCGAACTCGGAAGAGGGTGACTACTATGCATGCTTAAACCTCTTTATAATCACTCGACAGTGTCACAATCGCGTTATAGTTACATTTTCCAAGAGGACTAGATCATTTATCTATAAATTTCTCTCGTGATAGTCTATATAATAGAACATATAAACGCATTTTTGCGAAAACCCTACAGAAACATGTGATTTACAACGAAGCATCATTTTACTTGGTTATGACAAGCGTTTCTCACTTGTACAATTTAACCATTTCTCTTTCTTCATTTTTCTTTTAACTTCTCCCGAAACACCCTTTATATTTTACAGTCTCATTTGTCGATTCCTCTTCATTAAAGTGATTATATACATAGTCACATTCTACATTAATGTGATTATAAATTTACGATCGCGAAGGTTATAGGGTCACCAAGTGCGTGATTATAACGTGGTTTGACTGTACTAAACTTTATATGAGAAGACTCGAGAAGCAGGTCAGCTAACTAAAGAACTAAAAAGGGGAATTTCCCATCAGCAGCTGACTGTCGTCGCACTAAAGAGGTGGAATTCTCGCAAACGATTTACAGCATCAGCATGAACAAACATCAACCAGAAGCCCACACTGATGCACGACAAGTGTGGTACATAATTCACTTTCTTCCGCATAAGTTGAGTAAAGGAACATTCTCCAGTCACAAGCATGTCAGCCGCACTTAGTGCAGCATCTGCCATCATTCAAAATGATGGCATTTACAATCCAGTTAACCCTTTCAATCGGAAGGTGGACGACCAGTATGAACACAGTCTACTTTCTTAGCATAATCTCTTACGCATAATCTGAGTAATGCAACATTCTCAGTCAGCAGCATATTACTGCACTTAATGCAGCCTCTGCCAATTGCAGTTTAAAAATACCCGTAAACCCTTTCAACCGGAAAGGTGTACTGCAGGCACTCCAAACCGAGAGTTCACCCTTTCAACCGGAAGGTGGACGACCAGTATGAACACAGTCTACTTTCTTAGCATAATCTCTAGCGCATAATCTGAGTAATGCAACATTCTCAGTCACCAGCATGTTAGCTGCACTGAATGCAGCCTCCGCCAATTGCAGTTTAAAAATACCCGTAAACCCTTTCAACCGGAAAGGTGTACTGCAGGCACTCCAAATCGAGAGCTAAACGTCCAGTACTAAAACGCTCAGACGATCTAAAAAACTCACACTAACCTACGGTGGCTACCTTACAGCCTCGCCACCGCCTGTCCAGTACCCAAGTCTGCTCATGACGGGCCATCAACATGCGCTTGCGGAGAGATGGGCATGGAGCAGATCCGAAACATCCGAAATTAATAGCACTTTCATAGACACCTTCATAGTTTTGAGGCATCTCTTCCGCAGAATTTCACTTTTTCTTAATAGCAGCCTTTGTAACCTTGGCTCCTGATGGTTCCTTCTTCTCGACAGCTTTAATAACCCCGACGGCCACGGTCTGCCTCATATCGCGGACGGCGAACCTACCAAGAGGTGGGTACTCCGCAAAAGTCTCGACGGTCATGGGTTTGGTGGGAACCATCTTCACGAATCCGGCGTCTCCGTTCTTCAAGAACTTGGGCTCCTTCTCAATCTCCTTGCCAGATCGCCTGTCAACCTTGGTCAAGATCTCGGAGAACTTCACAGCGATGTGGGAAGTATGGCAATCCAAAACTGGTGCGTACCCGTTGCCAATCTGTCCAGGGTGGTTCATGATAATAACCTGGGAGGTAAAGTTGGCAGCCTCCTTGGCGGGATCATTCTTCGAGTCCGATGCGACGAATCCTCTCTTCAGATCCTTCACAGCGACATTCTTCACATTGAATCCAACGTTGTCACCGGGGAGTGCCTCAAGCAAAGCCTCATGGTGCATCTCGACGGACTTGACCTCAGTTGTCAGACCGGTAGGCGCAAAGGTGACAAGCATACCAGGCTTGATAACACCTGTCTCAACTCTTCCTACAGGAACAGTTCCAATGCCTCCGATCTTGTACACGTCCTGAAGGGGCAATCTAAGGGGCTTGTCAGTCGGCCTCTTGGGCTCCGATACGTTGTCCAACGCGTCGAGCAGAGTTGGTCCCTTGTACCAATCAAGGTTGCTGGACCTTTCGATCATATTATCTCCCTCAAACCCTGATATGGGCACAAACGGAATCTTGTCGGGGTTGTAACCAACCTTCTTCAGGTAAGCAGACACCTCCTTCATGATTTCCTCGTAACGTCCCTTGCTGTACTTCGGGGTGGTGGCATCCATCTTGTTGCAACAACAGATCATCTGCCTCACTCCCAATGTAAAAGCCAGAAGCGCATGCTCGCGAGTCTGTCCATCCTTGGAGATACCGGCCTCAAAACCTCCAGTGGTGGAATCGATGATAAGAACGGCACAGTCGGCCTACAAGATTATAACCTAATCAGTAAACGCACATCTAGGGTAGGAACCTACCGCACGATTGCCCAACACGAGAGGAACGTCACAATGTCGATATAAAATACCTGAGAAGTTCCAGTAATCATATTCTTGATGAAATCCCTGTGTCCGGGCGCATCGATAACGGTGCAGTAGTACTTGGTGGTCTCGAACTTCCACAGAGCGATATCAATGGTGATACCACGCTCGCGCTCCGCCTTCAGCTTGTCAAGAACCCACGCGTACTTGAATGAACGCTTGTTCATCTCTGCAGCCTCCTTCTCGAAACGCTCGATAACACGCTTGTCAATCCCTCCCAGCTTGTAGATGAGATGACCAGTGGTGGTCGACTTTCCGGAGTCGACATGGCCTATGACCACGATGTTGATGTGTACCTTCTCTTTACCCATGACGCTAGATTACCTGCAAAGAATGAGACACGCCTCGTCAAGCAAGAACCTCACAACCGAACCCCGTGAGAGCTAGGAACCCTGAACCACGTTTGCCAAAACCTAGCCTTGTGATTCTTACGAGCTACAGTACTTGTATGCGCGGCACCAGAATGCAAATTTCCAGTCTCAACACGATCCAGACAACTCTATCTTGCCAAACCATGGAATCCACTGGACATACTACTACAAGGATCCACTAAACAGACACCGAGGAAACTGACCTGAGCAACTTGGCTTTACTGAAAGAAAACGTAACGTCGAGAGCTGAAACCAAATGAGGAGGAGAGTCGAGACTAACCAAGAAGAAAAATTTCCCTTCCTGCAGCACTCGATCGAAGAAAAATGATTTGAGAGGACCAACAACACTTGCGGACCAGCTCTTACGCGAATCGATCGAACACCAAGCCTCTCCGTCTACGGTAGAGTTTAGCCAACCGGGTCTGACGGGTTCCAACCACGGTTACCTCATCACCGACTGCGAATTCGCTAGGACCCAGCCTATATTCCATGCCAGATGCGATATCATCATTTCTGAATCGTCCGATCGGCCTGTTACATCTGATTCGCTTGAATAGACGATCTAGGATCGGCGGCCAGCTCAGGGAGTCCTTGGACGATTTCTATACTTCGTATCAGAGTACTGGATGTTATATACTTGTCTAAATAAAACTGGATATGTACTTGGTCATGCACATTAGTTCTTATATTTTCTTGGTCACGCCGTTGAGTTGTTATGCGTTGCTTTGACGCACCCAATTGCAGTTCTCCGATCATTCTTCCTACATGGATGCTCGCGTGGCAACTCTCTTCACACGGTGATTACATTTTTTTTACTGTGGCCTAGTCGGAACATTTCGAGAAATTTTTGTGGTTATTTTTCGTTACATTCGGGATTACACTCTGGTGTCATTCGCTCCACGAATGAAACAAAGTCAAATCGCTTCGTGATGAGAGTCTCTACGATGATGAAACACAACACCAAACATTGAACTCCGCTTTGTGACATTAGAATCGTATTTGTTGGACGCGTAAGAGAGCTCTCACCTAGAAAGACTCGAGCTCGAACTCTATAAGTGTCCAAAACCGGTAGCACTTATCAGTCTACCAACTAGTGGATGATAGATTTTGATGAATTGTGGGTCATTGCATGTATCGTTGATAATTTCCATGGGATGTGTACACGTCATTCACAACGTGTCATTCAGGATTTGGGAAATCGAGGCGTCATAGGTACTACTTATATATTAATAAAAAATATCAATAAAAGTAAATAACATCGAGATATCATTCAGTATTAACAAAATAATTACAAATAATAAATGTATAAACAAATTCACCCAGATGTCATTTGACATAAATTAGCAATAACTGACGTATCACATGACAAATGAAACCAAGGTCTCATTCTGTAATAATAATAATAAGATGCATACCTATAAATCGTCCTTAGTAATAATGCAAAATGATCTCGCAACGTCATTCAAAAATACTTTATTTATTTGTATCAGACGTCATTCTAGACAGTAAAATAAGACAATTGCAGACTCATTGACACACAGAGGAAACACAGAGTGAATCAGGCTCACTGGATCCTCCACCACAAACATCATCAGGCAGAAACATCTTTTTTATTCAAACATAGTTTTAGTCAACAAGAATAATTACTCTACTTGTCCATGCTCAATGAGTTGGATTGAAGTCGTACTCTAAATCGTCGTTGTCCTAACCCACTGAAAAGTACAAAATCTCATCCTTATTTTCCTCTAAAAGATATTCAAAGAGAATAGGATTCACTCCATTGTCCGGTTCTGCTTGTCTATATTGTCTTCCGCATGTTCAAGCGTTAAAGTCATTAGCTCTACACGCACTACACACATGAACGGCTCTACTCATATGGACTCTATTTCTTGCTCAATTCATAGGAGCACTAGTCAGCCGGGCATCATTATCATGCATATGTATGTTAACATATTTTCATTTGCTCTCATCTCCACATGGATTACATGTATATCTTTTGCACCAAAGCGAGCATTGTTCGAGATTCTCACAATCTTAGATCGTTCTTTACGCACAATTGCTGATGGAGGACCACATCCAATCATTGAAGAAAGTTCCATCTCTCTTACTAATAGATCAAGAACCACAACCCTGCTCGCTCTAGACTAAAGCTCCATTTTGTATCTCGTGTTCTAAAACACTACTCACACCAAAATATCACCACATTCGTGTTCGATTTTTTCCATAAATCACAATCTCTTATGCTTAGACAGGAAACTCTTTTACACATCGATGATCCATTGTAGTCTGCTCGAGATCCTTCCTTCCTTGTCATCACACGAACATGTCTGCGGGTGTGTCGTATGTCTCATCATCGCGTGAATTCCCGCCATGAAGTCTATTTGGCTTCATTTCATTTGTGTAGTAGATCAAATGACGTCTTGACGTCACTCCGAGTATAATGAGAAACAGCCATAAAAGTTCTTGCATCTCAAAATGATACGACTAGATCACGGTGGAAAGATTATAGTCAGGTGTGAAGAAGGCTGTCATGCGAACATCCACATGAGAATAGTGACTAGAGGACTGTCATGAGGTGCGTCCAAGAAACGCCCAACAAGTCAGGAGCGTGAAAAAAAAACCGAAGAACTATGGGACGTGACTAAGTAAATATCCCGCATGAAACAATTTTAGCAGGAGCCGTCAAGTATGGATAAGGTATGTTGGGATCACCTACTTTACCTTCTCTTTTTCAAAAAAGAGTGAGAACGTGTGGCAGTTAGGATAATGCAGAGAGAATCCACTTGGACGGATAAAATTTGAGTAAAGCAATAGAAGGTGTCAAACATAGCGCTAGATTATTCTATTGTTTGCAAACAATATTTCTGAGCATGAGTCGTTCGAGCTATGGGTACCTTCTGAGGTACTTGTAGAAAGAGTCTACATGCATTTTAATGATGCTCTTGAGAAGTTTAATTGTAAAATAAATCCACATTGATGGACATCATAATGACGTTATCAATGATAATGATGTAAATGCAAATAATACCAATGATAATAATAATGTTGATAATGATAGTATTTTTTATAAGTCGAAATAATCTATTTCGATCTAATTTCTAGATCAAAACAACATAGATCGAACAACACGTTTTGACCTAGAGTTAGATGTTGTTTTCAACTGGAGTGAAAATAACATTTTTAAGAGTAATTTAGCTCCGTATAACTTCTTGTAGACAACTTAGATTCTGACGTTTTAGTCTTGTTGGAAACACAAGGAGGGCTTTCTATGACAATTGAAATCATTAGATTTGGAACTATACTCTTGATGCTGCATGTGTTCAAGATTTATTGGTTTCTTAAGCTTTTGGAGGTAGGGTTTTGTTTCGACCTAGATTGTTCGAAACTTAAGTGTGTCGACATGGAAATCGTACACGAGCATATTTAAGAAATGTAACTCTTGTATGTACACAAATAAGGAGAACTCATCATAGAAATAAGAAGACGCATTGACTGTTCACATCTTTTCAAGTTCGGACTCAAAAGGGTAACTTAAACCCTTCCTCTAAATCTCACGTGGATGAATTGCGGATCCTGAACAAGATACTTCCATTCGCATTATAGATTAGGATTAAAGAGTTACAAATATTATTTCTTCGTTGGTTAGAGAATCTTTTTATTAATTTTGACATCCCTTAACATACAAGTATGTTCTCAATTTTTTTGTTATTTTGACACTCGTCTCTAATTCACGTCTTTCATATTCAATCCACATCTGAACTCAAGTTTATATTCGTCAAACCATTGCTCTTAAAACAAAGAGCTTCGCTTGCAATGGAATTGCAGGTCATTGCAATAGCAATTTTACGAATATATTTTCTTCCTTTCTCTTTTCCAGTTTCCACAATGACTCCATCCGTTTGTTCTCGCTGCTTCCTTTCTCTTTTTAGCTTTCATCGCGACTCCATCTATTCAATTCTTACACGATAAAAAATATCTCTTTCTTTTAGATTTTCTCAATCAACGTATAGTTATGCTATCTCATAGCAACAATAAACAAAACCACGTTAGAAATCACTTCACTCATGGATTTTCTTTAAGGCTCCCATATGAGTTTAACAGATACGATAATGAAACATGTTGATTTATGACCTACATTTATATAACTTTTTATCAATATTTATATTTTTCAGTATCGTAGTAATTTTGCTATTCATGCAACGAGTGCGCGAATGGATCCGAAGAAACAAATGTCCACTTTGCGCATTAGTACTATATTTGGATCGAAGATTCATGCATAAATAATGACGAGATAGACCACTTCAAGCAATCTTTCTTTCCATACTCTCATGCGCAATAAAGTATGCAACGTTAACATGATATCCGTTTAATACAGATTCAGACTATGAAGATCTAAATCACGCTGTATTATTATCAATTCTCAATGTACCACAAACTGAAAAATATAGCATTCAAAACTTTTTTTCTCATTTTATTACGAGAGAATAGATAAATTGACTCGTACAAGAAAAGGAGACAGTGTGGTCGAACAAACTCAGCGTTTTGGTGACAATGTAATACATTCACACCATTTCTATATAGAACAGTGGTCTATGAGTCTTTGTGACAATGCGGGAGGTAAGCTTACACCATCTCGATATCGTTTGAGTTTTCTGTGATTGTGTGGGACGCTTACACTATTTCCACATTTGGAGTGACCATTGCTTGCTATAGTTGATTGACATGATATGTTAATGAATTCCTTAGGCTTCAAGACCATCTCAACAAAGCATCTTGACCATATTGCCGTAGAAGCAACTCACACTTGGATATCAGAAGTATCAAATAAAGAGAAAAGAAAGCGACATGACAAACATGTTCGTACGTGGAATTGTGCAAAGATTCTTCAAGTTGAAGTTGCCAGATTCAAATATTATCGAGTGATTTCAAAGGAGATCCTGTATCTCACCGAATCTCATTTGTAGTCCACCGAGTCCTTGAAGGACTATGTATCTTATATTCTTGTACCATTTTTACATAACACTTGTATGAAGCTGGATCTCGATCCTTATAGATAGAAATCTATTTGGTTGATAGACTGTTATGCAGTGCACTTAACCAAAGAATTTTGTGAGCGTTGAAGGAGAAGTATCCTACGATATGTCTGTTGTATATTGCAGCCCACTGCACTCTCACTTCTCACTTGTAGCCTGCAGATGTGATTCTTATGAGGCCTTTCAAGTGTACTAGTGTAGAGAGATTTCTCTGCTTGGGCAGTAGAAGAAATAGCTCAACATATGGAAGCAGGTGTTTCAGCAGAGTCTTTTGAACTGGAAATATTAATTGATCCTTTGAGAAACAAGTTGTGTATGTGGCTTCTGAACGCTTCTAATCAGTTAGAGAAGAAGCAAGAGATTATCTATACAGGTTGGAGGAAAATTGGATTCACAATGCTTGGCTTAAACCCACGCAAGCACAAGCAGTGGAACTAAATGCAACGTGCTCACTATTCAATACAAATGATCGGAGTCAAGTGAAAGAAGAGATGTGTTACATGAGGTTAGATTCAGATTGGTATGGTGATTCTGTGATTACTGACGTGATGAATTTAGTCTGTGAGAAGATGGCAACTTTAGTTCAGAATGGTAAGAATATAGCTCTCGGAATTATTTCTTTTGATGAAGAAAATAATTTACCACAAAGGAGATAATACACAACATGAAAGTTTACTTCGTGTTCTTTATTCTCAGTTTAGAGGAGGATTTAATTACAAAGTTGTGTAAATGGATATGGAGTACATGAAATAAAGCAACTTGAACTTTGAATCTGATCTTTGATATCTATAATTTTCCAATTATGCATATGTTCGTATGTTCTGTCATGTTTACGTGTATCTTCAGTTTTCATTAGTGCGAGAGAAGAAGGATAACACGTTCTGGATAGTGCGTTCTTGATAATGTAGTGTTAAACACCTTTCAGTTTTACCATTTCGTGCACCTATAAGAGCATCTTTTACATCCATTTTTGCACTTCCCATAAAGTATAGACCACAGTTCGCATATCGACATAATCCATATTTCGTGCACGAAAAGAAAAATAACTACGGTAACATTCAAAACACAAAAACTATACCCATAATTGAACTGGAACCATTTCTCTACCATGTTATCATAACCTAATGATCCTCAAAGAATCCGAACTTCAGTTTTAGTCATGAGAAGCTTCTGGCTTCCCGAAGATCGACCAGAAATTTATAGTCTGAAAAATAAGTTCCTATAGCCAAACATCTCACATCAAAGACTTGCCTCAAAGGACATAGTCCAACCAATTTCGTCATCAGAGATTGGCCTGTTGTGATGGCTTGTCAATTTCTTGACCCTTGGTCCAACTTCCTACTACTATAGCATATTTTGTTGAAGTATGCATAATAATTCACCTCTTCCATATTCCAAACAGGAGAGACAATTATGCATTGGTGAATATTTGTTTTAAACATGATGTATTTACCGGTCCGTGTATTATGTTCAGAGTTTCTAAACATAATGCGTGGATTGGTGTAGTAAAGACTTGCGACTACATGTGCTATTTTGTGGACATTTGTTAGAATTGTACAAAGAACTTAGGCCCCAAACGCACATACGTGTTTGTAGTGGAAATTTATCACCTTTCTTAAGTCCGGTGATAAGAGTGGCAGACAAGAGTGATAAGAGTGGCAAACTGGTACCAGTTTTATTTTTCCAATAAAACGGAGAGCATAAAAGTCCACACACATTAGTGATTCCTAAGAGATACTCAACAAATTCTTACATGAGTTCAGTTCCAACGAGCTGACGACTGTGTGCTTCAAAGACCAAAAGGTGATGACTGTATGCTCACGTGTTTCAAAGAAAAACATTTTAGACAAAAACTAAGTTAACATCTATGGCTACATCAAATTTCCAAATTATTTAGAGAAAAAATTATCATAAAAAACCATGAGCTCTGGTTCGGAAATCAAGAAAAACTATAACTTTTAAACAAATACTGGTATTTGTGCTTGGTGCATTATAACACAAACACTGTTAGACGATATTTCAGTCTTTATATATTGGTATCTTTCAACGAAATTTTGGTTTAATTTAATTTATAACTAAAACTCTCTTCTTATTAAAACATTTACCGTAAATTAAACACCCATGCATAATTGCCTCCTCTTCCACCTGGAAGTGGTGAATTATATACGTACTGTATTTCCAGAAAGTGTAAACCACAGGCAGCCTCACGGATCAGTACAGAGTGCCCACTGCAGAACGTGCGGCACCTGCTTCTGTCATTTTCCTATGAATCACGGTTCATTCTTCGTCCGTTCACCGTCCAAAAAGTTAGGACATACCAGCGTACCTGACGGCTGAAACTGTCCTCGCCAGGCGGCAGGAGGACGGCACAGTAGACAGCAACATGCAGGTCTTCCTTCTGAAGAATCTGAAGGGCACGGTCCAGTACAGACAGCAGTGAGGCGGAGGGAGACACATAAGACGAAATAGAACAGGTTCATAACTCAATCAAGTATATCCATTATCCATGCAGGTCCGAAAGAGACTTGGCTGGCAAGCAACCATCTGGATTCTTCTACACTCGGTTCGGCAGAATCTTTTCCAGGCTGCGCGGTCGTTTCGTTTGCCCGTTCCTGTCTTCCGGAGTACAGTAACGTAACATTTTCTTGAATTTAGCTTTCACATTCCGGAGCGTTACAAATCGATCTGTGGGTCCTTATCCTTCTTGAAGGTGGATTATCTTATTCACCTATTCGTTTTCTGATGGAGGAGGAAAATATATAGGGTTTAACTATTAATTTAAAAAGGTTTAGTTAATGAATTGATATTAAGACTGAATTAATATTTCTTTGTTATAACTTTTCATATTTGTACTCTCGAGAGTATATATGTCCTCGCTCTCTTTATGTTATATCTCTCGTTATGTCTGGACTGCTTCCTAACTCTAGGTACAGTTAATATTTACTATTTGTAGTTATTTTAGTTAATTAACTATAGAATTTATATATAACACTCGTGTTTTTATTTGTTAAAAACGAACAAAAGTATCCAAAAGTTCATGTATATTTATCTTATTTATAACCTCTTCTTTCTTCGTACAAGGGTTAGTTCGTAAATCAAACCGAATTTAAACATTATCATCATCACTATCAAAATTACCATCATTAATAACCAAACACTTTATGTCTAAACCGTGACGGCATTTGACACTACGTTTATGATATTATTGTTTTTTTCGCAACCAAACGTGAAGCTTAGCAAAGAAAAGTAGATAATAAACTTATAACGTTTAAATTAAGCTTTTTGTTGTTTAGAATCATTTCTTATTAATCAATTTTCCCCAAGGCACGCTAACTGTTCTTCATAGGTTACAACCAATAACGTTTTATAAGGTGAAACTTTTCATCTCCACTTTGGTTATTTATTCGTTTTTAATAGTAAATGATAAATGATAAATATTGTTATCTGTCCTTGGGGTTTCCGTGGATCATGGACTGTCCATGTGAGTCCATCACAGTAAGACTTGGACCAGAAGTTTTATTAACAGTTTACAAGCGCATGTATCTCTAATCTTGCCTGCAAAGAATTGAACACATGAATTTCTCTTAAAGGACTATAGGCTAAACCACTTAGGACACTGATATTCTTCAGTAGAACACCATGTCTTAAGAAGACTGAAGGTGTAGAGAGAAAAGGATATAAGAAGAGAGTGTGCACCATAAAAACACTTATATAGTAGAACTTTCATAAAGTCATCATCCACATATAGTGATAACCCTCCTTAGCATAAACTTACATAACTCTTGTGGTCCGAGTTGTTCAAGTGTATTAGTGATAACCTCTCTGTTGTGTATAATTATACAAAACTTTTTGTTTTCTTTGTTGCACTCACTAATATATAATGATACTTCAATTAAAATATTTATTTAACTGACAAATACGGAAAGTGGCAAGAAATATGTATCTAAAAGTAAATAAAAATATTATAGTCTTTATAACCTTTTCTCATGCAATTAATTATTATTTTTTTTCTAAACTTATACATATATATTTATACATAAAAACGCTAAAAACAAAAACCCTTCGTGTACTGCTAACTCTATACACCGTATACAGTGATAAGGACTGACCGGTCCCCACTCTATTACTATAAACAGGTTCTAGTGTAAAGAGATAACATGCCAGGAAGCAAGTGCATAAAGCACAAAGTTGAAGGGCAAGATCAATTGCACGTACTTTTCAAGAAGTCTGAACTGCTCACTGACTCGTGTAATGGAAAAAGCTTGCAGATCTTTCTTGGACCACGTTCTTGCTTCCGCGTTGAGTCAGCTCTCTCTTCTTCACGTCCACTTACAGATTCAACCCATGGTTTTGGTTAAGCATGTTATCATTGACAACCCCTATGGGTTGAATCAGCTTTTTGCTCTGATATCGAATGTTAAAACTTAACGTTAGTCTTCCGATTGTGTTGATAACCTTCGATACTTGTTATCTGCACATTTAAACAGACGACAGCAGACAGTAGAGGAAAAATGGAAATTGCTATGGACTGCACATACAGGGAAATATTATGAGAATCACCTTGAACAACACATTCAACTTGGATCAAAATGTTACATCGTCACATGTCGAGAGTATGTACGTTGGGTAATTGTACTAAGATAGGTAAAATCCACTTAAACCTCGAGTATGAGTATAAAATCATGGACGAGAATATTCCCAATGTTATTTGAGTCTAAAAAAGATTCTATTTGGTCCAAAAAACCTCAAAATTTCATCTTATCATTTCTTTGTCAACACTAAGTAGTATAAATTAGAGATGAATCAGAACTTGCAAAGTTGGTGAATAGCTTTAAGTTGATTTCTTATTTTGCCGATTCCAAGTTGGGATGAATACATAGTCATCAAAAGCATTTTCTGCATAACCGTAAAATTTCTCATTTCTTTGAAACCAAACCCACAAAATAAGATATTCTGACTTTTGCAGGTATTTACAGAGGTGTCAGTAGAAAAATATCACATGCATATTTTATTCACCTTTTATCCGTTCAGCCGTGAGTTTCTTAAGGAATTTTAGAATTCGAAAAATATATTTAAACTAAAAAATAAATAATTATATCAATTCAGAAATGTGACCGCTAATGATCTACAAAGTGATCTTCTGATAAACTATAGATTTTTTTCTTTATGATGCTATAGAATCTTCTCTCTAAGCTTAGACTCACATATTGACTTTTTATCAAATAAATAGTGAACTGATATTATCGACTAAAAGATCCATATGCGATAGCGTCAATTGATATATATTCACCTCTTCCATCTGAAGATGGAAAAGTGCAAAAGTGCAGCAAGCTTAATTTCTACCTAACTCTCTCGATGATAAGAGTTAAGTAATACATTAAGGTATTTTTAAAAGTAATCTTTTGGTCAATAACATGCCAAAGTTATGTTGGAGGTGTGTTGCTATGGTCTTCACTTATGGGTTCTTTGGGACGCTTTTGTAGTTCTTTGTATGACTAAAACTTAAAAATTATATATAATATTTGATTTCAACAAAGCTTAGTATATAATTTCTGTATAACATGTATATCTTTTCTGATAGCGGATACATAGCAAAAGTTCCCCAAAGGTGGTTGAGAATGCTTAGAGGTCGATCGCACTGCCCACCTAGAGAGGTCGGTCTCGATGTTAATGTTACTTTTTTTTGTTCAAGATCGAGCTTGAGACCATTAGCATGAAGGGCCTCCTCGCTTGACGGGAATAGTTTTGCAGCTGCACTACTCGTCTTACGCACATGATCATGATGCCAGAGGGCCTCACTGCTCAATTCATGGTGTGTGAATGGACGGACAATGCACCATGCGTAAATAGGATAAAGATTCGGCAAACCCCAGTCTACAATGTTAACAGTTCCTGAGAAAATTTGGCTTGGAAAATTCCAAAGGGCTGCATAGTGTTTATGTGCTAGATCTTTGATAACTTATGAAGCTTTTCATGTCACCTTTGTGCAAAGATTTTGTATGGAGATGCTTATGGACAACTTTTAGGTAATGCGATGTGGGATGATTTGTTTGAGCAAAGACTTATGGGTCCCTTCCGAGAAATGCCAAGTGTTTTGTTTTTCCAGTTCAACATTATGCGTGTTGGTGACATTGGAGTTCGTTCAAACATTCATGCATAAAAAGCGATAGTAGAGGTTGTAGATCCCAAAGATCATATCATAATCAATAATGGGGTATAACATTAAGTACTAATCGGGGAGTCGAACTCCGATGAAGCTTTTGAGCTTAGCAGCTTCGAGGTCTCCTTAGTAGACAGCAGTTTTTTATAAGGTTTGCAAAAATCAAAATATGTATAATAGTAATTTTTTATCATCATCTTGTACATATCGAGCAGTTAAAAAGTCCACTTCGAACAAAAGTCAATTATAGATAATGCATCTAACATCTAGACAAGAGCAATGGCCTCCAAGAACACACATCAGTACAAGAAAACTGAGATCTCTATCAAGGAGACAAGAACACATATAAAAGATCCAAGAAGAATTCTATAAAAGCAAGAACAAAGTCAAATATTTATTATATAGAAACCACAAGATATTCAGCCAAAGCTGATCTCACTTCTGTTCCATTATCCCCTTAGCAAGAACTGTTAACACCTCTAGCAACTATAGGAGCAACTAAGATTTTGGTTCTGTCCATTAGTGAAACGTGCTTTTGTACTGACATGTTATGAAGTATACAACAAGCATGCACTCCTCGAGCTATCCATACAACATTGGAATTTATCCGAATGATAAGAATTTGGAACCTTGCATTTAGAATACCAAAAGCAACTCTATACATATTCGTTCTCTCGTGTGATGTTCAGTGTACATTACCTGAAGTGTGATGCTATTCAGATTTATGCTATAAGGCATCATCAGGCAAGGGTGCATGGTGTACCTTGAGTCTCTGAGTACGTAACGTCTCAGTTGTGTACTAGCATTTATTTGAATTATTGGCTCAGTGAATAGTTCCCCTGAACTCACCTTGTGATAGAAGCTAGAGATCCGTAACACTCGCTTATTGTTCGTTATCCTTGTACAACCAATGTGTAAACACACCATCAGTGTGGCATGTCCCTTGCAAAACTACAGAGAAGTAACCCTTGCGATTGTAAACTTCCAAATTGACTCCTCGATGGTGCTTGAATATGAAGATGAGTGCCGTGTCTATAGCTCCTTGACAATTTGACACTCCAAAACGTTGAGTGAAACCAGCAAAAACCCGCTCCATGGTGGGTTTGATCGGTCAAGATAAATACTTAGTATACCGAGTACTCAAACTACTACATTCATGATTTTGTGCATGATCTCTTGGACTGTACTTTAACCTATTTCGAATCTCTCATCCACATTAAAATAATGTGCATCAGTTGCTAATCTATTTAACACCATGACAACTCGTGTCGTAACTAGAACATCCCTTCGAAATTGCATGTTGCGTTTCCTTACATGCGGTGCAAGTTCTGTAACCAAATCCATAAACATTTGCTTTGGCATATGTAACGTTCTCACCCATCTATTATCATCGTATGAGTACGAGAGAAAATAATCAAACCGTATTAGAGACCATTCTTTAACCCATCACTTCGTTACCCTCTTATTTGTTCAAAATATGTGTGATAATTAAACGGAGCACTTGGACACATCTCGTCCAAGCTCCAAACACAGGCTCAGTTTCAATCGATGCTTCTTCTTCATCAATGTCCATTTGCGAAACCACTTCCATGATCACTTGCACACATATGGTGCAAGCAGCTACCATAAAAAGCAAGAGAGAATTCAGCTTTGCACCACACATATCGTACGAACAGACGGTCACTAACCAATAAGTTTGATGAAAGAATGCACAAGACGAGCAATAGTTGTATTCTACTTTGGAACATAACTCTTTTTTGATACGAAGATGATTTAGAGCCTAGAAAGTCTCAAAATGACTAAACACACCCTCCAAAAAGACGTCTTCACAGGACTAAAACCCTCCTTCATTGTCAAATTTTAGCGCAATACATGAATAGTTCTAGAGTCTACAACTAGTTGCTAGTCCATGACAATGAAAATAAAGTTTATCTGGACGATGCATCCGGATACTCGTCTCCCACGTGGTGGAGACAACACATGATCCAACAGATCGCTGCTTATTTCTCCTTGCACGCCCGTCTCACAAACTTGTAAACTCTTGATGAACTCGTTCGCAACTCCTCACGCTGGACAACCACGATATGCACAAAGAGAGTGAATAGGTGAAAGAAATAAAGAAATGCAAAGTTGAATCAAAAGCGAGATGTGCCGTCAAAAACACAAAGTGCACTCGTTGCACAGTCAATCGTTGTACTTAAAAGTCGATGACACTAGATGCACTAGAACCGCAAAGTTCAAGCGCTCGTGTTGATCTCTGTACGTCTTTAAAACTTGCACTCTAGAATAGAAAAACCTCGTGAGATAATAACGGAATGAGACACAGTGAAAGAAGAATGCAGAGCTCAATGAGCTACGAAGAAAAGATGAAGAATATCGAGCGCACCTCGACAAGTAGGAGAACCCTAAACTCTACCGTTTGGGCTCTTTTTTCTCGCGACAAAATGCTTCCGTGGCCGATCATCATCATTCTGTAGTACACTTTTAGTCTCAAATGCTAAATATTCGAGCTCTCTACAAGCAAAGGTCGGGAAGGGTTACATTTACTAAAAATATATTATAAAACGATAGTTTGAAAATGTAATCACAGTAAGATTTGTTTCCTTATTACCGATTCTACCTAACCTGTAATACTCGAGAGGAGTGGCTCCTCGAAATGGGCAGTGCGGTCGACCTCTTATTTATTTAGTAGTGAGGTAAGTTATAAGCAACAACCTACAGTCATTAAGTGTTCACGCAAATGTGTTTAGAGTACACCTCAGCGTTCATTTGAATTCTCTATCACTGTGAATAAAATGAATAATGGTTCAGTTTGATATTCCCATTGAGTGTACTGAAATTGAAAATAAGTGAAATGAAATGAAATGAAATGAAATGAAGTTAAATTCACGAATTAAACTGAAAATAAAGAAAACAATCGGGTCACTTCAAAGTTCAAAGTACCCTATCAAATCATCATGAGAGGCAATTTAAACACTGATTCCAGAAAAAAAGGGCTGCTATAAATAGAGGCGGTTCCAGTTGAACTCCTTGCCGTTATTACTATTTGCGCAGAATGATACAGACCAGAATTTGCACATCGAAGTAAATAATTATTTACCTGCAGCTAAATCGTTACGGTAGGTGCAAAAGGAAGAGACAGTAGGTAGACTGGATGTGGACACAAACAATGCCGTAGTGAGGAGAGGGAACGACTGCGTCGTGAGGATGCAAATTTGAGGAACACATGGCGGCGAGGGAAGCGAGCAAGAAACCAGGGCCCATCCAAAAGCGACATCTGTAGACTGATGTGGATTTAAACAATGCAGTAGGTCCCAGGACGGAACTGAGGATGATAAAGAAGATGGAACTGCGTAGGCAGGACGGACGAGGCGACGAAGTAGATGCAGATGAAAGCCAATAAGGAGAAGGAAGAGGCAGGCGAGAAGGATCAGTGGGAGAGGACGCAGTAATGACCACTTGTCGACCGTGCATTCGATACAAAAGTCAAGAAAAGTTGGGAAAGCAAGGTGATCGTCCCAAAGGAAGCACGCACGCTGTGAAGCTTAGGACAACAGGACGAAACCGGTCGGATCCTAACAACCGATCCAAGTTCAGCAAATAATGTCAGAATCCACGCTCGCGCCCACGAAAGGACTGACACCCAAGCTGAAGAGGCTGAGCAGGCTCCTCGAAAGTTGGAAGTTTCGACACTAGAGGACAAGTGGAAGCGTAGTACCGGAAGACCCTTGAAGTTGAGTAACCTCCACCGCAGCGTGCACGATCCCGATGAGCTCCCGTGCAAACAGTCTGAAGAAAATCGCAGGCCGAAGTTCTCTAGTAGAGAGGACAGAAAGCCGATGTTTCTTTGACCCACTCATGGAATGGACTTGAAATGAGCTCCGAAGCTAAAGCTGGAGTCTCCGCAGTAGTATGCAAAGAAATGTCGTGAATCTGTCGTAGAAGATAACTACTGTATCGTCCGCCATAAGAAGATCGTAGCGACTAAGAACAGAAAAGTGTAGACCAGCGACTCCGCTTCGAAGGGGACAGTAGTCCACCGGGTTGATGGCCAGCGACAAAGCTCGCAATCCTAATTGAACGGATAAAGACCCCATAACGCTTTAACTCTGAGAAAATCGGCAGGCAATGAGCAACCAGGTGGACTGCGTGAAAAGAAGATTGCGATGCAGAGAAAATGGCTAAAGTTGAATAAAGCATCGCTAGAGGAAGGGCATGCGTAAAAGGAGAATATGGTCTGCAATTGAGAGCGAGAACGAGCGAGGCTGGAAATAGTTGGGGTTAGATCGCTCCGTGCGCTCCCGGCAGAACGAAGGAAATCCCATCTGTGAGAGAGATCGATAACGGTTAGATTGATCCATCTGCTGATTATGGGATTGGCGTTGTTGGGCTGGAGTTGAGTGTAGTGACAGTCAGCAACCAACGCATGAGGTGATGAGTACCGTCGAGGAGCAGGGGAAATGGCTAGCGGATGCAGTGGCCCTCGTGCAGCATAACGCGTGCTTCATGCATCGAGCTCTGGCACGTTCTCAGTCTCGTTCTTCCTGATGTTTCTTCATGCTGGTGCATCAATTCCGCAATGATAACGTTCGCCGGAGTTGAAGAGATCTTGTGTCTGTAGAAGGTCCAGTGAATGCAATCCTTCAGTTTGGGTCGTGCTTAATTCTTAGACAACCCTTTTGTATTTGCCAGTTTCCAGTAGGACCGTGCGTCCTCGTGATTGTGTACTTTGGTTTCACAATGATACACTTGAACTTAAACCTGAATCCTTTTTTCATACCTGGATGGTCCAGCGTGAGTTGCTTATGCGACTTCCTCCCCGAGGTCATATGTAAGTGTTGAATTCGATAAGATGTCGACGTCCTACAGTCAGAACTCGCACGTGAAGTCGGCATGCGTAACGTTCTGTCTGGAGGAAATAGGCCACAATTCTCTAAATTACTAGGTTGTGTAAATTAATCTGTAAATCTCGTATTGTCAGTTATTCAGGTTTTCTCTCTAAAGTCGACGACGCTACTCGTGGTAGTTGTGCGGGGAATTCCTCATTTACGATTTACTAGGGAATGTGTAAACATCGTACGTGGAGTTTTTATGATGATATTTCCGAATGGAAATTATACTGGGCGCGACACTGAGTTCCGGCCATCTGGTTGTCAGATATCTTCTTTGTACAGTTTGTTCTGTATATATCAAGTCGAAGGAGGCACCAACGAAGGATGTTTTGAAGGACTTCGTGGAAATGAGTCGTGGTGTCGAACACCCAATCCGAGGGTTGTTCTTGCGAAGCTATCTTTCTCAAATCAGCCGAAACAAACTTCCAGACGTTGGTGATTCCGTTTGTTTAGTAGCGGGGTCTATCTTGAGTCTGAACCAGCCCCAACCAAGCCATGACTTTAGCTGGCAACGCAGATGAGTTCGTCTTGCAAAATTTTACCGAGATGACAAGCTGTGGGTTTCCGATGCAGCAACAGGCAATGGTTATGTTATTACTTTACAAGGTTACCATTCTGGTTTGGAGGAGGGTGTTGTGGTCCTGTTTCATGACGTTCCTGTCTACCGGTACCAGATGTATTTAGACTGGAGCCAGGATGAACTTGCTGTATCCTCCATACAGAACGGAAACGATTGATAGATGGACTCAATGCAGTGTAATTTTTGGGCAGGCCTGTCACTCTAGAGCCAGAATGAGGGAGGTGCTTTCCCGCATTTCCCTTGCTTTTACTGTATGCAGGGCCCTGCTCGGGAGAAAGAGAAAAGGGAGAAGGAGTGGAGCAAACTTCGGGATTTGGTTATGAACTTTTGTACTTAGCGATTTGAAAGGCTGTAGTTTGCAGGATGTTCCTTAGAAACCCAGTGCTCCTTGAAATAACTAAGCCCACCCGCAGTCCCAGCATGCTTTTCTCCTGTAGGAATCATCCTTTTAGCGAACTTCAACCGCCGTTTCCTGATGTGCAGAATGGAGAGAACTATTGGGAGGACTCACTTTTGTCGACACCATAGGGAGTCGCAGACACGGCCTGTTTTTAGTTGTCGAAATATGTCATTGTAGGTGGGTACGAATCTTCATCTATTGAGTCAACTGGAGGGAGTCGTCTTTTGAGGTGTACAAGGAGGTGGTTCTACCTCGGGTTCTTGAACAGGTACACGTTGTATCTTCACTATTGGTTAATCTACGCACTCAAGCACTGATGGGGTCTCACTCCTGTCTACTACTTTGATGGAATGCATAATTCAGGTTTTCCCTGGTGATTTCCACCTTCAGAGACTGGAAACACTCCTTGGTGCTTGTCGTCAGTTTCAGGTGGGTTGGTCCGATGGGCCGCCTTTGAAGCTTTGCTCTCCTTGGACCTTCTTCTTGTGTATTAATCTTCTCTGACATGCTTTTAACATCACGTCTGAGATGCTGGATAGGATTGAATGAAGTTATCTCTTCCGATAAGGCAAGCTTCGAGATACCTTGCCGACTCAATGCAAGGTATGTCGAAGCTTGCCTTGTCAGTTTAGTAACTCCGGGCGAATGCAGCCGACTGTGGATATAAAACAGTCATGTCACAGTTGATAGAACGGCTTTCTAACTACGCCGGATCTTCACCCGAGGTATGCTGCCAGTAACGGTTGTTCTGCATATGGGGTTGAATCATCAATAAGAAGCGAAAAGAATTTTGCGGGTTTCGTTTCAGCTGAGATGGGTTCTCCACTTATGAGTAAGCGAATCGTGATTGCAGGTAGTCTCTGAACTTCTGCAAGTAGAAGCATTTACGAAGTTGAGCAATGCAGGAGCAAGGTAATTTGTCTTGCACAACTTCCGTCACGTTGTTCTTCACCTTATCGAACTGGGCCCGAGAGTAGAACTGTACAGAGTTGAACTTGTTTCTCGAGGCCTCATGAGAGAGAAGCGAGTTGGTTGCCTTCTGCAGTTACTTATGCTTCGTTGCAGTTATGTTATATGCTTCGTTGGACATTTGTGCAGGTTATTGAAGCCCAACCTGACATGCTCTTGTTGGAGCAGCCAGTCTTCATGTTGCACCTCCTCACATTCATCTATGCGAGTGCGGATTGACCACCAAGACAACGTGGACCAAGTGCTTGTACGTGTCAGGACCAGAGTAAAAGTTTCAAGCTGATCGGATTATCCAACTTTTCGATTAGCATAAGATCTAACTTTTGAGAATGCTATATGACGGTAAAGGTGTTGCTCTGCTACAATCTTACTCTGTTTCGAATCAAGTTTTGACACATTGAGTGTTCGTATTTTCGCTGCTAATGAAATCACTGGAAGAATCTCGTCGATAATCAACATAAGTTGGTTCTATTCTATCGCCTATTGTTTCTTACTTGTAGGGAGCTGTGTGAAGGAAACTAGAAGGCAAGGGGAAGGTGAAAAAGATAGTTAAGCGACAAAGCACATACTAGCCCTACTAAGTGCACCTCGGGAGAAGTACAATCACGTGGTGACAATGCTGAAGCTAGTGAACTACCCCAAGGTGATGGCGCATCTAGATTACGAGACCAAAGTGATAGCCACGGTGACCTTAAAAAGCATCTTGAAGAACGGCACATAAATCTCAACTGCAGATAAGGTACGAAACTCATAACGAGAGGTGCAGGCAGGAAGAAAGAATTCGTCCACGCTTGTCGAGAGTTCTGACCCTTGTGGTATATATATGATGGGCTCCAGGTAGACGCCCTCTTTGAAGTTTTGCCGGAGCTGGTCAAGGATGGAGAGGGAGCTCCAGTGGAGGAGGTATGTCAATCTTGTTGGTCCCATCTAAAGTTTTAGATTTAAACGGGCGCACAAGTTAGGAATTTGGTGAGACGCATTCGATGATTGCATATCAGCTGATGGGTCCCATCTAAAGCTTTAGATTTAGACGGGCGCACAAGTTAAGAATTTGTTGAGACGCATTCGATGATTGCATATCAGCTGATGGGTCGGCTAGACGAATGCCGAACAGTATCTAGAAGATTACTGCGATGCAGATCTAGGCTGTGCAGATCGCAATTTGTTGGGATGTTCTCTTATAGCTGTGTGGCCTTGCTGGTGCACGGTGCGATTCAAAGGAGGCGTTTCGCTCAATTTTGTTGATCAGATGGAAGAGGAGGACTTACAGGGAACAGAATTTAGTTGCTCGCCTAGTGCACATGCTACTGAACTTGGATCCGGGGTAAATTTACAACTGTCTTGAAGGTACCAGGTTGGAAGCCATTGCCAAGTAGGTTATGCTGGTGTGGTAGCTGTAGCTCATACCAAACGTCGTCGGGCAATCGCAAGTGAGAAGTGGTTAAATCTCATTTGACCACAGAGATGTATTGAATAAGAATATCATGCCGCAGCTTTTCGAGCATATGCCTTGTTCTTTGGTTGGACAGTACTAGAAACAAGGATGGGTTGAAAAGGTGAAGACGAAGTAGAAAACATAGCTGCGTGGGGAAGGAGAGACTTACCCAAGCAAATAATGTTCCACTGTGGTCCGAGTTGTCTCTGAGTTGTCTTATGGCTGTAGCGAAGCAGGATAGACTCTGCCCCGGATGAGTCGCCGGAAGCAGTGGATAACCTTGAGAGGAAACTAGATAGTGTGGCGATGAGTGTGAAGTCTGAACTACTTTTGATAAAAAGATGGAGAGAAGGCTCAATGGTTCACCTTTGATAAAGACAGAGAGAAGGCTCGACGAGAACACGAGGGGAGATACAAGGCGCTACATGGAAGCTCTTTATGGAAGAGTTTAACCGACTTTCTGCTAGTTTCTGCTATGTGGGGACGGAAAGACTTACCGAAGCAGTTGATGTACAGTTGTGGTCGACTGTCCGAGCTTTTTCTTGTGTTTTGAGTTCTGTGGATTCACTAAGGAGTCGTCCTCAGTTCAGTCTCGAATCGGACCGCATAGGATTGAACTCTTTTTGGGGGTTCGATTCAAGCCAAAGCTAGTGGGGAAATTCCTGAAAATTGTGCTTCCACATCAAGGTAACGGTAAAAGTGTGTTCATAGTCCGAACTTTTTGGACAGTTCAGTTCAAGCCAAGCTGGTTTGGAAACTGTTTAGTTTAGGCTTAGGTTCAGATAAATGGTTTTTAAACTATTCGGTTCTGAAATCGGATGTTTCCTTTAACAATTTAGTTTCATACTTTGAAGAGATAAGTAGTTTTGGATCATAAATAATAATACATAATTTCCGGGAAACTGAATATTTCTAGCATCGTTAATAATATTATAATCATAAAATATCATATAGAGAGATGCTCATTGGTAATGCGATGTTGTCCTATTCAAGTTATAGAAAACTGTATTGTTCATAAACAGTTTGGTTTTGAAATGTTTTTCATAAATGGTTCCCCTCAGAATTTTGAACTCTATTTGATTTTTCCTCAATTTGGTTGTATGTTAAACGATTTAATTTGAAATGAAATTGTTAGATTCGTTTTCACAACTGAAAGGTTCATGCCAGTTTCAGTCTGTTTGACTGAATGTTAGTAGAATCTTTGCATAAAGTTTTACTTCCCAATCTTAGTTGAATGCAGAAAGGATTCTATCATAAATAAGTAGAAAGTACACATTGTTACTTTTAGTACAATAAAGGATTCACAATAATAAAACCATAGAGATAACAAGCAATTCAAAGAGAAAATGTGTGATGATAAAGGTGGTGTTCAAAAGTATATAAAATCTAAAATGATCTCATTGTTCATTTTGATAAAAATCTTCTCAACTGAGATCAATCGTGGTTGATTTAAAATAGCATGGATGTCATTCATTCTATATAAATTGCTTTTACTGAATATCTTTTATAATATAATATAATGTACAATTATAATGTATATAAAAACAATAAATAAATATTAAATCATTGTAAACTATAGATGAAAAAGATCTTGGAGCATTTTTCAACTAACGGTGCAAACTTATTTATCATTTAGAATGTTTATCATTACTTGGGTCTAATTACAATTATTATCTCTCAAATTTGAAAATGTGAAAACTTGAAAAATGACCTCTTTTGCGCTTTTAATTGCAAGATGGCTTTAATTTGAACCCTAATAATATATTATAATAAACAGCGGTAAATTTTTATTTAGATCTTTTCAAGACGATGTACATGTTTGTTAATATGATGTAAGTTCTTCAACAAGCTTGGTGCAGTTTGATCCATTGATCCATTCTTACTTAAATCAAAACTCTTAGATCATAAAGCTCTGATGTTCAAGATCTATTTCTGGATCAATTTAGAGCTTTTTGAACAAAATTTCAATAGAAATAATTGAGAATCCTGAACACTGCTTGGTCTATGATGATTCATTCTTGTTAGAATCTGGATGTAATACAAAGAAATAGATTGTTCACTTATAATGTGAATCACTTCAATCTGAACAGTTGTTATAGAGTTTTGATATTAAATAACCAACATAGTTTATCCTCATCGTTGGTCTTGATGCAAGATGTGAAAAGCATATTTTGAGAAAACTTAAAATGTTTATTTTTTCTTATAGATGGATATTTTTTCTTACTTTGCTTTTTAAAATAACTATTCTAGTTCGGAGAGAAGGAAGGTTATGAGAAAATCAACTAACAGAAAAGAAGAAAACCAAAAAGATCAATTGAAGATTCATCCAACTAAAAAGCAATATCTAGAAACATACTATTAGAAAGTCTTCTGTTCATTATTCTTATGTTTGAGGGAGGAGGATAGAGGGCTTTTAGAGATATAACAAATTAAGAGGCAGAAATTATCTTTCACATTATGAGCATTAAAGCTCGAGTATGAATACAAGTGCTCTTGGTGAATCAAAAGATTTTATTTCATGGGTTTGTTTTCAAAGAACTGAGAAATTTAACCTTTATACAGAAAATACTTTTGGTAATTACGTATTCATCTCAACTTGGAATCTATGAAACAAAAAATAAACTTAAAGTTACTCACTAGCTTTACAAATTATGATTCATCTAGAGACAAACTACTAACTACTGTAGGAGAAATGTTAAAGATGAAGATTTCAAGGTTTCTTGGAGTCAAAGCAAATCTTTTCTTCAGACTCAAAGAACATTGTGAGGATAAAAGATATATTCTCTTTCATGCTTTTATATTCATATTTGGGGTTTAACAGAAGATTATTAAATAGATTATTTCTTGAATAAATTATAATTTTATGGTACCAAAACTAGGGAGGAAAATCTATCACTCACATGAAGATCACTAGCGGAACAAACTATTAGTCAAAGATGAAGAAGCTTGTAAAGATTAAATAGAGGAACTATTAATAAAAGATTTTAAAAGTTATATGCTTCACAGTGAGTAGAGAGTTTAAACAAAAATTATGGTCATGTATAACTTTACCAAATTTCTTTTGTTTATGATTGTCAATTATTATTGAACTGAAAGGATATAGCAAGTAAAATAATCACAAAATATGATATTTAAAACTTGTTTTCCTTAGGAGAAAATCTTGTTCTACCATCCTTTTTTATTGATTAGAGAAATTCAATTATCTCATATTACTAAAGTGACATTATCATAGTTACGACTATGTCGTGACACGTAATAACATCAATAATCATAATTGATATGTTGATAGAGTAGAAATCAAATTATCAGACATTTAAGAAAGAAGAACAAAGATTTAGTGAGTAGTGGCATTAGGATTATTAACATTTTTATAGTAATCGAACTTCGATTTCTAAATACTTCAAAACTATAGTGTTTATAGAAGTCAGAGTTTGATAAATAATACTATTATAATAATCGATATCAGTTACTATAAGCACATAGTAACTGAATATAGTAATCAAACTTTGGTTTCTATAAATGATAATAATCCAAAATCAATTATTATTTATTGAGATCAGTATATTAGTTCTTGATTAATGACAAGTTACTCTCCTCTTGACAATATTAATGTATTACTATCATAATACGTTTATATCATGTAACCAATCATGTTTCTTAAACTCGGAGTATGAGTGTAAAAGCATGAAAAAGAATATTGTTTTTTCCTAACAGTGTTCTTTGAGTCTAAAAAAAGATTTTCTTTTGCTCTAGAAAACCTCAAGATCTTCATTCAAACAATTATTTTTCAATACTCCGTAGTTTGTTGCAAGATGAATCATTACTTGTAAAGCTGGTGAATAGCTTTACTTTGATTCTTTATTTCACAGATTTCAAGTTGGGATGACTAATCACCAAAAGCATTTTGTATACCGGTTAAATTTCCCTGTTCTTTGAAAGCAAACTTGCAAAATAAGATCTTTTAGACCACCAAGAGCACTTGTGGTCATACTCCGGGTTTAATTCACGATTTGATGACTAATATATCTTCTTTTCTTTTCTTTTACAAAATTATAGTCAATACTTATTTTTCATTACAGAGAACACTAGAAAAATAAACACAAATCAATACTTAGAAGATTATTGTAATTTTTAAAGAGTTAATAACTCTCGTAATGCAATTGACTACAGAATAATTGTTGTCCACGTGCTAACTTACACTTCTTAAAATTGATACTTATTACCTCCACCATGTGATCTACAAGGAGGTCGTCTCCTTGCACCCGTGTTGCATTAGATATAAGATCATCATCCTCGGAGAGATAATGCAAGGATAAGTACGGTTGTCTCGTTGGTATGATGTTCAAAGTTCAATCCTTGGTGTGTTATCAATGAGTCTTCTAATCGACAATGAGCAAAAAAATCAAAAGAAAAATTACAGAAAATGAGATTCATTTGATGAACTATAGACATCAATCTATATAAAGAAGAAGACACACTAGGAAGGCTTAGGTCTAATTGTCATCCAGATCCTTGTGGATCTCTTGCGTATTGATAAATGCTTGTGAATTCTATCCATCAATGTTCATCCACTAGCTCACGAACCTTGCATATTCATCTCTCCAACTTTGGGTGATATGCAAGGTGGTTTAATTTATCTAACGAACCTTACATATTCACCTCTCCAACTTTGGGTGATATGCAAGGTGGATTAATTTATCTCTAAATTAAATTACACTCTACATGACACACAATAGAGTTACAAGCATCCTAAACAAACATACGACAACTAATTCTCAAGACACACCAAAGGCAGACTCAAGTTGTAAGCAACTAAGCATCACACATTGGAGTTTCAAACTCCTTACTTGTTGCACACTAGAGTTACAAGCAAACAAGCAAAAAAAGCAAACAAGCAAACAAGCAAAAAAAGAGTCACACGTTAGAGTTGCAATCACCTTGAGCAAACACAAGATAACTAATTCGTCAATTATTTACAAGCATCTAAGCACAAAATTCCTAGAGTTGCAAGTCATAAGCACAAAGTTAAAATCAATTTCAGAAAATTTGAACTCTTTAATTTAAACTTCTCACCACCTTGCTATCATCATGAACCTTCTAATACCCTCACATTTTAGCAACTTTCACGTGTGAGAAAGCTGCCCACAACATTGTGCGCATTATTTCTTAAACTAGGGAGGAAGACTTTTCCCTAAGGTACTAGAGGTACCAAGCACCTGAAGCCGTGGTCTATGGTCACACAGTAAGGCACCAAGCACCCGAAGTCTGTGAGCTATGACAATGTAGTCAAACTGACCAAAGAGAATCAAACTCGAGACCTCTCTCTCTTAGTTTTAGCTTCTTACTAGTATGCTATCACAAGTATATGATACCAAGCTCTCACATACATTAATAGACAGATCCCACTCCAGCTTTAAATTTGTCATATTCTTTCTCCCGCTTGTGCGAATTCACGCTTTGTCCTGTTGCGCAAACATCTAGTAAAAATGACGTGTATAAATACATTTTGTGTATATTTATGTAGTTTGTAAAGTAATGAGGTGAAAGCCTTGCTTATATGAGGTTAGAATGCTCTAATTTTTGCTAGAGGTATGCAAGGTGTGCAAAAGGACAAAGTTGAGTTCTTTAAATTCCTATTGGTCCGTCAAAAAATAAGGATACGTTATAGTCTACCTAAGAGAGTGCTTCGGGAGGACCGATGTATTTTTACGAGAAATTTAGGAGATCTAAGGATATGGACGGAGAGCTTTGATAGGAGGAGCAACTTGAGCCCAAATTTTGCTCGAATTGGATGTCCAATGCATGAGTTATGACCATCTGAAGTTCGTGGAGAAAGATAATTATATTGTTTTCTATACATAGTGAAAGATTGATGAGATTGAGTGAGTGCACATGTAGATTGAACTCAACTTTCATGAGCTCGTAGCCTGTCAGTTGCTGAAGCTATAACTCCAAATTTCATCATCAGATGTTTTGCAGATCGGACGTTATGACGAATTGACGATGGAGGGGTGCAAAAAACTTTCAATCTGAAATAACAGTTTGATGATTTATGGAGTGTGATCTACACGATAAAATCTGCTGAAATTTCATGAGCTGTGACTTTATCTTGTGGTCAAGCACAACAGTTTGAGTTGAAGTAGGCAGATCATTTAAGCGATGTAGCTTTCATTTTGGATCTGAGATAAGAAGTACGTGTAAATTTCTATGACATTGTATTAATTGTGGGAGGAGATCTAATTGTCAGATCTTTCTACCTATAAGTAGAAATCTTAGGATGATACACAAGTGGCAAGTTTGAGAGAAAGCTCGAGTTTAGATCTGAACCTACAATGTGTTAAACTTCGTTGATTTTCTGTCAAGTTGTGTCTGCTCAACATTATCTATTATAAGTCTCGAATCTTGTTAGTAACAGTTGGAAGAAAAACATTCGGTGTGACGTCAGTATTGCTTTCGGAGGTATACCATGTGTAGAAAAGATTATGCGATCTGTTTTGTGATCGCGTCATCTTGATTGTCAGTTTTCGCACTCAACATGACAAAGTGCAGTTCTTGATTATTAAAGACGACTATTACTTTTTCTAGCTTAGTGACTAGTTATAAGATGTGTTACGATGCATGCGCTAGAACCGTCCACCTAAGCAATCTATATGTGGATGAATGACAACATCAAACATATGATGTGCGTGTGTGTCACCTCATTGTTAAGTGTGTCTTTAGATAGGTTGGTGAACTTGCACCTATCTTCTTTTTGTGTTCTGATACTTGAAAGCAAAGGAGAATGACTTATGAGGGCATTCGACGTTAAGAGATTCAGGAGATGTTCGTAGATTGAGATTGTAGTGGTCTTATTTGTGTGAGTCTATTTTAATATCGATACTTTATGGATCTCCTTGTCGTGTAAACTGAGTAAGGATGTCATGAGAGATGGAAGAAGGGCTCTATCTACCACCAAGATCTTCAATCTCAAATCTCAAATCAAACTGATGTATCTTGAACGAGTTCATTTCCAATAGTTTCTGATAGGATCTTTTGGACATAACGTGCAAGTTATGCTCTCACTTGTCCTTGTGATCCTACATGTTGTCACTTACAGTCAAGAATGAGATATTACTATTTTTATCTTCATTTAACAAGAGATGGATTTAAATCAGCTCTCGTCAGTAAATTTGAACAATGAGTGCAAGATAAGACATATTTGCAGACCCAAAGCCATGTAGCAAGTCCTAGTAGTGAAGAACTTCGGAGAGGAATACTATCGAGAGATTATGTCCTCAGCTATTTTGTTTGTCGCTCTCACTGATCATTCAACGTTTACGTGTGGTTATCTTGACTCTTTACTGAGAAAAAGAAAGTGCTTAGATTAACGAGAAGTTCAAGAGGATTTATAAAATATTAGTCATTTCAATGTGCATCAACCGCTAATCACAACTACTAGAAGGTACGTCCTTTCTCAAAGAAAAGTTCTCGCTACGTCAACTATGAACTGCTAAAACATGGTTCAACTAAACAGTCGTCAAATATTGTAATAAACACATCTTCTATCCAATTACGCTTTTGGAATACAACTTTATTCTCTTTGAGAAAGATCCTCATTGGTCACATACTATAGTGACACATGACTTTACGCATTAACGCAATACACGAAGTGCTTATTCTATCACGTCGTCTATCGGATGGTTTTAAGTTTCTAGGTTCCATGTACAACCTTGATTTCTTGTCACAGTCAATTCCAACACAGCTGACTCGTTACGGTGAAAACACAAGATATGATCGCAATACTTGTTCAAACTTTCACGATGCCTTGGGATCTTTTCGGCTTCTTCACAGTTTTCTTTCACTTCAGTACCTTTTTCTTCACAATCTACGCTTCTTAATATTCCATTCTGTTGCATCAGCTCGCACAGAATTGTTGATCTCAAAATATTTATCCACGAATTATAGAATTTGATGAACTACAATGGAATGAAATTCTAACTTGCTTGTTGCTACTCGTAAGGCTCTATATTGTTTAATCCAACTGTCACACTGTCAATGCGGTTCTCTTCATTGTGTAGTTATGACAAGCTATTTTGTAAACCTGCCTCTATAGTCAAACCTTGAGAAAATCCTCAGGTTTCATAGCATAATAGTCAAAACAACATAAAAATTTCTGGTGAAAACGTAAAAATATAACTAGTACGGTAAAGTATGATAGTATTTACGGTAAAAATGTCAAAATGTAAAATTTTTTCTTTTCTTTTTCTTTTCTTCACCGGAAATATACCGATTTTTCCCAAAAACTTCCCGGCGCACGGAACTCAACTAGTCTAAAGGAGGTCTACAGGTCACATTCTCAGGTATTTAATGCTGTGCTTGGAGCTCTTGGCCCGTCGTGGTAGCTAGGGCAAGAGTCAACCTGCTGGAAGCCATCAGTGTTGTCACATCAAGACAAACTAATGCCTCCCTCTCACCGCAAGCCTAGATCCGGCATCCCGTGTAAGCTGTCATGGTAATTTTTCTAAAAGTGCAGGAGAAACTGAGAATGCGTCGGATAATTTTTATCTCAAAACAATAAAAAAGTGAAAAAAACTCAAAATTTGCTAGAAATCGCCGGAGAATTAACACAGTAGTCCGTCAATTGAACAAAACCGCCGGTAAATTACAAGTAAGCAAGAAAAACTGGGCCGGGCCTGGCCCCTCTGCTCGTGCCGTTTAGTTCGGAGCAAAGTACAGTCGATTAGTCCGTTTGCAATGAGAGTCGACCGAGTCGGACCGACTTCCTCAGTCTACAAGCAACGGTCGTAAGGTCTACTAGTAGACTGGAGTCTCTGTCTCGAGACTATTGTTCCACCCCAACAAATATGCGGCCATCCGTCAAAACATGTCAGGAGCATGCTTCTTGACTCGTTCTTTGTCGTTATATCTTTGCTCGTTTTCTTCTATAAGGGGCATGGAACGAATCACTAAAGTGAAGGAAATCTCACTCTGCCCAGCAATGAAACACTATTTGAATTGCGACTGGGTTCGAATCCGTTGAGGTGTAGTCATCATATCCTCTTGATGTATATCCTCAACGGCCCTCATTGGATAGAAACGTGAAAGTCAAAAGCGTTTGACTCTCTCAGCATTTGTAGCGTTGTAACCTGAAGCCCGTCGGACACGGCGCTGCATTCTATGCTGCTGCAGCGAACGTCTCTCTTCAGTCCATCGACGGCTTATCATACGCTATGAAACCGTATCACTAGCACAGATCTACGGGCATCGGACATCTAACATTTACGTCTACCGGCCAGTATATATTCTCTATTTGTTCTCCTTCCGATATTTCTTTTTGTTTTTATTTACTTATTATTTGTCATCTGCAAGTGCGTGGAAACCACCTAATTTTACCCTGCACGCCTGTCCACGTCACAAGGCTCAACTCCGAGGTGGCGCTTATGTATATTTACTGGAATATGTGAATATAAAATAGTATTATTCATCATGTTCTGAGATATAATTGGATCATACCGATTGACAGCACACTCTACATGTGAGTGAGCCTTGCACAAACAATTCGAACTCAAATTCTTGGTTTTAAAAACTTAATACCATTTAAATTCTGTTTAATTTTTCATAATAATGATAAATTATATTCACTCTTGATGATCTTCTATTATTCTTAACATATTTATTTTCTTCCAACGATTTGTGATGAATCGGTTACAAAACTTCACATCCGGATTACATCTCGTCCTCCTATCTTGTCTTTCTTTCTTCTCGATCTTCCTCGTGTTTAATATTTTGATAATGCTTGCGCTTGTATTTTCTGTTGTTAATCATCTTAAAAGTAAAATAGTGTACTGTTTATGAAATTTGATGATTTAAAAACCGACTACTTACTAAAAATGGAGTTTCAAAAATTCTGAAAATTATATTTACATATGTTTTTTGTAAGAGAATTATATACTTTTACATTTCATATTATCCTAGTTCTGAAATAATTAATTATATATAACTTATAGAAGATATTTTTATCACTTATTGTAAATCTAATTATGCTTACTATATGTGTATATTAGTAAAAAATCTATTACATCCCATATACTGATTTGATTTCAAAAGTAAACACTTTAAACTTAAATAAACTATACTGTACATAATTTTAAATTAATTTATTCATGATTAGTAAACAGTATATAACTTCTATATAATGAATGTTATTAAAATTTATTATGTTTTACTTGCACATGTCCGTCCTTTCAACATCCATATAATTATATACGAGTTATATACAAAGAGCATCTAGTATATCAAAAATCGAGGAAAGATCTACTAGCCCAAGTTTACATAAATTACGACATATAATAAATTATACATGTAGCATGTACAAAACCAAACTGAACTGCAGAACCTGTTCTACATTCAGTTCTTTGTTCAGTTTTGGTGGTTGTTCAGTTTCATATTTCCTTTAAATAAAATAGATAATTTTTTTTTATTTTGGAATAATTTTGTGGTTTTAGCCAGTATTGCATTTAAATAAAAATACCACAGCTCCGAGGTTCAATAATAGTTTTTGTTATAAATACGTGCAAATAAAAATATGATATTTAAATTATTCTCAATAAAATTTTAGAAATTAATAAAACTAGAATAGACTACTTTTATCTTTAAATAAGTTTTAAAGTAAAATAAGGTATTATAAATATATATGATAAACTTTTTGTAAATTATATTAATATAAAATAAAGTATCTTTTTAAAGCATTAGAAACAAAACAAGGGTATTAAAATACCTCTTGGCATGTGTTATCAGCAAAATATAAAGAGTTGACACTCAAGTACGATAATTATATTTATATAACAATTTATTTCATATTTCAATAAATTATAACATGATTTTTTATAAACTTCTCGATTTATGGTGTCTTTTAAAATAAAAAATATAATAATCAAGATGTGATTCAATTTATAAATTATAAAACTTGCATGCTAAAGCAACTAAGGAGGAATTCTTATGACCATTGTGGACTAATAGAAACAATTTTGAAAATGATATCTCGCTTCCCTTGAATATGCATGCTCGATGAACTTTTGGAGAACTTTTGCTCCCTTAAAGATATAGGAAAAGATTATGTGTTAAATACTAATTTTAAACTATATAAGTAAACTAAATAAAATATTCTCTAATTATTATATGTAAGCTAAACCAACAAGGACGGCAAGAGTTAGACTTAACCTATAAGTGAGAGGGTCTAGACGTGCCTTGGAAGATACAAGTGCAACAACCTTTTCAGTCTAAATCACTAATTAATCAACAATTTAATTTATTACCTAACCTTCTGATACCATCATGAACTCATACAGTCTGTTGGTCCGCACGTCCAACCTCACCATAAGAGAAACAAAGATAGTATGATTGATCCGCAATTCCATTTTCAATATCGAGAACACACAAGAGTGAACCACTCTAGAACATCAATGGCAACACAAGTAAACGTGATGTACAAACAAGAAGCACAACATGGAAGAGATCCAATCACAAGAAGTTCGAACGAAAAGAGAAACCCTCCATACACGAAAAGAGAAATCCAGTCCTTTCCAGACAGACTCTACCTCCATTCGATAACCCTATGCATAATATATGACAACTAACAGTTACGAACAATATATAGAATCACTAACTAAGTCTACTAGCTAGTAGCATCCACCGACATTCACCACGATGCATCTAGTACTAACACCATCAAACATATTCTCACATGTACTATAGATCATTCTAGCACGTTGCGGAGGAGAGTCAAAACACCACTACTTTCCTCATGTGCTCCTAGAGCTTTTAGGAAGTGTGTAAATACCTACACGTTTTCTTTTGTAAACACCAAGAGCAAATGGTTTAGTAGTAGATGAACTATAAGCTACGAGCAGTTAAGCAACTTCATTAAGAATAGTGTCGAGATGGATGACTTGATTTTGAGACCCTCCACACAACTAGAAAATTGTCTTTAACTCGCATGCCAGCAAGTTGGCTTGTTGGCTCCGCTCCGCTTCGCAACCAGAAAACCACAAACGTGCAATCTCGCAATCTGCTTTCACGCCTTCACATCTTCAAAGTGTTTCTAACCCACAACCCACATGTCTCCTAAATCCCACTATGCCTCCTAAATCGCATTCTAAACCACGACACCTCCACACACACTCCGTCAGGTTGGGTTGAACTCAGAATTGTACAACATATGCAACATACCATGTCAAAACCCCGCACGTGTGCAAGAAACGGCACTTATGGAACTTCTACGACAAAAAACACTCACAGCGAACTCAAATCTCAACCAAATCGAACGATTTTGATTGCATTGTAACCATCTCGCTAGCGCATCCTTATTGCATTCTTCGTGGAAAGAAATCATAAACAATTGACAATGTGACACCTTCCAACGTGAATCAGCCGACCCACTATCACAGAAATCTGACTATTATAGCCAATTTTTGTAGCACTTTCGCACCACCTCTCCACGAAATTCTCAAAAGAACTCGTACAAAAATTAATCTGAGGCTTACAAGCTATTACCTTGCACTATACTCTGCAAAGGGATTCGAACCAAAAACCTCTCCTAACAACGCTAACGAGATTAGCTACTGCACACTTTGCTAACTGTCAGAGTGGCTACACATGGCGTGACATCACATTCGCGTCTCATTGTCATTAGAGTTGCTCTTGTATTCTTGGAGTTATAGTTATATTCTTCTTTTCTTGCAACTCTACATCAAATTTTTATTTTCTTTTGTGTTTATAAATATAAAAGAAATTTTATTTTTCTTTAAGTCATTAAAGTGTAAAATTCAGTTAGTCTCATTCTTCTCAAAATTACTTTCTTCAATTTCTCCTCCCTATTTATCAGAAATCTTTGATAATATCCGTAATCTACTTCTCTTTCGAAATAGAATTATTATTTTTCAAGTCACTGTAATGTATTCTTTCTCTAAAGTGAACTGCAATTCTCGAAGAACAACTCTTTGTATTTTGTTGATAACACATGCGAGTCAAGAGATAATTTAAGACCTCTACTTAAAAAAACAATTTCAAAATACTCTATTTTATAAATAGAATAAAATTTCTCAAAAGAATTTATATATTTTATAAAAGTAACATATTTTTACTTTAAAATTAATTTATAAAATTAAAAAACCTTATTTTGTTTGATCATTTTTAAAAAAATTCGAATTAATTTAAAATAATATTTGTTTATTTACATATGTTATAACAAAAACCTTTAGTGAACCCCTCTAGACTACCATCAAGAGTAGACATGAATTTTCCCACTCATCTTTGCATGTTCTTTTCTTTCTCTATTGGATGGATATCATTTACTTGTAATACATATTTCATTACAAATACTAATACCTCATGTAAGGATGTTACTATGAATGACGTGTTTACGGTTTTTTTAGCTCAACGGTTCCGCCACGCTGCTCTCGGCCATATGGTCCAAATCCGACGCACATCAAGAACGTACCAAGAAAAATTTGTCGTATTAGTGTCAAATAGACCACAGTAAACCAATCATGCATCCACATATATATTTTCCATAAAGCTCTTGACTTTGTCATTACAAACTCGCGATAGTGCCTGTAAAAGATAAAGGAGAAGATTCTCTAACGTTCAGAAGAGAAGTAGCAGTAGTTTATTTGTGTAGAGTCGTGAATCGTTTAGTATTATATAGGTGAATTGATATAATATTTTGAGTTTTTTAGAATCTTTTTTAGAATTAAAATTATTTATTTGAATACTATACGATTTTATTGCAAAATATTATGACTGAATTCACAAAAACAATGATAAAAAGATACCCGTGACGTTCTAGTATGGTGAACTCTTGATCACAATCATAGCACTCAATCAAAAGAATAATATTAACTAGAGATTTTAGCTTCGACTCGCTCTAATAGCTAAAGAAAAAAATAATCAACTTTAACAATACAACAGGTTTTTCTCTGTTGCTTTGAACTGGAACTTGAACATATATTTGAAACGTGTTATTCGTTATTCAAGCCGATAGGATGAATTAACTGAAACTATTTAGTTTAATAGCGTAATCCGTCCAATCATTTGAATAGAGTTAATGCACAAATTCTTGTAAGTGATTCGTGGACCGGACTGGAATCTACGAGTTACCATAATCGTGCTAAACGCTATCGCACACCAGAGCCAACCTAACTCCTTCCATTCATCGTGACAAATCACAACAGAGTTCCTTCACGACATGCCATGCATAGTGGAGTCGCAAAAAGACAAAAGATGCAAGGACCAACACAATTGCCTACCTTAAGTGACAAGTCTCCACTAAGGAGACTCGGAAAGTCGAGAAGCTGAGTCCGCTCGTTCTACAAGCAGACAAGACGAGTAGAGAAAACTTAGAGAACATGGTATCTTATTAGACATGGGAACGAAATTCGTATAGGAGAATTATTGCAGCTATTTGAGTATGGCGTACAGTTGTTCAACCACGTGCGCCGTCACAACAAATCATCGAGGGTAGGAAAAAGCATTCTCGACCACCACGAACTTAGAAGAAGAGGAGAGAAAGGAGGAAACAAGGAGGAGAGAGAGATCATCGGGAAGGGAGGAAGAAAAAGAAGAAGAGTACGACTAAGAAAAAAAAAAGAGTCCAGAGCGACAAGGCAGAGGAAGCGAAAAAAACAGACAAGAAGGTCGACAGGGAGAAGAAGAAATAGAAGTAGAAAACAGGATCGACAATTTTAAAACTCAGAAAGAAGAGAAACAGCAGGGAAAGCAGAGGGCACTCCCCTTCAGTTGAGACTCTCTTCAAGGTCAAGAGAGAGCAACAACGATCTTGGAGATACGAGCATGACAGAGAAGGCTAGAAGTAATCAAAATCACATATGATAAAAGATCTGAAGATTGCTACATGGAATGTCAGGGGTTTGAGGAACCCGAACAACGTCAGAAGATTGAAAACGTGGATGACGCAAGGGGCTAGATGCCCTGATATCTTGATGCTTCAAGAACTAAAAATCAAGAAACAAAAAATGATCTTCAATCTACAACAGCTCACCAAGGCGGAAAACATTATGGTGGACTAGAACGGAGAAGGGAAAGCAGGAGCTGCTCTAATAATCCAGAGTGAGTGGTACATGAAAGACAAAGGCACTAAAGGAGATGGGACGGTAGCATGGGTGAAGATCAAGACGAATGACGGGATAATTAATGCGGCCTCGGTGTATAATATTAACGACAGAGCGGGACAAATAAGAGTGTGGGAATGGCTACAACAAACACTCACGGATGGAGACTGGATTCTAGGAGGTGATTGGAATGCGGTAGAGACGCTCGTCGATAGCATCGGCAGATCGGCGGTACAACACGGGACCAAAAGAAGGAAGTGGCAGAGTTTGATGTTTACTCTTGACTTGGAAGAAAGTCTTCAAACTGCATCATCACATGAAGGGCACTTCTTTACAAGACCACAACAAGTGGGACAAAGATACGATCAAGCGAGATTGGACAGAATTTACTTCTCAAGGAGAGGATAATTACTCCCAGGTAAACCACAGATATATCATGATGGAAATCACATTCTCTCGGATCACCTCCTCGTCTGTGCAATATGCTCGAGCGTCCCCAGCAGCTACAGAGACGAAAAGGTACGTACTATAAAGTTTCGTCAGAGGTCCTCCAATCGGAAGAAACGGTAGAGGAAAGAAGGAGGACTTGGGAAGAAGCAACAACAAGCTCACAAGAGGAAGATAGAAGAATCAGATGAGAAAAGGGTGGAGTCACACGAGAACAATGCTACAACACAAAGAGAAAGCCATCACACGAAGGAAGAAAGAGGGAAGGAAGAGACTAGAGATACTAGAGGTGAAGCGAATAGAGATGGCACTGCGCAGGACAAATGAGGTGGACGAAGAACTGGACAAGATGGAACAAGAAATAAAAGTCCTAGAAGTTGAAAAGACCACACACTGGTGTAGAATGAGCGAGATAAGGTGGATACGAGAAGGCGATGCTCCATCGAAGTTTTTCTTTGTAATTACGAGGACGAAAAGAACGAGAGAAGCTATCACAGCCCTACGGGATGAGAGGGGAACGCTGCTCACAAAGGAAGAAGACATCATAAGAGAGATTCAAATGTACTATCAGAACCTGTTTACGCGGGACGAGGAAGTTGAGTAAACGTCGATGGAGAAACAACATGTTCTCAGTCTGATTGAAAGGAAGGCAGGAGAAGAGCAGAACAGACTCTTAAGGGCGAAACCGACGAAGGAGGAAGTAGGAGAGGTGGTCAGAAACGTGTGCAATGACAAAACACCAGGGTTAGATGAAATGACGAGCGAAACGATGAAGGCGTTGTGATCGGTGATGGAAGGAGACTACATGGACCTCATCAACAGCTTTTGGGAGGACAAAATCCTGTCATGGAAGATGACACAAGGGGTGATAAAGCTTCTACCAAAGGAAGGAGAGCTACAATTTCTCAAAAACTGGCGTCTCATCTTGATGCTGGGAATCACCTACAAGATCATTGGTAAACTGTTAGCCAACAGACTAAAAGTGATCATCCCGGACATCATTGACAATAAGCAAAAAGGATTTATTAAAAGAAGACACCTTCTTACTTACAACCTCGGAAAGGAGTGAACGGAACAGCAGAAAAGCCCTTCGATGTGTATCAAACTCGACTTTGAAAAAACATACGATAGTGTGAACCACACTTATCTCTAAGAGACGATCGAAGCGATACAGATCGACGCTGAATTCATTCAACTCACCAAAGAGCTGGTCGAAGGAGCCTCATCGAAAGTTCATGCAAACAGAACCTTCACGGATGAAATTGAGCTAAAGAGAGGAGTGAGGCAGGGATGCCCATTGGCCTCTCTGCTGTTCGCGCTTGCCACACAGCCGCTGATGAGCCTCCTAGAGGAAGCTGCCAGAGAAGAGAAACTAAAGCGGAATTCAGGTCAAGGAAAAGAAACAACTACTACATCAACTATTCGCTGATGACACTGATATCTGTCTGGATGCGAAGCACATCAACTTCATTAGATACAACCGTGGATGACTACGACATGATGCCATGTGGTGAGAGAGAGAGATTGTATGATACTTGGGCTATCCGATAGGGTGGAACATAACGGAGGAAGACCAAGCTCAATTCATTCTAGCGAAGATGAGAAAGAAACTGAGCAACAGCTAACGATGGTAGGAAAGATTGTGGTTGTCCACCACGTCTTGAGATCGATGCGGACGCACATCCTCACCTGGTTGGTCTTCCGAAAGCTGACGTGCGGAGCGATGGAAAATTTATGCAGAACCTTTATCTGGAGAAAAAATGAGGAAGGACAGGACAAAGTAGCGATGATCGCTTGGGAGGAGTTCAAAAGACCAAAAAGAGAAGGGGGATTGGGTCTCTTCGCTTTCAAATTGCAAGCGCTCAAAGCAAAACACTGTACGAGGCTCATACAGAAACAGGAGGAGGACTGGAACAAATGATGCATAGGGCAATACGAGATCAGGGAGATGGAAAAAGAGAAAGACCGATGGACTGCTCAGGAGATCTGGCTACTCACAAATCCACCGAAGATCTCCATGACAACTTACAGCGGACTTAGAACTGTTTGGTGTGAACTAAAAAGTCATTTAAGTATGAGAAGGGAGAAGTGGACTCTCGGGAGGAATCTCACGGTTATCCAACTGTCGTTGCTAGCGATAAGAGAAAGATGGATCGCCGAAGAACATGCGCAAATGCTACAAAAAATTGCAAAGCGGCACAAGATCAAAAAGGCAAGTGAGCTCAAGAAGATGTATTGCACACAGGAGGACACGAGAAGGGTGATAAATGAAATCGAGAGACAAAGGATACAATGGCTTAACACGATGCAAGAGACTCAGGAGGAGATAAGCCTACAGAAGCACAAAAGATGGAGCTGGAAAATAGAGAAGAAAGTAAAATATGGGTGAGAAAGGTCTACAAATAAGTGGAGACAGACGCTGATGAGCGAAAGAGACGCCAAGATTCAGTTCAACGCTAAGTGGGGGATAGAGGAGACAACTAAAGAATGGGGGAAGCGATGGAGAAAAATCTGGAAGACGTAGATGCCCAACAAAGATAAGATATTGTTATGGAAACTCTGACAGCAGAGATTTCCTACAACTAGTGGAATGACCAAGATACTAGAAACTGTGATAGATGTCAAGCGAACAAGAAAATGTTCGAGCATCTCTTTTGGAGCTGTGGGTGGGCTACGATGAAATGGAGGCAATGGTTCTTGGTTTCGAGGAGAATCCTGACGGGAAGGAACCTCCGGAGAGTCTCTTCTCCACGCTCGAAGAGGCTAGCAGTGAAACTGCAGACATGTGGCCGTAACTTTCCCAACGTCACAATACCACGTTTTTTGGTACATTCGTTATTTATGCACGTGATCAGAGTTTCTTCGTTGACCTTCTAGAATATTTTTGTCGATAGGTATGTCGTTATCCATACAATTCAACTGAGTGTTTTCATTTACCGTCAGGTACAGCGAACAATACAAAAGAGAGTGAATATATACAAAAGTATGGGGTCTCAAACCTCGGCCGTAAAATAACAAAGACGGCCAAAGGGTAGTCGGCAATCAAGCTATGTCACCTCGTGGCTTGGTGACCAGTTATCCCAACTGCGGTTAGGCTCTGTCGACGGTAATCGCAGTTGTAGTTTTTAGAGCCGCTTTTGGTGCAGTCAAAATTTTATGCTGCATCTCTAATGACTTTACAACCGGACTAGTGCAGTCAACGGATATTAGTGATGGTCAATAATGCGTCTCAAAGTTAAAATAAAATCATTTTTAACATCCAGAAAGAAAAAGGTATGAGATTGTTCAAGGATAGCTTTGTCTAGAGTCGTGTATCGCTTAAGATGGTGTCTTTGAATCTTTGCAAGCATATAGTTTTTTGATTTTTTAAACTTTTGAAAATTAAAATGATGCTCTAAGTGATGAACTTGTTTATGATTGAAACATACGTCCGGTTTTAACAAACAATAAGTTAGAAACGTTCGCTGATATTTCCTGCAGACATATGCAAAAACGCCAGTAGAAAACGTCCATGATCTCTTGGTTGCAACCCTAACACTCATCTGCGAGTGATGAATATTTCCCAAAGGTTCTAGCCGAATGAAGAGTTGTAACCGGATCGATGATTTACGTATGCTTTCTATACTAGGAAGAAGAAATGGCTTGATCATACCCCCGTACTATCGCTGTGCTTGATCATACCTCTCTTAAAGTTTGGTTGCTTGATCATACCCCCAACCTGCTATTGTCCGTCCTGTCGGTATCCGCGTCATGTAGATCAGGCCATGTCACTGCCAACACGGCATGTGCATAGGTAAGGAGCGAAACATGTTTTGCAACTAGCGATTCAGCATCAGGTCGCAGCGAATATGAACAGAGCGTCTCAGAAACCATGACAGAGATAAAATTCGAGAGCAAGTGCGGTCCAATACTGCGCTCCCGCCAGTACCTTGGTTCGGAAGAACGAGCTCAGACGTGTCGGACTACTCTGAAATTTGCAAAAACCAATCTGAAATCACGAGCTGGAACGCCCCAAGTTCCAGAAACTCTTCTCGGTGCGGAGAATGACCGAGGTCCTAGGCAGTCGCGGTCCACGTCGTTAGCAAGAGAGAACATTTAGGCTGGCAGTGTAGAGTGACATGGCTTGATCTACCGAGAGGACGGACGATGGCAGGTTGAGGATATGATCAGCAACCAAACGTTAAGAGGGGTATGATCAAGTCATTTCCTCTCCTAGGAAAGTGCTATGTATTTGGTAGAGCAGAGACCGTAAAATAATGATGAGACGCGAATAAATACAGAAAATGACCAACTACAGTACTTTCATGTTTTCTTTCATCATATTTTTTAGTGGGTATTTTTTCTAAATCTACTGTTTAATAAATATATGCATGCTTCCTTAGCTTTAGTCCGGATATAAGGAAAATGGACAAGCTAGAAAATGACAAATAATGACAAAAATGTACCGAGGTGGAGATAGTTCAGTCATGGATGAAGTTAAATTTGTAACTAATATATCGCAGTCACACTTCAATTCGCTCAAAGGGACTCGCGGAATGTTTACAGTGTGTCAGTTTGGAGTTGCAAAATATCTAACTCGAACTTAGTTCAGAGAAATGACTCATTTAAGTCTTCATATAGAATATTTACTCTTAAGAGTTCGGGTGATAGAGATAACATGTGATAGCAAAACTCCTATTACACAATCAGCAACATGTGATAGATTTTTGTCACCATAATATTAGTACCACCTGCTTCACTTCTTGCCTTATTCTACAAGCAACTTATACATATTCCATTCAGTGATAATTCAGCCCAGAAGTGCATGTTAGTGTGTATTTTCATCTCCTCCATTTTCAAGTATACAAGGGTTTAATTCATCACTGAATCATTTTTTTGAAATTAGTATACAAGGGTTTAATTAAAATCATCAACTGAAAGTGACAGGTTTGTTAGCAGCGTCTCTCATATTTACTTGCAGAAGCGTGTCTCCACACACTCCCCGTATGGGTTATAGTTTGATATTCCTGCTTTTCCAGTACGGTTATCACTTAATATTTAAAAGAGAATTTGATATTTTCTGTTAGTTTAGTGTATAATTTCCACATAACATTTATGTCTTTTCTATAATAGAAAGTAGGCAAAAGTTCCCAAGAAGTTCATGTTGAATGCATATTTCCGGTATATAGTGGGAGGTTTACTCTCCTTTTTCCTTATGTTGAATCAAATACTGTAGTTAAAAAAAATTATGGATTATAGATTTTCTGTCGGACTTTTTCTATTTTAGTTATGAAAATTTTACAAAAAATTTGCTCATATATGCTGACATCATTTCAAACTTATCGCTTAGTTCAAGACTACCACAACATAGAAACCGCTCACTACTTTGAACTTAATCATTAATCATTCAAGAGCGAATTGAAATGTAACTACAACATAGAAAGTATTTAAAATATATAAGTTCAAAGTAATATTATATTCGATTACTGGTTACCAGCAATACAATAAATTTTTTATATATAGTTTTAAAATAATAATAATTTTGATAAATATCAAATATAACTGAAGAATGTGCTGTAGAAAATAAAGCGTATCCCATAAGGCATAAACATATCGACTTGTTTCAGAAGATACAAGTCAGAAATGTTCTGAGTCATCATAGATTATAGATATTTAATATATAATTTAATTGTCAAATAAATTAAACCCGTGTATATTTACCTCCTTCAGCAAAAGACGTATGTGAATATATGCGCAGATTATCCTCCCTCACAATACTGGCCGTATTTTATGCCGGACGGTATCCTTGTGTTCAGATCCTTCAGAGGGGAAGACCTGAAATCTCTTCGCACAGTGATGACCGTATCAGCAAGGCGGAGTATGTATCTTCCGTACATTGAACGCCCCACTTGTGTCGCAAAAGGAAGGAAGTTCCCTTCACGCTTTCGTCCGATTCCCTGATGCTCATGTCATATGTCCACTAGCCGTGGCAGGTTTTCACGTGGGAATTCTTCGGAAGAGTAGTCTACGACTCTACGTGCCCTAAAGTCCAAGCCTTGCGGCTGCATAGCCTAATGAAACACGCACGCTTTGTCCTTCTTTTGCATTCCTTCTAGTAAGCATCTTGTTTGACGACTGACGGATGTCCTCGGTGGCTCCGTAGACTATCATTGACTTACAGAAAAGTATATTTTGGGTGATGTCATCACCCTACCCTCAGAGATCTTTTATCCGTTACTGCCATAGGCGTTTAGACCCTAAGAGAGAAGATTGTGTAACCGCGTTTTCTGAAATATTTGTGACTGGTGGGCGAGTATTACTGCTGCCGTCAAGAGGTCTCAGACGTCTCCTTCTGTCACTTCCGGTTGCACTCGCAAGAAACGTCCGCATTTTCTTTTCATAATTTAAATTATTATTGTATATAATAATTCTGTGAGTTTTGTATAGAGCAATGAACCGCCCGTTCCTATATCTGTGAATTATTATATACAATAATAATTTAAAGATATAGGAACGGGCGGTTCATTGCTCTATACAAAACTTCCCTTGTAGAAACTATGGCTGTTGCGAATATGAACTTTAGGAAATCTTTTCTCTTAGCTTTGACTCCCACTAATGTTTCACTAAATAATGATTCATCGTACCAATGATATGCATGTTAGATAAACACTAAAAATGTGTTTGTTCATTTTTATTAATATCAAAAATTAAATAGTCTATATTAGATTTAATATAAACATTAAATATATATGTAATGTTAAATGATAACCGCATCTAGAGATATGAGATGAAAAACGTGCTTCAGAAACAAGCACCGGTCCACCCGTCTCAATAGGCTCATTTTGTTTGCTTGAAAGAATAGTGGAAACCGACGTTGAATGCTGGCTTAGAGCATTTCCACCGGATAACAGTAAATGCCCCGATATTGTAACAATCTCCGTAACCAGTCGCATTCTTGACGTGGTGTGTGAGAAATTACTGTAAATGATGTTTTCTTATTTGTATATTTATCTCGTGTACAGTCCCCGTAAACGTTCACACTAAAGCTAAACAAATGAAGAAGAAACATTAAACTTTTTCTCTCTCGTCTTTTTGGTTTCGAAGAGACTAGGAACGGGATCTTCCGGGCTGCTTCCAGTGTTGAGGTGGAGATGCTCTTATCGACTTAAAAAGTCACATACAATAATCCTTCCGTAAATGCACCCTACGCAAATCCCATCCATCTACAAGTGTAACTCGAGACTCGAGGTTTCACTCCCTTACATGATCGTCAAGTGGTGCTACAAAGTGACTGATTAATGCTTCGTTAACACACGCGGGTGAATTATCATTAAGTACTGCGTCACGATCACCAAAGAAGAATGTCCCAGCGTATCAAGTTTGACACTGATGACATGACATGCTAAGTCAGTTTGACATCGATGACATGACATCGATTGAGTCTTAGTCAGTAGTGACACATGCTCGACTCAATCCCTGAACTGAAATATGAATTCGAGAGAGCGCTCAGAGCGGAGAAGCGAGGTCTTTTGTTGCGGGAAGGTTGATTTCAAATTTATAGACATTTCAGTTTTGCAGAAATCGTTCGATAACACGAGAGCGTGAGGGCCCATGCTGCAAAAATCTTCGAGAGAGCAAGAGGACCTGTGCGAGAGAGCCAGCGAGCATCGTGCATGAGCCACAAGACTGCGGAAATAGAGAGAGCGAGAGGGTCCGTGCTAGAGCCACAGAGCTGCAGAAATAGAGACGAGAGAGCGAGCGAGCATCGTGCATGCGGTTCTGAGAGAGAGAGCTAAAGGACCTGTTGTCGTGTTGTGGACCGGCTCTTATCTGAAAATCTGTTTGTGATACTTATCATTATCGCTCTAAAGATACTCATGGGATTAAAAATGAGACATTTTGCACAACTTCGGATCTCTACTTTCATAACATCGATGGGTAGAGCTCCTTGTTAGCTTCTAATAGTCACTTCATCTATTTCGTTTGGATGCTTAGTGGAGAAGTTATAAGATTCGAAAGATGAGAAAGACAAGCTAGGCCCGAGCTTACGAGCTTTTGGCACAACTTTTGATCTTCATTTTCATCGCATCAATGGGTAGAGCTTGTTATCAGCTTTCCATGAGCACTTTGTCTATTTCATTTGGACGCCTAGTAGAGAAGTTACAAGACTCGAAAGACAAGAAAATCAACCTAGGTCTTAGTTTACTTTTGCTGACTGGGTATTTGTAGCTCCTGGTGTTATACTAAAGACGTAAGGGGCCTACTTCCTCATAATCTGAGAAATCTTATACGTACAACGACTGACATAAGAGGGTAGCTTAAGGGGTTAGCTTGCACATGCGATCTGTCAACGGACGGTTTGAGAGATTTGGAGGTCCAATGCCAACACGCAAGACGTCATTGGGTTCAGATCTGTGCAGGCTATGCATTGGTTAAGACGGTTAGTGAAGAGGCGGATCGAGCATTGTGTTCTGAGAAAATTGAGACGCAAGAGAGGTTTTTGGGAACTTCAGTGATATGTGAAGGAGAGTTGGACCGTTCGGGCCGTTTCGGAGTTAAACTTGTTGTCCTTGGATCCATTGGGATCAGAACGTCGAGTTCTTCAGGAAATTGAAGACGATACAAGGTTTCATCAGGCGGTTTGGGAGTTCTGAGTGAAATGACTCGCTGGGAAGCGCTTACGTCAGATTTTTATTCGTCTATGATCTGAGATTGGATTGTTCTTCGTGATCGATGGACCAAGCTCTTCGTTCTTGATGCCTATGCGATCAAGGAGTCTTCACCTATGCACAGGAGAAGACCGTGTGTGGATTGGATTGTTGGTTTGGATGTGGTGATCGAGTTTGAGCCGCATGGAGTGAATTTACATCAGTTTTTTGCATCCTGCGGTCAAATTTCTTACGTGGTTTTGCGAGAAGAACTCCAAACAGCTTGTTTGGAGTCTCGTTGGGTTCAGGGTAGCTAGATCTAACTACCAGAGAAGACGAATATCAGATCAGACGATCCGTTTGGGAGGTGTGAGTGGTTTTAAGCCGCAAGGAGGAGTTTTTGAAAGTTCGGTCATCTGCGACCAAAAATCGGCGATATCTCGGCTGTTGGGAGTCGGATCTGAAAGTTTCTTGGGTCAACGGAGTCAGGGAATAAGACCTTATCGACATTTGAAGACCGTTTGACAGGGAGAAAGTTCTCAAATAGTCTTTTTCGGTTCATTCGCTACGGTTTTCATCTTTTTTAGTTCGTTGGAGTTCTAGTTGGTTATGTACAGCTTGTGGTAGCTAGCTTTAGCTAAAGCTTGTACATGAACGTTGTTTGGACTTGGGTTTGAATCGTGTGATACTGGGACAACTCTTTTTGTTAGCAAAGAGATGTTTCTCTTGCTTTGAGCTACGCTTCGATAGTTTTGGGTTGGACTGAGATTCAAGGACTCATTGTAAAGGATTTTGAAGCAGAGTACAAACCGCTCTGTTCTGTTTTTCAGTCTTGAATTCTTAGGAGAAAGAACTGGTAGTGTATATGCGTTGAGAGTTGGTATATATAGTGACGTTCGTTTTCGTGCTTGTGTTTCTCTTTTTTGTTCTCTGTTCAACACACTACATCTACACAGCCAAGAACCTCGCATTTCCTTGGACATCTTTCATGCAAAATCCGACACGATACCGTGAGAAAGAGCGAGAGGGCTCGTGCTATAGCCACAAGACTACATAAATCACTTTCGGGAGAGCGAGCGAGCCCGTGCTAGAGGTCCAAGATTGTTGAAATCGCTGAGCAAGAGAGCCCGTGCTAGAGCGTGCGGAAATCTGAAGGGCGTGTTTAGTAACGGGCGTGTTTTCTAACGAGTGACCTCAAGAGCGATCTTTCTAACACGAGAGCGACTTTTCTAACGGCTCGAATTTGGACTGTGGGCTACAAGGAGAACGACCAGAGGCGGGTCTATTTTGTTTTGAGCACTAAAGACAGGACGCATTTTGTAATAGCTACACGCATCAGTCACTTGGAAGTTGTGCGACAGCGTTTAGAGAGAGAAGAAGCATGTCATCATCTCAAGGTCCGGATTGTGAAGTACAGTGAGGAAGGATTTTGCACTTACGACAGATGTGCATCATGTGGAAAGAAACTGGAGTCCACATGAACATATTACAACAAGTGTCGAAAGATTACTATGTCATTGAACCGCCACTTTCGCTTACAATTGTTAATTGATGATGAAAGTGCAGAAACTTAAGCTATTGCATGGAGACTTTCTAAGCATGGATGCGACTACCTTTGCTCTATTGAAACTAAGACGTGATGATACGGCTGTCTTGGATATGTTAATTGATCAAGAGTGGATACGTCACTTGACTGTGATCAAGCGCAAAACCAAAGATGCGAATTACATACGAATTGACAAAGCTAAGTCTTGCGCTAAACGCACTATATTTTCTCTTCAGTCTCTCAGCAATGTTACGAGCTTGGGTGCTTTGGTAGCTTTCATTGATGGTGATGAGGATAAAACTATCGATGTGAGTAAGCTGAAACTAGTAAGGTGCATGATGTAAGTTCGAATTTGTGCAGAAGCATTTCAGACCCATTCGCTGTTGGTTTTCTCCTCGGTTTTTTTTTGCACAGTATGTGTATGTATAATTCTTCTACTCGTTGGAATAACATTATTAGCAAAGATTAGGTGAAATGCATCGAGCATAGTGCATTATCCCTGCCGTCACTACTAACAATATTGACAATGATGGTGGGAAACTCTTGCGAGTCAAGTTGGTGACCGGATGGGTTCAACTTTTATCACAAGATCCATCGCACATTTGTCTTCTTTTCCTTTCATTTTACTTTGTCTTGTTCTCCTTCTTTTTTCTCAAGTCTTGGTTTAGCTTTTTGTACTCGTGACAGATGAATTTTGGAGTGGTTGGTTCGTTCTTGACACAACTTCGAACCGGCAAGCAGCCTCCGCAAACAATGTAGATGCGGAGTCAGGTAGTTTTGTGGAGATCAGAGAAGCGCGGAGAAGGAAAATTTAAATTCTATGCTGATTATGAGCTTCGTTTGGATATTTTGATCTTCTGTTGAGAGCACTCGAGAGGCTTCCTCTAAGGAGAAGGAATAAGGTCCACGAGATGAAATAGTTCTGAGAAGGTGGTGGGCATGTCAACTCTTCGTGAGAAGATACGGTTCGCATCCTTAATTGTATATGATTCTTAATAAACGCCGGCTTTTTACCTGGCGATGTCCTGCTTTGCACTTGTGTCGGAGGGTGAGGGGTTCTCAGATTATATGTTTTATGGATGTCTTTTCTACAAAGTACTCAAATGAAGATACTTGGTACAAAGTGTTGTGGACGATGTCACTTGGGTAGCTCAACACAACAGATCTGTCTGGTTGTGGAACTCAACACTTCGTACAAAAGGACATGCTTGTTTTGCGTGTGAGGATCTTCCAAGTTTCCAGCTCTTTCCCATGCAGCTCTCCCTCTGCAGCAGCAGCTGCTGCAAAGTTAGTACATACTGGGTACTAGAGGATCATATAATCTTTTTCTTGTGCAATTGTCTTCTTGGCGCAGTCTTTTTAGATCTCAAGTCTGAGATGATCAAGGTAGTCAGTTGTTGACACAGTGATGATTAGCTCAGTTATAGCTTTTTGGACGTGCTTTCAAACCTTTTCAGCATAGATCGTCTGACATCCTGCAGAAAATAGCACTTGAGGTCACTTTACACAGTGATAGCTTGTACAAACCAAATTCTGAACAGTTCGTAATACAGATGGGATGGACCAAGTTAATTTGAGAAAATCGCAGAGCCATGGTATGGGAGTAATACAGATGGGATGGACCAAGTTATTTGAGAAAATTGCAGAGCCATGGTATGCTCCCAATTTATACAAAATAGATGTGGAATAAAATATGATCCAATACACGTTCGCAGTGAAGGGCAACACAAGTAGGAGATAGTGAACTTGTGTTTCGTAACATGATTGATATGAGCATAACCTGAAGAACGTAAGAAGAGACTGTTGTTGCCTTCAAGAGTTGAATTCATCTTCCAAGTGCCTAATAGCTAACGATTCGATTCTAACTGCACACAATGCGATGACTGACGAAAAGAATGGAGACTGCAATCCTTGCTACCGTCCCTGATAGTAGAAGTCATGTCCAGTACCATAAACCTCCCGAATGAAAAAGATGATCGACCAACACCACATCTTTAGCACTTGTACCAAATCTACGATGTTATCGAGAAATAGTGATCTTTCTCGTGTACAGACTATAAATCTAGATAATTGTCGATAATCTTCCTATTTTTTAGGCCTTTTGTGATATAACTGTCATCCAAAATTCTGTAGGAGACAATAGGCGAGCTGAATTGTCAAGGTCATGCTCGTGCGAGTCTTTTTGAGTAGGATGCTCTGCTATTGCAGCTGTATGGACCCATTCGGTTTCAAATGATGGCACAAATCTTCTCAGTACTATATCTGGATCAATGGGCAGTCCAGCTAAGCTAACTCATTCCTTTGAAAGAATAACCGAAGGTCATTCATGTAGTGTTGAACCAAAAGCGTGGAAGAGAGATGTACAACCGAGAAATCTGATCACAGCGGAAACAAAGAATGGCTGGACCTCAGCAAATGTAGTTTAAAAGTTATCAAATAATCAATCTTCTATACTCGTCCGTCCCACCTTTGTTCCTCTTGCCATGATTTCAACCTATTTTACTTGTCAAAGTAAATGAATTGTTAGAATATCAAACATATTTACATCCGTTTATAGTCATCTCAGAAATGCATTTACAGTCAACTCGAATCCCAATGTATGTAAATGAGTTACCTTAAAACATCAGCAGGACCACTGGTAGTCCATGTTGCTTGTTGTGTCCGACTCGATATTGTTCGAGTACACTCCTCAATAGTTTGGAGAAGGCACAGAAACATTTCTCCATTTTAGCTATAAATAATTCATTATCTGACTCACGTAACAACAAAGACTCGTACTGTGCGTACTTGATTCTAGCTTGACCTATCAGAGTTTCAACCGAAAACATAGTATCCTCATCAAAAACTACAACATGCGGATCAAAGTCGGGAAAGACCTCCTTCACATGCCATGAGTTTCTGGATGCTGCAACAACCTCGCGAGTCATTATGCTGCCCTCTGCTTGAAAGGAATAAAAAGGTCAGTCATGTCTTCGTTGTGTCATACTCAAGAAACGTATTAGTCATTGCACTGAAAGCATCAACAAGGTGTTTGCATAGAAGATAGCCAGAATTTAAAAACTGGGGACAACTGCCAATCCATTTCTCCAAGGAAACTGTATACCTCAAATGTGCATCCTGATATACCTCCGCAGACAAGCATCTTCTCCATACTAGTCAGAAATCTTTCCACCAAGAAGGATAGAAACGTTTATTCTGTATCCGACTCAACTGAATTTGTAAGTCAGATATCAAAGTTCCAACCAGAATCTCACAGACTCTATCAAGTCTAGGACGATTGCATGAGTACTTATAATCATATTTCAACTTACACCAGTGACTCTCAATGATGTTTGTTGTCCGTGAAAAACAAAGCACGGGTTTCGTAGAACGACTAAACAACACCCACTTATCAAGCTTATACCACTCGTTCCAGAGATATGCTCAGAAATGAACAACTTGTCTGGAATAATACCATGTGTAAGCTTTCTCAGCACACTTTGCATAGTTTTACTCCGCAGATAGATACATATTAGATCCAGGTATCAAGGGATGCACATTAAAGTGTTGTGTAAACCAAATACATATTTCTCTTCTTAAGTTCACAAGGACGATATGACCACAAACATCCCCTGTAGGGATAGTCCATGATGGATCAACAAATGGAAAAACAGAAGCAGCAAAACTAGAATCATAATGACTTATATTCTTATTTACCTGCATGATATGTGTTTCCACTGCCACCTGTGCATGTCAAAGACACAGCTGAACATAAGTTTTCACAAGAACAGACTACAACGCTCTTATTTGACCTTGGTCTTTGTCAGTGAGTACAAAGAGAGGCCTCAGTCCTTTTTCTAACAATGCACCAAACCACTTGACCAACACAGCACTCCGAGTCCGTTCATCTTCACGAATAGAGCAAGAGCTGTTCTCCTTGTCTGCATACTTATGGGAAAATAACATATACATTAAAGGAAGGTCAAAAGCCTCCACGTTCCCGTTCATCGTGAAAAGTTCAAATCTTACTACATTCGTCTTAAACGTACTATCTATGATCATTTCTGTAACAATATCTTTATGATGGAAAAAAGGTGTGGTGAATGCAAACATAGAACATTGCTCCTCGTTCTCATACAACAGAGACTTGAAGTCATTAGCCTTGTACATGTCTGTTTCAATCAATAAAGATAAAGTGTAGTTGATCTCCTACATTCCGAATGTAAGTACGTGCTAAAACTGCAGCAATATGATAATTCACTTGACTTCTAGTTATCATACTAGGCTCTATAACTTTTTGCATGCATAGAGCTATGTATAGTTCGCGCTTTCGCATGTGATCTTGCATTGCGTACTCCAAAAATGCTAAGTCCGCTCCCGGCATAGCTGTATCTCAAAAAGTTGGATGCTCTTGTACCATCAAATGCTGACAAAGTACAACACAAGACATTGTATTCAAGTCCACATCCACTTTAACTGAACCCTTGCATGGAAACCGAGAAATCACTTTAAGCTTATCTGGTTGCCGTCTAAAACCTACAGAAGATCCAATAGAATCTAGATCCTCCGCCTTCTTCCTTCATGCAACACGATCATCCCGACTAATACATGCTAATGACGCACTGCAAATGTTCATCGAGTCCGGGTGGTCAAAAGGGCGGACGTACTGAACAGACCAGTAGTAACTCGATCTTGCCTCTAAATCGGATTTGACAACATTAATGACTAGGTTACTATATCGCTCTCGCAGCAAAACAAGATCAGTTGCTTTGAGAACTAACATTTTTGTATCAAACTCGAACTCCGAGAGAACTTCGTCAGACAGTGAAATACGAATGTGCAAGACAACCGATTCATTACTTACCTGTTCGTCCTCAAAGATTGAGGATACAACATCCAAAAAGTCGTCTGAATTACACTCCACAGTTTCTATGACACTTGTATCAACCGCTACATTATCTACATAGTTCCCGATGTCATCGGTAGATTTCTGCAGTCGTCTTGTGGCTATGGCATGAGCCGTCTCGCTCGTTCTTCCGCTCAATTTCTGCAGTCGTCATGTGGCTATGACACGAGCCATCTCCCTCGCTCGCATGCACGAAGCTCGTTCCTCATGCTGTCCTCCTGTGGCTATGGCAGGAGCCCTGTCACTCGTTCGCACGACAGATTTTCACAGTCGTCATGTGGCTATGGCACGAGCCCTCTCGCTTGCTTGCACGACAAATTTCCATAGTCGTCTTGTGGCTATGGCACGAGCTCTCTCCCTCGCTCGCATGCACGATGCTTGCTCGCTTGAACGACAGATTTCTGAAGTCCTGTGACTCTAGCACGAACCCTCTCGCTCTCTCAAAAGATTTCTGCAGGAATCTTAAACCAAAGTGACCTAAACTCTCGTCCTCTCATCCTCTCTCGAACAATTTTTTGCAGACTGTCAAACATCCATGGAACGATTTCTGCAGAACCGCATGTACGATGCTCGCTCGCTCTCGAGAAAGATTTCTGTAAACCAAAGTGATCTGAACTCTAGCCGTTTGGACATCCTCTCGTCCTCGCTCTCGAACGGACGGCAAATGGGTGCGGACGGACAGCAAACGACCAAAGACAGACGGACACCTAGCAAACGGCAACAGACCGTCTGACGGACGACGCACGACAACGGCTAGTTCACGGCCTGGGTTAGCGACTCAGCGAGACGTCGAGTGACTCAGCATGTCACAACGATGAACCAATCGTTGTGACAGCGTCACTTAATGTCAATTAACCCGCACGTGTCAAGGTGGCATTAATATGCCACTTTGTAGCACCACTTGATGGTCCCCTTACAGTTTACATTGTGTAAATACATATCTTATATTTCTCATATATCTACAAGACGTTGTAGTTGTTTTTTCACTAGCGACAATGCACATAACTGCAAACCTTCCGTAAGTATTGCACTTATCAGATAATTGTGCTTACTTTGAGACTCTTGCAGTTATCGAATAGTTTAGACACCATCAAGAAAAGAATTGTACATAATGTTTAGTGTAAAGGTTCTTACACTCTTCTTTAAATGCAACTCGTCAGGAACATTACACTTAGAACTGCATACTTAAAAACCCTTTGTAAGTGTAAGCTAAATACCACTCCAACCCTCTTGGGAGACTTTACAGTTCTTTTCCCTAACTTAATTTCATCCTCTCCGAAAGGAGTGCGTATTCGCACGTAGTTTGTTGTTGACTAGGCTTTTTCCCAAAACTAGATGTGATAATAATATGACCATGGTATATATCAGTTTATCGGTTCTCATTAGACTGGAATACAGAATATTTTTAAAATTAGCTGATTCATAGAAGGTCCTCTTGGGTAGTATTCCAGGTTTTCCGTTGAATGCAGAACTTAAATACCAGCACGTGTCACTTTAATTTGCTGAGTGGATGTTAATGTTATGCGGTTGCTGAGTTGGAAGTGCACGGAGTCAGTTACATTTAGTTGCATAAATGTTTCTAATACCTAAATGTTTCAATATTCAAATGCAAAAGTTTTCTCTTCTGCTTCTTCAAATAAACAAATGAAAGATCTATATATTACCTACCAAGCCAGTTAATCTCCCCCGGATCCAGAGAAGAAAATGATAAACTACTATGTGCGACTAGACCCTATGTATGGATGAAGTGACATCACCACAGTTGTCTACAGTAGCGTGGTTTCTTTGCAGGAAGTGATGCCGTGATTCGGAGGTTGCTAGCGCAGTTCAATAATTTACTATGCATATTGAACTTCTTATCTACTTTGTCTCAAGTGCTGTAACAAATACAGGAGTTTGTAAAGACCACCGGGTGAAGAGGGTTGGGAACCGGGTGCATGATGCAAAACGCATGAATCCATACTATCGAGAGTCCACTTTAGCACAATTACTGTAGACGCAACAAGTTCTGACTGTAGTCGACCAGGATATGCATCATCACTTGGTCAAGCGAAGTGCAAAGTGGTTGACAAAAGTCAACCACCTGTATAAGAAACACTTCATGATACGCTACACTTACGACTGGCCCTCCACTGCGCACAGGCGTTCGATACAGATCGTCCCTACCGAAGTTCCAGTTAGGTTCTGCGCTAGAGTTCTGTCCTCTCTCACTTCTCCGTTTGAACCTGAACGCGAACTCCGCTCGGCGGCGTATATCCGTCTTCAAACTTCCCCAACACGTGTCTGGAAGAGGAGGTTTTGTCTGCTCTGAACGAGTCCGGTTGTATGAAATTTCTAAAGAGAAAGAGGACAAAGTGTCGATAGAGGAATAACCCATCTGTCTGACTGCGAGTGAGTCTGACTACCACGGCTACAAACCAGCCACGTTTGCTACGGACATCTACAGCCGGGGCACGAGGGTTAGCAGCCGTCGAGTCTACAGGCCGGCACGAAAAGAACAAAAGCCAAAAGACTGTGCTCGTGAATATTGGTACTGTACTTCAGAGTGTAAGGAGAAAGCGCAGCCGGTAGGACGGAATGTACAGTCGACAAAGTCCACTAAACAGATGGTCAGATCACTCAACGATGATGAAAAGTAGAGGGGGAGATCCGTAACTGTCCAAACTGGACTTCACGGCGGTACATCTGGACGAAAAGGAAGACGTGATACTGTACATATCTCTTTCCTGCTGAAACTGATTCTGAATCTAACTGATCTACTTAATGGACGGAAGAAAAGTCCGGTCAAACGGATAGATGCCAGCAAGGGCCTAGCCACGGCAGCAACAGCAGGGGAAATAAAGAGGAAGATCAGTGGAGGTAAGTCGGGAGTAAAAGCGAGTTATCTCTATATCCAGGTGGCTTAAGTGGTTAAAAGTTAAACTTCTCACCCCCGAGGATACCCGAGGATAAACACTGTTACGCTACAGATATCCAGGTGGTACTAGCCGTCAAAATCAAGCAAAGATAAAAACGACCAAGGCTACTGTAATTTACACAAATCCAAAAAGTAAAAATTAAAATAAACAGTACTTAAACTCATATCCAAATCCGGATGGTCGCTACAGTCATGACTAATGAGTCGGGCTGAGAAAACACTTCAAAGCAATGAGATAAAGTTTCTTTTGATGTTGGAAGATAGCAGTGAGACAAAGTAGCAGACGGTAAAGAAGATACGAACTGTTGTGAGAGAACACTAAAAGTAGGTCCGGTTATCTCACTGCTTCTTTCCCCTTTTAGGATTAGGTCAGGTTATCACTAACTTGGTACCCAAGTAGCTTACTGGTCGAGCACCGCCAGATATTTCTACGTATATGCTGATAATGGACTACAGTCTAGCGAGACGGAAGGCCAGCGGACAGGAGGCTTAGTCCTATCAACCCAGCCCGTGGAACTGGGAGCACCGGCTGCTAAGCTCTCCACTTATAGAAGCAACTAGCGGGAAAGCACAGAAGAAGGAAGGAAAGCAGAGACACAAAGAGAGGACCAGACGTCTCCGATCAAAACCTAAGACGCATGAAGCATGCAAACGCAAAAGTTGCAACTTTTGCGTTTGATTTAGATTGCGTTGAGCGTGCGCTACACGTCCGGAAAATATTCATAGGAGACGCAAACCAGCAGACAAGCTTATGCACTAAATGAGGTAAACGAGCATATTCACCTCTCTAATTGAAGATGGATAGATAAATATATAGACGTTTAATCTATGAATAAATTTTTCCTCCTGAGAGGATTTGAATATAAATCAATTAATAACATAACTTTTATTCTCACTGGTTGTTGAATTTAAATTTAATGTAAAAGTCAGGTCTATCTCATCACTCCTTTTAAAGTTTTATGGTTAATCTAGATACTCTTGTCGAGTTGTGCATGTTTAAACAACTACATGTTCACAGTACGAAAATGGTTAAATTAACTTAAGGCAATGTTTGTAGCGAAACATATTTTACGATGTCTTTTTCTTGCCGATATAAGAGTTACATATAAGGTCCTCCTTCACTCCTTTTGAGGTTTCGACTAAACGAAAGTATTTTGTAAAAAGTTTTACTTTTATCTGCCTAGGAAAAAGTGTACCTTTCGGTCTCCTGGAAATAAGTAAATAATAATAATAATCAGATAAAGACTTGACTTGACTTAAATTAAAATTAAAATATAATTTTATTTCTAATTCGAATTAGATAACAGTCCACCACGTACTTGGCTTACGCAGTCTGTGTGACAAAAAGTATTCTCTACTCACAGACACATGAGAGGTGACTCGAGCGTTTGGGCTACTTATTCGATATCTAACCACGTACCATTCGTGGCGGTTTCTGGCCAGGCTATTGCGAAATATAGTAGAGTGCAAAAGAGCCACCGTTCTCTGTCTCTCTCTCCTTTGCTTGCTTAATGCTTCAACACAATCATCCGATCTAATTGAGATATTATATTTCATTCATTTGTCAATGGCCATGTCGTTGTTACTAGCGGTGCTCGACCAATAAACTACTTGGGTACCAAGTTAGTGATAACCGGACCTGAAGGGAAAGAAAAGGTGATAGTCGGACCTACTTTGAGTGTTCTCTCTCAGCATCACGTATCTTCTTTACAATCTGTGATCCACTTTGTCCCACCGTTCGGATGTGTTTTTCCGCGGGACTCATGACTAGCCGTAACCCGAGAAGGAAGGGGGGATTTGTTTGTCGTATAGTGCATTTTGTCTAGTAGGTGACAGTTAGAGTAGTGAGGAAGGAGCTCAGGTGCGGATAAATCGCCCATGCATAGCACCGCTCTTCCATTGCAAGCGATGCACCTTGTTATTCTTCAGCTCAGCTTCTACTTCGGCGTTACTGACTCTCCTCTTAACTCGTACGAATGCATGAAGTTATCTTCCGGTGTGCGTTTCCTCAAAGTATCATCCCGACTGTGTGCATGTTGAATTCCATGGAGTATATAGTCCCCAAGGCTCTTCGATAGTCAGCGTCCTCTTTCAGCAGGAGCAAAGGGTTTGCGAGAGTCGGAACTCATCCTGCCAGTGAGTTCCCTTCTTCCATCGGCTCTTAGGTTCTCTCTGCGATCAAAAAGAACCTACGGGATGGGCTCCTTAAACCCTGCCCTTGTTCAGGGCCCTCAGTGTCGTCCAAAGAAATGATCAATCTTCATTCCTTGTGGTGTAGCCACTTTCGATCTTTTCCCTTGGCGGCTGGAACCCTTCCCCTGCAATTCAAAAATGAATCGATTGATTATCCCGGGAGGAAAACAATGTTTGACAGACAGGAAGAACTTTACTTTCTTCTGAATCCCATAGGCTGAGAATCCGTACCATCTGCAGCTGGATAGAAACTTTGAAGTGCGGAAAATGACTGAAAGGGAGTTCAGCTGACTGATGACCACAAGTAATATCTCATGATCATCAATGAGCTGAACATTACTGACCCCTGACCAACTCTAGACCCCCTATATATGTTTGGATTACCAATGAAAGTTGCTGCACGACACAATTGGAGTATTTGGGAGCTAGTATCATGAGCTTACCTTGTGTGAAGGTGGTACTATGAAAGCAGGCGGTGGTCTAATAAAGGTGCGACCACTTGGACCATGAGGCCCTGAAAGATCGAAACTGGAAATATTCGTGGAGCCAAGAAGATTCCGAGCAGTTTCCTTCCAAGCTGATTGATAGAAGGAGTGGACATTAGCACAAACAGAAAACAACTCCGATTTCGGGAAGTAAGAAACAAGTTACTGCGCTTGGAATTGCGAGGTTATGCGTTAGCGATTTGTCCGGATCCAAGGAAAACCCGGATCTAAAAGAATTCCTCCCCTCCTGTAACTGTCATCTAGTAAGACAAACACACTAAGAGAAAAGAATTCGAGAATCCGCGTAGCGGCATCGACAACATGCCCGCTAAGCACCCTGCTTTCTAACCTATTCAGAGCCTCCTCCCTCGAATGAATCGGCCTTTGGCAGAGCACGACCTGTCTGGCGATGGCGGGGTTGCCGTCCCTCTTGGTCTCCCACTTCACGCCCTCAGGAGGAGTAGTCATGGTGGTGTTATCAGCGCTGCCTTTGTGTTCTCATTCGTTCTCCGCTTTCTTGGTGGTTCTGACAGGCTCGGGTCTTCGCGCTCTCTTTCTCATCGATCTCTGCACGCGGCCCCCTTGTCCTTAGTTCTGCTGGTGGTCATCACCTGCGTGTGCCTTTTCCACTGGCCAAGGTTCTGGGCGATATTGTTCTGATCATTTGCTTTAATCATCAGCTTTTGACTTCCGCTTTGCGATTCCTTGCTGTCGTTGAGTTGCTGACAACTCCTCTGGATACTAATATCGCTCCATCTGTGGGGTCTCCTTTCCGATTTGATGCCGACATGTGGGTCCCTTGCATCGTGGAATCTCCTCTGAGGAGACTGCCTTCTCGCGGGTCCCGAGGGTAAGTGCATCAGAATTCGCTTCAGCTGTTTGTCCTTTCTTCTTCTGTTCTCTGGATCCTCGTTGGCTGCTCTTTGACACACATTGATGCTGTCGAAATAGAGGTATCTAGGCGTGATCATGAGGTATGTTCCTTCTTTCGCATCTCCCTTCCCTGGCGCCATGGTGTAGATGCTTTTGAATTTCCGCCATCGTATGCATCACTCGATTCCAGGCTTGTCTCCTATTTTTGCTATCCTCTTCATTCAGCGTCGCCCACGTCGTCTTGACAACTTCAGCCACAATCCTCGCCGCCGGGCGATCAGATCTCGTGTTTCGAAAAATACATCCTGCCCTTTCCATCCAAGCGACCTGAGTGTGCTCGGTGAGCAGGTAGAGGAGAGCAGGGTTAGTAGATCTGATGAGTAAGGCTTTGTCGATCGTACTTAGCAGGCCTTCCTGCTCATGGTAAGTGACACCGCAGTTGCTCCTACTCAGTTGCAGGTTGAGCCATCGACTTTTAACAATACTGCACTCCCACATCAGGTGTTCCAGTGTTTCTTCCGCTCCTCTACATCTGGGGCAAAGACCATCCCCAATGTTCATTTGCTGGGCTCTCTTATAAGTAAAAAACCCCATGTTGAGGACCCGCCAGAGCCATAAGTTCGTTCTTGGTAGACCTCCTTTGCTGCATACTCCTAACCATCTTCTCTGTCATACCTCATGCGGGTCCATTGTGCCCCATCTCCTGCTGAGCGTCGTTACTTCCCTGGTAGGTCTTGGTATCAGTTCCTTCCACATCCTAAAACTATGTATCCATCCACCCTGCACTTTGTCTTCTACTAACCATCCCAGTTGGGGCTATTTTGTAAGTCCTCCGTAGTTAAGGCAACCATTCCACCCCATCGCACCATCGCCTGAAAGGCCGAGCTTCGCTCTTCAACTTCCGAGGCAGTAAGTGGTCCTAAGTGGCAGCTTCTAAGGCTTTGGGTCAGTTCAAAGTCTTTGATGTCTCTCAGCGTCATTAGTTTCCGCCGCCTGACCTCTTTTTTTGCTTCACCCTTCTCCTGAGCGCTAACCTGATCGTGTCTTTGCCATAATGTTAACGCTTGCTCTAGACTCAGGTCAGATCGCAACTCCAGTGGAGTTCCTGATAAGGTAAGTTTCGGATACACTTTCTTCCAGCCCTTCAAAAGAGAGTTCAGCGTTGGTAGCGCTTTGCATCTTTGCGCTTAGATGCTAAAAGAAGACCTTCTTCGGGTGACCACCCCTTTCTCTGGTGTTTGTGAGTACCCTTCTTCATAGCTTCTCTGAGCCCCCACTTTGCGATTTGCTTCCATTCTTGGTTGCCTCCTTCAAGTAGCTTACCCATGTATTTTAGCTTCAGAGCTAAAGCGACCTCCTCAAAGGGCAGTATTCCTAACCCACCTTCTTTTTTGCTCATCGTTATGGTGTCCCAGGCTACCAACGCCGTTTTATTATTTCCCTCTTCGTTCCTTCCCCACAGGAAGGCCATGCACACTCCCTCCAGTCTCTTAAGTCCCTCTGAAGTGCAGTTTAGACTTGTAAGCTGGTAGGTGGGTATGCTTCTAAGAACATGTTGGAGTAGTATCACCCTACTGGACCAAGGCAGCAGGCGGTTGGACCAATGTTGAAGTTGCATCTGTAGTTTCTCTACTAACGCCCATACGACCTGCCCTTCAGTCAAATCGACCTCAATGGATACCCCCAGGTATTTGAACAGTTGACCGGGTCTGGCAATTACACAACATGTTTCCTCCAACCATGTAGGGACCTCACTCATACCTAAGGGCACCACCAGAGATTTGCTTAGGTTGAGAGTAGCTCCCGAGACCTGTTCATACCTTCTGATTACGTCTTGAGTTTCTAGGAAACATTCCTCCGTCCCCTTTATCATCAGACCTGTGTCGTCCGCAAACAATTGATGTAATAGACTCTTACTTTCGCTTACCTGAATGCCATGTATTCTTCCTTTGTCTTGCGCCTCCTTCAGCATATTCATTAGTGGTTGCGTGGCAATAGCGAAGAGATACGGTGCTACATGGCACCCTTGCCTGACTCCTCTGTTTAGATTGACCTATGCTGTGAAGGCTCCATTGACATGAACTTTGGATGTACCTCCTAGCGTTAGTCCCTTAAGCAGTCTTATGAAGTGTTCCCCAAACTTCATTTGCTCCATCGTGGCCCACAGATAGTCGTGAGACACCCTATCATACGCCTTCATGAAATCAACTTTAAAAAAGAGAGCTTGTTGTTCAGTGGCCTCTACCATCTCCTGACCCATCTTGAAACTAAGTATGTTGTCAAAGATATCTCGTCCCTGTATGAAGAATGTCTGTTGTTCGTCAACCACCGATCCAACCACCCTCTTCAGTCTCTCTGCTAGAAGTTTACCCAAGATTTTATACGTCGCTGTGAGGAGCGTTATAGGTCTCCAGTTGCTTAAACTCCGACTAGGGGTATTTGGGGTTTGGGTAACCCAGACCCCTCATTTCTGATAAGCGGGTACCCCGAACGCGTGAAGTCTGGGTAACCCCGACGATTCTTTATACGTTCATAACGTACATATTTGTACACTAAATCGTACGTTCTTTATATCGATGGAGAGCTCTCGGAGAGAGGAACAAGTAAAAAAAAGAATTTTCGAATATGAGTGCGGAACGAGGAAGAAATAAACGGACGAAAATTCTGTGTGAGCTAGAGTGCACAGAGAGCATATTTTTTCAAATTTCAAATTGATTCTCATTCGGGCAGTAACGCGAATTGATAGGGCAGCTGCCCACAAAAGTTTTATAATTTGCCCTAAGATCAACGACCATCCAAAGACTACAGATCTGGGGGTAGGAACTCACTGAGAGGGCCGCAGTCAAACTATTGTACTAACATCCGCAGGGCAAGAGAGGGGTGAACCATTCTTTTCCTAGTTTTCAGTCCAAAGCCTCAGCTTCTCACACTAGGAGGAGGAGCATGTCCAGTTTGGAAGCGCCCCTCCAGCAATTTCTGGAGGGGAACTGAAAAGCACTCTCTAAGTTTATGAATACTCACTTTCTGCATTATCTATTCTCAGAAGAAGCACCAGGTATTATCTTTCCAAATTTGCTTTTGGTATATAGTATTTCTTAGTTCAATGAGTTTGACATTATTTTCTTTACAGTATTATGCTTTTCCTACTTGCTAATTTATTTCATTCTGGATTCGCAATCTTATTCTCAGATTTCTCAGATTCTTAGGAAAATTATTTGGTTTATAATAGTGAGGTATTACGTCTCCTCTCATTTCTTTTGACATGATGACTGTGCAATGCTTAGTATTAGTTGTACAATAAAAATTATTTAGGTGATGAATTTATTATTGTTTTTGTATTAGGTGTGTATATCTTTGTTGTATGTTTTCCGAGAGGTTTGATTGATCACTTTACAGAAAAGACTCCTATTTGAATCATGGCGGAGCGACGTTGGGGGCAGTTCCCTTCTGATCATGTCAATTATCATGGGAGGAGACGACCTGGTGCCAAACAAGTAATTCGCATTCCGGAGGATCTGCTAGACACATATGAGCGATTACGACATGCTTTGGGACCCGGAGCTTCACATGCTCGAGTTTTGAGATGGTTGTTAGATGGTGCAGCGAGACGGATAGAAGTGTTGGAGAGGACGCGTGCAGAGCGGTTAGCTCCTCCTCTAGATGAATCACACGATATCAGCGTTGAGTCAGAGGAGCGGATGATTGTCGATGATAGTCAGTCAGCAATCCCAGATAGCCAATATGACCATATGAGTGATGTGGACAGATCGAGTGTCCTTGATGCGACACAACACGATGAGTTGGCTGAGGAGCGGATATTGGAGACCGACGATGAACCACGAGCGCGCGAGGTGGCTGAGTACGGACTTTGGGGTAGAGGGAAGATCATAGAGTTCTGCGAGATCTTTCGTGTGAAGTGTCCTCGAGCGGGATGTGTACTGTATTGCACGACTCCAGTCATCTCCAAATTACAACAATGTTGGCAGTTGAAGTTCGGATGCGATGTGGGCCATATGACTGTTTTTGTGACGAGAGAGATGGAGAGAGATCGAGGATCACCACAAGTGACTGCACAAATGTATCACGCTGCGTTGTGTGCGGATCTCAGTTACACTTCGGTTGCAAGTATGTTGGATGCCATGGGTCTTCATATTCCTAAGGAGACTCATTGGTATGACTTCCAGAGTGGAGTTGGACGAGCTATTGGATGGTGTAGTGCTGCTTTGTCATTATGGGAGGACACAAAGACACATTTATATTCTTCATTGTTATCATCAACTGGTAAATATCTTTTACTCGCTTGAGATTTCAAACTTTATTGAATTATGTATTTTTTAAATAATTTATTTATCTTTTATAACATTCACTTGTCTTATGCAGATCCACTAGTACTATATGTCGATTGTAGATGGGATTCATCACGCAATGGATACCATGGGACAGTTCCATTTATCAATGCTGCCGACAATCATGTAGTGGAGATGGTTACGATGACACGTGTGGAGGTTGAGAGCTCTTGGCGGATAGAGACAGCCGCTGTCGAAAGAGGCATTCAATGGTTGATTGAAAAAGACATTCACATTAGTGAGATTATCCATGATGATAATCATTCAATCGACACAATTATCGATAAGTAACGTTCTCGTAATTTTGTTATAGCAGATCTGATCATTTTTTTGTTTATTTTTACTGATAAAATAATTTTATCATCTTTTATTCTCATTTTTTTAGCAAAGATTTATTATACTCATAAATCTTCTTGGGGTGTAGGTATGGGATCTGTAACCAGAAGGACCTTTGGCACAAATGCAAAGGCATCATAACCAAGTTCAAGGAAGAGTTGCAAGATACTAGGATGTCGGCAAGTGATCGTGTGATCCAAGATGCTAGGAGTCGGAGGGAGCTTGCTGTGTTCTCAGTCATTCAATTGAAGACTTTTTGTCAGACAAGCGGTCTTCCGATTTCGGGTTCAAAGATTGTACTCGTGAGTAGGGTTGCTGAGCATCTTGGTCTTCCGGCCGAGGAGTATTGGGAGCCTGAGCGAACCCGCGGGTTCAAGTACCCTGAGCTTGCAGCCCAAGATATTGCATACAAGCTCAAGTCTTGGATATACACATGCGCTCGTAGATGCAGCGAACGGTAACTTTTTATGAGCTTTTTCATTTGTGATTCTCATAGGACTGTAAATTTAAATTTACTGATATTATATTACAAGTATTTCTCTAATGACTTATTTCTTTCAAAATTTGCAAATTGCAGAGGTGATAATGGTCCAGGTATAATGGTTTTGGATATCTTGACCGCGGCTTCACATTGGGCAGGTGATCACTCCGATTGTCGGCTTCTTCCAGGTGATCGCTCTTGTACCTCACGTGCGCATGGAGAAGGTGCAAAGTATCCATACGACGGTTCGACACATAGGGCTGTGCAATCATTTCTGATGAAACATATCACACCAGCAAAGATGCGATTCTACACGCACGCGCGGGAGAACTACATGAGCGAGACATTTCACTCCGTCATCAACAAGTTTGCGACAAAGAGGATTCATTGGGAACGTTCGCATGAGGCTCGTCTAGCATGTGCAGCTCTTGATTGGAACGAAAATATATGTCGAGAAGTGATAGCGGTGTATCCACGTCGACAAAATGACTCTAGTGTTCGTAGACGACCACAGACGAATAGAGTTCTAGTGCGTCGGACGTCCATATGGAAGGATGAACTGAAGAAGCGCATATTTGGATACTGAGTTGCAACATGTATCCTCTATACTCAGGTATTTTCATATTATGCATGTTCTTATCTTTAGCTAATGCCGTATAGTTTTATAATAGTTACAATTTTATTATGGTTATAATCTTTATTGTAATGTACGTTATGGTTATTTGCAGATCATCGTGCGGTGTACCTCAAGCTCTCGATATATACTTCCAGTTATTTGGTGAAACTTGCTATGTGCAATCAGTATAAGTACACGTTATCTTCAAGGTTTAATTTATCTGCTTTGGATGAGAGAATTTATTGTAGACAATAAGTTCATAAGTTTTTTACAGACATTTTCATTCATAGTCAAAAGTTGCTCATTGGCTTTTGCAGTTCTCAGATATTTCCGTAGCTTTCACTTTTTTACAGACTTCCATTCAGTTCTCAGATATTTCAGTAGCTTCCATTTTTTTACAGACTTTCATTCATTCCTTTTCCATCGATGGGGATGAAAGCTGTATATTTGTGACACCAATATATTATCAAAGTGTGCAGTTCTACAATACATTCTCGAAGTTAGTATACTGCTGCACATTCTATCACATTTGAATCTAATGAACAGAAACCTTCTAACTGCACACAAGTTTTACAGTTGGAGTCAAGCAGGAGTACATGAGACAAGCAAGAAAATGTATGTAATCTCAGTGGGGACTGAACCCACTAAACCCCCATCTGGGTTGAGATTTCACAGGAGCATTACAGAAAGCTCCTGGACCTGCTAGACAGGATGCACATGCTTCAAAAGACCTAGACTATGCAACTACACATAATGCATATAAAAACTACAACACAGTGCAGATAACAAGTGAAACTCAGTCGTTCTTGAAACCAACAAATGACTCTCCGGGTGAAGACCAAGTTGACTTTACAGCGTGCTCAAGAATGTCTGGGAGTTGAGTTCTATCGCTGTATCCAAACCAAAGTGCCAAAGCTCTGTATACCTGGAATCGCTTCCTTGCGTTCTTCACCTCTGTGAAAGAAGCACAAGCACGTCCCAGTAGTTGGATAAGGTCGCTGGGGGAACTGAACTCTTGATTGGCTTTACAGAACTCGAAACAAGCCTCATAATACACAGGAAATAGACTTCGGAGCTCTTCATCAGTGACTGTAAGAGAACTCTGTAGCACCCCACCTTTTACAACCCAATGTCCCATCTCTCCCCCCTCCCATGTAATCTTTGCAATGTGTCTGTCCGCACCAGAGGCTGCCATAACAGTATGCTGGACACAACACCTATCACGATAGCTCTTGCTCACAGCAACCCGTAGCACCAGAGATATTGAAAGTTGAACAATAACCAAACGAATGGTCCACTGAAAGAGCAACCTGATAACAGCGACAATGAACTCAATGAGCATAAAGCACATCGGATTGATCTTTCAGACAAGAAAGACAGCAGCAGAGATAGGACAAGCAAGAGAGGATTTCGGAGGGCTCCAAATCAGCCCCAGCAGCAGCCGCATGAGATATATCGACGATGGAGCTAAGGAGATGCGTGCTGCACTGCTCTAAACAGTAGTAGACGCTGATGATTGTGACTGCTGTAACAAGCGGCTCAAGAAAAGAAGAGCCCAAGAAAAGCAACGAGAAGCAACACTGTAACAAGCAAGGAAAGCCGAGCACACACTCCAAATGAACCTGAGTATGACGTCTAGCGAAATAAGACTTAGTGTGTTCCAAAACGAAAAACGTGCTTGATCTAATCCAAAGCCTCAACTTCAATGTGTCACTGCATCTCCATCGACGACGTCAGAATACACAAGAATTTCAACCAGCCACGATCGCAGGAAAACAAGGAGCGAAAAACGTCAAACACAGTTGAGAGCGGAACCCGAACGATGAGACTCTTGGCTGCTAGACAACAGCCGCCAAAAGATCCCTTTCACAATACGCGGGCCCTAGGGCAGCTGAGGGCTGCCCCGCGCGTCCGCGTAGTCAAACGCGCGCCTGGCTATTCTGACGCGCGGAGGAAATGATTCCCTCTGCGCCTTTTATACCCCCAGTCGGGGTTTAAGTCAGCTTTGTTACCTCCTTTCATAATAAGCTTAATGACCCCCTGGAGCGTTTTCCCATCTGTTTTGCTGCTATTCCAGAAAGCTTGAACCATCTCTGTGCACTCGTTTTGGATAAAGGGCCAGCATGTCTGTAACATCTCGTATGTCACTCCATCTGCTCCTGGCGATTTTTCCTTGGGAAAGTTCAGCACCACTCCCTCTATCTCCTCCAAAGACGGGACAGCCTGCAGATGTAAGTTATCTTCAGCCGTCACGAATTTCGAAGTTAACCTTAAAATCTGTTCTCTTTGCTCCGCATTGGCCGTCGCTCGCTCATCTTCCTCGTACAAGGTAACGTAGAAACTTTGAATCCTTTGTAGTATCTCGCTGTGTTCCTCGGTAGTGCCTGCTTCTTCAAGCATCACAGAATTTATCTCTTCTTTGTTATGCTTTGCCTTTAGTTGTGCGAAAAAATATCTGGACGGAGCTTCCCCTTCTTTCAGCCATCGGATCCGGCTTCTTTTCCGCCATAGACACGCGTCTTGATGTTCTCTTTTCCTCAGTTCTCCTTCTGTTTCACGTAGAGCAAGTTGGAGTGTCTCTGAATGATCATTTCCAGCCTGAATTCTAAGCCTCATCAGATCTTCTTCTAGCTTGGCTCTTGGCTGAAGCTTATTGGCCCTCTCTCTCTTCGCTTTCATCAGAGTTTTCCGTACTCGTCCCCAAGCTAAGGACCATGTGATCCTCGGGTCTCTTTGGCCTGGAGGATTGTCTTTCCACGCTTCCTCCACCTCTCTTTTCACCCTCTGATCCTTCAAGTAGTTAGCATACATCTTGAAGTATGTGGCTTTCCTTACTGACGAAGCATTGCTTTCCTCCTTCAGCTTCAGACTAACAGTAACCGGCACGTGATCAGACAGGGTTTGCCTCCCATCGTGGAACAGCCTTGTGACACTGTGGCACCACTCAGCACGGTCGTTGAGGTAAACTCTATCTAACCTCGCATGGTCCAGCCGGAGCCCCGTTCTGACCCGCCTCGTAAAAGTCGGTCCTTCTCTTGATACCGCGCAAAAGTAGGAGTCCACCAAATCTGTCTGTAATAAAGTGTTCCTCCAGAGTCTAAGTTCACTCCCGTCGAGTAGTGGATAAGGACCAACGCTGTCATCGGGGAGCTCGACCATATTCCAGTCGCCTAACAGTACCCAAGGTCCATTTCTCACCTTATCTCCTAACCAGTTCACAGTTGACGTCTTTTCTCCCTACTGTTAGGAGCATAGATCGAGGCAATTCCTAGAGGTCCTACCGCGGAAGACACCATCGCCCAGGCAACGGTACCGTCGCCTTTAACCCCTAGATCCTCCACCTGGAGGTGAGGTCTCAACAGTAGGGTCGCACCTCCTCTCCCCTCTTCATTGTAATCTGTAACCTTGGTTCCTTGGGGCAGGATAAGGTTCAGATTATGCTCTAACTTGTGTGCTTCTGTCTTGAGTTCCTGCAGGGCAATGATGTCCGCTGGCACCTTTTCCCTTCCCATCCAACGGCGAATGATCGACACTCTATGGGGGTCTCCAAGTCCCCTCACATTCCAGGTGGCCAACTTGAGATTTGTTTGCATCATTGGCATCTTCTTGGTTTAGATTGTTCTTAAGCTTTCTGTAGAGTATCATTTCTGTCTAGGTACCCTTGTTGGTTTTTTAATTTTCTCTTGTATTAATATAGCCTTCCCTCCTGCTCCAGAGAAACGGCTACTTGAGGTAGTTGGCGCAAAGGGGATGTTTGTCTTTTTGCATGAGCCCCTTCTAGCTAGCTTGTTGAGGTCCAGTTCCCTAAAAGCGTCTCTCTCGAGGTTGAAGAGCGGAGAAGCCAAAGACATTTGTATTTCTCTGTCGCTACCTTGAGGGAACTGCCTGCTTCCATCCGTGATTAGTTCACCTCTCCATCGGAATCCTGTTTCTGGACCCCAGTCATGTGTGTCTGAGGGGTCAGTCGTTTTATTCTCATCCCGAGAAATCTCTTCCAGTTCTCCTGCCGCCGCCTCCGGTACGTCTTGTGTCCCTTCAGTCACCATTTGTGTCATGTCCTCTGCCGTCTCTTCCCGAGGGTGACTCAAAACCTGACCCTCCTCCTGGGTCTGTGGATATCTAGAGTTAGGTGCCCTTGTGGGGTCCTCTATATCTGAGCTCTTCTCTCGACCTGATTGCGGGATCCCTTCCATTGCTTTCTCCTCTGACCCCTCGTGCACTCCTTCGCTTCCTTTCCCTTCTTTCGAGGCTGGATCATTACCATTAAATGCATTGAGGTCTAGAATCTCTTCCTTTTCCTTAGTTCCCTGTCTTTCCTCAATGGTGCATTCATTTTGATTACTCTGATCGTTTGAATCCCGCTGCAGAGGAGCCAAAATCGCCGCCACGGATGGGAAGGGAAGGTGACCATTTCTGAGCCCTCCTTCACCTTCTCCCCTGTTTTCGAGACTGACACTCATCTGCTTTGTGGCCTGATCTCCGGAGTCCAGACTTAAGGCTGCGAAACGGTTATTCGACGGATTGACCTCCACCCACTTACTCGCCTGCTTCCCTCCTTTTTTGTTTTTTCCTGTAACCTGTGTGTACCCTTCTGCCGCTTGTGGTACTACTCTCTGGTCCTCTTTGGGTCTCCCTTCTATTGGAGCCTGTTGGCCTTCTGGTAGCTGAGCCGTGGTTTCTTTTCCCGCTGCTGTAGCATTCTTGCGGCTATCATGACAGTTTTCTGCAAAATGGCCCTTCCTTTTGCAGGTGAAACAGGAATCCGGTAGTGATTGATATACTATCGGTTGGACTATGGGCTCTCCGACTCCGATGCGAATTAGGACGTGGTCCTTTAGATCCCCGTCAGGGTCCACCAGAATACAGCCTCTTATATGGGGGTAGCCATTGGTCGTCTTCATCGTCGTTCTGTATAGTACCGGTCCAATGGCCCCCAGTAGTTCATCTGCTCCTATTTCGAATGTGGGGTCCACCAGCGGTAAGTCCATCAGATTGCTACCGCTCTCGAGTTTTCCATGTGTGTTCTGAAGCCAGGTGTCCACTGGGCTGCCAGCACAATCCTCCTATTGAAGTACAACGGCGACCTTTGCAGTAAGTATTTCTTCTGTTCTTTTTCTTTCAGTACTACGAGGAAGTGCTTCCTGCCCAGCATCCTTAGTCGAATCACTTTAACTCCGAAGTTTGGTTCCAGATACTTGGTGATCCAGAGTTCAAAGGCATCTCTTGATGGGCTGTAGTCTACCGTGGACAGAACTATCGCTGTTCTGTTGGATTAAACGACTCGCCACCAGATCTCTGGTCAAGTCCACAGTTACTCCATTCTTGAAATCTCCCTATTGCTGATTCCTCTTAATGTTTTGCAGGGCCTCCAAGAGCTCTTCGTCCGGTACAGTTTTTCCTGCCGTCAAATCCAAGCCGTTCGGTAAAGATTTCCTCCCTCTCTGCTGAGCATCTTCAGTGGTTTTGTCCAGCAGTTTAGTTTCGGCTCCACGCTGGCTGTCTCGCTTCCTCCCCCCTTGGAACCCTGATCAAGCGCTGTCTCTGACATTCCATTTCCCTCCTGGTTTGACGGCACTTCTTGGCTGCTTTGGCTTCCCATCTGATCTTCTTCGCCTGGGCTAACTTCTTGTCTCGCAGTTATTGCAGTTGAATCATCCCTTGGCCCTACTGTCGCTGTGCAGGCCAGTGGTGGGAATTCCGTCTTTCCCAAATCTAGTTCTTTTCCGGGCTGGGAGGCCTCATCGACCTGCAGCTCCACCGGACTTTTCCCACGGATGGCTTCTTCTCGTTCCTGTTTTGGCCTTTCCCTCGAATTTTGGCCTAGGCAGCCACCTTGCTTTTCATTGTGATATCTTTTTTTGGACATTTGCAAGGACAGAACTTCCTGGGCTTCGAATCGGCGTGCATCTCCAGCGTTATGTGTATTGGGTTCCTCGTCCACTTGGGAGATGTTCCGCTTCTTTTCTAAATCTATTCCAATCGCCTGGGTCTCCTTAGCCCTGAACATTTCTCCTTTCGTTGTGACTCCTTGACTTTCTTGAACTTCTTGATGATGTCTCCCTTCAATCGCTTTTTCTCCTAAACTATGTATCCAAATCGACTTTTGCAAAATTTACTATGCCAGCGTTTCTTCACTCTCACCTACATTCCCATCGTGACCGACCTTCAGTACGTAGGGTGATCAATGGGCCCGAGCAGCACCTCTGCACGCCTCTCTCGTGCTTGCGTCGTCCCGCCATCGCTCCCCCATCGGTATCTTCAGCCGCGGCTGAAACTGATTCTGAATCTAACTGATCTACTTAATGGACGGAAGAAAAGTCTGGTCAAACAGATAGATGCCAGCAAGGGCCTAGCCACGGCAGCAACAGCAGGGGAAATAAAGAGGAAGATCAGTGGAGGTAAGTCGGGAGTAAAAGCGAGTTATCTCTATATCCAGGTGGCTCAAGTGGTTAAAAGTTAAACTTCTCACCCCCGAGGATAAACACTGTTACGCTAGATTAGTCAATTATACAGATATCCAGGTGGTCCTAGCCGTCAAAATCAAGCAAAGATAAAAACGACCAAGGCTACTGTACTTTACACAAATCCAAAAAGAAAAAATTAAAATAAACAGTACTTAAACTCATATCCAAATCCGGATGGTCGCTACAGTCATGACTCATGAGTCGGGCTGAGAAAACACCTCAAAGCAATGAGATAAAGTTTCTTTTGATGTTGGAAGATAGCAGTGAGACAAAGTAGCAGACGGTAAAGAAGATACGAACTGTTGTGAGAGAACACTAAAAGTAGGTCCGGTTATCTCACTGCTTCTTTCCTCTTTTAGGATTAGGTCAGGTTATCACTAACTTGGTACCCAAGTAGCTTACTGGTCGAGCACCGCCAGATATTTCTACGTATATGCTGATAATGGACTACAGTCTAGCGAGACGGAAGGCCAGCGGACAGGAGGCTTAGTCCTATCAACCCAGTCCGTGACGTACTGTATCGCACGCCCGTGGAACTGGGAGCACCGGCTGCTAAGCCCTCCACTTATAGAAGCAACTAGCGGGAAAGCACAGAAGAAGGAAGGAAAGCAAAGACACAGAGAGAGGACCAGACGTCTCCGATCAAAACCTAAGACGCATGAAGCATGCAAACGCAAAAGTTGCAACTTTTGCATTTGATTTAGATTGCGTTGAGCGTGCGCTACACGTCCGGAAAATATTCATGGGAGACGCAAACCAGCAGACAAGCTTATGCACTAAATGAGGTAAACGAGCATATTCACCTCTCTAATTGAAGATGGATAGATAAATACATAGACGTTTAATCTATGAATAAATTTTTCCTCCTGAGAGGATTTGAATATAAATCAATTAATAACATAACTTTTATTCTCACTGGTTGTTGAATTTAAATTTAATGTAAAAGTCAGGTCTATCTCATCACTCCTTTTAAAGTTTTATGGTTAATCTAGATACTCTTGTCGAGTTGTGCATGTTTAAACAACTACATGTTCACAGTACGAAAATGGTTAAATTAACTTAAGGCAATATTTGTAGCGAAACATATTTTACGATGTCTTTTTCTTGCCGATATAAGAGTTACATATAAGGTCCTCCTTCACTCCTTTTGAGGTTTCGACTAAACAAAAGTATTTTGTAAAAAGGTTTACTTTTATCTGCCTAGGAAAAAGTGTACCTTTCGGTCTCCTGGAAATAAGTAAATAATAATAATAATCAGATAAAGACTTGACTTGACTTAAATTAAAATTAAAATATAATTTTATTTCTAATTCGAATTAGATAACAGTCCACCACGTACTTGGCTTACGCAGTCTGTGTGACAAAAAGTATTCTCTTACTCACAGACACATGAGAGGTGACTCGAGCGTTTGGGCTGCTTATTCGATATCTAACCACGTACCATTCGTGGCGGTTTCTGGCCAGGCTACTGCGAAATATAGTAGAGTGCAAAAGAGCCACCGTTCTCTGTCTCTCTCTCCTTTAATCAATCATCCGATCTAATTGAGATATTATATTTTATTCATTTGTCAATGGCCATGTCGTTGTTATTATTATTTCTAGATTTTTCATTTTACTTATATACATGTAAAATGGAGGATTTAGTAGCCCGTGCTGCCGGTCCCAACGGTCGACTCATCTATCCATGGGACGCCAGACAGTAACTTGACTCACTGGAAGTCTCTTGTTCGATGACCAGTCTCTTGTTCGGTGACTGGTGGTGGAAGTCTCTCCAGACTCCATTCTATTACCGGCGTGTATGGTAAAAATATATAGCGGTGCTCGACCAATAAACTACTCGGGTACCAAGTTAGTGATAACCGGACCTGAAGGGAAAGAAAAGGTGATAGCCGGACCTACTTTGAGTGTTCTCTCTCAGCATCACGTATCTTTTTTACAATCTGTGATCCACTTTGTCCCACCAGGGGCGTCTACTACGTCCGAGCGGGGTTGTGCGATGGCGTCGCTGCAGGAACGACCTGGGCGGATTCCGCGGGGCTCATGACTAGCCGTAACCCGGGAAGGAAGGGGGGATTTGTTTGTCGTATAGTGCATTTTGTCTAGTAGGTGACAGTTAGAGTAGCGAGGAAGGAGCTTAGGTGCGGATAAATCGCCCATGCATAGCACCGCATTTCCATTGCAAGCGCTGCACCTTGTTATTCTTCAGCTCAGCTTCTACTTCGGCGTTACTGACTCTCCTCTTAACTCGTACGAATGCATGAAGTTATCTTCCGGTGTGCGTTTTCTCAGAGTATCATCCCGACTGTGTGCATGTTGAATTCCATGGAGTATATAGTCCCCAAGGCTCTTCGGTAGTCAGCGTCCTCTTTCAGCAGGAGCAAAGGGTTTGCGAGAGTCGGAACTCATCCTGCTAGTGAGTTCCTTTCTTCCATCGGCTCTTAGCTTCTCTCTGCGAGCTCGTGGCAAAGTACCTTTCTAAAACTGCGACAGTTCTGTCTCTTGATTCTGGTGTGATACAATGACACTGCGATAGTGATACCCTAAACCCTTAACCCTAAACTCTTCGATACAGTGACACTGCGACAGAGTTGTCTCTTGATTCTTTCCTGCTGAAACTGATTCTTTTTTTTTCTTTTTTTTATAATTAAAAGACGACGGTACGTCCACCGAAATTTATTAGATAACGGACGGACCGAGGAAAGAACTGGAACCCACACCCGGGTCCCAGATACACCTGCCGCTAACGGGAGACGAAGGGATTTTCCCCTTCTCCCTAGCGGAGGCCAACTTGTGCGAGTCAACCTCGCTAATCCTAACGTAGAGAATCCGCGTAGCGACATCGACAGCATGCCCGCTAATCAACTAATAATGCATCGACAGCATGCCCGCCCGCCCGCTGGATTAGGTCAGGTTATCACTAACTTGGTACCCAAGTAGCTTACTGGCCGAGCACCGCCAGATATTTCTACGTATATGCTTATAATGGACTACAGTCTAGCGAGGCGGAAGGCCAGCGGACAGGAGGCTTAATCCTATCAACCCAGTCCGTGACGTACTGTATCGCACGCCCGTGGAACTGGGAGCACCGGCTGCTAAGCCCTCCACTTATAGAAGCAACTAGCGGGAAAGCACAGAAGAAGGAAGGAAAGCAGAGACACAGAGAGAGGACCAGACGTCTCCGATCAAAACCTAAGACGCATGAAGCATGCAAACGCAAAAGTTGCAACTTTTGCGTTTGATTTAGATTGCGTTGAGCGTGCGCTACACGTCCGGAAAATATTCATGGGAGACGCAAACCAGCAGACAAGCTTATGCACTAAATGAGGTAAACGAGCATATTCACCTCTCTAATTGAAGATGGATAGATAAATACATAGACGTTTAATCTATGAATAAATTTTTCCTCCTGAGAGGATTTGAATATAAATCAATTAATAACATAACTTTTATTCTCACTGGTTGTTGAATTTAAATTTAATGTAAAAGTCAGGTCTATCTCATCACTCCTTTTAAAGTTTTATGGTTAATCTAGATACTCTTGTCGAGTTGTGCATGTTTAAACAACTACATGTTCACAGTACGAAAATGGTTAAATTAACTTAAGGCAATGTTTGTAGCGAAACATATTTTACGATGTCTGTTTCTTGCCGATATAAGAGTTACATATAAGATCCTCCTTCACTCCTTTTGAGGTTTCGACTAAACGAAAGTATTTTGTAAAAAGATTTACTTTTATCTGCCTAGGAAAAAATGTACCTTTCGGTCTCCTGGAAATAAGTAAATAATAATAATAATCAGATAAAGACTTGACTTGACTTAAATTAAAATTAAAATATAATTTTATTTCTAATTCGAATTAGATAACAGTCCACCACGTACTTGGCTTACGCAGTCTGTGTGACAAAAAGTATTCTCTTACTCACAGACACATGAGAGGTGACTCGCGCGTTTGGGCTGCTTATTCGATATCTAACCACGTACCATTCGTGGCGGTTTCTGGCCAGGCTACTGCGAAATATAGTAGAGTGCAAAAGAGCCACCGTTCTCTGTCTCTCTCTCCTTTGCTTGCTTAATGCTTCAACACAATCATCCGATCTAATTGAGATATTATATTTCATTCATTTTTCAATGACCATGTCGTTGTTATTATTATTTCTAGATTTTTCATTTTACTTATATACATGTAAAATGGAGGATTTAGTAGCCCGTGCTGCCGGTCCCAACGGTCGACTCATCTATCCACGGGACGCCAGACAGTAACTTGACTCACTGGAAGTCTCTTGTTCGGTGACCAGTTTCTTGTTCGGTGACTGGTGGTGGAATTCTCTCCAGACTCCATTCTATTACCGGCGTGTATGGTAAAAATATCTAGCGGTGCTAGACCAATAAACTACTTGGGTACCAAGTTAGTGATAACCGGACCTGATGGGAAAGAAAAGGTGATAGCCGGACCTACTTTGAGTGTTCTCTCTCAGCATCACGTATCTTTTTTACAATCTGTGATCCACTTTGTCCCACCAGGGGCGTCTACTGCGTCCGAGCGGGGTTGTGCGATGGCGTCGCTGCAGGAACGACCTGGGCGGATTCCGCGGGACTCATGACTAGCCGTAACCCGGGAAGGAAGGGGGGATTTGTTTGTCGTATAGAGCATTTTGTCTAGTAGGTGACAGTTAGAGTAGCGAGGAAGGAGATTAGGTGCGGATAAATCGCCCATGCATAGCACCGCATTTCCATTGCAAGCGCTGCACCTTGTTATTCTTCAGCTCAGCTTCTACTTCGGCGTTACTGACTCTCCTCTTTACTCGTTATCTTCCGGTGTGCGTTTCCTCAGAGTATCATCCCGACTCTGTGCATGCTGAATTCGATGGAGTATATAGTCCACAAGGCTCCTCGGTAGTCAAGCGTCCTCTTTCAGCAGGAGCAAAGGGTTTGCGAGAGTCGGAACTCATCCTGCCAGTGAGTTCCCTTCTTCCATCGGCTCTTAGCTTCTCTCTGCGAGCTCGTGGCAAAGTACTTTTCAATAACTGAGACAGTTCTGTCTCTTGATTCTGGTGTTGCCTGTTCTGTTTTACCGTAGGATTCGGGCTGTGTGGAGCTCTCTGCGACTCGCCTAGCAATAGTCTGAAATGGCAGGAGGTGGTATCGTCGCCGGTCCGGCTGGGAAGCAGTATGAAGGACGTGTTACCAGTTATGTCGCCCTGGCTTGCATCGTTGCAGCCAGCGGTGGCCTTATTTTTGGATATGATATCGGGATTTCTGGAGGAGTTACTTCCATGGACAGTTTCCTCAGGAAATTTTTCCCTTCTATCTTGAACGGAGAGGACAGAAACACGTACTGTCGTTACGATAATCAGGGACTACAGATTTTCACATCCTCACTGTATCTGGCTGGTTTAGTTTCCACTTTTGTTGCATCATGGACAACTAGTCACTGGGGCAGGCGCCCATCCATGCTGATTGGAGGTATTGCTTTCCTCATCGGTTCTATGCTCAACGCAGCCGCTCAGAACTTGGCAATGCTGATTATCGGTCGCATCATGCTCGGTGTGGGTGTTGGTTTCGGGAATCAGGTCTGTCTCATCGATACTAATGTTGGATACTCAGTACACTACCAGGCTGCTGCAGTTGCTCTCTCTCGTGTATAATGTATTGTTTGTATGACCCACATTCTGGGCGCTTTGTAATTTGCGGTGAAGTGAATGATGAGAGTGGGGCAAATGAACTGTCATTGATGTCTGCAGTGTGTGCCGCTTTACCTGTCTGAGATGCCCCCCGCCAAGCTCAGAGGAGCACTCAACATTATGTTCCAGCTTGCCACCACCATCGGCATTTTGGCCGCCAACTTGATCAATTACGGGACTGAGAAGGTCGACTGGGGATGGAGACTGTCTCTGGGACTGGCAATAGTTCCAGCATCCATTCTAACCCTGGGAGGTTTGCTGCTGCCGGAAACTCCCAACAGTTTGATCGAGCGTTCGCGTAATGAGGAAGGAAGAGCTATGTTGGAGAGGATCAGAGGAACTCCCAACGTCGGCCTCGAGTACGACGACATAGTTGTGGCTTCTGAGCAGGCCAAGGCTGTACACAACCCAATGCGCAACCTTCTACAGAGACGCAACCGCCCTCAGCTCACAGTTGCCATACTCATTCCTTTCTTCCAGCAGGTTACTGGTATCAACGCTATCATGTTCTACGCCCCCGTGCTGTTCAGGACCATCGGCTTCGGGAGTGACGCTTCCTTATACTCCGCTGTTATAACTGGAGCTGTGAATGTTGTTGCCACCCTCGTGTCCGTTGGAGTTGTTGACAGGTGGGGTCGTAAGATTCTCTTCCTCGAGGGAGGAGTTCAAATGCTCATCTGTCAGGTATGGTATTTCTGTTTTGTATATTATTGCAATTCTCTTCATCTGTCGCATCCTCTTCCATCCTTTCATTTCCATCCTCTATCATCTGTGCTTGCGAGTTCTCTCCTTGTTGTGAAATTGTTATGCAGAATCTGATCATTCCCCAGTTTTGTTCGGTGCTAACTTGTGCTAATTGCACTGAACAGATTTGCATCGGTGTCATTTTGAAATACAAGCTCCCATTGGCCATCGATGTGGGCATGTCGGATGGCTGGAGTATTATAGTCGTGATTCTTATCTGTTTATACGTCGCTGCTTTCGCTTGGTCGTGGGGTCCTCTAGGATGGTTGGTACCATCTGAAGTGTTTCCGCTGGAGATCCGCTCAGCTGCGCAGTCGGTGACCGTGGGAACCAACTTCTTATTCACGTTCATTATCGGTCAGGCTTTCTTGACCATGCTCTGCCACTTCAGATGGGGAATTTTCCTCTTCTTCGGTGGATTTGTGGTAATCATGACTGCGTTCGTTGCCTTCTTGTTGCCGGAGACCAGGAACGTTCCCATCGAGGAGATGGTGTTCGTCTGGAAATCACACTGGTTCTGGAAACGATTCCTCGAAGATGACGTCTACGCCGCTGATCCTGAGAAGAACGACAACGCCAAGCTGTAGATAAAATCGGAGGTCTTGCAGTTACAGACTTAGATAGAAGAAGACTCAATTGAAGTTGGCGGATTCTTGTATATACTGTCATTTGAGTTTAGGCAGACGTTTTTCTCTTTCTCACCTGCGCTTCGTGTTTGAAATTAACTGAATTGTAGGATTAGAATCTTGTCCACCGCGTAGGCAAGGATGGATAGTCACAGTCAGCAGGTGGTGTTGGTCCTCACTATTCGGCTATGCGTGCTTCTGCTCGAACATTGTAGCAATTCCGTTGATCCGCAGAAGCACAAACATTGTAGCAATTTCGTTGATCCGTAGAGTGGGTTGAGTTGAATTTCCGACTCCCCGCACGATTTTTCAGCGGCAACGATTGTCTCCCTTAGAATTAGTGCTCTGTACGGGAGTTGCCACTGGAGCATGCCATGCAGGTGCTGTTCTTTCAGTTCCAGCTTCTTTTGTAAAGGGAATTGACCCACCATTATACACGATGTTCTTTACCGTTGTCCTTATTTGTGTGTATGTATGCCTATGATGAATGTGCTCGTGTTCGTCTGCAGTGCTTATTTGATTTCCTTTCATTCACGGGCAGGTCTAGTTAGGTGAAATATACGACTAGCATAATTGAATGTGCATCGAACAATAAACGTTTCTGCCAGTCAGATAGCGAACACATGTCGCACAAATGTTCCAAGCGCTGCGATGAATATCCGGTGCCGTGCAACACCCGGGAATGACAGTGTCATGCGGTGTCCTGAACGTTCACCGTCCCGGTGAATGTTCTGTGAATATCTGTGACGGTAAAACGTACAGACAAGCATAGATTCTCCTGTAATCTTCTCTTGAGAAAAAGTCCGAACAGGTAGAATCACGTGCGATAATTGCTACACTTTCGAATCGCCAATGTACAGCACAATTCCCAGTACGTAAGTACTGTCGTACTGTAACAGTGGTGCAAAATGGACTCGATGCTGTCCTTGTGTCTTGCACTCACGAACCAGCACGTGAACAATGCAAGTCATTCGTCCGTAATTCCCTTCGATGATTCGGGCCCCAAATGCTTATTATCTACTTACGGGAATCCGAGTATCCGCGGTGCTTTCAACATGTACCTGCCACTTCACTAGGTTACATAGACCTGGTAATGAACCCCAATCCATATGTCGAAGACGCAATAACTTGGGCTGTCGTTTTGCTGACCCTGAAAAGAGCATCCTTTTCCATTGCGCTCGTGAAGGGAAGCCGTTCACGAGATGAGACATGAGATGAGAGGATGGCCTGCATGCCATGTCATCCTGAATCACGAGGCACTTTCCAGGTTCCTGCCACATGAGCTCCGTGACGCGGATGTACAGCAACGCAAGACGAGGCTCTAATGCCCTAAACCCTTCTGCCGCTGAATTGCTCTCAGTGCGAGGACTCGAAGAGGGTGAAACTCTCGCTCTTGCACGCGACAGACGGACAGACAAGGTTTTGAGTTTGATTTAGATAAACCAGGATGGAGCCCGCCATGTTTTCGGTGGCAAATATTTTCGATCCATCTTCTAGTAAGTGGGCATTGCTCTTCTTGCATTGGTGTTTTTCATGATTATGTGGAAGGTAGACAGACGTCTCGATATATGGATTTGGCGTTTGCTATAAGAGATCATAAATTCGACTTTGGAACCGGTCGTAGACTTTGGAACCGTTGTCTGCTGACGGATGCCTCCTGATTCGTTCGCTGTCTAATACCAGGTGGATAATTTTACTGATAAATTTTCTTTGCTCTTTGAAGGTGAAGACGAGAACGAGGAAGCGGCGTTTGCTATAAGAGATCATAAATTCCCTGGCATGGTACTTGACTCTCCTGGTTCGTGTCCGAAACTTTTGCGAGAACTTCTAGTTCATGCAGTATGTTATTGACCTTCCATTCTCCTATCTTCACGGGGATTTGGATTGCCCATCAATCAAGAGTCTAGAACCTGTTTCTTATTGAAGAGTGGAGACACCGTGCAAGGAGAAGTGTCTTTGCTGAAACAGAAGGTAATCGAAAGCATAACAGATAGAGTGACTCCTAGTAACCGTATCTGGTTGCTGTCGTCTGTTTTACCACTCCACAAGTTTTTCTGCCTGGTTAAAGAGTGTGAACTGTGTGTGGACTGAATACCTGCATTTCGTGGACCTGGTAGATTTAATAAGCGAAACCGCTAGTAGTTTGACTCACTTTTTTTGAGTTTTTCAATCTTCTGAAGCCAGTTGTTAGCTGCTTGACTGAGTGTTCTGAGATATTCCAGTGCGTAAACGTTTGATATCTTGAGTCAAGTGGACGAGACCTTTTGTTTCCGGTAGTTTGTTCCGACTTACAAGGTTGGGAACTCCATTGAGTAAAATCTGCTTTTGATCAATGCATATCCATGCACGGTTTACCGAAGTTTGCCTCTTTCTTGGTGCAGGTGTTACACGTTCGGGAGTTCGCCTTTCATCAAGTAAATGCAAACCTTTTATGGCCAGGAGCACTTCTCTTTGCTGACTGGATTATGGAGCACGAGAAGCTTTTGAGAGGAAGACGTATCCTGGAGCTTGGCAGGTCTAATATCTTCCCTTTCTTCTGATTCATCATTCCTGGTACTAGACTAACTTCACTTGCATATCTTCGTGAATGGAACATTTGGTGCCTCGAACCCTGGAAATAGGCTGGTAAATTAGCACAATCCTGAGATCGCAACTTTAGCGGAACAGACATCTTTCACGCCCTTCTTGACGTTCTTGGAATCGCCTTAAGTTTGGGTACTTAGTTTCGCTTTTGAGTCTCAGAATCTCAAGGTGTGGTAGGCACGAGCCAGGTGTTACGTTTTGGAGTGCAGCAAAGTGTATCACCATGATGCTGTACCACTTGAAATTAGGGCTTATTCATTCCACTATCGCGAAATCTGGGTAAAGCCACAGCACTTGGATTTTAGGAGATGCCGTTGCTTGGTTTGCAGTGGGACTGGAGCTCTAGCTATTTTCTTAAAGAAGACATTTGCGCTGGACATCACAACATCTGATTACGATGATGTGGAAATTCAAAGCAACATCAAGTTCAACTGCGAGTTGAATGACTTGGCCTCGCCGCCACATATCAGACGTAAGCTAGTTTCATCGTTTTGTGTTATCTATTCTAGTATTGCACTCAGGGTGATAAACTTCAATTAGGTCCGACGTTTTGGTCTCAATTTCGGTCTCGATAGGACGTTGTGTCTGAAGTACGCCAGTAGGTTCGCGTGAGCTACTCTACGTGTAGTTTAGCTCATCTTCATTGCCCTGTTACATGTTGAAATCTCATAGTTATAACGTTCTCTTTGGTGACGAATTGAGGATAGAGGAATTAGATGTCCCTGTTCCTTAACAGTTGTCTCGCGATTGCCAGTGTTGAGTGAAAAGCAATGTACCCACTTAAAACTGGCATTTTTCCCCGACTGGGGGCATCGCAAGAGATGTATTTTGAGCGGATTTGATTGTTTGTTTTCTTGGTAAGCCGATTTGGTAGACTGACTACATCGCCGGATTCTGTTGTTTTATTCCCTTTTCCAGATACATGGGGAGAGGCTTTTCCAGAGGAAAGACCCAACTGGGACTTGATCATTGCAAGCGACATTCTACTCTGTAAGTCCTAACTTACATCATGCAGGTGAAAGTTATCTTCTGTTGTTTGTACTTATCCCCTTTTATGATTGCTTGATATGTTTTTCATATAAAAGACATAGGTCTCACTATCTTCGTTTGACACTTGTGCAGACGTGAAGCAGTATGCAAATCTTATCAAGACTTTGAGTTTCTTGTTTCGCAGTTGTAAACCTGTAGAAGTTGTAGACAAACTCAGTGGGATTTTCTCCGCTAAATCAACTACTGTGGCTCAGGAAACTGTAAATGAACCTGACTGCACAGACAGTGATAGCCAGTTGGACGCGTTAGATATCGCAGAAGTGAATGAGACCCTCCACCTTGATGCTGGCGCAGCGCAGCATGCAGAGGAGTCACCGTTACGAGAAGCAGACATAAGGTTACCTCGTCCCTGCTTTCTGATGAGTTGGAGGCGCAGAATACCGAAAGAAGATGAAGCGAAGTTTTTTGAGGGGTGCAGAAATGCAGGATTTATTATCGATGATCTCGGCTCGAGAGTTTACAGTATCTATCCTTGTTTGACAAGACGAACTTGACTTGTGATGCTATTAGTTGCTAGTATCTATCCTTGTTTGACAAGACGAACTTGACTTGTGATGCTATTAGTTGCTACAATTCTCTTTGGTTTGATGCAACGGATCAGTGAAAAGGTTCCCCCTTTTTCCCATAGCTTTTCAGGATGAACTGATGGCAGCGATCTGAAGTACATTAACTTGTTACTTTATGTATCCTAGGCAAGAGGTGAGTGCCTGGCAGAGCGGATCACATTAGAAGCGCCAGACCTGAGCACACAGAAGAACTGCAGAATCCGAGCACACCAAACAAACAGTCCGCTTACCAACCAGGTGTGCAAGGCACTTGATTGTGAGCGGATTTTATTACAGCTCTGCACGTAGCCAACCAAAATCTGAAGGTATGGATCGATATAGTTTACCCCCGCTATGATTAGATGGCACCGGGTCGGATCTTCTTAGCGCCGAATGAAGTTTTTCATTTGGGTTTGGTTCCTACCGTGTTATAGATCATTAAAACGAGAGGTATTCCTTGCGAATGGATGTTCATTCTCCATATGCATTCCAAGCGACGGTGAAATATTTCTTGGCCTCCAGTTTTCTGTCTACTGTCTAAGTATACTGAGGGACGAAGAAAAATGAAAATCTTTTCTTGCGAAGAGGTTTACTTTTCTGCGAAGAGAGGGATCAGTTTTGTCTTCGATGTGGACAAAATAATTACTTTTTACTGACCATTATTAAAATGTGCATGCATGCTCAATATTTGGTAAATCACCACAAACGACAAAATCGGCTTTAAACGTTTTGACAGCAGTGCCTTTTGTGCTCTTGCACCTTTAAAGGTTCTTTAAAGGTTCTTTAAAGGCTCCCCTAACCAGTTAGGGAGCTTGTCATGGGAAAGCTTTCCCACTGATTATCTTCATAGGAGTGGTTAGTTTAAACCATTCTATTTGAAAGATTGAAATAATGATTGTTTTTAAACACGTTTAAATTTCGTGGAGCCGTTGTTAATTGGTTTTATTTGTTATTTTTTTCATTTAACATTATTATTATTATTTTGTTCTTTTTTCTCTGAATCTTCATAAGATCTTCAAACTTTCAAAGATCTTTGTTTTACAGATAAGATGTGTTTGCGGTGGGGGTACAAGTCCCAATCTTTATTTTAGGTTAAAAATTCCAAAAAAGTTTGCGATAGAAAAACTTCTCCATTAGGGATAAAACATGTATACGAGTGGAGGTGGTGTTAAGAAACAGAGAAGAAGGAAGGCCCCGTTGACATAAGAGAGGACAACTGTAGGAGTGACCCGCAGCGTAGAAACTTGGCAGCAAAACTTACAGCACAGTACAGTAATGAATCGAGAAGGCAGGATGCCAGGCAAGCATACTGATCCATGCACGATTCACTTATCATGAGAAAAAGGATATGAAGTTTCTATGAATTCCAAAGTAGATTACTTTAATACTTGAAATGACTGAATTCAGGGGGAGGATCTTTGCTCCTTGAATACTCATACCAGAGACTTAAATCCCAAGTGTGGGTGTAAGTAAAAGGGACTTGATTGTCCTAATCCTGGTAACCAGGAGTGCTGTGGGCTTGTTCTTCTCTTCCGCTTCTGATTCTTGTTTCTCTAAATTCATTCTTGGATATTGAGAATCAAGAGAATATTTCATATCTACTGCGTTAAGTAGATGTTCATCGATCGAACCATTTAGCTCTTCCACGACTTTATCGAAACAAGTAACAGGTGAGGAAAATCCAGCTTCCTGCAACTTGGTACAATTTTATCTACGGTTTCATACGTCAATCAAGACTTTTGTCATATAATGAACCTCTCTTGGTTACCACGAGCTTTTGTACCCACACCTGGGCTTTAAGTCCAAAAGTATGCAACAAGAACTAAAATAAGGAAAAGTAAATGATGTTACGGGACATTGAGTTGAGTTCACGAGGTGGTGTTGTGGACAGACTATGGTAGAAAATCTTAGTTTTATGAATAATCTTTTCCAGTTTGTTGCAAATACCTTTCAGACAACACTGTTGTGTAGATCTTGTCAAGGAGACTAAAAGATATTTTAACCATCGTACTGGAGCAAAGATAAGGAAGTTATGGTCAATTTCAGATTTTAAGGTTTACGGAAGATGAGAATTGACGCATGTAGGTGGACAAATCAGTTCAAATGAAGCTGTCTACAAAGCACCATGCCTTTAGAAGTAAAAGGGTGTGTGCAAAATAAGAAGAAAAAGATCAAGGCACTCCTTGCTCTTATTCTTCTTATTTTAGGGTTGTAAGTGGATAAAGTATGACAATTGAACTCAAGTCAAATGGATCTGTCTCATTACATCCTTTGGAAGAAGAGAGTAAGGACGAGACACTCTTTGGCTTCTCACCTTTAGAGATGTCCAATGAGACTCAAACAGAAAATGTAGGTGGTTAACATATGCCATCTGAAATCAGCTTAAAAGGATTGTGTAGAGATGGTATTTGACCTAATCTTTGCAAACTTGAGTGAGAAGATAGATCTAGACACAATCTCCCTTTTCAAACAAAAATAACTCTCTTTGGAACTCTAGGGGTGCAAAAATAAGAAACTGAGCGTGCAAGATTTTGTTCACGTTTATGGATATGAAGCGATACTATTTTCTATCACCATTTGGTGTTCAAGACTTGAACATATGGAAGATCGGGAGACGATCTTCTGTTCCCAAGAAGAATGAAGTCTTTTGGAGCTTCGGTCAAGAAACTATGAATGAGCTACGTGTTTTAGAGATTCTACTAGAATTGTCTATGGATACAATGTCATAATAGTTTTGATTACATTTTCACTAATCATCTTTGATCCAGTCTTGTTCATACTTGAAAGAGAAGAAGATCAACAGCAATGATTCTGTTAGAAACCATTTTAGAACTCTGGTGGTGAAGCGATGAGGTGCGGTATACACTATGAATTTTATGAATATTTGTGGATAAAAGATCTTACCACTACTAGTATTCAGTGATCCCTGATGAATTCTTGTACTTTCTACATGTTTATGGGACCAAGATAATAAGATATTCAATCACTATTTAATGATACTTAATTGTAATTAGTTCAGACTTATATGAGAAGGAGATCTCTCATCCTCAAAAAAATCACTCTGTTTAGAGCTCGCTCGGGTTATGAAGCAATGACATGTGATATGCGCTAAGATTTCTGAATATTTATGAATACGAGAGCATATGATTTTGGCCACCACTAGTACTCCGTGGTCTAGCTAGGGTTTGCATCGTAGCTAGACATCTAGACCTTGTATCCATAAACGTCTAGAACCTTAGAGACGTTTACAGATACAAGATCATGTAAGGCACTCTATCACTATTTAGTGATTTTTGACCGAACCTTCGTTTCAGACTTGAACAAGAGAACTGTTAAAACAATATTTTCTGTCTCCAACAAAAATCACTTTCTTGGAACTCTATAAGTGGTAAAATGATTCATGACATTTGCAAAAATCCCTTTATGCTTATGGATACAAAACCATTCAATTTTAGATCATCATTCAATGACGTTATCCTAATCTTGTTCAGATGGAAGATCATGAATTAACATTCTTGTCATTGGAGCTTTAGTCAAAACGCTATCATATGCAATGTGCATTAAGGTGTTCCTAGATGTTATGACTATAGTGGCATATACTTTCAGATCATTATTTAGTATGTTTTGACTTAATTTTGTTCAAGCCTGATGAATTGCAAGATCAATACGTGCATACTTACTTCTCAAAGAAAGAACATTGACTCTCATCATAGTTCTCTTATATCATTCTTACCTTGTCCATCCTTTCATCTCTTGGATCATTCCAAGCCTTGTTTTTGTCAAAGGATGTAATTACTCATAACCAAGTGGCTAATCTTTCTGTAAAGCAAGCTCTCTTTTTACAACAACGCAACAACACCAGTTCTCCTTTGTCGTTCAAATTCAAAGTTCAAATACCAATGATGTCACGAGTCGCATGCTTCAAGTGAATTTCTCCTCCAAGAGTCCAAGAATAACTGAGTTTTTCTGAAACTGTACAAACTATGGCTGCAGCATTTTGCAGTCGACCTGGACATTACATCCTGCTAACTTATTCTATGGTATGTGTAGAGAATTCTGATCAAATGAAATGACTTGAATAGCTTATAAAGGATCTATTTTACTGTACTAGAAAACCTCTCAAGTGTGGTGAGAGTAGACCGAAATGCTAAACACAGATTGTTGGCTGTTAACTATGACGTATTCGTTACTGAAGTTTCCTTTACCTCACCGTATAAGTCGAGACACTGGTTCTCACGTAGTAGCTTAAACATATTGTGGTCTATGCGTATAGCAACACAATGCAAGCTACCCACATGCACTAGAAGGTAGCCCGTTAAATTGAACCCAGAGAACTACACAGCCAGGAGAATGAAGTACAATATGCAGGCTAAGACTGTACAGTACTAGAGGGGAAATGTATGCCCTGAGGGAAGAGTTTTGGACATGTATAACAAACAGCACATTTGTTTAGGCGTAGCACATTTCTTGAAGTTTCGAAACTACTTCTGTACTCAAAATAAATAAGACCGTGAAAGGGACAATGTGCAGGTTTTCTCTACAGAAAACACAGATGGAAAGCCATCTTAGACGACAGTGTAGCCGGAAGAACATGGCTTCAAGATCTACCTTAGAGGAACCCCTACCCTAGGTCTGTACTTTGCTGAAGTTTAAGTTTCAAACAGGTAGCATCCAGTTGAACACCAGGATGAATAGATGAACCATCAGGCTAAGGTCTGTACTCTGTCAAGATACTGTGCAGTACTTGGTAGAATGTGTCAAATTTAGTAATCTGCTTACTGACATGAGTAAGCTGATGCCACGGGACCTATTCACAAGATTCAGTACAATATTAAGTACTCAAATTTAGTAAATCTGTTTAGTGACATCAGAGAGCTGATACCACGGGACCTATTCAGAAGATTCACTAAGCTGGAGTCGAAAGCCAAAGCAGCTGCCTTGTTGTGCAACTCTTGAGGTTAACCTGCCAAAGTCTCGTCACTCAGTGATCTAGCCAAATCCTTCCTGGCTGAAACCTGGAGGGTGAGGACAAATTTCCTCTATGGTAAGGCGTCTTACTACCTGGGTAAGTCTCCCCTTCCCCAGGCAGCTGCCTCTTCTGCTTTGTGTTCATCTTCTCAACCCATCCTTGTTCGAGCACCGTCCAGCCAGGGCGCGGGGTGTAAGGTCGAAGGCTACAGCATGCAATTCTTACAGTACATCTCTCACTCTCTCTAGCAATAGACAGAAACGCTGAAGTGGGAAGCCGGCTCCTGTAGTGAATTTAGACTCGGCATATTCATATCCTACATATACAACAGCTAACAGTTCAAGCACACTTTCGGTATATCCAGGTTCTGTTTTTCTCGAGGGGTGTAGATATCTGTCCAAGCTCTCCCACAAGTCTACTTGGAAGACACGTTGCGAAGATATATATACATATGCTTCTCTCAGTGGATTCCATGATAGGCTTTCCTACAACGAAGAATATCCTCAACGTTTACGTCATGACGCAAATCCTCTTCAAGTGGTTCTTTTCGGAGATTCTTTTCTCAAAGGTACGATTACAATTTTGCACCTATCAGTCTACCAAGAACCAAGTCAGCAACCTGGACAATTCCCAATACTACACAAGAAATGTAGGGTGTGCATACGTCTTCTCAGCTGGAAGATCCAATTCGCTGTCATGGGCTTTCGAGGAAGTGTGGTGGCTTAGCCACTTCATGCAGGCATTAGCTCTTCACGCAGCGTCCTAACAAAATTGCCGGTGCCATCCTACATATACAGGAAGGGATCATTCGAACCTATCGGACTTTTGGGAGACTTATGCATGGCGAAAAGGAGCATAGGATGGTCTTAAATTTCAAACTATTTACTTGCGAAATACTTTAGAAGAAAATCTACTAACGGACAAAAGCTCAATGGACAACAGGACCAAAGCCAGACCTCTTGCAGGATTATACTGCTCAACGCTGATGCACGGTCACGCATCGATGTGCTCGAGGCATCCTCAACTGCGCTTCGTACTGCCTGGACAGCTCCCTTGAACTCTTCATCACCTTCTGGAAACAAATGATGAGGTCTTAAAGGATCGGGGGCAACTCCAATCCATGCCATCCTCTCGGCCCAGTAAAACTGATCCAACAGAAAGGGACATATGACCTGCACAGGTTCGGCAGCTAAAATTGATATCAACTCAACATGTACTGGAGCTCGTGATGTTTCGGAAAGTAAGCAGGATGCTCTTGAGGACGAAGTCAGGCTAAAAGACCTGGGGTACGCCGGATCGTAATGCAGCAGCTGTCGTTCCACTGTAACAAGACACACACAACTTTCCGCATTAGTACATTTCAACCAACAACTGTCATTAGCGTGTAAAATGCAAATACCATGCGGGGAGGGGCTACAGAAACCTCAACTCGGCTGCTGCAGCTCCTTTGGATCCCCTCATCCGGACAACCAAAGCTCACTATTACTGCTAAGTGTAACAAAGGTGTAGTCGCTGGAAGGGATGTTAGTATTGTTCTACATGTACTGTCAAAACAAGATAATATTCAGCATCTGTAGATGACAGTGCGAACTGTTGCAACAGCCATTCTCAAGCTGGTTATTCTAAGATAACTGCCCTGGCTGATAAATTTATAGTTCCTGAGAATCCAGTGGTTATGGCCAGCACGACCATAGACAACGAGGAAGTCCAACCTGCCACCATGATGGATGATCACAGAAAGCTGTGGAAATAGCCAATTGTGAGAAACTGACCTGCACTAACGAACGATTGCCGTATCAGTTACTTAAAAAGCCAGTACTAGAAACCAGGGATAAAGAAGAATATTACTTCTTCGTGCAGAATGATCGTAAATGAGCGGGCACAACTTAACTGGGAAAAACAGAATAGGCGGTTCCCGCCCAGAAGAACACCAGCTTCCAAACAACATCTATCTTGCTGCTGGTTGCCACTTTCAGGATCATCCTTCATGTTCTTGCTCCTTCGCATGAAAACGTGAAAACTCAGCCACCATACTAGCAGAATACTATTACAGCTCAAGGCAAACAATCATGAAAATATGTGCTTCTGGAGATGCACGTTTAAGCAGAACATAAAAGAGTTTTGGGGTAGCTTAAGCAGAAATATAGATCATTAACAACCACCAGCATGATTCATGGATTGGCATCCACCTGCTTGTAGATATATTGTTACTCATCATTAGTTTTACAGCAGAGTCGAGCGGGTAATAAGAGGCTGTGTGTAAAATTGCCCGTCTGTTGGCAGCTTCCAGGACTGTCAAGATAACCTTGAGAAATATTTCTGGGTTTTTCAGATAACCCATGCTGCATATGCGCGTTACACAAATGTCAATTCTCGACGCATGGAACTCTCCACCACAAGGTTGGTATATTAATAGCATCTTGCGCGCAAACGAAGCAAATTATGAGTCTCAATTTTTCCTATGACAGAAAGGGAACGGTTGCTCCAGAGCCAAGAAGCAGAGTGTTCCTGAACTTACCTTCCAACTGAACTGAGCCCGATATAAAGAGGCAAGCTGTCAGGATCCCCATTACCTGACATAAAGTCCAAAAGGCTTTGTCTGAAAGAGGGACCAGAACCAATATCGGCTGAAAAAGTGGATTTGTTTCGGAAGTCTTCTGAAAGCAAAGCTTCCAACTCTGTTGGTGCGTACCAGAATCCGCAGACGTGGATGCTCTTCGGCCAATATTCTAGAAAAGCGGCTCAGAGTTATTTCGGTCCGTTCCGGCTTAAATTCCTTCCGAAAAGAAGCATTCGGGACTTAGATCTCGCTCTCAATAACAACCGTTACTGGATAACCGTTTCATCCAGTAGCCTTGTTTAACGTTGAGTAGCGTATCACGCAGAAACCTAATCTCTTGTGTCATCTTAGAACATACATGTTTACATGATACAGACCAATGGGAGAAACCCCAACAAAATTCGGATCTCCTAAATGATCTCCATAGGTAAAGCTTAGCCCCAGTATTAAACGTATAGATTCTACGACAAGATTACTATCAGGCACCAATACGTCCTTGTATATACCTAAGGACGAGGACGTCATACCTGGGCACTCAACTACCTCAGTGCTGAATCCATACCTGTATCCACAGATTGATTGTTAATCATCGTTTGTTAGTAAAAGATCAATAGAGCAATGTACGTTGGTAGTATGTGGATGAAGCTCTACAATGTCTCCAGCATTTGTCTAGAGGTAGAGTGCACTGAACTCACAATAGTGTTGGCGCTCGAGGCCAGTCCTGTAGCACGGGCAACTCAGTAACGGGATCCTGCGGATTCAAGAGTTGATCAAGTATTTCAGAATTGCAGCATTTGTCCAGATGAATTCACTTGGCCCCAAGACCGTTGAGAGAGTCACAAAAGTAATGATATCCTGAAAACGATAACCTTTTGGCGCTAGATTGTAATCATCTAATAAGAACAAGACTAGCAATGCTTCAGGTACAAGATTGTTTACTATACTGTCAAGGGGCAAGCGCTAAGATGCAGGCAGTCGGTGCGCCAATCCGTCCAACGAGTCGTAAACAGCGGCCACATCCAATGAATAATTTCAGACCATCCAACCTGCACCGTGAGAATTTTTAGCAATGCTCCAACCATGATGGAACCAAGCGACACGGATTCTCGTAAATCCCCTTGGCCTCCTCCATCAAATGGCTTACAATGAAGAGCACAAGGGAACGTAAACCTGAATTAGACTAAAGTTTCCCATTAAGTGTTCATTGAACAACTCTCGCTTTTAATGACTTCCAGCGTAGCAAACTTATATCCTCAGCATCCAAGGCCATGAACAAGATCAGTGCTATAAGTGGTACATTATCGCTTAACAGACGCTCAGAGAAACTGATCCAAGCTCAAACAGCTGCTTCTGGACTTATCAAGCTTGACGTGCACTTCCCTTTAAAGACAGCATGATTATACCTCTCCAAGCTGAGCTCTTTGAAGTCGTCTGTAGAGCAAGGGGTGAATTGTACGAAATTGTTGTTCAAATGACGCAGGTGCACTACCAGGATAGCGGAACAACCTTGTGGTCATGTATCTCAGATAAATCACCAGATCCAAGCAAAACAAGAAAATCTTCTAAGGGACAGATATTTTCAGCGAACGCATAAAAACACAATGCCTAAATCTTTTGTTCGACCTTCGTACGTTAACATAAAGAAGTGCTCGTACGTAGATTTCAAACTGGATTTGAGACGTGCATGTGATCATTTAAGCATTGAACTTTGCCTTGGAAGTAACGTGACAACCTGTACGGAACTACGTAGGGTGCAGCGACAGCACATGGTACACGATAGAGTTCCGCAAGGTGCCATCCTTCCTATTTTATCACAGCAAGAAGTAGGCGTTATTGCTGAGCAGACTTGCTGCTAATAGGAACTATAGTGACCAACGATGCAGCAAGGTGAGGTGACTGAAATTCTTACTAGACAGGTATGTGCTAGACAAGTACGCTTCCTGTTTTCTGTTGACATCCAAACCCTCTAGCCTAATCTCATCAGCGTAAGAAAGCTATGAGCAAACCAATGCAAAAAAGTTGAAGATGATCAGGCCTGATCCTTGGTGTTGTTCTCGGCCAAAGATCTGATCGACAGCTGATAAGCACTCTTCATGATGTTGTTTGTGTACTGAAAATCTCCATGTGTCGACCAGAGTATGTCCTGTCGTGCTCGGATTGCCTGCTGAACAGCCCACTGAGTTCTCTCATTGGTATGGAAAAGCGTTTGAACCTACTTACTTACGTCCATGAGGATGAAGAATCAGAGCTTTTTCTCCGTATCTTGTGGCAGCGCAGAAAAACCTGGGAACTATCGGAGTCAAGAAAGAGTTTTGCCAAAGCAAAACCAGTTTTCCATCATACCGGGTTCGAACAGATCATCCTGCGTACCCTGGAAACATGCATCTCCTGGTGGTAATGATACTGGAGCAGTCGATACTGGATAAAACTGTGCTCCAAATAAAGCAAGCGGCTTTCTCAGAAACTGTCACGGTAAGCAGATCAAGAAAAACTACCATCAGTATCACCGTCTTTCCTTGCTCAGTGTCCTAATTGTATCTCATGTACTGTAAGGACAAGACGTGTCCTCTACCAGGAAAAAGTTTGTTCGCGTTGCAGGGGCACCTTCACGTTCGCTTACCCAAGGGATGATAAGACGCAAGTTCTAGACGTTTGACGGGCAATCCTCAATATGAAACGAAGGGCTAAGCTTGTATTCGAACCTCGAATCTTATGCCTGTGAAGAAAAGCTGAAGAATACACGCGAACCCACAACGGCCGAAGGGTTCCAGGTACAGGGCAAACCTCATGGGCAGAATGGGTGATGAACGTAATTTGACAGTCCTCCTGAGTCTTTGCAAGTCTTGCAGTCACAGCCTGAATCCATCCGATTTCTGTCATTTCATGAGTTTGGAGGAGGAGAATTTCACATCTTTTATGAGCTCCTACGCAACAAATCCGGCACAGCTATATCACTCTCACTTGACCATGTTCTGCCAATCCAGCTCAAAGTGCAGGACCGTCCTTTAGAAGGATGAGACGCCGGCATACTTACAGCAACAGGTAAAACATCGCCAAGTGTGCCGAAGGCCAACACGGCTATGTCCGTGAATTTTCTTCGGACTTCTTGCATTGGATTCATTCTCGCTGAGTGAGTGCGATTACACCATCTACGGAATCAATATTATCCTGCAATTATTGTCCCATTTTCTCCTGCGCTTCAAGAAGCTTCTTCTGCTTTAGCATCCTTTTGCCTTCAAGGTGTTCAATCCGGGACCGGAAACTGTTTACTCTTCCATGCTCATGACTCCTCTCTTGTGAGTATATGATATGGCTACAACTCGTCGGTTCACATGACCAGCAGCAGCTTGAAGTCTTTATCAAATCTGAACAAAGCAGAACGCAGCATCAGAATCAAATTGCGCAGAGACTCCATTTTCGCCCTATGTCACTTTTCCTTCAGGGTAGTAATTCGGCTGCAGTGGAAGTTCCCATTTTGGAAGTCTGAAGATCTTTCATGGTCACATTAATGACCTTCCAACCTTCTCCAATATAGATCCTTAACTTACGTACTAGATGACCACAACAGTGAAGAGCTCAAGACAGAAGCCTGAATCCCAAAGAAGATAAGCAGAGCAAGCACTCGAGTACACAACATTAGAAGAAAGAGAGTGCAAGAATCCCACACAACGATTATGACGTATAATCAATGACTGTCCTAGAACGAACACCCACGGTGCAGCTCGACATACAAATGGACAGCCGTGTGACCAACCAACACATCCTTGGTCACAAATGTTCTTACATGGCACATATCCATAATTTCTCGAACTTCAGACCAACAAATGAGACTTATGACCAAGATGCAAGTCAACTAATTTGGATTCCCATTCATAAAAGGAGGTTTGTGAACGAGGGTTTGCCTCCCGTTAACCAAGTTACAAATTACACTATGAATCAAAGAATATGTGGTCATCCGAATCGTAATTCTACGTTCAGATTATCACTAGCATGAACTCAAACTCAATGCCCTTACATGCAGGTACGTTCTCCTAACATAACCTTTCCTCAAGACTGTCAGCCTCCGCAGAAGTTCGTGCAAGTCCCCGCACCCTGCTTCGAGACGTGCCCTCGTAACAAGCTAAAGTTGGTACAAGTTTTGTCTTGCCCGCAGGAAACAATATTTTGAAATTTCACCTTTAGTTTGAATTTGTTAATGTGGATCTGTATCCAGTTGCTATCTCATTTGAGGAAGAGTAGATTCGAGGTGATACTACATTAGCGTTTCCGAACACCATACGTGTTGGGGTTCAAACTTTCAGTAGACCTGCCCTGTTTAGGCAGAAGAAGGTAGGCCGTAGACATAACCAAGCCAGTCACAGTCAGTGTAGCTCATCTGAACTCATGACCAGAGATTCCTAGTTACCACTTAGGGTGGTGAGGGACTCCTCCGTCAGAGAGTGTCCCAGCCAGAGAGTCAGCTATGTTTAGCAGGGGTTTTCTATTTAGGACTGTGGTCCACTACAGTCGGGACTCGGGACTAGAGAGGCAGTGTGTACCAGAGTACCAGTGTATGTACTGTAAACATGGGGCCGAAAACCCATCGGATATACGAAGAGGAAGCACTGCGCCCATCGTACAGTAGACATTACCTATGGATCTTCACCGAGTGCAGTAAGTAGATGGCGATGACAACAGTGGAACCAGCAGCACTAGCAGGGCACAGAGAGACACACACGCGCCCTCCACGGGCAGGACAGAGAAAGAGAGCTGCTGCTTCTTCTCCTGCCGCTCTTCACTGTCGATCGATCGAACCACAACGAGCGATCTACTTTAGACTGAACGCCGAGGCTCGGTAGTCTGTGGGAAGGAGGAGCTCTTTCAGAATCTGTGGGTAAAGCTCCACTGAAAATTGTTAATCAGCGAGAGCACACGTTTGCACCGCACCACATTCCCTGTGTTCGTGTAGGCTTACGCGATGGGGACGTTGGGCCGAGTTTTGTACACTGTGGGGTTCTGGGTGCGCGAGACTGGACAGGCTGTAGATCGTCTCGGTGGCCGACTGCAGGGAGCCTATGCCTTCAAGGAGCAACGTGAGTCTCCTTTCATCTTGGACGTTGTGCGGCTGAATTGTTCGTGCTTTAGGGATTTTTCTGGGATTTTTCACGATGTACTTCAACCGCAGAGTTCGAGGCCAGGATCAGGGTCCTGGCTGGGTTCGTGTCTTGAAGAATTACAGATGGAATGTGCATGGTAATTTTGATTACATCTATCAGTGCCAAGGATGGATTTTGATTCTATCTCGCCTACTGAGCGATATTCCTTGTGGTTTCTTTGGGCGACCTTCATTTCATCTTATCGGACGTGCTGACCCCGTGTCCTTGAGACATTTGCCGTGGCGGCTCATCTCATATTCTCAGTTGCAGCTGCGTGGATTGCAATTGAGTCCGTGGATGGTTTACCGATTTCCAGTCGTCGTTGGTTCTGTTTGTCCTCGAAAGTGCTGCAATTCAGTTTGCACTGGAATCCTTAAGGAGCTGAAAGGATCGAGAAGAAGTGCTCATTTTGCTCATAGCCAGCGGTGCAATAAATGTTCTCTATCCATCCACGATCTAAGATGCAGCTACTGATCGTAAGGCTCGCGGGTCATGCGAGCTCCTTTAGCCATCTTCGAGCTGATATGTGGTTCACTTTGAAACCATTCGGTTGTATGTTAGCGTGTTGCTGTGTTGTATAGCCTACATGTCCTCAAGGGTTGTAAGTTAAACCCCGTCGATTAATACTTATTCATGGCAAATATGGTAGCCTTGGTTGGTCTGTTACGCATCTCGACTTACATTTTAGTTGTACCAAGATCGGAGCCGCAGTGTGATTCTTTTCCTCCACGGTCACCCATGGGGCTCGGAGAGGACTAGCGTCGCTGGAGGAGAGTTGAGCTGTTAGAATCTGCAGATGATGATCCCGTAAATGCTACTACAGCCTTACACCATCCCCTGCACCATTTTCGTACATTTGTTGAAGCCATCTGGGATTGTCAGAATCTTCTTGCAGCGGTTACTTGTAGGCCTTGATGGATCACGTCTACTGTTATACTCGCAACAGTTGCCTTGGAATTACGTTCACCAACTCACTTGAGAAGTAAACACGGATACGATTTTAGGTCATATCTTGAGGAGAAGGATCGGAGTCGTCCCACTCAAGGAAATTGTACTTGACACTATGTGAAGGAAATTTTGAAGTTCTCTTAGCCGACCGCAGATTACCATCGGTTTTAAGCGTTTCATAGGTCCTTTTTACGCGTGCCACAAGATTCTGTTAGTTATAACGCCACCGTTCTACAATGTGCAGTGAACAGGCACCGGACGGTCATGAACATCTTCGACAAGAAACCTGAGATTTCAGACAATGCATTTGTGGCTCCCAGTGCCGCAGTTATTGGTGATGTTCAAATTGGTGAAAAATCATCGATATGGTACGGCTGTGTGCTTCGAGGTAAGAACTTTCTGCTACCCATGTTCCCTTTTTGAGGTCCAAGTTATGTCAGTTTTTGTATGAGATCAGATTTGATGGTGAAGCCACTTGGAAATCAGTGCGGAAATCTAGGAAAGGTCGGGAGAATGTGACTTTATTGTGTATATCATTAGTACCTTCTGGGGAGTTGTCAGTGTTACCAGTGTTAGCTTGTTCGTTCAAGAGGCCGTTCGGTAGTTAGGGTATCTGCTTTTTCTACGATTGAACCATACTTTCTTCCTAGCCTAATATGAAAGCATATTCAATTTATGTTCTATAATATTCTGGTCGTTTTTATTACCTGTTTTTGCATTTGATCGCAGAATAGCAACAAGGCTGGTAGGGGTGTGAGCGATTTAATTGCGAGTAATAGACAAGGTTATGTTGTGATTTACAGCCGCTTACTGGTGTTTTGCAGGTGATGTCAATTACATCAGAGTTGGGTCTGAGACGAATATTCAGGACAACACACTTGTTCATGTGGCGAAAACGAACGTGAGTGGAAACATTGCTCCCACGGTAATCGGCGACAAAGTCACCGTAGGTAGTACCCTTATATACCCGTATACCGAAAATGCAGGACAACGGCACTGATTGTATAATGGTTTGGACTTCAGTTATCATACGTTAGTGGTAATATGCACGTTTGGCCGTGACACTGATAGTTACATATCTTCTGCGCTTTTGGTACATTGATGGGAACTTTGGTCCAGCATGTGAGCCATATCCAGGGAAGTTCTCCCTGTGCGCAGGACTTTTTCTGTACGACTTCGCGCAAGGGTAATCCGTAGCGAGAATGGTTGGCACCATGCCACGTTGTGCGGGTAAAAATATTGATTAGCCGAACATAATTTCAGTCTCTCTGTAGCTCATGGGGTACCAGGATTGAAACTTGCTGCATACGATCTGTTTCTGCCCCATGCGTCGCGTCAGTCGTTAGTAGGCAAACCTCTTCTTGTCAAAGTTCAGAAGTTTTCTGTGTCTGCCCAGGTAGTTTAAGACTATCTTGCTTGATTAGAGGTTGTGCACTTGACCTGGGTACCTGTTTCAGTTGTCATAAGTGATTCTATGTTTTTCTCGTTCAGAACCCGAGATTTTGTGTGTCTACGCATACCATGGGTTCATTTCCAGTATATTACTGCTGTAATATGTGGTAGTCAGGTATTTGGGTGTACACTACTCCTTACCTACAGCTATGGAAGTGACTTTTGACCGGAAAATTGACCTAATGTTTGAACATCCGATCAAATCTCAGATCGCGAACCTATGCTTGTTAGTTGCCCTACGTACTGACTGTTTATGACAGATCGCGCACTCTGTCGACTCCTTTTTCGTTCTTAATGTTACGCTGTTATTCTCTCGTTCAAACTCGGATCCAGACCTCCGGTTTTCTGTCGCGTTAAGGGGAGCATAGGCACTCCATCTAGTATACGTCATCCCTATGTTTACCCGTTGTTCTTCCATACCAGAGGGCCTTGCTCTCAAGAAATGTAGTGTTTGCTACAATTTAAACAGTCTGTCCTTTGGTTATACATTTTTACCCCTAAAAGTCTGTTTTTATCCTTGTGTACTTCTAAATTGTTTGTTGAATTTCTTGGTTGGTCCGGCCGGATCGTCAAGGTGATTGTACGGAGGGAATTGGGCATTGGTATCCCACCTCCGTAGAAATTTACTTGATTCCTTGTTTCTTGTTTAATAGTCGCTTGTTACCTTCTGATTTTTCATGTTTCTGTTGTGAGTGGCCGATGCTCTGTAACGCTGACTTGATTCCTCGGTTGGCCAGGGCACAATGCGGTTTTACACGCATGTACTGTCGAAGATGAAGCTTTCGTAGGAATGGGTGCAACTCTCTTAGATGGTGTAGTGGTTGAGAGGGGAGCTATGGTTGCTGCTGGTGCCCTTGTCACTCAGAACACTCGTATCCCTGCAGGACAGGTGGGTCAACTTCAGTTTACTAGAGATACTGTTCTGAAGATTCTCGATTATTAAAAGACAAGTTCCAGCTTCGTTCCATGCTAAGCTAGTCAACTTGATGTTAAGCTCTCAGGGCCCAAGAAGTTATACTTTTCATGATTTCTGAGGTGCCCCCCCTGTTAGATGCCAACGTCTGCGATAGCTCTTGACAGAATGGATCGTAGAATCTCGCGAATATTGTGACGTTACATGTATGTAACCTTTTTGGTGCGTGCCATGTACACTCACTTCTAGAGAGCTTGACTCTTTATACTAAACCTGAAGTTCATATTTGCCTGCTCAGGTCTGGGCTGGTAACCCTGCAAAGTTTTTGAGAAATCTTTCGGCCGAGGAGCGAGCTTTCATCGGGAAGTCAGCCGACAACTACGCGCAATTAGGGGCCTCCCACGCCGAGGAAAACGCGAAGAGTTTTGAACAGATCGAATCGGATATTGAGCGCCGAAAGAAACTTGCGCAGCAAAGTGCTGACTACGATTCTCATCTTGGCATTGTTCGCGAAAAGCACCCGGATTTGGCTTTCCCGGACAAGTCGGGATCCAGGGGTCCTCATTGATTATCTCACTCTCAAATTTGGGAGTTGTGCGGGTATCAATAGTTAAACGCTTGCTGCTGTCCACTGTAATAAACCAGTCATTAAATTGGGCTCGGTCTATTCAATCCATCCTTTCTGCCTCTCAAAGAGCGGAGGCGCCACTTATCAGTTTTGGTGACAAGTAATGACTCCAGATTTGACTTCGCTGGGAGAATTGTCTCCTATCCAAAGGATAACTAACTTGCAAGTTCTTTTTGTCTATGGGGATATAAAGCTCGGGGGAGCTCGGCAAGTGTGCTTTGCGGGGAAACCCTCTAGCAAAGGACGATCCTCTGTTGCCATTTAGAGGTATCTTTTGCAGCTTTTATTCCGCTCCTTGAGATCCCCTTCAACTCAAGTCGTAATAACGAACTTGGGAACATGGTGAGGATTACGCTGTTGGTTCAAGTGATCAGAGGAGAGTGATCAGAGATGCGCTGGGATATGACGGTCACATAAGGTATACCCAGGAGATATAAGAAGTCCGGCAGGAGACAGGGCGGAGACGAGAGGATAGCTTTCAGCGTGGAGATGAATGCTTATGGTATCTGCATGATTCAAGGGACAGCTGTGTCTGGTGGATGGAATTCTCTTACAATGTGCGGAGAGTAAAATCGGACTCTTCCGAGGGTCTCAGCCTTTGGTTTCTGCCTTGGTGTGTTTGAATGTCCTTCGTTTCGCGGCGGAAATGCGAACATCGGATTTGGGTTACAGCTCGGCGAAGCCGACTTGATGAATTCATCAGCGGGATGCACCTAGTTCGGATGATAATATTTCGTCTTATGTTATGGAAGCTGCATGCGGATGATTGCTGGGAACTGCATATGGCTTGTGATCACTTTAGGTACACGAGGTTAGTGAAGTGTGTTGCCTATTGATGTGTTCGCCTTCTGTCTTTTTAAACCTACACCAGATGGGGCTCCCCCTATGAATGAGAGTGTCGTAACTGCCTAAGCGAAAGCAACAGATGGGCCTATATCGCCGTATTGCCTGCAGTTATGTTTGCAACAAGTTACTTGGTAAGCGACTATCAATCTCGACGTGAACCTGATGTGGTCTCGCACCTTGTGGAAAGCAGTGCTCTGAACAGATGCAGCACCTGGCTCTACGATGGGGGCAATTGTCTAAGCGTGCAAAAAATGATATTCGTTACTAGCAAGTTCGTATATTTTAATTTCGTATGCATTACTAACATGTTTATGTAAACAAATGGAACATGATGCGACCCCCAACTAGCCAACTAGCTCAACAAGTAAGAGGCCGTGTATGCTGTCTAGAATAAACTGGCGGATCGTCCAAGTCCCGTCTTGAGGACTGCCGCTTATTCGCCAACTCTCGTAAGGTGTAGCGCTTAGAGTATAAACTAGAAATGCCTGTTGCACACCTTCACTTTTCTACGCATCAGAAGTCAAGTTTTATTCCTCAAATACTCGAGTCAAACCTGAACGAATTACTAACAGGATTTTTTCCCCACTTCTAATCAGTTTTTTTTTGAGTTTTCCGAGTCTCGTAGTATGGAAAATGCTTAACTATAGTATATAACCTTGGCGAAGAGCAACGGAAATTCTCCAACAGCTATTGCTCCATCATGAATTCCAAATTTCTTCAATTTAGTTATGCTTGTAAGATATTTCCTTCTTCTTTTCCCCGACATATTTCTCTCCATGTGCTCAGCTTGATGTGGTATCTTTGAAGCTAACTTCATGCTATCTTGCCCATATTTTCTACTTTACAATCGCTTAAGTGCACGGCGCGGGACAGGGTAGTCCGCAGCAGCAATTCAGTTAGATGACGATCGACTCAGAACACTTCCATGAACCCGACAGTCCAGCACATGCAACGTGAGATGTCAAAACTTTCAGCAGCAGAGTGGCCAGCTTTGCCCACTTGAGGAAGAAGCGCGATTTGAACACTGTATAGGGTAACTTGTCAGATTCTCCAGCAAAACTCCGGTCAGTGCAACATGAACACCTGCTGTGAAGGATCTTAAACGCTAATTTGAAACATTCATGTCGTCTGAAGAGGATCTTCTTAAAGTCGCCGCAGGAAGGCCAAGTATACGTCTGGTTGCCTCCACTCTGCATCCACGGAAGGAAACATGAGTGTGTGTCATTCCACCTTCTCTTAACATTCTCTCCAGATTGTCATCGTACACAAGGAGACCAACAAAGGAGCTTAAGGGAGACCAACAAACTTCCAGCGAGTCCGGAAGTTAGAAACATAACCAACTATCACCACACAGATTCAAAGGGGCTAAGTGTGATTCAAACTGTCAATTAAAGAGAGAGAAGAATATACCGGCAGGCGAGCTTAATGCTCTCTCTGTCAAGCAAGCCAACGACGTGACGTCCCAACTGTTTTCCTTGGCTCTCCGAGGTCCTAGCTATCACCGGAACCTGTCTTAAGCCCCTTCGGGCCATTCGCCGCTGGGCATCACTCAGACTCATATCCGGATAAACTGTCACGACCTTTGCTTCACCACCAGCAACACTCTTCCAGAGACCGGTTACTGGTCTTTGAAACAACTGCAGAGACCGGAATTTGTCAGCTCGATGGAGAAAATCAGCTGTAGCTGGTGGAAAATGAGGAACAGAATACAGAGAAAACCAGACTAAATTTGGACCCTGGCCACTGCCGAGGTGTTTCAGCCACTTGGAGGACAACAGACGTGGTTACTGATTGGCCGAGACCTGATCCATTACAACCCAGGGCCCGGCAATTTGACAGTGAGCCAACACTCACATACAGCTGCCACCCTATACCACCTTGATTCAAGTGACCCTTAGCTTCTTATATGAAGGCAATGGAGTGGCAGGGTTGATGAACAAACCTTTTCCTCAATGCCTTTCCACGTAGCCTTTTCGGCTTGCTGTTGTATATCCGCCAGCGTCAAAATACCCTCAAGGCTATTCTCTTCGTTCACCACAAGCACACACCACTCCTTTTCTACAAGCATAACTCTCATGGCTTCAAGTACAGAGGTGTTCCCAGCGACTGCAGCATAGCGGGTCCTCATCGCCACTCCTACCGAGATTTCCTCGGTCAATCTCTCTTCATTGATTTCCAAATTTGCCAAGCACAATGTGTCTTCTAAGTCGCAGAGCTCCTGAGCTTGGGCGACATATGCGCGCAAGAGTGGGGTGGTGCTTCTTTCTACCAACTCCTTAGATTTTAATTCTTCTAATAACACAGGTTGAGCACTCTGATCTCCATTGATTCTCGTCGAAGGCACGACTTCATCAGACGAAGCAGGCAGTGAAGCTTGGACAACATCTCGGGGCCTTCTCTTCTGAAACGTAGACGCAACCCAGGATGAAAGTCCAACAGCAGCCATCAAAGGTAGAATAATACGGTAATCACGTGTCAGCTCGAACAGGAGGAGCACAGCGGTCAAGGGAACTTGGCAGACACCAGCTAGCGTTGCAGCCATACCCACCTGTTAGAGATATCAAACCAGTCACGAAGTCTCAGAGCAAAGCGCTTTACATTCATATCCGACTAAAAGACTTCTCAACGTGCAACTTCAAGAATCCTGAGCGTGAATGAGTTGTGAAAGTGGCGGTGTAATCTCACCAGGGCGTAGGCTTGGGGCGCAGCTACGTCCAATGAGTCAAGATGCAGTCTGGGATCAGCGTTAGCTAAAGCAGAGGCTGCCAGCTTACCATAAGCAGATCCCAGAGCCGCACCTATGAACAAAGATGGTGCGTACACTCCTCCAACTAAACCTGAACCCCGGCATATTGCAGTAGTCACCACCTTCGCACCAACTAACTGTAGAAGTAACATAGCTTGAGGACCTTTGGCCCAAGGCAACTGCGACTCCAGTAACACGTCCACATTAGCAAAACCCCAATACAGGACTTCCGGATACTGCAGAGCAACTAAGCCAACACAGAGTCCCCCAATGGGGGGTAGAAACCCCGCCGGAAGACCGGTAGTCTTCTGAAGCCTCTCAAATGAAGTTGCCGCGTACGCTGAGCCTTTGGTGAAGACAACGGATACCAGTCCGCAAAGAACTCCGAGCAGCAAGTACAGAGGAAGTTCTGCACAAAAACACCAAGGGTTGACGAGAGATTTATTGACAAACATGAAAGCACACAAGTTACGTCAAATTTTGCTCGTGCAATTACCAAGTACAATACGTAAACTGAACGATTTAATGCTTCACTTTCGGAAGTCTGATGATTCTGAAATACCTGAAGTACCAGCTCAGGCTTCTCTGACCAAGATCAAAGCACTCTACTCTGTGTCGGATGTGAGCAGTTCCCGGACATGGGCTTCTAAAAACATAAGCTGCTAAGGTCCAAACTGGAGTAAATTTGCACTGATATATACTGCTGCAGTGAGCAGGCAGACGTAGAATTTCTGAGAGCACAAGATTGTCTCGACTCAGGTAGTGAGCACGAACCAGTGGGGGAACGAAAGTCATAGGGCGGAATTCGGAAGGCTGGGTCTGAGCCTAATCCAGCTTGTGAGACTACAGATGCCAACACAGAACTGAGGAGAACCATTGCTGTGGTGAGTGACGGAGCTGAATCCGTAGAGGCTTGACGTAGTACGGACTCCACCGCAAAGAAACAGCCCGCCACTGCTGCATTAAATCCTGCACATTTAACAACAGAGAGATCAAAACACTGATGTTCGTGTTAAGGTTGCTTGCTGATCATACTGATCAGGAGCTCCACCGAAGTTTGACTGCTAAATAGCTCCATCTCTGTATCTTAGCCTCTTATCTTTTGAGTCCAAGGCTCGTCAAAGACTTGAAAGATACAAACCCAAGCAGTGAATACAGATTATAACGTGGAGAAAAGGTTTTACATCACAAGTTCCTTCCTATGACGAAGGAGAACATCCGACTAAACATCGAAATCAAAGAGCTTTAAGATCAATCTCTCAGGCACAGGGGGAGAGGAGTTACCACGTGCAATCATAGGCAGGTTACAACACATCTTACACCCGAACCGACCGTACTCCCTCACAGATCTTACAAACACACGTCATAGTTTTTTTACTGCCCCAGACTTCAAGCCCTAGATCAGCAACAGGGAAAGCATGAGACCTGAAGATATGCCCGCAGCAGAGCCAGATGCAACAAGAGATAGTTTTCTCTCTCTGCTGTTTCTCAGAAGTGTTCCAACACCACTGGCAATCGAAGCTCCTATCTCTACACTAGGTCCTTCCGGACCAAGCGAATTTCCTGTACCCAGAGTAACAGCAGCTCCCAGGGTTTTCAGCACCTGCCTTCCAACAGCTTTGACACTGGTCAAAAATGAACTGGCCTCTGCAGTTCCTGATCGCTCCTCCTTGGCTTCTTCTAGAGCAAATCGAATGGTATTCAGTAGTCCGACAATCACTCCCCCACCAACAGGTACGAAAATAATCTGTTGCCAAACCTTTTCGAGCGGCTGATCTCGTAACCAGAGTGCTCCAGTTCCCGGAATACCCTTAAACACAAGGTCATGAATCTCATGAACCTGACAGTAACACATTCACTGGATTAGCCTAGAGTCGAGAGTTACCTTCATACGTCGAGAATGGCAGATATGCTCAAGGACCACTCTCTAGTATAGGTGTATCACGCAACTAGAGTCGAGAGTTAGTGGTGTGGTGCTGCGACCTACTGGTCACTGTAAAACGCGTGTATGCCGGTGTATGTGGATAGCAGCTAATGCAAGAACTACCCACGTGGAGGTAACCCGTGACGAGAAGAATTTGACGTACAACTGACGATGTTTGAAGTAGGCTTCCTTTAGATCAATCTGCCAACAATATGGTAGGTTATGGACGAATTTTGTATTACTTGATTCCTACTTCGTTGGTACACGAAGAACGGGATTGGTTCGTAAAACGGAGAACCGTTACGTTCGTTTGAACCGTCGTGCAATCGTATGTTGTAGGGACCAATCCTGTTTCTTCATGAGGGACTGATAATCTACTCTGTCATTCACACAGAGATTCTATAAACTGTGCATAAGTAACATCACCACTACATCCTTCGATGTTAAAAAGTCCCAAATTCGCTATCTCCTTGAGTTCCGCATCATGCTGAGCCACTGTGGCCACATAACCTGAGAAAGACTGGAAGTTAAGCACTGTTGCTAAACTGTACCATGCTCTCTTACTCCCTACCAGCGGAACTGCACTCTGTACAGATACTTCAGACGGACGCACTGAGAACTGACACTGCAGACTCAACGGGACACACTGACACGCTTTCTCATAGATGATGATTACACCAGCGCTCTTGCGCAGTTGTCACTGTATATACAATACCATCAACTTGGTTTCCAGCTGCTACGATGCTAAGTCGGTTAGGGTCCTCTCTTTTACTAAATTAAGGTGAGTAGCGTCGGTTGCCCTAAGAATGTATGATCAATACACACGATATGCTAACCTGGAGATTACGATCGTCAACATAAATGTACATCGAAGTTTAGACAGACGACAAGCTAGAAGAGGCAAGGCAGGAAATCAAACAGGACCTAAGGCACTCCAAGTTCTACCACAAGCCCCAAAAGGAGAGAATTAAAGCAATGTACCGCCAGATTAAACACCACGACACCCGCACCAGTCAAAAGGCCAACAGCGCAGGACATCAGGACTGCAAACCCCTCCGGTGGAAGAGACTCTTGAATAGCTGTCGCCGCAAATGATCCAAGAGCTTTACGAGTCGATAGAGTGTTCTCGGGGTTCCTGTCGTTCGTGTCGTTTTGTTCTGTGCTGTCTTCAGAGTCTTTTTCTTCACCTTCTTCATCCTTCAAATTTGCCCTGTCGTCCGCCACTGCTCTGAGCATAGATCTTGATTTGAAGTGATACCAGTTTGCCGACTTTCTTCTATTTTGAGCTTTATTACATGATGACGTAATTCCTCTCGCCATAATTTTCCTCTGCAACATGGGAATCCTTGGCTTTCCGACATCAGAACTCCCTCCCGTTTGCAGAGCACAGTACCGAAACTCACTTCCACAATACTTTGCAAGTTTATGGCTGTCTTCTCTAATTCCAGAGCTTTTAGCTGCTTCACCAATTGCAGGTATAGAACCATAACCTTCAGCCCCACTTCTCCTCTGAGTTCTGGAATTCAGGCCAAGATAATTTACACAACCCGCATTCGCAGGTATACAGGCGAGATTCCCAGGAGTGGACCTTGCTGCGAGTATGTGCCTACCGTTCAAAACCCTCTTCTTATAGAGTATATTAACGCTCTTGCTGCTGAATTCTACAGAAATTCTGAAACTGTCTGCGCAGATCGTACTATACCTCCGATCACCTACAGGGCCTTCTATCCTTGATGACGACTGTGACGTGGTGACAATGCATGTTCTGTGGTCATGAACTTCAGTCGGGCAATTGGTGAAGCTGGACACGAAGCGAATTTGGAGCCCAGCAGATTGCATTGTGTCTCCGCAACCCTTAGCCAGACTCCTACTCCGGAATCCAGAGCTCACATTCGAAGGAACCGTTGACGCGCTTCACTTCTCATTGTAGTAATCTCAAAGTTACGGTACGATTCATCCAAGGTTCCGCCACTTTATGCTCTCACCGGAGAATCTACACAGTAAGAGCGTGACTCCACTTCTGACTGAGTGCAAGCTAAAATAACGCTGCTTCTTAAGCTCAGAACTGGGAAGGAGAACTTGGCTCGAGAACGCACAAACAATTAAATGGCAGCGCCTTAGCACATTGCAAGATCGGTCCACACGCGGTCCAACAGTAACAGTCGTGCTTCTTCAACACTTCAACTAACATCTATACCTATATAGATTCTCATGAGGTGAACGACTTAACATTGAACATGTAGCTTCTGCCAACCCCATCGTCTCATTTCATCTCAACTTATCTTGACAAAAATACTATCCTTGTGTCAATTCGAACTGGGAATCATTGCTCTCTTAGTTCGAATGCGTAATGGAAGGGCCGGGCGCAAAAGTTCACAAAACTGAAACCAACTTTACGATTTTGCACCTCCTTCACCAGACTTATGCAGCACGGCCCCATGCTGACTTACTCCACTGACCGGTCACGATCCAGCCGTGGTCTCGATGAAGTAAAATCATGTACTGTCCGAACATAGGCAACCTTCCTTCTTCTTCTTTTCTCTCTCTCTCTCTCCCTCTCTAATCGCCTTCCGCCTTGCAGAATTTGAAATATCCGAATTCAGAGCGAATTCAAGAACTGCAGTGTCGATGCTGATGGCATCAGCATCTGCAAGTCCAGGCGCGGCTCTGAGCCAGTGAGAAACTACGAAACGCCAAATTCAGGAACTTCGTAGTGGGAACATGTAACTCGGTTGGACAGATAACGGACGTCATGGTCCGCTGCGGGTGATTGGTGGCGGAGTGTGGCACACACACTAAACACAGCGTCTCCACCGCGCTACGTTACAAAAGACCGCGGACTGCTGGGCTTCCGTAGGCTTGGCTCGGATTGGATAGTGAGCTAGGTTCGGAACCACCAGATTTGGCTAGTTTTATAACAAGCCTCCTGATCTTCGGCTCGCAGATGATGGCTATGCCTTATCGCCTTTCCCTTTATCGGCGGCCTGGCCAGGAGCGTTCGACCTGGGAGTCTGGGACAAGCTCGTCCAACTTCCAAGCGCTTTCTACAAACTATGCACCATCTTCAACATTCAGTTTATTTGTTTATATCAATGCGGAATGGCGTGGTGGAACTGCGGAATGCAAGAGGCACCCATAGAAGCAGAGTTGGCGGGTGTCCACGTCTGTGCTCCGCGGTGCCCAATTCCACGCCTAGTGAGGTCTGTCCCACCCTTGACGCAGTTCGCTAATTGATTTTCCTGCCTCACGAAGTAGTTTTGCTTCACAGATAGACGACAAGCTTGGACCTCACACGCCGAACATTATATGCTTGTATCTGTCGGGTCAGTGGTCTCTTTCGAGAACACGATCACGCCATTGCAGAAACGAGGCGGTCTGATTTTACATTTGAACCAGGAGCAGATTTCCTCTATATGTGGTTCCATCTCAGGTACGTGAGTAGTACATAAACCTGATAGCGGAGTGTCACTATGACGTTAATGGAGTTACGTATAGTAGAGAGATTCCCTACTACGAAAATCCGCCTTGTTCAACCTAGCAGTGAAATTTGAGGAGACCAAATCTGAATCTTGTGTCGTTCATTAAGGATGAGGAAAAGTTGCTTTCCAGCAACTATTCCTCATCCTTCTGTGGATGTTTTGAACAAGATATCAGTCGAGGAAGCTCGAGAATGTCATCTAGTAAGGAGCTCTACTGTACAATTGTTTTAAGACTGGAACGGTCCTGCTCGGCGAGCATATGTATGTGTCCACAGCGATCACTTCCAACAACTAACGTGCTCCGGCTACACCAGTCTAAAAGTATCTCTGTACCCGGTCTGTTCAGATTACGTCAAGAGAAATATCAACTCAAGCATCCATCGGACGTTACAAGTCAGATAAAAAGAGAGAAGGTCATCACACTGCCTGTCCGAGCCAAACACCGCGCCCTAGCTGGACGGTGCTGATGAGCGAGAGAGAGAGAGAGATGCAACAGATTTGACCAGGATAGATCACGCAACAACGGGCATGAACACCCAAAAGCGGCGCATGAGCTGCGATGAAGTGTAAACTCATATTCCCAGTTTGATTTAGAATGAGGCAACTGCATTTTCATAATTTGGATAGGCAGTCTACGAGCTGGAAGTCTGATACCCGCGGTTGAGGCGTCCTCGCATCTGGATTTCAGATTATGGCCCCCTAGTGACACAGACTACTGTGATTGCTAATCTGCACTGTCAGGGGATGCTGCTCAATACTGAAGGTAGCATAACGCAAATCTACGCTTGACTTCTCAGTCAACCGCAGATTTGACTCAGAATGAATGAATTAATAAATAACTTGAGTGAGCTCACGCTGAAGAACGGACAAATTTCGTCGTATAGGACCCAAAAGTTCCATGGGGTCACTGAAGATTTTATGTCCTGTTTGTCCGACGGCATTCCTTGATAAAAATCAGCTTGGTTACGCGCAAGCCAGGCACTAACTAAGAACTTCACCCAGATATATCTCGGCCAAGTCTTTACCAATCTTTGTCTGTGACTCTGTGGTTAAATGAATATTGTCGGGATTGAGAGCGAGTCCCCAAGCATCGACAGTGTAGACACGAGGGACGCGTACAGCTGCTTGGGCAGCTCGTACCTCCTCTATACAGTCGTATGTACCAGTGATCTTCACCTGCAATGACAAGCAAGGGTTAGACTCGCTATTTGAAGCCATCCGAAACTCACGAGTACCTTTGCCTTGATGATTCCTCTTGTACAACGTAATGTCAAACCCGTTTTCAATCTGATAGGTTTATACACGCAATTCCCACCCATGAACATGGCGAGAAAAGTCAGGAAGTTTCAAACCAACCTGGAGGACTGGAAGATTTTTGTTATTCAAGTCAGACCGCACGTCTGTGAAGAATCTTTCCAGTCTACTCTCGTATAGATCAGCATAGTCTTTAGATACTGCATCACTCTCCCCTTGATACCATAGCAGGCCCTTCAAGGTTCCCCCGCTTCTGGACGCAGCTTGAGCTCTGTTTATCATCTGGCTATAAAATTTTCCTCCTTTCTCCCATTCTACGATGCTGGTTGCACCGATTGCACAAGGAACAAGACCAATTGTTTGAATAGTCTCCCCTCTATCTTTCAGAAGCTTCAGGACAGTAACAGCAAATACAAGGCCCGGCCCGACACCGCAAACTTTACCTGCGAACACCATCGAGGCCGGGTTAATCGTCAATTCAAATTATTCGGCTTGCATGACCTGATTCGCCCTCAACCGACCGAAGTATCTTGGCCTTCTCCGGGGAGAAAAGGGACTGGACCTCCGGAATCAACAAATTACCTGACAAGTTCCTAGAACATAACCCTTCCTTTGGTTTGATCGTCAACCCTATTCGCGGGTCCAGGCAGCCAGGTTGTTATCCTAGGTTGGCGAGATCCAAACAGAGCTACAATGAAAGATCATTTAAGTTTTATCATCCTGCCAGAAGTAAACTCGTGAACAAGTGACCTGACGACTCACCGAGATCGATATCAAAATGCAGAGGCTCTTTGGCTACCTCCCAATGCAACCCTGCTGATAGCCTCAAAACAAAACAACCATCGGGCGCGTTAGCTTCCTGGGGAACGACTTGATCCCAGATTCTGGTACCATTTGCCAGAAGGACAATGCCTCCTCTCCCAGCCATGTTGCTCTGCCCAGCGAGGATAAAAACATCCAGAGATTGTGAGCCCTGGGCCATCGTCACAACAAAGACGATAATCCAACTCACGAAAGATCTGAGCCTCGACCCTGCATTCCGGTATAATATTGTCCGTACTGTTAGCATTGTTGAAGGATATCGATGAACAACTGATGATTGAGTAATGTGGTCAGAGACAAATTCAGGTCTTAAGCAGATTCTTGAATGGGATACGCCTAAACCCTAAGATAGCTTGCCGCGGACAGTCCATAAAATAACTGACACAGGAAACTGAAGCAAATACGCAGATAGACTCTGTAATCGCACACAAGGTCATGAGAACCTTAAGGGTATGATTCTTTTTCGCTGGATAGAGTAATGTTTTGAAGAAAGTTCTGTCCTTTTGTAGTGCATATAAGTTACTCTGCATGCATCAAAAAGCAGCTAAGTGGATTCAAGAAAAGTTGAAACAAATGAATGATTGATGTATCTTTGTCCGTTTTCCAGGCAGAAAGTCCAAAGATAGTACGGACTCGAGACACGAGAGCCATGTGAGAAAGCTCTTCGTACCGTAGGCCCTTGGCAATTAGGACTAACGATTCGATGCCTGGGGAACTTGCGGCTACAGTATATTTCCACAAGAAGACAGTCTCAAAGAAATGATAAAAAAGAAGTAACTTTTCAAATGCATCGGCAAAGATTGAATCTTTTACCAGGGGTTGCAAGAATTTATTATCCTTTTCATTTGAAAAAATACAGAGAGTTGGTGATAACAGCATTGTTGCTCGGGGCCTCAATCCGGTCAAAGTAGGATGCTTGGCTTCAAGGTAAAATGTCACTTTTACTGATGCGTACTGCTAAGATACTGCTTAAAACCTGCATCAGTCTACTCTGAAATCCACCAACCACCAGTAAGACAACTGATTCTGCTTATACAATACACGTTACTTGCTTTGAGCTGTTTCGACTACCGTACTGGCTACTGCTTACTCATATCGCCTTGCCCCTGAGCAGTGGATATGATTTTAGCATTACCGCTGTTATCGATCAAAGCAAAGACAATGCTACTCGCTTAGGGGACTAAATTACCCCCAAATTAGCTTGGACTGTAAGTTGAACAAGGAAACCTTGTGAAGGTTTCTGGAAACACAGATCGATCTCGTGTATAATGTACCACAGAGATAAGCAGAGGGTAAACAGAGACCGCTTTTCTTCATCGCCACTTCGGAATTGAATCGGCAACATAGTCTCATCAGGTACATCAGGTTTCTAACTCATAGGATGTAAACTGGTCTACGAGAACAAGTTCCAATCAACGGACACTAAAGCTCACTTACCAGCAACCACAACTGATAGCAGTCGTTTGCCTCAGAACGTTCAATCACATCACATTATCGCGTTGCATCCTTCCTCTAAGGCCTAATTTCGCCACCTAAACAACGCTTCCGAAGCATCGAATCGTTCCACTGCAAGCGGTTGAGATTCAGTCACCTGCAAAAACAAAACTCAATCACCATGGATCAGGAAGGCATTGCTTTCTACCTCTGCCTCGTCGGCTTCCGACTCCTCGCAGCCAACTCGTTCACCCAATCTCCTTGAACTCTCAATTTTCGCTTCGAGAAGCGACAGACGGATGCGGTGGAGAGGTACTTTCAGTCTTCAGCAAACACCGATCGTAACAAGCGCCAGGAAAAACTCAGAAACTAAACTCGCCTGATATCGCTCCTCCTGTCCAGAGCTTGACGGCCTACCGGGATGGTTCAAACTCGTTCCTCTAGTATATATACTACTGTACCGTAAACCTTGCATAATGAACCTTGCATTATATTGCACATCCTCTCATAATACACTGAAAACTGATGGGTAGATATGCACGTCCCATAAATTGCATATTTTCTTTCAAGGGACCCTACACATATCTTTAACTCGACTTATAGTACTATCAAAGTTAGATTTCTCTAAGAAGTGAAGTTACAGAACGCATGATAGGTCATTAGATTATTATTCACCTAGATTATGGAAGTGTGCATTATCACCTGAGCTTAGTTCGTTTTCTGTATTAGAGTGACATTGTATTTTCTTCAAGGATTATTTGTACTTTTAATTAAGTATAACCGAACCCATCTAACTCATTTGTCATAAAGAGACTCATCTAACTCCTTCGCAACTCCTGAAAGCTTATTACCTAATCAATTCTAACCAGAAGTATTTCTGTCTCTAAGGTCCAAAATTTGAACTAAGATGGGAGAGTCTCATATAAGCATAACCATTTCACTTTCACTTGATAATTATAGCTTGGACTTCACTTTCTCAGCATGGGACTTCACTTCCATGCTCATCATATTTACTATGTGCAGTTTTTAAAATAAATATAATCGTGACCCGCAACAACAAAAGCAAGCAAAAGTCGTCCTGCAAACCCAGAACGATCAAACCAGTTTCTCTACATGTGTTTTATTTTGACTGCAGAAGCTTAGCTCGTGATTAAAAAATAAAAAATAATTCTGAAGGACAACGCCAAACTCGTGTACCTACATGTAGTTGTTAACTTGTCCTCTTTATCTCTTCAAGGGGCATCGGACTGTCCTTTGTGGGTAACCACAGCGTACCCGGATCAGATTGCACATATAGCACATACATCGACTTCTTGCACCTCCACCGGGAGCAGGCGGGTTTGAACCTCAGACCTTTCACTTAGAGATCTGAGACCCAACCAATCGATTGAGATTGAGCTCCCGTGCTCCATGATTGTCCTCTTCTTCCACTCTTGTCGAAAGTTCCAAGTGCATGCATATTAAGGGTTATCCTCATATCTTCAATCGCTTCATTTTCTAAGAAAAATAGAAATAACTTTAACTAGAACAAATATGGAAAACTATGAAATGTTTTGAAACGGATGGAAAACATCAATGTTTTCTTTTTCTCTTTGATAGAGTTTTTAAAGAATGCACTTCAGTTATGACCACACAAAAGAAACCACTCCATCGAAATACTCTTGGAGTCCTCCACTCCACACAGATATCCCCTGGCATGCTTAACTCCATAGCCACAAGCTTCGGTTTACGAGGATACATGCTGATGTAGGCAGGGTAGGATACTACCAAGATGTACTACCATGGTCTGTACATGGTCTGCTGAAAACAAATGAAAATCAACTGCACCAAAAGGTATACGTTGACCTCGATATGCTAGCATATATGCATTGTCGTACAAATATACTTACACACATAAGAAAACAGAGGACATAAAACTGTACCTCTTTTCTCTCTTATAGTCATTCCATATATCTTGAGGATATGAAGTATGGATATAGTCTGCCTATAAGACATTAGTTTGTTCCTCTAAAAGAAATGAGTTCCTTTTGGTTTCCTTTTTCACATTCGAACAGAAAAGTTAAACTTAAGAAGGAAGAGTATTAAAGCGAGGAGCATAGTTTCACTCATAGGTACATTCGGACAAAAGGTAAAGTACAAGAGAACAAAAAGAAATACTATAGCTCATGTGGGAAAGTCTGATGTACTATAAATATTTCCTTCAAAACTCTTCCTCAAACAGTTCTTCTCTTCTCCTTTTCCTCATAGCATGAACTATACTTCTTTGACTTAGGGAAAACAAATCCCTATGCTACCTCATATCCTGCCCCACGGTCTTGTACAAAGAAGAGAAAAAAGACAAGAAAATAGACGCAGAAACTGTATTTGGTTGCAGTGAAAATCTTAACAGCAGCCTTGTACAGGGAAGCAAGGAAACGGGGGGACGAAAGTTTCAAGTCACTTCTGGTTTCAAGTCAAAAGATAAACTCTAGTCTAAACTAATAGGTCTAAATTTAAGTTACTAAAATTAAAAGTTCTAACTTAAACTACTCTGAGGAACGCAACACCTAGCCTCTGAAAAACAGGAAAACCCATAAGCGTTGTGGCTTAACTGGAACCTATCCAACTACAAGTACCATCTTGATGACCAATGAAGACAAGTTGTCGAGGTTAATTAAGAGCTAACCTTTCCTAAAAAAAAAATTAGTTCTTAATTACACCTCATGTACAGTTCTAACTGTACATGAGGTGAATATACAGCCTCAATGCAGCCTCATACTTCTACTCGAAAGAATAGCCCATCTTTCTCCATCTTATTAAGCAAAACTCTAGTGGCATTCTTCCATATTTCCCTTGGCAGCAGATCTTATCAATAGCTAGACACACATCAATCTCTTCTCTAATCGTTGGGTGGTTCTCCTATCCTCTAGAACTGTAACTAATCCTTACTCTCGATGAAATTCTTATCATGAAATTTCCTTATTCACTTGAAGAAAGGACTCAAGAAGGCATGAAGGCATGCATATTCACCCAAGGAGAGTTGGAGGTAGTTTTGTGAACGTTTATTTTTTTGTCTGTGACGATTATTTTCTGCATGGGCCAGTGGTGACTTCTCCTCGGTCGTCTTGTCATAGGCATATTTCATACAGTGGTTCGGTAAACACATTTTCTTCTACACTACGGACGGTAAATAATCCGTTTAATAATCCGTTTATTGCCAATACCTTTTCACAAACATCACAGCTGCAGTGCAGCTTTATTCTCTCCACAGCAGTCGGACATCAGTCTCTTAAGGAACAAGCCATAGTAGCGATTGCATAAGCATGGACATAACCGTCCAAACAGAAAAAAACTGTCCTTCAAAGATATAACAGACCCTTAACTAACAATTACATAAGAAACTCGCAAATAACAGTAGCGATTACAGAAGCCTGGACAACGTCTCGAGACATACATACATACATCTGTTCATAAAAGTGCGAACTGTACAGATGTATAACAATGTAGAAAGAAATCCGAGTACGATGCAGGCACTACTCGACTAGGATGGGAGCAGTCTAGCAGCATCTGACAAGCACATCCGTCATAGGTATGAACTATGAGAGATGTTGGTTTGGATGTCGAAATGCTGCTTGCTCTGAGTCGCATGCCTCCTGCTGCTCCCCTGCCTGCTCGTGACTGGCGCTGTCCTCATGCTGCACCTCCTGTTCAAAGTACCTGCGACTGCAGTGGGGGCATCATCGATTGTCAAGGTGAAAGAATATATTGTTCACGGCTTCGGGGTTATCTGCTCAGGCCTAATAAACGAGTTCCAGAGCGAGTCTATCCGTCTTTTCTGGATACCAGTCTGCATGACCCACCGAGGCGAAGGTGAGTACTTTCCAGAAATCAACATCTGTCGCAGGCACTGAGATAATGTATTGGAGAGCGGGTGGGAGCTTTTATACCTATTAAACTCAAGCGCCCTAGGCAAAATATTCATTTAATTCAACTCGACACGATTTTTGTATCAGCGGCTCTCAACAACACAAACAACTCCCTACCATCCGCGACCATGCTGTTAGTTATATTTTTCATCACAGCGTGATGATGCTGCAATTTCTCGTCCTTTAAACAGTAGCCGACCATACCCACAAATATGTGCAATCTTTTGTTGGAGAGTTGTTTCATGCATATCTCCGCACCAATTGGATGCTGCTATTCCCACCCAACAACATGTAGTAGTTTCTTCTTGACCTCGACACAAGATTTAGCATGGATACAAATAACGCCATGGAAATGCAAGTGCATGAGACTACCCCCTCTCAATGGAAAACATTCCCGAGACGCACTGCTTCTGCAAGAAAGTAGAAAGGAGTGGAAATAAAGAGGGCTCAAGGTCAGTTCCCGTCCGACACACTGTCACTGATAACTCCAAGGTCGGTGTCCTCGTCCTCGCTGCTTTTCGGAGAGACATAGTCTTGATCCAAACTCGTATGGTGGCGGCAAACAAACCGGTACCTCGATGACTGTAGCTGGCTACAGATGTAGGGTAAACCAAAAAACCTGTAAATATCGTGCATAATGGAACGTTTTCAACCATCTTCCCGGACGAAAAATGCAGGATAGCTGACATGCGAAAGCGCTTGTCTTGTAAATACAAGGAAATGTCATCCTCTGAAAAAGAAAAGAAACGGTACGGGCCAGCTAAACTCACCAGAGGCACAACGTGGATGGGACACGGATAACAAGTTTTCTCTATGAAGACATAGTCGAACTTGAGCAGGAACTGTAAAGGAGTAGTAGAATACGCTAGGTCCAGGTAAGAGTAAGAACGGGTGAGCTATAACCTACGCTCATTGAAAGCGATCATGGAAGCTCAATAGAAAGGAAAGGAAATTTTAGATTGGTATCAAGAATCAGTAGAATCTCTAACAAGGAGTTGGCTGAAGTGTTTTCTATCCTAGAAGTATGTTCACCCTCTAAGGAGGCAGCCAGTAGCAGTAGGTCATCGTCTGAAAACATGGCCGGAGTAATCAATTCATCATCGAGCAGAAGCGGTGTGGAAAGGAGTACAATGTGTAGTGAAGCGAACGTACCTAAAAGTAGCAGAAGCATGGACAATGACTCCGCCCGAGCAATATCAGCAGAAGTAAACCGAGATGGCACGTCAGCATTCGTCGGCAGCAGTAGCCGAACCGGACTGAGAGGACGGCAGTCGCCAAGCGCAGCAACGACGAACAGAAAGAGAGAATAAGACAGAAAACGTTCCATGACGAGATCGAAGAAGAAAAAAGACGAAAGCAAGAAATTATCAATCGAGACTGTGCGATACCGCCACTGTTATCTGACCGCAATGAAGAAAAGAACCGACACAAGAAACCGAGCACGCGATACCGCCACTGTCTTTAGGTGTCCGTCGCTCCGATAGCCGCCATAGCAACACCAACCTCCAAAACCAGCAAGCACGAAAGAACGGAGAGGGAAACAGCACAACTTCCACACAAAATCTGTTTATTTGTCTAACATTATTTGGAAGTGTAGAGAAAATTTATTTTGTCATGAGTCTTCGCGTGAAGCAGTCAGAAGGTCCAAACTATGAGTATAAGACTTTCTTATTATTTTGATCTTGGCAGTATGAACCCATAAATAAAGTGATTTTTTGGCCCAAGAATGAGATAGCATGTACTATATGGTGGAGACACCATGTACGATAAACATATATAGTGTATTGTCCCAGTGATAACAACTTTGGTTTAGAGACAGTTTGGTTTCGATTCCAATCTTGAATCACTCTATATGACAAGAAGTTAAAATAACCCTCTAACTCAAGGGAAGTAAAGACACAAAAAAGTAAAATAGAAAACAATATCTCTAACAATCATTCATGAGGAGAAGCTGAAACTCATTTTTGAAATGATTTAAAGGGGTCTGTTTAATATTTACCTTTCATTAGAGCTGTCTAAAACAACACCTGACTGGTTTGGAGTGTAAAATAAAACACATATAAAAACCAATGACACTGAAATACATTAAATGAACGGATCTTAGGTGAATAAGTGAAATATGTATGCAAACGAGCCTATATGAAGATTGTGGAGAAGACGACAAACGTTGCATGCGGAGAAAAATTTATGAAATCGATTGATTCCTCATGAGACTTAGAATAGGTTTGGGAGTACAAATGATTGATTCCTCTCTAACAAATGATTTATTCTCCTCTAAAGTTGGAAGAGAAGATGCAAAATAATTAGCAAGGAAATGTAAAACCGCTGAAATCAAAGATGAGAGAACTGATTGCTATCATCCATGAAATTTTACATGAAAACAGTTTAAAACAAAATAGAACATAGACTTTTTTTATATAGAAAGCTTACGTCCAAAATTCTATGAAAAGTAAGAAGGCGGACAGATCTTATGAAGAAACGGACAATATAAATAATAAAAAAAAAACTATTATTACATGAAGTTTAGAATTGGGTTCCATGAATCACACGAACCAACCCATATATCATTATTTGAACACTTTGCTGTGAGAGAACTAAACTCATAAACAATACAGTACTAAGCACTCAGTATAGATTATAATGCTCCGGCTTGTCAAAAAATGAAATAATTTTCTTTATTTTCCTTTGACTTGTGACTAAACTATGAAGAGTCTGATCATAGATTGAAGGCCCTAAAAAGTAAAATCTGGATAAGTTTAGAGGAGTCTGGAGAAATAATCGGTGTGACAAAGTGTATGTGAGGTTCTTTCAATGGACAAGTCATCACTACACATCATCATCAAAATACACTAATAATGTTTAATTTTCTTTTCTAACAGAGATCAAACTAGGGCTAGGTGATTATGCTAGAAAGATTGTTAATCATAGTGAATAAGTGAAAATCCTTTCCCACGACCTTGTACACCGAACGTTTATGGAGACTAGCATCATATTCTTTGACTAGATGTGGTTGATCTGTGTCAATTTATCCGTAGTCCGGATGTGGTGTGTGAATTTATAAAAAATGGAAAAAGCTCTAGAAAGGTTTTTATCTTGTGGCAAATAATTACTCTAGATCATTTGAACCCACCAGCTTGTATACTTCCAAATTCTCTTCTCCGCTGTGATTTACTAATTGTTATGAGAAACTAACAGTTTCTTCCTCTAGTCTTAGGTGCATCGCACACAGTTAGCCAAAAGTGCTCTCCACTTTGGACATTCGATCGTCTGGGTATTGTTATCATCAACGACTTCATTTTGAGCTTGTTTGGCTGCTTGCATCATCGCGAGCTAGGCATAAGACGGTATGAGAAGATTACTGTCGGTTACTATAGCAGAATGGTCTCTTGCTTTACCGCTTATTTCATCTCATTGTACCAGCCAGCTGGAGTCTACAGCGACATGGCAGAATGCTGGAATTGCTCCGGGGTTCTTATCTTCTTGGCTTACGCGTCTATGCATTGTGGTTCATGTTCTCTGCACTACTTACGTGTTACGTCTGTTCATGAGCATGCATATTCAATTAGACATTCACCTCGTACACCCCATGATCATATTCCATCTTTCCCACCTCTTTCCCACTAATTTTTGTGTCGTAGGTTACTACTACAACGGTTTGTAAACGGTTCACAAATAGCACCGTCCCCACCATCCGGTGATATTAAATACGTCCGTTCTTCGTTGCCGCAATATCGCAATAAGAGGCGTTCTGAACTGCCCTTTTTTTCTCCGTGTCTTATGACAGGTCAAACTGCATAGCCATTTTGTACGTCCGAACCTCATAGTGTAATGGACTTTACGTCTAGTAGCGCAGGACACACAACTCCAGCGGCATGAGACAGTTGACCACAAGTAAAAATTTTACTTATAAGTAATCCAACGCAACATAATTTTCAATACCGTCGGTGCGAACTGCACGTTTACTTTCGAGAAGTAAAGTAAAACACTTTTCTTCTATAACAACGATTGTTGAAGACGTCGTGACACATCACATCTTCTCCAAGTGAAGAAAAACCACTGTTCTCGAAGCGATATAAACTCTGCTACTGCTCTCGTATCTATTTGCTGGATATTTACAAACGCTGTTGCTTATGATGGTGTAAACTGTGCTACTCGTCTCGTACTATCTATTCACAAACGCAAACAGCAAACAGTTGAAAGAAGCTACTGCTTCTTCTACTGCTACAAACGCTGCTGCGTCTACTTCTACTACTACAGCACGTTATATACTCCTGTCTAGAAAGATGTGGACGGCAAACATCTCTGCAGAAACGTGTCTGCTCACGTCGTACATCCCTTCGACTAACTCTGGTACCGCAGTGTACTGTACTCCTGTTAAGTGGAACCCCTGCTTCTGTCGTCACATCTGCATAGGCGTGGAAAATGAATATGTAGTTAGAAAAAAGAAAATAACGTACAGTAGTTGCTTCAAACGGGAAAATTACCTTCTATTGCACGTCCGGCCGATGTGTCTCGAAGAAGAGCACTACAGAGCATCATAAATTCGGAGAAGGCAGTTACTGTTTCGAACAGAGGACCGTCGTTATCAATTCTCGGGGAAGGCAGACTGAGGAGTCGTTCTTCATCTTTAGGAGGTATAGGGGTGAAATACCTCCTACGATCCTGATGGTTGGCAAATAAAATGATGTCTATATCCTTGATTGGAACTGTCTCTGGATGAACGATGGATTTTAACAATACTTCGCTCTTAACTCGCTGTATCCCATTCCTCATCAACCATTTACAGGACGGAGCATACTTACCTGATCGAACCATCGACCTCAGAGAAGTCCGCAGTGTGCTGTCAGTGGATGTCGGCTCTTATATTTGTTAAACTGTAACGCTCGTTGCAGTATGTTGTTAGAATTGAGCTCGACCGTGTTCTTGGTATCTGCGGCACCTAAGAGTGTAAATAGTTTGTGCTCATCTGCAAGCATGCTATCAATAATGTTTTTCATGGAGCAACGGTGGTGCACCTCAGATTGGTCCTTCATGCAGTACCTGACCATGTCCACGAAGGTGTGAAGGCCACGGTTGTTCAATCTCTTGACGCAGACTTCCCCTCCCAATGTTGATCCCTCTCCAACCCAAGACAAGAAGTAAGAGGCTTTTTACATCTATAGGGCTCGTGGTCTGCAAGGAAAGGACTCCTTTAACATGGAGATGGAGTAAAGCACCTCTCTTCTCCACGGAGATGAGCCCATTGTCGCATTGGTGATGAAGAAATGTACATAAGCAACCCCAACAAGCAAGATCCAGATCCCGCATCACTCCGAGCTACAGTGAGAGAAACTTCAAAGGTTTTGACAGGGCAGGACTTCTTCGACGAGGTACGCACGGCTTGCTCGCATAGATGGCCCGAGCTGCATGTCGCATTTGCATCCGACGGAAAGGTTTGGTGTTTGTAGCCTATTCTATACAGTCGTGTGTTGAAAGCTGTACAGACGCAGGGTAGGGTTTTCTGTCTGTAGACAGACGATACAACCGGCTTGATGAGGTTCAGGTCATTCTGACTACGCAAGTATTTAAGATAACAAAAGATAACATATGGAATGTCTTTGAGGATTAGCCAGAAGTCCTCCGACTGTACATAGAGGAAAATATCTTTAATGCATTGGTAACAGCGGCTGCTTCCTGAGAAAGCATAAGCGACCTTTACAAAATCTAAGACAGGCAGGAGGAAATCTGGAGGTTTCAGACAAAAGCGGAAATCAACATAAACGTAGTTCCTACTAATATACAACTCGGTCTCAGAGAAAGACCACAATCGAGACGGTAACAACGGATATGGAGGTGAAGTGGATGGAACTACAAAGCGGTCCAAATGACAGTTATGAGCACATAATGGCTCGATTGGCAACAAGACTGAGGGTGCAGCAGGGACCAGAGGACTGCTCGGTGACTAAGCAGACAAATATGATGATATCACAGGGCTCGACGGCACGAAGAGAGGACTACCGGGAGTGCACGATATCACAGCGGAGGAAGACAGTAGAGGGCTGCAAGGTACCAGCAAAGGACTACCGGGACTGCAAGGAAATGATGCGTGAACAGAATCGGACTTCTCATCATCGGTGTCCTAGTTGTTTGAGTCTGTAGACATTGGCAAGCACAAATTGAAGAGACAGCGTACATCAGAATAAGAGAACGTACATGCGGCGGCGGTGTATAACATAGAGTATAGAAGGTGCTGCTCCGATAAACATAGGTGAGGATGGCCGCGTATGCACTCCCATACTGCTCCCGGTCCACAGACAAACGTAAAGCAAGAAAGACAAAGTTATCTTGACCGAATTCTCCATCGCACATGCAGTCGATGTGAACAACCTAAACGGAGACCAGTACAGTTGTACGTCGCATCCGAGTCAATGACACCATCTAACAAAGCAAAGCAGGGAATTCCCACCCAGGCCGTGAGGCATAACTCATGTGGCACATGTGTGAAATAAAAATCTATATAGATGTAAATCTATGTTTGTAAAGTTCAACCTCAGAGAAAGGTAGTAACGTTATGTAATAAAGAGGATAGAAGGTAAAGTGAGTGGTCACCGAAAGTCATCAACATTACATTGAAAAGTGAAACAACATTTGTGAAAGCAAACGACCTCGAATGATTCAAAAGAAAATTCCTGTACTTGTTATGTATGATTATAGTCAATGGATAGAGGTGGACTTACAAGCTCTGGTACATGAGTAGCAGGAAAGAAGACGAGAAGTTAATCATTGACATAGATGGGTGAAAGAGCATTTCTAGATGACTTGGCAAAAATCGTCTATGAGATCCGATGTAGAAAAAATTCGAAAAAAAAACAAAAAGGAAATTGATTGGGAGTTAGAACGCTTCTCTGAAAGTAGTGAGTGGAGAGATAAGGATAAACTCACAAGTAAAGTGCGCCGATTGCAACACAGAAGGCTTACCATGGTCGAGGTCGGACTACCCGCTTACCGCTTCTGTCAAACCAGAAAGCAGTTTTGTACACGGTAAACTTGTATAGTAGGGTTGGTGCTAGGGACCGTGGAGCTTGACATCATGGTGGGACCCGTGGGACTTTGGGCCTTCGATTCTCCGAGGGACATACCGGTAGTCAAAGGTGACAGGGCGAACTCCTTTCTTAGGACGGTGATAGCTCAACGGGTCCACGTGGCCTATGAACGTCGCAGGACTTGAGCAAAAGACCAGGTGTTTATCTCAGGAGTGAAGACTGGAGATCACCGTTTGGCACTGGATCACCTACTTCCTCATCTCTCCCAAACAACAGGCAGGTGTAGGTTACCAGCATCAAGCACTTCCGTACCGAGAGTCGAGAAGAAGAGGAGTACTTGTGTGGTACTCCTCTTCTTGTCAACATCAACACAAGCTCCCGTAGACTGTAGGTATGTACAGTAGCTAGAAGACGTCCTCAAGGCACGTATAAGCCTTGTAGAGGACCGAGAAGATGAGTATAAGAGAGAAAGAAAGGTACGAAAGGAACTCGTCAGTGCTAAAACTTTGTTTCGAATAGATGCTTCCTGAGATTTGCACGGTCAACAAGTAAAGAGTTGACATATGAATTCTTCATTGACATACGAACACATTTGCCTGGTCCACCAAACAAACATGGTCAACAAAGAAATTTCTTATATTGCAGTGGAGAGAGAAAGAGAAAATTTCTATAGGAAATTACACACATTTCATTATGTAATAGCCCTTTTGTTTGCCCGAAGAAAGGAAAACGGGCTTCCCTAAGTTTGGCGAGATTTCTAGCGAAGGGAAAAAAGGTACAGTCTCGCCTGTCGACCCTGGAAGCAAGATGCTTTCAAGAAGATCAGATTCTCAAACTTCACCCTGTAAAAAAGTAATAACAGAACTAATGTCGAAACCCGTAAGGCTCACACGTCAGAGAATGTCCGAGCCTGCAAAAAGTGCACGAACGTTCGATCGCCAAATTTCGAACGATCCCGGGAAAAAAAGCTTACGGCAAGGGCCTGCTCATGACAATTCCTAAAAGCTGTTACAGGGTACCTTGGGCGGTACCCGTTCGGTTTACGACGAATGTTCATAAGTTCTTCCACGGGAGCGCCGGCAATGTATTACGGGGTGAAATTGAGAATTCTTACAGGGTTCCTTCAAGAGTAAGATCAAATACTATCGACGTAGTGTAATGGAACAAGAAAATACCAACATGAAACCCAAAAGGAACGCTAGGGAATAGCCAAAAGGCTTGTCTTAGCTCCCAGGTACTCGCTTTGTTCCTGGGCTATTAGGGGGGTTTCAAGTAGTACCGTTTCTAAATATTCTTAACCCGGGGGAAGGAGTTATGACTTGGGTTAGGTATTTGCGGACGTTTTCTTCCAGCACCTCTGGAGGTGTCCGCAGAAAAATATCACGACTATTTTCTTTATTGAATTTTTATTCATTATATTTATAATAAAAACAATCTACTTTTTCAAAATAATGATTCTAGATGACAGAGATAAAAAATACATAATAAAAACATCATATTGTCATTTCATAAAAACTACCTAAACGTAATCGCGATTCAGTACAAAACTAACCATGAAAAAGTTGTAACTTTTTGCTCTCAACCGTGTAAGAATATTTTTGTTTAACTATGACAGCCCATATTGCTTCTGCGTCTTTGATGTGAAGTAATTACGGTCAGATGAAGAAGATATGTTTTGTATGTATGATGGGGACAAATTGTCATTTTTCAAATTCATGCACTTCGAATCTAAACATGAACTGAAAGTCAAAAGCTGAAACTGAAAATCAAGACATGGACGAAGCCAGATGACTTTCCAACACTTCTTAGATTTTCAAGTACGGGCAAGAAGACTTGATCGTGGATTCGAAAGTGAGCGATGTTTCATCTGATACACCTGTAACCGAATGTTGACCAAATTACAGCTCATTTATTTGGATGAATCAGTCTTCATGCCATTCCTACCGAAACTCTATCCATCATCCGAACCGGAATTGCGATAAGCTCCCCAGGTATGACTTTAGAGTCAAAGTTTGCACAAATTAAAGTCAAAGTTTGTACGAATTTTGCCAAGTTGTTCACTATGCCACGGAAATATTAAATGAATTAAGAAATAAGTACTAAATTTTGCAAGGAAGTGGCAACAACAAGAAGCTTGTGCCGAGAACTGAATTAAAAAATTTTGTCTCAAAAGAAAAAAATTTCTTCTAAAAGGAAAAGATAAGAGACATTTTAGAATACTTTAGATAAGATACTCCCAAAAAATAAATTATGTCAAAAAAATTTATCATTTTTTATAATTCTAATATGAACATAAATATTAATAATATAAGATGAAAAAATACATGAAAAAATATAAAAAAACTAAATGAAATATTTGAAGACATAAAGAGAAATCTAAAAGAACGTTACATCACTGTTTTAACGATCAAGATTTTAGAACACTACAGATTATTCTTTTAAATTAAAATCAACTATAGTACCAACCACTGATGTTCGACAAGTGATATATTATTCATCTCATTAATGACTTATTTGGTGATGTTTTACTTCTCACTGACATCCATCGAATCTGTAGTACGATGATCACTATTCTTGACGATGACATTCTAAATTCTCGGTATCGACACTTCAAACTCTCGATATTTAGATATACCATCGACACTTTTGCATGTAGAGTGCACTCTCTCACAAAGAACGATACGCAATGCAATTGTATCCTGAAATTAACACAGATACCAAAAATTAACTTGACAACAGCTCTGATATCTTTGTCAGACTTGACTCCACTTATCTTAACTTTGTGTTATTTTATCATAATTTTAGCTGGCTATGGCAGGTCCAATAGGTCAAAATACCATGTCAATGGAATGCAAGAAATGCATGTTAGTCCTCAGCCATGTATCTACATGAAAAACTTGATTTAAAATATCTTTAGGATCAGATTATCTCTTATTTGTCTTAGTGCAATTTCTTCACGTAGCGATAAACTTGCTGAACTTGCTATGACCAGTCAAGGATATGATCAAATAACACAAAGTTAAGAAAGAAAAGATCAAATCCACAAACTTATTAGAGGTCTGGTCAAATAAATCTCTTGTGCAAATACATATAGTACCGGTACTATAAAAACTAGCTACAGTAGCTTCACTTTCTATGCAGACTGGAACCACAGAAATTTATGATCGCATCTCTTTAACACGCTTGGACTTGGCATCATCTTTCTTTGTGTTATTTGATTGTATTCGTGATTTACAATATATTTATTATTATATGATAAATTTGTATTAAAATAAATGAGAGATAATCTGTATGAAAATGTTTTAAAATGTTTTTTCACGTAGATAAATGATTGATGCATTTCTCATATTTTTATGATGTGGTCTTTTGACTTACTGAACCGGCTGTAGCTAGTAAAGAGAATGGTCAAGTAACGTCATGTTAAAAAAAGTGAGGTAAAGTCCGACATACATATTAGAGTTACGGTAAAGTAAATTTCTGGTTGGAACCACCATAACCAGCAGGTATCTGCTCATGCCTACATGACGGACTGAGTAGATCGGTAAACCGACGGGTAAGTAACTCAGCGAGGAATCTAATTTAGTTCGCGTGGCACACGTGGTTGTGGCTGAAGGTACTGCATCGAGTGGCGCCACCACATCGCGGTGCCCACGTCAAGGACGGTAAGGAACACGAGAAACGTCGGACTCTTTTTCGGTCGCATCTGAGACCCAAAACGAAGGACTTGAAGGGAAAGGGAAGAGGAAGTGATGTCTGTTTGCTTACATGTGGCTACGGGCTACGGTTTGCCTGGCCTATCGCTACTCCTTCACGCTGTCAACTGGCTAACCTTTTCTTCCTTTACCCGGTCGGAGGCTCAGTAGTAAATCGAAAAGTTCTTATGGGGTCAATCTTGACCGGAATCATAAATCATTTCCACAAAGGATTGCCAAGCATTTGGTACTAAGTGTCCTCCATTCAGGGTGACAAAATGAACTAAAAGCAATACTAAACTGATAGTTAGTAGCATAAACAAAGAGGAGTTGGTAAATGAAAAATACAAGTTTCCTATATGAATAGGAATCAATTGAATAATTGCAAATTGTTCTAGCGGACTGCACGCCATAATTAATTCTATTTTTTTTAGAAAAGGAGGAAGACAAGGAAAGGAACTTCCAGGGACGGAACGCGGCGTAATGACTCGAAGGCAAGGGAGAAGGAATACAAGATGAGACGAGAAAATATTTTATTTGTTATTCGTTTTTGCCCGTCGATCTTTGAGCTCTTCCACGGATTACACCACCCCCTGCTGTACCCCGGGTCCCCAGTGAGGGGATCAGCAGGTCGGATTCAACACCCGACCGCAGAATCCCCACAAGCCAACGTCTGGACAGAATCCCCGACCTGGCCTTTCCAGGCCGAGGTCCAGACCAGCAAGCTAGGCGTGCCGTGTTAGAGACGAGGGCAAGCAGAGGAAATCTGGTTGCGGCGACGAGGATGACGATAGCGGGCTGCCTAACCAACCTTGTCTTGCCTGGATCCAGACCAGCGACTGTCCGTGATATGTTGAGCTCCGCTCGCAGTAGGAACAGGGTAGCGCTAATCCGGGAAGGAGAGGAGCTCGCCGCTTGCCCGCGGCGAGATAAATCTCCTGACGTAAATGACGTAAATGACGTAATTTAATTTACATCCTTCTCTACCCGTCTCGTGTCGACCGGAGCGAGGGGAAGTAGTAGGTTAGAGAACAGCGCTCCCACAATAATGGTGGTGGCGCTGTTGAACATTCTGACGACCTGGTTTCTGCTGGGATTTCCCTGGTCAAAAGACCATAGACCAGCAGAGAGACTCTGCAGTGCTCTTGAGGGAGTCGTAAGTACTTATACTCCGTATTATGGCTATGCATAGCTTACGTCGATATTGAGAGGAAAGGGAAGGACGCCCAATCCTAAGAAATCGGACTCTGTCGTGGCGGAAACTGAACTGAAGCGTCCCGTGACTCCCGTCACGGCCTTGGCTAATGAGGCACAGGCCGAGCCAATTCAACTGCGGTCGGTAGCGTCCTGTATAACAGGCAATCAATAAACCACATACACTCATCCGTTTTGTTCACTCCTTGAGTCTCCTCCCAGGCGTTTGTGATTTCTCTCGGTCTGACTGCCTCCTTGTTGGGCCAGCAGCATCAGCTGCAGCTTCTGATCGTTCTTTTTTGTAGACGCTCCATCTCCTTCGACTTCCGGGCTTGGCCCTGTCGCGGTGTGTAGCCTGATTGAGGTCTCCATAGGTAGCGCTGGCAGGAATGGGCTTCTGAAACAGACTAGTGCAGCAGGTAGCATATATATCATATGATACAAGTTCCGGAGATTCGTTGGATCCGTTTGAAGACAGGAAGGAACAGAAGAAGTAAGGAAGAAAGGAAAGAAGGAAGCATTCATACGTCGTGTGGGTTTCTGGAATGTCGGGCATACGGGACAAAATTTAGTTGAGCAGCCGGCGGAAAGAAATTTGTCGGATCGGTTTGGAGTTGTGAAGTTAATTTTTATCCAGGGGAGCGGAACCACTGCTTTGGATTTGGTTGTCTTAAGGGACACACTTGAGTTGAGCAGCGGGGGGATAGGAATTTGTCGGATCGATGTGAAGTTGTGAAGTTGGTTTGTATCCAGGGAGCTGAAGCACTGCTTTGGATTTGGTCGTTTTAAGGGACACACTTTAATTGAGCAGCGGCCGGATGGAATTTTTTCGGATCGATTCGAAGTTGAAGTTCAATTTTATCCAGGGGAGCGGAAGCACTGCTTTGGATTTGGTCGTTGTCTCCAGCTGCTTTCAGTGTACTACTCGCTCCCTCTGACTATCCGTTCACCTCTACGTGCTCAAGCTGTTCTGTCTTCTCGTGCATGTCATCACTTCGTAGTCATGATCTCGAGAATGTCACGAGACTCGGCTCGTTGTCAGCCTCGGCTAGGCTCTCGTACGCGTTCCTCCCTCAGCTCCGCACAGTGCACATTTGTTGGGCGTTGGACGAGCATATTGCGTCGGCGATACTGTAGAGCAGCTTATGACACTTGTCGTCAGCCTGATTTGGTTATTTGCTACGACAGCGCATGATGTCATGAGTCACATATATCTGATAGGGTTATGATTTCTGTTATTCTGATTTACAGTGATCTCAACTCATTCCAGTGTTTCTATGCGATGTCCTAACCCCCTTTCTTCCTTAAGTTCTTACGTTCCTACCTGACGCCTTATAAGGCAATTACAATGTCAGAATGGAACAGGACTTTACAGTAACGAGTAAGATAGTCCGCTTTTTTATCCCTACTCCTGCACCACTGAATGTTCCTTCCAGTACCGTGGCGATCTTACCACACGATGTAGTCCTTTCAACGGAACTGACCATACTGTTTATTCCTTTCATCTGAACTGACATAATTACTCAGCTTCGACCTCCGAACAGGTTCTTCTGCATTTTCTACCATTGTATGTTGCTTTTTGTACTTTCCAGTTGCTGCTTCGTCTCGACTTCGCTTCGACTGCCTGCTGCATTATTCTCTTCGTTTCGCTTCCATTTGTGCTACTTACTTGGTCATTTATAATTAAAGCTACGTCGGATCCCTGTATTTACTGATTTATTTGCAGTCTTCTTCCAAGCTCACTGATCGACCATTCCACTAAGACGGGGAGTTCACCCAGAGATATTCCGGAATTGAATAGAAACTCCTCGACCAACATGGCCCTGCGGAGCTGGAAACGTCCTCAACTTCTGTTGGTCGTTTCCTGCTCTATAGTCTGCTGATGGTGTCCTCATTTAGGGACATCAGTTCCGAATGTTAGAATGGTGGAGTACGGTTGAGGTGCATGCCAGGGAAGTGTGAATACCAGCAAGCTCTATGTGGTCTGTGGTCGCTAGGCACTTGAGTGCACACCTACTCATTACATAAGTTGTGTCAGTGACTATTGTGCAGAAGGCTGACTGAATGTTTTCAGAATTTGTGGATCTACACTTTTTGATTGCTCGACGTATGATCGTTTTACGCCACAACTAAAGCGCTCCTTTGTCTCTCTTTCTGTTCGCTTCTTAAGGTTACTGTTTCATTTGCCGGAAGTTTGCTACCTATTCTTAGCACATTCTCATCTTAGTAGACGTGTATCAGTATTTCATTACACAACTGATGCTAAAGCTCTATACATCCTATGGCTTCATACGCGTTGGCTGCATTTGCGGTAAGTAGCTTTCTCACGGATTGCCAGCTCCTTTGCACTATTAGTTATTGGTTTCCCTTCTCTAGTTGATAGACCATCCGCATCCATCTGGCTGTCGTCCATTCCATATCGTACACGCATCTGTATTGCACATACATACCAAGGGAAACGATCTCTGGAAATGCTCAGCGATACACTTTCCAGTTTGCCTGTCCGCTGGTTACAAACATTCGCGAACTGAAGCTTCAAGTCATCGCACATGCACCCTGTAATGCTAGTCACTAGTACTTCTCTGGGTTCTTGCGGGCTACCTAAGTGCGTGAGGGTTGGTTCCTGATTCTATCTGCCATTCTCATGGACGGATATATGTACTTCTCTGGGCTAAATTATTTCGGGTTATCTTGAGAGTGTGAGGATAGTTCTTGCATCGAGCTGCTATACTCATGGACCGACATACGACAGCAGTTTACTGGTACCATAGTGTCTCATGTCCTTTGCTTTTTTGGAGGAATATAGTCTTTCGGCTTTACCTTGTCCTCTGTTCCCGTCCCAACTGCACTACCTCGTCATGTCGGTCTAGCTGTCCCCTTGGACCATCCCTCGTGATTCAGCGTCAGCGTCAGATTTTCTTGTAGTGCTTTAGTTCTATCATGATTTATCAACCTGTTGACTGGTACCCTTGTTGCATGCTTTTAGTACGCAACTCGAGCTGCGATTAGTCGTAGTAGCTTCAGTGATTGTACCCGATTCAGTAAGGAGATCCGTGATTGGTACAAGCAAAAAGGTCCGGCGAATGCAAGCGTAAAGGTTTAGCTGCTAGGATGGAATGCTGCAGTTGCAGTGCTTATTTAGTTTGAGACTGTCGCTGGGGAACCCCGACGATTTCGAGGTGAACTCCGTAGCTATGATTCGTTCCTACAAAGCGTCAGGAAATTACGCGAAGATTAGTAGTGTTAGTTTGTTTTTCATCAGATTTCTGCCATGTCTTGTTTTGTTAATAACCTGTCCTAAAGCTGACTCTTTATCTTTAGGGACTTTTGCCTGACTTGTTTAAGTTAGACGAGAATTGACCCGTACAACATTGTGTAATTGGATGTTTTAGGGTAAGTACCTTACACTTTAGCTGGTGGATCGTCTTCGGCGGAGGAGGAGGAGCCCTGGGGCCAGACCTCATTCGAGTCGATCAAAGCGAGATGTGAAGCTACAGGAAGGAGCTCTTTCAAGCAGAGAAAGAAAGAAAATGTGCTGTTTGGAACGATAGTGTGGAGAAGGTTGTGACAGTATAATGGGGGTCGAACAGGAATGCAGGATGTTCTTCTTCTTGGCACGAGCAGGGCTTGACGATGAAATGGAGAGGAGGGAAGATGAAGGAACCGAGAGAAGTTTGAGACCGGAGGAGTAGGAGGAGGGGGAAGGCAGCTGGAGCTTAAGCAGCAGAAGTGCAGTGACGTTTACGTGTTCCTGTGCAGGCGGAGAGTTCAGATGAATTGGGGGTGCGTTGTACAGGGCTGGCAGGAAGGGAGGGAGGAAGGGAGAGCATTCCTTTGTCGTAATTATCATCTGGATTTCGTTCATCCATGTGCTGGTTAGGTTCTTTAGTTTAATCTAATGATTGACTGATATACAGATAGACGAGACAAGACGTGTGTGGAATAGACTTACTCTTTCTCGCGACCGAAAGAATAAAGCGCTTCATCCTCTCAGTTTACAGTTCATAGAGACGAATTCCTGGGGTCACTGTCGGAATTCGTCGACACACTCACTATGGACGTTGAGTGATTTCCCGACATTCCGAGAGAGAGAGGAGCATCCATCCATTCAAGCAGCGCCAGATGGGCAGGCAGTTTTACCTCCATCTGCAGTTTTAGAGGGAATTGGCACGAAGCAAGGCCTATACTGAACTGCAAGAGTGAAGGAAGGAAATTCGACCGAGGCGGGCACGGGTACTCCTCTGTACAGAGCAGAAAATACTACAACAGGTACGAGTTTTCTGAAGTGAAATTTGTGTGGAGCATCCAGCCAGCCTTAAGTAAAGCAATAAGACAGTGGCAAAGAGAGAGAGATATTGATCTCTGAAAGAGTCGGCCAACAATCTCAAGCGCAGCGTGAGGGAAAGGCAAATGGGAGAGCTTTCTGTCAATTACGATGAGGATATCTTACCCAACACCAGGAATCTTACCTCTTAGAATCTTATGAATTGGACTGATGTCCTAGAGACATAGATTGATACTCATCAATCTAAATAGTCACAGAGAGAGAGAGAGAGAGAGAGAGAGAGAGAGAGAGAGAGAGAGAGAGAGAGAGAGAGAGAGAGAGAGAGAATCGAAGGCAGACATCTCCGGCATCAATGAGTAGTTCTGGAGGGCCATCATCTAGCAATCGAAGGAAAACCTTTTTGAGAAATTGAACAAATGAGGAACAAGAACAGCAGTATATAGTTGTGAGACCGTCTATCTGTTCCAAGCGATAGGGAATGGAAAGGAAGCGAGAGATCAAAAGTTCGAGTATTTTCAGGACAGTAGGTGATTGTGCAGCAGAAGATCCACTTGGAAGAAATCTCGCTTCCCTGCTTGTGGAGGTCTTACCATACTGAGTGTGGATTTGCGGATTGATCGCAGGGTGCACAAAGTAGTGCATGGATGGGGACGCATATGTCGCGAGCGGTTCGGGCCCACGATTCGAGTCAGAGTTTGAAGAGCTTGAATTTCAACAAGCATGATAGCAGCAACAGCAATAAGAGTAGCAGCAGTGGAAAACAGTCGAAGAGCGGGGAGCTCGATATAATGCACGATGATGATGACTCGAATCATGGTGCGCGCTGGTCGAATAGCTTATCACACCTATCGGCAACGACGACGACGAGAACGGCTTCGTGGAGAGAGAGTCCAGAGAAACGCATCCAGAGGAATCACAGCCTTAGTGAAATCCATCGCCTGAAAGATGCAGCGAAGAGCCGCTTGCATCGGAACTTGAGCTATGGAGACGTTCGTAGGCTGAGGCATCATCACGACCTTCAGAGTGTCTCGAAGCGCTTTCAGCAGGCGCTGAGCCGCACCGAGAGCTTCAAAGAGCCTCGAGAAACGAGAGAAATAACGTTCAAGAAGGATTTCCAAACGCACTACTCGTGCGACTTCAGCTCTCCCCTCTCCCATGGTCGCTATGCCTTCGTCACCGCAGCTCTCAGCTACCTCACCAGTGAAAGCGTGGCCGTTAAAATCATCCGGAAAGACAGAGTTAGTTCGCTTTCTTTCTCTCATATGTCTCTCTGTCTGTGTTCAGCTCAGTTGGTTGGTTCTGTTATTTCGTGTGAATTCCAACGGTGAGAGAAGAGTTTCGGCTCAGATGGGAAGGGACTTCGAGGTGAGAGAGATCTACTTATTAAGAACTGCATGTCGTAGCCTTTCGCCGAGAGACCCTTCAGATCTCTCTCTCTCTCTGGGGTTCTAGGGGAAAGATTCTGGGGGATGATGACTAGCGTGGTTGGACTTTGATAGTTGTTCGACAAGAAAAGCGGTCGGCGGTGCGCCGGCGAAAACGTGAGAGTGGAAGTTCTGGCTCTGAAAAACCTCACCGATCAGCCGAACGTGGTCAAGTTCCTGGACGTTTTCGAAGATGAAGTTTTCTTCTACCTTGTCATGGAGTGAGTACAGAGCACACTTCCTTTCAGCACCTTCTGTCCTTTCTCTGAATAGGCTCTTTGTTGTTGTTCGGTAATGCCAAACATTTCAGATGCACGTTCTGATCCAAAGTGGGAAAGGATGTGCTTCAGGATCACTTCAGATTTCTTCAGTTCAGGCTTTCCCTTGTAGAAAATTGATTACAAGCTTGAACCACTCCTCAAGCTTGTAATCAATCAATCCTCCGACGTAGTTCAGTTCCGATCTTTTGGTCAAGAGTAGATGCGTAAGAATGCAGTCTAGGATCGAAACTGAAAATCTTGTTGCTTTTTCTCAAGGTTATGTAAGGGCGGAAATCTGTTGGAGAGAATAAACAAAGAGAAGTACATGAAGGAAGAACAAGCAGGTCCTCTTCTGAAGCAAATGTTGATTGCCACAAGTGTCTGCCATACACAGGGAATCGCTCATCGTGATTTGAAACTCGAGGTTCTCCTACTTGCCCAACTCTCTCTGTACCTTGTGAGTTAGTCATTCTTGAAGTTAGTATTCTGTCTAGAACTTGGCATGTGGTTGCATATTCTTAATTTCCACCTGCTTGCTTACCAATGAGATAACGTTTTGGTATGCAGAACTTTGTGTTCCACTCTGATTATGGCGACTATCCGCTGAAACTAGTGGATTTCGGCTCTGCAGCATTTTTCAAACGCGGTCAGGAACTTCACATGCGCTGTTTACGTGTCGTTCGTTTAACATCCCGAAATCATCGAGTTGACAAGCGCAGGATCTATTGTAGGATAACTGCAGATCTGCTGAACATGCTGAAAATTTCACCTGCTTACATTCTGAGAGTATAGAAGTGGATGGGGTTACAGGGTAAAGCTGGCTCTTGAAAGGTTCCGTGCGACCTTCTGTATTTTATACTGAGAGCGAAAGGTTGGGTACAGGACAAAGCCGGCCCTTCAAAGGCGCCGCCGGTACCTTCAATTATATGGCGCCGGAGGTGTTTGATGAGAGATATGGACCTGTAGCTGACGTGTGGAGTCTTGGCGTAGTTGCATACTCGATGCTATGCGGTAGCCTTCCTTTCAGTGGATCCACATGTGAGGCAAGTACCTTTTGATTCCCATGTACTGCACATCTTTGGTTCTGGATTTCTCTCTGATTTTGCCCACTTCTGGGATTAGATGCGCCCTCTCTGTTGCCACTCTTGATTTGGAGCTGCTCTTAGAAGTTATCAATGTATTAGGTTTAGAGTTCAGAGTCTGGAATGGAGTTTCAGTTTGCAATTCAGATGGAAGATGGATTAGGAAGTTTGTAGCTCACTTTGCGCACTGCTTTACTCTTGTTGTCTGAGAAGACGTGCTGGCCGCCTGCTGGCTGTTGGGAACGTTCAGGCTCTCAAGGAGAAGATTCTGCACGACGAAGTTGAGTTTTCTCATCCCGCGTGGGATGATGTCTCCGAAAGTGCTAAAGATCTTCTAAGAAAGATGCTAGAGAAGAATCCGGATTTCCGGATAACTGTCGATGAAGCACTATGTGAGTACCATCTTCCTTGTATTTCTGGAATATCTTACCTTTCTTGTCGGTCCTCCGATTTCTGGATGCCATGCCATTCCATTTTTACCTCTTCGACTCTATCAGATATTCGACTTTCATGAGTTTTGACTTGAGGGATCATGTGCAATACTTTTTCAGTTTTCTGTTCAAACGTCATGGACTTCTTCTGACTTCTTCTGCCACATGAAAATATGCTGCAGCTCATTCCTGGTTCAGCGAACGAGGTGGTGGTGAGGAAAGCAATAGAGACCTTAGTAGGACACAAAGTAACTTATGCTAGTTAATTAAAGTAACTTATGCTAGTTAATTAACTAAGTGACGAGATTACAAACAAGCCGTTTATAAAAGTGTCATTCTGGAACGGCTACTGTAGTGTAGAGACGCGTACTCGAGGGTCATGGCAAGGCTCAGGTCCACGGTCGATGTGGAGATCTGAGTATTAGATGACATCAGGTCACTTGCTATAAATGTTCAGTTAGATATGATTGGCATGTCCGATCAGTTATGTAAGTTCTAATTGGTTTTCCGGGTCCTTTGTAATAGCTTCGCTCACATTTTAAGAGTTTCGAAGATGCTGCTGGTACTTGTAATTTATACACTTTATGAAGAGAGCGTTGTCGCCTAAGCTGGTGACAGACAGTTGGCGTAAAAGCAGAAGCCAAAACTATTATTGTTAATTTTTCTTGGAATGAGCTCATATGACGGAAGAAGGAGAGAGAAGAACGTTACTAATTTAATCGGTGTAAGTTCGTTCCATTGTCTGCTGTTGAGTCAGTTGCTGATGGTGGTTGAAGTTGTTGTTGGCAGGCAATACTACCTGTCTTTTAATCATGTGCTCCGTTCAGCGGAGCTCGTCTGCAAAGATGATCCAGATTCTTATCAAGATTGCAGAACAGTTATTTAGCATCTTTTGTACCAAGTTTCTGAATCCGGTTTTATCTTCTCGTCTTGGACACTGCCTTAACTGGAGAAAGCTCTAGTGGTGTTTAATAGGGCACAATGTTTATGTAAGTCAAGCAATCATGAACCTCTTGCAGTTGATATCTTAACCTGCAGATGTATTGTATATCTGATGATGGAAACTTACCAAAAGCAATGTGTTTTCTACCATTCCAGTCAATGGGACGAGAAGTTTGTCCGGGCAAGCTTTCTTCAGGTCACTGAAAAAATGGGAAGTTCGCTGTCACGATCCACGCTTGAATTCCGGACAAGGGGTATTAAGCGTAGGATAGATACTTTCTTGGCAAGTACCCTTAAAGGGTTGAAAAATATGCATGCCACAGGAGCTTCTGGCCGGAGGGAAGGGGGAGGAGAAGAAAAGTGGAAAGAAATTGCAGATGGGATGGCACCGGGAGCGGAGTCAGTCTTTTGGTTTGTATTATCCAGAATCAAGAAAATTAATCAAAACCCATTAATAAAAATGAAGATGTTAAATAAATTAATATAGAAGCTCAAAACTTAAAAGTAACTGTTGTAGTTTATTCATATAGTACGCATAAATAAGTTAAGTATGAATCTCTTGTAAATTGATTATATCCGTTCTCCTTAAACATCAACAATCTAGATTGTCAATTCTGTATACTACACATGTCTCTAAACTTATGTACATGTCTTACTTTCAATTTTTCTATCTTATGTACCAACTCTAACGGGATTGTAACAGTAGGTTTTACATTTCTGTCTTTTCGTTCTACAAGAGTGGACTGCGAAAATCTGTACATCTTTTCGTCTGAGAATCTCTAAAACTTTATCGGTTCTGGTCATGTGTTGAACGAACAGTCAAAAATTATACTGAGTACATGTCATTGAACTTTGACATAATGAGATTCATCATTCATCATCTTTGTCTCCATTCGAACAGCGATGATGTATGGTTGGCCCAGTATGACAAGATAGGAGACAGACGACTTATAAAGAAATGTTGATCAACCTCTGTACGACCAAACAAATAATGTTTGATTGATTATAATGACATTAAGTGTTTGTGCTGGGCTTTTCATTTTGGAAGAAGATGAATATGCACAATGGCTTTTTCATCTTGGACGAGAGTGAATAGGCATGCTTGCGGTTCAATTTATTTTATTTTCTTAACTTGAAACTGTTGCTTCGAGTGTGATTATTTAATTTTTCTTTTGTCTCACGAGGATTTGGACAAGAGAATATTCGCTTTTAGAAGGTTTCACATTGCGGCTAAAGCTTTCAAGATCATGTCAGTCGCAGATGGATCGCGTATCTCATTACTGCTTGTACAGCAACGCCGTATGATTTTAATGCTATATATTCATTTATTTTCCAAATCGATTGTGCTCTACCGACCACCCATGTTTGAACTTTTGATCAAATATTTGAATATTCTTCTCTTCAATTGATCTAACTTGTTTATTTTAGATAATATATATATATATAACATATCACTCAAGGTTCGAAATGATATGCATTATTATTAGTATAGTAATTTTGTATCCAAAATACATTAGAAATCGCAAAGTATCGCAAAGAAATGACAAAGTATATAGGAGTCAAAGGTGCGCACCAACAATTCAGTTCAAGGCGACCTCGCAATCTTAAAATACTTTAGAAATCTCATCAAATATAGAGCCCAAATATATATTCAGTTTCCCTTGTGCAGAACATTGCAGCAAGATATTAGCGCAGATGATTGTTTTGCAAAAATCATCAAAGGTTCAACAAGCATAATTATATATAATTTAATTTTAACTCATATTCATGTTATAAGCATCTTTGGAGTCTTGTAAACCGTTTCAGTGTAAACGCATAATAGTACCCGTTAACCAACTATCGTCTTCATGTATAGAAACATACGGTTATGTTGGCCCGAAACATATAAAACCATTATGTGTCTTAGAGCAGTGAGTTTTTCGTTTTAAATCCACGTCCGAATACAGAGCAAGGAGTATTAGCTACGTTGGGGTTTGTGTACCTTGAACATGTGTATTCGGTGGATGTACCAAGTGGTCTAGCTTATAGTCCCTTATGAGAAAGGTCATGGGTTCAATCCTCTGTGGATAGGATTCATGCTCTTCAAATTTTCAATGAAGTGTCTAGTCTGAGTTTTGCTGTGGTGTATCCATATGGACAGTCTCATAATCCTCGAAAACTCCAAAGGACAAGTAATATCATTTACCATTTTACTAACTTAAGTTCTGTACTAAGTAAGATGTTCTCAGTAAGGAGGACAAGTAATACCATGTATCATTTTACTAATTTAATTTCTGTAGTAAGTAAGATTTTCTCAGTAAGAAGGACAAGTAATACCATTTACCATTTTACTATCTTAATTTCTGTACTAAGTAAGGTGTTCTCAGTAAGGAAGACAAGTAATACCATTTACCATTTTACTAGCTTAATTTTTGTACTAAGTAAGGTGTTCTCAGTAAGGAGGGGGGAGTTGCTTCAACCAAACACAGCTGCTCTTGCAAGGACTTAGCCTTCCCCAGGAGTCGGCCCAGTTCAGTCTCGAACAGTACCGAACCGTTTTCTGCTTCTCGGTTGAAATCGAGGTTAGTTCGAAAATGGTTTAGTTTCACTTTCTGTAAATGGTTCCGTTTTGAAAAGGTTCGATATTTTATATGAATGGCTCTTAAAACGATCTGGTTCGCTAAGTGTATGATCTTTAAGCAGTTTGGTTCTATAGTCTCAAAATATTTTTATTACAGGTTGATGATAATTGTTTTTTATCATAATAATATAAATAGTATATTTTGGATTGTAAATATTATAATATCAAGTTAACTGTGTGTTACATTTTAACTCCTTGATATTGCAATTCAAGATATTTTTAAACGATTTGGTTCGGTTCAAACTTTCAGAAAATAATTTGATTCAAAAGAATTTCATAACAGTTTAATTCATAAATGATATAGCTCAAATATTTTAAAACAGACTACTCTCTATTCAATTCGATTCCATGTAAAATGATTGTAGCTATTTTACATGGAATGTGGCTACTGTTTAGACTACTAGAGGATGGGGTTTGTACCACATAGTACATACATTGTAGTATTAGTTTGTACTACATATCACATCGAAGATCGATGTTCCAAGTGGTTTAACCCAGAGTCCTTTAAGAAAAAGGTACTCAATTTCTTGTGAGCACTGTTGGAGATGTATGCGCTACAAACTGTTAACAAAGTTTCTAATCTTTAACAACTTCTGGTCTGAGTTTCGCTGTGATGGACTCATATGGATCATAAGATGTTATAAATTGTTAACAAAACTTCTGGTCGGAGTTTCATTGTGATGAACTCAGATGGACAGTCTTATGATAAACGAACACCTCAAAGAATAGATAATATCATTTACTAATTTTATAATGTGCAAGCATTCTCAGGGCTAACAAACAGCATGCATTTTGCATGTTTTTATCCTTCTTTCTTATCAGCTTGTATATTCACCTCTTTCATCTTTCGATGGAAGAGTACTACAAGTTTAATTTATTGCATATTTTATTATAGTCTAGAACCAGCAGCGCTTATATAGTTGGAGCTCCCGTAGCTATGGACTTCACTTATGGGTCTTCATTTCACATTTTAGCAGTTACTTGTATGGCTAACATTTAACATTGAAATATTAATTTTAATTTTCAAAAGAGCTAGGTATAGAATTTTTACATAACAGTTATAATTTTTCTGATAACAGATACTGAGCAAAAATTCCCCAAAGGTGGTTGAGCATGCATATTTATTCTCAAAGGTTGGAACTTGAAAAAAGTCGATTTAAATTATGGGGCAAAAAGACCTCATGACAACAAACTATATGTTAAAGAACATGTAGCCATCGACATAAACCGACTTTCATTTATTATCATCAGATATTTTCGGTTCTGTAAAAAGTTGAACCAGAGCACTGATAGTATGAAAGATCTTCAAGGCGTTCCGCTATTCTAATATTACTCAAATCTATTGCTAAACTTGGAAAAGAATGTTTTGCAGTTCTAAACTTTAAATGCGAAATGTCTTCCAGACGTTAGGTAGAACAAAAATTGGAAAAAAATGTAAAATGTAAAATTGAAAAGATTGATCGGTCTTTAATTCGAGACACTTCATAATGATACGGAACAAAAACTGGACACAAAGCAAACATGAAACAAATCAATGTCATCTCGTGAAGCAAGAATGCACATTAAAGTTGATATTTAAAACGAGACGAAATACACCAAACAACTATTTAGTTCTAAAGGGGAACCGATATCAAATAGTTGGAATGTATCAAAAGCATTTTACTTATATCAAAATGACATTGATCACATAATTTAATTAGGGCCTGCCCATTAGTGTATAATTTTTCTTATTTTATTGTGTGGAGCCTGATGGACACACCATGAAATGCATCTATGTTTATGAGTTTGCTTGCATATTATATCTTCTCATGTACAGAAAATCTAACGTCACAAGTGCTTCAATATTTATCTGATTGCCCTCCTGTTAATATGCATCTTGTACAAAAAGATTATGTTGTGTTGAATTTACTTTTCAATGTAAAACCTGATTGGCTCTTAGCACTAGTTATCCAGACACTGTAATGTTCAAAAAGATTCTTGTCTCTCTTTTCTTACAATAAAATCAACTTATTTATCATATTTCTTTTGGATAATCGATCTAGTTATGACAAGAAAACCTAGACCGGTAGAATGTGCTCTCATGACAGCAAGGCAAGCGACTTTATATCACTCTTTCTCTTATTATGGTGTTCCATTCACATCTGGACAAAGTTATGATTCTTGTAACAGCTCATTTAAAATTGCAGAAAGGGATATAATGTTTGCGAGTCAATGTTGGTAATCAGCAGGATGTACAGACTTTCCACAGTTTCAATTTCAAAAATAATTAAAATAGCAAAGTACAGTTTTCTCCATTTTAGAAAATGATTTTAGAAAAGGTTATTTTGAGTTTATTATCTATAGTTTTGATTGCAACACGACCGCGAATTGCCATGCTGGACTTTTCCACTTGTCCCAGCTCCAGTTGAGTATGGTCGAAGACAGCTGGAGTCTCAAGGTCTCATGAACCAGCTAAGCTTTATCGAACAGAGCTGGTTGAAACAAACGTTACTGAAATTACAAAGTTGAGAGAGAAGAGAACAACAAAAAGTAACAGTTTTAAAACGGTAAGTGCAGATAAACTCTAATTACTTAACGATCTTCTAATGAATCTGCAATTCTCATACGGTATTTTTTTTCTTAGTTTTTTGCAAGAAGAACTATTCTTGGACATAATCTCATCGAGAGTATCAAAATCAACTCCAATTCCAAATCTATCAACCTCATTTATTTTCTGCGAAAAGAGACATGATATCATATATTAATAAAGAATCTGCACAACTTCTCCACGTCTTTCGCAGTAATTTTTAAATATCACTGTATAATTAAATTGTATCACCAATCTATTATTTAACTTCATAATGAATAAAATTTATTTCTCAAAATTATATTTAAACTAAATAATTTTTCCTGCATATCTGTCTCTTCATTTTCAGATAAAGAGGTGAATATGTTTGATTCAAATTTCTGTGAGATAACCACTTTCCGGAGGAGGATAATTAACTAGATTTAAAAGAAAGATTAATAACACTAACTAAATTGTGCTCAGATTCGATGCTTGTCTTTTTCCACTTTTTCTTTGTGGATCGCTTTGGATGCATATATATTCACTTTTTTATTTTGTGATGAAAGAAAGAAATATATAAAAGTTTAATTTATTATTTAATTCTTTCATTGGAGAGCGTTAAATAATAATTAAAAGTTAAAATGAGGTGTGATGTGTTTGTGAGTAATCTCTTGGATATGTAATTTCAGAAGCATGTCTTCTCACGTTCTTTTATGGATCATGTTTGGATCTTCTCGCAGCTCTAGGTCTAACTATCACTTAACACTTATTGTAAATTTAATTATTCTTGCAAACTTGGTACATAAATTTCTCATAAACACTTGTATTTTATTCTATAACAACAATCGAACAAAGGTTCTCCAAAGTTACTCTTACATGCATATTATTCAGTTACATTGTATTTCATATTCTCACTTCTAGACCGGACTCTAGATATGACAATAATTTCATCTTTTTTGTTAGGATAAACTTACATCTATCTAAATAATGATTTCAGTGGTCGTTCGATCAAAACGCATTAAAAACACCTAGTGCCAAACCAGCACCATTATAATGGCTCCAAAGTGCAACCCAAAGAAAGTAGAAAGTTCGAATGAGCACGTACAATTCTTTAGTGATATGTCAAAGCAGTGCCGATAGAAGGAAGTCATATTATAAACATAACATATTTCAGAGCACTAAAGTCGGGTTTAGCAAGCGACGCCTTTTGTACGTCTCTTTCTCTTTCGCTGTGGAACTTTCTGCTGCACGTTGCCAACGGAACCCTTCCGGTAGTCAGAGTGTAGTACTCCTGGAGATTACTGGTAATTATAGCAGAAAAGAATACATATTTAAATGTATTTTTTAAAACACATATTAAATGTATCATCATTTTGAAATGAACCTAGAAGACGACAAAACATAGAAAATGTTCAGTACGCGTGTCATTCTCTGTGTTCGCTGCCTCTTCTAGTCCATTCCACCTTCTTAAATTACTTCCGATTCGAATAGTTTGTCATCACAAGAGAGCCAGAGATCTGAAGTATAGACTCCACTTCAAGTACATTCTTATCTTGAGACTTGCGTCGCGTATCCACTTCGACACGTTACCTGGACTCAGTGGGCTGACACGTCTCTGTGACACAGTCAGATGTCGTAGGTTTTCAACGGCAATGATGGTCCTCTTTCCATGAGGTCGGAGCTCTCACGGTCTGCTTCCTTTAAGGCAAGACGACCTGATGGAGGGGAAAGAGTGGGGCGGCGGACCTGACCTGACGGAGGGGAAAGAGAGGGGAGGCGGACCTGACCTGATGTGCTCCAACACAGAGCCCACTGTAGTCCTGCACTCCCTCCTTCCCCTAATCGTTATGCTCTTTAGTTGTCACAAAATATTTTACTCCATATAATCGAACTAAGGAAACACTATACAGAGATTTTTCCGGCCTTTGAAAATTTGGAAAATTCATATTCGTCGATATATTTTTATTCAGTATTATAGTGGCACGTTTCAGTATATTAGTGGAATAGATTAAGATATGATCAATAGTTGTATGTGTACACAACTATACAAATACTTACTTTGTACATAACTAGAACTCTCTAGGAAAAAATTATTGTTAAAGAACCTCTTTGAATATTTTCTCTAATCGTTAGTTCTTTATTTGTTACTAATTCTGATACTCCTGAACACTAACAATTAGAGAATACTGACTGTACTGTACAGACCTTAAGATAAGCCTTATTCCCTACGAGCCGCAAGATCGAACCTCAGGAGAATGCGGAATCAACGGGTTTCTATGTTTCCTAACGTCATGGGATGGTCATCTTCCATGGAGTAACCTCCTGCTCCAGTCATTGCCTCAGTGGTCCAGGACCGTAGGGTAGTGGACTCATCCGTTTGACCGCATACCAGACTACGCGCGGTTCAGTGCTCGGGGTAAAAAGTTTCAAGAACCGGAAATTATCCGACGGCAACGGGTTTTTTAATCATTTATTAGTCTTCCCGGTTTTCTTAACGGATAACTTGTCGTTTTGTAAAACTTTTGCCTGCAAAAAATCTGGTTAGATATCATTTCAACCTGACTTTTCTTGAATTCCAGCCGGTTGAGAATACAAAAAATGCCGGTTAGTCTCGAACGCTGGCGAGGTTTAAAGAACCACATGAAGTGAATACTCTCTCTTGTAGAAGAAATATTAATAAAGAAATCAATCCACTCATTTTCTCTCATCATCATCTCTCAAGAGAGAGTTGTTATATACTCTAACTTATAGACAAGAGGTGAGTAAGACATCACTGATCAATCATACTAGAGGTGACTGAAACTAGTAAGACTAAGAGTGACTGAAGCTGCATGATGTCTCTTTATGTATTTTTTATGAAAACAGTAATTTTGATTTACCGTGGTGTGATATTCTAAAAGTGTGTAACAAGCGACGCAATATTTCAAAAATGTGTAACACGCGACGCAATATTTCAAAAACGATAGGCGACTTCAGAGCTACGGATAGCTATAGATACTTCTTCTTCCCGTCGGGATTCGGAACGTTGGTTGTTTCGTACTTCGGGTCTTCTTTCCCTTGTATGGGTTGATGGCGTCTATCCATCCGTTTGCTGTTCATTGGGTCGCGTTCTCTTCTTCTCTCTCTTCTGAAAGCTATGTTTGGTTCCTTCTGCCGTTTACGCATCGTAGCCGATGCGCAAAGCCGGAAAGCGGTGGCTCAGTCAATCCTGGCTTCGTACGCATCAGGTAATTGTATATATTTAGTCGAAAGGCGAATAAATACGGAACTGAATATCGTCATATACTCATTTCATTTCATTGTATAATTTTAGTCGAAAGACGAATAAATACGGAACTGAATATCGTCATATATGTTTTGAAAGTTCCCAGTTTCCGAAAAGCTTTTCTCGAATATTCGTGTTTGATTTCCGCCCTTTGACAAATCGCCGAATACTAGTATACAACTCGCTCTTGTCTGTACATGACTGTAAAGTTCCCATCTCTGGAGTTGCAGAAATTTGCTTGATCATACCCCTCTTAACGTTTTCTGCCTTGATCACACCCCTGACTGGCTATTGCATGTCAAACCAATCTCTTTATGATGTTATTCAGATGTGGATTGCACATATTAGAGAAATGAGAATATGGATAGTCTAACGCATCTTTAATGTCAAATATTTTGAATTACAATGATATTTAGTTGAGGTTGAAAGTACTAAAATGATGAACCAAAAGATAATATGACTGGTTCGACTGTCAATAATCCATCAGGGGTATGATCAAGCAACCAAACGTTAAGAGGGGTATGATCAAACTCACGGAAGGTACTGGGGGTATGATCAAGCAAATTTCTGTTGGAGTTGGTTTGGCTAACGCATCTTTAATGTCAAATATTTTGAATTACAGTGATATTTAGTTGAGGTTGAATGTACTAAAATGATGAACCAAAAGATAATATGACTGTTTCGACTGTCAATAATCCGTCAGGGGTATGATCAAGCAACCAAACGTTAAGAGGGGTATGATCAAACTCACGGAAGGTACTGGGGGTATGATCAAGCAAATTTCTGCTGGAGTTGGTTTGGCTTTCTACTTTACTCAGCGTCGGTGACGGTAAAGGAACTGCGACTGTAACTATCAATGACTTCGGATAGAGAGATTTACTTGATTTCACCCTTAATACGTTTGCGGACTTTACTCATCCTTCTTAACTTTGCATTATTTGATCGTAACTATGATTGAAAACAACAAGTTTAAATAAATAAGAGATCACTTAGACTGCTAATCTGCTATAAACACATTTTAAGTTGAACTTTTTGTCTGATATATGACTAGCTGTTCACATGCAAGTCGTCCATTCAGATGCCATGACATCGATGATAGAACTTGAAATTGGTGGAAAATCTTTATGTGCTATCAAATATTTGTCTTATTAGATGAAAATGAGAGAGAGAAGAGTTTAGACAAATTTGATTTTTTTCATATTCGAATAAATCGCTAACGTCTAGCACACAATTCCATTGCAAACACAACACCTTGTTGCAATGTGTTAGCATAGCTATATGTCGATTGTGAAAAACGAAAAGAAAAAGAGGAATTTTTTATCGTGTAATTATTTTGTTATATTAGCAAAATGTGATTTTCTTGTCAAGTAAGAAGTGGATTTGACCCGCGATGCCATTATCTAGTTCTCTCTTTGCCATGAAGCTTTCTGCAACCGGATGCTGCTGCTGCCCTTGCACAGACTGGACCCTTCTCGGCACTCGAGGACTCGATCCCATGCCGCCTCGGCTACGGACGGATGGAGCTGCAAACAAACTAATGCTCTTTGGCTCGTATTAGAAGACTGGTAAGTGACAAAGGGAGCGAAACACATGTGTGAAATAAAATAATAACAATGTTAGATCTGGATTAATCGTTAAACGCATAGCCCCGTAATTACATTGCCAAGTGTATCTCCTTGTTCTTCTCGGAACAATTAACTACTGAAAAGTGAATAATATACAGAAAAAGATTAAAACCTCTCCTCTATCGTCTGACACACGAGTTAAAAATTCATAATAAAATAAAGAAATGAATACAAGCAATATATCAAAATTAAACTATTTTGCAACAATGTTTCAAAACGCCTATGTCCAACTCGTGACATTCCGAGCTTAACATTAACGGGAGATCTAATTTAGAACTTAAAACTACATCAATTTTTTTTTATTCGTGAGTTCCCAGACCCAAAGTCTCCTACGCTGTCTAATGCCCGGAATGGCATAGATGGTTTGTCTGGAATGAACTCTTTTGCGTATTTAGCTCCTTGACATGGAAAAATAAATATTAACATGGTACTTTTCACTTGGAAAAGTCATTTAACATTAAGTTGACACTTGAGAGAAATGAGGCCTATAACTGGCAATAAGGAAAACTAATTTACCCCTGTTTCCATGCTTTTGTCTTCTTCTCATCATGGTAGGAGAAGAAGAAGGGAGTTGGGATGCATATATGTAATCCAGGATGAAGATAACAACAAAAAGGGGGTCGCTCCGTTTTGTTTGAGTTGTTGTAGAGCTGCTTTCCCCGTGGAGCTAAGATCGGACGACACCACCCCCTGCAGTTGCCCGCTTGCGAGAACCAGAGTCACTCACTCATGGAACACGCCCTCGATGACGGCCACAATTCATGGTGCAAATAACATGTGTTTCTTCAGTAACATGTGTAAAGTACACACTCAACGACCTGCAACGGCGAACAACAAACCTTCAGATTAGATCGTTCGCCAAACGACACCGTTTCTGACAAAGAATTCTGCTATACCGCAATCGCGGTATGAGGTGGAGGCTGGATAGTAAAGATCTCTACTTGATAATAAAAGAAAAGACTGTGCCATGTGCTGCTAGCAACACAAATACTTACCATGTCGTCAGTCGGTTGACCGTCCCCTTCAGCGAACTTGTCGTTGTTGAGTATGTTTATAATATTCTACATAAGTTGCACTTTACGGCAAATGACGAGAGCTTACCCTTTAGAGCAGCTGCGTATCACTTCTTGAGTTGGTCAGAGATCAGAGTCAGCCGGATCGAAGAGACTAGACGTGCACACACAAAATGCAACGCGGAAGCAGAAGACGAGCTCACAGCAGAAAACTGTAGTGTAGAGAGACAACAAGAGACAGGACAGGACAGGGAGGCGCATGTTGCGTAAGCAGGCAGGGCGATCTGACTTGAGGACTAAGCGGCTGCTGATCCGAGAGCATTGAAGAGAAGGACATCAGTCCGGCTCATCCTCAAATCGGTGTTTGCGCAACAACAAGGGGATGCAGGACCTGGCATGTAATATATAACACAATCAGGCGGGTTTACGGGACGAAGAGAGAAAGGAAGCACGTGAAGTAGGGGCGTGAGTGGCGTAATTGGTCGGCGGTGTTTGGGGAGAGTGTATATTGGTGGAGAAGCGAGAGTGACGATCTCTCTCGCTCGATCGACCGATGCTCTAAAGAAGAGGAAGGCAGACGAAGCGGAGGAGAGGAACAGGGAACATCATACTACGCGAGATAAGAGAAAACGAGGGGGAATAACGATTGAAAAATGCAGCGGAGTGCTGGAAGAGTGGCCACGCGCATCTTGGCGCAGGCTGCCGGTGCCACCGCGCAGGTAGCTGGCCCAGCTCCGGGTTCGACTTCTCCCTCTGGTGCTGCTGGTCTCGCTCGTCACTTGTCAGCGTTGCCTTGGAGTCCTCCCGTCTCTATCGACTCGATTAATCCTAAGGTTCGTATTTCACGGCATCTGACACTAAATTTCTCTCTCATTCCGATTTTTTAAGGTCTCGCCTTACCTTGTCGAGGAAGTTGGACTTGTTCTACTAACAAAGTGACGATATGCATGGCTGAAAAGGCTCCCCATGAGGTTTTTTTACGTGACAGTTACACCTGGTGTGCCACTCGAGAGGGCAGAAAACAAGGTATTGGTGAAATCATGTATCGTTTTGTCTCTCTCTGTTCCCTTACTAATTATCTATTCGTGCGGTGTAATACGTCAGTCTTTACAGTCCTGTTTGTTCCCATAAGTTGGGGATTTTCCCCCCTCACTGTCTTTTGCTCTTGTTTTGTGTTTTTTCTCTTCGGTCTACAAACATGTAGCGTATTAAGGATCGGCACTTAGCTTCTTGTGGAGATCAAAGTTCTTGGTAACATTTGTTTGAAGTTGCCACTTCTTCTCCTATTGTTATTTAATGGTGGTAACCATATGTCTTCGTTGTCCGGTTGTCGTTGCAGTAAGAGCAACGCACGCGTCTAATTGGTAATTCATAGTGACTAATCCGATCCGTTATCAGAGAGCCTTTATTCTAAAGTTCGAGTACGGTTTCCTTTCTAGCGGAAGTGTATGGTCAGGGCGGAATCTGCCCTGATGATTCCTGAATAGGTACCTCCAGTGAGATTGGTGCGAGAGTCACCACTATGCTGCGTTCCTAAGGAACTTACGGACAGTGAATATTAGAAGGAGAGGTCCTCTGAAAGCTGCTTTACCCACCCGTGTACCAGTATATATTTTATATACTGTATTGTAAGTACTTTGTCGACAGGTTTTGTCAAGCCATGCTTAGGGTGTAGCTTGCGAGAGCAGCTCGTATTTGGGTTAGCGTTCGGCAAGTGGTCAGGAGTACATTTTGAGAACTCTGATAAAGAATAAGGTCGAAGTTTCATCAGCTCAGATTGGATGTATTTTCGCGGTTCATCCGCACGGAAGTGGAGTTGCAGTGTCTGGTGGTAGTATGTCTCCATTCTTGCAGGAGTGATATGATTGGTCACTATTCTCGAGTTGAGAGTTCGTCCTACGGTGGCACCTGCGCCACGGTCGATATTATGTTGGAGACGGAATCATTCTGAAGGTTTGTGGTATGGACTTTGTGACAGGTTATAAAGACTGAATATGCTGTACGGGGAGAAATTGTCACTCGTGCTCAGGTGACTCCTCTTTAAGTGCCTAACTTCCAACTCATTGTATTTTCTCAAACTCTGACGGTGTTGCTTTCATCTCTCAGCTTACATGATGTTAAGTTGGGATGGTCGAAAATATCCTTTTGGCCAGCAGATTTTTCTAAGATTATTAGGTTGTGGTTCTTGATGTCCCCATGTAGCTTTCCAATGGTGGAAATGTATGTTCCTAACGATGGTTTCAGTAAAGCTTCTGGAGTGCTGCGGGGATGGTACATCTTGTTAGCAGAGTACCCTTCTCGTACTATTCACATCCTTAACTTATTTCTTTGGGGTGCTCAGCTCGTGCAGCAGGAATTAGTCACAAAGCCGTCCTCCCACCCATTTCAAGAGGTAGGGCACTTCACATTGAACTCTTCTGTTATCGGAGTTACCGTAAGTGTGTGAGCATAGTCCTTGATTCGCACTGCTATAGTAATGTACCAACATAATATCGGAGTTTGTTGCTTTAACTTTCCTGAATGGATCTGAGAACGAAGTATCAGTGTTCTTAACTAACAACAATGCCTTCTTGTAAGTTTCGCGTTTTGTGTCTTGTTATGTCTTGACGTGCTGTTTAAGGTACTAAGCATCGCCATACATATCACAGTTTTGATCGTGCGTGATTTAGCTGGTTGATCAGGCATTCTATATTTTGGTATTGCTATAAACTTCTCCGTTTTAATTCCAAGATACGTTTCAGGCTCAATCTCAGCGATTGTATTCTGCTGGACATTGACTTCTGCAGGTTGTCTCCCTGAATATTGGCAATCCGCAATCTCTGGGTCAGCAACCTGTAACGTTTTTCCGCGAGGTGAGAATACTCAAACATGTTGTCAAATTCGTGGAGGAAACTACTTGGCTTCACCTTTGATATAGACCCTGCGTGAATTACTATTGAGAGTCTCGAGAGACCCAAATTATTGTTTAGGCGCTGTTACATCTAAGAGTAGATATGGCTAAATCATTTCAGGAGAATCGTTCTATCCTGCCTAGGGCAAAAGGAGGGGTCTGCTTTCAGTGAGTGAGTGCGTAGAGTGGTCTAGCAGTAGAGTACTTCTACCGACTGAAGCTGAATCAGGGAACGCTCTGCAATAGGGATTTTGTAATGATCTTTGTGAGAGTAATCCGATAGTTGACCTTGTGACTCCAGCTGGAGGTTCAGAAAAGGTTGTACAGGCTCGTTTGAACATTTTGCAAATGCTTGCTCCATTTGTGTGCGCCTTGTAGCAGTTATGTGACCAAATACACGGAATCAAATACACTTGTTACCGAATTCTCAGCTTCTTAGTGATATACTGGCAGGTTCTTGCCCTATGTGACTATCCTGCACTTCTGGACAAAACTGAGAGTCATGCGTTATTCAGGTAAGGACATCTTCCTCGTCGACGGAAAAGCGTGAAGGTCTTTTGGTTTGCGTATGGGACGTGCACAGTTTGCCGAGGTAGTATCTGACGGGCTGTCCATTTTATAAATTTGCAGTGCTGATGCGATCGCAAGGGCTTACAAGATCGTTGAGAGCATCCCAGGAAGAGCTACTGGAGCATACAGTCACAGTCAGGTATTTGAAGTTCGTGTAGCTACAATACATATACGTAGTTTTCACGAGTTTAAATTATAAAATTGTTGGACCCATGATCTTCTTCCTACTTACACGTTCTTTCCGCTACAGGTCTTTAATATACTTCTTATGCAAGCTAAGCATTATAGATCCTCAGAACACTTTCTGAGGTCGGAGCCTGTTATGCTAAGAGTTTAGGTGGCTTTCCAAACAGCCTACCCATGCTTTCATTTTCTGAGTGCTTCTTCTGTCATCTCACCCTTACATTCACTTTGTTGTTCTAAGCTTGATATGTGTTAGCCCGCAGATATTCCTGACTCAATGCACGGCATGACAGGAGTTTACCCTTCATTCGGTCATACATTCTATCTAGGTCCTGAAATGGAGAATGGACGTAGAATGTATACCGAATGAACCGTCCACTCTTCCGGGATTTTCTGATGCATTATATGGATCGTACGCATAGATTAGTTTGCACTTCATCTAGTACATGTCATCTGTATCGTTCTGCCATCCCATGGGCCCTTGCCTCTGGAATGTGCTGTTCGCTACACATTTTCAACTTCCTGTCTCCAGGTTAGAAATTTTGGCTAACTTTGTTGATCGTACCCTGGGTTCTGGCTAGACATGCAATTCTTAATGAATACATCTTCTCTGGGTTCGACATTTACCGGTTACTTAAGTGTGTATGTAGACCAATATGCTCTTCAGCCGTAAATGGAAGTGGGTAGGGTGGTGAAGCAACCTGTTGGCTTGCGGTGTGTGGAGTCATCTGCAGCTCTGAATCTAAAGATGTGCGTCATGGGTCCCAACTGTAGAGTATGCTGTGTTTCTTCTCCAGACAGTGTTGTGGTCTTCCATGAACCTTGAAATGGGGACAACAGTCTAAACTTCGATGTTCAAGATGCGAACAGTTAATAAACGATTCCTTGCATTGTTTCTGGGATTCTGTCGCAGGGTATTAAAGCTATTCGAGAGCAAATCGCTGAGGGCATTGCAGCCCGAGATGGATATCCAGCGAATGCAGATGATATCTTTCTAACAGACGGAGCTAGTCCAGGAGTACGTTCATAAGCTTATACCTTCCTAGATTCAAGTGCGTCAGGTTGATCCCAGTGGAGTTTGATTCGCGTAGCGAAAGCATGCCGCTTATTTACGTTCAACTACTTTCTCGGTCTGCGTTCTCATCTCAGCTTTCCTGCATCAGGTGCACATGATGATGCAGCTCCTCATCTCTTCGGAGCAAGATGGTATTTTGTGCCCCATTCCTCAATACCCTCTGTACTCAGCGTCAATCGCTCTGCACGGCGGTACATTGGTACGTGCTCAGTCTCTGAATGTTGAGCTTATTCCAATCATGACTTGAACTTGCCACCAGAAAGACCACTAGTCTTGGGTTGTGGATGTAATAGACACGTGTACTTCTCCAAAGTGTCCGTAAGAGCTGCTTACCTCAGGTTTGCCCGCCGAGTGGCCCTAATATTTGCACATTACACCCGACGAAAGTGAATTAAGCTACTTGGTTTCAGCTTTTAGAAATTCGGTGGTGCTATACACGGCAGCTGAAGAATATCTTGACTTTTAGGTGCCTTACTACCTGGATGAGAGCTCCGGATGGGGGCTCGAAATTTCTGAACTGAAGCAACGACTAGATGCGGCTCGTGCCTCCGGAACAAGAGTGCGTGCTCTTGTTGTAATCAACCCGGGAAATCCAACTGGCCAGGTGCTAATTCAGTTCCGAATATTTTTAGTTGAGTAGTCAGGTATATCTTCGCAGACAGTTTCATGCACAGGAGAAGAATCTTTCATAGTGAATGTTTAGCCTTCGCTTTTACATAAGGATCAGCGCTTGAATTATCTCTTAGGGTTCAAGGTATAGGTTATCGCGTCTGTTTTACTGCAGCGAGTGAACTGTCGCTTTACGCGTTAGTGTAGTGCATGTAAGCCGCATGACAGATTATGCCCGGAACGGGTTATTCGTTTGAGTGTAGCATACTTCGGTTCAAGAGACAGTATACTGAACACGGATATACGACTCCGGATGTGAAAGTTGTCCCGATATGACTGGAGCTCTTTAGATCATCCCTATGTATGTGAATCTGGATCGACATAAATATATATGTCAATCTGAGGGAGAAAGGGGGAAGTAATTTTCCACCCGAAGACCCCCAGTGACAGCCACTCATTGTAAGCTTCACTTTTGCAGGTGCTGGCAGAGGAAAATCAGAAGCAGATCGTACAGTTTTGCAAGGATGAAGGTCTTTTGTTACTTGCAGACGAGGTGGGAAACGATTAGTGCATCAGTTGTTTGTACTCTGATTCGTGCGTGTTTCGGAAGTTGTTTGTTGGTTGGAGGCTGTTTACATGTATTTTAACTCCTTGATATGACCTGGAATTTTAGCATGTCTTGACGTGCTTTTGGGGTCCAGTGCCTTGTCCCTGCATCAGGTCTATGGAGACAAAGTTGTTGTGAGGCCAAAACTGTGCACCTTCGAAATATATAAGTACTGTTAACGCAGAGATATGTCTTGTCGCAGGTGTATCAAGAGAATATATATGAGGAGACGAAAAAGTTCCACTCATTTAAGAAAGTTGCCCGGAGTATGGGTCTTACGGACAAAGATCTGAGTCTTGTTTCGTACCACTCAGTTTCTAAAGGTGGGCGGTGGTCTACATCCATTCGTGTGTTGGAGCTGAATTTGTGTGGTCTAAACTAGCGTGGTGAAGCGCCCTTGACTGTTGCTGAACGTCTATGCAGCATGTTTTGGTCATTCATGTCGTGAAACTCCCATTGCGTTCTAGGTTACTACGGGGAGTGTGGAAGGAGGGGAGGTTATATGGAAATCACTGGTTTGGGTATTGACGTAAGAGATCAGCTGTACAAGGTGGCCTCCGTCAACCTGTGTTCGAACATCAGCGGTCAGATATTGATGAGCCTCATTATGAATCCTCCCAAGGTATGAGAACTTTAAGATGGTGCTTAATGTGCCATATGCGCCATATTCTTTCTATAGGAGTTGTCGTTCTGTGTGAGCTGGGAAGAAACATTTACGCACCTGACGTACACCTCTTTACCTGGAGGACTTATTGAATTATCAACGATGACAGTTGATTACAGTCTTAAGTCTAATAAGTATTGCGTATGTCCTTTTGCAGCCCGGGGATGAATCATATGAAAATTTTGCCAAAGAACGTGATGGCATTCTTTCCTCACTAGCCAGAAGAGCAAAGGTAAACTCCAGAATCTGCAGAAGGTCGAATGTTATGTGTACATCGTTTAAGGAAGAAACTGGGAACTTCGCTGTCGACTCTTTGGTCTCTGTAAAGCAACTATATATACACTCTAAACCTAATACACTGCGCTTGTGATAATCTTAGGCTAGCTTATTATATATTTATTGTCCCAACGAGAAGGGCCCAATGCAACTGATTATAGTATTATTACGGTGATCACCCTTTTGGTTTCGACGCAAATTCGTCGCCCAATCCAAAAGGGCGATAGCTTGGGGCGTTTTCGCTTTGAACCATTACCTAAAACAGTTAATATGTATGTAACTGCTTCTGTTAAAAACGTCAACACCAACTACAGTATTTGTTTTCCTCCGACAACGACGCTTCCTTTCTTAATCCCTTAGGGTGCTCCGAAGTTCGTGGAAGGCGGAGCTTAGTTTCTCAAGTTTACAACCTCGCCCTTTTGAACTATGTACTGCAGATGTTGACAGAAGCCATGAACAAGCTGGAGGGTATCACATGCAACAAGGCAGAAGGCGCGATGTATGTATTCCCTCGCTTGGATCTGCCAGAGCGTGCTTTGAAGGCAGCGGCAGCAGTTCAAATGGTTCCTGACGTATTTTACTCTCGACGCTTGCTGGACGCCACAGGCATAGTCGTTGTCCCAGGTTCAGGATTTGGCCAGGTGATCACCTAACTCATTGTTGTCAAAATCGAAGTAGTTTCTGTATAGTCTTCTCCCTCCAGTGGGGCCGTTGCGCTTCCTGGACGTAGCGGTATCAGTTATCAAAGTTTTCTGATGTATTTCACCGGGCTCTAATAAGCTGGTGCAACTATGTTTGCAGGTGGCAGGAACTTTCCATCTTAGGGCCACTATCCTGCCGCAAGAGGAGAAGATGCCGGATGTCATTTCCAAGTTCAGTCAGTTTCACGAGAGGTTTATGGAAGAATTCCGGGATTGAAAGACCGGAACGAACTACTTTCGAGAAACCCTTCGATAGGCAAGTAAGCTCGAGTTAAAACACACAAATTCTGACACGGTCGAGCTGAAGTCGTCGCTTGTTGTATGCATACTTCTGGCCCTTCAGTTGTAACATCACATCTGACGATATAACAGTTTAGAGCCCAAAGCTTGACTCCTACCTTAGTGTACCAAAACCCATTCGCAACAGTATTTACGTCGAGAGTTCCTCATACATCTGACGGAGATTGCTGGAGGAATTGTTGTAGTATGGCTCGATATTCTCTCTAATGTAGAGCCGTTTAATCTGGTTCTCGTCCTGATCTGTGGTCTCCCATGGCCCCCGGGTATATGTCTGATGCCCTCCGTCAGCCCCGGCGGTTTTGTCAAAGTTACAGGAGTACCGCAATGCAAAGCCAATTTGTCTTCTGACCATTGATTGCAAATTCGGGAGACACTGACTGTTCATTGCCTTCTCTCGGCTCGGAAAATCTCTCGCAGTTGTGCTCTCTCAGCATTGCAATCGTTGCAACAGGACAAAAGGTCAGTACACGTAGGAAACGAGATTGGTCGGCGTTAAGTGCGAAACATTTGGAAGAGTCTAAAGAATCAGATTTTAGTCATAGCTGCCCCTCTCCTGTACCATTAATGTATGTACCGAAGAGTGTCTTAATTCATCAAGAGGACGAGAGCTGAGGCATATTCAGCGGCTAACATGAGGAAAAGGAAAAGCTTAACAGAGAAGCATGGCGGCAACATTCATTGTGGGAACTGCCTTAGCTTCGGCTTGTAGAAAGAGGATCCTGCTGCTAGCAACGCGGGTGTCTCAGTTGTCACATACTTTCCTGGTTGAGTACATGCTTGACATTTTGAGGAAAAAGTTTCGACCGGGATAGCTGTGAGGGTCAAGGCTGGGCCCGAACCGAAGTGTATATTTCGAGTCGGTTTTAAAATGACCGATCGTTGCTATTGCATACGGGTTTACGCTTCTTGATACAGGGTATTGGTTCTGAGGGTTTCAGTTTATTTCGTTACTTTGAATGTTTGTTTGATCCAAAACTGAATCTATCTTACACTGGATGGTTCAGTTTGATGCGGTTGCGAATTGAGCGAGGTGAGTGTTAGAGGAGAGTGCAGTCAACTGGTTTTACTTTATAATTCAAGTTGGTGCGGTTCAGAACCGAGCGAGGTGAGTGTCAGGAGCTTATTTAATGTAGAATATTAACCTGAAATTACAACCTGAGTATAGTTCTCATTTGCTTCACTAAGATTTATACACCCTAATGTATTTCAGTATGTTAAAGACATGTTCACTTTTTGCTTAATTGGGTGAAAACTAGATGATATAGGACAGTATTAGTGATAGAAATACAAATAAAGCATTTGTTACGCTTCATTATATCCACAGTTTGTTGTTCATCCGAGGTTAAGTTTTATAGAATTGAGGATTATTTATAAGTGTGAACAGTATAATTTCAAATCGTATTAAAAATTTCGATAGCTTCTATTTAGATAATAAATACAATACTGATATAATAGTTGATGTATTCATAACGGATTGTTTAATAAGATTCTAATACATATATTCATAATGAAATTAAATATTATTTGAGCTTAATTTGAACAACAAATACGAATCTAACATCTACGTGTACACGCCATCTCCATGCGATCAACCTCAAGGGGAAGAGCCCAATGCCTATCATAAGAGAGACTTAGTATTAAATACATATTAGGGACCTTGCTTTTACTGAACTGATGTAACTCCGGTAAAGGTTTTTATAAGTTTCTGTTGTAAATTTTTCGTAAATAATATATTTAATTATATAAATTGGAAAACTCTGAATTCAATTTATACCTTCATTCTGAAATCCCTTACAGTGTCTGATAGTTTACACTTATGGTTTTCATCTGAACCTTGTAAATGTCACTGTGGAAAAAGGTTCGAGTGTCCCTAATGTATGGTGACTTCTGTAGAGGAATTCACATTCCGTTATATATCTGATCACGTCGTTTCTTTGAGTTGAGGCTTTGACTCTTATTTTCTGCATGCGATATAGATTTAAGTCCTGTAGGAGAAGAACAAAGGTAGATCTTCTATAATACTCCACTAAGAGATGTTATGTACACAACTATTTCAAACATTAGATAAACTCAAATCCTTTTATTCTTAAAAATGATTATATATGACTACTTATTCAATTGTAGCGATTTATGCAAAATATTATTAACGCTCAACTACACTTTTCGTGTTACAACTCCTAACAGTATATAGTCCCTTTGCCATCTTCCACTTGCTTACACACGACATTCTTTATCCTCATATTGTAGTGTAGTTGTCCCTCGTCTTTGGGGTAGTAACACTCAACATGCCTTAACTTTACGATACGGACATCTTGGTTGGTTAGTTTCTTTACACAAATGCCTCACCAAAGGTCTTAAGCTTTCACCTAGATGCTACAACACCAAGGTCTTCATAATTTCCTATTTGGTATCAACTGTACTTCTAACTTCGAGGCATCCGTCTCCTTGGTAATGAAGATGAAAGAGAGTGTTTTCATGATTTTATATGCTATCACTGTAGTATAAAAACATGTGAATGAATACTTGATTACAACAATCACAATCTTGACCCCGGTTAATGTTTGTCATCCATTGATCCAGTTGCAATGATTTTATTAGTGATTGAATCACTACTTAGTGTAATCCTTTGGAGATCAGCCTTCCTAACCTCTTCAAAGTACACCAAATATGTGTATTCTATCATTCACATTAGTCACTGATCAACCTCACGGTATCCACATCAATCATCCATATTGGACTCAAATTCGTCTCTATTTGCAAAATGACATCTGAATCCAACCTCCTAAATACAAAAGATCTCAAAAGTTTATAATTACGCGCAATGCATTGTACAACAATAGAATCCTCAAAAATACACTTAATGTGATCCATTGGAGATCAGCATCTATAACACACATAGAATACACCAAATATGTGTAAACTATCATTCACGTCTTATGCATGGAAGACTCAACTCTGTACAACAAGAGATGGAACTATCTTATATTTGTCACAATGATTCTTTTCATACACTGTGTGCTAGATCCTGATAACACACTGAGAAAAATCTTGATCATGGCAGCATTCTCTAACTAGTCGCAGGCGCCCTTACACGACGACTTTGTGTCTATGGGTCGCTGGCTATCCTTCTAGTTGGCTCTATATGCGTCATCGACTCTCCTCATTGTCTACGAGCTGATGGCCCTGCAAAAGAAATCGACCACCTCGTCCCACTTCTTCTTTCTCCTCCTATTCTAGACGTCGGCATCTTTCAATGGATCGCTCTGTAGGTCGCTAGGGTCTCACGAGTCATCGATCTCGCATCGATCAGTTTGCCAGGGTCTCCATAGATACTTCTAAGTATGGTGAACACGCCATCCAATGAATAGCAAACGGATGGAAAGATCCGATCAACCCTTACAAGGGAAAGAAGGAATGACAAAGCAACTAACGCTCCGAAAGGAAAGAACACCTAGGCTAATCCCCGCTATCAATAGCTCTAAAGTCGCCTATAGAAGCTAAAGTAGTCTATCACCTCTATAATGTCAGACACAGATAAATAAGTACTCCTGCATACAACAGGTGTGTGGGTGTTTCATAGGAGTATCTAACAAATAGATTTTGATATACGGGAGATGCAGCATTAAGAAACAAGTCTATATATCTTACAAGCATTTGAAATAAAATTACAAAGAGAGTAATCATGTACTTAAAAACAAGCCAAAGTATCTTATACAAGCATTTGAAACAAGATTATAAGAAGAGTAATCATATACTTATGACAAATTTTACGAGTTATTTCAAAAGGGTCCTAAGTGAAATTTGAGGAGTACTATTTCTTGTATTTGATGAAATAAGTTGGACAGATATTTCAAACTTTATTTTATTCATTGTTAATAAATCTATGACTAAAAGAGTGAAAAAGATATTAACGGGTTTTATGTACTCTACATTTGATATCAGAAAATAGAGAAACACAAGATTCCAGTTTAAAGTTGTTGAATGTTGAATTAAGATAGACTTATATACTAAGTCCCAATAAAACCTGTAAGATCGACGGTCTTGTCAACAGTCAAATTAAGATTGAATGTTCACTTAACTATAATGAAATGTCACATGTATTACATCATAATGAGACATCTTTAAAGACATTTTGATATTTTCAATATTAGCATATATACATATGATATTTTAATACTATAGATTAATATGTAACAGTTGAGATCAATGAGATATGTTCTTTGAAAATTTTATTCCAGTATATTTTGTGGACAGCTCTCCATCACATGCGCGGGTAGCTCTCCGTCACACTTGAGCGTTAATTAGGCTAGGCTCTCATCCTCCCCTCCTAGACTATAAATGCTCAGAGCATTTTTTTTTGTAAGAGGGTTAGACCCAAGCCCAAGAACCCTAAGACTGCGGCCTGCGGAAGAAGAGCTGCATGCGCGTGTGTCCCCTCTTAGGCAGTAAATACTTGGAGTATTTACTTTTGTAGGAGGGTTAGACCCAACCCCAAGGACCCTAAGACAGGCAGCCTGCATAAGAAGAGCTGCCTGTGCGTGTGATGGAGAGTTGTCCGCTATTTCCTAAACCTGGAAGGAGAGGATTTTTTTTCTAAGAAGAGCTGCCTGCGCGTGTGATGGAGAGTTGTCCGCTATTTCCTAAACCTGGAAGGAGAGGATTTTTTTTCTAAGAAGAGCTGCCTGCGCGTGTGATGGAGAGCTGCCAGCTATTTCCTAAACCTGGAAGGAGAGGATTTTTTTCTAAGACATGAACTCTAAGCCTGCCGCTGGGGGTCGCACAATAGAGCCCCAAGGACTCTAAGACTGTGACCTACAGCTGCATCGTCAAAATGATGATCTGGAGAATTGAACCTACAACCTCTCGCTCCTATCTCCGAGTTCTCATCACCATGCTACCACAAGATGATGACCAGATTCTCTCCGCCACCAGTAATAAACAAGTTCGGCTCGACTTCCACATCTTATGTCTGAATTTTTCTCCTGTCTACTCAGATTCGTGCGTGGCACCTACGGTCTCGTCCTCCCCTCCTAGGCAGTAAATGCTCGAAGCATTTATTTTTGGAGGAGGGTTAGACTTCAGGTTAAAAATAGAAAAAGTGTACTTGACCGCAGTCCTTCACCACCATGTGAAGACATTGCAAGAGTATTCACTCTACAAGACAAGAAAGAGATAGCACGGATTGAACATTAATATAAACATTTTAAACCAAACCATTCATGTCTCAGATTACATAGCATTTTGACCGGCTGAACCTGCTGTTGTCAGTCAAAAGTGTGATTGAATTTTTGTGTTAAATAAACTGGTTGCTTACATTGATGTCTAAGATGACATGCCTGAATCTGCTGTTCCAGTCAAAAGTGTGGTTGAATTGTTTGAATAAATACATGACTGGTTGTTGACATTGATGTATAAGATGACATGCCATTTTGACCGGCTGAACCTGTTGTTGCACATGCAAATCAAAAGTGTGTTCAAGTAAGCTAGCCTTAAGAGAAATGGAGTTCACAAAAATTTCTGTACAAATTGCAATTACGAGCCCTCAAAAAAAAATAACGAAACTTCTTTTGCGTAATTATTCACTCACTCTCTCAACTTCTTCGGGCAGTTCAATTATACTGATTTCAGGTTCTCTTGTCTACTGGGATTCGCGCGTGATCCCTACAGCCTCGTCCTCCTCTCATAGGCCTCGTCCTCCTCTCATAGGCAGTAAATGCTCGGAGCATTTACTTTTGGAGGAGGGTTAGACCCAAGCATTTTTAAGAGGCGAGTAAATGTGAAAAACGGACGGACGAAGTTAACGGACGACCTGGAGCTTTTCCCTGTCGTCCGCTGGTTTGAGCAGAAGATTATCAGGATGACTTCGACCTGTCAGTTGATCTTGATCGGACCAATGCTCGAGAAAGTCCGGTACCCTTTCATAATTTCGTATTTTTGAAAGGAGATGGTGAAGCGTGCAACAACACATGAAAGCTACACAGAGAGAGCCTCATCAAAAGTGCCACCTGCAGAACGACAAGAGTTTCAAGAGTCGAAAGAGCAAGCTTGCTTGTTTGCTTGATTACATAGCTGGGAAATACAGTGGCCTGTACACTGATTCAGGCGTGGTCTTACTGGTTGTTAGCCCAGCATACTGGATAAATGCAGTCACCAGGCATTTTTTCCGCTCTAGATTCTGGAAACTCGACACGAAAGTACGAGCGCAGATTTCGGTGGATTCCTTCCTCCATTCAGATGAGATGGAATAACCGAGCGCAATTCCATGACATCAATGGCGAGCGGCCTCCACTTGTTGAAAAGATGCTTGCGACATAGATATCTAAGGTTGAATGTCTCGTCCCAAACATCTAATGGAAACTCTCATGCCGCGGGTTGGGTATATGCACAATATGTCGCGCCCTAAGGGACTGAAAATCCTCCGCGAGGACTGAGTCCAGAATCGACTGGAAACACATGACCTGAAACTTTTTCTGATTTATAGATTCTTCTCCTTCTTAGCTGTCTGCGGAGTTTTCTTTGTATTGGAGATCTTGTAGTACAATGGCATAAATGCTCCCTCTGCTCCGTATCTGCAAGTCCACGAGTTCCATGTCAATCACCAATACGTTCGTCATCGCAAACTATCCAACAACTGGCTCACAACAAGAAATCATTTCACTCCACAGAGAGAGAGAGAGAGAGAGAGAGAAGAGAGAGAGACTGAGAGGCGTACTTCTTTCGCATGGCCGTGTACAAAGTGGGATCAAACATTCGCCAAAACTCCTCTTCTGTCTGTTCAACAACAGCATACAAGCACTGATAAGAGTTGTTTTCTCTGAGCCACTTCTCCATTGCCTTAGTAGCCTCCACCCCGTCCCAAACCTCCTGTCGCAAAACTGGTCCAGGGACTCCCCAAACTCCGACATCCGTCCACATCTGTGCGTAGTCGGTGTCACCTGGCTGTTTGTTCTTAGAGTAACCTTTCTCAGTATCGAGCATGGTACCACACTCCATCTTCCATAATCGATGGGGACAAAGCCACACAGGGTATGTCTGCAAGCATCACAGTTCAGTTCAAAAAGGTAAATAGATGGATGCAGGGGAGAACCATCTACTGGAGGAGCCAACTCGGGTTCAGGAGGAGAGGACAAGCAAGAAGGTAGGTCAGTTGCTCATTGTATGATATCTTACCTCGAAGACGTCATGGCAAAGTTCTAGAGATTCAGCGACCTTGTGCTGTGGAACCAACAAGTCCTGGCAAGCATGTCGTTGGATGTAGTACTTCCGGATAGCATCGTTTTGTGTCATCTTCAGAATGCTTACCTGCGAGTTCCAGATGTTAGTGACAAGACGGGCAAGGTATCAATCAATCATGATGGCAGAAGCCATTCTAAATGAAATCAAAGGGCCTGGACTCAGAAGAGGTCTCACAACTGCCAGCCGACAGTCCATGTCAAGTTTGACACACAACATCAACAAAAATCCAGGAAATAAGTAGTTGATTGATCACCTTTGGAGGCATCAACCATCCGAGAAACAAACGGAACAGTGGGTGATTTCCGAAGGGAACAATAAGACCGCCCTCCCAGTACAGAGAGCGAGTATGGCGATGGTAGTACTGTCGAATTGGCACGTATTCCACAAATTCGCCTCGTGTCAAGGCTTGCTCGGAGTGAATGTGGAACCAAGGCTTGAACCACCAGCCGAGAGCGTTGATCTTCTTACCTTTACCGTGAGCCTCAGCATAGCTTGCATAACGACCTGTAGTGATCACGGCAGTATTCTCGGAATATACGATCCCTTCCACGAAGTCCGGCACCTGCAGGTTTCACACAACACATTTCCTCCTTCCATCAGCCCGTCGAAATTTCAGTTCGTTTCGTTCGTGGGTAGGTTTCACTTGTTTGGGATTCGCACATTGTTCGACTGCACACACGAAGGACACAAAACCCACACGTGTGGATTCCGACGGAATCCCATGCCGCTGCGTTCATGTGCCGAAACTGCGAGTTTCCGACATCGATATCTTACATCGATCTGAGGCAGTTCTGCCACGTTATGTTGTAGTCAAGGCCTCGAATATATCCCAGGAAAGACCAGCGAGGGTTTATGATTCGAAATTGAGGCGTTCCGACGAAAGCAACCAACTTTCGAATTCAAGAATGAGTGAAAATTGGTAATAACCTTGAAGGAGACTGTCTCATCACGAACTAGTCTTTCGGAGGTCTATCTTGGTCATCTTTCTTTGTTGGTCTGGTTGAGAGGACAAATGACAAACAGGGGAATAACGAATGAATGAAACGAACGAACCTTGTCGGGATTGTCCTGGTCAAGATCGCGAGGACAAAACATGTCGGTGTAGACCTGGGCAATTTTCTTCAAGTCCCCATGCACAGGCGTATAAGTTACGCGCATGTACTCCGTTACCGGTATTAACTTGAACTCCACTCCGACGAGAAGTCCAAGAGATCCATGAGACCAGGGAATTGCTTTGAATAAATCGGAATATTCATTCGTGGCTGTACATCGAACCATGCTCCCATCTGCGAGCACAATTTCGAAGGCAGTGCAAGTCTCGGCGAACAAGCCATAAATGTGGCTACTTCCTTCAATGCCGTAACCATTGATGACTCCTCCGACGGTAAGGTCGTCAAGCTCGGGGAGAACGGCGGGTGCAAGACCCAGCTTCAGAGTTTCATGGCTCACTTGCGACATACACACCATGGGCTCCACTTTCATCAGTCGTTTCTCCTTATCAATCCAAACAATTGACGACAGATGGCCTAACTCGACCTCGAACCTCGTCGACCTTTTATGTTCGCTGTTCCTCAGAGCCACTCCCAGCCACGGAGGTCTTGCAGTGCAGATGAGCCCATCCGCTCCAGGCTTCCTGTCGCGGATTCTCTTCTGAACCTTCTTGATGTTCTCCGCATGCGACTGCTCACTCGAAGGCCCGTGGATTAGGCGCTGCAGTGTAAGCTGCCAAGACTTGTACTGATAGAAAAGAAATGAAAGCGGGAGCACGATCGGCACCACGATAATCCATCTGAATTGGACAATAAAATCCGCAAAAGAAGGCGCTCGCTTCTCCCTCTTTCGAACGGGCATCTTCGGGCCTCCAACTGATGACATTGTCGATTTCGCGCAAATCCAAACGAATTCAAAACGAAACGCTTTCACAGCGCTCACTCACTCTATCCTAAAACTCACAAAAGGTTGAGTGAAAACCGCCAGACTTCCTGTACAGAACCGATTCGGGCAATCAAAAGCGCATTTGCCTCTTCATGGTTCTTCCAGCCCTATACCAGAAGAACGCGTAAAGAAAACGCAGAAAAATTTTAGTGTGTCCCCTCTCCTTATGGCCTCGCTATATATGTGAGAGTGGATTACGATCCTAGTTCGTGTGTCCGCCAGTCCGTCCACACTTCTCCATGTTACTGTCTCTCCGCTGTTGCGAAAACTGTACGAGAGAACTGCACGGTACAATTGAGTCAATACATGCCCCGGTGCTTCTGGGAAAAAACAAAGCACACCAAGGAGAGTCTTCGCTAGTTATTATCTGGAGGCAACACAAGAGGAAGACAGCAAAAGAGTGCACTCATTCCCACACCTCATGAAACACGAGTCAAGGCATGTTTGAACGCACGAACCAAAGAGCGTCTACTCACTTACCCTCTAACTACGGGGAGTGGTCAAGTCACTCCTTCGAAGGCTGGACGGCTGGCTGGCTCACACGCAACCTCCAGGAGGAGGAGAGAAGGGACTAAAAGGAAAAGCTGACGAGGGAAAGGAACGAAGAGAAAGGCTAACGAGAGAAATGTAGAGGATGAGATTTGGGCTGCTGGTTGGGGAAAAAGATGGCAGAGGTTGCTGATGCCTGACGAACGAAAGGATTAAAGGCAGTCAGCGAGTGGAGGATAGATGGATGATAATAAAGAGTGCAGCCTTCAGCAGAGAGAACAGAGAGGAAAGATTGGTAGCAGAGCAGCGGAGGATACAGAGAGATAATGATTGATCGATGGATGAAGCGACAGGGGGAGGAAGAAAAATATCTAGATAGCCAGCAGATGCAAGCACTCACTCTCCTTTTCACTCCTGCCTGCGGCGGCAACTGTCTCCCTGCGGCTGCTTCGCTCTGCTGCTGACGACCGTTACTGGGCAGGGCAGCTGCAGTGCCTCCGAAACACCAAATTACACAAAACAAACACTCCTCTCACTCAATCTCTCTCCTCTCTTTAACTTTTGCGCTCGGTTGCTTCTCGTAGCACTCAATCAATCCATCCATCAGCGACCGACTTCTCCTCCCCCGCTCCAACTCCGCGCACACAGAGAGGCTTTATTGAGACACCTCTGGCTTTCTCTCTTCTGGAGGTGTCTCTTTTTTTCTTCTCGTTGTCATCATGAGCAGCTCTGGATCTGCTTTGCTTGCTTGCTTGCTCTTACTGTTCATTTGGCATGTTTCTGTCCTCCTTAGATTAATCCGCTGTGAAAGAAATTACTGATTTCTTGACACCCTCAACGGCCATTCTCAGTCGTTTCTTGGTGAAGACTGAAGGCATTTTCAATGGACAGGGCAGTAACCCAAGAGTTTTAGCTACAGTATTGCCAAGCCAAACCAAGAGTAACCAAGAGTGGTAAGTGGGACTGACCTACCCTCCTCCCCTTGATGTTCTCTGTCGCTTTCTCTCCCTCTACCCAACCCAGCTTTCGTTTGCTTGACCTGACTGACCCCACATACGAGAGTGCCATGTCCCTCACCATAGTTTGTCCAATTCAACTTGCAGCACTCCCAGCAAACTCAACCCGCTAGACTGGACTCAACCCAGGAACAGCTTTTCCTTGGACTGTACTGTCGAGCGAACAAACTCCGTTGCACCATAATCCCCTCTAGCTGTCCTCCACTTGACTCGAGAGTCAAATATGTTCGTCCTTTTTCCCCCATCGTGTATACCAGATCAGATAAATCACTGTGCTAACTACTAAAGTGCCGACTGTTACCACGTTACAGTAGTTTACAAGAAACCTTACTTGCTAGTGGATCTCATCTCCAGACATCCCATCTTTTGTCTGAGTCCCAGCATTTATTGTCCCTAACTGAACCCCCGAACCGAATATATATTCACCACCTTCAAGTTTGAACCCGATAAATGAACTGATGTTACCCAGCAGCTACCCAGGGAAGTACAGTACAAGTAACTATGGCCTTTTTTCTCACCAGCACGAGGAGATGGCTTATGGCTGTCGGGTTACCCTCGTACTGTAGTGTACTGACCCACCAAGTTGAAGCGTGAGCTTGGGTTGGGTGGGTGGTTGTCGTTGCCGTGGTCGGGGTCGGGTCACAGTCATATCCTGATCGGTATGCTATTAATACACGAGGAGTGCATGTTCTTGCCGATGTTAATGTTGCTCCAGATTCTCAGCAGTAGATGCGTACGTCAAGCAGTTTAGTTATGCGCGAGGATCCCTTCCCTGCCCTTTACTCTTTCAGATGTAACCTGAACTCCCTTCGCTCCGTTTCACTCTATGATGCCCAGACATATTCATGTTTCCTCCATCTCAGTTCATTTCATTCCATTTCATGTACAGCAGCTGCTGCGTCTATTCACTGTGAGCACCAGATAAATCCAGGTGGAACACCGTTGGAGGAGTTCCATTATGGTGCCGTCGTGATCCCGAACCAATTAGGATCAGCTCGCATGCCACGTGGCATGCTTCGGAGGCCAACTGCTGCAGTCTCATGTAGCGCTGCAGTCGGAAGGGCAAGCGGGCGAAGAACTTGCGACCGCGTCTTACGAGGCTAATGGAATCCAGGAACTGAACTGTACCGCCTCCCTCCATCGTTCGATCATTATGCACGTGAATCCAACGAGGAGAACAGCTGGAAGGAGACGTGATGAACGACACAAATTAAGGGGGAAAACGGTCAAAGTGGAGGGGAAAAGGTGAAAGGTAAATGGAGAAAAGAGAACGAAAATGTCTACAGCACAAAGTGGTGACTGGGGGAACTTTGAACCTTAACTGAACAATTTTTCGCTTTGGATGGAGTCGACGATCGACGGTGGGGTTCAAAAACGGAGATGGCTGGTAATCCAATAGAAAGCTGGACATGGGGGAATCTTATCGCTTCAAACAACGAGGATTTTAACGTTCCTCTGCACATCAGAACTTGTCATTTGTATAAAGAGAGCTACAGTAAGCCCCTGCAGCATCCACCGTTCCTTTAGCTTGGGTCTAACCCTCCTCCAGAAGTAAATGCTGAGAGCATTTACTGCCTAGGAGGGGAGGAGGGGCCCTAGGTACCACGCTTGGTCGTTTGTATCTTTCCGGCAGCGATGTCAGAACTTCCCCCCGCATTCCGGTTCCATGGTTCCGCGGTTCCAAGTTCCACGGTTGCCGCATAGCGGCTCCATCGCCGCCCGTTCCGATGAGGCTCCCATCGCCGTCCGTTCCGTTTGCCCGTTCCTCCTGCCCGTTCCGTTGCTAAACTTTTCGGTTTGTCTTTCGTTCGCGCGTTCCGTTCGCACATTCTTCCCGCCCGTTCCGTTCGAGCCTGTTGACCTCCCAAGCACTCATGACTTTCCAGCCTCCCAGCCTCTCATGACTTTCCGATTCGGTCAGAAATTTCGAAGGTGAGTTCAGCTCTTCGGCCCGCTCAATGATTATTTGTAATTCTCAACGCTGGATATGTCATTTCATCCGCAACATCTTGCAATATTCTCGTTTGTTCCTCCATCTTGTGTATCAAATTCCTCAGTACCGACAGTCTTTTGTCAACATGCTGAAAGTTGTCACTTACGCTACTGTATTAACATGTTCGCAGTGTGCTTGTACTTCATCAAAAAAGGCCATCTAAATTCTAGAAAGGCGTATCTCCTCACGGCCCAGCTCGGATATCAAAAGAGTACTGGCACGTAAACGGGTCAGCCCTGTTTATCCTCAGCTTCAAGTTCATGCGGGTCAGCTCAGGCTTATGCCTCTGTTTCGATTACGGTAATCTCGGCAGTTTCTTTGCAGCTTGAGAGTGCACGCAATTATTGACTGCTTTGGTCTGGAATGTTCTACTCTTGTAGTTGCCCACATCGATAACTGAGTACTTTGGGTTCGAATGATTAGTATTACACTCGGACAGTTGATCTGAGTCGCCGCTTATGCTCACTAGTCGTACAACGTCGTGCTTACCACAGATTAATCTGGTCACTGGTGTAATCTTTGGACGTAAAAGCTGCACGAGTGGGGCTAGAGAACTCTCTTGTCTCGGAGTGGGGCTCTTGATTATACCGCTGTTGTTTAGCTTAAGAACCCTTATAGTGCAAATGATCATCCAGAGTACACAAGTATAAAAGAATCTGAATTTGTGATTGAATCGCGTACATGGCGGGTCCATAGGACAATTTACTGATCTCTGTGGCTTCTATGAAGCTCTCCCGCACAAGTAGACTCGGAGATTCTGATTTTACATGAGAAGTTGCAGAACGGCAACGAGAGGTGTGAATTACGATAAAGTGACAGAGACGGTAGTAGCAGAGAAGCTAGTCGTACAACGTCGTGCTTACCACATACCACAGATTAATCTGGTAATTGGTGTAATCTTTGGACGTAAAAACTGTACCCAGTTCAACTATTCTACTACTTTTGTGCTCACGCTAGAAGTTGAGAAGTGGCTGAACGAAGGTGGCTGTCCCTTCTCTTGTACGTAACGAAGAGTGAGAACATTCTGACCATGAAAGCATTCTTCATGAACACTTGAAGAGGAAGACTGCTTCTTGCAGCATCGTGAGCGAATCTTTTTCTTGTATAAACTTTTGACTGAGAATAACATACGGACACCTTGAGGCTTGGTAGTGAGGTTCTGGACCTCACGAACTCGTCAAACTAACAAGGTTGGCCAAGACTTGAGCTAGAACCAGTAAAACGGTTCCAACCTAGCAGCTCTTTCCTTTCACAAGCTTCCAACACTTCCCATTCTCTTCCCATTTTCTGCCGCTTATGGGACTCACGTTAACCTTAGACTCGACCAGACTTCTGCCTTGATTTTATCATCTGATATCATCTACCGTTGTTAGATCAACATAAACCGGTCCATGCATCCACGATCTTCTGGTGATCCATAGCCCTTACGCTTCGTTACTCACTTTTTACATGGGTTCAAAATACTTACATGGGTTCAAAGTACTTTGGGGTTACCTTTAATGTGCGGGTGAAGTCATTGTTTACTCGTGTATCAATATATCTCTATCTCTACGGTTTGTAACCCGGATGGTGTTGCTATTTGTCACTCGCTAAGGACGGGTGGTAATTTATTCCATGTCTTTCTATATCTTCCTTCACTTTGAACATATTACAAGTTCTTAGTTCGAATTTGGATACTTGGTAGCTAAAATATTCTGGATACCGTGCAGTTTGAAGGCTATCTAGCGCTGTGTGACAGTTTTCCTGCTTTGGTTGAGCTCCTCACTATACAGTACGATCACTGTGGCTGTTAGCATCCAATAAGTTATATTTACGATGCTTTGGAATTATTTGTGATTTGGTTTTTGTCAAGAGGAAAAAGACGATATCAGGAGCAGGAGAAAATGCACTCGATATTGATAAAGAAAAGTTGGTCACTGCTGAACAACGTAAAAGTGCTGATATAGAGGTAGAGTCTCTTGGTAGCAATGGTGAGCCTAACAAACACTCTCAAATGTAATCAAGAGATCAGAGTGAAAAGTTTCACCCAATGATGAGGTTTGGATTTGATTAGTAAATGTTTGATGCGTGACTCTATCTGATGATTATCTGTCTTCACAGGTGGGAAATGCAACTCTTGTGAGCTTCAATGGTGCCAGTAGCTTTTCAATACCTGGTAACGTATTTCGGTGAAGAAGTATGTTCTTTGATGGTCTTGTTTTCCTATTGTCAATTAGCAAAGTATATTTTATTCGTATAATTTGAAGTGCATGGATGTTTACTGCTTTCCTTTCTATGAGTACAGGGAATTGCAAGGGAGTCATAAATTCGGAAGGCATGTAAAGTGGAAGAAGTGTTTCTAACCAAAAATCTGTCTATTAGAGATACTACCCTCACATAGTCATGAGAGTTTCTTTAGATGAAGTGAACATACAACACCCACCAGCTGGGCCATTCACATCCGAGTGTTTAAAATGGGTATGCTGCGAGGCATGGTTCCCAACTGATAGATTTGACGATTTTATGAAAGGAGAGACTTCTCGACCAGATTATCCTTGTCAATTCAAAATTCGCAAGACCGAAGATCTGTTGATGAAGACTGGGAAGAAAACTGTAAGATACTGGTGTTGTTACGGGCCTGAAGATCTTCGTGATAATGTGCAAACAGAGCTTCCACCCATAGACTGTCCTAGAAAAGGTCTTGGATCTCGACCTTATGCAGCTCGTAGAGCTATGGGGACTTCCCAGAATAGAGGATGTCAATGTCACTTTGCAATTTCTTTTTACAGTTCGAGGTCAGAAGTATGCAGGGTGAAGTGGATGCATAGAGAACATACGGATTTGTCAAAGCTCCCTTGTCATGGGAGACTTGATCCAACCTCTTTGTATGGGAATGCACTCGTTGCGCCTAAGATCAGTGCAGATCTTAGACTTTTTGTAGAAAGGTTGTTGCGTTCTCGAGTGACACCAAAAGACATCATCCTTGAATATCAAATGAGGTTGAGACATGAAGCAAAGGAGAGATCTGTTATGTGGAGTAGAGATTATTTGCTCCACATGAAAGATGTGTTGAACATTCAACAAGCTATTCGAAGGCAACATGGAGTTTATTCATCTTGTGATGCCACAGCCGTTAGACTGTGGGTCGAGAGCAATGGCGAGAAGGTGTTGTTCTATCAGGAGCGAGACATTGCAAAGCATATTCCTTTTATACTAGTGTTTGCGTCAACGTGGATGCTACAAAATCTTGCTACATTAGGTCACCAGAGTTGTGTCAGCATGGATGCAACCTTCGGCACTAACATGTACGAGGTGAGTTACAATAGAAGCTTTTCTGATTGACGTTTGTTTGATTGAAGCATTCCACTAGATATTTTGAGTGTATCGTTGTTCATGTCTTTATGGTTCTTCATGTTTAGTGAAGGTTCAACGTTTGTTGAGTACCACTGTGCCTTGCTCCGTCATAAATTTTGTCTTGTAATGCTGGCACCCTTACACCACGCTAAAGATAAACAGAGTGAGTGTTAACTGGGTTGATCAGCTGTAGAGAGGCCAAAATGCATCTGGGTAGCCTTTCAGCAGTTGAGAAGGCATAGAAGCATCTGCTTGAGGCTTGCACCGATCTGGTTTGTGCAGGTCATTGACTCTGCAGCAGGAGTAGCGAAAACATAGCTTACGTCGACGTTTGTTGAGCGGAAGGTGCGTATAATTGATTGTTTTGCTTCAGGTAGATACTAGTGTGGATACTTCAGGTGGGTCTCTCTAAAGAGGGAATTGCTTTTGTAGATGGATTTTTTTCTTCGTTTGACTGGTACTGAATATAGTATAATAGACTTTGGATTCCCGGGATGCATACATCTGCATGTTATTATGAGGTCGACTTGAGATTCATCTCAAACAGTTTCAGATGTGTCTAAGGGGTGATGTTTAACACCCACCACAACCCAAGTCCCCATCCACTCATTTCCTTACTTCTGTTTTCTGCATCGGCAGGTTTCTTCTTAGTTTGGAACAAATCGTCTTACCTCAAACGACTGGCTTCAGACACGGACAACAGTGAAAAGTTTGCCACATATTGTAAGTGGACAGTGAAGGAAAACCTAAGGTGTGAAACTCAGAACGGGACAGAAGGAAAAGAATTGAAGTAGTTATAATCAATGTACGTCAGCAGTAACTAGAGTCATGAACTGAACTTGGGAGCCTTATGTCCAGCGTTCCTCTCCTTAGATTCGAAGAAAGCAAGAACCTCTAACCAGCAATATAGTGGATTTAAAATGAACTGCGAACACCTGATCGAGGCACGGTATGCTAAATAACTGTTTTCATACATACTATTTTCTGTATGTTCATTTTTGTCATTAACTTGCTATGCATGGCAATTTACTGTTTGCTTTACCTCTCTATATTACAGTTATAGATGTTGTTTTTATTACCTCCATGAGATCAAAATATTTGGAGTTACGTAAGTATGTGGGGAAGTTATTGTTTTCTCCCGAAACTTCTTTACTCGTGTACCATGATATATGCTACACAACTTAAGATTGCAGTCACTCTAGAGGCAGGAAGGAGAGGACCTTGACACAACTAAATCTTCCGTTAGATCATAGGTTGTACTCCTTTTACTACTATTATGTCGATCATTGGAGATAAATTTGTTCTGTTCTTTTATGGATGGATGGGAGATGTACCAGCAAGATGTCAAAGTAGAATTCAGCACCATTCCAGCTGTTCTTGAAAAGTAATCTGCTAGGTTGCACTTGGTTGTGGCTACAAATCATAAAATATGCAAAAGGTCCGGCTTGGCGTTCAAGGCGTAATTCATTCCTGCTCCATCGAGGCGACCACTTGATGGACTTTGCGCTTGCTAACTGAACCTAGCCGGACCATATTGGAATGTGGTCATGGCTACCATCTATGTTGAACTGAGAAGCGAACGGTTGCGATGATGAAAACTCAGCTATGCATATCTCTACAGTGAAACAGTCACCATCTAAAATAACCAACTGCGCGCCTATTCCTTCCAACAAGAAGGGTTAGGAGATAAATTAGAGGGTATGCATATGTACCCTCTTCCGAACTTGGAAGAGGGTGAAATATACAAGTCGAAAGGAGTGTAGTAAGAAGCGATTCCAAGGATATGGCGAGTCAAAGTCTTGGAATTTCAAAGGCATAAAAGGTGGTAAGGAAAGGCTCATAGACTCATAGTCAGAGGGAAGTGAATAGAATATTATGTATATGCTACGTATATCATACTGACAGAATTTTGTGTCGTTCTGAGATACTTCAGAAGTCTTCTTCTTTTACAGAATGCTCTCAAAGGTACCCCAAATGGCTTGTCCTTAGCGTTTGTGGTTTTTCCGACCATGTCAGAATGAATTGAAATTTTGAGAATATAATGTATATGTTATGTATATCATACTGACATAATTTTGTGTCGTTCTGAGATACTTGAAAAGTCGTCTTCTTTTACAGAATGTTCCCAAAGGTAACCCAAATGGGTTGTCCTTAGCATTTATGGTTTTCTCGAACATGTCAGAACGAGCTGAAATTTTGAGAATATGATCTATATGCTACGTATATCATACTGACAGAATTTTGTGCCGTTCTGAGATACTTCAGAAGTCTTCTTCTTTTACAGAATGCTCTCAAAGGTACCCAAATGGCTTGTCCTTAGCGTTTGTGGTTTTTCCGACCATGTCAGAATGAATTGAAATTTTGAGAATATGATGTATATGCTACGTATATCATACTGACATAATTTTGTGTCGTTCTGAGATATTTGAAAAGTCGTCTTCTTTTACGGAATGTTCCCAAAGGTAACCCAAATGGGTTGTCCTTAGCATTTATGGTTTTCTTGAACATGTCAGAACGAGCTGAAATTTTGAGAATATGATGTATATGCTACGTATATCATACTGACAGAATTTTGTGTCGTTCTGAGATACTTCAGAAGTCTTCTTCTTTTACAGAATGCTCTCAAAGGTACCCAAATGGCTTGTCCTTAGCGTTTGTGGTTTTTCCGACCATGTCAGAATGAATTGAAATTTTGAGAATATAATGTATATGCTACGTATATCATACTGACATAATTTTGTGTCGTTCTGAGATACTTGAAAAGTCGTCTTCTTTTACAGAATGTTCCCAAAGGTAACCCAAATGGGTTGTCCTTAGCATTTGTGGTTTTCTCAAACATGTAAGAACGAGCTGAAATTTTGAGAATATGATGTATATGCTATGTATAACATACATACATAATTTCATGTCATTCTGAGATACTTGAGAAGTCGTCTTCTTTTACAGAATGCTCTCAAAGGTTACCCAAATGCGTTATATGTAACGTTTGCGGTTTTATCAACCATGTCAGAATGAGCTGAAATTTTGAGAATGTGGTGTATGTGCTATGTATATCATACTGACAGAATTTTATGTCGTCTTGAGATACTTGAGCAGTCTTCTTTTTCAGCTGATGTGTACTTAAAATACATAATTTAATGTTTTTAAATTACATTCTTTGCTTTTTCTTTTTACAAACTAAATTATTCTTTTTTTTCTTTATGAATTAATTCTTTTTGCAATCGAACAAATATATTACGCTGGCAAGCACTGAACTATTTAATTACTGATATGTTCTTTTCTTGTTTGGACGTGAATTAATTTTTGGCTCCGAATGAATTAATTACTCGTATGTATGTCTGTTTTTCTTTCTTCCTGCATAAAATAACCTTCAATATGTAACCTATTAGTTTATCATGATAAATCCGAGCACCGTAGTACTTCTTTGCTTACTCTATGTCATTCGATCTCTTTAATTCATTAATTTTTGCAACCCGTAGGGTTTTTTAGATTTTCCGTTCCTGCGGTAATTTTGACTGGTCGGACTTCCACTTCTATTCGACCTGCAAGAAGGGCAGGACAATCGTTGCAGATTTTCAATCTATTCCTAATAAAAGCCAAGTCTCGCTTGGTGGAATGGCAAACATGGCAAACCCAAAAAGATATTCATAATAAATCCAGATATCATACGCTTCTTCCATTACTCCATGTAAGTTGTTGTCTTGAATATTATCTTTGTCCTATGTACATATATTTACTACTTGTGTACTTCAAATATATAATTTAATTTTTACTAATTAAATTCTTTGTTCTTTTCCTTTTCAAGAATAAATTCTTTTTTCTTTTCATTTTTATGAATTGATTCTTTTTGCAGTCGAACAAATATATTACGCTGGCAAGCACTGATCTTATTAATTACTCGTATGTTCTTTTCTTGTTTGGACGTGAATTAATTTTTTTGCTCTGAATAAATTAATTACTCATATGTATGTCTGTTTTTCTTTCATCCTGCATAAAATAACCTTGAATATGTAACCCATTAGTTTATCATGATAAATCCGAGCACCGTTGTACTTCTTTCGTTACTCTATGTCACTTTGATCCCTTTAACACATTAGTCTTTCATTGCAATCCGTTAGATATTCATAATAAATCTAGATATCAGAATTTCTTCCATTACTCCATGCAAGTTGTTGTCTTGAATCTTTTCTTTGTCCTATCTACATATATTTACTACTTGTGTACTTAAAATATACAATTTAATTGTTATGAATTAAATTCTTTGTTTTTTTTCCTTTTCAGGAATTCAATTAATTTTCCTTTTTATTTTTACAAAATAATTCTTTTTGCAATCGAACAAATATATTACGTAGGCAAGCACTGAACTTACTAATTACTCGTATGTTCTTTTCTTGTTTGGATGTGAATTAATTTTTTGGCTCTGAATAAATTAATTACTCGTATGGATATCTGTTTTTCTTTCTACCTGCATAAAATAACCTTGAATGTGTAACCCATTATTTTATCATAATAAATCCAAACACCGTAGTACTTCTTTCGTTACTCTATGTCACTTTGATCCCTTTAACACATTAGTTTTTCATTGCAACCCATTAGATATTCATAATAAATCCGAATATCGGACACTTTTTCTATTAGTCCATGTAAGTTGTTGTCTTGAATCTTTTCTTTGTCTTATTTACATCTATTTACTACTTGTGTATTTAAAATACTCAATTTAATTTTTACAAATTAAATTCTTTGTTTTCTTTCTTTTTAGGAATTAAATTTTCTTCTTCTTATTTTTATGAATTAATTCTTTTTGCAATCGAACAAATCTATTACGTAGGCAAGCACTGAACTTATTAATTACTCGTATGTTCTTTTCTTGTTTGGACATGAATTAACTTTTTGGCAACCCATTAGATATTCATAATAAATCCAAATATCGGACGTTTCTTCCATTAGTGTATGTAAGTTGTTGTCTTGAATCTTTTCTTTGTCCTATGTACACCTATTTACTACTTATGTACTTAAAATACACAATTTATCTTTTACAAATTATATTTTTTGTTCTTTTTATTTAGAAATTAAATCTTTTTTTCATTTTTATGAGTTAATTCTTTTTACAATCGAACAAATATATTACACTGGCAAGCACTAAACTAATTACTCTTTCTTTTATTGTTTGGATGTGAATTAATTTTTTAGCTCCGAATAAATTAATTACTCATATGTATGTGTTTTTTTTCCCTTCCTGCATAAAATAACCTTGAATATATAACCCATTTACTATGATAACCCATTATCCAACCACCGTGATACTTCTGTCATTACTCTATGTCACTTCAGATCTAAATTACCCATTACGTATTCATAATACATCCAGATATCATGGTACTTCTTTCATTGCTCTATGTAACTTCGATCTCTTTAAACTCATTAGTCTTTCATTGCAACCCATTAGATATTCATAATAAATCCATATATCGGACACTTCTTCCTGAACTCCATGTAAGTTCTTATTCCATTATTCTTGAATCTTTTCTTTGTCATATGCACACCTATTTACTACTCGTGTACTTAAAATGCATGTATCCGTTATTGCCAAAGAGTTTCATGTTAGAATATTACGTTTCAAATGTCACTAAACACCCCTTCATACAGAGTGTGAAGGGGTGTTAAACAATAACCTTGTTCCTTCATGAGAGGCTGGGAAGCACCATGACCCAAAGCTGACGGACTCGGATGTTCAACGGGCTGGAGGAATGCGCGAACCGAAAAGTTTAACAACGGAACGCGCGGGAGGAATGAGCGAACAGAACGGGCGGGAGGCTGGGAAGCACCGGCACCCACTGCTTACGGACTCGGATGTTCAACGGGCTGGAGGAATGCTCGAACCGAAAAGTTTAGCAACGGAACGGGCGGGAGGAACGTGCGAATGGAACGGGCGGCGATGGGGCCGCTATGCGGCAACCGTGGAACTTGGAACCGCAGAACCATGGAACCGGAATGCGGGGGGAAGTTCTGACATCGCTGCCGGAAAGGTGCAAGCGACCAAGCGTGGGACCTAGGGACCCTCCTCCCCTCCTAGGCATTAAATGCTCTCAGCATTTAATTTTGGAGGAGGGTTAGACCCAAGCTTCCTTTACACTACCTGCTTAAAACCTCTGTACATGAACATTATCCAACTACAGTCTCAACTACAGTACAACCGTAGACAGAAGGGATATCCAACTACAGTCTCAGCTACAGTACTATCTCACCTCAAACAAGCGGCTGCATGCGTTTGGTTACTGTTTGGTACAGCAGGGAAGTGAGGGGCAAATGCATGAAGTCGTCAAGTCGAACCAGAAAACGACAGTACACTGGTACTTTTTTCTTGTCTCTTTTGTAAAAGCCTACGATTATCTATGTAACTATTTAGCGGTAAGAAAACAAAGTGATATGCTTGCAGTAATAATGTCAAGACAATTGCATTTGCATAGTCATGTTAGTTATTTACGTGTTACATTAGGAGTGAAAAGTTTCTCCTTTGTAAAAGACCACAAAAAAAAGAACCTTGCATTTGAATCCTGTAGAATCGCCAGTTAGATATACAAATGCATAATAACAACTTGCTACACAACAGAAATTTGCTTGATCACACCCCAGTAAGCTTGCTTGATCACACCCCTCTTGACTATGTATGGCTTTATCACACTTTTGACTGCTTACCAACAGTAAAACCAATCAAGTTATCATATCATTCGTAATCGATTGTCAATAAATACATCTTTCATTCAAACTGTTTCAACACTAAAATACACTCAAACATTATATACTTGAAAAGTTAATGTGTGCAGTCTCATATGTGTCGTGCGCATATACATCGTTACACAATATACATCGCTGTCAGATGTACGTCACACATACACATAAAACACGGACGATCTCATACACATCCACAAGTGTACCATAATAATCTGAACAGAGAAATTATCATCTCCAACACTGCAACTAAGATTACTCACAAACGGTCAAGCCAAACCCACTCTATGCTCGAAGAGAATCCGAGTTACACTCAACTAGACTATCCACCATAGCCTGGAGCTTGAAGGCTCAACTTGAAGAACTAAGACCTCCAAGCCCTACCTACGAAGTATACCTCTAGTGGGCTCTCCCATCAACTCTAACGGCCTTGTCGGGATTCGTCACTCCGCACTCGATCAACCTAGCCGAGGTGCCCAAACTGACGTGACATATGTACTAACATGGCAAAGTGACTAGTTTCACATTCCATTAGTATGTATCGAAGTATATCCCTAGTGGGCTCTCCAATCAACTCGTCCTAACGGCACTAACGGCCTTACTAGGATTCGTCACTCCACACTCGGTCAACCTAGCTGAGGTGCCTAAATTGACGTGACAACTGTCGTGCGCATACACATCACTACACAATATACATCGCTGTCAGAGGTACACCACACATACACATAAAACACGAACGATCTCATACACATCCACAAGTGTACCACAATTGTCCCCTAACTGGCGGTTAGGTTCCTCTAACTCCAGATAGCTCCATATCTTAACTACATGATATGCACCTTCATGGGTGCAAGGATCAGGAGGCCGGGTGCTACATCACCTCATCGTTAGTCACCTGTATGCAATCCATATCACGCAAAGATCTAATCGACTATCTCCGCTATATACATTGAAGACAAACCCACCGTCCAGTAGGAACGACACTCAGAGGTGGAGTCAAATATGACATGTGTCAACCTCTAGAACAACCATCACACACTAACATACGGACTGCTCCACCAGCAAACCCACATAACATACACCTCAAGCCCGCCCGTACAACTGTTAAGCTTGGATCAACGATACCATCGATGTTGGGAAGATGACATGGCACGCAATTACGCACATGGTCCTTCCAAACAACAACATCACGGTCCTCTAACATGAGTACTCCAGAAGATAACATCTCACGCACCGTAAAATAGTGCGCCATGCGGTCACGTCCAACGTCGTCGGTGCAGTCTGCTGTAGATAGATATAATCATCAAGATGAAACTTACGAATCGATGATCGATAACCACCTCTTCGAATAGTCGCATATCGCAACGTGTCTCTATGCTGAGCAATCGTTAGATCTCAAAAGTCATATGCATAACTCTCTGAAATATCTCTGCTCGTTGAGAACATGCGTTCACCCACATATCTGAGTCATCAAGGTTCAGCACCTCAGTAGAATCACGACGAATGGCCGAAGGTAGATCTGGATCTCAGTCATACAATAGAAAATACGGTAAGAAGGAAGCCGAAGTAAAGCTAAAATGATAGCCCATAGTCAATCATGGTAACTGCACATCCTAGTCTCCCAAGTGGTCCTTCTGCAAGCCATACTAGCGCAATCCTCTCTTCTCCGTCTGAACTACCCTCTCCGTCAAACCATCCACCTTAGGATGATCTCAAGATGTAGTCCGATGATCAATCAGCGCCGGATCACACAAGGCCTAAAACTCATCAAGGAACTCTGTATCTTGGTCTGTCAGCACTTCAGCTGGTGCTCCAAAACGACTCAGCACTCGATCTAAGAACACATACGCCGTCTCTTCACTCGTCTTGTTCGATAATGCCACCAACTCAATCCACTTGGAGAAGTGCTCCATCATCACCAACACATATCGGTGATGACATACGGTCAACGATAAAAGTCCCGTAAAATCCAAACTCCAAAGGTAACCAAACTCCATAATTGGTAAGGGGTGTAACTGTGGAGTAAGAGCAATAAATGATGCTCGTACTCGATCACAAATCACACATCATGTCACAAACTGCTGCACATCGACGTGCATACCACATCACCAATACTGTCCTTGGAGTAAGCTATGCGTATGCTTCACTCCAAATGTCTCAATTCTTCATGGACATCTCGTACTAACTGTGCTTTTTGAGATGGATATGGCACTATCCGTACTCTCCCATCATCCCAGCTCGAAGTACATGTCGTCCTTCTCGTCGAAATCTCTACGCTCGTTGAAATACACGATCTCGTTCCTTGGCACTTATTGTGTCTTTCACCATACCAGTACGTAGATACTCCAACAGTCAAATCGTCATGAATATCTCGCTGGTCTGGTACACCATCTCCACCTTCAAGATCTGGAGACTCATCATCTATTCTCTGACTAGAAAAAGATACGACTTGGCCTTCCATACTAGAGTTCATGGTCAACACACAAAGAAAAGCAGATGCATGTCACCCTGACACTATCTCCTCATCAACCTCGTCATGTCATCGAGCCCCAGTCTGATCTTGCTGACTCGTGCATGGGTTACGACTCAACCCATCGACATCTAGGTTTGCAACTTCAGGTCTTTGTGCTACTTGGAAGTCATACTCTTGTAAGATAAGAGCCCATCGTGCAAGCTTCTCTGTAAGCTTGTCGGACTCCATCAACCACTTGAGCGGCTGGTGATCAGTGATGAGAGTAAAGGAGTTCTTAAACAAATAACATCGGAAGTGTGCAACAGCCCACACTGCAGCTAAACACTCCCTCTCGTACGAACTGTACCTCATCTCTGCCGAATTGTTGAAGTGACTGACGTACGTCACCACAAACTCCTTTTTCTCATCATCATGCTGAGTCAGTACTGCTCCAAGTCCCAACATACTCCAGTCAGTGTGCAGTTGGAAAGGACGCCCCCTAACGGGTCTACTCAAGATGAGAGCAGATGTCAACTTATCCTTGAGCTCTACAAAAGCTCGCTCCTGCTCATCTTCCCACTACCACTCTTGGTCCACCTTCATCAGCTTGGTCAATGGCTTTGCAATTGCACTAAATCCTTTCACGTACCGACGATAGAAGTTCACCAAACCAACAAATGTCCGAACTCGACTTACATCTGTGAGGCGTGAAATACGTGCAATAGTCTCAACATTCGTCTGTTGAACACCTAACCCACCTAGGTAGATGGTGTGACCCAAATACTTTATCAACTCCTGGAAGTTACACTTCTCAGGGTGTAACTTCAACCCATGAGCTCTCAACCGCTCGAACACATCTCGTAAGTCTCTCGTGCTCCTCCACAGTAGCACTATAGACTAAGATGTCGTCAATATAACATCCGACAAAATCCAATCCTGCTAGGATCTTGTCCATCACTCTTTGGAACTCAGCAGGGGCGTTCTTCAACCCAAATGGTAAGAACTGCCACTGATACAAACAATCCTTGTCATGAGAGTCAATTCCTCAGAATGTTGTCTTGGATTTATCTTTTTCTCTCACTGGCAACTAATGATACCCTGCTCGAAGATCCAAAGTATTGAAGACCCTCACATGCTCCACTGCATCAAAGATCTCCTCATGTGTCGGTCTGACATACCTATCGGACTTCGTCTGCCGATTGATAGGATGGTAATCTCAACAATCTCGACGTGAAGTCTCCGACATCGAAGCTACTACCGTCGTACTCGTAGCGAAACCCAACGTTCGCTCTCTATAATCGGCATTAGGCTCCACCAACTGTCGTAACTAAGCATCACACACAAGCCCAGGTCCTCCATCTCTGTAAGCATGTGACGCTGGAAAGCTTACCAAAGTGGGTAACGCTATCATGGGCCGTCCCACTAGGTTCACCACTGCCATGGATGACCTATCGACGACTCTCACTACTTGAGATCGTCGTCTTGCATCCAAGATACTATCAACCATGAGATGTGTTGGTCGTCTCACTCCATCGTGTGCGTGCTTAAACACCTCTCTCGGTAACAAGTTCGTTCACCACAACCGTGAATGATGTGCACAAGATCTTACTCTCGCTGCATCCAACAACACTGCCGGTCCAACCCAAGACCGCGCTTGGTGCACACTCGTCATCATCTGTGTACGAGTATCATCCAACAAAATAACGTTTTCCAAGATGTACGCTGGAGAATCCATCTGATGCATCTGGAGATGTCGTAAGATCCGTAACATCTCCCAGAACATCCTAGATCGCGGGTCATGTAAATCCTGACCTCTCTCATCACGCGTGTGACCTTGACATGGCACCCGGCTATCACCAAGTGAATGGTGCCAACAAACGTGAGATCCTGCACCCAAGCAACGAAATATCTGACGGTAATGCTTACTGGTATCTTCTAACGGCTGATATGGACAACAACTCATGATATCTCTGCACCAAACGTGCCACATGATGCAATGAGATGCGTCTTGTAACCTCATCTCTCTCCACATACAAGTATCGCTGTACATGTATATCTGCTTGCAATACCGCAGCCAAACCTGTGCTGATCTCTCCAAACAACTCCAGCACACATACACCTTCCTCTGGATATTGTCACAGAATGGGAGTCGTATCCAACGGTGATAAAGTCACAAGATCAGTAGTAGGAACAACCCTTTGTTCCTCTACTGGTGGTACAAAGGCTTCACTCCAAGCCTGTTGTACCAACCGATCAGCATACTGTTGTAACTCTTCACTTGAACTCCAGAGTGGAACATCCAAGGAAGATGATACTAACGTAGACATACTAGGCATGTCCTCCACCTCCTCAATGACCAGAGTATCCTCCGCATGAGCATTGTCCTCCAACAACTCATCCGGCCAAGTGATGACCGGACTGAACCCTGCAATGAATGTCATCGTCCATGGTGTAGGCTCCGTTGTCCCAACTCTAGCATTGAACCGCACTGGTAAGCGGCTCACTCGTCTCTCACCGGACTGCCAACTTGGTCTGTAAGATGCTGTCTCTGTCCAATAGTCAATCACAAACCCCATAGGATATAACACAGCACCTCCAACCAATACATCATAAGACTCCGCGGCGGTAACGATGACCTTGACTCTCACCATGGAGCCATCTGTGGGATGATCTGATCGAACTCTCATCGTTAACATTTCACGTGTCATGTGTAGAGCTGTACCTCCTGATCCTCCTAGAGATGTCTATAGCTGGAATGGACATCTCTCCACCTCAGACTTTCTCAGATCCAAATCAATACACGTCACCTTCTCCAACATCAACGGTTGGGCTCTAAAGTCTAACAAGACTTTCTACGGTCGATACACTGTTCCTGACGGTGCCACCAAACAGAAGATACCACTTCTGTTGTCCAACAGCACGGTCGATCACCGGCCTAGCTGGTAACTCATCTAACCTGGCAGTCGCCGCTTGCCAAGTACCACTAATAGCTGTCCTGTTCTTCGACTGCATGGACATGTCTACTGTCTCTTGCTGAACCACCTCAGCACTAGAGGTAACAACATCCTCACTCTCACTGAGCGTGACCGTCAACTAGAACATTGGAGCCAAGCTGACTCCCAATGCCCTCATATCTGTGGCTGAAAATAGTGAGGTTCGCAAAACTACTGTAGCCGCCAGCATCAGATTCGACATCGCATCCACAGACGTCGAGGGTTGACTTACATCACCCCTACTCCTGGATGTCGATATCTCCAACTCCACTACACCATCGATAGACTGTTTAGGAACCATAGACGTGGTCCTCAATGTCTCCGATAAAGTGAAGGATTGAGGAAGCCTGACGTGTGTCCCCGTGTTATGGATCCAACTCCACCGACGCACCTCGTGGTTCAGAGGCACGTACTGCACTTCGAGTCACTGCCGCATATGTCTCAATCTGCGCCACACTAGCCATGAAGTCGAAGTCACCTCCTTCTCCTCCATAAGACGTGAAGGTCTCTGTTCCACCAGATCTCCGTTGAGTCATAGCCATACTAGCTATTCTCTGCTCCAACTGCTCAATCCGAGCAGCTATACCTACTTCTGACATCGTAGCAGGCGGTGGATCGAGCGGTCCTCTCCCAGGTGCTGGACCTCTACCTCCAGCTCGACCACCACGGCCTCCATGAGCTCCTCTGCCTCGTCCATGATCAGCCTTCCCTAGCCGCAGCTCGAGATAGAGATCAAAACAACGATCACTACTGTGATCAAGTTACCCGCAATGCTCACATTGCCTAGGTACCGCTTGAGACGTCCCTGGCTTCTCATAACCACCTCTCCTATGTGGACAGTCCTTCTGCTGATGAGGACCATCACACGTCCAACAAGGTCCCGCTTGCTGCTGACTAGAGAAGGACGACATGGACTTCTGTCCACCAGATCCTCCAACACCTCCTTGGGATCATGACTGCTCCGCACGATCTTTACCACCACCACCACCACACTGTTGCATAGTCTGTGATCCTCGAGAAGAGGTGGTCGTCTCATGTGGTGTCTCCTTGCTGAATCCAGCAACCACCACCCTCTCCTCCATCATGTTGAGTTCAATTCGCTCAGCCAAACCAAAGACAACCGCTAACGTCGAAGCAGTATCTCTAAAGAGAGTGGCATCTCTGACTCTCCTACGCTGCTCCCGATCTAGTATCTCATACGAGAACTGGACTGCCTGTGCTTTCGTCACCCCTTGGGTAACGCTAATCAACCGTCTCATGCGAGTAAACGCCTCGCGTAAGCTCTTTCTAGTTTTCCGTTGGAACTCCTGTAGACTCCTCAACTTGTCGGTCCGCACACCTTGATAGTTCTTCATCAAACACTGGAAGAACTGAACCATAAGATTAAACCCTGGTGGTATCCCGCTCACACTACCACCTGCTCCACTACTAGTGTACGCACCGCCGGTAGTAGATACTTCGTGACATGTGGATGTACCACTGCCACTAGCACCCGAACTCGTGGGTGCTACGCCTCTTGAAATTGCGCCAGTAGTGATAGAAACGTAGTTGTGAGACCAATGTTGTCTCCACAACATCAATCTCCACACTATAGTATCACCGGAACTCATGATAATCGTCCATCGACGGTCCCTCCAAGTGTTGGAACAAACCCTTTCACGCCATGAAGGGTGTAAACAGTTGTGGGTTTCGCATCTGCTGCATATCGCACCAACTGTCGAACTCCTGGATGAAGTCATCCAGCTCGATGGTACCCACTTTACCCGATTAACGTCGAGGTCCCTTCGTGACCTCATAGATCTCGTCCATGTCCCACAACAACGGTGTGGTGACACTCGACTCATCATCAAAAAACACGCTATTTGCGTCTGACTCGTCCTCTGGAACAACCGACGGCAATGGTGTAGGTAGTCGGTACATCACCTCACTCCGTGTATACCCCCTGTCCGAGAAGTCTCCACCAGAACCTCTCGAGAATTTCGTGATGAGAGAATCTCGGTAACACACTCTCCAACCAGAATGCCAAAATCCTTGTCACTACTGTAACCACCACTTGCCTAACCCCGCTCCTACTGAGCTCACCTATCCCCTTACTAGGACGGTCAAGATAAAGACAACATAAACATGTCATCACCACATGCAGTCTCTCACGATCTGTTGGTCGTCACTCCAACTGCACCGTGAGAGAAACAAAGATAGTCTGACTGATCCGCAACTCCAACCTCACTATCGACAGCACACTGGAGGGAACTCACTTCGGAAATCAAGCGCCAACACAAGCAAACGCGACGCACAAACAGGAAGCAGAATATGGAGGGGTTCTAACCACAAGAAGTCCAAACAATAACCCTCCACACTCAAACATTCACATAACGAGAAACCTAACCCCACCGAGACTAACATCTCTTCTTCGGTGATCACATGCATAATATATGATCACCAACCGTCGTAATTGATACTTAAGATCACTAACTAGATGTCCACACCTCTAGTAGCTCCAAAAATATATATGAGATAGCTCTACTAGCTTACCCAAGACAACTGCCACCAATTGCCTCCATACGTGTCTCTACGGTATAGACAAACACTACCACAACTATAGCTTCCCCCTAATACTGTGAGGTCGTCCTACCACCCCTCTAGGAACATGCGAGAAGGTCTCCTACTATCTTAAACAAGTCCATAAGTACTTGCACGCATCCCTAGAAGACACCAAGAGCAATTGGTCTAGTGGTAAAGCCAAAGCTAAGATTGCAGAGTTAAGGGTACAAGTTCAGGAATAGTGTTGGAATGGGTGACCTACTGATTTTACACTTCCCACACAACTGAAACTTGTATACCTCTCTCACGCACGCCAGCAAGCTGGCTTGCGGTGGGTTCGGGCTCGGGCTCCGCTCCGTCTCCACACTCTCGCACTCCGCTCTCACGCCTCTGCACTCACGCACCTTTGCTCCTTTAAGCCTCCAAACACGCACTCCACACCTCGACACTCCCGCTCCGCTCCGCTTGGAGTAGAATAGAACTCGGATCAAACACCACAAGAAGGACGTGTATAAACAGAACACACCCAAAACAGCAACTCAGAGGTCAAGAATACGCTCCAAAAAGGTCAAAATCTGCCAAATTGGCACTCGCAGGCGGGTTTACGTCAGATTTTAGACCACGTGCGACCTTCTTCAGCTTGTAACTTCTTTGATCTTTCACCAAATCGAACAATTTTTGATGCGTTGGAATCGTCTTCCCAGCGCGCACCTACTGCTCTCTTCAGCACCACAAATTGCCGATCCATGCCAACTCGACATCCACCGACGCACTTCTGCCGATCTCAAATTGACCACAAAAATCTGTGACAAAAAATCCAGCAGTGCTTCCACACTACTTCACTCTAAATTCGATCAAGAACAGGTCCAACTACTACTAATCCACACAGCGATCGATCACACAACCAAAAACAACCACTCTACGCACGCACACATCCGCAAATCGAAGATACCAACAATTTGCCAACTCCGGAGATACCACCGGCTGAATCCGCGACCTGAAACCTCTCAATCAGACCTCACAATCTGAGTTCTTCAAATAATCGAAACTGAGAAATTACCATCTCCAACACTGCAACAAAGATTACTCACAAACGGTCAAGCCAAACTCACTTTATGTTCGAATAGAATCCGTGTTACACTCAATTAGACTATCCACCATAGCCTGGAGCTTGAAGGTCAACTTGAAGAACTAAGGCCTGCAAGCCCTACCTGCGAAGTATACCTCTAGTGGGCTCTCCCATCAACTCTAACGGCCTTGTCGAGATTCACCACTCCGCACTCGATCAACCTAGCCGAGGTGCCCAAACTGACGTGACATATGTACTAACATGGCAAAGTGACTAGTTTCACATTCCATTAGTAGTCAAAGGTGTTATCAAGCTATATATTCTTAGGAGGAGTATGACCAAGTGCAACAAACCTGCTGAAGGTGTGATCAAGCAAATCTCTATAGAATTTCAGTACAAGAGAGAAGTCTCTCTTAATGTAATTGATTGTGAATAATAAATCGAGTTTGTGTGTGTGCAAGACCTAAGGAGGTCCACGTATGTCTGTTCACTATAAAGATAGTTCTGTGTTCACACTACCTTAATACTCCCACTTGAACAAATAACTATAAACTATTTAATCAATTTTTTGTCGCTTAGAAAGATTAGGATTATCATCAATCTTATCATGTTGACTAGAATTTTTAGTCTCACAGTCTTCAATGATCTTACTGTAAGCTTATCACAAAAATAATTATGTTTTTTCTTTCTTAAATTTTTGTAAGTATGTCAACTGTTATCTCTTGTGTCGAACAGTACTTAAGAGTGATATCTTTACTTTAAGTCTTTTCTCACACAAAATGATGTTGAGTTTCGATATGCTTTGAACTTGAATGAAACTTTGGATTTTTAGTCAATGCAATTGCACTTTGGTTGTCACAATGTAAAGTTGTTGGATCTAGTTCAGTATCTCCAAGATCATTGAACAACCTTCGTAACCAAATTGCTTCTCTTGTCGCTTGCAAATTGTCATATATTCAGCTTCTGTACTCGACAATGCGATTGCAGTCTGTCTCTTGCTTGTTCAACTGATCGATCTTGAAACAACAGAAAAATAATCAAATGTAGACTTTCTACTATATTTGTCTCTTGCTTATTCTGCATCTGAATTACCTTGTAAACATATTGTGTCACCACTCGTACTTCTAGTGTATTCTGTGTCACACTTGGAAGTTCTTCTTAAATATCGATATATTCTCTTTATGATTTGTCAATGAGCAATTCTTAGATTTGTAAGATATTGAGACACTATCCGACAGAATATGTAAGATCTGGTCTTGTGCACACCATAGCATACATAAGACTACCTACTGCACTTTGATAAGGAATAGTTCTCATCTTTTCTTTTTCTTCAGAGGATGTTGGACACTGAAACTTTGATAATTTTTCTCCAACTTCCATCGGAGTACTCATGGGTTTACTATCCGCCATGTTGACAAAATAGTCTCAACATATTTCTCTTGAGAGAAATGAACTGTTTTCAATCTTCATTTTCTTCTGATTTGGATGCCCAAACAATATTGTATAGATCTCAAACCTATCATCTCAAATTGTTTCGAAAGTAAAACTTTTGTCTCTTTCAACAATCCAGCTTTATCGTTAGTAATCAAAATAACATCATCTACGTATACCACTATCATCCTAAGAGCTTCTCTCAGTCTCTTGAGATATATATAGAATCAACATTTCTGCAGATATTCATCAAAATGTTGAAACCAAGCTCTAGGGGCTTGTTTCAATCCATAAACTGACCTTTGCAATTTACACACTAGGTAATCCTTGATCATCAAAACCTTCTTGTTATTTCTTATATAGATCTTCTTGTAGATATCGCTTCAAGAAAGTTGTCTTAACATCCATTTGGTGAACTTTATAGTCTTTCTTAACTGCTAATGCCACCAAAGCACAAATCGACATAATTTCACAACTGATGAAAACATGTCATGATAGTCCACTTCTTGTGAATATCCCTTTGCTACAAGTCCAGCTTTGAAACGATCAACAATCCTGTCGGTTTTCAACTTTACCTTGAAGATCCACTTACATCTCATAACTTTTCTGTTTTCACGTATTTTCATAAATGTCTAAGTTTTCATCTTCATGAGAGAATCATATTATGCTTTAACGGCATTCTTCCAGTGTGAACTATATTCATTGTTCATCGCTTCTTGAAGAGAAACTGATTCATGTATCTTTGTTAAAGATAAATATTACTAGAAGTCTTTTAGATTGTCTTCTTTCTCTGGTTGACCTAAGACTAATAGGTTCTTCTTCTAGTTCTTCTTTGATTTCCTGATCATTTTCTTCTTGATCGTTCTCTTGAGGTTGAGGTTCTCTCATCATTAGTTTCAAGTTCACTAGGAGATAATTCTGGTTTTGTTATTTCTTGGTTAGAATCATTTTCTTCTGAAAGATTAATCTATACATCATTCTCCTCTTATCTTCTGGAATCAGAAATAGTTCAGAACTTGTTCTTGAAGAGTTTTCAGGTAAAGCTTCTACATGCTTGTTTTCTAAGATAGAAGTTTCATCGAAGACTACATCTCGACTTACAAATATAGATAATTGGATCATATAGTCGCCAAGCTTTAACACCTTCAGGATATCCCACAAAAATCCCTGAGCTGATTTTTGAATCAAGCTTTTTTCGTAACTCATCAGATATATGTGCATACACCAATGACATGAACACCCTGAGGTTACTAACCTCAAGTTTGTCCCCACTCCACATTTCTTGTGGAGTTTTATCTTTAACAGAGATAGTTTGAACCTTGTTCAGAACATAATTGGCTATAGATACTCCTTTAGCCCAACACTTATATGAGACAACAGGACTTGATAAAGCATACTTCTCGCGGACTCAACTAATGTCTTGTTTTTTTTTTCAGCTACCCTGTTTTGTTCAGGAGTATATGGTACTGTAAATTGTTGTTTAATGTCATGTTCCAAGCAATATTGTTAGAACCTTCGAGAAACATATTCTCCCTCATTATCACTTCTTAATATTTTTAGACGTTTTCCAATCTGATTTTCTATAAGTGTTTTAATATCTGAAACTTCTCAAAGATTCAGATTTCTTCTTTAGAAAATAAACAAATGTCATACGAGAAATTATCTATAAACGTGATGAAATACTCACTCTCACTAAGGGATTTAGTTCGCATTGGACCACAAAGGTCAGAATGCACAAGCTCTATAATGCCTTATGAAACTTATTCCTATGTTGTTTTCCTTGAATACATCCCTTACAAAAGGGATTATCTTTGACTTGTTTTAGGTCAAGCCCTAATTTCCAGAAATTTACATGGCCCTATCTTTGATGCCACAACATTCCTACAGAAAGATGTTTTGAACTAACTTATTTTTTAAAAGATTAGCGAATTTGATGTCTTCAGTTGTTAATATACATAGGTCTCCAACTCTTTTACTTATATATATATTACGCAATCTGTTTGATTTTTCATCAAATATCTTCAACTGTCGAACTCGACTTTTAGACCCAAGTCAGTTAATTTAGTAACAGATAGTAGGCTTTTAGTTAGACTCGAGATATACAAAACATCCATACTTGTCATTTGCTCTATAAAAGAGCTTAATTTTTTCCAGATATTATGATTCTTTTATCAACTATTTGACATTCAGTATCATTACTCAAATGTACAAGACTTTTACTTGACAGTGTTTTATAGTTTGTCAACATGTCCTTCTTATTAGTCATGTGAGCTGTAGCTCCAGAGTCTATGATCCACGGTGAACGTTGATCATTTATTGAATAACATTTTGGTTTGTTTGATGAAGTGACATGCTTGTTTGATTCTACTCTCTTTTCTTTTCTATCATCATTTAATTTTTTCATACAATCTTTTATTTGATGATCAACTTTTTTGCAATAATAACATTTTTCTGTAAAGGATTTTCTAAGATCCATATGATTATTTTGGACTCCTAAGTTGTACTTAAACTTAGTCGAGCATTTAAATCTATTTTTTTAAATTTATCAGGCTAGAACTGTGCTTGTATGTGATGTTGTATGATAGTTTTGTGTTGCAGCAAGCTACTAATGACTGTTTCTAGTGTGAGTGTTTGTTTGACACTCAAGACCACTTTTATCTCGAAATAAGAACCAGGTAAAGAGTTCTATAGAGTTAGTACTAGATTCGTCATCTAACGACTTACCAAACCCATACGTCTGTTGTACAAGGGATTGGAACTTATTAATATATTTTGTAAGATTCCTTTCTTCTATCATTTCCAGCGCATGTATTGTGCTGTTTAGTTGTAAAAGATCTACTTTCGACGAGGTTTAGAACCTTCTTTCTAACGAGACCCATACTTCTTTGGATGTTTCAGTCCATACACATGATGTATGTATTGTTCTGAGATATTTAATATGATACTCGCTCTCTCTTTGTTATCTCTAAGATCCCAACCCAAAGTTGACTTAGTTGTTGCGGGTTTAGTTTCACTATCATAAACTATTTCTGAATATTTTTCTTTGATTAATACCATTTCCATCTGCATTTTCCAGATGTTATAATTCATTCCGCTAAATTTGTAGAAAGACCGATACTTCGAGGACACTCCAAGAAGAGAGAGAGAGCGAGTAGACAAGGAAGTAAAATAGGAATGAGATGAGAGAGGCTTTGCCTCTCTCTGTATATATAGTGGAGGTGAGTACAAGGGAAACCCTAATGGTGGGTTAGCCCTCTAACTAACTCTAACAACCCTAACCACTCCAGCTAATGATAGCCGTCGATCTACTAGAGCTTGGGACTATATCAACACTCCCCTTCAAGCTCATCTCTACATCCTGTACTCCTAGACAATGTCTGAAAGCATCAAACTTATCTCTAGGCAACGCCTTAGTGAAGATATCGGCAACCTGATCTCCTGTGCTCACATAACTGAGCTCAATCTCTCCTGCAAGGACCTTCTCTCTAATAAAGTGATAGTGCACCTCAATGTGCTTCGTCCTAGCATGGAAAACATGATTACTAGCTAACTTCATGCTGCTAATGTTGTCTGTATATACAACAACAGGATCTGTACACTCCACACCAATATCAGATAGCAGACATTGAAGCCAAATCGATTCGCATGTTGCGTTTGTTGCTCCTCGATACTCTGCTTCCGTGGATGACAAAGCAACTGTGGGTTGCTTCTTAGAAGTCCAGCTTATAGCAGTGCTTCCAAGTCCAAAAGCGTAACCTGACGTGGATCTCCTGTCGGCACTTCCTGCCCAATCAGCATCTGTGTAGCCATGTAACAACAATGGTCCATCGTATCGATAGTGAAGTCCGTACTGCATCGAGAACTTAACGTAGCGGAGGATCCGCTTGACAGCCTCAAAACGTGGTCTCCGTGGTGACTGCATGAATTGACTAATCAGACCGACAGCATAGCTCAAGTCTGGTCTGGTGATGGTCAAGTAGATAAGACTCCCAACCATCTGTCTGTACATGCGTGGATCATCCAGCAACTCACCATCCTCTGCTCCTAGCTTTACCCCTTGCTCTAATGGTGTAGCAATGGGTTTGCAATCAAGCATACCAAATCTCTCAAGCATACTGAGAGCATACTGTCGCTGTACAAGCCAAACATCCTTCCCATCTCTAATGAACTCCACAGCAAGGAAGTACTTGAGTTCTCCTAAGTCCATCATCTCGAACTCGGATTTCAAGTGATCCTTGATCTGGGAAATAAGCTCCTCAAAGTTACCGGTAATGATCAAGTCATCAACATAGATGGTGATCACAACAATCCGATCTCGTATTCTCAATGAATACAAGGTAGAGTCTGAACTACACAGGTGGAAACCAAGAGACTGCAAGTAAGAATTGATCTTTGCATACCATGCTCTTGGTGCCTGTTTCAGACCATAGAGAGCCTTCCGTAACTTACATACATGGGAAGGGAACTTAGGATCCTCATAATCAGGAGGTTGCTGCATGTAGACCTCCTCCTCAAGATCGCCATTGAGGAAGGCGTTCTTGAAGTCCATCTGGTGCATCTTCCAACCTTTCTGAGTTGCAACTGCAACTGCTGTTTGAATAGTCACCATCTTCGCAACAGGAGCAAATGTCTCCTCAAAATCCACTCCATGTTGCTGTGCGTAGCCCTTAGCTACCAATCTGGCCTTGTACCGACACACGGTACCATCCGAGTTGCGCTTGACCTTGAAGACCCACCTGCAACCAATCGCTTTCTTACCTTGAGGCAAGTCTACCAACTCCCAAGTCTGTTGGTGATGAAGCGCAGCAAGTTCAGCTTCCATAGCACTTACCCATTGGGCCTTATGCATCGCCTCCTCAAGCGAACTCGGTTCCTGTTCCTGAAGAACATTGGCCATATATGCATGGTACGCAGCAAGAAAGCCTTCATGCATATACCTACTCACTGGATGTTTTGACCGCTCAGATCTGCGAGAGGTAATCGATGCACTAGTCACCTCCCCTTGCAACTGATCTGACGTAGATGCCAAGGTCTGGGACAAAGTATCCAGGGGATGTGGAAGATCCACATATCTGGATGAGTCAAACATACGCTGCAATAGCACGCGCTCATCTTGTGTAGAAACTACACTAGTTCCACTAGGCTGTGTTAGTGGACTCCAGCGTTAACAACAGCTCTATGTGCAACAGATTCTGATATGGAATCAGTGACTTCTCCAGATCCTCCACTCAACGTACTACTCTGAGGTACTACAGTGGACTGACTCCTTGGTTCTACAGTAGGTATAGGGATGGCTATCACAGGTGCAGGTGCAAACCAAGACTGTAGCTCATCAAACACGACATCTCTACTGATATAGAACTGCTTGGACGAAGGATTGTAGCACCTATATCCTTTCGTATCAGAAGCATAACCAAGGAAGATACATCTATCTGCTTTCGGATCTAGTTTCTTACGTCTTTCATCAGGTATGTGCACATAACAGATACATCCGAAAACTTTAAGGAAAGAGTAATCAGACTTACAGTCTGTGAAGACCTCCATCGGTGTCTTGCTGTGGACTGCCGCTGTAGGCGTCCGGTTCATCAGATACACCGCACATGAAACAGCTTCTGCCCAGTAAGGTCTAGGCATGGTCTTCTCGTTCAACATCGCACGAGCAGCTTCTGCTATGTGTCAATTCTTGCGTTCCGCAACCCCGTTCTGCTGCGGACTGTAACTGCAGGTCTTCTGACGTCGGATACCATGCTCACGCAGATATGCATCGAACTCTCCAGAAAGAAACTCGCCTCCTCCATCAGATCTCAAACAGAGGATAGATGCTCCAGACTGTTTCTCCACCAACTTGCGGAAAGTCTGGAATGCTGATAGTACTTCGGCAGAGGACTTGTTTCTCAACAAATAGATCCAAGTATAACGCGAATGATCATCAATGAACGACACGAAGTACTGGAAACCGGTCATACTTGGCTGAGAAGCAGTCCATACATCAGTGTGAACAAGCTCCAGAAGCTTGTTCGCTCTACTGCCTGATCCCTTAAAGGGCTGTCTAGCTTGCTTGCCGAATTGACATGCTGCACAGACTCCAGTGGGCTCACTGGATTCGAATTTGGACAGACATGTAATCAGGTCAGAACTCGGAAGGCTTTTCAGCCTCTGAAAGTTCATGTGCCCAATTCGCTTGTGCCAGATGTCAATATCAGACACTACTGGACCACTCTGTACATACATGGCAGCTTGTAACTTAGACGCAGATGCATCTAGTTTAAACAGCCTACCACTCTTGATACCTCGAGCTATGACAGTGCCATTCGAATCTTCAATAAAGCATCCATCTTTATTGAAGCGCACTTGCAGACCCTGCTCTATCAACTGTCCTACAGATAATAGGTTTCTAGTCAATGTAGGTACATGTAAGACATTCCGTATACCAGTAAACGTTGAGGCAGGAATGTCAAGTGGAATGTTACCCTTGTGCTGGATCTTGTGCTTGGTGTCATCTCCCGTCACCATAAAATGTGGAGTCTCCACAGGCTCGAGTGAACTAAACCACTCCCGATGGGGAGTCATGTGACTGGTGGCGCCGGAGTCGATCACCCAGTCAGTCTGTGGCTCAAAAGCCGCATAACTCTGATGCGTAGTAATCAGCAATTGCTCCGAATAGACATGCTCAGTGACTGCATAGCCTTGCTGGTTGCTGTTACCTTGTTGGGGTTTGTTGTCGTGTTGTCTCTGATCGTTCTGCTTCTTGTAGCACTGATTCGCATTGTGGCCTTGTTTCTTGCAGTAGTTGCAGGAACCAAGCGCTCTTCTCTGATTTGTCACGTCAGTTTGGGCACCTCGGCTAGGTTGACCGAGTGCGAAGTGACGCATCCCGGTAAGGCCGTTAGTGCCGTTAGGGCGAGTTGGGAGGAGAGTCCACTAGGGGTAAACTTCGCAGGTAGGGCTTGGAGGCCTTAGTTCTTTGAGTTGAGCCTTCAAGCTCCAGGCTATGGTGGATAGTCTAGTTGAGTGTAACTCGGATTCTCTTCGCGTTTAGAGTGGGTTTGGCTTGACCGTTTGTGAGTAATCCTTGTTGTGGTGT